>OY728161.1:1845498247-1855498247 GCA_963277665.1 Viscum album
ATTACTATGTGATTAAATCTTTTAGAGATTTGTGTTTTAATCTTTGTTTGGATTACTTTGACGAATTTTAGGGATAACTGTTTATTGAATGGTTATTGTTGAACATTGGGTTTTGTTAGAACAATTTTAGATATTAAAAGTAGTTTTTCTTTATGTAAAAGTTTATACTTTTGGGGGATTATCTGATCTTGTACTAAAAGTTTTGTTTTTGGTTAATATCTAAAGACAATGGAAATATATAGTTCATCTTTTGTAGATTTTTATGTTTCTCTCGAAGGTGATTATAGCACTTTTAATGTAAACAACTCATCCTGAATACTCATCATATGGAGGAAATATGAGTTTCTGTTAGAAATCTAGTGAAGGATAAAAGTCTATATGAAAATTAATTGTGTTTCCTTATGTTTTTAGTTAAGAACATAAATAAATTCCTCAATGGAAAGTAACATAAATCAAAAACCTTGTCTGTTAACTTTTCCTACTGGAAAATCAAAGACTATTTAACCCATTAAAAGTTTGGGATTTTCTGGTGATTTACATTATCCTAAACATGTTTTCTATCACTCTCCTTCAAAACATGATGGTTTGTTTTCTCCTACATATCCATGTTTTCATGGAATCCTATTATCTGTTGTCTCGGGTAACCTTTGTACTTCATTTTTTTAAAGTGATTGTTTTATTTACTCTTTTTCTGATGTGGGGATTTTAATGAAGTTTCCAAGCCCAATTTAAAATTGTGAGGACGCAATTCCCAAAAGGGGGAAGGATGTAACATCCCAGATAAATAAGGAATAAGACACTTTTAATATTTATTAATATTTTTGAATAAAATATTAATTTTACACTAAAGGGGATTCTATGTTTGATAGCGTACCCGATACACAACAGCATGTCTCTTTGAAATCTTATGTTGCACACTAATAATATAATATTGTTATTTCAAATAATCGTTAACTCCTAGCCATTGTATTGGCAGGAATTAAAAAAATAATAAAATATTACTAGACATGTTTTTTAAATGTAATTACATTTATCCAATAAATGTTAGAGACATAAAATGTGAATGAATCTAATTTTAAGCATAATATACATTAAAGGGTTGATTTACTACCTTTTAATGGAGAACCTTATTTAAATATAGTTTTGGTCACTTTAATACATTACATATGACTAAATCAACATCTTCATTATAATGGGGACTTAAAACTTTACTTTGTGTATATTTTTGGAATTTTTCTGAAAAAGTTCATTTTTTATGAATAGAGTACATATTGAATTTTAATTCAAAACTAGGTTTTAATGTAATTTATTTATATGGATAGATTATATTTTCAATTGTTTTTAAAGTTTAATTAGAATATATTTTTACCATTTAATCCAATGTTGGTCATTAGAATTAATTTCACATAGAAATTGGAAATAAATAGGTGCCAATCATTTGATAGTTATTGTTTCTTAAAAACACGATATTTGTATTATCAATAGGAATTAATTTTAAAATTAATTAACGAAAATTTTATGTTTTTAATTTGCTAAAATAGAGCTAATTTTTTAATTTGAAATATCAAATATTTCTTAGGCTGAATTTTTGGTTTTTTTCTAAAAAAAGTCAATTTTTTATTAATAACGAAACCACTTAGTGGTAGAAAAAAAAACTAAATTTTTCTTTTAAATGAAATTTTACAACTTCTGTGAATTGAATTTCAAAAATCCGACATACATGGTTGTTATTAAGATGTATAATGTGGTTCATTAAGATGAAAATAATTGTTGGTGAATAGTATCTTGTGACTTTTTTACCGCGGTTAAAGGTAAATAGAGTAATTCAAGATTAAAAGTATATTATAATAATTCAAAATTACCTTAAAACTTGTCCAAACCTTATTGGTTGAGTAATTAACGTCCATTGGCATCTTGGGTCTATTTTAGGACCCTATTGAGCCATTAGAGAGTGACAAATCCAATTTAGATTAATCAATATAATGTAAAGAAAATATGGACATTAACAAAAATCTTTGAGTAATTAATTTTTATATGGTGTTATATAAGTCATATTTTCGAATACAAATATTAGTTGGAAAGATAAAAAGATTTAATACATCATGGATTTTTTAAATAAAAATTAGACATCAAATAAATTAAATTATTTATGACACAATAATTATGCAGTATTTACCTCATTAATAAATGATTTAAATAAATAAGCTTATAATGATTAAAATATTATCCAAAACAGGTCCAAATTATATTGGATGATTTTATTTAGATCATGAGTCATCTTATATTCATAGTTAATGATTTGTGGACCTTTTGAACCCGAATATCATTATATAATAAAATAATATTTTCACACTTTCCTAAAGAACCCCTCCTCTCCCTTATTAAAGGAGATCATTTCTATCCAATTCCTCACACCTCTAAAGCTATTTGGCTCATCCAAACTCTGCCTAATTAATCTCCCTACATCCCACTCATCTACCTAGAAGCCTTAACTTAGGCATAAGGTACTTCAAGAGGTCCTTTGGTTCAAAAAAATAGAGTTACCCAAATCAAAGGTAACGATTTCTCTTAAATTGTTTTCTATTATTTTACTTCTAGAAACCCCTAAATTCTTTTTATTCCTTTATTTTGTAACAAAACCAGAATCCTTAATATACTAGGATGTTTTTATTAGAAGGGTTCTAACTAAAAAAACACAAACATCCATCTAATGGAATACTAACAAAATGTTTCTGTGGATGGAAAACTAACGCCTCACGAAACGATGGTTATTCAAATATCTCTAACCGCCTCTCATGGTGGCCATTATGATGGAACTTTATTTATATATGATATATATTATGTTTATGTTTTCTTTATGTTTCTGTATTTTCAATTTAGAGCATGATTTTATGGTTTCCATAGTGGGTAAATATGATAATCTCAATTGAGGAAGCGCGGACTACCGCCCCCTCAAAGTGATGTGACTCGTTAATGCCTTATGTGGGATGTATAAAGGATATATATAATGATATTATATATTATATAATACTATGATTATAATATACCTATGTATAATTATTTTTTAATTCCATGAAAATAAGAAATAGAAATGAAAGTAGTGTTCATGCGTACATACAACTTACCGTCTCTGTGAATGGTGCATTTCATTTCTTACCTCTAAATGTTATGTACTATTATAAATAAATGTATATAATGGATATATATGATATATATGATATATAAGTCATTAATATAATTCCTTATATAATGAAAATTTGAGCACATGAACAACATGTAATTATAAGAAGTCCATTTTTGACTCAAGTACCAAATATCGACAAAACGAACATTATTAACTTAAATGATTACATAATGTTTATAACATGGTAATAAGTGATATAAAATGAATAATAAAAATTAATAAAGTTCTTAATAAATTAGAAATTAACTTTAGTTTATTATTCAAGAGATTAATGAATGATCAGCCAAGTTGGACACAAGGTAAGGGATTTCTTATCTCAGTTTTGATTCTGTGAGATTTGCATTGTTCGTCACTTATTTATTACATGTGGTGTAATGTGTACTACCATTGATATATATCACCATGATTATCTTTATAATCATGGTATATTGTGATTCATTTTTTTGTCATTAAATTTTGGTCACATGATTCAATTTGAATACAATGAATTAAGGGTTTTTCATCTCACTTTTTATTCTTGTGAGATTCATGCAATATGGGTCACTATTTCCTTTTGAGTGGTGTATGTATTGCCCATGATTGTAATATTTGTGTAATATACTTTCATTTATGAGTATTTACATCTTCATTGTATGATACTTGTTTCATGTGGCATATGTTTTGTAATTACCAAGTCGATAAGGGAACCATTCACCCTCTTTATAAAAGACTTTTTTTGTTATGTCTTTTAATTTAAATATTTTTATGATGGGATATGTTCATATATATCCTTATTGATGAAAACATTATATCCATGTGATGATATTTCCTTTTTTATCTTATCAACTCATTTTATGAATTTTAAGGTGACGCAGTTAGGCTGTCGAATTTTTACAAGGGAACCTCTAAACCCAATTTCAATTCATCGGGTTCAATATGTACATCTTGAATATGTCATCCAATGAATATGTGTGAATGGCCTCTAATTTTTTTACACTTCATATCCACTTATATTGGGTGTTTTTATATTTTTCAAACATAATTATGTGATTAATTTATCCGTAATTTAAGGATACCATCTTTATAAGTGATTTCATCTCAATTTACATTTCCATTAAGAATTCATTGTTTTTATGCACCATTTCACTCTTATATGGTGTATATACTGTACTTTGACTTATTATATCGTTAATCCATTTATTCTCATGATATTATAATGTTCTGATTAAATTTTATTCCTCAATTATTTGTATTCAAGTGTCTCTCTTTTTGTTAATAAACTCTTTAACTAAAATATCTTTATAAATGTTTTAAATATTTATTATTCTAAATGTTTCTCATTAATATACATGTTTTAAAAATGGGTATTAGGATTAATTTATAGGTAAATTAATGTTTTAAAATGATAATTCATTAAAAATCATCAAATTGGTATGGGCCACTTTGATTCAAAAATCTCTTTTTAAATGGTTTTGAAAATGATTTGATAAAACATTGTTTATTTCAATATCCTGATTTGATATATTGGAATGTGGAAATTTTATCTTTTCATTATACATGTGTCATATGTTATGATTATGTTATGGTTACTGGGCATTGTTTATGTATATGGGTGGTTCTGTGATAAACCTAGGGTGGGTGAGCCCGAGATAGCTCTCCAATGCATTGGGTAACATGATGGACGTGAACGTGATGTTTCTCCTAAGAGATTTAGGGAATATACTGTGATGGTTATTCCAAGTGTAACACACTATGTAGATGTGAGAGCTACAATGTATGTTTTAAATGGATTCCATAAGTAACCTTTATGATTTAAGATTTGTGTGTGTTATTCATAAATCTTATGATTTCATAAGGTATGATTGAAAAGTATAGTTCCAATGATTTGTATTTATTGATGGGATAATGTTTTTCTTCATTATTTTATAAACCTTACTGAACTTTTTATGATCATCCCATGTTTTTGAAATGTTTTCCACGGGACTTAAAGATGAATAGGGTCAAGTACGGGATCTAGGAAAATTCATGCTATCTAAAACATAGAACTAGACATGTTTCTTTTTAAGTGTTTTTATTTTATTAAAAAAAGGATACTTAGTAGTAGTGTCTACTTGTAATATTCAAGTAGTAATGTAATAGTTATGGCCTAATTATCTAAAAATATAAACCTGAAAAGATCCTCAATGTGAATTATTCATTTAATTCAATATTTTGTAATGTTATAAGGTTGAGTCCTTATAATATGTATTATATTTGAGGTTCCAAGGGTTTTTTTTAAGAACAACCTAGTGGGAGATAATGTAGATCCTTTATGTACCAATGTTTATGATTCCATTTCTAAAAAGGCACTATAGCAATTATGGTCTTTGGGAATCTCATTCTATAATTATTATGTGTTCAAAAAAAATTATTAAATGGTTTTGTTTAAAAATAGAGGGTCTTTACTATTGGTATCAAAAAAAATTATTTGTTAATCAATTGATTCCAGGATGAGAAAACCATAGGTACAAATCTAAGGATATGTCTTGGAATAAGTCTAATAATAGGAGAAATTATAGGAAAAGATCCTAGAATTTTAGAGAATGATAATGTTAGTTTTTTCCTTTGAATACATCAATTTCTAGATACTATAAGTGGACGTGGCTCTGGCATCGTTTTACCTTTGGGTAACAACTCCAATAATATAGTATTTTCCTAACTCAGGGTAATATGGTACACAAAAACAATCATTACAGCACACCTAGTATGACACTCTCAGAAGATTTTCTATGGGAATTCTCAAACTCTTCACAAACCATTATAAATGATTTAAATATACGTGGGATATGACACTAGTGAAAAAATAATTTTTCACATCGTGTTTTTTAGTTTCTACATATGTTATTAGCCATAGATACTAAATGATATATTGTAACTATTGGATTAAACATTTGTTAATAAATTGGTGTATGTCTATAACTGAACTGATTTTTTACCTCGGTTATTTAATAACTGACAAAAAATCATATAAAAACATCACTTTTTGATATAAGTGATGTGAATAAGGATTCTTCATGATGGGTTTTTATGTCAGTTTTTAAATAACTGGCATAAGACATTTCATAATACAACTTTTTATATGATTTTTTTGAAAAAGATGATGTCGATGACTTTTTAACATCTGTTAATTATTAACTGATGTTAAAAAACACTATTCTAAATCAATTATTTTGAAAACTGTCATAAAAAGGCTTCCCAATGAATGTTTTTTTACATCAGTTATAGAATTTCCATCATAAAAAACCCTATGACATGTCATTTCTCTATAAATATGTTTCAAACTGCAAAAAAATTATATTTTTATTATTGGTTATAAAATAACTGATATATGACCTTTTAAAAAAATATTTCATCATTCCCTTCCACTCTACCACCGATGAAACTCAAAAAATAAAAAATAATAAGCAACAACCCTAAATATAAACAATCTTAAAAATATAACATTCCTAATTATAACATTAAAAAATTACAATTTTAACTAAAAACAAACCAATATAAAATAGAAAAAACTACCAATTACACATTTACAATTATAGTATTCAAAATTATAATATTCGTTAAAAACAAAGTAAAAAAAACTAAAAATAACCAGAACTGTGAAATGATTTTCCCATTACACTTGTAATTGTATATGCCCTTACTAGCTATAATGGGGAGAGTCATAAAGATGATAAATATTAACTAGTATGTCTTTAACTTCTATAAATAATAAAACAAAAGAAATATTGAGAAATAGTTTATAAATAAATCATATTCGATTGAACATCATAACTTTTCTAGTAGTAATTTTTCATACATAGTTCTTAACACAAAATATCCCCATTCATTGATGAATTTATTTATATTAAAATTCATTTTAAATGATTTTATCTATCCAAATTGTCATTTTTACGTAATATATCCAAAATTTATTAATTATAAAATAAAATTCATCTTTACTTTATCATATTTTTTTCTCAGAATAGTTTTTTATTATTATTTTTTCGAAAGAGATACCATCCTCTATTTTATAATAATATGAATGTGATAAATTTAAAAGTAATAATAATATAAAAAACTATTAAGAAATTAGAACATACTTTTCGAACATGTTCTTAAAATTTCCTCACACATCACCATGGTTAGAGTGTATCCATAAATGCATCTTCTCCTTTGGAAAAAAAATACCTAACATCTAATGGTCACTGATATAAAAGAAAATTTAATGTTTTCTATTTATTTTTTTAAAGATATATAGCAGTTTTTTATATATATGTTTTGTACCTCTCAACATAAGTATACATCATGCAGTGTGTATTTATAATTGGTTCAAATCATTTAGTAATATAAATTGTTACTTCTTGTTCTGTCAATGTTCTAACTACAGGTGAAATTCAATATGGGTCCTTTAATATATATACATATTTATTATCATTATCCTAACACATTTTATAATGATACCTAATAATAAATGAATAAATATATATTCTTAATAAATTTAACATAGGGGAAAATTTATGTTAGGTTTTACAAGGAAAAACCTTCTATCACATATATGCACAAGTTATTTCCATTTACAAGCCCCAAGATATAATTTTTCAAAATCCCCCAATGTATTTCATGCCCACATACATGAACATCCTTTGGAAATGTATATACATCGGCAAAAAATTTTAATATGGTGACAGTTGGTCAGTACTACAAGAATCTATATCGGAATTAATATCTATTTTCTCTTATTGATGGATATATCATATTTATATACCATAAAAGTATTCTTGTAAATAATTATATAAATAAATCAATCATCCATTCTTTTTAAAAAATTATTAAAAAAATATAATATAATATATACACTTTCCTCTATAATAATATTTTCCAGAAGTCTAGAGGGTCAAACTAGAATTTGGTCAATAATTTGTTAAACTATCCTCACCACATTTGTAGGTAACATTACTCCAACTGATATATGTATAATATCTCATATTGTGAACTTATGATATTCTATATTTAACTGTTAATGATGAGTGGTATCTCAAATATTATATATCATCTCATATACACTTATATGATATAGAGTATTTACAATGTGTAACTCATAGTAACTATGATCTATGGAGAAGGGGGTGAAGGAGTAGGATTAAAAATTGGGTCTGTGGGCAGAGGTGGGGGTTAGGATTAGGATTAAAAATTGGGGTTTATAGGTCGAGGTACAGGATAATGAATAGGGTCTATAGGTGGAGGTGGGGTTGTGTGACCTCCTAGTATAGGTGGAGGAGTGGGAGATGGACTCAAAAATTGTCTTCGAAAGTCTATAAACATGGATTATACCGACGCACTAATCTTTTCCACCATTTTTTCATTAATATTTTGAACTTCAGAAAAATGATATTATCTTTTTTATTAAATATTTTCCATTGGAGAATCTGAAGAACACAGTGACACATTTTCCAATGATACACCCATCCGGTATCCTTTTAGACAACCCGAGTGTTCGAGGATTACCAATGGTGAAAATAAAATATCTTACCTCCCCTTGGTTTAAAATACTCCCTATGTTCACTACTTCTTGTTAGAGTCATTTATTAATTATTTAAAAATCTTTGTATTGAATCAAAATATATAAATATATAAATAAACATAAATAAATAAATAAAATAAACATATTAAAATCTACACAGCTAAAACCCTTGATTCATCCCTAAGATATTTACCCTTTTTTCTCATCTAATCCCTCTTCCATTTTTCATGTATGGACATGGGGAATAGAGGAAAAAACCCTTAAGAGCAGGAAGACTAAGTTATCAGTTTTTGTAAATTTTCATCCATCATTTTTTCTTCCAATGACATACACCCTCCCCAAGATAAAAAATGATGTTATACATTTCGAGATTAGATCATAGGATAATATCTCTTTAATTTATATAAATTATAAATATAAAATCATTAGGAAATAATTAATAAGATAATTAATATAAGAATACTTCTAATAGTTTACAATTCATTAACAAAAAATGCTTCATGTCTTTTACTTCCATCAAATTTTTTCCAAGTGTATTTATCTATAAAAGAATATATATATATATATTACATGTATTGTTATGTTTTCTGTTCCCAAAAAATAAAATCATATGTGTGGGTATATATGAAGTCTTTCCATCTTCTAGAAGCCATTGATAAACATTTCCACCTGACTAAACCATTTTCAGGTATATCAAATGTCTTTTTATAAGAAGTGGGAAACATTTTATACAATACAATGATTTCAATATTAGTAAAACAACATGAAATTATCTAATTATAATACTCTAACACAACAGAGATATTATTTATTTTATAACACTTCTCCAATCATTAAACTAAATGATAAATTTACTTTTTCCTTGAATGGATACAAAAATCTTGAATTTTCTTTAGATGAGGACCTCTTGGAAGATCATTCTCATCAAATTAAGCCACTATCCTCTTGTCCTATCTATGATCAACAGATAATTTTTGTAAATGTGTTATTCCACATTTACCAACCTAAAAACTCTTGTTTGGCTCTGAGGGACTATAAGATGTTTTAGGGATCATCATGTGTTGAATGAGGATGTTCATTCCTAGAGGTATGATTAGGATTCTCATCTCTAGAAGTATGTGTTTGATTATCCAATTGATCTATCAGTATTTTTCAAATAAAGAAACATAAAATAAGTAAAAAATTATACAAATTTACCATTTACTTTATTATTGTAAATAAAAAATGAATATTTATGAAACAAAAAAATAAACTAAAACATAAAAATTTATAATTAAAATTTGTCATAGATAACTAAATATAATAAAAATAGTAATGATATATTAAATTTCATCCAAATTAATGAAATCATATCCAAAATTGGTGTATAAATGTCACGACCCGTCCTCGGGGCCCGTGCCGTGACTACCCCAAGCCCGCCTTCTATAGGCCTGGGGCTGGTGACTAGCACCAAAGGCCTAAATCCCAATAAACTGGGAAGGCATTGCTTCTATAAAGATAAAAAAACACCACAGAGTACAAGCGGAAGTAAATCACTAAGTATAAAAGGAAGTACTGAAATGAAGTGGGCAAGAATACAAACCCATCTGAAATGTGCAGCTACAACTGAAAGGAAGTACAACAAAAAAGACAAACAACTAAAAGAAAAGTAGCACCTCCTAGGTCGTCCCCCTCGGATCCTACCTGAAGGGTAGGTACAGATAGCACAACTCCTGGATCGTCCACCACAAATCCTACCTGAAAGGTAGGTACAGATAGCCTCCTCAATGCTCTCGCTCGTCAACCTCCTCCGAGTATCGTCCAGTCCTCGAACACTCGGCATCCGTCAGCGCTTTCCGTCGTCTGCAACCAAAACTACGAGGTGCGGGCATAGCCCGTGGAGGGGTGAGTATACGATACTCAGTAGGGACCCAGATACCCTCAAGGTCTCACTAAATCCAACATGGATAACCACAAAGAAGGATCTCCACATATAACCCTTACTTAGGTATATTCCCATACTTATACCGAAGTTATCAAGTAACCCATCTCAATCATGAGGAAACACAAACGTTATAAAATCAACGGATAACCACTACTTAGGTATATGCCCATACATATTCCTAAGTTATCAAGTGACCCATCTAAATCATGAGGTAAACACAAAGGTCATTGACTCAGCTCAAACTAGGATTTTATTCATGATATTGAAACCACGACTGTTGGAGAACTCCTCCTTTGTCGAGTACATTGGCCCTACCACTACAACCAAGCACGTACCACTAGCCTTGGACTGCTGAAGTACTCCACCTGTCGAGTACTGTGGGCCTACCGCTGCAACCAAGCGTATCCCACCATGGGTCTGCCGCTACAACCAAAAGCACCCCCTCATAGCCTACAGATGTACCCCTTTTGTCGAGTACCGTGGGTTAGCTTCCACAACCAAGCACACCTTCTCCATGGGTCTTCCACTACAACCAAGCGCACCCAACCTGGCTATCCGAATCACTCCGAGTCGATCGATCAATAGTCGTCAAGTTTGAGTCAGCTACTAGGTTTCTGCACTCTGCTAGCTCATCTTTGGGAGGGTCCGCTCCACGAGCTACTGGTCGATACTCCAATTATCAAAAGTCCCACGAAGATGTATCTCAAAGGACTGCCTCGTCATATTGGTCTCAAAGCAATAGATGGTGCCTCAATCGGACGCTCGGTCTGTAAGTTATTAGCCTTTTCGTCACAGGGGCCCGGTTGGTTTTGTGTACGAACCAACCCGACCACGTCTCAACTATACCCCAAACTCTCCTAGGGTATACTGATAGGGATCGTTTCCCAACGTGATCACCAACACCGCTGACAGTTCGTTAAACGGACATCCGGTCTGAAAGTTATCAGCTTTTCTGTTCTAGGGGCCCGATTGGATTTTGGGTACAATCCAACCCGGCCATTATACAACTGCATCCAAAACATATTCAAAGAATTCCAAAAGATTCTTCTCATAAAGAGGAATCCAACAAAGTCGACAGCACGTCAATCGGACGTCCGGAGCTCGAGATATAAGCATTTCCGCTCCGAGGGCCCGGTTAGTTTTGGGTTTGAACCACCCCGGGCGTATCTAAAGTTCTCCAAAACCTTGAGTGTAATATACCGAAACGACCTTCTCGATCCAAGGATCTCATCGCAACAAACGGTGCATCAATCGGAGGTCTGTATCCCAAGATATGGGTATTTGAACGAAATCTACCCGAGAAAAGGGGGTTCGACCCCGGACCGACCCGGCCCGAGACCCCACGGGTCAGCCCAATCTGGGTCGACCCACACCGAGTCCGGGTCTGGCCCGCTTGGGCGTGGCACAGCCCGGCCCGACGCTGGTGCAATACCCGTGTGGTCAGCGCGGCCAGTGCCGTGCTGAGCGGAAAGGGGGGAGGCGTGCACCCCCTGGTTGAAGCCCCCCCCCCCCCACGTGGGGGCCGATCCCTTGACCGCTGGGGGTTACGACCCCCAGTCTCCCCTGGTCCCATGCGGCGGCGGGAACACCGCCTGCCACTGCGGCTTCAGCCACGACAGACTCTCCTGGCGGCGTGCCCTCAGGCTCTTCCGCGGACCACCGAATGCGCTCCGGTGGTCTGTTTTGCTTTCCGTCTTCGTCAACGGTCCTCTCAGGACCCGACCTTCACTGTGGAGGCTTCAAGTTGACTTTGCAGCCCCGTTTCACCATCGTCGTCAATCCACGCATCAAAAACAATCTTCATAGGGTCCGAGCTTTGTTCATTAGCCCATGCCCTCCGCGTTAGTGGTTTTCAATGAATATCAAACTCAATCCAAACCCGATTATTCACCCCGCAACCATCCCGCATGAATGAGAGATCCACGAATCAACCGGGAAGAGATTGATTCGCGCCCTTCGTCCTTTTCTCAAATGTTAAAGAGAAAATCAAATATATTTCCCCTACCTCGAGCATTGTTGAACGAAGGCTCCTCACGGAATTGAACGTCACGGAAGAAGGTTTCGTGCACGTTTTCGGAGATCGTTCGAGGAGGAATGGTGTCTCTCTTCCTTTGACGCGGGAAGAAGGAATGAAGGAATGCGAGTCAGGTCGCCGATCTCTGAGGAAGGTGTCTCTCACCATCGTCCATCGTCAGAGGTCGGCGTTCTTCGTCGAGGAAGATGAACTTCAAGACTTTGATCATTTTCTCCCTAGCCCTCACACACAACGAACCCCTTAATAAAATAATACTTCTCTTATTTTATTAACACACAAGACAAACGTTTTTGAAATTAAAAATTGAATCAATCAAATAATTGAATTAATTGTAACGTTTAAACCGCCCAATTAATAGAGGCGTTTAATAATTAATTAAATGCACGAGTTAACATCATTTAAAAAGGGGGTGCGGGTGTGTTACCTAATTAAAAGTGGGGGTTGAGGAAGTGAAAAGGTGGGGCTCTTGTGGGCCCCACCCCACAAATATCCTACCTAGTAAAGTAGGATATAGTGGGTCCCACTCTAACCACTTATCTTTGGTTTAGCGACCTTAAATAAAATAAAATTAGTTGCACCATTTTATTTTATTCTTTTACTTATGCCAAAATTTTAAGTACCATACCCGAGCTAATATTCAGAAAAAGATTCTGGGAACACCAGGCCTCAGAATCAGGCGCTGTCAGAAACGTCGTTCTTGTAAAATCCCAAAGAAATTAAGAAAAAATTTCCTTGAAATTTCCATGTCTTTACATTACTCCCACCTCAGGGCTTTACGTCCCCGTAAAGCTTTAACACAAACTAGGGATACAAAAGAGAAACCGAGCACGCATCTGAGCCTTCTGCTCCCATGTGCTCACCTGGAGGTTCCCCAACATCCAGTGAAAGTGCACCTGAGTAATCAACCGTCCTTGAAAGATACTCTCTTGTCGATCCTCGTTCCCCACTGGAACATCTTTGAAAGTCACCCCATCGCTAAAGTCCAACCTCCCCCATGGTCGATGACATGTGTCGGGTTGTGCTCGTATCTCCTCAGCTGAGATACGTGGAAGACGTCGTGCACCCGGTGCAACTGAGGTGGATGGGTCAAGCGGTAAACCAGCTCGCCTAACCTGTTTAGGACCTAGAAGTGTCCAATGGAGCGCGGAGAAAACTTGACGCCCCAGAAAAAACACTGTAACTCCCGTCGAGGCGAGACCTGTAGTAAAACGTGGTCGTCATCCTCGAACATTAGTGGTCTCCACCTCCTAGCAGTATAAGACTTCGGTCAGCTCTGAGTTGTCCTCATCTGCTCATAGATGACCTGGACCTTCTCTGACGTGGCCTGGACCATCTTTGTTCCCACAAGAGCTCCTATGATTCTTTCTTTTCCAATAATAGAAATTCGGTCTCATCCCCAGGATGAACCGTGTTCTTTGCCTAATACAGTCAATCCGGACATGGATGATACAAATCCATACCAAGGATGACTTCGTAAGGCCTCGATGCTACTACCAAGAGATCCAACCGCTACTCTCACCTCCAAGAATTGAGTCACACCTTCGGCATCAGTGTGTGGTCACTGGATCTCCTCCAATAGGTACCTCAGAAGTGAGGGTGAATTCAACGGTTTTTTTAAACCGGAACCTCTTAGTAACAAAAAAAGTGGATAGGAAAGTAAATGCCACAAAGAAATGTGTCTTTTATTACTGAAACTCAATGTACAAAGACACAAAGCATCTACAATCAAACATCCACAAAGCCAGAAGCAACATGAACAAAAGTCTCCATATCTGGAGCTAGTCCCGCTCCTGTACATCTGCTCCCGGTGCTCCATGATCTTAGGCCTCAGCTGCCTGAAGCGGAGCTCTCCCCTATCCACTAGTTCCCTGCGGTCGGAGTGGACCTCCTTATTGTGGTGGTGGCAACACCTCGAAGCATCGTCCACCTCCAACTACATGGCCAGCTCCCCTGCCACGGTCTCCTGCTCCTTGAGGTCCACCTCGATCGAACCTCGGCCTCTGCCTGGGTGGTCCTTCGTTTATCTGCTGATCATCTGTATGGCGGGTCGGACAGTCATGAGCCATGTGACCAACCCCGCCACAGGAGTAACATTGTCCGCTCATGGTAAGTCGCTCTCCACCCCAGGTGCCTCGCGTACACAATATGGTGTCATGCAGTCGACCCGCTATAGGTCTAGTCCTCTTGGACCTCTGCGTCATCTGTCTACTTCCCGCTGCAGAAGACTCTGCCGCATGTCGGCTAGTCGTGGGTCCTGCTGCTAGAGACTGCTCAGTAAGGAAACTCTCCACTAAGAGGGATTGCTCCAACACCCCTGTCTGCATTGGGATGCTGTGAGAAACAATAGAATATCTAATCTCTCTCTTGAGCCCCTGCTCGAAGGTCCGGGCCCTGAAGAATGGGTCACGTACCATATCTATAGAGTAGCGCGAGAGGTCTGTAAACCTCACCAAGTACAGCGCCATTGTCATGATACCCTACTGTAGATGCAGCAGCTCTGGAATACGCACCGCTCGAAGGGTAACTGATACAAACTCTGCCCGGAACAGGCTCTCGAAGTCTTCCCACAAAAGTGTCACCTCGTCATGCATCTGGAGCATCGGGATCCACCATCTTCCTACTACTACCTAAAGAAGGATGGCATCAAGGATCGCCATGATGTCTAATGGCGTCCCCACTAGCCTGAAGACTCTCACCATTGCCTCCATCCAATCCTCAGTCGCCTGCGGGTCTGTCTCTCCCCTGATCCTAGGTGGCCTATGGCGCTGGAACTCGTGTAGTGCGCTCAAGCGCCGTGAAACCTTTTCTACTGGGGCTGGTGGCATCGATGGCCCAATGGGTAGTAGTAACGCTGGTGCCTCAACTGGGATAGGGCCATGTACTGAGGCCACATCGCTTGGTGGGCTGTCAGTACGTACAACTCTCGGGGCTCTAGCTGGTCATCCGCGGGGAGGCATCCTGAAAGAAGAAACATGACACGGTCAAATAATTTATACATGGTGAGTTGACCTGGTTTGATCTGACTTTTAAAACGTTTGGAAACACACACGCAATCAGTGTTTTCGTGCTCAAAGTTGGAAATCAGTTGTCAGGGTCCTGTTGTATGGATACGTCGGCCGCCCGCAACAACACTGGACTCCCTGAACTGAAAACCACAGTCGATACCCTTAGAACTATTGCTTCACAGAAAAGAAATATCAGAGTTACATGTTCTGCGGTAGAACCGACTCCTCTGATACAAATTTTTCATGACCCGTCCTCGGGACCCTTGCCGTGACTACCCCAAACCCACCTTCCATAGGCCAGGGGCTATCGACTAGCACTAAAGGTGTAAATCCCAATAAACTGGGAAGTAATTTCCTTTATAAAGGTAAAAAACACCACAAATTACAAGCCGAAGTAAAACACTAAGTAAAAAAAGAAGTACTGAAAAGAACTGGGCCAAAATACAAACCCATCTGAAAAGTGTAGGTACAAGTGAAATGAAGTACAATAGAAAAGACAAACAGCTGGAAGAAAAGTAGCATCTCCTGGGTCATCCACCTCGGATCCTACCGGAAGCGTAGGTACAGATAGAAAAGATCCTGGATCGTCCACCATGGATCCTACCTGAAGGGTAGGTATAGATATCCTCCTCAACGCTTTCGCCCGTCAACCGCCTCCGAGTATCGTCCAGTCCTCAAACACTCGGCATCTGTCAGCACTGCCTATCATCTGCAACCAACACAACGAAGTACTGGCATAGCCCATGTAGTGGTGTGTATACGATACTCAGTAGGGACCCCAAGACCCTCTAGGTCTCAATAAATCGAACAAGGATAACCGCAAAGAAGGATCTCAACCGATAACCCTTACTTAGGTATAAGTCCATACTTATACCTAAGTTATCAAGTAACCCATCTCAGTCATGAGGAAACACAAATTTTATGAAATCAACGGATAACCACTACTTATGTATATGCCTGTACATATACCTAAGTTATCAAGTGACCCATATCAATCATGAGGTAAACACAAAGGTCATTGACTCAGCTCAAACCAGGATTTTATTCACGATATTGAAACCACAGCTACTGGAGAACTCCTCTTCTGTCGAGTACAGTGGGCCTGCTGCTACAACCAAGCGCGTCCCACTATCCATGGACTGTTGAAATACTCCACCTTTTGAGTATAGTGGGCCAGCCACTGCAACAAAGCGCATCCCACCATGGGTCTGCCACTACAACCAAGCGCACCCCCTCATAGCCTACAGAGGTACTCCTTCTATCGAGTACCGCAGGTCTTCCGCTACAACCAAGTGAACCTCCGCCGTGGGTCTGCCGCTACAAACAAGCACACCCCACTGGGCTATCCGAATCACTCCGAGTCGATCGATCAGCAGCCGTCAAATCTCGGTTAGCTACTAGGTCTCTACACTCTGCTAGCTCGTCTCCAGGAGGGTCCGCTCCATGATTTACTGGTCAATACTCCAAGTATCCCAAGTCCCACTAATATGTATCTCAATGTACCGCCTCGTCATAGGGGTCTCAAAGCAACAGACAGCGCATTAATCAGACACCCGGTCTTTGAGTTATTAGTCTTTTCGTCTTAGGGGGCCCGGTTGGTTTCGTGTACGAACCAACCCGACCGCATCTCAAATGTACCCCAAACGCTCCTAGTTTATACTCATAGGGACCATTTCCAAACTTGATCACCAACGCCACTGACGGTTCATCAAACGGACGTCCGGTCTGAAAGTTATCATCTTTTCCGTTCTAGGGGCCCGGTTGGATTTCGGGTACAATCCAACCCTGCCATTATCCAACTGCATCCAAAACTCAGGCTAAGCATGAAAAAATTTTATTCTAATCAAGAGGAATCCAACAAATTTGACGGCACGTCAATCGGACGTCCGGAGCTCGAGATATAAGCGTTTCTGCTCCGAGGGCCCGGTTAGTTTCGGGTTCGAACCAACCCGGCCATACCCAAAGTTCTCCGAAACCTTGAGTTTTATATACCAAAACGATCTTCTCGATCCAAGGATTTCATTACAACTGACGGTGCATCAATTGGAGGTCTGTAACCCATGATATGGGTATTTGAACGAAATCTACCCGAGAAAAGGGGGTTTGGCCCCAGACCAACCCGGCCCGAGACCCCCTAGGTCGGCCCGAACCGGGTCGACCCAAACAGGGTCCGGGTCTGGCCCGCTTGGGCGTGGCCCGGCCCGGCCTGGCACTGGCACGACCCCCGTGTGGCCAGCTCGGCCGGTGTCGAGCTGAGCGGACAGGGGGGAGGTGTGTGCCCCCTTGATTGAAGCCCCCCCCCCACGTGGGGGCCGCTCCCTTGACCGCCGTGGGTTACAATCCACGGTCTCCCATGGTCCCGCGCAGCCGTGGGACCACCACCTGCCGTCGCGGCTTCAGCCGCGGTGGACTCTCCCGGCGGCGCACCGGGCGCACCGGCATGCTCTTCTGTGGACCACCGGACGCGCTCCGGTGGTCCGTTTTGCATTCCATCTTCGCCAACGGTCCTCCCGTGACCTGACCTTCACTGTGGAGGCTTCCAGTTGACATTGCGGCTCTGTTTCAGCATTTTCGTCAATCCGTGCATCAAAAAAAACATGCGGAGGGTCTGAGCTTTGTTCGTTATCCCATGCCCTTCACGTTAGTGGTTTTCAATGAATATCAAACTCAAACCAAAACCGATTATTCACCCCGCAACCAGCCCGCATGAACGAGCGGTCCGCGGATCAACCGGGTAGAGACTGATCCGCACTCGTCGTCCTTTTCTCAAAAGTTAAAGACAAAATCAAATATAATTCTCCTACATTGAGCGTTAATGAACGAAGGCTCATCGCAGAATTGAACATCGTGGAAGAAGGTTCTGTACACGTTGTCAGAGATCGTTCGAGGAGGAACGGTGTCTCCCATCCTTTAACGTGGGAAGAAGGAATGATGGAATGCTAGTCGGGTCATCGATCTCTAAGGAAGGCGTCTCTCACCATTGTATGTCGTCAGAGGTTGGCGTTCTTCACGTTCTTCATCGAGGAAGAAGAACTTCAAGACTTTGAGCAATTTCTCCGCATCCCTCACACACAACGAACCACTTAATAAAATAAGACTTGTCTTATTTTATAAACACAGAAGCCAAACATTTTTGAATTTTAAAATTGAATAAATCAATTAATTAAATAAATTGTAACATATAAACCGCCCAATTAATAGAGGAGTTTAATAATTAATTAAATGCATGAGTTGACTCCATTTAAAATGGGGGTGTGGGTACATTACCTAATTAAAAGTGGGGGTTGAGGAAGTGAAAAGGTGGGGCTCTTTTGGGCCCCACCCCACAAATATCCCACCTAGTTGAGTAGGATATAGTGGGTCCCACTCCAACCACTTAGCATAGGTTTATCTACCTTAAATAAAATAAAATTGGTTACACCGTTTTATTTTATTATTTTACATAACCGAAAATTTTAAGTACCATACCCGAGCTAAACTTCGGAAAATGATTCCGGGCACACTGGGACTCGGAATCAGGTGTCGTCAGAAACTGTGTTCTTGTAAAATCCCAAAGAAAGTAATAAAAGAAATTCCTTGAAATTTTCGGGTCCTTACAATAAAATAATTGTCTGACCTAATAAATCCTTTTCACATAGAAAATAATATTTTTTACAAAACGCCCTAATAAAATATTTTTTAATTTAACATATTATATTTAAACATGTTGTATTCCAGAAAAAGTAATTAATATATATGTTATGTAATGTTAAACATGTTAAAAAAACTAATATAAACAAACATTTTTTCTCATTAGTTTTAATGCACATATTTAATAAAAAAATATCTATCAATTTATGAAATTAATAAAGTAAATGATAAATGAAAATATGTTACCAATAATATTAACAATGTAATAATGGATTGTTTTCCCGAATTCCTTCATCATGAATGTTCCTTAGGTAACAACCCATGTCTATGAAATTCTCCTCATTATTAACTGTTATTCATTCCATGGAAGTAGGTATATCGCATAAATCTACATTTTCATCAAGTTGAACATTACCAAAATATTTGTTTCTTGATAAAAAATAAATCACTATATATCTGATTGATCAAGAATATATAATTTTTTTCATATGTTCCCATTCTAAAATAACTTCTAGTTACTTCAAATCTATTCTGACTAGCATGTGTTATTCCAAATTCATCCTTTTGACACTATTGATTCTGACAAACCATTTCCATTTATTCATTGAAACTATAAATTTAATGTAATCAACTTCCAATATTTCTTTAATGACCCCATGATATTAACATGATACATAAAATGGTTTTTTATTCTTTAGACCCTAAAAATGTATTTATTATATAAATACTATTACAACACTATTCTAAACTGCACTTTTTTTGTCTTGATCATTCATATAAAATATATAGTCATTAATTTCATACCAAGATCATGTTATCACACTTAAACTTGGACCAACCACATACCATATTATTTTATTTGATGCATAAGATCTACCATAGGTGATGTTTTTAAAACATGGAAAAAATTGTTTTGTTGTGCTTATTCGAAATCCACATTTCCTTATTCATTGGATGAATTTTTTTGAACTAAATAATATGAAATGTTATATATTTTCAAAAATAAAATATATTACTCATTTTTTATATATGATACATATATATCTATTTATCTAAAAAATATTTTTATTTTAATAAAAAAATTCCCTTTCTTCCAAAATTAACTCGTTTATGGAGAGATGGGGGAAATGAATGTGCCCCACGATAGAAAAGTAGCTCGTATAAAACTCAGAAACCTCCTCAGAAAAATACTGTTCATAAATAGTGGATTTTTGGTTGATATGGACTCTTAAAAAAGACTATTAAGATCTTTCTATTCCTAGAAAAAGGATACATCCAACGTAGATATATAGTTTCCAATGATTTCATTCTTGAATAAAATGAACTATTAAAGAACCATTATATCATAAAATTGAGGAAAATACATTTCCAATTGACAATGTACATAAATTTATTCATTTTCCTTTATTTTCCATGTATCCAGATCAATTGCCTTATTAAAATTAAATTTGTAAAATAATATACCTTCATGAATGTATTTCTTACGTAGATGGAATATATTATTTGCAATAAAACAAGAAGAAATTGTTGCATCAAAATGTGACAATTATAAAATTTCATACCTATAAACATCAAATACTTCAAAGAGACAAAAATAATTCATTTCATTGATAACACTATGAAACATGGATATCATGAAGACACTGAAAAATCTATTTTTCTCCCTCTTGTATAATTTGTCACAAGCTGGAGAAAGAAATGTTTTCCTTCCATCATGAGTTGGATCAAACAACAAGCGTATTCCCATTGACCCTAAGTCAAATATTGCTTTCATCCCATCTTTATTCTTTATTTTAATATCTAACAACAGTCCAATAATGCTTCCATATATATTCTTTACGCTCAGATGAAATCAATGTTATGTTTCACTTCATGTTATCTCCAATATGGTAGCTCCAAAAATATTTATTTTTTCTTCCAAATATATCTATCATTAAAAAAATTTCATATATTTCAAAATTCCATATCCAAGGTATTTCACCCTCTCAAAATAATCATCAATGTGTAGGGGTTTTGAGTAATAACATATTTTTGTGAATCATTTAATTCCTTTTATAATCTTTTATTAGAGTGTTCCATAAGGAAATTTTTTTGATTATCCTTGTATAATATTTTTCATCACATAATTCAAATAACAACATAATGTTTTTTGTTCGCAAACTAGTCATGCTTTATTCCCCTTATCATTATATCAAAAAAAATTCCAAATAATGGGACGTAATTTATATTGAAGATAATCATTTTATATAGTTGAATATATACTATTTTATAAGAATCATAAACCCTAATATCCCAAACCCATATGAGTTTCAAATCATCAATTAATGGTGACATGAGAACATCAATACCATTTTTGGGTTCTTTTGACTATAGATCATTAAACTCAAGATGAATTGTTTATTCTTCATTTAGAAATTTAGAAGATAGTTTATAGATTACCAATAAAATAGGCCATGAACTATTTGTGAATCTAAGGCTTCTATATTGATCCACTCCATCAATGTACATCCCAAATCAAACATTTCAAACTTCATTTCCTTCTGTAGAAGATTGATGATCAATTTACTTCCACTATGGACAATCAAAATGATGATGTTTTTTTCTATTACATATATTCTCATCAGTATGGGATTATTACATTTTTTCATTATCTGAATGAGGAAATAAATTTTTCAAGTGATGAATTATAGGAAGATAAAAAGATACATGGTAGGAGACACTATAACCTCTAAATCCACTTGTGATTTTCCTTTAAAAATATGTTGTGATTTCCCAATTTTATGACACTCGGACAAGAATTCCTATTACTTCCTATATATCACATAATCATTCAGTTATGAAGGTATTTTCTTGTACTCTGTTCCCATTGTTCATAATATTTTCCTGGCCTTGAAATTTGAATATGGAATATCATTTTCTTTTGGATGAATGAAATTCAATAATTGTAGCAGCTCAATAAAACTCTAGTCACTTTATCCATGTCTTTCATTCAGGTTAATGAATCTCAACACAAATGATAAATATGTAAAATATGTACAACCAGGATATAATCTTTTTCAGCATCACTATATAGACACTAAAACGTAGTTTTTAACTCAGATTTCTCTACAATAATATCAAAATTCATTTCTTCAATTTCATCATAGTTACCATATTAAAAGGCATCATCATTAGTAGATCAGAAATTATGCCCAATTTCATTATTCCAAATCCAAAGGACATAACTCAGATTAAAACCAAGACAAATCAAATGATATTTGATCTCAATAATTTTCATCTTATTCTTATTTAAACATTTCAGGGAAGGGCAGAAAAACATGTCATTGTTTGAAAAATATCATTTAGAAAATTCAAAAAAATCATTAACATAGTCCTTGTATTAATTAGTCATTTGATGTTCCATTATCTAACATTGACTCATTATTACCAATAAAATATATCAAAATTATATATTTTTTATCCAAAGACAATATTATAATTATATGTAAAATTCCATAATTTGAACGTAACACATTTTTGATATATATATATAATATGCGTATTATAAAATTATAATGATTTTATTTTTGAACATTAAGCTATATGAACACTATCTAAAAATAAATCCCCATCCACTAGTGTGACGTACTATTAAGCCATCAAATTTTCTTTAGGTCAATGTAACTCAGGGAAAAATAAATAGATAACAATTAACCCATTGAAGTCTTATAAAAATTCACTCGCATTTTATGTCACACCATAGTTTGACATATTTCTAAAAGATGTGCTATTTGAATAATGTCCTAGGGTTACATCATTTTATGATAATATTTCTACAATCAAAAAACAACTTTCAGGAAATCACCAATTTTAGAGACAAACTATTATCTAAAATTTTTTAGAGAATAAATATCATAATTATTCCTATATCCACTATTGATTATTCGATTAATATATTGAGTTACTCAATCCCCCTAATTTATTTTATTTAATTATGTTTTTAATGATATAATATATATTAATAATTCAATCTAGCACTACATTATTGAATGATGATGTTTGTAGATTAATGAAGTTCCTTTTTTATTTCGGTAATATAGATTCATTACACGGACCCTTTATCTCAACAATAGTTTTATTGAAATTTTTATCTAAATAGCTGATAATGAAGAGAATAATTATTCAAGAAACCATATAGAGGATCAATTATTTTGAGAGGTAACATTTATAGAAGACTTATACTTAAGAAGTACTATCCTTTTATAGATATATCTAACCCCTATAAGAGATAAAAAATAACGGCATTTCATTTTGGGGATTTGTAGGTAGTTTGGAAACCTATTTACCAGGCATATGAAACATTGTTCTACGGGTTTCATGTTGGGTAGAATGTGTAATTGATTTTTTACCTCACATATGCTCACCTTGAAAGAATCAGAGAATCTATTTGTTCCAAAAATGAGGAATGAAAATAATAAAAACTATTTATTTTATAAATTTTTTGAAACATGGACTTATAGTGAATAAATATTTTGTAATTGGAATACAGAAAATGTCCCATATAATATCTCACATGGATTTTACACTTATTTCGTTAATGGCTATGAATGAAATGTAATAACATGATGAAATTAAATAAGATATTGTGAAATCATAGTATAAAAAATAGAGATAAATAAATTTAGATCATGTGTGAATTAGAGTGACATAAATTGGGGCATTTGTGTATTACATGAGAGTTTTGAGTTGATCAGATAGATTATCCATTAAACAAGATGATGAAAAAAGAAGAAACAACGGGGTTGGTGGTGACTGGATCGGAAAATGGATTTATAGGTTCATTGTGACAGAGAACCAAGTTGTTTTCTCATGATTGAAAACCCCTGAAATTTCTCAAAACATGGATTCATAAAATTATTAAATAATTAATCATACTATTTTTATTTAGTAACTGACATGGTAAATACTTTTAAAATAAATTTATAATGCCATTTATTATATAACAGATGTGATAAAAGAATTAATGACGTCAATTATATAATAACCGAAATTATAATGAAAGGAATTTTTTTTATTAATTATGTTATACTATAATAGAAAAAACAGGGGTATTATCATTTTATTTATAAAATACACAGAATTATAAATAAATATAACTTATTTTTAGCATTTTTTATAATATTAACGATGTTATATATCAATTTATACGACTTTTCACATCTGTTATAAATAAATGATTTCCTATAGACGATGTGATAAATACTTTTCGTAATATTATGAATAACATAGGGTAAAAAAATGGGGTTATAGGTTATGAAATATCCCATAATTTATACAACTTATATGTGATTTTTCATAATTATATGGTTCCTAATTATGATAACTATTTCTTACACTATGATTTTGTTTCTATTCGATGGCTGAAACAAGAAGTATCCTCCTAAATGGTGATTACAATGGAAAATGATATGATTTTCCTTTTGAGAAACCAAATGTTATGGAAGTCAGAATGAAAAACGTAATTATGATACTCAAACATATTTCACAACATATTAATCTTCTTGGAATTCCAAATGAGAAAAGGAGAGAAAAAAATCTAATTGATTTTTCATGAGGCATCACCCACATTCTTTCAAAGGGTCTTCTGATCCACTTTTCTCTAAAAAATGGAATAATACTACATAAATGCTATTCTCCATTCTTTATTGTTTGGAGCATGATAAATTTATTCTTGATATTTATTGGGTACAAGGAAAAGGGGATCAGTGGTCGACACTAATCAAGAATATTAGCCAACATTATGATATTGAATCCATGGATTGGGACAAGTTCAAATACATTTTTTTCATTAATTACTTTCCTATAATTCCTAATACCATAGTAGAGAAAGAGTTCCTTGAGTCCATGATAATGGATGATTAAAATATTTTTACCAAAAATATTAATTCCCGGAGACTTGTGAGTTATTCTTTAGTAACTATCACCCAACAGAAATTTAATGTTGATAGTTTATTCACAGGATTAAAGAAAATTAACAAAAGATTGATGGCTATAAGAGACATTAGTATCTATAAAGATATTGTTCTTTGATAAGAAAATGATGAATTGGAGGTTCAATTAATGTATCAATATCATTGTTTTGAAATGAATATGAATATAGATTTTTAAGGGAAATATGTAAACCATGAAGAAAAGAATATGAGATTTACATTATTCTCTAAGTTTGGGAAGAATCATGGAGGTAATTTTTTAAGGGGTATATTAAATGTTTTAAATTTGGAGGAGAAGTCCATCAGGAATTAGAAGGTTGAAGTGGTGGAAAGAAGATAGCTAATGTTGTGAATACAAAAAAATTGGCAAAGAATGATTCTCACATGATTCAATTCTACAATTGTAAGGATAATGGTCATTATGCTAAACACTGTCCAATACCATGGGATAATGATGATGATTGACATCAACAACCTCTTAAGCTAGGGGATAATTGGGTATCTCATGTAATTACAATATTTAATGAGGGGTTCAATAATGAAATGTTCAATGTATCACAAACCATCAACACTAAAAGTGTTTTTGTCATATTTGATTCCAGATCCACCCTCCCTTTCATTTCTAATGATTTTTTTATGAGAGTTAAGATTCCTTCAAAACAATCAGATGATGAATTAGCATGGATAACCAGTAATGGAATGTTGTTTTCTTGTTATTTTTATAATTCCTCTCTGGTTGATGTTTTTTAGAATGATCTTCATGGAAATATTTTCATTATTCCTTTGGTTGAATTTGATGTCATCTTAGGAATGGAATGAGTTTCACTACATAAATCACACAACAATTTTCAAGGAAGGTATGTCACTTGTATTATTTCATACCCTCCTATTATCATCCATAAATGTGATGATAAACATTAAATTCCTGTAGATATTATATCAAGTGTATGGGACATAATTCTCATTCAATAGGGTGGTTTATTTCAAATATTTTGGGACAATATTGCAATCTTGGATATACATGTTTTTATTTTTTTTAGATGTCTTTCAAGAAGAGTTTCCTAGTATTCCCTCAAAATGTGAAGTTGAGTTCACTATTGAAATTATACCTGGTTCCACATAAAATTCAAAGACTCCATACAGAATGGAACTAATAGATTTGAAGTAATTTAAGAATATACTCCATGAAAATTGTGGTAAGGGATTCATTTGGGAAACTGTGTCACCCTGTGGTGCACCAATTCTTTTTTTTTGGAAAAAGAAATAGGAATCAATATGAATTTACATTGATTATCAAGATTTGAACAAGATCAAAAGCAGGAAAATGTATCCTCCTCCTTGAATTGATGAATTTATTCATCAACTGCACAGAGCACAATATTTTTCCAAGATAGAACTCCATTAAATATATCATCAATTGAGGATCATGAAATTAGATATTCATAAGAAAAAATTCAGTATGAGTTTTGAACACTATGAATATATAGTGATTCCTTTTTGTGTTGCTAATTCCCCTACTATCATCATGGATTTAATGAATATAGTGTTTATATATTACTAGAATATATGTGTGATAATATTTCTAGATGATATTCATAACTCTTAAAAGAGTAAGCAAGATAATGAAGATCAATTGATAATTTTATTGAAGAACCTGAGGAAAGATAATATATAAGAAAAATTTACATTCTATGCCTTTTGGATGAAAAAAGGATTAATTTTTTGGTTATATAATACCAAGAGACAGTATAAAAGTAGATCCATCCAACATAAAGGTTTTGTTAATGATGGTATAGACCATCCACAATGAATAATATCTATAGAATTCATGTTTTAGAGGGATATTTTTTAGTATTTGTCAATAATTTATTATGATAATCTAATAATTTGACCATGTTAACTCGAAAGGGTGTTTAGTTCCTCTGGAAAAATGAATTTCAAGAAAATTTCAAGGATATTATGAGATGTTTGGTCAGTGCACCTATGCTTACATTACCGAATAGTGGAGAATAGTTTGTAATCTATATGGATTCATCCAAGAAGCGATTTGGATGTGTTCTTATGAAGAATAAAATTTTTATGTTATATTTATTATGATAGTTGATGATTCATGAAAACTATTCCCCAACTCATGATTTCGAGTTAGAAGTGGTAATTTTATCATTAACGATATGGAGTAATTATCTCTATGGAAAAATGTGTAATATATATTTTTTATTAAAGATAAAAATATATATTCACACATAAGAGGTTAAACATTCTCTAGATAATGTGGTTAGATATAATAATGTATAATGACAGATCAATGCATCACCACCATGGGAATGTGAAAAAAGGTGGTATATGCTTCGAGTCAGAAGGATCATCTAGTTTATCCAGGATAAGGTTCACAAAATATCCATTATTTTTTATTTTCAATGAACAGATCTAAAAAACTAAAAAGAATGGGGGAAATCTAATCTTTCTAAAATCAATGTTCAACCCTCTATCCATGAAAAGATTAAGGAGGCATAAAAGAAATATGAAGAGTTATAATATAATGTCAGAAATGTTCTTGAGTTTAACCTTGATCTGGATGGAATTTGATGGTTCAGGAACCGTGAATGTGTTCCTTCCATACAAGATTTAATGAAGCAAATATTATAGGATGATCTTAGTTCATTATTCACTATTCATCTTGAAATTTTAAGATGAAAAAGGTCATCAATAAACACTTTTGGTGGGATGAAATGAAGAGAGATAACACAGTGTTTGAATCTCAGTGTCTTGTATGGATGCAAGTTAATGTTGAAAGACAAAAGTCTAATGGTGTGTTGCATCCATTACCCATGCCAGAATGGGAATGTGAGAACATCACAACGAATTTTGTCATTGGAGTACCGAAAAACTCAAAATTATTTAATTCTATATGGGTGGTATTTATTCACCCTTCTAACTAATCACAATTCATTCCTATTAGAGAATATTTATTTTTTAATCATATTTCTAGGATATATATTAAAGAATTTGTAATGTTGAATGGATTACCATATTATATTCTATCATATTTTTATACAAGGTATACCTCAATGTTCTAGACAAGTCATCATTATGTACATTATACCAACTTATGTTTCAACACTTCTTGTAATCCTCAGATAGATGGTAAGTCTAAAGGAACAATTGATATCCTATAGGATATGTAGAGATTTTTTTGTTATATTTCATAGGTTGTTAGGGTCAAAATATTCCCATTCTTCACATTTTTTACAACCATATATTTCACTCAAGAATTTTTATAGCTCTATATGAAAGTGTATATGGGAATAAATGGAGAGCTCCATCATGTTGGGATGCCGTTTGAGAATGAATGATATTGGGAAATAAAATTGATAAGGAAGTGGTTTAGAAGGTTATAACCATTTAGCATCACATCAAGTTTGCTCATCCTTGGTAGAAAATTTATGCTGAAAACCTTCGACAAGATCTAGAATTTTTTCTTGGTGGAATTTTTTTTTCAATGAATCTCACCTGGGATGAAAGTTAAGAGATTCAAGAAGAAAGTGAAACTAATACCTATGTATATTGGTCCCTTTGAGATTCATGATCATATCATGACAATGGCCTAACACATGGAACATCCTAAAAATGTATCTCAATTATATTATGTATTCCATGTATCGCTCCTGATAAGTATATATCTAAGTAATCATACATACTAAACTCTATGCACATACTCCTATAGTAGGATCTTTCTCATAAGGAACAAAATTTTGAAATTATTGACTGATTAGATAATGTTCAAACAGTCAATACCATTTACATGGTCATAGTTTGTGGAGAAATTACTAGTTAGAAGATTTTTTGTGGGGACATGAGGACATGATGTAGCATAATTACCCTCATTTTTTTAATAGAGTGGATAATTTTGAAGAAGAAATTCATTTTAAAGGGGGTAGAATATGACAAACCCTATTTTTATGATCCTTATTTTTGAATAAATTAAAATTCCATTAATTTCATTCTTTTAACTTCTTCAATCATTCCTTTTAGATGGAACCAACTTGTTGTATGTTACATGCAACACAAAATTTTAATTCGATATAAACATCACTAATTTGGCCTATGATAAATGCAATACTATGGTTCTAAAAAACATATCTTTTTTTATAATTACTTAAATGAGATTACTATATTCTATAGATTAGTCAAATTTATATGAATACTAATGTCTACTTTTAAAATATATTTTATTATTTTTTTGTATAAATAAATGATGATATTTTTTGTAATGTCTTTCTATGTTCAAATGTTGGGTTTTCTCAAATTAACCATTTTTAATGTCCTTCTATGAAAAAAATTAATTTTAGGAACATATATAATTTAAATATGAAAAAATAAGCTTCATTTATTAAAGTATACTTTTTAAATTAGATAATGGTTGTTTTTTAATATTTTTGAGAAACATCCTTTTAGATGAATTGTGAAAATACAGGATTTTAATTCAAAATAGTTTTTAATTTAAATTATTTATAAGTATAAATTATATCATAATTTTCATTCAATGTTTAATCAGATAATATTTTTATCAATAAATCCTATTTCCGTCATTATAACCAATTTCAACATGTACTTGTTTATAAACACATAGCAAATTTTGATCATTTTTTCATTTAAATCCCACTTTTTTTAACTAACTGTGAGATTAATTTAAAATTAATTGTCACAAATTTTGAGATTATAATTCATAAACATGGACTAAATATATATGGAATCATTATAATTTATAATTTATAATATTTTCGTATATTGGTTTTTAAAAATAATATTAGTGAAATTGGTTAAAATTTATTACGTCAATTAAGAGAAAAATTAGTTTAATAATGTACTAAAAATTAAATAAATGGCCCAAAACGACCCAGAATATTCTCCAAAACCAATTTTGTGGAACTATTCTAGCCATTTACCTTCCATTTATTAGTTTTTTTTGGTTTGGTATTTCTTATTTTAGGTTAAAAAATTGTACACATTACTTTTTTCCATAATGCTTATTGTGTCCTTTCCCTTCCATATAAAATACCACCACCAATACCCTTTTTCTCACACCTATCAAGACCATTTTAATGCCAACTATCTTCTCAAATTAGCTCCCATAATCCCTACATTACTTATAGAATCCTTCTCTTTTGTTTATGGCTATTTAATGAATCATTTTGCCACCATCCAAAAGGAGTTACCTGGTGAAGAGTTAATGAGTTTGGTCAAGCTCATTTCTTTAATTTATCATATAGAAACCATTAACTGTCTTCATATCATTTCTATATGAAATGAAAAGTAACCTTCTTATACTAATTTTTTTTACAATAACGTTTTGACCTGCAATTACCCACACCTCTATCTAATTGATATTGAATATACTGTTTACATCTACGGTAATCAACAACCTAACTAAAAGATGATTGTTCAATTATATATTACCACCTATCTTGTTGGAAATTATGATGAAAAAAAAATTTATAAATGTATTATGGAATATTTATTATCTATTTATTATTTTATTCCATTTATAAAACACATCTTTTTTAATTTCTATTTGGTGTAATTATGATAATTTTGATTGAGGAAGTGTGGACTACCGCCCACTCAAAGTGATGAGATTCATTCACAATATACATGGAATGAATTACAGATTAGTTTAATGAAATTATATAATATATATAACATTATAATTATAAGTTAATGATATTATATACTTATATACTTTTATGTCATTTTCATTCCTTTCTATCAATTCGATAATTAAAATGAAAACAACGTTCAAGCGTATGTACGGCTTACCATCTCAATGATTGGTTTATTCCATTTCATACTTAATTATTCTATATATTATTATAATTTAAATATACTATATATTAATTATATTTATATCATGATTTAAATTCCTGAATCATGATATTATTATAATGACAAAAGATATAACAAATTAACACACATGTGAAGAAGAAAGGGAATAGTACCTGATGTTAAAATTTAACATAGGATTGTTAACAAGAAGATAATATAAGGTAATACTAAAACCATATATTTTATTTTCTATAAGAATATTATTTTTTAATATAATTATAATATACATATATTAAATATATTGGAATCATGTATGATTACGAAGTGAGTCAAGGAACAAGGTAAAGGGATTTCATCTCACTCATTATTCTCGTGAGATACATGTTACATTTTCTACACTTTTCTTTTGGGTGGTATATATACTATCCATGATTTTTTATATGTATACTATCCATAAATTTATGGTCATTAACATATCAATTTTTATATCATTTATTCCTAGGGTTTTATTTTTATAAGATACCAAATCGGTATAAATGTTTGGTCTCAATTTGACTCCACTGAGACTCATGTGTTATTATGCACATAATATCTTTTTTAACCTGTATATACATCCATTTTTCAAGTTATCTAATTACCTAATTATTTTCAACAAATTTTTATGTAATTTCTTTTTCATAAATATAGAGTATAATTCCATGTTATGAATTTATTAGTGTTTATTATAAAAATCTCATCTCTTTTTGATATTATTTATGTTTATGCATCCTTTTATTAAATAATTGTAATGGCCCGGACCTCTCCAGCCCATATTCTTTGACGAAAAAACGGTCATGAAGTGTTCTGGAGGGTAGAATGGACTTTTCCATCACTTTTCAGAATTTTGAAAGTACATTCCGTGTAGTGTGAGTACACGTCATGTACCACCTTGCCAAGTACACCCCGTGTTAGAGCTGTATCCTTGTCGCTTGAAATAAATGTGTACATGTCATGTAGCCTATACTACATGTCGTGTAGTTCCTCCCTGCATACGTGTTACCTTCAAACAGTGTGTTGAACAGTCAACAGTCATGTTTCGTGTTGAAGTCGTGTCCTTGCAGCGTGAAATAAATGAGTACATGTCCTGTACTTCCTCCCCATGTACGCGTTACCTTCAAACCATGTGTTGACCAGTCAACGGATGTGTGCTGCGTTAAAGGTCGTGTTGGAATCCGTGTGGCGACCATGTGAAATGGCCTGGTACACACCATGTACTACAAATTACATGTCATGTACTTTACATTTTCTCACCTATAAAAGGAGGGGACCTCTCCTCCATTTCAAATCATTCCTCTCCTCCCCATTCCTTCAAACAGAGCTCTCCCAAGAGACTTCAAATATTTTTTCTTCCATAACTACTTCATCCGAGCTCCGATTTACGATCCGTTAGTGGCCACGAGATCGTAACAAAGAGGTAGAACTTATGAGCTTGGATCTGTTGTTTTCCATTCAGCCTTTCCTTCCGAGCTTCCACCTGAGGATGATTTCATCCGGGTTTTGACATAAGCGACGGACGCCGATGGATGTCTTCTAAAGTTGATATAGGGAAGAATTGTGATCAGAACATGTTAAGGTAGGGATTTTACCTTCATCTCTCTAATTTTTGCATCATGTGGGATGGGTGTCCTCTTGCTTTCACGAGACATAGTTGAACCAGTTTAATGAAGATAATAACTGGCTTAAAGAACGGGGATGGTAAAGTTGTTATGTCTATCTTTCTTTATCCTATTGTTATGTTGTGAATTGAATAGGCTTATGTCTACTAAAAATCACGGTCATTGGGGGACTTTTCTTGCGCAATTAAATATTTCCCTATCTTTCTAGACCGTTTTGTGGATGGAATCTTCATGGAATGTTAAAATTGGTTAATCACGTAAGGTTGGATGATTAAAATTCAAAACCCTTGTGTGATCACCCTGGTCGAAAAAAATGGAATAATGAACCTGTGGGTGTTGGTTTGGTTACGTGGTGTGTGAAGAGGGGGGTGAATCTTGGTTTCTACGAATAGTATGGGCAGCGGGGCAACATAAAATGATATTAAAGGGACCGTGATGTGGCACGATCCTTGTTTTGTGATACGATTGTGGAGATGTGGTTATAGTGGCCGCAAGGCTGCAGTAATGGCTTGTGATATTAAAAGAATGTGGGATGTTTATAAATGAACTATGGGGAAAGATAATGAATTAAACGTGGGATAAATAAATGGGATTTATTGATGATAAAAAGGTTGGTTTTGTGTTGCTTTTGTTTCATCAAACTTAATTTGTGGTAGGTAGGGTTTTCTACAAAACGCTTTATCTAGTTGGATAATTTCCCAGTAGTTAAAAAAATAATAAACTGATATTGTTGTAACATGAAAACGTAAATGGGGTTGGGGTTGTTTGTTGTATGCATGCTTCGTAATAGCAATGCCGAGGAACTTGCTCAGTTTCTTTATTTAGAAGACAAAAGTTGGGATGTGTGTTTGGTATGCATATATGTATCTGTCTCTTTATGTCTTTTCGCACCCCACCCATGTTGAGCACTTAGTACCGAACACTCCCATTTCATGGGAGAGGATTTTTACCCCTTATTTACTAGCTCCTTCCTACTCCTCCTTCCATAGGCTGTGATGGCTTGAGGCGACCTTACACCCAAGACTCTTCGGGTAGGTTTAGATTGGTGTGGTTTTAGCACAAGACATTTCGGGTAGGTTTACTGTTCCCAATAATCGTCTGGATGAGGACCACGTGTGTTCGGGTGAGGATGTGATTGTGCTGGTGATGACCAGTTGTGTCCGGGTGGGATATGTGGTTGTCAGGCCCTGGTGTGTGCGGGCGGGATATGTGGTTGTGAGGCCCACGTGTGTGCGGGAGGGATGTGTGGTTTGTGAGGCCCAGGTGTGTGCATGTAGGAAGAGTGTGGTAGCGTTAGGACGTTTTCCATTTAGAAGAGAAGCTAGATAGTGGGGGGAAATGGTGTGGGGTACCCAATACTCTTTTTCAAATATACTACTACCAGTTGTTTCATGATTTCGGTGAGTGTGGCTGGTGAGGTTAGGTGGATAGAATTCCTTGCTTGGCGTTGGTTTCTTCTGATGTTCTCACAGGAAATTAGGTTGTCTCCCCACCTGTAAATGGGAGCTTTATGTTTCCCTACTAAGTATACTTGTATTCTCCCCCAAAATTTAATTTCTGGTTTCCAGGAGGACTACCACCGTCGTGCGGGACCCTACTAGTCAGGACAGTTGGAGTTGTTGCAGTTGTTGTACTCTTGTTCTTTTGGTATTATACTTATGAGCTTTCTTGTACATGTACTTTGTTTCAGAATTTTTTAAACATACATGTGGGATTGATTTTGGTTTATTTTCATTTATATGTTCCTTTTTTCTTTCGTTGTTTGACTCATCCTATTTCCCGATCTTAAATAATAAAAAGGATAATGCCTCCCATGTTTGTGAAAACTCATACCCTTGGTGCTAGTTGCCACTCAGGGGCCTATTGGAGGCGGGACACAGGGGTCATTATCTCCCTTTCATCATTTCCAGCTCAGGAGGGGAATCATTGGTGGGAGGGGGTCCTGACATAATGGTATCATATGTTGGGTTGAGATATAGGATGGATTTTGGAGTTAGGCATAGTGAGGATTTCATGGGATGGTAGGGCGACAGTGTTGGCTGATCTTGGTGCATGACATAGGCCAGGGAATACCGGCTAGGACATGGGATTTTAGGGCCCCCCCGTGATCCAATGAAAGGACTCTAAGCCTACCGAACGACCAAGTGAGACTACATTGATTGCAGGGTAGAGACCCTAGGGAAGGTACATGCATCATCATGATTCTGTTTTACTTGATTTGGGTGTTCTGGGAAATAAATTAAAATAAAATGATAAAATCCTGATAAATTTCCTTGCTACATGGTCTTAGGATATCTTTGTTTACCATATAGCTATGGCACCAGAACATCGTCCCGAGGTGAATCAGACAGTCGAGGCCCCACAGATTCAGGTGGTCGATCAGTTGAGGATTGACCGAGAGGAGGAAGATGGTCGGTCGTAGAAGACTCTTCGTTCTTTCCAATGACAAACCCTCAAGAAATACGACGGTAGTACTTCGGATATGGAGATGGAGGGGTGGCTTGAGAAGCTTGGGATTGAATTTACATTCATCCATGCTCTGAGGGAGTATGAGGTTCCCCTAGAAGTCTGCCAGCTAAGGGGTGTGGCACGTCAGTGGTGGATGCTCTACCTCGAGGAGAGGTCCGATGCATAGGTTCTATGGGATAACTTTGAGAAGGAGTTCTAAGAGGAATTCCTTTCTTCTATGATCATGGTAGAGAAGCGGAATGAGTTACTCTCCCTACAGCAGGGGGTATGTTAGTACGATAATTGGGGATCAAGATCAAGGATCTCCTACGCTTTACTCCGGATCTCTTTCCGGATGAGGAGTCTCGGGCGAGACGTTTGGAGGAGGCGCTTCGTCCTTTGCTCTTGTATTCTGGCACCCCCTTCACCTTTCTGACATACATGGAAGTATAGAAGAAGGAATAGGTTGTAGAGAGGATGCACTCATAGGGAGGTGCACCGCGAGAGGGGATCCTACCGGGTTCGTCGAAGGGGAAAGCAGTCAGCAGCATGTCTCCTGCGACAGGACCTTCCAGATTTAGGCCAGTAGGGAGCAGGCCCCAGCAGTTCCAGTTCAGATCTTCGTGTCCTCATCCCTTTTTCACAAGCTCAGGACCAAAGTGTTTCTCTTGTGGAGATTTTAGGCACATTCAGAGTCGGTGCCCGACCCAAGATCAATACGGTGGAGGTGGGCCGATTCAGCGCGTGCCTCAGCAGCACCAGTTGTCGGCGAGGCCCTTGCAGCAGCATAAAGACCCTTGTCCTCCGAGGGAAGACTTTGTAGGAGGAGGCCAACCTCAGGGTGCTCCTCAGGGACCTTGACCAGGGTGTGTTCGAGGAGGTGTTCGACATCAGAGAGGCAGAGGAGCTGGGCGTGGAAAGTTTCACACAGTAGAGTTGGAAGCTCTAATAGAACCAGAGGTGGTACGAGGTACGATTTGTTTGTTCATATCTCTCGTTTCTGCTTTGTTCAATTCGGGAGCTTCACACTCCTTTGTTTCTCCTTGTCTAGCCAATGCTTTGGGTCTAGATGTAGAGAGTCTTTCCGTACCCCTGGTGCTGAGTACACCAGTTGGAGGTCAGCCCAAGATATCTTCCGTTTGTTGTGGATGTGGGCTGACATTGGCACCACATCGATCTAGTGGGGATCTTCTTTTGCTACAGATGCAGCAATACGATGTCATCCTAGGCATCGACTGGCTATTTTCTGTTAGTGTCGTTATCGACTGCTTCCGAAGAAGAGTTGTGTTCTTCGACATGGATGGGTAGCGTGTAGCTTTTGTTGGAGAGATGAGCTATTATGTGGGAATCCGGAATGTGAATCCTCTCCATTCCTTTTTAGGTGGGTAATCTGTGGTTTCAAATGATACAGAGATGATGGATGTCCCAGAGGTTGTTGGGAGTTCCTCGATGTTTTTCCTGAGGATGTTGTGACTCTACCCCCCCCCCCCTGATGTGACATTGTGTTCGGGATAGACTTACAGTCTGGTGGCCATCCAATTTTGATAGACCCTTATCGGATGGCACCTTCAGAGTTGTGGGAGTTGCAGATTCAGATTGACGATCTGATGGAGAAGGGTTTTGTTCGACCCAGCGTGTCGCCATGGGGTGATCTAGTTTTGATCGTGAAGAAGGAAAATGGTGGTCTCAGGAAATTCATAGACTAACGAAGGTTGAATCAGGTGACGGTCAAGAACTATTACCCCTTCCAAGGATAGATGATCTCTTCGACAGGTTAAGGGGATCAGGTTGGTTTTCTGAGATTGATCTACGATCTGGATATTATCAGTTGAGGGAAAAGTACAGTGACATCTTGAAGACATCTTTCAGGTGCAGGTATGATCACTTCGAGTTTGTAGTGATGTTGTTTGGAGTTACAAATTCACCGGTTGTGTTCATGGGACTTATGAACTTTGTCTTATGAGATTTTCTGTCCGGTTCATCATTGTGTATATCGATGAAATCCTGATCTACTCAAGATCAGAGGAGGATCACTTTGAGTATCTCAAGGCAGTCTTGGAAGTCTTTCGACACCACCAGCTTTATGGGAAATTATTGACGTGTAAGTTCTTTATGAAAGAAGTACACTTCCTTGGGAACGTGGTGTCTCAACATAGATTGTCAGTGGACCCATCGAATGTGGAGGCAGTTGTTTCTTCGGTGGCACCCAAGAGCATTGTGGAAGTTTGTAGTTTCCGGGGTTGGTAGGTTATTATCGGAGATTCGTTTCGGACTTCACTCGAGTTGCTGCTCCATTGGAAGCTTTGACTATGAAGAACCAGGTCTTCTTATGGAGCGAGCACTGCCAGAAAGCTTTCAACTACCTAAAGGAGAAGTTGGTCAGTGCTCTTGTGCTCACATTGCTAGAGGAAGGGCTGTTGTATGAGGTGTTTTGTGATGCTTCTAGCCTTGGTTTGGGGTACCTACTAATGCAGAAGAAGTGTGTGATCTGTTATAGGTCTAGGTAGTTTCTCCCTCATGAGCGTAGCTATGCCACCCATGAACTAGAGCTTGCAGTAGTAGTATTCACACTAAAGTTGTGGCAACACAACCTCTTTGGGAAGTGCTTTGTAGTCTTCTCAGATCATAAGATCTTATGTTATATCTTCTCCCAACGTGAACTGAACTTACGGCAACAGAGATGGGTTGAGTTTCTCCAAGACTATGACTTCGATATCTCTTACACTTAAGGTAAGGGCAACGTTGTGGTTGATGCCCTGAGCAAGAAGTCGCATAAGGAGGTGGTTCGGGAATCTTCTGATGCTTGGAAAGCGATGGGAGAGTTGGATGACTTTCACTTGGATTCAACGGTATAGGGTGTTAAAGGCTGTTTGTTTCAGATGACGGTGTAGTCCTACTTATTGCAGTAGGTGGAAGAGTCTCAGTGGGGAGACTCCAAGGTAGAAGTAATGTGGGATCGTATCGATTAGGGAAACGCTCCAGAAGGATGGTCAGAGGACAGCCTACATCAGATGCTTTTTCATGAAAGGATGTTTGTTCCGAAGGCGACACGTGAGGGAGTCCTCCGTGAGTACCATAGCTCATCCGTGGCGGTACATCCGGGAGTTTCAAAAATCTACCGAGGCTTGAGGGAATAGTTTTGGTGGACAGGGGTGAAACGGGAAGTGGTGGAGTTTGTGTCTAAGTGTGTAGTGTGTTAGAAAGTAAAAGATGAGCACCATGTTCACAGTGGTTTGTTGCATTTTTTAGATGTCCCTGAGTGGAAGTGGGATGAAATCTCAATGGACTTAGTCACAAGACTACCCAGAGCTCAGGGTGGTTATGATGCTATCTAGGTAGTGGTGGATATGCTAATGAAATTATCTCACTTCTTAGCAATTAAGGAGTCGGGCCCGGTGAGTAACTTAGCATAGAGGTACGTAGATGAGTTGGTGCATTTTCAAGGTGTTCCGAAGACTATCGTCTCAGATCGGGATACTCGGTTTACCTCTTGAGTCTTGAGGGGGTTACAACATGATTTTGGGACCTAGCTACTCCTTAGCACTACTTTCCACCCCCAGACCGATGGGTAGATAGAGGGGACTATCCAGACATTAGAGGACATGCTGTGAGCCTGCGTTATGGATTTCAGAGGATCATGGGTGAGACACTTGCCTTTAGTAGAGTTTGACTACAACAACAGCTTCCACTCTACTATTGGCATGGATCCGTTTGAGGCTGTTTATGGAATACCATGTTGTTCACCCATTTGTTGGGTAGAGGTTGGTGAGATAGGTGCTCTTTAGATAGAGGTATTGCAAAGCACCACAGAGAAAGTTCAGCTTGTGCGTGAGAGGATGAAAGTGGCTCAGTACTGAAAGAAGTCTTATGATAATCATCGAAGGAGGCCCTTGGAGTTCGAGGTGGGTGATCATGTGTTCTTGAAGGTTTCCCCTCGATGGGGGCATCAGATTTTTGGGAAGGGGAGTAAGTTCTTTCCTAGGTTCATTGGAACTTTCGAGGTGCAGAGGCGAGTTGGTGAGGTGGAATATCATATGGACCTGCCACCTCAGTTGGAGAAGGTTCATGACGTCTTCCACGACTCCCAGCTTCATCGGTACTTACACAAAGACTCTCGCGTTATCGAATGAGGAGAGTTAGATATGGGAGACGACGCGACCTTCGAGGAAAGTCCTGTCAGAATCGATGATCGTAAAGAGAAATTTCTTCGTGGATGAACCATCGCCTTGGTTCGTGTGTTGTGGAGGCATAGCGGCCTGGAGGAGAGAACGTGGGAGAAGAAGGCCTAGATGCACACTCAGTACCCAGAGTTGTTTTGACTAGTGATTTTCTTTGTTCTTCTGAGATTTTTTTTGATGTTATACTTTGTAATTTTGATATATGGAATGCTTGGCTGGTCGGTTGTGAGTCGTTTTGTTTCCTTGTTCTCTAGAAGTGTGTAACATGTCTGAATGTGTGGGGAAAGGGAAAAACCTGATCCTTAATTGAGACACATTAATGAGAATGTGATTAAACCCATGCAGGCGAGTCAGTGCTGCCTAAAGCGGATAATATCTTGACATGGGAGAAGGAATTTCACTGAGCCACGTGTTCGGACAGTGTGTTGGTTGTATGGTGTTCGAGGTAGTGCAAGTTGAAAAATCCTAATTTATGGAAGTGGGAAGACCCGATTCTTAATCGAGACGCATTAATGAGGATATGATTAAACCCGTGCAGGTGAGTCAGTGCTGCCTAAAGCGGATAATATCTTGACATAGGAGAGGGATTTCCTAACACATATGATTAGGGTTGTTGGATTGGTTCCTATTATAACGAGATCCCTAGGAGGTATCTTGTTGGGTTCCTCTAGGTTTATTTTTGAATTCTCGGGGACAAGAATGTTTTAAGATGTATCTGATGTAATGGCACAGACCTCTCTGGCTCATTTCCTTGGTCGAAAAGAAGGTTATGAAGTGTTCTGGAGGGTAGAATGGAATTTTCCCACACTTTTCAGAATTTTGTAACTACACACCATGTAGTGTGAGTACAATCCATGTACCACCTTGCTGGGTATACCCCGTGTTGAAGACGTGTCCTTGCTGCGTGAAATAAATGAGTACACATCGTGTAGCCTATACTACACACCGTGTAGTTCCTCCCCGCGTACACGTTACCTTCAAACCATGTGATGACCAGTCAACGGCCGTGTGCCATGTTGAAGTCGTGTCCTTTCCGCGTGAAATAAATGTGTACATGCCATGTAGACTATACTACACGCCGTGTAGTTCCTCCCTACGTACGTGTTACCTTCAAACCATGTGTTGACCAGTCAACGGTCATGTTCCACGTTGAATGTCGTGTTGGAAGCCGCGTGGCGACCATGTGAAATGGCCTAGTACACGCCATGTACTAAGAAGTACATGTTGTGTACTTTAGTTTTTCTCACCTATAAAAGGAGGGGACCTCTCCTCCTTTTCAAATTATTCCTCTCCTCCTCTTTCCTTCGAGCAGAGCTCTCCCAAGAGACTCCATATCTCATTTCTTCAATAACTTCTTCGTCCGAGCTCCGATTTACGATCTGTCAGTGGCCACAATATCATTACGATGAGGCAGAACTTCTGAGCTTGCATCTATTTTTTTTTCCTTTGGCCTTTCCTTCCCAGCTTCCACCCGAGGAGGTTTTTTTCCGGGTTTTGACAGAAGCGACGGATGCCGACGGACATCTTCTAAAGTTGATTTGGGGGACCGTTGTGATCAGAACCTGTTGAGGTAGGGATTTTACCTATGTCTCTCTAATTTTTTCATCATCCGGGATGGGTGTCCTCTTGATTTCATCAGAAATAGTTGAACTATTTTAATGAAGATAATAACTGGCTTAATGTAGAGGGATGGGAAAGTTGTTATGTCTATCTTTGTTTATCTTATTGTTAGGTTGTGAATTAAATAGGCTAATTCCTACTGAAAATCATGGTCGTTGGGGGCCTTTTCTTGTGCAATTAAATGTTTCCCTATCTTTCTAGACCGTTTTGTGGATAGAAACCTCGGGGAACATGGAAATTCGTTAATCACGTAATGTTGGCTGATTAAAATTCAAAACCCTTGTGTGATCACCCTGGTTGAACAAAATGGAATAATGAACTTGTGGGTGTTGTTTTGGTTACGTGGTGTGTGAAAAGGGTGGGTGAATCCTATGTTGTTACAAATATGATGGGAATTAGGGTAGTGAAAAATGATATTAAAGGGACACTGATGTGGCATGAGCCTTGTTTTGTGATACGGTTGTGGAGATGTGGTTATAGTGGCGGTAGGACTGCAGTAATGGCTTGTGATATTAAAAGACAGTCGGATGTTGATAAATGAACTGTGGGGAAAGATAATGAATTAAATGTGGGAGAAATAAATGGGGTTGATTGGTGATAAAAAGGATGGTTTTGTGTTGGTTGGGTTTTATCTAACTTGATTTGTGGTTGACAGGGTTTTCTACGAAATGCTTGATCTGCTTTGATAATTTCCCAATAGTTAAGGAACTAATAAACTGATACTGTTGTTACATGAAAAACTAAATGGGGTTGGGGTTGTATGTTGTTTTCATTCTTCATAATAGCAGTGCCGAGGCACGTGATCAGTTTCTCTGTTAGAAGCCATAGGTTGGGCTGTGTGTTTGGTATACATATATGTATCTGTATTTTTGTGTTTTGTCGCACCCCACCCATGTTGAGAACTTAGTTCCGAACACTCCCATTTCATGGGAGAGGGTGTTTTCCCCCTTAGTTACTATCTCCTTTTTGCTCCTCCTTCCATAGGCTGTGATGGTTTGAGGTGACCTTACACCCAAGACTCTTCGGGTAGGTTTCTATTGAGGTGGTTTTAGCCCAAGACTCTTCGGGCAGGTTTACTGTTCCCAAGAATCTTCGGGATGGGGCCTAGGTGTGTTCAGGCGGGGACGTGATTGTGGTAGTGAGGCCCAGTTGTGTGAGGGCAGGATATGTGGTTGTGAGTCCCAGGTGTGTGTGGGTGGGATATGTGGTTGTGAGTCCCAGGTGTGTGTGGGCAGGTTGTGTGGTTTTTGAGGCCCAGGTGTGTACGGACAGGAAGAGTGTGGTAGAATCAGAACGTTTGTCGTTAGGAAGAGCATCTTACTAGTGTGGGGAAATGGTGCGGGGTACCCAATAATCTTGTTCTTATTTACTACTACCTATTGTTTCATGTTTTTGGTGAGCATGGATGGTGAGGTTGGGTGGATAGAATTCCTTACTAGGTTTTGGTTTCTTATGTTGTTCTCACGGGACATTAGGATGTCTCCCCACCTGTGCACGGAAGCTTTAGGTTTCCCTATTGATTATACTTGTATTCTCACCGTAAATTTACTTTCAGGTTTCTAGAAGGACTATCAGGGCCGTGCGGGACCCTACATGTCAGGACAGTTGGATTTTTTCCTGTTGATGCACTCTTGTTTCTTTTGGTATTGTAATTTTGAGCTTTCTTGTACTTCTACCTTGTTTCAGAATTGTTTAAACATGCATGTGGGATTGGGTTGGATTTATTTTCATTTACATGTTCCTTTTTCTTTTGGTGTTTGACTCATCCAATTTCACGATCATAAATAATAGAAAGGTTAATGCCTCCCATGTTTGTGAAAACTCATAACCTTGGTGCTAGTCACCACTTCGGGGCCTACTGGAGGCGGGACTCGGGGGGTCATTATCTCCCTTTCACCAATGCCAACTCAAGAGGGTCATCTTTGGTGGGAGGGGGTTGTGACAATAATTCTATCCAAACCCCATACATACTCATTATTTTCCTTCTCCATAGTTTATTCAAGATATCCACATGTGTTGTTACAACTTGTTTCACACATTCGTTTTTAAGATAATTTTTTATGTAAAATCTAACAGTCTCTCTCTCTGTTCAGTCAGAATTCTATTAGAATCAAAAATCAATGCTTTTATAAAATATTTCATAAACTTTTTCAAAAGTTCCATTATAGTAATTTTCAAGGAAAACATATTTTATTTTTTTATTGTTTACAAATATGAATTTATTTTTTTAATATATAATTTCAATGAAAAATGTTTTCAAAAGGTTTTATTTTATAAAAATCATTTTCTTCAAAGATAAATTGATATTTTCCACAAGAAATGTTTTTCATATGACTTTCAAAATTATTTCCTATATAATATAACATCCATTGGTATTACTCATATCATTATGGGGAAATTATTAAATTTTTAAAGTCATATTCCTTAGATAAATGGTTTATGTTTTGAATGTATGATGTTTATGAAAATTGTTTCTCTTTCATGGGTTATATGATTTTGAAACCTGCTTCTTTCCATGGGTTTTGTTTATGATGAAATAATTCTGCAACCTATCTCATTAAATAAGTTATTATATTATTACTTGTTTATAATACCCATTTCATTACATGGGTTATGATATAATTATTTATGATCTTGTGGAACATGCATCGAAGATTTCACTATGAGATGATTGGGACCAATATCTCCCTCTAATGAATTGGTTAAAAATTTATATCTCCAGAGATAGACAAAAATTATCTTGTGAATGATCCTTGACGAGTAATACAGCCATGGTAGTGAACCAGGACTACCACAATGGAATGAGAAGTGAACTCATAATACCAAGATGGTCATGGGAGTGAACCATGAATCTTATGATTGTTTGGGGGTGTGAGTCTACACTACCATGATGGTCCTAGTAGCGATGCCTTTGATACTATGGAAATCATACATTATTCTTATGTGTTATCCATAATTCCATATATTATTCAAATGATATGCTTTTATGGATTATATTCATTATTTCAAGATGATTCAGGTCTTAGGGCCTATTAATATTTATGCAATAATTCTTATTATGATATTTTTTATGCAAGTTATGACCTTCTATTTTCATGACACATTTTCATACCCTTGTGGTCAGGTTTATACATAAATGTCACCCTTATTTACCCTTACTGAGAATCAGAGATCACCAATTTTTATGTTCCATTTCTCCTAGGTTATGATGATATGCATTACATTTGATGTGTCTATGAAGGGTGATATGCAAGAACCTAGTATGAGATGATGTGGCTCATTTATATACCAGTTTTTATATTTCAATGTTCCCAAAGGTATTAGATCAATTTTGGTCTTCTGGCATCTATTTGTATAATGTTTATGTATTCAAAAAATTATGTGTTGTTTGTGTTCGAAAAAATGAGGGTCCTTATATTTCACAGTTTTAGATCGCATATCAGATTATAGCTGTTGATAATACATAATTTTCACCATGTGGAGATGGTAGATATATATATTATTGCATATATGAGTATGACTGGAAAGGTTGTATTTTCCAAGAACATTTCTTCCATAAAGTGGTATCTTTAGTGGTGCACATGGTAATAAAAGGATATAGAAGGATCATCAAAGGATATGTGGAGGTGGGTCACCAAAATGAGCCACCTCAACCTTGTAAAATACATATAGAAGTGTGCTACTGACTTGCTGTCAATGAGTAAAGGTTAGAAAAAAAAGTCTTTATTTTCTTATTTAGGTGAATACATGAAGGAATTGTGGGAGTCTTGGTAAATTAAAATTCTTCGGTAAGTATATGACCATACCTCATTAGGATTATGTTTCATTATCAAAAAAGGAAACTATAGGTAATTTAGAATCTTTTAGGAATAAAGGGATCCAACCGTAGTCCTCAAGAGTGACGCTATTTTACTCATTATATGAGTTTCCAGTAGAGGTCATTTCAGGTCTGAAAATACTTATAGGTATTATCCTAATTGGAAATTCTATAGTAAGTTGTTTATTTAATATTGGTTCCTCCCACTCATTTATATCTATATATTTTGTAAGTATTATTAAACATATAATGGAACTTATTCCCTTTGTTATGGTGTTAGATACACCCCTTGTTTTGAGTAAAGAGAAGGGGTTTTGTTGTCCTTTTGTCTCAATGATAGCTGATACAGAGTTGGTCTGAGATTTTCTGGTTCTTGATTAAGATATGTTTTATGTTATCCTTGGTATAGATTTCCTTATCCTCATCAAACTAAAGATTCTTTTTTTATTATCGAATTTTGTCCCTTATTACCAACGGTATATCTAGTGTGTTTCAGGGGGTAGGACCAGAGGTCTTTCCATGCAGGACCTTCGAGTACAGAGCTCAAAAAGTTTTATTTGTAATACATTAATTTTGACTGATGAATTTAAATCTGTTGTTGATCATTCCATAGTTGTTTGAGAGTTTTTTGAAGTTTTCCCTTAAGAATTATTTAGTGTTACACAATAGAAGAATGTAGAGTTTATGATGGACCCAGTGCCAGATATATCGGTGCTACAAAAAAATTCGTATTGTATGGAATCAAAACAGATGATGGAGATTAATATATAGTTAGATGAACTCATAGAAAACGACTTCATTCTCCCCAGTGTTTCCCCATGGTCATCCCATATACTATTTTCCATGATGGAAAATGGATAACTTTAGTTGTGTGGGGACTATCTAAAGTTGAACTAGGTAATAATTAACAATAAATATCCTTTGCCTAGTGATGATGATTTGTTGGATTAATTAATGGGGAAAACTGGTTTTCACAATTTTTTCTTCATTTGGGTTATCATAACCTTATATTTTAAGATTTTGATATATTGAAGACAACGTTTAAGAGTAGGCATGACCATTATGAATATATATTGATGCCTTTTGGTCTGATTAATGCTTATATAGTTTTTATGGAATTGAAAAATCATATATTCTATCAATATCAGGACATTTTTTGGGTAGTTTTCATAGATGATTTTATGGTTTAATCAATGTCCAATCATATGCATGAGCATCATGTGAGTCTAGTTCTGATAATTATGAGAAGTCATTTTTTGTAGGGAAATATTTTTAACTGTCATTTCTATATTGATGAATTGATGTTCTTAGGGAACCAGATTTCTGAACATGGATTATCAGTTGATCTTGAGATGGTGATGATTGCCTTTTCATGGAAACCCGTAGAATATTTTTTAGAAAAAAATAATCCTTGGTCTTGCTGGAAACTATCGATATTTTGTTTATAATTTAACTATGATGGAATCACAATTTTCTACTCTTTCAATGAAAGTAGTTAAAATCACCTTAGATATGATATGTTAGTCTTTTTTGATGAATTGAAATGACTTCTAACATCGAAACCTATTCTGATCTTACCTACACCCGGTAAGGGGTGTGTGTTGTTTTGAGAAGCTTTAGGTGCTGATTTGGGATATATACTTTTGTATAATGATCAGGTGGTGGCTTACATATAATTCCCTAGAAATTTTATAATAATTTTTTAATTATGTTTTATTATTTCATGACTAGGAAATGATATGGAACAAAATTACGAGGCCTTGAGTGACCAGAATGTATTTTTAGAGATTTTTAAAATTTTATTAAATAATAGTGTGACTTGATTTTTTTTTAAATTTTAAACTGCTGCCTAGACTAGAATTCTGAGGGAACTATTGATCTCAAATCATCTGGATTCATCCAAAATGGGCTTAATGTTGTCCGGAACTATCCAACAATGGATGTTAATTATTGACAATAATTTAAATAATAAAAAATTATTTTATTTTATTTTTTAAATACTTATAACTCATAAATAGTAATTCATATTGGTATTCTACGAGTACCATTATTCTCATGAGGGATTATTTTCATTAGTTTATGCTTAACCTTGACTGGAGCGAGTCAAGGGGGATGTATAATTTTTGAATTTTTCAAGAGAATTAAAATGATGTGCGTGCATTGTTTTGGAAACTTCTAAAATGTTACCTAGGTTGAAAATATTAGAGAACTATTTTATCCAGAACGATGAAACTATCTATGAATGGAAATAACATCGTCCAGTGCAGGTCGACCAGAAAAGATAGTTTTCTGACCATTCAAAAGAGAAATAAATTAAATTAAACAGTTATTTTATTTAATTTTCATCACCATTAAGTAGTAAAAATCCAACACTGTGGTGCATTGATGAGGTGGAGACATACCCCATTAATGAGGATCTAAAATGAGTAGTAAAATGACTCATTAATCGAAGCCTAATAGATACATTTATTCACAAACGAAACAACGTAATGTCACGATGATAGAGGGAAACAAAAATGTAGTGATGTGTTTCTCTTTTAAAGATATAACTATTTGGATAATTGGGGTTAGAATTTCATTGATGAACGATGGAGGGTTTTCTCTCCAGAAAGTAATGATGGTTGATCAATAACTTGTGATGACACCTTAGAATAAGGATACATGATCAGAGATTGACAAACACCAATAGCTTCTAATGGATCGATACCAATGATGAACCTTCACCAAGTAGGGGGTTTTTGTTCTGTGAATATTTTATTTTCCATATAGTTTGTTTAATTGAAGGATTAGGGTTAAATCACCATCAATTTAACCTGATGATCGGTCGTTTATGTGATATGGCCAGGGATGCTGGATAAAGGGGTATGTCTTGTATTAGTAATTATTTCACCTTTTCTTCGTGACCCACTAATAAGAATGCATCAAGGTAAACACAAACAAAGGATCAGATCGATCATCGATTTTTATTTGTGTCTTATCTCTCTTTCTCTCTCTCATTGTTCATCGTTGCACAGAAGAGAACATGCATCGATTGAGGATGTGGCATGTTAAATGATCACAGCCAGGCAGGCCATAGCACCAGCGTCATGAGTATACAGTGAACAACTACTCTGGTAGCACCTGGATATGTCACACTATCTATAGAGTTAGGATGGAGGCAGCACACTAGTAGTGCAACATTTTGATTGCATGGCTACCAGCACCTAGGAAAGAAACTGGTGGCAGGAGGGCCGCACCTCTTGGGATGCGGTGGAGGAGTAACAGAAGAACCCAATTCATGGACGAAAATAATGTTCTGTGACACTAAAACACATCAAAATGGGAGGAGAGGGAGGGAGGGGGACCTATGGAAGAACTAGGGGTTGTTATTGACCCTGAAGACAGGCAGCAAAGAACACAAGCCAACCACATTCGTCTGGCGGGAGAAACCCTGCGTCAGCCGACCGTTGGGAGAGGGACAAGGCGGACTCTACCACTTTGACATGATGATGGGTGGAACCATCACAGACCGCATCCACAAACATGGATAAAGATGGCCACTCAAGATGTTTGGGTGGGCCATGAGCTGGGCAACAGGGTATCCCATGATGGAAGTAAATCGGCCGACCATGCGGGCCAGGATGTGTGGTGTGAATCGGTCTGCGGCGTAGCCTTAGAGGGATTAAGCAGGTCCTCTATTGTGGGTCAGTATTGTTTAATAGCATCGGCCCACTGGGAGGTCTAGTTTGGCAACAATATTCCCACATGTTGTGGTTTGGACGTATAGAACGGGTCGTTGGGCGACTCGGTGGGATGGAAAACTAGCCGAACTACAGCGGGTCCAGTAAGGCCCAATGTGCCTGCCCTAGTGGCAAGTCCAAAAAAGACTGGATGAGACCTTTACTGGTTCAGGTCTGATTGGTCATACCAGGATGGGTCATACGAGACCCATGGGCCATTTTGGTATGCTCGGTCTCACTAGGTCAGACCAAGATAGGATGCAACCGGCCCCTGTTTACTAAAACACCAATATCTCTCAAATTGGGCATCTGATTGATGAGTTTTTTGCAGCGTTGGGACCCTCATTGAGATTAATATATTTTTTAATATTTTATGGTGTATTTCATGGATTTATTAACAAAACTAATAGCTTGAAGATCTATTTATCCTGGAATAAGGTGCACTATGTGCGGAGATCCTACGGCTGACTAAGACCCCTCGACTACAGACAAGCGACCCTGTATGCATCATCTACGTTGGCCTAGTGGGAAGTGACTCTGTGTGACCCAACATGTTCATGGTAGGGAGCAGATCTGTGTGACCTAGAAGACCCATAGTACTCATCGGAATGGAGTACCTCAGTATGATGGCCAAAGTTGGAAGTAGTTTTATGTGACCCGGCGGGCCCATAGTGGAGAGCAACTCTATGTTTCTCAATTTACTCATGGTACTCATTTGGGATGAGTACCACAACATTATAAGGATAATGGGAAGGGGGTCTAGGTGACCCAACAAGCACATGATGGGGATAGGCTCGGTGTGACCCAACATACACATGGTACACCTCAGGGAGGAGTACCCCAGTTGTCCAGGTGGTTCAGTGTTATAACTAACAGTCTTACATTATATATATTAAATTATTTTTAAGTAGTACTTCCTTGTCAGGATTTTTTAGGGTCCTAAATATATGTAGTACTCCACTATCATAACAGGGTGTAGGTCCATCCTGAGTAATACTACCATTTTGGAACCAGGGTACGGGTCATCACTTATAGAGTATTACTCCACAGTCTCTGAGTAGTGACGAAGAGAGGGTCCTACATAAGTGTTGGATATCCCTTGACTGTAAGACATAGCTATGAGGAGAGGGATCCTCAACTGGAATATATTGAAACCTGTGTAGAAAAATGTTCTCCCTCGATGAGACTGATGTGTGGACCACTCCTTACAACAACGAATTTGTTATCACGGGATAGTCAAGAGCATTGTTCGCATAGCTGAGTACAATATTGAGGAGCTGGCCTCTTCACATGGGTTTCCTTAGTCTTACATTGGACACAAGAATTTGATGACTAGAACATTTTTCTATTCCCTAGATTTTGAACTGGTAGAATGTTCCCAATGGAGTGTATCTCTTGGATGGTTTCCACCAGAGATGGCTGAGCTCGTGGAGTGTGATCTCCTGGTTTATTTGATGCCTATCAAACCTAGGATGAAAATATTGATCCTAGCGATGAGGTTGGAACCTTATGATTCCTAATGACTAAAACGATTAAATATATATGTTCATGGTATATGTATGTGAATATACCTATGTAGAGCATACTGTGCACTCTTTCATGGTTTCCCTCTTGTGATTTATCTTATTGTTTCGGGGTCCCCTACTGAGTATTGTTTTACTCACCCCTGCATAGGCTTCTCCCAAACATGTTGTGTTTGGTGTAGATGATATGCACTTCCACAAAGACCGTAGAAGTCTATGAACAGGTAGTTCCCAATGAGATATGATAGGAAGGACATACTTCCACAGTTTCTGACATCTACCCCAGACTTTCCCATCTGGTGGGGTCTTCTGCAGATATATTACAGTGAACTTTTTTACATTAATGTTTTCTGTTTTTCTTTTGATGGGTTTTTATTTAGTCCAATTTGATAGACAGTTTATACCTTTAATCAATGGTTTTTTCATGGAATTCATTTTTTCCTTTCTAGATAATTGGGACGTTGTTGTGTGTGTGTGCCTGAATACATGTACTCTGGTAAATGACTCCCACTTGTAGGATAATTCCATCGGTGATAATCTCCATCCCCTAGCCTTTGGGGGTGTTCTAGTTGTAGTAACGACATAGGCCTCAGGGGATGATTCATAACATTACAGATCTCTTCTAATTTGGCCATATTATATAAATTTCTCCACTCATGAATATGATATTAAAAAAATCATGAATTTTTTAAAATGATGGTGGCACTAACATTTTGGGGAATGCTTCATAGTCTATTATAATCGTAATAGTTTTAGTTATATAATTTCTCATAAATACATGAATCTTAGACATAGAAAATTGGTGAAATACCATTAATCATTTGAATTAAATATCATATCTACCCTATGGAATCGTAATATTGCTATAGATGCTCTTAGAAATATTGTATCATCCTAGTCTATTCAATAGTAGATGGAGTGGATCCTTATGGGGTATTCTCTTAGTTTCTCCTCAATGATTAGATGGTTTTTAGGAATTATTTTGTATAATGTTCGATTAACATCATCTCTCCTAGAGTCTGTTTTATAGAATCAGTTGTAGGATGATGATATCATCCACATATGAGATAGCCTTTACGGGGGGTAGGGCATTTATCCTTTGTCTCTATATTCAGATAGTATACTCTACATTGGGATGTGGGTTTTCTTTGAAGAATATGTGAGGAGTTTATTCATTTTTAATTTGCACAGATCATCATGTGCCATTATCCTAGGGACTATGAAGATGTATCATAATACGAGACGATGATTCTGGTGGTGAGTTATGAGGAATGACATTGAAGATTATGTTCCCCACCATTACGCTAGAAAGAAGATAACGAATGATAAGTTGAAACCCTCTAGTTTACTTTTACCACATCTGGACCATGATTGGAAATGTGATGTGTTATCCATGAATTTTATTTTTTGGATGACCAAGGACTCCTTGAGGGAGGAATTCTATATGGGTTATTGTTGATCGGTTGATGATGTATAATCATTTCATTTATTTTAATGATAAAATTATGTGTGAAGATATGGATAAGATATATGTGAAAGAGAATATGAAGTTACATGGGAGTCCTTATATAATTTTTTTTGGAGAGGGATCCAATCATTACAATGTGGATTTTGATGAGTCTCTTAGAGGTGGTGGGAACTCATGTCATGTTGAGAAAAACATATCATCCATATATAAATAGTAAAATAGACCTTTTTATTTAGATCCATGAGGATATCCATTATGCAAGAGTCTTGTATTGTAGTAGATCATTGAAAATCCATTTGAGACTGGTTGAGTTTTTTTATAGTAATTGTAATCAATTTTCTATCATCATGGATCCCATTAAATCATTGCATGGTTTCCCATTAAGATAAAATATTTTATGGGGTGAAGTGGGAATGGTTTTTTTAGTTAGACTATGCTTGGTCTGTTTGATGTCAGTGATGATTTATCATGTACAAAGGCATGTGGTTACATCATATAGTTTACAGAAATCTAATGTGGATTGATAAAATTGTACTTTGGTGTCTTCCATTGGTGACTGGGTTTTCTAGAAATTTTCTTGGTGAGTGGGTCCCATATGGCTGGAAAATAGGAAATGATGGCTCTGATATATATTTTGGAATATTTGAGATCACTGAGCATATTGGGAAGGTAGGTAATTGAATTTAATTTTTGGTAAAGTAGACAAGTATTAATGATGTTTTCATAATATTGCAGCTTAGGATGTATCATCCAGTTCTTTCACACGTTATGATTTGGGAGGAAATTGAGCTAGATCTATATGTTTTTGTTGTAGAGAAATCATGTGATATCATTGAGTACTAATATAAATCATTGTATGGGAAGTCAATTTCGTTGGCTAGAGTTTTATGGAAACACATATCAAATTCTCAATAGACATGGGAACACAAGTTGTTAAAGGGTGATTAGTGGACTCATATTTTTCCAAGGATTTCATCTTCTACATGAATCCATATGGAAGGAAATATTTTTCAATGGATATGATGTAACATATTGCTTCCTTGATCATGTATGGTTTTCCATTTCTCAATGTTCTTATTTTGGTGTGGAGTCATAATAGGTTTTTTGTAGAATTTCATGCAGCCAACAAGGGATTTTAACGTCGTGTAACTAGGATACATGTGTAATTTTCACTAGGTAAAATCAATGGAAAGGATGTATGAAATGAATGGTTACATGATGTGTTGAGTGGTTGCACATTGAATATTATTGGACTATCAAATTTTAATCCTAGGAGACATATTTTTCTTTGTACATGAACACCATAGATTTCATGACATGTAGAGGAGCTGAACATCCATAAATAACCATATTAGGTTTTTAGTGAATCCTATTGTATTTGAGTTTCCATTTGGCTACTGAGTATCCCTTTCCCTCGACTGAGGCATCCTCTTCGGTGAATTTTTTAGACACCTTTAATTTTAAATCGACCTGTTCATTATTCAATCTTCATTGTGGTTGTAGTGCATCACTCAAGGTGACTGATCATTTCTCTTATTCATTGTCATTGTGTATGGTAGCACCCTTAAGTTTTGTTATCTGAATAATTGGTCTAATATATTGATTATTTATTTGTTCTTCAAGATTTATTGTGAAATATCATTCTGGAGGCCATTCCATTGTTGTTTGTGTTGCAAAAGGTTTTAATTCATGAGATATGTGGGTTTACTCCTTTCCAATAACCCCTCATTTCTAAATAGAATCAATCATAAGATATGGAATGTATTCATGCGCCTTGGTAGAAGTCTGTGAGTTTTTTTTGTTTGTAGATTCCTTTTTGGACATGTGTGACTCCATATATTAGGTAGGTGTTACTTTATCTAGCATATGGTTATGAACCTTTTTTCTAACTTTATAAATTTATTTTTAATAGGAATTGGTATGAATTTTTTGTGTGTTGAAAATAGTTTTTAATCTAAATTTTTTTCCTTATTTATTTATAAATAGAAATACGAGGGGTATATTCAATGTGTTAAAATGGATTGTGGAATGGGTTTAAAATGGTTTTCAAAGAGTTGGAAAGAATATACAAAATGAGAACATTGATATCCTTGGGATCATTGGTGAATGGTAATTCTTGTGGGATTCATCTATATTTTTTATTATTAGGAGGTTTTTTCTTGGGGAATTCCTCTTTGTCCCGGGCCCATCATTATAGGGTACTAATATAGAATTTTATAGGAGGTTTACTCATAGGGAATTAATTTTATTCCTATGCCTATATTATAGTAACTAAATTATGTATATGATCGATTGTGGAATTAGTATCTTGTTATTCTGACCTATAGTGATCATTATTTCTAATACCAGAGATTCTATTTTATATTTAAGGAATTACTGTTTTACCCTTGATGTGAATGTTAATTCTTGTGAAGGATGATATGGAAAATTTTCTCTAAAGTTGATATATGTTGACGCTCCTTTCATCACAGAAACTAAAGATCGGAAAAGGGGAATATTTGAGCTCAAAGTGATTCAAACTTTGAAGAAAACATCAAAAATAAACAAAGGCATGAACAAAGGATAAAAATCAACTGCACCGCGCAAGTTATATCACTGTCGCGCAAGTACACTTGCGCGACGCCCTTGGTCGCGCATGTGACTTGCGCGACCTGAGTGATAACCACCCGGTAACTGCCCAGGGTCTTCTTTTGCCTATAAATAGACCCTATGGGACCCCCATTCGAGAGGATCTTTTTTCAGAAACTCAGATTGAAGCTCCATACGCCCAAGTCTCTTCTCAAAGCTTCCGGAACACTTCTAAGGTAATTTCTTAACTAGAACGGAAGATCTAAAGAGAAGAAGGAAGGCCAAAGTGTTGAAACTCACCAACACTTGCGCGCCGCCTTATTCCTTCAATAGAACTTGCGCATCCCTTTTTTGGAAGAACCTCAAGAGGATTCTAAAGGCATTAAGAAAGAGTCGCTCAAGTATTCTAATGCTTGTTGAAAATCGCGCAAGTACCCCTCATGTCGCGCCAGTATACCTGCGCGACTAATACTTGCGCGCCACCGCAATACTTATGCGCCTTTCAAGACTTGCACGCCCCTACCTTTTTGGGTGCCCATCTTGCCCATTTTACCCCTCTTAAGCCATTACACCTTTCCTTTTCAAGATTCAGTCTTTAAGACACTCTTCAAAGCCATTTATGGCATGATTTCTTGATTTTACTTCCTTATCTGAAAGGAATTATGTGGAATATCTCTCAAAACCTAGTGATTTAAATATACTTATGTCACTAAATATGGAGAGTTCATTCATTCAACCTCATCCTTTAAGATGAGAGAATCCTTAACTTGGGTCTCCTTTTTAGGAATAATACCCAGTTATAAGTCCTTTAATCTGGGCATCTTCCTCAAGAGTAAGTCCCAAATTCTTAAAGTTCCCAAATATGGGCATCCTCTTCAGGAGTAAGCCCCAAAACGTAATTCCTTAACTTGGGCATCCTCCTCAGGAGTAAGCTGCAATCTCAAATATGGGCATCCATCTTAGGAGTAAGCCCCAAACCTTAATCCCTAACCTAGGTCTCATTTTCATGAATAAGACCCAGTCATAATCATGGGCATCCTTCTTAGGAGTAAGCCCCAAGTCCTCTAATTTTGGGCATCCTTCTTAGGAGTAAGCCCCAATCTCAAATATGGGTTTCCTTTTCAGGAGTAACCCCCAAGTCCCCTAATTTCACTTTAACCAGTCTTAATTTACGTTTGATCTGGAATTCCTTCTCAAGAGTAAAATCCAGTTATCAATCCTTTCCTAATTTGGGTTTCCTCTTCAGGAATAAGTCCCAAGTTAGAGTATTTAAATCTCCATGAAGCACATATACCTTTATGGGCCATGTTCCTGGATTTTCTCCCTAAAGTAAATCCTCTGGGCAGTCATACATACATAACCCCCAAACCATTTCTTATGATTACATCTTTCATGGCACACTTGTCTTTTTTTTACTAATACCTCTTGTTTCTCACACCGAGCATGACTGACGTGAGCTTAGAGTGTAAAAGTAATTGTGAAATCCTACTTTGAGCCATCAATCATAAACATCATACCCTTATTCGAACTACGTGGGTTATGATTCCTTTTTCAAAACAAAGGATACGTAGGTAGCCCATCTATGGGTTCGATCCCAACTCTGAAGTAATTCATTTTCCTTCTGAATGACGATAAACTTCAAGTGCTCCACTGAGTGGCTTTAAAACCAGCCTGCTCATCATAATGACCAAGAGACTTTTATATAAATGTTTTGAAGGATACCATTGACCAAGAATCTCTAAATAGATACAGATGATTCTCTATTGATGAAGAACCTTGAATACATATAAAAGATTCTCTAAATTTCTTACATATTTAATCATTGATTGTTAAACTGAAGGAAAGCTCATTTTATACTTGGTAATCTAATAAGGATTCACGAACATAACTTAAATCTATAAAGAGAGTCCCGGAGTAGACAATAATTCCCCTCAAAAAGGTGTGATGAGTCCGACCTCCCATCCTCTCGACCAATGAAAATTCCTAAGCCTCATCAGTCCACAAGCTAATGAGCGCCTACCTTTGGAAAGTAGGTCCAAACGGATGTGGAATCATTGGATGTTTCCGGTTCTACGAACAAACCCACTAGAAACTGATCGGAACGTTTGAATCTCCCATCCAGGAGGCATCCCCGAATTCCATGTGGAACAAAAATGGTGAACCCGACGTGAATCCTTAACCAAGTTAAAGTGTTGTTATTCTTATTTGTTAGGCCCCTTGGGTCAACAAAGCAATCATTGACATGTGCTCATCCAAAAGATTCAGTGGCCGGATTCATCTTGATTATGTCTGTTATATGGAACATGCACTCTTTTCTCAAGATCTTCTGCAAAATGGATTTTTTTAAATTCTCCCCTGTGAATACTACTGCTGTAAACACCTCTATTGTGTGGTCTAATGCTGTGAAAACCAATGCTGCTACTCCTGCTAGAATGTCATCCGCTCTGAGGATGACATCACCAACTCAGCGTCTTCAACGCTGGGTTTCTAATGCACTGGTTAAGGAGTACCGTCGCAACGGTACTATCCCAACTCTGGAGGCCGCTCGTCAATCCCTCCAAGTTAACAACTGTACCTGGTCGTCCGGACAACGGCGGCCAGCGATCAAGAAGCAGATGGTGCTGACTACCGTCTCCAACCGTTTCAGGTCGTTATCCCCGGAACAGAATTTCCATTCACTCCCTTACTCTGAGGAAGTGAATGAGCAGGTCCTGCAGGGCCTTAATTCAAAAAGACAGGAGTCCTTCCCGAGGGCTGCCATCAACAATCGCCGCCAGACTCGTGCGGTAGTGAGACCTCAACATGATGAGGGTACCGACTCCAGGCATTCAGCTCAGGTTCCTTGAACCCGAGCAGGAAAGATGAACCGCCAGAGACGGAATCTGGTTAACAATGGGCAGGTTGTCATCCCTTCCATCTCCGAAGAAGTCCACCAACCTAACTTAGTGGAAAATAACGAGCAGACACAATCACCTGTCCGTTTTAATTACGCTGTCCAGCAGACTCGTCTGGAAGTATCACGCCAATCCTGCTAGGCAATTCTGGTGGAGTACTATAGGCAAGAACATACACCTGCTTATACATCACCAGTTAGTCAGCAGGCTCGTCTGACTACATATGATGGATCTCGTCAACCGCCTTTGGTGAAGTGTAGTCAGCAGGAACATACACCTGCTAATACTAATCAAGCCTACCAACAGTCTCGCTTGGTAGCGCACGAAGAAGTCAGTCGGAAAGCCCCGACGACAAACAGGAGGCAGACTCAACTCTCTGCCTCCACACTTGAGTACTGTCAGGATTCACTGACAGGAAAAGGAGGACAGGAGCAGGCACATACACCTACTCCAATCCCGGAATGGACGTATATCCCCGTTCCGACTGCTGAAGTCACCAAGAATATTTTGTCAATGGTGAAATAGCTGAAGCAAATTCCTGCACATATTCTGGATGCTTGCCAGGATATCATAACAGCTTCAGCATCATCTCAGAGACAGACACATAAATCTATTCCTAGCAGTGGAGTGACACATCAACGATTCACTCCGGAATAGACACACACATCTGTTCCAGTCCAAGAGGTTTATGGGGCATACTCCCCCATATCATACGGACAACCAAGTCAGGCACATATACCTGATTTGAGTGGAGATCGTCAGCCTAACCTGACCACCTTTCCTGATCAGGCACATACACCTTCTCAGAGTAACCACTTTTGTCAACAAGTGGTTTCTAAAGCGAGTAAGAAGGCATCTAAGAAAAAGATCCGCCCAGCATAGTCAGGAGATCAAAGGCCTATCTATAACAAGGCCTTGCTCGATGTTGGAGTTCTTGAAGCCCTCAGACATTTATCTGTCGGAATTCAAGATTCTACTCCCTCGGTTCCCAATAACGGGAACATTAATTCTGAGGGTCATCAACAGACACTTCCTCATGAAGGCTTGCTTCATGAAAATTAGGTAAATCTTGAAGTTTCTTCTTCAGATGAGAGCCACAGGAACCCTATGTGTGGTCAGAAGACCATGGAGCAAGAGATCTCATCTTTTACTGTAACCCATTATAGTGGTCCTCCCCATGATGATGAATTTCGCTGCGAAAGTCCTCTTCGCAGTAGTGATTGACATTTCCTGGAAAATAGTCCAGTGGACAATGTAGTGCCGAGAAAGCCCTCTTATCTTGAGGCACTTGAAAACGTGAAACCAGTCATGTCTGATTCTTTATCGCTAACAAGTGAAATACTTTATCAATCATAAGATAGCTCTGGGTGTAGGTCATTCTCCGAACCACCCCTAAGTCATGCATCTTCTAGTTTGATTAATGATCTCTCTACCAATCGTGTTGAATTCGATGAAGCAACAAGGAAACACCAACTCTGGTCAAAACAGGTAGAAGAATCTTCATTTAATGATAAAGAGGAAATGCTGAACATGAGAAAAAAACTGGGAAAAGGTGAGGTACCAGTCATGTTTTGGCCTTTGGATGACTCTCAGTACGACATTCCAAAGATGTTGACGGATGATGGAATCCATGATATTCGTCTCAACATATGGAATACTCTTTGTCAATTGAAGAAAAAGGTATTATCTTATGATGAATATGAAAATAATCTTAAGATAATAGAAGGGCTACAACGTCAGATTGATTTGGAATCTCTATCAGTCTCTCAGTATCCGAAGGCTGAAAAGAAACAGAGAACCCTTCAACGTTCATGCCTTGGCACACTATGAAAATTATGTCAGTTAATTGCCAATTATCCATATAATGTTCATATCAGAGGATGGGGTGTTCACGGAGCACTACATTTCACAGTGCTTTCCGGTCAGCAAAGCCCGCCGAAAATGGTCTCATGCAATGTTATTTCCCATGGCCGACCAAAGTCAATGGGCTTTGTTCATAATCAAAATCCTTCTCAAGAACAGGCTTCAACTAGTTCCTCTCAAAATCAAGCATATAGAGAACAAGTTTTTGAATTGATCCTACATCAAGTAGGAGAGAATATTTCACAAGCCTCTCGTATGGAGAAAACACGTCATCAAATGGCAGAAGTCTCGGAAATCATCCAACGGTCTGTTGAACCAGGTGATAAAAGTGGATACAGGTTAATGCATCCAGCTAATTTCCGAACTAAGATTCGCAAGATCAAGATATCTTTTAAGAAGATCTCAGACGTAGCATGTCAAGAGCCACCCCAGCTTGTCAGACTGGGGACTTCTCTAACCCAACCCTCAGAGTCAACAAATAGGATTCGAGGAGTTGAGCGGAATCAGCATGAACATCCCCAATTCACGAGACTGGGGACTCTTTCAAATCATCAATCCCCTCCTCAGAGAATGTCAGTCTTTTCTCGATTAGGGAAGGAGTCCCAAGAGGAACGAAGAGCCAAATTATCAGAAGATTCCCTCCAAATTATAGCTCCTCAAGAAGTTCCTAAAATATTGAACCAACAAAAGGAAATGTCTCATCAAAGACATGAAAGAAGAAAATATCACAGAAATGATGATAAAAGAGATGCGATGCATTATGCATCAATCACTGTCATAAATGCCATTGTTGCTAATCCACCAGAGGAGACTCACTCAGGGGACTCAGATGAAGAGCTTCCTACTCAAGAAAATGTACACACCGATACAAATGAAGAAGGTGTACGTACACGAAGTCAAAGGATTACTCAGAACCTAGGTAATTCACTTCCCTCCCTCCAAAAGGTATCCAACAAAGGGAAGGGAAAGAATCAGGTTACATATCCTTCCTCTGGAAAAGGTCAGTCGCTCTCATTAGAGCAAAGGTTTGCACAACAGGAGGAAGAAATGAAAGAATTAAGAATAATGATTGCAGAACTACTTCATAGTAGTCTTCTTCTTAAGAATGCTGAATTTCGATAGCAGAAGGAATTTTTTGCAGTTACTGAGATGGATCAAGAATATCCTCCTTTATCAGTACACCCTCAGAGGTCTAATCTCGTGGGTCAAGCGCAACAACGGTTGGCGGTGCTACAATCAGTTTCAGCACCAACCACCACGTCTGTCCAAGCTCCATTCATTGCACCTACCCAAAACCAAGTTCAACATGATGTTTCTCAAAAGTTAATAACTACTATTGAGTCATTAACAGCTCGGTTAGAAACTATGGAAGGGAAACGGGCACAAGTTCAACCTGAAAAGAAAGTTTACCCTGAATGGGTAGATTCAATTTCTCCTCCATCTAGTTTTGGAAACCCTGTTTTCCCTACTTTCAATGGATCAGGAGACCCTGAACAACATTTGACGCATTACGTGTCTTGTTGTGATCCTATGATGGGAACTCCAGAGCAGCAAGATGCAGTGAAACTCAGATGCTTCGTGCGAACCTTGCAAGGACCAGCTTTTGTCTGGTATACAAGCTTGCAATCCCGGTCAATCATCAGATGGGAGGATCTTCGTCAAAAATTCCTTATTCAGTTCAGCTCAAGTTTTCCAAAAACAACAGTTTTCGATCTTACAAACTGCAAGCAAAGGGAGAATGAAAGAGTCTCTGATTTCATTGCTCGCTGGAAGGGATTAACGTATTCCCTGAGTTTAGCACTCCCTCAGGAAGAACTGTTGCCAATCTGTGTGACAAATTTGCGTGATGAATTACGCAGGCCATTGATCCCTGTGAAATACACAGGAGGGTTTCAAGACCTTACATCAATCACTCAGCAGATTGAAGATTCCCTTATACAGGCTAAGGTTAAATCTCATGTAATTCCATCATCTCCAGGAAGAAGAATGGTTAAAGCAGAAACTACTACAGTTATGCTTAAACAAGCACCTGTACCTATTTCTACTTCAAAACCTTCATTTTCTCGATGGACTCCACCTCCTGAACGCCAAAAACAAAGGTCGTTTCTTCCAAATGATCAAAGAGATCAACGACAAAAACAATTTGAGGATATGAAGAGTAAAACATACTCTTTCCAAAGTGAGCAAGTTCCTGGTTACTTCATTTCAGCTCTGGAAAATAATTTTGTTCAATTACCAGTGCCCAAGAGGCCAAACAAGGAAGGAGATGAAGACCGTCCCAATTATTGTCCCTTTCATCAAATGTTGGGGCATCCCATCAAGGAGTGTTTTGTCCTTAAAGACCTCCTGCAAAAGATGGTCAACTTGGGACAAGTCAAATTGAAGGGTTCTTCAGCTCATGTAGTGTGTGTTACCGCTACAGATCCAGATGAAGGAGGCGAGTGGCAGGAAGTCAGAAGCAAAACTGTGCAAAATTATGATGATTGGATGGTCAGAAAGACAATCAATCGGACCCATTCCATTTTGCGAACACAATTGAAGAAGCCAGTTGTGTCTCCTACAAAATCTACAGTGAAGCCTCCATCAAAAGACAAATTCTCAAAAGGGTAGCGCAATTAAAAGAAGAAAGAGGAATCAGAATAAGATGAGTATGTATCGAGGCCTAAGTTGTCTTTGACTCTGGCAGATTTCATGTCATCTACTTCAAAGCAACGGGCACCGCCCCATCAAATGGAACAGCCTAAACAGGCTCGTCAGGCAGGGTCTTTATCAGACAAAGAGTTAATCTTCGAGTCTGTTAATATGATTCAATTAACATATCCATATTCCAGTCTTGATGAGCCTGAATTCCCTGTATCAAAAAAGGGAATCCGAGGAAGTTCTAGAGGATCATGATACAGGGGAAGTCGTGGAACTTTCCAAAGCCACTAATCCAATTCTACCCCTGTTAGCACTGTGTATGCAGCAGAAACTCGTGGTAGAGCCCTTCAGCGAGCTCAAAAAGAACAAGAAAGTTCTTCTGCCAATGGCCAACTCAGTTTTGGCACAGTTATTTTGGAAGACTGATTAAAGGTTCCATCTTCTTTATCTCAGCAAGTAAATGGATCTAATCAGTCTAATATTCCAAAACCAAGGATGTTTCCAAGTTCTATCCCAATACAAGATGCATCAGCTTCCAAAGCATCTGCTTCCAAGGTACCTGCTAAACCTCATATTCCTGTTGGGAAACACAGACCTCTTGATCAAAAGTATGATATTTTGAAACACTTGGCCCAAGTACCAGCCAAGTTATCAATTTTGGATGCTTTGAATCTGTCAAAAGATCTTCAGGAAGCACTCATCGAAGCTTTGTCAAGTCCTCAGGAGTTTGAAGCTGAAATTGCTGCAGCTAAAGTCTATCACATAGAGAATAATCCTGCAGAATTCCATGCAGTGATACCTTTTACTAATAAAGATGAAGATGATGTTGTGTATGGGCACATAAAACCTTTGTACTTATCTGTCAAAGTCAATGGTGTAGATATCCGAAGAGTTTTTGACAATGGTTCAGGAGTCAACCTCATGCCCATTCGTACACTTCGTCGATTGGGCCTCAAGGAATCTGATTTATCTCCTTCTACCATGATGTTACAAGGATATGATAAAAATTAACAAGAACCATTGGGAAAAGTTACACTCAGAGCCCAGTTTGGAGATCTTGTATCCAATTCGGATTTCATGATTGTTGATCAAGACTCAGCATTCAACGTCTTGCTTGGAAGACCCTGGCTACATCAGCATGCAACTATTCCTTCATCATACCATCAATATCTCAAATACTATTTCAATGGTCAAGTTGGAACATTGTATGGTGATAAGGCCACGTTCAAGACATGTGAGTCTTAATACATTGAGGCAGAATTTTATCACATGAAGGGAAGAGAAAAATCTACAATGAAGGAAATTACCAAAATTAATGCTCCATATGGTTTGGAGAAAATTCCAATAAATCCATTTACACATGTGAGTACAGATTATGTGTTACCTATCAGTCAAATTGACAAAATAGGCCCAAATCAAAATACTCTTAGGGAAAGATCCATAATGTCAATTATGGCAATTGAGCCAGACAACATGGGAGAAATTGGTAACCTACCAAACAGTGATGAAAGCATAAGTGGTGACGTTTTCATTTCATCTGCTGAAGTCCAACAAGTCTATACTTCGCCAATCAGGCCAGAAGAAGTTATAGCAACACTAGAGGTGAATATTGATGTCGATTCTCAATCCATCATCTCCTTTTTATTTCCCAAAGAAGGCCCTCTATCATCAATAGGGTCGGAAATGGAAGCTTCTTCTTCAAAATGTGAAAATTTTGACATCTCTTATGATCATGAAAATTTTATTTTTTCATATACTATGCAAGTAGAAACGGAAGAAATAGCACATAATGAAGAGGAAGAGGAAGGTCTTATAGATTCTCCTCCAGCATTTGAAGAGGGTATCTCTACCACTGTGGATGAACTCATAGAAATAAATCTGGGTACAGAGAAAGATCCACGCCCCACTTTAATTAGTGTGGCCATGACCCTTGAAGAGAAAGGGATGTATATTTCTTTTATAAAGCAAAATAAAGATATTTTTGCTTGGAACTATACAGAAATGTCTGGGCTTGATCCTGATATTGCTACTCATCATTTGGGTTTACCAAAAGAACATCGAGGATTTAAGCAAGCCGCGAGAAGAACACACCTAACTTATGCTTCCAAAATTGAAGCTGAAGTGGATAAGATGATCAAAGCTAACTTCTTCAGAGAAGTTCATTATCCCAAGTGGTTGGCTAATATTGTCCCTGTAAAGAAAAATAACAGACAAATTAGGGTTTGCATCGATTTCAGAGATCTTAATCGGTATTTTCCTAAAGATGATTTCCCAGTTTCGATTACAGAACTCTTAATTGATGTGACGGCTGGTTATGAAGTACTCTCCCTCATGGATGGATATTCCGGATATAATCAGATCTGAATGGCCCCAGAATATAAGGAATCTATAGCTTTCAGAGCTCCTCAAGGTGTGTTTTGTTACCGGGTGATGCCCTTTGGTTTAAAGAATGCAGGTGCAACATATCAACGCGCCATGCATCGTATCTTCAAACCTTTCTTAGGGAAATTTGTTGAATGCTATGTAGACGATTTGGTGGTTAAATCCAAACAACGTTCTAAAAACATGGCTGATTTGGAAGTCATATTCCACAAGCTTCAACAACATAATTTGAAGATGAACCCCATAAAATGTGCTTTTGGGGTAACCTCAGGAAAATTCCTCGGCTTTGTTGTACACCATCATGGTATTAAAGTCGATCCTAAGAAAAACAAATCAATCCTTGGTATGTCACCTCCTCAGAATTTGAAAGAATTAAGAGGACTTCAAGTACACTTAGCCTATATTCGGCGTTTCATCGCCAATTTGGCAGGTAAAAGTTTACCCTTTACCAAATTATTGAAGAAAGGATTCACTTACCAGTGGACTGAAGAATGTCAAGAATCATTTGATGTTCTCAAGAAATACCTCTTGAGTCCACCAGTACTCATGCCACCTGTTGAAGGAAGACCACTTATCCTCTATGTGACAGCTCTAGAGCGATCATTAGGGGCCTTTCTTGCTCAAAAGAATGATGCTGGGAATGAAAATAGCCTCTACTATCTCAATAGAACTATGCTTGAAGCAGAAACCCGGTATTCAAGTATTGAGAAGTGCTTCCTGGAATTAATCTTTGCAGTTCAGAAACTGAGACACTACCTGCAACATCACGAGATCCAATTGGTATCTCGCAATATTCCGCTCAAATTCATCCTTAGTCGTCCAATGCTCACAGGACGTCTAGCAAGGTGGGTAGTTATTTTGCAGTAGTTCGACATTCAGTATGTGTCTCAAAAGGCAATAAAGGGCAAGCTCTGGCTGATTTCCTGGATGAACATCCTTCCATGGAAGACACGTCTTCAGATATTGAACTCCCTGATGAGGAAGTTTTCTCTATTCAAGAGAATCCTCAAACATGGGAAATGTATTTTGATGGTGCTTCTAGAAGTCCAACTGGGAAGAAAATGGAAATTCCTAAATTCAACAAAGTTGGTTTAGGAATTGTTCTCATTTCTCCAGATAGAGAAGTGTTACCTTATTCCTTTTTATTGTGGGAAGGTGGTACTAATAATGAAGCCGAATACCAAGCTCTTATTACAGGCTTGGAGTTAGCGCTCTAAGCACAAGTGAATCGCTTAAAGGTGAAAGGTGATTCAGACCTGGTAATCAAACAAGTCAATGGGGATTATGCCATCATAAAAGAAGAATTAATCCCTTTGTATGATTACGTCAGAGATTTAATGGCGGAATTCCCTTCAGAACCGACATTTTCTTATGTCCCAAGATCAAAAAATGCTCAAGCTGATGCACTGGCTAATATAGCCACAGCTCTAGCAGATCCAAATCGGGACAAGACAACCACCAGTATTGCCCACCATCGTGCAATTTCACCTTATGTTCAAGCCAGAACAGAGGAAATTAATGAAATTGGTCCCATTCCTGAACCGTATGGTCATACTATAGGATGGATGTCACCTATCAGGGAATACCTTCAAAATGGAACACTTCCACCTGATAGAGCCGAGAAAGAACAAATCTGGTGACGTGTGGTCAATTTTACTCTTTATGATAGCCCAAACCACCTAGAGAAAATTCTCTACAAACGTGGTTATGATGGAGTTCTCTTCAGATGCATTGATGGTGAAGAAACAATGGCTTTCATGAAAGAAGTGCATGCAGGAGTCTGTGGTGCCCACCAGTCTGGACATAGATTGTCTGATCAAATTCGAAGTCTTGGATACTTTTGGACTTCAATGATACAAGATTGTGTTGATTTCACAAAAAAGTGTCATTCATGTCAAGTATATGCCAACTTCATTCATCAACCTCCAGAGTTGCTTCATACGGCTAAATACTCATGGCCATTTGCCACATGGGGAATGGATGTGGTGGGACCTTACCCTTCAGCTACGGCCAAGAAGTTTATGTACATTCTCACTGCTATTGATTTCTTTTCCAAATGGGAAGAGGCAGTACCTCTCAAATAAGTCAGTTCTAAATGCATTTTTAGCTTCATCAATTCTAACATCATTACTAGATTTGGTTTTCCTCATACCATATTGACGGAAAACGGAACCAACTTCTGTTCTTCTGAGATGAAGAAATTGTATCAAGAATAGAACATTAAATCCAACCATTCATCTCAGTATCATGCGGTGGCCAATGGCCAAATAGAAGCCTTTAACAAGACTCTTTCAAATATACTACAAAATATGGTGGATAAAGATAAGAGGCCATGGCCTGAAAAACTCTTTCATGCTTTATGTGTTTATCGGACTACCACCCGCAATGCAACGCGTTCAACTCCATATTCGTTGGTATATGGAACAGAAGCAGTCTTGCCAATTGAAGTTCAATTGCCCTCACTCAGAGTAGCCATTTGTGGTCAATTATCTACAGATGAGCAATCCCAAAAGCGATTGAACGAATTGGAACAGTTAGATGAGAAAAGATTGTTCACTTTGCACCACTTGGAAATCTATCAGAATCGAATAGCACGAGCTTTTAACAAAAAAGTTCATCTTCATTCATTCATTCAGGGAGAATTGGTATTAGTTCTCAGAACTCCAATGATACCAGGAAAGAAACCTCCCAAGCTTGAGCCAAAATGGGAAGGACCTTATTCAATACACAGGGTCTACTCCAATGGAGCTTATTAATTAATCTCAATGGATGGAGAACTCATCACGACTCCAACCAATGCCAGATTTCTGAATAAATATTTTGTATAAACACAAAATATGGTCCCCAGAACCAAGATTCTTACAAGTGGTTCATACAACCTGTAGTCCAGTATGCCTTTAAACTGCATCATCATCCACGGTCTATGCATATGACCTTAAACTATTTGCACTTTCGTCCAACATGACGTTAAACTGTAGAAAGGAACTTGTCCCCGCAACATGACACTAAACTGTGAGGCACCGGTTTGTCCTTGCTATATGACGTTAAACTATAAATCAATGGTCCAGTATGACCTTAAACTGCAACAACGTCCAACATGACGTTAAACTGTAGGAAAGTCCCTTACGTCCGGAAAGAGGTTAAACTACATAAGCACTTAATAGTCTAGTATGACATTAAACTGCACCATTCACGGTCCATGCATATGACCTTAAACTATTTGCACTTTCGTCCAACATGACGGTAAATTGTAGAAAAGAAGATGTCCCCGCAACATGACACTAAACTGTGCAGCACCATTTCGCCCTTGCTATATGACATTAAACTATACATCAATGGTCAAGTATGACCTTAAACTACAACTTTGTCCCACACGACGTTAAACTGTGAAAAAGTTCCCTAAACCGTCCAGCATGACCTTAAACTGCATCTTCCCTGGTCCATGCATATAACCATAAACTATTTGCAAGTCCCTTACGTCCAGCAAGACGTTAAACTGTGACGTCCTAACTACATGACGCTAAACTGTATAAAGGTCCCTTACGTCCGGAAAGACGTTAAACTATATAATCTCAAAGGTCCAGCATGAAATTAAACTGCACCATTCACGGTCCATGCATATGACCTTAAACTATTCACACTTTCGTCCGACATGACGTTAAAATGGTACACTCTTTTGTCCTTACTACATGACATTAAACTGCACAATCCCCCTTTCGTCCAATATGATGTTAAACTGTATTGTCCCCATCGTCCTAACTACATGACGCTAAACTATACAGAAAATCCTTGATATGCCCTACATGACATTAAACTGTTATTTTGTCCCTGCTACATGACACTAAACTGTGCAGCACCAATAGTCCTAACTGCAAGACTTTAAACTGCATAGTCCCTGGATATGTCCTACATGACATTAAACTGTGCATCGTTAAGGTTGTTGTTACCTCTTGTTTCTCACACCGAGTATGAATCACATGAGCTTAGAGAAAACATCAACCATAACACTCTCTTTGGGCCCCTATCCATGTGTAAGTCCCAAAAACATTTTTATTAGATCATTGTCCCCAATAACAACTTGATCATTAATTCATTATTTAATTGAACTACACGGACTTTGATCCTTGCCCTCCAGGATGGGTATATAGGCAACCTCCCAGGGTTCAAGCCTGAAAACAATCTCTTCACATCGGTTCACCACTATCTCATATGATGTTGATTCGTGAAACCACACCTAGAATCAATATCTTTACATTTATTCACTTTCGTCCTTGTTATATGACGTTAAACTATGCAACACTTTTGTCCGTTACGACAATAAAATACAATATTCTTTGATTTCCTCATTTGAGAAGGAACCATTATTGACATTGATTTTTTCAATCATGTTTCATTTCAAAAGACTACGTGCATACATGGTAATGCCTAAACTTTTTATCTCAGGTTAAACCATCATTTCACTAAAGTCCCCTTTCAACCTTCACATGTACAAACCAAATTTGTACAAAGGGTAGTTCTAGAACTACGTGGACTTGATTCCCATCTTTATGGGATACGTAGGAACATTCGAGTATCCCTCGAATCCAGACCCAAGTCTTTTGGGCCTAACCCCAAATTTCACTTTCAGTCCCTTAGCTGAAAATTCCTCATGAAAACATACATTGTGTATTCATTATTATGGTCCGAATTCTATGACCCTAAACTAAGATCTCTCATACTTTCGTCCTGCACGATGTTAAACTGCATTTCAAGAACTACGTATGGCTTGATTCTCATTCTTATGAGATACGTAGTGAAGTCCAAAATTTCAATTCAGGACCCAGCCACAACATGATTATGGTTATCATTGACCTATGTATCTCTATATACATTAGACAATACCCATATTTATGTGTTATAATCCTAACCTTAAATATTTTCAGATCTTCATAACCCTTTTCATGACTTCTAGTCACAAAAATGTCAAACTTCTGAGAATTCTTTTTCCTGACTATGCAACACGTGCCCATAGGTGGCCTTGCATAAACAGTCCTCATAACAGACTTGTCAGCTAAAAGATGCTATTTATTTGACCATGCAGCCAATTCCCTTAGGTGGCCCTATATATTTCAACCCCCTAACGGGTTTGTTAAATTATAGTAACTTCATTCTTAGGAAGAATGCCTCTTTTGTCCTTATTTGTCTTAAACGACAGTATGTAGGGATCCACAAAAAAAAAGCCATCCTTAACATATTTGTCCCATATCCTTTTTCATGATCTGAAAGTATTCAAATCTATGGTTTATTCTTCTTCCCTACGTTTGGGTCAGACCTTCGTAGGAGTGATATTCATCCAGTTCTTCGATATTCTTGTTCGGAAATATATTCTCCATATTCAAGTACCTCTTTCCATACAACAAACTCTATTCTTTAGAAAATTCGAATCTCCATAAACTTTCACTGGCTTTTAGCACTAAGAAAGTAAATTTTGAGAGTTCTTTCGCCTGACTATGCAGCACGTGCCCATAGGTGGCCTTGCATAAAAAGTCCACATAACAGACTTGTCAGCCGAAAGAAACTATTTATTTGACCATGCAGCCAATGCCCATAGGTGGCCCTGCATATTTCAACCCCCTAACGGGTTTTGTTAAATAATAGTAACTTCATTCTTGGAAACTACTTCTTCTAATGCCTTTTTAGCTCTTTTTCATATCATTCCTCAGATTCAAATATTCTTAAGCCATAGTTTACATATTTTCTCTCATACTTGAGTATGGTTATATGTTTTCAGATAAATTGTCAACGAATTGAATCAATTTTAATCCATTTTGGTCAAAGCTATTTCGACCTTAAACATTATCCCCTTTATGTCCAGCGTGCATGACTTTAAACTTCCCACAAAAGACAAAGGAACTCTGAATAAAAGTCAAGTTCCAGCTCACTAAACATACATTCTGTATGATTTAGGTAATATTGAGCAATTAAAAGATTCAAAGTTTGTAGGGTTATTTGTAATAATCCTAGTAAAAATCAAACTATGCTTACTAGGCCCATTGGCTTAAGTAAATTTGAAGCAGGTAGTGAAAGAATGAAGGTACAAAAGATTGAAGATGGAATTGTTTTTTCATTGATACACAAGAGTTAGAAGGACATCCACAGACTGGAGTCTCTTCTCTTTTTCAAGAATTACAAGAGGCTTTCAACATAACACCTCATTTGATTTACGGCATCCCGAGCTTCATCAGCAACCACCTGGAATTCATTCATTCAACTGGATACAATAAGAGATGTAGTGATACTAGCTCTTCTTGGATCAATTGTAAAAGGATGTTCTTGAGTGCGGTTTGAGAAAATTTTCTGCTGATCAAACAGTGACTCTGTTTCTGTCCATGAGACTTGGAAGATGGATACATGGATTTGAGAATGGAGCATTGGAGGTAAAGAGCCATTTGGAGAGATTACTCTTTTCAAATATTGCTCTAATACCATGTTTGTCTTCTCTCCACCAACCATTAGTGGAAAACATTTCAGCCCATGGGTTTTCCATTTTCATATCTGCAAGGAAATGACATGGAGGAAGAATTTGAAAGTTCACACCATTGTTGTTGCTCTTAATGCATAGCATAACCGAAATAGAGGAGTAGCAGTGCAGCTGCATCTCAGGTGTATAATTGTTTGCATTTGGAACATTGACTCCTTGCAGATGACCATGACCACACAGAGGCAGATGGATGCTCTGTGGAAAATTACGATGATATTTCTTCAGGTACTTAGCCAAATCTGGGAGAGTGCTGTTGCAGATATCATAGTAATCATGGCCAATAATGTTCATCATGTCATCAATCCGCTTGCTAGCCAGTTCATCAGCCGTTCCAATTCCCTTGGGAACAACTGAATCTTCACAAAAGATGAGTAAACTAACTCTTAAATAGGTTTATTTTTCAAAAAATTTGTGAAAGATTTCAAAAAAATGGATAAGTCATTAAGGCGCGCAAGTCTAAAACATGGCGCGCAAATATTCGTGTGTCGCGCTAGTTTTTGACGCGCAAGTGTAAACCGTGCAAGTACAATTACCTATACAATAGCGTGACATCAAGGAAAACATTGGAAAACAGAGCAACATGCGCGGCTAAGATAACCTGCGTGATGAGAGCTCGAGAAGTTATGAAGTCCGGCAATCTGGATGCTTGTACGGAGGTGAGGTCATAATTTATAGTCCAGGAGGCATATCTGTGCGCCGTACCCAGTGCGCTCAAGTCCTGCGAGGAGAGAACTTGTGCGACAACCTCTGTGCCCTGGAGACTTGCACGCCCCCTTTTCCTTTGGATGGATTCAATTTCCTCAGAGTCAAATCCTCATTTCTCTCCGGATCCAACTCTGAGGGGGGACTTTTGTTGACTCTCCTTTCGTCATAGAAACTAAAGATCGGAAAAGGGGAATATCTGAGCTCAAAGTGATTCAAACTTTGAAGAAAACATAAAAATCGACAGAGGCATGAACAAAGGATCAAAAGAAACTGCACCGCGCACATTATATCACTGTCACGCAAGTACACTTGTGCGACGCCCTTGGTCGCGCAAGTGACTTGCGCGACCGGAGTGATAACCGCCCGGTAACCGCCCAGGGTCTTCTTTTGCCTATAAATAGACCCTGTGGGCCCCCCATTCGAGAGGACCTTTTTTCAGAAACTCAGATTGAAGCTCCCGATGCCCAAGTCTCTTCTTAAAGCTTCCAGAACACTTCTAAGGTAATTTCTTACCTAGAACGGAAGATCTAAAGAGAAGAAGGAAGGCCAAAGTGTTGAAACTCACCAACACATGCGCGCCGCCTTATTCCTTCAATAGAACTTGCGCGTCCTTTTTTTGGAAGAACCTCAAGAGGATTCTAAAGGCTTTAAGAAAGAGTCTCTCAAGTATTCTAATGCTTGTTGAAAATCGTGCAAGTACCCCTCATGTCGTGCAAGTATACCTGCGTGACTAATACTTGCGCGTCACCGCAATACTTGCGCGCCTTTCAATACTTGCACGCCCCTACCTTTTTGGGTGCCCATCTTGCCCATTTTACCCCTCTTAAGCCATTACACCTTTCCTTTTCAAGATTCAGTCTTCAAGACACTCTTCAAAGCCATTTATGGCATGATTTCTTGATTTGACTTCCTTATCTGAAAGGAATTCTGTGGAATATCTCTCAAAACCTAGTGATTTAAATATCCTTATGTCACTAAATATGGAGAGTTCATTCATTCAACCTCATCCTTTAAGATGAGAGAATCCTTAACTTGGGTCTCCTTTTTTGGAATAATCCCCAGTTATAAGTCCCTTAATATGGGCATCTTCCTCAGGAGTAAGTCCCAAATTCTTAAAGTTCCCAAATATGGGCATCCTTCTCAAGAGTAAGCCCCAAACCTTAATTCCTTAACTTGGGCATGCTCCTCAGGAGTAATCCCCAATCTGAAATATGGGCATCCTCCTTAGGAGTAATCCCCAAACCATAATCCCTAACCTGGGTCTCCTTTTCAAGAATAAGACCCAGTCATAATCATGGTCATCCTTCTTAGGAGTAAGCCCCAAGTCCTCTAATTTTGGGCATCCTTTTTAGGAGTAAGCCCCAATCTCAAATATGGGTTTCCTTTTCAGGAGTAAGCCCCAAGTCCCCTAATTTCTCTTTAACCAGTCCAAATTTACGTTTGATCTGGAATTCCTTTTCAAGAGTAAAATCCAGTTATCAATCCTCTCCTAATTTGGTTTTCCTCTTCAGGAATAAGTCCCAAGTTAGAGTATTTAAATATCCATGAAGCACATAAACCTTTATGGACCATGTTCCTGGATTTTCTCCCAAAAGTAAATCCTCTGGGTAGTCATACATACATAAGCCCCAAACCATTTCTTATGATTACATCTTTCATGGCACAATTGTCTAAATTTTACTAATACCTCTTGTTTCTCACACCAAGAATGACTCACGTGATCTTAGAGTGTAAAAGTAATTGTGACATCCTGCTTTGATCCATCAATCATAAACATCATACCCTTATTCGAACTACGTGGGTTCTGATTCCTTTTTAAAAACAAATGATACGTAGGTAGCCCATCTATGGGTTCAATCCCAACTCTGAAGTAATTCATTGTCCTTCTGAATGACGATAAACTTCAAGTGCCCCCACTAAGTGGCTTTAAAACCAGCCTGGTCATCATAATGACCAAGAGACTTTTATATAAATGTATTGAAGGATACCATTGACCAAGAATATCTAAATAGATACAGATGATTCTCTATTGATGAAGAACCTAGAATACATATAAAATATTCTCTACATTTCTTACATATTTAATCGTTGATTGTTAAACTGAAGGAAAGCTCATTTTATACTTGGTAATGTAATAAGGATTCACGAACATAACTTAAATATATAAAGAGAGTCCCAGAGTAGACAATAATTCCCCTAAAAAGGTGTGATGAGTCCGACCTCCCATCCTCTCGACCAATACAAATTCCTAAGCCTCATCAGTCCACAAGCTAATGAGCGCCTACCTTTGGAAAGTAGGTCCAAACGGATGTGGAATCATTTGATGTTTCCGGTTCTACGAACAAACCCGCTAGAAACCGATCGGAACGTTTGAATCTCCCATCCAGGAGGTCATCCTCGAATTCCGTGTGGAATAATATACCTGCTTTTGTATTAGAACTATGAAAAAGAGAGTCATGAATCACAGTTTCTATAAAACTTCTTTAATACTTATCTTCTATATTTTATTTCAAATGAGCCTTAAATAATTGTTATACAAATACTTGTTCTGGAATACATGGGGGATCTTATTGAACATATTAGCGCTTACCCTCCATACCTATTAGATTGTGTATAATGATTCGTATGTATTCCAATACATTTAATTGAATGGTTTCACATTGAGGTGGTGAGGATATGTGTCATCATAATTGGGTAGTTAGTGGTGAGATGGTGGGTGTTTAGTCACACTATCACATAGAGTAACGGTTTCGTTCTGGTCCGTTGTAGCTGGACATATCCATTAGAGATTTTGTTTAGTTTTATAGTTGTTTGATTTCTACTATTTAATTATAGTTATGGAAAATATTATTTATATTTATACAATTACTTCATGTTTCATCTATATATATGTCATGTGGTTGTTCAGGTTGTAAAAATCATTCCATCTTGTTTTTAGTTCGATACCCAAGTTCATATCACCTAACTGTGGGGATAAGGATTGAACTTCAGTTATGAGACTGAATAGGTTGTGCACCATGACTGAGGGTAACTTGGGTCATTTTATTACAAAATCATTCCAAGATGGTGTTTTCTTATTAACCAAAATGAGTTACATGAAAATTAGGTAAAAATATTCGATGATCACATTCATTTTATGTCCTTCTAAACTTGGAAAAAATTCTTATTCCATGATTTTATAATGTCCAATGAATCCGAAATATAATGATATTTTTTCACTCTAAGGTTTCTACTCATTCATACACACACATCCATCCAATTGGTAATAAATGTAACATTAATGTGTACAGTGAACAACTACCTCAAAAAATGATTTTTTCAACTGTTTATAACCTATCATGGTGTGAAATTATGCTGGATAAAACTTTTATATATGATATGTTTGATATATATAATTTATAGATTCTTATTAAATTTTTTATAACACATAACTTTATTATTTCAATTTTGGGGGAATTTTTTAATATCCTTTGTTGAAGTAAGGAATACAACCTCCTCATGGTGATGTGATTCATTCACATTATTCATGGAATGTATAAATGGTAGTTTTATATAACCTATATGTCATATATAACAATTATATGATTCTAGAATTATAATTTATAGAAATATAACATTCTTTTTATTCTTTTAATTACGAAAAGGAAATTAATATAGTGTTCTTGTATACATACAGACTACCATCTCCATGAACGATGCTTTTCATTTCAAATATACAAATAATATGGACAATTATAAAAAATATATATACATTATATAGATGATATTTAAATCATTTCATATATTATTTAGATTATTAAACTAGTATCTAATTAATAGGAAAAACATGTAACATGTAAAAATATACAAGAAAAATAGGCTATAAATACAGGAAATATTGAAAATAATGAATGATTATGGAAAAAATGTAATAATATAATATAATAAATTATTTTTTTATTATAAATATAATTATGGTACATTTATATGTTATTGAAATATTGAATACAATTATATAGGGAATTAATGTATATTCCCTAATAAAAAAATTCAAGGTAAGGGATTTTAATCTCACTTTTTACATCTGTGGGATATATTTAATATTCACCACTCACATATTCATAGTGGTATATAAAAAGTCAATTATGATACGTTTTATCTTGAATTATATTATATTCCAAGAATTCTGATATTCAATTTTATTTATTTAATTTAAGGGAATTTGAATTAAGAATTTATGAGTGGAAAAGAATTTCATAACCGAGTTTCTATTCATTGGGTAATGTTACCTCCTCATTGTTTTTAATATTATATGATTTCTTATGTAATAAAATTTTTATATATAGCTTTATTTACACATTGTTAATGTTTATTTAAATATTACACAAGAAATAAATTTATTTATTTATTGAATATCACGCCCTTATTATGGTCTTTTCATAGATTTACTTTAAAATCTCATATTATTTTGGATTATTTGTACATAAATTTTTATCAAATGAAATTATTGGATAATTTCGTAGTGATCCCATTCATTATATTATCATTTAGATATTCATGTCCCTTTTCAAATAATAATACCATTTTCTTACACTTTGGTACTCAAAAAAGATTTTATGAAAACCCATCATAATTTCCCTATTTTATCAGAGAAACTGTTTTTCTCTAAAAACAATAGTTTCTAAATAGGTATTCAAAAAAAATCATCCTATAAAAAGAATTCATTTTTTTAATTTTTTTCCTTTTTACTTCTTCTAGTGTTTTAAATGTTATACTATTTTATCTTTCCAAAAAATTCACTTTTCGAATCATTTACACCAAAAAAGAATTATTTGTTTTCCTTATAAATTATGTATGGATTTATAGTCCATCATTTTTTAAATTCACCCTTTAAAAATTTAAAAAGATAATTTTTATATAAAATTTTTTCAAAAATTATTTCCAATAATTATGATAATCAAATTCCTTTCAAATATAGAATTATATTTTCCTCAATATTGTTTTGAAAAAATTATTTTATTGTGTTTTTGTTCATCAAAAATAGTGTCCATTTATTTTTAAACAACTTCAGATATGATGTATTGGTAACACACATATTATTACCAGGGATTTATTGAGGTTTCATTTGAACAAGGATTGTATTTAAATTCACTATATTGATTTCATTATTAGTCCCCTTGAAATATTCAATTTCTTATGCTCCTTGAACAATTAATTTTCCATAGCCATCCATATCATTTATCAAAGATATATCCACTGTCTAAAACATATACATTTTTTAGTTATATTATTCAAATTGATTTTTATTTGATTTACTGTGGAAATATTTATACATTCGTATCCTTTATTCAGTATGGAAATTTGATATGATCCTTTATTTATGATTTTAAATCTATAATTTAATATGTGATGAATGCATCACACATGAAATCTAGGGATATAGAACCATATAATTTAATATATATAGTTTGGGGTGGTGAATTTAATTTCCATGATGCATTGGTAGTATTCTGTGATGGAATAATCTAGTGAAAAACTCATCGAGATTGTTTCCATTTAGAAAATATGGATTTCTACACACAGACCTAAACTATATTGATGATATATCTTGATGGTATAGTGGTTCAGGTTTCAAATAAATGATTTATAATAATGAATCATTTCATTAATTTATATTCAAATATTATTATACATGATATTTTTTAACATCATTTATAAATTCATATTTCCCATTTTATGTATCATATAACATATGTTTTATGTTATTTGACTTGTGATATTATTATCTCAATTATTTATTAGTAATTGACTTCATGGAATGTGTTATAAATTATTTACCTTTCCATATTGATTATTATCATTGGATCATTATTTCGTCCATTGTACGATAAACATGCTAATAATTTGAGATAAACCTTATTTTGTTCCCTTCCCCAGGATTCCATGTTGTGTATTAACAATTATTCACAATGATATCATAATTTGAATAAATTTACCCTCGAATGAAAGATAAAATAATGTTGTAGTTGGTGTACTCATTTTTAATAGAATACTCTTTTATATATCTTTTTTACCAATACTACTAAACTCTTGATTCTTAAGGATTTTATTCCCTAAAATAATGTCATTGTAATGGTATAAGACACTGGATACAAGATTCTACGGTTTGGTTGCTGAATATGAAGGATTATAAATCATTTGATGATTCTGAATTTATTAACAATTTAAAATTTTAAAAAACAAATTTTTATATGAATGAAAATAAATTATTTATTTAGTAGAATGAATAAATATTTATGCATGTGGTTATATGAGAAAATTAACTCATGATGTTTTTCATCACATTTTTAACACTACTATTGGATTTTTTTGTTTGTATGGGTATATCGATCATATGAAAAATGTACAAATAATTTAAAATGTTCACTATTATAATATAAATAACAATGTACACTTGAAAAACAGTCCAAAAACATTAATCGGATGAAATTGGATAATATTTGATTCAATAATTTTATAAATATCATAAAAATGTTTGTACGGTATCATAAATCACTTTTAAAAATATACTACAATTAAATGCTGTATATAAATTAATAAATTAAACTATATGAGACATAGTTCAATAAATTAAAATCATGAATTCCTTGTAATTCATTAATGGGTTATTATCTCAAAACAGTAGCATTTATACAAAATCATGTTTAATCATTGTAACCTCTTAGTACATCACATGAAATGTGGACTGTTGTAACACCCCATGCTTCCACGGTACGTTTCCCTTCGAATAATGCGATAGCGTGTGTTGTACGCAACCTCGAGTTCTAACACACACCACAACTAATTAAACTAGCCGTTGTGAATAGTAATACCTAATTTTTGAAATCATATATATTTTATATTTCAAAATGGACTTCATTTTTGGATTCAGAATATTGAAATTAGCCTAGGGTGAAATTTTGGTACTTTTCGGATAACTTTTATATTTTGATGAATAGTGAAAATTACTAAATTTTAATTGAAAACAACTTTTTTAATCAAAATAATTAATATTGATAAATTATGAATTTGAGTGGTTTTAAATTATATTTTGAATATCTTTTTACCATTTAATTTAATGTTTGTCATTGGACATAATTTCACAATTAAATCAGACATAAACAAGTGTCAATCTTTTGATAGTTATTATCTCTTAAAAACACGCTTTTTATTTTAACAACGGGAATTAATTTTAAATTAATTTCTGCCACTTCTGTGTTTTGAATTTGGAAAAATGGATAACATATTTGGAATCATGATTTCCAAATTATGTAAATAGGTAACTTTTATTTTTACACATTTTGAATAATTACTGCAGTAAATATTTTATTTACCATGGTTAAAGGGTAAATCCGGTAAATAAGGGTTAAAAAATAATATTATAATAATACAAAATTACCCTAAAACGTGTCCTAACCTTATTGGTGGACACATACCCGACCATGGGCATCCTTGGGTCTATTTGGGGACCCCTTAGAGCCACTTGTATGTGGTAGGGACAGATTATATTAAAAAAGTTAAAATAAAAATAAAAATGGCATAAGCTTACATCTTTTAGAAGAAAAATTTTTACATAGGGTTATACATGTTGGATTTTAGATTATAAATATTAATTAGAAATATAAAAAGATTTCCTACATAATGATATTTTATTTATAATTTTTAGACATCAAATAAGTTAAATTATTAATGACACAATAATGATGCAATGTTTACCTCATTAATAAATCATTTAAATATATAAGATTATAATGATTAAAATATTATCTAAAACCTGTCCAATTCTTATTGGATGATGTTATTTAGAAAATGAGTCATCTTATCTTAGACCTAAATTATTTTAGGACCATTATAAAACGAATATAATTATATTATAAAGTAATACTTTCACTCTTTCCTAAAGAGCCCCTCCTCTCCCTTATAAAAGGAGACCACTTCTACTCATTCCTCACACCTCTAAAGACACATGGCTCGTCCAAACCCTAACCAAATAAGCTCCCCACATCCCTCTACTCCTCCTTGAAGCTTCCCCTTAGGAAGAAAGCATTTCAAGAAGTCCTTTGGTTCCAACCAAAGTGAGTTACCTAAATTAAAGGTAACGATTTCTCATAAATTATTTTCATTTATTTTGCTTCTCCAACCCCCAAACTCTTTTTATTTCCATTATTTTGTAACAACACCAGTATCCACAATATACTAGGATGTAGTTATAAGAAGGATTCAAACTACACATACACACAACTCCATCTAATGGATGATGAACATAATGTTTCTGTGGATGGAAAACTAACGCCTCACGAAACGATGATTGTTCAAATACATCTTACAGCCTCTCATGGTGGCCATTATGATGGCACTGTAATTAAATTAGATATTAATGATATATATTTTATATATAAGCTTCTTAAATTACATTTTATTTCATATCATTATTTGTTTCATGTTGTATATACATACGATAATTTCATTTGAGGAAGTGCGGACTACCGCCCCCTTAAAATGATATGACTCGTTCATACCACACATGGAACGTATAAAGGATGGTGTTAATGAACTTAAGTAACATATATAAAATATTATATTATACTGGAATAGTAATATACCTATGTATCATTTGGATTCGATTCTTTTAAAATAAAAATTAAATTGAAGTAGCGTTCGTGCGTACGTACGGACTACCGTCTCCACGAACGCGATGAGATTCATTCTCCATCGTATCCATTCAAGTCTTATTCTCATTTTAGGGTTAAAAATAATGTTAATATCATTCTGATTATGAATAAGATATAATATATCCATTAAAAACATGTCTTACGTAACCAAACATTTAAGAAGAACGAATCGATTATCACCCGAAACGACGATAATACTAAGATATTATTAATAAAGCAATGTCAAAAGATCATATATGATATCATATTAATGTATAAGATTCTTGTATAATTTGATAACAATTATTTCACCATTATACAGGAGGTTAACCTACCCCAAAAAAGGAAAAGTACAAGGTAAGGGTTATTTCACAATCTCTTCATTATCCGATGTTATTTATATGTAATAATCTACTGGGATCTCTTTATCATCCACATCCATGTTTCTTAAAAAAGTATTTCAAAACATTTTTACTATTTGCTAGAATATGAGTTAAAGTCATTTATACCCTTTTTGACTTTTATAAGTGGTTTATAAAGGAATCTTTCCGTCGTTTTCAAAACAAGGTCCTTTTTAACCTTTTCGACAGAATTAAGATAAGAATGTTTTTTTAACTTATACGGCGGGTGCGGTTACTTTCCGCCGTTATAAAATCGTCAAAGCTTCCCTTACAAGCTTATAAGAATATTTTAAAAGAAAATGATTTATTTTATATGGATCTTAAATGATTTCAAAATAAAAGGAGATATTTCTTTAAAAAGAATTTTGATTTCATCTATGTAAACATCCTTTGATGGATTTTAAGATTATTTGAAGTTGATTTATTATGACACAAAACATCTATATTGTATTGAAGGTTTTGTGATATTTTTGACTGTGGATGTGCTATTTTTATACCATTCATAGTTTATGGTGAAAGTATTGACATTTCGTATGATAGTTTTAATACGAATGTTTATGTTATGTTTAAACCTTTTCATATGGGAATGCATTGGACTTAATATGTGACGGGTGGAGCCCGCTATAGCTCCTCGATGCATCGGTAGGTCTCATGAGACAAACTAGTGTCTTGGAACAAGGCCTTGGAAAAATCTTATTTGTAGTCTTGGCACGAGGTCTTGGCTATGTGGTTATGATAGTCTGGCATTATGCATTCCAACATTATGAAAGTGGTTATTGATATTGCATGTGATTATTCGATTAGTAGAATATCCATGTGAACAAGTAAATGGAATTATTTCATTTTACTTTTGCCATACTATGTTGAAGTTCAAGTTTAAAAGGATTTTGTTTTAGTAATTCATTGCCTTAAATGTTTATGCTTATTTTTGAATGTTCCGCTATATTGTTATCCTTACTGGGCATTTGAGCTCACCCCTTTTCTATGTTTTATTTTTCCCAGGATGTGAAGATATAAGTTATGAATGACCTGCAGGGATATTATGAGGGGATTATAGTGTGGACTGTGGAAACATTATGTTGTTGTAGTAGTTTTTCATTTTATGATGTAATGTAAAACTTATGAATATATCTAGTGTTTCCAAGGCTACTAAACCAATCGGTCTTTCGACATTTGATCGTTCTTGTGATCATGCCAATGTTATGTAATAATGCACCGACTCTGGGTAACTAGGGTCAGGGCGTTACAGTTGGTATCAGAGGATGTTTAGTACAAACCTTGGAAGCTAGATTTAGATAAACTCTGATTAGAGCACGTAGACCTAAGATGAACTTTGAGGATTAGTATAGAAGAACTTCCTAGAATTTTGGTATTGTAGAGATTTTGTGAGTTTTCCGAGCAATACATCCCTGTCTGGATACGAGCAGGTAGAGGCGGCTCTGGCATAGATGTACCTAGGGGTAAAACCCGAAAACACCACTTTGAGCTAGACTCGAACGAGAACTGGTGCACGACAACGGGCCTTGCTGCACTCTTGGTTACGACACTCCCGGGGGATATTCTTAGGATAACTCTCATTTTATTTAGAAATCATTATGAAGGGTTTATGAGTATATACTTCCTCAAAGAAAACATTTTTATGATTATGGATTATATCCATAAATAGTTCAATTTATGTTAAGTGTTTTATAAGTATGGGATTATGTATTTTGATTCATAAACTGATCTAGTTTATGCCATTGTTTAGAAATGGCGCCTAGTGGAAGAAATGGAAACCGTATCAATGAAAGCACTCCATGTAGGGATTTCCCTCCTGCTCAAGATAATTATAGTGGGGCTGGTGATGCAACTGGTGCCGATCAGCTAATCACCATACTGGGACAACTTACTCAGGTTATGAATAATATCCTTACCCGTATAGAGCACCCTGATCCGCAGCGTGGAGGATAAATGTTAGATCGATTCATGAGGCAACAAACACCAACGTTCAATGGGAGTACAAATACCTTAGTAGCTGAGCAATGGATAAATTCCCTAGAGAAAATATTTCAGGCTTTGGGGAGCAGTGAAAGGGAAAAAGTTATCATGGCAGTTTACCGCCTCACTAGAGATGCTGATCAATGGTGGTCATTGATTCAAAACATGAAGGAAGATGATGAAGTATCAAATATGGAATAGAGGGAGTTCAAAGATCTGTTTTTAGAAAAATACTTCCCTCGCGACCATCGAGCAGATATGGAAAGGAAATTTCTGAGTCTGAGACAAAAGGAGGATGAGAATGTCACAAAGTATGAGGCTAACATTACAAGGTTAGCGAGGTACGCTGGTGATTATATACACAACCCAAGAAGTAAGATTGATCGTTTCTTTGATGGGTTAAAACCATTTCTCCGTCGAGCATTAGTCTCACAATCCTTTTCATCGTACGAAGACATTTTCTCATGTGCTATCAAGACCAAAAAGGAATTATCTAAGTCTTATAACTTTAAAGCAAAGCAAGAGAAGAAGAGACCTGCTGATCAATCTGGGAATGGAAATAAGGGGAAGAGGGGAAAGGTTGAATATCCATATTGTGGTAAATGCGGGAAGAAACATCCTGGTACTTGCTTGAAGGTAATGGGAGTCTGTTACAAGTGTGGTGAAAAAGGCCACCAAGCTCGTGATTGCAAGGGGAAGAAGGAAGCTACCAACGTTTAGTGCTACAATTGCAGGGAGATGGGGCATTATGCAAATGAATGTTCTAAGCGTCAGGAGAACTTACCTCAGAAAAGGCCAAGGGATCAAGGCCAGGCTTATGCTATCACTACTGCTGAGGTAGAAGCTCCGAAAGACGTGGTGGCAGGTAATTTAATGGTTTCTGCAAGTTTAGAAAATGTATTATTTGATTCTGGATCATCGCATTGTTTCATATCTTCCCAGTTCTCTTTGAAAATTAGATATTTCCAATTTGATTTAATAAGGGATTTTTCAGTTAAAACTCCTAAGGGAAGTATCATTGCAACAAAGTTTTGTGAATCAGTCCCCATTAGAGCACATAAATTTTCTTTATCTGCTGATCTCATCGTCATACCTATAATTGAGTTTGATATAATCCTCGGTATAGACTGGATTTCGGACTATGATGCGAAGATTTATTGTATGAAGAAAGAGGTTACGATTCTTGATGATAATGATAAGGAACACCTTATTTTTAGAGCAGAATCGTCACCACCTAATTCTTATTTAGATCCACCCCCAGTAGCTCAACTTAATTCAATTATTGGGGAGGAAGAGAATGAAATAACTGTCGGTGAGGAAAGGAATGTTCAAATAGAGGATGTACCTGTTGTGAAAGAATTTGTAGATGTATTTCCGGAAGATTTACCTGGACATCATCCAGAACGAGAAGTTGAGTTTTCCATTGATTTGATTCCTGGATCAAAGCCTATATCGAAGATCCCGTATAGAATGGCCACTGTAGAATTAGTCGAACTAAAGAAACAACTAGAGGAATTGAGTAATAAGGGATTTATTCGCCCTAGTTTTTCTCCATGGGGAGCCCCTCTTCTTTTTGTTAAAAAGAAATATGGATCTATGAGGTTATGTATCGACTACAGGGAGATCAATGATATAACGATAAAGAACAAGTATCCCTTACCTCGTATTGATGATTTATTTGACCAACTGCATGGAGCTCAATACTTTTCAAAGATTGACCTTCGATCTGGATACCATCAGTTGTGTGTGAAGAAGGAAGACATTCCGAAGACAGCATTTCGAACCAGGTACGGGCATTACGAGTTTACCGTAATGCCTTTTGGATTGACTAATGCACCCTCTGTATTCATGGATCTAATGAATAGAGTTTTCAAGGAGTATCTCGATGAATTTGTGGTGGTATTTATTGATGATATCTTGGTATACTCCAAAACCTACGAAGATCATGACAATCACTTGCGCATTATCTTGAAGACTCTGAGGAGGCATGAATTATATGGGAAGTTTATCAAGTGTGAATTCTGGCTTCAGGATATTTCTTTTCTTGGCCATATTGTCTCTAAAGATGGAATCTCTATTGATCCTTCTAAGACCAAGGCAATCCAGGAATGGTCAGCACCTACGAGTATAACTGAGGTATGTAGTTTAATTGGTTTGGCATGTTATTATCGATGTTTCGTCCAGAATTTTGCCCGATTGGCTAACCCATTAACGAAGCTCACACGTAAAGGGGTTAAATTTGTTTGGACAAAAGAGTGTGAAGAATGTTTCGATGAACAGAAGAGAAGATTAGTCAATGATTCTATATTTACTCTACCATCGGGGAATGATGGGTTCGTTATTTATAGTGATGCATCAAAGAAAGGACTTGGTTGTGTCATTATGCAGAATGATAGAGTTATTGCCTATGCATCACAACAGTTGAAAATTCATGAACAAAACTATCCTACTCATGATCTTGAGTTAGCAGCTGTTATCTTTGCTTTGAAGATATGGAGACACTACCTCTATGGTGAAAAATGTGAGATTTATACTGATCACAAGAGTTTGAAGTATATTTTCTCACAAAAAGAACTCAACATGAGGCAAAGGAGATGGCTTGAATTACTCAAGGATTATGATTGCACGATACACTACCACCCGGGGAAAGCAAACAAGGTGGCAGATGCTTTGAGCAGAAAAGACCATGGAGTTTTGAACATGATGAGAATTGAAAGGGATCCAATTTTCATGGATCTAGTGAAGATGGACATGGGAATAACCAGGGAAGGTGAAACATCAATGCTTTTTCAAATGGTTGCCAAACCATCTTTACTAGAAAGGATTAAGAGTTCTCAGACCGATGATGAATAATTTCATAAGAAGATTAAAGCTGTGAATGATGGGAGATTGAGAGACTTTGTGTATGAAGATGGAATTTTGAAATTCGGGTAGAGACTTTGTGTTCCCGATTTACCTGATCTAAAAAGGGAATTGCTGGATGATGATCATAGTTCCAATTTCTCTATACACCCTGGGAGCACCAAAATGTATAGAGATTTGAAGGAACATTTTTGGTGGGACAACATGAAAAGGGAGATTTCTGATTTTGTGTCAAGATGTATGGTTTGTCAACAAGTGAAAGCTGGAAGGCAACAGCCTGGAGGAGTCATGCAACCTCTTCCCATACCGGAGTGGAAATGGGACAATATTACGATGGACTTTGTCATGGGGCTACCAAAGACTCCTAGAAGGAATGATGAAATATGGGTTATTGTTGATCGTCTTACCAAGTCAGCACATTTTCTTGCTATAAGAGAAGATCTACCCCTGGAACGTCTAGCAAGACTATATATTAATGAAGTTATGAGACTTCATGGAGTACCCTTATCGATGGTTTCTGATCGTGATCCCCGTTTTACTTCAAGATTTTGGAAAAGTCTTTAGAAATCCCTGGATACTGAACTTCATTTGAGCACTGCTTACCACCCTCAGACAGATGGACAATCAGAACGGACTATTCAGACTTTAGAAGACATGTTGAGATCTTCCTCACTTGATTTTCAGGGTATGTGGGATCAATATTTACCAATGGTAGAATTTTCCTATAACAATAGCTTCCATTCGAGTATTCAGATGGCACCATATGAAGCGTTATACGGAAAGAGATGTCGTACACCAACCTTTTGGGATGAGGTTGGTGAAAGAAAACTTGTAGGCCCAGAACTGGTGGAGGAAACGGTGGAAAAGGTGAAGGTAATCCAAAATCACATCAAAGCAGCTCAAAGTAGGCAGAAGAGCTATGCCGATAATCGAAGGAAGGATTTGGAATTTCATGTCGGTGATCATGTTTTCCTGAAGGTATCTCCATGGAAGGGAGTCATACGTTTTGGTAAGAAAGGTAAATTGAGTCCCAGGTACATCGGACCTTTCGAAATTCTAGAACGAATTGGGGTTGTAGCTTACCTATTGGCAATGCCGTCAAATCTCTCCAAAGTTCACGATGTGTTCCACGTATCTCTGTTGAGGAAATACATGCCTCACCCAACGCATGTACTCACCTATGAAGAATTAGAACTGGAACCCGATCTGTCTTATTGCGAAGAGCCCGTCAAGATTCTTGATACGAGAGAACAAGTGCTGAGAAACCGGACGACGCGTCTGGTAAAAGTTTTGTGGAGAAACCAAAAGATGGAAGAGGCAACGTGGGAACCCGAGGAACTTATGATGAAGAACCACCCGAGTCTTTTTATGCAGTAATACCCTAGAAATTGCGAGGACGCAATTATTTGAAGGAGGGGAGAATGTAACACCCCATGCTTCCACGGTACGTTTCCCTTCGAATAATGCGATAGCGTGTGTTGTACGCAACCTCGAGTTCTAACACACACCACAACTAATTAAACTAGCCGTTGTGAATAGTAATACCTACTTTTTGAAATCATATATATTTTATATTTCAAAATGGACTTCATTTTTGGATTCGTAATATTGAAATTATCCTAGGGTGAAATTTTGGTACTTTTCGGATAACTTTTATATTTTGATGAATAGTGAAAATTACTAAATTTTAATTAAAAAAAACTTTTTTAATAAAAATAATTAATATTGATAAATTATGAATTTGAGTGGTTTTAAATTATATTTAGAATATATTTTGACCATTTAATTTAATGTTTTTCATTGGACATAATTTCACAATTAAATCAGACATAAACAAGTGCCAATCTTTTGATAGTTATTATCTCTTAAAAACACGCTTTTTATTTTAACAACGGGAATTAATTTTAAATTAATTTCTGCCACTTCTGTGTTTTGAATTTGAAAAAATGGATTACATATTTGGAATCAGGATGTCCAAATTATGTAAATAGGTAACTTTTACTTTTACACATTTTGAATAATTACTGCGGTAAATATTTTATTTACCATGGTTAAAGGGTAAATCCGGTAAATAAGGGTTAAAAAATAATATTATAATAATACAAAATTACCCTAAAACGTGTCCTAACCTTATTGGTGGACACATACCCGACCATGGTCATCCTTGGGTCTATTTGGGGACCCCTTAGAGCCACTTGTATGTGGTAGGGACACATTATATTAAAAAAGTTAAAATAAAAATAAAAATGGCATAACCTTACATCGTTTAGAAGAACAATTTTTACATAGGGTTATACATGTTGGATTTTCGATTATAAATATTAATTAGAAAGATAAAAAGATTTCCTACATAATTATATTTTATTTATAATTTTTAGACATCAAATAAGTTAAATTATTAATGACACAATAATGATGCAATGTTTACCTTATTAATAAATCATTTAAATAAATAAGATTATAATGATTAAAATATTATCTAAAACCTGTCCAATTCTTATTGGTTGATGTTATTTAAAAAATGAGTCATATTATCTTCGACCTCAAAGATTTTTGGACCATTATAAACCGAATATAATTATATTATAAAGTAATACTTTCACTCTTTCCTAAAGAGCCCCTCCTCTCCCTTATAAAAGGAGACCACTTATACTCATTCCTCACACCTCTCAAGCCACTTGGCTCGTCCAAACACTGCCCAAATAAGCTCCCCACATCCCTCTCCTCCTCCTTGAAGCTTTCCCTTAGGCAGAAAGCATTTCAAGAAGTCCTTTGGTTCCAACCAAAGTGAGTTACCTAAATTAAATGTAACGATTTCTCTTAAATTATTTTCATTTATTTTGCTTCTCCAACCCCCAAACACTTTTTATTTCCTTTCTTTTGTAACAACACCAGTATCCACAATATACTAATATGTTGTTATAAGAAGTATTCAAACTACACATACACACAACTCCATCTAATGGATGATGAACATAATGTTTCTGTGGATGGCAAACTAACGCCTCATGAAACGATGATTGTTCAAATACATCTTACCGCCTCTCATGGTGGCCATTATGATGGCACTGTAATTAAATATGATATTAATGATATATATTTTATATATAATCTTCTGTAATTCCATTTTATTTCATATCATTATTCGTTTCATGTTGTATATACATACAATAATTTCATTTGAGGAAGTGTGGACTACCGCACCCTTAAAATGATATGACTCGTTCATACCACACATGGAACGTATAAAGGATGGTGTTAATGAACTTAAGTAACATATATAAAATATTATATTATACTGGAATAGTAATATACCTATGTATCATTTGGATTCGATTCTTTTAAAATAAAAATTAAATGGAAGTAGCGTTCATGCGTACGTACGGACTACCGTCTCCACGAACGCGATGAGATTCATTCTCCATCGTATCCATTCAAGTCTTATTCTCATTTTAGGGTTAAAAATAATGTTAATATCATTCTTATTATGAATAATATATAATCTATCCATTACAAACATGTCTTACGTAACCAAACATTTAAGAATAACGAATCGATTATCACCCGAAACGACGATAATACTAAGATATTATTAATAAAGAAATGTTAAAAGATCATATATGATATCATATTAATGTATATGATTCTTGTATAATTTAATAACAATTATTTCACCATTATACAGGAGGTTAACCTACCCCAACAAAGGAAAAGTACAAGGTAAGGGTAATTTCACAATCTCTTCATTATCCGAGGTTATTTATATGTAATAATCTACTGGGATCTCTTTATCATCCACATCCATGTTTCTTAAAAATGTATTTCAAAACATTTTTACTATTTACTAGAATATGAGTTAAAGTCATTTATACCCTTTTTGACTTTTATAAGTGGTTTATAAATGAATCTTTCCGTCTTTTTCAAAACAAGGTCCTTTTTAACCTTTTCGACAGAATTAAGATAAGAATGTTTTTTAACTTATACGGCGGGTGCGGTTATTTTCCGCCGTTATAAAATCGTCAAAGCTTCCCTTACAAGCTTATAAGAATATTTTTAAAGAAAATGTTTTATTTTATATGGATCTTAAATGATTTCAAAATAAAAGGAGATATTTCTTTAAAAAGAATTTTGATTTCATCTATGTCAATATCCTTTGATGGATTTTAAGATTATTTGAAGTTGATTTATTATGATACAAAACTTCTATATTGTATTGAAGGTTTTGTGATATGTTTGACTATGGATGTGCTATTTTTATACCATTCATAGTTTATGGTGAAAGTATTGACATTTCGTATGCTAGTTTTAATACGAATGTTTATGTTATGTTTAAACCTTTTCATATGGGAATGCATTGGACTTAATATGTGACGGGTGGAGCCCGCTATAGCTCCTCGATGCATCGGTAGGTCTCATGAGACAAACTAGTGTCTTGGCACAAGGCCTTGGCAAAATCTTATTTGTAGTCTTGGCACGAGGCCTTGGCTATGTGGTTATGATAGTCTGGCATTATGCATTCCAACATTATGAAAGTGGTTATTGATATTGCATGTGATTATTCGATTAGTAGAATATCCATGTGAACAAGTAAATGGCATTATTTCATTTTACTTTTTCCATACTATGTTTAAGTTCAAGTTTAAAAGGCTTTTGTTTTAGTAATTCATTTCCTTAAATGTTTATGCTTATTTTTGAATGTTCCTCTATATTGTTATCCTTACTGGGCATTTGAGCTCACCCATTTTCTATGTTTTATTTTTCCCAGGATGTGAAGATGTATGTTATGAATGACCTGCAGGGATATTATGAGGGGATTATAGTGTGGACTGTGGAAACATTATGTTGTTGTAGTAGTTTTTCCTTTTATGATGTAATTTAAACTTATGAATATATCTAGTGTTTCCAAGGCTACTAAACCAATCGGTCTTTCGAGATTTGATCTTTCTTGTGATCATGCCAATGTTATGTAATAATGCACCGCCTCTGGGTAACTGGGGTCGGGGCATTACAACTGTGAGGTGTCCAAATTTTTTTTTCATTAATATTTTTGAAGCGAATAATATACATGATGTATTACATAAAATTAGTGTAAACCTTTTTTTAATGCCTATTTTATAGTTATCTAAAATAGTCAAAGGTTATTATTTCTCTGATCCATCTTACCATAATTTTTTTATAAAATTCTAAAACATAATTATAAAAAAAATTATATTATAGAATTTCTGGAAGAAAATTTGAATGTGAAAATTTTCATGGATAAAAATGTAATTTTAGTTTTTAGCAGGATATGTTAAAAATGGAAAAAATTTAAATAACAAATAGTTAATTAAATATCATTGAACTATAATTTTCATATATATTTAATAATCATCATCATAGATATATATTTATTTTTTATGTGGGTGATGTACCAGTCACATAAGATAATCCAGTATCATACTACGGTGAAAAGACATGTATTAAATCGGATAAATGGATTTTATAAATGATATAAAAATACGATTAATATTAAATAATTATTTTTTATCATCATAAATAATTCAAAGGGATCAAATATATTTTGTTTAATTGGGGTTTTCACTAAAATTATATCATGGACTGTAGATTATTCATAAAAAATATAACTTATTAAGTACATATTTTAATCAAAATAAATCTTTTGACTATAAATAATAGTTTTTCCTAATGGATTGTAATATTTAATCATATTCATTAATAAATAATAGTATATTATGGTTATGATATATATTGAATTGAATAAAAAAATATTGCCTTATTTGAGTGTATTTACCGATAAATATATTATATAGATTGAAGATATTAATGAATAAAGAGTTATTTTTATGATTTATACACATCAACAATTTATTTTTATTGAATCTTCAATCTGGTTGTCCTCCACATTGACCAAAATTGATGACACTAAACCCCAATATTTTCTACTCATAAACCATAGGTTACCAACCAATGATAATGTTCTTTGTATAGAGTGGGGAGACAATAACCTATTTTGTATAGTTAGATATAAAAAATAATGGATTTATTTAATTAGAAATTTGATAATAATAATGATGGATAAAGAAGAACATCATATCTAAATGTCAATTATATTGATGACATCATCAATTCATTAACATAATGGGATGCTATAATGTCAAATAGTAAAATGAATTAAAAATGATTTGACATGGGGAGATCATATGTCAAATTTCAAAAACGTAAGAAATATAATGGAGAATATATAAAAAAAATAATGAAATACTAAGAACAATCCTTGCTACTAGACCCTAAAATGATATGAAATTTATCTATTAGAATTATGGTATTCCCCATTCCTAGGTAGTAGACTATAATTTATACTTGATTGCTATGAAACTATGTACGGTGTTATAATATATCAGTATAGAAACACTCATGGAATCCCAAAATAGTTCTGTTTATGAATCTTATTGTAAAATATTATATTATTTTAAATAAAATAAATAAGAATAGGTAATAATAATCTATAAGACGTAGTAATGGATACAATACAGTCACTCTGGAATGATTATATCAGTTTTTTCCAATATCGGGTTTTCTCTAAACATTTCCCAAAAAGTGGTGATCACATATCATGTCCAAAAAATGATCATCACATTATATTGTAGTTCTGTTACCAAAAAAAGTTCAAAAAATTCAAAAAAATATAATTTGAATACTGGATGTAACATCCCATTTATAACATAGTCATAAATTAAATATTATCATTTCCTGGTTTCAAAGTCACAACAATGAATATAAAATCCCTAGGACAAAATATTAAAAATAAAATCATATGTTATCAGCATCATTAAAAAGGGTCAAAATGTCTTAAGCCATAGTAACTCTCAAATGGGAAAAACATCACAAGACTAACTCTTCATTAAATGTAGTAAAATCATCTAAAATTTATCCATTATATATTAAATATTAATATTGTCCCTTTATAATATATAGTAAAATAATAATGAAAAATATAAACTAAAAAATCATCATATAAATATTCTATTTAAATTCACCATTTCTCTGAACATGGTTCAATTAACACAAATTTCATTCTCAGCAAAATTGATCCAAATCCAAAAAAATATTTCTATATTATAACCTAAAATGGTACATTAAGGAGTGGGGGAAGCAATACTTTTGTTAAAATACATTGAATGTAATAATAATTAATCATCATGTCTTATTATAATTATTTATTTATTTTTTATAAAGATATATTCACTATATAAATATTAGTCGATTTTCCTACCATCTAAGAAATATTGTTTTTCTTACCAAATTTGATTGCATATTTTATATTGATTTATTAAAAAAAATTATTAAAAAAATTATTTCTTCATTTAAAAAAATGTATTTAATTATTTAAATCATCATGTAAATATATTTTTGGTGAATTTTTCATAATTTTCTAAATAGATGGTTTTTCAAATATAACTGAAAATATGTTTTTAATTACAAACTAAACTTCCATTTAAAATATTTAAAATGAAAATTTAAATTTTTTATTGGTTTTAAAATATAATAATTTCATTTCGAATAAACATATTCCAATCATGCCCTTTATAGTGATTTTGATAATTCAATGTGGATTTCAAAAATTCTAAATTCATATGTAGAATATTTCTGTAAATTTTTTTTTCATCTCATTTTATAAGTTTAATAGGATATTCGATTTCGTCAGTTATATAAATTATATCATATAAAATGGATTCAATATTTTTAATTAGTGGATATTAATTTGAAAAACTATTCATATTTTACTTTTCAATGTATGAATACTAAACATATTTATTTTATAAACATGATATACAAAAATGGGTTAATTAGGGTAGAAAATAAATTCATAATATTTCAAATTCATTCAAAAACATCCCATTTTTTATTGGATGAATCTATTTAACCCATAATGTTTTAAATATAAAAGATAATAAATTTTTTAACATTATACTTGATTTTATCACCCATTATTTGCATAATGGTATCATTATTACAGACAATAAAACTGACACACAACATTGAGATTAAATGACTTGGGAAATATGTCACTTGAAAATGATTTTCATAGATTATCTATTAAAATTGTGGGTTTGGATATGATTAAATGAGTTATTAAATATACAATATATTTCTACTAATTTAATATTTTTTGATAAATTATTGATGTTTTGTCACTAAATATTCTTTACAGATATTTTTCCTCAAAAATATATTTTTTTCAAAATTATTTTTTACTACTTTTTGTGAAATAATACTATAAATATGTATTTCCACATTTATGAAATATATTGGATTTTCTAAAAATTATATTATATCTAAACATATGTGAATTTCAGTAGGGTATTTATTGTAGATTTTTTGGAAAGTTAATATTTTTCAATGAATTGTGAAAAATACCTATTTTTACTTAAAATAGTTTTTAAATACATCAGGTAAATATTTTTTAATTAATTAAAATAAAATAAAATAATTTATAAATTAAGGTAAATTTATAAAAAACGAATATTACTATATGAATATAAATCAATATCAAGATGATCGCTAGTTAAATATGTATTTTATGGTCATCTTCTTCTTGAATAATATATTTATTAGAAAACAGATTTTCAACATGTTTGGTGGGATTTCAATTAAATTGGATTCATTAAATTCTGTTAATATAATTTAATAATATTTATTCAATATTTATAATAATTATTAACAATATTAGTGTATAATATCTACATAATTTTTGTTATAAAATATTAGAAAGATAGTTAAAATTTATTACCATGAATTGGGTAATAACAAGGTTATCGGGTTTTAAAGTATAGATATATGGGTAATAATAATCTATATAAATGTCTAATTCCTATTTTATGTCCATATTTCATACCTATCTCATATATTATTTTTAAATTTATTATTTTTTGTGCCATATTTTCACGATTCTTTTCCTTATAGTAATTTAAGTAAATAAATAACATAATTCCACACTATTACTTTTAAAAATATATTTTGTGTAAACATATGGATAAAAAGTATTTATGTTTAGTTATAAAAAATCATTTAAATGATAATTTATTTTCTATATTTAGGTGGTCATTTCATTCTAATTATTATAAATGTAATATTTGTCATAAATTCATATGAAGTGCCATTACATCAAATATTTAATTAAATAGAAAAAAAATTATTTTAAAATTATTAGAAGTAGAATAATTAAGATGAATTATTTCATTCCACAAATATGAAATATAATATTTTTATTTTAGGCATCTGTTAATGATATAAATTATAATACAATCATTTCCTTGATCTCTTTAAAATAATATTAATTGAATATTGTCAAATATTATCATAATGTTATTTGATAGTAAATAATGTTTTGTTAAAAGATTTAAAATTCATAAAACCACATCATTACTCCAAGATAATATAAATGGTTTATAAAATAATCCATTATGTATTTATGGGTCATTTTTCCTTTTACAATACATTTAGTGGCACATAAAGAGTTAAAAAATTATTAGCATGGTAATTATTGAAAAGGGTTAAATGTGGTTAAAAATATATGGGTAAAAAATCCTTAAAGTATAAATTTTTAAATGTAATATAAAATTAATAGTTATATTCTTATTTTCATAAAGTATTATCAATTTATATCGATTTTAATATGGGAATTAATTTATATGAATTTAATACATTATGAAATTTCAAGAGTTTTCCTCTCCACATTTAAATAGACACAACCTCTCATATCCATTGTGCATATAAGGATTCTATAAAATTAGAAAATATATAATAAAACCCAATACAAACATAGAATATAAAATTCTAGAGGCCATTATTTTATTTTCAAACAATCCTAGGAATTAATTTTGTTCAAAATAAAAGAGGATTCCCAAAGAAGTGTTATCATTCTTAATTGGAATTTTTTTATTTTATTTTTTAATTCCACCACCCTAAAATAATATTTAGATATTATGATATAATAAAATCTATATTAACCAAATACTGAGATGTTACATCTACATTTTCATGACCTATAACCATATATTCTTCCATGAAATTAGAAATGAAATCGTAGATAATGTGTATGGTAAACCCCCACCACCTTAACTATTGTAATTCATTTTTTCATCACTACCTAACAAGGATTGATATAATGAAGGATTTAGTGAATGTTGATATTATATTTAAGAAATTTTTATACACATTGAATTTATAATATCATATACATACATTTTATGCACCAAATCTGTTGGAAAAAGATAATGTCACTCATGAAAACGCCTGGCCATTCCCCTCCTCGAAGAGTAGTGATTTTCATTATTTTACGATTTACATGGATCAAAAATATGAGGGATTTATTTAATTTATATTATCTATCATATATGATAATGATTCTATAATTATGAATTATTATTATCTATAATTTCATCCCATCAATAATATAAATGAATACATCTTCCTTGTATACATACGACATACAATATCAATGAAAGATTAAATTCATTTGTAAAGACCCTGATTTCGAATAAATATTTTTAAAAATACATGGAAATTTTATGATTCCGCAGTTCCTGAAGGTGCTTGATTCTGATACCCGGTGTGCCTAGAATCAATTTCAGATGTTTTTCTCAGGTACGTTCAGTAGACGTGTGAGTGGGATTTTATAACTCTTGAACCGGTGCTCGGAATCGAATTCAGAGGTCTCCATTGAACTCACAGCGTCGACGATTGCTTAGTGAGACCTTCACCACAGTTGCATTCTGACGAGAATAGAATTTATTTTTGGAGGTTTTTTAAATAAATTAAATAAAATAAAAATAAGCTGTTCACGTTTTTTTTTATTTTATGGTGGTTAAAACCTCCAAGTAGAGGTTAGTGGTGGGGGCCACCCGCACATAACCTCCCTTGGGAGGAATTTTTTTAGAGGGTCCCACATGAGTTTTTTAGCTCTTCTAACTCCCCATTAATTTTGGAACACCTCTACCCCCCCCCCCATTTATTTGGGTTAAACTCTCAACTGTCTCCCACTAATTTATTGTTTCAACGCACATTATTTAATTGGGTGGAGCCAGGTTATTAATTCACGCTTTTGAATTACCTTCCAACACAAAAAATAATAGGAAGACTCTTATTTTATTTTGGGTTGTAATTTCTATTCCTATGATATTAATGGAAGAAATCTCTCAACGGAGAACCGTTCCTCCCATAAAGAACACGAACAATGCAATGAACGTCGATGAGCACCATCTTCTCCCACTTCAACTGGGGCCAGTAGAGGAAACACCACCGTCCACGAAGAAAGCTGATGCCATCCTTGACTTCTTCTTTCCCGACCTCAACGGAACGACGTCCCCTTCCAACGACTTTGTCAACGAGCGACAATCAAGGTAGTGGTATTTGAGTTTTTTTGTTCCCATTCTATGTCGATAATATTCTGGTATTTGTTATGCCAAATTTTATCAACATTGCATGGGGGGTTTAGACTGCACCAATATGGCCGACCCTCCCCCTTTGGTTGATCTTGTTTGTTGAAGACAGAAGAAAAGGACCACGGCGAATAGCGACGGCCGGCCGCGAATGAAACCGGCGCCACAAAAGCCACTGGGTCACCAAGAGGTAGCGGCACCACCTCTCTATGTGGAGAAGATCTGTGGCAGCGGTGGAGGCACGCGGCACCGTCGTTCCCTACAGAGGGCAGCAAGAGGCCGCGGCCAAGGCAGGCCACGTCGGAGGGGCGCGGCGCCGACGTGCCGTGCCGGTGGTGCCGGACCACAGCCAGGGTGGGCCACAGTGGGAGATCAGGGGCAGAGCTCCATCACGTCGTGCTAGAGAAGATTCGAGGCCAATGGTCGTGGTGGACAGGGGGGGATGGCCGCCTAATTCGGCTGCTGGTGCACTCTACAGGTGGGACCTTCTGGTCCCGCGGTTACCAGGGGATGGTGCCTCACACCGGCCATTTCGGAAAAATGGGGCACGACACACCATCCCACGCATGGCCCGCCAGGCCACGCGGGCCGCCATCTGTCCATGCGGACCGCCATCATGCCACACGGGCCGTCGGGCCATGCTTCCCCTTCGTGTCGTGCCACCCTTCGGGTCGGGCTGCTTTCGAGCTGGGACGCACCCATGAGTCAGGCCGTACCTTCGGGTCGGGTCGCCCCTTCGGTCCAGATCAGATTCATGGACCAGTTCGGGATCGTCCAACTGTGTCCTGACCGGACCCGAACCCGTCAAAACCGTTTACACCTTTTCGCCCATATCTTGGGCTACCCACGTCTGTTTGACGAACCGTCAGTGGTGATGATATTCTTGGAATGATTTTGTACCTTTTAGAATACCCCAAGAGAGTTCAGGGTATAGTTGAGATACTGTCAGGTTGGATCGTTCACAAAACCAACCGGGCCCCTGGGACTAAATGGTGAATCACTCATAGACCAGGCGTCCGATTGACGTGCTGTTTGTTTCATTGATACCCCTATGACATGGTGGGCCTTTGAGATACATCCACTCGAGACTTTATGACACATGGATTATCGACTAGTAGCTGGCAGAGTGGATCCTCCAGGAGATGAGCAGGCAGAGTGCGGAGACCTAGTAGTTGTCTGAACAGAAGACTGCTTGACTAATTCAACTTAGAGTGATTCGACTATCCCAGTGGGGAGAGCCCGGTATTTGGAGGAAGACCCATAGAGTAATAAGCTCCTAGTAATTGGAAGAATACTCGCGGTACTCGACAGGAGGAGTACATATATAGGCTAATAGCGGGAGCGCCCAATATTTGGCGGCAAAACCACAACGCATGGAGCGCCTGGTAGTTAGCAGCAGACCAGCAGTACTCGACAGTAAGAGTACCTTAGCAGACCATGGTTAGTGAGAAGTGCCTCGGTGTCGCGACATTCATACTCTACTCGATAGAGGAGAAGTTCTCTAGCAGCCATGGTTTTGATAATGAAAATCGTGGTTTGAGATGAGTCAATGGATTTTGTGTTTTCCTCGTGATTGAGATGGGTTACAGGATAACTTAGGTATATGTATGGGAATATACCTAAGTAATGTTTATCTATTGAAATCATACTTTTCCATTTATCCATGTTGCATTTTATGAGACCGTGAGGGTCTCGGTGTCCCTACTGAGTATCGTTATACTCACCCCTGCACGAGATATGCCTGCACCTCGTTGTGTTGGATGAAAACGACAGACAGTACTGACAGAGGCCGAGAGCGCTGGGACTGGATGGTACTCAAGGGAGGACCTTACGAAGTATCGGTATATGGTGGATTCTGACAGATATAGAGTGTTGTGGAAGTCATATGTACCTACCCTTCAGGTAGGAACGCCAGAGGACGATCTAGGAGCTGCTTTCACCTTTCAGTTGTTTGTCCCATTTCATTTGTACATGCTTTCTGTTGTATTTGTAATTTACAGTTGGGCTTGTATTCTGGCCCCCCCATTACGTTTAGTACACTTGTTATACAGCATTTACATAGTATTTTCTTCTGCTTGTACTCTGGTTTTGTGTGATTACAATTTATAAAGTCAATGCCTTCCCAGTTTTAGGGAATTTACACCTTTGGTGCTAGTCGCCATCCCCTGGCCTATGGAAGGCGGGCGTGGGGTAGTGATGACACGGGACTGAGGGGATGGGTCGTGGAATCATTTTCCTATATCTACCATTTATGAATGAATATAAATATGAATATAATGAATATATATTATTTTTATATAACTATTAATATTTGTTATATGATTTATTGATGGCCAATTTAGATCGACCAAAAACTATTTTACCAAACCATACCAGAAAAAATGTTGTAGATATCATCCCGAATAGTGCTTTTAATAATGAATTCTCAATAAGTATTTGGTAAAAGTTTTATTACTAATCATATATGGTATGATATAAATTTTTATGGTTCTTTATTATATTTATAATAAATATATAAATTTTATAATTGATTTTTTAACAAGAATGAAGGATTTTGAATACGAGATAATATATTGTCTGTAATTTTTTTGTTGGAAAAATGTCATATTCACTACATGCTTCTATTGTGTACTTAATATAATAATGATTAATTTATTATATCAATAATAGCATAATAATTATTAGAAATAAATATACATATAATGTTTATTCTATAATTCACCATGCATTTTAGAAGTTACCAGAGAGGTGAGGGTTTTACCATAAAATATCATTTTCAATGAAGGTTGTTTATGATTTTGATCCCAATGTTAAATTATTTTTTTCAATCTCTATATAAATTTTCTTTTTTTCTCAGCTTGTTACTTTTGGATGATATATTTTTTCATTCATTTTTCACTCAATGTATATAGGAGATACTAATAATGTTTTTTTTAGAAAATGTACTTTATCTCTATTGTGTTGAAAATAATTTCTATTTTATGAACATATCTAATTTAAATATTTCAAAACATAATATTACTATTATAAAATTATTTTAAATTTTAAATTTTTCCATTGTTTTATTTGTTTAATATGTTTTAAAATTAATCTTTTCATTAATTTTTGAATAATGTAATTTTCATTTGCTTCCAAAAATTTGAATGGTATAATTATTTTAACATAAACTCCAAGAATATTATTTTACACAATTATGACCGCTCAATGTATTTATTATTTCATTAAAATTAGAAGGTTATTTAAAAAAATATTCTTTAATATTTTGGAATATTTTTTATTTCAAATAATTTTTTTATTATAAAAAGTGCACTTTCATCAGCAAATATTGAAAGGTATATTTTTAAAATCATTATCCATCTATGATGATACCCATTGATGATTCGTAGAATTTTCTAGGGATGTTATTTAATGATATCATCCTTATAATTTCTCAATATTTTTTTGATTATAAGGATTCAATATTTATAAATGCAATTGATTTTCGACATTTATGATATAATGATTTATTCATGAAACCCACTTCTTTCATAGATATTATGCAATGATGATAAATTTATGCAATCCATTTATTTTCAAAAGGTTATAATATAATGAGATATTTAAAGATAAAATTTCATTTTCTGAGGAAATGAAATGATGAGTATTTTATGTTCTCATGTTATACATATGTACTATTATCATTATTAAATGGGTGGGATCATAATCATTTAAAACTTTAATGAAATTTGGTAAGGATAAATAACCCATGATTTAAATATGTTATGTGTGAACCTAATTTCATGTCTAAAACATTTTTTCATTCCTATGATATTAAGTAGAGACCTGGTATTAATTTACACATGTTCAAGAATAGACGGATTTCATGTCATTATATTCATGCATGGTACTCTATTTGTTGTCAATGATAATATGTGTTGAATTGGTTTCCATGTCCATAATATTTTTTGAGGTCCTGACATTAGTCCCTCAGCTTAATGAAGTGAATTAATTTCTATTTATACTTTTTCTTTATGGTATAAGATTCTGTTTTCCCTTTCAGATGTCTTGTTTATATTCTTACAGGCCATTTTCAATGATTTAAATTATGATTTATGTTTCATAAATTTATAGTCATTATTGAATGACATGGGATTATGATCATTGTTATCAAGGGTATAGTTTTAAAATTTCATTCTCACGTTCTCATACCCACATTCTTCGATTTTGTTTAAGTCATCATCGATATCTCCCTTATTCTCTCTTACTAAATATTTGATATCAACCTTTATTTTGATTGCATTCCCAAGGTTATGAAGAAATTTATGATGTTTGACTAGTCTATGAAAGGAGACAGTAATGAATGACAAAGTGTTAGATGATGTAGTTAACATAAGAGCATGTTATTTATATATCCATGTTTCCAAAGACCATATACCTATACCATTATGGAATGGATCATTATTATATGTTTTGAATATTATATTATTAAGATGTGATATCTATGTTTGAGATGTATTGGTAACTATTTTTTATATCAAATCATGGTTTACATATATATTTGATCTATTATTGAAAATAATTTGTGAGAACTCAGAGGATAATCTGATGTATAAGAGAATGTCCTCAGTTATGATAATGAAATGAGTGTTGTTCTCCAAGATAAACAATGCAATATATATGTTACAAATGGAAATAGTTTTATCATGGATGTATATAAGCGTATTTGGAAAAGAAAATATTTATTTGATTATATATTTTTTTCTATTTTTAATTAGATTGATAGTTCCTTTACCACTTACTTGGTTGGACATTCTTTTAGGATAAGCGTGGATAACAGACATTTTCATTATGAAGAATCATGAAGTATTTTAATTTACGGTGACCATGAATGAACTATGCTTGTGTGTGGTTTCATCGATCAAAATGAAGGTATCATTATTTATACATCATTTTATTTATTTTTCATAATTCTATGGTTTTCTTCTATGATTATAATTTATCATATTTTCATATTTGTTTTAGATAATGGTGGTATCAAAGAGAAAATGTGTTATTAATGAATGTGATGGAAGGGTGATTGATTCTACATGTGATAATCATATTTAAATGAGAGGGAAATTTTGAAAACATGTTATTATTACAAATAAAATATATTGATATATAAGTAACAATCTCATCATGGTTGAGTTTCCTGAAATACCTAATAAGATATTCAAGGAGTTTTATTTAGACAATATAGGGAAGAATGTTTTTTTAAAACATAAGCAGAATGTGCAAAGAGTAACATAACAGAATGTATTAAAGGAAGGAGAAAATGATTTCTATGGATAATTAAATTTCCTATAGAAATGAATTACAAATGAGTTTAAAACCATCTTTTTTGGGACCGTGGACATTATCTTAGTCAATTATCATGCCAAATAGATAAAACCTAGACCATGAAAATACTTCTTCTATTCCAATTATTGATTAAAATAAATTGAGGTATTTTTGTATTGGTATTTGGTAATTATGTTTATAAGTGTAATATAAATTTTATCTTGGTTATATTATTCTTGATACACCTATGTATTATTATAAAACATATTTTTGATAAGAATTTGAAACCATATATTGAATGGTATAGATGAAATAGAATATTGATTTTAAATTAAAGTTATATTATATAGAAAAAATTATTAGTGGAAAGATAACCCTTATTATTTTTCTGACAAAAAAGTAATAATTTATAGTTATGATAAAAAGATAATTGAAACTACTGAAGTAAATCATATATTTTCGGTGATTTTTCTAATGATTAGTGATTCTGTGACAAATTATTTTTTGATGGGATTTACTTAATTTTTGGATTTATGAAATATATTTAAAAATAAAACCCATTATTTAAATAATGGGTTAAATGATAATTTTGTTATGTAGTTATCATTACATAGAGGTTTTCTGGTGATCAAGGTATTAAAATATATGAAATGTAACAATATATTTTACAAACATGGGGAATAGATTATATTGAATGATGGGTGTTGCATGAGGGTATAAAAGTTAATGTATTGGATAGATTGTTCAACAAAATTAATTTTTGATAAATATATAGAGACATATGGATATATTTTTAATTATTTTACAAATCTTATGATATAAAAAATTGATTTTAGTGCATTAGGTAGGAAAATTATTCCTAAATACTCATTATTTGGGAAACAATGAGATTATTTTGGTAATTGATTTGGGTTTCAAATTATATTATTAATTTTATAATATTTATATATTTTTTTATCTTATATGGTAAATTAATTACTCAATTCTAGGAAAATGATCTTATAATAAAAAAATTATACTATTACAATCATGTCTGATGAATATATGGTCATATAACAACTAATGGGTTAATGTTCTATGGTCATTAACTTTCTAATGGTCATTATATTTCTTCTTATCAATGAACATAGTCACACTCCATTATTAATTTCACCATAAAAATTTCTTATACGTCTATATTTTCACTTCCCACTAATTTTCATCTACTTGTAAACCTGGTTATGTGTTATTCTATATAACATTATCTATTATTAAGAGGAGGTTTTATTAAATATTTTTTATAATAATGGATTTTAATAAGGTTATTATTATATAGAAAAACATTTATTATTGATATTAAGAAAAAATTTAAGTACATAATACATTAAATGGTCGGTTAATGTTACACCTTGATGCTATAAAAGAATAACATTTTGTTCGATAAAATAAATTATATAAAACATCTAGCATAAATGAGATGTGAAATATGTTATTTACATATTACTATTATAAATTATTTTTTTAATTTGAGGGTATGAATATGATCAACCATTTAATGAAATATAAATTAACTCCTACTCGTTGTATAATTATTTTTAAACTATTTTTAAACAGTCACACTTTTTTTAATGATAATTTATTTTTCAAAAATATATTTTCCATAGAATATATTTTTTACTTCTTATTTATAGAAAATAATATAATTAAATTTTACAATATTTATGAAATTTATTCAATATAAAACATTTAATTTCTTAATTTTGAATATGAAATTTAAATTTGTTATTTGTCGATTCTTTTTTTAAAAAATGAAGTTTTTTTGAATGGTGAGAAATATTAATTTTTATAGAAAATTAATTTTAATTTCATAATGACAAACCATTTTAATTAGTAATTATAAATTATAATAATTTATAATTTAATTTAAATGTGTATATTATATATCTGACAATATATTTTTGTAATCCATATAATGATGATCGAAAATCATATTGTTAATAAGTGATCATTTAATGCTTCATAATTATGTTTCTGGACAACCAAGGTTTTGAAAAGTTTTATATTTTTTCATAAATTAAATTACACATATTCATTGAACTAAATTTAATAAAATGAATTGTATATATGGAATGAAAATAAATAATATTAGGTAATATTTTTTACATAATTTTTTGTCTGTATAAATATTAAAAATGATAAATATTTGTTACAGTATATAATGAGAAAATTGGTTTAACATGTATTAGACATAAGAGATATGTTTTGTAAAGAACAAATAATTAATACTACATGTTTTTAAAAAATATTTTGAACCTATGTCATCATAGTTTTTCAAATTTTAATTTTTTAGCCATATGGATATGATTGTGACCTTTATAATAATTTATTTAATGAAAGGGAAAATTTTTAATCTATTATTCTCAAAAATCTCTTATGTGATCACATAGGGATAAAAATGTTTTATTTTCATTTATAAATATTCATTTGAATAAAAAATGTTTCTAATAATTGTTATTAATTTATAATTTTTAGTAAAAGATTAATTACCTTAAATGCATACAAAATAATGATGAAATAATTATCTCATTTATTTAAATATAAAATATATATTTTAAAAATAATAAGAAGAAATATAATTTGAATAAATTAATGTACTCTAATTTTTTAAATAATTTCCACCTATAAATGATGTGTGAAATTTATATATTCAAAAACTTCATCTGAGTTTATGTTTATAAAATGATATTAAATGAATATGTTCTAAATAGATATTAATAATATTGTATAACAAATAAGATTTTATTAAATGATTCAAAATATCAAAATATATTATATTTATAAATTTGAGTGATAAATGGTTGATAATATCATCAATTTCCCTTTATGGTAAATTTTCCATTTATAGGATGTTTTATGGTCCTAATAATGTGAAAAATTATTACTGTGATAACAGTACCAAAGGGTTAAAATGTTTTAAAATGAAATGTTAAGTGTGAAAAAAAACACCCTATCTTGACAAATTTTTATTAAATGAGAGTATTCCCACAAAAACACATCATCACCAATAATATTTTTTTATTTTTATCCACTTGATTATGACCATTATTATATATTAATTTAATAATTTATGAAATTCATAAAGTGGCATTGCCCCTTGTCCCAATCCAATCTGGAATTCCATAAAACATGACAACCAATCAAATTCATGGAATCACTGGAAGGGCATTACCGATCTGCACATACTAGAAACTATTTTTGAGGTATCGACAATTCACTTTGGGAATTATTTTATCCATTAATATATCTATAAAAAATAAGAATAAAAATATTAATAGTTGATAACCACAACTAAATAAGGTACAATATTTTTCATATTCCTATATCACAACCTCTACAAAACCAAATATACAAAAATAATGGAAAGAGAACGACCATATTAACCAAAAACACTCCACTAAATAAGAGGGAAATCACCCTCAAGCTACCACCAGCAACACCTATAAAAATAGAAACACTATAAAGTGGATCAACCCACACCCCCGTGATACATATTTCCTTTACATGGGTCATACATGAGAAATATACATGCACTCAGTGGTGTATGTAGAGTTTTATCGAAATCCCATTAGTATTTCACCCAAAATAATGAATCCATTCAATAGCATGACATAAAAAATAAACATTCACTTTTCCATTATATTATTTGAAACATTTATAATAAATAATTAAATGGAAAACACTATATAAAAACTTTTTTAAGGAAATTCATTTTCATAAATAAGCACGTTTGAAATAAAAATGTACACATGTTTTATATTATTCTAAAATCTAGCACCAACTCATATGCGAATCGTGTAATAATGACTTAACCATGGGAAAATATGTATAGGTAACTATCAAAAGTGGTCCCTTTGAACCTCATACATCAGGGATCAAAATCCACTATCTAATCTACCGATAGTGTTCTCGTGCATGTGAAATCAGAGGGAAATGGCATACCAAGGTCTATAGGTCTCCAAATCATAATCTAGTAAAAAAATTGTTCCACACATGATACTATTGAGGGGACTTCATCCCAAGGCCTTGTGTTCAGTGATCATATCCCATATTTATTTACTGTTGAATCGTCAAAATTTTTGGATGAATCTAAGTCTCAGCCACTTCTAAATAAACTGGCATACTATTTCTAGTTCCACCACCTAGATACCTCAGATTACATTTATGATAAAATTATTTTTAGGTATCCCGTAAATAAAAAATTTCATATACATATATGAATTATCCTGAGAACATAAGGAAATCCCCACTTCCACATTTTCACATTTATCTAATGATCAATATCAACATGGAATCTACTATTTTCTATAAACAAAACCACTATCTATTTCACACACATCCGAAAACCATTTGTAATTACATTTAGTACCATATACCCAATTTCTGAAATCTTTTTGGAAATTATATAATAATAACACATATGGAATCCAAAACATTTAATGGGAAAAATCCACTTTTAAAATTCACACTCAAATGAAAATCATTTTATATAATTATTTACATAAATTACATAGTTCAGAGACACATTTAAGGTGAAAAATATAGATGCAAATATGAAATTTACTCATTTTTATTGGAAAATACAATTTCAACTCATTCACTAATTTCAATCTATTTCAAAATAATGTTTTATCTTTTCATACAAGGCCTAAAAAATTTTCAAGAACACCAAAATGAAGCACACATGAAACATGACTACTTTCCATTAGAAATCCCATTTCAGTCACATGAGCATCTCAAACCTATTCATAAATATGTATTTAACCAAAAAAACAATAAATAGAACACTTTTAATCAATGGACCTTGTAAGACAAACTCAATTGACAATTTAAAATCATGGAACCACCTACATCACACTTGTAATCTACAGGAATCCGATGTAAAACAACAACGTTACCATCCTAAGAACATATAATGGAAATATAGAGTAATAACCATCATTGTTTTACCCAAAATCACAATATTGGACCCTTGGTAGGTCTAATTACCTCATATAAATGAAGTACTCAAGAAAGAGGGAAGAGAACCCCTATAAAAATGGAGAAATCATGAGAAATGAAAATTATAAGATAATTCCTTGAAGTTACAAGAAAAAAACCGCATAATATTGGTTCTCAAAATCTTCATGGTGGTTTTAATTAATCATTAATGGATGAAAATACAATATGAGATGTATGGGGGGTTTTTTAGGGTTAAAATCAAATAGAGAACAAGAGTAATTTGATATTTTAATGAGATGGACACGGTTCGTTGTTATCATGAATGGTTTTCCAAACCATACAACAACCATCAATCCCTTGGTGGTCACAGGGATCAAGTAAAACAGTTAGGCTGTATAGTTTTTCCAAATCATGCAGCTGTCATGTGTTCATCACTGTAAAAATGAACATTTTCTACATGGTTTTCTCAATGAAGGGGCACTGTTTCCCCCAAATTGTGCACAAACTACATGAATATGACAATTAAGATCAAAATCCCAAATTTTCACAAATAAATCATGGGTGAACCCATCGATAAATTATATAAAAAAAATAAACAAAATAACACCTTATAAAAAATCACATATATGACACCTCAAATTATAATTGGAAATATCCTCTCTTCATCTCTCCACACATCAGGATCCTTTTGATTCATTCAATACCTAATAAAACCCCTAAAATTCACACCTACCTATGTTTTAGTTATCTATCATTGATTATATGACTCTCATATGAAGGATTTTGGTGAGAACATAATGTTGTTTTCTAAAAAAATATGTCTCGCTCATAACTATTAGATTTTATATTATAATTTCATCCACAGCATTAATAAACATATTAAAAAATTATGATATAATAAAATAATTATTTCTCATATACTAAAATTTTTTTTTAAAAATTTATTAACTTATATTCATCACATATTCTACAAAACTCTACAAAAACTATTGATCATGTGTATGGAGGACTACCGCCTCTGGAAATGATGTAATTTTTTACATCACCAAAATTCAAAGAAGGATATAATAATGAATTTAGTTTATATATAAGATATTTTTATAAATAATTATTATTATATAATTATTATATGATATCTAAAGTTTTACCATCTAGTAATTGGGGAAATAATAACATTGCATGTTTATACATTTAGACTACCTCTTCCACAAAGTAATGTGACTCATTCATCATTTCCAATTTATATGGATTGTTATAAGGACTTATTTTTTAATATATGTGAAATAAAATATTATATAATAAATCTTTAAAGCATAATTATAATTTAACAATATTTTATTCAATCCAATGATAAATGAAAACAACGTTAATGCGTATGTATGGCCTACCATTTCCTTGAATAGTTTGATTCATTTTTATATCTCTTACATCAATGGATGAATATAAATTTGTAAAAACTTAATATATCTGATATTTATAATATTATTATTATTATTTATATAATTTAATCATTATAAAATTATTATGACAAAAAATAAACGAGAAAATCATACACGAAAAACGACGTAAATGCCACCTGGAAATGTTATTCTAAAATTGAATTATTAAAAAAAGATCAATAAAATGGTTATATTACACATGTGTTGTATTATATATGTGATTATCATTCTAGGATTTATTTATAAAAAAAATAATATTTCTCATATTGAAATTGTGACAAGATTTAATGTGTGTTGGACCTATGTAAAGGGATTTACATATCTCAATTATTTCTATGAGACTCATGTCATATTAACCACATGATTGATTTTTATAGAGTATATACATCCCCTGATTGTATTTAATGATTAATGTAATGAAAAATATTGCATATAAAAATTCATATATGTTTCTACCATTCATGGGTATTACAATTCACAAAGCACTTATAAAGGAACAGATCCATGTGGTCCAAACCATTGCATGTTTCTATGGGTTATGGGGCTCATAGGAGGCTTGGAATTTATTTTTAGGGGTTTGGCTGCCAATGGATTAAATAACGTAATATTAACTATATATAAGGTTAGACAACATGAAATTGGGGTTCATAGATTATATAGGACTAGATCAAAATGTCTAAATTTTTAGGGATCAATAATAAAATGGCTATGTGTTTTTGTGTCATCTTATCCTATAGAATTACATTGCGCAATGGGGGATTATATATCAGGTAAATCACATATGTATAACATCATTAATGGGGTGAAACCACTCAGGTGTATTTCCAAAATCAACATCTCGCCATACCTATTTCTTGTTCTAAGTAATAGGTGACTCCCATCATTATTGTTTATGGATCCCTTCAATGGGAGATCGATTCAGGGATTATGCCTTTAATCCACGGTTATCCAAGGTGCATTATTTCTTTTTTTAGTGAAATATATTATTATAATTTTATTTTCTCCATTTATTTCACACAATTATAGGATAGTAGAAATCAATTATTTCTTAATAGGTATTATCTTGTTTTTTTTGTAGTTTGGAAGATAGAAATTCATATGAATGAATTTCTTATAGTACATGTGATCATAGATTCGTTTCAAAGTCCATTCTCATATGAACAACGTTGAAAACTATTGACGTAGGGTATTTTTTCATCTCTATTATTTTACATGCAATTTTATGTTGATCTTACTTTATCACATTAGATTTAACAATATTAAACAAATTATTTTTTGAAATAGATTGAATAAATGGTTAGCTATAACATATATGAAATTTTGTTTCATAATAACATGATAAATATTTTCAAATTGATTTTCTAGATTTTATGATATCTTTATTGTAATCATTGTTATCAAATATTTAATTTTTGACTCAAATACTTAAATTGGTAAATAAAATAAAGCCATTATAATATGATAATTATTTTCATTCTGAACTTATGAGTCATTCTTAGCAAATATGGGTTTTTATAATTTTTTGTAATCAAATTGATGTTAACATAAGGTTAATCAATTTTAATTATATATTAATTTAAACATAGAATTAATTATTAATGGAATGTAACAGAAATTGTTTAATTAATTTTTGTTAGCTTTTTATAGATGGATTCATAGGTTTCAAGATGTTGAATGTGTGAATAATAACTCGGTTAATTCAATATAGAATAAGAATCAACTATGTTATTGGGATGTTTTCTTTTCATAGGTACATCATTTAATTTCATCTTGAGAAGATTGGAAACCTTTTTTTGGTTCACTGAGTTCTCATTTTTATAATAAGGATGTGTTACTCATTTTGGGGATGTGAGATATCATTTCCATGGAAAGGTTGAATGATTTGTATTGAAGGACCATTTTCCCTAATGATTCCATGTTTTTTCCAATTGATTTTTGATGTTCTCTATAAATTATCCTTGTGATGAGATCCAAATACATCTTTTCCTGATCAGGATGATATTGGGTGGGGAGGCATGAATGTGATGTGATCCTCATATGCTTGAACCTGGGATAGTTGATGTGATACATGGGTGGGGAGGCCTAGAAGATGTGGTAGAAGTTAACATGTGTTATGGAGAGATGAATTGGTATATGAATGTGGATGTATATGATATCACCGAAGTTGATTGAATAAAATAATTATGGTATCCCATGTTTATGAGATGAAGAGATATGGTATGCTCACTTATGAAATTGTTGAATGATTTGGTGGCTTATTTATTTGCATTCCTTTTTCACATTTATTTGGAAATCTGTATGTTTTTATTTAAATGATCCCTCTTTATGAAATTGTAGGATAGTGTTACTAGAGTACCTAGTTTATTTATTGCTTCTAATAAATGTAAAATAAATTTTTTACCCTCGTGGATAGTTTTATAATTGAATGAATATTATTAGAAGTTGTAAATATTTTTATACCATGTTCTCAATTCAAATTATGATTACAGGGGAATAGAAATTACTCTGAAAATGATTAATGTAATGTGATCTAATGAAATGTGGGATAATGAAAATACATAATTAATGGATAATTAATCAATTAATGGAATGAAATTATCAAAATAAAAGAAGTAATTAATGTATCTCTCTTACTAATTATTTTGTTCTTATAGGATATCTGGTCATAGTAGTAGTATCCTAGAGACTGTGATAGATTACTTGTAGTTGAGTTTATTACATGGATATACAGATAGTCCGGTTATATGATATATTATATAATTAATAGTATGTTATTTTATATTCTCCCCCAATGATGTTGGTTTGGGAAACTGACACTTAGTGGAATCATGGATGAGTTTCCCCATCATCCATGCGGGAGTATTGATAGCTAACTACCCACTCTAGCCTCTCTCTCATATCATGGTAGTTACTTTTTCTGGTTTTTAAGATGGTTATTTTTCAAATATATGGGTTTAGATTGATGTAATTTCTATTGGTTAATAGATACACAAGAATTTTCCATATATAGTATCATATGTATTATTATAGTTATGATGTGAATTGTTAGTGAAGTGTTGATTTACTTAACCATTATATGGGATTTAATTAATTTAGTTATAATACTAGATGTTTTATATAAATCAAACATGAAATGGTTTATCCAATAAAATATGTGGTTACTATATATGTATATTTTATATGAGACAATGTGGTTATGATGTGAACGAGGTGAAGGGTTTTATTCCCTTCCCAGTTCTGTTTTGATTGGCTTACATTTAGGAAGAGATTCTCATGACGTACTATGTTTGGAGACGAGTGGAACCCCAATAGGGAAGTGATATTTTGGTTACCCAGATTTTAAATTACTATATTATATTCATTATTGTATTATATATGTTCTGATTGTTATCAGTGATGATTTTAGGACCATTGAGTACTTAGTTAAATTATAACTTAGTTTCACAACAGTTCGATAAGATTTATCATGATTTTTTTATATTTTTTATGAGATGGTTTGGGGAGGATCCAACTATGTATACAGTTATGCTCACCCTATGTGTATATAAACCACTTTCAGGTCATCTAGAGGAGTTCGGAGAACGTGTAGGAAATTACTAACTTGTTATTTTTTAAAAGTTTTTTGGGATTTGTGGTCACAATAATCTCTAAATTTTTTCATAATTATAGTTTCTTTTTAGTTATTTCGATTATATATTACATTTAATTGCTAAAATTGAGATTCCATATATATATATATATATGTCAATCTAGATTGGTTTTTAGTTTTGTGTCCTTATAATCTCTCTCTTCTGCATGTTCATATTAAAGGTTAACTTATCCCATAAGCATGTTAATTATTGACTCTGTTCTATTCATCAACCTGGGCCCTACTAGAGGGGGGACTCATGAAGTCACTATAGATCTCTCATCATTGAAATATTCTTTTGGGAAGTAGGTTGTTGAATACTGGTATCAATGATTCAAGGTGAGGTATATGATACTGTTTTGATTTAGTTATTGTTGAGGTTTCATGGGCTTGTAGGGAAATGGTATGAGTTATGTTTAGTAGGCGATGTAAAAAAAGAACAATCTAATACATGGGTATTTAGGTCCTCATGTGATCATATGAACAGACCAATCTGTTACAGGTCCTACTAAATAATGTCATAACATTTTTAGGGTATATACTTAGAAACAAACCCTGCATCAATATTAATTTCCCCTGTGTTTTTAATGGGTATATCATTGTATTGGTTAAAACCATAAAAAAGATAATAAAATAATAAAATAATTATTTTAGATATTTCATGGTCATGCTTTAAGAACTATCATTGTTTTTTATTCAAATATGTATTTCTCAAGTTTATCATCTTTCTACGGTTCATAGCAATGATGTTAGGCATGACATGGTAGCATATTTTTACAACGTGGTGGTTGAGAATGGATAAACATGTGGTTGGAAACATTGATAGTTTCGTCACTGTAGTCTATAAAAGTATGAAGGATCACATTATGTTGGAGTCACATAATAATTGTCGTAATAGGTTGAGAGAGATTTTAGTTTGATCCATTCATTTAAGAGGAATTGGGTTTCATTGGTTGTGGTGATGCTTCGTGGTGTTATGAGGTTGCGGTGGTTCTTATTCATTGTGGATCTTTTGGAGTCAGTAGTCTCGTGGGTGAAGTCCTAAGACTAATTCTGATTATAGTTTCCATCATCGACCATGAATAAATCCATTCAAAAGGATTTGATTTCCGTTTAGTAGGGGATCTCTAATGTGTGATACTTCATGATCCATTTCAAGACACTTATATGATAATTTTGAAACTTGTTTTTAGATGAGGAGGGTATTGTGAGTATGTTTACAAAGGCTTTGAGACTAGATATCAACTTTTATGTCACCCGTTTTATGTTGATAACATTTCTTGAGGTTCTGTAAAGAGTATAGGTTATCTGGAGGATATTGTCCAGATCTAGATTGTAATGATAGGGGAGTCACGAGGAATACTTTTGAAGGATAGTTGAGGTCTTATGTTCCTAATTGTCATTGTAGAATATTTTTCAGTCTATCGTGGATAGGTCCAATCCTTCATCATATTATTTCTCAAAGGTATATGGATATCTCAATTATGCAAATTGAAGCTACATGTGTATTTTTTGTGGATGAGGTCATCAGTGATGTGAGTTTCGGACCTATTTGAGTAGCCATCATGTGACAAGTATTACTCTTTAGGTTCCACAATTGATGTATTTTCAAAAGAGGTAGTAGCATTAGTGTGGTCTTGTTTGGTACAAGAAAAGAGAATATGGGGTATTTATAGTATATCCCAGAGATACTCCACATCCCCAAAGATCAAATCGAGGCCATGGAGGTGGTTATCCATAAGGTCAGAGAGGTTGGGTAGTAGGTCATGGTTTGCTTCATGCTTTATCATTTCTTGTGCCTGGAAATCCATAAGTTGTTCGAGTTACCCCATTTCTATTTTGTATATGGGATTATGACTTGTTTTGATTCAGGAGTGATTAACTCCTTTATAACAGCTACCCTAATCCATGCTTTGTGACATGAGGTTGATTGTATTATTGGTACCTTGGTGTTGAATACATCCATTTGTGTTCCTCCTGGATTGTATGATGTTTTTAGATATTTTGAGTTAGTTATGGGGAAGCACCACTCCTAGGGACATTTTCTATGTTTATAGATACATCCATATGACATCATCCTCTACATGTATTAGTTTTATTCAGTTATGGATATTAGAGATTTCATTAGGAGGTAAAATGCATTCTAGGATGTTGATAGAAAGAAAATTGTGTTTTATGGTGTTTCAGACCCTCATATGGGGAAAATGAGTGTTTTTCCTTGTATTATATGATGGGACAACTTGTGTAGTTCTTTTTAGGTGTTTATTATCCAGTGTTTCCAATGTCTCTAGTATAGTACCCTAATTTTTTCCATTGGGTGTGGTAGCATTACCCCCTTGATATTATATCGACATTGGGATCAACATACAACTATACATGTACCCAATATGAATTTCTATGTATTTTATGCTTCCATTTGAGTTCCATGATATGGGATTTCAATTTGATGATCTGTTTCACCAAGGTTTGTTCTGCCGAGTGTGTCACCATGGGGTGCCTTCATTATTATCTTGAAGAACACAGTCATTTTTCTATGAAGTTTAATATTTTATTATTTGATAAAGAAAGTGAATGTGAATATCCACTAACCAACTCCTATAATACTAGATTTATTCAATCTGGTTATGGGTGAAATTAAATTCTATAATATCAATTTTCATTTAGTATATCACTATATGCTGCTAAAGGGTGAGGATATTCAAAATAATGCTTTCTATTTTCTTATAGGAACTATTATTTATTTGGGATGTCATTTGGTGGTAAAAATTACAAAACTATGTTCATGGGGTTGGTGAATGTATTGTTAAAATATTCCATGGATATGTTCATTATGGTTTTCATCAATGACATCCTTCTTTATATGCATATTAAGAGGAGGAAGTAGAACATCTGAAGGCTATTTTGAATGTTCTTCATCATGGGATGATGTTTGAGATTTATTACAATTAGTAGTTATAGTTTTATAATGATCATTTCTTAGGGAAAATTATATCCTTCAAGGAATTGGTTGTGGATACACTAACGCAAGAGGAAATTGTGCCTTGGGAATCAACCAAGATAGTTGTATATAGGCATAGTTTCAATGTTCATTCTTACTATTATAGGAGGATTATAACTTATTTCTCATTTGTTGAAACTCATCTTTCAACCTTGAACATGATGGATCAAGAATTACACTTGACTAACAAGTATCATGTGTTTTTTCAGCACCAAAAATAGAATATAATAATCATTTTAGTTTATTTTTTCTACCACAGGGAGTTTTGTTTCTTTTTTTCTATGAATATCAATGTATTTTCATCAATTTGTTTCTGATGAAGTAGATATTAGTTGATTATTATGGGCCTCAACAATTATTTCTCCATGATCATAACTATTACACCCATGTTCTTCAGTTATTGGTAATGGGGTTTTCATTTAATTTGTGGGGACATTACATCATCAATGAGAATTTTGAAATTTTTAATGAACCTAAGAGTATTGTGTTAGTATTCTCTTAGTGTGACATGAACTTGTGTTTATTTTAGTAGATTGGATTCATGTCAGATAATGACTTTGAGATTTAAAATATTCGATTAAAGGAAAATGATATAGATGATCATCTATACATGAAGTCATGTAGTGATTTCGTGCATGAATTTGGAGAGTCCTAGAGAGTGATTAATGAAATATTAATGATTAATCTTTTTATTAAAGAGTTTAGGGTTGAGTTTTTCTCTTCTAGTATATAGTTTAGTAATATTTGGTTCAGAAGGTGGTGGGGTCCAATTTGGGTGATTCTTTGGTGGATGTATGGAGGGACTGAGTTTCTTTTGATCATTCCACTAATGGAAGGTATGAGGATGGACATCATCGGATGTTGAATTGGGGGAGGATTTTTAGTTCATTTTTGACACATGAGATAGTCATTTGGGTGTTCTATAGTTCCCTTTGTAGTTACATCACATAACAGCAACAACCTGATCAATTATGAAAAAAATTCAATTTCATTTAATGTCTTATGAATTTAGAAAATACATGTAGTTTTTGTATTATTATTGTGATTAAATCACCATAAAGTATCATTAACTTTGATAATATAGATGTTGATCATTGATCGCATGAGTAATATAAATATATGGTTTTAAAAAAATTCGACATAGAAAAAGTGGAGGATGAACACATCAAGTTGACTCGAAATATATGAATCTCATTTCTCAGAGCATAGAAAAGAGGTATAATCACTAGGCTTCAATCATTACCAAGCCCAATTCATGATTCAACATGTTAAGCTAAAACAGAATCGCATATGGGTTAAAATCAAATTAATATAGATTAGCACCCAAGAGATGTTATATGAGCTGCCCCAAGAGTCTATCACCATCGAAAACCATACCCTTAGGTCTTATATCAGGTGTTATAAGTGATTATGTTACAAGGAATTACTTACTTATTATGTAATACCTTTTTATAAATAGATTCGTATTCCATCAATTCCCTTATGAGAATAGTCATTCGTAAAAAAATTGATGAATTTGATAAATGAATTCTTTGGGTTAAAATTTTACTTTTGAGAAATAAATAAATTTTTATATTAAACCAAGGTTTTTATTAATAGTATTATAAAAACAATTCTTATAAATTATTATTATATGTTTTCCTTTTCTATAAATTATTATGTAATCAGTTTGATAAGAGTAACATTTTTTGTACGATAAAATAGAAATTGTATTTGAAAATAATTTTATTTCTGAAATAATTAAATTTTGAAATAATTAATAATTTAATAAAAAATTAATATAAAATTACTTTTATGAATAGTAAATTAAGATATAATTATCATTAAGTCAAATTTAATTTATATTAAACTTTCAAAACTGTTTTTGTCAAAACTCGTGAACTTCCAATAAATGTTGGTTTTCATTTAAAAATTGATTATTTAAATGATTGTTAAATTCATTAGATAGAATGAATACTATTTTTGGAATCAAGATGTTGAAAATATCCAAGAGTTGATTTTTCTTATTTTTATGAGATAATTGAATTTTTGGTTAAAAATTAAATAACGTATAAATAAAATATTTGTTCTACGACATCATAATGACCCCTAAATGATGTAATAAATACTATAATGGGTATAAATAGCCTCAAATATTTTTTCCCATTAAAATTATAAGACTTTATATTTGTTTTACTAATTTGATATTGTCTTATTGAATATTCCATAATGTATAATATAGTTTATAATTTTAAATTTATTTGTTTAACAATGCGACTCACCTCCATATAAGAAAGGATATAATTTTGATATTTTAGGCCATTTACCATATATATTAATATTTTATACTCCTCATTGGTAAAAAACATTGGCAAAAACCATGGGAAGGCCTCTGGTTTTGAATATTTAATTATATCGATTACAAAACATGAGTTTCTGAAATATTCAAAAATTACCCTCTCATATCCTATAAAAACTCATCCAAGATCCCACTTCTCTTCACTAAATATACATGGAGATCTTACCTATTATTTCCTCCCCTTTATATAATCCTCTTATGTTTCTTGAAGCTCTCACTGAGATAATCTTCAAAAAATTTAAAGTCACACACTCAAATAAGGGATCCTTACTTTCCTTCATTTCTTATTCTTATCCAAGTTTCATTATGTTTTTGTATAGTTTTATTTACAATTACAAATGTTCGTGTATGTTTTCAAACCTCTCCCATTTGTCCCTCGTTGTGTTTAAATGATGATATATGCCTTTATTTCTCATTAATTACTTCTTTGTACGCCCATTACCATGCTGAAATTCGCTAAGGGATTTCACTCTTCTTATTTCTATTCAAGCATTTATTCTATATTATATATATAAATTAAATTTCATATGTTGGTAAATAATTTTCCAGGATCCCCACACTTACTATTTCATTTATCAATGATGATATACCCCTTTCTCTCTCATCAACTCAATTTTTGAATTTCATGAGAACTATTATGCTGCCAAAATTGCACCACACTTTTTGAACCAAAATCATCACATAGAGAATACCATACCCATTTCCCTACCATGGGTATTCCCCTTTTTATATGTATAATTATATAATGTTACATACATGTATATATACCATATTCTATGATCCATGAATAAATCTTGACGTTGAATGAACTGACATTATAAGATATATGTGGCATACTTAAGCATGAGATTGAAATGATTATGAAGAGTGATCCCTGATAGTGCTTCAATACATTGGTTAATAATTAATATCATGGTATGTCATGTTGGGATAGGGTTTTACCTGATTCCTTTTAGTTCCTTGGTCTTCCTTGTGGGGTTAGTGGTTTACCTGATTTTGTTTTGTCAATGATGTAATGTTTTTGGTTGATGGAACATTTCTATGTTTTGATGATCATGCGATATAATGCCTTTATACTCATGTTTTTCATGGGATCCATTGATATACCTATTATTGAAAATGAATATAATTATTCATGTTATGATTTTTCTACTCCATTACAAGGGTTTATTATTCAGGATTTTATTATTTTTTTCCTCAGGTTATCTGATGCAATGCTATATATGAAGGAATGTTGTGGTCATGTAAAAGAATTCTCCCATAAATAAATTGTATTTTATTTCATAAGTTGTCATGTAATGTTCATAGGACCCAAATAAAATACACTTATATATCTTTTGATTTTATTGAATAAATTTGGTAATAAATGTTGTTGAAGTGTGTAATAAAATGTAGGGTTGTAATAGTGTCTGTTAGAGGACATGTTATGTTATATTTGAGATTAGGGTTATAAAACTCTAGTGAAATCCATTTGGATAATACTGAGTATAAGAAAATAATCCCTAAATTTTGGTGATTGTAGAGTTAGTTGTTTATTAGGAAAATTCATCCATTCCAAGATATGAACAAGTAGATGTTCCTCTGGTACAAAAGTATCTATGGTTAAAACCCAAAAACACAGCTTTGAGCTAGACTTGAAAAGGAACTAGTACATGACAATGAGACTTGTTGCGCTCATTGTTCAAAACTCCCATGAGATATTCTCTGGTAAATTCATATGCATAGTAAGAACCTTTATTAAGGTAATAAAAAATTCTCCTAAGAAGATATGTTAAGAAATGCATCATGGATAATTTTTATTGAAGACTATAAATTCTTAAGTTAAGGAAATAAATTTATTTTAGAAGTTATCCCAATTTTTCATTATAGTCCACTTTATGTTTTTAATATTCTAAAATCATTCATTCATAATTATGAATTTGATATAGTCGAATTAGAATAAAAAACTTAAAGATAGGGTTATCATCCATGTGTCTACACATTATTTTATAGCCTGAAATTTTTTTATAACAATCCAAACACTATCACAAATCGTTGATGTAGGGATGTCACTGAGAACAGGAAATTGGGAAATAATTGCATCCCATGAATATAATTCCCCCAAAATCACAATATACAAATTGAACTACCTGAAGAACCTATTTAGACTCCCTATGGTGGAGTTTAATGAAATACATGGAATGGATTGGCCTTCTATATAAATAGCCTACATAAATTCTCAATGATTGGGAAGTCACTCTCTATATGGTGGATCGATCACCGATTCTATACAAGTGCAAGGAGGAGTACGAATGCTCATTACCACTATCATCTCAAGCACGAATATTACTACTCTATTGGAATTTGTATGTTTTTCAGATGATTGAGTCTATGGAATGAACCATCCTTGAAGACATGCATATTGTGAGTATATTCGATATTGTGTTTCCTATGAAATTTCATACTCTTCCTCCATGAAGAGATTTTTAATTCTATATTGATCTTATACCTTAGGTATTTCAAATATCCAAGACTCCATATATAATGGATTTCATAACGATTGAGGAGATAATGAAACAACTATAGAATCTAGATAATGGTTATATACACCCTAGTGCTTCATCATGGGGTGCACCGGTCTTCTTCATCAAAAACAAGGGTGGGTCAATAATCCTTTGAAATGAATATTTTGGTCTCAAAAAATCATGATAATGAACTTGTAACATTTTCCATGAATTGAAGAATTGTGTGATAAGATATATGGAGCTCAATACGTCTCTAAGGTGGATCTGTGGTTATAATATTTCCATGTAAGGGTGTAAAAGGAAGATATCTTGAAGACTGTTATCTGTACAAGGTACAGTCACTATGAATTCAAAGTAATTTCTTTCAAAATCACTAATTCTTTAAAAATATTCATGGATTTAATGAACAATGTCCCCAGAGTGTACCTCAAAAAATATTTGGTAGTCCTTATAGATGATATTATAGTATACTCCAAAACAGAAGAGGGGCAAGAGGAGTATCCAAGAACTTCACTAAAGACCTTAAAAAAGGAGAAACTCTATGAAATGTATAAAAAGTGTGAGGTATAGATGAATGATTTCTCATTCAAGGTGAATATCTTAACAATCATTGAGATATTGGTTGAGCCCACCATCAAAAATGTAATTAAGGGATACTGAGTCCAACATTTGTGATGAATATCTATAGCTTCCATAGGTTAGCTTAATATTATAGATGATTTTTGATAAATTTCTCACATATTATAAAACCACTTACCATGGTAACTCTGAAGGATGTCAGGTTTTCTTCAAATAATGGATGCAAATAGATCTTCAAGTAGTTGAAATTGAGTCTTATCACCATTCCCGAGCTCACACAACCCTAAAGTGGTGAACATTTCACGGAATTCACTAATTCCCCAAAGAAGGGATTGAGTTGTGTGTTGATGAAAAATGAAAAATTCATTGCCTATGTTTCAAGTCAATTGAATGTTCATGAGAAGAACAATCCAACACATGATGTTTGGTGGGCTGTAGTGATCTTCTCATTGAAGATTTGAGACATTTCCTATTTGGGGAAAAGTGTGAAATCAATACTGATAAAAAAATCCTCAAGTATATATTCACATATAAAAAATTGAATATACCCCCAATGAATATGATTGGAGCTATTCAATGACTATGATTAACCAATTCACTACCATTCTTGGAAAGTGAATAAAGTGTTGATAATCTATGCAGAAAGGATATAGAAACACTTTTATTCCTGAGAATTGAAATGGATCTAGTCTTCTTATATTTGATAATGATGGACATGGTAATTCTAAAGAAGGGAACGTCATTAATCATTTCACAAATGATTTATCAACTATATCATTTAGAATAGTATAAGGATCATTAAAAGAATGATGTGGTAATTCAAAAGAAAGTGGAAACTGTTAGAAGAGGGAAATCCTAGGAGTTTAATGTTAATGAAAAGGAAATTTTAGATTTGGTTCAAGACTATGTGTTCCCTAAAATATGGCATTGAATAAATAAATTTTAGATTACTCACATAGTTTGAATTTCTCCATTCACCTAGGAAACACAATAATTTATCATGATATCTGAGAGAATTATTGGTGGGATTTCATGAAGAAGAAGATTCGTGAGTAAGAATCAAAGTTCCTGTTATGTTAGAATGTGAAGGATGAGAGGGATAAGTCCAAGGGGATGAGGCAACCATTATCGATACCAAAATGGAAATTTTTACGAGAAATTTGATCACATCAAAAGGAAATAATGATATTTGGGTTACTGTGGATTTTCTTATAAAGACTTCACACTTCATTGAAATTCCAATGGATTTATCATTGGATCAACTTGTATGAGTATACATCAGAGTAGGGGTAAGCTACATTGTGTACCACTATCTATAGTATCTGATTGATGTCCCATATTCACCACTATGATCTGGAAGAGTCACCAAGAAGCTCTGAATACTGATCAGAAGTTTAGAATGTCTTATCATACTCAAACTTATGCCCAATATGATCAGACTATACAAAAACATGAGGAAATGTTGTGATCATTCTCACTATGCATAAAAATATGATGGGATGAAAATCTACCTCTCATTGAGTTCACTTACTACAACAGTTTCCACACAAGCATCCAAAGGGCTCCTTATGAATCCCTTAATGGGATGTGGTATAGAACACTAGCATGTTTGGATGAATTTAGGGAGATAAATATTCTCTATCTAGAAATGGTCGAAGAAATGATGGTGAAGGTTAAAACCATCCAACATCACATTAAATATGCTAGGATTCAAGAAAAATGTTATGCTGGAAATGATTTATGAGACCTAGATTTTTTTGGAGACATGGTATTACTCTACATTTTACTATGGAAGAGATGTGGGTGAAGATCTTAGGTCGTAGGGGATATGTTCTATGAAATAAGATGATTCCCTTAGTCATGGTATTGTGGAGAAACCACAAGTTTGATGATGCCATGTGGTATCTAGAGGAAGTAATGAGGAAAATTAACACTCATTAGTTTTATTGTGGGAAAAGGAAACTTTGATGGAGAAATGTTTTATGGTGGGAAGGTTTTATCGACCCGATCATTTATAAATACAATTAATTTTCTTTTAATGTCTTATGGATATAAAAAATACATGACCTTTATTTAATTATTAAATGGTTTAAATGAATATTTAGTATAATTACTATTGATAATATAGCCTTTGAACAGTAGTAACAAAACTGATATAAATATAAGGTTTTAGAAAAAATTATTTCAACTAAGAAAAAGGAGAGAGTGGCCTCATCCATTATACATGGTCCATCTGAAGATCATTTTTCAAAAATTAGAAAGGAGGTACCTTCATAGGGATTCTCTCTTGAGAAATCCAAATATGAGCTTCAACGTGGTAATCTTGAACAGAATCACCTATGGGAGAAGTTCATGTTAATAGAGATTTCCACCTGAGCGATTTATCTGACCGCCATAAGAGTATATGACTGTTGCACTCCTTACCCTTAGATATTATGTGGGTGTTATTAGGGGTTATGTGAAAAGTTATTAGTTACATATTTTTTATACATTTATATAGATAATAGACTTATTCCATGATTTCCATTATGAGAATTGTTTATCACAAAAATGATGAATTTGATATATTGATTTTTCAGGTAGAAATTGTACTTTTGATAAATATATATATGATTATATTAAAATATGCTTATAAATAATTTTTATATCATTTCATTATCTGTAATTGACTGGAGAATCAGTTTCATAAGAGTTTTCTTTTATATACGAAAAAATAGAAAGTGAATTTTCAATGAATTTATTTTATATAATTAATGAATTTTAAAAATAGTTAATATTTTAATAAAATATTATTATAAATTAATTTTAAGAATAATAAATAAGTATATAATTTTTATGGAGTCAAATGTAATTTTTATTATGTTATGAAAACTGTTTTTTTTTTCAAAACCCGTGAATTTTTAATAATTGATTTTTTTCATTTTAAAAGTGAAAACAAATATATTTAGGAAAATAATTAGATAAAATGAATATTATTTTTCAAATCATGTTGTAAAAAATATCTATTTTTTAATTTTTCTTAATTCTCTGAGATAGTAGATTTTTTGGATAAAAATTAAATACCGTATAAATAATATATGTGTTTTATGACATCATAAAACCAAAAAAAATGTTGTAATAAATACTATAATGGTTATTATAAATAAAACATATGTTTTCCATTATTTTAATGTGATTCTATATTTTTTACTTATTTTAAAAAGCCTTACTGAATCTACAAAAATGTATAATATATTTTATGATTTTAAATTAATGTCTTTAATAATGACTTCACTCCACATAAGAAAAGATAATATTTAAATATCTTTGGAAATTGTCCATATAAAATATTTTTTCCTATACTATATAGAAAAAACTATGGGAAATAACCTTTGGATGGTCTATGGTGTAAAATATTTAGCTATATAGATTCAAAAACAAATGTTTGTGAAATAATAAAGAATTCCCCACACTTCCTTTATAAAACCATCCATTCTCCCAATTATCCTTATTGAAAATCCTTGGATCACATCCCTAAACTGTCCTAACCTACCTAAAATCATCCCAAGGCACCCAATGCTCTCAAAAATCCCATCTTCGTTCTTTTCTAAGTCACACACACATGTAAGGGATCCTTAATTTCCTCCCTTTCTCATTTTTATTCATGTTTCGTTCCATCGTTATACCATTATATTTTAAATTAAAAATTTGGGTTTATAATTTAAGACCCCCCCATACATCCATAATCATATTTTAATGATGAAATAACCCTTTCTCTCTCATTAATGCCTTCCATTTACACCCATTACCATGCCAAAATTCTGTAAGATATTTCTCACTTCTTATTTCTATTTAAGCATTTCATCAATATTATGTATTGAAATTCTATTTCATATGTTGGGATATTATGTTTCATGATCCCATTACTATCTATTTAATATTTTTAATTATTAAAGACTGATTTATCTCCCATCAACCCAATTAATGAATTTCAATATGACGTTGTTATGCAGCAAAAATTGCACTGTGATTTTCCATGCCGAATCATTTTGTAGTGAATACCATACACATTTCAATATTAAGGGTATTCAACATTATGAGCGTTTACATATTTATTAGTACATAAATTTTTGTATCTGCATTATTTTATCATGGTTTAATAGATAATGTTGAATTAATCCATGTTACATGTCAATGTGGCACACCTAAGCATGAGATTTAGATGATTATGAACGGTGTGCAGTCATAGCGCTCCAATGCATTGGGTAATGTTTTGTATCATGATATGTATTTATGGGATAGTGGTTTAACTAATTCATTTTAGTACATTGGTCTCTCATTTTGGGAACGGGGTTTACATGATTTCCTTCATTTAATGATGCAGTGTTTTAAGTTGTTGGCATATTTTTCATCTTAAGATGATCATATTATATCATTCCTTTACGTTCATGTTTCTCTTGTTCTCCCTTTATATGAATATTTCCAAACATGTATTTCATTATTCATGTTATTCCTTGTTTAATCTCATAATGGTATTTAAATATCGCCATTTTCTTATGTGTGTCCCTAGGTTATCCCATTCAATGCTAAGTACGATGTAAGGTTGTGGTCATGTAAATAAAGTATTCAATAATGATTTTTTATTTTATATCTTAAGTTTTCATGTAATGTTCCTATGACCCAAAGACCTTGATCACTCGATCATATAGTTTTTATTCAGAGCATGCTTATTTAATAAATCATGTATAGGTGTTAAATAAAAAGTAGTGCAGTTATAAACATAATAATTTTCTAAAAAAATTTTAGATGTCAGTTTTGTTGTCCTAGTATGAAGAATACAGTTGAACTATTTTTTTGTATATGCTTGGTCTTTTAGAATTTCAATCTAGAGAACAGTGTTTTGGGTTGTTTCTTACATCCATTATAATATTCCCTAGTGCATTTGGGAGGACATGTCAATGAATATCATTACTATTTTACCTCGATATCATCCATGTTATGTTTCATTATTGTTGATTATAGGTCATCTGAAAAAATAATAAAACTTTAATGAGCCTCCATAATCGATTTTATTGGATTTTTTATCATGGTTGTATCTATAGGAGGTGCTGAAACTCCACAGAGTACCATGTAAAATCATCTCTTATCCGGATCCTCGTTTTACCTCATGTTTTTAGATTACTCTCCAGCATTATTTTGTTTTTAATTTATACCCTAGAAATATTTTAAATATATATATATGGATGGACATATATATAATCACATTCCAACTCTTAATGACATGTAGCCCTCTTATGTCCTAGGTTTTGTTGGATTGTGGATGAAGCAGCATCACATGGTAATGTTTTAAAAATATAACAGTTTTCCCCCAACTATTGTTATGGATTCATTTGAATGTCGTTATGTTTGAATGTTCTATTATCCATATTTATAGAATGTGGTAAGATATTATGTAATTAATTGTATGGAACAATTTTTTAATTTGAATTATATAATTCAGGTAATTCACAATAGGGTAAAGGTAGGACATGATCTTTATAAATCTTATACTAATCATATGAGGATACTGATGGAGTTTGTTGTTAGTGATCGTATGTTCCTAATGGTGACTTCTCATCATGTTCAGTGAAGTTTTGGTCATTGGAGTACGCTTCCAACCCCATTTTGTGGTCATTTCTTGGTGTTGGATGATGTTGGTGGTGTGGCAGATTAGATATCCCATCCCCCAAATATGATATAGATATATGTTGTTTTTCATCAATTTCAGATCCATTTTTATCTTGATGGAGACTTGTATGTCATTTATTGAGGAGATATAAATGATTATGAAGATATTCCCTTCATGTAGTGTCTTATGGAGGTCCATGGTCTCTAAGAGATGGTGTTTTGTGGAAATTCAATTCCATTAATTCATGTCTTGTAGTGGCTTGGTGGCATTGATGTGAGTAACTAGTATAGTGAGTCATTAATGTGTGCTTAATACCCCAGAGCTATTTGATTCATATCTATTCCTTTATAACATTTCCCTCATTTGGATTTGGAGCCTTCTATTTTATGACATTGTTTTATCTTTTTTCTTTTTATGTCTTGATATTTAGTGAGGGGTTTCCCAATTGAGAGAGTGATTAGGATCTATTTCTTATTGTTGCATTATGATTAACATATTTCCTATGTGTGAGGTTGTTTAAATCTTTTGGTGGATATATATTTGGGATGTACCTTGTACGATGGAATTTTGAACATCCCCCTCTTGTCTTTACATCTATTTTGGTTCTAGATTATTGAGGATGACAATAAATTCATAGGTATCTAATTAAAGGTCCCAGATCTAATTGGACTGACCCATTGGTTGTTTCTAAGCATCTTTGTTTTTAACGGGGTCATGGATGTGATATGGAGGGGTTTCAATATAATAATATGGAACCAAAAAGTATTCAGACCATGTAATGTTTCATGACACGAAAGGGGTTTTAATGGATTGCAATTTTTCAGATCATGACATGTAAATCAAAAGTGTAAAATAGTAAAAACCATATGTTGTTTTCACTATAAACATATACTCTATGTTAACAAATAATTAATGGGGACTAAAAATCATGTAAATACCCATTATATCATATCTTTAAAGGGTTGAAATAGAAAGGGGGTTATTCTAAACACTAAATCTATATAGACCACTCTACTGTTCTAGAAAACCGGAAGCTCCATTCTTAATTTTTTTGAGATCCCATCAACCAGAGATTGATTTATTTTTTTGTTCTTCAGCTGGTGTTAATCAAATGTGTGTTCTTTTTTCATTGTCTGGTATTCCATCCCATTATGATCTTTTTTTCCTATATCTTATCTTCATTCTATGGAGATCGACATAAGTTGTTTCTAATTGGAATTTTTTTGTTGGTGTGGTTGTGTTTGGTTGTACTTGGAAGAACGGATTTCATATTATAATGTTTATCGAAGTTCAATAATGTTTTATTTTCTAGTGTGGATATCATTTATAAGAATTTATTTAGGGGAAAAAAATTTCTTAATTTATTTACATGAAATCATAAAAAACATGATTTGGGCCATTATATAAAAAAATTACCTAATAATCAATTGACTCATAATAATGAAATTAGAGGTGAATATATATTATCATTGTTTTATCTTTATACCATGATATCATTTTGGCTATTATTTTTCTATATTTTATGATAACTATTCAATATGATTTGATACCATGTTTTTATTCATGAAGTATCATGATGAAATCAATAAATAATTTATTCCTTGAATTATTGGATAATTAATTAGATCAATAAATAAAGAGGCATGTTTAATGAATGTGGAATATTTTAATTTGATCTATTAAAGTCAATATTAATGGAATGTTAATTAATATCAATTAATGAGACTATTGAGACTATAATGTTTTATTGATGGAATACTAAATTAATTGTTTAATTTTTTTTTGATTTCTAGTAATAATGGATGAATATTTAAACAATAGTGGATCCAATAAATAATGAATTGGATAATTAAATATTGAATAAGAACAACTTATGTGACATAGAAAATGTCTCCTTCTAGGGAATAAGTTTTTTCCTCTCATTAAATGGATGTGTGAATTTTTTGTAATGGTGGTAGATTTTTACCTTATTTAGGATGAGTTCCTTCTTTTTGATCTATAAGATATCATTTTCATGAGAAGTTTGTATTCTTTATTTTAACAGACCAGTTTCCCAATTAAATTACTACTTTTTTATTATTTATTTCTATTGTGATCTAGATATTATCATTGTGATGTGATATTGATACCAATGAACTTTTTAAGGCGTATATGGGGCAGGGAGGCCTAAATATTCTGTTATCATGGTATGAATGAAAATATGATGGATGATTTGATATATGGGAATGGAGGCTCAGAAGATGTGGGTGTAGTTGATTAATACATTGTAGATATTAATTGGTATATTCTTATGGGGTTCAGGGAGGGAACCCTAAGTTATGGAATTGCATGATTATGGGTGCACCCTTTTATGAGATTATGATATCAGTTATGCTCACATATGAATACATTTAATGGTTTATGGCCATGTTTCTTGTTTATCTGTATTAATTTTTTACACTTATTGATGTAGCTAGAATTTCTTGTTTCATGTTTTCTCTCGGTGGTAGCTTGGGTTGGTTTTCATAGAGTAACTAGTTTTCAGTGTGATACTAAAAACGAATTAATTTATATTTTACCAATTGGTGTTGGTGGATCATGGAATGAAGATGTATAAAATTTGTTGATCTTGTTAAACCAAGTCATTGGATTGGATTATGCCCCAAGGGCATGGAAATTACTCTGATGATGGTTAATATAATTTTATTTCATGAAAATTTTTGAAAAATTTATTGGTTAATTAATTTATAATGAATTAATGAAGAGATGGATTTTATCAAAATTAAAGAAGAAATTAATGTATCTCATTCTATAATTCTTCATTTATAATAAGATATCTAGTCATATTTGTTGTGGCTTTCATTTTAATTGGTGTTAGGTGCAGTTGATCATATGACGAGTCTATTCCCATATATTATTTTTAAAATATAATATTTCAATTGTCTTATTTTATTTCATTCACTACACCACAAAGGTTGGTTAGGTAAACAGACACTCAGTGGACTCTTGGAGTTTTTTTTCCACAACTTTGTCGGAGGATGGTTGGTTTACTACCAATTCAATCCCTAATATCTTTTTCTAATAGAAACACATGTTGGTATGAATGGTAGTTATCTTTAACAAATACATGTTTATAGGGATGTGATGTCTTGTGGATATTTCATACACAAGTATTACCATATATATTATGCAAAGGATTGTTATAGGTATAAAGTTTATAGGTTGTGATGGATTGAGTAACAACCTCAATGTCTTGGCTATAATGGATTGAGTTTCAATGACCGATGATGGATACACATCATGTGGAATATAGTGAATCCTAGAAACAACATGTTTACTATATGTGGATATGTTATATGGTATGATTTAGAAATGAGATGCCTGAGAGCCATGTCATGATGCATTTCTCAAGTGGATTCCAGTTTTCTTACAATTGGAGATAGATACTTAAGGCATGCGATGTTGGGGTTGAGTGGAAAATCAATAACAAAGAAATTTAAAGGTACAATTTATGTTTCATTATTATATTTTATTATCTCTTATATGTTATAACAAGATAAATTTATCTATGGTGAGTTTAGGATCATAGAATATGTGTTTACGAATGTGTTAGATTAATTAATGATTGCTATTCTTTTGAATGATTTGTTTTAGCTTTTAATGAGATTTTATCGGGAGGATCTGTGTATGTATAATTTTTTTCTCACCCAACGTATATATAATCTATTTTAAAGATAACATAAGTTGGTTGAATATAATATTGGGTATTACTAGATCTTGATATTGTATGAGTGATTGTGGCTACATTAATAATTTTTTCTTTACCATTTTGGTACTTGTAGTTTCTTTTCAGTTGTTTCAGTAATGTAGGAACCAAAAAATCATCCCAAAAATTTTCCAAATGATTCCATACATGATCCAAGATGGTACCCCATTTCTCAAGCTTCTATTTGGGTAGGTCATAGGGCCTGAACGGAGCTACAGATTAGGAGTTATGGACATTTGAAGCTGGGCTGCAATACTGGTACGCGAAGACCATTCGCAAAGCCCCCCTCCACGATCACGAATCCCCACCGCGAAGAAAATAGGTGGGATGCTCCACGATCCCCTTTGACGTTGGCAAAAAACCATGAATCAAGGAGGTGGGATAGTTCTTCAAACCCCTTTGACGTTCGTGACCCGTTGTGATGCAAGGAGGCGGGGCAGCCCCATGAATCCCTTTGACGTTCGTGAACCCGCCGCGGAGCAAACTCTGTTCTCACGTCGAGTGAGCTCTGATTCGCATCACCTCTCCCCTATAAATACACATCTCACCCCTCTTCTCCAGCGGTTCACTCCACCCCTTGGGCGGATGATCTCCATGTTTGCAAAGCCCTGCCTTCATTCATGAAGCGGCTCCATGAGCCCATGCTCGGCGAGCAGCTTCCTTCATGATGCTGCTCCACTAGTCCATGCCCCACGAGTAGCTTCCTTCGTGATGCTGCTCCACGAGACCATTCTATGTGAGTCCGTGATCTGCGAGTATATGTTCTGTGAGACCTCATTTTCCACGATCCCCGTTGCTCTGTGAATATACTTTACAAAGTCTTGTCCTTTGCAAAGCTCTTACCTTCGCGCTTGCCGATCCATACCACGGGGGTGAACCCCCCACACCCCCCTCTCAGGGTCTGTTTCAGGCTACAGTACAGGCACTTCGGGCCGGTCCCTCACTACCATCTCTGCCCCCATGAAAAATGGTGTGTCACACTGTGATCTTTTCGGGTCGGGATGTTGGAATTTTCCATTGATCCATTATGTGCAGCCGCCTTCCACCTAAGGGATTCCATTATTTGAGATACCTCTCCGTACACTATAAAACACCTTGAGTCGACATATTCCTCTTAGTTTGTTTCTCATGTTGAGTGTTGATATTTTACTCATCAATTACCTGAGTACCTTGAGTCGATCCATTCCAAATGAAACTCATCCAAACCCTATCACATGGCTCCTATGCCAGGTTGAACCAGAAAGGGCTACCCTTGTGTAAGTCCCAACATCATCCATTGCTAGGAACCTTATGCCTAATATTCCTTTCTACATGACTCTAAACTGTAGTACGCCCTATGTTCTAAATATAGAATGACTCTTAATCTATATAATAGATGTATTATTCTCCAAGAATGAGATTCTAATAGTCCTATCAACAAGACATTAAACTATAGTACTCCTTATGTTCTAAACATATGTTGCCTTTTACTGAATATAAGAGATATATCATGATCCAATAATGAGATGCCAATAGTCCTATCTACAAGACTTTAAATTGTAGCACTTCTTATGTTCAAAACATAGGATGCCTCTTACTCCAAACAAGAGATGCCTTATGCCCCTAGCATAGGATTCAAAATTCCATGTCTACATATTTGTAATTTCAAGGGCACTAGAATCCATTCAAAAATTCCATCACTCCACCTCACGCTTTGACTATCCTTCAATCAGATCATTATCCTCTTCCATGTCTGAAGAGACACCCTAACGGCCCGGTCCCATGCTGCATCGGCTCTCTTACCGTCCTGGGATAATTCCCCAGAAGAGATAGTACAACCCTGTGAGTCGGTTTCTGTGTTTCAAACATGGTCAACAGTCGACCCTAATTTGTTTATCCCCATTTCAAGCTAATGCTATATGGATTCTGTGTTTTGAACATGTTCAACAGTAATCCTCCATCATCATGCCACCCTCACTGTGTTCTGAATGTTGTTCATGTGATTCACACATTACATTATCCTTTGTCGGACTGATTCCAATGTCATTGGCATTATCCATCATGTGCATTACCTCATAAATGTAGACCTCAGTCATATGACTCGATCCTCCAGTGACTCGAGATTCCCTTATGGCCGTACATGAGGAATAAATTATGTGTAGCTTCCACGCGTAATCCCCATTCTCTATTGTCGATGCATAGGGGCACCCGAGCAGCTTCCTTGCGTAAGCCCCATCCACCATTGTTGATCCATAGTAGCACTCGGGCAACTTCCTTGCGTAATCCCCATGAACCATTGCATCTCCATAGAATCACCCAGGTATATTCCTTGCATAATCCCCATGCACCATTTCAACTCCATAGAGGCACCCGGGCATCTTCTTTGTGTAATCCTCATTCACCATTGCCTCTCCATAGCGGCTCCCGGGAAGCTTCCTTGTGTAAGCCCCATCCACCATTTCTGCTCCATAGTGGCACCCGGGAAGCATCCTTGCATAAGCCCCATCCACTATTGTCGCTCCATTGCGGCACCCGAGCAGCTTCCTTGCGTAATCCCCCTCAACCATTGCCACTCCATAGCAGCACTAGAGAAGCATTATTGCGTAATCCACATCCACCATTTCTGCTCCATAGTGGAACCCAAGAAACTTCTTTGCGTAAGCCCCATCCACCATTGCCACTCTATAGAGGCACCTGGGGAGCTTCCATGCATAAGCCCCATCCACCATTGCCACTCCTTGGCGGAACCTGGGTAGCATCCTTGCGTAAGACCCATCCTTCATTGCTTCTCCATAGAGGCACAGTGGAAACATCTTTGCGTAATCCCCATACACCGTTGTCGCTCCATAGCTACACCAAGGAAACTTTCTTCCATAATCCCCATCCACGATTTCCGCTCAATAGTCACGCTCAGGATGCACCCTTTTGTAAGCCCCATCCACCATTTCCACTCCATTGCGGCACATGAGAAGCTTCCTTGCATAAGCCCCATCAACCATTGTCGCTCCATAGGGGCACCTAGGTTGTGATCACATGTTAGCCCCACTCTATTTCCCATGGACGCACCTTTCACGATGTGATCGTCAGGCCTTTGATGTATATTATTTCTCACACAGAGCATGACTCACATAGGCTTAGAGAAAGAAACAACCCTGACATTCTAATTGGGAATCCAAGAGTGTAAGCCCAACACCACTTGAACTATGAGGTTTTTTATCCTTACTAATGCAAGGTACATCGGAAGCCTCCATGATGTTCAATCCCACAACCCATTGGTCACATAGACCCCCTTCATGTTGTTTTAATTACACTCTGGGAAGCCTAGAGTGTAGTCCCATAACACCATCCTAAACTACATGGATTTTGATCCTTGTCGAGGCATGGTACATAGGACACATCCCTATGGTTAAAGCCCAACAACCATTAGATCCCATGTCCTCATTCACGTTGGTTCACTGAGAATGTTGAACTACATTGTCTTTGATCCCTGCCAAGGTAGGGTACGTAGGAAGCCTCCATAGGGTTCATTCCCACCATTAACTCGGTCGTTATGGCCCCATTCACGTCGGTTCACCAACACTATGGTTAGCCTAGAGTTCAATCCACACACCACCTAAACTACGAGGTCTTTTATCCTTAATACGGAAAGGTACCTAGGTATCCTCCACGAGGTTCATTCCCACCTCCCATTGGTCGCTCTGAACCCCTTCACATCGGTTCATCAATAATCTGGGTAGCCTAGAGTGTAATCCCCACACCATCCCGAACTATGTGGACTATGATATTTTCCATGTCAACGTACATAGGAAGCCTCCACAAGGAACACAACCAACACTACTGTCACCTTCACGACTGTCCCATTTCATTCCCCCTCCACTCCATTCAACTCTCCATCATCCATCCTGATTCTCACCCGAGGAACCACATCCCAGTCGGATCATGTTATCCACCTCCTCGCTGCTTCTAGTAGTACTTGGGCCACAATTCACGCATAATCCCAAACTTGTCTTTGGGTTGTTTTCCTTTGTGTACACCCTAAAACATCACCCCTTTAAACTTCGTGGGTTTTGATCCCAGTCATCTACATAGGGTACATAAGAAACCTCCATGGGATCAATCCCAATCAATGGTAAACAATGGTGTTCCCCCATTCTGGAGTGCACATTCCAGATCCACCCTCAGTGGTGTCTAGATCAGCCTTCATAGGTTTTGCATCTGCCCTTTATGGGACCCAACATCTTGGGTCTTCTCTTACCGAGTGTTATGATCCATCAACTAGGTAAACCTTCCTTTAGCTCATTCCAAGGGATGCACCAATCTGATACATCTATATGGGACGTTCTGATCACCCTCATTCCGTCTTCGAAAGTCATTAAAATCACTGCCTACCTCGTGATAAACATGAGACACCTGAGGAAAACCATGGAAGACACGCCTTTAGTGTAACCGTCTCCACAAGATGTTAAAATCACGGACTACCTCATGATAAACATGAGTTGCCTAAGGAAAACGTTGGAAGACAGTCCTTTGGCGTAACCATCTTCAGTAGACAGTAAACGTGCATTATAACCTATGTTAAACATGGGAAGTTGAGGAAAACCTCTGATACTTGCCTATGGAATATGATCCCCCACATTCGACCTGAGATGCCTCTGGTTCTACACCCTTGAAATGCCCTTTCATGAGGAAGAATATCGGTTCCCCAAACTCCATGCATCCAGAGATGCCCCGACATGTTTGATGTTTTCATATACTCCGTCCAAAGGTTGCTACCATGTCAAATTCCAAATGAATGTCCTGATAGAAGTAGTGTAATTAACCAGCGTCCACAATGATATAGCACCGGGGACAATATTCAAGACCTATGACATAATATTTAATGGAGACACGGACAAGGTAACAAGTTCTGAGGAGAAATCCATGGAAGGAAGAACTGATATCCCATCATCTCGTTTCAATCAAGGAGACAACATCCCTAAATAAGGAACAGATATCGGCCGCCTTTGGAAAACGGGAATGCGGGGTAACAGCTGCGCGTCCTCCATAGACGAATGAGGGTGACCTAGAGAAAGCATCAGAAACAAGTATTGTATATCATTTCATGTTTCCAATTTTGATTTATTATATATATTTATGTTTAAATAGTTTTTTTACGTATCTTTATTATCTCTCTCTAATGCATGACTCTCTAATTGGGTAATGCCACTAATAAACATGATTATTTTAACATACGTGCGAGTATCTAACATGAATATAAATGGTGTTTGTACATGGTAGGTAACAATCCCTATCACCTATTTTTAATTTCTTGGTGGGGGATGGTTGTTTGTACATTACCAATGAGTTAGGTGTTTTAAGTTACGATATCATTTTTTGGGAATTTTTGTGACTAAATTTCCAATTTTTAAATCATATTATCTATCTCTTAAGAAACTCAAGAATTTTAATCTCCATTGGTTAGTTTTAAGAACTAAATTTTTTTCCATTCATTTTTCTATACTAAGGTACCCATGAGACCCAAATAAATTTTTTTTCAAAAAATTATAGTATCAATCTTCATTAGCTAATAATTTCTCTTTGCTATACATGTTCTCTAGAAATTGCTTAATGGATTTTTTACCCTTATACAATAGTAGTTCAAATTCATTTTTAAACATTTGAATTTTTAATAATTTTTCTAGAATTATTCATCATTTTGATTTCTAAATACGGTATATTTTATTTTTTTAATAAAAATGATAATGGAATCATTGTTTTATCATGTATGACCTGAAATTTATTTCCCATAATCATTAAAGCAAAATGAGTTAATGTGTTCTTTACATGTAATCATAGTTAGTTAAAAGGAAAAAAATTATTTAATATTTGTTATTTTTTAGAACAGTTTTATTTATTTAAATGGAAAAATAGTATTTTCCCTATGAAATGTTATAAGTGATATTTTAAAATATTCTCCATATTAGGTGATATAATTTTAGGTTTCCAAAAAATTAAAGGGGATTTTATCTAGTGAGACTGTTTATATTATTTATCTAAATGGGTTATGATTTTGATGATAACTTTTTTTCAAAACAATCTATTTCCAACAATTTATACTATGTTAAAGCTAAATAGAACACATGTATTTTCCATTTGTTTTCTATAATTAAATTTTTATCGAATGTGTTCATTTCCGATGTGTTATTCTATAATAAAATTCTTAATAACCCCATTTAAATTTCATTGGTCAGATATGATGATTTTTTTACAATATTATAGAACACATCTATATGATTTTCATTTTTTAAAGGATGGGATCAGAATTATATAGTAAAATATTGTATTGGGTAATGATGGAATACTCATGAGCTAAATTTGTTGTGGGTGAACCTAATTTCATGTTCACAATTCCATGTGTGGACTAGGTTCTCATGTATATAAGACTATGAATGGACTTGGTTTGCTTTTCCATAAGTTCAGGCATAGATCTATCATTCATGCCCATATGTTTATTTGTAAACTTATAATTTCTACCCATAATACAATGCATGGAACAATTAATATGGTCCATCATCTTATCTAAGGGTTTGGATAAAGAAAATAATATAATATGTGAATTATTTTCTACTTATACATGTTAAAATGATATAATCATATGTTTTTTCACATTACAAGGAATTGGTTATGATTTCATGGATCATGTTCATTGATTTCCTTTATGATTCACCTCTTTTAATGTATCATGATTTATTCCATGGAATAGTATTTTGATCTATGTTATGTAGGGTATTGTTATCATAAGTAATGATAATGTTTTCATCTCAATCTACTCTTGTGAAATTTAATTGATCATTGATCTCAACTGTCTGTACCCTTACTGATAATCTAAGGGAATCCTTTTGGATGATTCATTTCCACATGTTATAATTAAATTTTCTATGTTTGATATCTCATAGAGGGTTGATAGTTATAAAGAACATATTGGTAGATAATGTAGTTCACTTATAGACCATTGTTTTAAATATCAATGTTTCCAAAGTATCTTGAATAATATGCCTAAGGAATAGATATTAATGTAATTTAATGAATATTACTCTATTAAGATGTTATATCAATGTATGAGAAGTATTAGTCTCTATAATTTTGAAATTTATAATATTTAAGTAATTAATAATGTCAAATGTGGTGCTATCTTTATTTTAAAATCTATAAAAAATTTGAATAAGGACAAGAAAATTTTGTTTAGTTCTAGTTTTTATTAAACATGAATAATCTATTTTAAAAATGTAATTAATTATTAAATTCTAGTCATGATATAGTTACCTCAATCTCGTATACAATATTTACACAATTATTGTATATATTTTTAAAGAAGTTTTATATTACATTAAAAACTCATAAATTAATAATTATTTGGGTGATTAATAGTGTAACAAATTATATTATAGAAAAAATTAAAATAAAATATTTATTACTCATAGACTATAATAAAATGCTACATATATCATCTTGATTTATGATTGAATTCAGTTGAATCATTATAAATTTAAAATTAATGATAATTTATTATTAAAAATGTTTTTAATTAATAATTAATATCATTGTACATGTGAATGGAATATATTTTTCATATATGAACAATGATCCAATTATTGGACACTTTTCCATTAATAATATCATTCTTCACCCCTAAAAATTACAAACCATGTAATCATTGTAATTATCAAAATGTTTTACAGGTGGTAAAAAAATATATAAAGATGAAAGCATAAAAAAATTCCATATTTAATTTTATGGGATAAATCAAACTCCTACTCTTCCAATATTTGGAAAATATCAATTTGGCTCTAGTTATCTATAAAAATTAATTTACATTAATTTATCTCATAATGAAAATATAAGAGTACCCCTCCCCTCAATTATAAAAGAATGCCTCATATTCTCTTATCCTCATACATTTTCATCACACTTTTGAGGAAATTAATTACCATAATACAATCCATATATCTCTTTAAATGCCCTATACTACCTAGATCAATCAGAAAACATAATGAAAAGGAATTTAGGTATAGACCTAAAGATTTCTTCTTATGAAGATGTATATCTCAAAACCTAGGGTTTTATTTTTCTTCATCATCTACCACCATTAAATATTCTTGAACCATGATGAAATAATTAAATAATAACATTTAAAATAATTTGATGTTATCTTGTACATTTCATACCCTATATAAATCTTTTCTTCCATCAAATTGGAATCTATACTATCGTTCATGTGTACATTGAACTACCACCTATTTAATTGAAGTAATTTTTATTCAAATAATTCCACTCGTGGACAGTTATACCATTCCATCTATTATATAATGAAATTGTGAAACACATATACATGTAGACTAACAACTCCATGATGTGAAATGACTTTTGTTTCATTAAGAAATCATATAGATGATATATATATATGTTTAGATAATTATATATTAGAAAAAATAGATTATAATTATCATTTTGGAAATACAAAATATAACATAAGTTCAATCCTTCATGATCTCTAAAAATGAAACATTACACTTTCATATATACCAATTCATGGATAAAATATTGTTATATGATTCAATTTACATAAAACTATTTCAGGTATTTATTAATTATATATTTTTTTATAAAAATTGTTATTATTTCATGAAAATTATTTCATAGGTGTTGGAATAATGGTTTTTTTACCAGAGTCATCTAACAAAATTAAGTTTGAATATATGAGTGGAATATCCTCAAAACCACTAACACAAACATAATTGAAAATTTAATTGTATATAACTTGGAAATAGATAAAATTAAAGAAATAAAAAACATTAATTTTTTCTTATGAAATAATTTAATTAAAATATGATTATAATTTGTTAATGTGAGGAATGTATGTGAGAATTCAGACTCATGATATTGGACATTTAATTTTGAAAACCACATTATAAATGATTTCAAAATTTATTTTTTGAAACCATTTATTCCATGTTAACAATAATAAAAATATTTTATAGATGTATTTATGTTGACATAATGAATCTATAAAAGTTATTTGTTTCACTTTTTTAATTTTCTAAAATGGATTTCAAAATGAATATTTTTAAATATTTTAAATGTAATGTTTGGAAGAATAGGTTAATAAAATGTTATATTTTCACTTATAAAAAAACCATCTTTGTTACAAAAATAAGTATTATATATTTTTTATTTTTTGTTATAGTATTTAATGGTTTCTTAAAGGAATATCTTTCTTTACATAGGTTCTAGATATTTAAAAAGTGTGTTAAATATAATGGATAATATGATATCTAGAAAATTTTATATTATGAGTGAAATGATTGTTTTGATGAAAATGTAATATCATAGGGGTTATTACTATCATACAGTACATATAAATTGTGTATATGGAAGTTTATTTCATTTATATTCCAATGATAGGTGTTTTTAATTATACACCCAAAAGGGGTGAGCCTAGTATATAACTATAATGCATTAGGTATTTATTAGGGTGATTCTAATAATGATATGATAATGATATCCCATGTTACCAATGTAATTTATCAATAATCTATATTTTATTTAATATAAATATTAGGATTTCACCTTTTAATTAATTTATTATATGATAAATGTTATTTATATTATATTTATTAATGGATAAATTTAATAATTTTTTCGATAAAAATTTTGTATGATTTCCATGATTTCAATGGAAACATTATGAGTATTATTTTTACATTATGATTTCTATTAAAATGTTCCATTGAAATATTTTTTAAGATAATTTACCTTCTTTCATGTTATAATATTGATATATTTCTGAATGTTTATTTTAAAAAGAGGAAATTATTATGGGTACTCTTAGTGTAACATGGGTCATTATTTTTTATATTCTTGTTTTTTTGTGTCCTTTATAGATTTATTTGTGTTCAAACCCCAATTCAATATTTTTTTCATAGGGGTTTAATAATTAAAATGAAAAAGGATTAGGATAAGGTAAAAATTGTGATGATATTTCTCGAAAAGATAACTTTTAATATATTAAATAATTTGTATTGTTGAAAAATGGATACTAAGTTTAAGTGTTTTCTTTATGATGTAATATTTATTTATATGTGATATTAACCTAAGACACTAATACTCTAATCCAAATATGTCACCATAAATTCATAAAAATATATTTTTTCCCAATGATAATTTTTTTATTATTTCTGGTTACTTCCTTCTAAATCGTGATAGTTACAGGCATAGTCGAAGTGCTAGATACGGATTTCTTAACTCTGAATTTTTTCATAATATAAGATTAATATGATATTCACGCAACCATAAATGGTGTTTTCAATGTCATTTAATAAAATATTAACTGAAAATTTATAATTCAGTGACCAAATATAATTATATTATAATCATATTTAAAATTAATTTATAAAAAATAATAATTACAATGTGATGAATTTTCCCTTCATTGATGGATCTGACAATGTCTCTATGTTCTAATTTCACTTCGTTTTACGAATTTGGATTATATTTAATCAAATGTTTATTCACACATTCACCATGAAATAATTACTATAATTATAGTAATCTATGGGTTCTATCATTTTATATTTTAAATCTTGCGTTATTTATCATTAATCATCCCTATAATCTCTTAAATGGATGGTTCTCATCAATATCCATAGAAATGAAAGTGGTGGTAGAGGAGGACCGATCCCCATTCATGAGAGAATTCATGGACACAAATATCTATAGGGCTTCTAGGTAATTCTATCTCGATTTCATTTTTCATAATGAATGGAAATTGAATACACATTAATAAAATAATATATATGGATTTACATACAACTTGGATTAAAAAATAATTTTTTCGGGAGATTATTATTTTATCCCTAATTATCATGAACCCCCAACACAATAACAAAAATATTTTTATTATTTATTGAGATGCACTAAACACACAAATTTAATTTAATATTTTTTATTCAATACATATTATTTCTCACCAGACCATTAATATATACCAACCAATCCTATAAAATATTTATCAAACATTAATTATAGAATATTTATTCTAAAATAAATATCCCATCAAAATTATCCAATCAAAAAGGAAATATTATTTTCACTAAATAGAAAAACAATTATCAAATATTCTCCTCACAATATAGTCTCTCAAATAACCAGGTATTAAATATTTGATATAAATAAAATATGAATAATTATTACACCATTTTATACGATAATATTGAATTATGTTTTTAAATAATAAATAATAATAATAATATTTAACTGAGGAATCACATAGTATATGACCCTTTATACTTATTTCATACTAGAATTTAGTAATGTTTTATAATGACAAATGTATGTGTCAAAAACATGGCATATAACCCATAATGAAAGTATTTATTATAATAATGACATAAAAATGTGGATTTGTACTATGTAATATGATCTCATTATCTCGAAATCTCTAATCAATCAGGCTTGATGATTGTTCCATCGTCCCATGTTCTAAATGTCTCACTAATCGAAAAACCTAATATTCAACATGATTATAGAACACCATGAATATAGAATACTTTTGTCTATATTATTTTAATATACGGAATAAATATATCATATTCAATTAAATAACATTAGAATCTAATATTTTATTGAGTTATTGTTTATTAAAATATAACTAATGACACTCCCTCAAGTCCTACTTCATTGTTAACATATGTTGATGTCAATTTTTTAATAAAAAAAATTATGTAACGCATAACATCTATTTAAAATAATATTAATGGAAGGGACAAACACACATGTCCATGGATATTAACATTTAATGACACATTTAAATGTATATTTTCTACAGTAGGGACCCATTGTCTTAATTTCTGACACTATAAATATCCAATAGAGAACTCCATGATAAGGTGACTCAAATTACAATCTGTCTTTACCCCTGATAGCCTATATCATATATTTACCTCAAAATAATTAATTTTCCTCTATAATGTATATTTAAGAAGAATTTCATGGAACTTAAAGTTTCTAATCATAATGGGGAAGATATATGTCCTTCCCGTGTGACTAAAACCCTTAAAACAATTTCACATACTATGTCAAATATAAAAAAAATAATCACGCAATAAAGAGTTTGTTAATAATAATAATAATAATAATAATATATTATTATGATAAATTTCATAGAAATTTTTTATAGGTCACAAACTCCAATAGGAAACTACTAGAAATAAAATAAACTACGAATAATGTTCTATCAGTTAGATTTCACATGATACACATTCTTATACTAATATAAGATATTAATCAATAGGGATTCCATGTTTTATTATAAGGAAATTATTAAAACTACCACATTACCCATCCGAGAGAAATTATTCAAGAGTTGATTCTTCCAATTTATATTCATTGACTATTTGTGTGACCTCATCTATTTTTCAAGATCCACCACTATATTATTATCATAATAACTTTAGATAGGTTATTAAATTCTAACTAACACACCAATATCCTAGTGATTGTTTCAAATCCCAATTTTTTATGCATTCTAATATTATATATATTTGAAATATATTGTAGAATTGTCAAAAACAACTTTCTTTGAACTCTCCATACATACTGCTCTTATATAGAGACAAAAAATAATATTTATTATAATTTGGATCATTCTGGTCTATTTCAATACTAGAATAAGTATAACCCCTGATGAAAAACCCCTTATCCCCTCCATGACCGTAAAAAATGTCATTAGTTTTTCTATTATACATAAGTGTCACCTTAACCTAAAAAATTTCATTATCCTTGTGATGATTGATATATTCCAGCCATAAAAAATGCGTCGACAAAATTATGAATAGTACATAACCTATTATAAAATATTTATACTATCACTAAATCATATGGGATATTATTCAATAATATTTTTTCCTACTGTGACTATGGAAACAGTTTTACACATTGATGTATACCATGTGACATTAAAACAAATCCACTATTGGATTAATCCATGCTGAATATTTTAAGTATCTTGTAAGTATATGTACGATGTAATAGTCTATGAAACCTCTTGGTACTATCAAAAACGATCTTCTGACTAGAAGTATATCTACTTAACAATTTTCCTTCACAAAAAAACATATTTATCCAGTATTCAATATACTATAAGACTAAAATGTCACCTTAAATAATTAATATGTCATCCAAATATACTACTAAGATAATTCCAACATTCCATCTAAAAGACTTATCAACACATGGTTCACATTAATTAATATTGAAACCAATTTTCATATAGTATCAATGAATCGATTTATCAAAGACCTAAAATATTTCATCACCCAATAAATATATCAATAAATCATTTGTGTTTATTTGATATCACCTATAGTTACAAACTATCATAAAATGTTACATTAAGATAATATTTTTTTAACCAACATCATAAAAATTTCATGGTCATGCTATGCTCCTATATAAAGTATAATTATAATGGATTTATCATCTAAATTTTGAAAATGTTTCATCGATGTCAATTCCATGAATGTTTTATAATTCTCTTGAAATTTGAATTTTTTGTAGTTACATAATCTTACATTCATTTATTTTTTATTAATTTTTACTCAAATGAACCAACCAAAATTTGAATCATCTAGAGGATTGAAAAAAACTAAAACATTATTCCAATTCATGGAACCAATTTCATAATTCCTAGATTATTATCATCATATTACTTATGTGGTTTCAAAATCAAATTTGAATGATAGAGATTTAGTATTTTCAACCAATAATGAGTCACCATTTTTGGGGACAAAAACCCATATCTCTCTAGTTATCTTAATTATTATTTACTTCAAGGTTGTACTTGTTTCTTTGGAACAAAATATTCCATGGGGACTTGTGGAATATGTAACATTACCAATTATTGTGTGTTTGTAGTATTATTGTCATCAAAATAAAGCTCGTTCCCACTAACCATCATGATGATGATCTCCCACAACTGAAATGAAACTTTTTGTGTGAATATCACATTGTTCTATGAGAGGTTATAAATTTTTTGCCCATTTTAATTCATAGGAGACCCTATAAAGATGAATTTCACTCCCAAAGATAATAATGTATTACTTTTTATGGATTTAAAAAACTACTCACATCTCCATACATTTGTTTTCAACAGAGAATGTTTCATTCCACTCCATTAATTGAAATGTATTCCATCCAATGAATTAGTTGGTACTTTGTTTAGTGTGTATGTTGTAGTTTATAATGCATATCCTCAAATGAATAATGAATGATTTTCATGACTCGTCATCAAGTTTACCTTGTCATGTATGTAAATATCACTCATTTCACTAAAAACAGTCCACCATGGTGTGTTATATTGTATCAGTAGATATGGAGTCTTTAACATTAGTAGAAATTTGATAAACACATAGTTAATATATTGACCACCTTTATCTAGTTGAAGATTTTTTATCTTCATTAAAAGATGATTATCTACTTCATTCATGAATTTTTAAGCTTCCCAATGGTCTTGTACATAAACATCCTCAAGTATAAATATCCATATCTACTCAAGTCATCATAAATTGTTATAAAGTATGAATATACCCCTATAGGTTATAATGGAAATGGTCTACACACATTACTATGTACCAATCCTGTAATAAATTTGTCCCTTTCACTCTATCCAAAAAATTGTGGATTTATATTTATTATATGTGAACAATATTGTCATCATTCAAGTGTTTTCACCTAATAATGTATTAATATCTATCTTTATTGATATTTTTCAATTTCTTTTTTTACATGCCCTCTGCGATAATATCGTAGTTGGGTTTTAAACATGTCATGTGATTGGGGTTATTTATAAATCTAATAAAACATTTAAAATAATTTTTTTAAGAACAAACCATTATTTAAATTCTTAATACCAAAAAACATTTTTTATTTATAAATTTACATATTTTATTTAGAATTTGGAAGATAAATTAAAATTTATTAAATCAGGATATAGAAATTATGTTGTTGGTAATATTTGTTTCATAATAAAAATATATAAAATGCAGTATTATTCCTATTTTTAATAAAAGCTGTTATTCTATAATGGATTGAGAAAATGGACTCAAACCGTTAGCATCTCACCAATCCACTTATACTATAGTAATCCTTATAAATCTACCTGGTTCTTACATTTGGATACATATTTTGAAAACAATATATTAACGGGAAACACATTCTCTTGATATGCTAAGAGTGCACTTAATAATGAACACACCAACAGATTCCCATTTTTCCAAGTATTGTTCCTCTTGTAGTGGACCTGTTTTCAACATTAAAGACATAATACTTCCCATTGTACTCGTTACCATTAGATCTTTCTCCACCTATAAGGAAATTACTAAAGATATTTAGATTTATAATGATTCTTGGTCCTCTTTTCCTTATTTGTCATTTTATTATTCTCTATTATGATGGTTTTTTTACAAAACATGTCCTTCTCAACATAGAGAATCAATATAATAAATTATGAAGTTATATTCTAATTATTACTAAAATTATAATTTATATTAAAATTAATAATGTTCTAGGGAATTGAGGAATTTATGCTATTTGTGAGAAACTCGTATTTGAACATAATCGCTAAGATATCCAAGAATTCAAATTTTTCAATAATAATAGATTCACAATGAACATATATCAAAAAATTTATAATGATTGTTGTAAACATAGAATTTTAGATCTCATATTTTTCCAATCTATCCTTCCATTGATAGAGATACCAAAGGTGATACATCATTCTATTCACATCCATTCCTCATATTTCTTCAGAAACAAATTAGTAATTGATGATAGCTTGAGACACCGAAAATATGTAGAATCTTTCAAATTTTTATCATAGAGAGATACATTTTCATCACTGAAATTTTTTATCCAATCTTCTGTAATATATTGTTCATGAAAATACAATTCCATTTCATGGTGTAGGATAACACATTTTACATTTGACACTATTGGAAATTTGTTCCATTACGAAGTTTTTCTTCTTCCTGTATGGATCCCAATGATATATTTTAATTCATATTTATAATGATTTATATAAATAATAGAAACGAAAATTTATCACATTATCTAATAAAAAAAGACTAAAATATAAATTATTTTTATTAATATCCCATTATTATATTAAAACACTCTTCCCTATCCATTGGAATCATATTGTCCTATTCTATTAAAATTCTAGTGGAAATGATCCATATTTATCATCACATCACCTCAAAATTGGTTATTCATGCAACGTAAAGGGTTTTCAGTTGTCATCCCAAAAGGCACCTACATTAACTCATAGTTCCAAGATCATTTTAGTAGACTCCACAGTTATGAAATCCTCATATTGGATTTTCATAACCTTTTCCCCATAGTTACACCATATTCTACATTTGAAAATAACAATTTATATGAACTACTTAAATACAACCAAAAAATCATTTTAGAATAAATCTATAATTGAAAGCATCCTAACATTGGCTAGTCACAAACATTGAAATATGGTTTGATTTTAACTGAAATTTTGTAAATAAATTCCATCTTAATATATAAAATTTATTAAATTTATATCTATATGATAATTTCCCATTTTTTCATTATTACATTATTCTTTTAATAGTATTTATTAAACTAAGTAACCATTAATTTGAGAAAATTTAAAAACAATCTAATATATTATAGTTTAATATTTTGGATCATTAATTAATTAATTCTCATGATAAAAAAACATCCATAATGAAATAAACACGGGACTTTATTAAATTAATCCCATAATGTGGTGCGATAATGAACTTTTACTCATTGTTATTATACATAGTAGATGATAAAATAACCATGGTCGTATGAGGAAAAACATTGAACCATTTCATAATTTGTGTGGAAGCCTTCCACCTATCTTCCCTTGTACCTCTTTGATTGGTTTCACCCCTGAACCAAATAAGAAAAACCTCCACCAAAATGAGATCTATATCCATTAAATAATATTTTAATCACACATAGTTTTGGGAACCAAAATGAAGTGGTCAATGATTTACATGAATGAAACCATTTTCCCATAAGAACTTAAATAATTAAGTGGAAGATTACACAAAGTCCAAAATTTTAATTCTATAATTAATTATACTGAAATAAATCAGTACAATATTATCTTTTATGCTCATGATGATCCATGTTAATGAAAAGTATTACACATTTAATAAGAAATCATTCAATTAATGTCATTATTTTTTTGTTAAACTTTTTCTACAATCAATTAATTATATTATTTAATTAATAAATTAATATATGTTAATTCTAAAAATATATATTGTTATTCCCCTCAAAATTATTTTGAAAATAAATTAAAAAGTATCTATGTACAAAAATGTACATTGGTGGTAACACGGTTGGTACCCATATTCCCTAGCCAAAATTTATTATATTCATATAATACATACTTAGAAACCATTTTTAATGCATTTCAAAACATGTATTTTCATCAAATGTTCTCTCAACATAAGGACCACATAGAACACAAGGTAATTACGTAGTGTTTTATGTTTCAATGTTGATAGAGTAATGATTATATTATGGCTTAAACAAGATATGAAATTTAGAACATTCAAGGATATTAATTAGAAATATTATATATATGTATGTGTATATATAAATGATTATGTGGTGTGTTCTATCTAATTATTTATCACAAGAAACACATATTAATAAAATTTAAACAATATAATAAATTAATTCCATTTCTATATAATCTAATAATATAGTCTTTGTGTAAAATCCTATTACACATTGAGTATTTTAATCATTTTATATCAATGGAACATGCTTATGGACTCATCATCTAACCACGTCTATGAAAATAATAGAGTATATAGGGTTTACATGAACTGCACAACATCTGGTCTCCAAGTTACATAGTCAACTATCATGTTGTCCATTTATAGAATTACAAGGATTATACTTGACAAATGGAATACACATCATGTATAGATGTTTCCAAACATGTAGTATTAAAGACCACATTCTACATGTTTTTCATCAACAAATAGTTTATTTAAATAGACACCATGCATAATATATGAACATAGTAGGAATTAATTTTGAATTAATTCATGGTGCATGAACACAGGTACACAATGGGTACCAATCTGATACATAGTGTGTACTATTGTGAAATTATGAAAGAGTCCTCAAATCCTTATAATGAGTTCATAAAATTTATTTTATTCATATAATTAATAGATTTTATTATGATTGTGATAATGAAGATGCATAGGAAATCATATCAGGATTCATATGAAAAACCAATTAAATATAAATTTTAAAATAATAATAAATTCATAAACTGATCAATGATATTTAAATAATGATATATAATTATATGTCTTCTCTGATACCACATGATGGTTCTAGGTGTATCGAAATTACCATATAAGGCATTCCCAAGTCATATTTTTGTCATAATTGATGATTAATCTGAGAATTACTAAATGATAGATGTCATGATCAACAAATTTGAATTATAGATTAATTGATGATATGAAATGTTGGATAGAAATAACAAGATCAAACCATAATATTTAAAATTAATTTAAATAATTACAAATTAACCAAGGATGAGTTATTACATTTTTATTTGACATGGTAAAATAACAATGTTGTATCATTATCTCATTATAGGAATAAATAGTATATCTCATCCAGTGATGATATAAATGTTCTCCAAGAACCTATTAATGTCTCTATAAGAATCTATGGCTTTCATCATTGATGAATCTAACGCTTGTGTCTTCCATCTTTGATCACCTCATGAGTCCATTCATTAATGTGTTCTCTTTAATCACTATAGACTTTAGAGTGTTGATGGAGGATTATTTATCTCTGTTCATTAGTGCATTCTTGAATAGATACCTTTTTAGGGATTGATGAAAATTATCTCACAATGCTATTGTACACAATAAATGAAATTTATTAAAATATAATAATATTTAATAATTAATTTTAAATACCATTTTGGAAAGATAATAATAAATGTGAATTCACCATAAATATTTTCTTTTTAATTCATGTGGAACCCCATGTCAATAATAATAATAATAATATTTTAGACATGTGATAAAATAATTAATTATATTAAATATTATTTATTAAATTAATATTCAACATTTTTTATTTACCACCATACCATTATACTCAGATTTCAATTACATTAAATTATTTATTTGACAAAAAATAATGAATATGTATAAAATAAATATAGATCATTACCTTATTTGATAATAAAAAATATTACATTCTCTAAATTTAAGATAAATATTAATTAGATATTCATCTAATAAAAATTTATCTATAATAATGGGTAATGTAATATATTAGGTCAATAAACCATCAATAATTATTAAAATAATGTTTTAATAATATTCATTCATTATTATAAATAAGAAATGGAATTATGTTTTAAATAGGGTTCATGATACAATTAATGGGATACCCTCTATTCCTCTTTCTTAGTGAAATTATTCTAAGTACCGTCATATATGAGGTTAACATCCTTCATCATTCCATAGAACCCATAGAGAATGATGTTAATGTTTTTATAAAATAAAATCACATCTGGTTATTTACTATGTAATATAATTAATTTATCTTGATATCTCATATCTAATAGGTTGTATGCTAATGCAATCAACCTATGTGCTCAATGTAACATTAATTTACATTATGAAATTTTAACATTACTTCTGAACACAATGCCCATGATTTTATTTAATCTATATAATTTTCATCAAAATACATGAGATATCATGATCCATTTGTGGATATAAGATATAAATCCATTCTATCATTATTCCATAACGAAATATTTTATGTGACACAACTGACATATTATTCTTCTCCACGAACATATGCCACCACATTTTTCATCAATATATCAAATTACATGACTCATGAAAATGATTAATAATAAAAATAAATATAACGACAGGTAACCATGTATAAAGTTAGCAACATCCAATTACACAAATAAATTTTTATTTTCAAGTAGAGGGTGTTGTTCCCATAATTTTATGCACTAGAAGTAACCAAGGGTGTATAATTTTTCACTACATATAAATACAAAAAGTCTATGAAGGCAGCCCTGGATGTTTCAAAATATCAGGTCATATTATGATAAATTAAAAGAAAACACAATTTTCCCTGGGCTGCATAGCATACCTACACAATAGTCCAACGAGACAAACCTAAATGGAATACCTTCTAGGTGGTATACATTATGAACCCATATGCTATGGACCTACAAGGAGAGACTACGTGGTGGACCTTCGTCAAAAAATTTCTTTAATAAACCCCCTCCTTGCTTATAAATAGGACACTTGGTCTCTTCATTTGACAACTGGAAAAAGTTGAAGACTTAATGAAGATCCCATTGCATAGCTCATTCACCAAGATCACTCAAATTGCCTCAAGTACCTCTATAATAACATGAGATAAGAGATAATTGGATGGGATAAGATTATTTTAAAAGTATTTAACAATTATAATCTTACATAGGCTTGGTTCCCCTATGTAATGGATTTTTATTCAATCGTTTCTTAGGCTTGCACGACACACCTTGGAAGATAACCTGTGCAATACATCTTTTGCAGAAAACATGCGCAGCATACCTACATGAGGTACCCAAACTGAAGTAATATGCAAAAAGCCTATGAATAATCATATATTACCTATTTAAAGACATTCATTGCAGGGTATCTCTTTCCCTGGATCCCTTATCTGAAATGGACTATGTTAAACCCTCCACCAAAACCTCTTGACATATCAAACTTTTGGGAAAGTCACATCAGCATGTCTCTAATTTGGGTTTTTATATCCACAGTCAGAGGTTTCCCAGATTTTTTTCATAATGGGTTTAGGATTCATGTAGTGCCTGTGGGTTTTTATATTCACAGTCACAAGGACCTTTCTCCCATGAATAGTGTTGGGATGTTTCTAGTTTGGAGGATTAGGGTTTTGGTTTTTTCCTCCCATTTTTGTCTCTTAGACCTAGGTCCTTAGGTTTCTGTTAGGTAAGGTATGATTTACAATTGATTTTACATCATGCAAAGGACAAGTAGTTGTCCCCTACCCATACCAATTTTAAGGAAGCCATCTCGGTGTAACCCCAATACCTTTAAAGTAGAAGTTTGCAGTCTTTATCCTCTCTACTTCCTTCACCTTCTCTACTTCTTCACATTAAACCATTCTTCAATGTAAAGAGAACAGATAGAAGGATCATCACATCACTATATTCCACGTCTGCCTCACCCTCATCCACCATTGCCTCCCCAGGCGTGTCTTCTTCCACTAGAAATGGAAGAAAAGTGTGGGTTCCTTTGTTTAATCTTTTACATCCTAGTGTTTCTCACACTGATCATGACACCTAGAAGAATATGGATTCACGATGATTGCAAAATTTTCAAAAACACGCACAAGAAATTAACTATGAAAACTATGATTCCAACCATAAATGGGATACTTTGGAATCCTTCTAAGGGCCTGAGCTCATTGGATATCATCTCCATGAATCTAACCCTGATTCACTTATTCTAGATATCCTCCATAATATTGATCCCCAAATTAAACCCCCAAATTATCATGGATTTCTTTTTAGGAAGTAAACCCAAACGCATTTCTCCCAAAGTACTACACTCTCCTATGAGACTTATCAAACTGTTTTGGCTTTTATTCCCATAAAATGTGTTAAGTAGGAAGCATCCTTGAGGTTCAAACACAACACTTCAAATCAACTATATTCTTCTTGGGCCATATTCCCGACATGGTGTAATCTTTCAAGGAAACTAATATTATTTCCAAATTACATGGGCTTATTAGAAATAATTCCCACAGTAAGCCTTGACGAATCCCCTTTCACTTAGATGTCCTTACCACACGACATTAAACTATATGATTATGTTCTTATCACATGAATTTAGAAGGTATGAAGTGTCCCATTAAGAGGCACTGCACTACAATGATTCTCATTCCTTTCACAATGATACATAGGTAGACCATCTATGGGTAAGATCCCAACCTCAAAAAAATCCTTCTTCTCCCTAGATGACAATAAATTCTAGAGTTCCCCACATAGTGAATTGAAAACTAGTATCATTATAACAATGTTTAAAAGAATATGTAAATAGTATATGAGAGGATACTATTGATGGAGAACCATTAATACATATGGATATCTCCATTAATGATGAAACTCGAATACAAATAGATGATTCTAAATATCACACATGCTAATATTTGAATACAAATTACATGGGAAACCTATGTTATACTTATTTAATTAATAAGGATTCATAAAAATATCTCAAATCTATAATGATAATCCTGGATTAGGCAATAATTCCCCCCAAAAGGGTTTGATGAGTCCATCCTTCCATCCCCTCGACCAATGCATGTTCATATGTATCATAAATTAAAACATAATGAATTATTGACTTTGGAATGAAGGTACCTTTTGGATAAAAACTATTGGATATTTTAGGTTCCATGAATAAATCCAATGGAAACTACCTATGAGTAGTGATACATAACCAAAAAACATGTTCCATAGAACTACGAAACAAAAATGGTGAACCAACATCAATCCATAAACAAGTGTATATTGTGACCCACCTGTCAGGCCCCTATAAATTGATAAATGAAGGCTTGAAAAAGTAAACAATCATGGATTTATCCTTCTAAATAATGTTCCATTGTTGGAGTTTATTTTTTAAAAAAAATTGTCTCAGAACTCCCTTCACTAAAAAATTGCTTCCTTCAATTTTGCACTCGTGAATGCCTTGGATGCTGCTCAAGATAAATCCTCATTTTCTAGAAAGATGTAATCAACAAATCAGTGTCTTACATATTGTCTCTCTAATTTAATGGTATGGGATCCCATTAGTTTGGTTCTATCCCAACCATGGAGGCTGGCTGAAAATCTCTCATGGTTAATAACAACCCTCAAACATCTGGTCAACGATGACTGACAGCCATGATGTAGACAGTGTCGACCAATGTCTTCATCCCTTTTGGGTCCTGATCCCTAGAACACATCAACTATTCCCTCCCATACTATATTGATGTGTATCAATAGGTCACTCTTGACCTCAAATCAAAAATGAAGTGGACCTTCGCGGGGTCTCCCACCAACAATTGCCACATGTAGAATCGTGTGGCAGTGAACGCCCAACATAATGGGGGTGTTTTATTTCGGCTATTTGATTCGGGTCCCTCAGACTTGGGAACACAAGACGACTTAGAGGGGACAATTTCTGGAAAATAGGGATCATGTTTTTATCTTTTCCCCCATTAGATAAATCCATCAATCAAACATGGTGGAAAAGAATGAGCAGTCACATACACCTGTCTATCCAAATTCTGATGCCTAGTAGACTCGTCTGGAAGCGACCCACTAATACCACCAGGTAAATCTCATGGAGTACCATGAATAATCAGATATACCTATTTAAAAATTATCATCGAGTCAGCTAGCTCTTCTGACTGCATTCAAGGAATCCCACCAATCAAATGTGTAAAAAACTAGTGAAAGGAATATACAGCTAATTACACTAACCAATTCTTCCAGTGGTCTCATATTCCTATATTAAAAGGTGTACATCAACCATACTTGACAAAAAAATCCAATAGGCACATACAACTGCAGCATTTATCAAGCCTTCCAACAGTCTCAATTAGGATCACCCGGGGAAGTCAGATATAAATGTCTGATGAAAAACCTGGGGTAGACTCAACTCTATTTCCCATACATACGTACTCTGAGTATCCACTAACATGAAATGGAGGATAAGAGAGGAGTCATACACCAACTCTACATATGGAATATACTTATATTCTCATTACGGCTGCTAGAGCCACCAAAAACATCTTAGAAATGGTGACATAGAAGAATCAAATTCCATCCCATATTCTAGAAACATGTCATAATATCATAACAGCAACATCAGTAGTAACATGGGACTATACACTTCAATCTATCAACACACATGGGATAATATATCTCCATGCCATCCTAAAGAAGATATATAACACTATTCTAGTCTAGGATGGTTATGGGTCATACCCCCCATATCATACGGACAATCGGATTGGGAACATACACCCTTCTCAATTGGAGGTAATTGACCCATTCTGATAACAACTCTAAGTCATGCAAAAAAAACTAAAATGGATGAACCCTACTCCTAGAAAGTGGCCCCAACTAAGTGTAAAATAGAATCCAAAAAGGAGGCTTGAAAAACATAGTTGGAAAATCAGGATCCAATCTGCAATCAGGCTCCTCTTAATGTTAGAGTTTATGAAGAACACAAGCATTAATATATTACATCTCATGAACCTACCCTCCCATTAACAAATTATGGGTGAATTAGGGGTATTCTTGATGATACCCATTGAACCCATCATCATGAATTCTTGATTCATAAAAATTCGGTCAATCCAGAGAGCCTATCATTGGATGAGAGCCACAGAAACCCTCAGTGTGTCAAGAATACTAAAGAGAAAGAGGATTTATCCTATGCTGTAATCCACCATGGTGGTCCTCTCAAATATTGTATTCCATGAAAAGTTTATATATGCAGTAGTATTTCTCATTATGAAGATAATTCCTTAATAAAAAATGTATTAATGAGAAAGCCCTCGTATCATGAGTCACTTCCCAACACCAGGCCAATCATATCTGATTCCATGTAACTAGTGGATGAAATAATTTGTCAACCAAAATACATCTTAATTGAATGGCCATTATAGAAAACTTATTGGGTCATTTTTATTATAATACAGTAGAGGAAAAATCAATGGATCCCATGTGTTTAGTAAAACAATCAAGAATCATCCAGTATGGATAGACCAACTGGAGAATCCTCTTGTTAAAGATGATTAAGATATTTTGATGATAAGAAAAAAATTGGAAAAAGGAGAAGTACCAGTGATTTTTTGGACTAGGAAAACTCTCAATATAAAATTACAAAAATTGATGGAAGAATGTGGCATTCAATATGTCCTCCTCAACATTGTAAAACTTTTCATCACATGAAATCCAAATTATTACCAAATTATGAATATTAAAATCATGTAAAGGTAGTGGATGGGTTACAATGCTAAATAAACATGTAATTTCTCTTATATTCCCAATATCCATAGATTGAAAAGAATAAGATAAACCTTCAATGTACATTACTAAATGATCTAATGAGGTTGTGTTAGTTAATTTCTGATACCCCATCTGGTGTTCATATTAGAGGATTGGGTGAACAAGGTGTATTTCATTTCGTTGCGCTTCAAAATCTCAAAGCCCACCAAAATTGGTCTCATGCAATGTTATTTCTCAAGGCCGAATACAATCAATATATTTTGTATGTAATAAGGTATAAACTCAAGAACATGCCTCAACCAGCTCTCATTAGAGTCCGGCCCATCGAAGGAAATATATTAAGAAACCTTTTCATCATGAATCTGACAATCTTACACATTCATCCCACTATGTGGATGTAATCCATAAGATGACTAAAAGGACTAAAATTGCACATTGATCATTTGAAATAGGTGATTTAGTGGATTTTAAATATTTCACCCATCCAATGCCTAAACAAAAATTCACAAAATCAAAATAGAAGCTGTGCGAATCTCAGCTATAGTAGTTCAAGAGCCACCCCAGCCTTTAGGGATGGGGGCTTGTTTAATTCAGCCTTATAATTAAATAAATAGTGTTCTATTGTTTCAATAAAAATAATATGAATAGCCCAAGCCTGTAGGGTAGGGGTTTTTTTCACATCTATAATCCCATCCTCAACGAAAGTCCATTTTCTCCCAATTATGGATGAATCCATAAAGAGAACGCACAACTAAACTATCAAATTATTCTCTTAAAGTAACTATCCTTCAAATAGTTCTTATGAATTCAAAATATTGGAGAAAAATTTCTCTTGGAAAATTTATAAGGAGACACTCTTACAAAGATACTGACAGAATTCCATGAACATAATATGCATCATAAAATGTCATTAACACCATTAAAGAAGATCCTCCAAAAAATAAATCATGCTCAAGGGAATCAGAAGGTGAAGTTTATATAAATTATATGGTACAAACTGAAGTAGATGAATGAGGTTGGTATACCCGAAATCAGAGACTTACCCAGAATCTATGTATTCCCTCTAGTAAAAAACTCCCACCCCCTTTAAAGGCATATAACAAGGGGAAATGTAAAAGTTAGATCACATATCACTTTTCCACTGGAGAATGTAAATATATTTGATTTAAATATTGATTTTCATAGTAAGGAGATGAGATGAACAAGTTAAAAAGACTCAATACAAAGTTACTTTGAAGAAGCATATCTGCTAGACATGCTCCCTAAACACATCCTCAACTTGAAGATCATGTAGAATCTCCTCAGCAAAGAGGATTTGTGGTAACTAAAAATGTGGATAATAAATCCCCTATATTGGGTATATAGACAGGATACAATCAACCACATCTGTATAGTCCAATCCCTTTGGGATGTCATAGAGAAATACCAGAACCACCACCACCAGTGGTCCCAATGGTTGTTGCTCCAGTTCAAGCTCCAGCAGTTGTACCTATATAGGTCCCATCCTATCCAGATATTTCCCAAAGACATATGAACACAATTGAGGAATTAACAACTCGATTGGGAGAAATATAAGAACATTGTGCAGTAGTAAAGCTTGAAAAGTGACCTTACCATAAATGATTCGACCTGATCCCCCCCCCCAAATTCTGTGAATACTAAATTCCCAATCATTAATGGTTCGAGGGATCCAAAGGAACACTTAAAAAATTTAGTTTCTATTTGTGATCACATTATGGGGAAACCTCAACAATAATAAGCAGTAATGCTCATATGTTTTGTCAAATCATTATAGGGGAATGATTTTGTCTGATATACAAGTTTTAAATCTCATTCAATTACTAGAAAGGATGATCTATATCTTAATTTTTTCTTCAATTATGCTCAATGTTGCCGTAGACAACAATTTTTGTTCTTGGATATTGAAAACTTATGGAAAATGAAAGAGTTTCATATTTCATTACTCTATGGAAAGGATTAACATATTCATTAAAACTGGACCACCCTATGGAATAGTTTCTTCCAATTTGTGTGGAAAATCTGTGTGATGAGTTATGCACAACATTGAGCCCTATGAAATACACAAGAGGGTTTCTAGACCATGAATCAATTTCCCAACAGGTGGTGGATTCCATTGTGGAATACTTATACTAAATCTTGTGTAATTCCATCAGATCTATGAATGATAACAAGGCAAGATGTGTCTTTCTCCATCATCCTCATGAAAGATCATATACCATGTTCTACTTCAAAACCATCATTATATCGAATGGCTCCACCTCCCGAGAATCATCAGCAATCACTACCTCATCAAGATGATCAAAGAGATCAATGTAAGAAATAATTTGATGAGTTAAAGGACTTTTTTATTATTTTTTTAATGAACAGGTTCTAGGTTACATCATCACAGCTTTGGAAAACAATTTGTTTCATTTTACAATGTTGAAGAAACCAAAAAAATAAGGAGATAAAGATCATATAAATTATTTTACCTTTCAACAGATGTTGGGGAATCCCATGTTGGAATTTTTTGTTTTAAAATACATGCTACACAAATTGTTAGACTATAGAAAAATGAAACTAAAATGTTCATCATCCCAAGAAGCATGTGTTACTACTAATGATCCAAAGGAAGATGGCGAGTGGCAGGATGTAAAAGGTCAAAATGTGCATAAATATGATGATTGTATAATAAACAAAAGGATCAAATGTACTCATGACATTCTACAAAAAAAAGTTGAAAAAACAATTTGATTCTTATGCCATTTATTCCACTGAAAATCCTCCTTCATCAAAAGATCATCCCTCCAAAGCACAATCCTCAGAGAAGTGAAGTGATCATAAGAAAAAAGAGCAGTCAGAAGAAGGTGTGATAATTCCATGGAGAAATTTTTCATTGAATTTGACAGATTTCATGCCACTTGTTTCAAAATCACAGTAACTGTCCCTCCATACGGCACTACTAGAATTGACCTATCAAACAGAATCTTCATCACATATTGAATTGATCTTTTTTTCCACTAACTCCATCCACGTAACAGATCTAAATTCCAATATTTGTTTTGTTTAGGATAATCCTGAGTTCCTGGTACCTAACTGGTGAACTAGAGGAAGGATCCATGGATGAGGATACAAGGGATAACATGGGTATTCTTGTAGCCACAATTTTAACTCTACCCCTTCTCAAAATGTATATGTGGAAAAATATAATGGGAGATCACTTCACCATGATCAACATGAACAATGAGTTTCTCCCACACATGGTAGAATTGGTCTTGACATGACTATTTTGGAAGCCCAATTAGTGGTTTCACCATCATTCTCTCATTAAGTTGATAGACCTGTTCAGACCAATATACCAAAATCAAAAGTATTTCTAGCTTTAGTTCTGATACTAAGAACATATAAATCAAGAGAATGAACTCCCAATGAACCTACAAAACCACATATCAATGTTGGAAATCACAAACCTCTAGAACAAAATAGGGATGTTTTGAAACAACTATCCCATGTACCAGCCATGTTCTAAATTATGGATTCCAGGACTCTATAAAAAAATCTTAAAGAAGCACTTATTGATGATTTTTCAAGTCGTCAAGAGTTTCAAACTGAAGATGCTGCTATTGCAGTTTACTGTATAGAGAATGATCCTATCGAATTTCATGAAGTTATATCTTCTATAGATGAAAATGAAGATTATATTATACATTTATACATTAGGCCCTTGTATCTACCTGGAATGGTCAATGATATTGACATCTGAAAAGGCTTCATTGATAATAGCTCAGGATTCAACCTCAATCCTATTCATATCCTTCCACTTTAATGTTGCACGTTTATGAATAAAATGAGCACAAAATTCTGGGAAATATTTCACTCATAACTAAATTGGAGATCTTGTGCCTAATTCATATTTTATGGTTGTTCATCACGACACAGCTTTTAACATTCACCTTGGAAGGCCTTGGCTACATCAAAATGAGGGCATTCCTCTGTCATACCACAAAATTTTAAAATATTATTTCAATTTTCAAATCGAATCAATTTATGGTGACATGGATTCATTCAAAATGTGAGAATCTCAATATATTGAAGTGCACTATTATCACATGAAGGGAATGAGGTCCATGAGAAATTAGGTAACATGAATTAATGCACTAAATGGACTGGAAAAATCCCAGAAAACCCATTCAAATAGTTGTGTATAGATTATGTGTTGTCCATCAATCAAATTGATAAGATAAACCCAAATCCAAACACTCATCCAGTGACATCCATAATGTCAATCGCCATAATCGAGCCTAACTGCATGGGATATATTATTGATTTTCCATGTAGTGATGAAAACATAAATGGAGATGTATTCATTCCATCCACTAAACGTCTACAAGTCTCTTCTTCTCCAATTAGACTAGATGAAGTTTCTACACTACAAAAGTAAGACATGGATGTTTATTCCCCACCCATCATATCATCTTCAAAGATTTAAGAACACCATCATAATTAGTAGGGTCAGAAATGGTTGCTTCTTCTTTAGGATGTTCAAATACTGACTCCTCCCCTAGATTTGAATGTTATTATTCATCACATAATTTTCATTTTGAAATAGAAGATGTGATATGTAAATATGAAAATAAGAAGATCTTAAGGATGCTCCTCCAGCAATGGAGAAAGGTGTCTCTACCACTGTGGAAGATCTCATAAAAATTAATCTATGTACAGAAGAAGATCCACACCACACTCTAATTAGTTCCACCATGAAATCTGAAGTGAAAAAGAAGTATACTTAATTTCTAAAGTATCACTGATATGTATTTTCTTGTAATTATACTTAAATTTGAGGACTTAATACCAATTTATCAACCCATCATTTGGGTTATCCAAAAGATCATTGAGGATTCAAGTAGGAAGCAAGAAGAACACACCCAACTCATGCCTCTAAAATTGAAAATGACGTCGATAATCTTATTATGGACAACGTTTTTATAGAGGTTCCATATCCCAAGTGCACGAAAAACATTTTCCCAGTGAAAAATAAGAATGATAAAAATCAATGTTTTCATTCATTTATGAGATCTTAACTGGCATTGTCCCAATGATGACATTGATGTTCCAATCACATAGATGTTAATTTATTCAATAGCTATATATGAAGCTCTTTAAATCTGTGATAGATACAATGGATACAGTCAAATCTACAAGGACCCACAGAATGAGGATTCAACAACCTTTAAATCCACTCAATGTGAGTTTTTTCATTGGGTAATTTCCTTTTTCTTAAAGAATGAAGGTGTAATGTATCAAGGTGACATGAACCATATCATAAAACCAATCTTTGGAAAATTTGATAAATTTCATTTGGATGATATGGTTGTTAAATATGGACAATATTTCAATCTCATGGATAATCATCATATTATATTCAATAAACATTGGCAACGTAGTTTGATGATTAATCCCTGGAAATGTGCATTCAGGGATACCTTAGTAAAATTATATAGCTTATTTATATGAAATTTTCACATCAATGTTGATCCTGAGATGAAAAAAGAAATCCTTCATATGGAACCATCCCAAAATTTGAAATAATTAAGAGGACTCCTAGTTCATTTGGCCTATATTTGGCACTTAATTGCTAATTTTGCTGGAAAGTGTTTACCCTTCACTAGATTAATGAAAAATGGATTCACTTATAAATCAACTACAGACATCCAGGATTCATTTGATACCCTCATGAAATATCTCTCATGTCAACACTATTAGTGAAACCTATTGATGGAAGTCAACATATTCTCTATGTGACAACATTTGAGGGATCAGTGGGTGCCTTCCTTTCCCAATAGAATAATTCTAGGATTGAAAAAACTTTTACTATCTCAAATGAACTATTCTTAACATAGAGAGTCAATATTCAGGTTACAAGAAGTGCTACCTGGAGTTAATATTTTCAGTTTAGAAATTTAGGCACTACCAACAACATCATGAAGTATAATTTCTGTCTCACAATAACCCGCTCAAATTTATCCCCACTCAACTTACTCTTACAAGGTGTTGGGAATGGTGGATAGTTATTTTTAAACAATTCAATATCCATTTTGTGCCTCAAAATACATTATAAGGCCAGAATATTGCGTATTTCCTTGATGAGCATACATATGTAGAAGATGCATCACTGAATACTGAACAACCTGATGAAGATGTCTTATTTATTCAAGATAAGCCCCAAAAATGGGAGATATACTTTGATAAATCCTCCAGAAGTCCAACTGGGAAAGGAATGGAAAAACCTAAACTCAAAAAAATTGGGTTCCAAATTCTACTTATCTCCCCATAAAAGATAGTGTTTCTATATTCCTTACTATTGTCAGAAGGTGGTACCAACGATGAGGCAGAATATCATCCTCTCATCACAGACCAGGAATTGGCACTCTTGGTATAATTGATTTTCCGTAAAGTGAAAGGTGATTCAGAGTTGATAATCGAACAAATAAATGAGGATTAGTAAATAAAAAAATAAGAGTTGATCCCTTTTTTATTATGTAATAGGGTTAATGGAGGAAATTCCATTATATCCAATGCTGACTTATGTCCTGTGGTTACAAAATTCCCGAGCTGATGCACTGGATAATGTACCCATAGCCCAGGATGATCTAAATCAGAATGAAAAAATCATCAGTATTTCCCATTATCTAGTGGTTTTAAATTTATTTCAAACAGGAATAGAAAGAATTAATGAAATTAGACCTATTTCTGAGACATGTGGTCATACCAAGGAATGGATGACACCCATCAATGAAGACCATCACAACGGAGTTCTTCCACCAGATAGAGCATAAAAAGAAAAGATCCGATAAAGAGTGGACAATTTTTCTCTTTATGATAATTTAGATCACTGGAAGATCCTCTACAAGAGAGGCATCAATGGAATCCTCTCCTCGTGTCTTGACAAAAAAGAAATTGTATCTTTCATGAAATAAGTACATGCAGGAGCTTGTGGTGATCACTAGTCAAGGTATAGGCATTATGATCAAATCTATAGTCTTGGATACTTTTGGCATTCAATGATGTAGGATTTCCTAGAGTTTACAAAGAAATTCATCCAAACCAACTGAAATAAATCATCATTCATCAACCTCTGAAGTATTTACATAAATCTAGATACTCCTAGAAATTTTCCACAAGGGGAATGGATGTATTAGGACCTTATCCTCCAACTATAGCTAAGCATTTCAAGTAAATTATTACCGATAATGATTTCATCTCCAAATGGGCAGAGGCAATACCTCTCAATGAGGTCAGATTCAATAGCATTGTTTTCTTTGTCAAAACATACATCATCACCAGATTCGATGTCCCCCATACTATACTAACCGATAACGGCACCAATTCCTGTTCTGTTGAGGTAAAAAAATTATATCAAGAGAACAATATTAAATATAACAAGTCATCTCACTATCATGAAGTAGCCAATGGACAGATAGATTCATTACATAAAACCATATAAAATATAAGGTATAATATGGTGGATAAAGATAATAAATATTGTCTTGATGACATTTTGCATGAATTATGGGATTATGAGACTACTACCTGTACTATTACTCAAGAAACTCCATATTTATTTATGTATATAATCGATGTAGTTTTCCCAATTGACTTTTAATTTCATTCACTCCGAGTTGTAATATGTGATCTGTTATCTATAGGTTAAATGTCTTTGAAACAATTTGATGAGCTGGAATGATTAGACAAAAAATGATTTAATCCATTGCAACATTTAGAAGACTATGAGAACAAAATAGTGTGAGCTTTTAACAAGAATGTTTGCCTACATTCATTTCATCATGGAGAATATGTGTTGGTCCTCGTGAATCCAATGATACTAGGAATGAAGCCTCCAAATCATTAGACAAAGTGGGAAGGACCTTATTACATACATAAGGTCTACCCAAATAAAACATATTCCCTAATCAAAATGGATGGAGAGCTTATTACAACTCTAAAAATATGAAATTCATGAAGAAATACTTTGTGTAAATGCATCATATGTCATCGCAGCAAGACTATATACTGCACAAGACAAATTCATAGTTACAAGACATTAACTGTATAACAACCATAAGCATCCTACCAGCATGACAATAAAATGCATAGAATTATTTTTTTTATTGCATGACATTAAATTTCATGACATCATTTTCCCTTGTTACGAAAAATTAAATTGTACGTCTAATGTACTCTCTATTTGAAGTTAATAGCTTCTATATGAAAGAATCATTGACATCATTGGTTCTCCTTAGTGGTACATGACATCCATTCCACTATATGATTCAATTAGATCTGCATAGTGGCCTCATTTCAAGAACTATGTGTGGCATGATTCTCATCCATATGAGATACATAGAGATGCCTAGATCTCCAATCATGTTCCCATTTGAAACCAATTTTTTCCATTTTCTCCTCTTATACAAGTATTAAATCTATAATGAGTACTCTTACAAGATTCATGGTTTGATTTGGATACTAACTTGTGTCATAAATTTAACCATTCTTCTAGAATTTTTTAGAAAGAACTCATCTCCCACATTAATCATATTTGGTGTGGTAAATGAATTTTCATGAACTATGTGTGGATTTATTCTCATCCATATTAGATATATAAAGAATCCAAGATATCAAATCTTGGCCCCATCCCCGATAAACCCCCTTATTCTCAATGTAAGAATCAAATATGTATATAGAATGTTTAATGAACTACGTATGGCATGATTTTCAACCATATTAGCTACATAGTGACCCCTAAGTGTAATTCCTTAGTCCATCCACAATATTCCTTTTCATATGTCAGAATCACATCATGTCCTAGCTACATGACTCTAAACTACCCAGAATAATATTGATTCAACAGAAACATGGATTATCTCCATTTTTCTTGTAAGTCATATCTAGGTAAATGACTGAAAACTCATGAAAAATATTGATTAAAATATTTATCATATGAATTGGGTATTGCCAATTTTCATATTTCACACTCATAATCTTGAATATTTTCATATCGTCAAAATATTTCTTATGGTTTTTGGTGGCAGAGTTTATGATATTTGATATATATTTTTCCCAACATTATTGTATGTTCCCTTAGGTGGCCTTGCATAATTTTCCTACGTAATGGGCATGTCAGTCAAAAGATGACAATATTTTAATATACATAACATTCCCTAGTTATCCCTGCATAAAAAAATCCCCATAATAGGTTTGTAAAAATTTGTATCTTCATTCATGGTTCAATCATATTTCTTCCCCGTCACAGATTGATGACAATATTCAATAATCTGTATCATTATGAAGTCTTACGGGTATATTTGTCCCATTATCATTCTCTTGATCAAAAAATATTCAATAGAATTGTTTAAAAATTTCCCTCTCCATATGTTCAAATCAATATAAAATGACCTTGGATCATTTGACCAAATATCATCTGTTGTTCCATATTGGTCCTAGTCGTATGACCTAAAACAATAGAAACCATACTTCATACATTTGGGTTAGACCATTGTTGAAATAAAATTCATTAAATTCATTGAAAATCATGATTGGAAATAACATTTTCATATTCATGTGCATTTTTTAAAAACCAAACTCTATGAATTGGATAATCAAGAATCTCCATAAACATTCTTTGACATTAAACTATATATTTTCAAAATTTTGAGAGCTATTTTTCCTAACTATGCAGTACCTTCCCCTGAATGGCCTTGAATATAATTTTCTTTCATAACAGGCATGTTAGTCAAAAGTTTCCACTATTTGACTATGCAGCATATGTCCCATAATATAACCCCCATAATAGGTTTGAAAAAAAATGGTAATTTCATTTTTAGAAAATACTTCCTCTAATAACTTTAGTAATTTTCCTATATCATTCCTTAAATCTAGAAAACTTATAAAACACACTTACAACTCTTCTCTTCCTTACATGTATATAGTAATATGTGTCCAATCAAATTATCAGGAAATTGGGAGAGTCTCAAAACATTGGTCAAATATAAAGACCATAAAATTAAATCCACCCAATGTCCACACAATACGCCTTAAAACTACACAGCCAGATATCAAAAATTCCTCTTTCTGGCCAGTTTTTCTATTCCTGATACACCAAATTTGTGTAAAATAGGTTTTCCTAATCCATACATATGTTTTCGCAAATAACCATTTATTATTAGATTCTATTTCCCTGAAAAAACCTTCCACATTGGTCCTTAGTCACCCAAATCTTATTTTCCCATGTCAATCGACTGTAGAATGATATATTTATAAGAGCTCTTTTTCAGGACAATGCAGTATGTTTCCCTATAAGCCTTGCATAAAATTTCCCAACATGATAAGCTTGTCGGTCAGTAGATTCCACTATTTGGCTATGCAGCATATTCCGTAGTTATCCATGCACAATAAAACTCACATAACAAGTTAGTTAAAAATGTTAACTTAGTTCTTGGAAGAGACCTCCTTTATATTCATACATGTTTTAGATTTCATCACCATGAAAATCATGAATCAATATTCCACTTGGATGTATTTAAAGAATATTAGAGAAATTATAATCCACTTAGCTTTGTTTGGGATCTAATGTAAAAATAATTTGTCAATGTTGTTTGACTATAAATACTATCCCATTATAGTAAAACCAGATTGACTCTAAACATCAAACAACAAGGTACATGTTACTCACCAAAATTGGAAACCTGTAATGGTCACCCTAGATATAAGTCTAGTCTTAGATCACTAAACATTCATTTTTTTGTGGATTAAGTAATATTGAGTAATATAATTTCAAAATATAAAAAGTTATTAGGGTTTGATTATATAACCCCAATAAAAATGAAACTATGCTCAATATTATCATTGGTTTAATAATAAAATTTTAAATACCCACATTATTTTCATTGTAATTATTATTATCTATCATAATGGTTTGATGTTAAAAGAAAATCATCAACATTACTTTTAATATTGCAATTATGAAAAAGAAAGGATAAAGAAATGTATGATTGGAGACCAAATTACGATCAATTATATAAAATTAATTGGACATATACAAAATGGATCCTCTCTGTCATGTGGTAAAATATTCTCTCAACATGACTCCTAATCTGTTGAATGACCTCATGAGCCTTATCAACCGCCTATTGATGTTGAGGAAACTGGGAAACTGCATCCTCTTTATCTTGACGAAGTGCTTCTTTATCAGTTCCAATGGTTGTTATGCCCTCCAATTAGGTTTCTCCCAATGTTTGGATAAACTAATAAAATTTTTTATGAATGGTATCTAGTTTTTTATGAAGATATACTAATTATTTCTTGCCTTATTAGATTTGATGACCAATTTCAATCGAAATATCACTATGATCATCCTCTGCCTCAACTACTGAAGATCGGAAGCTCTAAATATTCACAATCTATTTATCCTCTTCTAGATGTTGTTTCTGCTTATCTTCATACTCTCATATGAGAATGGGAACATTCATTACATCATAGACTGGTCAATAATTAAATCCAACAAATCCCAATATACAGAATAGTTCTATGAGATTTTTATAATGGGACAGTTGATCATCAAAAGTTTTCTTAGCAATTTTTCTCTATATATGACGCCATGTCTTTTTATGTTCCATGCCATGAGAATATCGAATATATATGTATGAATCTGAGTCACTAACATGGGGTGTAATGTAATTTGGAAATTGATCACATAATGAGTTCTCTTATTCTGCTTCTCTCAGAATAGTATAAGAATCTCCTTCTGGTGATTCATAAGCCAATGTAAAAGATTCACCTTCTCATCTATCCGAGGGAGATGATAACACTAAATGAAAAATCACGATCATTTTATGTTTTAGAAAAATGGAAGAAACAGATTTTGATTCAAAAATCCAACAACATTTACCCAATAATAAGTTTGTCACTTGATTGGATTCATCCATAGGGTTATTAGCTTCAATAATTTGAGAAGATGATTCTTGAGGAGGGGAATTCTCTTTAGTTTTCCTAGTTGTATAATTAAAGGCTCTGGAATGTCTCTCAGTTTGGTGGGGGTCCTTAGTAAGTATTTCTCTAGCATCAGTAGAGGAAGAATACAGTGGAATTCCCAAATACTAAAGATCCATTGAAACATTTTTTTATACAAAGCTACATAAGTTGAAATTTTCTATGAATTTTCAAGTAATATAATTACAAATATGTATGGAAAATGCAAGAATGTGAACTTACATCATTTAAATTTCTCATGAATATCCCAAAACTCCATAAAAAACCAGGAATGTAAATGTTTGTTTTATGGGATTCCATTATTTCTATGTATGCGGCATGGAATGTTATAGAATCCTCACCATTTAAGGTATTCAACAAATGTCGGTTGATGCCCAAATTCTCTCTTCTGGAATTCTATTCAATCATTTCTTCAATTGTAAAAACATCATCATATCATTCCAAGTTTGGGTCAACACCAGTATCTACTTCAGACAGCGCTGGATATCTATTCATTTATTCTGGAGAAATAGGACTATAAGCATTTATTATTTTAAAATCCATTGCTACGGGAAAATGATCAGAGTTATGTTTAAAATAAGAATATTATCAATGAATTTAATATTCAAGAGTAATGAATTTGATATTACCATGGATTTTCTCTCTATCAATATATCCAAGAGAAGGTACAGGAGAATCATTTTTTGTTTTATCTTTAAAGGTTGAAAATTTATCAACATGAACCAAGGTTTCTCTTGGGGTTTTCATCAAAGGTCTTGAGGAATTAGACCTTAATCCCTTAAAAGTTGAGAGAGATGAAAATCCAGAAAGGGGGTAAAAGTAATTACCAAATTTATCAATAATTTCATAGTTCATGAGGATAGTATAAATACTAATTATGTTGATGAACACTATTGACCAATATTATATCTCTCTATCCTTTCCTTTCAAAAGCATGAGGAGAAATTGAGAAACTCCTCTTAGAAAATGAAACCAGAGATAATGGTTGAGGATTATCTTACCCCATTACAGAGTCATGATTCTATCTCCTTGGGAATGTTAGGGAGTCATAAGTGGTCATTGGATGCGTCAATTGGAGAACCTATAATTTCATACCATGCTAACCTGGTAACATGTCCTGTGGATCCTTACTTTAATTTATGTTTCAGAACACAATTTCATCTAGATTAATGATGGTGAATAGTAAATCAGAATTGAGAAAAAATAAAATTAATATAGGTTCTCAGCATGAACATAAATGATCCATTCCTCCTAAGATTTAATAATTACCCTTTTGTGTATCTATAATTCCATCATATAAGATAATCATTTAGATTATGGTATTTTTTCATCAGTTGCACATATAAAATCCTCCATCTACGTAATATACAAATGTAATTCATCCAGGTTATTATCCAGATGATAATCAAAAGGTTCTTTAATGTATCCCACCTCTGGTATCCGACAACCATGTTGGAGGAATGACCATGCATCCCTCTGTTCATGACTCAAGCCCTCCCAAATGTGAATGGCTGGAGGTCGCAAATAATTTGATCCTAGTGTTGTTTGTTGTGGATAAAATTCTACTCCTTTAAATTGGTGATCCTCTTCAGGAATTACTTTTCCATTTGAATGGTCAATATATGGGATAGGAATCTCTTTCTGATGACATTGGCCAGACTATCTTAGTGCTAGAGGTATTTATTATTTATCTTTAGTATTCCTTGTATACCTTCTACGAAGATGTTTTGAAGGCTCTAAAACTTTTGAAACATCTGCATCATCATTGTGTTTGGACTTCTTACAAAAATTGGTATTCACAACAGTCATTGTAGCTACTATTCGATATATTCATTTTGTCAAAGCCTTTCAAGGTATGAGGAAGTACACGATTTATCATATACAGCTTCCAATCTGATTGATGCATCTTATGGACATACCGTAATTGAAAATTGGGTTGTATTAAAGCCATTATAATACACAATTATCTATCTCTCATACATGGGTGGAAAAGAATTTGATTGTTGGGGATATATTAACTGAAGAGAAAACCTTTAGGGGATATAAGCCTCATATATAATTTAACCATCAATTATGGTCGATAATACACAATCATTAAAATTCCATCATGTAATACCTCAACTCATAATTTTCTTCCATAAAGTCATCAATAAATGTTCTAATTGGAGGGTTATAAAAAGGAAAGAAGTTTAATTCTCCTTCTACAATCAATTAACATAGAACTATGTCAGGTCTCTTATTCTGAGGATGGATAGCAGAAAAATTCTATAAAAATATGTGGAATCAACCATTGGGGACTCTAACTAAATTCTACACTAAGTATGTATAAAAGAGTCCTGAAATCCAACCCCTTAACTCATGGAATTTCCGTGAAAGTATAAATGGAGACTTCCCATTATGTAAATGCAACAGATAATATTAAATTCTTACCAATAAATGAGTTTCTAACCCAATATACTTCCATTCTAAGAATTTAGTTGTGATAAAAAAATTCCATGGCCTTACACAACCTCTAGACTCACTGACTAGAAGAAAGTAAATGCTTAGCAACATGGAAGTGATGAGGGACCAATATGTTTCTGAACTGCTATGATTATCTGTAGATGGAAAAATAGTTGGACTTCTACTGGTGAAACCTTTCTCTTATTTTGGTTCTAAAATGGCTTCTATCCACACACTGGAATGAATATCTTTCTTGTCTTTGGGTAATTTAATTGCTAAATTGAATAGTTCAAGAGCCAGTAGTGGTGTTTTGGTAACATCACCCTAATATGTAACCAAAGGAACAAACTCTTCATACTTTTCCGAGATAATGGTAACCCCATCTATTTGGTAGATATCCCATAAACTGATGCCAAATTCACCGTGCGACAAATTGAAAAAATTCGTTTGCAGAATCCATCAGCTCAACAATTTAGGAATGAAATCATTCTTATAAACATAAGTTATTACCATCTAGACAGATTCATAAATATATACATCTCATAACTATATCATAATTTTTTCACAAGTATGACACCCCCAAAATTCCCACATCCATTAAGGATTTACACCTCCTCCAGAACAAATATATGTGTCGTCCTTCCAGCCATTAAACGAATTGGTTTGAGAAGACAATAAGTATGAATCATAAAAATGTGGCCTTGGATCTATAACATGATCTTTCATACCATGATTACATATACTATTATTTAGGATGCATACCGTTAGGACTGATCCGTCATTAATTGGCATTCCCCTCATGGTAATATTCATGCAATGACAATTAGAGTATTGAAGAAACAAATTATTCTGGAACTATTCCTTAATAGATGGAATGTGGGATTCTTTTAAAATCCCATGTACAGATAGGGATAAGTAGTAACATTGTGGATATTAATGTTGCCATATTATTAATCCTTTCCATAGACATGGAATATTACTTCCAAAAACATCATAATAATCTGGTGCGATTATTTTCATCATCTCATTTTGATGACCCTTATCTTATTCAGTAGAGTTTATCAAGTTAGCCATTTCCTGCAAAAGAATTACCAAACAACCCCTATTAGGTTGAAATTTTGAGTTAAGAAAATTAAAATTTTAAATTAAAATAATTTTAATTTTTAGAAAAGGAAACTCTTCGCGCAGGTCATTCGATGGGGTATTTAATAAAGGTCATTTGACAAGGGTCCTAGCGCATCTCCATTGACGAAGTCGTTCCTCGTAGCTCCATCATTCAAGTAAATTATCCTTTTGATAATTTCAAGGATACTACGTGAGAATAAAAAGCGTTGAGGATGGATGAATGAGCTACACAAGGATAGATAAATAATCTTATATCACGAGTTAATAAAACCACAAAGGATCAGAAATATTTATAGACATCGATTGATCTCTGCGGCTTGCCTATGTGAAAACTCTATGCGACATACCTACATGAAAGAGAAATGCAGAAAACCTGTGTGATTCAGCAATTACACCATTGTATTTTCCCCGTAATTTTACCTTGAGAATTATCCCTCCTTTTAATAGGATAAAATATTTATGGGAATATTTTTTTGACACTACTTTGGAATAGAAAATGACGATGAATGTGGCCCTAGATATTTCAAAATATCCAGGTGACCATTGATGAATTTAAAGAGAACACAAACTTTCATCGGCTTCATAGAAGACCAGCAAGACAGACCTACATGGTGGTAATCTTTATAGACCACTAAGGGGTGGAACTACATAAAGGGACTACACAGTGGACCTCTACTAACAAATTTCTTTCAACCAACCCCCCTCATTTCCAATAAATAGGACCCTTGAGATCTTAATTTGACAACAGAAAAAAATTTAAAGGACATCCTTATACTCCATTGGCATAGGTCAATTTCCTAGATACCTAAAATTGTCTCATTTAGCTCTATAAGAACATGATAGAATAGATATATATATGGGATACGTCTTTTTTAAAACTCATTCACAATTAGAGGCTTATATAGGTTTCATTACCCTATGTAAAAAAAATCTTCAGTCATTGCTCTTACCTATGTGGCACACCTCTAAGGCAATCCAGCGTGATACATCTACATTGAAATCCAATGTGGAATACTTATGATGGGTACCTACGATGCAGAGCTACGCATAAGGCCTCCGCATCATCCTGAAACCCTCATTATGGTCAATCATGGAAGGTTATCTCCTTCCTTTGTTACCTTATCTGAATGGGACTATGGTGAAGCCTCCACTGAAACCTCATTACTTATCAAACCATTGGAAAAGGCGCATCAGTGTGCCTATGATTTTGTTTTGTATATCCAAAGACAGAGGTTTCCCACATTTTTTCAAAAATGGGGTTATGATTCATGAAATTTCTATGGGTTTGTATATCCGTAGTCACATATACCTTTCTCCTAGGAATAGTATTGTGAAGTTATTGGTTTATAGAATTAGGGTTTGTGTTGTGTCCTCCACATTTCGCCTCTAAGACCCGAAACCTCAGGTCCCTGGTAGGAAATGTATAGTTTACACTTTCTATTCCATTAAAAGTACAGGAGAAGTCTCCATCCCCTACGAGGACCAATTTTAGGGTAGCTATCCTGGTCCAGGCCCCTAACCGTTGAAGTATATGGTTGTAGTCTCACTCCGCTCTACTTTCTTCACCTTCAATCCTTCCTTACATTAGAACCTTTTCCAATGTAACAATAACACAGGGAAGGCTCTTCACCTCACCCTATTCAATGGTCACCTCGCCCTCATCCACCATCGCTTCAATATGCATGTCCTATTCCACCATCAAAAGTTGAAAAGTGTGGGTTCCTTTATTGAATCCTTCACATCCCCTTATTTTTCACACCGATCATGAATCTCTTAGTATTATAGATTTGTGATGATTATATGAATTCAAAAAACACCCACTGGGAATGAACTACGAGAACTCTAATTCCAACCATAATTGAGATACGTAGGTAGCCTTCTTAGGGCCTAAGATCACAATATTTCCTCTTAAAGAATCCAACCCTAAATCCCATAATATGGGCGTCCTCCTTACGAATAATCCCCAAATTATCAGGGCATCCTTTGCAGGATGTAAGCCCAAACACATTTCTCTCAAATGACTATGATGTCCTATGAGACATATTGAACTACGTGGGCTTTGATTTTCATCGAAATGGGATACGTAGGATGCCTCATTAATGTTCAAACCCAACACTTCAAATCAACGTTATTCTTCTATGGCCATATTCTCAACATGTTCTAATATTACTTGGTAACCCATGTTCTTTCAAAATTCTTTATAATGCCATGGAATATGCCCCACACCAAACATTGAATAAGAACCTTTTTCTTTTATTCCCTTAACACATGACATTAAACGGAATAGTTAGGTCCTTATCACATGACGTTAAAAGGTATGATGTTTCTCATTAAGAGGTACTAAAAAATGATGGTATTAATACCTTTCACAAGGATATTTATGTATACCATTTATTGGTATGACACCTACATCGAAACAAACCTTTTTTCCCCTGGATGACAATCATTTCCAGAGTTCCCCACTTAGTGGATTAAAAACCAGTATCATCATAACGATGATTTAAAGAATCTCTAAATACTATATGAGAGGATACCATTAATGGAGAACATTGAATACATACATATATCTCCATTAATGAATAACATTTAATACATAAAGATGATTCTAAATTTAACACATGATTATTATTGATTGCTAATTCCAAGGGAATCCTATATTATATTTGGTGAATTAATAAGGAATCATGAAAATATCTCAAATCTGTAAAGAGAGTCATAGTGTAGAAAATATTTCCCCCCAAAAGGGTATGATGAGTCTAACCTCCCATCCTCTAGACAAATGCATGTTCCAAAGAATCATTAGATAAATTTAATGAATTCTTAGATTTGGAGAGAAGGTCCCTTTTAGATAAAGATCTCTTTTATGTTTCTCATTCCGGGAATAAATCAAATGAAAACTACCTTCAAGTAATCATTCATAAACTAGAACTCATGTTCCATGGAACTACAAAATAGTATACCATAAGTATGTTCCTCAATTTCAAATGAGTTTCCACCCTTGGTAGCCTATATCCTTCTTCAATTAATTATTTCATCCATCTATGGAAAATATGTTCTGGAATACTACCATTGATATTTTGGGTTATCATCATAGAGGATAATAATTATAACCTCTCAATGTGACAGGTACTCTAGGAACATTATCACATGAAATTACTTATAGAACTATAATAATGATGTGTTATGGAAACTATTCGAGTTCATAAAATTGAATAATGATTTTCATAAAGAACGCAAAAGTTAGTTCATGGGAACAAAATTCAATACAGAAAACAAAAACAATTCAAGTTACTATAAGATAATAATTATCATTAGCTTCATAAATCCCATGTTCAAATAGTTATTCTTATGTTCACATCCCCTAAATGTAAAATGAGGATTTAGAAAACTAATTAGGGTCATATACATCGCTCCAAAACCCAAAAAAATCACCAATAGTTCCAAAGTAAAAATTCTAAACCTCATTGAGTCATGCACATGGACATCGACAGACATTACATCATGGTGTAATATTTTAAAAGAGAATTTTACCCCCAAAACAACATCAACCTATTTAATCGGTGTCAAAAAATTAACATAAATTTTACTATACATAAATTACATGTGGGTGGAGACAACACATATTTCACAACACCTGGATGTAATATAACCCATAAGAAATAATTAAATATCATTTACCTCAGCCTAATTGAAGTTCACACATTAAAAACACCATATGAATTGATGTTTATCAGAATATATCACAAAATCAAAAAATATTATGATCCCAAACATTTATATATACCTAATTTTCCTTATGAATAAATAATTTCATATATATTATGTAACGTAATATAATTTAAACACATGAAACACATAATATGTTATTTCATAAATGGATAATTCTATATTTAAAAAATAAATATATTCATGAAAATTGAAACTAGAATTGAGGGATAATAAAAACAAAAAACTATATAACATGAAGATATGGTTCACTATTATCTCCAAGAATTATATCACTTGTTAATATCACTATAAAATATATACATAAATTTATTAATACAATTACATTTTTTGAAATGAAAATTATTGAACATTGAGAGGAATTTAGATAAATTATGAAAGATAAAATTATAGTATAATTTGGTGGATTAAATGACCATTGTAATAGTAACATGGCTATTAGAAAAAGGAACCTAGAAACCATGAATTGGAATATGGATGTTAGAATAGTTAATTGTCCTAAAAATAATAAAATTCCTTACTATTAATATTTATCTAGATTAAACCAAGAAACCAAAAAAATGTACTATAAAAAAATATCTGGATTAACAACTGAAGAATATTTGTAATTGACTGTACTTTTTTTTACTTTTTTTACAACCATAACTTTCATATTATAATTAAAATTATCTATTTTATTTTTTTTAATAAAACTAATTTTAATCTAATAAATATTGAATTTAAATTTTATAAGGATTATTTTTTTGAATTTATTTTAAAAAATTTAATTAATATATTGATAAGGAAAATCAAGTTTTTAAATAAGAGATATATTTTGATAAGATAATTTAATATGTATTAATAACCTTAAAAATCCTATAATTTAATGGTTGATGAAAAATATTTTTTATTAGTCCAATAATTAAATAAATGGAAAACCGAATCTGCAAATTTATTTTCTAAATTCTAATGTTATCTAATGAAATAAGTTCATAATTTATTGCATAATAATTCTGGATAAACTCATAAATTATATTAAATGGTTATATAGACTGAAAAACATTAATGTTTTATCAAATATAGTTCATAATGTCATTTATTACTATTATAAGGATTACCTTGGAAATTATATTTTATCCCAAAAACTCCTTCTATAAAATATTATTATATATTCTCTCTTACCCTGGAAACATAACATATAAAAATATGGTAAAATTTACCATAACATAAAAATGATTATAATCCATATTTTTATTCCTAATTATATAAATCTATGAATTGAATGATTTAAGATCAATATCAATAGAAAAATAAAAATAAGTTCTCATTATTCCATCAAATTTTCCTGTTATTTTTCAATTATCTTCCTCAATAGTTATATTATTTTATATTTCAAATACCCTAAAAATATTCAGTTTTTTCAAATATAATAATAGAATTAACCTAATTTATTTATTTATATAAAAATATGTTTATATTTTTTATATATCACACTTTTTGTTATGAAAATTTTCCATTAATGGTCGATTAACCACCAGGGAATACGTTTTCAGTTTAGTTCATCTGAAAACTATTAAAGATGGTTATAATTAATAATAATAGAAAATTAATATGTAAATATATATTTATAATCCTATATAGTTAATAATACTAATCTATATGGATAACTAAATTATGTTCATTAAATCAATATAATATGGGACCTTTTAAGGAAAATAAAATATTAAAACATATAACCATTAAAAAGTAGAATCAAGATAAAAATTTGAATTATTATAATGGATAACTTTGGGAAAAAATGAAAAAAAAACTTATTGTTTCATGTTTCAATATTCATAAATTCCTTATATAGGATATTGAAAAGTGATGAAAAAAATCGTGACCACATGCAAGGGAATCATGATTCCATGTTCTTATTTTTTAGGATTTTTTTCTTTTTACTATTTATTTACCAAATGGAATAATCTAAATTCAATTAATGAGCCCTTTTGAATATTATTGAAATCAACATTCTGGAGATAATTTTATTTACATCCTTCAAAATATTTCCATTTTTTCCTATAAGGATTATTTGTAATGAATATTCTCCAAAACATCTTATTGACTCCTCTGGAGGTGTATCTTATTTTGTTAACTAATAATATTATTTTATTAATAAATATGACCTCTTTTATGCATTTGTGATCTCCAAATGTTATTCATTAAATTAATCTTCTCTTAATTTTTGTGAAACCCATTAAATTTCTATTGTTTATTTTGTTACTTTGTTTATTATATGTTTCTATTACAGTGGGGAATATTGATCATGAGAATAATATAATGTGATGAGTTACACCAGAATTTTATATCACTCAAATAAATTAGTATATGTGGTATATCTCTTGATATTCTGATTTTTATGCATGAACATGATGATATATTTTTTAACAATTAATATATTATGATTTATAAACATATGTTATTGTGTAACATTATGTTATATTTTTCCTCAACTATATATTAAATTTGAACATAATATTATAATCCATCATAATTATAAATAAGACACATTAGATTCATTTTTCAAATGATATAATCATTATTATATTCTTTATCCTAGGATTATGATAAGACTATGATGATTATACTAACCCATGTTCAATTTTTAGGTTCCAGGAGCAGTAGAAGTATGGGAGGGACAGTTCCCAACTTTTAGTTTTTCCATATTCAATGAAAAATATGTGATTATTATTAAAATGAACTACATTATACATGGAATTAAATCTAGTATATAGAATAAATAATATAATCTCATAACTAACAGATCAAATCAAAATATTTTTTTTGAAATAATTTATTTCAATTAAATATAACCTTCCAAGGTGATTCTTTCTTCGTTAATGAATTTAGAAAATTATCTACAACTATAGGATAGTTTCATTTTATATATAATAATTACATCTCCTATAGTGGCGATCCACATGTGTTCCATGTATCTTCAAACATCATGGATGAATTATTCAGGTTCCATCACCACTAATCCATGTGTATGTGATCTCTACCTTCGATCGCCTTTATAACCACTTACATAGCATTCTCCTAGATTTGGTAGTGGGAGATCACTCCCATTATTGATATTTTTTTGGAGAAGACAGAAATATCGTAGGATGATAGTTATTTTCAATTCATTGGGAACAATAATAATAATCATCGATTGTCTACTTCTTGTCTAATAAGAGAATAAAATAACTGGGAATTTAACTCATTAATATAATAATAAATAATTTGAACAAGTGCATTAATGATTTAATTAAACCTATGGAAACCACTATTTCATATAATAGAAGAAAAATTATTATTTCTCGACATGTTCATATCCTGGAAGTTTTCAATAAATATTATTTAATCAAAATAGGTAGAATATTATTATTTCTCAATGGATCAATAACATGGTCTGCCAATCCTCCACCATATTTATTGAACCTCCAATAATGAATATTTATTTATTAAATAAGTATAACTAAATTATTCTAAAATAAATATATAAATATTATATTTACTAAATTGAAAATAATTATTCATTAATTATTCTTCAAATATTATATTATATAAAATAAAAATTGATGAAATTTATGCGATCATGCATCCATAAAAAATATTATTCCACAATTGGGAATAATAATTATTAAACATGTTAAATATTAAATAAGACATTTTTTCAGAGAGATATTGTAATCATTTAGTGTGTGATTGTAACAGCCCGGACCCTCCTAGTTTAGTACTTTGCCAAAACATGGTTCTGTCAAATGATTTCACCAAAACGATGGCACTGGTCACGATCTCACACCAAAACGGTGGCACTGTGAGGGTGACACCGTGACAGTGGTACCACGTGGGTGGCACCGTGACACTAGCACCGTGTGGGTGACACCGTGATAGTGGCACCATGACAGTGGCACCGTGTGGGTGGCACTGTGACGCTGACAAATTGACGGTGGCACCGTGTGGGTGACACCATGACGGTGGCACCGTGACGGTAGGACTATGTCATCACCGAGGGTCTTCTTTATTTTCCCAACTTTCAACTTTTTCCCCTCCTGGAACATATCTTTTGATTTAAAAATGATTTAATACCCCCTTTCAAAACCATTTAAAGCCCATAAATAATATCTAAACTCCCCCAAGATCTAGGCGACCCTTAACATACCAAAACACGTTGATTTTCCTCAGTGTCATGCCCTTTCCCCGTACTTTCTAGTCCTTCCCCTATTGCACATTTTTCGTCTGATTAAAAGAAATGGTTTAACGCACAACCATTATGACCACCACCTGGATGGGAATAATTAAATAAGAATTAATCCCATCGTGTGTAACCTCCCAACCGCATGGGAAAACACGATCCAATATTAAATCAGTTCAAAATTTCTTATCCCGTAACAATAGGATCTCATCGTTATATCACGATAGAATTTCTTCTTTCTCCTTCTTGGATATACTTCTTTCGTCGCCCTAGGTGCGCTTCGAGTTCCTCCTTCCTGAGGCTCGTGGTGCGCTTGTGCTGGAGTTTTTATGCTCATCCTTGGAGTCTCTAGAGTTCCTCCCCTGCAAGTCGGACATCCTCAATTCTTGGCATGTAGAGAAAGACATCATTGTTGATCATCCAGGTAGGGTATTACTTCGTCTCTCCATACTGTGTATCATGCGGGGTGGGAATGCTATTTTTTTGAGGAATGGATGAAACCAAACATTAATCAATATAACAATTGTACTTTTAAATAATGAATGGGGGTGTGATTGATGTTTCTTGTGTATTTTCATACCCTTTATTATTTATGTTCTGAGTTGTGAGGGACTATTCCCACTGAAAATCATGGCCGTTGGTGGTCTTTATTTGTGCATTAATGAACCTCAGACTTCTGTGATGATTGAATGGATCCAACATGGGAATTTGGTTAATCATGTAAACTCAATCAATTAAATGAATGTTCAGTGAACAGTAATCCTTGTGTGATCACCCAGGTTAACCAAACAGAAAGAATAAAACTTATTGAGTGATTTACTTGAGTCTAGAAACTTCCTTTCTCTATCTTGGTGGCATGTCTGTTTGTTCTACTTGAATCTTATGGGGTGATGTGGATGGGGATGAGATCCACTATTTTTATACGGTTGATGGCTCTGGATTTGAGGCCTTATGGGGTTGTATCGTGGGGCTTGTTTTGGTTCCAGTACTTTGAGGGATCTCACTGATCCCTGTGTTATAACTTTACAAGAGGACTAGGTGTGAATGCTTAAGTGTTGTTTTACTGTTTTCCTTTCCACATCTTGTGGTTATGCCTGTTAATTTCCCATTAGTGTAGAATTTACTTAAATGGAATCACTTGAACAAGAAATCAAGAATGTGTTTAATGGGGAATTTTTTTTCTAGGAATGAGTTGTGACTTGGCTGTGATTGTTGTTCCTTTCTTTTATGAATTAATAGTAACGAGGGTGTTTGTGCTTAGGTTGGTTTTGGAACCCCTGGTTTGGGATGAGTGCTTGATACCTATATATATAATTTTAGTTTTTATGTTTCTTTTTCGCGTCCCACCCATGTTGAGCACTTCGTGCTGAACACCCCTATTTCACGGGGGAGGGTATTTTTTCCAACACTCTTATGAGTGGATGGTTATCATCTCCTTTTCTGATCCATTTCATGAATATCCCAAGACTCATCGAGTAGGCTGTTATTGCCTGAGGTGCATTATAGCCCAAGATTCATTGGGCAGGGTAGTTGTGGTGGTTGGCCCAGGTGTGTGCAGGCAGGTTGTTTCCCAAGTGTCTTCGGGATGAGGCCCAGGTGTCTTCGGGCATGGTAGTGGTTGTTCTAGCCCAGGTTTTTAAGGGCATGGTTATTTATGGTTGATATAGACCAGGTGTTTTTGGGTGGGATATGTGGTGATGGACCATGTGTGTGTGGGTTGGGTATGGTAGTTGGACTATAGTGAGAATGGCGGGAGAGGTTCGATGCGTAGGATGTCTTCAATAACTAGTGGGGAAGTGGAGTAGGGTACCCAAAAATCGGTGTGTTATTACTATTATATTTCTTTACATTGGTTATTTGGGGAGTGTCCCTTGGTGAGGCTTTGGTGGGAAGTTTTCCTTGATAGTTGTTTCAGTTATATCTTTTCTCATGGGGAATTAGAATGCCTCCCCACTTGTGCATGAGAGCTTTTGGTTTTCCCTACTGAGTATACTTGTATGCTCACCCTGCATATATAAAACCTCTTTCATGTTTCAAGGAGGACTTCAGGGATCATGCAGGATAGTACTAGTTCGTATGTTTGGACAGTTTCTGTTGATGATTTATTTTCATTGTTACTTTCTTTTGGGGTTACCTGTACTTTTGGCACATTAATTTTGGAACATGCATATGAGAATGGATTTTTTTGTCTTTACTTGTACTTCCACCTTTGATGTTTTTGAGAATTACTATCGTATCTCCCAATCCTATTAAATAAAAAGGGTAATTCCTTCCATATTATGTGTGATTCTATACCCTTGGTGCTAGTCGCCACTCCGGGACATTTTAAAGGGGGGTCTCGGGGGTCATTATCACTCCATCGACTTGAAGAAGGAAGATTCTTGAAACCTTTTGCCCATTCTCTCATCTAGGTGAAGGCGGGTTGTGACATAATTGTATCAAAGGCGAGGAATAGAGATAGGATGGAGCTCGGCATTGGGAACAGTGAGGGTTGCATGGGATGGTAGGGAAATAGTGTTAGGAAATCATGGTATATGAAATAGGCTAGGGAAGACCTGCTAGGACTAATAATTTTGGGGCCCCCCGTGATTCGACGAAAGAAATATGGGCCTACCGAACGACCAAGTGAGGCTACACTGATTGCAGGGTAGAGACCCTAGGAACAGTGCATGCATCATAATGACTTCTATTATTGTGTTTCTTGTGTATTTTGGGGATTTAAAATGAATAATAAGACTTCTAAAATTTAAAATCGGTCTTTTATACTACTCGGGCTTAGGCATTCCTTACTTACTTTGCAGCTATGGCACCCGAATGGTGACCAAGGGTAGTGTGGGCGATTAAGGACTAGGGGGTTGGTTTGGCTGATCGACAGAGGTCTGACCCAGAAGAGGAGGTCGATCATTTGAAGAGGATGCTTCATGCCTTTCAGCAGCTGACCCTCAGGAAGTACAAGGGCAGCATCTCTGACGTGGAGACAGAGAGATATCTAGAGGAGTTGGTGATAGTTTTCAGCTTGATCTGGGCTCCGACGGAATACTGGGTTCCTCTAGCTGTAAATCAGATGCAGGGAGCTGCGCGTCAGTGGTGGATGCTTTATCTTTTGGGGAAGAGGGAGACTGATGTAATGTGGACTAACTTTGATAAGGAGTTCCGGGTGTAATTCATCTCTTCCACTATGAAGGCTGAGAAGAGGCAGGAACTACTCACCCTCCAGTAGGGGAGTATGTCAGTTAGAGTGTTGGGGATCAAGTTCAACGATCTCATTCGCTTTTCTCTTGACCTCTTTTCAGATGAGGTGTCTCGGGTGAGACATTTGGAGGAGGCACATCAACCTTCACTCCAGTATTTTCTTACTTCATTTACCCTACCGACATACTTGGATGTAATGAAGAATGATGAAGTGATAGAAATGATGCACACAATGGGAGGAGTTTCGCGAGAGGGAATACAGTTGGACTCATCAAAGGGGAAATCCGTCAGCAGCAGGCCCCCAGCATCAGGTCCCTCTAGGTTTCAACCAGTAGGGAGCAGGCCTCAGCACTTCCAGTTCCAATCTCCCAATCCTCTCTTTCCTTTCAGGTTGAGGACCCAGATGCTTCATCTGTGGCAGTCGTGGGAACCTTTGAAATTAGTGCCTGGACAGACTACAGTACATTGTGGGTGGGCCGGTGCAGCACCTACCCCAGCCGTAGTAGTTTTTAGCCAGGCCCTTTCAGCAGCAGTGGCAGGGACAATGAGCTCCCACTCCTCCAAGGGAAGACATCGCATGAGGAGGCCATCCTCATGGCGCTCCTCATGGACCTCGACCAGGGAGCGGTCAGGGAGGCGACTGACAACCGAGGGGAAGGGGAGATGGGTGTGGGCAGTTACACGCCACGGAGGTAACAAATCCAGTTGGGCCATAAGACGTTTGAGGTTTGATCAGCTTGTTTATTACTCTTTCCTATGGCTTGTTCAATCCAGGAGCTTCACACTACTTTGTTGCACCCAGTCCGGCCCGTGTTCTGGGTCTAGATGCTGAAAGACTTACACTGCCCCTAGTGTTGTGTAAACGAGTCGGAGGTCAGACCGACTTGTTTTATGTTTGTTGAGGGTGTAGACTGGTGATAGGGCCAAATCAGTCTATCGGGGATCTTCTACTGTTGCAGATACATCCATATGATATCATCTTAGGCATTGACTGGATATTCCATTTATGTACCATTATTGATTGTTCTGAGGAAGGATCGTGTTTTCAGACTTGGGTGGCCGATGTGTGACTTTCATTGGTGAGTGGGGTTACCTGGAAGGTAACCGGTGATTGGAGCCCCTCTTTTCCTTTTTATCTGAACTATCAGTGGAGCCGGAGGATACAAATATGGTGGAAGTCCCAGATATCATCAATGAATTCATGGATGTCTTCCTTGAAGAGGTGGATACTCTACCCCCTCGACGTGATGTTGAGTTTGGGATAGTCTTGCAACCTGGTGCCTGTCCAATTTCGATGGTTCCCTACCAGATGTCACCTTCTATGTTGCAGGAGTTATGGATTCAGATTGACGATATGATGAAGAAAGGTTTTGTTCGACCAAGTGCACCACCATGGGGTGCTGTCTTATTTTTCGCAAAGAAGGTAGATGGTGGACTCGGGCTGTTCATAGACTGCTAGATACTGAATCAAAAATGGTCAAGAACCGTTACCCTCTCCCGATAATAGATGACCTTTTTGACCAGTTAAAAGGGGCAGGGTGGTTCTCCCATATTGACCTGCAGTCAGGATATCACCAGTTGAGGGTGAAGGATGGTGACATCTCGAAGACTGCTTTCATGTGCATATATGGGAACATTGAGTTTGTGGTCATGTCATTCTGCATTACGAACACTCTAGATATATTCATGGGGCTCATGAACTCTGTTTTCTGGGAATACCTGACCGGTTCGTTGTCATGTTTATCGAAGACATCCTGATCTTCTCAAAAACAGAGGAGGATCAGGCCAAACATATGAGAATTGTTATGAAGGTCTTCTAACAGCACCAACTTTATGGGAAATTGTCCATGTACATGTTCTGTACTCGAGATGTACATTTCCTTGGACACATGGTGTCTGTGCAGGGAATAGAGGTGGACCCATTGAAGGTCGAGGTGGTTGTTTCTTGGGTAGCACCCAAGAACATGGCAGAAGATAGTAGTTACCTTGGCTTGGAAGGATACTACCTAAGGTTTGTGCCCAGCTTCTCCCGAGTAGTAACACCTTCGATAGCCTTGACCAAGAAGGGATAGGCTTACATGTGGTATGGGCAGTGCGATGCAGCCTTTAGCATTCTAAAGGATAATTTGGTTAGTTCCTTAGTGCTGAGGTTTCCAAGAATAATGGGTATCTAATGAGGTGTTCTATGATGCTTTAGGAAAATTCCTCAGGTGTGTGCTGATGCAACAGTAATCGGTGATCTCTTATGGGTCTATGCAGTTATGTCCCCATGAGCGTAACCATGCCACCCAGGATCTGTAACTTGTGGCAGTTGTGTTTGCACTGAAATTGTTGTATTATCACCTCGTTAGAGAGCACTTTGTGTCCTTCATGGATCACAAGAGCTTCAAGAATATCACTACCCAACTAGACGTGAACTTGCGACAATGAAGGTGGGTAGAGTATCTCCAGGACTACAACTTCGAGGTCTCTTACGCTGAAGGTAAGGAAAATGTTGTGGATGACGCCTTGAGCAGGAAGTCATAGAGGGAATCTGTTCAGGAATCTGTGGATGCTTGGAAGGGAATGGAAGAGTTGTATTCCCTACAACTGGATGTAAGGGATGATGGTGTTTGAGGTTGTTTGTTTCAGATGACAATGCAGTCCTATCTACTACGTTTGGTGGAGGAGTCTCTATGGGGAGACATAGAGAGTTATGTGATTCATGATCAGGCTAACCAAGGCAATGCTCTGGATGGATGGTCGGAGGATGGTCAGAATCAGATTCTTTTTCGAGGGATGTTTTTTTTTCAGAGGTGATGCACGAGAGAGTTCTCTGTGAGTTCCAAAACTCACCCCTGGAAGTACACCCGAGATCTTACAAATTGTACCAGGGCATGAGAGGTCATTTCGGGTGGCCCGAGGTGAAGCAGGTGATGGTAGAGTTCATAGCAATGTTCCTCATGTTTCAGTAGGTGAAGGTTGAACACCGCATCTCATGGGGTCTGTTACAGCCTTTAGATATCCCTAAGTGGACGTGGGATGACATCTAGATGGATTTCTTCACAGGACTACCCATATTTCAAGGGGGTTGCGATGCTCTCTGGGTAGTGGTGGATCGAATGACAAAATCGTCACACTTCCTGGAAATCAAAGAGTCAAGTACAGTGGATTCCCAAGAACAGAGGTACATGGATGATGTGGTGTGGTTTCACGGAGTCCTGAGATCCATAGTCTCCGATCGGGATACCTGGTATACCTCGCGGGTCTGGAAAGGATTTCAACATGCTTTTGGGACCCGACTATGCCTAAAAACTACCTTCCACCCCCATACAGATGGACAGATTGAGCGCACCATCTTGACCACGGAAGATATGCTACGAGCATGTGTTTTGGACCTTGGTGGTTCATGGGTACGACACTTTCCTCTGGTAGAGTTTTATTACAACAGCAGCTATCACTCAACCATTGGCAGGACTCAATTTGAAGCTTTGTACGGGAGGCCATGTCGCTCACTCATATGCTGGACAGAGGTAGGGGAAGTTGGAGTTCTTCGCCCGGAGGTGGTGCAGAGAATGATAGAGAAGTTTCAGCTTATACAAGATAAGATGAAGGTGGAATACGTCCGGCAGAAGTCATATGCCGATAATAGGAGGAGACCCTTCGAGTTCAAGGTCAGGGACTACGTATTCGTGATGGTCTCCCCTCGATGTGGGCAAAAGATGTTCGGCAGGGGGAGTAATCTCTCTCCTAGGATCATCGGATCATTCGAAATGCTCTGGTGGGTTGGTGAAGTGGCTTATTAACTTGTGCTACCACCACTGCTACTGAGAATACACGTTGTCTTCCATGTGTCTCAGCTCCGACAGTATCTACACAACGACTCACACATCCTCAACTAGGGAAAGCTGGATATCAAGGCCGACACAATGTTTGTAGAAATACCAGTGAGGATCGAGGATCACAATAAGAAGATGCTATTTGGATTAACCATCCCTTTGGTCCGTGTGTTACGGAGGCATACTGGGCTCGAAAAGAGTACCTGGGAGTGGGAGGCATAGATGCGCTCCCATTACCCTGAGCTGTTTTGAGTTATATTTTATTTTATTTTATATACATGTTTCTGATGAAGCGTTTTTAACTTTTTAACTAAGGAATGTGTTGCTTTCCTTATTCTTTAAATGTGTGTGAAGAGACCTGACTATGGGGAGGGGAGGACTCGATCCCTAATCATGACGCATTATGGTGGATGCAATTAAACCCATGCGGGTGAGTCAATATGGCCCAAAGAAGATAGTATCTTGAAATGGAGGAAGAAAACTCCCTAATCCATATAACTGGACAGTTTGACCCTTGAATGTTTCTGTGCATACTTGTGGGAAGAGGAGCGGTAGTGTGTCAATAGTCGTTCGAAGGATGGATGAGGTTCACTCCTGAGAGGAATCTTTCGAGGTGGTTGTTCGGACCCCCCCCCCCCCATTTTTTCTCCTGGTTTAGTTTCGATTCTCAAGGATGATAATGGTTTGAGAGGTATCTGATGTAATAGCCCGGACCCTCCTGGTCCAGTACTTTTCCAAAAAACGGTTCCATAAAATAGTTTCACCAAAATGGTTAAACCGCTCATGGTCTCACACTGAAACGGTGGAACCATGAGGGTGACACCGTGAGGGTGACACTGTGATGGTGGCAACGCGTGGGTGGCACCGTGACGATGGCACTGTGAGGGTAACACCGTGACGGTGGCACCGTGTGGGTGACACTGTGACGGTGGCACCACGACGGTGGAACCTTATGGGTGGCACTGTGATGGAGTCACCATGACAGTGGCACCATGTGGGTGACACTGTGAGGGTGGCACTGTGAAGATGGTATCCTGCCCTCATAGAGGGTCTTCATTCTTTTTCCAACTTTCGACTTTTCCCACTCCCACAATGTATATTTTTATGTAAAAATGATTTAATACCCCCTTTAAATTCCATTTAAATCCCTTAAATAATATCTAAAATCCCCCAATATCTGGGCAACCCTTAACTTACCAAAACGTGTGGCTTTTCCTCGGTGTCACTCCCTTTGTCGTACCTTCCATTCCCACCCATTTTGCGCATTTTTAATCAGATTAAAAGAAACTGTTTAATGCACAACCCTTATGGACACCACCCCGATGGAAATAATTAAATAATAATTAATCCCATCGTGTGTAACCTCCCAACCGCATGGGAAACCGTGATCTGACTTTAAAGCAGTTCAATATTTATTATCCCATAACAATAAGATCTCAAATTTATATCATGATAGAATTTATTCCTTCTCCTTCATGGATGGATTTATTTCTTCTCCTTGTGTGCGCTTGGAGTTCCTCCTTCCCGAGGATTGTGGTGTGCCTGTGTTGGAGTTTTTCTGCACATCCTTGGAGTCCCCATATTTCCTCCCATGTAAGCCACGCATCCTCAATTATTGAACTATAGAGAAAGACTTCATCATTGATAATCTAGGTAGGGTTTTCCTTTGTCTCTACTTACTGTGTATCATGAGGTGAGGTTATGTTATTGTTTCTGTAGGATGGATGAATCCAAACATTAATGAAGATAACAACCAGACTTTTAAAGAATGAATGTGGGGTGATCGATTTTTCTATTGTATTTCCTTACCCTTTATTATTTATGATGTCAATCGTGTGGTCCTATTCCCACTGGAAATCATGGCCGTTAGTGGTCTTTCATTGTTCATTAAGGAACCTTCATCTTCAGTGATGATTGAATGGCTCCAACATGGGAATTTGGTTAATCACATAAACACTGCCGATAAAATGAAATTCAAGCGAACTAAAATCCTTGTGTGATCACCCCGGTTAACCAAAAGAAAGAAGAATACTTAGTGAATGGTGAACTTGAGACTGGAAACTTCCTTTCTCTGATTTGGTGGCATGTCTGTTTGTTCTACTCGATGCTTATGGGGTGATGTTGATGGGGATGGGATCCAATTTTGTTATATGGTTGTTGGCTGTGGATATGAGGCCATATGGGGCTGTATCGTGGGGATTGGTTTAGTTCAAGTACATTTAGGGATCTCACATATCCCTTTGTTGTAACTTTACAAGAGGGTCGGGTGTGAAAGCTTATGTTCTATTTGACTATTTTCCTTTCCACGGATTTTGGTAATGCCTGTTAGTTTCCAAATAGTGCAGAATTTACTTAAAAGGAATCACTTGAACATGAAATCAAGAATGGGTTCAATGGGAAATTGTTTCTTGCAATGAGTTGTGACTTAGCTGTGATTGTTGTGACTTTCTTTTATAGATGAATAGTAATAAGGGTGATTGTTCTTAGGTTGGTTTTGGAACCCCTGGGTTGGGATGAGTTCATGTTACCTATATATATAATCGTACTTTTTATGTTTCTTATTTTTTCCCCACCCATGTTGAGCACTTCGTGCCGACCACCCCCATTTCATGGGGGGTGTTTTCCCCAACACTCTTATGGGTGGCTGGTTATCATCTCCTTTTCTACTACCTTTCCCGAATTGCCCAAGACTCATCGGGCAGGCTGTGATGACTTGAGGTCCATTATAGCCTATGATTCTTCAGGCAGGGTAGTTGTGGTGGTTGGACCATGTGTGTGTGGGCATGATGTTTCCCTAATGTCTTTGGGATGAGGCCCAAGTGTCTTCTGGCATGGAAGTGGTTGTTCTGGCCCAAGTTTTTATGGGTGTGGTTACGTATGGTTCATATAGCTCAGGTGTTTGCAGTTGAGATTTTTGATGATGGCTTAGGTGTGTGCTGGTGGGGTATGGCAGTGCGACTGTAGTGTGAATGGTGGGAGAGGTTCGATGCGTAGGATGTCTTCAATAACCAGTGGTGAAGTGGTGTGGGGTACCCAAACATTGATGTGTTATTACTATTATATTTCTTGACTTGCGTTATTTGGGTAGTGTGCCTTGGTGAGGCTTGGGTGGGTATTTTTCCTTTCTAGGTGTTTTAGTTATCTATTTTCTCACGGGGTATTAGAATTCCTCCCCATTTGTGCACGACAGATTTTGGTTTTCCCTACTGAGTATACTTGTATGCTCACCATACGTATATAAAACTGCTTTCAGGTGTCCAGGAGGACTTTAGGAATCGTGCAGGATCGTACTAGTCTGTACGTTGGGATGGTTTCTATTGCTATTTTCTTTTCATTGGTACTTTCTATTTGGGTTACATGTACTTTTATAGCATTACTTTTGGAACATATATATATGATAATGGTTTCTTTTGGCTTTACTTGTACTTCCACCTTTGGTGTTGTTGGGAATTTCTTTCTTATCTCTCGATCCTTTAAAATAAAAAGTTTAATGCCTTCCATCTAATGTGAGATTCTATACCCTTTGCGCTAGTCGCCACTCTAGGACCTATTGAAGGCGGGTCTTGGTGGGCATTATCTCTCCTTCAACTTAAAGAAGGAAGGGTATAGAAACCTCTTGTCCCTTATCTAATCTTGGTGAATACAGGTTGTGACAGTTACCTTCTTGGCCTCTATCATAGTGGAAACATTTAGTGTGTGACCATCTTGGCGTTTATGATAGTGGAAACATTTAGTGTATGACCCTCTTGGACACTATCATAGTGTGTGACCCTTGTGACGCACGCAATATATCCTATATAGCCATGAACATATGTCGTCACAGTTTTTACTAATTCAAAAAAGTGCATATATCGTAGTACCCATTAATAAAAATATTAATTTTTATGTGAAAATCTATAAGACCATATATAGAGACATCCTATAACAAATATAAATTTTTATTTCCTACTGGCAGACCTCGTTCCAAAATATACTCCTTGACATTACTAACGGCGTACATTATGAGAAGGGGCCTCAAAGTCCTATGAGTCTCCCTCCATGATAGGTTATATGGTTTATGTACATTAAAATTTTATCATTAGGCTATAGAACATATATTCAAACATAATTTTATGGTACGTCTGCGTTCACAGCATATCAGGGTTTTTCAATGACCTTTTAGTGAGGTAACTAATCTTGGGAAGTTATCACATACAATGTACTACAGAAGAACAATAATGATGTGATAGGGGGTTTATTAATATCCATTAAATTAATTCCTATTCAACATAAAGTAAAATACATTTTTCTTCTAGGTAACCAACTAAAACACTATTTAACCATGTCTCTTATTACATAAATTATATTCCACTCCCTATGTGGATTTATGTCACCCCTTTCATTGATATATATCAATATGAGATTACATGTCCTGAAGAGAACATCATATCTTTTGAAGAATATGAATAAGTAATTATAAAATGATTATGTTTTTCCACAATTGATGTGTTAACCAAAATTTCTTCAGATGACCAACATTTTGATAAAATAATGTATTTTTTATTATGTGATATAAAATAAAAAATCTATAATAGTCATTTATGAAAATATAGTTTCATTGTATTTGGTATGATAGGAATGGTTTTTTTTAATATTTTTAATTTGGGAAATAAATTATTCGTAAAAACCTCCATGGACAATCTATGTATAATAATACATAATTATTTGTTGTAAAATATCTACTACATGTTCAATGATAAGTGAAATCAATAGAAACCCAGTCCTTTAAACAAATTAGTACATGATATTTTAAAAATATATATATTAACTACACCCCAATGATCATGAGGTCTAGTCTCTTTAGAATACAAGGAGTGTAAAATTTCAAAAAAAAAACGATAACATATTATATCTTTTATTCACCTTATGAAGATCCTAAATATATTTTCCTCCAAAATCATCACAAGATAACCTATGAAATATATAAAATAATATAGGGATCCAAATAACCGACTAAAAGAAGAAAAGTGAAAAGGTATAATTATGTGTGAGTCAAAGGTATAAAATGAAATCATAAAAGAGAATGACTATATGTAATCACATGGGAGATTAAAATAATGAAATTTGTACATTTGTAACACTGAAACATATGAAATATGGAAACAACATATACAAATAAATAAACAAGAGTTAAGGAAAATTATAAAGACTATATCATATGCAGTTCAATGTATAATAATGGATTAATTTTACTTCATAATCTCATACATAATGTCTCATGAGGATAATAGGAAAACCAAATACAGTGATGTGTTTTATTGATATAACCATCATATCATCTACATTTTTAGGTGTGTCACAAAATGGAATCTATTAAATGGTATAAACCTAAGAATTATCCATCGAAAAAATTGGTTTCATAAATATTACTCATGTAATAACCAATGGTTATTTTATAATGATGAAATTATATAAATTAAAATAAGGTATGATTGCCCAATAAAAGGAAGGGTTATTGAGATAGGTTTTAGTTTAAGATATATATATATATATATATATATATATATTTGAGGAAATCAGTGACATAAATGGGTTTTTTAATTGATTAAAACATCATTAAAAGATATCATTCGATATTTCTTGAGGAAAACAAACATTTAAATTGAAGTAAATTATTAAAAATATAAAAATATTCTAATATATTATGTGAAAAATTAACATGAAAAAATTTGGAAATGTTAAATAGAATCTTTTAGGAATTTTAGAAGAAAATTTCATTCATTACTTATAATTTAATAGAAGTAATTATTTTCACTATTCTGTAAAAAAGATATACAGATCACTTTTAATAAAATGATAGACTGATTAATTATATTTATTAAAAAATAATTATAAAATGTTTAAAAAACGATTTCAAAAATAATTTTATAGTAATAAAATTTTATTGAATTATTTTATACGTATATGTGAGTAATGTTTTCATTTCAAAAATATTATGGTGGAAATAAGCTGAGTATTATTTCATATTAAAACATTGATAATTATATCTTAAATACTATAACATAAACATATATACATCAGCCATGTGATGCAGTGATGAAAAGTGAAACACATTGGTGGTAGTCCATACATACACACTAATGACATAGCCATTTTTCAATGAATAGAATGGTAATAAAATATTTGATTTATTAATTTCATTTAATATGAAATTTTTTAAATAATTTGAATTATATATATAAATTATATCCATCATCAAAATTATCCATCATATAAAATAATAGAAAATGGATTACATTGATTCCCAAGGCGTATCCACAGTACACATGGATGATGGTTTTAATTCCCATTTGATATAATAAGAGATGGATATTGGTTATGAAATTAATATAATAAAATATAGGTATATACTAGTTAATTATGATATTATATCATTATATATTAATTATATTTGAATATAGTGGAAGAATAAATAAAACAGAACCACCATTTAAGAATGATACACATAATTCAAGAAACGCATGTTGTTGTGCATCATAGGCCATCCAATGAGGGTTTTCTAATCAAAATGAGGACCATAGGAATTGGTAATTGGAGTATGGAAATGATTTTGGATGATATTAGTGATATAAAAAGGATTTTTATTTTTCAATAAGAGAGTATATAAGATGATCTTTTATAAGTTGGAATTAGTGGCATTTTTGTAACAAACCAAAACCATTTAATAATTTGATGTCACTCTCAAAAAAAGTTCCTAAAAACCTGAAATATAAATGATTGGATAGAAAAAAATGTTAAAAAAACAAAAAACAATAATAAATAATCAATTTTAAACATATTATTTCTTTTACAACTAAGGATACTCACTTTTAACATTTTAGTTTTCTCTATGGAAACCTGTTTTCGACTTATGTAATTTGACCATTTAACCAAAAAATGAACTCAAAATTATAATATAATTTAGAAAAAATGATTTTATATATTAAATATAATTTCTCAAATTTAAAAAATATGTTTTTTGGAAAATAATTTTAATTCATGCATATGTAACATGAAAAACATCATTTTTTTACAACTCAAATAGTAAAAACAATTTCAATCATAATGTGTTAGTGAAGTTATCAGAAATGGTAGAAGGATCAGAAATAGAAATTTTTAATATTATTTAATATATAAAAATTTATTAAATAAACTATTTATATATATATTGTATTTTTATAATTGATAACATTTAATAAATAATTGTTTATTATAATAAATCATTATTGTCAATGTTGATAGTATTCAATTATTTTTTGATTAAAAACATCAATACAATAATATTTTTAAAATATATAGATTTAAAATATTCCCAATATTTTATAAATTTCTAAAAAATTTATGAAAATAATATGTCACTCAAATTTTAAAAATGCAAATATTTTATAAATCAATCATATATTTTTCATTTGATTATTATTATTATGTTGGAAATTCAAAAAACACATAGTTAATTTTTAAATAACTAAAAGTAATAAATAAATTATAATGAAAATAAAATAAAATATATTATTAAATTGAATATTTATAGAAAAAATATTCCATTTTCATCCCTATCACACAATATTATAGTCATTAAACGAAAAAAGTGGCATTTTTCTATTTTCCATATATAAACTTTTAAAAGGTTCACAATATAAGATATATAAAATAGAAGGTAATATATTTTAATTTAAGAAGATTCTAGATAAAAGATAATAATACAATAAAAATAAATCATGTTTCTTGGGTTACTTTTTTTGTCCTTATCAATTTATTTTTACCGTTAATTAAAATTTACTACCTTTATCATGGTAAAAAACTTTTTCTATGGTTAAAATTTATAAAGATAAAAAATAAAAAAAATCATATTTAGAAAATTTGGAACATCTAATTATACATTTATAATCTATTTCTAACTATTAATAAAGTAAATTTTTTAGTGTTTTAAATAAATAATCTAAAAAACAAGATGTAAACTAGTTTTGAGAAGAAACAATGCATTATTAAGAAAAATATTATATTGTACTTATTCTAAACTAGATATAAAAATTATATAAATTTAAATTAATATAAAGGTATATATAATCCATAAATTTCATTCAATTATTTTATTATTATGATTTATTTAATTAATTAAAATGGATAATATTATGGACATAAAAATAGCTTTCTAAAAACTGTGTTTTTAACCATAAAAACAAACATATACAAAAATCCACAAAATTTTTAATTATAATAAAATTTATTAGATTATTTCAAATAAAAATATTATTATTTATCATTAAAATTAAATAAAAAATATATTTTTTCTTTTAATTTATTTTATTAATGGGAATGAAATGATAATATTTTCAAAATTTGTAATATGCACTATTCCCTCAAAACATATATTTCATACCAATCCTAGAATTTATCCTGAAGTTATTTCTGATATTTTTATTTAAAATATATGTTAATTTTATAAAATAATATTTCCTAATAGTCTATAAATTACTCTTTATATTTTCTCATTCAATGAAATAAAAATATTTTAATTTAAATATATTTTCTAATGGAAAAACATTACAAAAACAAATAGATTCGTTAAAAATGACTCATAAAAAATATTTAATTGAGATGGACCTTTATATAAGTTAATAAATTATATAATCCTATTCATTCCATTTAATTAATATATAGGTTATAACCATGGTATTTATATAAAAATATTTTATGGTTCTTCTAGGATTAGTATTGCTTGTCTTTTACACAAATGAAACTAGATTAAATTTTAAAATATAGAGATGTAACATTAACCCCCAATTAATTAATTACATCCACACACTTTTAACATTATCAGGATAATGAAATTAATAATATTTCCAAATAACATTCTTCATATTCCAAATCATATAATGGGTTAACATAACCTCATATTCATAAGATAGAAAGGAAAATACAATGGTCTTATATAACAATACATTACTAGGATCCCAGATTTGATATCATTGGTGGGTGGTGAAAATATATAAATTTAAGATCGTCATAAGGATATTATAATGATATTAATTTACTCAGTTCATTGATTACAGGACATTTGATGATCATTAAATTTTAATGACCACAAAACCATTAACCAAACACGTGTTAAAATGACATCGATGTGTTGGAAGTGAAGAGAATAGGATACCATTTTCATTTAAAGATCATTTTCATATAGTTAATGAATTCCTTATCATATATACTTATAAAATAATTAATGTATACTTATTTGATATGTACAATTTCATAATGCATTAAATTTATAACATAATCAAAACATTTTCTACTATTGATGATTATTCAAGGAGTATTTTTTATGCCTAAATAAATGAAATAAAATTATAAGAGATCATATAATTTGAAAAAAAAAATATAAATATACTCTTTATGTCGTTAGATATAAATAAAAATAAATATGTCATGAACAAGTTTTTATATTTCAAAAAAAAATTAAAACATTATCCGATGATATACATCATTAATATATAAATCCTCAATAATAACACCAAAAGTTAAACTACCCACAAAATTATTGTAAATACATATATAAAAGGGTAAAACATAATAATTTTATATATTTGATTACATAATAATCTATTATTAAATTATTATTCATCTTCAATTAAAATCAATCATTCTTAATGTCTTATACCAAAATGTTGATTTCCTAATCATTTGTAATAATCATTTTTATAAATAACAAGATTCACCATAACTCCATGGTTAAAAAATTTATTCTTAGATAAATTATCAAAACCATTTGTGTTTATTGTTTCTTATAACCTATAATGTACTAATAATAATATATCAATGATGTTATTCTTGAATCCCAACACAATAATTCTTCAATATTATGACCGTAGTGATTGGTGTAACATAGTGTCTTCTTTGGTTTAGGAAAACCACATAGTTTATTCCTTACCCAAAAATTAGTACATTATAATATAAATTGACTTATAACAATTTTTTCTAAATATCTCAAATTATAGTAACAAAAAAATAATTATACTATTTTCATAAACAAAAAATATCATCCAAGGCCACTTACAAAAATTATTACATGATTGTTTACATAGAAAACCATTAAATAAAAACCAGTAAGTAATATTCTTAGTGTATTTGGATAACTATGTATATAAAATATAACATAAATCCTCTCATCATTGTCTTTCGAAATTGATGTAACATTACATGGTATTAAAAGACTTCCTCGAGACTTAAATGGTTTGATATAAATCCCAAGAGATTCATATACAAATGGGTGGACAATTTTCCCATTGAAAAAAATAAAACCAACCTAAACGAAATTAACAAATAAACCACTAAATGTTATATTAAATTAATGAAATAAAACAAAAATTAATTCAATTTATATCAAAACATTCCATAGTGAGTACCACAGTAGAAGACTACAAAATATCCATGAACATTGCAGGAGAGAAAACAAACAAAAACTCAATGAAAACTATATAACTCCATTTTTTAAACATTATCAATGATGAAACTCTAAAAATATCATGTGTATTTCTATGATATACTAGATAAGTGTTATAATATTTTTACAATGACTTAATAAACAACATATTCAAAAGAAACATGGTGCCAACATAGGGGTCATTAATGAAATACAGTTGGATTTCCCAAAATTATATCCCAACTCATTTCAATCTTAGAGAAAATTTTATAACAGTTATATAAAAAAAATTATATAAATGAAATTCTAAAAAATTAGTTTATATTAGAATATAAACAAGCTCCTTAGAAAAAAATTTCTCAAAACACCATTGTGATCCATGGAAAGCAACTAAACAAGTCGTGAATCCAATTCTCAATTTCTATGTTTCTGTAACACATTCCATTTCACATACAAACAACCTAAAAATTCAACTACATAACCATGAAATCTTTGTGTGAAATTTAAAAGTGTAACACCACATCCATAACCCATCCCATGGATTATGGTACTTAATGATAAATATCCATCAAATTCCACACATGATTAATGGATTAGTCCAACTATATTCCAAAATCATCTAATCCATACCATTGAAATAAAACCATATTTTTATTAAAACCCATTTTACCAAGAATCAGAAAACAAATAAAAATACAAAAATAATTATATTATGTCATTATTTTAAAATTATGTTACTAATTTTACTTTCCACAAAAACACGAAATTTTAATAATTCCATAAATTGTCACCAATGAAGGATTCCAAGAATTATTTCACAAAAATTTTACAATCAATTTCATGAAGAACAATCAATTTTAAATCAAGTCTTCAGGTTCTAATAATAGGATCCCATATTGAATCCACCAACCTCCAGATATATCAAAAAAGACATAATGGAAAAAATCATCAATGAAACTAAGGTGAGCCTCCAAAAAACAACATGAGATCACTTCCCCTAACCTCATTATCACCAAATATAAAACTATTTTTCATTAAAACCCTCGTATCTATCGATAATTTTACTTGATCTTACAATCCATGATAAAGAGGGAAGAATATATAAGAAACCCAGCAAAAACTACCATAAACATTGACTTACTATCTGTCTCAGGATTGAAAGTCCCTTGAGATGCCTTCATATTTCCTCTGGATCAATGGGATAACCCTCTATATCCTTTAAGTGTAATTAATATCAAGATAGGGACATTTTTATTAATGAATCATTAAATTCATAATACCATCCTAGATTCACAATTTAAGGATCTAGTTTTTAAATCATGCATGGTTAGTCACATGGTTAGGAAAATTGTGTACATACCATGCACCATATTCTACCTCATGTGGGATATTTCATAGTTGGATTAAAATCTTATACAAAATGATCACTAACCATTCCAAATCATAGTGTCCAACATTGCATGGTTTTTCAAAGGCAGCAGCCCAATATGGAAAATCTATGTTCTTTACCATGCACCTTTTCATTATACACTATCTAATTGTGCATAATTTTGTATATGGTTTCATGGTTTTCACAAACCTTACACTAATTGTAACCCTTATAAAATCCGAAAAAACATTCCATACTTTATACATATAATCTCAAAATTTACTCAAATACTCCAAATATAAAAAATCATAAAGAAAGGTTCACTTAAAAGAGACTGCGATCATTCCACTTCATGAATACGACCCTAATGCCAAAAAACATGCACTAGACCATTGCTTTTTCTATGAATGTAAATCTATTTCCAATCCATAATTTTCACCAAGATATGTACCTATGTGGCGTCCATCTCTAGATCAACATGATCCCATCGAATCTCATGGTTAGGACCAGGCTGATTCTTTTTTGACTAAGATACATGAAACACATTATGTGCAACACTGAACTATAGTGGAAATTACAACCTATATTCCACCTCACCAACCATTTTGAGTATCTCTATGGGGCCTCTATATCAAGGAGATAACGTGACTTATTTACCAAAACATTAATGTACACGACTTGGATTGATTCTCAAGAACCCATGATTATAATCATCGAATGAATGTGGGAATCGATAGTGATCTAAATGTTATTTCTAATGACTATGAGTTATCTTTATTCATTTTTGTAATAAACTAAATCTTTTCAATTGTTTATGGTACAAGGATTGGCCCAACTAGTGATATTTCACCGTTTTCCACTGAAAAAAGTTTATAGAGGCAAGGAATCCATTACAATTCTCTAAAAAGAGCCATATTTATTGAGGCTTGATACCTATTGTTATATGAGAACCCCAATAATGGCATGTATTTTCCTCAGATTCACCAAAATCTATTATAGAAGAATGTAATATATCTTCTATTTTTTTAAAATCTTTTTGGATTTCCCATAAATCTTATGGTGATATATTGTACACATTATCAACTGAGTTGAAAATTATTTTTTTAAGGATCCAAAAAAAATAAGTAGACCTTGAATATCAACATGACACTATAGAAACTGGTATTCCATGCCTCATTAATTACTCTTAGATTTATATTTTTTTACATGTAGTCCACCATATGAGTTTCATGAATAGGGGTTAAATAATCTAAATCTTTTAGTTGATCTTTTATACTACATAAGGAATAATTTTTTTGAACCTTTTTTGGAAGACCTCTTATAAATTACATATTTATCTTCCCCATTTTCAATACTTGGTTTGGTAAATACTGCAACATACATGATGATCACTGATGCTCTTCTATAATCTGATGACCAGTTAAGCATCTTGAAACAATCTCAACAATACTTTTTTCATACTAACCCGTCAAATTGTTCTTTCAACCCCATATTGATATTATGTATTCAATGATGAACATCCAATCTAAAATGGTGGTAATCATGGAGTAGTTTTTCATAAAATGATATTGGTATGGCCGACAAATTTTTGACCCACAAAATTGAACTCCCATACTACATCAAGCACTAAATGGCATCCCCACCATTGATTTTTTACATCATATCTAAAAATTCTACATCGGATGTATGTTCCTCTTTATTCATATTTATAAAATTAAGGACAAACATGATTTGAAATAAGCTTTCAACCACACCTCTATATATACATTCTATGAGCATGTCTGTTATGATTGACATTAACATCCACCTCTCTGAAGCCTCTTTTTTAAAAATAAATTATGAAATTACTCTTAATTAATTTTCAACATATTTAAATTTTCTCTGGGTATACATCATGTCAAATAAAAGAAATAGATATACATCTATCTTCCTTAAAACACATTCATGTCCCTTTGTGAGAAAATATTTTCCAAGATCCAATGATCTGTAAAATGTATTAATTTCTCACCGATGACGTAATAAATATACATAATCATATCATACACTATGGAAGATAAATCCAAATCATCCATTGTGTACCGCTTCTTAGTTAAAAACAACTGCATTTACCCATAAGAAACATAAATATCCACCTTTATGAGAACACATCCCATCCCTAATCCGGAAACATCACAATACACCATGTAAACTTGTTCTAAATATGAAAAAATAATTTTTGGTGATTATATAAGAAAAACATTAGTCCCATGAAAATACCTCATACATTTCCTATTCTAATTAAATGGAACATAATTCTACTCAAAATCGCTCATGGGAGTAGCTAGATTAAAAAAATCATGAAAAAAGAATCATTAATAAACATATATATTAAAGAAATCCTATTTCTAGAAGTCATTAATTGATAGTTTCTAATTTATAACATATTTTATCTTATATGGATCCATTGAATCTCCACTTTCATAGATTAAATTTCCAATGAAACATAACTATTTCATCTAGAAATCACACTGTTCTAATTTGGCATACAAACAACGATCCCTCAAGATTCCTAACACTATCACCAAGTGTTGTTAATGCTCATCCCATGTCCTTGACCAAAACATTATGTTGTCCACAAAACAACAAAATATGAATCCATATACCACTAAAACATTTTATTCAAAAATTCCATAAATATTTTCATTATATTTTTAAGACCAAAAGGCATTACCACATACTTGTAATGGCTAAATCTATTCTTGAATAATGTCTTTTGGATAACATCGTTTTGATGTCATAATTAGTGATATCCTAATTCAAACTCGATATTGTTGATTTGATGAGATACACACAAATAATCAAATAGACCACCAATGTGTGTATCTGGATACCAATTCTTATCGTAGCATGGTTAATCTTATGATAGTATATATATAACCACAAGGTTCTATCATCATTTTTGACAAAAAAACATGTGATACCCATGGAGATTTTCTCAGAAGAATGAACTATTTTATTTAAAAAACATTCAATTGTACAATCAATTCCCTTAATTCGGTTGGTTCCATCATGTAAGAAGGATGGGAAATAGGAATGGTCCAGGGCTGGAGATCAATTTTAAACACCACTCCTCTCATAGGTGCAAACCGTAAGAATTTTTATGGAAACACATTTATAAACTGATCGACCACTTCTACATAAATGTTATTCTCAATCTCTTATATTCATTATAATAGAAAAATTTCTATCTAATAAGAGAACATTCTAATGGATTGGTCAATGAGGTTGTTGTACTGATATTTTTTTCATGTTCTCCTCGAAAGTGATCATAGACACCATCATTGGTTGTAAAACTGAATTTTATGCTATAATAGCCAATGTGAACCTTGGATGTTTTAAACCAATCCATTCCTAGGATTATATCATATGTATCCATGTCATACACATAGAAACCCCATATTATCCCTTATCCATCAATAGTAATGAAACATGCTTAACAAATAAATTCACATCATTCATTGTGACAAAGATGATATTGATGTTTTAACACAGAAGGCATCATATCAAAAATTAAATTCAATACTTCAATAGAATGATAATAAATAATGTAATTGTATTCACCAGTTTCAAAGAAAAATTCCATAGGGGTAGAACTGAAAAGAATCATGACTCACACCATGGATGATCCAGACTAATCATCCACAATAAACTACTCAGCTCCATATAATATCTTCTTTGCTAAAAATTGTTCCATATTTCTCTATTAATATTAACCTTGCATATGAGTCATAGTATTCCTAAAATCATCATTTATAGCTCTATTCAAATGATGAGATTGATTAAGCCTCCCTTGTTTTGTCAAAGCAAAGGATGCCTACGACACATGAGGAGTATTCCAAAATCCCATCCTTGGAGAATTGTGAAAATAGAATTAATCATTCCCCCACTTATTTCAGTTGTTGACTGCACTACGTGGTGTTGGAGACTCTTTTATAATGTTTTTCAAAGAGCCATATTGAAACATCTTGGTTTGGTATTGGGTTATGGAGGAAGGTTTACTGATCCAACCATTTGACTTTTAGTCATAATCCAATAATTTAAATAGGTGTCCCTCTTCTTATTTCACCCAAAATTAGTGTTCCCATCTTTTTCTATAGGTATCAACAAAACACACAACTCCCATAGCATTTAATATTTCCATCTATACTAATATCTCTCTATTATTCATCTATGTATAATTGGGTATAAAAATCTCATCAATCATTCAATGAATATCCTACCACATCCCCAATTCAAATATGGGTGCCTTCAATAATGTGCTAGAAAAAACACTGAACAATAATAAAATTACATTTAAAAATTTATCTATATATGCTTTCACTAAATAGATTTCTAGATTCAAGTTTAATAAGTCTATCATTCATTGAATTACTATCTTATGTGATTAGAACTGATTGTTAAAAAATTATTAAAACTCTTCCAATGCAATGAATTAGTCTAATTCCACCTGAACTACCAAATACCCCCATTGGAATGCAAGATCCTAAATCATATATGTTTCCATCTTGACATTTATCTCATCTAGTGTTCAATGGATATTTATGATATGATTAATCCTATTCAGTGACACCTCTAACTTTTTTGATTACAAATCACCTTAAAAGGTGGGAGATTATGCATTGGGAACTGTATAGAATGGTCCACTTCCCTAGGTTCATCCCTTCCAATCCATGTATCACAATTTGAAAAGAAAGGAAAGCACTCTGAAACAGATTTTGGTTTCCCTATGGATGAGGTACAACCATATTATCATCAGCTTCTTCCTGTTGGTTCCAATGATGCCTACTGAGTTCCATTTTCGAGAAGCATAAAAAACATTATAAGTATCATTATCATGTAAATTTAAAATTATTCCAAATCACAAAAGTCCATTGGAAAATTCCACATTTTCCCTTCATAAACATTTTTAAAAAAATATCATCGTTCTTTTTGAAAGTAGAAAAAAATCAAAATACAACAACCATATTTTTTTCAAAATAAGACATTTGAAAACAACATTATAGTTTTTCAAAAATTAATATTTTTTCACCTAATAATAAATAATTACACAAAATTAATTATGCAAACTTGTGGGAATTCATGTCTAAAATATATGTTATTCTCCATTCATTGGATAAACCAATGATTGTGACATTAAAATTCCTATAAGTGACTCCAAAACACTTATGTACCCCACTATATTGTTACTTGAATTGTATCTTAAAAGGTTTAGACACATCTTTCCATGATATACATTTCATGTCTCAATGATCCATCTCATTTATACCAACCCAACATAAAGAATAGACCATAATCATTTTCATATATTATGTTGATGGAACTGATAACCACTTATTCCATCAAGATAATATGATCTATGATGAATTATTCCATATGTAACATCAATCTCCTACTAGATTTAAAATATGGAGGAATGTGTCATTTCCTTATGCAATTTCCACAAGATAAAAATTGATGGAAATAAATTATAAGGGAATTATTTACAAATAGGGGACTATTTTTTGTTTAAATATTAAACAACCAACCAAACATGAAATTACCAAATAATCCCCAACATTATTCGTGTAATCCGTGAAAGACAACTAAACGAAATACCATTTATTCCAAATAAAAACTAAAATGAGTATAAAAGTGGATGAATACAAAATATCCAAGTACATATTGGAATACATCCAAAAAAATCATTCAGAATCACATAAATACATTTCTCCAGCATGATCTAGGCTCCAACTCCATAAATAGACTATGTATCACTAATGAACATTTGAGAAATGTGATAATTTTCCCTTTTTAATTTCCTAATAATGTATATCATAAAAGGAACCAAAATGAAAGAGTATGGGTGATTATTGAAACTCAGTGGGATTTCCCAAAATGAATTCCATACTAATTAAACTTGGATAGAACATGTTAACACATTTATATAAATCAATTTCTAAAAAATATCTCAACAAATATTTTATATTAGACTATAATCTAGTTCCATATTAAAATAGTTTTCTCAAAAAAACATCTTGATCCATGGAAAGAAACTAAAATATTCATCAAATAATTTCTCAATTTCTATTTTGGCATAAACTATTCCATTTCCCATAAACACACCAAGACACTTTTAACCACATAACCACGAAAGACAGTTTTTGACATTTATGATGGAACATCATATCGATAACATGTCCAATTGATGGTGGTAACTCATGAGAAATATCTATCCCATTATACACACACATAACCTATGATGTCATGTATATTAAAAAATCCTGATTAAAAAAATTTTAATTCAAAAATAATTTTATTAAAAACCATTGTTCAAGCATCCAAGTCCAAATAACCATATCAAAATATTCATTTAAAAATCTAGTTCACATTTTTAAATTCTGAAAAACACCCAATAATCACAATTCCACATAACATCTACAAAAATTGATTCCAATTATTCGATAAACAAATTCAAAAAAATTCAATAATAAAATAAATTTGAAAACAATCATTCAACTTCTAATAAGATGATTCAAGTGTGAATCCACATACCTAGGTATTTATGATGAAAACATATAAAAACATTAAAACATCAATGAAACTACATTAAATATTTAATAATCTAAATAATATATATTCCATTAAAATGAACATGGACATATATAAACATTTTTGGCATTAAACCCATTATATGTATCAATGGTAGATATAAATCTATCATATCGAGAGAATGAGTGATATAGATCTGTGAAAACCAACCAAAACATGCATAAATGATGACTTACCCTAACAATACATATTAAAATCACCAATATAATCTATTATATTACATTTAGATTGATTAGAGAAGCCGCTATAGGATTTGGGAACACTGAATCTCGAGTTAGGGACGAAATGGAGAAAAAATTGATGGTTAATTAATAATGAGGCCTAGATCCACAATTTAATAATTCATTTTTAAACCCTTCATGGTTGGTCCCACGGTGGGGAATATTTTCTGCTAACCATGATCCAACTACTACCTCAAGGGGTACCTCTAATAGTTAGACAAACAGAGTGCCAACCTAGAAAAATTTTACTCTCCAGCATTTCATAGTTTCTTCTAGATTTCTATAATGTTAGGAAAAACTGTGCACCTTCCTATGTTACTTCTCATTAGCCACTGTATTATTGTGTATGTTTCCCTAAAAGTGTTTAATGGCATCCTCAAATCGTAAACTAATCGCACCCCATTACACAATCCCCAAAATTATTTCTATAACGTCTCAGTTTCGTAAGCCACCCAGAGGCGCCCAGTACTCGGTTGGTCACATGGACTCCTGTGCATTTCCCCAAACACCAAAGGCTTCCGACTAGCAGCGAGGGCCTTGGGTATGATATTGGGGAAACTATGCCCTCATTGGAAGAGTACACTGTGGAAGAAAAAAAATATGCAACAAAAGAAACTGTAACCATCTATACAAGGGTCAATGATAAATAGCAGAAGACTAACATTAAAAAACTGGAGCACACACACATATATATCAAATGATGTATGATACATATTTATATGAAAGAAGACAAAATAATCACAATTCTAAATACAATACTAAACCAAAGTGAAAAATAAAACATGTAAACTCCTCAGAATCTCAAGCCATAGCTTGGTCCCATGCTCTCCAGCTCCACAGTAAGTCAAGTACCTGAAGTAGAAGGGCTCTTTCCCTTATCTATAACTGCAACAACATAATCTGTTTGGGCCCAAAAGCATAGCCCAAAAAGGTTGTGAGACAAAGTCCCTGTAGGCAACCACCCAAAGATTTGTGCATAACAGTCAGTGAATACATTTCAAGTACAAGTACAGTAAACTGTAATCAAGAAAGCACATAGTAGCTACAATCCACATTATCAAGCATATAAAGTACACAAGTCACAAAAAACAAAAAAAAATAACAACAGTTAACCCCTGGGTAATTCTCACAGCCTAGCCCTTATGGTTCATCCTAAAAGTACTAGAAACTCTCTGGGAAGTGCACATAGTCTCACCCCTCTGGTTCAGCTAAATAATAGACTCTCTAAGAAGTGATCACCATCAATTCCCCCTATAGTCTCGTATCGTACTAAAGGCTCTCTGGGGAAGCACTCAACGACTCATTCCTCCTATGGCCCACGTCGAGGAACTACAGACTCTCTGAGGAATCACTCAACGTCAATTCCCCCTGTGGTCTCGAATCGTAAAATAAAGACACTCTGGAGAAACCCTTACATACATTATCCCTATAGTCCACTACACTGGGTTCTCTCAGCCCTGTGTAAAACAAACATGCATAGTGCGTGTATCGCCTCAAGTAGACCTCAAGAAATACTTGGCTATCATTCTAAGGTAGAACAGCATAATAGTACAATAGTTCCACTATCCTACAACTAGGAATGGCAATTGGCAAAACGCCTAACTGGAAAAACATGAAAGGAAAAGCATCCAAAGAACAGTAAAAGTTACCCTATTCACAAGCATTGACCTCTACTCAAGAAATCAAGCAAAGAAGGTAAACAATATGAAAAAAAACAGGAATCACACAATACCCAATTCAAGGAAATTGGTGCAATTTCACAAAATATTCAAATACTTCATACCGAAAGGCACAAACCACTTACCTCAATGCTAGGAGATCGATATACTTGAACCACAATGATTGATTCTCCTTAAAAAATCGATGATCTGAGAAAATTTCCAAAACGTTCAACCCATGATATATTGAGAAATAGGAGGAATTGGAAAACAAGCAAATGGGAGAAGGAAAAATTCACTACTACGGTTCCAACGCAATCAAAGGTGGTCGATTCGGAGAACAGATGGAGTCATGGGATCTCGGAGAAGATTCACAGTTGTACGGGTCACTCTCGGATGAAGAACTTGCAGAAGAATCAAGTTAAGTCTGTCAGGCGCAACCCCGGTCCTTTTAATGAAAAAAAAGAAAGTACATGATATGTAATCATATTTCCCGTAAATTTCTTTAAGCGGACTCCACATTTCCCCTACACTCCATGTGTGTGGCCTGGACACTGCCATCACATGGCCTAATGCTACAGAAAAGTACACGGCGGTTACTTATAAAGTACATGGTGTGTACTTATGAAATTTCCAGATTTTCCCCTTTTCTCAAAAACCACTCGAAAAGGAAAAAACATACCTGAAATGAAGATCTGGTTCCTTAATAGCATCCCCCTCTAAATAAATTCATCGTCAGATTTCCCTAGCAAGGCGCAAAAGAATAAACCCTGAAGAACTCCAGCCACTACAATCATAAATCGGCCTCCCTCTCCTGGGTCTCGTCATGTACTTAGTTGTGCTACCATAGCACCCACACTAGTGAAACAGACCACCCACAGAGAACCTTCGTACTATGGTCGACAATCCGGATAGGATGATCCTCAAACGATGCATTCGCTTCGAGCTCAACCACCCTAGATTGAATGACATGAGATGGTCCTGAAATGTAATATTGAAGCTGGGAGACGTGGAATACATCGTGCATGGCCTGGTACCTCTGAGGTAACTACAACCGATAGGCAACCGACCCAACTCTCTCCAATACCTCAAATATCCCGACGTACCGAGGTAAAAGCTTACCCTGGCTCCAAATCCTCTTGTGTCCCAACCTCAATGTGACACGCAGGAAAACCTGATCCCCGACCTTGAAATCCAGAGGTCGTCTCCGCTGATCATCAAAAGACTTCTGTTGAGACTATACTGTAGACATCCTCTTCCGAATCAACTCTATCTGCTCTGATGTCTCCTATACAAGACGAGGTCCCAACAAAGCTACATCTCATGCCTCCAGCCAGCATAAAGGTGATCGACATGGGTCTCTTGTAATACCATTGTTACCTTCCCAGCACACCATAGGCTATTACTCAAAAGGTTCTCTTATCATACTAATGACTATCCCCACAGGCCAACACAAGTTATTTCCTTGTGTTTTTTCCTCACTCACACATACCCATGGAAACTACCCAAAAGGTCACCCATCCTAATTACTACTCCATGCCAAGCATTCTTAACTGTGGAATTCTAATCAGGTAGGCTCCCGGAAAAAAGGTGCACCTTGTTGACTTGGGCAGTAACATTTAGCCTTTTAAGTCTCACTTTTCCAGGGGTGTTGCATTATCCACCCCTTTAAAGCACAACACCCTCATTATGGACACCAAGCCTCAAACCCATGCAGTGCCTAAGCACTTCTGGCTGGGTATGGCCTCTGATACCACTTTGAAACATCCCGGTTCTTGAAGCCACCCAGAGGCTCCCCGTACTCGGTTATTCACATGGCCTCAAGCGCATTTCCCCAAACGCCAGAGGATGCCAGATAGCAGTGAGGGCCTTGGGTGTGATAGTGGGGAAACTATGCCCTCATTGGAAGATTACACAGCGGAAGAAAAACAAAGAGACAATAGCAGAAACCATAACCATCCATACAAGGGTCAACAATAAAGAGTGGAAGACTAACAGTAGACAACTGGACCCACACACATATATATAAAATTATGCATGATACATATTTCTAGAAATGATGCCAAACAAGTGACAATGCTGAATACAATACTAAACCAAAGTGAAAAAGATAAAAGGTAAACTCCTCAGCATCTCAAGCCACATCTTTGTCCCATGCTCTCCAGTTCCACAGGAAGTCAAGTACCAGAAGTATAAGGGTGCTTTCCTTTATCTATACCTACAACAACATAATCTGTTTGGGCCCAAAAGTATGGCCCAAACAAGGTGTGAGACAAGGTCCCATTAGGCAAACACCCAAAGATCTGTGCCTAACAGTTAGTGAATACATGGAAAGTAAAAGTACAGGATGCAGTAAATAGGAAATCACACAGACGCTGCAATCCACAATATCTATCATATAAAGTACACAAGTCACAACCAAACAACAAAAAGAACAACAGGTTACCCCCTGGGTAGTTCTCAGAGCCTAAACAATATGGATCAACCTACAAGTACTAGAAACCCTTTAGGAAGCGCACACAGTCTCACCCCTTGGGTTCAGCTAAAGAATAGACTCTCCGTTGACGCAGTCATCATCAATTCCCCATATAGTCTCGTATCATACTAAAGGCTCTCTGGGAAATCACTCAATGTCTCATTCCCCCTGTGGTCCACGTCGAGGTACTAAAAACTCTCTGAGGAAGCACTCAAAGTCAATTCCCCTGTGGTCTCGCATCATAAAATAAAGACACTCTAGAGAAGCTCTTACATCTATTCTCCCAATAGTCCACTACACTAGGTTCTCTCAGCCCTGTGTAAAACAAACATGCATAGCGCGTGTATCAGCCCAAGTAAACCTCAAGAACTACTTGGCTATCATTCTAAGGCACAACAACGAAATATTACAATAGCTACACTATCCTATAACTAGGCATGGTAGCTATCAAAACGCATATCAGGAAAAAAAATGCATGGAAAAGCATCCCAATCATTGTAAAAGATACCCTATTCACAAGCATTGACCTCTACTCAAGAAATCAAGAAAAGAAGGAAAACAACAGGGAAAAAAATAGGAATTAACCAATACCTCGATCAAGGTAATTTGTTGAATTGCACAAAATATTCAATGACTTCCTATAGAAAGGCACAAACCACCTACCTCAATGCTAGGAGATCAATATACTTGAACCATGATGATTGATTCTACTTAGAACGTCAATGATCTGAGAAAACATCTAAAACAATCAACCCATTATATCTTGAGAAAGATGAGGAATTGGAAAACAATACTCTATGAAAAGGAAGAACTCACCACTTCGGTTCCAATGAAATTAATAGCAGTCGATTTGGAGAACAGACAGAGGCATGGGGGCTCAGAGAAGATTTGCGGCCGTACAGGTTTCTCTTGGACGAAGAACCTGAAGAAGATGCGAGTTATGTCCGTCAGGTGCGACCCCGGCCCGTTTAATGAAAAAAAAGTACATGTCATGTAATTCTTGATTAAACGGCGTGTACTCAGCTTTTCCGTACTTCGGTTTAAGCGGCCTCCACATTTCCCCTACACACTGTGTCTGTGGCCTAGACACTGCCAGAACACGGCTTGGCGCTGTAGCAAAGTACACGGTGTGTACTTATAAAGTACTCATCGTGTACTTAGGAAATTTCAATATTTTTCCATTTTCTAAAAAATGACCAAAAAAAGAAAAAACATGCCTGAAATGAAGATCTGGGTTCTTAAAATTATGAAATTATTTTAAACCCTTCGAATCATTACCCAAACCCACTATATACAAAAAACAATTGAGGAAAGTATTACCTACATGAAAACAATTGTGCTAAATAAAACATAAAAACAATAAAATATATAACATCTATATTTTTATTCCATATAGTGATCTCTGAAATATCTTTGGGCTCCTAAAACAGTGACAGTTAACTCAGGGAATATATAAAAAATGGGGGATCTAATAAACCAAGTTAGTCAATAAACATGATAAGGATACATAGTTCATGAGTGATTAGTATAAATTGATTTCATAAAAGATTCATCCAATGATTTATCAAAATGGATAATAACATAAATAACATTGTTTCATTATATCATAGAAACATATGAAATTTGGTAGCAATATATATCATAACATAAAAATGGGTCAAGGCTAACTTCCTTGAAAATATCACATGTTGTACAAAGTAACAAAATTTATTAGGATTACTCCATAATATCATACATAATGTATTATAAGAAAAAAAACATCCAATACATTAAATTTATTTCAAGGAACACCCACCATAACATGTACATTCATATATTTTCTATAAAAGGTAATCAATCTTAAGGTATAAAAAAAATTCAAATGTAATTAAATGGGATTTAAATTCATTTGTCATGTTTCTATAAATGGATTTTCCATTATTAATACAATTGATAAATGAAAATTTTCATTAAATCGCCCATCAATGGAAGAGTGAATTAGTTAGGTATATGTGTAAGATTCAAATATATATTTATTTGAAGCAATAAATATCATTTGTTATTGTCTTTGTTATGAAAACGTCTTTACTAGATCACAAGTATTATTTCAGTAACAAATAAACTTTAATATTGAAATTAAATCTTTATAGTTGAATATATTAAAACATATTGTATAAAATAATTCAATTTAAAAGAATGATAGAATCATATAATGGGTGATTCAATGCATTGTGATTGAAAATTCTAAACATTTCTTATAAATTAAAAGAATAAATTCCTTTTAATCTTTCATAGAAAACTCAAAATGTAAATCTTTTAGAAAATAACATTAAAATTAATTTAAAAAATGTTAAAATGTAAAAAATGTGTAATAATTTATTATCCAATTATTTTTACAATAATAAACACCTTACATAAATTATTTAAAAATATATATATACAATTACGAGAATAAATCTAAATGTTAACAAGATACATGATTAATATTACATAAAAATAACATTGTTGAAATTTAATTAATAAATGAGGAAATAATAAGAAATAAAAACCTCATAAATATTACTAAATAGAAGATAATAAAAGATGCATGGTTAAATAAAATCATATAATAATATTTTCCCCCAAATGAACATCAAATATAAATATTAACTAACCTAAGTTATATTGTATATCAAAGACTATACAAATTTTCATGAAATTCAAATTAAATCCACATGGATAAAATAAAATTAATTGTATCATAACATAAAAATAAAAATGAAGGATTATGGATAAAATATGTAAAAATGGTAATATATTCATAATATAAAATTAATTAGGAATTTTTTTTTAAAATATGCATCTATAAAGGGATATTTAGATGAATTCATTTTCTTTATATTCGAATCATAATGTATGGACATTATTATCTGAAATAGTAAACATATATTAATGATTTAATTTAATAATATATTTTCTCCATTTTTGTTATTTATTTTGTTTTATTTATTACCATATTATATATATGTTCTTGATAAATTTATTTCACTTTGGGTGTTTTGAGGATGTTCAGTTCAATTGTCCAAAATGACATTTGTAGGATGAAATTGGTAAACGAATCCATTATTATATAAAGTCTATAATAATTATCATTACATCACTATAAATATTCTAAATTAATTATAATTTTAAAATAAATAATGGAATGTGGTTAATAATAAGTCTCCATGTTATAATCTTAGAGAGGGTTTGTTGTATGTACGCATAAGTAGCCATTCTATTTTTCAATGATCATCATTAAATGAATGTGTGATTTATTTTATCATACAAAAATTATAATTATTATATCATAAATAAAATATTATACAATTATAACTGACACCTATTTTTTGAGGGGACAAAAAATTACTAATTTTCTAGTTGGTAGTCCCCACATATGCAAAAACGATGTTTTGTTTTTTTAGTGAATGGAATAGGTAGAAAATATATCATATATTAATTTTAATTAATCATAATTATTTCTATTAATATAATATGTATACATTAAATCCATCATCATAAAAATTATTGATATTTTCAGATAAAAAACAACTCACATCAGTTAGTGATGTCGTATTCCACCATTGATAGGAATGATTGTTTCATATCCTATTAGAAAGAGGAGGATATTTTTGTTTGATAAACCATTATATTTTTTAAAATATTATTATATATTATATATTTATTTTATTATTTAATATTTGTTTAATAATATTTTAGGGAGTAGGAAAAAAATAAAACAAACTTCTTGGTTTACAATGATACCACTTCATCGGAAAACATGTATATAGCTTCCCCAAAAGAACTCAATGGGTGGTTTTTTAATCAATACAATTAATATGGGATGTGTTTTGGTGATTAAATAATGGATTTAGTGATGTATTTATTTGATCCAAAATTATTTTTTAGAGTTATTAAGACATGATAGTAGATGACCTTTTTAAATATTGAAGTAGTGGTATTTTTGTAAATTCTAAAATCATTTCAATAATGGGATGTATGTCACAAACCAACTACCTTAAAATTGATAAATAATGGATTGAATATGATATAATATCAATAAAACCCTAAAAATGAAAAAGAAACATTTTTGGAACATGTTATTCCCATTATATCAAAGGATACTCACATTGACTATTTCAGATTTTTCCATAGTAACAACTTCTTTTAACTTGGTAATTTATACATTAATCATTAAAAAGAAATATGACATAGTGGAAAACATGGTGTCACTAATTATATATATCAAATATAATTTTTAAAATAAAAAACTTATATGTCTGTAAAAATTATTTTAATGTATGCACATCTAAGATGAAACCCCCAATTTTTACCTTTACCATAGTTACAACTATTTCAATATTAACTGGTTGAGAATGTTATCATAAATGAAAAATTGTCACATAAATATAAAATCAAATATAATTTTAAATATATACCCCTTACTTTTTTAAATATAATATATGTTGATACATTATCAAAAAATATCATTAATGTCTATTTTGATAGTATATATTTAATTTCACTATAAAAACATAATGATTTTTTTCAAATTTTTCTTTTGAAACATCTAAAAAAGGTTTATTTCTATTAAATATTTTTATAACACTCTTATTCAATCAAATTATATTACTTTTAATATTTTTATAATTTTTTGTTTTATTTTTATTTAAATTAAATAACTACAGCATAAATATTTTATAACAATTAATAATAAATTTTTCATTACCAAAATTTTTAAATATATTAAAATTTAAAAATATATTTTATATTTAAAATCAATATTTATAAAAAAAAATAGTTAATTTCATCTCTATAAAAAATAATATAGTAATTAAAATCAAGAATGTCACATTTTTAGCTTTCCTATACATAATTCATTAATAAGGTCACAATCAATTCCACATGAAAAAGGTAATATATTAGAATTATTAATTATTATGGATAAAATATACTCATACAGTTAAAATAATTAAAGTGTTATTATTGCTTTACAGTCATTATCATATTATTTTTACCCTTAATTAACTCTTTTTACCTTTATTATGGTAAAAAATATTCACAATGAATACTGTTCATAATGACTGAAAATAAAGGGACCTATTTACAAAATTGGGATCATATGATTCCAAATATGGAATCAATTTTCCAATATTAAAAAAATAAGTGAAATAACTTAATTTAATAATAAAAATGATAACCATGACTAAAAATGTATTACATAATATTGTATTTTCAAGAAATAGATTATCTTATACAAACAATATAACATTAAATAAAAGTTATTTGAATATATATATATATATATATATATATAATCTATAAATTTCAATTATATATTTCATTATTAATGTTTTTCTAAAATTTATTAAAATTGATACCCTTTATGAACATAAAAAATAATTTCAAAAAATTGTGTTCTTATGTTTAAAAATATACATATTTGAATGTTAGAAAAATACATGACTATAATATTGTTAATTAGATTAATATAAATAAAATTTTACATATGATACCTTCATACCAAATAAATATATTATGGTACATTTAATTTAAATTATTTAATGGAAGGAAATGAGTGTATTTGAACAATCTAAAAATTTCACTATTCATTTAAAAATCTATCATTTCCAAAAGCTCTATAAATTTCAAGAAATGTTTTTTATATTTTTAATCAAAAATGATGATCATTTTATGAAATAATATTTCTAAAATTTATATAAACTAATATGTTTAATATAAATCAAAATAAATTTTTTATATAATGTATTTTATGATGAATAAGATTACTTTTCTAAAAATTGAGTAATTACTAAAAAATAATTTATCAATAAAATTTTATTGAGTTGTAAATTTAAATATATTACATAAAGAAGTCAATCTAATTCATACACACCAATTTAATGAATACCTTCTATCTGTCATATTTAAAAAATAATATGTCAATGTTTGTTTTTTCTTGATGTTTCATGTTATATACACTATCAAACATATTTTAATTTTCAAAATATCATGGGGTTAAATTATACCCTTATAATAAATATAAACACTAAAATTTGAAAATGAATTGGATAAAAAAGGTTTTTTCATTTTGAAATACATTTTTCTAAATAAAACATTTAAAAGGGGTTAATAAGACACATTCTTTATTAGAGATAAATAAATAGTCTATGTTAAGAGGAATAACACATAACATGGTTTTTAAATAAGATAACACTGGTAGGAATTTAAATTATAGACATGGAATAAAATCAAAATTCCCAAATAATAATGTATAATTTCATAGATCATTAATCAAAATAATGTTAATAATCCAGGTAATTTTAATGACTAAAAACCCATAAACTAACGTGGTGTTAAAAAGAAAATTAATTCATAAAAAATAAAGGTATTAGGATAAATTCTTTTAATTAAATATCCTTTTCATAAAAATGAGTAATTCCCAAACATGAAGAATAATAACATATGAAAAATATACTCACATGATAAGTACAATTTCATCATGTAGTGAATTCCCCAAAAAATTTCATATTTCAGTCCCGACGATGTGTATTCAATGATTTTTTTTATTTATGATCCACTGAAATATATTTCTAATTAATCACATAATTCCACAAAATGATAAAAATCTATTCCTTTTATCATTTGATATTGAACAAAACAAACTTTTTTAAAAAAGTAATGATACTTCCAAAAATTAAGATAACATCATATGATGAAATAAAAAATTAATATAAAGAAACTCAATAATAATACAAATTGTACAAGTAACATTAACATAAATCAAAATATTCATGACTAGCAAAGAACGTTGAAGATTTGGAAATTTTTATTATATATTTCTCAAAGAAAAATTCAACATTTCTATCCAAAATAATTCAATAATTCATAAATACTCTTACTAAAATGTATATTCCCTTAAAATATAAGAACCTAATTTCTATTAAAACTATGAATCACTATAAATTCATATTAAAATCTTATATACGTTCAAAAATAAACATAATCATTAGATTATTCATGATTCCTATAATGAAAACACAAATGATAAAAAATGATTATGAAACATAAATCATTATTACAGGAAAAAAAATTATTTAATACTTTCACCATAAAGATTGGTACAACCTAATTCCATTCAGGTTATCAGAAAACTGAAAAACCACTTCTATACAAAAACATTTGGATGTTAAAATGTACTTAGACTTATCCCCATTGTTATTAATAATGTTCTTTAATAATATATCCCAAAAATAATTAGACCTTACATTGATATCAAATATATTGACCCAATCCCTTTTCACATTCTATTGAGTAATTTTTTAAATATTCATCCAGGAATTCAAACTCAATGATTACGAGGAGTACTGTCTTCAAAAGGATATGTAAATAAAATAGAATAATAAAGTATAACATAAAATCATTATTTTTATTCACCTATGTTTTATAATAAATATATTTTATCTACCAAAAAAACATATGATAACTTGGGAATTAAAAGAATATTTTAGTAAGCTACAATAACACATTAAGGTAATGAAACTGATAAGGAAACATAATTTTTTATTCTGTGTTATAACATCATATCATAAAATAAATGGCACATGAGAAATCACATGGAAGTATAACATAAATTAAATGGTATGAAAATATCTGATAAACATAGAAAATGTAGAGTCAACATATATCATGACATAAAAATGAGTCAAGGATAAAATATAAGATAATATAACGTGGTGGAAAACTCTATATAATGGATTACATTTACCCTCTAATCCATTAAATAACATTTCATGAGACCAAAATAATTACATAATTAATTTTAGTGCCATTTTGACACACCCATTTTAACATTTCATGATAATTAGTTCCACCAAATTAAATCAATTTTTAGTTATAAACAAAATAATTACCCATGGAATGAAATGGGTTTCATGATCTTTCTCCATGTGATAATCAAATTATATTTCATAAAGGAGGTATTTGATAAATGATCTTAAGGTATTTATTACCCCAATAGTGGAAATCATAATGAGTTAGGCATATGTTTAAAAGGAAAATATAATAAATTTAGGCTCACTACATAACATAAAATTTAATCATTACAGAAGAAAGCATCATTAAAAGATCACATAGAAAATTTCATGCCAAAAATACCATTTTACCATGGAAAAAAATTTAGAATCATAATATATCCAAAATAAAATAAAAAATATTTTATTTGAAAATAATCATTTAAAATATTAATGGAATCATCAATTTGTGATGGTTTAAAATTCCATTATTTCGTATATATTAACATAAAACATTCCACACTTACTTTTTTTTAAATTTCTCAAATGTACCTTGTTTGAAAGATCATAGAAAGATTCTTTTAAAAAATAAAATACATTAAAACTAGGGTATAATGTATTAAATCAATCAATATAGAATATTAAATTAGTATTTTAGGGAATTTATGAAAAATATCATCATATAAGTGAATTATTCCAAATCTACAAAATATTCATGATCAGTGCTAATTGTAGACATCATTATTGATGTTTCATTATTAAATAAGGGATTAAATTGGTATGAATCCTCTAATATATAAGGATAAAATTCAATTAATAAAAGATATTTCGATCAAGAACATAATTTTATTTGATTTCCCTGCAAAAGAACCATGAAAATAGAAAATATCAAAAAGAAAAGAGTATGTAATAAAAAACCATAACTTCTTTGTTAACATTTGAATCAAATACCCATAGATGAAGTAAAATGTATTTTATGTTATCATAACATAAATTATGGAGTATTTAGGATAAAATATTTTAATCATGTATCATATAAACCATTTAAAGTAAATTTGTGGTCAAACATTTGAATATACATAAATGAAGGAAAATTTAGATGAAATCTCTTACCTTGAATTAGACACATCATATACATACATTATAATCTATAATAATATAGTTATATAAATTATTTACATACTTAAGAATTTTTTTGGAGTTTATTAATATTCTAATTTTATTCTTTGGCAAGACCAATTTGTGTATGAGTTATATTTTATGTCAATGGTGTTCATTGGGTTTAAATGGTGATCAATGATGTAAGAATATCTCATTGATTTCAATATAATGAAGTATTTGAAATGTTAATAGGCATGGATGAAGTTATCATGTCTTTATATTCCATGAAAATTATATTGCAGACTTTTACTTTCATGGTGATTCCATGAAATTTTTAATATATTTATTCGATGGAATTACATGTTAATGATGAATAATTATCCTAGTAATTAATATGATGGGTGAACAAATATTCAATTAAAATTAATCTATAAAGTTTGATACATTTTATCCAAAAAAGAAGAATTTGGTTTTGTTGTTAGGAAAAGATTTAGAATTTATATTCTAAAAATTATACAATATTATTTGAATATGGTTATGCAGTTAGTCATTATTATATAAGAACTGTGAAAGAACAAAACTTTATAATGATTATATTTTTATTTCCAAGAAGTAGAACCATTTAATATAATTATAATTTGAATGTTTTTTTATAATTATGGCTTAATAGTGGCCATGAAAAATTAGTAGTCCATATATTATTAATGAGGATATGCTTTTAAGATTAAGATAAAGTGGCTATGAAAATATATGGTGAAATTATTATTGACACTTAATTTTTACTATTTATTTTTATGGTATTTTTTTCAAATAAGGGAAAGTGTAATATTTTTGGAGGGTATTTTATAATTCCATGACAGGATCGTGTGAATGGAAGGTGGTTAACATTTTAGTAGGATTCCATATCTTGTTCTTGAATCCCATAGTGACTGTGGAACCCATGTCTCGCAACCCCTGTGGGCATACAATGCAATTTCATCTTGGTGTTGAACACTATTCCAACCCAATTTAGTAGTGATGAGGGTAAATCTTATATAGCATAGATAAATTCTACTGAATTCCTATGTGGTATGTGTTACGATGTGATATTGTTCCATTACATTAAAAATGTTTGACATAATACAATTATTCAGACTAATTCATCATAGCCTATTGATCAACATAGTGAATTAGCTCTTATATTCAGAATCCCCACAAGATACCAAATCAGAAGGATTTTCATACTTCATTGATTAAAAAATTTCAAATAGTCTTTCATTGATATTGAATATTGTATTGACCTAAGAGAACATGTAATTGAGAAGCACAAAAGGGTTGTTATTCCTTCAGAGGAACACCTTAGGGAGTGATTCAGGTGGCTCAAAACCCTCCCTCCCTAGTGAAAGGATGGGGCAAAATCTTCTTCTACATTCTTCTATTAGGAATAATCCCTTGTTTCAGTTTATTAGCATAGAATTTATTTTTTCTGTTACATGTGATTCCTCTTTTCCCTATGGTTCCTAACCTCATTAAAATATTTACCCTGTTGGAAATTTTGACAAAATAAATCAACGAGGATATATATGTTCAAATAATGAAACTTTTGGATCACTTCAGGAACCATCACCCTTTAGTTAACACCTTTTAAATATTCATATTTTGATTTTGGGGTCTTCAGGAACATGAGGTGGCTGGTCTTCTCAATAATCGGCACTTGATGATTATATCTTCATCATAGGCTTACCTGATTACTACCTCATATTGAACTCCCCACTCCCTCAAAGGATAATTCTTCTACCTCTTATGTAATAAATTTTATTGCAACATGAAATGTTTTGTTCCTACTACAATAGTATGGGTAAGAATTTCATAATTTCCATTTCCATTTCAAAGTCAATCAATTATTTTTATATTGGGGAAAATGGTAGGGAGAAATTTTTGTACTAATAGTAAAACAACAATATTGTGTCTCCCAATATCCCCCCAAAATTGTATCAAATATGAAGGTTCAAATATTATGATGGAATGGATTTGGATCTCGATTAGAAAATAAATTAGATGGAATAAATTTGTGGTAATTTGATTCCTAGAATTATTATTTCTTGTACAACCAACTAATAGGAAAACTAATTTCAGCATTCTATCAGGGATGTATGGACCATAATGTATCATCCTCTAGGCCAAGACCACCATTCGGGAAAGAGGGTTAATAAGACCATACTATGAACAAGACTACTTTGGATCATGACATATTTATTTAAAAGGGATTGACAAGAAGATTGAGGATTACTTAGGGGATTCAGGATCCCTCAAGCCAAGGAATTTACCTATTGAGGATAACATGACTGATATTTAAGGAAACTACTAGGAGGTCCCTAGGTATTTGGTGGACGATTAGCTCCTAAAGGATCATTTCCCCTTGTAGTGTTTCAATTTGGTACGTTTTTGGGTCTCCCTATAATCAATAAGAATGATGAAAAAACTATGGATACATGGACATGGATTGTTGATGATAAATCACAGTTAAGGCATGATTTTTGTTTTATCCCCTTAACAAGGGATGTTTATGGAAGGTAATTGGAGGTTGTGCAGGTTTGTGATGTACTAAAATTGAACTCCCACACATATTATAATGCGATGAAGTCAGTCAGCATTTCCCTTCAGGAGGTACTACTTCAAGAAGCATGTGAGGATATTTCTTCCAGTAACATTAACCAAAAATATTCTTTCTATAGATTTTGTTTATATATGAGGGATTAGTTTAATTCTGTGAACATGGTATGATATAATAGAGTGGAATGTTTTTTGTGAGTCTAGTAATCCAACCTATAATACTACTACATGCAATTATGGAGTTAACAATATAGGTTCCGAGAACTATTTCTTGGTTTTGTAAGCATAAAGTTATCCCCCTTTCTTGGAAGGGAATGAATATAAGTGAGGCCAAGAAGAAACTCCTCCTAGATTTTTTGAAAATAAAGGAGTGTAAAATGATTCTTAATAATAATTATGGTCATTAGAGCTGAAAGAAGTAAAAATTGTAGAAGAATACCTTGAATCCTTTTCAATGAAAGTAAAACAACACCGTTACGGATTCTGATGGAATTATGTGGCATATAAGGAGTCAGCTATGTAGAATTATCTTCTCAAATGTACCATGTACTCCTATTAAAAGATACTCTTGAAAAAGTAAACCCCATAAAAAAGAGTTGTATTTCTATTGTTGAAAAACCTAAGAGTTATTATAAGGGTCCTTTTTTCATGTGGAGTTATTGGATGATGTTGTAACTAAGATAGAAGAAGGGGAACAAACTACCACTACTCTAGGGAATTATTATAAAGAGGTTATTTAACCATTTAATACCTAGGATATTCTCATACATTCTAATAAATAAATATTTAAGGAGACCTTCCTTATCAACATCTCATAGTAGGACATGCACAGAATGTTAAACTGACCTTTTTCTAATTGATTTGATCGGAGAACAATTTTATTATATTGATAAATAAAATAGGATTCTGATATGTGGTTTCCATGGGAAAAAACAAGCCTAAAGAGCATGTGTAGTCCTAGGACAAGATGTAATCTCACAATTAGGATCTCGGGAAGGACAATGCCGAAAGGGAGGCTGCCTCCATCAAATGGAGAAAATTCATGGTAATGAATTCTAAATTCTTTAAATTCATAGAGAATGGATGGATAATATCTTATGATTTTTGAATTTTTGTATTATGAAAATAATATCATTCCCACATTATCATTAAATTTTATTATAATAACTTTTTATATTTTGGTAAATCGTGTATTAATACACTCATTTCATCGATATTCTTAATTCATGTCATTACAGTTTCAATCAAGTAAATATATTGAAGGATTAAATAAATAAACATAAATTGAAATGAAAACATAGTAATAGTAGGGAATTTTATAATCTTATTATTATGGATTATCATTTATTTGTTTTGGGGTGATGCATGTTATTATTTTCAAATGTACATGAGATACTCATTTCGAAAGAAAACACTCCTGGAGTTTTGGATCATTTTAACCTATGCTTTTTAAATTCAATGATGGGGTATTCAAGTGTCCAAATATTGGATTTTAACTGAATAATTTTTTATGTTCTAAGACAATTAATGAATTATGATATGTTGAGATACCCACCTAAAAATCAATGGGACCAATCTGGGGATAAGTGTTACCTGTAAATTGATATTTGAGTGAAATTTATATCTCAAAAAAACATAAAATTTATAAATACTTATTTTAGGAAAGAATGAAATGATTTCCATGAGTGATTGAGGATTCATAATTTTGTGGATTCTAGTTAACCATTTTGGTCTCATGAAGGAGATCCATGAAAATCGGCTCGAATTTTCCATGTGAACACGTGACATGTGTAAAAAGACACTCATTTAGCTTTGCGAAGGGTATACTTTCAAGTAATGATTGATTGGGTATTATACACCCATTATATTATAAAAATATAAAATTTTGTGTGTACCCAGTTGAAAAAAAATGGAATATGATGAACAAAAAAACACAATTATTTTGTTTCAAGAGAACTGAAAGTCTACATATGTTCATACATGCATAAGGAAGTGGAGGAACTCACACTTCATAGGTAATAATATGAATTAAATTGCATTCAAACACATATGTTTGATAAACACGGGTTAATAAATCCAAAACAAATTTTTGTGTAGAGAGAGAGAGAATGAAGGAAGTGGAAGGGAACAATGTGAATATATTCATGCATATGTGGTTGAATAGGATAAAAATAATAATCATGGAAAACACATAAAATTTTAAATATCAAATATATGATTTATGTTTTATTCAAAGACCATACATCATGATTCATTGTCATAGTGAATTTTAAATAAAAAAGTCTTGAATCCATGAACATAATGGTTTGACTATTTTCAATACCATCATTGAACGTTAGATGAAATCTAGATAAATACGTCTCTATTGCGCTAAGAATAATATAGAACAACTAATGCACTCAATTGTTGATATTGTGTATCTAATAACAGAAAATTTGAAATTGAGGAACAATTTCAAATTATTACTCTTTGAAGAAAATATTGTTGTCCAATCTTTATTCGGATGATTTTATTTTGGACCAAATAATTGTTTTTATTCCATGATGAGATGGTCATTAAATGACTTTAAAATCCCAAATGATTTTTGTGATTCAACGAGAAGATTAATATTATTTAGTACATTCTATTCATCGTGGTAGAAGAAATAAATAAGAAGTGTCCACCAAGAATATCATATTGAAAATGGAGAAGGAGAGAGACCGACTGACCAAATAGATATCTTTTAATCATCATTTGGGAAAAATAATAATTCTATTATTATTAATCAACAGCAAATTAATATCAGTGTGACTTATATAAGAAGATAAAAGTAAATATTTGAGTTTTCTAATAAGAATATGAAGGATTTTCTTCTTTAAAAATGTTTTCTGTATTACAAAGTGAAGAATAATGTTGTGGATTAACAAGTAAATAGTTTGACATCCATTATTAATCTTATTAGGGGGAATATTTTCTTGGCGTTACAAAGAACCATATCAAAAAGGAAAATATGGTGTATATATACACAGTATAAATATCTTACCAAGTATTGTAAAATATTCATCATTGATTTACTATGATGAATTTCTCTTGAAAGGGTATTTCATACATATATTAGCCACATGAAAAGGTTTATATTCTAGTCATTGTTTAATCAATATCATTTCTATATCTTTTCCAAGGAGTAACTACTATTATTGAATATTAAAACATGTAAAAATATAATTTATATCATAACATCCTACATATACAATCATTATACATGGAATATATAATAATATAACCATGATCCTAATAGGTCTAATTTTTAATGGTATAAAATGTTCTGATTGGTTTAAAATCCCTAATTAGTGATTCTCCCCACCACATAGTGTTAGAAATATCACAAACCAGTCCATTAAAGTGGTATTATAGACAAGGTTCTCCTATGTGTAATTATATAATTATAATCTATAATATTTTTTATATTTTAGATTATGTTTGGAGTAAAAAATTAACTGATGATTCGGTTAATATTTATTTATCTATGAGAATAAGTCTATTTCTTCTAGGACCATGATCAAGAGGAAATATAACTAATGAAGAAGTACATGTTAGCTAAAGAAGAGGTAGAATCTATTATTCCTTTTCATTCGAAAAATTATGAGTAAATCCTTTCTAGACCAATTGAATCAAAATATTCATTTGATCATGAGGTAAGTATTAGAAATTTTGACAATTTTCTTCCAAATAAAGAAAATAGCATAAGTGATGACGATGAATCTACAACTTCTCAATAAATAAAAATTGGTCGATTAATAGACATTATTCTAGGTTCTTATATAGAAATAATCTAAATTATTTGGGATTCATTAAATTGATAAAAAAATAATTCAATTAGTAGTGAGACTAGTGGTTACAGTGGAAGAAAACCTTTCAAAAAAAATTTAAATTGATTAAATATGTCTATATTGTTTGGATATTATGACGAAATGAAGTTGAAATATGAAATAAGGTCCCTTTAATTTCAAAAATTTGTTTAAGATAAATATAGATTCAATACGACTCCAGAATATAGAACCAATCACTTGAAGTGAAATTAAAAAACATCATTTATGTTAATAATTCACAATTTTATGAAAATTCACAAATTCTTAAGGGAAATGAGACTCTGCTTCAGAAAAAATATAATATGCATGGAGATAAATTTTGAATAATGAATAATAATATTGAAGGTTGATTATTATTATGAAATAGAAAATAATCAAAATCAATACTAAATTTCTAGAATGTGAATATTAGTTTTACAATCTTGAGAATACTTGTATTGACACATCAAAAAAGAAGTGAATAATTGAATCTTCTATTCAATACTCACTGGAGGAATATATGGTTGAAATACCTACAATATGTGATAATAATATGATGAATTCATTCAATGATTTGTCACAAATAGATGTGAAGGGAATGGAACCATCCAAACCATCTTGTACTAATGATTCTGATGCAATTTCAACTGACTATGAAGTTTAATAAAACAACATCAGGGCATTGATGAATAGAGAATCCAATAAACATACCATCATGACTTGGATGTATATGAAAAACGAATATGGATGTTGGTTCCATGTCAAGAGAACAACCATTCATATAGAGGAACCATCAATATGATATATAATCCATCATCCAATCATGTGTTATGTTTCAATGTTGGTGATGAAATATTTTTAGTAATTGTGATTCAGATTTTTTGTATAATACGCAAAATGAAAAGGCATAATAGGATAACATATCCATATGGTGAAACCCATAAATGAAGAAGCAAGATCCACTGGTACAAAATAATATATATACTTCAAACATATTTAGAAAACCAGATAACATCTATGATATATTGAATGGCGTTGAGCATAAGGATAGAACCTAATCATATAAACATTTATCCATTGTTGATAATAAAATAAGATCATAAAATCTGTATATGAATGATGAATTTCACATGGGAAGAAATAATAAAAAATTGTGAACAAAACATCTCCCAAGAAGTTTCCAAGGAAAAAAGAAGTTGGTCTATGGATTTCGAATCTAATAATTTTCTGAATATCACATCATCCAAAAGAACTAATGAAAACCATTATGGCACTTAGAACAACCCATGAGGAAGATCCAAATATACCTCTACATTTCATAATGGTAGGTTAATTATTTACCTAGAATATTTTGGAAATAATGATGAAATTGAATGATATACAAGCTTTGTCTTGTGAAAAAACAAGAAAAACAAAATATATAATATGATAACTAAAAACTTCATGACTGTTTTTCATGGAAGGGAAATATTTTGATAAATATGTTATTTTATATAGATGTTAGGATGATAGTCACATTTCAAAATTATTCTTAATTGTTCTATAAAAATCAATATGATGTCCTTGATTGGAGTAAGTATGTATAATTTTTAAGGGATTCTATAAATAAAATTTCATTACATAAAGTTGAATTGGATTTGAGGAGATCATTTTGTCTTATCAAAAATTAGAACATACAATCAGATGTGCATGAATGGAAACATGAGGAAAGGGATAATCTTGGATTAGAAAAAAATAATCATTTCTATTTACATTGATGAAGCATGTATAATCCACCTTCTTCCATTAAAAATTGTTGTATTTTATATTACAATGTTTGTATTTAAATGCGAAACATTCTGTTGGGGGGAGAACATGAGAATCAAAAAGTGATGTTAATGTTTAATATAAAATCATATGTAGTTACTATATATGAATTAATCCTCAAATTTTTTTCAAACACAAATATAATATTGGGACTCCTTTGACTAATATAATTAATGTGATGGAATATCCTGGACAGCTCGGGTAAATAAGATATCATATTGTTCTAATATTATTTTTGGTATCCTGAAGAAATTTTTTATACGAAAATAATGTTTATTGATGTCGTGAATGTTTTCTAATATGGACAGTCAATAGTTGAAGATCTATTCTATTATTTTATAAAAACTATAAAATAACTAAATTCATTCATAAATAGATTAATAATTATGAATATGTTGATAATTCTATCCCATTAGAGGTTATTATTGAAGAAACATGAAGATGATACTAGAATTATTATTTAAATTAGTATCAATTATGAATATTCAAGATATTTTTTAGGATCATTTTGTTTAAAAAGAAATGTCTCTCTTAGTATCTTTCCATTGGTTACTCAAGATAAAGATCATTTCAGAAAGGTTTTTATTAAATTAATCAGTGGAATAAGATATGTGTATGTTCCCAAGGACATGAATCCTTCTTATTGTACATGATTTTTTATATCTTTGTTAAAGATAGTGTAGAGTTTCCTATTAAACATTTTTTACAAGATATTAATTGCTTATTTAATATCTTAATCCTAGAATAAAAATAGGATTCCTTTTAAGAAAATTACTAGAGTTCTCATTTATGATGTATCATGATCTTGTGGTAATGGACAATATTTTTTGTTTCAAAATCAAATCATTTTGTTTTCTACACCATCAATACCTCACGTAGTACAAATTTTATGTGATAGGTGAATTTTTTTTTAATTATGAAATTATGAAATTATCCCCTAAAAATTCAATTACTGTTAAATAAATGGGAGACAAAGTGAAAAGAATCATTGGAATGTAAATTGGAGAGAGATGATAACGATCCAAATACTGAGACATTCATTTGGAAATAACATTGATGGTACTGAGAACATATAAAAACTTGGTGATTGAAGATGACTCTTTTGGTATGAGTTTTATTTTTTCAATTAATACGATTGGTTTTTAGTGGTGATTAATGATATTGTAATGTCTAATTGATTTAAATTTTAAGAGGTAGTCTCAAAGTTAACGGGACTTGTATGAAGTTATAATGTATTGATATGCAAATAAATATCCACTAAACACATTTAGTTTCAAGGTGATACATTGATAATTGTTTTAGATTTTATTGATGAAATTAAATTTACAGGTTCAGTAATTATCCTACTAATTCTCATGATTGGTGAAATTATGAAATTTTAAAATACAGGTATCAAAGTTGATAAATTGTTTTCAACAAAAAATTATGATTTTTTTATGTTAAAAAGATTATTTGAATTTATATTATCAAATTACTAGATATAGATTTGATGATATTCATGAAATATTTAATTATTTCATTAGAATCATATAATAGATGACTTGAAAATATATATATGTACATTATCATGAAGGGTAATCATGAAACATTATTAATATTTTTATGTGTTTTCAAATTAATTCTTAAGGGTGACCATGAAAAAAAATACAAGTTCATATATTTTACATGAGGAAATAATATGAAGATGATGTGAAGGTGTCCATGAAAATGGAAGTGGAGTTATTTTTTACACATAGTTTATTCTATATATTATTTGTGGGTGTTTGTTTTTTAATCATGATACATTTTACATAAATATTGATTTGAGTAGTAATAAAGAATAAGGATAGCCTTCAATATAACTAATAAAACCTCAATGAGGGAAAATGTGGGATCGAATGGTTAAACCACACCTTAAGAGACCATTTTATCCACCTTGAATGGTGATAGAGGAGTGGATAGACTTGTATAATCCCGTCAAGGGACCCTATGTAATGGATATGTCACGAAAATATGTAGACATGCATAGAATGGTCTTTCAACCCGTGAAGCATGTGTACTGCATGTGTTGCTGCCCTTGTGCGAGTGTATTGTAGTGTCATTTTTGGTTCGACCCCAATGTTTTCTTTGTTTAGTAGTTCATATAGGATTTTTTATATAGCTTGGAAAAAACTACTTCGATTTAGATGTAGGATTCATGGGTATCTTCTACTCTTCCAATTATTTATAAATCTCAAACAAAACACAAAAATCTGATACGATTCAATCGAGTCATCTGATCTCCACTATGGATCATCTCCTACTCTTAGACTAATCCAAGGATACCAACTCACCTTGATTTTCATGCTATAAATATGGATAAATAACACTGATTAATTCAATGATGATAAAAATCATATAAAAAACATGTTTGATCATAATGCTTAATACATGTAGCTAACTTGAATTCAAAGAAATCAAACGTAGGATTAAATAAATAGTCATCAAATGAACTTCCAAAGATATATATGGAGACATTTCTAGGGTTTTGATCTTAAAGGATAATCATTGATTCGGTTATCAATGATGCATGTAATTATTTTTTTATATGCCATAAGATAATCGTCTTCAAAAAAAACACATGATGTTTTCCAGCAACATTTAACCTACTTTTCCAGAATTCAACGATAATATTATATGTTATTCTAAGATCTTATTTTCATTGAGGATTTTTGTGGATAAAAGGAATATAATGAATGAAAAGGGGAAATGGTCATAACCTATAAAAGTATAGGTATTAATGTTGGAGAAAGTGACTATCTTCATTTAATATTCATGTTCACTTGTTTTCCAATAAAATTAGGGCATCCATAAATCATTATTCTTCCTGAGAAGGAAATGCATTTCATGAGACTTCATGGTTTCATAATGAAGTGAAATCCTGCAATCCATTTTTTCAGCATGAAGGAGAACCACAGACTTATGGGTGATGATGTCTCGTGGTGACAAGAATTTTCTAAACACACCCACATTAAACTTCATGAAGGGGATATGTTCGATGAACAAGTGATTTGTTATTAAATTTTTACTATGCTACTCAGTGATAATATAATGTTTATACCTTGTTGATATATGAAAAACATAGAATAACATATACAAATAGTTTATTTGTGCGAATATAACCATACCTAAACCTAATCTCATACATGTATGAGGATGTAGAGGAACTCAAAGAATTAATTTTTTTCATTATATAATAAATAGATACATGAACACATGTTTGGTAAACACAAATTAAGAAATTTAAACTCAACTATTGTGAGAAGTGAGACAAAAATATGCAATAGGAAGTGAAAAATGTGAATTAGTTCATGCATATGTGATTTTATATGATTAAAAATAATGAATATTAAAATAAATAAAAATATAATCAAATTTATGTGTTAATTTTTATTCAATGTACATATATCATTAATTTTTAATGAAGTTAATTTTAAATAAAAAAATGTAAATTATAGAAGAAAATGGTTGGAATATGTTGAACATTTTCATTTATGGTTTTGTGAAATCTAATTAATCAAATATGTATAGCATTAGTAACAACAGAGTGGAAATGGTACACTAAATTTTTTATAGTTTTTTTCAATGAATGGGAATTCGATACAACTTTACTATTTTATATTATAGTGTTTTGATGAAAATAATGCTGTACAATTTATATTTATCTGATTTTATCTATTGATGAGTAGCTTGGTTAATTCCAAATGTGTTGATCATTTAATGAATTAATAATAAAATATAAGTATCTTGATGTAATATGCATAAGAATTAGATTAAGCGTAGTCAATTTGGCACTGATAAAGTACGAATGAAGAACAGTACTTTTATAAAATATGATTTCATAGGTAGTAGAAGTAGGAGATTCTAACCATGTTTATATTATCCAATCATAATTTTGTTCAAATAAAAATTATTTGATTATTATTCCACACCATATTCATATCAGTGGGACAGATAGAAGAAGAGGAATGTGAATCATTGAGTTTTCTATTAGGATGAAGAGATAATTGTTTCTATTCTACTATTGTGAGAGTAATAATGTGAAGAATAGGGTTGTTTAAGAACAAATAACCACTATGAAATCTATATGTAATTTAAAAATGGGTAAGAATTTTTTTAACAAAAAACCATATCAACTATGTGGATAATATATTTAGTTTAGGTATAAATATACATCCATGTTCTATAAAACCTACACTGGGAAATGTTATATTGTTTATTGAAAGTGAATATGGATGTCCAAAATGATGTCACAACATTCAACAAATGAATTTCTAGTTATTTTTTTGTCAGGATTATTTACAAAACATTTCATAGACTAGATACTCTTATTTATAAGTGATCCTTGTAAAAATATCATCTGTAATATTTACTACATTCATTTACATGGATTCAATTGGAAAATAAAATCGGAGAACCATATTATTAATGGGTCTAATTTACCAAATTCAGTAGTACTTCTAGCTTCTGGTCCAACATAATGTACAAATTCAAAAGAAAAAAATCTTCAAAAGATCCCACAAAACTGAATCTCTGAGATGGGAAATACAGTCCTTTGGACAAAAATTATGAAAACATGAAAAAATTAACCCACGTATCGAACATGTTGTCAATTATGGATGCGTTAAATCTATCAAAACATCTTATAGAGCCACTCATTGAGGCTTTTAAAAGTCCTCAAGAGTTTGAAACCGAATTTTTTGCTGTTGAGATTTACTGTATGGATAATGATCCTACAGAATGTCATGCAGTCATATCTTTTATAGATGATGATGAAGACCATTGGGTACATGGGAATATCAGACCTTTGTATCTTTCTAGAAAAGTCAATGACATAGATATCTGACAAGACTTCATTGATAATTGCTCCGGGGTAAACCTTATACCCATTTGTCAACTTCGTCGATTGGTCCTAACTAAATCTGACTTATCTTCTTTTGACTTTAATTTTTCAATGATATGACAAGAATAAACAAGAACCTCTGGGAACAATTACACTCAAAACATTCCTCAGAGATCTTGTGAAAAATTCATAATTCATGGTTGTTCGTTAGGACACAGCCTTCAATATTATGTTTGGAAGGCCTTGTTTACATAAACATGAATCCATACCTTCATCACACCACCAATGTATGAAATATTATTTCATTGGTCAAATCGAAACATTTTATGGTGACAGGGCTCTATTCCGAACATGTGAATCTCAATACATTGAGACAATGTTTTATCACACAAAAGGAAAGAAGCCCATGATGAAGGAAATAACAATAGTTAATGCTCCAAATGGAATAGAAAAGAATCCATCAAATCCATTCATAAATTTGATTTCAGAATATGTGCTACCCATCGATCAAATTTAAAGGTTAAAACCAAATCCATGCACTTATCCAGTAATTTCCATAATTTCCATTGCGACAATTGAGCCTCACAACATCAGTGAAATTAATGATACAACAAGAAATGCTGGAAGCCTGAATGGAGATGTTTTAATTTCATATGCTGAACTACAATGAGCCTATACTTCATCAATCAGAGTAGATGAAATTGTATCAATTCTAGGGGAAGACAAATATGTTGATTCTCAATCCCTCGATCCCTATTTATTACAACCATAATACCCTACATCATCAGTTGGGTCAGATATGATATCCTCTTCTTCAAATTGATCAAATACTAACTCCTCGCCTAAATATGGGAGTTTTTCCTTGTCATCTACCATGTAAATGGAAACAGAAGAGTTAACACATAATGAAGAAGAATAGGAAGATCTCGAGGTTCCTCCTCCAAAAATTGAAGAAGGTTTCTCAACAATAGTGGATGAACTCATAGAAATAAATCTGGGAATAGAATAATATCCATGCCCCACTCTAATTAGTGTGACCTTGACCTCTGAAGAATAATAGGTGTATACTTCCTTTCTAAAGAAACATCGAGATATATTTTATTGGGATTTTATTGAAATGACATGTCTTAATCTTTTTGAAGTCACATCATTTGGGTTTGCTATAAGAACATCGTGGATTTAAGAAAACAACAAGGAGAACACACCCAACTCCAGCCTCAAAAATTGATGCTGATGTTGATAAGATTATAAAGGATAAATTTGTTAGGGAAGTTCAATATCCAAAATTTCTGGTCAAAAATGTCCCAGTGAAAAAGATAAATGTGAAAATTAGAGTCTACATAGATTTTAGAGATCTTAACCAGCATTAGCCTGAAGAGGAATTTCCCGTCCCAGTTATAGAACTACTTATTGATGCAATAGCTGGATATGAAGCTCTTTCCATTATGGATGGTTACCCTGGGTATAATCAAATTTTAATGGCCCTAGAGTATGAAGAATCTACAGCCTTTAGAGCCTCTCATGTTGTCTTTTTCTATCGGGTAATTCCCTTTGGCTTTATGAATGTGAGCGCAACAAACCAATGTGACATGCACCATATATTCATACCCATCTTATGGAAATTTTTTAATGTTATGTGGATGATTTGGAAGTCAAATCCTGACAATATTCCAATTATTTTTCTGATTTTGAAACCATATTAAATAAACTTCGGCAACACAGTTGGAAGATGAACCCCTTTTAATGTGCTTTCAGGGTAACCTAAGGAAAATTCCTTGTCTTCATTGTATGCCTTCATGCTATCAAATTTGATCCTGAAAAAAAAAATCAATCCTTGGTATGTCACATCCTTGATATTTAAAAAAATTAAGAGGACTCCAATGATACTTGTTCTATATTTGGCGCTTTATCGCCAATTTTGAAGGCTAGTGTTTAAACTTCTCCATATTAATGAAGAATGGAGTCACTTACCAATGGACTAAAGATTTAAAATAAGAATTTAATACCCTAAAAAAATATCTCTGGAGTCCACCAATACTGATGTCGCATGTTAAAGGAAGACAACTTATTCTCTATGTGACCGCTTTAGAGCAATCACTAGCTGTCTTTATCGCCCAAAAAATTGATGCTGGGAATGAAAACAACATTTATTATCTTAGTCCAACTATAATTGATGTAGAAACTCAGTATTAAAATATAAAGAAGTTCTACCTTGCATTAATCATTGTAGTTAAAAAATTGAGACACTACCCACAACATCATGATGTCCAATAAGTGTCTCATAATAATCCACTCAATTTTATCCCATGTAATCTTATTCTGATAGGATGTCTAGCATGGTGAGAGGTTATTTTGAAAAAGGTTTATATCCATTTTGTGCCTCAAAAGGAAATTAAACACCAATCTCTGGCTGATTTCCTTGCTGAGCATCCATCTGCAGAAGATAAATCGTTTAATACTGAACTTCACGATGAGGAGGTCTTCTCTATTAATGATAATTCCCAAACATGGGAAATTTATTTTGATGGTGCATCCAGAAGTCCAATAGGAAAGATACTGGATAACCATAAACTCAACAAGTATGGATTAGGAATTTTCCTCATTTCCCCAAAAGAAGCAGTATTGCCTCTTTCATTACTATTATCGGAAGGTGGTACCAACAACAATGCAGAATATCAAGCTCTCATCGTACGTTTGAAATTCAAACATCAAGTGAAATTGAATAATTTAAGGGTAAAAATTGATTGATAATTGGTAATGAAACAAATCAATGGAGAATACTATAACAGAAAAGATGAGTTAATCCCTTTGTGCGATTACGTTAGAGATTTAATGGCTGAATTTTCCTCAGAGACGACATTTTCCTATGTCCCTCGACCATGAAATGCCCAAGAAGATTCACTGGATAATGCAGCTACAGCCTTGGAAGATCCAAATTGGGATGAGATAGTTATCAACATAATGCATCACTATAGAGACCTGAAGCTTGGCGTACATGAATATTACATTACTTTTTTGGAATACTTAATACATAAGTAAAAAAAACACACAAGGACCGTAATAGTTTAGTGTCTTTGGAAACTTGGAATATAATCATCTAATCGTGGTGAAAGATCTTCAACATCTCCCAAAAAGATCTTCCTTTTTTTACCTAAAACCATTCTTTATATCCTGGGGAAAATAAAACATAAAAGGGTGATCTCAAATGCTCATTAAAGGTAAACAAAAGAAATATCAATCACATCATTTTCATAAGAACATAACATTTTGGAAATCTTAACCTGCAAAATAGAGCATAATTTCATAACATGGGATAAATCATAGTAGTGAAATGAAATCCCAATAATCATAACTTAAAACATGAAACTTTGTGTCATACACACATAATCATAGAGAATCATATCTTATTAGTCAAGACTCATTGCCAAGACAATCTTAGTGGACAAAGCCCATTTCTGAATCGAGTCACCCTCATTTCAGTCCTGTTTCACTGAACCGGTATAACCTACCGTTCCAGCCATGTCTATCTCATGAGATATAAAATCTGTACCCCATGCATTGTAGGGAGATATAGTTCCCACCCATCTCATAATGATCCCATTCTTATGTGTTCCACAAAATCTTAAATCATACATCATTGCATAACCCATGTAATAAAAATGGGATTCTTAAACAACATGACATCATAAGACAATTCATATAAGATAAAGTAATTCATAAAAATATTTCCATCACAACATAATCAAATCCATGTAATAATAGGGATAGAAACAGAAACCTATATTATCTTAGATGGAAAAGAATTTTGATAAAACACTTGAACTCCATTCTTGAGGAAAATATCCATTCAAATTCAAAAACATTTTCCTTTTTTAACATGTCATACATTTTTAATCTAAAGAATTTTATTAAAAATAAACTTGAAAACTTGTAAAGGAATCTTCTTGGAAATAATGTATTAAAAATCCATTCATTCCGTATAAGTTAAAAAATCATTCTTCGTACTTTTTTCGGAAAAGTCAAAATGTACCTCATACGAAAAACGACAAAAGATTCCTTTCATATCTTGTACTAAAAACTCACCGAAGGGTAAAATTGGATATAAACTATTGTATAAGGATATAAATATTACATATTGAGGAAACATGGATGTGGATGATAAAATACACCCCAGTAAATTATTCCATATAAACAACCTCGGATAAAAATGAGATTGTGATATTTTCCCTTACCTTTGGTCTGATATGCTTTGTACATGTATGAACCTCCTGTATAATGATTCAAATAATGTTATTGACTTATTACAGAATCATACTTATTTTTATGATATCATATATGGTCATATTATTAGCTTATTATTAATAATATTTCATTACTACTTGTTATTCAGGTGTTTATTACTTTTTGTTCTTATGTGTGTTTTGTCGAATAAATTCTTATTCTTATCTTTAGGTTATAGATACCTCATTTCCATAATGGTATTAGTGTAATATATATCATATTCATTCATTCAATTCATTTATATAATCATTATGAAATGAATATCTTGTATAACGAGTCGCATCACATCGTGGAGACGGTATTCCGTACGTACGCACGAGTGATGATATCATTCCTATGATCGTGGAATTGTATTGGAGTGTATGTATACTATTTCAGAATCAATATCACTTTATAATAGTCATATATAGTCATTATTTACACCATTATACCCATCCAAGTAAGGTGGTGGTGGAAAATAGATTACACCACGGCTTGGAGACGGCATTCCGTACGTACGCACGCGCGGTGATTTCGTTTTCCGTAGGATGGATAGATGGTGAAATAGGGTTGTTTCATACATATAATAACATATTAGTATATGAGTGATACTAATGTTATTACATCATAATTAAACATCTAAAGAAGAAGAAGTGGAAGAAAAAATAAAGATGAAAGAATCGGTAACGGACATTACCTCTTCTTTGAAGCGCCTCTTTGAGATCTCCTTTTAGGGCACTAAAATTGGTCTTTGAGGAAGACCAGAACCTCTAGGATGTTTCTAGGAAAGTGGAGAAGAGATTTTTCAGGTTTTGGACGAGATTGATGGCTCAAATTGGTGTGAGGAGGAGAGGTAGGAGGTGCCCTTTTATAAGGGAGGAGAGGGGCACCTTTGGAATAACTAAAAATATTATTTTATTATAAAGTCAAGTTCGGTTTTAAATAGCTCCAAATTGAGCTATTTCTTAGATAAGGTGGGGATGGGTCGCAATAATCTCATACAATAGAATTTAGACAATTTTAGGTCATTATATTAACCTTATCTTTTAGTTATAACTCTTAGTTAATTAGATTGACATTTACCATGTCACTTTGTATTTTTATATTATATAGTTAATAAAATTACCATATACATCCAAGCGACCCCCAAGTTGTGTTTTATTAATATATATAACCTTATCTAAGTCATTTTTCCGAACTTTAGATTTTTAGGAATAAAATAACAATTAATAATATAATATTTGTTTTAAAAACTATTTTATGTCAATTTTGACACTATTCAATAGTTATTTTTTTTGAAACTCATAACAGAATGATTACTTCTACCAAAATTAATTAAATAAATAATAACATGTCATATTAACCTAGAAAATTATTTTAGTTCATAAAAAGTCTCAAATTATATTTATTTGTGTATTTATAACATCAATTATGTCCATATTTCATTAATAAGATAATTACAGCAACATAGTTGTGTCATAAATAAATTAAATTATTTAATATCTAAAAATTACAAATAAAATATCATTATGTAGGAAATCTCTTTAGCTTTCTAATTAATATTTATAGTAGAATTTATCTTATGTATAACCCCATATTAAAAATGATTTACTTATTAAACTTTGATTTTAACTATTTTAACCCTTCTTTAAATAAATTAATAATAAATGTCCTAATCTAATACAGGTGGGCCTAAATGGTCATATTTTATTCCTAATGTTTTTTTGGGTCGAATTACACTTGTAAAATAGAATTAGGACATGTGTTATGGTAATAATAATATCATTTTTACCCTTAATTCCTTATTTACTTTTAACCGTGGTAAAAAAAAGTAAAAAGTTACTATTCACCAAAAATTATTTTCATCTCAGTGAACCACATTTTAGTCCTTGATATTAACCATGTCTCTCGGATTTTCAAAATTCTACTCACATAAGCGGTAAAATTATGTTTTATGAAAAATTCAGTTTTTTAACTACCACTTAGTGGTTTCACTATTCATCAAAAAAATGAAAGTTTCTAGAAAAATATCAAAAATTAGATCTAAGCTATATTTGATATTATGAATTCAAAAATTATTTCAATTTTATCAAATTCAAAACATATCAGTTGCATTAATTAAATTAAAAATTAATTCCCGTCGTCAAAACAAATAGCGTGTTTTTAAGAGATAATAACTATCAAAAGATTGACACTTGTTTATGACTGGTTTAAATGTGAAATTACATCCAATGAACAACATTATATTAAATTGTAAAAATATATTCTAAATATAATTTAAAACCAATAAAATTAATAATTTATCACTATTAATTATTTTGATAAAAAAGTTGTTTTTTAATTATAATTTATTAATTTTCACTATTCATCATAATATGAAAGTTATCCGAAAAGTGCCAAAATCTCACCTTAGGCTAAATACGATACTCCGAACCAAAAATTGAAGTCCATTTTGAGAGCTAAAATTTCTAAAATTTTAAAAGGTGGTTATTACTATTCATAACGGCTAGTTTTAATAATATTTTAATAGCATATCGTTGTTTAGTGAAACTCGATATTGCGTACTACACACGCTATCGAGGAAGGTCGTGATTGCATGTCATGCAAGGCAAGTTAAGGATGCGTGTTGAGAAATCTCCTTTTGGTGTAGCGTAAAAAACAAGACATTAATGAAATTAAAAGAATATTTTGTTATAAAATCTCGTGCTGTTATATTCTACCCCCCTTAAAATGAATTTCTCCCTCGAAATTCTTCAGGGTTATAAATGGTTTACTACTCCAAAATTTCTTTAATAGAAACCTACATCGTAAAAAGGAATACCAAAACTTGGATTTAAAAACTAAAGTATGAAATGTAACGATTACCGAAATAAACTAATCACTGGGTTTCCACATAGGTGAAAATAGGGATATGGAAGAGAAATCTAACCATCATGTCCTGATGGAGAGTGGTAGAGAACATGGCTATGGAAAAGCCAGCAATCACAAAGCCATAAATTTGTGAAGATCTAAGGTACCATCTGATTCATCAGATATAAGAGCACTAGGATAACATTTTTGGTTTTCAAGATCATTTCCCTAAAGTTGATGAAATTGGAATTAGAAGAAATACTTTCATGATTTTGGTATAGTCTCACAGTTTGTCGTTCTTTGGACAATTTCCACTTCATCTCTTAAAGAAATGAAGCTGAATTTTTCATTCGTGATGTGTTATCAGATCATGTGATAGAATGATGGGTCATTCCATCTGTCTCAAACAAAAGGTTAAAAAAGTTATCAAAAAATACATAAGTCCATCTATAGTGAGATTAATCATATATAGTTCCTAAAATGGACTTATAATTCATATATCATACTTCTTAATATAATAAAACTAGTTTCTACTAAACAGAGACTTCTTGTAGGCCATTGGTAGGCAATAAAGGCCAGTCGCACTTCGGTTGTGGGTTCGATTCCCACAGCCTTGTCCGACACGATGGGATGTCGCCCATCCTGCAGGTTGTCCTTTTTCTAAAACTACATTAATATAACATCACATAAATAATATCAAAAAAAGTTTGATCCTTAAACAATACTAACTTATGGTTAACATAATCCATTACAATCTTTAGGCTTATCTAAAATACTTTGGACCAAGCTCGTAGTATAAAGAAAATGATAACTTGAAATGTCGTCAACCAAGCATGTGAATACCATAATTTAGCCCCCATATATCTTGTTGGTCACATTCCAATAATGTTAATACCTTAATGATGTATTCTCTTGAAAAATGAATACCCATTAAACCTTAGTGAAAACATGAATGCTGTCAAAAGTTAACTCTTTCCACATACCAAAATCAAATAATTCTATATACTCAAACCATGATATAACCTTCTCCTTATATCAGTCATGAGCTCATGAATACTATCAAAAATTTAATTTTCTCCTTATCCCTTCATTATGCGCATATCATCTACATTCCAAAAATATCTGAATAACCTTTCATGGATACTGGTAACATTAATAATACACTTTCAAAACTCAAGGAAAGACAATAGTGTAACAATCCTTAGATGTCTCTTTATTCTGTAGTACCATGAGATTACTTATACAACATTACACATGATAAACATGTAATCATTCCACTACATTCTTAAACCATTGACCGAGCTTCAACAATTCTTTTATCTCACATATCATTTGTAGTCTCTTCATCATCATCCACATAAATACTACCCATACGACCATACTGATTCTCTTCATGATACTTTCCCTTAGGTCATTGTTTTGAATAATTCCCGTACATTCCACATTTAAAACATTTAACCATTGTTGATGTCGCAGCAATACCATTATCCTCGTCCCTGGTGTTAACTGAACCTTTTCCATTGCACTTACTGGATTTGTGTCCTTCTTTTCCACACCCAAAGCATCTTCCAGTTCCTTTGAAACATTCTCCTTGATGCCTCTTCCCACATGATTTACATAGGGGAAATTGAACTTTCTTTCCTCTATGATCATCATGAAACTCCATCTTTCTCTTATTATCCAAGTTAGGAAACTTACCAAATTTTACTTTATTGATCATATAATGAGATTGTTGATTCGTCATAATAATGATGTTTGGACTTCCAAATCCCATTTCATTTGGTTTCTCATGATGAATATCATTCCATTGTCCATCATATCCTCCATTATCGTGAATCATCTTGTTTCCAGCCATTTTCTAAAACACCAAAAGAATAGTGTGAGAGGAAAAAATCATAATAAAGGGGGATTAACTTCAATATCTAACATCTTTGGTTTAATCTAATATCGTTACCATAGTTCTAGGACTATATCCTATACGTATACTTAACTTTAGGTACATCCCTAGACATACCTTAGAAATATATCTAGGGATCTCACAAACGTTTTCGCATCCTAGTTTTCAAAGGTTGACTAAACATTTCCTTTGATACCAACTGTAGAGACCCGAAGCTTTACGTACATGAATATTACATTACTTTTGAGGAATACATAATACATAAGTAAAACAAACACACAAGGACCGTAATAGTTTAGTGTCTTTGGAAACTTGTAATATAATCTTCTAATCGTGGTGAAAGATCTTCAACATCTCCCAAAAAGATCTTCCTTTTTTTACCTAAAACCTTTCTTTATATCCTAGGGAAAAGAAAACATAAAAGGGTGATATAAAATGCTCAGTAAGGGTAAACAAAAGAAAATATCAATCACATCATTTTCATAAGAACATAACATTTTGGAAATCTTAACCAGCAAAAGAGAGCATAATTTCATAACATGGGATAAATCATAGTAGTCAAATGAAATCCCAATAATCATAACATAAAACATGAAACTTTGTGGAATACACACATAATCATATAGAATCATATCTTATTAGTCAAGACTCATTGCCAAGACAATCTTAGTGGACAAAGTCCATTTCTGAACCGAGTCACCCTCGTTTCAGTCCTGTTTCACTGAACCGGTATAACCTATCGTTCCAGCCATGTCTATCTCATGAGATATAAAATCCTTACCCAATGAATTTGAGGGAGATATAGGTCCCACCCATCTCATAATGATACCATTCTTATGTGTTCCACAAAATCTTAAATCATACATCATTGCATAACCCATATAATAAAAATGGTATTCTTAAACAACATGACATCATAAGACAATTCATATAAGATAAAGTAATTCATAAAAATATTTCCATCACAACATAATCAAATCCATGTAATAATAGGGATAGAAACAGAACCCTACTTTATCTTAGATGGAAAAGAATTTTGATAAAACACTTCAACTGCATTCTTGAGGAAAATATCCTTTCAAATTCAAAAACATTTTCTTTTTTTAACATGTCATACAATTTTAATCTAAAGAAGTTGATTAAAAATAAACTTGAAAACTTGTAAAGGAAGCTTCTTGGAAATAATGTTTTAAAAATCCATTCATGCCGTATAAGTTAAAAAAACATTCTTCGTACTTTTGTCGGAAAAGTCAAAAAGTACCTCGTACGAAAAACGACAAAAGATTCCTTTCATATCTTTTACTAAAAACTCACTGAAGGGTAAAATTGGATATAAACTATTGTATAAGGATATAAATATTACATATTGAGGAAACATGGATGTGGATGATAAAATACACCCCAGTAAATTATTACGTATAAACAACCTCGGATAAAAATGAGATTGTGATGTTTTCGATTACCTTTGATCCGATATGATTTGTACGTGTCCGACCCTCATGTATAATGATTTAAATAATGTTATTGACTTATTACAGAATCATACTTATTTTTATTATATCATATATGGTCATATTATTAGCTTATTATTAGTAATATTTCATTACTACTTGTTATTCGGGTGTTTATTACTTTTTGTTCTTATGCGTGTTTTGTCGAATAAATTCTTATTCTTATATTTAGGTTATAGATAGCTCATTTACAGAATGGTATTAGTGTAATATATATCATATTCATTCATTAAATTCATTTATATAATCATTATGAAATTAAGATCATGTAGAACGAGTCACATCACATCGTGGAGACGGTATTCTGTACGTACGCATGAGTGATAATATCATTCCTATGATCGTGGAATTGTATTGGAGTGTATGTATAATATTTCAGAATCAATATAACTTTATAATAGTCATATATAGTGATTATTTACACCATTATACCCATCCAAGTAAGGTGGTTGTGGAAAATAGATTACACCACGGCGTGGAGACGGTATTCCGTATGTACACACGCGCGATGATTTTGTTTTCTGTAGGATTGATAGATGGTGAAATAGGGTTGTTTCATACTTATAGTAACATATCATTATATGATTCATACTTATGTTATTACATCATAATGAAACATCTAAAGAAGAATAAGTGGAAGAAGAAATAAAGATGAAAGAATCGATAACAGACATTACCTCTTCTTTGAAGCGCCTCTTTGAGATCTCCTTTTAGGGCACTTAAATTGGTCTTTGAGGAAGACCAAAAACTCTAGGATGTTTCTAGGGAAGTGGAGAAGTTAATTTTTCAGGGTTTGGCCGAGCTTGATGGCTCAAATTTGTGTGAGGAGGAGAGGGAGGAGCTGCCCTTTTATAAGGGAGGAGAGGGGCACCTTTGGAATAACCAAAAATATTATTTTATTATAAAGTCATGTTCGTTTTTAAATAGCTCCAAATTGAGTTATTTCAAAGATGAGGTGTGGATGGGTCTAAATACTCTCATCCAATAAAATTTAGACAAGTTTAGGTCATTATATTAACCTTATCTTTTAGTTTTAACTCGTAGTTAATTAGATTGACATTTACCATGTCACTTTGTATTTTTATATTATATAGTTAATAAACTTTCCATATACATCCAAGTGACCCCCAAGTTGTGTTTTATTAATATATATAACCTTATCTAAGTCATTTGGCAGAACCATAGATTTTTTAGGAATAAAATAACAATTAATAATATAATATTTGTTTTAAAAACTATTTTATGTCAATTTTGACAATATTCAATAGTTGATTTTTTTTGAAACTCATAACAGAATGATTACTTAGACCAAAGTTAATTAAATCAATCCTAAAATTTCATATTAACCTAGAAAATTATTTTAGTTCCTAAAAAGTCTCAAATTATATTTATTTGGGTATTTATAACATCAATTATGTCAATATTTCATTAATAAGATAATTATTGCATCATCGTTGTGTCATAAATAAATTAAATTATTTAATGTATAAAAATTACAAATAAAATACCATTATTTAGGAAATATTTTTAAATGTCTAATTAATATTTATAGTTCAATTTATCTTATGTATAACCCCATATTAAAAATGATATACTTATAAAACTTTGATTTTAACTATTTTAACCCTTCTTTAAATAAATTAATAATAAATGTCCTAATCTAATCCAAGTGGGCCTAAATGGTCATATTTTATTCCTAAGGTTTTTTTTGGTCGAATTACACTTGTACAATAGAATTAGGACATGTTTTATGGTAATAATAATATCATTTTTACCCTTAATTACCCTATTTACTTTTAACCGTGGTAAAAAAAAGTAAAAAGTTACTATTCGCCAAAAATTATTTTCATCTCATTGAACCACATTTTAGTCCTTGATGTTAACCGTGTCTCTCGGATTTTCGAAATTCCACTCACAGAAGCGGTAAAATTAAGTTTTATGAAAAATTCAGTTTTTTAACTACCACTTAGTGGTTTCACTATTCATCAAAAAAATGAAAGTTTCCAAAAAAATACCAAAAATTAGATCTAAGGTATATTTGATATTAGGAATTCAAAAATGATGTCCATTTTATCAAATTCAAAACATATCAGTTGCATTAATTAATTTAAAAATTAATTCTCGTCGTCAAAACAAATAGCGTGTTCTTAAGAGATAATAACTATCAAAAGATTGACACTTGTTTATGACTGGTTTAAATGTGAAATTAAATCCAATAAACGAAATTGTATTAAATTGTAAAAATATATTCTAAATATACTTTAAAACCACTCAAATTAATAATTTATTAGTATTAATTATTTCGATTAAAAAAGTTGTTTTTTAATTATAATTTAGTAATTTTCACTATTCATCCGAATATTAAAGTTATCCGAAAAGTACCAAAATTTCACCTTAGGCTAAATTCAATACTCCGAATCCACAAATGAAGTCCATTTTGAGAGCTAAAATTTCTAAAATTTTAAAAGGTGGTTATTACTATTCATAACAGCTAGTTTTAATAATATTTTAATAGCATATCGTTGTTTAGTGAAACTCGGTATTGCGTACTACACACGCTATCGAGGAAGGTCGTGATTGCGTGTAATGCAAGTAAAGTCAAGGATGCGTGTTGAGCAAGCTCCTTTTGGTGTAGCGTACAACACAAGACATTACTGAAATTAAAAAGAATATTTTTTTATAAAATTTTGGGCTATTACAATCACCTTGTGGTTTCACCTTTTGTTCAAACCAGAAGGGATGAAATTAAGGAATTTAGACATATTTCTGAACTGTATGTTTATACCATGGGATGGAGAACATCCATCATAGAATATCTTCAAAATGGGATACTTCCACCAAATAGGGCTAATAAGGAGCAGATCCGGTGACGAGCGGCCAATTTTACTCTATATGATTGTCCTGACAACCAAAAGATTATTTACAAGCATGGATTTGATGGAATTATCTTTATATGTAATGATGGATAAGAGACTTCAGCAGTCATGAATGATGTACATTCAGAAGCTTGTGGTGCCCATCAATCTTAGCATAGACTCTCCGATCAGATCCGAAGGCTTGAATACTTTTGGCCTTCCATAACACAAGATCGTACAGATTTCACACAAAAAATGTCATCCATGTCATGTTCATGAAAACTTCATTCAATGACCACTAGAGTTTTTACATATAACTAAATACTCCTGTACATTTTCCACATGGGTAATGGATGTATTATGACTTTATCCTCTAGTCACGGCTAAGAAGTTCAAGTATATTCTCACTACTACTGAATTCTTCTATAAATGGGATGAGGAAAAACCTATCAAGGATGTAAGATCCAGAATCATTGTTAGTATTTTCAAAACTAATATCATCACCAGATTTGGAATCCCTCATACTATTTTGACAAACAATGGTACAAATTGTTGTTCTGCTGAAGTAAAAAAGTTGTATAAGGAACATAATATCAAGTCTAACTATAAGAACATGGTTCTTATTCTTGATGTACGAGTTTCATCCTTTTTCATTTTCCTTTAATGTTTTTGAGAAAATGAGGAAAATGGGGGAAAATACCAAATTTTGTGTCTGTATGCCATGTACTTTTCCACACGCCATGCACTTTGTCCATGTGGGATGAGTACACAGTGCGTGTAGGCCTATTGGTGTTGAAGGGAGTAAAAACTACCTACACACCATGTACAGGGTATTTACATGACGTGTAATCAGTCAGAAGGTGAACATTAAGGCGGTGGGAGTAGCCGCAAGCAGAGCGAAAATACACTCCATATAATCATGTCGACAGATGACCAGTGTGGCGGTGAAATGTAGCCTCCAGAGAAACAATTAAATGATGAAAATTACACGCTGGTACATCAGAGTACACGTTGTGTAGTTTTTTCTCTTGAAACTTGCACTACCCTCCTCATTCAGTAGAGGATGCAGTGGATGCATTTGTAGAACACGAGAGAGATGGTCGGAGCTTGGATGAGCTCCCGATCATTGATCGAAACTTGGTTTCCTTGAGTGACGGTGTCGATTGAACCATGCAGGTAACAACTTCCTTCTCCTTGATCCAATCTTACCAATTTTTTCCTGAGGGGAAGTTATTTGGGATTGAACGGATTATCGTTTTTCAAAGATCCACATTGTTCTTGGATGTTTCATAAAGCGTCATTCGCATTTATTGATTAGAGGAGATCAAGGTAGGTGGTCTGATGATTAATTCCAACTATCATGTTGTTTTTGTGTACCATTGTGCTACGCGCCCATGTTTGGGGTGTCATTTGGATGAGGCCTTGATTAATTAAATTCATATAATTGCATAGGTAATTTAATTAATATGTAAAAATGTTTTTTGGGATCATTTCTTGGATCCAAGGCCACCCTGCGGGTGCATTCCCTGGTTTAGATGTTTGGTCAGGTTACCCAAGCGTATACCTTTATTTTAGCATGCTTTGAGTTTTCCTGAGAGAAAATTTATATAATTTCATGCATATGTGTTGGGATCGGCCCGATTTCTTGTTTAGCCTAGGGGAATTGTTTCTCATACCTGAGGAATTTTATTTCATTTAGTCTAAGGGAAACTTTTCTTATGCCTGTGGGAAGTTTCTTTTGTGCCTTAAGGAATTATCTCATACGCCTGAGGGAAATATTCGTTATGACGGTAATCACCTGAGGGATTCGATTCTGATTACCTGAGAGTATTTTTTTCATGTATGAAGAATCTGTTTACCGTGCATATTCCATGTGGTCATTTGGCATGTTATACCTGGCAAGCTAAAGCATAGGTTTGATATTGTTTTACCTTGTACTTGTTATATAGTTTGTTGTGGTTTTTGTTGTGGCACTGTATTGTATATTGTCAGCTAAGGCTGAGTCTCGGGAACTAATAATTTAGTTATATTTAATTGTTAAAAAAATAATTAAATGGAAATGGAATTGGTGGGAATGTTTAATTTTTAGTACTTTCTAGTTTACAGTATTATTATTACTGCACACTGTTGTTGCACAAATTCACTTACAGTTGGGCATGGGCCTTTGGTGGTTTCACACTGAGATTTATTTCTCACACCCTGTTTGGGTCATTTCTTGGGCCGAAAAAAATTATATTGCTCGAGGTGTTGATAACGACAAGAGTCCCTGTACAGGTACATGATTGTTACAGAGGAGAGGGAGATCATGGGACCGAGCTTAGGCTCACGATGTGGTTGAGTTCTGATTCTCTCTCAAATTTACCCGAGAGAAGAAGGTAAGACGGTCCATGTGGTTTAGCTTGGGTTATCGAATCCACCGAGACCTAAGAAGAAACCTATAGACACGTACATTCTATGGACTGATTTTGACTATGAAGTGGCCCACTTGGGTTGATTTTATATGTATTTAAAGGATAACTAACAGATTTAAGTGAATTCAATTTAAAATAATGTGTTGATCCTAGGTTATCGCTCGGGGGGATTGGATGAATTACTTTTTTAATGATTTCAATTTCTTATAATTGAGATGGATTCATTTAAAAAGATCAAACGAAATCATCACTTACTGTTTTAATTCCTACACACCCTAATACTAATCACCTATACACTTGAAGGATCAAAGTTTTGATCACTCCAAGGTAGAGGTTCATATTAGCACTTGAATGTGTGACCTTAAATTCAATAAGGATGAAGATGTTTTAAAATCATCAAATAAAAATCTCATTTAAAAGAAGTGATTTTCCATTAATAGAGTGATAAATAACATCCAATCCATCCCCTTTCTACTCCCTTGGATCAACCCATAAAAGAGTTATCCCTCCATTGATGACATGTCTTCAACGGAAGCGGGAAGTAGACTTACAAAGGTGGAATTGAAGAAGTAAAAACAACAACAAAAAAAGATCACTCCTCCGTTGTGTGATAAATATCACAAGGTTTGGTATGAACAAGTTCACACCTTGAACCAAAGGTATCAAAGTGATAAGTAGAAGAATAGAATAATAAGACAAGAAGAACTTTTATTAAGAAACTAAGGTGAATTAAACAACTTACATGAGAAAGAAATGTGATTACAAACACAAAGGGGCAGCATAACACTACAATGAAACCAAGCACCAAATATTTAAAACTCCTTCACCACCACTACCTTAAATGGGCATTTTGGGAGCCTTGGGTCGAGCCTCCAACAGTAAAAAGCATCTCAATTAATTTTGTAGGCCATATGTGGTGGAAATCTTGTGGAATTTGAACTTTTCCACATTTGACCCGAGGTGGCAGCCAGCTTTCTTTCACCGAACAGACGCATCTAGAAGACCTTCTAGACTGACAAATCAGAGTGGGCCATAGAACAAGAAAATGGATATCCGGATGGCTTATAACCTCCTGTAAAATTAGGGATCATTTGGAGTTGTGGATTCCGAGATATGATCAAATTAGTGGGCTGTTTTTCTGGTCCGCAGAATCTGGACCAGAATTGTATCTCTAACTTGGGCCTCCTCAATGAGCACCATAAAGGCCGAATTAGCATCGGATCATGAAGCGTGATTTGTTCCTATACATGTCTTCTAGCATCACACAAAAATTGGGATTATGTGAGCCTTTATGTTGGGCCCAACAGTCTCATCAGTGGGCTAGTGTCCAATCTGCCTTCTCTAAAATTGCTTCCTTTCATTGCCAAATATCTCCATCACCCTCCATGAATTCTACATTGATACCTGAATGAAACATGTTCATATTGGAGTGTAAATCAATTATCAAATTAAAATACGTATAATAAGATGAATCATTTGGTACTTTAAATGATGTTCAAAAATGTACCACATAATAGTGCATTTTAAGAAGGTATTACAATCATAGTGTGAAATGATGTTCAAAGGGTAAAATGCACTAAAATGGTGTTTATGAATAATAAAGAACATGAATATTATATATATTAACAATGAATATTAGCCTCATTTAGTGGCTAATCACACCCCCAACTTGAGTTTTGCTAGTCCCGAGAAAAATATATCTCAACAATATGAAATTCGAATTCCCTTTTCTAAAAACATTTTAATACACAATGATCACCAAAAAAACATATACCAAACAATCATGAAACCCATCAAAATATTTTAATACAAGATAGTTTCATAAGAATATCCCAAGCCCAAGCCCATTCCTTTGTTCAAATTCATTGTCATATTTCATCCAATATCAATTAAGTATGAGGATGTGTTGTGCATCACAATAGACATGGGGGGTTCATCTTTATTCAAGGGGGAAATTACGGAAGCGCTAGGTGGAATCACATTTCAATATTAATATAAGTATTCATTTTTTTTTTAAAAAAAATTTGTTTTTTTTTGTTGTTGTTTTTTTGTTTTTGCAATTTTTCCATGGTAATTGAAGTTGCACTCAAAAGAGTCAACCCCTGTAGCGAGACTTTGCCGATAACTCCCAGGCTCAAAGGCCTTAGGGCACCAAGGAAGGACACATACTCGGGAAACATCTCGAGTTAACTCAGTCAAAAACAAATTCAAATTACCAAAAATAGAGATAAAATTACTAACTCTGGGCCAGACAACTATGGAGTCACGATCCCCACGTGCCGAAATCCACGCATTATGTCATTTCATTTCTCTACGCGCAAAAAAAAATTAATATTTTTTTTGAATACATATATTAAACTAAAATGATCACCAAAACTATGATATTTATTTAGGGGACCCCATGAACTCAAACTAATACCCCACTATCCAAGGGACGTGCATTGTGATCATTTTTTTTATTTGGATGAAAATATAAACGATGAAATATCACATTGGATAGCCACACTTTCCAAAATCTATGCTCATGAAATTATACAAGGATCAAAATCAGAATCACGTCATGCTAAATTATTTGATATTCAGTTTCAAAGTGTGCAATGTGTATTACCATGTTCAAAGTTAAAGGAATTTTTCCTTCCATTTACACTTTTTTTTTAAAATCATTTATCATTTTTTTTGACACAAAAGCATTTTTTATTTTATCTCCCCCCCCAACATAAAATAACACTGTCCCCAGTGTTTAAAGAAAAGAAAATTTAGAAGGGGGTAGAGGAAGAGAATGAATGTTCAAAAAGGAAATTAAAAATGAGGGTCATGGAATGAAGTCACCTGGTGGTTGATGTTTGAAGTTCTTGTTGCTCCAATTTAGTCCTTTGATATCCATGTCGCTTGCAAAGTTCCCTAGTGGAAAAAAAACAAACAAACAAAACAAAACAATATATATATATATATAAGGAAAATATAAGTATATATATAAAAATTATATAATAATTAAGCACATTAAGCCGTAGGTTAGTGGTAGGCGCGCGCCCCTGTCTCCCTTCGGTCCTGGGTTCGAGTCCCCGCGGCTTCGCCGGTTGTGACGGGGTTTGCCCCACGGCTTATGGCATGTCCCTTTTTTAATTATTATATTATTATTATTATTTTTATTATTTTTATCTTAAACTATAAAATAATAAAAATAAAACAAAATAAACTGATGATACATTGTCTTCTTTTAAATTTCTGGGTAAGGTATTACTCAATGATCACACCACGTGACACGGATGAATATGGTGCTCCCCTTTCGTACCCATCCAAACTCATAATAGAAGAACAGGTCAAAAGTCTATTTTTTTATTTTTAAATATAAAAATGATTAATTAATCTTATTTGAAAAATAAATATGATTCAGAAAGATTAGAAACATAAAAACCATGGGTTGCCTCCTGTGCAGTGCTTTGTTTAACGGCCTTAGCCCGACCTAGATCCTAAATTTATCAATTTTTTTCTGGTTCATAGATAGGCTCAATTAACTCAACATCTTTTTCTTATTTATTGAATGATTCCATGAATGTTTTTAACCTTTGACCATTGACCTTGAAAACGTGACCGCTAGTGGGATCTTGAATCCCTCCTGCACCATGGGGGTATACCCGATGCACTATGAAAGGACCTGACCATCTAGACCATAACTTTCCCAGGTGTAAATGAAGTTTTGAACTATACAAGAGTACAAGTTTTCTTGGTTCAAAATGTTTTAACTTGATATTCCTAGATTGGTAGGCTTGAACTCTAGCTTTATTGATCCTTGAATTTTTATAAGCCTCCATCCTTAGTTCCTCCTGTTCATTGAGATCTAATTTCCTTTTTGTTCCGGCCAATGAGATATCATAATCCATTTTCTTAATTGCCCAAAAGGCCTTATGTTCAATCTCCACTAGAAAATGGCATGCTTTTCCATAAACCAACCTATATGGGGACATTCCTAAAATGGTTTTATATGCGGTTCTATAGGCCCAAAGAGCATCTAAGAGTTTCTCAGACCAATCTTTCCTAGAGGGGTTGATAGTTTTTTCAAGAATTTGCTTAATCTCCCTATTTTCTAACTCAGCTTGACCATTGGTTTGAGGATGGTATGCAGTGGACACTTTATGAGAAATACCATACTTAGACATGAGTGAAGAGAATGTGCGGTTGCAGAAATGGGTTCCTCGATCACTGATTATAGCCCTAGGAATTCCAAATCTTGAAAATATGTTCTCTTTCAGAAATCGAATCACAACTTGATGATCATTGGACTTAATGGGAATGGCCTCAACCCATTTTGAGACATAATCAATAGCTAAGAGTATGTAGAGGTATCCCCGAGAGTTTGGGAAGGGACCCATGAAATCAATTCCCCAATAGTCAAATATTTCAACCACTAAGATGGGAGTGAGTGGCATTTGAGTCCTTTTTGTGATGGACCCTACTTGTTGACACTTAGGACAGATTTGAAAAAATGTGTAGGAGTCCCTTGAGAGGGTGGGCCAGAAAAGACCACATTGAAGAATCTTAGCAGATGTTTTCTTAGAGGAAAAGTGACCTACACATGCCTCACTGTGACAGAATTTAAGGATGGACTCTTGTTTAGATTCTGGAACACTCTTCCTAATGACTTGGTCAGGGAAGAACTTATAGAGGTATGGATCATCAAACACATAGTTTCTAACATCAGAAATGAATTTCTTTTGAGCTTGAGTCCCTAAGAATTTTGGAATGACTCCTGTCACTAAGAAATTTGCTATATCAGCATACCAAGGGCAGTCACTCACAGAGTATAGGTGTTCATCAGGAAACGAATCAGACATAGAAAGGTGATTTGAGTTGTCTTTGAATTCCATCCTAGAGATGTGACCAGCTACAACATTTTCAACTCTCTTTTTATCCTTGATTGTAAAGTCAAATTCTTTTAAGAGAAGGACCCACCTAATCAGTCTAGCCTTAGCATTTTGTTTTTGGAAGAGGTAATTTAGTGTAGAATGGTCAGTGAACAAAGTGATGGGGGATCCTAAGAGGTAGGACCTAAACTTCTCTAAAGAAAACACAATAGCACGTAACTCTTTTTCAGTAGTGGTGTAGTTGATTTGGGCATCATTTAAGGATTTTCTTGCATAAGCAATGACATAAGGAGTTTTATCACAATGTTTTCTTAACACAGCTCCTACAGCAAAGTCACTGGTATCACACATAAGTTCGAAAGGAAGGTTCCAATTTGGAGATTTCATGATGGGGGGAGATGTGAGAGAGGATTTGAGGGTTGAGAATGAACCCTCACAGCTTTCTATCCAAACAAATGGAGCATCCTTTACTAGGAGAGCACAAAGGGGACGAGATATTGAACTAAAGTCCTTGATGAATCTTCTATAGAAACCAGTATGTCCAAAGAAAGACCTCACTTCCTTGACAGTTTTGGGTGATGGAAGGTGACGAATGATGTCAACCTTTGCTTTATCCACTTCAATCCCCCTACTCAAGGCTAGATGGCCAAGAACAAGTCCCTCTTCAACCATGAAATGGAATTTTTCCCAGTTTAGGACCAGATTATTTTCTTCACATCTTGACAAGACTCTCTCCACATTCTGCAGACATCCCTCAAATGTATCCCCAAACACAAAGAAGTCATCCATGAAGACCTCTATAAAATCCCCTACCATGTCTGAGAAGATTCCCATCATGCACCACTGGAAGGTTCCAGGGGAATTGCATAACCCGAAGGGAATGCGTTTGAAAGCAAAGGTTCTGAATGACATGTGAATGTAGTCTTCCCTTGATCCTCTAGGGAGACCTCAATTTGATTGTACCGTGAGTGCCCATCTAAGAAACAGTAGAAGGCATGATCTGCCACTCTCTCAAGGACTTGGTCAATGAATGGTAAGGGAAAATGGTCCTTCTTGGTGAATGAGTTTAGCTTCCTATAGTTAATGTAGACCCTCCATCCACTATTAACCCTTTTTGGAAGAATCTCTCCATCCTCACTGGTTATCACTGTGATTCCAGCCTTTTTTGGAACCACTTGGATTGGGCTCACCCACTCACTCTCAGCTATGGGATATATGATGACAGCTTTTAACAATTTCAGAAGTTCCTTCCTTACTACCTCCATGAGATTTGGATTGAGTCGCCGTTGAGGTTGACGACATGGCTTTGAATCAGATTCCAAAACAATCCTATGAGTCCCGATAAGTGGGATAATCCCAGGAATATCAGAAAGGGTCCAACCAATGGCTCTCTTATGCTTCCTAAGGACATCTAGAAGCATCCTCTCATGATTGGATTCAAGAGAAGAAGAAATGACAATAGGATGTGTTTGATTTTCCCCTAGGAAGATATACTTTAGTGCAGCAGGAAGTTCATTCAATTCATGATCAGGTTGGTTCAGAATTTCAGGAGAAGATTGGGACATTGGATCAAGATCAATTTCTTTTTTTAGAGTTTCAGATATGATTGATTCCCCACTTGTAGAAGTTTCAGCTACTAGATTGGCTTGATCAGATTTAGGGAAGGAAATTGGAGTTGTCTCCATGAAAGTGGTTTCTTGAAAGGTTTCACTGATTGTTGGACCTAAGACTTCATCATAAGAGAAATTTGAAAATGATTCAAGCCAAGGAGATAAACTTCCTTCATATGAACAAAGGAAATCAATCTCATTCTGACTTAAGCATTCATCAAATATTCCTTGATGTTCCATGGATTCATTATCAATGCTTCCTATCATGTTTAATTCATGAATCTCCTCGTCATCCCCTATTTGTGAGCTTGCATTATAGATGTTCATGTCTAGACTCATATTCCCAAAGGTGATGGTCATGTTCCCATTTCGGACTCGGATAACAGAGTTGACTGTTGCAAGGAAAGGATGACCAAGGATGATTGGGGATTTTTTCCTTATTTCCTAATTTTGGATGGTTGTCAAGGAAAATGAAATCAGCAGGGTAGATGAAGTTTTCAACCATTACCAGAACTTCCTTTAAAATCCCCTTTGGAACCCTAATGCAACGATCAGCAAGTTGAAGTGTGGCAGATGTGGGTTGGAGTTCTTCTAGGACTAACTGGTAGTACATGGAATAGGGTATGAGATTGAAACTAGCACATATATCACACAAGGCCTTGAAAACTTTGCTTTCTCCTAGTTCCACATTTATGTAAGGGAAACCTGGGTCTTTCAACTTAGGAGGAATGGTCCCTTGAATGGTGGTACTCACATTAGCAGCCAAAAGGACTGTGTTTTTATGTGAAAATTTTCTTTTAAAAGTTCACAAGTCCTTGAGGTACTTTGAGTAGGCAGGTATGGTTTGGATGGAATCGAGAAGAGGAATGTTCAACTTGACATGTGAGAATATTTCCCTCAATGTTTCACTCAGTTCAGGCTTGGTTTTCCCCCTCATGCATTGAGGAAATGGTGCAGGCTGTGGGGTTGTTTGTTGAATAGTTTTTTCTTTCATATTGTTATCAGTTTCCCCAATTTGATCTTTTGGTTCATTTGAATTTTCATCCAAGTTTGAATCTTCAGGTGGGTTCTGAATTAGTTGTTCAGGTTTCTCAATTGATTTCCCACTTCTTAAAACAGTCACAGCCTTTAGTTGTTCCTGAGTTGTTTGAGTGCAACATGAATCTCCCCCTGAAGTTGAGGATGGCACCGCCAGAGTAGGCATGGGTGCCTTCCCAGTTTTGATGGTTTGAAGTTCTTGTTTTTGGGAAGATACCTCTGAGTTCATCCTCTCCATTTGTTTGCACATTTGTTCTAGTAGGCTTTGTGGAACAGTTTTGGTGGGTTCTTGAGTAGGTTGGTTTATCCCAGGGGGGATATTTTGGAGGTGGGATGGTTTGTTGAAAATGGATCGGTGGCTGTTGGTATTGGATAGGTTGGGTTTGGAACTGGTTATGGGTTGGGTAGTTCTGATGGGGGTATGTATTTTGTCCCTGTGGTTGGATAGGTTGTTGGTTATCTTTCCAGCAGAAGCCTGGGTGGTTGTTATACCTTGGGTTGAAGGTGTTTTGGTATTGAGGCTTTTGAAAGTTCAAAGCATTTACTTCTGCTGGGGGTCCTCCTAAGAGAACATTCTTGATGGATGGAATGGTTGGGCAGTTGTCTGTCTTATGGTCATTTTTGTCACAAATTGTGCAAACAGGGTCAACAGTTTGGATTTCATGGACTTTCCTAAGGTTTATCTCTTCAACCTTCCTAGAGAGTGCTGCGAGTTTTGCTCTAAGGCTTTCCTCTTCTCTAAGTGTATGAATTCCAGTAGTTCTTTGTGGATTTTCAGAATAAGGTGAAGTTCCCCATGTTTGGTGTTGTTCAGAAAGGCTTTCTAGATACTCGTAAGCATCATTTGGGGCTTTGTTTTTAAAGGTTCCATTACACATCATGTCAATGAATTGTTTGTTCGCCGGACCCAACCCTTCATAGAAAATTCTCACTTGTTCAAGAATAGAAAAACCATGGTGTGGAACCATGTTTATAGTGTCTTTGAACCTCTCCCATGTTTCATAGAATGACTCTCCCTCTTTTTCAAAAAAGTTTTGGATACTCTTTTTAAGTGCAATTGTTTTATGGCGGGGAAAGTATTTTTTGTAGAATTCTCTTTGTAGTTGGTCCCAAGAGTTGATGGATGATGGTCTCAAATTGTTTAGCCAATTTTTAGCTAGATCCTTTAAATAAAAAGGAAATATCATCATCTTATCTGATTCTAGTTTATGTGGGGGACACATGGTTTCTACAATTTCATTGAACTCCTTAATGTGCAGGTAGGGCATCTCAGACTCCATTCCATGGAATGTGGGAAGGTGGTTTAGGACATGGGGTTTAAAGATGTAGTTGGAATATCCTAGGGAATTGTGTCTAATGCATGAGGGGGCATTGGTCCAAGAAGGTTTGAGGTATTCATTCATGGTTTGATCAATTTCATTCCCTAAGTTTGGGGCTGCCTCATTTGGGTTTCCATTTTGGTTCTCACCCGGGTTTATGAGTTGGTTTCTTTGAAAACCTTCCATTGAAATTGGATCAATTTTGGACTCTAAAGTATTAGGAAGATTATGATCTAATGGAATGAGTTCCCTTGGTTTACTTGACTCCCCAACCCCAGGACTATCCACTCTAACTAGACGGTTTGAATGATCGCGGGTGTAGGCGGACATGCGCCAAAAGAAAAAAAACGAGAAAGGGACAAGATAAGAGAATTTTGATGAGAAAAGAAGAAATGGGGGAGAATTGAATGGGTGTTTAGATGACTTAAGTGGGTCCCCAGCAATGGTGCCAAAATTTTATTCTCACTCAAATTTTCCCAAGAGAAGAAGGTAAGACGGTCCTTGTGGTTTAGCGTGGGTTATCGAATCCACAGAGACCTAAGAAGAAACCTATAGACATGTACATTATATAGACTGCTTTTGGATATGAAGTGGCCAAATTGGGTTGATTTTATATGGATTTAAAGGATAACTAACAGATTTAAGTTAATTCAATTTAAAAGAATGAGTTGATCCTAGGTTATTGCTCAGGGTGGATTAGATGAATTACTTTTTTAATGATTTCAATTTCTTATAATTGAGATGGATTCATTTTAAAAGATCAAACGAAATTATCACTTACTGTTTTAATGCCTACACACCCTAATACTAATCAACTATACACTTGAAAGATCATATTTGTGAGCACTCTAAGGTAGAGGTTCATATTATCACTTGAATGTGTGACCTTAAATTCAATAAGGATGAAGATGTTTTAAAATCATCAAATAAAAATCTCATTTAAAAGAAGTGATTTTCCATTAATAGAGTGATAAATAACATCCAATACAGCCACTTGATGCTCCCTTGGATCAACCCATAAAATTCTTAGCCCTCCATTGATGACATGTCTTCAACAGAAGCGGGAAGTATACTTACAAAGGTGAAATTGAAGAAGTAAAAACAACACCAAAAAAAGATCACTCCTCCATTGTGTGATAAATATCACAAGGTTTGGTATGAATAAGTTCAAACCTTGAACCAATAGTATCAAAGTGATAAGGATAAGAATATAATAATAAGAGAATAAGAACTTTTATTAAGAAACTAAGGTGAATTAAACAACTTACATGAGAAAGAAATGTGATTACAAACACAAAGTGGCAACATAACACTACAACGAAACCAAGCATCAAAGATTTCAAACTCCTTCACCACCACTGCCTTAAATAGGAATTTTGGTAGCCTTGGGTCGATCCTCCAACAGTACAAAGCATCTCAATTAATTTTGGTAGGCCATAGGTGGTGGAAAGCTTGTAGAATTTGAACTTTTCCACATTTGACCCGAGGTGGCAGCCGGATTTCCTTCACCGATTAGACGAGTTTGGAAGGCCTTCGAGAAGGCAGAATCAGAGTGGGCCATAGAAGAAGAAAATGGATCTACGGATGTTTTCTAACCTCCTTTAAAATTGGGGCCCATTTGGAGTTTTGGATTCCGAGATATGATCAAATTAGTGGCCTGTTTTTCTGGGCCGCAGAATCTGGCCCCGAATTGTATCTCTAACTTGGGATGCCACAATGAGCACCATAGAGGCAAAATTAGCATTGGATCATGGAGAGTTAATTGTTTCTATACATGTCTTCTATCATACCACGAAAGTTAGGATTAATTGTGCCTGTATGTTGGGACCAACAGTCTCATCAGTGGGATGGTGTCCAATTTTCCTTCTCTAGAATTGCTTCCTTTCATGGCCAAATATCTCCATCACCCTACATGAATTCTCCATTGATCCCTGAATAAAACATGTTCATATTGGAGTGTAGATAAATTATCAAATTAAAATATGTATAATCAGATGAATCATTTGGTACTTTAAATGATGTTCAAAAATGTACCACATAATAGTGCATTTTAAGAAGGTATTACAATTATAGTGTGAAATGATGTTCAAAGTGTAAAATGCACTAAAATGGTGTTTATGAATAATAAACAACATGAATATTATATATATATTACCAATGATTATTAGCCTCATTTAGTGGATAATAACACCCCCCAACTTGAGTTTTTCTAGTCCCGAGCAAAATATATCTCAACAATATGAAATTCGAATTCCCTTTTCTAAAAACATTTTAATACACAATGATCACCAAAAAAACTTATACCAAACAATCATGAAACCCATAAAAATATTTTAATACAAGATAGTTTCACAAGAAGATCTCAATCCCAAGCCCATTCCTTTGTTCAAATTCATTTTCATATTTAATCCAATACCAATTAAGTATGAGGATGTGTTGTGCATCACAATAGACATGGGGGTTCATCTTTATTAAAGGGGAAGATACGGAAGCGCTAGGTGGAATCACATTTCAATATTAATATGAGTATTCATTTTTTTGTATAATTTTTTTTTGTTTTTTTTTTGTAGTTTTTTTTTGTTTTTGCAATTTTTCCATGGTAATTGAAGTTGCACTCAAAAGAGTTAACCCATGTAGCGAGACTTTGCCGATGACTACCAGGCTCAAAGACCTTAGGGCACCAAGTGAAGCCCACATACACGGGCATAATCTTGAGTTAACTCATTCAAAAACAAATTCAAATTACCAAAAATAGAGATAAAATTACTAACTCTGGGCCAGACAACTATGGAGTTATGATCCCCAAGTGCCGAAAGCCACGTATTATGTCATTTCATTGCTCTACACGCAAAAAAAATTAATATTTTTTTTGAATCCTCATATTAAACTAAAATGATCACCAAACATATGCTATTTATTTAGGGGACCCCATGAACTCAAACTAATACCCCACTATCCAAGGGACGTGCATTGTGATCTTTTTTTTATTTGGGTGAAAATATAAACGATGAAATATCACATTGGACAGCCACACTTTCCAAAATCTATGCTCATGAAATTATACAAGGATCAAAATTAGAATCAGGTCATGCTAAATTATTTGATATTCAATTTCAATGTGTGAAATTTGTATTACCATGTTCAAAGTTAAAGGAATTTTTCCTTCCATTTACACTTTTTTTTCAAATCATTTATCATTTTTTTGACACAAAAGCATTTTTTATTTTATCTCCCCCCCCCAACTTAAAATAACACTATCTCCAGTGTTTAAAGAAAAGAAAATTTAGAATGGGGTAGAGGTAGAGAATGAATGTTCAAAAAGGAAATTAAAAATGAGGGTCATGGAATGATGTCACCTGGTGGTTGATGTTTGAAGTTCCTGCTGCTCCAATTTAGTCCTTTGATATCCATGTTGTTTGCAAAGTTCCCTAGTGGAAAACAGAGAAAACAAACAAAAAAAACAAAACAAAATATATATATATATAATTAAAATATAATTATATATATATAAATTATAGAATAATTAAGCACATTAAGCTGTAGGTTAGTGGTAGGCGCGCTCCCCTGTCTCCCTTCTGTCTCGGGTTCGAGTCCCCACGGATTCACCAGTTGTGACGGGGTTTTCCCCACGGCCTATGGCGCGTCCCTTTTTTAATTATTATATTATTTTTATTATTTTTAATATTTTTATCTTAAACTATAAAATAATAAAAATAAAACAAAATAAAGTGATGATACATTGTCTTCTTTTAAATTTCTGGGTAAGGTATTACTCAAGGATCACACCACGTGACACCGATGAATATGGTGCTCCCCTTTCGTACCCATCCATACTCATAATAGAAGAACATTTCAAAAGTCCATTTTTTTAATATAAAAATGATTAATTAATCTTATTTCTAAAATAAATATGATTCCAAAAGATTAGAAACATAGAAACCACGGGTTGTCTACCGTGCAGCGCTTTGTTTAACGTCATTAGCCCGACATAGATCCTAAATTTATGAATTTTTTCCTGGTTCATAGATTGGCTCAATTAACTCAACATTTATTTCCTGTTTATTGAATGATTCAATGAATGTTTTTAACCTTTGACCATTGACCTTGAAAATGTGACCACTAGTGGGATCTTTAATCTCTACTACCCCATGGGGGTATACATGATGCACTATGAAAGGACCTGACCATCTAGACCTTAACTTTCCCGGGTGTAAATGAAGTTTTAAACTATACAAGAGTACAAGTTTTCCTGGTTCAAAATGTTTGAACTTGATATTCCTAGATTGGAAGGCTTGAACTCTAGCTTTATTGATCCTTGAATTTTCATAAGCATCCATTCTTAGTTCCTCCAGTTCATTGAGATCTAATTTCCTTTTTGTTCCGGCCAATGAGAGATCATAATCAATTTTATTAATTTCCCAAAAGGCCTTATGTTCAATCTCCACTGGAAAATGGCATGCTTTTCCAAAACCAACCTATATGGGGACATTCCTAAAATTGTTTTTTATGCGGTTCAATAGGCCCAAAGAGCATCTAAGAGTTTCTTAGACCAATCTTTCCTAGAGGGGTTGACAGTTTTTTCAAGAATTTTCTTAATCTCCCAATTCGCTAACTCACCTTGACCATTAGTTTGAGGATGGTATGCAGCGGACACTTTATGAGAAATACCATACTTAGACATGAGTGAAGAGAATGGGCAGTTGCAGAAATGAGTTCCTCGATCACAGATTATAGCCCTAGGAATTCCAAATCTTGAAAATATGTTCTCTTTCAGAAATTGAATCACAACTTGATGATCATTGGACTTAGTGGGAATGGCCTCAACCCATTTTGAGACATAATAAATAGCTAAGAGTATGTAGAGGTATCCCCAAGAGTTTGGGAAGGGACCTATGAAATCAATTCCCCAATAGTCAAATATTTCAACCACTAATATGGTAGTGAGTGGCATTTGATTCCTTTTTGTGATGGACCCTACTTGTTGACACCTAGGACAACTTTGACAAAATCTGTAGGAGTCCCTTGAGAGGGTGGGCCAGAAAAGACCACATTGAAGAATCTTAGAAGATGTTTTCTTAGAGGAAAAGTGACCTCCACATGCCTCACTGTGACAGAATTTAAGGATGAACTCTTGTTCAGATTATGGAACACTCCTCCTAATGACTTGGTCAGGGCAGAACTTATAGAGGTATGGATCATTAAACACATAGTGTCTAACATCATAAATGAATTTCTTTCGATCTTGAGTCCCTATGAATTTTGGAATGACTCCTTTCACTAAGAAATTTGCTATGTCAGCATACCAAGGGCAGTCACTCACAGAGTATAGGTGTTCATCAAGAAATGAATCAGACCTAGATAGTTGATTTTAGTTGTCTTTGAATTCCATCCTATAGAGGTGATCAGCTACAACATATTCAACTCCCTTTTTTTCCTTGATTGTGAGGTCAAATTCTTGTAATAGAAGGACCCACCTAATCATTCTAGACTTAGCATCTTGTTTTTGGAAGAGGTATTTTAGTGCAGAATGGTCAGTGAACACGGTGATGGGGGATCCTAAGAGGTAGGACCTAAACTTCTCTAAAGCAAACACAATAGAAAGTAACTCCTTTTCAGTAGTGGTGTAGTTGATTTGGGCATCATTTAAGGATTTGCTTGCATAATAAATGACATACGGAGTTTTATCACAATGTTGTCCTAACACAGCTCCTACAGAAAAGTCACTGGCATCACACATAAGTTCGGAAGGAAGGTTCCAATTTGGATATTTCATGATGGAGGGAGAGGTGAGAGAGGATTTGAGGGTTGAGAATGAACCCTCATAGCTTTATGTCCAAACAAATGGAGCGTCCTTTACTAGGATAGCACAAAGGGGACGGGATATTGAACTAAAGTCCTTGATGAATCTTCTGTAGAAACCAGCATGTCCTAAGAAAGACCTCACTTCCTTGACAGTTTTGGGTGATGGAAGGTGACGAATGATTTCATCCTTTGCTTTATCAACTTAAATCTCCCTACTCGAGACCAGATGTCCTAGAACAAGTCCCTCTTTTACCATGAAATGGCATTTTTTCAAGTTTAGGACCAGATTATTTTCTTCAAATCTTGACAAGACTCTCTCCACATTCTGCAGACATACCTCAAATGTATCCCCAAACACAGAGAAGTCATCCATGAAGACCTCTAGAAAATCCCCTACCATGTCTGAGAAGATTCCCATCATGCACCAATGGAAGGTTCCAGGGGCACTGCATAACCCGAAGGGAATGCGTTTGAAAGCAAAGGTTCCGAATGGACATGTGAATGTAGTCTTCCCTTGATCCTCTAGGGAGACCTCAATTTGATTGTACCCCGAGTACCCATCTAAGAAACAGTAGAAGGCATGACCTGCCACTCTCTCAAGGACTTTTTCAATGAATGGTAAGGGAAAATGGTCCTTCTCGGTGAATGAGTTTAGCTTCCTATAGTTAATGTAGACCCTCCATCCACTATTAACCCTTTTTGGAAGAATCTCTCCATCCTCACTGGTTATCACTGTGATTCCAGCCTTTTTTGGAACCACTTGGATTGGGCTCACCCACTCACTCTCAGCTATGGGATATATGATGCCAGCTTTTAACAATTTCAGAAGTTCCTTCCTTACTACCTCCATGAGATTTGGATTGAGTCACCGTTGAGGTTGATGACATGGCTTTGAATCAGATTCCAGAACAATCCTATGAGTCCCGATAAGTGGGATAATCCCAGGAATATCAGAAAGGGTCCATCCAATGGCTCTCTTATGCTTCCTAAGGACATCTAGAAGCATCCTCTCATGATTGGCTTCAAGAGAAGAAGAAATGAAAATAGGATGTGTTTGATTTTCCCCTAGGAAGGCATACTTTAGTGCAGCAGGAAGTTCCTTCAATTCAAGATCAGGTTGGTTCAGAATTTCAGGAGAAGATTGGGACATTGGATCAAGATCAATTTCTTTTTTTAGAGTTTCAGATATGATTGATTCCCCACTTGTAGAAGTTTCATCTACTAGATTGGCTTGATCAGATTTAGGGAAGGAAATTGGAGTTGTCTCCATGAAAGTGGTTTCTTGAAAGGTTTCACTGATTGTTGGACCTAAGACTTCATCATAAGAGAAATTTGAAAATGATTCAAGCCAAGGAGATAAACTTCCTTCATATGAACAAAGGGAATCAATCTGATTCTGACTTAAGCATTCATCAAATATTCCTTGATGTTCCATGGATTCATTGTCAGTGCTTCCTATCATGTTTACTTCATGAATGTCCTCGTCATCCCCTATTTTTGAGCTTTCATTATAGATGTTCAAGTCTAGACTCATATTCCCAAAGGTGATGGTCATGTTCCCATTTCGGACTCGGATAACAGAGTTGATTGTTGCAAGGAAATGATGACCAAGGATGATTGGGGATTTGTTCCTTATTTCCTAATTTTGGATGGTTGTCAAGGACAATGAAATCAGTAGGGTAGATGAAGTTTTCAACCATTACCAGAACGTCCTTTAAAATCCCCTTTGGAACCCTAATGCAACGATCAGCAAGTTGAAGTGTGACAGATGTGGGTTGGAGTTCTTCTAGGAATAACTGGTAGTACATAGAATAGGGTATGAGATTGAAACTAGCACATATATCACACAAGGCCTTGACAACTTTTCTTTCTCCTAGTTCCACATTTATGTAAGGGAAACCTGGGTCTTTCAACTTAGGAGGAATGGTACCTTGAATGGTGGTACTCACATTAGCAGCCAAAAGGACTTGGTTTTTATGTGAAAATTTTCTTTTAAAAGTTCACAAGTCCTTGATGTACTTTGAGTAGGCAGGTATGGTTTGGATGGCATCGAGAAGAGGAATGTTTAACTTGACATGTGAGAATATTTCCCTCAATGATTCACTCAGTTCAGGCTTGGTTTTCCCCCTCATGCATTGAGGAAATGGTGCAGGTTGTGGGGTTGTTTGTTAAAGAGTTTTTTCTTTCATATTTTTATCAGTTTCCTCAGTTTGATCTTGTGGATCATTATAATTTTCATCCATGTTTGAATCTTCAGGTGGGTTCTGAATTAGTTGTTCAGGTTTCTCAATTGATTTCCCACTTCTTAAAACAGTCACAGCCTTTAGTTGTTCATGAGTTTTTTGAGTGCAACATGACTCTCCCCTTAAAGTTGAGGATGGCACCACCTCAGTAGGCATGGGTGCCTTCCCAGTTTTGATGGTTTGAAGTTCTTGTTTTAGGGAAGATACCTCTGAGTTCATCCTCTCCATTTTTTTGCACAGTTGTTCTAGTAGGATTTGTGGAACAGTTTGGGTGGGTGCTTGAGTAGGTTGGTTTATCCCAGGGGGATATTTTGGAGGTGTGATGGTTTGTTGAAAATGGACCGGTGGATGTTGGTATTGGATAGGATGGGTTTTGAACTGGTTATGGGTTGGGTAGCTCTGTTGGGGGTAAGTATTTTGTCCCTGTGGTTGGCTAGGTTGATGGTTATCTTTCCAGCGGAAGCCTGGGTGGTCATTATACCTTGGGTTGAAGGTGTTTTGGTATTGAGGCTTTTGAAAGTTCAAAGAATTTACTTCCACTGGGGGTCCTCCAAATAGAACATCCTTGATGGATGGAATGGTTGGGCAGTTGTCTGTCTTATGGTCATGTTTGTCACAAATTGTGCAAATAGGGTCAACAGTTTGGATTTCATGGACTTTCCTAAGGTCTGTCTCTTCAACCTTCCTAGAAAGTGCTGCGAGTTTAGGCTTTCCTCTTCTCTAAGTGTATGAATTCCAATAGTTATTTGTGTATTTTCAGAATAATGTGAAGTTCCTCAAGTTTGGTTTTGTTCAGAAAGGATTTCTAGATACTCGTAAGCATCATTTGGGGCTTTGTTTTTAAAGGTTCCATTACACATCATGTCAATGAATTGTTTGTTCCCCGGACCCAACCCTTCATAGAAAATTCTCACTTGTTCGGGAATAGAAAAACCATGGTTTGGAACCATGTTTACAGTGTCTTTGAACCTCTCCCATGTTTCATAGAATGACTCACCTTGTTTTTCAAAAAAGTTTTGGATACTCTTTTTAAGTGGAATTTTATTATGGTGGAGAAAGTATTTTTTGTAGAATTCTATTTGTAGTTGGTCCCAAGAGTTGATGGATTATGGTCTCAAATTGTTTAGCCAATTTTTATCTCGATCGTTTAAAGAAAAAGGAAATATCCTCACCTTAGCTGATTCTAGTTGATGTGGGGGACACCTGGTTTCTACAATGTCATTGAACTCTTTAATGTGCAGGTAGGACATCTCAGACTCCATTCCATGGAATGTTGGAAGGTGGTTTAGGACATGGGGTTTAAAGATGTAGTTGGAATCTCATAGGGAATTGTGTCTAATTCATGAGGGGGAATTGGTCCAAGAAGGTGTGAGGTAGTCATTCATGGTTTGATAAATTGCATTCCCCAAGTTTGGGGCTCCCTCATTTGGGTTTCCATTTTGGTTCCCACCCGGGTTTATGAGTTGGTTTCTTTGAAGACCTTCCATTGAAATTGGCTCAATTTAGGACTCTAAAGTATTAGGAAGATTATGATCTAATGGAATGAGTTCCCTTGGTGTACTTGACTCCCCAACACCAGGACTATCCACCCTAAATAGACGGTTTGATTGATCGCGGGTGTAGGCGGACATGCGCCAAAAGAAGAAAATGAGAAAGGGACAAGATAAGAGAATTTGGATGAGAAAAGAAGAAATGGGGGAGAATAGAATGGCTGTTTAGATGACTTACTTGGGTCCCTAGAAACGGCGCCAAAATTTGATTCTCGCTCAAATTTTCCCAAGAGAAGAAGGTAAGACGATCCTTGTGGTTTACCTTGGGTTATCGAATCCACAGAGACCTAATAAGAAACCTATAGACACGTACACTCTATGGACTTATTTTGGATATGAAGTGGCCAACATGGGTTGATTTTATATGGATTTAAAAGATAACTAACAAATTTAAGTGAATTCAATTTAAAAGAATGAGTTGATCCTAGGTTATCGCTCGGGGTGGATTGGATGAATTACTTTTTTAATTATTTCAATTTCTTATAATTGAGATGGATTCATTTAAAAAGATCAAACGAAATCATCACTTACTGTTTTAATTCCTACACAACCTAATACTAATCAGCTATACACTTGAAGGATCAAAGTTTTGAGCACTCCAAGGTAGAGGTTCATATTAGCACTTGAATGTGTAACCTTAAATTCAATAAGGATGAAGATGTTTTAAAATCATCAAATAAAAATCTCATTTAAAAGAAGTGATTTTCCATTAATAGAGTGATAAATAAAATCCAATCCAGCCCCTTGATACTCCCTTGGATCGACCCATAAAAGAGTTATCCCTCCATTGATGACATGTCTTCAACGGAAGCAGGAAGTAGACTTACAAAGGTGGAATTGAAGAAGTAAAAACAACAACAAAAAAAGATCACTCCTCTGTTGTGTGATAAATATCAAAAGGTTTGGTATGAAAAAGTTCACACCTTGAAACAACGATATCAAATTGATAAGGAGAATAACATAATAATAATAGAAAAATAACTTTTATTAAGAAACTAAGGTGAATTAAACAACTTACATGAGAAAGAAATGTGATTACAAACACAAAGCGGCAGCATAACACTACAATGAAACCAAGCACCAAAGATTTCAAACTCCTTCACCACCACTACCTTAAATAGGAATTTTGGGAGCCTAGGGTCGAGCCTCCAATAGTACAAGGCATCTCAATTAATTTTGGTAGGCCATAGGTGGTGGAAAGCTTGTGGAATTTGAACTTTTCCACATTTGACCCGAGGTGGCTGCCAGCTTTCCTTCACCGAACAGACGCATCTGGAAGACCTTCTAGACGGCCGAATCAGAGTTGGCCATAGAAGAAGAAAAGGGAGATCCAGATGTCTTCTAACCGCCTTTACAGTTTGGGCCCATTTGGAGTTGTGGATTCCGAGATATGATCAAATTAGTCGGATATTTGTCTGGTCCGCAGAATCTGGCCCAGAATTGTATCTCTAACTTGGGCCGCCTCAATGAGCACCATAGAGGCCTAATTAGCATCGGATCATGAATAGTGGTTTGTTAATATACATGTCTTCTAAAATCCCACGAAATATGGGATTAATTGGGCCTGTATGTTGGGCCCAACAGTCTCATCAGTGGGCTGGTGTCCAATCTGCCTTCTCTAGAATTGATTCCTTTAATTGCCAAATATCTCCATCACCCTCCATGAATTCTTCATTGATCCCTAAATAAAACATGTTCATATTGGAGTGTAGATCAATTATAAAATTAAAATATGTATAATCAGATGAATTTTTTGGTACTTTAAATGATGTTCAAAAATATACAACATAATAGTGCATTTTAAGAAGGTATTACAATCATAGTGTGAAATGATGTTCAAAGTGTAAAATGCACTAAAATGGTGTTTATGAATAATAATGAACATGAATATTATATACATTACCAATGAATATTAGCCTCATTTAGTGGCTGATCAAGTTCCTACTACACTATTTTGTTTTCCTTCTTTTTACATTGTCATTGTATTGGATTATTCTATATTTTAGTGTATCTTGTTTTGGCATCATTCCTAGACATAGAGACATAATGCATCATCATATATATATATAAATATTGTTATATTTTACTTTTGTATTGTTATCCAATTCAGTTGGGTATTGTTTACTGCTTCTGCTTTTGTATGTTTATATCTATTTCTGCTGAGCTGCACTTTGAAAAATAAGGGCATAGTTTCCCCACTATTAGACATAGGCCCTCACTGCTAGTTGGTAGCCTCTGGAATTTGGGGAAATGCGCTTGAGGTCATGTGAACAACTGGTTTCAAGTCACCCATTGAGTGGCACCCTGATTCAAGACATTACAAACTATTATCAGATGATTTCTTTTCTTCTTGACTTTCTGTTTGGAGACTATTGTTAGGAATAAGACAGAATAGGTACTTGTTAATATGCTATGTCTGGGAGTATCTAACCTGTGTACATGGAAAATCCAATTAACCTCATGTTGCAGTTTTTCTGATTTTTTTCTTTTAATGTTGATTTGATTTTCACAGTTGGGCGACGCACCTGTTGTGTGTTGTTTATATTTTTATACTTGGGTTCTATTTAGTCAAAACCCAATGAGATGAGGGTATGTCATCACATGTATAATTTAGGCACATGTTAAAATCACTAGCCATGCATAGTTACCAAGACATATAGGTGCATTAGAAATTTCATGATGTTGTGATAGATGCCTTGATAAAATACCTTCTATATGATAGGGTATAGTTATGTGAGATTTCGTTGAATGAATGCCAAAATTTGGTTTTTGAGGAGTATGGGCCCTCATTAACCGTAATTTGGTGGCTCATTAACTGTTTACATTGTTTATAACAATTATAAGATTCCAAAATTAGATTCGCGGGGAGTATGGGCCCCCACAGGTCAGAATTTGGAACTTAGGAGTTTTCTTCGGTGTTTTCTGGGCTCCGGAGTAGTTTCTAATACTTACTGTCTGGAAAAACCCAAAATACATTCCATGTAGTTTTGACTACATGCCATGTATTCTTCTATTCAGGAGGAAATGAAAAAGATTTATGTACACGCCGTGTACCCTATGTACACGCTGTGTAGGCAGAAACACAGGATAGCGAATCATTGAGGGCACACACCGTGTACCAATTGTACATGTCGTGTTGTGTTGACCATGTGTCTGTCGTGTAAATTAAAACACCAGTGGAGAAATATGAGCTTATACATGCCGTGTCAATGACGCACACACTGGGTTGTTTGACCTGGGACCCGGCCGTGTAAGTAGTAAACACAGGTCATTGTTACCTCCTCCTAACCACACCGTGTACCTGAGGGACATGTCGGGTAGTATTGAACGGAGAGATACTGTGTGGACATGGCCGTGTGGATGAAAAAACATGGTGGTGTACATGCCGTATGTGGGTGTAACACATTGTGTAGTGTCTTCCATGTATCAAGCCATGTCACTAACAACACAGGCATGTGGAATTTAAGCGGTATATGTCATGTCTATTTGAAACACGCCATGTAGTCTGAGCTGTGTACCCGGCTATGTAACGGACAACACGGTTCAGTGAAGCTTATCTAGTTCATGCCATGTAGATCTTATACACTTTGTGTGTTATTGTTTAATGGAGAACCGTGTGGCTAACCCATGTATAAAGACTCGGGCAGGGAAGAAAATTCATGTACATGTCGTGTGTGTGGACAACACACCATGTGTTTGGGGTGTTACAAGACCAATTTTGGCAGAGTACACTCCCATGTGAAGATATATGGGAACACGCCATGTAGTTTGTAGTAAATATCATGAGGAATTGTTTTGTCAAACTTGAATGTTTTCATTCTCTTGTTCCCTTCTTACACTCCTTGTTTTATGTTCTTGATGATCAAAATTGAAGGTGTGTTTTGACCATGTAGAGCCATACCACCGAGATGACCATGAGTTGTTTTTCAGGAGAGAGGCAATGAGTATACTCCAGCGATGGTAGGCCATGGGCTACAATTGGATCCTCCAAAAGAGCCAGATGCGGCGCCAGCTTTAATACTGCACACAGGCACTGATTCACAGTTTCGTGAAGTCTTCATGCGGTTCATGTAGACAATCCAGGGAGCACCATCAGCTTCCACATCTATGGTAGAGCAGACAAGTATATTCCAGCAGTAGCATCCGCCTACGTTATTAGGGGATGGTGGACCACAGTCTGTGGAGTCTTGGCTGGGTTCTATGCAGACTATTTTTGAGCATCTGGAGAAGATTTCTGGGAGGAGGGTCAAGATCACTACATACATGTTGTGTGATTCCACCGAGAGATGGTGGGATGTCACCACCTAGACCGATCATCACATAGACATGGCGTGGGATGATTTTCATGCGGCCTTCTAAGATTTTTTCTTTCGGGAGATGCTGAGGGCAGATAGAGCTTGAGAGTTCATAAATCTGTATCATGGCACCATGTCAGTGGTAGACTATTATGCCCAATTCACTGATCTATAATGATTTGCACATGTTTGGGTGGGTAATGAGATATGACATCTACATGCTGGTGAATGTTTTCAGGTTGCGTACAGTGCATGATATTGTAAACTAGGAACTGATTACCGAGTGAAACCTTCAAGAAGCTAGTGGTGCACGCCAAGGCGGTTCCGCACGAGTTTTTGGTACTATTTCTACTTGTAAGAGGAAGAGGCAGATGGATTTCTCTCATGGTGGTAGTACTAGCCATAAGATTCTTTCAGGTGGCCAGGTCACGTGCAACCACTGTGGTAGAAAGCAGAATAAGAGACTGTAGTGTCCCCATGACCCATGGAGTGACGAGCTTGTAGTAATATGGGCCATTTGTGGTGCTTTTTCAGGGCATTTCCACAAGTGACTAGTGAGAGGGGTTCGGTGGAGACTTCATGTAGAGGAGCAGGGCCAGCAGCTTCTAACCAGTTAGGAAATTGTGATAAATAAGGACATTTATTCCAAGGTGGTGGTTGTGGCTGTGGTAGCCAGACACTAGGATCTCATAAGTAGTGGGGCAGGTTTGCTCAGGGTAGCCAGGCTATGTCGCAGGGACGCATCACTAGGCATACATATGCAGTGTAACTGACCCAACACGAGAAGGATCTCGAACATTCCACTATCAGAGGTAATACTCTAGTAGCTTCTGTTTTATCTTCTGTACTTTTTGATACAGGCGCTACACATATATTTATATCTATGGTCATCGTGGAGAGATTTGGGCTCTGTGTTTCTTCTTTTTCTGATATTATGATGTTAGACACTCTGATGGGGACTAGAACGGATGGTGTGCGAAAGTACATGGAGTTCCCCTTAGAGGTTGGTGGGTGTCACTTTTTCTGGGACATCTATGTCTTAGAGATGATGAGCTATGATGTGATTCTTGGGATCGACGTATTGGTACCGTTCTGAGCCTTTTTAGATTGTTATCATCGTAAGGTGAGTTTCACGTCTCCAGAGGGTAGAGAGTTTCTATACAAGAGAGAATGGGATGTCCAGGAGAGCTGAGCTAGACCCGAGCATCGTGGGAGAGGTGGAGTGATAAAACGGATTGCAAGTTTATATCTGGATGACTATGGAACATGTCAGAAGGATTCCCCTCTTGTAGTTGATTTTTTCATGGATGTCTTCCTGGACGACTTTTCAGGTTTTCCTCCAGAGGGAGGGGTGGATTTCTCTATCGAGCTTGTTCTAGGAGTTGCACTATTTTCCATTCCCCCTTATAGGATGGCTACACTAGAGTTGCATGATCTCAAGAGGCAGTTGGAGGAGTTATAGGAAAAGGGTCTCATATGACCCAGTACATCTCCTTCTAGTTCTTCTATCTTGTTTTCTATGAAGGCGGACAATACCCTCTAACTTTGTGTGGATTATCGGAAGATGAACCAGTTGGCAGTCAAGAATCGATATCCCTTACCAATGATTGATGATCTTTTTTATCAAAATTGAGGAGCACATTTGTTCTCATATATTGACATGAGATCCGGATATCATCAGTTACGTGTTATTCCATCAAACATACCGCTTACAAATTTTCAGAGCAGATATGGTCTATATGAGTAATTAGTTATGTCGTTCGTACTCATGAATGTGTGAACCGTTTTCATGGATCTGATTAATCTTGTGTTCCACCCATATCAGGTTTCATTTGTGGTAGTCTTCTTGGACGACATCTTGGTGTACTCGTACACTCATCACGACCGTGCTACCCATCCTAGGATTGTAGTGAGTACACTGAGAGAGCATAGTCTGTATGCTAAGCTCTCAAAGTTCAACTTTTGGATGGACCAAATACCCTTCCTGGGACATATCATTTATGAGGTAGGAGTTGCGGAGACCTAGAGAAAGTGAGGGCAGTACTTTCTTGGGAGCATCCTAAGAACGTGTTTGAGATAAGGAGTTTCTTGGGGCTGACTGGTTACTTCAGGAACTTTATAAAGGACTTCTCCTGCTTAGCAACGCCATTGAATGGTTTGACTAAGAATGGTGTGATGTTCTTTTGGTTATAAGCTTGAAAGATAGCCTTTCAAGAGCTAAAGGGAAGGTCGATGTCAGCACCAGTGCTGAAACTTCTGGAGCATGGGAAGACCTATACAGTTTACTGTGATGCATCACGTATTGGACCTGGACCAGTATTGATGCAGGGCGATCGAGTACTTACGTACGAGTCTCAAAAGTTGATGCCACATGAGAGGAATTACCCAACATATGATCTCGATATGGCTACAGTTGTTCATGCCTTGCACTGTTAGAGACATTATCTCTTGGGAGAATATTTTTTGGTGTTTACGGACCACTAAAGTATTAAATATATCTTTAACCAGTGGGACTTGAACTTAAGATGGTGGAGGTGGGTTGAATACATTCAGTCCTTCGACTCTGAGCTTTACTATACACCTGGTAAGGGTAACGTAGTTGCTGATGCACTGAGTTGGAGGACTCGGATATAGGCACTGTAGGGGGCCAGTGGTGAGTGGCTGCGTATGGCTTTGTTTTTTTAGATGCATTTGGAGGTACCCAATAGTCTAGGGAAAAACAATATTTCATCCATAGTTGTGAATTATACCCTCCTCGATAGAGTGAGTATGATACAACTATCAGATTCAGAAGGCTTAGTTCTAGAGGAGTCAGTGGCAAGTGGGGACCCTCCTCCAGGTTGGACGATAGGCGATGTTGAGGTGTTGTGTATCCATGGAAGAGTATGGTTTATAGAGGATATACACGAGGAGATGATTCGGTAGTTTCATTCTTCATCTTGGGATGTTCAACATGGTGTTACCAAAATGTATTGTGACATAAAAAGTGAGTATTTGTGGCTGGGTATGAAACGGGAGGTAGATGATTTTATTACGAGATGTTCCACATATCAGCAAGTGAAGGAAGAGAATCAGAGGCCAGCTGGACTATTACAAAAGTTACTCATACTGGAGTGAAAATTGGATTATGTCACAATGGATTTCGTGACTGGGTTGCTGAGGTCACCTCGAGGCAATGATTCCTTGTAAGTTGTTTTGGACATACACATGAAGGTAGCTCAATTTTTGCCAATCAAAGAGACCTTCGATGTTGACGAGCCTGGAAAGATGTATATCCGAGAGTAAGTACACCTTCATGGGGTCCCTCCTTCTATTGTATCAGATAGGGATGCCCGTTTTATGTCTCATTTCTGGTAGATATTTCAGAGGGTACTAGGTACACATGTACTTCAAAGCACTACTTAACACCCTCAGACCAATTTCCAGTCAGAGCGTACGATTCATGTGCTAGAGGACATGCTACGTGCATGTGTCTAAGACTTTGGGGGCTCTTGGGAGAAGCACATACCCTAGGTCAAGTTTTCCTATAACAATTGTTTTTAGGAAACTATTGAGATGGAACCTTACGAGGATTTATATGGAAGGCCATGGAGATCACTTTTATGTTGGTTGGAGGTAGGTGAGGTAGCTTCGTTGGGACCACATCTCATGAAGGAGACTTCGATGATAGTCCAGTTGACACAGAAGAAGATGGAAACTACACCGTCTCATCAGAAATCTTATGCTTATCACCGCAGAAGAACCTTGGAGTTCGTGTTCAGGATAATATTTTCTTGCATGTTTCACCGATTTTGTGACACAAGAAGATTAGGATATAGGGTAAACTTTGACCGAGGTATGTGGGGCCATTGGAGATTCTGGAAAGAGTCGGGACGATTGCCTATCATTTACAGTTACCACATAGGTACTGTGCGATTCATGACGTGTTTTATGTATCTCAGATGTGCCGTTATCACTCAGACCTATCTCATGTTTTTCATCCTGAGGAGGTTGAGCTTCAGGACGATACATCCTTCGAGGAGCATCTGATTTGTATTGTTTATAGCAGCACAATGGTTTTCCGGGGCTGGTCAATTCCTCTCTTACAGGTGATAAGGCAGCATGGCTGAGTGTAGGAAGAAACCTAGGAGTGGGAGACTGGCGTACATGCTTAATGTCCAGATTTTTTCTCATCTTTATCTTCACCACCCTTGGGAGGAAAATAAGGGGACAAATTGCTTTATGGGGGGATGTTTGTAAGAAACTGGTTCTTATTCTAGAGGTATGGGTTTCTTCCTTTCCCTTTTATTTTATGGGTTTTGAGAAATTGAGAAAAATGGGGAAAATACCAAATTGTGTGGCTACAAGTAATGTATTTTTCCACATGTCACGTACTTTGGCCATGTGGGATGAGTACACAGGGTGTGTTGTCCTGTCGGTGATGAAGGGTGTAAAAACCGACTACACGTCATGTACTGGGTATTTACATGCCATTTAATCAGTCGGAATGTGAATAGTAAGGTGGTGGGAGTATCCACCAGCGGAGCAACAATACACACCGTGTATTTAGAAATACACGATGTGAAATCATGTCGACAGATGAATAGTGTGGAAATGAAAATTAGCTGCTAGAGGAACAGTTAAATTATGAAAAGTGCACGTCGTGTACTTGAGAGTACACACCGTGTAGTTTTTTTGTTTTTCCGAAAAAGTTCAGTGGACCCCTCATTTTGATGAGGAGGTAGTGGACACATTTAGAGAACATGGTAGAGATGACTGAAGCTTGGAGGATCTCTTGATCATCTACAGGAACTCAGTTTTCTTTGCTGACTGTCTCGATTGAACAATGCGGGTAAGACCTTCCTTCACCTTGAGCCGTACATACCAATTTTTTTCTTGAGGAAAAATTATTTGGGTTTTAATGGGTTATCATTTTTCCTAGATCTACGTTGTTCTCTGATGATTCAGAAGGCTTCATTCGTGTATATTTTTCAGGGGAGATCAAGTTAGGTGATTTGATGTTTAATTCCAACTGTTGTGTAGTTTTTGTGTACCATTGTGATATGCTCCCATGTTTTGGGTTTCATATGGCTGAGGCCTTGATTAATTAAATACCTAAAATTGCGTAGTTAATTTAATGAATATGTACGACTTCTGTTTGGGATTGTTGCTTGGATCCAGTGCCACCCCGTGGGTGCGTTCCCTTGTTTAGTCATTTGGCCAGCTTACCTGAACATGATTATAGCATGATTTGAGTTTTCATGAGAGAAAATGTATATATTTGATTTCTTATATGTTGGTCTAGGCCCAGTTTCTTATTTATCCTAAGGGTAGTGTTTCTCATGCCTGAGGGAAAGTGTTTTGTTTAGCTTGAGGGCAGATTTTCTTATGCTTGTGGGCAGTTGCTTCCATTCCTGAGGGAATTATCTCAAACGCCTGAGGACAATATTCATTATGCATGTGGGAAATCACATGAAGATTCTATTTCTGATTACCTGGAGGTAAGGTTTTTCACGTCTAAGGACTCTGGTTACCTTGAATAATCACTGTGGTGATTTCCCATGTTATACCTACCAAGCTAAAGCATAGGATTGGTATTTTTTTACCTTGTACTTGTTAGGTAGCTTGTTGTGGTTTTTGTTATGACACTATATAGGATATTTTCAGCTGAGGCTGAGTATCGAGAACTTATATTTCAGTTATATTGAATTTTTAGATAATAATTAAATTGAACTGGAACTGGTAGAAATGTTTACTTTTTAGTACATCCTAGTTAACTGTATTTTCATTACTGCACTCTACTGTTGCACAAATTCATTGACAGTTGGGCACGGGTCTTTGGTGGTTGTCTACTAGGATTTATTTTTCACACCATTCTTGGGTCCTATCTTGGGCCGAAATTTATTATATTGCTGCAGGTGTTGATAAGGGAAAGAGTCCCAATTCAGGTACTTGATTGTTGCAGAGGAGTGGGAGAGCATGGGATAGAGATTAGGCTCACGATGAAGCTGAGTTCCTGCTGCACTATTTTGTTTTTCTTTACTATTCTTGTACATTGTGAGCCTAATCTCTATCCTGTTTTGGATTCTTTCCTAGACATAGAGACATAAATCATCATCATGTATATATATGACTGTTGTTATATTTTACTTCTATACTATTATCAATTTTAGTTGGGTATTGCTTACTTATTCCACTTTTGTATGATAATATCTATTTCCGCTGCCCTACACTTTTGACAAACAATGGCATAGTTTCCACACTACCTGACCTAGGCCCTCACTGCTAGTCAGCAGCCTCTGTCATTTGGTGAAATGCACTTGAGGTCATGTGACCAACCGGGTTCGGGGTACCCGTTGAGTGGCACCTGGATTTGGGACGTTACACCAACCACTCATCTCGCTATCTTGCAGTGGCCAATAGATAGATAGAGTCATTCAATAAGACTCTATCAAATATACTCCATAAGATGGTATATAAAGATAATAATTCATGGAATGATAAACTATGTAATGCATGTGGGCTTATCGGACAACTACCCATACTACTACCCCAAGAAACTCCTTATTCCGTGGTATATGGAAGTGAAGCAATTTTTCCAATTGAAATACAATTTCATTCACATAGAGAGTTGAAATATGTTATCAATTGTTGACAGATGAGAGTTCTTATAAATCATTCAATGAGTTGGAAATATTAGACGAGAAAAGACTGCAAACTTTTCAACATTTATAAGTCTATCAGAGTAGAATAGCGTGATATTTTAATAAGAATGTTCTCCTTTTTTCATTCCATCAAGGAGAATTGGTATTGGTCATTAAGACTCCAATGATACTAGGAAAAAAACTCTAAAACATGACCAAAAATGGGAATGTCCTTATTCCATAAATAAGGTCTATTCAAATGGAGACTATACTTTATTCTCAATGGATAGAGAGATCATTACAACTCCAACCAGTGTGAGATTCTTGAAGAAATACTCTGTGTAATTATACATCCCCATGTCCTTACTGCCAGACATAAAACTGCATAGCCCCCATGTCCTAATTCCAAGACATTAAACTACATAACAACCATAAGCATCCATGCTGCATGACGTTAATGTGCGTAGCATCTTCGTCCTTGTCGCATGATGTTAAACTGCATGACATCATTTGTACAACTAACATTTTCTCTATAATATGTTAGAAGTTTCATTAAGCAAACATCATTGATGTGATCACTACTCCTTAGTTGTACATGAGTCCGTCTCCTTCCTATGTCAGAGACATATCTGCATAGAGACCATGTTTCAAGAACAACTTATAGCGTGATTCTCATTTTCAATGAGATACGTAGAGGTTCCTAAATCTCTAATTTTGGGCCCAACCACAATCACAAAATCCTCTTATTTTCTTTTCTCCTCATGTGTATGAATCAGATCTATACATAGTGTTTTCTTAAGATATATGATTTGGTCCTTATAACATTTTTATGTCTTAATGATTTACCATTCTCTTAGAACTTGTTAATAACCTCCATCCTTCATGTCAAACATAGTGTGAGGATTGATTGTTTAAATAAATTAATATAGCGTGATTATAATTTATTTTTAGATACATAGAGACAGTGAGATCTCAAATCTTGGTCCCAACCGCTATAAAAAACACCTTTATTTCTTGTGAAATAATAAAATCTTCATAGGGAATGTTTTACGAATTATTTGTGACTTGATCCTTTCTCCAGCCTGACATATAGTGACACATGGGTGTTATCCCTTGACCTAGTTACAATATGTCTTTTCCTTTCACATCGGTTCATCTCCGTCCATACTATATGACGTTAAACTGCATGAAATCTTATACCCCTATTCTTTATTTGCATCAGCTTTGCATTATAAAGGAAACCCTTACCCCTCCTTGTTTCTCACACTGAGCATAGATCACGTGAGCATAGGAATTGGGTAAATGGCATAAGGTGTTTTAATTTATTAGGGGGTTAATAATTTCCTCACTACATGACTTAAAACTGGATAGTATAATGTCCTCACTATAGGAGTTAGAACATCATAGTATAATGTCCTCAATGCATGACTAAAAACCGCACAGTATAATGTCCTCGCTGCATGAGTTAAAATTGCATAGTATAATGACCTCATTACATGACTTATAACTACACATCACCATATTTATTCAAAGGAAACAAAGAAAATCTTTTTTTTACATATGAGTTAGATCTATGTAAAGGTCATCAATAATAGGGTCAATATTGATTCAAATATTTCTCATAAACATTTAACATAAACCCTCGTCCATATTTCACACTCGTAATCTTGAATATTACCAGATCCTCATAATCTTTCTTACGGTTTTTGGTGATAGGATTTATAATACTCGAGAGCTCTTTTTCCTGACTATGCAGCAAGGGCCCTTAGGCGACCTTCCATAAGTTTCCTACATAACTTCCCAATCAGCCAAAATATATTATTATTTGTCTATGCAGCATATTCTCTAGTTGGATCTGCATAATACAACCCCCATACCAGGTTTTTCATGTAATGGTAACATCGTTATTAGTTATAGTATCATTTTCCCCTTAAATCAATGATGATAATATACACGAATATATATTTTAAAATAGCCATTCAAGTATATTGGTCCCATTATCTTTCTCACAATATAAAAATCTTCTAGACCATGGTTTACACATTTCCATCACCATGTGTTCGATACACTAGGGAATAACCTTGAAATCACGTGGCCCCAGTATATATATTCTTTCTATTTCTAGTCCCAATTGTATGACCTAAAACTATACACAACATATCTTTTACATTTGGGTCAGAACTTTGTAAAATTCATATTTATCCAATACTTTGGATATCTTGATTAGAAATACCGTGTCAATATTTAGGTACCTTTCTCCATAATCCCAACTATGTGCTTCAGAAAATCTAAATCTCCATTAAAATTCTTCGACTTATAATAATAGAACTTATAACATAAAAGAGCTCTTTTGCCTAACTATATAGTATGTGCCCTTAGGTAGTCTTGCATAAGTTGCCTATATAATATGTCTGTCAGTCAAAAGTTTCCACAATTTGGCTATGCCGAATAATACCTAGTTGGTCATACATAATACAACCTCCATAATAGGTTTTTCAAGTAATGGTGACTTTGTTCTTAGAAAATAATCCCTCTAATGATTTTATCCTTTTTCCCATTTCATTCCTCGATTTTAGAAATTATTAAATCACAGTTTACAGTTTTCTATTCCATACCTGAATGTGAGAGTATATTTCCAAACAAATTATCATGAAATTGGGAGAGTTTCTTACTTTTTCTCATAGCTAAAGACCTTAAATTAAAGCCACCCAATTTCCTCTCTAGATGACTTAAAACTAAATTGTACCAATTTTCTCACTATAGGACTTAAAACTGCACAATACAATGTCCACACAGCATGACTTAAAACTGCACAGTGTAACATCCTCACTGCATGACTTAAAACTGCACAGTAAAATATCCACAATGCATGACATAAAACTACATAGTTTGATATCATAAATTCCCTTTTTGATCACTCAAATCTTATTTTCCTCTATCTGTCAACAGTAAAGTGTTAAACTTCAAAGAGCTTCTTTGTTTGACTATGCAGCACATGCCCATAGCCGGCCTTGTATACGTTTCCTACATAAGAGGCCTATCAGCCAAAAGATGCCACTATTTGTCTATGCAACATATGCCCTGGTTTTCCCAGCATAATACAGTCCCCATAACGGGGTTCTCCAATAATGGTAAATTCATTTTTGGAAAAGACCCCCATTATGTTGATACATGCTTTAAATATGGAATCCAAAAAAAATCATGGCCCAAGATTCCCCTTGGAAATGTTTAAAGAATATTAAAGCAATTCATAGCCTCAATATTTTTTTGGGATTTCATTCAATGTTTATGGTCAAATCTATTTGACCATAAATATTATCCCTTTATAGTCCAACATGTATGATTCTAAATTTCCAAACAAAAAAAGACTTGGTACTCATTAGATTGAGAACATGTGAAGGGAACTCTGAACAAATTTCGAGACCTAGCTCACTAAACATACATTTTTGTATGATTTAGGTAATATTGAGCTAAAAAAATAGGTCAAAATATACCAAATTTTTTGGGTTATCCGTATAACCCTAGAAACAATCAAATTATGCTCATTAGGTCCCTCTAATTAATAAGAAAATTTAGATAACTTCATTCTTGTTATTATAATAATGATTGTTTAACTAAAAGGAAACATTATCAACATTTACCATTCATATTGAAATCATGAAAAGCAATAATGATGATTTGTGATGAAAAAAATATTTCTTTCATTCATATGAAAATAGAGTACCATCCACAAAATGTAGCCTCTCTATCATGTTTTTGAATGAACTCTCAACATGAAATTTCATTTGTTGGACCTCTTCATAAGATCTATCAGCTACCTGTTGATGTTGACATAGTTGAGAAACTCCAGTATCTTCAACCTGATGAAGTGATTCCATACTAGGTCAAATGGAAATTATTCCCTCTAATTGGGTGTCTCCCAATTTCTGATTCAACTAATCAAATATTTTATGATCAAGTTCTAATTTTTGTTGAAGATATAACAAATCTTCTATGGTCTCACTAATTCGTTGGCTAATTTTGAGTGATTTCTTGTTATGATTTTCCTCCCCCTCAATGACTACAGTTTGAAATCCCTCAATATTGATGAGTTGATTAGCCTCTTCAAAATATTTTCACATATTATGCTCTTTCTCCTGTTGGTGAATAATATCATTCATGGCATCATAGACTGACCAATAATTAAATCCACCAAATCCCAAAAAACAGAATACTACTGGGAGTTTTGCAAAATAGGACAACAGTTCATCTGAAGGCTTTTTTGGAATTGTGATCCATATATTCCGCCATGTCTTTTTACGTTCCATGCCAAGAGAATATTTCATCTCTATGTCTGAATCTGGGTCACTACCATGAGGTAAAATGTACTCTTGAAACAGGTTTCTTGAAAAATTACCTTGTTCTACTTCTCCAGGGACAGTAGAAGCTTCACCTTCTGATCTAGGAACTTATAATCCTAAATGATAAGTCCAGGTCATTATTAGTTTCAAATGGGGGAAACAAATATGATTAATATAACTGATTATATTTACCCAATAATTAGTCATCTACTTGATTGGATTCCTTCCCCGTATTCTCAACCTCAATGTATTAAGAAGACGTTTCTTGAGAAGGGAAATTTCCTTGAATATGCTATGTTATGAGATTTGAAGGCTCTGGAACATCTCTTGATGAAGGATCCTCTATAGGTATTTCTCTATCCCCAATGGAAGGAAAAAGTGGAACACCATATTCCTGAAGATACTTTGGAACATTTTTTGTAGATAAAGCTATATAAGGTAAACTTTGATTTAAAGAATCAAGTTCAATAAAAAATTATGTATGGAAAATACATGAAAAGGGACATAAGCCCTTGAAAAAACTCATGAAAATTCCAAAAATCCTTGATGGAACCTAGAATACGAATATTTGGATTATTGGTGTCCCTCATTTAAGTGTATATTTCCTGAAATGTTACATCATCCTCACTATTTAAGGTATCCAATAAATGATGGTTGATGCCCAAATTGGCTCAGATGAAATTTTGTTCCATTGTCTCTTCAATTAGTATGAAAAAATCAGTCCATTCTATGTTTGGTTTAACATCATTATTTTCTTATATTGGCATGGATCTTCATTCCTTTCCTCTGAATCAATAGGAATATCATTGTTGACTATTTCAGGATCCTTTGACAAAAGAAACTGAAAAAATTTATTTAATCTTACCATAGATTTCCTCTCTCTCAGTAGATCCATGAGAAGGTATAAATGAATCTTTTGAATATTTATCTAATAAAATTGCAGATTCGTCAGCATGAACCTGGGTTTTGCCTGGGGGTCCCTTTTCTGTTCTTGAAGAATCAGCTCTTAATCCCTTGAGAGAGGAGAGAGACATAGATCCTACAACAGGATAAAACGTGGTAACCAGAATATATTGATCATTTTATAATATCTAAATATATTATAAATACTTACTCCTTCGATGAACACCTTGAATAAATCTCATTGCTCCCTTGAGTTTATGTTCAAAATCATGGGGAGAGATTGAAACAATCCCCTTAACAAGAGAAACTTGAGGTAATGGTTGAGGATTATCTATCGCCATTACCCCAGTCATGATTCTTGGTCCTGGAGAAAGTATTGGCGACATGGGAGGATCATTTGTAGCATCAATATGAGAGCATTTAAGACCATACTTAGGTGATTCATGAATTGGTCTGGGGCTTCCTTCTCTATATTCAAGTTGCACAGATACATTTTCATCAAGAGTAATGATGATAAATGGTAAAATAGAGTTAAAAAAAGACAAAAAGGAAAATAAATTATCAATATTAACATAAATATCCCACTTCTCCTTAGAGTCAATAATTAACCTTTCATGGACTCTTAAGCCCAGTATATGAAAAACTCGTTTAGAGGTAGGTATTTTTTCATCATTTGCATGTATAAAAACCTCCAACTCCATAATATACATTTGTACTTCAGCCATGTTATTGTACAGATTGGAATTAGAAGGTTCCTAGATGTCACCAATTTCTGGTATTCGAATGCCATGCTGTAGAAATTCCCCTGCATCCCTATGATCACTGGTTACACTCTCCCAATGTTGAATAGTTTAAGGTCTCAAAAAATTCAATCTTGTTATGGTTGAATATGGATAAGATTTAACACCTTCTGAATGGGAAACTCCTCCATGCCTCCTTTCTTCAGAAATTTCAACAGATGGAATATGAATCTATGTTTGATGGTGGTGACTTGATCACCTTGGCGTTGGAGGTTTTAATTTTCTAGCCCTGGTCTTTCTGGTATACCTCATGTGAAGATGTTTTGAGGGCTCTGAAACCTCTGAAACTTATGTATCATCTCTAGCCTTGGACTTCTTACCATGATTTCCACATGTAACAGTCGTTGTAGCTGCCAGTCGATATATTCCTTCTGTCAAAGCCCCATGAGGATATGAAGAAACCCAAGCTTTGGCATACCCATCTTCCAACCAGATCAATGAATTTGATAGAGGTAATGTAATCAACAATTTTGATAACTATAAAGCTGTTAGAATCAACAATTGTCACTATATCATTTTTTGTTTTTTATGTCTGACAAATGTGGGTGGAGAATTATTTGATTGTTGAAGACACCTGAACTGATGAGAAAATCTATAGGGGACATAGGCCTCACAATTAATTTCACCATCAATCATGGTTGATAATATTCCTTCCCTAAATTCCATCATATATGATCTTAGCTCATAATTTATTTCATTGCAAACATCAATAAATGTTCAAACTTGTGGGTTACCCAAATGAAAGAAGCTGAATTCTCTTGAGACATTCAATAAATTTAGCACCTCTTTAGATCTCATGTTCAGTGGCTTAATACCAGAAACATTCTGTAAAGATGGGTTGAATCAACCATTGGGAACTCTCACTGAATTCAACACTGAGTATGAAGAAAAATGTGCCACAATCCCGCCCCACAACACTTGGAATGTCCTTGAAATTCTAAATGGATCCTTCCCATTGTATAAATATAGTAGGAGATGGTAAATTATTGCTAATACAGGGGTCTCTAGCCCAATATACTTCCTTTCTACCAATTTATCTACAATGATTAATGTTTTTGATCTTACACCACATCTAGATTCATGGACTAGAAGAAAATAAATGCTTAGCCACAATACAAGATAGGTAGCTAAGCGTACTTTTGCATCTATATTGGGTTGGACTTTATATCCCCAGTTCTTATAATCTCCTCTTTCTATAGTAGGCTAATTTCTTCCTGAACTACCTTGGTTATCTATAGAAACACAAATAAAAGGATGTCCCCAGGTTGGACCTTCCTCTATTGTGGGTTCTAAGAAGGCTTCCATCCACACTCTAGCATGGATATCATTCCTTTACATATGTAAATTCTTCACTATCAAAAATAATTCATGATCCAGCATTGGTGTTCTAGAATAATCACACCATGTGGTAGTAGGCAGAATGAATTCATCATACATTTCCCATGAATTGGAATTCTAGCTATTGTGTAATATCATAGAGACTAATACCAACTTTACAATGTGTCAAATGAAAGTAATTCATTTCTGGAATCCATCAGATCCGTAATTCAGGAATGAATTCATTTTTATAAACATATGTTTGCCCCATCTAGATATCTTTGTAGATATGAATTCCTAATAACTCTTTTCTAAATTCCGAACAAGTTTGATTACCCAGAATGCCCATATCCACTCGGGTTTTACACCCACTTCAGAACAAAGTTCCAAAAATTTATTCCAACCATTAGATTGATCTATATGAGAACCCCAAAAAGTGGAATCATAACAATGTGGTCTTGGTTCTACAACATGATCCTTCCTATCAATATATCACCAACTATGATGAAGGATGCAACTGATAGGGACAGTTCCTTCTTGTACTAGAACCCCCTTGCACTGATATTCATTCAGTTACAGTTGGAATACTGATTAATCCAATTCGTTTGAAAGTAATTTTTAAAAGATGGATCATTGGAATCATGAAAAATCCCATGCTCATACAAAGGAAAATAAGGAAATTGTATGTAGTCACATTGGAATGGAATTAGACCCTTCCATAGCCCAGGAAGAGTACTCTCTACAATATCATAATAGTCTTCTCCTACGATCTTCATCATTTCAATTTGGCGAGCCTTTTCTTCTTCCGTATGAGTCAACAAATGAGTCAATTTTCTTGAAAAAGAATTACCAATCTACTATGTCAAAATTTTTAGGTAGGAAATAAAAAATTAGGAAAAGGACATTGTTCACGTAGGTCCATTGATGAGGCATGTTGTGTAGTTCATTCGATGAGGTCTGTCGTGTAGGTCCTTCGCTAAGGGTCCTAGCACAAATCCTTCGATGAGGTTTTTTGGCGTATCTCCATCGCATAAAATAATTTTACCTTGAATAAATTTCAAGGAAATGACGTGAGACAACAATGCAATAAGAGTTGGGTGAACATTCTACGCAATGAGAGCTAAAAAATTTCAGATATAGCACAGATGTAGAAAAAATTGCAAAGGGAGAGACCTATTTATAGGAAACTGAAGATCTACACATCTGGGCGGTGCACCACCTCTTTGCACCATACCTCTATGAAGCACATGCGCAGTAAACCTGCGTTGTTTGGTAAATTTCTCCTCAGAACTCAACCCTATTTGGAGGTTTGAAATCCAATCCTGAGGGGGGAATTTTATTGAAAATACATGATAAATTAACCAAAATGAATATGAATTAAACATTGGGTATTTTAGATCCCAAAGCGTGGTTAAAAGAGTACATCTAAAACCAATATATTCCCTAAGAGCTTCACAAATAACTAGTTTTATAGGCCTACATGACGGTGCTGCATGACTGACCTATGGGACGGAGATGAGTGACTGAACTACATGATGGAGCTCCGTACCTGAAGATGGTTTATGCCCCTACACAGAAGAACTACATGAAGGACCTACGCGGATGACCTGTGCGGATAACCTCCTTTCAGCTAGGTCCCCTCATTGTCTATAAATAGGACACTTGGGCTCCCCATTTCAAGAATGAAAAAATTGAATGACTCACTGAAGCTCCCATTTCGTAGCTCTTTTTCTTAGATCCCTCAAATTTTCTCTGGTAGCTCTCTAGACCACGAGATAAGAGATAATTAAATGGGATAAGAATGTTTTTAAGGTCTTCACATTCTTCAGTATTTATTTATACCCGCACGTTATACCTGTGTGCCATACCTGCATGCCATACCTGCATGGTATACCTGTGCGGTAAACCTACAAGGTACAATAATGCGGGGTAACTATGGGGCATACTTGTGCTAGGTACCTACGAAGCCAACTCAACTACCCTCTTTAACATCCATTCATGTCAGGGTATCTCCTTTCATGGTTCCCTTATCTAAAAGGGACTGTGTTGAATTATCAACCAAAACCTCTTGACTTCAAACCTTTGGGAAAGGTATATCAGTGTTTCTTCTTTTTTGGTTTTTATTTCTCCAGTCAGAGGTTTCCCAAATTTTTTTGTAATGGGTTTAGAGTTCATGTAATGTCTATGGGTTTGTATATCTGTTGTCACATGAACCTTTCTACTAGAAATAGTATAGGGAAGTTCCCAGTTTAGAGGAGGTATGGATCCTAGATTGTCCTTTCTCAAAGAGGTGACCCGGAACATCAGGTCTCTAGTAGGGAATGTATAGTTCACACTTACTTTTCATCATAATAAACAGAGAAGTCTCCCTTTACTACCAGAACCAATTTTAGGGCAGCCATCCTAGTATAATACCCTCAACTTCATCCCTTCCTCCTTACATTGGACCCTTGTCCAATGTAAATAGAACATAGGGAAGGCTCATTATCTCACCCTCTTCCATGGTCGACGCGCCGTCGTCCATCAGTGGAGGAGGAAAATCTGAAGTTTCATTGTCAAATCTTTTACATCTTCTTGTTTCTCACACCAAGCATGATTCACATCGGATTAGAGATATGTGATGGTTAAAACATGTTCACAAACACTCATTGTAATGGACTATGAGAACTCTGATTTCTTTTCAAACCAGGATAAATAGAAAGCTATTTCAAGGCCCGATCTCACTAGAAATTCGCCTCAAGAATACAACCCTAATTACCCCAATTTGGGTATCCTCCTTAGGATATAATCCCCAAATTCAATTCTCAAATCATCAAGGCATCCTTTTCATGATGTAATCCCAAACTCATCTCTCCCACATGACTATACTCTACTATGATATTTATGGAACTATGTGGGATTTGATTCACATTAATATGGGATACTTAGGAATCCCCCTTAAGGTTAAAACACTACAATTCAAATCAGCCATGTTCTCCTAGGGCCATATTCCAAATAGGGTCTGATCCTACTTAGAAACCTATATCCATTCCATATTCCTTAGAGTACTTAAAAATAAGTCACACACTATGTTTTTACTAAGAACCTTTCACTTAGTGGTTTTAATCACATGACCTTAAAAGTTATGATGTGTTCTACTAAGCTACACCAAACTACAAGGGTTCTGATTCCTTTCACAAGGATAGGTAGGTAGCCCATTTTACGGGCACAATCGCAAGATGAAAACAAAACTTCATCTCCCTGGATGAAAATAAATTCTAGTGTGCCCCACTCAGTGGCTTAAAAACCAGTATCATCACAACAATGAATAAAATAATCTCTAATTGATATATTAGATGATACCATTGATGGAAAACCTTGAATACAAACAGATGTTTCCAATGATGATGAACCAAAAATGCATACTGATGATTGTAAATTTTACACATGTTAATAAGTGATTGTATATTCCTAGGGATACTTATGATATACTTATTGAATTAATAAGGATATATCTTGACTTTTCAGAGAGAGTCCCAGAGTAGACAATAATTCCCCCCAAAAAAGGGTGTGATGAGTATGATCTCCCATCCTCTTGACAAATTCACGTTCTTAAGTATTGTAAAGTTCCAACTTAACGAACACATTCCTTTGGAAATCATATACCATTTGAATAATGATCTGTTGGGAGTTTTCGGTTCTACAAATAAATCCAATGGAAACCACCTGGAAATAATGATTATTTAAACTAGAAAACTTGATTCAAGGAACTGAAAAACAATAATATCATATGAACCACTTTTCTTTGAACTGTGGGTTGACTCAATGAAGAATATCTTTTCAATTCTCATTTATTCTATGAAATAAAAAATGTAATTTATCCTTCTATAATTTAGATGTAGAATATGATACATTTGTTGAATTGATAAATAATGTGATATAAAATATTAAATATAATGATATTTGGTGGGAAGAAATTATTAATTTATTGGTTAATATGTATTGACATTAATCACTTGAATCAAAATTGGAGAGTGTATTATGAGATGTTAAGAAAATATAGACAGACTCTACAGTGACATATGTGGAAAATTTTTTAAGGATTGAATGTAATTCCGAGAGCTTTGTAATATAAAATTGAATGATAAATTGATATATATATATATATATATATATATTGGAAACTTGATACAAAAATCTGAGCCCAAGAAACCAGACTCATCCCGTATAAATGTGGTGTAGTTCTTTTCTTAATGAATCATGACAAAATACAAAATGTTTATTACAACATAAGACCTTTTAGCTATCTAGGTTATAGAGAATAAGATACAAATTATTACATTTATTAGAGTTTAAAAAATATATAATAAAAAATAATGAATCATATATGCTTCAATGAATGGTAACACCAAAAATAATGGTTTCCAACTTAGGACTCCAAAAGTGAACTGTGAAAAATAAATTAAATATAAGGGGAGAGCATCAAATTGCCCAACAATGGGTTGTAAACAATTGTTAAATTCATTTTTGGTATTTATTTTAAGATGCATTTGAAACGTCATATATAAATAACCTTATTGAAGATATTATTTAAAATTGCATAGGGCTTCAAAATACAAGATCATTTTTTAAGATACATACATTTAACATTCCATCAAACATAATCTAGTGTTCTTATAAAAAAATACACAGGCTTCTGAAAACAAAACACTATTCTGAGGAATCATTAATTGTTTAAGGTTTTATGGGCCTATCCACTTGCTAAATGATGGGTTCACTCCCCTATAACCTTCCATTTTTACCACATTAAATGGAAAGATATTTTTAAAACATTTTAATCTTGAGTTACTTATATATAATTTCACTAGAGTTCTTAATTTTGAAAACATGTCACTATATTAAGAATAAACACATTATTACTAATATTTATATATAATTATATATATATATATATATAAACATTCATTTGGTAAAACATACTAGTTTTGTTACAACCACAATTCCTACCATAATCATTTACATAGACTTCCCATGTTTTCAATCCTTTTACCGTGAAATACAGTTTCCATTACTATAAATAATTGGTCCTCATAGAATAATCTTAATAATTTTTTATTTTCCACACATAAAATTATAAAGGAATCATTTAAAATAAAAATAATTAAAGGAATCCTAAGAACATTTTAATTTCTGAATGTAACAATAAAATTTAATTTGAAGCCATGATTTGTTATATATGAAATAGATGTTGATGTAATGCATAAACGCATGGATATTGTAACGTCGTGACCCCAGTTACCCAGAGTCGGTGCATTATTACATAACATTGGCATGATCACAAAGATCAAGTCTTGAAAGACAGATTAGTTTAGTAGCCTTGAATAACTAGATACATTCATAAGTTTTACATTACATAATAAAGTAATACAAAACTACAACAACATCTTGTCTTCATATCCCCTCATATTATACCATCAGGTCATTCATAAAACACTTCTTCACATCCTGGAAAAATTAAAACATTAAAAGGGGTGAGCTCAGATGCTCAGTAAGGATAACAATATAGCGGAAGCTTTCATAAATAAACAAAAACATTTAAGGCATTGTATAACTAAAACAAAAGCCTTTTAATCTTCAACTTCAACATATTATGGAAAAATAAAATGAAATAATTCCATTTACTTATTCACATGGATATTCTACTTGTCAAATAATCACATGCAATATCAATAACCACTTTCATAATGATGGAATGCATAATGCCAGACTATCATAACCACGTAGCCAAGGCCTCGTGCCAAGACTAAAAATAAGATTTTTTCAAGGCCTCGTTCCAAGACACTAGTTTGTCTCATGAGACTACCGATGCATCGAGGAGCTATAGCGGGCTCCACCCGTCACTTATTAAGTCCAATGCATTCCTCATATTAACAGGTTTCAACATATCATAATCCATAACATAATTGTATCACATAAAACATGCATAAAGGAAACATAACATTTCCATATTTCAATCACAAGATATCAATAAAACACATTGATATAAAAAAACACTTTCAAAACCATTTTCAATACCAAAATAAAATAAAATTAGAACTTTTTCATTTAAAAAATGTTATGGATTGTAGAGGAAGCCGAAACTCCAATAATGGTCACAGTGGCGGAGAAGTCATTGTTGCTGCATACGTACGACAAAAAAACATTCCCTTTTGTCATTTAGTAAAACGCTTAGTATAAAAAAGATTCCTTTTGAATAAACATAAAAGTCAAAGGGGTTTATACACTGTATAAAAGAAAGTTTTTTATAAAAAAATCTGCCTCAATGAAAGGATATTGAGAAGGAGTCCCTTAAAAAGATTATTTTTTAAATAAATTAGATCTATTATATGTATTCACTATAAGTACACATAATGAATTTACAAATACAAGATTTTACATAATAATATCATGACATGATTTGAATGTAGGAGATTAACCCAAAGAATAGAAATTGGGTTAAGAATTTCCCTTACAAAGATCATTTTTTTAAAATAAAATAAATCTATTATGTTTATTCACTATAAGTACACATAAATAAAGTACAAATACAAAATAGAACATAACAATATCATGACATAATTTGCAAGTAGGAGATGAACCCAAAGAATAGAAATTGGGTTAAGAAGTTCCCTTACCTCATGTCTGACTTGAATCGATCGTTCTTTAACCTCCTGAATAATAAACTAGAGTTATTTTATTATTACTTAAGAACATTTTTCAAGTTTTTTATTCCTTTTATATCACTTATTACCATGTTATGAACATTATTTAATTATTTATTTTAATAACGGTCATTTTGTTGATCTTTGGTACTTGAGTCAAAAATAAACTTCTTATAATTACAAGTTGTTCATGTGGTAAAATATCAATTATATACAGAATTATATTCATGATGTAGATATCATATATATCATATATATCTAGTATATACATTGATTCATAATATTATGTAACATTTAGAGGTAATAAATGAAATGCACCGTTCATGGAGATGGTAAGCCGTACGTACGCATGAACGCTACTTTCATTTCTATTTTGTATTTAATGGAATGAAATCATAATGATATAAAGGTGTATTATAATTCCAGTATAATATCATATATAATATAATTTACTCCATCCTTTATACGTCCCACATATACCATTAACGATTCAAATCACTTTGAGGGGGCGGTAGTCCGCACATCCTAAAATGAAATTATCGTGTTTACCCATAATGGAAATCATAAAGGTATTACATAAATGAGAAATAAAGAAGTATAAGGAAAACATAAACCTAATATATATCATATATAGAAATAGTTTCATCTTAATGGCCACCATGAGAGGTGTTAAATGAATATTGAACAATCATCGTTTCGTGAGGTAGAAATTCGCCAACCACAGAAACGGTATGTTCTTTAACCAATAGACGAAGGTGTGTGTAAGTTTAAATCAAATAATTATCATAACAACATCCTAGTATATTGAAGATACTGTTTTTGTTATAAAATAATGGAATTAAAGGAGTTTAAGGGGATGGAGAAGCAAAATAAAACAAAATAACATAAGAGAATACATTACCTTAAAATCAGGTAACTCTTTTTGATTTGAGCCAAAGGCTTCTCGAGGAAGAATTCTGCCCAAAGTGAGGCTTCTAAGAGTAAGATAAGGAAGTTGAGAGAGTATTTTCTCAGAGTTTGGATGTGCCAAATGGATTTTATGGTGTGAATAAGGTGGTAGAGTTGGGGGCCTTTTATAAGAGGAGAGGAGAGGCACTCTTGGAAAGTAATGAAATGTTACATTATTATGAAGTTATTTTCGGATTTCAAAGGTCCCACAATTAGATATTTTTAGGATAAAGTTATAAGGAATCTAAATCTACCCATAAAATAGGTTTTTGACAAGTCTAAGTCTTAGATTTTACATTCTCTTTTCATTTTATTTAAATCGTTAATTAATGAGGTAATCACTACATCATCATGGTGTCATAAACAATTTAAACAATTTAATGTCTAAAAACTATAAAAATTTTACCAAGATATAGGAAATATTTTTATCTTTCCAATTAATATTTATAGTCAAAATTTTAACTTATATAACCCCATGTAATAATTGTTTTAATAAAACTACACATGTTTGTGACAATTTTATTTTTACTTTAAATAAAATGTTATTAATGTCATTTTCTTACCCAAGTGGCTCCATGGGGTACCCAATTTGGCCCATGGATTGTCTTGGTCGGCCATGACTCATCCAATATGGGCACTACTAGTGTAAAGGTAATTTCATATTATTATATCATTATATTTACCTTAAATTACACTAATTGCCTTTAATCGCGATTAATAAAACATAAAAGTTACTATTCACCAAAAATATTATTTTAATCCCATTGAACCACATTTTACGTCCTAATAACAACCATTTATGTCGGATTTTTGAAAATCAAACCAAAAAAGTGGTAAATTTTCATTTAAATGAAAAATATGTTTTTTAACTACCACTTAGTGGTTTCACTATTCATCAAAATTGAAGTTTTTCAGAAAAATACCAAAAATTCACTCTAAGATATATTTGATATTAAAAATTCAAAAATTATGTGTATTTTACAAAATTCAATACATATAAGTTTAATTAATTAATTTAATAATTAATTCTCGTTGTCACAACAAATAGCGTGTTTTTAAGAAACAATATATATCAAAAGATTGACAATTGTTTATGTCCAATTTCAAAGTTAAATTAATTCTAATGAACACCATTGCATAAAATGGTAAAAATATATTCTCATTATACTTTAAAACCACTCAATAGTATAATTTATCACTATAAATTATATTTATTAAAAAAAGTTGTTTTTAAGTATTTTCTCTATTCATAGAAAATTGGAAGTTCACAGAAAATTACAAAAAATTCAACTTAGAATAATTTCGATATTCCTAATACAAAAAACGAAGTCCATTTTGAAATATAAAATTTATATAATTTCAAAAAGTGGGTATTTCTATTCATAATGGCTACTTTGATTGATCGCGGTGTGTTAGAACTTGAGGTTGCGTACAACACACGCTGCTCTATTATTCAAAGAAAAGCGTACCATGGAAGCTTGGGGTGTTACACCTATGTTTATATAAAAACATAATATCTCTAATTTTAATATAACTTGGTGACATGTTTAGTGCATTTATATGAAAAAAATGAGATAAAAGTGTAAAAATTATAATCATTTCAGAAAAATAATAAATATAACAATAAAAATTATATCAATGTGTAAATTGAAAATAATGTCTTGTATAAATTATTGATATTAATTTTAGTGCATATCTAAACATAATTTGTTTGCTCATTCAAATCCTAAACAAAATGATAAATATGTTAATATATATTTACACACATATATACGTATATATTTAAATAATTTTACTTCCTTGGAACAATTTCATGAAATAAGAATATAACCTTACAATATAATTTTACATTACATATGTAAAAAAATAAAAGATGGTAATTTATAAAATAACAATTCCTCATTTCATGACATTAATTTGGGTGATATCATGTTTTAATGTGTATGATAATATCTTAAATGATAGTTATGTTTGTACACATAATTTCTCACTCAGAAGAAAAATTTAGCATTCCATAAATTGTAATTAAATTCTTGCTACAATAATATATTTTTGAATAATACTAGAACATACATTATTTCATTTATTACTTTTAATATGAAATAATACTTATTTTTTATACATTACATGAAAAATTAATCAATATTATTTCTTCTGATTAATTTAGAAAATAAATAACTCACAGATCTTACAAATGAACAAATTTCATGAAACAATAAATTGGAAATAAATTTCATACTCACATATAAATTAAATTATATATATGTTTAGACTTTATAAATAAAAAATTTAAATTTGAAATGACATAATTTGAGATAAAGATAAAAATTAATTATTGAATACAATGTAAAATAGTTTAACCATATAATAAAGAATGGTTATAAATTAGTAAATAGAAAAAAACATAAAACATGAACGGTCATTCTTAATTTAAAATTGAGAATCATAAAATTGTATATAGAAAAAAAATATCCCTCATGGTTTAATAGTACAAACATAAAATGATCGTTGCACCCATATTTAAACAGAGACTTTTCGATAAGAGTCTCTAACTAGAAATTATGAAAACTTTGATAGAAAATGAAAAAAAATCAACAGAGTTATATAATTTCCATTAATTAATATATTTGAAAATAGTTTTCTTATAAAATTTTAAATCTAAACATGTTTGCCTAACTTTATTTTCTAGAGGAAAAAAATGGCCATCTGTTTTGGAAGACACCCACTCCAAACTCAACACAAGGTTTTTTAAAAAACATTATAATGTTTTTTAAAACATTGATATCCATAATTCACATAGAGAAATAAATTACAAAATAAGAAAAGAATAAGATATCTAAAAATGTATTTAAAATTTAAATTCAATCAATCTCTTGGACATATTCATCCAAACATCAGAAATCATTGACAAATTTCAAGATTGTAATGAAAGATCATTTTATAGGTGTCCCGAATGAGATGGAAACATACACGCAAAAAGACAAACAGGTAAAAATTAACCCTACAGAAATACCCAACACTAATATTTGGGCCTAAACTAAAAGAGAAAGATGAAAACAAAAGGAGTCAACAAATAGATGAATATCAATGTTTAAACGATCAAAAATTGGGTACCAAAAAATTAAAACAAAACCAACAATGATAGGTTGAATAAAACTAGGAATATACATTAGAATGGTTTTACATCATCATGGAATAGATAGATCCATCCTTATATCTAGAAACAACAAAACCCTGTTAGTGAAAAATGACATTTGGAAACTCCAATTGCGTCCACGACTCTGAGAGGATTCTAGGACTGCTCTCACCAGCGACCATTGTCCACTGAGCTCGACTAGATTCGGATCAAACATTCCATCAACAAAAATTCCTCCTATTAGAACCCACTTCCCTAGATTCCCTACTTGAACATGCATTCCCTTGTTCGACAACCAAACACACCAGCGCCTGATCGATAAGCCTTCAAGGACCTCTAGATCGGGATTCCCCAGAAAACCAGATTCTCCCTTTTTTTAATGTGATTTTATTTTTAAAATTCTTATAAAATTATCATAATTTATTAATAATGATAAATTTATAATTTCATATGATTATAATATATAATAATTGTATTTAGAAATAATATATTTAAAATTTATAATTCAAAAATAACATTTCATATATATATATATATATATATATCTGTGTGTGTGTGTGTTTATATTGATATAAACATATTGTATGAACTATTCAAAAACTAAAATTATCCGTTTTTCTAATAATTATGGTTTTATAAATTTTATATTTTTTCATAATATCATTATTTTCATAATTCACATTAAAATTAATAATAATATAATATGATTCATAGTAATATGTTGTTTTATAGTATTTATGTAATTTCCACTTAGCATTTATTAAAAAACATTTCAAAAATATTCTTATTATAATTTTTCTTTAATTTCATATAACTGGTGTTTTAGTATAGTAATTTTATAATAAGTCGTAATAAGTAAATTCACTATGGAAATCAAATAAATCAATAATAAAATATTGTGCTTAACAAAATAAAACATCATTTTATAATTTAGTATATTTCTTTAATATTAAATGTTATTTTTATTATACATAGCATCTTATAAGTAATTTATTTTAAATCCTATAATAGTTAATTTTAATTAAAATATTAATTAAAATTACTAGTTATGTGTGTAGGGATTATACACTAAATCACTAAATTGATCTAGCTATCCAATACACTAGGAGTTATAAAGAATTATTTTGATGTGCTGTGAAAGTATTGATGGTGTTTGGATAATAGTCTTATGTATATATAGATAAGAAGTGAATAATTGAGTTTCATGATGGGGAATCAAATGATAAAGGAGTAAAGAAAATTAAACCACAAACATGTCAAATATCTGTAATAATCCATATATGAAATTGCCTCAAAGATATGATAATTCTATAATGTAATCGAGAATGGAATAGAGCTCCTGGATGATGAAGAAACATGAAGAAGAAGACCATCATGATGTATAAAAGGATTGAACAACCCAATCCACTAACCATGGGTTAATTATTCAACTATATTGAGAAATAAAACACATACAAGTGAAATAAATCAATGGTTATTAAATGTAATCAATATTAAGAACCATCAAATCTCATTGAGAAAAGAAATGATCATGAAAACACCACCACTAAGGTGGGGCACAAAGATAAAGTCATTAAAAATACACTTATTATTCCCTCGAGAATAGAAACTTTTTTATTATATTTTGATTCATAAAATTAAATTATATCCTAATAAATTTCTTATGACTATTTAATCACATATTCAATTCCTTTACGTAATGATATATATAAATACACGAAGTGTTGTGGTCATTTCAACCCATTTGGCGGGCTCTTAAAAAGTAAATGTCTTTGGGGAGATTCTTTCCTCTAATCTCGGAATACAAACCTTGTTGAAATTTAATACCATACTAAGACGGTATTAGATGTTTTTATATAAATATCACAACATTTATTATAAAATGAAATAAATTTCTATATTATGAACTATACATTTCCACTTCACAAATGGAAGGATTGTCATGAATCTCCTTTGGAAAATATTACCATGATGATAGTGTTCTTACTTAACTAAGAAGAGTATATTTTCCAAACCATTATGTTAATTTAAAGAATCATACAAAATAAAATTGAGATTGTAAAGGAATATATTTATGTATTTCTTGATGGTTTTAATAGAAGAACCTCAAATCGGGATAGAGTATTGATAATAAAAATCATTCATAGAGACACTCTTATCATAAAATTACCCTATAGAATGTCCGAATATAACAGGTGAAGTTAAATAATTTTTTATAATAGCATTTTGAAAAGGGGATCATATGAAAAAGTTCTTAATCATAGGGTTTAGTTCTACTCTTTAATATGTAAGATGATAGATCAATGTGGTTGTGAATTGATCATCAGGAGCTCAACAAGATCCCCGTAATTAATATGAAACACCTAATAAGGATTGTTAACATCTTGAATCAACCTTGAGGAACTTGGTACTTCTCAAATTTGGATCATTGTTCTAGATATTATTACCAAAATTTGTATAGGGGGATATCAAGAAAAAATCCATCCATGTGAGATATAGAAAATATTATCTTCTAATATTGTCTTTAGGACTTACTAATTCACATTAAATTATCATGGACTTGTTTAAAGTAGTATTTATGGAATTCCATGGAAATTTTTGGGTAGTATTTATCTATGACATTATAATCCCCTTCAAGAGAAAGGGGTAATGTCAACAACGTCTCAGGATTGTGATAGAAACATTAAGAAAAGATAATATATGCACCAAGATTATCATGTGGGAATTTTTGATGAGAGACTATGGATAAGTGGAGATGATGATTAAAATATACGTAATATATTTAGACCCATAAATGAAAATTTTATTTGAGGAATGCTCTAGAACCACATGTTTCATTGAAATGTGACGTTTTCATTGATTAGATGAGTATTATCAATGATTTTAAAAATATTCTCATTAATTTATATCTCGATAACTTTTTTAACATGAACAGTGTTAATGTATTATTTTATGGAAGAATCTAAGGAAATATCGAAATAGATAAAAATAGGATAATCAATATTAATATACATAAAAAAAATTGGAAAAGTGTTTATGGTATACATATACAGATAAAAGGAATGATTAGGTTGTGTACTCATTGAAAAATATATATTGATAGAATATTCCTCCTGAGAGTTAAGTATTCATGATTACATATACCTAATTCATTACCTGAAGTTATCTTATTTAATCATCACATTGACGATTTGGTGGAACTGCTTCTATGGGGATAATTGTGACATATTTTCCAATCAAAAAAGTGTACAATATATATTTTCATATAAATATCACAACACTCTCCAATTAAGATAGTTATAGATGATCAAGAACTATTATTTATCAACTCACTACCATCCTTAGAAGGAGAATATGTTAAAGGATTCACTTCAGGGAAATACATAAACCACACAATCCATGATATTGATTTAGAATGACCATGTATTAATAGAGATGATATGAGTTTATCTAGAACTCATTATTTCAAGTTTGAAATCATTTATTCCTAAAACAATTTCCAAATCATATAACTAGAAGTAGAGAAAACATGAATTAATGGTACAATTTGATATAAAAAATTTGGTGATTGTAGAAAATTATGACATGTTTCATAAATTAAACATCGATTAAGATTGTTTCTTATATTTTTTATCTAGACTTTTATTCTTCCACCACATGATATAAATAATTTACTTTTAGATCATGTATATAGCTTATCATTCTACACCCATCCTAGAATTACCATGATATAATGTGATCAACAAGAGAACTTATAATGGGAAATTTTTAAGAATTATATTTTTTAGTAAACCTATATATTTTTTATAATTCAAAATGTTAAGGGAAATTGTTAGATTTATAATGGGTCGATGAATCACTACTCACAATAACATGGAAATGGGAAAAAATTACCTTGGGATTTTCCCTATTCTCTTTAATACACCTAAATGAATCTGTGTGGTACATGTTAGGTTGCATAAACTCTACAAGATAACCCATTTAGTAAGCATTCATGAATATTTTATCATGGGCCATCATTTCATGATTCACACAATCAAAGTATTGAGGCTACATAGGGAACCAATTTGGATCACATCTGAGTATGATCTATGCATTAACTTCACGGTATTAAACATTTTTTCAATATTATTTAGTAATTAATTGAAAATAATTTCAAGTTATCAACCACAATCTGATGTTTAATATTAATGGACCCTTCATGCACTATGGTAAATTATTAGATCTTTCTCATTGAATTTTTTTTATAAACCGATAAACATCCCACATTGGTTGAGTTCTAATAATATAAAATATTCTAATCATGTATTCAAATATACCCAAAATAATTGATTTATTATATGGAATTTAGAACAACAAAAATATGGTGAAAATTTTGTGATTGTGAGATAAATGATCCCAATCTTGAATAATAAATGATATAGAATTTTCAATTCATTAAGAAATATATTTTTCATATTTAGAGTAAAAAAGTGAAGTACAGAAAAATTTCATATTGACAGTTTCATTTAATTTTGATTTAATGTATTCTTTAAAATAATAAAATTGAAGATAGTGAGGTAGTATTAAAAGAAGGTAATCCCCCTCCCTATGAAAATTGCCCTTTATTTTATACTTGATCATATATTATTTGTGGCCTAATTTGTTTACTTAAAAAAATGGATCTATTTATTGATTTGTTCCACGTATATATAATAATAATGTACATACATAATCCATCAATTGAATGGAATCTCAAGGTTATAAGTCAGAACCAAGAAAGATCTTATCAAAAGTATCTAATGATGATCTTAGAGTCTATATATAATATGTTATGAAATAAGTTAACTCACCAAGTTAAAGTGATTTAGAGGAATCTGAAGTGAAAAGAAGAATCATGGGAACCTAATGGGGAAATAAAATGGAAGTATAGTCATATCATCATAGATAAATATGGGTTTTCAAATATTAAGGAATAAATTTGTAAAAGGGGTATAATGTAACATCAAAAACACTTATATATAATGAATTCTGATTCTAAATACATATAGGTTTTCCATGCCATGGAGAATAAAATATTTTAAACACATGAAACTGAAAAACATTATTTCTTTAATGGTGAAAATTACATTTAAAATTTTATATCACCATGAATAAGGAATCAAGAACAAAGGGATAATTAACACCAAGAAAAGAAATTAATAAAAACCAAATATTGTTGATCATGTTGACATATCAGACTTATAACACTCTATAACATAACATTAAAAAAATATAAAACAATATTAATGAAATCAACAATTTTAAAATGAAAAATATATACCATTGAATGGATTTAGATTAAATTATTAATGATATAACAAATAGATATTTTTGGTTCGAAATATGGCCATTGGAATTGTGACCTAACTATTATGAATTGTATCCATACTATTTGTAATATTATCATGGTTGTTACTCTAGATAGTTAACATAAAAACATATAAATATCATATAAATAATACCTCCCTAATTAATTTTATAAAATTATAATTTTTCCCATCCCAAAAATAAATATCAAGAATACAAAATAAATCAGTTTTATATTAAACATTAATTTTTATTTATTTTAAGAAAATAATAAATTTTATAATAATAATAAAAATTAAAAATTAAATAAATTTAATTTTATAGATGTTATATAATTTTTCAAATAAAATTTTAAAATTCTATCAGGTTGATTTCTTAAAAATACAGAAAAACATTAATTATTTATTTGATAGTAAAAATATTTTTATGGAAGTAGTCTATTTTGGTTACATCATGAAATATGTAATAATGAAATTATTATTTATATAATTTTAGACTAAACCGAAAACATATATATTACTAATATAAGTCAATAAATTCAAATTACATAACTAAAAATTATTTATAGATGTCAAATGTCTAAAATATTCCTTTAAAAAAAATCATCATTTTTTTCAAAATTTAATTATAAAAGTCTAATAAATTGGGTTTTTAAAGGGATTTAAATTACAAAAAACAATTATTTCTAATAAAATATAATTAATAGTAAAAAATTATCTCTTAAATGTTTTACCTAGGTAATTATATTTTATTCGACATTTTATCCTAAAACATGCATCTCTTAAAATATAAATACACCCCCTTATCCATTGAAAGTTGCATCACTACTTCTTACCAAAGCCTAACATGTACCAAATTACCGTATATTATGTCCACTATAGTTTATTGTTTAATTATTGAGTCATATGACTCCATGGTATCTATAATTTAAGATTCATATCTTAAGAACTAAATAGAGAAATATCTAAGACTCCTATGTCTTTATCATTTCTTTTCATCTTCTCTTCCTCAATCCATATATATTTTTCTATCAAAAGACCCCTAATAATAATTAATTAGTATCTTAATATTATATTAAAAATATTAAAATACTTTAGTGATACAATTTGTAACAATTTTATTTGTTCTAAATATATTACATTCTATTTCATAAATATATTTTTAATAGTCAATTAACCATTAATGAGGACATTTTTTATTCCAATCTTATCAAAAAATTATCGATCAACATAATAAATTATTTATTATATATAAAAATATGAATAGAACTAATTATAATATTATGTTTTTAATATTACTAATCTATATATATAAATAAAGAAATCTTTTTAAAATAATGCATAATTTGATACATAAATTAAAATATAACATCAAAATATTTAAATACTAAAAAAATTAATTCATAAATAAAATTATATTTTTATTGTTGATCAGTAGTATCACAATTGAACATGTTTTATTTTTTCATGTTTAATAAAACAAAAATCATTATACTAAAGGAATAAAAGTAATTAAATAAATCACAACTTATGGTATTGGGAATCTTTTACATGAATCCTTTGTGAGGTTATCACTTCATTTTATTTATTATCCTTTTGGAATCATATAAATTAAATTAATTAATACAATTCACTCATCAGCCCATTTATTTATGTGTACATACAATCTTCTTTCACATATATAGGATTGCCATGTTTCCTATAATGATCTTTTTAAAATAATATTTTCAAAAAAATATTATTGACCCATCATGATATGATTATTCATCACACAAAGAATGATGATCCTATATGACCAAATATCATTTTTAATAAACTTTTCCAAACCAAAAAAATTTCAAATTAAATTATTAGTTATGAAATATTCATAATAACCATTCCTTTGAATTGGGTTATTTCATCCTTATTATTGTCATATTTTTTTCTTTACATGTTTATTGGATGGTTATAAGTATAATATGATAATCTGGGTGGTCTCATAGTTATATATTTCTCCAATTAATTGTGTGATTCCCTAGATCCACACACCCAGAGTCATGTGTAAATTAAAAAAACTTTTACATACTGTTATTCAAATGAAATGATGTGACACAATTTTAACAACTAATAATTATAATTTCACTAAAAAATGATTCACATGCATTTTAAATACCCTTAATGATTATGTTATTAGAGAACTATTAAAATAATATAAGGATAAAACCCATGTAGATAGCATAAAATATAAATATTTTCCCAAATATAAGAAACTATTTAATCTATAGTAAGTCTTCAGCATCTCAAATAAAATTTCCCCACACAATATTTTCTAGTAGACAAATCATGTGTAGTACTTATCATTAAAATCATGGGAAATATTAATATAAGATGGGGTTGGTGATATATCACTATAAGGAAGAATATATGTGATAAAAATACAAGGTCATAAGTGAACATAAGATTAAAATAAATAATGATGACATTATTGAAAATAAAAATAATTATTTAATCAACGTAAACTCAGATCAAAAACATAATCATGGTTGATATATAAATAAAAAATACATGGATTCAAATGAATAGTTCCATTTATAAGAAATCCATAATACAAAATATATAAGTCAATTCCCTAATGTAGGGCATAATTTTCACATACATCACATACTAACCATAAAGGCACTATGTTTAGGATATATTTTTCATTGGGAAAGAATTCCCCAAAATACCTATGTTAGTTTGTCTTATGATACCTACTGACGCATCGAGGATCTATTTATGGAACCAAAAAAAACTAATTATGTCCAATGAGTTATTCAAAACATATCAGATAATCATTAATAATAAATAATTTTCATCATGGTAATACCATGTATATGTATTTTCCACATTTCCCTAATCAATAAATGGAATTTATTTCTATCTAATAATCTCTCAAACTAATAGAATTTAGAAAATGGGGTATACGGTTTGGTTAATAACATAAAAATCAGTTGTCCTTGGACATATTGGTAAACACACTTAAACAATATATGGAAATGTCTTTTTTCAAAAAGAATTGAATTTAATGAATAATTTATATTTTAATAGTGGTTTATTTTGAAACATAAATTTATTGATGGATTTACATCTGTATAATACCCAAAAATAATTTATTATGATGGGATTAATAAATAATAAATTATCAATATATACACTAGAAAAGGTAAAAAAAATGGTGAATACAAATTGTATCACAAAGATTAATAATTGAGATCCAAAACCCTTACTATAACGATAATGAAAAAATGAAAAAGGACATGAGGGGAAAACTAGGGAATTTGAATATAATTAAATGAAGGAAATTAATTATAATTGAAATCAATATGGATGCTACTATAAAATTTATAATAAAAAAGATTCATCATATAAAAAAAATTTCATGTAATTGAAAATAGATAAAAATAACACTTATGATTTTAGATGCATTAAAAATAAGTTATATGGATAGAATTTAAAATAGAACACTAAATTCCATGAGCAATGATACAATCAAGCTATAAAATATAAAAGGGGTTTTAAGTACACCATACAATATAAAAGATGGTGTACAACTTTATATTATATTGAAGAATAGATATTTGAGATGAAGAACCAAAAATAATGTAACATAATCATTGAGGTAAGAATAATTTGATAAAGATGTTTTAAGAAATAAATTTATAATTCTATTAATTATGTAATAATGGAAATATGTTATTTTCATACGGTATAACAAATAAATATTATGAAAATATAGTTTCAATATGATTTTTTTAATACTCTAACAAATACAATTAAAAGTGCTTGATTTATTTTGTATAAAAAATAAATATCTTAGTATCCTATTTAAAGAACAATTTAATTATCAATAAAACATTACAAAAAACCTTATTATTTATATTATAAATTTATATTAGTAAGTTATTATATATTTTTTATACAGGGTGTTAGGAGTCTTGGTCATTTTGGAATTTTTTTTCAATACTGTTGTTTTTAAACATTATTCTCCAAAACAATTCCATTAAAAGATCGTATTACATACTAAAAATAAATTTTTTAATTATTTTATTTTTTATAATTTCAATATATGGTATTTTTTGTTACAATCATTAATGATGAAATCAATAATGACTTTGTTTATGATATTTTTTACGAACGAGTGTTTGTATCTTAAAAAATAAGATTAATATTAATGCCACAATTATAGAAAATAATTTAAATAATTTTTCCCTAATTTTTATCCTAGATTTAATGAAATTAAATTTTCATATACATCCATTATGTAAATTTATATCATGTTTCATATCGATTGTTAAACTAACTAAAAAATGAGCATGCCAAAAAAATTTATGGATGATTATTAAGTGATTTTGTTGAAATATCTGTGTACTAGAAGCATAATGATCACATTTATTCTCTGTTGATATGAAATATTAAAATTTTAAACATTTAAATTAATAATATTACCCACTAAAATATATTACATAGTATTTAATAATCATTTATTACTCATTGAACAATCTTTTTTATTATAAAAATATCATGGTTAAGAATTCATAATTTTCTTAATGGGTTTTGAAATTTATCTTACCAAACACTTTATAATTTCTAAAAATTTATATTTAGAATAATTATCATATTCATCCATGAATGATGTGAATCAAAATAAGAGAAGTGGGGATCATTAGTTCTATAGTGGCAGTATCCCAAAGTTACCGATGGATGATGATATCATCTTCCTTACAATGGGAAAATTATGTTATATTTTCAATCATTTTATAATATAAATTTAATTATAAATTTATAAATAGTTATTAAATCCATTATTAAGTCATTAAATGTTTGGTGGTTATGGTAAATGAATAATGTATCTTCATGAAGGTGTTAGTCCCAATGTTTTCACAAATTAATTTTTTTTCATCAACGGAAAAGGGATATTGGTTCATAATTGTCTTCTTAGAATAATAAAATTAAATAAAATAATAATTATTTCACTATATTAGAAATTAAAAAATATTCATGTAAAATTAATATAGATGATAAGAGAAATTAAGGAAAATTAAATACCAATTAAGGACTTACACATTCCAAATGAGGAGTCCTTGGATATAGAGAATTTGAATAATATTTTTTAGTACAAGCTTATGGTGGTGAAATATTAATCTATTAGTGAATTTAACGGTATATTTTCGATAGTTAACAAAATTTTATATTATTATTGAAAGTATGTTGAGAGTCTCATCTTATAAGTGCTTATATTGGCATTTTTAAATTATTTAAACATAATAAAGGATAGAAAATTTTTCACACATCATATGGGTAAAATATGGAAATAAATTGTGTGAGGATATGATATGTATGATCATATCACAACCATTAATTTTTACACATTTTTTATACATTTTTTCATGTCCTTCACTATTATAATTTTCTCATTTACCAATTTTTACCATGGTTACTAGTTTTTAACTTTCTATTTTACTTATAATTTCAAAATATAAAATGGATGATGTTATATAATTTTGAACTACCATCTCAAAATATGATATCCAATTTTATTAGATAAATGTATTATGAGTAGAATTAAATTTTAACATTATCATTGTTAATGCCATAAAAAAAATTGAAATAATTAATTTTAGGAATAAAAATTATATTTTGATAAAATCACTATTTTAAATGTTTTTAGTGATAAGAATTGGTTTATAATTAAATTAAAAAACAATTATATGAAATTAATAATTATCTAATACTTACTTTTTCTAAAATAAGATTTATTTTAAAAATATCTAGAAATAGTTTCTTTTTAGTGAACAAATACATAGGATCACTGTAATACCTTTCTATTGTCCTGTGGTGAATCCCATTAAAATTTTATTAAAAACAATTTTTATGGTATTTTATTAAATTTTCAACTGTGCTTGTTGTTTCTATTAAGATTCACATGGAATTGGAGGAGGCTGGGGTAGGGTATTTAAGGGCTTTATTTTTAGGGTCTTGTCGGTTTTAGTAAACCTTGTATTCATTGAAAATAATGTACGGTGGTAGAGAAAAAGGAACCCCATGGACCATCCAGTGAGTCCCACCACCTATCCAATGGGTTATGAAAGAAATTATTTTAAAAATGGACATTCGAACCATTTAATACATTTATTAATTCATTGTTAGCTATATTTTTACAGTCAATTTGGAATGTAGTTTATGTGTACGAATATATTTATCCAATCCTTAGTGATTTTGTGTTCCCAATTAATCTCTCATATGATTCCTTCTATGTTTAAGGCATTGGAAATATCATAGAATGAATAACACTCCTCTATATTCTAATATCTCTATTATGAACTATTAATTTCTCTTCTATATTTTATAGAATAAATTAAATATTTTATAAATTTTTTAATATCTTCATTTATATTATGTTATCTTCAATCAAAGGATAATAATAAACATGTTGATATATTCTATCCTAAAATATGTGGTCTCGTTATTTTCACTCAATTTCTAACTATAGTGCTTCTTATTTTTAATGTTAATTCATGAGAACCCATCAAACACAAGACCTAAAATTAATCTAGGTTTTTTGGTTTCTTGAATTTATTTTAGAAGTCCCCATGGATTTATAAAAGCTGGTTGGTTTGGGTAGAACACTTTTCAATTATTCAAATAGGTTTTATTTTCCATGTTCCATGCTTTTGGGTGAATATATATGATATTTTATGGATAAACATAGTTACATTATTCTTAAACATGGATTGAGGGATGCTCGGGATAACCCTTAGGGTCAGAAAGAATTTTGAGACCTAGAGTGTATAAATAAAAATGTAAATTGAACATAATGATGAACTTGGAATGAATTTAAAACTAGTATATAAATTAACACTTGATTTATTATATTATTGAATCCCATAAAAATTGTTACGATCTTGGAACACCATTGAACATCTCAATGGATTTTTCATGTTTGGTTTTAACATGGACTTCCATGGTCTATCCGATAATTTTATTGGGGGATTCATATGATTGATTGGGTGTAAAAATTCGTGTGGAATAAATGTGTTCAAATGGTATATATTTCCATGAGAAAAATATAAAAATCTATAATGATTTATTCTCAAAAATTTTGTGGGGAGGCTCCCCCTTAGGTATGTGTAATATATAAACATGTTCAATCCTATAGGTAAATATCATTTTTTCATGTGGAGAATCATTATTAAATGTCAATAGATGATATTCTTTTCATTGGATCAATCATAATTGAATTGAATTTCATAGGTTTGGGAAATGTATTCCTATCAAGTCATGCATCTAAGCATTATGGGTTGTTGTGCGAGCACCGACATTATAAAATGATTTACATGGGATTTTTGGAAGGGAAAGAAAAGTTGAACCATATTGACTATATTGGTTTAATTATATTAGTTTACATGGTGATGTTTAATGGAAGTATATTTGGACCTGAAACCTCCTCTATGAGAATATACTAACATGGAAAGAAGATGTTAGGTTCGACTCAGGTTTTCTCCTTATGCCCCATGATTCGAATTGGTTCCTTTCTTTTTTGTAAATTATCATTATTTTTACTATTTCACATATATTTTCCACACCATTATAATTTTCATGAACAAACTAAATTTTTATTAGACATAATTATGGGTATCCTATAGATATTTTATTAAACTACATATAGGTCATTCCCAAATACCCATAAATACAACATGGATGCATGTTAGGATAAGGGAAAGCACCATGTAGTTGATCCTTGATATTAAGGATTTGATTGGATTTTGGAGATGAGATCTAGGATAGAAATCGATATGTATATATTTTAATATCTTCTGGTTTCTATAATTTTTGTTACTTTTGGGGATTATTGTTCATTACATGAATATATGTGTGTGTTCATATTCGTTATGGGTAATGTGTATAATATTTCATGGGTTGTGACATTGAATATTCACACTCATGTATTTTTTTGGACATAATATATTTTTTGGTACCATTTTTTATATTTGTTTACTATAAATAATGGATTTTATCTCCACCCCATTCCACCTATGTACCCACTTTTTCTGTTCTCCACCTCTAGAATATAAGGAGTCGTTCATGAGGCCATGTGGCGCATCCACTCTGGGAACTAGTAAACAATATTCTAGATCGGGGTTTTACAAAATATTGCCAAATATTATTTCTCTTGATCTATTATTTAGGATAGGTATACAAGAGGTAATATATGTTAAGACTTCATAATGATCTTATTTTTTGAAATAGATAACCAATTTACAATTGAAAATTAATTTTTCTAGGTGATGAATTTATAGTTCTAGTGATTCATTTTCATTATTGATCTACTTTCACAATTATGTAGGATGTTGTTTAAAAAGTATAATTTTTTTGGAATTTTATCCATTGGTTATGTAAGATAGGAGCTTGTGTGTACATGAATAATATTAAGCTTTTATGCCTTCACATTCCATTTACTTGATTTCTTGATTTTTTTTTCATTTACTAGTTTTTTTACATTCCTTTTTGTGATATATGATGTTTATTTAATGTAAAACCATTAACATAAATTGTTTCCTACATTTTTTTAATGGTGAAACACATCCTAACCAATCCCTAAATGACTAGAGATATGCAATCATCTCTATTTATTATAATTTAAACGAGTGGAAGTTAAATGGGACAAGAGGGAACACAAGAAGTGTAATTTCATCAATAGTTTTTTAACATCAAATAATGGAATTAGGTTAATTAAATTGAAAATGATATGAATATAAATAATAATGATACATTTGATATATATAATATATATAATGTTTTAGGTTACATGAAATTATACATAAAAATGTTATGAGTATTTTTCCGTGATAACTTTTTAATAGAATATTATTTAAACATTTCTAGCTACTTGATGCTTCCTTGTATATGTGTAATTACGAAAAAGTGGGAGGATAGGGCCAGTGAGATAACCCAAATTTTTTTATTCGCAGTCTATTCTATTTATTTATATCACCAAAGAAGTAAATTAATAAATTTGGTTGTAATATATTTTGAGTTTTTTCAAATTAATTTTAGATAAATGCATTATCATTGAATACAAGATGAGTTCCATTAGGTCACTGGATAGAATTACAATGAGGAGAATATTTCGGATCCACTAATGTAATAGGCGTTAGGTATGGATTTTAATAAATTGTAGAATATTTTTCAGTTGATGCAGTCCATGGATAGGGATTTACCATAATATATGTAGAATATTCCTGCGTTATCCAAATTATTTCTGTTATATCATATTCCTACATTCTTTTGGGGAAGTGGGTCCCTGGGAGGCTGATACATGGCTTTAGGATATGAGAAATATCTTCAAGAATATATTGATATCTTTTGAGAATAGGGTGAATCATTCCACATATTTACTTTGATAATAATATAGGTTAAGGTGGTTCATTTTTATGGGACAATGCGTATGTGGGAATGGTCTGGAAGAATTTCTAGAGTAGAACCATCAATCACAATTTCTATAATATGATAAATTCTATTAAGGGTATATATTTCATGAACCTAGGGTCACAGAGAATACAAATCATCTATAAAACGACATAGTTTTATGATATATAATGATTTTTACAACATTATATAGTGATGATTTAGATATGGAGACAAACCTTGAGGATAACCATGAAAATGAGATAAATTTATAGTTAAATGTCTTCTATCTGGAAATATTATCCATTATGGTGAATCAAGACATGAATTTAGAGAAGAATCACAGATAGGCAAGTGATCCAAGGTGGGTATCACCAATTTAACCAGGATTACTTGGTTGAAGGATTTGATGATTTGATTGTTCCCAGTAGAATAATAGGGGGAAATTGTATCTAGAGAGATAGCGGGATCACATGTCCTAAGTGAAGTAGGGAAGGTAACTCCCATTGGAATATAGATTGGAAACCATTCTACTATTTATCCAACAATTTAATAGGTTATATAAATATATTTTTTTCAAAAAAACATCCTTAAAAACTGGTAATAAAGTCCTTGGGCTAGCACGTGGCTTCGATGTGTGATATTTTACTCTAAAGTAAGAAAATAATAAGAGGTTTACTGGTCACATTGGTTGGGGTAGAAGAAGGGGTGGAAAATATCATAATTAACCATGATATTATGGTGGTAATGGAATACATGGGTTAAGATGGGATAGAAGACTGAGGATCAAGGTAGGTACATGTATTGTAACCTACAACCACACATAAAGACATTATTCGTTCTTCTGTGACAAGTTAAATATTCATGTCTATGAGTTTTCTTCATATTTTTTTTAATACAGAGAATTATCACAATTTTATATCCACATAGTTCATTGAATGTCTAGGTGTGGTAATTAAGAACATTTAGGGTGTTTTTTCAATAAAACCCCACTTGGGAGACTAATCTAAATTTGTCTGTCATTGTAGGAATTGTTTTCTTAAAATCAATGGTTATTAGTTTCGAAGGGAAATTATCATCTTGTCAAAGATCTTTTTTATTAACATAGGATCTCTTGGGTCATATAAAAGATAAAATGTATGTTATTCTATCCCCATGTAGTGATGATAACCTCTATCATACCATATATAAATTTACAATGTAGGTACACACTCTTTGAGTTCTTGGTTATGCCATTCTGCTTAAGTATCTAACCAATAGTGTTTATGGCCTTGATGAATGGAATTTTCTTTCCATTCATGGATGATTTTCAGTAATTTTTTGAATACTATATCCTATTATATTCCATTAAGATAGAGGATAATAAAAAACAAATAGGGTTTATTTTTTCACACTATAGATGAATAAGTTGTATTATAATCTCTCAATGTTCTATTTTTTAAACGATAAGGTAAAATTTGGTGCATGCCATATCATAAGTGAGTGTCATGAGCCGAATATGGTCCCCACCAATACTGGAACCAAATTCACCCCATGGAAAGCCTCGAAGGGTGTTCCCTATCCCCACGGGTAGGCACATGTGCCTGGGTATCAGTTACCATGGTTTGGGAATGATTTTCTCGAATATGTATACATAAAACATCAAAAACATTTGGAAAACATAATCGGAAAAAATCATACCAACACGGTTTTTACAAAAATTCATAACTGAATTAATTAGTTCAAATGAAATAAAAAAGGTCCCAATTCAAAATGAAAATCTATAAAAACATCCCCAAGGACTCCACATGACAAGGGGTTATCACCCACAAGTCGTCTCCACAACTCCTCCCCAAGGATGGGAACTAACACCCCGAACCGCCATCACCCATGTATTCCCTTTATATGAGTCAAGATTAATAAATTCTACTTACTACCAATAGGTTTATGTAGAGTGTAATCCTAATCCGATTATTATAACTCCATTAATTCTAAATTTCATGCAATACAATGTGAAAAAGCAAGCAGTTTTAATATTCAATGAAAAGAAGCAACAAATTCTCATAAATGCAACATTCAATTGAAAATAGTTTTCAAGATAAAACTTTAATAATGATATAAAATTTAAATGTTCATGTTATCTACTATAATATACTTACTAACACACCTAAATACAATGAAAAATTCCACAAATACGATGAGTAACAAAATTGGGAACACCCCTAGGCACTAGATAGTCTCGGGCCCCTTGTACCTTATAACTTAGTGTAATGTAATCATAGTAAAATACATCCTTAGGAATGAGTCACTTGTAGGGAACATAACCATAACCTAGTTTTCCCAAATCATCATCCAAATAGTTTATTAAGAGTTGAATTCATCCAAATTATATGTGAAACGGGGACCAAACCATCCGGTCCACTCATCGTACTAGTACATATCTCCCCACCTAGGTACCTAGGATTCCCCCTTTGTGATAAATTAATAATAGCATGATAAATAAACAAATTTTCATATAAAACACCAGTATAGGTCAAATAAAATTAGTAAAGTATCTATCAACATTTTAAATCACTTAAAACGCACAACAAAACACGTTGATTTTTAAATGAAACAATTTCTCAAAATCTGGCATTGTTTTACACCCAAAAATCCTTAAAACCCCTCATTATACAATATGTTCACACAAGTAAGTTATCGAAAAAGAAAGGTCTTCCAAATACATTTAAATTTAAAAAAAATCAATTTTAGTATATCCCCATGTGAACCATGAAATGATAACTTTGTAAAACCTCCATTTACACACAAACATGGCACTTAAAGTTCACATGTTCCACAAAAACCATTAACACCCATTTTCACAGCAACAACAAAAGGGTATTAAAATTAAATAAAATGAATGGAAGTCATATTTCAGTTCAATAAAATTAGTGAATTATTTATATGGAAATCCCAAATAAACCAATAATACATTTCATTGAAAACCCCCTAATTTCCAATAAAATTTACATTTAAAATTCATTTTCAATACAACCACCACAAAAACTAATTTTTTCAGAAAACATTAAATGATATAAACCTGAAAATATGATATCAACAACAGGATAATACAAAATTATTTCATAAACATGGATTCACCTACCAAATTTATGAGAACACGGGAATCCTTTGTGAGAAAACTCAATCTCACCACCACCGCACCTCAAGGAAGGTAGATCAAGCCTAAAAACAGAATAATGGAACACAAAAACCCATGTTTAAACCCTATGTTTTAAACCCTAGTTTTTTTAAATTAGTACCCTCATGGATATGGGAAGAAATGTTATGCGAAATGAATGAACCCCAATGAAAATTGAAATAAGAATGAAGGAGACCCACGTACTTGAGGTTTTCTGAGTAAATAGCCACAAACACACTAGTATATGAATTTACAACCATCTAAAAAATAAATTGAGGTTATAATAAGGAATATAAGGTTATGTAGGAACTAGAATGGGGGATAAAGAGTGATAAATTAAGGAATTGTGAAGGAAAGAAGATACATATTCAAATCGTGATAATTTGAGAAACCCAGTTCTATTATATTTTAATTATAGAGGAATACGATCTCCAAAGATGGATGAAATGCAATGGGGGATCACCTAAGGATTATATCATATACTGGGAGGTGGAATCCTCAAAAAAGTGTAAAAAATTAATATTTTATTAAATAAAAAAAATTTAATTTTAAAACTAGAAATTGGCTTTCGGGCAGGCCCAATTCCGTAAATAAAAACACAAATCCACAATTATTATGTATTATTAAAGGGTAAAAATTGGAAATGTAGTTTAAATAGGTGTGTATGGGACATTTAGTAATTGTAATGTGTGAAAAATACTAAATATGAAATATTTATAAAAGAAACAAACTTGTCTTTTAAATCTTGAAATGGGCTCATGGTTTGGCCCAAATCATGAATACTCACCCATTCCTCCAAAAAGCATTGGAAACCCCCCAAAAAATAATGACTGGAAATTAAATGAAATTTAACTTTAACATAAGTCATAGATGTGACAATTTTCCCCACTATGAATGATTTTTCACCCTGAAATTTCAACCTGAATAATTATTGAAAAACAAGAATGGGTACTCTTTCTTGACTCATGACATCCACACCCATGTCTGATGTGTATCATTCCCATGATGCCAAATAACCTAGAACAATGGTATGGAAATCCCTTGAAGAACCTTCTCTTGTGATTCCACTATTTTTACTAGCCGCTCAACAACATACAAGTCAGTATCTATCTCCAGTTCTTCCGAACACATCACATGGGATAGATCCAGGTTGTATTTCTTCAACTGGGAGACATGGAAGACCTCATGGATGAATTTAAACTATGAAGGAAACTAAAACATGTATGAAAATATTCCAATACACTCGGGGATCTCAAAAGGGCTGACATATCATGGTGTTAGCTTCCCTTTCACTCCCAATCGACGATGGCCTAGACGAGGGGCCACTTTCAAGAATACCATGTCACACACAAGAAATTATATGTCTCAATGTCTCTGGTTATCATGTCATTTATCGAGACTCTAAGATTTCAATAAACTTTTTATGATCAACATGACTTTCATAGGCATCTCCTGCACCACTCCGCCTCACGAGTGAGGTATCACCTACATCAGTCCAAAATAGGGGGACTGACAAGGATGACCATAGACCACCTCAAAAGGTTCCATTCATATCAATTCATGGTAACTATTATTATAAGAAAACTCAACCAAACCGAAATTTCTATCCTATGATCCTATAATGTTCAAGACACATTCACGTAGCATCACCTCAAAAATCAGATTCGCCCGCTCTCTCTGACAATTAGTTTGATGATGGTATGTCATGCTCATCCTAATCTGAGACCCCAAAGCATTCTGAAGGCCTTCCCAAAATCAAGAAGTAAAACATGGGTATCTATCTGAGACAACAGAAAATGACACACCATAGATCCTCACCACCTCTTGAAGCTACAATGGTCCAACTCATCCACTTTAGTTGTATCTTTGATCGGAATGAAGTGGTATGATTTAGTCAGGCGATCAATCACCACCCAAATTGAATTATTACCCTAAGGTGTAAGAGGTAAGACAAAAATGATGTCAATAGAGACATTGTCCCACTTCCAGGTAAGAATGGGTAATGGATGGAACAAACCATAGAGTCTCTGATGCTTTGCTTTCACCTGTTGGCACATGTAGTATCTTGACACAATGTTCGTTATTTCCTTTTGCATACATGACCATCAGAAATGTCATCGCACGTCATAATACATCTTGGTGGACCTCGGAGGGACAATCCACTGAGACTTGTGGCTATCATGCATCCCCACCTTCCACAGAGATGATGGAACTCATGAGCGGACCTTGAATTATATGATTCCATCTAGGGACGACGACCAATCAGAGGATGTCTCCCCACCATGAAGAAATTTTCTCGACCGTTGACAATGCTCATCACTAGGTTATTCTAGATGAATCAAATCCTAAAGAGAATGAGTCAACTAGATTCTCTCCAAGAATGCACCTCCACTTTTCTCCCTAGTCTCAACATGCATCGTAGAAATGAGCCCCATCAAATTCCACTAATGATAGGACTTCATTAAAGCCTTCACTATAACTTTTCTAATCAAACAATCAACCACCACATTACCCTTCCCTATGGTTTAGACAATGTCAATGTTTAAACCATACATTTACTCTATCCAATGATGTTGCCTCAAGTTTACGTCTGTCTATGAGAAGATATAGGCCAAGATTTTGTGATCAGAGTAGAACAAAATATTCTCCCCAAAGATGTAGTGACCCCAAGTATTCACAGCATGCATCATAGCTTCCAAATCCAAGTCATGGGTTAGGTAGTTCTTATCATGTGGTCGGAGTTAGAGAGAGCCATACACCACCCCGTGATCATCCTACATAATCACTCACCCAAGACCCATACCCGAAGAATCACCAAAGAACACATACCCCTTTCTAGCCTATAGATAAATCACCACGGGGGTAGTAGTCAACTGCCTCTTCATCTCCTTGAATGATTCCGGACATTCTGGGACCCATACGAACTGCACCCCATTTTGTGTGAGCACGTTCATTGGTGAAGAAAGAATATAGAAATCCCGAACGAGTCACCTATAATAACCAGGTAGGCCAAAGAAACTCCAGATCTCAAACACCTTCTTTAGGTGCTCCCATGACATAACCACACTAATCTTTTTAGTGTCCACAAAAATCCCTTGCTCAAAGATAAAATTTCCTATAAATTTCACTTCCATGATCCAGAAAGTGCACTTTGAAAACATTTCATAGAGGTGGTGATCCTGAAAATTTCATAAGATGATCCTCAAGTGATGCTCATGTTCCTCCTCAGAGCCAGAGTGTACTAGAATGTCATCCAAAATCACCACAACAAAAACTAAATATACTGATGGGACACCCTATTCATGAGTTCCATGAAGACCGATGGACCATTGGTCAATTCGAAGGGAATGACCAAATAATAAATGTGTTTGTACATGATTTGGAAGGCTGTCTTTGAGATATTTGTCTTTTTCACCCTAAGTTGATGATATCTCGAACACATGTCTATTTTTGAGAACCACTTTTACCATTTCAATAGAGTGAACAAATCACCTATTCTAGAAAAATGGTATTTTTTCTTAATTGTTACCTTATTCAGCTTCCTATAGTCTATACACAACCGGTGGGATCCAACAGACTTTTTTGCGAACAACACAGGAGCATCCCATGGAGAGACACTCAAGAAGTTAAATCCTTATAATTCTAAGACTTCCTGCTATATCATTAATTCCATAATCTAGGTGGGGGCTGCGAGATAAGAGGTAAGATATATTGGTTGTGTTCCCAGTGCCAGATCAATCTAAAACTCCAAATCCCGCTCTGGGGGAAATCCTGAGAAATCATCCGGGGATACCTTTGAAAACTCATTCACTACATGATGTAGTTCAACTTAAATGTAAGCACCTTCATACTATAGATCAAGTTATGTTAACTAGAAGGTAATACTTCCAAACTCTAAGTGTGGAAATCCTCCGCGACCCAACCGACGTTCCTATTCTCCTCGAGAAACCTGAAGACTCCCATCATGTGTCATGAAACATACTCAACTCCAGTAGAAATCGATGTGTCCCAGGAAGTTTACTAGCCAACCTATGCAAATTATTTTGTCAAATAGTTCATTATTTAAGAACAGAAGGTCCCATTCCATCTAAAACCATAACATGGAGATTGAACATAATGGGCACGTGAGACCCTGTTCCTTCTTATTTCCTAGTGGCGTCACCAACACCATCGCAAAAGACCACAACTCGATTAGTAAATTCAACAAGTTCCCACTACCTCGGAATGTAGGAGACCTATTATTCATGAACTTTTTGGCCTTTTCTTTCTTAGGACTAGTATCATCATCCCTAATGGGAGCTAGAACAAGAGCCTCTCCATATCTGAGTGCTTGGACAGCCAGCACCACATCCTCTACTGTGTTCTGATCCAGTGGTGAGGGAGAAATATCTTAGGCTTCCTCCTGTGGGAGCTTGAGAGATTTCTGAGGAGGCATGTTGCAAAAAAAGGCAACAATAAAAAGAGAATAAATGATTAAAAAAATTCTGAAATATTCAATCAATATCATCTAATATAATGAATCCAAAAACATTACAATAATAAAATAAATCACTACTTCACCTCCGCCCGATGTCCACGTTTAGTCTTTAGCCTATATGTCTCACATGAAAGTGATTTAAAACAAACTATTCCATTGACCCATGGTTAATAAAGGTATAACCATTGAGGTGCGGGCTAGGCACCTTACTCCAAACTAAAACTCCATGTTTTGACATTCCTAGCTCCTATCTAGCCAGACTCTTCCCAAAATAATAATATAAACCAAAAACATTAACCCACTCTGATACCATTTTATCACGAACCAAATCTGTTCGCCACCAATACCGGAAAAATACTCTAAAAATGGAAAGTCCCAAAGGGAATTCCCTATCTCCACAGGCTTGCACAAGTGCCCATGTATCATTTATCTTGGTTTGGGAATTTTTCACTTGAATATGTAAACATAAAACATCAAAAACATTTGGAAAACTAAATATGAAAAACTCATAACAAGAAGGTTTATACAAAAAAATCCCTAACTGAATAAATAATATAAAATGAAATAACAAAAGGTCCCAAGACACAAGGAAAAAACATCGAAACAGCCCTAAGGACTCCATATGTCAAGGGGTCATCACCCAGAATTCGTCTCCACAATTATGCCCCAGGGATGGGAACTAACACCCCGAACCACCATCACCCAATGTCATTACATTACCTATGTCATGTATAATAAAATCTATTTACACCCAAGTTTTGTATAAAGGGTGTGAGCTGAAGACAAATCGGATACCATCCAATGAATCTAATGTGCATGCAATATAAGGTGAAAAAACAAGCAGTTTTAATATGCAATGAAAAGTGGTGACAAATTCCATGAAATGACACCTTCAATTGAAAACATTTTTCAAGATAAAACATTGAAAATGTTATCCCATTTCAATTTTCATTTAATATACTATAATATACTTCAAAACACACCCAAATACAAGGGAAAATACCACAAATACAATGAAAATCAAAATTGGGAACACCCATAGACACTAGATAGTCTCGGGCCCCATGTACCTCGTACCTCGATGTAATGTAACCATTGTAAAATTAGTTCTCATGCCTGATCCACTAGTAGGTAATATACCCATTACCTATTAGTCTCTGATCATCATCCATATATTTTATTTACAGTTTTTTTATCCAAATTATAAGTGAAACTGGGACAAAAACCATCCAATCCACTAGCTGTAGTAGTACGTATCCACTCAACCTAGGTACCCGGGCATCCCCCTTGGTGTTCAAATATTTTCAGCAATCTACATAATACCATTTTTATATAAAATGACACTATTGGTCACATAAAAGCATTATAGTATATATACAGATTTTAAATCACTTAAAACACACAAGAAGAAAAATTGATTTTTAAATGATTCAATTTCTCAAAATCTCACGTAGTTTTGCACCCAAAACTCCATAAAAACCCCAAATTGTACACTATGTGCACACTTGTAAGTTACCAGAACATAAGATTCAGACTGATAGATTTAAATAAAACCAAAAAATCAATTTTAGGGCAGCCTCATGTGAACCAAAAAATGATAACTTTGTAAAACCTCCATTTTAACAAAAACATGGCACTTAAAGTTCTGATCTTCCACAAATACAATTAAAAAAAACTTTTGAAGTAATAAAAAAAAGTAATTAAGATTCAAAACATAATTTTCCAGCCAATTTCAGTTCAATAAAATCAACTATGTTTTAATAGGGCAGCCCCAAATAAACCAATAAATCATTTCTACGAAATACCCCCAATTTCACCTAAACTTTTCATTTAAAATTCATTTGAAATACAACCACCACTAAAACTAATTTTTTTTCGAAATAAATAAATTAGATAAACCTGAAAATATGAAATATACAGCATTCTAGGGTACCAAGATTGCATTAACATGTAATCAACTACCAAATTAATGAAAACCCTTGAATCCTTTATATGAAAACACCATCACACCACCGCCACATATCAGGGAAGATAGATCAAGCATATAAACCAGAAAATGGGCCAAGAAAACCCAATTTTAAACCCTAGGTTCGAAACACTAGTTTTTTGACATTAGGAACCTTTAGGATAATGGATTAAACTCAATGTAATTTGAATGAAACCCAAAGAAAATAAAAAAGAAGAATGAGAGAGACCAACTTACTTGAGGTATCATGAATAAATTTCCCCAAATATACTAGTAGAGGAATATTCAAACAACCAAAAATGTGATTTATGTTCTAAAAATGAATTGATGGTCCTGTAGGAACTATAAAAGGGGAATACGAGTGATTAATAGAGGAGTTATAAAGGAATGAAATTACATCTTAAAATCTGGACGATTTGAGAAACCCTATGATGTTATGTCCAAATTCAAGATCTATAAGAGCACAAAATGGGGGGGAAAGGATATGAGGGAGTGACTATGGATGTTCGATTTGAGTGGGAAGTTTAATCAACAAAAACGATTAAAAATGAATATGTAATTAAATAAAAAATAATAATTTTAAAACTAGAAATGGGATTTCGGGGAGGCCCAATTCCTTAAATTAAAACTCAAATAAACCATTATTATAGATTCCTAAATGGTCCAAATTTATATTTTGGTTTTAATAGGTCATGAGAGGCCATTAAGGAATATGAATGGCTGAAAAATATTAAAAAATGGAATAGTTATAAAAGAAACACTTTTTTTCAAATCTTGAAATGGCCTCACGGTTCGGCCCAAATTTTGAAATATCACCCATTCCTCCAAAAAATCTTGGGAAACCCCCAAAACAAAGCATGAAAGGAAATTAAATGAAATATAGATTTAAAATAAGTAATGGATGTGATGGTGATTATGTCTGATAACCAAGAGAAAGTGAGATTTTTTTCTTGGAATCTATTTTGGAGTGTTGTAAATATTCATTGTTTAATAGGATTGGAAAGATATTGGTGAAATTTTATAATGTATTTTAAAACATGGCTGCACCTCTGACAAGAATGAAAATGAAGGATAATTTTTTTATTAGAATCTTCAAATAAATTATTTTAGGAGTTTAATAGAAGATAGCCCTAAAAAATTATCCAAATATTTATAGATCCTTGAAGATAGTTTTGTTGTATATTTTGATGCCTTGTGTATGTATATGGGTACAATTTTGAAGTATGAGGGTGAATTAATAGAAAATGGTCATCAATATTTGAGTTCTAATAAACATTATTAATATATATAAACTTGATTTAATAGATACAATGAATGTCCTGATGTACTAGCTGGACTATCTCGTGGGAAGAAGGTGTATGGTCAATAAAGACCATAATAGATAGTGTTACATAATTACTTAGTGGAAACTAAATATTGTGTAGTGAGGGTGGATCAAGTACCTCAAATAATTTAAATTTTATTTTTACTATATAATTAGGATGGGAAAATAGTGTTTGATGTATTGAGATGGAAGATGCATCCTAATGTTTTTTTGGAGTTTAGTAGGGATTGGAAAGTCATGGAACTTTTTTTATGAAGGGAATATGGATATCCATGATGATGGGGTTGAGTGGTTCATGTATAAATACCTAATGTCCTTCTACATCTGTATTAGTTTAATAAAACATAAATTTCAAATCCATAGTTATATAAGACATTATGAACAATTTTTATGGTTGGAAGATATACCCACAATGATTTATATACGAGAAAATTATTATCCATGTTTTGGAATATGTGTTAGTTCTTAATAAAATTCCATATGAATTTTTTAGTTATTCTTATACATCTATTTATGTTGAACACCCTAGATCGATAAAAATGTATCATAATCTGGGTCACCGATATTTGTGGTTGGGCATGAAAATGTAAACCACATGCGTTGTTACACAATGATACAACTATCATTCGGTTATGTATGAGTGTTAATATCACATTGGTCTCTTATAATCAATTCTCATTCAAGATTTAAAATACAATAATGTCACCATGATGTTTTTTACATGGTTACAAAATATTTCCTAGTGGAATGATGTAGTATGGGTCATTTTAAATAAACATATGATGGATTCAAATTTCATACTGATTATTTAGGCCTATATAGTGGAAGAATTAGCATAGCTCCATTCATGAGTGATCTTAAGACTAAATGGGATCTATCAAATCATCATTTTCATTAGAGAATACAGATTTATGACATGGTTTTATAATGTGATGCATAAATTGTGTGTAAATTCGTTGAATTTTAGTAGAAAATTCAAACCATAGAATAATATAGTGTCATATTGTACTATTCATAGGTTAGATTATATGTTAAGGGAAGGTGTTCTGAATATTGGTGGTTCATTGGACAATCATCTCAACAACGTGGATATTCCATCTAAAAATAGTCTCCAAGTGACAATTCATATGGAATGGTGTGGGGTTTTTTATGGGGTAATTTTTTGTTCAATCTTAAGTTTGATAAATCTAGTTGAGGTAGTGATGGTTGGGAAAAGTCACATTTAGAGATAATATATCACATCCATTTTATCCATAATTTTATGGATATGACATAGATTTTGAAAAATATCATATGTGGATTAGTGTTGTCATCCTATAAAGCTAGATATTGTTGAATGGGGATTTTTTGCATTTAACCCTTATTTGTGTTCCATAGTATATGGAGGGAGGGGAAATTTGTGACCATGTATAGTATGTTGTTCAAGGTCGTAGAGAGGATCGTCTTAGTGGAATACATAATAGATCTTATAGTCATAGTCTGTAACTTCTAGGAATTTATTCATATATATATGATTTTAATGTTTATTATTTATCCACATCATAATCATCATGATGATGAAATCACCCTCAAGCAATGGTTCCTTTTAGAGTCATCTGGTTCTTGTCATAGACTATTATGAGATGAATATTTTCAATAATCTATTCATAAGGTATTTTTTCAATGGAAACATGGAAATGTTTTGGTGGTAACATTATATTGGGAATAAAACATGCATGACTAGTTTCTAGACTTATTCAATGAGGATTCATTATCATTTTAAAACAAATATTGAATAAGATCTATCTTAATGAAGGTGGTTATAGTACTACACAAATCTTTTGGGGTATAAAGAATTTACCGTTTTTAGAAACCCCTTTATTTTTCCATTTATCACCCATTCATGGGGGTTTATGGGGGTCTCCATGTTTTATGATAGGCCTATGAGGCGCCTAGTGAATACAACATATGGGATTTAGCACAACTAACTTGTTGGTTGGTGAGCGTCTATGAGTTGGTAGGATTATTATAAGATGGAAGAGCCACAATAAGCCCTCAGACCATCAGGTGGGACCAATCACCTACCAAGGGATCTATCAAATATTTATTAAAAAGATAAAATAAATTATTTACTACATATCACCCTTTTAGGTATAACCCAATTTTTCCACCTTTTGAGTAGTTCTAGTTGCGTAGTATTCTCATTCTCCAACCAATGATGTTTTGGTTCTTGGGCTTATTTTTTCCTTTGATTTTGTTAAAATTTATTGTAAGTGGACGAACCTGACCTCACTATTACTCATAATCCTTCAAATATATCTTTTATATTTCCCTAATTTCTCAATAATGTACTATAAAAAAATCCCTATATTTTTATATTTTTTCAATATTCTCGATTTCACCCATTTAGGCTCAAATAAAATCCTCATACATAATATGTAAAACTATTATATCATATGGTAGGTTTCATCATTATTTTCAATCATGTTATGAAAATTTTATTATGCCATTAGAATTGACTTCCCACATTACTCAATGCCTAGTACTCAAATTAATATCAATTTTTTATATATTCTTGGTTATTTTAGAATTTTTCTAGGTTTCGAATAGTGGGTTGGGTAGGGTATAACAATTTTAAATTATGAAAATAGGTTTTTATCAATATTCTATACATATGGGTGAACTAATGGTTTATGTTTTGTCTTCCCTTGATGATATTATGCTTAAACAAGGAATTTGTGAATTTAAGGATGTCCCTAAGATTCCAAAATAGTTAATGCATAAAGAATTTGTAAATTTAAATATAAATTGAATATAAAAAAATAAATTATGGAAAATTTGTAAATTTAATATTATATTATTTTTGGATTAATGAAATATTTGAATTACATGGAAATGGTTATGAACATGGAACTCCATGGAGGAACTCCATAGATTTGACACGTTTTAATTATAATGGAATTCTATGTGTGAACCTAGGATTCCATTAGGGGATACCTTTGAATGTTAGGGTGTGAAGAAGAAATTGTATCAAGTAAGATATAGTGATATTGAATTATAGGAGAAAGGAAGAAATTTTTAAAAAGATTCATTACTAGAAATTCTTTGGTGTGGATCCAACATCGATTTTGGGTAATGAAACCCATTACTGAACACCACATATTAATTACATGGATTATTGAGGGGTAAACCAATTAATGGTTATTGTATGATCTCCCTAAATAAAGATCATATTTACTAGAATAGAATACCTTTGGTGTGAGCCTTGGATTATAGTTTATTAATTCTTCTGATAATTAAGTGCAGACCCTTAAACACAAACATCATATTTGGATTTAAATTCGAATTTATAGAAAATAATTAAAATTTGATATTTATATATATATGTTATTTCACCTTTGTGATCATGATTTCCCCCATGATGAACCTTGAAACAATATAGGTCAATGAAACCTTCTTAGTGTTCGGAGACTAGCATAGGCCGAATCGTGTAGGGTTATCCTAGGAAGTCTCCTTTAAATTTGAGTTCTAACTAGGTTACTTATATTTTTTCTTATTATTTTTATTCATGTGGATAAATTTATAAATTTAACACCACTATTATTTAGAACATCATTCTTGATTTCCAATACACATTATTGGTGTTGGCCTATTTAGTGGTACTCAAACTTGTTCCAAATTCCATTTTGTACCTGGACAAACATTAATGATACAGGTAAGGAAAACAGAAAAAAAATGTGAAGCTAGTAATATATTTTATAGTTGGGATTGGTATTGGGATCTAGGAGTCTAGATGGATCTTTATATTTATAGAATTTTTAAAAATTATTTCCATTATATTTATATTTTTGGATTCTTCAACATGACATAACATTTATGAATTCATTCAGGTATTGAATGTGAAATTAGTATGATATTTCCTCAGTTGTAATGATTTATTTTATCACTTTTTTTTTATCTTCATGTGATCAGTATGATTTTTTTATATCAATTGTGTTAGAATCTAACTAGAAGATATATTCTCTCCAACATACTGGATATGGAACCTTGCTAATTATCATTATTCTATTTCATAGAGCGATGACATGTTGAGTCCATGTGGTGCACCAACTCAATGCACCCATTCATTTTTATTTGGGTTGGGGCATTATATTCTTAAATTGTGATAATTTTTTTTATTAATTTATACTTGTATAAAAATGTATAGTATTAATCCACAAGAACATATTTAGTTAAATAACTTCTTTTCTAAATTTATCGGTCCTTATTTTATTAGGATAATGTCATATGATTTATAATATATTGAAAAATAGTATTTACCACTATTCACATAAAAATAAACCATTTTAGAGAAATCCAAATAATTTACATTTATCCAGTATGGACATGTTGAATGTAATATTTTTTTAATTTAAAAAAATTATAAAAAATTATAATTTAAAAATAAATGAAATCATAAAAATATATTGAAATCAATATTCATAAGGAAATTTATTTTTAAAAATTTTTAAATACTTGTATTCTTATTCTATATCACTTACTAATTATGTTCATGGTTATATTTTTTTACGATTAAATTTATATGTTATCTATAATATATTTACATTCACTTATAAATGATATTTTTAAAAATAATATGCTTTAAATAATAAATTAATATTATTATTAATTTGGAAATACTAATTTAATTTATCAATGTATTAACAATATTTAATACTATTATTTTTATTTCTTCATATTTTGAATAATTTTCATAAATATGTTTTTACTAATCAACACTATGGAAACATGTTAATATTTCTATGTTGTTCCTCAGTTCGTTGTGGTTCAATATTTCTTATATCACGTGTTATTTAACACAACAGGTCTTAAAAAAGTTTAAATTTTAATGTATATTTGTATTAAAACTTTTTAATTGTGATATATCTCAGTATATTATTTGTATAATTCATGAAAATTTTCTTAGTTTCTTAGAGAACTATGATGTTAACTTTTCTTTGCATAGGTTATGTGTGAACACAATGGTAGCTTTGTTCAAAACAAAATATGGTATTTGGTGACTATGATATGTTGTTTGATTATTATGTATATTCCACATTCCATTATTTTTTTTAGAGGTATGACCTAGTGATTAATATTAGGATCACATTCTATTTAAATAATGATAATTATTATTATCACTTGTATACTATTGATTGTTGTATTATTTTCCTTCGGTGGTATTCCTCCCCTTACTACGATTTTTTCATGACCAATTTATTGATACATATATTTGGTTTATTACATGTACTAAGTAAAACATTTGAGTTTAAAGAGGCATATGATGAGGTAAATAAATAATTTTTATGTTTCATTATGTAATAGTAATATATAAACAAAGATATATTACGATACTAGACAATACAATATTTTAATGTTGTAAGAGAAATGGATGAAAATGTTTGGTGCCTATATCCCCCCTCCCAAATTTAGGGAATAAATAGTGGCACATGATAAAATATCACAAGACATAGTAAACAGAATACTAACCTTAGTTTTGAACTATAATACTATATAATATTATTTTAATAATTTTCCAAACCATGTTGTTGAGTTAGTATGGGATTTTAGGGTCAATAGTGCCATGAAACAGTAATATTAAAAATATAATATATATTTTATCCACCGTACATTATTTATTTTTAAATGTGGAACAAATATCATCTAAAGTAACATATTTGAAATTTAATACTATTTATGAATTCAAACCATTGTGTTTACCCTTGGCAGAACTAAAAAATTTTCAGTGTTGGGTGTTGGGATGGAGATGATTTGTTGTTAGGGTGTTAAATGGTAGATATTATTTTAATTAAAAATAAAAAAAATATCCCTTATCCACAAACCACTTAGTGACTATGATATGAGTAGATCCCCTAACATCCCCTTGCATTAATGTTTGTAAATGAGAAATATCCAAGGAGAATATGTGTCATCGATAGCTAATCATGATGGTGATTGCACCCAGATAATGGTGAATGAACATAAAATATAGATATGACCACATATCATTGGAATTTGTCCACTGTGTTGTATGATTAGTTATTTAATTCCCAATAACCCTTTATTTGTTTTATTTTAAGGTTGTAAATAACATTCATAATGGTTAGGGACCTCATGATGGTTGATCTATGTGTTTCGGAGAAAAAAAGGGCCATTTGGGCTACATGGAAGGATATTATTGAATAGATTCCTACCAACTTGGTGTTTAGTACATAGGATCATGTCATGTGTTCTTCCCTTTTGGGGAATTTATAATTTTTATCCTGTATATTGTGTATTGGGGTTACACACTATCTAGTTACAATAGGGATTTTGGCCATAGGACTTATCTAGTGTAGTAGTGTAATTGTAAATGGAAATATGGGAGTCCACAACCAATGTAAAATCACATAGGGTACTAGAAAAGGTAAAATACTAGAGACATGAATAGTGGGGGTTGTGTTTTTGGGAACCCACGTATCAGGGGTACATCATGTGTGTGATCCATGGTTGACTGATCCATATGGAGAAAGAATATGGTCATTCTGTTTATATGAGTAACGACAGACCATGTAAAACCTATGCGTGATATTTTTTCCAACATTCCTATCCAATACATGCATTCATCGGAAATATATGGGTGTTGGGGTTAGATCACATTCCATGTGGACCCCATTACAATACGCGTAGTCCTTTTTTGTAGTTTCTTCCACCTTTCAAAGCTTCTACTTCCAGACTCATATTTAAGGAACAATGTAACTTGTCTTGAGTAGTTTTCCATGCACAAATAAATGTTTTACATCGAGTAGGCCATGGAGATATGATGTGAGATGATTTTGTTTCACTGTAGTTAGTGATGTTTAGACCAATGGTAGATGAGTAAGTGCTTCAATCTATATCTTGTACAGGTATATTGTGGAATTATTTCCCTGGTATAGGATTGTGATAACCTTAACAGGATAAGTTGGGATATAGTTGGGGTGTCCCATTGGGGTGTCCAAAGTGGGATCCTTTATTATCTCATTTCCCTATATTTGTATTTTTGTACTTTGATGGCCAACACTACATGGTTGGTGATCACGTATCTATCATGATTTACTAGTAGTGTTTTTTGAATTATTGGTCATATGATCTGTTATAATGTTAGTGATTTATGTTGGATTTTTGGAATCATCAATTATATGATCCCCTATATAGAGATCTATATCTGTAGGGTTGTTTCAACTTTACTTATATTATCCCCTAATAAGTAGATGGATAATGTATTGTTGTCTAATCATCAATTATACAATCTCCTACTTTAAGAGTTGTACCAGGTAGAGTTTGTGAATTTTTTGTGAACTACACTACATGGGTGACGATCCCTTATCTATGTGATATGATCTCTGAGATGTCATATCTGGTTGGGGTGTTTCCTAGTGGTCATGGTAGTAATCCCCTTTTCTATGATATCTTTGAGTAATCTTATTTGTTTTTTCTTGTTCCCTCATGATCCTATGAGTGATCCAATATCCAATGATGTGAAGTCTTAAGTGTTCTAGAGTAGGTTCATTGTTTCCCCCAAAAAATCTTAAGAGTGACCCACTTTCGGATATATAAGATATTTTTTGGTACTTGAATGGTTATTATTGTCCCTCATCTAGGATTGGAGAGATCCCATAATAGAGTATCATGTTCATCTAGGTTCTAGCATGACATTATTTATAGAAATATTAGATTAGTGGTTTCTCTCATATGTTTAACCAGGGATGGTAATATTTTTCTTTATAGAGTGTATCTCTTATAATATTGTCATTTGGGATGATAAATCTCATTGAGTTTGTTCATCAATATGATTAATTCCTTTTAAGCATCGAGTAGAATCTTATTGTGGGTCATGATTTTGGGAGCTCATGATACATGGAGCATGAGATAAGAATATTTATGTGATATATGGGATTCATTGATGTATTATCACATATCGGGGTATCCACCCCTTATGTTCAAAAAAATAGTTATTTACAGATTAGGATGTTGAGATGGACTTTCTGTCTCATTTGGTTCCATCTGGCCAGATTGAGAGGACTATTTTCTTTTAGATGATCCCTTTTATTTTGGGATTTGGGGAGCCTACTAGGTATTATTATACTCAACCCTACATGGAATTTCTCATTCATGCCATGTATTATTTATACTAAAGTCATTTTGATGGAGTACTTAGTGGTCTCGAGGTAGGAAGAGCATATTGAGCTAGATGGAAAATTGAATTTTTTTCCAGTGCTAGACCAAGGACTCTACAAATGGATTAATTTGATAATAATCTCATCTATCTGAGTAGGTAGGATGCACAAAATTTATATTTCTATATAAAAGTGTCTTTCCATTTTTAAAATTTGAGTACTTTTGTTGAAATCTCATTTGGAATAGATTTATTCATGTATCATATTTTAAAGAGTTTTATATCTCTTCATAATAGCATTGAGATGTTTATGGGTGAATGTGTATAGGTAAATTTGGTTAAGGCCTCTCATGTCTGTAATATTCGAACTAAGAGTTGAATTCCCACCCCTAGCTTATAGAGGTAGGCATAGGGTGTCATGGATCGATGCTCGTTGGGTCAGCGTATGGAAGAGTTGTATCATAGCATGTTTTACTTTAAGAACATTGTGTCATGATCTTGGTTTTAATTGCATATAAATAGTGTTATGTGTTTCTAGATTTTATTTCGTAATAGGTTATCCACTTTTGGTGAAATTTCCAATATATCCATACCCCATGTCACTAATAACGTATTTTATGTCTTGTAATATTACAACATTTTTAATAGGGAAAAAATTTAATGTATCATATAAGAATTTGTTTTGATTTTTCCTTGTCCTTCTTGAGTTTTCTCCAAACACAAACTATTGGAAAAATATACTCTTCATTTCATTTCCTAATTCCACAATTATGATATCCATATATGTTTTTATGGCATATTATTGATGTTGATCCACCATGCAATGGGGCTTCAGTGTAGGTCACAGGATTTGTGGCGCTACCTCGGAGTGGTTGGTCGGTTGATCCACAACCCATTGTGATGCTTTTTGTTCTATCATTTTATACCGATGTTGAGTGCAGGATTAGTTAATTACATGACTTCATGATGAATAGAAAAATGAGGTATTAGTTCGTTCTATTCTCCTAGGCATCTGATGACTACCTTGATGAACTCAGGTGTGTTTTCTTCCATGTGATGACAACTCTTGATATGATGGTTGTCCTAGTTGTGATCCTTCATTAGGGTTTGTCTAGGAGATAGTTTATTTTTCTGAGGAAGACCCATGATGAGTTGATGATCACTTCAGAAGAATTTGTTTTTCACTTCAAGGGATATTTATATCTATCCATGTTGTGATCAGTTCATATCAAGGAGCTTTAGTAGCTTCACTAGGATAACATGACAATGGATGTGTACTCGATGAGGTTCATAGACTGGTTTTGATACACCCTGGATATATTTTGAAATCTATTTTTCAGATAATGGAGCTTGGAGTAGGGATTGTGCTAGGATATCATAGCGATCTATTACCCCATAATCTGATGATGGCCTTGAATATTTAATTCATGTTTTTTCATTATGTGGAAAACTCCCAAATAGATGGTGGTCCTAGAAGTGATAGATATAGATTGTTAGGCATAATGATGGTGCATTTTAGGGATTCAGAAACATGAGGAGGTTGTGATCACTAGGGAATAATTTTTTAGGCTCTTCAAGGAGTAGTTATATCTATCCACATTGAGATCAGTACATATCCCGAATATTTAGAAGCATTAGATGGATACCATGACTGGATCTATTACTCGATGAGGTTCATAGACATGCCATGACACTATTGGTGTATGGTTTGGGATCCTCTTTTTTTAAAATTTACTTTTTCGTATGGGTATCACAAGAATATTGGTGTGATAATGGAAACATTCTATATTACCACCTATGTTGGGGTGCATTAGTTGGATTTGTGGTGGGTAAATTAATGGATGACCAGTCTCAGACCATTAGTGTTGTGTGAAAAGATGATTAAGTACTCCATAGTTGGAAGATGATACCTAGAAAAAGGATCTTGTCTGATGAGTTGTTTCATAAGATGATCTTATTATGGGGGTTTTGAGGCTTAGGTCTTCCATGATAGTATTTTTCATCCATGATAGAGGTAGTGTTACAATTAAAATGGACGAGGAAATCTATCTTGCTATTTTCTAACCATTCATGCTGCTATGAGGGTGTTAGAAATGGACTACCCTAGAAGTGGTAGTTTTTGGAGCATGGAGTTACATATGATGATGTGTATAGAATAATTGTGGGGATGGAAGTAGGATGTGTAAGGAATTATGATTTTCCAAGACCACCACTAAGTGTTCAACACAAGACTCATGGTGCTGGAGGATGGGGGAGAGGATACATACAGACTATAGAAACATTTTTCATATAGGCTCCTAGGGCGATTAGAGATACAGTCTATTTCATTACAACTTTTTTCAATAGTATTTATAAACATTTTTATGGGGTTCCCCTTTCATGCCTTGTCTATATTGAGGGTTTTTAAGTGTAACACAGAGTGGTAGTATAACCATGTCTCAATGTTGATTGATGTAGCATCAAATTCAGAGGAAGAGGGATAAATTCCACAAGGATGTGTGTTTCTATGATGCATTTAAAACTATGTGAGTGTGCATGTAGTTTCCCAAGAAGATAGTTTTTAGGTGTAGTGGATGAGTCTCTATGAATTGTGTGTTTGGGAATGGGTTCTGTGTTAGTGGATTACAGAAGGAGGACCAATTAAGACCCAGTGTGAGTGCTTGGGAATCCCTTTCTTTGTTCATTATTTGTCTCATATTATTTTCATCATCTATTTACATTATACTCCTATATATGGATTTTTTTGGTTTAAACTAACATTTTAATCAAATGAATTAGGGATGTGTAACCCACTAAGTTGTGTTTTTGGACTTGACGAGTAGTCATGTGAGTGAGTAAGTCTCATCCAATGCAGTATTTATTGATATGAGGAAGATGTGTTCCATTAGATTATTAGTTTGGGTAGGGTTATTTAAGTATTTTCCTTAGGTTATCAAGGTAGTGTACCATTATAACCTATGAAGACATACAGACTAGGTGATTATGGTTTACTACCAATCATAAATAAGTGTACATGTGCTCGATGGTGCCTGATGATGTACTATATTGGGATGGAATTTTATGTGATTAATTTTTTGGTTACCTTGAGTGTGTCCTTATGGGATGAATGATAACTATTGGAGAGATTTATTTCATGGGAGTCATAGTGGAGTGATCAGTTTACGATCCATTCACTAGATATTTATCTTTTTGATGATCAAAATTATTGTGGAGGGGTGTATGTAGTGACTTCATTTTAAACCAATATAACATTGGATTATTTTATAAAATATTTTTGAAGACATGAAGTGAGTTGTTGTGGGATACCAGTGCTAGGAGAGCCTTCGCGCAGTGATATTAAAATTACTTTATATATTTTATCACACAAATGGTGTTTCATTGGAAATGTGGAATAACTCTTGTGTAGAGTACCATATCAAAAATATGAGATGATGGTTTATTTTGGAATATTGTTTTAACTCTATGAATATAAAAAACTTGTCATCTCCAGGAACCAATTTGGATGTTTTTCTAGGTCAGAGTGTTAAATGTAGGATATTGTTCTAATCAAAATTAAACCAATATCCCATGTCCCCCACCACTTCATGTTCATGTATGGAGGAGATGCCATAACTTCCCCATAGGAATGATATGTGGAACTTATGATAATCTAAAGAGAAGAGGCACAATCAATCACTAATATTTATATTAATCGCTCCCATATCATGGTGCATTGAATTTTGAGCATGTTTCTGACCCTAATGGTTTGGTATTTCTCCCTTATGTAAGATTATTGTAGTTATATTTTTATAACCCCATTCATAGTCATTTCTTAAAAGTTAAAGAGCTCCTAGTGCGTTTTAGGGGCACAATAAGGGCCGATCTATGTGTTTAAGGGAAATAGGGGTGATTTGTTCTACTCACAGGGAACTTACAGATGAAATTCACATCTACATGATGTTTAGTGTTGTGGATCATGTTGTGTGGTCTTATTGTTTGGTAAAGATAATTTTTTATGACTATAGACCATTTTTTGGGGTTACACTCCATGTACAAACCCAAGGAGATGTGGACATGGGAAATGGATGGGGTTGCTGTGTGATAGTGCATCATCGTGTGGGAGTAAACAACCAAAGCACATCGAAACAGGGTGATGTACACTGGAACTAGAAGTATAAATATCTAATGGGGACAATAGTTTTGGGCATTTTTTGTACAAGGGGGTACATGTCATGTATGATACAGGGTTGGCTGAGGCATGTGGAGGAAGAACACGATTGGGGGGCTCATAAGAGGCAATACATGGTGTAAATAGCCTATAAACATGATATAAACCCACATTTCAAGCCAAGATATGATTTTAGAGGACAAAATATTGTGTCAAGTTAGGTAAAATTTCATTTGGACTTCCTTACATATCGTGTTATCCATTTGGGAGTTTCTTCCTACTTTCATATCTTCATATTCCGGTTTTGAATTCAGTCGTCTAATTCGCCTATCCTAATTGATTTTCCATGTAGAAAGTGATGCTTCCTATAGTGTGGTACATGGGGATACAATTCAAGGTGATGATGTGGGTCACTTCAGTCAGTGATGATTAGACTATATTCTTCTGACTATTTCCATTGGTCTTTTCCCTAAAAAGAATGTTGGCGTATTACTTCTTCAATATTGGATTATGATCCCCTACATAGCATAGTCTTGGATAGAGTAATTATATCCTTATTTCTAGGCTAGGGTTGGATCCTCTAATTTTTTATTTCCCTAAACTGGGTTGTTGTTATAATTATTAAAAACATAAGACGTGTGGTGGTCCCCTCTCATGTAGGATAACCAAATAGGGTTTTTGGTAATTTTTGGTATATGATACCCTATACTATTGGCATTTTATTATTATTTTTGGAATCATTGATTATATAGTCCCCTACATAGTGGGTGGTATCAGTAGGGTTATGGAATTGTTAGATATATTATTCTCAACTCGTCGTATAGTTTGCATACGATAATGTCATCATCAATTATATGATCTACTATATAGTGAGTTGTACCAGGTTGGGTTTGTATTGTGGTTGTGACCTACACTACACGGTAGATGATGCACTATCTAAGCGAGATTATATTGTTGATGTCATATTTAGTTGATTGTAGATAGTGGTCTTGGTTGGGATCCACTTTATAAAATATCATTTAATTAAAGAATTGGGTTTATTATGTCCCCTAGTGGATCCTTGGTGTGGGCACATATATGAGGATATGTGGTCTTCAGTGTTCTAGACTATGTTCATAGTTCCCCCAATGGATCGCATGGGTGACCTACTTTCTAAGAGATAATAACTCTCTCAATCCTTGTTGTATATGTATTATTATTATTATTATTATTATTATTATTATTATTATTATTATTATTTTGTGGAAATGTTTTGTTATTTCATAAGAATTCATGAAATAAAAAAAATTATTATTAATCCAATGATAATGTTTCAAATTTAATGAATATATATCATGAATAATTTAGAAAACGTGTTAATTTCCCTTGAAAGACCACCCAAACACCTCCCATCAACATAATAATGCTGAATGTGTATCCCTATTCCCTTGGATATACCATTATAAGATAACTAATAACAAGAATAATAATAAAAATACTAAGAACCAATTGAATGTATAGAAACATGATGAAATCATGAAATGAACTTCGGTGAATCTTAGGTTTTTCTTTAGGACTATATTATTTATAAGACTATTTTGTTCTGGAAAATGTAATTTTATTGTTTCTATATAGTTAATTGATTTTATAAATGAATATTGAAATAATAATGTGTTATTTAATATTATAATAATTAATGAAATTATCTCTTTTATTATATTTTAGACCATAATATTTTATAATATCATAACAATTTCATAAAATATAACATAAAAATATTTACACATAAGGATGAAAAATTAATTTTTATAAAAAAATGTCGATGATGTAATGAAAGTACTAAAAAATATGGGAATCGCTTTAAAATTATTGTTCACTAAGAATATTTTTTTATGTAAATGGGAATGTTCCCACCATAAACCAAGAGTATCCTATCAAATCCAAACCCTAATATAGTATAGTAACTCCACCCAAGCATATCTAGTGCTTACCCATCTCATGAAACCTATAGGTCAATATCATGTATAAGGAACCTAAATATTGACATATGTATATGTGGGGTGAATCCAGGGTGGTATCATGTTTATAAGGATCACATTTTTGTGAATTTGTGTCACTGAATGAGGATAATTTTCTTTCTCTATTATATGTATGTGGTCGAACCACCAAAAAATCAATGTGGGATGCATTGTTTCTTTGGAAATGTTATCTAAGTCATCTGATCAGACAGAAACCACCCTGACCATATGTTCCCTTCCCTGATAATCTTTTCCTCTAAAATCCTCCTCGCATGCTTGAACCAGTAGGTCAATGCCACCGAGATCCTTTCCTCCCCCACCATCATTTTCCCCTTCCACTATGACTCTAGATAAACATCTTTCCCATCAATAAACAACATGAAGGGATTAACAAAAAATTGAATCATAGCTGAAATACAAACATCATTGTCTTACACAATAATATTTGATTATATATACATGAATAAATTTATATTAATGATTTCATTATGATTAATGAAAATTACCACCGTTGTTTAATCCTTATTGAGTCATTTTTTTATATTCCATTTAAATTTTATTATCAAAAAAATTGAATAACATATATAGATATAAATATATAATTACACACCCAAAAAGACATGATTCTACTACTCCAAAATTCATTCTCCACCATATTTTATTATGCCCAAGAGACAACTGGATGGATCTTAGACTTTCAAATTAAGAGTGGGTTCAATTGTTTTGTTAGATTTAACAAATATATACATATATAAATTTATAAATTTATATATATCTATCTATCAATTTGTCTATAGAATTTACGATGAAAATGATTTTCTATAAAATTATATTTTATATAATCTTTTATATATCTCTCAACTTATGGATTTTTTATGGATTTAATTTTAATTTAAAATTCATATGTATATATGTGTACATATTTTCACATTCCCTAGGGATGTAAAAAATTCATAATTTTTATCTAGTTTTTTTGTAATATATATGTTTCTATTTTTTGCATCATCGATTGCAAATGAATGTCATTGTAGAAACCCAACCAACTATATATTTTAAATTACTTATATATGTTTATATATATGTATATCAAAATGATTAATTCAAAAGTTATTGGTAAAATTAATCCTATTTGTATTAGTATTTTTATATTTCTTTTCAATAACCTAAAATAATAAAAAAACATATTTTTTTGACATATCATTTTAAATGGATATTTTATATTATTTTGATGTTATAATTTTTATTCCATATGCATAGTAGTTATTAAAAATTGTGTAATTTTTATTTATATTAATTTTAAATAATTGTTTCCATGTTATTTCTTATAATTTTATGTGTATCATTTGTTTAAAAATTATAAATGTTATGATTTTATGTTCTATATCTAAATATGATATTATATAACATGAAACAATGTCTATTAACCTCTTAATATGTACTGAAAAATTAGATATTTCTGTCATCTATGTTATCATTGACATTCAATTAATTTTTATTCAAGTATAAATTTATTTTATTATTCATTTATATTTATGACCATTAAATAAGAGCGGTTGTATTTAATAATGGATTTTTCCAAAATATTATATTATAAATTCTAAAAAAATAATTATGTCATGATAAGATATAAGTAAAATTATATTCTTTTAAATAATATAATATCTATATGAATGATTTTAACAAAGTGATTTCTGAATGAGAAGTGATGGACCATTAAAACGTTTTCTTAAAATATGTACTAGTGTATCGAATGTTGCTTTATGGGATAGGGGGTGAATCCACGACCATATGAGAACATTGCACGATATGATATATAGCTATGAATATTTTAATTGTACTTATGGTAAGTTACGTATCATAATAAATCTTTTAAAAATATTATTTATAATTTGATTGACCTGGTGAATTATTTTATAGTTTTATTATTTTGTGAGTATATATTTTTCATTATTGTATAAAAATTACTATTTTTAAATATATTTAAGACCTATTTCAATAATTTATTTGTTAAATAGAAATAAATTAAATATATCTATCAATTATCTTAAAACCCTTTATAGGGAAAATTAATTTCTCACCCTATGATTGAAATCTATTTTCCCAAGATAAGTAGGATTTCTATGTGAGGTGAATTACTATGAGAAAGAATCACACAATAAGTCTTTTGGTTTAATTTAGATTATTTTCAATATTCTTGTTAATTTTTTTTCATGTATCATTATTTTCCAAAACATTACCAACAATGGTTCTCAAATGTAATAAATGTTGTGTATTTGTTCAATTTTTTAAAAAAACATAAAAATAATTTATTTATATGGAACCATAAATCACATGTTTAGGGAATTTCCTTTTGTATCAGATATACGATTTAGATAATTTAATTAATTAGTACAAATTAAAAATTTATTTGTTCTTCATTTATAAAATTGGGTTTTTAAATATTTTTATATGAATGATAGAATTCCACAAAATAAACTTCTTTTCTTCAATATGGTTTACATGAACTATTAATTTTATAATAATTTCTATAGTAATTTGATCCCATATCAAACCTTATTCTATCTTGTAAAAACTTTTAACTAATATTAAATAGTCCGAATATTCTATGATTCTTTTGAGTATTGCATATTTTTTATTTTTTCATGGGGAATGAAACAAATTACATTCTATGCATATAGAGGAAAATATTTTTATGGTATTTTATAATTCTTTACACAAATAGAATATTTCTAGTCATAAAGGATGTTTCATGAATATACAAGATAGGTTGACCTCCACACCGCCTACATATGTCATGTTTTGTATTTTAGTTGATATGGACAACATAAAAACATTGAAATATTAAATCTTTAGTAATGTGTTTTTTATACATCAAATCCACTTCGATGTATCCATTATTTACACCTATCATGGATCTCTCTCAAGATCCATTCACATTGTACATGATTTTGAACCTAGTTGGTCAAGATGTGTTTTATAAAAATAAATCGATGGATGTAAAACTTTTTTCAGGATCAATTGGACCAAAATAAACACACCTTTTTTGGAAAATTTCCAACAATGGTGGCTCTAGGGAAGGTTTGAATTAATTTTGATAATTAAATAATGATAAATAATAATAATACATATTTTTATATGGGAACATCAAGATTCATGTTTAGATGAATAAGGATTTCAGTGTGTGTATAAAATAACTATGGGTGTGATAATCAATTAAGGGGGGGAGGGTGTAACACCCTGAATCGATAATGTATTGGTATTATGATTATTATTATTATTATTATTCTAATAAATTCTATTAACTCATAAGAATAAAATAATTAACAACAAAAATGGATTTATTTTTTGAATTAGCCACCAATAACATTACATATTTACAGAACATAGAAGATGACTAATGTATAAAACATATTAAAATATCTACTAACACCACTAGATGACCTCCCATAAACATAATAAGGTTGAATTTGTATACCTTTTTCCCTGTATCCTCCATAATAATAAATTAAATAAAGAAAAATAAATAAAATAATAAGATCCAAAAGAATATATAACACCATGATGAAATAAAGATATTATGTTCAGTGAGTATTTAGTTTTCTAAGTGTCCTTAATATTTATAATACATTTTGTGACCTTTTTTAAAATTTAACTGTTTTTTATTAAATATCCATTAGAATTTATAAATGAATATTTAAATAATAAAATTTTATTTAAAATGAAAACATTTAATGAAAATGTTTTTTTAATATATGTTATACTTTAATAATTTTATTATAACATGATAATTAAAATAAAAAATCTATACTAATTTTTTCAAATAAGTGTGAAAAATTAATTTTATTCAAATATAGTTTAGATGATATAATGAAAGTAGTAAATAATTTAAATCACTTTATTTTTTTACCTCTGGAGATTTTTTTAAAAAACAATTGGGTTACGTACCCACCACAAACCAAGAGCAGACGATGAAGGCCAAGCCCTTAGTTCATGAAACAACTCTTCCCACTCAAAGAAAATGATTTCAATGCTCGATAAAACTGTAGTTTAGGACCATGTATAAGACCCCCAAATATCAAACCATGTATAGGTGAGCTGAATCTTGGGTTGGATCTGGTTTATAATGATCCCTATGTGTGTGTGTGTGTGTTTGTGTCGTCAAACGTGGTTCATTTGCGCCCTATATTATAGAAAACCAGTCAAACCTCTCACTATTTTATGTGGGTTGATTTTTTCATAGGAAACACGATCTGAGCCATCTGGTTAGAATGAAATCATCTTGTCCATCTATTTCATTCATAGTTTTCTTTTCACTATATCCCTCCTTGTGACCTTGAACTAATAGGTCGATGCCATTGTGACTCTTTCCTCCCACATAGTCAATGTTTCCTTCCACAACATCCCTATTTTGACACCTTTTCCATCTAAAAATGACTAGAATGATTTAAAATAATACTTATTCATGAATCAAAGTTGAACATCAACATCTACCTACATATTTTTCGATTATATATATTTATAAGACATTATATTTTTTATTTCATTATGAATTATGAAAATTACCACAATTTTTAAGCCTTATTGGATATATTTTTGTTTTTCCTTTTGAATATATAAATTCAATAATGTGGAAGAATATATATATATATATATATATTCACAACAGAAAATATCTCATTCTTCTTCTCCAAAATTATTTATCCTACAATTTTTTTGTTCCCAACAAATAATCAGCATCCTCTTCCCATTTAAAACCTTGTAAGTGTTCAATTTTGTTTCTTGATTTATTATATATATATATGTGTGTGTGTGTGTGTGTGTATTATTAATATTTTTTTATGAAAATGAAATTTCAACATTTATGATTTTAAGGTATTTCTTATAAATCAATCATCTTGTGGAGTTTTTAATGATTTCATATTATTTTAAATTCATATGTATCTCTATGTATAGATTTTCTAATTACATGACGATGTTATAAATTCATAGCTATTATCATATTTTTGAAAAACATATATGTTTATATTTTATTTAAAACATTGATTATAAATGAATCTCTTTAATGAAACTCCAACAACTATTTTTTCAAATAATTATATATATAAATCTATAGTACCACAATTAAGTAAATTATTATTTGTATTATAACACAAACATGAATTAGTAATTTTATTTTTCTATTCTACAACATCAAAAAACCTTTATTTTTATAGTTCGGCATAAAATTTTAAATGAGAAATTTATTTTATTTCAATTCTATTGTTATTATTTCATGTGTATAATAGTAATCCTCCCATGAATAATTTTTATTTTAATTAATTTTAAATAAATTTTATCAGGATATTTGTTATGATTTTATGTTAAACGTTTTTTTAAATGTTATAAATGTTATATTTTTATGTGGTAATTCTACATAAATTATTATTTCATGTGTAGAAATGCCACTGTACATCCTTTAATGTCATGCATAATAAGAAACGTCCATCATATAAGTTACCATTGAAATTATATTCATTTTTTTCATGTTTTCAAAAATATTATTAAGTATTTATGTATATGACATTTAAATTAAAATATTTTTTTATAAGCATGGAATTATCATAAATTTGATTTTTAGAAGTTCTCAAAAAATTATTATTAGAGGATATGTTGTATAAAATATTATTTTATTTTAAACAATTTTTTTTATGTTTGTATTGTTTTAAAAAGTTTTTGGGTTATGATTCAAAAATGCTATAAGACAATGAGAATGTACCCTAGTGGTACAAGCTCCTTCTTGGCATCAAAAATAACCAAGATAAAATCTGAGCAGGAATTAATTACTAGGTTGCTGTAGAAGTTACTGTAGCAGTGGAGGAACTATAGCAGTAGAGACACCATAGTGGCGGAATCACTGTAGTGGTAACTATAGTGGTGGTGGTACTCTATCAGGTACTATTGTAGCCCAGGTATTGTAGCAGTACTATTCACTGAGGGGCCCTTTGGGCCAAAAAATGGGCTTTCAAGGCTTATATTTAGGCCACTTGGCCTTGGGCCTTCAAGCTATGTAATGGGTCTCCCTTCACCTAGTCTAAAGAGGTCATCACTTTAAATAATAAAATGAGGATTCAGCCGTAACCTTTAAAAAAATTCACAAATAAAGTACAATTAAATTGATTCATTAAAATTTAAACTACAGTATTGAAAGTTAATTTAATATATGAATAATGAACCATTTATTTTACATAGATGTTATCCCATATAAGATATTGTTATGTTGTCTTATAGTTTTATTTTGTCATGTAAAGAATTCATAATTTATCCATTGAAACTATTATTCTAAAATTGATAAATATGAGGAATTATGTTAAAATAATATAATTTTGGAAATTTATAATTTTAAAAACTATATGAAAATTATTATATTTCAATGATATGAAAAAATATTTCTACGTATTTATTAATTAAAATGAAATATTTTAATTATATTTAACAATTTTATTAAAACCCTTTATTGAAAAAATTATTTTCTAACCATATTTTTCAAATTTATTATCACAGGTTTAGTAGTATTTCTCTTTGAGGTGTATATAATTGAGTGGGTAGCTCAAATGATTTTATTTTATTTTATTTTATTTTATTTTATAAAATTTCATTCTCTTGTAAGACATGTATGTAATTCTCTAAAACTGAGACTGGAAAATATCCTTGAATTTAATAATTGATATATATTTGTTCAGTTTTTTCTAAAAACTATACACACCATTTACCAGTGTTGAACCCAGAAGCTTGTGTTCGGTGATTTAAAGAGATAAAACCTTTTTTTATAGTATGGTTAGTAGTGTCCCCCATCGAGGATTGCTGATAACCCTTATATGATTTTCAAGGTCTATTGGGTTTTGTCATTACTGTTTTTTATATTGATATTTGATGAATACATTCTATTGGATATTCCTTTATGGATGTTAGAGTTGTTCCTAATTGAGGGTATATCTCGAAAAAAGTGTCATTTGGCCTAATGGGGCTCATAGATTGTGTTATCTAATATTGTATTTACCATTAGTGCCTCCATTAAAATCATATCACTGGAAATGAGGATGAATCATCTAAAGACTTATGTATGGGATAATTATATCTGGTTGATTTTTTTATAATCAACTCCATACAGGACTTCCAAAATATGTTTTTTCATCTGAAGAACATGTTCCTTTTGACTGAGTCCCCAGATAACATAAGATAGGTCGACAATAGTGACCTAGACCAACCGTACAATTTTATGGAGAGGGATAAAGGATATTACTGATGGATTCAATTAATATTTATCCCATCCTTGTGAGAAGTATGGATTATTTTGTACGTTTATTTATCTGGATGTCATTTTTTCCTTTTTAAAAAATCAATACTTATATTATACTCTCATTCAGGATGGATGTGTCCATGCATTTTATTTTACACCTTTTTATATCCTTGTATAGTTTTTTGGTACTATTTGTGGGTGAATTCATACAGATACCATAGGCAATGTCCTCCCATGTGTGTGATATGCCTAATTGTCAGTAGATACCAGCCCCAAGAAAATGGATGTGGGAATGGGAAGACACCACTCAAAACATTATGGTTTGGGATGTGAGATATATGATGAAGAGAAGTTGTATTCTTACTGAACATCCATTATCAAGAATGATTGAACTCAAAAATAGATTTCAAAAAACATGATCCAAGGCTTAGCTGAATGATCACATATATAGATGGGATACCAAATTTGAGAAAGTATTATTTGAGAATAATAAAATAAAATTATTTTAGTAAAATTTACATTTTAGAAATAAATTATACATCAGATTAAAAGTTCATTCCCACCTCCATCTCGAATTAGATCCATCCAATATAGGGACACTATCCACTTAGTACTGAAGTCCTTGATACCCCCATAGTAAAAAATATGACGAGAACCTATAAATTAAAAAAATATCTTCCTCAAAAATATATAATGGAATTATTCCATACATACATATCAAACTCACCGAATAAACCCAAAATCCCTTTCTATCCCCTAAAACACTCATGATTACTCAGAAACATATGAGGATTGATCAAAAAATTTATGAGATTAGGCGATAGAATGGATAGAGTGGTAAAGAGTCCCCACATTTGGGAATCGCATATTTAGGATTTATCAATTGACATAATCAAGCCTCATTAGTGAGTAACAGTATCCACTTTAGAACTCCCCAAAGCTGGACTTCCTATATCCAATGGGTTATCAAATATATGTAAACTATATTATATAAGATTGTATAGTAATGATATATAGTATCTCATTACCATGGTGAAAACATTTGATACTAAAAATTATATTAAATTATCATAAAATATAATACATTATATATTTAAAAATTTAAATTAATCAAAATACCTCTATCAATGTTATCATTTTGTTATATATATACCACACCACATTATTACATGTGAAAAAGTGAAATCAAATAAAAGGGGTGTATCCAAGAACATCGGGAGGAAAAAATATTTTAAAATATGACATGGATTAATAATTTTGTTGAAATTATAAAACATATAAGTAAAAATTTCCTAACATATTGATATATAATAATAAAATTATACATAGATTTATTTGAATGGGAAATGAAAACAACATGAAAAGAAATAAAATATGAGATAATGATAGAGTCGATAAATTTGGATATTATAATCATATTATTATTTTATATTCATATATCTAATATGTATATTGATAGTTTCTAAAATGTAGTAACAAAATGATGATAATATTATTTTAAATGAAATAAATGTATAATATGAAATTAATATGTTTTGAGGTATATATATTTAATATATATTAAATATTTTAATTACTTTTATTACATAAAATTAAATTTTTGATTTTTAAAATAAAGTTTAATTATTATTACTAATGGTTTAAAAAATATTATTTTTGAAATGCGCGGAATTATTTTAATATTTTTTATTAAAAAATATTACTGTAAAAAAAGACTATTGTCAAAGAACTGTTACATTAGTACACTAATTTTTCTAAAAAGAATAAATTGAACACATTGAATGTATGCATATAATATAATTTTTGAACTTATAAATAATATATTAAAACACATTTTATTTTAAATTCATATGAATCATGATTAAAGAAATAATTTTTAAATATTTATTTTTTATAATATTTTTTATTTTATGTTTTCATTTAATTATATGTTTTAAATATTATTAAATTGAATCATCTTAAATAGATTCCAAATTTTTTCCCAGTATCTTTAAATTATTTAAGGTTGTAAATTTAAATTGTATATATCAAAATAGTTTACCAAGGTAAATATTGAGTTTCCACTATAAACGTGAATTGTGGTAAAATAGGGATAAAATAAATAGAATGAGAATAAAAATAATAAACCAAAATATATAAATTTATGGATATGAGATTTATCAACTAAACCATACCATATCCCCATTATTTTACCCTATGTATCCACCTTCCATTTAAAATGAAAATATTACACCATAGGGAATGAATATTTTCATAAATGTCACTATAGATAAACTATAAAAGGACCCATACTCTTCCCCTTAGTATTTAATAAAATCGTGTAATTATCCCTTGAATTTCAACACATTTTCTCTATACTTGGGGCTTCATAGTCATTTTTTATCCATTATTTCTAATAATTAATCATAAATCCCTCATTCTATAGAAACCTATATCTAGAAGGGGATAATTCATCAAGTATCCATGTTCATCTATTAATATTTTAATTAAAATATCTTATACCCTATTTCAAAATTCATTTTTTATTCTAATTATTTTATATTTATATCATTATGCTTCTGATATAATTATATTAAAAATATATAATATTATGGTTTTACTCAACTACTACCTTGTCTTATTCTTTTTTGGTTTGATACATCCACATACGTGAACAATGATAATATAATATATTACATATTAATATTTCTTCTGAATTTGGTTCGGAAATTATGACATAAGATGCAAGGATCAATATTTAATTTCTAACTTTAATTAATGAATCACCCAAAAAATGTTTGAAATGAATTATATTCTCACAAACCATAACATTGTCTTCCATCAAATGGACATGGGAATACATAAATCGTTGATACAAAATGATTACACAACCAAGAATAGTCTTTTATTGATGTAGATTGTTTCATAAAAAGATTGAATATATGAAAATTATAAAAAATGTATGAAATAATCAATACTAATAACATGTGATGATTAATATGAACATTCCCTGACCAAAACATTAGTATTGAATGAGTATAACTTATGATTATGAATGTTAATAGATATGATTAAATTTTTTAATTTTAATATTAATAATTTTACGGTTATTATATAGGTGATTAATGTAATATTGTGGAATTCAATAGGCATGATATGTTTTTTCATTCCAGTCACAAATTGAAATCATGATTATTGTGAATGAATTTCATTATTAGTAAATTATAAGATCATTATCTATAAAACAACATTTTCTAATCATCAATACTTTTTTAATGAGTTGTGTGTTCCCTATTACAGCTTTACCACCCCTTTATGTTCATAATATACCTTATTTAATCATTATATTAGAGAAAACCCTTACCTTGTCTTCTTTGTCGATATTGTTTCTCCTCCAACGATAAATTCATTATAATATTTTTATGGATACCCCTTTATCCACTCTTTTTAAAGATAGGTTATTATGTATATGACTTTATATAGTGAAATTAATCTTCATTTAATAAATTTATTTTGGTTGTTTCCTCCCACATTGACTCAAACTATATATGTTCATAAATAATCATCTTATATCCAGTACATTTATATTGAATTCTATTTCTAGATATTATAATTATTTTTCACAAAGAAGCATAAGTTCTATTTTTTCATGGTTTTCCCATGTATAATTAATTCAAATTATTATTTTAATTCTTTCTAAATTAATTATTATCTAGAAAGGATTTTTCCCCATATGTTTTTTAAAAAAATGATGCTCTTATAATATTGGTTTTTATCTATGTCACTATCCTTACTTTTTAAATTTTCATTACATAGGATATTTTGTAATGATAACATCTACACAATTTATTTCAGTGTCTTATGATCATGTTTTTTCTACAATTTTCATGAATACAACATCATTTTTATTTGTTAATTAATATACATTACAATTAAGAATACTTTCATGATCATATGTGATACGTATGTATGATTTTCTTTTTGGTTTAAGGTAGATTTATTTTATCAATATAATGAATTGGGTGATGTTTTATACCTCTTAATGATAAATGGGTTCATGGTTGATCAACCTATAACCTAGGGAATATTATTTGTTAGCCTAATACTATGGATAATTGGGTTGTCAGCCTAAACCCAAGGTTACATGTAAAGATGGTCCAGATCAAATAAGGGACATCAATGGTTTCCCCAAGAATATGATATTATGAACATATTTATTTCTACATCCTTTGTGGTAATAATTTCCTTGAGGTTTACATTAGTACATTTTATTATTTTCTAATTCATATTTGTTTAATATTCATATTTTACACTTTTTTCATAGATCTTGTTCACATATTATTGACTCGGGAAACATATTTTATGTTGTTTGAAGGTGATAATTTCATGATCCATGATTTATGGTCTATGTTACATTGTGTATGATTTTCATTATGGTAGTTTAATCTACATTGATTATGTTGTCATAAGCAAAATAATATCTTACAGTCAATAATGATATTCTATCAATGAAAACCATGTTTACCATGTGAAAGTATTGAAGGAAATTATTTGTATTTCTTATAAATTATTCTTTTCATTGTAATAAAATAAATAGATATTGGATTATATATTGAGTTATCCACAAAACAAATTAGAAGAGTTTCATAGTAGATATTGGGAAAAGAGAAAACCTCTATTGACTGTCCATGAACATATTTCATCATATGTTCTAAGGTCAGACCATAAATCTGAAGATCCATGAGTAAGTCAAATGGATTATGAAATGTAATAAAATAGTTTTACTAATTTCCACCTCTGTTCAGGAAGTAGTAAAATGGTTATATAGACTAGTCTATTAAATATGTACTTGAATTTATAGATATTTTTCAATAATTAGTGAAAAAATATTAAATGTAGGGAGATAAATATTAATTGAGCTAGAGAAACCATCTTAGTGTACAGATTGATGTGGGATGATGAACTCATAAAGTGATAAAAATGAATGATGTTTGAATTTATCATAATGTCAGAATTCTTGTTTGTAATATTTATTAAATCTATCTTGAAAAAACATATTTCTTGTAACTATTTGTGATTCAATAGAAAATTCTTCAGAATGATTCATTTATTCCAAATGGTTTTTGAGAATATTTACGAGTGGTTGAGAATTGATTGAGATGTAATTGGAAATATATTTTCCTCAATAGTGTAAATATGAAAAGATATACCCATGTCTAGGTTCCATGTAAGTGACTGGTCATGTATATGGAAGGCCAAATATGTGAATTAATGTATTAAAGGTGATTATCTGGATGGGAAGACATTGCTTGGAAATGGTTTTATATGTATATAGTGATGTATAAAATTTCATATATGTTACTGAAAAGATTTCCTAAAGGATTCTATGTTGTATTTTAACATCACATTTCCAAGGACTAAAATGAGTCGAAATTAAGATACACATACCATAACAATTCCCCAAATTAAAAAATTATAACATGGGCACCCCATATCCAAATTTTGAAAGCAATTACCATATAAGGGAATAAATCACACAAAAATGTTAATATATGTGAATCTGAAGATCACATAATCGAATTTCATGTATGTAATGGGTTGAATATATATATTTCTAGATTTAATGATTTTGATTTTTAGAATTCATAACTCTGATGTGAAATTAAAATCAAATTACATGTTTTTTTTCACTTAAGATTGAATCACCATGATGCTTAATCAATACATGTTTTGGAGTCAGTTTTGCGGATTTTTAAAGGGTATTAGTAGCATGTATTTGGTTATTCATAAAATAAATGTATCTATTTTTCATGAATAATGAATATATAAAATCATCAAATATTTATTATTCATTATGATTAATGTAATTGTGATCATCAGGTATTTGACTGTTATTTTATAATATTAGTCAAATTATTGTTGCACATGGAACCAACATTAATTGTTTTACTATTTTCATTAAATCTATCACAATTTATATAAAATATCCTTGCAACCTATATTAGTATAATATATTTTATACCACTATGGAAAAATTAACCTATCTATTTTATTTTCACATATAATGATGAAAAAAAACCCAAGACTACATTTATTATTATCTCAATATATATTTAGTAGAGCAAATATAATTTTGATGACAATAATTATGAGAGAAATATTTTCATTTATATTTGATCAATAATTCGAAAAAAAAGAATATCATGTGAGTCACCAAATGGATATTCTATTATTTGATTTATGTAATGGGTGTTTATTTTTCTCCTCTATATAATAGTATTTGGGAATTGTAAAATAAGGAACACATTACATTATGTTACCTATTAATGTTTTATTTGATAAAATAAAGATGATAATAAATGAAGACTATGTTTTAGTAATTTTTTTTGAATAGTTATAATTTGAGAGAATATGGATTGTGAAAAATATTAATGGCCACTATCAAAGAGAATGGAGAAGGAGGAGGAGTACCTTCTTTATTTAGTAGAAACTAAAAATTACTAGTAAATCTTATTTAATAGATATGTATAATAGGGATGAAGTTTTGAAAAGAATAAGTTCATTCTACATTATTTCCTAAAACAATTTCTTGAAGATTTTCTATATATAAATTACCATAAGTTCTCATAAATATATTAATACAACTAATTGAATATTTTTAGTAGATTTTAAATGAATATGAGTTGTGTTTTCGGGCCAGGAAACACTATTTTCTTAAATAATTTCTTGAATTTTAAATATATTGTTATTAGAATAAGGAGATTAATTTCATTGATATAGATAAATCATTTACTACACAAGTAAATTACATCCAATGAGTATATTTGAATGATACTCTTATATACTAATGATGAAAATCTATTTAACCTATGAGACTCTGGATATGAAATAAAAAATCCAGACAAAATAGGTTCTAGAGTGGAATGTAGTTGAAAAAGCCCACTAAGTAACTATAAATTTAAATGTTATGAGATGTCGGAAATGTGGATTGCGTAGCACTAGAATATATAAGATAACTGAACCTATGATAGTTTTTGGTGTGTAAAAAACCCCAACAATAATAATTAATGATATTTTATTATTTTATGGAAGTCTAATTTTGTGTGCATAATGAATAATGAAAATGGAAGGGACATTTACTGAACCCTATTACTCTTTATGTCTGTGTGCCTATACTTATTTTATTATATGAGTATTTACATTATAAACATAAGGGATTGTACAAATAATGAATAATAAATGGTATTTTAATTAAAAAACAAGAATTATTCCTTAATATTTTATGTGAACTCTAATTCACCCTCCCCTCTTAGTTGACCATTGATCCTCTAGAAATTTCATATAGTATCAGATATATCCCATGTTTTCTCCAAAAAATACATGACTGATGTGATGACATGAGAAGGTTGATAGAGAACCATATATCAATAATTATTTGAATAGCCCAACTATATCTAAAATGGTTATTTCATCAAATTATAGGAGAAAATGATGAATAATATAAGAAATAAGAAAATGGGATAAATTATTGGGATAGAATTGGGTCTACCTTGAAACACCCAAAAAAATTGAAATATATTTATATAACACCCAAGACATTTTATGCAATTTTTTTTAAATAATTTATCTTCATAAAATATCCTATATTACATTAAGCACAGAGTCTCTATGAAACAACACTTGGTTATTTATAAGAAAAATTCAAAACCTAGAATTTAAACATAAAATTTTCACATCCATGTTTTGAATTTTGAAAAACGGACATTCATGGTTGTGATTAGGGTGTTATTTTGAGTCCAATGGATTCAAGATAATTTTAAATGAACAGTAGATTAACATTATGAATAATAAAATCACTTTATGAATAGTAACATACCCTTATGAATATTAATATTCCCTGTATGAATTGTAAATGTACCAATGAATGTGTAAATAAAATTTATGCACCTTAAAAATGAAGATTAATATTTTATGTGTCTGTATTTTTTTTGATAAAATTTTTATTTTAATAAAAAAAAATTTAGAAAATTTAGAAAATTATTTCTGAATAATGGAATTCATTTTTTCATTCTACACATCAAAATATATTTTGGGTGAATTTTTGGGATTTTCCTGAAATACGTGAATTTTTTGTGAATATTAAAATAAGATTAATTATGATAAATGCTAAACACATGATTTATTGTGTCATGGATGATGTACTACATAGGGAACCACACATGTTTCTAACTCATAGGCACTTATCACTATCTTTGGTCTTGAAATCCTTACTATTTCTTATCTTAGTGAAAAATAATAAACTAATGGTTAAAATATTAAAAAAACTCATCCTCCCCTCCACTATATAAACCACCCCTCACAACTCTTCCTGAAAAACCACATACTCTTTGATCCTTACCTATGTTCTACAAATTACACTTCATAATCCCCCCCCCATCCAAGACCTTCTGGTCTCACCAAAAGGAAAAAAATCATTAAGGAGATTATCAAGGAGGAGTACTCAAGAGGTAAACCCCTCTTCCTTTTTATTTTAACATATTTGACACGTTCCATTATTTTGTTTCCCTATACCTACCTAATAGTATTAAAATTAAATGATAATTATATTACCATACATGAACTTTATTATTCTAATGGAATATTTCATCCTTGTCTCTCTTTTCCCACACCTCTTATAATAAAAATGAAAACACAGTTTGAGATTTGTTAATCTATCACATTCAAGGACGATAGACTTTCGATTTCTACTAATATATAATGGACTTTTCATGAAACATTATTAATGGTTTAACCATCTCATAATAAAATTATTTTATCCTATTCAATGTTTGGGAATCCTTACACACTCATAATATAAAATAATAATACAAAACAAGTTCATTTTGCACAAAACCACCATGGTAATCAAATCATTTAACATTAACTTTTATCTAATGATTCATCTTCATGGTATATAACCAAAATAATTATAAGATGATTCATATCATTTTTATTTCCCTAATATTATATATTAACCATTCTGTATGTTTAACCGCATTTCAAATAAACTTCCTTTCATGAATACAAGTAAAACAATCTTGAAAACCAAGAAATAAAATGGTCCCAAAACATTAAAAATGAACATATAAACCCATTAAAATGGAAATTAATGAACCAAATAAGGTTATAATAAAAAATTACATGTATATTAAATTCATTAATTATTAATTAATGAAGCTGAATTTGATTATTGAGGTCGTTAAGATCAATCGAGTAAACTATCAGGCATAAGGTAAGGGGTTTCTCCTCTAAAATTTATTACTGTGATATTTCCATTGTTCACCAAATATTTATTGTATTGAGTGTATTTTTAGTCAAATTTGAAATATAATATTGATATTTTATTTATATTCATGGTATTCAGTGATTCACATGATTATTACTCACTCGATTGATTACAATGTTGTTAGGAACTTTGTTTCAGTTCGCAATTCATTGTTATATTTTTTGAATTGTGCACCTAATAATTTTTAGGTGGTGTACCTACTTCCCCATTGAGATACATTTTAATTTGAAATTATAAATATTTTATATATCCATATTATGGTTTCATGGATATGATAATTTATTTAAGTCGTATACCATTTTAAATATGGTGTTTATTTGGAATGTTGTATTAACTATAGAAATATTGATGAAGCTGTATCCTCTATACTATATGGATATTGATAAGGCATATTGTACATTTTTTAAATTCATGTATAAATAATATTTTGGTGATGAAGTGATAGGATGGTCCCTCTATATCCCCTCGATTCATTTATATGTTTCATGTGACAAGTCAGTTGGCGACAAACCCTTTGAGTATGTTTCCAAAAATGAATCAGTCGGGTATTTTCCCACAGATTTAAACAGTTTCGATGGTATTTTGGAATCATGTTCCAGATACATAACATAAAATTCATAAGGATTCTCTTTATTAATTTTTAGTTATTACTATCTATGAGGTATTCCCTATGACAAAATATATGGATGTTGTTCCACTATTTGTTTCGTAAGTGTGTGGGTTTTTCATTTATTCACCATGCCATATTGACTATGAAACTTTGGTTGTGATTTGACTCATGATTATGCTATTTTTAACCCATATAGATAATTTTATCTCACATTGTTAATTTTTTATACCATCAATAGGTTATGAAGAGTATTCCAATTTTTGAGCTCTTGTGGTTGAAATTTATTAGTTTTTTGTTATGTAATGTATTTTGTTACCTATCCACATGTAATATGAGTTACATGTATTGATATAGTTTCTTCAAGACTATTAAACTGATAGTTCCTTCATGATTTAATTCATTGTAATCATGATAAAGTAATTATTAATGCACCAGCTCCAAGATTCTTGTGCTGGGGTGTTACAGATGGTATCAAAGAAAGTTTAGCAACATCCTTGGAAACTATATTTTTGAAACATAATTTACAAGATATAACCCTAATTTAAAATTTTAGGATAATAATATATGAAAATCCTATAATTTTGTAAAATCATAGAATATATGGGTATTCATAGAAATTAAATCCTTTTCTGGATATTACAAGATGATGTGGTTCTCATACAGATGTACTTAAATGTAAAAATTTCAACAAGGTGTTTCGAGCTTGACCCGGGGTATCCTAGTTCACAACAACGATCCTTACCAGGCACCTGGTTTGACACACCTGGGACATATGCTTAAGATAATTTACATTTTCTTAAAAAAACTATTATGAAGGATTTAATTGTAAATATAAAAAATTCTTATGATTATGAGATTAGTGGTGAATAAATTTTCATATTATGTTTTGTTTTTACTAGTTAGAAATTATTAATTATTACCAAATTTAGTGTATTCCATTGATTTGTGATTGTGCCTAATGGATGACGGGGAATCATTATCTATGGAAAATTTATGTTTTTCCCCATTGTGATATTCAACATAGTCTTTGTTGGAGTAGATCATATCCTAACCATATTGGGGAAACGTACTCATTCCATGTCGAATAATCATGTTACACCTGTATTGGGTCTTTCTATGTAGTAGAAGCCCATATATTTTAGTGGTATTACTAATTAGGTGGATGTTTAGAATTGGATCAGGTCCCTTTATATGATATATGTGACATTAAGATGAAATTGAAAAGAAAAGGTAGTACTAGAAGTATATTCCCCCACGGGTTATGCCGATAAATGGTGGTCCATGATCCTGAATACGGTGGAGGAATAAGACATAGATGGTATGTAATGTAGAACTTTTAAGGATATTTTTTTGTCAAATATTACTTTCTTGAAAAATGAAATGAAATAAAGAGGAAACACTTTATCCTAATTAAAAGGGAAGAAGAGAGTGTACCAGTGTATCGGGCTACCATCACAAGATTACCCAGGAATACTATAGATTAAATTTGTGATTCGTAAGACAAGATTGATCATTTCTATGAATGTATTACGACAGGTCATCATGGGGAACTGGCTTCTCTAATATTTACATCATATGTTGAAATTGTATTATGTTCCATCAGAACATAGAAGGAAGTTTCTAGATTAAAACTTTTCAAGGGAAATCAAGATAAAAATTGGAATTATAATAAACATGGAAATGATGAAGCACCAATAAAGGACAAGGGACTGAACCAATTTCCATCATCTGAGAATTGCAGAAAGAATCATCATGGGAAATTATTAAAATCCATGCAAGTTTTCTAGAATATTGTAGAAAATGGTCATTAGTATATTGAATACAAGGGGAGGATACCATTTAATGATGTTCAATGAAACTATTTTAGAGATATGGGACTCTTTACAAATTAGTGTCTTAAGTGCCAAAGAATCATGCCTCAGAAAAGGCCATGAGAGTAATAGATAGCTTATAAAATTACCACCACAGATGTTGTTGTTCCAAATTATGTGGTGGGATGTACATTATTTGTTTCCTCAAACTTATATAATGAATTATTTCATTCATGATCATTGCATTTATTTATATCATCCCAATTTTGCAAGAAAATTAAACAGGTCCAATTTGATTTAATAATGGATTTGTGTGTGAAAACTCCTAGGATATGTATCATTGAAATGAATATGTGTCGATGAGTCCCACTCATAACAAATAAATTTGATGTAGTTGATAACCTAATAATCATACCACTGATTTTCAAGGATATAATTCTCGGTATATGTTGGCTATCAAATTATTATGTGATGATCTATTGTAAGAAGAAGGTAGTTATAATTTTTGATAGTGGTGTAGAATCTAATATCTTTAGAGCATAAACCTCACAATCTGATTCTTAACTAGATATTACCCCAGTAGATCTACTAAATGAAATTCATGGAGTGGAATAGAACACAAATCTACAAGTGAAGAATGAAATCATCAAATTCAAGATATTCTTATTGTGCAAGGATACTTTCACTTATTCTTAGACGATTTATCTATGAATCCTCTAGAGTTTGAAGTTGAGTTCTCAATTGATTTAATTACTAGTGAAAGACATATATCAAAGAAATTCCATAGTATGCCCACTATGGAATTAGTGGATCAGAAGAAACAACTAGAGGAATTTAGTTATAATGGATTTATTTGACTTAGCGTTTCTCCATGGGGAGACCCTTTCCTCTTTGTCAAGAATAAAGACAGTTCCATGAGGATAATTATTGATTACCGGGAAATAAATTCTATTACAATAATGGACAAGAATCATCTGCCACGAATTGATGATTTATTTGAGAAACTGCATAGAGCCCAATATGTTTTGAAGATTGAACTTCGGTCTGGATATCGTCAGCTATGTGTGGGGAAGGAACATATTTAGAAGAAAACATCTAAAACTATGTATGAGAATTAAGATTTTACAGGAATGCCTTTATGACTGACTAATGCACCCTCTATTTTCATGGATCTAATGAATATAGTCTTCAAGGAATATCATGATGAAATTATTGTGGTATTTATCAGCTATATTTTGGTATACTACAAAAGAATCAATGACCATTAGAATCACATACAAATTAAAATGAAAAATCATAAAGGAAATGAATTATATGGGATGTTGAGAAAGTGTGAATTTTGGATTTAATGAGTTTCTTTTCTTGGAAATATTGTCTCTAATATGAAATATTATTTGATCCTATGAAGGCAGAAACAATCCACGAATAGACAATGCCAACAAACATAACCGAGGTATGTATTTTTATTGTCTTAGAAGGTTACTATCGGTGTTTCATTCAGAATATCACATGATTGGAGAACCCTCTATCCAAGCTCACAAGTAAAGGTGTTTTGATTATATGGATGAAAAAATGTATAGAATGATTTGAAAAATTGAAAATAATATTGGTCAATATTCCAATTTTTACTCTTCTATATGGAATCCATGGACTAGTTATATACCTTGATGCATCAAAGAATGGGTTTGGATTTTTCTTAATGAAAAATAGTAAAAAAAATTATTATGTATCAAGGAAGTGAAAGACTAATGAGAAAAATATCCCAACAGATGATCTTGAGTTTGCAGCCATTTCCTTTTCTCTAAAAGTATGTAAATATTATCTTTACAGTGAATGATATGAGATTTATACAGATTAGAAGAGTTTGAAAAATATGTTTTCAAAGAAATAACTCCATATGAGGAAAAGGAGACAGATCAACTTACTCAATGATTATGATTGTTCAATACACTACCACCTACAAAAGGAATATAAGGTGGCATATGCATTATGAATGAAATATAGGGGGATTCTGACCCAAATAAGGATTGAGAGATATCCTGTATTTATTGATCTATTAAAAATGGATATGGGAATTGTTAAGGAAGGGGAAACATATTTCCCTTTTTCAAATTATTATTAATCCATCTTTAATAGAGAAGATAAAAATCACTCAATTTGTTTATGGGAATCTCAAAAATAAAATTAATGGTTTTATGGATGACAAATTGGCAGAATTAATGTATGAGAATGGAGTTATGAAATTTGTGAAGAGAATATGTGCTCCATCATCACCTGAGATAAAAATAGAACTATTAATCGTTGAACAAAGAAACAATTTCTCTACACACCCAGGTAGAATTTTTATTTATAGATATTTGATAGAAATTCTATGTCGGAATAACATGAAGCATGAAATTTTGGATTATGTGTAAAGGTATATAGTTTGTTAATAAGTGAAGGCCAAGAGACAACTTACTAGAGGGTTTGTAAAACCATTACATTTTCCTATGTTAATGTGGGATGAAATTACTATGGATGTTTTCATATGACTACTAGGGATACCTAGAAGGAATGTAAAATATTGGTAATTGTTGATCATCTAAAAAAATCTGCACATTTCGTTGATTTAAGAGAGGATTTACCACTTTAGTGCCTCGTAAGACTTTATATTAATGATGTTTTAAGACTTCATGCATCACCTATATCGATTAGGTATGTTGGAGATCCCTGATTTAAATAAAAATTATTCAAATGTTTCCAGAAAGATGTAGATACTAAGGATGATAACTTCTTATCACCACCAAACTCACAGATAGTCTGAAATGACTATTGAAACATTGGGAGACATGTTGAGATCACACTCTCTCAACGTTGAAGGTTTTTGGAATCAATACATTCCATAGAAAAAAAATTAAAAGATTAATAGTGTATATTCTAGAATTCAAATGGATCCATATAAAGCCTTATATGTAATGTTGTGTCAAACTCCAATATGTTTGGATGAAGTTGGCGAGAGAAATCTTATAGGTCTAGATCTTATTGAAGAGACAAATATAATGTTAGGGAAAATTTAGGCACATATTAAATTAGGACAAAGTAGGAAAAATGGTTATGTTGAAAAGCAGTGAAATGATTTGGAATTTCATGTACATGATAATATCATTCTAAAAGTATCTCTGTGGAAGGGTGTCTTATAGATTGGTAAGAACGGGAAATTGAGCCCTAGGTACACTGGATTGTTTAAAAATATAGAAATAATTGGAGGTTTAACATACCATTTATTAATGCCAAAAAGTATCTCCATTGTTCATAATGTGTTCCATGTGTCATTGTTAAGGAAATACATTTCAGATCTAATGCATATACTCATCTATAATGAAATAGAGTTGGAACCATATTTTTCATAATTTGAATTGCCTATAGAGATATTTGACATAGTAGAGAAGGTATTGAGAAATATGAAAATTTGAATAGTAAAGGCTCATTGGAGAATCCATAAAATGGAGGAACCATCATGGGAACCTATGGATGTTATGAAAATGAACCACCTTTATCTTTTTAGGGAGAAATATACCTTAAAATATTCAAGGATACAATTTTAAAAGAAGGAAAGAATATAACACCAAAAACAATTTATGGTATGTTAATCTTATACACATTTTAGTCATTAGATAGCATATATTTGCAATAAGCATTGAGTTTCTATGGAGAAAAACTTGGTTATTTATATGATAAACTTATAACCAATCCATTAAACTTAAAATTTCTACTAATGTGTTATGAATTTCAAAAAACAAACATATATGGTTGTGATCTGGGTGATATTTGGAGTCTGATAAATTCAATGTAAGTTTCATTGAAGATTAAATTACCTATATGAATAATAACATACCATTATGAATAGTAACATATATTTTATGACTAGTAATGTGACCCTTCCTCGTGAATATGTAAATAAAATATATGCACTTTAAAAATAAAGATGATTACTTTATGTGTTGTTATTTTTATTAAATGGTGATTTTATTTAAAAATTAAATTTCACAAATTTAGATAATTATTTCTGAAAAGTGTAGTTCATTTTTGGATTTTAAATGTCAATAAAAGAATATGGTGAATTTTTTGTATTTTTCTAAATCGATTGAATTTTTGTTGAATAGTAAAATATGATAAAGTATGATAAATACTGAATAGACGATTTATTGGGTCATGGATGTCGTATTACTAAGGTAACACACATGGCTCTAACTCACATTCACTTACTAATTTTTTTTTCATGAAATCATCACAATTTTTGGTCTCAGTGAAAAATAATCTACTTTTGAATAAAATATTATGAAAACCCTCCTACTCTCAACTATATAAACCACCAATCACCCATTCTTCCTCCCATACCACTCAAGATTTATCATTACCTTATTAAGGAAAATTAATCTAACCAAGCCCTCCACCACATCCATGACCTTCTGGTCTCAACAAAAGGCCAAAAACAAATCCCTTAAGGACATTCTCAAGGAGGAGTTCTCAATAGGTGAACCACTCTTCCTTTTTCTTTCAACTTCTTTTATAGGTTCTATTATTTCATTGCTCACTCCTCACCTCCACTATTAAAAATGATATGATAATTAAAATACCAAACATTAACTATAATTTTATTATTCTAATGTTATATTTCATCATCATCTCTCTTTTTCACATCCATTTATACATAAAATAAAAACATTGCCGAATATGTGTTAATTTATCACTTCCAGGGGGATGTGTTTAAAATTTATATTTCTATCTTAAAGACTAGTCAAGAAAATTTTTCAAAGACTCTTATAGATCATAATATATTTATTTTATCTTATTAAATTTTTTGTAATCCTTACACACTTATAATATAAAATAATAATACAAAACAATTTCATTGTGAAAAAAAAACAGCAATGTTAATCCAAGTGTTTATCATTATCTTTTATTAAATGAGTCATCCTCATTTTATATAACCAAAATAATTATAAGGTAATTTATATTTATATAATGTATATAATAATATATATTAACAATTATGGACATGTAACCTTATTTCAAATGAACTTCAATTAATCAATACAAGTAAACTGATCATGGAAATGAAGAGAGAAATAGCCTCCAAAACAATAAAATTGAACCTCTTAAACCCATAAAAATGAAATGAATGAAAATAAAAAGGTTAAAATAAATAATTTACTTGTATAGTAAGTTCAATAATTGTTAATTAAATATGGTAAATTTTATTGTTCATGTCATTAAAATCAATCGAGAACACCATCAACCATATGTTAAGGGGTTTCTCATATCACTTTTATTGATGTGATATTTCCATTGTTCTCCATTTATTTCTTATATTTGGTTTAATTTTACTACCATTATATATATAATTTCATGATTATATTTATATTAATGGTTTTTAGTGATTCAATTAATGATTATTAACTCGATTGATTACAAAGTTTTAAGGGACTTCATTTTGGTTTCTATTTCATTGTGACATACTTAGTATTGAGAACCTAATAATTATTATGTGGTGTAACTACTTACCCTTTGAGATAATTTTTCATTAGAAACTATATATTATATATATATATATATATATTAATGGATATAATTATTTTAGTAAGTCGGGTACCCTTTTACAAACTCTCTTTATTTGTAATATTGTTTTAACTATTGAAATATTGATGAGTCCATATCCTCTACTCTGTATCGATATTGAGAAGGCATATTGTACATGTATTAAATATATATATAAATGATGATTTTTAATTTCAATGATGGGTGGGTCCAACTATATCCCTTTGATGCATTGGTACTTCTCATGAGACATGTCAGTTGACGAAAAACCCTTCGAGTTTGTATTCAAAATAGAATTAGGATGGCATCTACCCACAGACAAATCATTTTGATGATATACGGGTATCATGTTTCAGATACATGATGTATAATTAATAAGAATTCTCTTTATTCATTTTTAGTTATTACTATCTGTGATGTTTTAACTATGAAAAAATCTATAAATTCAGTTCCATTATGATTTTATTAATGTTGTGTGTTTTTTCATTTATTCACTGGGAAATATTGACTATGACAATTTTATTATGATTCAATTATTTATCCTTCAAGGTCATTCTATTCAAAGATGTAGTTTATTTGTTTTTTTAATTATTTTATTTTTTCAACATTCCCTATGTAATATGAGTTACATGTATGTATCTATTTTTATTAAGACTACAAAGATAATAATTCTTTAAAGATTTCATTCCTTGTATTCATTCTAATTTAATAAGTAATGCATTCAATTCAAGCTTCAGGGGTTGGGCTGTTAAAAATTATTTTATAATAAATTAAATTTATTTGACATATTAGGATGCACACAACATAAGGTTTAAAAAAACATGATATTTTGTGGAAATATTATTAAAACCAGACAATATAACCTAGCCATTAAATTATGGGTACAAATAGAACTAAATTTCTGAAAAAAATATTTTATAAATTTTCACTTTTTATCTATTTATTATAAATACAAATAGTAATAATTTCACCAAATAAACTATTTTCTGAAAAAAAAAATTTAAAAATAAATCTATTTCATCAATTCTTGAAAAATTATGATAGAATTAATTTTTTCCACTTATAGTGAATTTATTTGAAGAAATTTTCTTCATTTTTAAAAATGTAATTCCAAAATTATATTTGCATGGATTTTTTTAAATGTTTCTGGAACGATTCATTATTTATTGGTGACAAATAATGAATTTCAATTGAAAACTATATTTTTTAAATTAATTTATAATGTTATATTATATTTTTAATTATTTTTAAAGAATTAATTTTTCAAATTTATCTCCGTTAATCCAATTATATTCATTGAAATACTTATCATGTATAATCGTTTTCTTAAAACCTTGGAAATTTTTGTAAATTTTCTCTATGGAAACTTGCTTTCTTGTCGCATCTGTGGGATTAATTTTTAATTAAATAATGACACTTATGTAAATGGAAAATTTAAAAATGTATGTCTTATTTTGAATCCAAATGATATATATTATCAAATAATATCTACATATCTTTTTTACTAATAATAATAGGTATAACGATAATAATTATTTACACTAGTTAATGAATAAAATGAATTTATACTGTATTAAACAAAAACTATTACAGTTAAAATGACCAAAACACATTTTCATAATCTTTTTATTTCCCAAATTCATACCCTATAATATATGTTTTATAAGAATATTCTATTTTGGACGCTTTCTATTGTATAAATCGTGGGTACGCCTTTTTCATTAAAATAATTTCAAGTGTACTACTCACTTCATATTTAATGGGTAACTCCCTCAAATTTATTTTTCACACAATATCAAAAAATTTGAAAATAAAATACATACCCAAATAACATCAAATAATCCATCACATCATCCTATAGGGGTTATTTTTTTGGGAAAATTCATCCTTCTATGGTTTTTAATGCAATCTTACAGTGGTTACTGGAAGCATGGGTATTGTTCTTCAACGCGCATCGTTAATTTTTTTCTTTCACCACCTCTATAAGTTATTATTGAACCAATATAATATAAAAAAATCAATATATTCCATATATATATATTATGTATGTGACCTATAACCATCTCAACATACATCAAATTGGTTGTGAATTCCTCTTTCGTGTGTATGGATGATTACCACATCTTGAGCCCATGTCATGTTTTTTCACTACCCCATATAAAGGTTGTGTATGATTTTTGATATAAATTATATTTATTATATTAATGTTATAATTATACCTATATATGTATTATATCATATATATCTTCCTAATATCCCTTAAATATTCGATAATATAACTTCACTCGTGTGTATAGAGGACTGCTCCCTCAAAAAGTGAAGTGATTCTCCTTTTACTAACGCATAACATGGAAGGTGATAAGGATAAATTTTGTGCATATATATGATATACATGAAATAATTTTTTTAATAATTTCATATATATAATTCTAAAAATATAATATTTCATTTTCTTTCTTAGATTGAAATATGATGACATCTTTCAAGTATGTGTGGACTATCTCCATCGTGAAAGGGTGTGATAGAATTTTCCTCACCAAACCACAAGAATTATATATATATAAGTATATATAATGAAATAATATGCTATATGTTATATAATTATAATTATATAATGAAAAATTATTATAGACCACAATTCCATAATTATCATTGTAAATGGAAATAATACTAATGCGTATGTACGACCTACTGATTCCATTATCTTATTTTTTATTATTTCTAAAAACCACCATTCACTATTTGTTTAAGAAGTATAATTAATGTAAAAATATTTTAATTATTTCTTGATAATTCATATAGGTATTATGAATCTATATAACTTTTAATAGAATGGAAACATTCATAACAAAGTATGAATAAAAAAACAAGAATATTATCACTTGAATTAATGAAAATAAATAAGTGTTTTCAAAACAAAGTAGTAAAATTCTATATGAGGATCACATATGATATTTTAAATATGGATCTTTCTCATCTTTAAATTAATAAATTTCATAAAACCATTGTACATTTGGTTAATCAGGTTTTAACTAAAGGATCTTCTGAGGTAAAGGACATATAGAAATTCCCTTTCATTCAGGAATATTCTTCTATTATGCACCAAATTACTTTTACATGGTGTATATTATACCCCATTAACATGTAATATAATAATCCATTCCTAATTCATGGAATTTTGTGTTTCAATTTTAATTATATCATTCAAGGGGTTTTCACATAGAAATTTCTAGTGGTAAACATTGCTGAACAATATCACTTCCTTTAGGGATTGATAACCTTATATTGAAAAAATCATAGTGTTGTGATTATTTTTCTTTAAAATTTAAATTCCATTTAAAAATCAGTTTTCATGTATATCAGATATGAATATATAATTTCCAATATTCCCTTTTTTACATACGATCATTACTTTAAATGTTATTTTATTAACTGCGTAATTATCGATAAATACATATCCTATACTAAATATGGATATATTATGGTAATTCATATTGATTCATGAATTAAATAAATTATTTGATATATGATAAATTATTTCCACCAAAAAATATGGGTGGGAATAGGTATTATATATCCCATTGATTTATATTTTGGTCCCATGAGATAAATTAATTTTCCAAAAAAAGTATTTTTATACCATTTGATTAATATATCTTGTGAAATTTCATGACAATAGAGATATCATGATGCCTGAGATCATGGAATAAAATTATGAAAAATTTTATTTATTTTAGTTATAATTATTATCCATGATCTTTAAGAATTATTTTATATCTATTTTCATTCCATTATAAGTTTTTTGATTATATGCCATGTGTATTCACTTATTTACCATTACATATTTAATATTCTTTATCTATTTTTGTGATAATTTAATTTAAATGTAATGTTTGTTCTATAGTGTTACATTCCATATTTATTATTCCTTATTGATTATTGTTATCTTTGTTTATATATAAATTGTGCTGAAAATTTTACCTCTCCCTTATTTTGTTTCCTTTCCCTGTGATATGAAATTGATATAATTACATTATTTTTCTAGGATCATATTCAATTTATTATTTTATGAATTTTGTTTTATTTTTTTCAATTAAAAATGGATATCATTTATATTTTTGGTTCTCCAAAATTTCTAAACTGATCGGTCCTTCATTATTTTTTTCATTGTATATATTATAATATAATAATCTATGACACTAGATCTGGGTCACTGGGATTGAGTTCATGGCAAGAAAACTTTCACAAAGGTAAAAAAAATAAGAATTTTCTTATCCCTTCAATTAATTAAAAAAATATATATTTAATGATTCATTTTGTTTTAAATAATATAAATATATTTAAATAGTTGATTAATACTAAATTGATGTTGGTGTTTATCTGAAGAATGGTGATTATGATGTTTTTAATTATGTGTGTATATATATGGTTTAATCAAGGAACTATTTTTGGGGAACCCATATTCACAAGAGTAATCTAGTTCCATAGAGAAATCATTGGACATGATTTTTTGAATATGCAACATCTTTAAGAATCTAGTGATAGATAAGTGTAAAACTATATCACTTTTTAATGATAAATTTTAGCAATAAGATGTTGATTTTAGAAGAATATTTTTTAAGAAATATTTTTTTGTTATTTATATTATTAATGAAGTTCATTGATTTGATAATTTATATAATTTCATTGAAAATTTAAATGATGAAAAACTCAACGTGAAAAAACATACCTTTATAGATATTAATAGTTCACTAAAATAATATATATCTGAAATATGTTCAATATAAATGTTTTTAATAGATATTTGGAAGAGATATTAAATTCATTTGATGCTAGGATACATTAACTCAACATTAAAAGTTTGATACATTAAATAAAAAAGATTGTATATTGTTAAGAAAAATTGGATCATCTCAATAAATCATGAAATATCTATTGTTACCCATGTCATGGAGAATAATTTTCTTTATTAAGGGTCTAAAAATATTAAAATAGTGGGATTGAGATCATAAATATAACCTTCCACCTCTTACTGATTTAAAAAGGTAACTCAAATCCCTAAAAAACTAGTTATTTCTAATTTTGATTCAAATACATGAATAGGAAATAGACTAATTTTTTTTAACATATAGGAATCTAAAATATATTTAAACCCCGTTAATTGATCAAGGGAGAGGTTTGTAACTCCAATATGAGAAATTCTTCAAACAAACCTCAATATTTTTGTGAATATAAATGATATGTAAACTAATGATAATTTAGTTCTAGTATTACTATTTATATAGGTCAAGGAACCCATTCATATATTGTTAGTAAGACTTATCTTCATATGAATGTTATAGAACGCCTAAAATAATTGGGAAAAAATCTAAATTTAGGAACAAGAATTCTTAAAAAAATACATTTAACATGATAATATGAATTTATCATTGATAAATAGATTTCAAAATATTGAATTGTAATTTTATTCATGCAATATATATACACATAGATATAAAAAATTAGTGTAAATTGGTACCATCAATATAACATGTTCTAATGAAATAAATTATCAAAAAAATTGTTGCAAAAGGATAAAAAATCTACCTTAGGAAGGAATAATTCCCCCTGTGATGTCAAAGAATAAATAATATGTTGTTAAATCTATTAGATGAAGTGTAAATAATAAAGAAAAAACATATAATTAGAGGATTAACTATGATTTTACACCAAACATGATAATATGCACCTATTATGGTTATATTGGTCACAATATAAATTATTCGAATAAAATATTGAAGATAAAAAATTTTAACCATGTTGGATGTAACAAGAATTAAATTGAAGAAAAGAACATGATGTTTTTTATGTGGGTAGATATTAATAATGACGATATTGAAAGGATTCCAAATATTTGAAATATATATATAATGTATAAGTGTGTGGGGTGGAATTAGGGAGGGCCATGTTAAAAAATATATCTTGACTTCATTTCCTGTTGAAAAGGATCTCACGAATGAATTGGGTAAATAAATATTGATCCCTTTTATAAAATAAAATGTCCTAAATAATTCAAAACAAGTGATGAAATTTATATCCCCTATAAGTTTTCAATTAATGAAAACTAAATAATATGTAAAAAAATGGATCTTTGGTGATTTTTTGCATCAAATGAAAATTTAACTAGGTTATGGAATAAGTATCATCATTAGTGGAGAGACTAAAAGTATGCATAAGTTCATCCATTTACCATATTATTCTGAGTGTGTATTAGTATTGTAAAATAATGGTGAATTTTTATAGGAATCAACCCTTTAGGGGATCTACTCTAATAATCCAATATTATAGAGATAATTTAATATAAAAAATATTAAATTCATGATATATTTTAATAAAATATATTATCGAGGTGTTATTTTAAATCCCATGCACAATTTTCATTTATTTTTGTTTTATTACCATGTTGATTTAATTATCTAAGCAATTTTTTAAGATACATTAATTACATTTGACATTTTTTCGTGCATTTTTTAAGTTTACTTTAGGTTTATATATTTATGAATATATTTTAAACATCACCAAATAAATTAATCTTATTTTTTAACATTCTTCATGAACATAATTTCCATATTTTATAACTATTTTCCATAATAAAAAATCCTATACATTTAATTATGGTTTTATAATTTAATATCAATTAATAATATTTTTCAAATTTTTAATTCAAGCAATTATTATCAAATATTTTTTGTTTTTTCAATTTATTTTTCTAATTATATAATGAAAATGATTGTCATCTATACCAAAAAATTATTTTTTTATACTCTTTAATTGTCATGTTATACAATTGTAATATCCACATTAATTCTATTCATGGATTATGATCATGTTATGGAAACAATTTCATTATTCTCATTTCTTTTTCATGTATAAATTAATTTAATATAGAATTATATTTTTTCCTGGATTATGTTAGAGGATCCTTTTATATTTTATCACTATGTAATTATTGGGTCAACTATACACCGATAATTATTTGGGTTTTTTTTTAAACTTTATAGGCATTAAAAGGTAAATGGCTTGTCATACAATCCCAATGGGTACACACATGGTCTGGCTAAACCCAATGGAGAACGAGTAGTAAGATCATGTTCAATAATACACATGGGTGGTTAGCCCAGTACTAGTATATTAGGAATATATACATTGAAAATTTCTTTATATGTTCAATGATATTTTGGTTAAATTTGATACATTATATTATTTTCATGCTTATATTCATTTCATATTATTTTTTATGAATTGTGTATGTATTATGATGATATATTAATGACAAATGAATGAAATTTTACATTATTCCCAAATTCCTTGGTTAATATATGCAATTTATATGTCATGAATAATTGGATATGATTTTCCATATGGAAGTTTCCTTTACATTTATTATGTCCTCATACCCTCTTTCTTATCTTATTCTAAAAAATAATATTTTACTACAGAAAATCATTTCTACCATTAGTAAGAATTTGAGCTCATCCCTTTCTTATTATTCCATTACCAAGGATATGAATAAGTGTATAAATTGTAATATGTGAAGAAGGGTACTATATATTCAGTATATTTTTAGAATATGTTTAATAGAGTTTGTAAAATATTTTATTTATGAATATTTTCACTAAGAAAACTAAACCTATAGGTTATGTGGTGTAAATCATTTTGATATATAATCAATCTTCTTTAAATATTATGTAATATAAGCATATTATTATTAGGATGCAACAATTGGTATCGATAAATTTATAAATTTTGACTTTATTGAATTTGATCTAGGAGTACATGTTTCAGTCTCCATATAAATAATAATTCATAATATTATGGATAATAATATTAAAAATTAAACCATTAATAAATTTTTTATTGAGTGTGAAGTGGGTAAGAATAATATTAATGTAAGATAAAAAAATATTTTATAATTTATTGTATCTAAATTCATCTACATAAACTATTCTCATTCTCAACCTATGTTCATGTAAAACAACTAGATATATGTCACTTTTGATGAATAATGGATACTATATTTATTTATCCATTAGAATAATACAGTCCATACCTTTAATAAACAATACTATATGCATTTGGAAGAATTTTTTTTAAACTTTGTTCATTGGAAACCAAAACATTATGGGTAAATCCCAATCCTAAATATGTTTCTTTTAAGGAGGATGAATAACTATGAATCATATTTGAATCATTATTAAGATATTGTGTTCTTATTTTATTCTAGTTTGTATAACTAAATAATTATATTTTTTGAATTTATAACAACTAAAAATACCCCCAAAAAATAATAGAGTAAAATATACAACCTAAAAAATAGTTAAACCACTAATATAATGTTGATGACAATGATGGTGTTGAATAAATAGTTTGGGACCGTTAATAACATATTGATTAATGATACATTGGAAAAATATAAATGAATATGTAAAACTGTTAGGTTTTAATATTTCACTAATTTGAATAGGTTTTCACTTTATTATGTAACTTTTTGGGTTTAAACTTTTTAACTAAAAGATAATATAACAACTATTTTGTCATAAAATAATTACACGATAATCGTAATTCTATAAATTTTATTTCTTAAACTTCATGTAGGAAAAAACTATATAGATAAATATAAAAATCCAAAAAAAATCATTAGAATAGTATATGAATAAGAATTAAAAATTATTAAATAAACCCCCAATAATGCACAATTAATCATTGAAAATAATCCCCATAATCTTGTGATATAACATCTTTTTAATAACCAACCATTTGAAATTTTATTATCCGAATAAAAAAAATCCAATTAAAATAAGATAATGGATAATCCTACGATAAATATTACTCCTTGAAACATTAAATAAACCTCTATATAAGAATAATATCTTCAAGGGGTAACCTCATACATCATTTTCAATACATTTCATGATCAAATCATTGTAATATTATTCACGGTAAGATAATGTATTTCATCATGTGAACAAAATAACACCTCAAATAATATATGTATCATTATGGTGTAGTATACATCATCAATTCAATGATAAATTCATTATATTCAAATACAAATAAAGATATTTTACATCTACTCCCTACTCGATACATAATCTATAAAACATTAATTTTTGAATTACTCAAAATAAGATAATTTTAATGTAATCTATGTAATTAATATCATTACTATTTAAAAGTGAATTCCATTAAATATTGATCTGCACACTTCCATATTTAATGACAACTTAAACATCTTATACACTATATTACATATTATAATAATTTTATGTATTTTTTATACACTTATTAGATATTATGAAATATTGAACACTTTCAAAAATAATTTTAAACATTTAATACCTTATAAAGAATACTAGTGAAATTTATAATAGAATATATTTTAATAGAGTAATATTATCAATGTGTAATATATATAAAATTCATGTAATACGATGACTTCCATGTTTTATCTCATACGTAAAATTATATTATTTTATCGAAATATTCATTTCCATTGGGAAAAATTCAAATATAAAATTCATTTTCAAGAAACACTGTGATATACCAAATTTATTTACAAGTAATATTTATATCTTCAAACATATACAATAGTCTTTTATTCAAAAGGTAAAAAAAATATTTCCAGGCATTAGAGTATATAATTAACCAATTCTTTACATATATCCTAATGCATTAGAAAATTTTTTATTATGTAAAAGTAAATTCCATATGATTATAAGTTTATAAATAGAATTTAGTTTGATTAATAAATTACTTCAATGTAAAAAATTTATATTACAATAACAATAAATCAATAATCAAAATTATATCAACTTATATATGTTTAACATAATTTGTCCCATTTACATGTTGTTAAGGATTTAAATACAATCTCTATAATTCCATTATAAATACATATAATAATATAATGAAAATTACAAATATAAAAAAAGTATTAACCAAGGTGATGGAGATTAATAATTGATTGGGATTAATACGTATAAAAAAACAAAAAATTGAATAAACTCTAATAAATAACATTCCAATATTTGATAATTTAAAAATAATAAAAATTCATTACAATGACTAATTTTTTTCCCTTTTTGTAAGAAATTAAATTTAAAACAACTATGATATTTTCTTATAATATTAATGATCTACTCGCAGCAAAAAAACGAACAATACTTTATAGTAGGAGTAGATAAAAATCATGAAATAGGTCATGAAAATTAAATATATTTCAAAAAATAATAATATAAATCATAAAATGAATAAAATATGTAACTCCAGTAACATCCCATTAATAATTTTATGTATTTATATACCCACTTGGGTTAAATTATTAATGTACCACAAGGATGTTTTAATGAAATATTTTCAGTAAATACTTTTTATTCATCAATAGCTTTCATTAAACGCAATCATGTGTTTAAATGAACCATGATATTACATTACAATAGGATGAAAATTTTAAAATAGTTTTTAGGTTATTGAAAATAAATATAACTTACTTATGAAAATATATTGTGAAGCCATTCGCTACCAATTATTTATGATAATTATAAATGAACAATATATATATATATATATTTGTATTAATATATTTAGTGAATTACTATTATTAAATGAAATTAATGAAGTATATTTGTTATATAATAATTAAAATATTTTTTATTTTCATCCTATAAATATTTTTCTCATAGTGTATGTATATATCCTATTTGATGTATAAAAATCTATATCTTTCAAATGGGTATTTTTCAGCATTTTAATGGTGAACCCCGTTTATTTTATGATTTTTACACACTAGTAATTTTAATATGAAAACATGAACATTATATTTAAAATTGGGATATAAAAATTAATTTTGGGATAAATTTTTAATATTTTTCAAATAACATTCACATTTTGATGAATTGTAAAAATACAACTAATTTTAATTGGAAATAATTTTATTCATCATAATAATTTATATGGTTAATGTAGCACCCCCCAGTTTGAGATATGTGGACTTTTTTATGTATTTTTATGTGTTTAAAGTACATGGGATGAGTGTGGAAGAGGTTGGGAGAGTTTGGAATGGTTTTGGATGAGTTTGGAGGCTTTTAAAGGGGTGCACGGTTTGAGCATAGTTAGTTGAAACCGTGCGGGTTCTCCAGAAAACCGTGTATGGGAGACAGTTGTCTTCGCACGGCCTGCGCATGGTTTTCCAAACCATGTGATGAAACTCTACGGAACCTTGATCCCAAGGCAGTAGAGTGTGCATGGTTAGCGCATGGTTTTCCAGACCGTGCAGGCTAACCGTGCGGCCACTTAAAAATAAGGTTATAAAACCCAGGCTCACTCAAGATTTCCTCATTTTTGTCCAATATTTCTCCCACTTGAGCCTCACTTGAGATTTTGGGTTCTCAAGGGTTAAGGGTACTCTCCCACTCAATTTATAAGCGTTTATAAGGGGTTTCAATGCAGTTTTAAGGTGGTTTCTCCCAGGTAAGTCTCTCCTCTTGTTTCTATTGTGTTTTCCTCTAGATCTACATCCCTCTCTTTCATGGTATTCTAGATCTACACTTTCTGTGTGTAGATCTAGGGTTGGGGTTTCTTTGGATGTTAATATTAAGGCTTGTGGATGTTAGTGGAAGTGATCTAGAGAGGTTTCAGTGGTGCGTTCGCCGGATTTGAGGTGCCATTGTTCGTGGGTCGATTTCTCTGGAACCCTAAATGTTGGTGGATTCTCTCTCAACTATACTTGGTTATAACTAGTGGTTCTTTGTTATAATTAATTGTTATGCTGAAAATTAATTGTGAATTGCTATGCGAAATTGGTTGGAAATCCATTGGGTGATATTTTGGGGATTTTTGTGAAAAAAGGGGTTTATGGTTAAATGTTATCCTTGTGGATTTTAAAATGGAATTTTAAAATGGGATGCTATGGTTGATTTGTGAAAATGATTGATAAAAAGGGGTTTTCAATAAAAGGGTTGTTTTATTGAAATGTTGTTGGGCATGGAAAATGGTTTTCAATAAATGGGTGATTTATTGAAGTGGATTGATATGCAATGGAATTGGTTGATTGCATGTTGTTGTGACGTTGGTGGGTTTATGCTTGTTTTGGTTTGATTCAAATGTTGTATGGAAGTGGGAGGGAAGTCTCACTATAAAAAGTGGATGGATAGTTTTCGGAAGAACCACCATATGAGTAGTGGTCAGGAATTAACACTAGTTGTGAATGGGTGAACTGGTTAGGCAGAAGGCCAACAATTTTGATTTTTTTGGTGTGAATGGGTGAACGGGTTGGGAAGAAGTCCCTCCGTTTTGGTTCTTTGTTTTTCATTGCTTTTCAAGAAGGAATTGTTGTGCTAATTTGTAAATTTTGGGATGATTGTTTCTTGTTTGGTTGGCTTTCCCTTGGTTCCTTGGTTTGGGTGTGATGTCTTGGTAAGAGCATGGTTGGCTTATGGTAATGGTTGCACTTATGATTATCTTATATGAACTATTTTATATAAATGTGCTAATGGTTATATCCTAGTGGCGTCTGTAGGGAAGTCATTTGGGGAAATCCTACATATTTTTAGTACTCACCTCCTACTTTGGCAATGTGGTGTCTTCATAGATCTCATTTACCGTGACATGGGCAAAGTTAAGGAATCACGCTCCTTTAGTGGAGCATTGTGTTCCCTTGGTGGAGCATGGAGCTTGGATCTTGGCGTGGAGCTGTGGCGGTGTCATGTCTTGGGGTGTTTGGTTGTTTAGTTTTCGTAGTGTACTCTGATGCTGTGTGGACATGTCTCGTTGTATTGGTTTTGAGTTGTGTTGTGGAACAACTTAGTTGTACTTTGGGAATGCATGGTTAGGTAATAGAATTGATGTGCTTCATGTAGTGGTTGTTAGTGGATTTTTTGGTTTGTTTTTTCTAAAGGTAAATGTAACACCCCAAGCTTCTACGGTATGCTTCTCTTTGAATAATGTGATAGCTTGTGTTGTACGCAACACCGAGTTCTAACACACCATAACCAATCAAACTAGCCGTTATGAATAGTAATACCTGCCTTTTGAAATTATATATATTTTATATTTCAAAATGGACTACATTTTTGGATTCGTAATATCAAATTTATCCTAAGGTGAAATTTTGGTACTTTTCGGATAACATTAATATTTTGATGAATAGTGAAAATTACTAAATTTTAATTAAAAACAACTTTTTTAATCAAAATAATTAATAGTGATAAATTATGAATTTGAGTGATTTTAAAGTATATTTAGAATATATTTCTACCATTTAATAGAATTTTGGTCATTGTACATAATTTTACAATTAAACTGGACATAAACAAGTGTCAATCTTTTGACAGTTATTATCTCTTAAAAACACGCTTTTTGTTTTAACAACGGCAATTAATTTTAAATTAATTTATAACACTTATGTGTTTTGAATTTGGAAAAATTTATTCCATATTTGGAATCAGGATGTTCAAATTGTGTAAATAGGTAACTTTTATTTTTAGAAATTTTGAATAATTACTTCGGTAAATATTTTATTTACCATGGTTAAGGGTTAATCCGGTAAATAAGGGTTAAGAAATAATATTATAATAATACCAAATTACCCTAAAACGTGTCCTAGCCTTATTGGGTGATACGTTTTCGACCATAGGCGTCTTTGGGTCGATTTTGGGACCCCATGGAGCCACTTGTAGGTGATAGGGACACTTAATTTTAATTAAGTTAAAATACGTACTAAAATGACATAAGCATATATCTTTTAGAAAAAAAAATTTTACATAGAGTTATATATGTTTTATTTTAGACTATAAATATTCATTAGAAAGATAAAACGATTTCCTACATAATGATATTTTATTTATAATTTTTAGACTTTAAATAATTTAATATATTTATGACACAATTATGATACATTAATTACCATAATAGTGACAAATTAAAATAATTGATATTATAAATACCCAAATAAATATAATTTGAGACTTTTAATGAATTAAAATAATATTCTAGGATAATATGACATATTAGGATTTATTTAATTGACTTTTTTCTAAGTAATCATTCTGTTATAAGTTTCACAAAAATCAACTATTGAATAGTGTCAAAATTGACATAAAAGAGTTTTTAAAACAAATATTATATTATTAATTGATATTAAATCCCTCAAAATCTAAGGTTCGGCAAAGAGACTTATTTCATGATAGTTATATCATTAATGGACCACTTGGGGGTCTCTTGTATGTATATAGTATGTTTATTAACTATATAATATAAAAATACAAAGTGACATGGTAAATGTCAAACTAATTAACTAAGAGTTAAAACTAAAAGATAAGGTTAATATAGTAACCCAAACCTAACTAAATTCTATTGGTTTAATGTATTTCGACCTATCCCCACCTTAACCTTTGAATAATAAACTTTGGACCCATTAGAAACCGAATATTAATTTATTATAAATTAGTATTTCTAGCTTTTCAAAAGGTGCCCCTCACCCCTCTTATAAAAGGTCACTCCCCCTTCTCATTACTTCACACCTTCAAAGCCTTTTGGATCATCCAAACTCTGCCCGAATACTCTACCAATAAACCTCAATACAAACTAGAGGCCTTATTTTGATCAGAAAGACAACCTAAGGAGCCCATTTGATCAAATCAAAAGGAAGAACCCGAAGAAGAGGTAATGTTTTCACCACCCCTTTTCAAGTTCCTTTATTCTTCCACTTCTTCTTACTTTGTTATTACCATTATAATATAATAACTCCAGTATCATATATATACTGTGATTTTATTATAAATATGGTACAACCATGTTCAGTATTCTATCCAGCCTTTGAATAACATGTCACCATACGTGCGTACGTATGGCTTACCGTCTCCACGTCGTGGTGTAATTGTTATTCAATATATTATTATTTGGATGGGTATAATAATGATGTGTAACTCATGTAAATAATAAATATAAAATGTTAATTATTCTGTATATATGATATACCATCCATTTATATATTATTTTAATATCAAAAGAATGATATTGTCGCTCGTGCGTACGTACGGACTACCATCTCCACAAACGCGATGAGATTCATTCTCCATCATATCCATTCAAGTATAATTATCATTTGATGATTTAAAAATTATGTTTAAGGAATTGATATCATTATGAATATGAATAATATAAAACCTATCCATTACAAACATGGCTTACGTAACAAAACATATAAAAGAAAACGAGTAGGTTAACATCCGAAACAACGATAATACTAAGATATTATTAACAAAGCAATGTTAAAAGATCATATATGATATCATATGAATGTATATGATTATTGTATAATTTAATAACAATTATTTCACTATTATACGAGAGGTTAACCTACCCTCAACCAAGGAAAATTACAAGGTAAGGGTTATTTCGCAATCTCTTCACTATCTGAGGTTGTTTATACGTAATTATCTACTGGGGTTTCTTTATCATCCACATCCATGTTTCTTCGAAATGTATCTCAAAAAGATTTTACTATTTAAAATAATATGGGTTAAAGTCATTTATAACCTTTTTGAATTTTTATAATAGGTTTATAAAGGAATCTTTCCGTCATTTTCCAAACAAGGTGCTTTTAACCTTTTCGACAGAATTAAGGTAAGAATTTTTTTAACTTATACGGTGGGTGTGGTTATTTTCCGCCGTTATAAAATCATCGAAGATTCCCTTACAATCTTATAATAATATTTTCAAAGAAAATGTTTTATTTTATAAATATATGACTCTTAAATGATTTCAAAAATATAAAGAGATATTTCTCTAAAAAGAGTTTTGATTTCATCTATGTCAACATCCTTTGATGGATTTTACGCTTATATGAAGTTGATTTATTATGATACAAAACTACTATATTGTATTGAAGGTTTTGTTATATGTTTGACTATGGATGTGCTATTTTTATACCATTCATATTTTATAATGAAAGTATTTACATTTCGTATGCTAGTTTTAATACGAATGTTTATGTTATGTTTAAACCTTTTCATATGGGAATGCATTGGACATAATATGTGATGGGTGGAGCCCTCTATAGCTCCTCGATGCATCGGTAGGTCTCATGAGACAAACTAGTGTCTTGGCACAAGGCCTTGAAAAAATATTATTTGTAGTCTTGGCATGAGGCCTTGGCTATGTGGTTATGATAGTCTGGCATTATGCATTCCATCATTATGAAAGTGGTTATTAATATTGCATGTGATTCTTAGATTAGTAGAATATCCATGTGAATAAGTAAATGGAATTATTTCATTTTATTTTTTCCATACTATGTTGAAGTTCAAGTTTAAAAGGCTTTTGTTTTAGTTATACGTTGCCTTAAATGTTTATTCTTATTTATGAAAGTTTCTGCTATATTGTTATACTTACTGGGCATTTGAGCTCACCCCTTTTCTATGTTTTATTTTTCCCAAGATGTGAAGAAGTAAATTATGAATGACCTGCAGGGATATTATGTGGGGATATGAGTGTGGAATATAGAGAAAATATGTTGTTGTAGTAGTTTTTCAGTTTATGATGTAATTTAAGACTTATGAATATATCTAGTGTTTCCAAGGCTACTAAACCAATCGGTCTTTCGAGATTTGATCTTTCTTGAGATCATGCCAATGTTATGTAATAATGCACCGACTCTAGGTAACTGGGGTCTGGGTGTTACAGTTGGTGTCAGAGGAAGTTTAGTACAAACCTTGGAAGCTAGATTTAGATAAACTCTGATTAGAGCACATAGACCTAAGATGGACTTTGAGGATTAGTATAGAAGAACTTCTTAGAATTTTGGTATTGTAGAGATTTTTTTAGTTTTCCGAGCAATACATCCCTGTCTGGATACGAGACGGTAGAGGCGGCTCTGGCACAGATGTAGCTAGGGGTAAAACCCGAAAACACCACTTTGAGCTAGACTCGAACGGGAACCGGTGCACGACAACGGGCCTTGCTGCACTCTTGGTTACGACACTCCCGGGGGATATTCTTAGGATAACTCTCATTTTCTTTACAAATCGTTATGAAGGGTTTATGAGTATATAATTCCTCAATGAAAACATTCTTATGATTATGGATTATATCCATAAATAGTTCAATTTATGTTAAGTGTTTTATAAGTATGGGATTATGTACTTTGATTCATAAACTGATCTAGTTTATGCCATTGTTTAGAAATGGATCCTAGTGGAAGAAATGGAAATTGTATCAATGCACGCACTCCATGTAGATATTTCCCTCCTGCTCAAGATAATTATAGTGGAGCTGGTGATGCAACTGGTGCCGATCATCTAATCACCATACTGGGACAACTCACTCGGGTTATGAATAATAACCTTACCCATATGGAGCACCCTGATCCGCAGCGTGGAGGATCAATGTTAGATCGATTCATGACGCAACAACCACCAACGTTCAATGGGAGTAAAAATACCTTAGTAGCTGAGCAATGGATAAATTCCCTAGAGAAAATATTTTAGGCTTTGGGGAGTAGTGAAGGGGAAAAAGTTATCATGGCAGTTTACCGCCTCACTGGAGATGCTGATCAATGGTGGTCATTAATTAAAAATACAAAGGAAGATGATGAAGTATCAAATATGTAATGGAGGGAGTTCAAAGATCTTTTTTTAGAAAAATACTTTCCTCGCGACCACCGAGCAGATATGGAAAGGAAGTTTCTGAGTCTGTGACAAAAGGAGGATGAGAATGTCGCAAAGTATGAGGCTAACTTTATAAGGTTAGCAAGGTATACTGGATATTATATATGTAACCCAAGAAGTAAGATTGATCATTTCTTTGATGGGTTAAAACCATTTCTCTGTCGAGCATTAGTCTCACAATCTGTTTCATCGTACGAAGACATTGTCTCATGTGCTATCAAGACCGAAAAGGAATTCTCTAAGTCTTATGACTTTAAATCGAAGCAAGAGAAGAAGATACTTGCTGATCAATCTGGGAAAGGAAATAAGGGGAAGAAGGGAATGTTTGAATATCTATCTTGTGGTAAATGTGGAAAGAAACACCACGGTACTTTCTTGAAGGGAACGAGAGTCTGTTACAAGTGTGTTGAAAAAGGCCACCAAGCTCGTGATTGCAAGGGGAAGAAGGAAGCTACCAATGTTCAGTGATACAATTGTAGGGAGATGGGGCATTATGTAAATGAATGTCCTAAGCGTCAGGAGAACTTACCTCAGAAAAGGCCAAGAGATCAAGGCCAAGATTATGTTATCACTACTACTGAGGTAGAAGCTCTGAAAGACGTGGTGGTAGGTAATTTAATGGTTTCCTCAAGTTTAGCAAATGCATTATTTGATTCTGGATCATCGCATTGTTTCATATCTTCCCAGTTTTCTAAGAAAATTAGATATTTCTAATTTGATTTAACAAGGGAGTTGTCAGTTAAAACTCCAAAGGGAAGTATCATTGCAACAAAGTTTTGTGAATCAGTCCCCATTAGAGCACATAAATGTTCTTTATCTGCTGATCTCATCGGCATACCTATGATTGAGCTTGATATAATCCTCAGTATGTATTGGCTTTTGGACTATGATGCAAAGATTTATTGTAAGAATAAGGAGGTTACGATTTTTTATGATGATAATAAGGAACACATTATCTTTAGAGCAGAATCGTCACCACCTAATTCTTATCTAGATCCACCCCCAGTAGCTCAACTAAATTCAATTATTGGGGAGGAAGAGAATGAAATAACTACGGGTGAGGAAAGGAATGTTAAAATAGAAGATGTACCTGTTGTGAAAGAATTTGTAGATGTATTTCCGGAAGATTTACCGGGACATCCTCCAGAACGAGAAGTTGAGTTTTCCACTGATTTAATTCCTGGATCAAGGCCTATATCAAAGACCCCTTATAGAATGGCCACTGTAGAATTAGTTGAACTAAAGAAACAACTAGAGGAATTGAGTAATAAGGGATTTATTCTCCCGAGTGTTTCTCCATGGGGAGCCCCTATTCTTTTTGTTAAAAAGAAAGATGGATCTATGAGGTTATGTATCGACTACAGGGAGATCAATGCTATAACAATAAAGAAAAAGTATCCCATACCTCGCATTGATGATTTATTTGACCAACTGCATGAAGCTCAATACTTTTTAAAGATTGACCTTCGATCTGGATACCATCAGTTGTGTGTGAAGAAGGAAGACATTCCGAAGACAGCATTTTGAACCAGGTACGGGCATTACGAGTTTACAGTAATGCCTTTTGGATTGACTAATGCACCCTCTGTATTTATGGATCTGATTAATAGAGTTTTCAAGGAGTATCTCGATGAATTTGTGGTGGTATTTATTGATGATATCTTGGTATACTCCAAAAGCTATTAAGATCATGAAAATCACTTGCGCATTATCCTAAAGTCTCTGAGAAGACATGAATTATATGGGAAGTTTAGAAAGTGTGAATTATGGCTTCAGGAGATTTCTTTTCTTGTCCATAGTGTCTCTAAAGATCGAATCTTTATTGATCCTTCTAAGACCAAGGCAATCCAAGAATGGAAAGCACCTACGAATATAACTGAGGTACGTAGTATTATTTGTTTAGTAGGTTATTATCGACGTTTCATCCGGAATTTTTCCTGATTGGCTAACCCATTAATGCTGCTCACACGTAAAGGGGTTAAATTTGTTTAGACAAAAGATTGTGAGTAATGTTTTGAATAACTGAAGAGAATATTAGTCAATGCTCCTATATTGACTCTACCATCGGGGAATGATGGGTTTGTTATTTATAGTGATGCATCGAAGAAAGGAATTTGTTGTGTCCTTATGCAGAATATTGGGGTTATTTCCTATGCATCACGACAGTTGAAAATTCATGAACAAAACTATCCTACTCATGATCTCGAGTTAGAAGCTGTGATCTTTGCTTTGAAGATATGGAGGCACTACCTCTATGGTGAGAAATGTGAGATTTATACTGATCACAAGAGTTTGAAGTATATTTTCTCACAAAAAGAACTCAACATGAGGCAAAGGAGATGGATTGAATTACTCAAGGATTATGACTGTATGATACACTACCACCCGGGGAAAGCAAACAATGTGGCAGATTCTTTGAGCAGAAAAGACCATGGCGTTTTAAACGTGATGAGAATTGAAAGGGATCCAATTTTGATGGATCTAGTGAAGATGGACATGGGAATAACCAGGGAAGGTGAAACATTAATGATTTTTCAAATGGTTGCCAAACCATCTTTACTAGAAAGGATTAAAATTTCTTAGACTGATGATGGAGAATTTCAAAAGAAGATTAAAGCTGTGAATGATGGGAGATTGAGAGATTTTGTGTATGAAGATGGAATTTTGAAATTCGGGAAGAGGCTTTGTGTTCCCGATATACCTGATCTAAAAAGGGAATTGTTGGATGATGCTCATAGTTCCAATTTCTCTATAAACCCTTGGAGCCCATTAGGATTCTTTATACGAGAGAACAAGTACTGAGAAACCAGACGACGCGTCTGGTAAAAGTTTTGTGGAGAAACTAGAAGATGGAAGAGGCAACGTGGGAACCCGAGGAACTTATGATGAAGAACCACCCGAGTCTTTTCATGTGATAATTATTCTAGAAATTTAGAGGATGAAATTATTTGAAGTAGGGGAGAAAGTAACACCCCAAGCTTCTACGGTACACTTCTCTTTGAATAATGTGATAACGTGTGTTGTACGCAACACCGAGTTCAAACACACCATAACCAATCAAACTAGCCGTTATGAATAGTAATACCTAATTTTTGAAATTATATATATTTTATATTTCAAAATGGACTTCATTTTTGGATTCGGAATATCGAATTTAGCCTAAGGTGAAATTTTGGTGCTTTTCGGATAACTTTAATATTTTGATGAATAGTGAAAATTACTAAATTTTAATTAAAAACAACTTTTTTAATCAAAATAATTAATAGTGATACATTATGAATTTGAGTGGTTTTAAAGTATATTTAGAATATATTTTTACCATTTAATAGAATTTTGGTCATTGGATATAATTTTACAATTAAACCGGACATAAACAAGTGTCAATCTTTTGATAGTTATTATCTCTTAAAAACCCGCTTTTTGTTTTAACAACGGGAATTAATTTTAAATTAATTTCTGCCAATTCTTTGTTTTTAATTTGGAAAAATGGATTCTATATTTGGAATCAGGATGTTCAAATTTTTTAAATAGGTAACTTTTATTTTTAGACATTTTGAATAATTACTTCGGTAAATATTTTATTTACCATGGTTTAGGGTAAATTCGGTAAATAAGGGTTAAACAATAATATTATAATAATACTAAATTACCCTAAAATGTGCCCTAGACTTATTGGGTGACACATGTTTGACCATAGGCATCTTTGGGTCGATTTTGGGACCCCATGGAGCCACTTGTAGGTGATAGGGACACTTAATTTTAATTAAGTTAAAATAAGTACAAAAATGACATAAGCATATATCTTTTAGAAAAAAAAATTTACATAGAGTTATATATGTTTTATTTTCGACTATAAATATTCATTAGAAATATAAAACGATTTCCTACATAATGATATTTTATTTATAATTTTTAGACTTTATATATTTTAACATATTTTTGACACAATTATTATACAGTAATTACCATAATAGTGACAAATTCAAATAATTTATATTATAAATACCCAAATAAATATAATTTGAGACTTTTAATGAATTATACTAGTTTTCTAGGATAATATGACATAATAGGATTGATTTAATTGACCTTTTTCGAAGTAATCATTCTGTTATAAGTTTCACAAAAATCAACTATTGAATAGTTTCAAAGTTGACATAAAAGAGTTTTTAAAACAAATATTATATTATTAATTGATATTAAATTCTTAAAAATATAAGGTTCGGCCAAGAGACTTCTATTATGATAGTTATATCATTAATGGACCACTTGGGGGGTCGATTGGATGTATAGAGTATGTTTATTAACTATATAATATAAAAATACAAAGTGACATGGTAAATGTCAAACTAATTATTTAAGAGTTAAAACTAAAAGATAAGGTTAATATAGTAACCCGAACCTGTCTAAATTCTATTGGTTTAATGGTTTTGGACCTATCCCCACCTTAAACTTTGAATAATCAACTTTTGACCCATTATAATCCGAATATGAATTTATTATAAATTAATATTTCTAGCTTTTCCAAAGTTGCCCCTCGCCCCTCTTATAAAAGGGCACTCCCCCTTCTCATTACTTCACACCTTCAACGCCTTTTGGTTCGTCCAAAATCTGCCCAAATACTCTCCCAACTTCCCTCAATACAACCTAGAGGCCTTAGTTGGATCATAAAGCCATCTTAAGGAGCCCTTTTGATCAAATCAAAAGGAAGAACCCGAAGAAGAGGTAATGTTTTCACAACCCCTTTTCAAGTTCCTTTCTTCTTCCACTTCTTCTTCCTTTGTTATTACCATTCTAAAATAATAAATCCTGTATCATATATATACTGTGATGTTATTATAAATATGGTACAACCATATTCAGTATTCTATCCACCCTTTGAATAACATGTCACCATACGTGCGTACATACGGCTTACCGTCTCCACATCGTGGTGTAATTGTTATTCAATATATTATTATTTGGATGGGTATAAAAATGATGTGTAACTCATGTTAATGATAAATATAACATGTTAATTATTCTGTATATATGATATAACATCCATTTATATATTATTTTAATATCAAAAGAATGATATTGTCGCTCGTGCGTACGTACAGACTACCGTCTCCACGAACGCAATGAGATTTTTTCTCCATCGTATCCATTCAAGTATAATTATCATTTGATGATTTAAAAATGATGTTTAAGGACTTGATATCATTCTGGATATAAATAATATACAACCTATCAATTAAAAACATGGCTTACGTAACAAAACATATAAAATAAAACGAGTAAGTTAACACCCGAAACAACGATTATACTAAGATATTATTAACAAAGAAATGTTAAAAGATCATATATGATATCATATGAATGTATATGATTCTTGTATAATTTAATAAAAATTATTTCACTATTATACAGGAGGTTAACCTACCCTCAACCAAGGAAAAGTACAAGGTAAGGGTTATTTCGCAATCTCTTCATTATCCGAGGTTGTTTATACGTAATTATCTACTGGGATTTCTTTATCATCCACATCCATGTTTCTTCGAAATGTATTTCAAAATGATTTTACTATTTAAAATAATATGGGTTAAATTCATTTATACCCTTGTTTGACTTTTTATAAGAGGTTTATAAAGGAATCTTTCCTTCGTTTTCCAAACAAGGTGCTTTTAACCTTTTTGACAGAATTCAGGTAAGAATGTTTTTTTAACTTATACGGCAGGTGTGGTTATTTTCCGCCGTTATAAAATCCTCGAAGCTTCCCTTAAAAGATTATAAGAATATTTTCAAAGAAAATGTTTTATTATATAAATATATGACTCTTAAATGATTTCAAAAATAGAAAGATATATTTCTCTAAAAAGAGTTTTGATTTCATCTATGTCAACATCCTTTGATGGATTTTACGCTTATTTGAAGTTGATTTATTATGATACAAAACTTCTATATTGTATTGAAGGTTTTGTGATATGTTTGAATGTGGATGTGCTATTTTTATACCATTCATAGTTTATAGTGAAAGTATTGACATTTCGTATGCTAGTTTTAATACGAATGTTTATGTTATGTTTAAACCTTTTCATATGGGAATGCATTGGACTTAATATGTGATGGGTGGAGCCTGCTATAACTACTCGATGCATCGGTAGGTCTCATGAGACAAACTAATGTCTTGGCACAAGGCCTTGACAAAATCTTATTTGTAGTCTTGGAACGAGGCCTTGGCTATGTGTTTATGATAGTCTGGAATTATGCATTCCATCGTTATGAAAGTGGTTATTGATATTGCATGTGATTATTCGATTAGTAGAATATCCATGTGAATAATTAAATGGAATTATTTCATTTTATTTTTTCCATACTATCTTGAATTTCAAGTTTAAAAGGCTTTTGTTTTAGTTATACATTGCCTTAAATGTTTATTCTTATTTATGAAAGTTTCCACTATATTGTTATCCTTACTGGGCATTTCAGCTCACCCCTTTTCTATGTTTTATTTTTCCCAGGAAGTGAAGAAGAAAATTATGAATGACCTGCAGGGATATTATGTGGGGATATGAGTGTGGAATATGGAGACAATATGTTGTTGTAGTAGTTTTCACTTTATGATGTAATCTAAGACTTATGAATATATCTAGTGTTTCAAGGCTACTAAACCAATCGGTCTTTCGAGATTTGATCTTTCTTGAGATCATGCCAATGTTAGGTAATAATGCACCGACTCTAGGTAACTGGGGTCGGGGCGTTACAGTAAAATAGTTCCCCAACTAGATCTTGAGGCCCTAGGAATTTATTTACATCCTTTAGCGCTTTGGTAACGTCGCTTAAGGCCAAGTAGCCCTCACCGCCTCCTCAATACAATGAGGTAGGGGCGGGGTGTTACAAATGGTATCAGTTTGTTCGGTCCATTGGAGTTGATCGTCAGATTTAGTGTTGACATTAGTGGTGTTACATTCCTTGATTCGGGATAGTAGCAAGGCGTAGGAATGTCAAATCCTAGAATGTATATCATAAAAGGATGTAACTAACCCTTTTATGCTGAAATTCAAGTTACCAGGGAGTTGGGTACATAAGTGTTTTGGAGTCACTTATAGGAATTGGAAATATCATTGTCGTGGGTATAGCCAATGAGATGAGCATGTCATGCATGGTAGAAATGACTTCCCACTAGGATGAATATTTCATTTGTGTATAATGATTTATGATGTGATATGAATGTCTAAAATTTCATTGTGAATAAATTGGTATTTTGAAAATGGTTTGGTTTTCAAAATGGTGAAAGATGGCACATGTGGAAAATGTGAACTGGTGGAAAACCCTGTTGTGATAGTGTTGTGTAATGTGATTTCAAATGGGATTTTGTGATGTCTACAGAAGTGAGACTCATGGTTTTTTGTTTTCTGTTTATAGATATGGCACCGAGTAGGCGTCAAAGAGACCAACCAGAAGAGGCTACTGAGAATGTGGTAGCACCAGAGCCTCAGGTGAACCAGCAGCTTTTGCGAAGCATAGTGAAGGCTTTCCAAGATGTGGAATGTGGAAATAGATTGGATGAACCAAGGCATGTGGATCATGCGGTTCTGTTTTAGAAGCACAATCCACCCATATTCAGGGGTGATTTAGATCTGGAGAGGGCAGAATAATGGTTGAATAGAATGGACAAGATCATCGAGTTCTTGCCAACACCGGTAGAGTTAAAAGTGAAGTTGGATACATATATGTTGGAGGATATTGCCCTTCAGTGGGGGGGAGTGGGTATTCTAAGTGGGGATAGACCATGGTATGATGTGGGGAAGGCTTTGAGGAATTTTTTAATAAAAAATTCTACCCATATACGTTCAAAATTCAGCGTACGACTGATTTCTTCAGTTTGAATCAAGAGAATATGTCTGTGACCGAGTATGCAGCTATGTTCCGGAACTTAGTGCGGTTTTCACCCGAGGTGGCATGTATCATGTAATTAAAGGAAAGGATCTTTGAAGCGGGATTAAGGAAAGAAATATGTTCAAAGATAGTGGTGCTGTGTATAGATGATTACACAGAGATGGTAAATAGAGCCTCGGTGGCTGAGCGAGGTCTGTTGGGAGCTCTGGGAGGGGGAAGCATGTTGGTACCCATGGGGAATAGTTGGAACTATAACGCTGGGTTCAACAGGAGGAGGGACACTTATTCCCAGGGTGGTAATATGGCATATAATCTGATTGCAGGATCGGTAAATCTTCCTTCGAAGCCCCAGAGGAAGCAGGGATGTTTTCAGTGTGGTTGTAAGAGGCACATCAAGCGGGATTTCATGGGACAACCTGGAGCATGTCATAATTGTAATCACATGGGGCATCTTCTGTGTTATTTTTGGAATGCTCCAAATTCGAGTGTGTGTGACACTCCTCAGGGATCACAGACGTCGTATTCTTCGATGGGAAGGGGACAACAGCACACCCATCTTCAGAAGAGTAAAGTGGGTCATGGTGATTCTTGGAATACCATGACGCCTCAGCAGATAAATAAAGAGCAGAGTGTGGCAAGAAATCATGTGTTTTGAGCTGAGCAGGTTGTGGTGGATAATCATTCGTGACCATCCACAGTGCGAGGTACTATTCTTTCAAATTCTACCTTGATGCATGTGTTGTTTCATATGGGTGCTTCACACTCTTTTATTGCTGCACGTGTGGTTGATTTGCTGGTTTTAAGGGTAGAAATGATGCCTTCTATTTTGAAACATTAAACTCTTCTCGGTTGAAGAGAGTGTCGAGCCTTCTTGTGTAGATAATTTTGTATCGTTGTGGGCGAGGTTGAGATAGTGTAGAATTTCACAATGCTTGAGATGGATGGGTATGATGTAATCCTGCGAATGTATTGGCTGGGGGATTTTAAAGCCCACATTTATTGTGATGTGAGAACAATGGATTTTATGATACACAATGGCGTTAGACATCTCTTTAGAAGAGAGAAGCATGAAAGGCAGGGTGCAACAGGTTTGTTGGCACCAGCAGTGGGTACGTTATCATATCAGTTGGCGGTTTTGTCATTGGAATCAGTAGAGGGTGTTGAGAAGAGTGTTCCTCTGGCAGTGGTGGATCAGTTCATGGATGTTTTTTCTGAAGAATTCTCTGGGTTACCTCCCGTAAGAGAAGTCGAGTTTACGATTGATCTCCTTTTGGGGACCAGTCCTATCTCACTTCCGTCTTATCGTATGGAACCAGCTGAATTACAGGAATTGAAAATCCAGTTGGAAGAGTTATAAAACAAAGGGTTTATCCGGCCTAGCACGTCTCTGTGGGCAGCGCTGGTGTTGTTTCTGAAAAAGGTAGATGGAACATTGAGGCTATGTGTTGATTATCGTAGACTTAAAAAAGTTATGATAAATAATAAATATCCACTTACATGAATTGATTATTTGTTGGACTAGTTGAGGGGAGCCCAGTGGTTCACAAAGATCGATCTGAGGTCGGGATATCATCAATTGTGGGTAAGGAAGGAGGATATTCCTAAAACAGAGTTCAGAAGTAGATATGGCCATTATGAATATGTTGTTATACCCTTTGGTCTAACGAATGCGCCAGCTGTGTTTATGGAATTGATGAATCAGATATTTCAGAGATATCTGGATTCATTTGTGGTGGTTTTTGTTGACAATATTCTAGTGTATTCAATGACAAGGGTGGAGCATGGGCATCACTTGGCGATAGTGTTGGGAATCTTGATGGATCATCGGTTGTATTCCAAATTGTCAAAGTGTGACTTTTGGATATAGGCAGTTTGTTTACTTGGCCATGTGATTTCTGAAAGGGGTGTTTCAGTGGATCTAGAAAAGATAGAGGTTGTTGTCTCGTGGAGTTCTCCAAAGAATTTGTTTGAGATACGGAGTTTTCTTGGTCTAGCTCGGTATTATCGGTGTTTTGTTCGTGATTTTTCACATTTGGATTTGCTGATGACAGCTTTGACAAGAAAGAATGTTCCATTTCAGTGGAATGAACAATGTTAGCTGTGTTTTGAAGAGATAAAGGGTCATCTTACATTAGCACCAAGAATGGTTTTCCCAGAATCAGGAAAAGGGTACGTGGTGTATTGCGATGCATCGGGATCAGGGTTGGGGTGCGTTCTCATGAAAAGGAATCATGTGGTTGTGTATGGCTCACTACAGTTGAGGTTTCATGAGAAGAACTACCCAACTTAGGATTTGGAGTTGGAAGTAGTGGTCCATGATTTGAAAGTATGTCTTTATTATCTATTCGGTGAGGAATTCACAGTATATAAATATTATAAGAGCTTGAAGAATATTTTATCACAAAGGAATTTGAACTTGAGGCAAAGGAGATGGATGGAATATCTTCAGATGTTTGATTTTGACTTAATATACACACTGGGTAAGAGAAATTCGGTGGCGGATCCATTAATTGGAAAATCATATGCTCATGTGGTAAAACAGGCATCAGACCAGTGGTAGTTGATGTCGGTTATAGCTGACATGCGGTTGGAATAAGAGGACTAGGGTGATAGAGTGGTCTTCTATCTGGTTTTGTTGATTCCTGACTTGGTTTTCATGGTCAGAGAGGCACAAATATCTGATTCTGAGTTTGTGACCACGGGTTCAAGACTCAACGGTAGGGATACCATTGACGGTTGGCAACTGAATGGAGATTCAGTTTTGTGTTTTTTGAATCGGATGGTTGTTCCAGTTGCTTGTCAGCAGGATATTATCTGGGATTATCATCATTCCAGGTGGGTTGTTCATCGTGGAATTCAGAAAATGTATAAAGCATTGAAAACACAGTTCTGGTGGGCGGGTATGAAAAGAAGTGTGGCTGAGTTTGTTTCGATATGCTTGACTTTTCAGCAGTTCAAGGCGGAGCATTAGAGGATAGCATGAATGTTGCAGTCTTTACCAATACCTATTTGGAAGTGGGAGCAGATAGCGATGGATTTTGTCATAGGTCTCCAAAGAATGGTCAGCATGCATGATGCCATTTCGGTGATAGTGGATCAGATAATGAAGTCGGACCATTTCATCCTGATTCATGAATCTCATACAGTGGAGGATCGGTCCAAAATCTATATCTGGGAGGTGGTAAAGAGTCATGGTGTTCCAGTTTCGATTGTTTCAGATATAGATCCGAGGTTTACATCTCTTTTTTGGAAATCCTTACAGTAAGCCCTTGGAACGCAGTTGATGATGAGTACATCGTATCACCCTCAAACGGATGGTCAATCCTAGAGGACGATACAAACTCTGGAGGATATGTTGTGGGCTTGTGTCATGGATTTTGGTGGCTCATGGGAGGATCACTATCATTGGTTGAGTTCTCGTACAATAACTGTTTTCATGAATCCATATAGATGGCTCCGTTTGAAGAGTTGTATGGGCGTCCATGTTTTTCTCCACTATTTTGGGTGGAAATGGGTGAGTCATCGATGGTAGGACCATGCCTTGTCCAAGAGACGATGCAGAATATTATGTTTATTAGGAAGATAATGGAGATGGGTCAGAGTCGTCAAAAATCGTATGCAGATCATCGTTGACGGCCGTTGTCATTCGAGGTGAGTGATCATGTGTTCTTGAGGAGCTCTCCTAGGTTGGGACATCATCATTTTGAGAAGCAGGGATTGTTCTCTCCGAGGTATATTGGGCCTTTTGAGATTCTTGAGCGGGTTGGTGAGGTGGCTTATCATTTGGCGTTTCTACCTATGTTCAGTGCGGTGCACAATGTGTTTCATGTGTCGTAGTTGAAAAAGAATCATCCGGATCGTGACCATGTGATTCGATGGGATCATGTTGAGCTAGAACCGGATGCATCATTGGTCCACATGCCAGTGCGGTTGTGGATAGGCAAGAGAATGTCTTGCGTGGTAAAAGCATCGGTTTAGTTTGTGTTTTGGGGCAACATGGTCAGATTCAAGAGGAGACTTGGGAGCGGGAAAAGGAAATGGTCGAGTAGTGGCCCGAGCTCTTTCAGCAAAGGGCGGGTTCACTACTTTTCGAGGACAGAAAGTCCAATGGTGGGTAGAATGTAGCACCTCCGGTTTCAGGTATGTGGCCTTTGTTTATGAATTTTTATGTGATTAAAGTGCATGGGATGAGTTGGGACAAGGTTGGGAGACTTTGGAATGTTTTTGGATGAGTTTGGAGGCTTTTAAAGGGGTGCACGGTTTGAGCATGGTTAGTGGAAACCGTGTGGGTTCTTCAAGAAACCGTGCAGGGGAGACAGTAGGCTTTGCATGACCTGCGCATGGTTTTCCAAACCATGAAAGGTAACCGTGTGGACCCTTACTCCCAAAGGAGTAGAGTGCGCAAAGTTAGCGCACAGTTTTCCATACCCTGTGGGCTAACCATGTGGCCACTTAATGATAGGGTTATAAAACCTGAGCTCACTCGGGATTGCCTCATTTCACTCCAATATTCCTCCCACTTGATCCTCACTCTGGATTTTTGGTTCTCATGGGTTAAGGGTACTCTCACACTCGATTTGGAAGCATTCAAAAGGTGTTTCGAGGCGGTTTGATGGTGGTTTCTCTTGGGTAAGTCTCTCCTCTTGTTTCTCATGTGTTTTCCTCTAGATGTACATCTTTCTCTTTCATGGTTTTCAAGATCTACACTTTTTGTGTGTAGATATAGGGTTGGGATTGCCTTGGATGTTAGTATTAATTCTTGTGGATGTTATGGGAAGTGATCTAGAGAGGTTTTGGTGGTGTGTTCGCCGGATTTGAGCCGTGGTTGTTCGTGTTTCGATTTCTCGGGAACCCTAAAGGTAGGTGGCTACTCTCTCAACTCCACTTGGTTAGAACTAGTAGTTATTCGTTAAAATTAATTATTGTGCTGAAAATTAATTGAGAATTGTTATGCGAAATTGGTTGGAAATCCCTTGGGTGACGTTTTGGGGATTTTTTGGAAAAAGAGGGGTTTATGGTGAAATATTATCCTAGTGGATTTTAAATTGGAATTCTAAAATGGGATACTATGGTTTATTTGTGAAAATTATTGATAAAAATGGGTTTTCAATAAAAGGGTTGTTTTATTGAAATGTTGTTGGGCATGGAAAATGGTTTTTAATAAATGGGTGATTTATTGAAGTGGATTGATATGAAAAGGAATTTGTTGATTTCATGTTGTTGTGACCATGGTGGGTTTATGCTTATTTTGGTTTGATTGAAATATTGTATGGAAGTGGGCGGGAAGTCTCACAATAAAAAGGGGATGGATAGTGGTCAGAAGAACCACCATATGATTAATGGTCATGAAGTACCGCTAGTTGTGAATGGTTTAACAGGTTGGGCGGAAGTCCCACCGTTTTGATTGTTTTGGTGTGAATGGGTAAAAGGGTTGGGAGGAAGTCCCACCATTTTGGTTGTTTGTTTTGCATTTCTTTTCAAGATGGAATTGTTGTGCTAATGTGTAAATGTTTGGATGATTGTGGCTTTTTTGGTTGGCTTTCCCTTGGTTTCATGGTTCGGGTGTGATGGCTTGGTAAGATCATGGTTGGCTTATGGTAATGGTTGCACTTGTGATTATCTTATATAAACAGTTTTATATAAATGTGCTAACGGTTTTATCCTAGTGGCATGTGTAGGGAAGTCATTTGGGGAAATCCTACTAAGATAGAGTACTCACCCCCTACTTTGGCACTATGGTGTCTTTGCAGATGTCGTGTACCGTGGCGTGGGAAAAGGTAAGGAATCACTCTCCTTTAGTGGAGCATTGTCATCCCTCAATGGAGCTTGGAGCTTGAAGCTTGGCGTGGAGCTGTGGTGGTGTCATGGCTTGTAGTTTTTGGCTGTTTAGTTTCCGAAGAGTACTCTAATGTTCTGTGATCATGTATCATTGTATTGGTTTTGAGTTGTGTTATAGAACAACTTGGTTGTACTTTGGGAATGCATGGATGGGTAATGGAATTGATGTGCATCATATAGTGGTTGTTAGTGGATGGTTAGAATGGTTTTGACTTAAGGTAAAATAATTCCCCAACTTGATCTTAAAGCCCTCAACATTTATTGCCAGCCTTTGGTGCCTTGGGAATGTCGATTAAGGCCAAGTAGCCCTCACCACGTCCTCAAGCCAATGAGGTAGGGGCGGGGTGTTACAGTTAAATTATATAATTTATTTAGCTTAATGTATAAATGGAATTTATTTTTATCATTAAAAATAATTTATTTTATTATCATTACTTTTACATTTAATTTTGATGTAAAAATAGTTCAATATTTTGTAATGTATTAACTTTTAAAACTCGGTCTCTCTTTCCAAAATAGGATAAATTTTAAATTAATTACTAAATATTTTTAAATTTTTAAAAATGGTTAACATATGTACAATCAGTGGGTTTACATTATATAAATATATTTATTTTGTTTTTGGGCATTATAAATAGTAACTTTGGTAATGTTTATTATTGTAGTAAAAGGGTACTTCTGGTAAATATGGGTAATAATACTACTATGAAAATACCCTAAAAATTTTATTAATATTAATGAATGGATGTGTTTTGAAATAATAATACATGGGTCTAAATGGTTTTCTTTCGAATATACTTGTATTATATTATGAAATTTATTTCATTTTATTTAAAGAAAAGATAAATATTTCTCACTGAAATTTAATAAATATATCAGTTTTTATATAAGGTTATACATATTGTAAATTAGAGTATAAATACTCTTTAAAAAAATATTATTTTATTAATCAATGAAATTTATTTATAATTTTCTAGAAATAAGTAATTACCTTAAGGGAATATATTTTCATGAAGTAAAAAATTAATTAATTGATGCGAAATCAAAAAAATAATATTTATTAAAATGATAATAACCATAAATAGACAAAAACACATGAAAAAATAATATTTTTTAATATATATAGACCATAACTATACAATTTTCAAGTTAGGATCCTTTTTGTTCCTTATAGAATAGATTGGGAAACATATATTATTTTATTTAAAGTGTTGTTAAAGTTTTCACATTCATAATTTACTAAATATAACATTTTATATGATTGATTTCCAAGAATGTAAATTAGACTATAAGTATTCTAATGAAATATAATATATTTATCTTCATTATAATATTTTATTTTTAAATTTTATTCAAAATAGTTGTATATTAAATAATTTAACAAATTTGATGTAGTACTTTTTTTATTAATAAGGACAAAAAATAAATGGTATAGTGTTATCATAAATATATTTGGAATAATTAATATGTACAATTAATTTTATAGATTAACTTGACCTATTAAGAATATAATAATGTATTCAGTTTGAAATTAACTTATTATTTTAATATTTTTAAAAATTTATTTTATTTAATAGTGTCAAAATTGACACTATTGTTTCTTTAATAAAATAATGTATCATTAAATTATTTAAAAATCGTAAAAAAATTAATAATATATATTAATTATTATATGGTTTAAAATGTTCTTGGTTATTTATTTATAGTCTAATATACATCAAATAAATAAATATATCACTTTTTTAGTATTAAAATATATGTTTCCCTAAATAAAAATTTTAAAGAATAACTAAGTTTCAATTACAATATTATGTATTAAATTGATCGAAAATTTGTCAAATGTTGGTTGGATGATGATCTTACAAACCTATCTAGTATCATATTTTAAACTATGAAATTTTGGAGGTTTTAAGAAGGGTGTGATTTTATTATGAAAAATTATATATGGAGTTTCCAAAAGTTCCCCTAACCTTAATTGTAAAAGGCAGGTCCTCCCCCACCTATTTACATAATTTTGAGCCTTCAATCTTAGCTATATACTACCCTTTACCCTTCTCTACTCCCTTGTTACAAAATGAACGATTTTTTCTTAATCAAATACCAACTCTAGTGCTCTAAGAAGAGATTTATATGAATCTTGTCGAAGAAGATGAGATTCAGTTACATACAATGGAAATCAGACCATAGGTTAGGGATAATTTTCCAATATAATTATTATCTAATATTGTTTTTACAAACGTATTTACCAGGGTATATTTATCATCCACATACATGTTTCCAAATTATTTACTTTAATTATTCTTTCTATCCTTACACAATTGTTTAATGTCCATTATACCCATTGGTGAATTTTTCTGAATTGATATGAAATGAATCTTTTTTTGTTTTAGTTATTATGTAACTTTTGAAATTATCGTTAAAGTATTAGAAGAATGTTCTCTTTTAACTTATACAGGATGAACAAATGTTTTTTATATTTTCATAATGTATTATTTCTTTGAATATTCCATTAAAAGATTTCAAGTTTATTTTCAATAAAAATATGTACTTCATGAATTTCATGTAATTTTCTAAGAGGAAAATTTTTTTAAAGAAGAATTGATATTTTACATAAGAATTATTTGGGAGTTTTTTATGAACATTATTTTATATCTAAGATAACATTCTTTAATAATGGTCTGTTTTAAGTATACAATCTCAATTATTCTAATATTTTTATTTTTTTATTTATAATGAACTACTATTTATGAAATCAAATTTGTATATGGATTATGTTGTGATGGAATGATGTTTAAGAAACCCATTTTCCTCCCAGGAAACTAAATGTTATGGGATCTAGAATAAAAAATCATGTAGTAATTATAATGGCCCGGGTTTTTGGGGGTCCATTACTTTGTGAAAATATGATGTTGGGTGTCCTGGGTAGTCTGGGAACCTCGGTGAAATTTGACCCACGGTAGGTCTACCGGTAGGTCGGTCTACCAGTAGCCACAGCCTACCGGTTGCTCTGTATTCCGGTAGCTCGGTCTACCGATGGCAGCATCCTACCGGTAGCTTGGTCTACTGATGGCTTCATCCTACCGGTAGCTAGGCTACCGGTGACTCTCGCCTTCCCCCACGGGGTTTTTCCAGTAGCGCTCCTTTTTGTGCAAATTTGGTTTTAAACCCTATTTTGACCCCTTTAAGCTCGTTTTAAAGCCCGACAATGCCCATAAATTTCGTTTATTTTAAATATTTAATGAATTAACTTGACGTGTGTGTCGGTTTAAACCGCCCAACCCTTTAATGGTGTGTGGGGGCGCGTGGTTAACCCATGGCCCTGCTCCTTACGCGGTTTCACATTCTTTTCTCAACCGTCCACAGCATTTATAAACCAAAAAAAGGGTACTCCTAGGTTTCTTTTCTCGGTCACCATGTGTAGAAGTACCCTTCGTTCAGATGGGATGCTTTTCATTCAGATGAGCTGCATCGCTATCCATGGAGTTCCACGCCCAGGCTTAGTGTCTATCGTTGATTAACAAGTAGGGAATTTCTCTTTAGTCTCTCCCTTTTGTGTATCATGCAGGGTGGGAATGATTTTGATTCTGTAGAATTGCATTAACCAAACCATAATGAAGATAATGAACGGACTCTAAGGAATGAAGGGGGGGTCTGTGATCGATGATGCTTCTTTGTTGTATGATCTTCTTTCTGAATTTTTCGGGCTTACGCCTACTGAAATTCATGGCCATTGGTGGTCTTTTCTCTGTGCACTAATGAACCCAATGGATCTTATTTGTGAACCCTTGCTGTGTAAAAAAAATTTGGTTAATTAAGTATATCCAGATAAATAAATTGAGGCACCAGGATCAACCCATTTTTGTGATAACCCCGGTTAAAGCACACGGAAATTGAAATCATGGAGTGTGTTAAATATTATAAATCTGAAAATACCGGTATGGGCCTGCTTTGTGTTGGTGGTGGTGGTTTGGATGTTTTTTCTTCACGGACCTTTTTTCGGGCGATGTAGATATGGATGGGATCCCTTGTTGATATGGATTCAGTGGTTTTTGAATTTTATGGACGGGTGGTTACCTTGATTGTATCACGAATTGGGGTGGGATCCTCTGTTGATGAGAAACCATTGGGGGGGCACAGGGCAGTGTCTCAGGGTTTCCTTTGCCTCCATTACTTCGAGGCATCTCACTAGCCTCCTTGGATGTAGAATGTATAGGCTGTATCTTGAAGTTTTTCTTTGGTTCCAGTACTTTGAGGGATCTCATATCCCTTTTGTTGTTGTGACTTTACGAGAGAACCGGGTGTGGATGTTGTAGTTAATGCTTGACTGTTTGAATTCTTGGACATATTCTTATGCTTAATAGTTTCCCAAGTAGGTGTAGGAACTAGTTAAACATCATTACTAAACATGAAAACAAATGGTACAAATGGGTTTTGTTGGGTGTGAGTTGTGACTCGACCTTGAGTGGTGTTTCTGTTCCTTAGGCTGTCTGAAGAAAAACCTAAACTTGGGAGAGTGCTTGTTACCTATATATATATACTTGTAGTTTTTGTGTTTCTTATTCATGCCCCACCCAAGTTGAGCACTTAGTGTCGAACACCCCCATTTCATGGGGGAGGTTGTTTTTACCAACAATTATATTAGTGGCTGGTTATTAGCTCCTTTCTGCTCCCTTTCCCGGATAGCCCAAGTATCTTCGGGCAGGCTGTGATGGCCTGAAGTCCATTATTATCCCAAGAACCTTTGGGAAGGATTATATGGTGGTTACACCAGGTGTTTGCGGGTAGGTGGTTTCCCAAGTGTCTTCGAGATGAGGCCCATGTGTCTTCGAGCGTGGCAGTGGATCTTCTATCCCAGGTGTCTTCGGGCGTGGCAGTGGTTGTTCTAGCCTATGTGTTTGCAGACGTGGTTATGTTTGAAAGTTGTGGACCAGGTGTTTGTAGGTGGGGTTGGGTAGTGGGACTGCATGGGGATATGGCCTAGGTGTGTGCGGGCGGGGTGTGGCAGTGGGACTGTGGTGAGAATGGCGGGATTGGTTCAATGCATAGGATGTCTTCAATAACTAGTGGTAAAGTGGTTCGGGGTACCCAAACATCATTGTGCTCTTATTATATATATTACTTACTTGCGTTATTTGGTGAGTGTGGCCGGTGAGTGGGATAGATGAACTCCTTGATAGTGTTGGTTGTCTACTTCTCACGGGACTTTAGTACGTTCCCCCACTTGTGCACGAGAGTCTTTGGTTTTCCCTACTAAGTGTACTTGTATGCTTACCCTACGTATATAAATCTACTTCCATGTTTCAAGGAGGACTTCGGGGATTGCGTGGGACCATACTAGCTCGGACCTTTGGGGCAGTTGTAGTTGTTGTTTTCCATTATTTGGTACTTTACCTTTTTAGTCACTTGTAGTTTATGGTATTTACTTTTGGAACATGCATATGGGAATGGTTGTTTTGGTTTTTCATGCACTTCTAGTTTTCGTGTTGTGATATTTAATATCTTATCTCCTGGTCCTATAAAATAAAAAGGGTAATGCCTTCCATTTAGTGAGGGATTCTATACACTTAGCACTGGTTTCCACTCCGGGACCTATTAAAGGCGGGTTTAGGGGGTCATTATCGCTCCTTCAACATGAAGAAGGAAGGGCCTAGTAATATACTGACCCTTCCCTCCTTTTGGTGAAGGCGGGTAGTGACAGAATGGTATCATAGGTGAGTTGAGATATAGGATGGGTTTTGGAGTTAGGCACAGTGAGGATTGCATGGGATGGTAGGGAAATAGTGTTGAGTGACCTTGGTGCGTGAATTAGGTGAGGGAAGACCGGCTAGGACACAGGATTTTAGGGCCCCCATGATCTGATGCAAGGACTCTGGACCTACCGAACGACCAAGTGAGGCCACGCTAATTGAAGGGTAGAGGCCCTAGGAAAGGTACATGCATCATAATGACTTGTGTTCTCGTTTTTCATGGGTGTTTTTGGAAGTTAAATCAATAAAAATATTAAGAAATTTTTTAAGAACTGTATTCTTCAGTACTTGGGCTTAGGCATTCCTTGTTTACCTTGCAGCTATGGCACCTGGAAGGTGACCACGCGTGGTACAGGTGATCGAGGCCCCGAAGACTACCTTGACCGATTGGCATAGAGCTGATTGAGAGGAGGAGGACGACTAGTGGAATAAGACACTTAGGGCCTTCCAGCGACAGACCCTCGAGAAGTATGAGGGTAGCACCTCTGACGTTAAGATGGAAGGCTGGATAGAAGAGCTCGTGATTGCTTTAGGCCTGATCCGGGCCCCGACCGAGTAATGGGTTCCTCTGGAAGTCAGCCATATGCAGGGAGCGATGCGTTAGTGGTGGACGCTTTACCTGGGGGAGAGGAGAGAGGCTGAGGTGGCATGGGCGGATTTCGAGAGGGAGTTTCGGGCAGAATTCCTCTCTTCGATGATGAAGGCAGGAAAGAGACAAGAGCTACTCTCCCTCCAGCAGGGGAGTATGCCAGTAAGGTAGCTGGGAATCAAGTTCAAGGACCTCCTACGTTTTGGTCTGAACCTCTTCCCCGATCAGGAGTCTCAGGCAAGACATTTAGAGGAGGCACTCCGACCCTCCCTCCAATATGATGTTACCCCCTTTACCCTTCTGACGTACTTGGAGGTACATAAGAAGGCCAAAGTGGTGGAGAGGATGCATGCTCTCGGAGTTGTGTCACGAGAGGTGATTCAGATGGGACCATCGAAGGGGAAGGCTGTCAGCACCAGGCCTCCAGCGTCAGGACCCTCCAGGTTCCGACCAGCATGGAGCAGGCCGCAACAGTTTCAGTTCTGGTCCCCTAGTCCTCGCCATTTTATTTCGGGCCCAGGACCGCGGTGCTTCGTCTGTGGGGTCCATGGAAATCTTTGGAGTCAGTGCCCGAACCGGGTCCAGTACGGCGGTGGTGTACAACCCCAGCACCAGCCCCAGGAGCAGCTTCTAGCCAAGCCTTTCCAGCAGCAGCAGCAGGGACAGCGAGCTCCCGCTCCTCCGAGGGTAGACGTAGCAAGAGGACACTGACCTCCGGATGCTCCTTAGGGACCTCGACCGGGTCATGGTTGGGGAGGTGGATGACATCCAAGGGGCAGACGAGCTGGGCGTGGGAAGTTGCATGCCACGGAGGCAGCAGTTCCAGCAGGACCGGAGGTTGTTCGAGGTACGATCAGTTTTTTTAGAACCGTTGCTTATGCCTTGTTCGATACCAGAGATTTGAACTCCTTTATTTCACCCAGTCTAGACCATACCTTGGGTCTAGATGTGGAGAGACTTCCAGTTCCCCTATGGCTGAGTACACCAGTTGGAGGTCAAACCGATATGTTATATGTTTGTCGATGATGCAGACTGATGATAGGGCCACATCAGCCGATCAGGGATCTTCTTCTGCTACAGATACAGCCATACGATGTCATTCTAGGCATCGACTGGTTGTTCTATGTGTCTACCATCATCGACTTCTTCCGAGGAAAGGTTGTGTTCTTAGACTTGGGCCACCGACATGTTACTTTCACTGGTGAGTGGGGTGGCCAGAAGGGTAGTGGACGAGAGGAACCCCTCCTCTCCTTGCTAGCTGAGCTGTCAGTAGAGTCAGTAGATTCCAAAATTGGGGAGGTGCCAGATATCATCTATGAGTTTATGTATGTCTTTCTTGAGGAGGTGACGACTCTACCCCCTCGACGGGATATCGAGTTTGGGATAGACTTGCAGCCTGGTGCTCGACCGATCTCGATGGATCCTTACGGGATGGTATCTTTGGAGCTACGGGATTTGCGGATTCAGATTGACGATTTGATGAAGAGGGGTTATGTTCGACCGAGTGCGTCACCGTGGGGTGCTCTAGTATTATTCTCAAAGAAGGAATATGGTGGTATCAGGTTGTGCAGAGACTACAGGAGGCTGAATCAGGTGACGATCAAGAATTGTTATCCTCTTCCGAGGATAGACGATCTTTTCAACCATCTGAAAGGGGCAGGGTGGTTCTCGAAGATCGACCAGCGGTCTGGGTATCACCAGTTAAGGTTAAAGGAGAGTGACATCCCGAATACGGCGTTCAGGTGTATATATGGACACATTGAGTTCGTAGTAATTCCCTTCGGTGTTACGAACGCCCCGGCTGTGTTCATGGGACTTATGAACTCCATCTTCCAGGAGTACCTGGATCGGTTCATAGTTGTGTTCATCGACGACATCCTGATCTATTCGATATCAGAGGAGGACCATGCGGAGCACCTGAGGACGGTTTTGGAGGTACTCCGAAAGCACCAGCTCTATGATAAGTTGTCAAAATGAAAGTTCTGGACACGAGATGTGCACTTCCTCGGGCACGTGGTTCCGAGTGGGGGGTAACGGTGGACCCATCAAAGGTTGAGGCAGTTGTTTCTTGTGCAGCACCCAAGAATGTGGCAGATGTCCGTATTTTCCTCGGGCTGGCATGTTACTATCGGAGGTTCATACCCAAATTCTCCCAAGTTACATCCCCTTTGATGGCCTTGACCAAGAAGGATCAGGTTTTCGTGTGGAGTGAGCAATGCGAGGCAGCCTTCAGCTATCTGAAATAAAAGTTGGTTAGTGCCCTAGTGCTGAGATTACCAAAAGAAGGGGATGCCTATGAGGTGTTCTGTGATGCTTTAGGACAGGGCCTGGGATGTGTGTTGATGTAGAGACAAGGGGTGATCTCTTATCGGTCTAGACATCTAATCCCTCATGAGCGTAATTATGCCACCCACGACCTAGAGCTTGCATTAGTCGTTTTGGCGCTAAGGTTATGGCGGCACTACCTCATCGGAGAATGCTTTGTGGTCTTCACAGATCACAAATTTTTGAGGTATATCTTCTCCCACCGAGACCTAAACTTGCGGCACTGAAGGTGGATGGAGTTCCTCTAGGATTACGACTTCGAGATCCCCTACACTTTAGGGAAGGGGAATGTAGTGGTTGATGCATTGAGTAAGAGATCACAGAAGGATGCGGTCCGAGAGTCGGCAGACACGTGTAAGGCAATTGAAGAGTTGGCTGCCTTACACCTTGATGCGAGGATGGATAGCGGTAGAGGATTCCTGTATTAGATGGTAGTGCAGTCGTCTCGGTTTCAGCAAGTGGAGGAGTCTCAATGGGGAGACCTAGAGTGCGAAGTGATGTGTGACCAAGTTGACTAGAGCAATGCTCTGGATGGATGGATGGAGGATGGACAAAACCAGATGCTTTTCTAGGGGTAGATGTTTGTTTCAGAGGCAATGTGCGGTAAGGTTCTCAGTGAGTTTCACAACTCACCCCTAGCAGTGTACTCGGGAGTTTCCAAGATGTACCAGGGACTGAAGAGACAGTTTTGGTGGCCCGAAGTGAAGTAAGCAGTGGCAGAGTTTGTGGTCATGTGCTTAGTGTGTCAGTAAGTGAAGGCTGAACACCAAGCTCTAGGCAGCCTACTGTAGTCTCTAGATGTCCTCGAGTGGAATTGGGATGATATCTCGATGGATTTTTTCGTGGGACTACCAAAGGTCCAAGGGGGATACGATGCCATTTAGGTAGTAGTGGAATGGTTGACGAAATCGGCTCACTTTCGGGTGATTAAGGAGTCAAGTGTAGTGGATGATTTGGCACGAAGATATGTGGATGATGTATTGCGGTTTCATGGAGTTTCGAGGTCCATAGTCTCGGATAGGGATGCACGTTTTACCTCACGAGTCTGGAGGGGTTTTCAGCATGATTTTGGCACCCAGCTATTCCTTAGCACTACTTTCCACTCCCAGAAAGATGGGCAGACAGACCGCACCATCCAGACGTTTGAGGATATGCTGCGGGCATGTGTTTTGGACTCAGGAGGATCATGGGTGCGACACTTGCCTCGGGTGGAGTTCACCGACAATAATATCTATCACTCTACCATTGGTACGGCCCCGTTTGAAGCATTGTACGGGAGGCCATGCCGCTCACCTGTGTGTTGGACCGAAGTCGGAGAGGCGGGCATCCTTGGCCCGGAGGTGGTGCAGAGCATGAAGGAGAAGTTTAAGCTTATACGGGAAAGGATGAAGGCGGCCCAGGACTGACAGAAGTCATATGCTAATACTAGGAGGAGGCCCTTGGATTTTGAGGTTGGAGACCACATGTTCTTGAAGGTCTCCCCTCGGCATGGAAAATGGAGTTTTGGAAAAGGGAATATGCTTTCTCACAGGTTCATCGGACCCTTCGAAGTGTTGTGGAAGGTCGGCGAGGTGGCTTATCAGCTAGCATTACCACCGCCGCTACTGAGGATACATGATGTCATCCATGTGTCCCAGCTCTGTCAGTATCTGCACGACAATTCACACATCCTCGAATGGGGAGAGCTGGACATCGAGGACGACGTGACTTTTGTGGAGAGACCAGTGATGATCGAGGATCACAAGGAGAAGGTGTTTCGTGGGCGAACCATTCCCTTGGTTCGTGTGTTGTGGAGACATGGTGGGCTTGAGGAGAGTACGTGGGAGAGGGAAGCACAGATGCATTCCCAGTACCCAGAGTTGTTTTGAGTTTTGTGATATTCTGTTATACCTGTTGTGGTAGAACGTTTTGTCTTGTTGGCTTTGAAATATGCAGTTTTCTTTCCTCTTAATGTGTGTGAAAAGTCCTGGCTACGGGGAGGGGAGGACCCGACCCCTAATCAAAACGCATTAAGGTGGATGCGATTAAACCCATGTAGGCGAGTCAGTGCTGCCCAAACTAGATAATATCCGGACATGGGGGAAGGAGACTCCCCAACTCACATGGTTGGGCAGTTGGCATGGTATATTGCTTGGTTCTTGACAGGAAATTGTTCTTAGTTAACAATGAGGTTCACTCCTGAGAGGTATCTTTAAAGGTGGTTGTTTGGACCCTCTCTTTCCTTCTGGGTTGTTTTGATTCTTGAGGACGATAATTAGTTGAGAGGTATCTGATGTAATGGCCCGGGTTTGTGGGGGTCCATTACTTTGTGAAAATCTGATGTTGGTTGTTCTGGGTAGTCTGGGAACCTCGGTGAAGTTTGACCCACGGTAGGTCTAATGGTAGCTCGGTCTACCGGTAGATCTATCTACCGGTAGCTCGGTCTACCGGTAGCTGCAGCCTACCGGTAGCTCTGTCCACCAGTAGCTCGGTTTACTGGTGGCTGCAGCCGACGGGTTGCTCGGTCTACCGGTGGCTGCAGCCTACAGCTATCTCGGCTACCGGTGGCTGCAGGCCACCGGTAGCTCGGCTACCGGTCACTGTCAGCTAGCGGTAGCTCTCGACTACCAGTTACTCTTGCCTACCCCAATGAGGTTTTTCCAGTAGAGCTCCTTTTTGCGCAAATTTGGTTTTAAACACTATTTTGACTTCTTTAAACTCGTTTTAAATCCCAGTAACGCCTATAAATGTTGTTTAATTTAAATATTTGATGAATTAACCTAGTGTGTGATTCGGTTTAAACCACCCGACCCTTTAATGGCGTGTGGGGCCACGTGGTCCACCCACGAACCAACTACTTACGTGGTTTCGCGTTCTTATCTCAACCGTCCCTGGCCTTTATAAACAAAAAAAAAGGGTACTCCTAGGTTTCTTCTCTCGATCAACCTATGCTAGAAGTACCCTTCATTCAGACAAGCCGCTTTTCGTTCAGACGAGAAGCGTCGCTATCCGTGGAGTTCCACGACCAGGCTTAGCGTCTATCATTTATTAACAAGTAGAGAATTTCTCTTTCGTCTCTCCCTTTTGTGTATCATGCGAGGTGGGCATGTTTTGATTCTGTTGAATTGGATTAAACAACCCTTAATGAAGATAATGAACAGACTCTAAGGATTGAAGGGGGGTTTTGATCGATGATGCTGCTTTGTTGTATGATCTTATTTCTAAATTGTGCGAGCCTACGCCTACTGAAAATCATGTCCATTGGTGGTCTTTTCTCTGTGCACTAATGAACCCAATGGGTCGTATTTGTGAACCCTTGCTGTGTAAAAGAATTTTGGTTAATTACGTATATCCGGATAAATAAATTGAGGCACCATAATCAATCCCTTTTTGTGATATCCTCGATTAAATCACACGGAAATTGAAATTGTGGAGTGTGTTAAATCTTATAAATCTGAAAATACCGGTATGGGACTACTTTGTGTTGGTGGTGGTGGTTTGGTTGTTTTTCCTTCACATATCGTTTTCTGAGAGATGTAGATGGGGATGGGATCCCTTGTTGATATGGATTCAGTGGCTGTGAATTTTAAGGTATGGGGGTTACCTTGTTTATATCACGAATTGGTGTCAGATCCTCTGTTGATGAGAAACCATTGGGGGGCACGGGGTAGTGTCTCGGGGTTTCTTTTGCTTCCATTACTTCAAGGGATGTCACTATCCTCCTTGGTTGCAGAAGGTATAGGCTGTATCTTGGAGCTTTTATTTGGTTCTAGTACATTGAGGGATCTCCTATCCCTTTTGTTGTTGTGACTTTACGAGAGAACCGGGTGTGGATGTTATAGTTAATGCTTCACTGTTTGAGTTCCTGGACTAATTCTTATGCTTAATAGTTGCCCAAGTAGGTGCAGAAACTAGTTAAACATCATTAATAAACATGAAAACAAATGGTACAAATGCGTTTTTTTGGGTGTGAGTTGTGACTCGGACTTGAGTGGTATTTGGGTTCCTTAGGCTGGCTGAAGAAAAACCTAAACTTGGGAGAGTTCTTGTTACCTATATATATACTTGTAGTTTTTTTGTTCCTTATTCGCACCCCACCCAAGTTGAGAACTTAGTTCCGAACACCCCCATTTCATGGGGGAGGGTGTTTTTCCGAACACTTCTATTAGTGGCTGGTTATTAGCTCTTGTCTGCTCCCTTTCCCAGATATCCCAAGTATCTTCGGGTAGGCTGTGATGGCCTGAAGTCCATTATTAGCCCAAAAACCTTCGGTCAGGGTTGTGTGGTGGTTATCCCAGGTGTGTGCGGGCATGTGGTTTTCCAAGTGTCTTCGGGATGAGGCTTAGGTGTCTTCGGGCGTGGCAGTGGATCTTCTAGCCTAGGTGTCTTCGGGTGTGGCAGTGGTTGTTATGGCCTAGGTGTGTGCAGAAGTGGTTATGTGTGATAGTTGTGGCCCAGGTGTTTGTGGGAGGTGTTGGGCAGTGGGACTGCGTGGGGATATGGCCCAGGTGTGTGTGGGTGGGGTGTGGTAGTGGGAATGCGGTGAGAATGGCAGGATTGGTTCGATGCGTAGGATGTCTTCATTAACTAGTGGGAAAGTGGCGTAGGGTACCCAAACATCGATGTGCTCTTTTTATATATATTACTTTTCTGTGTTATTTGGTGAGTGTGGCCAGTGATTGGGATGTATGAACTCCTTGATAGTGTTGGTTGTCTACTTCTCACGGTACTTTGGTACGTTCCCGCACTTGTGCACGAGAGTATTTGGTTTTCCCTACTGATTGTACTTGTATTCTCACCCTACGTATATAAAACTACTTTCAGGTTTCCAGGAGGAGTTCGGGGATCGCGCGGGACCATACTAGCTCGGACCTTTGGGGCAGTTTCAGTTGTTTTTTTCCTTTCTTTGGTACTTTACCTTTTTAGTCACTTGTCTTTTGTGGTATTTACTTTTGGAACATGCATATGGGAATGGTTGTTTTGGTTTTTCTTGAACTTCTAGTTTTGGTGTTGTGAGATTTACTATCTTCTCTCCCAATCCTATTAAAATAAAAAGGGTAATTCCTTCCATTTAGTGAGTGATTCTATACCCTTGGCACTGTTCGCCACTCCGGGACCTATTGAAGGCGGGTTTCGAGGGTCATTATCTCTCCTTAAACTTGAAGAAGGAAGGTCCTGTCAATCTGCTGACCCTTCCCTCCTTTTGGTGAAGGCGGGTCGTGATAGTAATGATCTGATAACTTTCTTAATGTAAGAATCATATTAATATGACAACCCTGCTTTTTATTACAACTTAAACATGCTTTATTACATAAAACTTCACTTGATACAACAAAGAAGATCGAGAGGTTTAGTGTCTTTGGGGCTTAGGATCATTACATAAAAACTTTAAACTTGAAATACAACATCTTTATTGAAAACTTCCATTACATGACCACTACATTCCTTCGTACTTAGCATTGCATGGGATAACCTGAGGACATGCATAAGAAAAGGGTGATCTATAAAGCCCAGTAAGGGAGTACACAATGAATAACATGAGGATTACAATACATGTTAGGCAATAGGAACATCAATAGATCATAAGAGTAACATGAACATAAAGTCATGATAAAGCATGATAATCATAACATAGAAATGTGGCAACAACACTTAACATTGAATTAGCATGAGCCAAGGCTCATTGCACATGGAGCATGAGTAAACCCTCATAGCACTTGAAACACGAGTAAACCCTCGTTGCACTTGAATTAGCATGATTCAACACTCATTGCACATGACGTATCATGATACTATACTTTACCCAATGCATTGGAGCGCTATAAGGGCGCACCCTTCTTAAACATTTCATTTCATGCATAAGTGTGCCACATGGATCATAAAACATGGATTCATAAAACATAATCATTTATTCCATGATAAAGGAATGTGGAATTCATACATGAAACTTTACAATCAATAAGTAAATGTGCATAATGGTGAATACCCTTGATGGAGAAATGGGCATGGTATTCACTACACAATGACATTGGCTTAGAAAATTGGTGTGATTTCGGCAGCGTAACGACATGACATAAGAATTCATAAAAAAGGTTGATGAGAGAGAAAGGGGTTCCTTATCATATTTACATGTAATGGACAGTAAGGAGGTCATATAGATACATGTCCCAACAATTGAAAAGGAATTTAGATTCACGATGAAAAAGTATTGCTTGAATGTAAAAGAAGAGAGAGAAGTTCCTTTCGGAATTTGGCATAGTAACGGGTGTACATGGGAGGCATTTAATGAGAGAGAAAGGGCTCTCCCATAATTCAAACAATAAGAGGACAGTATGGGGGAGGTGAAAAACCATACCCCAACATTCATAATTGAAATTAAAAGGTCAATAAAACTTAAAGAAAATTGACAAAAAAGAGAAAGGAAGAAAAAAAACCATTACTTGGAAGTGTGCTTCCAAAGGCTAGAGAGAGGCTTGTGAGAGGATTCTTGGGAGCTTGGGGCACCTTGAAAGGATTCTAGAGAGAGTAGGGCAGAGGTTGGACGAACTCAAAGGGCTTTGAGTGAGGAGGAAGTGGGAGATTGGGTGGGTTTATATAGGAAAGGTGGGAGAATTCTTTATTATTTATGTTTGGGACCACTTATATTAAAATAATCCAAACCACAAACCAACCCATGGTATTTTCCCATGGTTTATGGAAAAGGAAAGAGGAAAACAATATTTTACAAGGCCAAGGTCCGAACTTATTAAAAAATTAGGGTTGCATATGTGGAGGTGAGTCACACTCCCATGGAAATTAATTTAAAAAGGCAATGTGTTGAATAAGTCTTGAGGGCTCCATTAATGCTTTGAAAAGTAAGTCAAACAAACCCAAAACCTCATTATTTTAATGATAAAACATATATTGGCCAAACATAAGGATTGTGGTATTTTATTACATCACCATTGGGTCATTATGATGTCATAAAACACATTATATATTTAAATGGTATTAAATTTTTACCCAAAAATTTGACAGTCTCAGAAAATTATGAAAAATTCACCGTTGGATAATTTTGACATCCTGATTCCAAAAATAATATTTATTTTACCTAAATAATTTTATAAATATGTGAATTTTCACTTTTAAAATAAAAACCGACATTTTTAAAAAATTCACGGGTTTTGACAGAAATGGCTTTCAAACCTTAATAAAAAATTTAATTGCATTCATAAAATTATAATATCATTTATATTTAATAAAAAATAATTTAATATTAATAATAATATTTTATTAAAATATTATTTAATTCAAAAATCCTTTAATTTAATAAAATATAATTCTTAATTAAGTACTAACTAAAAAAACCATTTGTACTTTAAAATCTATTTACAAAGTATCAAAAATGACTAGAAATTATATTCATTATTATATACAAAAATAATGTACATGAACATAGTACTACTTATTTGTTACATAACCCCTTAAAATAGTTGCATAAGACCTAAGGGTAAGGTGTGCGATGGTGACAGACTCTTGGGGCGGCTCGTATAACATCCCTCGAGTGGTAATCTCTATCATCTTCCAATTTTCCCGTAGACGGTCCCATTCAAGCTTGAAATAATGAAGTTCAGATTGGGCTTGGTCAAGCACGAAGCCCAAAGACGCCACCTCTTTTCCAAGCTCCGACAAATGGGCTTTGTATGGGGCAATTCTACTGGATGAGGCCATCGCTTCCTTTGTCTGAGTAAAATTGGGTTCGTTAAAGCCATATATTTATACTACTCATGTGATCACTGTTCAACGGCTATAAAGGTAACGGTCACAAATCTTAACATAAAACCAAATAATTTTACATCTTATAAAAACATTTTTCATAAAGATACATTTAACTGGATCAAGAGGGATTTTTATTAATGAAACTTCGGGTCGTTACAATATTCCCCCTTAAGAAATTTCTCCCTCGAAATTTTCCTTTTCCCACACTAAAACAAATGTTTGTAACTCAGCTTTATCATATCCTCCAACTCCCAAGTTTCTTCTTCAAACTTGTGGTTTCTCCACAACACCTTGACAAGGGGCATTGTCTTACTTCATAGAACTTTTTCTCTACGATCTAAGATCTTCACTGGTTTCTCCTCATAAGAAAGATCATCTTCCAATTGTACCACCTCGGAAGAGAGTACATGTGAAGGGTCTGGTATGTACTTCCTTAAGAGGGATACATGGAAGACATCATGAACCTTGGCCATAGTAGGTGGAAGTGCTAGTCGATAAGCCACAGCCCCAACACAATCAAGAATCTCGAAGGGGCCGATGTACCTTGGACTTAGCTTCCCTTTCTTTCCAAACCTCATGACCTTCTTCCACGGAGATATGCGTAAAAACACCATGTCTCTGACTTTAAACTCAAGGTCTCATCGACTATTATCTACATAACTCTTCTGTAGACTTTGGGATTCCTTGATATGCTGCTGAATGGTTTTCACCTTCTCCACCATTTCTTCGACCATTTCTGGTCCAAGCAGCTTACGTTCACCGACCTCATCCCAACATGCCGGTGTTCTACACCTTTTCCCATACAGGGCTTCATATGGTGCCATTTGGATGCTCGAATGGAAACAATTATTATAAGATAACTCAACCAAAGGAAGATGTTGATCCCATCCTCCTTTAAAGTCCATTTAGCATTCTCTCAACATATCCTCAAGTGTTTGGATAGTCCGCTCGGATTGGCCATCTGTTTGAGGATGATAGGCTGTACTGAAGTTCAGTTCAATATTCAGAGCATGTTGAAGACTCTTCCAAAACTTATAGGTGAATCTTGGACCTCGGTCAGAAACAATAGATAGTGGTACTCCATGCAACCGTACCACTTCCCTGATATATATCTGTGCCAATTGATCCAAAGATAAATCCTCTCGAATAGCAAAGAAGTGTGCAGTCTTTTTAAGACGATCCACAACAACCCAGATTGCATTGTTGACTTTGGATGTCCTTGGAAGTCTGGTGACAAAGTCCATGGTGATGTTCTCCCATTTCCATTCTGGTATGGGAAATTGTTGCATCATCCCCTTAGACTTCTGCCTCTCTGCCTTCACTTGCTGACACACCAGACACTTTGATGTATATTCAGCGATCTCCTTCTTCATATTATCCCACCAAAAGTTTTCTCGGAGATCTCGATACATCTTTGTGCTCCCTGGGTGAATAGAGAAATTTGAACTATGTGCATCATCCAAAACTTCCTTCTTCATCTCCGGACTTGATGGAACACATAGTCTCTTCCCAAATCGCACAATTCCTTCTTCATTAACATTAAACTCTGAGGATTTTCCATTTTTGATAGCTTCCACTTTTTCTTGAATTCCCGCATCATCCTTTTGAGCATCCTTTAACCTTTCCAAAAGAGATGGTTGAGAAATCATTTGTGAAAGGATTGATGATGTTCCCTTCTTTATGATTCCCACATCCATCTTCATCAAGTCTAAGAATATTGGATCCTTCTTAATTCTCATCATTGATAGAATAGCTGGATCCTTTCTACTTAGGGCATCCGCCACCTTGTTCGCTTTCCTAGGGTGGTAATGTATTGAACAGTCATAATCCTTGATAAGCTCTATCCATCTTCTCGGGTGCATATTAAGCTCTTTCTATGTGAATATATATTTAAGACTCTTGTGGTCAGTATATATCTCACATTTCTCTCCATAAAGATAATGCCTCCAGATTTTCAAGGAAAAGATCACCACTGCCAACTCCAGGTCATGTGTTGGATAGTTTCACTCATGGATTTTCAACTGCCTTGAGGCATAGGATATCACATTATCATTCTGCATTAGCACACATCCTAAGCCCTTCTTTGAGGCATCACTGAATACCACAAAAAGTTCCCCACTTGTGGGTAAAGTGAGCATGGGTGCAGTGATAAGCCTCGTTTTCAACTCTTTGAAGCTTTCTTCACATTCATCACTCCAAGAAAGCTTTACTCCCTTTCGAGTTAGCTTGGTAAGCGGGTTGGACAATCGTGATAAATTTCTCACAAATCGTCGATAATATCCAGCTAACCCCAAGAAGCTATGGATATCAGTTACCGATGTTGGCCTCGGCCATCCCTCAATTGCATCTGTTCTGGAGGGGTCCACAGATATCCCATTGCTTGTTATGATATTGCCCAAGAATGAGACTTCCTTCAACCAGAACTCACACTTGCTGAAGCTTCTCCTTGCGCAAAGTCTCTAGTATAGTTTTTAAATGCTCCTCATGGTCCTCCTTGGTTTTGGAGTATATTATAATATCATCTATAAAGACTACCACAAATTTGTCAAGGTAATCTCTAAAGACTCTATTCATCAAGTCCATGAATATTGTTGGAGCATTGGTGAGTCCGAAAGGCATTACTATGAATTCATAGTGCCCGTACCTTGTACGAAAAGCAGTCTTGGGGATATCTTCCTTCTCCACCCTTACTTGATAATATCCCGACCGCAAGTCCACCTTGGAGAAGTATTGTGCTCCACGCAGCTGATCAAACAAGTCATCGATTCTTGGGAGAGGATACTTGTTCTTTATCGTGGTTTTTTTAAGTTCACGATAATCGATGCAAAACCGCATTGACACATCCTTCTTCTTGATGAAGAGGAATGGTGCACCCCATGGTGATGCACTTGGGCGTATAAACCCTTTATCCAGATTCTCCTGTAATTGTTTCTTCAGCTCTTCAAGCTCAACAACAGCCATTCTATATGGAGTCTTGGATATTGGTAGCACCCCAGGTATAAGTTCAATTGAGAACTCAAAATCTCTTCTTAGAGGAAGACCAGGAAGTTCCTCGAGAAACACTTCAGCGAATTCCCTCACAATAGGCATTTCTTCAAGGGTGGTTTCTTCCTTGGACTCAATCATCTGAGCCAGATATGCATTCTCATAAGGCAGTAATATCCATTCTTGAGATGATGCAGCTAAAGGAGATTTATCTTCCTCCTGACACTTGTAAAGAATCGGGGGTCGATTCTCCATATGGAGTGTGATTTTCCTCTCCCGACAATTTATGTTGGCTCTATATAAGGAAAGCCAATCCATGCCAAGAATTGCATCAAATTCCACCAGAGGGAGTATGATGAGCTTCACCGGGAAATTTAATCCACAGATTATAACAAGGGAGGACTTATACTCATGGGATGCAATGATTGCCCCATTTTCCGTACTCACTGACATCTTTACTTCCATGATTTTTGGTGGTTCTGGGATTGTTCTACTAAACTTTTGAGATTTAAAAGAATGCGTAGAACCTGAATCAAAAAGTACGTTCGCTATTCTTGAATGAATAACTAGCATACCTGTCACCACTTCGTTGTCGGGGTTCACTTCGGCAGAAGTGATGGCAAAATATATTCCTTGCTGTCTTGGAGGTTGTTGGTTGCCTCCGAAAACCCTTGGATTAGGTCACTGATATGAAAAATGACCTGGTTCTTTGCATTTGTAGCATTGAACAACACGTTCAGGTTTGAACGGAGCGTTCCTCTCCTCTGTCGCAGCTTCGGATCCTTCTTTCCGACAGTTAATAGCTAGGTGCCCTTCTCTTCCACACCTAAAGCATTTTCTCGTCCCCTTAAGGCAATTTCCAGGGTGCTTCTTTCCGCACTTTTGGCAAGTGGGGTGCTGGAACTTCTGAGCGCTGTTGGATTTATCCATCAGACCACCATCATTGAATTCCACCTTACGCTTCTTGTCCCCATGATACCCCTGTGATTCTCCGATCTCCATTTTAACCTTGAGGTCACATCGGACAATTTCCTCATAACTGTCGAAGTCACGGATCGCTAATGCTTTCCGCAAACTAAGCTTCAGCTCACCAAAGAAGCAGTCAACCTTGAATTCGGGGGTAACGACAAATCCAGAAGAGTATCGTGCAAGCCTTGTGAATTTTTCCTCGTACGCTCCCATAGATTCTTCATCCTTCTGCTTGAGGGAAAGGAAGTCCCTTTCCATCTTAAGATGGAAGGTGCGCGGAAAATATTTATCGAAAAACATCTTCCGGAATTCCTTCCATTCCAAAGCCTCGATCTCCTCCTCAGGATTCATATTTTTGATCAACGTCCACCATTGATCAGCTTCACCCTCCATATGATAAGCCTCCAGGAGAACCTTCTCTTGTTCAGAACATTGGAGGATGGAGAATATCTTTTCAATGGAGTTTATCCATTGTTCAGCGATCGTGGGATCGGATGATCCACTAAAAGTAGGAGGCCTTTGTCTCATGAAGCTTTCAATAGTGACTTGTTCTTTCTTAGGGGGGGTTGAACGTTCCTCTTGACCCTTGTTTCTATTCAAAACTTGAGTTATCTGAGAGAGAAGCGTGACAAAGTTCGCGATTCCTGCTCCCATTGGATGGGGCATCTCATTAGTACAATCATCACACTGATCTTTACAACGGTTGTTAGCCCGAGTCCTCCTATTACCGGCCATTGGCTGGAATAAAAGGAAATTTAGGGGTAACACATAAAGGGCAATCCAAAGACAAAATTTGATGAATTATAAATACACTTTAATCTCTTTAACTCATGAGTCTATAGGATTCAATCCAGGCTTTTCATGATCTACCTTCTAACATATATTCTTAGGGGCATTTTTCCCTTAATAAGGGTTCATACTAAGATTGTGAATTTATCAAAACATATCCCCCGGGAGTGTCGTAACCAAGAGTGCAGCAAAGCCCGTTGTCGTGCACCAGTTCTCGTTCGAGTCTAGCTCAAAGCAGTGTTTTCAGGTTTTACCCCTAGGATACATCTGTGCCAGAGCCGCCTCTACCTGCTCGTATCCAGACAGGGATGTATTTGTTTGATAAACCACTTACTTAGTATTTACCAAAACTTAGGGATGTTTTTATTATACTTAGTCTTCTATCTAAGTCTTTACTAGGGTTTCCTAATCCCAAAAATAACTAAACCTGTCCTCTGATACCAACTATGACAACCCTGCTTTTTATTACACATTAAACATTCTTTATTACATAAAACTTCACTTGATAAAACAAAGAAGATCGAGAGGTTTAGTGTCTTTGGGGATTAGGATCATTACATAAAAACTTTAAACTTGAAATACAACATCTTTATTGAAAACTTCCTCTACATGACCACTACATTCCTTCGTACTTAGCATTTCATGGGATAACCTGAGGACATGCATAATAAAAGGATGAGCTATAAAGCCCAGTAAGGGAGTACACAATGAATAACATGAGGAGTACAATACATGTTAGGAAATAGGAACATCAATAGAGCATAAGAGTAACATGAACATAAAGGCATGATAAAACATGATAATCATAACATGGAAATGTGGCAACAACACTTAACATTGAATTAGCATGAGCCAAGGCTCATTGCTCATGGAGCATGAGTAAACCCTCATTGCACTTGAAGCACGAGTAAACCCTCTTTTCACTTGAATTATAATGAGTCAACACTCATTGCATATGACGTATCATGATACTATACTTTACCCAATGCATTGGAGTGCTATAAGGGCACACCCTTCTTAAACATTTCATTTCATGCATAAGTGTGCCACATGGATCATAAAACATGGATTCATAAAACATAATCATTTATTCCACGATAAAGAAATGTGGAATTCATACATGAAACATTACAATCAGAAATTAAATATGCATAAAGGTGAATACCCTTGATGGAGAAATGGGCATGGTATTCACTACACAATGACATTGGCTTAGAAAATCGGTGTGATTTCGGCAGCGTAACGGCATGACATAAGAATTCATAAAAAAGGTTGATGAGAGAGAAATGGGTTCCTCATCGTATTTACATGTAATGGAAAGTAATGAGTTCATATAGATACATGTCCCAACAATTGAAAAGGAATTTAGATTCATGATGCAAAAGTATTGCTTGAATGTAAAAGAAGAGAGAGAAGTTCCTTTCGGAATTCCGGCATAGTAACGGATGTACATGGGAGGCATTTAATGAGAGAGAAAGGGTTATCCCGTCACTCAAAAAATAATAGGGAAGTATGGGGGAGGTTCAAAACCATACCCCAACATTCATAATTGAAATTAAAAGGGCAAGACAACTTAATGAAAATTGACAAAAATGAGAAAGGAAGAAAAAAACCCTTACTTGGAAGTGTGCTTCCAAAGGCTAGAGAGAGGCTTGTGAGAGGCTTCTTGGGAGCTTGGGGCACCTTGAGAGGATTATAGAGAGAGTAGGTCAGAGGTTGGACGAACTCCAAGGGCTTTGAGTGAGGAGGAAATGGGAGCTTGGGTGGGTTTATATAGGAAAGGTGAGAGAATTCTTTATTATTTAGGTTTGGGACCCCTTATATTAAAATATTCCAAACCACAAAACATCCCATGGTATTTGCCCATGGTTTATGGAAAAGGAAAGAGGAAAACAATATTTTACAAGGCCAATGTCCGAACTTATTAAAAAATTAGGTTTGCTTATGTGGAGGTGAGTCACACTCCCATGGAAATTAATTTAAAAAGGCAAAGTGTTGAATAAGTCTTGAGGGCTCCATTAATGCTTTGAAGAGTAAGTAAAACAAAACCAAAACCTAATTATTTTAATGATAAAACATATATTGGCCGAACATAAGGATTATGGTATTTTATTACATCACCATTGGGTCTTTATGATGTCATAAATCACATTATATATTTAAATGGTCTTTAATTTTTACCCAAAAATTTGACTGCTCAGAAAATTATGAAAAATTCACCGTTGGATAATTTCGACGTCCTGATTCCAAAAATAATATTTATTTTATCTAAATAATTTTTTAAATATTTGAATTTTCACTTTTAAAATAAAAACCGGAATTTATAAAAAATTCACGGGTTTTTACAGAAATGGCTTTCAAACCTTAATAAAAACTTTAATTGCATTCATAAAATTATAAGATCATTTATATTTAATAAAAATTAATTTAATATTAATAATAATATTTTATTAAAATATTATTTAATTAAAATATACTTTAATTTAATAAAATATAATTCTTAATTAAGTACTAACTAAAAACACATTTTGTACTTTAAAATCTATTTACAAAGTATCAAAAATGACTAGAAATTATATTCATTATTATATACAAAAATAATGTACATGAACATAGTACTACTTATTTGTTACATAACTCATTAAAATATCTGCATAAGACCTAAGGGTAAGGTGTGCGATGGTGACAGACTCTTGGGGAGGCTCGGATAACATCGCTCGAGTGGTAATCTCTATCAACTTCCACTTTTCCCGTAGACGGTCCCATTCATGCATGACATAATGAAGCTCAGCTTGGGCTTGGTCAAGGGCGAAGCCCAAAGATGCCACCTCTTTTCCGAGCTCCGATAAATGGGCTTTGTATGGGGCAATTCTACTGGATGAGGCCATCGCTTCCTTTGTCTGAGTAAAATTGGGTTCGTTAAAGCCATATATTTATACTACTCGTGTGATCACTGTTCAACAGCTATAAAGGTAACGGTCACAAATATTAACATAAAACCAAAGATGTTGACATCTTATAAAAACATTTTTCATAAAGAGACATTTAACTGGATCAAGAGGGGTTTTCATTAATGAAACTTTGGGTCGTTACACTTAAATATCAAACAAGACAAGGACTGAACAATATTTTATTGAGTCCTTTATGATGAAGCGCCCACCTTCTATATTTAGGTCATATGATCTAGTAGTGGTTTAAAAATGGAATAGTACCACTTAGGTGATGTTTTCAGTACTCCAATGTTCATAACATGATTATGTCATCTTAGAAGGCTGTCGTTTGGAAGGTGAAAATGATCAATGGTGGAACCTTTTCATGATTAGGAGGAAAATATATGAAATTAAATCAATAGAATTGGAAGTTTTCAAGATCTTATTTTTTTATGAATTATATTCTTCATATTCATCAAAAAAATATGGATACGAATTTCCTTGATCATATAAAAAATGATGAAAAATCTATTCATATATACACTGAAAAGTTTACAAGACATACAAAGTACACTTATGGAATTATTTCCCGACATGATAGTAATATTGAGAAATCATTTAGTGTCTTGAAACCAATTATCTAAAGGGAATTATCCATAAGAGTCATTAATAGCAATGAATAATTTGTTTTATGGGAACAAAAGGTCGAGATGGAGATTGGACTAACCCATCAGTCCAATGGGATTAATAATAGGGGAAAAATATAAGTCAAGGGAAAATATAAAGATCACACTGAAAAGAAGTTGAGTTTTTCCTTGTACTCAATTTTTGGAAAGAGATAATGAGTAAATTTTCTAAAGGGACTAGTAGCTATTAATGTGTAAAAAAAGATGGTCATCCATCAGTAAAATGTTTGAATTTATCAGATAGAGTGTTCCAATCATAAAAATAGAGAATAGTCTACGCAAAATGCACTGACTACACTTCATTATTACAAGTTAAAGGAAATGGGGAATTAAGCTTATCAATACCCTAATCTGTGGGTTATTAATGTTGATTGATGTCTACAAAACTGTAAAGGTCAAATACAACGGCATGTCACATGTGATCACTATCGATGATATAGAGTACGATAATGAAGTGGTGAAAGGTACACATACAATCCACTCTAAATTATCAAATGGGTTTTTGATTCTAGATCCACTCACTCATTTATTTATAAATAATTTTCTATGTGTATCAACGTTTTATCTATACAATTTGACGGTGAAATAGCTTTTAAAACTCCAAAAGGAACAACTTTCACATCAAAAGTTTATAATTCATCACTGGTTGATGTTTGTGGGAAGGTGCTTCCTACAAATTTTCTTATCCTTATCATTGTGTAATTTTATATTATTAATAACATGGATTTTATTTCACTATATATATCTCATATCAATTTCAAAATAAGGGAAGTCACATTTCATATTCCAGATCAATCTATGATCATCAATCATTGAAAGGATGAGTAAGACCTTCTAGGGAAAATTTATTTCATCTTATGGTTCTTTATTCTTATAAATGAATCTTATATATCTCAAATGGTTGGAGAGAAACACAAAATTAATCAAACACCCAATTTATGGGTGTTTGATGATGTCTTTCGAGAAAAATTTCTATGTTTTCCACCAAATCATGAGTTATGTTTTCAAAATAACTCAAATGGTTCCATGAAATTTTCAAAGACACCATATATAATTCCCCTAATTGAGTTACCAGAATTAATGATAAAACTACAATAGAATCATGAAAAGGGATTAATATTTCCTAGTGCATCAGCATGGGGGCATCTAATCAGTTTTTTAAGAAGAATTATATATCAATGAGACTCAGAATTGATTATAGAGTACATGACAAGAAAATTAACAAGAACAAATATCCACTACCTCATATAGATGACTTATCCGATCTATTAATTGATTCTCAATACCATTATAAGATTGGTATTCATTTATAATATCATCAATCAAGGGTCAAGAAGAATGATATTCGAAATATAAAATTTTGTACGAGGTATGGGAACTATGAATTTCAATTAATTCCCTTCAGCCTTACTAATTCCTCCATTATCTTCATGGATCTAATGAATAGAGTCTTTAGATTCTATATTTGATTTTTTTTGGTAGTATTAAAATATTATATTCTTTTCTAATAGAATAGAATAGAAGACGATTAAAATCACTTTATAATTATACAGAAGACGCTAAGAAAGATGAATATTTATGAAAAATTTACCAAGTGCGAATTTTGGCATTGGTAAGAATAATTTTTGGGTCTCATATTTTTAGAAGATTTGATATCTATGGATCCAGCAAAAACAGAAGTTATTAAAAGATGGCTACGAACAAAGATGGTAATTGAGATCCAAATATTTCATGGTTGGTTAGATATTATATTCAATTTTTGAATCATTTTCCACAATAATATAATTCACTCACCATGTCTACCTGGAAAGGAGTTATGTTCGTGTTGATGGAGTAATGTGAAGAGAATTTCAAAGATCTCAAAAGAAGGTTAGATAGTGAACATGTGCTAACACTACCTTGTAGTGGAGAAAGGTTATTGATCTATAGTTATTCATCCAAAAAGAGGTTTTAATGTGTTCTCTTGAAAATAGATATATTGATAGCTTATGGATCATGAAAATTGAAAATCCATGATAAAAATTACACCACTCATGATTTGGAGTTATCTGTGGTAATAGTGGTTTTAAAGACATGGTTGGATTATCTTTATGGTGAATGTTGTAATATTTATAAATAGCATAAACGTTTAATGTATATATTCCCAATAAATGAGTTGAAAATGTACCAAAGAAGATTGTTGGAGAGGATTAATGATTACGACTGCTCAACAAATCAATACCTCAGAAAAGAAAACATTGTGGAAGATTCATTGAGTCTAAAGGACTATGTTAGGCTATCAATTCTGAGGATAACAAAATATGAGATGTGTATGGATTTGAAAAGGGTGGGTCATGAATTTTTTTTGAAAGGTATGAAATACTATCTTTCTCAAATGAATTTTAAACCATATATACTAGTGAATATTATGGAGGAACAAAATATAGATATAGAGCTATAATAGTAGGTGATAAATTCCCCTAAATTAATCTTCTATTGTTATGGAATAACAAGGTTCATGAACCACATTTTTATTCCTACCATACCATAATTATAGAAGGAGTTATTTGATGAGGCTTGTAGTTATTCATTCTCTATTCATCCTGGAAGAAATAATATGTACAGGGACCTGAAAGAGTGCTTCTAGTGAGATGACATGAAAAGTGATTTTGTAGAATATGTCTCTCAATGTTTTTATAAGCATTTTATGGTTGAGATATATAAGTCTCATGAGATGCTACAACTATTACCCATAACAGAATGGAAGTGGGAAAACATCACTGTAGACACTGTTGTCGGACTTTGTGAAACATATAAAGTTCATATTGCTATATGGGATATAGTTTATCACCTTATGATTTCGTTACACTTTATTTCTATTAGAGGGAATTAATATCTTGATTATCTTACCATGATATATGTAAAATAAATTGTAAGAATTCATGGAGTAACACATTCAATAATTTATAACCGAGATCCATGGTTTAGCAGGATGTTGTTCAGATGTCTTCATAAGGATCTACATACATATTTTTGTTTCATTGAAACTTAGTGTAATCAGATAGATATTCATTCTAAGTGTAAAATTCAAAATCAAGAAGAATTGTTGACAGAATTCTCTATGGATTTTAAAGTTGGTTGGGTTCAACACCTGCCATTGGTTGAACTTTCTTACCATAATAACCTCTAATATATTATTAAGATGGCTCCATATGAATCCATATGTGGAAATAATTGCATAACTCTATCTTCTTGAGATGAAATTGGAGAATGAAGTATATTAGGACCAAATCATTTTGCTAAAATGTTAGAAAAGTTCACATATATTCAACAGAACTTAAGATAAGCACAGAGTTGAAAAACGTTATGTTGACAACTATAGAAGGGACCTAAAATTTTATAGGGTTGATTAGGTGTTTCTAAAAATAAATCCCTAGATGAAATTAATAATATTTGGAAAGAAGTTCATGCATATCATTCGGTATATGGATCCTTTTTAAATTCTGCATCGTATTGGGAAGTTATCTTAACAATTTTTGATTCCAACAAATCCCTATCATGTTCATGATGTGTTCCATGTATCTGTCCTGAGAAATTCCATATGTGATCATTCAATAGTACTAAACTCAAAAGTTGTACTGATGGAGCATGAACTTTCTTACGAAGAACAATTGATATAGATTTTGGGTCGCAGATAAAATGTTTTGCGAAACAAGACCACTCGATTGGTTAAAGTTTTGTAGCAGAAGAACCAATTTTAGAAATCTATGTGTGAAATTGAGGATTTGATGAGGGGGATATACACTCATTTATTTGTATCCTAGTGACAAATTTGGTGGAAAAAATTCAGTTTAAGGGGAATAGAATGTAACACCTGGATGTTTTATGAAATATGTTCCCTAAATAATTTTAATTATTCAATATCTTGCATTGTAGTCAATTGTGAGTTGTAACAAACCATGAGATTTCCCAAGTATAAAATGAATATTTTAAACTAGATGTTAGGTTAGTTGTAATAAGTATAACAAACTTATGAAAAGTAAGGATAACTCATGCACAACCAATTATATAAGAAAAATATAAATCAATTATATATCTGTTTTTTTGTATTAATAAACTGAGTTAATTACTATTTTGAAATGAAATTAGTGAAATATTTATGCTATATAATTAATAAAATAATTTTTATTTTCATCCAATAGATATTTTTGTCATAGTGTATGAATAAACAATATTTGATGTATAAAAACCTATATTTTTTTAAAGGGTTATTTTTCACATTAAAATTGATAACCCTTTTTAAATTAATATTTTTAAATATTAATTATTTTTATATGAAAACATAATTTTTTGTATTGGAATCGACTTATTAATAATTAAATTGGAATAATATTTAATATATTAGTAATAACTTTCAAATATTGATGAATATTAACAATACACAATAATTTTATTGAAACCTATTTTCTTATTAAATAAGATATATATATAGATTATAATATATAATGGTTTTAAATTATAAATAGTATATATTTTTATCATTAAATATAATGTATTTCATTATCATTAATTTCACATTTAATTCAGGTGTAAAACCATTTCAATATTTTGTAATGTTTTGGCTTTCAGAAATCATTCTCTATTTCCAACAAAAAGAATAGTTTTAAACTAATTATTTCAATATATGTGTTGTGAATTTTGAAAAATGGATTCCATATTTAGAATCAGTGGGTCCAAATTATGTAAATAGATTTATTTTATTCTTGGGCATTATGAATAGTAACTTCGTTAATTTTTTTAATACGGTTAAAGGGTAAATCAGATAATTAAGTATAATATTATGATAATAAAATTACTATAACACTTTTCTTAATATCCTTGTATCAGTTTTTTGACCTAAATAAATCTTGGGTTGAAATGGTGTCCTTTGGAAGACACTTAGATGATAGTAGGACATTTAATTTATTTTATTTTAAAAAATATTTAATATGTATCACTAAATGTTTAATAAATATATCATTTTTTATAGAAGGTTTTGAAAATATAAATTCGATTATAAATACTCATATGAAACATAAAAAAAATTCATTATCATGGTAATTTATTTTAAATTTTTACTAAATAAATAATTACATTAAATATTTATACTTTAATGATGTGAGAATTAATTAATTGATTACAAATCAATAGAAAAATTTTTATTAAAATACTAATCAATATATAAAGATAAGAAAACATTACCAAATCATATTGGTTAAATATATATATATACCATAACCATCTAAGGGTTGAGTTACTAACCATTTGGATCCTTATAGAATAGATTTAAACACTTATATTATTTTATTGGAAGTGCTGTTAATGTTTTCACATTCAAAATTTATCAAATATAACATTATAAATGTTGGATTTTCTTGATGATAAATTCAACTAAAAGAATTAACGTAAAATCTAATAGATTTATTATAGTCATTGAATTTAATTTTCAGTTTTTATTAAAAAAATATGTATATTAAACAATTACCACAAATTGATGTAGTAGTTATTTTAATAATTGAGATAAAATATTTGTGTCATTAAAAATATTAAAATAAATATAATTTTTCCTAATTAATATGTCTAATGAATTGTAAAGTTGTCCTTGACTTCATAGGAATATAATAAAAATTTCAGTAGAATGTTAACTTATAATATATTTTTTAAAAATAAATGAATTTAATAGTGTTAAAATTGAAACTATTGTTTATTTAGTATAATAATGTTTTATTAAAATATTTAAAAAACATAAAAATTCCAAAAATTATAAAATAATTATTTTATTTTCAAAAATGTTCCAAATTATTTATTTATTGTGAAATTTTCTTCAGATAAAAAAATATGAAAAATGTTCAATATATAAATATTTGATACTGTATTTAAAATTTAAAATATAATAAATTAATGTCAATTAAAATATTTAGGATAAATTGAGGATAACCATTTTAAAAAATTATTGGATGATGATATTATAACATTTGGTCATCTCAACTTCAAAGTTGGGATTTTTTTTGTGGTTTGATATTATTATAAATCATTATTTATCGAGTTTCCAATTGTTCCCCTAACCTAAAATATAAAGTGGAACCTCTTACATCCCTTCTTTACTTCACATTGAACCTTTATGCATGGCCATCCCCTACCCTTTCACTTATTAACTTCCTCTGTTAAATTATAAAATTTTTGTTCTACTTCAAATACCAAATCTATTTCTATAAGAAGATATGTATAGAAATCCCATTGTAGAAGAAGATATTTGGGTATGTACAAAGGAAATTTGACCTCATGTAAGGGATAATTTTTCAATCTCTTTGTTATATGAGATTTTATATTCATAAGGATTTTCTGGGATATATTTATCATCCATATCCATGTTTCCTAAATATGTTTTTGAAATATTCATTCAATCATTGTATGATTTTTTAATGTCAATTTTTCAAATTGTTGAATTTTTATTAAACTGTATGAAGTGAATATTTTTTCAATTTTGTTAAGATGTACTTTTTGAATTTTTTAAAAATATAGTATAAAAATTTTCTCTTTTAATATATATGGAATGAATGGATTTATTACAATTTTATAATGTATTATTTTCATTAAGCTCCCTTTTTAAGATATCAAGTTTATTTTTAATTTAATTCTATTATTTAAAAACTATGAGGAATTTCGAGAAAAATATATTTTGATGAATAGTGGTTATTTTTCTCAATAATTATTTCCTAGTATTTTATCAAAATTATTATCCATATAATATGTCATTCTTTAAAAATGGTGTGTTACAAGTATACAAACCCTATTATTCCTATGATTTTATTTTCATTATGATGGACTTCAATTTATAAAATATATTTTTCCTATAGATTTTTTTATGATCGAATGTTGTTTGTGAAACCCATTTTATTCCATGATTTGTGTTATGTTGAATGCATTATTGATTTCTTTTTGTGGAATATGTAAAAATGATTTAATTATGAGAAGTGTGGGACTTATATCTCCCACCAATGTCTGAATTGGTTCTTTTGGCACACAAAAATACTAAATGATATTGTTTTGTGTGTCATACCACCTATCAAAATTGATCAAAGAACCTTAATTATTGACATAGGACACTTAGCGAGAGTAATGGGGGAAATTAACTTAGATTCAAATATTCCCAATATAATTATAATCACTACTAATGATTTGAAAACTGAAATTATAATAAATTTTTGAGTGGAAACATCCATTTTGTGACCATTGTATGATCTTTGGATATATAATCTTCAATTGTATGGTGGTTAGAAAACAATTATACCAGATTATTGAAAATGAATATAAGAAAATAAGGAGAAGTAGAAATGTGAAAGCTCCCATGTGGGACATAATGGAACCCCCCTAAAAGAAATCTAAAATCTGGGTGAAAAAATCCCACAACATGGCACACATATGGAAATACCTGGCTATAACCTGGGAAGATGTTGCTGAAGAGAAAGATAACTACATTTAGGATAAAAAAATCTTTTAAGAAATAATTAGTATAGATTTAGATATTGTTAGGATATTCAACCATGAAATGAGAAGGAAGAACAGAATACTTGTCAATCAGAATGGGTATCATGATCTAATTTCATAGAAAATTCTGAACATACATTGGGTAGGAAGAAATCAATATCTTCACCTGAACAAATGCAATGCAATGCATGCAACATATGCACTACATCTATTCACAATTATGATTTTCATGGGTAAAATTTTGTGAAAACTATGGAAGAACACACCTTCTCAACATTAGGTACTAGAAAAATTTAGAAACCCTCCCTCTAGTATTTCATTGGTACTATAGTGATAATGAATGAATCCAATGATTACACAAATAAATTATGTTCTTTTCCCTCTTCTCTCAACACTTCTTCTGTAAAATCTAGAAACTTCCTGCTTGATTGAAGGTTATTTAAGATGAGGCACATACTAATATTATTAATCCTAATAAAAATTTTTCCACAACCAATGAATCTATAAAACATGTAAAGGGAAATACACCCTTGGTATAGGATCCTATGAAAATGGAGGGAAAAAATAACTTTATGGAGTAGATGTTGTGTCTTCCATCTGATATGGGCACTACCAAATAGTAGGACACAATTAATTCAAATGATCTAAGAACACCTATTCCTATTTCTAAAAATTTCCATTTTTATGATATTCAATCTATAGATAGTTATAATAGTTCTAAGCTTCCTGGAAATTTGTTATCTAACCAAAATTTCAATTCCATGATTTGGTGTAATAAGAACTCTACAGACTCTACTATGAATGCTTCAATAAATGAACCGACTAAGAAGAACCATGTCATATCTATAAATATATAGGATCATCCCACTAAAAGAAAAAATGATCAAAACAATAGAAGCTCTTATAGAAATAAAGTTCTGGGAAAAAAAGAAAAAGGGGAGTTCTAACACAAAGTTTAGGGTAAAATAAAGATTCTATTTTGGAATTGTCAGGGTATTACCAACTATGAAATGTTCACTATTCTAAAATGAATTGCTAACACACATAATCATATTTTATTTTCTAATACTAATCCAAAAATTACATTTTCTTCTAAATACTCTGATTTGTTCCTACTTAATTACGTTTTACTCATGCAGTAAAAAAATACTTCTAATGCAGATTCTCTATCTATTTTTTCTCACTATTTGTTACAGAATGTTCATATTTTCCTTGTATCTGATGATATTTTTACTTGTAACATTAATACTGATGGACAAAAAAAATTAATCTTTTTCTTCTAAGAATAGATACCATAGAGGGGGAACTCTATGGAATGCACTTTCATATCTAGGAACTAATATTTATTCTTATTAGTTTCTTATGGGAGAAATAAATTCCATTCACAACTAAAGTGAGAAAATTGGACCATCTCATGATTTTATTACCATGAAAAAAATTAAATCTTAGATTGAAGACAAAAATCCCATTGAAATTAATATCACTTGTGTGAAACACACTTATTAATTAAGAAAATAACTTATAGTGGTCCCCCCATGCTAGATAGAGCCTTCACAAATTTCCCTACTTTAGATAAATGTGACATTATCTCTAGCACAACTCTTCATAGACTGAACTTTGACCATCACCTCATCCTGGTCAATGTCTCTAACTAAGCCATGAAACCACCATTGACTTTCATATTTTACAATGTGTGGTCCTACGATGTCTATTTCTCTAATGTCATCCAAAACAATTGGTCTTCAATGTCACACAACAATGATTCCATTGCATATAATGTCAAATTAAAACATCTCAAATATACTCTCAATACATGGTGCATCTCCAAATCCAAAAAAATAACAATGAAATTCTTCTTCTTGAGGAAGAACTCAATTATCTATAAAACATGAACACTAGTTCTGACCTCAACACTGATAAAACTCAAGAAGTAAACATTGCAGTTATACTCAACTATTTTCTCACATTTTAATTATATATAATGAAGCAAGCATTTAATGTTAAATAGTTATCAGATGGTGACAAAAATTATAGGTTTTTTAATTCTCTTCTATGAATCAAGAATCTTGCATCCAATTAACCATTCTAATGGATGGGGAAACCTTCTTGACAATTAAGATGTCCTTTATCATCATATATTAACCCACTATGAATCTATCTTCAATGATCCTAATATCAACAAAGACCTTCTTCTTGAGGTCATTCTGATAGAGATCACTGATTAGGACAACACATTTCTTCTCAACACTCCGCTGGATCACAAATTCAAAGACACTCTTTTTTTTGAATCTCGATAGTGATATGGGTCCCGATATCTTTTATAATGGTTTACTCTAACATTATTGGTATGTGATTCATGTCAATGTTTGTATACTTCCCAAATACATTTTTTCCAATGATGTGTTTCCACAAGATTTTAATGCCCAAATTCCCACCATGATCCAAAAACTGGACAATACCTCTGAGATTCACCTATTTAGACCCTTTTCTCTTATTAAAACTCTTTATAAAATATTTAATAACATCATTACAAAATGTATTTCAACTATAAAATAAGAAAATTTCTCCTTGAAGGAATTTGGTTTTATTAAGGGGTTATCCATTCAAGACTAAAGCTTTATTACCTCTGAGTGTGTCAATAACATGAATAAACCTAAAAGGTGATATAATATTTCTATTAAACAAAACATCATAAAATATTTTCATACCATGTATTGGAGATTTATCTTCAAGGATGTTCATGGTTTTTTTTATTCCCTCTTTTATCACTTCAATAAGATCTTTGTTCAACTCAATGTATATCTCTATTTTGATCAATGGATCTCCTAAAGGATATTTTAAATACACCAAAGGTATCATGCAATGTCACCCCCTCTCTTCCATTCTATTTTCAATAGAGGAAGACTATCTTATTTGTTTGATCACATGTCTGGGTGACCTAAATAAGATGAATCCCATCAATGTCTCTTGGAACATGAATTCTTCTACACATATTTTTTATACTGATTGCATCATCCCTTTCCTTCAAGGTTATAGAAGAAACATTTATATCCTAAAAAAATTCTCTCACACTATTAAGAAGTTTTAGATCAAACCTATAGTGTGATAAAATCATACATATTCATGGGGAGGAACATTCCTCCCATCAAAAAAAGTAACATTATCAAGGACTTATGTCTGAAAGAAGGTACCCTATCATTCACTAATCTTAGTGTTCCAATCTTTTAGGGATACCCAAGTTTTCCCACATTAAGTATATTGTTTACCAAGTTCTAAACCATCTCTCTTACTCTTGAGGTAATTCTCTCTCTATGTCTAGTTGAACATGCCTTGTAAAATACATTATTGTCTCTATGATGGTTTACACCATTATTGTTTATAAATTTCATGTTGGTCTTATCAAAAAGTTGAACACCACAATAAAGAATTTCATATTGACTTATAGTATTCTTGAAATAAATATTGTGAATATCCTCTATTAAACTTATTGCAAGCCCACTAATAAAGGTGGTATTGGAATAAAAAATATATTGTACTTTAATGAATCCATTTAAGATAGACTCACTTAAAACATTTTTCAAAAAACGTCTGATGTTGTTACCTTCCTCAAAAATAGATTTCTTGAAAACATATAATGGGAAGTTCTAATTTCAAAAACTCTTCCATGTGTGCATCCATCAAAGAATACATCTCCAATATCATGAATAATTCTAGATTGATGGTCTCCAAAGATTATGATATGAAATTTGGGTTGGATCACTAGACTTAAACACCCTTAATTTCAATGATATCTCCGGATCAAACACCTGAGAGTGCCAAATTTTTATTAGAAAAATTCAAAAATCTCAACTCGATCTCCTCCATCATACAATTATGATTTCACTGAAAAATACTCAATTGTATACAATAATTATTTCTTCATTTTGTACCTACTCAAAATGGTATGCTTAAGTAAAAAAAATTTACAGTGATTATTTATGTAACATTAAATGTGATTAAAGTTGGATAAAACATTTCATAAAGAATTGTATAAAGCCTTCAAGATTTAATATCATTTGGAAACGTTTTCAAAACTTAGTTCCCAGATAGATTTTCCCTCAATCATTTGGAATAAAGCACTAATCTTAGTTCAAAATCTATAATTAACACAGTGAAGATGATGACCACCACTTCCTATCCTGTGCTACTGCTTCTAGTATTTGGAACTATATTTATGATATTTTTTAATATAGATGGTTGATTCATGACTCCATTAAAATTCAACTAAATAAATGTGAAAAAATAGAAGGCTCTCATAAAATTACGATCCTTTTTCTATCTTCTATTTCTGAGCTCCACCATGTGATCCGGTTTGATCAAAAAGTTATTATTCATAACTATTACTCACTCAATCCAAATTCTGGTCATATGTGGAACATTATTGCCACACATGAAGCTGCATTGATGAAAAAGGGACATTACCATAAACATTTCGTGAATATTGAATTCTACAAAATCTACAGATTAATGGAAATTTATATCAAACTCATCCCACTCTGGAAGTGTTATGGAGATCTCATGTTCTTGGATGGATCAAAATTAATATTTATGGTCCTCCAAAGATATCCAGGCCCAACATGATGTGGTGTTATCCTCCGGAATAACCTCAGCTAGATCCTTAGAGGTTTTATGGGTAGATGTGGAATTACCACCTCCATTGAATCTGAGATGAAAATTTTAATACATGATATTACATTCACCATGCTCTTTGGTTTGAACAACCTCTTGATTGAATGTGAATCGATGACCATCATGCAATCGATTTGGAATGGAATAACACATATTTCTTATATGATTACTACCCATTGGATGGAATGAACTCGTTCACTTATAAATCTCAACAATATCAATACACATGATTATCGAGAAGAAAAAAAGGTTCTAGATGTCCTGTAAAACAAGGAAGTAAATCAAGATATCACATAGTTCAATGAACTCCACACTTATATTATTCCCTTAAATGAAAAATATTATAATATGATCCCATATTTTAGACTCTTATAAAAAAAATTATAATAATTGTGCTTTGGTCATTTTGGTACAATGCATCATCTTTTTAAAAAAATGTCATGGATATGTTAATGTTTTTAAGGAATATTATTCAACAGTAAAGTAATAATAATTTTTTTAAGGTATGGGTCATTATAATTAATTTCTTAAGTGGGAATAAACAAAATATTTATCAGAAAAATAATTTTATAAATATGTTAAGATCCATAAATTCTAATTAACAATCTCGAATATTCAATTTTATATTTTTATAGTTTGACATTGAGTTACTGTGAGACTATTTGTCACACAAAATATTGGTGAAGACTTAATTAAAATATAAAATACAATTTATTATGTTCAAAATACTTTTTAAAAAATTAAAAAATTCCAAAATAGTGATTTATATGGGAAATCTGAGACAACATTTAGATCCGGGTTGTGGTCTTTTCAACAAACATGTTATAACATTTGTAAACATCAGATGTTTGGACGACTCGCTTGTGATAAAAAAACATTCTATTTTTAATTAATTATTAATTCTATTTTTTATTTTGAAAACATGTAATATCTCGCAAATAGTGATTCGTATGAAAAATCAGAGATCATCGTTGGGTCCAATACGGGGTGTTTACCCTAGGCATAGAATACCATTGACGAGAAATGTGAATTTTGTTAGGTCTTGTGTTATTTATAATTTATTTAACATCAATATAAAATAATTAAGATAATTATATTTATTGAATTATTAATTTATTTAATTAATTCATAATTTATTTTTAACTCAAATTCCCAAAATATTAAATCCCCATTTTTTGACGATTAAATGATTGAAAAATGACATTTTCAATCGTTTTTACATATTAATAATTAGAAACACCCAACCAAGTGAAAATTAATATTATGTAGTTAATTTGTAGATGAGTCACTAATGAAAATATGTGTTATAATTTGGGTATTAAATGATTCCATTTTTTAGGGATTTAAAAAGTAGAACTGTATCACCCATAGCATGGCTTTATTATGTCAATTTATCCCGGCCATGGAACCCGAAATAGGTGTGATAATGAAAATATGTTGATTTGGAATCCCTATATTCTATTGGGCCACACACATTCAACAATCTTCATATGAATGGTTGTGGATTGTTTTATTCATTAATATATTTAATTTATTTTTTTCATTATTTTCCTCTTTTAAGAATCTTAATCGAAAATATTTAAACCAATGTAATATTGAAGTAGTTCATGTTAATTTATTAAAAGGTAATTTCAAAATAAATTATCAGAATATATATATATATATATATATATATTTATAATCACATAATATTTTAGGGATTATTTATTTGGATAAATATATTAATGTATAATTTCATGAATTTTCAATGGAAAATTTATTGAAATTTGAAAACAATAATTACCTTTATTTTTTAGAAATAATGGCACATTATTATTGGAGATAATTTATAAAAAATATTAATGGATAATTTTAAACAAATTGTCACGTAGAGTAATTATAAAAATTATCATATGATAATTATTTGTATTATCATAGGATAATTATAAAAATTATAAAATGTAAATCTCATATTACCTAGGAGTGTAAAAAATATAATCACATGAAATATTTTAATCGATAATTTGAATGTTATACATGAGAGATAAAATATTAACCTATGTAATTTTCTAGGAACCATTGATGAATATAATGATTTGGTGTGTCAACACTTCCAATAATATAGCCATGAAGATGTTTATTGAAAGACACAAAGTGGTTTATCACTTTCATTGTCATCAAAGACCTTGAGGTTGGAGTTTCTATCATGACGCCAAATTTATATTAACCGTAATCATGTTATTTGTATTTCAATTTTTTGATTTAAAAGAAATGTGTTGATTTGAATGAATTATTTTTCAATTGGTTTTAAAATGGATTTTTCATAGTTTTGGAAATTCCCACAATTCAATTAAATTGGGGAACGTTTCATAAAATGGATATAAATGGTTTGTTATGAAATGATGGAATTGGTTTTGAATGTATTTCAAACTTCTTATAATGAATTAAAATATTTTGATAGAAACCCAATGGTTTTATATTGTTAAGGATGCATGTTTTTTATTAAAATAGATTTTGGTTTTAATTTGAAAATTTGAATTTGATATGGGGGAATGTGATTTAATTATATTTTGTGCAATGTTAAAATAAATTTCCCCTCATTGATTTTATAAGCTCACATACAAGCCTTTGGTAGATTTGAAGTTATTTAGAAACACACTATGATTATACAACATTACAAAACATACATTTAGATTATCATATCAATTAGGTGATGGGGAAGAGTCCTCTCTGACCAATGTCTAGAGGACATATGTGTACACATATTTTTTGACCACTTAAATAGAATGGAGTCCTACAACCTTGAACTTTTGTGCGTATTTTTCATATTACCATGTCACACTCTTATTTATATTTGAGATATAAATGTTTCCAATATTATTAAACTATGTTAGATGCTGATTTGAATTTATATAAACTGTTTTATGTAAAAAAAATATTAAAGACATTGTTTTCAAAATATTAAACCATAAGTAAATTAAAGCATACTCTTAACTTATTATTCCATCATTTGACATGTATATCATGATTTATGTAAATATGTATTCAAATCCCTAACTAATTATTTTTTAAAAAATTTAAAATCATTCTATAGTTAATTTATTATAGGCATCTGATATGGAATCATTGGTGGAATTCTAATGGGAATTACCTCAGACACTATGTTTTCATCCGGGTGTTTGTAGAGTTTATCATATATTCATAAGAGGAAGAATGTTATCTTTGAGGTTGATACAACTTTTTATCTTTTTACTTAGTCAGTTTTGTCTATAGGTTATTGATTTGTTTTCATTTTTTTCATTCTTGGGTTGTTGTATTGTGGGATTGATTATTACTTATTGTTTCTGGTACTTTTCTACCAACAGAGTTTCATTTTATTTTCAATATATATTTATTATTTTTCATTAACATTATTGGTTGAAATATCATTCCCACATCCATTTTGTATGATGATATGTTCCAGTCACCAATCCATGGAGATCAAGTAATTCCCTTTGGGATATATTAGGGTAAGCCCAGTTATCGAGTTTATATTGTACCTTGGATGGTTTGTGAAAACTCCACATAAATATAAAAAATCAAGGAAAAAAATACATTTTACCTCAACATGATTCAAAATTTGTAGATAAGATAAAGGAAAAATAAAATCAAATATATAATTTATAAATAAAATTACTATTTAATAAATAATATAGTAACTGAACTCCCATAATTACAGTATTTATTAACCTGAATAATAAGAAATGTGAACATACTATGAAGATTTTTTACAAATAATACATTATAAATCATTGTATATAAAAAATAATAAATCCCAAATGATCCCTAAAAATAGATGTTAATTTATTAAAATAATTATACTAGGGAATTCAATTAATTATAGTGTACCGAATGTTATAGCTATGTTCTTATATTATATATAATAATACATAAACACATATGTAATGGTCATAAATAAAATCTTAAAAATTTAAATGATCATAACTACTTACCAAAAGATAAAACAATAATATGGTAATTTTGATACAAATATAATATAAATTATCTGGTATATAAACATGTTTCGGTTGAATTATGTTTACAATTGAACTTTGAGGTACCGAAACTGATAAAGGGTTATACAATTTATTGATTGAATAAAATTAATATGAAATCCTGTATTAGCAATAATGAGTGTAATAAAGACATATAATAGTTACCTGTAATTGAAAAAAACTAAAAAAAATTAATATTATAAATAATTTTACTTTCTCTATTTAAAAATTTGTTCCTCTATATTATGGGATATATCCTATAATAAAACATTTATTTTTCAAATATTTCATCTTATTCAAAGACATCATATGATCATACATCCCTCTTCCATAAATATAATTTTATATGTTATACTTCATACCTTCTATATCAAATTTCATAAAATAATTTCCCTTACACATGACCTCAATATAATCAAACACATTTCCATTTTTGTTAGATGTTGTGTTATTAGCTTCTCCATTTTAACTTCTCGTTTTCAAAAGTAAATTCTTATAAATTATAATATACAAATTTTATTTCCTTATCAATCCTTTATGATCTACTATTAATTTCATATTGGAATCTATAATAATTACAAAGCTATCCAGCAAGTCATTAATCTTCCCATTATTCCTTTTGAAAGTTGTTACAGTAAATTGAGAATAATCATTTGAGACATAAATATATATATATATAACTAGAATTAAAAACCTCTTACATGGTAAAAAAATATAATACATCCTTCTATTTTTAAATATCCACCCATATCACTTAATGATCATGAATGATAATTTTAAATTTTTACATGATCATATTTTTCCATCAAAAATATTTTAACGGTATTCTTTTGACTTCAAAATTGATAACATGAATATAAATTTAAAAAACATCTCTAGGGAAGCATATCCTTCTTCTCTAGTTACATATTTTCTTTAATTATGTGATTACTTAGTTTCTAATAGTTTTATTGGAGGTTTTATTACATCAAACACTAATTAAAAGTAATATTTCCCTATTTCTCATTCATACATTCCATTTTTTTCAGGACCATATGACTATAACATTTATCATAATTATTTTCATAAATAAAAATAGATTTTATGGTTTTTCCTTCTTCATGTGTAATTTTTTGAGGATACATTCAAATCACATGACACGTAAAGAATATACAAATAAATTCAAAAAATATATAAAATATGTACAAAATAATATTTATAATTTTTAAGTCAAGATAATATCAAACAAAATTTCAACATTTAAAATTAAATTGATTAGATTGATGAAAATATAATAATATGTCTCAATACCACAATATAATAGGTAAATACAATAGGAATAATCATCAATGAAAATATTTCACTAAGAGTGCACAATAATATATAAGTATACCAGGATTGTATAACTTATGAAATATTTTTTTTAGTAACTTAATAATTAAAAAAGAACATTCATGGAAAAATATTATGTATTCGATATTGGTACATCACAAAAAAATTATATAATCATTTAACTGATAAAATTATTTATATTACTAACCCAATTATTAGATTATAATTACTATGGTTCATGAATAAACTAATTCAAGAATAACACTTATAATGGAATATTCTAATAAAAAATTATAGGTCACTATTATGTGATATACAAGAGAATATGTGTTAATTATCAGTAAAAAAACATAAACAATATTATGAAATATTTAGTGTATTAACAATAAACAATTTTCCATGGAATAATATATATAATTAGTTTAAAAATTGTTAGATTAATTGTGGTTACTCAATAATCAATAAGACAAATATAATATCATTTTAGATGAGTATTAAAAACATATCACAATAATATATAACAGAGAAATGTAAAAGTTTAGTCTCTTTAAGGACTAGATATATAGTCAATGAATTTGTATGTAATATTTAATTTCTCCCACAAACATTCTTCACATCTAGTACAATTTTGAATTCATCATAATTAATACCCTTCATCATAAATGTTTATAATGTAAGCATAATGAGGGGTGAGATTATATGTTCATTGTGGGTAAATATAGGATTTATTAATCTATGATCATAAGTGATAAAAATATAAATATAAGGGCATGATAAAAATATCATAATATATAAAAACATACCCAATAATTCAAGGAAAATAAATCTTGAGTCATGGAATAAGGCTTTTCATAAAATATACTTGAGTTACACTGGTGAGGAATCATCAAGAATAAATTATAATCCATGAGATCATATCATATAAATAAAATATAATTTTTTGGAATATCCATAATCATAGAAATCATATTTTGAGGAAACACAACAAGATATTCGACACATAGTATAATTGAGAAGGCCACCTGTGAAAAATTTCATGATTGGGATAACCGCCAGTATACCCTCTTGGGATTGGTATAACTGAACATATACCCTTTGACCCTATGAGATAAAAATTAATACCTAATGTATTTTTGGGATATTTAATTCTATTCCCACCAACAAAAAATAAAGTTCGTACGTAATTTTTCCCTTGGATGATAAAAACGTTGATCATTTAATAAAAGACTAATTAACCAATGGGAATGTAATTTATTTTATGAAAGCATCCATAAAGAACCACTATTATTAAACAAGCATATGAAAACAAATTTTTATAAAACAATTTCAATATACAATACCTTAGTAAATGGTTTCCAAAAACCGTGGGATATTATTTTGAAAAATATTATTTTCATAGGGTTCGTATAAAACAATTAATATAATAATGGTTTATAACCATAGATTTAGATACTCATGGATATAGACTTACTGTCAACCATGGGGAAAATATGTTCCCATGGTATGTTCATGGGAAGAATTATACCAACAATTTACTATTTATTTACATGTATTATAAATATATATTTTCTAAAAATAGATATATTATTATCTAAAATGTTATATATTACTGTGGGAAAGTTTTCATTGACTAAAATTGGAGGGTTGCATGTCAAATATTATTGATCACATTTTATTGGGAGTCTATATTCAAGCTTTCAAGGCTTATATCCAGGATTTAAAACCATGAAATTTTTTCAATTACCATGAGTATAAGGATGGTTAATCGTATATTTTCGTGTTTTAAATACATGGAAATTTATTCTCCCCAATTTTCATGCCAATAGGATCCATGACCATCAAGATTTTGGCTATTACATATAAACAATATTTATAAATATATATTGATGGTTTTTGAAAATGGATATAGGGGAATTATCTATTAGTGTATCATAATCATAAAAATTATTGGTAAATATTGTTTATATTATTATAATGACATATCCTATAAGGATCATCAACAGATCATCAGATTGATAGAAAACATCGTTTTAATATTATTAGATATATCACATTGAAATAATTAAAATAACACTATCAATTTAAAAATTTATTTAAAAAAATATTATTTGAAAAAAAAAAAAATGTTTAATATGAATCTAACTATAGAATAATTACCATTATTGATGAATAATTTTTTCAGATACAAAATTATAAATATGGAAAATTTTTAAAAAAATCAAACTTGTTGAAAATAATAAAATATTTATTTAAATATATTATTAATGAATTTTAATTAGTATAAAATGTTTTTAATATATTATTTCATCATTTTAATGAATATAATTATATATTCTATTTATGATGGGTGTAGAGAAGGAAAATTTGACATCAAAAAGAATATATGGGGTCAGTTTCTATCAAAACATCATGTCATGTTAATTTTTAATCAATGTATGCTAAATTAAAAGAGGAAATGAAAACAAAAATAGTAACTATAGAATAATATAATAATTATTTTTTAAATAAAAATTTTAAAAAATTTCCCTTATTTGAAGGTCATTCATAAAAATCTCTATTTAAAAATAAGGATTGAATGAAACCTTTAACTTTCTATCTTGACATTCAACAAATTTATTTAACCATATGTATAATAAAAATATTATTCCAAATAAAATATTTTAGAAACATATTAGTATATTTTATCTTCTATATTCATCAATTATAATCAATCACCTCACATGAATTTGTTGGTTTATGTCAATTTTAATCATGAGATGTTAATAATTTTTATTGTTTCACACAAATTTTTTACTAGAAACTTCAAAAACTATTTATTGATGTGATTTTACATATATAAAGATTATATATAATATTTAAATAGATTTTTTGGTTTTTATTCATATATAGAATATTTGGAAACAATGGGCTTAGAAAACCCTAATGTGATACAATATGAACTTGTTTCAGTAATTTATTAAATTAAAATATTACTTTATAATGATAGTTAATTTTTTTATGATTTATGACCATTTTATATGAAATATAATTCTCCTCATTATATTATATAACCATTAAATATATTTTATAACAATCTATGTAATGCTGTTAAGAAAAGAGAACAACTACCTTCCTGTAGGGGATAGTATTCCCATACCCATGGACAATGTTTTCTTATTCATTACATCCTAAATAAAGATGAAATTGATTTATATATAAGGAATATTAATTATTTTATAAAAAAAATTATTTACAGACAACATTTAAATATATATATATATAATTTGGAAAGAAAAATACACCACATTTTTCATGGAGGTGGTTTTATACACAGAAATTAAATGACATTTTAATTTTTCAATTGTTTGGGAGGGATACAGATAAAGCTTTTAAATTAATATAATATAATTAAAATATATTAATTATGCTAATATAATATTATATTAATGTGTATAATGGGTTTATATGGGTTGATAATAATGAGAGTGAAGATAATATTAGATTCTGGGAGATAATAACATTGATTATTTGAATATTATCATGCATAGCCCTTTACAAATAGAATATATAGTTAATATTATTTGAAAAGGGGCTAAAAATAATATAACATTAATCTTATAGAGGTAATATCGACCGATAATAAAGAGAATTCAAAATGAGAGTTCTGTCAGGATATGAGTGGAATAACCTCTATTAGTAGGTGAGAAAGATGCAATTGACTTGAAAAAGATGTCATTTAGGGGGTAAGAAGGGAATTCCATGAGTATTGGGTGTTCGAGATGAGGAATGATAGGCGGGACATGTTGGTATATATTTTAATCACTCTAATGATCAAAATAATAGTCTATGGTTTATTTAAAAATAACAAAATACAAGCCACTTATGTTACCCACTTCAATCTTAAATAACATAGATTAAAATTTACCAATTTTATTTTTTTTCTAAAACTATGAAATCACCCCTATTAACAAATTTTATTTTAGTATATAAAAAATTTATTATATATTTAATCCATTTAAAATTCCAAATTAGTGAAAATTGATTTTTGAACTAACATATAATTTATATAGATAAAATAATTTTTTTATAATAATATCATTTCAAACGATAATTTTATTTTCATTATTTATTATTAATAACTAAATAAATTATTATTTATATATTATTAGATTCAATAATATAATTTATTATTAACTAAATTTAACATATATATTTTCTAGGTATAAAAATAAATACCAAAAAATCTAGTTTTAGAAAACAATTCAGTCGAATGAAAAAATATCTTATTTTTTAATATATACTCATTGAAATATTTAATTGCATTATTCTAAAAATTAACTTTATTTTTATTTTAATACCTATTTTATAATGTGCTTAACAGTATATTTACCCCTTAATTAAATATTTATGTCAAAATTGGTTTAATATAATTTATTTTTTTGTGGTTGTGTTTGGAAATAATTCATCAAACACATCGAATTTATTTATGAGAAATATATTAGAAAATATTGGGGACATTCATTCTACCCCCTTTATGAACTTATACTAATAGTATCTCCACAAAACAATGAATTTTTGAGTTTTTGTGCTTCATAACACGTTAAATTTTTTATCTATAATCTCTACTAAAAATTTTGTATAGTAATGATAATTATCTAGATATATAACCAAATACCTTCATACTTTTGAAGTATTAGGTTAATACATTCACAAAAGGGATACATGGAACACATCAAGAACTTTGGAAGGTTTTGGTTGAAGCTGCAAGTGAAAACATACTTCCCATATATGATCAAGAACCTAAAAGGGAGAAATATACCTCGGGATAATATTATCATTCATCCCAAATATCATAAATTTATTACAATGATATATTCATAGTAGTTCTATTTAGCTAACATTAAAATCTGGATTATGTATATTTTTTTCTCTATAAATATTTTATAAACTAAGAGTTTCTATTATTTTTTATTGAATTAATATATATTTTAATTTTATATCCTTAAATATATATTTCTATTGTATCTTATGTTCACTAAATTCAACCTAGCGTGTTTTCATTTTCACTTATTCCATTAGATTTATTCACAAGGAGTTGTCTAAATATTCATGTGAAACTTATTGCTCTAGGAAACGTTAACTAAATTAAGGTGTTGATCCCAATGACCATTTATTCCTCACAAAAATTTTTCCACCTATTTTATTAGGTTTAAACTGTAACATCCAAAGTCTTAAGAAAGAAACATTGGGTTCAACATCATACATGATATGCTACATCGAGCTTAAAAAAACAATAGAATATTATTATTTAAATGGTACCATTATAACATAACTATTGGAATGGTGGGAATAAATATTATTAACTGAATTATTTAAAATATGGTTTAAATATATTTAAATAATGATTTATTGTTTATCAAATTTATTAGAAATGGAAATACAGAACAAATGAATATAAAGGATTGGTTTTTATGAAAACCTATTTAAAAATAGAATAATTGTGTTTATAAAATCATATCACACATTATGGATTTTTATTAAAATAATAAATGATTTATATCTTAAATTGAATATTTTAAATTCCTCTTATATGATTTCTATATATGATATAAGAACAAATTCAATTTTTTGGATAAAAAAAAGAATTTTTCAAAAAATGCAGTTTTACCACGTTTTGATTGTGAACCCTTTTTAAATTTAGTTTTGAAACCATTATATATTTCATTTGAATAAATATAAAACTTATTTATAATTAGGATATAAACATTACCATTAAATTGATTTTTTATATTTTTTCTGAAAACTATCATTTTTTTATTATTGGAAAAAATTACGCTAAATTATTACTGAATAAAAATTTTTCCATCGAGATAATTGAATAAATAAATCAAATTATTTGATTGGATTAATGAATAAATTTAATAAATTTATATTATTTAATCCAATTTTTTTAATTACATGAAATTTCTCTCTAAATTTGAACTTAAACACATGTCAATCTTTGTGCTGTTTTTACTTCTTAAAAACTTGCTTTCTAGTTTTGACAACATGAATAAATATTAAATTAATTAGTAAAATTTATGTTTTTTGAATTTAGAATTAAATAGATTCCATATTTTGAATTATATGTTCCAAATTTTGTAAACAGTCACATTTTATTTTTGGATATTATGAATAGTAACTTCAGTAATTATTTTTATTTGCACTCGTTAAAGGGTAAATCTAGTAAATAACTGGAAAAATAATATTATAATAATATAAACCATCCTTAATGTGTGTCCTAAACCTTTTTGATGAGTTATTTATGAAAATTATAATGCTTATCTAAAATATTAGGCATTTGGGAGCCACTTGGTAATGATAATGACATGTAATAATAACTAATTTAAAGTAAAGATAAATTTAATATAAACATGCATCTACTTACTAAATTTTTTTATAAGGGGTAATATAAGTGATCTCTTCGACTATAAATATTAATTATGAATATAAAAATATTCCATTATTCATTATATTTTATTTATATTTTTTATAAAAAAAAGAAATAAATTTAATTATGACACAATGAGGATGAAGTGATTGCTTCATTCAAAAATTATTGAAAATAATGATATTATTATTATTATATTATTTATTATTTTTCATAATTAATTTCATTCAAGAATTTTATAGGTGAATAATACATTTTATGATTAATTAAATTCTTTTTCGAAGGAATCTAGTTGTTATGAATGTTTTAAAAAAATTAAACTATGTATAGTTTCCAAAATTGACATAATTCATAACATAAAATATTAAATATTTTAATAAATGATATTGAATTCCTATAAATCTAATATTCGGTAAAATTGTTAAGATATGTCAAAATATGTCATAGATGACATTTTTTAGTCGTTTGAAATGATATTGTAATTACATTAAGCACCAATGTTCATATAAGATGACATCACTTTAAGATTCTGAATGGTAAAATAATGGTTAAACAAAAAATATAGGGATAAAAAATATTCAAATTTTTTTCTGAAAATTCATGGATGATCGTTATTTGAACATAAATCATCTTATCATCAAATTAAATGAGTTTTTAACATTTTAAATCCAAATTTATTTTATAATAAATTAATATTGTACGACATTCATAAAGTGCCCTTCCCTCTCTTATAAAAGGCCACCACAATGACCCACCTACTCACAACTCTCATGCCTAGTGGATCTAACAAATTCTACACAAATAAGCACTAAAAACCCCTCATTTCCATCTATAATCCTTTCCATGGTCAGAAGTAAATTAATGGAAGCCTTTTGGATCAAATCAAAATAAGTTACCGGATTTACTGGTAATGTCTTCTCTCAAGTTTCCTTCTTTTATTCACATTCTCCTCTCCCTATGATCTTGTCATTATTTGATTACATAAGAATAAAATTATCCATAATATACTAGAATATTTTTATTAAATTTATTCAAACTAGACATACACACACATCTATCTAATGGATACGAACATACTATTTCTGTGTACGGAAAACTACTATCTAACAAAATGATAATTATTAATTTTTCCCCTAACACCTCTCATGGTCGCCATTATGATGGCACTATATTTTTATATTTTATATATTGTATTTATATTTTCAATATTTTCCTTTATTTTTATAGTTACATCATTCTTTTATGCCTTCTATAATTTACAAATTAGATAATTTCATTTGAGGAAGTGTGAACTACCGCCCTCTCAAAGAGATATGACTTGTTCATGCCTTGCATGGAATGTATAAAGGATGGTTTTAATGAAAATATGAAACATATATAACATATATATAATAAGATAATTTTAATATACCTAATTATCATTTAGTTTTTATTCCATTAATAGGACAAGTAAATTAATGTAGAAACATGTTTACGTACGGCATACCATCTACAAGAAAGTTGAATTTCAGTTGTTATCTCCAAAAGAAATAGAATATTATAAATAAATGTATACTAGATATGTATTATATTTAAATCATGAATATTATTATATAGATGATTGAATTATTTCTATGCAGACATGTTACAAAAAAATTTATTTTCGACTCAAGTACAGAATATCGACAAAACGACCAAAATGAACATAAATAATTAGGTAATTTTTAAACTTGGTAATAATAACTAAAAATGGAATAATGAAAATTAAGTGGTTTCTATAAGCCTTTATAAATTAACCTATGTTTGTTACTCTGGAATATAAAGAATGAATGAGACAAATCAGACATAAGTTAATGGAACTACTTAACACAATTTCGATTCTTTGTGTTATTATTCTACTTCATTACTATGTTGTGATATTATTATGTAAGAAATAATTTTTTATACCCTATATTGTATTTATAAATTCTTAATTTGTACTTATATTTATTACATATAATTGATATACTCTATTTAAAAAATAATCATTTTAAAGGAATTTCTAAACTCAATTTCCATTCATTGGGTTTTACGCATACTTCATTAATTATATTATGTAAATATTAAGTTTTGGAATCACTATTTATTTATTAATGTTGTAATTTTTACTTAAATATAGGTTTATATATTGTTTCTACACATAGATCCCCATTTATAAATTCATATGTTATTTATATGAACATTGTACGGGAAATTTTAACTCAATATCCATTTATTATGTTAAATATACATATCATTCGTTTTGTTTTTCCAAGAATATTTTTAATGACCATAGAATATCTCACACATAATATCCGCATATATTGGGTGTATTTTTATTTATCAAATATAATTATTTAATTTATTCATCTTTAATCAAATGATACGATCTATGTAAGGGAATATGTTTCAATCTCCTTTAATTGTGGAATATTTCAATATTGTGCACCTTTATTTCATATAAGGTGTATATACAACCCATTTGATATTTAATATCATGAATTTAGAAATTCTAATGATATTTACGGTTTTGTTTGATGTTATTCTTTATTTATTTTTATTCATGTGTTTCTCAAGTCTTATGAGATTCTATAACTAAAATATCCTATTAGTTATTTTAAGGATTTATTCTTCTAAATATTTGTAAATATTTCTCATATTTTCGAAATGGTTTTTTGGATTTATTTATATAGAAATTAATGTTTTAAAATTTAATTTATATTAAAAGTATCAATGTGTTATGTTTCACTTTTATTCAAAAACATCATTTCTAAATGTTTTAAATGGTATAGGAAATGGATTGAATAATTCAATATATTCAATTTATGACATATAACTGATGAGTAAACTGTAGGTAATTTATATATTTTATATGTTATGATTATATAAAGGAACATGGATGTTTGATGGGTGATTACATGATAACCCAAATACGGAAGGTTCTGTGATAAACCTATGGAGGGTGAACTCGTGATATCTCTCCAATGAATTGGGTAACACGATAGAGGTAATTGATAAAGCTTATCCTAAGATATATATAGAATATATTGTGATGGGTATTCCAAATGTAACCATGAAGGTCACTCCCTATGTAGCTATGAAATCTATAATGTATGTATGATATGGATCCGACATGTTACCTTAATATTTTATGATTTCTATAATGTCTATAGTAATCTAATTATTACATGATGAAAGATAAGTATTTTATATTTTATGGCTGAAAAGTACAATTTTTAAAAAAATTATTATTAGGGTTTAAATTTTCATGGACTATCATTTTTATTTCTTATTTTATATTCCATGCAGATCTTTTTATTTTCATCCCATGTTTTTGAAATGTTCGACAAATGGAATAAAAATGGTTAAGAGAAAGGAATAAGTCCATACAATTTTTATCAAGAAATGAAATATTGATTTATTTAAAACAATTTCATTTTTTGAAAAATGGTTAGTGAGTAAAAGTGACTACTTTGTAATTATTTAGGTATTTTTTTAATCATTATGGCATAATTATCTAACATTGTAAACCTGAAAAGATCATCAATGTTAATTCATGACTTAACTCAATAATTATTAATGTTTAAGGATGGGGCATTATTTAAATGTTCCTCTGGGAATTATAGTCATATTTTGGAATAGATTTTGTAATAATGTTCATATCTTTATTTAGTTCATTGAAAATACATATATATAATTTTGAGGAAAAATTATAATCTAATTTGATAATATTTACAGCGGTTCCCATTAATCCTTACCACATCCTTAATTTTTACCCGATAAGTTATTCATGTGTTAAATCTTCTATGATTCCAATGAAATTTATTTAATTCAAATGCAGATAAAATACAAACCATATGTTGTTATGGCCATTATATTAATTGGATAATCATTCAGTGAAATCTGTGTTGATGATTTTACAATTCTATTTTGATTTGGGTAATGGTAGTATTAATCCTTTTAGACATATATCTTTCGACATTAACTTGCCCATATAAAAATAATTAGGATATATTCTCTATTGGAACCCTCCTTACATTGTACCACAAAACATGATCCTTGATATCCCTATACATATTTTTTATTCTGGTATAGATCGAGGATGATGAGATATTTTGTTCAAATAATAACTCAACTTTATATTATTCCATTCACAGTAAATTAATATATTTTCGAATTATTTTTATTCCATCATAGTCTATGTTGAAATCTAGAATAATATTTCCCATTGTTTATTCTATGAATACTATCCTTTCATGTATTTAATAATCACATGGATTGATAGATGAATATTTATTTACCGAATATATGATCTCTCCCATTAGATAATGATTTCAAGGTCTATATTATTCTAATATATTGGTATGGGTTATTTTGAAATCCTCATAATTGAAAATCTATCAGGATCATTCTGAATCAGTTCATCATCAACCCTTCCCCCTTCATATGGTGATTATACATTGATTATTTGTAATATAAATTCAATTCCAACAATATCCAATGGTAAATTTTCAACTCTTTTTATATGAATATATTTTTAAAACCATTATCATTATTATATAAATATATATTTTGACTATAAATATAATTCAACGATATATTTAATGAAAACATCCATAACCAATTCTGAATCATGACTAGAGTAATTTACCTCATAAACAATCAATGGGTGTGTGGTTAACATTACCACCATGTTATTTTTCATAATGAAACATCTCATAATTTATTTGATACGTAACTATATAAAGCACACTTATCCTCTGAAAATTAGTGTAATATCATATGAATTGGCCAATATTATCTTGATCTCATTGAAAATTTAATCAAATTAATCTATTCTATGGAACGTTGCCCAATATAACTTCTATATAGTTATATTATTTTATAGATGTATGAGATTTCTAAGAATGAATAAGTATAGATTAACCATTATAAGAAAATTATAGATCTAAATAACTATGTCTGGTTTATGAAACTATTTACGAATTTCTAACATAGAATGATTCATAGGAATAACCTCACTGGTGAATGAATAACCCAAAAGAGATATTTTTTATTTCAAATATTATTATTTTCATAATTTGGAATAAAATTTATTCTTCTAAAATATCTCTAATAGATTTAAATTATAACATTCATGGTAATTATTTCTATTTGAACATATGATAATATCATCAAAAAATAATACAAAAACTAATAAAGGTAATATCTAATGGGTATTTAGTGGATTCATTAATATAACAGGAGGATTTGTAAGTCCAAAAGGATTCAGTGTAATTTTTTTGTTATCCATAACTAGTTTGGAAGGATGATTTTCTTATGTCCTCCATTTTGACACTAAACTAACAATATCCATATATAAAGATAATATTTGAAAATATATTTGATCCACATTGTTGATCAAACAAGATTTCAATACAGATTAGTAGATAAAAATTCACTTCAATGATCTGGTAACGTTACCAATTATCATTCCAAAAGTTAATTAACCTATTTTTTGGATTATTAAAGGAATAGGTGCACCCCATAGTGATAAACAAGGTAATATAAATACATTTACTAGGTAAACATGGAGTTTCTTATTTAATGTAGATAATTCAATTTTCACCACTCTTTATTGGATTTCTGAAATAACTATATAACCATGTATATTTTACAATGAAAAATCAACTTCATGGTTTGATGAAATACATGTCACCTCTTTAGTAAATATGTTGGTTTTTTTCTTAATGATATGCACACATAAAATATTGATTTTATCCCAAATCATTTGAGAGTAATTCCTAACTTAAATAGTTAGTATAACCCATATAATATATTTAATTTATAATAAATGTTCATTTTAATCCACACAATTAAGTATGATCATATGTTTATTTTGAATATTAAATAATAATTCTTTTCCTCATAAATATGATCTATATGTATATATCCAATAACAATGGGGTTTTTCTTTCCGATATTTTATAATTTAATTATTAGTTATTATTAAATTTATTTATATTGAAGGATGAACCTATTTAATTTTTGAAATTGTACAACTTTTTCACATGCCACATAGTTATCTCACATTTAGTGCTAACCATATAGATACTATAAAATAGGGGTATTCTATTTGAAATATCAATTTAGTTTTATTGATTAATAGTTTTCTAAACTATCTATGGAAACCCTGTGGGTTCCATGGTTTGTATAGTTATGGGTTCATGGTGGGATCATGGTTTGGGTAAACTGTTTATAGAATAAGTGATGTTCCTAGTTTAAAATTTTTCAAAATTTTAAAACAATCCATAATAATTAAATTAACAACAAATTTTCACCTAATCTACAATCTAATTTCATAGTTTAATAGACTCTTGGGATAATCCCCACATTCTTATGGCCTCTCTTCCTCTCCCTTGGGATCTAGACATCTATGTTTTACTATATATAGTGTTACCATAATTAAAAATATTTTCCTTCCCTTTATCTTATTCTCCTTATCATTTTACATGGGTTTTCTCTTATCCATCTCCGTATATCACACTTATCCAAAACCTATGTGGTTCCTTATTTCCCAAAATTTAATGGATTGTGTTTCCATGGTGTGTGATGGGTCTTCTGAGACCTCACCAAATCATATATGGATATTTTGTAAATTTTTTAACAAATTCCATGTAAGAATATTAATGTTTTTGATTTTACGAATTTACCTTAAATGATTGGTAATTTAAATGGGTTTTCATTAAATTTAAAAAATTCTATTTTTATTCACTTGAATATAATTATGTTTACTATTTCAAAGTATTTTAATTGTTTCATTTTATATTGAAATGTTTTTTATGTTTTTTTTTCATGATTAATATTTTTCATCATGTGGTAACTTATATATTTACCCATAGAAATATTTTTGATGATATTTAAAGAGGATTTTTTGTGAATTAATAAACTTATTAGATTATAAATTTATTTTATTAAACTTCTTGTCAGTAAAACTAGAGATTGCAATTAGGATACACTCTTGAAAAATAATGATATGAATTTTTCATTAATTATATAGTAATTTATCATCGATTGAAATTCGAAATATTTTGTATATTCATAGTGGTTACACACACATACATACATATATATATATATATATATGGAAAGATGCAAAAATTTACATATGAATATGTGAATAATCCCATTAAAAGTGTATACATATTTATGTGAAATTACATATTTATCTAACATTAACAAACATTTTTTTCTTAAACATATAGTTATTTTAAATTTGGGTTTCATTTAATTTCCTAAAAGTAGTGTTGTAAATGATATTTTAACATTTAGAAATAATATAAACATTCTAAATGATTCTGATTTTATTTAGAAAAAATATTTTATATTTTATTTGAACTAAAAAATAGGGTTTAAAGAAACTATCACTCGATTTTTACATCAGTTGATAGTTTTTATTGATTATTTGAATTATTTAAATATTGTATGTTTTTTAAATTATCATATGGGAAACCATAGAAAGGTTGGTATTATGAAAGGTATTTATCTAGTAGGGTCTAAAGTGCAAGATAGACATTAGTACTAATGTCTTTAAAAGTCAAGATTTATATTGATTGTTAGGTCACATAGTAAACTAGAGTTCCCTAAGAGAGTTAATTTACATCGGAACATATAGTTCTGAGCTCATCCTATGTGTTTGAGATAAATCATATCTTGGTTCCCATATTTATAACTACGAATGCTATTTCTATTGTAGTTTATTTCTATTAATTTCCTTTATTAGGCACAAATATTTTGATAATATTTTTATTTAGCATTTTTAATTATTATTTCTATTATCAATTCTCTTTTATCATTCATTTTTCTTAGTATAGTTTTATAGGTTAAAGAAAAAGATATTTTCAATGAATATTTCTCATGGATTGGGTTTCATTACAATGGGGAAATATAAGCGTGTTTGTGTGTGTGGGTTTTTGATAATAGTGGATTAGATATGAAAATAGAATTTTTTATGTCATTCTTTTCATTTAAATTCAATGAAGTAGATGTTTAAGAATATACTTTACTGTGATGATTGGATGGATTAAAGGAATGAATTCTAATTTATAAATTCCTTTCAAAATATAATTACTTGTTATTTGATAAAACAAAATGTATATAATCTATAGTGACTACATACTAGGATGTTAATATCACACCCTACATATATCTCTCAGTGTTTGTAGACTTATTTTCACTTTGACGGTTCTAGCATAAACATATTGAATGGGATCTGAGGTTTAGACATAGAGTGACCCTATGTCATAAGGGTTTTTTAAGATTGTATATCAGTGTTTCATTTCATCATTTAAATTGAATAATCCAAATTGGGATTTGATTTTCTTATGGTGGGAGGTGTATTGATATTATGGTGGGGGAGGATATGCACTGTATGTATTTTTTTAGGGGAGGGTTTTTTGAGTGTATTTAGATTTCTTAATTCATTATGATGTTTCTCTTATTTATTAACATTTTATTACTTCTTTTGTCTTTTTGGTGATGGTGTGGGATCTATTGACTAGTCAATACATATTTAGTCGAGATATTCCATCATTAATAAACATTGATTTATGGTAGAAATCATTCACACATTAGATAACAATTCTATGGAACCTTACACCAACCTGTTTGGATCATGAATACCCCTCTAGAAAATGCATGGGTATTTGAGGTTCTGTTTCATATAGAAACCCATATTGGGTTGTAAGAAAATCATATTATAATAGGTTGATAATATTAACTCAGTTTTAAAATGTCATATATTAATTGGGATATATAGCAGATTGATATAGGATTGGCGGGGCTTGAGTCATCTAAATGGAATGATTTTGGCCAGATCATGGTCTTGCTAAACCTTTAGACTTTATAGGTTGTTCGTTCCAAAATTTTGGATTATGGTTTTTTCTATGATCTATTTTATATATATGTATTGTTTCAATTTTGGAGTAATATTTAATTGATTTGGTAGTACGTGGTGAGAATACGTGGCTTGGTAAACCATGAAAATCACTTGTACATAGTTCTATATAACACACTTTCTCGGTTGTATGATTAGAACATTGTTCCTCTGACTATGTGGAAAATTCCTACACAATAACTAGTATAATTTATTTTGTTTTATATTATATTATGTTAATGATTTGAGTATTTTATTTAAGATAAAATTGTTTTCGGATGTTTTTATTATTTCTTTTATGTGATATATAAATATATGAAAAGGTGGAATGAGTTTATATTTATTTATAATGGGTGTATGATGTTTTAAAATAGTAAAACTTATTTTAAATCCATATAAGAAGGGGAATTTATAAATCAGTAATTTATATATAATGTATTTATATTGGAAAATTTCATTTTAATGATGTGGTCTGATGATAAATTTTTTTAAAAGGGTATTGTATTTAGATATTTTATTAGGGATAGGGGTTGAGGATCATTTTTATTGGGAAAAAAGGATCTAAATAAGAAAACTTTTTTTGTAATTTTTTAATGATGCTTTATAAATAAAATTAAAAAATATTTCTTTATAATTTTGAGATATTTTCAATCAGGGTGTTTAGGGTTTGAAAGTGTATTTCTAAATGGTATAACGATGTTTCAAAGTCAACTTGTGTGGTTTATAAAATTTTCCAAAAAGTTAATTTTTTTTGTTACTTTTTGGTTGTTTTTTAGTTTATTTCAATTAAGGGTTCATTCGTAATTGAAATTTATTTTTTGGTAATAGTTATTCTTGTTATAAACATGAATGTATATCTCGGTTTACTATTACTCAAGGTTTTATTATGTATTTTTCTTCTAAAGGTCATTATAATTATTTAGTTTCGATGTTTTTCTATATTAGTTATATGTTATAAAAGTTCCCTACGGTAAATCCATTTTAGGTGAAATTACTTATAATTATTCTTAATGGTTTATTAATGTTCATTTTAGTTTTTCAGTTTCTCATTGGACATATCATGTTCATTAGAATTTATTTACACCATTTTGTGGAATAGTTTAGTTATAGTCTCTTAATTTTTGGGAGATCTTGTATATTATTTTAGTACCATGGAAGGGTACTAAATTGGTTTACGTTATGCACAGAATTTTATTTTTTTATTTGATGGGGTTATTATTGTATATGTCCTGAGTATGATATTATATGTAACCAATTAGTCATTAATAACCAATTGTTCAAACCCATTATGTGTGAAGATGATTTTTTATAAAACTTGTTCCTACTTAATTTTCTTCATAAATGAAGGTTTGTTGTTATGCATTGATATGTTAGTTTTTGATTTTTATAGAATAATTAGGGGTTGCAGATTCCTTTCGGAATGGACTTTTTTGAATTTTATGATTCAATTCCTCCATTCCTTATATATCATTGATTAGTTATTGAAATTTGGGTGGTTCTAATTCTAATGTTCATACATGGGTTTTTCAATATGGTGGTTGTTTAGAGAGTTATTTGCCTTGAGAAATCATGTGTTTTGATAGGTTAAGGTGATTTTTTTTGTCCACTCGAAACACTCTTGATTATTAGTAATGTGATTCATGAAACCCTCATTCTATCTATCCACTGTCCCATGGATTTTATTAAAATGGTGGGTAGACCCGTTACCTATCATTATCTCTTGATTTCTCTATTATAAATAAAATGTAAAATGATCCTTAGTGGAATATAAAATTCCTTGTGGTTTTGGATATGATTCTAGTGTATTATATTAATTTAAATTTTGGGTAGCTTAGAGCTCATGTCATATATTACTTTCCTTTCTAATTTTGGGTTATGGTATAAATCTCAATGAGTTTGATATATTTTTTAGGGGAAATAAATATTTTATAGAGGATTGAAACGCCCTATTTATTTAACAAAAATTAATTAATTTTTTATTGGTTTTTATTTTCATATTCTTGTTTAAAGGTTGATACTTTTTAATTTTTAATTTTTTTATACATTTTATCATATGGGATGGTTGGAATATAGCTAGCACAAACTATTAGAAGACAATGTGATAGTGGTCTATCATGTGACTGATTCATTTTTTATTGTTGGCACACAGTTTTCCAAACTCTATTAAATAATCATGTGGGTGACCTGGTGTTACCAATAAGGTAATATATTTTATTACTGATTTTGGATAACCATGTAAATAACAAACATGGAACCTAGTTTTAAAATTTTTAAATTTCACCAAATCGTGTTAATGATATAAATTTAAAGCACTCTACACCACTCATTCACCTACCTTTTACAATCATGAAACAACCTCCATAGAAGATACCCTTAGGAGTACAACCTCGCTCTCTCTTCTATAGAATTCATGTATTTATTACATCAGTATAACATTTTTTTAAATGAAAATTCATTACATTTCAATGATATAAGAACTATGAATGTAACAGATTAGTTTTTTTTGGAAAATATAAAAACAACATATATATTTCATGAAAGATACACATCATTCTAACAATGATCATTTAACATAGAATTCCTCTTATGCGTAAGATACCTAAAATATTATTCATAACATGGGAAATAAAACAAAATAAAGGGTGATTTTGATGCTCAACAATAGTAAGAATTTTATATATCAAACAATGATCATATGACATATTGGTTTTTGACCATTGATGTAACTTTTTATGTTCATATCTAGCCATTAATAGATCATAAACATGAGTCCTAGCATAAGAATTTATCATTTTAGAAAACATAGCACATAAGACAAAGAAACCATCATATAAAAATTATTAATCATTAACATATTGTTAAATATTATTCTCTATCATAAATATAGAAAACAATTTCATATATCAAGGTTACATACATGAACATAAACATATATGGTCAGGAATCATCACCTATTTCATATATTGGATACGGATACTCCTATTTCCCCATAGTGTATCAGGACTGATATGTTTCTTATAGAGGATCACGCCCATCAACGTGTTTCCCAATGTTATTTTATGAGATATAAATATTTAACAAATTGAATTTTTAGAGATATAGGACCCAACCATTTTTTTATAACATAATCATTTTCCTATGTTTTAAAATAACCACCATCCATGGATATAATATAACTACTATAACAAAATTATGATAATACCTATATATTTTAAATGATCATAAAACATTCTTCATTCCATAACCCATGGAATGAAATTAGTTTCCAAAAAATTTAATCTCAACACAACATGTTCAAAATTGAATGTATTCATAATAATTTTATCATTTCATCAATGTGTAACCCATGAAATAAGGAGGAGGTTTTATAATCATTTAATAATTGTATAACCCATGAAAAAGAAATAGTTTTCATATGAATCTGGTCATCATAGACATAAAAAATTAATAAAAGAAACAATAATGGTATCCTTTTCTCATATACCTTATAAACCATATTTTATATCCAATGATTTCATCATAGATGAAAATTGAATTACAAGTATTACATGGAACATTTCGTAAATTAAATAACCTTACAAATTGGGAAAAAAATAATTTTTAAAATATAAGTCATTTAAAAAATAATTTTCCTTGAAAATATACTTCAAAAAGTAATGCATTATTAAAAAAAATAATGTTAATGATGGTGGTGATTTTTGTTCATGTCATACACATTAAACCAAATATTCCTATCAAATTCTATTTAAAATAAAAATGGTTTTTTTAAATGACAAAATGATTCCTTTCATAAAAACTGAAAAAATGAAACCACAGATAAAAACTTATATAATAAGTCATTTTATGAATTCTAAAAACAATTTTAACATCTTACCAAATAATTTTTCATAATCATAGGGGTTCTCGACCAACCATATAAAGATAAACAATTTTTTCTAAAAAAAACATTATTTTATTCTATTGAGTGTATAAACATATGAAAATTAAGGATAAACATGTATTATCATAACATAACAAGAGTAGATTAAAATTCATTACATTTTAAAGAGATAAATAAAAATCGTTAATCATTTTTTTTCATAATTATAAATAATGATGATTAATGATGAGATTATAAAATAAAACAATACCAATTTGGAAATATTGAATCATAAACCACATGAAAAAGTAAAATCAAATGAAACATTTAATACCATAAAATCAATGATATTATTTATATAATATGTCTATGGGGTAATAAATAAATGTTGTTGTATAAGATTAGTGCATAACATAACATATGTCCCAAATAATGCAAGTTTATAAACATAATCTTTTAATGATTTCATTAATTTTAAACCACAAATCCCATGATAGAGAGCTTATAAAATGGATTTTTAAATAAATATTTTATCCAATGAAGAATCGTAAAATAAATTTTTGGTAAGTATATGACACACATGACATATATAATACATTTATATGTGATGTGTCTCACATAATTTAAAAAATGAGACGTAAATCCCTTACAATTAGACTTGAATTTCTTTGTACCTATTAGAAAAACCTGAATAATAAATATATATTTATTAAAAATATTTTTCATGACCATAAATATACAAATATAAAACCATATAATATTTACTTATGACTTTCTATTATCTATTTATTAGCAATTTGATGTTATAGTATTGTTTTGGGAAATAACTGCTTCTTTTTTTCATATATAAATTGATTTTTCATTTTTGGAACTACTACTTTGATAACAGTTACATCATCTAGATAATGTAAAAAATGATATAAATAATTTATTTATTCAATATACATGTATATATAGTGATCCATTTTGGTTATTGATATAAAATTAAATACATCATTCATGGGGAAAGTAGGTTATACATACACTTGAATGTTGATTCCATTTCTAGAAGAAATGAAATAAATAAATATAAATAATGTATTACCAATATTTATTTATTATTGTTTTATATATATCAAATATTTTCATTAAATATATCATTATTAATTTCCATATAAAGCATGAATGGATCACGTCACTAACCAATTGGTCATCTGTCATAACATGGATTTCATTATCATTTTCTCAAGTTAAGGAAAGTAAGATTTAACGTATGATATCATGAAACTAAAAAAATTATATCATAAAAATAAAATATAAATAATAAATTCATCATTATATCCATCCATGATATTTTTTAATATAAAATGGTAAGATTGTTTTGGGAGGCAGTAGTCCATCAGACAGACAAATAATGATTTTGTAAAAATTTTGATTCAAGAGGAGAAAGATTTATGGTATTTAATATATATAAATAATAAAATAATACATATACATATTTTATTAAATTATCATGTTTGAATAAAATTTATAGTGTTGTAGGAAGAAATAAATAAAATGCTTGATTATGGATGTTACCTATTCTTCAGAAAAAATATGTTTCCCCAAAAGACATAACAATATGGATTTATGAATTAAATATATATTCTATTAATAGATTAATGAATTCTGTATGGGATTACTTTAGATCTCGTTTGAAACAAGTTGTTATTAATTGGTTATAAGTAGAGGATAGAGGGTGGCCATTTATATGTGAGGTGAGTGGAAGACATATAATTTTTAAATATGAAAATGTGTACCATGTTAATCTCACACCAAATGGATCCAAATGGGATATTAATAATACTATAAGATATATGGTTGAGATATATTCATAAAATTTTTGTTGGAACTATTTGGGTCAATTTATACCATGTATTCATAGTTTATCCCTTAGAAAACCAATTTATACTATAAATACATTAAATACTTTTTATTATTTCTAATATTCATTACATTGAAAAACTATGTTGAAAATATTAGATAATATAATAAATTTTTATTCCAAATATTATTATTTTTTTCAAAATTAAATTATTATATTTGGATAATTTTTACATAATATTAATCTTGTTGACGCAATGAGAAAATGGCTTTTCAGAGAGAATATTTTTAGAAGATAAAAAAATTTATATCAAAATTCAATATCAAAATAATTAATTATAAAGTCATAAATTGGATAAATATATAAAATTGGAAAAAATAATTTCAATCTTTCATAAATAAATATATATATTTTTAAATTATTTAATTGAAATTATTGTTCTCAGTAAAAAATAAATACTTTCACTATTCATTTAAAAAATTATCTTCTTCGAAAAATCTACAACATTCAATATAATATAATATTTAATTGATGATTTAAAATTTAAAATTTATTATTTCAAATTAATTTATAAAATCATCAAGAATTATGTTTAAAATATATGAACAAATGGTGATAGGATCTCATTTTAGAAAAATAATGTTTTTAATTGTAAAAAATAGATAAATTATTATCTCTTTTCTAGAAAAAATTTTGATGAATGTTAAATGTAACTGGATGAATATGTAATATATATAATTATATTAACTAATTAGCCTATTTTTTATTTTGGTATTAAATATGTTTTCATAAAAATATATTATCAGAAAAATCTTTCCTTTATTTACAAATAAATTTTATTTTCCTTTAAAATTTATTTGTCACCAAATAGTTGTTTTTATATAGAATGGAAAACAATATGTTTTCATAATTTAGATAAATCCATTCAAACCCTTAATTCTAATAGCAATGTGATAACTATCATATAATAATATTTTAAAAATATGTGACGTTACATTTAAACGTGGTGTTTCAGGTAACAAAAGATAGCCTCTGTGTTGGGTGTAATGAAAAATATCGAAGAGAATAATTTTATTTACAAATTTATTCACAAAAAAAATATATTTTTTTCCATTACACCGCCTAAATTAATTATATTCCCACAATATTAACATGTTCATGGTTAGAAATGGTTTAAATGTTGAAGCTGACATTGTGGGAGACCCATATCCTAAATCGGTTCAATAAATCTTTCTCTTGAAAAGGGAGAAAGGTATGTGGGATGGTTTTCTAAAAGAAACAAATGTGGGATTAAAAAGTGTAGAACATATACTGTAAGAGAAAACATTGAAATAAAAGAGAAAACTAACTAACTAATATTATGGGAAGTTGATATATGACATGTTTAAGAGTAAGTTAACGATCACAAATCGATAAAATAAGGATCATATAAAATGTTCATTGATATCATAAAAATGATGATAATAAGACCAAACACTGTTTCATTTTATTTTTCCTAACGTTTTATTTATTTTAAAAGAGAATATAGACTTACATGATTAGATTCCATTTCATAATAACAATATAATTCTATAGTTCTCCCTCAACCAATTTCCACTACATCTCCTACTCAAATAGATGAAAGATTCATTTTGGAATCCAAAAAAAAGATCCATAAAATAATGATAAACCATTCTTGTAAATCTATATATCATCAAAAACAATATGTTTATCCCATTTTTTGAATAAATATTCATATATTTGAATAATAAATTTGTCTATAAAACCCTATCCAAAATTCCACATAAATAATTCTATAAATTTTAAACCTAACAACCCTTCCAAAAATGAAAATTTATAAATAAAAGCACTGAAATTTTCAATATAAACAGAAAATAAATCTCTTGAATGTCATTGATTAGACCTTGATTTTCATATATAAAATATAAGAATAAATTTTCCTTATATTTTCATGAATGATGGTAATAAGTATAATTACCAAACAACAATAATGAAAACATACATTCATCCACATTCCTATAATAAAACTATATATTATGAAATATATTTCTTAAATAAAATAATTGAATAAACTCTATTAGTGAAAATATATACCACATTCACACAAATCACTATCCCTTTATAAGTTCATCAATACATTCGAAATTATATTACTCATATCAATAACCTCATTATCTAAACAAAACAATGTTTTCTAAACATTAGGAACACATTATAGGATTCCCTAAATCAAAATGTCACATTTTTATTTGATGAAATTTCAATGTCATCAGCATCGTTCAATATATTTTTATAAATCCATGAAGAAAAAATTATACTAAAAATCCTTATGTGTTAAATGAATATATTAAAATATTATTCAATTACCGAAGAATATGTCAATCATTCAACCTCATCATTGAAACATTAACAATATATTGTCATCTTATTCATTAATTACTATTTCCTATAATATAAAATATGATTCATTTATTTCTTTTCACAAAACTAAATTTAATCCTTCTTATGATTTATAACACAAAAACTATTATGACAGTTGTCTAAACCATTCATATTCCATTTCTGTTCTCTTCATTATCAGATGTATAACCATTAATCATACCCCCTTTCTAATTATATTTTTGAGCATTCCCCCAACGACATTAATTCATATAATTATTATAATTTATAAACATTAAACATTAAATCATTAATAAAAAATTAGGGAAAATTATTCTCATCTAATTCTTTAGCATAACTTTTTTTTCATCTACAGTTACTTACTTTATGATATTTTTATATAGTAAAAATTATTTCAATTCCCATTGATATAGTCTATTGTGCGTATCATCGAACAATATCAACATATAAGAAAATTATTTTTATTTTTATGGTATCCACAACCCTAACCCTCAATAAAATATATCCATTGTATATTTATTGAGTCTATGAGTTTGATATGGTAAAAGGGGTTAAACATATATCACGATAACTGATTACACAAAATCACAATATTATTTAATCCAATTGTCTTATAATTTTTTTCAGTACAAAACCTTATCCATAACTTTTAAATTTGACCTAGGTTATACTTATTTTACCTATTGACTAAATAATAAAATCATTGTGTGATGAATTATTCATAATGTGGAAGGACATAATCAATACAAATAACTTATAGTATTTTCAAATAATGATTCCAAATTTTTAATCTATGACTCCTTAGGATTATCCTAGAACATTAATGGTCATTTTTTAAATACATATTGATGGTTACTATTTTTTTAATTTCAAAATAATATAACATGGGATTGCTTAACATTGTGTGTGAAAAAGCTCATTTTTGTGCAATAGGTAATGATCGAACCTCACCCAATGTTCTATTTTTAAATTTATCACACCTTAGTACCACTGTGCCAAATCCTCATCCACTAGTTTTATTGATACATGTATATAATTTCGTTTGAAACATAATTTAAAAACATTTTGTTAAATTAAATGTCATTTTCTTATATATTGACTCATACTTATAGCTTTCCTTAGTGAAAACCCTATACATATACTTAAAAACATCCAAATGTATTTTATAAAAGTTTTCTATACCAAGTTTCCAAACATTTATAAAACATTACATATACTAAAAACTATAAGTAAAAATGATTTATACATAAATTTCAAATCCTTTAAGAATAATATTTAATACATTTCATAAGAACACACTTGAGGACAAAAATTGTTTTCTGTGTTTGGATACTATAAACACAATATTCTTTTTTTCATGAAATAAAATCCACATCTTCAGTAAATATATTCTCCCTAGTACTCATATTAGGAATACCCTCCAAAAATGTTTCCTTATAACCTTGGGAAGGAAATATATGAAACAGTGATCTCAAATTCTCAATAAGGTTAAAGGTACATGATATGAATATTGGATCATAAGAAATCATTATATACATATAAGGGTATGTGATCCCTAACATAACATAATAATTTCATAACCAACCATTCATATATCATAACCATGAAGCATGGTATAAATCATTTATATTTCTGAAATCATATACTATTGGAGTTATAAATAATTATAAATAAATCATGAACCATGAACTCATTTCATGGAAGTGTGAAACCATTAAAAATATAGAATAAAATTTCATATGTCATGGTTAACTACAAGGATCACCAACATTATGGATCAAGAATCATCACTTGTTTTCTACTTTCGAATAGGATGCACATGTTTCATATAGTTTATAAGGAATGAACAGTTTCCCATTATGAATGAATCCCATAAACTAGTTTCCCATTGTTAACTCATTATATATAAGGATTTACCTAATGAATTTTTAGAAGATATAGGTCCCAAACATCTTTGTTAAAAAATTACTACCACCATCTATAATAATCCAATCTTCGTCAATGGTTATAACAAAACCACTATCACGTAATAAAATTTATACGCATTTTATCCAAAATATAATCAAAAATTAATCATATTAGAAAACTTAAAAATTAACAGGCTCCAAAATAATTTAATTATAACATAACTTGTGTAAAATAATCTTATTTCATAATCATTTCATCGTTTCATCCAATCATAACCAATGGAAATGGAAGTGGGGTTCATAAGATATATATTATGATATAACCTAAGGAATAAAAAATAAATTACATAAAATTTATAATATCATAAAAATAATTAATTTATTGAAATAATAGTAATGTAGTCCTAGGATCATATCCTTAGTAAATAACTGGTCACATAAAACAATGTCCTCCAACATTGAAAATGAATTTACAAGATTCCTTGAAATATATCTTTAGTAAAATATCATTTCCACTTGAATGTAACAAATATTAAAAAAATAAGATTTCCTTATAATATGCTTCATTGAAAATAACCATGAAAATTTTGAAATTGATAATCAAATTAAATAAATGTTATTATGGTGGAAAATTATATTAATGTTTTATAAGTTAAAATAAATATTTCTTTCATTATTTTAGTAAAAGCCCAATGGGAATAGTTTGTCAAAAAAATTAATATACATTTAATTTTTTTTCAAAATTTAAAAAATCCATAAAAAAATATTCAATATATATTTTTAATAATTTGAAAATTATTTTAAAAAAAATTAGAAATATAAATTTTTTTGAAAAAATTATTTTCAAATGAATGGGGAAATAAAGATAATTTATCTTATTAAAATATTTTTAAACTCTTTAGTACATAATGATTGAAAAATAAATAGAATGTAAATTATCATTAATTATCTAGATTATAATATAATTTTTGAGTTTCTATAAAGATATAACATAATATTTCATCATTTGAATCATAATCATAAATAATCATTAGAAACGATGAGATTGTAACATAAAATTCATACAAAACTGGTAAGTTTGGATCATAATAACCATGAAATAATAAAATTAAATGAAACATATAATATCATAAAAATTATTATATTAATTATATGACTTTTCAAATGGGAAATATATACACCTAATTGAAGAATATAGGTGCATAAAATAAATTATGTCCCAATGAAGGTGGTTTGAGTTCAAAAAAATCCATTATATCTTTGGTAACAATAGAACTATAAAACACATGAAAGAGATATCATAAAATGAATATTGAAATCATAATATTATTAATGATAATAACAATAAATTACTATTATGTTTATTGTATTAAAACATAAAATAAATAGGAAGAGAATATTGCAGGTGTCTCACCGAAGTAAAAACTCAGACAGAAATACCTTACCATAAGTCTTGACATCCATTGTATACATTGGTAACTATTATATAATTAAAATTATATTGTTAATATATAATATAATAATACATATATATATATATATATATATCATACCATATATGATTTACTTATGACCTTTTTAACTCTTTATTATCAATTCATTATTACAGTTTCATTTCTTGAAAAAACTACTTAGTTTTCATTGCATGTTTTGATTTATAATTTCTGTTCTTCATACATTGACCGTGGTTACATAATCTAATTTTTTTAGAAATGATAAAAATATTATATATATTCATTATCATTTTATTTATATTTATCCAAAAAAAATTATACATACAGAATGAAATAAACCATTTATGGAGACTGTAGTTTGAACATATGCATGAATGTTGTTTCTAGTTTAGAAAAAACAATAAATAATTATAAATTATATATTACCATTTCTATTTATATATTTTTTTAACATATATCACAAATGTTCATTAAAACTGTACTTATTATATTACATGTGAATCATGAATGAATCACATCACTTTGTGAGGTGGTAGTCTGATGTGTAAGTGAACAATGCTATCATATTCCCACATAATGTAATGTATGAATGAAAATTTTATATAATGATTCAAGAATCATAATAATATAAAAAATATATCATATAGAAAAAATAAATTATTATATCCATTTTTTAGAGGTGTTGATGAGAAAAAAATAAACGTAATTCACAAGGTAGTAGTCCACTATACACACGACTTATGATTTTGTAATTAATTTGAATGAAGAGAAGAATGTGTAAGGATATAAAATTAACATACTAAAATTTAATTATAATTAATTTATTCATCATTATTTAATATAAATTTTTATATTTTTTGTACGAAATAAAATAAAATTCTTTATTAGGGATGTTACCCCTTCTTCGGGCAACTTCTTTTAGTATTCACAAAATGGGTTCATATGATCGATTTAGGGAAAAAATAATGATTCTATGATTATATAAAGTTGATATATGATTGGTTCAGGTATTTATTGTCCTATCCAAATGATTTTGCATGTGTGAATGGGAAATGAGACTTTGTATCCATTTATAAGTGACATGAGTGGAGTACTTGTATTTTTTTAAAATAAAAAGGTGTAGCCACATGCATCACATTCTAAATGGATCCAAATTGGTATGGCATGTATCCCAAAACATTTTAGGTCTAAATATGTTTATAAAATATTTTTAGTACACGTTTTGATACATTTGTAACACTCATCCATTTAGTTTTTCCCATAGGGAACCTTTTTTCCCTTAACCATTGTAAAATATTTTTATCTTTTTCACTATTAATTATCGTAAACTTATAATTCATACTTATTTTATAATATAAATTATTCTAATTAAAAATGTGGAAAAAATATTCAAATTTAAAATAAAGGAACTAGAAAATTTAAATTTAAAATTAATCCAATGGACGCACGAGAAAGTGGCATTTAAAAAAATTCCTAATATTTATAAAAAAATACAACAAAAATTCAATCTAAAATTGATTAACATTGGATAAATTATATTAATATAAATATTTTTAAAATAATTTTTCATAAATATTACTTTAAACGATTTGATTTTTTTTAATTGAATTAAGAGAAATGAAAATTGTTAATAAAAACCTGAATCATTTACTAAACCTCCAAAAAAATAACTTATTAGAAAATTGTAAAAAAATCACTCCCAGAAAAATTATACTTTAAGATTTAAAAAATATAATATTATTATGTATAATAAATTATATTAATTTTTCAAAATTATTTTTTGAAATATTATCTCAAAAGGTGAAAATACTACTTTTTTGGAGAGTATAGTTTCTAATCATAAAATTAGATTTATTCAAATCTATTTCGTAGATCACAAATATGATAAATTTTAGTAATGTTTTTGAATATATTATATAAATATTTCATTAAAATAATTCACCAATGGGGTATTTTAATTTATTGATGTAAGGCCAAGTTTACTTAAAATAGTTTTCTCAGAAAATAATTTCCATTATATTTCAATTGTTTTTATTTTCATATATTATTATTTGATCACCAAATATTTCATTTTATATACATGTGAAAAACATATATCTTCATAAATTATTTACTCATGTTCATACCCTATGTTCCAATATCTATATGATAACTATTGTGTAATAATATTTTAATAGTACATCATTTTTTATTTAATCTCAGTGTCATGTGTAACACAGGTACATTCGGTGCTAGGTAAAGATCAAAATATCAAAAGAATTAAATTAATATAAAAAACAATATTTCAAAAAATATGAAGGTGTTTCATCTCACTTATAAAATAAACCCTTATTTCTTCTTAATTCAAGTGGCATTATAACTATTAGTTCTTTCCATCCCTCTATCCTCGTCTTCTTTTTCTCATTTTTTTATTAGTTTCTATATTTCTCTTCACATTATGAACCCTTGGTGGTTATTTGGGTTATAAAATATTATGGAATTTTTTCCCATGTGTCGGATCTACCATTAAAGATTTCATGTTACCTATATTTTAGTATTTTCATCGAATTCTAGTATTAAATGTTTGTGTTTCAATTTTTTATTATTTCCAAAATATACATCACATATGTGTGTATTTAATTTGGTTTTAATTATATTTATAAATTATATTTGAGTATATTTCAAATTAACTATATTGTTTGATCAATTTTTTAAATGGTTTCAATTGATTCTTCAATAGGTTTTCTCGATTTTCTCTTTATTCTGTATGCCTTCAAGTAATATGTTTTTTTCCTCGATGATTTTTTTAATTTTTTTTCCCCAGAGTAAGTGAGTGTTTAATTGAAATATTATTCTAGTGACATAATTAAACAATGTGAAAGTCAAATTAATGTTTTCATTTTGATTTATCTCTACTAATAATTTTTCAATGTTTAAATATTTATTCACTATTTATTTTATATATTATTAATAGTATAGGTATTTTATATTTTTAAGTGGTGACACATATATGTATACATATATATATGGTCACTTTAATATATTTAGAAATGAATATATGATTATGTGATGTTAACTAGGTTAATATATATATTTATATATATAGAAAATTATATAAATGTCAAACATTTGTAAAAGAATATTTGAAATTGAAATTATTATTATAATTTGGTTTTTCTGAGTATCATATAATTAATGTTTCTAAATGATTTTTTTCATTAAAAATTGATGATATTAATAAAAAATTCAAAATTATTTCATGAAAAATGTTTGATTTTTAATTATACATTTAGAATATATGTTTATAGAATATTTTTTTCATATTAAGTTTAAATATGGGTATTTATTGATGATTTTAATGATTCAAATATTTTATATATTAGGACTACAACATTTGGAACTTTTGGTTCTAAGTTAATAGGATGAGTGCTGATTTAGATAGGAATAAAGTTCTAGCTAGAGTCTAATATCATTTCCCTTGAGGGGTATGAATTAAATTAATTATAAGGTCATAAAAAAACTGGTGTTTCTAAGTATTTCAATTACTTTTGTAAATTATAAGATAGAGTTTGTCTATTGTGTATTGAAATACTCATTGTTTGGATCTGACACTGTTGAATATGGACGATATTTTAATTTTGATTATTGCATTCTATTACCCCTATTTTTTACTTCAAATTCTCTATATTTTTTATTTGTCTATGATTCTTAATTATTCTATTAACATTTTCCCAATATATTGGGATGTCCTCTTGGAGTTGTTTTTTCAAAAAAATGTACAATTTTAACATCATTATTGAAATTTTTGGTTTTATTTAAAAAGTGGATTTAAGAGTGTGTTTCTGTTTTTGTGTTTAAAAAAGATTCATGTTCTAAGAAAAAAATGATTTATGTGGTTTGTTACATTTAAATAAAATGAAATTTATGAATTTCAAAATATGTTACAATTATTTTTTTATTTTGTAAGGTAATTAACTGAATATTATTATTATATTTGAATATAACATTTATAGTTAATTTTTAAAATAAAATAAATTCAATCAGTGGTTTTGAACTACTTAGATATCACGATCACAATCTATAAGGTCCACATGGTGTTTGTAGGCCAAGTGTCCTTTTTAAGTTTCTAGCATGGAATCCTTAAATGGGATATGTGTTTTGGATAGTTATTTATCTTCATCTATATGGTTTTATTTTATTATGTATTTTATAGTTTTTTAAATCATTTATGTTTTATTTTCCATGTAAATACTAAATAATTCTATAGTTATAGGTAATGATATATTGACATGGTCTACGATATTCATTATTGGAGGTATTTATACAAGGTAGGTCATTCGATGTTTGGGCCAAGAGGTTAATTTTTTCTACTGCTCATCTACATTATCTAATATTTTCTCTACAACTTAAATTTTTTTTTGTTATGGACATCTAAATTATGTATGGGTCATATTATATTTTCAGGAGAATATTTTTTGATTAAACACTAATTTAATGTAAAAAATCATTTTTAATGGTTATTACGGATTCTTATATTCTTTTCACAACCATATGGGGTCAAAAATGCCCCTCAGACATATAGTAGACTAGTTCAGAGCTAGCACAGATGTAATCGTGGGCTGGGAAATTTATTAATACATGCCCAAAACCACATCATTTTTTTCTATAAGTAGAATAATAATACATTCGAGAAGAACATTCAAAAAAAATCAATTTGAGAGGATCTATGGACATAAGAGGCAATCATATTTCTATTATGAGTATTCACCAATAATTAGATTTTTATACATATTTGATAAGAATTAATAGTATTATTGGCTTTCAAATATTTGATGTAATGTGTTGTACTTGGATCAAATAATTTATTTTCAAACATGAGTGTACTTTCCACTATCCCAACATCATAATCATATCTTCCATACCATATTAAAACCAAAAATGTAATCATTAGAATCATGATGTAATAAATTTATTTAGAAATCCTATATTAATTAAAAGAAGTCTTAATATTTTTAAGATTATGAAACATTAATTTCGAACCTTTGATAATCTATGTTTTAATTGATGTTTTTTATTGACATATCCTTATAATATTTTTAATCTAATTATATTTAAATTTCCCATAATGGTCTATAATGATAATTTTAACTAATAAAGAAATTTATCTATGGAATGTAAAACAATTCAAGTAGTTGGGCCTCTTTATCATTCACTAAGTGATGATTATGTTTGTTCCAACCATAATTTTTTCAGATTTATTACCACCAAGTGACTAAATGCTAGAGCCTATATCAAAATGTTTTTAATCAGACATGGAATTCATTTCTTATAGACCACACACTCCAAAAATTACCAAAATATTAATATATTTTCTATATTTTTAATTATCCATGGGGTTATCAAAAAATGTTCTTAATCCTAAGGGAAGAAATAATGAAACCCTACTTGAATTTCAACTGTGGTGACATAGGCATCATTTCGGTAAATATTACATCACATTGATGAAGATTCAATACATAATATTAATACATGATAATTAATTGTAATGATACCGTGTCATAGTAGACTACATATAAAATAATTTTATATATAAATAATAATAAATATCACCAAAAAAATCATTATATATAGTTCCCATCAAAACACATCATACATAATACAATTCATTAATTGAATCCTTGTAAGAGGACATATCAGTTCATCATACATATAATCATGGAAGATATTAATTGATAAAAATAATTGAGAATATGGTAAGAATAAGTATGTGAGTATGTGATCATAAACTACAAAAACATACACAAAAATTCAAAGACTATATATCATGACTCACGCAATACATGTTTTTATAACAAAATGCCTAAGCCATAAGAGTGTGTAATCATCAGTAATAAATAATGATCCATTGGAGAAAATTATAATAATAAAATATAGAGTTTTTTCATAGATAAAATCATAGAAATCATAAATCACGTAAGGACACAAACATCACAAACAAATATATTACATCCTTTATGTGAATATTCATATCATTTCATAAATACAATCTTTAATTTCATAAAGGTATATTTAATTATGAAACATAGAATCATAAACAACTATTTCAAAAGCATTATATATAATATCCCACAAAGTTCCACATAACTAGAATCCGTATTTGATATAACACATGTAATACTGACCATCATAAAATGTAAAAAATAGACATATGAAAGGGTGAGTTCAGATTATCAGTAATCGTATTCAAGGGAAAGACATTATCATAATGTCATCATAAGGTTTTTATATTTTAATCATAAAATATGAAAATAATATCCCATATATCACAGATAAAAAGTAGGTAATGGAATAAATATCAGTAGTTTCAATTTCAAGAATCATAATGAAATCATAGATGATGTTAAATATGGGAATACCATTAACCTAAGATATTGAACTTTTAAATAAACATAATCATGGAAAAAAATTTGTTAGTAGTCTAGGATGTTTTCCAAAAAAACACACATAATACTATTATATTTGACATTTTCCCTTACTAAATTTATTTCACTTCCAATTAACATTCGGTTTATCTCATGACATATCAATCATTACACCATACATTGGAGGGATATATAGGCCCCATCCAGGGTTTGTTGAAACATTACCACCATCCTTGGGTAATATGTACCAATTTTCCTTTTTTATTACATATCCACTTTCACATTATGAAAATTATTAATATGTGTTTTATAATATCATAAAATGTTCAACATATTTTAACCAATGAATATAAATTGGTTTCATAAATATTTCATTATAACATAACCTATAGGAAAGAAATAGGTTTCATAATTGTTTCATAATTTCATCAATTCATAACCCACAAAAAATGAAGTGGGATTCATAATAATTTTATCTTTGAATAACCCATAGAAGGGAAATGGTATTGGTAAAAATATATGCTACATTAAAATAAACTATCTAGGGAATTAAAAATAATAGTATCCATAGATCATATCCTCAGAAAATCATAAGTATCATCAAAATATGTAATCATAGATAGAAAATTGTATTGAAAGATCACATGTAAAATTTCATGAGAAAATAAAATTTCTTGGAAATAAAATTTTAATACTAATAATTTATATTATATTTATGTTATCCATTTTTTCAGAAAAATAACATTTATGTGATATAAATGTTGTTTTAAAATAATTTAAAATATATCTTGGAAAAAATATCATTAAAACATTGAAAATTTATTTCTAAAAATAATTTTTAAACCATATTATTTGAAAATAATAGTTAATATTATCAGTGATTTATCAATTAAAATAACGGTCATTGTGACATGATTGTTATCTAAGGCATGCTCGCTAGAACAATGATTCCCTTCAAAATTTCAATAAAAGTGAAATAGAATTTGATTGAGAAATGAAATGAATATTCTATTAATTTTTTTTCTATAAAAATTAAAACATTGATAAAAATATCATTAATAAATAAATTTACTAATGTTTAGAATATTGAAATTGTATATAGAAGACATTTTTTAGATGAAAAGGGGTTTTCGACCTGAGACATGTAAAGATTATTATGTTAAAAATATTCTTTTGAACTATTGAATTTATAAAGAGATTAAAATGAAATTGTATCATGTACTATATGAAAAAAAATTCACAACATTATTACTGAGTTTAATTCAATATTTATCATAGTATTTCATTATTGGAATCATAATCATAAAAAATCCTAATTAACGATCAGATTGTAACATATAACTGTTACAAATTTGGTAACATTGAATCATAATCCCTATGATATATTATAATTAAAAGAAACATTTTTTATAATTAAAATATGTATATTTATTATATAACATGTCAATATATTGTTATATACAACACATAAAATAAATTAGGAGCATAACATAACGTTTTCACGTCAGAGTAAATTTGAGACATAACCCCCTTACCGCATTTGTAGCTTTTGGAACTATTATCTCCATAATGTATGGATACTAAATTGGATATTGAAATCCCTAAAAATAAAATTATTGTATTTATAAAATAAATTAATTTTATTTATATACACCCCATTAAAGAAACAAATGGTGAATATGGCTTGTGCCTTGTAGGAAAATAAAAATGAGACAAAAATTAATTTCCATAAGTCTCTACATCATTAATAACAAATATAACCTCATACATAATTAATATATGTTTCCCGTACATATATATCATATAACCATAAGTATATATATCATTCAATATATTATTTAATTATGACATTTTATTACCCTTCTGATTAAAAATCTCTATTATAATTATATTTCATGTAATAACTATATTGTTTTCGATGTTTATTTTGTTGTTTTATTTATTTTACAATTATAATGAATTGGTTTTAATTATATACATAATTTATTCAGTGATAGAAACATCACATATTTTCATTATATATGTATTTATAGTAATCTATAAAATTTATAGATAGAAAATGAAATACACTGTTCGTGGTGATGATAGGTCATACGTGCTCATGAATGCGGTCTCGATTTTATTTCCAGATTTAGAGAATTAAACTAAATAATATATTATAATTTCAAAATAATTTTTTATGACATATATATCATATATTTTAATTATAACTATCCATATTACCTTCCATGTGAAGCATGAATGAATCACATTGCTTCGCAAGGTTAAATTTTATCATACACACAAATGACACTATCATGTTCCCATGGAATGGAAAATAATATGAAATATGTGATGTAATGATTCCAAAATACTAATTGTATCACAAATATCATATATAAATATTAAACCCATCTTTATATACATCTTTGAGTTTTTGTGAGGAAAATGAAATACATCAGTTCACATGGTGGTAGTCTTCCATAGACATGAACGGTGAGTCTGTAAATCATTTGATGGAATATAAGAAGGATTTAGGTTATTAAATTAACATAATAAAATCTTTGTTTATTAAATATAATTATTATATTATATAATCAATTCTGATTTTGATTTAAATTGGTGGAAAAATAGATCAAATAGAATGATCGGTTAAAGACATTTCAAATAATTTGGACAAATTCTTGTGGTTTTCCTAAAAAAGATTCATATATTTGATTTATGACCAAAATAAGGCTCATAGTATTAGTGTAGGGATGTAATGGTTTTTTGGTAAATATTTTCTTAATCTAAGGTTCATGTATGTTTTCTGTTAAGTGGAGAGGCGTGGCCTTTTATAAGTGAGGTGAGTAAAACAATTATAATGTTTCAAAATAAAAATATATAGACATTTTTTACAAATTTAAAAAGGCTAATATTAGTCCATTATTGAATCTATAATATATATTATTTATAGAATTCCATAAAATATTATTTGGAAATTTATTTTTTCATCTTTGTGACTTATAATATTTGTTTAAACCCGGAGTAAACCCATTTATACTTTAACGTAGTTAAATAATATATATATTTTTATTATAAATTATAGAAAAAAATTTATTTTTACCTTAACATGTAATATAAATTATTTAGATTCAAAAGAGAGAAACCATTTTTCGAAATTCCATTTTCATAAGTGGAAAATTTATATTTAAAATAAACATTTCAGACGCAACGAGAAAGTGGTTTTCTAGAGGGAAAATGTTCAATAGATATAAATGTTTTTTTTTGAAAAATTTAATATTAAATTTATTAAAATTAGAATATTTTAATTCTTATTTATATAATTTTATTAATTTTAATTTTAGTCCATATTAAAATAAGTTTGATATCTCAACATTATTTTAATAAAATTAAAATTCATAATAATGACAAATATTTTCACATTTCATCAATAAAATTATCATTTTAGAATATTTATAATAATTTACTCCAACATGAATTTTATAATATTATTTAAAAAATTAAGTATATATTTTCAAATAATTTTTTTAAAATTTTTAAAAAAAATTATAATTTTTTATTATGTGTAAAAAGGTGACGAAACTGTTTCTCATAACAAAATTTATTTATAAGATAAAATAGTATTCATTACTATCCCTTGTCTAGGTAATGAAATTCATAACCAAATTTCAGATTAATTGGTGACAAATAACTTATTAAATAATAATATTTTAATTATATATCCTCTTTCATTCAAAGTTAGTGTTTAGTCTGACAAAAGATAGACTAAGTGGTCCGTATAACTCAATCTAAACTAATTCTTTCAGATAATTCAAGATAAAATTTTTGTTTCATATAATAGAAAAAATTTAAAATATTAAAACAATATTAAAAAATATTTCACAAAATCTACGTTTGTAAAATTATACTAAAAATAAATAATAAATATCTTCCAAATTAAAACATGTTCTTGATGTATGCGGTTTAAAAATATGAATATCCCATTCGCATAAACCGAATCATAAAATGTGTTAATAAAACATATTTTTGAATAGTATAAAAGGGATGTGTGAAAGTAATCTGGAATAACACAAACAAGGTTTTGAAATTGGAGAACATATGCGGGAAGTGATTATTTTTACATTAAAGAGAATTTTATTTTCCAAATAAATATGGACAGTGATAGATATCATTTATCACAAGAATGTTAATTATCATGTGAATGTCCAAAACCACAAAAATTACATAAATTTGTATTAAATGGTTTTTTATCAATATAAATTATTGTTATAATATTCAATTTAGTTTCATGATTCATTTTCTTATATTGAAAAATTATCAAGACAATATATACATACTTAATTTAATTACATTTCATATTCAAAATATCATCTTATGGTTGTACTTCCATCAATTTTCAATTCATCTCTTACACTGTGAAATTAATAATAATTTTTTTTTACTAATGAACTAATGGATCAAATCATTTATAATGGAATGATAAGTCACTACATTTATAAATATTTCTAATCAATAACAAAAAATAGAATATACTATTAGATATGCATATATGTTAATATAGTGAATTAAAACATTAATATATAAAACATAATCCAAATTTAAAATTTAAAATTTTCATAAGTAGTTAAAGTTGTGAACCATCATAAATTCAAAATTTATAATGAAGGTCATGCAATTTTAAAAAAATTATCATAACATTAATCCTCAAAATATCAATATGTATATGTTAATGTTGGGATGAAAAATATGGGAATACCTTGGTCATATGTTCTTAGAAATCTTGCTAACAACTAGAATTACCATAAAACCTCAAGAAAAACTCACATGTTTTCTCATTCTTTAAATACAACCATATATAATTAAATATATTACATAAATAAAATAATGTTTTAAACTCCATCAATGATGAAATAATATGTACTTATCCAAAATTCATTAAGTATTAATAATGTAATCAACACTATCCAATTAAAATTATTTATATAAATAATCTCATTATCAAAAAAATTAATGATTTTCTTGACATTAGGGGCATATTAATGGATATCATCCCTTCATTAAAATATCACCTTTCAATTAAATAACATTCATATTCCATCAACATCTTTTTACCAATTCTTAAAAATATGTATTGAAAAATTTTATAAAATTTATTGTAGTGTAACAATTCTTATAGCAACATATAATTAATTTAGAAAATCGTTTAATCTCAATATTTATACACATAAATCATTCCACATTATTCATACATCATTAACCAAGAATCATCATATAATTAGTTTACACAACATTCATCTCATATGCCATTTGTAATTTCTTCATCATCAACTATATAATCAATACTCATAAAAACCTTTTAATTCTCTCCAAGAGGCCTCCCATTAGAAGATATATTTTTAAAAAATTTATTCAGTACAAATATGCAACATTAAATAGTAGATGATATCTTAGGGAAACCATTATTATATTCAATTTCATTAAACACACATTTCATTTTTCCTTTTAATGTACATTTTCTATGTCATGCATTTACACCCTCGAAAACTTTTCTCATTCCCTTCAAACATTCCTGGGATTTCCTCTTCTCACATTCTGATCAAATAAAAAATTGAATATTTATTTTAATTATGGTCTCTACCATCCATAATCTCAACATAAACTATCAATATATTCTCTTTTGAGTCTAGGATTTGGTAACAGTGAATGTTTCTAATCATATATCATGGAAACTTGTTAGAGAATATCAGAATTTCCTTCCCAGTAGTTATCATCACATTTGGTAATTCATCAACACAATGTCATTCTTATTTAATGTTTACCAAATCTATTTGGTTCCCACAATTTACCAATACAAAAACAACATAGTGTTAGTAACATTATATAATGTGGGAATCCACATAAACATGCAAAATCACATATATTATTTCTAAATCAAGAAAAAATCATTTCAATATATGACAACATGGGATTATCCTGGGTAATTCATGTTCATCATTTAAATCCTTCATGTTGTGTTTTATGGAGTTTTTGGATTTGATAATTATATATCTTGGGAGTGTCATACCGTGTGTGACGAAATTCCCCTAGTCAGGATCCAAGTGAGGATCGAGTCCCACTCAATGTTCCCTTTTTGAGTTACTACCAATAAATACATTTTCACCATAGACACATCTACTTATAGAATCAGTACAATGATACTAATTTAATGGAAACCACTTTCTCTATCCTCTAATAAAATTCCCAAAATATTAATATAATTATAATCACCCATATGTTTATCCATAGATATATACCTTGAAAAATATATATAAATATACCTTGGGATTTCATTGATTGTTTTTCATATGAGATTCCAAAAGTCTACATGAATATTCCTATTAATCATATCAAAAATACATAAACTTTCCATACATTAATTTATCATATTTTAGGTGAATATTGAGAAAATTACTCAATCACATTCTTGAGGATTCTATAGGCATGTCCATTTGGTAACATGAAAACACAAACCGAAACTTTGTAATATTTCTAAATCAACTTCCACATAGTTCTTCATAACTAGAACACTTCACAGGAAAATTCCAAGATATACCTATAATCATATCATAAGAAAAAGAAACATAAAATATAGAGATCATTTATTCTCAGTAAGGGAAACCATTGAAAATAAAAATACATAATGTGAGCCTAAGGGTGTGATTAGGTGAGCATAACATATGAAAAACATACACTCCATTAACCTATAATAATATTTTTTTCATGGAAGAAATATTTGAATTTAATCATACAAGAATCACAATTAATAAATTAAAAAGATCCATTATTGAATAACATTGGTATTAGACAATGAATTATGGAATATACATAATAATTTAAAAATATTTATTTATTAGTCAAGTCTTATTTCCAAAACTATAATAGTGGAATGGTTTCACTCCAAAATCTATCATATTAGTCAATGTATGCTCTGACCACTATCATAGTAGAGAAATTTACATACTAAACTATGTTGAATCCCTATTCAATTACCATTTATCCCATGATAGATAAATATTTATCCAATTGAATATAGGTTTATATAGGTCCCACCCATGCATTTTAATAATGTACCCACTATCCATGGTTATAACATAACCACTTTCCATGGTTATATTGTAATCACCATTACATAATGAAAATGATATATATTTTATCCACAATATAATAAATCATCCACCATATCCTAACAAATGAAAATTTTTGGGTTTCATAGACATATCATCATAAAATAACTTGAATAATTGAAAAATGATTCATAATCATTTCATCATTTCATCATTTCATTAATGAAATCCCCAAATAGAATGAATTGGTTATAAAAATACATTTTTCATGGTAAACATTAACCATCATTGGATTGAAACTGAATGTTATCCTTAGATTATATACATAGTTAAAAATATAAAGCACCAAATGATGTATTAAAAGATGGAAAATGATTTCAAAATATGATAAGGATAATTTATTGAGGAAAATAAATTTTCATTGATTTTTTTTCAAACTATAACTTAATAAAATATTTTTTAAATACATTTCTATGAAAATAACCTCCAAAACATATAATGGAATACATAAAAATCATTTCAAACATTTATTAAGATAAATATCTATTACTCTTTGAAAAAAAATTAAAACAGAAAAATTATAAAAATTATTTTTCATTTAAATTAATATTTTATATATGTAAGTGAATACTCAAATAAAATAATTGTGATTATAAAAGGGAATTTAGTTCATGTTTTAAATGTAAAAACTATGACACTTTTCCCATTTTTAAATAATGTCAAATTACAATTTTTTTGGAATTATATTTGAATATTTCTTTCAAATATTTTTTAAAAAATTCAAAGATAGGTAGAAATATCATTACTAAATCATTTTATGAATGTATAAAAAATTTACAACAAAATTATAAATAATCATTATAGAATAAAATGTATCTTTGATTGGATAATTAAATAAATATATTTTTTCATAAAATCATTATTTGGACATCTTGAGTACCTTAATAGAGGAACATGAAATGAATGAAAATTTTATATTCACATTACTAAAAAAATAAAACAATTCTTGTGTTTATTTATAGATAGATTATTTTAATTAATCATTATAACCATAATAATAAATAATCCTCATGAACAATGATATTTTAACAGAAATATATTTCAACTTTTGTAACATTTAAACATAAAATCCAGGAAATTATGAAATTAAATAAAACATATATTTTAATAAAAATATGTATATTCATGATATAACTGGACAATGTGTAATTATGTACACCTCATATAAGAAGATACGTGTATAATATAAGTGATGTCACAAAATGAAATTTTAGACAAACATCATCTATCACTTTGGTATCATTTAAACCATAGAAACCATGAATGATATATATCAAATGAATTTTTAACTCCAAAAAATATTAAATATAATAATAATAAAATAAATTCATGTACAATATCTACACCACATAAATGAAATTGATGGTCAATATGGCATGTTTCACAGAGAAAAATAAAATTGATACAAAAATCGCTTACCATATGTATGAAGTTATTTTGTACCCATTAGAAATTAATTTATAAAAAAATATAATTTTATTATAAATATATTTAATAAAAATAATTATATATATCATAAAATATTTTTTTTATTATGAACTATTATTACACATTTTTAACAATTATTTCTTTAAATCTTGTTTCGGGTAATACATGCCTTATGATTAATGTATGTTTGAATTTTTTATTATTGGTCCAATTAATATGATATTTGTATAATAATACCCATATTTTTTATGCATTGTATATTCTTTATATATATTCAATATATATTTATTTATATTAATCCAAAAAATTTAGAGATAAAAAATTAAATTCACTGTTCATGGAGAAGGAATCTCATAAGTATACATGAACCTTTTGTTAATTTAATCGAAGGATTGAATGAAATAAAGTTAAATAATATATTATCATTAAAAAATAATTTTAATTTAATTTCTGTTATAAATAATCATGAGTAACATCCATATTAATTTCCATTTAAACAACAATAAAATCATATCGCTTCGTGAGGTGGTAGTCTCCCATACACACGAAAGACATTATCATGTTTCCATAAAATTTTTATTAAGTAGTATCATGTGACATGATGATTCTTGAAGAACTATAATATCATACATATATTATGTATGCAATAAATCCATCATTATGTACAATTTTTGGTGTTGGTTATGGATAATGAATAACATCAGTTCAAGAGGTTGTAGACTTCCTTACACACAAATGATTGTTTTGTAACCCATTTGATGGTAGAGGAGAAGGGTTCTAGTAATTTTGATTAAATAATAAAATTTAATTATATTTAATATACTGTTTTTATTATCTAATAATTTTAAAATATTAATTGAATGAGGTGGAGACTGAAATAAAATAAAACAGTCGGTTACTGATGTTATTCTTTATTCAAAAAACATCAACTTGATTGCACAAAATATATTTATAGGTTTTATTTATGAAAACAATAATTATTCAAGGATTAGATTAGTAATTTTTCTAATTTATTAGTCCACATTCATGAGGATATAAATTTCTATGGATATGTGATGAGTAGAGGAGAGTGGGTGAACTTTTATAAATTAGGTGAGAGGGACACATGAAAGCTTTTATGATAAAATAAAAACCAATGTTTTTAACATTAAAAAGGGCCCCAAAATTCTCAATTATCAATCTAATTATATATAATTTCTAAATATATTTATCCAATTAAATTTTTATATGTTTTGGGTCATTTTTAACCCATTCCCTTTCAATATAAACCACCTCTCAACTGATTTTTATATAAACCATGGTAAATTATTTGTACTATTTTTACTAATAATTGATGTCATAATTAAATTTTAACCTATCAAATAATATAATTTTTTTATTCCAAATATTATTAACATTTTTCCAAATTACGTTCACATAAGTGGTTAAAATTAATGGAAAAATAATCTAGAATTTACGATGAAAAATCTATTTTCCAAGGATAATGTCATCAAAAGATTAAGACTTTTTTATCAACATTCAATTTTAAAATAATTACAATTACCTAATTTGGATTAATAGATATATAGTTGAACTAATTTTAATTTCATGACCATGTTAAAATAATTGCATGTAGTGACATACCAAATTTTCTGAAATGTAATAACATTGCTTAAACTATTTGGAAACCTTCATTTTAAGTTAAGAATAAGATTTATTATATGAAGAGTGGTTTTGAAATGTATAGTGATCATTTTTTACATGAAAAAAATAGTATTTTAGGAAGCTAGCATAATCATAGGATTATACTTTGGTTAATTATAATAGTTCTTAAACCAGGTGATAACCACAACATAAGGAACCCCCTCAAATGAGTTAGGAACCGAGTTTGACAAACTGTTGGAAATATATAGTAAATTATTCTTTCAAAAAAAGTATGAGACACTACATAGAAATGCATCACATATCTTACTATCATGGATCCTAGACCTCAAATGTTTAGTTAAAATGTGCAACCTCTCTTTTATAATTAGTTCTTGCATGGTTGAGTCACACTTTTAGCAGTAAATCTCTACTAAACATGTGTCTTAGTGGGAATCCACAAAAATTGGCAGTCTAAGTACTGAATGGGACCCAAAAACCCCCAAAAACCTATATATAATATTAATCATAATTTTACCATTAGATGAAATAGTTTTAAAAATGGAATAAAATTATTCACCTCTCCAAAAAATAGAATGTTAAATTCACCCCTCTATAAAACAACTCATCCATGAGTGTCCCTTCCGAGGGTGGTAAATCATCATCTATGAATTGTTATAAACACTAATAATATAGATTAACCTCTTATTTATTAGTCTCATCTTGTAAAATTCAATTCTTATATGACACCGAGACTAGAGGAACTGAACATTCATAGAGGGCCTTCAAGATCAAATTAATGATATGTATCAACTGCTCCTCAAAGGATGCATCGACCTCCAACTCAGTATCATAATTATGTATGAATCAGATATTCTAGAATGGTACAAGTGAATATGAGATATATGGAATATCACATACTTGTAATCGTTTATTTGAGCTAGCTGTTGTAGATATGCTATAGGCCTGACACCCTCTACGGTCTTAAAATTCCAGATCTGATTATGATATAGCCTGGAGGGTCTCAGAAGCCTTCAATTAAATAATCTGGTAAATTATTCCCAAAATTCCTAATGTCCCTACTCAAAATATATATGATATCATAAATTATCAATAGAATAATTTTTTCTTGGATTCACTATTATCCATATTTTTTTAATCTGTTATTCTTATTTTTATGTCTCAGTAATGAGAAGAGGACTATGTTTTGGTTACTCATATTACTATAATAAGCTCATGGGTGTTCATGATAATATAAAGAAAACGTCCTCCTAAGGATAAATATTAATCATTTAATGGAATATTATATTGTCTTAAAAATAATCTATAGGTATATTCCTTCCCATCAACATCAAAAACCAACGCCAATTTCTCGATGTGTGTACCTTAACACCTATATTTTTCTCTCATACTTCCCACTAATATGAGGGTTATATGTTTTACTCAAGATCACATGAAAACCATTTTTCTTCTAAAACCATTTATAAAACTACAATGGAATCCAAGAATCTAATTTTGATATGATAGAATGTTGAACACCATGAAGGCACATAATCTCTCAGATATAGAGACTCCAAACATCATAAATTGAGATGTTATTTCTGATAGATTGGAAGTGTGAGATTATAGTTATCATTTTGATGATCAAATATACTAAATCACTTTGTGGTGGGATCTTGGTAACCCCATCATGAACGACAAGCTGATGTCATTCCATTTCCACTCCGGAATGGACAATGGTTTTATAAATCGATCATGTCGCTAGTGCCCAAAATTCACCTACAAATAGGTGGAACACCATTTTATGAATCCCAAAATCAACCTCAACATACCAAGACATAAATTCTAATGATGTGTGTCTTAGTAAAACTTTTTAATTCATTGGGGAACATCTTAAACTGAGTCATGTAATTCTTAAATCAGCCCTTTTCATATATCAACTAGCACCCAGAAATTCCCATGGGAGAGAATGATCTAATCCCAATCGATATCCCAACCACGAGGTGGGTTGTCACATGAGACACTCTCCCTCATTATGATTCCCTCATGATCTAAAATATGTATCATATAAACTAGTTCTAGAAGAGATTATTTCACTACTATAGCTTTCAGAATAGGTTTTCCATGATATTCATAGTTCTTCAGGTGCATTTCATGAAACATTGTCATCAACTGCCCCTCACTACTGGCCTACGGGATGACATATGCCTATGTTTTATAGCTTAGTGATAGTTCTATGACATAGATCATCCCAAGTGCATAAAAAACTCAATGTTAAATTATTGTTAGTATATCACTAATTTTTTCGACATAAGATTCTATTCATGGTGGGAAAGACTCTATTTCAGAATGTTACGGTCTGGGAGAATGACCAACCACTCACCAAATAGGTATTGTGTCAAACTGCATTGTTTTTGAACCATGGAATCAAAATTGAGGTTTTGAATATGGTGATTCCACTCGTGAGGCCTCAAATGGAGGAATAAATATGTTAGAACCTGATATCCCTACATAAAAAACCACACCTAGCCTGACTACTGTAGAATCATAGTAAACAGTATAGATTCAACCCAACTCTGTAAGAATCATTATTTTTGAATATGTAAAACTCCCATTCAACGTATGAAAGACTATATCTCATGATTATAACTATAGGAATTTTGCACCCAACTTATTCATTCAAATAAGAGGCATGACTTGGAATGAGAAATATTGAATAAATTACTTTTCATATGCAAATAGTATTATGAAACATCACATGTCAACGACATTCATGGGATAATCCTAGGAATTTGTGACGACCACCTTATATAGGTCAATAAACAGTTAAACCTCTTATATAATATAACTTAAAAAGTTAACTATATCAATCGAAAAGTTTCATTTTCTAAGAATAATATATAGATGATACTCTATTAGAGTATTTAGAAATATATGTAGATATTCATCATGGTCATGTATAGCATGAGAATAAACTAATATGTCATTGAAAATGTCTAAAAAATGAATAAATTTATGGATGGAAAAACAAATTTGTTAAAGACATGAAAATAGTGGTCGCATTATTATGGATGTATGGAATAACCAGGTACTCATACAAGTTATATCTTCTATGGAACAATGTATGTGTTATTTATAATGGTTTAACAAAAAATTAATGATTTTACAACCTCAAATAAATCATAGATAAAACATTCAATCCATATAGTTGGTTGAAGAGGACGTATATATGAAGAAATGTATTATGATTATTTACCATAAAGTATTTAAAAAATATTTTATCCATGAAAAATAGGAATATATCGTCCACCTTATTAGTGAAAAGGACTAGTGAATTCCACAAATAGGTATTGGGTCATATATAACATGTTTCCTCTAAACCTTCCAACTACTACTTGAGTTATTGGTGTGCATTATTTTCCATCCAATAGGGAGGAATATACACTGTTGTTTCACCTTCAACTAGATCGATGGTGAAGTGAAGCTTTCTCAAAAGAGGTAGATCATAAAATTAGTATGGGAAGATGTCCATGAAATGATCTAGCACAGGAGGAAATTCTACACGTCCAATTCCTTGATTGCAGATGAACTGAAAAGCCATCTAGTTTATCACACAACCTAGCCGCTGATAATTAAGTTCATCTTGACTTTCTTGAATATTCCATTATCCCATATGAATATATGGGAATCCAGTATTTTATGTAATAGATTCCATTCCAAGGTATAAATCAACATATTAGGGATATGGGATTAGCCATTCCTTACGGAAGATGAATTCAAAACCGATCAACTAAGGATATAATAAATTCCACGTGAAATGGTACCCATAAATCTCAATGGGGTTATTTCTACACTGTTGTACACACTTTGATCATCCCCCATAATTTTTTCTATGTATCATATCATCACTAATGTACTTCATCCTAAGGTTTATAATTTCTACAATTGTAGTTGATATGAAGGAATCTGATTCTACTATATCAAATAGGATATAAAATAAAGAATATGATATTAGAATATATCCTCATACTATATATCTCTATAAACTCTAATCATTATGCGGATGATGCATTACAAAAATATGGCATGAACTGTGGACATGGGATTCCCCTTAACTAACAAATATAGGTTGTATCAACTGGTGATGAATGTATGTGGTCCTACTACCTCAACCACAACCACCTCCTCAGTTTTATAGATAGGTAGTAGACCAACTCCCAAACATTCATGAAGCTATTTATCTTGCAGTTAATAGATGTTTCAGAATAGATCCCATCACCCTAGTTAATGAAATAATGTTTGACAAAAAAAATAAATTCCACCCATCCTTCTACAAAATCAATACTTAATTGGGTTAATCATGCATGAAGGATTATTATTACCTTCTATAACACACTATTGGCTCACCACATAGTTATTTGTGTTTGTCATCTTATTGGGACTTCCCCTATGTGAGGCCTCAAAATGATGTTTATTTCTTCTATATAAATGGTCTCCCTTATTAGAAACTGAACCACCCTATCTCATCAAACTATATCCCTTCGGTTCTACTCATTAATGGAGTCCCCTTTAACTATCTTAAAAATAGTGGTTTGCTAGAAGATGTTCACCTATGATTTTGTTGAATAAAAAATCACATCACCAAAACATCTCATTATCATCAAATCATCACCATTCTGTGCAAATGTAAATAAATGACTCTCTTGTAAATGATCTAATTACACTATCACTATCATGGGAAAAAGATATTGTCACGACCTGTCCTCGGGGCCCGTGTCGTGACTACCCCAAGCCCGCCTTCCATAGGACAGGGGCTAGCGACTAGCACCAAGGCATAAATCCCAACAAAAGGGAAGGCATTGCCTTTGAAAAGTAAACAAGCACCACAGAGTAAGCAAGCAGAAAAGTAAACACTAAGTAAAAACTATACAAGCTGTGCTGAAAGTAAAAGGGGCCGGAAATACAAGCCCAACTGTAAAGTACAACTGAAAGGGGAAAACAGCAACTGAAAAGTAAAAGCCGCAACACTGAGCTGTCCAGTGGAAATCCCACCTGAAGGGTGGGTACAGATAGCTCCACTGCTCCTCGGGTCCACCTAACCGCTCCGAGTACGTCCCGCACAATGGTCCACCTCCAGGTACTGTCCTGCTCCGCACACCTCCACCACGATCAGCGTTGTACGTCGTGTGCAACCAATACAACGAAGTGCGGGCATAGCCATGCAGGGGTGAGTATAAGCTACTCAGTAGGGACCCCGAGACCCCAGAAGGTCTCTTGAAATCCACAAAGGATAATCCACAAAGGAAAGATACAATCACGAAGTAACATCTGACACTGCTTAGGTATATGCCCATACATATACCTAAGTCATCAATTCCCGTTCGGCTCCAACGTCCGAGCCCAAGCACAACCCAGTCCAAGCAGGAAAGCAAAACGTATACCCACACAGGATATCTCAACACAATCCACAAAGGAGAGTAAACATTAAATCGACACAGGATAGCTCAACACAATCAACAAAGGAGAGTAAACAGAAGATTCAGCTCACATAGGTATACTTCTTCGGATGACGATAAAGATGATCATTGATCCATCTAAGTCGTCGGACCCACGAAGGGTCGATAGGTAACTAACCCCCGCAATTACCCACACAGGATCGGGCCCACACAGGACCTATAGGCGCTGGCTCACACAGAACCGCTGAGCGCTGACCCACACAGGATCGGACCCACACAGGATCGGGCCCACACCGGACTGGGCCCACATAGGACATGTAGCACTGATCCACGTAGGATCGCTGAGTGCAGTAGTCGTCGCAGTCCACTGAGGATCTCTGCACAGTCGTCGCCGCAGTCCACTGAGGATCTCTGCATGGTCGTCGTCGGAGTCCACTGAGGATCTCTGCACAGTCGTCGCTGTCGAAGAAGCAGTCGCAGCCAGCACTAGGGTTCCCGCACACAGCAAGCTCATTCGGGAGGGTCCGCTCCACGAGCCGAGAGGCTGATACATCAACTGACAGAAATTCCGAATTTGATGTATCCAAAAGTTCCGTATCGCCAACAGGAACTCAACGTCGCAGACGGCGCGTCAATCGGACGCCCGGTCTGAGAGTTATTGGCTTTTTCATCCGAGGGGCCCGGTTGGTTTTTAAGGAAAAACCAACCCGACCGTACTCCACCTGCGTCCAAACCTCGGGCGGAGTATGCCAAAAGATCCGTCTCACTTAGAGGAAAAAAACAAAGCTGACGGGGTGTCGGCCAGACAGCCGGACGCGGCTGAAGCCGCGTCCCGAGTGATGCGGGGGGAGCCGCCGCCCCCGCGTGACACCCCCGCGACACCCACGGGGTGTCTCCCTGGCAACCGGATGCGGCTTCAGCCGCGTCCCGCACGGCCGGGTGTCCGCGAGTGCCGCCGCCGCGGCCGGTGCCGCGGCGGTCTCTTCCGGCGACGCGCCGGGCGCCGGAGTCGCTCCGGTGGCCCGATTTTCTTCCCGTCTGTGCCGCTGCTCCTCCCGGGACTCGTTCTTTACTGCGGAACCACCAGATTTCCGTTGCGGCACGTTCCGTCGTCGCCCGTCGAATCCACACAAAAACAAAAAATGGCGTAGGGTCGACGGCCGTGTTCGTTTGGCCCGCACCCTCCGCGTTAGAGATAAACAACGGGAGGAATAAAGTTCAACACATGAACGCATATCCGAAACAATTTTTAATGAAATAAAATTGTTTCATAAATCGGGTTCCTCATTCGAACAGAAACAACATGGAAAAAAAGAGGCATTTCCAAAAATAAAATCCCTACCTCGTAGTCGTCGTGCGTGAGCGTTCTTCGCGGAATTGCTCGTCGCGGAAGAGGGGGATTTCCGCGTCGTCGCGGAAGAACGTCGCGTCGTCGGGGAACACGGCATTGAGTCGGCGAAATCAACGGACCATGAAACAACAGATTTAATTTAATTAATTAAATCCTTGTTTTGGTAAAAACCACAAAGGGTGATTAAAAAGAAAGTCCGAGACTCTTACCTCAAGCAGCCGATCGAAGATCCGTCGCGGAGGAAGAGACATCACAGAAGAACGTTGCTGGAAGGGAACGTTGGCGTCGCGGATCACGGCGTCGCGTCGTCGATTTCCGGGTTCGGCGTTCTTCGTCGGAGACCGGCGTTCTTCGCGTTCTTCACGTTCTTCGCGAAGAGGGATAAAGGCACGAGGACTCTGTCAAACCTCTCAACCAGTAATCCTCCAAAAAGATTGGTTGGTCTTATTTTATTATTATGCCAACACACGAAAAAAAAGGGTAAGTAACGACTCATAAATTCGTTGAATTAATTCAACGAAAGAAACAGCTCATTTAATTTATGAAATAAACCGCCCAATTAAATGGTCTATTAAGAATTTAAGAAAACGCGTCAGTTGACTTTCATAATGACGGGTTTTCGCGGGTGCGTTACTTAGCGGAAAGAAACGGCGGGGCTCATGCAGGCCCCACCTCACAAATATCCTACCAAGGGGGTAGGATATTTCTGGATTGTACCCTATCCGGTTCAACTCAGTTTAATCCGCTTTTAAGTGGCTTCAAGTGGCTTCCAAGTGTCTTAAGTGAAATAAAATAAATTTGTCGAAAAATTATTTTATTTCTTAACTTTAAGCCCGAAAATTAAAAACCACACCCGAGAAAACGCAACTCCGGAAGAGGCATTTCTAAGCGAATATCGGCACTGCGATTTCATCGGTGCCCTCAGAATTCGATTCCGGGCACCGGTTCAAAAGTTAGAAAACCCTGCTCATCCGTTCACTGAACGTACCCGAGCCAAACTTCGAAAAATGATTCTAGGCACACCGGGCCTTGGAATCAGGTGCCGTCAGAAACTGTACTCTTGAAAAATTCCAAATAAAATTAAGAAAAAAAATTCTCTTGAAATTTACGGGTCTTTACATTACTCCCACCTCAGGGCTTTACGTCCCCATAAAGATACATCATAAACTAGGGAAGCAAAAGTGGGTACTGAGCATGCATCTGAGCCTCCCACTCCCATGGGCTCTCCTGAAGGTTCCCGTGCTTCCATCTGATGCGCATAAGAGGAATCGATCGCCCACGTAGGACCCGCTCTTGTCGATCCTCTATCTTTACTGGGACCTCCGCAAAAGTCGCCCCATCATCCACGTCTAGCTCCCCATAGTCAATGATGTGCATCGGGTCGTACACGTATCTCCTCAGCTGAGATACGTGGAAGACGTCGTGAACTCGGTGCAACTGAGGTGGCAGAGCCAGGCGATAATCCACCTCGCCAATCCTGCTGAGGACCTGGAAAGGCCCGATGAACCGTAGAGACAACTTGCTGCCTTGGCCAAATCTCCGCAAACCACGTCGAGGTGAGACCCGCAAGAAGACGTGGTTGCCATCCTCGAACTCTAGTGGCCTCCACCTCCTGTCAGCATATAACTTCTGCCGGCTCTGTGCTATCCTCATCCGCTCCTGGATGACCTGGACCTTCTCTGTCGTGGCCCGGACCATCTCTGGTCCCACAAGTGCTGACTCCCCAGGGTCTGTCCAGCACAAAGGAGATCTGCAAGGTCTACCATACAACGCCTCATAGGGTGCCATCCCGGTGGTGGAGTGGTATCTGTTATTGTACGTGAACTCCACCAAGGGTAGGTGGTCCTCCCAGCTACGACCAAAGTCGAGGAAACATGCGCGGAGCATGTCCTCGAGAGTCTGAATGGTCCTCTCCGTCTGACCATCTGTCTGAGGGTGAAAGGCGGTGCTCAGACGTAGCCACGTCCCGAACGCCTCCTACAACCCCTTCAAAACCCGGGAAGTAAAGCGAGTGTCCCGATCGGAGACGATAGTCGATGGCACACCATGAAGTCGTACAATCTTCTGAATGTAGAGACGCCCCAAGCTCTCCACTGAGCCCTGCTCTCAGATGGGTAAGAAGTGTGCCGACTTGGTGAGTCAGTCAACAATCACCCAAATGGAGTCGTGACCTCTGGAAGTGCGTGGAAGTCCAGTCACAAAGTCCATAGATATGACGTCCCACTTCCACTCTGGGACCTCCAAGGGTTGTACCAAGCCTGCTGGTACCTGATGCTCTGCCTTCACCTGCTGGCAAGTGAGGCACCGTGAAACGAACTCTGCAACAGCCTTCTTCATGCCCGGCCACCAGTGCTGTCGTCTGAGATCCTGGTACATCTTTGCCACTCCAGGATGTACCGCCAAAGGAGAAGTGTGAAACTCTCTCAGCACTTCCTCTCGTAAAGCGACTGGTACCAAGGTACGTCCTCTGAAAAGGATGTCGTGCTCTGCTCCAAGGGAGAAACCATCAGGTGCCTGTCCCGAGGATATCTGTGCACGCCGTGTCTCATATTCAGCGTCCCCATGCTGAGCCTCTCTGACCCTCTGTAGAAGTGGAGGAGAGACTGTGAGGGACTGAAGGAAGGTTGCTCCGTCTCTATCCACGAAAGATATCTGCAAAGCAGCTAGCTGCTCTGTCGCCTCCTCAAGTAGCTGGATGCCCATCCTCCTGCTAAGGGCATCGGCTACCACGTTCCCCTTCCTAGGAGTATAGAATATCTCAAAGTCATAGTCCTGGAGGAACTCGAGCCATCGCCATTGTCTCAGGTTTAGTTCCTTCTGCGAGAAGATGTACCTGAGACTCTGGTGGTCAGAAAAGACTGTAAAGCGCTCACCCATCAGATAGTGTTACCATGTCTTCAGGGCGAAGACCACTACTACTAACTCCAGGTCATGGGTAGCGTAGTTCTGCTCATGCGACCTCAACTGACGTGATCCATAGGCAATCACGGCCCGCTCCTGCATCAGGACACACCCAAGTCCGGTCCCTGATGCATCGCAGTAGACTACGTATCCAACTCCCTCCTCAGGCAACCTCAAGATAGGTGCGCTGGTCAATCTCTGCCTCAGCTCCTGGAAGCTCTACTGACATCTGTCTGACCACACAAAGGGTTTCCTCTTCTTCGTCAAAGCTGAGAGTGGTTCCGCAACTCTAGAGAAGTCCGGCACAAATCTCTGATAGTATCCGGCTAGGCCCAAGAAACTCCACACCTCCGTCACGCTCCTGGGTGGCTCCCAAGCTAACACTTCCTCGATCTTCGCAGGATCCACAGAAACTCCCGCCTCAGAAAATACGTGCCCTGAGAAGTGGACCTCACGTAACCAGAACTGGAACTTTGAGAGCTTTCCATAAAGCTGGTGCTCTTGGAGTGTGTCCAGTACAACCCGTAGGTGGTAGGCGTGCTCCTCCTTGGTGGTCGAGTACACCAAGATATCGTCGATGAAGACCACGAAAAATCGATCGAGGTATGGCTGGAATATCCTGTTCATGAGTCTCATGAACACTGTTGGAGCATTGGTTACGCCGAAAGGCATAACCAAGAACTCATAGTGGTCATACCGACACCTGAAGGTCGTCTTCTGCACGTCCTCGTCTCGAACTCTGAGCTGATGACAGCCTGACCTGAGGTCTATCTTCGAGAACCACCATGCTCCCTTGAGCTGATCAAAGAGGTCATCAATCCTGGGTAGCAAATAATTGTTCCTCACTGTCACCTGGTTCAGGCGACGATAATCGACACACAGTCGCAAGCTCCCGTCCGCCTTCTTGGCGAACAAAATCGGGGAAGCCCAGGGTGAAACACTGGGTCGGATGAACCCCTTGCCCTGCAAATCCTCCAACTGTACCTGTAGATCTCGAAGCTCGGCGAGGGCCATCCGATATGCTGGAGTGGATATCGGGGCTGTCCCGGGGTACAGGTCAATGTAAAAGTCTACCTCTCTGCGAGGAGGTAGCCCTGGAACGTCGTCGGGGAAGACGTCCGAATACTGATCCACCACTGCAGGAAAACTAGGACTTCGCACGTCAACTGCTCCAAGGATGAGTCTAGCCAACTAATGAGTGATGGGCTGCCCTCTCCTCTGCGTGAGTCCATCCTGTGCTGCTAAGGCTCCCTTCTCGCCGGTGAAGGTGAACCTGCTCCCATCGGTGCGCACACATCGCACCTTGTGCCTAATGCAGTCAATCTAAGCATGGACTGTAGATAACCAATCCATGCCCAAGATGACGTCGTAAGGCCTCGACGCCGCTACAAGAATATCCCAGTCGAAGCTCTCGCATCCTAGAGTAATCTCACACTGCCGGAACCAGTGCGTAGTCATCGAGTCTGCTCATGTAGGAGTCTCTAGCTGTAAGGATCGAGCCAACGGCTCTGTCGGAATCTCCGAGCTCCGAACAAGGGCAGTGGCTATGAAAAAGTGACTCACTCCTGTGTCTATAAGAACTGCAGAAAGGGTGGAATAGACATAGATCGTAACTTAAATCATCTCTGGTGCGCCGTGGTCATAGGCCTCTGCTGCCTGGAGCTGAGCCTATCTCTGCCCGCCAGCTCCCTGTGGTCGGGGCGGACCTCCTGGTGGTGGTGGTGGCAGAGCCTCAAAGCGTCGCCCACCACCTGTTTCCCGGCCATCTCCTCTGCCTCGTCCGCCTCCTCCCTGCGGACCGCCATGGTCGACCCTCTGCCTCTTCCTGGGTGGCCCCTCCACCGTCTGCTGCTCCTCAGTACGATGGGTCGGGCAGTCACGAGCCATGTGGTCATGCCCGCCGCACTCGTAGCACTGCCTGCCTCTCGGAAGACTAGCTCCGTGCTGTGTGCCCCGCACTGCTGAGCCAGTGTCCCGAGGTCGCCTGCCGGAAGGCCTGGTCTTCCTGGAACCCTGAGTCATCCGTCGGCTACCTGCTGCCGAAGACTCTGCCACCTGCCGCCCTGCGGTAGGTCTCGCTATGGACTCAGCCAGAAAGCTCTCGATCAGAAGGGCTCACTCTAGCACTCATGCCTGGGTCGGGATGCTGAGGGAGATCAGCGATGCCCTGATCTTGTGTCTCAAACCCTGCTCGAAGGTCCAGGCCCGGAAGAAGGGGTCACGTACCATGTCTGTGGAGTAGCGATAAAGGTCGGTGAACCTCGCCGTGTACTAGGCGACCGTTAAGCTACCCTGCCGCAGCTGAAGAAGCTCCTGGATGCGCACCGCACGGAGGGTGGCCGGGAGGAACTCTGAGCGGAAGAGGCTCTCGAAGTCCGTCCAGATGAGGGAGGCCTCATCGTGTACCTGGAGCATCAGGCTCCACCATCGTCCTGCTGCTGCGTGCAGTAGGCTTTCCGTGAGGATCACCATGAGGTCTGTTGGTGTCCTCACTAGCCTGAAAACTCGGACGACCGCCTCCAGCCAGTCCTCAGCTTCCTGGGGGTCTGTCTCCCCACGGAACCCGGGTGGTCACTGGCACTGGAACTCGTGCAGAGCTCCGAGGCGTCGTGCATCATCAGCTATCGGCGCTGGAAGCATCGGGGGCTCGGCGGGTAAAGGTACCGCCAGTGCCTCTGCTGTCAACGGGCCATGTACCTAGGCCTCGTCGCTCGGCGGGCTGTCGTCGCACTCTACTCTCGGAACCCTAGATGGCTGCCGTCGTGGGGCCATCCTGAAAAGGAAACAAGTGCGCCACGGTCAGAATAGTATACCTGGTGAGCGGACACAAGTAATCACAAAGAAAACTTGAAACACAAATGTAATCAATGTTTTCGTGCATTAAGTCGGAAATCATAAGTCAGGGTCCTGGTGTACGGATACGTCGGCCGCCGCACCAACACTGGACTCCCTGGACTGATAACCACACTCAATACGCTAAACACTATTTCTTCACATAGAAGAAAGATCAGAGTTTGCTGTAGAACCAACCACCTCTGATAACAATTGTCACGACCCGTCCTCGGGGCCCGTGCCGTGACTACCCCAAGCCCGCCTTCCATAGGCCAGGGGCTGGCGACTAGCACCAAGGCATAAATTCCAAAAAAAGGGAAGACATTTCCTTTGAAAAGTAAACAAGCACCATAGAGTAAGCAAGCGGAAAAGTAAACACTAAGTAAAAACTGTACAAGCTGTGCTGAAAGTAAAAGGGGTCGGAAATACAAGCCCAACTGTAAAGTACAACTGAAAGGGGAAAACAGAAACTGAAAAGTAAAAGCCGCAACACCGAGCTGTCCACTGGAAATCCCACCTGAAGGGTGGGTACAGATAGCTCCACTGCTCCTCGGGTCCACCTGACCGCTCCGAGTACGTCCCGCCCAGTGGTCCACCTCCAGGTACCGTCCTGCTCCGCACGCCTCCACCACGATCAGCGTTGTCCGTCGTCTGCAACCAACACAACAAAGTGTGGGCATAGCCCGTGCAGGGGTGAGTATAAGTTACTCAGTAGGGACCCCGAGACCCCTGAAGGTCTCCCGAAATCCACAAAGGATAATCCACAAAGGAAAGATACAATCACGAAGTAACATCTGACACTGCTTAGGTATATGCCCATACATATACCTAAGTCATCAATTCCCGTTCGGCTCCAACGTCCGAGCCCAAGCACAACCCAGTCCACGCAGGAAAGCAAAACGTATACCCACACAAGATAGATCAACACAATCCAAAAATAAGAGTAAACAGTAAATCCACACAGGATAGCTCAACACAATCCACAAAGGAGAGTAAACAGAAGATTCATCTCACACAGGTATACTTCTTCGGATGACGATAAAGATGATCACTGATCCATCTATGTCGTCGGACCCACGAAGGATCGATAGGTAACTAACCCCCGCAATGACCCACACAGGATCGAGCCCACACAGGACCTGTAGGCGCTGGCTCACACAGAACCGCTGAGCGCTGAACCACACAGGATCGGACCCACACAGGATCGGGCCCACACAGGACCGGGCCCACACAGGACCTGTAGCACTGATCCACATAAGATCGCTGAGTGCAGTAGTCATCGCAGTCCACTGAGGATCTCTGCACAGTCGTCGCTGCAGTCCACTGAGGATCTCTGCACGGTCGTCGTCGGAGTCCACTGAGGATCTCTGCACAGTCGTCGCTGTCGAAGAAGCAGTCACAGCCAGCACTAGGTTTCCTGCACACAGCAAGCTCGTTCGGGAGGGTCCGCTCCACGAGCCGAGAGGCTGATACATCAACTGACACAAAGTCCGAAGGTGATGTATCCAAAAGTTCCGTATCACCAACAGGAACTCAACGTCGCAGACGGCGCGTCAATCGGATGCCCGGTCTGAGAGTTATTGGCTTTTTCGTCCCAGGGGCCCGGTTGGTTTTTAAGGCAAAACCAACCAGACCGTACTCCACCTGTGTCCAAACCTCGGGCGGAGTATTCCAAAAGATCCGTCTCACTTAGAGGAAAACAACAAAGCTGACGGCACGTCAATCGGACGTCCGTAGCTCAAGATATGAGTGTTTCCGCTCCGAAGGCCCGGTTGGTTTCGTGTACGAACCAACCCGGCCGAACTCAAATTATTCTGAAACCTTGAGTGCGATATACCGAAACGACCGTCTCGATCCAAGGATCGTGTTTCCACTGACAGCGAGTCGTTTGGAGGCCCGTAGCTCAAGTTACGGTCATTTGACTGAAAACAGTCTGAAGACAGGGGGTCCGGGCCCGGGCCGACCCGGCCCAACCCCCCTTGGGTTGGTCGAACCTGGTCCGACCCGGTCCGACCTGGTCCAACCCGGTCCGACCCGGTCGGACCGGTCTGGCTCGGCCGGCCCGGCCCCGCTCGGCCGAGCGGCCGACGCGGGGGGAGTCGCCGCCCCGCGTGACACCCCCGCGGCACCCGCGGGGTGTCGGCCAGATAGCCGGACGCGGCTGAAGCCGTGTCCCGAGTGACGCGGGGGGGAGTCGCCGCCCCCGCGTGACAGCCCCGCGACACCGGCGGGGTGTCTCCCTGGCGAACGGACGTGGCTTCAGCCGCGTCCCGCGCGGCCGCGGGTCCGCGAGCGCCGCCGCCGCGGCCGGTGCCACGGCGGTCTCGTCCGGCGGCGCGCCGGGCGCCGCCGCCTCTGGGCACCGACGACCCGCGCCGCCGCCGGCTTCCGCGGGCCGCCGGAGTCGCTCCGGTGGCCCGATTTTCTTCCCGTCTGCGCCGCTACTCCTCCCGGGACTCGTTCTTCACTGCGGAACCACCAAATTTCCGTTGCGGCACGTTCCGTCGTCGCCTGTCGAATCTTCACAAAAACGAAGAACGGTGGAGGGTCGACGGCCGTGTTCGTTTGGCTCGCACCCTCCGCGTTAGAGATAAACAACGGGAGGAATAAAGTTCAACACATGAACGCATATCCGAAACAATTTTTAATGAAATAAAATTGTTTCATAAATCGGGTACCTTATTCGAACGGAACCAACATGGAAAAAAGAGGCATTTCCAAAAATAAAATCCCTACCTCGTAGTCGCCGTGCGTGAGCGTTCTTCGCGGAATTGATCGTCGCGGAAGAGGGGGATCGTCGCGTCGTCACGTAAGAACGCCTCGTCGTCGGGGAACACGGCGTTGAGTCGGCGAACTCAACGGACCATGAAACAAGAGATTTAATTTAATTAATTAAATCCGTGTTTTGGTAAAAACCACAAAGGGTGATTAAAAAGGAAGTCTGAGACTCTTACCTCAAGCAGTCGATCGAAGATCCGTCGCGGAGGAAGAGACGTCGCAGAAGAACGTTGCAGGAAGTGAACGTCAGCGTCGCGGATCACGGCGTCACGTCATCAATTTCTGGGTTCGGCGTTCTTCGTCGGAGACCGGCGTTCTTCGCGTTCTTCGCGTTCTTCGTGAAGAAGGATAAAGGCACGAGGACTCTGTCAAACCTCTCAACCAGTAATCCTCCAAAAAGATTGGTTGGTCTTATTTTATTATTATGCCAACACACGAAAAAAAAGGGTAAGTAACGACTCATCAATTCGTTGAATTAATTCAACGAAAGAAACAGCTCATTTAATTTACGAAATAAACCTCCCAATTAAATGGTCTGTTAAGAATTTAAGAAAACGCGTCAGTTGACTTTCATAATGACGGGTTTTCGCGGGTGCGTTACTTAGCGGAAAGAAACGGAGGGGCTCGTGCGGGCCCCACCTCAAAAATATCCTACCAAGGGGGTAGGATATTTCTGAATAGTACCCTATCCGGTTCAACTCAGTTTAAGCCTCTTTTAAGTGGCTTCAAGTGGCTTCCAAGTGGCTTAAGTGAAATAAAATAAAGTTGTCGAAAAATTATTTTATTTCTTAACTTTAAGCCCGAAAATTAAAAACCACACCCGAGCAAACGCAACTCCGGAAGAGGCATTTCTAAGAGAATACCGGCACTGCGATTTCATCGGTGCCCTCAGAATTCGATTCCGGGCACCGATTCAAAAGTTAGAAAAACCCGCTCATCCGTTCACTGAACGTACCTGATCCAAACTTCGGAAAATGATTCCGGGCACACCGGGCCTCGGAATCAGGTTCCGTCAGAAACTGCGCTCTTGAAAAATTCCAAAGAAAATTAATAAAAAAAATTCCTTGAAATTTACGGGTCTTTACAGATATATCTTCATAAACTCTCATACACACTCTTCACTCAAGGTCAATAAAATAAGTAGTTTTAGAAGGCTGTTTGAAATACCATGAAGACCATACCGTAATGATATATGACTTGGGTGATGACATCCCACCATATTTTAGTATAATTATTGATAATATGGGTAGAGATATTTACACACCTCACTTTAGGAATCTCCAAATTATCAAAGGTGGATATCATGGCCTTTATACATGACCGATAATCCTGATGACTTTTATACTTATGGTAAATGGGAAGATACTATTTCATGACTACACTAATCTGTTATGACATAGTAGAGGTAGGTCGGAGAACCCTTTTAATATAAAATATAATTAGGGATAATCTATCATGAAAGTAATCATCAACTCAAAAAATATGGTTTGGAGGAGGTGGCTCAGGTTGAAATATAAGATGTAATACCAGTGGCATAGTGATAACAACCATTAGAGAATGGTCACTAACCCCATATATCATATGAATTGAGGAGGTCAAGGTAGAATGGGTATATAATTTTCAATCACACCACTCATATATTATTTAAAGAATATGTTAAAAGATATAACTTAAAGGGACTTCTATATAGCACTTATAAAATGCTCCTCACCTCTCTGAATTATCCTAAACCTTGGTCTATGTTATTAATAGTTTCATGGAAGTCTTATGAGACACTTTCTACTACCCACTACTATGGTCAGGTGTAGGTTAGGGTCTCATACAACATAACAGAGGATCTAATATATTGAGATTCAATTACAATGTGTAGAGGAAAATATCATTTATATTTTAATTATAATCCCATTTTTTATTTCATTTACATTTTAAACACTAATGTATTATATTTCAATATCATTTATTTGGATACAAATATTATATTCATATTAAATTCATAATAATTCTCAATTTATAAAGTCCCATACTCATTATAAATTGAAATATGTATGCTATGTAACTTCCATCTAGCCATTGCATCTCCTATCAGTATATAATTGGCTATATATAGTGGTTTGGATAAATAAACCACAATTAAAAATTTATAAATGTACATTCTATATAAATTTCATTTAAAATACTTCAATAAAATAAATTATTATTTTATATTGTAGAACCAGAGGTTCCTAGGAATACCATGACAATGTTGGTTTGTTAAGGCCTTATCATAAATCTATATGCGAAAACATAGTTTAGATATATGTGGGCTCATTAATTAATAAAATTATTTTATCCATGTATGAAACATCATCACATTTCAATATATAACAATTAAGGTACCCACAAAAATCACATTTTATATAGGTAATGTATGTGGTAATATTAATATAACATGGAATAATGTATGACTTATGAATCCTAATTCTAAATAATAATTCACATGAATCTGTCTCCTTATCATACCAATCCACGGTAATAAATCCCTAATATAAATACTATCAGCAATAATAACGTCAAAAAACATGTGGGCAATCCAATGGTTATATTAGGGAATCATTAATAGGCACAAACCCATAACATCAACATCACATCCTAAAATATTTAGGGTTCCCTTTTACATGGGTTAGCCTATCTGAGGGACATGCATATTAAAAAAATCAATTACATCATAATAATTTTTATAATAAAAATATTTTAAGGGAAAAAGAAAATAATGTATCATATACCACATTGTATCATCTCTCCTCATAACCCACATAGTGGTGCCTTCAATCAATTCGCCACATTGCCTCAATACTACTCCCCCATATGCCAAAGGCTATTGACCAGAATCAATTTCCTAGGGTCTGATTTTAGGGAGAGATGACCTCATGAGACAGAGTGGAGCACAACGATAAATAATAAATATATTAATATGAAATAATAATCAACCAAGAAATGTAAATTTACAGGGTGAAGATGAATAATAAATAGGTAAAAATTGGTAATGATCATTTAATTGTCTACATAAAAATGTTGTACACTGGATAGATGGGAAAGAATAATATACCATAAAATAATTAAATTAAAATATTAAAAAAAATTATAACTACAAGAATTGTGATAATAGGCTCAGTACTCATCACCCATACTCCAACCTAGAACTATAAATCATGCATCGGATGTCGTCCGCTTTCCATTACCTACACCTAAATTCGAGATATCTCCTTGGGTACCAAAGGCATCCCAAAAAGTGTGTGAGATATACTTAGTAGGACACAACCATTTTTGTATCGATCAACCAATTATATACATATAAAATGACCGGTTTTAGAATAATATTAAATAGAAGGAAATAAATAAATAAAACATTATGGTTCAGGTTCTTCTTTCATACTTGAATGGCACTATCTTATTTAGCATAAATAGGATGTCTCTGATTCCTGGTGACTTTACCAAGTCTAGTATAATAATTTGTATTTCATAATGAATGGAATCAAAATTTGGGCCAAGCATGTTAATGTGATTTTTCATGGTATACATCTACTTTAATTGATTTAATTGGAATTTGGATTTTCAAAAAAATGAATTTTTGAAATATGGATAGGTTTTTTCCATGGCTATTCTGAGGAGAACAATGTTATGTAACCCAAGTATCACACAATGAACACAATAAAAATTAATCATTATAAGAGTATGTCCAATGATATCTCTAAATGGAATCCCAAGTATCACTGTTGAAATGATGTTAAGAAAAAAAAAACCCCCAAGAACGTCCATGGTATCTCAAATAGGGGATCAAGTATTAGTTTTGTCTTAGTATAACCATCTTGCTTCCAATTCTATAAATGGTGTCTCCCCTAAGAAACCAGTGTCACTTTAATGGAGGTATTGGAAATTTATGATGATCTCATCCAAGTTATAACATGTATCACTCCTGATGTATCTACAGTGCATTAAAAATTATAATAACAATGAAAAATGAGTCCATCCACAGAGACCCATAAATGGATTCCTTATAAATTATCACCAGTCAATATTGAGTATGGTTTAACTGTTATCATATTATTTAATTTATTAATTAATTATAATTATGATACATAAATCATTTTTTTTTGGTTCATTTAATTCTGGATACTCATGGAATTTAATGTATATAAAATGGAATAAGTGCCTATCAATATGGACTATCATATTTCATTATTAAATTAATACTCAAAAAAATTATTAAATGGAAAACACCCAATGGGAGGTGTTTCATAAATTTTGGGTTAAGGATAATTATTATTTTTAATTAGTTGATCATCTATATAGGTGTTCTATGTCCAAGAAATCAACCATAGTAGTGATTCCCTACTAACTAGAACCATCTTGTATATGGAAATGCATTAAAAATTAATTTATTAAATATATTAGAGGAGTCATAGTAAAGGTAAGGTATGAGACAAAATAAATAAGATATAAATACAGCTAAACATGAGGTAAGGGAACTATAATAGATTTTTAGCACGATAATGCTCTCCTCATAAATATTTTGACAATAAATCAAGCGTGGATATGATTAAAAAGAAAAATATAACATTTCATTGAGAATGGGGAAAATAATCTTGCATTAAAATAGAGTGATATATGGTAAGTGAAACTAAAAATAAGAAGAAATATAATTTTATAGAATACTGAGAGGAATCCAACACACATTACAGTGAAGGAAACTAAACCCGATCAGGTAATAGATTCAAATCCATAAAGGTGATGATAAATAGTATCCTATGGTGGATTCTTAAGAAAAATGTATGTGGAAGAAGGGTTAAGGGGTTTAAAATATTTTAGTGGAAAATAATAATTTCCTATTAATTTTGTGGGACTCATAGTTTGGTCCTGATATTATCCAAACAATACTCCAAACTTGTGATATCCAATGTCCAAGATACCGACTATCATGAGATAAGACCATTGTTTGAAAAACTGAGTATATTCTATGAAAAATAATATTTTTAGAAAAATATTGAACATTGCATGGGTCAGCAGACTATCTCACCTAGTTGTAGAAAAATTTTGTAGCCTCCCAGGTGCATTTGGTGCCTCACCCTATTATCATAAAACATATGAAAAAAGATATTTTCAGTCTGACTCATCAAAAAAATAGGGCATTGGGCCTCAAAAAATCCACATAATCTACTGGACCACATTCTATCATTTAATTCATATTGTTATAAGGAATATTAATTATTATTAATATTAAATTAAGATATCCTACCCATCCAAAAATACAAGAAATTATGAACACATCTCTATAAAATATTTTATCCCAGAGATTCCCATCTGAGCGTTCAAAATCATTATCCGATCAAGAAATGTAAATATAAATATTTACATTATGCATTGTATGGCTATAAAGGATCCACCCGTCCATGGATCACAATGGAACCAATCATACATACTCTATAATGTAGCCTTTAATTACGAGTTTATAACATAGAATCCTATTAATATTCCTTATATATTTCCATGTACCGTATAATGAAAACCCATAATAGGATTTCCATTTTCAAAATAAAACCCTCGAAAAAACAATCATTTGGTTGTATGTCTATTAAGACATGGAAAAAAATATTTTCCATGAAAATATCTATTAAATAGTCATATTATATCAAGATAAAGAATATAATTTGTTTTCATTGTATCATATCCTCATTAGAGAATATTAATTAAATAAAGGACATTCCAATTGATGAAAATTTTATTTAAATTAAAATTTATGATATTAATTTAAAAACATGAAAAATATAATTGTATTTTGACAAACTGTTAATTAAATTTAAATTATATTTATAAAAATATTTTCATTGAGTAGAACCCAAGTAAATTTAATAATAAACATGAAATAAAATAATATTTATGTTATTAGAGAAATCCATTAATTTCGTGAATGTTAAAAAAATATAATTTACAGTTCTTGTAAAAATAGAAGTACCATGTTTGTAAAATGAAAAAAGATTCCTTTTTAAATTTTTATATATAATAAATATAGTTTTACATAAATTTGAAAAAATTATTACATCATATAAAACAAATTTATTTAAATAAATTTATTGAAAAGATATAGGGAAGAGAAAATATTCATTAAAAACGAGAAATAAGTTTAGTTTTTTCAAAAAAAAAAGCGATTCATGGTATCGTTTAGTACTAGAGATATGAAAATGAAATGATGTCATGTAAACCTAAGAGACAAATATGATAATAATAGATATTATGTTAAAGAAATTATTATTATAAAATTTCCCCCAAAGTGACGGTGAACATAGGAAATCACGAAAAGAAATGTGATTATGACATAAATTGTTAATCATATTTCTATCTATTGAACAAAAAGACATTGAAATGAATAATATGAAATTGATATATAAATCTCATAATTTTTAAGAGAAACCATGTCACCATTAATTTATGGTTATGTATATACACCATACCCTAAAATTCCAGTGCACAACATGAAACATGGCTCATGAAAATAAGATTGAGACAAAGAAACCACGTACAAAGATCATAACATTTTAATTGATAATTAATCCATGTTTTCAATTTTGACACATTTTTATATAAAAAATTAATAAGTTAAAATAAATCATAAAATATATTAAATAAATATTAAAACATATTCACTGCATAAAAAAAGTCAATGAATATGTGTTGTAACCCAATGATAGGAAATTGAGTTCAGAAACCCCTTACCTTGTGTCTTAATATTCCATATATTCCCTCAAATCAAATATAATAAGAGTATATTAACAATCATGACATTTAAGATACCTTTATGGGATTATTCAATTAAAATAAAACCATTTATTGCATTTACTTCAATAAAATATTTATGTACTCAATTAATTAATTCCTCATTGGTTTTTTTAGGATGATCGATTAACAATTACAAAAGGACATTAGTTGTTTGATGATTATAGAAAGGGGTAATTATTATATGATATCCAAAATATATTTTATAATAAAATTATCATTTTATTGTATTATATATATTTTTTGAATCATCTATAAAATATATAAATGATAAAATAATGACATCACTTAATGTTTTGGATAATATTTATATATACATATAAATGCTCATACCATTTTCCAATAAATAGAAGGATACCAAAATCAGTGAAATATTATCTATATAGAATATTAATTATTTGGAATGAAAATTGAATAAAATTTATTTCAAATAATAATTACAATATAATCACAAACTTGATAAAACAGAAAAAGTGGATCACGTGTATTAAAAATAATGATATCTGAGGGATTAATCCAGATAATCTCTGTATATTCCACTGGAATTGAATAATTTATCTAATATAATACTAGTTTTTCAATATTATATCATTGTGAAGAAATAATCTCACCTAATATGTTACCCTACAATATACGGTTAATCATATCCAAATCTAAGATTATAATGTTTTTATAGGATTGGATATATTAAATTATGTTCCAAAAATAGATAGAATAGATTATTAAGAAATTGAACATTATGGATGAGTCAGATTTGATCTCAGATAAAGAAATTTTATTAAAATTATAGAGATTCATCCCTTGATTTATTTAAAAATACATGTCCAAAAAATAATTTCCCTCTGAAAAGTGACCTAGAAAATATAGGATGATAGACCCCCATTTGTTTCTCACAGAACTCCCACCTTGCAAGAGATCTTGAGAAAATGACCCACGTGTATTGAATTTCATTCCATAATGGGGATCCATAAATTTAACCAAAGATCCCATTTCATCTCTCCAATGAGTCACACAATCATTGTGGTGAAGAGATCTGGTATTTTCTAATAATGTAGTAGGGAAACACACATTCATATAGTGATGGAGAAAATAATGAGGGAGATTTAAAGGATTATTCTTCATATACTATAGAATGGGATAAATACCCTTATTGATAATTGGATTAAGTGTGTCTCATTAAATCCAATATCCAATATCAATAATTATTTTCTAAAAAATTTCTTTATGATACAATTATATCATAGTGATAACAATGTAACAAGAGGACAACATCAATAGTGTTTTCCCTGGTTGTAGAATGTAGAAAACTACTAGTAGTGTTCCATTTGGGAGCCTCCTTGTCAGTTCTAAATAATATTAAACAATATTATATAATTTAAATTCATATATCATCTAAATTTTTATGTAAGGGGGACTAAAATGATTTGAATGTTGAAATCAGTGGGATTGGACTTCTTTTGAATCCAATAGGTTAGAATGTAAAACTTATGATAAATGTCCCTGCTCTAATTTTTTTTTCAAACAAGACTAAATGTTGAGAAACATAATTCATGTTATGGAATGTTGAAAAATTAATCTTCCCTATCATATATATTGCGATGAATAATTTTTCCGGTTAGTTTGAGGTTTGAATGCTATGAGACATAGCCTTTATCCCTGAATTCAACATAGATTGAATGGATTGAGAGTGGGAAGAGGCTTCATTAAACATAAAATCCAGAACAATTCACACAGGAAAGAACTATTCAATTCCCAATAAATTTTTATTCGAGAATAATAAATGTCTACAAATAATTATCAACTGAGCTTTTCAATTATATTATCTTTAAGAAACTACTTGTTTCACCACCATTGTGGGCCATATGATTTATTATCCCAATCAATGGTGTAACACCCATACATCCTTTTAACGAAGGTTGAACAATGGTAAATTCCCTTGATGTACACCAATAAGATTTTTGAAAATATTATTGAAAATATGGAATCATTTGTTTAATGTTTATTCGATTTCAGTTATTGAAATTAAATTTAATATTGACTAGAAAAATGAAATGAAAATGGATTTCATGACAAATGGATTTTGAAGTATAAAAATTATTTTATTCCAAAATACATTATAATTTTGATTCCAATGACATTAATTGGATTACATTAAATAAAAAAATTAATAAAACCAATTATAAACAAAATTATACTTCATAAATACTTCAATAGAAATAACTATTTTCTTTAAAATATTTATTATTCATTATTCATTGAAAAATAATTCTTTTCATAAATATCCCAAAATTTAACAACATGATAGTGTGGAAATGATGATTTCAAAAATGATATCAATTACATCAATTAATTATTTTAAAATTAGTAGAAAGTATTCACATTTTACTATTATAATAAAAAATAAAAATATTTTTTTTGATGAAAATGTATATATGTTAATAAAATAAATTCAACAAAATTTGGGAGTTTTTTGTTAATATATAATATATAATATTTTTTAGTAGGATCATTAGAAATATTTTTTTATTATTTTTTTACTTCTATTTGTATCAACAAATTCACCAACTAGGTTTTAAATTTCATATTCCGATAAAAATATTGTATATCTGTGAACATTAATTATTGCACGAATTGTATACAAAAAAATCATATTATCTTTTTAATATATCTGGGTATTATATTCACCACACTACATAAATTGTTTCTTTAAAATTTGATCCTGAACATATAAATTCAAGGGATTAATATTTTAAAATAACTTTTTTTGAAATCCAACAACATAAAATGTTTTAATCAATTATTGTTTTGAAATTATTAAAATATAAAAATAATGTACTTCTCGTATAATACATAACTACCTATCCAAGTGGAAAAAATTATTGTGAAGGGAATATATGTACATGGAGGATAAAATTATTTTCTATATAAGGTTGCAGATTAATAGATATTTGATCACGTGAATGTTAATAAGAACAAACTCATTAATTAAAAAGCGAAAAACAACATAATCATATCATTAGAAATTCTTGTATAAATATGAAATTTTTCATTTAAGGAGGTCTAATTCATTATTTGGAAATTAAACATTATAAAATATACTTACATGATTTTATTCTAATCTATGAATGTAAATAAAAATTTTCATTGCATCTTTTAACTATTTTTCAACATCTATCTCATCTTATAGTCATTACATTTATGAATTTGAAACTGATAAAAATGTACCTAATTTGTCATTCCAAAATATACTACTTGAAAATAGAATATTAGATAACATACATATCCAACCACCTTTAAGTTTTAGATTTTTTTTATTTTAAAAAAACTTACATAACAATACCATTGTCAATTAGTGCGTTTTTTCCATTATACCTAGATTTTCACATTCCTCATTATGTATTCATCGAAAACCATATCAATCCATTTGATGAATATCTTAAAATGAATTTTTATGTTTAAACATGGATATTAAACACATTAAGGCTGAGCTCAATTTCTCAATAATGGAAAAAATGGTTAATAACAATTCAAAATCTTTAAGAGGTATAATAAGATCATTATAGTATAAGAACATATTAAAAGTGAATAGACATATAATAATATAATTTATAACCATTAAAACTATGAGAGTATGCAATATGACAAGGAATAAATCTTTAAAATATGATTCTTCTAATGTACTAACCTAGGCTGATCTGACAAGTCTACCATGTTGTCCCTCTACAAGGCCTGTAGGGTGTTCCTGATGACTTTAGGATGGTAAATAGAACCTGTAGATCAATATAAAAAGCATTCATAAAAATTTACAAAATATATAAAACCTAAAACATATTATATATCTCTAAATGAGATAAAAAATCTTAGTATATTATTGATGAAGAAGAAATTTACAATAATACATAAAAACCCATGATACCGGTTAATTATCAAAATTAATAAAATGCATATATCAAAACAAATAATCCATGTAAATATCTCTCACCATAATCCCAAACACACGTGATGGAAATATCAACCATGAAATGTTGTAATTCCATATGAAGACCTACAATTTAAATGTACCCTACAAATTAAAAATATAAACTCAAAAGGTTAAAATTATTGTTCGAGTATTAAGAGAATATTAGCATACAAAAAAATATTCAAGGTCTAACTTAATGAAATAATAATATCTATATATATAAAAAATGTGATTATAAATCAATTTAAAATAAAATAAATTGGGTAAATTAGCCTTTGGTTTGATTAAAATATTTAATATTCTTATAATCTATGAATATTGTAGGTATATGAAAAAATATATACTACATAATCATAATCATCCATGGGTACAATATATAATAATCATGTGTGAATTCAAACGTAAAAAAATACCGTAATTTAAAAAAGTTTACAAGTTGGTATCTATCATATATGAATATATACAAATACACATGATGGAATGTTAAGATATAAATATTAAGAGTCCAACTGAAATCAAAAACTTCCATAGTCTATCAATACCACTTTCATAACCCATAATGGTTCTATAATCACTATGTTTTTAATATCTCCATAAAAAAATGCATGAGAGGTTCAAATTGTGTTATATTTTCCTAAAAATTAATGTAATATATGCTCAAAATTTTAAATAACATTTTAAAATTAATGAATCACTTATCTCAATCATTCAAATATATATTCAGTTAAAAGTCATCTTTTTTGAATTTCATTGAATGCGTGAAGTGTATAAAAGAAATTTTATATAAACCCACCATTTAAAATCATTTACGATACTAATAAATATAAAATTTCCAAAAATAGACCACATTAATTTCAAAAATATCAATTTAAAATAGCAGAAGAAATAAATTCCCACAAAAATCATGTATTTCTAGAGTTAGTACCATTGTATAGAGGAACCTATCTCTCCAATGTAGGAAACATAGTTTCCATTGAAAACAATGATTTGGAATGAACGGACCAAGTACCCACAAGCCTTGAACTATGGGAGATAATACCCATTCTACATCTAATACATGGATTTTTTCATCATACCCCATAAATATTTTCTCTATATAAAATAGATAAGATATCCCAGGTAGTTCATAAAATTGGAGATTAGAACATCAGTAAAAAAAATACCATTATTAAATCCATATATATTGAGGAAAATTCATAATGACACATATGGGCGAACCGTGTAGAGAATCAAAAAGATTCGGGTTTGAAAAAATAGGTATTTATGAGTTTATTGGAGGATAAAGTGGTGCAGATAATTATAGTAATTTTCTATTTTAATAATTTTAAATTTGGTTTCACATTAAGGGTGAATGATTTGGAAACCCATATACTAACCTTGTGTTTCATACTACCCCAATAAATCTATAGTGAATATTACCAATGGAATAGATTTAATATTTGAAAAAAGTGCATAATACTTTAAACAAACTCTGTTAAAAACCCATTAATCCAAACAACTTTCCTAGTGAATCGCATATTTATAAAAACCAACATCAATACAAGGGAACAAACTATAGATCCAATAGTTCCATATCACACAATTACTATATTGTTATAAAATTTGTGATCCTAAAATATTTGAATGGATGGGTTCAAAAAAATCCATTTTCTCAACCAAAATCTCTTCAAATACTTGATAATATCATAATTGATAAAAATGCTAAATAATAAACATATATATGACCAAGAGGGTATCACAATTATCCCCAATGTGGAATCTTTTTCCCAAGAATGTTCTCAATTTTCTTCACTTGAAAAAATATAAGGAAACTCACACATTTTCAACCCTTCCCACTCACATGTCCCATGGTTACACTAGAAAAACTATCATAGAACATAGACCATGTTAATCGTTTAACTATACACCACCTTATGACAGTGATCCAAAACATGCGTTGTAGGATCAACTATTGGGGTATTTTCCCCAAGACCAACATCTTCCAAATTAATGGAATGGGTAGGATCCATCTGCTACATCGAAAACTAGGATACATGTATCATGGTGGGAAATTATTCCAAGAATTATGGTAGGTATGTAATCTCACAATTTGGTTAGATAACTTTCCATTACATTCTACAAAGACAGTATCTATTAAGTTAGGTTTCTTTGAAATATGGTCCATGATATATGAAAAAATAAAAAATAATTCTAATCCAATTGAATAGATTCTTTATTAGCTCAACTTTAGTACAATAACATCTTCTCATTAAATGGGGACATAATTCAAAGTAGGGCATGAGCATATGGACTTTTAAAAGAAAAGGATGTGAAATAATTTACATGTGATATTGATAATTATATATATGAACATGAGGAATATCATAATGGCATGAGAAAGAGGTATATAAAAATAAAAATAAAATTAATCATAACATTTAATTTTGGAAACAATTATTAAATTAGATATTCAAAATAATATCATTAAGCTTTTTCAATGTGGTTTCATAAAGATTACCAAAGTTATTCACCATGGTGTCGTAAATCATGTCATCTCTAGATATTAAATTCGTTACCAAATGAATTAGAGTGATAACATGTTTCACCATTCATTTTTGATAATTAATGTTATCAATATAAATCTTAATAAAACATTTCATTAATAACCCATGAAAAATAAAGGAAATAGGTTTTACATCAAAATCATACGGTTTTAAAAAGATCTTAAAGAAATTGATCATTATGTCCATTGTAAAAGATGAAAAAGGAATTATGGTTTTATGTGTTTCATTGATATAATAAAATGAATCATTTTTACATATTTTTGAATACCCCTAGAAAATAAGGTGGTTTTAGTATTAGAAAACATCATAAATGGGAATTTCGTAATAGGAACTGATAAATTTTGAGATGTTGAATATGTAGTGTAACCATTATAAAACATGGTTTTAGTAATTTTTGAATGGATATGGGAAAGGGTTATCTCATTAAAAAATAATTTCTTTATTATGGAATGAAAAATATGGATATAATGACATTTGTTTGTAAATTTTAAAGTAATTCAACATAAAATAAGATATTTTATTGAAAAAGAGAAGTTGAGATCTCTCACACCATGAAGAGTAACTCATAAAATAAGAGTATTAGGACATTTGTGAAATAATTTTATATATTCATGGAAAATGAAATGGGAGTGAAGTTAAATTGATAAATCGATGGGTATTTAAGGAAAATGTGGGTGATTTTTTATTTTATTTCCAAATAAAGGAATTGGACACCTATGTTTTGGTAATTGAAAAATCAAGGGAATTACCATGGTATTTTCAAATGGTATTGGATCCTTTGATCGCACTTGATTTAATTTTATCCCAAAATAGTAGAAAAATGTTTTTATATTACTTTTTTTGGCGAGGAAAATTTATGTTTCCACAAAATATCTATTTTTATCTTGATGTTTCAATATAAAAAAATTTTCAGTAAATTTTATATTTGAGAATTTATGAAGATAAATTAAAATTATATATATTAATAATAAAATACATTATTTTAGTCATTTAATACGGTTAACTAATTATTAAATCAATATTAAATAATTATAATGTCATTAAACTTATAGAAAAACTCAAAGGGTATTTTTTTACTATTCACTGAAAAAACATATTTTTAAGAAGTCTCATAAATTAACCCTATCCTAGTTTCAATGGGATAATTTTAAAAAATATTTTTATTATTTTAGTATAATTATTTAAATAAGATATTTTAAAATTTTCAATATATGTATTCTTACTAATTTAATATAATAGCTGATGGAAAATAAAAAGTATAATATTTGACACATGAAAAAAATATATTTTATCAATGATTTTTTAGAAAATAGTTTTTCTGCATTAATTTTTCATTAAAATGTTCATTATTCATAATAAATTAGTTTGTTATAATAATTATATATTTTTTTAAAGTGAAATTCTTATCTGAAATATCAATTTATAAAATTCCATTTAAATTTATTATGAAATCATTTTCATAATGAAAAGTGATGGAAAAATTATTTATATAAAGGGATTACAAATTTATTTAACTAGGTAACTAACACATAACCCTTTATTACTCCATCGACCGCCCTAAGAATAATAGGTGTGATGATCGTAGTTTTGTTGGGTGCCTCATATAACATCAACTGAATGGTAATCTCTACATTCTTGAAATTATCTAATAGATGATTTCATTCAATCTTCAATCATTGAAGCATAGCTTGGGATTATTCAAGAGTGAAACCCATTGGTTATACATCCCTCATATGTTCTGAAATATGGGATTCAAATGGAAATACTCTATTGGTTGAGTCTATCGACTCCTCTATCAGTATCAATTTTCCATCGTAAAAATATCACATATATACTCTAATGATAAAAATAAAATTATTGTCAAAAGTATAGTTCCCTAGAGTCTCATTGAACAATGTTCATAATTTAAACTACATTCATATATTGGACGAAAACAAAAAGTTGAATTTCAATGTATAATAATTCATTATTAATGATATATAGTTTTATGTGTACAAAACAAACATTTTATGGTAAAATTGTCATTCAAAATGTTTGGGTTGTTAAATTATTCCATCTAAAAAATTTAACCCCCAAAATTTCAACTCATTACCTTGGTTGAGAAATGTTGTGGGTTCGTTGGCCCCATTTTTTTAATCTAGGGACCACATCTCTTCTTCATATTTGTCTTTCCTCAAAAACACTTTGGTGAGATGGGTAGTCATACTTTGTAGAACCTTGTCACTATTATCCAATATCTCAACTAGGTACTCTTCATAAAATATATCATGTTCAAGTTTCACCACCCTAGGATTTAGTACAATTTAAGGGTTTGGTTTGTACTTCATCAAGAGATATACATGGAAAACATCATCAAAATAAGAAAGGATTTGTGGATGTTCTTGATGATAGGCCAATACCCCTATGTAATCAATGATTTCATATGTACCAATTAACTTAGGGTTATGCTTCCCTTTCATCCCATAAAGCATGAATCTCTTACAAAGTGAAATTCAAAAGAATCTATTGTTTCCAACATCAAACTCCAAGTCCCTTTGAAAGTTGTCAGTATATCTCTTCAATAGAATCCAAGAATCCATTATGTTTTTTTAGATGGCATGAAGATTTTCTATAATCTATTTCACAATATCAGGACCAATAAGCTTTCTATTAACAATTTTATCCCATTATATAAGAGTTATACAACACTTCCCATGTAGAGGTTCATATAGTTCCATTTGAATTATCATATAGATGTTGTTTTATGAAAAATAAACTAATGGGATATATTGATCCCATCAAATATTAAATCCCATGGAGAATGTTCTTAGCATGTCCTCATGATTTGGAATAGTATATTCCAATTGGCCATTAGTTTTTGGGTGATAGGCCTAGTAAAATTCAATTCAGTGAATAAATAATGTTGAATACTTCACAATAATTTTTATTTGAACATTGGATCATGATAAGAAATTATAAAAATTGTAAATCCATTAAACCTCACCACCTACATTACATTAATCATAGAATATTGTTCAAGAGATATATCTTCTATAATAATGAAGAAATGGGGAGTTTTGGTGAGATTATCCACTATAACCCAAATAACATGGTTTCATTTAGATGTTCTTAGGAGACTGGTGAAAAAATCTATAGTGGTATTGTCCAAATTCTATGTTTGAATGAGTAGTGTTTGTAATACCCCATTATGAAGTTGTATCTCTTTCTTAACTTTTTGAAACACTAGGCAACTTATAGTGTATTCTGCAATATCCCTTACCATCTTATCCCATGAATAATGATCATGAAGGTCCTTATACATTAATTTCATCAAGTATGTATTGATAATATAGATCCATGGACAACATCCATCAGCTTATTCATTTTTCCTAGAATAAATATAACACATATCCATGTACAAAATTTAAATACAAGTACATGATCAATATTGAACTCAAGAAACTTCACTTTCTTCACATCCTCTATCTTCTTCTGAAAAAAATGATATTCTAATTAATATTTTGTGATCTTTTATAATAATATTTTTTGAGAAATAATTTGTTATAAGGTAAATTGTATCTGTTACTGAATGATTCTCATGTCATGATTTACAAGGTCTTTGATCAAGGTATCTCCTTGAATATTCATCACATCTGGTATAATAGAATATTTTTATTCAATGCATCAATGACATTGTTTCCTCTTTCAGTACAATAATGAATTGAACAATCATAATCTTTAAGATGTTCTATCCAACATCTATGTGTCATGTTTAATTTTTTTTTGTGAAAATGTACGTAAAATGTTTGATGTTTGGGTATATATCACAATTATCCCCATAAAGATATTTCATGCATATCTTTATGAAAAAAAAACGGAAACCAATCTCATGTCGAACATAGTATAATTTTTCTCATTAGGCTTTAACTATCAATTTATATAAGAAATCCCCTTGTCATTTTTCTAAGAATGTACTCAAACTCTTTTAGATATGCATCACTTAAAATACAGAATCCTTATTCGATAGAGGAAATAACTAACACAGGTGTAGTAACCAATATAGTATTCATCTCTTGGAAACATTCATTACAATAATTTTTATATATGAACATAACCCCATTTTTATTTATCTTTGATAGTTTAACACCCCAAGAGTCCATGGTATTCTTCTCTTTGAATAAAATTGTAACGTGTGTTACACATAACTTCGAGTTCTAACACACCACAACCAATAAAACTAGCTGTTATGAATGTTAATACCCACTTTTTGAAATTTTATAAAATTTATCTTTCAAAATGGACTTCATTTTTGGATTTGGAATATCGAAATTATCTTAGGGTGATTTTTTGGTATTTTTTTGAAAACTTTCAATTTTTGATGAATAGTGAAAAACATTGAATCATAGTTTAAAACTGAATTTTTATTTAAATAATTATTTATTTTATTTAAAGTTATTTTAGGTCAAAATAGAAACGTAATACCTATATTTGTTCAATGGAATTAATTGGAGTCAATTTATAATAATTTTAGATATATTAAAATTTTATAAAACTTTTCACCGTCTTTTACCCACCTCCCAGAAGAATTTTTAAATTCACATAAAATGTAAATTTACCATTTCTGTGAGTTGAATTGTAAAAATCTGAGAGACACCATTAATATCAAGGAGTAAAATGTGGTTCAATAAGATAAAAATATTGTTTGCTGAATTTTTACTTTTTTACTTTTATTTACCATGGTAAAATGTAAATAGGGTAATTAGGGGTAAAAATGATATTATTATTTCCCTAACACATGTCCTAATTATATTGGAAAAGTATAATTCCACCAAAAATAACCTTAGGGATAAAATATGAACCTCTTTTTTCCACATGTATTAGATTAGGACATTTATTATTATTTTATTTAATGAAGAGTTAAAAGAGTTAAAATCATAGTTTAATAACTAAAACATTTTTAATATAGGGTTACACATAAGATAAATTTGAATATAAAAATTAATTATAAAGATAATAAGATTTCACACAGAATGGTATTTTATTTGTATTTTTAGACATTAAATTATTTAACTTATTTATGAAAAAATGATGATGTAGTAATTTCCTAATTAATGAAATATTAAAATAATGTATATTATAAATATCCAAATAAATATAATTTGAGACTTTTTATGAATTACACTAATTTTATAGATTAATATTACATATTAGGGTTGGTTAGATAAAATCATTTTTAAGTAATAATGCTGTTATGAATTTTGAAAAAAACAAAATACAAAATAGTGTCAAAATTGACAAAAAATAGTTTTTAAAACAAATATTATATTATTAATTGATATTCTATTCCTAAAAATATATGGTTCAAAAAAAATACATATATAATGATATGTGTATTTTTAATTAACCACTTGGGGTTCTCTTAGAAGTATATAGTAAGTTTATTAACCATATAATATAAAAATACAACGAGACAAGGTAAATGTCAAACTATTTAACTAAAAGTTAAATCTAAAAAATAAAGTTAATATAGTGACCCAAACCTATCTAAACCCTATTGTTTGAGTGTTGTTAGCCCCACCCCCACCTTATATTTTAAATAATCCACTTTGTAGCCATTAGAAACCGAAAATTATTTTATTATAAAATAATATTTCTACCTTTTCCTAAGGTGCCCCTCACCCCTCTTATAAAAGGGAACTCCCCATTCTCTCTAATTCACACCTTCAAAGAAATTTGGCTCAGCCAAACTCTGACCAAATACCCTATCAACTATACTACCTTAATATTATATGCCTTCCTTTAGTTAAAATTCCAACCTATGGAGCCCTTTTGATCAACTCAAAAGGAAGAACCCGAAGAAGAGGTAAATATCTCACCACCTCTTTCAAGTTACTTTCTTTTTCCACTTCCATTATCATTGTTTTTTCCATTAATAAATAATAAATACTATATATTATATTTACTATGATGTTATTATAAATATGTCACACCAAAATTCATTATTATATCCATCCTTTAAATGACATGTCACCATACGTGTGTATGCACGGCTTAACGTCTCCACGTTGTGGTTTAATTGTTATTCAATACATTTTTATTTGGATGGATATAATAATGATTTTTAATTTATGTAAATAATATATATAACATGATAAGTATTCTGCATATATTATATACAATCCAATTATATATTATTTTAATATCAAAAAATTGATATTGTCGCTCGTACGTACGTACAGATTACCGTCTCCACGAACCTGATGAGATTCATTCCCCATCATATCAATTCTAGACTACATTTGATTTGATGATTAAAAATAATTTTTAAAGACTTGTTATTATTCTAGATATGAATATTATACATCATATCCTTAAAAAATATGACTCACATAACAAACAATATAAAGTAAAATGAATCTATTAACACCTGAAATGACAATAAAACTAATATATTATTAACAATGAAATGTTAAAAGATCATATATGATATCATATTAATGTATATGATTATTGTTTAATTTAATAACAATTATTTCACTATTATACAGGAGTTTAACCTACCCTCTACCAAGTAAAAGTACAAGGTAATGGTTAATTTTACAATCTATTTATTATCCGAGGTTGTTTATATGTAATAATCTACTGAGACATCATTATCATCCACATCCATTTTTCTTAAAAATGTATCCCAAAACATTTTTACTATTTACTAGAATATGGGTTAAAGTCATTTATACACTTATTTTACCATATATGTTTTGAAAGGAACCTTTCCGTTGTTTTCCAAACAAGTTACTTTATTACTTTTTCAACCAAATTAAGGTAAGAATGTTTTTTTACTTGTACGGTGGGTGCGGCTATTTTCCACCTTTATAACGTTGTCAAAGATTACCTTACAATCTTATAAGAATATTTGAAAAATAAAGTTTTTCTTTATAATTATGTGAATCTTAAATGATTTCAAAATAGAAAGAGATATTTCTGTCAAATAGTTTTGATTTCATCTATGTCAACATCCTTTGATAAATTTTAAACTTGTTTGAAGTTGATTTAATATGATAAAAATATTTCACATTGTATTTACGATTTTGTAATATTTTTTACTGTGGATGATTTATTTTTATGCCATTCATGGTTTATGGTTAATGTATTGACATTTCATATGCTAGTTTTAATATTAATGTTTATGTTATATTTCAACCTCTTCTTAAGATGAATGCGTTGGAATAGTATGTTCTGGGTTGGGGACCAGTAAAATTAAGACCTATGGGTTGGGGTCCGGTTACAGTAGAACCTCCGGGTTGGAGTCTGTTTATAGAGGCTCTCCGGGTTAGAGTCCAGTTATAGAGGCTCTATGAGTTGGATTCTGGTTACAGCGGCTCTTCGGGTTGGGCCCGGTTACAATTAGCCCCTAGGTCCTGGCATGAGGCCTTAACATAGAAATTACAATCCGACTTTATGCATTCCATAATTATAAAATTTGTTATTGATATTTCATGTGATTATTTGACTAGTATAATATCCATGTGAATAAGTAAAAGGAATTATTTCATTTTATTTTTTCCATATTATACTGATGATCAAGTTTAAAAGTCATTTGTTTTAGTTATACATTGTCATAGATGTTTATGCTTATTTATGAAAGTTTATGCTATATTGTTATCCTTAATGAGAATCTGAGCTCACCCATTTCTATTTTTTATTTTTTCCAGGATGTGAAGAAGTATTTTATGACTGATTTGAAGGGATAGTCTGAGGGGATATGAGTGTGGACTATGTAGACCATGTTGTTGTATTTTTTCACTTTAACATGTAATGTAAGACTTATGAATGTATCTAGTGTTTCCAAGGCCACAAAACTAATAGGTCTTTAGAGACTTGATCTTTTGTGATCATTCCAATGTTATGTAATAACGCACCGACTCTAGGTAACTTGGGTCGGGGTGTTACAGATAGTTTATTTTAATGTCCTAAAATGGTTTTCCTAAACCTCTTCAAATATCCTAAAAATATAAGGAAAATAATAATAATATTTACAATTGAAATATGAGACCACTCCTCCACATACATTTTCATGGTAGGTTAAACTATGATTCATTCATTTTTTACATTTTTACTAATGAAAAAAACTTTTTATAACAAAAACTCACATTTTATGATCATTCCAAATAGACTCTCCTTCCATATTTTTTCCATATAACCCTTAAATTATCCTCTTGCTCCTAGTGTTATTTGGAATATATGATAATTTAATCAATATGAACAACCAAAAAGTTATCATGGTAGTCTAAAAGGCTCTATTATTTGAATTCATAAACATATAACGGGAATTAGTAAATACAAAGGGTTATAAAAAATTCCTAATTCTCAATAATTGATTTAAAGGAGGTCATTGTAATATCTTTTTTATTTACCCTCAATTGATGATAACTAGATTGATGAATACTCTTAGATAATAAGTGATCCCCATGATGTTATTTAAATAAATCATCAATCCTTGGAAGTGGATACATATTCTTCATTTTAATCACATTAAATTCACTATAATAAATTATTAGATTCATTGACCCATATATATTCTTCGCAAATAGAACATGTTCTCCCCAAGGAGACACACCTGGTTTGAAAATTCCCTCCTCTAAAATCTCATGGGGTTTTTTCTTTAATTCATCCAGCTCCAATTTTTTCATTTAATATGGTGTCTTTGATATCGGGCTGGATTAATGAATATGTTTAAGGGAAATGTCTAACTCTCTTTCTAAGGTAGGTCTTATTAACTCCTCAGGAAATGTGTCAATGTAATCCAGAATGATTTGGAAATTTTCTATTCATATAGATTAATTTCCATCTTCATATTCACACACTATCCCAATAAATAAGGTTATTGGATGTTCATCTAGACAAAATATAGTTCAACATATCGCTCCTTTGAATATAACTCTATGATTTCAATTCTAGACTAATTTGGTTTCCTTTATTCAACATATTATCAAAAAATTATAATTTTAGAGCTGGTAAATTATTAATATAATGTAAAATTTCACTATCAAAATTACTACTAGATAAACAATGAGATCATGATATCCAAATTTAATACTCGAGTTTATACACACCAAAGATTCTTGGATAATCCCTCCATGATTCTTGAATATTTAAACCACTTCTAGTAGTTTATGGATTGGTTCTATATTCTTTGCAGATATGGTGGAAATAATAGAGATCATAAAAATAGAATAAAAATGAGTAATATATATCTTTGATATAAAAATGAGAGTACCTTATACCACATTTTTATGAGCTTAAACATCAGGTTTCATGATAGTAGAATCCCTACCTTTCTCCCTTATCCAATACTATGGTTAATAGTGATTCACATCCTTTAATTTCATATTTGGATAGTAATTGGAATTGTTACCAATCATTACACCCATGATGTACTGCACTTTAGTTTTGGCTTCCACCGTCTTCCCTTTGTCATTGGTGTTGAGACATTGAGGCTTCACCTTATTATGAAAGTTCTGAGCTATATGGTGATATCTTCCACACTTGTAACATTTCCTACTCCTAACCAAATAGTTATCTAAATTCTTATTCCCATATTTTTTATGTGAGAAGTCTAAAATTATTTCCTCCTCTTACATGATAAAAGTTACTCACTATTAATTTCTCTATTAATATAATCATTTCATTTCATATATGGGATATAAAAGTCTCTCAAAAATCCCATTCATCGTTCATTGCACATCATACTATCTCCTCATGGGTATCATAGTCTCTATTTGGTATATACATCAATTGATGGAGTTTTAGTACACTAAAGAACATATCAACAATTCCATCACAACCCATGTCATAGCTAAATGTACATTGATAATACATTGTATTTTTCATATAATTTATTCCCATAGATTATTTTTCCTTCTGCTTCATCTCTTGGAATTGTTCTATGTTTTCATTTGCATCAGAAAGAAGAAATATTTTTTGAAGAATGTTCCCTGGAACTCGTACCACTCTGTAGCATCAATCTCCATTTTTTTGGATTATTGTTTTATATTAGTATACACTACTAATCTTCTTTTGCCTCTAAGAAAGAAACATCCCAGTAGAATTTATCCTGTTATGAACAATGGACAAAAAAATATCATTTCTAAAGAGATTATCAATAATTCAGTAATCAATGGGTCAGTAGATCCACAAAAATAAAGTGTTAATTTATGCATGAAGGATACAAAAAAATGAGTTTCCCTTCAAAAATAATGAAGTATCCCACTGTGATTCATGTAATTACTCTTAACTCATGTCAGATGATTCATCATCATCATAATGTTTTCCATTTCATCATTCATTTGAGACGTTTAAGTATTATGGCCATTTTTCTCACCATTTATGTGGTTCCACTTATTTCCGTCCATTTTATAAAATATGAAAACTTATTGAGAAATGTGTTTAATTTAATAACTATATAACTCTAAATTAATTTTATGTAATAAAAAATCATGATTAAATATTTCATTCATTAAAAATAATTACATTTTCTATGCATCCTTTATAATGGTTCATAAAAGGTTTTTATTAACCAACTATGTCCCCATGGAGTATCAAACTAGGTGCATAGTAAGTTGTGATGTTTTGAACTAGGTTACACCGAGTCATACCCGACATACTGTGTAAGAGTAGTTACCTCAAGGTACATTTATTCCAGAACCACATCCTCTTATTTGTATCCTGATAGGGATTTTTTTTGAAACCACTCACATAATACTCTAAAAAATTACCATGATGTTTTAAAATATTTTAACTTCTCTTAATTTTACTACTAATGATTTCAAATCCTTGTCTCAATAAATAAATAAATTTTCTGTTGATACCAACTTTTCTATCTCTCTTTTTTATTATAAAACCTTACATTACATTGTACATACATGGAATCATTTAATGATTAATTTATTTGAAATATGGTATATAATACATGAAAACCTAGAAGAATCATATAATACATTTTAATGGATTATTCAAAGGTTTTTCCTATTTTCATTTACAACATATCAAAATAATGAACATACATCAATGTAAAGGGTGAGTATATGAACTAGTATGCAAAATAAAGGGAAGAATTTTATATATGATCAATAGAATTATCAGTAAGAAGTTGAAAAATACACTAATGGAATGAGAAAGTAGAATAACATAATAATAAAAACATTAATCAAAACTTTAAAATGCCTCTACAGTATTTAAATGAGAAATTTATAAGACTTTCTCTATTGTTTTCACTAAGGTGACACAAAAATTACTCTGGTTATTCACCAAGGTATCATAAAACATGTAATCTACATATATTGAATTCATTACCCAAGGAATTTTAGTTGTATATGGTAATACCTTTCATATATCTGAATTATTCTGGTCAATATAAATCATAATCAAAATTTTCATAAATAACTCACGTATAAAAAAAGAAACGGGTTTCGAATCAAAATCATGGTGTTTTAAAATGTGATTCAAGAACGAAATTATTAAGTAATTTGAAACCCACATAAATGGAATGATGGTTTTATCTGTGTCATTGAGAGAATAAAATAAATCACTATTATATCTTCTTTAAACCCACTATAAAGTAAAAGGGTTTGGGTATTCACAATAAGAAAGCAAATTTAATACCATTATGAGAAGATTGAAAATTTGCATAGTAAAATTGGTTATGTAACTGGTATAAACATGATTTTAGAAAACGAGTCATGTAGATGAGATGGAGGGCTCTCGTTGATAGAACATATTTTTTTAGAAACATTATTAAGGAAATTGATATAGGAACATATTTTGTTAATTTTATTGACATTCTATATAATAACATAATTTAATTAAAAAGAGAAGTTGAAATTTCCCTTACCTTGAAGAGTAAAGCCTTAAACTAGAAGGTTGGGACCATGGTTGATTAAGGAGAGTGTGGGAGTATTCTTTGTTCGGTAAAACCTTCTGATTTTTTTGAATTATGAAATTACATTGAATATAAATGTATAAAAGAGGGGTATTTATAACAAAAGTGGGGAATAATAATAAATTTTTTTGAATAAAGGCATTAGACACCATGGTAGTGGTAGTTGAAAAAACATGTGTTTGACCATGTTATTGAACACTTGGATCAAATTTTATTTAATTTTATCCTATAAGAGTCAAGAAAATTTTTAAATTACTTTTTTATTTCAATGAAAACAAAATATTCCAAAATATATCATTTTCATGTTAAAGTTTCCATTTTACATTTGGAATGTAAAATATTTATATGGAAATTAATTAAAATGTACTTCTAAAAATCATCAAAATAATATAAAATCATTTGAGACATGTATTGTGGTTAACTAATTATAAAATCAATATGACAAAATTATGATGTCATTAAACGTTCCAAAATACTCAACATATATTTTTACGATTCTCAAAAAGAAATTATTTTATAATATTCTCATAAATTCATCCTAACAAAATTTCAATGTGAATAATTCAAATATTATTTTTTTATCATAAGATTTATCTAAATATTAGAATATTTACATTTAAATATAAAAAACAATATTTTAAAAAAAATATAGCAGATGGATAACACGTAGTAATATTTATTATACTTGAAAAAATCCCGTTTTCATTTATTTTAAAATAAGAGTGTAAAATATCATTTAAATAATTATTATTAACAATATGATGGTTCATTATAATAATTATATATTTTCTGAAAAGTACCATTTTTATCTGAAATATCAATTTATGAAATTCTATGTAATTTTTATATGAAAAAGTACTCTTAAAAAAGAATTAATTGAAGAAAATGATATTTATAAAAAGAAGTTATACTTTAAAATAACTATGGAATCGGCACATATCCCATTATTATATCTTCATACTCCCAAAGTGTAAGGTGTTCCATTATAGTAATTTTTCATGGTTCCTCAACTGACCTTACTATGTCATAATCTCCACTAGCTTGAAATTATATCGTAAGGGATTATGTATGAGCATAACATATTGAAACTTGTCTTAGGATTGGTCTAGAGGGAAGCCAAAGAAATATTCCCCCTCCCTTGATCTGATAAATGGCCTTTAAATGATAATAATCTACTTGTTGAGGCCATCAAATCTTCTTCTTTATCAGTTTTCCTTTGTAAAAAATTTACTTATGAACTCAAATGATAACTTCAAAATTATTACTAATATTATAGTTCCCAATAGTCATATTTTCCAATAGTCAAAATCATACATTGGTCTTATAATGGTTGAAAACCAATATGTCACATTTCAATTTATAATCACTTCATTATTAAAGAGATATTGTTTTGTTGTGTATAAAACAAACATTTTTAGGAAACAATTATAATTCCAAATGTTCATGATGTTACAGAAAGTACAATTAATAACAAATAATTCTAATTAATTTTAAAATAATGAATGGGAAAACAACCCAAAAATGAAAACTAACCATTCATATTGAGTTGATGATTATCTAAAGTAGGTGAAATCATAAGAAAAATGGATCATCTACTACAAACTCAAACGGATAATGATGATGGTCTGCTTAACATTTTTGGTCACTCAGAAATTCTTCCATCATTGATAGAAATATCTATGTTTTCTCTGAGGAAACTGTTTATGATGGTATCCTACAAGTGATTAGTCAACAATGCTTTTAAAAAATCAATCACATCCACATAGACTCCCATAGAATTCCATAATGAAAACATCATTAATTAAAATGAATAGAAGAATAAAAATATAAAAACCCACTCAAATCAAGCATGAAATCTTGAATCACATCCTCATGACTTGTTTGATTTATCATGACTAACCATTCATCTAATTATTGAATTTCATGATAAATTATTAACAAGAACCCATTTCATATATAAATCCAATATATAATTTTCAATAAATAAATGGGAAACATATAATTAAAGTAACTGTAGGTACACCTTGTAATTTAAAACACCTCAACAATGGAAAATTCTTATGCTCTTATAACACTATTAATTCAATAGAAAGAGATAAATAATCTGATTTCAAGAATCATCTATTGACCACACGTGATGGTATCTTTATCTTCACTGGGAGTCTGTATTAGTTCAATGATATGGACCATTGGTCCTTTATCTAACCTCAAAAATATAATGTATATGTACACATAAAACTGGAAGGTCTATAGTTTATAGAATCCCATTTTTTGAAAGGTATATCCTCATGACATATTTTCTATAATAAACCAACACATTATTGGTCACTTAAATTTATTTCTTTGTTCAAGAAACATCCTTGAAACACTAGAGTTCATGAAAAAACTATACTTCTGTTCATGTAACCCACACTAATGCTTTGATCTACTAGAAAATCCAACCACCTCTAAAGAAAAAAATCATCATGGAGAGATATCAAGTTGAACATGATGTCTCTACTCAATTAATGGTTTCCTCAACATACTATAAAATGGAATCCTTTACATTCTCAATCTATATTTGATTAAAAAAGAATAACCAATTGGATCAAAAGCTAAGCATTCAAGAATATTAAATCATCAAGTACAAAAAATTGTAATTGTGTTAATATGATCACCAAGGATCCATCTTCCTTTAATTCATTCACATACATCGTTAGTAAATCCTTACTTGATGCTTCTATGTCCAGGACTTCTGTTCTACTAGCCATTAAAAAAACAAGACAAGTGATCTAAAATAAAATAACCCATTATGTCTAATGAATTACCATATTCCTATAAAAAAACACATTAGGATTATATGAAATTAATGTATTTATAAACATGTCACTAAGGTAAATGGGAAACAAATTCTTGGAGAAACCAAAAATTTTATTAACTCAAAATAAAAGTAGGAAATATTCGTTCCATGAGTGTGTAATTGTTTAAATACATAAGTTATCACCCTTATCTGGACATTAAAACATATCCCTACTTCATTTACGAAAATTCACTATATCATTAAAAAGACCCAACATTGCTTTATATGAATTAAAATTTGACATATGGATAACCTTGCCTCCATAAATTCAAAATATTAATAGGTTTTAAATTATCCCACATATGTATCAGAAGAGGAAATGGGCCCAACATGAGTCTCACAAATATTTTGATTCAATCTAAAATTGTTTGAAAATAAAAAAAAACCACCAATACCAGAGTAAAGTAACATGATAACCGGGATTTCACACTTTATAATCCCCTAAATACCTATAAAAAACCAAGTAAAATGGTATTATCTCATTATTTATAGAGAAAAAAAAGAAAATAAATCAAGCCTAAAAATTTCACTAACACCAAAAAATTCACACAAGATTATCTGGTCAAACGACAACCATTATCATTAAGAATCATTGATCTACAACACATATTCCACCACATCTCTCACAACTAATAGATTATTTAAATGAAAAATTGCATCAATAAGAAATATAATGGATATACTATTAGATTTTGAGACTATATTGGATGTAACATGGTTTTATAGATGAAAAATTAGTGGCTCCCTCTAAATCCAACAAAAAATATCCATGCCTACAAAAAATTCCTTATTCCATTTGGTCATCAAACCAAATCTAGTTACCCATAAATATAAACAAGGGTATCAATTTTTAGAACTCAAATTTGAAATTCATTTCATTTATTTTTCTATAATGATACACCTATAAATAGGTTTAATAGAGTGATATAATGAAAGGAGGGATGAAGAAACTTGAGAATCCACCTTCTCCTAATACAGTAGACCAAAGAGGATATAAATTTTCATGCCTAAAATTTTTATACATTGACTATAATAACTGTAAATCTATAGAGGGAAACCCATACGGATTATAACCCAATACATAATATTTACTCATGAATCCACTACACCAATAGAATAATAGAAATCTAAGAAAACTGGTCTATATCGATTGAACAACATAAATGATCTTATAGAGTTCCTTATCTAGGATATAAAATAACATCAATATAAATGATAAAAATTTCCAATACATTATCATCCTATGAAACACTAAATATAAGAGTAAATTACCACTATTTTTGAAATAACCTCATATAAACTCATGATCTCAGTTGAAGACATACTCAAACTACTGAAGATGAGTACTCCATATGGTCATGTCAATTAATGTACATCATAAAACTTCTATAGATAAGAAATGTTCTTTCCAAAAATAAAAATAAAAATATTAAATAAAAACACTCATACATGTTTCCAAATAAGACCTATTAATTATGAGAATCCACTTTCAAAAAAATGCTCAATTTTAAATCCTCCAAACACCATTCCTAATTGACTTATTAAAATAACCTAATATATTTATAAATAACATTATATAATGTTGAAAAAAATGATTTACATTTCAAATGTCTTCAGTGACAATATATATCCTCATATATTTCAATTCATTGAGTTAAAATAGATTCATTTAGATCTTGAATTTCATTATAATTGATTGAAATTGAAGTTTTAGAACCATGTTTTCTTAGAGGTTAGAACCACATTTTATAAGATAATTTCTCATACAAATACATTTTATCTTACATATTATATATTGAAAAAAAAATTAGTTATTACATAAAAAATTACTCCACTTTAAAAATTAGTGGTAAATTAATAATTATTTGAAAACATGAAAGCATTATTAAATTAATGCTTCAAGGATTTAGAACTCGTACATTTTCATCATTGAATAGATTAAAGAATAAATTGAATATTTATTATAAATATAAAATTTATAAAAAAATATGAAGACACAAAGAATAATTTTATAGAGAAACATTATCTAATTACATTTTGAAATAAAAAATAGTTACGTGAAATTCATTTTTTTCACATTAACATGATATATTACTCATGTAATAAAAATATTTATATAGAAATTGTCGATCTAACTAGGTCATGATATCAATATAACTCAAAATCCACCTTGATTATATTATAGTTGATGAGTTTTAATCAATTAATCCATGAATCATTGGAATTAAGTAGTAAAATAAAAAAAATATTTCAAGTCCTTCTAGACCAAGCCAAAAAATTTAGGTCGATTTTCCAACTACACCATAACATTTCCAAAATTATGTGATTCATAATTATATGGTTTCTATATTTGTGAAATTTTTTCAAACAACTTAATTCATACTTCTAATTTCAAACCAACTCCAAAACTAACCCAAAGGAAACAAAAACATGCCAATGAGGGTTGTTTATCATCATTTTGAACCCTTACTCAATGAAGGCTTCAAAAAATTATATATATATTTCCAATTGTAACTAATGTATAATTTTGAAAGGAGTTTATCATGAACCTAATTATAATGTACCAAAAGATCACTTTTAGGACTTAAGATCAGATTAAGATTCCTTGAAATAAACTTATGGTGTTTCATCTTATTATATATTTTTCACCTATAATACTATATTTTAATGAACCATACTCAGTTGACCTGAATCATAACCCATGTAATCCAACTAAAATTTGATGAGTTCATTCCTGATCTTCATGGTCTTCTAATAAACACTAGTGTATCATTATAAATAACATTGGGAATCATTTCAATCAGAACGAAAACCCAACATGAAACATGTATAATGATATAATATAAGACATTTGAGTACAATGTAGAATAACCAAAGCATGACAATGAGACATAAAAATCAAATCCAATAGATAACTCATGGAAACGAGAAACTGCCAAGACCAAAACATGTATTCATGTAAATATCGATCACCACTATACCAAACCTCTATAATGATGATACCAGACAAGAGACCCTATTATGCCACATGTTTCCATTGCTATTACATATATCCTAAAAATGGTTATCGAAAACGCATTATGGAAAATGAAATCTATGAGAACAAAATCTATATATGATACCACTAAATGATCTATATGAGGCATATCTCAATCTATTCGCAAGTGGTTGAATTTATAGGTAACATGTTTTAAGTAAATTTCAATGAATACCATTTTTTATATCATATTTTATTTCCTTAAAAATAATCTTAATATAACCCTGTTATAATAAAAGTACATCAATTTTAGTAAGAGATATTAATTAGAATCATACATGTGAATATGATAATATAATCATGAAAGCAATCAAGAATGAAATAATTATTTCATTTATAAAACCAATCCTAGTTTAAGATATATACTATAGGATTATATATAATTACAGGTAAAGGCACAATAAGAAATGAATTCCATGAATCCTACCAATATAGTAGTCAAAATACCTAGTGGTTCCACACTCAATAATGTATTAATTTATCCATGATCCATTGGAGAAAAGGCTTCAAATTTGATATGTTTGAGAAAACATTCATGTAAAACAAAATCACATGGTAATGAACCATCCTAGATCCACTAGTATTTCAATACATGACGTATTCATTACATGACATAAATGGTGTTTCCTATCCCCATGGGTTTGATACTAGCACATGGAATCATATCAAGATAATGCATGAGTGATTTTTTTCACATAATAGGGGATTATAAATTGCAGTATTTTTCATTCCAACACTCCATGAGGAGAAATTACATGAAAAAATATGTAAAAAACACCAAAATGACATATCAATAAAAGATATATCATATATAATGGAAAATATTACTAATCATATGTATAAAGTGGCTCACATATATTCCAATCACCTCTGCATTCCTCTACAAAGAGGCCCTTTCCTTTTACATAAACATGGAATAAGGTAATATAAAATTTCTCAAAGGAAAATGTAGGGTGTCAGATAAATATCCTTCAATAGTCCCACAAATTGTTTCACAAGATTAACCTTAATAATAAACCATTAATTATTTCAATTTAAAAAAAGTAAAGAAATTAAATTAAAATATTTTCAACATAAGATGATTTCATAATAAAAAAATAGAAAATATATCAAAGAAGTCAAAATGAACATTTTATATAAAAAAATTTATAATGATGTGGGAAAAAATAAAATAGTTCCATTATTAATGGAATGCAATCATCAAATTAAAAAAAATTATTGAACCATGAAGAAAGACCATTTTAACATCAATTTTTTTAAATATGTTCCACAAAATACTATATCTATAATCTCGTCTCAATGTGTTCCCACATCCCACAACCCATCCAATCGAGTCTCAACTCCTTATCGGTGTAATAAAAACTTAGATTGGTTATGTTAGTATTTTCATCCTAAATCAATTAATTTGGGGTTAGAAACTGGAATTCATGTCCCAATTACCTACTAAATACCAAGTATAACATGTGATTCAACCAATTATTCATCCCTGAGAAAATCAATCTCTTTAAATAAAATCAATATAAAATTTTCAATTTTATTTTTCCGTATTTTGTTCTCATTTAAAAACTAATTAAAATTATTTCATCAATTCATTAATTTTAAAATCATCATTAAAATTATTAAATTTATATAAATGTTTAACAACTAATAATTTCATTCATTAAATTTCAAATTTAGTCAATCGATTTTCAAAAATCTGACATACAAATTTTATCTTTATAGAAATTGAGGATCTTTTCATAATTCTTATCACCTTTTATAAGTTAAACATCAATTATACCATATTCATTTTTTAAAATCTTTTAAAAATCAGTGAAATTATAATATTGATCAAAGGATAACGTGATCTGAAAAGGAATGATATATCATAAATCATCAAGATAAAACTATGATTCAATCATAAATCATGATATCATGCCACTATAAATGAAGAATAGTGGAATTAAAGAGAATCCCAAAATAGAGAAACTCCATAAAAATTATATGCCATACTGGGGTTATTTGGAAGGATATAGTTTTATAATGAATAAGAGAAGAATTTTAATATTCAAGAGATAGGTTCCTTCTGAATTCTGAAATAAATCATGCATGCATTAGAAAAAACTATAATAGTGATTTTGGATTTACAAAATAATATCTTGTTTTTTGGAGTAAAACACCACCCCTAGAACATAAAAAAATGAGTCCCTTTATGTAGAAAATCAGGATTGATGAAATTATTATGTAAGTTCATTAATTATGTATTAAATAATTTCATTCCATAATACATTTCAATGACTTGTGGACAAAAAACATTTTCCATCATAAAATTCAGATTTTGATATAAATTACTTCTATTGATAATTTTCATTAGAATCCACTACAGAACCACCCATGACGCTTATAAAACAAGATGAACAAAAAATGAACCCACAAAAAGATAAAAATATTTATACTTAGACTAAAATAATTAAAATTAAATTAAATTCATAATAATTAAATCATTTTACCTTGAAAAAAATCCATCCATCCTTGAAAAAATCTTCATAGTTTCATCTATGATAAGAGGACACTTTAAAAATAGGGTACCTTTAACCAGGATGTTACCACGTCCGCATCATAAACAATTTTTTCCCCAAAAATTCTAAAAAAAATATTACATATCAAAGATATGAGGCCACTTCTCACTCATTATTGACTCCTAATATCATGTCATGTTTGAGTTAGAACCATGCTACCAATTCACACATATAAACATTACAATATTCTCATGATGGACCTTTTTCACAGAATCAACAATCATGAAGGAATGGTCTGTCATTGATAAACCAGGTATAACATTGAGATATTCATAGCTCATAACATAAAAAGGATATAAAAGATTCCTCTGAATATGTGATATATGAAAAAATGTTGGATCATATTAAACAAATATGGATGTACCAAAAAAGTATGTCACTTTACCATCCTGCTTATGAATCTCAAATAGATCCACAATCCATAGTGAATTATTTGCTTATTTTCCAGGACATCAGTGACCCAACCAAAGTGAAACTCTTGAAAAAATGGTATCCTGCTGAAAACTACAATAGTTATTGTTGATGCTATAAATATGAATTATACCATATCTATGATATATACATTCTCTAATGAATAAAAAAAATTGTTGACATTCTCGATTGGACCATGCTCTGTCCAATTAAGGTAGCATCACCAATCTAGGACCAACAAAATGGATATATATAAGTTCATCCATACAAGTCCTCAAAAGTATCAATTATGATACCTAACTGGTAACAATTTCAATAATAAAAATCAACCATTCCTAATTGAACATCCCAAGCTTCACTAAACTCAATAACTCAATCAGGTAACATCTTCCCAAGAATCTGAACAGATTATGATTACTGCCAATATATCTATGGATGAAATTTCTTGATCTGAAAAAACGAAGATATTATGCATCTTATAAAAATATATAAAAAACATAAGTAAAACATGGATCCCTATCATAAGATATAGAAGAATTCACCCCTTGAATACAAGCATCTTCTTTCACATAGAGACTTCCAAAATCATCAACTTTTATTATATCATAAATTTGTATAAAGTGAGCCTATATTATTAGACAATATATAACCACCCATATATCATTTATACCAGTATGGGTACATATAATACCAAGGAAAAATCCCATATAAATAACATCCCACTTCCATGTTTTCAATAGAATTGAATGATATAAACCTGAACTTATCTGGTTATCATCATTGGTCTTATGGAATATGGAACATTGATTTAAAAATTCATTAATTTCTTATCTCATACATGGCCACTACAATCATCACAACATTTTGTAGAAAATAATTGTGTTATTGGGGTGTACTGCTCATTAAAAATTGTAGAAATCCACAAATCACAACTATTCTCATTTGGAAACGAACAACACATCAGATTCAAACACACAAGACATCCTCCAAAGGGAAATTCCACTCATCAATGGTATCCCCATATTAAAAAGAGTCCATAATTCCATGAAATTCATCATCAATCTAATTCTCATGAAAATTAACCATCGGAATTTATTAGTTAAACATCTGACATAAACAACTAGTGAAAAATAATTCTAATGCACTCCCAAAACTTATAAGAAAACCTAGAAATCAGATTAATCACAACATAAGATTCTTTTAGATCATAGGATAGTTATTTTTTACTCAATGAATCAGTAATTAAATTCACCTTTACATGGGTTTAGGTAATTGTGAAATAAAATGATTAAGAGTGCTCAACTTAAGACCTCTTTCAAAAATTCAGTTATTTGTGAGAGAATTTTTAACTCAAGATATTGTTGATGGAATAACTAGTAAAACATTCCCAAAAAATTATATTATGATAAATCATATGAGATTGAATCATATATTATAGCTCAAAATCATGGGTCATATAATTCATCTAATGTGTTTATTCTATCCAGAATCATATGATTACACAAGATCACACCACAAAAGGATGTATCCCAAACCCAAAATTTGTACATTACAAAAAGCCATATTGGCATCTCCAAACATTAGTAAATTCAACACTGTAACATAATTAAAATGATCTTTCAACTACAAAAATGAACTCCAGAATTTCTCTTACAAAAAAACATCACTCCTTTCCTAGTGAGTGCAGTAATCAGAGAATCTATGTTTGATAAGTCATTATTGAACCTATGGTAATGCCCTTTCTGTCCCAATAATCATTGAATCTCAAATATGATTCCCAATTTCAACCATTTCATAACAGCCACCACCTTCTCTAGATCAAATAAAATAAATTCTATTCAAATATATCCACTTTATGAATCAAAAATTACACTTCAAAATAATCATGTAAATTGAACGATTTTTCAATATTTATAGAACTTATCTTAAATGATACACATGGTCATCCTTGGTATAATAGAAAACTATTATTTAATAAAAAAACACTACTATTGAAGAGTCATCAAACTCCTGAAATTTCCTATTCACTAAATATATAAATATTATAGGAGAATTTTATAGTCCAAACGACATAAATAGATACCCAAAAAGACAACAACTCTCATCAAGGTTGTCCTCTTAATGTTATAATATTTAATTCTAAATTGTTGATAACCATATCAAAGATCAATCATTGAGAAACAATTCAACTCTTTCTACTATTCAAGATGATCATTAATCCATGGTAACATATACATATTCATTAATGTAACTTGATTTCATTTTTTTCAATCCACTGAGAAGAAAAATGCAGGATCATCTTTCATAACAAATATTTTACCCACCACTGATTTTCGAACACTCATGCATATAATTTTTTTTAATTAAATCATCAAAAAAATCATAAACACTATAGTTTTAACTAAAAAAATATCATAATACGGAACACACACTAGTTAAGTACATGTTACTAATTCATTGAAAAAATGATCCTCCCATATCCGTAAAAATTTATAATATTTTGGAATAAATATTTATGGTCACTCAACCAAAATTATATGGATATCAGTAAACAAATATTCTCACAAAAAATGAAATGAAAATAACTTATATTATCCTACCCAATTTGGAAATGTAGGTCCGACTCTACTCGACCTCAGGTGTCATTCTCCATAAATGACATTGGACACCCCATCATGGGTAGTGAAGAAGATAGACTAAAGGTATTGGTCAATCTGGGCCTTATGAGATATCCAAAAATTAATTATAAAAATAAATTTAAGTTGAATCACGTCATGTACTAGAAAATTAAAATTAATATCAATCATTTATAGACAGAAAACATGAGAGTCATATTGAAAATCCTAATATGTATTTTTCTATGAGAAATAGTAATATCCATGATATAACAAAAGAAAAGTCCCATAATATGGTGTATAAGATTCCAATGATGAGACAATATAAATGAGTGAGCTAAACCAATATCAAATAATGGTTTCACTAGAGAAGAATTTATACTGATATTAACTCCCAAAATCACTAAACCTAACTTATCATCCTTTTGATACACTTTTATTTCATGATATTGAATTTTCGATATGCATTTTCCTAGAAATAATTATTTCATGAATAATATGATTAATACACATTAATTTTTGGGTGTATTGTATTATTACATAGTGAAAAGTCAAACATATTTGCAATAATCTTTTTATGTTTTTGGACTGACTCTAGTTTCTAACTATCATTGGGGACATTGTAAAAATCCTTTTTAAATGAAAAAATATTGAACACTAATTAAATTAAAAGAAGACAATTATATGCATTTTAGGAGGTGTAGATGATGTATGATTTTTATAACCACCTTGGGACTCATCATGTTTCCTATTCCATTTAAAGGGACCAATAAGATTTCCACTGGGAGAAAGAGGAACTATATTTAACCCAGCCATTAATATCTTGATCATGGTAAACCATCAGCACTCTATCCAGTACATTATCATATGAAGTGATATTTATTAATAAATCATGGTATCAAATATCAGTTCACAAACTCATCTTTAGTGGTTAATCCCTCATCCTCTCATTGTATATAACATTAGGAGAAAACTGATGAAACTTAATCAAATGGTTTTCAAATTGTGTCGTGGTTAGATAACCTGACTGGAGGTTCAAAAACTCTATATAGATTGTCAAAATAATAGAATATTTAAAGATCAGATCTTGGAAAATTAATAAAATTCCTTTCCCCTCTAAATTCTCATGATTCATTGATGTCATCATCAAATCCCATAATCTCTAGATAAGCCCCTCCTCCTTAAAGGTAGCACATTTCACCTCTATAACTAATGTAATTTCCAATTAAAAATAACCTATTCAATATTTTTAACCATTCCTCATCCACATGTTGAAAATTAAACACATGAAAATATGGTGTTTTATGAATAAACTAGTGATAATGATTTATATATTAAATATTTCTAGGTTACACTATTGAATCTTACACATGAATGAACGAAATTACATGTTTTGTAGCATGGATATTGAAAACCACTATCTCAACATGATTCTGGTCTACCATATCATTAACTTGGTGTGGTTCTCCAACATCATCCTCATATTGAGTATTCATGCCTCTCCCTAGAGGAATGATGTAACACAACATTAACTAATAGTATTGACATAATTATAAATGTTACATTGATCATTCACATAAACATTAGACATTGGAATTGTAATTCCATCATGAAGAATTCAATGATTAAATTTCAACATAATCAAATCAAAATCAATAAAAAATACATGAATAAAATTAAATTAGTCCTGAAATTGACATGTCCAATTAATACATGGTGACATAAGGCCCACTATAATGATAGAAGGTTTGGTACTCACTCATAACTACCTACTATCTCATAATAATCCCTCTTATCTACTAGTAAAATTGTACTACATACTAACATCAACAAAAGATGCACAAACTATCATCATCTAATAACATTATGTCAAAAAAATCTTATATACTCTATTCACCTGATACCTAATCTAGTCCTGAATTTTCCATAGGGGAATTCCTGATCCCATGGGGTAGAAACTAGAACGTTTAGTGATATCAAAATCAAGTGGTAATGATTTTTTCATATAAAAGTAGAAGATAAAAATTAAAATTCATTATTCTTAAAGTCTTCAAGGAGAATGTACTATAAAAAACCATTTAAAATATCAACCAAATTGTACATCATTAGAATAAAAAACAAATTCCAGATAAAATGTATGAAAATATATGTAACCGGTAGATTAAAACTCAATTTATCACATCAATCACACTAGATCCCATGAATCAAGTACAACCACCTCCTCGAATAGTATACCTTCCTTTCCTTGAACATTATATAAGATAATCTAAAATTTTAAAAAGGTAATTTTATGGTTTTAGTAAACATCACATATATATTTCACAAAAATTTCCATAAGTAATACAATAATAATGATGCATTAATGATATCAATGATATAAAATAATTCAAGAAATTTAATTTACATATTTTTATCAAAAAATTATTTCATAATCATAAATAATGGAAGATATATCAAAACTGGATGAAATTAACATTTTTTGAAAAACATCAATATATTGTAGTTTTCATGAATTAAATAGTTCAATAATAAATAAATTATGATAATAAAATCAAAAATTTCATATAGCCATGTAATATATAATATAGTACATTGGTTTCTAGTGATTAGACTGTAAAACTACCCAATCGGGGATCTCAGCCCAATGTGTGAACCCGTCCCTTAGCTCAACCTTTCATAACTCAACTCTTTGTTTGTGAAATCAAGCATAATTATGTTTATGTTAATGATTTCATCATCAATATATCTATACGGGATCATATCAAATCATTTTTATCATAATTATGCACTAACAACCTAGGGTCACATGTGCTTCGATCAATCAATCAGTCAATCATGGGGAAATCAATCATTTCCAATCAATTCAAAATAAAATTTCCTATTTATATTTTAAAAAATTGATTTCATAATTTAAATTAAAATAATAGTTTTACATTAATTAATACTTTTTAAATAATAATTTATTTTAAGAATATTTATCAAAATTAAACATCTAATTATTTTTTTAAATAAAATTTCGAAAAACATCCATAAATTTTCTTAAATCGACATAACAATTTCAAGACTATTTTAATTATGGGGTTTCACGATTCTAATTAACTTTTAAAAAATAATCATCAATCATCTCAAATATATTTTGTAAAATAATTTTAAAAATCATTCAAAATCTACCAATAATATCAAAGTTTTATTCATTGTTTGAAGAATTGTATAACAATTTACATTAATGAGTAATCAAGTTAGTGACCACAATAATAAATCCCAATGTCGAACTATGTGAATGAAGATTAAAAAATAAATACTTGCTAAAAACCCATCAAGACCAAACTTTGATTAAATCATTAATATTGAAATCAAACTTCATTAATTGAATTATAGATAAAGTAAAGAGAAACCAAAACACAATTAATATCACTAGAGATCAGAGGCCTATTATTGATGACATGAAGCGATGGATTCTTTCACCACATTAGAGTGAAATACTAAGGCTTGGGAGAGATGAACATACATAATTTTGAAGGAAATTACACATGAATTAAAAATAATCTTGTTTGGAATGTATGGATTTATATATTACTATCATTTTTTTCAACGAGAACACCCCACCTAGCACACACATTGAAAAATGTATATCCTCATATAAAAAATCATAATGAAAAAATGTAAGGAATATTCTCATTCATTAGGGATTCAGTAATATTATTATGTTACCCATATTCATGGCTTGTGTCCAGTAATAAATTTACATTTTAATCCAATGATTTAGGATGTAAATTCCCTCTACATCTAATTTGTAGATGTCGATCCCTACTGAACCAATAGTAAAGGATCTAAAGCAACATAAACCCAAATTTAACCCTCTAAAACCATTATACATAAACACAATTGATTCAAAAATTCATACATCCCCAAACATTATTTTTTTCATCAAATTATATACATCCTTGATCAAACCTTCAGTATTTTGATGATGATATGGGGTGACATAAACAATTAGAGTTTATATTTATCAAGAATGTTACAATGAATTAAACAACAAGTTTTCACTATAAAGAATCACTACTCACGTGAAATAAATTACATTTTTGTAAAAAATAATATGAGACATTCATCGAATGCATAATGTGTATAAACTAATTTTTAATTGAAACCCATTTTAAAATCCTTTCCCCTTCCAAAAAAGATTATATTTTAAAAATATATTCTCATAAATTTCATATAAATATATTTAAAAATAAAAACTAATAAATTTAGTTGATCATAAACTAAAACTATTGTTATCAACTATGTATAAAGTTACATACCTCACCAATAGAGTACGAATTGTCTCCTTCTAAAAGAATGACTAGAATAAAAGAGATCATGTCCTCACAAGACTTGATCTATGATGAACACAATACAATCTATACCTAAATCATAATTGATATCATAATACACTAAATATTTTTTTAAAAATTTATTAATATTAGATAATATTTTTAGATATATAATTTTTAGAGGAAAATAACTATTAAAACACACATACCTTGATGAAATCCATCTTGATCAATGTAAATTCACTGTTAGTACATGGGTATAACCTCTTAGAGAATCATAGTGATTATATTTTGAGTTAATGGTTATTTAAAAGATAATTATAGTATTATTATAGTAATTTTATATAAGTAATTTTACTTTTTAGGTTTTTAATATAAGGTTACACATGTTGATAGAATTAGTAGACAATTCATACACTGGTCATGTGAATTTATTTATTTTGAAACCATTCCTTTTGAAATTTTACTACTCACTAGTATGGTATGATGAACTATTATCAATCCCTTAACATTTATCTAGCTCAAAAAAATTCACATCACACACCTACCATATGGTAGAAAATATTTAGGACCAAAACCGTGTGGTTTTCATGTCTCCCTAAAATTTATATATTTTTAATAATGATCTTGTAAAAACTGTTACAACATTAGAAGATAAAAAAAATAAAAATTTAACCATATCATTTAGCTATAAGGTTTCAAAATAAATTAAAAATAATAAAAAATGATCCATGTGAAAACAATCCTTGATTAATGGAAACATTTGAACCTATTTCCAGGATAAATAACCAACAATATTAACAGGGAATATCTAAAATTCATCATGGAATCACCTAAATAGTATAATTCATATATTCACTTACTAGTAACATAAAACATTTAATTCAATCATATCTTAGGAGATACTCATATTCAGTTAACATTGTCATCACATGGTAGTAACATAAAGTAGTTAACTCTAACACTTTACCCAATCCATGGGATGGATATAATATAACCACCCTTCATTGGTTTGTTGTGTAAACACCCATCCTTATATAATAACATAAAAACAAATCCTTAGTATAAAATTAATCTATCCATCAATCATCTATATATATTTCCATGATGTATAGAATGAAAACAACATTTTAACCCTTACACATTTCAATATAAAACTCTATAAAACTACCATAATTATTTTCAAATCTTATTAACACAATGACAATAAATTTCTTCCATGAATATAATCTTGAAATTATAATAATCCATTGAGAGAAATAATATGGATAGTATCATTGAAAAATATTCGTATTAGACTATAAGTTAATAATAAAGGAAATTTATAAATATGAAAAATTCATTTCAAAGTAAATTTACATCACTTAATCGATAAGAATTAAAATACTTTTTTATTGGATTATATTTTTAATACAAATTTCAGGAATTTTATTAATTGTATTTAATTTTAAAATTATCATGGAGATTTTTAATGGAATCCACAAATTAATGAATAGTTATTATAGATTTGAAGTCTGTTCCCTTTGTAAATGTTAAATCCTAGGTCCATTTCAAACATCCGTAAAATACGAAAATTACTTTGTCAGAAAATTTATTAAAATATACATTTTTTTCAAAAAAAATAAATATTTTCAAATATATTGAAACATTAATTTACAAAAAAAATATTCATGTATAATAACATCGCCAAAATAATTTCAATGATCATTGATACGGAAGATAAATGATACCTAGACAATAATAGAAATATGTTCGGTTTTCCTTAAAATAATTCTTTTGATCACTTAATATATAAAATAGAGGAAAATGGATGGAAATAATTTAATACTAAGAAATAACTACTTTAGGAGACTAGATTTTTGTTTCATGCAATTAATGTCAAAAAAATTCACCCAATGGTAGTAAGAATATAAATAGTCATGAAATTAAATGATATTTTGACATAATGCCTTTTCTGATTTCTTAACATTTAAATAAAAATTAATTGAATGAAATAATTTAATTTTCAAATATAAAAACCATTAATTCAAATAAATTATATTACAATATAAATTCTTGGGTAGTATGTATACTATTATTAAAAATCATGTTGCACAACTTGAAACATGTCCATAAAAATGATATGGAGGCAATTAAAACCCTTTTAAAAGTTATAAAATTAGAAGTGGTAATTAATTCATTATGTGAATGTGTTAGTATATGAAATTTAATATATAAAATTTGTAATTACAATATAAAAAACATTAAATATGAATTAAATAATCATCATGGAATAGAAAATTTAATGAATATGATTTATTACCCAATGTAGGATAATTGAGTGATAAAACCCCTTACCTCGTGTCCCATTACGATTGCATGTCAATAAACTCCTATATAATAAATTTATATTCTGTGTTTACATTTTTAATAACCTTTTCCTGATTTATTCCAATAACATTAAAAGAACTTATTTCTTTTGATTCAATGTTATATTTAATAAACTAATCAGTTATTTCCACATGGGTTTCTTTGAAAATATTCACCTAATAATTTTAAAATTACATTGGTTGGTTGATTCTGGTAAAATTGGTCATTTTCACATATTAAATATAATATAGATCAAGGAATTATTATCATTTTTATACATTAAATAAAATTTTAAATCAATACATGAATATCATACAAGAAAAAGACATCACATAGCTTCGTGGAGGTGGTAGTCCATATGTAATCTTGAATGACATTACCATTTTCAAATGAATGGAAGGGTTCATAAATTTATGATATATTATCATTAAATTATAATATTTTTTTATAAATATAAAATATATAAATTAAATCCAAAAATATTAATATCCATGATACATAGTGATAGAAAATGAATCACATCCCTTCATGAATGTGGTAGTCCATATTTAGGCAAAAATGATTTATTATTTCCTAATAGGATGAAAATAGAGATTAATAGATTCATATTTATAACATATTAACATCTAATAATATCGGAGATATTGATTTTATTATATGGGATCTGAAATGATATAATTTAAGAAGGTATAATATGGGAAAAAATGATTATGTGTGAATAATATGATAACTTAACAATTTTAGAAACTCATTTGGATATCTCACAAAGGTCCCAAAAGGTTGTATATTAAGAATAAAAACCCTCTATATTTTTTATAAAGAAGTTAAAAAAATATTATGTTTTTTTTAGTTAAGTGGTTCATGAAGAATGAGGAATACAGGGGGCATGAACACATTTTATAAGTGAGGGGTGGGGAACTCTGAAAATTAAATAATATATTAAATTAATATGAATTAATTTTTAACATCATGTGGAAAGAAAATGATATAGTTTGAATCTAGGATGGGCATGTGTGTAAAAAAATATTCTCAAAGAAATTATACAATTGTAGGTGATGTTTTAAAAATTATCTATAATTATTAACCCATGTTAACATTTAGGTACTTACCATGGTGTCCAGAATTTTTACTCATCATGGGTCTAGAAAGTTTCTATGAAATTAAAATGTACCCATATGTAGATAATGGATGATGTTATATGACATATCTTGTCATTTTTACCAAATATAATATATTTAATATTTTAAACAAAATTAGTAAAATTTTATTTAACATAAAATACCATTAAATAAATTTCATGGATTATTCAGATAAGTTACTATAAAAAAATTAAATATAGTATTGTTGTAAGTATATAAACATTTCACACTCCAAAAATAAATTTTATTTATAAAAAATCATGTGTCTCCATAAATCAACACAAAAATATAACTTATAATGTTTCGAAAATAATTTAATTCACATTTTTTCTATATTCACAAACATTATGTCAGTGTATCATAAAACATTAAAGTAATTATTTCATAAATACAATTAAAAGAATTACCATAATAAAAAAATGAATAATATTTCCTATATCTATTTAGAATCAGTCATTGTGGTGACATTTTTTTAATCTTCACATATAATAATATTATGGTTATTGTTAGAGGAAAAGAGAAACGATTTTCTAAATATTTAACATTGGGATGATTATTTTAAAAAACCATTAATCTAATGAAATACAATCAATATATTGTGTGATTTTGGATTCATAACTTATAGTTTTGGTCTTTTTTTACCCATTTTACCATTATCATAGTGATTATTTTACCAAACTAAAATTCAAAATGACCAAAAAAGATATTTATTGAAAAAATTTGAATCTCAAATTTCCTAAAATTAAATCGATTTCAAAATATTCAAATCATATAAATTTTTGAAATGAATTTTTTAATTAAAGATAAAAATTCAACGAAAAATGTTTTTCTTGAAAAAATCATTTTTATGTATAAGAATTTTTTTATTAAAAAAATAGGTATAATGTTGATTATAATGACTTTTATTATACCTCATTAATGAAAAAAAGTAACTACATTTTAAAACCAATTCAAGAATAATATACTAATTTATACATAATAGATATGAAATCACATTTTTTTATAAAATTGATATTTTAAACTATTCATTGAATGATCAATATTTTATGACTATTTACAAGGATTTACACTAAAATAATTTATGTTTTATGAATGAAAAAAATTATATAATTATTATCAAATAAAATTTCTAAAATTCAAATAAATTTATTGTGATAATATCTTGAAAAATAAAAAAAAATCTTTTTGATGAAAATAAATTTCTTTAAACCTAAAATGGATTTACCATAAATTGGGGGAATATTTATTAAAACATAATCAATAAATTAGTGTGGAGTATAGAATTTATATATATTTTTTAAAAAAAATTCTTCAATTCATATCCTCTAATTCAATTTATATGATATAATTATCATTCTAAAAAAATAATATTTTGTAGTTGTTATTGATCAGTGTTGTGTAATCTCTATACTATCATACAATGTTACTTTTAAAAATATCTAGTTTACACAAAAATAATAAATCTAATCAAAATATTAAATAAGTTACTAATAATATTTATCATGTTTCATATACTTCTTAATAATACACTAGCTACTTTGGTCACCACAGCCACCATGAATCATTATTCACCATAATGACTCAATAATCATTAGCAGAAATCACTGGGCATAATCTCTAAAAAGAAGGCATGAAAAATAAACATTTATACAAAAACAATTCATATCAATGTATCATATAAATAGACACAACATTTTTAGAAACAAGGCCAATGTAGGGGTGATTATAAACCTACCTATTATAACACCACAAAACCCTTAATAAAAAACGACAAGTCATCTCAAATCCTTTTATGATTCAGGTCCTAGAGGAAGAAAGTGAGGATTACCAAAATCCATGTTAGCTCAAATCACTATGTACAAATGATTAATAATATTTATATCATGTATGGATAAATCATATATTATTATCAATTTCAGGTCTTATGGAAACATTGATGTCCAATGTATCTCAGATCCAATATAATAAGAACACACCTCATGGGTTTTTTTGAATTCTTCTAGAATAGTATTGTCCAGAAGGACTAAATTTAAAAGCTATTATTTCATTACAAATTATAGTATAGAAATTAGTTCTAAATTATTTACACATCTCAATGAATCTCATACTACTTTAGCTTTCCTTCTATTACATTTAAACCACAATCCATGAGGGGTCATTCTCACCATAAAAGCATACTTATAAATCAATAGAATAATATATCCTCTAGTCCAAAAATATATAATCATTGATCAAGCCTCAAAACTACCCAATATAACAATATAGACAACATCTGTAGAATATTATTGGGGGATCTATTCCTTTCTAGTGGATAAACAATGGTATAAGGGGAACATTTATCAATTGAGGACCCATACCAACATAAGCTCTTGTATGAGGGAATACTAAATCCATTGATGTAAGACCCTCAACCTATATGTGTTTTAGGATATTTATAAATTATATATATATATATTGTGGGGGAAACATTTCTGGAAATTATTATTAACCCAAGGGTATAAAAACCCACATATCAAAATGAAGGTAACACTTGAACTTCATCTCATCTATCGAGATATTTATAGAGAAAAATTGATCATATCTTCTCTAATTTTTTCTGATATATCAGGGAAATGTCCAAAACATCATAATATATAGAAAAAACTCAAAATGGGATATTTATATATCTATCTATAATTCTTAGTAATATTATATATTTATATACCAAGTCTAGAAGAATTACATGGTGTGTATGCCCTAAATAGTTAACTAGCCATTTAATAGCTCGTTATATGGTTTGAAAGTGAAACTTATAGCATGTTTATGATGGAATACATGAATGATAAGTATATGAATGGAACTTATAATTTAAAATTTTAACTCACATTGTTTTTTGATAGATTAAAAACTTATTATCCTATTTCATAAATCATTTTAGGTATAACAAACAACTGTGTGTGTACTCCATATACAGGTTCTATGGTTTACCAGGGGGACTATTATTTCTAGTTATGTAACATTTCATCTTATATATAACATCATGTAAAACTATATTATATTAATAAATGAGATAAATGATATCATTTCAATCATACTATAAATCATTTAGTTGTGTATTATGTTCTAAATTGAACCCCTCACCAATAAATAAAATCATAGTAATCCATTTTCCCATCAGTAATTATTGATTATTTATTTTAGGAGTTGATCATGAATATAAATAGATCAAAAATCCTTATTAATCGATTAATTCTTGTAAATGGAATACATTTCATATCCTTGAACTCCCATAGGCCCAATCATTATTTCTCGAGAAAGATGTTTAACCTCCTTACCTTTGCAACTCACGGCCACATAAATATAATTTTTCATATAGACTTTAATGATGAATCAAATAATCACACATGGGATAATGATTTTATCTAGTTTCATGTTGTACATGAATTTTTTATGATCTGTATCATTCTATGGTGATGATGAATACGTGAATAATTGTGGGAAAACCAAATAAATTACGAAGTAATGGTGACTAAATTCCATTGCGAACCTAGAAACTTCTCATTACTATGATGATCGATAAATTCGGAAAAATAAAAAATTATATAACCCATGATAGTTATAAATTAATTAATTCAAAATGATTTATGTTATGGAATGAAAATAAATAATACTTTTTCCATTAATAATGTGCATATATAATATAGTAGAAATTACAAATAATTTTCTTTACCACAAGACACACTAGTCGATGCTTTAATTTATCAACTCTGTAATAATAGTAAAAACAATATCAAAAATAAGATCCATCTCCACTTATTTGATGTCATCTCCACTAATGTTAGTCCACATTACCTCTAGTATATGACTTTTTCTAGGGTTTATAGTGACTAAAGATGTATAATCCCTAAGAAAAACATAAATAGTATGTCAATAGAGTATTTTGGGTTTATCATAACTGATCATCTAATTACATAATTAATTTTATATATTAAATTAATTAATATTTCTATAAATGATGGAAACATTATATTTCCACAATGTTATTGAAACAAACATCCCTTATTGGGAAAAAATGTGGTTCATGATTTATCCATGATGTAAGTTTTTCCATCTTGTTTTTTATTCTAGAGATATGATAATTTCAACACATGGTATCATGAATTAGTAATAAATATTATATTTATTAATGTTATTTTATTATAGCTCAGATGTTAAATAAATATTTTTCATCTAATCTTGTGGGTAAGATACACACCTTAGAATCAATGGAATAGTTTTATAACATATAGTGGTCTTCTTATATGGTAAATTTATTAATTTTTTTAACTATGTTCTCAAGAATTGAAAACAATGGATTTTTATATGAATCAATTAATAAAAAAATGTACTATATTATGGGCTCTCTATCATACATGTGAAGAAAGTATTTCATGATTGTTTAATATCCTTGCACTATAAACCTAACCCTTATAGATGTCAAAAATTACCTCTATGGATCCCCACATTATAATATTTAAATATATGAAAATTAAACTTTATAGGATCATTCATTTAAGAAATATAATTTTTTTACCCTAGTCATATAATTTTCTAGTATTTTTTGCAATAGAACCACCATCTGGAGATGACCACCATTGGGAAATTCTCCAGAATCTCATGTGTTTTAGGTGATTCCATTCATCTAAAAATTTCTAAAATATCCCCACCATACAAACATAATTTAGTCAATTGTTATCCTAGGATGATACTTCTCTCTCATTAGTAAATTTAAAAGAGTTTTAATGAAACTATCAGATCCCTTCATTGAAGAATAATTTTTCAATTCTAAAAACATCCAAAGAGTTTTTATCATATATTTGGATATAAAACACACCATACTGTACCCAAAATGTAATATAATGTGGACATAACCTCAATAATTTTTTACTCATAACCTAAAGGTGCATATTTTGGAGTAAACCAAATACATTTTAATCGGCGCATTATATATTTCGTCTAGACTAACAATAATCCTATAGTTTATACTCCAACAGATAATGTGGACTCATATTAATACAATTTATCTCAAAATACATCAATTCCACACAAAAAACTATATAAAACCTCATGTGAATTATTATATTTCATTCCCATTCAAAAAAATTATTACATTCTCTCATCGGCTTCATTATATTCCAGATTACCAAGTACAATTGTGAAAAACCGTATTCTCTTCTAATAGTACATAATGTCAATATCATTATTTTTTTACTCCCTTATATTATCAAACTAATCACACATGATCTTATAACTTGTAATTTCTTCATCCATGGAACACCACCAAATTAAGGTTTAGAACACCTCGGGGTAGTTTTTAAAAAAGAATACCCAAAATTTTGTTGTTACATCATCAACAAAGGTTTCCCAGAATAATGACCATATATGATAATGAACCAGTGTTTTCCCTCATAAATATGTATAAAACAATAATATCTTCTAGTAAATATGTACCTTACTATCTTTTTCAATGTACATCTTTGAATAATTTCTAAATAATCATCCTTCACATGATATATAATATATCCATTGGATTTTTTGTAAACCAGTAGTGGTATAGATTTTCACCCCAATACCACTCAAGTTAGTGTGATATTTTTTCGATTAATTTTTTGAATTTATTCCCATATTAATCATTATAACATTCATTAATATATTTAGGTACATAATAATGAGGGATAATATTCCAAAAACAACGAAACTAATTGAAATTATTTATGAAATAAAAATAAATTTAGTATAGAATCATAAATCATCTATTTGTTTAATTGAAATTTTTTTCCTTAACCCCAGGAAGTGTCACATGCTTGTCAACTATATTTCACTATTATTTCATATCTTGGAATTAATGTAACCAATTCCCACTATCTTTATAAGTTGATCATACACAGTATGAAAGTAATTATTCTTCCAGAAATATATTTCTTTATACATCCTCTAGAAAATAATTATTGAAATGAAGATACAGAGCCTATAATCCATGACTCATGTGAACTAGTGGTACTTAGTTGCAAACCAATCGTATATTCTTATAAAAGATTCATCAATTTTCTTTCTAAATAATAACATTAATATGTAACTCCATACTCATTATATTATTTATTAAGGTGGTATTTCTTATCATTGTGTCATCTTAAGGGACCACCTTCTACAGAGTTAATCTCCCCCTTACTTATTCTTCAATGACCCTTCTCATGCACATTTCACGATATGGATTATCCACTTACTTCTAAACTATTGGTATTTCTGGATATTTTTATTTATATTCCGATTTTTTTAATCAATATCATGTCCAGAATGTACTAAATAAATGATATAATTTACTTCTTAAATTTATAATTGTGGTAACTATCAACTCGCATGACTCGGTGAGTGATTAAATTAATGAAATATCTCACTCCAAACAAAAAAAAATTATATTAATTTGTTTCAACTGACACCATATGATATCGTTGTCATTGATTTGATATATAGTTGGTTTACCATTTGATATCCTCATCTCTAATAACCTATAAAATAGGGAAAAATATTTATTACTGGTATCTTATAATAAAAATAAATTAGTATCATTATAATTTTTTAAAATATTTTACTTCTCACATGTTATAAGCAACATTTCATTATAATAAAATTTGCATCAAGAATAGTGGGTAATTATTCAAATCTTCCAATTCTAACTTCCCCATCAAATATATTTGTTAACTCATTAATGGATGATTGAGGTACACCTATTATTTAAAATCCTCTATTTTATTAGTTTTTTTAACAAATTTCATTCATAGCTTGAAATAGAGTCTAGTTCGTATTTGTTTTCAATCCACACTAGGGTTATTTATGAGGTTTCAATGAAATTTATATTTTAGAAAAATAACGTTATTTTGTTGAATGTGGTGTCATTTTCTTATGTTTACCAAATTTTTTCCTCATAATTAGGGAAATTATAATGCTTCACCATATGTGGTTTTCTGAGGTTGAATCTTCTAAAATATGGTAAAGGTATGAGTTTTGTGAAAACTATGTTTTTTGAAGACATTGTTTTTCAAAATTTGGAGGTTTGTAAAGGTATAGATCTTGATGAATACATGATGGTAAGATTGTGTTCTCCATGACTATGATAATAACTAAAGGTGTGTGTTGGGTTGACTATGAACATTCGTGACTATGAGATGCTTCATTAATGGGTTAAGTTTCACAATAGCTTGGAAAATTGAGGTTCTTCAGAACTATGATTCTAGATGTTGTCGAAATAGACATATTATGTGTGAGATCCTCCCAAAAAGATGTTCCAATAAATTGACTCTTAACCCATAGAGAATTTCACATTATAATAATTGAATAAAAGATATCATTTCTATTATTCCTCAATATTTTGGATTTTCATGAATCTGGATATCTATACACTCTTGAGTATCATGAAAAGACCAATTAAATCTTAATTGGATACAATGGTTCGGAGTAATGGGTGTTTCATGAAGATCGGTAGTTTCAGGAATAGTTAATGTTCCAAAATGGTAGATAGCTTCATAATGGAAGTTTTTTACATGAAGACTATGAGCTTCATGAAGGGTGGAATTATCACGAATGTGTGTGGGATCCTAATGGATGGTATTTATTAGAAAAATAAAGGGAATTTTCAATAGTTGGGACCATCATAAAGAGTAGAGTTAAAAATATATTTTATGTGAACATTACATTAAGGTGAATCAACATAGGTTTACTGTGAAAGAAGAGTCTAGTTCTAGTTAGGGAAAAAACATAAATGCCAATCTACGGAAGAGACATGCAAATCATTAATATGAGCACGAAATCACCCAATATAGCGAGGTAGTAGAGTTAGGGGATATGTTTTGAGGGAGATTGTATAATTTACCTTAAATATTGTTAATTTACTATTCCTAAAATTATGTGAATCTGTCTAAACATTTGTATTCAAAATAACTAGACCACATTTGTGGATTTAGGTATTACTGAAACACTTTCAGCATATGTTCTTTAACAAGACCTTAGTAGTGAACCATGAGAAAACTGATGTATTATCAAAATTCATTTGATTATTTAATTACTGAATGATAAAATTATATGGGATTAACAATTTCTTACCAATGTGTGAAAAATATCCATTTCATTGAACTAAAATGTTTACATGTTGATTCACCCCTCCCCTCTCAGAGTGTTCTCGGGTCCTAAAATTCTCTAGAACCCCAAATCAGTTTTATTATAATTATTCGCCAAAAAACATTTGTAATTCAAATATTTTACATAGGTAGGTAAAAACAACCAACACACATTCCAAAAAAATTGACATATTAAAAAAAATACAATAAATACTTGAGAATGAAGAGGGAATACTGGTGATACAAAATAGATCTTTAGATCATCTTTTCTAGGGTTTATAAAATCAAAACATATAAATTAATAACTAATTCAGTGCGTTAGACTCAGGAATATTTTTTATTCAACATATATAAGTTATAAAATATAAAATAAAATTTTTAAAACAATTATTCGTAAATAATCCCATAATATCATGCTTCAGTCCATAAAGAAAAAATTTTATAATCACACCACCACATCATTGAAACCATATTTAATGAACATAAAGAAGATTTTAAAAAGGGAAAAAGTTCAGAAAAATAATTTATTACCAAAAAATAATTTAAATAGTTTGGATGTGAGTTATACTATTTTGGGGATACTAAACTAATTTTTCCAATGTATTAAAAATTTATTACAACTAATTAATCTGATCAAATGAATCATCCAAAAAAAATATTTTAGAAACCATCTAGTGAAACTGGTCAACAAATCATCCAATCCTCATAATGGGTGATTCCATGAAGATATTATCTTCATATATTCATTACCTTTCAGTTAATGGATCTTCTCACATTAACTCCTTCAATTGGTGCTTAGTGACCACATCAAAAACTCCTTGTATTACACTCCTAGATTTATCCATGTAAATCATATATTTTTACTTCTATCATTACACTATATGTGTAATACATTAAGAGGAATGTAATATATTAATATATAATTTAATATGTGTAATTTTCATTCTGAAATTATTTAAGTCTATGAGTGAATTTTTTTCCTACTACATAATAAAGTCTCTAAAACGACCAATCCTCCAAACATCACAAATATTTCTAATCCATTTCCTCCAATGTCTTGGATATTAATCTTCTTTAATTTTTTATTATATAAAAATTAATTTACAAAGACACAATAATTCTTTTCAAATTCATGATAGAAACCCACCAACCAGCATAGAAATGTAAATATGAATTTAAAAGATAGAGGAAATAGAACCTTTCCTTATAATAGTAATTTCAATGGAAATTATTCATAATGATATTTAATAAATATTCACCGATGAGTAATGACTCAATGGGATGAAAATATACTATAATCCACATCACATTATCAAATGTAATGAAATTCTTAAAGATGAAAATATTAAATAATCCTAATAGGAAACGATGATAGATAAATAATAACCCTTACATTAGCTTAGTAATAAATTATTAAATATGTAATATTGTATGGATAAGACAATATCATAGGGAGAAAATATAATTGGTATGAAAATATAGATGAAAAAAATTTATATCATTAATTTTAAAGGTTTTTTGAAGAGTATATTCCTAAATGATTTCAATAGGAATGTGGTATGAGAGGAATGTAAAAAAATAAACTTAAATAATCATTATAATTTGTCCCAACCCATCAAACAAACAAAAAAATCAAAATTAAAGAGAGATATATGGTTTGAACTCCATGAGAATGATGTGAAGGGAGAACCTAAAATTTTTTAGAAATTAGAATAGAAACTTTTTATTTGTAGGTGTGGTTAATGAAATCTAATGGAATAAATTAATAATAGTTATATTTTCCAATAATATCATTTCATGTATTATCTACATAGATCCAAATTGTTCACTTTGATGATATAATAAAATATATACATCTAATAGTAGGCTAAGGGAAATTAATTGTTCATGTTATTTTATTTATTTCCAGTTGAAATGGTTTCATATTTTTAATATGTCAATTTTATTAGTATATTTTCCAATTTTTATAAAAATTTAAAAAACCCACCCATTTAAAAATTTAATGGTATGAAATCCAAATATTTAATCATCTATATTAAATTAATATTCTTAATATAAGAAATTTATATCTTAAATAAATATTTTGTAAAAAGAATTCCCTACAACATATGTTAACAAAAATGACTCTATTACATTTCCAAATTCAATAATGTTTTAATAATGAGTAACTTACCCAGGATAGGTTTCTATTTTTTAATAATATTCCTCCATATATGATGACATAGTTTCTAAAATCAAATTATTAATTTTTTATGAAATATTATGTTAGTGTAAAATATTTATCTAACAATCTAAATTGAATTTTTAGAGAATAAAAATATGAACATAGAACATCATTGTACTTTATAAATATGGTAAGAATAAACTGATCATTAAAACTAATTACTATTTATAACAATTAATTCTTTAGGATATATTATTTTAGTGTCAAAATACTATTTTGAACAATATTTTATCATATGATGCATTTAAGACACTTATACCATATTAAATTTATATAATACCTTATTAAATTACATTGATTTATTACAAGTATCAATTATAATATAATTCAAACCATGTATAAAAAAGATTATATTTGGACTCTAATTTATACATTAATGTTAAATTAAATATTTAAAAATTAAATTATAAATATAGGAAATATGGTAATAAGATAATCAATAATTTAGTAAAATGATCTTTATAATACTATATTAAGAAAATATTATTATTTTCAAAAATACACATGAAATTTCATTATGAATTAGGGGTTAATACGTGATTTAATAAATAAAACATAATAATTGATACATTATAATTATATAAATATTCGGAAGAGTATGCATTATGTATTATAAAATTGTGATTTTATGAAATGTTATTTTTACTCCTTTAATTTAATTTCATATGATTATTTATTTATATATAAATTATATAACATTTATAATTTTGTATTAATATATATATAATATTAATTAATATAAATATTATAAAAGGATAATGAATTTATACATAATTATCATCTATGATATTAAGAACTCATTCAACCTCATTTTATAATTATAAAATAATTTTTCCATAAAATATTTATATTTCATATATTAATCTATTATTCTTATAAGACATAGATCTTATAATTATAATTCATACTAGTGACTATGGTTTAGTATATATTTTCTATTTACTTTTACTTATTTTATAAATAAAATAATATGTATTTCATGATTTTGTTAATATAAAGAAATAAAAATTCCATGGATAATATTATACATAAATATCTTTAAGAGCTTGATATTCATATTTTTTATTCACGAATGTAACTTTTATTGACTATTTATTTAATTTAAAATTAAAAATTTTTATTATATATAATTTTTTTACATATGAAATCAACTATATTTTTATTTTGACATATTTATTTATTTATTAGTGACATTGTTGTATAATTGTTTGTCAAATAAATTAAATGAAAAAAATATTTTAATAATAAATACAATATATTATAAATATATATATAATACGATATATTATCTGGTATTTCATAGTATCTTTTTCAAAAGTATATTTAAACCTTATAATTTTTACACTAGGAAATTCTTTTAAAATTTATGCATGTTGAATTAATATTAAGATACGTTACTTTGTTTTTCCCTCTTTGCACAGATTTATATATTTACCCTCAAAATACTCATGATCCTGATATAATGTGAGTTATAATATATATAGGGTAAATGTTATCCTTATATTTATCTACTAATTTTACCAATATTATTTATCCAAATAATGGGTTTTTTCTATTTTTTCCTTAATAATTGTTGAATCCAACCTAAACAATATCAAATAACACAACTATGATACTATAATAATGTTAATTAATATATTAATTATATTAATACATATATTAATTCAATATTAATTTTCATAATTTTATATTTCCCATCATGTGTTGTTTTTGAAAAATAAATTATAATATTTTTCAGAAGCTATAGTAGATATTAACAACATCAAATTTTAATAAACTATTATAATAATGTTATATATATTTCACATTTGAAGAAAATTATTTAATAAAATAATTAAAAAAATTACCCTAATTTACTAAGCCTTCACTATATAGTAAATTTTATCTACTTATGAATTTCTTAATATTTTTCATAAGGTTTCTATTAAACATTACATTGTTACCAATTATAATTTTTTTGACCCAAATCACCTTGATTAGATCATTTATCTATTACATAGTAATCAAATTATATGATATCACATTCCCAATATCTAAATATTATCAATAGTTTGGATTATATATAAATACATAATCATTAAATTTCATTTTTATAAAATAATGTAAGATATATATAAAAAGATTTAAATGTATTTTTATTCTCCTTTAAATTATAACCATATAATTTGATTCATAATACACGTCTTCATGACATGGGGAATTGGGAAACATTAGAAATGGATTAGATCTTATAAGATATAAGGGATACCCTAAAATAAATTCTAATGAGGTATAATAATGGCATAATTTTTATAAAAGGTACATATAAACAATTCACACCATACAAATATATGAAAATAAAATAATACATGGATTACATGAAAATAGAAAAAAAATGGATTATAATAAAGTGTTTCATAATGATAGAATATATAATGGTGGACACCATAAACCAACTATCATTGCCTTATTCCAATACATCTTACAAATAATGGAATAAATCAAGAAAATACAGTATTCATACTCTAAAGAGTCACCTACCAATGCATCAAGGAGATCTATAGTTTTAGTCCAAACACATCACTTATTAATTCTAATACATTCATCATTTGAATGGAAAGGTTAAAAATAAAATAAAATTATTCCAAAAGTAATATATTTCAAAAAAATTCCTCACTAATCAACAGTTATTTCTATAGAAATAATTCATATAAAAAATTTCATGATTTACCCAATCAAATTAATGTCATGGTTATATAAAAGAACAAAAATCAAAGTGATTATAACTAGGGAACGAAAAAAATCTTTATTAAATTTATATATGTTCATGTAAATAGATTTCATTAGATAATTTAAATGTATAGATATCTAGGAATATTAGAATAAATTAGGTTAAATATGTACAATGTACTAACAACTTATATAATATTTCTGTATATACAGACATAGTAATTTACTATTTTTGTCACGAACCAATCCGGGTTGCCATCCGACTCAGTGCCCAACCCGGTCCATGACATGGCTCAAAGGGCGTTCCTGATCCCCATGGGCTGGCACAAGTGCCAGAGTATGAAAACTAACCCATGGGATCGATTTACCCGAAATAGTATACACAAAACACTAACAACATAAAAAATAAAACTGGGAACATTCAACCAAATAGACCCTTAAATTGAAATCAAATTTAATGGTTTACAACTTGAGACAACATCCAATAATAAACAACAACAAAAGAAACTAAAACTATAACTCAAACCTTTAAGCAACGTGAGAATTAAAACATCCACATTCCACAACCACCAACCTGCACGACGAGGCCATCAACGATCAAAACCATCATCGCTGAGCCCGATGCCTCAACCTAGAATACACAGAGATGAAGGTCTACCTACATCTGAATGTGTATGTAGGGTGTGAGCCAAGAGCCCAATAAGACGTTACCCAATAAAAAATTTCCATACATAATTATTAAATGAAAAAGACATTTTCAATGTTAATTAAAGAAAATAAGTAAATGCTGGAACATTTTTAGAGAAAACGGGATTAAGGAAAACAGTTTCAAATAGAACAACTTAAATTAAAACACCCACACACTTACCCTTTTAAAATATCCAAAGTGTCACACCGACAAGCGTAAAGTAACCATTGAGCACTAATATGGGAGAGGTCGTATGGGTTTTAGCCAGCTTGGGTCCCTAGATCTTCGAGTCATGGTGAAATGAGTCTTAGAAGGCCACGACCCTCAGAAAACGTGGCTTAGAATTCCACGACCCTCAGAAAAGTATATTTTTAGTCAGTGTTGCAATCGCCATTCCTACCAGAGAATCCAGGTCCAGTCACCTTCGGAACACAAGCCCACTAGTCTATTCCACCCTCCTAGCTACTCGGGCTTCCTAGTTTGTGCTCAAACATGTTTCAAGTTCATGTCACCTGTCACAATATTCATAACAACCAAACAGGGTACTTACACAAGTAAAATCACAATTTTCACACCCGAACCATCTTTTAAAACCATACGCTCACCAAAATCATTTTAAAACATAATCTACACTGCTTTCACATTAAACTAAACTAGATACATAGTTGAAACAAAATGATTTGTTAGTTAAGAAAACCCCAGAGAAAATTTATTAATCAGTTTTAAAAAATGTCACAATACTCTTAAAGGGAAAAAATTCATTCAAATCCCATTGCCAAAATAAAACATATTATGACACACGCCAAAATATAATCTGTGTCATCCACACTCCCTAACTCACACACTGCACAATTTACAGAACAATAACATATAGTCAAAAAATAAAAGCTTATAAAATAATCTAAAATAAATCACTAGGCATTAACTACTAAACCCACACAAACCCCTCTTTTATGAATAAACACACCCGACGTCAAGCCAAAAATAAAATGTCCACCATCTGCAAAAACTAATAAGCTAACCACATAATTTAAAAATCACTACCAACTAACTAGATAAAAATTCGTAACAAAAAACACATAGGTAACGTAAACATGGTACCAAAAATTTCAACACAATAAAAATTTCAATGAAAACCCACTTTTCACTACAAAAAATTATTAATTAACTTGTTAAACAAATTAATCTTGTAAATAAATTCTTCATGTAATAACTTAGATGTGTAACCACCTACCTCAACATCGAACCCCGAAAATTGATGTGAAATCTTCAAATTGTAGTGTGAAACATCAATCGTGTGTCGTTTTCACTGCAAGGAACCTCGCGTGAACTAAAAAACACAAATTCGGATCCAAAATATCATGTTAGAATCCTAAAATAATAACTCATACCCACTGAAAAAAATAAAACTCAAACACTAAGGGGAAATACTTATCTGAATGGGGGAGCAGGGGAGGTCCTATGGTTGGACCTTGGTGCGACGCGATGGGTTGTCTTCCGGGAACAGGCAGGGCACCATGGGGGTGCGAGGTGGTCGGCTGGGGGTGTTGCAGTCACTGAAGAGGTCAGTCAATGGGTTTCTGGAGGAGAAACTGGAGGGGGAGGGGCTTTCACAGCACTAGAAGAGGGAGGCGATGAGGAGAGGTCAGGATGGGGGGGGCTTGGGGCGACGGCGCGGTTCTAGGGAAGAGGTGTCTTGGCACGACAGAGTGGAGGAGGGGAATGGGAGTCCAGCGGCCAGCCGTGGAGGGGGTGACGGCACGACGGGGAGGGCCGGACAAGGAGGTGTGGGGAATATCTGGTCATGGGAGGGGATTTTCGGCACGATAGTATATGGGAGCAAGGGGGTTTGGGGAGTGGTGTGGTGAAGATGGAGAGTAAGGGGCCTGAGAAAAAAAAGAAACCCTAAAAAAGGAAGAATAGAAATAAAAAGATAAAATAAAAACAAAACTAATAATAATGTTGATAATGATAATAATAATAATATTTCTAAACTAAAACCTCAACAATAATTATAAAAATTAGAATTAGATTAACAAAAATAGTGGAATAAATTTTATATCTTTAAGATAATAACGTTAATTAAAAGGTTAACTCTTTTAGTGAGAAATAATTAATGATGATAAAAACAATCTTGATACTAATAAACTTTACAATAATGACTTAATATTATTATTATCATTATTATTCATAATAAATATATAATCCTGGTCAATATTTTTAAATCACTAAATTATTAAATTATTTTACTTTATTTTTATCTTACGATTCAATTAATTTTATTTTTCCATTATTAATTCATTTAATTTAATTAATTGAACATCAGTAGATCACTCGGTTGGCTAGTCAAGTCACGCTATTTCAAAATCGTGCCTCGCCCGAGCCGTGCCTTTCCCGAGGCCACACGGGCTTAATTTTCATTCTATTCTCATTTTATTCTTTTCCGCATATATATATATATATATATATATATATATATATTATCTTTGAACATCAGGTAGGTCGTGCGGTGACCCGAACAAGGTCACACGCGGTGTCCTAGGTGAAGTCCTGCAGTTTCGACTACTTCTTTCTCATACACTATACACCGTCAAGGAAAAAATGTGTTTTAAAATAAAAACTCAAATTTTTAAGTCGTTCTTAAACTCGGACTACCCAACAGAAAGGAATTTAATAAAATAATTAACTCAAAGATAGTGGGTGTGACAATTCTCCCCACCATAAAGCATTCCATCCCTGGAAATCCACAACTAAGGTTGAGTCACAATGTAGAAAACAATACCCTGTTAAGGTTCAAAGAGGATCCTAACAATCAACAAGCGAAAAATTGAAAAGACATTATTCTCAGAGAAAGTTACTCAAATGCATCATCAAGAAACATGGAAAAAGACTTTATGATATGTGGCACCCTCCCTAAAGAGCTAGAACGCCTCCAGGTTACTGATCAAGTAAAGTAAATCTCACACCCACGGAAACCAACTTCAAAACCCGAAACATCTCAAGCACTATTAAACGAAAACCACACCATTATGATAGAATGAAAAAACAAGGTCAATCCACGTCCAAGGAACACTCTTATCACTTATCACCAAGCAATCTCTAGGAACAGAATTAAAAAACCAACAGGGGATAGCCCAAAAGGGCTCCCCACCATTAAAAACTTACCGACACTCGAGAAGAGACTAGAAAACTGACACAGGGAGGTCCGAGCAGACTCCCCACCATTTTGAAGATGACCAACACTGATTCACTCCAGATAAATTTTGGTGAGCCCTATCACAATTCTCCCCACCATAAGAGCTGAAAGAAGATACAGAATCTTGAAATTTTCTTGACAGTGACTATACACCACACCACAAGGGGTGGGGCGGGCCGACCACAACTACCAGGGCGTCAAAACCTCAGGTGAAGACAAATCAACATCTCCACATCCCTGTATGAGCACTATTCAACTTTGAGACTGACTTACCCAAAATATCCCATAAGGACCACTAATGTGATTTCATCCAGTGGAACGCGACCCCCAAAACATTAAGAAATGAGATGAACCCAATTCTATATAGTCACCAAATCCTTACGCACCCAAACAGTTCATTCGGAATGGAACAACTACATGAAACGATTTAATTTTCTTTGACATCCAACACCGATGACAGAAACAAAGTCGGGGTCTCAAATAATCCTAGGATTCCTGACCAAGCACCAGCTTCACTCAGAGGCCTGTGGCTGGTGCCCAGATTTTTGAAGCATCTTCTTCCTCATAGTCAAGTATTGAAGACTCCCAAACATATCTTCTCCTTTCGGTGTCACACAAAACCACACCATAACCGAGACAACACCAACAAACCCAACACATCACGTCATCTAATTGTTCCCACATGGAACATTTACCAATACAAGAGAAAAAAGGGTGCATGTGCATCACCATTTGCCACACTGAATGAGGTCACCACACCAAAAATTATCAGTAAACATGACCATTGATATTGAGATAAACATTATACGGAGAAAGACTCCAAACTGAGTCCTAAATGAAACGTGACTCCTAAAATCGACCGTAGCATCCCCATGTGACTGGGTATTCCACACTAGTGCCCAATGATAGACCATTTCATTAAACAACCAACAAAGGGACAAAGGTCATTTAGAATAGCATCCTGCACCGACAACTCCAGGATGCTGCAACCTTTGCACTCTGAAATCTCCTTCACTATTTCCAAACAAGTCTTTCAACTAAACAACATCAAACTTCACCCTTGACTATCAAATAACTAATGAAAACACATGTTTCATTCAACCCTTCGCACGTCACCCTCTCGGTACGGGAGGATCCTCTTGACCGAAAAGGATAAGGGACAAACTAATCATTATCACTAAAAAAGTTGACTCCTTACTTTAATCAACTGTAGGGCCGACCAACAACGAATTTCTCATGGTCGCACATCAATAACATGTTAATTCATTATAGGGGTGTACACTAGTCATGAAAACCATGGGACATATAAAAATGGTCCAATGACCCAGACCTATCACAAGCACGCACTAAACATTCAAGGAGAACCACTACAAGGGCCTCCCAAAGCACATTTCAAAAGAATTTACCAAACCACACACTTTCAAACCAACTTACCAATAAAAATTCAAACTCAAGACACAAATCAGTCAAAAAGGATTCATGGCTCGAAACTCCTCACATACAACACTTTCCAAAACACAAGGGCACATCACACCATCACCGGTTACTAAAACAACATATTTCATTTTAACAAACGTTTTGAAAATAATCAAAGATATTTGGTTGTACAGACACCAATGGTGTCCCATGGGCCTCACACATGCTTGTTCCCGTGACACACCATGACCCACCTCATGTCCATCCAAGAACTCATCTTCTTGTGTCATTAACCATTTATATTTTTTTATATTCTCATGCATGTGGTTTCCAATGAAAGAACCATGGATCAAAACCATATCGTTCCATTTTTTTCAAAAGGAAGCATTCAACCCTCACTTTTTTATCCTTACATGCCTTTTATTTTTCAATCACTTCATTTGAAAACATTTTCCAATACCAACTAATTTTTACATAGAAACCATATTTCCACAATTCCAAAACAAAGAGATGAGATACGATGTAAGAGGAGACTAGTGTCGGTGAGTAACTGAGACATGTGGTTGGCGACTATACGCAAATCACGCCACCAGCATATAGAGTATTCTAGGACAATGTCTCCAGCTCCACATGGCTTTCCAGGCCATGTGATATCACTGAGACCATTGACCCTACTCTATTTTTATTTCCCCTAAAAAATATTAACCACAAAGACCAAAGATTTAGACAGACCTCATATTACTCGGGTAACTCATGTCTTGGCATGAGGTGTGCTGGCCAGGCACCTTGCTCATAGCTAGAAAGTCGAGTTCAGACACCATTAACTTTGTTCTACCCTAAAATTATCCCCAAGAGAACTAGACACCAGGGATCAAACCTCCTCTAATACCATTTTTCACTAAACAAGCTGGGTCTCCATCCGACTCGGCACCTAAACCAGTTCGTGACATGGACCGAAGGGCGTTCCCAATCCCCACTGGCTGGCACAAGTGCCCAGGTATCAAAACTACCCCATGGGAATGATTTAACAGAAATATTATACACAAAACACCAACAAGATAAATAAAATCAAACTAGGAACTGACAACCAAACAGACCCTTAAACTGAAATCAAATTTAACAGTTTACAACTTGAGACAACATCCAATAATAAATGAAAAAAAAAGAAACTAAAACTCTAACTCAAAACTCCAAGAAAAACGATAGGTGAAACATCCATATTGCACAACCACAAACCTGCACGATGAGGCCATCAACGACCAAAAACGTCATCGTTGAGCACAATTCCTCAACCTAGAATACATGGAGAAAAATGTCTACAGACATATGAAGGTGTATATAGGGTGTGAACCAAGTTCCCAATCGAAATTGACACAATAAAAAGGTTTAACGCATAATTATTAAATGAAAATTACCTTTTCAATGTTAATTAAAGAAAAGAAGTAAATTCTGGTATAGTTTTAGAGAAAATCAGATTAAGGAAAAAAGTTTCAAATAGAACAACTTAAATTAAAACACGCACACTTATCCTTTTAAAATAACCAAATTGTCACACCAATGAGTGTAATGTAAACAATGAGCACTAATATGGGAGAGGTTGCATGGGTGTTGTCTAGCTTGGGTCCCTAGATCTTCCTATCTCGTTGAAACGTGGCTTAGAAGGCCACAACCCTCATAAAATGTGGATTAGAAGGCCATGACCCTTAGAAAATGTTTCTTAGAAGGACACAACCCTCAGAAAAGCATATGTTTAGTTAGTGTTGCAATCATCAGTCCTTCCAGTGAAACTGGGTCGAGTCACCTCCAGAACACCATCCCACTAGTCAAGTCCACCCTCCTAGCTACCCAGGCTTCCCAGTTTGTGCTCAAACAAGTTTCATGTTCATGTCACCTATCACAATATGCATAACAACCAAACATGGAACTTACACATGAAAAATCACAATTTTCACACCAAACCCCTCTTTTGAAACCATACGCACACCAAAATCATTTTAAAACATAATCTACACTACATTCACATTAAACTATACTAGATTCATTATTGAACAAAAATGCTTTGATTGTTATGAAAACCCATGAGATAATTTATTAAACAATTTTCAAACATGTCTCAAAACTCTTAAAGGGAAAAAAGACATTCAAAACCCCCTTCAAAAATAAAACATATTCTGACACACGCCAAAATATAAACCGCGTCATCCACCCTCTCTAAATCACACACTGCACAATTTACAAAACAATAATAAACATTCTAAAAGTAAAATCTTATAAAACTATTTAAAATAAATCACTTGGTGTTAACCACTAATCCCACACAAACCCCTCTTATACGACTAAACACACCCGACGTCATTCCAAAAATACAATGTTCACCATCTGCACAAACTAATAAGCTAACCACATAATAAAAAAATCACAAAAAACTAACTAGATAAAAGTTCGCAATAGAAAACACATATGTAACTGTAACATGTTTCCAAAAAATATCAACACAAAAAAACATTAATGAAAACCCACTTCTCACTACACAAAATAATTAATTAATATGTTAAAAAAATTAATCTTGAAAATAAATTCATCAAGTAATAACTTAGATGTGGAACCACCTACCTCGACGTCATATGCCAAAAATTGATGTGAAATCTTCAAATTCTAGAGTTAAACATCAATCACGCACTGTTTGCACCATAGGGAACCTCGTGCGAACTCTAAAACATGAATTCGGATAAAAAAAATCATGTTAGATCCCTAAAATAAGAACTCATACTCACTGAAAAAAATAAAACTCAAATGCTAAGGGGAGATACTTATCTGAAGGGGGAGCATGGGAGGTCCGGCTGCTGGACCGAGGTGTGGCGTGATGGGTTGTCTTCCGGGAATAGACAGGGCTCCATGGGGGGATGCGAGGTGGTCGTCCGGGGGTTCTGCAGTCACCGAAGTGGTCTGCCAAGGGTTTTTCAGAGGAGAAACTGGAGGGGGGGTCGCAGCACTAGAAGAGGGAGACAGTGAATAGAGGCTGCGATGAGGAGTCTTTTCACGATGATGTGAGTCCAGGGATGAGAGGTCTTCGCATGACAGAGTGGAGGAGGGGAATGGGAGTCTGGCGGCTAGCCCTGGGGGGAGACGACACGATGGGGAGGGCTGGACAGGGAGGTGCGGGGTACAGCTGGTAAGGGGAGGTAACTTTCGGCGTGATGGGATATGGGAGAAAGGGGGTGTGGGGAGTGGTGTGGTGAATATGGAGAGGAAGTGGCCCGGAAATAAAAACCCTAACAAAAAAACAAAATAAATATAAATATAAAATAAAAACAAAACTAATAATAATTTTGATATTAATAATAATAGTATTCCTAAACTAAAACCACAACAATAATTATAATTTTCTTTGCTCAATTTTCATTGAATTCTCATTTTATTATTCACCCCATATGTATATATATATTTATATATATATATTCCCTGCACATCGGGTAGGTCATGCGGTGACCCGAACAAGGTCACCCGTGGTGAACCAGGTGAAGTCATGCGGTTTCAACTGTGTCCTTCCTGTGTGATGAACACCGTCAAGGCAAAAACATGTGTTTTAAAATAAAAACTCAAAAGTTTAAGTCGGGCTTAAACATGAACTACCCAAAAAAAGAAAATTAATAAAATAATTAACTCAAAGATGGTGGGTGTGACAATATTTCTCAGTATTTTAATAAATATATCTAGCTTATTTCCTATAAATCATATATGGAAAAATTCGGACTCCACCATGCCTAAATAAGTACAATTTTCAACTGATGAATATGTAATTATAGTTAATATATACATAAAATTCGTAAATAAAAAATGTTCCCCGAGAGTTGAACACATTTTTTAGTAATAATAGTGGAGAAAAATTATATGTATAAATCTGTTATATAACTATGATTATATAATCAAAATTACTTGATATACATTAGGGATATAAATTTTTTTAAGGAAATCATCTTTATCTATATACATTGATGGAAAATATGATATATGTGCCCATATTGACATTAATACAAGTGGTACCTAAAAGATGTCTCTATGACCGTGTCCTTGATTTAATTCCATATATAATTTCCCCTTTCAAATGTAATATATCAAAAAAACAAATACATGGAATATATAGTGATTTTTTCATTGTGAAATATAGAATTTCGTGCCTCTAAGGAAATGTTTTGCATTTAAAAGGCTTATAAGAACAGTAAAATGGGACTGAAATGTATTATAACACATATTGGATATCGTAAAAATAATAAATAAAATGTTATTACCAAAATATTTGAATAGTATCCTAGAAAGTGAAATGTATACAATAGTAGAAATGAAAAAAGAAATTGATAAGGGACAGAGAAAGGACCCATACTTTTTCATGGTATTAGATTAGGAAACATAGATTATTTAGAATAAATGAATAATATCTCATTTAAAATAAATTAATGGGATGATAAAATAAATTATTTAAGATAATATTATCAAATTAATGAAATTTTAAAATTGGATAATATAAAAAATCAAAATTGAAAAGATGAATGATAAATCGGATTGCTTTCAACTATATGTTTATGACTTATAAAATGGATAATGAAGAAGTTATTAGATAATAAATCATTGAAAAATAATAAATTTGACAATATTGTAACACAAATAAATTTATATCACCAAATTAAAAGTATGTTTATGGTATTTTGTTAAAAATTATTTCAATAGGAAAGTTAAACGATAGAAATACAAACCCTTTTTTACTTATGCCTTTTAGAATAGATCCAACCCATATAACATCAAAAAACAATAAAATTATGAATAGATATATGTATTAAGAACTAATTTATAGGGGTATTAAGAGATAATTTTGATTTCATGTGGGTATAAATGAGAAGAGGGGTGGGAACTAATATGTTCAGTGAGAGGAATCCAATAGAATTAATTATTAATTATTATATTATTCCATTATATCAAGAGATCTAGATTAACCATTTTGTCCCATTAAAAAACATAATGCTATAAAAATATGTTTAGTTTTTATGATAATACAAGTGAAATAAATTGGTTATTTTTGTGCATGCTTATATATATAATGTCATAATTACTTGGTTTCACTATTTTTTAAATTATATTACAATATTTTCAGTAAAATACCAAATTTCATCCCTTACATAATTTATATTTATTTATTAAAAATATATAATCAAATTTTTCAAATGCATGTTCTAAATATAGGAAATTTCTATTTTAAATAAGAACTTCCAAAAACTATTTCTTTATGGTGAACGGAACATAAAACAACTACATTATTATTCTAATGGACACAATGTTTTTTTTAATGAATTAACTTTTAAAAAATGATATATATTTTATGATAATATTACTAAAAATATGAGGATGTAATTTTGAAATGAAATTAATTAATAAATCATAGAATATTATATCATTAGAAAATATATTTCTAAACATTTTAATAGGAATTTTTAATGAATCAAAACATTCACATATGATACGGTTTTACATTATAAATATTAAAAAAATATAATTATAAATTTAATTAAATAATATGTTCAACTATAAATTCCTTATAAAATTTTCATTTTCTATAAATAGATTTAATATATTTTTTCATATGATGCTTTTAAAAAAATATAACATGTTAAACATATATTTCATCATAGTATGTTACATTATACTATTATATGTAACAACTATGACACTAGGAAAATGTGTATACTAAATTTTTTTAAATTAGATTCTATTGATAGAATTTATATGAAAATAAATATATCATAATAAAACCATGTCTATGATGGATATAGTTATCTAGTAATCAAAAAAATTTAAAATTTTATTTTATAAAACTATTTAAAAAAAATGATTATGATTAGGAAAAATGTATGATTCATGGGTTAATAGTCCTTTTATTAAAGACAATTTATTAATTAATACATTATAAATATTAAAATATCAGTGATATAATTCAAAGCACAATATAAAATATTGATTTCAATATGAATGGTATTTTCATACTATTAAAGGAATTTATTATGATCATGGATTTATGTATAAATAATATTATATTTATAATGATTTTAAAATATATATAATTTTTTTCATATAATGATTGAATAGTGATAATTAATATATATTTAATGGTTAAATAAAAAAATAACCCATATAACTTTTTATTATAAATATAGTGTATTGTTTCCCATAAATCATATATATTTAATATCGTGTGGTATTTATCTTATAAACCATTCATTTTTAATGTATAATATTTCTTTGGAGATTATGAGTTATGATTGATTATTTAACTAACATTACATTAAATATTATAAAAATTTTTACTTATATATATGATGATTATAAAAATTTAATTATTCTATGACTAATGTGCTTCATTATTTTTAATAAATGGAATAATATTTCTATAACATATTAACTAAATTTATTATTTTTATGTCATTATTAATTTCAAATTAAATAAGACTTTTTATATTATTTTGTTTATTTATATTAATATGTGTTTTTGTTTTAAAATAAATTTCTTTATAAATGACCTTATTCAATTAATAAATTTATATAAAGTAATTCAAAATCAATATAATCATACTTAAAATATATGATATATAAATATTAAATTTGAGGTAGGAAAATTTTCCCTGATATCAGAATCCTTCTCCCACAATACCACATGGATAATTTTTTTTCACTACACATGTAATAACATAATGGTATTTCAATGATGATTCATCTCACAATGATCTACTCCAAAACTAGTGCCTCCGTCAAAATGCATCGAGAATTAACTCAAATGCTTCAATTATGATCACAAGAGAAGGGTTTGGGAGGTATCTCTAGAAATAATATACCTGGAATAAATTTTTCATTTGAATATAATGTTATGACTGAATTGGTAAATATTTGATCCTAATGATCTTCTTGAAAAACATAAACAAACCCACATACATATGATATAGAATCCATTTCATATTAATAATCCCATGTACCAATTGAAATGATAATCATAGAAAGATGTAGTCACCAACCGGTAACTCTAGAGTATGGAATCATGGTTGGAATATAATCTCATATTACTATTGGTGGAGTAAAATATATTTAGGATCAATTACACAAGAATTGATTTATCCATTAGAAGACTCAACTAGATTACCATTACTTTGCATCCTATTGTCAATAGAGAGTTTATCTATATGTTCTATCAAATGAATCCTCAAATTGTACTTTCTAAATTGATTAATGATTAATATTTTTATGAATTACATTATATAAAACATATGTCTCTCCTTTAATCATTCAAAATATATAACCCGTTATCTTTGAATATCCTTTCAAATCAGGATAGAATAATAAGATTTCTCATTAGTTGGATAGTATCTAGTTCTCATGTGAACTATTGTATCTTGTTCTTTTCGTATACTATTCTAGAATCATTATGTTATAAAAGTATCACTTCCATGAATGATACCCTAAGGCATACCATTAAGGTGTAAAATCTCATTGACATACAAACATCACAACTCATATATAGATAAATTATACCTAATAAGAATTGAATGTTATCCATTAATCAGCTAATCTTTATTAACCCTTGTTACATTCCTTCCTTGATGTGTCTTTAAAAACCACTTCACAAAATCTATAGTGAAATAACCCCACTTCTTCTCTAAAAAGAGATGACTGGATAACACATTTGGGTAACTAGGATTTTTCCTTTAATAGATGATATGTAATGAATCAATAAATGAACCATAATATTCCCTTTATCATCCTACTCCACCAATACTATCTTGCAATATTTCGATACATCCTTTTAAGTCCCTTGTGTATTTCCTTTCAAGTCTAATGTGAATATTGTATCATCTGTTCCAACATATTCATAGGTACTACAACACAAAAATAGTGATAAAGATCCTCTTCAACATCAAGGCACTAAATATGTAGTGGATCCCCACCATATTTGTTTCCCTCCTGACCATGTAATTTGATATTGATAACTGACATTTCATTTACCTTTTATAGAGTGAGGTTGAAATACGTAGGAATTTTTTGTTTAATCAACCTCAATACTATTGTACATCAAGGAACATATCCATGAGAATGATCACCATATACCAGTAACTACCACCTTCACCTCTTCATTTTTAGGGCCTCAACAATAATATTTCCCATATTTGGGTTATATTACATTGTCAAATAAATGGACCATCAGCAGTCAACCCATCTCCATTTTCAGAAGATTCGGAAATAAATTTAAAATATTTTCTCTCTCCTCTTATGTTAGGCATATATGATTAACCACTATCCAATAATATTTAAATACATAGATAAAAAAAATACACAACCTCTTCCAATATAAGATTATTATTTTTAAAATTATATAAATTGATCCTCAATTTTTGAGATCAATATGTGAGAGCTCAACCGACCTGCATTAAGATTGAACTCAAAAAACCTCTAATGCATGGATGTATTGGGAATACATCTTACACAGATCAAATAAGGGAAAATATAATTTATGTTTTATCCTTCACATTATATCCATGATGAATCTCCCATAATGAATTGATAAAATACATCACAAAATTCAAGGACAATGTCCACATCAACACATCAACATTTGATAAATATTGAATGAAGATCATATAATATTCAACCAATCATATGAATCTACAGAACTAAAGAAATTATTTGGTTACATCAATGAAACCAAGGATTTATCCTTTGTATGTTCTATTGGTATATATAAATTGAAAATCATTATCTGAAATAGCTACTCATTTTTGGTCCAGAAATTATACATCAAATGTTTCAAATAATATTGATTCTATCTCAACGTACATAGAATGAAATCTAGATTCTAAGAATGGTCCTTAAAATAAAGGGTTAATAACTAAATATCATTGATCAAAATTACTAAAATTTAATCCTAATTTGGATATATGAACTGATTTCATATTTCCATAAACAATACATGATCATTTAATAGAGCCAAAAAAACTCACAAAACTCATACTAGCCATAAATCCTCTTCAAATAATTCATGGAATATCTAAATTCTAAACACATAGTTGATGATAACCAGAACCCATTTAAATCATAGAGAACCACTTGTCTCCCATTATCTTTTCAAATATAATGTAAATACAAGGAAGGTGATATCAATTCTTCACTATTTCATAGCTCAATCTCTATAAATATAATCAAATATTTTATGATCCATGCACATTCTTTCAAATGAAAATTAGGGCAACCTATATAGAGATATTTGGGTAAACAAACCCATTCACATCAACTCCTTCAAGCCTAGCCTTCAACTCTCAATGCCACATATGATCCATACTATATGAAAACTTGTAATGATATTTGTATGATGAATGATCTCATAAATAAAATTTTCCTCCCACATAGGTAGAATATTAAATCATACCACCAAAATAATTTTCAATATGTACTCAAAAATAAGAGGAATGATCATTTAATGCATCTGCTCATCGTCTCAAACAATACAAGACAAATGGTCCAAAATAATCCCAAATTCAAATTTTCAGGTATCGAATGGATTACATGAAACCTCCACTAACCAAAAAAGGGATAATTATCACCCTTAAATAACATCCAATGATAATATTAAATAGATTTATGATATTGATTCAGCTAATATAGACACTAGATTAAATAAAAAAGATTCATATTTAAAAAAAATAACATAGATAATTATTTCTACATTTCATGAGAGAAAACTCTAAACATAAATGAATAACATTAGATCGCACACCTAATATAATTTTATTAAATATCTATCCATATAGGTATCTTAATGTTAACATGGGATCATTAACATAATCTTCATAGAGAAATAAATTAAATTAAATTCTATCAAAAATAGAATATAAGAATAGATTATATTAGTATCATAAATCAGACAATCAATGTCACATCATCATGATTAACATGTTTTATCTCAGATAAATGAACGTAACCTACCCCAATCCCCAATACATGCCTCTTAATACCTATATAAACAGTGGATCATTACTCTTCTACTTTTTTTGACCCTGATAACCTCTATCACCTCAAAACATTAATAAGATGAAATAATTATAACTACCTCCATGAAACATCATAAATGATACTTGAAGTAATCCATTATCCATGTAATCTCCATAAGAAATAGGTGTCTGGTGATAGACCAAGATACAAGACTATAGATACCCTATCTACACACATGAATAACACCCCACTAGAGTTATTTGTCAATACTGTCGAATATTCAATAGATTAATGCAGTAATATTACAATAACTAATACCAAGAATCAAGGGAAAAAATATCTCCAAACTTGATCGTCCTATCCATAAAAATAACTATGAATCACTAAAATAAAATTGTTATATACCAAATAATCCACTCCCAAATATTTTATAAGAACATCACAAATCAAAAGTTTAATCCTCTTTCAGGTTTATCTCTTTAGTAAGGGGTGTATTCAAATCCTCAAAAATCATGTAAGATAGAAAATATTTACATAATATCATATAAAGTATCATTATCCATCCTCAAAATGGAATACCTGGTGGTCACTCCCATCGGTAATGAAAAAGGAAATTCTAAAAAATGGAGTCAAAAGAGCATCATTGTTCATCATTAACATGCTACCCAGAGCTATGTTCATTGACCCTCGATCCTTGTCACCACTCAATGTCTTGAGAAAGAAATATTTTATTAAATGTGTGAAAACAAAATAAAATTATACGTTATTTTCCTTTCCAATAATCATGTGTTATCCAATCCATCCTTTTTATTACATTACTTTTCATTACATTGTACACAGTGAGTATATTTTAATGTTTAGTTTCTTGGAAATAATGTACATAATAAATGAAAAAATAATACATTATTCTTATAAACAAGAAGGGAAAAATAATTGGTTTATGCTAAGTAAATTTACTTCAACTAATATCCTTGGGACACACATCAAAGGAAATCGGTGAGAATAAGGGATAAAAAGTGAAACAACTTACATATATTCCTAAGGAACATCAATAAGAAAATGAGAAATGTCATTGTGGAATAAGATATATAAAATAGTATTATCATAATAAAAATCAAAGGATTAATAACCCAGAAATTAATCTATAACATTTAAATTAGACATTCATAATAATATCAGCATGATTAATCACCAAGGTTTCCTAAGTGAAAATTACTATGTTAACTCCCCATGAATTGTAAAACCTGTCATCTATAGAGATTAAATTTTTTACCCAAATTATTGAAGTGATATCATGGTTCCCCTTAACATGTATTAGTAAATTTGAGTCAAAAATATAAAAATCATAAAAATCATAAATAAATGTAGAATAAAAATGGGTTCTATATTAAAATCATGGAACATCAGAAGAGCTTAAAAGCATGAATTTATTGTCATTTTTGTTCAATGGAAAAGAAATGTAAGTTTCATTTAGGTTATTAGCAAAATCAAATAAATAATTTTTATAATTAGGTGAATACCCATGTAAATTAAATAGTAATTAGTATCCATTATAACGATATAATAGTGATTGTCTTGAGGAGAATATGAAACTTTTGAGAAGTAAATTTGGCAGCATAACCTGTATAAAAAACGGTTTTTAAAAATGTAAATTGAGAAGGGAAAATGTTATAACATTCATAAATGAAATTTATTGTTGTAATGGAATATAATAAAGTGGAAAATGAACTTATTTTGTGAATTTTTAGACCTACATCATAAAAATGGGAACTTGAATAGAAAAAAGAACATGATATTTCAATTAACATAATGAGTTGTGGCTAAAACATGGGGATTGGAAAATTTGGGGATTAAGGAAATATGTGGTTACTCTTTTAGGGATAAAACTAAAATAGATTAGTGGTTTATGTATATGGAGTGAAAATAAATAAATATGTGGTTTTTAATTTATAAAAAAATGTTGAGGATTTTTTTATTAATTAAAAAATATAGACCTTTGTAATCTTGGATGTATAAAATGAAAAACTAGGGGGTCTCTGTAAAGACCCGTAAAATTCAAGGGAAATTTTTTTCTTAATTTTCTTTAGAATTTTACAAGAGCGCGGTTTCAGACGGCACCTGATTCCGAGGCCCGGAGTGCCCGGAATCAATTTCCGAAGTTTGGCTCGGGTACGTTCAGTGAACGAATGAGCGGGAATTCCTAACTTTTGATCCGGTGCTCGGAATTGAAATCCGAGAGCACCGATGAATTCGCAGCACCGATATTCGCTTAAAGAGACCTTTCCGGAAGTTGCGTTCGTTGCAGGTTGAAAGTTAGTTTTGGGGTTTTTAGTTTGAGTTAAATAAAATTTGTGAAGAAAAAATTTTATTATAACTTGATAAAACCTACCAAAGGGGGTTGGAAGTGGGACCCACACCCACTTAACCTCCCTTGGGAGGATTAAGTGTGGTGGGGCCCACACGAACCCCTAAACCTTTCTTCTTCTCTCAACTCCCTTAACGCCTCAATAAATGACTTGAGTTACTTATTTAATTATGGGAGTTAATCCTTTTGAATTTCAAACATTTGAAATTCTAGTGTGTTATGTGTTAATAAAATAAGATAGAGTCTTATTTTATTGTGGGTTATTTTTGTTTGTCTTCTTGAGAGGTGGAGAGCTTTTCCTTCTCCTTCTTCAACTCTGACGAAGAACTCGAAGAACGTTCATCTTGAAGAAGAACGCTCAAGCTCCGACGAAGAACGCCACACCTCCCTTCTTCGTTTACCGTGTCAACGAAAGGGGACGCCACTTCTTCCTCGGACAACCTTCGTCGGCGTACAAGTTTCGCCAACGACGTGTCTCTTCGGACGCATCCCTTCGTCATCGGATTTGACGAACGGCTACCGCGACGCCCGACCTCCGTGACGTCGTCTTCCGCGGAACGTTGACAATCTTCGAACCTTATACCCGAGGTAGGGGTTGTTGATTATTGTGTAGTTATTCTATTTTTGATCATGAATTTTAGCAAGTCTAACGTGTGACTTTGAAATAATTTAAGTTGCGTTATTGTTTAACGTGAGGGGGGCCGGACCGCATGAACACGGCCGAACCCGCCTCCATCGTTCTTGTTGTTTATTCTTGCAGGTGGAAGCAAAGTGGCATGGTGCCGTCGCACCACGCGGATGATCGTGCAATTATTTTACGCGGCGCCGTCGCGCCACGCCGAGGAAGAATCTTCAAGAACGCGACGCCGTCGCGCCGCGTTGAAAGGTATCAAGGCACGGCGAAGGGGCGCGGTGTCGTCGCACCGCGCCGGACGACGAACACCGCGGCAGGACGAGGAGACCGCGGCCGGTTCCGGGCCGCGGCGGGAAGAGAAGACCGGCGGCCTGGCCGCCGGCGTCGGAAGCCGAAGGGGGGACCGGAATTTCCGGTCCCGTTGGAGAAAACCGGCCGGCCAGCTGGCCGGCCGGAAGGCATTAAACCGGGGGAATTAATCCCCCGGCCAACACATAAAAACCCCCCTCTTTATGAGGGGGGGCGGTTCTTTAAAGGAGGGGGGGCAGCAGCCCCCCGGTTTTATTACCAGCCGGCCCCCACGTGCGGGGGCCGTTTCCTTGCAAAAAGGCGCGGCACAAAGGCCGCGCCGCCATCCAATTAGCGGGGGAATTAAATTCCCCCCGCGCAGCCTCCTCGCGGCGACAAGCCGCCGCGGCTCCCCGCGCCGCCGCGCCGCCCCAGGGGGGGGGGGGGGGGTCGGGCCGGGTCGGCCCGGACCCGGACCCCCCCCCCCCCCCCGTTTCGAACCAGTTCCGGTCTTTTGGCCATATCTTGAGCCTCGGACCTACGAATGACGAACCATCTGCGGCAACGCGATCCTTGGATCGAGACGGTCGTTTCGGTATATCGCACTCAAGGTTTGGGATTACTTTGAGTTCGGCCGGGTTGGTTCGTTCACAAAACCAACCGGGCCTTCGGAGCGGAAACGCTCATATCTTGAGCTACGGACGTCCGATTGACGTGCCGTCAGCTGTGTTGTGTTCCTCTTAGTGAGACGGATCTTTTGGCATACTCCGCCCGAGGTTTGGACGCAGGTGGAGTACGGTCGGGTTGGTTTTGCCTTAAAAACCAACCGGGCCCCGGAGACGAAAATGCCAATAACTCTCAGACCGGGCGTCCGATCGACGCGCCGTCTGTTGCGTTGAGTTCCTGTTGACGATACAGAACTTTTGGATACATCAACTCTGGTCTTTGTGACAGTTGATGTATCAGCCTCTCGGCTCGTGGAGCGGACCCTCCGAACGAGCTTGCTGTGTGCGGGAACCCTAGTGCTGGCTGCGACTGTTCTACTGCTACGACTACTACTGCTACTGTGACTGCGACGACGATAGTACAGAGATCCTGTGTGGATTCGACGACGACAACTTCAGCACTCAGCGATCCTACGTGGATCAGTGCTATAGGTCCTGTGTGGGCCCGATCCTGTGTGGGTCCTTTCGCTCAGCGGTTCTGTGTGAGCCAGCGCCTACAGGTCCTGTGTGGGCCCGATCCTGTGTGGGTCTTTGCGGGGGTTAGTTACCTATCGATCCTTCGTGGGTCCGACGACTTAGATGGATCAGTGATCATCTTTATCGTCCTTTGAAGAAGTATACCTGTGTAAGCTGAATCCTGTTGCTTTCCTGTGTGGATTGTGTTGTGCAATCCTATGTGGATTACGTTTTGCTTTCCTGTGTGGAATACGTTTACTTTCCTGTGTGGACTGAGTTGTACTTGGGCTCGGAGGATAGAGCGTATTTGAATTGATGACTTAGGTATATGTATGGGCATATACCTAAGTAGTGTCGGTTATTACTTCATGATTGTTACTTTTCTTCGTGGTTTATCCTTTGTGGATTTGAGAGACCTTCAGGGGTCTCGGGGTCCCTACTGAGTAGCTTATACTCACCCCTGCACGGGCTTTGCCCGCACTACGTTGTGTTGGTTGCAGACGACGGACAGCGTTAACCTTAGCTGAGGCTTGCAGAGCGAGACGGTACCCGGAGGTGGACCACTGGGCGGGACGTGCTCGGAGCGGACGGCGGGACCCGTGGAGCAGAGGAGCTATCTGTACCCACCCTTCAGGTGGGATTTCCAGTGGACAGCTCGGAGTAGCGGCTTTTACTTTTCAGTTGTTGTTTTCCCTTTCGAGTTGTACTTTACTTTCAGATGGGGTTTGTATACTGGCCCATTTACTTTTCCGCACTTTCAGTTGTACTATGCTTTTGTTTAGTGTTTACTTTCCGCTTGTTTACTCTGTGGTGTTTGTTTACTTTACAAAGGCAATGCCTTCCCTTTTTACCGGGATTTACGCCTTGGTGCTAGTTGCCAGCCCCTGGCCTATGGAAGGCGGGCTTGGGGTAGTCACGGCACAGACCCCGAGGGCGGGTCGTGACAGTCTCCCATAGTTCCTGGTCATGGATTCGGAAATTTGGGATATATTATATGTAACTTTAATCCAAAATAGCTTTTTATCATTTAATAAAACTTTTTGGGAATTAAAAAGTAATGATTCTAAAAAATAATGTTTTCTATGTTAAAGTTTACATTTTAGAATTTGGAATGAAAATTATATATTAGTAATTTGATTAAAATCTATTTATATAAATTATATTAAAGGAAAAAAAATTAGGTTGTGAATTTTGATTAATTAATTATTACATCTTTATGAAATAATTATGATGTCATTAAACATAATGAAAACTTCAAACCGTTTTTTCAGTATAAATAAAAAACATATTTTAGAAAATAATCAAAACATCCACCTAACCAAATTATGAAATAATAATATCCAAAATGATGTTTATTTTATAAAAATAATTCTATAAATAAGAGAATTTAACTTTTAGATATAAAAATTCTTATTTATTAAAAATAATAGATTGTTGGATATGAATAGTAAAATTTAGGACACTTAAAACCATTTAAGCCCATAATAATATTAATTTATCCATTATATTTAAAAAAGAGTTTTTATCTTACTATATCATTAAAATAAGTATTTATAATAATACCATTGTTTATTATAAATATTTTCATCTTTTTAGAAATTTTATTTTTGGATGAGAAGACAATTTATCAAATTCCATCTCAATAAAACTAATTTCTGTTATGAAAATTTTTTCCTAAATGGAATTAATAGAATAAAATAATTTATTTATCTAAAGGAATTAAATTTAATATTACTATATCAAGGAAATGTGACCCCTTTTTAAAAAGGTGTACTCCCTAAGAAAATGGTGTCTGGTGGTGATAGTTTTATGGGGAATCTCGGCAAATAATGATCGAGTGGTAATTTCTAAAAACATAGATGTCTCCTATATAATATTTCATTCAAGCTTCACTTGATGATTCTCAGCCTATTAATTGTCAATGGAGAACCCTAGTGATGATAATTCCATCCCAAGTTCCAAAACATGATCTTAAAATACCACGACTCTTCTTGTTATAGCCATTGACTCTTCATTCTATATCAATTAATATTATTAAAATTTTACCAATGAAAAAAATTATAATGGTATATTTATTATCAAGAGTATAACTACAAATGGTCATAATTGACCATAGATCATATAACAGTCGAATCCATATAGCCATATTTCCCTTTATGTTTACTTAATTATTAAATTGATACTATTTAATGTCATATAACATAGTATAATTAATGTTCTTAGAAATCAATATTCATTCAAAACGTCTAGGTCATTATATTCTCCCCCCTTAAGAAATTACAGCCACAAAATTTCAATTTTTTTCCATTTTAAAAAATGATTGGGTACTTCTATCTCATTGTCTCCTCTATTTCCCAAGTCACTTATTCATATTTATGGTTCCTGCATTACACAATGATGAAGTGGGTAGTTTTTATGCAAATAAACTTGTCTCTATGGTCCAAATATATCTACTATCATATCATTATATGAGAGGTAATGTTTCCATTGTACCAGCTATATATTTAGTACATGGGATGGATTTGGTTTGAACTTACCTAAGAGTGATAGGTGGAATAAATAATGAACATGAGCTATATTTGGTTGAAGTGAAATATGACAGGCTTCTGCTCCTATGTGTCATAGATTTCATATGATAATATATACATATGGGTAAGCTTCACATTATTCACAGGCCTCATGTCCGTATTCCAAGGTCATATTTAAAGAAAACAATTGTCTCTAATAGCAATATCAAAGTCCCTTCTATGGTTTTCAGCATATCTCTTCTTCTGAATCTTAAAATCAATTATGTATTGATGGATGGAATGAAACATTACATTCATCTCTTGCACTATAAAATCCCCAAGTATCTTTCTCCCACAAGATTCATCATAGTATGAATGATTTCTACATCACTTCCCATATAGAGCTTCATATGTTGAAATTTGAATACTCTATTATATATTGTCATTATATAAGAACTCGTCTAATGGGTGGTGTTTATCCCATCCACCTTTAAAATCCATTTATCATGTTTTCCTTATTTCATATATTTTTTTAATAGTTATTTATGTTTTTTTATCAGTCTGGGGGTGATATTCTATACATAAATTCAATTCTCCACTTTTATCATCTTGTATAATTCTCTATAATTTTTATGATAACCATGGAGCTCAATTAGAAATGATAGAAATTGTTTTCTCAAGCATCCTCCCCACATAAATTACTTATATCCAGGAAATTTTTTCAATTATGACAAATAACATAATAGAAACAAAATGGTAATTCTTGGTGGGTCAATCCACTCTAAACAATTTAACATATTTTCCTATTTATTCTTTTGCAAGACTAGTAAAAAATTACATAGTGATATTTTCCAACTTTTATGTTTGTATTGGTAGTGGTTTCAATAAACCTTTATAAATTTAACACCCAATATACACCTATTGAAATTCCATACAACTTGTTGTGTAGTTCACAATCTCTTATTTGATGTCATACCACCATGAATGATCACAAAGGTCCTTATACATTTTATTCCTTCTAGGATGTGTAGAGAATATAGAGCTATGAGATTCATCCATAATCACATTCATTGTTTCCATAATCGATTAGACACATATCCTTCAACTAAATATATATGTGCCATCTTGATCAATATTGAACTCATGAAGCATACCAATATTTACATCCTCTATCTTATTTTCTAATAAGGGATATTATCATTGATCATTCTTGATCATCACTATTTATTATGGATAACAAATAATTTAGGATATGGTTTTTGATTTACCTTCTGTTAAGATTCCCATTTTCAGGTTTACTGAGACATTGATCAAAGGATCTCATTAAATCATCATCATTTCCCGTACAACATGGTCTTTCCTAATTAATGCATCAATTGCATTTTTTTCTCTTACAGTGTGATTATTAATTAATAAATCCCAGTATTTTATAATTTTCAACCATCTAATTTTTTACATGTCTAACTCCTTTTCTGTGAAAATATATGCCAACATTTTTTGGTCTGTGTATATATCACATTTATCCACAAAAAGATAGTTTTCTGTATCATCAGATTAAAAATAACTATATCCAGCTCCATGTCATGATTAGGAAAATTCCTCTCATGAAGATTTAATTATCGAGATGCATAAGAAATCATCTGGTCATATTTCATGATGATGTACCCAATCCCTTTCAGAAATTCCATACTAAAAATCATTAATCCTTATCTGATACATTTTATATTTAACATAGGTGCATGAAACAAAGTTTTCAAAATATCTTGTAGACATTATTCACACTTCATAGACCATATAAACATAGCCCTTTTCGAGAAAACATTGTTAATGGATAAGAATGTGTGAGATTTTTTTGATAAACCTCCAATATTATCTTACTAGACTAAGGAAAATATGAAAATCAGTTACTTTTTTAGGATGAGCCCACTCTTATAGAAATGTTTTCTTGATTGGGTAAACTATAATTCCTTTATTGGTTACAATGTGCCCCAACAAAGAAACTTATTTTTATAAAAAATCATATTTACTCAACATTTGAAGTAAAAAATCATTCCCCAGTGATTAGAAAGGTAACCCTTATATGACCCTCATGCTCCTCATGAAATTTTGAATATATAAAAAGAATCAAATAAACAATACAACAATGTTATCATAGTTTTCTATAAAGACTCTATTCATTAAATTCAAATACATAGAAGTGTAATTTTTCAATACTAAGGGAATATAGAAAAACTCATAACACCCACATCTTAGTGAAATGGTGTCCTTTGGAATATCTTCTTTCTTCACCCTCAATTGATGATAAAACGATCATAAAACAATCTTGGAGAATAATTTAGCCATGTGAAGCTGGTCAAAGAAATAATCAATCCTTGGGAGTGGTTTTTTTCTTCATAGTGACAATATCGTGTTCTCTATTATCAATGCACATCCACTTTGATCCGTCCTTCTTCTTCAAAAAAATTATAGGTTATCCCTAATGAGATAGAAATTTTCAGAAAAACCCTATCTACAAAATATCATGATTTTATTTATTTTTCCCCTCCATATACAGATTATTCATTCTATAAATGGTCTTGGATATTATATTGGATTCGAGTATATGTTCAATAGACAAATCTACCTCTCATTTAGGGGGAGGTATAGATAAATATTTTGGAAATCCATAAATATAGTACTGAATGATGGGAAAATTTTCTATAATTATAAAATTATTTCATTATTTTTCAAATTTTTAGACAACTAGGGTGACATTATCTTACACTGAATAGCATAGTATGGAAAATATCTTCTCTAAATAGTTTATCCATTATTCATTCGTCAATTGGTCTGTAAATCCACTAAACTATTTTTCTTATTGAATCAAAAGGGACTCAACATAAGGTTGATCCCTTAAATGTGAATTCGATCTATCGGTTTGATTAAAGTTATTTTACATATATCAATTTATTTGACTCATCATTTTCATGATTTTTTTATTCCATCTTCCATTAGACGATAGTCTTTCCATGGTCCTATTTGATAACCATTTATGTGGTTCCTCCTATATCCAACCATTTTCTAAAAGAATTATACTTTGGTGAGATATGTAGTTATTTCTATAATATTATAATTCGTATGGAATTTTATGTCATAAAATACCATTCTTAAATATGTTACTCATTCTGAACAAATATATTCTCAATAAATTCTTCACAATGGTTCGTAAAAATGTTGGTCATTAACAAAAAATATCCCCTGGGAGTGTGAAATCTAGACTAAAACATATCTCATTCTAAAGCCCTAGTTCATGTTCAGGCCTAGCTCAGAGAGGTGTTTTTTGGTTTTTACCCCTAGTTATATACGTTCCAATCCCACATCCATTTATTTGTATCCAAACAAGCATTTATTTTCTTAGAAAAAACATACATAATACCTCAAAAAAATACCATGGGGTTTTTATATATTTAAAATTTTCTCTATGGTTATTCCTAAAATTTTTAAATTCTAATATCCAAAAATAACTAAATATTCCTTTAATACACACTTTGGAATCTTGGCTTTTTATTACATAAATTTTCACTACATTTTACTAAAATTGGATCTTTTAATGTTTATTTTCTTGGAAATATGGTAAAAAATACATGAAAACATAAAAAAAATATTATAATAAACTCTTTATGATACTTCATTAGTTAATCATATGTATATTTTCAACAGCTCATAACCTAGGGGGATACATCAATGGATAAGGGGTTAGAATAAGGCCCATTGAGGGAAACATTTTTTAAATATTCTTGATGAATTTCAATTTGATTATTAGAAATAAAATTATGACCATAGAAATTGAAAAAAGAGGAATGAAAAAATAAAATTTAAATCAATCATAACATGGATATGTAGATAAAAAAATTAATATATATAGTCATAATAATGTCACCATGTTTAATCACCAAGGATTCGTAAATGAAAATTACTGAGGTTATTTACTAAGGCACCTTTAAACATATCATATCTATAGATTAAATTCTATACCAAATTCATTATAGCTCAATCAGTGTGAAAAATATATGTGTATTAATTAATGTTAGCCACATTGATCATAATTAAACAATTCATAAATATCCCATGGATAATTAAAAAGTGGGATTCATATCAAAATCATAGCATTTCAAAAATACTTAAGAACATGAATATTATCACATTTTCAATGAATAAAAATAGAATTTTGGATTCATTTAAGTTAATAATATTATTAAATAAATTAATTTTACAATTAGTTGAATACCCTTGGAAAATAAACATGTGGGGTTACTCATAAAAAAATAAAAGATAATTTCATGAGGATGGAAAGGAATTTTTTCAATGAAAATTCAGTAGCATAACAAGTATAAAATATTGTTTTAAAAAATATTTAAATTATGGGGAAAAGGGTCTCCCATTAATAAAATAATCTAATTATAGTAATGGCATAAAATGATATTTAAAAAAGAACTTATTTCAATAATTATCATACATCTTACATAATACGGGAAGATAAATGCAAATAAGAAGTTGATATTTCCATTACATTGATGAGTTAAACCTAAAAAATGATAATTGTTACCTTGGGGTATTGACGAAACCATGGGGTCTCCATAGATTGTAAAAATAAAAATTATTTTTAGGGGAGGTATTTTATGTGTAATTAAATTGTTAAAAGTGAGGGTATTTATAGAAAATGGGGAGGATTTATTTATTTGTTCCCAAATGATGGACAATGAAATCTAGTTTGTGGAAAAAGGAAAGAAGTCATCATTCCCATTTTTTACTAAGGGTTTTTACATTTGGAAATGTTTTTGATTTTAATCCATAAATGTCTATCATCATTTAATATTACCTCTTTTGGAAAGTAATTGTAATTCTTCCACAAAAATAATATTTTTAATGTTATAGTTTTCATTTTAGAATTTTGAAAGTAACTTATATGTTTATAGAATGACTAAAATTTATTAAAATACTTGATATTAATAAAATAACATATATTAGGCTATGTATTGGGTTAAAATATTTATTTCATCATTATAATAGAATTATGAAATCATTAAACATACTGATAACATTGAATTATATTTTTATTATTCATGAAAAACTACATATTTTACAAAATTCTTATAAATTCCACCTAAAGTAATGGTGATGTGATAATTTCAAAAATTATATTTATTTTATCATAATAATTATATCAATATTATAATTATAACATTTTAGTATAAATATATTTATTTATTAAAAAAATTGCGGGTTGAATATGCACTGTAAAATTTCAAACAATAAAAAAAATTGTAAAAAATATGATTATTTTATAATATTTATTTAAATTAAAGTTTTTTTATCATAATATTAAATAAAAATAAAAATTATTAATAATATAATACTTTATTATAAATATTTGTATCTTTTATGATATGTACAATTTGGTTTTGAAAATATAATTTATCCAATTCTATCTCAATCAAACAAATTTTTATTATGAAAAATTATTCTTAATAGTGCATTAATGAAATAAATAAAATTAATATATAAATATAAATTACAATGTATGTAACTGACCCCTAGAATCATAACCCCTTATTACACTCATGTACACCCTATGTGTATAGTGTGTGATGTTGGATGCTCCCTTGGGTGCATCGGCCAACATCGGCAGAGTGGTAATTTTCGCCATGTTGAACTTCATTTGTAGGAGTTTTCATTCATGCTTTACATATTAAATCTTTTATTAGGATTGGTTAAGAGAAAACCCTAGTGATGATACCTCTCTCCAATGTTCTAACAAATGGTCTTGAAATGGCATTACGCTATTGTTTGAGGCCATCAAATCATATTTCGGAATCAATTATCCTTATTCAAATTTTAATTATAAAAGATAATTATAATGATAAAATTATTATTAATAGTAGATATCCCAATGATCATATTGAGTTGTGTTCATAGTTGAACAACTTTTATATTATGGTACAATCTTGATGGTCATAATTTCCTTTATATTTATCTCGTTATTAATGAGATTGGGTTTTTTGTGTAAAATAGAATATAACACACATTTTCATAAAATAATTATCATTAAAAATTTATGTGTTTCGACATGTTTCATGTTATTTTAATTTAGTATAGTAAATAAAAATTCACTACAAAATAAGAAACCAATAATATAATGTTCATTTATTTTAAATTATTATATTTACGTGACAAATTTACCCAAAAAAATTTAAAATAATATAATGTTATAATAAAAAACAAAATTAAAACAATTATAGGAATATTTATATCACTTTGGGTTTCTAGAATAATCACCTGGAAAAAAATATTAAAATTTTAGCAATGTTATAGAAAGTTTTAGAAATATAAAATATACACTTGAGAGGAATTGAAGAGAATTGTGAATTATGTAAATATGAACTATTTTTTGAATGTAGAAAACACATATGACTGTTGGAAGTATAACTATTGAAATAGTAACCTAACTTTTTGGAAAAGTGACCTACCTGTTGCAATAGTATACAAATATTAGTTTATTTAATGAAATAAAAATATAAGAAATTTATATTATTATAAAACTAAAAACTGTATAATATTTCAAAATAAATATTTTAAACAATGAAGTCATTGTTTTATTTTTGGAAAATACATATGTTTTATTTTCAATAAAATTAATTTGAATGATGAATTTTAAAATTTGGAATAAAATATTATTTTCATAAAATGGTTATTTTTATAAAAAAATAATACCATTTTATAAGTATTATGTAATATCATCTAGGGTCAAAAATAACAGAATCATCAAAATTGCTTTCTTTTACTAAATAAGAAATTTATTTAAAGAAACATAATTTAATTTTTATTAATTTATTTTGATACATTGATTTCTCTATTTTGAATCAATGTATCAAATTAATATTAGGTTCATTTTTTAATCTGATAAAAAAGTGTAATTTTTTAAGAATAATGAAATATAAAAACATATGGTGTTTTACATTATAAGTTATATAAAATGTTAATTATATATGGTAAGATATAATCAACCATTATCATATCATGTGATGAAACATATAAAATTTATTGTAAATATAATGATCATTTTTTGCAGTCTTCGTAAAGAGATAGCAAACAAATGAATATTTTTCTCAAAATCATCTATCTCCTCCACTTACAAATTCCCCTATTCACAACCTTATATATCCTCACAAAATCAATCAAAATACCTACCTTAAACTCTTATCCATTTACCATAGGTTGTGGCCAAAATAAAATACATTTTATCAAAGGAATAATTCATCTTTAAAATTTTCAACCCATGCTATAAGGTATGAAATCACAATTACTCCTTTTTATTTCAATTTAGATCTCTCATATTCTATTAATCCATCATCATATAATAAAATGAGTACCATATATATATATATATAATTTCTTTGTATTAATTATTAAAACATTACATAACTTCCTATAATTTATTTTCAAATTTTATAATCATCAATATTATGGTATGTACACCACCACTATAGAAAATAAATTTCATTATTCATAACCACCATCATGAATTGTTATAAAAATAATTTTATTGTAAAAAATGAATACAATAGTTGTAATGAATTCCATTAATTATTCAAAAATTGGTAAATAGACATTATTATTAAATTAAAAGAATTGTGGTCAACATGATTAGAAAAACTACCTAAATAAATGAAATATTAATTGATAATATTTATATGCGATGAATAATATTTTTCCTAATTTGTATTTAACATTTAAATTTTTTGAACTTGTGAAAAGATGAGAACTCCTTAAAATTTCACTTCAATGGTCATAGACCAATTTTGAAATAACTTCTATAATTACATAAAAACCAATGTGACCACAGAACCATGAAACAAAAATTCATGGGGTAGTGAACATGAACATGATATACCAAAAAATTATAATGAATTTTCATAAAATAGAAATAAAAATTTATATTCGCATGAAAATTGTTTTGGGTTAATGGAACATATTAACAAATATATTTTTATTTATGTTATTATTTCCATCATTCTATCAAACAATATCTCTATATTAATCAAATTTACATTATCTATATTCTATATATATATATATATCCCATACATATATAGATATTTTATTGTATCATTCCTTACTCGGGTTAAACATGTTTTCATTGATATACCTTCTCAATATTCCCTATAAATAAAACATGATTAGTGGTTTGTTTCATAATAATTATTTATTTTCATGTTTATATTTTTTAAATTATTTTAAATTCCTTAGTCTTAAATAATTATTACTATTTTCGGGAAAAAAATCATTGATTTATATTCATGGAAGATAATATTCCCATATCTTCTTTAGAAAATCATTAATCATTTCATAAAACATATCTTAAGAGGTTCCATTCTATACCTACATCTCCAGACTACTCATGTGAATTATATGAATTTCTAAATTATAGTTAAAATTTAATCCCATTTATCCAATAAATAATATCTAAAATTATTAAATTTCTACTCCATATGGTAATATTTATTACATGAAGTTAGGTTGGGTTTGGAATATTTTTTTTAAATCATTTCCTATTAATGGGATTTTATTCTGGTTATTCGATATGTATTATTTTCTATATTGGAAAACATACACATACACATATAATCATTTAATGTGTTGGATCGTAATTGTAAATCCCTTAATGTGTTGGCTAATTTATTTTACTCCCGAGATAACATGTATGGTCCATGAGCTATTAATGTTTCTCATTCTTCTATATTGGCATGGCAGCAAGCCTTGACATATTCATATGATGTCATATTTTATGTTATCTCAAAATATTTATTGTATAATGATCAAATGATTTTATTTCCATTATTTCATTTCCTAAATCCTACTATCCTTATATTTATGATATCATTATATACTTCTTTGACTCATGTGTATGACTTCACCTTGATTATTATCTCTAATTATTATCTGAATATGATTTAAACATAAAACCATTTCTTATATATGTTTTTAAAGTTGTTCATTATACTAATAAATGAGAAAATGGAATAAGGGATAAATTATTAAGATGTAAATAATGATCATGTATTATATTTTTATGTTAATAAATTATTTTAATAATAACACAAAGACACCATGATATTATATTTATGGATTGTGTTTTAAAATTTTTTCTTTAAAAATGATGTATAAATATGTGTATGAGACTCATATTTTTATAGTCCGAATTAGTGGAATCTCTAATTGTTATTTTTGTTTCAGTTAGAGATTATATTAGGAAATAAACTATGAATAAACTATATAGAAACAAATGAATTTATAATATAATATGTACATTCAATTACTTATTCATTTAATCTATTATCGTTGTTTACATTTATATACACACTCAATTTTCTTCCCATTCATAATTATCTTTTATATTACATCATTAATGTTAATATGATAACTAATTACAAAAACCAATGTGATGGTAAATATAATTATTTCCCAAAATATATGTTTAATATGATGTGAATATTAGTGAATAAATCCACATAAGTACTTTATCAAGTGATTAAAGTTATGATTAATAACATGTATCAAATGGAAATACATTTTTCTCCAATTAAAAATAAATTTAAATGGCCTACAATATTTAGTGAATCTTTAGATCTCATTATCATGGAAAAATATATCAATTACATGGAGAATATATTATCATTCCTCTAATAAATTGGGAAAAAATGGTATTGTCTATTGATTATTAGAGTGATAAGATAATAATAGGTGGAAAATGATCAATAATATGAAACCTAAGGATGATATCGAATTAATGTAAAGAGAATAAATGATGAAAATAATTTTCTATAACTATTCTCTCTAAAATAATAATCATAAAATAGAAAGGATCTTCATTGAACTCTATAAAATAAAGTAGGAGTGAATATGATCTTATGAGGAAAACATTAAAGGGATTTCAAGCTATTCCCATGAATTGTTTTTGACCTCTAAAGCATGGTTCAAAACAACTTGTTGTACTAAATTCATTTATAAAAAAATTGTTAATATTATAGGATTGAAACCATGATTAAATATTATTATTTAACCTTAATGTTGACATAGATATTATTCACTATCAATAGTCTCGTAGTGGTAGAAATAAAAACTGGAGAACAGAGTTTAATTGTAGAGGATTGATATAAAAATATCACAATGGGAAAAAACCCAACTACCCATATGCATTAAGTGTATTAAATTTTATATGGGAAACTTCATCAATTTATATATGAGATATTTTAATTTTGAAATAGAGGGGAATCATGAAAATTAATATTTAATGAATATGATGAATCCAATAAATAAGATGAAATAAATGAAGTCTATGATCATACCCACCCCCAACAGTATAATTTTTCAGTTGTTTGTAACATGGAAATTATACAAACTGGTGTATAAAACCATGGATCATCATGAAGAATAAATACTATTAACAACATCACCTGAATGATCAAGGAAAATTTTATTCCACCACCACAGCTAAGGTAGTTCCAAAAAATGGAGTTGTTCAATGTATATTTTTTATTTTCCAATGAATGGTGGAAGTTCTATTTTATTTATTATCAACATGTTTCATTAAATCTTATACATTTTCTAGATAAATTGGATCACATCTCTGATACCTTGATATAGAGATATCTATGAAAACACCTAGTAGGGATATCATCAAAACCCATGGGTAAGACTCTCCCTCAATTAGAATTAGTGGTAAGATTCTTCTATAAATATTGTTATTCCTTACATTAGGATAATTTATTTATATTTTGAGCTTGAATTGTCTCACATTATATTGTGATCTCAAAAACTATCAATAAAAGTAATTATCTTTCCATACCCAAAACTGTCAAATGACTTATAAAATTTTGATGAAGATTAAGAATCATCATTATCAAACACTTGAATGGTATAGATATTGACACTGAATAAATAATTGTATCTTTATCAAATGATTGAGCGAATGCATCTAAATTAATTACCAGACCATTATGAGAAATTTCATGTATGATACCAAAATTTTAAAGAGGTATGACCATGCTTATGATTTCATATATCACTATTTATAATAGTGAATGAAAAGTTTCAAGAGAATATGATGTGCCTTCGGGGTGTCTCGGAGGGGTTTGGGGTATGAAAAGGTTTAATATAGACTATATAGTGTAGGTTTTATGATTATGACATGGTTTGTTATAAATCTACACTAGAACCATGTTCCATATTTAGGGGCAGTGAACAGTTGGTGAAAGTGTGCATGCTTGGGGACCAAACTATATAGGCTTGTACTGAGCCATACTATATTGCACCACATGGTTTTAAAAACAATGTGGCTCCAGAGAAGACTATAATGCTAAGGCCCCCTATTACCCAGAGGGTGTCTCATAGTTTGGATAACCATGTTACCAAACTACGTGCCTCATTTAATATGGTCTAATATCCCATTTAACCCATCTAGATTTATTAAACCGTCCCTGATTTTCCCCCCAATCTTCCTATATAAACCATGTTGATTAACCTTACCCTCCCAGCAACCCAAGGATTCATCTCCTTATTTCTTATCTTTTTGAAGTTCCTTTGGGTGTGAATTAAAATATGACAGAGTCTAACACTCATCTTCATTAGATTTTGGGATTGAAGGATTATATAGTTTTTATAATCCTTCATAATCCCTTAATATTACTTTTTTGAGATATTTATAGATTTTTTCATTGAAGGAGTTTGAATTAAAATCAAGGGATACAATTAATTGAGTGTTCTTTTATAGACATGAGGTTGTTCATCTATATGATAATTCTCATAATAACTGTGGTTCATTTATGTGTTTATGATTTAACATGGTTGTTGTTATGTGATCTATTTGGAATCCTTGGTAGGAAATAATAGATAGATTAATTAAATGTTGAATTAAACCCCTTTTGATTCTCATGGGACAAGATAAGGCTGAATGAACAGGAACCTATAGCCACCCACGGGGAAAACATGTTATGGATCGAATATATAAGGCCCCAGCCTTAAACCTTACTTAATCTTGAGTTATTACAAGATTACACGTTGAGAATCTTTTCAGGTTTAGAGTTTTAGAGAATTAGATCATGAAACTTGCATTACATTCCACATTTAAACAAATTGGTTACATAAAAGACAGTATTCATTCTTCCCATCAACGGAAAAATATTTAAAATATAACACAGATTCTTTCTTGACACATCCTTAACACTATAATCACATCATGTACCTTTCCCTTGACCTGTGAGAAACATTTCAAAAACTTGGGATGAGCATAAAAAGCTCAGTAAGAGTTATAAAAATATGGAAAGGAAACATGAGTTCATATATACATTAGAATGAAATCACACTTTACCCATAAAACATAGGCATATCAAATCATGAATAAATCATAGAAAACATAAGACATAAAGGTAACTTGAGGCATTCATAACATTCTTACGTAGGGAGTAACCCTCTTGGTTACGTTTGGAATACACATCACAGTATATTCCCTAAATCTCTTCGGAGAAACCTTAACGTTTCACTCCTTCGCGTTACCCAATGCATTGGAGAGCTATATCGGGCTCACCTGCCCTTAGTTTATCACGGAACCACCCGTTTTCATAACAATGCCCAAGAACCATAACATAAATGTATCACATAAAACATGCATAAAGAAAACATAACATTTCCACATTTCAATCACAATATAACATTTTAGTATATTGAAATAATGAATCCATTCAAAAAGAAACCATTTCCAAAACCATTTAAAACATTTAATAAAGAGATTTTTGAATCAAAGTGTCCCATACCACATTGAAGCTTAAAATTTTAAACCATTAATATCCATACAAATAAATCCTTAAAACCATTTTGAAAACATGGATATTAATAAGAACAAATAATTAAAACATTTAAAACGATATTTTGGTTAAAGGGGTTTTACCAAAATTAGAGACACTTGAATACAATAATTGAGGAATAACATTTAGTCAGAACTTTATAATATCATGAGAATAAATGTATTCATGATATAATACTCCAAAGGACAGTATATACACCATATAAGAGTGAATTGGTGCATAACAACAGTAAACCCTCAATAGAAATGTCAAATGTGATGAAATCCCTTACAAAGAAGGTATCCTTAAATTAAGGACAAATCAATCTCAAAAATATGTGTGACAAATATAAATACACCCAATATAAGTGGATATTAAGTGTAAAACAATAAAAGGTCATTCAAACATATTCAATGGATGACATATTCAATGACTACATGTTGAACCCAAAGAATTCGAAATTGGGTTAAAAAGTTCCCTTGACAGCCTAACAGCATCACATCAAAATGAGTTGATGAGAGATAAAAAGTGTATCTCATCACTTGGACATAAAATTTACATCAATAAGGAGATATGAGAACATATCCCAACATAACAATATGTAAATTAAAATACCCAACAAAATAAGTCTTTTAAAAAAGAGGAGGGTGAAAGGTTCCCTTACCGACTTGGGTATCCTTCAAAACATACACCCCATGAAAGAAGGACAATAGATCATTGATGTAAATACTCATAAACGAAATTATTTTACACAAAGAGTATAATAATGTGCAGTACATACACCACTCAATGGAATTTGTGGCAAATGTAGCATAAATCTCTTGGGAATAAAAGTGAGATGAAAAATCCCTTACGAAAACTCGGCAGCCTAATGGCGCCACATAAAACTTCCGAATATGGATTGATGAGATCAAATAGGGTATCTCATAACATTACCATAAAATTTACAGCAATATGAATATAAAAGAACATCCCCCAACATTACAAATAGGAGCTTAAAAGAAGTGACATAAAGGATAGTACTTAAAAAGAAAGATAGAGGTTAGATCTCTTACGAAAGTTCGGCAGCCTAACGGCACCACTCAAAACTTCCAAAATAGATTTATGAGAGAGAATAGGGTCTCTCATCACATGAACATAAAAATTACAGTAAGTGTAATATAAAATATCATCCCAATAACAAGAAATATGATCTTTAAAAGGAATGACATAAAAGTGTGTACTTAAAAAGAAAGAGAGGAGTAGGATCCCTTACCTCGGGTCCGACTTGACTCGATCGTTCTTTAATCTCCTGAATAATAAACTTGAGTTAATTTATACTTCCTTAAGAACCTTTTAAATTTCATTATTCCTTTTATATCACTTATTATCATGTCATAAACATTATGTAATCATTTAAGTTAATAATATTTGTTTTGTCGATATTTGGTTCTTAAGTCGAAAGTGGACTTTTTACAATTACATGTTGTTCGTGTGGACAAATGTTTATTATATCCAGAATTGTATTCATGATGTATATATCATATATGTCATATATATCCAGTATATTCATGCATTTATAACATTACATAATCATTTAGAGGTAAGAAATGAAATGCACCGTTCATGGAGACGGTAAGCCGTACGTACGCATGAACGCTACTTTCATTTCTATTTCGTATTTTATAGAATGGAATAATAATGATATAAAGGTATATTATAATTCCAGTATAATATCATATATAATATCATAGTTCCATCCTTTATACGTCCCACATATGGTATTTAACGAATCAAATCACTTTGAGGGGGCGGTAGTCCGCACTTCCTTAAATGAAGATATCGCATTTACCCATAATGGAAACCATAAAGGTATGCCCAAAATGAAAAAAAAATAATCTTAAGGAAAACATAAACATATTAAATATCATATATAAAAATAGTTACATCATAATGGCCACCTTTAAAGGTGTTAAATGAGTATTGAACAATCATCGTTTCGGGAGGCAGAATTTCACCATCCACGGAAACCGTATGTTCTTTAACCATTTGATGTAGTTTTGTGAGAGTGTAGCTCGAATAAATCTTATAACAACATCCTAGTATATTTAAGATACTGTTTTTGTTACAAAAGAAGTAAATAAAAAGAGTTTAGGGGGTTGGAGCAGCAAAATAAAACAAATGAACATGAGAGAATGAATTACCTTTAAAAGTGTAACTCCTTTTGATTTGAGCCTAAAGGCTTCCTTTGAAAGGATTATGCCCAAAGGGAATCCTCTAGGATGAGGATAGGGATGTGGAGAGAATATATGGGTAGGGTTTGGCTGAGCCAAAGGCTTGGGGAGTGTGTGAAATGAGGTAGAGGTGGGGGCCTTTTATAAGAGGAGAGGAGGGGCACTTTTGGAAAGTAAGAAATATTACTTTATTTGAAAATGTGTTTCGGTTTTAAAAGGTCCCACATTGATATAATTCGTGGATAAGGTGATAAGGGTTAGAAATCCACCCATCCAATAAGTTTTGTACATGTTTAGGTCATAGAGTTTACATTATCTTCTCATTTTATTTAAATCGGCAGATAATGATGTCATCGCTGCATCATTATGATGTCATAAATAATTTAATTTATTTAATGTCTAAAAATTATAAACAAATTACTATGATGTAGGAAATATTTTTAGCTTTCCAATGACTATTTATAATAAAAAAATCTGACTTGTATAACCCCACTTAAAAATTGTTTTAGTAAAACATATCATGTTTGTGTCATTTTTACTTTTACATTAAATAAAAAGTTATTTATGTCATTTCCCAACAAAAGTGGCTCCATGGGGTCCCCAAGTTGACCCATGGATTGTCTTGGTCGTCCATTACACATCCAATGAGGTTAGGACATGTTTCAAGTTCATTTCATATTATTAAAACATTATTTTTACCTTAAACTACACTAATTAGCTCTAATCGCGATTAAAAACTTAATAAGTTACTATTCACCAAAAAATTATTTTTATCCCATTGAACCACATTTTACTTCTTAATGACAACCATTTATGTCGGATTTTTGAAATTCAAAATAAAAATATGGAAAATTTTCATTTAAACAGAAAAATCAGTTTTTATAAGTACCACTTAGTGGTTTCACTATTCATCAAAAATTGAAGTTTTTCAGAAAAATCCCAAAAATTCACCCTAAGCTATATTTGATATTACGATTTCAAAAATGAAGTCTATTTTAAAAAATTCAAAACATATAAGTCACATTTATTAATTTAATAATTAATTCCCGTTGTCAGAGTAAATAGCGTGTTTTTATGAAACAATATGTATCAAAAGATTGACACTAGTTTAAGTCTAATTTCAAAGTGAAATTAATTCCAACGACCACTATTGGATTAAATGGTAAAAATATATTATAATTTCACTTTAAAACTAATTCAAAAGATAATCTAATCATATAAATAAATTAGATTAAAACAGGTTTTGAATTAAAATACAACATTTTACACTATTCATTAAAAAATGAACTTTATCAGAAAGATACCAAAAATTTACACAAAGTAAATTTTGATGTCCCAATTCTTAAGAAGATTTTTATTTGGTCCAATTGAATGTATAAGAGTGAAAAAAACTATATTTAATGACGGTTCTCCATCAAAAGGCGATAAGTGACCCTTTAGTGAAAACCAGGGCATATACGCCTAAAATCGAATTCTTTCCGTATTTTAAGCCTTTATTTTTTATTGGATAAATGTAAAAACATTTAAAAACATATATAATCATATTTTAGTTATTTATATCCATTCCCTCCATTACAACGGCTATATGTTAACTACCATTTAAAATAATATTATTTTATTATTAGAGTGCAACGTAAGATTCCCAAGAAACTCGTTGTTGCGTGTTGGGTACGCCATCGAGCATAGCGTCCCCTTTAAAGTCATATTAATATTTTATTCACAAATATGGATAAATATGAAAATTTCATATTCTTTATTTACCAGGGGTGTTACATCCTTCCCCCCTTTTGGGAATTGTGTCCTCGCAATTTTTAAAATTGAGCTTGGAAACATCCTTGAATGTCCCACATCGGAACAAGAGTCGGTAAAACAATCACATTAAAATAAAGAAAGATAATCACAGAGGTCACCTGAGTTAACCCATACTAGGATTCCATGTAGAAAAACATTGACATGGAAGAAAAAGCAAAGGGTCATGTTCTTGATGGAGAGTGATAGTAAACATGTCTAGGAGAAAGTTAACAATGAGAAAATCACAAACTTGTGATGGGTTAAACGGTATTCGATTCCCCAGTAGGAAAAGTTAATATACAACATTTTTGTTTTAAGTTACTTTTTATTGAGGAATTTATTCATAAGGAAACATAATCACTTATCATGTTGACTTTCAAATTTTACTAGATTCCTTAATCAAACTCATATTTTTTCCAAAAGACGAGTATTTAGGGAGACTTGTTCGCATTAAGAGTACTATAATCAACTTCTAGAGAATCACCTAATCCACAAAAGAGAACTATATACATCCCATGTCTTTAGGCTTTAACCAAAACCAAAACCAAAAAGGTTAATACAAGGTCAGATAATCCAGAAAAGGATAACCCATTAAAAAGAAAATTCATGCTTAATCTCCAAAAATTTTCCAACAAAACCCAAAGTTCGACGTGGACCATCTGATAAACAATTTGTCCATAAAATTCTTCAAATTAAACCAATATAAGATTGAAACCCAAATATTTGAAGTATTTAGTCTCATAGTCTTCCAAGTTAAATCATAACATTTATCTCCAAACAACATCAGTTGCTCCTAAAGTCTCGTATTGAAAAGTAATTAACCTAATCACATATCCTCTATGATAGGTTAATAATTTTCATAAATAACCCAAAATCAACTTACTCTTAAAAAAATAATTAGTCAAACTAACCAGGGACTTCACGTAGTCCAGTGGTAGGCGATAAATACCAGTTGTACTTTGATTGTGGGTTCGATTCCCGCAGCTTTGTCCGACGCGACGGGTAGTCACACGGTCTACGTGTTTTCCTTTTTACAAAACTACATAATTATCAAATCATTCCCCAAAAAGGGATAAAATCATCAAAAATAACCATAACATAATTTAACCTCAATTTTATCTCATGCCTTTCACTTCAATCATAACATATAGTAACCCATAATTACCTCAAAAGTAAGGATCATATAAACCCAAATGGTTCTTTATAACTATGTCCACAAAAGAAAATATAACTATTACTTGAATAAAATTTGCCTATATTAAACATCAGGGTTACACATAATATAAAAAGTCTTCTAATGTAACCCCATCATCAAAAGAGACTTAATACTCTTAAGAATTTCACCATAACTCTTGAAGCCCTTATATGTTGACATCTTACTCATTCAACATTCTTCATGATCCATTATCCATTCCTTTCCAACTTACTCTGAAATACCTCTTTCCTACAAACACAATCATGAATCATATCCTAAGATTCCAAAATAGGAAAACAATAGTCATGAAATAGTACATACCTTTGATTGGTCATTTTCAGTTTATTCATCCTCAATCGGAATGGCATTAGGTATTGGTAAAAGAATATTGGTACGCTCTTGGTGACCCCATTCACGAAACTTCTTCATAGGACATGTGTTTGCATAATGACCATGCACACCACATTTAAAACATTCAATTGATCCCTCAAGAAGAACTTATTTCCCTTTCCTCGAGTCAACTGGATGATTCCTTTTTCCATGGCAGGTTCTTGCTTTATGACCTCCATTTCCACATCTATAGCATATTTCTGTCCCTTTGAAACATTTTCCCAGGTGTTTCTTTCCACATCTTTGACACATAGGTCTTTGAACACACTTACCTTTATGATTATTACCTATACATCCGTAGGGATTTATTTCTTGCTTATATGATGCCTTAGAGAAATCTCCAAGGTTTAGGTGGTTAATCATGACTCCAGATATTTGGTTGAGGATAATCACAAGATTTCTCATTGCAGCTCCCATATCATTCAGTTGCTTGCTCAAAAAACTGTCACAGTTTCCTTCACATCCACTGTTACTTTGGTGCCTGCTAGATCCAGCCATTTACTAAAACCAAAAAGGTCAGTGTGAGTATATCAACAAAACCATCATGTACTAATGAGTAAGATAAACACTAAGATATACTTACTCATTCACTTTATCTAAAACTAGGACTCTCTCTAAAATCCTAACCATTATGGTAATGTCACTTATGCTTAAAGAATACCCTAACCTCTAAAGTTATCTAAACCGACCTCTGATACCAAATATAAGGCCCCAACCTTAAACCTTACTTAATCATGAGTTATTACAGGATTACACGTTGAGGATCTTTTCAGGTTTAGATTTTTAGAGAATTAGATCATGAAACTTGCATTACATTCCACATTTAAACAAAGTGGTTACATAAAAGACAGTATTCATTCTTCCCATCAACGGAAACATATTTAAAATATAACATGGATTCTTTCTTGACACATCCTTGACACTATCATCACATCATGTACCTTTCCCTTGACCTTTGAAAAACATTTCAAAAACTTGGGATGAGCATAAAAAGCTCAGTAAGAGTTATAAAAATATGGAAAGGAGACATGAGTTCATATATACATTAGAATGAAATCACACTTTACCCATAAAACATAGGCATATCAAATCATGAATAAATCATAGAAAACATAAGACATAAAGGTAACTTGAGGCATTCATAACATTCTTACGTAGGGAGTAACCCTCTTGGTTACGTTTTTAATACCCATCACAGTATATTCCCTAAATCTCTTCGGAGAAACCTTAATGTTTCACTCCTTCGCATTACCCAATGCATTGGAGAGCTATATCGGGCTCACCCACCCTTAGTTTATCACGGAACCACCCGTTTTCATAACAATGACCAAGAACCATAACATAAATGTATCACATAAAACATGCATAATGGAAACATAACATTTCCACATTTCAATCACAATATAACATTTTAGTATTTTGAAATAATGAATCCATTCAAAAAGAAACCATTTCCAAAACCATTTAAAACATTTAATAAATAGATTTTTGAATCAAAGTGTCACATACCACCTTGAATCTTAAAATTTTAAACCATTAATATCCATACAAATTAATCCTTAAAACCATTTTGAAAACATGGATATTAATAAGAACAAATAATTAAAACATTTAAAACGATATTTTGGTTAAAGGGGTTTTACCAAAATTAGAGACACTTGAATACAATAATTGAGGAATAACATTTAGTCAGAACTTTATAATATCATGAGAATAAATGGATTCCTGATATAATACTCCAAAGGACAGTATATACACCATATAAGAGTGAATTGGTGCATAACAACAATGAACCCTAAATAGAAATGTCAAATGTGATGAAATCCCTTACAAAGAAGGTATCCTTAAATTAAGGACAAATCAATCTCAAAAATATGTGTGACAAATATAAATACACCCAATATAAGTGGATATTAAGTGTAAAACAATAAAAGTTCATTCAAACATATTCAATGGATGACATATTCAATGACTACATGTTGAACCCAAAGAAATCGAAATTGGGTTAAAAAGTTCCCTTGACAGCCTAACGGCATCACATCAAAATGAGTTGATGAGAGATAAAAAGTGTATCTCATCACTTGGAAATAAAATTTACATCAATAAGGATATATGAGAACATATCCCAACATAACAATATGTAAATTAAAATACCCAACAAAATAAGTCTTTTAAAAAAGAGGAGGGTGAAAGGTTCCCTTACCGACTTGGGTATCTTTCAAAACATACACCCCATGAAAGAAGGACAATAGATCATTGATGTAAATACTCATAAACGAAATTATTTTACACAAAGAGTAGAATAATGTGTAGTACATACACCACTCAATGGAATTTGTGGCAAATGTAGCATAAATCTCTCGGGAATAAAAGTGAGATGAAAAATCCCTTACGAAAACTCGGCAGCCTAACGGCACCACATAAAACTTCCGAATATGGATTGATGAGATCAAATAGGGTATCTCATCACATTACAATAAAATTTAAAGCAAGAGGAATATAAAATAACATCCCCCAACATTACAAAGAGGAGCTTAAAAGAAGTGACATAAAGGAGAGTACTTAAAAAGAAAAAGAGAGGATAGATCTCTTACGAAAGTTCGGCAGCCTAACGGCGCCACTCAAAACTTCCAAAATGGATTGATGAGAGAGAATAGGGTCTCTCATCACATGAACATAAAAATTACAGTAAGTGTAATATAAAATATCATCCCAATAACAAGAAATATGAGCTTTAAAAGGAATGACATAAAAGTGTGTACTTAAAAAGAAAGAGAGGAGTAGGATCCCTTACCTCGGGTCCGACTTGACTCGATCGTTCTTTAATCTCCTAAATAATAAACTTGAGTTAATTTCTACTTCCTTAAGAACCTTTTTCAAGTTCAGTATTCCTTTTATATCACTTATTACCATGTCATAAACATTATGTAATCATTTAAGTTAATAATATTTGTTTTGCCGATATTTGGTTCTTAAGTCGAAAGTGGACTTCTTACAATTACATGTTGTTTGTGTGGCCAAATGTTTATTATATACAGAATTTTATTCATGATGTAGATATCATATATGTCCTATATATCCAGTACATGCATTCATTTATAACATTACATAATCATTTAGAGGTAAGAAATGAAATGCACCGTTCATGGAGACAGTAAGCCGTACGTACGCATGAACGCTACTTTCATTTATATTTCATATTTTATAGAATTGAATAATAATGATATAAAGGTATATTATAATTCCAGTATAATATCATATATAATATCATATTTCAATCCTTTATACGTCCCACATATGGTATTTAACGAATCAAATCACTTTGAGGGGGCGGTAGTCCGCACTTCCTTAAATGAAGATATCGCATTTACCCATAATGGAAACCATAAATGTATGCCCAAAATGAAAAAAAAACATAAGATTAAGGAAAAAATAAAAATATTATATATCATATATAAAAATAGTGACATCATAATGGCCACCTTTGAAGGTGTTAAATGAGTATTGAATAATCATCGTTTCGGGTGGCAGAATTTCGCCATCCACGGAAACCGTATGTTCTTTAACCATTTGATGTAGTTGTGTGAGAGTGTAGCTCGAATAAATCTTATTACAACATCCTAGTATATTTAAGATACTGTTGTTGTTACAAAATAAGTAAATAAAAAGAGTTTAGAGGGTTGGAGAAGCAAAATAAAACAAATGAACATGAGAGAATGAATTACCTTTAAAAGTGTAACTCCTTTTGATTTGAGCCTAAAGGCTTCCTTTGAAAGGATTCTGCCCAAAGGGAATCCTCTATGATGAGTAGAGGGATGTGGAGAGAGTAAATGGGCAGGGGTTGGGCGAGCCAAAGGCTTGAGGAGTGTGTGAAATGAGGTAGAGGTGGGGGCCTTTTATAAGAGGAGAGGAGGGGCACTTTTGGAAAGTAAGAAATATTACTTTATTTGAAAATGTGTTTCGGTTTTAAAAGGTCCCACATTGATATAATTCGTGGATAATGTGATAAGGGTTCTAAATCCACCCATCCAATAAGTTTTGGACATGTGTAGGTCATAGAGTTTACATTATCTTCTCATTTTATTTAAATCAGAAGATAATGATGTCATCGCTGCATCATTATGATGTCATAAATAATTTAATTTATTTAATGTCTAAAAGTTATAAAAAAATTACTATGATGTAGGAAATCTTTTTATCTTTCCAATTACTATTTATAATAAAAAATCTGACTTGTATAACCCCACTTAAAAATTGTTTTAGTAAAACATATCATGTTTGTGTCATTTTTACTTTTACATTAAATAAAAAGTTATTTATGTCATTTCCCAAAAAAAGTGGCTCCATGGGGTCCCCAAGTTGACCCATGGCTTTTCTTGGTCGGAAATTACACATCCAATGAGGTTAGGACATGTGTAAAGTTCATTTCGTATTATTAAAACATTATTTTTACCTTAAACTAGACTAATTACCTCTAATCGCGATTAAAAACTTAATAAGTTACTATTCACCAAAAAATTATTTTTATCCCATTGAACCACATTTTACTTCTTAATGACAACCATGTATGTCGGATTTTTGAAATTCAAAATACAAAGATGGAAAAATTTCATTTAAACGGAAAAATCAGTTTTTATAAGTACCACTTAGTGGTTTCACTATTCATCAAAAATTGAAGTTTTTCAGAAAAATCCCAAAAAAATCACCCTAAGCTATATTTGATATTCCGATTTCAAAAATGAAGTCTATTTTACAAACTTCAAAACATATAAGTCACATTTATTAATTTAATAATTAATTCCCATTGTCAGAGCAAATAGCGTGTTTTTATGAAACAATATGTATCAAAAGATTGACACTAGTTTAAGTCTGATTTCAAAGTGAAATTAATTCCAATGACCACTATTGGATTAAATGATAAAAATATATTATAATTTCACTTTAAAACCAATTCAAAATATAATCTAATCATATAAATAAATTATATTAAAAAGAGGTTTTGAATTAAAATACAACATTTGACACTATTCATTAAAAAAATGAACTTTATCAGAAAGATACCAAAAATTTACACAAAGTAAATTTTGATGTCACAATTCTTAAGAAGAGTTTTATTTTGTCCAATTGAATGTATAAGAGTGAAAAATACTATATTTAATGACGGTTTTCCATCAAAAGGCGATAAGTGACCCTTTATTGAAAACCAGGGCATATGCGCCTAAAATCGAATTCTTTTCGTATTTTAAGCCTTTATTTTTTATTGGATAAATGTAAAAACATTTAAAAACATATATAATCATATTTTAGTTATTTCTATCCATTCCCGCCATTACAACGGCTACATGTTAACTACCATTTAAAATAATATTATTTTATTATTAGAGTGCAACGTAAGATTCCCAAGAAACTCGTTGTTGCGTGTTGGGTACGCCATCGAGCATAGAATCCCCTTTAAAGTAATATTAATATTTTATTCAAAAATATGGATAAATATGAAAATGTCATATTCTTTATTTACCTGGGGTGTTATAGAATATGGGAAATTAAAATGAATTAAATATTATAATATTTTTATAGAAATATATTCTTAATATATATGATATAATTGTATGTGGAATTCATAGGTGTTTGTGAAATGGTTAAATTTGTGCTTGAATGAGAAAATTTGGTGTTCATGAATGTTAAATGGTTTTGAATTATTGTCTATTGAAAATCATGTGTTTAGGTATGTTTTGGAATTAACCAATGTTGACTATGATCCATGATAGGTGTTGTTGAGTATAGTTTATAGATATGTTTATATAGTTCGAATATTGTATGTTTAATTGGTTGTTTATGGATAGAAGTGAAGAATTTGTTTTAAGATCTGGAAAATTTAAGTTATATTTTTTGGAGATTTCAATTTGGCATTATAGGTAGAAGCCACCACAATGATTCTTACATATTGGGAGATATAATATTATCCCTGAGAATGAACCTCTAGTGGTGTATTAGGATTCCTTGGTGGTTCCATGTAATAGAGGGGAATATAAGTTCTGTGATAATTTTTCTCGATTTCTACATATACTAGAATGAGTCCCAGGGCGGGTGGTTCTTAGTTTGATTAACTTTACAATAGATTTTTAGTAGCAACACCCTGTGACATTCACCAAAGAGGTTTGACTGAAGTAATCACAATTTTAGAATGAGTGTATCTATACAATTATGAATCACATAGAGATACCTCCTATGATGTTAGTCATGTATGAGGCTTACATGTTGCGATTATTGTTGATGCGATGCTGGGACATCCTGGATTATGCTGAGAAATAAGATGGTATTATATAAAATGATTTCATAGAATGGGTTTTAGAACATTTCTATCTAGAAAATCTAATATAGGAGAGGGGTGCATAATTTATAAGTTCATCTTAAGGTACAATGGCAGTGATGTATTATGTTGGTCTCTTCAAAAAATCAACACATTCATCCAGTGTTGGTAGTGGGATGAGAAAGATACAAAGACATGTTTTGGGATGGACATAGACTTGAAATATAATATATATTATATATATTATATTTGATGATATTTGATGTGGTGGTGTATCAAACCATCATTTATGAAGGTAAACTGAAAGAGTATTCATGTGGTGGTCCTGTTGTTTCATTTTGGTGGTCTAGTGGTTTGAAATTGGATGGTAGGAAGATCTATATTAATATTTTTCCTCAGGGTTGTGGAAGAAATATTATCCACAGTATATTATTGACATCTATGGGTGGTGATTCTGGGTTCTGTTATAAGTAAATAAGGATGTGAATCATGTTTATTCAGATTACCTAACCACCTATTTATTTACGAACATGCCAAAGGATGGGTAATGTACAAACGTAATACAAGAAACCTCTAATGTTTGGAATGGATGGTGGTCATGGAATATGTAGTTTTTTGGAATAGGGTATACTACCTCCTACCATATAGGAAGTTGGAGTACTACTGGTCACAATGGTCGGGGTGACTGATATTGTGCTTTCAGAAATGATCATCCTAATCATTAGAGTAGTACATCAGTATGAGCCTGGGGTTCAGTGGGAAGTCAAATTCATGCAGTTCTGGAAGAATTTGGTGTTTTTTAGGATCAACCATTTATTATTTGATATATTATCCTTGTATCTTACACAACTTATATCTCTTTATTAGATATGTGGGCCTCACAATAATTTATATCTTATTATTTTTTGAATGTGATTTGTTTGGGGTAGAGCATATGTGTCATTTTTTTATTTCACACACAAATAAGGGTATGAGAAGAAAATATATGTCAATATAAGGAGTGTGATATTGTGTTTAGTTGGAATCACTTACACTGGGACATTAATCTTCATGAGGATTTCAGATTTAACCTTATATTGGGAATGGATTGGTAGGTGTTTTATTGAGAACATATTGATTGTTATCACTGAAGGGTAATGTTCATGTTGCTCGAGGGTGAAACTTATATTAGAAATGGGGAAAGGTATATTCATACGAGCTATACAAATCTATTTATTCAACAGTTAAGCCTAATCATGGCCTAATTAGAATTACTTGTTCTTAATGACATGGGGTGGTATGCAAGCTATTCTTTTATCCTATGGTGGATCGGATCTGGGATATGTTTCTAGAGGACTTCTCATGGTTACATTCCGATGGATAGGTTGAGTTTTTAATTGAACTAATGCATGGGACTGATCCAGTGTTTATTCTACCATATATAATGGAACCAAAATAACATTAAGAACTCAAAACCCAATTGGATGAGGTGGAGAATAATGGGATTATCCTTTCATGTATATCTCATTAGGGATATTATGTTTTTTTCTAAGAAAGTTTATGGTAATTTAGGGATGTATTTCCATTACTAGAAGTTGAATATGATGAAAATTAAGATATAATTTTCCCTTCAGTTTATAGAAGATATTTTTAACCATATGAAAGGTGTATCTATACTCTCTATAATTTATTTCAGATCTAGGTATCATTAGTTTATAAATATTCCATTTGATATATTTTGGACTTTATTTATATGAAATTATGTGTCATATTAGTTCATTATGATTCCCTTATGCTTTAAAAGATCTTTTAAAATGTATTTATGATATGTTAAATGAATATTCTAATTATATCTAGATTACTTCATAGTTTTTTGTGGATGAAATATTGGTGTAATGTAAGTCTAATTTTGACCAGTAAAAACACCATGACACCATCCTAAGTAAATATAGTGATAAAAATATATATGATAAGAAATTAATGTTTTTTGTTCTGGATAGATGCGGAAAATTTCATTGGATGCATCATCTCTAAGGAAGGCGTATCAGTGGACCTTGTTAAAGTATAGGTAGTTTTATCATTTGTGAAACCCCAGAAATTGTTTGACATTAGATGATTTTTAGGACTAGTATGAAATTAATAGAGGTTCATAAATGTATTATCATTATCAGAAACTCAACATTCAATCATTAAAAAAGAAGGTTTTCATGTTAGATTGGTCCAAATAATGTGATAATTAATTCTAGGATATGGAGAAACTATTCACTATTGCACTGAAATGTTTAATACCTATGTTGGATAAATTGTATACATTGTTTTGTGATACATATGGTATTGGGATGAGAGAATTGTTTTTGTAGGGAGATCAAGTTGGTGCATATGAGTCTTATAAATTGAGTCTTCCTCAGATAAATCCACATATGTGTTATCTTGAGTTGGGCACAGCTTTTTGTGAACTAAAATGATAGTGGTGTATTATTTTGGTTAAAATATATAACAACCACAAAATTATTTAGTACATCATCTTCCTACATGATTTGAATCTTCAATATTTGTTGTGGGTTGAGTACATCTTGTCTAATTATTTTTAGTTGGCATATATTCCATAAAAATCGATTAGTGTTGTGGATGCCTTAAGACAAAAGTCATAGTCTTAAGAAATTTAAGAGTTCATTTATGTGGGGATAATTATGTCCTTGATGGATGATATGCATATATAGGTTTGGTAGATCTAGTGATAAATGACCCATGAATCCTTGTAGTTTTATTCTGTTCTTTTGGTTTGGATCAGGGAGATGATGTATGAGGTTTCTTATTATTTGGACTAGAGGGAAAGCCTCAATGGTGTGATGTCACCTTCAAACTAGATTATTGTTGAGGATGACATCATCTACATTCATGTTCATGTTCTTATTAATAAATATATATAAAAATAACTTATGATTGAGTTTTATTCATGGAAGAGGTCAGCAAATATTTTTTTTACCAAAATGTAACATGATTTTCATTGATAGCATTGGTGGATTGGGATGAATAAATGTGTTATAGGATTTATGAGACGATGCTACACTATCTAGTAGGTTACGGTTGAGTATCAGGGACTGGGTGGTCCTCTATTTCAATTTCCTATTCTGGAATGGAATTGTGATGATGTCAATATGGATTTTAAAGTGGGACATCCTAGTATGCCTTAGATGAATGGTGTTATATGGGTAGATATTGACTGGTTTACCAAGGTGGCCTTTTTCTAGATAATAAAGAAGAATTTAACCATGGATCATCTAGGTACCTTATATGATTGGGATATAGGCTAATTTCATGTGGTGTCCTGAACTATAGTTTCATATCATGATCATTGTTTATCTTTTTTCTTATTGAATGGTTTGAAAAAGTATATGGGTACTCATGTTTTTTTGAGTGAGGCTATTCACCCATATATATACAGGAAACCAGAGCATACTATTCATGTTTTATAGAACGTGTTGAGGGAATGTGGAAATGATTATTGTGGATCATGGGAGATGTATTTGAAATATTTATAGTTATTCTAAAACAATAGTAATCAGGTTAATATTTACATGGAACCATATGGGTTGCTCTACTATAGTCCTTGTAGATCTACATTTTGTTTGATGGAGGTAGGGGAATTAGAGTTTTTGGGGATGAGTCTAACGAATGAGACATTAGAGATAAATCTGTTGATTAAAAAAATTATGGGTGGGTCTCATAGTTGTAAAAATACATATTATGATAAATTTCATTGAATAGTTGAGGTTGCGATGGGTGATCATGTATTCATTTTGGTTTTACCAAGGTTTAGTCACCGTTAGATTATGAAACTGGTTTTGTTGAAACATAGGAATGTGGGTCTATTTATAAATTTGAAGAGTATCAGACCAATGGCATAATAATTGTATCTTCCATAGTTGTATAGTGGTATGTCCAATTTTTTTATGGTGTCAGAGCTTTGGAAGTATCATTTGGACCACTATCATGTGATTAATGATGATCATGTTTATCATGAAGCTAATGCATCCATTGATGAGAATATAAATTGTATCATGGATCATATTCAGAATGTATTTTAAGGTAAGACTGTTTCATTGGTACAATTGTTGTGGCAGCATGAAAACGTTTAGGAGGAAAACTTATAAAGGTAAAGAGTTAGGTTGGGTCAATGGAAAAATATTTTTACCGAGGGTAAATAGAGATTCATAGAAGTTAGACTTGATGTTTATACATTATAAGGACCACAGGTTGTAAAATCCCTATCATCTATTCAGGTAAGATCATCTTTAAGACTTATATTAAATCCTATTAAAATTGTTAGAGAAATATTTTCAGAAAATATTTTTATCCATTTGGTGTCTCATGGGTTCAATGTATGAAAAGTAGGAAAGATTCCATCCAATTTTAGTTTTGTGGTTAGATCATAGTTAGTGATAACTATTTACCAAAAGTGTGTTCTGTAGAGAGGGTTGGTGAAAAGTTGTTGAAACCATGCATGGTGGGGGAACAAACCATGCAGGGTTGGATATATCAATCATGCATGGACACTACATAGCTTTTCATATCGTGTGTCTCCCCATGATATTGTGAAACCTGGGACCCCTCTTATATAGAGTATGGTGTATGGTTTGGAAAATATTGTGGAAAAACAATGTCATTTAATATCAATAGTTAATTTCCCATTTTACCATTCAAAATTCTTAAAACCTCACCTTATTTTTACACATTTCTAACAATATAAACATTTTTGAAGAACTACACCACCTCAAGTATCCTAATGATCTATCCCCCTCCTTCCAAATTAGAATAGAGTGAATCTGGGTAAGAATTGAAGTTATTGGATAGTATAAGACTCATATTCATTATATTTATGGGTAATAGACTTCTATAGTTATTATTATCTTTATAAATCCCTAAATCTCTATTTTTCTTAACATTTATATGTTTTCACTTTGATAGTTGTTTTTGTTAAAATCTGGGGTAGTGATTAATCATGTGTTAGTGTATGGACTTGTGGTTGGTGGTATAAAAGTTATATCTCATAGTATAGGTTTCTAATTCAGGTGTATGTTTTAATTTTTGGGTTCTATTATACAGTCCCTTTCGTCTCATTGGTATTAAATGATAAAAGGGTTAATTAAGTGATGGATTTAACCCCTAATGATCCCCATGGGATACGATGATGATGAGTGAACACGAACCTAGGGCCACCCATGGGGTTTGACCAAACCTGATCATCAAGATTGAAATTTTAAATTTTAAATTTAAGGTTTTCTGGGATAAAACCAATGATTGTTGTGTTTAGTTAACAACTTGGTATACAATAATGTTTGGTCAATATTGAATATGTTAAGTGGGTTATGGAATGTATATGGTAAATGTGATAAATAGTTAATTAAATCATGGGTACATGATAAAGTGGTAGGTGTGTGGTATTGTACTGAGTCTCTACTACAACATGTCGGTTGATAATACTGATCTACTCCCCTTCCCAATATTTCATAGTATAGGGTGTCAGAATGAGTCTATATGCCCCTATCAAATTCAAGTAGTGAGATACCTAGTCCGAGGATCCATTATAAGTTGTTAAATTGATATATTTATTTTTTAAATGATTTTTCCTTAGAATTAGGGAACCTAAACCCCCCTGAATATGTTGTTTTATTGACCTATATAGTTAAAAGTTAACAAGATGAATATGGATAACATTTGGAACAAATTTTCAAATATGAAAATCATAATATTAAAGCGTGTAACAATGATTTATAATTTTTTACCATTTATAGTTGTCTCAACTATATATACACATTTTATTTAGACTACTTATTATGTAGAAACTATTAGTGGTGTCTTACTGAATATTACTAACTCCCTACATTGAATGTGATAGGGGAACCAAGAGAAATTCATGGTCGCGGGTCTAGAAAATGGAAATGTCCCTATGCTGGATGTTTGATTTGGGCCTTATCAATGTTCATGGATTAGGGGAAAAACTTGGTGTCACAACCAATTTTGGGGATTATCCATTTGTCTATATTTTTTAGTTTTTTTCACACATGGATCAAAATGACATGATATGGAATGTTTTATATTTTTTTATCGGCATGTACCCAGTTTTGGGAATTGGATTGGTGAAGCATGTTTATTATTAATATTTTTTCCATTATTTATAACTTTATCTAATGTGAATTTCTCTAAAAAAAGTGTTTATAGTCTCCCAACATATCTCATTTGACCATATCTACTAGATGGAAGCCTCTGGCATGCAGGGAGACTCGTTTGATATCATATAGTGCACTGGATCAGGGCATCGGGTTTACTTTCACCACGACCGGGGAGTTATTGTACACTGATTTGTTTTCTAAATAATTTGGTGTACATACAACTGATCTGTAGTTTATATAATCATTGATTATATACCTATATCTCTACCCAAATCAAAGAGTCCATATAGAACAAACACTATTGAATTGGATGAAATCAATAAGAAACTGTTAGCGAATCTTGAAAACGGTTTCATATTCCCAACTTCATCACTATGAGGTGTGAAAGTACTCATTTTCAAACTGTAATATTAGTTATTTCATGTAATTATTGATTACTATGAACTCAACATGTTCTTGAAAATGAACAAGTATCTATATCCTTTGATTTATTAATTTTTTTATCAATTAGGGGGCTCTGTAATTTGATAAAGTAGATCTTCATTTGGGAATTGTAAATTGGAGTTGAAGAAATAATATACTCCCAATATATATTTTCTTAAAATTTAAATATAAAATGAGTAAATTTTGTTTCCATTTGTACAAATTAATACTCTAATAATTTGTTAGTCACTAGTTAATGGAGTCATTAAGAATTGCCTCCACAAATTTAGGATGGTCATTATAGATTATATAATAATATACTTGAAAAGAAATGAATGAAATGATGAGTATTTCAAGACCAAGATAATGAATATGTGAAAGGAAATAATATATGAAAATCATTGTAAATGTGAATAATAAATGGAGAATTCGATATTCTAGTGGCATGTTATCCCAGACAATGGTATATATATGGATCCCTTAATGATAATGTTGATTAACGATTGTACTAGACCAACATCTATAAGGTATATATATAGATTATATAGATTAATTTTGTACTATCAGTGTATTTTTAAGAACATATCATGATTTGAAAACCCTCAAACTATGATAACAAGGAAGGGAGTTATTTTTTTCTAGTATAATTATTGAATTGAGTGAATGAAAGTGTAAATGAAGAGGCTAATCACTACAATTTTTCTAAAACAGCCCTCAAGGAGATAATGTTTTTTAATATACTGTGATTATTAAATTAAATTATTGGGTGGTATAATCATGACTAATGATAATTTAATAAAATATCACCCTAGATAACATGATATTTTGGAGAAGAAATAACCAAAAAAATGATCTGATGTTCAATACATTAATATTTACACATAAATATTTGAGGTATTACCTTAATGGTGATAAGTTTAATAAATATAAATTTCATAGGAGCCTTAAATATATATTCACCTAAAATAAACTCAATATACACAAATGAAGATGATTACAACTAATCAGGGATTATAAATACTCAATCTATTACCATCATGGGGTGGAAAATAATAATAAAAATGGCCAATGAAGAAAATATCCTTTAATATTATACATGAAGAGGATTTATAGTGGTATAATATTCTTATACATGAAAAGTATGAGAATGTGATTCATAGAACGAGGAAAAACAACCTAAATTTTCCAAATTATTACATAATCATCAATCCTAAATGAGACTATGGATAACAAAGTAGATGATTTCAAGACTCAAAAAAAGGTGGATTCTATATAGATTATAAAATCATCAGTCATTGAAATTTATATAGAAAGATTTTTTGGATTTTGGACATTTATATGCATATAATAAGAGCCAGAGATAAAGGTTATGTTTTCAAATGATAATCATACCTCAATATATTTTTCCATCCCATGAAGCACTAAGATATATATTGAACTCTAAGAACACTACTGGTGGGACAAAATGATGAAAGTTTTTACTATATAGATAAAAATGGGCTAGTATTCCAGAATGTTAAGGTAGAAAGGAAAATTTCTATAGTTATGGTACATATTTAACCATTAATTATATGGAATTTTTGGAACATCACCATTGATTTATTCATGGGTATTCTGATGAAAACTAAAATACACAACTCTATATGGGTGTAGAGAAGCATCATACAGATATTTCTAAATTCATATTCATTTCAAAAGACATATCACTCCATAAACATGAAATGTTATATATTATAGAAGTTTTGAGACCACATATAATACCATAAAAAAATTTATTTTATTGATATTGGTGGTTCACCTATAGTTTTTAGAGATGTATTCAACATGATGTTAACTTATGGTTGAAAAATAGTGTGTATTATCACCAATAAAATAATAGAAATTCAAAATGTATTATCCAATATCATTAAAATATACTAATAGGATAATCTATTCACTTAAAATGAGGTTGGTATTTTACCACCCTTATATTTTATTATCTTTTCTCTACAAATGATCTTTGATTTAATTGATAGCTTACATCACATGCGACACCGAGTTTAAAAGAATAATTTTATGCTATTGAAATATTATTATTTAATGTTTTAGTAGTACCATACACATTAGATTGATATTTTTGAATAAAGGTAAATATATTATTAATGAAATTACTTATATATATATATATGATATCTTTAATGTTTATCAAATGGTTAGAATTGAATATAAAAATAGTTAAGGTTAATAGAGATGTTTTTCTAGAAAACACTTTTTATTCACACATTGTGTTTATAATTAATTAAATTAGACTAATATAGATTGATGAATTATTTAAATGATATTGAAATATGACATATTCAATTAACAGATATTCAACGCCTTTTTTACTAGACAATTAAGAAGAATAATACCATTTTTCTGTTAAGATATGTGTTTTTTAAAAGGGGTTCTGTTTTATTTTGTGCATATATATAAAAATAAATATATTTTACCTCTAGGAATTAAATATTGAAAAATAGATAATATATTTTGAACATGGAGGATCATATTTGGAAAAAATAGTCACATTTTATTTTTGAACATTATGAATAAAAACTGTGGTAAATATTTTTCACATCTGAATGGGAAAAATTGGAAATAGGAAATTAAAACCATGAGGAAGGGTCTCAGAATCAACACAAAACAAAATAATATTTTATTTTAGGTGATTAATTCAACTAAAAAAATCCAAAATTATATTATATTTAATTTTTCTCCCATTCCCCTTAAAAATGACAATTATATTGTTTTAGGTAAACAAAATCCAATATATAACCCTTCTAAATTAAGTACCTCTCAAATTTATACATAAAAATATCAAGATGATATTTCACATTTTAAATTTATCTTTCAAGGAATAAAAATTTATCATGGTAATATATTTCAAATATTTTGTTATGAAATAGTTTCCTTAAATTCTAGCAGTAGACTGGCACTATGTATGAGCTAATAATAGGAAAATATTTTAATTGTTTTTAAAAACTCATAATGAAATATTATATTGGTGAGTTATAAATCCACGGGAATTTATATTAATAGGACAAACTATGTGTGTTTTAATGGTTTATATTTGAATTACATAGAAATCTTGATTAAATGAATAATTCCAACAATTTAGTTAATAATATTTCATGAAATAGAATAAATTATCAAATTATATATAAAACATAAAATACTTTTAAGAGTTTATATATGATGATAAATTGTTGAAAATTTCAACCTTTTCCCATTTATGAGAAAATTATTAACATATCTATAAAATTATAACCCCTTGATATTTAAATGGTTGTTTCTAAAATTTTGGTTAAAATTGCTTAATGAATGATTTAGACAAAACAATATTTTTTGAAATTACACCCAAACCATTCCAAATTTCACTACACATTGATATTTTTTACAATGAAATTTTAATTCTTGATATTGGCTATTTGGAAGATTTATACATGATAAATACATTATTTAAATTTATACCATATAAACATGTTAAATTTCTATACTTTATAAAAGTACATGAAACATTTGTTTCGTTACACCATATTTAGAAATATTTATCATCCAATACTTACCAAATTCTCATCTAAATGCGGACATCCAAATAAGAGGTTGTCATCTTACCTAACCTCTTTCAATTAATTTCTTCATAAACCTACTATAAATCTATGATATTGATCATTAAATCATAGACTCGGTTTTATAAATATGGTTAAATGTAATTATGGATGTGTATCCACCAATATTCCCCCACTTTTCAATCAAAAGTGATGTGAATGTATCACTTAATGTTTATGTGTGGACTAGCTCCTCTACATAATGATACCATTCATTTTTCACCACCATATTTCATATATGTTTATTGAAAGGGGAGTTATTTTTTAAAATAATAATTTGGAAATAATTAATATTTTGAAATTATAATTCAATATCTACTTTATTACCCTAAAATACACATGAAAATGAAAACATCAATTGTGCATACGTTTGGACTACCACCTCAATAAAGGGATGTGATTATTATTTTTTTGATTATACATTACATGGATAGTAATTATGATTGACTTAGGGAATATATGTTATATATTTCATATTATAATGATTATTTAGGTTTATCTTTTATTTACCTCTATTAAGATTCATGTCTTCAAAATTAAATACGACATTCATGAATGCATAAGACCTACAATCTCGATGAATTTTGTAATTAATTTATTTATATCAGTTTTGTTAAATAATTTACATAAAAATAGTAAAAATTTATTATATTTAAAGAATTATTAACACTTTGAAAATGATGTAACTATAATTAATGTACAGTAAATGAGATATCTAAACTAATACATGCTTAAAAAATGAATAAATTATCACCTGGAATAGTGATAAATAAATTGTTAATAAACAAGTGAAAATATGTTATATGTAAATCATATATGGTAGGTTCTATATGAGTAATAATATTGAATAGATTTATAGTAAAAATAAATTAATTATATAGTAATTTTTAATACAAATGAAGAAATGATACTGGATGTATGTAACTTATGTTTCAATACGATTTTAATTACGTTAGTTTCTGCATTGAATTTAAAATTTTTCTATTCATATTTGATTGATCCAATTAATTTTACTAAAATATTCTAACTCATGGAATATTAAAGTAATAGTTCTATTCTAATAATTTAGGTACTTAATATGATAGGGAATTTTGTTTTTAGAAAAATATCATTTTTCCCCTTTAATCGAGAATCTTCTTTCATCCATGTTCATGTTTCCTTTAAAAAACAAAAAAAGAAATTTTTTATCCAATGAGTTTGTAATTTCACTATTATGAAAAATTCATTTCATATAAGTGTTTTTAAGGAATATTCCATTTATTTTCCTAATGAGGTTCTTCTAAATTTTTACGAAAACTATGAAAGGAATCATTATTTTAATGTAGACATTATGTCTGTAATATCTTGATGTCAAGAAAATTATATGTATATAATATAACATTACAATAATCCATGATTAATTTGAAATAAAATATTTTCATTAATATTTAAAAAATATTATTTTTTAAAATATGTAATTTTAAAATGAAAAGTATATTTTCCTCATAAAATATTCTAGTAATATTTTAAAAAAACATTTATGATAACATCATTTGATATTAATTATGGTTTACAAGATATGAGTTACAATTATTTCATCATTATTATTTGTCATGATTTTTTATAATTATTATGATTATATGTTTATGAATCATATTTATTTTCCAAGGGTTCTTCTATGATGAATTTATGAAATTATTATAATGCACTTTTTTCAAATATGTTATAAAAATGATGAAATGGTTAATGTTTTATGATATTATAGAATATATATGTATGTTTTTAATAATGTGATATGTGAGTCTATAATTATATATCCCTTCAATTCGTTGGATAAATGTTTATATCTCATGAGATTATAATGGTAAACAAGTTGATGTGCTTGATCGATAATGGGAAATAGTTTGGGATGACCGATATTTTATGAAATAAAATTTGGTTCTTCTCGATCCATTTTGATATAGAAAATATTTATTGATTCATGATCCAATATAATTTAAGTTTATTTATAGAAAATTATGTAATAAGTAATGTTTTATTTATCAATTATGGTTCCACGCTTCAAATACTAGTTTTTATTCTTTTTCATGGATATCAAGGTTCATGATTCATTAGTGATTATTTTTAACTCTTAGAATTTGTATATTTTAAATGATAAATATTTTGTTCATGATTATTGATTATGATCTTTGATTAATTGGGAATGAACGGTTTAATCTATGATCATAATATCTTACAATTACTTTTTTATTCATACATATGATTATAAATTGATATCTCCCTTTGATACCCTTATTGAGCATCTGAGCTTTCAATTTCTTATGATTTCATTCTAATGGTTATAAAGTAATATTTTATGTTGGTAATGACTATATGGGTGTAAAATTTTAATATAACTATGATATTTATTTATTAACGTGCCAAAATAAGTTCTTTTGATTCTATTGTCCAAGGAAATTAACCTTTATTGTTATAGAATGTATTTTATTATCACATATTGAATACTAATATTAAATGATGTAATAATTTTGTAAAAACAACATCATTCACCTCATTTGGTATCGAAGAAAAGTTTAGTTAATATTTTGAGATTAGATATATAAAACATTAATCAAAATCATAGGGATAAATATTGGTATATGATAACATCATAATGATTTTATAATGGCCATGGATAACCGAGGTTAAATATGATGTTACATTTATTAAGATGAAGGTTCCATGATTTAGACATAACATTAATAATAATTAATAGTTATAGGATTTTAAAAACCGATTTTGATAGTGTAGATCTTACACATTTCATTTTTTTGTAGTTAACATCTAGAAACCAAAGGCATTATGCTAAAAACATATGTGATGGAAAATGAAATAATTTTCCACCTGATAAAAACAACTTAATTTTACCTAGGAGGTAGAATATTGTATCTATTGTGACAACAAAAAATTATCCTTGAATCATATTGATGTTTCAAATTATTAATGCATTGAATAATCTATTGTTGTACCCATCATGAAAAAAAAAATCCATAATCTTTTAATGGGTCTTCTGATCCACAATGGGAAAAGAGATGGATCTGCACCACTGAGGAGAAATTTTTTTTGTTGTCTATACCAAGGATCAAGAAAAAATAAATCCTACACATTTATTATATTTATGGAAAAGAAGATAAAAAAGAAATATCTTATTAAAAAATTATGAAAAATGATGAAATTAACTCTATGGAATGGGATGAGTTTACCAGATATTTTTCAGCAAGTAAATACCTCATATTCTACATATATAAATGGATATGGAATTAATCATTGTTATGTTGAAGGATCTTGAATCCATTGGTACCTATGAAGAAAATTTTAATATAATCTTATGGTACACATCTGGGTTAAACATCAACCCTGAAATAAAATTTGATTTGCACATAAGTGGATTGAAACCAATTATTTGAGATAAGATATCTATAAAATAATTGAGTAGATATGAAGAAACCATTCAAAGTTTTCTCAATGTAGAAATAGAAATTATAAATTCCTTTCATTACCATGTTTTTAATTAGAATAGTGACATTAATCGTTATTAAAACTCAAATAAATCACATGATAAATAGAAACTATATCCATGTACATTCTATAAGAATTAAAATTATCATAAAGTTAATCACTTTAATTTAATTAGGGGTTATTTAATTGAGGAAAATCTATTCATAAAGACTTTAAAGGTCAAGATGTTATGTAGATGATGGTAAATTAAATAGTATAAATGAATACACAAAATAATGAAACTCTCACCATCTAATGATTCTAATTTAAGAAGTATGGCAATTATTCAAACCATTAATTGAATCTGATGGTTTATAATTATGACTTTCATCACACACCTCTTAATACCAATGTGAATTTTTAATATCATGTGATCAAGACATCTGACAAGGGTTGAAATAATAATATGGTTAAAGATAGACATATCATTAAGTCTAAACAAACTAATATATTATTTGATTTAATATCTTCCCATTAGTTTATATCTATGTAACATTATAGAGTTATCCCATTTCCACCTCAAATATTAAATATTGATTTAGTGATGAAAACCATTTATTTTATGTGGGTTTCCATCTCAGAACTACAGATCTTATCTAATTGAAAAGTTGGGGAATGTGGTTTATTAAAATATTATGAATCACTATTTAGTTAAATTTTATGTGGTTCTAGTAATTGCTTTGTATCATTATATAAAACCAATTTAAATTAAAAAATAAGAGAAATAAAATTTCATATTCTAAATGAATATATGATAATTCATTAGTGTGTGGATGAATATGAACATCCAATGGAAATTCTTTGTATCCAATTGGTCTTAATTCATATCCATGGAGGGTATATATCATAGATGGTTAGATAGAAACCCAACATTTGGTATATTACAATTTGATGTGTGTTTGTTGATTAATTTCTATAACAGTATCCCAGTATACCTCTTAATATAGAAGCCATGTTTTAATCATTACATATATATAATGCTAAAAATATTTTAAAAACTCTTAATAAAATGCCCTTGATGGAGATTTAGGAGTTGAATAAGGTAATACAAGAGAATATTGATAAGCTATTCATAAACACTTTTTTATCTCTATTGGGTGAACATAGTCTTTTTATTAATAATAATGATATTTCCATTCCTTTTTTCATTCATTATTTGAAACATAAAATGATCAAAATCAACAACATATATAATTTACTCCATATTGGTGATTTTTATAATGACATACAATGAGTTAAATATTTAATCAATATTTACCTTTGTTCAGTATATCATTAATTATGAGTTATAATAGATTATATTAAACATATAACATTATTTTTAGGGTATATATTTTATAATTTTTTACTGATTCCATTGGGACTTCCAAATTCCCCTGATATCATTGTAGATTTTATAATGATAGTCTTTGGAGACTACCTTGATCAGTTTAATATAGTCCATCTTGATGATATTCATACAAATTTAATGGGAAAGTAATAGAATAATGATTTTTTTAGAATTATGCTAAATTCCCAATGAGAGAAAATGTTTATGAAAAAATTACCTATGGGAATTATTGAATAAAAAATTAGTTTTTTGGGTCATATAATATTATGTGAGGGTACTCATGCAATTTCTTGGGTTGGTTGGATAATAAATTTTTTTTTATTGATTTATCTTGTATATATAACACAATCAAAAAATTTAATATAAATGGTGTTATGTTATTATTGATAGATGAACATGATGAAATTTTCAAGGATCTGAGGTGAATTTTGGTCAGTTCAAATATTTTTACAACACACAATAGATGTGATGGTTTTTTTATCTATCGGCATATATATAATATTAGAAAAGGAATTGTACTCATGAAATATTACATGTTGATAGAATATTATTAATTCCATTGGAAAATACATAGAAAGTATTACTTGACACATAATATGAATCTCACAGTGGCAATTTTCATGTTAAATATATTTTTGAATTTTTATTATGGTGAATGGTTTCAAATATATATAAATCCTAAATTCCTAAGTTATATATTCACAAAGAAATATATCAATATTCATATAAGAATACAGTCTTAAATTATTATCGAGTCTGACAACTTAGTAAATTACCACCATAAGACGATGACCAATGTCGATGATGCATTATGTCAGAATGACCATGATAGACTTTATAATAAGAGGATTAAAATAGATTAAAGACTTTTGGAGTTATAGATGATGGACATTGAAATCCTGAGTAAATAGGAGAGATCATGTAATTATGTGCTGAATTTCTACAATTTATCCATATAACGATTAAAGAGGGACATGTGGATGTTGTGGAACTATATATGGCCATAAATTTTCCAAAGTAAAATCATGATTTTGATATAATATTAATGTTAAATAATTGATTATGTGTCCCTTTGATACACTAATTTAATAAGGAACTATTTGAGGACACTAATTGTTCATCACTCTAATGTCATCATGGAATTACAAAAAAGTATTGATATATGGAAGAATATTTATAGATGGACAACATGAAAAGTGATATTATAGATAATTCATCTATATTTAATGAATGTCAGAAAGTTGATGTTGAGAGAAAAAGTCAATGGTTATCTTACAACAATTACCCATACAATAATTTAAATTGGAAAACATCACCTTTAATTTAATCATTGAACTCACCGAAACATATAAAGAGAATGACACTCCCTGGGTTATATTATAAACCTTTGTAATTTCATCACACTACATCACTATTAGAAAATATTTTACTCATAATTGGATATAAAGGGTATACATTAATAAAGAAATTAGATTATATAGATAACCACTGTTAATTTTATTGGATTGTGTTCTAAGGTTTACATTGATGTTTTGTAGATGTCATTAGCGGACACTTGATACAATGTCTAGGTTTAGTATTGTATATAATTATTCAAAATATTGATTGTATAATAGGATCATTCAAACCATAAAATAAGTTTTGAGATGCTTTTAAGTTGATTTTAAAGGTGGATGGGATCAGAAACTTTCTATGTTAAAATTTTAATATAGCCACAACCTTCACTCAAGAATTCGGATGTATTATTATGAGTCCCTCTATGGAAATAAGTGTGGAAATCCAACATGTTGGGATAAAGTTGTAGAAATAAATATATTGAGATCTAGTCAGACTGAGGAAATTGAAGTTAAGGTTAATAACATTATGTAGTACATATGTTCATCTCTGAGTATATATAAAATATATATTGTCAACCTAATATGAGATAATTAGTTTGATGTTAGAGACAAGGTATTCAAATAAATATCTCCTTAAAAGAAATTTATGATATGTATAAAGAAGGTTAATTTAATCATTAGATATATAATTCTTTTTGAGATTGTTAATCATGTCATGATGGTATCTTATCCTTTGGTATATGCACCAAATATCTCTCATTTTAATGATGTGTTTCACATATCTCTCATATGGAAGTACTTAATTGATACATCACATGTACTAAATTCAATGAATATATTATTGGAACATGATCACTCTATAAAAAATAACATATAGAAATATAGGATCATAGATATCATATATTATGGAATAACACAACTCACATGGTTTATATGCACTCGAGAATAATAAATTTGAATAATCTACCAAGTAACTAAAGGATGTAATAAAATAGATATAACCCCAACTTTTTGTATCGAAGTGATGGAATTTTGATGGTGAAATTTAACATAAGGGGGTATAATGTAACACCCCTAGATTTTACCATATTATTATCAATAATTAAATTATATTTTTTTAACATATATCTTCCCGTATAACACTGAGTTTAAAAGAATCGTGTTATATTATTGAAATATTATTATTTTATTTGACAATTATAACCTAGTTTTTTTATTATAATATATGAATAGATATAACTAAATAATGAAAAAAAATCTTTAGATATATATGAAATAATTTCAATCTTTATCAAACGTTTAGAAAGGAAAAAAACTGTTTCAAGGAAAATTGATATTTTTCTGAAATATGGTTATTAGTGAATAATTTATTTAATTTAAATAAACTATATTAATATATTTTTTATACCTTTTTATAAATTAATTTATAATATATTTAATAAAATGTTTCAATATTCATAGTATGGATTTTACAAGACATGGAATATGGATAAATCCAGATTAATGTTCAAATATGGATGTTTCTAAACAAAGATTTTATTGCATTTTTTTACATATTATAAACTGTAGTTATTCCACCTCTATGAATTGAATCTATAAAAAAGATCTCAAATTTTATATTTGGAATATAAAATTTTGTAAATATTCCTCTATTATTTCTATTCGTTATGAATAATACCCATGGAAATTATTTCAGATCTCAGTAAGTGTAAATTTGGTAAAGTAGAGTTAAAACCACGATATATGGTTTCATAATAAAACCATAAGTTTATTTTATTTCATTTTCTGGGGTTAATTCCACCATATCCTTCCAAAATTAAAATATATGGAATTGTGCTACCATTTTCCCTTGATAATGGAATTTATATTATTTAATTTAAACAAAATCCCAAAATGTCACTCTCTTGAAATTAATGACTCTTAATTTTATAAAAATGGATAAAAAGAGGTCATATGTGTAACTAAATATTTATTTAAAATGTTAATTAATAATTATTATCCTAGAATTTTGTTTTAAATTTTTAGAGAAGAAATAATTAGCCAAAATGATTACACAACACCAACATAGTGCTTGTGAATTCATAATAAAATCCTAGTAATAATTTTGGGATGTGAAAACCAGCATCTTGAATGTTTTATTCAATTTCACTGATTCTTTATAGTTATCCCCATTGAAAGTTATTTTCTTTTCAAAGTTTCACTTTTAGAAATAAATGCCACTATTATCTATTTATAACTCTTGCAAGCCTTTTATTTTACAATGCCTATCACTTGAAATCCTTGGGTGATATACTATTGGACATAGTCTCACACCCTACTTACACCTTTGGGTGTAAGTAGAATTGATCATGTTTGACACAGGCAAAGGAAAAGCCTTGGGCGATGACGGTTTGGGTTGCTAGTTTTTCTCGATGGTGCGGTGTTGTGGAGACGGCTTGTGGGTGATGACCCCTTGTCGTGTGGAGTCTCATGGGCTGTTTTCTGCTACTTTTATGTACCTTTGGACCTCTTGTGTCTTGTTTAAACTCATATACTAAGTTCTGAATTTTTATTAATTCTTGTTTGGCATAATTTTTCAGATTTGGTTTGTTGTTTGTTTTTGGTTATCTTATGAACCCAAACTCGGGTAAATCATTACCAAATGAATTTTTATGATACCCGGGCACTTGTTCCAGCCCATTGGGATGGGTAACGCCCTTCGGGTCTTGCCATGAGCCGAGTTTGGTGCGGGTTTGATGGCGACCAGATTCGGTTCGTGACAAAATGGTATCAGAGGCAGGTTAATGTTTTTGGGTTATATTGTTATTTTGGGATGAGTCAGGATAGAAAGGAGCTAGGACTGTCGGGGCTCGGGGTTTTGGTTGTGAGTAGGGTGTCTGGCCCACACCTCTCATGGCATACCATGAGTCACCAGGGGATGTTGAAATTTAAAGATTGACTTCACTTCCAGGTGAGACGTGTGGGCTGCAGACCACATGTGGACATCATGCGGATGTGTTGTAGTTGTTTATTTTATTACTGAAATGTGTTTTGATTATCTATATTTGAGGTATTTGATTAACATTTTCAGAATTGTGGTATTGATTATTATTTTGTGACAGTTACATTTTGTAGCAACATGCCTCCCCGGAAAGCTCTCACGCACCCACGGGAGGAAGCCGGAGAGAGTTCTCCCACACCAATTGATCATAGGCTAGTCGAGGCCATGGTCCGGGCTGTCCAGGCTCTAGGATATGGACCAGCTCCAGTTCCAGCTCCTATTATAGAGGATGAGACTGGTCCTAGAAAGGACAAGGCCCAGGAGTTCCTGAAAAATAAGCCTCCAACCTTCTGAGGCAGCTCAGAACCCCAAGAAGCAGAGGAATGGCTCGAGAAGATCGAGCGTATGTTTGAGTTCCTGGAAACACCCGAGGAGCTCAGGGTGAAGTGTGCCTCATTTCTATTGGAGGGTCCCGGCCGTAAATGGTGGGAGTCAGTGCTTCAGGCTGGGAAGAATGATAAGATGCGCTGGGGAGATTTCAAGGCTGTCTTCAATGAACAGTACTGCCCTTAGGTGTTGGCTTATGCTAGGTCTAGAGAGTTCATGGAACTTGTTCATGGAAATCTATCTGTGATGGAGTATGCCAACCGTTTCACTGAGTTGGTTCGGTATGCTCCAGAAATTGTCTCTAATGAGCAAGCGAAGGCCCAGAGGTTTGAGAAAGGCTTGAGACCAGAGATATACTCCCAGGTGTTCTTGTTTAAGCTGAGGACCTATGCTGAGGTCGTTGATCGGGCGTGCATGGTGGAGATTGATAGAAAAGGCAGGGCTGGTTTCTATGGTTTTGTATCAGCAGTGGGAAGTGGAAGCTCCTCAGAGAAGAAAAGGAAGCGGGAGGATCATGTGAAGAAAGGAGGAGGCAGTTCAGGTAACTCTTCTAGGCAGTTGTCATCAGCGGCTTCTGATGTGAGATCGGTCGTGTGCCACCAGTGTGGGAAGCCCGGGCACATCCGTCCAGCATTCCCTCATCCTCCGAAGATCTGTTTCCAGTGTGGAGGTATGGGACACGTGCAACGCTTTTGCGGGATAGCGCGTCCACTTGAAAGTGGGGCAGGATCCATGGCTCCCAGAGGAGTGCCAGCACATTCTGAGCTGTCGAGGACTGGGGGATCTCGATTTGGCAGCCGTGGTGGTAGGGCTGCGTCATCTTCTGGGCAAAGATAGTTCAGGGAACAGCCACAGACTAGTGGTCGTCTTCAGGCAGAGACTGGAAATCTCCATGCGGTGGATCATGCACCACCAGGATCAGAGGCGGGACCGTCGACTGTTCGAGGTACCATTTTGATTTCATATTCTATAGCTGCTGCTCTTTTTGATACTGGTGCCTCTGTTTCATTCATTTCTTCCTGTTTTGTGGACATTCTGAATCTTCCAACTGATTTTATGTCATTTGCAATGGAGTTGGTGACACCGCTGGGAAAGAAGAAGGAGCAGGGTCTCAGGTGCCCATCATGTGTGCTTTCTGTGTCAGGGGTTGAGATGGAGTGGGATATCTTGGTCTTAGATATGAACCTTTTTGATGTCATAATCAGGATGGATTGGCTAGTATACTTCCAGGAACACATCGATTGCTATAGACGGCGTGTGAGTTTCACGGCACCTGATGGAAGTCGTCAGGTTTTTCATGGAGAATGGGATCCTCGGTCAGGTCGCGCAGGGCCTCCACTCCCAGAGTTGGGAACTGTTATCTTCCAGTTATCTTCACTTATCCTAGAGGATGGTCTTTCCCCTGAAGGTGCACTACCTCATGTAGTGAATGAGTTTCCGGAGGTATTCCCAGATGATTTTTCAGGCTTGCCCCCAGAGCGGGATGTGGAGTTTTCAATTGATCTGGCACCGGGAACACATCTGATATCTCTTACCTCTTATCGCATGGCCCCCACCGAGTTGAGGGAATTAAAGATACAGCTGGACGACTTAGAATCTAAAGGATTCATTCGCCCGAGCATCTCTCCTTGGGCCGCTTCTGTGTTGTTTGCAAAAAAGGCTGATGGATCCCTCCGGTTGTGCATTGACTACCGGAAGCTGAAAAAGGTAACATTTAAAAACAAATACCCTTTACCCAGAATAGATGATTTGTTTGATCAGTTGAAGGGGGAAAAGTGGTTCTGAAAGATAGACCTGTGTTCAGGGTATCATCCACTCAGGGTGAAGGAGTCAGATATCCCAAAGACAGCCTTCCGAAGAAGGTAAGGCCACTTTGAGTATTTGGTCATGCCCTTTGGATTGACAAATGCTCCAGCAGTCTTTATGGCACTTATGAATAGGGTTTTCCATAAATACCTTGATTCCTTTGTTGTGGTGTTCGTGGACGACATTCTAGTATACTCTAGCTCTGAGGAGGAACACGAACATCACTTGAGGGTCGTTTTGGGTACATTACGGGATCACCACCTCTATGAAAAGTTGTCAAAGTGTAGTTTCTGGATCAGGGAGGTGAGATTTATCGGGCATGTGATCTCGGAGAATGGAGTTTCAGTGGACCCTGATAAGATTAGTGCGGTTATGTCATGGGAGCAGCCGAAGAATGTGTTCGAGATTAGGAGTTTCCTTGGCCTGGCTGGTTATTATAGGCGATTCGTTCGGGATTTCTCTCGGCTTGCTTCACTGATGACTACCCTCACCCGGAAAGGGGTGAATTTTGTATGGGGTCCAGAAAGTCAGGCATCATTCGAGGAGCTGAAGAGGCGATTGACTACTGCCCCCGTGCTGATTTTACCAGAGGCTGGAAAGGGATATGTGGTTTATTGTGATGCCTCAGGTATGGGTCTTGGGTGCGTGCTTATGCAGGATGATCACGTGGTGGCGTATGGCTCTTGCAAACTCCGGCCACACGAAAAGAACTACCCAACCCATGACTTGGAGTTGGCAGCAGTGATGCATGCTTTGAAGACGTGGTGTCACTACCTCTTTGGGGAGAAGTTTGTGGTCTATTCTGATCACAAAATCTTGGCTTATATCTTCTCACAAAAGGACCTCAACATGAGGCAGCGTCGCTGGATCGAGTACTTGCAGGGGTTTGATTTTGACATTGTCTATACCCTAGGTAAGGGTAATGTAGTGGCCGACGCCTTGAGCAGAAGGGTTTCAGTACAGGCTTTGAGGAAGTCCAGTGATGAGTGGACATTGATGGGGATCTTTTCTCAGATGCATGTGGAGACCAAGGAACATAGTGGAGGGGAATTCTTGGTGAGCATCCAGTTGACTCCTTCTCTGTTGGAGTTGATTCAGCAGGAACAACCTAGTGATGAGCTTTGTCAGCGATCGAAGCAGTTTCTTCATGGTGGGGAGACATCCTCTGATTGGTCGTCGTCTCCTGAGGGCATCTTGTGCTTCAAGGGTCGTTCGGTAGTGCCGTTATCTCTACAGAAGGTGGTGATGCAGGATAGCCACCAGTCTCAGTGGGTTGTCCATCCGGGTGCCACTAAGATGTATTATGATGTCCGTCGGCAGTTTTGGTGGCCTGGTATGAGACGGGACATAGCGGACTTTGTGTCGAGATGCTACACATGCCAGCAGGTGAAAGCAGAGCACCAAAGGCCCTCCGGTTTGCTCCAACCACTACCCATTCCTACTTGGAAGTGGGACGAGGTTGCCATGGACTTCATTGTTGGATTACCTCGTACACCTCGAGCTAAGAATTCCATTTGGGTGGTGATTGATCATCTAACCAAATCATACCACTTCATTCCGATTAGAGATACATCTAAAGTGGATGATTTGGGCCGTTTGTATCTTCAGGAGGTGGTGAGACTCCATGGTGTGCCATCAGCAGTTGTCTCAGATAGAGACCCTCGTTTCACATCTCGATTCTGGGAAGGCCTTCATAAGGCCTTGGGGTCCCAGATTAAGATGAGCACAGCATACCATCCGCAGACGGATGGTCAGACAGAGCGGGCGAATCAGATTTTGGAGGACATGCTTCGTGCATGTGTCCTAGACTTTGGAGGTTCTTGGGATACCCATTTGGGATTGGTTGAGTTTGCTTATAATAACAGTTACCAATCCTCGATTTGAATGGCTCCTTTTGAGGCGCTCTATGGCCGGCCTTGTCGGTCCCCCCTCTGTTGGGATGAGGTAGGTAAGACCTCACTACTGGGGCCGAGTATGGTGCAGGAGACATCTGAGAAGGTAAAATTAATCAGGCAACGTTTATTGACAGCTCAGAGTCTTCATAAATCATATGCTGACCGGAGGCGTCGAGACCTAGAGTTTTCTGTGGGTGACAGAGTATTCTTGAAGGTGGTCCCTCGTTTAAGCCATCGTCGATTGGGGAAGAAAGGTAAGCTGACTCCGCGGTACGTCGGGCCATTTGAGATCATCGAACGTATTGGAAAGGTGGCATACAGGTTGGCCTTACCTTCTCAGTTGACGTTCATCCATGATGTCTTCCATGTTTCTCAGTTGAAGAAATACTACCCGGATCCGTCCCATGTGTTGAGTTGGGAAGAACTGGAGATAGAGTCTGACTTGTCTATTGTTGAGAGGCCAGTGAAAATAGTGGACTCCCAAGAGAAGATACTGCGAGGGAAGTCTATTCCATTAGTCCGGGTTCTATGGCAGCATGGAAATGATACACATGAGACATGGGAGCGAAAGTCATGGGTCGAGGAAGAGTACCCGTTCTTGTTTTCCAATCAAGCCTCATGTTGACTTTCCGGGGCGGAAAGTCCTTCATGGGGGGGAGAATTGTCACATACATGAAATATTTAGAGGTATTTTTCATTTAATTTACATCCTTGATTTTTTTTGGTGGTTTTTCATGCATTTTTAAAAGAAATAGTGGGTTTCCAAAATTTGGGCCAACCTAAGAGCTCATTTCCAGTTTTGAAAGTATATTTTGTTTCTTTAATAACTCCTCCGTTTTCAACATTTTTCAACCATTAAACTTCCAAAATGACCTTCATTTAAATATTAAAACCACAAAATAATTTTGGGCCCCTTAAAAATTCATTAGAATCATGGATTTGGGTGATAAAATTAGGTATTGGGCCAACCCGAAATCCCATTTCCAGTTTTAAATTTGTTTTGTAATTCTTTCATAAAATATTTATTTTTTATCCTTTTTCGGTGATTCCACCTCTCACACATTCCCATCGAACCCAGACACACCCCCATATTTGTTTTCGCCTCTTTGGAGCTCATATTGATCGCGAGTTAGGGCCGAACTTCTGAAGCTCCAAAAAACGTCCAGATTTATCAAGTAAGTTGTTTCTCTTCCTTATTCCTCCCTTCTTCTTAGAGTTTATTCCTTTTTTATTGAATCCCCAAATGTCCAGAAGATGGGGTTTCGTACCTAGGGTTTTCGTTTTGAGTTTCTTGGTCCAATCCTATGGTTTTAGGTTCAATATTACTCCTTTGTGGTGCGGCGGAGGTGCGGTTGAAGTGACGCACAAGGATTTGGGGGTTTTGACTCTTTTGGTAGGTGATTTCATATGTAGGTATTGTATAATGAGTTGTCTTTCTGTATTTAGGTTTCCATTATGTTCATAATTCAGTATTTTGATTTCAAAAATTGATTTGGGTATCATTTTAAAAGTGGTAGATTTTTAAGTGCCAATCTTGTGTGAAAATGGGTGTTTTACATGTGTAACCCATATTGTGCCTCTTGGTGTTGTTTTATAATTCAGGGATTGGATTTATAAAAATGTTTTGATGCTGAAATTTATGTTTTGGTATAATATTGGTCTCCATTTGGTTTTAAATATGGGATTTTAGATGAATTTAATGTGCAACATTTGATTAATTTTCTTGAAATTGTTTTATGGAAATTATAAATGGTTTATTGAGTTATGAAAAAGGTGAAAAGAAGGTGTAGATACTATTTTGAATGTGTGTGACCAGAACTGATATTTATATGTGAATATTGATTTTGGTAGCATGTGGTGACTATTTGAGCACAATACGGGAAACTCAGGTATCTAGGTGGGCTAACGTGTACTAGTACGCTAGTGAACGGAGGGGTTTTGACCATGGTTCACTTAGCAAGTCTGACATGGATAACACTAAAAAAACTATAATGGAGATGATTGGAGACCACTTGGTTATGGGTATGCTCCCTACTAGTGTCTCGTGCATGAGAACTAATTTCGTTATGGTTACTTTCACCGAGGTACGAGGTACTTGGGGCTCACAACAAACTAGTACCTAGGGGGGTTCCTACGCTTGGTGCTCGTGGCCTTTTTGGCATTTAAACTTTCTTTATGGTATTTTGGGATGTGAAAACCAGCATCTTGAATGTTTTATTCAATTTCACTGATTCTTTATAGTTATCCCCATTGAAAGTTATTTTCTTTTCAAAGTTTCACTTTTAGAAATAAATGCCACTATTATCTATTTATAACTCTTGAAAGCCTTTTATTTTACAATGCCTATCACTTGAAATCCTTGGGTGATATACTATTGGGCATAGTCTCACACCCTAATTACACCTTTGGGTGTAAGTAGACTTGATCATGTTTGACACAGGCAAAGGAAAATCCTTGGGCGATGGCGGTTCGGGTTGCTAGTTTCTCTCGATGGTGCGGTGTTGTGGAGACGGCTTGTGGGTGATGACCCCTTGACGTGTGGAGTCTCATGGTCTATTTGCTGCTACTTTTATGTACCTTTGGACCTCTTGTGTCTTGTTTAAACTCATATACTAAGTTCTGAATTTTTATTAATTCTTGTTTGGCATAATTTTTCAGATTTGGTTTGTTGTTTGTTTTTGTTTATCTTATGAACCCAAACTCAGGTAAATCGTTCCCAAATGAATTTTTATGATACCCGGGCACTTGTGCCAGCCCGTGGGGATGGGGAACGCCCTTCGGGTCTTGCCATGAGCCGGGTTTGGTGCGAATTTGATGGCGACCAGATTCGGTTCGTGACAAAATGGTATCAGAGGCAGGTTAATGTTTTTGGGTTATATTGTTATTTTGGGATGAGTCAGGATAGAAAGGAGCTAGGACTGTCGGGGCTCAGGGTTTTGGTTGTGAGTAGGGTGTCTGGCCCACACCTCTCATGGCATACCCTGAGTCACCAGGGGATGTTGGAATTTAAAGATTGACTTCACTTCTAGGTGAGACGTGTGGCCTGCAGACCACATGTGGACATCATACGGATGTGTTGTAGTTGTTTATTTTATTACTGAAATGTGTTTTGATTATATATATTTGAGGTATTTGATTAACATTTTCAGAATTGTGGTATTGATTATTATTTTGTGAATGTTACATTTTGTAGCAACATGCCTCCCCGGAAAGCTCTCACGCACCCACGGGAGGAAGCCGGAGAGAGTTCTCCCACACCAATTGATCAGAGGCTAGTCGAGGCCGTGGTCCGGGCTGTCCAAGCTCTTGGATATGGACCAGCTCCAGTTCCAGATCCTATTAGAGAGGATGAGACTGGTCCTAGAAAGGACAAGGCCCAGGAGTTCCTGAAAAATAAGCCTCCAACCTTCCGAGGCAGCTCAGAACCCCAAGAAGCAGAGGAATGGCTCGAGAAGATCGAGCGTATGTTTGAGTTCCTGGAAACACCCGAGGAGCTCAGGGTGAAGTGTGCCTCTTTTCTATTGGAGGGTCCCAGCCGAAAATGGTGGGAGTCAGTGCTTCAGGCTGGGAAGAATGAGCAGATGCGCTGGGGAGATTTCAAGGCTGTCTTCAATGAACAGTACTTCCCTGAGGTGTTGGCTTATGCCAGGTCTAGAGAGTTCATGGAACTTGTTCAGGGAAATCTATCTGTGATGGAGTATGCCAACCATTTCGCTAAGTTGGTTCGGTGTGCTCCATAAATTGTCTCTAATGAGCAAGCGAAGGCCCAGAGGTTTGAGAAAGGCTTGAGACCAGAGATATACTCCCAGGTGTTCTTGTTTAAGCTCAGGACCTATGCTGAGGTCGTTGATCGGGCGTGCATGGTGGAGATTGATAGAAAAGGCAGGGCTGGTTTCTATGGTTCTGTATCAGCAGTGGGAAGTGGAAGCTCCTCATAGAAGAAAAGGAAGCGGGAGAATCATGTGAAGAAAGGAGGAGGCAGTTCAGGGAACTCTTCTAGGTAGTTGTCATCAGCGGCTTCTGATGCGAGATCGGTCGTGTGCCACCAGTGTGGGAAGCCCGGTCACATCCGTCCAGCATTCCCTCATCCTCCGAAGACCTGTTTCCAGTGTGGATGTATGGGACACGTGCGACGCTTTTGCGGGATAGCGCGTCCACTTGAAAGTGGGGCAGGATCCATGGCTCCCAGAGGAGTGCCAGCACAGTCTGAGCCGTCGAGGACTGGGGGATCTCGATTTGGGAGCCGTGGTGGTAGGGCTGGGTCATCTTCTGGGCAAAGCCAGTTCAGGACACAGCCACAGACTAGCAGTCGTCTTCAGGCAGAGACTGGACATCTCCATGCGGTGGATCATGCACCACCAGGATATGAGGCGGGACCGTCGACTGTTCGAGGTACCGTTTTGATTTCATCTTCTATAGTTGCTACTCTTTTTGATACTGGTGCCTCTGTTTCATTCATTTCTGCCCGTTTTGTGGACATTCTGAATCTGCCAACTGATTTGATGTCATTCGCAATGGAGTTGGTGACACCGTTGGGAAAGAAGAAGGAGCAGGGTCTCAGGTGCCCATCATGTGCGCTTTCTGTGTCAGGGGTTGAGATGGAGTGGGACCTCTTGGTCTTAGATATGAACCTTTTTGATGTCATAATCGGGATGGATTGGCTAGTACACTTCCAGGCACACATCGATTGCTATAGAAGGCGTGTGAGTTTCACGGCACCTGATGGGAGTCGTCAGGTTTTTCATGGAGAATGGGATCCTCGGTCAGGTCGCGCAGGTCCTCCACTCCCAGAGTTGGGAAGTGTTATCTTCCAGTTATCTTCACTTATGCTAGAGGATGGTCTTTCCCCTGAAGGTGCACTACCTCATGTAGTGAATGAATTTCCGGAGGTATTCCCAGATGATTTTTCAGTCTGGCCCCCAGAGGGGGATGTGGAGTTTTCAATTGATCTGGCGCCGGGAACACAGCCGATATCTCTTCCCTCTTATCGCATGACCCCCACCGAGTTGAGGGAATTAAAGATACAGCTGGACGACTTAGAATCCAAAGGATTCATTTTCCCGAGCGTCTCTCCTTGGGCCGCTCCTGTGTTGTTTGCAAAAAAGGATGATGGATCCCTCCGGTTGTGCATTGACTACCGGAAGCTGAATAAGGTAACATTTAAAAACAAATACCCTTTACCCAGAATAGATGATTTGTTTGATCAGTTGAAGGGGGAAAAGTGGTTCTCAAAGAAAGACCTGCGTTCAGGGTATCATCAACTCAGGGTGAAGGAGTCAGATATCCCAAAGATAGCCTTCCGAAGAATGTACGGCCACTTTGAGTATTTGGTCATGCCCTTTGGATTGACAAATCCTCCAGCAGTCTTTATGGCACTTATGAATAGGGTTTTCCATCAATACCTCGATTCCTTTTTTGTGGTGTTCGTGGAAGACATTCTGGTATACTCTAGCTCTGAGTAGGAACATGAACATCACTTGAGGGTCGTTTTGGGTACATTACGGGATCACCGCCTCTATGCAAAGTTGTCAAAGTGTGGTTTCTGGATCAGGGAGGTGAGATTTCTTGGGCATGTGATCTCAGAGAATGGAGTTTCAGTGGACCCTGATAAGATTAGTGCGGTTATGTCATGGGATCAGCCGAAGAATGTGTTCGAGATTAGGAGTTTCCTTGGCCTGGCTAGTTATTATAGGCGATTCATTCGGGATTTCTCTCGGCTTGCTTCACCGATGACTACCCTCACCCGGAAAGGGGTGAAGTTTGTATGGGGTCCAGAATGTCAGGAATCATTCGAGGAGCTGAAGAGGCGATTGACTACTGCCCCCGTGCTGATTTTACCAGAGGCTGGAAAGGGATATGTGGTTTATTGTGATGCCTCAGGTATGGGTCTTGGGTGCGTGCTTATGCAGGATGATCACGTGGTGGCGTATGGATCTCGCCAACTCCGGCCACACGAAAAGAACTACCCAACCCATGACTTGGAGTTGGCAGCAGTGATGCATGCTTTGAAGACGTGGCGTCACTACCTCTTTGGGGAGAAGTTTGTGGTCTATTCTGATCACAAAAGCTTGGCTTATATCTTCTCACAAAAGGACCTCAACATGAGGCAGCGTCGCTGGATCGAGTACTTGCAGGGGTTTGATTTTGACATTGTCTATACCCTAGGTAAGGGTAATGTAGTGGCTGATGCCTTGAGCATAAGGGTTCCAGTGCAGGCTTTGAGGAAGTCCAGTGATGAGTGGACATTGATGGGGATCTTTTCTCAGATGCATGTGGATACCAAGGAACATAGTGGAGGGGCATTCTTGGTGAGCATCCAGTTGACTCCTTCTCTGTTGGAGTTGATTCAGCAGGAACAACCTAGTGATGAGCTTTGTCAGCGATCGAAGCAGTTTATTCATGGTGGGGAGACATCCTCTGATTGGTCGTCGTCTCCCGAGGGAATCTTGTGCTTCAAGGGTCGTTCGGTAGTGCCGTTATCTCTACAGAAGGTGGTGATGCAGGATAGCCACCAGTCTCAGTGGGCTGTCCATCCGGGTGCCACTAAGATGTATTATGATGTCCGTCGGTAGTTTTGGTGGCCTGGTATGAGACGGGACATAGAGGACTTTGTGTCGAGATGCTACACATGCCAGCAGGTGAAAGCAGAGCACCAAAGGCCCTCCGGTTTGCTCCAACCACTACCCATTCCTACCTGGAAGTGGGACGAGGTTTCCATGGACTTCATTGTTGGATTACCTCGTACACCTCGAGCTAAGAATGCCATTTGGGTGGTGATTGATCTTCTAACCAAATCATCCCACTTCATTCCGATCAGAGATACATATAAAGTGGATGATTTGGGCCGTTTGTATCTTCAGGAGGTGGTGAGACTCCATGGTGTTCCATCAGCAGTTGTCTCAGATAGAGACCCTTGTTTCACATCTCGATTCTGGGAAGGCCTTCAGAAGGCCTTGGGGTCCCAGATTAAGATGAGCACAGCATACCATCCGCAGACGGATGGTCAGACAGAGCGGGCGAATCAGATTTTGGAGGACATGCTTCGTGCATGTGTCCTAGACTTTGGAGGTTCTTGGGATACCCATTTGGGATTGGTTGAGTTTGCTTATAATAACAGTTACCAATCCTCGATTAGAATGGCTCCTTTTGAGGTGCTCTATGGTCGGCCTTGTCGGCCCCCCCTCTGTTGGGCTGTGGTAGGTGAGACCTCACTACTGGGGCCGAGTATGGTGTAGGAGACATCTAAGAAGGTAAAATTAATCAGGCAACATTTATTGACAGCTCAGAGTCGTCATAAATTATATGCTGACCGGAGGCATCGAGACCTAGAGTTTTCTGTGGGTGACAGAGTATTCTTGAAGGTGGCCCCTCGTTTAGGCCATCGTCGATTGGGGAAGCAAGGTAAGCTGACTCCACAGTACGTCGGGCCATTTGAGATCATCGAACGTATTGGAAAGGTGGCATACAGGTTGGCCTTACCTTCTCAGTTGACGTCCATCCATGATTTCTTCCATGTTTCTCAGTTGAAGAAATACTACCCGGATCCGTCCCATGTGTTGAGTTGGGAAGAACTGGAGATAGAGCCTGACTTGTCTATTGTTGAGAGGCCAGTGAAAATAGTGGACTCCCAAGAGAATATACTTCTAGGGAAGTCGATTCCATTAGTCCGAGTTCTATGGCAGCATGGAAATGATACACATGAGACATGAGAGCGAAAGTCGTGGGTCGAGGAAGAGTACCCGTTCCTGTTTTCCAATCAAGCCTCATGTTGACTTTCCGGGGCAGAAAGTCCTTCATGGGGGGGAGAATTGCCAGATACATGAAATATTTAGAGGTATTTTTCATTTAATTTACATCCTTGATTTTTTTTGGTGGTTTTTCATGCATTTTTACAGGAAATAGTGGGTTTCCAAAATTTGGGCCAACCTAAGAGCCCATTTCCAGTTTTGAAAGTATATTTTGTTTCTTTAATAACTCCTTCGTTTTTCAACATTTTTCAACCATTAAACTTCCAAAATGACCTTCATTTAAATATTAAAACCACAAAATAATTTTGGGCCCCATAAAAATTCATTAGAATCATGGATTTGGGTGATAAAATTAGGTATTGGTCCAACCCGAAAGCCCATTTCCAGTTTTAAAATTGTTTTGTAATTCTTTCATAAAATATTTATTTTATTATCCTTTTTCAGTCATTACACCTCTAACACATTCCCATAGAACCCAGACACACCCCCATCTTCGTTTTCGCCTCTTTGGAGCTCATATTGATCGCGATTTAGGGCCGAACTTCTGAAGCTCCAAAAAATGTCCAGATTTCTCAAGTAACTTGTTTCTCTTCCTTATTCCTCCCTTATTCTTAGGGTTTCTTCCTTTTTTATTAAATCCCCAAATGTCCAGAAGATGGGGTTTCGTACCTAGGGTTTTAGTTTTGAGTTTCTTGGTCCAATACTCTGGTTTTAGGTTCAATCTTACTCCTTTGTGGTGCGGCGGAGGTGCGGTTGAAGTGACGCACAAGGATTTGGGGGTTTTGACTCTTTTGGTAGGTGATTTCATATGTAGGTATTGTATAATGAGTTGTATTTCTGTATTTATGTTTCCATTATGTTCATAATTCAGTATTTTGATTTCAAAAATTGATTTGGTTAGCATTTTAAAAGTGGTAGATTTTTAAGTGCCAATCTTGTGTGAAAATGGGTGTTTTACATGTGTAACCCATATTGTGCCTCTTGGTGTTGTTTTATAATTAAGGGATTGGATTTATAAAAATGTTTTGATACTGAAATTTATGTTTTGGTATAATATTGGTCTCCATTTGGTTTTAAATATGGGATTTTAGATGAATTTAATGTGCAACATTTGATTAATTTTCTTGAAATTGTTTTATGGAAATTATAAATGGTTTATTGAGTTATGCAAAAGGTGAAAAGAAGGTGTAGATACTATTTTTAATGTGTGTGACCAGAACTGATATTTATATGTGAATATTGATTTTGGTAGCATGTGGTGACTATTTGAGCACAATACGGGAAACTCGGGTATCTAGGTGGGCTAACGTGTACTAGTACGCTAGTGAACGGAGGGGTTTTGACCATGGTTCACTTAGCAAGTCTGACATGGATAACACTAACAAAACTATAATGGAGATGATTGGAGACCACTAGGTTATGGGTATGCTCCCTACTAGTGGCTCGTGCACGAGAACAAATTTCGTTATGGTTACTTTCACCGAGGTACGAGGTACTTGGGGCTCACAACAAACTAGTACCTAGGGGGGGTTCCTACGCTTGGTGCTCGTGGCCTTTTTGGCATTTAAACTTTCTTTATGGTATTTTGGGATGTAAAAACCAGCATCTTGAATGTTTTATTCAATTTCACTGATTCTTTATAGTTATCCCCATTGAAAGTTATTTTCTTTTCAAAGTTTCACTTTTAGAAATAAATGCCACTATTATCTATTTATGACTCTTGCAAGCCTTTTATTTTACAATGCCTATCACTTGAAATCCTTGGGTGATATACTATTGGGAATAGTCTCACACCCTACTTACACCTTTGGGTGTAAGTAGACTTGATCATGTTTGACACAGGCAAAGGAAAAGCCTTGGGCGATGGCGGTTCGGGTTGCTAGTTTCTCTCGATGGTGCGGTGTTGTGGAGACGGCTTGTGGGTGATGACCCCTTGTCGTGTGGAGTCTCATGGGCTGTTTTCTGATACTTTTATGTACCTTTGGACCTATTGTGTCTTGTTTAAACTCATATACTAAGTTCTGAATTTTTATTAATTCTTGTTTGGCATAATTTTTCAGATTTGGTTTGTTGTTTGTTTTTGGTTATCTTATGAACCCAAACTCGGGTAAATCGTTCCCAAATGAATTTTTATGATACCCGGGCACTTGTGCCAGCCCGTGGGGATGGGGAACGCCCTTCGGGTCTTGCCATGAGCCGAGTTTGGTGCAGGTTTGATGGCGACCAGATTCGGTTCGTGACATTGACTACCACGTCCAAGAATATATGTGATTCATTTTTTAAATATTCGTTAAATAAATAGATATAATGATTGATTTAGTGAATATATATTTTATAAATGATATAATAATTATTGGAAAATGTTTTTTCTTTATTTTTTCTATCCATGGAATGGTGTAAACATCGTTCACACATACATACGACCAACATTTTTCATGAATTGTGTAATTATGTTTAGAATATTTAAATTTAATGAATGTCTATAAAATAATAATGAATTATATTTTATTTCCATCATTAGTAACATTATAAATATTATCATACTAGGATAAATGTATAATGAATGTGACTTTCATCCCTAAAAATCCATCCAAAATAAATTAGTTATCACCTAGAATAGTGATTTTAATATGAAACTGTTAATAAGTATGATATTTTATAAGTAAACCATATATTATAATATATATGATTCAAATTATAGAACAAATTTAAAACAAATATATATTTCTTATAAAATATTTTCAAACATGTATGATTATATATAATCCCTGTGGTAAGGGATTTATATTTAAATCCTATTTTATTATAGAATTTTTTTTCTTGAATATGCACAGAGAATATCTTGTGGTACTTATACAATAAATCATTTTTATTTTTTAACACAAGTTATTTAGAAAATAATCATGTAATATATCCATTTTCCACTATGCTTCAACTAAATTGATCAGGAAATTATTTATGAGAAAAACATACATTATTTTCACTTTGATCAAGAATTTATTTTCTCCAATGTCCATGGTTTAATTAAAATGATTTCATGAATTTTGTTATATTGTCATTTCAATCATTAAATTATTATTTATCAAAGACTGAATATTAATTAAAATGTTTCAGTTGAATATTATACTTATTTTCCAAATTAGTTACTATTGGATTTTTATTATAAATGATATTGAAATCATTGTTTTAACATAAAATACATGAAATGAATTTGCCAATATGATTATATCACAATGTTTTCAGGATTACTCTTTAGTTATCCATTTTTATTTTTAATTAAAATATTTCATTTAAAATTTTATAAATTATTATATTTCAAATATGTAATTTTAAAATGATAATTTCATTTTACTCTAGAAATATTTAATGGATATTTTTTAAGAATATTCAGCTACAGTAGAATCCTTTAATATTAATTTATATTTTATAGTAGAATGATCTAGTGATTTTATAATTATTATTTCAATTTATGGTATATGATTACTGTTATAAGTTCTTAAATATACCCATATATTTTCTAAGGTTATACTATGATGGTTTTATGAAATTAATATGAAACATGTTTTAGTAATATAGGATATTATATACTGGTATGGTTAATATATTATAATCGTATGGTACACATACGTTTAGTATAAATTATGTGATGGGTGGGCCAAAAATTACATAACCCTTTTATGTATGGGTAAAGTTCTATATCTCATTGGGTAATTATGGGAAATAAGTTGATTTTATTTATTCAATATGAAAATGAAAGGACCATACTCCATATAGCTCAAAGTTAGTGTCTTCTTTCAATTAAATTGGCATCATTAAAAAGAATAAAATATAAAAGGATCAAGAGTTTAGTATTATTGTTAATCAATACACATAAATGAGCCTTGTATTAGAAATGACTATAAAAATTACAGAAATTTTTTCATTCTTCATAAATAAATGAATTTGAGGATAACTCTAGTCCATCTCATAAATACCAACATATCCATCATAGTTTTATTCATGGATTTATGGGGAATTAAATATAATAATGTGGAGTTTACCTTCAAAATAATGGATAAATATAGAAGAAATAATAATTAATCAATGCAAACAACAAAAATGAAATGGTAAATAAATGAAAAAACATGCCATGTAATCAATAAAATGAACATAAGTGCATAAAAAATAAATGTAATAAATTCAAACACATTCCATTCAAATAAATTTATATGTAAACAAAATGCAAAGGTTAAAAAATGAAAAATTACATCTAAATAAATGAAATTGAAATGTATCAATAGATATGTCGACATAAAATATCAAGGATAAATAATAACTAAATCTAAATGGGGAAAAATCATCCATAATGAATGTCTTGTCTGGGGCACATCAAAAACCATACAGTCAAGGCCATTCACAAGATATTTTAAAACTATGGGTAGAAACTAGTCTATACTCTTAGAAACAAAATCTATGTGTTTATACATAACTAATTACATCTCATGAGACTACAGATGCATTGAGAGGAATTCATTAACCAATACCCAACCCATACAGTTTTCATTTACTTATCTCTACCTTGTATGAATTGTATTAACCGGTCCTCTTCCCCTATAGTGCAAGTCTAATGAATTTAAATAACAAAAGTTCCATATAAAATACCATTATTGGATAAAGGATATGAGATTATCAATATTTTCCCATATAATAAAATAACATTTATGTTAACACAATATCAATAATTTTAGGTGGTTCATGAAATAATAATATCCATGAAAATTGATATTTAGGAGAAATTCAATGTCAAGTGATCACAGAAAATTGAATATTTTAAATTGATTAAAATAAATCAAAGGGAATATGAATAAAATCCTTATCCAAATCAATCATAAAGAATCCATAAAAGGAAATAGTATGGTATCAACACAAAATATCCTAATTAGAACAAAATAAATGTTTATTTTTTTTTTAGGAATAGAAATACTATAAAATTATTTTTTAAAAAACATTTTTTTGGAAAATATCCTTTTCTTATAAAAAACCATTTTAATATCTCTTCCTTCAAACGCAAAATTTAAAAAATAGAAAATATTTTTTAAATGTTGAAATTTTATTTTTTTAATTCATTTTCATAATTCCAAAAATGTAGAAAATATGTTTATAAGTCATGTATATTAAAAGAAATGAGGTTCTCCTACTAAAGATAGAAATGGCGTCTAGTTTTCTTAAAAATATTTTCCAAACCATTTTGAGTAGAAAAGAGTTTTAAAATGGTATTTATACTTGAAAACATTCACGAATAATAACCGGATATAAAAATTAAAAGGTTTATTGAATAAGAGTCATATAATTTCCTGGAATGTAAATACCATTGAAAAATCATTAATGTTATTTTTGACAAAAAATAATCATCAAATACTCTAATGTGTGTCATACCAAATTGGAATATTTTAAATCATAATCCTTATAAAAGAATAATTTAAGATAAATGTTTTAAATACCATGAAGATAAATTAATTCATGACATAATATAAAAAATGGATAGTATATACACCATTCAAAATAAGTAAGTATTGAACATCACATTTATCTCACAAAAGTAAAAAAGTGAGATTCGAATCACTTACCATGATAATGTGTTGTATCATGTTTCAATATATTACTATATAAAAAATATATGTTAATAAATTATGTTCTTGAGAAAATTTTTCATCTTTATCATTTCTTTTTTTCACTTATTACAGTGTAGTATACCACTACTAAGAAAATTAATTTACATCGGGTGTTCTGACTGAATTTGGTTTACGTGTAAAAAATAAATTTTGTACGTCAAATATGGTCAAAATGGTTGTCATATAAAATCTATAGGATAGTAATAATGGAATAATTATCATATTGAGATATTAATTATACTTTTAAAAGGAATCATTTAATATGTTCGGTAGGTCGTACGTATACATGATTAATGTTCCCATTTTGTAATGATCATTATCGAAAGAATTTAAGTAACATAAATTATCCATAATGATAATTTTATCATAAATATTGTGTTATATAATCATATATACTTATATATATAATTTTTTCTATGTAAAAAGAATCACATCATGTTGAGGAGGTGGTTATCCACACGTCCACCAGTGATGTTAGCACATTTTAGGTGTGTTAAAGTGTTATAAAGAAAATGATATATTATATTTATATTAAAATAATTATGTACCTAATATCATATTTTTTTGGGTTATGTAAGTTATTTATAATTAAAACTGTCCTATATATGTTCCATGTATAGTGTGATTGGATCACAGAGCTTTGAGGAGGCAGTAGTCCGACTTCCCCAACCGACAATATCATTTTTCAACAAAATGGAAAGTATAAGGGAAGAATAATATATAATATATCACTATATCTTTCATCATAATGTCCACCATTAGAGGCGGTAAAAGAAAATGAAAATTCATTATTTTGTGAGACGGTAGTTTTTTATATACGTAAACTGTACGACCATTAACAATTAGATGGGGTTTTCGGTATGTTTAGTTTAAACCCATATCCTAAATACATCCTAGTATATTTCTTATCAATTTTTTTGTTATAAAATAATTTTATAATATGTTATTATGGATTTTATAATGGAAATAAAACCAAATACCTTAAGTGAAGATGTTACCACTTAATCGAATAACTATTTTCTGTTGGTACCAAAAGGATTGTTGGATTTTTATCATACCAAGTAAAGTATTGTTGGTTTATAGAGGTTATTTTTAGGTTGTATTTGAGAATACTATGGTCAATAAATCAATGAATTAGAGGTGTGATGAAGTGGAAGAGGGGTGGCCATTTATAGGGAAGGAAAAGGACTCACATGGAATTTTTTTAAACAAGTTTTGTATACCCTCTTTTTTACCTAATAAATTAATAAAACACAAAAAAAACTCAATAATGTTAGGATAATGGATGAATTATGACCATAAAATTTCGGTTTTACAAGTGTATTGGTCTTTTGGGCCCCTTAATAATTGGTTTAGTCCTTTATTAAGCTTAATTTTTACTGAATAATTATAATTAATGTTAATTACATTCACTAATATTTTTGTTCAAAAACTACGTTGACAATACTAGAAATTATAAATTATTTGTATTCTAAATATGAAGTCAATTTTTCAAAATTAAAATCATATAATTGCAATAAAAAATTAAAATTAAATCACGCAGATGGGATGATAGTGCTGGTTTTTAATGTAAACCCCTCTAAAAGGTTGCTATTTCTTTGTAATTTTCTATGTTAAAATAATCCTAATGACATAAATTATATTAAATAATAAAAATATATCTAATTTAACTAAAACACCAATTGAAAATTTAATTTAACTATATAATATATAGAAGATAATTATTTTCTGAATTATATTTTATTATTTTTTTACTGTCCATTAAAAGAGGAAACATAATTCAACAAAACCAAAAATGCAACAGAAAATAATATTTATGTTTTTATTTAAAAGGAGAAGTTTATTTTAATATATTATATTTATAAGTGGTTAAAATTTTTATTTAAAATATATTTACTATTAATAGGCGGAATAAGTGCTTTATTAAAAATATAGGTTTTTATGTATAAATTTAGGTTTGTTTGTATCTCATGCCTATCAAATATACATGATGAATATAAAAAATATTTGATTGAATATAATATATAAATATATATATTAAATTAATACCACTCAATAATTTTAAATAACTTATTCTTTTTTAGTCAGATCAGTATTTGAGCATAAAAATAATTTTCTAATAAAAGTATTCATATTATATTCAATTGCTTCTTATATTCATTTATTATTAATTTTTATACTATTAATTCATTTTATATTTGTGTAAACCATATTTTTCATTAGTTATTTATTACTTTTAATAACTATTAATTTAACATCTTTTTTATATATTATAATATTTTAATAGTATATTATTATTTGGTGAATCTCGATCTTCCATGTAATGAAAGCTGTTTATGAAAAATGATGGTACATGCAATGTATGCTAACTCAATGTAATGTTCATTTCAGGATAAAAAATATGTTTAATTAATTTAAAATTTTAAATATATTATACATTATCATGATATTATATTCCCCTATGTGCTTGGTTTTTGGTGTCATACACACTATAGAATATACGGTTCATACATTAAAATTCAATGGTAACTCATTCTCCATAGATTAATTGAATTACTTACTCAAAATTTAAACTTTATCATGATGATATTTTTTTTGATATTTCTTATGTATAAATACTACATTTTGATATGGGTTTCTAAAAAATCATCTTGAGATGAGATATCAGGAAGTGAATAAATCATATAGACAAAGATATAACATGGCATCTTTATAGGAGAACATTATTGGAATGTATATATACATACATAGAAGTAAACTGAAAATATTTACATGGTTTACTAAGGTCATCAATCACAAAAAGAACTTATAATTTAATAGAATTTTTGAGGCCTCTAATCCGTATATCTTCGATGATTTTGAAGACCATTGGTTAAAACAATTAATGTGTTAAGAAATCATTTTTTATTCTAGGTTATTTTTTGAATGATGTGTAATTATTTTACTACCTGATAATATATGGAAATATATATACATGATATATTTCAATAAACACAATTCCATCCTATCGTTGTGTTTTAATTTATTTCCAAATCATCCATTTAATTATTAATTTGATATTCAATAATTATTATTGAAGTCTAGAGAACTAAAATACACTTTTAATGGATTGTAAGACCCACAAAATAGTGATAAGTCTAACTAGTTTACTCTAAGTATTTTTCAAAACTAAAATGTTTAAAAATTTATATCTGAAGATAAAAATAAACTCTTCTAGTTCAATATTAATAACTACTCACCAAAACTAAAAACAATGACATATTAATACGAACATTATGTAGGTTTATGGTTGAGGTGAAACCCTTGCCGTCTTTCAGACATGTCATAAAGACCTTTGGCCTTTCTTAATTTTATTGGTTGTCACTTGTCTTACATGATTTTATTTTTAAAATAAAATTAATTTAAATTACAAATATATATGTTGTAAATCCTAGAAATAAGGTTAATCACTAAATATCCATTTATCTATGGTTTTCAATGAATCCTCAAAACATAAATACATAATACATTTAATTCAATATAGTACCTTCCTTAGTCTATGTATTATCTATAATATTATTTTTTTTGAAATAATTAAACCCTAGTTTTAACCTAGTTTATTCATTATCAAAATCCTTCAAATAGGATTGTAATGAAAATTTTAATTATCCTTACCATATCCCCTAGAAGTGTCAAATTAGGTTCACATTAAGGATCATTGTCAAGTACCGGGTTATTCTGAGTCAACGTTGACACACCTTGTCAGAGTTGTTACTCCTTAGTACATCTGTGATAAAACCACATCCACTTGTAGTTTGTAGTATGGGATGTATTTCTAGAAATACCCACACAATTTCTAATTTACAAAAATTCTATGGTGTTATTATATATCTATTCTCAAATTATACCTTAGAGTTATGTTATCTAATCTTTTATTATATAAATATAGTTCCCAAGGTTTCAATTAAACATACATTGATACCGACTATAGAAACCCAACCCCATATAGCCCAGATCTCGTGTCTTTAATCAATTACATTAGCATGAATATAATGAATCAAATCCTTATGGACATGGATTTTAGTAGTAATGGTAATCCATATTCATAAATGAAACATGAATTATAAATTAATACACTAATTACTATATTTTATCCATATTTCTAAATAAATACCTTCACTGATAACTCTAATACCAATTGTAAATATATGCATATCATTCATAGTATGACTATTATAATCATGGGGAAAGAAACATAATAAGGGTTGTATTAATTTCACAATAATGTCAAAAAATTATGGTTTCAATAATGAATTAATGAGAATATTCAATAAATCATGACAAATAATTGAACACCCAATCCATGAAATCAATAAAATGAAAGTAAGTTTGTAAGAAATTTTCCATGCTAATAACTAGAAAGGAATTCCACTCAAAATACTGAATAAATAAAATTAAAAAATGGTACGATAAGAAATTGAATCTAATTCCATCTAAATAACTTAAAGTGAAATATATCCATATATATGTCAACAAAAAATCACATGGATGATTAATTACTGAATCTAAATGAGGGAAATTATTTCATAATGGATGTTATGCATGAGTAATATAAAAACAAATAATGTCCAATACATTCACAATATATTTTAAAACTAGGAATAGAAATCCTTCTATAATGGTTGGAAACAAACTTGAAGGGTTTTTCAACAACTAATTTCATCTCATGAGACTTCAATGCCACAAGGGGGTTTCATTAACTAGTCATTAATCCATATATATTTCATTATCTAGTTTCTAACACATAGTGCATGAATTAATTGGTCCCCAACCCGTAGAGTGCTTGTGTAAATCATTTTAATAAACAATGCTTCTAATAAAATATCATTATTGAATAAAACATATTGGTTTCTCAATATTTCTCCAAATATTATAATAATGCTCAAAGTAAACACAATATAAAAAATGTTATATGGTGTCACGACCCGTCCCCATAGTCCTACGTCATGACATACCCCAAGCCCACCTCTATAATGTTAGGGGTTGGCAACTGGCGCTGAAGGAATCAACCTACAAATGGTAGGAATTTTCATGAGTACATGTATGTATTCACACACAAACATTCCCCATAGCTGGAAAAGTAAACATGCACACCACTAAAATACCACTGAGAAAAAGTACAAACTATAGGCCAAATGTGCTAGAATACAAACACAACAAAGGAAGAACTGAAAACATAAAAAATACTAGGAAACTATGATAGTTGTCTGAAGGAAGCCCCACGTCCTAATGCATAAGTATTGAGTAGATTCCAGATGCTATAGAACCACATCCTGACTGTCTGACCTCACTAGTAACCACCCAGTCCTGGGCCACCAAGTCCTATGCCATGTTGCTGGTCATCTACACCACACAGAACACATCTGGGAGAATCTCGTGCAGTGGTGAGTAACAAAATACTCAGTGGGGACCCCAAAACCTACTCGGGTCTCACAAAAATCCACAAAGGAAATCAAAAAATAGTGAAAAAAATATTACATTAACTAAATTCATCTCGACAAACATATAACATAAAGATTTGATAGCCAAACCAATAGTAGAAAACACTAAACATCAATCATTGTAATGGTACTCATCCCCGATTAGTCCTTTAGGATAGCTTCGTCGCCTAGACCTATTATGTAGCAGATTCAATAATCCTCACTGGGTAGCTGAGCCACAGAGCCTCACTGATATCCGAGTCACCCCGTCTCCCTAGTTTTATGAGTCACGAAGTCTCACTAATAGGTGAGTCATGATGCCTCACTAGGTAGCTGATTCAAAAAGTCTCACTGATATTTGAGTCATGTAATCTTTCTGGGTAGCTGAGTCATGAAGTCCCAATGATAACTAAGTCATGATTTCTCTCTTGGTAGTTGAGCCATGTAGTCTCGCTGATAGATGAGTCATTGAGTCTTTCTAGGTATCTAAGTCCTAAAGTCTCACTGATAGTTGAGTCACAAAGTCTCACTAGGTTGGTGAGTCTTGAATCCTAACATGGTCAAAATCCCTAAAATCTTACATATAGGATTTCATAAGCATCACCTCATCACATGGGTCCCAAATCCACAGATGGTTCATCAATTGGACGTCCAGTTTCCATGTAATTATGTTTTAGTAAACAGGATCAAGTTGCGTTGAGGCCTGGTCCGACCTCATCGGACTGACTTACCAACCAGGCCCAGGGGCCCCACCTCCCTCGGCTTGGTTTTACTAACCCGACCTGACCCTGTTCTAGTCTGGGATGGTTTGGTACAGCCTGATTATTTGGCCAGACCTATAGGGCCTCCCTGGACCCTCCCTAGCTTGGCTGAGGGTCTAGCCCGTCCGGTCGCCCTAGGGACCTGGTCACATCCTTCTTGGCTTGAAGGGGTCGGGGTTGTCCCACTAGTGTGGGGTCCAGTTGGTTGTGCATGGGTCCAACTCACTCCTACCCGGTCCACCTTTAGTAGACTAGTTCCCCTCAACCTAGATGCATGGAACGTCCAGGGGTGTTAGGCGGTTGGTCAAACTCGACCATCTTGGGGGTCCACACATGTTCAGGGGACCATGTGCTTAGAGAAACAGCATCCAGCGGTTGTATTCCACTCCACTGATGGGGCCGCTCGGCTGCGTCCACCTCCACTGGCCATCGGCAAGCTGAAATCCTTGTTGAATCATTGTGGATCGGGTTCGCCGTTTCTCACCACCTGATGCACTATCGTGGCATGACACTAACCACCCACAACTGCCTGATAGGGCCGATGCCAGTGCTTGCATACTGGTAGGGTACCCTGCATACCACTTGGTCTTTTCCGATGGTCTATTCTTCGCGATTCTTGTGCCTATAGCCCTCGGTGATATCCATCCTTATTTCGATGTCCGTGAATTTATCTTGCTGCTATTTCAAATTCATTTCCATGAAGAAGACATAAGGCTAATGGGAATGCGACTTGTTAATGTTTGTCTGCACCCTCCACGATAGATGTTTAAAACAGAGGAGGCCTGGGATTATAGTTAAATCAACTAAATAATTAAATCCCAGATAGAAAATCCTAGAAAAAACATCCTCCCACAAGAAGGCACGACACGCAGATCAACCTTATCATGGGATGATACATTTTCATCATTTTTATATTAATTAATGGGGAAACTCAAGAACAAATCAATCCCCTACATGGGTCGGAGCGTTCATTGGAAATGAACAGTGTCGCCACATTCATCATTTTGGGATCCTCTCTTTAAGGCCATTAGTCGATCATTTTTTGTGATGATCTGTTCGATGGTTTGTTGGCATTTATCTTCATCACCCACCAGAGCTTTAGAGTAGATCTAGGATTGTGCCAAAAATCTGGCGTTGTCTGCTTGACCATTAAATTAAGAAATGTAAATAAATGTTAATGTTCTATTTCTGTTACAAAGTAGTTACAATGTTTCATTTAATGATACAACATATTATGTTCCACTAGGTTGAAACCCCCTTGGGATGCAATGATTTGAAAATTCAATGAAATAAAATAATTTTTTTATTTTTTAACTTTTTCTTTAAAAAATCCAAAAAATAAATTTTTCCCTCCACTCGGTATTGTTGAGGAATTGTCCATTCTAGGAGAATGTCACTATTCTAAGTTTATTGGTGAACTAGTATTTTTTATCCAATCATTTGTTTATGTTCTTAAAAATCCACTCTCACGTTTATTTAAATGAACCATAAAAGTACTTCAAAAATTAAAATTCAAACCAGACCCACGTTGGACTAGGTTAGGTACCTCCAAACGGGAACACGCCCTTACGAGCTCAATGATACTCTTGGATTTTAAATACGAGTTACCGTTTAGGAGTTATATGGATTTGAAAATAAAATAATAGGTACTTAATTATTTTATTTATGGAGAAAAACTAACATCCATTGTTGGCTCGCGCTATCCAATGTTATGATCTTATTAAATAAGGATACCCTCAAGATCTCAATAGTGGTCTCATATTTTCAATCTGAGTCACCATTCATGAGTTACAAGCATTTTAAAATAAAATAAATTTATTTAATAAAATTATTTATGGTTATTCCATTTTCGGGCTTTCTCACTAGATGCATGCACCGACTAAACAAAAGTAACATCTAGGGAAAAACCGCTATCTTGAATGCAACAATGCCCTCGTATTACTTATTCGGGAACTAGTTTAAGGGTTATTCAAATTATTTTAGAAAACCACTCCATTGTGCTATTTAAAATTTAACATTTTTTTACGGATCATTCTGAGCACTCTAGGCCTCTAAATTTTTCATTTTCTAAGTAATTAGTCTCGAAATAATTTGTTTTAATAAAAAATTAAATGGAATTTCCATGACATTACATTACTCTAACCTTTTTGGAATTTACATCCTCATAATAATAAACACGACTAAACAAACAAATAGTGGTACTGTGAATGAATTTGAGCCTACCATTCCCATGTGCTCTCCATGATATTCTCGTGCTTCCACTGAATGTGTGCTAGAGGAATCAACAATCCATAAAGGACTCAATACTATTGATCCTCTATCTACACTAGGAATTCTAAAAATGTCTCCCCATCATTATAGTCTAGCTCTCCTCAGTCGATTGACTTGTGTGGGGTCATGCTTGTACCTCCTCAACTAAAAAACATGGAAAACATCAACCGCTCGGTGCATTTGTGGGGTATGAGCTAGGCGGTATGCCCCCTATACATCTCTACTAAGAGTCTGAAAAGGTCCAAGAACCTTGAAGATAACTTCTCTCCCCCGAAAAATCTCTACAATCCTCGTCTGGGTGAGACCCAAAGGTAAACATGGTCTCCCTCCTCGAACATGAAGGGTCTATGTCTCTTGTTAGCATACGATTTCTGCCTGCTATGTGCAGTCCTCATCCACTCCTGGATGGTCTCTACCATCTCAGTGGTAGTCCATACAAACTCTGGACCCATTAGTGCTTACTCCCATGGGTCTGTCCAGCATATAGGTTATTTTCCTGGCCACCTGTACAAGGCCTCAAATGGAGCCATTCCAATGGTGGGGTGATAGATTTTATTGTATGTAATATCCACATGTGGAAGGTGGTCCTCCCTATATGACCAAAATCAAGGACGTAATAATGAATCATGTCCATGAAGGTATGTATGGTCTGCTCCATCTGACAATATGTCTGTGGGTGAAAAGTTGTGATCAAGCGCAACTGAGTCCCGAACACCTCCTGCATTCCCTTCCACGTCAGGGATGTAAATCATGGATCATGGTCTTATATGATCGTAAATGCCACCCAATGATGTCGCCCTATTTCGTGAAATTACAGGTATCCCAATCCCTCTACCTATCCCATCTCTAGGATAGGTAGGAAATAAGCAGACTTTTTGAGTTATTCAACGATCACCAAGATAGAATTGTGTCTCTTGGATGTGCATTCTAATCATGTCATGAAGACCATCGAGATACCTTCCCACATCCCCTTCTATAACTAAAGTCATTATTCCAATCTTGCGAGAACCTGATCCTCCACATTTACTTGATGATAAATGAGGCATCGTGAAATAAACTCTACCACAATTCTCTTAATACATGGACATCAGTAATGACATCAGAGGTCCTGGTACATTTTTTCCACACTAGGATATACCACCCAAGGGGTTGTATGGGACTCCTTCAACTCCTACTCCTGCAACATCACAGGAACTATGAAGTGTCCTCTAAAAAGGATGATTGTTCTCCCTACCTATCGAAAAATAAACCAGGAGCATCTCTAGAGGATAAATGAAAATGTTGGACCTAAAATTCAATATCCACAAGATCTTCTTCAATAAGTCACTATAAGAGTGGGGGAGTGATAGTAATTTACTGAAGTTAAACTACTCCATCATCATCCATGAAGGATATCTACATCGTGGCTAACTGCTTTATCACGTCACTCAGCAACAATAGGTCAGACCTATTATTGAGCATGCCTGCCACCACTTTACCCTTATCCAGAATATAGACTATCTCAATGTCATCTTCCTAGATGAACTCCATCTATCTCTATTGTATGAACTTCTAAAAAGCCTATAGGCACCTTTACATCCTTGCGAATGGATACCCATTCTAACATATTGATGTTCCCATTGACCCTTTGATAGTGGGTACTCACTCTCCAAGGAAACTTGGTTAAAGTGATGGTAATAAACACATAACCTCTTGGTATTACTAATCCCTTCTTCTAAAATTCCCCCACCTATACCCCTACGGGGATATAATTCTATGAACATCTATTGAATGTATGTGCCCACACTCTACCTCTACTATTGGGAACTGAAAATTCAAAACATCTATTGCCCTGAGGGTATGGCTGGCTGACTCAAGAGTGATCGGCTGCACCCTCATATGCATGAGTTGATCCCATATTGCCTTAGTTTACATTTTCCCTAACCAAGGAAAACCCCATTCCAACATTTCAGATATACCACATCCTTTTGTGTAAAATAGTCAATCTGAGAATGAACAGTATATGGCCAGTCCATACCAAAACTAACATTATAAGGCCTCGACGCTTCCAGCATGTGGTTCCAACCTAAAATCTCACCTTAAGGTTCATATCAAACCATCACCATAAGTGTGATTAACGATTATACTACCATAGGTATATCTAAACGTAAGGATTAGGTCAAGGGTTTTACCCAAAACTCTAGGCCTTGAAAAATCTTTTTGAAAATAAGGAATGATTAGAACCAATGTCTGTTAATACAGAATCTAGTAGAAGGAATAGACCATGCCTCGAATAATTCTTGGATCCCTCAGGTCATACTTTTTGACCGCATACAGCTACTCCCATCACATATCCTCTAGCTCCCTGGGCCTAGTGTGGACCACGTTGGGGTGGTGACAATAACATCTCTAAATGTATACCACCACTTGGTACTCTCCTTTATTTTCTACCACACCTCCCGCCCTAAATAGTTTTTTGTTCCTATAACTTCTTCTACCCTAGTGGACCATCCACTATTTCACTATCAGTAAGACAGGCTGGAAAATATCTAGAGATATGTGCCCTACCATCGTTTGAAAAGAATTACCTATTCCTAGGTTGGATGGACTTACATTATAATCCCTAAGCTATAGATCCCATGCCTTGGGAAATCATCTCAGAATGTCTCAGATGTCTATGTATTTGAGACAATCATCAACTTCTTTCTTTCCCACTGCTGACATACATTATCTATATTTTCTTAGTCAAAGGAATTTCAACCAAAAAGGTTCTCTCTAGAACCCTAATATAAGTAGGATTTCACATAGGAATAATTCAAGCTTGGATATCCCTAAACACAACCTTCTCAGAGGTCTGATCCCTACAGTACTATTCATATCATATTCATCGAGTACTAGGAAAATGTGACATGCCTCGATGAATACTCAGCTACTAACCCATCATCCTTTAGTATCTCTGGGGAACACATACTCCTTACCTTTATTGGAGAGATCACTTTTTCTTAGAAAGGTTCTCAAACTCTGTGCACATAATAGTCACCTCATCATATGATTGGGTAATCTAAACCATACCCTCTTCCTGCTGATCCACATAGAAGGCTCACTTCCAGGACCTCCATCGGATCTAATAGTGCCCTTCTTAGATGGATAGTTAGTCACCACCTCAATCAAGTCCTTAGACGCTTGTGAGTTCGCCTCACTATAGAACCAGAGGGGTCTCTGTTGTTGTAACTCATATAAGGAACTAAGCCTTCATGTGTCCTCTACCGTTAAATCTGGTAGTAACTAGTGATAAACAGGAAGTGGTATCACTGGGAAACTGCATGATGGTACCATATTGACAACAGTCTATGCTCCAAAGCCTCATCAATATGTGGACCATCCTCAAGGTAAAGCACTGGAATCCTGGATGGCTGTCTGCGTGGAGGCATCTTGAAATAGAATCAAGATGAACCACTATTAATTGATTATACCAGGAGAGATGAAATTTTCTTAAAAAGATAATGGAAAACACTAAAAGTCACATGAACCTAGTGTTTTCATGTACTGGGTTGGAAAATAGAACTTTGGGTGCTGTTGCATGGATATATTGACCACTTCCCTAATAATGTACTCGCAAGACTAAAAGCAGAACTCGAAACACATAACCCTTTTACCCCATCCAAATTTATAGACTCTTAGTTATTCTATAATAACTGACCACCTATGATACCACTTTGTCATGACCCATCCCCCAGGGCCCACAACTTGACATACCCAAGCCTACCTCTAGATGGCTAGGGGTTGGTTACTAGCACAAAAGTCGTGAACCTACAAACATGAGGCATTTTACGGAGTAACTGTGCACACACAAACACAACCATTCCCTAAAGATGGAAATTTAAACATGCATGCCACAAAACAACCACCGATTAAAACTAAAAACTATAGGTCAAATCGTATAGAATAAAAACCCAACAAAGGATTAACTAAAAGCAGGAAAAATACTAGGAAATATTGATATTAGTCCTCTGGGAACCCTTCCGGATGGGTATGTATAGAGTAGCTACTGGAATAAGTAGAAGAACATCATGCATGCCTAACCTCACTAGGAACCGCCCAGTCTTGGGCCACTAAGTATGTCACCAAGTCATTGTTCATCTGTACTAGACACAACATGTGTGGGCGAAGCCCATGTAGTAGTGAGTAACAAAATACTTAATAGGGACCCTGAAATCAACTCGGGTCTCATAAAAATCCCCAAATCAAATCATAAAAGAATGAAAAAATATTAGAGTCACTAGAGTCATCTCGAAAATAGAATAACCTAATGTGTTGATATCAAAACTGATAGTTTCAAACACTGAACATCCATCACTGTTAAGGCACTCATCCTCAATGAGACATCTAGGATAACTATGTTGCCCAGACCAATTCAGAAGCTGAGTCACGAATCCACACGAGGTTTCTTAGTCATAAAGCCTCATTTATAGTTGAGTCATGAAGTCTTTACAGATAACTAAGTAATGAATTCTCACTGATAGGTGAGTCACAGAGTCTCACTAGGGGTCTGAGTCCTCATGTCTCACTGATAGATGAGTCACGGAGTCTCGCTCGGTAGTTAAGTCATGAAGTCTCACTGTTAGATGAGTCACAGAGACTCACTAGGTAGCTGAGTCATGAATTCTAGCTGGTAGTTGTGTCACAGAGTATCACTTGGTAGTTTATCCATGAATTCTCACTAATTGGTGAGTCATGGAGTCTCACTGGGTAGCTGAGTCACAAAGTTTTGCTGATAGGTGAGTCTCAGAGTCTCACTAGTGAGATTAGTAATGAAGCCTCGCTGGATCAACATTCAAGAAATCCTATATAGAGGATTTCATAAGGGATTCCCATCACGTGGGTCGCATCATCTCAGATGACACATCAATTGAACACTCAGTGTGCTAGTAATTGGGGTTTTATTAAACCAAGGATGGTTGCGTCCTGGCCCAGTCTTACCCAGTTAGACTGATAGACCAACCCATCCCAGGGGCCCCACCTACGCTGGTTTGGTTAGACTAACCCTACATGACCCAGTTCTGGTTTGGATCGGTCGGGTATGGCAGGTCCAGTTGGCCAGGCCCATTGCACGTCGCTGGACCTGACCCGGGTTGGCCTAGGGTCCAGCCCGCCGGGTCGCCCAGCTTGAAGGGGGCAGGTCCGAACTACTGGGTGAGGGTCCAGCTCGTTCCTTCTTGGTCTACCTTTTTAGGAGCGGTTATCCTAATCATAGACACATGGCTTGTTTGAGGGTGTCACATGTGTGGTCAAACCTGTCTACATAGGGGGTCTACAAGTGGTCAGGGGACTGCCTTCTTGGCGAAACTGCCGCCAGCTGTTGTTGGTTGCTCCACCGACACGGAAACCCAGCCATGTCTACCTCCAACATCCACCAACATAGATTATGGCCCTGTATCCCCCCCCTAGCTGAGTCTGGCCATAAATATCCACCTAACATGCTGTTGTGGTATGCCGCCTCAGGCCACCACTGGTGTCAGCATGCGGGTCGGGTACTCAACAGACCACCAGGTCTGCTCCGGTGGTCTGTTCTTCACGCCTCTTATGCCTATGACCCCTAGATATTTCTATCCTTCCTGTGATGGCCTATATGTTATATTTTCATCTTTTTGAATGCTCATACATGAATAACACACAAGGAAGAGGGGATCTGGCATTGTTCGTGTCAGCCCGCAACCTACGCGTTATATGTTTAAAACATGGGACACATGGGATTACTAACCCATCAACAAAATAATTAAATTATGGATATAAAAACCATGAAAAAACCCTCCGTTAATAATGCATGACCCACTGATGAACCTGTTTGTGGGTTGATTTGCGTTCGTTGTTTTTAGAATAAAGAATGGTGAAACACCATCTCAACAAAAACCCCTACCTGGGTGGGATCATTTGTTGGCAATGAACTATGTCGCTACATTATTCATTCTATGATCCTATGATTATTTTTATTTGGCGATCATCATTGGGGATGATTCGTTCGAAGGGGGTTGGAATTAATCGCCGTCACCTACCATAGATTCGAAGCATAACCAGGATTGTGCCAACAATCAAGCCTTTTCTGCTTGGACATTAAATGAAGAACCATGGGTCAACGTTTCTGTTAAAGTTCTATTACGAAATTGTTAGGTTGTTTCATTTAATGAAACAACGTATTCAGTTTCTCATGGATGGAAAATAGTCAAGCACAATGATTTGAAAATTTATTAAAATAAAATGAAACAACTTTATTTTATATTTTAACATTTTCTTTAAAAAATTTAAAAATAATCTTTTTCCCTCAACACGCGCCTAGAAACGTTAATCCTGTTATAAGATAATCATGTCGTTCTCACTTTTACTATTCCTTTAAATTTTTCATCTGATCATCAGTTTAAAATTTAAAAAAACCCACTCATACTTTTATTTAAATGAACCATAAAAATAGTTCAAAAATTAACATTCACCATCGACCCTTTTCGTCAAGGTTAGGATCCTCCTAAGGGTAACACACCCTCATGATATCTATGGTACTCTCAGATTTTCAATCTGAGTTACCGTTTAGAGTTATAAGGATATGACAAGGAAATAATTGTTAATTGTTTTATTTACGGCCAAAAATTGACTTCAACTGTTGGCCCTCTCTGGCCAAGGTTTGGATGTTATTAATGAAAGAATACTCTCACAAGATCAATGGTGGTCTCATATTTACAATCTGAGTAACCGTTTGTGAGTTCTAATCATTTGGAAATTAAAATATTTTTTTTATTATTTTATTTACAGTTATTGAATTTTAATGTTTTCCCATTGGAGGCTTGAGCTGAATAAAATTTGGTGGAACCTACACAATGGTGCCTCATATTTCAGATCCGGGTACCTGTTTAAGAGTTATTCTAATTTATAGTAAAATTGTTCATGCGTGATTTTTAATTATTAAAATTTTTCGATGGATCATTTCAAACACTCCGGGCCTCGGAATCACTCACCGTCTCAGCACCTGGTCTCGAAGTAATTCCATATAAAAAATATTACAAGTAGTTTCCCAGACATTACATATGGTTCATGAAATAATAAAATCGATGAAAAATCATATTTAGGGGAAATTAAATGCCAAATGATCATAGGTAATATAATATCTCAAGGGAATTAATATAATTCAAGGAACTAAATGTGAATACTAGTCTTATTCAAATAAATTCTAAAGCATCCATAGAAGGAATTGGGATTCTATCAATAAAACATATCCCACATATAATAAAATAATTTTTTGTTTTTTATGATGAATTTAAATACTATAAAAATTTCATTTAAAAAATGTAATGAGGAAAGGATCCATTTTTCTGAAAACCCTTTTGAGAAACTATTCATTTTAAAATAACATCTATAAAAATAAATAACTTTTGAAGGGTTAAATTGATTTGATAATTAATTTTAAAAGGATAAATAGAATTATAGAAAACATTTAAATAAATCATGGTTTTTTGAACAAAATAGGTTCTCCGACTGAAGAGAGAAATGATGTAGCATTTTCATAAAAAAATTATAAAAAAATTAATAACAAAATAGTTTCAAAAGGGTAATAATGAATTAAAAGGTCATGAATAACTAGTGGAGAAGAAAATAAAAGGTTTTATTTAACAATGCTAATATAATTTCATCGAATGGAAATACCATTGATAGACCATTTAAGTTATTGTTTTGTAAAATAATCTTTACGCATTCCTGGTGTCCATACCACTTTAAAACATTTTAAATCATAAAGATCAGAATGGAATAGTATTAAATTCTAGTCATAAATTCCAGGAAAATTAAGTAATTTATGATATAATATATAAAAATGGTTAGTAGATATACTACATAATATAACTAAGAGGTGAACATGACATTTATCTCATAGAAGTATAAAACGTGATATGTGAATACCCTACCGTGAGTCTATCTAGTCTCATGTGCCTTCATATTCATTAATAAAAAAATATATGTTAATTATTTGATGTATTGAGTACCTATTTAATGTATATAATTACATTTATTGCACATATTATTATGAATTATACAAAAACTTATTCAATTATGTTTTTATCGGGTGTTTTGACCAAATTCATTTTATGCGTCAAAAATAAGTTTAGTTGTTCAATTATGGTCAAAGGGGTCATTATGTAACATATAAAGAATATAATGTTTAAATATTTATTATATTTATACAATAGTTATTATTTTAAATTATATAATTAAATATAGTAATGAAAAATGAATAAATGTTACAATCCTAGAGATGGTAGGTCATACGTATGTGTGAGTAACATTCCCATTTTTCAATGATCGTTGTCGAAATAGGTTATTAACATAAATATTTCATGAATTATAATATTATTATAAATACCTTGTTACATAACCTTATGTAATTATATAGATAATTATTTTTATGTAAAAGTAATCACATCATGTCGAGGAGACGGTAGTCCAGACGTCCTTGAATGATAATATTGCTTCGTATGTGTGTGAAAGGGTAATAAATAAAATGATATATTATATTTAATAGAAGGTAATAATGTCATTTATATCATATATAGATTTTTTTATTTCAATTATTTTTACTTAAAACCATATTTTAAGTGTTCCATGTATAGTGTGAACAAATAACATCGTTTTGAGGAGGTGGCAGTCCGCACTTCCATAAATGATGTTATCATTTTTAAACAAAATGGAAAGTATAAGGATAAAATAATTACAAAATATAAATTGTATAAAAAATATAATATATATAATATATAAATATACATTCCATTATAATAGTTACAATGAGAGGATGTAAAAGAAAAATTAACAGTGGTGTTTTCATGTCGTGATAGTTTTCCCTACACATAAATAGTATATTCAATTCCCATTTGATAGAGGTGTGTGTAAGTGTAAGACTAAAAATTATATTTAAAAATAATAGTATTTTAATGAAAAATATTTTTATAAAACCATGTAATATCATTTTCTTAGGGATTCTTGAATGTAAATAAAACTAAATATCTTAAGTGTAATTATTAGCTCTTAATCTGGTAATTTTTTTTGGTTTGTACCGAATGGCTTCTTGGATTTATTTATACCAAAGGAAAGGATTGTATTATGATATTAGTTATGTTTTAGATCTATTTTTTAAGATATTGGTATATCCAAATAATCTTTATAGGTGTGAAATTGTGGAAGACGTGGTGTCCTTTTATGGGTAAGGAAAAGGAACGACATGCAATATTTGAGAAAAAATGATTCTTGTACCCACGTTTTGGGCGAAATAATGATATAAACCCCCAAATAATCACAATAAATGAAGGTTTAATGAATATTTATGACCATAATATTGGTTATGGATATTTTTTAGATCATTTAGCCCATTAGTTTAATGGTTTAGTCCTTTATTAAGATTAATTTTTTCTTTGATGATTGTAAATATATTAAATTACTTTCACTAATTTTTTTGTCAGAAACTAGTTCAAACATATAAGGCATTATAAAATATTTGGATTCCAAATATGGAATCCATTTTTCCAAATTTTAATCTCATAATATTTTCAAATTAATTTAAATATATTCTTGCAGAAGGGATGACAATGTGGGTTTTTAATATAAAAACGTCTGAATGTTTATATTATATATATATATATATATTCAATTTCCATGATAAAATGATTAAAATAAAGTCAATTGGAATTATAGATAAAAATATTTTCTTATTATACTTTAAAACAATTTAAAAATATAATTTAACCTTCTAAATAAATCATATGAAAAGTATTGTTGAATTATAATTCTTAACTTTTCTCTATTCATTAAATTATGAAACTTCGTAGAAATATTTCAAAAATCAATCCTTTCCTAATTTTTATGTATCTGTTTCAATTTTTTAGTTCTTCTTGACATGTAAAATTTATAAAAGGTTAAAAAATTGTTTTTTAAATGGGTTCTCCATTAAAAAACAATAAAAGTGCCTTATTAAAAATATAGGTTTTATTTGTAAATTTGGGTTTTTTTTATCTTATAACTATTAAAAATATTGGATTTATATAGAAAATATTTTATTAAATATAATATATATATATATATTACATTAATATCACTCAATAATTTTAATTAATTTAATATGTTATATTATAAAATATTTTTGAGCATCAAAATAGTTTTCTATTAAAATATTTACCTTGTATTCAATTGATTCTTCAATTCATTTGTAATTTTTTATTAATAGATTAATTCATTTTATATTTCTATAAAAAATAATTTTAATAATTTAGTTATTACTATTCACAACTAGTAATTTAATGGATATGATATATATAAAATTATTTTAGTAATATATTATTGTTTGGTGAATCTGACTCTTTCCTATGATACAAGCCATTGAAAAAACATTTTATCGCATGAAATGTATTCCAACTTGTTGTAATTTATGTTGAAAACTATATAATATATTTAATTAATTTATAATATTAAATATATTATAAATTCTCAAGATACTATGTTCACATACGCCTTTGGTGATACGTGTCTCACACACTATCGAATATTAGGTTCTTCAATTACTATTTCAGGTGTTACATGGAAACATATAAGGATACCTGGTCCACAATGGGAAATTGTTATGGATTACTAATCTACACTATGAAAAGTTGGTGGTTCCTGATGTGAATTGATATGAGAAACATGTGATTATTTTTGATAAAGTATGATTTGAGGATCTCTATAGTTAACCACGACATATAATATGGTTTCATTGCCTGCGATTGTGTCACACATTTATGACATGTTTTTGTTCTTATGGATTTAAATCATGGTTCATGATTGATTATTGATGATTTATCATTCTTATGATTCATTTCATTTAAATTATAATGATTTATTTCATGATTCATTCTTATGATCCATGATTATTAATGTATGTAATATATATGTTATGATCATTATCTAAAACCCTTATGCTTATTTTTTTCATGAATGTAATCATTGATTGATATCTAAATTTTTCATCCTTACTAAAAATCTAGAATCACTATTTTTTTACAACGCATATACTAATGTTTTGGATAATTTTTTTCTTTAGGGTAATTCAAGAAGTGTCAAATGTGAGAAGAAATTTTTGATATGTGATTAATAATATACCTAAATAATATATTAGTTTATATAGTATCCAAAAACATTTTGCCCTTATGGTTTAGGTATGAATATTAATGTAATTCACAAAATATTCTTGTAAAAATATTTGATATTATTTAAAAAAAATCATTAGTAGCATCATGATAGGAATATTACTATGGATATTTAAACATATAATAATAGAATTCCCTCATAAATTAAGATGTGTCCATAGAAATTCCTCTTTGGAAAGAAATTTATAACTCTAAAATGTTGTAAATAACTCAAATAATGAATTTTTTTGACTTAAACGGGTTAGATAATTAGAAGATAATGTTTAATATATTCAATAACACATCATAAAATTAAATAATCAACAGAGGATCTATAGTAAAAGTCTTCATTAAGACATAAAATTTAACATTGGAGAGAGTTATGAGGTTTTAGATGAATGTAAAGTTATGTCCCTAATACATTGGACCCTTTTATATTCTTGATCACATTGGAGTTATGGACGATCAAATAATAGTCCCAATAAAACAATTTAATGTTCATGAAAAGTCCCATGTATCCCCTAAGATAATATATATAATATATCCCTTACATGTACCAAATCCTGAGGTTGTATATTTGGAGAATGATATATCATATAAGGAGAAACTTGTTTGGATCTTATACTGTGGAGATAAATTTGTACAAAATAATACTACTCACCTTGTCGATGTATGCTGGAAAAACCATATGTGTGAGGAGGAAACATTGAAACATTAAGGTGAAATAAAATAGAAGCACCGTAATCTATTTTCATCAGTGTCTGGATTGAAATTTCAAGGATGAATCAACATGAGGGTGTAGGAATACTATAACATGAAAATTTATATATATAATTTTCCATCTAAATAAAATTGAATCATATTTTTTAGTCCATTACGATAAATAACTCTTAAAAAAATAATTAAAATGAAAGATACATAATTATTTAAATTTTGAAAATTATATTTTCAGTTTGAATATAACAAATAGAATTGAAAATAATACAATCCCCAAAAATAATGATAAAAATAAAGTAATTGAACATGGAAATCTGGTTCCCTTTGTTCTTATAAAATAATAAAATTATTGAAAAAAACTTTAAAATGAATAAAAATAATTATAAATGTAATTTATATTTATTCCTATGAAAAATATAACCTTTAGATGAATCAATGTAATTAATGAATAATGGAAATATGAGGTAAAGAAAATGGAAAACCTATATGTCCATTATAAATATGAACATTGGAACACATTTCAAACTTTTGGGAATAATATCTAAAATATTAAAAATAAAAACTATACTATTGAAATAGAACAATAATATTTGGGTATTTAATAAAATAATAGTATACGTATTTTATTTTATAATAAAATTATAATTAATTTTGTTAAATATGTTAAAATAGTTTTTTTTTCAAAAACAAACTGTAAATGTATTTTTTTGAAATATATATGTTTTTTACACTAAAAAACATTTTCATGATAAATCTAATAATATTAAATAATATTTTACTTTCCTAAAATAGTTATAAATTTTTTTTCTTAAGGTTAGATATTATATCATTTAAAAAACTATTATTTTTAATAAATTATCATTTTATTTAAAAAATAAATTTTATAATATAGAAATATATATTTTTTAAAATGAATTTCATTTTTCAATTAGCCTCTTGAAAATAACCAATATTGATTTTTTTTTCTAAAAAATCAGAATTTTTTTGAATAGTGAAATACGACATAATACAACATTTTACATTATATGTTTAACAAATAATTAATTACACATGGGATGACATAAGAAACCATTATTTTATCCTAAAATTAACTTATTAATAATTATATTAATATCCATAATCATTGTTGGTAGTATTCTAGAAAAATAATAAACAGAGTAACACTTAATTAAAAAACAACCCACTCCACTTATAAATACCTCCCCTCATCACTAAACTTTTACTCAAATCAGAATCTAAATATATAATTAAAAATTATAAAAAATCACTCACTAAAACCATTATTCATGTATTAAATGTCTTATTACGAAACAAAATACCTCCCATATATATGGAATATTCAATCTAAAACATGTGTTACTCCGTGGATTAAGTTAAGGACTCATGCTCACTTATTTTAATGTATATTACATTTCATTGTCTTCTAACTATTCCGAAACCATTTTAGAAAAATACTAATATAATTAAATAGGAATCATAAATTTACTAAAATTTTATATTATTATTTAAATAACTATTTACTATAGTTATCTTATTTTTTCAAAAATTAATATTTTACCCATTTTATGGTCAGTTCAACCCCGCCATCAATAATGTATTTCAATTTTCATTTTCTCATTTTAGTCTATTTACAATTTTAATTTTTTTAGTTAAATATTATCATAATATGTATATTATATTTGATTCAATATTTTTAAATTATTAATTAAACAAAATAATTTAATTAGAATCATTAAGTTCTAAATAATCCAAAAAACCGCCAAAATAAGCAAACCATTAAATGATAAAATTTATACATTATGAATCACACTTACTTTAAATTAATAATTAGTGATAATATAAATGTGGAATTATAAAATTATTTTTACACAATTCAATAGAACATATGGTGTTATGGACCTATTTTATAAGAATATTGATAATTACCATGAATCATGTTCAAATTTGGAACCTTGAAATGAACGTCCACTAAATGGTGAACATAAATAAACTATCCTAATGAAATTATAAAAAATGAACATAAAATAAGAATAATACATTACATATATATTAAACAAATTTTATGAATGTTTTTAGTAAACATTATATTACAATTAAAGAACATATATGCACACATCATGTTATTTAGGAATTTTGGAAAGATAAATTTTAAATAAAACACTTTACATTTGGGTTAGGATTTATCTGTCTACCTCAAGTTCTCTCAACATTCAATTCATTATCTTATTATACATTCTATATATATGTCCCTTAAATATATAATTGGCCTATTTTCATTTTCTTTTCTCGGGATGTCCATGTTTTTTTATCATGGTAAAATTTTACTATTATCTTTAATGAAATATAAATTAAAGATAACATTACTATTAATTATTCATTTCCATTTTTAAATATTTTAATTTCTATTTCATTAAATAGAATAGAAAAAAATATATCTATTTTATTGGAAACCATTATGATTCAATTATCAATTTATAGAAAATAATGTACACTTGCCTTCTATAATGTGTTTACTCTTTTTTTTAAACATTAATCAATATGATATTTTTGACACCTACATATCCCTATATTTAATATGAAATTTCATCATTTAAATGTCATATTTATGACATTTTCCTCTTTATTTAAATATTAATTTATGGGAAAAATTAAATTCTTCTTATCAATAGAATAATTATGATATATCGTTTATTTTTGTTCGAGACCAGATTTTGATTGGAATTAACTGTTCATGGGATTTTCATCGTTTTATTATTTATGTATATTATAAATTTTTAGTGTACATATTCATATACATACTATGATGTGAAAGTTTTTCGTGGGATTATACATCCGCTTTGTGAATTGGGTAATTTTTATATCTCATTAGTTATCACATAAAGTGAATAGGGAGTTTTTCTAAGGCACTATATTAAATATTCTTTGTATTAAGTTCTGAATTATGCTAGTGGTTTCATGTTTTATGTAGTTTATGACTAATTTTGATTCTGTTTTATATAGGTATTAATTTCCATTGTGCATCTTTTTCAGTTCATATAATAATTCAATTTATGATATCAGGATATTCCTCTTGAGTCCTACGTATTACTTCACAATCATGATTTAATTTGATTCTTCCCATACTATGATTTATAGATCACCTTTCTATCATGTATGACTATATGATATCCTTTGAGGTATTTAAAATAATAATAATTAAGAACGCGTTATGGATTTCAAAATACAGATAACACATATAACATTCAAATTGATTCCTTATTTACCTTATCCCACAAAGAATCTATGACACTAGAATAATGGGATGTGTTCTATGAAATTACACATAAATAATAATATAAAAATGTGTGTACGAGACTCATATTTCTCTATAATGATCCTGAAATCCCTTCTAAAACAACATTAAATATTGACTATTGAGGACTAAGATATCTCAAATGTGCCTCATTGGACCACGAATCATACACCGAAGAAGCCTTAGTCAGATATATAGGTTTTACCTTGACGATCAATGAAATCTTATATAGAATCCACACATCTCTTAAAATCATATGGTAAACCTCTCTAGTAAATATATTCTTCTATAATAACTAATAATACATGGTCATATCTCCATTTGGGGCACTTATCTTATATATTAGAGTCCCAATAACTATAGAATGTAAAAAATACATTCAATAAGTTATTGATCAAGAGTTAGTATAAGTATAGCTGGGTGATCTATTAAAACAATTGATGTGGTATTATCAACCCCACCCTCCTAGAACATAATAAGAGGTCTTTATAGTAGAGAGTCACTACAACGTAGAATTAAAAATTTATAATCACAAATAAAAATGTTTAAAATATAAAAAATATGTAAATCTACACTAGTAATTATAGAGAATATATTATTTCCCTATAAGGTTTTGAAATTTATTAATAGTTATTTTCAGTGAGATGTGTTAAGATAACACATAATTTTATAGCCCTGTCAGCCTTAATTATATTTTATAAAAATACTAAATAATATTTTTATCACACAGACACATTTTCTCAGAAATAATGATTTATATCATGAATGGTCTCCCATATAAAAAACATGATACCATGGTTGAATTCAGAGTGTCGGTTTACCAAACGAATGATATAATGTATATCATCACTGAACACTCAGATGAAACAACCATAAGTGGATATATTTAGTAAATTCATTCATTCACTCATTCATATATTTTATATATTCCCCAAAATAATTCTTCCACTATGATTTTTTTTACATTTCAAAATATTCATGGTCAGTCGCATAACCTTGGGTTCATTTAGATGAGGATTCCATCATCCTTTATTGGGGAATAGATATTGGATAATGACCAGAAATTAGATAAGGGTGAATCAAGAAATATCAAATTTAATGTGTCCTCCGCACCATTGGAAGCAATTATATTCACCCATGACTGAATTGAATCAATTTAGGTCACTTATTTTGTACGTTTCCACCATGTTTTTAAGCAATTGATCTTGATTCATAAATCTTATTTCATTTCTAAGAAATTTCCAACACTATTATGTGCCGTTATATTTTGACTTTTCTTCATTACCAACATTACGATGTTCCCCAAAATCAAGCATGATTAATAAATCTATTCATTGTTTTCCTCATCGTTTCCATATGTGGTCACAGTTTGACATTATCGTGGTGGGTTTGAATGTGACAGAACCCCCAAATTCATTGTGATTGTATGAATTCCACATAGATTGATGGATTATACATAAATAAATGTATGAATTAAAATGAAGGTGATCTCACCATGGATCAGGACCTAGTTTGGTAGTATGAGGTTCTGCGACTAATGGGTGGTGCATGTAAATTTTGTGGGAGGAATGGGATTAAACCATTCAGTCACTAGAGTTTATTAATCAATGACTAATATACATTCGTATTGATTTTGGGTGTCCAAATGGTAGGTTTTTCTGCCGATCTGGAGAAACCATATAGATCTTTTCATTTTGTAATATCCTAATATACAAAAAACTTATTGTGATTAACACATTTTCTTTAATCCATAAATCTGTGGTGGATAGGTTTGACATGGATTTAAATATCACATTCCTTGTGGTGGGACCACAGTCCATGGGACTCCATGATTTATAGCTCTTCATGTAAAAACATTACACTCCATTGAGCCTATATTTCCCCACATACCATGTATGGTGTATCATACACCTAATACATTAGATAGTACATGATTATGGGAAGATTAAATATGTCGAGTTCCAGCCTTACCATGACAAACCATGTGTTTTATAGTAAACTCCATAAACTGTTACTTGGATATTGTATAATATCATGAGTTCAACATACACCAGAATGGATAAGAACACATGGGAAGGCCCTAAGAGGCCGAAGCATGGCATAAAGTACCATTTCATTCCATAATGTACTACATGGATATCAAGGTGTGTGGTTGATAGGTCACCTCTAGGAGACAAGGTTAGGTCACACACTATGTGGACCACCTTAATCACTTTTTACTACATTATACAATTTCTACTACTAATATCTATTATGTTTTAACATTTATTTTGGACCTTGGGTATCCTATCCTGAGTGTTTTTTAGGGAAGAATTTGATGGAGGTCTTCATTGTGGATTTTTAGATACGATGGATGATCTTATGAGCATGATTATTCTTTAGAATGTTCTCAATGATGTAAGTGATTGAGAATTATCATCAAAGAAATGTTGAGGTTGGAAATCCCTAGTTGTACCATGGAAATGGTCCCCCATAATCCATTATCTACTAAGTGTTACCCCTGATATAATTGGCCATGGGTCCTCTATTAATTGAATGGAAGCCTCATAAATGAATAATGTGTATGTACTGTATCTACATAGTGATATTGTCTGGAAGTGTAGGGTTTGGGACCCCTTTCTATAGACAGGGCCCCTTCAAAAACTAGGTTGCAGTCTTCTATCTACAGAGTGGTACCCCATGATAGACTAGGGTGTGGGTCCAATGTCTACTTAGTGAAACCCCCTTCCAGACTAGGGTGTGGATCCTTAATCAATTGATTTGGTAACCATGTTTGACAAAAGAATGGGTCGTCTATCTACTTATTAGTACCCCCTAATGATCTTGGGCGTGGGTCCTATATCCACCGAGTGCTACCCACCTGAAAAACTAGGTCATGGCTCTATATACTGAGTGGTACCCCCTAACGGACTAGGGAATGGGTCCTCCACCAACTAAGTGGAACCCTCCTCTCATATCAGGACATGGGTCCTATACTTGGTTTTCATTCCCCATCAGGATATGGAGTAGTATTGAGGTAAAACCCCACTTCATGACTACTTTAGATATACATGTGAGATATTTGTAATCATTAATTTTCCTTTTGGAAGTATTGGTAGAATAATCATCCTTGGATGAGTTCTGAGATTTCAATCACATTTCTCTCTCATATAGTCATCTTATTTGAGCATATATATCATTGTTGTTTGGTTACATTTCCCTCTTTCATTGACATGAACATATTTATTCTATCATTTTTGATATTTCTACACCATAATAGTTTGGGGTATTACACTTGGAATTTATATATTCCCCCTAGAATGGAATTTTACCACATGTTCCTTGACTTATAGAGATGGAAGACTTGTCAATAGTGACCTCATAAGAGTATATGGATACCTAGGAGCACCTGACTGTGTATGGTAGTCTAGTGTTCAAGGAATGGAGATAGGATATCTAAACATTTATTTATGTTTTATTAGGATAAAAAATATTTTCTTGATGGGAGTATAAATTTACCCCTTCATTTTGGTTTACTCTGTCGCACTAATTTTTATTCCAAATATGTTATAACATGAATTTTTTTCACTTTATATTTTTCATTATTTTATTATTATTTCTCGGAACATCTACAAGGAGATGAATTAGTGCATTAATATAGGTACTTTATGAAAATTCTTACCATTATTATTTATTCATTGAAACAATTTTTTTCAGACCCTATCCTATTGAATTTTGATTGGAATAGTTGATGCTCGGCCTTCTATTGCATATTCATGACCTAGTTGGTCGGGTTGTGATGCATTGGTATCCTATGTGGTTATACCTTATGATGGAATTTTTAGTTTTTCCACCTTAAGAATTTTGGTTGGGAATTTGGGGAAATTGTTTCAATGTAGTTATAATGTTCCTTACATAATAGATAATTGAGTGTTGGGGTAGTGTCCAATGCATCCATTCACCTAGAATCAAACTACTTGCTTGAAAACTCAACATACTAAGAAATTGGTTTCAGGGTTCATTGGTATAAGATTCATATAGAATTGAGTCCTTTTAATTTTATTATCAAGTAAGATAATTGTATATATGTAAATATATCCTCTTCGAACTATCATAGTCCTTGATTAAAATTTCATTATGAATCCTTAAATATAGTCAACTAGATTACCAATTCAACACTATAATGATGAGATGATCAGTGATGAGGCCTCAGTTCATATTAAATTTCACAAGAACATTCCACCATGTGGGAAGGTAGAAGAACATCATTCTTTATAGTAACATACTATACTAGTAATGTAGGTTGACGGTGTTTGTTTTGTTGTACACCTCTATGATTTCTAGTTCCAAAGGTCATAGATATTCTATAGTGAAAAAGATCCCTAGGTAGTGAAGGATTTCTATTGATTTGGTGATCTTAGTTTCCATGATTTTTCAAATCCGGACTAATCTTATTTCTATGATCACATATATCTTTTTCTCTAGAGCGTTTCATCATTTTTCAAGTATTATCATGTATATGCACGATGAGTAAACAATATCATGGATTTAAAAATATCACAAGGTTCATAAAAATTATTTACCCTCATTCATATGATCCTATTAGATTCAAGAGCTTTTGGAGATACATTTGGATATATTATAAATAGGTATGTGTGTTATAAGGTTCACTAAGATTACGTGGCACTCCATCAGTATGATTTAGCATGGTTATCTTTGGTAACAGAAGATTGAGAAGGGTCTCCATTGATACATATAAACCATTGGTATACCCTTGTGCATTCCCATATATTTTGGAGTTTTAAAGTCGGTGTGGGTGATGGAGAGATTCTTATCTATGGGATTCCAGGCTGCTGGAGCTGGTATTGGGTATCAAAAATCATAGATATTTGTAGAATCTATTAGTTTCTATTAAGCAAGGGTTTATCATAGGATAAATCATCATGGATATACATAGACACATGATAATATTCCATAGGGACCATATAGAGAACCACATAATACAATACTAAAGTGGTGATACGCATGTGATATGTGATGTGACATGGAACATGATTTACCAACATGATGTTCTGAGGAGGGAAGGAAAGACACATATGAACCACCATTGAATAGAAAATGTTGTTATCCTGGATCTCCCATGCAGAGAAACGGAGGTCCCCAGGGATGAAGTGATTGAAGCGGAGAATGTTGGGATCACAGGGAGGAGCTTGTGGTGGTGGATGACATTTGTAGTTGCTTCTACCACAACCAATAGACCCACTCCAGGTTCTTTGAGATAGTGGTTGGGGCCACAAGTAGTTGTAAGATATGAGGAAATATGAAACAGCGGGTCAAAATATGACTTATTTATGATCTATGTTTATGATACTCTTTCTTGTGTACTATAATACATTGGTACCTGTTTCTCCATCATCAAATTTTTTCTGGAGAGATAGATGGTTCTCCCAGTAGAGATATTATACCCACAACTTTTAAAAAATGTTACTATAGAGAATACTACATTGATATCATTAATCATTAGGTAGTTTAAGTATTATCATAGTGGAAAGAGTTTATATACGTAACTATTGGACATCGTGATGAGAAATTATGACATAAATATGGGCATGGACCCTTTTTCCATATTCTAAGACCAAAATAATTTTCATCTCCAATTATTTATATTTCTTTTGGTGGATGGGATGAGATTATCCTTTTTTAAGTTAGATATATATCATGGCGGAGTGATTGGGTCATTTGAGGAGCAAGATACAACCCATCAAAAATCAGTTATCAAGTTTTTCTCTTTGTGTGATGGAGTGTTCAATCATATGGGTTCCTTCAATCATGGAATAATATATGAATATATTCTGAGTGGATTTTATAAGACTAACTATGATGTGTGATATGGAGTTTTCCATCAACCTGAAGAATCATACTACTCTGATATCTTCTATGAAATATCATATGTCTCGTGAATTACATAATGAGATAAGGGTTTAGTATTAGGAACATGATATGATGCATTTTATTAGAACCTATGTGCTCCCTCAGGTATCTTTGGTGTTGTTTGTGAATAATAAATATGGGATATTATGGAATTTCATTGAATATTGTTGCCTATAAAAATTCATGATAATGTACAACATTCTGATCATTGACAACCACTTTCATTATTTTCAAGGAGCATAATGATTTTCAATGATCTTCCTTAGGATCAGAAAAATATTATAAGGTTTCTGGAGGATGATATTCTATTGATGGAATTCCCATGTCTCTATAGACTATATATGTTCCTAGTAATTTCATCTAATGTCACATATTCATTCACCGTGTTTATGGATCTGAGGAAATGTTTTTCCCATTCATACCTTTCCCAATTTTGTAATATTTTCATTGAAGACACACACATCTACTCTGTGTTTGAGGAGGATAATACATAGAATTTGAGGCTGGTTTTAGAGTTTCTTTGGAATCCCCATTATTAGCGTATTCTCTAATGTTTATAGTTCAACATTAATAGGGTTCACTTTTTGGGTCATGTCGTTTCATACAATGGATTATTTTTTGGTGAAGTGAAGATTGATGCAATTACTTCTTTGGATACACCTTTGATCTTTTCATAGTGGTAGATTTTTGTTGGAATGGATGGGTAATATATAAAATTAATGTTGGAATACTATAAAATTGAATCCATTTTTACCTCTTTTACTTGGAAAGGGAATTTTTTTAACTGGATTGAGTATTTTCCAAGACCCTTTGAGGGGTGAAGGCTATGCTGATGTGTTCTACTATTTCGAGACTACTAGAGGGGGGCATATAGTTCATAGTATATGGTAATTTCTATAGATTGGGTCTTGTCTTTATGTTTATTGAGTGTAAGTATGTGATCTTATGTTGGTTGAGGAAGTTGATACCCCACTAGAAAAATTATGAAACTCAAGACTTGTTGTTGGTAATAATAGTATTTTCTCTGAGGATGTGGAGAACCTGTCTTCAGGGATAGTAAATTTTCCATTAATCATACCTTCATAGTATAATGTATTTTTTCTCATAGAGTGACATGAACCAATGAAAAAGGTGCTGGTTAGAGTTATTATAGAAATATGAAATTTTTAGATTCTACGGACCCATGAATGGATTCTTGGTGGATGATTACCTTATTAGAAAGTGCATCTCTTATTTGGTGGAGGAGTTGAATATGAATTATGTCTCCTAACTACTGATCATAGCAAATGATAGGGGTACATCTTATCTTTGGTCAATGGTGTTAACTACTTTTCTCCTATGCCATGTGAGGGATGATTATAGTTAGGAGACATCTACTATGAGGTCCTACATGACCATTTATCCTTATGAAATTCTCAATCTGAATTCTTGAATGGGAGGAATATTTATATCCATTTTTATATATTTATAATGGTTCCTATCAAGATATAAGAGGAGGTGATGAGGGAGTTTTGAACATATACATTGGTTGTACATCCTACTGTAGGTATGTTGTATGTGGACCTTCCACAATATGTTGGGTGGATTGGAATGATGTAAAGAATGGTAGAGTTTTTCTCTTATTGTCAAACATGATAGAAGGTGAAGGTTATTCCCCAGGTTATGGAAGGTTTTCTTCAGCCTCATGAGATCATAGAGTGAAAAAGTGATAGAGTATCCCATGATATTCAAACATGTATTCCACAGATAGTGAGAGGCCATATACGATCTAGGCAATACTTGACCATCGTACTAATTCTATGGAATTCCATTCTATTAGGGAGTAGAGTTCAATTGATTGTTTTGGGTAGTTTTATATAGAGGATACCATCTGCCATCATGGGGTTCCAAACACAAATGTATCTAACTGTGATGTGTTGTTAACATCACAATTATGAAGAGGCCTAGAAGACTCTGTTTGGGCCCAGATGATGATTATTACATCTTTTCACACCCATATGGATGGGAAAACCAAATTCAATATCCAATTGATAGAGGATATGAAAAGGCATTTCATGATAGACTTTGGTTAGAATTGGAAGGATCAATTAGCTTTGGTAGTTTTTTCGTACAATAATAGTCATCACTATATTATCAGTATGGAACCCTTTGAGCCCCTATATTGTAGTCCATTATGGTCACCCTAATGTTGGGATGAGAATAGTTAGGTATCTGTTAGAGACCGATAATTGGAGTTGGTGAAAAGTGTAAGGTCTTGGTGAGTCATGAACAAATTAGCACAGCCTGGTGTAGGCTTAAATCATATACAGATCGATGTCGTATACCCTTAGAGTTTGACTAGAGATACCATATCTTCTTGAGATTCTCCCATTGATGTAAATTTTAGATATTTGAAAATGAATTCATGTTATTCCTAGGGTCCATCATGTAGTTTGAGATCCCATAAAGGTATCATGAGTTTTCTCACCCACTCGCCAAACCCACACATTTAGAGAGGTTTTATGATTTCTTACAAGTGTCATAACTGAGGAGACAGTTTCATGATACTATTTATGTAATTTTCTCTTGTGAGTTATACATCGATGTTGGGGATCCCTTCATAGAGTAACCAATGGAGATCAAGGAACTACAGGAGATAATAATGGGTGGATTGACCATTCCCTTGGTTTGTTTATTTTGGAAGCTTGGAAGAATACCAGAGAGTTCATAGCAGTGGGAGAACGAAATTAAGGCTCAGTGTCCCAAAATTTTTCCTTATTTTTTCCATTCCAAGGATAAATTTTTTGAATGATATTGTAGCATAAGGACCCTATTTTTTCGTTGTATGAATCTAAAAAATATTAAGATATATTTGTTGAGCCATAAACATATATAATACATTATTTGAGGCCTGATGAGGCTGTGACATATGTTATAATAATTTTAAATATATATTAAATTACACAAACACAGTTGTCCTATAATTATAAACTATCTCATGAAAGGTGTCCTGGACCAAAACTCTTATACCACATTTTAATATGAAACTCATGGTGTTCCCTAGGAACAATCTAATGTTGATCAGTGTTGGATATTATGAATATTCAACCATTATTAAGTACATTAATTGAAATTATTTATTTACTTATTTATGTATTTAATTAAATGATCAGCACAGTTTTTCTTTTGTAAATATTTTTTTTTAGAAAATCTTCTTGGATAGCCACATAAACCTAGGATATTTGAAATGATCATTCCACCTTCTATCATTGGTGAATCAATATAATATATGGACTGGCAATTGGATCACGGAGAATCAAGATTCAATTAATGAAATAGGTCAATTCCATCAATAAAAACCATGTTTATCAGAAACAATAGATCTAAATCAATGTAATAAATTTATTTTTTAGTTTCGCTACTCATTTTAACTAAGTTTGCATGAATCATTAATCAATTCTGATTTATTGTAAATTTACAACCATCACATGATCCCTGTAAAATATTTATAATTTCTTTAATCCTGTTAAACCCCCTGATTCATTTTTAATGCCATATTCTTGCGATAATTTTCTAATAACACTTAAAAATGATTTATTTGCATCGTTCATTCATCTTACCCATCTATGTTCAACTCATTCATCATTTTTGGCCTATTGGGTGACTGTTTGAATTTGTTGAGGTGGGTTTGATCTTGATATAACCCCCAGATTCATTATGGTAGTATAAACAACATGAAAATTGAGGGATAATTGATGGATTGAGGTGTGATTAAATAAAAGGATAAAAAAAATTCTATTGGGACTTGAGGTGGTAAAGGGTTGGTTCCACAAGCAGCGGGTGGTGTGAGGGCTTCATGCGGAATTACAAGTATTTGATCTTTTAGCCACTAGAGTTCACTGATCGATGACCAAAGGCGGTTTACTCTTATTTCATGAAATCAAAAGGATGATTTGGATTAGGATCTATAAAATATGATAATATATATACATTAATCAAACTCCAATATACATATTCTATACCTTTATGAACACAGACCATCTAGTCCATAATTCTGCAGTGGCTACTGTTTCCTGTTGGATTTAAATAACACACAATGAGTCTAGGGACCATACATAATGTGACCATAACCATCCATATTGGTGTGTATGTATGGTACTTGAATAAGATATCATGTATCCTCGCATATCATCTCTAGTGGGGAATATTTTGTGTACTTAATATGGTACATGTTCTTGGGATGATGGCACACAATGAGTTTCAGGATTTCCCTAACACACCATGTTTTTAATGGTACATGTCATGTACTATCACAAGGATAGTGTACATGATTTTAGATTCGGCATACAAGGTTATATGTAGGAGAATATGGGAAGGCTCTATATGGACAAGAAACATCGTGTAGTACCCTTACATGCCATTTAGTTCTACATGGATATTGAGTCATGTGTTTGAGAGGACACAAATAGGAGTCCATGTGGGGTTACAAGACATTTCTACCACCTTACACATCATGTACTTTATGAAAACTATAACTTTATTATTTCAAACATCTTTACTAAAATTTTCTTTTAATAGTAGGAAAAAATGAGTTTTACTGCACATAGAATTCCTTGGTGGCCTTCATAGTGGATTTTGAGATATGACATGAGATATTCTGATCATGACACTTCTTTAATATGTGATCAAAAATGGTAATCATCTGGAATGATAATCAAATAGGGTCTAATATTTGAAATCACATTTCCATACAAGGGATAGGGTCCCCCATACACCTCTATCTAGGAAGTGGTTCCACTTAACAAACTAGGGAATGAGTCCACTATTTGCTTAGTGGTACACCTTGATAGACTGGGGCTTGGGCCCTCTATCTAATTAGTGGTGCTCGTTATGGATTAGGGTTTGGGTCCTCTATCAAATCAGTGGTACACTCCTAGTGTACATATTCAATAATCCCCTATATTGTGAGTTTTACCCCCTGACAGACTATATCAAGGGTTCAATATCTACTAAGTGGTACCTCATTATCAACTGTGGCATGAGTTCTCTATCTAATGAGTGGTACCCATATTGTATTTGTGTGTAGGTCCTCTATCATCCAAGTGATTCTCCATTGAATCACTAAGTAATTGGTCCTCTATCTACTGAGTGGTACCTCATAGAAAATAATATGGCCTATATATTTTATCTACCTATTGGTTACCCCTAAAAAATATGGTTTGAGCCCACTATCTACCGATCAGAATCCCTTGATGGAATATAAAATGGTTCCTATACCTACTGTGTGGACCTAATATTTTACATTAGATAATGGGACCTCTACTTGAGGATTATTCCCCATAGGTATTTGGAGTAGTGGTGAGGTGTAGACCCTCCTAATGAATTATTTCGATACACACATGTTATGTTGGGCATTTATGATGGACCTTTTCAAACTATCAGTATAATCCAAATCATGGGATGTGTTGTGAGATTGAGATCTCATTTACCTCTCATCTAGGGTTCATATATGAGAAAATATATCATTATTATTGGGTTTCATTTCAATCTTTCATTGGGGTAAAATTATTTCTTATATCATATCTCGTATTGATCACTCACCAATTTTTTGGGCATTATATTGGTTATGTATATAATCACCCATATATGGGAATTGAATGCATTTTTCATTCCTTATAATGATGATAGAATGGGTGGTAGTGATTTTGGGGGAGAAAAGGGATACCTGAATGTATTTGACCACATATGTTGTTTGTTTCTTGGATTAATGGTACAAGGCTCCCTCCACATTTCATTTACAATTGTTTTTAGATTGAGAGATCTTTTCTGGGTGGGAATTTATTTTTCCAATTTCATTTTTTCTTACCTTATCATACTCATTTTTATTCCATAAAGGTTATTAGATTCATGGGTTTTACTCTTGATGTTACTATTTTTTATTATTATTCCACTTCACTTATGCATGGAGATGGTTGGGTTTGTGTGTATAGTTTCTTCTGGAAAAGGCCTCTCATTTTTTAGATAATACTTTTGACACATGTATCTAGGTCCTGGGATATGGATTCGAGCTTGGGGAAGTTTTGTCTAGAACTTCCTCCAAATAGGTGGGCCATATTAGGTCAGGTCATGATAGAAAGATATTTCTATTATGTTATATACATGCCCTATAATATTGGTTTCTCTATTTAATTATTTGTATTATTTGTCTATTATTTATTACCCACTATCTCTGGGGTAAAATCTGCTAAAAATTATATTTATATCATTATTTAGTAAAGAAAATAAGTGTCAGTATTTAGTTATTTATAATGCCACCAACTCAGTATATAGTAATATAGAATATAACTTGTTGACACATTAGTTAATAAATCCTTATACTATAATTATTGTTCATAATCACAGTCATGCATATGAACATTATGTGAATCTTATTTTTTAATGATAATGCATTAAATAACACTCTATTTACACACTATGAAAATAGTAAAAACTGATAAATCATAAATCAAAATTAAAATTCATCACATTAAAAAAAATTAAACCATTATTAATTAAAAAAACCAAGAAAAATAATATCTCTGGTAATGTGAAATTTACCAACACATGGTTTAGTTATTCTATGACATACATTCTATCTCATTTCTATACCACATTTTTTCTCATATCTACCATATCAAAAATATTAATACTAATGAAAAATATATCCTTTAATCAAATTTATAGAATCCATCATTTGGTTCACCTCAATTATAACCAAACTATGTCCAATATACATTATTTGTTCCTCTTTGAATTTAATGTCCTACTGACCAATAAATATTTTATATATATAGATTAGAGAAAAAATAAACTATTGGTATCATTTAACCACAAATCAATGTAATATAAATATAATAATAGAAATAACAACATTAAATAAATGTAATGACAAACATCAATAATAATTGTATGATACAAAAATAACACACCCCATTCTATAAAAACATTTGACGATATAATGTAAGAGTGTAATGTAGATAGAAAAAAGATCTTTAGTGGGATTATTATTTAAAATAAGTCTAAAATATAATAAAAATATAATTTATGATAAAAAATGTAGAACCATGTCAGTTCCATATCCAATTTCCAATATCCTACCAAATTCTAGAGAACATTTATCTGAATTAGGTCCCTTAAACCTACTTATATCACAATTGATAATGTTTACTCGAGTTACAAGGCACCATAGTTGTGTGTGAAAATAACTTAACTTGAAACCATGTCCCTATGTATTCCATTATAAAAACATTCATGTATGGATTGATACTCATATAAAAATGTAAATAATCAATAATACTGATAACAAAAAAAATCATTAACAAACATACTACATAGTCAAAGTAGTGTGACCATACTGGATCTATCAAGTAGTAGGTTAATGTAAACATATCATGGAACTACAATTGATCATCACAACCCTTGTAATTCCTTTCCTCTTTACCATAGATTACATTCCTAGAAGGTGATCTACTCAGATCATAGGAACATCTCCATGTATACTAGTTGATATTGATTAGTAGTTAATGTTTAGTGTGCTTCCAATGTTATATAATATCCTCTATCCCTATATAAATTGTAATAGAAATAAAAACAACATCCATAAAAATTCATCAGAGCACATGGATGAAATTAATTGGAATCACCATTAATAAATAATTATTTATGAATAAGACAATCACACATAGTCACAATCATCCCATCACACACAGACTAATCTACCATTGGGAGAATCAAATAAATGATATTATAAAATGTTAAAATCAAGAGTCTCAATTACAACATTGAGTTTTACATCGTCTATCTCCTTACTCTATCCAAAATATCAAGATGGATGATCTAAAATTTATCTTACCCACATAATGAACCTACAATAGTGATGATTTTCATGGGTACCCTTGTTCTTAAGACACCAATTTTGGGTGTGAGTATAACATACTATGGCACAATCAATTTTTTATTTAAATAATAGTTGAATAAAATTTATGTTCATGTGACATGCCTATAGAGAAAAAATAAATTCAAAAAAAATTAAAATGAAATGACCATTACTTATCATTGACTTTTAACATTCCACTTAGTATCAAATATACTAACTTTGATAACTATCATAGTGTCTCTGAGAACCACATATAATCATAATAACTATTATGAAGCCCATGGAGAATTCCATGGATCATATTCAGGTTAATATAGTAGTATTAGGAATGATAATATATCTAGATAGTCACCTAGGAAATCATATAAACCTAATATATGAATTCCAGGTAACCAACTATTCATTCTGTATAATCCCAATGGATGAATCCCAAGATAATCTGTTTCAAATATATACCAAAAGGCCAAATTCATGTGTATATAAAAATTAATTATAAATAATTTGGAATCTGATTTGAATCAAATTGGTTTTCCAAATTTATATATAAATTATAATGATCAATATCAAAGTCATAGGTGACCATCCTTAATAATCCCATTTAGACCAAAAGTCTTATCTAAAGGTCTCTGTTAGGGATGTTTGGATAAATTATCAAGGGATGTGGATCCACCAATAATATCTCATATAATATATCTCATTAGTTTTTTTCCATCACCCTAATTGCATCTAACATAATCGTGGTCGATCACTCAATTGCACAACCTAACTATATCACAATATCCATATCAGGACCATGTCATTGATTCTAGTTATAAGGTTACACATGATTTCATCAATTCCAATTTCACTCATTCCCCACTATATGGTTAATATATTACTGGGGAACCCTATGGGGTCCCCTAAGTCTCATTATAGAACCTACACCCACATGTGATCTATTATCACATTCAAAAATATTGTGTAAAAATATGACTCTCAGTGGGATTCACATCCCTCAGAATCATCATTTAAATATTAAGTCTTCATTTTCATAAAATTAAAATAATAACTAGAATACGTCTAAATATATGGAAAGAAACACATTTCAGTTTGAATTTTACTCTAGCCCATTCCCGGTATACCCAAAAAAACCAAAATCAAAGACAATTCATACCCAAATAGGTACTCACATTTCAATTGGGGGGAAGACATTCCCCATGCCCAATTAATCTATCACAATGTGAATAGAAAATATCATAGTTTCATAATGGAATAATAGAAACTATAAATAAAACCTCATTGCATATCTATAATATGTGGAAACCAAGTCACCAAAAATAAGGGCCACTATGCTTCCATAATTTATTTTAATTTTCTAGATACCTCATGAGTACATGTATCAAAATACATAAAACTATAAAAAATATCTTTCTTAGTGTTGGATGAAATTTTTATACTATTTTGAAGGGTCCAACTTGACCCAAATAACGTTTTTCATTCTATTTATTAGCATGTCTTTTTATTTGAAAATGTATACTTAATTTGAATATGTCAAAGACTCATTCTCAAAACACCCAAAATATCGCATTCACTATAAAACATAAAATATACTATATTGAGAGTGAATAATGGAAACCAACCTCATCATACAGTTATTCACTTTTCAAATCAACTTGGGTACTCTTTTCATACCTAAAAAAGAATATTGTGAACTACCATGAACCTATCTCAAGGTATAATATCCAATAATTAATTATAATCATTTATATTTAATCATCCAATTTAATTATTACAAATTATAGTTATATAAAAAATAAATAAAAATGTTATGAATTACTTTATAACTCATCTAGTGACCTCGTCATATCAAATCAATGAACTACCACTCATGAATGTTCTATGCTACTATCCCATCACCATCCCTAGAAAAGTAACATACATTCGACATCTATTTAAAATTAAATTTAATAAAAACTATTTAAAAAATAAAAATAATATGACCAACATATATACCTCAAATGAGATGGTATGTGATTGAATATAGATATCATAATGGAATGTCCTCTCGAAGATCTGATCAAAATCCATATCATATTAGGATATTATGCCAATATATGATGTAATCACTATCAAAACCCTAAGATGAATAATCAAAAATCTTAATGGAAACAAGGGGAATCTAGATTAGAAATTTTATATGTGATGTCACCATGAATAGGTACCAAAATTACCTACAAAACCCCCCTTCACTCATGGTGGGTTGAAGGTGGAAATGGATAAATCCCCTACGATCTCCTTGGTTTTGGCCCCATATGAAGGATAAAATTGTATATTTTTATGAAAAATATGGGGAATCCCATTATTGTTAAATAAGAAAAATTGTCTACACTAGATGGTGACATTTTCCACATATAGAGTACCTCCCCTAGGTGTCCTGTGAACCCCTTGACACACCATGGACTAGACTGAGGGATCATCCCTCTTGCTGTATCATATAGGAATCATATCCATATAAAATGTCCAACACCATATTATAGGGCCCAAAACCAAGTCATTTTGTTTAATTATTTATCCCATGTTCCGCAACTAGGATCCATAGTTTATTCCCTTTTCATTTTACCATTTATAACAAACATGGGAATTCCCATCATAGTGTTTGTATAACCATTTCCCATAGGGGAATACCCTTATGTTATGTTCTCATCATAACTCCCTTACATTGTATCTTCACACTATCGATTTCACACAATGAGGCTCCAAATTATATCTTTACTTGATGCTTCACCGTATATGATGTGGATAAAAATTGCATATTCCTCCCATTTCATGAGTACCTCTAGTGAAATTTCACTATAGTTTCACATGAAATTACTCTACCATTAACCCAAGAACCAGAATACACAAACCAAGATGTAAAAAATCATGGAAATATAATATGATTCAAAATTATAAAATTATATATCCTTCAGAGAAAAAATACAAATTACCTTATAATTTCTAAACCCATTATATTGTAACTCGTTATAAACTCCCCCGTAGAATTTATCTTCACAAACAATTTGCAGTGTGTCTTTCAACTATTATCCCACCCTATCTTAGTCCCTAATTCATAATTAAAATTTTATATTTTACTCTGAAATATAAATTTGGATTCCACTATAGAACCCCAAAAACAAAGCATGCATTTCTGTGAAACTAAAGCCAAATATCAAAACCATTGCAGAAACAATGATATGTTTCTTATCGTCTCACATCTATCCTCTAACACCACATTTATAAAGACCCTCTATTTTTGTAAAAGGAAATTATATTACTTTGTCATGATACTTAATAACTACACAAACCAACAACCAAAGACTGTATTAGTTTAGTCCTTTTGTAAATTTAGAAGAAAAAAAATCTCTACTCTAGTGTAAGATCTAAAATGTTTCCAACAAAGATCATTACCTTTAATAATAGTACATAAAATTGTTCCTTATAAATTGGGGAAAGTAATCAAAAGAAGAGGGAGAGCATAGATGCTCAGTAATGGTAAACAGGGAAGATATGTATGTATAATAAGAATATAAGGGTATGATAACATGATCATAAAATTTGAATATCATACCCTACATATAAAATATTCATATTCATGATTCAGGGAATAATGATTTGTAGTTCATATTACATGAATTAAAAATAAATAAATAACTATATCCCTGATAGCATAACAGATGAATAAAACAATGAACTTCGGTAAAAACATAAGCATATAATAATGATTCTCATAGTGGTTAAGGAATATCTTCCAATTCTATATTTTGTAGTATGGGTTCACTTCCCATAACATCATGTTATCCATGGGTCACTCCCATAACCATATGGGTAGTCATTTTTCACTTGCATACCCATCTTGATAATCATGGTTCACTCACACAACCATATTGGGGGACAAGGTCCATTATGCATATCTCAATATATATAAATATCTAACTAATTAATTACAAGGAGATACACCCATATCAAAATTAAATAATGCATATGTGTTTCACAAGAACATAAATCATTCATAACCCATGAAAATAAATGGGATTAATAAAATATTTCATCATAGAATAACTTATCGAAAAGAAACCAAATTCATAATTACCAATCAATCATAAATATAAACCATTAAAATAAATAATAAGAATGGAATCATTGGTTTATATCCAAATTAATACATATTTATCTAAAATATAATTTTCATATATGCAAAAGAGATTTTAGAATACTCTTGAAAAAAATTCTTGAGGAAAATATCTCGTCTCATTAAAAAAGAATTTCCAAACATAATTTTTTTCAAAAATATTTTATTTGAATATAGATTTCAATAAATTTAATGTACAATTATAAGAAAATATTAAAACATAATACATTTCATTGAAATCATTATCCTCAAAAATGATCTTATGATATCTTTTTAACACATTTCATGTGGTAAATGATCTTAAAAAATTTCATAGTGTCCTATAACACATTAAAACATTTGAACCATAATACCTTGTAAATAATAATATTAAGTAAATCATAAAAATCAATGATAATAATTTTATTCTTGGTATGAGATGTCATATTATAGTACATACATATCTTAATAAATCATATGTTATTAAAAAACAATTGTGTCAAAGAATTCAAATTTAGAGGAAACTACCTTACTCATTTGGTAACTTTTGAACCATATTACCCCTTGAAATACAGATCATAATATATATATATATATATATATATAAATTTTAACTTAAAATAATAATATAATACATTCATGGGATGTTTTTACAAGAAAAAAATAAAATTACTGTTGAATAAGTAATGTATCTCACAGAAATAAAAAGTGTGATGAAATTACCTTACCTCACATTTAAATTCCATTAAATGTGTTCCAAACACATATATAATGGTTTAATATAGTTCATTAACTCATTAAATAACAATATTAATATTTTTATTAGCTTATAGAATGATTTTATGTCATCTTATTATGCATTACATAATAATAAAATTTTTATTTTCATGGTTTCTAGTGTGTTGGTTTCCTAGATTCATTTTCCATTCACTTGTGTAAAATTTTTGATGTTATTAAAAATTGAGATTGAAACAGTATAAGATCAAATAAATTGGATTAATTTAATTCCAAAAGTATATATTTTCCAATATATCTATTTTTTTACATGAGTGTGATTCCTTGGTTAAAATATTTATGATAAACATTTAGTTTATTTTAGTGGTTTTTCTGAACACCATGAACTAGTATAATTTTATGTACAATTATGAGTATATATTAGTTATAGAATATTATATTGGTTATAATTTACATATTTAAATATTATTAATCCAAAAAAATTGTTTTAAGACCATCCATTAACTCAATCATGAAAAAAATAATGAAAACATTATTTATGGAGGCAATTTACCAGCATGACCTAGACAATAATTTCATTACTTTGAATAATTGGAAAATAGAAATGAAATTTATATGAGATATTACATTAAAAAAATAAGTATATAGATGATTATTTAGTTATTATTAATTGATTGATAAATATGGTGATGAAAATGTATTAAATGAAACAAAATTAACATAGGTACTTTGGGAAAAATACCTCTTGAATATGGCCACCTTGAGAGACCCTTGAGGACATTGGATTTGGTAATTTGTTGAGAACAAAAGCACTTGGAATTGGGGTGGGTGAGGAGGAGAGGTTTGGGAAGGTATTTTAGGAGCTATAATTTTTTCATGGGTCGAAATGGTGTGGGGAGGGTTTTAATTATACTTGAGGAGATGTGGGTATAAGTGACTAAATAATGAATATTTTATATTTAATGTCATCCATTTAAAGTTGGAATTAAATTAAATTATTTTTTCAGAAAACTAATATTGTGGTGTTTGGATAGGGTTGATCCATACCACAAAAAACCATTATATGTCTTATTTTTTAAGCCTCCAATATTTTTTTACGTCAACATGTTTCATTTTTTAACTATATCATGGTAAATAATTTTGTTACCACAGTAAATATTTCTACACGTAAAAGAGAAATTTAACATGAAACATAATTTGGAACTTATAATTACAAATATTTTATCCATTTTACCTAATTAAATTCCAATAATTATAGAATTAGATATAAGATTAATCTCATTGACAGAATGAAGAAAATTATTTTTTAAGGGAAATGCTCAAATGTAAAAAATGTTTTTTATTTCCACATTTAATGTCAATTTGATTAAAATAACCTAAATTTTATTAATAAATATAAAAATTATATATTTATCCTTTAAATAAAAATAAAAATACAATTAAAATATTTAAATAATGTAGACTAATAAGAAGGTTAGATTTAAAATGTTGCATTTTCACTATTCATATAAAAATTATTTTTCTGTTAGAAATAAAAAAAAACCAAAAAATATTTTATATCCCTATTTAAAATAAGAATATTGTTTTTTTCATAAAATTTATAAAACTATCAAAATTTAGATTACAAATATGTTCTCCATTAAAAGGTATAAAAAATACCCTTTTAAAAAATATTGGTTTTCATGAATAAGATTTTGTTGGTTCTTATCTTATGACTATAATATCTAAAGGATGAAAATATAAACTATTTTATTGAAAATTTATGTTATATATTTCATTAATATCAATAATTATTTATAAACAAAAAAAAATTAACCATAATTTTTTTGGGGGCGTAAGATTAATTATATTTACAATATAACCAAATGGTATATATTTTCATTTATAATGAAATGGTAACCAATAAATTTATATATTAAGCCTTATATTTTTATAATTTATTTAATACTATTTATAACTACACATATAATATCTATTTTATATCTCAACATATTAAATAATAAAAAAAATTAATAATATTGTTTTGTTTTGTAAAACATGGACTTGCGTGTAATATAAGATATCAAAGGAACTGAATGTTGTGTTTAACTAAATTCAATCATTGTTTTGTGTATATAGAAAACCAATCATTATGTTAATTATAACATAGTCCAAACATACCATTTTTTAACAAAATCTATATTCACTGTTAGGTTAAATTGAAAAATTAAAAATCATTAATATATTTAATAAAATATATTTCACAAAATCCTAGGGTGTTATTTTCCACCCCCAATGTAATGAATTTTTTCCTCAAAATTCATATGGTTTATTAAAGGATTAATAGTTTAATGTTTCTTTAAAACACACCCACATCTTACAAATGAATACTAATACTTCCTTTAAAAAAAGAAAAATTTAGAAAATATCAATTATCCAAAGTAAATACTAACATGGATTCTATATATGATAAGATAGTTTTTGATTTGGTCTTGGAGTAAATCATAGATAATGGTATATATTGATAAATATCCCCAACCAATAGAATATTGGTTATCCATATAAAGTTAAAAATAAAAAACTTTATACTAAATAATCTTGATAGAGGACGTTGATATCATAAAAAATGATGATAACAGGAACACATATAACATGATGAACCCTTTTTATAATGTTGATAAATTGTCATGAGAAAATATAATAACTTTATTTCAGCGTAATCTTAACCTTTTTTGTGTCTTGACCAATTTCAACATCACTTATTTATCAAAGAGGGAAGGTAAATTTTTCATTCTTGAACAACTAACAGATCATGAGATTCATGATAAGCCAACCCATCTATCATCAATTACCATCAATAATGTTTTTTTGAATATGTTATCTAATATTCATAAATCCTAATATAGTGATATAATACATTAATCTCACAAACATTAAATTAGAAATTTCATCAATTGTGAACCTTATAACCCTTCCTAAAGATGAAAATCTAAAACATTATAAAGAGGTGAACTAAATTAGTTTAACATTTATCTCCTATATATCATAAGGTTGTTATTGGTTTTCATAATCCAATCATGTGAATAACATAATAATTTATTCTATTAAAACATAGTAATAAATTATATTATCATTCATCGTTTTTGAAGACATTCATGTTTCCTTATCCCAGAGATTTTTGGATATATTCCTTATGTCTTTAATAGTTAAAAACATCATCCATAATAGCATAACCCACTTGTCAACAAATCCTTAATCAGTCCCATAGAAATATGTAACATCAATGTTTCATATTAATATCAAACATATATTAATCCAATAATCATTATATTAATATAAGTAACATATTAAGGTTTATATTTCCTTTAATATTCACCTTATCATCTCAATCACTCTTCAAGGTTACTAATAACATTCGAAATTGTCTCTTAAATCTATAATTAAGAACTAAAATAGAACATTTCATAGTTGTGTCACTACTCTTTAATACCATAAAAGTAATTGTACCAAATTATTCATTAATTCTATTACATAAACACATAATCATTCCTCTACATTGTTTTCATACTCTACATCACTAATAGTGATCACATGAGATTTCAGATTCCCTATTTTCATAAGAGGTTTCTGATGTAGATCATCATCACAAGACCATGGCTTTAGCAACTGGTTAGAATAATAACCATTATCCTTAAACATGTAGCATAGAAGTTGGGGAGGTGCATTTCGTGTTACATTCTATATATTATCATTGTTAGTTTACTTTTTCCTATCATATTGGTAGTCAAATACCTGATGACATTGCTTCACAAACATAAAACATTTATTAGACCCCTACAAAAAAATTCCCTCCATAATTCATCCAACACATTGAGCATAAAGTAAATATCATCTTCTTTTTCCATGGTTTTTATATTTTCTTTCGAACTCCATTTTCCTCTTCTGTTGAAACAATGAAATTCATACATAAATACAACCTATATTTAAACTGTGATTTCACAGAAGACAATATCTTCGTGAATACAAATGTATCTTATGGATAACACAATTCAATGACTATAATTTAAACCATTGAAGAACTTATCGACTTTACATTCATATTGTATTTTAATTTTTAAAGCGTACCTAAAAAGACTCGTGATATTAGCATCATAGGGACATATAAAATTATCATTATTTTTCATTAACTCAAGGTACTCTTTCTCCAAAATTATACAATGAATATGAGGAAGGAATTTTTTTTTAAAATATTTTCTAAATCTCATCATACTCTAAAGATTTAATTTCATTTCTCTTCCTCTTATACTTGATTATATTCCACCACAGGTCAGATTCGCCTATTAACCAATAAACATCCAAGATAACATTATCTCTAAATCTAGTACTTTATTGAGGTATGGATATAGTTTTTTCCTTTAATTATAAATTTAATTACGTAGATATATCCTAATATAAATGACTTTTGGGGTCAAAAAGGTCATTAGGGTGTCTGAGGCTGGTATGGAGCCCGAAAACCTTGTTTTGGGTGAAATTTGGAAGTAACATGGTTACTGTAAATTATGTGTGATGGTTTTCATAGTAGATTTAGAACACTGTAATTTTAGAATACTTAAATAGAGGGTTCATCATGGTATCTACATGGTTTAAAAAAAGTTGGGATAACTATGTGATATTCCCCAAGCCTATAGGATATCATGAAGGTTTCTTCGTGGTTTGAAAAACTATTTGGGTAAACTATATAGCCCAGTTGTTTTGGGTAAAATTACTATTTTTCCAATGAAATGTTTAAATCATTATAATAATCTTTCCATATCTCATTTAACAATAGGTGAACCATGGTAGAGTTATTTTATCATCCTATTATCCATTTTCAAATCCCTTCTTCATTCGACCTCTGAATCGAGTGTTGTTCATCTACTTGGATCTGTAACGGTAATGTCTTGATTCATTTTTATCCCCTCTTATTTATTTTATATATCAATTATGTTTTTTGGATTTATTCCCAAATTACCCAATATCATTTTATTTTTCTGTTCATAAAATTTATCCCAAACCAGGGTGAATCAGATCTTAATACTAGATGATCTATCAAGAATGAGCCTAAGGTAGGTGGTCTCGTGCATTTTTCCAATTTTCGAGATGTATATATATATGGCAGAGTGTCGTGAACCCATTTTTCAGGGTTTATAATTGAATTATAATTGAAACATGTTGTTTCATATATATTTTTGTTATGAAATAGGCGTTATTATGTTTTTATTCTGTTTTTGACATGGATTAATGGCCATCCCAAGGGTGAGTTTCCTCGAATGACCTTTTATGGGTGTTTTTTCTAGGATTACTATTAGGAATTACATTGATTCCATTTCAAGGGTTGGTAAAAATTAATATATTTATTAATGGATTTTAGATGTTGTTAGAAGTAATTTTTTTGGTTTAGGTTATGGGATCATTGACTTTCCTTGTGACACAGGTAATCCATTTCCTTTTTAGGCATATTTGGATTGATTTTCTCAATATATTGAGCTACCAAAGTGATTTGAATATTTTTAATATAAGGCCTCGGCCTTAAACAATACTTAATCTTGAGATATTTCAAGATTACACATTGAGGATCTTTTTAGGTTTAGAGTTTTAGAGAATTAGATCATAAAACATTCATTACATTCCACATTTAAACAAAGTGGTTACATAAAGATATTATTCATTTTTCCCATCAGCGGAACATATTTAAAATAAAACATGGATTCTTTCTTGACACTTCCTTGACACTATCATCATATCATGTACCTTTCCTGTGAACTGTGAAAAACATTTCAAAAAAACTTGGGATGAGCATAAAAAGCTCAGTATGGGTTATAAAAATATGGAAAGGAAACATAAGTTCATATATACATAAGAATGAAATCATACTTTACCCATAAAACATAATAACTTTAACATACCTCATCAAATCATGAATAAATCATAGAAATCATAAGACATAAATGTAACTTGAGGCATTCATAACATTCTTACGTAGGGAGAAACCCTCTTGGTTACGTTTGGAATACCCATCACATTATATTCCATAAATCTCTTTGGAGAAACCTTAACGTTTCACTCCTTCATGTTACCCAATGCATTGGAGAGATATATCGTGCTCACCTGCCCTTAGTTTATCATGTAACCACCCGTCTTCATAACAATTCCCAAGAACCATAACATAATCGTACCACATAATACATGCATAAAGGAAACATAACATTTCCACATTTCAATCACAAGATATCAATAAAACACATTGATATAAAAAACATTATGAAAACAATTTTCAATACCAAAATAAAAGAAAAGTAAAACATGGTATTTATTTTTCTTTTAAAAATAATGTATGTCTTGTAGAGGAAGCCGAAACTCAAATAATGGTCACGGCGGCGGAGAAGTCGTTGTCGCCGCATACGTACGACAAAAACATTCCCTTTTGTCTTTTAGTAAACAATTATTATAAAAAAGATTACTTTTGAATAAACGTAAAAGTAAAAGGGGTTTATACACCATATAAAAGAAGGTTGTGTATAAAACAAAATATGCCTCAATGAAAGGAGATTGAGACGAAGTCCCATACCTTGGGTACGACTTGACTCATTTGTTCTTTAATCTCATGAATAATAAACTTGAGTTAATTTCTACTTGTTTAAGAACCTTTTTAAAGTTCATTATTCCTTTTATATCACTTATTTCCATGTCATGAACACTATGTAATTATTTAAGTTAATAACGGTCGTTTTAACGATCATTAGTACTTGAGTCAAAAACAAACCCTTTATAATTATAAGTTGTTCATGTATCCATTATATCCATAATTATAATCATGATGTATATATCATATATATCTAGTATATAAATGCATTTATAATATTACATAATCATTTAGAGGTAAGAAATGAAATGCACCATTCATGGAAACGGTAAGTCGTACGTACGCATTAACGCTACTTTCATTTCTATTTCGTATTTTATAGAATGGAATCATAATGATATAAAGGTATATTATAATTCCAGTGTAATATCATATATAATATCACAACTCCATCCTTTATACGTCCCACATATGGTATTTAACGAATCAAATCACTTTGAGGGGGCGGTAGTCCGCACTTCATTAAATGAAGATATTGCGTTTACCCATAATGGAAACCATAAAGGTATGCCCAAAATGAAAAATACAGAAGCTTAAGGAAAACATAAAAATATTATTTATAATATATAAATATAGTTTCATATTAATGGCCACCTTTTAAGGTGTTAAAAGAATGTTGAACAATTATCGTTTCGGGAGGCCGAAATTCGCCATCCACGGAAACAGTATGTTCTTTAACCATTAGATGTAGGTGTGTATAAGTGTAGCTCGAATACTTCTTATAACAACATACTAGTATATTGAAGATACTGTAGTTGTTACAAAAGAAATTAATAAAAATAGTTTAGGGGGTTGGAGAAGCAAAATAAAACAAAAGGACTCAAGTGAAGACATTACCTTAAAATCGGGTAACTCCCTATGGTTTGAGCTCAAAAGCTTCCTTGGAAAGACTTCTGCCCAAATTTAGGCTTCAAGGAGTAAGAGAGGGAAGTGGGAAGACAAAATGGTCAGGGGTTGGCCGATCCAAAGGCTTTGGAAGTGTGGGTAAGGAGGTCGAGGTGGGGGCCTTTTATAAGAGGAGAGGAGGGGCACTCTTGGAATGTAAAGAAATGATACTTTATTTTAAAATGTGTTTCGGATTCAAAAGGTCCCATATTGATTTAATTGGAGAGTAAGGTGATAAGGGTTCTAAATCCACCCATACAATAGGTTTTGGACATTTTTAGGTCATAGATTTTACATTATCATTTAATTTTATTTAAATCCTTTATTAATGAGGTAATCGCTGCATCATCATGATGTCATAAAGAATTTAATTTATTTAAAGTCTAAAAATTATAAAAAAAATAATATGGTGTAGGAAATCTTTTCAGATTTCCAATTAATATTTATAATAAAAAATATTACTTGTATAACCCCATGTAAAAATTGTTTTAGTAAAATAACTCATGTTTGTGTTATTTTTACTTTTACATTAAATAAAAAGTTATTTATGTCATTTCCCAACCAAAATGGCTCCATGGGGTCCCCAAGTTGACCCATGGATTTTCTTGGTCGTACATGACACATCCAATGAGGGTTTGACATGTTTCAAGCTCATCTCATATTATTAAAACATTATTTTTACCTTGAACTACACTAATTACCTCTAATCGCGATTAAGAACTTAAAAGTTACTATTCACCAAAAAAATTATTTTAATCTCATTGAACCACATTTTACTTCTTAATGAAAACCATGTATGTCGGATTTTTTAAAATCAAATCACATAAGTGGCAAATTTTTGTTTAAACAAAAAATCAGTTTCTTTAACTACCACTTAGTGGTTTCACTATTCATCAAAAATTGAAGTTTTTCAGAAAAATTCCAAAACTTCACCCTAAGCTGTATTTGATATTATGAATTCAAAAATGATGCCTATTTTAAAAAATTAAAAAACATATAATTTGCATTAATTAATTTAATAGTTAATTTCAGTTGTCATGACAAATAGTGTGTTTTTATTAAACAATAAGTATCAAAAGATTGACACTAGTTTAAATCCAATATCAAAGTGAAATTGATTACAATGACCACCATTGGATTAAATGGTAAAAATATATTATAATTTCACCTTAAAACCAATTCAAAAGATAATCTAATAATATAAATAAATTAGATTAAAAAGCAGTTTTGATGTAAAATGCAGTATTTTTTACTATTCATTAAAAAATGAACATTGTCAGAAAAATACCAAAAATTCACACAAAGTAAATTTTGATGTCCCAATAATAAAGAATAAGTTTATTTTGACAAGAATAGATTATAAAATTGTCAAAAGATAGTTTTAAAAATGGTTTTCCATTAAAAGGCAGTAAAACAATCTTTTAAAAATATTAGTGTATTCCATGCTTAAGATTGGATTTATTTTCATTTTAAGCCTCTAAAACACTATATAATTCATTAATAGGCATAGATAAAAATATCTATTATTCATTACTTACTTGGGATGTTACAGTTAATTCCTTGTAATAGTTTAGTTTTCATGTGATGCTTTTATGAGAAATGTTCCCGTAAGAGTAAATTAATTTCCAAGCCTTATGAGCATGATTCTTTTTTAAGAAACCCTTTGGGGTGAGTTGTATTAGATGGTTTTGGATTTTGACCTTAGCACGGATAATGAAATTCATTAATTAATTGAATGAAGAATTTGTAAATATCCTTGGATGAATCATGGATTGAATTTTGAATGTCATGAATGGGATCATGTTGCATTCTTACCTTGTTCTATGAGTAATCTGTGGCTTTAGATTAGAATTCCATGGATTGTCTCATCAGGTTTAATATTATTATCTTATGAGTGAACCGTGGATTCCATGGACAGGCTCATATATATTGTACATAAATGTCTTTTGAATCATGGATACTTATAGGAATACCATGTATGTGATCAAGGGCCATTGAATATTTTTCATGACTGATACTTGGGGCTTCTCTATAAGACTTCCAATGACAAACTAAGTTCGCATGGACTAACACCATACCTAGAGTGATACCATGATCTTGAAAGGTTCATCAGGGTGGGTTTGTTGGGTGTAGGTGGAAATTTCACCTGGTCTAATACATGAGTTACAACATAGGAATGTTAAGGAAATGTTTAGGTTATAAATTTAATATTTAATTGAAATGATTTATGACATATCTTCAAAGACAAAGAATAATCTTGGATTTTACCTTTTCATGATCCGTTTAGATGGCCTTCTAAGGAATTTTTTGTGATTATAGTTATATGGGGAATTCTAGGATTAGGTAGGATAATAAGACTTATGATTTAATTTTTATTTAATTTTTATTTTTATAATGATAAGAAATGTAAATTAAAACCATTACATGTGGGTTGTTTACTTTTGAGTTCTTCCTAGCTTACTACATTAATTATTGAAAACTTGTTGTTATATATATTCATTGAATGATTGGAACAGAAATTGGTCTGTTTCCTTCTAGGACTTAGTCTCACACCTTATTTAGGTCATGTTTTTTTACCTAAATGGACTATGTTTGTAGGTGTACATAAGGTCAAGATCCCACCTACAGGTACATGATATGCTGCTTTGGATCAGGGGCGCACGGGACCATGTCGATTCTTGTGTTTCTTATGATTTTATTAATTGGATTTATTTACTTTTGGTATATACAATATATATGACTACAGTGTAACCTATTTTGGATGTTCTCTAGGACATGTAACATGTAGCATCATCTTTTCTATGATATGACATTGGGATTATTTATATTGTCGAACTTCCACTATTTACACCTATTGTATGGTATTACTACTTACATTATTGAATTTTTATTATTTCCACCTTCTTTCCCTATACTAATGAGGTGATTCAATCACCACTATCACAATTAGGACCTCACTTCTAGTCAATATCCTCTATAGTTTGGATAGTTGTGTTTTAGTAGATGTGGACAACTGGGCGTCGATCATAGTTTGGTTGAATATGAGTTTTTGACATTAAAAAGTGTATCCAATGGGGTTATTTTTTGTTGTCATTAATATTTGATAAAAATAAATTGGGATTGGATGGAAATTGGATTTGGTAATAAGCAGTGCCTAGGAGTAGCTACCTCGCATAGAGGGAAAATCCAAATTGTCTTGATGTGAATTATAATTTTTTAATTTTTAGCTATTAATGTTGGTTCAATTTCATAGTTGGGTGAAACAATTGTATTGTACTCTTATCATTAATGTTATATTGGGTATTATTGTGTTGAAACCCATTCAGGTGAGGTTATTCTATCTCATTCGTCATATAGGTACTTATTAGAGTTTACATTCCTTGCATAGTTGGCATGCCATTTATATTGAATTACTAATTTCATGTTATACTGATAAATGTTGTGATAACTATTATTGTTATAGTGACTTATTTAGTGATAATATTCCTTATATTCTGATAGGTATATTGGTAAATATATTATAGAATTGTTTGGATGGATTCTAGGCTTCGGTTCCTCAGGTGTATGTGCCATCTTGAATTGGAAATTGGTGGATCATATTGCAGGCATAAATTGAATTGTGTTATGAGGTTCTATACTTTGATATAATTCTTTTATTCATGGGGATTATGGTCCCCCATAAAGAGGAATTTGTTATACCATTGGATTTACCCATCTGAAAGGGGATGAGAAAAATATTCTATTAATAATGAATCATGTGAAACTGGATTTAATTTTTATAGATACCTAGAAGAGAACTTCCCTTAGTAGTGGGATTTTGGTAGCCTTCATTTTTATTGACACCTAGGCCTGACCCATAGGAAAAATAGTGTGAGTTCTTGGAAGAAGGTTTCAACCTATTGTATTTTGTATTTTTGATTTTGAGCTATGAAACTTGATGACATTCATGAATTGAAGCATGTTTTGGCATTGTAGATTCATAAAACCCTGGAAACCTCAAGTTGTACGTAGGGAGGGTGGTGACAATCATACCCCTCAGGTTGTAGGCAATGGTATACCGGTGGATCCTCTGGTTTTTATTGTTATGTCACTAATTGTTAAACTACATATATGTGATGATGGGTAGTTTTATTAATTCTTTATGAGGTTCATGAAAAAAATTTAGGGAGCACCACTGCCTACCATTTATTTGGAAGAAACAACGTGTGGGTTCCAATAGTAGCATGAACCTATATTTTTTGGGGATATATAACCACATGGAATGGAGTCATGGATAGAGAACATTATTATGATCATCAATCATTTCTACATGCATTCTAAGAGGAAGATAAAGCTCGATGTGTAGATGTTACGTCATTCCACCCAGAGATGTTGATATTTTATTACTCAAAAGTGGATTCATGGAGATATGGTGTTGGAATATTTTTTAGACATTATTATATGATTACTAATATCCTATGATGTTGATGGCCGACAGTTATAGACTATCAATATTGTTTTGATGATCTCCAGCGGTTCCGACCTTTTTTCATGGGTGAAAATGTTTTGATTTCTAGGTGGTTTTAGGGTGATATCATGTATGAAATCTGATTATAGTTAAAAGTGTTCAGGTTGACTACAATATCTAATATAGTGATTCTGGTGTCAATCGCATAGTATAATAAGAAGGAATCTGGAGGTGCAAGCCAGGGCATATCGACACCTAGATCTGATATTGTCTCAACTAGTACTGTGTAGCGTCATCATGAGTTTTATAACAGTGTAATTAGTAGTCAAAACATATCTTCATGCAATAAATTGTGGTTCTACTAGTGTGGTAGGCTAGGGAATATGATGCCACACTGTTTGTTGGACCCATTCCAGTGATGATCTTACGGCAAGATGGTCCATATATAGTGCTTATGCAGGATGTTTCCACGAGAAGCTAGTGAGAGAGGGTATGAACTGACTCCACATTAATGAGTGGGGTTTACATATCCTCACAAGATAGGGAGCTGAAGTACATCCGACTAGGAAAGAAATGGTGGTTGTTGTGGTCATGGTATCTAGACTCCAAGATCACAACGATAGTAGGGTGGATCAGCTAAAGGTATCCAGGAAGTATTATCGGGTTGTAGTAAAGGTCAGGAATATGAAGTGAAACAAAACTAGAAAGAGAAGGATCTTGGACCTTCTACTATCAGACGTACAATTCTAGTATCCATCGTTTTAGCTTCTGCACCTTTTGAGATAGGGGATTCACATAGTCTCAATTATGAACCTGTTGTGGTGAGCCTTTTTCATTGTCATTTTTAATTGGATGGTGTCATGATGCTAGACACTCTCTTAGGGTTCAAAACGGATGGTATGAGTCAATCAAATGAGTTTCCCCGTTATATTTTTTGTTTTAACATCATATGTGATCTCTACATTCATGACATGACAAGCATTGATTTCATTCTTGGGATGTAATGGTTGGATTCGTTTCTTTCCTTAAATGATTTATATCACCGCATATTGAGTTTTACATCAACATAAGATTGAAGGTTTCTATAAAAAAGTGAATTGGAAGTCCAGGAAAGAAGATATAGACTATAAAATTGGGTGTTAAGCAGGATGATATCCCAGATTGCGAGTATATATCTAGATTACTAGAGAAAATGACAAATTGATTCTCATCCAACAGTTGATCCTTTCATAGACGTTTTCCCATATGGATGATTGCGTTTACCTCTAGTTAGAGAGGTATAGTTCTATATCGATATAGTTCTAGGATCTACACCGTTATTCATGGTAATTTTTAGGATGGCTACGATGTAGTTTCAAGTGATCAATACGTAGTAATAGGATACAGGGGCAATGGGTTTCTTCCAACCCATTACTTATGTGTGGTGTTCACCTATCCTTTTTTTTTTGAAAAAGCCAGATTGTACCTTTATTCAATGTATGGATTACCATAAATTAAACTGGTTGATAGTTAATAACTGGTATCCACTACCATATATATATGATCTCTTTGACCATCTCTGAGGATCTTAGTGTTTCTCAATATTTGATTTCAGATCTGTTTATCATCAGGTTCAGGTTATATCATCATAAATACCTCGAAAAAACATTTTAAGAAGATGTGATCTTTATGAGTACTTGTTAATGACATTAGATCTCTAAATATGTCAATGGTCTTCATGGAACTAAGGAAACCGGTGTTTAATACTTATCTAGACTCTTTTTTGGTGGTTTTCATGGATGATATCTTGGTGTATTCTAACAATTGACACAACCATTACAAACATATTGAGATTGTTTTGAATAAATTGGTAGAGAATCAGTTATATGTAGCGCTCACAAATTTCCACTTCAAGATGGATCAGATACACTTCATGGGTTATGTCATCTCACAGAAAGGAGTATCAATGCACCTAGATAATGTGAGAGAAATGGTTTATTGGGGGAATCCCAAGAACGACTTTGATGTGTGGAGTTTCCTAGGGATATATGGATAGTAAATATTCTTCATACATGAATTATCACTCATAGAAGTAATGCATATGGTCTTGACAATGAAAGGTGTGATGTATGTATGGTATGACTCTTGGGAGATGGCCTTTCAGAAGATGAAATGTAGATTGACATCAAAGATGATGTTGATTTTCCTAGTGCCATAAAGGAGTTACATTCTATTCCATGATGCATCAGCTATTAGGATGGGAATTTTTCTTATGTAGGGGATTGAGTTGTAGCATCCAAGTCTTGGCAGTTGAGGTGCATGAGAGGAATTACCCAACATACGATCTTGAGTTGGCTTCATTTGTTCATGTATAGTGTTGTTGGATACTTTACTTATTGGGAGAGCATTTTTTGGTTTTCCCAGACCAAAAAATCCTCATGTACATATTTCCACAACATGATATGAATATTACGTAGTGAACATGGGTGGAATACCTTTATTCATTTGACTAAGAGCTAGACTACATGCATAGTAAGGGCAATGTAGTGGCTAATGAACTGAGTGAGTGGACTCAGATACAGGCATTGCAGTAGGAATGTAGTGAGTGGAAGCTTATGGTTTTGTTCTCTGAGATTCACTTGGTGGTTCATGACATTCAAGGGAATATGTTTCTATCATTCTTAGGTATAACCTACACCCTACAGGATAGAGTGAGGATGAGGCAGCTATCAATTCCAAAATACCATGTTCTATAGGAGAGTGTAGCGAGTAAGGACCCTCCTCCTGGTTGTACCATAGGTGAGGATAAAGTTATAAAATTACATTATAGTATATGAGTTTCAATATACAAGCATGAGGAGATGATGTAGTATTATCCTGCCTCTTTATAGGTAGTTCATCCCGGTGTCACCAAGATGTCTCGGGATTTACATCGTTAGTGTTGGTGGATGGTTTTAAAAAGAGATGTAGATTGTTTTTTCATGAGGTATTCCACATATCAGTACATGATTGTGGAACACTAAAGACCAGTAGTGTTTTGTTTATAGTACACATTTTTTGTATTGAAATGGAATGATGTCACGATAGATTTCGTGATGGGTCTTCTAAGTCCACTATGAGAGAATGATTTTTTTGGGTTGTTGTGGATAAGATCATGATTGTTGGAAAATTCTTACCGTTCGAGTAAACCTTTAGTGCTGATGAGCTTTGGAGGATGTACGTTCATGAGATTTTATTACTACATAGGGTCTTGAAATCTATCATTTTTTATAGGTAGACCCATTTAAATTTTTTTTTCGGGACAGTCTAGATAGGACATTGGGTACATAGGTTCATCTAAGAACATCTTACCATCCCTAAAAAGATATCTTGTCAGAGTGCATGATTGATGAGCATGAGGACATGATTTGGGAATTTTTCCTAGATTTGGGGGGTTCATGAGAGAGGAATATACCCCTTTTGGAGTTATCTTATAATAATAGGTTCCAAAATAAAATTTATATGTCTTCATATATGGATTTTTATGGTATTACAAGTCAAACACCCTTATGTAGGTTGGATACAAGAGAGGAATCTTTTCTGGGACCCTGTCTTGTGTAGGAGACCATAATGAAAGTTTAGTTGATTTCGAAGTGGAGGCTATTGCATAGTCATTTCATAAATATTTCATCGATTGCTGCAGATGACCTCTAGTGTTCTAGATCTGGGATCAGTTATTTCTATGTGTTTCACCAAGGTTGGGACGTGAGGGCATTTAGAGACAATGTATGATTTCACCGATATACATCAGATCATTTGAGATTATGTGGAGAGTTAGGCACATAGCCTATCGGTTGCAGTTACCTCTTAGGTATCGGGATTTTCCCGATGTCTTCTACATATCTTATTTGTGACATTACTAGTCAGTCCTATATCATGCTTTTCATTCTGAGGAGGTAGATTTACTGGTAGATTGGACCCTTTAGGATCATCCTAGATGAATATTCGATCATAGAATGAAGGATCTATGCAGGTGGTCCATTACATTAGTAAAAATCCTATGAAAGCATGGTCAAGTATAAGATTAGACTACAGAGGGGGAGGTCGATGTATGATCATAGTGGCCAGAGTTGTTCTTATCTTTTTCTTAACCACTCATGGTAGGGAAATGCATGGATGAATTTCTTCAAGGGGTAAGTTTGTAATAACCTATTTATTCATTGAGGTATAGATCTTTTCTTCTCCATCACATCCCAGTTTAATAGCTTATATATGGCCTAATATGAATGTCGGTTGGGGTTATGGAGGTATTTTGTGTGTCTAAGGCTAGTCTGGTGCCATGAACCAGAGTTTTGGGTGAAAAGTGGAGGATGCATGGTTAGTGAAAACCATGCGGGTTGGTCACATAGCGTTTTGACAACTCTCCAATTTTAGTTGACTTTTATAATGGGTTCAGCATGGTTTTCATATGCTTTGTCAAACTATTTGAGATAACCATGGGCTATGACCCAAGCCCCTCGGAAGTTGTGCATAGTGTCCACAATTGTTTTCAAACTCTATGGCCCAGTTTTTTGGGTAAAATGGAAAACATTTCCCAAAAAAATTTATAAGTTAAAAATCATCTTTCTTTTTCTCATTGCATGGAAGGGGAACCATGTGAGAGCTCCCTATTAAGCTAATTATCTATATTTAAATCCCTTAATCATGTGACCATTGAATTGAGTGTCATTCATATTCTTATACCCACAATGGTAAAGACTCAATTCCATTTTAGAATTTCATGATTATTATGGGTATTGATTTTGGTATTTGAATTTAGGATCCTACGCCCTAATATCCCATTATTCATTCATTCTTAATTTTTCTCTCAAACCATGGTGAATTTGAACTTGAAACTTGATGAGATATCAAGAATGAGCCAAATCTAGGTGTTCTCGTGACTTTTTCTAATTTTCTTGAATCTCATATATGTTTTATTACCACACACCCCATTTTTTGGGTGTTTCCCTAAATTATAATTGTACCCAATTGTTTCATATTTTTTTTTATGTAATGGAATAGTTGTTTTGAAGCATGTATTAGGATTTTAACCTAGATTAAGGTCCACCCCATGTGTGAGTTACCTTGATTGACCATTTATGGCTATTTTTTCTAGGATTCATATGAGTTTTTCCAGTTATTCTCTTTTAATGGGTGTTAAAAATGAATTTATTTATTAATAAAAATTCTATGTTCTAATATGGATTCTGTTTTGGTTTGGGGTAAGAGATGAATGACTTTCCCCATGAACTGAATAGGCCACTACATGTTTAAGCACGTTTAGATTGATATTCTAAAAATATTTACCTGAACATGTGAGTTTAATTCTATTAACTCCATGTAATATTTTAATTTTCATGTGATGCTATTATGATAAATTTTCCCAAGTGAGTAAATGAATGGACAAGGAATGGGAGTTTGGTCCTTGATTGAGAGACCCTTTGGTAGTGAGTTATACTAGATCCCTTTGGATTATAACCTTATAATTCCAAATAAATTGTTTAAATTAATTAAATGATGAATAAGTTGATATCCTTGGGTGAATAATTGAACTAGTTTTCAATTACATTGATGATATTAGGTGACTATTGTACCTTGTTCCTTGAGTAATATATGGATTCAGATTTGAATTCCAAGTATGGGCTCAAATGGATTAATATTATTATTATATGAGGGAACCATGGAGGCCATGGAAAATCTAATAGAGGATATATATAAATTCCTGGTTAATAATGGATCACTATAGGAATTTAATGAATCTGATTAAGAGGCATTGACTATTTTTCATGGGTGATACATGGGGCTTCCCTATATGACCCCTAAGGATGGTATCAGTTTAAATGGACTAAAACCACATATTTAGTGATACAGATTTCTAGAGATATTCACTAGGATGGCCTTGTAGGGTGTTGGTGGAAATTTCACCTTGAGTGATAATTGAATTCCAACATAAGAATGATAATAATGGGATCAGGTTGCAAATTTAATTTTTAATTGAAATGATTTATGATGCATCTTCCAACACAAATCAAAAGATTGGAATCTTTATTTTCTTGTTTTATTTATATGGCCTTATAAGGTATTTCATGTTCTTTCTATTATATGGGGAAATTCAGTCGTAGGTCGAATATCGAGACTTATGAATTTGTAGTTTTTGAATTGCTAGTTTGATAGTGAAATGAAATGTAAATGGAGATTATTATAGGTTTCTTATTTATTTTTTAGTACTTCTATGCTTTATACATTCATTATTTCTCACATCATATTATATATATTCACTATCAAATTGACACCCACCATGGGTGATTTCCTACTGGTATTTAGTCTCACACACTATTTAGGTCTTGTTTTGGGCCCTAATAGATTAAATTTTTGGAGTTCTCATAATGGAAATTTTCCCTCCTACAGGTACTTGATATGTTAGTTAGGAGCGTAGAACATGGGACAAATTCGAGGCCTATGATGCTTATGAGTTTTATTTTGAAATTTTTTCTATTTTTATACATGAATTTTATATGACTGTTCTGTAACATGTTTTGGATATTTTCAATATAATTTAATATGTAGCATAATATTATGTATGATATAACATATTGATTATTTTTATTATAGACATTTCATTGTTTTCATATATTATATGGTATTAATGCTTCTTCTATTGAATTTTTATTATTTTTTTTGCGTTACATTATTCTAATGTGGCCATAGTATCCCCACTATCACAAATGGGACCTCACATAAATCAAGAAGCCTATAGAATTTGTAAAGATGCATTTAATTCCATGTGGCCAACTGGTCTTGGAGAATGGTTTGGTAGAATCCATGTTAAGGACGTTACACATTATCATGCTATGAACACTGGAGAATAGAGAATATATTTTCATTTTTATTGATCCATTGTTCAAAAGTAAGTGTATATGAAGAACCATTGAATGAAGGTGGATGTTTCCACATGAAAGACTCGACATAATTTTTTTCCCTCATATGGACATTTGGTATTCCACCATTATTCATTGCATGGTAAATCTTTGTGAGTATAGAAATAAGACTTTTCATTCCATCTCCCATAGATTTTAATTTTTCAAGGGAAATATTATTTCATTTTACATCAAAATTACTATTTTCATGGTTTCTTTGGGTTCCATCCATTGACTATAAAAAAAATTATAGATTAAGAAACAGTTATAATAATGAAGAAACACATAATCATGAAATATACTATATATGATGTATTTTTTAATAAACATTCCTTATTTTATAGAACGTTTGGATAATCCTAGGTTATTTATGTCTAACTTATATTCAAATCCATCATAATTGTTCATGAATAGTCCGTGAATTCCAAAATCATACCCCCCAGTAGTGTCAAACCATGTGTGTAGTAAGTCCCATTTTCATGTACCAAGTTACGACCGAGATAGGCCTGATGGGCCTTGTCAAATTTCTTAAAGCTATTCACATATTTTCCATATCAACATCAACTAGTATTATTTATACAAGGATGTATTTTTACGAAACGACTTTCACTTTACTTTACCTAATTTCCAAGACATTCCCCAATACATTTAATTAAACTTACAATTACCCAGAGTCTTTCCCTTAGGGTTATCTCTAATGTTTTCTCATCCATGTTTTCAAATGTTAACTAAACCTTTTCTCTAATAGAAAATATAGAGACCCTATCCTTTCATACATTGACATTACATAAATTTTTCCGAATACTTAATACATTTCAAAAGGGAACACCCTAATATTGTACTAGTTTAGTTCCTTTGGAATCATAGATAAAAAAAATCTTGTATCATGGACGATAATCATTATGTCCCACAAAGATCATTAAATATATAAATATAACATAAAATCATTCTTTACAACCCAGTGAAAGGAAACATAAGAAATAGGTGATCACGTTTTCTTTGAAAGGGTAAACAGTGAAGATATATATGAATAATAAGAGAATAAGGGTATTAAAACAAGTGCATAACATTTAAAGATCGTACCATGGATATCAAAATATCATATACATGAGTCCTGGAATAAGGATTGGAAGTTAATAACACATGAATAATAAATAAATAAAGAATGTGAACAATGAAATCATAACATCAGAACAAAACATGAAACTATGAAAAAATGTATTCATATAATAATGATTCACATATGGGTTAAGGAATCACTTCTAAGGAAATATTTGTTTTATGGGATCACTTCCCACATGATCTTGATTGAATCTTTTCACTTAAATAACTATATGGGTAGACATGGATCACTCTCATTACCATCTGGTAGTCTTGGTTCAGACCCATAACCATCTTGGTAGTCATGGTTCACTCCCATAAACATCTTAGTAGACAAGGTCCAGTACATCTATCTCATGAGATATAAATCGTTAACCAATTAATTCAGAGGATATATATGTCCAACCCCTCAAATAATGAAGTCATAAATATATTTTTCACAAGAACATAAATTATTAAAACATCATGAAAATAAATTGGTCTCATAAAACACTTCATCATGGCAGAACTCATGGAAATGAAACAAAATTAAAAATTATCAATCCATCAATAATGTAAACCATTAAATTAAATAATAATAATCGTTTCATTTTTTCATATCCCCTAAAAATATAATTAACATCAAATAAAATTTTATTATATGGAAAATAATTTTTCGAGAACTCTTGAAAATAGTACATGAGAAAAATATCCCATTTTCTCTGAAAACAGATTTTTAGGACATAAAATATTATTAAAAACCTTTTCTATTGAAAAAATAATTAAAAAATATAGATAAATATTTTAAAAACACTTTTTACACAAAATATAAATTAAAAATAATCATCTATGAAAATGAACTTATAATATCATTTAAACATATTTCATGAGGAAAATAATCTCCAAATATTTTCAAGTGTCCCAAAAACATTGCAACATTTGAATCATAATCCACATGAAACAATAATATTTAAAATTGAATAAATTTAACTAAAAATAAATCTATTATATTTATAAAAACTAAAATTTATGTATATAATCCTTATAAATTAAAACAAGTTCACAGTAAAACAACTGCCTCAAAGAGGGCAATGTGAGACAAAACTAACTTACTCATTTGGTATCATTGGAACTGTAAAACCCCATAAAATAGTTATCATAAAATGTATATGTAAATACACATATATTAATTTATAAAAATAATATAATACATTCATGTAAATTATCAAAACCACATAAAATAAATGAGGGTTGAATACGGCCTATTTCTTATGGGATTAAAAATTGAGATGAAATTCCCTAACCTCACATTCAAATTCAATCAAACATGTTCAAACCTATTGTATAATGGTTTAGATATGGTTATTAAGACATTATAGAAAAATATTAATATTTTTAGTACCTTATATGATGACTTTTTGTTATCTTATTATCCATTCATTAATAATATTTCTATATTTTCATGGTTTCAGGTGCATTTTTTCATAGTATCGTGATTGATTAATTTGTGTAAAATTGTGGATGATATTTTAAAATAAGACTGAAACAATTGAAGTATAATGAAATGGAATAAATTTATTTCAATATATATAACTTTTTCTATATATATTTTTTATTTTTTATATAATGGTGATTAATTAGACAAGACGTTAATGATAAATGTTTAGTTTATTTTAGGGTTTTTTCCAAACATCACGAAATAGTTCCATTTTCATTACAATAATGAGTATATATTATATCTATAAAATGAAATATGTTATAATATAATTAATAAAATCATTTTTATCCATAAAAATAGTTTTAATACCAACCATGATGTTGGTAATTATAAAATGAACAAAAACATTATTCACGGAGGTGATTAACTAGCATAACTTGGACAATACATTTAGTAACTTGAATAAAAGGGCATGAGAACAAAATGGATTTGAGATATTAAATTATAAAAATATAAAACCTATATATAAATGATTATTGAGTTATAATTAATTGATGGATGAAGTGGTTGAGGAGAATCTAGAAAAAGAAAACAAAATAAGATTGGTACCTTAGAAAAATTCCACCTTGAATATCACATCCTCAAGAGACCATTGAGTACATTGGATTTGTTATTTTGGGTATACTAGAAAAACATTGACATGGGTATTGTGACTAAGATAGTTTTTGATGTGATTTTAAGAGATTAAATGATTTTTGGGTCAAAACAGGGTGGTGAGTGTTCGCATTTATACTTGAGGAGAAGTGGGTTTATGTGATTAAATAATGAATATCTTACATTTGAAGCCAACCACTCTAGGGTGAAATTAAATTCAATGAATTTTTATGGACTCTAGGATTTTGGATTTGGTATTATTTCTATGATCACATAAAAAAATTTAAATCTTTTATTTTATAGTTATTTTAAGCCTTTAACCTTTTTAACTTTAACAAGTTTCAGTATTTACTTATACTGAGGTAAATTTTTTTCACATTGTAAATTTTTAAAATAATGAAACAGGAAAATTACTATAAAAAATAGTTTTAGACATAAAATTATAAATACTGAATCAATTTTACCTAATTAAATTCAAATAATTTCAAAAAATTAGCTAATAAATTAATCTTGTAGGCACAATGAAAAAAAAGGTTTTTAATGTGAAACATTCAAAAGTTAAAAAAGTATTCTATATCCAATTTTAATGTAGAATAGATTAAAATGACATGAATTTGATTAGTTAAAAAATATGGTGTAATTATAAATTAGAACCAAATAAAAAAAATTATGTATATAAATATTGTAGGCAAAAATGCAGTTCTAAATTAAATGTAGTAATTTTCAGCATTCATCCAAAAAATGGATATTCTCATAATCATACCATATATTCATCCAATGTATATTTTTATATAACTATTAAAAATAAGATTTTTATTCTTTAATATACAAATTATCAAACTATCTAAATTTATATTTTAAATAGGTTTTCAATTAAAAGGATGTAAAATTATACTTTTGAGAAATATAGGTTTCCATACATAAGATTGATTTAGGTATTATCTAATGTGTATAAAATCTACTAGATGAATATAAATAATATTTTATTGAACATTTAACAGATATATTTTATTAATATCATTCACTAATTTTATTCAATCTATTTTATTAATCAAAAACACCTTGGGGATAATGAAAATAAAAAATATATATTTCAAGATCAATTGGTTTATATTTTCATTTATACTGAAATGGTAACCAATGAATTTATATTATAAATCAAATATTTTCGTAAGATAGTAAATTCTATTCATAACAACTAATTTAACAGCTATGTTATATCTTATTATATTAAATAATAATAATATATTAATAATATATTGTTGTTCTGTGTATCATTTTCTTTCATGTAACGCAATAAATCAAAGGAACTCAATATTGTGCATATTATAAGAAAACAATTATGTTGTGTATACTGCATGATTATATTGGTGTTTCAAATAACTCAAGACATATAGAGTGTTTTTTGTAACAAAATCATTATTAAGTATTATTTGAAATGCGAAATTTGAAAAGAATAAAATTATTTCAAAAAATATATTTCTCAAAATTATGTGGTGTTAAAATAGTTTCATCAATTTATTCATCCATGAGATTATGGTTTTATATTTAATAAGACTAAAATCATAAGCATTGATTCTAGTCAATTAGTCCCCTGATCTATTTATTTTCTATTTGAAATACTTTTATAATGTTCTAACAACCCACTTGGTATAGTTCTATATCATCAAACCCATTTACATAATAAAAAGGTTTCGGTCATCCTTTGGAAGTCCATCCTAAAAAAAACCAGTTTTACTCACCTATTTCCAATTACATCTACTAATATAAATGAATTTAATCCTAGAGTATTCCAAAGATTGTATAAAAATTTACACAAAAGTATGTATCCAACATAAATTCTAATTATACTATTAGATCCAAAAACAAAAATATCCATAATCATACTCCACTCACAAGCACCAATATATATTCCATCTTTCTCACACTCAAAACATACCAAACAACCCTATCCCTGAGTCTAATTCAATAACACCATAAAACACAACACCTCAATCATATATATGTAATTTTATATAAAACTAGATAAAACCATATTAGTTATATATCTATAATCTCAGTTCCACATCAACCGTCCAATGATCGATCCCATCACATCGACAACCCTACCCACATGAGATTCATAAATCCACAAACCATGCTCCATCCCTTGTGACAGACAATGATACGAGGAATATATCCATATAATACCAATATTCCAACTTTAATTAGATATCATTCCTCATTTCAAGCTTATGAATTCTTTCATAAGATTGAATACTAAATTTCTTTTCAAAAATTAGTGTCCCACCCACAAAATCATATAGTAAACTTTCCACCATATGGTCTTCCTTATACAAATCCTAAAGTAAAACATAACCTCTTCAAACATAAATCCATCGTGAAAATACCAAAAAATTTATATCATATTTTATACAATTTCTCGACACCCTACTCCATTTTTTGATGTCACCTTTCACCATAATGTGAAATATATTTAACATCCAAAAAACATTCACATTAACATTTCCTAAAAACAAATAGTTATGGAATCTCATATATCCACTCACTGATTCATAGATAATTTCCAATACCTATAACCAACATTTCATTCCTTGTTCACATATAAAATAAAGGACTATTTTATTGTGTACCACATAGTCACATAATTATACTAATGATCCCATGATTTTATTATCACTAAACAAAGTCTCATACTCCAAACCACCAATCATGGTCACTATTTTCCAACAGAATATAACACAATGAACCATTGGAACCCCTCTTCAAAAGTGAGAAAATCACTTATTCAATTGTCTATCATAGAACCACTCAATAACCCGGGCATCATTTTAAAACAAGAATAATCTTAAATTTATCATATTCATATTTTATTTGACCATTTTGGATAATTGAAAACATTCATATTATGATTTTTACCCAAACTCACCAGGTTTTATGTCATAATTATCTTATCCTTGAAATCAAGCCTTATAATCAATACACTAAAACTAAATGTTATTTAGATCCTGAGAACTGAATGATCCTCGTATTCCAATTACATATACCCGGTATCACCCCTCATCTATCAACCTTCTAACTAAAAGCATCCAATCATGCCTTTTATATCTAAGGAAACTCATAAGACTATGCTAAACCCTATAATAGATTACCATCTCATATCGAAAAACACTAGGCTATACCCCCTAGTATATAAATCATATCTCACATAGTTTATCACTCATGGGTAAATATCCATTCTCTTGTCTCAAATAACACATGGAAATTTAAATTCCAAACACCCACCATGGGGTTATCAAATAGATGTATCTTGAATCACATTCTAAATTATAAATCAACATGTGTTTTATTCCTCCTCAATCATATAAATGTTATATTACCAACCAATGTATCTTAACCTCATTAATGTAGACACACATAGATATCTATTACCACATCACATTATAATGATATGTGTTTATTATACTATAGTCAGGTAGTTCGGTTAAGTGGAATTACACCAAGAATATATATTGGAAAACACCATGATTCTTTTTTTTAAACATTAAATAACCAAAACAATTTTCTTTTTAGAACCATTTCCATGAAATCAATGTCATATATATAACAATCTATGGTTCATTATGAAAACCTTAAATAAAGTAACTATATATCTATTATTATGGAGTATATCACTTTAATATGTTTATTAAAAGTCATCATAATAAAATATATAATCGTTTAGTATACTATAATTTTTCCAAATAATTTATATAAAAAAATTATATATATGTTCTTGAAGAAAAATTAGAATAAATTTTTTTTTAATAATGATATCAAACAAACACGAGCATCCACATTTCATGAGAATCCTTTGGGACAAATATGATACTCAGACAATGGAATGTTTCTATAATGATAAGATACAAAACCCCCATGAGTAATAAGTCCCAAAACATAAATGAGACACACATTGTGAAATAAGGAAATTATAAAATCACAAAAATTAATATAATCTCATATCCCTCGTTAACTAGATATTGTATAAAAAAATTGTTCATAATTAACAATTCCATTATCCATCATAAGCTATTATTTATTAATCTATAAAATCTCTAAAATATTCAAAAATACTATTAAAATAGATGCATTTGATAAAAAAATTCATCTCCTCATCCTCAGGAAACTAATATGTGTCTCGATAACTAAGTTATTGTGCCCTAAGGCACAAATCCCTGTATGACAGATACTTCTCACTAATAGTGGGAATTTTGTGTAATACCATGGGGATAATATACCCCATTATTAGATTATAATTATTAGTGGTAATAACTTACCGACATCCAAAAAAATAATCATTATAAAAATTAAATAAACCAGAATAGTCAATTAGAAATTACTTATTATGGAAGGAGTCATTCAAAATAACTAAGGGTCATACTAGAAATATAGTAATATATTAGTATTTAATCAAATAAAAGAGATAAAAATAATTAAAGAGATTGGTATTTTTAATATCCCCATGAAAAACCTCATCCATATTCTATCTCTAACCATGATATCAATATAAAAAATCCAAAACAAGATCTATCCCCAACCTAAACCAATATACAATAATGATCTTCTCATGTAACCAAGGGACATGGACACCTGGGCCGGGTGTGACTTAAATAAATTAAGGAGAACCAATGATGTCTCACATATAAATATTAAATAAAAATTATTTGAATCATAAATTACTAGTTTAATAAATAAATACTTTCAAGAATCATTAATAAAATAACAACTATTTATCCAAGGGTTTTAATAAGATACATGAGATTGACAATTCCTTCTTCGACAAGTGAGAGAGTGTCTTTGGGCATATCATATAATTGTTTCCAACTAGTATATGTTCCAAAGATATTTAATAGGGGAAATATAATATAAATCCTGTAGTATCAACTATATTACAATTCTTAGGAAATCATATCAGATGTCACATGGGAACGAAGGACGAATCCTTTGTAAATATGAATTATTTCTTTATAGACCTAAAGGATGAATCTAAACATCTCGAGAAGTATATATTGACTTGAATCCAGAATATTGTGGTATATTGGATGGAATTTCAAATTAATTGAAATCACAAAAATATCTAATGAGAATACCCAAGGCATTCATACATTATCAGGATAAGTTATCAAATATAAGGAAACTCATTGGAGGAATTCTATTTAGAAAACATTAAGGATTATCTCCTAACCACATAGTCATTACACATAGAGACTTATGACCATTGAATACCTCACATTTTATATCATATAAAATATATCACAATGGTTGTATATTATACCTAAAACCTTCTCCCATAATCATCGTTAGCCACTCAAGTGCAAGTCCTATTTGTACCACTCTTTCCATATCAGACTCACATCATCGAATTGGGTTCTATGGAGATACCTAAAGTAATAAAAACAAATTTCAATCCCACATCCTTCATATATTAAACTAATAATTGGGGAACCCATTATGATTGTAATGTCTCACCAGAGCATGGATACTGGCTTGGGATCCATTATCAAATTCTTATCTCATAGTTCAACACCAATCGCTATCTAGAAATAAAACCCAATATCATCATCATTAACATAAAATTTCTTTATTATAGTCATACTAAAATCCATAATCAAATATATCGGATGATATTGAAACTTTACCATCTTATATTCCAATTGAACCCTTAGGCGGTACTATTTAACCAAAATTAACCAAAAGTATATCCCATGTAACACCCACCCAGATACTAATATATCAATGGTGTAGGAACACTCAACCTAAAATCAATTTTACTAGGACAGTGTAAATAAAACAACCAATAGTTTATTGAGGTCCTAATAGGGCCAGACAATTCAACCCCATAACATCTCTCTACCCAAAGGTCACCATAACATTTACATTAATGGTATGTATTCTTACATATATCATTTGGTTCAATTTACTCCCCTCATGGGGTTCACATATCAAAATGCATACAGATATAATATATTTACAATCTATTGATACCTGATATTTCAAAACATTGATCATGTTTATATATGTTATTTTATTACATTTTTCAATTAATTAATTAGCATCTCATTTTAATTATACAATTTACTAAATTTAAATAGTTCAATTTCTAGATGTGTTGAGTCTGGAAAAAAGAAAAATTTATTTAAAACATTCATTATGCCACAGTGGTGGTTTGTATGGACTACCTACTTCATTCAAAGTGTTGTTACAATTTAATAGTGCTTGGTGAGTCTCACCTAAACCCATCTAAAAGTGACCTCAATTCCTGAGAAACTATACTAGTCCATGATATCTAATAAATAGTCAATAAAATTTAAAATTAATCATATAATATTAGTATAATAATTATTAGTTAGTTTAAAATTCTAATGAAATAGGAATAATTTACTATTAACACACCATGCGACCTCATCGCACTAAATTGATGACGAACAACACAGAGAAGGTCATTGTCACACTCTTCACACCATCCCATGAAAAACCTATAAATGAGACAATAATTCAACATTAAATTTAAATTAATTATGTTTAGAACTATAAATACAATAAAATACATATTTATATTTATTCAAATAGTATATTATCACCTATATGAAATATCTATTGAAAATCTATTTCCATGGAAAAAAATAATTCAATATTATGTCATGAAGATTCCAGCATGATCAGGTGGAATGACCAAATAAAACCCTAAGAAAAATCATCTAAAATTAGAATAGGAAAAAGGTAAAACTTGAAAAAAAAATGAATAGAGGTGATCACAACTAGAATCATTGATAAAATATCCACTAAAATACACACAAAATAGTCTGGTTGTTGAAGGAGGAAAGGGGGAGTGTTCCCTTGAGATCCTTGTGTTCAGTAGTACATATAAGAGAAAAGAGGTAGCAATGGTTTATGAAATATGAGGTAAATATATCTTTTTTTAATATTAGAAAACTGAACTAAAAAATATGGATTGTTATACTATGGCATGGGGAACCTCCACCAAGTGAACCATAATCAGATTAATACATCGACGGTCATACAGATGGATCCTTCCTTTCATAGTTTCTCACTTGCACCTCATTCGTATGAAATGGTTAACACCATAGTGTATGGATCATACTGTAGAATTTTTAGAACAGTAGTCCTAAAAAGGTCTATTTTTATGCCTTGCAATGAATTTTCCCCCTCAAAAGTTTTGTTTAAAATAATAATAATATTGACATCACTCTAACACATAACACTAATAATTATGTGAATTAAGATATATTATAAAAACTTATCATCTAAATATGGCTATTATAAAATTGTTATTGAATTGGTGGGTATTTATATGAGTAACCCTCTTATGATATATATATATATATATATTTAATACTCAATAAAAATTTATTGATTAATTTAAAAAATATAAGAACGTAATTTTTAATCAAGTCATTTTATGTTTCAAATATCAAATTTACTCAAAAATGTTTCTATTATATTTTTTCATAGAAATTATAAAAAAATTATACCAATTTTTGGGGAAATATATTATTTAAATAAACTAATTTTTTAAATCATCATATCCAATTTTTTTATAGTGAAATTTTGGAATTTTTCTTAAATGTTTTATTTTTTATGGAATAATGAATAATACTGATTTCAAAAAATCTCATTTATTTTAAATATATCGAGTATGTTAAAAGTACCATAGTATTTTGTAATTTTTATTAAGGTTATATTTTATTATTATTATTTTTAATAATGTATATAATTCAATTTTAATAAGGAACATTCATGATTTTGATATAAGTCAATTTTTATTCTAAAAACCCATATTTCAAAAAAAAAAGATTCCAATTCGTTTTATGAATTTATATTAAAATTTATTTATTACACATATATATATTGAATAATGAACAATGTATAAAATATTTTGAAACAATATGTTAAAATCTATAAAATCTTTCATATTTATTTTTTGACATTATGAATAGAAATAGTTTGTAAATATGAGCCACCGCAAAAATGACAAAATAGGTAAAACATTGTAAAATCTATGATATATTGTCTTAAAATAAACACAACACATGACATTATGTAATTTTGTTAGATTAATTCGGCCACATCCATCCAAAATTTGAATGTATGACATCATTGTGATATTTTTCCTTTGTAATGATATTTATATTATTTTAAGTAAAAAAATTTCAAAATGTCACAATCTTACTTATAATTAAATTTATATATTCACAAAGGGATATGAATATGTTATGGGAAAATATAAAATTTTATATTCATCATGATTAATTTATTTTTAGGTAATTATTTTATAATTAATTTTTATTTATAGTATAAATACATTATATACATATACAAAACTCACACAGTTCTTATGAAAGTAGTAGAATAATCAATGTAAATGATTTTCTAATACAGAAAAACAAATACATTTTCTTGAAATATATTTTCACAATAATTTTATAGTTTAAAATAATTTATATTTTTTATAAATAGTTTATATTAGAATTTTAATTTTTATCTTGATGCCTTTAATGTAAAATTAAATTAATTTAGTGAGAAATAAAATTAGTGATATTTTTGAAAATAGATAGTTTAAAACATTATTTAACAATATTAAATATATTGAAATAGAATAAATAAAACGATATGTTTTCATAAATCTCATTCCTTGTTATTCTATGATATACTTGTTAACATATATGTAAAATTTAAATCCATTAATATTTAAAAACATGATAACATGATCAAGGATAAAACACATTAAACAGGGGTTAATCCAACAGATAAGGGTATGTTTTTCAATAAAAAATTTAAAAATACTATTTTGTATACATATATTAACATAATAATATATATTTTTCGAATATCTATCAATTTTGAATAATATTCCATTTTTATTCCATTGTGATATTTTAAGATTTTATGAAATTTCATGTGTGTCCTCTACATCACTTATGAAAAAACACACATCGATTCTCTTAGTTTCCTAAATTCGAGCCACTTATTTTTTCCCAAATATACCAAATTATCTTTTAAACATTCCTATATAAGATTTATAGGTTTTTTAGTCTTAAAATAACATTCCATGTTTCATTAGGAAGTAATCTAAATTATGACTACCAAAGAATATGTTAACATCATACCAAGCCTATTTGAGTTTATTTCTTCTACTACCTCCTATAAATCTGTGATTTTTACCATAACATAGTATATTAAGTATCCTACTTTTAATTAAATAAAATTTCGAATATGAAACTTATATGGCCCAGCCTTAAACAAATACATAATCTTGAATTAAGTTAGGAATTTAAGATGAGGATCTTTTCAGGTTTAATGTTTTAAAATATTTGGCCATAACTATTACATTACATCTCAAAAATTACAATAGAGACACTTCTACTAAGTTTCCATTTTTTTATAAATTAAAAACTCTTAAAAACATATTTTGTTCCATATTTTAGTTAGTATGACTTTTCATGGATCTCATCATTAACCTTATTCCTCTTTAAGCCCTGTGAAAAAACATTTAAAAACTTGGGATGAGCATAAAAAGATCAGTAATGCTTATAAAATAAGGAAAGGAAACATTAACCCATCAATAAATACAAATCAATGAAACCATGCTTTTTATATCATAACATACCTCCTGAAATCATAAAATTTATGAATAACACACAATAATTATAAATCATAAATGTAGATCATTGCCTACATAACATAATTACATTGCAGATTTCACATCTATGTAGGGAGTTACGTTTGGAAAACCCATCATAGTATATTTTATAAATATATTAGGAGAAACATTAAGGTTTACCTTCGTCATGTTACCCAATGCATTAGAGAGCTATCTCGGGCTCACCCACCTTAGGTTTATCACAGAACCACCCACATACATAATTAATTCCAAATAAATATAACATATTCATTACACATAAAACAAAAATAAAGGAAATAAAACATTTCCAAATTTCAATCACAATATATAATCTAAATATATTGACATAAAAATCTATTATCAAAACCATTTTCAATACCAAAATACGTAAAAGAATATATGGTATTTATTTTCCTATTAAAAACATTATCACTTGATAAGGAAGACAAATATAAAATAATACTCTTGGATTTATAAAGGTTTTAGTCACCACTTACCATAAAAAGAAACTTTTTTTGTTTAGTAAAATGCTTCATAGAAAAAGATTCTTTTTGCAAAATATTTTAATCATTTAATAAAGATATTTTTGAATCAAAGTGTCCCATATAACATTGAAACTTTTGAAAGAAATTATAACATAAAAACATTCACATCCATATTGATAAATCCTTAAAACCATTTTTAAATCAATGAAATTAATGAGAAACATTTAGAATAATAGTCTTTATAACATTTAAAACAATATTTTATTCAAACAGTTCTTAAACAAATGAGAGACGTTTGAATACAAATAATTATGGAATATCATTAATCAATGGATATAATATCATGATAATAATAAAATTCATGAAATAATATTACAAAGGAAAGTATATACACCTTATAGGATAATAAATGTTCACAATATCAAGAGATTCCTTAAATGAATGGAGATTGAGACGTAGTCCCTTATGAAAATTTGACAGTCTAACAATGTTACTTTTAAATTCAGAAAATGAGTTGATGAAAGAAAAAAGGGTATCGCATCACATGGAAATAAAATGTACAGAAATAGGGATATATAAGAACATATCCCAATATAAGATAATTGAAATAATAAGACATAACATAAAAGAAGTATTTGACTAAAATAGAAGGGTGAAAGGTTCCCTTAGTAATTTGGAAAATTACGAAACATACAACCCATGAAAAAAGGATCATACAATGAAGATGTAGATACCCATAAATTAATGTATATTTCCCAAATAATAAAATTTTGGGTAGTACAAACGCAAAAAAAATGTAAATAGTGGCAATTGTTGAATGAATCTCACACGAATAAAAAGATAGATGAAAACCCCTTACCTCGGGTGCGACTTGACACGTTTGTTCCTTGTTCTTCCAGAATAATAAACATAAGTTAATTTATAATTATTTCAGAACCTTTTTCAGGTTTATTATTCCCTTTCTATCACTTGTTACCTGGCCATAATAATACGTTTATTATTTAAGTTCATATCTGAAATTTTGTCGATGTTCGGAATTTGAGTTAAAAAGTAACTTGTCATGATTAAAATTTGTCCATGTGGTCAAAAGTAAATTACCTCCATAATGTTATTAATTATTTTGATATCATATATATCATATATTTCATGTTTATATGTATTTATAATAGTCCATAACATTTGTACATAAGAAATGAAATGCACTATTCATGGAGACGGTAAGACGTATGTACTCATGAACTCTACATTCATTTCTTTTTTTCATTTTTAAAGAAATGAAATCATAATTATAAAAAGATATATTATAATTAAAGTATATTTTAATATTTCATATAAGTTACATAATTTCATTAACACCATCATTTAAACATTCCATGTATGGTAACAATGAGTCATATCACTTTGAGGGGACGGTAGTCTGCATTTTCTCGAATGAAATTTTCATATTTACCCATTATGGAAACCATAAAGCTATGATATAATTTAAAAGTAGATAATCATATTGAAAAAATAAAAGTAATATATATCATATATAAATAAATTTCCAATAATAGACACCCTGAGATGTGATTGGAGATATTTGAACAATCATCGTTTCATGATGCAGTAGTTCACTGTTTACAGAAATAGTATGTTCACATCCTTCAGATGGACGACTGTGGAAATTTAGTTAGAATAATTCTCATAACAACAAACTAGTATATTTGGAATACTGGTTTTGTTATAAAAAAAGGAATAAGGATAGTTTATTGTGTTTTATAAGTTAAATAAATGAGAAGAACATAAGAGAAGATGTTACCTATAAATCGGGTAACTCCCATTGGTTTGAAAAAAAGGTTTTCTTGAAGTGCCTTATGCCTAAATTAATACATCTAGGTGGAATTGGGGGATGAAAGTAGATAAATTGGTAAGAGTATGGATGAGCCATGGGGCTTGAGAGGTGTGAGTAATGGGTTAGAGGTGATGTATTTTTATAACGGGGGGGATGGGTTCTTTTGGAAAGATATAAAGTTTTTTTTATTATAAACTTATTTTATGTTTAAAAAGTTCCAAAACAAATTAAATTAAAATATAATATGACTATTGTTCAAAATAAATTCATACCATAATAATTTTACTAGTTTTGGATATTTTTTATAATTCTTAATATCTCATTTATTTAAATCATTCATTAATATGGTAATAACAACATCATCATTGTGTCATAAAAAATTTATTTATTTGATGTCTAAAAATTATAATTAAAATAACTTAATATATTAACTCTTTTAATATATAAAATTAATATTTATAGACTAATATATAACTTATATAACCCTATTAAAAAATTTATTTACTAAAAGTTATATGTTTATGTCATTTTTTCCTTACTTTAAACTTATTAATATAAAATGTCATTATCAATCCCATGTGGCTCCATGGGGTCCCAAAATAGACCCAAAGATAATCATGGTCATAAAAATTACATCAAATAGTGTTAGGACATTTTTATGGGTAATTTAATATTATTATAATATTATTTTTTACCCTTATTTACCAGATTTACCCTTTAACCGTGGTAAATAAATTATTTACTATAGTAAATATTCATAATTTTTAAAAATATAAGATATCTATTTTCACAAATTAGACCTGATAAAACCAAATATAGAATCCATATTTATAAATTAAAAACAAATAAGTGTCTGATATTAATTTAAAATTAATTCTCATTGTCAAAATAAAAAGCGTGTTTTTAAGAAATAATAACTATCAAAAGATTGTTACTTGTTTACATCCAATTTAAAAGTGAAATTATATCCAATGATCAAAATTGGGTAAAATGGTAAAAATATAATCTAATTACACATTAAAAAAATATAATCTATCCATATAACTAAATTATATTAAAAATCAATTTTGAATTAAAATGCAGTATTTTTTACTATTCATTTAAAAGTGAACATTATCAGAAAAATACCAAAATTTCATCCAACGTAAATTTGGATTTCCCAATTCTAAAGAAGAATATTATTTTTTCAAATAGAACATATAAAAGTGACAAAAACTATATTTAAAAGGGTTTCTCCATCAAAAGGCGGTAAAATGACCCTTTAAAGAATATTAGAGTATTTATGTTTGAAATTGGATTCATTTACATTTTAAGCCTCTAACATTCAATAGATAAATGTAAAAACATTTTAAAAACATGTATAATCATATTTTAGATAGTTATGTTCATTATGGCCAATAAAATATCTATGAGTTAACTACCATTTAAAATAATAAAATTATTTTATTATTTTTCAGTATAGCTCAACGTTTTTTGCAATATAAGATTTCAAGGTAACACATTGTTGCTTGTTGAGTACGCTATCATACATAGAATCCCCTTTAAATGTAAAATTAATATTTATTTCACAAATAATAGTAAATATTAAAATTTTATATTCTTTATTTACCTGAGATGTTACATCTTTCCCCACTTTTCAGAATTGCATCCTCACAATTTCAAAATTGGGCTCAGAAACATCATTAAAAGTCCCAAATTGGAAACGTGTCAATAAATATATCACATTAAATATAGAAATTAATGTAAAAAGTTCATCCAAGAAAACATAAACTAGGATTCCATGTTTTAAAACATAGATATGTAGAAAAACTAACTATAAAGTTTTGATAGATAGTGATAGAAAACTTGATTAAGGGAAAGTTAGCCACTATGAAATCATAAACTTATGATTAGTTAAAGGGTCTTTGATTACCCGTTAATAAAAGTTGACATAAATGATTTTTATTTTAAGTTACTTTTCATAAAGTTAAGGAATTAAAGTACGATCTTAACTTAAAACATACGGAAACATACCTACTTGTCATGTATAATTTCATACTTTACTAAATTCCTACCAAAATTCTATATTCTTTCCAAATGATGAGTATTCATGATGACATGGTCACACCTGAAGCGCTAGAATCAAATTTTAGAGAATCACATAATCCTCAAAAGAATAAATATATATTTCCCCTATCTTTAAACATTAAGCAAAACCAAAAAGGTTGGTATAATATTAGATAATACCACAAAAGGATAATCATTCATAAAAATAAATAATACTATTAATCTTAAATTTTGAACAAACAATACCCATAGTTCAAAAAATACTATTCAATAAACAATTTTCCTAATTTTTTTACAATTTAACCCTAACTTAGATTGAAACGCAATATTCAGAAGGATTTGATTACATATTCTTCCAAGAAAATGTTAAAATTTATCTCCAAATAACATCGTTTACTCTTAATGTCTAATACTGAAAAGTAATTTACGTAATCACATATTCTCTATTATAGGTTAATCATTTCCATAAATAACCCAAACCACTATATGTCCACAATAAAAACATAGATTCTTCCAAATTAAATTTTCATCCATTACTCTCCAAATTAGATCCCATAGAGTTCTATTATTCAAAAGCATATAGAGTTCCCAAAAGAGAGAATGTCTTCCAAAATAATATTTATCACTTAATCACCAAATCATTTTCTTATATTAACGATATCCATTTAATAAAAAATATGTTCCCAAAATCATCTTATTCTTGATCCATAAAACCATTTAACCAAAAAATAATAATTTATACTAACCAGGGACATCACGTAGGCCAGTGGAAGGCAATTTACCCTTGTCGCCTTTCGTTTGTGGGTTCAATTCCCATGGCCTTACAGGAAATGATGGGTTTTCATCCATCTTATGGGTTGTTATTTTTATAAAACCCAGAAATAACCCCAACAAAAATTAACATCAATTGTTTTCTAATGCCTTTATTTTTCATCTCAACTCATTATAACCTCAATATCATAATTCATGAAGTCTTATATATATTGACATTTTTTTAATTCCATTAAATTACACTATTCTCAAAGAACGGACATTGTATTTTGATCATTGTGTCCACCGGTATTCATCTTCATCTTGTTCATATAGATAGATGGTCCATGCATTACAAAAATGATTTAGAGATACTTCAAAATCATCTTCTTACTTTATCCAAAAATACCTTGAACATCTTGGTTCATATGGGTGTTCTCAGATAAATTGTTTTTGGAAAATAATTAAGTATGACATATAATTTCAAAAAATCTGATAAAACATGATTTTTATAAAATATTTAGACCGAGTTTGAGTTGAAACTTTCAATCAATGGTCCTTTTATAATAAAATTAGTATGTTCTGAGAGACTATATTGTAAAATTAAATATAAATAGGTTTTTCAAGGGTCTCCTTCTTCAACACCTTTTTCAAAAACATAATATGCTTCAAAATATTATGATAAGATAAAATATTTGAAAATGCCTTGATAATATTTACCATTTTTATATATGTGAATATTGATAAAATATTATTTGAATAAATAAAACCAATTATCCACGATGATATAGTGGCATATTGGAGGTGTTTGATATCTCAAGAAACTACTTCCTAGTGAGTTTTATGTTAGAAAAAGTTTCACAATCATCTGAACATGACTTTGTAATAATTATTGCAATCATGTTATCAGGAAGAGATAAGAAAGTTGTTTGAGATCCTCATCCTCCCATTTGTAACCAACTTTCCTTCATCTGAAAAAGTTATAAAACAAGGATTTAACAAAAATAATAGACATAGGGACTGACAATGTGTTTAACAAAAACTCTTAATCCCTAATGTTGTCTAAACTGACCTATGATACCAACTATAAGACATGGAATTATCCAAAACATAATCTTTAATTAAGTCAAGAATTCCCATTGAGGATTTTTCTAGGTTTAGAGTTTTAGAGAATTAGGCCATAACTATAACATTACATCTCAAAAATAACAATGTAGACACTACTACTCATTTACCATTTTTCATAAAATAAAAACTCTTAAAAAGAAAATATGAATAGTTATATGTTTTAGATAGAATGAAATTTCCTTGATCCCATTTTTGACCCTATTCACCTTTATGTCTTGTGAAAAACATTTCAAAACATGGGATTTTCATAAAAGAATAGTAAGGGTTATAAAATAATGAAAGGAAACATTAACCCATCAATAAATACAAATCCATGGTACCATACATTTCAATCATAACATACCTCCAAAAATCATAAGATTTATGAATAACACACAGAAATAATAAATTAGAAAGGTAACTTATGGCTTACAAAATATACTCACATTATTCCTTTCACATCTACACATGGAGTTACGTTTGGAATACCCATAACAGTATATTCCATAAATCACTTAGGAGAAAAATTAACGTTTTCCTCCATCAAATTACGCAATTCATTTGAGAGCTATATCGGGCCCACCGGCCTTGTTTTTATCACAGAACCACCTACATACGTAAACGATGCCCAAGAACAATAACATATTGATAACACATAAAAAACATAAATGAAAGAAAACATTTCCACATTTCAATAACAATATAGCATATATATATATATATAGTCATAATATATCCATTATAAAATCCATTTTCAATACCAAAATACATAAAATAGTATACCTTATTTATTTTACTTTTAAAAACATTATGACATATTAAGGAATCCAAATATCAAATAATACTCGTGGCATCGGAAAGTTCGTTGTTCCCACTTATAATATAAATAAATATTCCTTTTTATTGTTTAGTAAATCTCTTTGTAGAAAATGATGCCTTTTGAAAACCATTTAAAACATTTAATAAATATATTTTGGAATCAATATGTCTTAGACCACTTTTGAATCTTTTGGAAAAAAATTTAATTCAAATACATTCATGTCTATATAAATAAATCCATAAAACCATTTTTAAATCATGGACATTAATGAGAATTATTTACAAGAATAAATCTTTAAAATATTTAAAATGATATTTTAGTAAAAGAGTTCATAACCAAATGAGAGATGCTTGAATAAAAATAATTGTAGAATAAATTAATCAATGCTTTTAATAGAATTATAATAAGTATATTAATGATATAATATGTCAAATGGAAGTATATACACCTTATAGAATATTAAAGGTGCACAATATGAAGATATTCTACAAATGAATAGAGTTTGATACAAAGTCCCTTACGAAAACTCGGCAACCCAATAACATCACATTAAAATTTAGAAAATGATTTGATGAGAGTGAAAAGGGTATATCATCACATGGAAATAAAATTTATATCAATAAGTATATATAAGAACATATACAAATATAATATAATGTAAATTAAAATACAAAACATAAATGAAGTCTTTGACTAAAACAGGATGGTTAAAGGATCCCTTATTGATTTGGTAACATAGGAAACATAGAACCCATGAAAGAAGGATCATACAATAAAAAATTAAATAACCATAAATTAAATTATATCATAAAAATAGTACAATCATGGTTAGTATATACACTACACAAAAGGAATTAATGTTAATTGTAGCATGATTCTCACTGAAATAAAAAGTGAGATAAAACCCCTTACCTCATGTCCAACTTGACTCGTTTCTTCCTTGTTCTTACTGAATAAAAAACATAAGTTAATTTATAATTTATTTAGAAACTTTTTAAATTTTATTATTCCTTTTGTATCACTTATTACCTTTAAATAACAATTAGTTAAATTTTTTAGTTCATATCGGACAATTTGTAGATGCTTGGAATTTGAGTTAAAAATGATCTTCTTATAATTAAAATTTGACCATGTGGTCAAAAGTAAATTTTATATAGAATTATATTCATGATTTAGATATCATAAATATCATATATATACAGTATATATTTATTTATAATATTCCAGAACATTTGGACATAATAAATGAAATTAACCATTCATGGATACGGTAAGTCGTACGTATGGATGAACGATACTTTCATTTCTTTTTTTCATTTTAAATGAAATGAAAACATAATGATACATAGGTATATTAAAATTCCCTTATAATATAATATTTTATATTCATTACATAATTTAATTAACACCATCATTTAAACATTCCATGTACGGTATGAATGAGTCATATCACTTTGAGATGGCGGTAGTCCGCACTTCCTCAAATGAAATTATAGTATTTACCAATTATAGAAACAATAAATGTATGATATAAATGAGATATAATGAAGAATAGAGAAATCATAAACATAATATATATCATATTTAAATACATTTCCATCATAATGGGAACCATGAGAGGTGGTTGGAGATATTTGAACAATTATTATTTCGTGAGCCAGTAGTTCATCATCTACAGAAAAAGTATGTTTGTTTCCATTAAATGGAGGTGTGTGGAAGAATAGTTCGATTAATTATCATAAAAACAACCTAGTATATTGAGGATACTGGTTTTGTTATAAAATAATGGAATAAAGAGAGTTTACGGGTTTGGAAAAGTAAAATAAAATAAAAGAACTTAAGAGAAGATGTTACCATTAAATCGTGTAACTCCCTTTTGTTTGAACCAAAATGTTTTCTTGAAGTGCCTTATGAAAAAAATATTGCTTATAAGTGGAATAGAGTTATTTATAGATCATAATAGGGTAGAGTTTGGATGAGCCAATGGGCATGAGAGGTTTGAGTAATGGGTTAGAGGTGATGGCTTTTTTTACGGTGGAGGAGGGGCTCTTTAGGCATGTTTGAATGTATTTTTTTATTATAAACTTTTGTTTCGGTTTAAAAAGGTCCATAACTCATTAATTTCAAATATAAGATGAATATTTTTCAAACTAAAATCATGCAATTAGAATTGGACTGGTTTTGTATATTTTTGTTAAATTGTATATTCTCATTTATTTAAATCATTCATTAATTATGTAATAAGTGCATCATCATTATGTCCTAAATAATTTTATTTATATGATGTCTAAAAAATATAAATAAACTACCCTGATTTATGAAATATTTTTATATATGAAATTTATATTTATATTATAAGATATAACTAAGAAATCCTCATTTAAAAATTGATTTACAAAAACATATATGTTTAAGTCATTTTTTCCTTTACTTTAAATTAATTTATATAAAGTGTCATTATCACTCCCATGTGGCTCCATGGGGACCCAAAATTGACCCACAGATTCCCTTTGTTTGCCATATCTCGTCCAATAGGTTTATGAAAAGTGTAAGCGTAATTTAATATTACTATAATATTAGTTTTTACCCTTATTTTCCAGATTTACATTTTAACAATGGTAAATTAAATATTTACTAAACTAAATATTCAAAATGTCTAAAAATAAATGTAACCTATTTACACAATTTGGACCTCCTGGTTTTAAATATGGAATCTACTTTTGTGAAATTCATAACATATAAGTACCATAAATTAATTTAAAATTAATTGCCATTGTCAAAATAAAAAAGCATCTTTAAAAAAACTATCTAAATATTGACACTTTTTATGTCCAATTTCATTTTGAAATTACTTAAAAAGAAAAAAAATTGGAAGAAATGGTAAAAATATAATATAATTACACTTTAAAACAAGTTAAAAAGATAATCTATCCATATAAATTAATTATATTAAGTGGCAGTTTTGAATAAAAATGTAGTATTTTCACTATTCATTAAAAAATGAGCATTATCAGAAAAATTCCAAAATTTCATCCAAAGTAAAATTTGATGTCCCAATTGTAAATAAGAATATTATTTTGTCAAATATAACATATAAAAGTGAAAAAAACTAGATTTAAAAAGGGTTCTTCATCAAATGGTGATAAATAGACCCTTTAAAGAATATTAGATTATTTATGCTTAAAATTGATTTAATCACATTTTAAGCCTCTAACATTCATTAGATAAATGTAAAAATCATTTAAAAAAATTCTTAATCATATTTTAGTTAGTTATATTCTTTCCCATCAATACAACATCTCTGAGTTAACTATAATTTAAATTAAAAATATTATATTATTACTTTTCTGTATTACTCAACGTTGTGTGCAATATAATATTTCAAAGAAATATGTTGTTGCATGTTGAGTACGCTATCATACATATCATCCCCTTTTGAAGTAAAATTAATATTGTTTTATAAATATTGATAAATATTTAGATTTCATATTCTTAATTTACATGGGATGTTACAAAACTATCATTATTGACCCTCTTTTCTATCAAATTAGAAGTGAAAGTATTGCTCTTGAGTATGTGTGGACTACCACATCCATGTAGTGATACAAATAATTCTACAACTATATTTCATGGATTCTTATTATGATGGGTTTAATTTTTATTTATCATAGTTTTGGAATAATTATTCAACTTTAATTATAATATCATATCTATTTTTTACATTTATATTCATTATAAAATGATAATTTCACTTTTGTGTATTGTGGAATACCACCTCTATGAATCTATGCGATTTATTTTATGTTTACTCATTACATTGTTCTTAATAATGAAATAATTTATATATATAGATATATATGTAATTAATGATATAAATATGTTTATTTTAGGGAAAAATAATATTTATCTTAATTTTTTTCTTTTCATTAATAAATGATAACATCATTCACATTTATGTATGTCCTCTCATCTCGGTGAAAGGAATAAATCATTTTTCTACATTTAACCTTTATATATGATTATAAATATATATTTTGAATATATATGATATTTATAAAATTAATAACATTATAAATATGATTTTAACATTATCAAATATTTAAGACTAGAATTATTGAACTACATCATCAATGAAAACATAAAAGGATGACACCTAGAAAATAATATTTCAATATGAAATCCTTATTAAATGGGTGTCGAAATGTTATATGCGGGTCATATATGATTCTATATAAATTTTCATTATACTTATGTAAAATTATATGAAATTTAATTTTATTATACACGAGGATATGTCCCTTTCAATAAAAGTGTAACATGAGTTATCGTAATTTTATAAATTGTTTATTTATTTAAGATAGATTCCATAATTAATAATTTCTTTTTTTTTTGTGTTGAATATATTTACCAAATTTAATTTTATATTTATTCTTGTGAAATTAAGTGTATGAATATATATTTATATGGTTCCACTTTTTATGGTATTTTGATTCATATATTACCAATGTTGTAAGGGTTTATCATATAAAATTTCCTTTCATGAGATATATGTTATATTATACACATATCATTTTTTATGAGGTGTATATACCACCCCTTTGAAATTTTATATAATGAATGTACTTATGTTAATTATATTTATTATTTCATATGACATTATTCTTTCATTATTATTATATTTAAAAATTTACCCATGTTATAATGGGATTATGTTTCAATCTCATTAGATTTATGATTGTTTATCCATTAATTTCCATTAAAAGAAAACATAATACCATTTCCTATTGAACCAATGTCCTTTTAATCTATTATATTTATTCATTTCAATATCATTTAATAGTACCATTTTTCTCTCATTGTTAATAAAAATTATTTATATATTATTTTTAAGAAAAGTAAACCTTATATATATATATATATATATCATATTTCAGTCAGGAAAAATTTTTCTTCAATCTCTTTTAATGAAAAAAAATATCTTAGCCCATTTTTATATTAATTGTGGTATTTTTATTTGATTACATTTAGATTCATATCTTATAAATTAATATGATTTATGAAATGAATCATGATTATGATATATGATATCTTTTGTATGGTTTTGAAATGTTATTATCAAGTAATAATATCCTTAATATCACGAGATTATTAATTTATTACTGATATCTCTAATTTCACAGTTACAGGAAATATAAAATCAACCTTTATTATTTTCCCCTTTCCCCAGGATATGAATAAATGTTTTATGTATGATATATCTAAGCATTGTGATAGTTTTGAAGAACTATGTCAGATATTTGGTAGATATTTTATATACCAAACTATTATTTATGCATTTTTCATGAGACACTAAACCTTTAATGTCCTAAAATGGATTGTAATTTTATATAAATAAGTAGTTATCTAATAAAATTTAATATCTATGGATGAATGTAATGGGTCATTTTTGTTGGTATAAAGTCAATGTTTTATTAATAATTGGAGATTATGAAAATATAACTTTGATAAAATGCTAGGAAAGTTTAATTGTTTGAAAACATTAAAATATTTTAGTTAGGTAGATATTATGAGTATTTCATAGAAATAAAACATTGTTTGGATACTACAAGTGGATATGGAATTAAAAAGGAATTTAATATGGGTAATGACCCTAAAAGGAGTACGTCAAGTATATGTCTAATTTCATTCTAATACATTGTTACTATTCCATTACTATTTATTAGGTTTGACACTAACTATGGATATACATAGGTTAATTTATATTTTCTTCATTAAAAATTATGATGGCTTTGAATAGATGAAAATCAAGGATAATGTTGTTTGAGCCTTTGGTTTAATAGAATAAAAATATAGTGTCAATATTTCTCTATCCCGTGAAGGATTTTTATTAGATATCACTATGATTATTTTCTCTCACACAATTGTTTTATATACTCAATTAATTTTACTAATTGTATTAACATAGACCGTGGTAGGTAATTTATTGATTATCCTTATAAAAAAACTAATGAAACAAATACAAGAATGGAAAATCTTGTTATAATATAGAATCTACAATCTCTTTTTATAATTAATGACCTCAACATGGGTGAGTTCACTAACACTCCATATAAGATGTAAATTGACATTTATGGAGTTTTTTGTGCAATGGTCATGGAGGAAAGAATTTTAAATTTCATTAATTTCAATAATATGGGAAGATGTGCATGAGATAATTTATTAATGGAAGGGGAAGATATTTTATATGTTTAAATGAAGGTAATATAACAACTAATGTATTTGTGGAATTCTATCATTATCTACTTTAAAAAATATTTTAAATAATACTAATAACCAAGAAATGTGATTTAATTATAAGTTGATATATTATGGTAAACCATTGATCAACAGAAATATAACCAATGCAATTCTCCTAATGTTGAGATAATAATGTTAACATGAGATAAATAGAATATTATTATTTATAAATTATATGTGATGGTATTCGTGACCATGTAACTGATTTTTGATTTTAGGATAAAGTGGTTTATGTTATCTTTTTTGTATATTACTTTATTTTGGGATATATAAAATAAATTTAATTAGAGATGATTTCATTTATGGAATAATAAAATAGTTTATATTTGGAATCATATATTTATTCCATAATGGTTTTTTATTCAAGTTAATTTATGAATGGTTTATCATATATTAAGAGATTGTATGATCATAGAATTCAAGTGTTTATTGTGTGACATTATAATTGACATTGTGTTTTTTGGGGAGAAATGTATATATTTTTCTTAAATAAAATGTGATCATATCTTTTAGATTTTTGGAATTTTTATTTGGTCATACGTATTTTGGAAGAGTCTTAAGGTCAAGTATTTATGTAATTGATTGTGTAAAAATTTGGGTGTTGTTATTGAGAATTTAGTGATTAATGCATCCTTGTTGGGTAACATGTCCTAAACATTTCAGTTTTGGTAAATTTCTAATGATAAGAGGAATTATTGTTAATTCATTTATTGATATTGTGATACATAAAAAGTAAATTTGTGATCATTAGACAAGAAAAATTCATCTTGAAAATACATTTTATGGTGTAAGAGATGATGTGGAAATTGATCAAATCGCAACCAAAGGATGAAATTGTTCATGTTAAATTAATATAATGAAATTTTTCTTGTTTCAAGGAATACACTATCATGATAATAAAATAACAATTTATAATTAAAAATAATACCATGAAATAAAATTTTATTTTTTAGATTCATATCCCATCAACAATTTAACATTTTTTTGTTATTTACATTCTCATAATTTGGTTCTCTATCACTCTATATTTCTCCGGGGAAATTATTATTCTCCCAAGTGTCAATATAAAAACTTCTCACTATTTTTATCACTATTTGGGTTCTAAATTTGGATTTATTACATGTAAACACTATATTTCCCACGCCATATTTTCAAAAGAAGATTCGTTATGCTTCGGTATGATTTGGATTTTCAACAAAAGTATATTTAAATTTTGGACTTTTGAGGACAAAGGTAAAATAGTGATGGAAAAATTTATGTAAGGGGTTGTTAAGGTAAGTGCCATAATATTTAGTTTATATGAATAATAACCATGATTACTTTTCCAATACTCAACATTGATCATTAATATAATTATTAAGTATTTTTAAAATATTATTATCAAAATTTTACTATTTTGCAGTTGAGTTACTTGGTTAGAATATGAGAAACCACATTATGAAATAATTTTATAAAAGTCCTACTCAAAATATAATTTTATAATTCTTTTGAAATACTAACACACTTTTTATTAAATTCATTTTATGGCCCGAAAATACATTTTATTCAAAATATAGATTTATTAAATTATCTTTGAGGAAATTACAATTATTTTTGAAAAAAATTTGGAAATTTATTTTATAAATGTAAAATAATTTTTAGAACATTCATATATAAAACAATTTATGTTGGAATTTTGGGATTTTCCTAAAATGATTGATTTCTCTGTGAATAGTGAGAAATAAATATTTTCCAGATACTCGTATGTCATTAAATTAAATAATTTAATTTAAAATCCTAGTTAAATTTTCAATTGGTAGTAAAGTAAAATATGATAAAAAAAATTACAATTATGTAATTATTTCAATTTTATTCTATAATATTCATGATTTTGAAGTAAGTTCACTTTTACATGTCAAAATGCATTTTTCTGAGAACTATTTTTTAAAGGATGTTTTTCATGTGTCTTAAAAATTGGTTTCATAAACTTATATATGTTGAACCTTAATAAATGGATGACATATTTCGAATTAGTAGGCTTATATTTGGTAAATATTAGTCTTTTTGCACTATTAATGGTATCCTTGGTAAATATTTCTCACCTTGGTAAGTGTAAAAAGGTAAAACATTGTTAAAACATTGAGATAAGGTCTTAAAATCCAAAACAAACCTTCATTTATTTTTATTTATTTTTATTTTCACATATCTATAAAAAATTCCAATATATGTAATTTTGATTCATTGATCCATGATAATGAAATTCATATTATATTAAGAAAAAAAATCCACAATATCACTCTCATTCTATTAGTTTATTTTATACATTTATATATGAATATAAGGATTTTATTAATGTATATAAAATATTATTTGGAATATAATTAATTTGATTCAATGATTTTATTTTATTTTTAAATTTTAATTTTTTTTATAATTACATTAAATTATTATAGAAAGCGTGCACCTTACTTCTACGAGTAGTAGAAAAAAATTAAATGATTCTCAAAATAGAAATATTTATATTTTTTGTATTATATATCAATTCACACAAATATTGTGGTTAATAATAATGTATATTTTATTTTTAATGATTTTATATTATAATTTATTTTTAATCATTATATCATTAGAGCCAAATTAAATTAATAGTGCCAAAAATAACAGTAATGACATTTTTAGATAGACAGAATATTATTAAATTATTAAAAAATAAAAAAATATAGAATTTGAAAAGGTAGTATTATAAATTTTCATAATTTTTTCAGTTTTTCATTTATTAATATTTTTTCATTTGTGTAAAATTATATCCCGTTAAGACGAATATATTCATTACCATGGTTATAGTTAATATGAGTTGACTAGGGGATAAACCATGATATAAGGATATTTTTGAAAATTAAAATTGTCTAAATACTATTTTCTAGCCATATATGAACATAATAATATCCCACCATGAAAAAACTATCAATTTGAAAGAATATTTCTTTTGTGTGGTATTATTATATTTTAATCATTTGTGAAATTTGGAGTGTGTCCCCTCCCCTACATAAAAAAGACACCCCACCTTTCTCTTTTTTGTAGCTCATTACTCAGCTGTTTTTAGAAAAACATACCCAATTATGTTAGAAACTAACCTAGACATGATTTATAGGTACAAATATTCTTATATGATCTTTATATGGGTCCTTAAAGAAGGATCTGATAGAGACATGTTGAAGAAGATGTAATAATTCTACACATCCTATTTTGAATTATTTATTCTTGTAGCTCCTCTAAATCAATGGTATTAATCACAAACTAATATATTAATTATCATAAATATAATAAAATTTTATTATGATTATGTATCCACTATTATTCAACATATTTTCTATCAAATGGGATGTAAAGGTATTGCTCGTATGTGTGGATAACCACCTCCAAGTAGCGATACAATTATTTTTTCCATCACAATATTCCATAGATAGTTATATGATGAGATTTTTTATATTATATTTATTAAAATATTATTATTCTCCAATTATAATATAATAAGAACCATCTTACCTCTCCACCTGTTGGAAAATGAGAAATTCTCTCAGGCGAATGTGTGGACTACCACCTACACAAAGAAATGTGATTTTTTATTAATTAAAAAATTTACATGGATGGTAATAAGGATATATTTAATTTATATATATTTTATTAATTATAGAATTAGGTTCATTTAATTATAAATTAATATATTTCTTTATTTCCTTATTTTAGAAAATGAAAATACGATTTACACATACTTATGTTCTATTATCTCAATGAATGATGTAAATTATTTTTTTATATATATTTTTAATTGATGATTAAAATTATTTATATAATTAATATAAATTATATTTACATGATTTTTAAAATCATGGAGATGATGGAACATTGGTAATGGAATATAGACCACAACATCCATACCGAATCAACCATGAAAATTAAAGTAGTTGACACATAGAAATGATTATTTCCATAAGACATTATTCATAAATGGGTGTTTACATGTTATAAGTTGATAATATTTTATTATATAAGTTTTTAAATTACTATATTATTTAATAATAATAAATTAAAATTTATTTTTATAGTGGATAGAGTTATTTTTATACAATTCGAACTTTATATAACAGATTCTTGTTTCACTTTGGTTTTTGTGAGATACATAACCCAATCCCAACTTATAGTCATTATAAGAATTATAAACATCCATGTAATTACTTTTATGATAACTACAATGAAATTTTTTGGATCACAAATTCAATATGTGGTTTCCTATTTTTTGACGTTTTGATTCGTAGATTATCGAAAAATTAATGGTTTATTATCACAAATTGTCTTCATTGAGACATATAATATATTATAGAACTATCATATTCTTGGTGGAATTTATGAAAACCATTTAAAATTATATATCTTCAATATAATTATACTACTTATATTTAATGTTTAATTTGAATTTTTTATTTCATTGATCTTATGATTCAAATTTTACCAAATAAGTAATGGATGTTTCTATCAAATTTGATTTGATATTGTTTGTGTTTAAATTTACATCAAAAGAAATTATATGGTCTTTTATTAAAAAAATCATTTACGTAATTGTGCTATTTTATTTTTTTTATTTTTCATGTAACAAAAAACATTTCCACTCTTTGGTTGTAACACCCTAGGTAAACAAAGAATATGACATTTTCACATTTATCCATATTTATTAATAAAATATTAATATTAATTTAAAGGGGATTCTATGCTCTATGTTGTGCCCAATACGCAATAACGAGTTTCTTGGGAATCTTACGTTGCACTCTAATAATAAAATAATATTATTTTAAATGGTAGTTAACGCCTAGCCATTATAATGGCGGGAATGAACGGAAATAACTACAAAATGATTATATATATTTTTCAAATATTTTTACTTTTATCCAATAAATGTTAGAGGCTTAAAATGTGAATGAATCCAATTTTAAGCGTAAACAATTTAATATTCTTTAAAAGGTCGATTAACCGCCTTTTGATGAAGAACCTCTTTTAAATCCACTTTTTGACAATTTTATGTGTTATATTTGACAAAATAAAATTATTCTTTAGAATGAGGACATCAAAATTTACTTTGTGTAAATTTTTGGTATTTTTCCGATAAAGTTCATTTTTTAATGAATAGTGAAAAATGTTGTTTTTTAATTCAAAACCACTTTTTAATCTAATTTATTTATATGATTAGATTATCTTTTGAATTAGTTTTAAAGTTAAATTATAATATATTTTTACCATTTAATCCAATAGTGGTCGTTGGAATTAATTTCATCTTGAAATTAGACTTAAACTAGTGTCAATCTTTTGATACTTATTGTTTCATAAAAACACGCTATTTGCTCTGACAGCGGGAATTAATTATTAAATTAATTAATGTAACTTATATTTTTTTAATATTTTAAAATATAAATCATTTTTGAATTCGTAATATCAAATATATCTTAGGGTGAATTTTTGGTATTTTTCTGGAAAACTTCAATTTTTGATGAATAGTGAAACCACTAAGTGGTACTTAAAAAACTGATTTTTCGTTTAAATGAAATTTTACCACCTCTGTGTTTTGAATTTCAAAAATACGACATAAATGGTTTTCATTAAGAAGTAAAATGTGGTTCAATGGGATTAAAATAATTTTTTTGGTGAATAGTAACTTTTAAGTTTTAATCGCGATTAGAGGTAATTAGTGTAGTTTAAGGTAAAAAAAATGTTTTAATAATATGAAATGGCCTAGAAACATGTCCTAACCTCATTTTATGAGTCATGGCCAACCAATAAAATCCATGGGTCAACTTGGGGACCCCATGGAGCCACTTTGGTTGGAAAATGACATTAATACCTTTTTATTTAAAGTTAAAATAAAAATGTCACAAACATGAGTTATTTTTACTAAAACAATTTTTAAATGGGGTTATACAAGTAATATTTTTGACTATAAATATTAATTAGAAATATAAAATTATTTCCTACATCATTATATTTTTTTTATAATTTTTAGATATTAAATAAATTAATTTATTTATGACACCATGATGATGCATCGATTACCTCATAAATGAACGATTTAAATAAAATGAGAAGATAGGGTGAAATCTAAGTCTTACACTTGTCAAAAACCTATTGGATGTGTGGATTTCAAAACCTTATCACCTTATCCTTGAAATATATCCTTTTGGGACCTTTTAAATCTGAAAATCATTTTATAATAAAGTAATATTTTATAACTTTCCAAGAGTGCCCCTCCTCTCCTCTTATAAAAGGCCCCCACCTCTACCACCTTACACACACCTCTCAAGACTTTGGATAGGCCAAACCCTGCCCATTTCATCTCTCAAAATCCCTATCTTGATCATTGAAGCCTCACTTTGGGCATAATCCTTTCCAAGGAATCCTTTGAGCTCAAATCAAAGAGAGTTACCCGATTTAAAGGTAATGTCTTCCCTTGTGTTCTTTTGTTTTATTTTTCTTCTCCAAACCCCTAAACTCTTTTTATTACCTTTTTTTGTAACAAAACCAGTATATTAAATATACTAGGATGTTTTTATAAGAATTATTCGAGCTACACTTTCACACACATTTTTCTAATGATTAAAGAACATACTGTTTCTGTGGATGGCGAATTACTGCCTCACGAAATGATGATTGTTCAATATTATTTTAACACCTTCAAAGGTGGACATTAAGATGTCACTATATTTATATATGATATATAATATGTTTATTTTTTCCTTAATCTTCTGTATTTTTCATTTATGGCATACCTTTATGGTTTCCATTATGGGTAAACGCGATATCTTCATTTTAGGAAGTGCAGACTACCACCCCCTCAAAGTGATTTGATTCGTTAATGCCATATGTGGGACGTATAAAAGATGGAAATAATGGTATTACATATGATATCCTACTGGAATTATAATATAACTTTATATCATTATTATTTAATTCCATTTAATACAAAAAAAAGAAATGAAAGTAGTGTTCATGCATACATACGGCTTACCGTCTCCATGAACGGTACATTTCATTTCTTATATCCAAATGTTATGTACTATTATAAGTAAATATATATATGGATATATATGTAATATATTAAATCTAAATTATGGATATCATTCTGTAATTATAATATATATATCTCTCATTTTGTTTTAATTCCATTAATATGACAAAAAATGAAAGTATTGTTCATGCGTACGTACGGCCTACCGTCTCCATGAACAGTGCTTTTAATTTTTTATCTACAAATGTTATGGAATAGTATAAAATGAATACATACTGGATATATAGGATATGTAAAACATTAATACTATTCTGGATATGATGTACCTATAACTACATGGAAAATTCTTTTCCAACAAGTTCAATTTTTACTCATGTACCGAACATCGACAAAACGTCTGATATGAACTCACTTTATTAACCAATTATTATAACATTATAATATGTGATATGAACTGAATAATAATATTTAGAGGAGGTCCTTAATAAATTATAAATTGACCAAATTTTATTATTCAGGAGATTAAAGAATGATCGAGTCATGTCGGACATGAGGTAAGGGATCCTACCCCTCTCTTTCTTTTTAAGTACACTCTTTTATGTCATTCCTTTTAAGCTCATCTTTCTTATGATTGGGATGTTCTTTTATATTACTCCTACTGTAATTTTTATGTTCATATTATGATAGACCCTATTTTCTCCCATCAATCCATTTTGGAAGTTTTGAGTGGCGCTGTTAGGCTGCCGAATTTTCGTAAGAGATCTAACCTCTCTCTTTCTTTTTAAGTACTCTCCTTTATGTCACCTCTTTTAAGCTCCTATTTTTTGTTATGGGGGATGTTATTTTATATTCCTATTTCTGTAAATTTTATTTTAATATTATGAGAGACCCTATTTGATCTCATCAATCCATTTTTGGAAGTTTTAAGTGGCGTTGTTAGGCTGCCGAGTTTTCGTAAGGGATTTTTCATCTCACTTTTAGTCCCATGATATTTATGCTACGTTTGCCACCATTTCCTTTGATTGGTGTATTTAATTCCCATTATTATAATCTTTGTGTAATATAATTTCATTTATGAGTATTTACATATTCATTGTATGACCCTTCTTCAATGGGGTGTACGTTTCGAAAGTTACCCAATTCGGTAAAGGAACCTTTCACCCTCCTCTTTTTAAAATACTTCTTTTGTTATGTCTTTTAATTCGCATACTATTATGTTGGGATATGTTCTTATATATCCTTATTGATGTAAATTTTATTTCCAAGTGATGAGATACCCTTTTTATCTCTCATCAACTCTTTTTCTGAATTTTGAAGTGACGCCGTTAGGCTTTCGAATTTTTGCAAGGGAACTTCTTAACCCAATTTTGATTCTTTCAGATAAACTTGTACTTCTTGAATATATATTTCTATGAATATGTTTGAATGTCCTCTGATTGTTTTACACTTAATATCCACTTATATTTGGTGTATTCGTTTTTCACACATAATTATGTAATTGATTTATCCTTAATCCAAGGATACCGTCTCTGTAAGGGACATCGTCTCAATCTCCTTTCATTGAGGCATATTTTGTTTTATACACAAATATATTTTATACGGTGTATAAACCCCTTTTACTTTTCATTTATTCAAAAGGAATCTTTTTATATGAAGCATTTTACTAAACGACAAAAAGGAATGTTTTTCTTGTCGTACGTATGCGGAGACAACGACTTCTCCGCCGCCGAGACCATTATTTGAGTTTCGGCTTCCTCTACAAGCCATAACTTTTTTTGAATGAAAAATAAATACCATCTTTTAATCTTCTTTTATTTTGTTATTGAAAATGGTTTTCATAATGTTTTTATATAAATGTGTTTTATTAATATCTTGTGATTGAAAAGTGGAAATGTTATGTTTCCTTTATACATGTTTTAAGTGATACGATTATGTTATGGTTCTTGGGTATTATTATGAAGACGGGTGGTTCTGTGATAAAATAAGGGCGGGTGAGCCCGATATAGCTCTCTAATGCATTGGGTAACGCGAAGGGGTTAAACGTTAAGGTTTCTCCAAAGAGATTTAGGGAATATAGTGTGATGGGTATTCCAAACGTAACCAAGAGGGTTACTCTCTACGTAAGAATGTTATGAATGCCTCAAGTTACCTTTATGCATTATGATTTCTATGATTTATTCATGATTTGATGAGGTATGTTAAAATTCTTATGTTTTATGAGTAAAGTATGTTTTCATACATGGACTAATGTTTTCTTTTCATACTTTTATATCCCTTACTGATCTTTTTATGCTCATCCCAAGTTTTTGAAATGTTTTTCACAAGTCAAGGGAAAGGTGCATGATATGATGATAGTGTCAAGGAAGTGTCAAGAAAGAATCCATGTTTTATTTTAAATATGTTTTCGTTGATGGGAAAAAACAAATACTATCTTTTATGTAACCACTTTATTTAAATGTGGAATGTAATTCATGATTTATGATCTAATTCTCTAAAACTCTAAACCTGAAAAGATCCTCAATGTGAATTATTCATTTAATTCAATATTAAGTAAGGTTTAAGGCCGGGGCCTTATATTGGTACTCAAAATGGATTATTTTCTTAAAAAAAATTCAGCCATATTTCTCCTCTTTTGGTAAGGAAAATCATTTCGTCCAAATCAATGTTTTTTAAAATGTGTTTAATAATGTTTTAACTTGTAGATAATTATATTTAAATATCAATTTACATGCATATTAATTTTTTAAAAATGGTTTCAAAGTAATATTAAGATCAATTTTTGAATGAGTTAAATTTGACTTTTTAGAAAAAATGTTAACGGAATATTTGTTTTAGTGTATTTGGAATGCATGGAATTTTCATCAATAATAACCTATAAAAGATTTGATTTTTCATTGAAAGTTTCAATGGTTATTTTAAAAGAAAATAAATTCCAAAATATTTTGGGGGTTTTAAAATTGTAATGAATTGACTCTAAATGAATATTTGTTCCTCACAAAATATTTCATGTGATATTTCAAAGGAATTTTTCATCTAATATAACATCATCTAGTGTTCCTTATTTTTTACTTGGAATATGATCTAATGATGTCATCCTAATTCTATATATAGATATTTTGTAACTATTATTATTATATCATGTTTATGAAACATGTTTTTTTATGAGTTATGCTATGATGAATAGATCTAATGATTCTGAAACTAGTTTTTTCATTGGTCATGATTTATGATGATTTGTATTAATTTTTTCAACAAATATAAATGTTTTAAGATTATATGAATGGTTTTAAATGAAATATATATCCTTAAAATGCATTGGTTAATTATGGGTATCTTAAAAGATAATAAGATCATGAATGGGGAGTGAACCTAGTTTAGTATGGGTCATTATCCACAATTATAATATTCAGAGTGAACCTTGAAAAATTATATGATTGAATGGGGAGTGAACCTAATCAACTATGATAATATTGTATGTTATCCTAAAATAAGGACATTATTTTCAAATTCTCAAAATCATATTTTTTTTATTTCTTATTAAATAAGGTCTATAAAATTAATTTCAATGCTTCATTTAACGAATGTTTGGTATGAGATAAGTATTAATAAAAATATCTACAGAATACTATGTTCCTTTTATGAGGGGCACTAGCATTCCATTTGAAATAAAATATGGTTATAAAAAATGTGTAAAAATGCTAAATATTAAAATAGTAATAATGTGATTTAAGAAATATTTTTTCATTAAAAACTGATTAGCATCAAATATATTTGGTTAATATCATTAAAGAAAAGGTAATCCATTTAATAATTCACTTCATGTTTAATTCAATCCTACTACTGAAATATAATACTGTTTCGTTTTAGGAATTTAGTTTGTTGTAAATTCTTAATGTCATTAAAACCCATTAGTGGTCCCATATCAATCAATAGTGAATAAAATAATAATCCCAAAATTCATGAAATATTTAGGGAAATGTAATATTTTATATCATTAATTCTTTTATGGAATAGCCTAATTCTTGTTTTTTTATCATGGAATTATAAAAAATTGTATGATGTAAAATTATCTATGATATTATTTGGATGTACATTATAGAATTAAGCATCATATAGTTTTTTCATATAAGATCACATATATCATGGGAAGTTATATAATGATACCATTTTTTGTGATATATCAATTAAGAAATTTTAATTGAGAGAATAATTAGTAATATGATAATAAATAATAATATAAAATAAATTACAATATATATATTTTTACACATGGGTTTGTAAAAATATAATTATAAATATTTCACCTTAATATAATTTTCAAACTAATTATTTATTATTATTATAATTTCAATTGTAAAAAAAATTTATGTAATATATACATGTGATGAATATTTTGTCACAAATATATGTTTTGATTAATTTATTGAAACTGTTATAATATTCTTAAGCATTAACTACATATGATATGAATATTTTTATACATCAATTTATGGTGATTTAATTATTAATTACATATATTTTAACATATATTTGAGGAATTTTACAATAGTTAAAATATAAGGATTAATTTATAATAAACCATGATTAATAAATATTTTTTATAATTCAAAATTAATTACTTATTATAATACTTTCTAAAAGAAAAAAATGGATCATCTTTCTCTATGGAACATGAACCAGTAACATCATCCTATATCTCTTCATATTGGTACTTAAAAGGTATATCTACTAGTGTTTTTAGCTTCATTATAGCCGGTCGTTAGTGTTCATATCCTAGAACGCACGATAGTTCATGGAGGTCTAGGTACTCTAGGGGTGGTATCCATCATGGAGGTCCACGTAGGACAACCTCCTTCAGCACATTCAACCTATATTGAAGGAATCCCAGTTAATCCCCTTATTCTCTATTCTGTGCCTTAGGTGGATGGTTATCTGATGAGGGCCCTCTCACCAATGGATCATGAATTAATTGAGATTACCATATTTTGTCACTACTGGTTACTTTTCTGTGTGATAAGCTGTGTAATCCATTTTCCCACACTTTTTTTGGCTCATGGGATCTTATCCAACTAGCAGTAATGAAAACCAACACTGGGTTTTCATTTTGTGTCCATTGCAAATCTAGGGAGTACATTTTTAAATTCGGGTCACATAATAATTGATTCTTTTAGAAGTGGTGTTTTTATATGACCCGGTATTTATCATATTTTTACTTAGGGTAAGACTCTAATAATATGATAGTGTGGTTTAAAACCATAGTTCTTCCTTTCAATATCAAAACCACTCAATTAATGTTGTGATTATTTTATCTTGAAGATAGGTAAATAGAAGAGGAAACTAGACTTTAATGTCACCAAGATCAAAGGTTACAAAATACCTATCCCACACATCCCCTTATTTCTCACATGTAACTCTAAATATTCTCCAAATGAAATGAGATATCTCTTCATGTATTTTATGGTCTTCAGAAAGAATGAAAGGCCTCCTTGAATATGAATGGTGGAAGGGGTCATGTTTGACACCACTCTAAACAATATTACCACCAACCATTGGACTTCTATAATCGAATCCACCAATCATGGTGGGTGGAGTTGGATAACCATCCACCTTTTTAAAATAGTGGTGGGTATATGGACACAACCATAAATTCTCCCCCCCCCCCACCTCCAAATTCAATCCACAATAGTATCTATAATGGTCCATATTCTCTTGATAAAACACTGTTTTTTACATATCTCTCATGTTATCCTTCACGTGGATCTTCACAAGCCTTAGTGGGTTTTGGTACATTACATCACATATCCAATTATAGTGAATGTAGATATTCAACATGATATCCTTCTAGATACCTCTCATTAGTCTGCAATAGGTACTCCATCTCTGAATATTTGTTTAACAGAATCCTTTCTCTTGTTGATCTTCAACACTATGAAATGTTAGGTTCAGTATGAACAACATATCTTAGATCTTGTTATGGGTTTGAAACATCTTGTGGATATGATTGATTCTTCCCCAACTCAATATCCTTCTCCACTTCCTCCACGTCTATTTCCAATATGTCTTCCTACAACTCCTCCTCTTCATTGACAGGTGGTGCTTGTATAGGTGTTAGATCATGAATTTATTCCTCAACACATTCCATTAGAAAAATTATAGTATTTTTAATGTTTTTAATAATATAGGTCTCATGGAATATGACATCTCTAATTATCATCGCCTTATTCTCCTTTAGGTATGAAATCATGTATTTGAACTCTTCATCTCCATCATCGATGAAGATGTATGAAGTAGATCACCCCTCTTTCTTCATCCAGAGAACCTTTGATGAATGTGAAGAATCCAAATATCCAAATAATCATAAACGAGAATAATAAGGATGTTCATAAGACCATATTTTGTTGTATAATCTCAAATTTTTATTGGACTATTTGTGATATTTTGATGATTTATAATGCTAGATTAATAACATCGCCCAATAATTTCATATTAATCTAATAAAAATCACCTTTCTCCTGACCATATCAATTATTGTTATTTTCATCATTTCTATAACTCAATTGTGTTGTGGGCTGTGTGGGACCATTCCCCTCATGTAAGATGCCCTGAATCCTACAATAGTAATTAAATTTCATATTTGTATACTCTCATATGTTTTTTGAATGAATACACATTACCTTCTTCCCAGTTTCATGCTCTACCATGGAGTTGAACATCGTGATGTAGTCCAGTACATGGACATTAATTATAAAGAAGAACACACTCACCCTTTATGATGCATCATCAATAAAGTAACATAAATATTTCTTACCTCCCAGTGATTCCACCTCCATGTATCCACATACATTAGAGTGAACCAGATCCAGTAACTTTGTTATTCTTGATGGAGAAATATTAAATGATACACTATGTTTTATCTCAAACAAGCAGTATTTTTAAGGATCTATTGATGCATCACAATTAATATTGATGTACTTATTATTTTTCGTGGTTGATAACCCCCTTTTAATAATATGGTACAGTCTCATATACCATGTATTAGAAGAAATATCTCTTTCTAATGGGTAAGGGTTGTCTACAATTATTTTTACATGATTTTGGTACAATGTACCATATATGTTTCCTTGGGTAATGATTATGGATCCTTTATTCATCTTCTATGCTTCATTGATGAATATATTTTCATTTCCCTATAAATCAAATGACTTTTCTAATAAAAACATAATCTTAATACCTGCATCATGATGAAAAACCTTTAGAGTGTCATTGTATCCAATGCTCATCTTAACCTGGATATCACCCATTCCAAAAATCTTCATCGAACTGGTATTCCCCATCTCAGCTGCACCAAATTCACCATATTGATAAGTAATGAAATTATTATGATGCATTGTGAAGTTAAATGATTCTATTATTTCAACAACCCATTTAGTTTCTTCTATATTAGCATGGAAATAATTTTTCTTTTTCATCTCTGGAGAAAATAACAACATCCATATTGATGCTCACATATGCATCTCCAATTCTTCTTTATTGGTTAAAACTATGACCCTTCTCATGTATAAAATTTTAGCAATTATTCATCATGTGTCCCTTCATGCCATAATGGAAAAAATTTTATGTTGTCAACTGTCTATATGTGGAACTTCCTTTTCTCATTATTTGACCTCTACCTCCTTCCTCGGGACAAATTCCGTGTTGTCTCTCTTTCTTTTCTAGAAACAGAACTTGTGTTTGGTTTTAACTAACATCCTTCCTTTAGGTGTCCTCATTAAAAAACATCCTTTACCATTTTAGGGTATGTTTTCCTCTAGATGATGAGTATCTTGAGCCAGACCAAAAGTATATCCCTACTATCAGGATGTTTGTAGAGTATGTGGTTCACATGATCATTATCATTCAGAGTCATATAAGTAGCCACTAATTGGTTCACCATGATTTGAAAATCACTAGTGTAATTTTTTATAGATCGTCCAGTCTATAATAGAATATTCATCAATATATTGTACAATAGGATATTATTCTGAGAAGGCTTTTAATGATACATATTTTCCAACTACATCCAGAGTTCATATCTTTTAATCTCTTCAAAAACATGGTGGTAGAAACTATGATCAATCCATTAATAGATCTGAATGATCATTTTCTTATTCATATTCTTCCACTCTAATTCCTTGGTTTATTTGGGGTATACTTCCTTGTTCTATGTGGGGTCATAAATATATTTTTCATTATGGATGTTTTCCATTCGAGATATCCAAATATATTAGTTATAAGAAGTCAACATGGCCATCCATCGCTTGAATGTTACTTGTATTAAATTTTAATTATGTAAACATTAATGCATAATATAGAAAAATGGATCCCCTTATTTCATATAAAATTAATGAAATTTGTGGAATAATCTCTTGGATTGTCAAAATCAGACAGAGATTGATTGAGATATGATGAAATATATGCCGATGGTTGAGATTGACCAATGACATGGTAGTGAGGTGGTTCTCTAGAGTAGTTATCGAAATCTTGTTCAAAATTTTTCATGTGCCATAATAATATCTTCTTGTCTAGAAATGGTAAACTATAGAACCCTATGTTTGAATAAACATTGTCCGAGCCTAAGAATATTGTATTTAATCTATTTTTAACACAATTTTCATTGTTCGAGTAAACTTGAAACGTACATTCATAATGGGCCTTCAAAACACTATTCAGGGAAACAAGTATTTTTCAGTGACTGGAAAATTCCACTACTCATTTTCATTTCCCCAAAACATTCAATAATACCAATTTTAATGATTCTTGGATCATGAAGGGATTTTAATGGATGAAGTGACTTGACTTTTATTTTACCAAGAATGAAGGTAACAAAATAAACCTCCCTAACATCCACTTATTTATCATATAAAGACTCAAGGTTCTCCCAATGAAAATACAACTCTTGTCTTAGAACCGATGAAATTGCGAAGCTCCAAAAGGTCTCCTAAAATAGGCATGGTGGCAGGTTTCATGTTTTATATAACTCCAACGAATCCTCCCATCAACCATTGGACATCCAAAATAGTATCCACCTACAATGGTGGACGGATTTAGTGAACAATCCATCATTGAAAAATGGTGGTGGGAATCTGGATAGATTCATGAATTCTATATTCTTTCAGTGAATCCATGGAATGTTATCTTTTTCTATATTAAGATTCAAATACCATTAAATTTTTCTCCCATCATCTAATCTATATGGAGATAGAACTTCCATTTCCACTTCCATGGAGTGTTTTTATTTAAGCTATAGAAGGATTCTCATAGTGGTAGAGAGTATTCTTCCATGATCTACCTCATTTATTTTCACCATGCCCTCTATAGTGTAACTTGGTGGAGGCATGCAACCATAGCCTTTACAGTCCAAAAGTGGTGGATTTGGTGATATTCAAGGATTATACTCATCATTATGGTGTGTGTAAGGTGGACATCCAATGGCTTGTGTTATCATAATACTTTTCCACTCTCACATAAATGTTGGGGGTTTCCAAATTAGTTTATATGCCTTATTCCATAACTATGGTGATGTCAATACTATTTTTATTCCATTTCAAATTAAAATTATTCATTGCAACTAGTTTATGTCAATCTTACATTGTGAAAAGAAGAAATGTTCTCTCCTTCTACTTTATCCCCTCAATAATAATGATGGGTTCCTCATATGGGTTTGATGAAATTAATGATCCTTATAGTAGGATCATCAGGTTTGTATTTTTATTTCGTGGATGTTTTGGATATCATGGTTGTTCTGGTCTCGATGTCCATGCTAGGAGAAGTTTTCTCAAATTATCAATTATATCTGAAGAAGATAGTCATTGTCATGGAGGAACTGGAAGAGGATACTATATCACCTCATTCGTTTCTATTATTGGATTTGTTGGATTCATATATTCTTTTATTGAACTCTCATTCCCTATTTATTTCATTCTAGGAAACATGGTCTGTTCAATGATTCAAGGGATTATTTTGCACCCAAATGTTCTCCTTCTTTGAATCCTCTATCCCCCTAGATGGAAAACATTCTTCTGACTCTTGAATTATCTAGGGATTAAATTTAATATAGTTTATCTATAAATTACAACCAAAATTTGGGTAATGTGGCCTCTTCACATACCTTTTAATATAAATTTTATTATCATATAGAACTTCAAAGTCTTAGGGGATTGGGTGTAAATTGATTATCTCAAATGAAGCTCATTGTCTTTAGGCTTCTATAGTGGTGGTTATAAAAATAAATAAGAATGAGAAACATATATGCTATTTTTAGATAATTATTTTTTTTCTAAATATTTTGTATGTTTTCCTAATAAATGATTACATATGTATTTTTTTAATGAATAATATTTCATTTGATTTTCTAGAATCCTATTCGCAACACATTATCGCTGAGGTGGATTCTGGTGGTACTGTTTTTATTTTATCTTTTATCTTAATTAAATGTGATTTTTAAGGATAAATGGAGCTATGGATTCAAATTTACAGCTAATAACAATGTATTTTATCCTGATTTATTTGTGTTTATTTTATACCATAATAGATTATTCTGAAAAAATAGTGTTAATCTTCTAGAAATAAAATGAAATAAATTAGAGAGATCTGATCCATTAATGGATAATATATATGGGTTGTTTTGGGTAATAATTCTACATTGTGAAATAACTATAAAGGAATCCAAATAATTAGGTGTAGTTTGGATCTTTTTATCACAAACCATCTTGATTCAAATTCTTTCCATTAGAATTCAGTTACCTAACGTACTCATTATTTTTTGGATAATTCCTCATTATTGGTGAAACTTAATAGGGGCGGTAGAAATCAAGACAACATGTTCTATTATATTAATTGGGCTGAGATATATGGATCCCTCTTATAGGTCTTGAGATATTGAGAATAAGCTGCATGAGAATCCCCATGGGCTAGAAAATCCCATAGTCCAAAACACATGAAGAAATACATTCAATGTTTGAATTATAACAAACATTATACCCTTAGATTAGATGAATTAAAAGATGATACAAAAAATATGGAGGAGTGTCTTCAATCTATATGTTATGATATAGGTTTTTAATTTATTTTTTAAAAATGAAAATTTATGGTAAAAAAACTGTTAGACATTGATAGTGTCAGCTGGAAAAAATCTCAGGCTCTCTAGTTAAATGAGGGATACTTGGACACCAGATTATTTCATGGTTGTTTAAAAATAAAGGATGCTATATAGAACTGTTACATTGATTTTCAAGGATGTATCCTTTACAAATGGTCTACATGTGGTTAGGAACATTGACGTAGAGCCCATATAGAATAATTGAGAATGTCTAGTCTATCACAATTAAGGGAGGAAATATATGGTGTCTAGGGAGTTTGGATGTCTATGAATCATACTTTATCTAGTTCATGAAATTATGCATGTTCCATTTTTTGCTATTTTAAAAGATTAATATGTTAATTTTTCTCTCATATTCGTAAACCTAGGAAGTACTCATGGTCTAGATGGGTTTCCAAATTCCTCATACAATTATTCTTGGGCTATTATCACTTTGTAGGTGGTTTAAGTGGATAAATATTTTTTAATAGGTGGGGATATTAAAAAATTAGTGTTCACCTCAATGGTGGTTCTCATTCCAAAATTCAAAGACCCTTCTGCACTCAACCATTGAAATCTCATTTTTCTGTTTCATTTTATTTACAAAATACATACACAAAAACTGAACAAAAGTCATGGGATGTTTCTTCCAAGCATCATATTAGATGAATAACATGGCTTCAACCATTAACAGAGTATCTAAGGGGTGTTTTTAATTTCTAAATATATGTGTATTGAACTTTATAATAGTATTATAAGGTCGAATATCATGACTATAGTGGACATGAAAAAGTCTTATGAGAAGATCATGATTTGTTTTATAATGAGGTTTTATCATTGAGGAATTATAAATATGTTAGGAATATAATTATTATTTCATATATATTCATTGAATTTGTCCTTATCACCTTCCCTGTAAAGCATTAGTGAAAGACGAATCACATCGCTTCATGGGGAGGTTGTTATTCATACACAGAAGATATGTTAACATAACACCTATGAAATGGAAATTAAAAAAATATAAAAAATATAATTAATATATAAGGATAATTATTTTATAAATATAATATAAATACTTTTTATATATCTTCGTACCCTTCCATGACAGGTGGTAATGTAAAAATGAAATACATTCGTTTGCGAGGTGGTAGTCTACATGTTTGAGGTAAAAAACAGATATATGGGTGATCCACTATTTGAAACCACGATTAAAAGGTTAAGAAAATAAAAATTATATATTAAAATGAAAATGAATTTATATAAATCAACTCTCAATTATGGAACCATACTAATTATTTTTAAATATAGGGTTTTGAAATAATGGAAATTTTAATGTTCTTAATAATTAGACATTTCATTCTAATAAATGAATCTAAAAAATCATAGTCTTATTATCTACATTATAATTATTAAATTAATGATCTCAAAAAAATAATTAATTTGGTTATTTTATACATTAAGTGATTCAAAAACATATATATATTTAACATAATAAATAATATTCACTGATCAAAAATATAACACCATGACTACTTGGCTTGAATAATGAGTCTCGAATTAGAGTGTTACATGGAATCAACTGTTCTAATATAGTCACCTAAAGTTGGAACCTAGTATCAAGGTATTAATTAATCACATTGGTGGAAATATTTCTTCAAAATACAACGTCCTTATGGATAAAAAATCAAGTGAAAATCAAAAATTATTTAACTAAAACTTTTGAAATGTATAGGGAATAAAAAATAAATTTTATGAATTATAAAGAAAATTTAATAATATGATTAATCTAATTATATAAGGATAATCAAATTCTAATGAATTTAATCCTACCATCATCTCATTGTAATAGATCAGCATCTCTCTAATGATAGAATGTGAGTCCTCTCTTTTCCTCATATCACACTAAATCATATATGTATGTCGACTGAAGTAAAAAGTTAGGGAGATAGTATGTACTTTGTATGATAACTAAAATGTATTTTTAATATTTAATTGTATGATGCATTTATCTTATACTATAAATTTATCATAATAAAGTGAATTTTCAAGAGAAATTTATCAACCACTACCTGAAGTGATATTATACAACAACTTTTAGAACATTATAATTTTCATGTCAAAATCACTTCGATGAAATAAATAAAACATAAAAAAATTACCATGAAATATTAGGTAATGATATTAAATTTAAATTTTTTATTACATAAAACATATAAATTATTTTTTTTATAGTGTAACAATACTCCTCAATGATGTAGAATTTACATTAAATCCCTTACCTTGTGTTTGAATCGCCATATACATTCATAATCATTAAGAATAATAAAATTAATAAAATTAATTACATTATTGTGAAATTTTTTCCGGAATATAATTCCTTTTATTTAACTTGTTCAAATTTTACAAAAAATATAATTAATCAATTATGTTTACACTGGGTGTTTATGTGATATTTTCCTTATGTGTTAAAAATGTCTTCAGTTAGTAAACTATTTGTCTATGTTTTAATTATGTAAACATTAATATAACAATAATCATGATATAATTATCACATTTATACATATATATTAATTTTATGACCAATGAAGAATTTTGTTTTGATAAATGAAGCGTGATATGATCATTGAGGTGGTAGTTTGTACGTATGTAAAGAGTAACATTCCAATTTATCAACATTCATTGTGGAAAAGAGGTACATAATATATTATCATTCTAGAATGATAAAAATATAATATATACAATAATATTGAATTATATATAATTATATTTTTCATCAATGGGTATTAGGGACTAGAAGAGATTCACATTATAATGTGAGGGCGGCAGTCCAGACGTACAAGAATGACATTATCATACATTTGTGAGTGAAAACATATGAAATAAAATGATATATTATCTTTATGTAATGTTAAATATTTTATGAATATCATAACTGATTCAATAATATAACATATAATCATTAAAATTAACTATATGACCTTCCATGTAAGGTGTTAGTGAATTATGAATCACATTAATTTATGTGGCGGTACTCCGCCATACACACAAGAGATGTTAACATATCCCCTTCGTAATGGAATGTAAAAAAGGTATATATGATATACTAAATATAGTGACATTATTATTTTAAAAATAACATATATATATACTTTATATCAATCGTCATACCAAACTATTAGTGGCAGTAAAGGAGAAATGAATGATGTTAGTTTGCGAGATGATAGTCTTCCATACACATGAATGCTGATAACCGAACACATTTAATGGATCTGGTGATGGTTGTTGGTCATGAAAAAAACATAACATCATCTCAATATATGGAATAAACTAAGATTATTGTATCATTATGTTTTAATATAAATTAATGGTGGTTTATAAATAAATAAAATAAAAACACTCATTAAAGAATGTTATATTTTCTTTGTATTACCTCATTAGGTTTTCACAGAAATACTTCCTAGTTTACATTTATTCCAAATAAAATCATATAGTATGAGGGTACTTAAGTTTGAATGTTATTTTTTATTACTTTTTTAAAATAAAAGGGTTTAAATTTTTTATTAAAATGGGAGAGTGGGTGGCCTTTTATAAGTTAAGTGAGTAGCATACTTGCAATATGAGACATCAAAAAGGTGTTCCCACATTTTTCACTTTAATAAAGGGTATAAAATAGATTATAATCGATCCTTATACATGACATGGTAAAAAAAGTCCATATAATATATTTTATACAAGTTTTTATGTAATTCTAACCCATATATTATTAAATTAATACTTTGGTAAATCTATTTTTAATTGAAAGTGCAATTTTCAATTAAAATTCAGTATTTTTTATTGATCATATAAAAATGAAACATTTTAGAAAAATATAAAAAAATCACTATAAATTAATATTGATATGATTATTTGAAAATTTATTTTAAATCATTTACGGTCATAAAAGAAATTATAGATATGAAAATTGGTGAACATAAGTAATATTAATGATATGCACAATAAGGTCAGATTTATATTTGGTATGATATAATTCTTATAATTTTTAAAAAATATATAATTTTAAATAATGTAATAATTTTAGTGTATTTTGCAACAATATTCTCACTATATAACATTAAAAACATAATGATAACTACCAATTTGGAATATAATAATAAAAATATTAACTTATCCTTTAGAAATGTTTACAAAATTCGTCATGTATTCAAACTCGTATAAATAATATAATTTTTTTAATAATTATGAAATTTTTTATTTAATTATTTTACTATTTTCATATACTGAACACCATTACAGCCTAAGTGTTTTAAAAATTTATAAAAAATTTAAATTTTAAATTTAAATTATTAATATAAAAATTAGTATACATCATTATTATATTTATATGATTTAGAAATGATTTTATATTGTCATTCATGTCATGGAAACATATTTAGTATGTTATTTTGAGTTTTTGTACCTTCCACAAGTGTTGCACAATAATTTGGATAAATTAATTGTTATATCACATAAATGAATGAAAATATATAAAAAATTACTAATTTATTAATAATATTGAATAAAAAAGTCAATAAATATTATTATCATTCTCAATTATTACAATTAGGTTATAAAATATGACTTTTCCAGTATCGCAGAAACACTACATCCACATTGAAAATGATGTTCATATTTTACATGAAATAAATTAAAATTTATATGTTTTGAATTATTTTTTAATAATGTTTTTTAATCATACACGAGTCTTTATAAAATACCGATAAATTTATATATAATATTTATGTCTTGATAATATCATCAAATATATTATAACTCATAAACACTATGTTTTTTCGACTATTCGCCAAAAATTGAGTTTAAAAACTCAATAAAAAATGTAAATAAAAGATAAATTCATAAAACATTAATAAACATTTATTTATATCCACAAATATACTTTAGAACCCTAACATATCCAAAAAATTTCGAATTTTATGTTTTTAAAAATATTTACTTCTTTTTTTTACTATCTTGTATAAGTGACACATTAGTGTTCTACGTGTCTTCTAGGTAATAATATCATTTATATAAATTAAAAAATAATAATATCATAATGTTATTATGTTCATAATAAATTTAATTGTTTTTATAATTCGTAAATTATTTTATTCCTTGGGATAGAATAATAATGTTTATTAAATCAAAGATAGTGACATTTTGTTCTTACACTTTACATAATTAATATTTTTGACATTAACAAAGATAAATACATTCACTTTTTCATATTTAAGTGACATATTTGATGATTAAAAAACAAAAATAGTAAAATAGTATTATTTATTATTTTTGGTGGATTTTTGGAATAAACTAATAGTTTTAACCATGTTTTACTCAATTTTACCTCATCAAGGTGATAAATGTTACCATGGTTACAATTAAAAATGAAAAAAAGGGACCTATTAAAATTTTTTGAAACCTATGTTTAAAATATGAAATCTATTTTTCATGATTAAATTTTTTTATGGGTAAGATGTAATTTTTAATATAAATTTATAAAAATAAATGAGAAAAAAAATTATATAAATAATAAATTTTTAAATCCAAAAATGAACTTATATAAAAATAAAGTAAAATGATAATTAAAATTTATTTAATTGTATTATATATGTTTAAATAATAATTAATTTTTTATTGAGATAAAATTCATTAAATAATGGGACTTTTAATGAATATAAATGATATATTAGAAAAACTTATATAAGCATTATTCAGGGAATAATTATTCATTTTTGAAAAATATCAAAAGTTTACTCTAAATTTTTTTTTGATATAATGATTAGAAATTTGTGTAATTTTTATAAAATACTATATTTAAAATTTCCAAAAATTATTTATATTATACATTTATAAAAATAAATAACAATTTGTTTTATGAAAACATATTTTTAAAGAATGAAATGAATTTAATTAAAATTGAGTGTTTATTTATTATAAATTTTTCAATAAATTTGTATTGTATAAAATATATAGAAATATTTTTCGTAATATGGTTATTCCTGTAACACCCCGAGATTTTATGAAAAATATTCTTTTTAATTTCATTAATGTCTTGTGTTGTACCCTGCACCAAAAGGATCTTGCACAACACGCATCCTTGACTTGTCTTTCATTACACGCAATCGCGACCTTCCGCGATAGTGTGTGTGGTACGCAATACCGAGTTTCACTAAACAACGATATGCTATTAAAATATTATTAAAACTAGCCGTTATGAATAGTAATAACCACTTTTTGAAATTTTGTAAATTTTATTTTTCAAAATGTATTTCATTTTTGGATTCGGAATATCGAAATTAGCTTAGGGTGAAATTTTGGTACTTTTCGGATAACTTTCATTTTCTGATGAATAGTGAAAATTACTAAATTTTATTTAAAAACAACCTTTTTAATAGAAATAATTAATAGTGATAAATTATTAATTTGAGTGGTTTTAAAGTATATTTAGAATATATTTTTACAATTTAATACAATGTTGGTCATTGGATGTAATTTTACATTTAAACCAGACATAAACAAGTGTCAATCTTTTGATAGTTATTATCTCTTTAGAACACGCTATATGTTTTGACGACGGGAATTAATTTTTAAATTAATTAATGCAAATGATATGTTTTGAATTTTTTAAAATAGACATAATTTTTGAGTTCATAATATCAAATATAGCTTAGGCATAATTTTTCGTATTTTTCTGGAAACCTTCATTTTTTTATGAATAGTGAAACCACTAAGTGGTAGTTAAAAAAAATGATTTTTTCATAAAACTTAATTTTACCGCTTCTGTGAGTGGAATTTCAAAAATCCGAGAGACACGGTTGATGTCAGTAAGTAAAATTTGATTCAATGAGATGAAAATAATTTTTGGTGAATAGTAACTTTTTACTTTTTTTTACCACGGTTAAAAGTAAATAGGGTAATTAAGGGTAAAAATGATATTATTATTACCCTAACACATGTCCTAATTCTATTTGATAAGTGTAATTCGACAAAAAACAACTTTAGGAATAAAATATGACCATTTAGGCCCACTTGGATTAGATTAGGACATTTATTATTAATTTATTTAAAGAAGGGTTAAAATAGTTAAAATCAAAGTTTAATAAGAAAATCATTTTTAATATAGGGTTATATATAAGATAAATTCTACTATAAATATTCATTAGAAAGATACAAAGATTTACTACATAATGATAGTTTATTTGTAATTTTTAGACTTTAAATAAGTTAATTTATTTATGACACAAAGATGATGTAGTAATTATATTATTAATGAAATATTGACATAATTGATATTATAAATACCCAAATAAATGTAATTTGAGACTTTTTATGAATTACACTAATTTTCTATGTTAATATGACATGTTATTATTGAGTTAATTAACTTTGTTAGAACTAATCATTCTGTTATGATTTTTACAAAAATTAACTACTAAATAGTGTCAAAATTGACATAAAATATTTTTTAAAACAAATATTATATTATTAATTGTTATTTTATTCCTAAAAATATAAGGTTTGGCAAAATGACTTAGATAATGTTATATATATTAATAATAAACAACTTGGGGTTGTTTTTGCTTGTTATAGTAAGTTTATTAACCTTATAGTGTAAGAACACAAAAAGACACTGCAAAAGTAAAATTATCTAACTTAAAGTTAAATATAAATGATAAGGTTAAAATAGGAACCTAAAATTGTATAAATTCTATTTGATGAGAGGATTGAGACCCGTCCCCACCTTAGCTTCTAAATAGATCAATTTGGAGCTATTTAAAACTGAATTTGGATTTATAATAAAATAATATTTTTAGTTATTCCAAAGGTGCCCCTCTCCTCCCTTATAAAAGGGCACCTCATCCCTCTCTTCCTCACACCACTTTGAACCTTCAATCTCATCCAACCCCTGCCAAATTATCTTCTCCACTTCCCTAAAAACATCCTAGAGGTCCTGGTCTTCTTCAAATACCAATTTTAGTACCCTAAGAGGAGGACTCAAAGAGGCGCTTCAAAGAAGAGGTAATGTCCGTCACCGATTCTTTCAACATTATTTCTTCTTCCACTTCTTCTTATTAGGTTGTTTCATTATGAAGTAATAACATCAGTATCACTCATATACTGATATGTTATTATAATTATGAAACAACCCTATTTCACTATCTGTCCATCCTAGGGAAAACGAAATCACCGCGTGTGCGTACGTACGGAATACCGTCTCCACGCCGTGGTGTAATCTATTTTCCACCACCACCTTACTTGGATGGGTATAATGGTGTAAATAATAACTATATATGATTATTGTAAAGTGATATTGACTCTGAAATAGTATACATACACTCCAATGCAATTCCACGATCATGAGAACGATATCATCGCTCGTGCGTACGTACGGACTACCATCTCCACGACGCAATGAGATTCATTCTCCAAGTTAACCATTCATGAATGATTATAAAGTATATATAATAATTAATCATGAAATATATGACATAATAATGATACTGTATTTATGTGTATATATATGTATGTCATCTACTTAATCCCATTCAACTCAATAAGGAAACGAAAACAGCGTTCATGCGTACGTACGGCCTACCGTCTCCATGAACGGTGTATTTCTTTCCATTTATCGATCTATTATATATATGTATATTCTGAATATATATTATATATAAATCATATTTTACATTCTGGATTTAAGTAATCATGATCTAAGTAATCATATGAATAATTACAAGTCAAAACACGGATGACAAATGAAACGATTTTACCCAAAACGCTCCTTAACATGGAATTTACAAAAGAATGGTTAATATAAAGTCATAAGTGAACCATATATGATATCATAAAAATGAGTATGATTCTGGAATAATTCAATGACATTATTTAAATCATTATACAGGAGGTTCAGACACTTATGAAGCAAATCGGACCTAAGGTAAGGGAAAATATCACAATCTCATTTTATCCGAGATTGTTTATACTTTGGTATTTACTGGGGTGTATTTTATCATCAACATCCATGTTTCCTCAATATGTAATATTATTTCCATCCACCTACAATTTTTTAAATCCAATTTTACCCTTCGGTGAGTTTTTAGTAAAATATATGAAAGGGATCTTTTGTCATTTTTCGTACGGGGTACTTTTTGACTTTTCTGACAAAAGTACGAGAAGAATGTTTTTTTAACTTATACGGTATGAATGGATTTTTAAAAAATTATATCCAAGAATCTTACTTTACAAGTTTTCAATTTTATTTTTAATCAACTTCTTTTAGTTTAAAATTGTATGACATGTTAAGAAAGGAAATTGTTTTTGAAGTAGAAAGGATATTTTCCTCAAGAATGGAGTTCAAGCATTTTATCAAAATTATTTTCCATCTAAGATAATATAGGGTTCTATTTCTATCCCTATTATTACATTGATTTGATTATGTTGTGATGGAATTATTTTTATGAATTCATTTATCTTATATGAATTGTTTTATGATGTGACAATGTTTAAGAATCCCATTTTTATTACATGGGTTATGTTATGATGTATGGTTTATGATTTTGTGGCACACATAAGAATGGTATCATTATGAGATGGGTGGGACCTATATCTCCCTCCAATGCATTGGGTAAAGATTTTATATCTCAAGAGATAGACATGGATGGAACGGCAGGTTAAACCGATTCAGTGAAACAGGACTGAAACGAGGAGTGAACTCGGTTCAGAAATGGACTTTGTCCACTAAGATAGTCTTGGAAATGAGTCTTGACTAATAAGAAATGATTCTCTATGATTTTGTGTGTATGCCAAAAAGTTTCATGTTTTAAGTTATGATTATTGGGATTACATTTCACTACTATGATTTATCCCATGTTATGAAATTATGATTTCTTTTTCAGGTTAAGATTTCCAAAAGTTATGTTCTTATGTATATGATGTGATTTATATTTCTTTTGTTTACCCTTAATGAGCATTTGAGCTCACTATTTTATGTTTTCTTTTCCCCAGGATATAAATAAAGGTTTTAGGTAAAAAAAAGGAAGATCTTTATGGGAGATGTTGAAGATCTTTCACCACGATTAGAAGATTATATTCCGAGTTTCCAAATACACTAAACTATTACGGTCCTTGTGTGTGTGTGTGTTATGTATTATGTATTCTGCAAAAGTAATGTAATGTCTATGTACGTCAAGCTTTGGGTCTCTACAGTTGGTATCAGAGGAAAGGTTTAGTCAACCTTTGGAAACTAGGATGTGAAAATGTTAGTGAGATCCCTAGAGATATTTCTAAGGTATGTCTAGGGATGTCTCTAAGGTTAAGTATACGTATAGGTTATAGTCCTAGAATTGCACTAACGATCTTAGAATTTAACCTAAGATGTTAGATATTGAGGGTACTCCCCCTTTACTATGTTGTTTTCTCTAGCATGATTTTTTCCTCTCACAGAATTCTTTTTGTGTTTTATTTAATGGAGGGAACCAGAAGGAATTTGGTTAACATTGAATCCAATGGACAAATTGGTGACTATGAGCAACAAAATTGTGTAATTCCTAGAGAGAAAGATATTGTGATTATGCCGAATCAGTCATCACGATATATGATTAACAAGTTGAAATTTAGTGTTATGACTAATTCATCAAAGAAGAGGAAGATAAACTATTATGCATGTTCGCATGTTGAGGATCATAAAGAAAGGAAGATTGATATTTCTAAATAAGGGAAGAAGAACCTTGAGGAATACCTCAAATGGAGGGACCGATGTTATCTGTGTGGAGAAAAGGGTCATAGAGTGACATACTATTATGGAGTTCAATGTATTATTTGTGGAGAACATGGGAATTACCCAACTCAATTCCCTGACCTAAAAAGTTACTTCTAAATTAGGGAAGGACTTATTCCAGGACAATAATTGAAGAGGATGGATTGAAGTGTTTATGTATTGGTATTCAAGAATAATGTTGTTGAGTTAATTTTATTGTGTAATAGAATATTTTTGTATTATTATATTGTGGTTTTCAATAATTTTAAGGTACCGGTAACCATGAAAAGTGATTCAAATATTTTGGAAAGCAGATGATATGCGCATAATGAAGGGATAAGAAGAAAATGAAATGTTTGACAGTATTCATGAGCTTGTGATTGATATAAGGACTAAGTGATATCATGGTTTGAGTATATAGAATTTTGAGGATTTTGGTATGTGGAAAGTGTTAACTTTTAACTACATTCATGTTTTCACTAAGGTTCAATGGGTATTAATTTTTCAAGATAATACATGATTAAGGCCTTCGAATGTTTGGAATGTGACCAACAATACATATCTTATGATATATGGGGATCAACGATGGTATTAAATCTCTGGTAATCGTTTTCACTATATTATGAGTGTGGACTACAGTATTATGGATAAGCCTAAAGATTGGAATGGATTATGTTGGACATAAGTTATTATTGTTTAAGGATAGAATTTTTTTCGATATTATTGATGGGATGTTATAGTAACATAGTTTTAGAAAAAGGACAACCTACAGGACGGGCGACAGCCCATCGTGTCGGACAAGGCTGTGGGAATCAAACCCACAACCGAAGTGTGACTGGCCTTTATCGCCTACCACTGGCCTACAGGAAGTCCCTAGTTAGTAGAAACTAGTTTCATTTTATTAAGCGGTATGATATATGAAGTATAAGTTCATTTTTGGAACCATATACGATTAATCTAACCATAAGATGGACTTATAACTTTTTCTAACCTTTTGTTTGAGACAGATGGAATGACCCGTCATTCTATCACATGATCTGATAACACTTCATGAATAACAAATTCAACTTCATTTCTTTAAGAGATGAAGTGGAAATTTTTCAAGGCATGAACAACAATGAGATTGTACCAAAATAAATTAAGTATTTATTCTAATTCAAATTCTTCAACTTTAGGGAAATGATCTTGAAAACCAAAAATGTTGTCCTAGTGCTCTTATATCTGATGAATCAGATGGTACCTTATATCATCACAAATTTATGGATTTGTGATTTCTAGCTTTTCCATAGCCATGTTCTCTACCACTCTCCATCAGAACATGATGGTTAGATTTCTCTTCCATATCCATATTTTCACCTATGTGGAAACCCAGTGATTAGTTTATTTGGGTAACCGTTACGTTTCATACTTTTGTTTTTAAAGATTGGTTTTGGTATTCCTTTTTACGATGTGTGTTTCTGTTAAAGAAACTTTTGAGTAGTAATCCATTTATAACCCCGGCAAATTTGAGGGGCGAAATTCATTTTAAGGGGGGTAGAATGTAACACCCCGAGATTTTATGAAAAATATTCTTTTCAATTTCATTAATGTCTTGTGTTGTACGCTGCACCAAAAGGAGCTTGCACAACATGCATCCTTGACTTTCCTTTCATTACACGCAATCACGACCTTCCTCGATAGCGTGTGTAGTACGCAATACCGAGTTTCACTAAACAACGATATGCTATTAAAATATTATTAAAACTAGCTGTTATGAATAGTAATAACCACTTTCTGAAATTTTGTAAATTTTATTTTTCAAAATGGATTTCATTTTTGGATTCATAATATCGAAATTAGCTTAGGGTGAAATTTTGGTACTTTTCGGATAACTTTTATTTTCTGATGAATGGTGAAAATTACTAAATTTTAATTAAAAACAACCTTTTTAATCGAAATAATTAATAGTGATAAATTATTAATTTTAGTGGTTTTAAATTATATTTAGAATATATTTTTACAATTTAATACAATGTTGTTCATTGGATGTAATTTCACATTTAAACCAGACATAAACAAGTGTCAATCTTTTGATAGTTATTATCTCTTAAGAACACGCTATATGTTTTGACGACAGGAATTAATTTTTAAATTAATTAATGCAACGGATATGTTTTGAATTTGTTAAAATAGAAATAACTTTTGAGTTCATAATATCAAATATAGCTTGGGCCTAATTTTTGGTATTTTTCTGGAAACTTTCATTTTTGATGAATAGTGAAACCACTAAGTGGTAGTTAAAAAAAATGAATTTTTCATAAAACTTAATTTTACCGCTTCTGTGAGTGGAATTTCAAAAATCAGAGAGACACGATTGATGTCAGTAAGTAAAATGTGGTTCAATGAGATGAAAATAATTTTTGGTGAATAGTAACTTTTTACTTTTTTTACCACGGTTAAAAGTAAATAGGGTAATTAAGGGTAAAAATGATATTATTATTATTACCCTAAAACATGTCCTAATTCTATTGGATAAGTGTAATTTGACCAAAAACAACATTAGGAATAAAATATGACCATTTAGGCCCACTTGGATTAGATTAGGACATTTATTATTAATTTATTTAAAGAATGGTTAAAATAGTTAAAATCAAAGTTTAATAAGAAAATCATTTTTAATATAGGGTTATACATAAGATAAATTAGACTATAAATATTCATTAGAAATATAAAAATATTTAATACATAATGATAGTTTATTTGTAATTTTTAGACTTTAAATAAGTTAATTTATTTATGACACAAATATGATGCAGTAATTATCTTATTAATGAAATATTGACATAATTGATGTTATAAATACCCAAATAAATGTAATTTGAGACTTTTTATGAATTACACTAATTTTATAGGTTAATATGACATGTTATTATTTAGTTAATTAACTTTTTTCTAACTAATCATTCTATTATTATTTTTACAAAAATCAATTACTAAATAGTGTCAAAATTGACATAAAATAGTTTCTAAAAAAATATTATATTATTAATTGTTATTTTATTCCTAAAAATATAAGGTTCGACCAAATGACTTAGATAATGTTATATATATTAATAATAAACAACTTGGGTTTCTTTTGGTTTGTTATAGTAAGTTTATTAACCTTATAGTGTAAGAACACAAAAAGACACGGTAAAAGTAAAATTATCTAACTTAAAGTTAAATATAAATGATAAGGTTAAAATAGGAACCTAAACTTGTCTAAATTATATTTTATGAGAGTATTTTGACCCATCCTCACCTTAGCTTCAAAATTAATCAATTTGGAGCTATTTAAAACCGAATTTGGCTTTATAATAAAATAATATTTTTAGTTATTCCAAAGGTACCCCTCTCCTCCCTTATAAAAGGGCACCTCATCCCTCTCTTCCTCACACCACTTTGAGCCTTCAAGATCGGCCAACCCCTGCCAAATTCTCTTGTCCACTTCCCTAAAAACATCCTAGAGGTCCTGGTCTTCTTCAAAGACCAATTTTAGTACCCTAAGAGGAGGACTCAAAGAGGCGCTTCAAAGAAGAGGTAATGTCCGTTACCGATTCTTTAAACTTTATTTCTTCTTCCACTTCTTCTTCTTAGGTTGTTTAATTATGAAGTAATAACATCAGTATCACTCATATACTGATATGTTATTATAAGTATGAAACAACCCTATTTCACCATCTTTCCATCCTACGGAAAACAAAATCACCGCGCGTGTGTACGTACGGAATATCGTCTCCACGCCGTGGTGTAATATATTTTTCACCACCACCTTACATGGATGGGTATAATGGTGTAAATAATAACTATATATGATTATTTTAAAGTGATATTGATTCTGAAATAGTATACATACACTCCAATGCAATTCCACGATCATGAGAACGATATCATCGCTCGTGCGTACGTACGGACTACCGTCTCCACGACGCGATGAGATTCATTCTCCACGTTAACCATTTATGAATGATTATAAAGTGTATATAATAAGTAATCATGAGATATATTACATAATAATGATACTGGATTTATGTGTATATATATGTATGTCATCTACTTAATTCCATTCAACTCAATAAGGAAACGAAAACAGCGTTCATGCGTACGTACGGCCTACCGTCTCCATTAACGGTGTATTTCTTCCCATTTATCGATCTATTATATATATGCATATTCTGAATATATATTATATATAAATCATGTTTTACATTCTATATGTAAGTAATCATGATCTAATTAATCATATGAATAATTACAAGTCAAAACACGGACGACAAATGAAACGATTTTACCCAAAACGCTCTTTAACATGGAATTTACAAAAGAATGGGTAATATAAAGTCATAAGTGAACCATATATGAAATCATAACAATGAGTATGATTCTGGAATAATTTAATGACATTATTTAAATCATTATACAGGAGGTTTGGACACTTACGAATCAAATCGGACCTAAGGTAAGGGAAAATATCACAATCTCATTTTATCTGAGATTGTTTATACTTTGGTATTTACTGGGGTGTCATCCACATCCATGTTTCCTCAATATGTAATATTATTTCCATCCACATACAATTTTTTAAATCCAATTTTACCCTTCGGTGAGTTTTTAGTAAAATATATGAAAGGGGTCTTTTATCGTTTTTTGTACGAGGTACTTTTTGACTTTTCCGACAAAAGAACGAGAAGAATGTTTTTTTTAACTTATACGGCATGAATGGATTTTTAAAACATTATTTCCAAGAAGATTCCTTTACAAGTTTTCAAGTTTATTTTTAATCAACTTCTTTTAGTTTAAAATTGTATGACATGTTAAGAAATGAAACTGTTTTTGAAGTAGAAAGGATATTTTCCTCAAGAATGGAGTTCAAGTGTTTTATCAAAATTATTTTCCATCTAAGATAATATAGGGTTCTGTTTATATCCCTATTATTAAATTGATTTGATTATGTTGTGATGGAATTATTTTTATGAATTCATTTATCTTATATGAATTTTTTTATGATGTCACAATGTTTAAGAATCCCATTTTTATTACATGGGTTATGCTATGATGTATGGTTTATGATTTTGTGGCACACATAAGAATGGTATCATTATGAGATGGGTGGGACCTATATCTCCCTCCAATTCATTGGGTAAAGATTTTATATCTCATGAGATATACATGGCTGGAACGGCAGGTTAAACCGTTTCAGTGAAATAGGACTGAAACGAGGAGTGAACTCAGTTCAAAAATGGACTTTGTCCACTAAGATAGTCTTGGCAATGAGTCTTGACTAATAAGAAATGATTCTCTATGATTATGTGTGTATGACACAAAGTTTCATGTTTTAAGTTATGATTATTGGGATTACATTTCAATACTATGATTTATCCCATGTTATGAAATTATGATTTCTTTTGCAGGTTAAGATTTCCAAAAGTTATGTTCTTATGTATATGATGTGATTGATATTTCTTTTGTTTACCCTTACTGAGCATTTGATCTCACCCTTTTATGTTTTCTTTTCCCCAAGATATAAAGAAAGGTTTTAGGTAAAAAAAAGGAAGATCTTTATGGGAGATGTTGAAGCTCTTTCACCACGATTAGAAGATTATATTCTGAGTTTCCAAAGACACTAAACTATTACGGTCCTTGTGTGTGTGTGTTTGTTATGTATTATGTATTCCGAAAAAGTAATGTAATGTCTATGTACATCAAGCTTTGGGTCTCTACAATTCCGATTCATACCTTATAATTAAATCAATATAATATAATAGTGACATTTAAATATCATTATTCATTATACATTTATGATCGGTGTTGCATGTTTAATACATTATCTAACGATGTAAACATTTTAATATATCAGGGTGTTATTCCTAAAATGATAAATAAAAATAGATAAATCTAAAATTTTAATATCAAATAAAATTTTCAAACCAATATATGAAAATACATGATTTCAAAACCAATTATTAAAAATAAAATTATGGAACACCATATCAGTTTTATTCTTAATGGAAAATAATTTGACTGGAATTTTTAACTAAAATTTATTTTATTAAGGAAAAACTCATTGTTTTAAAAAATAGAAAATCCAAATTTTTTAATAATATAATGAAAAAAATATATATAATGAAATTATACTCATGTTAAGGATTAAATATGCACAATGAAGTCGGTTTTTGTAACCATTAGATAATTTTTTCATATATAAACCAATTCATCATATGTCCAAATGTTTAAAACACCTGAAAATTATTTTTTATTAAGATAAACACTTTTGTGGAAAAAGTGTGAAACCGTAAAGTTCAACATACACCAAAAATAAAACAAAGCAGACAAACCAGAAAAGACTAACCAAGCAAAGATAACAACCGCCAACCCCAATGCAGCACCACTCGGCGATCCCATGCAAGCATGGTCCCTCCCGAGGGCAAAGCCCTACCTCTAATACAACCAAGTCCCAAATGGCCTGCAAAGAGGAAAGGGGTGTACTCCAGCCCATCAGAACCGATCTGGCCCTCCGACATTCCCACCCACATCCACAGAGATGGCAGATTCATTGACAAACAGTTTAATTCTTCCAGAACCCATGTCCCTAAATAACTTCCAAGATAAAATGGATACCTGGTAATGTGGATCCTCCCTTAATAGATCTTCAAGTGAGGAAGTCATCTTGTTCCATACCTGGATATACTCCTCCAGTTTGATCACCCCCTTGTTGAAGCTGCTAACCAGAATCATATCTTGTTTGTCAACCCATTTATATTGCTCGTCATTGAGATTCACGTCAAGGGTCCGCCCCATCAACCTGGCGGCATCCTCCTCCGAAGCATTGAGAAAAAGAACCTGCTCTTTCACCTCCTCATCCGAGGACAGTATCAAGTCCAAGGATGTGTCAGACATGCCAGATGGAATTGGTTGGCAGCCGACACCGCTGTCCAGCTCCCCAGCCACTGCCCTTTTTGCTGACCGAGTCCTCATAGGAGGTGGAAGAGAGGAGTAGTCTCTCTTACCCCTCCTCCTCCTGACACACCTGTTGCTATCCCTAATTTGTTCTCCTTCAGAGTATCCTTTACTGAGCTCCAAAGAATCTTCATAAGGCTCCTCTTCCTCCTCTATCTCAGCAAGGCTAGAAAATCTGTTGCTCAAGTTGACCGGGGTTCGATTTGAAGAAGCTGCTCCCCCAACCTGTATGGCCTGACTCAAGTCCCCAAGTTCCCCAACAATGGTATGGGCAGGAATTTCCAAGGTGTCATCTTGCATAACACCAGTTTCGTCATCCCCTATCCCCTCCTGCAAAGCCTGTTCTGCACTGCTAGCAAAAACCAGACCATTCTCCAACCGTTTGTCCCCCGCACCAGCCTCCATGGAGCAACTGGAAACATGATTGTGTGGCTTCTCAAGACCCCTACCCATAAACTGGAACGCAGCATTGTGGTTCAATACTTTGGAGTGTCCCGTGTCCTTCCTGCACCTCTCAGAAACAAAAGGAGAAACAGTTACAGCATCCTCAGAAACAGGAACCTTACCTTTACCCTTATCCACACCAGCCTCCTCCTGAGACACCCCCGGCCCTGTTGAGACACCGACCTCACTTGACTTAGGGAGGTCCGAATCGGAGTGAGGTCGGCCTGCAAGGGAGGTCTGGGCACCACCATGTCCAGCATCCGCGGAGATTGCACCACCCCTCGGGGATACATCAGTGGGCACATCTGTGATCACAGAGGGTCGACCACCTGCAGGCTTTCTTCTACAACCATGTTCACCATGTCCTTGTCTACGGAAATAAGAGTAGAAAGCAGTCCAGGACTCATACACAATCGTTTGTGCATACCTATACTCCTCCTCAACAATAATCCATACTAGTTCTGGTGGAACTCTTGAAATATCCATTTCAACACAAATCCTTTCCATCATGGGATGCGACAGGGATGCAGTTCTACGATCACTACACACAAATCGGCCTATGGAATTACCTATTGTTCTCAGCAGCCCAAGATTCTGAAACGGGAGAGGAAGACCAGGCAACTGAATCCAAATCGCCGTAAGGGGAGAGTCGCGGTTCATGTGGACATCAAATGACCAGCGGAGCAAGTGGAAAGGAAGGCCGGAGAAAGTTTCCCTCTTTCTCGACCAAGCCCTTCCCAAGTCTTCTTCATCAGCAAACATAATAAGAAATTGACGAGGACCCATAATACCTACCTGCGCGCGATGTTCCAGGCCCCAATCCTCGTTGATGACCTTGGAAAAGTGTTCCACCAGAGGTCGTCGTCGTGCAAAACGCACAATCAGAGCCGAGGAAAGTAGTGCCGACGCATCAGTGAATTCTCTAACCGAAACCGGAACTATCGGCTGACCTGAGATGCAGCCAGGAACTTTCGGAGCAACCTGGATTTCAGGAACAAAAAACCCCACATCCGACGAGTAACACAGGGAATCAGAATCTCCCAAAATCATAACATCAGGAGCGAGAGCAGAAGGCTGGGACCCCTCCCCTCCCATGGGAGGGGGGGCCGCATCGGGCGGCATCGCCTTAGGGTTCGAGGCCAAATGTTTAAAACACCAAACCCACTTCATTGCCATGATATGGAGTGGAAAAATTAGTCTTCTCCCAAGCTATTCATACAATTTACCAAAAAAATGTACACTCACTAAGTCACACTTTTAATTTAAAATAATCTTAATGCTTTCATAATAAGTATTAATAAAATTATTTTCACACAAACACACCCACCATACAATATAAAATAAACTATATATTTTTTCAAAATGACACTATGAGGTAAAGCGAGAATTTGAGAAAATTATAATCTAGGATCAAAAAGCCACAAACAAGAAAATGAAACAACATGGAAACCATTCATTTGATTTGAAGACAAAAGATATTCCCTAATACTTCCATAAAAATTTTATAATATCAAATATATGGTATGGAAGTAGGTGAAATTCAATAATAGTGGTGATGAATTCCATTAATGAAACATAGTCATAATAAGAGAAAATATCAAAATACAATTTCATAAAATTATAATCTACCTAAATAGAAATCCACTACCTAGCGTCACCTTTAATGCCCTGTGGAATTATTTTTACCCCAAAATTTTATTATTCATCGTATAAAAATATGATAAATTTTATCCCTTATCCCATTATATTTTTATAAAATCACATTATCGTGGTTAAAATTTTAAAAAAACTCATGTTTAATCATAATAATTAAAATATTTAAATCAATTCATAAATATAATCAATCAAAAATTCATAAATGAATTATCTAATATAATATAACGTATTAATTAAATTTTACTAGGCATGGTTTCAAAAATTGTCGATGATTTATCAAACAAAAAATAATTCAAAATATAACATCGAATCCTATGATAAAAAAATTTCATTAATATAATTTCATGATCAAATTTCATTATATTTTATTTAGTAAAGTTTAAATCATGTAAAAACTTATGAAATTGAACATTCCATATAAGAATGGCTTCATGAAACACCCTGATCAGCTGTTCATGTCCTATAGTGAATATCCCGACCTAATAAAATAGTACATGGTCCACTAAAACTTTATGGTTTTAATGTCTAGTTTGAATATAGTTGAATGGAAAATGTTCAAATGCGTTTCACAACCCTCATAAAAATTTATATTGGCCAATAAAATTGTTTTAAAATTCCATTTCAAATCCTCATTCCTGAGAAAATCAAAAATAGGTTTTCAAATTCATAACCCCACATCCAAAAAAAATTCTGTAATTGAAAAACATTATAAATTAAAATATTCTATATAACTTATTCCTTCAACAAATATCTCAACCATTGATTAACTTCTATCTATCAAGTCATTACAATTTTCGTCCTCTCTAAATCATAATATCAAAAATCTCAAATACAAGATCTTTTCATATCATCTCTAGATATGTAGAAACTTTTATCAATATAATTTTTAATTTAAAAATAATTATTAAATGATAACTATTTAATGTGTTAATATATCTATTACTATAAATCTCTTATTTATATGTTGAAATCTCATGAAAATCTATGAATTACAATATCTAAATCAATTCCTCATTTTTTATATGTCATAACATATACTAGTCCTCGATAATAAATTCAAACGTTTAATATTAAAATTACATTTCTCGTAAATAATCTAAACTAGTCAATTTTCCCATAATAGTTAATTCCTATAAAGTATCCATCATCAATTCCAAAAAATCATATCAATATCAGTAATCCAATAAAATATCTGCATGTCATGTCAAATCCATTTTCTCTAAAATAATTTTTCTCTAATTATTTCCATAAATATCAATATAAAATCTAAGACATAATATCAAGATATAAATAAATATATTTAATTACCACCAATTTATTCTCTAAACATATAATCATATAACTCCAATATTTAATTGATAACAACAACATTATTTGATTAAAAAAATAAAATCTTTTTCTAAATTCCATAAATATATAGAAGTAAAAATTAATATCATTAAATATATTACAAAATATGGGTGTTGGGATTTACCCCCCATGTTTCATTTTATCTAAAAAATCCACTTGGTAAATTTTCTATAAAAATGATCTATACACACTTTATACATATTGGCATCTCTCTCCCAAGACTCCTCATGAATAATTCTATGTTTACATAAAACTATCACCAAAGGAATGGTACATCTTCTATGAATAGTTTCTCTTGAATCTAATATTTTTATTTTTAATTCAATATTATAAAATTAATGTTCTTGAATAATCATTTACTCATTATTGACATAGTATTAAAAAATAATTTTGAAAATTGATAAATGTGGAAATCCTTATGTATTTTTATATAAAATTATTCAAATTTCAATTCATAATTAAATCCACTAATTCCCTCAAGGATTAAAAAAACTCTGGCAAATAGTATCATTAATTTTCATTGTTTTCTCAACCATCAAAATCCTATCCTTAGTAAAACATTTAAAAAAATATAATTCTCTACGTAAACATAATAGTTAATCATCATAAATTAGGGAAATAATTTTATATACTTAGATTAAAAATCATGCACTTAATAATAAATTTCACATATTTCATTCTCTCTATCAATGAGAAATCTCTTACTATATCCTTCCCACAGTTCTAGACCAAACATAAATTTGAAAAACATGGTTGAAAATGAAAAATAGAAAATATTTATATATAGATTATTGATATATAAATATTATTATTAACAATATCTATAATGAAAACTGACCATCGCATGTTCTCATTATTCAAATAATTCATTCTTGATGATTATCCCCTATGATTTGAATAGTTTTATTATTTTTACAATTTATATAATGTTTAATAATATTTTTATCATCATAAAATATGTTTCCACAACACTTTGGTGTCCCTTAATAAATCTAGATGCATACCTTGGATACCTATATGAAATAATATAATTAAAAACTCCATGTTTTCTATATGATTCATTCACACAAATATTATTGAGTTAATCTCCTAAAATAATTATTGAATGGAAAATAGATAAATTAATTTCATAAGTTAATCTACATATATCAAAACTATATAATTTATCTATAGTGATCCCATAAATCATAGTATGAACTCAGTGGAATTATCTTTCCATTAACAAATTATAATGGGTAAGGGTTCATACAATCAATCTCATCATCCATGTTCATCCATTGAATGTTGATAACTAAAATATCACGGAAAAAAATTATGTGATGACCATTTTAATTATTATACATAAAAATTATTGTCTTATGTAATCAAACATCTTCATAACTCTGGGATAGATTTTCCATCATAGAATGGTGAAGTGTTTTTAACACATCAGTCATCAGTTCTACAAGAACCACCATTCAACACCTAAAATAAATCATTAAATATGTTAAAATATCTAATTAATTATTGGCATCCATACCATATATGGAATGAAAAATACTTTAATATTTTTTCTATTATAACAGTTTATCCTTACATAGTCTATAAAAATGAAATTAAAATTAATAATAAATATAATCACACCATTAGTTATTTGATATCTTTATAGGTTGAAGTTTTCCAAAAATCCCAATAACATCCACTTTTCCATGGATTCCATTACCACTTGAGTAAAATTCATCTTATATAAAAAAGATGACATTCCATGAACATTAAATATTGTATACATATGATTTATTTAAAATTTTTAATGATACTCTATTAACATGTGATTTATAAGGATTATATTATTTTTTGGGAAAATATGTTTCAAACTCTTATGAATGATATGAACAAAAAATCATTCAATAAAAAATTAATTTCCATTAGGTACTTAATATATGAAGAAAATAATTAATCTATAAATTCAATGAAACATTGTTCTCTTCATGTGGTATAAATTCTTAGACCCATATCAAATTATAATTTCAAATTGTAAAAAAAATTCAAATCCTAAACTATATTTCTAAAAATATTGTTTTTAAAAAACAATTGATTCATTGGTAATTCAAATAATAGTTGAATTATATAACTTATTTAAATTATAAAATGATTCCAAGGAATTTAAATTCTATTAAAACATCACTCCCTTCTATTATAGGGATGTTATAAGAAAAACTAATCTTAAAAATCATGATTTTATATATGTTAATATCAATCCAAACAAAGATAACTATGTCTCTTAATTAAATTATTATATTTTTTTTCTAAGACATATCCACTACCAGTTCAGTGGGATTTATATAAATTTATATTTCAAAAAGATATATCTAATATTTTTTAATACATGAATCTAAAACTTTCATATCGACATCATAGCATAAATAGTATGATTATATAATTTTTTAAACCAATTTCGTTGTGCTTCCAATTATATGATTTTATTCATTAGTGTGTTTAATTATTATAAAATAATACTTATAAAAATTTATATAAACGTTATGGAATACATGGTTCATCAATGACATAAATATAATAAGTTCACTAGTAAATCCCAAATTAATAGACCAAATATCATTATAGATATAAAATAATTGATAATTTATTTTCAAAATACCCTCTTCAATTATCCTTATCATATGATACTTAAACAAAATTTCAATATTTGAAAACCAAAAAGAACCCTTCATTTATTTGAAAGTATTATAAATTTACTATGAGTGATATTTATTCTTCATTATCACATGATGCATATTTTCATACTCAATAAATCAGCACTATCAATCATCATATTTCATTGAAATTATAATAGGTTATTTCTATGAATATAGAATTAGTTGAATGAATCTATTTTTATCAAGATTAAAAAATTAAACCTTTAATTTCATTTTCTATACTGGATCCATGAAAATTTATTCTAATAAAATGGGGTTTTATAAAAACTTGTTTTGTATTAAAATATAAAGTTGATTAAGGATAATATCTAGATATTGATCCACCACAAAAATGTAACATCATTTATTACCCTCCATTAAAATTTTAACTATTCCAACCAACTAACATAACAATAAACCAACATCATTTTCTATTGTATGTCCCCTATTATCCTAAATATAAAATCTATATTGAATTATTAGATAGTTCTATCAAGAATATTAAAAATAATACTTCAACTATATCAATTAATTTAAGACATAAATCTAATCATCTAATCCATTTTGATAGTAATTTCATAATTTTTCACACAATGTACAAATAAATCCCATGATATTTCCCTATTTACTATCATTATCAAGAAAGATAGAAACTTAAACCCTTACTCAACTCTACCACCTTCTAGTTTATAATTATTTATGAAATTGGACATTATCTCTAGCCATAATACTAATTGATAATCATATCTACTAGAGAAAATGAATCTGTTGGTAATGTCTTAAAAATGAATAAATAATCATAGAATAAATTTTAATGTTATCTCAAACTAAAGAAGTCCCCACATCAGTTTTTACATCCCCTAATACCTACTCATAAATATACGGATTTCCTTGACTATTATAAGACACTAAACAGTAGATTTGATGAGGTATTCACTCTTTACCATGAGTCCCTAACTCAGCCATCTTTGTATATCAACCAAAATTTTTGATCCATAAACATGGTATGATAATCTATCTCAAAATACCCAAGAGAATAAACCAATATAATTATTTAAATTAAATATATATTTTTTAAGAATCATGAATGAGAAAGTTTTGCATTTTATAACATCAAATATTCCACATAACCATAGTGGAAACACTTCATTCTACTCTCTACATTAGAGAAGTTAGAATATTATTGAATGGGGTCTGTTTGAAATTAATCCATATAAAAAAATTAGATACTAAATGTTTTCTTCTCACACCCTGTTGAGGAAGAAAATTACCCAACATCTAGGTATCTACAATATCTACCTTTAATGAATTTATATTACTAAAAACCACTTTATAAATAGATTCATTCAATATAATAATGATTTATTAAATCCATGTTTGTAAAAATATATCATACCTTTGAGACTTAAGTTCCTTAATTAACAATTCAAGTACATATTATAGTATAATAGTGAATCCTATTGTGTATTTTTTTAATAAAGCTATATACATAGTCAAATTCAGAAAACATGTACATTCTAGATAACTTTAATTCATCGAGTAAACATTTATTAATTAAAATATTCATGAAACCAATATAATCATGATTTTTATCATCCCCAAATTCATCTACAATTTCCCCCAACTTATTATCTATTCTATATAATAATTAAAATCCAAAATAAAAAATCTAGGTATTATGTATTCCAATGAACATAAATATATTATTGTTATTTCCATACCACTACTCATATTTCTCCATCCCATTATAACTATAAAATTACATTGGATGTTCCATTCAAGTTATAAGGATTGATATTCCTCTATCTTACTTACCTTGATATAATATCATCCAATTCTCTAGATATCTTTTACCATTGTGTTCACTTACTGAGGATCAGTAAAATATTTATGATATAATCATTATTTAAATATAACTAGTATTCTTTTAATTGAAATAATTCATGAACATATAAATTTATTAATAATGATTATAGATTATCCAAAATAATCATCATACTTATAGTCTTTTTTTCTAATATGTCTTGGTAGATTCCTTTTTCCATTATTTTAGAAAACCACATTTCCCAATTCATTATTATAAGATTTTAAGCTTATTTTTTAAAATATTCTTTTCATATAAGGATTTGAAAAACCTAAATCCCCTAAGCCATAGGAAATCTACATTTCATAAAAGGAAATAAGTTATTCTAAATCCATGATCATGATATTATATTCCTCACTAGGCCTACTATAATACATTAAATCTTGTTTGTTTTCATGTGTTTTTGACTTATCATGGTACAAATAACAAAAAAAATGTTCATCATTAAGAACCCATTTACCTAGATATAAAATACCATTTTGTAATAAAATATTAGCTACATAATTCTAAGGGTACATTTTATAATGTACCCATGGTATATATGTGAATGATTCCCCTAAGATGTGGGTGAATATGAGTATAAAAATGTTTTCTATATATAATCACTAAATCCTATAAACTTTCACTACCCTAAAAAATCACATCCCCATAATTAGAAGGGTATTGCTAAAACTCTTATTCTGTCTATGATCTTACTAATATGCCATTAATATTTTCATTAAAAATATTATTACATTATTACAAGACCAATATTAAAATTTATAACCTACTGAGAATATTTATACCATTGACACACAAGAAATAAATTTATTACATGGTTTACCGATATTGGGATATATCCAATGGGTATACAGTAATAATGTAATGATGTTCCAAGATCCTGAAAATTTATTTTATTTGATTGTTTATGAATGGTCACAAAATGATAGAGTACAGTTCCATTATAACAGTTTAGGAATAGTCTAATGCAGCTCAAGGGTCACTCCCTACATTCTCCCCTTCGTTCAACACTGAATAAAAGAAGAAATACATGTTAATAAATACAATATAATGATACAAAAGTGTCACCAATTTTTTATATATACATTGATAATGGGATCTCCTGGATCTCTCGTCACTACTCCTCCTAAATGAATAATGTTTTAATACCACCAAGATAGTAACATAGCCTTCCATTTATAGATAATTAATATATCTCTCTGTAATAAATTAATTTTTTTCCAAATAAATCAATTAGTTTCAATCCTCTATTCATATATTTCCTCTCTATATCTCGCTATTCTATAAACAAAATTTTATACCACTTTTCATAATATCAAACCAACTTCTATTTGTAGAGACATGTATATTTATATATACAGGTTATTCCATTCCCAGAATTTCCATTTCTTTAATCCAAGATTAGTTCTCTACGTTAATATTTGTTTGTAAGGTTTACATTATATCATTTATGATGGGAAAATACACCAAGGATAATATCAAAATCCAAGTCAAAAAATTTTAATTTATATCTCTTAAAACCACATAAATCATAAAATATTAATAATTAATTAATTTATCTAATTCAAACCTTTCATGGTGTGGTGACCAAAATTATAGGGTCTCATACTTATCTTATAAAAACCATAAATCTAGCATTGTATTTCAAATATTTTTATATTAATTTAATTAACATATCAATAGGTAGTTCCTTTTCCAGATTCAAATGTCCACCATCCATTATAACACCATATGTAAATACCTAAACATTTATTTTCATATTTGTTTAATTTGTATTAACTTATTTTCATTCCATTTTCATTTTTGTTCAAATTTTATGTTTATATATTGGGATTTAAAATATTCATAGAGTTTTATTTTTTCAAATGGTTGGTGAATAGTTATTACACATCTTGAAAATCTATATGGTAAAACCTTATATAGAGTCTCTTTTGTGCATGTATTATTATATATAATTTCGTATAAATAATTTTGATATACATTGATAAAGGAATTTTATAGTTATTTTGACATGCATGGTTTAGTGTTCATGTATAGCACACCATGTCTTATAAACCATGTTTCTTTATTATGAACTATATAAAATTCCCTTTTGAATGTGTTTTATGGAATATAGATTATGCATAGTTTTGATAAACCCTATAAAATTTTTGTGAGTGGCCTCCAGTATTTAAAATGAAATTTTTTTTATTGGCACATCGTTCCCAAGTCTTATAACAAAGCCATTATAGGGTTTCTTATCAATCTATCACGGGGTTCATTGTCTCCTAAAACATGCATCTAAACCATGTGACATTCCAAGTTTTTTTAAAATTTCAGTTTCCAATTATACCATAATTAAATTAATTCATAATTCAAAATATACTCCAAACCATACCATAATTATCTCGGGATCCCCCATAATCAGTATCATATGATATTGTCTTAGATTCAAAATATTCCTCTATCAATTTCATTCATATTTCCATTAGGTAAGTTCTAAATATTTAATTTCTATCCTTAACCAATAATTTACCCTCTTACACATTCCTTGTTCTCTTCTTTTTCAAACACTAGAGAGTGTATTTGATGATGTTTCTTTGTGGATTTTTATTTTAGGTTTTGTGGATATTATCTAGGGTTCTTCCCTTCCTATAATTAATGGTTTGTCTATTTACATATAGTTTACTATATTTGTTTCCATGCCCTTACCTTTTCCTTACACACCATTTATTGTGAAGACCTAAAAATATTATTTTCATAAAATTATATTGATTTAAATGTTTAAATAATTAAATTAATTGGTTAATAATGAATGTGGTTTCCTTATTCAATTTTCAAGAAGAAATGCAGATTTTGAGGTTCTTTATAAAATGAAAAAAATGGTTTCCTATGATAATTTATATGTTCGATAGATGCTTTAGACTCTTAAATGGTTGTATGATTTTAATTAATTGATTGGTGAATTATTTTACTTTTGAAAATATGATTTATTTATTTTTTAGGGTTCACCTTATGAATATTTTTATATTATTCATTGATATATAGTTGATGTATTGAACATTTTTTATATAAATTAAAAAAGGATTGTTATTTATCAAATATGCATTCATGTGGGATTTTTAAATATGAAATTATAAAAATAACTCTTAGGATCATTTTCCACTTACATAATAATTATCAAAGAATCATTGATTTACAAATGGGTTTCCATGTAATTTTAAAAAACTGTTTCAAGATAAAATAAAATTTATAGTTTACATTGTTAAAATTTTTATATAATGAGTTTCATAATAATGGAATGAACTATATGTTTGTGTATTTTTAATGAATTTAATTTAGAATGTATTCCCATTATTAGGTGTATATTTGTAGGATGATATATTTGATTGTGACTATTCACTATTAGTAGAAACGTGATTTCTATTTTCTCAACACATATCACTATAACTCATGGATATCCTAGGTGTCTTAGTGATAGATTAAAAGCAGTTACTTTACTCTCCCTATTATATGTGATAATGTAATTATAGTATTGGAGAGCATATGGGAGTGACTCCTATGAGGGTATGATAGAGAATATAGTTTCTTACAAACATAGGAAACAATAGATAGGTTCACAGATTTTTCCAATCTGAGTTCCGCTAGGGTCTAATCTTGTTAGGATTACGATTAACGCATGACTACATATCTTTCATTGTTTCCTATAATTAGTTTATTCACTATTCTACATGATTATTTTTATTATTATTTTATCTTATTCTATACTAGTTACTTTATTTATAATATTCCTACTTATGTTTATTTCTTTTTTAGTGAAATAGTATATTCTTTTATGTTCATAATGTGTTTTCATGAAAAGGGTTCAGATGTTATTTCAAACATATATTAAATCGATTTATTTAAATAATTAATGGTTTATGAAAGGATTTAATGTGTTTCTTCAAAATATTCATTATGTTTTTAAAATACTGATTGCTATGAAAGAATTTAGTTTTTTTTAATTAAAAGATAAAACCATATGTTCTAGTATTATTTTAAGAACCATTGTATATGGGTTATTTTTTAAAATAAAAATTCATAGAAATTGATGCTCTCAACAATTGTTTTGTTTTAGTCTTACATCCTTCTTGTTCCACTCTTTGTTTTAAGACCAAATATATTTGATAGGTTCAAGTTCAACTTTAGGATGACTCTTTTAGTTTTCTAGATTTGAGGATAAATTGTGAGATTAGAGGTAATATGAATATTAGTTCAAGAAATTTCGTGTATCATACATATATCATAAAATTTAGTCTCCCAGATAAATTATGGGGCCTTGTCTTAGTAAATTTATTTATTCCTTGTAGGATGATTATTTTATATGAAATTATTATTTTTCTTCCATAAAAAATATTATTTTTTGTTATAGAAATACAATTTTTGAATTATTCAGGATTGAATTCTTATACAATTCTACTATATTGAAAGTGGTTTTTATTGGGAAAATATATACACATGATCTCTTATTTTTTTCCCGGCAACTAGATTTTGAAACAAAGGGATCATGAATGCCCTTGATTTTCCCAAAACCAAATTCAAGTTCTCTGTTCAAGGGTGACATGAAGATGGATTGTGGAAAAAAATTATCAGAGTTTTTTTTATTAATAAATACTTGGATTAAAAATTCCCTATATTATTAATATATTTTGGTAGATTAAATATAGGAATTTTAGAACATGATAGGTCAGAGTGAGAAGAGTCGAGAAAGATCTTACTCATTTTGACACTTGAGTTTCCATGTTATTTTTGCATGTAAATATAAAATTATGATTTCATTATCTTTGTTTTTGTGTATTTTCGTTCATTAGGGTTATTTTCCAGATTGGTTGATGGATTTATATGCTTTGGGGGTTGAAAATGGTACTTAAACTCGTGTCACATTGTGAGAATGAAAGGAATATTAAACTATTTGGATCTAGTGTGCATGGATCAACATGTATTCCATTAGTGGTTACATAATAAGAACTAAAATGATAAACTATGTGTCCAAGTCGTACACTACCATATTTTCCTCCAAAATATGTTTTGGGTTATCTGACATTACATATTGGGTTTTTTTGGTGTTAGGTAGTAAAGAGGATAGTTTCAAAATGAAAAAAATGATTTATGTTCTAAAAATTGATAAATGGATTTTATAATTTTTGAATCATTATAAAGTGAATAAATAAAATTATAGGAATTTAAAATTAATGAATTTAAATTGGGTTCATGATTAAAATTATGAAATCTATTTTCATAAAGGAACTGGTGTATTTTTAAATAGTCTTAAAAGGATGATTGTTATGGATTAAAATGTACGTATTTTTTATTATAGTGATTTTAATAATAGTACGTATTTTATTTCAAAATGTGGTTCTTTTGATTTTAACTCTGATTTATCTGATTAGATTACTATTTTGATTACGTCTTATGGTTCCATGAAGTATATAATATTACACTAAAAAGAAAATCAATAATCCTTAGGTCTAGATGGTCATATATTTGGGGTTTTAGATGGTTGGGTCCTAGAGTGATTCTTGTTGGGTTGCAACATTATGATTCCTCTCCATGGTTTACTATTTACTATGATTATTATTTGTTTTTATTACACCCTATCAATCTGGGTGGTTCATTAGATTCTTTTTAGTGGTTTTGATTATGGTGATATCTATTTCAGATACTTTAGTCATGGGAGAATTCACAATGTTGTGCTCCAAATTACTAAGATGCATGTAAAACTATCCAATATTATGAACAAGTAGGATTTTGTGTTCATATAAATGGGATTAATGTAATTCAATTTCCTAGGTATGTGGTCCTTGGTAATCCTTCTTTATTTGTTGGTCCTTGGATAGAGACCATGTGGTTTTAGTGAGTAATTATGGTGGTTTATATATACATTATTTTTGGTTCTATGATATAGTTCTTCATTAGGGGTTTTTTGAGTAATTGTATGTTTTTTCCTTTGGAATACATTATATCATGATCTTATTTGGTGAGTATGACTTTTTTTGTAATTTTAATGTACCTTGGTTAGGTCATTCATCTTGTGTCCTTCTGGTCACAAGTTTGGGATGTACGGAGTAATTTCATTAGGTGATTCACTTTTATCTCATTAATCCCCCATATCAGTTACTAAATTGTGGGAATACCCACCATGGGTCTTCTTCTCCGGGTAATATCATTTAGGTGGTTAGGGGGTAAGTTTGTTTTATGTATATTAATTTTTTTAGTGGTTATAGATGCATTTGATGGTTCATTATTCTTATTCAGAATTGGTATTTTTTTTAAATACACTACTACAAATATGGCTTATAATAGCGCTAAAACGGCCTTTAACAGTGCTAAAAAGCGCTGTTAATCTCAGAAAAGATAAAGGGGGTCCCCTTTATCAGTACTAAAAAACACTGATAAAAGTTCCCCTTTATCAGTGCTAAGCAAGCGCTGATAAAGGTATTATTTATCAGCACTATTTTCAGTGCTGATAAATGTATAATATATCAGCGCTATTGTGAGCACTGATAAAAACTACCTTTATCAGCGCTCAAAATAGAGTTGATATATTATCCATTTATCAGCGCTTAACTAGCGCTGATAAAGGCCAAAGATCCTATCCAAAACCAGAGCCTGCACAGAACCTGCCCAGCACCTGCACACATTACAGAACCTACACATAGTCCAAACAAAACATGCACACAGCACACACAACACCCACACACAAAGCACAGAAGAACAAAAATGATACATACATTTACTTGAAATCATGAATACAAAACAACACACTTCTATATACATTTCAAACAATGTTTAATTTGGTTACAATTACATTTATCCAACAAACAGTTAAAAAACAATGATGTTCCATCCTTTTTGCATCCATCCGCTCTAAAAAATGTCTTCCATGGCGGCGGTTTCCGAACAAAGAATTCAAACTGAGGAAAAAAATTCACCTATATAATAAAACAAATATTATGTTAGTAATAAAATAATGAAATAAAGAATGGGGTTGCTAAATGGAATTATACTATTGAGGCACAAAACATAAAATAACCAATTAACGAAATTGGTGCATGGTTAGGGCTAATCATCTATAATAATCAAATGGCCCAATGTTTTGTAGAACATGGCTATATGTCCCCCCATTCCATAAAAAAGAAGCACCCCTTCCCCCTTCCCTAGCACACCCCCTACACACTGCCCACCCCCGAGCACACCCCCTACCCCTGCACACTCCCAGCCCCCTAAACACCCCCTGCCCCCTTCCCCAGCACACCCCTTCCCACTGCACTTCCCCCCTTCCCATTGCACACCCCCCTGCCCACCCCCTACATATTTCAAAAGAACCTAGCACACCCCCTACCCCTTCCCCTACCACTTTTCCCCCTTCCCCCTCCCCCAGAAAACCACCCCCTGCCCTCTCACCCTGTCCCCTGCACATCATAAAGAAAATACCTTGTATGAGAATTGTGCTCAATTTACATTATACACATCATATATATCAACACATTCTCATGTATTTTCATTCAATGTAAATACACATATATAGACTCTCTACATCTCATAAGAAAACCCTATTTAAAATTCACAAACACATTAAATCCATTTGAAAACACCCATCACACAACTTTCTCATTTCTTCAAACACATTTAAAGGACTTAAGCATGAAAATCCATAAGAAATACAACTGCATTCATTTTAAAAATAACTTTCAAGTCTATACACACCCCAAATTCCTTTGATAACACATTTTTAACCACACAAACATTTCATATAGTACACTTAGTAAGCAAATACAGCATAATAAAATCATCATATAATTTAAAAGCATGGAATCACCTACATAAAGTGTGGAATCGTCCGAAATCTGCTGGAAAACATAAAACCACACCTCCACAATACCTTAATAAGGACTGATTAAACATTAATATTGAATATATTAATGGAAACCCATGTTTAACTTGTGGTATTCCATGAGTTTAACATCCCACAAGGATAGAGGGTCATGATTTAATGTCTTACATAGATGTAAGACATGGGTGGATCAAAACACTTATAAACATGGATTAGGTAGGTACATCTCTAGGAGGAAGCACCTGGAATGTTTACCTGATAGATGGATCAAAACGCCCAATGAGGTCTGACCCAAGTGTGGTGCATCCCATAAAGGTAAGGTTTCTCATTTTGAATAATTATTCGGATTCCACTAATGGAAATACAAGAGGTAAAATAAGCGAAGGTGTACCCCAGTGAGGGGGTCACCATGGTTTACCATTGGTTGGGATTTAACCTCATTGAGGCTTCCTATGTACCCTATTTAGAATACAAGGATCAAAAACCATATATTTAAAAGAGGTATGTTGTGGGTATTACTCATGGTTAGCTTCCCTTCACACTAGAAATACTCTTGGTTGGATGATTATGGGTCTTGTGGGGCTTATGCATTGTCAGATTCTCGGGTTCTTCCAAGAGTAGTAATGGCATGAATGGGACATACATGCTAATATGGACCATGTGAATGGCGTGATCCTTGTAAAGAGGCACAAGGCACAAAAAACATGTGGAGCTGTCTGTAAACATTATTTATGGTGGCCATGGGGCTGATCAGACTCCCCATACCTTCAATAAACACCTCAAAACATCACGAGGACCAGATTCTACATGATGGTGCATCACAGGGTTGATTCTTTTGATGATGTACTGGTTTTTTGAGCTTGGATTTCATATCAACCAGCCTTTCCCTTACTTGAATTATCCTGGGACACATATTTTGGTTCCATAAAATCCCTCAATGATACTGATTATCTCATGAATCTACCTAAAAATAATTGTGAAAGTCAAATAACAACACATGTGCTCAAATACAAGTTCAAACAAACGAGATAAAGAAAATGGATTTTGTTGATCCTCGGTGGTTTCGTCGTTCACCCCATATGCACTGCACACCATCATGCCTTACTTCAATATTGATTTGTTCAAAGATCAATAATATAAATCCGAGGATAGAAAACATTGAGTAATAAATTAAGATTTCAATACATCAGAGCATTCTCAATTCACCAAAGAAGGTTGGAGGATAATCAATGATCATATATAGATAACATAAGTGGTAGGAATTCACCTTCATCCTATTTGTGTACGATCTTCCATCAGGTATGTTTCCCATTCGTTTCTAAACACATGTATATCATCTTCTGAATATGAGTTTTTGCGACAGTCATAGTAGTACTGAAAAAATATAAATACACAAAGGATTAATAAATATTTTAAATGAACTCATAATTATTTTCGAAAATACCTCATTAGGGATGCTAGTTTATTGATGAAATATGATCTCTTTCATAAATTTACAAACATAATAACCACATTCCTTTCCGTTTGTTTGTTTTGGACACTATAGAAACATCGACAACAATAAGTAATTTGTTTTGATATGTGTTTGGATAGTGCAATGTTATTATATATACCCAGATACTTTTCCAGTTGTAGATCTTGTAGGCGTGCTCATCCTTATGCCTTGGATTAATTCCATGCATTAGATGATATTGATGCACCGCCCTATCATAACAGAATCCTCATTAAAAGATAACATAAATTATATAACTAGATGTTTTGTTTTAAAATGTTGGATCTAGTGTATTACAAATTAACAAATTCCATCATGCATGGTCGATTTGTTGGATATCCATGCGTTGAATCCAGAAAATAAATCTTTGGAGTGTCCAAATTGAATGCAATCAGCATCCAATGCTCCCTAAAAATACAAAAAGGAATAAGTAAAGAAAGAAATGAAAATATAGTTGATATGATTAAATTATAGAGTTTTACCCCTGCATCGTTGGTATTAAAAAGAGTCTGTCATCCGTAATTTTGTTTTCAAATGATTTGAGCAGGGATGACATTATTGCAGCCTCTTTAACAGAATCTATTTTGAATTTTGAAGATGTGGTGTAAGGACTAACGAGTCCAAATTTTTGTTCATGGGGAAATCCCTTCAATTGTTTTTCATATATACGTCTGCGAAAAATATAAAATATATTTAGTCAAAATTATCAGAGTATATCATCTTTTGTAAAATCAAATCATGAAAAATTACCTCATGTATACATTTACAACTGAGGCGCCTAGCCATTCATACTTGAGGACTTCATTTAAATTTTCAGCACTAATGAAATCTGATATATCCTCTCCATAAATATATTTTTCAAAAGCAACTATGTGAGTACTGTCATCTTTCAACATTGTATCCACATGATCCTACAATGATATTAACTGTGGATATAGAACGGGCAGGGTGAAGGTGCTCTCAGTAGACCGTTTCAATCGGTTGGTTGATCCTTGAGATAGTTTTGAGCTGATATTTCATTTCACCCCACATTCTTTCTCATTCTGTAATAACATTCATTGGTCCAGACCTTTTTTCATTAAATGTTAAAGGTCTAGCTTGAAAAATAAATAAGAAATGAATACCTTTTTGTCGACATGTTTTTTACAAGAACTGTCGGCCATGCGATGAATGTTCCAACAGCTTGTACAACCGTATGAATGTCGTAATCGTCATTTGGAACAGGTATCTTGGCACTCGGCTCATTATCTACGTTAATTGAAACTCTAAGATGATCTTTTGGAAGTTGTCTATTGTGTAGAATGTCGTTTTGCGTATTGAACACCGTAGACCTCGCTACATGGCAATAGGTGGGAGTTGATAAATATAAATAACAGTCATTTTCACCCTATGGAATATTAGTACAGGAAAGGTATCAGTGTCTATGTAAATCATATTTCATATAAACATTTATTAAAACATTGATTACCTCATCTAAGTCAGGTTTTTTAGGGGAATGGCTCACCTCAAAGCTGGTGGGGGTGGGGCGAGATCATCACGCATGGGTTGTTGTTGAGTTTTATCTTCTCTTTGCCTCTACCCCATCAATTTTTCTATCATCTCTCTCTGTTATTGTAATTCTTCTTGAAAAATAGATAATTTTTCTTGCAGCTTTTCCATTTTTTTCATTTTGATCCTCCGCTTGTTTTTGTTTTTGAAAATATTTTCTGGGTGTCACCCCAAAACCCACACCACTGACACGGCCATACTTTTCTGGCTTCTTCAAGGCTGCTAAAAGTATATCTGCATCTGGTGCGGTTTTTGTTGATTCTTGTGACTATTTCAGATAGAAAATATAGAAAAATAAGTAGTTATTGTAATGTAATAGAGATTTAAAGAAACTCGAAATTATATTATGTCATACTTACACATGTTTCCCACACTTTTTGTGTGTTTTCATCTATCAATGTCCCCTCTTTATTTACATGAGCCTCCTTCTATAGCACATGGCGTGGGATGGATATGGCTTTCGATTTCGATTCATCAATCTGCATATAAACAGAGAAACATGGTTATGGTGTTTTTTTATGTCACATACTAGTAGTAGGGTATATTTAAAAGACGTACCAATTTTTTCTCAAGTTCAGCGTACCCCATCCTTGCTTTATGGTAAGGGTACACTGGTTCTGTTGCACGTTTTTTATTTTCAGCACTCAGTAGCTGTTTAATAAATAAAAAACTGTCAATCAAAGTGATGAATACAAGCAAATTTCAAACAACATATTACCCCACACAATGTACCTGAAAAGTATGCTCCCTATGACGGTTTCTAAACACATCCCACGCTCCTTGGGATATCAAGTGCGCGTAAAGAGGAGGTGGGTGCGACTTGATTTTCCCTTCTGCATCTTTAAGATGATATTTTGTTAAAATTATGCGGAAACTTCTATGAATCCTTCCTGCAACTCTTAATACATATTCCTTGTGCGAGACATCTACTATAAATGCACTTTGAAATGGATGATGAAGAGTAAGTCAATGTTTTGGTATTTTATTTTATTTTAATAAATTAAAAAATGATATCATAATGTTACTGTAATCTCTTCCCACATTAGTGTCTTCAGCCCGGTGACAACATGGTGCCACGACTTTACATCAATCGGCACGTGTTTCCAAGTGACGATTCCAATGTAGCTACTAAAGATGGATTTTTTGGGGTTAACATGTTGGCCTCGTTTATTCTATCCCACCTCAAATTTGATGACTTTTGCTTCTTCCTTAAGGATTTTGGCCAACACTGTCAAACTATGACGCTCTTGTTTTTTTTTTTGCGCTTTCAGGGTTTCATTTCCTACCATTTCCTCAGAAGTAGCATCAATATCTTCCCCCTGAGCACTAGCATCGGCAATGGGACCAGCAGCAATAGGTTGAGAAACCTGTTGTACCTTATCACTGGGAACAACAACAATAGGTTGAGAAACCTGTTGTTGCTCTGCACTGGGACCACCATCATTTGGTTGAGAAACCTGTTGTTGCTCTGCAGTGGGACCACCAGCTGCTGGTTGAGAGGTCTTTTGTGCCTCGGGATTGGGCGCAACAGCAGGTGCAGAATTCATTATCTGCAGAAGTGGTTTAATATTTAATTTAGATTACATAAAAACAGCAGTGAACAGATAATAACATAACGCAACACAATGTATGTTACAATAAAAAAATAACCTGATTATTGTACTAACTTTTTTTCTTTAAAGGCTAAATTGATTTGAATCCTCTATCAACTATGTAAATTCCTTCATTGTGGTCTCCTATGACATACAAAATGCCATCTACATTTAGACCGCTGTGAAATGATTTTGAAGTCCCTATAAAAGGGTCAACCTCCGTTGAACTTTCATCTGACCCTTCAGTTGTTTTGGTCGATAACAGAACAATTGACCAATTTCGATTTGCGGGGTCTGGAAAATAAAATACTTGTACTGCATTTGATGCCATTATAAATGGTTCGTCTTTCTCCCCTTCCTTACTGAAATCAACTTTCACGAATCCTAATTCATCTATTTTAATAGCAGTTCGGTTATCAACCCACTTGAATTGAAAAATCGGCACTTTGAGTTTCATATAATCCAACTCCCATATTCGTTTGATGATGCCAAAGTATGACATATTCGCATAAATTAGATTTTTTTCCTTAGCACCGGAAACATGCATCGCCTCAGCCACAAGTGTAACCCCACTATTCTGTATGGTACTTTTTTTCATCATGTTCATTAGTATAGAATGTATAACTGTTAACTGCATAAGCATTTTAAGATAATATGTACACACTTGCTCCTCCGGACAGCCATCGAAGTCATTCTGAAATTGAGTCTGGATTTTGATCTAACTGCTTAAAAATATAGTCTCGAAACCATCCTATAAACTGTCGATTATGTTTATCTGATATCCATTTTTCATCCCTAGAAGGATTCAAACGCCTAAGAATTTCTTTGTGGGTTTTAACATATGGGTCAATGTCGAAAATGTTATGCAAAACGTAAAGGTGGGCCTGATCCTGATCTGTAATATTGATTGTGACAACCTCTCTTCCAGAAATTCCTTCACCCTCAAGCCACTCAGTGTGACGAGATTTCGGTAGTCCAACGATTTCCACACCAGACAGGTATTCGGTACAAAATTCAACAGCTTCCTCAACAATATATTGCTCCGCAATACAACCCTCTGGCCGACTTCGGTTTTTGACATACCCTTTCAAAATCTTCATATACTGTTCAATGGGGTACATCCATCTATAATGTACAGGACCACATATTCAAATATCTCTCACCAAATGAACCATCAAATGAACCATCATATCGAAAAATGTCGGCGGGAAGAACATTTCCAATTCACATAATATGACGGCAATTTCTCTTTCCATAGTTGGCAATTTCACCAGGTCTATAACTTTGCTGCATATAGCTTTGAAGAAGAAACAGAGCTTCATTAATATATGGCAGACATTCTTGGGAAAAATGAAATGTAAAGCTATAGGAATTAGATCTTGCATCAAAACATGGCAGTCATGTGATTTCAGACCCTTTAATTTTAAATCTCCCATTGACACGATGTTCTTGATATTTGATGAATACCCCTCTGGAACCTTTACGTCATTCAAGAAGTTGAAAAACTGATATCTCTCCTGCCTAGAAAGAGTGTAAGTAGCAGGAAGAAGAAATGTTCGTTTTTCACCCTTCACTGGTGCCAACTCTTCTCGTATTCCCGTCTCAACCATGTCCAATCTAGCCTTAATTCCATCCTTTGTTTTGACGGGTGCATTTAGCAATGTGTCGATGACACTATCATATACTTTTTTTTCAACATGCATAACATCAAGAAAATTTCTGACATACAGAAAATTCCAGTATGGTAATTCAAGAAAAAACTAATCTCTTTTTCCAACCAGTTTTCGTAAGGTTTTTAGAAAATGGTTTACCAAAAGTAGTGTCCAAATCTTTCACTTTATCAAACAATTGATCACCTGTTAGTGGAGACGGTGTTGTACGTTCCTCTGAAATTTCATCTAATGATGTTATCCAAAATCGGTACTTATGTCGTCGGGTTAGAAATTTGCGATGTCCTAGAAACACGGTTTTCGATGAATGTTTCAACCTAATTGACTGTGTACCTTGTTCGCAAATGGGACACCCTTGAGTTCCTTTAATGCTATATCCTGAAAAATTTCCATAAGAAGGAAAGTCATTTATCATCCCATACAACATGTCTTTCAAAGTAAACTATTCATTTTTGTAAGCATCATACATCGTAACACCTGAATCCCACAATATTTTCAAATCCCCGATCAATGGGGCCAAATAAACATCAATATCATTACCCAGTTGTTTTGGTCTTGATATAAGCATAGATAACATGATGTATTTTCGTTTCATGCATAACCACGGTGGTAAATTATAATTTACTAACATAACCGGCCATGTACTGTGACTTCTTCTTTAAAAACCAAAAGGATTCACCCCATCTATAGATAATGCCAGACGAAGGTTTCTCGGCTCATTCCCAAATTCAGGATACTCGTGATCAATTCTCTTCCACTGAGGAGAGTCTGCAGGGTGACGTAGTTTCCCATATTTAATTCTTGTATCTACATTCCATGTCAATTGTCTTGTAGTCTCCTCACTTCCATATAGGCGTCTAAACCTGGGAACGATTGGAAAGTACCATACAACGTTCGTAGGAATAGAATCATCTTTCTTGTATTGGGAAGAACCACACTTTTGGCATTCATTAAGTGATTTGTGGTCCTTGTGAAACAATATACAGTCATTCGGGCAATCATTTATTCTTTCATAGATCATACCCATCGATCGTAGCATTCGTTTGGCATCATATGTTCGGCTTGAGAGTTCATTATTTTCTGGGACCTTGTCATTTAGGAGATTAAGTAGTTCCGTAAAACTGGTGTCACTCCACCCGTTGCCTGCTTTCAAATTATACAGCTTCAATACGGCTGACAATGATCTATATTTAGTGCAACCAGAATACAATGACATTTTTGCACAACTCTTTAACTTCTCAAACAATTTTGGGCAATCACGAAGTTCATCTTCAACTGTCCTTGTCATTTCCTCAATAGGATCTTCATCATCGTTCACATCTGTAATCACACCCTCCATACGATTGTCTTCACTATTCACACTTCTAATCATATCAGATGATCTATAAAATGTCATGTTCTATGATTCACTACCTATATTGGTTTTTTCCCCGTGTTTATTCCAAAATTTATAACTTTGATCTATTCCATGACAGATCAGGTGTTCTTCCAACTTCTCTGGACTGATTTTTCTTGAATAACAACATCGTAAACACGGACAAAGGATTTGAGAAGGGTCACATGCATGATCTTCTGCAAACTTGATAAACTCTTTCATACCATCTTCATACTCTTTTGTCAACCGATTGGCATTCATCCATTCTTTATTCATATGCATCGTCTTTATGGGTTCGATCTCGAGAACTTTCCTAATATTATAAGATGTTGGTCACATGCATGATCTATGCCTTAGAAAATACGTGACATGCGAACAAGAGGAAACCAATGAGTAACAGGAGAAAACAGTAATAAATATGATGTTATCTCAATGTACTCAAGGTGATGATAAGATGTTGGTCAAGATCAACTATGGGTTGGGAGTACACTAATATTTAATTGAAAAAAAACTACTAATAACTGATCCAGAAAAGGATGAAATATCCTATTCATCAAGTCCCTTAATACAACCAATGGATTAGTTAAACCAAAAATCATCACTAAAAAATCATACAGGCCATAACTACTCCTAAAAGCATTCCATGGTAGGTCCATCGATGTCCAACTCATCTAATGGTATCCTAATGTCAAATCTATCTTGTAGAAGATCATAGAACCTCATAGATGATCAATGTGACTATCAATGCATGGATGAGGATACATATTCATGACTCTCATCAGGTTCAATCTCCAATAGTCTAACAAAAGAATAAATACCAATCAACCATCTATTTTAGAGAACTATAAAACCCCATGGTAAAGTACTATTCCATATGAAACCATTATATTCTATATAATCAAATTTTAATTCAAACAACTGATGATCTTTTGGTGTTATTTTATAAATTTTGATAGAAACTGAATTTTCTCCCAAAACTAACTAGATTATAAAGTTTATCTTTTTATTAAGAAGTAAATTTTATACCTCATTAGTTAAAACATCCTAAAAATTTACTACCATTGGGGAAAAAGAATCCTACAGCATTCTAGCAACATCTACAATATGCCTGACTATTTGAGCCATTAGGGTATAGTAAATATATAATTATAACATGCTATTTAAAATGAAATGTGGAAACAAGAAATCATGAAGACTCCTGATAAACCCATAATACAAAACATATCACCTAGTATGTCTGTCACATATACAAATAAATAAATTAGAAAAAAACATGCTATAAAGCATAAAGGTACCATTAAATACTTACATTGGTCAACTTGTTTTAGAAATTTTTTATCTTCATTCGTGCCTTGTACTTGCACCCATGAATTTGAAGGTGAGTATGCGTACACGATAGTTGACCTTCTTAGAGAAGAATTTTTGGAAGAGTATAAGATACATGAAGCAATGAAGATCATTGTTATTCATTGTGGAAATCGGCTTGTGCAACGTGGCCTAAGTTACAATACCTGCAAGTTGTAACTTAGGCCGCATTGCACAAGCTGATTGCCACATTGTTTGTAGAAACCACATTTGCTCCAACACTCTAATGATCTTCATTACTTCATGTCTCTTATACTCTTCTAGAAACTCTTCTCTAAGAAGGTCAACTATCGTGTATGCATACTCACCTTCAAATTCATGGGTGCAAGTACAAGGCATGGATGAAGATAAACAATTTCTAAAACAATTTGACCAATGTAAGTATTTAATAGTACCTTTATGATTTGTAGCATGTTTTTTTCTAATTTATTTATTTGTATATGTGACAGACATACTAGGTGATATGTTTTGTATTATGGGTTCATCTTTGTCTAATCATATAACTATGAGATTATGCTATGTGATGAAAATTAATATGGATCCATCATCATTTCCATTGGGATAATATTTGGGAATCCATATAACCATAAGATTAAAAACTATTTCCTTCGTATCTCATACATAAATATTCAAATCGAAGGGGTAGAACTTACCGCCCATGGTAACTCAAAATAAAAAAAATGAAAACAAGGGTTGGTTATCTACAGAAGTCATCACACATAACCTTGGTAGACCTCTCACACATGTGAACCATCATAACTAACCAATTACCAGATACTTCATCTTAGAGTCAAGATATCCCTATGGAACCTATAGGGTATCCAATTCCACATCATTCACAAACAACCCACTTGTGTTTCTAAATATCAATAACATCTCTTATTTTGACACTCATCACTAATTATGAATCACATCCCTAGAAATAATCATAATCACATTAAGACCACACTATCTATTATGGAAATCCTTACTGGAATTAGGTTCAAGATATGGTATCATTCCTATCTCACATCTATATTCACTATTTGGTCCTCACACACACAATATATAAATAATATACCAAGGGAATACCATTCAGGGAACTCACCTCCCACCTTGAGAGCACGAGGAGGAGGAGGACGAGGCGATGGTGGTCGTGGCAGCGAGGGTGGAGGCGGCGGTGGCGGCAGAGGCGGAGGAAGTGGTGGCGGCAGAGGCGGCAGTGGTCGCGGCAGCGAGGGTGGAGGCGGAAGAGGCAGAGGCGGTCGCGGTAGTGGGAGCGGGGGCGGAGGTGGCGGCGGCGGTGGTGGAGGAGGAGGACGAGTATGAGGAGGATGAGGAGGAGGAAGGAGGAGGAAGGAGGAGGACGAGGAGTATGAGGTCGTGTGGCGAGGGGCCTGGTTCAGCTTCTGTGAGAGCTTGACCGCGTGTAAGCGAGGATGGCATGTTAGGGTTATTAAATAAAAACCGACAGAACCTTTATCAGCGCTCGTTAAAAGTGCTGATAAAGGTATGTTTTATCAGCGCTAAAATAAAAGCGCTGATAAAACATTCATTTATCAGCGCTAAAAAAAAGCACGGATAAAGGGGTACCCTTTATCAGTGCTTATTTTAGCGCTGATAAATGTAACATTTATCAGCACTTTTATATAGTGCTGATAAAGGCATACCCCTTTATCAGCGCTTTCTATTTAGCGCTGATAAAGGACAGCGCTTCCCTTGCCCTGTTTTGTGGTAGTGATAGATTCTTACAAGATTTTAATAGTATAATTTGGATGATTTTTGAAGATTATGGTATATTTTAACATCCTCCATCTAATTGAGTTTTATGTTTAGTGTTTTTTCCTACATTTAAATTCCTGGGGAATAAACTATTCTGGTTGGGTGAATTTTAACATCCCAACCATTAATATTATTATTGTCTTATTTTTTAGTTACATTTACAATATTATTTCCATTATTGCGTTAAAATTGAATGTTTATAGATTGATATTTTAAATTGTTAGAGAATATTCATATATCCTATGGTTTTTTTATCATTACTGCATGCCATGGAAAATCATCCTAGTGCCCCTTACACAGATTCCCATCAACACATAGTTTACAACACATGGTTATGTATAAACAATGTGTGTTACCTTATTCATTTGTGGTTTATAGTTCATTTTATACATTTAATGTTTACTTTACATAGTTCGCATATATTTTTTGATAATCCCTTGGGATTAAATTAAAAATGTGTGGCATATGCGTACATGGGAGTTTTATATAACAAAATTTAGGTATTATTAGGAGAGACCATGTAACAAGAATATGAGTGACCTTTAGTTTTTAATAGACATGTTTCACATGGTTATTTCATAGTTCCAAAATTATTCATCCAGAATATTCAAGGGGACTTATCTATCCAATTGGAGTCACATTTATTGTGAATCGGTTAGTAAAATCTATGGATAAACCTTGTGACATACCCTGTTTTATTAGATTTTGACTTTCTTATTCTACTATCTAAAATTTAAAATACCAATAGGCCTCTCTTCCTCACTAAATGACTTAAATTCATGATGGATCCAATGTATTGAGTCTCCTAAGATCCTATCCTCAATTTTTAAGCTTCCTCCCTCAATTTCATGGTGTTCCTATTTAGGTAAGGTCCTCTTCTTCTATTTTTTTCCTAAAAAAATTATTCTCCCTCTTCCTCTTTCCTTAGTTTTATCTTTTATAAACATTAGAATTAGGGTTTGGTGAAATGATTTTGGGATTGTGATGTTACGATATTCATATTGTGTCTTGGCTTCTCTTCTTCCTATGACCAGAGGATTTATTCCATCCATGCATGGTTTAAGGTATGTAATTTCATACATTCTCCATTTCCATAAATATAATGTATGATTGACCCTTCTAAACTCTTTATTCCTTATAGTTAGGGTGGTTTAAAGGATAGAAAAGAGTATTTAAAGTGGCATCCAATGAATTTAATTTTACTATTTGTTTTTTGAGAAAATGTTATCTTCTAAGTGTTTTATAAAATTCCAAAATGGTTTCCAAGGATAATTTTTTCAATTTGATGTTTAAGTCTATTAATTATTGGTATGATTTGGATTATTTCTTTTGAGTATTGATTAACTTGATTTATTAAGGATTATGAAGTTTTAGGGGTTCCCTTATGAGTTCTTATTTATTATTCCTTTATGTATGTTTCACATTTCTTCTATATGAATGGTGTTTAAGTATAATTTATATTTTAAAAATAAAATGTTAATGATTGGTATAAATATTTCCGTTAAAAGTATATTTTTAAATAATGATTTCTAAATTCAACGCTTGCAACTATTAGGAAATTTCAAATTAAATCACAATGGGATGTTGATTCATAATATTTTTCATATGAATTTTGAAAATATATATCTTATTTAAATAAAATGACTATTATGAGCCTTTGGTATGTTTTATCTAATTTTATACACCCCAATTGATGACCCCGAGTATTTTTATGTTAACTTTGATTTTATTTATTGGGGTTTCCCAATGGTAGAGGTACAGATGTGGGATTTGTTTGTGTTATTATAATTATTTCATATTAGTTGAAATAGGATTTATGTTATATCACCTCCTACCCATAAAAATCATGTGTATCTAAGGAATCATACTAAGGGATGAGATACAATTACTATCTAGTAATGGTTATATATTTTAGGCCTTCTTTGTTATCATGGACTATAGGGGAGAAACATTCATGAGTCTAGGATATAGCATTTAGTTAGTTATAGACATATGAATACATTGATATGCAAGTAGTTTGTTCCAGCTCAAGTATTTTTGTGGTATACTGAAGGAATGTTTATGAATATCCCACTAATAATATTTTTTGTTTCATTCAAATGGTTCTATCTCTATTTAAATTGATTATTTTTATTATTATATTATATAATTAATTGTTTGTTTAATTATTCAATTATTCTCATAGTTATGTTGATTTAGTTTGTTTATGAAGTGGTGTTTTCTTTTCTATACATATATTATTGCATTAGGGTGGGTTAATGTATCATTTTTAAGAGGGTTTAAGAATTTTTATTTTTAAAATGTATGTTTCATAAAGGGTTTTCAAATGATTTTTTAAAACATGTTTTGAGTTTTTAAAGATAGGTTTTTGGGAATGATAATAGTTTCATTATTTAAAAGATAAAAACCCATATTCTACTTATATTTTAATCCTATAATGTGGGGTTTTTTTAAAAAAAGAAATTCATGGACTTTTTTGTGGGAACATATTGAGTTATTTTATTTTCGAAAACAATTTTTTAAACTTTTCATCCATCAACCCATTTTCTTTTCTTATTTTCATGTTCTACTACGATATTTCACTAGGGGATAACTTGTTTTCATGGAATATTGTGACATTGTAAGTCACATTAAGATTATATCATGCCTTTTAGTTTTATTTTTTCATCTTTGTTATATCAACCAAGCCAGACTTCATCTTATTTTGGGACAATATTTTAGTTTTTCTTATTTATGATCAATTAGTTATTTACTTTTAAGATTAAATTTTTATGAAAATATTATTTCTAGTTATTTTTATGGAATGCAGATTAATTTATAGATGGTTTCTTTAAAAATTCCAATGGATTTTAAATTTCTATTATTGATATTTATCTGTATAATTTTTTTCCATAAGGACTTATTTGGATTTCATAGTTTATAGTGTGTTCTGTTATAGTGAAATAATCATCATAAAAAATTTAAACTTATATAGATTTTTGTAGTGGTTCTTTCTAGAATCATAGTGAAATAATTCTTCTATTATATAATAAATGTATTCATAAATTTCATGTAGTGAGGTGTGGATTGAAAACCTATGGAATGAATCCAACAAAACATTTCTTATATATATATTAAAATTCATAATGAATTGTATAGAGATTCCACTATTCATTTATATTAATATGAATCCAACTTCACATTGAAATTAATCATATGTCAATAGATAAAAATTCAAAATTAAGATTCCATAACACCTTTAAATGTTTTTACTCTAAAATTTCTTGTTAATTTCATTAGTTACATTTACATATCAATTTATATTACTGATTTCATATTAAATAAATTCATACTTATAAAAAAATTATCAAGAAAACACCATAATTCACCATATTATTTAATATTCTATATATACCTCATATGTAAATCTTTGGAATCCATTAATCACCATTCATTTAGAATGAATATTATAATAACTATTAAATAAATACAACATGAATTATTACTTTTTATTTATAAATTTTAAATTGATAATTTTCCAATTGATTGAAAATGATAAAATATTATAGTAACCTCTAAAAATTTAGAATCATGAAACCAAATATACAATAATGTATACTATCATCAATATAAAAATATATAATTATTATTCCTAATTAGATGTATTTGAAAAAATCCATTAATATATATAATATTTTTAATTTATTATGAAAAATCATTTCAAGTTCCAACCATCATATTCTCCATGCCTATTTAAAACCTAGACCCATAGACCTTATTCTCAAGACCTGAATTGATGTTCCATGTGGACATAAAAATGATACCTATTTCACTCTAGGAAATAAAGTATAATGGATTGATAAAATAATCCATTTGGTAATAATTTGTTCGTACAATACATTAACCAAATGGATAAAAAATTGATTTTTATTTAAAACATTTATTAAGGGCCTCTAAAATTTATACTGAAAACATAATCAGATTTATGAAATATGATAAAAGAATTTTTAATTACATACATAGTCCATGTAATGATTGGTGACCAAGTACATGAAATTTAATCTACTCCCCATATCTTCATGGTGGATATATATTTCTTCACTAATAAATTAATACATATTTATTTTAACTGTATCATGATCAATCACATCTTCTATATATTTATGTATAAATCTAGGTTTTAGTGAAAAAATTAAGGATTTGCTCAATAACATTGATATATATCCATTCATGAGAAAATTTAAAAAATTTACTTTTAACCAAAAATGATCAATGAAGAAAATGATATCTAAAAATTAAATATACTAAAATCATTTAAATATAAGATATAAAAATTTAATATATCAATACATATGATTTAAAACCAAATTTTCTATGAATATCCAATTAAATTTATTTAATAGTGGAATGATTTATGGCTTATTTTGTCTTTATAGAAACAACCTTCTTAGAAAAAAGTATATATTTTCCCAGAATATAAAATATATTATTTCTATAAATTTACTAAAAATTCATAGTTTAATGAAAATATACTCATGATAAGGAATAAATAATAATTATAAAATATTTTCAAACAATTAAAATCTAGATTTATCATTTTAAAAAAATTCATCACCTATTCATGTATTAACCACCCAGAACACACCACATTTCCATGATATATAGTTAGTGTTTCCTTTGATCCTCAGTCAACCAACTATTGATCAACTTAATTAACATTTTCTTGGTGTTGGTTTTAATATATATAAATTTTATAGGTTTTTTGAAATATATCTAACCAAATTATTTTTTGTATATGATCTCACACCAAGCAGTATCTAAGAAACTATGTGTTAAATCAACATATAATGAAATCCATTCCACAAATTATTTTTTCAATATTTTTTATTAAAAAATCGCATTAAATTATAATAATAGTCCTTCACAAAAATCTATACAATAAATTAATTTATTTATCATAATCATTAAAAAATGAATATATCATTTGACCAATCATATAGTGAGTATCAAATCTGAAACCAAATATATTATTTCATTAATTATCTATAAATTTAAAAATTGATGATCCATTCGAAGAAAATGAATGATTTATAAATACTATAATTCCTATAAATTGACTATAATAAATTATTATAACACATTTTAATATCATTTATTCAATATATTTTTTACACGACATGTCAAAGACCTTTTTCAAATAAATTAATTCCTTGGAAAAATTATTTATTTCTAAAACATAAAACTAAGTCACCACACATTAACATTAATTTATTGAATTAATTAACATAAATTTATTCATTTGAACTTTTAATCATATAACACCAATAATTATATGATGCCAAGTATACTACATAATTAAAATAAAAAAAATTTAGATTATATTAATATAAATAAACTGAACTCAGCATAAATATAATTAAATAAACACAAAACCAACGGTTATATAGTGAAATACATAATGAAACTTATTCATTGATTAAATTTCTATTAAAAAATCAATAAATATTTAACATTTATATTTAAATAAAAAAATTTGTATTAAATTTTGAAAATGCATAAACCCAATAAGAATAATCATTAAATAATAAAATAACTCAATCATTAAATCACACATCATTATAATGATTAATATTAAATATCTTCACATCTCTAATTTTATAGGAAACATAAATTTTATTCAATACTACCAAATAAAATTCATATTTACCAAAGAAAATATTCTTATAATGTCCCAGATAATGAAAAATTTAGTGTTTTACCCATCACTAATATTTTACAAAAGTACTCTTTTAATTGAGTAATGATTTCTCAGGTAAACAACATCATGTATCTATAATGTTTTTCTAGTCGATATAGATTTATCATCAATTCCTTTGTTAAAAATAAAAACATAATCTCATAAATATCAAATTACACAATTTAAAAAAAAATTATATGATGTATACCCTTTGTATTTATATCTTTTTTAGATCAGACTGCTTACACAGCTATAAATATTTCATTTTTTGGCATTAAATTAAACTTAATTATTTAATTTCTATCACTCAAACCTTAATTTAACATTCATGTGTCCCAATTAAACTAATTCCTAGTTTCCCATTACATCTGTGACAACATTCAATAAAATATGTATACATTCCATAACACCTCTGAATATATTTTAATTACCACTCTTGTTTTTTTTATTTATATATTCATTTTCACAATTATAAATTCTCCCATTTTCATTATGCAATAATATATCCTTTAATAATTAATACATAAATATTAAAATTGTATTATAGTTTAAAATATAATTATTATGGTACTATGTTTAACATCAATTCAAAATTAAAATTCATTATATAATCATGTTGGAATGTAAAATGATTAAACTGTGATTTTATCCTTTGCAATTAAATTACTTTCATAATCCTAAATTCCATCATTAATCTTAATAATACTGTAAAACATAAAAACTGCACATATTTAGATATAGTATACTTATAAAAACACAAAAAAAATTATACAAAATATTTGTCAAATCAATCTATCAAAATCCACCACACATGAAGTCATAATTTTTCTCATGAATATTTCATTATATCATCATAATGGAAATCCATCATTTATATTTTTTAACCATCTTGATCAATAAAATAAAATAATTTCTATTTGGTATGTAATTTCAATTATCACATAAAAAATTTCTACACATTTGTTTTCAAGAAATATGATAATCCATATTTTTTACATTAACTAAAAAATTAAAATTAAATTCCTTTTCCTTTTACTATCATATTTATACTTATCATTTATTTTTATTCCATGTTTCATATACCAAAAATTAAAATAGTTCTCACATCACTGAATTGTTATTGAATTGGAGTTATACTCTTTCACATGTATATCTATTATAATCATTAGATTTCAATGCATCTAAATATCTCGTTTCCAATTCGATATCAATATAAATCATGTGGTAATATGAAATTTATGTCTATTTGAGGTTAATGTATTATAGGTAGTGATGTAAAAATTTAGAAACATAAAATTGGGAGATAAACACTTAGGTGCACTGAATGATTTATAATTAAATGTAAATAATCCTATTACTCTCTATTTTTTATCCTCCAAAAAATAAAACCCATCCCAAAAAAATTTCCACTTCCTAAAAACTCAAAAAAACGATGAAATTATTAATACAATTTTCTATTTTCCTATATTTTTCACATTTCCTTTTTCTTTTAAGTTTGATGCAATGAATATATAGTTAAAATAAATTCATGATATCTTATCCCATAACCAAAAATTAAAATTTAAATCCTTAATTTTCATGATTTTTTATCCCAATTAAAATTATGAAAAAATCGTGGATTTATATGAACGAATTATAATATAATTAGGAGAAGTAATAAGGTTAGGGTAGAAAAAGGAAAATTGTCTTCTGATATGGGTTTACTATTAGATTTCTTTGATTAATTAGTGGATAATGTAAAAAAATGTAATAGATTCCTCTAATGTGTATAGTTAAAAAACAAAAGTGGAATAAATCATCTTATTATGATTTTAATTTTTTAGTTATAAAAAATATTAATGCAATTTATAATAGACCATGTATACCAAGCATATCTTAAGAAATGTAGTATTATGATGAATAAATCAAATGATATAGAATATGTTAAATTAATGGAAGTTAAATATATTTCCCATTCCACTATGTAATGGATAAATATATCCATTCAACTGGCATAATGTTTAACATATAAATGCATATATGTGTTTAAAAAAATTATTTACTCAAATTATTCAATCTCCCAAATTCCAGATTTATATGTTTAATATTACAAAATATATTTTTACTTATTCCCCCATCATCTATCGAATTAATACTAATAAAAATTATATTTAAAATAATTTATAACGGTATAAATAAGTAATTCAGTATATAATAAATAAAATCTATATCAATGAATTAATTATTATATAAAATTTGAATAATAAATTGTTGAAATTAAATATAAATTTTTTTGGGGGTGTGAAAATATATAATATAAAATAAAACATACTTATCCATTTAATATATTCTCAATAACATTCAACAAATTATGTTTTATTCCCTATTATTTAACGAAAAACAAAATACACATGTGAGAGTATAGGACTCATATATTGGATTCACAAAAATATGTGGAAATTAAATTTTTATATCATAAATCAAACCAAGTATAAATACTAGAATTATATTCCTATTAAATAAATTGGTATAACCTCTTATGTTAATTGTTTAAAATATTTAATCTATCAATTAACTCATCAGGCCATGTAATGTAATAATTGGTATGTGATTCAAAATGTGGACAAATGAATTTTCTATAATTATATTTATATATATATGGTTCCTCTTCCATCTAATAAAATATAATTTCTCTCAACTTTTTGTATAAAATATCTAATTCTAAGGGAAAAATACATAGACCATTATTCAAACCCAAAATTAAAAATTAATTCATGTACCAACCGATATTTTTGTCTATCTTTGATACCATCTTTGATTGAGTTTTTTCCTCCTCTATCCTTTCAATGAAACCTAATTTATTAATCCTTTTAGAAAATTTCCAATTTTATTTCTTCCCCATAGTTGATATGAATTTACTTTTATAAATGGAAAAAATCATTAGGATTCATCTACCTTTCCACATTCCAAAACTCTTCTTCACCATTATTATTTTTTATCACTTGATGAATGATGAACATTATTTTTCATATCACTAGTAGGAAAATTCTCTTTAGTGACATTAATTTGACAATTGTTCTTGAAGAACCAGAATTAAAATTCCACTAAAATGACAATTAACATTGGTTCATCATAAAAAAATGTTAAAATTCCACTTTTGAGATCGGTTCATGAATAGAATATGTTAAAATTAATTTTGGATGACTACTAACATTACTTCATAATGAAAAAATATAAAAATTAAAAATCTTTAAATCATTTTTTCAAAATGAAAAATGATAAAGACCTAAAAACATAATATAAATGAAATTAGTACCATTCAAATGATTGTTATACTTTCATTGTATCTAACATTGACGTATGAATTAAATTTTATGGTCATTATAACTTGGACTTATCTCAGAAGATAAATTTACATTTTGTAATATATAACATTCAATTTTTTAGTTCCCACATAATATTTATAATTCCAAAGGAAAATATTGAAAAATAATATATAATCCTTTTTCATTCTTAGTTATTCAATATTTTAATTCTATTCCCTTTTGATTAACATCAAAATTAAATCATTTTTTCATTCAAATGATTCATGTATGATAATTATCATTATTATCTCAGCATTTTGTAATTTTATTATTGGGTCTATTCATTTTTTATAAATTTTAAAGACTTCTTTCCTTATATAAAATTATATTTCATCCCATTGTGGTGATAATAAAAAAATCCCCAGTATATTTTCCAATTGGAGAGTAAAATTCCTTATCAACCAAAATTATAGATGATTCAAAACTACTTCTCTCAAAAGATAATTAATATCACCAAAAAATAATCAGAATTAAATGTATTCGAAGCATGAATTGAAATTAAGTTGATGCATTGAGTTTATTATTATTATTCTCATCTAGTTTCTATTTTTTTACTTTATGCATCTCATTATTTCTTCCAATTGGTTAATTTTTATTAATGTGTTTTTAAAAAAAAATAAAACCATAATTGGTCGTAAAATTTTCTCTATAACTTTATTTTAACTCCTTCAATAGTCAAATTTTGTGGTGTGAAATTTAATACACCATTGTATATTTTCTACTTATTTTTAACATTATTTATTATCATCACATGTGGTATAATATAATTATACATTGGTTGTCATAATAAATGACGTTGAAAGTACTGAAGTTTTGATTTTGGAATTGATTATCAGAACATCTGATATTGATAATCTTGAAAATAATATATTTAATGATGGATTATATAATGTCCAGTATAAATAAAACGTTAAAAATTTGAATCATTTTCATTGGATAGTAAAATGACATTTAAATTCAAGAAAACTTACATTAACAGATATTTTCTAAATACTACCAATAATACTTAAATATAAACCCCCTATATGAATATCAATTAAATCCAAAACCATTTATCATAATGTTTTTTAAGAATACGGGGTGTTTTTCTTCATCTTTCTAAAGATCAAGAAAAAATTTATAAATTTCAAATTTATCTGCATTAAATAAAACATCATTAATCAAACATAGTAAATATCTTATTTTTATATCAATAAATTAGAGGGAAACCTATTTGGGATTTTCCTCCTCCAATACCAATATTTTATATTATGATTATGTCATGGTTTTTACAGTTCTGGAAAAATTGCTTGAATATTTTACCAACTCACAATCCCAATGATTATTGGATTTGGAAAAATACTAAGATATGTTTTTCTTATGTTTAGACACCTCTACACTACTGTTGAACAGTCACCTATGAATTCTCTTGATCTCATATCCTCAATATTATACAAGTTCAAAACTATTTACAATTAAATTTTCATTATGTGAAAATATTTTCTTACTATAATTCATTGGATGTGTAAATATTGTGTTTTTTATAATTTATAGAGATATACTCCTATATTCAAAAATTTCTCATTGTCATGTTTGGGAATAATGGTTGAGGTTTTTTTGGTGGTAGAGAAATATCTCACATCAATTTAAATTTACTTATATTTTTTCCTTCTAATTTTCCTCATCTTTCCCCACTTTTTTTTACCTCCATTATTTATTACTCTCTCATTTTTATCACATTTATATATATTTACAATCCAAATGGGTATCTATTTTACCTATTGAAATATTTTGATCTATGTATTACTAGGTGCAGCTCTTATAGTCCACTTCATAAATTCATTTCCCAATTTATCAAAATAGAAATTTATAATTCCTTAGTGTAATGAATTTATGTGTTATATTTTCTCCCACTCATTTAATTTAATCTTGGGGAGTATTCATGATCTTCTCTATGGTCCCCTCTTAAAAATTTACTCAATTTTTATATTTTATACATATATGATTTTTAGAACTCGAAACCTATTCTTATTTATTGGAATCCTTTTTTTATATGTTTCCCCCATCACTAAAATTTATTTTACCCATTAAAATCCACTTATTTTTTACCCTAGTATACATACTTTGGGATTGATTTATGGACCTCATCATTTCCATTTAATTAGTAAAAACTCATATTTGCACAATTATTCATCCATTAAAACACAAAATTTTCACTTATATATATATATATTTATTTATATATTTCAAAATTTCATTAATTAATATTGAAAATTACTACATGAAATGTTATCAAACAAATATTATATCTTGATAAATAACATATCGATTAGTGATCCTCCTACTAAAACCTCAATAAATAGCCTATTTATTTGATAAATTACCTTATAAAATTTTATACTAGAAACATTTTCCATAAAGTAATAAGTTATACTTATTTGAAAAATATGGAAAATGTCTCCAATGCATTATAAATTAATTCATTATCAAACTTAAAAAAATATTAAATATTTAAACAAATTTTACAATGTTTGAGAGAGGAAGGATTTCTCCTAATAATCATCATACAATGTCATCCCATGTTATAATGTAATTTAATTTTAATCCTTGAATCTATTCATTATCATATTTTATTAAATTTAATTTAATCAACCCTATTGCATCCTCAAAAAAATTGAAATGTATCTTAATGTTCATGAAATCTTTCCATGTGTGTGTTTAGATCTTTATGTGGTATCTTAGTAAATTTATTTTATTTTTAAATCATATGAATGATTATAAAATTAATCTAGATGAAATTTATATTGACTAGTGGAATAACAATCCTTTGACATAACCCCCACACTACAAGGTAAATTATATTCCATTAATATTATTTGGATTAGTTTTTATTTTTTTATGGTTTGGTCCAACTGATGGATTCAACCTACACTATCCACAATTAAATATTTTAATTTCATAAATATACTCTTCTATATCTTGATATTATACTTAATAAGTTTCTTCCCTAATTGAAATTCTCAATTTGAGTACGCATTTATCAAATACATTTTACATAAAATTCAAATAATGAACACACCAAGCATAAAAAATTTAATAAATTATAAAATAAAATGGAAAGGGGTGTGAAACTATCTTCTCTAATATATTCCATAACATTTTAAATTTATTTATTTCCAATAATTTTAAATTTTATATTTAATGTGATAACCCCTAAATTTTTTTAATCAAACCAACCATTCAACACAAAAACCTCACACATAGTAGCCAATCAAAGATAAAAAAACTAATTAAACATGTAAGGACCCAACCCTATTTTCCTAAAGCTGGTGCCTTTTTCGATTAAATTATTATTTAATTAAGTAATTCTTATCCCAATGTAATGAATAGTTTACCAGATTTGGAAAACAATATATATACATAAGTTTAATATTACAACTTGAAAGGTGATACAACGTATAAACTTCTTTTGAATCACACATAATCTCCTAGATTATCATTAAAAGAAAATTAAAATATACATATTCGCAACCTAGGTAAAATAAAACATGTGAAAGGGATGATCTCAGTTACACTTTAAGGGTAAATAATAAAGTGGGAGACCATATAAACATAAACATAAGGTATGATGAATTACTAAAAATGAGTGCCTTTAAAAATATAAATGAGCATAATATAGAAAGAATTAAAACTTATTAAATAATTCCATAAAACATAAACATGGATATTATAATAGTCTAATAATCACATGGACTATAAATCTATATTTCTATAATGAGGGGATGTATAATTTCGGACAACTGAAACATATCATCGAGTCCTTGACCCAGACGTTCGAAAATACTAGGGTAAGGCCTCAGACAAAACCCAATCACGTTTTATATAATGATACTGACCCATTCATCGAGGGTATATATCTGTCCACATGCATCACTTACTAATTCCAATTCATTCCTTGTATTAAGGGGGATAATCTTAAAAAAATATATACATTCATATTGAAACTAACATATGAAATGGAAATAAATTTCCCCATATCTAAAAATTACCACTAAAAGTAATATGGTGCATGGTTTCAAGATAACACATCAATAGTTAAACTAATAATAATAAATTAAACAAAATATGGAAGATTTTATAATAAAAAATTATTCCTAATTATACATAAAATTTAACAAGAGTGTTGAAATATATAAAACCACTCTTATAAAATCATCAAGTAATTTTTGAGATAAATACTATTTTCATTTGAGAAGATAATTTCATTAGGAAAAATATTTTTATAAAACAAGAAGTTAAATAATATAGTTATTTCATTTTAAAATTATTGATTTCCTAAATATAATGGTGGATAAAAAATGACTATAGAGTGTACTTGAACATAGGGAAGAATTCAAGAAGAACAATTGATACAGATTTCTATTTCAGGAAGGTGTTTTGAAAGACTATTTTAAAGAATGTAAATCCATTTAAAATAAAGAAATATTATTGTTTTTATGAATATATATATATTTCACACATAATTTATTATATGTACATATTAATAAAAAATAATTTTATTGAGGTTAGTATAGAATGAGTGTAACCCCAATGAAAATGGAGGTTAGAGTATAAAATACATACCTTATGTATGAATGTGTTCCTAATCATGAAATTAAGTTCCAAGAATATGAAATTATACTTATTAATAACTTCAATCAAAACCTATTATAAATGTATTTTATTTAGAATAATTTCATTAGGTTCATTTATGGTCTTTTTTATGGATTAAGAGATTCAATATCATCATTTGGGAGTGCATGTTTCATTAGGTTTTAGGAATTGATTTTATATGTTAATTATTTTCATATAGATGTTTATATGATCATATAATTCATTTGGTTCCTTTTTTTGGGGATTAATAATTAGATGAAACTTTAATGACATACAATTCGATTAATTTGGTTGTTTTTCGATCAATGGGAACTCGTTTTGTTTTATAAATTAAGACATGATGTTAAAAATGATTTCAGAACATTAAATATGATATATTTTAAATATCTTATGATCTAGATCAACCAAAAAAATGATTTCATAACCAAAATTGAATACAATAATAGTAGTTTAAAACCCATCATCCATTAATGAGATAAATTAACACATCTCGAATGGAGTTTTCATTTTTGGTTTAAAAATAGGGGAAAGGATAAATGATAATGAATTACACCATTATAATAAAAAAAATTATAGTAATTTTAACATACTATAGATATAATAATATTTGGAGGAATTTTTGTGAGGAATGAAAAATAAATAAAAGAACATGATAGAAATAAAAGAAATGAAAATAGGAATTTACCTCCTGAATTTATCTTCTATGAGAGCCTCTTTAGGAGAATGTATTAGGTGTTTTGATGAGCACAAGGGCTGATAGATATGGGGAGGAATATGGGAGGATATTTTATCATAGTTTATACAAGGTACATGTCTTGGGAGGAGTGATGTGAAGAGGGAGTGAGGGGTCATTTTTATATTGGAGGAGATGAGTGATTTTTTAATATTTTATTTATTATTTTATTATTTTGATCAAGACAAGAAATAGTGATTATTTTAGTGAAAACAAAACAACAATAAGTGCTTGTGAGTTCGAAACAAGTGTTATTACTTCAGCCTTACCTAACCTATGACTCAAAACAATCATGTATTTTTCATTTATCATAAATTACCATATTTTACTATTCACCGAAAACTCTAGTAATTTAGAAAAATACCAAAAAATAAACATAACCATTTATTATTGTTTATAAATAATATATGGACTCCATTTTATCAAATTAATTTTATAAATATGTTAAATTTAATTTTTAAATACAATCACTATTTACTCGAAAAAATCAATTTTTAAAACTAAAACTCATTGTATAATACCCTGAAATATTAATTAAGATCTTATTAAATTATATTAAAATCATAAGAAAAAAATATATTTTTTTAGGAAAGTATTTTGAGAATTTTAATTTCCTTTAAAACAAATTTATTAATTTAAAATTGTAATTAAATATTTATTACTCACAAAAATACCAACACTTAATTATTAATTTAATAAATATTCTATTTCATTTATAAGGTGCCTAAAATATATTTATACCTTAATGGGTGTGGTTACTATTCATAAGGGTCATATTTCTATTTATAAGGGTAAAATTACTATTCACAAAAAAATGTATGTCAATCCTATCATACTCTAAATCTCTTACTAAATGTAAATGTGTATATCAAATTTTCTAAATTGAAAACATAGAGGTGGAAAAATTGTGTTTTCTGGTTACCTTATATCGAAGTGGTTATTTGTAAATACTTATTGTTTCATGCGTTAAATATTAAATTAATTTTCAAATCCTTTGGTTGTTACATTCTCCCCCTTAAAAAATTGCATCCTAAAAATTCTAGAATAGTGCCTCATAAAAATATTTGGGTAGTTATTCATTATAATCTACTCATGATTCTATGTTTCATCTTAAATTTTATGTTTTCTCAAAATTAACTTCTCAATTCATGTATTCTGATTCCCCAAACCATGATCAATAGTGTCCAAAATCCGGATAGGCACATCACAATAATATAAGAAGGGTTTAAATTCTATACCTTCAAAAGTGAGGACATGTGTTGGTTCTTGCATGTACTTTCTCAACAATTATACATAGAACAAATTTTGTAATTTAGATAGGCTAGGGGAATTTCCAAAGAATACAAAAACTCTAATTCCCTCAAGAATTTCAAAAGCACCAATATATCAAGGGCTTAATTTTCCTTTCTTCCCAAATCTTATTACGCCATTCCATGGAGATAGTTTCAAGGAAACATGATCTCTAACTTGAAAATACAAATCCTTCCATCGATTATCAGCATATCTCTTTTTTCTTCTTTGAGCGGCTTCGATGTGGGTTTGAATAGTCATTAACTTTTTGTTGTTTCCTCAACAAGATCTAGGAAACAATGCTTAATTTCACCAACTTCTTCCTAGACATATTGGTCCATACAATGCATCTAATGGGGCCATTTTAATACATGAATGGATGCTATTATTGTTTGAAGACTCTATCAAACATATATACTGATCCAATATACCTTGAAAATCAAGTGACCTTGATACCATCATGTCTTCTAAAGTTTGGATCTTCCTTTCTGATTTCCCTTTAGTTTGTGGGTGACAAGTAGTACTCAAATGATGCTCAGTATCCAAATATTCTTCAATACTTTTATAGAATTATGATGTAAATCCTGGATCATGATCAGAGAAAATTGATATATGTCCTCAATGAAGTCTCACATCTTCATTTATATAGAGTCGTTCAAGGTTATATAGTGGAAAATTCTCTCTTATAGCGAGGTACTGTAAAGATTTCGTAAGTCAAACCACAATTACCGATATTTCATCATTAATTATTGGAGTTTTGGGTAATCCATTAACAAAATCTATGGTGAGGTCATTCCATTTCCATATAGGAATAGATAGTGTTTTCATGACTCCTCTAGGATGTTTTCATTTGACCTTCACTTGTTGATAGACTAAACATATTGATACATAATAATAAATTTACCACATTATATTTTCCTATAAAAAATGATCCTTCAAATATCTATACATTTTATTACAACCTTGAAGTATAGAAAAATTCAATCTATAGGCATCGTCCTATAACTCCCTTTTCAGCTCGGGTATAGAGGGAACACATTACCTCTTCCCAAATTTCAAAATTCCATTCTCAAACACAAATTCTACTGACATCCCATCATTAATAGTAGTAATTTTATTTTCAATATTCTCATCATAGGATTGAGAAAATTTAACTATTTCTAATAAAGATGGTTGGGAAACCAATTTTAAAAGTAGTGATGTTTCACCTTCCTTAATAATTCCCATATCCATCATCACTTGATCTATGTACAAAATATCCTTGTCAATATTCATTTTGTTTAATACTTGATGATCCTTCTTTCTCAACTCATCATCTATAATACTTTTCTTTCCTAAGTGGTTGTGTATGGAGAAATTGTAATCCTTGTGTAGCTTGAGTCATCGCCTTTGCCTCTTGTTGAGTTCTTTTGGTGTGAAGATATATTTCAAGCTCTTATAATCTGTATATATGTCATATATTTAATCATATAGATAATTTATAAAAATCATTAGAGAAAATATTAGAAGTATTATCTTAATATCATGAGTTCGATAGTTTTGTTAAAGAATGTTTAGCTGCAATGATGCATAGGCAATAACTATTTCATTCTATATAAGGATACAACCAAGCCCTTCCTTGGATGCATCACTATAGATCACAAACCCATCATTTCCCTATGGCAGAGATAAGACCAAATAATTCTCTAATCTCCTCTTTAATTCATTTAAACAATCATCCCATTTTTTTTATTTCTAACTTATCCTTGTTACGAGTAATCTTGGTTAACAGGATGGTTAATCGGCCGATTTTCTCAACAAAATGATAATAATAACCTCTTAAACCAATAAAACTACATACCTCAATTGTGTACATTGGTGTAGGAAATTTCTTGAATAGCCATTGTCATCACGAGATCAATGGACATTCCGTCATTAGAGACAATATAGCCAAAAATAGAAACTGATTGAAGCCAAAATTCACAGTTTCTAAACACCCCAAATAATTCATTTATTCTAAGGAAATTTAGAATAATGATCGAGTTATTTTCATGATCATTTTAGATTTTAAATCATACCATGATATCATCAAAAAATACCAACAAATCATCAATATATTCCGTGAAAACCCAATTCATTAGATCCATGGAAAAATAGTATTCATTAGTCAGTCCAAAATGAATTACTATAAACTCATAATTCCCATATCTGGATCTAAATGATGTCTTTGGAATATCTTCATTCCTCACATGCAACTAGTTATATATAGATCGAAGGCCAATATTAAAAAATTAATGGGCTCCAGGAAGATGATTAAATAAATCATTAATGTGTGGTAGGGGATAATTGTTCCATATAATTATAGAACTGATCACCTTATAGTCAATGCACAACCTCATAGATAAATATTTATTTTTAATGAAATGAATAGGGGCTCCCCATAATGAAAACTAGGAAAAATAAATCCTTTATCACACAATTCCTCTAGTTGTTTCTTCCATTATACTAATTCAACTTTGGCTATTCTATACGGAGTCTTTGATATAGGTCATAAACTATGAATTAAATTAATAGAGAACTTGAAATCTTGCTCTAGATGATGTTTAGATAAATCTTCTAGAAACAAATAAACATATTCATTCCACATAGGTATTTCCTCTATTTGAATATTACTTTCCTCACCCATAGATATTTCATTATCTTCCACTCCATTAATTGAATTCAGTAGAGATACTAGGGGTGGATCTAGATGAGAAACATATGGAAAGTATTCCACTTTGAATTTAAGGGATTCTAAACTATTCCCAAAATTTGGTACATCCTCTTCTTGAAATATATTTTTGAATCGTAATTCGAAACTCAATCCTTACTGAGAATTTTATCAAATTCAATCTGGGGTATGATGATAAGGTCAGAAACTAAATCATTTTTATGTGTCATAAAGGTGATTGAATGAAAATTATTTGTTTCAATTATACTTCCCTTAGGAGTTTTGGCTAAAAAATATATATTTAAATCAAATTTAAAATGTATATTTTTCTTGGAAAACTGGGAATATATAATAAAATGTTATGATAAAAAATCAAATAAATAATTGTATATGTTAGAGTGAATGATTAAAGTACTTATCAGCACATTAGTAAGAACTTCATACTCAACAGTTATGATCACATAAGCTTGGCCTTTCTCCTTTGTCCTTTCTCCCTTGGCCTTCTTAGAAGAAATATTCCTTGACACTTTGGAAAATCATTTTCATAATGTCCCATATCTTTTAAAATGAAGCATTAAATATTGGTAACTTCATTATTTCCCTTGAAATCATGGGATTGGAGTCCCTTTTATCCACACATGTATTGGAATACTTTTCTTTTTATGTAATATATATATATATATATATTTTCCTTGAAAAAGCATCACATTTTGGAAAACATCCTTTTTATTGATCCCTTTATCCATTATTTCCACTACCACCCTCTTCTTCTCTTGTTTCCCCAGAATGTCATAAGACATAGAGAATTATTTATCTATATTGATAGCACATGATACAATATGATCATATTATGGGTGTCCTTGGGGGACTATTTCCCTTCATTAGAATGGTTTTAAACCATAAATGAATCGATTAATATTGTTCCTTGGATTACGTATATATTCGGTGGAATTCATTTCTAACCTTGTAAAGTTATATTTATACATTACAACATTCTAATCCTCTTTTTTCCTTATATTTAGAAACTACCATTCCATATGTACTACATATTCACAAGGTAAGTATTTTTCTAAAAAGATTTCATTAATTTCCTTCTATTCCATTTCATCAATTTAACCCTCCCCCTTTTTTATAATCAAAGACCACTACTGATCTGAATCTCCCAATTGACGATAAACTACCATGGAAGCCTTCTTTATTTTGTTACATCCCGAAGTGATAAATATCTTCTCTAAATATCTTATCTACTGCTCTTCTATGAATGGGTCTATAGTCTCATTGAATTATAGAGACTGTTGTCGCATAAAGTGGTCATACATAGCTCCTCCATATTATGGATCTGGATGCTACATAAAGGTATGTTTCATGTTCATAACTTGAGTCTATTATCCTAGTATAGTTATATGTTTCCCAGCACCAGTAAAAGCACCAGATCCAAAATCATTATCTTTAACCATATGGAAATCCCTAATTGTTATAGATGCATTAATCCGGTTTCTATTGCTTCCAAAAGGTGAAATTTCTAACAACTTTAATTCACTATATTAGGTTATGAATCATAATGTATAATCACTTAATAGAAAAATACATATCATAAATTGAAATCTTATCCATAGTAAATCTCTTAATCAAAAACATGGTTTCTTTGGGGAAAATTTTACATTCAATTCCTTCATAGTGGTTTTTCATGAAAATTTGAATTATCATAAGAATGTCCTTAGGCATTGTCAAAGCAGGTGCATAGTAAGGCTTGTTGTCATATACTACGATACCCAGGGAAAATCCTCAAACTCCTTTTTCGAGTTTTTACTCCTAGGTACATCAATTCTAGAACCACATCCACTTGTAGTATCCATATAAAGATTTATATTCTAGAAATATCTAAATAATATATTCCTTTAAAAAAATCCATTATTCCATTGTATGTTTATACTTAAAAGAAATTGAGTGTTTTGTACTATAATATACATTTTCTATATCTAATTTCCATGTTTTCTACTCAACATTCTATGATACAAACTTTAAGGACATGACCCCAATTTCCCAGATCTGGTGCTTTATTTTATTACACTTAAATATAAATATGGAATTTATATCCTCAAGGAATGAATATTTTAGTAGATTTGGAGAATAATATACATATATATGTTCATTATTCCAATATTAAAGTAAATAGAACATAACAACTTCTATTGAATCACACATAATCTACAAGATTGTCCTTCCAATTCATTCATAATATAAATCTTCACCACTTGGGAAAAAAATATGTGAAAGTGGTGGGCATATATTCTTAGTAAGGGTAAATTAAATAGTGGATGAAAATATAAACATGAACACTAGGAATGATGAATAACTAAAAATTAATGCCTTTAAAAATATACATTAGAATAATATTCAATTAAAAAATGATTTCCTCATGCCATAAAACATAAAAATGGATATTTTAATATTATAATAATCACATGGACTATCAATATCTAGTTTAATAATTAGGGAGTGCATAATTACAGACAACTGAAACACATCATTAAGTCCTCGGCCATGATGTCTAAAAAAGTAGGGTAAGGCCTCATCCAAAATCCATTTCTATTTTGTCTCATGAGAACAACTAATGAATCAAGGGGATATAGATTGCCCCAAAAGACACATACTAAGTCAAATTAATTCCTCAAGTGAATTGGTATAAAAATAAAAAATATATGTATTCCTATTAAAACTAACATTTATATGTAAATAACATTTCCTAAACATAAACACTAACCATTCAGAGGAATATGGTGAATGGTTTCAAGATAGAAAATCCATAGTTAAACTAATCATAAAATATGAAATAAAATAAGGTAGATGATACTATTAATAATTATTTATAATGATACATAAAATTCAAAAATAGTGTTTAAATAGAAAAAATTACTCTTGTAAAATCATCAATTAATTCTTGAGATAATCACTATTTTACTTGAAAAGAAGAGTTCTTCTGGAAAAATATTTGTATAACACAAAAAGTAAAATAATATTGTTTGATCATAATAAAATAGTTAATTTTTAACAAATTATGGTGGTTAAAAATAAATTATATAGTGTACTTCATCAAAGGTTAGAATTCAATAAATTCCCTTGAAATGGGATTGTATTTCAAGAAGAAGTTTTCAATGATATTTTTAATTCATGTAACTCCAATTAAAATAAATAAGGATTATGGTTAGAATTAATATTGAGAACATTCACCCAGAATTAATGAGGATTACATAATAATAAATAATAATTTCATTTAGGAATGTATATAATAAGTGTAACCCGAATGAAAAAGGTTGTTCTGGTAGAAAATCCTTACCTTATGTCTGAATATGTTCCGCTCTTGAACATATGGACCTTGAATATAGAAATAGATTTATTGATAACATAATTAAAAACCTATTATATATATATTTTATTTAATATAATTTTATTATGTTCATTAATGGTCTTTTTATGGGTTAAGAGATTAAATATCATTGTTTTTCAGTGCTCGTTTCATTAGTTTTCATGATCGGTTTTTTTGTATGGAAGTTAATGTAAAATGAGAATTGAATAATATAATTGATGTCATAAGTTATTAATTTTACTAAATAAGGTTAAATGGTTATATAATTAGTTTGGTTTCATTGGTTGAGGATGAATAATTAGATAAAATCTAAATGATAAATGCTTGGATTAAATTGGTTGTTTTTCGACCACCAAAAACTCATTTTGTTTTATAAATTTATACAATGTGTAAAAAATTATTAAAGAATATTAAATATAATATATTACATATATTATGATCTGGTTAAAACAAGGTTTCATGACAAGAATTTAATTTGGTAATTGAAGATGTAAACCTGTCGTCCATGAATGTGATAAATTAACACATCTCATATTGTGTTTTAATTTCTAGAATAAAAGGAGGGGAAAGGAGATATGGTGATGACTTATTCTACTATCATAAAAAAAATTCCATGGTATTTAGAGTTTAATTTAACATGAGGCTTACACTATTTTCACCAATTAATTCTTATATGTGGTGTAAGAACTAAAACTAATGTATTGTTTATCATGAATAAATTTATCACAATGGTATTTAGATTTTAATTTTACATTATTTATTTCATGAGGATTATAATTCAGAATTACCAAGTAGTAAGGTACTTTTCACAATTTTTCTTTCTTTGATACATACTTTATTTTTGTTCTCAATATTCATTATATAGGGTTTACATAGTACAATTTTGACTTATAATACCATTTTTTCCCTTATTCCCGATATTTTGATATTCAATTTCAATTATTTCATCTATGTGAATTTCAATTAAGTGTTACCATGTGAAAATGAATTTCATAGTAAAATTTCATTACTTGGGTTATATTACTTCCACATCCTTGTTATTATTCTATGTTTATGTGTATAAAAATATTTTAATATATATTGTTGTATTTCCACTATTTCTAAGTGATTTTCCATTTTAAAAACATATTTTATTTATTTATTGATTCTCACATAAACATTATGGTATCATCAAGGGTTTATTTATCATTCTCAATTTTATTCGAGATTGTTTACACTGGAATTTTCATAATAAGAAATTATTGGTTTACTATTTGATAAATAATTCATTTTTATTATCCTATAGTTATTAATGACCAATTATAATTAATAATAACATTTTTATGCTCATATTTTCATAAAATATTTTAGAATGTCTTTTTGAAAACCAAACTTCATTTGACTCTTTAGTAAGAGAAAATTATTCCTTCTAAAACCCCAATTTTCTAAATTGGTTTTACTTTTTTTAACATTTCACAAATGATTTATTAATGGAATTTTTTCCCTTTAGTATTTTTCAAATGATTTAAATGGAATCCAATAGTCACATTATAAACATGGAATATTTTTGACCTTTTTACTAAATAAAGAGAATTTTTTCCCTTGTACGACATGTAATAATTTACCAACCATAATTTCATTGAATATTACATTGCATGTTTAAAGGGTTAATTTTTATGGAAAATTTTATTAAATGTTTTTTAAAATAAAAATATTTTCAAAAAAATCAAAATCAAAATTATATTATCTGAAGGAATCTTTTCAAAAGTTTTTTTTATAGGGTTTTTGTTCATGAATGACAACACCACATTCATTTTTAATCCAATTGGGATAATGTAAATTATACCATCCATATATTTCCTCTAGATTTTTTATCATTTCATTAACCAAGGAAAATATTGACATTTAGTACCTTGATTCCTGGTTAGTCCCCTTGAAACATTCAATTTCTTATGACCATTAAATTTTAATTTTCACCTAGTAATCCATATCATTTATCATGGATATGTTCACTACCTAAAACATATACCATTATTACATATGGTGTTCTCATTGAATTTTATTTTATTTACTAGTGAAATATATTATAAATATGCACCCTTTACTCAATATGGATTTTTGAGAAGGCATTTTTTATGAATATAAATAAAATATTTGAAATTTGAATAATGCTTTGAAAATAAAAGACATGGGTTTGGAACATTTAATGAAATAAAAATTTTTTGGGGCTAATAAATAAAATACCCACAATGCATCAGTAGTCTCATGATGCAAAATCATTTGGTGATAAACCCATTTTGTTTTTTCCAAGTAGAATAGATGGTTTTCTACCCATAGACAAAACTTTCATAATGATAGATCATGATAGTATAGTGGTTCATGTTCTAGAGAAAGGATCTCCAATAATTAAGAATTTTCATTAATTATAATTAAATTATTATCATTATCCATTAGATTTTTCCTTTCAAAAATATAAGGATGAATTTTCATCTCAATTTATTGACTAAATGGATTTTCTTTTATGTTATTTTACTTTTATATTATTTATTCAATTATTTTTTAGTTTACTGATTACATGGCTTATATCATTAGTTATTACCTTTTCATATTGAATATTTTCATCGATTCATTATTGATTCTTCTATATTTGACCCTTACTGCTCATTTGATCTCACCCTTATTTTGTTACCATTTCCCCATGAATCCAAGAATTTTACTATAAAAAATTACAAAGATATGCTAGATGGAATTATTTTTTATTTACATGAAAATATAATGTTTCAATGATTGAATTCATTTGTAATGAAGAAAAATTTATATATCTGGTTTAAATAAGAATTCTAAACTCTTCGATTATTTAGTATTGTATTCCTTGTAATCATACCAATGTAATTGTAGTTTACACTAGTTCTGGGCCTTTTGGAACATGGTCACAAAAATTAGTATCATATGATGTTTAGTAGAACCCATGGGAATGAGATTTTTTAAAACATTGATCAGGTAACATGACCCTAAGATGGAATTTGATGATATGTATAAAAGAACATCCTAGAATTTTGGCATAGTAGAGATTATGTATGTCATCCTGGAAAATACATATTTTTCTATATAATACATGTGTGTGTGGTTCTATATTATATTTATGTAGGGGTTTCAACTCTGATAATGTGTGTCTGTCCTAACATAAGTGTAACCTGGTACACGAAAAAGGTCCTTGCTTTACACCTAGTTTGACACTCTTGAGGGATAATATTAGGATAATTCATATTATCTTCACCAATCATTATAAAGGATCTAAATAGATTATGAAAACTAATTAAATAGGTTGATATATAGAACATGGAATGACTTGGTTATAAATAAAATGGTTGAAGAATTTGTAGGATTCTAGAAATAAATTTTAGAAGTATTTTTACCAATATTGTTTTTATAAGATCATGATACATCAAAGGATTATTTAAAATTTTATAAGAATGTATTTATTTATTAACAAAATATTTATGGATACCATTAAGGGGTTATGAGATAATTTTTTACTATAAGACATATTTCTTAAACAACTCTATAGTTTTTAGGTGACTGTGGACATTTTGGATAAATTTTGGGCAATTATATGTTTTATAGGAATAGTTTTTTGTGGATAAAATCCATTATATTTATTAGAAATGTGTTTAAATATATTGATATCCTTTCAAGTTCATATGATAAATTATTAAATCATAATAACATTCAAGTATAATTATTTAAATTTTTAAACTAAATTAATATGTTGTATAGAAAGCCATAGTTAAAAGGGTAATTAATTTCCATAATTCCCATCGTATTTATTTTAAAAATTATATTAATATTATTTTGGTGAAGATATGATGTATACTAGGTGACTACCCATCAAGTATTGCATACCCACGAGACATGAACCCATGACTGAATCTTGATAAGGGATCAACGCCAACCACTAACCCACATAATGTCTTGGTTAATATGACATGGTTATTAGTTGAATGAATTGAATGAATAAACATTAATTATTAACTAAAAGTATTAATTTTATGGATTATAGATTAATATTTTAATCATATTATTTTTGGAATGTACTTAGAGACAAATATAAGGACTTCTTTTATGGACCTTATGATATATTAAAAGTTTATTTTAGTTCTTAGGTAAAAATGATGATTTTTGGTTATCGATTTCATGAAGAATGGATAAATTTTAAATAGTTTGAATAAGAAACTAAGGATGAAAATTTTATTTATTAAATAGGAATATATCAAGTATATATATTTCATTATGTTTTTAGGTAGTAAAATAATTACTCAACATTAGGAAAATGGTCAAAACAAATGTTTTCCTAATATCATTATTTTGTTTTGAACTGGTGGCCTATTAAACCATTAGGATTTAGGGTTATAAGTCCCTAAAATTTACATTTATCATTCACTAATTTGTGATTTATTACCTCAAACACTCCATATAAATATTTTTTCTTTTCCACAATTTATGTATCTCTATATTCTACTAATGTTCTCATACATGGAGATATAGTTAATTATTTTTCAATATGACCTTTGTACTTATAATTATCTATTATTAGGTGGATATTTTATAAAATATTTTACTATGTTTTATTTTATCATAATAATTACAAAAAATATATATTATCAAGATCGAGTTTAAATTTTTAAAAAGCAGTTTTTTTAATGGGGGTGAATGTAACTCCTTGATACTCTAATGTAATGACATTGTATTCGATACCAATTATGAAACACAACACCGAGAAAAAAATGAATATAATAAGGTGCCGCTTTAAAATATATTTTATATTTTAAATAAAATTAGTCTATGATATATCATGAAATAAAATTCATATTTATTTACTATGTGACTTACAAAACAATGATTATCTTCAATGTCTTACGTTACTCACGATACATACTTTTTCGCAAAAAAAATATTATTAAAATATTATTATTTTAAATAATAATACATAAAATAGACATTAAATTATTGGTTATGAATAATATTAAATAAAATTTTAAATTATATAGTTTAGAGAAATATAAAATTAATTCATTTTTTATAAATTAATTTAAATTTAATATAAAAATCAATCGAATATAACATAAATTTTTTTATGCTCACAAAGGTATTTTATCATAAAAAATATAATTAATTATTATTAGTGAATTATATTAATGTAATATATATATATATACATTATTTTTTCAATTAGAAAAGTTTTACAATCATCCAATATATTTAATAGGTTTATGTTAAGAACAAATTAAATTTAACACATAAAAATCATTTATTGTATAATGATAGTTCTACTTCCTTTTAATAAAAAACCTATATTAAATATTTTTTTCATTTATATAAATTTTATATGTTAAAATAAAATTCATTTTTTGAAATAAAAACATTAAAAATATGTTATGATGAATATTTGGTATTTTTATCTTGTGTATTATTTATTGATGAATAATGAAAGATAGAAAATTTTAATTCAAAACATAATTTTAATTGATTTTATTTATATGGATAAATAATATTTTTGAATTCTTTTAAAGTTTAATTGGATCAATGATTAATCAATTAATCCAATTTATGTTATTGGAATCAATTTCTATTTAAAATTTAATATACAGACATAGAAAACATTTGAACATTTTACCTTATAAATTCACTTTGTTGTCCTCTTTGTGAGATTAAATTTAAATTAATTTATCAAAAAATATTATTGAAATTTTTTAAAAATATATTCCATATTTGGAATCAGAATAATTTATAACTTATAATAAGATCTACATAGTTTTTGACCAAATATATTACGGAATGTAATTAAAATTAATTACAATTATTAAGATTAAAATTAGCTTTGCATGGGACTAAACCATAATCTTAAGAGCCGAAATGACTTACACCCTAGTAAAAAAGTTATTATCGGGATATATATCGAAATTATACTCTATTTTCATGGATTTGGACAATTATTACAACCCCTTTTCATATGAAATATGTGCTTGGAATTCCCCTTTCAAAAATTTATAAGAATAGAACTCCTTTTCCATTATAAAATACACTAACCCCTCCCAATTATTCAAACCTCTCAAGAAATTTTTCTCAAAAAAACTATGCTAAAATAATATACCCAAATTCCTCATCCTAGAACTTAAAGCTTGTCCATAAATCTAACTCGGTAAGCATTTTATTATAATCCAAAAGGATTTATCTGAAAACAAGGTAACAATCTTCAACGATCACTTTTATTTCATTTCCTCTTAAACCCCCTAAAATATTATTATTAATTTATGTTATAATAACCTAATTATAATGAATATAATTATATGTTTTTATTATGAGTTTTCTAAAAACACTTTATCAAACTACAATTTAATGTGAACAAAACATTCAATTTATATGAACGGTGCACTACCACCTCGTGAAATGATGATTTTTTGTTCTTCCTTTACCACTTATCATTGTTGAAATTATGATGGAAAAACATTTTTATATCATATATATGATATTTATAATTTAATTAAGATTATTTAATTTTTTACATAACAAATAATTTTATGCTCTCCATTTTTTGAGAATATGGTAACATTGTTTGTGGAAGTGTGGACTATCAGCACCTCAAAGTGATGTTATTCATTCACATTATTCATAGAATGTATAAAGTTTGGTTTTATGAGAATAATGTTACATACTTGGAATAAAAATGATACTAGTACTATAATATATTGATTTGTATATATTATTTACCATAAGTTATTTTTATACAAAATACAAAGGGAAGTAATATTCATGCGTACGTATGGCCTACCATGTTTAGTAATGGTGAATTTCATTTCTTATCTACGAGAATTATGGATTATTATAAATATGTGTGATATAAATATATAAATAATAATAAAATCATTTTTTAAATATTGTATATGATTAAATCATGATCTATGTATGACTAATAATTATAACCTATCAAAAAATACTAAAAAAACTTGTCAATTAACACCCAAAATAGTGAAAATGATAAAAGATTGTTAGCACATTGGTAATAAGATACTATTCAAAAATAATATATGATATTATAAATATGAATGTCATTCTGATATAATTTAGTAATAATTTTAAAACTCTTATACATAAGGATAAATAAATATCATTTAAAAAGGGAACACAGTGTTAGAGATTCTTTTCTCACATTTCTTTCAGTGAGGATTACACAATTTCCACTACATAATTTTTTTTTATGGTGTATATAAATACCCTATTTTATTTTATAACATAAATTAATTTATTTCATTTTTATTTAGTGTTTAATATTAAATTATTTATTTCATTTGGATTATAATGAAAATATTTCCATGTAGTAAGGGACTTCCCCTCAATTTCCATTCTTTGAGACATACATTATTATTATGTTCCTAGTTTCTTAAATGTTATGTAAACACTAGCACTTTGACATATAATATAATTACTCATTCATTATTAATTATATTTTGAGTATAAAATTGAATTATATAATCTAATGGTATTTGAAATAATCATTTCCACGTAGAAAACATTTCATAACACAATTTCATTCATTGGGTACTTTTACTTCATTATGATTGTTAATATACAATGATTATGTCTATAAAAACTTTTTACTATTTTTTATTTTATTTAAACATGTTTTAGTTGAATTTATATTTAATAATCACAATGTATTCAATAATTGATTGTCATTTCAACTATATGTTCTTTTCATGTGTTTATTTCACTATCTCATTTCTTTTGGGATATTTTACAGTTGAATTTTCATCAGAGGAAATTATTTGATCATTATATAAAACATCTTATAATGTTATTCCCATATGAACATTCATGAAATTTTTCAATTAATAGGACTATTTTTCGATACGTTTGTACTAAAAATATTTTAAAAAATGTTTTTAGGAAAACCCAATTTCATTTCTCTCATTTATAGAACAACATATATTCTTCTAAAAACCCTGTATTATAATGTTTTTTTTTTTGAAAAAACTTATTATCCATTCTAAAATTATTTATTAAATACATTTTACTTTTTTTTCAAATGTTTTTAATTGAATCATCATGTCTCTTTCCTAAAAAGGCATTTTTTATAACCTTTTTAATGTGCAAATGGAATGTTTTTTACCTTCTACTTCATGTATTAATTTATCTACCTTCATATATATAATGATTTGATTACCTGTTCAAAAGAATAAATTTTAAATAAATTTTTATATGTTATTCTATTGCATAATTATTTTCAAAAAAAATAAAAATGAAAAATATATTATCCTCTATAATGTTTTTAAAAGGTCATTTTATACTATTTATATTCATCAAAAACAATAAAAATTTACCATCAATCCACATTGGATATATTGTTATAAAAAATCCTTATTCTTACTCTAGATGATTTATTGTTTCATTGACCAAGGATAATATAAAAATTAACTACTTTTATTTCATTGTTATTCCCTTGAAACATTAAATTTTTTATGATAATTGAACATTGAATTTACCCTAGTTATCTATATAATTTATCATTAAAATGTTAATTTCCCAGATTATATACCAATTTTACATAAGTTGTTCACTTTGAATGTTATTTTATTTACTAGGGAAACATTGATTAATACATAACCTTTACAGAATGTGGATATTTTTAATGATACATTTATTATTAATTTAAATTGATTATTTGATTTATAAGGAATAATTTGGACATGCAAGACACATGTTGGGGTTTATTTAATGCAAGACCTATGTGTTGGGGATTTATTAATACAAGTCTCACAATGCATTGGTATTCTAATTATATGAATTTAGTTGTCGATGAAACCTTTGATTTTGTTTCTAGGTAGAATAGACATGTATCTATAAAAAGCCTTAGAATGTCATTTGGATAGATCTATAAAGTATAGTGGATCATGTTCCAGATACATAATGTACAAGAAATATTATTTTTTTATAATTAAACTACTATCATTATCCTGGAGATTGTTTCTTTGACAGTTCCATTGATTAATTTCATTATATGTTTACAGATTAAATGGAATGTGATTTCAGTAACATTCACTACCATATTTTTTATAGAAATTATTCTCAGTTTATTGATTACATGTTATGTGTCTTTATTTGATACATTTCTATTTTTAATATTCTCATTTATTTATTTTGGATTATTTTATACATGGCCCTTTTAGAGAATTTGATACAACAATTATTTTGTTTCCTTTTCCATACGAATTGAAGAAATGTAATATGAAATATAGAAAATGATATTCTATATGGAATAAAGATATTCGTTAATGAAAAAATTAGGTTTTAATTAGTGAACTCATTTTTAATACAAGACTATGTAAATATATTGTTTACCATGAATAGTAAAATCATTGATCCTTCAGGATTTTATTCCTTGTAGCCATGTCAATGTAACGGTAGTAGAAATCAGCTCTAGAGATTTTGGTGATAGGTAAAAATAGGTCTAATATGATTCATTATAATCCTAAAAGATATAGATTAATTGTGTGAATTATGATATGGTTTAATTCATAAATTATGAATAAAGCTCTAATCAATAGGTTATTTGGATTATAGATTCCAATAAATGGTAATAATGTAAACTATGAAATAGACTTCATGAACATTAATCAATTATAAAACATGATTAAACATCCATAATGGTTAATACCCATCATATATAAGAAGGGTTTTTAAAAAAACAATATAAATTGATATTAGAGTGTCTATATATATATAAATATATTTTTGGGGGAAGGTTACATAAAATTTCATGGTGTTTCTAATGAATTAAAATTATCTCCAGTTTCAATAATATAATCTATGCAAATGTTCCCTACCATAATATCATATTATTATTATGGTATCAATCATGCAGATGTTAAAAAACATTGCAAAAATGAAATTATCTTTTAAGATATATACCTCACAGAACAAAAATATTATTATTTTCCAAATAAATTTGATATGATATGCATGTTATAAAAAAATATTTTTTTGGAAATGAAAGTACGTTAGAGTTGGATTGTCTATTTTGATGATATAATTAAATAGTGTAGTTTCATTAAAATTTAGAGTCTTATTTAAATTAATCTACTAATTGGATAATTTTTATATTTATATTTTTGTCAATTCATGAATGAATACATAAAAATGAGATCTTTTAGTAGATATTAATAGAGGATCTATTGGGGAAACATTTATAAATAAATGAAATGGGTGATACTAAATACATAAAATTTTAGAAAATATAATGAGATAGAGGTAATATGATTCTTAGTTTGAGTTAGAAACCTTATGTAATGGCCTGGGTTTTTGGGGTCCATTACTTTGTGAAAATCTCATGTTGGGTTTTCGGGTTTGGGAATCTCGGTGATGTTTGGCCTAACGGTAGGCCTACAGGTAGCCTTAGCCTACCTGTATCAGTCCAACCAGTAGCTCGGTCTACCGGTAGCTACAGCCTACCGGTAGCCCTGTCTACCGGTAGCTCGGTCTACCTGTAGCTGCAAATACGGGTAGCTCTGTCTACTGGTATCTTGGTCTATCGGTAGTTGTAGCTTACCGGTGGCTCTCGCCTACCCCCACGGGGTTTTCCAGTAGCGCTCCTTTTTGCATGAATTGGGTTTTAAACCCTATTTTGACCCCGTTAAGCTTGTTTTAAATCCCGGTAACGCCCATAAATGTTTTAATTAAATATTTAATGAATTAACCTAGTGTGTACATCGGTTTAGACCCCTTTAATAACATGTGGGGCCGCATGGTCAACCCACGACCCCCGCTCCTTACATGGTTTCACGTTATTATCTCAACCGTCCCTGGCCCTTATAAACTAAGGGTTATCCGTGATTTCTTCTTTTCTCGATCACCCTCTGCTAGTAGTACCCTTCGTTTAGACGAACGGATTTTCATTCAGGTAAGCTGCATCGATATCTGTGAAGTTCCGCGGCCACGCTCAGCGTCAATCGTTGATCAACAAGTAGGGATCTTACCTTCATCTCTCACTTTTGTGTATCATGCGGGGTGGGCATGATTTTTATTCTGTAGAATTGGATGAACCAAACCTAATAAAGATAATGAACGGATTCTATAAAGAACAAAGGGGGGGCTGTGATTTATGATGCTACTCTGTTTTATGATCTTCTTTTCTGAATTTTTGCAGACTTACGCCTCCTGAAAATCATGGTCGTTGGTGGTCTTTCTCTGTGAACTAATGAACCCCTGGTGATGTTTTAAATGTCTTGTTTCGTAGTTGTGAACTCTTGCTGTGAAAAAGAAATTGGTTAATCACGTATATCCGACTAAATAAATCGATGCACCATGATCAATCCTTCTGTGATATCCCCGGTTAAAGCACACAGAAATTTATATCATAGAGTGTGTTAAATCTTATAAATCTGAAAATACTGGCATGGTCCTGTTTAGTGGTGGTGGTTTGTTTGTTCACAGAGATTTTTCTAGGTGATGTGGGTGGGGATGGGATCCCATGTTGTTATGGATTCAGTGGTTGTGAATTTTAAGAACGGGTGGTTACCTTGTTTGTATCATGAATTGGGGTGGGATCCTTTGTTGATGAAAAACCATTTGGGGGGGACATGGGGTAGTGTCTCGGGGTTTTATTTGGTTCCAGTACTTCGATGGATCTCACTTATCCCTTTTGTTGTTGTGACTTCACAAGAGAACTGGGTGTGAATGCTTAAATTGACGTTTGGCTAGATCTTTTCCTTGGTTTGTGCTTATGATACTAGTTTCCCAGTAGTGCAGAACATAATTAAACATCATTATTGAACATGAAAACAAATGGGATGAATGGATTTTTTGTTGTCAAGAGTTGTGACTCAGACTTGAGTGATGTTTGTGTTCTTTAAGCTGGCTGAAGAAAAAACTAAACTTGGTAGAGTGCTTGTTACCTATATATATACTTTTAGTTTTCGTGTTTCTTATCCGCACCCCACCCAAGTTGAGCACTTAGTGATGAACACCCCCATTTCATGGGGGAGGGTGTTCTTCCCAACACTTCTATTAGTGGATGGTTATTAGCTCCTTTTTTCTCCCTTTCCTGGATAGACCAAGTATCTTCAGGTAGGTTGTGATGGCCTGAAGTCCATTATTAGCCCAAGAACCTTCGGGCGGGGTAGTGTGGTGGTTGGCCGAGATGTGTGCGGGAAGGTGGTTTCCCAAGTGTCTTTGGGATGAGGCCCAGGTGTCTTCAGGATTGGAATTGGACCTTCTATCCCAGGTGTCTTCGAGCGTAGGGGTGGTTGTTCTGGCCTAGGTGTTTACAGGCGTGGTTACGTGTGACATTGTGGCCCAGGTGTGTGCGGACGGGGTGTGGCAGTGGGACTGCGGTGATAATGGAGGGATTGGTTCGATGCGTAGGATGTCTTCAATAACCAGTGGGAAAGTGGTGCGGGTTACCCAAACATCGATGTGTTATTACTATACATTACTTGACTTGCGTTATTTGGGGAGTGTTCCTTAGTGAGGCTTGGGTGGATAGTTTACCTTGTTATGTGTTTGGTTTACTCTTTTTATCACGGGACATTAGTACGTTCCCCCACTTGTGCACGAGAGTCTTGGGTTTTCCCTACTGAGTATACTTCTATGCTGACCCTACATATATAAAACTACTTTCAGGTTTCCAGGAGGACTTCGGGGATCGCGCGAGAGCATACTAGCTTCGACCTTGGGGCAGTTGCAGTTGCTGTTTTTCTTTCTTTGGTACTTTACCTTTGTATTCACTTTGTACTTCGTGGTATTTACTTTTGGAACATGCATATTGGAATGGTTTACTTTTGGATTTACTTTACTTTCCACTTTCAGTGTTTTTGGGATTTACCATCTTATCTCCCAATCCTATAAAACAAAAAGGGTAATGCCTTCCATTTAGTGTTTGTTTATATACACTTGGTTCTGGTCACCACTTCGGGACCTATTGAGGGCAGGTTTCGGGGGTCATTATCTCTCCTTCAACTTGAAGAAGGAAGGGTCTAGCAATCTGCTGACCCTTCCCTCCTTTTGGTTATGGCGGGTCATGAAAGAATGGTATCAGAGGTGATGGTTGAGAGATAGGATGGAGTTTGGATTTAGGAATAGTGATGATTGCATGGGATGGTAGGGAAACAGTGTTGGGTGACCTTGGTGCGTGAATTAGGCCAGGGAAGACCGGCTAGGACACGAGATTTTAGGGGGGCCCATGATCCGATGCAAGGACTCTGGACCTACCGAATGACCAAGTGAGGCCATGATGATTGCAGGGTAGAGACCCTAGGAAAGGTACATGCATCATAATGACTTGTGTTCTCGTTTTTCTGGGTTGTCTTGGGAACTAAGAATAAATAAAAACTTTAAGAAGTTTTATGAACAATATTCTGCACTACTTGGGCTTAGGAATTCCTTGTTTACTTTGTAGTTATGGAACCTGGAAGGCGACCATGTTTGGTTCAGGTGATCGAGGCCCCAGATACTACCTTGACCGACCAGCAGAGAGCTGATTAAGAGGAGGAGGTTGACCAGTGGAAGAAGACACTTCGGGCCTTCCAGTGACAGACCCTCGAGAAGTATGAGGGCAGCACCTCTGATATGAAGATGGATGGCTGGCTAGAGGAGCTAGTGATAGCCTTCGGCTTGATCTGGGCTCTGATTGAGTAATGGGTTCCTCTGGCCATCATCCATATGCGGGGAGCGGCGCGTCAGTGGTGGATTCTTTACCTGGGGGAGAGGAGAGAGGCTGAGGTGGCATGGGTTGATTTTGAGAGAGAGTTCCGGGCGGAATTCCTCTCTTCAACGATGAAGGAGGAAAAGAGACATGAGCTACTCTCCCTCCAGTAGGGGAGTATGTCAGTGAGGGATCTAGGAATCAAGTTCAAGGACCTCCTACATTTTTCTCCGGACCAATTTCTCGATAAGGAGTCTCAGGCAAGACTTTTAGAGGAGGCGCTCTGACCCTCCCTCCATTATGATGTTACCCCCTTTACCCTGCCAACGTACTTGGAGGTCCAGAAGAAGGCTAAAGTGGTGGAGAGGATGCATGCTCTAGGGGGTGTGTCATGAGAGGGGATCCAGCTGGGACCATCGAAGGGGAAGGCTGTCAGCACCAGGCCTCTAGCATTAGGACCCTCCAGGTTCCGACCAGTAGGGAGCAGGCCACAGCAGTTCTAGTTCTGGTCCCTTGGTCCTCGCCCTTTTCCTTCAGGACCAGGACCGCGGTGCTTCGTCTGTGGGAGACATGGACATCTTCGGAGTCGGTGCCTGGACCGGGTACAGTACGGTGGTAGCGGACAGCCCCAGCACCCGCCCCAGCAGTAGCTTCCAGCCAGGCCTTTCCAGCAGCAGCAGCAGGGACAGCGAGATCCCGCTCCTTTGAGGGCAGACGTAGGGGGAGGAGGCCGACCTTAGGGCGCTCCTCAGGGACCTCTACCGGGGCATGTTTGGGGAGGTGGCAAACTTCCGAGGGGTAGAGGATCTGGGCGTGGACAGTTACATGTCACGGAGGCAGCAGTTCTGGCGGGGCCGGAGGTTGTTCGAGGTACGATCAGTTTATTCAATACCCTTGATTATGCCTTGTTTGATACCAGAGCTTCGTACTCCTTTATTTCACCCAGTCTAGCCCGTGTCTTGGGTCTAGATACCGAGAGACTTCCAGTGCCCCTGGTGCTGAGCACACCATTATGAGGTCATACTGACTTGTTGTTTGTTTGTCGAGGATGCAGACTAACGATAGGGCCACATCAGTCGGTTAGGGATCTTCTTCTGTTACAGATACAGCCATACGATGTCATTCTAGGAATCGACTGGCTATTCTCTGTGTGTTCCATCATCGACTGCTTCCAAGGAAGAGTTGTGTTCTCATACTTTAGCGGCCAGTGTGCTACTTTCACCGGCAAGCGGGGTGGCCAGAAGGGTAACGGACGAGAGGAACCCCTCCTCTCCTTGCTAGCCGAGCTGCCAGTAGAGCCAGTAGATGCTGAGATGGTGGAGGTGTTGGAGATCGTCTGTGAGTTTATGGACGTCTTTTCTGAGGAGGTGATGACTCTACCCCCTCGACGGGATATCGAGTTTGGGATAGACTTGTAGCCTGGTGCTCGTCCGATCTCGATGGCTCCTTACTGGATGGCACCCTCGGAGCTACAGGAGTTGCGGATTCAGATTGATGATTTGATGAAGAGGTGTTATGTTTGACCGAGTGCGTCACAGTGGGGTTCTCCAGTCTTGCTCGCAAAGAAGGTAGATGGTTGTCTCAGGTTTTTCATAGACTATAGGAGGCTGAATCAGGTAATGATCATGAATCGCTACCCTCTTCCGAGGATAGACGATCTTTTCGACCAGCTGAAAGGGGCAGGATGGTTCTCAAAGATCGACCTGCGGTCTGGGTACCACCAGCTGAGAGTGAAGGAGGGCGACATCCTGAAGATGGCGTTCAGGTGAAGATATGGGCACTTTGAGTTTGTGGTCATGCCTTTTGGTGTTACGAATGCCCCGGCTGTGTTCATGGGGCTTATGAACTCCATCTTTCGAGAATACCTGGATCGGTTCATAGTTGTGTTCATCGACGAAATTTTGATCTATTCAAGATCAGAGGAGGACCATGCGGAGCACTTGAGGACAGTTTTGGAGGTCCTACGACAGCACCAGCTCTATGGTAAGTTGTCTAAATGCAAATTCTGGACACGAGAATTGCACTTCCTCGGGCACATGGTGTCCGAGAAGGGGGTAGCGGTGGACCCATAAAAGGTTGAGAAGTTGTTTCTTGAGAAGCACCCAAGAATCTGGCAGAAGCCCATAGTTTCATTGGGATGGCGGGCTACTATCGGAGGTTCGTACCCAAATTCTCCTGAGTTTCAGCCCCTTTGACAGACTTGACCAAGAAAGACAAGTTTTTTATGTGGAGTGAGCAGTGTGAGGCAGCCTTCATCTATCTGAAGGAGAAGTTGGTTAGTGCCCCAGTGATAAGATTACCAGAAGAATGGGTGGCGTATGAGGTGTTCTGTGATGCTTCAGGATAGGGCCTATGATGTGTGTTGATACAGCGACAAGGGGTGATCCCTTATGGGTCTAGGAAACTACGCCCTCATGAGCGTAATTATTCCACCCACGACCTGGAGCTTGTAGTAGTCGTTTTTTGCGCTAAAGTTATAGCAGAACTACCACATAAGATAATGCTTTGTGGTCTTCACAGATCACAAAATATTGAGGTATATCTTCTCCCAGCATGACCTAATGTTGTGGCAGCAAAGGTGGATGGAGTTCCTCTAGTATAACGACATCGAGGTTTCCTACACTTCCAGGAAGGGGAATGTAGTGGTTGATGCCTTGAGCAGTAGGACGCAGAAGGATGCAGTCCGGGAGTCGGCGGACGCCTGGAAGGTGAGGGAGGAGTTGGCTACCTTACACCTAGATTTGAGAATGGATAGCGGTAGAGGTTACCTGTATCAGATGACAGTGCAGTCTTCTCTGTTACAGAAAGTGGAGGAGTCTCAGTGGGGAGACCCAGAGTGCGAAGTGATGCGTGACCGAGTTGACCAGAGGAATTCTCTAGAAGGGTAGACATAGGATGGTCAGAACTGGATGCTTTTCCAAGGAAGGTTGTTTGTTCCATAGGTGATGCGTGGCAAGGTTCTCAGTGAGTTCCACAACTCACCCCTGGCGGTACACCCAGGAGTTTCCAAGATGTACCAGGGACTGAATAGATAGTTTTGGTGGCCCGGAGTGAAGCGAGCAGTGGCAGAGTTTGTGGCCAAGTGCTTAGTGTGTCAGCAAGTGAAGGCTGAACACCGAGTTCCTGGTGGCCTACTGCAGTCTCTAGATGTCCCTGAGTGGAAGTGGAACAACATCTCGATGGATTTTTTCATGGGACTTCCCAATGTCCAAGGGGGATACAACACCATCTGGGTGGTAGTGGACCGGTTGACAAAATCGGCTCACTTTCTGGCGATCAGGGAATCGAGTATTGTGGATGCTTTGGCATGAAAGTACGTGGATGAGGTGGTGCGGTTGCATGGAGTTATGAGGTCTATAGTCTCAGATAGGGATGCACGGTTTACCTCGTGAGTCTGGAGGGGATTGCAGCATGATTTTGGCACCCAGCTGCGCCTTAGCACTGCTTTCCATCCCCAGACAGATGGACAGACAGAGCGCACCATCCAGACCTTAGAGGATACGCTTCAGGCATGTGTTTTGGACTCAAGAGGATCATGGGTATGATACTTACCTCTGGTAGAGTTTGCCTACAATAATAGCTATCACTCTACCATTGTAATTTCCCTGTTTGAAGCCTTGTACGGGAGGCCATGTCGTTCACCTGTGTGTTGGGACGAAGTAGGAGAGGCAGGCATCCTTGGCCTGGAGGTGTTGCAGAGCACGACAGAGAAGTTTCAGATCATATGGGAAAGGATGAAGGCGCCCCAGGACCGGCATAAGTCGTATGCTGATACTAGGAGGAGACCCTTGGAGTTTGAGGTTGGAGACCAAGTGTTCTTGAAGGTCTCCCCTCGGAGTGGGCAGCAGAGGTTTGGCAAGGGGAGTAAGCTTTCTCCTAGGTTCATTGGACCCTTCGAGGTATTGCGGCGGGTCGGTGAAGTGTCTTATCATCTAGCGTTACCACCACCGCTACTGAGGATACATGATTTCTTCCATGTTTCCCACCTCTGTCGGTATCTTCACGACGATTCACACGTCCTCGGCTGGGGGGAGCTGGACATTGATGACAACGTGACTTTTGTGGAAAGACCAATGATGATCGAGGATCGCAAGAAGAAGGTGCTTCATGGGCGAACCATTCTCTTGGTTTGTGTGTTGTGGAGACATGGTGGGCTTGAGGAGAGTACGTGGGAGAGGTAAGCACAGATTCATAACCAGTACCTAGAGTTGTTTTCAGTTTTGTTCTATTTGTTATACCTCTTGTGGTAGAATGTTTTGTCTTTTTGGCTATGAAATATACTGGTTTTCCTTCCTCTGAATGTGTGTGAAAAGTCCAGGCTATGGGGAGAGGAGGACCCAACCCCTAATCAAGACGCATTAAGGTGGATGCGATTAAACCCGTGTGCGTGAGTCAGTGCCGCCCAAAGCGGATATTATCTTGACATGGGGAAGGAGACTCCCCAACCCACATGGCTGGGCACCTTGACATGGTATATTGCTTGGTTCTTGACAGAAAATAATTATTGGTTAACAATGAGGTTCACTCCTAAGAGGTCTCTTTCGAGGTGGTTGTTCGGACCCTCTCTTTCCTTTTGGGTTGTTTTGATTCTCGAGGACGAGAATCATTTAATAGGTATCTGATGTAATGGCCCGAGTTTTTGGGGTCCATTACTTTGTGAAAATCTCATGTTGTGTTTTCTGGTCTGGGAATATCAGTGAAGTTTGGCCTAATGGTAGTCCTACCTGTAGAATTAGCCTACCGGTAGCAGGCCAACCGGTAGATCGGTCTACCGATAGTCGCAACCTACCGGTATCCCTATCTACCGATAGCTCGGTCTACCGTTAGCTGTAGCTACTGGTAGCTCTGTGTACCGGTAGCTCGGTCTACCGGTAGTTGTATCTTAACGGTATCTTGGTCTACTGGTGGTTGCATCTTACCGGTAGCTCGGTCTACCGGTAGCTGTAGCCTATCGGTAGCTCTAATCTACCAGTGGCTCTCGCCTACCCCCACAGGGTTTTTTCAGTAGCGCTCCTTTTTGCGCGAATTGGGTTTTAAACCCTATTTTGACCCTGTTAAGCTTTTTTTATATCCCGTTTATGCCCATAAATGTTTAAATTAAATATTTAATGAATTAACCTGGTGTGTACGTCATTTTAGACCCCTTTAATAATGTGTGGGGCCGCGTGGTCAACCCACGACCCCCACTCCTTACGCGGTTTCACGTTCTTATCTCAACCGTCTCCGGCCCTTATAAACTAAGGGTTAGCCTTGGTTTTTTCTTTTCTTGATCACCCTCTCCTAGTAGTACCCTTAGTTCAGACGAACGGATTTTCGTTCAGGTGAGCCGCATCGATATTCGTGATGTTCCGCAGCTAGGCTCAGCATCGATCGTTGATCAACAAGTAGGGATCTTACCTTCATCTATCACTTTTGTGTATCATGCGGGGTGCACATGCTTTAGATTCTGTAGAATTGGATGAACCAAACCTCATAAAGATAATGAACGGATTCTATAAAGAACAAAGTGTGGGGGGCTGCGATTGATGATGCTACTCTGTTTTATGATCTTCTTTTCTGAATTTTTGCGGACTTACACCTCCTGAAAAGAATGGTTGTTGGTTGCCTTTCTCTATGCACTAATGAACCCCTTGTGATATTTTAAATGGCTTGTTTCATAGTTGTGAACTCCTGTTGTGAAAAAGAAATTGGTTAATCATGTATATCCAACCAAATAAATCGAGGCACCAGGATAAATCCTTCTATGATAACCCCGGTTAAAGCACATGGAAATTGAAATCATGGAGTGTGTTAAATCTTATAAATCTGAAAATACCGGCATGGGCCTGTATAGTGGTGGTGGTTTGTTTTTTCACAGGCCGTTTTTTGGGTCATGTGGGTGGGGATGGGATCCCCTGTTGTTATGGATTCATTGGTTATAAATTTTAAGACCGGGTGGTTACCTTGTTTGTATCACGAATTGGGGTGGTATCCTATGTTGATGAAAAACCATTTGGGGGGGGTCACGGGGTAGTGTCTCAGGGTTTTCTTTGGTACCAGTACTTCGAGGGATCTCACTTATCCCTTTTATTGTTGTGACTTCACAAGAGAACCGGGTGTGAATGCTTCAATTGACGTTTGGCTGGATCTTTTCCTTAGTTTGTGCTTATGATATTAGTTTCACAGTAGTGCAAAACTTAATTAAACATCATTACTAAACATGAAAACAAATGGGACGAATGGATTTTTTGTTGGCAAGAGTTGTGACTCGGACTTGAGTGATATTTGTGTTCTTTAAGTTGGCTGAAGAAAAACCTAAACTTGGTAGAGTGCTTGTTACCTATATATATATTTTTAGTTTTCGTGTTTCTTATTCGCACCCCACCCAAGTTGAGCACTTAGTGCCAAACACCCCCATTTCATGGGGGAGGGTGTTCTTCCCAACACTTCTATTAGTGGCCGGTTATTAGCTCCTTTCTTCTCCCTTCCCCGGATAGCCCAAGTATCTTCGGGTAGGCTGTGATGGCCTGAAGTCCATTATTAGCCCAAGAACCTTCAGGCGGGGTAGTGTGGTAGTTGTCCCAGGTGTGTGCGGGCAGGTGGTTTCCCAAGTGTCTTCGGGATGAGGCCCAGGTGTCTTCGGGCGTCGAAGTGGACCTTCTAGCCCAGGTGTTTTCGGGTGTGGCGGTGGTTGTTCTGGCCTAGGTGTTTGCAGGCATGGTTACATGTGACAGTGTGGCCCAGGTGTGTGCGGGCGGGGTGTGGCAGTGGGACTGCGGTGAGAATGGCGGGATTGGTTTTATGCATAGGATGTATTCAATAACCAGTGGGAAAGTGGTGCGGGGTACCCAATCATTGATGTGCTATTACTATACATTACTTGACTTGCGGTATTTGGGGAGTGTTCCTTGGTGAGGATTGGGTGGATAGTTTACCCTGTTAGGTGTTTGGTTTACTCTTTTTCTCATGCGACTTTAGTACGTTCCCCCACTTGTGCACGAGAGTCTTGGGTTTTCCCTACGGAGTATACTTGTATGCTCACCCTACGTATATAAAACTGCTTTCAGGTTTCCAGGAGGACTTCGGGGATTGCACAGGAGCATACTAGCTTGGACCTTGGGGAAGTTGTAGTTGTTGTTTTCCTTTCTTTGGTACTTTACCTTTGTAGTCACTCTGTACTTCGTGGTATTTACTTTTGGAACATGCATATGGGAATGGTTTACTTTTGGATTTACTTTACTTTCCGCTTTCGGTGTTGTTGGGATTTACCATCTTATCTCCCGATCCTATAAAACAAAAAGGGTAATTCCTTCCATTTAGTGTGTGTTTCTATACCTTTGGTGCTGGTCGCCACTCCAGGACCTATTGAGGGTGGATTTCGGGGGTCATTATCTCTCCTTCAACTTGAAGGAAGGGCCTGGCAATCTACTGACCCTTCCCTCCTTTTGGTGAATGTGGGTTGTGACACCTTATATTATTAATGTGATAAATAATTGTAGTGTATGGAACTCCAACTATGGGTTTATACTAGTGTAACATGGTGTGATTATTATAAATAATCAATGTAATTGTAAAAAATCAATAATATCCATTATATTTATTTGGTATGATCAATCATTTAGGCTATGTTCTAAACTAAATCCCTTTAAATTAATGCATTTAGAATAACTAGTATATTTAAATCAAATAAAACTGAGAGTCATGATATTTTATTAAAATATATTATTATGTCCTTGATATGGACTACATATTTAATCTTCATCATTTTGTATGATTAAGAACGCAATATAAATTATTTCATTGATATTAGTTTATAAATGGAAAAATAATTTTTCAAGATATTAGTATATATTTTTATACTAACTCAATAGTTGAGGAACTATCTACAATATTTCGATGATTCTATTAGTGTATTGATTTAGAATTGAAGCAAAATTCATCACTATATCTGATGTTTCAAAGAAACAAGTTTGTCTAAAAAAATTCATAACTAATCTAAGTGAATTTTTTTTTATATGAATCATAATAGAAAGTTATTATGAAAACAATAGAGAAATTTTAATATCACATTATTTCAATAGGTTATAAACTTCAAAGGAATCTGAATTTTCTCATGGCTGCATTCCAAATCATAAAACAAATTTCATATTGATATTTTTTTAGTTGGAACTATTAAAAGTGTCATTCGTATAGCAGATTGATGTTCATAAAAGTTTCTATATATCCTAGATGTGTTTTGGGAGGTTTTATATTTGAAATCCATATTTCAGTAGATATAGCCCTGGGTGCACGGTTGTTAAACTGTTATTAATAACTATGTGTAATATTTTATAAAGGGCATGGTTTTTTTTATCCATTTGAGGTTGCATGAAAAAATGTGTAACATGGTGAATATGTGAAGACGACCCCTATTAGTAAGTTCATGGTTTTTTATAATGATGTACAGCAACTGTTCATGGTAGGGGTGCACTTAAGTAGTAGATTCACATGGTTGGCACACAGTTAGTATATCATGCAAGGCAACCATATAGCTTTGTGGTTCATTAGATAATAGCACCATATAATTGGAAAACATTTTTCCAAATCATGAATCTTAACCATGTGCCACTTTAAAAAAGAGAAAAATCACTATTTTCCACCACATACCTTAACAGGGATTTTACCATATTTCGGCCTCACTCATACCCATCATCTCTCCTACACACCCTCCTACATTCTTCTAATTATTGTAGTGGATCTATCATATTATTGGTTTAAATAAACTTATATCGCATGTTCTGAAATCCTAATGGTGAAGCTACAAAAAAAATTACATTCCCTATTTCTTTTGACCTCTAAAATAATAATGTTATGCGACCTAATATTCTATATATTTATGATTTTTCTCAAGATCACCATTTTCACTCTTTTCAAATTTAATATGTTCCCCATAATAGGTGAGTAAAGATTACTAATAATTAGGTCAGAGTTAAATTTTTTTTCCATAAATCCTTTTCATTTAAAATTTTTATGGTTATTCCACACGGTAGATTTTCCATGTGTCTCTCCTAAAATGTGTAACTCTTTAATTACATCATTTAGACCTTTATATAGACCATTTAATCGACCATTGACATTATTTGAGGATTGGACCTCAATGTCAATCACCCAATGCTTATTTCATGTTTTATGCATGTGATAAAAAAATAACTTATTTAACCAAAACACCACATGGTATTTTTTTAATTAATATTATGAAGTTGTGTGATTAATTATGAAAAATTAAAGTGTTAAATGTACATGAATTAACTTTTACATGTATCCATTTTATAGAATTTAATGCATTAATTTTTTCAATTGTTAGAGAAATGATAAGTAGAATGAAATGAATTATTAGGTGGGTTAGATAAACCCCTTCATCCTTGATCATTTACTTAATATTTTTTTTATAATGATAGATTAACCAAAGTAGGTAAATTAAATTTTATCTTGTAATGTATATTCACATAGACCTCTTTATCTATAGTTATTCAATTCAAAAATGGAACAATTGTAGTGAATCTTATTTTTGATATGATTATTTTCTCAACAAATATGTCTATTTCATTTGTGGAGAGATATGGATGTTTTGTTGGATTATGTTGTAGTATCAAGTAAAATACATGATTATTACTTTTGGAATATGGGTAGGGATGTTGGATATGATGCTTCAAACAATATTGGTTCAAAATTATAGACATGATTCTCATTATCATTTATTAGGATATTTGATGTAATGATCCTCATCATTTCTTGGGAATTTTTGGACATGACAATCCATGATCCATATGTTTAGGATGTTGGACATGGAGCTCAACATCATTAATTTAGATAGTCATACATGACCATTTTAATACCATTTTGGATTCTTGGGCATATATTCCCTTATTTTGAAATATTATCCTTTTTTATATATGTGGTTTAGCAATTTAATCCCTAGATTACGTATATAATTCACTCTGGCTGGGTGGAGTTTTTAATAATGGAATTGAAATTGTTCATCGCAAGGATTATATTTATATCCCTATACTCAAAATTCATTATTATTATGAGATTTCATGAACATATATGGTTGATGTTGCATTGGTTTCCCCTTGGGTACTCTATTATTATTATACATGATGACCTTGAATTCGTACCTTATTTCCATTACTAAATTCTCATGTATTACATTTAGCAACATTCAAATTAGGCCAAAGCAAGTTTAGTAGGTCAGGTATCCAGGAGGGACCTAACCCTAACATGGTTTATGATGGTTTATTTCAATACACTACCTTATTCCTATACCTAAATGTTGATTCATTTTATATTCATGTTTATATATCATTAAAAATAGTTAGTGGTGGACTATTGTGTTTTTCACATCATTTTGGCTCGTTGTTTAGTAGAAAGACAGGTCTATTGGTAGTATGATATGACCATGGATTGTACTTATTATATTTGAGTCATCTGGGGTAAGAATTGACATGGGAGTAGTGGTTGATAATATAGTTGGGAATTTTTTTGGGTTTTATTCTTTTATCTGTTTATTTGTTAGTAATTTTAATCATATTGCATATATTACCTATTAAAAATTGAATTTTTGTATTTATGTATTATTATCTTCTATTATGGTTCAATTTTTTGGAATTTCCATATATGTTTTTTAAAATTAATTATAATGTATTAATTTATTTTAATCAATATATTTATTTTTTAATTTATTATCATATATTTATTACCCTTTATAGGTTACATACTCCCCACGGTACCCCCTTTAGGCCCATGCTCTTAGTATTAACCCACTGTTGTATGGGGGTGCGCTTTAATCCCTATTTTCAATGGGTCTAATTACTATTTATAGATTTTATCGAGTCTGGATGTGACAAAGTGGAAGCTAAGATTCTTTTACAAGTGTTACTATTAAACCCATACATGGGAGAATATCATGTTTTTAGGTATGGTACTGTTGTTTATAAATTACATTGTTATGGATGATTTTTATTTTATACTGAGTTGATGTTGTATTTTTTATGGTTATTTTATATGAGATTTATTTCTTGGCCTAGTATGGCAAGGGGGGAATTATGTTCATGCATAATTTTTGGCACATAGATTTGACATGTTATTAGTATAGTAATCTATTTACCATTAATGTGGTATTATTTAGCAAGATTATATTTATACCACTACTATGTGAATATTCCAATGATTAACTATATTTTATGATGATGTGATATTTTTATAAGTTATTTTTTATTATTATAAAAAATGTAAAATAATTTTTTTTTCATCAACTAAAATGTTATTTTAGCATATATCATTATTCTGGAATTATATTTGATTATCCCAAAATTTAATATAGGTGCTAAATGTTTTTAAAACAGTTAATGAGTAAGCGTAAATAGACATTCAAATTTTCAATGAGTTTATTATTTTAAAATTCAAATCAATTCTTATGGATATAAATTAAATAGGATTCCAATTATAACTAATGGGGTGGTTTCCTCCATGACATGGGAATGTCTTCCAAATTAAATAAGTCCTTATATTCTTTATTTAACACTTTTAGTTCAATATTTTCATTTTATTCCATTGAAATAAAACCACTAAGGGTAAACTAAACATGTAATAAAAAAATTACTGGTTTCACTAAAATTTCTTCCCTATTATCATTTATACAGAATATAATCCAAAAAATGGGAATGACTTCCAATATAACTATACCCATGTTTATATGAATTGACCCTTTTAAGTTTATTTTATGATTTTTATTCCTTCGTATTCAAACCCATGTGCAGTATTTTTGTTTAATGGGATGGTTATTTAATGTATCACCATCCACTCATGATTTTTGTATAAATTTTTGGAATAATTTTACATGACCAACTCCCTTAAATTAGTAAAATACCTTTTGTCAATTTTTGAGCATTATTAATATGAGGTGTAATTTAACTAAAATATTGTTTGTAACCTAAAGAATGATTTTCCTCTATTTCATGGAAGTAACATTTCATTTAACTAGGACCTATTTTGAGAACATATGTATAATTAATAGTAAAAAAGATTATATGAGAAAATTTTTTATAATTTAATGTCTTCTCTTCTAAATAATGTTCAAAATACAATTTTTTTGGAATTTTTTCCATTATTACATGTGTTTTACATTTCATTTATCTAATACACTTTTATGGTTTATAACCAATGTACAGTTGTGAAATGGATAAATTAAATCCATTTGGTTTCATGTTAACAATGAACCCCTGTAAAAGGGGTATTTTTGTTTTCCCTTCAGTTAAAATAAATATTATAATATTTTTTCCATAGGTTTCAGTGGAATTGTTCTATTGATTTAGACCTAAATATTTTTTAGTAGAGCCTAGTGACCTTTTAAGGAATTAAAATAGTTTTTAAATATTTCCTTTTCTATAGTGAACGTTTATCATATTATTTTATCACCCTTCAAGATGGGAAGCTGGTAGACATTGAACCATGTTTTGTGTTATATTTTTTATTGGTTGAATTGATTACGACTCTTAGATTATGAAATGACACTCTATGTAGGTGGGTGTATTTCTAGAAAGTTAAACCATAAGATGGTATTACAATATTTAGGAACCGAGTGAGTTTTATACATTATCATTTTAAATTTATTTTATTACCCACCAAGTAGAACTCCCACATTAGGATTCTTGGATATGATCAGGCCCTGGTAGTCTGATGCTCGGAAGGTGGTTTAGTGGTGCCTAATTTGATATATTTTAACCCTGGTGAGTTGATTATTCATTACCTACATTCATTTTTACCACTTTATTTTGACTGTATAGGCACATTTGATAATGTTTAATAGAGGCACTTTAGTGGGTTGTGGTTCCCATGTGAGAGAACCTATTATGAGTTAGATGGACCTTATGACACTATTTTAATATTTGATATATAATTTTAAGTGGGATAATTATAAACCCCTAATTGTGACCTTACCCTTAGTAAGTAAGATGAATTTTTTTGGATAGAGGGAATATTTTCAGAGTGGTTTTTTAGGGTTAATGTTTAAATTAAAGGTATGAGCTTTGTTTTATGCTCTATTTTGTATATATCGTGGAAGGTGATTAATTTTGTTAATATAGGAATGTTGATGCCTGATTTTTTTAATAAAGGACCTAGGGTACTTGGATATTGATACTAGATTGATCAAAAAGATTATATAGGTTCATGGCCCTACTAACCAGCAGTTTAAGATTGATATTTCACTTTTTTAAATAAGGCCATGTGGAGGTACTCATTTTATATCTAATGGAACATGGGATGTACCTAATTTCAAAGATGAGTTTCAAGTGATCTCATGTATTGTTAAAAACTGAAAATCCACATATCATAGTCATTTTAGCCCTATTGATGGATGATTCATAATAGTTTGAGTGGGGTATTGAATCATGTGGTATGGATTGAACACCTATTCTATATATAAATCTCATTTCCATCTACTTTCATATAGTAACTAGTTAATGTGAAACTTTACTTAATGGCTATATGTGGGTTGATGGTCAAAAAATTTAATAATTATACTCATTATCTTGGTCACCTAGAGTTGTTTTTAAATTAATTTCTGTTCCCTGTAATGATGTTTAGTTCGGTACATAAATTGGTTTCTAGGAATTGGTTGAATCTCGGATTGACCGTGACATTAATTTTTGAGAGACATTGTGTCAAGGGTGGTTAAATAAAAGTATATCATGTTTTGATTAAATACTATATTGTGTATATAGAGGCATTCCTATCAATGTAATATTATGTGAATTTTGAGGTTATTGTTTCCACAGGTATAGAATATGTGATGTGAAACATTGGATGCTTTAATTGTGATGGTAATCATCAAAAACATCTTACTATACACTAATTTTAGAGTGGATCATTCTCCATGTCTTGACATTATGTTGAGTACTCATACACAGTATTGGGTATAAGTAGTGTTATATAAATGTATTTCATGGTTTTATAAATGGAATCCTTAGTAGTCATGATCGAGGAGAGTTTTAATCTAATCAATATTGGGGGGAGTACACCATTGGTCATTGAGCAAGGTATGCCACATTGAAATTTGAAACTTGAAGAACTCCATGGGATCCATTCTCGATAATTGGGAATAGGTGTTGAAATATATTTCATTAGTGATCAAGGATTTGTTGGTTCAAATCCATGAAATTCCTTATGTCTAAGGATGGATGGTCATAAGATGTGGTAATTAGTAAATTGTTTTATTAGTGTTATAGCATGGATTCTCCTAATGTGGGGAGAAGGATTTCGATCACTATTGGGTGAATATCTTGTGGGAAGGTTCATGGAATCCTGATAATAGAAATTGGATGGTTAATTTATTTTTTCGATCCCATTTGATTAATAGAAAATTTCTACCTTGATTTATTGTTAAATTCAATTTTCAAATTCGGATACAGAATTCGATGGTGCCTGATTGTGGGAATTGGGACAAGAATGTCTTATAAAGATCCAAGTGGTCTGGGATCAAGTATGTATAGGACTTTATGTAGTGAAACTATGAATACTTTTGATATGATAATTTCCAAAAATCCATGTCATTGGAATTTGGGTAACAGATTTGGTGATCATGTTCTAAAACCTCTAGGTATGCATTGGGATAATATATTTTGGAATTTGTTCTTGGTGTTACATTAGCTTCTAAAGATAATCATTTTGAGAAGTAGTCAGTTGAAATTGGTTTGAATTAATTTTCCTCAAGTATTTGGATGTTATTTTTGAGAAACTAAATTTATCACATCGTTTGAATCATATAGTTGTAGTCTACAGGTTGGTCAGTGCTTTATAAGGAAAATATGGATCAGAAAAGATAAGTTTGGTTGATAGGAATTAGACCATTTCAATAAAATAATCGATTAGAGGAAGTATTATTGTGTTTTTTTAGTTTGTATAGTTATTAATCTGTTTGGAGATTCATTAAAATTATAATGGTGTTCTTTGATTTGAAATCTTGATGGTTTGGTTATATTGGTTTAGAATTTTTCTATTTAACTAATGAACTAATGGTAAGGAGGACTGCATGGCTTCTATGCGATCACATGGATGCGAATTTTTAGTATAGTTTATATGGGATTGAGAATGTATTTTCATAGTGTTACAAAAATATTTATGAGTGTTTTCATGGTCTCTAGTATTTTATGTTAACTATTTTTAATCTCATGCTATGAATCTAATTCATAATTCAAAAATTCAATTTGGTAATTTTAGAAAGAACTTCTTCACCCTAATAGATAAGTTTTTGTTTCTAATTTCGACCAAGTTTCTCAAGTGTTATAATTTCATTGGTGGTAATTTTTTAATATCCCATGCTTTGATCCTATTGTAAATTAAAAATGAATTTCAATTTTCATTTGGTGGACTCGCAAACTATTAAATTAATTTTAGGATTGAAATTTTGAGATTTGGAACACTTAAAAGTGTTGTTTTTATATGTTATTTGATGAATGAGAGGAGTATCGAGATTCCAAATGAGTTTCATGATCCTCACAATTTTAAATCTCAATTTCTGGAGTAACATCTTTAGGTTCGTGGTTGGGGTATAGTTAATAATACTCATGGGTAATAGCTGTGAAACCCATATTTTATTTGAACACGGTTTTTTTAACCATGTTAGGTGGCTTAGAAAGTTTTTTGACATGTTATAGTGGTGTAGATGAACCGTCAAGTTTTTCATATGGGTTTTCTTAGTATGAACTGCAATCATATTGGGTAGGTATATGTTTTTTTAGTGTCCATGTGTGTTTGGTAAACAAATAAAGGAAACCTTGCAAAAAAGTGGCTCTTTGGGAAATGGAACCATAGATTTGTTACATGATTTTTCAAAAAATATAGCCTAACTTTATTCCTCTTTAAAAGGGAAAACTTTCACTTACCCTATTACATTAAATTGGCTTACCACCCATTTTTTCCACATTAATTCCTAGAAACTCTCCATCCCTCCCTCATTCATTATCCTCTTCCATAGTGTGGATCTCCCTTGTTCATGTCCAGAATCAAATGTCTTAAAATGTATTTTAAGACTAATAATGATTCTAAAAATCCCCTCTCTTCCATTCCTTGCTTCATGTTTCCTCTTAAATGATATGTATGTATGACATAAAAATCTCAATTTTTAGTTTTTTCATCAAATTTATTGTTTTAAATAAATTATGATCATATCAAGAAACAATAATGGATAAGTGAAACTTAATATGATTAATGTATGTGGTCTATATGTTCTTCCCTAAAATATTATTTATTTATAAAATACACAATTGTTCTGCAAGATGTATTTCCCATTTGTAACTTCTAAAATGTGTAGCTTTTTATGTTAATCATATACATCATGAATTATATCCATTATGGGACATGTTGACATTGTTTGATTTTGAGACCTCAACATGATCCACAATTTTTGTGTGGCATATTATATTTCGGTTATGAATACTACATGTTGTTACCCAAAACACTGCTTCATATATTAATCTGACTTATTTAAAGGGATGGGATAAATTTTAACTAAATGAATTGTAAAATTTGACGGAATTACACTTTTTCTGTATCCAAATTCTTGAATATAATTATCAATATTTTTCACTCCTACAATAAATAATAATAAAATGAAAATATGTTTTTGGTTGGTTGGATAAATCCCCTATTTCTTTGATAATTTACTTCACATTTTATAATTATGATGAACTAACCTAAATGGATTAATTATATTGTTTCATGTAATGTATATTCGTATATCACTCCTTATCAATAATAAATAAATTGATAAATGTAATGATCCTTAACAATCATGTTTTTGGAATTATTATTTTTGAAAATAATATTTATTGTTCTTAATTATAATGAGAGATGAATTTATCCCTTGGATTATGTCATAGTATTAAATAAAATACTTAGTTATTTCTTTTAGACATTGGTTACAGATATCTGACTTGACACTTCACACCAACTGTTTTAGGACGATAGACATAATACTCTTCATAATTTATCTGTATGTTGGACATGTTTATCCTAATCATTCCATAGAAAAATTTAGACCTGCTACTTTAGACTCCCTTGGACTAGGATGTTGGACATGGTTCTCTACATCATTTATTGGTATGGTCATACCTGGATTTTCTTTTAATTTGTTTTATTCTGGGGTTAAATCCCACATATTTTAAAATATGAGACCCTTTATATATATATGTGTGTGTGTTTGTGTGTGTGTGTCACACATATTTCCCTAATATTACCAAGATAATGCACTCAAACTCGGTTGATATTACTATAATGGAATGGAAATGGTTCATCCCAAGGTTTACACTCATACCACCAAACTCATATGACTTTTTTATTATGATTTGTCTTTATCTCATAAGGTTTATATTTCCTTGAATACACATTATTTCCTCTATAATTATTATACATGAATACCTCGACTATGTTCCTTATTCTCTTGACCAAGTTCATTCTAATTTAATTCCAAGACATTCGATTTTGGAGAAAGATGGTATAGCCATCTGGACGTCCAATAAGAAATCAATCCCAATGTGGTTTAAATAAAAAAAATTAATTAAAATTCCTTATTATTATACCTATAAACATATTCATTTTATATTCATGGGTGGATTTCATTTTATATTAGTTTTTTTGACTATAGAATTTTAGATACACTTTATTTTGTCTACCACTTGGTTATAGGGAAGATCTCTTGGATTTAGTATATGAACATGGATTTTTCTTCTTGTTATTTTATCCTCTAGTATATGACTATGTATGGGGGTAGTTTTTGATAATGTACTCAGTAAATAATTTGTATTTGGGGTCATTTATTCATTTACTATTTAATTATACTATCTCATTTTTATATATTACATGTTGTATATTTCCTTCTTTTTATTTATGTTGTAGAATGATCATGCATGGTTTGATTATTTAATATTGTCTTAGCTGTGTGTTTTTTATTACCTATAATGTATCTATTTATATTATTCTATTTATTTCTTCTATTAGTTTCCTTATATTTATTTATTAAGGTTCTAGAGGGTATAATAACCCCACTATACCACATTTGGACCATTTTTACTAGTCAGTAGCCTCAATTGTATATGGATGTACAATTGATGCCTTGACTACAACTGTTCTAGTTTTTAATTATGTAGTAAAACAGGTTGGGATGTGATATCTATAATATAGGATAGGGTAAATAATTATCAAAAATGTACCTAGAACATTATTTTCATGTACTATCTCAATAGAGATATGATTGAGAGGGATAATGTAAGAATATATTGAGGATATACATAAAAACATAGGAAATTTATTAACTAAATTTTTACCCTAAAAATTTTAATGAAAACTTTAGTAATTTAGTATTAAATATTTTTGGGATTAAAATTAATGTATTTTTTTATTTATTAATCTAAAATTATTTTAATATGATATAATTATAGGGACTATAAATTGTATAATTATTTCAATATTAAAATCAATATCATATTATCATTCATTTATGTCAATTAGATTTTTCATATGAGTCTAGAATAATAATTAACTAGTATTGGTAAATATTTAAAAATAAATAATTAATTTTTTTCATTTTTTAAAATAATATACTAATAAGACCTATAATGGGGTGATATTGGGTGTCAAATTCGTCTTCTCTTTCATTGGATTGTGTCCTCATGATAGTAAGAACAAGACAATTTTATAAATATTGATGGACACAAACACACATTCTATATAATCAATGTAAAATAAGGGAAAATGTTTCATACACGGTTCTCCACAAATTCCTCGCCCAAGGACCATACTCCTAATGTGTGTTGATATTCTTAGTTGTAATATTAGAGAATATGGTTATTCTAATTGTTTGTGAAGGACAAATCATCAAACCTAAAATCAATACCTCTTCATATCTCCCAAATCACTTTTTTGATACAAGTTATACATAAGGATAATGAATCATAGTGTACATATAGTGTTTCATTTCTATGAAAATAATACCATCCAAACAAAGGTTGTTTTCATTCAAATCCACATTTGGATCCATATTTTTGATGAATCTTCACTAAAGACTACTCTCTCTATTATTAGTCATTATATATCAATTATTTTTTCCTTGATAATTCATAGAGGCATATCTTATGTTTTAATTGTATCAAATTAGTTAATATATTTATTTTTCTCAACTCTCCATTCTCCTAATTTTGCCATTTTTATGGCCAAAATATTACATGAGATATTTTCAATATTTTGAATATAGAAACTCCCTGAAAATAATCAAGATATTTCCCCTTAAAAACTAATACAATATTAATAATTTATTTCGAATATTTCCATTTAATATATTGGTATTATATTTAGAATATTTTTGACAATGAAAAAACTAAATTCAATACCATGAATTTTGCCTATTTGAATCATCATAACCTTCATGATCTCACTCAAACGTTGTGGTCTTCATCATTATATTAAAATCCAAATGTTTATATAACCCTATCTAACCAATTTATCTACCATAGTATCATTATTTATAGAACACTTCATTATAATATATGCATAAATAAGTTCTGTAGGAAAATATTTCAGTCATAGAGTGAAGAGGAATTTTCATCTCCCACAGGTAATGTAATTACATTACATAGCTTCAAAATAATCTTATGCATCTCGACATGGTTTTTTTATCATAAATTTATATATCAAATCCAAATATTCACCTAAAATAATATTTATCTAATTCATAAGAATTTTCTTGTTTCAACTTTATTCCACCTCTATTTATTAATTATGTATCATAAAAAATACATAAATGACATCAAATATATTACACATGGGGATTAAAATCTATCTAATTTCACGTAATTTCATTTTACCAAGAACTCAATAAAAAACATATTATGCAACTACTAAAGTATATTTTTCATATAGATGTGTTTTATTTACATTTCTAAATTCCACCAGTAAAATTGATATTCAATATCCTAAGAGTTTCCATTCATTTCCATATTTTAGTTACATCCCAAAAAAATCATATGCATCTATTGAATTAAATTACATATAAAAATAACCTCTACTACATTGACAAGAACTATTTATTCTAAATATATTATTCACCTCAAAGAATAAATTAGTTACATATAAAAAAACTTCTAGACAATTCTATTAAACCACACCTAAAAATATATTAAATGAAATCGATATATATTTTGTATATAGTAAAAACCTTAAAAATAAGTGAAAATTTTAATATCTAGACAATATCATACATATGAAACAAAAACCTTGAAGAATTATTCCAAAAATACATGAATAAATTAAAACATTCAAAAACATTTCTTGACTTTTAACACATCATAATCCACAATTATAATAAGTTTATAGATTGTTAAATTACTACATGTTAAAGTCACTACCGATTGAGAAGAAATCAAATACCATAATCTGTGGTTCCAATATTCTCACACTATATAACTTTTTATCAAAACTCCATTATCAATTACTCTAAGGAATACATTTTTGTCTCACTCCCTTTGAAATTTTATTCTCCCCCTTTGAAAATAAAATTAAATGTGTTCTCATTCACATACTGGATCACTGTTGAATCCTCTAAAAATACCACTACATAAAAAAACTAAGCAAAGATATATCAAGAACATTTCCAATCCTATTTGAGTAAATTATCATTTCAAGAATCTAGGAAATTTGTAAATATCTTTAATTATTTTCATTTATTTCAAAGCAATACTTTTAAATTCCCTTATGGATTTATTATTCATATATTGAAACATATAATATGGAAAATGATTAACTATAATAAACACAAAATATCCCGGGAAACATTAGACACAATACGAAGAGTAGGATTTATGAACCACCTCATTTGAAAGATGTTCGTTGAACACTAAGGTTCAATGTATGCTTCTCTAATATTGGATTAGATAAGGGATTAGTCATAATATCTACCACCTACTAGTTACTAAAAAATAGTCCATATTAATTATACATTTCCCACTATTTATGTAGTAAAATGATATCAGATTTCAATTTATTCAGTTCAGGAGTGTTAAATTGGATTCTTTGTGAGTTTAATTTAACACGTGTTTTCATAAAATATCCATATATATTGTTTCAGTTATTCACCAATATATTACTATTTTTTCATCAACTAAATATATATATATGCATGTTTTTTTATTTAAATATTTTCAACCTTAGTCATACTATAAGATTCACTATATTATTTATTATTCCTAAATACTACACACTAGCTATAAATAAACATTTTATCACTTCAAGAGTATTTTTCCACCTCATCATCTTCCCAATCACCTTCAATAATTTTTATAACTAATGTTCTAATTTTTTTATTAAGAGAAACCTATAAGTGAGTGTACCTCATATGCGCCTCATAATTCTCTTTATATTTTTGAGATGTTACTCTTTTGTATTATTTTAAAAATGGTCTAACATAAAATTAGTATAGAAACATTCTGGTTAAATTATGGTAAGGTACAAAAAACATCCAACGATCCTCCTATACTAGGCTAGATCCTCTGATATTTCATCTTTTTTCTTCATATGATTTGTTCCCACTATAATCAAAATTGATATCAATTTGGAATCATTCCTTTAAATATTGATCAACTTCTCATTTCCAAATTTAATTAATGAAATTATTTTCTAGCTCTATTTTTAAACCACTTACAGACCTATAAAATAAGAAAGTTCACCAATCATTGAATTTTAAAAATTTTAACTATTTATATTAGTAACCTCCACCAAGGAATATTGTTTTCTACCATAAAATATTATATCATCCACGTACACATAATCCAAAAAAATTCTTCCTTTTATATATTCATATAATAGTTTTAATTATCACTATCCAATTTGAAATCCTATTGTTTCAGATATAAATAATGGACAACGAACTTTACACCCAGATCATGTTGTAGGATATACAGGGTATTATTCAATGTGTATGAATTTAAAAATTAATGAATAGTAATCCAACATGTTTTTCAAATTAATCTTCTTCCATTGTAGAAAAATTCAAAATCTCTATCATTATATCAATTTTAAGAATTCTTAAATCACTTTGTATAGTCATTTCACTGAATACTCTATTAAATTATTATTGATCCACTAGTGAAAATTTTTCTTCAAAAAATATGCCATCTATTTGAGAATATCATTTACATATCAACCTTTATTCATTTCACATTAAATATCCTTGTTAATTGGAATTATTCTTGAACACCCATTTTACTCAGACCATGTTGTGATATTTATTCCATTATATGAGTTTCTATTCTTAGTATTTTTTAACTTGATTGTACTCTTCATTCATTGATATAGCCCATTAATCATCAATCATAAATTGTTCAAATGATTTAACATAGATGATTGTAAATAGAAACTCATACTATACAATCCACTTTATTCATATCTGGTTATATGTAGCTTTCTCTCAAGAATTATTAATAAATTTGACTGTATTCATTATACTTATTCTATTATGTGTATGATGACATTATTTAGAAGTTTTTTATCCTATAATATATATTCTGATTCATTATAATTTCAATATACAATTATAGATTTAAATTTTCATTAGTTTAATCATCTTTTTTTCTCATTTTAAAATATTAACTCTCCAAATTCCTTCTATGTCTCCTAAAAAACAACAACATCATTAATTTTAATAATTTTTCCAATCCTTTGGATGTTGAATTGGTGGGCCTTAATTTTTATTATGTAACCCAAGAACACTCACTGTTCTACTTTATAATTATACATTCTTTTATTTCCTTCTTTATTGATTATTTAACATTAGATTTCCAAAATATCGCATAGTTTAATTGAAGGATTCCTTCCATGGAAAATTCTATAGGGTTTTCTTTAAATTATTGATCTCAAAAAAGCCATGTTTTTATTTTAAATTATGAACTATACTACTTCATACCAATAATTTAAATAGAAATGTCTCTCAATATGTACAATTTTGGATATATTATTTACCATTAGGTGTTTTTGTTCTACAATCCCATTTTTTGTGGGTTCCTAAAATAAGATACTACATGTTTTATTACATGTATCTAAAGGTAGCTACAAAATAAGTAGACGTGTTCTATATTAAATTATTGAATTGATGAATTTTAATTTTGTGATAGTTATAAATATTCACTCCTGTCTAATTCTTCAAAATTATCTCTATAACCTCAATTTGTTTTTATGAACATAATTCAATAAAATTAACTATATTCATTAATAAAAAGATAGATATACCATTTCATGATGTGTTTTTAGTTGATTCATGAGATCACAAAAACCTATTTAGACCATATTAACTTATTTGTAAAATGATTTATCCTTTTTATATGATTTACTTATCATATATTTCATAACCCACACTCACTAAATTCCCTCTTAAATCATTATTGAAGCGTGAGTAACCCTTGAAGTTTAACTCTGATTGTCTATGGGTATGAAACTAGCTCTGAGGGAATCTATCAAAAGTATGGGATGAATTATCATATCTATTCATAGTAAAATATATAAAATCCATCAATTAATTCCACATATAAATTTATTAATAAATATTAACATTTCTCAGTCTTGGTACAACTATAAGTAATATAGACAAAATAACAATAGAAAATTTAAGGTCACGCTTCAAAGGAACCACTCAAACTATTTGAATAACAACAGTTTGATTCTCCCTTGAGTATCGTGGAAGAAAAATCATGAAACAATCTATTAGTGTATTCATTTAGGAGTATTACGTGGGATCAAATTCCAAATTAAATCAGAATTTATCAAAAATCAATTTTCTATGAAATAAATATATGAGAACAATTGAGTAAGGGAAATCATATAACATGAGAATTTTTTTACCACCAATCATAATCCACAGAGATGTATCCTGATTAACATCAATAATCAATGGAGATTACCCACATCAAAATAACAACATCGTGAATGGAGATTTCCCACATCCCATGTTTCCATAATCTCCACTATTAATCACTATTACCACATCCCTCACCTCATCACATCTTTCACCCCTTTTATCCCATCAGAACCAATTCATCATAAAATATTTTACCCACATACATCCAATCACAAAATAATTATAATATCCTCACTAACCCTATATATCACATCATAACTACATTATAATAAAACCCATAAATATTTTTGAAATTACCAATAAAAATATTTTTGAAATATTGGAGGGGTGAATGAGTGGACCTCTAGTTTAATGTTTTTCATTTAAAACTACTTTCATAATTGTTTATTTAGAGTTTACCCAAATGAAACCCCATACACAGGAACATACAAAATAAAATAATGACTTTAAAGGTTCCTTGCTCAATAATAGTAGATATTAATAAGAATGGTTTAAAAATAATCCAATATAAAAAATCCATTTGAAAAAAAAACCATTAGATTTTACTGCCAGAAGATAATATCAATCACATGCATTGAAATATAGTCCTTTGATATTGTTTATACTCCTCTCATATATAATAAGATAAAACAATTTTTTTTATAAAACGAACCTTTTCAAACATGCTTAATAAACATTTTGTGTTTCTTAAACAATAGTATCACTTTCTTTCCTTCAAATGATTCATTTTCTACTTCAATTTCGTCCATAGTAGTGAGAACAAACATCTATCATAGATTTTTTTAAGATCCTATACATCAAAATATTTTCATATCTTGTACCTACCTATTGAATACCCTCTATATGATATCCATAATTTGTTAACCTTTTTATAATACCATGTAATTATGATAAACTATATTTGGTATCCTCTATATGGTATCCTCCATCTAATATATATATTTCATATCTCCATGTCTATTTCTTTAATTTTATCTACTTTCACAAAAACAAAACACTCTAAATCTTTAAATCCATCGCCTCTCTTGTTCAATAAAAATTAAATTAGTGATAACTCATTTATATCACTACTTCACCTATTTATATAGGAATCATTTCTCCAATAGTCACAGGAGGCGTGGAAACCTCACATTTGAGATTATGAACCAAAATTTTAATTCCACCTTCAATTAATTCTTCAGTTTCACCAACATAAAACCTCCAAATAAATTTTATTAATCTAACATCATTAATTATTTCCTCAAATACCAACATCAATAATATTCTTCAAACTATCCCTAGATCTTGACTATATTTATAAAAGTTGAAATTATACTCAAATTCATCTCGAGGAATTTATTTACAAAATTCTTTGTAAATATCACTAAAAAATCATTACATATTCATAGTAACTACTCCATATGATGGGATATATCCAAGACACTCTGTCTAAATGATTTTTTAGGAATACATTGTCTAATTAATACATTCATAAACCAACATATGATGGCTTGGAAACCTCTATTCAAATCCTTTAATCAGAATACTCTATCTGATTCATTTTCTCATATTTCATCTCTTTATATTTCTATATCAAAAATACTTAAATCATTTTTTCTCAAAAAATCATAATTACCAAAATAATAATGATTTTACTGATCATAATAATCTCATCTTGAATCAAGCTAACATTTATCACTCATTTTTTTTATTGCATTTATGAAATTAAAAGAATCATATGATTTTATTTGTTTTACTATCACTCTCCAATGGAACTTCAAATGTAATAGAAAATACATTTTTTCCACCATTAATCTATTCAACTCAATCAGTTAGACTATTTTTTATCATCTCCATTCATTAGAACCATTCTTTACTGTCTAGGACTTTTCATTTCAAAACATCTTTGGTTTCTTCAAAACAATTTATGTTAAATTAAAATATGATTCTCCAAACATAAAGGAACATGTTTGATAAATTTAGAACATCTCTGTAATAATAACATGTAATAAATTGTTCCTACTATAACTTTTTCATTTATGGGTTGTAAAAAACACCATAAATATGTTATTATTAAAATAACTTTCTTCTATTATGTTCAAACAAAATTCAACAACTCTTATTCTCAAAATTATCCCCCATTGTAATTTTTATGTAAATCAATGAATGTAAATTAATTTGTTCTCTAAAAATCAAAAAATAGATCACTATAAAACAACTCTACGCATTCATGAGTGAGATCATTTTAGGATAATTGAATCATTAAAAAATAATACCAGTTTATCCCTATATAAATGATTAACATTAATTTTAATCTTCATCCTGAACTCAATAAAATAATCATCCAAACAAACATGAGTATGAAAAAAAATGTTACTTTATCCCCAAATAAATTAAAATTGTTTTAACAAGTGGACATCACCACATACCCCTTTTTAAAATCACCCTAAATATATTATCTCCCAAAACAAGTATAAAATAAATAAATGGATATATTTATGTTATAAATTTTCTACCATTTTGAAAATATTATCCAATGAAATTATGAGAGAGTGTAAATATATCACCCAACTTATCCTTGATTAGAGTGATATTGAATTCCCATAATAATCCTTCAATTATAAAATGATTCCCTTAGAAATGGATTAGTAAAAATTTCATCTACATTCTCCATTAATGGTAAAAAATTATTGATTAAGTACATTTAATTTCACATGTTCATTGATAAAGTGATATTTAATATCAATTTTATTATCTTTGGAATGTTGTAGTAGATTCTTGGTAAGATTGATAGAAATTTTATAAAAAAAACACAAGGGAAGTAGTTTTTTAACATCAACCAAATAATATTCGAGCTATGAGTCTATCCATATTAATTGTGTTGTGTCTTTTTTTGAAGTTACATATATATATATATATATATATATTCAATAATGATTAGAATCACTATATTTTTTTAATTATCATGCTATCATGCATTTAATTCCCCTAAGAATAGGACTCCAGTAGATGTGGATCTTCTGTCATCGAAACAACCAGACAAATATATATCTTTGAAACCAAATAGATCAATCATTCCTATATTATGATATTTTAACTTGAAATATATGATTTTTTTAATATATATAATAATTATTTTTACTGTAGCACCCCGAGATTTTATGAGATATATTCTTTTTAATTTCTTCGATGTATTCTATTATACACTACACCAAGATTAGCTTGTACTATACGCAACACTGGATTAGCTTGTATAATGTGAAACACTATTCTTGGCTCGTGTTACACACAATTTCAAGTCCGTTTTTGGAAATTATTCTACACAACATTAAGTATAGATTTTGTTAATGTATAAATGTAATAAGTTTTTATTATGTTATATGCAACACCAAACGGATCTTTCTCTACACACAGCCCTGACTTGGCTTGAATTACACGCAATCAAGACCTTCTTCGATAGCATGTGTAGTAAACAATACCGATTTTCACTAAATGAGATATTATTATAATATTATTATGATCTATCCATTATAAATAGTAATACCCACTTTTTGAAATTTTATAAATTTTATCGTTCAAAATAGAAATAATTTTTGGATTCGGAATATCGAAATTAGCCTAGGGTGAATTTTTGGTATTTTTCTGAAAACATTCAATTTTTGATGAATAGTGAAAACACTGGGTTACTATTTGAAAACTGACTTTTTATTTAAATAATTATTTATTTCATTTAAATTTATTTTAGGTAAAAAAATTTACATAATACCTATATATGTTCAATGTAATTCATTGGAGTCATTTTATAATAATTTTAGAAATATAAAGATTTTATTGAACTTTTCACCGTCTTTTACCCACCTCCTAAGAGAATTTGAAAATTCACATAAAACATAATTTTACCACTTCTGTAAGTGGAATTTAGAAAATACGAGAGACATGGTTAATATCAAAGAGTAAAATGTGGTTCAATAAGATAAAAATAATTTTTGTTGAATAGTAACTTTTTACTTTTATTACCACGGTTAAAAGTAAATAGGGTAATTAAGGGAAAAATAATATTATTATTACCCTAACACAAGTCCTAATTCTATTGGATATGTGTAATTAGACCAGAAACAACCATAGGAATAAAATATTACCCTTTAGGTCCACTTGGATTAGATTAGGACATTTAATATTATTTAATTCAAAGAATAGTTAAAAGAGTTAAAATCAAGGTTTAATTAGTAAAACATTTTTAATATATGGATATACATAAGATAAATTCGACTATAAATATTAATTAGAAAGATAAAAAGATTTCCTACATAATGTTATTTTATTTATAATTTTTATATATTAAATAATTTAATTTAGTTATGACACAATGATGATACATAAATTACCTTATTAATGAAATATTAACATAATGGATATTATAAATACCAAAATAAATGTAATTTGAGACTTTTTATGAATTAAAATAATTTTATAGGTTAATATGACATGTTAGTATTGATTTAATTAACTTTTTTTGAACTAATCACGATGTTATGATTTTCACAAAAATCAATTACCAAATAGTGTCAAAATTGAAATAAAATATTTTTTAAAACAAATATTATATTATTAATTGTTTTTATATTCCTCAAAATCTAATTTTAGTCAAAATGACTTAGATAAGGTTATATATATTAATAATGAACTACTTGGGGTTCTTTTGTATTGTTATAGTAAGTTTATTAACCATATAGTGTAAGAAAATAAGAAGACACGGTAAAAGATAAAATTATTTAACTTCAAGATAAATCTAAATGATAAGGATAAAATAGTAACTTAAACTTGTCTAAAACCTATTGGTTTATCGTATTTCGACCCATCCCCACTTTTACTTTGAAATAAATCAATTTGGAGCTATTATATACTGAATATTACTTTATTATAAAATAATATTTTATGTTTTTTCTAAGGTGCCCCTCTCCTCCCTAATAAAAGGGCACCTCCTCCCTCTTCTCTTTATACAATTTTTAGCTTTCAATCTCGGAAAAACCCTGCCCATTTACCTTATCAACTTCCCTATAAACATTATAGTGGTTCTTTTATCCTGAAAAGACTAACTCTAGTGCCTTAATAGGAAGCTTAAAAGAGGTGCGTCAAAGAAGAGGTAATCTCTTCTACCTATTCTTTCAAGTTTTCTTTCTTCTTAAACTTCTTATTCTTTAGTTGTTTATTTATAAAGTAATAAAATAAGTATCACTAATATGATGATATGTTATTATAAATATTAAACAACCCCATTTCACCTTCTATCCATCCTATGGAAAACGAAATCACCGTGCGTGCGTACGTACGGAATATCGTCTCCATGCCGTGGTGTAATCTGTTTTTCCACCACTACCTTACTTTGATGGGTATAATGGTGTAAATAATAACTATATATAGTTATTATAACATTATACTGATTATAAGGTATTATATCATCTACTCCAATTCAATTCAATAATTATGGGAATGATGTCATCGCTCGTGGCTACGTATGGATTACCGTCTCCACGACGCCATGAGATTCATTCTCCATGTTAACCATTAAAGAATTATTATAAAGAATATATAATGAATAATAATGAAATATATGACATGATAAATATACTAGATTTTTATATATATATATATATGTGTGTGTGTGTGTGTCATCTACTTACTTCCATTCAAGTTAATAAGGAAAGGAAAATAGTGTTCATGCGTATGTACGGGCTACCGTCTCCATGAACAGTGTATTTCATTTCATTTATCTATCTATTATATATATATATACACACACTGAATATATATGAAATATAAACCATGATTTGAATTCATGAAGTAAGTAAATAATGATATAAGTAACAATAATATCAGGAACAACAAGTCCAAACACGTACGATACATAAAACGATTTTACCCAAGACGTTGATTTAACATGGAATTTACAAAAGAACGAGTAATATAAAGTCATAAGTAAACCATATATGATATCATAACAATGAATATGATTCTGTAATAAGTCAATGACATTATTTAAATCATTATACAGGAGTTTCGGATACGTACGAAGCATATCGGACCTAAGGTAAGGGATAATGTTTCAATCTCATTTTTATCTGAGATTTCTTATACGTATGTATATATTGGGGTTATATTTTTCATCCATGTCCATAAAAAATATTTATCATAAAGTGTTTAATATTATTCAATGTCTGTTTAAAGTCATTTTTACCCCTCTTTGACTTTTAATTTTTGTTATGGAAGGAATCTTTCTTTTGTTTACCATACGTGGTACTTTTTGACTTTTCCGGAAAAAGTATGAGGAGAATGTTTTTTTAACTTATACGGAATGAATGGATTTTTATAGTTTCAAAACGCCTTATTTTCAGGAAGATTACTCTACAATATTTCATGGATATTTTCAATAAAATAATTTTCTTTTAAAATTTCATGGAATTTTTTGAAAAGAAAATGATTTTGATGAAGAAAGGATATTTTCCTCAAGAATTCATTTCAAGTGTTTTATCAAAAACATTTTCCAACTAAGATGATATTATTTCATTTGTGCATGTTTCAAGTATAATGTATATATGATTTAAATGGTTTCAATTTTCTTATGATGAAATGATATCCATTTGTTTTATATGGATTATGTTATGATGGGATGATGTTTATGAAACCCATTTTATTCTTTGGGTTATGATGAATGATTTATGTTTATGTTGTGGCACACGTAAGAATGATTTCATTTTGAGATGGGTGGGACATATATCTCCCTCCAATTCATTGGGTCAAGATTTATATCTCATGATATAGACATGGTTGGAATGGTAAGTTAATCTGGTTCAGTGATATAGGACTGGAACGAGGAGTGAACTCGATTCAGAAAGGGATATTGTCCACTAAGATGGTCTTCGTAGCAATGCCTTGGATACTATGGAAATCATATCATGTTATTAATGGTTTTCCACAATTAAATGTTTTATTTCCATGATATTTTATCATTATTGATGTTCATTTATGATCTATGTCTTACGTACTACCAAGATTTATTTCACAACACAAGATTTTGATGTTTAAACTTTATGTTCATGTTTTGAAGTTCAAATGTATATGCTTTGTTTTATTTTCTCCATGCTTACCCTTACTGAGCATTTGAGCTCACCCTTTATATGTTTTCTTTTCCCCAGTATATAAAGAAAGGTTTTAGGTAAGAAAAAAAAGGTATGATCTTTATGGGATATGATGAAGATCTTTCACCAAGATTATACGATGATTTTTACGAGTTTCCAAAAACACTAAACTATTACGGTCCTTGTGTGTTTGTTTTTGTTATGTATTAAGTATTCCAAAAAATTAATGTAATTTCCATGTATGTCAAGATTTGGGTCTCTATAATTGGTATCAAAAGAAAGTTTTAGTTAACCTTTGGAAACTAGGATGAAAAAACTTTAGTGAGATCCCTAGAGATATTTCTAATGTACGTCTAGGGATGTCCCTATGGTTTAGTAATGTCCCTAAGGTTACGTATAAGTATAGGTTATAGTCCTAAAATTATGGTAATGATCTTAGAATTAAACCTAATATGTTATATATTTAATTTATTCCCACTTGATTATGATTTTTTCCTCTCACACTATTCTTTTTGGGTTTCAGAAAATGGCTGGAAACAGGAAGATTCATGATAATGGGGGATATGATGGACAATGGAATGATATTCTTCATGAGCAACCAAGTGAAATTGGATCTAGAAGTGCACATATAGTTATTATGACTAATTAGAAATCTCATAATATGATCAATAATCTCATCAATGGTAAGTTTCCAAACTCAGCTAATAATAGAAAGATGGAGTTTCATGATGATCATAGAGGAAAGAAAGTTCAATTTCCCTCATGTAAATCATGCGGGAAGAGGCATCAGAGAGAATGTTTCAAAGGAACTAGAAGATGCTTTGGGTGTGGAAAAGAAGGACACAAAGACAATAATTGTAAAGGAAAAGGTTCAGTTAACACCATGGACAAGGATAATGGTATTGTTAATACATCAACAATGATTAAATGTTATAAATGTGGAATATACAAGCATTATGCAAACCAATGTTCTAAGGGAAAATCTCATGAAGAGAATCAGCATGGTCATATGGGTAGTATTTATGTGGATGATGATGAAGATACTACAAATGATATATGAGATGAAAGAAATGATGAAGCTTAGTCAGTGGTTCAAGAAGGTAGTGGAATGATTGTATGTTTATCAAGAATAATGTATGGTACTGTGGAATAAAGAAAAATCTAAGGATTGTTACACAGTTGTCTTTCCTTGATTTTTTGAAAGTATATGATGAATGGTACTGGTAACCATGAAAGGTTATTCAAATATTTTTGGAAGGTAGATGATATGTGCATAATGAAAGGATAAGAAGATAATGAGATGTCTGATAGCATTAATGAGCTTATGACTGGTATAAGGACTAAGTGATATCATGGTTTGAGTATATAAAATTTTTGTGATTTTGGTATGTGGAATGAGTTAACTTTTAACGACATTCATGTTTTCACTAAGGTTCAATGGGTATTCATTTTTCAAGAGAATACATGATTAAGGTATTCACATATGTGACCAACAAGATATATCTTATAATATATGGGAGATTAATGTTGTTATTCACGTTCTTGTTATGTGACCTTTCAAGTAATCGTTTTCTTTATACTATGATCGTGGTCTGAATTATTTTGGATAATCCTAAATATTGGAATGAATTAAGTTAGAAATAAGATAGTATTGTTTAAGGCTAGAACTTTTTGTTATGTTATAATAGTATAGTTTTAGAAAAAGGACAACCCGTAGGATGGCCGACAACCCATCGCGTCGGATAAGGATGCGAGAATCGAACTCTAAACCAAATTGTGACATGCCTTTATCGCCTACCTATGGCCTACAGGAAGTTCATGGTTAGTAGAAACTAGTTTTATTTTATTAATTTCTATGATAGATGAAGTATAAGTCCATTTTTGGTACCATATATGATTAATCTCACCATAAGATGGACTTATAACTTTTGCTAACCATATGTTTGAGATAGATGGAATGACCTATCATTCTATCTCATGATCTACTAATACTTCATGGAAGACAAATTCAACTTCATTTCTTTAAGATATGAAGTGTAAATTGTTCAAGGCACAAACCACAGTATGATTGTACCAAAATCATGTAAGTATTTATTTTAATTCAAAAATTCTTCAACGTTTTAGAAATGATCTTGAAAACCAAAAATGTTGTCCCAGTGCCCTCATATCTGATGAATCATATGGTACCATAGATCATCACAAATTTATGGATTTGTGATTATTGGCTTTTTCAGAGCCATGTTCTCTACTACTCTTCATCTAAACATGATGGTTAGATTTCTCTTCCATATCCGTATTTTCCCATATGTTCTCCTATGTGGAAACCTGGTGATTATTTAATTTGGGTAACCATTACGTTTCATAATTTATTTTTTAAAGTTAAGTTTTGGTATTCCTTTTTACGATGTGGGTTTCTATTAAAAAACTTCCAAGTAGAAAATCATTTATAACCCCGACGAATTTTGAGGGCGAAATTCATTTAAAGGGGGGTTGAATGTAACACCCCAAAATTTTATGAGATATATTATTTTTAATTTATTCGATGTATTCTATTGTACACTACACAAAGATTAGATTGTACTATACGTAATACCGTATTAGCTTTCAGTATACGCAAAACTATTCTTGGATCGTGTTACACACAATTTCAAGTTCGTTTTGTGGATATTATTCTACGCAACATTCATTATAGATTTTGTTAAATGTATAAATGAAATAAGTTTTGATTATGTTATACGCAACACCAAACGGAGCTTTCACTACACACAGCCCTGACTTGGCTTTCATTACACGCAATCAAGACCTTCTTCGATAGTGTGTGTAGTACGCAATACTGAGTTTCACTAAATGGGATATTATTATAATGTTATTATGAACTAGTCGTTATGAATAGTAATACCCACTTTTTGAAATTTTATAAATTTTATCTTTCAAAAAGGACTTCATTTTTGGATTCGGAATATCGAAATTAGCCTAGGGTGAATATTTGATATTTTTCTGAAAACATTCAATTTTTTATGAATAGTGAAAACACTAGGTTACTATTTAAAAAACAACTTTTTATTTAAAAAATTATTCATTTAATTTAAATTTATTTTAGGTCAAAATTGTTACATAATACCTATATAAGTTCAATTTAATTCATTGGAGTCATTTTATAATAATTTTAGAAATATAAAAATTTTATTTAACTTTTCACCGTCTTTTACCCACCTCCTAGGAGAAGTTTCCAATTCACATAAAACATAATTTTACCGCTTCTATGAGTGGAATTTTGAAAATCTAAGAGACACTATTAATATCAAGATGTAAAATGTGGTTCAATAAGATAAAAATAATTTTTGGTGAATAGTAACTTTTTACTTTTTTTAACCACGGTTAAAAGTAAATAGGGTAATTAAGGGTGAAAATGATATTATTGTTACCCTAACACATGTCATAATTCTATTGGTTAAGTGTAATTTGATTAGAAACAACCTTAGGAATAAAATATTACCCTTTATATCTACTTGGATTAGATTAGGAAATTTAATATTATTTAATTCAAAAAAGAGTTAAAAGAGTTAAAATCAATGTTTAATAAGTAAAACATTTTTAATATAGGGTTATACAAAAGATAAATTCTACAATAAATATTAATTATAAAGCTAAAAATATTTCCTACATAATGGTCTTTTATTTATAATTTTTATATATTAAATTATTTAATTTAGTTATAACTCAATGATGATGCAGTAATTACCTTATTAATTAAATATTAACATAATTGATATTATAAATACCCAAATTAATGTAATTTGAGACTTTTTTGAATTAAAATAATTTTCTAGGTTAATATGACATGTTATTATTGATTTAATTGACCATTTTAGAACTAATCATGTAGTTATGATTTTCACAAAAATCAATTACCAAATAGTGTCAAAATTGACATAAAATAGTTTTTAAAACAAATATTATATTATTAATTGTTATTATATTCCTAAAAATCTATGTTTCTGCCAAATTACTTATATAAGGTTATATATATTAATAATAAACCACTTTGGGTGCGTTTGTCTTGTTATAGTAAGTTTATTAACCATATAGTGTAAGAAAACAAAAAGACACGGTAAAAAGTTAAAATTATTTAACTTAGAGTTAAATATAAATGATAAGGTTAAAATAGTAACCTAAATTTGTTTAAAACCTATTGGTTGATATTATTTCGACCCATACCCACTTAAGCTTCAAAATAAATCAATTTTGAGCTATTATAAATCTGAATATTACACCATTATAAAATAATATTCTAAGTTTTTACTAAGGTCCCCCTCTCCTCAATTATAAAAGGGAACCTCCTCCCTCTTCTCTTTATAAAATTTTGAGCTTTCAAGCTTGGCCAAACCCTGCCCATTTCCCATATCAACTTCCCTAGAAACATTATAGAGGTTCTTTTATCCTCAAAAGACCAACTCTAGTGCCTTAATATGAAGCATAAAAGAGGTTTGTCGAAGAAGAGGTAATCTCTTCTACTGATTCTTTCAAGTTTTCTTTCTTCTTCAACTTCTTCTTCTATAGTTGTTTATTTATAAAGTAATAAAATCAGTATCACTAATATTCTAATATTTTATTATAAATATGAAACAAACCCATTTCAATTCCTATCCATCCTATAGAAAACAAAATCACCACGCGTGCGTACGTATGGAATATCGTCTCCACACCATGGTGTAATCTTTTTTTCCACCACCACCTTACAAGGATGGGTATAATGGTGTAAAGTATAACTATATATATTATAACATCATACTGATTCTGAGATATTATATCATCTACTCCAATTCAATTCAATAATTATGGTAACTATATCATCGCTCGTGCGTACGTACGGATTACCGTCTCCACGACGCGATGAGATTCATTCTCCATTTTAACCATTAAAGAATGTTTATAAAGTATATATAATGAATAATAATGAAATTTATGACATGATAAAGATACTGGATTTATGTGTGTGTATTTGTGTGTATATATATATATATATATATTTCATTTACTTACTTCCATTCAAGTCAATAGTGAAAGGAAAACAGCGTTCATGCGTACGTACGACCTACCGTCTCCATGAACGGTGTATTTCATTTAATTTATCTATCTATTATATTTATATATATACTGAATATATATGATATATAAAACATTATTTACATTCTGGAATTATGTAAATAATTATATAAGTAATAATAATATCAAGAACAATAAGTCCAAACACGTACGATAAATAAAACGATTTTAACCAAAACGTTGTTTTAACATGGAAGTTACAAAAGAAAGGGTATTATAAATTCATAATTAAACCATATATGATATCATAAAAATGAATATAATTCTATAATAAGTCAATTACATTATATAAATCATTATACAGGAGTTTCGGATACGTACGAAGCATATCGAACCTACGGTAAAGGATAATGTTTTAATCTCATTTTTATCCGAGATTGCTTATATGTATGTATATACTGGGGTTATATTTTTCATCCATGTCCATAAAAATGTTCTTCATAAACTGTTTAATATTATTCAATGTATGTTTGAAGTCATATTTACACCTCTTTGACTTTTACTTTGTGTTATGGAAGGAATATTTCTTTTGTTTACCATACGTGGTACTTTTTGACTTTTCCGGCAAATGTTTGAGGAGAATGTTTTTTTAACTTATACAGCATGAACGGATTTTTATGGATTCAAAATGCCTTATTTTCATGAAGGTTACTCTACAATATTTCATGGATATTTTCAAAAAAATAATTTTCTTTTAAAATTGCATTGCATTTTGTGAAAGGAAAATGATTTTGATGAAGAAATGATATTTTCCTCAAGAATTCATTTCAAGTGTTTTATCAAACCCATTTTCCATCTAAGATGACATTATTTAATTTGTGAATGTTTCATGTATAATGTCTCTATGATTTACATGGTTTCAATTTTCTTATGATGAAATGATATCCATTTGTTTTATATTTGGTTATATTATGATGGGATGATGTTTATGGAACCCATTTTATTCTTTGGGTTATGATGAATGATTAATGTTTATGTTGTGGCGCATGTAAGAATGATTTCATTATGAGATGTGTGGGACCTATATCTCCCTCAAATGCATTGGGTAAAGATTTATATCTCATGATATAGACATGGCTGGAACGGTAAGTTAATCTGGTTCAGTGATACAGGACTAGAACGAGGAGTAAACTTGATTTAGAAAGGGACTTTGTCCACTAAGATGGTCTTGGAAGCAATTCCTTGGCTACTATGGAAATAATATCATGTGTTTCATGGTTTTCCACAATTAAATGTGTTATTATCATTCTATTTTATCATGATTGATGTTCCTTTATAATTTATGCCTTACATACTACCAAGATTTATTTCATAACTCATGATTTTGATGTTTAAACTTTATGTTCATGTTTTAAAGTTCAAATGTATGTGGTTTGTTTTATTTTCTCCATGCATACCGTTACTGAGAATTTGAGCTCACCCTTTATATGTTTTCTTTTCCATAGGATATAAAGAAAGGTTTTAGGTAAGAAATAAAAGGGAAGATCATTATGGGAGATGTTGAAGATCTTTCACCAAGATTAGATGATTATTTTTCCAAGTTTACAAAGACATTAAACTATTATGGTCCTTGTGTGTTTTTTTTTGTTAGGTATTAAGTATTCCGAAAAAGTAATGTAATGTCCATGTATGTCAAGATTTGGGTCTCTACATTTACCATACAATATAGGGGATTCTTTTTTTTGTAAATTGATACTTGGAATAAATTGTAACATTATGAAATAAATAAGGAGTTTAATTTGTGAGATATAACTAACTTTTAATCATCATTCTAAAATCTTTTCAATCAAAATAATTTCCTTTATAATTTTTAAAAACATGTTTCCCAATGAAATGGGTGAATGAATATGAATCAAATATTTTATTCTAAATGTTTTCATGATTTCCTTATAATAATTATCTCTTCCAACGTATGTTTTTTATTTTACAACACTTTTAAGGGAAAATTTATAACCCATATAGTTAACTATTTCAAACAATAAAAGGGAATACAGACATGTTAAATTAGAATTTGAGCTAATTGAAATAAAAAAATCTAAAAAATATATTTGGAAAAGAATTTACCTAATTTTTAGGATCATCCTTTATTATGTCTTTATAATGATATAAAATTTAGTCCCATTATTTCATGTATTCCTTGTTGTTAATCATCCCCACTATGAACCCTCTAACCAATATACAGACCTAATTATCAATCCACTCACATTTCTCTTTAGTAGTGTCTACTCATAGAAATCCCTTCATCATTGGTCAATGTCTTACTAAGTCTTCTTAATCATCATAACATCCTCTGCCATTTCGTCACCCAAGTGCATAATCAGTTCCATGTTTCCCAAAACCAACGCTTCAAATCACAAATGGACTTTGAGAGAGCCTACCTCATGTTGTTGTTCTAGAGGATGTGTAGCCTCCTCTAGCAACACATAATATAAATTGAGATATTTTTATGTCAGAAAAATATTTTATTTCACCTAGAATATAAATTTTAAATATCACCATCATATACTCAAAAAAATTACATTTTTCTTCAACATTACCCATGAATATTATATCATCAATATTAATATTCACTACAATAAAATTGATAAGTTTATTTTATTTTGAGGTTGTTTTCAACTCTTCCTATCTTGAAATTAAATATATCCTGAAAATTCTTTATCTTAGAATACCAATTTATGATTTCATATTTTCAACTATAAAAATAATTCGTTAACATTAAAAAAAATATATATTTTTCAAGAAATAAGCCACGCTATTTCTCCATATACACTTATTCATCTAGATCTAAATTTAGAAAATATTACTTGGAATATATCTAGAATATCTCATATCTTTATTTGGGAATGTAATATGAAATATATGGCTAGTAAAAATTATTTCTACTTGGGTAAGGGTCTCATCAAAATAAATTTCATCAAACTATTTCTAGCATTTACAAATAAGTCTCCACTTGTTTCTTATCACATCACCTTTTTCATTCACCGTGTTATGAAAATACACACTTCGTTCCAATAACATTTGTATCATCTATTTTAGGTACAATTTATCATCTATTTGTTTCTCAATATCCTTTAATTATTCATTTCGAGAATCAACAGTCTCTTTATGCTCGAATTCTTCTTCAACATATCTAGGCTCAACCAATGAATACAATGTTGTATGTAAAACTACGATCAATGTTATTATAGATTAAAAATGTTGTAACTAATCTCTATTGATCATTTGGACCTCCCCTTTCTTCCTCATCCTTGGATGACAAGAACATAGTTTTCATTCATCACTTGAAGAGGCTGAATCAATATCTCTATCATGAAAATCATTCACAACATCTCTTCTATAAGAAAATTTCCCATATTTTTTAACCAAAACAACATTGTTTTTTCTTCCTCTTTTATTTTAATCTAATTATAAAACCATTATATTATAATTTTCCATCAATTTAAGATCCCCATATTAAAAAATAATTTATTTTTACATGATATAATACATGTATCATGTAAAATTCAAAGAGTATCCAAGTAAAATACTATAAAAATTATTAGTTAAAAATTTACAATATTCTCACAATCAATTTTATAAATGATATGACTATCTTCCACACATTATTATTTAATAATTCGATCATATTTTTATTATGTCTCGTATATATTAAAGTTTAATTGTGTCCCAGAGAAAAAAAAAATTGATTTTGAATGGCTATTATAATCACTTGTCTCCAAAACAATAAAGATGTATCATGTTCAATCCACTTTGATTGGGCCATAACAACTAAAAAACAATTATTTATTTCAAAAACATTATATTATTGTGGGTGTAGGTTACATTTAGATTCTAAGATAAAATGATTTAGGTTTTTCACTATTTTTTTTGTGTAAAAACTTTTTTTTAGTTAGTTTTGGTTATTGACCTTGGTAATCACATCTGAGAGACTGCTGGGTCGGTTCTAGGAGGTAGTAGAACACAAACTAAATTCCAGATGTATAATTATCTCAATATGTGAATTTTATAGAACATGAATTAATATATATTGAAACTATATAATATATAAATATCTTGTATGGGTCTTGGTAGACCCAATGAATCCAGTTTATAGACTGAATGGATATAGGAAAACCCAAAAACATAAAATCTCACATCATTAGAATGATTCAATATATGAAACCATATTTTTTTTATTTTTAATCCTATATGTAATATTTTCATACATATGTGTAAAAGATAGTCATTCACAACGTGAATCCCCTATTCATTCCATGAACGTACCACACTAATCGAACTTTTGAAGTTATAGTTTCGAGAGATTCAAATTTCAATTTTCATTCCCTCTCAATCAGCATCCCATCCATCAGAAATCGGTATATTTCATATAATAATAAAAGAAATACACCATTATATCATGGTGTTATGAACCCAAATATTAAATATAATCCTTCTGTCTCTCCTTCTACTTCATGTATCACCAATTTTCCCATGAGGAAAACCCAATTTCTTGAGTTATATACCCAGACTATGATCTGATGACTTATAATGATAAAATCATTAGTCATAATTGATTTTAATAAAGGAGGAACCCATCTATACCTTATATGTTCATGAATTTTTATTTCAACCCTAAATTTTAGGTGGATGATCTAAATCATCTCTATTGGGCTTGTTTTCCCCTTTCATGTTTCTGGAACATATACAACTGCATCAGCTCAATGTGTGCACAACATAATCTAAAAATTAATTCAATAATTCTCGATAAAAAATTATTCCTAGACCACTCATTGATCTCATTATTTCCATTATCAATGATATCAAACTTGTGGAGACTTGAGGTGTGCCATTGAAATTGTAATTAAATAGTATTGTTAACAAAGATAGCATCTGACCTTGGAATTGGTATAACATTATAATTTCGTAACAAGGTTCAATGAAAAAATATATGGCTAAATTTTAATTTGATAAAACAAACAATGTTCCATGTAATGGAAAATTTTATATACTTGATACTTTCCCAATGTTGTATTTTCTCTGTACATTGCATTTTTATGAATCCCAGTTATGTTGTAATGCTCAATGGGATTATGTCTGGCTATGATATAATTATTATAGGGGATGTTTCCAGTTATTATGTAATTCTTATAGAGATTGTTCATGACTATATTGTAATGACTATAAGGATATTCCCTATTATTTAGTAAATCATATAGTTATTTTGGATGGTTATATTGTAATTATTATATGTATTGTACTTTGATATGTTATAATTAATTGTGGTATTTACCATGGGGTTTCCATTTATTGTTGGAATATTATAATGATGTACTCATATACATATTTCATGGATCCAATGAAGTTTTTTTGACCCTGAGGATCACCCTAGATCTCGAGGGTTAATAGGTTTAATTTATGTTCAACAACATTTTTTCTAAAAAAAATTATTTCATTGTACTATTCAGCAGACTGATTATAAAGGACAAAAATGGTTTTCCCTTGTGTGGATGAGACTAAAGAGTTGTACCCACACCTATTCAATGGTCTTTTGGTACCATGGGATATTTCTTGGATGTGGTATCTCAACAGGGGAAACTTGTCTTCGTTTTATTGTTTTGTTCCATAAGGTTTAGACTTGGAGACATATCAACATGTGGTTTGGGAGTTGGTTTAGAGTTTTTTTTGAGTCTCTTAAGTATTAAACTTATTTTAATGTCATCACATCATTCAATTATATTAATAATATTATCACATGGTTTTTAATATTTTTTGGAATGATCATTTTCCCCTTTTATTATACTTGAGTTTCATATATGGTTTTTTTATTTATTATATTATTTCAGATATTTACTGGAGGGTATATTCTTGAAATTATATTCTATACATCCTCACAACATGTCTATAGACTCAACTGTATAGGGAAGTGAACCTGGAGGCATGTAGTAACCTAACATATTCATCTGAGGGAGTTTTCGGGTGGGGAAATTACAATGTTATATCATATGAATGTTTCATTTCTATGTAATTACTATATGGGAATGGTGGATTGGAGACACGAGTATTCCAGATATTGGTAATAATATCATTCATGAGAGTATCTAACACTTGTATGGGAGAAAACCTTAGTACCCATGGGGTATTATTGTTCATTTTTTTATTTTAATAGTATTGATATTATTTAACCTTGAGGGATTCACTTGTCATGTGATGATACTCTTTTATGTGATTCCACGCAAGGTTGGGGATGAAATGATATGAGTATGCACGCATCATGGTAGGTACATATGAATATTTTTTTTAATGTATTTTTAATGATATATAAATATTTATCATATGTGGAATAATTTTCTATATATCCTATAAATTTAAATCCCTTGATATATAGAATAAAAAATTTAGAGAAACTATTATCTCATTCTAATTCACATTTTAATCCATGAGTAGATGAAACTTGATCCAGTAACCATCTTCTATTCTCATATTTTTAGTTTAAAATTATTTTGAATAATATAATATAATAATTTCATTAATATGTTTAAATTTAATTAATCCATGTTGTATTTATGTTGAACATCAGGTGAGTGGTAATTAGAACACCCCTAATGCAACTAAGATGGATCATGTTGTGGCCTTAGAGAACCAAATTAATGATCATCCCTAAAATAGATTATGAAGGATCATGTAATATATTTGGGGGGAAGGCTATTTAAATCCTTCCATTGATGTTTGAGATGACAATAGAATTCCACCAAGAATCATTGCCTACGTTCACTGGGTATGGGACAATTAGGAAGTATATTTATAGATTGATTGAGTCCTAATAATATTTAATCATATTTATACATAAGAAGATAAGAGGGCCAATCTAGATAAATATATTCTATGAGTAATAACATAATGCTAATTTGAAATCATCTAGTAGGTTTATCCATAAGAGGAATTGACTAGGAAGGACATTGATGTGATTTTCTGGAGGAAATTATATCTACTGACGTTGATGAATGAGAGGTATTAAGAATTATTATCCATGATGTATGAAAAACAATAAGTGATGGATTATGTTAGATGCGTCACTAAATTAAATTAATTTTCTCTATCTTTGACAACTAACCAAATCTCCAATGTGAAATATTTCAAAAGGATAACATCTACAATATAATGTCACAAGTGGCAACATTTTAGCTAAGAAACATTGCGGATATAGTGAATCCAAAACTCATCAAGTAAGGTAACCTAATAGAGTTTACATGTGTTGGATAGATAGTCTCAATAGGGTGATATTGGTGATTTTATTTTGGTATAATGACAAATATATATTAACATATACTACAAGGTTAGTGGAGAGTATAGAAGCTTGGGCAGTCAACGAAAATTATAGGACTCCATCCCAACATAGTGCAATCTGTGTGGTAAGATTGGCCAGAAGATCCCATAGTGTCCTTACGAAAATTTGGACCATTATTTTTACAAAATTATGTTCCATTATTAGAGTTTTTATAGGGAAATTCAATGTCATAATAGTCATAAGGGATCATGTTTTAAACCCTATACTACAATGGAATCGTATGCCCCGTGAAATACTTCTAACTTGAGTTCCATCAGTTATTCATGCAGATGTATGGGAGGTTGTAACTTAGTGTAGGAGTGGTAGTTCTAGTCTAGGGGGAACTCCAAAGAATTTTATTGGAGACCAAGACAAAGGGTAAATATAGATGCATGCTATGTATTCCACTCCAATATGTTCAGATGGAGTAACTTGTACTCTCATAAGTATAATTATTGTATTTTTTACCATTAATTTCATTTTTGGGTACATGATCATCATATTATTTTTAATCATTTAAATAAAAAATAGTTATGTTTGTATGTGGATATCTTTTATTATGTGATAAATATCAACACACCATTAAAAGTGTGATCAAAGGGTATCAAACATTCTATGAAATATCCTCTTAAAATTGGTGGATGTCATTTGTTTTGGGAGCTAGTTTTGATGGTAATGATATTGTAAAGTTTTATTCTGGGTAACCTTTAATTTTTATTAAAGGAGAGTAACCTTTCTATCTCTAGAAAGAGAGAGTTATTAAAACCATGGTGATTGGGATCTTCAAGTTGGTCATTTATTACCAATTCTTTAAATATTGTATTATCTCATAGCCCATGTTTTACACCTTGGTCTAGATGATGGTGGAATGTATTAGGATACTTTTCCCCAAATAGTATATCATTTTCATGATGTATCTAAAAAAAATCTATCTTACCATCTAATAAAGATATTAAGTTCATGAGTGAGTAAGTGTCAGTATTTGAGAATATTTCAATCCCACCAGATATAATAGAACCAACATAGTTTCATGAGTTTAATGTTCAGTTGGATGATCTGGAGGTAAGGAGATTCTTTGGTCCTTGTACATAACCATGGGTTTCTTCCATTCTTTACACCCAGAAGGTTAATGGAAAACTTTTTTATGTGTAGATTATTATAGACTGAACCAGATGACATTCACGAACTGAAATCACTTTCATGACATTGACGATATCCTCTATGAACTTATATATTCCAATATTTTTTCGATATTAACTTATCATTTGGATACCATAAATTATGATTGATACAATATCACACATACAATAATGTTTTTTTGAAGAATGTATGGATTATATGAATTCTTGGTGATTTTATTTAGTTTGGTGAAAACATTGATGATATTTAGGGCCCTAATAAATTGGATCTTTCATCCATTCATGTATTATATTAAGGTTGTTTTCATATTAGAAATATTGGTGTTTGACCAATATATATATTACCATCCCTAATATCTTGATGTCATTCTGAGTATACTGGGAGATCCTTGGATTTACACAAACCTTTACAAATTTTATTTCAAGATTGATAGTATGAATATTTGGGTCATGTTATCATAAAGGCTAAAGTTTCAGTGGACCCGAGAAAGGTTTTTATCATGGTATCATGGGAATGACCCATTAAGGCTCTAGAAGTTCATATTTTTCTAGTTATATCCAGTTATTATTAGTGTTTCATCCAGGACTTATCTTGTATTTAAGGACTATTAACTAGGATGACCAAGATTGTGGTGATGTTTGTTTGGTAAGATTTTTGAGAGAGATGGTTCCTAGATTTGAAGTTTATGATGACCTAGAAATTGATCGCACCTTTCAAGTTATGATTAAGCAATATACCATGTACTAAAACACATCTAGATTGGACTGAGAGTACTTTTGATGGAGGGGGATAGATGATTTTCTTATGGATCTAGAAATATAATACCAATTAGAGGAATAACCCTAATCTTAATCTATAGTTGACTATAGCAGTACATTAACTAAGGTGATAGTGACTCCATCTTTTAGGTAAGAGGATGGTGTTGTAAATGAACAACAAGGGTCATAAATACATTTGTTATCAGGAGGACCTAAACTTTTGGAAGAGGATATATGTTGAGTATTAATAGTCCATCGAATTCAAATTTAATTACACTATAGGATATAGAATATATATTTTCTGTTATATGAGATACAATATGAAGATAGCGTCAGTATATGATTCTTTCTATGAGTGGAAGTCAATGGCACACCCTAATAACATGAATCTTTATATTTAGTAGTCCTAAGGATAAGTATTTATGACATAGACATCTATTAAATTTCTAATCCTAAACCAAATCAAGAGAGATAAGTTATTTTATTTAGAGGTCTTATATTAAAGGGATATATTATAGGGTGAGTAGCCACCGTTGGGATGGAATCTTGGTAATATAAATTTTATTATTATCCCTAGTCTGGTATTTAAACCTATAAGCATACACGAGGAGATAATGGGGGAGTTTCATGCTTCTGGATGGGTGGTATATCCTAGTTTAATAATGAAATATTAGGATACCTGTAGCAAGGACTGATGTCTAGTGATGAAAAAGGAGATACCATGATTCATGGATATTGTTTCACCTATCAATAGGTTATTGTTGGGTAGTAGAGGCCTACTAGTTTGGTGTATCCTTAACCCATTCTGGAAAGTAATTGGGTTAATCCCACCATAGATTTCATGATGGTATTATATAGGACACCTTACAATAAAGATGAATTATTTGTTATCATGGATCGATTAATAAAGGTATCCCACTTCTTACATGTCATGTAGACCTTCACTACTGAAAATCTTGGTAGTTTCTATGTATGAGAGATAGTTTTATTGCATGTTGTTCAATGGAGAACTATTTAAGGTAATGATCCTTATATAACATCATTATTATGAAATTTAATTCCTATGTAATTAGGATAACATGTTATTCTATGTACATCTTATCATCCTTATACTAATGGCTAGTCTGAACGGACAATTAAGATTCTAGAGGATCTGTTATAAGCCAATGTTTTGTAATTGGTGATTGTTAAGAGTAGCTCCTATAATATGAAGAGTTCGGCTATAATTATAGGTTATAAGAATTAGTACAAAGGGATCCTTTCGATTTATATATATTATTTTATTCAATTTACTAGTTTTCTAGCTGGAAGTGGGTGTGGCAATCCTCATTAGACTTAGCCTCCTATAAGATATTTCTCACAAAGTTCGATTTTCCAAGAAGCAGATGGAAACTGCAAAGATATAACCAAAATCGTAAACTACCTTTCAGATATGACCACAAGATTTTATTGTATTTATCATGTATTTATCTAGATTTTTATTATCTAGGGTAAATTCTATATCATGAAGCAATAGAATCTAGATCCATAGTTTTTTGGATCATATGAAATAGTAGAAATAGTAGAAATAGTTGGTTCATTGGTGAACTATTTGGTACATCAAAATTTCATTAGTTCTATGAATAATGTGATTCAAATGTCATGGAATTAGATATATCATCCAGACCCTTTCTAGGTGATTAATGTCTATGAAATCGAGCTAGGTATTAATGAATTATTCAGGGAGCATTAGATGTGTATCATGGACCATAGTAAAAAAGAATATATAAAGGAACACCATTCCATCAAAATTTCTGAAAACTTAGCAAGGAAATGTTCAAGAGGATACCATGGTGGTTTAATTTGATATTCATTCATTGTTTCCAAGCATGATAACGGATACCCCTCAAGACTCCATAGATCACAGATTGGGTATGAGTTTTTATATGGTGGTGAGGTTGTGAGATATTTTCTTATTCAGGTGAACCCTGCTTTGAGTTAATTTTAATCCTTTATATTTATGGACAGTATTTTTTTATACATTGGTAGTCATTTCTATGATCTAGTTGGGTTTGTTCTGGGAGGAAGAAGAAGATAAAATAAAGTTTGTGTTTATAATTAATTTGTGTTTACACCACGAAATTCATACACGGAGTCAATGTGTCTAGGAATACCCCATGAATCTCTATCATATCCCAAATAGATATCTTTAGACCCAATAAGTTGAAATATAATGTCAGGAGAATTAAATTTGACATGAAATCGTTTTATTTCTTTTTATTCCTATGAGATATATTTATTAGAGTATGTGAAAATTCAATGAATTTACAATGTTAATCCCCTATTAATTTTGGAAATATTCCCCACACATTATCTAATTAATTATCAATTTTCAATAAATTAGAACCTCTGTCTCTCTCCTCTCTTGAACTATAACCCTTCAATCATTAATCTATAATGTTTTCATTAAACTACAAAAATTATTCTTTTTTATGTTATTGTTATGGGCCCAGAGATTAATGGTATGACTTCTGGTTATTCTTCACCTTCATGTCTCATTTTTTCCCATGAGGAAAATACTTGTTTTGGATTGTATAACCTAGACTAGGATGAAGTCGATTATTTTTATAGAACTATTAATCGTTGTTGAAGAGATTAAAGTATTGTAAATGTTGGTTCCCTAAACTCAACTTTATCAAAAAAAATGATATCCAAACCATGTGTATAGTAATTTATTCATGATGGATAGTTTCCATTATTCTATATATATTTCTAAATCCTCTATTTAAATGGTAATGTCCATATTTTATTTTTCATATCAAACTATTTATTAGTTCCCATGCTATAATGATAACATTGAGAAACAATGACATTGATCATAAACAAATGTAATATGGTCAAGATAAATCATACAAAATGTACATGCTTTATTTATTCATTTGAGATTATAGGTCTCATAAGCATCGATACATATTATCATGATGTTCTCACTTAGTGATTTCTAGTAAGTGAGATCATGAGGATAGATAATCTAATAGAAACACCTCAAGTTACTATTTCCATTGGTTTTTTAATCTACAGACATGTTTATTAGTCTTGTGACAGGATATCCTTACCATTGTCTTCCATTTTATAATATACAATGATTAAATGAAAAAACAATGAAATTGAAGTTGTGACTTTATTTCTTGTCTTGGGTGAATCATTGGTTTATTGACATTGGCTGAATGATAAATAAATAGTTTTTATCTTCTGATTTGAGAATGTAATATCCTGGTCCTACTTTATCATGATGAAAGTACCTTCATAGATCAATTTCTTGGTTAGTAATAGTTAAATTAATTTATTTAGATCAATAAATAATAAAGAAATTATATTTGATGAAACAATTTTGGGTTCTTATTTATGAGATGACTAGTGAAAAAATATTTTATTACATAGTGAATGTTCATATAATTTATAGATACCCTACATTTTATTAAATTACTATTATATAAATCTAATAATAAAAATATTAATAGTGTTTCAAATCAAGGATAAAAAATTTTAGTGTATTGAAAAAAGTATACATAAACATAACTATTAAACATAAAATATAAACATAATTTAAATCCCTATTCTTTATCTTCTTTAATGGCCTTCTAAATCTTTATAGTACATGTAATCACTTTAGGATTTACATTAATGAAAAAGGGTGACATGAAATCTTGGTAAGAGGATGAATAAGGACATAGATCAATATAACCTTAGTTAGAATAATAATTACCATCATAATAAAAGTATATGATCATCAACATAGTCATTAGAGGAAGCATTAGATAAAGTAATTTAATGTTTCATTGTATAAAAATAAAACAATGTGTCATAGTGGTCAACAACACACATTGTTGTGAACAATGATAGCATATTTTTCATGCATGTCATTTGTTCATAATCATAACATCATCATTATGAAAAAATCTGTATTAATTTGCATTCATATTTCTCATTGTATCTTGATATATGTTGCATTACCCAAAGCATTGAAACACTATATAACTCTAGGTTCACCCATCACGTTATAACATTTACATATTATTTCATTTCATTTAAAATGTATAATAATATTTTCCATAAAATAACCCAATGAAAGGAAATTGGTTTCATGAAAAGAATTTAGAACATATATTCATGAATAACTATCAAGGTTCCAAAAAAATGGAATAATATAAGTACTATAAGTTTTATCAATATTGAGTGAAGAAGAAACAATCTTTAGATAACTAAAAGATGTGTTTTTTTAGAAATAAGAGTTATTTTGAAAAAAATATTTTCATTTGACAAATAATAATATTTAAAATATGTATTTACTAGAATAGAAAAGGGAAGACAAAAATTATATTTTAGTAATGTTAAAATAACATCAACATATAATTTTTTTATGAAATAGGAATAACCCAAAGAAAGGAAATTGGGTTTGTGAGTCCCCATACCTAACATCTCAATACTTTATTCACTAAAATATTTTGGATAACAATATAATAGTAGCTAATTAATAAATAAAGAACCTATTATAAATATATTTTATTCATTATAATTTTATTAAATTAATTTATGACCATTATGAAATGTTATAGAATTCAATTTCATCGTTTTTGAGTGTTCGCTTTCTTGGATTTCGTTATCTGTTCACCTATATACACATATGGAAGATCATGTATAATAGGGATAATTATCTAGAATAGAAACTATAAGTTATTAATTAATATCCAAAAGTTTATTTGTTTGTAAATATTATATTTTCATCTATATATTAATATGATTCATTAGATAAAATGTAAATGATATTCGTTTAGATTGATTTTTATTGTTTTCAATCACATCAAACTTGTTTGGTTTTATTATTTCATATTATGTATATATTATAATTCCATAACATAAAAAATGTGACAACATGCATTTTGAAATCCATTTCATTCGTTAAAATTTTTTTATGGCCATCCTTGAAGGCATTAAAGGAAATTTAGAACATGAAATCTTTGAAGGTGACAAATAGACACCTCATAGATGACATTATCATCAATCTGAATAAAACGGAGTAGAGGTGATGTTTAATTATAGATTATTAAATTAATATAATAATATTTAAGTATATGTATGATACTAGAGTTGAAATTCCACTTGGATGATGGGAGGGGAAGATATAATAATAATATAAATAAATTTAAAATAAATTAAAAGAAAACTGAAGAAGATTTTACCGCTTGAACTTCTTCTCATTGATAACCTACATAGGGAAATTGGATTTTGTATTTTTTGACCAAAGGATCCGGGACATAGAGAAGGTTATTGGGAAGAGTACTGGAAAAAATATTGGATAGTCTTCAAGGTCTGGATGTTGTGAGGATAATAGGTGGAGGGTGTGGTATTTATAGGGGATGAATGTGTTTTTTTATTATTGTATAAATTAATTTATTACATTGGAACAACACTATTAATTGATTTAATTCCAATTACTGAATTAAATAAATGGATATGTATTTATCGATATTATTAGATTACATCATCCATAAAATATCTATGGCTCAAAAATTCTTGTATTTGTTAGGCACCATAAATTATCGTATTTTATTATTCACCAAATATTCAACAATTTTCGAAAAATCCAAAAAAAAATCACTCAAACCAATTTTTTAAATTTAAAATTTAGATATGATCTCTATTTTATTAAAATTATTTTTTAAATATTTGAAATTTAATGTATTATTAACATCATCGTTTATTTAGAAAATATATATTTTAAAATTGTAACTAATTTAATGACATCTTAACAAATTAAATAAGTTATAATAAACTTATATTATAACTATATGAAAACAAAATAATATCTTATAAAATTATTTTTATAAAAATTAATTTCTTTTAAAACATTATATTAATTTAAAAATTGTATGTGAACATTCACTCTTTACAAAAAATTCCCATACTTAATTAATATTTTCTAAAATATTTATTTTGGTTTACCATGATATAAATATATCATATTTTCATATATATGGTACCAAAATTTTAATTACAAATTCATTAATGAGGTTACTATTCTATTGGATGATTTACAATTTTTAATGGTCACATTACAATTCCAAGTTCAAATTACTATTATGTAAGTTTAGGTTCCTTAATTTATAACAATTCCTTTTATTTAAAAAATTATTGATTTGTAAAAATATTATTATGTTGTAAATGTGATTTATGTGTTTTATACTACATGAAGGTAATTTACATTGATGAAATTTTGGGTGGTTACATTTATCCCCCCTTATGAAATATCACATTCTAAATTTAGTTTTACATTTTGAGTTAAAAAACATTGAGGATACATATCCTTAATTACGTAATATATTCCCCATATTTCATCTTAGAACTCATTGTTCTATCATAGTCCATTAACCACATGAATATTCTTGTTACAAATAACTTTATTCCTACAGTCCAATATCATCAATAGATTCTTCTCATAAGAGATTTCATTTTTAGATTATACCTCCATTGAATTTAATACTTGTGATGTATCTAGTATTTACTTCATATATAGGGATATATGGAAAACAACATGTATTTAATACATGGTTGGTGGATGTTATAGTAGATTGGCCAGAACTCTGACATAATGAATAATATTGAAGGGTCTATATTCCTAGGATACAAATTTTATTTCTTCCCTAATATCATTATCCTATTCAATGGGGAAATGTATAGGAATATCAGGTCTCTAAACATTAAACTATAGATCTCATTGATAACTATATTCATAGTTGTTGTATAAACAATTGGATTTGTTGATTTTTTTGAATGTTTATCACCTTTTTTACTATTTCACTGACCATTTTATATCTTATGAGCTTATGTTCACAAAATAAATCCCCGCATGAAGGTGTTTTTTATCCTATACCATGAATGACATAATCTGGATCCATTTGAATGTTGGATTGGAAAATATTGTTTTGTGAAAACTCAAATAGAGTTAGATGTTGGTCCCATTCTCATTTGGTGTCCATATAACATGATCTCAACATTTATTCAAATTTATGAATAGTTTGCTCGGTTTTTCAATTAGTTTAAGGATGATGGTCCATACTAAAGTTAATCTCATTGTTTATACCATTTTAGAGTCTCATCCAAAACATGTAGGTGAATCTCTAATCATGAGAAGATACAATCTAAAGTGTTCCTCTATGTAGCATCACCAATTCACTAATGTATATTCGTACATGTCGAACAAGTGTGAAGTCCTCTTGAATCAAGATAAATAGATCTATTTTTGTAATATGGCCCACAATAACCCATATAACCTTGTTTACTTTCAATATATTTTTAATTCTTGTGACAATCTCCATGGTGATTTTTTCTCACATCAATGTTGATATGGGTTGTGGTTGCATCATCACATTATTCATTTATCATTTATAATTCACTTACTGCAATATAAGGAACATTTAATTATATTTGGTGATCCCTTTCAAAATATTGTCTCAAAAAAAGTTCTCTTTGATATCTTGATACATCTTTCAACTCCATGGGTGAATAGAGAAGGTTTAGCATTGTACATCATTCAAAATTTCTCTATTTATCTTTAGATTAGATATTGTATATAGCCATTAATGAAATATTATGACTCCTTAAACATAAATTTTTTACTATGAGGATTCATAATTTCTAATAGCTACCACCTCTTACTGAATTTTCACATCATTTCATTGAAAATCCTTTATTTTATCCATATTGGACTGTTGAAAAATAAATTGAGAAATGATTGATGATTTTCCTTCCCTAATGATTCCTATGACTATAATCTACAAATGTAAAAAAAATCCATCCTTCTAAATTCTCATCATTGATAATGTTTTCAGATCATTTATACTCATAGAATTTTCTACATTATTCGATTTACTAGGATGATAGTGGATCGAGCATTTATAATCATTGATGAGCTATAACCATCTTCGTTGGCGTATATTAAGCTCCTTCTATGTGAATATATATGTGAGGATATTATGATTAGTATATATTTCACACGCCTCCCCATATAGATAACTCCCCCATATTTATAACACGAAGATTAATACCACCATCTCCAGATCAGGTGTGGGATAGTTTTTCTCATTAATTTTAAACTACCTGGAGGTATACCCAATCACATTTTCATTTTAAATTAGTGCATAGACTAATACATTCTTTTAAATATCACTCTATACCACAAATATTTCCCCACATGTTGTATGTGTGAGTATTGGTGTAGTGATAATACTATTTTTAACTCATTGAAAAAGTCAACACATTCACTTTTCTATAAAAACGATTATCCCTTATTATTTTTCTTGGTTAGTGTGATTAAAAATCATGATAAATTATTCACAAATCATCATTAAAACCTAGTTATATGTAGGAAAAAATATATATCCAATAAAAAAATTCCTTAGACACTCATCAATTTCATTTTCCTTGTAAGGGTCCTTAGAAATTCCTTTTCTGATGAAAACCTTCCACACAAATGGAACTTCCTCTATCCAAAACTCACATTCACTACACATTTCATATATGGTATCCCTTTGCATGGTATTTAGTATAGTATTCAAATCATCCTCATGTCCCTCCTTACCATTGTAGTATATTATAGTATCATCAATAAAGACTACCACAAATTTGTCAATGTAATATCCAAATACTCAATTCAATAATTCCATGTATATTTCTGGAGAAATAGTGTGTCTGAAAGGAATCACTATGAACTCATTGTGTTTTTACCTTGTTCTAAAGTAATACATGGGAATATATTTCTTCCTTATAATTAATTTTTGATATCTTAAATTAAGTTACACCTTAGGTAAATACATTGACCAACATAGTTTATCAAAAAATTCATATATTTGTTCTTAATCATGATTTTGTTGAGATCATGATAATCTATGCATAGGTACATTGATCCATACATCTTCTTGATGAAGAGGACTAGTACACCCCATGGTGAAGCACTCATGAATATAAAACCCTTTTCCAGATTCTATTTTAATAGCTTCTTCAGTTCCTCTAACTCAATGTTTGACATTGTATAAGGAGTCTTCTACATAGGAAGATATCCAATAATAATTTCAATTGAGAAATCACATTCTTAGTCATGAGGATAACCAGAATATTCTTTCTAGAAGACATCATTTTAATCCCTGACAATGAGAAAGTCTTTGTGTGTGATTCTCTTATTTTTCTCAAATATTTTATCAACATATTCTTGATTATAGGGTAGTAATATCCACAATTGAGATGATAAATATGAAATATATTCAACTTCCTCTTGTACATGTATAGATTTTGAGGATACATCAAGATGTGAAGTGTGATCATACTTTACCATGAACTGATGTTGTCTTTGAATAATAATAGACAATCCATGCTCAATATAGCCTCAAACTCCACTAAAGTATGTAAGAAAATATTTTTTAGGAGGTTCTTTTCAAAAATAATTACTAGAGTGAAGTTATATACATTGGATGAAATAATTTACACAAATAATATTCTCACATATAACTTAAACTCTATATTTTTTGGTGGTGTTATAATGGTTCTAATAAACATAAATGATATGAAAGAATACATAAATCCCTAATCCAATAGTATGTTCACTATTCATGAAGGAATAACCAATGTACTTATCACAACATCGTTGGTAGTATCCACCTCAGCATTAGTTAATACATAAGATCTCGCATTCTCTTTTATATTTCACGCCTGCTAATGTTGATTACCATCAAATAGTTATAGTTTAGTACACTGACTTTTATAGTCCCCTTTCTCCCTCTAATTGAAACATTGTACCATTGGTGGTGCTCTCCTTTTCTCCACTACATTTTACATCATACTCATTTCTCTTCAACATTCATGAGTTTTATGTCCTTCTATCTCACACTTGAAGAATTCCCCCATCAATTTTATGAAATTCCAAAGATGTTTCTTCCCAATTTTATTGACATATTAGTGGTTGCATTTTATTTTTACCTTTTTCATTAAATCCTCTATCTTTATACTCTATCATTCATTCCCTATATCCATATCCATGGGACCACTCTCGAAACTCTATATTGAAATTGATGTCACATGAAAAAACATCCACAAAACACCCAAAGTATAAAATTTCTAGATACTTTCAATTATGTGGTTTTGAACCACATAAAAATATAATTATTTTTCTATTATTGTTGATTAAAACCCATCATGCATACCTTGTAAGAATTTTGAATTTTTTGTAATTCTTTATATATTCACCTTCATTTTGTTTCAGTTATATGAATTCTATATCAATCATCATATTAATTGTTTGAGGTAAATACGTATTAAGTAATATTTTGGTAAATTCTCCACACTCCATCTCTTCAATTTCATCCTTCGGCTTGGTGTTCTTAATCAACACACCCATTGATCACCCTCTATATCCAAATAATAAACATCAAGTGATACCATATCTATCTTAGATCAGGGAATCACATAAAATATCATCTCAATTGGTTAGACATATTATTCTGTAACTAGTGGATTAGAAGATCCATTAAATTTCAATAGTTATTGCTGCATAAAAGACATAATATCCAGTTTCTCCCTCTTAATAAAAGGAGGATGTTCCACATTACTCTAGTTATTAATCATGGATTAAGATAGCTGGGTGAGAATCTCTATTAAATTTTGACCTCCAACTCCTAACGCATTGAGGATGTCTTTTGTTCAACCACTTCATTCTACCTCACATGCATTATTGGCCAAGTTTCTACCAGTTCCCACCATTTTCTAAAATATGAAAATGTTTTATGAAAATAGAAGTCAACATTTTATGAATAAATTATTTGTTTCTTATGGGAATTAACTGTAATGGAATATCTTGTTGGATCCTTGTGTTTATAATTTTTATCAAACAATGATTTTTTGGTGATTTCATATACTTAGTCTCATACTATGGGTTTAAATTGATGTTATCTAATCATAATTACCTAATTAACTAAACAATTATTTTATAGAAAGTATAGTGATCCTATATTTTCTTACATGATTATTTCATCATTTAAAATATAAATAACAAAATAGTGTTACTAATTCAAGATCAAATAGTATAATATCTTTGTCAAATTTGGCTTAGACATAAAATTTACATAATTAAACATAAGCATTATTTAATTCCTTATTATATATATTATTAGTGTCCTTTTCATTCTTATTAGTCCATGTTATCACCTAAAGATACACATCAATGAATGGTGTGGTATAAAATCACATTAATAGGATAAGGAAGGACATGATTCAGTATAACATGAGTGAGATTAATCATTATCATCATAACATAAGAATGGGATCATAATAATAATCATTACTAGAAGTATTAGATAAATTCATGGACTGTGAAATTCAAAAAATGATATATCATCTCTCTTCATTGGTCAACACCACATATACTTGTGAACAAAGTTTGCATCATGTTCATGCATAAAAATGTGCATAATCATAACATCATCATTGTGAAAAAATAGAGTTATGTTCATGCATATTTAAAATTATATAAATATATAAATCACATTACCATATTCATTGGAGAACTATATAATCGCAAGTTCATCCATCGCATCATAAAATTTAAATAATAATTCATTACACATAAAACATATAACAATCTTTTCCATAAAATATCCCATGGGATGGAAATGGGATTCTTGAGAAAATTATTGAGAATACATTCGTGAATAAACATTGGACTCCCCAAAATTAATAGGAATTACATACATGGTATAATAATTATCAATATTTACTAAAGAAGAAACAATATCAAGAATTTTAAAATATGTGGTTTTAGAAAGAAGACTTATTTTTGGAAAAATGTGTTCATTTGACAGATAAACAAATTTGAAACATATATAATCCAAAAAAAGAAAAGATTATTAAAAATAAATTATATTTTAGGAATATAAAATGAACATCCATAATAAAATTTATAATGAATGATGAATAACACAAATAAAGGAAATTTGGGTTGAGAATCACTTTACCTTATGTCTGAATGAATTATTTACTTTAATATTTTATATAATCAAATTAGAATCATTAATTAATAAAACTAGAACATATGATACATTTATTTTATTTATTATAGTTTTAATATGTTTTTATGGACATATGATGGATTATAGTGTTCAATTTCATCATTGGGGGGTGTTTTTTTTCTTGGTTTTCATGATAAGTTCACTTGTGTACATGTGTGGAAGATCATGTAAAAAAGCGGATAATTATCCAGAATATAAATAATATGTTAGTAATGAAATTACTAAAGAATAATTGGCCTTATATAATATTTTTTTAAAATAAGGATTATTAATTGGATAAAATTTTATTGATATTAATTTAGATTCATTTTGGTGGATTTCGATCACATCAAACTTGTTTTGGTTAATTATTTAATATTATGTATATATTTTAGTCCCAAAACATAAAAATTGTTATAAAATAAATATTGAACAGTTTTTAAACCATTATAATGTTTTTATGACCATCCTTGAAGTTTTTAAATCAAAATAATAACTTTTATTCCTTGCAGGCAACAAATCAACAGATTACAGACAAAGTTTTCAATTTTTTAGATTAAAATAGAGTATAGATTATGATTGATGATTGATTATTAATCTAACATAATAAATTTCCACTATATATAAAATATATTGGTTATAATTATACATTTATGAGGGTAAGTGAGTATAAAATTAAAAAATAAAATAAATAAAAAAGATTTTTTAAGAAAACAGAAGAGGGTTTTACCTCTTAAACATTTTCACCATGAAAACCACCTTATGGAAATTGGATTTAGTATTTTGATGAAATAAAAAGATTATGTAAATTTTTAATGGGATTAGTAATATTATTTCACATAAATTTGGAATGTCTCAAAACATAAAACATTTAAGGAGATAAGGTGGTGTGGGGTAGTATTTATAGGGGAAGAGATTTGTGTTTTTTGATTGTTTTATTCCTGAGTTTATTATTTTGGCTCAAGAATATGTACATATTTTATTACCTTCAAAATATATAATAATGGGATAATGATATTTCTATATTATAGGATTACAATATTTATACCTAATCTATGACACAATAATTCATATATTTGTTAAATATCGTAAACAACTGTATTATAATATTCACCAAAACTTCAACTTTTTAAAAAACAACAAAAAAATCACCATAACCATTTTTGGACATGTTTAATTCAGAAACTAACTACATTTTATGAAAAAAATTCTAAATATGAGAAATTAAATTTTTACTTAAAATCATCATTTATTCAGAAAATACCAACTTTAAAATTATAACTAATTATATAACACTTTGAAATATTAATTACAGTATCATAAAATTTTTTACAATTCATAAGAAAACAAAATATTATATTATGAATCTATTCAGTGAAAATTAATTTTCTTTTAAAACATTATTTTGATTATAAATTTTTAAACAAATGTTTACTCTTTAAAAAAATACCACCACTTAATTTTTCATTTCTAAAATATTTTTTTTACGTATAACAATATATAAATATATTGTTTTTTCATTTATAAGATACCCAAAAATTATTTACACTTCCATAGGTGTGGTTACAATTATATTGGCCAATTTATAATTTCTAATTGTAACATTACTATTCAAAATGTCAAGTTATTATTCCATTAGTATAGGCTCCTTAATTTCATTAAATGCCTAATATTTTAGTAATTTTACTTTTATAAAGTTTATGTTGCTTTATGAATGTGATTTAGGTGTTTTGTACAACATGAAATAATTAAAATAATATAATTTCAAATGATAGAATTTTTTCTGGTTAAATGATGGTTTTCATTGTTATTATTAATCCATATCTCTTTAGGGGCCTTGATGGATTGTTAAACACTACTGATGATCTATGGATACTATTCACATCTATCGAGATAAGGGCCTAGAGGATCACATAAAATATATTACTCAAGAATCTTCCATATTCATGTGAATATGTATATAGGAGATGCTGGGTCCCACCATGTGGTCAATGATTTTTCAAACCATTATCATCATAGATAAATAATAAATTTCTTTATTTATCAAGTATAGAATTTTGGGGTAGAATTTATTTATTAGAATTATTTATGATTTTTAACTAATTAAGAGTAATAATGTTATATAAATGAATATTCTTTCAATAGTAATGGTTTTTTAATATTAGAGGTAGTTATGATTTGATTTAAATACTTGGGTTTAAAACAAATATATATTAATATATATTTATGTATGTGATAAAATATAAACAATATTAATGACATCACTAGTTCTTTTTAACTATTTATTTGTTAATAATATAATGAATATTAAATATACTAGAGCAGGGGAATACATTCTAGTTAAATAAAGCATATACAATAAATAGAATAGGAGAATATAATTACTTGAATAATTCATGCCAAATTAATGTGATCATATCTCTTTATCTTTATCCTATAAAGATAAAGTCTCTCATTAATAATATGATTTGAAAATGCCTTCACGGATTGATGGCACGAGATTGTGGTGATCGTCGCGATGTCGATTTGATCATTTGAGCTCCGTGGTAGATTCTGGAATTAGATTAATGGTGTGTGAAAAAATTAATGATGTGTGTCTTGAAAATATAGAGGGGATTGGCCTAATATCATTAGATAAATGGTCATTGGTGACGCATGATAGATGAAAACCCTTTGATTCGAATGAAGGTACTAATTATTTTAAATGTACATTCTCTGATTATTTTAGAAGATATCATTATACTATATTGGTGAATATATCATTTGATAATACAAAACATCATAACTCTAGGGATGAAAATTTTTAGTATCTTTGGCCTCCTTGCCTCCACTATGTGGCCTGGTATGAATAGAAAGTAGGAACCTAACTATACCTTGTCTATTGTGAAATTTATATGTCTTCCATACATTTGATTGGTGGTTTATAGAAACCCTGTCTTAACATATGTCAATATTATATTAATTTATATGAATATTAATCACATTTCAAAAAACAATAAATGTAGACCATACTAATTTCTTTTATTTGGAAACATAGAAACATAGCCTTTTAACATGGTGAAATATCTTCATCATACCTATTAAAGATAATTTGGTTTTGTAATCCTTTAAACAATTCATAATATCATGGGTATTGGAATCATAAAAAATAGGTGATCTCATATGATTAACAAGGGGAAACAATAGTGACATGTGAGAATTACATGAGAATAATTGTATGAGAATATGATCATAACATTATAAGACCATACCCTATGTATCAGAGATCATAATCATGAGTCGTGGAATAATTATTGGTAGTTCATAAGACATGAACCATGATGGAATCAAGAGTATAAACCGTAAGATCATCACATATTAATAAGACAAAGAATTTTTGCTTATGCATATGCATTTAAAATCCTATGTCAAGGATACCTACCAATAAATTCATAAAAAGATAGACTTTGGATAATCACATATGTACTGACTTCGGGATTGCGATTCTCCCTAGTGTACCTTATTGTTTCAAGCTTGGGATGCAGACCCATGTACCCTCTTGTTTCAATATTGGGATTCCCTCTCATGTTCTCTCTGGTTTTAGTCTTGGGATTCCCTTTAGTGTACCCTCTTTTTTTGGGATTAGGATTCCCTCCCATATACACTCTTGTTTTCAGCTTGGTATGCCCATTAGGGTGCCCTCTAGTTTCAGTCTTGGGATTCCCTCCTGTGCAACCTCATGTTTCCTGGTTTTTGCTACAAATTGTGTTCCCACTGAGCTCATATAAAATTTATCATCACTAAATTCATTATAGGGATATTTAAGTCCCACTTGAAACATAAAGAAATAATATATATATGTTCCACAATATAATAAAACATTCATCATACCAATACCCATAAAAAGAGATTTATTTCATAAACATCATATCATAACTCATGAATTGAAATGGGTTTCATATTCATTTAATAATATCATAAAATATGTAAAAATATATGTTTTATAATCATTTCTTCCTCGAATAACCCATGAATAGATGTGGGTTTCAAAATAATCTATCATCATATAACCCATTGAAGATAAATGGGTTCAAATTCAATCTCTTTGAAACATTATTTACTTGTATAAAGTAAAAGTCTTCCATAAACAACATTACATAACAACATAAAACCTTTATATAATGAATATTAATGGTATCCTTGGATATCAAACTGAGTGAATAAAATTATATAAAAAATAAATCATTGAGGGAGAATGATTTGGAAATAATTGTTGGAATAGTTATTAAGAAAAAAACATTATTTGGAAATAATAAAACATTTCAAAATACTTTTATTTGAAATAAATATTGAAATTTTATGAGGTAACATTTTAAAACAATTTAAAAAAAAGTAGAAAAACATTATTTACACATTGAAAATTTATTTTTAAAACCTAAAACATTTTAAGAAACATTTTTCTTCACTAATAACATTGAAAACATTCCAAGGAATTTTTGAAAACCATTTTTAACACATTAAAACAAAAAAATATTTATTTTAAATATATTTTTTAAAAAATAATATTAATAAACCATTAAAAAAATTTAAACCTTATTAGAAAACATAGACTCTGAATAAAAAATATTTCAGACCTGGAAGAGAAATAAAGGCATATTATCTTTAAAATGCTTTCTTAATAATATTATCTACCATATAGTTTAAAACAGTACCATTATATGAATATATAATGAATAAATAGAGAATAAAAAATCCATGAGTTTTATTGAGAGATGGATCGTAATATTTCATAAATGGAATATAAATCATATAAAATCCCAATAAATTATGAGATTGACACAATAAACTTTAACCACTTTGGTAACATTGAATCATAATAACTATGAAATAATGATATTACCTGACCCTTAAAATACCACTAAAATATTTATATCAAGGATTTAACATTTAAAATATAATTACATACACCTAAAATATTAATTTAGGTGAATAATATGGCATGCGTCTCAGTGAAGAAAAATTGAGACCAAATTTCTTTATAGATTTGGTAAAATTTGACCCATAAAAACCATGAAATAAATATCATCAAATGGAGATGAAAATAAAAATAAATGTAATTATAATAATTATTTAATACATTTATGTATAGTATATACACCACAAAAAAATAAATGAGTGGGGAATAATGAATAAGTCTCACATAAATATATGTGAGATGAGAAAACCATTACTACTTGAGTAACATTAGAATCATGATCCCCATGAAAGTATAAAATCAATTCAAAAATTTAATATCATGAAATTAATTTAATACATGTTATCACATGTTCTATGGATTTTTATTCACCACATAAAATAAAATGGTGGTGAATATGGAATGAGTCTCATAAATATAATTAAGTGAGATTAAATTCCATTACCTTATGTCTTGACATTCTTCATAAACGTTCAGACCTCCTATATAATAAATATAAGTTTATTATAAATTTATCTCAGAAAAATATTTTGTTATATCATACCATATATAATTTTACTATGACCTTTTATTACTCATTTATTAATAATTCCATTTTATAGTTTTCATTTGGGTAATAACAGTTTTTTTTACATGGTTTGACTTGTTATTCTCTATCCTCTTACATAAATTATGATTTACTTATTTAAATGTTGTATAAAATTTTATAGATATATTATATACTCTGTATATTTTTTTAAAAAATATATGAAAGGATATAAATGGTAAATTAAATAAACTTTTCATTGATATGGTATTCCATTCGTACGCATCAAAGTTGTTTCCATTTTAATGGCTTATTGAAAGAAAGTAAGTAAATGAGATATATATATATAGATATATATGATATAATTATAGTATCATTATTAGTACATATATATATTATATTTTAACTAAACCAATCATTCATTCATTCCTTGTAATGTGATTATGAATCATGTCTCTTTGAGGAGGTTGTAGTCCACACATCCCCAATCGAATTTATCATATGTACACAAAATAGAAAAAAAAAAGATATCAGTTATATAATAATTACATATGCATAAATACATCATAAATATAATATATATAATATAAAAACATAAATTACATCATTACTACATACCTTGAAATGTGTAAATGGAAGAATGAATGACACCGGTTCGCAAGGCACTAGTCCCCCGTATACACAAATGATAATTGTGTGTCCCATTTTATTGAAGTTTTTTTGATTATAGGTCTTACCCATAGCATAAAAAATATAAATATATTGATTATATTGTGTTTTTATTAATGATAAATGAATAATAGTTAATGGGTTGAATAAAGATAAAATATTAAATGGCTTATTGAAGCGTGTTACCTCTTCTTTATGTAATTCCTATTTATTTTCACCAAATGACTAACTTGGATTGCTTTAACCCAAAAGAAAAAATTATATGATTAGAATAGGTTATTTAGGAGATTATTTTTGCATGGTTGGGATTATCCCAAGGGAATTATATATGTGATTAAGTGACGAAGAGAGGATCCCTTTTATATGTGGGGAAAAGGACACACTGGGTATTCTTGAAAAAAATTGAGAGCTTACCACATTTTAATATTACAAAAAGTTTTCCAAATAAATATTTATAGATACTTATATTATTAATAGTTGAACTATGTATGTAAAATAATTTATATACTAGTGTGGGGTAATTTTTACACCTTATTATCCTTATTGAGTCATTAAGTAAGGTAATTTTTTCTTAATCACTATAATTAATTTTAATTATTTTCAATAATATTTTTTTAAAACAATGTTTAATTTAGTTGAAAAAATTAAATTATTCTTATTATAAATATGGAGACCATTTTTCCAAATTCCAATCATGTAATATCCAAAAAATAATTTAAAATTATTCCATCCAATAAGCTGAAATGAAATGTTTTTAATGTGAAAAGGTTCAAAAGACTGAAATATCATTATATCAAATTTCAATGTGAAATTAGTTTAAATGAAATAAATTTTATTAATTTATTTATTATTTAAAAAAATATAATTTAAAATAATCTTCATACACAATTTAACTAATTATATAAATTATTTGAAAAAGTAGTTTTAAAATAAAATTCAGTGTTTCCTTCACAATTCGTAAAAAATGATACTTCTCTATGAAATACAAAAAATCCAAAAAAAATAATTTTTGATTTCCCTATTTAAAAATGTAGTTTATTGTTTAAAGTAAATATTATAAATGTATCAAAAATTATATTTGAAATGGGATATCTATTAAAAAAATTTACAATTAGCTTTTGGAAACATACGTCTTTTTATTCATAAAATATGATTTATTATTATCATATCACAGTCAAACCCTGAGGATGATTATTAAAAAATTATTGAATATATAATATATATCTATTATTAAATGTAATCATAAATAATTTTTATTTTTATTTATTGTGATAAAATGGTGTTTATACATAGAAAAATAATTTTCTTTAAAATAGAATTTCAAAATTATCCAACTGTTATTGCATTCATTTTAATCTAGTTTATAACAAAAGGAATAATTGTATACATGTTTTTAAAAAATAGTCAAAAAATAGTTATTATTATTAAAAAATTCTATTATAATGGCTTGGTAACAACTATAATAATATTTTAACAGCAATATTAACAGGACATTGTTGTTTGGTAAAACTAAGTCTGATGTGTAACACATGCTATCAAAAGAACTCATAATTTTATGTAACACAATATAAATATATTTTAAATGTACCAAAAGATAATATATGTTTTTTTAGTTAAAACATTACTTGGTGTTGAATACAAGGAAATAATATGTTCAATATATCATATAAAATAATCAATATCCAACTCTACAGAAAATGAATAATATTTAAAAGAATATATTAATTAGAGAAAAAATAGTGAAAAAACTCTTGGGGTGTTACATTAACCCCCCCCCCCCCCCCCTTAAAATTAATTTCTCCCTCAAAATTATTATATTTTATCAATGTATTAATACTTGAGAATTTTATTCATAGAAACCCAATCCGTACAAATTATTAATAAAAATAATTTTAAAAATTAAATGATGGAACCATAATATCTACACAAAGTAACTCATAACTAGGTCCTCAAAAATCAGAACATATATTGGAAATATATCGTTGTCATGGAATAAAAACATAATAATTATTGACAGTGATAAAAAACATTGATCACTAGTAATTGGATGATCAATAGTTATTTGAGGGTCTCACAACTATAAATTGATGATGACTTCTATAACCATATATTCAACAAAAATATGGGTATTATGATAAATCATTTTTTATATCATTTCCTTATAATATATTAATTATTTTACTATCAATTAATATAATAAAATATAGTTACTTATTTCATTCTTTTACATGTGCACAATCTCACCATTTTGATATGCCTTGCTGGATTTCAACATCATCTCCTACTCTAGGAAGAAAATGTGAAATTTCAATTCTGAATGCACTAATATATTATTAGATACATTAAGAGAATGATAATTCATTCCATCTATATTTATTTATCATCAGAAAAAAATTGCTATAATATTTTTCCTAATATTCGAAAATCCTTATATGTTGAGATAATACTTTTATCTCTAAACTGTCATATGAAGTTTATCATAATATATTCCATAAATGGTTATCTATGTAACACATCCAAAATAAAATTAACCATATATCCATTAAATATTATAATATATTATACCAAAATATTTTCATTTTAAACATATATCCATCCTTATACTGATAGAATATAAACTATGGTTTTTTTATTCTATCATCCATGTTGAGGGATGCAATCAAATGAAATTTCAATAAAGGATGGACAATATGAATTTCATTGGGATTATTCATATATAATAATACATTAAATTACCAACTATGTAGGGTAGGATAACTATTTTCTTATTATCATGGTTCCCTCTATCCATTATGATAACACAATATTTCACTTTTTTCTTTCTCTTTAGAGTTTTTTGTGTCCTATCAACCACATTAGTCCATTGATTGGGCCTCTTTCAAGAATAATGTCTAAAATTCATTAAATTGAAACACTGGATTATGTTTGGTGCATTATGTGGGGATTTCTAATCATTCTCATCATTAGTTGTCTTTTTTCCATTACATCTTCATGAAACTACTCATTAACCTTCCCTTGCCCACATAAAACATTCAGAAGTCCCCTTTAAAAAATCCTTCAATGTTTCATCCCAAAAATTATGCATTATGGAAGGAATATTTTATTTTCTCTATGGCTGTTATATTTTCCATTTAACTCTATATTCGTTTTCTTGTCAAACCGATTAGATTGATATCCAACTCCAACCTCCATTTAAACCTTGATATCACATCGAACAAATTCTTCATAGCTACTAAATTCTCTTATAGACAAAGCATTTTTAAGACTGGGTTTCAATCCACCAATGACTATATCAATTTTTCATTTAGGATAGATTATAATACCTTAATACAACTTCAAAATCCTTGTATAATTTTATTCATAGGCCCCAATAGATTCATCATCTTTCCTCATAATCTCTAGGAATTCATTTTCCATATTCTTATGAAGTATATGAGGAAATTACTTATTCAAAAATAACTGCTTGAACTCATCGCAATCTATGTGGTCAATTTCATATTTTCACCTCATATTATTAATAATATTACACCATTGAACTGCATCACCTTCCTAATGGTAGACCATAATAGTGTGATTTTCATGCAACGAACACTGGAGAATAAAAAATATCTTTTGAGTGGAACTAATCCATACCTCATCAAAAAATGGATCAATAGAATCACTAAAATAAGGTGTTTTTTCCTCTTTAAGGGCTCAATAGCTCATTATTATTTCTTGTTCTCAGTTGGATGTTCAATATGATTAACAACATCATAAATTTGTGTTATCATAAAAGTGAGGTTTTTCATTTCATCACACTTAACATTTTGTTTCTCCTAAATACAATTAATGAATTTCCCATTTCATTGCTCTTTAAAATAGATTCTTAATGATCCATCCATTTACTAAAACCAAAAATCATATAGTAATAAACAATTATAATTACAAGGAACCACATAATAATGAAAACCCACTCATAGGATGTATAAATAATGATACCATCCTTTTTTAATATGTGACAGCTTATGTTTATCCTATGTCATTCATTGTCATTATATATTTAAATACTTCATGATGGTTCCTAAGGAGTTTTAAAATTCCCAAATCATATCTCCCATGAGTGTTAAACCAGATGTTAAGCAAGGCTCATTGTCAACAACCAACTCTCAATTGAGTCTAGACCGATATGGGTTTTTTCAGGGTTGAGCCCCTATGTATATAAGGACTCGGCCTTAAAACATTGAATAATCATGAATTAAATAAATAATTCACATTGAGTATCTTTTCAGGTTTATAGTTTTAGAGAATTAGGACATAATTATTACATCTCAATTATTACAAAGTAGATACATCTACTCAGTTTCCATTTTTTTCACAAAATAAAAACTCTTGAACGAAAGAGTCATGTCTAGTTCCATGTTGTAGACAGTATGACATTTCCTTGATCCCATATTCGACCTTATTCATCTTTAATTCATGTGGAAAACATTTCCAAAACATGGGATGAGCATAAAAAGCTCAGTAAGGGATATAAGAATACAGAAAGAAAACATTAGTCCATGTATACATAAGAATCAATAAAATCATACTTTACTCAAAAAACATAAGCACTTTAACATTCCCCATTAAATCATAAGATTTATGAATAAATCATAGAAATCATAATACATAAAGGTAACTTGATCCATTCATAACATTCTTACGTAGGTAGTAACCCTCATAGTTACGTTTGGAATACTCATCACAGTATATTACCTAAGTGTCTTCAGAGACACCATAGAATTTAACTCTTTCTCATTACCCAATACATTGGAGATCTATCATGGGATCACCTTCCCTTATTTTATCACAGAACCACCTGACTTCATAAACAATTCCCAAGAACCATAACATAATCGTATCACATAAAACATGCTTAAAGGAAACATAACATTTACACATTTCAATCACAAGATATCAATACAAGATATTGATATAATCAAAAAATTATCAGAACTATTTTCAATAACAAAATAAAATAAAAGTAAAACATGGTATTTATTTTTCATTTAAAAATGTTATGGCTAGGAAAGGAAGATGAAACTCAAATAATGGTCACGGTGGCGGAGAAGCCATTTTCGCCGCATATGTAAGACAAAAACATTCCTTTTTGTCATTTAGTAAAACGCTTCATGTAAAAAAGATTCATTTTGAATGAAATTAAAATTCAAAAGGTTTTTATATATCATATAAAATAAAAGTCGTGTAGAAATCAAAAGATGCCTATATGAAAGGAGATTGAGACGAAGTCCTGTACAAAGACAGTATCCTTAGATTAAGGATAAATAAATTACATAATTATGTGTGAAAAATATAAATACACTATTTATTAGTAGATATTAAGTTTAAAACAATCATATTTCATCTACACATATTCATAGCATGACATAATCAAGTAGTAGAGGTTTAACTCAATGAATTGAAATTGGGTTAAGAAGTTCCCTTACAGAAATTCGACAGCCTAATGGCATCACTCTAAAATTCATAAAATGAGTTGATGAGAGATAAAAATGGATATCTCATCAATTGTACATAAAATTAACAAAAATAAGGATATATAAGAACATATCCCAACATTATGAAGATGTAAATGAAAAGACCTAACAAAAATAAGCCTTTTAAAAAGAGGAGGTTGAAAGGTTCCCTAACCGATTTGGGTAACTTTCGAAACCTACACCCCATGAATGTAGGAATATAAAATGTTTATGTAAATACCCATAAATGGATTTATATTACTCAAAGAGTATATTAATGGTCATTATATACACCACTCAAAAAAGATAGTGGCAAATAAAGCATGAATCTCACGGGAATGAAAAGTGAGATAAAAACCCCTTAACTCGTTGTAATAAATCGAGTCATATGACCAAAAGATAATAAGAACAAAATAAATAACATAATAATATGAATATAAATATAATAATTATAATATATATCAAATTAATTTACACAATACACCACATGCAATAAATAATTGGAAAACAATGGAAATCTCACAGAATTAAATGTGAGATAAGAAATCCCCTTACCTCAAGTCCGTCTTGTCTTGTTCGTTTATTTGTATTACTAAATAATAAACTTTGGTCAATTTATAATTTCTAAATGAATTAATTTAAAGTTTATTATTCAATTAATATCACATATTATTATCTTATAATAATTAGTTAATTATGTGAGTTCATATCGTACGTTTTGTCGATGTTTGGTACATGAGTCAACAATGAAATTGTTTGAAGAGAATTGTCCAAGTAGTTATAATTAAATCATCTCTAGAATGGTTTTAATGATTTAAATATAATTTATATCAATTATATATTTAGTTAATAATATTCCATATTGTTTTGAGATAAGAAATGAAATGTACCATTCATGGAGACGGTAAGTCGTATGTACGCATGAACGCTACTTTCATTTTTTTGTCATATTAATGGACTTTAAAACTAAATTAGACATAGATATATTTTAATTCCATTATAATATATAAGTTATATAGGTAAAATAAGTTCATTAATTACATTATTTATAAATTTCATGTTTTTCATGATCGAGTCAAATCACTGGAGGGGGTAGTTGTCCACACTTCCTCATATGAAATTATCGCATTAGCATAACATGAAAAGTATAAAGGTATGTTTTAAATATAAAATACAGAGGAATATAGAGGAAATAAATATAATATATATCATATATAAATATAGTTACATCTTAATGGCCACCATGAATGGTGTTAAAATAATATTGAACAATCATCGTTTCGTGAGGCAGTAATTCTCCACCCATAAAAACTGTATGTTCTTTAACCATTAGAAGGAGGTGTGTGTAAGTGTAGGTAGAATCCTTATCATAACAAAATTTTAGAATATTTAGGATATTGTTGTTATTATAGGATCAAATAATAATAAGATAGTGGTTATGGAAGAAGGAAAATAAATGAAATAAACTCGAGAGAAGACATTACTTCTAAATCAGGTAACTCATTTTGATTTCAGCCAAAGGCTTCGTTGAAATGATTTATGCCCAAAGTGAGGCTTATAGAAGTAAGAGAGGGATTTTTAGAGATAATATGAGCATAGGTTAGATGATACAAGGGCTTAAGAGGTGTGGGTAAGGGGGTATAGGTGGGGGCCTTTTATAAGAGGGAGGAGGGTCACTTTTGGAAAGTCTTGAAATGTTACTTTATTATAAAATGGTTTTCGGATTTTAAAGGTCCCAAAATGAAATATTTTGAAGAAAAGGTGATAAGGGTTTGAAAACCACCCATAAAATAGATTTTAGACAAGTTTAAGTCTTATATTTTACCTTATATTTTCATTTTATTTAAATCGTTCATTAATGAGGTAATCACTGCATCATCATGGTGTCTTAAATAAATTTATTTATTTAATGTCTAAAAATTATAGAAAAAATAACATGATTGTGGAAATCTTTTTATAATTAAAATGACTATTTATTTTCTAATATATCATTTATGTGGTCAAAATTAAAATTGTTTTACTTAATATATACAAACCATTATTATATTTCTATTCTTTTTTAAAAATAATGTCATAAATGTCACTATCACACCCATGTGACTCCATGGGCCCTCAAGTTTGGTAAAATCTTCCCATGGTCGGACATGACTCAAAAAATAGTATTTGGAGACATTTTGGGGTCATTTTATATTATTATGATATTATTTTATTACCCTTAACTAGCTGATTACTAATTAAACACGATAATTAAAGATAATTACCGTCGTTACTATTCATAATGTCCCAAAACAAAAGGGTATTAGTTACATAATTTGGACCTTATGATTCCAAATATGGAATCCATTTTAATGAATTCCAAACACAGAATTTTCAGTAATTAATTTGAAAATAATTCCCGTTGTCAAAACCAAAGACGGGTTTTTAAGAAGTAAAATTTATCAAAAGATTGACTTGTTTTTACATCCAATTGAAAAGTGAAATTACTTCCAATGAACAAAATTGTACTAAGTGATAAATAGATAATTAAATTACACTTTAAAACCAATTATAAGGACAATATAACTATATAATTAATCTATATGAAAAAGCAGTTTTGAAGTAAAATGTAGTATTTTTCATTATTCATTATAAATGAACATTTGTCAGAAAAATACCAAAAAATTATCCAAAGGAAATTTTATATTTCAAATTAAAAAATGATGTCTATTTTACCAAATTCAAAACATATAAGTTTCATTAATTAATTTTATAATTAATTCCTGGTGTCAAAATAAATAGTGTGTTTTTAAGAAACAATATCTTTCAAAATATTGACACTTGTTTATTCCAATTTCAAAATAAAATTAATTCAAATGACTACCATTGGATTAAATGGTAAAAATATATTTTAAATAAAATTTAAACCTAATTAAAAAGATAATATAACAATATAAATAAATTATATAAAAAGGAGGTTTTCAATTAAAATACATCATTTTCACTATTCCTTAAAAAAATGAACTTTATCGGAAAAATAACAAAAATTTACACAAAGTAAATTTTGATATCCTGATTCTAAAGAAGGATTTTATTTTTTCAAATATAATATATAAAATTTTAAAAAAGTAGATTTAAAAAGGGTTTTCTATCGAAAGTCAGTTAAACGACCTTTTAAAGAATATTATAATATATATACTTAAAATTGGATTCATTCGAATTTTAAGCCTATATCATTTATTAAGTAATTGTTAAAATATTTAACAAACATATATAATCATTTTTTAGTTGGTTATGTTCATTCCTTCCATTAAAATGGCTAGGCATTAACTACCATTTAAAATAATATTATTATATTATTAGTGTGAAATGTAAGATTTCAAAGAAACTCGTTGTTGCGTATTGGGTAGTCCATCAAACATAGAATTACATTTAAAGTAATATTAACATTTTATTCACAAATATTAATAAATATAAAAATGTCATATTCTATATTTTCCTAGGATGTTACATCCTTCCCCCCCTTTTGGGAATTGTGTCCTTGCAATATTAAAATTGGGCTAAGAAACTTCATTGAAAGCCCCAAATCGGAAAAGGGGTAAATTAAACTATCACTTTAAAAGAATGAAAGAAAATTAAAAATGTCACTCTAGACAATGGATACTAGGATTCCATGAAAACATGGATATATAGGAGAAAAAAACCATCAAGTTCTGATGGAGATTGGTAGAAAATAAGTCTTGGAGAAAGTTAACCACCAAAAAATCATAAACTTGTGATGGGTTAAACTGTATTTGATTCCCCAGTAGGAAACGTTAACAGACAAAGTTTTTGTTTTAAGTTAATTTTCATTGAGGAATTTATTTATGATCTTAACTAAATCATAAGGAAACATATTTAATTGTCATGTTGACTTTCATCTCTTACTAGATTTCTTACACAAACTCATATTTTCTCCAAAAGATGAGTATTTAGGATGAATTGTTCAAATTAAGAGCACTATAATCAACTTCTTTGAGAATCAACAAATTCACAAAAGATGAACTATATATTTCCCATGCCTTTAGACCTTAACCATAACCAAAATTGTTAGTACAAAATCAGATAATCCCCAAAATTATAATCCTTTATAAAAAGAAATACTACTCTTAATCACCGAAATTCAACAAAAATAACCCATGGTTCAGGAATGACCATTAAATAAACATTTATCCATGAAATTCATCAAAGTAATCCAAACTAAGATTGAAACCCAAATCTCAGAAATATTTGATCGCATCGTCTTTTATGGTAAATGTTAACATTTATCTCCAAATAACATCAGTAACTCTTAAAGTCTCATACTAAAAAGTAATTAACCTAATCACATATCCTCCATTATAGGTTAATAATTTCCAAAAAAAAATCCTTATTCCTGATTCATAAGATCATCTAACTAAAAATAATTATTCATACTAGCCAGGGACTTCACGTAGTCCAGTGGTAGGTGATAAATACCCATCACACTTTGGTTGTGGGTTCGATTCCCGCAACTTCGTCCGACGCAAGGGGTTGCCACATGGTTTGCGTTTTGTCTTTTTTTTTAAACTACATAATTTTATAACATTCCCAAAAAGAAATAAATTCAACAAAAATAAACATAACATATTTTAACCACAAAGGTAATCTAATAACTTTCATTTTTCATCCCAATATTTATTAACATGTAATTTCCTCAAATTCAAGGATTATAAAAACCCAAATGGTTTTTTTATAACTATATCCACAATAGAAAAGATAATTATTAATTGAATAAAATTTCCATATCTCAACCATCAGGGTTACACATACTATAAAAATTCTTCTAATGTAATCCCATCATCAAAAGAGCCTTAATACTTTTAAGAATTTCACCATCCTAAAATCTACCATAACTCTTAAATCCCTTATATGTTTACTTCTTACTCATTCAACATTATTCATGATCCATTAACCATTAATTTCCAATTTATTCTGAAATAATTCTTTCTTACAAACAAAATCATGAATCATATCCTAAGATTTCAATAATAGGAAAACATATGTTAGGAAATAATTCATACCTTTCATTGTTCATTGTCAGTTTCTTCATCCTAAATCGGAATGGCATTAGGTATTGGTAAAAAAATATTTGTATGATCCTGGTGATCCAATTCCCAAAACATCTTTGTAGGACATGTGTTTTCATAATGACTATGCACATGACATTTAAAACATTCAATTGATCATTTAGAAAGAACTTATTTCCCTTTCCTAGAGTCAACTAGATGGTCCCTCTTTTCATGGAATGTTCTTGCTTTATGACCTTCATTTAAACATCTATAGCATCTTTTTTTCCCTTTGAAACATTTTCCTATGTGTTTCTTTCCAAATATTTGACACATAGGTTTTTTAACATACTTACCTTTATGATTATTACCTGAACTTCCATAGGGATTTGTTTCTCGCATATATGATTACTTATAAAAATTACTAAGGTTCAGTTGGTCAATACTTACTCTAGATAGTTAGTTGAGAATAACCTCAAGATTTCTCATTGCAGCTCCCATATCATTCAGTTGCTCGTTCAGAAAACTATCACAGCTTTCTTCACATCCACTATTACTTTGGTTCCAGCTAAATCCAGCCATTTACTAAAACCAAAAAGGTCAGTGTGAGTATATCAGTAAAATCATCATATAATATCTTATGATTAGGGTAAATACATAGATATACTTATTCATGTTATATTAAACTCATTCACTTTATAAAAAGAAGTATGACTCTTTCTAAAATCCTAACCATTATGGTAATGTCACTTGAGCTTAAAGAATACCCTAACCTCTAAAGTTATCTAAATTGACCTTTGATACCAACTATAAGGACCCGACCTTAAAACATTACATAATCATGAATTAAATGAATAATTCACATTGAGGATCTTTTCAAGTTTATATTTTTAGATAATTAGGACATAAATATTACATCTCAATGATTACAAAGTGGGCACATCTATTCATTTTCCATTTTTCACAAAATAAAAAACTCTTGAACAAAAGATTCATGTCTAGTTCCATGTTTTAGAAAGAATGACATTTCCTTAATCCCATCCTTGACCCTATTCATCTTTAATTCATGTGGAAAACATTTCAAAAAAATGGAATGAGCATAAAAAGCTTATTAAGGGATATAAAAATATGGGAAGAAAACATTAGTCCATGTATACATAAGAATCAATGAATTCATACTTTAATCATAAAACATAATCACTTTAGCATACCTCATGAAATCATAAGATTTATGAATAACCCATAGAAATTATAATGCATAAAGGTAACTTTAGGCATTCATAACATTCTTAGGTAGGGAGTAACCCTCATGGTTACGTTTGGAATACGCATCACAGTATATTCCCTAAATCTCTTTGGAGAAACCTTAGCATATAACTCCTTCGCGTTACCCAATGCATTGGAGATCTATCTCGGGATCACCTGCCCTTAGTTTATCACAGAACCACCCGACTTCATAAAAAATTCCAAAGAACCATAACATAATCGTATCACATAAAACATTCTTAAAAGAAAACATAACATTTCCACATTTCAATCACAAGATATCAATACAACACCTTGATATAATAAAAAATTTATCAGAACCATTTTCAATACCAAAATAAATGAAATGTGAAAAATGGTATTTTTTAATTTAAAATAGTTATGGCTTGTAGAGGAAGTTGAAACTCAAATAATGGTCATGGCGGCGGAGAAGTCATTGTCGCCACATACGTAAGATAAAAATATTCCTTTTGTCGTTTAGTAAAACGCTTCGTGTAAAAATATTCCTTTTGAATGAAATTAAAATTAAAAAGGGTTTAATACACCGTATAAAATAAAGTCATGTAGAAATCAAAATATGCCTCAATGAAAGGATATTGAGACGAAGTCCCGTACAAAGACAGTATCCTTAGATTAAGGATAAATCAATTACATAATTATGTGTGACAAATATAAATACACTCAATATAGTTGGATATTAAGTGTAAAACAATTAGAGTTCATCCACAAAAATTCATAGCACGACATAATAAAGAAGTAGATGTTTAACCCAATGAATTGAAATTGGGTTAAGAAGTTCCCTAACAGAAATTCTACAGCCTAAAAACGTCACATTAGAATTCATAAAATGGGTTGATGAGAGATAAAAAGGGGTATCTCATCACTTGGTCATAAAATTTACAGCAATAAGGATATATAATTATTTTATTATATAATTATAGATTATTAATATTTTATGTGGTGAAGAAATAAATAAAGTGAAAGTGCTTGTTGAAGGATGGTACCTCTCCTTTGGGTAGTTCCTTTTGGTTTTCACAAAACGACTTACTTAGATTTATTTAATCCCAAAGTGTGGATTCTAGAAAGATATGAGTTATTTGGAGAGATTATATGTCCAAATTCTTGTTGATCCTATGGGATTTCTATTTGTGAATAAGTGAGGAGTAAAGGGGTACTTTTATACATGGGGAAAGGACAAAGTGGTTATTCGTTAAAGTAGTTTTCATCTCCCCACATTTTTTTTACAAAAAGGTTTATAGGTAAAATATTACATATCCATATATGTTTAAGGATATAAATATTTCCATAAAATAATTTTCATAAAAGTTTCGCATCGTTTTGACACATTATTTTTCAATATTAGACATTAACTAAGATTGTTTTTTCAAAATAATTGTAATTAATTTTAATTACAATCAGTAATAAATTTTTAAAAAGTATATATATAATTTATATGATATTATAAATTTTTATTATTCAAAATATATAATCAATTATTACTAATTATTACAATATATTTAGAATAATTTAATTTAAAATTAATCCCACAGATGGGATGAGGCGACGAGTTTTTATGTGAAAAAGTGATAAAGTTTGAAATGTTTTTATTTATAATTTAAATGTGAAATTGAGTAAAATAACCTATATTATATTAATTTATGTATATTTTATATAAATATAAATTAAAAAAATTATAATATATTTTAATAATATAAATAAATTAAATGATAAATATGTTTTCAATTAAAATTAATTATTTTTTGACAATTCATCAAAAAATGAAACATCTCGAAAAAATACCAAAAAAATAACCCAATGTAAATTTTGGCATAGCAAATTAAGAAAAAAATACTATATTTTCAAATAAAATTTAGAAATGATTCAAAAATAATATTTAATGAAGTATCTCCATTAAAAGGTAGTAAAGCAACAATTTTAAAAAATATATTTTTTATTTATATAATTGGATTTATTAATAAATTATATCGATCAAAACATATTGGATGAGTCTCAAAATTATTTATTTAATGTAATATATTTATTTATTTATTTATTTTATTAAATACATTAATAAATATTTTTTAAAAATTTATTACGATAAAATGGTGTTTGTACATAGAAAAGTAGTTTTCAAAGGAATGAAGTTTCATTATTTTCAAAAATATCGTAGATTAATTTCCAGCTAATTGGAAACAAAAGGAATAATTTTATAGACATATTTATATATTAATTCAAAATTTTATTTTATATTATTTTCAACATCCATTCTAACAACTAGCTTATAACTATAGTAACATTTTAACGATAATACTAAAAGTATGATTAAGTATGGTAAAACTATGTCTTTTGTGTAACGTGTGTTATTGATGGAACTCAAGATTGTGTGTAACAAATAATAAACATAGTGTTGTGTATAATAGAAGATAAAATATTTTTGGTTTGTAAGGAAAAATAAACATGTCATTTCATATAAAAAAATAATAACTATTTTTCTTTCATATAACAGAAACTATATTTAGTGTTGTGTGAAATAAAGAGTGTTGAAAAGATTAAATTAATTTGAAAATAATTATTTCGTAAAGTCATAGAGTGTAACATGATATAAATAATCTCCACAAAAAAAATTACTGAATTTCATATATTTGAAACATATAAAACCATGTCAGAACACAATTTCCCTGAATTAATGTAGATGTCAATTCACTAATCCTTGATAAGGATTTATATCTATACGTGCAATAGATCTCATTCGATCCATTGGAAATGATACAATACATAAGGACACCTGAAGGGTGAACCTTTATTTTCCCAGGTAATGAAATTGTATTATTAACAATGAAATTGGATTACTTTTGAATAGGAATAATATGGTAATGTGGAAAATTGGCTCAACTGAACATATGATTACTTATTGATTTTTTATGGAATAAAACAAATTGTCATGTAATGGAAATTTTGATATTCTTAATGTGTTCACATGTGTTATATTATATTGGGTTATTATCTTATTGGAACTACCATTTATGTTTTAATTCTTATGGATATTATTCATGGGCATGTTATAATGTTTATAGGGATTATGCCAGGTTATGTTGTAACGATTATAGGGATTGGGACTAATTATGTTATAATTCTTATCAAGATAATTCCATGTCATTCTATAATGATTATTGGGATGTGCTCATTTTTTCTATATTTTATATAGGTATTGTTCTAGGAAATTTCATAAGGATTACATGTCCGATTCATGGTTATTCTATAACTATCTATGGGATATTCCCTATGGGGTTGTTGTTAATATTGGAATATTCTCACAACGTGCTAAGATACATTGGGAATGGTGAAAGAGAAGTTTTGGTTATGCCTGAGTGTCACACTGGTTCTCAATGTTCGGTAGGATTACATGATATTTAAGAGTAATTTATGAAATAATGTTTTACTTCATTATTCTATTTCATGAACTAATTATACATGAATGATATTATTTAACGTTGAGCGTGTCAGCCTAATGAGTTCTACATACATTTTGTTCTTAAGTTATTATATACCTGGGTATATTTCATAGATATAGTTCTACATAATGGCAATGGGACATGTTTTTTTTATTTCTTGTCATATGGGATGAATCTAGGATATATACATATATGGGGTTCAGAACTGAGGTTTATAATATTTTTTCTATTATTTACATCTTTTAATTATTTAAATTTTATCATTCCATTTATTTATATTCATTATAACATCACTTTGTTCATTTTATTATTTAGATTGATTGGTTTGTGCTTTTTATAGTACTTTAGTTGAATGTATAATTATTTATATTATTTTCACATCAATAGAAAAACTATAATGGAGTTTATAGTATCACCACTATATTTCATAAACCCTAACATCTAGTTAAAAGCCTCTAGCATATAGGGAGGAACTCCAGATGTCATTTAGTGACCCAACATGGTAATGTGATGGAGTATCAAGCTGGTTAATTTACAATGTTCATAAAAAAAGTCCATTATTGTAGGCTTGTTTTTTAACATAAAATTTTTCTATTATTCCCCATCATCAATTCAAATTTTCTTCAAAGAATGTTGATATTCCTTTTCAGAATTTCTCAGGAAACTCTTAAACATTTTGAGAGCCTATGAGTTAAATTTTGAAAACAAAATACAAGTATGAAAACTAAAATAATAAAAAAATAAAATAAATTACATATCTAAATTTTCACAGTTATTTCTCATAGGCCCACACATTTCATAATGAATAATCTCCAAGGGATGATTTTTATGTATCTCAGCCCTGCTATATAATGAATTTGAAATCATTCATTTCTATAATATACAAAAAACAAAAATATCATCTTATTATGATGTCTGGAACAAAAAAAAATACATTCAATAATTTCCATAATTTTCATATTAATCTAACACAAATGACTAATCCTATGATTCAATAACTAATTTTCTTCCATAATGCTCAAATAAGAGGAATACAGTATATATAAATCCTACAAAAATTACCTAATATTGTTTTCCTATTTTTAAAAATTCCAAAACTATTTTATTTTAACAACAAGTCCATCTACTCAAAAAAATTGTTTCATTGATCTAAAATTTATGAAATATTAAAAAAAAAAATTGTTTCATCCCATAAAAAAATATGAAACTTCTTGTTTTCAATTATTCATTACCAATGATTATATACCCAAGGGTGACACATCATTTCCTAAATTCATTGTCCCTTCAATGTATTATTTTCCATGTTTTAATGATTTCAAATCATTGTTTATGTATAAATAAGACTCAATGCCCAATAACTAACATAGTTATTCATTTGAGGAATTGAGATCTCTTTTACTAACCAATTACATATCTATTCAAATTTATTCTTTTAAATGTGAGATTTCATATTTTTTTTCAACAAAACGTTTTTGGTTGTTATCATTAAAATCCATCCTTCAGTAATATTTCTACTATCGTGTCATCTTTAAAAAATAGTTTCTATTGGTTGAAATCTAATTAAAATTTTCAAACTTGATTTTTCAGCTTATATTCTTTGATTAGGATGACTCCCCTCAAATACTTCCCCCAATACCTCATGGACTGATTGTAGAGTTGATAATTGAATAAAAATGTTATCTACATTCAAAGAGTCCACTATACAATAAATATCTATCAAATGAATATTTACCTATATAACCCACCTACAATTAAAAATATTGAATCATTTTTACATCATATTTCTTACCATATTCCTTGGATACATGTTGTAAACCAAAGATTTATTATAATTCATATATATTCTTATTCATATTATAATTAAAATAATCATTAATAGATTCTCTAGTTGTAGTTTTTTTCTCATAAAACATTGATTCCATAGAAATATCATAATCATTTAATCTTCTTTTTTTGGTTATATACATGGTTATATTGAAATTTTTCTTATACTGAACATTTTCATCCAAGTTTTTAATAGTATATAATGGTTTTTATTAATCTTTGTGAGGTTTAAACTTCATAGACCTCTCAAAAACTTTTGAAACTAGGTTTTAAAAGCTTGTTATTCTTTGATCATCTTCAATAAGATTTCATTGAACAATATTAAAAACATTCTCCATCAAGTTTATCTTTTCATCAAATATGATGTTGAGTTTTTTATCAGTGTCAACTATCATCTTCATATCATCAACCACTTTTTACAATATATGTTTTCCTCCAAACACTGATCCTGGATCCTTCACTAATAGATCATTTTTCTTCATATTTTTTTTTATATTTGATATTTTTAACAATATAATAATTAATTTGTTTCAATTATGTTTAATGATAAGATTATATCAATGTTTCTTATTATTCTTCTTCAAATTTACAACATAATCACTGGAAAAAAATCATCATTTTATTTTTTTAATAATAAAATTCTCAGTTCCATCACTACTAATATATTCATCATCCACTTCACTATCATCTTCTTCCTATAATTTGGATAATAATTTTCTCTTCTCATATTCTGAGAACTCACCATCCATTATTTTTGAATTGGACTTTGATTTTTTTTATCTTATTCAAAAGAGGGCTTCTTGAAATTATATATTCTTCATCTTTATTATACTTGGAAAATTTTCATTGAAATCTAAAATTTTTATACAAAAATGTTAGTTCAATACTATCACTCCACTATATATTAATTATCCACTTTTCACTATCCTTGAAAAAAATACATGAATTTATCATATATTATACTTACATTATATTTAGTTTCGGATTCACTAACATCTTCCTCTATCAATTTATTTTACTTTCTAGCGTTAATATCTTTGAAATATGTTTCCTAAATAGCCATAAATTTTTCTGTAGAATCCTATTTTTTCCACATTATATTCAATAAGAATTCTATGAAAATCATCTAGAGAGGGTTTTCCAAGTATATAGTTTATTGATGATACCATCGAATCAAATCTATTAAGAATAATTTGTATAATGTAATATATAGAAGATGAATATTTAAACTTACCACTAAAAAAATTATAATGATAATAATGTCATTAGTCCTTGTACATAACTCACCAATAGATTCAACACCTCCAATCTTGAGATCTTGAAAACTTCTATCGCTAAATTTTTAACTCATATATCCCCACATTGTTACTTGTTTCCTAAATATTCTTCACCTTTTAACATATTCTATTAGATCTTCCATTTCCATTAACTCTTATAAATTTAATTTTAGAGAGATTTGAAAAAATATCATTTCAATCTGACCCATAATCCATAATATTGTTGTTACTAGAAGATGTTAGGGAAGCACCCTCAACTGGAGGATTGAAACCAAATCTAGAATCATGAATAACATCATATATAATGGATAATAAATATGGTATAGTTTTTTCTAAAAATTATAGTTCTTATAATCAAAGATAGGATTTGAATTACAATTAACTAAGTGTTAAAAGTACATAAAATCCTTTCTTTTCATCAATAATTACATAGTAATGTATCAATAAGATAATATCTATTTTATACTCTCTCAAAGGACACATTAGGATTTGTGTGATCACTGATAGTGGGGTGAATCTATGATCTTATATTTTCATGTTTAAATATTTAAATCGTAATTTTCCTCTAGTTAGAGAGAGTTGAGTCTATTAAAAAACAACCCAAAATAATATCTATATGAACTCAATAATTTACCGGGGTCACTACACAGTAATATGGAATAGACCTTAGCATTCATTGAAAATAATACAACCCCAAACATCGACTATAAATAATCCCTAGAGGTTTATAATAAGAAGGGGTTATCCATCACATTTATATATCAATATTCCATTAGCAATTCATGTGATCTTCATATATATAGTAAGATAAATTTCCAAAAAAAGGAACCTTCACCAACAAGATTCAATAAATTATCATTGTGTTACTTTACATTTATTCACACATTCCTTCATGAATTTCCTTCTTCATCAACCTCAATTTTATTTATAATTTCAAGTAATAAATTCTATATGATCATTTTTTAATAACACGTTTTTTCATTAAATTAACATTATAGTACTTATCAGGTTAATACCCCTTATATGATATCATTGATATTATTCCATCTATATGGTACCCTATACATCTAATACCCTCTATCTTTTATCTTATCTATAGTAATAATATATCCAGTAAACTTTTTTTTGAACCGCTCTAATTGGTATCCCTATGATTGATAATTCTCCATCTAGTGCTTCAAAATAAATGAAACACTATAAATATTTAGGTTCATCACCTCAATTCCTCATCATTAATAAAAGAATAAAAAACTACATTTGTAGCACCACTCCCCCTTATATATGAATAATTTCCCTAAAAATTAATCGAAGAGTACAAACATAATATTTGAGTTTCCCTCTCCAAATTTTGAGTTACCCACTTGATTATTTCTTCAGTAGACCACCATAAAACTATTGACTAAATTGTAGTCAATAATCATCATAAAGACATTCCTCTAGTATTATCATGAATAATATTATTCAAACCAATCTCAATTCATGGGTAGATTTATGAACAATGAAATTATATCGATTCATAATCACAATGAATGTTTTTACAAAATAATTTATGATGATCCCAAAAATTTCATATAAAATATTATTATAGGAACTAGAAATTATGGTGGAATCATCCCAGACCACAATTTCAGATGGATTAGGTATGAAGTATCTTACTAATAACATTATTCATCATCCCCTATTTGATGTATCGGATGCCTCTATATGAATCATTTCCTCAAAATCCATTGTCTGATTATTTTTCTCAGATTTTTTTCATTAATATTTGTTTGTCAAATTAAATTGTAAGTGTTATCTAGCATACTCAACACTTATCTATCTAATATGTATTGATCCAACTAGAATTACTTATTCTTAAACAATTATTTCTTTTAGTACTGATTATTCTTGGTTCGTTGAATAATGGAAAATCATTGGGTTATTTTATTTGGCCAGTCATCACTGACTGATAGTACTATGAATTAAATCAAAAAAAAAATGGTTCAACCATTCCTCTGATCACCGCAGTCAACTCAACTCTATCCACTCATCACAGTTTTATTATTAATACATGAATATATAACACATTTCATCTTGAAACATCATATGGTGGTTCCAATTAATATATGTTACAAAAAAATTTCTCATCCAAACATTAAGGAACATATTTTAGATATTTAAACATACTCACAAAAATTCTTATGTAAGAAACGATTTAGGTTGTAAATAACTGATTTACATGTTGATAACAAAGTATAACCTAATAATGAAAATCATTTTCAAATGAACAAATTTTTTCTATATAATCACAATTCAAAACCTCTTGGCCCAAAAACATTGCAGTCTATAATAATAACATCATAATGAAAACATGCACCATGTGTAGCTCATTCGGACCTCATCGAACCAGTCTATAACTTTAATCCTTCAAAACCCAATATAGTGGCATAATTATAATACATAAAACTCTAAAAGAAATTTGGTTATGTTAAAACCTTAGACATTAAATCCTATAATATTGGAACATGACAATCCCTTGAGTCCTTTTATCTCGCATATATTAACAAAAATTCCACCTCATTCAATTACAACACATTCAAGTATATAAATTATATTCAAATCCAAAACCCATTAAATTCTAGCTATAATTTCATTGAATCATAGAAAAAAAGAAAACTAATAAAAAATAATATGAATCAAGATTAAAACTACATAGGAAATCAATAAATCAATAAATATTGATGATAATAGTCAATGTGACATTTCAAAGAAATAATGTAGTGTTGAAAATCTAATAGTTATTAAACCAATTGAATCATTTTATAATTATGTAATGTACTCATATCCAAATGGACACTTCCAAAAAAACACCTGATTAAATTTTTTACTCACCCTTAAAATTTCATGTTATTTTATTCCAATTAATATTTGAGTTAATTAAATATAACCAATTAAACATGATTACCTATTACACAACCTAAACATTAACCCAAACATAAAAATCACAAGACTAAACAGATCAAGTACTAACCACTTCCCAATATATCAACCTTCACTATAAATCACAACTATAATCCCCCTTAACTCCCTTCACTAACACCAACTAACTTCCCCCACCTCTGATCCTTTATTTTCCAATCTCAAAATCAATGGAATGCATCCTATGGGAGGTAAAAAACAGTTGGGAATATAATATTATCATGATGTTAAATAAAATGAATTTTATCTCACTTAATTTATATATCCATGGGGCATCGAAACTAATGGTCTTGGAATGGATGTAAATATCTCTCAAATTATTCAAATATATTCAATTTATCAAAATATGAAAAAATATAATGATTTAATAAACCAAGTCAACCAAAGAAACATTCTTATCTCTATAAGATCCTATGTTCTTTAAGTCATACATTACTCAAATTAATCAATATTAATTACAGAAAATGCATTATTGGGGTTTTCACTATCATATTATGTTTGATTAAATATTTAAATGCAATGAAAATCCTTTATAGACTTATCATTTCTTAACATGATTAAACTATTCATTTCTAGTAATATTATAAGATGGTACATATGATTCAATATAATTTCATTAATTAAGTAGACTATTACACATGCAATCCAATAATTCATAATATTAGTATTATAAGGAATCATATTCATCATTCCAATTTCCAATTACTGTTTTTGTTTCCCTTTATAACTTCCATATCCATAATAATAACCTTTTATCATAGATTATAATATCATAAGCTTCTTTATTTCTTAAGATATCACAGTACAATGAACTATTATTATTTATGAAATTTATTTCAATTGAATGTCAAAATCAAAGTCAATAAACTATAATGAAACATATTAAGTACAATAAATTTAGAAGGACACAAAAAATAACCCCTCCACTTGACCAAATGATTATATCAGTCTAGAGATGTAGGAAATATATGAAAATTTAATAATAAAAAAGAAAACCCATTTCCCTCAAACCAAACCATTACCATTGAACCTCGTGGAATGCTAAGAAATTTTTGTATCTTGAGGATTTACAGCAGTGGGTATTTAATCAATGGTTAATGTGGAAAAAATATTCACAACTCATATGATTAATTGCGAGGGTTTAACTCAAGGATAATAATGTTTACTACCATAATTATAATCATATAGGCCAACAATTAAAGAGGAATGATGAAAATTATAGTCATTTGATTCGTGGTTCTAGAAATAAATGGTATATAGTTTCAATAAGGAAAATCGGGTGGTTCCACAAAATATGAATAAATATTTAATTTTATAAGATATAAAAATAAAAGAAATCATATACATCAAAAATGTATATCAACTCAATCAATAATGATGGAGCACTGAAGACTCTATAATGGATTTTTCCAATTTGTATCATTACATTCATCATTAAATAATCGTCCATAATCGACCAAAACCATGGATTAACACTAATTTCATCATCCAAGAAGAGGGAATATTATTTGTGAAAGTAAATAGATAAAAAAGAAATCCTGGATAAATTTTGGATGAGCACCATTAATTTTTATGTTTATGATTATTAAAGGGAATACCAACCAAATCCAAAAGAGGATATAAAACTAGAAAATGGTCATGTTTAAAGAAGTAGTTCAAACCAAGAAGAATTTTCATTCATTACTTATATGTAATTTAAAATTATCTCTACCATGTTCTATATATATTTCCAACGATCATAATGGCCTTGGTTAAGGAGAGATATAAAATTATCGATAATAAAAATATAAAACTCTGATTCATAATTGGTCATTTATGCCACATACAAAAAATATTGACCATCATCTCAGATACCACTACGAAATGGAAAAATTCCATGATTATTTTTTGTGTTATATGACTCACACCTTGGTATAGGAAAAAATCCCTCACTAATTCAAAAAAATAGTCTCAAGCCCAGTCATTCTTTGAAATTGAACCACTATGAACACAAACATATGTTTTTCATCCTTCCGTCTTTCTTTTAAAGAAATATCTAAACCCCAACACTAAAGGTAATCCCCACCACCATGGTGTCGAAAATCCCTCATCATGTTAAACATGGAAAATTTAATGAAATTATAATATTTAAAATGGTTGTTTCACTTCGTGGGTTCAATAATATTTAAAATTTTATACTCCCATGACCATATATTCAAGACATCCTACACCATGGAATTTAAAATGGTTATTTGCAACCCCATAAAGACAAAACTCAAATCCACACCATCAACCAACCACTAATGATTAAAACATTAACAATGGATCAAGGTTATTTTAGTATTATACATTAAATACATCCCGAATCATTCTTGTTCATGTGAATTAATATTAAATCTGATAGAAAAATTTATAGTGTTGTATCCGAAAACCCCGCATGATAAACCTATCAGATAGGGATATAATTAAAAAAATAACTTTGATAACTCATCACAATAAAGGTATAAAGCGCTATTGATAACTCGTAAACTTATCCATCTACCATTTAAAAATTATATTTTTCTTGAAAAGAATATTTTTATAACATTTACAATGATACAAATAACAGAAAATTAATTATTTAATTACATATAAAATTAGTAAATTTTAAGTAAAAATGTTCTCACCAAATAAATTATAATAAAATTTAAAAAAATTAAGTAAAATAGTGTTTAAATATACTCGTGAAAAAAATTAAACAAAAATTTCCCCATATTATTTAAATGGATGCAATTTGTTATGAAATGAATAATGTTACCAACTCAGGAAGTAACCCTCATATATAAATCAACTCATTTCAAAAAAATACCCACTAAAACCTCACCATCATAAAAAAATATACATTAACTAAACAAAGAAATAATATAAACCATGGGGAATTCATACCGCCAATTCCACATAGCATTCCAATGGAAATATCTCAATTCACTACAAATAATTCATCGTGATCTACTCCACCCCAGGGATTTAATCCATGCTCTTTCAATAGAATATTGGTTCACATTTTGATTCCTTTTAATTTGTGTCTTTTACATATAATACTCATCATACCCATTATAAAAATTATTTAAGGGTAATTAATGTGGAAATATATCTACACATGAAACATAAAACCCATCTTTAATATCTCTTGAAATTTAATCAATTATATCAAAGAAAGTCACCCCACTTCACCATCCACTATATTTGAGATACCATAAAAAGTAAACCAATATCCAATTTAAATCAAAATATTTCTAGAGTTCGTCATAATTTTAAGGAAACATGAACCTATTCTAACAGTTCCTTATCCTTCATGGTAGATTTTACATTGATAAAATTTTGTTCTTCTTATCACTATGACTTCAAAAAATATTAATTCAATTATTCAAATTTATTCTTCCCTCACCAATCATCATTATAGTATTTTGATAGATTATATTTCGTCCAAAAACAATATAGTAGGCTATCACAGATCTCATAAATTATATTAATGACATGAAATTCATAACAATATTCTATCTAACTAAGAATTGGGTTACATCCTTTAATCACATCTTGGGACATGTATATCAAAATATATAGTATATAAATCTCAATACAATCAAGAATGTTTATAAACCAAAAAAATATCCCTTTCATCAATTCATGAAATCCTTAAATAATCATTTCATAGACATAATAAATTATCATCATGAATTCTAGAAAAATCATATTTTATTTATCATCTATAATTAATTAGAACCAACATGAGATGGTTTGATAATAAATATTGTCACTTATAATCAAAATAAATATAATTAATTATACATAAATAGATATAAAAAATTCATTTTTCTATTATATTAATAGTTTCAATAAAAAAATAAAAATAATAATAAGGATTATATATAGTAATATCATTGAAAACCTATAAAATAATTAAACAGAGATAAGAACATGAGCCACTGACAACTAACACTACCCCCATAAAAATATAACCATAAATGTATCCTCAAATAATAACTACATAAACTGTATTATTTCACAATGAACAATATAGTGTATATTATATTATCTTAAATCCTTCCTTGGATATCCTTAACAACTCAATATTGCATGATTTACAATAATAATTATATTGGATTAATTAGTAATCAACCACGATATCAAGTTTTTATATACAGGAAAACCATTTATTAACATTAGAGGAAAAAAATTAAATACTCAATGATAATAATCAATGACAGTTGTATAATATCAATGAAAAAGGTCATCGGATTTGCATATGAATTTTTCAAACTCTTGATTGAAAAATCATTAGATTCTTATAGAATCACAAGTTTCATTTAATACTCACATAATAATAATTCATCTATCAAGTTCATATCATGATTATAATTCATCACATATTTACCACTTTTCAACCATTCAATATTCATATTTAATTGAAAAATAAAATGACAAATTCTAAATAACATATAAGCCCTGTATGATGTTTAGAACACACAATACATGATATAAAATAGATAGCTATTAACTTGTCGCATAAATTTTAATTTTTTCATAACAAATTGGTTATATCTTTTAAAACCTATATAAATGATATTTATAACAATTAGTTAATTCATATTATCAAGCATCATTTATTTAACTTCTAAATTATTACATGGGATGGTCACACATCATAAAAATTCATTAAATCTCACATGTGATGAATCTACAATTTATAACTACACTATTATTTGTAGTAAATATAATCTTATACTAACAACATGAATTTAATTAAAATAGTTTTCTAAATTAATAGTTTAACTTAACACTTGTGATATTATTTCTCTTATGAATTTTTGAACAACATATATTTTAAATTCTTTTAACTTTTTCAATTGTTAGTCTTAAATGTAATGCTTAATCATGATACATAGTGAATGTTATATATTGAAATATTAAATATAAAAGATTCACCATCACCAATAAAATCATAGCGGTGTAATAAAAAATTAATTAATAAAAACATTATTATTATTTTACATTCTTTTATAGTTTTTTCAATTTACCTATATTATGATTTTAAAGAATCAAAAAGTCAACATCATATTATGTCATGATTTATAGGATTGAATTTTTAATCTAGAATGAATAAATTTATCATAAATATTGACAGATAATTACAAATATTAATTTATATTCATTTATGTTAGCATAAATAAATATATTAAATATAAAAAAATTAATAATGGAACCTTTTATAAGGATTCATACACATTTTTTGAATATAAATATCGTTAAATTTTAGGATTGTCACCTAAAACTGAATAATTGGATTTCAAAGTCTTCTATTTAGATCATATAGTGTCATTATACTAGTCTCTTAGGTAGTTTCCATGTAATTAGGTCTATCAGATAATTTATCAGAGTCCACAAATTTCCATATACTACCAATTATTCACCATTGTCACAACGTTAATGTTCAATAGTATTGTGTCCCAACCAATTTCATGAAATTTTCACTTGTTACTTAATCCACACATAATAATATCTATAATCCAAAATCATGGATACCTCTGTATCAAGAATTTCCTTCACTCAAACCGCTACCATGTCAATAGGGGATATTTGAGTAACCCCAAAATCCTACCTCTAATAGGCCACAGGTTTTAGACTAGAACCAATTGTTTTTATCAAAAGTATTAAATAAATTATGGACTATATTTATAGGAAAATATACCCAATCCAAAAGTAAATATAAAATATATAATAATGGAAAATATTATATTTCCCAATAAAGACCATTACAAAAAATTATTGATAAAAATGAATGACAAAGAGCCTAAGGATCTAATCCATCTATATGGATGGAAACGTTATGATTTCCCTCATGTTATCCAATAGAACAAAATATTAAACAACATATAGAGGTGGGAGTTTAGATGTAATTATTAGGATCATATCCATAAAAAATATCATCTTTGTGAACTCAATTTATTGGGATAGACATGTGTGATAATAGTTATGTCATGAAAATATGCTAAGAAGAGATAATTCAAAACATTAATGACAATTAAAGGAGACATATAATAACTTAAAAACATTCATAATCAATAGATATTTATAAAATATCATTGAAAGTATAGTCAATGTTGATTTACCCCATATTGAGTTTCCTTAATATCATCCATTAATCACAATTACCACATCCATCACATCTTGCATCGTGCACTTAATGAATCATATCACACCGAAATCAAAATAAAATATGACACCACATTCAACCCATAATAACCATATCATAATCACATCTTTCACTTCCTGTATCCCATCACAACAACGTTCAAATAAGAAAATTCACAATGTCCAAATAATTAGAATAATATCATAATCACAACCTAAAACTATTAAATCTAAACATGACATCATCAGTAGATTCTATAACTCTAATAAATCACATCCCAAGAACATGAAATGGATTTAAAATATCATACAATGAGGGAAATGTATATATTTTATAATCATAATCAATTATATCCAAAAATATGTGTGTGTTTTGAACCCTTGATCTATTATTACTAACAAATATATATATACACATAGACTTACCCTTCACCTAAATCCATTACAACCCATGTTAGTGTATAAATTTTATTTATAACAATGTTCAAGTATATAAAATTTATATATTTATAGAATCATAGAAAAAATCACAGCAATATAAAATCATATGAATCAAATAAAATAAGAAAAAGGAAATAAATCAAGAAACAAACATAGATGATAATTTCCGATGTGGAATTTCAAGGAAATAAGAGTAGTTTTAGTGTTTTATAAATAGATAAACTAATTATATTATTCTATAATCAAGTAAATTACCCACATCCCATAGGACACGGTCGATTAAGCACTACCATAAATTTTTAACTCATCCATGAATTATTGTGTTATCTTATTCCAAGTAATTATTTAGTTAAAAATCAATACATAAATATGATTACCTATTTAACAAAACATATTTAACTCCATGAATTGACATGATAATAAAAAACAAATCAAGAATTTACTTCTACACGAATCTTAAACTCGGCCTTTAAATCACAAACATACTACCCCATGACTCCCTTTGCTTATAAAATCTAAACCACTTCACCTCTAAAGTCTCTATAAAACCCCAAAATATAGGGAAAATTTTAGTCTGAAGGTAATACCTAGAATGGTAGAGGATACTCTCTTTTGATTAATAGAAAAACATATAATCTCACTTAATAAATATATCTAGGAAGAAACCAAAATAACCTCCCTGGAGTTAAAAAATAGACATTGAAATCAAACCATGCTCTCTATGATATCCTAAGAATAAAATACATGATGATAAAAAAAATCTAAAAATCCAATGAAGCATTCACTATCCAAAAAAACACATTTTATTTATCACTTCATACATTACTCACATTAATCAATATAAAATTCCATATTTCCATTCATGGGGTTTTTTTGTCACTGTAAACTAAATTTCATATTTTCCACGCATCACCATGTATTCCCCACTTATAATTTATTAATATATTTCAGCTTAGAATTTCTTTCAAACAGTAGTATTAGATTCATACTATTCAATAAAATTTTATTTGTTCAGGACAACATTGTATATGAGACATGAAAAATCATTATGTTGGTTTAAAATGAAAAAAAAATTATATTATCATATTAGCATTACCATTTTATGTTCCCCTATAAAATTACATTCCCAATAAAATACCTCTTTCATACATATATTAATATCAGCTACATAAATATTTGAAAATATATCAAAACATAATTAACATCAATTAATGATAAAATTTAAATCAATGGAATATTGAAAAAAAGGTAAATAACTATAAAAAAGAATAAAAATCCAGGAAATACAAAAGAAATAAACATACAATAACTCTCCTTCTGACCAGATGATGATATCCCTACCAAGAGGAGAGTATGGTAATGTAAATTAATAATTAATTAATTACATTTTCCCACAAACCAAACCATTTCCACTAACCATAAGGAAATACTAAAACATATTAGCTCTATAGGTGACATGGTATTGGGTATATTATGAATTTTCAAAGTGGTAAAAATAGTAAATATTCATATGATTCATCAAGACATTTTCAATCATGTATAATTGTGGTTTTTAGAATATTTATCAATAAAGAGGCTAATAATTTAATGATAATTATGTTAAATATGTTAATTAAATTCAATGGTTTAGAAATAAAATGTCTATAGGTTTAAAAATTAATCTTTATTGGTTCCACGTCACATCAATAATATATAATTTTTTAAGAGACAATGATCCTCAGTAATTCCCCCACTTAATATATCTAATCATTTCCAAGAAAATAAATCATATTCGAGCACCATATACTCTCCAACTGATTCCAAAAACCCATAACATCAAATTACTCATCAAAACCTAATCTCTAAAAAATAATAAACCATGAAGTCACAATATAGTAATATGTAAAAAAATACAAAAAAATTATATGAGATGGATAACTCTAATTGAAGGATGATAATTTCCATGAATAGATATGCTTAGAATATTTAATGGGATGGCAAATAATATTATAAAGAGGCCCTAAAACTATCTAGGGTTTTATAGAAAATAATAACATTAACCCATAGTGATTGGTGGAACCCTATTTATAGGTAAATTTATCCAACATCCAGCACACCAAAAAGATATTTGAAATGGTCATTGTGGACTCAGTAAAATTTGTTGTTGTACCTCTCGTACCCCTCGTGGTTTAATTTTCATGATCACAATCACTCTCTTTTTTATCTAATATTGTTTTAAGTGTTTTTGGATGATAGGCATGATTTCAGGTTGCCAAGGAATTGGGCCAAGAAAGCAAGAAGCCCAAAGTGGACTGATTTTCAGTCCACCGGCCAACCGGTGGAAGACCACCGGCCAGCCGATGGAGGCCTGGACAGAGGGATGCCTTCTGTCCAGGCCTCCATCGGCTGGCCGGTGGTCTTCCACCGGTTGGCCGGTGGACTGAAAATCAGTCCACTTTGGGCTTCTTGCTTTCTTGGCCCAATTCCTTGGCAACCTGAAATCATGCCTATCATCCAAAAACACTTAAAACAATATTAGATAAAAAAGAGAGTGATTGTGATCATGAAAATTAAACCACGATGGGTACGAGAGGTACAACAATCTCCCCCTATTTTGATGATCACAATCACCAAAACAAACAATGTAAAAATGAAATGAAAGGCATGCTTTAAAGGATAAATGGGAAAGTAAAGCAAAGCATGAGAGAAAGATTTCTCCCCCAATCAACCAAGAATTTCTCCCCCTTTGTGATTATCAAAATAGCACGGGGCATAAAACTTGGTATCAAAGGGAAAATTTGAGTAATACCTTAACCGGTTTCAAATTTAAGATCCATTGTGATGGCTTCAACCTCTTTCGCCCCCGAAGGCTATTCATTGGGTCGTGCTCCATTTTTTGATGGAACTGACTATAATTATTGGAAAACCCGCATGACCACTTTTCTTAGAAGTATAGGTTATCCTATTTATAAAATTGTCATGCATGGTTATTCTCTCTCCTCTCCCGATGAATCCAAATGGACTCAAGCCGATATTAAAAATTTCGAGCTTGATGGCAAAGCCATGAACGCTCTTCATTGCGGCCTTGATCGTAATGAATTCAATCGAGTTTCCACATGCACCTCATCACATGAAATCTGGAAACTTTTGGAGGTTACCCATGAGGGGACCAACAAAGTGAAGGATACTCGATTGGATATGTTCCGTCAAGATTTTGAGTATTTCACCATGCATCCATCCGAATCTATTTCTGAAATGTTTACACGCTTTACTGATGTTTGCAATGGTAGAAAGTCCCTTGGTGATGATGTTTCTGCAGAAACGATGGTCAAGAAGATCCTTTGGATCCTACCAAGCTCATGGGCACCGAAAGTCACGGCAATCCAAGAAGCAAAAGACATCAAGAACATGCCGGTCGAAGAGCTCATTGGATCACTCATGACCTACGAGATCACCATGAGGAGGCAAGCTGAAAAGGAAGGCAAACCAATCAAAGTTCCAAAGAACATCGCCTTCAAAGTTCAACAAGAAGAAAGCTCATCCTCCTCCTCCTCATCGTCTTCCTCTTCAAGCGGCGATTCAGAAATGGAGAATCTTGCCCGCAAGATGCACAAATTCATGAAGAAGCACAAGAAGAAGAAATCCCGCAAGGCTCGAAAGGAAAAACACGACGAAAAATCCGAGCCCGAGGTAACATGTTACGGGTGTGGAACCCAGACAGAACAGTGTCAGCTACTGCCTCAGCACCAGCCAACCGGTGGCCTCCTCACCGGCCAACCGGTGGTGCCTGAGCCTGAGCCCTCTCCCTTTTTCAAAGCACCGGACAACCGGTGGACTAGCACCGGTCAGCCGGTGGAGCCAGTCAAACTAGCTGTTGGGCTTTGACCAGGCTTGTCCACTTGACTCCCAACGGCTCCGAAGGCCTCTCCAACGGCTCCGAAGACTCCCAAAGGCCATTTGAGGGTTCCCTCTCTATAAATAAAGGTCTAGGAAGCCCCAGAACACTATCGAAACATACGGAAGCCCCGGAACACTAGAGAAACATACGGAAGCCCCGGAACACTAGCGAAACATACGGAAGCCCCGGAACACTAACCAAGCCATACGGAAGCCCACGGACACATTTTTGATCATTTGGCGAACCTCCGGTGCATTCCTCCAAGGAACCCACAATTGCTCCAACTCACTTCCACATCCAAGGAGCACTACCATAGAAGCTTGGGAGCGCTCTTTATCAACTCCATCAATCCTTTGGCGCCCAAGGCTTCTCCCATTACGGTTTTTATTGCTTTATTTATTTTGAGCATCAAATTGGGTTTGTGCCTACAAACCCCCATCTCTTTCTATCATCCTCTCTTTTGGGTTTTCACACCACCTTCAAGGTGTGAAGAGGTTAGTCAAGGCTTCCATTTTAAAAAGATTTAGTCATAGGCGAGCTAGCCTTCACCTGTAAGAAGGCTAGTGGGTTCTTGCTCAACCAATAAAAGCAAGCTGTAATAGGTTCTAGACTAACCTTAAAGTCTAGTGGGTTTCTTGCTATAACCATTGAAAAGCAAGCGGTAGTAAATCTCTCAACGGTTGAGTTGGGAGCGGAGACGTAGGCTTGGGTTTAAGACGAACTCCATTATCAATTTTGTGTCTTTCCTATTTTATTTCCGCTGCACTTTTAACTTTGTTTTTAAATTGTTAATTATTTTTTAAAAGGTAATTCACCCCCCCTCTTGCCATCACTTCTCCGCCCAACATTTATATCTATGATATAATATATTAAAAATGTTTAACTACCCACCCTCTGTGGATGTCCATTTATGAAATTAAAAAATATTTATAATCATCACCATGGATACCATCATGGTGTGGATAAATACCTTTATTATTTTCATCAAACCACCACTAATACAATGGTTTAGGGAAATATTGTTCCCAATTTTCTAAAAATAGGCACAAGAATCGCCTTGTCTTAACACCACACCAGTAGGCCCACAAACATGAACATTTTATCCTTCATAATTTCTCAAGGGAAAATATTTATGATACCACACTCATGGAATCTACCACTATGGTGTGGAACATCTCTCCTTGTGTTTCATATTAAATTTCCCCGGACACCACAACCTTTAAAATGATTTTTTCACAACACATTGTTTAGATGATTCAAAATAACCCAATACCAAAACAATAACTATAAAATGACCTCCCCCATTGCCAAAACTTGGACCATTAAAAGACCAAACAATACTGATCACCTTTAGAAGACCTCCAACAACAAAAAACAATACTAACTGAAAATTAAATTTTTTATTTTAAAACACTTTTAATGAAAAGTGAAAAACCACATAAGTTCAAACAGAAGGGTAGCCCTCAAAATATATCCCAATGTTATTGAAACAGAACATAATTATATAATATTTTTCCTCCCTAAAGAGTTTCCTAGAGATGGAGTGAACCTGTGGATCCATCTCATCGATGATAATGTCTTCAATGCAATCCTCCAGCTCTTCCCAAGTTTGAGAGTACTCTTACTTACTTAGATTCCCTTAATTAAAAACCCTTTATTAGTATAAGGTCCTTATTCTCAATCCATGTCGCTTTCTCACTATTGACATCCACCTAATGTGTCCTTGCCATTATCTTGTCTGCCTCTTCCTATGTACCATTGATGTAGAGAAATTCCTCCACCATTCCTTCATCAGAGTGGACTAGAAATTTCATTGGGTACTGTTTAGATACTTCCTCCACCCCAATTTTTTCCTCTCCAACCTCAAAAACATCGGACATATCTTATTTAAGGTTCCCCTGTAGGTTAACACTAGATATCTTCATGAATTACTTCTCCTTATATTTCATATTTTTACCTGACATGATCTCCATTGGTTTTGGTAGGTCTAAGTAATTCTTGTTCCCTTTTATTTTATTCCATATTGAAAATACTTAATTCCCTATTTGACCTATTATTTCAACTTCATTGTAAATATTTCATTCTTGAGTCAATCCCTCCATACATAGAAAATGATTACTGGTTTGTACGTTCTCCTGGCTAAGTCTCTGACCTTCAACCCAGTGTCCCACCAGCCCCTATGTTGGACCCCTCATAGGCATAATCCATCTTCCACCCTCAGATGTAATCTCTACAACCAACATTCTGCATATATCATTCATGATCTCTTCTTGATCCTATAGCTTCCTAGAATCTTTTTTCTTTTTCCCCTCTATATTCATTGAAGAACCTTGTTTGGAGTCCTCCCGTGGTTCCTTGACAGCATCTGCCTTCTCTTTATCACTGTTACCTTTCCTAGAACACAAATATGCACCTCAAGTGTCCTTATCCTCCACCACTTCCCATTCCCCCAAGACAATATCCCATGAAGTCTCAGTTTCCCCTGATGGAAAGGACTATTCATGGTTTAGTCTCTTGAAATTATCAGTGACCTTTGGATTAGAAGGTGTCACCACTGCTTGTTTCTGTACTAGTGCAACATCCAAGATACCATTGCCAGTAGCCCTGCTAGAATTGTTTTGAAGTCTTGCCTCCTATCCAGGTGCGACATCCTTTTAACCTAGAGTAAAATCCACCACCCACTGATATAACATACCATCCTTGCTCCTCTCTCCATGCCTACAGTTCACCATCTCGTGCCCCATCTTCTTACTAGAGTCGCAAAAACTTACCCACTATTCATAGATGACCGGCTTCTTGTATCAGAATTATTCTCCAACATAAATCCGTATAAAATTGACCAGTATATGTGAGACATCAACTTCAACACATATCCAAGAGGCGACCGGATGGTATACTAATCTAGTTTTACTATCTGAATAAGGAACTCTCCCTACCATGTTTCCTAATATGCATATAATGGAGGGGTTTTTGAAGGGGAGGGGATGTTCTGGGAACCTTACCTAGATATCTGTTGTGGTATAATCTTGTTTCATTTGGAAGTCGTATTTCCATCAATGAATAAAGAACAAGAGTCCATTGAAATTGTGAGGTGTTGATGACCCGACATCAATCAAATCCTCTTCTAAGGAAAAGTGAATCATGAAGTAGTGACCATCCAGGAGCCCCGCCATCACTTGATCCTAAAAGATACATGACCTGAAAAAAAACATGTTGATCTCATATACTGAGTGTATTTGGTCCTTAAATCTCTCAATTAATGTCCATCGGAGAAGAGACGACGCTTCATTTAACTCTGAAAGTGAAAGGGAGAGCTGTGGTCGCCCTATGTTTCCATAAGGTTTTTTAATCTTCCATTGTAAAAAGGCATGTTTTATCCATGTTATACACTAGGTAAATATTACCATTCATTCTCCAAAATTTCATGTGATAATTCTAAAGATATCCTTTCATCGTGATTTTCCATTGGTTAATGGAGATTAGTTTCCCACAATCCTAATATAGATTAATGATCAAGAGGTTATGTCATAATCTATTCACATTGAAAAAATTATTTCCATATATTACATCACCAACTAACCTAGTCTTCATACTTTTATTTATCATAAATACTCCATAATTTTTAAAACATATTCCACTATAAACTACTTACTTCATGTTTTTTAAGAGTTTATTATTTACAGTCATTTTTTATGGAAACCACTATCCAGGATATATGTACCATTATTATTCCTACCACTGAGTATAATTTCTTCTTGGTTGAACTTATCTCATATAATTTTATCTTTCCATGAAATTCCTAAGAAATTTGAGATATAAAGGAGTTACTCTTCTTTATACATGGAAAGTGATTCCTTATTATACTCTATCTCTTCTACTGGAGAGTAAATATTTTTAAATTTTATGTTGTTTGGTTTTCATCCATTCATATATATTCTATTCTCATAGTATTTTTTTATCTTATTTTTTATCTTACAATAAATGAATTTATTACCAAAGTTTTTTCAATTAAAATAGTATCCATTGAAATAGATTATTCATTAAAATTATGGATATGATCTCACTATAATTTACTGATCACTAGAAGATTTTCCTAAAATGTGGGTCTATACTTCTTGGTAATATGACATCAGGTTTCCAAGACTTTTATAATATTGGAATTTCATTATGTGTTATTTTTTCACATTTATTCCTCTATATGTATCCTTTATTTAATATATTACTTGCTTTATGATTAACACTTGAGTATTGTGTGTTATATTTAACATTCCAGTTCAATTTATTCTATTATATTACTGACCTTTATTTTTATGTATACAAATCAAATCCAGAACCACTATTACCCTTTTTTCGTTGGTATTTTTTCATTTAGAACCTTCTTAACCCTAGTTAGACATCACTTGACTCTCCACAATAGTGATTTTCTTTGTTAAATTTTAATACTACAATTTTATTATCTTAGCTCATATCTGTATTTCTGATTCATTTTTTATTCAATAGTTTATTACATATTGTATAAGAGTTATAGCCAAATTTTCCACTATTTGTTTAAATTATTTAGCTCATTAATAACATTACATTGTTCATTTTATTTTAGTTCTAGTTCTCATATTTCTCCCAAATATCAATGAAAGTTTGATAGTTCTTCCTACTAATTGTTCAATCGATCAATGTTAACTTCAAGTTAGTATGATTATTGAGTTTAATCTATCATCAATACATTATTTATTTATTTTAATTCATTTTTATGTCAATTTAATAAAAAACAATTCTTCATGCCTTGAGATCAATAATACCCTCATTTTTTGGTTATTCCTTTATTTTTATTTTTCTTCATTGACTATTTCTATCATATCATCTTATGTATCATATAGAAATTTTTTTTAACTATGTACAAATAATTTTCCTCGTTATTTTATTATTTATTTACTATTGTATTTATTTAAAACCACAACTCAAATAAAGTTACTAATTTAGAGACTTTTTTATATAGAAATATCCATTTTTCATTTTACAGGGTTTACACGTCACATCTGTCTTTATAAAATTTAGTTAGATGAATATTTATAACATTTTCCAGCCTTGTGACATCAAAAACAAGCAAAAGGTAAGTCTTTTTAAATTCTAATCTTTATTCTATTGTTTTTTTTCTTAAAATAGGTGATATTATTATATAAATTAAATATTTATCATATTTACCTTAAGAAATGTTAATATTTTCTATAACCGTAATAATTTATTCTTATATGATTGATTTTTAGTTCTTTGTACCTTTAAACCCATCTCATATAAACCTAGATAGATTTTATTGTATTATAAATATAATTATAATAATTTTATATCTTTTAGAGGTAACAATATTTGATTATAAAGAGGAATAAGTATTATCAAGATAATCTTCACAATCTCTCCAATATTAATTTTTTCACTAAGAACACTAATAGATCCAAAAATCCTCTATAATATATTTCAATAATCCATTAATATTTATATTATGGTACATAATTATATCATGAAATTTAATATTTAGGAATTGAGGCATAACTTCCTTTTCATTATTATCTCATTACTATAAAATGGACAATTTTCCCCTATTTCCATAGAATTAGTCTAGCTCATTTCAATAATGTGATTTTAAATAGAAAATGTATCATATATGGAATTTTGAGTTTTAGAAAAAAAATTGAGTGTCCTTATATATTCTTCAATTATGTAAATATCTGAATGATTAGTTTCTTTTCTTCCATTCATCAGAATGAATAACTCTTAAGTCCAAGACACCATATTTGGGATCCCATTCAATAATTATGGATTTTAAATTAAAAAAATCAGGTAAAGAAACTCATATTTCATACATTGTATTCAATATATTCATAAAACCTAAAATACATATCATAAAACTAAAACATATTCATTTTATACCACTAATTAATAAAAATTCCCTAATACACCATAGGAGGGGGTGACATACTCTGTTCTGTTCTTCTTTCCTTTCCTAGGATACTGATCTCATTTTAAAAATAATGGACAGATTCTATAAATATTCACACACACACACACATATTATAGATAATGAAGCTAAATTTATAGACACATGTGGTATGTATAGATAAACACAAGGGGATAGTAAAAGGATTTTTCAGTAAAAATATATCATTATACAAGGATGTAATACTACTCAATGTGGTTTTAAAAAAAACTGTATGAAAGATAAACTATTAATCCATGGAGAATTACATATTATTATCTCCCTACTCACTACATCGAGATAAGATGTACATATTAATAGTGTTTCACCAATCACATAAAATTTTTCGTCAAAAAACATAGTAAAAATAAGCTAACACTGATTTTTTTAATTTAGCTTTTTATTTTACTTTCATATTTCTAATGAATCTTTATATAAGTCTTATCTCTCCCTTCTTCTTCCAAATATATCAAATATTTTTTCATGTATGATTCACAATATTATCTCTTCCATTTTTTTAAACTATATAAATGAATATATTATTTTTAATTAAGTTCCCTTCTTATTTTATTTTATTTTCACTAAAAAAGTTGTTGATTTTTTTCCAAATTTGAATATTGAAAATCTATAAAATTATCAATCAGATTTCCTCTATCTAAACAAATTCATAGTTTCTAATATAATTCAATAGATTATATATAATAATTTGATTCTATATTTTTCATATTTAGTAATATGAAGAATTAAAAAATTATTAATGATGTATACCCACTTTTAATTTTTAATAATCTTCTGGATCTCCAAATAATATTATTGTTTTTATACTCCCATAAAATCCCACGTGAGGAAATAAATATTATATTTGGAATTAATAACCATATTTTCACAATTATTAGCCCACTTCCTAAACATACATGCATGAAAACATTAAGGTTTGATTCTCTTGGCCACATAATGAAAGATCATTTCCTTCTTCTAGAGGTAAGGTAAGAAAAATTTGTTATATTCCTCAAAATCAAACACATACAGTAATATTTTATTAAAAACCTAAAATATACTGAACCAAAGATTTATTAAAAACATATTACTTATTATTATATGAAATTTCATTATATGAAAATATGACTCATTCCTAAATCATATAGGTCTGCAACAATTAAAAACATATACTCCTAAAAACATCATTCATAAGTGAACTACATCATCTCCCACTATGTTATTAATAACTATAACCCTTCGTATAAATATCATACATAATACCCCTCTTCATATCATACTGAAAAAAATAATAAATGATGAGATCATATGCTCAGTAATAGTAAACAAAGAGAGATATCAACAAACATGATCATAGGGGTTTGAGAACCTTATCTTAACTTTTGAAAACTAAAATTGCCATACAATGGAAAATAATTTTGAAAATTTGAATAAATCACAGTATTTAATATGTCATTAATAAAAAATTAATCAAATAACATAAGCCATTAGATCATACCATTGGTATAAGATCTAGATTTTTGGTATACCCAAAAGCATGGAAAATAATTTCTTTATTAGTAAAGGATCATTTCCTAGACAATTGTAGAGGAATGTTTTTTATCCCAAAATCATTTTAGAATTAAATTATCACTCTTAGGATTATCAATGTGCATAAATTCCATTAATAAAATTTTTTTACTACCAATTACATTCATATTTATCACATCGGATATCAATCATTACTGAATACATTGGAGGGAAATATAATTTCAGGCCCATTAGTCAATTAACAAAAACCATAATGATTTTTGCCAAAATATTATTAAACATTAAAAATTTCATAACCCATGAAAACAAGATATGATTCATAAATATTTCATCATATCTTAACCCATGTAAAACAAACAGTTTTCATAATCATTTCATCAATTGATCATAAAATAACCCGTGGAAAAAGAATGAGGTTTATAAAAATCATTTCATAAAAATCAGAAACCATCTAAAGAAATAGTAATTATAGTATATATATATCCCTTACCTAGTAAATATAATGTAAAATAAAACTATGTGACCTTATGTGGAAAATGATTTTAAAATATTACATGGAATGTTTCCGTAGAAAAATATCATGTCCACTTCCAAATAGCATATTTAATATCTGAATAGTTAAAAACATTAAATTAAACATATTCAAGTAAAATAATCATAAAAAATATTAAATTAATTTTTAAATAATTGTTTGGTCATGATGGAATGAAATTAAATTCATTTTATATATGTTAAAACAGAGATTGCTTTCACATTTTCAGAAAAAAGTACAAAGATCCTCATTTGGAAAATAAAAAATATTTACATTTAATCTATTTTTTAATCAAATAAAACATGGAGAATATGAATTTAAAAAATATTTTGATAATATAAAAACCATTCAATATATCATTTTCCTAAAACATGGACATCAGAGAGAAATGATTATTGACTGAAGAGAGAAATAAAATTGATTTTTATTAATAACATTTTTTTAGACTTTTAAGTACCAAAAGGGAGGAAAATAAAATGAAAAAAAATGTTTTAAATATAAATAACTGGATAATAATAATATTAATTTATTTTTTTAGAGGTACATCATATGATTTAATCATTATAGAATTAATTATAAACAATCCTGATAAACAAAGGGATTAAAATAGATTACATGTACAACGTTGGTATCTTATGAATCATATGACCCATGAAAGAAATAACCTTTTAAGGATATGAATATCCAATAATTTTCCTTAAAAAAATAATAATATAAATTAATTAGATGCATAAAAACCACAAAATATAAACAAGTGGTGAATATGGTTGTGTCCCACAAAAAAAAATGATGCAAATCCCTTACCTCAAGTTTGAACATTCATTGTAGACATTTTAACAAATAGTTTAAAAATATAGTATTATTATATATATATATATATATTATAAAATTATAAAAATATATACAATATCATATATTATTTATTTCTACTCTTTTTTCACATGTTTATTGACAATTATCAATTGAAATCACTGTTCTTGGTGAGCATCATTTTTCTTTTATGTTTTGTTTTTTATTTTTGGAAAATGTACATTGATTATAGTTCCATAATATCCAAAATTTTAATCACAATATGAATGTCATATATATTAATTATATAAATATTTATATTCATTTTTAAATGTTATATATGGAAAAATTAATTACATGATTTATGGATATGGTAGAGAATAAGAACTCATAAATGTTGTTTCCAATTTTCTAACTGATTGAAATAAATAAATGATAATATTAATTAAAAATTATATAATAATTTATGTGTCATATATATCATATATATTTTATAAAAATATCTATATTTCCATTCATGTAAAAAAAACTAAAAAAATTATCACACTGCTTTGTGGAGGGGGTAGTTGACATGTACGCATGAGCGACGTTATTGTTTTTTATCAGATTAAAAAGGTAAGAAGGTATATGAGATACTATAATTAAATAATTAAAATTATTTAATAAATAAAATATATATAATTTAAATTCCTTATTATATCCACTCATTTAGAGGTGAGTATGGAAAACAATATCATCAATTCATGAGGCGGTAGTTGACTGTACACATGATTGATAGTTTTTTTTCCCATTTGATTGAATAGGATATGGAGCCATTAAATTAATAACACATATATATATATATGGAATATAATTATCTAATTATGTCATCCTATTTTAATAATATTTTATGTATTTTCATGAAAACAGAAAAAATGATCAGTTCATAATGATACCTCTTCTTCATAAAAGCTCTTTTGGTTTACACCAAAATCCTTTATAAGATAGATTTAAAATAAAATTAAGGACTCTATGACATGATGAGGGTACTGATTAATGTATTTTATTACCTATAATATAAAACAAAAGGATTTATATGTTTTAATAGGAGATGATAGGGGGTTCAATTTTCTATATGAGGTAGAGGACACACTAAAAATTTAAGAAAAGTAAATTATATGTCCACATTAAACACACCCAAAATGGATCCAAAATGGCACATTATCAAACCATATATGAGATAATTTTGAAATATGACCATCCAATAGTAATTATAAAAACATTATTTCCATCGTATCCTTTATCCTTTTAGTTTAACTATGAGTAACCCCATTATAAAAATAAGCACTGTAAATATTATTTTTTTACACTATTCATTATGAATAAAAATTTATTTTACCCTATTATATAATATTATTTATTTTGATTAATGCTATGAAATCCATTACTTCCAAATTAAATTCATATGGGTGGATGAATTTAACTAAAAATTAAACTCATAGATATTATGAAAAGCTGTTTTCCTAAGAAAGAGGTATAAAATGATTTTTTATGAAAATTGAACAAGAAATTAATTAAAATGATATAATTTTTTTATAATGACATAATTTTATTCATTTTACTATTAAAAACAATTTATAATATAAATTAATCTGGTAAATACGTTGAACGAAAATGATTCTTTCAATAAAAATTAATATTTTTCACTATTCATCATAAAATGAATCTTATCATAAATTTAAAAAAAATCATTGTTTAAAAATATAGAAATTATAATTTAAAAAATTAAGAAAATTGATTCAAATTAATTTTATGAAATTAAAAAAAAATTGAAAAAACAGACTAATCAACTTTTTAGAAAAAATATTAATTTTAAAAATAATATATGAATTATTCTTATTACATGCCTAGAAAAAATATTTCATGAATGAAAAAAAATTATTAATATATATTATATAAATTTTATTTAAATAATTAATAATTTATCATCAACATATTTTGTTATGATAAAAACACATTATGTTCATAAAAACCTTTTTTCTGAAAAATATTTAATTTACTTTTTAATGATTTCAATTTTCATTTATAATCAAATGATTGAAAGTAAATCCATTTTATTCAACGAGAAAACATATAATTTCAAAATTTAGTTAGTCTTATCCATACTATGTAAGGTGGCCACTCTTGGCAATAGAACTGACTCAAGTTCGAGTCTTTCCACACTAGAAAGTAGATGGAGTGTGTGGTGCATAGGTGGTGGGTTGGGCACTGAATAGACATTGTGTGGCACCCAAATATACCTGGTTATCCATATAAATAATTTTTCTAATAGGGGTTGTCTTTGTGGTACTGTGTAAGAAGTCCACTCAATGGCAATGGAACTATAGTAGGTTCTATTCCTACCACACTCAAAATTAGATGGGGGGGTGTGGCGTATAGGCCATGGATTAGGCCCAGTAAATATATTTTTTGGCACTCCCTAAACCTTTTTACCCCTATAACACTTTTTTAGTTGTGTATTTCATTAGTTGTAGAGGTTCCTATTGATTCTGCATCTGACTTGAGTTCAAATCTAGGTAGGAGAAAAATTTTGATGGTAGGTGGTGATAAGGCATGACGCATGCAGATAGTGATGTAGGCATGATGAAGTCATGACGTTGAACTAGTCCTTCGGGCTAGATTGTGGTCATTTGGGCCTTGTAATGGTTTTCATGCCCTTTAGACCTTTGGGCCAGTTACTTAAGAAAAAAGGCTTGATGGGTGGGATATCCCTTGGGGGGTTATGGCATGCATTTCTGACCTATGTGTGTGTTGTGTGTTTGTGTGTGTGCTTATTCTAATTATACCCCCATGCACTTAATATATTTACTATATTATGGTTTTATAAAACTTTATTTTCTGTGAAACTCGTGTTGTTGATGAAATTAAATTTATTGAGAAAAAATAGTTACTTGATTCTTGGGGTGTTAACATATAAACGCTTTAAAATAATTTCACCCTTGATATTCCACCACTCTAGTAAAAAATGAAAATATAATTTCCTCATTATATCCTTATGTTCCCATGTATCTTCCACATATTGGTGGTTCCTCCACAGAACATTGGCCAGGTCACTATTCTTTTTTTTAGTACTTTCTCTCTAAAATATAGAATCTTCTACTGTTACTCATCATTGGAAAGATAATGATCCAGTGGTATGACCACAGAGTTCATTAAATGTGAACAATCAGTTATGTATATCCTTAGTAGATATAAATGGAATACATCACGTACCTGGGAGAGGATTGGTGGATGTTCTAAGTGATAAGAAACCATACCTACTCAATCATACATCCAATGTTGAGACTTTTTTATAGATAAAAGGGAAAACCCAGAAAAGTTGAAGTTGGCCAAAAATAATGAAGTTCAATAGAATCTCCCTTATAATGGATAAGGCACTCAGAGGGGAGGGATCCAATAGAAGTAAAAATGGAAGAAGAGCTATCTTGGAATGTTGAGGAGGCCAAGAAGTCAGCCACCTTATTTCCCTCCAAGAATCTATGTGGAATCTCCATGTGGGCGCAGAGTACTACTTTCTATTTGCAGATGATATATGAGATCTCCCATGGGGTGATAATTTCATTACGGATGGCCTTATATAGATCAATATAGTATATCTCCCCCAAATCCAAGGAAATTCTATGAGAGTGAAAAATCACAAGACCCACGGTCAAGGTTGTATCTTCCGTCGTGAGGGAGTCCCCCTATCAATTGAAGACATTGATGGCCAACATGATAGAACTTTCATGGTCGCAAATCACCCCCACTCTTCATAACACCTTACAATCACAAACCATTAGAGTTGAGCTTCAGAACCCCAATAGGGGGTTCCAACTTACCCAGTTTCCATGAAACTTCAGTCTTCAGACCATACTACCATTCGTAATGAGGGATCAAATAGAAGGGTATTGTTCCCATTTATTATAATAAATATTGAGCTTGGCCACCATGGATATCACTCGGATCTCCATAGCAATGCATGATCTCACTCTACCCCCATGTATCACCCTATTGAGAGCATTCCAAATGTACCCAAAGCCAAATGAAAAGAATAAGTAATAGGATATTCATTAATGAGGGTTTTTACCATTCTATGAATCCAATAGTGAAACAATTCATCACCAGTAAGATCGTCAATAACTCCTCAATTAAAAATTCATAAAAACTTCTGGATCAAAGAGTCCCTCTCTCCCATGAAAAAACATATGGAATGCATATTCTCCATGTGGAACATGGAAGAAAGTTTATTTAGAGACCAAGAAAATTCCCATGTGTCCCACCCATCATCAATTGTAAGGTTATGGTTGTGAAAACACCAGACTAGAAAGTTTATTTTAATGGGATTTCATTGCACTAGAGGGATGACCCTCATGTATCCTAGCTAGAGGCAGAGTATAGAGCCTACCGATATGCCTTCGCGGTGAACAAAACCAAATAAGATCATGTAAAGAAGAGTCTATCAAGATCACAATTGAATAAAATACCTTACAGGAACACTAGCTGGTCATGATTAATAATAGTATTTATGAGGCCAGAAAATGCGTTGGCCTAGTAGAGGGAGATACATGCCTTAGAAATATAGAGAATCTGAGAACTTTATCCACCAAATTAATGCTCTAAAATATAATGCAACCTTCTCCCACATCCTATCTAGTGTGTTCATGAATGGAAGGAAGGATTCCCCTAATTAGATCCCATGTTTTCGATCCACTCTATCCAGATCCAGCATTATCAGTTCCGTATTTTAAACGTTTGAAACAATCCCACAAGGAGTTATTTTCCCTGGAATCCAATGCTAGTTTTCCCTGTTGTATGTGCATAGTTTCATATTCAATTATAAACATAGTACCCCCATCCTCTGCGTCTCTAGATAGAATGTCCCAAGACGCCCAACAGTACCTTACCTCACCCTTCGCATCCCAAATAAAACCCAAAAGGATGTATTCAATATTCTGATGCACTTCCATAGAGAAGTTGATAACCGGGATAACAAGCATGGGTATCGAAGTCTGCACATAGTTATCACAGGTGATGCGGCCTCTAATGAAAAGTAATCGGTTTTTCCTATTACAGATAAGAGAATATATTTCATCCAATAATCCATCAATATTATGGATCCGGGTTCTACTAGGAAATAGTGAATCCCCGTGATAATTAATGGGAATGTATATTCCATGAATGCCCAGCTGGTCCTCAATCCTCTTCCTCCTATTTTTCAGGTAGTGATTGAAGATAAATAGAAATATCTTCTCATTACTTATAACATTCCCACTTCATATGATGCATGTTTCTAGAATACAATAGATATCATGAATGGACCAATTGTTTCCATTGGTGAAGAGGAGAAAATCATCGGCAAATAATAGGTGTGAAATACTATCAATGTTTGACCTGTAGTGATAATGCTATATTCGGACCTTCTGCATGTATTTATTCAAATATCTGCTGAAAGAGATTTGAAACAAGATAAAAAGACTAGGGGATAGTGGATCCCATTTGAGAAGACCCTGAAATGACTTGAAGAAACCACGTCCCTTTCCCATGAATGAGACTTAAAACCAAGGAAACCATATGAATCTATAAAAGTGGTAAATAACATGCTCATAGAATCTCATTCACTTAAAAACATTAATAAAATAAATCCTCTCAGGCATGTCATAAAACTTTTTCATGTTAATTTTAATGGAAATATTAGACACCATCAACTTTTTATCAATGTAAATTATCATTTATAGGGCAGTGCCAATGGCCATTTGTGGTGATCTTCCACTGTAAAATCCATTTTTTTCCTTGGAAACCCATTTATGAATATGAAAGTAGATCCACCTATTAATAATAGTAGAAATTATTTTAATGGAAAGTTTCACAAACTAAAGGGTCTATGTTGATTAAGGTAGGATGGAGTTATTTATATTGGGAATGATAATTAAATTGAAGGAATATGGAAATCTGGGAAGACTCCTCCTTCTGAAAAAATCTCATATGAGTACCACAAGGTCACATTTGATGATGTCCCCAGTAGAAATATAGAAAAATTATCGGAAGCTTTTGGGGTTAGGAGAGATTCCAAGGTTGATAGCCTTAACTGCCTCCCAAATTTCAGAATCATCAGGAATATTCTCAATGAAAATATTGATCTATTGTGGGATCACCCATAATATCTCATCAAATAAATCATCTCAGTTCCCTGAAGTTCCATTTTCTAAAAAAGGGTCCATACATGTAAGAATAGAAGATAATAAAGTCATAGAAATATATACCACCTCATTGGGGTCATTAGTGAAGGATCCATCATCACATAGTAAGTTAGGGGCACTTTACTTCTTCCATTATTTAATTTTTGATTGGAAATAAGCAGTGTTTTTTTCAACCTCCTTCAACCAGGTGGACCTCGAGACTTCCCAAACCACTCGTTCATGTTTATGAATAATATCATTCAAGTGGCCTTTCAAGTTTACTAGTTTGGAAAAATATAATAATCTTTTCTATCATCTTGTCCCAAATATGCTTATTCAATGACCATCTTAATACTTTCCAATTCAAAAAATCGAAAAGGTATGTTGCCTTCCTCCACCCATAGGTCAACTCTTAGACACCTTAATTTATTATTGAATCCCACCCTTGATCCATCCTTTGTATCATTTGACCGGGAAAATTTAACCTGAGCATTATAGGTGTCATTATTTTCCCACTGTATATAGTAGAAAACTGTTCAAATCCAATTCTAGGCTACCCTAAACTAATGATAAGGGGTTACTGATCTAAAAATTCTTTGATTGTGTGTTCAAAAATAAGGTTTGGGAGATAGGAAATGGAACTAAGGTTGTCCATGCATAGATCTAAACAAAAACCCATGTATTGGTTGGATTTATGGTTATTACACTTGGTAAATCTATCACAAGAGTATCACATGTCACAAATTCTATTCAGGGAAGAGAAAGAAGAAAAATCCTCTCTATCCCTTAATAGGAATATATTGCCACCCATTATTTCCATGGCACCCAGAATGGTGTTAATATCTCCCCTGATCAGCAATGCCTCATTAACCGGGTTGACATTCCCCAAATCATTTCAATGAAACTCCCTCTCCCTTACAATGTACATAGCGTAAACAAAGTAGAAGATTATAATAAAATTAATGAATCTAACCTTCAGAAAAAAAAAATTAATTAGATGCTCATGCTTGACAACTGTAATGGTGTCATTCCAAAAAATTTAGATGTGTTGATTATCATGTTCACCAATAATATAGATTCAAAGACCAAGATTTAGAGAGAAATATTTAATTCTATAAGGGTTTTTTTTTCAAGGAAATGTTAAAAATAATACTATGATGAATTTCATACATAATAATGTCCAGATTCACCCAGGCTCCTAGTCCCCGGGTGTTCCAGATGAGGATATTAGTCATTGTAGGATAGAACACCTGACTTTGGCCCTATGCATCTAGAATCTCTTTCTATGAACTTATAGTGATATTTTATCCCTATTTACATATACCATTGTTCATGCACCATAGGAAGGTGGGGAGATAATTAAGCCTTCCATGTTGCGGTCATCATGTGAATGCGAACTAAGACAATATGAATGCGAGGTGGGAGAAGAGACCAGAGAGACCCATCTCCATAGGTGTGGAGAATGCATGAAATCGAGTTACTGTTATGAATTAATAGAGTCTAATTGGATAAAAGAAGGACCAATGGGGATCATATTGGTTTCCATTAGGAGGAGTGAAACCAATTTTCCATGATAAGGAAAATGTTGATGATTATCAAGGATAGATGAGGTCAAAACAGAATATTCTTCGACATGACTGATATCTGATGTGAATCCATGTCCTGCTAAATTGTGATGGTATGATTCAAATGGATAGGCCATGAAAGATGAAAGGACACTATGTCCAGGAAATTATCCTCCTTTTCTGATATACCAAAGTTGCAATGATGATGGGGTGGTGGAAAAACTAAGGTATTCATCCTAAGGGGAACCACTAAAGGAAAATCACCATGCTCCTTAAAAGGGATAGTCCCCCACAGAAGAGAAAGCCAATAAAACCACGATAAGATTACAAACATCTTAAGAAGCATCGTTATGAGATAAGTCCTTCTACTGAGAACTATGGGATACCTTGAGTGAGTTCTGTTATAGATGGCATTTCGAACAGAACTAGGTCGGAAAAAGAAAACCCAGACGTTTCCACTAGGAGAGAACCTCACTTTCTTTGAGAAATATGAGCGATGGAAGGGGGAATGAAAAATCCATCTCTAGAAAAATAAAGGCCACCCCCACACCTTTTATATGAATTTACTGATCATCCACCTAAAGAAATGATCCAAGGGAGTTTTCTATGCCGCAAATGAACCCTAGATTGTTGAAAGAAAGTGGGAGTCCATGAAGGTTAATCCAGATCAATACTTAGGGTGCATCAGGACTAGATTAAATTTCTATAGAATATTGGGATAGGTGAAACTACCACATACCAATTGCCTAAGGGAAAAGAGACCAGGCTTTCACAAAGTATTTCTGAAAATCCATGACCACAAGAAAACCCCCTGATTGAGGTTGGAAATTCACACAGCCGGCTTCAGGCCCCCTGAGTCTATGAAACTCATAAGGATAGAAATAGGTTGATTTTCAACACCGAAATGAGTAACCAAAGTCCACATTTGTTTCTATATTTTCATCCCTAATGACTACCACTATAAAAATAAACACCAGATATCCATCATTTGATGTATATCATGAATCCCCAACCTGGATTTCTAGGAATGGGTAGGCCCTGTTAGAATGGGGAGGAAGCTGGTGGAGAAGAACATACTTCAAGGAAGGCATAGATTACTCTTTTACTGGAGGCCTAGGTGGCTTTGTTAGTTGTTCCAAAGGCCTAGAGATCGAGCTAGACTGGGCAGAATTGGAGGATGAGGTGGATTTTTAAGTATATCTGAAGGCCTAGAGATCAAGCTAGCCTGGGAGGAACTGGAGGAACCTTTTTTCAGGGTGTCCTAGAAATACTCTAGGAGAGATTAGGCTCTACATCATTATATGTATATTCATTAGGTCCTAATGAAAAAACTCTAGAAGGAAATGGGTGGCCCGTTGTCGACATGGAAGGCAGATGTGGACGCTCCGGTGGGGGAAAATAAGTAGTAACATGTGGAAAAATATGAAAATCAAGAGACGGGTGGAGTGTGTTTGAGGAAGCCAAATGATCTATCCTTTTTTTCAATCCCTATGTCCATATGTCTCTCCCATTTTCCCAACTCAATCAAGAAACTCAAAAGGGATAATATTCATAGGGATTATATTTCCATTATTCAATACACCTATAATCTTTTTACAATGATAAATTCATAGAAAAACATTCCCACCAACATCACAATATTCATCACGTTGGGGATTATCATCATATATTTACTATCGATATTGGTTTACATTATGTGTTTCTAAATGGATCTAAATTTCTCTATGATAACCACATTTATGTTAGGACATAATATCTTTCCTTCCCCAAAATAATCCACAAATATTTTATTTACACACTTATTTCCATTGAGTGATTTATAAGGTTCCATCTAAATGCTCAAGTGAATGTTTTTGTTATAAGAAAACACAAACATATGAAGGTATTTATCCCATGCACCATTAACTACCATATAATAAGATATCAAGACATTTTATGGGGTTTTAATGGTTCTATCATACATAAAATATATCCAATAATGTTATGTAGTTTGAAAACACAACACTAAATCTGGAGCATGTAGAAGACACTTCCAGAACATTGAGGTAGAACTATGCACTCGATTAGATATAGTGGAATATATTACTTCATTCCAACATATAAGATTATTAATATATATCTTGGAATTCTCATCTATAGATAAATCAACTCTGATTGTGATGAAGTGTGATTCCGTTATAACTCAATTGATTATAACCCATATAAATTTTTTTATTATAATATTTTGGGGAGTGTGGGAAAAATCCATGGGGATGTTTTCCCATTTTCATTCCAGTTTTTATAATGTCATTAACATCCCCATAGAATTTTTTTTATCTCATCATTAACTTACTAATAGACCAAGAATTTACATTCATGGATCCTAAAAACTATCATTCTAACATAATCATTGTCAAACATACGGAAATTTTCACCTTCTTTTATAGCTTTACATCTTCTTTCCACACCACTTTAATCTTTTTTTGGACAGATGGTTGATCAATCATTTGTGAAATATATGATTTACTCACATCCTTCAATACCTTTTGACCCATATTTAAAATTTCCATAAATATTGGATATTTTTTTATTTTCATCCTAGATAATATAGAATGATCCTTTTGAATCAAACCATTAGTTACTTTGCTTTCTTTCCTATGGTGAAAATTTATTGAGTAGCCATAATATATAATCTATCAAAACCAAATTCTCTAAAAAATATTCAACTCTATCTATGTGACAATGTACTTAAAACCTTTAGGATCAATATATATATCACACCTTTCTCCATAAATATGATACATATAAATCTTTAATTTTAAATTACCATAGCTAACTCCATATCATGAGTTTGGTAATTTTTCATATGGACATTCAATTTTCAGGTGGAATATTCTATAATTGTGGAATTATAAATGATCATAGATCTTAATAACTTCTTTAATGAACCACTATTTATTAAAAATAGTTCACCACTTCAGGGTAATGTAAGAATAGGTGAACTATGTTAGAGTTTTTGTTTCAACAGACACAACCTGAACTAAACTTTTCATTACCATATTGTGTATACAGTTAGATATATGTTATGTATTTTTACAATTATATTGTATAATTTTATGCATCAACTATTAATATTGTTATTTCCATAGATTTATTTTCATATCAAAAGGTTATAGTAGATCCAATGATATAATGATAACCATGGGATAATATAACTTTAATCTTAAACAAAGTTCACACTGTCTAGATACATCATACTAACTGGACACTATTTATGTTTGACTATCAGCTGCTGGGGGATCATAATAATTGAGACATATTCTTAGAATGTTCACACTTGGTGATCTATAGTTTTGAGATCATAAGGATAGAGCCTCCAGTAGGAACCCCATATGTTTTGGGTGTCAATGGTTATAACTATATATGGACATTTGTATTGGTCTCCTAACATGATATCATTATCATTATCTATCATTCAATCGCATACATTGAGGCATGTAAAAACCATGATAATAAAATTGGGGTTACGTAGCTTGTTTTCTGTGTGTCATTAGTGGTATGGGATTGGTTGAATGATCAAGATAAAAAATTTCTCTTCGAAGTTGAGGAAGTAATGTATATTAGGACTGGTTGATCAGGATGGATGTTCCTTCATATGTCCATGGAAAATGTAGTCCTGGGTAAATCCATCTACATATATAAAAAAATAATATTGTATGAAAATATAGATGACACAAGCATGGATCCCATATTATATGATATGAAATACATAGAGATTATATTATACAATATGTGTTCATAGGTTTCTAGTCATTCTTATGAATATCCTTATCTCTTCAGGGATATTTATGACTTTCTAGAATCTGCTCTTGGTCTATGAATATTATTTACTCCTATTGATATATGAGCCTAGAGGGTCATGGAAAATAGCATCTTCAAAAATCATCCATATTTTGTAGAATAGGTATACGAGAAATTTAGTATCCCAGCACTAGGGTCCATGATTTTTCCATGTATGTATGATCAATAAAGTAATAAATATAGTTATATTATTAAATTAATGACTAATTAAGTTCTTTTTATTAGTTAAAATTATTCACAATGTATTTAGTGAATATGATAAATAATATTATTTGAATGAATATAATTTTAATATTCCAGGGCTGTTCAATTTTAACAAGAAATTACCAGTCAGGTTAATGAGTCATTTTATCACATAATATATTTAATATATATAATATGTATGTGGTTCAATATAAATAATTTTTATGACATAGATTAATTCATCATAATTATTTATTTAGTGGATGTTTAATAAATGGGATTTGATGAATCTTATCATGGTATTTGAAAATCCACTGTTAATAAGAATGGATAGGCACTTGCACAATGACTATTCATAGGGAGGTTTCCAAATTTGCTCCCTCGTCTCCCACTTTCTTGACAGATATAATGTCAATCTTGGAAAATAGATCATGTTCATCTCCTGGAATCAAAGGTTCATTGATACTATCATTTTCATGATGTCAAATAAATCATCGAATCATCACGCTAGCACATAAAATTTGATATTATATGCTCCTATGGATTTTTTAAGTGTTTGTGGATGACCCCGAGGAATGCTAATTTGAATGGTTCAAGCAGTGACCGTTAGGGACAATCATATGATTAGCGTGAATCTAGATCAACACAAAATTATGTTTTTAGATTTTATTTTGTGCACTATTTAACTTATAGAAGATCCAAAGACTGTAAAGTGGCTTAGATCATCAGATTTAACAAGTTTTTTCATTCTAAATATGAAATTTTATTAAAATCACCGACCAAACAGCTTCCACTATGACCCTTCTACCTACCACTGATATTAGATGTATCAAAAAAATTATCTGAGTGAAGAAAAATTAAGTGACATTAAATTTTATTAAAGTACTTAGTTTTGGTCATGTTGGAACTGACCATGTTTCAATCAGATCTTGGATAGCCACAATACTTCAATTCAAAAAAAACATTAATGATCGTAACATATTTTCCCAGATATTAAAAAAAATTGGTTTTACATTTGAGAAATGTGTGTGTATGTGTTTATATAAATATTTATATATCTCTATGTGTGTGTGTTTTAGTTTATTTATTACCCGTAGGCTTTTTGGTATGGAAATGCAACTTGGTTTGAGTCTAACAAAATCAATAAGAACAATAACATCCCACATGAATAATTTTTATACTTTTGGGGAAATTATAATATAATAATTTTAATATTATAACATTATAATATTTTTAATTATTATATTGAGTTTTGATTGTTTGGATAAAAACAATACTCATTTTAAAAAAAATCGGATGAATTATACCCCCATCAAAATAAGGAAAAAAGATGGGTCGTGTGTGGAATTATACAAAAAAAATAGAAAATAAGCTTGGCATTGACTATTTCATCTCCCTATGAAATACACCCCTTATCGAGGCTACCTTCCCCCTCTTGGCACCTCCCACCAGCACTGTCCCTCTTATCCATCCATCATAACATCCCCAGTCAATCCCTACTCACTGTAGCTCCCATGATCTAGTCTCTAGCCCACCGTAACCCCTCTCTAGTTGGAGCATGCCCCCAAGAATCTTTTTCCTTGAGCAGTTGGTCTACAATACCTACAGAGAACAATGAAGTAGCACCTTTAGCCTCCTCCATCAAAGGGTATGTGTCACATGAATGACTTATGTTAATGTTATATTTCAATTGATTTTCATTAATTCTTGGTTTTGTGGGTTTCCAATGAATTTTGGTTGAAATTGTGGGTTTTCAAAATTTGGTTGAAACTATGGGACCATTTTAAGATTTAAAAATAAATTTTGTTTCTTTTATAACTTCTTAATTTTTCAATATTTTATATCCATTCCACTTTCCAATTTGTATTCCCTATTATATTATAACCACCATATCAATTTAGACGCCAAAGGATTCTATAATAAATATGGATTTGGAATTTTTATTAAGGTATTGGGCCACCCCAAAGGCCCATTTCCTTCTTTAATTATTTTAAATTCATTAATATATCATTCAAATTTTAAGGTGTTTTGGTGATTCCAACTCTCACCCAATTCCACATACCCAAGGCGTGCTACCATGATATCCTTCTCTAATTTGGAGCCCATATTCATCACAAATTAGGGATAAACATATCTGGATTTTGCAAATCATCCATATTTGAAGAGATAAATTGCTTCATTTATAACGCCTTTAATTTTTACTCTATTACCTCCATTAAATTCTCACATGACCTACTAAGACATATTAAAACGTCACATTAATTCTTGGCTATTTTTAAATATATCAACTAGTGTATTTGGGTCGTTTTATTCTAGATCTATCAATTAAGTGAGTTTCCTCTCATGTTCCTCCCATTAGCTTGGGGTTTCTTCCACTTTTCTTGAGGTTCTAAAATGTCCCGCTGCTAGGGTTCATACATAGAGATTGATTTTGTGTCTTTTTTCTAAAATATTGTCTATTAGGTCTTGATTTCACTTCCATGTGGTGAGGCGTTGGTGTGATTGATGTTTCACATAACAGTTTGTAGTTTTTGGCAAAAATGGTAGGTGATTCCATGTGTAAGCATCCTAAGATGAGTTAGCTTTTCTTAATTTATATTTTTATCAAGTTATTATTACATTGTTATTGTTTTGGGAACCATTTTTGGTAGTATTTATTAAGCATTTATATTCAAAGATGCATATTTTTTTAAAAATGTGTGATTTTCATGTGTATCTTTTCTGGTATTATTTGTGGTAATTTTATAACACTTAAGAGTATTTTACTAAATGTTTTTAGGGCTAATAATTCAATTTTTCATTGGTATTGGTGTGATTTTGGCCTAAGAATAGGGTATTGAAATGGAGTTTTTGTGAAACCCATGGTTATACCACTTGGGATTGTTTTATGAAAATTGTAAATGATTTATTGAGTTAAACAATGTGGGAAAGGGATATTAATGTACTATTTTGGTTAGTTTGTTCACCTAATATGGGGTTTTTAAAATATAAAGTGGTGATTTATGATTCCAAACATTTATATAATGTTTTATAAATTGATGTGATGTTTTATCAAATTGAAATAAAGATTTAAAATATGTGTGTGGGCTATTTGGTGTGAGTATGATGTGAAAAATGAATTTTGTTTTTGTAAAGTGTATTATGTGAGATGTGTGTGTTCTGTTTGGTGGGTGTGTGATGTGGAAGTGGTATTTTCATGTGAAAATTATTTTTCATGGATTTTTGAACTTGTTTTAGCATAAGAGGGAAACCCAGAAATCTAGGTGGGTGGATGGGGACTAGTATTCTAGTGATCTGTGGGGTTTGGCCCCAGTTTCACGTAGCAAGTTTGACAATGACAACACTAAAAAACTATGATGTTGATTATGATGATCATGTTGGGGAACCACTAAGTTATGGATTTCATTCCTACTACTATCTCGTGTGCACGAGAACATGTATTGTGATGGTTACTTTCACCGAAATACGAGGTACCTGGGACCCACATCGAGCTACATCTTAGAGGTTATTTTCCCATTGCTTGTGCTAATTATATAATTTATACATACTTTTGGTACACGGTATTTTTGGCTGGAAAAACTAGTAGATTTTTCATTCTATTAAAAAAAATTATTCCTTAAAGCAGCTTACTTGAAATCTATTTTTATTTAATGTTGCATCTCTTTAAAATTCTTATTAGTAGTTCATGTTTATGAAAACATGCAAGGTTTTCATTTTTTGAAAGTTAATCCCAGGAAATCCTTTAGTTTTGGAATCCTACTGGTCTTTGGTTCATACCCTGCTTACACCTTTGGGTGTATGTAGACTTGGTTATTTTGTCACAGGTTTGGTTAAATCTTTTAGTGTCAATAGTTCAGGTTTCTATCAGTCCTTCTTGGTACAGTGTCAGGAAGATGGCTTGAGGGTGATGCCTATTTCCATGAGGAGGATTTTGGGAAGTCCATTATGGGTTTCTTCATTTGTTATAGTCTTTTAGAATTGTTTTAAACTAAGTAATTCAATTATGAATTTTTGTAAAAGATGGTTTTTTTTAAAAAATCCAGATTCGTTATATTGAATTGTTTTGTTGTTTTATATTTATAAACTCATGTAAATAATTCCCAAATTCCATTTTATTATTCCTGATCACTTGTTAAAGCCTGTGGGGATCAGGAACGCCCTTCGAGACTAGCCACAGGTTGGGTCGGGTTCTATTTTTGATGGAGACTGGATTCAGTTCGTAAAAAAATGGTATCAAAGGAGGTTAGGTTCACTCTCTTTGGGTTATGGAAACTAGGGATGAGTCGAGAGAGTCTTGGGATACGATTTTCAGGACATGGAATTATGGTTATGTGTATTGTGCCTAGACATCACACCTCGTGATGATATTTGAGTCGCTAGGGGAAGTTGGGATTTATATGAGTCCTTTGGTTTTTTTGGTTTGATGATGATTAGGGGAAATGAAAACAGAGTTGTGTTAATGGTCTCAGTGAGCTCGCAAGGCCTAGAAATCCATGTGGAGCTGGGGATATTTCCCTAAAAACTCCCAATTATGGTGAAGTTATTGGAAAATGTCTATCAACCGTATGTCCATGTCACACAACAAACTATTTTCACATAGCATTGTCTTTTTTCCTTTAGTTTTGGAATCTTGGAAGTTTGGATTTATATAAAAAATGAAATGGTTTTAAAAATCACAATGCTTTTGTGAAGTGATTTTATAAAAAATAACAAAATTGATTGATTTCTGAAATGGTGGAACTAAATTTTCAAAATTGTTTTGAAATGGAAAATTGTGTGTTTACACCTCTTTTGAAAGCAGTAAATTGTGTTAATGTTGGTTTTGAATAAATTTTTTCAATAGAGTTTCTAAACTATTTAATGGTGTTTTAATGGTATGAAATGTTTTGCAGGTCATGTGTGGAGTTTGGAAATGGATTTTGATTTGGTAACAAGATTTTATTTGAAAATTTTATGAAATTTTTGAATTTTGTTCTAAAAAGTGAATAGTTGTGTTCCCAATTTAATAGGGATTTACAAAATGGAGTTTGTCATGAAATTAAAAGGGTTTTGAAACAGGCTGAAATGTTTCGAAATTAATGTACATGAATTGAAGGTGATATTTTATTTAATGATTAGTTATCTTTTTTAAATGATTTACAAATCATTGGTACCTAGTTTAAAACAAGAAGATATGAGTTTTTCAATGAAGGGGTGATAATCAAATGGGGTTTTTCATAAAACTAGAATTGTTTTGAAAGGGGTTGAGATGTTTTGAAATTTATGTGAATATCTTAGAATGGAGTTTTCATTTGAATTATTGTACCTTTCTGGAAAAATTTGTAACCTCTGAATAGGTATTTTTATTCTGTGGTTAGCGGTCTTGAAAAAAAATGTAAGTATTGGTAGACTATTTGGTTTTTCAAAAGTGGAAAGAATTTTTGTTCTAACCTTTTGTATTTCCATGAGTGACCACATGCATGGGGTTATATGGTATAATTGATTCTTGATGGCATGAATGGATGTGTTACAGGATGGATATGAGGAGGGTGATCGGTGTGGCATGGAAACTTGCATGTGTGAGGCACATAGGGTACCATTGGTGGATACGTTAACCACCAAACCATTTTTTTCAAAGATATGATTTTAAAGGAAAAATGATTTCTGGATTACTGGTTTGGGATGGTGTGTTATATGTGTTTTTGGAAATGTTGTCATTGTGGGATGTTTTGAGTTCAAAAACCCCTCTTTTTTGAATGGTGTTTTGGGTTTCTGTATCATTGTTAAGTGGGGTTGAAGGGATGGTTAGTCGTCTTCCTATGAAAAATGTTCTGGGATGACTTTATAGTGGACTCTTTCATGTGTTTGGATCTATTTTATAGAACTTCTTGACCAATGGAGCAGCTTCGTTGGGTCCTTAGGTCCTCTCGTAGGGTATGGTACACCCCACTAAGAGTTAATGCATGACTAAAGTAAATCCTAGATTGTTTCTCCATTGAATGATCCTCTAGTTGATTAATATAAGGAATATATTTCTCGAGATTTGTAGATTGAGTCTACACCATTTCCCTTCTTGGTTTTTTTGATCCTATTATAGCGGGAGAGTTCTCATGGAAGGATGAATGAGACCATAGATTCTTAAGTTACTTGATTCATCGAAGGTGGAAGTGGTCTGGGGTTGTTAGTGTGGATGGTGTCTAAGAGGGCCTCTGGGTCCTTCATAGTCTCTTCGATGTAGAGGTTCACATTAAACCACCAGTGTGGAAAATTAGGCCATGAGAGGCTATCATGGACACTTTCTAGAATTGTGCGTTGTTTGGGAATGTTGCATAAGGTGCCTCCCCATGTAATTCCTCTATTAGTTGCAATGGTCATGTTTGGTGATGCGTTGTGATGTCATGTGATTGTTTGACTATAAAGGTGAGGTTGAAAATCTTATGTGGATCTTTGTTTTGTTAGAAGTGTATCTCCTTTGGGATATATCAACAACCTTAATTTTAAAGGAATGTGTTTTTATATATATCCTTTTCTCATTCCATTTCTCATCCAATAAAAATAGGGGGTGATGTGTGTGCATCTTTTAAGCCCTTGTTTCAGAAAAATTTTAGGTTTTGGTGTAGTGATTTTTAGAGTGTGTTATGTCTTGGTGAACCCATCTGGGATTGCAGTGTAGTTGTTTGTAGCACTTAGAGAAGAATTTCCATTTATGGGTTCCCAAAGCCTATTTGTGAGGCCGAAGATGCTCCAATCCTTTGAGCTCCAGCCATAAGTCCTAGAGAGAATATGGAGCGTAGTCAGGGTAAATCCAAGGGTCATTCGAACCCCTGTACAAATTATTATCCACATTATGAAATATGGGAGTATTTTAAACCTATGGTGTCGTCATATTTCTTTTTTTGTTCTCATTCGATGGAAAGAGATGCGAGGACCTCATGTCCATGTTATCTCCCAATGTCATTCTTCCCCATTTAGGAGTTTTTGGAGAAGGGTTTTCAATTTTTCTAGACATGTTAAGCCGATGGTTTGTAGTTAGGACGCCCTAGAAAGTAATATAGATAGAAGGATCCCCATAGTTAGTGCGCAGTTTCCCAAACTGAGCGGACTAACTGTGCAGTCCTCCCAACTCTTTAAATTTGGGGGCTTTCTGTGCTGACCCATGCTGGTCAGTTAAGATTGTTGGTTCATATGTTGGGAAGACCCACTATGATTCTCATGTATGTTCATTTGGAAATTTCTAATGGAAGTCTACCCCTTGTACCGGGGAGTCCATTCGGGCCTCCCCTATTAGTGTCTTGATTTTTTCTCGAGAAAATTTAATTATTCTCTTATGGTGGGGAGCCCATTAGTGTCTCCTTGTACTAGTAACTCATATTTTTTCTTTTTCCTTAGCTTGTAGGTAGGTAGTATTGTTCGTAACTTTATAACTACCAACATCATCTATGGGTAAACATTGGTATTGGAGAGCACCCAACAATTTAGTCATAACAAGGTATGTGTAACCTTGTTTGTTGTTGTTTTTCATTTGGGTAAATTTATTGAGTCATATTTGGAGAGTGTTTAAGGATTTTTCTTTTGGGATAAAGTCTAAATGTGCTTGATCATTTCATTAATGTGGTTTATGTTTTGGTTCGTTAGATTATTCCTTCCTTAATTGATCAGTGGAGTTGTTTTGACCTTTTTGGGGTGGAAGAAACATGGAAAAGGAGTCCATTTCAGCCTTTCGATTGGGTTTGGTGTTTGCTTTTGGCCTTTTTGTGGCTTTACAAGGGTATAAGTTTTTATGTTGGGGATAATTTTCACATCCATTACTTATTTTAAATTTATTTTTCATTTATTTTCCAATCATTCTTTGATTTGAGGGTATCCCATGTATTTTGCTGGAAATGGCGGGTTTTTCAAAATTTGGGCCAAACCGTGGGCCCATTTTTGGATTTAAAAATATATTTTTTATTTTATAACAGCTTCATTTTTCAAAAATTTACACCCATTCCACTTCCCAATTGGTTTCCCCAGGTATATTGAAACCAACATATCAATTTTGACCCCATAGGAATCCATAATAATGATGGATTTGGGTTTTTTATTAAGTTGTTGGGCCAGCCCGAAATCCCATTTATTGCTTAATGTTTTTAACTCATTAATATCTCATTTTTTTAAGTTGTTTTGGTTATTCCAACTCTCTACCAATCCAACTTACCCCAGTCACGCTACCATACTCTCCTCCCCCTCTTGGGAGATCATATGAATCGCTAATTAGGGTGAAGCTTCTTTGGATTTCTCATATCATCTAGATTTGAAGATGTAAATAGTTAATTTCACAAATCCTTCAATTTTTTACTCTATTTCATCCATTTTAGTTCTCACATTACCTAAATAGACTTATTGGAACCTCAATTTAATTTTTGGTTGTTTATACATTCATCTACTCATGTATTTGTGGAATCTAATTCAAGATATCTTAATTAAGTGTCCTTTCTCTCATGTTCCTCGCATTTTTTTAGGGTTTCTTTCACTTTTCTTGAGGATCTATAATTTCTAGTAGCTACAGTTCATACCTAGGGTTATATTTTGTGTTTTTCTCTGAAATCCTATGGATTATGTCTTGATTTCACTTCCTTGTGGTGCGGTGGTGGTCAATTGATGTTTCACACAACGGTTTGTAGTTTTTGGAACAAATGGTAGGGGGTTCCTTGTGTATTAATCCTAATATTAGTTATATTAGATTAATTTATATTTTTTTCATGTTATTATTACATGATTTTTGATGTGGGAACCATTTTTGGTTGTATTGATTAAGCATTTAGTTTCAACTTTTCATATTTGTTTGAAAATGTGTGTTTTTCATGAATATATTTTGTGGTATTATTCTAGGTAATTTTATAACACATGATACTAGTTGAATAAATGTTGTTAGGGCTTACAATTCTATTTTCTATTAGTATTGGGATTATTTTGGCTTTTAAATAGGGTTTAGAAATGGGCTTTGTGTGTAAAACATGGATATACACGTTTGGATAGTTTTATAAAAATTGTAAATGATTTATTGAGTTAAACAAAGTGGGTAAAGGATGTACAAGTACTACTTTGGTGAGTGTGTTCACATAAGATGGTTTTTTATAGGTAAACTGGTGATTTAACCTTTCAAACGTTTTTAAAATGTTTTATGAATTACTTAATTTTTTTATAAAATTGTAAGAAAGGCGTGAAACACGTTTGTGGGATGTTTTGTGTGAGTATGATGTGAAAAATGAATTTTGTTTGTGAAAGGAGTATTATATGACATGTGTTTGGGATTTTTGGTGGGTATTTGATGTGGAGGTGGTATTTTCATGTCCAAATTATATTTCTTGGCTTTTTGAACTTGTTTGAAAGCAAGAGGAAAACCCGGGTATCTAGGTTGGTGGACGGGTACTATTATGCTAGTGATCTCGTGGGGTTTGGCCCCAGTTTATTGTATCATGTTTGGTGATGAAATCACTAGCTAAAATATAATTATGATTATGATGATGATGTTAGGGAACCACGAGGTTGTGGGTATGATCCCTACATGGGGATTGTGTGCACGAGAACAACAATTATGATGGTTACTTCCACTAAGATATGAGGTATTTGGGGCCCACACCGAGCTAGTTCCTAGGGGTTATTTTCCCATTTCCTGTTCTCATTAGAAATTTCATGCTTACTGTCAGAATACACTATATTTTTATTGGAAATTCAGTATCTTTTTAATTCAATCTAAAAGTGTTGATTCCATAAAGTATCCCACTTGAAATATGTTTTTATTTAATTTTGCAACTCTTTAATATTATTATTATCATTTATTGTTTATAAAAACTTAAACGGTTTTCATCTTTAAATTTTTATCCCATGGAATATTTTAGTGGTGCAATACAACATGGATTTAGACCACACCCTACCTACACTTTCGTGTGTAAGTAGACTTTGTTATTTTTTCACAGGTTTGGGTAATGCTTTTAGTGAAAATGGTTCTGGATTCTATCAGTTATTCTTGGTGCAGTGTCATGGAGATGGCTTATGGGTGGTACCTATTTCAATGAGGTGGTTCTTGCATTGTCCATTTTGTGTTTATTAATTTGTTATAGTCTTTGATAATTTTTTTAAATTATGTAATTCCATTCTAAATTTTTGTAAAATATTATTTGTTTTGAAAAATCCAGATTTGATATGCTTGATTTGTTTGTTGTTTAATGTTTATAAACATGGGTAAATCATCATCAAATTCCATTTTGTTATACCCAATAACTTATGTAATCCAATAGGGATCATGAACACCCATTGATCCTTTCCACGGTCTGGGTTGTGTTCCGGTTTTAATGGTGACTAGATTCAGTTTGTGACATTATCGCCAGCATAGCCCACCGAAGTGGAATCCTCGGCCGGTCTTTGTGCCTCGTTTGGCCCTACACCACATCACTTTATGTCCACCTCGTGCACTAAGGGATCATGATCCCCACTTCCCCTCACATGTACGTGGTTATTTATGAACTTTTATGAGGATGATGTATGGAATAGAACACACCATGATGAGGCATTACTCTATAATGAGAATGGTTTAAGAAGCAGACAACACAAAGTTGAGGTAAAATCCAGACGAGTAGTGTACATACTGGATGGGGGAAGAGATGAATCAATATTCAATCTATGATAAGAGTATGATACCTCTAGGTCATGGAATATGTTCAATGTAATTTTGGTATTTTATATCTTTTATTAATTTATTTATTATTTTATAAATTTTAGAAAAGCGGGAAATTACATAAAATAAAAAACCTTAAAAAGGATAAAGAAGTTATGATTTTATTTTCAATTAGTTTTCAGTTTTAGAGAGAAAATATAGTCCAAAAAATATCACTAATAAAGGATTACATTCATTGAGAAAAACACAAAACCCCTCAAGTAAATATTAAGTCATTAAACACCTTCATCCGTTCAAATTTGAACAAAACCAAGTGTTCGGGTAGCTCTTCAAACAATATGGTGGGGGCCTATTTCAACTAGGGAGCACTTATGAGAGTGATGGATTGAATGAAATAATGTTGGAATCAAAGTTGTATCCATATACATATTTCTATAACTCTAGAGGAATGGGTTTGAGAAAATCCATTTTATGAATTTAGAAGTTGGGACTTCACCCAACAGATCAAAGAATGATGAGTTAATGTTGTGTTCAGTCAAACACATACCATGAACCCTCCTAGTTGTGGCATATCCAAAGATTGAAGATTATGGGGGATGGTTAAAGGATACTTTACACTATAATATTTAATTGATAGATCATTATGATTCTTATACATAGTGTTCCTGGGAATTGATAAAATTGTGGGAGACATTTAATGATATAATTATTCAATAATGTATAATTCAGTAATCAAGATCAATGTAAAATATTCTAGGTATATTTCTGTAGAAAGTGGAATGTATTTCCAAAAGAAACCTTGTGATAATTATGGAAAAATAAATGTCTAAACTAGCATGAATTTTCTAGTGTACTAAAAGATCTTGTTCAGAATACTGCAATATTGAAAATGCATGTTCCTGGTGTCCCCAAAACATGTTAAGACACCTCAGAATGTAAGGGTGAAAAATTTATTGTTGGACACAATTTTATAGAGAATATTATGGTTATGTTATTATTCTATCATCAATATATGATGTCATTTTTTGTCACTACATCAAGATATGGATGATTTGACGTGTAGTCTCATATTTGAGAAGTTTATGTGGATAAAATAAAGAAAGACCTGAATGTGATTATTAAATTGGATATGTTTTAATTAGAATACAGATCAAGCTCTTTCAAAAACATCCCATTCTCATATCATTTTTACCCATTACACTTTTATGTTTATAAATAAACTAGATTGAGTAAATTCTTCATTACCGATTAGGTAAGGTTCTCTATGTAAGTAAGAACACTAATGAAATATTAATCTTTAGTTCTTAAAGTGAATAAGTTGAAAGATATTGCATTATGTCCAATAGAAATAGAAATTCCCAATGAAACTTTGCAAAATCATTCAAACAAATAGGTAACATGAGGTTATTTTATTCAAATATCATGAAATAAACCTATTGATGTTTAATATAAATGAAAATAATTGAATAAGAATGTACTTGATTTTTCTTCTGTGTATGTTCATCAATTGCACCAATTTTTTATGAAAAACTAAATGGGTATTAAAATAAATATTTGTATTACATTTTTTTTCTAAATATAGTGACCATGTAAGTAATAAAAACATTACCATAATTAAGTTGTAATCCCTAAACAGCTGGGACTGGGTGATTCCTAAGTCAGTAGTGAGAAACACATAGATTATTATTTCTATGTTAATGATTTATGTCAAAAATTTGTTTATTATAACCAAATCATTTATCCAATGTGTATATTAGATATAAAACTAAATTATTCCATTTTATGGAATACATTATTTTTTAGTGTATCATACTCATAAAATAGTTTATTGGTACAAGAATCACTGGTAATACTTGATGAATAAAAAATATAAGGATTATATACCAAGTTGGGGAAAGATAATTATTGGTTAATAAAAACTATAAATTGGAATTGATGATATGCCTAGTATGGTATTTAGAATTTTTGGGGATAAAACCCAATGGTATTACCAATGTTTCTACTTATTTAGTTTATACAAATAATCCATTAGAAAATAAAGGTATGCGAAAAAGATTTTGAAACAGGAATAGAAAGAGAGAATGAACTATTACAATGGTAAGAAAGGGTTATATATATACATTATAAGATTTATTTAGGTTCAAAAGGAATTAGAATTTAATTTATGCATAGTCATAAGATATAAGTCACTATGGGGAAACAATCCTAAAAATATCTTGACCAAGAATTCATCAGTCAATATGATGTAGTGTGGAGTAATTATTAAAAGCACATTACCTTACCGACATAACAACATTGATGTCAATAAAGAGGATTGATGATAAGTTTTACATATTAATATTCATCAACAAAATGTTTCTTGAATAAATTCTAAATGAAAATTTTAAACATTATAGTCATGATGTATGTAATATCAATGTTCTAATATGCATAAAATTCCATTATATTTCAAGACTTTCTATATAAATCATAATAATACCGAATAATCATATTCCAACTATCATAAAAAATGGATATCATAACAATTTTATTATGATGTAATTCCCTTTTCATATGGACATGTGTTAAGATGTAAATATTTTGTTAGGAAATAAAAAACATGCATAATGAAGCACAAAATGCTCATCTAAAGTAATAATCCTAAAAGTTTCTTTGGATATTACAAAAATACCTATAATAGATGGATATACTCAAGATTTAAACTATATTTCTATATATGGGTGTACATATCTTTTGAGATATTGATATCAAGATTGACTTTAGTTTAGTAGATTATATAAATGAACATGTATTTTTTATATGAATAAGTTCCATACAATATAATGGATGAGAAATGTTCTAGAGACACATAATTGGTTGAATGGTTGAAAAAATACTATTTTTTATATTCATTGTGTCTTGTGATAATGTATTCATTGTGAATGATATTTACTACAAGTAGGTTGTATATGTTTGTAACGTAACAACTTTAATCAAGGGTCTGACCATCAAAAATTGTTGTCAAAATCATTCAAACAACCAAGGTCTTGTGCCTGTGCACCCCATTATGGATCCCAGGGAGTTATTTAAATAATTCAAATGACTACACATGACGTATATAAAAAATTTTATATTGCACCTTATCGTGGTGTTCGGGACTAAAATAATTAATTAAGTATTAAAAATAAATAATAAGTGATTTAATGGAAATTAAACGAAATCAAGATGGGATAAAATGAAATTTTAAAAATAAAATAGAAATGGTAGTTATAGAAAAAGTTAAAATAATTAAAATGGGGAAATACCATTTTTATTATTTTTTATCTTATTTCTTTCTCCATCCTTTTTATTTTATTTATCATTCCTTCTATTTTTTTCTTTTTTTATTCTCTTATATATTATTCTTATTTTTCATTTCTTTTTTATTTCTTTTATTTTTTATCTTTCCACATCTTAGCCACTCCCTCTCCTTGTGTGTCACCCCTATAGCGCCCCCCATAGTGGTCCACCTCCTCTTCCCTCATGCTCCTTCGAATAACCATTGCACCCCCATTCTTTATTCATTTTATTCGTTGTTAGGTGCATAGTAAACCACTTGGTAATTCTAACCCCATGCACTAGAAATTGTGTGATCTCATCCCAAATCCATCATGAGATTTCCCAAAAATGGATTTTACATGAAATTGTGATTTTTTTCTAAAATCATACATTTTTTTCTATTTACGTAAAATCAAAGCCTTCTTCAAATCATAGGATAATTTACAACCATAAAGTAGGGATTCTACTCATTTTCCCTCTATTTCGTTATGATTTATAAAAACACACAATTGTGCCACTCGTCGGTTCCTACTGGCTTTGTTCAATTTCATACAATATTTTTAAATTAATTTTTTCTCTTAAAGATTGTAGCCTTACTTATCATAAATTGAATTGTTTAAATTTTTGTAACACGGTTGGACACCCCTTATGGTGTGCCGATGTGGTCAGTATAAATACCGATAGCCCCAAATAATTAATTTATTTAATTTCATGTGTTGATCATCCCTTTTTAGTTGATTTTAAATTAAATAATCAGTTTATAATAATTATGAACCATGAATTGGTGTGTTTTTTATAGTTTTTTTGATGATTTATTTATTAATTAAACTGTTTTTTCTATATTTGTTGTTAAATTACCATGGATATAATTACTTGACTAAAATGATCATTAATATGTGGCTTTGAGTTTCTCTTATTATTTTATTAATATTATAAATTTGTCTCATGGGATATGTGCTTACATGAAAATGAATAAAATTCAGGATAGTGAGACAATGTGAGTTATGTATTAAGGACTACACAAGGACTCCCTGTTCGAGACTCGTTACACATTACGTCGGGGAGACAATGTATTAGGCTCTTCCAGAGCTGGGTTTCCTTGGGTTTCTAAAATAATCATGAGTGATACTAGTTCTCAAAGGGGCATTTAGGGATGGACCATTTAGCAAAGTAGTTATTTTATGCCTCGGGTGATACTTGACCCCTTATGTGCGATACCAGGACGGACTCATAATAAATCCATGCCACGAGCAATACATGGTCTTTCAAAAGAATTCCTTGGATGGGCTCAGTTGTATTGGGAAATTTGGGGGATTTTCCATAGAAATACCTTCAGGACGGGCTTAGACTTCAACTCTCAACTTGAACACAATAATAATGAAGCATGGAAGGTTTTTATTAAATCTTCCTCGAGTCTCTTTAGAATTGTGATGTTTTTCTAGTTTCTTGAAACACACATTGCTGACACAAAATTTAGACTCCAAGGTAAAGAACACTGTTGGGGTATGCCTCCTTCCTATTTTTATATTCTTTTCATAGGACTTTATATATGTGTACATCCTACTCCCTACTGGTACATTATAATGAATCCAGCCTTAGGTAAAAGTAGGTGATTTGATTGGGGTACCAATAATGATCTGACCTAGCTACACTTATTTAATTAGTCTATTTTACTACTTGCATTTATTATATAATGTTAAACTACTTTTTTTTATTACATGAAATAGAAATGTTAGACACTGTGGGTGCCGACCTATTAGGATTTTATCTCACACCCCTACTCGGGCATCATTGGCACCCAAGTAGATTATATAATCGCAGGTAATAAAAAATGGAAAATGATGATTTCGATGCTTGATTGTTTCTTGATTCTTTGGATGGATACTTGGGGCAGAGGACTAAGCTTTTCTCGTGTTTTAGTCGTCATACATTGAGTATTTTTATCCAGTTTGGTATCATTATTTTGCTCCCATTTTCCATAATTTCATTTTTCAATAGATATCATGGAATAAAATTATAGTATATATAGTTTATCTATCATCTTTAGCACTTTTTATTTATTTAGTTGGAATATTTACATTTCCTCTACTGTAGTTTTTTTATATATATGCCTCTCATATTATTATAATCTCATTTTATTCAAATTTATATAACATATTACCTAAGAGGAAATAGTCCTCCTTGCAGACACATTAAAAATGAACTCACTGATAGTCAGCAGCCTCTGGAGTTTGGGAAGATGCGCTTGAGTTTATAGGACAAACATGGCTTGAAGAACCCTTCTAGTGGCTTCTGGGATGGGGATATAACATAGTCGTATCAAAGGAGTGTTTTTTTCTTTTTCCTTAATGTTTGGGTTAGATGGGAGACTGTGATACTGGGACTTGGAAGTTACCCAATCCTTGGACATATATAACCCATGTATTGGGAAAACCTAGATTTCTAGGTTGGGATTACAGTTATTAATTATGAAAATTATAATTGATACAATTTCACCATTGGGTGACTCGCTTGTTTTATGCTATTATTGAAATTTCATTATTGAGATAATTATTTTTTCAAGTAAATTATGATGATATGAGATAAATACTTTTACATGAATCATATTAGTCATAGTAGGATTAAAATGACATGCATATTGCTATTTCATATTTACTTTTAATGGTCATCTTTATATTTCATGTTAGATTTGCAGTGCCTAGTTGTAAAATTTTGGAGTGGTTGTTTGTTAAATATAATTTTGTGATATTTTATTAGATTTTAACGTTACATTACCTAGAAAATAGGTTGTAGGCCTTGTTTTAGTGATCCTTTATGTTTACTCTTCCTTATCCAGACCCAGCTTTGGGAGTAGGATAATTGTTGTGTAGTGTTGAGAGGCATGCAATATATCTAGCCTCATTATTTCACCTTGAGCTATTTTCCTCATCTTCTTTACTTTTTATATAAATGTGTGTGTTTGGATGCTTTAGACTGATGCATCTGCGACATCTTCATGTCGTGCCTCCAGAGTGTGGCAATAAGCACATCCCAGAGGAGATGGGTCCTAAACTACCAGTGGTACCTCATATTGTTCCTTCTTTGGTACTACCCCCTGCCGATCATATGATGCGCCCTAATTCTCAGTTCCGGGATAGTCTCCTCTGGTTTATATAGTCAGTTAAGAATATTCTCATACATGCCCCATTTATGGAAGAACACATAAGGGACATCCTACAGCCGCACCCTCCCTCATTCTCAAATAGTGGCGTCCCTCATGCTATAGAATCAAGGATAGAATCCATAAAGTCCATCTTCGACCATCTCGTGATGCTTCCTGAGTGGAGGGTCAAACTTTCAGTCTATATGCTTCGTGACTCTGCCATGCATTCATGGGATGTTGTTTCTCACACGGAGTAGTCTAGAGGCATGGTTTGGGTAGACTTCCAAACCACATTAAATGATCACTTTTTCCCACAGACTCTGAGAGATTATTGTGCAAGGGAATTATTACATCTTCAATAGGACACTATGATCGTGATAGAGTATTATACTCGCTGCATATAGCTCTAGTGTTTTTCTCTATCTCTAACTAGTGAATCATAGACTATAGAAAGATGTTTTGAGGATATACATGACTATAAAATCTACTCGCAGGTGAAAATATTTCATTTGAAAACTGTTAGATAGATTGTAAATGAGGCTCTAATCTCATAAATTTCATGGAAGAAAATCCAGTGAACTAGGGAAGTTCGGTTCTAAGATAGGGTGATGGCTCTTCAAGTAGTAGGAAATGACGTTTTGAAAGTGAACATGAGGTAAATCCTAACCAAACAATACATTTTAATAGTTATGTCGCCTATCATTTGTGCAGAAGAGTTGTTCATAAGATGCCTCAGTGCACGAGAGACCCGATGGAGTTTTGATGTAACACCCTAAACATTTAATGGTATGTTTCTTTTAAATACTTTTAATTTATTGGATAGCCTATACTGAATGAAGAACTGAGTCTCTATGAAACAAAACATGGTTATTCATAAGAGAATTTCATAACCAACCATAATGTCATAACATACCATTAAACTTATATTTTCTACATCTGTGTTTTGACATTGAAAAATCGGTCATATATGGTTTTCATTAGTAAGTTATTTGGAGTCTGATAGAACAAATTTATTTTTCTAATGAATAGTAACATAACCTTATGAATATTAATATGGATAGTAATATGACCCTTATAAATAGTAAATCATATTATTATTTTATTTTCATGTGCTTATAATATAATGAGATGTTGATTGATTTTTCAAGGAATTAAAAAATGAGTTATAGATTTAAAATTGTTATTTAAATTGGGGTTTTATTTGAAAATGAAATTAATAACATTTAGGAAATTATTTTAAAAAAATAGATTTCATTTTTTAAATATAAATGTTGAAAATGGTTGGGGTGAATATTTGGGATTTTTGTAAAATACTTGAATGTTTTGTGAATAGTAAGAATATTGTTTGAGGTTTTCGGTAATTTAATGACATCATAATGATGTAACAATTTATTTAAAAGTCTGTTAGAATTTTTTACAAAAAAAATATGACAAGAGGTTTCTCATGTGGATGAAACCATTGGAAAATACCATTGGACAACCCATGGTTTTTCAAAAACCGCTAATGAGGTGTCCCTTTTAGTTAATTAAAAAACTCCCCCTCATTCACTATAAATACCCACTCACCACTTCATTTTATTTCATTCAAAACACATTATCCTCGATTCAATGGTATTTTTTTAACTCCCTGGTAGTAATAAATAGGTGTACTCAATATCCCAAGGTCCTAACCTTCTTGTTTTGGGAGTTACTCTACAAGGTAAGGGAATCTACCACCCATCTCTTTTCTTATAGCTTTCATTTAATGTTTTCTCTTTTATTTTCAATTGAATAATGTAGAAATTTTTCATTCCATTATACCATTTATGTCCATATTATGTAACAGTGATGATAGACTCCTTTCTCTCATCAAAATATTTTTGTAATTTTTAAGTGACACTGTTAGGTTGCCGAATTTTCATGAGAGATTTCTCAATTTTTCTTTTATTTTGAGTTCCTTTATTTCCTTTTATTTCCTTATCGCCCCTCATCCAAATGAAATAATAATTACAGTACCTAAAATGAACTATAATTTTATTATTCTAACGAAATATTTTATCATCATCTCTCTTTCCCCCCTCCTCTTATACTAAAGGTGAAAACATCATCTGATATGTGTTAATTTATCACATTCAGGGAAGACGAGTTATCAATTCTTATTACCATCTTTAGATCTGGTCATGAAAACATTTTTATGATTGAACCAGATCAAAATAAATGTATTGAACCTTATAAAATGTTTTATTATCCTTACACATGCATTATATAAATAATAATACAAAACAAGTTAATTATGCACAAAATATCCAAGTAAACCAAGCGTTTATCGTTATCTTTTATCAAATAATTCATCCTCATGTTATGTAACCAAAATCCTTATAAGATAATTTATATATATTTAAATGTCCCTAATAAATTATATTAACCATTCTATATTCTTAACCACGTTACATATGAACTTCCATTCATGAATATAAGTATACCGATCTTGAAAACCAAGGAAGAAAATTATCCCAAAACAATAAAATTGATCCTCTTAAACCCATCAAAAAGAGCATGAATAAACCTAATAAGGTAATACTAACTCAATTAAATGTTTATGAGTCTCTATATTTATTAATTAATGAATCTAAATTTTATTATTTAGTTCATTAGGATCAATCTATAATATTATCGAACTTAAGGTAAGGGGTTTCTTATCTAACATTTAATTATGTGAAATTTCCATTGTTCACAACTTATTTCATGCATGTGGTGTATTTTTCACTAAAATTTGACATATATTATCATGATTACCTTAATAATATTTGTGTTTTGTGATTCATTTTTTGGTTATTAATTTATCTTCATACGACTCGATTTATTACAACATGGTGAGGGACTTTGTCTAAATTTCCATTTCATTGTCAATTACATGGTATTATGCACCAAATATCTCTTATGTTGTGTATCCACTAACCATTTCAGATCATTTTTCATTTTAAATATTAAATATATTATATATCCATATTTTGGGTTTATGGATATGATTATTGTGTCGTATATCATTTTACATATAGTATTAATTTGGAATGTTGTTTTAACTAGGGGAATATTGATGAATTTGCATCGTCTACTCTATACAGTTATTGAGAAGTCATATTGTACATGAATTAAATCTATGTATAAAATATTATTTGGACTTTTAGTTATGGTAGTGGCCCTCTATATCACCTCGATGCATCTATAGGTCTCATGAGACAAATCAGTTACTGAAAAACCCTTTGAGTTTGTTTCCAAAAATCAAATGGATTTTTACTCATAGACATAAACTGTTATGATGGTAAACTGTTCTCATGGGATAGATACCCGATGCCCAATTAATAATCATATACCTTTATTCTTTTTCAGTAATTACTATCCTGGAGTTTTTCACTATGAAAAAACCTATGGATGCAGTTTCATTCTGAGTTTATTAATGGCGCGTGTTTTTCATTTATTCACCGTACCATATTGACATTGCCAATTTTTTTATGATTTAGTTATTTTTAATTCAAGGTTCCTGTATTATTAACCCTTACTAAGAATTTTCTCTAACCCCTTTAATTTTTTTACCTTCAACATTTTATAAGGAGGCGGTCATATTTTGAGTTCTCATGGATGCAGTTTTTTTTAGTTTTTGTTATGTATTGTATTTTGTTACCTTTCCTAATGTAATTTGAGTTACATATATGTATCTAGTTTCATCAAAACTACTAAACTGGTCATTCCATAGTGATTTCATTACTTTTAATTGTGCCAATGTAACAAGTAATGTACTGGCTTCGGTATTTTGGGGTCAGGGCCTTGTAGTTGGTATTAGAGGAAGTTCAGTAAAAAAATGGAAACTAGATTTAGAAAACATAGAGTTGGAAACAAACCCCTATGACAATATTTGAGGATAAACATACAATTGTGTCCTGGTATTTTGGAAAGGAAATTATTTTTTTGGTCTCTCTATAAAATACATCTTTATCTGGATACCAATAATTAGAGGTTGCTCTTGAACAGATGTACCTAGAAGTGAAAGCTTAGATAAAGAGCTTCTGGCTTGACCAAGGGTATCCTGGTGCACGATAATGGGCCTTGCTTCACACTTAGTATGAAACTCCTTTGGGATATGATTAGGATAATTCACATTTTATTTACAATCCATTATGAAGTATTTGAATGTAAATTTTTCCTCAATAGAAACTATGTTTATGAGATTAGTTATTCATATAATTTCAATTTATGCTAAGTATTTTCCTAGTTGAGATTATAAATTATAGTTCATAACCTAATCTAGTGTATGTCGTTATTTAGAAATGGTTCCTATTAAAATAAGGGGAATAAATAATCATGGACAATGTAGGGATTTACCCACTGAGAATGTCAACATAGTCAATGTTGGAGCGGATCAAATCACGGCCATATTGGGACAACTTACACAGGTTGTGACGAATAACCATGCTACACCATTGTTCGATCACATAATGTTGCATAAGCCCCCATATTTTAGTGGGACTTCTAATATAGTGGTAGTTGAGTTGTGGATCAAGTCCCTTGAAAATATTTTCATGGAATTAAAGTGCAATGAAAATGAAAAGGTAATTCTAGTGGTGTTTTGTCTCACCGGTGACGCTGATTAATGGTGGTGTTTGATCCAAAAAACCATGGAGGAAGAAGAAATAGAAGATATGGAATGTATTTTTATGGAAATATTTTTCGAAAAATATTTACCTCAAGATAAATGGACTGAAATAAAGAGAAAATTAATTGGCATAATGAAAAGGGAAGAAGAAAGTGTTGCAAAGAAGGAGGCTACCTTCACAATACTAGACAGGTATCCCATAGATTATGTATGTGACTCAGAAGACAAGATTGATAATTTCTTTGAAGGTCTTAATCCAAGTCGTCGAAGGGAACTACCTTTTCAATCATTTTCATCATACAATGAAATTGTATTAAGTTCCATAAAAATAGAGAAGTATTTTTCTAGATCAAATTTGTTCAAGGGAAAAAATGTTAAGAAGTGATACTCTGATAACCATGGAAAAGGTGAAGCACCAAATAATAACAAGGGAATGAAGCAATTCCCATTATGCAATAACTGTTCAAAGAATTATCCTAGGAAATTCATGAAAGTCATGGGAGTCTGCTATAAGTGTGGAGAAATGGTTCATCAATAAAATGAATGAATGGGGATGAAACAAGTCAATTATATTCAATGCTACAATTATAGATAGATATTAAACTATAAAAATGTGTGTTCTAAGAACCAAGAATACTTGCTTTATAAAAGGACACGAAAGAAAGGGAAAGCTTATGAGATTACAACTGCGGAGGTTGAAGTTCCTAATGATGTGGTGGAAGGTACTATAATTTTTTCCTCAAACCTAGCCAATGCATTATTTGATTCTGGATCATCGCATTCATTTATATCTTCCCAGTTCTCCAATAAAATTATACTTGAACATTTTTATTTAATAAAGGAGTTGTCAGTCAAAACTCCAAGGGGATGTATCATTTCAACAATAGAAAGTTGATCATCCCCCTCTTGACACATAAACATGATTTAGTTTCTAATATTATCATCATACCATTGATTTACTTTGATATAATTCTTAGTATGACTTCGCTATCAAATTTTGATGCGAAGATCTATTATAACAAGAAGGATGTTACAATTTTTGAAAATGGTGTAGAATCCCTTATCTTTAGAGTAGAAACCTCAGCATATTATTCATATCTAGATCCACCCCAAGTAGATCTACTAAATGCAATTTTTGGATAGGAATAGAACCTAATATCTATGGGAGATTATGTAAATCTTCAAATTGAATATGTACATATAGTGAAAGAAAGCAGGGACGTATTTCCATAGGATTTACTTGGACATCCTCCAGAGCGGGAAGTTGAGTTCTCTATTAATTTTATTCATATTGAAAGATATATATCTAAGACCCCCTATAGAATTTCCATTGTGTATTTAGTGTATCTAAACAAAAAAATAGAGGAATTGAGTGATAAAAGATTTTTTCAACCTATTGTTTCTCCCTGGGGAGCCCCTGTCGACTTTGTCAAGAAGAAATATGGATCCATTAGGCTATATATCGATTATAGGAAAATCAATTCTATTAAAATAAAGAATAAGTATCCTCTTCCATGAATTTCTTATTTGTTTGACAAACTTCATGGAGAACAATATTTTTCAAAGATTAACCTTCGATCTGGATATCTTCAGTTGCTTGTGAGGAAGGAAGATATCTCAAAGATAGCATTTTGAAACTGATATGGGCATTATAAGTTTACATTGATGCCTTTTGGAGCGAATAATGGACCCTCTATTTTCATGGATCTAATGAATAGAGTTTTCAAGGAATATCATGATTAATTTGTTGTGGTATTTATTAATAATATCCTGGTATACTCTAAAAACTATGAAGAACATGATAATCTCATGCATATTTTTCTAAGAACACTTAAAAGAAATGAATTATATGGAAGAAAGTGTAATTTTTGGCTTCAATTAGTTCCTTTTCTTGGACATATTGTATCTATGGATGGAATCTTATTTTAACCTATGAAGACAAAGTCAATCTAGGAATGGCCCAGGCCAAAGAACATAACTGAGGTACATGGTTTTACTATCTTAGTAGATTATTATCGGTGTTTCGTTCATAGTTTCAATTGAATGGGTAACCTACTAACCAAGATAACACGTAAACAGGTTAAGTTTGTATGGATGAAATTATGTACAGAATTCTTTGGATAATTGTAAATAATATAGGTCAATGCTCCAATTTTGACTCTTCCATCTGAAAATGACGGATTTTTTATATACAGTGATCCATCAAAGAATGTAATGGGTTGCATCCTTCTGAAAAATGATAAATTTATTCATTACTAGAAATTTAAGCTATATCCACGGACCTATAGCCACGGTTTTATAGGTCCGTGGCTATAGACTGTTTATAGCCACGCTTTAATTAAACATTCGTGGCTAAACTTCTAAACATCGGCGTTTCTTTTTTTTTCTTTGGATTTTGTTGCCCTCTCCTATCTTCCTCCCCCAATCCGTGACAGCCTCTCCTCTCCTCCTCCCCCGATCCGCGACCCTACTCTCCGAACCTTCTACAGCTCTCACCGTGGCGCCCTCCTCCCGACGCTCCCAATCAACGCGGTCTCTCACGCTGCCATTGACCTCTCTCACCGCGACCCTCTACTCAAAACCGTCGACCTCTCTCATGAACTCTCTCATGCTATTCACGGCGGCCCTTCAGAAGCAGGAATCCACTGGCGCTTCAGCTTACAATTTCTGTGTACTTTCTGAATCTCCCTCCTTCTATTTCCCTCCCACTATAAACCTATTATGTTTTTTCAATCGAAGCATCCTCCTCCCGTGGATGGTGTTCTTCTTTTTTATTTCCATTATGGAATGATAATCGCATGGTCCGGATGACTATGGAGAGTTGGGGGAGGAGGATAGAGCAGATTAGGTTTTTACTTCCTGTACAGTTGGGAATTTATGATCATCGTTTCAATTTATTTAGTCATTGGCAATTGCCTTTAGTTTTTGTTTGTTAAAAGAAATTTTATCTGCTCGGGCTGGTTTTTTTGGATTCGTGTGGTAGTAGACTTGCTGTCTTGTTTGAAATTTCCACACGCCTCCGAATTTTCCTTATTGATTCGTTTCTTGTCAGGTGAAGTTACTTGCTAGAAGCAGTTTGTTAATTTTTATTCTATTTTCCTTTTACATCCCATGATTATTTCATTTATCACTTGCTTATCTTTTTGCTCGGAGAACCTACGCTTGCATGGTGCATTAAATGAAATCCCCCTTTGTCTTGTGTTCCAAGTAATTGGGGATGCAGGGTTTTATTTATCCTCGTATGATGTTCTCTATTTATTTTCTTAAATGCTACTTTTTGCATTGATAAGCTTGTTAGAATGTCTTGTGGTTCAAATTTTAAGGAGTTCAAAATTTTATGTATGTGGCTGCTTATTCTTGTCATTGAGTTAGAATGTGGTGTTTGCTTGATGAAAACTGAGGGGAGCTATTTCTATGTCTTTGTTAACTACATTGAAAACCTTTGATTCTATAGCGCCATACTGATCTGATTTGAATGTGCAGTTGAAAAGTTATCATAGGAGAAACTAAAAACAATACCAACATGAAGGTTTTTTGCATTACTAATTATATTTTTAAACTCGGATCCATGGTCAAAAATGCTTCTTACTCACCAACCTGTCCTGTTTTGGTGTTCATCAACTCCAAAAGTGGTGGTCAACTTGGAAGTTAACTCCTTAAAACATATTATGATGTTCTCAACAAGAACCAGGTATTTAGGGTTTTAACCCCTCAAATTTCACTCGTGTATTTTCTCCAATGGTTGGAATTTATATGTTTATGGGATTTTAGGTGGTTTAAAATATCAGATGATGGATGAAAAAACAGATACATTTGTGTTATTCAAATCATGTGAGTTCGGGTGTTAGGGTGGCATTTGGAGTATGATGGCTATGTATTGGGTATGGTTTGGATTTGTCTTTGGGGGTATGGGTTGGTGGTAATCCCTCAAGTTGGTGGATCTTTTTGGGGTTTATCTTGATGTTTTGATGTAAAACTCTCGATATAGGTAATTTTGATGATTTCTAGGTGATTTGATTCTGTATTTTTATTAGGAAGTTGCTTGTTAGATCAGTTAAGGGGGTGGAGGGTTTCTTATTATCAAGGGTGAATGTGCAGGGTTTGGTTGTTAGACTTGGTGTATAGGAGAGTAACCCTTATATTATTATGATAAACCTTAGGTTTTGGTGTTTTGGAAATGATATTTTGTTATGAAGTAAGGAATAAATGTAGTTTTATGATTTTGTGGTAATAATGCATTCTTAGGATTGTATCGCAATGGGTTTATAATTAGTAATTTTGTTATTATGAGATGATGTTGAGTCAAAATTCATCAACAAAGCATCTAATTAGGATGGCATTGTGTTCTCATGGGAAATATGCTCAAGTGTTTGTTTCCCTCATATTATGTTACAACTACTTTGATCCATTGACCAAGGACTTCAAAAAGGAAAAGCAATGGTTTTCTAAGTTATCCATGAGTTCTAGGAGTAGCAGTATCTAATTTTCAGTAGTGACATGGGATCGTAGGATGTTTAGAATATGTTGAAGAAAGTTTAGTTCATATTTGAAAGTATTGGAACTCTAGATGATATATGGGTGAAACTAGAAGTTTATAAATTCAAAGGAGATGAATCAGAATGGATAAATACATTTGATCATAAAAGAAGGAATGAGGAGGGTTTATGGATCGAGTTTCATTCCCTCTTCTATTAGAGTCTATGGAAGATTTATAGAATAAGATCATGTTTTGGGGATTCATGGAGCTATATCATTATGGGAATCAGTAATGGAGTATGCCACTAAATTTGAAAGTTTATTCATTTCATGCCATCCATCAAATGAAATTTATTCATAAAAGAATTATAGTTTTTAAATGGTCTTATGTACTCATTATGGGCATGAGTAGCTTCCTTTTATCTGGACACCGACTATGAGATATTCAAGAAATACTGATCTATCTATGTAGATACATCCATTGCATAGAAAGGTGCATGGAGAAGGATGGAAACTGGGTAGGAATGGATGTTGGTTGGTGAGCCTCAGTAGGGTGACAGAGTAAATTAAATGAGTAATATCTCAGCTCAATATTAGAAAAATAAATGAACCCTGGTCTATTTCTCATGTATCAAGAATGTGCGTGAATTCCCTTAGTATTGGGATGAGAAAAATAGGTTTCATGTATGTGTCAAGATGTGGGTTTCTATATTATTTTATTGGGATAAGCCATCCTAGGTGAAGTGACTTTTAGTACCATACTTAATGAGGTATTCCTACAATTATTATTTTTTTCTATAATTTGTATTTCTCTATCTAATATCTATTAATGTATTATTTTTGTTGGATATAATTTGTGCTTGAAAGATGATAGATTTTAAATGAAGAAATTTTTTTGAGATTATTGGGATAGGATCTTCTACAGTGATCATAATTTGATATGAGGCAGTAGACATGTGTATGTAGGATTGATGATGGTATCGATAATACTATAGTGGGGAGATTAATACTTGTCCTTTTTGAGTGAAATCCATATCAAGGGATGGTGATAATTATCAAGGTTGTGAAATGTATGAACATAGACAGTAAATGGATTAATTTAGTGTCTGGAGATGGATGTTGGATGAACCATATTTGGTTCCAAGACCACACCAAAATTAATGATTTACCTATAGTGGTTGGTATAGTCAGTGTGTTCAGTTAATTATGAGGAGTTTATATGGTTAAATATGATATTTAGAGATTTTTTATTTCTAAGATGTCATTCAGATCAATGTGTTGGGTTAAGTATCAGTATTTGATATTGTAGTGGGCGAGTGCTTGACAATTCTAGTGTGGAGTTTGAAAGGGAGCCTAAAAAGGGTACTCTAAAGGCTGTTGAAAGTGTGTGTGGAAGGGAAACCAAGTAGTCCATATTGTTAAGAATTTATGACATATATTCCATAACAATAATAATTGTTGAAAGATAAAAGGAAAGAACCAATTATCGCATGTTCGAAAATAGTTTCTACAAAGAAGGAATATACAATCAAGAAGAAGAAAGATCATGCACCAAAAGATTATCTAATCATATTAGCAGTCTGGTTTGAAAAATCCAAGCGGATTGAGTAAGAATAAAAGAAGGAAAAATCTCTACTTTATAAAATTGATAAACCTATATAAACTAAGAATAAAGGTGAATTCCAAAAGAAGAACATGCTAAAAAATGAGGTTTCAATTTAGAAAATTAAGAAGGATATAGTCATGAAGAGTTTTAGGTATTTTATACATTCATGGAATGGATTTTCTAGGTTAAGAACAATGTCTAATCCCTATTTCTCGCTTTTAAATGATGATCGAGGTTTACTTTATTCTCATATTTTGGTGATTTTTGATTTTTGAATAGGAAATTGAAGGTGATGTTTGAAAAATAAAGAGATTTATTAATGATCATGTTATTTAGTATTGGGATGTACATATCAATTTGAATATTATTTTTTCATTGTTGGTTATGGATTCATGTATCATTTATCAGGTACAGTTGACACACTGATCACATATATATAAGAAGTTGTTATATCTCATTTCTTTTCCCACTATTTTTTTATAGGTGGTTTCTTATGATAAGATAGGTTCTATCCACCACCATCGAAGACAATGAGTTCAAGATTTGGGTAAGGTTTATTCCGTTTTTATTCTTTGGCCCAATTTTAATTAGGGATTTTTTTATTTTTGGGTTCCTTATATTTTTGTTGTGTGTTTTGGATTTCGTTGAGGTGGATTCGAGTCACCATTGACGAAGGCTTACATGTGTATGCATAGGTAGGCATATGAATATATAAGTTCCCCCTTTATATATATTCACTCATGGCATTATGAATATATATATTGAGGCTAGGTGTGCTTATATATAGATATGAAAAATGCATACGCGTGTAAGTGTAAAGGGGTATATGCAAGTATAAACATATATCTAAGGACCCCCTTGTGCATATTTGGCCATGAAAATTTGTACATAGGGGCTAGGTGTCCTTATATATATGTTAAGTTGCATATGCGTGCAAGCGGAAAAAAGGAAGATTCGAGTTATCATCATCAAAAGCAAACGCGCCTTGAGGTTGAGGTAGGGTCCCTCTCCTAGCCTATTTAATTAAAGAATGTTTTAAATTAAATTTAGTTTCCTTCTTAATTCTGCATGTTTATATTAAATTGCAATTCTGGAATAAGTGTTAGTTAAGATAATTGTTTCATTTGATAAATAAGTTATGGTTTTGTAATAAAACCCCTCCAACGGAGGTGCAATGTCTATGAAAACTCACAATGGTATACCTTACATAACATTATTGCATTGATGTTTTTTTTATACTTGATGTCATTGTTAGTCATAAATCACACATCGTACTTGACCCTTTTTATATCCCTGTAGGGGTTTCCCACTTTTTATTAAAACGGTTGTTTGAACCAAGACACTCTTTAAGTTCTGTTAGACTTTTAAGATGGGTCCCATGTTGTGTGACTATGTCACATGGCATGTGATATTTAAATCCAACCAAAAGCCCAGTTCCACAGCCCAGGGGTCCCACAGTACCAGTATTGTCAGATTACACGTTATGTAACCTGTGATTTTCCTAATCCCGTGGGGTATTCCTACACATTGCTAGATCTCCAAACCTCATCGAATTAGGTATATCATGGGTCATCCAAACCTCTAGTCATCACAGATTAGCATTCATTTCTCAAAATCTTCTAAGAAAACATCCTCTCATGCCATACATATCATCATATTTGAAACTAAGTGGAACAAATACTCCAATTCCATTCTAATCCACCTCCAAAATCCATGATAAAAATGACATAAATTGCCCTTATGGAAAACAAGGTCAAGGAAGGCACTGATTGTAACATCCCAAGTAAGCAATGAATAATAGATATTTTTATATATGTCTACTAATGAATTAGATAGTGTTTTAGAGGCTTAAAATGAGAATAAATCCAATCTTAAGCATGGAATACACTAATATTTTTTAAAGATTGTTTTACTGCCTTTTGATGGAAAACCATTTTTTAAATCAAACTTTTGACAATTTTATAATATATATTTGTCAAAATAAACATATTATTTATGATTGGGACATTGAAATTTACATTGGATAAATTTTTGGTATTTTTCTGACAATGTTCATTTTTTTAATGAATAGTGAAAAAATACTGCATTTTACATCAAAACTGCTTTTTCATCTAATTTAATTATATGGTTAGATTATCTTTTTAATTGGTCTTAAAGTGTAATATGAATATATTTTTACCATTTAATCCAATGGTGGTCATTAGGATTAATTTCACTTTTTAATTGGGCATAAACTAATGTCAAACGTTTCATAGATATTGTTTCAAAAAAACCCGCTATTTGTTTTGACAACGGGAATTATTTTTAAATAATTTATTGAAATTTCTGTGTTTGTAATTTGGTAAAATGGATTACATATTTGGAATCAGAAGTTACAAATTATGTAATCAATACTCTTTTGTTTTTAGACATTATGAATAGTAACATCGGTAATTATCTTTAATTATCTTGATTAATGAGTAATCGGGTAGTTAAGGATAATAAAATAATATCATAATAATAAAAAATGACACCAACATGTGTCCTAATGCTACTGGTTGTCTCATGGGCGACCATGGGATTCCTTGTTTTAAACTTGAGGACCCCATGGAATCACCTTTGTGTGGAAGTGACTTTTTATCTTTTTATTTTTAAAGAAAGTTAAATATAGCAAAGAGTGTATAACCTGAGTAAAACATTTTTAAGTTTGTCTAAATAAATGATATATTGGACTATAAATAGTCATTGGAAAGATAAAAAGATTTCCTACATCATGGTAGTTTTTTATAATTTTTAGACATTAAATAAATTAAATTATTTATGACATCATGATGATGCAGCGATTACCTCATTAATAAAGGATTTAAATAAAATGAAAAGATAATGTTAAACCTATAACTTAAACTTGTCAAATACCTATTGGATGAGTATATTTAGAACCCTTATCACCTTATACTCGAAATAAATCAATGTGGGACCTTTAAAATCCGAAACTCATTTGAAAATAAAGTAACTTTTTGTAACTTTCCAAGAGTGCCCCTCCTCTCCTCTTATAAAAGGCCCCCACCTCTACCTCCTTACACACACTTCCAAAGCCTTTGGCTCGGCCAACCCCTGCCCATTTTGTCTCTCCACATCCCTATATTACTCCTTGAAGCCTCACTTTGGGCAGAAATCTTCCCAAGGAATCCTTTGATCTCAAATCAAAAAGAGTTACATGTTTTAAAGGCAGTGTTTTCTCTTGTGTTCTTATGTTTTATTTTGCTTCTCCAACCCCCTAAACTCTTTTTATTAATTTCTTTTGTAACAAAACCAGTATCTTCCATATACTAGGATGTTTTTATAAGAATTATTCGAGCTACACTTACACACACCTACATCTAATGGTTAAAGAACATACTGTTTCCGTGGATGGCGACTTTCTGCCTCACGAAACGATGATTGTTCAATATTCTTTTAACACCTTAAAAGGTGGCCATTAAGATGTCACTATATTTATATATGATATATAATATGTTTATTTTTTCCTTAAGATTCTGTATTTTTCATTTATGTCATACCTTTATGACTTCCATTATGGGTATACGCGATATCTTCATTTTAGGAAGTGCGGGCTACCGCCCCCTCAAATTGATTTGATTCGTTAATGCCATATGTGGGACGTATAAAGGATGTAATTAATGATATTATATATGATATTATAATGGAATTATAATATACCTTTATATCATTATGATTCCATTCCATAAAATACGAAATAGAAATGAAAGTAGCGTTCATGCGTACGTACGGCTTACCGTCTCCATGAACGGTGCATTTCATTTCTTACCTCTAAACGTTATGTAATATTATAAATGAATGTATATACTGGATATATATTATATATATGATATCTACATCATGAGTATAACTCTGGATATAATGGATACATGAAAAACTTGTAATTATAAAGATTTTATTTTTTACTCAAGTACCAATGATCGTTAAAACGACCGTTATTAACTTAAATAATTACATAGTGTTCATGACATGGTAATAAGTGATATAAAAGGAATAATGAACTTGAAAAAGGTTCTTAAGAAAGTATAAATTAACTCAAGTTTATTATTCTGGAGGTTAAATAATGATCGATTCAAGTCGGACCCGAGGTTTGGGACTTCGTCTCAATCTCCTTTCATTGAGGCGTATTTTGTTTTATACACAACCTTCTTTTATATGGTGTATAAACCCCTTTTAATTTTACATTTATCCAAAATGAATATTTTTTATACGAAGCATTTTACTAAATGAAAAAAGGGAATGTGTTTTTCGTACGTATGCGGCAACGACTTCTCCACCGCCGTGACCATTATTTGAGTTTCGGCTTCCTCTACAAGCCATACCTTTTTTTTAAATGAAAAATAAATACCATTTTTTTACTTTTATTTTATTTTGGTATTGAAAATGGTTTTCATAATGTTTCTATTATATCATTGTGTTGTATTGATATCTTGTGATTGAAATGTGGAAATGTTATGTTTCCTTTATGCATGTTTTATGTGATACGATTATGTTATGGTTCTTGGGCATTGTTATGAAGATGGGTGGTTTCGTGATAAACTAAGGGCGGGTGAGCCCAATATATCTCTCCAATGCATTGGGTAATGCGAAGGGGTTAAACGTTGAGGTTTCTCTGAAGAGATTTAGGGAATATATTGTGATGGGTATTCTAAATGTAACCAAGAGGGTTACTCCCTACGTAAGAATGTTATGAATGCCTCAAGTTACCTTTATGTCTTATGATTTCTATGATTTATTTATGATTTTATGAGGTGTGTTAAAGTTCTTATGTTTTATGGGTAAAGTATGATTTCATTCTTATGTATATATGTACCCATGTTTCTTTTCCATATTTTTATATCTCTTACTGAGATTTTTATGCTCATACCAAGTTTTTGAAATGTTTTTCACAGGTCAAGGAAAAGGTATATGATATGATGATAGTGTCAAGGAAGTGTCAAGAAAGAATCCATGTTTTATTTTAAATATGTTTCCATTGATGGGAAAAATGAATACTATCTTTTATGTAACCACTTTGTTTAAATGTGGAATGTAATGCATGTTTTATGATCTAATTCTCTAAAACTCTAAACCTGAAAAGATACTCAAGGTGTAATCTTGTAATAACTCAAGATTAAGTAATGTTTAAGGCTGGGGCCTTATAGTTGGTATCAAAGGGAGGTTTAGATAACTTTAGGAGTTATAATTCTATTAAATTATTATCCAAAAAAAATTTATGGTCAAATTGAAATGATATAGCATTTGAAGATTACCAGGTTGCTTCATCTAAGACATGTTTGTTCAGAATGGTTTTCTGCAGAGGAAACCAGGAAGCAGTGCTAGGAAGGCATACATAAGGAAATAACCTTCCAAATCAGCATCCTGAGATGGTCGGAATTGGAACTGAACAGTTTGTTGCAATAATGGCGCAGTTGACTCAAGCGATAAATGGTGGTCGTATCCATGCACGAGATCAGCCAGATCAACCACAAAGGAACATGTCAGTGGTGGAACATTTCATGAGGCAACATCCCCCATCATTCAGAGGATCATCTGACCCTGTGCTAGCTGAAGGGTGGATTAAAGCACTGGATAAGATTTTCGATGTTATGGGGTATTCATAAAATCAAAAGGTTATTCTTGCTATTTAATGTTTGGAGGGTGAAGCAGATCAGTGGTGGTCGATGGTTAAAAATATCAGGGACGCTGATGAGATTGATGCACTCGACTGGGATAAATTCAAAGGTATGTTTCTTGAGAAGTATTTTCCTAAGGTTGTTCGACTTAGGATGGAAAAGAAATTATTGGAATTGAGTCAAGAGGAGGACTCAGTGGCTGCCTATGAAGAAAGGTTCACTCGATTGGAAAGGTATGCTCCAAATTTTATCCGAGACCTTGATAGTAAAATCAATCGTTTTTACTCAGGATTAAAGCCAAAATATCGAAGGGATTTATCTTCTCGTGGGTTCAAAAGTTATGAAAATCTTGTTCGATGTGCTGAGAAGGTGGAAATGGATTTTGTCGATGATCAAGTGTTCTATAACAACCAACAGAAGAAGAGACCGAGGTGGCAGGAGAAAGGAAAGAATTCTTCAAAAAAGTCTGATGGTAAGAAAACTAAGTTTCCAGTTTGTGATAAATGTGGTAAAAGGAATGATAGGGAATGTCTTCTGAATTCTGGAAAGTGCTACTGATGTGGTAAGATGGGACATAAGGCTCGTGATTGCACTGGAAAAGGTCAAGGTGATGGTAAGACCAAATTTGATTTATAGTTAGTGAAATGTTTTAAGTGCAATGAGATGGGTCACTATGCAAATGAGTGTCTGAAAAAGAGCTCAAGTGATGGGAAGCAGTTAGACTACAAGCAGAAAGGGGTGGTGAAATCCTTTTCAACTACTTCAGCAGATGTCGGTCCATCAAATGAAGTTGTATCAGGTACTTTGTTTGTTTTTTTAGATTATGCCAGTGTGTTGTTTGATTCAGGGTCTACACATTCTTTCATCTCTGAAAACTTTTCTAGTAAAATGGGAATACCATCTCAATAAATGACTCCTGAACTTTTGGTAAAAACACCTGGGGGAAATGTTGAGGCAAAAAGAATTTATAAGAATCTTCCTATCCTTATCCGTGGAAAGAACCTACTTGCAAACCTTATTGTTTTACCTCTAGTATAGTTTGATGTTATCCTGGGTATGGATTGGCTCTCTATTTACCATGCTAAGATTGACTATAGAGATAAAGAAGTTTCTTTTCAGAAAGACTTTCATTTTTTGTACAATAATGAACCCTTACTGTTGATAACTTATCAAGAGGCCGAGAAACTTGTAAAAGATGGAAATGAATGTTACCTTGCACACATCGTTGAAAACAATGGAACTGTTCAGATTAATTATGTGTCAGTGGTAAATGAGTATCCTGATGTTTTTCCTGATGAGTTGCCTGGAATAATACCAGATCGGGAAGTTGAGTTTACTGTTGACTTAATTCCTGATTCTAAGCCAATTTCAAAACCCCCTTATCGAATGGATCAAATTGAACTTTTAGAGTTGAATGAGCAATTGCAAGATTTATTAGAGAAAGGTTTCATTCGACCTAGCACATCACCATGGGGTGCTCCTGTTTTATTTGTTAAAAAAGAAAGATGGTTCAATGAGACTTTGCATTGATTATAGAGCCATGAATAACATCACTGTTAAGAACAAATATCATTTGCCTCATATCGATGATTTGTTTGATCAGCTCCAAGGAGCTCAGTATTTTTCAAAGATTGACCTGAGATCGGGGTACCATCAGCTGAAAGTAAAGGAAGAAGACATTCCAAAGACTGCGTTTCATACAAGATATGGCCATTATGAATTTGTAGTAATGCCTTTTGGGCTAACCAATGCACCTGCTGTATTCATGGACTTAATGAATAGAATTTTCCATGAGTTCTTGGATAAGTTTGTGGTGGTTTTCATTGATGATATTTTGGTGTTTTCTAAAAGTAAAGAGGAGCATGAAAGACATTTAAGGGTTATTTTTCAAACCTTAAAAGAAAAGAAATTGTATGGGAAATTCAGCTAGTGTGAGTTTTGGTTGCAACAAATTTCTTTCCTTGGTCACATTGTTTCTAAAGATGGGATAACTGTTGATCCTGCAAAAACAAAGGTTGTTGAAGAATGGCCAAGACCCACAAATGTAACTGAGATTCGTAGCTTCCTTGGTTTGGCAGGCTATTACCTAAGGTTTGTTAGAAATTTTTCACGGTTATCTAGCCCAATGATGAATCTAACTCGGAAGGGTGTTAAGTTTATCTGGACAAAAGAATGTGATGATTGTTTTCAGGAACTGAAAATAAGATTGGTGAATGCTCCAGTTTTGGCACTACCTTCTAGGAATGGGGAGTTTGTTATCTACAGTGATGCTTCATTGAAAGGACTTGGTTGTGTCCTAATGTAGAATGATAAGGTAATTGCTTATGCTTCATGACAGTTGAAAACTCATGAGGTAAATTACCCTACACATGATTTGGAATTAGCTGCTGTAGTTTTCGCTCTAAAAATTTGGAGGCATCATTTGTATGGAGTAAAGTGTGAAATATATTATGATCACAAAAGTTTAAAGTATATATTCACTTAGAAATAATTGAACATGATACATAGGATATGGATAGAATTAATCAAGGATTATGATTGTACAATTCATTACCATCCGGGAAAAGAAAATAAAGTGGCTAATGCTTTGAGTCGAAAAAGTAATGCTTCATTAACAATGTTGCGTTTGGAACATGATCCTTTGGTTAAGGATTTGATGAACTTTGGAATAGAAGTTTTTGGTGTAGGATGTCCTTATGTTTTGTTTCGGGTATCAGTGAAATCTTCTCTATCAGACAGAATCAAGCAAGCACAGAAGCAAGACAGTGAGTTTCAGAAAAAGGTAGTGCTGGTTCAGAAGGGTAAGTTTCCTGAATTCAACATTGATAATGATTGTGTTTTGAGATTTGAGAAGAGATTGTGTGTTCCTTGTGATTCACAGTTGAAGAGAGAGTTGTTATGTGAAGCTCATAGTTCTCTATTTTCAGTTCATCCTGACAGTACTAAGATGTACAGAGATTTGTGGGAGTATTACTGGTGGGATGGAATGAAAAGAGATATTGTTGATTTTACTATGAAGTGTTTGACATGTCAACAGGTTAAAGCAGATCGGCAGTTACCGAAAGGGATACTTCAGCCTTTACCAGTACCAGAATGGAAATGGGAGAATATGTCCATGGACTTCGTTGTGGGATTGCCGAAGACACCTCGAGGTAATAATGCAATCTGGGTTATTGTTGATTGCTTGACTAAATATGTTCATTTCCTTGCTATATGAGATACTTTTTCCCTATATCAACTTTCCCATTTTTACCTTAAAGAGATATTCAAGTTGCATGGATTTCCTCTCTCCATTGTATCTGATCGTGATCCCAGGTTTACTTCTAACTTTTGGAAAGGCCTTCAGAAGTTGTTGGGTACTGAATTAAATTTTAGTACAACTTTTCATCCTCAATCAGATGGGCAGTCAGAACGAAAAATTCAGACTTTGGAAGATATGATACGTGCTTGTTCGATAGATTATCAGGGAAGTTGGGACCAACATCTTTCTTTGGTTGAGTTTTCTTATAATAACATTTTTCATTCCAGTATACAGATGGAACCATTTGAGGCGTTATATGGGAAGCGGTGTCGAACTCCAGCTTTTTCGGATGAAGTGGGTGAAAGGAATCTGATAGGACCAGAATTGGTAGAACAGATGGTAGAAAAAGTTCATCTGATACAGAAACACATGAGAACAGCTCAGAGAAGGCAGAAGAGTTATGTGGACAATAGGAGGAAGGATCTCTATTTTGAGGTAGGTGATCATGTTTTTCTCAAAGTATCACCATGGAAAAGTGTGATGCGATTTGGTAAGAAAGGAAAGCTAAGTCTAAGGTTCATTGGACCATATGAAATTCTGGAGAGAGTTGGATCAGTTGCATACCGAGTGGCTTTACCTCCGATTTTATCTTAGGTACACAATGTTTTTCATGTTTCGGTGATGAGAAAGTACATGCCAAATCCATCTCATGTTTTGAGTCCAGAGGTAGTTCAGCTGGAAGAGAACCTATCTTATGAGGAACAACCGGTCCAGATTTTTAACCATAGGGAGCAAGTGTTACGGAATAAGGTGATTCATCAGGTAAAAGTTTTGTGGAAAACCCACATGATTGAAGAGGCAACATGGGAATCTGAAAATGCAATGAGGGATAAATACCCTCACGTATTCGATAAGTAAATAAATTGCGGGGACGCAATTTTCTAAAGGAGGGAAGGATGTAACATCCCAAGTAAGTAATGAATAATAGATATTTTTATCTATGTCTAATAATGAATTAGATATTGTTTTAGAGGCTTAAAATGAAAATAAATCCAATCTTAAGCATGGAATACACTAATATTTTTTAAAGATTGTTTTACTGCCTTTTGATGGAAAACCATTTTTTAAATCAAACTTTTGACAATTTTATAATCTCTATTTGTCAAAATAAACATATTATTTATTATTGGGACATTTAAATTTACATTGGATAAATTTTTGGTATTTTTCTGACAATGTTCATTTTTTTAATGAATAGTGAAAAAATACTGCATTTTACATCAAAACTGCTTTTTCATCTAATTTAATTATATGGTTAGATTATCTTTTTAATTGGTCTTAAAGTTTAATATTAATATATTTTTACCATTTAATCCAATGGTGGTCATTTGGATTAATTTTACTTTGGAATTGGGCATAAACTAATGCCAAAAGTTTCATAGATATTGTTTCAAAAAAACCCGCTATTTGTTTTGACAACGGGAATTATTTTTAAATAAATTATTGCAATTTCTGTGTTTGGAATTTGGTAAAATGGATTACATATTTGTAATCAGAAGGTCCAAATTATGTAATCAAGACTCTTTTGTTTTTGGACATTATGAATAGTAATGTCGGTAATTATCTTTAATTATCTTGATTAATGAGTAATCGGGTAGTTAAGGATAATAAAATAATATCATAATAATAAAAAATGACACCAACATGTGTCCTAATGCTACTGGTTGTCTCATGGGCGACCATGGGATTCCTTGTTCCAAACTTGAGGACCCCATGGAATCACCTTTGTGTGGAAGTGACTTTTTATCTTTTTATTTTTAAAGAAAGTTAAATATAGCAAAGAGTGTATAACCTGAGTAAAACATTTTTAAGTTTGTCTAAATAAATGATATATTGGACTATAAATAGTCATTGGAAAGATAAAAATATTTCCTACATCATGGTAGTTTTTTATAATTTTTAGACATTAAATAAATTAAATTATTTATGACATCATGATGATGCAGCGATTACCTCATTAATAAAGGATTTAAATAAAATGAAAAGATAATGTTAAACCTATAACTTAAACTTGTCAAATACCTATTGGATGAGTATATTTAGAACCCTTATCACCTTATACTCGAAATAAATCAATGTGGGACCTTTAAAATCCGAAACTCATTTGAAAATAAAGTAACTTTTTGTAACTTTCCAAGAGTGCCCCTCCTCTCCTCTTATAAAAGGCCCCCACCTCTACCTCCTTACACACACTTCCAAAGCCTTTGGCTCGGCCAACCCCTGCCCATTTTGTCTCTCCACATCCCTATATTACTCCTTGAATCCTCACTTTGGGCAGAAATCTTCCCAAGGAATCCTTTGATCTCAAATCAAAAAGAGTTACATGTTTTAAAGGCAGTGTTTTCTCTTGTGTTCTTATGTTTTATTTTGCTTCTCCAACCCCCTAAACTCTTTTTATTAATTTCTTTTGTAACAAAACCAGTATCTTCCATATACTAGGATGTTTTTATAAGAATTATTCGAGCTACACTTACACACACCTACATCTAATGGTTAAAGAACATACTGTTTCCGTGGATGGCGAATTTCTGCCTCACGAAACGATGATTGTTCAATATTCTTTTAACACCTTAAAAGGTGGCCATTAAGATGTCACTATATTTATATATGATATATAATATGTTTATTTTTTCCTTAAGATTCTGTATTTTTCATTTATGTCATACCTTTATGACTTCCATTATGGGTATGCGCGATATCTTCATTTTAGGAAGTGCGGGCTACCGCCCCCTCAAAGTGATTTGATTCGTTAATGCCATATGTGGGACGTATAAAGGATGTAATTAATGATATTATATATGATATTATAATGGAATTATAATATACCTTTATATCATTATGATTCCATTCCATAAAATACGAAATAGAAATGAAAGTAGCGTTCATGCGTACGTACGGCTTACCGTCTCCATGAACGGTGCATTTCATTTCTTACCTCTAAACGTTATGTAATATTATAAATGAATGTATATACTGGATATATATTATATATATGATATCTACATCATGAGTATAACTCTGGATATAATGGATACATGAAAAACTTGTAATTATAAAGATTTTATTTTTTACTCAAGTACCAATGATCGTTAAAACGACCGTTATTAACTTAAATAATTACATAGTGTTCATGACATGGTAATAAGTGATATAAAAGGAATAATGAACTTGAAAAAGGTTCTTAAGAAAGTATAAATTAACTCAAGTTTATTATTCAGGAGGTTAAATAATGATCGATTCAAGTCGGACCCGAGGTATGGGACTTCGTCTCAATCTCCTTTCATTGAGGCGTATTTTGTTTTATACACAACCTTCTTTTATATGGTGTATAAACCCCTTTTAATTTTACATTTATCCAAAATGAATATTTTTTATACGAAGCATTTTACTAAATGAAAAAAGGGAATGTGTTTTTCGTACGTATGCGGCAACGACTTCTCCACCGCCGTGACCATTATTTGAGTTTCAGCTTCCTCTACAAGCCATACCTTTTTTTTAAATGAAAAATAAATACCATTTTTTTACTTTTATTTTATTTTGGTATTGAAAATGGTTTTCATAATGTTTCTATTATATCAATGTGTTGTATTGATATCTTGTGATTGAAATGTGGAAATGTTATGTTTCCTTTATGCATGTTTTATGTGATACGATTATGTTATGGTTCTTGGGCATTGTTATGAAGATGGGTGGTTTCGTGATAAACTAAGGGCGGGTGAGCCCGATATATCTCTCCAATGCATTGGGTAATGCGAAGGGGTTAAACGTTGAGGTTTCTCCGAAGAGATTTAGGGAATATACTGTGATGGGTATTCTAAACATAACCAAGAGGGTTACTCCCTACGTAAGAATGTTATGAATGCCTCAAGTTACCTTTATGTCTTATGATTTCTATGATTTATTTATGATTTTATGAGGTGTGTTAAAGTTCTTATGTTTTATGGGTAAAGTATGATTTCATTCTTATGTATATATGTACCCATGTTTCTTTTCCATATTTTTATATCTCTTACTGAGCTTTTTATGCTCATACCAAGTTTTTGAAATGTTTTTCACAGGTCAAGGAAAAGGTATATGATATGATGATAGTGTCAAGGAAGTGTCAAGAAAGAATCCATGTTTTATTTTAAATATGTTTCCATTGATGGGAAAAATGAATACTATCTTTTATGTAACCACTTTGTTTAAATGTGGAATGTAATGCATGTTTTATGATCTAATTCTCTAAAACTCTAAACCTGAAAAGATACTCAAGGTGTAATCTTGTAATAACTCAAGATTAAGTAATGTTTAAGGCTGGGGCCTTATACTGATTACCCAGTGGAAAACCACCAACCAACCAATGGCCATAAATTTTTTGGTTCCAACCATCAACCATCCAGTAGTTAGTCTAGAGTCAACCCTCCGCCACTATCACTATTAATATGTTCATGGTGCTTTATAATAGCTAACTGGTGGCCCCATCTACTACTTTTTAGGAACACCACATACTTCTTCCCCCTTTACTAAATCCATCCATCTGAAACATAAAATTTCAATTAACCCAAAAAAGAAATCCATAGTCATTACAAACTATCCACTATACAACTTCTCATCCATGATAAACATTACTAAGCATCATTGGTGACTTGAGGTTTCATGGGTTTGGATTTGCCTTCGGGCCTACTCCTTCCCTTCATAGTTTCCCATCCTTCACCTTATCTATTATTCAGTACCATGAAGTCTCATTTATTTCTACGTCTTTTTTCTTTGGGTTCGACATTTATCAATTTTGAAATCACGTATTTCAAGATCGATCACTAGTATTCAGGTTAAACAGAATGTTTCAGTATTTTTCAAATGTTTTACAGCAGTCGAACATTATTCCCTCAAATTGTCTAATTCTTTACTTCCCTAATAGAAGAATTGATCCACCATAGGTGTACTGAATTGAGTTCTCATTGATTCTTTCTCAGGTTGCATGAAGTGGTGGATCTAGCTTTGTCTTTGTCCAAATATTCATGTTCTTTCAACTGTTAACCATGTTTCCACTACCAGTGGAACCTAATTGTTCACTCTAGGAGAGACTCTCGGTTTTCATCCCAATGGATTTAGATTATCAGATTACATCTGCCTTTTTAAAATCCTTATTTTCTTACTATTTACAGCAACATTCTTGGAAATATTTTTGGTCGATCAGAAGATGCTTAAAGGGAAACATCTCATTCATTATTATTTTTTGTAGAGCTTGACCCGTCTAAGAAACATCTAGAGTTTATTTGGTTCTCTGCTGAAAAACAGTTCAAAGTTAAACAACACATTTTCTAGGAAACAGAGGCAATTCCATAGTGAACTACAACGGATGGGTATTCACTGTGTTTCCTACAATTTATATTTATATACAAAGTTAATTTTAAATAAATTTATTTAATTTGTTTAAAATTTTGATGGATGAGAATCTCAAGGAAATTTAGATGAAAATTAAGATAAAATAATTGATTAATTAAAGAAGATTGGATTCAAGAATGATTTATCTTAAATAATAATGATTAATAATTGAATGCTAGTTTTATCAAATGTTTAATTCATTTAATGCATGTGGATAATCAAGAGATTAGAAAAAAAAACCTTTTTATGTGATTGGTTTCATTTAATTTATTATTAAATTATATTTTTGTCTTGCATTCCTTCTCTCCTCTTATTATGTAAAGGTCTGTGCGCCCATGGATTATTTTATTGAACACCTTTTTCCCTCACCTATATATGAGAAAAATCATTTGTAATGGATGGATCTCTCAAGCTAGTGGAGATGGTTCAAGTTTAGAGTCAAGGTGAAACCAATCCAAGAGAGATACATAAGTGTATATGTGGAAAGTTGTAACATGAAACTTAATTGGTTTGATGTGTTTTCCCCTAGGTCAATGATTAATTTATCAACCACTAGATGAACTAACCATTAGTAAAATATCATGATCATACCTCTTTATTATTTTATTTCTATCAAGTTGCATGGTTATTTCATTATAGAGGTTTTATCATGATCACATGAATTAATGAATTAACAAGCATGCAAGATATAACTAAAATAAATTGGATTATACGTAAATATTATCTAAGATATTGTTAATCACTTAAGTAAATCGACTTAATATTAACAAGAATGTAATAAAGATAATAATTATAAATTTTTACATAAAATAGAAAATGACTCAATTGTATATATTAAGTTGGTATAACCTTTCACTACTTCTGTTAAAATTGAACCATAGTTCAAAGTGTTTGACCAGCCAAATTTGGACTGATTTCAATTATCAGGGAATTATAACTTGAAGTTTTGGGTTGAATTAGCTTAGTTCACATTAAGGGTTTACTACTAAAGTAGGACTTGGTGTAACTGAGAGGCAAGGGTTGAGAAAATCCAATTTAAGTATTTTAGGATTGGGTAGTCCAATCAACAGATCAAGGAAGTGTGAGTTAATGTAGTTGGAATTTGGACTTCCTACCTAAAACCATTCAACTTTCTTGACCAACCAAAGTTGGGGTAATGAGAAGGGGAATATGGATCCTTTCCACTATAATTTCTAAGCAATATGATATTTCAAATCCAATGGTGAGGGCTATTGGGTTTTGATAAAATAGTATAAGATTAATAAATATAATATTTTTTTGTTTGTTTAAATTTTATTAGATAAAGTACTAAAATTATGCTCATCTTATTTGTAGAGACACCATTAAAATGACTTCAAATATATCAATGTGATCCATACTTGAGAAGGATAACCTTCTCACTGGAAAAAAATTCCAAGAGTGTTAAAGGTGCTTGTGCATTATCCTTTTCCATGAAAAGAAATTGTTTGTGATGAAAGAACCAATTTCTGATATATCTAGAAATGAGGCTAGTGATGAAGAGTTGTCTCTCTATGAGAAACATTTGAACGATTCTATAGATGTTCAATGTTTAATGATATCATCCATGACCAATGATCTTTTGAAGCAACATGAGGACGTGGATTCATATAGCATGATGTCTCACATTCAGGATCTCTATCAAAAGAAGGTGAGACCATAAAGATATAAGAACTCCAATGATTTGTTTACAACTAAGCATGGAGAGTTTGCGCTAGCTGGGCCACATATAGTCAGACTTATTGGATATATTGAATGCTTATACATCTTAGGGATTAAATTCATAGATGATTTGTGAAAAGATATCATATTTTCATCACTTCCTAAGACCTTCTATAGTTTTATTATTAATTAGAATATGATAAATAATGAGAAGATTATTTCGAAACTTCTTAATTTGATTCACCAAGTGGATAAGGACATGGGGTGTAATAAACTCGCAGTTTTTATGGTGAATAAGAAAATGAATAACAAGGTGAAGGGGATCAAGACTCGTAACAAGTCTAAAGCTCTCGAGCACCATCCTTCCAAGAAGAATAAGATCTAGAGGCATGGTAAGGAAAATGAGGTTGTATGTTTTTCATGTGGAAAACCAAGCCACTAGAAAAGGAACTGAACCCATAAGCAAGGGTAAAACAAAAATGTGTTTGTTATTGAGTGTGATCTTTTAATATCTACACATTGGGTATTAGATACAGATTTTGGTGCTCACATGTGTATTCAAATGCAGGAACCATGTATATTCCAAAATATTTCTAGAGGAAAGGTGGATCTGAGAGCTGATAATGGTGTGAGGTTGGATTCTCTAGCCATTGGTGACTACCACCTTTCATTGACAACGATAATGATTTTTGTTTTAAAAGATTTTTATTATGTACCAATAGTTACCAAGAACATAATTTCTATATCATTCTGAGATATATATGGGTTTATTTTCAAGTTTGGAAATAAAATTTGTTTCTTTTATAAAGATGACATATGTTATGATATGGAACATTTAAATAACAGTCTTTATGTATTAAAGTAAAAAAAGTATTGGAAATTGATAATGAATCATGTTCACACAAATCATATAACACCCAGCTATGGCATCACCATCTTGGTCATGTAAATGAAAAGCATTTAATAAAGTTATGTCAAGATGGTTATTTAGACTCATCTAAGCTAAAACCACTTGAAATATGTCATGATTTTTTATAAGAAAAAATGGCCAAACCACTATTTGGTGGATAGGGTAAAAGGGCCACAGAGCTTATAGGATTGGTACACACTGATGAGTGTGGACCATTTTCAGTAGAATCTGTAGGTGGGTATTCTTACTTCATAAATTTTACTGATGACTTGAGTAGATATGGTTATGTATACTTGATCAAGTATAAGTATGATTACTTTGAGAAATTCAAATAATTCAAGAATGGAGTAGATAATTAACTTGGAAAGAATATAAATAAGCTTCGATTGGATCGAGGTGGTGAATATCTTAACCAAGATTTTATTGACTTTTTATGAGAGTCTAGAATTCTATCTCAACTCAATCCACCTTACACACCACAATTGAATGGTATTAGTAAAAGGATTAATTGTACCTTTTTTAACATGTTAAGGTTGATAATGAGTTATGTAGATCTCCCATTATCCTTTGGGGATATTCATTACAAACTACGACATGTGCATTAAATTGAGTTCCAACTAAAGCAGAAAATGGAATTCGCTTTGAGTTATGGAGTGGAAAGAAAATTGTTTTATCACATACATGTGTATGGGGTTGCGAGGTTTTTTTAAGGCCTTCTCAGGCAACAAACTAGCACCCCAGGGCACAGTGTATCTTTATAGGGTATCTCACAGAAACAAAGGGATACTACCTATACAACTCCCCAGACAAGAAAGTGATTTTGGACAAACAAGCTGTCTTTCTTGAGAGGGAGAACATCCTTAAAAATGATAATTGGAGAAAGATTGATTTCGATGAAGTTGATGCTCAGGATACACAAGAGTTGGAATAGAAATGGGTTTCATAGGTCCCCATGGAAGAAGTAGTTCATGAAACACAAGTACTATATAGGAGCACAAGAGAGGTAAGAGAACCATAGAGATATGGTTTTCTAGTCACCAAAGATGGTGATTCATTATTGGTTGACAATGATGAACCTCTATCCTATAAGGAGGTAGAAAAGGGATCAAAATCTATAAGATGGAAAGAATCCATGAATTCTAAAATATAATTCATGTATCAAAACCAAGTTTGGGTTCTGGTCGATGCGCCAGTTGATGTAAATCTCGTAGGGTTCAAATGGGTATTCAAGAAAAAACTGGACATGGAAGGTAAAGTAAATACCTATAAATCAAGTCTAGTGGATAAAGTTTTTAAACGTTGTTAATGAATTAACTATGATGAAACCTTTTCACTAGTTTCCATGTTTAAGTCCATTAGAATTCTATTTGCTATAGTAACTTTCCGTGATTATGAGATTTAGCAGATGGATGTCAAACTGCATTCCTTAATGGAAACTTTCAAGAAGATGTCTATATAACACAACTAGAAGGGTTTGTGACTCTAGGTGATTCCAAAAAATATTTTCAAGTTACAGAGATCCATTTATGCATTAGAGAAAGCATCCAAATCATGGAACATTCAATTCGATGAAGCTATAAAAGATTTTGGTTTCATTAAGAACGAATATGATCCATGTGTTTACAAGAGGTTTAGTGGAAATTAAGTCATTATCTTAGTAGTATATGTTGATGACGTATTACTTACTAGAAACGACATAGCAGTCTTACAGTTAGTTAAGGACATGTTAAACAAATGATTCTCCATGAAGTACTTAGGTGAAGCAACATATATTCTAGGGATCAAGAACATTCATGATAGATCTAAGAGGTTTCTTGGACTAATTCAAAGTACATATATTGACCAGATACTAAATAGATTTAGTACACTACTACAAACACGGCCTTTATCAGCGCTAAAAATGGCCTTTATCAGCGCTAGAAAAGCGCTGATAAAGCCAGCGTAGATAAAGGGGGGGTCCCCTTTATCAGCGCTCCGAAAAGCGCTGATATAGGACCCATTTATCAGCGCTAAAAAAAAGCGCTGATAAAAGTACCCCTTTATCAGCGCTTTTTTTAGCGCTGATAAAGGGGTCCTATATCAGCGCTTCCTTTATCAGCGCTCTCGTTTTAGCGCTGATAAAGGACCCTTTTATCAGCGCTTTTAAAAAAGCGCTGATAAAATTTAAAAAAATTTAAAAAATACTGTCAATCGGGGGGGCTTTTATAGCGCTTGAACCCCCCCTTTTACAGCGCTTTTCGGCCCCTATACAACACCCCACGCACCCCACGCACCCCCCTCCACCCTTTAACAGCGCTTTCTTCAATATTCCTCATGCGCGCGCACCCCTGTCTCCACCAGGATTTGAACTCGAGACCTCCCCCCCGCGCGTCTAAGCCCTTACCACTACTCTATTTTGATTTGCTTTCCAATTCATGATATCTCTCTATATATATATTTATATATTTAGTTATATTTATTCGTATAGTAATATATATATTTATATTAATATATATATATAGTTATATTATAATATATATATATATAGTTATATTATAATATATATAGTAATATTAATATATATATATAGTGGTATTAATATATATCTATATCTATATATATATATATTTAGTTATATTTATCCGTATAGTAATATATATTTATATTAATATATATATATATAGTTATATTAACATATATATAGTTATATTAACATATATATAGTTATATGAATATATATTTATATAGTTATATTAACATATATATAGTTATATGAATATATATATATATAGTTATATTAATATATATATTTATAGTAATACTAATATATATATATATGTAGTTATATTAATATATATATAGTTATTAGATTAATATATATATATATAGTTAGATTAATATATATATATATATATAGTTAGATTAATATATATATATAGTTAGATTAATATATAGGTATATAAATATTCATATATTGGTATTTTAAATAAAATGGATATTAGTTATTATTTAGATAAAGCTAATATATTTTATATGTAAATATGTTTAATTATTTATTTAAAAAATTTAATTTTTAGGTGCGAATATATAAAAAATATGTACATATAGTTATATATTTGATTATAAATAGCAGTTCATTATAAAAAAGGATGAAATTTCAAAGGCATAATATCAATATGAATGTAATACCTTGTAATAAATTCAGTCCCCACCAAAAAAGCCAATAATACCCCCTTAAATGAGTTTGAAAATCCACAAAATGTTAAAAAATCTGGGTACCCCGACAAAAAACTCAGTTTTGGAGGCCTTCTGGGCCTCTTTTGGCCTCGAGAAACGCTTGATCAGGGTCCCCCCAGGTCATAGCGACGTAGAGCTCGTCGCAGGCTTCGATTTGATATGTGGTAGAGCTCAAACGGACACCCGGATCAAAAGTTATGGCCGTTTGAAGTTTGAGTTGCGTTTTCAACATATTTTGGATCTTTTTTTAATTTTTTTAATTTTTTTAGTCCTCAAATTGTTATTAAATGACTATTACTCCATAATGATTATCAAAATATTAATTAAAAATATTTTTTAAATTTTTTAAGAAGTCATTTTCACTAAATATCTTAAATATTAAGTATAATAAGTGTAAATGTACATTTATACTTATCTAAAATATATTTAAAAATTATATATTATATTTATATAACAATATAACTATATTTATATATTAATATATTTTTATATTTTTATTTTTATTTTTTTGAAGCTGACCCTTTATCAGCGCTACTAAGCAAGCGCTGATAAAGGGGGGCGCTGCGAAAAACTGTTTTTGTGGTAGTGGTATGAGATAATCCAAGAGGTGACTGGTTCAAGTTTCACATGGTTTACATCTTTATAAGAAAATGTATCCTTAGACACAACAATAAAAAGAGAGGATGAGTAAGATCTCATGTGCTTTGGTGATAGCATCAATCATGTGTGTCATGTTATGTACTAGACTTGATGTTGCCTATGTATTGAGCATTATAGGAATATATCAAGCAGATCTTGGAGAACAAAATTGGTCTTCTGTTAAGATTATCCTCAAGTATTTGAGAAGAACTTTGAATATGTTCCTAGTGTATGGAGGAGACAAGAAGTTAGTCATCAGGGGTTATACTGATGTTGGTTTTCAAACAGATCATAATGATCTGATGTCACAGTCGGGATATGTTTTATATCTCAACGGAGGAGCTGTGACCTGGAAGAGTTCAAAGAAACCATTTGTCACTTATTCTACAGTAGAGTCTTAGTATATAGCAGCTTTCGATTCTACCAAAGAATCCATTTGGATACGAAACTTTATCCAACAGCTTGATTTTGTACTTAGCAATAAAGACCCTATCACATTGTATTGTGATAATATTGCAATGGTGACTCTTGTAAAAGTGTCAAGGCCACACCAAAATATAAAGAATATACTCTGGATGTATCACCTATTAAGGGATTTTTATCAGAGGGGTGTAGTTGCAGTAAGTAGAGTACCCACAGAAGAGAACATGGCAAACCCCTTAACTAAAGGCCCGTCTCAGTATAAGAATTAGTATTATGTGAGAGCTAGTAGCATGAATGTTGTTAGCAGATGACTCTAGTAAAAGTGGGAGTTTGTTGAAGTTTGTGCCCTAAAACCAACTTATGTTTACTTTATGATAACATATATTCATATTTTTTAATATTAATAAAATCCTTATCACATCATGATTGTTCTTCTACATAATACAACATGTGATAATGTCCTAAGAGTAGGTGTCGCACTAAAAGGTCATAGTAGTTCCCTACCATGATGAGAACCCAGAAGTGCTAAGACAATATTCTTAAATATATGTTCTATAGCCAGTTGATATCATTTTAGGGACACAAATTGTATGGGCTATCAGGGTTGGAGACTCATAGAACTTTGAGGCACCTTCTCATGGTGTACACCATTGGCAATATCTAGTGTAGCATATTATGAGAACGAGACCCACCAATAAGAAATCCACGTTTATATGTATCATTGGATGTTCCTTTTTACAGACATGTGTATTGATCCTTAGACTAATATTATTATTAATTAATATTATAAGTTGCATACTTTGATGTACTGATGAAAACTGCGATGACATATGTTCGCGGCGAGGTAGGATGTGTTGGGTGTGTCATGAGTAATATTGCATTAGTGAATAATGTGAGAAAGGATTTGTCCATTCTGTTATTTAACGGAAGTTGATATCTCAGGCTCTTTGATGGAAATGGTATAGCCTAAATAAATACATGGTCATTGTGTTTTATAGGCAGGTTTAATTTCTGAAAAATCAAAGAAAGAGACATCGAGCACATAGGTTGATGGCACCAGTGTGCAACCTGCTTGATTAGATATATCATGGTAAAGAGATTATATTATATAGTAGGCGTTTTTATGAGATATTATGTCATTGCGACATTAACTTCTTTCTTTATAGGTGCATTGACATGTTGTTAGATGCTAACCTTGGACTTTAGGTTGTTTTTCCTAATGCCACTAAGAAAACGACCTATAGGGTCACACATTAAGTGTATCAAAAATCTCAATTAAATAATATATTATTATTTATTATTTAACAAGTTGAATAAATATTATTCTCATACATGGTGTAATAATTATTCATCTTTGCTTGATCAGATGTATTTTGTCACCAGTTATTCAAGAGAATATAATGTGTGCAAAATATTTAATTAATATTTATTTGCCATTTAGTGAATATGATATTTATTTATTGGTGAATAATGTAGTGATATTTATTTAATAAATAAATAATCATTATTCAAGACCTAATAAATATTGTGGAGGAATGACAGACTGAGTTTTTAGGTCTGGTGATAAATAATATATATTGAATATTATTTGAATAAATAGTATTTAATGTAATTTGAAAGTTAATCACATGTCGAGGAAATAATAATAATAATAATAATAATATTTTGACATGGGGTTCTGTAAGGAATTAAATAAATATTAAAGGACACTTGTGAAAATATTTATTTCTAAACTTAGCGGTATTTAAATCCAATTCTATTATTTTCATAGAGAGGTAATTCATTTTGTGTTATGCACAACGAAAACCAGAGAGAGTCCTCTAAAGCCCTAGAGAGCTCCCTCTCCAAGAATGCTCCCAAAAATGGAGAGTGGTGTTCCTCCACCATTCACTCTCAAGTCAATAGAGATTAAGGAGAACACTTTGAAAGTGATTCTCATGGTAATCAAAGGCGGGTGACGCAAGCGATGAGATCTGTCATGTTAGCACGTGAAGATTCCTACGACGACATTTAGAGATTTGTGGAACACATGTGAATCACCGCTAGAGGGGATCTGCTCTTGATTCCTACAACATAACAATTGTACACCGTATATATGTTGTCAGATCCATCAACGAAGAAAGAATTCACGCAAGGTAATTCTTTAAATTGATTAAATTAATTATAAATAATATGTGATGATCCTCTCTCTGGTTCCAGCGTTTTATCCGTTGTTTGTTTTCTTTGATTCAATTTCGTTGATCATGATATTTATTAACATGTAGATCTTGGATTGATCATCAATCATGACAAAAAATCAAAGTTTGGTATGACTCATTGCATGCTTCTGCCGCACTCAGAACCGACACCTAGAAGTGAGGAGAATGAGACAGTGGAGGAGGGCTCAACCCCTTGGTCATGCGATTATATGGAGGATGTTCCCTTTTATAAAATTTAAAATTAATTTAAAAAATTAAAAAATAGGCCAGAGGCCATCGAGCACCAGGTGAATGGCCACCAGGTACCTGGTGATCATCTAATGGAACCCTACCCCACTAGACAGCCACCAGGAACCCGATACAAGTCCACCAGGTACCTAGTGACATTTGTTGTCTTCTACAGTAGCCAGTATAATACACTTTGTACTCGCTGCGCCTTCAATGAATTACCGATGGTTTTTATTGCACTCTGCAACAACATCGCCCTTTTCCCTCATTCACAACCTCCTACTTTGTACCAACCTTCTAAACATGTGAAAACCCATCATAAATTCAACATCCATGCATTAAATTTCTACTATGAATCTCAAAATTCAAAAGACCCCCTTCTTCAAATCCATCGAAAGGCTAGATTTTCACAATTTTGCTGATTCATAAAGACATGGGTTGTTACAACATATGATGGTAAGATGACAATGATTGTTGCTTAATGATCGTCATTGAGTTCATGGAGTATCTAGATTTAATCTATAAAGAAGAGATATACATACCCATTTATTCTCTTTATTGTTCTTTTTCTATACCACTTCTGAATGATCTTGATGTTTGAGGTTTTAGTGTTTTTCTTATTTTTTATCTACACCTAGGATGGGTTTTGAATATTTTTCCACTACAAGTAAACTTATTAAAACTTCTTAAAACCCTCCACTCAAGTCTTTCACCCAAACATCCCCATACTCGAAATACAATCAAGATCCACATAATATGATTTTTTATGGAAGTCTAAATTGATAAGGTTCAACCTGTTTAAATTTCAAGTGGAGCTATATAAATTTATATATCTATTTGAATGTGATAAAGATTTTTTGAATTTTAAGATATATTGTCTTTATATCTTATATGTATTTGAAAAAAGGGGCATGTGAAGGCTTTAAAAGGGGAGCAAACGTGGTGTTGCATTCAAGAGCAGATACGTGGGCGACAACTTCTACCACCATAGAGGTGCTTAGCGTTAAGATTTTTGCCAATATGTAGTCCACCAAGAGGAGGAAGGGACAAGAGAAGGAAGGGAGCTACCATGTTTGCGGTAGCATGTGCAATGTGTTGACAAAGAGCAGTGGTGAGCCAAATAGATGTTGAAGTGGTGTGGGCGACGACGTGTGTTCAGATGAATATTTGCAAAGGGTGATGTTGTGTTACAGTGGATCTTCGAGGGAGTGACGTTTGTCACAAAGAGTGATGTTTTGTCATAGTGGATCTTCAAGGCAATGATGTTTGTCTCAAGAGGGTGTCGTTTGACAACGGGACATTTTTTAGAGGGTCAACGATGGCGTAACAGGGTGTGATTTTCACATAGTTTTTTTCTACGCTATCATTGTAATACAAGTTTGGGCTTTATTTGAATTTGATACTCTATGATTTATAATGGAATTTTTGAAGTTGTACCTTGGTTTTATAATTTTCTACATGAAAAGGTTTTTTCACATTAAAAAATCATCTGTGCTGATTTTCTTCATTCTGCTTTAATTTTTTACTCCTGTTTTGCTCGAGTTTTTCACAAACTAGTACTCGCCCGTGCTATTGCACGGCGTATTCGATTACTGGTTTTTCTTTTAATAAGAAAATTGTTTTTATAATAGGTTATAAGATACAATATTGTTGAATTAATTTTAATTATAAAGTAATGGTGTATTATAAGAGAATAGCAGTGCAGAGCATATGGAGAGAGCATTTAAAATGTTGACAAAGAAAAAAGATAGATTAAAATTAAATGAATTTCTTAATTTTGTGGATGGAAATTTGATTTCTTTTTCAAATTTAATCACAATTACATTAATTAATTCACTTAAATAATAAGTGAAAGATATATAACGTTTTTTTAAAGATTTCTTCATCTTGAAAAACATCATGCAGGTACATTCTGTAGATACAAAATATATAATGTTATGAATGAAACAAAAAAAATGAAGTGATTAGGATGTTACCTAGGATCTGCATCATTATCTAATAATTCCCACCATATATCTATTAAATTTTATTTCACTTCACCTATGCATGACCTCATTAAGGTAGTTACATAGAATATTTCAAGTTTACATCTTAAAAATGTTAAGAAAATTATACTGCAAAGCGGAGTTGCATCAAAGAAGGAATAGAATTTTCTTCAAAAGCAATACCAGCTCCAGCATGCACTGTAAAAATATACCATTAAAAAAATGTAATTAAATATTTGTAAGGGGAAAATTATAGAATCAATGTTTTTTAAATTAAAAAAAAATTATCATTTACAGCTGAGTGAAAATGAATTGAGAGAATTGGGACATACATGGACTATGGCGCTCTTTTCCTCACAGGGAGAAGATTCTGAAATATGAAATTGAAGAATTAAGAATATTATATAGTTATTAGAGAAGTCATTTGTAGATAATTAAATAGACATAGTAAAAAAAATTAATGTTTTTCATCATTAGCATAAGAAAGTCAAAAAATCATAACCAATCATATGAAAACACTTCCAAAAGATACCAATTTTTTACCATCTTGATGAAAATAAATCCACAAGCTTAATGAGAAGCATGAAAACATATTCTATCATCATAATGAACCCTACTTTCTTCCAAAAATTAATCTATTGATCAATCTAATTGTGCGCTAAAATATTAATGCCCTACATTAACCCTATGGATTCTTTAGCTTTGAGTTAATCAAGAGAGAAAATGGTATCAAAATGAAAAACAAATTTGGAAGAAAAAATGAAATATATCTTGAAGAGGGGTGGGTTGGAATAAATGAAATATCTTAATAAGTTTACTTGTATTTATAATATATGTATAGAAATTGTAAATTATGTGTTGGAAGAATAACGATAAAGAGGAAATGATCAGTAAAAAATAGTAGTTTGGTATAATTAACCAGTTTCAAACATATATCTTGGTAGAAATTTCCCTTCAAGCATCACTAGATTAATTAGAGGAATTCAGAAAATATATAAAAATTCCACAAAACTGAATCCCCCAGATACTGATTATCACCTTAAATTTAGTCTCATTGGCTATCAGTGAATTGGGTAATGTCTCTGTAATGTTATCCTCATTATTTTCTAACTCCCTATCTTACTAAATGAAATATGCACAATCATGAGGATATAAAAAACACATTGACTAAAACAAAATTATATCAAGAGAAGGATAAGAATTCAGAAGTGAAATAGGGTGGTACTCACCACAACTTTGATTTTTTCAACGTTCATTAGCCCTCTCCATATCAATAGTAATTTCTATGTAAAATTGTTTTCAAGAACACTACCATCTGGGAGGATAACCACTTGAATCTACTGGCACCTTATTCCATAAAATTTCATAGGAATGTCGTCACTTTCTCTTCACCTGAAACCATTCCATGACAATCTAGAATCATATTTAAGCTATGCTTGATTGCAAGTTATAGATAGATTGTGCCATGATTTCCATGATGAAAAATGTGATCAACGGTTACATGAAAAATCAACATAAAAACCTCTTATATTCACACTATTCTTTTCTACATTGATCATATATGGAAACAAAGAAACTACTTGATATTTGAGGGGGAAAAGTTTCCCTTCAAATATAATATTAATGGAATACTAAGGGCATCTGAATGGCTTCAACATTGAAGTTAGGGTGCATAAACAATTCAATGGGGGGCCTTATTATGACCAAAACTCTAGGGGTTAGTGATGTACCGAGGAAACCCAAAAATTCCATTTCGATAGATGTGTTACGTATCAAAACTTCATAGTTTTCTAGGAAATTGATTGATAACACACCATCATTTCTATAAATATCGTTGTTGCTTCATAGTTTCTGAAATATTATAATGAAATTAAGAGTAATCTAGAAAGAAAAAATTCTTACCGGAAACCAAAGATTACCCAATTCTAGCATGATATTTCATAAAGTATGTTTCACAAAAGCTGAGAAAAAAATGAAAAAGTTATACAATACAAAGTTGCAGCATCACCAATTTCCCTGCTAAACAGAAGATATATATTCATTAATGTTTGATTCGTTAACTAAAACTTGTACGTCAGTATATATGTGTGATGGTGGAATTATTTAGAAGCATTATTTTTGTAGTAGTATAATGTCAATGTCCTAAAAAATCAGAAAACTCTTGCCCCATAATGAAATCACTTGCCATATATGTTGCTCTCCTGTGATGTGAGATTGACTTCTCTTAATAGAATTATTTCGCAGACCAAAACATCCCCAAATATCACAGTTCAAGCATTCTCTGTAGAGAAAGAATGAACAGATTGTCAGTCTATAGTTCCTGAATCAGCAGTGTTTTCTCAGCAGTAAGTACCTACACATTTTCATGAATGGATTTTCTACATCCATTATTCCCGCTTCTTGGTTTTTTCATCCAGCACAAATAGACGTACCTTTTTTTCAGCTGATAGTGGAGGAGGGGTGCGAATTCAACTTCCTGAGCAAGGAATTCTTAGCCACACCTAACTATTCTGTAGGACGTTATGGTATGAAACAAGATATTGAAACTACTGAAAATGTTTTCTAAAATGTTGAAGTTTTTTTGGGCATTGTATTTGAATGCAATTGAACTGAAAATCATAATATGCAGGTGATGTACTAATCCAATGAAATTATGAAATCATTGTAACTGTTTAATGTGACTTTTCATTAAATATATTCAAATATGTCAAAATATTTATATGAAAACATTAATATATTTTTCCACAGCAGTGGAATCCATAAAAAATTAGTGAACGTAACATACTCACTTGAAACACATTAACTATGGGTTTACTGGATCACGGAAACTAAAGGTAGATGGACTTACCAGCAATGAATTCATTGAATGATTCCATATATAAGGGATAAGGAAAATAGTACATACCACCTAAAAACCTATGTTGAAGACAATAAAAGCAGACCGTGGACGCAACTTCTGAACAAACATGTCGCTCGAAGACATGATATAGCCAAAAATTAAAGTAAGCATGCCCTAGTTCAAAGAAGATATATATCGTACCTTGGATTGTGAATCCTGAAAACATATTTCAATGGAGGCACACTGAGGTTTTACATTCATCCATAGGAAGTCTGCACAGAGGACCTTTTTCAGTTTTGCCTTCTACAAACCTAAAACCATAATCCACAAGTTAGTCCAAAAGTTGTTGAATTGTAATGAACAGATGAGAAATGAAAAAAAAATTACATGAGCATCTATTAATTGACACTAAATTAATGAAACATAGAAGTTAGTGTCTTGAATTTGCATTGTGAATTAAGGAAAATTCATGCACAAATTACCTGCATTCATATGATGGTCAAAACGGATGTTACCTTCCTGGTTTTATGACAGAATACATGAATTCATTACCAATTCCTGTTGTTGTATTCACAACTACTGGTAAAACAGTTAGATAATAGTGAAACATCACAGTAAAATCTACCCTGACTTAGATATGAGAAGAATTGCGGTATGGGTTCTTGGGATATGTAGAAAAAATAACCTAGTTCCATTGATACAGATCCTGGAACTGGGGTCGATTAAAAGTCTAATAGAAATGGTGAATTATAGTAATGTTGAAGAAGAATGAAAACCATTATATTCTATTTTAGCCCAAATTATAAACACTTTAGATAGTTAGGAGTTATTATATACAGAATCTGGGCACTTACTCCATCAGGGATTGATGTTCAACTAAAGCTTTAAAGAACAATAGAAAATGAAGTGTTTCCCTAATGAATGATTGGAATTCATAAATTGAAATGCAAAGTATAATTAAACTTATAAAATTTAAGAATTTATTGTTTTATGAAATTAAAATATGTCTAAAATTTCATAAAATGTATAAATATACATACCTTGTCCCTACCAATTTCAATACCCTTTGGGAAATCCTTCTATGCTAAAAGATCATCTCGAGTGCAAATCATTGGTGTTTCAGATCATCTGTCGGATTAATGGACATTGAGGATAAACGCAAATAAGCATTTAATAATTTCTATAAGTAGCAAATGGATATAAAAGGATTTAAAATTTAAAGGGAACAAATTCTTAAAAGTTATAGTTGTTTAAGACATGATATAGCCAGGAATTAAAGTAAGCATGCCCTAGTTCGAAGAAGATATATATCGTACCTTGGATTGTGAATCCTGAAAACATATGTCAATGGAAGCACACTGAGGTTTTACATTCATCCATAAGAAGTCTGCATAGAGGACCTTTTTCAGTTTCACCTTCTACAAACCTAAAACCATAATCCACAAGTTAGTCCAAAAGTTGTTGAATTGTAATGAACATATGAGAAATGAAAAAAAAAATACATGAGAATCTATTAATTGACACCAAATTAATGAAATAGAGAAGTTAGTGTCTTGAATTTGCATTGTGAATTAAGGAAAATTCATGCACAAATTACCTGCATTCATATGATGGTCAAAACGGATGTTACCTTCCTGGTTTTATAACAGAATACATGAATTCATTACCAATTCCTGTTGTTTTATTCACAACTACTGGTAAAACAGTAAGATAACAGTGAAACATCACTGTAAAAGCTACCCTGACTCGGATATGAGAAGAATTACTGCATGGGTTTTTGGGATATGTAGAAAAAATAACCCAGTTCCATTGATGCAGATCCTGGAACTGGGGTCGATTAAAATTCTAATAGAAATTGTGAATTATAGTAATGTTAAAGAAGAATGAAAACCATTATATGCTATTTCAGCCCAAATTATAAACACTTTAGATAGTTAGGAGTTATTATATACAGAATATGGGCACTTACTCCATCATGGATTGATGTTCAACTAAAGCATTAAAGAACAATAGAAAATGAAGTGTTTCCCTAATGAATGTTTGGAATTCATAAATTGAAACTCAAAGTATAATTAAACTTATAAAATTTAAGAAATTATTGTTTTATGAAATTAAAATATGTCTAAAATTTCATAAAATGTATAAATATACATAACTTGTCCCTCAACCAATTCCAATACCCTTTGGGAAATCCTTCTATGCTAAAAGATCATCTCGAGTGCAAATCATTGGCGTTTCACATCGTCTGTCGGATTAATGGACATTGAGGATAAACACAAATAAGCATTTAATAATTTCTATAAGTATCAAATGGATATAGAAGGATTTAAAATTTAAAGGGAACAAATTCTTAAAAGTTATAGTTGTTTAAAAATGTAACTATCAATTTTTTAGTAAAGGAAAACCATCAAAACATCTTGCCAAAACATCACTATTATGTTCACATTGGAGTCACTACAATCATAGGGAGAAAACATTAAAAAAATATCCTTTAAATAACTACCCACAAGATCAAATGAATTCAGGAATAGAAAAGACAACTCCCTCTAGTTACGGAACATCTAAAATCTAAATTATGAAAAACTCAATCTAGATCCACCCTTTGAAATAAACAAAGAGATATCATAATATGGAACCAAAATAGAGATCCGCATCATAAAAACAATGAACCTACTGAATCAAATTAGCAAAAACATCACCATCTATATCACCAATCATCGCAACACTATTTCATTAATAAATTGATAATCAACAAACCAATAATTCTATCATCCATTACTCGTGGAGTTAGAGAGCATCAAAACATTTTTCAATGAGAGGGAATTTGAAGAATTACAAGGTGAAGTGTACCTATATTCCTATAATAATCCTAAAATAATTTGAATGAAACCCTGAAGCAACAGATCAAACTTATTTATATTTGGCTGATATCCTAATATCCTTGCTATTGACAAGTATAAATTTCACTTTGAACCCAAACTATAGATTATTCAATTATTATTATTATTTTAGAAGAGGGAATTGAAGTTCGATGCATAAATCTTTCTCTCTTTGTATCTAAATACCCTAAAATGATTTATGAAATGTTCTAAAGTTAGAGATTCTTAATCTTTTTTATTCATTTAAGAAATAGCATGTACCTTGTTTGAAGACCGTCCATACCCAGAATAATTATATCTACAAACAGCCAGAGGCCACAAGATAAGTTAGTCCGTATTGATAAAAGTAGAAACAAAGAAAGGATGGATCTGAAAAACTGACCCCATCAAATTGACTTGAATATGAAGTTTGAGTTCGCATAATAGCTCAAACATTTGACCAAGATCTGCTGTATTTTCGTGAGAGTACAGAATAGTTAGGGAAGCTGATGTGTTCTTCACGTACGGCACCATAAGTGTATCTGCATCCTAAAACCATGCTTTATAGTGAAGATCAGTTTGACTTACATAAGTGTCCAAAATCATGACAAGAAAATGATATTTATTGTCAGAATAATAAATTATTTACGCTTGAAACCCGCTGTAGTCATTGCAGCATCAATGTCGCTATCACAAAATTCCTGATGACCAATTCCATCACCCTGGAGCACAACCTCACTATAGAAAATGTTTTTAATTGAAATAACAGTATTTAAATGATATATATAAAAGAAATATGAAATAGTAAGCATTCAAAACATCTACCTGAACAGGTAAATACAAGACTGTGAGAAAATGCCTCACATGCTTGGGAATGTGAGGGTGAGACATGGAGAGAAGGAGAGACTGAGTGGGGAAACAACAAACAGTAGAGCAATGGGACACCGATAAGAGGATGTGATTGCAAGAGAGGGAGAGTAACAGACGCAAATAGAGTAAACTGAAAATAGAGTCAGTGGAAACAAAAAAATAAACAACAATGAATGGTCACAAAACCAATCAACAGTTAACAATATAGTAGGGTTTGGTAAATAAAGGGTTACCTTCAATATAGCCGACAAAAATATTGAGTTGATGCTATCTCGCAATATTCTGTTGATATCGTATGATATCGGCAGTTGCTTATGCAAATCATTTGTAGTAGACAGTGCGAGATCGAATTCAAATGAAAATATTGTTGTTGGTAATAACAAAATGAACGCCAATGAATGGAAAATGAATCAATAAACAGTTATGATTTAAGAACATTCGGGTAAATGTAGGTTTACCTCTAATATTGGTGAAACAATTCCCGAGACGATGTTGTATCGATGTAATCGATTGATTCGTATGAAATCGTCGGATACGAAGAATCCGAGAAGTAATTTGTTGGAATGGGAGAGTCGAATGCCGAGGAGACGGAGGAGAGAAGGTGAGGATGGAGAAGGTGGGAGAGATGGTAGTGGATGAGGGACCGAAATACTGAACGGGGGAGAGAATAAGCGGATTGTTGACCTACGAGTGGGATGAAATGTTCGTCGATTGAGAGTGATGCGCGAGGAAGACGAATATAGAAGGTAACCCTAAACATGAGGTTGGGTCGCGATATTGCTTGGCTCGAAATCGATTTGGGAGGGGTATTGCGGGGTTGCGAGTGGTAACAGGAGGGTGATTCGGTAAATGGAGAAGTGGAAAAGGTGACGTGGCTTCTTCTGGTGGTGACACGTAAGCATAGAGTAACCCAGGTTTAGTAAATATAGTGGATATTTTGCAATTAATTTTCCCAACATCAACTTACATGAGAGGAGAGTCAAACTCCTAGGAAACACAATTACACCATGTGTAAAAATAAAATTAAAACCGGATGTATATCATGGTCCTCGTGAGACTAGGTATATCAGTTTAAAAGAAGTTAATAAAATAATATAATGTTTCTTATTTTTAACCGGGCTGGGCCAACTGTTTTTTCCATGCCTTTCAGATCCTCTTGACCTCCGTACTGGGTCTAACCCCGGCCCGGCTCTAGGAATCGTTTGGGCTGACCGGCCCCGACCGTGCGGCCGAAATGACACCGTTCGTGGGAAGGTGGAACGGATCCTCCCGTCGCCGGGGAGAGGCTCCGGATCGCTTGAGAGAGGGTAGGGTTCCCCCGGGGAACCTCCAGCCGGCTGCTGGATCAACTCGCGCTTCCATGCTTCAACATTCCATTCCTCTCCCGCTAGCTCTACCCGTTGGTTCACTGTGCTTCGTGTTTGTCTCACTTTTAGTCAGCGTTATCAATCTACAGTAGTCATGCTCCTCCCTAGGCTTTCAAGAGTGGGAGTTATCACGGTGAAAGGGCTCTCAAGAGGTATGCAGTGGATGGTCATCCACTCGTTCATGTGAACTCCGTTTTACTTGCAAAGAATTCCAGTTTTGTGATCGTATGCAGCGATTCTTGGTAGTGCGGTTACGTGTTATCCATTCTGTTTCCCCCCCTGGTTTGTATCATTGATTCTTGCTGTAATTGTGAATTTGTATTCTAATTTTCTCAGTCATCTCCTCCTGTTAATTGATAGGAATTTGAGTTCGTACGCAGTTAAACTTGTTACTTTTTGATTATGACGATGATGCCTAAAACTCCATTATAAAAAGAAAAAAAAACTTCTATTCACTTTTTGTGAACATTGCGTTTGACTTGCCTGTTTCATACCTGGAATCGCTGATTTCCTTGCAGGCAAGCCTTCTCTTTGGGCTAGAAGAGGATGTTTACGAAGGCCCTACAGTCATTTATCGCGACTTCCGGTTAGATATTTCATTTCCATTTAAAAGAACTGGTTTTATTTTTCCTTTCATTGTTTTATATATTTGAATTCAGTAATTGTATAGGTGAGCCCTACTCTTGTCTACCAAGGTTTGATTTACTTGGTTGAAGATCCTAGCAGAGGTTGCTTACAGGTTTTCCTATGGAAAATAATAAGTAATATTGGAACAGTTCAAAGTCCAGCATCCCCCAGCAGGCTTCTTTGAACTGGTTAGGCTAGTAAAAGTCGTACAGTTGAACCAGTTTTTCAAAATTTATTCAATTTATGTTTATGAATCATTCAAGTGTTGAATCTGTTATTCTTGTCAATAGTTTAATGCCATGTTCTTAAACATTTAGAATATTAGCTGGTTTGTTTAATTCGTTTTTCACATCTAAATGTTTATATTTTTGTTGCAACATAAAAATTAATAATATTTTTCATTTATTAGCGTTGAAACTGGTTTACAATGAACCTTTCAATGTGAATATCTGTCACAAGCAAGCTGCACTTTTGAGTGGCAAATACTTCCTTTTGTAAGTTTATTCCTGTAAAGTTATTTCGGTTAAAATGGGTTCTTCACAGTTCTTTTGTTACTTTTTGCTCAGTACAAACAATTCTCGGAAACAGATGTTTCCCAATGCTCCAATTTGGAGCTGCATAATCGTTTTTGTACCAAGTCAACTGACAGCACTGACAAGCAAGAGAAGAAACAGGAAGAAACGTAAGCACATATTTCTTTGGATGAATTATAATATTTGCAAAAAGATGACATCTCATACATGTTTACAGCTTACATACTATTATTGCTACTTTGCTTCATCTGAAAAGAGACGATCTTGTTAAGCTGTGCTGCATTTTGTCAAACCTGGTTGTTTTTGATAATAATGAATGAAACATTCATTTTGTATGACCACAGATGGGGAAGAGATAAGTTGGAGCAGTGAAGAGACTGGAGGAAAAGAGTATGGAGGGAGAGAACAATCATGAAATATGGATGAGGAAAATGTCAGTTAATGTTTGATTGTGATTAAATATTTAATGGTCCTCTAAAATTAAATTCTATTGAAATTGAAAACTTTAGTGGCCTTTTCATAGCAGTCATAGCCCATTATCTTCAGCGTGGTAGCACGTATCAGTGAATCGATGAATGTGATATTTGTTTTGTTCCTCATAGATTGCGCGTAGAAATAATGCGTGCCATAGTCTTCGAAGAGTTGAGGTTCTTATGACATTCATTTCATGAAGGAAAGTGGTCTCATTCTATGCTGTGAGTAGTAAATAAAATGCAAAACATTTGTTAATTTGATCCCAGGCTTGGCAAACTGATCACCTAAACCCTTCTATTGAATTGCATTGAATGATTTTAGGTTATTTGAAACTAGATTATCTACGTTGAATGTCTGATGCTGTTTTTCAGTTGCTCATGAGGCACAAGTGTGACTTGATCTGTGTTATAATCCATGTGGTTTATTATGCAGAATTTCAGTGACGTTTGTTGATAAGGACGGAGAGGAAAAGCTCATTAAGGTTCCAGTTGGAATGTCCTTATTAGAAGCAGCTCATCAAAATGATATTGAACTTGAAGGTAAGCATTCTAATTAAGGGTGTGCAAAGGGGTGGGTCGGCTTGGTTTAAAGACCAGTCTCACCTGATCCATCTTAGGCTGGTAAAAAATATTTCAACCCACATTCAATAGCCAAATAGGCGGCGGTTATCTCACCCGACCCATTTTAGACAGGTGAAAGAAATTTCAATCCACATTCAACCCCCAAACAGATGGTTTGTCAAGAAACTCTACCCGATGGTTGAGGCACTTTAAATGGTGGGTCGGTTTGGTTTAAAGATCAATCTCACCTGATCCATTTCAGGCGGCTGAAAAAATTTGAACCCACATTCAACACTCGAACAATCGATTTGTCAAAAAACTCAACATGTTCGGGTGAGTCGGTTTAATGGGTGGGTTGATTTGGTTTAAGGATCAATCTCACCTGACTCATTTTAGGCGGGTGAAAAAAAACTCAACACATATTCAATGCCCAGACTGTTTGTCCAAAAACTCAATATGATGGGTTGAGGCGGTTTAAAGGATGTGTCGGATCTTATAATAATCCAAACAAATATATGTAATTTATAATCTATGCAATTAAATAGTTTTGAATGCAGTCATTTTTTAACAATCCCAACCTGAACTCTAAATCATTCAACTAATAAAGACCATTCATATCAAAAATTAGTTCTACCTATTAGTATTAACCGCTGTTTTGTTCTTTATTATGATTTTCAGGCGCATGTGAAGGCTCGCTAGCATGTTCCACATGCCATGTAATAGTGATGGTAAGTCGTTGTGGGGTCATGAATTGGCCTAAATTTGCCGCTGTGTGCTGATTTGTCTCTCCTGAATTGGTTTGCAGGACACGGAGTATTACGATAAACTGCCGGAGCCAGCAGATGAAGAGAACGACATGTTGGACCTGGCTTTCGGGCTCACGGAAACGTAATCTCGGCGCCCTACCCCCTCCATTTTAGTTGAAAGTAATTCCGAATCTTCAAGATTTGTGGTGCTTCAGGTCTCGGTTGGGTTGTCAAGTGATCGCAAAGCTGGAGCTCGATGGGATTCGAGTTGCGCTCCCGTCGGCCACCAGGAACTTCGCTGTTGATGGCTATGTTCCCAAACCACACTGAGATGTTCAGAAACCCAGTTTTGCAGACAAATCAATCCTACTGATGATGGTTCTATGGGCAAAATTTCCTCAGAGGGAGGGCTTCCTCATCTATGTTTAATTTTTATTTGACAAAAGTTAGAAATATGACAGAATTAGTGTTTTTTTTTATGAAATACGCATTGTCATGTTTTTAATGAAGGGAAATTGATAACTGGGCAGCAGAATTGCAGCTGTAATTCATGTTCCGTCTCGCGTTTTATATAAAAAATCTAAAAATTATGTTTTGTATCAACAAATAAATAATAATATTATTATCAAAACACTTTTTTGACATTAATAACAAAACTAAAAAAAAGGGAAACATATATTTTCTTCAAATAAAATTATAAATAAAGAATTCAAAACACGTGTTCTGTCATTTATTTTGTATAGTAAAGCTAATTAAAAAAAATTAAGAAAACATATTCTGTTACAAAATTTTTATATAAATAATAACATAAAGCATAGTTTATCAATAAAAATAAACAAAATGAAAATTTTAGTAAAAATAATAGCATTCGTCCAATTGATGAACGTGTTATATGTTTTTCAACTATGATCATGCATTTTCTTATTTTTACCTAGGGTCTAAATGTCATATCAAGACAACTCTAATTTTAGTTAAACAAATCTCTTTGCATGATCAACAACATACCAATTCATCTTTAAGACCGACATGAGATGAATATCAAAGTGTGAATACTCACATGTAGAGAACATTGTTAACATCAAGTACTATGGATTATTATGTATTACACACCTCAAGTATCTCGCTTTTCATGCAATTACTCAAAGTGGATTAGTTAAGATAATAGGTTATATCCCATGAGTGAACTATCTATATCTGTACGAGTTTCTACTTGTCCACTAGTTTTTTTTTTTGTATTTATTGTCATTTTTAAAGATGACACGAGGTCAATAAAGGGGGAGATTGAAGTGATCAAGATAAATATGTTGGGGGTAGACAGGTGAAAATCGCGAGTTGACTGGAAATAAACCACAAAATGTAGAATTTTCAATCAAACGAAAGTTCAATTTCATTGGACTTCACACGCAGCGACACGTCGCATCTCCCTGACTTAGATGCTTTGGACTTAAAAGCCCAAATGCACCCTAAATCACCATACATAAGTCCACCAACAAGCACACACACATGCATACAAACAAGCAAAGGAAATCGACAAAGTAAAGAAAACTTTTGATTTACGTGGTTTGAATTTTCATCTCACGTCCACGCGAGAACACTATAATGATCTTATTTCTCTGGAAGTATAAAGATTACATTGATTGACTTGTCACCTACGTGGATCAATTCGACAAATGATCGCATCAAGTCACAGTCTACATCACCAGGTGGTCCCACCTCCCATATATCGAGGAGTCCAACAAACAATTCGGTTGCACCGACGCCCAACAATCGTGAGCCTCCATCTGTTTGCAACAGTAACCGTCAATCTCATGTAGCGATCCTCAAAACGGCTCGCTACTTTTGGTAAATCGAGCGCACCACCATCCTCCCAGATACCCGTTCCCACTATGATCCAACTTCCGCTAAACTCATCACAACCATTGGAAATTCCTCTCGATCAATCTATCATCAATTGAAGTCTCGCTGCCATAGCCATCTTCCGGTAAACCAAATCATGATCTTATGATGAACTAAATTCGGAGACTTGAAGGGGATTCACAATCCTAACAATCTCCCACTTGAAGAGCACTTCAAGGATCATCCTTGGGAAACCTCCAACACTTAGATTGATTCAAACTAATCATCTTCCTTCCACATTCATGCAATGCTCTCCACCACCTTCCGGTTACCCTAATCCCGTAGAGGCACAATGTTGCCTTAGACTTTATTGGATAAGAACCTTAGTGCACATGTCCTCCGAGTTTAGCCTTATGAAAATATTTTTTAGCTTTAACTCCCCATCCTCAAGCAACTAATGAATGTGATGGCACTTCAGGTCGATATGTATTGTCCTCGAATAAAACACAGAGTTTTTCACCAAGTGAATTGCACTCTGACTATCACAGTAGAGCAACCCATTATCCTAGCTCTTTCCAAGTTTCGACAAAAGATGCCACAACCAAACCATTTTTTTCGCTGCTTCCGTTATGACTACATATTCAGCTTTTGTTGTAGAGAGTGCGACTACTAATTGCAATTTGGATATCCAGTTGAATTTCATATAACAAAACATAAACACAAAGCCCATTGCACTTTTGTGAGTATCAAAATCACCACAAAAATCCACATCCACGTACCCTTGCAATAGTTTGGATATCCTGAAACATAAGGAAGTATCTTCTGTTGATTTGAGAAATATGATGATCCATTTCATAGCTTCCCAGCGTTCTTTCCCTGGATTTACCATATACCGACTAATGACTCCCACTACAAATGCAATGTCAGGGAAAGTGCATACCATCACATACATTAAACTTTCGACTGCCAAATCAAACAAGACTTTTGCCATGCATCTTGCCTCATCTTCCATTTGAGGTGCTTGCCCCTTTGATAATTTAAAGTGTCTGGCCAGAGGAGTTGAAACAAATTTACATCCAGTCATTTCAAAGCGATTGATGAACTTTTGATTATACTCCCTTTGAGACAACACTAAACTCCCAATGATTCTATCACTTACAATCATCATACCAAGAATCTTCTTCGAAACACTGAGATCCTTCATTTCGAAAGTTTCGTACAACTCACATTTCGATTCCTGGATCCATTGAATGCATGGACCCACTAAAAGCATATCATTGACATACAAGAGCAAGATGATAACACAATCATCTTTCCACACCTTTCAATAATAACAATGATCTGAGTTGCTTCGCATGAAACCCTTTTCAACCATGAAAGTATAAATTTTTTGACTCCATTAACATGGTGTTTGTTTCAAGTTGTAGAGACTACATTTAAACATGAACAATGAGTCCTTCTGGCTAACCTCGAAAATAGTTGGCCGCTTCTCATGTAAATTCCTTCCTCCAAATTATTATGAAGGGACATTGACTTTACATCCGTTTGTTCTAAATACAAATTATTGGTAGCAACCAAGCTCAAGATCATCTGGATGGTAGTTAATAAAACAAATTTTTGTTGAATATTTTATTGATAATAAATGACATAATTTCCTCACATTTTGTTAAATATTTTTATTTATGGAATATTTGGATTAGATCATTCATTTGAAAATTTGATGAAAATTACAGTTTTGACCCTTATAGTATTTTGGCCATAAATATTGTTCTATAAATTATCTGAACATAAAATTTTGTAACAAAATTATTCATTCAATGGGATAGAACCTTCATTTAGACTGTCTAAGCTAGATCTTTCATTTGATTGGAGTAAAGTCCATGAAGTCAAAGATGGGGTGGACTCGTCAATATGAACACCACTTCACCATTTAGGCCATATCTTCTTCATTTGGGACTAGGTTGAGATTAAATTTGGACAGTAGATGGGGGAACCAATTCTTTACAAATCATCCTTCTCGAAATATTGTTGGTTCATGCATCATCAAGGTCAAAAATCTAGTGCAACTTGGATTAAAATATTTGGCTGAATTTCTCATTCAAACTTGTAAAGTCTTGGAACCATAGTCTCCCCCACTCTATAAATGTGAATTTTTATCATTTTAGGGAGTTTTTCATGCATTAGGAGATTTAGGGTAGAGGTTAAGTGGTTTCAATCCATTTCTATAAGAATTTCATGAGGGGTAGATCTTGAAGCAAGGATGCCTTTATCGAAGCCCCCCTTCTTCTTTGCATTGTAATATTTCTATTTTTGTAATAAACTCACTATTTATCTTCCATTTATTATATTATTTTTAATTTAATTATTATTTCATTTACTTCTTTGAGTTTGAAATCAAAAGCATAAATGAGATAGGGGTATACCCTTTCTATATCTTTACACATGAAAAACGTTTCTACGATGACCACACCGCCCATGAAAGAGTAGTTTTTCTTAGAAATCGATCCAATTATCACCTTCTTTACTTATTTATTTTGAATCAGTGAGATACTATAATTAATATAATATGATCTATGAATTGTTTTTTTACTTCAAATAAACCAATTAAGCAATTGAAAAATTAACACAATGCGGGGTCGAGTAATGTGTGAATTGTGAGAGCGCAATCTTAACAGGTAAAACAAAACAACATGGGATCAATTTGTAGGGTTAAAACATAACAACTAAAATAAATTAATTCTCACTTTTAGTATGGATATGAGCCTTAATTCATCACTGAACATAAGCAATCCTTGAAATGACAATCAAATTAGGGTGTTATGATTGCATGTTCTGAAGCTAGCCTAGGGTTTAACTCATTTAATCTTTGTGGTTGAGGTAAATTATTATAGGGTTTTGGGGTTAAAAAATTAGGAGATAATAATTAAGTGGATTTTATTTTGAATGATAATGATTACTAAGTAAGTGAGGCGGTAGATTTAGATCACTTACTCCTTCTAAAAATATTTAAAACAAACATCTTCTCGATTTGTTTTATCAACCAAATTTCAAAAAGGAAAAAAAATCTTCTTCTAAAATACATATTCTTGTTTTATAAGCCTTAAAATACCCAATCATTTTTATTTTTGAGTTTATTTTTTTTCAAAACACCTTTAATATGTTGTTTTAAGTACTTCCTCCTTAGAGAATGACTTTGGTCAACCACTCAGCTGCACCTAAATACTAAACATTACACATCATTTGAGAGAAACCACAATAACACATTTCAAATTGGTTCCATTTCCAAGGAGAGAAGTATTTTTATTCAACTAATTAGTTTTATTTGTTTACTTTTATTTCATGATATTCTTCTCTTTTTTATTCTTCAATATTTCCCATTACTCAAAATATTTTGGGACCATCAATTCTAAATCCTTATGTTTATATCATGGTCTATTTTTATATTTTTACTTTTTATTTGATTTATGACACAAACTAGTACTCAGTATCCCTTGGATATTGACCCTGATATTGAACGCAACCTTAGGGATCAAATCAGACAGTCTCATTCTAGAAGAAGTTTCAACATTCACCCAATTGGGGAATTCCTCTATTATGAGAACATTGAAATTGTAAGCACTTCTGAATCAAACTTAAAACTAGAACCAATGATTGAAAATAATAATAATAAACTTGATAGAGACATTCAATAATTGGATACACCATATATTAATTATCAACCAACTTATATTGCATACCCAAACCTAGAATCAAACCCTGAATTAAAATCCAGATCAATACACCTTCTAAAATTTTATGGCCTCTCCGGTGGTGATCCAAAAAACATAAAAAATAATTTAATTCTGTTTTCTCAACCTTTAAACCAAGGAATTTCTCTAAATATAAAATTAAACTAAGAGCATTCACATTCTCACTTAATAGAACTATAAAAGATTGGATATATTATTTACAACCTCAAGACATAACATGTTGGAGTGATTTGAAATGTATTTTCTCATAGATATTTTTTCCAACATCAATGAACACTTCCATTCAAAAAGTGATATCAGGGATCAATAAAATACAAGGGGATTCAATGTATGAGTATTGGGAGCGATTCAAGAAATTGTGCATAAGATGACCTCATCACCAAATCAGTGATAAGATAATCATCTAATATTTTTATAAAGTCCTTACACCTATGGAGATGATCATGGTGGATGACATAGAAAGAGGATCATTAATCAATAAAACAAAACTAGATTCACATGTGTTGATTGAAAAGATAACAAAAAACTCCCATCAATTTGGTTATCAAGTTACACCACATGTTAAAGGAGTAAATTAGGTAACTCCTTCTCTTGAAAACCATTTAATTGATACTAAGTTGAAAAAATTGACCACTATGGTGAGAAAAATTGCTTTGGATCAAAAGAAATACCAACCCACTCCTATGAGGCCTTATAGAATTTACACCGAACCAAACCACCCTATAGATTCCCCCCAGTTACAAGATACATAGGATCATACAACTATATTCTCTGAGAGACTATATCAGTAGCAACAAAAACCAAATCCCCCAAATAAGTACGATTACTTCACACCAACACAAAACAGAGGGTGGAAATATCACTCAAACATGAGGTATAACTCCAGACAACAATAAAGACCCTATTTTCAACAAAACTTATTATAACCTCCACCTTACCAATAGGTTTTTAAATAACCCCAGAAGAGATTTGAAGAAAAATCATAAAAAAATCAGCAATAGTAAGGTTAATCCAAACCAAAGGCAGATTCTAATACTAATGATCTTTTGAAACAAATTATTTTTAATCAATAGAATGAGATAAAGTGTTAGGGTATAGAGTTGGGGTAATTGAAGATGAAAATGAGCCAGATTTCCATTACCCTCTATGAATTATTAATAAAGGACAATGAAATTCTTCCTTACCAACCCACTCTAAATCCCAAAGGTAATGTAAACATGATCACATTGAGGAGTGGGAAGAAAACGGGTAAGCAAAGTGTTCATAGCAATCCAACAGGATTCAACCTATTGTGTGAGATTCCACCATCACCCTAGATAGATGAGAAACTAAAGGAGAATTATAAGGGGAAACAAAATCTTTATGAGGTACCTTATAGAACACTTCCCTTTATTATTCGTGTGGTATAAATAAAGAAGATGGTTGAGTAGGAAATGAAAAAATATGTTTTGGACACATTCAAGAGATTTGAGATCAACATCCTACTTCTTGAGGCAATTAAACAGATATGAAGGTATATTAATATAAGGACCCGACCTTATTACAATACATAATCTTGAATTTAGTCAAGAAATAACTTCCTTTCACATTGAGGATCTTTTAAATTTTAGATATTTAGAAAATTGGTACATAATACATTCATAACATTACACATTATTATAGAGTGGATACCATAAAAAATAGTACTCATTTCTTCCAAAATATAAAACTTTCAAATAAAACATGATTTCATTGAAAATTCCTCAAACATTTAACATGACTTCCTTATTTGTCTTAAAAATCATTATAACCTGTGAAAATCATTTAAAAACCTGAGATGAGCACAAAAATTACATTAAGGGGTATAAAAAGAAGGAAATAACACATTAGTCCATGAACACTTGTAACGTATGAAATCATTTCCAAAAGACATACTTTTCACCCATATATACATAATTTTTGAAACATGATAATTCCACAAGATACCCGAAAAGAATAAGAACATAAATAGAACCATAAAGGTATCTTGGGTAATTACTTACATAATCTTGTAACCCTCTCGGCTACCTTATAATTTGTAACCCTCACAGATACCTTACAATTTGTGTAACCATCGCAGTTACACATGGAGTAACCATATGACCGACCTACAACTTACATATAACCAATGTATTGGAGGGAGATATAGGTACCAAACTTCATCATAAAAAATTCCCAAGAACGAAAACATAATCATACAACATGAATAATTTCATAAAAACATTGCTTTTGAATTTTGTAAAATAGAATTTTAAAAAGAGGATTTTAAAAGAAAATCCCCTTATAAATATCATACAATTGAAGAGAAACTTAATGGAGTATATGGAACATGTATATACACTGTAAATACATATAATTCATCATAATATAAATAAATTTCATCAAACAAACAATTTTAATACCACGTAAACAATGAAGTAGAAGGTTAATCCAAAGAATGAAAATTGGGTTAAGAATTCCCTTACCCCGGGTTTGTCTTACTTCAAAATCATTTAAAACTTATGTATAATGGTTAAAAGAGTGTTATTAATATCTTAAAGAAACATATCCATATTTATAATGCCTTATAAGATCATTTAATTACATCATTTCACCCTTTAATTGTTAGTATTTTGTTCCTTGCATTGTTTTGGGTGCGTTCTTTACATGGTTCCCATGATCAGTTCATGATGGATATTCATGTCGATTGGAAGTGAAACTATAGAATTGGAATGGAATAGTATTTAAATATTTAAAGAGCCATAAATCATACAATTTATCATTTTTAATTCTTACACGATGGTGATTTATAATTTAAAACATTATTGATATTTGTTTAGGTCATTTTGGCGATTCTTTGATCGTAAAGAACTCATTTTGTTTTATAAATTAATAACATGTGTGAAAAATGATTCCAGAACCTTATATAAGATAAAATGCATAAATTATAATATGGTTCAACCATAAAAATGGTTTCATGACCAGTCTTGAAGAAAGTAAATGAAATTGAAATCACATCATCCACGATGTCGGTAAATCGACACATCACGAACGATGTTTTAATTTCTTGAATAAGTGGGATAGGAGAAGAAATGTAATGTTGTGTATTCCATAAACATGATGAAATATAGAATATATAATATACTGGATCATTCACGCCTCTTGGATAAGGGGAGGTGAGGAAATAAAAATAAAATAAAGGAATCTCGAAATAAAAGAAAAGTTGAGAAATCCCTTACGAAAATTTGGCAGCCTAACGACGTCGCTTAAAATTTCATAAAATATTTTGATGAGAGAAAAGGGGTATCTCATAATTATTACATAATATGGTAAGTAAGGGGAATATGTAATGACATATCCCAACATAAGCTAAAGGAAATTAAAAATAATAATATAAAATGAATGAAAAGAAAGAAAACAAAAGATGATGTTTACCTCTTGATCTCTTCTCCTTGAGAACCTTCTTAAGGCCTTTGGTTTTGGAATTTTCCTGAGACCATAAGTTCTAGGAAGTGGGGAAGAGTCTTGGTAGGAGTATTGGGAAGAACTTAGGTAAGGCTCAAGGCTTGAGAGGTATGTAAGGAAGAGAGAAATGAGGGTGGTATTTATAGTGGAGGAGAGGAGGTATTTTTCATTATTTTAATCATTATTATAATATTTTTTCTCAATACTATGAATGATATTAATTAATGTGACCCCAAATAGTAATAATAGCATGTGAGTTTGAACAAAGTGGTCTTACATCACTTATGATGTCATAAATAGTGTATTTAACTGATAATTTGAATATACGGTATTTTACCGTATTTCACAATTCATAAAAAATTCAAGAATTTTAGAAAAATCCTAAAAATTTACCCTAAATTTTTTTTGACATGTATAATTCAAAAATTAACTCCAATTTTTGAAAATAATTTTCTAAATATTATTGATTTAATTTTTAAATAAAGTCATACTTAATTCAGAAATTACCAATTTTAATTCTATAACTACTTTTATATCACATTAAAAAATTAACTAAGGTGTCATTATCTTAAATCCTTAATAAAATAAAATAATAATACAATTTACTATTCATTAGGGTCATATTACTATTAAAATTACTATTCACAAGGGTATGTTACTATTCACCAAAAAAATCGAGTTGGTTCCATCAGACTCCAAATAACTTACTGAACACAATTGTAGATAACCATTTTTCAAAATTCAAAACATATAAGTGGGAAAATTATATTTAAAGTATAGTTATAAATATCTAATTAAAACAAAGTTTCATGCATTTCAATTTATTTTTAGAAAACCTTGGGGTTTTACATTATCCCCACCTTCTGGAAATTGTGTCCTCACAATTTTATTTACTTATCAAACAAGTGAGGGTACCTTTCCATCATAGTATTTTCATACTCCCATGTTGCTTCTTCAACCATGTGGTTTCTCCAAAAAACCTTTACCTGGTGGATTAACTTATTCCGCAATACCTCTTCCCTTCGATTAAGAATCTGAACTAGTTTCTCTTCATAAGAAAGGTTCTCTTCTAGCTGAACTGCTTTTGGGATCAAGACATGAGATGAATATGGAACATACTTTCTAAACATCAAAACATGAAAAAAATTGTGTACCTGAGAAAAAATCGGAGGTAAAGCTACTCGATATGCAACCGGTCTTACTTTCTCTAGGATTTCAAAAGGACCGATGAATTGTGGACTTAGCTTCCCTTTCTTACCAAAACGCATCACACTTTTCCAAGGAGAGATTTTAAGGAAAACATGGTCACCTACATCGAAAGAGAAGTATTTCCTTTTTTTTATCTTCATAACTTTTCTACCTACTCTAAGTTGTCCTCATGTGCTGCTGAATCATCTTCACTTTCTTAGCCACTTCATCTACTAATTCTTCCCCCATCAACTTTCTTTCACCGACTTCATCCCAAAATGATGGAGTCTGACACTACTTACCATACAATGCCTCAAAAGGTGACATCTGTATACTGAAATGAAAACTATTCTTATACGAAAACTCAACTAAAGAAAGATGCTAATCCTAACTTCCCTGGAAGTCCATTGAACAAGCTTGAAGCATATCCTTCAAAGTCTGAATCGTTCATTCTGACTGCCCATCTGATTGAGGATAAAAAGCTGTACTAAAATTTAATTCTGTTCCCAATGAATCCTGAAGGCCCTTCCAAAAGTTATAAGTGAAACTGGGATCCCGGTCAGATACAATGGAAAGAGGAACTCCATGTAACCTAACAATATTTTTGAGGTACAATCAAGAAAGCTGATCCAAAGACATTACATCTCGAATAGAAATAAAATGTGCATATTTAGTTAGACGATCAACAATAACCCAAATCGCATTGTTACCTCGATAAGTGTTAGGTAGTACCACCACAAATTCCATGGATACATTCTCCCATTTCCACTTTGGAACTGGAAAAGGCTGAAGTATCCCCTTCAGTAACTACCGCTCTGCTTTAACCTATTGACATGTCAAACATTTCATGGTAAAATCAGCAATATCTCTTTTCATTCCATCCCAAAAATAATAATCCCAAAGGTATCTGTACATCTTACTACTGCCAGAATTAACTAAAAATGGAGAACTATTAGCTTCACACAATAAATATTTCTTCAACTAGGAATCAAAAGTCACACACAACTTTTTTCCAAATCTTAAAATAGAATCGTTATCAAGGTTAAATTCTGGAAACTTACCCATTTTAACCAACTCTACCTTTTTCTATAGCTCAAGGTCTTCCTTCTGCACTTTCTTAATTTTGTCTAATAATGATGACTGCACTGAAACCTAAAATAAAACTGAGGTATTTCCTGCACCAACAACTTCTAAGACAAAATTTATCAAATCATTAATCAAGGGATCATGTTCCAAATATAACATGGTTAATGATTAATGATATTTTCGACTCAAGGAATCTTCCACTTTGTTTGATTTTCCTGGATGGTAATTGATCGTACAGTCATAATCCTTTATTAGTTCAAGCCATCTTCTCTGCCTCATGTTTAATTCCTTCTGAGTGAATATACACTTCAAACTTTTATGGTCATTATATATTTGACATTTGGATCTGTATAAATGATGCCTCCAAATTTTCAAAGCAAAAACCATAACTACCAATTCCAAATCACGTGTGGGATAATTTAACTCATGAGGTTTTAGTTGTCTTGAAGCATAAGCAATTACCCGATCATTCTTCATTAAAACACAACCAAGTCCCTTAAAATAAGCATTATTGTAGATAAAAACTCACCATTTCAGTAAGGCAAGACCAAAACTAGATAATTCACCAATATCTTCTTCAGTTATTGAAAAAAAACATCAAATTATTCTTTCCAAATAAATTTAACCCCTTTTCGCGTTAACTTAGTTATCGACCTAGATAACCATGCAAAGTTCTTAACAAACAACTGGTAATAACCTACTAATCCAAGAAAAATATGAATCTCTGTAACATTTGTAGGTCTTGGCCATTCATCAACCACTTTTTTTTGGTAATATCAACCGTTATTCCATACTTATTTATAATGTTCCCAAGAAAAGAAATCTGTTGTAAGAAAAAAATCACACTTGCTGAATTTTCCATACAGTTTCTTTTCTTTTAATATTTGTAAAACAACCATTAGATATTTTTCATGATCTTATTTACTCTTAGAAAATACCAGAATGTTATCAATAAACACAACCACAAACTTATCCAAAAACTCATTAAATATTATATTCATAAGATTCATGAATACAATCGGTGCATTATTTAACCTAAATGACATAACAACAAATTTATAATGTCCATATCTAGTACAAAAGGCTATTTTCGGGTTGTCATCCTCCTTCACCTTTAGCTGATGGTATCCGGATCTCAATTCAATCTCGTAAAAGTACTGAGCTCCCTAGAGCTGACCAAACAAGTCATCGATGTGAGACAAAGGATACTTGTTTTTAACAGTGATGTTATTCAAAGCTCTATAATCAATGCAAAGTCTCATGGAACCATCTTTCTTTTTAACGAACAAAATAGGAGCACCTCATGGTGAAGTTCTAGGATGAATGAATCCTTTATCAAGAAAATAATGCAACTAATTTTTCAATTCAATAAGTTCTATTTGAGCCATACAATATGGGGGTTTTGAAATTGGATTATCATCAGGAACTAAGTCAATTGTGAATTCGACTTCTTGATCAGGTATAACACTGGACAAATCATCAGGAAAAACATCAAGGTATTCATTTACCACTAGAAAATCATTAATCTGAACAGTCTCCTTGTTTTCAAAAATATGAGAAAGATAAATTTCATTTCCACATTTCAAAAGTTTCTTATCTTCCTAATATGTTATCAATTGTACTGGTTATTTCTTATATACAAACTAAAACTCTTTTTAAAAACAACTACTTTAACTCTACAATCAATCTTAGCATGATAAACAGAAATCCAATCCATTCCCAGAATAACATCAAACTCAAATAAGGGAAAACAACAAGGTTTTCAGGTAAATTATTTCCACATACCACAATATAAAGATTCTTATAATTCCTCTTTGCTATAATATCCCCCCCTGGTGTTTTAATAATAAGTTCTGATCTCATTTGTTGAGGCGATATTTCCAATATACCATAAAATTTATCATAAATGAAGGAATGTGTAAACCCCGTATCGAGCAAAACTTTAGAAAAATTAGAGTAAACAAAAAAAGTACCCGATAAAACTTCATTGGATGGCCCGACATCTGCTGACGTAGTCGCAAAAGATCTCACTATACCTTTCTATTTATAGTCTGGCTTCTTTGCTCCATTTAGATCTCTCTTTGGGCAGACATTTTCATAATGACCCATCTCACCACATTTAAAACACTTAATAGTTTTCTTATTAGGATTATTCTTAAGATCATTTTAATTACAATCTAGGGCTATATGTCCAAACTTACCACATCGAAAACACTTCTTAGTTTTGGTAAGGCATTCCCCAGTGTGATTTTTTCCACACTTTTCACAAACTGGAAACTGTATTTTCTTAACATCAGATTTATTTTGTTGATTCTTACCCATATCTTTCCATCCGGACCTCTTCTTCTCCTTGTTTCCAAAATGAACGTGATCATCAACAAACTCCATATCTACCCTCTCAGTACATCATACAAGTTTCTCATAACTTTTGAATTCACAGGAGGATAATGCCCTTTGATAACTTGGCTTCAATCCCAAGTAAAAGTGGTTTATTTTTCTATCAAGATCCAGAATAATATTTGGAGCATAACTCGCAAGTTGGGTGAAGTTCTCTTCATACACATCCATTGAATCTTCCTCCTTTTGCTTCAATTCAAGGAATTTATTCTCCATCATAAGTCGCACCACCTTAGGAAAATATTTTTCAAGGAAAAGAATTTTAAATTCATCCCACTCTAAGGCATCAATATAATCTATATCCCTGGTATTCCTTACCATTGAATACCACTTATCAGATTCACATTCAAAATGATAAATGACAAGACTTAACTTTTGATTATCTAAAAAAACCATTACATAAAATATCTTTTCAAGGGATTTAATCCATTCTTCAGCTGTTACTGGGTCAGAAGATCCATTGAAAGAAGGAGGGTGTTGTCTCATAAAATGTTCCACTATTGTCATGTTCCGTTGTGGTACCTATGGTTGTTCTCTTTCATGGATTCCACCACCATTTATTTCCCAGGTTAGCTGATCCATTACTATCACAAAATTCTCGGTTCTAATACCTACCATATTGGGCTGCAGATTCACAAGGATATCATTCTGTTAGTGCCTCTTTTCTCCAACTTCCCTATTTCTTCTGAGGACAACCATTCTGAAAAAACATATCTTAGTTGAAGAAACATAGTAATATTTAAATTCTATAACATTTCAAATTAATCATAGATTAAAAGTCATTTACAATATTCTATTAACATCATCCTAACCCCTAAAGTTATCTAAACCATCCCCTCATACCAACTATAAGGACCTGACCTTATTACAATACATAATCTTAAATTTAGTCAAGAAATCACTTCCATTAACATTAAGGATCTTTTAAAGTTTAGAGCTTTAGATAATTGGGACATAATACATTCATAACATTACACATTATTATAAAGTGGATACCATAAAAAAAAACAGTTCTCATTTCTTCCAAAATATAAAAATTTCAAATAAAACATGATTACATTAACAATTCATAAAACATTTAACTTGTCCTCCTTATTTTTCTTACACAAACTTATAACCTGTGAAAATTATTTAAAAAATTTGTATGAGCACAAAAAGCTCATTAGGTGGTATAAAAAGAAGGAAAGAACACATTAGTCCATGAACACTTGTAACATATGAAATCATTTCAAAAAGACATACTTGTAACCCATAGATACTTACTTTTTGAAACATGAGAATTACATAAGATCCCCACAAAACATAAGAACATAAATAGAACCATAAAGGTTTCTTGGTGCATTACTTACATAATCTTGTAATCCTCTTGGCTACCTTATAATTTGTAACCCTCATGACTACCTTACAATTTGTGTAACCATCACAGTTAAGCTTGGAGTAACCATACGAATGACCTCCAACTTACACATACCCAATGAATTGGATGGAGATATAGGTACCACCCTTAATCATAAACAATTCCCAAGAACTAAAAAATATTCATACAACATGAATAATTTCATAAAAACATTGCTTTTGAATTTTTTAAAATAGAATTTTAAAAAGAGGATTTAAAAGAAAACCCCCTTATAAATATCATACAATTGAAGAGAAACTTAATAGAGTAGATGGAATATGTATATACACTGTAAATAAATATAATTAGTCATAATATAAACAAATTTAATCAAAAAAACAATTTTAATACCATGTAAACAATGAAGTAGAAGGTTAACCCAAAGAATGGAAATCGGGTTAAGAATTCCCTTACCTCGGGTTTTTCTTACCTCAAACTCGTTTAAACCTCTTTTTTTAAAAGGTTGGGGCCGAAGCCTCATTTTTATTATTAAATCAAAGAAAAGACCTCTTTTAACTGGGTAGAGGGAAACCCATTACATAGCCCGAAGGCCTAGTGGGCTTGTAGCCCATTACATATCCCATAGGCCCAAATATATGGCCCAATTCACATTCTGTGAATAGTAACCCACCTGCTACAGTACCGCACAGTACCGCCGCCGCTACAGTGTCCTACCGCCGCTACAGTACCCATTGATGAACAGTGTCGCCGCTGCTACAGTACTGCTACAGTACTGCTATAGAAACATATCCATCTTTATAATACCTTATAAGATTATTTCATTACATCATTTCACCTTTTAATTGTAAGTATTTTGTTCCTTGCATTGTTTTGGGTACGTTCTTTACATCCATCCAATGCCCCAAAGGCCTTAATTTTTTTTATTATATGATAAATCCCCCTTTTGAGGGAAGAAGGGGGAAACCCAGACAGAATTCATAGACATAGGACAAATCAACCTGAAGGAAAAGAGAGTAAAACCAGAATGACAACATGAATCTGCCCCTCCCCAGCATTTGATCATGATGAAGCTCTCCACTGTGTAAGACATTTCGGAAAGCAAGTGTCCTGTGTCAAAGAATAGGCCATATCTGATGGCTAACGCCATACCCTCTCAACAACCAAATCCAAAACGCACTGCACAGATAAACCACTAGCTTTGGATCCTCCTATAAAGCTCATTCCATGTAGTCAAATCTGGTTGCACAGTCTTCCCACCTTCAGAAACAAACTAACCATACAAAACACTTCTACCATTGCACCATATGACAAATTCCACCATTCACTGGACATCACGCCGACCAGCCTTCTGAATTCAAATCCTCCACACATCCAAAAACAAATCACGAGTTAAGAGATCAAAGACAAAAACCATCACCGAAAACCCGTCGCTGCCAACAATTCTTCCCACGGAGACCACCACCGACCACCCGAAGCACACACCCAGCAGAGCACAACATGAAGGACCTGGATCAAGTCCACCCCACCGTAGAAGACTAGGAAATGACCTCGCCAACACCAAAGAATGCTGGATCGAGTCCAGCCCCACTGTAGAAGACCAGGAAACGACCTTTCCCTTCACAACAAAAATGAATCTGACCAACTTTATCCGCAGGGGACCGGATCATGATCACCTGTCGATGCGCTGCCAAGGAGAATTGCCTAACCACCCTTCGCCGCAGGAGATAGATCACAACCACCCCTGGACGTGGAGAATCTAGAAAACACTGTGCTTCCAAGGATGACATATCCCAACATAAGACAAAGGAAATTAAAAATAATAACATAAAATGAATGAAACGAAAGAAAACCAAAGAGGATGTTTACCTCTTGATCTCTTCTCCTTGAGATCCTTCTTAAGGCCTTTGGTTTTGGAATTTTGGTGAGACCAGAATCTCTAAGACACAAGGAAGAGTATTGGGAGGAGTATCTGGAAGAACTTAGGTATGGATCAAGGCTTGAGAGGTGTGGGAGAAAGAGGGAAATGAGGGTGGTATTTATAGTGGAGGAGAGGAGGTATTTTTCATTATTTTAATCATTATTATAATATTTTTTCTCAATACAATGAATAATATTAATTCATATAACCCCAAATAGTAATAATGGAATGTGAGTTCGAACCAAGTGGTATTACATCACTTATGATGTCATAAATAGTGTATTTAACTGATAATTTTAATATACGGTATTTTACAGTATTTCACTATTCATAAAAAATTCAAGAATTTCAGAAAAATCCCAAAAATTAACCCTAACCATTTTTTGATGTGTAGAATTAAAAAATAAACTCCATTTTTTGAAAATAATTTTCTAAATATTATTAATTTAATTTTTAAATAAAGTCATACTTAATTCAGAAATTACCAATTTTAATTCTACAACTGCTTTTATATCACATTAAAAAATTAAACAAGATGTCATTATATTAAATCATTAAGAAAATAAAATAATAATACAATTTACTATTTATTAGGGTCATATTACTATTCATAAGGTTATGTTACTATTCACCAAAAAAATAAAGTTGGTTCCATCAGACTCCAAATAAATTACTGAACACAATTATAGATGACCATTTTTCGAAATTCAAAACATAGAAGTGGAAAAATTATGTTTAAAGGATAGTTATAAATATCTACTTAAAATAAAGTTTCATGAATTTCAAAATATTTTTAGAAAACCTTGGGGTGTTAAAATTAAATTCTTAAGATAACTTTGTACCAACTGAAGAGGGATTAATGGAAATAGAAAAATCAATCCTAGATTTATTTTTTTGGCACTCATTACACTAAATCAATCAATGCCTATGAAGTGAAAGGGTTTTGGGACATTCAACATACCATGAACTGTAGAGGAGTTTCACTTTTATGATTCTTTATGTGATTTTAGAGCCTCAATAAATGTAATTAATCACTCTATTTTCTCTTATTTATAGATTAGTGATTTGATATCGATAAGAGTTGTGGTGCAATTGGCAAATAGAGCTACGCCATATCCATCGGGAGTCCTTGAAGATGTACTTGTTCAGGTAAGGGACATGATCTTTCCTATATATTTCTACATTCTTAACATGGAGGATGATAAATTATATTCTCATGATCCCATTATCTTAGGTAGTCCTTTCCTTAAAACTGAAAAAATTATAAATTTCTATGAGGTAAAACTTTAAATGGAATTTGGAGATAAAGTTATGAGATTTAATATTATGGACTCTATGAAGTACCCCTTGGAGGATGATTTTGTTTTTTATGTCCCATTTTGAACCATATTGTAGAAACCCATATGAATCTAATTACTCTATGCTTAGATAGATTTTTAACATTGGTTCTATATTGACGTTTAAGAATATTTCCACACTCATTTTTCATGAGTAACCCTCTCTTGGTTTTAATTTTTATGTGGATTCGTATTCTGATTCTGACCATATACTTTCTAATTATGATATAAATTTTAAGTATGCTGATAGATTTTATTCATTATTCTATGATTTTGATGAAATATATTTATATCATGATTTTTATTATGCACATATTTCTATTCCATAAATTACTTCATCCATACATCACCCACCAACATCGAAACTCAAGCTATTACCACCGAATCTCAAATAATATTATTTGTTGAGTGATGAGAATTTTCCTATTATTATTTCTAACAATATCCTTACCAAACAAGAAGTATAAATTTTTGATCTTTTCAGGGAGTACATCCGAGTTATTGGGTGGTGCCTAGCTAACATACTAGGTATTATCCCTTCCATTTGCATGCATAATATTCATTTAGAGGATGGTTCCAAACCAGTTAGACAACCACACATGAGGCTTAATCCAATATTATATAAATTTGTAAAGAAATAGGTTTAGAAATTTCTTTAGTTAGGCATAATTTATCCCATCTTGGATTCTCAGTGGGTTATCCATATTTAGGTTGTTCCTAAGAAAACCAATTTCATAGTTATAAAAACTGAGAGGCAAGAGTTAGTTCCGATGAGGGTGAAAAATAGATGGAATGTGTGTATTGATTATAGGAAACTAAATAAATTCACCATTAAGGACTATTTACCCCTCTCATTCATTTATCACATGCTTGGTAAGATATAATATTGTTTCTTGGATGGATTCTATAGTTATTTCTAGGTTCTAATTACACAAGAGGACTAAGAGAAGTCAAATTTCACATGAAAATTTAGTACATTAACATATCTAAGGATGCCATTTGGACTTTGTAATTCCCTAGGAAACTTACATAAATGTATAGAAAGTATCTTTTATGATCTACTCGAGACATGTATGGAGTTATTCATGGATTATTTTAGTATATTTGGATCCTCATTTGATTAGTGTCTCTATAGATTGGGAAAATTCTTACATCACTGTGTTGAGAAAAATATTGTTTTAAACTTTGAAAAATTTCATTTCATTGTAGAAAAATCATTTTCATAGGGAATATAGTTTCTGAGCATGGTATTGAGGTGAAAAAAATATAAAATTGGCATTATCTCTACATTTACATGTCCTACACGTGTTCATGGTGTTAGATATTTCTTAGGGCATGCAGGTTTTTATTGAAACTCCATCAAATATTTTAGTAAGATTGATCTTCCATTTTTGAAATTTCTTTAAAAGGATTTTTATTTTGTGTTTTATGATTCTTGTAGGGATTCCTTTGAAAAGATAAAGAAAAGTCTCACCACACCACCGATCATCCATACCCCACGACAGTAGATCCCATTTGAGCTTATGTGTGATGCTTCAAAATTTATAGTTAAAGAAGTATTATCATAGAGGGTGGAAGGGAGTTTCTATGTGATTGCCTATACTTAAAGGAAATTGTATTCATCCTAATAAAACTAAAAGACCATGAAAAATGATTTTCTTGATTTTATATTTTCTTTAGATAAATTTATTTCTTATTTTTTAGGATCTAAAGTATTTGTCTTCTTTGAACATGTAGCTTTGAGATACCACTCAAAGAAACTAGATGAAAATACAATACTTATCCATTGGATGTTATTACTTTAGGAGTTTGAAATTGATATAAATGATAATAAAGGGTGAGAGAACTTGGTGGATAACCACATGAGCAGGATCAATCATACATTAGAGAATGATAACCCGAATCAGGTACCACTTAGAGAAAATTTTCTGGACGGGCATATCTATTCTCTCTCAGGTACACACCCTTGGTATGTTGATTTAGTGAATTACATGGTTTCCTCTAAAATTACTTCAAACCTAAAGAAACACAAGTCTAAAAATTGAAAAGTGAGTCTACGTATTATGTGTGGGATAACCAATACCATTGGCACATGTGTAGTGACCAAGTTATTAGGGGATATATCCATGATCATGAGTTTGAGTCTATTATATATTTTCACCACAAACTTGCTTGTGAAGGAAACTTTCCCCCCAATAGATAGCTAGGAAGGTCTTAGAATCAGGTTTATATTGGCCCAGTTTGTTCTATGGTGTCTATATGTTTTGTAAGTAATGTTTTCATTTCCATCACACTAAAAATATTTCTAAGAGACATGAGATGAATCAAAAACCCATATTATTATGTGAGATTTTTTTATGTGTGAGGAATTGATTTTATGGGGACCTTCTTAGATCATTTAGTTTCATGTATATCCTTATTGTGGTTAATTATGTTAGAAAATGGGTGGAGGCCAAGTCCATAAGGACAAATGATTATCATGTTGTAGTAGATTTTTTAGGGCACAATTTTTTTACAATTTTGGAATATAAAAGGCTATCATCAGTTACTAAGGGTCACACTTTTGTAACTAGAATTTGGATTCCCTCCTTACCACCCCCCAAAAAATGTCCAGGCTGAAGTTTCAAATTGGTAGTTAAAGAAGATTATGGATAAAACAATTTATCCAAATAGAAAGGATTGAACAAATCTATTAAAAGATGCACTTTGGTATTATAGGATAATAAAAAATATTCTCATCAGTTTGTACACATATTGGTTTGTCTTTGGTAAGGCCTATCATCTCCTTGTAGAGGTCGAGCATTGGTTATTTTTTATGATAAATAAATGAGACATAGATTTATCCCAATCAGGAGATCAAAGGAAGTTGTGAATTCAAGAGTTTGAGGAGATTCAATTATCATCATATGAGAACTCAAAGATATATAAATAGTAGTAAAAATTAAACCATGACAAGATGATCTAGAAGAGGGGGTTTCATGAGGGTGAAAAAGTTCTTCTTTATAGTTCATGACTAAATTTGATTCTTGGTAAGTTGCATTCCATATGGTTAGGTCCTTATGTTATAACCAAAATGCTCAGTCAGAGGCGAGCCTCTAACCATTTATTAATAAAAGAAAAATCATAAGCATTCAGCAGTTACACCAAGTCATAAAATAAACTACATATCATGAAAATCATACTCATCACCACCCCCCTTAGAGATTATGTCCTCTGCAGTGTCTGTTTCCCACTCTGATGATTCATAATGCTTAAGAACCTTGGCATATTTCCTTCTAAGATTCAGCTTCTCCAAAGCTAGAAACTCCTTCGAGGACTGAAAAGCCCAACTTTCCTTTCCAAAAGCAGATCTGGTAGACACCGGTCTCGGAAGATAATAATAATACTTCTGCAGTTTTCGTCGTGGAGGGTCTTTCTTAACAGCAACAGCCTCATGCATCTTCATCCTTTCGCCTTGAACAACATCACTATAGGATGGCTGGACCGCACCACTATCCTTTTCTTTATCACTATCAGATATGTCACCCCACTTCCCCAATATTTTAACCTCCTGAAAACCTCCCTCCAAACTAGAATCCCGTCGGACCAGACTGTTAGTATCCATTTGTGGCTGGTCCACCATATTCTGCACGACTTCCTTGGTTGCAGCAGCCATCGAAGAATTGGGAAGCTGTAAGAGGCCATCATGCCTTGCATCCTTCTCCTCTTCAAGCAGATCCTCCTCGCCTTCCAGCTCTAGGAATCTATTTTCAGTAGTGACCATGGTCACCAATCCTACAACATCAACAACATTCCCACCTTGAGTCGGAACAAGCGGGTCCAGAGAAATTCCCACTGTATCTGACCCCATGCAAGAACTTCCCAAAGTATCAGCATTCACAAGACCGAGATCACTCCTTAAGTGAACAAATACCTGCTTAACCGTCGGGTTCCATGAACTATTTTCCACCTTCTGCAAAGAAATATCCTATACGGTGTTTTCAGAACCAGTATGCACAACAACCTCAGCCACAGAAGAAACAGGAACTTCCACCTGAACTGTGTTAACAGGGATGGTATACTCAGCAACCTCAGCCGCAACAAAACCAGAAGCCCCAACCTGGATTCTCAACAACCCCTTAGAAGCATAGACCTCATCATCATTATCCCGCGACATCCCCTTCAGCAAGGCTGTTGGAGAAGGCTCATCAACCATTGCAGCGCCATCCAAAGACTCTCGGACCACCCCTTTCACTGGTGCCACTGAATCCATCACCACTGCACCATCATTTCCTCCCACTCAGACATCCTTCTCAGCAGCATCTCCACGTCCAACACATCTAGCGTCCTTCCTGGCAGCCAGAATCTCCCCCACTTCACCCCTTCCTGCTATCGAACCATCTTTATAAGGACCCAATCCCACATCTTTATCCACAACAGCAGCAGCACACCCTCCATTGCGCCTCACCCCCATCAATTGTGAGGAGCCACTCACCCTCCCACCATGACAGTTCACATCCAAATAACCACATCGTCTGCAAGACACACAATAATCCATCCAAGATTCAAAAACCACCTCTTGCCTCCACCAAAACTCTTTCTCATCTGTAATCCAAACACATCGGACTGGCGGCTTTGCAGCATCCACTTCCACACATATTCTCGGACAGATAGGATGACAAACCAAATCAGTCCGCCAATCAGAACAAAGATACCTCCCGATCATATTCCCAATCGCACACAATATATAAGGATTCTGAAATGAGAGAGGAATCCCTGGAAGACTTACCCATGTCGCGAAAGTCGAAGGATCACGCCGCATGTGAAAATCGAAACTCCAGCGAAACAGGTAGAAAGATGCCCCGTTGTATCTATGAGTGGCCATGGACCAAGCGTAAATCAAATCCTCCTCTGATCCAAATCGAATAATGAAGTGTTGCCGGTCAAGCAGACCAACAACCGCCCGCTCCTGAATCTTCCAGGATTCAGAAACGAAACGATCAAAGGTTTCAACCGAGGGCCGCTGAAGACGGAATCGGGCCACCATTGTGAGCTTGCAAAGATCAGCGGCACTGTTAATCTCCTCTGGAAGTAGAGAGAGTTGAGGAGCCTCTTGGAAGAGTTTGGGGACCTTCGATGAAATAGGAATCCTCAGAAAGGGCATAAACAAACCAAGACGCATATAGTTGATGTCATCACATTGCATGACCCCATCCTTAATTGTAAACATCAGGTTGTCCCTAAACCTTTAACTTTTATATTATTTTTCCTATTTAAAATTATATATTTCCTGTGAATATATCATATAATAGATTAACATTTAGGAATATGTAATATTTTAAGTGTGGGGGATGGTACATCATTTTGGGGAAGATTCTTTAGGATTTTCATTTGTGTGTGTTGTGTTTTTTCCCCAAAAATAAAAATAAAAAAATAAAAAATAAAACAACATATAACATGATCATTTAAATATAGAAAATATAGAAAATACATGTTTAAATTTTCAAAATTCATTGGTATCATGATAATAATGAGTAATATTTCATCATTAAGGGTTTATTTTTATAAAAATATAATTTTTTGATGACATTATTGGTTGTGTCATTATAAAACCTTTTAGATTTTGACACCATTATTTATGATACTTATTAATGGTAAATTGTTTCATTGATTTCCCTATATAAATTTACACACAATCATGACTTTTGAAATTTTACCTACTCAATTTAAGGTATAATCAAGTTAGGTAATTTTTTTATCTTACACTAATGGTTGATCCATCCATTCATTTCTCTTCTAATAAATTTAATTATTGTACCAAATTGATATATGAATGTGTACTTTATATTTGACATTTTTATACCATAAAAAAACAAAAAAAAAAAAACAAAAAAAAAAACAAAAAAAAAACAAAAAAAAAACAAAGAAACATATATATAATATTTATTAAAGAGAGAATTTATGAAATGTACAACACATGTGGATATATAGGTCAAGAGATTTAGGTTTTAATTTTGATAATTCATAAGTGAGAGGGCCTTAAAATTTGATTGAAAATAAATGTAGAAATTTTTTTGTGGAATTAAACCATGTAAGAAGAAATGTTTTCCTTGAATTGAATATATTGAATAAAGTGTGTAGATACCGGCTTAAAATGGTTGACACACACACGTGGGGAATTAATGACATAGTAGACCCATGAATTTATATGATTAGTGTCATTAATCTATTTAGATTTTATTTTTATAAAATTTATGAGGCAATGAATTTTAAATTTATTGATATTGAATTCATGATAATATTCTTAATTTTATTATATTTCCACTATGGGTTGGGAAATGGTAACATTAATATATTGACATAATTCTCTTGAATACATGATATGCAACTTTTCCCAGGAGTGTCAAAGGGTAGGTGAAAAAAAGTTGATAAAAAACATTTTTATTCAAAATTTTATTGATAATAAATGAAATAATTTCCTAAAATTGTGTTAAATATGTTTATTTTTAGAATATTTAAGATTAGATAATTCATTTTAAAATTTGATAAAAATTCTAGTTCCAACCCTTTAAAGTGAACTATAGTATTTTGGACCTAAATATTGTTCTATGACTTATTTTAACTTAAAATTTTATAAAATACTTTTCCACTCAATGGGATAAAACCTTTATTTATACCATCCTAGCTTGATCTTTAATTTTATTGGAGTAAATGGGCCATGAAGTCAAAAATGGTATGGATTCATAAACATGGAAACCAATTCACTATTTAGGTCATATATTATTAATTTGGGATTTAATTGAGCTAAAATTTGTATAATAGATAGTGGAACCAATTCCTCACAAATAATCCTTTTTTAATGATATCTGGTTCATGAATTATCAAGGTCAAAAAGTCAATACACCTTTCATTAAAATATTTTTTTCGAATTTTTCATTCACACTTGTAAACCCTTGGAACCTTAGCCTCCCCGACACTCTACAAATGTGTATATTTCTCATTTTGAGGGGGGTTGGATTTGAATTAGGATATTTAGGGAATATGGGAAGTGGTTTCAATCCCTTTATCTAAGCACTTCAATAGGGAGATCTCATGAACCGAGGATCCCTTCATTGAAGCCTTATTCCTCTTTTTCTTCTTTACATTGTAATATTTATTTTTTATAATAAACTCTCCATTTATATTACATTTATTATTTTATTTTAAATTTAATTATTATTTAATTTAATTATTTGGGTTGTAAATAAGGATTAGATATGAGATTGGGTTAAACTCTTTCTAGAACTTCACACATGCAAAATATTTTTACGATGAGTACACCACCCATGAAAGAGTAGTTTTTCTTATTAATTAATCTAATTATAACCTCATTAAATTATTTGTTTTAAATAAATGATATAAATTAATTCAATTAATATGATATATTAATTAGGTTTTTATCTTAAAATAAACCAATCAATAAATTGAACAATTAACACAAAGCTCACAAGGCAGAGTAATGTGTGAATTGTGAGAGCATAATATTAAATAGTAAAAAAAATAATATGAGATCAATTTGTATGGTTCAAATATAATATCTAAAATAAATTCATACTAAATTAAAGTATTTATATGATTCATAAATCACCATTTACCATAATATATACTTGGAATAACAATCAAATAAGGGTGCTATAATTTCATGTTTTGAAGCTGGCCCATGGTTTAATTCATTTTATCTTTGTGGTTGAGGTAAATTCTCACTAGGTTCGAGGGTTAAAAATTAGAGGATCATAATTAAGTGGATTTTAATTTTAATTATAATTATTAATAAATAAGTGAATAGGTATTGTTTTATCAATTTATCCTTTTAAAAATATTTTCTAAGAAAACATCTTATCGATTTGTTTTATCAATCAAATTTCAAATAATAATAATAATAATACAATATTATTACAACATACATATTCTTGTGTTATAAACCTCTAACCCCCCATAATTTTTATTAGTGAGTTTATTTTTTATTTTTTTCAAAATACCTTTAATATGTTGTTTTAATTACTTCCTTCTTAGATAATGACTTTGGTCAGCCACTCTACTACACCTAAGTACTAAAAATTACACATCATTTGAGAGAACCCATGATAAATACTTTTAGTAGTATGTTTTAATACTAGTGAAAATACCATGGATATTTCTAGTACTTATTTATTTTAAAATCCTTTTACCACTATCCTAGCTTTATACCTCTTATTTCCACCAACTCCTTTAATTGGAAAATCCATCTATTCTCATGAAAATTCTTTCCTCGTGGTAATTCCATGAGCTCCAAGGTTTCATTTAAATAAAAATAATCCATTTATTCTTCCATATATATATCCCCCACTTATATAAATCATTGAGTGATGCCACTTATTTTGGGATTTCAAGTTCTCCTCTATTTTTTGAAGTAGATAATGCTAGTCATGACCACATATTTATATCGATCATCTAACTTTGGAAGACCTTCACAACTAAATATATGATTATATTTTTTTGACACTGTATCTTCTAGTTATTGAACTTCTAGGGTCTAAAATTTTAGAGATTTACCTCATTCCTCTATATCCCTTGAGCATTCATGTATATATTTTTCTGGCCTATTTTTTAGACAACTCATGCCATTATCTAAATTCACCAAAACTAGTGAAATTTTGATGCTCCCATTCAGATCAACCTAAGTCTAATCTGTTGTTTTTTTAACTTTAAATTCATCCTCTTTCAAATTATGATATTTATATAAGACCCTATTATTAAAGAGACCATTTCAATCTTTGATGATCTTCTAAATATTGTCATATCATAGTTGATACCCAAAGTTTTCATCACCATAGCTCACAAAGAAACAAATATAGGACTTTATCCTGAGATTATACCTCTCATTAGCATTAATATGAACATAATATAGACTTCCAAAAAATTTTAAATGATGAATTTTTACTATTTTTCCAGACTATAACTGATATGGAATCTCTTGTTCCATTGGTGCTGATGGACTTATGCAAACTAAGTACACATCACAATTTAGTGATTCTTCCGAAATCTCATTATACATACCAGAATGAAACCTCATGTTACATTCCTTCTTAGTTAGTGTTATATTTATCTACTCAGCCACACCATTTTATTCTGATTCACTGGGAATGGTTTTCCCATGCCTGATTCCCTTATCCTAGTAGTATTACTTGAATTTCCTTATATTATATTCACCACCATTATCCTACTTAAGTTATTTAAACTTTCTTATGGTATCTCTCCCAACCATGGTTTTCTAATGAGGGAAAATGATAAATAATTACAACCTTTTCTTTAGGAAATATACCCACACTTTTCTCATGGAATCATCAATAAACATGATAAACTATAAGGAACCTATATAAAATCGAACTGGGGTTAGTCCCCATATATCAGTATGAACAAGTTCAATATTTCAACAATAAGGCTTCAATCTATTCAAATTATATGAAAATTTCCTTTGTTTCACAATTATAAAACTCTCACAAGTTATGATGTCTGTATGATCAAGCTACAATACACCCATTTATACTATAATTTTCACACTCTTCTCATTGAGATAACCCAATAGATTATTCCATAACTTTGGACTTTCGGTAGTTGTATTTTCGACCACTGAACATCCATATGAACTTCTAGTTAGATATAAGGTCTCATCTTTAACCCCTATTGACACAACCATTGAACATTAGGTAAATTTTAATACACCATTTTAAAAAATCATCCCATATTATTCATTATATAACCGTCCCATGGAAACACAATTTTCCCATAATCCTACGTTGTGCCTCACTTCCATCAAATTAAGAAGGTTTACATTCTACATCCAAAAATTCATATCACCCTTTTTAATAACTTTAAGTGCCTCATCATCTGGAAAATCCACCTTTATGAATTTTATAGATATATAGTTCTTCATACACCCCTACTCTGATTTGGAATATAATGACACACCTGAATCAATGAACCATTATTCTGCTGAAGCATCGACACTCTATAACAACACATTTCTATCTTTTCCTAAATTAAAGGAACTAGAAATTCTAGAAGATAATATTTCAGAAGTCACTCTATAGACTTTACAATATTTGGGATGGTGTGGAATACCCATTCTCATTATAAATTCTTTATAACCACTTCGGTTAGTTGTGCATGTGTTTTTTGTGCATGTTCACACTCAATATTTAAAAGTATTATCTCTAAAAATAATAAAAATTTAATTTGGAAGGAATAATGTTAAATTATTAACATGGTTTGTAGTAAAACTTCCTTCCGAAATTTTCATACTAAACAACCTCCACATTATAAACACCTTGTTTAAAGATATTGGTTTTTCATACATATATGTCAGGGAAACCGTAAGCTTCACTATTATTTTCTCTTGGATGTTGAAAGAAACATTACACCAATGATATACAAATCAAACTAAGTGCCTTAAAAAATAGAAATTCCCATTCATATTGATCCAAATTCTTTGGTTTGATTCCAATTAATGGAATTTAAATATCCTTTTAGATGATCCTTAAAACTTGATATTTATCCCAATTACAGATAATCCATGTTTTTTAACTAAGTTTAGAGGTAAACCATACATAGCACATAAGTCCCCTAATACATGGCCTGAAATTTGTAAGATACATGCTCGAAGGCCCATAAGAACCAAGACCTAAGTGAATCATCCTCTACCATATTCTTGTAATCCACCAACCTAACTACTCAACATCACATTCACAGACTGTCATCTCTACATTGTGCTGTTTACAGGTCCCGAAGTGCACTCTTGATGTCTGATCACTACTTAGTGATCAGTCACAAAGATGATCATCCTGCACCACATATTTTCTAGTGATTACTATCACCTCATTGAATAAATCATATAGAAACTAATCCAGCTAACTGATAGGACCCACCTTTATTTCCTAGAGTCCTTACACGAATTTCCCATAGTCCTAGTGGCTCTAAGGCTAGGAAACATTGTTTGAAATCCCAATTTGGATTAATATAACTGCTACTATAGTACCCCAATATAGTAATTACTATAGTACCCACACTAATATAATGATAAAATACTTCTACAAAATCTAAATTCCTTTATGTAAAACTTATCAATCTTGATATTTCCATCTTCTGATTCCATTACACCAATATAAAAACTCCCACTGAATCAAATATTTCCAATGTAGAAATGAAAGTGAAGATACCTATGTATAATTATTGTAATCCATTTTCATGATCCAAGATATGATACCACTTGTTGGGGGTTGACTAGTACAAATCACAAGTTCAGTGGAAATGAACCACCAGATGTAGGATCTTCAATCCACTAGAAGTTCAGATCCATCGGAATTCACGCATAGTATCTCAACTCACCTCCTTAATTTAAATGATCTAGAACTTATGATTCCTAACTTCACCCTAAAACATCACTCATAAAGTCAAACAAAAAAATATTTACACATTTATATAAAAAATAAAAAGGAAATAGATAAAGAATAAAATACTTTTGATTTACATGGTTCATATTTTCATCCTACATCTACAGGATAACACTATAATGATTTTATTTCTCCAAAAGTAAAAAGATTACATTGAGTGACTTGTTATATGTCTGAATAACTTTTTAAAATGATCCTATTAAGTCATATTTTATATCAATAGGTGGTTATACCCCCATATACTGAGGAGTTTAATTAGTAATCTAGTTTCAACAACCTCCTTCTATCATGAGCCTCTATCTAATCACAATGGAAATCACCAATATCCTATAACAATCCTAAAAATGATTGGATACTTATAATAATATGAGAATATCACCATTATCCCAGATACCATTCACCACTGTGATCCAACTTCCACTGAACTCATCACAATCATAACAAATCCTCCCGATCAATCTGTTATCAATTGAAGTATTTCTACCATAGCCATCTTTTAGTAAACAGAATCCCAAACTTCTGATGAATTGAATCTAGATAATTGAAGAGGCTTCATAATCCTAACAAAATGTTCTATGTAAAATAAAAAATATGTTACTGTAACACATTGAGATTTTTTTGGAATATATTTTTTTCAAATTAATTTAATATCTTTTATATTTTGTGTTACACATAACACCGAGTGTATCTTATGTTACACACAACACTAAGTTTAAATGAAATGTGAAATACTATTAAAATATTATTATATGATAGTTGTCACTTAGATGTTGGAATGAAGGGTATGAATAATATTAACTAAATTATGAAAATATATGGTTTAAACATGTATATAAAATTAATTATTTTGTGACCAATAAATTATAAATGAAAATAAAGGAAATCTTTTTCCGAAAAACTATTTTTATGAAAAAAACATGTTTTAAATTAATAAATTAAACAAACCAATTTTAGTGAATGATTTAATGAAATGTATATATTATATATTAAAGAAATTTTTTAAAATTCATCTTATGCTTTTCTATATAATAGATAATAAAAAATCCAATTTTACGCTTAAAAACTGTATTTGTTTAAACAATAGTTTTATTGCCTTTTGTAAACTTATTTTAAAAATAATTTTTGGAAATTTTTGAAAATTTATTTGAAAAAATAAATTTCACTTTTTAAATCATCATGTAAAAATTATCTTAGGGTTAATTTTTGGGAATTTTCTGAGAAGATACATTTTTTGATGAATAGTGAAAATAATGGTTTTTATTAAGAATTGTCATTTCTTTTAAAGATTTTGAAAACTTATAAATTGTTTTAAGATAGTTTTAAAATAAAATTAATAAAATTATATATATATATATATTAATCTAATTTAGTTCATCGTAATAATTATCATATTGAATTTTGATATAAAAACTTTTTAAACTTTTGAACATTTTCTCTTTGAAAAACCGCTTTCTCGTCACGTATGTAGGATTAATTTTCAATTAAAAATTTTCAATTATGTGAATGGAATTTGGAAAAATTAATTCCATATTTTTAATAATAATAATTTATATTATATAATAATTACAACTTAATTTTTTATCATAATGAATAGTAAAAATAGTAAAATTTATTTACCGCGGTTAAGGTAAAAATGGGTTTATTGGGGGGGGGGGAGGGGTTAAACTAAAAAGATAAGGGTTAAAAAATACCCAAAACTTATCAAGAACACATTTTATTTCCATATATCAACCTTATATATTATATTTTAGATAACAAACAATTTTGGATCTCTTTTTCATATGAAAAATGCGAGTACACCTTTTTCTTTTCGAAAATTACAAGTGTGCTACTCACATCACTTATAAAATGCCACCCCCTCTTCTATCCTATTAACACTTAATTTTTTTTGTTTGAACAATAAATACAAAAATAACTTCCTTAATACACTCATCTCATCCTATAATCCTTATTTTTGTCATAAATCCAACCTAAGAAGCCTTTTGGTGCAGACCAAAAGAAGTTGTCCAAAGAGAAGGTAACATCACTAATCAATAATTTTATTTTATTTCTTCCTAAAATTAATTAAATTATTATTAAAACATGATGATATAATAACCTCAGTATATTTAATATACTTAGATGTTATTATGTTAATAGTATAACCTAAATCCTTCTTCTCTTCCATCAAATGAGTTACAGAATCATCATTCGTGTGTAAGACGGACTACCGCCTTGCAAATCGATGTTTTTCATTTTAAATCAACACCTTTAATGTATGGATATAATGATAGATTTATCGTGTATATATGATATTTATGATATTATTATTCTTCAATAATAATGTTATCATATGTTATTTCTTAATTTCCATTCTATGGGAATACGATAACATCATTCGTGTGTACGGAGGACTACTACCTCACGAAGCGATGTGATTCATTCATTATTCACAAGGAAGGAGAGTTTAATGAAAATATGAATTATATATAAAATAAAAATTATTATTTAATTGTAATATATTATTTACCTTTCTTTATTTATTTCTGTCAGAAAAATGGAAACAACGTTCATGCATACATATGACCTACCATCTCCATGACCGATGTATTTCATTTTCTATCTATAACTTTTATAGATCACTATAAATAAATATATATTAAATATATATTATATTTATATCATGGTTAAATTTTTGGAGATTATGGAACCATGATAAAATTAATAGAACAAAAAATAACAAATTAAAACATATGTGAAAAACAAAGCAGTTATTTCCAGAAACGCAACTTTAACATGGAATTATTAATAAATCTGTAATAAAAGGTCATAAGTAAATAATATATGGTATGATATATATAATTATTTTTCTTTAATATATTTATAATTAACTTATATTTATTATATATTAGTTTCAAATGTGTAAAAATGAATTTGAGACTTATGGTAAGAGATTTTTGTCTCACATTTTACTTTTATAAGACACACACCATATTGACCACCTATTTATTTTATGTGGTGCATATAATAAACATAAATTTATTTTTTTATGGATAACCTAAAAATTATTGGGATTTATATATCCATTTTTTATCCTTATTTCATGAGTTTTACAGTTCAAAAGTTACCCAAGCGGTAAGGGATTTTTGTCTCAATTTTCCTTCTTTGAGACATATGCTATGTTATGCATCTATATTATTTTATGAGGTGTATATACAAACCCTTTGACATGTAATATAATGAATTTATTTATTATCATGATATTTTAAGTTTCATTTAATGTTATTATTTCACGGATCTTATTATTTAATGTTACCAAAGTGGTAATGGTTTTATGGTACAATCACATCATTTATTGGGATTGTTTATGTTTATGCTTATAATGATAAAATATTATGATCCATATATCAAGAAAATCATGAATTTTCTTATACTATGGTTATGTCATGATAATAAATCTTTTCCATTTATTTTCCTCTCTTTATGTATTCAATGTTAATTTTTTTAATGTAAACCGAATTTATTTCTCTATTCAGTAGAGAATCCTTTTTCTTCTAAAATCATGTTTTATAAAAATGTTTTAAAAAAAGTTTTTAAAATTCTAAAAATTATTTATTTAATAATTTTTTACCCATGTTTTAATTTTTACAAAATTTTTTACATTTTACAACACATTTTGAAAGGAATATTCATGTAATTTTCCAAATAATTTCTATTTGGATTTTATTGAAAATATGAAAGGAATATTTATTTTAATGTGTACAACATGTATGAAATTTTCCACTATCATGACCACACATTGTTTTAAAGATTCCTTTATAATTTTAAAAGTTTATTTTAAAATAAAAGGATTTAAAAAATGTTATATTATTTTTTAGTTTTAAAAAGTTATTTTCAAAATAGAAAGGATATTTTCCTCAAGAAATGTTTTAAATGTTTTTTAAAAATTCCTTTATATATTTTTTCAAATAATAGGATTTACAAAATGATTTATGAATTTTTAGTTTTAAAAATTTATTTTTAAAATAGAAAAGATATTTTCATCAAGAAATGTTTTAAATAATTTCAAAGCTTTATTTATAAGTTTCTAAGGTTATTTTTAAAGAAAATGATTTTGAAAATGTTTTTTTGTTTTAAAAAGTTTTTTTCAAAGTAGAAAGGCTATATTCCTTAAGAAATGTTCCAAGTGATCTTTCAAAATCATTTTCCATCTAATATGATATCCTTTTATGTTACTTATTCTTTAATGTGGATAATATTGAATGGTACCATCTTTATTATTTCTCTGGATGATTAATTTTTATATTGATAAAATGTATATAAAACCCACTTTCTTTATATGGGTTATGATGTGATGATATGATTAATGTTTTATGATATTTTTGTACACATAAGTATGGTTTTCATTATAATATGAGTGATACCTATATCTCCATACAATTAATTGGGTAAATCTTTATATATCCTGAGATAACAATGGGAAATAAGTCGCTAGTATTGATCTAATATGGGAAATAAGTGCGTCCCAATCCACTATAGGAAATAAGTGTGTCCTGATCCACAATGGGAAACATGTGATAAGTACCAATGAACTATGTTTATGGTCTTAGTAGTTAACCTTAAGATATGAAATGATTTTCTATATTTATGATGGTGCCATAATTTTATGAAATTATCTTATGGTTAATTATTAATTTATGATCATCTCTCACTATTATGGGTCATTTTTTCTGAATTAATAAATTTTAATGCCATGAATCATGTTTATGATCAATGAAATGTTGGTTATGAACTTACTAATTTATGTTCATGATCAAATAACCTTATGATTATCTTATGATTTCATATGATCATATATTTATATCTCCTATATTTAACCTTACTGAGCATATGAGCTCACCCTTTCTTATGTTTCTTTCCATAGGTTATGAAGAAAGGTTTAGGTAGGGAATTATTAAAAGGAGTACTATGTGAGAATACATTTTTGGGATATATTGAATATATTTCATGAAATAAGAAGATTTTGTTTCTAGTCTCCAAATACACTAAACTATTCTGGTCACAGGGCACGTGTTTATGAAATGTATTGAATATTCATATAAAAATATGTGATATTTATATATAAAATCCTAGGTCTATATAGTTATGTGGTTATAAAATTATCTTTTTTTGGTTTAACGAGTTGAATTGTGGTTGTGTTTAATGTTATATGAATGAAGTAATGTTATATGGTTACACCGTATAGAATATTCCACTAAGTCATGAAGGTGTTTATGATTAGTTGATATGAGTTCTTGATATATTAAATAAGTACTGAAAGAAATTAAAAGTTCTTAGATTGTGTGAAAACAGTTGGTGATAAATTTACAAAGTATATGTTTGGTAAGTATAAAGGAGAATAATTTTACACATATTGAGTTGTTTGAAAAAAAATCATGACATTATATTCAAATTAATGTAAATTTTATATGGTGTTGATTCATGAAGTAGTGTGAAATATCTTAAACGTATGATTTTGAGCATTATTCTTAATATAGTGCTCATGGAGTTTTCCCAATACAATTTCATGGAATAGTTTAATCAAGTTTACTAAATTAAGCATTATTCATTTAATTTATACTCAATATAGTGTGATTATATTATATTAAATGAAATTACATTGAACAAGGGAGATAATTTTATTCAATGTAGTAAAATATATAATATATGAAATAGTGCATATACATGAATTATTTATTTTCAAATCCCTAACAAAGATTCAAGTTTTTATATTAAGTTGATTAATGAAATAAACATGTATTAGTGGTATGGTTAGTAAGAAGAGAAGATCATGGTGTCTGATTTGATTTCCAATGATCAAGAGTATCTATTTTTACTGATTTAAAGCATGTGGTTTTGAGGGTGTGTTAAGGGAGCTTATGAAAAGATTTTAATTGATAGAGGGTGAGTTCAAAATTTATAGGGATCCATGATATTTATATAATGAATTAATTTGTGAAGACCAAGTTTATTATTGAAGTATTCATAGATATTTACCATTATTGAAGAAATATTTATATTTTTTTATTAATTATACAAAGTGACTTTCTTGATATGATTTTATCATTATTGATGTATTAATTTGGGATCACTGATTTGAAGGTAAATTTTATAATAATTAAGTTAATAGGAACCTATGATTTATTATAAACCTATTATAATGATAGTAAATCATATAAAAAATAGACATTCCTTATCATACAAAGTACATAGTATATTTTTATGAGTAATAAAACTTGTAAAAATACTGTGTTGTCCACTCATGTGTTTATTTGATTTAAAAAAAATTCATGGAAAAAATAAAAAACATTTTATCTAAAAAGACAATGATAATTGATTTTTCTTAAATCATAAAAATTATAAAGGAAAAGGATGTATTGATTAAACCTTTCTCTTAATGTATTAACATCTCTCCTGATATCTCTTAAATTGAAATTAGAGCAATACAAGTTTTCCTTTTAAGATATTTTTTAAGTTTATTTCATATGTTATGGAATTTTTTATCCTTGGTATGGATCCTAAAAATCATGTGAATATAAAATATGCTCCTGGTTTTGATGAAAATAATTTTAATATATAGAAATAAAGATTAATTTCACATTTTCTCTCAGCTAATTTTGATATTTATGATGTTCTCATCAAAGGTTTTATTTCCATGGTGGAGTGAGAAGTTGTGAAAATTATTAATCCCAAGACCTTTAAAAATCATATAGATGATTGAAATTTAATTTCTTTTAATAACTATAAATATATTTAGGACAAGTTGAAAAATATATATGAAGTTTATGATAACATTAATGAAGCTAAACTTGATACCTAGAAATAAAAAATTAAATATGTGTACATGGTTGATGATAAATTATTCGACAATTTCTTTTCACATGTGAATGAAATTGTGAATTCAATAAGGGGTTTTGAAAATACTCTTGAATATTTCACTATTGTGATGAATATTATTCAAATTATATGAGATATGTTTTATGATAAGGTATCATTACTTGAAAATAGAGATTTTTATTTATTTTCCCATGATGATTTTCACAACATGTTAAATATTTATGAAATGAAAAAATTATTAGCGGTGAAAAAAATCATAAAAGTGATACGAAAATTTATTTTAAGGCAGTTAATAATTAGAAAATACAAGAATAAATAAAATAAAATAGAAATTTTTATTTTGATGATGACGATAATAATGAAAAATTTGAGAAATTGGTTTCTATAATATCAAGGAGTGTTAGAAAAAGAAAAATAAAGTATAGGGGGAACTTAATCTTAGTTATTTTAACTACATCAGTGCTATTAATTTTACTATAAATTATCTATATCTAAAAAGGATATTGATGAGGATGTTACTATAAATAATTTTTAGAGGGAAATGGTTAGTAAATTAAATAATTATAAATCTTTCAAAAAAAGTAAGGGATAAAATTGTTCTAAATTAAGCTCAAGTATGGAGGTTAATTAATATTAAAGAATTTAAAATATGGAATAAAAAAACTAAAAAAATTTAGCAAATCAATTTTTTTTCAAAATCAATTTTAATAGTGAAAACAATGAATAAAAAATATTTAGTTTTTATCAATACTTATTAAAATTATTGATCAATACTTAGATATATTTTAGAGTATATTGTTATTTGAAATACCTTTTCTCATACAAAAAAAAAATTCAACACTAGAAATTATTAATTATAAAAGTATAAATTAATTTGAGAAACCATAATAATTTAAAAAACTATTTAATAAATATACTTCTTATTTTGAAGCAGGTAGAAAAAATTAATTGTATCATATAAAATAAAATACCTTTTCAAAATACCAACAAAAGATAAAGAAAATTAAATATAATGTAAAATGGTTTTTAGTAAGATGTTCATATATGAGTGATATCTTAATCCTCTTTATTCAAATGAAATGACAACCAAGAAAACTCTCATAAATTTGAGTAAGTTTTATATTAAAGGGGTGAGTCTACAATCGGGACTGGGTAAAAAATAATAGAAATAACTAACCATATCCTATACTAATAAACTTTTACAAATTTATTTAGGGAATTAAAAAAAGTGATGAAAAATATATTAAAGGGTTTTATACCTTTTTTAAAAATATAGAAAGAAAAAAAAATTATAAACAATAAATGTAATGAAATTAACTCTAGAAAAATAAAAATATGATAAAAAAGAAACAAATAAAAGATTATTAATAATTATATATATATTCTTGTGTGTGAGATTTAATTTTTATAAATTATATCCTTCTATAGATTTAAAGGGAGTAGGCTTCACTATTTTATCTTAGAGATTCTTTTACTGAAGTTTACTCAAAAACATATTACCATTAAATTATTTTGTTCGAGACAAATTTTAGAAAAAGAAAAATTGTTTTGTTCCTGAAAAAAATTCCCATATAAATATATTTTTTAGTAAAAATATTCATTTAAATATAGTAATAATTATCCCTAGGCTGATATAGAAGGTAGACATGATCATGTATCCAAATCACAAATTTTAATTCCATTAAATACCATATCAGTGAAGGTTGGATAGATTTGATAATCATATATGGAAAATTAGATACAAATAGGTTGAATGGTCTTTACAAATAGTTTTAGTTTCCTTTATGGTCAATTAAATTAAAATTCATGATCCCTTCCTTTAACATACAAGGCTACTTCAATCCTTTGATAATTCTACTAAGAATGAAAATTAGTCACTGTTACTACCTTTTAAGAGCATATTCACTTCAATTAAAATTCATAATCATTTATTTACTTTAAAAAATAAAAATTTGGTAGAAAATTATTACCAATTATATAAAATATCATGGTAAGTTTAACTATTCATGACTTTATTCATGGTTAGTGATCTAAACTATCACAGTTAATTATGCCAACACTTAGAATTTTTTTTTGAGTGTTCTCCACTTGAAATAAAATTATTGGATAATACTTGTAACTAAAAATACCTTTAATATGATATAATCCTTAATATAAATTAAATAAATTAATACCATTTTAAATAATATTTGTGAGAATTAAAATGATTAATTATTACTTTTACCAACAATCTCTCCCATTTTAATGGCCACAAATCATGAAAACTGTATACAAGGATAAATAAGAACCAAACATAATAAAAGCCACATTATAAAATATATCTTTATAAAAATTATAAATATATATAATTCATCTTTCAAAAATTAATAAAAAAACATTTCATACTATAAAGTACTTACTTCCTTCTCCCCCTTTATAAACATAAAAAAGATATCCATGTTGGAACAAAAATGTGAGTAATAATAGAATACACCAAATTTGATATATAAAATGTCAATAATACTATATCAGAGAAAATATAGAGATAAAAAATCTTGAAAAAGTATAAAATTATACAATATTTAATTAAAATCTTTATTCTAACTTATCTTATATAAGATAGTTAGAAAAAATTCTTAGATTTATATAAAAAGCAGACTTAAGAAATAAGTATCAAAAGGGAAATCCCCTTTATTTATAAATTTCTAAAAAAATAATCAATAAAATATTCAAAATAAAAAATAGAAAATATTCCCAAAATTAAAAAAATACAAGGAAATATATCTGTTCCTTCTTAACATGATGTCCATAAGTGGAATCATAAGTATCATCATCCTCTTTTCCTTTATAATAGGTAGATTCATGAGAAGAATATGAATATTATATTTAATATAGTGGTGGAATAATTATTGGATAATGAATATTGAAATTATAAGGATGAAAATAAACCACAAAAGTAGTCTCACCATAATTTAGTTTGTTTATCTCATTAGGGAACTAAGGAAGAAAAATCACGCAATCCTAAAACATCTCAGACCCCTACACTATCAAACTCTTAAATACCTACATGGTATTAAAAAAATTATCAAGAGTTATCCTAATTAAATATATACTAGTTTCTTGATCTTTAAAATCCTAATAAACTTCACAAATCCTAAACTTTTACCTCAAAATTTTGAATATATTTTTCACATCAAACTTAGTAAATTTTTTTTCCTCATATTCCTCATATTTTCATCAACCTTATGAATTTATTCATAATGGATATTTAATTTTCTATCCACTCAACCAAAAAAATAAATTAATATTTTTATGAATTCTAGTATGATGATTATTGATAATAAAAATTTTATTATTAATCATATTTTGAACTAATGTATGCTGCTCATTTCTAAAATCACCAGAAATTCTCAATGATAATCTGAATTGTTTATCCTACTCTATGATGACCTTAAGGATTTGTTATAAAATCCTATCCATATATAAATTAGGTGTAATTGGGGAAATAATATGTTTTATAGGATAAATTTTCATTGAAATCCCAAATTAAATCACTTTCAAAACTCTTCATACTAAAAGTTAGAGTTGGTTCATGAGAAATAGAATATAGATAGACAACTTGTAATGCCCCGACCCTAGTTACCCAGAGTCGGTGCATTATTACATAACATTGGCATGATCATGAGAAAGATCAAGTCTCGAAAGACCGATTAGTTTAGTAGCCTTGGAATAACTAGATACATCCATAAATTTTTACATTACATCATAAAAAAAACATCTTGTCTTCATATCCCCCCATACTATCCCTGCAGGTCATTCATAAATTACTTCTTCATAATCCTGGGAAAAAAAATAAAACATTGAAAGGGGTGAGCTCGGATGCTCAGTAAGGATAACATTATAGCAGAAGCTTTCATAAATAAGCATAAACACTTAAGGCAATTTATAACTAAAACAAAAGCCTTTTAAACTTGAACTTCAGCATAAAATGGCAAAGGTAAAATGAAATAATGCCATTTACTTACTCACATGGATATTCTACTAGTCGAATGATCACATGCAATATCAATAACCACTTTCATAATGATGGAATGCATAATGCCAGACTATCATAACCACATAGCCAAGGCCTCGTGCCAAGACTATAAATAAGATTTTGCCAAGGCCTTGTGCCAAGACACTAGTTTGTCTCATGAGACCTACCGATGCATCGAGGAGCTATAGCGGGCTCCACCCGTCACTTATTAAGTCCAATGCATTCCTCATATGAACAGGTTTAAACATAACATAAACATTCGTATTAAAACTAGCATACGAAATGTCAATACTTCTACCACAAACCATGAATGGTATAAAAATAGCACATCCATAGTCAAACATAACTCATTTGATACAATATGGAAGATTGTATTGTATCACATTAACCTCAATCAATAATAATGAAGGATGTTGACATAGATGAAAATAATCATCAAAACTATTTGAGAGAAATATCCCCCTTTTTCTTGAAAACATTTAAAAGTCACACTATTTGTCAAGAAGCCATTTAAAATAGATTTTTGAATCAAAGTGTCCCATACCACTTTGAAACTTTTTAAAAGGAGTTTTAATTTGTAAACTTTAATGTCCATATAAATAAATCCTTAAAACCATTTTTTTAAAACATGGACATTAATGAGAAAGATTTAGATGAATAAGTCTTTAAATCATTTTGAAAAATGGTATTTTAGTTAGAGATTCCAACCAAAAGAGACACTTGAATACAAATAATTGTGGTAATCAAAACTTTGTAATATCATGAGAATAAAGGGATTCATGATATACTATGTCAAAGTACATTATATACACCACATAAAAGTGATTTGGTGTATATCAACAAAGAAGTCTCAATGGAATGTAAATTGAGATGAAATCTCTCATAAAGGTTGTATCCTTAGGTTAAGGATAAATCAACGACATAATTATGTGTGACAAATATAAATACACTAAATATGATTGGATATTCAGTGCAAATCAATCAAAGGATATTCACACATATTCTTGTAAAAACAATACCAACGAATTGGATGTTTAACTCAACAAATGGAGAATGAGTTAAAATTACTCTTATCAAATTCATATCAATGACTTGAGAATTATCAATGGAGTGATTATGTGTATCAAACTTATATCCACAGGAAGGGGAGTGGAAATTATGACATAATCAAATGAATAGTGATTCCACACATAATCTTGGGGTAATATAATCAATGAAATATGCGTAAAGCCAAATGAGTGGAAATTGAAATCTCAAATTCCCTTATTGATTAGGTAACTTAAGAAACATACACCCATGAAAGAAGTATCATACCATGATGATGTAAATACCTATAAATTAAAGTATATTACACAATGAATACAATCATGGGCAGTACACATACACCACATGCAATAATTAAGTGGTGATCAATGGAAATCTCACGAAATTAAAAGTGAGATAAGAAACCCCTTACCACGTTAATCAACTGAGTCGTATGGCCAAAAGTTAATAACCACCAAATGATTTACAGAATAACATGAATATAAATATAATCATGAATATATATCAAATGGCAGTACACAATACACCACTTTCAATAATTTAGTGGCGAAAAATGGAAATCTCACGGAATTGAAAGTGAGATAAGAAAATCCCTTACTTTGTACTTTTTTCTTGGTCGATGGTAGGTTTACCTCCTGTATAATGGTGAAATAATTGTTATTGAATAATAAAAGAATCATCTACTTTAATATGATATCATATATGATCTTTTAATATTGATTTGTTAATAATATCTTAGAATTATCGTCATTTCGGGTGTTAACGGGTTCATTTTACTTTATATTCTTTGTTATGTGAGCCATATTCGTTATTAATTGGATGTATATTATTCATATCCAGAATGGTATCAAGTTCTTAAACATCATTTTTAAATCCTCAAATGATAATTATACTTGAATGGATACGATGGAGAATGAATCTCATCGCGTTCGTGGAGACGGTAGTCCGTACGTACGCACGAACGCTACTTCCATTTAATTTTTATTTTAAAAGAATCGAATCCAAATTATACATAGGTATATTACTATTCCAGTATAATATAATATTTTATATATGTTACTTAAGTTCATTAACACCATCCTTTATACGTTCCATGTGTGGTATGAACGAGTCATATCATTTTAAGGGGGCGGTAGTCCGCACTTCCTCAAATGAAATTATCGTATGTATATACAACAAGAAACGAATAATGGTATAAAATAAAATGGAATTACAGAAGCTTATATATAAAATATATATCATTAATATCATATTTAATTACAGTGCCATCCTAATGGCCACCATGAGAGGCGGTAAGATGTATTTGAACAATCATCGTTTCGTGAGGCGTTAGTTTTCCATCCACAGAAACATTATGTTCATCATCCATTAGATGGAGTTGTGTGAATGTGTAGTTTGAATCCTTCTTATAACAACATCCTAGTATATTGTGGATACTGGTGTCGTTACAAAATAAAGGAAATAAAAAGATTTTGGGGGTTGGAGAAGCAAAATAATTGAAAATAATTTAAGAGAAAATGTTACCTTTAATTTAGGTAACTCACTTTGGTTGGAACCAAAGGACTTCTTGAAATGCTTTCTGCCTAAGGGGAAGCTTCAAGGAGGAGGAGAGGGATGTGGGGAGCTTAGTTGGGCAGAGTTTGGACGAGCCAAGTGGCTTGAGAGGTGTGAGGAATGAGTAGAAGTGGTCTCCTTTTATAAGGGAGAGGAGGGGCTCTTTAGGAAAGTGTGAAAGTATTACTTTATAATATATTTGTATTCGGTTTATAATGGTCCAAAAAATCATTGAGGTCGAAGATAAGATGACTAATATTCTAAATAACATCAACCAATAAGAATTTGACAGGTTTTAGATAATATTTTAATCATTATAATCTTATTTATTTAAATGATTTATTAATGAGGTAAACATTGCATCATTATTGTGTAATTAATAATTTAACTTATTTGATGTCTAAAAATTATAAATAAAATATAATCATGTAGGAAATAGTTTTAGATTTCTAATGAATATTTATAATCGAAAATCCAACATGTATAACCCTATGTAAAAATTGTTCTTCTAAAAGATGTAAGCTTATGCCATTTTTATTTTTATTTTAACTTTATTAATATAATGTGTCATTATCACTTACAAGTGGATCCATGGGGTCCCAAAATAGACCCCAAGATGCCCATGGTCGACCATGTATCAACCAATAGGATTAGGACACGTTTTAGGGTAATTTAGTATTATTATAATATTATTTTTTAACCCTTATTTACCGGATTTACCCTTAACCATGGTAAATAAAATATTTACCGCAGTAATTATTCAAAATGTCTAAAAATAAAAGTTACCTATTTACACAATTTGAACATCCTGATTCCAAATATGGAATCCATTTTCCTAAATTCAAAACACAGAAGTGGCAGAAATTAATTTAAAATTAATTCCCGCTGTCAAAACAAAAAGCGTGTTTTTAAGAGATAATAACTATCAAAAGATTGACACTTGTTTATGTTCGGTTTAATTGTAAAATTATGTCCAATGACAAACATTAAATTGAATGGTAAAAATATATTCTAAATATACTTTAAAACCACTCAAATTCATAATTTATCAATATTAATTATTTTGATTAAAAAAGTTGTTTTTAATTAAAATTTAGTAATTTTCACTATTCATCAAAATATAAAAGTTATCCGAAAAGTACCAAAATTTCACCTTAGGCTAAATTTGATATTCCGAATCCAAAAATGAAGTCCATTTTGAAATATAAAATATATATAATTTCAAAAATTAAGTATTACTATTCATAGTTTGATCGGTTGTGGTGTGTGTTAAAACTCGAAGTTGCGTACAACACACGCTACTGTTTTATTCAAAGGAAAGCGTACCGTGGAAGCTTGGGATGTTTTATTTTAAATTTTTTTTGATGTCCCCATTTAGTCAAAAAGTTTAAAATATTTTATTTAAAAAGGGTTCACTATTAAAATTTGGTAAAACTACAATACTGAAGATGAATTTGTTCTTACATTATGTCTAAGAAACTCATAATATGGATTCTAAAATTATAAGGATTATATAAAGTTTAAAATTTAGTTAATAATATTCATAAACTTTTTTGAACGGCTTGTTTGGTAAGTCATGGTGCGCTTGAACTCGGTGTTGCGTGTAGTGCAAGTTATTGAATTATTTTTGAAGAAATAACACACTATGAAATCTTGGGGTGTTACATTCTCCCCTCCTTCAATAAATTTCGTCCTCGCAATTTGAAATTGTTCTTCGAAAATAAAAGGTTGAAAATAGAAAATATATTTGTGGGAAAACCCACATCGGAAATTGGTTTACTAAAATTTAGTCTTAATATGAGGAAAAGAGAAATGAAAGGGTCACCACCAAATTATGATCTCGATTACGAGAACATTGGTGGCAATTAGAGACATATAATTGGAAGAAAAACGTAAATATTTATAGTTAGTGGTTGAGGTCATCAATCACAAACAAGTATAAAATTGAGGTCCTTAAACTCATCAATCTATGATGATTTGAAGTACCATCGGTTCAACAAAATATAGGGTATTGGGATCACACATTTTTGACATTTCAAAATATCTTAGTTGAAATCCCACATCGAAAAATGAATTAATGAGGCCTCTATTTAAAATAAAGAGTGGAAAGTATGAAGATTACCGAAAATAACACATACTAGGGTTCCATGTAGGAAAATATGGATATGGAGGAGAAATCTAACCATCAATTATCTGATTGAGAGTGGTAGAGAACATGGCTATGAAAAGGCCAACAATCCCAAAGCCATAAATTAGTGATGATTTAAGGTACCATCTAGGACAACATTTTTTTTAAAGTTACATTACATAAGGAAGAGGAATTCATTTATGATATTGACTAAGAACATTATGAGATATACTTAAATTTTAAGTAGATTTTCATTCTTTAATAAATTTCCACCACTAACTCAATTTTTTTTAAACGATGAGTATTCAAGAAGACTTGGTCACACTGGAAGAGCTAGAATAAACTTCTATAGAATCACATGATCCATGTAGGATAAACCATATATTTATATTGTCTTTGAAGATTAATCAAAACCAAAATGGTTAGTGAATGATCTAATGATCCCCCAAAAGGATATTCATATGCACTAATCTTAATTTCTAAAATTAAACCAACAATACCCCAAAGTTAAATAGATACCATTCAATAACCAATTGTCCTTAAAATCCTTTAATATAATCCAAACTAATATTGAAACCCAAAACATAGAAGAATTTGATTATGTAGTCTCCCATGTTACATTGTATCTCCAAATGACATCAAATACTCTTAAAGTCACATACTTAAAAGTAATTAACATCATCACATATTCTCTGTTATAGGTTAATCATTTCCATAAATAACCCAAATCACTATAAATCAACAATAAAAATGTAGATAAAAATCCACCATTACTCTACAAATGAAACCTCATTGTATTCTATTTTCCTTGGGCATATAGTGTTCCTAACAAAACGAACATCTTCCAAAATAACATTTATCACTTAATCACCAAATCATTTTCCTATACCAAGGGTATTCATTTGATAAGACATAAGAACCCAAATCATCTTATTATTGATCAATAAAATCATTTAACAAAAAAAATAGTCATACTAACCAGGGACTTCACGTAGTCCAGTGGTAGGCGATAAATCCCAATTGCACTTTGGTTGTGGGTTCGATTCCCACAGCTTTTTCCGACGCGACGGGTTGTCACACGGTCTACGTGTTGTCCTTTTTCAAAAACTATATTCTATAATATTACCAAAATGAGATAAAATTTTCAAAATAACATAATTTAACCACAAATGTTATATCATACTTTTCATTTTCATCCCAAATTATAATAACTTATCATTTTCTCAAACCCCAATGATCATATAAAACCAAATGGTTATTTATACCTATATCCACAAGAGAAGAGACAATTCTTCCTCAAATATCATCTTCACATGACAAACTGCGGGGTTACAAATACAAGAGAAAATTATTCCAAAGTAAACCCATCAACAAGGAGTGCTAATTTTTCACCAACCATTTATTTCCACATAACATCTTCTTTGACCAAGAAAATATCCTATAGAATAGGACATTCACTCGGGTAATGGCCAGGTCCCCTACATTTACGACAAATGACTGTAAATGGACTCTTGGGACCATTTTTATCTTCTTCCATAGTACTCTTCATTTTTCTTCGGCAATTCTTCACTTTATGTCCTTCCTTCCCGCACGTAAAACATTTCGTTGTCCCGTTGAGACACTTTCCTGGGTGTCTCTTTCCACAATTCCTGCATGATGAAAATTGAGGTTTCTTTTCTCCATGGTCTCCATTGCTGGAGATCTTATCATTTATCACCTTTCTCTTCCTTGTTGAGTCTGGGAGTTGGTTAATATATATGTTGTTGATCATATTTTTGGAAAACTGATTTGGCATAAAGACGATATCTTTTACGCCTATCAACATTCCATTTTGTTGCTCATTGCCACCACCGTTCCCACCTTGTACATCATTCTCAAAGTCACTATGACTTCCTTGGAATCCAGCCATTGACTAAAACCAGAAATCATTGTGTGAGTAATAGTAGTCGTAAAATTATTTAGAGATTAAAATGTCACCATATTCTCAATTTGAAACATATTAGGATTAACCAAGGTCATTTACTCTCATCTTATGTATATATTACTTAAATCGGTTTGTAAAGAAAATGTAAATTATCCTAAGCATATCCCCCGGGAGTGTCGTAACCAAGAGTGCAGCAAGGCCCGTTGTCGTGCACCAGTTCCCGTTCGAGTCTATCTCAAAGCGGTGTTTTCGGGTTTTACCCCTAGGTACATCTGTGCCAGAGCCGCCTCTACCTGCTCGTATCCAGACAGGGATGTATTGCTCGGAAAACTCACAAAATCTCTACAATACCAAAATTCTAGGAAGTTCTTTTATACTAATCCTCAAAGTTCATCTTAGGTCTACGTGCTCTAATCAGAGTTTATCTAAATCTAGCTACCAAGGTTTGTACTAAACTTCCTCTGATACCAACTGTAATGCCCCGACCCTAGTTACCCAGAGTCGGTGCATTATTACATAACATTGGCATGATCATGAGAAATATCAAGTCTCGAAAGACCGATTAGTTTAGTAGCCTTGGAATAACTAGATACATCCATAAATTTTTACATTACATCATAAAAAAAACATCTTGTCTTCATATCCCCCCATACTATCCCTGCAGGTCATTCATAAATTACTTCTTCATAATCCTGGGAAAAAAAATAAAACATTGAAAGGGGTGAGCTCGGATGCTCAGTAAGGATAACATTATAGCAGAAGCTTTCATAAATAAGCATAAACACTTAAGGCAATTTATAACTAAAACAAAATCCTTTTAAACTTGAACTTCAGCATAAAATGGCAAAGGTAAAATGAAATAATTCCATTTACTTACTCACATGGATATTCTACTAGTCGAATGATCACATGCAATATCAATAACCACTTTCATAATGATGGAATGCATAATGCCAGACTATCATAACCACATAGCCAAGGCCTCGTGCCAAGACTATAAATAAGATTTTGCCAAGGCCTTGTGCCAAGACACTAGTTTGTCTCATGAGACCTACCGATGCATCGAGGAGCTATAGCGGGCTCCACCCGTCACTTATTAAGTCCAATGCATTCCTCATATGAACAGGTTTAAACATAACATAAACATTCGTATTAAAACTAGCATACGAAATGTCAATACTTCTACCACAAACCATGAATGGTATAAAAATAGCACATCCATAGTCAAACATAACTCATTTGATAAAATATGGAAGATTGTATTGTATCACATTAACCTCAATCAATAATAATGAAGGATGTTGACATAGATGAAAATAATCATCAAAACTATTTGAGAGAAATATCCCCCTTTTTCTTAAAAACATTTAAAAGTCACACTATTTGTCAAGAAGCCATTTAAAATAGATTTTTGAATCAAAGTGTCCCATACCACTTTGAAACTTTTTAAAAGGAGTTTTAATTTGTAAACTTTAATGTCCATATAAATAAATCCTTAAAACCATTTTTTTAAAACATGGACATTAATGAGAAAGATTTAGATGAATAAGTCTTTAAATCATTTTGAAAAATGGTATTTTAGTTAGAGATTCCAACCAAAAGAGACACTTGAATACAAATAATTGTGGTAATCAAAACTTTGTAATATCATGAGAATAAAGGGATTCATGATATACTATGTCAAAGTACATTATATACACCACATAAAAGTGATTTGGTGTATATCAACAAAGAAGTCTCAATGGAATGTAAATTGAGATGAAATCTCTCATAAAGGTTGTATCCTTAGGTTAAGGATAAATCAATGACATAATTATGTGTGACAAATATAAATACACTAAATATGATTGGATATTCAGTGTAAATCAATCAAAGGATATTCACACATATTCTTGTAAAAACAATACCAACGAATTGGATGTTTAACTCAACAAATGGAGAATGAGTTAAAATTACTCTTATCAAATTCATATCAATGACTTGAGAATTATCAATGGAGTGATTATGTGTATCAAACTTATATACACAGGAAGGGGAGTGGAAATTATGACATAATCAAATGAATAGTGATTCCACACATAATCTTGGGGTAATATAATCAATGAAATATGCGTAAAGCCAAATGAGTGGAAATTGAAATCTCAAATTCCCTTATTGATTAGGTAACTTAAGAAACATACACCCATGAAAGAAGTATCATACCATGATGATGTAAATACCTATAAATTAAAGTATATTACACAATGAATACAATCATGGGCAGTACACATACACCACATGCAATAATTAAGTGGTGATCAATGGAAATCTCACGAAATTAAAAGTGAGATAAGAAACCCCTTACCACGTTAATCAACTGAGTCGTATGGCCAAAAGTTAATAACCACCAAATGATTTACAGAATAACATGAATATAAATAGAATCATGAATATATATCAAATGGCAGTACACAATACACCACTTTCAATAATTTAGTGGCGAAAAATGGAAATCTCACGGAATTGAAAGTGAGATAAGAAAATCCCTTACTTTGTAATTTTTTCTTGGTCGATGGTAGGTTTACCTCCTGTATAATGGTGAAATAATTGTTATTGAATAATAAAAGAATCATCTACTTTAATATGATATCATATATGATCTTTTAATATTGATTTGTTAATAATATCTTAGAATTATCGTCATTTCGGGTGTTAACGGGTTCATTTTACTTTATATTCTTTGTTATGTGAGCCATATTAGTTATTAATTGGATGTATATTATTCATATCCAGAATGGTATCAAGTTCTTAAACATCATTTTTAAATCCTCAAATGATAATTATACTTGAATGGATACGATGGAGAATGAATCTCATCGCGTTCGTGGAGACGGTAGTCCGTACGTACGCACGAACGCTACTTCCATTTAATTTTTATTTTAAAAGAATCGAATCCAAATTATACATAGGTATATTACTATTCCAGTATAATATAATATTTTATATATGTTACTTAAGTTCATTAACACCATCCTTTATACGTTCCATGTGTGGTATGAACGAGTCATATCATTTTAAGGGGGCGGTAGTCCACACTTCCTCAAATGAAATTATCGTATATATATACAACAAGAAACGAATAATGGTATGAAATAAAATGGAATTACAGAAGCTTATATATAAAATATATATCATTAATATCATATTTAATTACAGTTCCATCCTAATGGCCACCATGAGAGGCGGTAAGATGTATTTGAACAATCATCGTTTCGTGAGGCGTTAGTTTGCCATCCACAGAAACATTATGTTCATCATCCATTAGATGGAGTTGTGTGAATGTGTAGTTTGAATCCTTCTTATAACAACATCCTAGTATATTGTGGATACTGGTGTCGTTACAAAAGAAAGGAAATAAAAAGATTTTGGGGGTTGGAGAAGCAAAATAATTGAAAATAATTTAAGAGAAAATGTTACCTTTAATTTAGGTAACTCACTTTGGTTGGAACCAAAGGACTTCTTGAAATGCTTTCTGCCTAAGGGGAAGCTTCAAAGAGGAGGAGAGGGATGTGGGGAGCTTAGTTGGGTAGAGTTTGGACGAGCCAAGTGGCTTGAGAGGTGTGAGGAATGAGTAGAAGTGATCTCCTTTTATAAGGGAGAGGAGGGGCTCTTTAGGAAAGTGTGAAAGTATTACTTTATAATATATTTGTATTCGGTTTATAATGGTCCAAAAATCATTGAGGTCGAAGATAAGATTACTAATATTCTAAATAACATCAACCAATAAGAATTTGACAGGTTTTAGATAATATTTTAATCATTATAATCTTATTTATTTAAATGATTTATTAATGAGGTAAACATTGCATCATTATTGTGTCATTAATAATTTAACTTATTTGATGTCTAAAAATTATAAATAAAATATCATCATGTAGGAAATCGTTTTATCTTTCTAATGAATATTTATAATCGAAAATCCAACATGTATAACCCTATGTAAAAATTGTTCTTCTAAAAGATGTAAGCTTATGCCATTTTTATTTTTATTTTAACTTTATTAATATAATGTGTCATTATCACTTACAAGTGGATCCATGGGGTCCCAAAATAGACCCCAAGATGCCCATGGTCGACCATGTATCAACCAATAGGGTTAGGACACGTTTTAGGGTAATTTAGTATTATTATAATATTATTTTTTAACCCTTATTTACCGGATTTACCCTTAACCATGGTAAATAAAATATTTACCGCAGTAATTATTCAAAATGTCTAAAAATAAAAGTTACCTATTTACACAATTTGAACATCCTGATTCCAAATATGGAATCCATTTTCCTAAATTCAAAACACAGAAGTGGCAGAAATTAATTTAAAATTAATTCCCGCTGTCAAAACAAAAAGCGTGTTTTTAAGAGATAATAACTATCAAAAGATTGACACTTGTTTATGTTCGGTTTAATTGTAAAATTATGTCCAATTACAAACATTAAATTGAATGGTAAAAATATATTATAAATATAATTTAAAACCACTCAAATTCATAATTTATCAATATTAATTATTTTGATTAAAAAAGTTGTTTTTAATTAAAATTTAGTAATTTTCACTATTTATCAAAATATAAAAGTTATCCGAAAAGTACCAAAATTTCACCTTAGGCTAAATTTGATATTCCGAATCCAAAAACGAAGTCCATTTTGAAATATAAAATATATATAATTTCAAAAATTAAGTATTACTATTCATAGTTTGATCGGTTGTGGTGTGTGTTAAAACTCGAAGTTGCGTACAACACACGCTACTGTTTTATTCAAAGGAAAGCGTACCGTGGAAGCTTGGGATGTTTTATTTTAAAATTTTTTTGAATGCCCATTTAGTCAAAAAGTTTAAAATATTTTATTTAAAAAGGGTTCACTATTAAAAGTTGGTAAAACTACAATACTGAAGATGAATTTGTTCTTACATTATGTCTAAGAAACTCATAATATGGATTCTAAAATTATAAGGATTATATAAAGTTTAAAATTTAGTTAATAATATTCATAAACTTTTTTGAACGGCTTGTTTGGTAAGTCATGGTGCGCTTGAACTCGGTGTTGCGTGTAGTGCAAGTTATTGAATTATTTTTGAAGAAATAACACACTATGAAATCTTGGGGTGTTACACAACTATCTTATAAATATCCCCTATAAAGTGTAATGAGTTGTGTACCCTAAGGTATGAATTCAATTTAATTTCATTAATTTCATATTTATTTTGGTGGGTTTTATTAGGGAAGTGGTTGGTAGATTCTATAGACCACAAAATTAGGGAAGGGGAATGGTGTAAAAAATTCACCAAAGGAGCAGATGGACACCAGAAGTTTAGTGAGGGGCTAGAAAACTTTTTGTGTCCTTAGTTTGGGTTTCACCCCCAACATCTAGGTTTCAATGAAAAATAATAGAGTTTCAATTGGATGTTAGACCCCCCAACTATATAGGGTCATATTTTGGTCTTTTTAATTCTTCCTTCTTCTTTTAATACCCCCCAATACTATCCTTTTCACCCATAAGAATCACCTCAAGCTTCATTCCATTCCTTAATGATTTTACCTACATCTACATAATTTCTTGGTTGAATTACTCATTTTAAGATTAATTTATCAACAATATATAAGTTTAACTATGTGTAACCTATAATTCTTAGTTTCTCGCATTTTTTCCTTATATTTTGTTTTAAAACCATAAATTGGGGGGGGGGGGTTATCTGGTTTTTTATTCTCATAAATTGAGGTCAATTCATATAATGATATCATATGAGAATGATCATACTATTATAAGGTATGATGTAAGTGGAACAAAAAATTTCCTTGGTTTTATATGAGTTATATTCATGATTTTATATGCGGGTGTTGAATAGTGGGTATAATGACCTAAAATTTATATATAGAAATTTCCATTCTAAATATATATGTGTGTCATATAAGGTAATATAGATGATAAGAAATAATGTCACTTTATAATTAATTTGAAACATAATATTTTAATAATATTACCTTTAGGATAACAATCTAACTTATGGTATAGTAATAATATAGATATATTTTATGCTTTAAAATTAATTTTAAAAAATATTTTTATTTCATTTTAAGAACTTATATCTAAAGCTAATTTTTAGCACTTATATAATTTGAATAAAATAAATTTAATTTAATTTTTATATTCATCATGTAAAAATGATCTTAGGATTAATTTTTTGGGATTTTTTTAAAATAGATGATTTTTAGGGAGAATAGTGAAAAATATCATTTTTACCAAAATTTTATATTTTTATGATATTTTCATAAGATAAGATTGAATTGGAAATTTATAAAAATTGAAGATGTATTTAAGGAATAAAAACTATGCATTCTAAAATATTATTTTGAACTTAGAAATCACATTCTTAGCATTTTTGGAATTGATTAATATCTAGTATTAATAAAAAAACTTATTTTGGACTTTACTTTAAATTAAATTTTATTTTTATAAAATTTGGTTTTGGTTTTTCATGAAATCAAAAAAAAAAAATATTCATTTTATAATATTTTTTTCTTTAAAATCAAATACATTGATAATCTTATCCCATAAATAAATTTTAAGCTTAAAATCATTTTTTTGTAGAAATGAGTTTTATATGTTATGTGCACTAATACTAAAATTAATTTCTATAACTCTTATAAATTTTATTTTATAAATTAATTTCCATATTGGAAATCAAAATCTTCAAATTATTGAATAATTCAAAATTTTATTTTGTCCATTAAAATAAGTTACCAACGTTAGAAGTGGAGTTACCATGATAAAGGTAAATTAGGGTAAAAATAGTTTAACATAGTGAAAAATATTAAAATATGTGAATGACATGTACGATATTGGATGATAGAGAAAGTATCATCCTTTTATATTTCCCCATACTATTATTGGACATTTTTAGAGCCTTTGTCTTTAAATAATGGAATGATATTATTGAAAATTAAAGTGATTTTACAAAAATGCCACTCTCTTCACTTATAAAAGGATCTCACCTCCTTCCCATTTATCAACCCATTCAAGAGAGTTGGATTAACCAAAAATCTTCCCTATTATCTTCTCAACACCCTCCCCACATCCTTGAAGCCTTGGTCTCACCAAAATACCAAGATAAGGAGTCTTAATGAGTTACCCAAGGGAGAGCTTACAATTGATAAGTAATACACTCAACACAAATTTTCTAATTATGTTCTTCTTATACACCCCTAAAGTAACGTTTATCAATGAAGGTGTGATAATAAAAACATTGCTACTATTCTGAAGTTTTATTATACTAATGGAATATCAATTTTATACCTTACTCCAAAATCATTGAGAAAAATGAAAACATTATCATGCATATGTGCAGACTACCACCTCCATGAATGACGTATTCAATTTTTCCTCTCCACCTTAAAATAGAAGGTTCATGTAACATACCTGACTTGATACTCCATCATGTGATTGAGCTGGGTCACTACTTGACCTCATGCATGCCTTCTCGTATGCTAGAGGCTTCCGACTAATAGCGAGGGTGTAAGGAATATAGCGAGGAGACTATATCCTATGGTATAGAGTTGAAATAACAACAAAATAATAAAAATAACCACACATGAAACTCAATAAGAATAAAAGAGAAAATGAAAAACTCTAAATAATAATTCAAAACATGTGATGATAGGATGGATGTAACTAGATGATGTTTTGAAATTCATATAAGTAAAAGACTAGAAAAGCTCAACAAAAGACTCCAAACCCCGATCCCAAACCCTATATTGGTCTATCTCCAAGCTCCAACCCATCCAACAAGAAATAAACCAACATTGGGATCCTTTACTTTGTATAGAGATGTATATAAGAAATTTGCCTGGGTACCAAAATATGCCCAAACAGGGTGTGAGTACAACTCTTTAGGCCGAAACTTACGATGTTTAATCATATCCAACCTACATAATCAATGCATAAAATAGTATAATGAAATAAAATTTATTTCATAAATTAATGTTTAATATCAAATAGAACTACTGACCCTCAAGCTCTAGGGTGACACTCAAGGTTATCCAACTCTAATTTGTCACCATGGAAAATGTCTCTGAGCATGTCATGATAATATGCCAACTGTAACCACACCCCTAGGGAATAACCCACAAAGTTTTATAGAATGACCAGGACAAGCCCTATAATAATTACATCATAACTGGGAATAATTCCTATAATCATTACAATATAACTAGGAACATCTCCATAAGCATTAAAACATAACCAGAAACAATCCCTATAATAATTATATCATAACCAGACAAAATACCTATAATAATTACAACATAACCAAGAACAATCCCTATAATCATTACAAAAAAATTGGGCACAATCCCTATAATAATTATATTATAAATAAGAGTCATAAAAAGAAAATAATCTAAGCCAATATAACATATGAGAACACATCAAGCATATAGAATATGTCATTACAGACCACTTTGGTTATTTCATCAAATTATCAACTAGTAATCATTTTTTTTTCTGAACCAAGTAACCCAATTACCAAATTATTCAAATTCCAAGGTAATATAATTTTCATTTCAAAAATACTATTTCATTAAAAGTTTAAAGGTACACACACCCCTCAGGTGGCCACAAGTCTAGTATCATATCCAATGGATCCAATAGGATTATTGGGAGGTCTAGGCATAAGGATTTATTAATGATTAGTGAATTAACATTTAGATCAAGTCACACACATTATTTTATAACATGGTTGTATATTTTGAACATACATGAAAGGGAGAAAAAAAAGCCTTATAGAGATGATTTAGACCACCCACCTCAAAATAATGGTAGACATAGAAATTCCTCAATGTATAAGGTACATCTGGGTTCCTAATTTCTTCCCTTCAATGAATACCAAAGTTTCTTTCAACATAAGTCATAAGATCCTGACTCGGGTTATATAGTCCCAAACTAGGGTTTTCTTCATGGAAAAAACAAACGATTTGCGAAGGATAAGAAGAATCAGAAGGAATACCTTTAATATATGGGTTCTAAACACAAAGATCCAAAGGATTCTTGCTTCTGGTTTGAAGAGAACTCTAGAGATCACCGATTAAAGGTTTGCAGATCAAGAGAGTAGGTAACATGATATTAGAATCACTCAACACTATAGATTTAAAAGGATTATGGGTGATACACATTCATGATGTGAATAAAGGATTCATGTTTTGAATGCCTAAATTTTCCACTTATGCTGAAAAATACATTGCCTTGGATTAAAAACTCAGAAAATATTGATTTCACATTTGAATCATTCTCACGATGTGAGATTTTGATTTATCAGGTATGTACATATCCATTTGGTCCATGAATGAGATTTATGGGGTTTTCCAAGACCCATCAATGCCTTGTATGGATCTCATGGGTTCTTCTTAGATTAATTCACTTCATAATTTAACAATTCATGATGTGAATTAATTATGAATCCATAATTCAGTTCCTTTATTGCTTTCTCCCAGAATCAACCCAATCGGATCATAGACTTGATTACCAAGGTCCAAACCAAAACTAAAAAAACACATGAAGGTTAAAAAAGAATAAAGAGGGATATAAATGAAAAATATGGGATCTTAAAGCCTCCCCACCATAAAACAAATTGTCCCTAAGCTAAGATCCAAGTCATCTCAGTGGGTATCAAAAAAAAAAGTATGTCTACTATGTTCAGATATTAGATTACCTCTCATAGGGATCCTCTTGAAGATGACCATGATACCATTGCACTTGTACTAGAGGTAAAGTCTTCCCTATGAGATTATTCTCACTACTGTCCATGATATGAATCAAATGCTCCTTAAAGGATGCATCAATATCCATCTCTACGTCATCAATATATATCATGTGGTAAGGGTCAGGATGATATCTACAAACCTATGAAATGTGAAACATGTAATGTATGATAGTGTAGTGTTATGGAAGGGATGAATAATACACCACTAGACTGACGCTTTCCAATATTTCGAATAGCCTAAAAATCCCAGGCACTGGCTTCAATTTCTTTCTGATATGGTGTTTCCACAACCTTGGTAACACTCAAAGAAAAACAAGATGACCAAACTTAAACTCTAGAGTCCATATTAGATGGTCAACATATGATTTATGATGGCTTTGAATAGTCAAAAACTAATTCCTGATCAATTGAACCTATTTAGACATCTCCCACATGAGACTGGGTCCAATAAGCACTGAATCACCTTCCTCTATCCAGCAAAGGGGAAAAAGAAATGACCTCCCATACAAATCCTCAAAATGATCCATTTGAATAAATTCTTGGAAGTTGTTATTATAGGAAAACTTTTTGAGTTCTAGGAGATAATCCCAAGAACCACTTAAGTCTAAAATATAAGCTCATAGCACATGATCTAGAATATGAATCACCAGTTCAGATTAGTCGTCAGTCTAAGGATTATAGGATGTACTCAAAAGAACCTGTGATCCAAATTCCTTATGAATACCTTGATAGAATCATGATATGAAATGAGTATCTCGATTAATTCTACTTGAAACACCATGAAACCAAACTATTTATTACATGTAAAGACTACCTATATTGTTGATAGTTTTGGTCTCCCTAATAGATAAGAAGTGGGATACCTTCATTATTCAATCCATGATCACCCATACTAAATAATTCTTGTAAGGTTTCCCAGGTAATCCCATCATGAAATCCATGGTGACATCATCCCAATTTTATTCTAGAATGGTTAGAGGCTACAAAAACCCAGAAATCCTATGGTGTTGGACTTCACCTATTGATAGGTGAAATATCTTTCCACGAATCCTACTATTTCCTTTTTCATTTCTAGCCACCAATACTGCTTACAAAGATCGCGATACATCTTTGTTAGAACAAGATGTATGACCTATATAGAAGCATGGAATTTCCTCATAAGATCCTCATGTAAGTCCATATGGACCCATACACAACCATGGATAAAAAGAACATTGCCGATGACAAGAGACCAACCTGATGGTGGATCCCCACCATATAAGATTTCCCTTATATATAATAAATTTAGATCAAATAACTTCTCTCTCTTGATTTTATCTATGAGTACAAGTATAAAAAATGTAAAAGTCAAATCTTATCATCCCTGAGACTCCTAAATATCTATATTCATGTCAAAAAGGAGTTACATTAGCCACCACTTATCATAATAATCTTGAAATTCCTATGTTTATGTATTCTAGATCATATCATTTGCAACAAAATTTCTCTTTATTAGAGTGTAAGATAGTTCAAAGTTGAAGTACTAAAGATTTTTAACCCATCTCCTTTGTTAAAGGTTCAAGTTCTGTTGAGAAAAGATGTACTTAAGGAACTTGAGGTCCATGTACACCACAAAACTCTCTCCCAAATGATAGTTTATCTAGAAACTCAGGGAAAGTACCACCATAGATAACCCTAGATAATGAGTAGGGTAGTTCCTCTCATCTGGTCTCATCTATCTGGATCCATACGCAACCACTTGATCCTCCTCCATTAGAAATACTCTGAGTCTAACTCTAGATGTGTTGCAGTAAACGATATATTCTTTACCCAGAACATTCAAAGTGAGGATTGATCCTAAGGAAAACCTTTTCTTCAACTCCTATAAGGCTCTATCACAATAATTTGACTAAAAAAAACTTCACCCCCTTCTTGGTCATCATAGACATCAGCGTTTCCATATGGGAGAAGTCTTGGATGAAATTTTGATAATAACCTACTTTACCTAGAAAACTAAGAATCTCATAGACATTGTTGGGTTATTCCAAATATATCATGACTGTGACCTTCTCTAGGTCCATTTATATTCCATCCTATGAGATAACATTACCTAGTTATCAATCCATAATTTTAATTTGGATAACTTGGTATAAAGTCGATTCTATCTCAGTGTAATCAGGATGATTTCAAGATGTTGGGCATGATCATTTATCGAATAAAATCATACCAATATTTCTTTGAATAAAAATACCAAAAAATGATTCTAAAATGAATGAAATATTTAATTTATCAGGTACATGAATACCATCGATGTGTTTTTTATAAATAATTATATCACCATGAATTCATACAAGTCATACTTAATTCTAAAAGAAGTCTGAGGTATGTCAGATAGTATCACTCTCAACTGATGGTACCCTGATCTCAAGTCTATCTTAGAGAAGATCTTGGAACCTCTCAATAAATCAAGTAGATCATAGATGCATGGAAGGGGATACTGATTCTTTATGGTCATATGGTTTAGTATCTGATAATCCACACATAAGTGCAAAGTTTCTTCAACCTTCTTGGAGAAAAGCACAAGATAACCTTGTGGTGAAGTACTAAGTCATATGAATCCCTTTTCCTATAGATCTACCAACCAAAATTTAAACACATGAATATCTATTGGTCTCTTTCTATAAGGTGAGATGGAAACTGGCTTAGCTCCTAGCACCAACTCAATCATGAACTTGATCTCCTATATGGGTGGTAAGTTGGAGAATTCTTCAGAAAAGACATCATGAAAATGGTCTAACACTAGAGGAAAAATATCCTACAGTGTTCCAACATCATCATAAACAAGGATTGCTATCTGGGATGTGAGAAAATCTAATCTACACTAAATTGGTCCTGCACGACCATCTTGAAGTTCCCAGTCAACTTGGTGATAATATATTCCTCATTATAGTGATATAAAGGTAACTCTCCTCCAATAACAGTAGATATAATCCTAGTACATAACAAGACGATCTGTACCCAAAATAAAATCAAATCCTATCATTTATAGTACAACCTTCTCCCAAAATAAATAGTAACATACAATTTCAAGAGTAAATTTCTTGCAACATTTGATACCCTTTAATCACACTCCTAACAGTGTGTCAATGGTCATCATGCCATTTAGGATCTCTATAGCTAAACCCAAACCGTTTGAAAATTGAGAAAATAAAAATGAATAAAATACTACTATATAAAAAAACATATGAAAGGGTAGATGATATAAGAATCATAACTCTAATGGTATAATTTACTATATCCAGATCAATCAGAGTAGACTACATAGCAAGTATCTGACTTTCCCCTCTTCTCTGAGCTCTAATATGACCCCCTATGTTGATCCATCTAGATGGTATTTCCTCTCCTATGCTGGGATACCACGTCCCCTACCTCATCCTGAAAGTTTCATGGAACTCTAATTACCAACATACCAAGGGGTAACTCAGTCCTTTCTAGACTATGTTACCTATATTGACCCCTTTCCACTACTATACTGTGGTGTAACCCTAAAAAGCCTCAATAGATGGCCTATCCTACTAGAAACATGGAACTCCACAGTGAGGTGAATATATTTTGAGAACTTATAGATAATATTTCTACATTGATAGAACTATATCAGGCCTCGATCCCATGATGGATTCCAACTACCTTGAGTGATTTTCTCACCACTTCCTTGGTGATAACTATCATAACGGTGCTTCTTGCTGTTACAAGAAAAACTCCATAATCTCTCTTACAAGACTTCCTGTATGACACTCAGGGCCTTTCTTAGGATAACTTCTATGACGAGATCTTGATTATTATGTACAAAAAGTTTCTCACGTGAAATACATTCACCCCCTACTTTATCTCATAGCAGATCCCCTCATGGAAACATTTCACCCTAGATATATCGTCAGATTCCAAATTCATAGTAAAATGCTAAAAATCAGTGAAGTAGCTAGAATAATTCATTACTAAAATGATTCTCTACATTATTGACACACTCCTATAGTAAGGCATGAAAAAATAAAATTGAATTTTTCCTAATATAGTATAGAGGCTCACCAGGATTCATAGTTTATTCACTTACTAATTCTATTTCACCTAAGAACTATTTCTTTTTGTTGAATTTATTATTCTATGAAAATAACATATTTTTAGATTTTATTTTAAAAAAAATAACATAATGAAATAAAATATAACTTTAATAATATGTATATATAATAGAATGAGATTAGAAAATAAAGAACTTGGATAGGGGTTTGGTTTTGAGTTTCTTAATTATTCATTGCTGTTATTTAAAATTCATTTTGATATTTTAATTATGAAACTCATTCTTAAATTAATGTACTTTTATTTTTTTGGTTGTAAAATATATAATTTAAAAGAAAAATAAATCCACATCCTCCTATAATCAAGGTTGAAGACACACTACAACCAAGATTATGGAACCTTCTAGGACCCAACTCTATCATATTCCATTTCATATATTGAAAGGATCAACTCCACCGTGTGAAGATGTTGTGTTCAATAAAAGGGAGGGAAAATATGCAAATAAAATAATAGTCATGAAGTCAAGTTCCATGCCATAGTGTACAACCTATGAACTCGTTCACTTCACTTTAATCAACCAAAAATAGATTAAAACCATAAAATAATTTAAGAACTGAATTAAAAAAACACATAACTCCCTCGAGACCAAGACTTGGGTCAGCCTTCCTTTATTGAGAGTAACCAATCACTGGTGGTAGAGTGAGAAGAGAATAATAAAATAAATAAAACAAAACAAAATAAAAATAATGATGATAGAGAATGAGAATGAGAGATATTAAGAGAAATAGAATAAACTAAAAGAGAAGAGAATAGAAAAATAAAATAAAAATACAAAATTTGAAAAGAAGAAGAAGAAGAAGTGGAAGAATAATTAAGGGTGTAAGAATACACTTAAGATCAAAACAAAAATTCATGAATTATATTAATTAAAAAAATGAATTAAAATTATACAAAAAAATACCGAGTATAATAAAATAAAAACTAAATAAAAATAAAGAAGAACAAAGAATCTTCAGCCTTAAACATAAGGCCACTTACCTTCCTGTAGATATCCATGATAGTAGACATGTACTCCTCTATTTTATAGGAATGAATAAGTGCCTCAAACTTTTTTCCTTAGAAACATTCCATATCTTCAGAAGTTTAATTTTTAAAATAGAATTCACCCCCCTCGAGACCGAGGGTGAAAAATATGAAAATACCTAAAGATATTGGGTGTTAAAAAATCTAGTTGTGGATAGAGATATTAATCATGGAATCCTTTTCACTTACATGGTGTACATGGTCATTCAGAAATGCATCCATGGTGGTTCCAATCTTCACAGAAGGTGAAGTAGTGGAAAATTCATTCTTCTTCATTCCCTCTAACCTTCAAAGTGGCTGGAGGGAGCTCTCATGGCATGATGGGTGTCATATTATTTGAAATGTGAATTATCTAGGTTGAATAAGGTATAGTAAGTCATACATGGTGGTTTGGGGCCTCAAAAGATCTTCTCTATCTTGATTTCAAGCTTCCATGGCATCGGCCATGGGAGTTTTGGTGTGCTTCTACGACAGCTGTGGTGTCGAGTGGTGGTGTCGAGTGGTGAAGAAAATTGTGAGGTGTGTCCGAGGCATGGGGGGTGGAAGTGGAGTGGTAAGAAGTTTTTTTTAAAATATTAACAGTACCCTTGATGAGGCCATCACACATTAGAAGCGTGGTAAGTTGTATCGCTTGTTTATATTCAAATCCCCGACACTAATCCAAAAATGATGTCGGAATGGTGTTGGAGGACACCTAATACCTCCACAGACTCACCACCTAGTGAAGCCCTCATCCCACCACCACACATAGATGCCCCATACACTGGTGCTTTCACCAACTATCTATGGTCATGATCTCCTCCACACAACCCACGCTCCCTCACCATAGGCAAGATCTCCCCATAGGTTGTCCTAGCTGATGGGCTCAAATTGGGACTGCTATGTGGTGGGATGACCCAATTGGTTGAGGGATATCCCATTTGCCCAATTTTTTTACCTAGAAAATGTTAAAAAACTTAGATAAATTCTCACAAAATATATTTAATTAAAATAAAACATTAAAAAACTCATTTAACTAAATTCAATTCCTTAATTGTATTTTAACCCTATTTTCCATAAACAATTAATTAATTGAAAAAATTTATTATTTATCATCTAAAATCATTATAATTTGTTTAAAAATAATCATGAAATTATGAGTGCATCAAATACCCCCACACTTAAACTATTCTTGTACTCAAGAATTAAATATCAACATTGAATTTAAGAGGGTACCAATGTTACCAATATTTCAATTTCAAAGAAATAAAATAAAATGATTATTAATGTAAAACCAAAATTTCATGTTCCACATAATATCAATTTAAATTATCAATTTTCAAAAGAAAAAAATCCATGTATTTTACTTTTTCCTTTTGAAAAGTTATAGAACTTATGCTTTCTTCAATTAAAGATTCTCAATTTATTATTATCAAACATGCCAAATCATGATTTACCTCACTTTTGAATATTTTCATTCATCAATCATGAGAAAAATTCAAAAATAGTTATGATAATATCATAAAAACTTGATCATTCTCCATAGTCTTTTAAAGAAACTACTTTCTTGACCTTGTAAATAAAAAAGACACATAAATCATAAGGACTTTGCAATCAAGGTTTAATGACTCTGAGGATTAAGGTTGGTAGGAATTTATTTTAAAAATTAAGGATCAAATGTGAAGGTTTGTCTATTAAATCACATTACATGAAATCAAAATTAAAATCTCAATGGAATTATCCCCTTGAAATTAGAAACCCCCCTTTACCCAAACTTAAAGAAAATGTTATGATCAAATTAAGCACAATGAATGATGTTCTCCTTATTGAATTTTCTCTATTGTTTTTATTTTATTTTTTCAAAATTTATGCTTATAATTAATCTCACAACCACCAATTAACCACATATTATCAATATTATTAATTTGGTAATGGTGATTTTTGATCCTCCCAAGTCAAAACCCACAAAGTGTTTCTATTTTTTCCATTTTTTTTGTTTTCAAGAATGGAAAACTATAATAACTAAAATGAATGGATCAAAAACCTTTATCAATACCTACAACTATCACCCCCACACTTTATCCTTACAATATAGTGCATACCTTTCACCATGAATTCCCTCACCCCCACACTTCAACTTTAAAATACCATAAAAATACCATGAGGAGGGTAGGAATGGATAAAAATTGCTTAAAATAAGGCTCAAACCTAACAAGATCATTCATGGTCTCTATGGGATAAACAAGGATCAATTTAAAAAGTGGTATCAAGGATAAGGGATTTATCAAAATATGCCTTAATCATTTTAAATGTTTTTTACACAATCATTAGCTTTTACAAGTTTCAATGAAAGTTCTTATAGGTGGAATACCTGGGGATCAGTCAAGAATTATTCTCAAGATAAAATAAGAAGTATTTGGTCAAGAAATTATTTCAATAATGGAACATTTTATTTGGGACAATCACTCATGGCATGATAAAAAAAATCAATTCACATAAATTTCAAAAATTCAAATTGTAAAAAATGTTAAGTAAATTTCATGTACATAAATCAATCAATGCTTTAATTTACTCATTCAATCCATGATTCACTCTAATAATTAAATTATTTACTTTACTTATTCAATATTATTATCATTTAAATCTAAAACATGGAATCATAGGGTTCATAAGAAACTCATTCCTCCTAGATAAGTCAAGTAAATCATAAATTCAAATCATGGGTATAAAAATTCTAGTTTAAATATCAAAAAATATTTTTAGAAAAAAATGTAGGGAGTTTGAAAAATTAAAATTAAAAGTGAACCCTCTTCTCTCATGAATCATTAATCATTATACCCCACTATTTAGGTACTAAATTATTCCATAATGGTCCTAAAAAATTAAATTAATCAATTAAGCACAAGGTTCTTGTCATTAAAGCTCGAAAAGAATGAGGGGGTTGGGATACTTCCTAAACTATTACTAATAATGAAATTGAAAGTCCTGGAAAACAAGTAGAAAGATAAATCTTGGTTTAATATCCCAAGTGGCCCCTATATTTTTAGTACCTTTATAAGGTAAACATTGACTACTATCCATAGTCTATTGGTGTGTGGATATAATTATATTTTAACCACCATATTTGGATTTTATAATATTCCACTTCTTATTTGTTGGGGAGGAGTCTGTGGATAGAGTACACCAAATCCACCCCCTTCACAGTTAGGTATAGCTTTCATGGAGGGGGTAATATAAAGTATGGATAATACTTCTTGGTTTCTACCTATGAAACCTCCTCCTTCTTGTACAATGATTGATCAATATATCCTTTATAAATTTTATTTTCAAAAGGAAGTTTAGAATGTATTTTTTTAGATAGAACTAAAACAAGTAGAGTGAAAATAAGAATTATCCATTTCAAAGTGGTAAACCTCTATCTTTTTTTACTTAGTCTCATCCACATGTACTTACTCATAGTCTTCCTCTAATTTATTTTCATAAAAACTAGGGCACTCCATGTGTTCCTCAGTAGGTGCATGTTTAGGTTCTTCTTCCTCCTCCAGGTCAAAATAAGAGTTATCTGAATCTAAAAATTCAAAATAGTGGGAGTTAAAACTCAATTAATATTGTATAAAATAAAATGAAATAGAGTTTAAGGAAGGATCAACTCCATATATTGGTTCATATTGAATCTCTTACTTAGTGGTATATGCCTCTTGAAGTTTGATTTCAGTGGATGAAGTTAGATATTTAGGTTCCTCTATATGTTCTTTAAATTCCATAACTTGGGTGGTTTCTTAATCTTCCATGGACAACAATAGGTAGTCAGGTGTTTATTATTCAATCTTGTGTATGGTAAGATCTTGTTTTATTTTATCTTCTTCTGATTCACACCGTAATTGATTTGAATATTTTCCCATATTCCTATTAGCATGTTAGTCTTCATCTTTACTCTACAACTCTTCATGGTATTCTTGAATTTGGATCTCCAGATGTCTGGGTTATAGGTGGTCTTCGAGTATGGACTCAACCCCTTAGATATCTTCAAAAAAATAGGGAAAATACAATGGTAATTATTTTAAGTCCTATGGATCAGGATTAGGTTTATCCTCATAATATTCATGTATATATGAATTTATCCATTCTATCTTAAGTTGTACTTTCTCACCAATGAATCGAGACATCATCATACATCCTTAATCATGGTCTTAGAAAAAAATTATCTTTTTATTGTATTAATTTGTTTTCCAGAAGGTTGGGATTCCCAGTGTTTCTTAATGTAGGTACTTATAATAATCATATTTGGATTTTTTGGAGGTAGGACATATCAATAGAGTGAATCGGGTCATCTTACTGGCATATCACAACCAAAATCACTATAAGGGGTAATGAATTTGTTTTCTTTTCTGTTGTGTAGGTGAGATGAAATAATGATTATATAATTGAGATATGTAAAATTTTATCCATGTTTCAACTAGGTGGATCTCCATGGTTTATTGTGGGGGGGGGGGGATTTTAATACTATCACGGATGTATCTAAAACATGAGGGGGTTTTATCTTCTCTAACCAATCCATGCGGGAATTAACCAAATTTTTATACTCAAAGGTTCTTATTGATATGGGTTTTTAGGGAGAAAATACACATGGTGAAACAACATAAAAGGTAATGGAAGATTTTAGAGTCATTTGGATAGATGTATCATGAACTTTCAGGGGTTGGACTCTTTTGTGTTGGCTTCAGTGACTCACCTCATCATATCCATTTCAGAACACACCCCACTATTAGTTAATTTAAAAAAAAAGAATAGGAGGCCTAAAAAACTTCTATTATTCTAGTAATTGGCATCAATCATAGGACTTTATGCTGATAGATAAGAGGTCCTAAGATCAACCAGAAATGAGCACTGCATGGGTAGGGCTGGTTAATTGGTTGAAACATTTGAAACTGGATGCACAAGCTTGGTGTGATAACATAAGTGAAGGGAATTTAAATTTGGAAAAGCTTAGTTATGACATCAAAAGGATTATGAAAGGATGAGCAAAGGATTTAGGTTATATGAGATGAGGATCTTTTTATTTTCCTATCTGATAAATATAATTTTTCTGGTGGAAAAAATCTTGGAGATCGAGAGAGTTTTCAAGGATAAATCAATATTCGTGTGTCTCAAAGAGGGAGATCATAACACTAACTATTTCCAAAAATGTCTGAAGGAGAGGAAAGTAATTAAGAATATCAATATTCAGATGGAATATTGGTCCTTTTCCTTATATGTTAAAGTAGTTGGAAAATTAGCCCTGGATAACTTTGAGAACCTACTTGCTGGGAAGATTAGAGGCATAGGTGCTGGTATTTTCAGGACTAAAGAAGATAATTTTCTATGAGTTTCATTCCCAGGTTGATGCCAGACCATGAAAATTAGGTGATGGTTTCTCCTCTAGAGAAATAATAAATTAAAAACACCATGTTTAGAATGAATCAAGACAGTGCATTGGGTTCAGATGGATTCCCTAGTGATTTTTATGTGGCTATATGGGATTTTTTAAATACATAGGTAAAGGAGAATATTTAGGATTTTTTAAGGGTGGAACTATTATAAGATCCATATGTGCATCAAGGGTGGTTTTGATCCCTAAAGTGTAAGATCCAACCCCTTTTAACCAATATAGGACTGTATACTTTTGAAACCTTAGATAAAAAATTATTTCCAACATTATCAACATTAGGATAAATAGTTTTATCCTAAGAATTATATTAGAGTAAAAAAATGTCTTTATTAAAGGAAGAAATATTCAAGGGGCCATAAGAATTGAAAAAGAGATGGTGGAGGATTTGAATAAAAGGAACATTGGTTCCAATGTCATGATTAAGGTGGATACAAAAAAATCCTATAACAAATTGTAATGGTATTTTATTCTAATGACTATGAGGAGTTTTAACTTCAATGAATGGTTTTGTGATTTATTATTTAGATTCCATTCTTCTCCATGGATCACAATTTCCTTGATGGAAAGAGGTTTTGGCTTCTTTAAATTAGTTCATGGCATGAGACAATGTGATCAGTTGTATCCTAGTATTTTTTATTTTTTTCTAAAGAATCTCTAAAAAACATCAAGAGGGGTCTTGAGAATGGGAGAATCAATCCTTTCTCAAACAAGCAAATTTTAGTGAATAGTTTCAACAAAATCATGAAAATTTATGGCAATTTAAGAGGGAAATGCATTAATCAAATGAAGAGAGGTGTGTTTATCTCTAAAAAATTCTCAAGGAGGCGAGGAAACATAATTCAAGTTAAAATTGGCATGAAATGATGGAATATCCCAATGGCGTATCTCAGAGCTCTAATATCTAATATAATAATAAAAAAAGTTCTCTTTGATGGTATCATCAATTGGATTTCAAGGAAGATATGAAACTGGAAGAATAATTTTTTATTATTTGGAGGGAAAATTACCCTCATTAACAATATCCTCACCTCTATACCAATGCATATACTCTCTATTATAAAACCACCTAATGGGAATATATAATGTATGGGGAAGATAATGAAAAATTTCTTATGGAATGATTATCAAGCTGGTAAGTTCCACTAGGCTTCCTAAAAATGTTTGGTAAGACCAATTGATAAAGGTGGTATTGATCTATGCAAAATTAAAGAAGACATGCAAGCCATGTAGGCCAAGATCACATGGGATATTTTCATAGGAAGTTCTTTATATGATTTTTTTGAGAAACATATATGGTGAAAGCTAGGAAAATTGGCCCGATCATTCTAGGAAGCTCACCAGTCTTACTCCCTACATGGTAGAACATATGGAGGTATTGAATGGAAAATATCAATGGTTCCTCGACCATGGAGACATAAAATTATAGAAATAAAACTAGTTGGGTGATGAGATATTTTTTCTAGTATTTCTAGTCTCAAAACTTTCTTTCAGATAAGCTACCATGTATCTGTATTTAATTTATTCCATTCTTAATAAAGATTAGAAAAGTGTTTATGATATTATTTTCCTCAATGAAGAACCAGACTACTTCATGTTTACATAATCAAATACAATATATTTTAATTCCTAGTATTTTAAGAAAGTGATACATCACAAAAGTGGGATGAATTGTTGGGAATCACAATTGTTGTGTAAAGATATTCCATGAAAGATGAATTTATAGGTTTGGATATTGAGGAACAAGTTCCTCCTGATGGATGAGAACATACAAAAGAAGGGAATAATGTTGGTGTCTAGATGATATTTATAAGCTTCACCACAACAAGATTCATCAAATAATTTATTCTTTATGAGTGATTGTATTAATGAAATATATATATTCTTAGGTCCCAACCTGAATATAAACACGAATGGTGACTCTATGATGGATGTAATCTTCTACTGATTTCAAAAATTTGAAATGCAGGGGACAGAGGTGAAGAACCGAGAAACTATTTTTTCTATTGTTTACTAGACTCTCTAGAATGATCTAAATAAGGAAAGATATAGTGTTAAAATATCATGGATTTTTTTAAAAGTTCATGTTAAAATACTGGTGTCATGTCTCGGGGTCCTTACTTCATGTAGACTATCAGTTCTGAGGTTCATAAGGTTAATTCTGTGGCTTAGTTCTTCATGGGATAACAATAATGACAAGCAAGGAAGATGAATCCAATGTAAAACTCCCATAGTAGGACTAAAACTAAATATCTATGGCTCATGTATGTTGGGGAAGATGAGAGGTGGAATACTTGTGAGAGACAACCTGGGTTCAATGATTCTGGGATTTAATGCTTTTTTTGGGCCAAGGAACTCTATTAAAGCGGAGGCTTGGGCCCTTTCTACTGGAATGATGCTTTGTAGGAGGTAAAATATTCATATCAATGAAGTTGAAATAGATTCTGCTCTAATGCTGGGTTTTTTTCTAAGGGAAAATAAAGTACCCTTAACAGCTGAATTATATTTTTAGGAGCTATAAAAAGTTTATCAACTAGGGAATCCAGGTCACCCACACTTGGAGAGAAGGTAACTTCCCAACCTATGTATTAACTTTTAAAGGGAGTCCAATTGATATTTTTATTATTTATGATGGGGTAGGGTCCTTACCTGATGATTTTAAGTTCTTTGTTAAGGGAGATTCACTCAGTCTTCATTATTTATGACCCTAGTGAGTGATGGGGTGGTTTGTATGATTTCAAAATAATAAAAAGTTAATTTTTAGTTAGTCCTTTAATGATTGGGAGCTTGAGGGTTTCTTTAAGTTCTGGGACAAGGTCCTTAAATTCATCCTTGATGAAAATTTAGATTCTTTCTCCCCTAATCTATCTATAAAATAAATCAAAACCATATTCCATAGACTGGGGTGAGTCAATTACTGATTTTTACACCTGTGAGTTTTTAGTCCATGAAGAATAATAAATATTTGAATACATTATTATTTTTTTGGTTTTATTTTTATAAATTTAATGAAAAACTATTTAGGATGTGAAAATAGAAAAAGATAAGAAAACTACTAATTGGATTCCCAACAATGATGCCAGTTTTGAAGCATGCTTGTCATAGGACATGGAAAAAACAAATTTTATTTTCCCTAATGTAGCATAGAGGCTAACCAGGATCATCTAACTTGATGAGATTCATAGTTTTTTCAATTATTAATTACAATTAACCTAAGAAAAACTTACATTTGTTTTTTTTATTATTTTATGAAAATAATGGATTTTGAATTTTTATTTTTGGAAAAATAATGAAATTAAATAATTAAAACTTTACTAATATGCAGATGAAAAAAAATCATATTAGAAAAGAAATAACTTGGACAAGGGTTTGGTTTTGGGTTCCTTCATTATTCATCATCATTATTTAATATTTAGTTTAATAGTTTAACTATAAAACCTCATTCTTAAACTGATATCATTTTATTTGTTATATTGTGAAATATATAATGCCAAAGAAAACTAAATTCCACCTCTTCCTATAATCAAGGTTGATGACATGCCTCAACTAAGAGTGTGACACCTTATAGGACCTATATCCACCATATTCTATTTAATACATTTAATGAATCATCTCCACTGTGTGAATATCTCATGATCAATGGAAGATAGGGAAAAGATATAATCAAAAGAATATAAGTGAATTTGAATTCCATTTTTTATGGGACAACCTCAGCACTCATGAAATTCACTTTCATCCATCGCCAATAGATTCAAACCATAAAATAATTTAAGCACTAAATTCTTAAAAAAATATGCAAACACCTGAAGATCTCAGGTGTTCAAAAATCTAGTTGTGGACATCAAGCTTCGACATATCCTCCTTTGGATGTTCATTGTGTGCATGGTCATGTGAGAACACATCCCTAGTGGTTTTGATCTTTACATAAGGTGTGTAAGTGTTGAAGTCATTCTTCATCAATCCCTTTCTCATGTACAATGGTTGGAGGGAGTTCCTGTGGCATGTAGGGTTTCATCTTATTTGAAATATGGATCACTGAGGTCAATCAAGGTTGAAGAAGTTTTCCATGGTTGTTCAAGGCTTTAGTAGGGTTTCTCTAGCATTATTTAAAGTTTCCATAGCATCGAACATGGTGATTCTAGTGTGCTGCAAGGTGGTGTCGAGTGGAGAATATGACAACAAGGTGTATCCAAGTCTCAAGGGAGTGGAAGTGAAGAGGGAAAAGGCATTTTGTTAAGTGTGAATAGTACCCTTATTGAGCCCATCCCACATCAAAAGCACAAAAAGTTCTCACACTCGTTTATAAGAAAACCCTTGACCCCAATCCGGTAATGATGTCATACTGGTGTTAGAGGACACCTACCGCTGTTGTGGACTCACCACCCAACGAAGGCCTCCTCCCGCTGTCGCATGGAGATGCCCTATGCATCGATGCTTGCGCTAGCTATGTATCAGCATATGATCCTCCCCATAGCCCATGCTCCCTCATCACAGGTAGGCTCTTCCTACAAGTTGTCCTGGCTAGTGGGCCCAAACTAGGCTTGCTATGTGGCAGGATGACCCAATTGGTTGAGGGATAGCCTGTTGGATGATTTTTTTACCTGGAAAATGTTAAAAAATTAGTTAAATCTGCAAAAATATTATTATTTAAAATAAAACATTGAAACCCCATTTTAACTCAATTCAATTCCTTAATTGTATTTAAATCACATTTTCAATAAACAATTAATTAATTGTAAAAATTGATTATTTATCATCTAAAATCATTATATTTTTTTAAAAATATGCATGAAATTATGAATGCATCAGTCAGGCACATAAATTCCTCTTATCCCTCAATGTATCTATATAGAAGAGGCCTAGGAACTTCACCTAAATATCCTTCTAGGTTAGATCCTATTTTTGCTCACCCTAATTGAGGATGTCCCACTAATGCTTGCTGGTACTTGTAGCATATAAGCAAGAAGATTCACCCTCCTTTATGAGGGTGTCTTGAGACGCTTAAAGATTGTCTAGAATGAATCAATCTAGAACTCAACTGTTCGAGGTACTCCTTCCCTAGTGAACATAGGTGGATGTTGCTGTTGAAACAATATCATTATCTCAAACATCTATGACACAACATGAACATTATCCCTCTCCAAGGATCACATGACCCTCAGAAAGATATCGCGGAGCTAATCATCCATTTGGTTCTCTAGAACCACAAGAAGTTTCAGATCAGCTATGTTAGGAGTTTGCTGATTACCACTCTCTTGCTGCTCAACTCAAAGATGATGCAAAAAAAAATTTCTCTATAAATATAAACACACTCATTAGAACATAAGATACACAACAAAGTCATCCTCAAAAGTCAAGGAAAACAGAGGAAAATTGGATTAAGGTTCCTCTCCTCTTAGATTAATAAGCTAATTAGCATAACATAATAGTTTCTTTGACTTCTTTTTATTAGATATATCAAAGGACTTTATTTAACAAGTTGGATCAATAATTATGCCACATGCGATAAATATGTCCCTAGCATAAACAATGCATGTCAACATATATTCCTATGTTGCTACCATCATCTCGTTCCATACCAAACCACAAGTGAAATATCCTAAAATAGTAACATTATACAACAAGTGAATCACCCAAGGTGAAATAACATCAAAGTTATAACAAGATAACAACATAAAAAATAATCCCACTCTTGGGTACTCAGGTTTCCCCCTATACATGGGTCAACTAATACCAAGAATGATATCATTACCAATCCCTAGCACATCTTCCTCAGTGGTTTACCTTTCCCAAATAGTAAAGTAACAAAAAAGAAACCTTCTTTGATACCACCTTTTAATTTCCCTGATCCGATACTCCCTCACATAATTGAGTTGGGTCACTACTTGACCTCAAGCATGCCTCCCCATAGGCCAGAGGATACCAACTAGCAATAAGGGTGTAAGAAATATAGTGGGTAGGCTATACTCTATGGTACAAAGTTTTAATAATAATAGAAATAATATAAATAACCAAACAAGAAACTCACGAAGAATAAAAGGGAAAATCGAAAAATCCAAATAATAATAAAAACCATGTGATGATAAGATGAATTTAACTAAATGATGCACTGCAATTCATACAATTAAAAGACTAAAAAAACTCAAAAAAAGTCTCCAAACCCTGATCCCAAACCCCATGTTATCCTATCTCTAAGATATAACAAATCTACCCAAAAATCAACCAACGCAGGGCCCCTCGCCCATGTCCAAACCTGCATCCAAGAAATCTTCCTAGGCACCAAACAATTACTAAACATGGTGAGAGTATAAATCAATTAGACAACAACCATAGTGTCTAATCATATCTATCCTACATAGTAAGCTCATGCAATAATATCAAAAAATAAAACATTATTTCATAAATTAATGCTGAGAATTAGGTAAACCCACTAGTGTAGAAAACATTTACCACGTCGGCATTTTTTACGCCAGTTATATATAACCAACGTGTAAAGATATAAAAGTTGATTTATCACATCAGTTATAATATAACTGACTTAAAAATGCCAATATTTGATTTATCATGTCAATTATTATATAACCGATGTAAAATATCTAATTTATAACATCGGTTAATATATAACCAACGTAAAAAGTTGTTTATCATGTTGATTATTATATAACCAACGTGATAAAAGTAATAAAAAAAATTATTTATCACATCGGTTATTAAATAAATGACGTGATAAAACTTTTAAAAAAATTATCAAGCACCGTATTGTTTTAGTCTGTATTTTTCGATCAGGTGACCTATAACTCGTCTCCCTCATACGGAAAACCTAGAAACGTTTCATCAAACTTGTTCCCTCTAACCTCATTTTTCCATCATTTTTCTTCATCGAGGTTATCACTGGATCTATCATATCAACTTGAAACATTCAAGTAAGCCTCACACAACTCAATTTTGTTTGTACGGATGACCTACATTTACGTTTTACGATTTCTTTTTCTAAAATATCACAATATCTAGGATTATTTTCTAATGTTATCATTGTTTGACACATTTTTCCTTATCCTTGATCTGAAATCATTGGACATTAAGATCTATGTTACTTTGGTTAGCAGATTCCATATTTAAATATGAAATCCCCATATAGAAATAAGTACCTACTACAGTACCTGCTATAATACCTGCTACAGTACCTGCTATAGCACTTGATACAGTGCCCGCTACAGTCCCCCCAGAAATTTGCCTCCACCCGGTTTCGAACCTGGGTCTCTTGGATGCCAATCAGGATCCCTTACCACTCAGGTACGGGCTCATTGAAAAAATGTGGGTTTCTAACATTGACTCCCAGTGGGGGGCCCTGACCAAGCCCAGGTGCTCTCCACACTCCCCAGCTAAGTAATGTATCTGAATCGCCCTGTGCATAATATGCATAGTGTTCGAGTCTGGTGGGACTCGAGCCTACACCAGTTCCCATGGAGAGCGAGGGGTACAACCAGGGGGTACCACTCGGATAACACCCCATAGACATTTCTTATTTATTTAGCACTTCATTCGTTAACTATTTATTATTATCTAAGTATCCCCCAAAACAACCTGTCAACATACCTTGAATATGATATTTTCACCACCTTCCCAAGACAATCTAGGTTCCTCTCAAGGCCTGTACTTTGAGTCTAATATAAATCCATTTCCAAAAGTGGCTCAGAACCTAACAATATCAACTTACCAATCTAATCAATTTTGACCATACACAATACCATTTTCCACAAAAAACTCAATAAGAATGATAAAACTCATATATATGACCATAAAAATTACATGAAATGAAGAAAATATTTTATTTCTCAAAAAAATATCTTTATAATTTTCAAATACACATATATTTGTTTTATACTATATTTAAAAATTGTGTTACTTTCAAATTATGTCATATTTCATATAAATATAAAACTATTATATCTAACTATATTTTCTTTTTAAAATTATTTCTATGCATATATTTTTTAAATACGCATATAATTGTTTTATATTTCAATTTTTTTTATATTCAAATTATGATATATTTTATATAGATATAAAATTGTATTATCTTAACAAGATGTATAATTTTGATATTTGTTATAAGTAATAATGAGTCAAAGTTGGATTATAGAACATCAAACGAGTAATGAATATGAGGAAGGTGTTGATGCCTTTTTTGAATTTTCTAAACGAAATTTTCTAAGCAATGACATGTTTTTCTGTCTATGACTGAAATGTTTGAATATGAAGAAGTTGAAAAGTAGAGAGATCAAATTTTATCTAATTTTTCATGGTTTTAATCTGAGTTATAGACCTTGGATTTGGGATAGTGAAACTGGACAGAATGTCAGATCTACTAATGATAATGATTTGTAAGATACTAACTTCGATAAAATTGAAGAAATGATTCTTGATATTGTAGAAGAACAAATTGAGTTAGAACCGACAGTTGAACATCTATATATTGATGCTGAAAACCAATTGTATCTTGGTTGTATGGATTTTACGATTTTATCGGTGGTGTTAAGATTGATTAACCTGAAGGAAAAACATAGATGGAGTTACAAGAGTTTTACAGAGTTGCTGTAATTGTTGAAATACATTCTTCCAAAAGACAACGATCTTCCATGTTTACATTATAAGGCCAAGAAAATATTATGCCTGATGGGATTGGGATACATGAAAATACTTGCCTATTCGAACGACTGTATAATATATTGGAAGGAATATGAATTTATGTCAGAGTGTCCTAAGTGTGAGACATCACAGTATAAGTTGAAAGAAAAATCACAGGCTGATGTAGAGATTACAGAGATCCCTACCAAGGTATTTTGGTATCTTACTATAATTCCTCGTTTGAAACATTTATTTGCTAATTCACATGATGTAAAAAGTTTAATATGGCATGTTGATGAGTGGATATGTGATGGAAAAATACGTCATCCAACTGATTGTCCACAATGGAAGAAAATTGATGAGTAGTATCCTATATTAAGAAATTAAACTAGAAATCTAATACTTGGGTTGTGCACATATAGAATGAATCCATATCGAAGCCTCAGTAGCACACATAGTTCATGGCCTGTTTTATTGGTAATTTACAACCTATCTCCTAAAGTTTGTATAAAGTGCAAATATGTCATGTTGAGTATAATGATCTCTGGTCCAAAGAAACTCAAAAATGATATTGATTTTTTTTCACCATTGATTGATGATTTTAAACTTTTATGGGAGGATGGTATTAGGGTGTATTATTCTTATAAAATAGAATATTTTCAACTACATGCAATGCTTATGTTCACTGTAAATGACTTCCCAGCATATGGAAATTGGTCTAAATACACTGTTAAGGGGAATAAAGCATGTCCAATTTGTGAACAACAGACTTCATATTGTCAATTAAATCATGGGAGGAAAACAATATACATGGGTCATCAAAAGGTTTTTCCAATGGATCATGCTTATAAAAGACTAAAAAAGGCATTCAATGGCTCACAAGAATTTGATATTGCTCCAAAACCTTTATCCACTGATGATTATTTTGAGAGGGTACAAAACCTTGATGTGACATTGGGAAAGACACATAAATCTGGTAATGATAGACATATTTGGAAGAAAAGGTCAATATTTTTTGAGCTACCATATTGAAGATATCATGAAGTGAAACATAATATTGATTTCATGCACATGGAGAAGAATATCTATGCCAGTTTGATTGGAACATTGTTAGATAATAAAGGAAAGACTAAATATGGATTGAATGCAAGATTAGACATACTATTAATGGGAATACATTTGGAGTTAGCTCCCACTCTTGATGGAAGGCGAAAATTTCTTCCCCCGACTTGTCATACATTATCCAAGAGGGAGAAAATTAGATTTTGTCAGTGTCTTCATGTTATCGAAGTACCGAAAGGTTATTCTTAAAATGTAAATTTTTTTTGTCTCTTTGAAAGATTTGAAGTTGACAGGTATGAAATCTCATGATTGTCACATCATGATGCAACAACTTCTACCAATTTCATTGTGTGGAATATTTCCCATCAGTGTCAAAAAGACTATCATGAAGGTGTGTTATTTTTTCAATTAAATTTTTAATAAGGTGATCGATGTGTACGCTTTAAATTTTTTGGAAAAGGATGAAATTTCTATACTTTGTCAATTGGAAATTTATTTTTAAATATCTTTTTTTGATAAAATTGTGTATTTAATGGTTCATATGGTTCAAGAAATAAAGCTTTGTGGACCTATATATCTTCATTGGATGCATCCTTTTGAAAGGTATATGAAAATATTAAAGGGGTATGTTAATAATCCATATTTAAATGAAGCCTCCATTGTTGAAAATTATATTTATGAGGTGGTAGTGGAGTTTTTTATGAGCTATTTGTCTATGGAAGAGAACATTGGTTTGCCTGCATATCACCATGAATGAGTTAATAATGAGGGAAAGGGGATTCATGGCTTGAAAGTTAAATCTTTGTCATCTTAACTGATGAAGAAGGTACATTTATACATCTTGAATAACATTTTTGATGCTCAACCATATATCACATTACATATTAATGAGTTGAAACATTGTCATCCAAATAAGAAAGAAATATGGATTTTGAATGAGCATAATAAAACATTTTTTCCATGGTTTAAAAAGACCTTTCTTGGTAGATCAGATGCATCAGAGACATTAATATGGTTAATTGGTGGTATAAGTTTAAATACGATAACATGGTCCAAGTATTAAATTAATGGCTATACATTTCATATGAAATCTCAGGACAAAAAAAGTGCAGTTCAGAATAATGGGGTATTGGTGTTTGTAGAAGCAATGCATTTTTCGAGTTCTAAAGAAAAAAACCCATTTTTTGCATCAAGTGAATATTATGGAGTCATTGAAGAAATATGGGAGGTTGATTACTTTAAAATTAAAGTTACTATTTTTAAATGAAAATGGTTTATTTGTAACAATAATGTCAAACACGATGAATTTGGAATGACAGTTGTTAATCTGAATAGATTGGAAGACACAACTGATTCTTTTATAATGGAAACACATGAAAAATAGATTTTCTATATTGTTGATCAATTAGATATGCACTGGTCTATTGTTTTACAAGAAAAAAACAATATGTTGGTGAGGATTAACTTGATAAAGATGCTGATTTATATAAGATACCTACTTCTATGGAAATATTATCATAAAATGATGATGAGCATGTTATTGACATGGTTTGTGCCATAAGGAATGATCATGATGAAGGAATTTTGGAAAAATCTATTTTTACATTATTAATATTACAGGTAACATATGTTTATTTCTCTTTTACATTTATTAATTTTATAAAATGTTAGATATTGTAATTTCTTTCATTATTAAAATTCATATTAAAACTAATAAGTAGGAATGTTTTTTTATTTTAGTTTAGTTTTGTTTAGTTTACCATGTTTACCATTACATAACTTATATATTTATTGATGTTTTTGAATGACAATTAATTTACCATGTTTATCATGTTTACCATGTTTACCATGTTTACTATAGTTTACCATATTTACCATTACGTAACTTATATATTTGTTGATTTTGTTAAATGACAATTACTTTATCATATTTACCATGTTTACCATAGTTTAACATGTTTACCATTACATAACTTATATATTTATTGATTTTTTTAATGAAAATTACTTTACCATGTTTACCATAGTTTACCATGTTTACCATTATGTAACTTATATATTTATTGATTTTTTTGAATGATAATTACTTTACCATGTTTACCATGTTTACCATGCTTACCATGTTTACCATGTTTACTATTACATAACTTAGTTCAATTTTTCATTTTTTCTTTACATTAGTATTGTAATATTTGAATTTTTATATTTGTGAACTAATGTTTTCTTTTTTGATTTGAAGGATAATGATAGATCAATCAGTTGATCAACCACATAATTCTGGAGATGATCATCACGATCATATGTCTGGGGAGGAACATTCACATTCTCTTCCTGATGTTCCCCAATATTCTTCATTTGCTCCCACAATGGAAAAGAAGAGTTCAATAGTTTGTAAATGTGGTAGAACATGTTTACCAAAACTACCACTTGCCTGTAGCTAGGACCATATGATAGTCATAGAGTTTGATGAGAATGATATTCCTAGAGGTCCAAATGCAAAAGATTTTAAGAGTTTTTTATCAACTCAAGGTAAAAGCAAAGTAAGAATTTTGTATAATGATTGGAAAAGTGTTGACAAAGAGACACTATCTCAGTTGTGGGAGACAATTTTAGTAAGATATTTTGTTATTGTTTGACTAATCTTTAAATATTTATAGTATAATATATTTTCATTATTTTTTATCAGATGAACTTTGATATTCTCAACACTGGAGGAGTCAGGAAGAAATTTTTATCGATGGATTCTAGGAAATGGATAGATTTCAAATCAACCCTCACATCTAATTTTATTTTTGGTCCTAAGAAACTTAAAAGTATATGTCATATATATCCTTTTATATATGAAGACACATGGAAATAATTTGTTGAAAGTAGAAGAAAAGAATCATTTTTGGTAAGTTCAATGTAAAATTTTATAATTTTTCTTATATTAATGATTTTATTAATGATTTGTTAATGATTATTATTCTTAATTTACAGAAAACAAGGAGATATCATCAGGATATCCAATATAAAAATGTATACCCTCATAATTTATCTCGGGGAGGGTATACTTTATTGGAATAAGAAATGATGAAAGAAAAATTAAAAAAACTTAGAGATGAGTATTCAAGATTTGGATAGGTTTCCCCTCCATCCCCTCCATCCCCTCCACCCCCTCCATCTAGACATGAAAAATGGAAGAGGGATCAAATGGGAAAAAGGGGAAATATCTTACAGAAGAATCAAGGATTGTAGCTGAGAAGATTGTAAGATATTTATTTTATTTATTTAAGTTAATTCTATTTTTTATATACTTTGAAACATTACAGAATTTTTCAATTAATTAATATAGGATTCTCTTGAGGATTAGAGAACACAGGGGGTATTTACAGATGCAAGGAGGCAAGATATTTTATATACAGCATTGGGAAAGCCTGAACAAACAAGTTGTGTATGAGGATACCCGACGAGTGTATCGGTAAGAAAAGTGTTTCCACATTCCTCAGCCTCTTCCATTGAGGATATTTATAAAAAACAAAAAATAATTTTTGGAGGCTGAAGTTCATAATATTAATGCGACGATGGAGGAAAAGATCATAGCGTCAGTATAGTCTATGTTTGCATACATGAAAATACAATTTCAGACTACAACACCCACTCATCCACCTCCACCTATAGACCCCATTTTTTATCCTCAACCTCCGCCATTAGCTCCCACTACCCCACCTCTATACCCATTATTTATCCTCCACCTCAGCCTATAGACCCCATTTTTTATCCTAATCCTACACCCCTCCTTCACAACTTCCTAGTTTTTGTGAGTTATGTGTTGATGATCCTCACCATCATATAGTTTCATATGGGATGATATATTATATATGAAATACATTTCATTATCAATAGTTAGAGGTAGAGAAACATAGGGTCACTGTACATGATATTATAGATATATCAGCTCGAGTACCATTACCTATAGATGTGGTGATGAAAGTTGGATGAAGTATCAGCCACTTTTCAGTTTGGCCATCCAAACTTCTAAAACCCATTACCATAGAGGTATGTGTATGTTATATATTTTATAATTTTTTGTATTAAATTTGTTTTAACATTTGAAAATTAATATATTTATCTATTTATTTACAGGAATACTTTAAAGGTAAAGAAATACTATATAGGCAACAAAAAAGACAAATGGCTATGACATCAGATACATATTCTAGAAGTCTTGACATATTGTCAAGATATTCAAATTTTTTGGTAGCTAATTATACATTCCTAATGGAATCTCATATTTGTGTATGTGAAATAGATTTGGGGATTATAAAAAATGATATCATGGATCTTGTTACTGGAGATAATTTGGGCATCAACATGGTGAATTTTTTTCCATGTAAGTATTAACACAATTCTTTCCCTGCGTTAAATTTATTAAAAATGAATACTTATGTCTATTTTTTATTAGGTATATTTATAACATTTGTGAGAAGAATGAGCATATAGATGTATATGGATTCATGGACCCATAGTTTATTTCCCCTGAAGCGCATGCATTGGATGCAGAGCAAAGAACAATTTATATTGCAGAAATATTTGAACAGAATATAATCACGTAGTGTTGGTTGATTCCTTTTTATGAGAGGTATGAAACATATATCTCACAAAGTGTTCTTTATATTTTAACATAAAAACCACTAATCTTAATTTTTCTTTTAATTAGAGACCATTGGATGTTAGGTGTTTTTTGTCCAAGGGAGAAAACACTTTATTGGATATGCTCTCTCCATGGAAATGTGTGAGAAAATTTTAAGAATATGTTGGAAAAGTATGTTTCAATTTCTTAATAGTTTTTTACATTATAATGAATTTTAAATTTATCTCATTCATATTATTTTATAACAGGGGATGGGACTACTTTTGAAAAACCACAAAGAAAAAGAGTACCAAGATCAAATATGTAAAAGTAAAGGTAAATATCCATTTATAATTTCTACATTTTGGATGTATTACATAAAAATGATATTTTGAATTGAAAAACTCATTTAAACAGAAATTTCATAAACAAAAATTTGTCATCGAATGCAGATATTATATGTTAAGATTTATGTATGAAATAATTACAACTGGAACAATTTTAAAGTTTGGCAAGGTTAGATTTCCTAATAAAATATTCCATAATATTTCATTTTATTTATTCATTATACATGTTAACTAATTTTCTTTTAATTTGTAGTTATTTGATGACCCTCAACCTTATAGTTATCAAGAGGTAAAACACTTACAAGTGGAATGGTCAAATTATTTTACAGGTTTGATTGGATTTTAGTTTGTTTGTAGTGTAAAATATAATTTTGAATGTTGTAATTGTAAATGTGTATTTGGTAGTTGTTTGGTTGTATTTAGGTTTGTTTTTAGTTGATATTGTAACTTTTAAATTTTATAAATGTGAAGGTTTAATTTTACTGTTGGTTCTTCTTGTTTTGGTCTAGTTCAGCTTGTTTTTCTGGTTTGGTTTTGGTTTGGTTCTGCTTGTTTCAGGTCTAATTCGATAGTGCAGAGGAATGGTTTCACTATTTTTCAAAAAAAAAAGCTTTTATGTCATTTATTTTATAACCGATGTAAAAAATGATTGGGATAATTTTTTTTCACATCGTTTATCTAAAAACCAATTTGGTGTAATGTTTTTTACGTCGGTTATTAAATAACCAACATAAAAAATGCTTCAGAATCATGCTTTTTTTACTTTGGTTATTTAATAACTAATGTGGTATATTATTTTTTACATCAGTTATTAAATAACCGACATAAAAAATGCCTCAGAATCATGTTTTTTACATCAGTTATTTAATAACTGATGTGGTATATTATTTTTTTACGCCGGTTGTTAAATGACTGGTGTAAAAAATGATTCAGAATCATGCTTTTTTATGTCAGTTATTTAATATCCGACGTTGTATATAGTTTACTACGTCGATTATTAAATAACTGACAAAAAAATTGGTTCCATTATAGATTTAAAACGTCTATTTTTTATAACCGACGTAAAAAAAATATTTATAACGTTTCCTTTAATAACGTCGGCTAAAAACCGACATAAAAAATAAAAAAAACCGACGTTTAAAATGTTTTCTGCACTAGTGACCTTTGGACCCTTGAGCTCCAGGATGACACTCAGGGCTAGCCAAAACTACTTCATCACTATACGATATGTCTCTAATCATGCCATGAGAATATGATAAATATAACTAAAACACCCCAATATTTTATAATACATTTCTATTTAAATAATTTGGTTTCTTCGATATCTTGTGCGACACATAACACCAAGTTTAAACGAACCATGATATACTATTAAAATATTTTTATATAACAGTTATCAGATAGCTATTGGATTGATAAGTATGAATAAGACTTACTAAATTATTATTTTTTTACAAATTTATAAAATGAATTCATTGGTTATCAATTAATTATAAATAAAAATTAAAATCATTTGAAAATAAAAAGTTATTTTTTTTGAAAATATGTTTTTAAGTACAAAATGTATTTTTTTCTTGATAAATTAAATTAATCACTATTTATGAATGAATTTAATTAAATATATATATTATAATTTTAATAAAATGTTTTAATATTCATTTAATATTTTTCTAAGCACAAGATAAGAATAAACCAAGTTTTGTGCTTAAAATTATATATTTTTCTAATAAGCGGTTTTTATTGCATCTTGCAGTATTATTTTTAAAATTAATTTATTCTATTTATGAAAATTGAATCTTGATAAATGGATTCAATATTTGGAATTAGGAAGTTTAAATTTGGTAAATTGGACCCTTTTTTTTTTCAATCTGAACAACAATCACGGTAAAATTTATCACCATGATCAAGGTTAAATTAGGTTAATCTAGGTTAAAACTAAGTGATAGTTCCTTCATTTTTCATCTTAATTCTTATTTTATTAAGGAAATTTTAACCTTATCACCTTATTCTTGAAATTGATTTTTTAAATGACACTTTTCCATGAAAATGATCTATATAAGATTTAAAGGAAAAAAAGTTACAAAATGTCACTCTCTTAGTTTTAAATATCTATTATGTGTTCACATAGGGAAAAATATATTTATAAATGAATATAAATATATATTTTTTTCAAAATGAAATTATCTTCATGGTGGTAATATATTTATAATTTATTTATTAAATAATTTTCTTAAATTCTTATGAAATGCTAATACAATATTTATTCAATTAATAGAAAAATAAATTAAATGATTTTAAAAATATGAAAGTAATATAATTTGAGTAATTTATAGTGTTACATGAATTATTTAGATAAAAATAACATATTAGTGATGTGTAAAAGGATTATATTCTAGTTAAAAAAAATTTCTTTATGCATTTTAATTCAAATTAAATGAATAGTGAAAAATTGACAGTAATGATATTTTATCAACATAATATATTTTTTAAATTATTTAAAAATAATAAAAACTCAAAATAGGATAATGTGGATAAGATATGGTAATTTTTTTTACCCCTTTTCCATTTATGAATCAATTGTTACCTTATATGTAAAATTATAACTCTTTAAGAGTAAAAGGACATTACTGTGGTTAAGGTTAAAATTAGTTAACCAAACGGTCAATCAAAATGATAAGGTTTAAAACACCAATTAAATATGTTAAAATTTTATTGGATGATGATATTTCATACCAATCCTATCTTATCTTTGAATCCCTCTCATTTTTGATGAATTTGGTGTTGTTCCCAAATAGGATCGAGACTACTGGGGGGGTGAATTAATGGTTCCTTTTTCTTTTATAAGAAAGTTTCTTAAATTATTTAGTAAAATTTATTAACCTATAAAACATATTAAATTTATGAACCACTAAAATATAGATTCTAAAAATTACCTTTTGTATGTAACATATATAAAGAGAATTAAATAAACAATATTTATAAGTTTCAGTACAAATATATACCCCTTTCCATATTGGATAGTCTCACCAACATGGATTCTTTTACTATATTTCTAGAATAAAAAGGCACAAGTAGTGAGAAATTGTAAAATACTAGTAGAAAATTTCCTACTATAGTTGGTAATACCACATAACTATCCTTTTTAGTATCCCCTTCCCCACAGTTAGTTATACACCCCAGAAAAAAGAATAACCCTTTTCAGCAACTAGTAAGTATCTATAGTTATAATCCTCACTTTCCTTATTATTTTCTAATACACTAAAAAAAGTTATTTACTTACTCCAAAAGTAACCTGAATCAAACTTTACTTTCATAGAATATTTAATAACTTCAATAATTATCTTAAAAACTTTTTGTACTTAAAAATTTCTCTAGAAACTCTCTCCATATCACTTCCTTAGTAAAAGTCAGTCCAACCAGCCTTAGTCTGGTAATGTCTATCCAATCTTCTCTATCCTATTGGCCTTTTTCCAATTCTACCTTTTCTCCTTCTACTTTAATTGAGTAGAAACTCAATCCATAACTCACAATTCATGCGTTTTATGTAACTTGGTCTGATGAATCTTTCTCTAATGGATGCTGCTATAATGGGATCATTTTGATGACTTGATCCAATGAAAAAATCATCTATTGGAACTCTCTATGATTAAACGTTATCTATTGGAACTTTCACTGATGATCAGATTGAACCTCACTCCAATTTATCTTCCTTAGATTCAACCTAAAAAACATACTCTGGTTGAAAAATTAATACCTATTCCACAATTTTTAGAGATCCAGCACACATGAACAGTTCAACACACTTTCTAAGTATGAATGTACTATGATCTCCTTTTATAGGCATCTAAGAATGGAAAAGGTGGGAAAAATTCCTTTTCCTACTCAAAAAAATTCACAAATCCCAAATTTCTCATTCATTTAAGTATTTATCTTTTACTTCTTCAAATATTATCAATATTTTTGGAGGTTATCTAATCTTCTTAAATTTTCTCAAAACTTCAAAAAAACATTTATTCGGTCCGATTATTCATTACAATGAAGATATATGAAAAAAATATATTTATCATTACAATGAACTCTTGTAAAAACTGAAGGCCTTCTCATACAAATTCTCTATACAAAAAAAAAACTTTTGTTAAAACATTGATATCATTCTATAGCATTCAAAACCTCATTTGAAAATACTTTGGCAGCAAGAAACTCTTCTTAAGAAACAATCAATACTTTTTTTTCTTTTTCTCTTGACCCAATCGAAATACAATTCAACCAGATGAGAATGGTTGACTACATTATTGATTTTTATCTGGTTGATTGGTCTCTGTTCTTATCTATTTCATCAATCTCAATAACTTAACAACCCAATTCTGCCTCCAATATATATCTGTATCTGATTCCTTAAAGATACCAACAATTTATAAAATGAATCGATGCCAAAATCCATTTCGATGAATTGCTAGCATACTGCATCCGATAGATTGGTGTTGGCAGTGACTTCTTTACTTCAAAAAGATCAATCTTCCAATGTTCTATTATTGTCATGCTGATGATTCTCATATCGATGATCTATATCCTTCTATGCCTAGTGTTCCTAAAAACTTATGAGCAACATACATAACACTTAATATCTTAATCTTTTATACTCCACAAACTCTAACTTGTATCATGACTTCATCATGATTTATGAGAACTACATGATTATAAAATAATTATTAGATTCGCATTGAAAAGTTCTATGACTTCCCATGTCTTCCATCAACTTCTATCTTTCCAACTAAGAATCATTCCAATGACCTAGATTAATTGACCCATACCAATATTCTGAGTTTGATTCCTCATACCGATGCCCTGGATCCAAAATTTTATGTTTCTTTTTTTGTTGTGCATCTGATTCTATGTGTCTGGTGAATCTTCCTTATCAAGTCTGATGGTCAGTCCAATGGGGTGTGCCTAGAAACCAAAAATACACCTTTTCTCAACTTTAACTATATATCATCTATTGAAAAAAAATACAACCAAAACTCAAATAAGTCCTAACAATATATCCCTTTGTGTTTTTTGTCAATGCCCACTTCAAAGAAATACTACTTTTAGTTTTCTTTTATCATATTTTATTCTCCCCATTCCTTTCATGTTCCCCCTATTTTTTATCTCCCCCTTTCCTTTTCTCTCCATCTTATTGACAATCAATTTCAAAGGGGCCATCATGAAAAGTTTCCCACTTATTGACAAAAGATCTCATTTCTAAGGGTTGGAGATTTTCATATCCAAATCTTGAAACTCTTTTTCAGAAGAACATAAGTATCACATTAGTTTCTTAACAATGATACATTAACTAAAAAACTCCAAGTCTATGTAGGTGAACCCGATTTAGAAAAAAAGAGTGTATTATCAAGGTTATCAATATTGTTCATAACAAAACTTTCATGTAATACATTAACATGATTCTTTTAACATTATTATTTCTAGGGAAATTCTTGAGAATATTTTCTTAGGATAAAAGTAACCTATACCCATCTCAAAAAATATATCAGAAATTTTAGGTTTATGAACACAACTTTATAAAAACTCATATTTTGTAACCTAATTACTTTCTTTTGCAAGAATAGTAAGATACTCACAATAGATTTTTCTTATTTCAAATCCTTCAATTCCCTACAAGTTAGTACAAATACAAATATTTTGGGAATAAGGAGGAACCTTACAATTTCTTAGATGAAAAAATCATAATGATATTCCTCTCTTAGTCTTAACAGTTTTTCCTCTTCTTTTATTTTATATTAGATAGATTTTATTCCTTATGTTCATCCTTCTTAGATTTTGTAACAATATTATTTTCCTCTGTAGGATCTTCTGATAAGGATTTAAATTTATTTTTATTACAATGATTTTGTAACAACTCTTTCATAACTTCCTCTTGTTCGAGAAGGATGGTCAAAAAATTTTTAGTAACATTCCCTTCTTTCTCACATCTCTTGCATCTTTTTTGAATTTTCAAACCACAATATGTTGATAACTTTTTACTAACTTTGATCACATCTTCAAAAAAATTTTACTTCCCTTTTACTTTAGCTGATTCTTATACTTCTTCTAACTTTATATCCATTTTAACTTTTTATATTTAAATAACTAAGCACTATTTATTTTTGGACTCTACATGTTTCTTTTTTTATACTTTCTCAATATACTCCCGAATAGCCTGAAGGCCTTTTTTATTGATTTTTGATAACCACCCTTTCAAGGGATAAGGGGGAACCCTTAAAAGGCCCATAGGCTTAGAGATTACATGACTCTTAGGTTTTAAGAAATATACAGACTATACTTGGAACTCCTCCTCCTAGTTTTTTCATCATGATATCATCTCTCCACCTTCTCATGGCTATTCGGATAGGCTTCTCGTGCAAGCACAGGCTAGTCCCAATGGAAATTCCATACGCTCTCTTTCATGAAAATATGCTTAGATTATGCTCTAGTGAATGCACCTGCTCTAAACCCCCCTTTGGAGTATTCTCATTGTAGAGTCTGTTTGATCATTTAAGAACAATTTCAGGTGGATCTAAGGCATTGAGGTGGCCAAAAGGCCTTGAGGTTCCCTGAAGGCCTTAAGGTGGCCCTAAGGCCTTGTGGTGGCCCGAAAGCCCTACTGGCCTGAAGGCCTTGGGTGTTCTAAAGGCCTTAAAGGACCCAAATCCCAAATCGATGGCCCAAAATCCCAAACAGATGAATATTCCATACTACTCGGGTCTATTGGATGAACCTATCGAGTCCTCACTAACTAGGATGAGGCTCTTGTGAAAATGTGGGTTGCTAACACTGACTTCCAACGGGGGGCCCTGATCAAGACCAAGTGTGTGACACATTCTCTAGCTAAGCAATGGATTTGAATCGCCCTGTGCATAATACGCACAGTGTCTGAGTCTGGAAGGACTCGAGCCTGCGCTAGTTCTTATAGAGAGTGAGGGGTACAACCAGCAGGTACCACTCAGCTAACACCCCATGGGATCTTAACATACTCAAATTTCATCATCTTCACATTTTTATTTGTTAAGGATTCAATATTCTTTACCTTCAGATTATTATTTTTTGGTTCCAAAAATATTCTAGAAATATTTGACCTTATTTTATAATCATAACTCCCCCTTGATTCATACCAATTTCTTGGTAGATACATGTTATACCAACATGAATAATCTATGTGTCCAAAAAATCCACAACACCAACAATGACCTCCAAATCTTGATTTTTTGGACTGATAGTGAGTTTGTTAAGAACTTTGTTGTTATTGTTTCTTTAGAAATCATGGGCCAATTTTCTTAGGATGATACTTTCTGGAATAATTCTAATATTTCTTAGTGAAATGTGTTCTCTTACAAACCTCCTTTTTTAAACCTTTATTTTCAAATTCTTTAGAAGTTTCACATTTAATATCAACTAACTTGGTGAAGTTTTCACTCACATTTCTTATCTAACTTTGTATTTTAAGAAGCATTGATTGTGTTTAAAACAACTCCTCGTCTTTCTTATCCAACCTTTGTTCAATAACATCTATAATTTTTTTATATTCAACTATCTTTAACTTGTTATACTTAATTTCTTCAACAAGTGTATCTTCTTTTATGTAGATGTTCTCATTGAAAACTGATATTTATTTATAAATTTTAGTTTTCTTTCAAGATTACCAATATTTATATCCTTAGATTTAATAAAATTGATATTTTTTCTCTTATTCCTTCATCCGATCATTATTCTCAAAAGGTATACTTTTAATATCTTTATTTAGCTTCTTTATTTCTTTCTTGAGTTGAGTATCCTTCTCAATTTCTTTTTCCAATTTCACTTTGAGAATCCATTCCATTTCTATAATTTCTTCTTCATCATCATCAATATCTAAAGAATTAATTCCATTTATAACTTGATCATTGAGGTTAATGTTGGTTGGAGTGAGTATCTTAAGAGGGGGGGGGGGTGAATTGAGTACCCAATAAAAATTTATATTCAAAATGGATTTAAAATATTCCCCCAATTTATTTAAAAATGGTCTAGTTAATCAATATAGTATGTCATTATAAGTTTTAATCTTTTAAAATCATTCTTGAAGATTTATTAGTTCTTAGGTAAGTAATATAAAATATTATTTAGTCCTTTGAAATAAATTTACTTAATTAAAATCTTATAAAAACGCTATTTTTTTAAAAGGTTGGGGCTGAAGCATCATTTATTATTTAAAGCAAAGACCTATTTCAAAATGGGTAGAGGGAGACACATTACATGGCCCAAAGGCCCAAGACCAAGTGGTCTACCAGAAAGCCCAATTTTTTGGCCCAAAGGGCCCTTCGGTGAATAGTATTGCTACAGTACTCAGGTTGCTACAATACCTACTATAGTACTGCCACCACTACAGTCCCCTACTATAGCGACTCTACCGCTACAGTGCTACCACTGCTATAGCCCCCCCCCCTGCTACAGTACTACTACAATACCCCCCCAGAATTTCGTCCCTGCCCGGATTCGATCCTGGGTCCTTTGGGTGCCAAGAAGGATCCTTTACCACTTGGGTAATGGATTGTTGGCTATAAAAACACTAATAAAGATTAACTATCAAAGTATTAGTTTTTGTTTGGTTAAAATATATTCAGTTTTAAAAGTAAAAAAATAAACAAAAACACATAGCAGAAATATTGGATATAAGAGGTTTAGTCTCAAGATGAGACTTAGTACTCTCCACTTTTTGATCACCCACCACTAAACATTTTAAATAAAATAAGTAGTTTTATCCACAAACTAGATGAGGTTTTACAATAGTTTACAACCATCCAGGTCACATATGGCCTCTTCCATAGTTATGCATGGGAGCACAAACAAAACAGGTCACACAGGGACCTCTACCATAATTTTCATGGGAAAATAGATAAAAGGAGTTTGTAAGATATCAAGTATCTTCTTGTTTAATGCAGAAGAAAATGTGCATGTGATAAAAGAAAGTATTCACACACACTGATTGAAATGTAAAAGAATATAAACACATAGAAACTAAGAGTGTAAAGGAATAAAAGTGCTCGGTCTGTATGCAATTCAGCTCGTGACTCCTTGAAAGTATTTTTAAAAGAAGCTCGAGTCAGGTTCTCCTGAAAACATCAGTAGAACAAAGTGTTGTAGGCTCTTGTTCTTGAGTAGAGGAAAGTATCAGATGTATATGAGATCCAGATTCATTATTCGAGTGTATTCAGGATGTAGTATTTCAAATCTTAATCTCTATGTTTGTATTATATAAGCATGATCTCTTAGTTTGATATCTATCTACTTTTAATGAGTATTCACCACTTACAGACAAGAGAGTCTACTTATCTTTTTATCAGAATCATTAAAAATAATATATGGATCCTCTCTACTTCCTCATATTGCACATATGACACTTATATCAATGAATTCTATCGAGAAATAAGAAACAATCATTAGAATAATAACTGGAATTAAATTCCATAATATAGCCGTTATAATAATTCAAAATAAGTACAAGTTAAGAAAATAGTGGTAGTGTATCAGAGTATGGAAGTGTGTCGTTCTAGTAGTGTCTCAGGCTGAAAGTGTCTTATTCTGGTGGTGTCTTGTACTTATCCAATTTTCATGTTGGTAGTCACTCCTTTGGAGGTGATTCATATGATGGTAGATCATCTTCTAGCACTAGGTTAGGTTGGTGGTGATTCATTCTGGTGGTGTCTCATACTTTACCAAAATTTCACTCTAGCGCTATGACATCCTTGGTGGCGTTACATTTTTGGTAGTATCACATGTGATAGTGGCTCATTTAAGGAAATTTTCCATTTTTCCATACTAATGGTGAAAAAATTATGATAGGCTGTCATCTTGGCGGTGAGTCAACCTTGATGGTGACACATCATCAACGGTGTCTCAAATTCAATAGTGACTTATACTTAGGGAATTTTATCACCTATATCAGATTAAAAAATACTTACAGAAAACATTAAACTCATTAATATTATTAGAATCATGATTTTGTGATTATTAAAATAAAGAGGTCAACAATCTACCCCTTTTTTATAATCACAAATCATGGCATCAAAGGTAATATCAAACAACTAAAGCAAGGTATCTAAGGTATAATAAATTGTGATATCAAAGGTAAAACTAGAACAAAGTAAGAAAAATCATCCAAATGGTATCAAAGATAGAGAATGAAAGTATGTGCATATAGATAAATAAAATATTACATAAGAATTATCTCTATTTTCATATTATCAAAAAGGTAAATATTAGCAGATTAGAATAGGAAATTCATAATAAAAGAGAAAATAATAATAGAAGATAAAGAATAGGAAATATTGAAATTAAAGATATCCAAGAAGGTTTGTCAAAAAGTTATACAAAAACATTATCCCATCAAAAAAAAAATAATGTCTACTCGAACTGCCTAAAGGTGTGGTAGAAGGTTCTATTGGTGCTTTTCCCTGATCTTTGGCTCTCTCTTGATCTGAAAGAGCATGATCTAAAGGAACTGTAGGTAAAGTAGATGGAACACTAGTGGGCAGTCTAGCTATGGATCAAGTAGGATGTTTCTCTATAAACAAAGCAGCTGAATTTTCCATATAGATTAGGCAAGATGAAGAGAAAAAGGCTAGAAATGAGGAGGCATGGGGGCAGAGGGATCTCTATAAATTCCTAGTGTAAGAGAGGCTTTTGGGGTAATATGAATGGATTCCTAAGAAACAACTTCAGTACCATGCACATGAATAAATGAATTCATGAGATCGATGAATTCCATTATAATCTGTCCACATATTTACATTACACTAAATAAATCTCCCTTCTCTTCCATAAATTGATTTAAGACTGGGGTCATTTCCATAAAATGGAAAACTTGCTCCTTAAAGGCCAGAGTAACTAGAGGAATCCTTAAATTTTCAGCCAAAAACTTGAAGTGAGAATCTAGGGAATGATTTGTATAGATACCTGAGAGATAAAACTTTATGGATTTGGAAATAGTCCCTCATTCAACATTCATATCCTTGGAATATGCCCTGATCATCATGCGATCATGCTGAGTACCCTACACAAGCTTTCTCAGAATCTCCAATGGTATGACAGGTTATCCACTAAAAGTACCACTTAAAGCAGCACCAACCTATTCTCTGACAACTATTCGGATCTTATCAACATCAAATATAGGAGGTGGAGGAGTAGTATAACTAGAATCCACCGAGGTAAGACTTTCAATTACTTCTAATAGAGTATCCATACTCACTGCAGATGCATATTTCATTACTTACATAACAACCTTAAAAGACTCTATTTCACAACTAATACTCTTAATTTAAATATCTGCATCCTTTATGTGATGCATCATTTTAGGTTGAATGTATTGGATCACCAACTCAAAGAGATATCTGAAATTATTCTCACTAATCTTGGTCAGGAATGGAGATTGATTCTTCAAACAATTATCAAAATCTGAAATCATATCTCTTTTAAAATTTTCCAAGTAACCCTTGGTGTTTAAGTCCACTGGAAAAAATGGAGGAACAATTAGAGGAGTAGGTGCTGGTTTAGGTGCTCTTATAGAAACCAAAAATTTTAATAGTCCTGTAACATCAATTTTATTGACCATATATCCTTCAATATCTCCTATATTTTGAACCTTAGTTCCACCATACTTTGGTGGAAACTTACTAAATCTATCCCATTCTTCAGCCATAGTATCAAACCAACTATATGTATTCTTAGAAAAAAAGGAATTATAACAATATGTACCACAACAGGGCCTACCTCAGTAGAAGGTACAATAGGCAACTCAACTAATTTCTGAACACTTGAGCTAGGTGCAGTAGCATCATAGTCACCAACAATAGATCCTTCCACCATCTAAACATCATATTTCTGAACAACAAATGTAGAGTCAAATTCTATATTCCTATGAACATAAGGCTCATAAATCTATTTATTTACATATTTTTTTTAATAAGATCCTTCCTTTACTATTCATCTACATGCTTCTCAATAGCAGCTATTACAGACATCTTCTCAATCATAGAAGAGTTAGACATAGTCTGATCATTACCAACAACTCCATCAAAAACTATAATTTCTTGAAAGATTTACATAGATGGGTATTTATCCCCCTAAACAAGTTCATATTTCTACTTGAGATCTGGGTTCACTTCTCTAATCAAATACAATTTCTCAGCAGAAATAATTAGTGAAGCAATAAGCTCTAGAGGCATCTCTACATATTTCCTTCTAATTTTTTCAACTGAACCATCGAGGTCAGAATCATCATCATCATCAGATTTAATACCATTATAATAATCTCTATTACCATTTACATTTTCATTTCCATTCTCATCATCATCATAATCATCTCCATTATTTTCATCACAATCAAACTTTGAACTACTTCTAAACTGATCTTCCTTAGAAACTTCTATTTCTTCTTCATCACTCTTCAAAAACTTTTCTATTTTTAAAACCCTCATAGGTGAAATAATATCTACATATGTAATTGGATAAGACTTGGGAGACAAATCAGGATCACTCCATTCATCAATAGAGAGTTCCTTATCTTCTTTTCCTTTTTCAACAAATTCTTCTTCCTCATCTAAATATATAACAAGATCATTAGGCTCTAAGACTGGATCAACAAGATCCCTCAGTCTTGTTGGGTGGTCCACCATATTAAATTTAATATACAACTTATCATTATCATCTACCCTCCATTTCTTCCAGGGGTTCCAACTAATCCCTATTCTTGAAAAAATAGATTTTAATATAGAAAAACCATTACAATCAACAACTGTTTCTTCATAATCATAAACATGGCCTTTATCCTTTAACATTATAGAAATAAACTTAACATAAATCAAGTAATTGTATATAAATGAAGGCTTTTATTATTTAGGATAAATGAACCATAATATACCTACACAGATTGATCTTAAGTTCTCTTTTCATAAGACTAAACAAGTAGAAATCTTGGTATATTAAGGTGGAAAATTCACCTTTTCTAGGGAATAGTATATGATAAATAAATTTGAAAATCATTCTACACTCTCAATCCAACTTGGAGGCTACCAAACATCTATCTATCCCATCACTGGTCATCTATTCAAGAGTTTTTTCATAAAAAATAAGTCATTATACTCAAGAATATATCCTTATTAGTAATCATAAACACCTTTATGAGGAACTCACAAGAATTTGGACCACTGTTTTGAGGAAAAGTTACTCGGTGACCATTAAATATCGTTTTCATCCAATATTCTTCCTAATAATTAAATCCAAACTCAATATATTGAAAAAATTGATGCACCAAACTAGGGTAGAAAGGTCTCTCATTTTAAGAGAACCACTCTAACTAGCCTTGATCTTGAATAAATTTCTACACCAGAGACTTACCTGAAAAAAACCACGTTGATTCGACTTCCGTTTTAGATACTACAACTATGTTTTCAATCCTGGGGTTAACATGTTATACATTAGTCAATAAATTTGAATTTCTCTTTTGTTTCTTAGCAGGTCTTGATTCATCTGGTGAAGTATTAGAAGGGGAATTAATTCTTGGCATGCATATCAGTTCAGAAATCTTGGTCGGAGGTGAAGGTAGAAAGGTTTGGAAGATTAAGGGTTACAATGGTCTTGATAGAGAAAGGAAGGAGAGTAGAGGTGTTTTGGAAATAGGAAAAGTTTTTTTTATTTGGTATTTAGATTTTCAAAAAAAAAATCGAAAAAATACATTAAATCTAATTTAGAATCTAAGAAAATATATGTACTGGGTTATAGAAATAAACCGTAAAAATATAAAAATTGGTGGTTCAAAAAACATAGAATCAAAAATTCAAAAAGCATGAAACCAATAGTGTGATAATCCAATGGTGTATCAACCAAAACATTGATACAATCCAAAGATAAGACAACAACAACAGTGATACAATAAAAATGGTGAGACAATCCAACAATGTGATAAACTGATAGTGTGTCATACCCAATGGTGTGTCACACTCAACAATGTGTCATAACCAACAACGTGTCATATAAATGGTGTGTCATCCCAAAAATTAAACTCAATCAAATTCAATCTTTCCTAGTTCATGTTTGATATAGTTCATTCTCTCATAATTAAATGGATTAGTAAAAATATAAGCTAACTGATGTTCTGTACCAATAAATTCAATAGTGATATCACTCTTTTGAAAATGATCTGTAAAAAAGTTATGTCTTATATTAATATGCTTTGTTCTATAATGTGATACTGGATTATTAGAAATATTTATTTCACTTGTGTTGTCACAATTTATGGGGGCATGTAAGAATTGATATCCATAGTCTAGTAATTTGTGTTTTATCCACAAAATTTGTGCATAGATTCTGCCTACAGCTATATATTCAGCTTTAGTAGCAGACAATGAAGTATAATTTTTATTCTTACTACACCATGAAACTAGATACTTGCCTAAAAAATGACATGTTACAGAGGTGATTTTTCTATCTAATTTTCATCCATCAAAATCAACAACAAAATAACTTACTAAATAAAATTCTTGTCCTCTAGGGTAAAAAAATCCTAAATTAGTGGTATACTTTAGGTATTTGAAAATTATTTTAATAGAATTTAAGTGTGACTCTTTTGAATTATCTTGATAACAAGAACACATACACACACTAAACATTATATTAGGTGTACTAGAAATCAAGTTGAGAATACTTGTAATCATACCTATGTAACTGGTTTGATCCACCGGTTTCCCAACTTTATCAAGATCCAACTTACAGACAGTACTTATAAGAGCATCACTACTCTTTGTTCTATCCATATTAAAATGTTTTAGAGTATTTTTTTTTGTATATTTACATTTATTTAGAATAATTACATCTTTATTTTGAAAAATTTGAAATCCAAAAAAGAATTTGAGTTCACCCATTAAACTCATTTCAAACTCATTTTGCATCATTTTAGAAAAATCAATACAGAGATAATTTCTTGAAGATCCAAAAATAATATCATCAAAAAAGATTTATACTAGTAAAAAATATTTTAAAATTCATTTTATAAAAAGATTAGGGACAACTATACATTTTTAAATAAGAAAATTTCCGAGCCTATCATACCAAGATCTAAGAGCCTATTTCAAACCATATAAATATTTAGTCAATTTTAAAACTTGATTTGGAAAATGAAAATTTTAAAAACTAGGAGGTTATTCAAAAAAAACATTCTCAATTATAAAACCATTTAATAATGCACTCTTTACATTCATTTGATAAATATTAAAATCTAGATGAGCTGTATAAGCAAGTAGGATTTTTATGGATTCAAGTATGGAAATTGGTGAAAATGTTTCTTCATAGTCTATTCCTCTTTCTTGACTATAACCTTGTGCAAAAATTATAGACTTGTTTCTAACTATAGTTCTTGATTCATCAACCTTGTTCCTAAACACCCATTTAGTTCCAATAGTCAAGGTCTCCTTGGGTCTGTCTAAAAGTTCCCATACTTTGTTTCTTTAAAACTTATTTGATTCTTTTTTCATATATATTGCCCAAAATTTATCATTAATGGATTCATTGATGTTCTTAGGTTCAAGATGAGATAAGAATGCTTGATGTTCAGCCTAATTTCTAAGATAAGCTCTAGTATGTGTACATATATATATATATCTATTACAAAAACATATAAGGGGTGATACTTAAGGTTTCTAATAGCTCTAGAAAAATATGGACTGATTACTTCTGGTTCTATAGGTTTGGGTTTAAGAAGCTATGTAAATTATTTAGAGTTGGAAGATTTTTATAACTTTTTGACAATATATTCTAAAGGTGTAGAATTTATATTTAGAGAAGACAAATCATCCTTGAGGTTTTCTAGGGAGGTCTTAGGCTCATGTGGATCAGTCTCATCAAATTTGACATGAAATGATTCTCCCATAATTTTGGTCTTCTTTTTAAAAACTCTATAGGATTTTCTATATATTGAATATCCTAAGAACATTAATTCATCACTTTTGGAATAAAAATTGTCCAAATTATCTTTAGTGTTAAGAATAAAGACTTTTCAAACAAAAAATATAAAGTAATCAACCTTAGGTTTCTTATTCTTCCAAAGTTCATAAGGGTTATTCTTAAGGATAGGTATGATTAAGACTCTATTGATAATATAATATGCTTTATTGATAGCTTATTCCCAAAAATAAATAGGTAGATCATACTCATTTAACATGGTCCAAGTTATCTCTTGGAAAGTTATATTTCTCTTTTCAACAACTCCATTCTACTAAGGGGTCCTGGTAGCAAATAAGTTTTGAGCATATCTATTTTGTGAGAAAAGATATTAAAAATCTTTATTTTCAAATTCATGGTGATGTTAACTTCTTAAAGTCTTAATTCCAAGTCCACAAATATTTTCTATAGACTTATAATACTTGGTGAAATAATAACAAGCTTCAATTTTGTAAGCTAAAAAATAATACCCAAGTATACCTAGAAAAATCATCCACTAGAACATAGATAAAATGCTCCCCATTTAAAATATAAACTCTAGAAGGACCAAACAAATCCATATGAACCAACTTTATAGGTTGAGAAGTTGACACTTCTTTCTTTAATTTAAAATAAATTTTGCGCTTCTTATCTTTTTTATAGAAGTTATAAACTTTATTAGTTGGGAACTAAATTTTAGGTATATACCCAACTAACCCTTTCCTAGTAAGATTTCTAATTGAGTGTATATTTCAATGGCCCAATCTCATATTCCAAATCTAAGATTCTTTGTAAAAGTAACTTAAGTAGGAAACATTTTGAGAAACTAAAGAGTTTAAATCAACAACATAAACATTATCATTTATAAAACTAGTGAAAACCAAATTATTTTTGGAATCAAAGACATTGAAAGCATAATTTAAAAAATTAACATAAAAATAATCATCACATAACTATGATATTATAAACAGGTTATATTTTAAAACATAAAAAAATAACACTTTAGAAATCGAAACTGAATTTTTGTTACCAATTTTTCCAAGACCGATGATTTATCATTTTTCATTATCACCAAAGGTGACATGACCACCATAAACCTTAATAAGGATCTTAAAGCATGAATAATATCCTATTATATGTCTTGAACAACCACTATCCAAGTACCATATACTTCTATAGGAGGTCTACAAATAGTTTTCCTGCAAAGCAAAGTTTATACAAGAAATGACTTTGGTACCCAAATTTTTTTGGGTAAAAAAATGTCAGTAATCAAAGATTTGGGAACCCATAATTTCTTAATGAGTTTCCTATAAACATATTTAAGGATTTTTTAAATAAATACTTTTTTAGGTCCTTTAGAAAATTAATTAGTAGAAGAAATTTCTTGTTTGGACTTAGGAACAAAATTGTTCATTGTTACTCTCCTCTATCCAGGTTTATATAAAATTATAGTTACCTACTTAGGTGAAACTTGATTACCTAAAATATGAGTAAGATTTTATATATCATTTGTAAAATTTTATGGGTCTTTATTCAACTACTCATTTGACAACTTAAATTCAGTAGTTTCTCTTAACAGTTTAGCATTCTTCTGTTTTTCAATAGACAGATCAGATTTTATATTTACAGATAAATAATGATATCTTTTTAAAGTTTATATTTATCCTTTAATTAATTACACATATCCTCTAACATATTTCAATATTCAAAAAATTCTTATTTAGACATGTCATTATCACTAAGTTCACTTTTAGAAATGTCAAAATCATGTATAGGTGACACAGTAGGTACAACAAGTAAAACATATATAGTAGGTACCTTAGACATGTTGGTTATGAAGAACATGTTTTATCTATCATAATTATCCTCATGTGATGAATATGAATCCCTAAATATATCTTCAAAAGCACTCCATGTGACTTTTATAGCCTTTTTTTTATCTTTTTTCCATGTCCTCATACTTCTTTTTATATTTCAATTTTGGACAGTTAGCTTTCACATGTCCTTTCCTATGTCACTCATATAAAATAACCTCATTCTCATCTTTCTTCCAATATTTCTTACAATTTCCTTTAGTATCATATTTCCCTTTATAATTGGGATTTATGAAAATTTTATTTTTCCTATGAAATTTCTTAAATCTTCTAGCTGGATGAGAAATCTCCTCATCACTATCTGGTGGAGATTCACTATCAATTGAACTTAAACTTATACCTTTTCCTTTTATATTTTCCTTCTATTAAGATACAATAATATTAAAGGCTATTGATCCTATTTTAGGATATTCATATTCTTCACTATTTACCTTTAGATCTTCTTCATACATCATAATATTACCAATCATCTCCTTGAATATAAAATTACTAATATCACAAGACTCTATGATGGAGAAAGATGTGACTCTCTATATTTCAGTCAGACATCTTAATAACCACATGATATGATCCTTGTCAGATACAAGATTTCCAAGTGAGCTCATTGTGTTGAAAATTTCATTGAACCCGAGGTACATGTCATAAATAGGTTCACTAGGCTTCATTTTAAAGTTATCATATTTAATACTATAAGTATTTAATCTTATATCCTTGACATTAGAAGTTCCCTCATGATAAACATACAAAGTATCCAAAATTTCATAATTATTTTTTCATGAAGAAATTTTATTAAACCATTAATCTCCTAAATCACAGTAAAGGGAATTCACAGCTTTAAAATTATTATTATAAGATAATTTATTAGAAACATCCCAAGTACTGATATATTCCTTAGGCAATTCATATTTATCTTCTATTACAGTACATATTTCAAAGACCATACTCTCAACGTGTATTTTAATTTTGATTTTCCATTGAGAATAATTATTACCATTAAAAAAGGAGGTCTATTATTAACACAACCTTATTATCTAGAATCCATTAAAATAACTAAATTTCGGAATAAAAAAATTTAAGATATTTAAATCTTAACTAAAATCATAGTTAAAAAGATTTTGAAAACTTAAATACCAAAGAAAATAACCCTTTGATACCAAATGTTGGTCAGATTGAGTATCTCAATATGGGGGGGGTATGAATTGAGTACCCAGTAAAAATTTCTATTCAAAATAGATTTAAAAGATCCCCCCAATTAATTTAAAAATGGTCTAGTTAATCAATATAGAAGATCGTTATAAGTTCTAATATTTCAAGTGGTTTCTTAAATATTGATTAGTTCTTGAGTAAGTAATATAAAATTTTACTTAGTCCTTTTAAATCAATTTACTTAATTAAAATCTTATAAAAAAACTAATAAAGATTAACTATAAAAGTTTTAGTTTTTTTGTTAAAACATATTTAGTTTTTAAAGTAGAAATAAAGTAAAATAACACACAACAGAAATATTGAATACAAGAGGTTTAGTCTCAAGATGATACTTAGTCCTCTCTACTTAGTGATCACTTACCACAAAGAAATTTATATAAAATAAATTGTTTGATCCATAACCTAGATAAGGTTTTATAATAGTTCACAAATTTCTAGGTCACATATGACCTCTTCCATAATTATGTGGGGGAGTACAAAACAATAGGTCACATAGGGACCTCTACCAAATTTTTCATGGGAAAAAAATAAAAGGAGTTTGGGAAGATATTGTGTATCTTCTATTTTAATGTAGGAGACAATGTGCATGTGATAAAATATACTATGTAAACACACTTCTAGAAATGTAAAATAATGTAAACACATAGAAAATAAGAGTGTAAAAGAATACAAGTGCTCAATCTATATGCTGTGAAGATTGATACTCATTGAAAGTATTTTGAAAAGAATATCAATTCAGGTTCTCTTGAAAACTTTAGTAGAAAAGAGTATTGTAGAATCTTATTCTTTAATGGAGGAAAGAAACAAATGTATATGAGCTTCGACTTCCTCAGTTGAGTGTATTCAGGATGTATTAGTTCAACTCTTAAGCTCTATGTGTGTGTTCTGTAATCATTAGCTCTCATCTTGTTATATGTATACTTCACATGAGCATTAACCTCTTATGCAAAAGGAATAATGCTTCTCTTTTTATCAGCAATAACAAGAATAATATCCAGATCCACTCCGCTTCCTTATACTGCACTTTTGATACTTACATCAATTAATTCTATCAAGAATTAAGAAACAATCATTAGAATAATAAATGGAATTAAATTCCATAATATATCCATTAGTAATAATTCAAAATAAGTATAAGTTAAGAAAACAATGGTGGTGTCTTAGAGTCTGGAAGTGTGTCATTCTAGGGTGTCTCAAGATGATTGTGTCTCAGGCTGATGGTGTCTTATTATGAAGGTGTCTTTTACTTAGCCAAATTTTCTTGTTAGAAGTGACTCCTTTGGTGGTGAGTCATCTAATGGTAGATCATCTTTTGGCGGTAGGTTAGGCTAGTAGTGATTCATTCCGACAGTGTATCATACTTTACCAAAATTTTACTTTGGCGGTATGACATCCTTGATGGTGTGACATTTTTGGTGGTGTCATATGTGATGGTGACTCATTTCAGGAATTTTCCTTTTTTCCATGCTGATGGTGAGAAAATTATGGTGGTGTGTCATCTTGGTGGTGAGTCAGCCTTAATGGTGACACATCCTCAGTGGTGTCTCAACTTTAATGGTGAATCATACTTAGGAAATTTTATCACATTTATCAGATTATAAAATACTTATAGAAAACATGAAACTCATTAATATCATTAGAATCATGATTTTGTGATCATTAAAACAATTAGGTAACCAATTAATTTAATGATTAGATTCATCATTGGATGAGGAATCATCCTTCTTTATTCAACTCAAATAACTTTTCTTCTTCTTTTCATAAGAAAATATTTCTATATGTTTCTTCCAATTTTGAAACTGAGATTTATCATCATCTTCCTTGGACTCATAATCTTAAAATTTATTTATAAGAAAATTCATTAAATAATTCCATTTCCCTTCATAATTATAATATTTAAGGGTTCTAATTTTCCATTTTTCCATATTGTATTTATTATAAAGGAGGGTGAAAATTGTATTGAAATATTCATCTCCTTCCTCTACTTACAAATAACTTGATTCTATTTTAACTTCTTTATATTTATTTTTCCCTTTTAAAAAAGCTTTGAAAGAAATTTCTCTATCATCCTTTTTCTTGAAAACTAGAGCATTTCTCATTTCATATGCCATAAGGATATTCTGGAGTTCATCCAAGGATAAATTTCATGATCATATAAAGTTTAGAATTTGGCATCAAATAAATATGGAAATTTTACAATAAGTCTCTTAACAATTGTAGAATCTTCTATCTTCTCTCCAAAACTTATGATGTTACTTGTTATCTCATTTATACTTGTAAAGAAAATATCAATACTTCTATCATCATCCATTATAAAAATAATCAAATATACTTTTCCAAATTTGTAACTTAGCTCCCTAAACTTTATCATTCTCTGTATAGCTACTTCTCAACTTATCCCACATTTGATTATCTATTGGAAACCCCATAATATTTGTACAAAAATTATCAGTAAGAGATATCAACAAATCATTCTAAGCTTTTCAATCAACTTCTATACTTATTTTATCAGTATCTATCATAACATCTTTATTGATGGAATACAAAACCACTATTCTTGCATCTCTAACTTCAATTCCAAGTGAAAGAAGATAGGGTAACATCCTGTATTTGGTTATACCCCCCAACTATCGTTTTCAGTTTCCCCTTCCCCATAGTTGGTTATACACCCCATAAAAACACACAATCCTTTTTAGAAAATGGTAAGTATCCTCATTTAAAAGATTTACTTTCCTTATATTTTTATAATCCACCAAAAAAAGTTCTTCACTTCCTCCACAAGTAAGATGAATCAAAATTTACCTAAATACAATCTTCAAGAACTTCAATAATTCTCTGAAGAACTTTTTGGTCTTGAAAATTTATCCAAAAAATTTGTTTGGAAAACTTCCTCAGCAAAAGTCATTCTGATCAGCCTCAATCCAATGGTCTTTATATGATTGGCCTCCACCCAATTATTGTTATGCTCTTTATGATTTAATTGAGTAGAAACTCAATTAGAAACTCAAAATTCCTACGTATGATGGATCTTGTCCTGATGAACCTTTCTTCGATGGATGTCACTTTGATAGGATCACTATGATGGAATTGCTCAAATGAAAACGTTTTCTGTTGGAAATTGATCTAATGAAACATAGTCTATTGGAAATTACTCGGATGATTAGATTGAACCTCACTACAATTGATCTTCTTTAGAATCAACTTAAAAAACAAACTCTGGCTGGAAAATCAATACCCATTCCACAATTGTTAGAGCTCCATCACACGAGAATGATTCAACACAATTTCTAAGTATGAATGTATTGTTATCTACTTTTATAGGAATCCCATAATGAAAAAGGCGAGAAAAATAATTCATTTTCCTACTCAACAAAATTCACAAATATCAAATTTCTCATTCATTTATGTCTTCATCTTTGAATTCTTCAACTCTTCTCAATACTTATGGGATCTTCTCAAATCTTTAAGAATCTTCTCAAAACTTCAGACAAACATTTACTCAGTCCGATTCTTCAGTATTATTCTTCATTATGATGAATACATATAAAAAACTAAAGACTTCTCATTATGATGAACTCTTGTAAAAATAGATTGTCTTCTCATATATATGATCCATAAAAAATGATTTTATTAAAAAATTAAGAATAATATGTAGTGTTCAAAACCTCATTTGAAAACACTTTGGTAGAAAAAACCTATTCTTGAGAAACAATCAATACTTTTTTCTTTTTATATTGACCTAATCAAAATACAATTCTACCTGATGACAATGGTGGACTGCATTGTTGATTTTTATCTGGTTGATCGGTCTCTATTCTTATCTATTTCATCGATCTCAATAACTTAACCAACCAATTCTACCTCCAATAGAACTCTATATTTTATGTCTTAAAGATATGAAAAATTTATAAAATGAATTGGTGTTATAATCCTTTTTGATGAATCAACGGTATACCATGTCCGGTAGACCAGTGTCGATAGTGACTTCTTTACTTCAGTAAGATCAACCTTCCAACTTTCTGTTATTATCATTGTAATGTACCAGATTTTTTTTCCATGTATTATTTTAATATTATATGGGAATTATTTTGAGACCAGGCTTTGAGACGCCATTCAGTTCCGAGGCCTGGTGAGCCCGGAACAAATGTCTGAATTTAATTAAGTAATTAAATAACACGCGCATGTGGTTTTCTTGAAATAGTTGAATAACTCCTGAAAGGGTGCTCAGATTAGAAATCTGAGGGCACTATTGCATCCAGAGTAGTGGGTTTACCCTAGGAGAGACCTAACATCGGCTGGCTCAGGTCGGTGGTGAAATCCAGTTTTTGGACGCAACTGTAATAAAATATTTAATTAAAATATTTTATTAAATTTTGTTGCAGAGAATATATTTTATCCTTTTTAAATAAAGGATTGCATAGGGATCCAGGGTTACAGACCTCATAACCCTGAAACCCCTGGAGGCTATGGGAAAGCTCTGGAGGAAACCCCCAAAGCGCCGACGACGACGCAACGACCAGATCTTCGCCGAAAGGCGCCGCAGATCCAGGTAGGGCATTTGATCTCTTTGTGATTTCTTTCCTATTAATGATTCTTAAAACGAACGTGGACTAATCCACGAACAGATTAGCCCGCGGATTGATCATAATTTCAGGATGGTCTTTTGCGGGGATTTTTGGGAAATTGATCCATGTGGATTTATCATTGTTGATTTCTGCTCCGTTTAAGACTATTAACGGGAGCAGATCAATGCCGTGACGAACGACGATGGAGGTTCATTCCCCAAATTTGTTTCATTAGATTTTCTTCCCTTTTTCTTTTGCGCGTTCTTCGCGTTCTTTGCAGGTCGATGAACAACGGATCGTTGCACATCTGTTCTATGACGCAACGATCCCAAATTTAAGAATCGACACCACAGTGATCTTGCGGAGGTACGATGACAATTTCGGTGGATGGATCTAAGTGGATCGGAAGATATCATTCTTCAAATGATTTCCACACGGATGGATGGAATCGGATTTTAGAGCTGATCGAAGGCCCGAAACCCAAGGATTCGGCATCACGATGATGAGGCAACCCAGCGTCTTGAGTTTCACGGCAAATGGATAGCAGAATCGGAAACCGAAGGATCGGCCGAGGCGCGGAGGAAGAAGACGAAGTTCTGGAAAATCCCTACTACACGACGTGTAGTATGGGATACACAGCATGTGTTCATTGGCGGACCACCTGAAGTGTACTCCGGGAGTACACAGACACGGGTTGGGTACATGGCTAGGTACACGACGTGTAAACCCTTCCCTAGCCAGACTCGGCCAGATACATGGGATACCCCGTGTATTGGTACACGGGCAGGCGACACGAACGGACACCGTGTATGGGCATACGGCCAGGGTACATGGGTGTTTCCCAGTTGATAGGACATGGTGTGTGTTTCGACTTACACGCCGTGTATATGCTTTCCTACATGACTTCGATTCCAGACACGGGCCGTTTACACGGGCAGTACCCAGATTCAGGGAACACGACGTGTGATCCTTCTACACGCCGTGTAGTTGGGTTTTACACAGCTTAGACAGATGACACATTCCGTTTACACGAGCAGTACCCGGAGTCAAGGAACACGGCGTGTAACCATACTACACGCCGTGTAATCTCTTTTACATGGCTTGAGCTGACTGCCTTCTGTGACTTGGACTATTTTCCTTAGGGTTTGTCCCATTGGTCATTCTCCTGAAGGTTTCTGGTATCATTTCCTACATATAGAAGTATGATCCCTTGAGCAGGACTTCCCGAATAGAGTTTCTAGAATACCCTCTGTGAGACTTGGAGCCGGATCCTCTATTCATTCCTGGAACCCTAAGTAGAGTTCTTCGTATCGACATGACCTACTTTACCCGGGAGTCGATCCTCTACTTAGCAGATTAGTTCAGACTGAGTTGTTGGAATCACCCCATAGCTATTGGTTGTGATCCCCAAATGAACATCGTGTTCTCAAGTACTTGTGGAGTGTGTTCTCCTAGAACGATTACTTTGTATCTCTCTCTTCAGAACTAGGAGTGTGTTCTCCTTGTTACATGCTTAGTGGAATCTTTGAGCTGGATCTTAGTGGTGGTTTCACGATGGTCAATTGCGTATGAGTATATCTGGATATTCTTGTTATATTTTATGTAGACATATACTGTATAGAGCGGACTATATCTTTCCTTTGTGGTATTTTCCCTTGTTATATTTCCTTTGTGGTTTTGGGGTGTCCTACTGGGTATTGTTATACTCACCCCTGCAGAGGCTTTGCCTGCACGTGTCGTGTCTTGTGCAGACGAGTGAGATTTTGACAGGATTCTAGGTGGACTAGGACCGGATGGTGCTAAGTGAGATCAGGCAGGCCGAGGTGTGTTCCTATGGCTACAGATTGCAGTCCCAGTATCTTACTTTACAGGTTGGAATTTTTTATAGACTTTCTTTTGGTGGGCTTGTACTTTTGGCCCAGGGTTTTATATTATTGTACTTTACCTTCCTGTCGTACTCTGTTGGTTGGGTTTTTAGTGTATGCATGCATTTCCTTTTTTAGTAGTTTTTACTTTTCAGCTTTGTGGGCTTGGAGATGTGTGTGCGTGTGTATAAGTTTATAGGCAATTCCTCCCATGTTAGTGACATGCCTACTCGGTTCTAGTCACCAGCCCCTGGCCTATTGGAGGCGGGCTTGGGGAGTTGCGACTCGGGCCCCACTGAGACGGGTCGTGACAGAGTGGTATCAGTGGTGGTCGGTTCTACCTTAGGACTGAGAGTCTGTGAGTTGGTTTGGGGAAATAGTGTTAAGTGTTTTGAGTTCGGATTTCAGGCCAAGGACCCCAGTGTTGGTGCGGGCGTCCGACGTATCCATACACCAGGAATCTGATAACTTGCTTTTCGACTCGGAACGTGAGAACACTATTTGCAGGGGAAAATAATGATACATGCATCATATAGGAATGAGTTGTGGTTTCCATGTCCTTCTTGAGTCAGCTCTCCAGATATACTCCTTGACTGATATACATCTTTTTTCCTTACAGGATGCCTCCACGACGCGCACCCACTAGGATCTAGCATCTCGATCACGGGGATGACCACCTCAGTGATGAAGCTTCGATATAGGGACCAGATCCCCCAGTTCTACCTCTGGGTGGTGTGACAGCTATCTAACCACCTGTGGAGCAGTGTTTAATGCCTTATGTACCAGTGGAAAAGGAGCGCAGGCTGAGCGCACTCCATGAGTTTCAGAGACAGAGACCCCTCAGGTTTCGAGGCGAGCCTGACCCTCAGGCAGCAAAGGACTGGCTTGAGGTAGTGTCCAGAGTCTTCTGTTTGGTCCGGACACTAGCAGACCATATGGTGATCCTGGAAGCGAGCCTTCTGCAGGGCTCAATATGGCAACGGTGGAGTTTGGTTATCCAAGCCCACGATGAGGAGACTCTTGCATGGTCAGAATTTGAGCGTCTCTTTAGAGAAGAGTTTTCACCGGTTACCCTGAGAGCAGTACGTATACCGGAGATTCTTCAGCTCCAGCAGGGAACCATGACGGTGGCTGACTATTCATCGAGGTTTACTAACCTTTGACGGTACTCGATGGATATGGTCAGGGATTATTACTACAGAGATCAGACTTTTGAGCGGGGATTGCGCAAATATATCCGAGCTAGCATCATCCCTATGATAATTCCTACTTATGATGGGGTGCTCGGGTGAGATTTGGTGGTCGAGAGCTTCTTGGAAGAGTAGAGACAACCAGCAATTGTCAGTAGTGAGCGAGATGGAGCAGAGACCTCGGCAAGAGGGAGATGACGTCAAGGACCCAGGCGTGGGAGACATTTTCAGAGGAGATCCTAGGATAGAGGATCTGCCGTACATGGTTCATAGGGCGCATCCAGCCAACCTTGAGAGAGGTGATGCTACTCTTGTGATGGCAGGGGGCATCTCACTCGATATTGTCCGACCCGCTGTACTACTGACATGGGAGAAGTGGATGGACCACCGAGGTAGAGGCAACATGTGGAGAAGACAGATCCGCGGGGCGGAGGACATGGTAGAGGAGTTGGGAGAGCAGCTGGAGGTGGTATGCGTATTGACCTTTTACCACCACCACCACCCCCAGGAGGTCCATCCCTAGCCCAGGGAGCTGTTGGACAGAGGCAGGGACAGCTGCAGGCAGCAGAGTCTTATGACCCAGGTACTCCTGGAATGATTAGAGGTACAATCTTTGTCTTTTCTACTTTGGCTGTCGTACTGATAGAAACAGGTGCTAGTCATTCTTTTTTAGATTCTTATCTTGTTAGAGACCTTGAGATTCTAGTTGAGCTATTGACTCGACCCTTACACTTAGAAACACCGACTGAAGAAGATTCAGAGATCACACACCTTTGAAGACAGTTTGACCTGACCCTTGGAGGAGAGAGTTTTAGTTGGAACCTCTTGGTGGTAGCATTGCGGGATTACGATGTCATTCTTAGTATGGATTGGCTATCCACATTTCATTCCCATATTGACTGTTTTAGGAAAAGGGTGTGGTGTGTCCGTAGTGATGGAATGAGGTTCTCCTTCATCGGTGAAAAGGAAACCAAGGAAACGCAGGATGGACTCGTGCGTAGGAGGGTACGACCGATTTCACATCAGTTGGCTAGCCTATCCCTTGGCGCAAAAGATGTTACAAGTTTCCAGTTTCCAGCAGTAGTGGATGATTATGAGGATGTCTTTCCGGAGGATGTCCCCGGACTCCCTTCTCTTCGAGAGATATATTTCTACGTTGAGTTGCAACCCGGGATGACACCGATATCAACATCAGCAAATCGGATGGCTCCTGCAGAGCTTCATGAGATGGGAGTGCAGCTGGAAGACTAGCATAGGAAGGGCTTTGTGAGACCCAGTGTTTCACCCTGGGTGGCCCCAGTGTTGTTTTCCAAGAAGGCAGACGGGAGCTTGAGGCTGTGTGTAGATTATTGGCACTTGAATCAGGTGACCGTGAAGAACCGGTATCCACTACCAAGGATCGATTACCTCTTCGACCAATTAAGAGGGGCACGATGGTTCTCGAAGGTTGATCTATGATCAGGCTATCACCAGTTGTGAGTACGGGATAAGGATATACCGAATACGGCTTTCAGATGTCGCTATGGTCACTATGAGTACTTGGTGATTCCCTTTGGCGTGACGAACTCCCCGACAATGTTTATGGGACTCATGAACCAGATCTTTCAGCCCTATCTAGATCGGTTCATGGTGGTCTTCATCGATGATATCCTTGTGTACTCTACGTCCGGGGAGGAGCACGCGAGGCACCTAAGGATGGTTCTGGACACACTCTAAGAGCACCAGTTGTAAGGGAAACTCTCGAAGTGTCAGTTTTGGATACAAGAGGTCCACTTTCTGGGACACGTTATGTAACACCCCAAGATTTCATAGTGTGTTATTTCTTCAAAAATAATTCAATAACTTGCACTACACGCAACACCGAGTTCAAGCGCACCATGACTTACCAAACAAGCCGTTCAAAAAATTTTATGAATATTATTAACTAAATTTTAAACTTTATATAATCCTTATAATTTTAGAATCCATATTATGAGTTTCTTAGACATAATGTAAGAACAAATTCATCTTCAGTATTGTAGTTTTACCAACTTTTAATAGTGAACCCTTTTTAAATAAAATATTTTAAACTTTTTGACTAAATGGGGACATCAAAAAAATTTTAAAATAAAACATCCCAAGCTTCCACGGTACGCTTTCCTTTGAATAAAACAGTAGCGTGTGTTGTACGCAACTTCGAGTTTTAACACACACCACAACCGATCAAACTATGAATAGTAATACTTAATTTTTGAAATTATATATATTTTATATTTCAAAATGGACTTCATTTTTGGATTCGGAATATCAAATTTAGCCTAAGGTGAAATTTTGGTACTTTTCGGATAACTTTTATATTTTGATGAATAGTGAAAATTACTAAATTTTAATTAAAAACAACTTTTTTAATCAAAATAATTAATATTGATAAATTATGAATTTGAGTGGTTTTAAAGTATATTTAGAATATATTTTTACCATTCAATTTAATGTTTGTCATTGGACATAATTTTACAATTAAACCGAACATAAACAAGTGTCAATCTTTTGATAGTTATTTTCTCTTAAAAACACGCTTTTTGTTTTGACAGCGGGAATTAATTTTAAATTAATTTCTGCCACTTCTGTGTTTTGAATTTAGGAAAATGGATTCCATATTTGGAATCAGGATTTTCAAATTGTGTAAATAGGTAACTTTTATTTTTAGACATTTTGAATAATTACTGCGGTAAATATTTTATTTACCATGGTTAAGGGTAAATCCGGTAAATAAGGGTTAAAAATAATATTATAATAATACTAAATTACCCTAAAACGTGTCCTAACCCTATTGGTTGATACATGGTCGACCATGGGCATCTTGGGGTCTATTTTGGGACCCCATGGATCCACTTGTAAGTGATAATGACACATTATATTAATAAAGTTAAAATAAAAATAAAAATGGCATAAGCTTACATCTTTTAGAAGAACAATTTTTACATAGGGTTATACATGTTGGATTTTCGATTATAAATATTCATTAGAAAGATAAAACGATTTCCTACATGATGATATTTTATTTATAATTTTTAGACATCAAATAAGTTAAATTATTAATGACACAATAATGATGCAATGTTTACCTCATTAATAAATCATTTAAATAAATAAGATTATAATGATTAAAATATTATCTAAAACCTGTCAAATTCTTATTGGTTGATGTTATTTAGAATATTAGTCATCTTATCTTCGACCTCAATGATTTTTGGACCATTATAAACCGAATACAAATATATTATAAAGTAATACTTTCACACTTTCCTAAAGAGCCCCTCCTCTCCCTTATAAAAGGAGAACACTTCTACTCATTCCTCACACCTCTCAAGCCACTTGGCTCATCCAAACTCTGCCCAACTAAGCTCCCCACATCCCTCTACTCCTCCTTGAAGCTTCCCCTTAGGCAGAAAGCATTTCAAGAAGTCCTTTGGTTCCAACCAAAGTGAGTTACCTAAATTAAAGGTAACATTTTCTCTTATTTTATTTTCAATTATTTTGCTTCTCCAACCCCCAAAATCTTTTTATTTCCTTTATTTTGTAACGAAACCAGTATCCAAAATATACTAGGATGTTGTTATAAGAAGGATTCAAACTACACATTCACACAACTCCATCTAATGGATGATGAACATAATGTTTCTGTGGATGGCAAACTAACGCCTCACGAAACGATGATTGTTCAAATACATCTTACCGCCTCTCATGGTGGCCATTAGGATGGAACTGTAATTAAATATGATATTAATGATATATATTTTATATATAAGCTTCTGTAATTCCATTTTATTTCATACCATTATTCGTTTCTTGTTGTATATACATACGATAATTTCATTTGAGGAAGTGCGGACTACCGCCCCCTTAAAATGATATGACTCGTTCATACCACACATGGAACGTATAAAGGATGGTGTTAATGAACTTAAGTAACATATATAAAATATTATATTATACTGGAATAGTAATATACCTATGTATAATTTGGATTCTATTCTTTTAAAATAAAAATTAAATGGAAGTAGCGTTCGTGCGTACGTACGGACTACCGTCTCCACGAACGCGATGAGATTCATTCTCCATCGTATCCATTCAAGTATAATTATCATTTGAGGATTTAAAAATGATGTTTAAGAACTTGATACCATTCTGGATATGAATAATATACATCCAATTAATAACGAATATGGCTCACATAACAAAGAATATAAAGTAAAATGAACCCGTTAACACCCGAAATGACAATAATTCTAAGATATTATTAACAAATCAATATTAAAAGATCATATATGATATCATATTAAAGTAGATGATTCTTTTATTATTCAATAACAATTATTTCACCATTATACAGGAGGTAAACCTACCATCGACCAAGAAAAAAGTACAAAGTAAGGGATTTTCTTATCTCACTTTCAATTCCGTGAGATTTCCATTTTTCGCCACTAAATTATTGAAAGTGGTGTATTGTGTACTGCCATTTGATATATATTCATGATTCTATTTATATTCATGTTATTCTGTAAATCATTTGGTGGTTATTAACTTTTGGCCATACGACTCAGTTGATTAACGTGGTAAGGGGTTTCTTATCTCACTTTTAATTTCGTGAGATTTCCATTGATCACCACTTAATTATTGCATGTGGTGTATGTGTACTGCCCATGATTGTATTCATTGTGTAATATACTTTAATTTATAGGTATTTACATCATCATGGTATGATACTTCTTTCATGGGTGTATGTTTCTTAAGTTACCTAATCAATAAGGGAATTTGAGATTTCAATTTCCACTCATTTGGATTTACGCATATTTCATTGATTATATTACCCCAAGATTATGTGTGGAATCACTACTCATTTGATTATGTCATAATTTCCACTCCCCTTCCTGTGGATATAAGTTTGATACACATAATCACTCCATTGATAATTCTCAAGTCATTGATATGAATTTGATAAGAGTAATTTTAACTCATTCTCCATTTGTTGAGTTAAACATCCAATTCGTTGGTATTGTTTTTACAAGAATATGTGTGAATATCCTTTGATTGATTTACACTGAATATCCAATCATATTTAGTGTATTTATATTTGTCACACATAATTATGTCGTTGATTTATCCTTAACCTAAGGATACAACCTTTATGAGAGATTTCATCTCAATTTACATTCCATTGAGACTTCTTTGTTGATATACACCAAATCACTTTTATGTGGTGTATATAATGTACTTTGACATAGTATATCATGAATCCCTTTATTCTCATGATATTACAAAGTTTTGATTGCCACAATTATTTGTATTCAAGTGTCTCTTTTGGTTGGAATCTCTAACTAAAATACCATTTTTCAAAATGATTTAAAGACTTATTCATCTAAATATTTCTCATTAATGTCCATGTTTTAAAAAAATGGTTTTAAGGATTTATTTATATGGACATTAAAGTTTACAAATTAAAACTCATTTTAAAAAGTTTCAAAGTGGTATGGGACACTTTGATTCAAAAATCTATTTTAAATGGCTTCTTGACAAATAGTGTGACTTTTAAATGTTTTCAAGAAAAAGGGGGATATTTCTCTCAAATAGTTTTGATGATTATTTTCATCTATGTCAACATCCTTCATTATTATTGATTGAGGTTAATGTGATACAATACAATCTTCCATATTGTATCAAATGAGTTATGTTTGACTATGGATGTGCTATTTTTATACCATTCATGGTTTGTGGTAGAAGTATTGACATTTCGTATGCTAGTTTTAATACGAATGTTTATGTTATGTTTAAACCTGTTCATATGAGGAATGCATTGGACTTAATAAGTGACGGGTGGATCCCGCTATAGCTCCTCGATGCATCGGTAGGTCTCATGAGACAAACTAGTGTCTTGGCACAAGGCCTTGGTAAAATCTTATTTATAGTCTTGGCACGAGGCCTTGGCTATGTGGTTATGATAGTCTGGCATTATGCATTCCATCATTATGAAAGTGGTTATTGATATTGCATGTGATCATTCGACTAGTAGAATATCCATGTGAGTAAGTAAATGGCATTATTTCATTTTACCTTTGCCATTTTATGCTGAAGTTCAAGTTTAAAAGGCTTTTGTTTTAGTTATAAATTGCCTTAAGTGTTTATGCTTATTTATGAAAGCTTCTGCTATAATGTTATCCTTACTGAGCATCCGAGCTCACCCCTTTCAATGTTTTATTTTTTTTCCCAGGATTATGAAGAAGTAATTTATGAATGACCTGCAGGGATAGTATGGGGGGATATGAAGACAAGATGTTTTTTTATGATGTAATGTAAAAATTTATGGATGTATCTAGTTATTCCAAGGCTACTAAACTAATCGGTCTTTCGAGACTTGATCTTTCTCATGATCATGCCAATGTTATGTAATAATGCACCGACTCTGGGTAACTAGGGTCGGGGCATTACAGTTGGTATCAGAGGAAGTTTAGTACAAACCTTGGTAGCTAGATTTAGATAAACTCTGATTAGAGCACGTAGACCTAAGATGAACTTTGAGGATTAGTATAAAAGAACTTCCTAGAATTTTGGTATTGTAGAGATTTTGTGAGTTTTCCGAGCAATACATCCCTGTCTGGATACGAGCAGGTAGAGGCGGCTCTGGCACAGATGTACCTAGGGGTAAAACCCGAAAACACCGCTTTGAGCTAGACTCGAACGGGAACTGGTGCACGACAACGGGCCTTGCTGCACTCTTGGTTACGACACTCCCGGGGGATATGCTTAGGATAATTTACATTTTCTTTACAAACCGATTTAAGTAATATATACATAAGATGAGAGTAAATGACCTTGGTTAATCCTAATATGTTTCAAATTGAGAATATGGTGACATTTTAATCTCTAAATAATTTTACGACTACTATTACTCACACAATGATTTCTGGTTTTAGTCAATGGCTGGATTCCAAGGAAGTCATAGTGACTTTGAGAATGATGTACAAGGTGGGAACGATGGTGGCAATGAGCAACAAAATGGAATGTTGATAGGCGTAAAAGATATCGTCTTTATGCCAAATCAGTTTTCCAAAAATATGATCAACAACATATATATTAACCAACTCCCAGACTCAACAAGGAAGAGAAAGGTGATAAATGATAAGATCTCCAGCAATGGAGACCATGGAGAAAAGAAACCTCAATTTTCATCATGCAGGAATTGTGGAAAGAGACACCCAGGAAAGTGTCTCAACGGGACAACGAAATGTTTTACGTGCGGGAAGGAAGGACATAAAGTGAAGAATTGCCGAAGAAAAATGAAGAGTACTATGGAAGAAGATAAAAATGGTCCCAAGAGTCCATTTACAGTCATTTGTCGTAAATGTAGGGGACCTGGCCATTACCCGAGTGAATGTCCTATTCTATAGGATATTTTCTTGGTCAAAGAAGATGTTATGTGGAAATAAATGGTTGGTGAAAAATTAGCACTCCTTGTTGATGGGTTTACTTTGGAATAATTTTCTCTTGTATTTGTAACCCCGCAGTTTGTCATGTGAAGATGATATTTGAGGAAGAATTGTCTCTTCTCTTGTGGATATAGGTATAAATAACCATTTGGTTTTATATGATCATTGGGGTTTGAGAAAATGATAAGTTATTATAATTTGGGATGAAAATGAAAATTATGATATAACATTTGTGGTTAAATTATGTTATTTTGAAAATTTTATCTCATTTTGGTAATATTATAGAATATAGTTTTTGAAAAAGGACAACACGTAGACCGTGTGACAACCCGTCGCGTCGGACAAAGCTGTGGGAATCGAACCCACAACCAAAGTGCAATTGGGATTTATCGCCTACCACTGGACTACGTGAAGTCCCTGGTTAGTATGACTATTTTTTTGTTAAATGATTTTATTGATCAATAATAAGATGATTTGGGTTCTTATGTCTTATCAAATGAATACCCTTGGTATAGGAAAATGATTTGGTGATTAAGTGATAAATGTTATTTTGGAAGATGTTCGTTTTGTTAGGAACACTATATGCCCAAGGAAAATAGAATACAATGAGGTTTCATTTGTAGAGTAATGGTGGATTTTTATCTACATTTTTATTGTTGATTTATAGTGATTTGGGTTATTTATGGAAATGATTAACCTATAACAGAGAATATGTGATGATGTTAATTACTTTTAAGTATGTGACTTTAAGAGTATTTGATGTCATTTGGAGATACAATGTAACATGGGAGACTACATAATCAAATTCTTCTATGTTTTGGGTTTCAATATTAGTTTGGATTATATTAAAGGATTTTAAGGACAATTGGTTATTGAATGGTATCTATTTAACTTTGGGGTATTGTTGGTTTAATTTTAGAAATTAAGATTAGTGCATATGAATATCCTTTTGGGGGATCATTAGATCATTCACTAACCATTTTGGTTTTGATTAATCTTCAAAGACAATATAAATATATGGTTTATCCTACATGGATCATGTGATTCTATAGAAGTTTATTCTAGCTCTTCCAGTGTGACCAAGTCTTCTTGAATACTCATCGTTTAAAAAAAAATTGAGTTAGTGGTGGAAATTTATTAAAGAATGAAAATCTACTTAAAATTTAAGTATATATCATAATGTTCTTAGTCAATATCATAAATGAATTCCTCTTCCTTATGTAATGTAACTTTAACAAAAATGTTGTCCTAGATGGTACCTTAAATCATCACTAATTTATGGCTTTGGGATTGTTGGCCTTTTCATAGCCATGTTCTCTACCACTCTCAATCAGATAATTGATGGTTAGATTTCTCCTCCATATCCATATTTTCCTACATGGAACCCTAGTATGTGTTATTTTCGGTAATCTTCATACTTTCCACTCTTTATTTTAAATAGAGGCCTCATTAATTCATTTTTCGATGTGGGATTTCAACTAAGATATTTTGAAATGTCAAAAATGTGTGATCCCAATACCCTATATTTTGTTGAACCGATGGTACTTCAAATCATCATAGATTGATGAGTTTAAGGACCTCAATTTTATACTTGTTTGTGATTGATGACCTCAACCACTAACTATAAATATTTACGTTTTTCCTCCAATTATATGTCTCTAATTTCCACCAATGTTCTCGTAATCGAGATCATAATTTGGTGGTGACCCTTTCATTTCTCTTTTCCTCATATTAAGACTAAATTTTAGTAAACCAATTTCCGATGTGGGTTTTCCCACAAATATATTTTCTATTTTCAACCTTTTATTTTCGAAGAACAATTTCAAATTGCGAGGACGCAATTTATTGAAGGAGGGGAGAATGTAACACCCCAAGATTTCATAGTGTGTTATTTCTTCAAAAATAATTCAATAACTTGCACTACACGCAACACCGAGTTCAAGCGCACCATGACTTACCAAACAAGCCGTTCAAAAAAGTTTATGAATATTATTAACTAAATTTTAAACTTTATATAATCCTTATAATTTTAGAATCCATATTATGAGTTTCTTAGACATAATGTAAGAATAAATTCATCTTCAGTATTGTAGTTTTACCAACTTTTAATAGTGAACCCTTTTTAAATAAAATATTTTAAACTTTTTGACTAAATGGGGACATCAAAAAAATTTTAAAATAAAACATCCCAAGCTTCCACGGTACGCTTTCCTTTGAATAAAACAGTAGCGTGTGTTGTACGCAACTTCGAGTTTTAACACACACCACAACCGATCAAACTATGAATAGTAATACTTAATTTTTGAAATTATATATATTTTATATTTCAAAATGGACTTCATTTTTGGATTCGGAATATCAAATTTAGCCTAAGGTGAAATTTTGGTACTTTTCGGATAACTTTTATATTTTGATGAATAGTGAAAATTACTAAATTTTAATTAAAAACAACTTTTTTAATCAAAATAATTAATATTGATAAATTATGAATTTGAGTGGTTTTAAAGTATATTTAGAATATATTTTTACCATTCAATTTAATGTTTGTCATTGGACATAATTTTACAATTAAACCGAACATAAACAAGTGTCAATCTTTTGATAGTTATTATCTCTTAAAAACACGCTTTTTGTTTTGACAGCGGGAATTAATTTTAAATTAATTTCTGCCACTTCTGTGTTTTGAATTTAGGAAAATGGATTCCATATTTGGAATCAGGATGTTCAAATTGTGTAAATAGGTAACTTTTATTTTTAGACATTTTGAATAATTACTGCGGTAAATATTTTATTTACCATGGTTAAGGGTAAATCCGGTAAATAAGGGTTAAAAAATAATATTATAATAATACTAAATTACCCTAAAACGTGTACTAACCCTATTGGTTGATACATGGTCGACCATGGGCATCTTGGGGTCTATTTTGGGACCCCATGGATCCACTTGTAAGTGATAATGACACATTATATTAATAAAGTTAAAATAAAAATAAAAATGGCATAAGCTTACATCTTTTAGAAGAACAATTTTTACATAGGGTTATACATGTTGGATTTTCGATTATAAATATTCATTAGAAATATAAAACTATTTCCTACATGATGATATTTTATTTATAATTTTTAGACATCAAATAAGTTAAATTATTAATTACACAATAATGATGCAATGTTTACCTCATTAATAAATCATTTAAATAAATAAGATTATAATGATTAAAATATTATCTAAAACCTGTCAAATTCTTATTGGTTGATGTTATTTAGAATATTAGTCATCTTATCTTCGACCTCAATGATTTTTTGGACCATTATAAACCGAATACAAATATATTATAAAGTAATACTTTCACACTTTCCTAAAGAGCCCCTCCTCTCCCTTATAAAAGGAGACCACTTCTACTCATTCCTCACACCTCTCAAGCCACTTGGCTCGTCCAAACTCTGCCCAACTAAGCTCCCCACATCCCTCTCCTCCTCCTTGAAGCTTCCCCTTAGGCAGAAAGCATTTCAAGAAGTCCTTTGGTTCCAACCAAAGTGAGTTACCTAAATTAAAGGTAACATTTTCTCTTAAATTATTTTCAATAATTTTGCTTCTCCAACCCCCAAAATCTTTTTATTTCCTTTCTTTTGTAACGACACCAGTATCCACAATATACTAGGATGTTTTTATAAGAAGGATTCAAACTACACATTCACACAACTCCATCTAATGGATGATGAACATAATGTTTCTGTGGATGGCAAACTAACGCCTCACGAAACGATGATTGTTCAAATACATCTTACCGCCTCTCATGGTGGCCATTAGGATGGCACTGTAATTAAATATGATATTTATGATATATATTTTATATATAAGCTTCTGTAATTCCATTTTATTTCATACCATTATTCGTTTCTTGTTGTATATACATACGATAATTTCATTTGAGGAAGTGCGGACTACCGCCCCCTTAAAATGATATGACTCGTTCATACCACACATGGAACGTATAAAGGATGGTGTTAATGAACTTAAGTAACATATATAAAATATTATATTATACTGGAATAGTAATATACCTATGTATAATTTGGATTCGATTCTTTTAAAATAAAAATTAAATGGAAGTAGCGTTCGTGCGTACGTACGGACTACCGTCTCCACGAACGCGATGAGATTCATTCTCCATCGTATCCATTCAAGTATAATTATCATTTGAGGATTTAAAAATGATGTTTAAGAACTTGATACCATTCTGGATATGAATAATATACATCCAATTAATAACGAATATGGCTCACATAACAAAGAATATAAAGTAAAATGAACCCGTTAACACCCGAAATGACGATAATTCTAAGATATTATTAACAAATCAATATTAAAAGATCATATATGATATCATATTAAAGTAGATGATTCTTTTATTATTCAATAACAATTATTTCACCATTATACAGGAGGTAAACCTACCATCGACCAAGAAAAAAGTACAAAGTAAGGGATTTTCTTATCTCACTTTCAATTCCGTGAGATTTCCATTTTTCGCCACTAAATTATTGAAAGTGGTGTATTGTGTACTGCCATTTGATATATATTCATGATTCTATTTATATTCATGTTATTCTGTAAATCATTTGGTGGTTATTAACTTTTGGCCATACGACTCAGTTGATTAACGTGGTAAGGGGTTTCTTATCTCACTTTTAATTTCGTGAGATTTCCATTGATCACCACTTAATTATTGCATGTGGTGTATGTGTACTGCCCATGATTGTATTCATTGTGTAATATACTTTAATTTATAGGTATTTACATCATCATGGTATGATACTTCTTTCATGGGTGTATGTTTCTTAAGTTACCTAATCAATAAGGGAATTTGAGATTTCAATTTCCACTCATTTGGCTTTACGCATATTTCATTGATTATATTACCCCAAGATTATGTGTGGAATCACTACTCATTTGATTATGTCATAATTTCCACTCCCCTTCCTGTGGATATAAGTTTGATACACATAATCACTCCATTGATAATTCTCAAGTCATTGATATGAATTTGATAAGAGTAATTTTAACTCATTCTCCATTTGTTGAGTTAAACATCCAATTCGTTGGTATTGTTTTTACAAGAATATGTGTGAATATCCTTTGATTGATTTACACTGAATATCCAATCATATTTAGTGTATTTATATTTGTCACACATAATTATGTCGTTGATTTATCCTTAACCTAAGGATACAACCTTTATGAGAGATTTCATCTCAATTTACATTCCATTGAGACTTCTTTGTTGATATACACCAAATCACTTTTATGTGGTGTATATAATGTACTTTGACATAGTATATCATGAATCCCTTTATTCTCATGATATTACAAAGTTTTGATTACCACAATTATTTGTATTCAAGTGTCTCTTTTGGTTGGAATCTCTAACTAAAATACCATTTTTCAAAATGATTTAAAGACTTATTCATCTAAATCTTTCTCATTAATGTCCATGTTTTAAAAAAATGGTTTTAAGGATTTATTTATATGGACATTAAAGTTTACAAATTAAAACTCCTTTTAAAAAGTTTCAAAGTGGTATGGGACACTTTGATTCAAAAATCTATTTTAAATGGCTTCTTGACAAATAGTGTGACTTTTAAATGTTTTCAAGAAAAAGGGGGATATTTCTCTCAAATAGTTTTGATGATTATTTTCATCTATGTCAACATCCTTCATTATTATTGATTGAGGTTAATGTGATACAATACAATCTTCCATATTGTATCAAATGAGTTATGTTTGACTATGGATGTGCTATTTTTATACCATTCATGGTTTGTGGTAGAAGTATTGACATTTCGTATGCTAGTTTTAATACGAATGTTTATGTTATGTTTAAACCTGTTCATATGAGGAATGCATTGGACTTAATAAGTGACGGGTGGAGCCCGCTATAGCTCCTCGATGCATCGGTAGGTCTCATGAGACAAACTAGTGTCTTGGCACAAGGCCTTGGCAAAATCTTATTTATAGTCTTGGCACGAGGCCTTGGCTATGTGGTTATGATAGTCTGGCATTATGCATTCCATCATTATGAAAGTGGTTATTGATATTTCATGTGATCATTCGACTAGTAGAATATCCATGTGAGTAAGTAAATGGCATTATTTCATTTTACCTTTGCCATTTTATGCTGAAGTTCAAGTTTAAAAGGCTTTTGTTTTAGTTATAAATTGCCTTAAGTGTTTATGCTTATTTATGAAAGCTTCTGCTATAATGTTATCCTTACTGAGCATCCGAGCTCACCCCTTTCAATGTTTTATTTTTTTTCCCAGGATTATGAAGAAGTAATTTATGAATGACCTGCAGGGATAGTATGGGGGGATATGAAGACAAGATGTTTTTTTTATGATGTAATGTAAAAATTTATGGATGTATCTAGTTATTCCAAGGCTACTAAACTAATCGGTCTTTCGAGACTTGATCTTTCTCATGATCATGCCAATGTTATGTAATAATGCACCGACTCTGGGTAACTAGGGTCGGGGCATTACACGTTATCTCAGCAGATGGTGTAGTAGTTGGCCCAGCCAAGGTAGAGGCAGTGCTAGCATGGAAGCCACCCTGTAACGTGACAGAGGTGAGGAGTTTCCTTGGGTTGACAGGCTACTATCGGATATTCATTCTTGATTTATCTAGGATTTCAGCACCCATGACAGCCTTGAACCGAAAGGGGTAGACTTTCTTGTGGACCGAGAGATTCCAGAAGGCTTTTCAGCAGTTGAGATAGAGTCTGACGAGCGCCCCGATCTTGAGATTATTGGAGGAGGGTGTCGAGTACGTAGTGTTCTACGATGCATCAGGAACCAGGCTTGGTTGTGTCCTGATGCAGAGGAAAGTGATGATTGCCTATGGCTCATGTTAGTTGAGGCCACACGAGCAGAACTATGAGACCCATGATCTTGAGTTGGCAGCGGTAGTCTTTGCGTTGAAGATGTGGCGGCACTACCTGATGGGCGAGCAGTTTACCATCTAATCTGATCAAAAGAGCCTCAGATATATATTTTCTCAGAAGGATCTGAATTTGAGACAGAGGCAATGGCTTGAGTTCCTCCAGGATTATGACTTTGAGATTGTTTATACTCCTGAGAAGGGGAACGTTGTGGCAGATTCTCTCAGTAGGAAATCCAGTTCACAATTTCTAGATGAGGCGACGAGGCAATTGGCCTCTTTATAGTTATCCTTCGTGGATAGAGATGAGGGAGCTTACCTTCAGTCGATGGTTGTTACCCCTCTACTCTTACAGTGAGTCAGAGAAGCACAGCTCGAGGATGCTAGCTGTGAGACTCTACGTGCTCAGATATCTTCAGGTGATGCTACTGATGGATATTCAAAAGGTGGGGTGCACGTTGTTATTTTCAGAGGGTGAAAAGTAGTACCTGCAAAGTTGTGGGAGGAGGTTCTAAGGGAGTTCCATAAATCTCCTTTAGCGGTGCATCCAGGCATGACAAAGATGTACCAGGACCTCTGACATCAGTTCTGGTGGCCAGGAATAAAGAAGAGTGTGGCAGAGTTTGTTTCTTGGTACCTTACTTTTCGGCAAGTAAAGGCTAAGAACTAGGTGCCAGAAGGTTTGACTCAGCCCCTTGAGGTACCAGAGTGGAAGTGGGACGAGATATCCATGGACTTCGTGATGGGTTTACCACGTAAGTCTAGGGGACATGATGCCATCTGGGTGATCGTTGATCGAATCACCAAGTCGGACCACTTCCTAGCCATACGGGAGCAGAGTTCAGTAGAAAGCTTGGGATGCCTCTACGTGCAGGAGATAGTTCAGCTTCATGGAGTGCCATCCACGACCATCTCAGATCGTGATGCTCATTTCACATCCCGGTTGTGGAAGGGATTGCAGGAAGCTTTTGGGACTCAGTTACGCTTGAGCACAATGTTTCATCCTCAGACTGATGGTCAGATGGAGCAGACCATCTAGGTTCTGGAGGATATGCTACAAGCTTTCATATTTTACTTCGGTCATAGCTAGGAGGATCACTTACCACTAGTGTAATTTTCTTATAACAACAGTTATCATTCCACTATTGGTATGACGCCATTCGAGGCTTTGTACGTGCGACCTTGCAGGTCACCACTTTGCTGGAATGACCCAGGAGAGTCAGCACTCATGGGCCCAGAGATGGTGCGAGCTACTACAGAGAAGGTACAGGTCATCCATGATCGGATAAAGACTGCACAGAGTCGGCATAAGTCTTATTCCAATAAGAGACGAAGGCCCTTGGAGTTCGAGGAAGGAGACCATGTGTTCCTTCGGGTCTCACCTCGATGGGGATTGCAGATATTTGGCTGAGGTGACAAGATATATCTGAGGTTCATCAGACCTTTTTAGATTCTGAATAGAGTTGGCGGGGTGGCGTACCACTTGGATCTACCTCCTCAGATGGACCGGGTACACAATTTCCTCCATGTGTCGCAGCTGCGGAGGTACATGCATGATCCATCGAACGTTATCGACTGGGGTGAGCTGGACATCGATGATGGAGCGACCTTTGCTGAGTACCCAGTGGAGATCGAGTATCGGCAAGATAAGATCCTTCATGGGCGAGCTATTCCCTTGGTGCATGTCTAGTGGTAGTACGGGAATCTCCAGGAGAGCGCGTGGGATTGGGAGACTCAGATTCGTGTGCAGTACCCCCATCTTTTTGAGTAGCCCTTGTTTTGGATTTTCGAGGACATAAAGCCCTAAGGTGGGTGTGATGTAATGTCCCAGATTTTTTTCCATGTATTATTTTAATATTATATGGGAATTATTTCAAGACCAGTCTTTGAGACGGCGTGCAGTTCTGAGGCCCGGTGAGCCCGAAACAAATGTCTGAATTTAATTAAGTAATTAAATAACAAGCGCATGTGGTTTTCATGAAATAGTGGAATAAATCCTGAACGGGTGCTCGGGTTAGAAATCCGAGGGCACCGTTGGGTCCAGAGCAATGGTTTTACCCTAGGAGAGACCTAACATTGGCTGGCTTAGGTCGGTGGTGAAATCCAGTTTTTGGACGCAACCGTAATAAAATATTTAATTAAAATATTTTATTAAATTTTGTTGCAGCGAATATCTTTTATCCTTTTTAAATAAAGGCTTTCATAAGGGTCTAGTGTAACAAAACTCATAACCCTAAAACCCCTGGAGGCTCTAGGAAAGCTCTGGAGGAAACCCCCAACGCGGCGACGACGACGTTCTTGACAGATTTCACCAGCAACGACGACGCAACGACCGGATCTTCACCGATGGGCACCGCGGATCCAGGTAGTGCATTTGATCTCTTTGTGATTTCTTTCTTGTTCTTGATTCTTACAATGAACGTGGACTAATCCATGAATAAATTAGCCTATGGATCGATCGTAATTGCGGGATGGGATTTTGCGGGGATTTTTGGGAAATTGATCCATGTGGATTTATCATTGTTGATTTCTACTCTGTTTAATCCTATTAATGGGAGAAGATCAATGATGTGACGAACGAATATAGAGGTTCTTTCCTCAAATATGTTTCATTGGATTTTCTTCCCTTTTTCTTTCGTGCGTTCTTCGCGTTCTTCGCGGGGCGATGAACAACGGATTGTTGCGTGTCCATTCTGTGATGTAACGATCCCAAATTTAAGAATCGACACCACAGTGATCTTGCGGAGGTGCGACGACAGTTTTGGTAGACAGATCGAAGCAGATCGGAAGATATCATTCTTCGAACGATTTCCACACGGATGGATAAAATCGAATTTTAGAGCCGATAGAAGGCCCGAAACCCATGGATTCGGCATAATGATGATGAGGTGACCTAGCGTCTTGAGTTTCGCAGAAAATGGATAGCAGAATCAGAAACCAGAGGATCAACCGAGGCGTGGAGGAAGAAGACAACGTTCTAGAAAATCCCGACTACACAACATGTAATATGGGCTATACGACATGTGTTCGTCGGCGGACCACCTGACGTGTACTCTGAGAGTACACAGACACGGGTTGGGTACACGACCAAGGACACGACGTGTACACCCTTTCCTGGCCAGACCCGGCCAGATACACGAGATACCCCATGTACTGGTACATGGGCAGGTGACACGGACGGACACCATGTATGGGCATACAGCCAGGGTACACGGGTGTTTCCCAGTTGACAGGACACAATGTGTGCTTTGACTTACATGCTGTGTATATACTTTCCTATACGACTTCGATTCCAGACATGGACCGTTTATACGGGCAGTACCTGGAGTCAGGGAACATGGCATGTGATCCTTCTACACTCCGTGTAGTTGGGTTTTACAGAGATTGGATGGATGACACGGGCCGTTTACACGGGCAGTACCCAGAGTCAAGGAACACAGTGTGTAACCACACTACACACCGTGTAACCTGTTTTACATGGCTTGAGCCGGTTGCCTTCTATAACTTGGACTAGTTTCCTTAGGTTTTGTCCCCTTGGTCATTCTCCTGAAGGTTTCTGGTATCATTTCCTACATACAGAAGTATGATCCCTTCAGCAGGACTTCCCGAATAGAGTTGTTGGAATCCCCTCTATGAGACTTGGAGTCGGATCCTCTATTCATTCCTAGAACCCTAAGTAGAGTTCTTGGTATCGACGTGACCTACTTTACCCAGGCGCCGATCCTCTTCTTAGCGGATTAGTTCAGACTGAGTTGTTGGAATCACCACATAGCTATTGGTTGTGATCCTCATCTGAACATCGTGTTCTCAAGTACTTGTGGAGTGTGTTCTCCCAGAATGAGTACTTCATATCTCTCTCTCTTCAGACCTAGGAGTGTGTTCTCCTTATTACATGCTTAGTTGAATCTTTGAGCTGGATCTTAGTGGTGGTTTCGCGATGGTCAATTGCGTATGAGTATATCTGGATATTCTTGTTATATGTTCTGTAGACATATACTATGTGGAGATGACTGCATCTTTACTTTGTGTTATCTTCCCTTGTTATATTTCCTTTGTGGTTTCAGGGTGTCCTATTGGGTATTGTTATACTCACCCCTACACGGGCTTTGCCGCACGTGTCATGTCTTGTGCAGACGAGCGAGCTTTTGACAGGATTCTAGGCGGACCAGGACTGGATGGTGCTCAGTGAGATCAGGCAGGCCGAGGTGTGTTCCTAAGACTACAGATTGTAGTCCCAGTACCTTACTTTATAGGTTGAACTTTGTTACATACTTTATTTTGGTGGTCTTTTACTTTTGGCCCAGGGTTTTACATTATTGTACTTTACCTTCCTATCGTACTCTGTTGGTTGGTTTTTTAGTGTATGCATGCATTTCTATTTTTAGTAGTTTTTACTTTTCAGCTTTGCGGGCTTGGAGATGTGTGTACATGTGTACAGGTTTATAGGAAATGCTTCTCATGTTAGTGACATGCCTACTCAGTTAGTCACCATCCCCTGGCCTATTAGAGGTGGGCTTGGGGAGTTGCGGCTCGGGCCCCACTGGGACGAGTCATGACAATAATGCCAATGATTCTCATACTAATGATCTAAATCCTTCTATCTCTGGTGTCACTCACACTGACGAGTTTCCAACAAAATACTTTACATCATATTCTCCTATATTCTACCATCTCCAACTTGTATCACGACTTCTTCAATATTTATGAGAACTCCTTGATTAACCAAGCACCGTAAAATTCACATTGGAAAGTTATATGACTTCCCATTTATTCCATAAAATTTTGTCTTTATAACCAAGCCTTACTCCAATGGCCTAGATAAATTGACTAATGCCGATGTCTTGAGTCTAATTTCTTATACTGATGGACTAGATCCAAAGTTCTATGTTTCCTTTTGTGCTGTATATCTTATTCTCTATGTCTGGTATATCTTCCTTGTCAAGTTCAATGGGGGTGTGTATAGAAACCAAAACACCACCTTTTCTCAAAATCAACCACATATCATATATTGAAATAAAAATAAAAATAAAACTTAAATAAGGCCTAATAATTGGGATAAATGACTACTTTAATATATTTTAATCATTTAAGAAATCCCAAGAGTGCCCCTCCCCTCAATTATAGAAGGTCACTCCATCTTTATCTTATTCATACCACTTTGATCCTTATATATTGACTATACCATACCCAAATACATTATAAAATTACTTATCCATATTATATAGGAGCTTGTATTCCCAAAATACTAACCCTAGGATCCTTAAGAAGATATCTAAAGGAGTTATTTCAGAGAAGAGGTAATCATCTTAACCCGATCACTTCTTTTTTTACTTATTCTTTACATCCACTAAATTTCTTCCATTTATAATAAAATAATAAATTTAGTATCCTAAATATACTAAAATTTTATTATGATTATGTAACCACCATTATCCACCCTCTTTATAATGTCCCGGTTCCGGAAGCCTCCCAGAGGCAACTCCTACCCGGTTGGTCACATGGCCTCAAGCGCATTTCCCAGAACGCCAGAGGCTACCGACTAGAATAAAGATCCTTGGGTGTGATAGTGGAGAAACTATGCCCTCATTGGCAGAGTACACAGCGGAAGTAAACGACACACAATAGCGGAAGTAGTAAATATCCAACCACAGTGATCAACATAAGACTGATAAAGAAACAACTGGAGCATAAATATATATAAATGATGCATGATACATATATGTCTAGGAAATAATCCAAACAAGTCACAATCCTAAATACAATACTAAACCAAAGTGCAAAAGGAAAATAGATGAGCAACTCCTCAGCATCGCAAGCCTCGGCTTGGTCCCATGCTCTCCAACTCCAATGAAATCAAGTACCTGAATTCAAAGGGAACTTTCCATTGTCTATACCTGTAGTAATATAATCTGTTTGGTCCCAAAAGCATGACCCAAATAGGGTGAAAGACTAAATTCTATTAGGCAAACACCCTAATATTTGTGCTTAATATTTAGTGAGTATATGGTAGGGTAAAATTACAGAAAGCAGTAAACATAAAGTACTCAGCAGAAAATACAATCCACAGTTTCAATATCAAGGAGCGACTAAGAAAATAGCTAACACAATAGGTAACCCTTTGGACAGTACTCATAGCCTAACCCCTATGGTTCAACCCAACAAGTACAAGCAACCCTCTGGGAAGCACACACAGTCTCACCCCTCTGGTTTAGCTAAAGTATAGACTCTCTGGGGAATCACTCACCGTTAATTCCCCCTATAGTCTCGTATCATACTAAAGGCTCTCTGGGGAAGCACTCAACGTCAATTCCCCATGTGGCCCGCGTCGAGGAACTACAGACACTCTGGGGAAGCACTCAACATCAATTCCCCCTATGGTCTCACATCGTATAATTATAAAGACACTATGGAGAATCCCTTAACGTCAATTCTCCCTATGGTCTATACACCAGGTTCTCACGGCCCTATGTAATTCAAGAAAGTGTATCATCACGTAAAAATCAAGGTCAACATCAAGAACTACTTGGCTATCATTCTACAACACAACAACATAACAGAAGAATAGTCACAACATCCTATAATACTAGTCATGTAAAGTAAACAACAACCTATTGGAAAACAAGACCCAAAGGTCAAAAACGGAAAAACATGCATGGGAAATACATCCAAAGCATAACAATTCACCCTATTAACAATCAATAAACATCTACTCAGGCATACCATCATAGCAGAGAAACAATATGGCTAAAACGGTAAACATGAAATACCCCGTTCATGGGTATTGGGAGAAATTGTACATATGACTCAAATACTTCTTACAGAAAGGAACAAACCACCTACCTCAGGTTTATGAGATCAATATACTTGAACCTAAGAGCTTGAATCTCCTTATAATGTCACAGATCTATAAAAATGTCTAAAACATTCAACCCACGATAACATGGAAAAGAAGAGGAATCATGAAACGAGGTTCCATCAGAAGAGAGAACTCACCGATGCGATTCCAACGCAATTAACGGTGTTCAAATTGAAGGATATATGGAGGATCAGGGTCTTGTCGAATATCCAAGGCTGCTTGGTGCTCTCAGACGAACGAAACCTAGAGGAGGTGTTTTCTGTCCGTCAGATGCGACCCCAGTGCGTTTAATGAAAAAAACAAAATACACGGTGTGTAATTTTGGAGTACACAGCGTGTACTTGCTGTTTTCATACTCCAAATTAGGTAGCCTTCAGGTCATCACACATGGCCGTGTGCAAGGGCGCAATACGGCCAACACACAGCTACCCACGGTAACCGAGTACATGGTGTGTACTCATAAAGTACACAGCATGTACTTCAAAAATTTCGAGAAACTCCTCTTTTCTCAAAAACTTCATGAAAAAGAAAAACATACCTGAAAAGAATGTCCGGGTTCTTACAAACTTCCCCCCTTAAATAAATTCATCCCTGAATTTCCCTAGCATAGTGTAAAAGAAGAAACCCCGAACAGTTTCAGCCACTGTACTCGTACATCGGTCTCCCTCTCCCAAGTCTTGTCCTGCACCCGCCCATGCTGGCACAACACTCATACCAAGGGAACTGTCTAGCCACAGAGAACCTTTGTACTTTGGTCCACAATCTAGATAGGATGATCCTCAAATGACACATCCACTTCGAGCTCAACCTCCTCGGGTTGGAAGACATGAGATAGGTCTGAAAAGTAACGTCAAAGCTGAGAAACGTGGAAGACGTTGTGCATTTCTTGGTACCTCTGAGGTAACTGAAACCAATAGGCAACTGAACCAACTCTCTCCAAGACCTAAAATGTCCTGACATACCTCAGTGAAAGCTTACCCTATCTCCAAATCCTCTTGTGTCCCAACCTCAGTGTGACACTTAGGAACACCTGATCCCCGACCTCGAACTCCAGAGGTCGTCTCTACTGATCAACATAAGACTTCTGTTGAGACTGTGCAGTAGCCATCCTCTTTCGAATCAACTCTATCTGCTCTATAGTTTCCTGAATAAGATGAGGTCCCAGCAAAGCTGCCTCTCCTACCTCCATCCAAAATAAAGGTGATCGGTATGGCCTACAATACAAAGCCTCATAAGTTTCCATCTGAATAGTTTCTTGAAAAATATTGTTGTAGGTAAACTCCAAAAGAGGTATATGCTTCTCCCAAGAACCTCCAAAATCCAGAATGCATGCTCAGAGCATATCCTCAAGAACCTAAATCGTACACTCAGACTGGCCATCTGTCTGGGGATGGAAAGCTGTGTTCCCAAAGCCTTCTAAAGAATTTACCAGACCTGAGAAGTAAAACGGGCATCCCTATATGAAACAATGGACTATGGAACTCCATGCAGATGTACAATCTCCCAAATGTACAACCGCCCCATCTCATCAACATTGAAGGTCTCCTTGATCGGCAAGAAGTGAGAAACCTTCATGAGCCTGTCAATGACAACCCAAACTGCATCATTCCCTCGAGGCGACCTCGAAAAACCAGTCACGAAGTCCATTGTGATGTCATTCCACTTTCAATTGGGAACAAGTAACTGCTGCAAAAGCCTTGCTGGTCGCTGATTCTCTGCCTTCACTTGCTGATAGGTGGAAAACCTCATGATGAAACCTAAAATGTCCCTCTTCATACCTGGCCACCAATACTGATGGTGTAGATCATGATACATCTTGGTGAAGCCTAGATGGACTGCCCAATCTGAGGAATGAAAGTCCTACATCAGCTCCTCGCGTATATCTGCAGGCACCCATACACGTCCCTGGAAATGCAAGATCTCATCCTCACCTATGTTCCACCCAAGAATAGGGTCCTCTCCTAACACGCTTTCCCATAGGACTAGGCCTTCAGAATCTGATATCTGCCTCATTCGTACTCGATCAAGAAGGGTAGAGGTAACAACTACAGAAGATAGAAAGATCTACCCCTGTCTGTCGTGCACCTCCAAATTCATCTCAGAGAACAGATCCATAAGCTTCCACTCACTGCAGGCCTCCCGAACTACCTGTATCTGAGTCTTCTTTCTCAACGCATCAGCCACTGCATTGCCTTTCCCAGGCGTATAGGCAAGCTCAAAGTCAAAGGACTGTAGGTACTCGACCCACCTGTGCTGTCTCAAATTCAGATCATGCTGAGTGAAGATGTATTTGAGACTTTTGCGGTCGGTGAAAACCACAAAATGATCTCCCAGAAGATAGTGTCTCCAATAGCGTAAGGCATGAACAATAACTGCCAACTCCAGATCATGCATCGGGTAATTCCTCTCATGTGGCCTCAATTGCCGAGACCCGTACACAACGACTCCATCTCCTTGCATAAGCACATCTCCTAGCCTGATACATGAAGAATCACAATACACAGTATAACTCTTTCTCGGATCTGGAAAGACTAGTATCGGTGATGAAGTCAACCTCCATTTCAGCTCTTGAAAGGATGACTCCCAAGGATCTGACCAGAGGAACTTCGCACCCTTCTTAGTTAGGCTCGTCAACGGTGCTGATAAGCATGAAAAGTCCTGTATGAAATGTCTGTAGTATCCAGCTAGCCCTAGAAAACTCCACACCTCAAAGATGTTCTTCAGCTGCTACTAGGAAACTAATACTCTCACTTTCTTTGGGTCTACTGATACTCCTGCCTCTGAGATAACATGGCCCAAGAAGTGAATCTGGTCCATACAAAAGTGGCATTTTGAGATCTTAGCATATAACTGATACTCTCTCAGTGTACTCAAAACAATCTCAAGATGGGTAGCATGGTCGTGTCGAGTGTGAGAGTACACCAAGATATTGTCCATGAAGACCACCATGAAGGAATTCAAGTATGGATGGAACACTCGGTTCATCAGTTCCATGAAAACTACAGGCACGTTCGTGAGACCGAACGACATAACCAAGTACTCGTATAGACCATACCTACTCTTGAAGGCTGTAAGAGGTATATATGATGGTCTAAGACACAAATGATGATAACCAGACCTCAAGTCAATATTCGAGAATACCCAGGTTCCTCAAAGATGATCAAAGAGATCATCAATCCTAAGTAAGAGATATCGGTTCTTGACAGTCAACTGGTTCAACTTCCGATAATCCACACAAAGCCTAGGGGTACCATATGCCTTCTTCACAAACAGGACAGGCAAACCCCAAGGAGAAGTACTGGTTCAGATGAAACCCTTGGCATGCAACTCCTCCAACTGTTTCTTGAGCTCCTGTAACTCTGGTGTAGCCATCCTATAAGGAGGAATGGACACCGGTGCCGCCCCTGACACAAGATCAATAGAAAATTCTACCTCACGCTCCGGAGGCAAACCTAAAAAGTACTATGGAAAGACATCTCTAAAGTGATCCACCACTAGAGGAAAGTCTAACTGTGAAGTCCCCTAGTCATCCAGATAAAGACTAGCAATCTGGAATGTAACTGCTCCCAACCCATGATGCTCTGGACCCGCTCTGCTTTCCTGGACATCCCACTCACCCTTATTAAGAAAAGATCCACCCTATGGTGATATGAAACTCACCCTGTGGTGATAACAGCCGACAACTTCCTAGAAGGGAACTAGCCAGTCCATTCTGAGAATGAAATCATATCCTATCATCTCTAGAACATAAAGATCCTAAAGGAAGTGACACCCACCAACCTCAAGAGGGAACTCCTTTCACTGACTTACACCAGATGTTCTTGTCCCCAACAGAGTGTCTAGTGTCAAAACATCGGCAGAAGAAAAGATACAGAGACCAAGGATCTCCACAACAGTGAAAGATATAAAGCTATGCGTAGAAAAAGTATCAAAAATAGATGAAGATAAAACCGAGGCAACTAGGATTGTACCTCGAACTGTAGAGGGTCCAAGATCCTGCTTCTGATGGGTCTGCTTCACTGCAAAAGTCTGGCTAGCTCCACGGCACTGTGACCCTGCCCGACTACTCTGAGCTGATCTAACCTACTGTCACTGGTGGCCTGGTGACTGAACATCGCGACCGTGACCTCCACCTCAGCCTGAATGGGTGGAATAACTCTAGTTCCTAGACTGGTGAGAAATTGGTGAAGCTGATCCTGTACGAGGGGTCATAGATGAACCCTGGTCACTGGTTTCTGGTGAGAAGACTTGACAGAAATGCTGAAGGTGTCCCAATTTTCCACAAGATTGGCACTGCACTATGTCTCTCTGGCACTGCGGCATCGTATTCCCGCTTATCCCACACTGGTAGCACACCACCTGGCTACCAGAAGATGCATCCCGCCTACTTGGATCTACCCATGTAGTCTCCCTGTGGTGCTTCTGGCTATCAGCTAGCGGAGCACTAACTCTGAATGTCGAGACACCCTGGCTCACAACCCCGGATTCCCTCATATTCCACTCCATGATCAGTACCTGGTTGATGATGGAAGCAATGGAAGTCAACCTAAAGATATTCACCTGAGAGCGGATGTCCTGTCTGAGGCCATCCTCGAACTTACTTGCCATAAATAACCCATCTCCTCCCAGGGAGGGTGTAAAACAATGAAGCTTGGTGAAACTAGAGGAATAATCCATAACCGATAGGGTACCCTGCTCAAGGATCATAAACTCCCGATCTCGGTCATCCCTCAGGGTCTCCGGATAGGTAGCGAGCTTGACCCTACTTTCCGGAGGTGTCTCCAGATGATCAAAGATCATCAGCATGGCATCTATCTATGACTCTACAGCTTGAGGTTCTCCTTCCCCTGAGAAAGTGAGAGGATGCTACTGCTGGAAGATCTACGTCAAATCAGCCATCGACGGGGCAGGAGGCGGCGGTCCATGAAAGGTCTGCATCATCCTCATGAAGCCTTCCCTAAAATGTGCATCAACACTAGTAATAGGTATAACTACTGGTGAAAAGACTGCCACAACTGGAGGATCTTCTAGATGTCCCTAATCAGCCATGTCTAGTGTCTGATCACTTCCTGGTAACTGATGTATAATCGGAGGACGTCTCAATGGCATGACTCTGCAAGGTCAAGCACACACCTTAGATCAAGATATAAAGGACTGAAAAAAGGAGCGTAAGAAGGGAATATGAAGAAGAAAGCACTCAAGTTTTACAAAACATGACTACACGGCGTGTATATTTCCTACACAATGTGTTCCCTTAACTCATTTACATGGGCGTGTACTCCTTCCTAAACTGGTCGTGTAACACCCTGAACACACAGTGTGTTGTCTTAACACATGGTGTGTACTTGAATCATCTTCCCCTTCCTGAGTCCTTCTACATGGTTAACCCACACAGATCTCCTAAGACAAGGCTACATGGAGTGTAAAAGTCCAACACGACATGTACTAGACAAGCTTCACCTAGCCCGTGTTGTTAGTGACACGGCCTAACACACGACTCACACTACACAGCGTGTTCTAGATGGACACGACATGTATGAGAAAGGATAACACCGACCCGTGTTGTTCGTGACATGGCCGGGTACCTGGGTCAGACTACATGGAGCGTTCAAGGCGGACACGACGTGTACGTGAAAGGGTAACACCAAATCGTGTTGTTCGTGACATGACCGAGTACCTAGGTCAGACTACACAACATGTTTAGACGGAACATGGAATGTATTAGACATGACTCGACCAACCTATGTTGTTAGTGACACAGGTGGGCATGAGGTTGACACAACACAGTGTGTATGGACGATACACAGCGTGTTCACTATATAATTTTCCCCATCCTGTGTCTCTACCCACATGACCTATGACACGATAAGAGACTACACAACATGTATATAAAGTACACGACGTGTACTTAAGAAAAACTGTTTCTTCCTAAACAGAAGAACACACGACATGTACTTAACATTACACGGCATATATTCTGGGTTTTTATGGATAGTAAGCCTCAAAAACTACTTCGTAACCCAGAAAATACTGAAAAAAGCATCAAAAGTGCCAAATTTTGATCCGTGAGGGCCCATACTCACTGTGAATCAAAGTTTGGCATCTTATACAAGTTATAGCAAGGCAAAAAAAGAAATTATCCACCAAATTCTGGTCCATGAGGGACCATAACACCTCAAGAACCAAAGTTTGAAGTTCATTCAAGCAAATATCTACACAAAACAATACCCTATCAAACAACATGTATTTCCATCAAGGAAACTATCAAAAAAACATGCATATTTTACACATCATCTATCACAACAACATGAAATCTCTAATACATCCTAGATGGTATGGAAAAAATTCATGACTTGTGATTTCTAGCAAGTGACTATATGATGCATGAGATGGAATACCCTCATCTCATTGGGTTGAAATAGAAATAGAACCTCAATAAAATCAACAATAACAACACAAATCATGTGAATCACTCAAGGTGAAATCAAATCAACTGTAATAATTGCAAAACCAGAAAAATTACAATTAAACATGGTAGATTGGATTTTCCCTATAAACGGGTTAGCTATTCTCGGGCACAGCTTAATACTAAGTACCTATTCTTTCTTATCCCTGGATAAAGGGTCCAAACAGTAACTCAAGAGAAAAGAACCCTCTGATACCACTTTGTAACGTCCCGGTTCCGGAAGCCACCCAGAGGCGCCCCGTACCCGGTTGGTCACATGGCCTCAACCATATCTCCCCGAATGCTATAGGCTGCCGACTAGTAGAGAGGGCCTTGGGTATGATAGTGGGAAAATTATGCCCTCATTGACAGAGTACACAATGGAAGTAAAGGACACACAATAGCGGAAGCAGTAAATATCCAACAACAGTGAACAACGGAAGACTGATAGAGAAACAACTAGAGCATAAATATATATAAATGATGCATGATACATATATGTCTAGGAAAGCATCCAAACAAGTCACAATGCTTAATATAGTACTAAACCAAAGTACAAAAGAAAAAAAGATGAGCAACTCCTTAGCATCGTAAGCCTCGACTTGGTCCCATGCTCTCCAGCTCCAATGTAATCAAGTACCTGAAGTCGGAGCATGCTTGCCTATAAGGCCCCAACCTTAAACATTACTTAATCTTGAGATATTTAAAGAATACACCTTGAGGATCATTTCAGGTTTAGAGTTTTAGATAATTAGATCATAAAACATGTATTACATTCCACATTTAAGCAAAGTGGTTACATAAAAGATAGTATTCATTTTTCCCATCAACGGAAAAATATTTAAAATAAAACATGGATTCTTTCTTGACACTTACTTGACACTATCATCATATCATGTACCTTTCCCTTGTCCTGTGAAAAACATTTCAAAAAACTTGGGATGAGTATAAAAATCTTAGTAAGGGTCATAAAAATATGGAAAGGAAACATGAGTTCATATATACATAAGAATGAAATCATACTTTACCCATAAAACATAGGCACTTTAACATACCTCATCAAATCATGAATAAATCATAGAAATCATAAGACATAAAGGTAACCTGAGGCATTCATAACATTCTTACGTAGGGAGTAACCCTCTTGGTTATGTTTGGAATACCCATCATAGTATATTCCATAAATCTCTTCGGAGAAACCTTAACGTTTCACTCCTTCGCGTTACCCAATGCATTGGAGAGCTATATAGGGTTCACCCGCCCTTAGTTTATCATGGAACCACCCGTCTTTATAATAATGCCCAAGAACCTCAACATAATCGTATCACATAAAACATAAATAAAGGAAACATAACATTTCCACCTTTCAATCACAAGATATCAATACAAAACCTTGATATAAAAACATTATGAAAACCATTTTCAATACCAAAATAAAAGAAAAGTAAAACATGGTATTTATTTTTCATTAAAAAAAGGTATGGCTTGTAGAGGAAACTGAAACTCAAATAATGGTCACGACGACAGAGAAGTCGTTGTCGCCACATACGTATGACAAAAACATTCCCTTTTTTCATTTATTAAACGCTTCGTATAAAAAAGATTCCTTTTGAATAAACGTAAAAGTCAAAGGGGTTTATACACCGTATAAAAGAAGGTTGTGTATAAAAAAAATATGCCTCAATGAAAGGAGATTGAGACGAAGTCCCATACCTCGGGTCCGACTTGACTTGGTCGTTCTTTAATCTCATGAATAATAAACTTGAGTTAATTTCTACTTGTTTAAGAACCTTTTTCAAGTTCATTATTCCTTTTATATCACTTATTTCCATGTCATGAACACTATGTAATTATTTAAGTTAATAACGGTCGTTTTAATGATCATTGGTACTTGAGTCAAAAATAAACCCTTTATAATTACAAGTTGTTCATGTATTCATTATATCCAGAATGGTATTAATTATTTAGATATCATATATATCATATATATCCAGTACATGCATTCATTTATAATATTACATAACATTTAGAGGTAAGAAATGAAATGCACCGTTCATGGAGATGGTAAGCCGTACGTACAAATGAACAGTACTTTCATTTCTATTTCGTATTTTATGAAATGGAATCATAATGATATAATGGTATATTATAATTACAGTATAATATCATATATAAAATCATTAATTACATCCTTTATATGTCCCACATATGTAATTAACGAATCAAATCACTTTGAGGGGGCGGTAGTCCGCACTTCCTAAAATGAAGATATTGTGTTTACCCATAATGGAAACCATAAAGGTATTCCATAAATGAAAAATACAGAAGCTTAAGGAAAACATAAAAATATTATATATCATATATAAATATAGTGTCATCTTAATTTCCACCTTTGAAGGTGTTAAAATAATGTTGAACAATCATCATTTCGGGAGGCAGAAATTCTCCATCCACGGAAACAGTATGTTCTTTAACCATTAGATGTAGGTGTGTGTAAGTGTAGCTCAAATAATTCTTATAAAAACATCCTAGTATATGGAAGATACTGATGTTGTTACAAAAGAAATGAATAAAAATAGTTTAGGGGGTTGGAGAAGCAAAATAAAACAAAAGAACACAAGTGAAGACATTACCTTAAAATCGGGTAACTCCCTTTGGTTTGAGATCAAAGGCTTCCTTGGGAAGACTTCTTCCCAAATTGAGGCTTCAAGGAGTAAGAGAGGTAAGTGGAGAGACAAAATGGGCAGGGTTTGGCCGAGCCAAAGGCTTTGGAAGTGTGGGTAAGGAGGTAGAGGTGGGGGCCTTTTATAAGAGGAGAGGAGGGGCACTCTTGGAAAGTAAAGAAATGTTACTTTATTTTAAAATGATTTTCGGATTCAAAAGGTCCCACATTGATATAATTCGAGGGTAAGGTGATAAGGGTTATAAATCCACCCATCCAATAGGTTTTGGACATGTTTAGTTCATAGAGTTTACATTATCTTTTCATTTTATTTAAATCCTTTATTAATGAGGTAATCGATGTATCATCATGATGTCATAAATAATTTAATTTATTTAATGTCTAAAAATTATAAAAAAAATATCATGATGTAGGAAATCCTTTTATATTTCTAATGAATATTTATAGTCAAAAATCTGACTTGTATAACTCCATTTAAAAATTGTTTTAGTAAAATAACTCATGTTTGTGTCATTTTAATTTTAACATTAAATAAAAAGATATTAATGTCATTTTCCTACCAAAGTGGCTCCATGGGGTCCCCAAGTTGACCCATGGATTTTCTTGGTTGGCCATGACACATCCAATAAGGTTAGGACATGTGTCTAGGTATTTTCATTTTATTATAATATCATTTTTGCCTTAAATTGCACTAATTACCTCTAATCGCGATTAAAAACTTAAAAGTTACTATTCACCAAAAAATTATTTTAATTTCATTGAACCACATTTTACTTCTTAATGAAAACCATGTATGTTGGATTTTTGAAAATCAAATCACAGAAGTGTCAAAGTTTCATTTAAATGAAAAATCAGTTTCTTTAACTACCACTTAGTGGTTTCACTATTCATCAAAAATTGAAGTTTTTCAGAAAAATACCAAAATTTCACCCTAAGCTATATTTGATATTCTGAATTCAAAAATGATGTATATTTTACAAAATTCAAATCATATAAGTTACATTAATTAATTTAATAATTAATTTCCGCTGTCATGACAAATAGCGTGTTTTTATGAAACAATAAGTATCAAAAGATTGACACCAGTTTAAATCCAATTTTAAAGTGAAATTGATTCCAATGACCACCATTGGATTAAATAGTAAAAATATATTCTAATTTCCCTTCAAAAACAATTCAAAAGATAATCAAATCATATAAAAAAATTAGATTAAAAAGAGGTTTTGAATTAAAATACAACATTTTTCACTATTCATTAAAAAAATGAACTTTATCGGAAAAATACCAAAAATTCACACAAAGTAAATTTTGATGTCCCAATCATAAAGAAAAAGTTTATTTTTACAAACATAGCTTATAAAATTGTCAAAATATATATTTAAAAATGGTTTTCCATCCAAAGGCAGTAAAACAATCTTTTAAAAATATTAGTGTATTCCATGCTTAAGATTGGATTTATTCTCATTTTAAGCCTCTAAAACACTATCTAATTCACTAATAGACATAGATAAAAATATCTATTATTCATTACTTACTTGGAATGTTACATCCTTTCCCCCTTTAGAAAATTTCATCCCCACAATTTATTTACTTATCGAATAAATGGGGGTACTTATCCCTCATTGCATTTTTAGATTCCCATGTTGCCTCTTCCATAATGTGGTTTTTCCACAAAACCTTTACCTGATTAATCACCTTATTCCGTAACACTTGATCCCTGTGGTCAAGAATCTGGACCGGTTGTTCCTCATAAGATAGGTTCTCTTCCAGCTGAACTACCTCTGGACTCAAAACATGAGATGGATCTGGCATGTACTTTCTCAGCATCGAAACATGAAAAACATTGTGTACCTGAGATAAAATAGGAGGTAAAGCCACTCGGTATGCAACTGATCCAACTCTCTCCAGAATTTCATATGGTCCAATGAACCTTGGACTCAACTTTCCTTTCTTACCAAATCGCATCACACTTTTCCATGGTGATACTTTGAGAAAAACATGATCACCTACCTCAAAAGAGAGATCCTTCCTCCTATTTTCCACATAACTATTCTGCCTGCTCTGAGCTGTTCTCATGTGTTACTGTATCAACTGAAATTTTTCTTCCATCTCTTCTACCAATTCTGGTCCCCTCAGATTTCTTTCACCCACTTCATCCCAAAAAGCTGGAGTTCGACACCGCTTCCCATATAACGCCTCAAATAGTGCCATATGTATACTAGAATGAAAACTGTTATAATATGAAAATTCAACCAAAGAAAGATGTTGGTCCCAACTTCCCTGATAATCCATAGAGCAAGAATGTAGCATATCCTCCAAAGTATGAATTGTTCGTTCTGACTGCCCATCTGATTGAGGATGAAAATCTATACTAAAATTTAATTCAGTATCCAATGACTTATAAAGGCCTTTCCAAAAGTTAGAAGTGAACCTGGGATCACGGTCAGATACAATGGAGAGGGGAACTCCATGTAACCTGAATATCTCTTTAAGATACAAACTGGAAAGTTGATCTAGGGAAAAAGTATCTCGTATAGTAAGGAAATGAGAATATTTAGTCAAGCGATCTACAATAACCCAGATTGAATTATTACCTTGAGGGGTCTTCGACAATCCCACAATGAAGTCCACGGATATATTCTCCCATTTCCACTCTGGCACTGGTAAAGGATGAATTGTCCCTTTCGGTAACTGCCGCTCTGCTTTAACCTGTTGACATGTCAAACACTTCACAGTAAAATCAGCAATATCTCTTTTCATTCCATCCCACCAGTAATACTCCTGCAGATCTCTGTACATCTTAGTACTGCCAGGATGAACTGAAAACGAAGAACTATGAGCTTCACATAACAACTCTCTCTTCAACTGTGAATCACAAGGAACACACAATCTCTTCCAAAATCTCAAAACGCAATCATTATCAATGTTGAATTCATGCAACTTACCTTTCTGAACCAGCTCTACCTTTTTCTGCAACTCACTTTCTTGCTTCTGTGCTTGCTTGATTCTGTCTGATAGAGAAGATTTCACTGATACCTGAAAGAAAATAGAAGAACATCCTGCACCAACAACTTCTATTCCAAATTTCATCAAATCCTTAACCAAAGGATCACGTTCCAAACACAACATTGCTAATGAAGCATTACTTTTTTGACTCAAAGCATCAGCCACTTTATTTGATTTTCCCGGATGGTAATGAATTGTAAAATAATAATCCTTGATTAATTTTAGCCATCTCCTCTGTCTCATGTTCAATTATTTCTGAGTGAATATATACTTTAAACTTTTGTGATCAGTATATATTTCACACTTTACTCCATAAAAATGATGCCTCCAAATTTTTAGAGCAAAAACAACAACAGCTAATTCCAAATCATGTGTAGGGTAATTTACCTCATGAGTTTTCAACTGTCGTGAAGCATAAGAAATTACCTGATCATTCTGCATTAGGACACAACCAAGTCCTTTCAATGAAGCATCACTGTAGATAAGAAACTCCCCATTCCTGGAAGGTAGTGCCAAAACTGGAGCATTCACTAATCTTCTTTTCACTTCCTGAAAACAATCATCACATTCTTTTGTCCAGATAAACTTAACACCCTTCCGAGTTAGCTTAGTCATTGGACTAGATAACTGTGAAAAATTTCTAACAAACCTTTGGTAATAGCCTGCCAAACCAAGGAAACTATGAATCTCTATTACATTTGTGGGTCTTGGCCATTCTTCAACAACCTTTGTTTTTGCAGGATCAAATGTTATCCCATCTTTAGAAAAAATGTGACCAAGGAAAGAAATTTTTTGCAACCAAAACTCACGCTTTCTGAATTTCCCATACAATTTATTTTCTTTTAAGGTTTTCAAAATAACCCTTAAATGTCTTTCATGCTCCTCTTTACTTTTAGAAAACACCAAAATATCATCAATGAAAACCAACACAAACTTATCCAAGAACTCATGGAAAATTCTATTCATTAAGTCCATGAATACAGCTGGTGCATTGGTTAGCCCAAAAGGCATACTACAAATTCATAATGGCCATATCTTATACGGAACGCAGTCTTCGTAACATCTGCTTCCTTTACCTTCAGCTGATGGTACCCCGATCTCAGGTCAATCTTTGAAAAAAACTGTGCTCCCTGGAGATGATCAAACAAATCATCAATATGAGGTAAATGATATTTGTTCTTAACAGTGATGTTATTCAAGTCTCTATAATCAATGAAAAGTCTCATAGAACTATCTTTCTTTTTAACAAATAAAATAGGTTCACCCCATGGTGATGTGCTAGGTCGAATGAAACCTTTCTCTAATAAATCTTGCAATTGCTCCTTCAACTCTAAAAGTTCAATTTGAGCCATTCGATAAGGGGGTTTTGAAATTGGATTAACATCAGGAACTAGGTCAATAGTAAATTCAACTTCTTAATCTGATATTATTCCAGGCAACTCATCAGGAAAAACATCAGGATACTCATTTACCACCGGCACATCATTAATCTGAACAGTTCCCTTGTTTTCAACAATATGTGCAAGGTAACATTCATTTCCATCTTTTACAAGTTTCTCGGCCTCTTGATAAGTTATCAAAAGTAAGGGTTCATTATTGTACACAAACTGAAAGTCTTTCTGAAAAGAAACTTCTTTAGCTCTACAGTCAATCTTAGCATGGTAAATAGAGAGCCAATACATACCCAGGATAACATCAAACTCTACTAGAGGTAGAACAATAAGGTTTTCAAGTAGGTTCTTTCCACATATAAGGATAGGAAGATTCTTATAAATTCTTTTTGCCTCAACATTTCCCCCAGGTGTTTTTACCACAAGTTCAGAAGTCATTTCTTGAGATAGTATTCCCATTTTACTAGAAAAGGTTTCAGAGATGAAAGAATGTGTGGACCCCGAATCAAACAACACACTGGCATAATCTGAAAAAACAAACAAAGTACCTGATACAACTTCATTTGATGGCCCGAAATCTGCTGAAGTAGTTGCAAAGGATTTCACCACCCCTTTCTGCTTATAGTCTAACTGTTTCCAATCACTCGAGCTCTTTGTCGGACACTCATTTTCATAGTGACCCATCTCATTGCACTTAAAACATTTCACTAACTGTAAATCAAATTTGGACTTACCATCACCTTGATCTTTTTCAGTGTAATCACGAGCCTTATGTCCCATCTTACCACATCGGTAGCACTTTCGAAAATTCAGAAGACATTCCCCAGCATGCCTTTTACCACATTTATCACAAACTGGAAACTTAGTTTTCTTACCATCAGACTTTTTTGAAGAATTATTCCCTTTCTCCTGCCATCTTGGTCTCTTCTTCTGCTGGTTGTTATAGAACACTTGATCATCGGCAAAATCCATTTCCACCTTCTCAGCACACCGAACAAGCTTTTCATAACTTTTAAACTCACTAGAAGCTAAATCCCTTCGATATTTTGGTTTTAATCCTGAGTAAAAATGATTGATTTTACTATCAAGGTCTCGGATAAAATTTGGAGCATACCTTGCCAATCGAGTGAACCTCTCTTCATAGGCAGCCAGTGAGTTTTCCTCTTGCCTCAATTCCAAGAATTGTTTTTCCATCCTAAGTCGAACAACCTTAGGAAAATACTTCTCAAGAAACATACCTTTAAATTCATCCCAGTCAAGAGCATCAATCTCATCAGCGTCCCTGATATTTTTAACCATCGATCACCACTGATCTGCTTCACCCTCCAAACGGTAAATAGAAAGACTAACCTTTTGATGATCTGAACATCCCATGACATCGAAAATCTTCTCCAGCGCTTTAATCCAACCTTAAGATAACATAGGGTCAGATGATCCTCTGAATGATAGGGGAAGTTTTCTCATGAAATGTTCCACCACTGACATGTTCCTCTGTAGTTGATCTGGCTGATCTCGTGCATGGATACCACCACCATTTATCGCTTGAGTCAACTGCGCCATTACTGCAACAAACTGTTCAGTTCCAATTCCGACCATCTCAGGATGCTGATTCAGAAGGTTATTTCCTTCTGTACGCCTTCCTAGCACTACTTCCCTATTTCCTCTGCGGAAAACCATTCTGAACAAACATGTATTAGATGAAGCAACATGGTAATCTTCAAATGCTATATCATTTCAAAAAAAAAAATATTTTTGGATAATCATTTAATAGAATTCTAACTCCTAAAGTTATCTAAACCGACCTTTGATACCAACTATAAGGCCCCGACCTTAAACATTACTTAATCTTGAGATATTTCAAGAATACACCTTGAGGATCTTTTCAGGTTTATAGTTTTAGAGAATTAGATCATAAAACATGTATTAAATTCCACATTTAAGAAAAGTGGTGACATAAAAGATAGTATTCATTTTTCCCATCAACGAAAAAATATTTAAAATAAAACATGGATTCTTTCTTGACACTTCCTTAACACTATCATCATATCATGTACCTTTCCCTTGTCCTGTGAAAAACATTTCAAAAAACTTGGGATGAGCATAAAAAGCTCAGTAAGGGTTATAAAAATATGGAAAGGAAACATGAGTTCATATATAAATAAGAATGAAATCATACTTTACCCATAAAACACAGTCACTTTAACATAACTCATCAAATCATGAATAAATCATAGAAATCATAAGACATAAAGGTAACTTGAGGCATTCATAACATTCTTACGTAGGGAGTAACCCTCTTGGTTACGTTTGGAATACCCATCACAGTATATTCCCTAAATCTCTTCAGAGAAACCTTAACGTTTCACTCCTTCGCGTTACCCAATGAATTGGAGAGCTATATCGGGCTCACCTACCCTTAGTTTATCAAGAAACCACCCGTCTTCATAATAATGCCCAAGAACCTCAACATAATCATATCACATAAAACATGCATAAAGGAAACATAAAATTTCCACCTTTCAATCACAAGATATCAATACAACACATTGATATAAAAACATTATGAAAACCATTTTCAATACCAAAAGAAAAGAAAAGTAAAACATGGTATTTATTTTTCTTTAAAAAAAAGGTATGGCTTGTAGAGGAAACCAAAACTCAAATAATGGTCACGGCGGCGGAGAAGTCATCGTCGCCGCATACCTACGAAAAAAACATTCCCTTTTTTCGTTTAGTAAACGCTTCATATAAAAAATATTCCTTTTGAATAAATGTAAAAGTCAAAGGGGTTTATACACCGTATAAAAGAAGGTTGTGTATAAAACAAAATATGCCTCAATGAAGGGAGATTGAGACGAAGTCTCATACCTCGGTCCGACTTGACTCGGTCATTATTTAATCTCCTGAATAATAAACTTGAGTTAATTTATACTTGTTTAAGAACCTTTTTCAAGTTCATTATTCCTTTTATATCACTTATTTCCATTTCATGAACACTATGTAATTATTTAAGTTAATAACGGTCGTTTTAACGATCTTTGGTACTTGAGTAAAAAATAAACCCTTTATAATTACAAGTTGTTCATGTATCCATTATATCCATAATGGTATTAATTATGTAGATATCATATATATAATATATATCCAGTACATTCATGCATTTATAATATTACATAACATTTAGAGGTAAGAAATGAAATGCACCGTTCATGGAGACGGTAAGCCGTACGTACGCATGAACGCTACTTTCATTTCTATTTCGTATTTTATGAAATGGAATCATAATTATATAATGGTATATTATAATTCCATTATAATATCATATATAAAATCATTAATTACATCCTTTATATGTCCCACATATGGCATTAACGAATCAAATCACTTTGAGGGGGCGGTAGTCCGCACTTCCTAAAATGAAGATATCGCGTTTACCCATAATGGAAACCATAAAGGTATACCATAAATGAAAAATACATAAGCTTAAGGAAAACATAAACATATTATATATCACATATAAATATAGTGTCATATTAATGGCCACCTTTGAAGGTGTTAAAAGAATGTTGAACAATCATCGTTTTGGGAGGCAGAAATTCTCCATCCACGGAAACAGTATGTTCTTTAACCATTAGATGTAGGTGTGTGTAAGTGTAGCTCGAATACTTATTATAAAAACATCCTAGTATATGGAAGATACTGGTGTTGTTACAAAAGAAATGAATAAAAAGATTTTAGGGGGTCGGAGAAGCAAAATAAAACAAAAGAACACAAGTGAAGACATTACCTTAAAATCGGGTAACTCCCTTTGGTTTGAGATCAAAGGGTTCCTTGGGAAGACTTCTGCCCAAAGTGAGGCTTCAAGGAGTAATAGAGGGAAGTGGAGAGACAAAATTGGCAGGGGTTGGCCTATCCAAAGGCTTTGTAAGTATGGGTAATGAGGTAGAGGTGGGGGCCTTTTATAAGAGGAGAGGAGGGGCACTCTTGGAAAGTAAAGAAATGTTACTTTATTTTAAAATGAGTTTCAGATTCAAAAGGTCCCACATTGATATAATTCTAGGGTAAGGTGATAAGGGTTCTAAATCCACCCATCCAATAGGTTTTGGACATGTTTAGGTCATAGATTTTACATTATCTTTTCATTTTATTTAAATCCTTTATTAATGAGGTAATCGTTGCATCATCATGATGTCTAAATAATTTAATTTATTTAATGTATAAAAATTATAAAACAAAATATCATGATGTAGGAAATCTTTTTAGATTTATAATGAATATTTATAGTAAAAAATATGACTTTTATAACCCCATTTAAAAATTGGTTTAATAAAACAACTCATGTTTCTGTCATTTTAATTTTAACATTAAATAAAAAGATATTAATGTAATTTTCCTACCAAAGTGGATCTATGGGGTCCACAAGTTGACCCATGGATTGTCTTGGTCGGTAATGACACATCCAATAAGGGTAGGACATGTGTCTAGGTATTTTCATTTTATTATAATATCATTTTTCCGTAAATTGCACTAATTACCTCTAATCGTGATTAAAAAATTAAAAGTTACTATTTAACAAAAAATTATTTTAATCTCATTGAACCACATTTTACTTCTTAATAACAACCATTTATGTCGGATTTTTGAAAATCAAATCCCAGAAGTGGCAAAGTTTCATTTAAATAAAAATTCAGTTTCTTTAACTACCACTTAGTGGTTTCACTATTCATCAAAAATTGAAGTTTTTCAGAAAAATACCAAAACTTCACCCTAAGCTATATTTGATATTCTGAATTAAAAAATGATGTCTATTTTAAAAAATTCAAATCATATAAGTTACATTAATTAATTTAATAATTAATTTCCGCTGTCATGACAAATAACGTGTTTTTATGAAACAATAAGTATCAAAAGATTGACACTAGTTTAAGTCCAATTTCAAAATGAAATTGATTACAATGACCACCATTGGATTAAATGGTAAAAATATATTATAATTTCACTTCAAAACCAATTCAAAAGATAATCTAATCATATAAATAAATTAGATTAAAAATAGGTTTTGAATTAAAATACAACATTTTTCACTATTCATTAAAAAATGAACTTTATCGGAAAAATACCAAAAATTCACACAAAGTAAATTTTGATGTCCCAATCATAAAGAATAAGTTTATTTTGACAAACATAGATTATAAAATTATCAAAAGATAGATTTAAAAATGGTTTTCCATCAAAAGTCAGTAAAAAAATCTTTTAAAAATATTAGTGTATTCCATGCTTAAGATTGGATTTATTCTCATTTTAAGCCTCTAAAACACTATCTAATTCACTAATAGATATAGATAAAAATATCTATTATTCATTACTTACTTGGGATGTTACATCACCCTTGTCTATACCTGCAACAATATAATCTGTTTGGGCCCAAAAGCATGACCCAAATAGGGTGTGAGACTAAATCCCAGTAGGCAACCACCCGAATATCTGTGCCTAATAGTCAGTGAGTATATGGCAGGGTAAAAGTACAGAAAACAGTAAACATGAAGTACTCAACAGAAAATACAATCCACAGTTTCAATATCAAGGAGCAGCTAAGAAAATAGCTAACACAACAGGTAACCCTCTAGGCAATACTCAAAGCCTAACCCCTATGGTTCAACTCAACAAGTACAAGAAACCCTATAGGAAGCACACACAGTCTCACCTCTCTGGTTCAACTAAAGTATAGACTCTATGGGGAAGCACTCACCGTCAATTCCCCCTATAGTCTCATATCGTACTAAATGCGCTCTGGGGAAGCACTCAACATCAATTCCCCCTGTGACCCACGTCGAGGAACTATAGACACTCCGGGGAAGGACTCAACATCAATCCCCCCTGTGGTATCACATTATATAATTATAAAGACACTCTGGAGAAGCCCTCAACATCAATTCTCCCTATGATATATACAACAGGTTCTCACGGCCCTGTGTAAGTCAAGAAAGTGTAGCAGCACGTAACGGCCAAGGTCAACCTCAAGAACTACTTTTCTAGAATTCTACAACACAACAAATAACAGAAGAACAGTCACACCATCCTATAATACTAGGCATGGAAAGTAAACAACAGCCTACAGGAAAACAATACCCAAAGGTCAAATCAGGCAAAACATGCATGGGCAATACATCCAAAGCACAAAAATTCACCCTATTCACAATCAATAAACTTCTACTCAGGCATACCAGCATATCAGAGAAACAATATGGCTAAAACGATAAACACGCAATACCCTGTTCATGGGTATTGGAAAAAATTGCACATTTAACTCAAATAATTCCTATAGAAAGGCACAAACCACCTACTTCGAGTTTAGAAGATCAATATACTTAAACCTCAAAGCTTGAATCTCCTTAGAACGTCGTAAATCTATAAAAACGTCTAAAATATTCAACCCACGATAACTTGGAAAAGAAGAGTAATCATGAAACGAGGTTCCAATAGAAGAGAGAACTCACTGATAAGATTCCAACGCAATCAAAGGTGTTCGTATCAGAGGATGGACGGAGGCTCATGGGCTCATCGAAGATCCATGGCTGCTCGACACTCTCGGACTAACAAAACCTAGAGGAGGTGTGTTCTATCTATCAGACGCGACCCCAGTGCGTTTAATAAAAAAAACAAAATACACGGTGTGTAATTTTGGAGTACATGGAGTGTACTTTCTATTTCTGTACTCTGCATTAGGTGGCCTCAAGGTCATCACAGATGGCCGTGTGCAAGGCTGCTACACGGCCAACACACGGCTACCCGCGGTAACCGAGTACATGGCGTGTACTCATAAAGTACATGGCGTGTACTTAAAAAATTTCCAGAAACTCCTCTTTTCTCAAAAAATCCAGGAAAAAGAAAAACATACCTAAAAATAATTTCTGGGTTCTTACACTCTTTACCATCAAATGGGAAGTTAAAGTATTTCTTGTGCGTACGTACGACTTACCATCTCCATATAATGATATAATTAACTTTCCACCACCATATATAACAGATAGTTATTATAATTATGATATAATTATATATTATTATTATGATATAATTATACTTCTATAATTATAATATCACATCTACTTTCTTACATTTTAATTTGTTTGAAAACAATAACGTCGCTCATGTGTACGTGTGGTCTGCCACCTCCACAAAGTGATGTGATTCATTTTTAATTTTCAATTTACATTGATGGTAATAAGGATAGATATAATGAATATATATGATTTATATGATATAATAATAATTATTTAAATGTGAATTATTATTCACCTTTATTTATTTTCATCCATCGAAAAGTAAAAACAATGTTCATGCGTACGTATGACCTACTGTCTCCATGAATGATGTAATTCATTTTTCTCTCTATATTTTATAAATGATTCTAAATATGCATATAGTGGATATATATATATATGATATTATAAGTATATAAATGATTTTTAATATAGAATTATAATAAATTTATGTTTATTATACATGAGGTTAGAGTTTTTTCAAAGCAAGTGCAACTCAAGGTAAGTGATTTTCATCTCACTTTTATTTCTTTGAGACACATGCCATATTCACCACTTGTTACTTTTATATGGTATATATAATTCCAATGTATGTATTTTATAACAATTATTATGAAATTTATGGTGATTTAAATATCTATATAATATTTTTTCTTTCATGGGTCTTATAATTCAAATGTTACCAAAGCGTTAAGGGTTTTATGTCACAATCTCATTATTTATGGGGATTGTTTATGATTAATCTTATGATGATGAAATATTATGATATACCTCTCAAGAAACTAATTATTTTTTTCTCCTCTAGTTATTTCTTGAAAATAAAAGTTTTCCTTTAATCTTCCTCACCTTAAGTACTCAACATACTAAAAATATGTTTTTAAGAAAAATTGACATCATTTCCCTCTTTTGTTGAAAAAATTTCTCTTCAATATCCATGTTTTCAAAAAATGTTTTAAAGAAGGTTTTTACTATTATCCTATGATTTTTAAATTCATTTTTACTCATTTTTTACTTTTTAAAAAAATAGTTTAAAATGAATCTTCTTTTAGTTTTCAAAATGAGGTGATTTTTGGTTTTTTATAAAATTGTGAAAGGAATGTTTTATTTTAACTTATACGGAATGACTGAAGTTTAACACCATCATGACCACTTAAGGTTTTGATGGTTACTTTACATGTTTTATATTTTTTTAAAGAAAAATTTTTCCTTAATATTTGGTGAATTTTTAGATTTTAAATAAGTGATTTTAAAGAGAAAAGGTTATTTTTCTCAGGAAATGTTCCAACTGATCCTTTAAAGACATTTCTCATCTAAGATTACATCATTTTATGTTTCTTAAATTTTACTATGGATATGGTCCAATTATACCATCCTTATTCTTTTTATAGATGGTTTATGATTATAATGATAATAAGTTTATGAAATCCATTAATTTTCCATGGGTTATGCTATGAGGAAGTGATGAAATGTTTATGAAATCCATTCCTTTTACAAGAATTATGATATGATGGAGTGATTAAATATTTATGTAACATGTTTATTTTCCATAGGTTATAATATAATGAAATGTTTATGAAAATAATTTATTTTCATGGGTTCTGATATAATGAATGTTTTATGATCTTATAGAACACATATTCATGATTTTAATTATGTGACAGGTGGTATCAAAATTATATATCCCTTTAATGAATTAGATAAATATGGATAACTCATGAGGTAAATATGATATGAATGAACTTGATTTCATGTTTACAATTTCATACATGGAACTAATTTTCATGTCCATAAGATTAACCATAGACCACATTTTAATGTCTATAAGATTAATAATAGACCTAGCTTTCATTTTTTAAGATTAAGCATGGAACTGGCTTTCAGATCCATAAGATTAATCATGGAACTAGATTTTATGTCCATAAGATTAAGTGTGGACCTAACTTTCATTTACATAAGTTTATTAGAGGGCCTAATTTTATGTCCTTAACTCAATTAGTGAACCTTTTTCTATTTATACATATTCATAAAGTTATAAGATTGTGTTTTTTACACATTCATATGTCTATGTTATGCTCTCATAGAAAATTTTCTTTTATTTTGTTATAATTCATGTCTTATGAACTATCAAGATTTTTTCCATGACTCAATATTATGATATATGATATGTAGGGTATGGTTTTTCAAATTTTATTCTCATATTCTCATACCATTATTCTCATGTTATATTGATATCTCCCTTGTTTACCTTTACAGTGCATCTGATCTCACCCTTTCTTATGTTTCCGTTCCCAGGTTATGAAAAAAGGTATTAATTTTAATATTTTTAAGAAGGGTTATAGTTATGAAGAACTAAGTGGGAGATGATGTAGATCCCTTATGAACTAGTTTTTTATGTATCTAAGTTTCAAAAGGCACTAGACCTATATGATTATAGAATTGATCATAATGTTATGTAATTAATATTCATCTAAAAAGATATAATATCTATGTTTGAAAAGTATGGGTTGCCAGAGTTGGTATCAAAGAAATGTTTAGTTAACCATTTGAAACTAGGATGAGAAAACTTTAGTGAGAACCTTGGTTATAGGTATAAGTATAATATGAAATCCTAAAGTTTTGGTAATGATTATGAATAACCTAGGTTAAACCTATGATGTCATAGATTTAAAAGAAGGTGTCTTAATTTATACATCCTATAAATGATTTTTCATGATTTTTTTGGTTTTCCACGATGATTATTATTTCTAATACTATGATTTTGGGTTTTATTTAATGGATGAAACCTAAAGGAATCATGTTAATACAAAATGTGATGGACAATGAAATGATTTTCCTCCTGAATAAACAAATATTATGGGAGTTAGAATGAAAAATATTATTACTATGCTCACACAATTTTCTCAATATATGAATCATGATGAACATCCAAATGAGAAAAGGAGAAAACAACATTCTATTGGGTCCTTCTTTAGGTAATTATCAACTTCTTTTAGTGGTTCTTTTGATCTACTAGTCACTAAGTAATGGATCAGTACCATTAAAAATATATTTTCCATCCTCTAGTATTCAGATCATAAAAAATTCATTTTAGTTATCTATTATTTGGAAAGAGAAGTGGATCAATGGTGGACTCTTATCAAGAATATGAGGAAATATGAAGAAATTTACTCCATAGAGTGGGATGAGTTTAATATATTATTTTTCAATAAGTACTTTACTCATATTTTTCATAAAAAATGGAGAAGGAATTCACTGATCTAAAGAAAAATGTTGATGAATCCATTAATACCTATGAGAAAATTTTTATAAGAATTTTTAGTTAATCTTCAGGTATCATCATCAAACTTGAAGGTAAGGTTGAATGATTATTTAGTGGATTAAAACCAAGTCTCATAAGGGTGTTATCCATAAGAGAATTAATTTTCTATGAATAAATCTTTTGATTTGACATTAAAGTAGAAATTTATATTGGATTTACCCATTAATATCATGGTTTTTATAATAAAAAAAATATGTAATTCAAAATAAATCCTAAAAAACATGGAGAGAATAAGATGATATTTTCTTTATGATCAAGGTGTGGAAGGAGATATAGTGAAAATTGTCTTAAGGGGACCGGTATATGTTTTAAGTGTGTAAAGGAAGGTCATTAGGCAATAAAATTCCAATGTGATGTGAAGAGACTAGACAATGAAAGAAGAAATGAAAAGGAACCATTGAATAAACTACCCACACTTCAATGTTTCAAATGAAAGGAGTATGAGAATTATACTAACCAGTGTTCAATCCCAAAGGTCAATGATGATGATTGATTTTAGTAACCTATTAATTCTATAGATAAGGGGAAATATCATGAAATCACTATTGGTGATGTGGAATATGATAATGAAGTGGTGAAAGGTATACTTACCATCCATGCTAGAACTGATAATGTCTTATTTGATTCTGGATGTACCCACACTTTTATATATAAATAATTTTATAAGGGTATCAAAATACCACCCTAATGATTAGATTTTAAATTAGCAGTGAAAAAACCTAATGTTATGATGATCACATATAAATTATATGATTCTTATCTAGTTAAAGTATGTGGGAATGTGTTTCTTACAAATATTTTTATTCTCCCTCTAGTTTAATTTGATGTTATTTTGGGCATACATTGACTTTATTTACATAAATACAACACCAATTTCTAAGTAAGATAATTCAAATTTGATATTGCAAACTAATATATTATTTTCTATCAATGCGATGATAAATATGAAATTCTGATAGAAATCACATCCATTATATGGGTCTTGATTCCAATTCAAAAGGTTTTTTTTATATTAGATGGTTAGGGAGAAACTCAACATCAAAAATATTTCTATTTTATGGGATTATATTGATGTATTTTCAGAATAATTTCCTATTCCACAAAATTGTGAAGTTGAGTTATCAATAGAACTCATACTTGGTTCTACACCTATTTCAAAAACTCTATATAGAATAGCCTTAATTGAGTTGTAGGAATTGATAAAGAAACTGTAAGATAATCTTGACAAGGGATTTATTCGACCAAGTGTGTCACCTTGGAGTGCACCTATTCTTTTGGTTAAGAATAAATATGGATTGATGCGACTTTACATTTATTATTGGGAACTATACAAGATCACAATCCAGAACAATAATCCTCTACCCCATATTGATGACTTGTTTGATCAACTGCACAGAGATCAATACTTTTCCATGATTAACCTTCATTATGGATATCATTAATCGAGGGTCAATAAAGATGATATAACCAAGACAAAATTATATACAATTTATGGAAACTATGAATATATAGTGATTTAATTTGGTTATACTAATTCCCCACTATATTTATGGATTTGATGATTAGATTCTTTAGAGATTAACTTGATTAGTTTTTGAAAGTATTTATATATGATATTATTATATATTAAAAAATAAAGTAATAACATGAATATTATTTGATAATTACGATGAAGACCCTAATAAAGGACATTATTTATGATAAATTTACCAATTTTGAATTTTAACTTCAGAAAGTTTCATTATTAGGTCATATAATTCAAGTGAGGGTATATCAGTGGATCTATTAAAGACACATGTTATTGAATGTTGTCCTAGAACAACCACTGTGACTGAGATCTGTATTTTTCTTGGTTTGGATGGATATTATAATAACTTTTTGGAGAATTTCTCATGAATGTATAATACACTCAACAATTTAACTTTAAAGAGAGCTAAGTTACTTTAGACAAATGAATCTGAAGAAAATTTCAAGGAACTGAAGAGAAGGTTAGTTAGTGAACCTGTGCTTACTTTACCCTGTAGTGGTTAAAGGTTAGTAATACTAATTGATACATCAAATAAGTGATTGGGATTCATTCTCATGAATAATGAAATGGTGATAAATTATGCCTCATTCCAATTTAAGGTTCATGAGAAACATTACCCAACTCATGACTTGGAGTTAGCTACAATATTTTTTATATTAAAGATATGGGGGAATTATATATATAGAGAAATGTATGATATATATACTTATCATAAAAGTTTATAATTTATTTTCACACATAAAGAGTTGAATATGAAATATATAATATGGTTTTAGCTTATTAAATATGATTACTGATCAATACATTACCACCATGGGAAAGTGAACAAAGTGGCAGATTCCCTGAGTTTAAAGGATAATACCAGCCTATCTATGTCTAGGATCAAAAAATATCTAATATTTCAAGACTTTAAATGTATGTATATTTAAATATTAAAGTATTGTGAGAAATATTATATATATCAAATGAATATTCAACCATATTTCCAAGTGAAGATTAAATAGGTGAAAAAGGAAGATGTAGAACTATTGAATAAGGTGAGAAATGTTCCTGAGTTTAACCTTGATTTTTATGGGATGATAAATTTTAGGAACCATGCATGTGTTTCATCCATACCATATTTAAAGAAGGTGATTTTGGATGAGGATCAAAGTTCATCATTCTCTACTCATCATAGAAGAATAAAGATGTACAGAGATCTGAAAGAGAATTTTTGGCAGGACAACATAAAGATAGATACTGTAGAGTACATATATCGGTGGTAAATATATTATAATGTTAAGTTTGAGAGATATAAGTCTAAGGTTATGTTACAACCATTACCCATACTAGAATATAAATGGGAAAAAATAACCATAGACTTTTTTATTGGACTCCTCAAAACTTATAAGGGTCATAATGCCATTTAGGTTATTATAAATACCTTATGAATTCAGCACACTTTATTTACTTTATATAAGACTTATATCTTGATTATATTTCCATAATATAAATTAAATAAGTGGTAAGGTTTAATGGATTACCACATTATATTGTATCTAATTGGGATCTGACGTTTACCTTGAAGCTTTGTTGAAGTTTTAAAAAGAATTTGGATACAAAGTTGAGTATTAGTACGAATTATTATCCTAAAATATATGTTTAGTTTGAGAGAACCATTAAAAACCTATAGGATTTATTAAAATATTTTTATATAGATTTTAAAGGTGGTTGGGATCAATACCTTTCCCTAGTTGAGTTTTCTTACAATAATAGCTTTCACTCGAGAATTTAGATGGATCCTTGTGAAGCCCTCTATAGAAAAAAGTGTATAAATACTATATACTAGAATTAATTTGGAGAAAAAAAGATATTGGGACCTAAGATAGCTGATGAAATGACAGGCATAATCATAACCATTTATAATCACATCAAGGTAAATTATATTTGACATAAAATTTATTCTTACAATCGTAGGAGGAATCTATAATTTGAAGTTAGTGAGAAGACATTCCTATAAATTTCTCCATAAAAGATGGTTATGATATTTGGAAATAATTGAAATAATATCCTTATGTATATTTTCCCTTTCAATATTCTTGATTTATTAGGGATAATATCTCATCTCTTTCAACTTCCACCAAACCTCTCTGAAGTTCATGACATGTTTCATGTATCTCTCCCGAGGAAGTACATACCTGACCCATCACATGTACTGAACTCAGAGGTCCTACCACTGGAACATGATTATTTTTAATAATATCCATTATAAATCTTTTAATTTGGAGAAAAAGTTCTATTAAACAATACTACTCACATGGTGAAAGTTCTCTGGAGGAATAAGAAATTTGAAGAAGCTACCTGGGAACTCGAGGATGTAATGAAACATATATATCCTCATTTGTTTGAATTAAAGTGATGAATTTAGAGGTATAAATTCATTTCATGGGGGGTATAATTTACCACACAAATATTTTAGAATATATTTCTCTTTAAATATTTTTTTATTTGATATCATGCGTTATATGCAACATCAAGTTTAAACAAACCATGATATACTATTAAAATATTATTATGTGATAGTTATCACCAATCCATTGGATTATTGGGTATGAATATGACTTAGTAAATTATAATATACCTATGGTTACATATTTATAAAATTAATTCATTGGTTATCAATTAATTATAAATAAAACTAAAAATCATTTGAAAATAAAAAGATGTTTTTCTGAAAAACCATTTTTATGCACACAATGTATTTTTATATTAATAAATTAAATTAATCACTATTGGAAAATTATTTTAATGAAATTTATATATTATATATTCAATAATTGTTTTTAAAATCCATTTAATATTTTTCTAAGAATGGGATAAGAATAAACCAAGTTTCATGCTTAAAAATGTATTTTTTTCTAGAAAGTGGTTTTCGTCAGGTCTTGCATTATTATTTTTAAAATTAATTTCTTCCACTTATATAAATTACATCTTGAAAAATGGATTCCAGATTTGTAATTAGGAGGTTTGAATTTGGTAAATAAGACCTTTTTATTTTTAGTCAATATGAATAGTAATCGTGGTAAAATATTTCACCTCGGTAAAGGTAAATCAGGTTAATCTAGGTTAAAACTAAGTGATAGAGACATAATTTTTCATCATAATTATTATTTGATGAATGATATGTTACCATTATCACCTTATTACCTAAAGTTATTTTTTAATGGAAACTTGTCCATGAAAATTACCTATATAATATTTATAGCAGAGAAAGTTACAAAATGTCACTCTCTTAGTTTTAAATATCTCTTATGTGTCCACATATGTACCAAAACTAGTTATGAATGAATAAAAATGTATTTTTTTAACATAATAAAATTATATTTATGATCATTATTTAATTATAATTTTTTGTGATTAAATAATTACCTTAAATGCTTGGGTAACACTAATAAAATATTTTTTCAATTAACAGAAAAATTAAATAAATGATATTAAAAATATTAAAAGTAATATAATTTGAGTGAGTTATATAATTAGATGAATTTTATAGATAAAATAACATATTATTTGTGTTTAAAAGGATTATATTTTAATTACAAATTTTTATTTATGTATTTTAAGTCATATTAAATTAATAGTGTCAAAATTGACATTAATGATATTTTATCAACATAATATTTTATTAAATTATTTAAAAAGAATAAAAGTATTTACAGTGGGAAAGTGGATAATATATGGTCTAAAATAGTATTAATTTTTCATTTATGAACCAATTTTTACCTTATAATTAAAATTATAACCCTTTAAGTGTAAAAAGGAAATTACCACACTTATGGTTAAAATTAGCTAACCAAGCTATTAATAAACAAGAAAAGGTTTAAAACACCACTAAAACCTATCCAAATTTTATTTTTAGATAATATTTAAACCCCATACTATATTATATTTTAATACATGGACTTTTGGGGCTATTTGGTCTAGATTATGACTTTAATATATTTTAATATTTTAAGAAATCCCAAGAGTGCCCCTCCCCTCAATTATAAAAGGGCACCTCTCTTTTATATTATTCACACCCTTTGAGCATTATAGATCGACCATAACCTAAAAAAATATCTTATAAAATTATTTATCTACATTATAGAGTTAATTTTATTCCTAAAATACCAACCCTAGGATCCTTAATAGGATATCTAAAGGAGTTATTTCAAAGAAGAGGAAATCGCCTTAACTCGATCACTTTCTATTTACTTTTTATTTAACTCCTATAATTCTATGTTATTTCTAATGAAATAATATTTTTAGTATCCTAAATATCCTGAAATGTTATTATGATTATGTAATAACCATTATCTACCCTTTTCCCTATCAAATGGGAAGTGAAAGCATCACTCGTGCATACATATGACTTATCATCTCCACATAACGATACAATTAATTTTCCATCACCATTTGTCATGGATGGTTCTTATACTTATTATATAATTATATATGATACTTATGATATAAATATAAATATTTAATTATAATATTCCATCTAACTTGTTACCTTTCAGTCTGTTGTAGAATGATAACATCACTCGTGTGTATGTGTGGACCACCGTCTCCACGAAGCGATGCGATTCATTTTTCATTTCCACTTTACATGGATGGTAATAAAGATAGATATAATGAATATATATGATTTAAATTATATAATAATGTTTATTTAAACTTTAATTATTATTTAAATTTCTTTTTTTCCATATATCAAAGATTGAAAACAACGTTTATGCATATATATATGACCTACCATCTCTATGAATGGTGTAATTCATTTTTTTGTATCTATATTTTATGAATGATTATAAATATGTATATAATGGATATATATATATATATGATACTATAAGTATTTAAATGTTTGTTATATAAAATTATAATAAATTTAAATTTATTATACAGGTGGTTAGAGTTCCTTCGTTGAAAGTGAAACTCAAGGTTAGAGTTTCTAGTCTCACTTTTATTTCTGTAAGACACATGCCATATTAACCACTTGTTTCTTTTATGAGGTTTATATACTACCCATGAATATATTTTATGATAATTCTTATGAAATTTATGTTTATTTAAATATCTATATAAGGTTCTTTATTTTACTGGTCTTACGATTCAAATGTTACCAAAGTTGAAAGAGTTTTTTTTCATAATATCATTTTTTATCGAGATTGTTTATGATTAAGTTTACGATGTTGAAATATTATGATATAACTCTAAAGAAAATAATTAATTTTATTATAATATGGTTATTTATTTAAAATACATGTTTTCATTTCATTTTTCTCACCTTAATACCTAAGATACCAAAAATATGTTTTTAAGGAAATCAACTTTATTTCTCTCTCTGATCAAAAAACCTTTTTATTCCATATCCATGTTTTCTAAAAATATTTTAAAGATGGTTTTTAATTTTATCATATGATTGTTAAAATTTATTTTTCCCATTTTTTTTATTTTTCAAAAATTGTTTAAAAGTAATATTCTTGTTTTTTTAAAAATGTGACACTTTTTGACTTTTTACAAAAATGTGAAAGGAATGTTTTCTTTTAAGTTAAAAGGCATAAAAGTTTTATACTACTATAATGAACACTCAAGGTATTAAATATTCCTTTATATTTTTTCATTATTATTTTCAAATAATTTTTTTCCTTAATATTTAGTAAATTTTATATTTTAAATAAGTGATTTAAAGAGAAAAGGGTATTTTACTCAAAAATGTTGCAACTGATATTTTAAAGAATCTTTTAATCTAAGAGGATATCCTTTGATTCCAATGAATATTTATTAAGGATATGATAAAATTATACTATACATATTCTTTATCTGTAAGGTTTATGATTATGATGAAAATAATTTTATGAAACCCATTTCTATTCTATGGGTTATAATATGATGAAGTGATGGAATGTTTATAAATCCTGTTCCTTTTCCACGGTTTATGCTATGATGAAGTGACAAAGTATTTATGAAAATTATTTCTTTTACATGAGTTATTCTATGATGAAATGATTATTAAACCCATTTTTTTCATGGGTTCTGATATGATAAATGTTTCATGATTTTATGTCACACATATATATGATTTTTATTATGTGATGGGTGGGACCAAAATTATATATAACTCCAATGAATTGGGTAAAGATGGATAACTAATAAGGTAAATATGATGTGCATGAAACTGATTTCATGTTCAAAATTCCATTCATTGACATGGTTTTCATGTACATAATATTAATCTTGGACATGGTTTTCATGTTCATAAGATTAATAATGTACCTAGATTTCATGTCCATAAGATTAAGTGTGGACCTGACTTTCATGTCCATAAGATTAAGCATGGAATTAGAATTCATATCCATAAGATTAAGCATAGACCTGAATTTAATGTCCATAAGTTTATATATGGGCCTAATTTCATGTCATTAAATTAATGAGTGAACCTATTTATATTTATACATGTTCATAAAGTTATACTATGGTGTTTTTGACACATTCTTATGTCTATGCTATGCTCTCATGGAACATATTTTTTGATTATATTATAATTCTTATCTTATAGACTGGAAAGATTTATCCCATGACTAAATATTTTGATCTATGATATGCAAGGTATGGTTTTTTAAATTTTATACTCATGTTTTCATACCCTTATACTCATGTTATGTTGATATATCCCTTTTTTACCCTTATTGAGCATCAGAGCTCACCCTTTCTTATGTTTTATTTTCCAAGGTTATGAAGAAAGGTATTAAGTATAATATGTATAATAAGTCTACTAGTTATGAATAACTATGTGAGATATGATGTAGATCAATTATGAACTATTTGTTCATGTATATAAGTTTTTAAAGGCACTAGACCTAAGTATTTATGGAATGGATCATAATGTTATATAATGAATATTTATTTAAAAAGATATAATATCTATATTTGAAAACTATGGGTTGCTATAGAAACCATAAACCCCCTGGGGAATAGCCCATAAGTAATTATAATATAATTGGACACGGGCCATATAAGCATTACAACATAACTGGGCATAGACCCTATAAGAATTATAGTAAAACTAGAAACATCCCTATAATCATTACAACATAACCAGGAACAATCCCTATAAGCATTACACCATAAATGGAAATAATCCATATAACCATTACAATAGAACCATGTACAATATCTATAAGCATTACATCATAACCAGGAGAAATCCCTATAAGCATTACAACATAACCAGGATTCATAACAAGACAATTATCCAAGACAATATAACACATGAGCACACATAAAGTATATCAAATATGTCATCACGATCTACTTTGATTATTTCATAAAATTACCAATTATAAATCATTTGTTCCATTGAACCATTTTTCAAAATTACCATATTATACCAATTTTAAGCTAAGACAATTACCATATTAATAATACTATTTCAATATAATTTCAAATCTTGGCACACCCCTTAGGTGGACACAAGTTCAGTATCACCACCAACATACCCAAATTGATCTATGAGAGGTCTAATCATAAGGTTTTACCAAAAATAAATGAATTTAAATTTAAATTAAGTCATGCACACAATGTTCTGATGTGGTTATATATATTGCACATACATAAAAGGGTAAAAATAATCCTTACGGAGTTGATTTAGACCACACACCTCAAAGTAAGGGTTAAAATATAAATTCCTTAATGTGAAAGGTATCATTGGGTTCTTACTTTCTACCCTTAAATTAAGACCAAAGGTTCTATCAATATAATTTATCAGATCTTGGTCTGGGTTAGATAGTCGTGAATTAGGGTTTTCCTTATGGGAAAACTAATGAGACATGCAGGAGAAGAAGAATCGAAAATATTACATTTAATATATGTGTTTAGAACACCATGATCCAAAAAAGTAGAACTTATGGTTTGAATAGAAATCTAGAGATCACTGATGGAAGGGATTAATATCAAGATATTAGGGAATACAATATCAAAATCAGTCGACATTATAGATTTTAAATGAGGCTGAGCGCATCACATTCTCAATATGAATAGGGGGTTTACATTGTAAATGCCTCAATTTTCCAATTACACTAAAAAATTAATCACATCAGATTAATAACCTAGAAAAAAACATATTTCACATCATGACTCACTATCACAAAATGATATTCTTATTCATGGGGTCTACCCATACCCATTTGGGTAGTTTATGATATTTATGGGGTCTACCTAGAACCATCCAAGAAATGTATTTATTTCTTAGGGTTTTACCAGATTAATTAACATCATGAATTAACAATTCATGATGTGAATTAATTCTACATACAGACTTAAGTTACTCTATATATTTTTTCCAAAACCAACCCAATTATCTCACAAACTTGATTACCAAGTTCCAAACCAAAACTAGCCAAACACAAGAAGGTTCAACCAAAAATCATTGAGGGATGCACCTAAAAAATACAGAACCTCAAAACTAAAAAAGGTTATTTAATTAAATAATATGATATTTAGAAAATTATTATAATTATAAAATAATAATCATTTCATTTACTACCCCCTACCATTCTATGTAAAATTAAAGTTTTATCCATGCGTATGTGCAGACTACCGCCTCCAGGAAATGAAATATTTTTTCCTTGACTACCTAACATAGATGAATTTAAAAATGTATTTAGTATGTAATAAATGATATTTCTAAAACTATTAATATTATGGAATAATATTATTGGGAATTATATATGTGTGATTAACAAGAAATGATAATTGTTTCTTTAACCACCTTTAATTGACTAATTAAGGAACCTTTTTTTTAATTTGGATCTATTCGGGGATAAAATTTAAAACAATATAAGTATTTTTATAATATAAAAATAAAGATAATAAACCTCCACAATTATTGAGATCATGAAGTCATTTTACAATAAATTTGACCATGGTCAACAAACTGAAAGTGTTACAGAGAAATTAACCGAACAACCTCGAGTAACCGACACATGTAGAAAATATAATAAAAATAAATAAAAATATATATAATAAATGTACATTATAAAATTAGATATAGATAAATAATTTTCTTGGGTATTTATTTAATAAATATAATTTAATTATTTATGGATTTAAGTATATGTGAAATGAGAAATCGAACCCAAGTTAAGGGATCTTCTGTACCACCTTCATTACTTGTTGGTTACACATTTTCTTCCCTTTTCTGATTTTTACAAAATATTATTCTCATAAAAATATTTTATTTTGGTATATATGTACCTTAAATATATACCTAGTTAAATATCGTTTTCATTTCTGGGGTTATACATGTTTTTATTTCCCATAGAAATACCCATTTTAAAGTTAATCCGATTAAATGGAACATCCTTATTTCTTGTCTCATGTTAAGAATAACCCCTATAAATTTTTTTAAACCATGAATATGTTCTAAAAAACCATCATTATTTTATACATAATCCTCTTGGTTAAATTCTAGTTTTTATAGAAAACAATAATATATTTTCTTCCTTAAAAGGATATTTTAATTATTTAATAAAGAATCATCAAAATAGTCTATTTTTATTCTTTCTTATCTAGATTATTCTCATGAATTTAATACATTATAATTCCATGTTCAAGACCTATTTCCCTTTTTCAATTATGAATGTACATAGTAATTGAATTCCACTTTATTCTGGGAATCCTTAGGATTTAGCCTTCAATTATGCCTTGAATCATAATTATGAAATCCACTTCCTTATCATGGGTCTGATCATGCTTATGACTTATCTATGGTTTATTTTCTTCACATGGAACACATATTTATGATTTTCATTATGTGACAGGTTCTAACACCCCAAGATTTTAAAAGATAAATATCATCTTCAATAGCGTACATGGAATGAAACACCAAGATTATAATAGAATGTAACACACCAAGTGTTTATGAGATATTTATTTTTAAATAAATTCAATATCTTTGATATCTTTTGATTCAAATAATACCATATTTTAATAAAACATGATACTCTATTAAAATATTATTATTTCAATAAGACCATTATAACCTAGTTGTTAAGTTGGGTATTAATAGGAATAACTAAATTATTAAAATTAAATGGTTTATATAGGAATAAAACAAATTAAACGGTTATATATTTGTTATAATTAAAATAAGAACCATTTGAAAGAAAAATAAATGTTTTCTAAAAAATTGAATTTTTCTAAAAGACGGTTTAGTCGTTCTTTGAGAACGTAATTTAAAATTATTTTTTTTACCAATTTTATAAAATTTATTTGAAAACATAAACTTAAATTTTGAAATATACATGTAAAAATTGTCCTTGGGTTATTTTTTTTACTTTTATAAAAAGATTAATTTCTTTCATGAATAGTGAAAAAATACTGTTTTTATTGAAAAGTGCCTTTTTGTGAAAGTTATTTACAAGGTTACATCATATTTTAAATTGGATTTAAAGAAAAATTTAGTTCAATTATATTAAAATTTAACTAATTTATTTAATTTTAATCAATTTCATAATTAATTTTGATATAAAAACTTTATAAACTTTGAAAATATTTCTTTGGAAAAACCATTTTTTGAAGCGTCTATGGGTTTAATTTTAAATTGGATTCTGCCAATTTTGTGAAATGAATTTAAAAAAATGGATTCATATTTAGAATAAGAATAATTTATATTATCTAATAAGTTTAACTTAATATTTTACCAGAATGAATAGTGAAAATAGTAAAAATTAATTACTGTAGTTAAGGTGAAAATGGGTTTATTGAGGGTTAAACTAAGAAAATAAGGGTTATAAATGAAATAAAACTTGTAAAACACCTATTGGATATAAATATTTCGACCTTATCACATATAAGGTTATATAATTACCCATTTTTATTCTTTTTTCATGATAAAAATGTGGGTATCAATTTATCTTTTCAAAAATTCCATGTGCGTCCTCTCCCCCACTTATAAAAGGCAACCCCCTACATCCCTCTTTACACTTAAAAAACCATTTGGATGAGAAAATAACTACCCAAATATGTTTATTAATTCAATTTCCACATACTATAGGCCTTATTTTTTTTGAATCTCTGCTAAGAAGGTTTTAGGTATAAGCCTAAAGAGGATCTCCGAAGAAGAAGAAAAATTATTAGACATGAATATTTGTTTAATTTATTATTCCAAATCCTTAAAATAATCTTAAAATATGATAATATAATGAAAAAAATATAACCTATATACTTATATGTTATTGTGTTAATTTAATAACCCATATACATCTTCACTTCCATCAAATGAGAAATGAAACCTTCAATCGTGTGTATGGTGGACTATCGCCTCGCAAACATACATAATTCATTTTCCATCACCACATTTCAAGAATGGATTTAAATTTTTTATATGATATTTATGAATTTATTATACTTATAAAATTATGATATCAGATATACTTTCTTACTTTTCACTCTGTGGGGGATACGATAACACTGCTCGTGTGTACGATGGACTACCGCCTCCTTAAGTAATGTGATTCATTTTTCACTTATTATTTAAATGGAAGGTAGTAAGGATAAAGTTAATGAATATATGTGATATTTATTACCTAACCATAATTATAGAAATTTAATATCACATCCAACTTCCTACCTTCCCATCTATTGGAAAATAATAATGTCGCTCGTGCATATGTGTAGGCTACTACCTCCACGTAGTGATGTGAAGTGTTTTTCATTTTATTTTTACTTGGATAGTAATAAGGAAATATTTTAATAATTTAAATTATATATATTAAATAATAATTATTCTATAATTATGAATTAATATTTATTTCATTTCATTTCATCCATCAAGAAAAATGGAAACAACGTTCTTGCGTACATACGACTTATCATCTCCAAGAACAGTATAATCCATTTTCTATCTCTAAATTTTATAGATTACTATCAATAAATATATAATGAATATATATGATATTTATATTATGTTTAAAATTATTTATATGATTTAACCATGATTAATATAAAATGACCAAAATTACCAAACCAAAACATACATGAAAAATGAAGCAATTATAACCCAAAACAATGATTTTAACAAATAATTATTAATAAAAGGGAAATAAAAGACTAAGTAAATCATATATGTTATAAAATATATTACTATGATTTTTAATAGATTTATAATAAACTTATATTTATTATATAGGGGGTTTGAACACGTATGAAGAAAATCAAACATAAGGTAAGGATTTCTCATCTCACTTTTACTTCTGTGTGATGTATTCTATATTAACCACTTAGTTATTTTTTATGGTGTATATACTTCCACTTTTATATTTTATATAATGAATAAATTTATCATCATGATATTTAATTTTTAATTTGAATTTATTTCTTTCACGGGGATTACAATTCAAAATTTAACAAAGTGGTAATGATTTTTTTACAATATCATCATTTATTGGGATTGTTTATGATTAAATTTACGATGATGAAATATTATGACTATCACTCAAGAAACTCATGAAATTTATTAAAATATAGTTATTTATAAACTTTTCAAGTAATATTACCATTTTCCTCTTTTTGGTACTTAAAATGATTGTGAAAATATTTTTTTAAAAAATATGACTTTATTTCTATCTTTAGTCGAAAATCCTTTTTCTTCCAAAACCATGTTTTATAAAAATGTTTTTAACATTATGAAATTTATTTATTAAATAAAATTTTACCCATTTTTCAATTTTTTTATTTTTTTTGGAAAGGAATCTTCATTTCATTTTCCAAACAAGGCTCATTTGGATTTTACTAAAAATGTGAAAGGAATCATTGTTTTAATGTGTATAACATGTATGTAATTTTACACCATCATGACCACTAAATGTTTTAAATATTCCTTAAGTTTCAAAGGTTATTTTTAAGGGAAATTATTTTCAAAATATTTTTTTAAATTTTAGTTTTAAAAATATTTTTGAAGTGAAAATGGTATTTTTCTCTAGAAAGTTTTTAATGGACTTTTATGGTATTTATATTCATCAATGACATAAAACCTTTATTATACTTATGATACACTGGGGATATGTTTTATTAATACCATATTTATTATTTATCTAGATGGTTTTTTATCATTTTTACTAGGGATGTATAATTTTATTACCATTCACCATATTACTCTGTATGGTTTACGTTTATGTTTATTTATTGGGCTAAGTATTAACATTTTTCATGTTAGTTTTTTAATAAGAATGCTTATGTTGATTATGTTTTACCCTTTTCATATAAGGAATGCATTGGACCTATTAAGTGATAGGTGGGGCCCAAAATTATATAGCCTCTCGATGCATCTGTAGGTCTCATGGGATAAATGAGTTGGCCAAATTAAATGGGGTTTTACCCATAATTATAAACCATCTTGTGAATGGTATTGAAAATATATTTTCGATGTCTAGAATTATAAATTCCCCCATTATGATATTAGTTATTTATGTTCTATGTGATTATTTGATTATTTATAATATCCATGGTTAAGTTTTAAGATAATGTGATTATTTACATGGCATTATTTGATCATAATTTATTCCTACCATATTATTATTCATGTTCAAGTTATTGATTAAATAGAATGTGTTTCAGTTATTTACCTTTCCATATTGATTATGTATTATGTATTAATGATAGATTCCACTATATGAATACCCTTACTGAGAATTATTGTTTACCTATTTCTTATGTTTCCTTTCCCCAAGATGTTAGGAAGTGTTTTATAATTTATATGTAGGTATATTCTATAGGGAATAAATAGGATCTCAAAGAAAATAATTTGTTATATTTTATGTTTTCAAATGTATGTAAAATTTACGTATGTGTCTATTTTACCAAGACTATTAAACTATTCATTCATTTGGGATATGATTCCTTGTATCTTATGCTAATGTAATAAAGTAACCACTGTAGATGAGCTACTAGTTTCGGGTTCATTACAATTGGTATCATAGGAAGTTTAGTAGAAAACTTGAGAACTCACTACTACAAAACCCGTGTCTAACAATGCTGGTATTTATCAGCGCTAGAAAAAAGCACTGATAAATGACATCTTTATCAACCCTAAAGAAAGCACTGATAAATTTAACCATTTATCAATGATTTTTTTAGCACTCATAAAGAAGTCCTTTTTAGTGCTTTTTTAGCATTGGTAAAGGTCTGAATAAATAAAATGAAATAATTACATAAATAAAAATAAAAAATGAGTTTATTAAAAAAATATTACAAATTTTATTAATTAAATAATTATTGATAAAAATAAATAATTTGATTATATAAATTATAAATACTGACAAATAGTATGTATTAAATATATAGATATTCAAAATGAAAATTAAACAAAATAAAATTAAAAATAAGTAAATTGAGAAAAATATTAAACATTTTGTTAATTAGCTGATTGTTGATAATGTTAATAAAAATTATATATTAAATATATATATACATATAAAATTATATACATAGGATTTATATATTACAAAATAATTATGCTCTATTTTAGTGAATAATGGTTCATAATTAAAAATTAATATGAATTAAAAATACTGACTAATTGCATAGAGTAATCGACTTATAATTGAATGTCGTTTGATTTTTCAATTTAACATAGATAAAATGTGTGTTATGTAGATTTCACATATACATAATTAATGAATTTTTATATACAATGTACACACACAAAACTTATCCATTTTTTCAATATTATTAAAGTGTACTTATTTTTAATTTATTCAATTTAACTCATTTTTATCATGCATGAACTTAAAATTAGATATTCATTAATAATGTAAAAAAATATCTTTAAAAAAATATTTATAAATTTTTTTTATAAAAAAATATTTATAAATAAATATATTTTAAAATGTAAATACTATATTTATAAAATTATATATTTATAATTATAAATAAATAAATATTTTTTAAAATTATTTATATAATTATAAATAAATAATTAGATATATTTAATTAATTATAAGTAAATAATTATATATATTTAAATAATTATAAATAAATAATTATATATATTTAAATAATTATTAAATTTATAATAAAATTAATTAAATAATGAATATATTTACTATATTTATATTTATGTATATTATATATATATATAATGATATAAATATTATTTTTAAAAAATATTTATATAATTATAAATAAATAATTATATATTTAAATAATTATAGAATTATAATAAATATATTTTAATAAGGAATATATTTACTATATTTATATTTATATATATTAATTAAGTATATATATATACACATTTATTTTATTTATAATTATAATTATAAATCCTTTATCAGTGCTTAAGTAATAAGCGCTGATAAAGATGAGGCTTTATCAGTGCTAAAAAAATGCTGATAAATATGCCTTTTATCAACACTAAAATAATAAGTGCTGATAAAAGGTCTCTTTATCCACACTTCTTAAAAGCGCTGAAAAAAGTGTCCTGATCTAATTAAAAAAACCTAACCTATTACGAACCCATTGCGATGTCAGAAAAAACCTCTTGTAAACCCTTCGAGGGAACTTATCGTTCATTCTCCCCTTTCACCAACCCTGATTTTCTCCCACCTTTCCCTCAATCACTTCAACCTAAGGACCCAGATATGTTCAATAGTGTTCCGAATCTTTTAATCTCGACCTCGGAGTACAACATGACATCAACTCTTTTAATCTCACCTTGATTGTGCGGTTTAAGAAGTGTCGCCCTTTGGCTGGAACCTTTGATAGGTTAATCTTCAAGTGTTGGGGGTTGCAAGATCGAGAAATGGTAGTTCTAATTGTCAAAAGGAACATCATGATTTGGTTTTCTTCAAAGTAATATCTTTTTAGGGCTTGGTCCAATGCCTCCCATAGCTAAACGACTTCTAGTTCTATCTATTTAGGTGGTTATATCACTTCCATATGAAGAACGACATTCCAACAACAATGATTTGGGTCATTTTCCCCAAGTTCCCTTTAACTTTTCAAAATCCAGTGATTATACGCATGCTAGGGAATCTCATTGGTAGATATTTTGTTCTGATAGTAGAACTCGGTCAGTTTTTCACCCTGTTTCTCCTTGCATTTTTGTAGAAGTTGATTTCTAAAGAGTACCTACGGATTATATTTTTATTATAGCGGGGGAAGAATTTTGATGTAAGAAGGTTGTGTGGTTTGAATCATAGTTCGATTTCAGCGGTTCCTATATGAAATTGATTCATTCTACATCTTCCTATAGGAAAGGGACCAAGAACCGCGAATAACAACAAGTTGCGGTTTCTGGAGATAATGACAAGGGCTTCAAGCCTGGTGTTGGTGAAGGGCCAATGAGGCAGATTCAGTTGGATGTTTCTACTAACCCATGCAATGAAAAGGCTGTTCAATGCGAGTCTTAGGGGGCGCATCTCCTTGGTGAATGGAAGTTATCAAATTCTATATATTAGAAATTATTTTAGGAATTCATCATTTTAGGTCTATATATACTTTTTAGGTATATATATACATTTAATTAACAATAATATAATTTATACTTAAATAACTAATAAAATATTGTCTACTCGTGTTACTTTCAAAAAAATAATATTAGGTAACTATATATACATTTTTCGAAATAATTAAACTTTCCAAAATTTAAATAATTATATTTTATATACAATTACCCAGAATAATAATTATTTATAATAATATAATTTAAAAAATGTTATTAATAGTATTTTTTAGTTTCATTAGAAAAAATAGTATTATATATATATATATATCAAATAATATATTGTGCATTTAAATAAATTTAAATATGATAAATAACACACACATAGACATATAATTATATTCAAATAATGTTACCAATACAATACATATATATATAAAACTTATATATAAAATATTTAGGTAGATTCACTTTATTTATCTATGTATTGTATGAGGTCTGACCTCCATTTTATAGATTTTGACAGTGGAAGGTGTGAACCCCATTTAGGTTTATTGCCTATCGAGGTAAGTGTGAACGAAGTACATGCCTCTATCGACCTATTTTTCCAATCATATAAAACCCTATAATTTTTTAATAAAATAAAACCTATTAAAAAGAGTTAAGTTTTATTAAAAAAATCATTAAAAAAAATCCTCAACCAATTATTTCATTAAAGTTTTATTCGGATACTTGTGGATAATTTCAAGGATAAAAATAAAATTAATTCATCATTAACCCTGCCTCTATGTCAAATCAAATAAATTAATTTTATTAATATACACTCATCAGTTGAAATTACACTGTAGAAACCCAAGACCCCCGGGCAGCGCAACACTACAGTTGCGTATTCTGATTCTTTAGTCTCTACCCTCTCCATTTCTTTCCCTCCATTCACTCTATCATTTCTCTGGTTGTGTAGAGGTTTACTCTAGAATTATTTGATATAAATGGAGGCATCGAGTTAATAACTAATGTCAATGGTGTAATTATCATAAATTGGAGGCATTTCCCATTTTAGAGGACATAATGAAGTACAATTTTCATCCTCATCAGTTTCATCTCTCGAATAGTTATTATTACATTTTGTTTCCTTGAGACTCATCCCCTATCTCTTTTATGTTTCTTGTACTACTCTGAGCATTATTCATCCCATGTATGACTACTTCTTAGAGTATTTAAAGCAACATAGGTGAATGTCTACAAGAAATAGAGAATGTGTGTCAAACAACAAAATGTAATGATAACTGTTTGAGAGATGAGCTGATGAGGATGAATATTGTACTTCACTATGTTCTCTAAAAGGGGGAATGCCTCCCATTTGTGATAATTAAACTATTAGAACTAGTTATTAACTCAATGAATCCATTTCTACCAACTCCTTCCAAATAAAATCTCCACAAAAGCATAAAAATGATAGAGTGAAGGGCGTGAAAGAAATAGAGAGGGTGGAGATGAAATAATCAGAATACACAACTATAGTGTTGCATAGCCTGAGGTTCTTGGGTTACTACAGTGTAATTTCAGATTATGAGTATATGTTACTAAAATTAATTTATTTTATTTGATGTGAAGGAAGAGTTAAATGATGAATTAATTTCATTTTCATACTCAAAATTTTCCAGAAGGATTTGAATAAAACATTAATAAAATAATCGGTTGAGGAATTTTTAATATTTTTTCCAATAAAAATTGGATTTTTATTAGGTTTTATTTTATTAAAAAAATGATAGGGTTTTATATGATTGAAAAAATAGGTTAATGGAGGCACGTACTTCGTTCACACTTACCTCAATAGGCAATAAACCTGAATGAGGTTCACGCCTTCCACCGTCAAAAACTATAAAATGGAGGTCACTCCTCATTCAATACATAGATAAATAAAGCTAATCTACCTAAATATTTTAAATATATGTTATATATATGTATTATATTAGTAACTTTATTTGAATATAATTATATATATTTGTATATTATATATCATATTTAAATTTATTTAAATATATAATATATTATTAGATATATATATATATATAACACAATTTTTTCTAATGAAACTAAAAAATACTACTAATAATATTTTTAAATGATATTATTTATAAATAATTATTATTCTGGGTAATTTTGTCTGTTATTAGTTTAAAATTGACAATTTAGTTCAAAAAATGTCACTCACTAAAAATAAAGAAAACACACTTGAATTATCTTGATAATTTAGGAAATAAATTCATAAGTCCTTTATGATGTGTAGGAATCAGTCTCACATCAAATCGATACACGATGTGATCGATATAGGTCAAAGTGTGTGTTTCCAGTTTAAAATCACATTCTAGAAAAAAAACAAGTGATGTACTCAAAACCAAGAAAAAACATTTGTATTGTTTTGATACTTTAGAAAAACAATCCATAATTTATTTTAGATGTGTAGGAATCATCTGTACCTCAATCCGATGCACGGTGTGACCGATATGACTCCAAGTGCGTCTTTTTATTTAAAAATGACATCAATTTTAATAAAAAGGAAAACTAAACTACTCAAAACCAATAAAATTCATCCATATTGTTTTGATACTTTAGGTAAATGATCCATAAGTCATTTGTGATTTTTAGGAATCAATTTAAACTCAATATGGTGCACGGTGTTCTCGGTATGACTCAATGCATCTGATATTAGTTTAAAATCGACAATTTAGTTAAAAAAATGTCACTCACTAAAAACCAATAAAACACACTCATTTTTTCTTGATAATTTATGAAATTTATTCATAATTTATTTGTGATGTGTAATAATTTGTCTCACATAAAATTGATACACTATGTGATCAGTACGAGTCAAAGTGTATGTTTCCAGTTTAAAGTGAAATTTTAGTAAAAAAGACATGTGATGTACTCAAAATGAAATAAACACATTAATAATATTTTTATACTTTATAAAAACAATCCATAATTCATTTGATATGTGTCATAATTATCCACACCTCAATCCGACACATGATGAGACTGATATGACTCAAAGTTCATCTTTTTATTTAAAATTAACATAAATTATAGTAAAAGGGACAACTCACCTACTCAAAACCAAGAAAACAAATTCATATTGTTTTTATAATTTAGTACAATGATCCATAATTAATTTTAGACATTTAGAAATTATCCGTACCTCAATCTGTCACACGGTGTGACCGGTATGACTCCAAGTGCGTCTTTTTATTTAAAAAAAGACATCAATTTTAATAAAAAGGACAACTGACCTACTCAAAACTTATAAAATACATTCAAATTGAATTTATAATTTAGGTAAATGACCCATACTTCATTTTTGACATGTAAAAATTACTTTAACCTCAATACGATGCACGGTGCTCCTCATATGACTCAATGTGTCCGTTATCAGTTTAAAATCAACAGTTTAGTTCAAAAAATGCCACTCATTGAAAACTGAGAAAATACACTTGAATATTATTTATAATTTATTATATTTATTCATAAGTAATTTTTTATTTTTATTAATTAGTCTGACATCAAACTGATACATGATGTGATCAGTATGATTGAAAGTGTGTGTTTCTAGTTTAAAATGACATTTTAGTAAAAAAGGCATGTAATGTACTCAAAACCAATTAAAAACATTCAAATTGTTTTTATACTTTATGAAAATTATCCATAATCCATTTAGGATATGTAAGAATCAGTCTCAACTCAATCCTATGTACGGTGTGACTGATATGACTCAAAGTGCTTCTTTTAATTTAAAATTATCATCAATTTTAGTAAAAAAGACAACTCACCTACTCAAAACTAATAAAATGCATTCATATTGTTTTGATACTTTATAAAAATGACCCATAAGTCGTTTAATACATGTATAAATCATCCTTACCTTAATATGATGCACGGTGTGACCAGTATGACTCAAACTGCATCTTTTTATTTAAAAATGACATCAATTTTAATAAAAAGGACAACTAACCTACTCAAAACCGAGAAAATGCATTAAGATTATTTTGATACTTTAGGGAAATGATCTATAATTCATTTTCAACCTGTAGTAATCACTTTCACCTCAATAAAATACACAATGTTCGTGATATGACTTAACGTGTCCGTTATTAGTTTAAAATCAATAATTCAGTTAAAAAAATATCACTCACTGGAAACTGAGAAAACCCGCTCAGATTTTCTTTATATTTTAGTAAATTGATTCATAATTAATTTTTGATATATATGAATCATTATCATGTTAAACTGATACACGATGTGATCAGTATGAGTCAAAGTACAAGTTTTCAGTTTAAAATGACATTTTAGTAAAAAAGATATGTGGCATACTAAAAAATGAGTAAACACATTAAGATTATTTTGATACTTTATGAAAATAATCCATAATACATTTGGGACATGTAATAATTAGCCTCACCTGAATCCGATGCCTGGTGTGACCGATATGACTCAAAGTGTGTATTTTTATTTAAAATTGACATCAATTTTAGTAAAAAGGACAACTCACCTACTCAAAACCAAGAAAAATCATTCATATTGTTTTGATAATTTAGTAAAATAATCCATAAGTTATTTTTGATGTGTATAAATAATCCTCACATCAATCCGATACAATATGTGTTTGTTATAACTCAATGTGTCCATCTTCAGTTTAAAATCAACATTTTAGTTTAAAAAGTACCAATCACTGAAAACTAAGCAGACACACTCAGATAATCTTTATAATTTAGTAAAATGATTTATAAGTAATTTTTGATGTTTTTGAATCTATATCACATCAAACTGATACACGATATGACTGGTATGAGTCAACGTGAGTGTTTATAGTTTAAAATGACATTTTAGTAAAAAAGACAAGCGACGTACTGAAAATTATGAAAATAAACTCGAATTGTTTTGATACTTTCAAAAATAGGTCCATAAGTCATTTGAGATTTTTAAGAATCAATTGCACCTAAATTTTATGAATGGTGTGACCGGTATGACTCCAAGTTTATTTTTTCAATATATAAGTATCATTTTAGTTTAAAACATGCATCATATCGCCAAAACTGAGAAAACAATCCTAGATTGATTTCTCTTCATTCAAATTCTGTATTCATACTTTATTTTTTTTATTTTGTGGTGTTTTTGGTGATCCAATGTTCTATTACAACACACTTCACTGGTGGGGTACTGTAATGTAATAGTACACTATAGTATTCCCCTTTATCATCACTTTTATAAGCATTGATAAATAAGTCCTTTATCAGTGCTTATAAATGCATTGATAAATGGTCCTTTATTAGTTTTTATAGATGCACTGATAAATGGTCCTTTATCAACACTTGAGAAGGAGATGATAAAAGACCAGGGATTTTAACCTCACTTCAATAGTTAGTGCTTCTTTAGCACTGATAAAGGCCGTTTTAGCACTGTTAAAGGCCTATTTTGTAGTAGTGACTAGATTTTAGAAAACATAGATTCGGGAGAATAACCCTATGATAGAGTTTGATTATAAGTATATAATAACATCCTAATGTTTTGGTGAGAAAGATATTATGTGTTTTTCCTACCAATACATTCTTGTTTGGATATTACAAATGTACTTGGTTCTGAAATATATTTACCTAAAGGTAATAAATCGAAAAAAGGCACATCGATCTTGAATTGAGCATTACCTGGTACATGAAAACATGCCTTATTATGCACCAAGTTTGACACTCCTAGGGGATATTATTAAGATAATTTACATTTTATTTACAAACCATTATGAATTATTTGATTTTTTTTATGATTTTAAAAATATCCCAAAGAAACCATGTTTATGATTATGAGATTATCCATGTATCAAAATTTTAATTTATTTTAAGTGTTTTACTAGTTTTTGGATTATACATTATGTTTCATAATATTATGATCTAATCTAGTGTATTCCATTGTATAGAAAAGATTCCTAGAAGAAGTAATGTAAACTATATCAATCCATTACTCCATGTAGGGATTTCCTTCTCGAGAAAGATAATAAAGATGGATATATATCCAGAACTGATCAAATTAGAACCATATTGGGGAAAATGACTCAGGTTATGAGAAATAACCTTGCTTGTATGGATCAATCTGCTGATCCATAATGTGATGTAACAATTTTAAACCTCTTTATGCATCCCATCCTCCATTATTTAATGAGACTAAAAACCCATTTATTTTTGAGCAATGAATAATTTTATTAGAGAATATATTTCTCTCTCTAGGAATCAATAAAAGAGAGAAAGTTGTTATATAAGTTTATCATATCTCAGGACATGTGGATCAATGGTGATCATTGATTCAAAATACTAAGGATTAAGAAGAAATATCAAACATAGAATGGAAGGATTTTAAGGTACAATTCTTGTAAAAGCATTTTACTCATGAGCAATGAGCAGATATAGATATACAATTCCAGAATCTAATAAAAAAATTAGATAAAAATGTTACTAGGTATGAATACAAATTTACAAGGTTATAAAGACATGTTATAGACTATGTTAGTAATCCAAAGAGAAAGATTTCCCATTTATTTGATGGGAATAAGACAATCCTTAGAAAGGAAATAGTCTCCCAAAATTTTCCATTATACAATGAAATAATATAATGTGGTATCAATATAGAGAAATAATTTTCCAAGTCTTATGGTTTAAAAGGGTAGTAAGAGAAAAAAATGTTGACAGAGATAAATATGAATAAAGGGAAGAAGAGAAATAAGGATTTTCACCATGTTATAATTGTAGAAAAAAACACTCTAGCAATTTCTTGATGGGAATGTGAGTTTGTTATAAGTTTTTAAATAAAGTCCACCATGCTCTTTATTTAAAGGGAAATAAATAATCTTCTAATGTAACATTATTTAACTGTAAGGGGATGGGGCACTATTGAAATGACTAACCCAAGAATCAAGGGAATATACCCAAAAAGAAGTTAAGAGATCAAGGTCTATATTATGCTATTACTATGGCTGAAGTGGAATAAAGTAATTGTATATTTGGATTAAATAATTTTGTTGAAGAAGTATTTTATCAATTATGATCTCATGATAATAATCATAAAAAGTATAAGGATTATACTATAGTACTTTTTCTTTAAATATTTGAGAGAATATGTTTAATGGTACTAGGAAAAGTGATTCATTGGAAAGTTGATCTTTTTGGAAAACCCATGATTAAGGGAATATAACTCTTAGTATGTGATGGATTCAAAGATAATAATTATAAAGAGATGTTTATGGGATATTATTAGTGACATTGAAATTGGTTAGTGATTTGATGATTTATGCTATCTTTTATGGAGTTTACTACACGTTTGGATTTATAGAAAATATTCAATAATATGAGATTTTATTTTTGTAAGAATGCATGTTGTCATTAAGGGTTTATGGTGATCAAGGTATTCACATATTTTTAATGTGACATTAATATACACTTTATATTTTTTGGGGAATATAATGATTATTAATGACCTTCCTTCTAAATTTATGGACTTTGAATTTGGTTAGATATATTTTGGATGAGTGTTAAGGTTAATCATTTATGAAATGGATTAAGTTGAATTTTGGGATTTACTATTGAGTTATTATAGATTAATGTATTATATTGGACAACTATTTCTAACCATTTCTATTTTAGTAAATATAGGAGGAATAAATTTGTACTCTTTTATGAATCTCATGATCTATTAAAATTTAATTTTAGTGCTTCAGGCAAAGAAAATTTCTTTTTGGATATTCATTTCATGGAGTGAGTGATGAAGTATAAATTGATCAAAGAAAAACCAAAGTATGAAATTTTTTCTATGAAATATAAATATATCAAGTAAGTATATTTCATTATATGCTTAGATAGTAAAAAAAATCCTCAACTTTAGGAAAATGATCTTGAAACAAAAATGCTATCATATTACCTTCATATTTGATAAATCAAATGGTCTTTTAAATCATCACAGATATATGGTTTTGAGGCCCTTAACTATCCATTGATCATTAAATTTCTTGTGATCAATGATATCATTCACTCTCAATAATTATTTACAATTTTCTTCCATATCTATATCTTCACTTCCTACAAATGTTCTCCTACTTGGAAACCTAGTTATGCGTTATTATAGATGAACTATGTACTTAACTTTATATCTTATAAAGATGTTGTTTTATTAACCCTTTTATGATGCAGGGTTTTCAAAAATTGTATTTCTAAATTTCAAACCCTTTATTACTAAGATCAAGTATAAATTACAAGGACGCAATTTATTGAAGGTAGAGAGAATGTAACACCTTGAGATTTTAAAAGAGGAACATCATCTTAGATAGAGTATATTAAATGAAACAACAATATTATAATATAATGTAACAAATATTGACTTATATTTATATATATATTTAAATAAATTCAATCTCCTTGATAGCTTGTGATGCACACAACACCAGGTTTAAATGAAATGCGACACTCTATTAAATATTATTATTTAAAAATGACCATTATAACATAGCTATTAAGTTGGATGGTATGAATATTAATAAATAAATTATTAAAATTAAATGTTTTAAATAGTTATATAATAAATTTAATATTTATCCTTTTATTATAAATAAAATAATAACCATTTGAAAGAAAAAGAAATGTTTTTTAAAAAACTGTATTTTTGTAAAAGACGACATTATCACGCATTGCGCCCATAATTTAAAAATAAATTTTACCAATATTAGAAAATTTAATTGAAAAAATAAATTTTATTTTTAAATTCTACATTTCAAAATCATCCTTGGGTGATTTTTTTGGATTTTTCTAAAAATATTAATTTTTTTTGATGAATACTGAAAAATATTGATTTTTATTAAAAGATGTATTTTCATTTAAATTATTTACAAGGTTAAATTATATTTTAAACTGATTTTATAGTAAAAATAGTTAAATTATATTAAAATTTAACTAATTTAGGTCACTTTAATCACTTTCATATTAAATTCTAATATAAAAACTATTTAAACTTTTGAAACATTTTCTTTGGAAAAATCATTTTTTCGACGCATCTGTGAGTTTAATTTTAAATTGAATCCTACCACTTAAGTGAATTGAATTTGAAAAAATGAATGAAATTTTTTTAATCATCATAATTAATATTATTCAATAATTTCAGCTTAATTTTTGAACATAGTGAATAGTGAAAATAATAAAAATTAATTACCACGGTTAAGGTGAAAACGAGTTTACCAGGGGTTAAACTAAGAAGATAAGGGTTAAAAATGACCAAAACCTTGTTGAAAACACATTTTATGGAAATATTTATACCTTATTACATATTATTTTGGATAATTACTCATTTTGGAGTATTATTTCATGATAATAATGTGGGGTTCACTTTATCTTTTCATAAATTCCATGTGTGTCCTATCCCCCACTTATAAAAGGACACCCACTATCCTCCCATATTCACACTGAAAAAAACATTTTATTTGGACAAGAACTAAAACAAATATTCATTACTTACATATTCACATTCTAGATTCATTAAATTGATTAATAATCTCTTCGAATAAATCTTTTGGTATAAACCTAAAGAGGTGCTTCGAAGAAGTGGTAAAATTCTTAAACATGTGTATTTGTTTTATTTATTCTTCAACCTCCTTAAAATCATCTTTAACTATGTTAATATAATAAAAAAAGTATATTATATATACTAATATGTTATTATGTTAATGTAATAACCCATATCCATCTTCACTCCCATCAAATGGTAAACGAAACCATCGATCATGTATACAACAGACTACCGCCTCATGAACCAATGTAATTCATTTTCCATAACCACATTTCAAGGTTGGATATAATGATGGATTTATCTATTTTATATGATATTTGTGAAATTATTTTAATTTTTAAATTATTATAACACATTTACCTTCTTACTTTCCATTTTGTGGGGGATAAGATAAAATTACTAGTGTACGGAAGACTGTCACCTTGCGAAGCGATGTTATTCATTTTTCACATAAACTTTACACGAAAGGTATTAAGGATAAATTTAATGAATATATGTGATATTTATGAACTAAAAATATTTATGTAAATATAATATCACATCTAAATTCCTATATTCTCATCCGTTGGAAAACAATAATGTCGCTTGTGCGTATGTGGGGACTACTGCCTCCCCGTAGCAATGTGAAATGTTATTCATTTTATTTTTACATGGATGGTAATAAGGATGTATTTGATTAATACAAATAATATATATTCAATAATAATTATTATTTAATGTTTAATTAATATTTATTTTCATTTCATTCCATCCATCTAGAATAATGGAAACAACGTTCATGCGTACATACAACCTATCGTCTCCATGAACAATGTAGTCCATTTTCTATCTATAAATTTTATATATTACTATAAATAAATATATAATGAATATAAATATTATATTTATATAATGGTTAAAATTATTTATATTTTTTAACCATGATAAATATAAAAGTATCAAAATGACCGAACCAAAACATACATGAAAAATAAAGAAATTATCACCCCAAACTATGATTTTAATAAAGAATTGTTAATAAATAGGTCATAAAATACTATAAATAAATCATATATGGTATAAAATAAATGACTATGTTTATTTAATATATTTATAATAAACCTATATTTACTATATAAGAGCTTCAAACACATATGAAAGAAATCAGGCCTAAAGTAAGGGTTTCTCGTCTCACTTTTACTTCCTTGAGATGTATTCCATATTTACCACATAGTTATTTTGTGTGGTGTATAAACTTCCACTTTGATATGTTATATCATAAATCTATTTAACTTCATGGTATTTAATGTTTCATTTTAAGTTATTTCTTTTATGGGGCTTATGATTCAAAAGTTACCAAATTGGTAATGGTTTATTTTAAAATCTCATCGTTTATCAGGATTTTTTGTGATTACATTTACTATGATGAAATAATATGATCTAAAACTCAATAAAATCATGAATTTTATTCTCCTATAGTTATTAATGAACTTTTCAAGTAACATTGCAATTTTACTCTCTTTGTTTCTTAAAATTATTGTGAAAATGTTTTTAAGAAAATTTAACTATATTTCTCTCTTTGATCGAAAATCCTTTTTCTTCTAAAACCATGTTTTCTAAAAATGGTTTAAAAAATGTTTTTAATACATAAAAAGTATTTATTAAATATTTTTTTACCCATGTTTTAATTTTTTAAAAATATTTTGAAAGTAATATTTATGTTTTTTTTCAAAAAAGACCCATTTGTATTTTACTGAAAACATGAAAGTAATATTTGTTTTAACGTGTAAAATATGTATAGAATTTCCCAAAATAAAGAAAACTAAATGTTTTTAAGATTAATTTATAATTTTAAAATGTTATTTTTAAAGAAAAATATTTTCAAAATATTTTTTTAAATTTTAGTTTTAAAAATATTTTCAAAGTGAAAAGGATATTTTCCTCAAGAAAGTTCTAAATAGAATTTTAATGGTATTTATATTCATCAATAACATAAAAAATTTATTGTAATTATGATACAATGATGATATGTTGTATTGAAACCATAATTATTATTTATCTGGTTATTTTATAATCAATTTGACAGGGGATGTATAATTTTATTACTATTAACCATATTTCTATAGATGGTTTATGATTATGTTTATTGATTGGGGTAAGTATTAAAATTTCATATTTTAGTATTTTAATATTTTTTTATGTTTATTATGTTTCAACCATTTCATATGAGTAATTTATAGGAATTATTAAGTGAAGGGTGTGACCTGGAATTATATTTTCCCTTGACGCATCAGTAGGTCTCATGAGACAAATCAGTTGGCCAAATTAAATGGGATTTTACCCATAGTTTAAAACTATCTTATGAGAGGTCCTGACAGTATGTTTTAGATGTTCTGTATTATGCATTCCCTCATTATGAGATTAGTTATAGATATTCCTTATGATTATTAAATTAGTTATAATATCCATGGTCAAGTTTCAGCTCATTTGATTATTTATATGGAATTTTTTTATGATCGTTTATTCATGCTATATTATTATTCATGTTAAAGTTATTGATTAAATGAAATGTGTTTTATTTATTTACCTTGAAACATTTATGATGTATTATGTATTAATTATAGCTTCTGCTATATGTATACCCTAACCGAGTATTAGAGATCACCCCTTTCTTATGTTTCCTTTCCCTAGGATACCAAAATGTGTTTTATGATTGATATGTCAGGATATGATAAAGGGAATAAAGATGAACTAAAAATAAAATAATTTTTTATATTTTATGTTTTCAAATTGATGTGAAATTAAAGTATGTATATAGTTTACCAATATTACTAAAATATTAGGTCATTCGAGATGTGATTCCTTATATATTTTATGCCATTGTAATAATGTAACCACTGACTCCAGGATAATAGGGTTGGGGTATTTACACAGGTGGTACTAGAATTATATATCTCTTCAATGTATTGGATAAAGATTTATATTTCATGACATGCTTTGTAAGGGATTAGGGAGTTCACTTAATCCACCATGATAATTTTTCCACTTTATGATGATGGTCTTGGGAGTGACCGTGGACTTATGTTTATGATGTCATGTTTTATACTATTTCAACATATTCTATGATTCCATGATTTTATGATTTTATTTAATTATGCCATGTTTCCATGATTATGATCATTATCTTTATGATATAATGTTATGCCTCTTGAATCTCATGTTATGATTTATTTCTATTTTTATTCCCTTACTTGGATTTATAGCCCACCCTTTTCCTTATGTATTTCCCCAGGGTATCCTATATAGTTTTTGAAAATCTATGGGAGTTAGGATCACTATTTAGAGATTGAAATAATGATGATGTTTTTACATTTGAGATGATTTATTTATGCATCTAATATTCCAAAGAAACTAGACCACTAGATCTGGTTTTTAATTTTTGAAAATCTATTTGAAAAATTATGAAATAAGGTTTGTTTAAGTCTTGGGTCATTATAATTGGTATCAGATCATTTTCTAGTTATTTTTGAATATTATTATTATATAACTTTAATGAAATCATTAATAATATTTTTAATAATAGAACAATATCTTGAAGCTTTGTTAAAGTTTTGAGTATGTGGTTTTCTTAGAAATGGAATCCCTATCTTAATACTACAAGTGGATGCATGATCTATAATATATGTACCTAGGGGTAATAACCCTGAAAAAGGGCAGATGGGGTATTAACTCTTTTGTCACCTGGTGCATAACAAAGAGGTGTAAATGCACACCTGGTTTGATACTCCCAGGGGATATTCATTGAATAATTTATATGATCTTTATAAACCATTATTAAGTATTTGAACATTTTTTTGGAACTTACTTAGGTTAGGACCCAATAGAAAAATGTACATGGAAAATATATATTGAAACTTTGAGATTCATATATTAGGTTATGTATGTCATGTATGAGTTACTCATTCTAAGTTTATGGTTTACCTTTTATACGCTCATTAATCAAAGTATTTATAACTATCCTTTATTTTAGAAAATATATGGACATAGGAGTAATATTTTTAGAGACACGTGTAATGGGCAATGTGATGACTACCTTAATGAAATTCCTAACATTATGGGAGCAGGATATGAGAACCTCTTGGAAGTATTGGAACAACCAACTCGAGTTATGAATAATAACTTAAAATGTGGTATCAAGGATGCAATATTTATAAAAATATGCCTAAATTATTTTAAATGTGTTTTTACACAGTCATTAGATTTGATAAGTTTCAATTAATGTTCTAGTATGTGGCAAGCCCCAAGATCACTCAAGAAATTTTCTCAAGATAAAATTGAAAGTATTTAGTCAAGAAATATTCTCAAGAATAAAACATTTTATTTAGGAAAATCAATCATGTAATGAATAATAATAAAAAATAAATTCACATAAATTTATAAAATTAAAAGTGAGAAATTTTAAGGAAATTTAATTTACATGAATCAACCAATTACTTCAAATCACAAGTCATCATTTCAATATATGTGCTTCACTCTAATCATTAAATTCTTCACTTTAATCATTCAATATTATTATCATTTAAATATAAAACATGGAATAATAGGGTTTATAAGAAACTAATGTCTCATAGATAAGTCAATTAAAGCATAAATTCAAATCATGGGAATGCAAATTCTAGTTAAAGCTCAAAACATGATTTTAGAGAAAAAATGTATGGATTTTCAAAAATAAACATTAAAATTAAAATACCTTTTCCCATGAATCTTTAATCCTTCTCCATGACTATTAGGGGATACCTTATGCTATCATGGTCCTATAAAAGTAAATTAATAAATTAAGCACAAGGTTCTGTTGTACCTCTCAAACCCCTCGAGGTTTAATTTTCATGATCACAATCACCCTCTTATGTTTCTAACATTGTTTCAAGTGTTTTTGATTGATAGGAATCAAATCAGGTTGTCAAGGAATTGGGCCAAGATAGAAAGCTGGCAAATGGTCTGAAATCCAGACCACCGGCCAGCCGGTGGCACACCACCGGCCAGCCGGTGGCATCTGCTCTCAAGAAGGAGCCACTGCCTTACCACCGGCCAACCGGTGGCCTCAGCACCGGTCGACCGGTGGAACCCAGCCAGAACAGGATGAGCTACTGCCTCACCACCGGCCAGCCGGTGGCTCCTCCACCGGTCAGCCGGTGGAGCCTGGACCAAAGGCCTTCTCCTCTGCCAAGGCACCGGCCAGCCGGTGGCCCTGCACCGGCCAGCCGGTAGGCCAGTCAAACTAGCCGTTGGGGTTGACCAGTCAACCTCCTTTTGGCTCCCAACGGCTCCGAAGACCTCTCCAACGGCTCCGAAGCCTCCCCAAGGGTTCCTAGCCTATAAATAAAGGCCAAGGAAGCTACGGACATCACCCGGAACAATTGTGAAGCCACCGTACACATTTTCCATCTTTGGCGTACCTCCGGCGGACTTCCTCAAAAGGAACCCACCTTGCTCCAACAACTTCCACATTCAAGGAGCTCCACCTAAGAAGCTTGGAAGCGGCCTTCAACATCTCCAATCAATCAAAGGCGCCCAAGACTTCCTCAATTACGGTTTTTCTTTGTTTATTTTATTTTGAGCTTTAAATTTGGGTTTGTGCCTACAAACCCCAAACCTTTTCTCATCCCCCTTTCTTTGGGTTCTCACACCACCATTAAGGTGTGAAGAGGTTTTCTCAAGCTTTTCCTTTAAAAGGCTTGTGTTTCGGTGAGCTAGCCTTCACCCGTTAAAAAGGCTAGTGGGTTCTTACTTAACCATTAAAAGTAAGTGGGTTCTTGCTCAACCATAAAAAGCAAGCTGTAATAGGTCCTAGTGCTACCTCAAAGCCTAGTGGGTTTCTTGCTACAACCATTGAAAAGCAAGCGGTAGGAATCTCTCAACGGTTGAGTTGGGAGCGGAGACGTAGGCCGGGTTTTGGCCGAACTCCGTTATCAAGTTCTTGCGTGATTGCCTCTTTTATTTTCCGCTGCACTTTGATATTTGACTTTTAATTTGTTAATTATTTTTAAAAGGCAATTCACCCCCCTCTTGCCATCTTTTCCCTCCTCGGGTGTTTCTTCCGACCCAACAGGTTCATGTCATTAAATCTAAAAAAGAATGAGGGGGTTGGGATGCTTCCTAAATTAATCTTAACAATGAAATTGAAAGTCTTAGCAAAAATTAGAAAGATAAATCTTGGTTTAATCCCTAAAGTGGGAACAAGATTTTTACTACCTCTAGAAGGGTAGTACCAGCTATTATCCATAGTCTGATGTTGGGTGGATCTTCTATGATCTGAACCACCATATGTGGATTTTCCCACCTTCCACTTATTATTTGTTGGCGAGGAGTACATGGATAGAGTATAAAAAATCCACCCACTTCACAATCAGTTATATCTTCCATGGTAGGTTTAGGATGAAGTCTGGATCATCCTTTTTTAGTTGCTACTTGTGAAATCTCCTCATTCTTTTCCAATGATTTCTCAATATAGATGACATAAATTATATTTTTAAAAGTAAGGTTAGAATGTATTTTTGATTGTATAGAATTAAAAATAGTAGAGTGGAAAGAAAAATTATCCCTTTTTAAATTGGGTAGACTCTATCTTGTTTTCCTTAGGCTCATCCACATGGAATTCCTTATAGGATTCCTCTAATATATATTCATCAAAATCAGGGGACTCCATGTGTTCCTTAGTAGGTGCATGTTCAAGTTCTTATTTCTCCTATAGGTCTAAATAAGAGTTATATGAATCTAAAAATTAAAAAATGTGGGATTTAATACTCAATTCATATTGAATAAAGACAAATGAAATAGAGTTTAATGAATAATAAACTCCTTGTATTGGTTTGGATTGAATCTATTCTTCAATGGTATGTGCCTATTGAAGTGAGATTTCAATGTATGGAGGTAGATAATTAGGTTCCTCCATAAGTTATTAAAATTACACCACTTTTGTGGTTTATTCATATTATATGGATATTAATAGGTAGTCAGGTGCTAATTCTTCAATCTTATAGATGGGAAGATCTCAGTGTATTTTATATTCTACCCGTTCACTCCTAAATTGATCTGAATATTTTCACATATTCATATCAACACATGACTCTTCATCTTCACTCTCTAGATCTTCATGGTATTCTTGAATTTGGATCTTCAGATGGATGGGTTGTAGGAGTTATTAAATTATGGGCTCAAACCCTTGGATATCTTTATAAAAATAAGGAAAATCTAGTGGTATTTCTTCTAGGGCCTCTTGATCGGTTTCACGTTTCTCCTACTTAGATGAATAGACAAATACATTTATCCATTCTATCTTGATCACTAGGTCTTTCACTACTCCACTAATCCTTTGAAACTGAGCATCTAGTTTATTTTCACCCTCTTGATTCTCCACTGGTGTACTTTATAAAATTTGGGAGGAGACAAGGAAGACTCTACTTGTGTATTGTAAATTTTTGGATAAAATTCTAGGAATTAATCCCGAAGTTCAGTTAACTCTCTAAAAAATACTTCAATGATTGGGAACTCAAGGGTCTATTTAAGTTCTAATATGAGGTCATTAAATTCATCCTCGATGAAAATTCAGCTTCATTCTCCCATGATCTGTCTAAAAAATAAAGAAACAACATATTACATAGACCAGGGAGCCTCAATACCGATTCTTACACATATGAGTTTTCATCCCATGTAGAATAATAATCATTTGAATAAATTATGAAATTTTTAGGTATTATTTTTATAAAATAAATTAAAAACTTTTACAATGTTAAAATGAAAAAATATAAGATAAATACTAATTGAATTCCCGAAAACGGTGATATTTTTGATGCACGCATGTCATAGGGCATAAAAAAAGAAAGTTTAATTTTTCCTAATGAAGCATAGAGGCTGACCAAGATTGTATCACTTGAGTATATTCATAGTTTGTTCACTTACTTATTCTAATTCACTTAGTAACTACTTATTTTCTTTGTTTTTATTATTTTATGAGTTTTGATTTTTTAAAAAACAATGAAATGAAATAAAATAAAACTTTACTAAAATGTATATTCAAAAAAAATGAGATTAGAAAAAAAATAAATTGGATAAGGGTTTGGTTTTGGGTTCCTTCATTATTCATTATTGTTATTTAAAATTTAGTTTTATAGTTTAATTATAGAACGTCATTATTAAAATACTATCCTTTTTTGTTGGTTGTGAAATCTCGAATGCCAAAGAAAACTAAATTTCACCCCATCCTATAGTCATGGTTGATGACACACCTCAACAGAGAGTGTGGTACCTTCCAGGAATCGAATCCACTATATTACATTTCATCCATTGAACGGATTAAATTCACCATGTGAATAGATTATGTTAAATTTAAGGGATGGAAAATATGTAAAAAAAAATAATATAATCTAATTCTAATTCCATTACACAGTTTAAAACCTCTGCACTCGCACACTTCACTTTCATCCACCACAAATAGATTCAAACCATAAAAAAATTTACACATTGAATTTAGAAAACCCCTAACCTTCCTTGAGGCCAAGCCTTGGGTTAGCCTCACATTATTAGGAGTAATATATCACTAGTGGTAGAATGATAAGAGCATAATAAAATAAATGAAACTAAATAAAATAAAAGAAGGATGAGAGATAATTAGAATGGGAGAGATAGAGCAGGAAAATAAAATAAAAGAAAAGAGAATAAGAAAATAAATTAAAAAGGAAGAATGTGAGAAGAAGAAGAAGAAAAAGATGAATGGAGGGTGGAATAAGACACTTAAGATAAAAAAAAGTGAATGAATTATATTAATTAAAAAATTGAATTAAAATTAAACAAAAAATAAAACTAAGTAGAATAAAATAAAAATAAATAAGAACAAAGAATATTAGACCTTCAGCATGAGGCCTCCTCCCTTAATGTAGAGATCCCTAATAGCAGCCATGACATATTCTATTTTATAGTAATATAGAAGCACCTTGAACTCATTTAATTAGAAAATTTCCATATCTTTAGGAGTTTAATTATTGAAACAAAAGTCACCCCCTCGATACCCAGGGTGAAAAATATAAAAACATCTGAAGATCTCAACTGTTCAAAAATCCAATCATGGAAAGTGAGATTCGACATGGCCTCCTACACACGTGCATGGTGTGAATGGTCATGAGAAAATCCATCCATTGTGGTTCCAATCTTAACAAAAGGTGAAGTAGTGGTAAATTCATTCCTCCAAGTCCATATTTTCACTTTCCACTAATGTTATCCTATTCAGAGACCTAGTTATATGTTAGTCCATGTAACCTTTTCACTTCCCATTCTCTATTTTCTAGAGGATGTTCAAAAAAACCTTGTCACGATGTGGGATTTCAATATAGTAAATATCAAAAAATTTATTACCAAGATAGTGTTTAAATTGTGATGAAATAATTTATTTAAGTTTGGGAGAATGAAACACCCTAAATGTAACATCCCGGGTAAATAGAGAATATGAAAATTTCATATTTATTAATATTTGTGAATAAAATATTAATATTACTTTAAAGTGTATTCTATGTTCGATGACGTACCCAATACGCAACAATGAGTTTCTTTGAAATCTTATGTTGCACACTAATAATAAAATAATATTATTTTAAATGGCAGTTAATGCCTAACCGTTGTAATGGCGGGAATGATAAGAACTAACTAAAAAATTATTATATATGTTTTTTAAATATTTTTACTTTTATCCAATAAATTTTAGAGGCTTAAAATGCAGATGAATCCAATTTTAAGCGTAAATACTCTAATATTCACTAAAAGGTTGATTTATCACCTTTTGATTGCGAACCCTATTTAAATATAGTTTTGGTCACTCTTATACTTTCTATTGGACCAAATAAAATTATTTTTTAGAATAGATACATCAACATTTACTTTGTGTATGTTTTTGGTATTTTTCCGATAAAGTTCATTTTTAATGAATAGTGAAAGATGTTGTATTTTAATTCAAAACCTCCTTTCAGTATAATTTATTTATATGGATAGATTATGTTTTTAATTGGTTTTAAGGTGTAATTAAAATATATTTTTACCATTTAATCCAATGGTGGTCATTGAAATTAATTTCACTTTGAAATTGGACATAAACAATTGTCAATCTTTTGATAGATATTGTTTCTTAAAAACACACTATTTGTTTTGACAATGAGAATTAATTATAAAATTAATTAATGAAACATATAAGTTTTGAATTTTGTAAAATAGACATCATTTTTGAATTCGGAATATCAAATATAGCTTAGGGTGAATTTTTGGTATTTTTCTGAAAAACTTCAATTTTTGATGAATAGTGAAACCACTAAGTGGTAGTTAAAAAAACTGAATTTTTCGTTTAAATGAAACTTTACCGCTTCTATAAATTGAATTTCAAAAATCTGACATACATGGTTGTCATTAGTAAGTAAAACGTGGTTCAATGGGACGGAAATAATTTTTGGTTAATAGTAACTTTTGAGTTTTGTTAACCGCGATTAAAGGTAATTAGGGTAATTTAATATAAAAATGATATTCTAAAAATATAAAAATATCTTGAAACTTGTCCTATCATTATTGTATGATTCATGGCTGACCAAGACAATCTGTGGGTCAATTTGTGGGACCCCATGGAGCCACTTGGGTAAGATAATGACATAAATACCTTTTATTTAAAGTAAAAATAAAAATGTCACAAACATGTATTATTTTAATAATTTTTTTACATGGGGTTATATAAGTTATCTTTTTAACTATAAATAATCATTAGAAATCTAAAATGATTTTATACATCATGGTAATTTTTTTATAATTTTTAGACATTAAATAAATAAATTTATTTATGACACCATGATGATGCAGCGATTACCTCATTAATGAACGATTTAAATAAAATGAAAAGATAAGGTAAAATATAAGACTTAAACTTGTCTAAAACATATTGGATGGGTGTATTTCTAAACATTATCACCTTATCCTCTAAATATATATTTTTTGGACCTTTAAAATTCAAAAAACATTTCATAATAAAGTAACATTTCATGACCTTCCAAGAGTGCCCCTCCTCCCTCTTATAAAAGGCCCCCACCTCTACTCCCTTACCCACACCACTAAAGACCTTGGATAATCCAAAATCTACTCCTATTGTCTCTAAAAATCCATCTCTTCATCCTAGAAGCCTTACCTTAGGCAGAAAGCTCTTCAAGAAACCCTTTTGTTTCAAACCAAGTGGAGTTACCCGATTTGAAGGTAATGTCTTCTCTTATGTTCTTCTGTTTTATTTTGCTTCTCCAACCCCATAAACTCTTTTTATTCCTTTATTTTGTAACAAAAACAGTATCTTCAATATACTAGGATGTTTTTATGAGAATTATTCGAGCTAAAATTGCACACAAATCCTTCTAATGGTTAAAGAACATACTGTTTCCGTGGATGGAGAATTACTGCCTCACGAAACGATGATTATTCTATCTTCTCCTACCACCTCTCATGGTGGCCATTATGATGTCACTATATTTATATATGATATATATTATATTTATATCCTATATATTCTTCTTTATTTTATATTTAAAACATACCTTTATGCTTTTCATGTTATGCAAATGCGATAATTTCATTTGAGGAAGTGTGGACTACCGCCCCCTCAAGTGATGTAACTCGTTCATGAAATACATGGAATGTATAAAGAATAAAATTAATGAATTTATGTGACATTTATAAAATATATATTATACTGGAATTATAATATATATATATCTCTCATTTAGTTTTAATTACATTAATATGACAAAGAAATGAAAGTAGCGTTCATGCGTACGTACGACATACCTTCTCCATGAACGGTGAATTTCATTTCTTTTTATATCCAAATGTTATGGAATAGTATAAAATGAATATATAATAGATATATATGATATTTAAATCATTAATACTATTCTGGAGATGATGTACTTATAACTACATGGACAATTCTTTTCAAACAAGTTCATTTTTGACTCATGTGCCGAACATCGACAAAAACGTCTGATATGAACTCACATAACTAACTAATTATTATAACATTATAATATGTGATATGAATTGAATAATAAAATTTAAATGAGTTCCTTAATCAATTATAAATTTACCAAATTTTATTATTCAGGAATATAAATAAATGAAGAAGACAAGTCGGACTTGAGGTAAGGGATCCTACCTCCCTCTTTCTTTTTAAGTACTCTCTTTTATGTCATTAATTTTATGCTCCATGTTCTGATGTTGGAGGATGTTATTTTATATTCAAAATACTGTAATTTTTATTTTCATATGATTAGATACCCCATCTTACTCTCATAAATTCATTTTAATAATTTTTAAGTGGCGCCGTTAGGCTGCCAAATTTTTGTAAGAGATCGTACCTCTATCTTTCTTTTCAAGTACTCTCTTTTATGTCATTTATTTTATACTAAATGTTCTGATGTTGGAGGATGTTATTTTATATTCAAATTACTTTAATTTGTATTTTCATTTGATGAGAGACCCCATATTACTCTCATCAATTCATTTTAATAATTTTTAAGTGGCGCCGTTAGGCTGCCGAATTTTTGTAAGGGATCCTACCTCTCTCTTTCTTTTCAAGTACTCTCTTTTATGTCATTTATTTTATGATCCATGTTCTGATGTTGGAGGATGTTATTTTATATTCAACTTACTTTAATTTGTATTTTCATATGATGAGTGACCCCCTCTTACTCTCATCAATTTATTTTAAGAATTTTTAAGTGGATCCGTTAGGCTGTCGATTTTTTGTAAGGGATCCTACCTCTCTCTTTCTTTTTAAGTACTCTCTTTTATGTCACTTATTTTAAGATCATCTTTATTATTTTGGGGGATGTTATTTTATATTACTATTACTATTATTTTTATGTTAATATGATTAGATACCCTATTTGATCTCATCAATCCATTTTTGGAAGTTTTAAGTGGCGCCGTTAGGCTGCCGAACTTTTCTAAGGGATTTCTTATCTCACTTTTTATTCCGTGAGATTTCCATTGTTCGCCACTTATTTATTGCATTTAGTGTATTGTATACTTCCCTTTCATATATATTATAATTATTATATTTATATTCATGGTATTATGTGATTCATTTGGTGTTTATTATCTTTTGGTCATATGACTCGATTGATCACAACGAGGTAAGGGGTTTTTATCTCACTTTATGTTCCTGTGAGATTCATGCTACATTTTCCACGATTTCCTTTTGTATGGTTTATGTACTTCCCATTATTGTATTCTTTGTGTAATATAATTTAATTTATGGGTATTTACATCTTCATTGTATGACCCTTCTTTCATGGGGTGTACGTTTCGAAAGTTACCCAAATCGGTAATGGAACCTTTCACCCTCCTCTTTTTAAAAGACTTCTTTTGTTATGACTTTTAAGTTACATCTTATTATGTTGGGATATTTTTTTCTATATCCTTATTGATGTAAATTTTATGTCCAAGTGATGAGATACCATTTTCTCTCTCATCAACTCATTTTCTGAATTTTTAAGTGACGTCATTAGGCTGTTGAATTTTTGAAAAGGAATTTCTAAACTCAATTTCAATTCTTTGGGTTAAAATTTTACTCCTTGAATATGTAATTATATGGATATGTGTGAATGAATTTGATTGTTTTAAAATTAAATTCCACTTATATTGGGTGTATTTTTATTTTCCACACATAAGTATGTAATTGATTTATCCTTAATCTAAGGATACCATCTTTGTACGAGACTTCATCTCAATCTCCTTTCATTGAGGCATATTTTGTTTTATACACAACTTTATTTTATACGGTGTATAAACCCCTTTGACTTTTACTTTTATTCAAAAGGAATATTTTTATATGAATAGTTTTACTAAACGACAAAAGGGAATGTTTTTGTCCTACGTATGCGGCGACAATGACTTCTCCACCGCCGTGACCATTATTTGAGTTTCGACTTCCTCTATAAGCCATAACTTTTTTTAAATGAAAAATAAATACCATGTTTTAATTTTCTTTTATTTTTGTATTGAAAATGGTTTTGATAATGTTTTTATTATATCAATGTGTTTTTGATATCTTGTTATTGAAATGTTGAAATGTTATGTTTCCTTTATGCATGTTTTATGTGATACGATTATGTTATGGTTTTGGGACATTTTTTATGAAGACGAGTGGTTCCGTGATAAACTAAGGGTGGGTGAGCCTGATATAGCTCTCCAATTCATTGGGTAATGTGAAGGAGTTAAACTCTAAGGTTTATCCGAAGATATTTAAGGAATATACTATGATGGGTATTCCAAACGTAACCATGAGGGTTAATCCCTACGTAATAATGTTATGAATGCCTCAAGTTACCTTTACGTCTTATGATTTCTATGAGTTATTCATAAATATTATTATTTAATGAGGTATGTTTAAGTGCTTATGTTTTATGAGTAAAGTATGATTTCATTGATTCTTATGTATACATGGACTAATGTTTTCTTTCCCTGTTTTATAACCCTTACTGATCTTTTTATGCTCACCCCATGTTTTTGAAATGTTTTTCATAGGACATAAAGTGGAATAGGGTTGAAGATGGGATCAAGGAAGTTTCATGGTGTATAAAATATGGAACTAGACATGTTTCTTTTTAAGAGTTTTTATTTTGTGAAAAAAATGGAAACTGAGTAGGAGTGTCTACTTTGTAATCTGTTGAGATGTAATGTAATAGTTATGTCCTAATTCTCTAAAAATCTAAACCTGAAAAGATCCTCAATTTGAATTATTCATTTAATTCAATATTATGTAATGTTTTAAGGTTGGGTCCTTATAGTTGGTATCAAAGGTCGGTTTAGATAACTTTAGAGGTTAGGGTATTATTTAGGCATAAGTGACATTATCATAATAGTTAGGATTTCAGAAAGAGTCATAGTTTTTAGATAAATTGAATGAGTAAGTATATCTTAGTGTTTATATTCCTCATTAGTACATGATAATTTTGTTGATATACTCACACTGACATTTTTGGTTTAGTAAATGGATGGATCTAGAAAGCACCAAAGTGACAACGGGTTTGAAGGAAACTGTGGTGGTTCTCTGATTAAGAGACTAGATGAAATGGGGGATTCAATGATAAATATCGTGGTTATTCTAAACCAACTATCAGGAGTCATGATTAACCACTTGAACCTTGGTGAGTTATCTAATGCATCATGTATGAGAGAACCATCTCTATGTGGAAGTTCAAGTAACGATTATAAAGGTACCCATTAGGGTTTATATGATCCTTACTTTTGAGGTAATTATGGGTTACTATATGTTATGATGGAAAATGAAAGGAATGAGGTAAACTTGAGGTTAAATTATGTTATGCTTATTTCTAAAGATTTTATCTCTTTTGGGGAATGTTTTAAGAATTATATAGTTTTGGAAAAAGGACAACACGCAGACCATGTGAAAACCCGTCATGTCAGACAAAGCTGTGGGAATCGAACCCACAACCAAAGTGTGACTGGTATTTATCGCCTACCACTGGACTACGTGAAGTCCTTGGTTAGTATGACTTATTATTTTTAGTTAAATGATTTTATTAATCAAGAATAAGTTGATTTTGGGTTATCTATGGAAATGATTTACCTATCATAGAGGATATGTGATTAGGTTAATTACTTTTCAATACGAGACTTTAAGAGAAACTGATGTTATTTGGAGATAAATGTTAAGATTTACCTTGGAAGACTATGTGATTAAATCCTTCATATATTTGGGTTTCAATCTTAGTTTGGATTACTTTGAAGAATTTTATGGATAACTGTTTATTGAATGGTCTTTGATGAACTTTTGGTTTTGTTGGACAAATTTTGTAGATTAAGAGTAGTTTTTATTTTTGTAAAAGATTATCTTTTTTTGGGATTATCTGATCTTATACTAACAATTTTGGTTTTGGTTAAGGTCTAAAGACATGGAAAATATACAGTTCTCTTTTGTGGATTAGGTGATTCTCTAGAAGTTGATTATAACACTCTTAATGTGAACAAGTCAACCTAAATACTCATATTTTGAAGAAAATATGAGTTTGTGTAAGAAATATAGTAAGAGATGAAAGTCTACATGACAAGTAAGTATGTTTCCTTATGATTTAGTTAATCTCATAAATAAATTCCTCAATGAAAAGTAACTTAAAACAAAAATGCCGTATGTTAACGTTTCCTATTGGGGAATCAAATACCGTTTAACCCATTAAAAGTTTTTGATTTTATGGTGGTTAACTTTATCCTAGACATATTTTCTATCACTCTCCATTAGAATATGACCCTTTGTTTTCTCCTCCATATCCATGTTTTCATGGAATCCTAGTATCCGTTGTCTCGGGTGACCTTTGTACTTTACTTTATTTCTTTTAAAGTGATAGTTTAATTTACTTCTTTTCCGATGTGGGGCTTTCAATGAAATTTTCAAGCCCAATTTTAAAATTGTGAGGACGCAATTCCCAAAAGGGGGGAAGGATGTAACATCCCAGGTAAATAGAGAATATAAAATTTTCATATTTATTAATATTTGTGAATAAAATATTAATATTACTTTAAATGTGATTCTATGCTCAATGGTATACATAATACACAACAATGAGTTTCTTTGAAATCTTACGTTTCACACTAATAATAAAATAATATTATTTTAAATGGTAGTTAATGCCTAGAAGTTGTAATGGAGGGAATGAACATAAATAACTAAAAAATGATTATATATGTTTGTTAAATATTTTTACTTTTATCCAATAAATTTTAGAGGCTTAAAATGCAAATGAATCCAATTTAAGCGTAAATACTCTAATATTCACTAAAAGGTCGATTTATCACCTTTTGATGGTGAAACCTCATTAAATATAGTTTTGGTCACTCTTATACTTTCTATTGGACCAAATAAAATTCTTTTTTAGAATTAGGACATCAAAATTTACTTTGTGTATGGTTTTGGTATTTTTCCGATAAAGTTCATTTTTAATGAACATTGAAAGATGTTGTATTTTAATTCAAAACCTCCTTTCAGTATAATTTATTTATATGGTCAAATTATCTTTTTAATTGGTTTTAAGGTGTAATTAAAATATATTTTTACCATTTAATCCAATGGTGGTCATTGGAATTAATTCACTTTGAAATTGGACGTAAACAATTGTCAATCTTTTGATAGATATCATTTCTTAAAAACACGTTATTTGTTTTGAAAATGAGAATTAATTATAAAATTAATTAATGAAACTTATATTTTTTCAATTTTTTAAAATATACAACATTTTTGAATTAAAAATATCAAATATATCTTAGGGTGAATTTCTGGTATTTTTCTGAAAAACTTCAATTTTTGATGAATAGTGAAACCACTAAGTGGTAGTTAAAAAAACTGAATTTTTCGTTTAAATGAAACTTTACCACTTTTGTGAATTTAATTTCAAAAATCCAAAATACATGGTTGTCATTAGTAAGTAAAATGTGGTTCAATGGGATGAAAATAATTTTTGGTGAATAGTAACTTTTGAGTTTTGTTAACCGTGATTAAAGGCAATTAGAGTAATTTAAGGTAAAAATGATATTATAAAAATATAAAAATATCTTGACACTTGTCCTACACTTATTTGATGAGTCATGTACGACCAAGAAAATCCATGGGTCAATTTGTGGGACCCCATGGAGCCACTTGGGTAAGATAATGACATAAATACCTTTTATTTAAAGTAAAAATAAAAATGTCACAAACATTTATTGTTTTACTAAAACAATTTTTACATGGGGTTATATAAGTTATTTTTTAACTATAAATATTAATTAGAAATATAAAAAGATTTCCTACCTCATGGTAATTTTTTTATAATTTTTAGACATTAAATAAATAAATTTATTTATGACACCATGATGATGCAACGATTACCTCATTAATGAACGATTTAAATAAAATGAAACGATAAGGTAAAATATAAGACTTATACTTGTCTAAAACCTATTGTATGGGTGTATTTCAGACCCTTATCATCTTATCATTGAATTATATCTTTGTGGGACCTTTAAAATCCGAAAACATTTCAAAATAAAGTAACATTTCATGACCTTCCAAGAGTGTCCCTCCTCCTTCTTATAAAAGGGCCCCACCTCTACTCCCTTACCCACACCTATAAAGCCCTTGGATCGTCCAAAACCTATTACTATTGTCTCTCCACACCCCTCTATTAATCCTATAAGCCTTATCTTAGGCAGAAATCTCCTCAAGAAACCATTTTGTTTCAAACCAAGGGGAGTTACCCGATTTGAAGGTAATGTCTTCTCTTATGTTCTTCTGTTTTATTTTGCTTCTAAACCCCCCTAAACTCTTTTTATTACTTTATTTTGTGACAAAAACTTTATATTAAATATACTAGGATGTTTTTATGAGAATTATTCGAGCTAAACATACACACAACTCCGTCTAATGGTTAAAGAACATACTGTTTCCGTGGATGACGAATTACTGCCTCACAAAAAGATGATTGTTCTATCTTCTCCTACCAACTCTCATGGTTGCCATTATGATGGAACTATATTAATATATGATATATATTATATTTATTTCCACTCTATTCTTATGTATTTTATATTTAAAACATACCTTTATGCTTTTCATGTTGTTCAAATGCGATAATTTCATTTGAGGAAGTGTGGACTACCGCCCACTCAAATGATGTGACTCATTGATGAAATACATGGAATGTATAAAGAATGAAATTAATGAACTTATGTGACATATATAACATATATATTATACTGGAATTATAATATATATATATCTCTCATTTAGTTTTAATTCCATTAATATGACAAAGAAATGAATGTAGCGTTCATGCGTACGTACGACCTACCTTCTCCATGAATGGTTCATTTCATTTATTTTTTTCTCAAAATGTTATGGAATAGTATAAAATGAATATATAATGGATATATATGATATTTAAATCATTAATACTATTCTATATATGATGTAATTATAACTACATGGACAATTCTTTTCAAACAAGTTCATTTTTGACTCATGTGCCGAACATCGACAAAAACGTCTGATATGAACTCACATAACTAACTAATTATTATAACATTATAATTTGTGATATGAATTTAATAATAAAATTTAAAGTAGGTCCTTAAGAAATTATAAATTTACCAAATTTTATTATTCAGGAATATAAATAAACGAACAAGACAAGTCGGATTTGAGGTAAGGGATCATACGTCTCTCTTTCTTTTCAAGTACTCTCTTTTATGTCATTTATTTTATGATCCATGTTCTGATGTTGGAGGATGTTATTTTATATTAAACTTAATGTAATTTTTATTTTCATATGATTAGAGACCCCCTCTTACTCTCATAAATTCATTTTAAGAATTTTTAAGTGGCGCTGTTAGGCTACCAAATTTTTGTAAGGGATCCTACATCTCTCTTTCTTTTCAAGTACTCTATTTTATGTCATTTATTTTATACTCCATGTTCTGATGTTGGAGGATGTTATTTTATATTCAAATTACTGTAATTTTTATTTTAATATGATGAGAGACCCCCTCTTACTCTCATCAATTCATTTTAAGAATTTTTAAGTGGCGCCGTTAGGATGCCGAATTGTTGTAAGGGATCCTACCTATCTCTTTCTTTTCAAGTACTCTATTTTATGTCATTTATTTTATGATCCATGTTATAATGTTGTAGGATGTTATTTTATATTCACCTTAATGTAATTTGTATTTTCATATTATGAGAGACCCCCTCTTACTCTCATCAATTTATTTCAAGAATTTTTAAGTGGCGCCGTTAGGCTGCCGATTTTTTGTAAGGGATCCTACCTCTCTCTTTCTTTTTATGTACTCTCTTTTATGTAACTTATTTTAATATCATATTTATTATGTTGGGGGATGTTATTTTATATTCCTCTTACTATAATTTTTATTTTAATATGATGAGAGACCCTATTTGATCTCATTAATCCATTTTTGGAAGTTTTAAGTGGCGCCGTTAGGCTGCCGAAATTTCGTAAGGGATTTCTTATCTCACTTTTTATTATGTGAGATTTCCATTGTTCGCCACTTATTTATTGCATGTGGTGTATTGTGTACTTCCATTTCATATATATTATCATGATTCTATTTATATTCATGGTATTATGTGATTAATTTGGTGTTTATTATCTTTTTGTCATACGACTCGATTGATCACAACAAGGTAAGGGGTTTTTTATCTCACTTTGTGTTCCCATGTGATTCATGCTACATTTGAAACTATTTACTTTTGTGTGGTGTATGTACTACCCATGATTTTATTATTTGTGTAATATAATTTAATTTATGGGTATTTACATCTTCATTGTATGACTCTTCTTTCATGGGGTGTACATTATGAAAGTTACCCAAATCGGTAAGGGAACCTTTCACCCTCCTCTTTTTAAAAGACTTATTTTTTTTATGTCTTTTAAGTTACATATTATTATTTTGGGATATTTTATTCTATATCCTTATTGATGTAAATTTTATGTCTAAGTGATGAGATATCATTTTCTCTCTCATCCACTCATTTTTTTAATTTTAAAGTGACGCCGTTAGACTGTCGAATTTTTTGAAAGGAACTTCTAAACTCAATTTCAATTCTTTGGGTTAAAATTGTACTCCTTGAATATGTAATTATATGGATATGTGTCAACTACTCTGATTGTTTTACACTTAAAGTCCGCTTATATTGGGTGTATTTTTATTTTTCACACATAAGTATGTAATTTATTTATCCTTAATATAAGGATACCGTCTTTGTACGGGACTTTGTCTCAATATCCTTTCATTGATGCATATTTTGTTTTATAAAAAACTTTCTTTTATATAGTGTATAAAACCCTTCGACTTTTAATTTTATTCAAAAGGAATCTTTTTATACGAAGTGTTTTACTAAACAAAAAAGGTAATGTTTTTGTCTTACATATGCGGTAACAACGGCTTCTCTGCCATCATGACCATTATTTGAGTTTCAGCTTCCTTTATAAGCCATAACTTTTTTTTAAATGAAAAATAAATACCATGTTTTAATTTTCTTTTATTTTGGTATTTAAAATGGTTTTGATAATGTTTTGATTATATCAATCTGTTTTTAATATCTTGTGATTGAAATGTGGAGATGTTATGTTTCCTTTATTCATGTTTTATGTGATACGATTATGTTATGGTTCTTGTGAATTGTTTATGAAGATGGGTTGTTCAATGATAAACTAAGTGAGGGTGAACCCGATATATCTCTCCAATGCATTGGGTAACACGAAGGAGTTAAACGCTAAGGTTTCTTCGAAGAGATTTAGGGAATATACTGTGAGGGGTATTCCAAACGTAACCATGAGGGTTACTCCCTATGTAAGAATGTTATGAATGCCTCAACTGAACTTTATGTCTTATGATTTCTATGAGTTATTCATAAATCTTATGATTTAATGAGGTATGTTTAAGTGATTATGTTTTATGAGTAAAGTATGATTTCATTGATTCTTATGTATACAAGGACTAATGTTTTTTTTATTTGTTTTATAACCCTTACTGAGCTTTTTATGCTCATCCCAAGTTTTTTAAATGTTTTTCACAGGACATAAAGTGGAATAGGGTCGAGGATGGGATTAAGGAAGTTTCATAGTGTCTAGAACATGGAACTAGACATGTTTATTTTTAAGAGTTTTTATTTTGTGAAAAAATAGAAACTGAGAAGGAGTGTCTACTTTGTAATTTTTTGAGATGTAATATAATAGTTATGTCCTAATTCTCTAAAAATCTAAACCTGAAAATATCCTCAATGTGAATTAATTCAATATTATGTAATGTTTTAAGGCTGGGTCCTTATACTAAAAATTATAAAAGAGTAAATCTTATTCGATAGCGTGTGTGACACACAACATCAAACATAGAAAGGAATATAATCTCCAGAGACTTTATTGTATATTTAATATTTTAAATAAATTTAATATATTATATAGATTTCAATTCACACAATAATAAGTAAGATTATATTGCATGCAACCAATACTTTCTTCGATAGCTTGTGTTTCATGTAAGACCAAGTTTTACCGAGCAACAATATTTTATTAAATATTATTATTTAATATAATAATATATAAACTAGCTATTACATTAGAATTTATGAATATTAATAAATAGATTATGAAAATATATGGTTTATAGAAATATAAAATTAATTCATTGGTAATCAATTTATTAGAAATGAATTTAAGAACCAATTGAATATAGAGGAAATGTTTTTATAGTTATAAAGGTGTTTTATCATAATAAATTAAATTAATTACTATTAGTTAATGATATTAATGAAATATATATTTATTATAAATTCAAAAAAAATATTTTTTTATATTAATCAAATAGGTTTTATATGCATAATAAAATAATAAATCTAGTTTTATGCTTAAAAAATTGTATTTTTCTAAAAAGACAATTTTATCGCCTTTTAATAGAGAACCTATTTTGAGATCCAATTTTTAGAAATTTTAAAATTTTATATGTAAAAATAAACTCCATTTTTGAAATATTAATATAAAAATAATCTTATGGTGAATTTTTGGTATTTTTTGTGAGGTTTCATTTTTTTGATGAATAATGAAAAATATTGAATTTTAATTCAAAAATGCGTTTTCTTCTAATTTATTTATAAGGTTAAGTTATATTTTTATTGATTTTAAAGTTTAATTATATCAATTATTCATAAATTAATTCAATTTATCTCATTTTAATAAATTTCACATTGAAATTGTATATAAGAATATTTCAAACTTTTGAACGTTTTTACTTTAAAAATACGAACTGTCGTCACGTCTCTAGGATTGATTTTAAATTAATTTCTTCTAATTATATGATTGAAATGATAAAAAATGGATTCAATATTTGGATAAAGAATAATTTTTAATTTATAATAAGTTAAACTTAGTTTTTGATGAAAATTATTAGTGAAAGTGATTAAAATTAATTACAGTGATTAAGAGAAAAATTAGCTTAACAAAAGACTAAACCTTAATCTTAAGGCCCAAAATGACCTATAAACTTGTCCAAAATATATTGGATATTGATATTTATAACCTATACTCAATTTTATATAATTTTTAATATTATTTTATCCACTTTAAATGGAAAAAATGTGGATGAAATTCCCTTTTAAAAAATTTCCAAGAATGACACTGCTCCTCCACTATAAAAAGGCACTCACCCCTCCCACTAATTCACACATCTCAAGACAATTGTCTCAAAAAATTATGATAAAATAATATAACAAATTTCATACCATTTTCATATAATCCTGAACTTTTGAAGAAATAAAACCTAGGAATTATTTTGGTTTAAACTAAAAGGAGTTACCCGAAAAACAGGTAACATTCTTCAATGTGCATTTATGTTTTATTTTCTTATACACCACTTTATTTATTATTAATACAAGTTTATATAATAGAATAAGTATAGTAAATATAATAATATTTTTTCATGTTAAGGTTTCTATATAAACATACACACACTTCTATCAAATGGGCAACAGAATTACCATTCATGTATAGTGAAATACCGCCTCATGAAATGATATCGTTCGTTTTTCCTTTACCACCTCTCATTGTTAGAAATTATGATGGGTACCCTATTTATATATGATATATGTGATATTTAAGTTTTATTAATACTTATTTATTTTTTATATAACACTTACTTTAATTCTTTCCATTTTGTGTAAATAAGATAACATCGTTTGTGGACGTGTGGACTGCCGCCTCCTCAAAGCAATACGATTCGTTCACACTATACATGGAATGTATTAAGGATGGTTTTAATAAAATTATGTAAAATATATGACATAAATATTATAATATAATTATAATATACATATATATAATTTAATTTCCATTATTTTAAAATATAATAAATAAATGGAGGTAGCGTTCGTGCGTACATTCGACCTACCGTCTCCATGAACAATGCATTTCATTTTCTATCTCCAAATATTATGGATTAATATAAATAAATATATACTAAATATATATAAAATTTAATTTATGGTTTAAATTCTGGATATGATAAAATAATGATCTAATTAATATGAACAACAAGTAACAAGTCAAAACATACTCGAAAAACTAGACAATTAATACTCAAAATAGTGAAAATAATGAAATATTATTAACAAAAGGGTAATAATATATTATAAGAAGTTAATATATGATATTATAAATATAAGTATGATTATTTTATAATCTATTGACATGCTTAAAACCATTATAAAATATTATAAAGGACATTCACCCAAAAGAAAACACAAGGTAAGAGATTTTCATCTCATTTTTTACATCTGTGAGATAAATGTCATATTTACAACTCACTTATTTATGTGGTGTATATAAGGTACATTTTTATATATTATATCAGAAATTATTTTATATTAATGGTATTTTGAGTTTAAATTCTAATTATTTCTTCTATGTGGATTTTAATTAAAATTTACCAAGTGGTAGAGAATTTCATAACTCAATTCCTTTTTTATTGGATTATATTACTTCGTCATTGTGGTTAATATTCCAAGATTATGTGTTTAATAACTTTTGAATATATATTATTTTATTTACACTTGTTTTATGTGGATTTACATTTTACACACATAATATATTAATTGATATATTCTTACATCAATTTTATGGTCTTTTCAAGGGTATACTTTACAATCTCATTTTGTTCAGGATTGTTTACAATTGAATTTACATTAGAGGAAATTATTGGATAATTGTTTTATAAATAATTTAGTTTTCCTATAATATGGGTATTCATATCCTTTTTCAAGTAATAGTACCATTTTCCCACTTCTTGGTACTCAAATTTTTTTATAAAATGTTTTTAAGAAAACCCAATTTCATTTCTCTATTTGGTCAGAGAACCTATTTTTTTCTAAAGATCCTATTTTATAAAAAGGTTTTCAAAAAGGTTTTTAAAATTTACAAAAAGATTTATTAAAGAAATTTTGACCCTTTTTTTCTTTTAAAAATGTTTTTAAAGTAATATTCTTGTCTCTTTCCAAAAAAGGAACTTTTATAACCTTTTACCATGAAAAAGGAATGTCCTTTTTACCTTGTACGACCTGTACATGTTTACTTGTAGTTGTTTCTTTGAAGATTCCTTTTCTTGTTTAAAAGGTTACTTCTTATATATTTTTTTTAAAATTTATTTTCAAAGAAAAGGATTTTTAAAATGTTTTTCAAAATGAAAAGGATATTTTCTTCAAGAATGTTTTAAAAGATATTTATTTAGTATTACCATTCATCAATGAAAAAACCCCTTTATTTTACTCAAATTGGGATATTTGGTATTTATACCATCCTTATTATTCCTAGTTTTTGATTGATTTGTGAAAGGATAGTTTTTAAATTGACTTACTGGATTCCTTTTTTTAGTCCAATTGAAATATTCAATTTCCTATGATCATTGAACATTTAATTTCACCTAATTATCCATATCATTTATCATGGAAATGTTCATTGACTAAACTGTATACCATTTTTATATGGTTTTTAATTTGAAATTTATTTTATTTACTGGGGAAGTATTGATAAATCCACATACATTACTCAATATGTATATTCGATAAGGAACATTGTTTTTGAGTTAACTCGATTATTAAATATATAAGGAATGCTTTAGACATGAAAGACACAGGTTGGGGAATGGTTAATCAAATCCTCTCGATGAATCGGTAGTATTATGAGAAAAAATTAGTTGGTGAAAAACCCTTTGAGTTTGTTTCTAAGAATAATATATGGGTTTATACCCATATACTTAAATCTTCTTGAGGATAGATATTAACAATATAGTGGTTCACATACCAGATACATGATGTCAAATAATTAATCATTTCCTTTATTGATAATTCAATTATTATTATTATCCATGACATTTTAATATAATAAAATATATAGAATCATTTCATTATTAGTTTATTGATTAAATGACATGTGTTTTCAGTTTCTTAACTTTCCATATTATTTATTCCTTATCCAGTTATTGAAATAGAATTTGTTTTCATTTATTTAACTTTTTATACTATTTATGAACTTCCTTCTCAGTTTATTGATTATATGGTATGTGTGTTTAGTTATTATTTCTCTATATTTATTATTCTCATTTATTTATTATTTCTTCCACTATACTTTACCCTTATTAAGAATTTTATCTCACCCTTATTTTGTATTCTTTCCCAATGAATCCAAGAAATGTACTTAGAAAGATATGAAATGGTATGCTAAGATTGAATAAAGTTATACTGTTATAAAAAAATGCTATAATTATTGTATTCATTTTTAATAAAAAACTTGTATATGTATCTAGTTTACTAAAACTATTAATCTCTTCATTCCTTTATGATTTGATTCATTGCAATCATGTCAATGTAATGGTAGTAGACATCGGCTCCAGGATTACTATGATTGGGTCAATTCAGAATAAATTATGAAAATTATATGGTTTAAATAGGTATAAAATAAATTCAATGGTTATCTATTGATTATAAATATAATAATAACAATTTTAAATAAAAATAAAGGTTTTCTGAAAAATTGAATTTTTCTAAAAGTTGGTTTAGTCACTCTTTGAGAATATAATTTAAAATCAATTTTTACCAATTTTAGAAATTTTATTTGAAAAAATAATTTTTTTAAATATAAATGTAAAAACTATCCTTGGGATATTTTTTATTATTTTTTTGAAAAGGTTAATTTCTTTGATGAATAATAAAAAATAATGATTTTTATTAAAAACTACCTTTTCGTTAAAATTATTTATAATGTTAAATTATATTTTAAATTGATTTTAAAGAAAAATTAGTTCAATTATATTAAAATTTAACTAATTTATTTCATTTTAATAAATTTTATAATTAATTCTGATCTTTATTTTGAACTTTTGAAAGTTTTTCTTGGGAAAAACCAAATTTTCGACACATCTACAGGTTTAATTTTAAATTGGATTCTGACACTTATATGAATTAAATTTGGAAAAATTGATTCCATATTTGGAATAATAATAATTTATGTTATCTAATAAGTCAAACTTCATTTTATACCATAATTAATAGTGAAAACAGTAAAAATTAATTTCTGCAGTTATTGTGAAAATGAGTTTACTGGGGGTTAAAATAAGCAGATAAGTGTTAAAAATAGAATTAAATTTTCCCAAAACATATTTTATAGACATATTTAGACCTTATCATATCTTAGGTTCTATAATGATGCATTTTTTAGGCTTTTGGAATGAGAAAAATGAGGGTATCACTTTATGTTTTAAAAAAATCCATGTGTGTCCTCTCCCTAACTTATAAAAGGCCACACCCTCATAACCTCTCCACACTTAAAAAAACCTTTGAATCAAACAATACCCAACCAAATATCTTACTTAATTCCCTAACCACATACTAGAGTCATTATTTTGATTATCAAGATCTTCTAATAATGTGTTAGGTATAAACCTAAAGAGGCTCTTCGAAAAAGAAGTAAAATTCTTTAACATGTATATTTCATTTATTTATTATTCCACCTCCTTAAAATCATCTCAAAATTTGATAATATAATAAAAAAATATCACCAATATAATTATATGTTATTATGTTAATGTAATTACCCTTATCCATCTCTACTTTCATCAAATGGGAAATGGATCTGTCGATTGTGTGTACGGTGGACTACTGCCTTGCGAACCGATGTAATTCATTTAACATCACAACATTTCAAGGATGGATATAATGATGGATTTAATTTTTTATATAATATATTTATTAATTTATTATAATTTTGTAATTATGATATCACATATACCATATTACTTTCCATTTCATGTGGGATACGATAACGCCGCTCTTGTGTAAGGTGGACTACCGCCTCACGAAGTGATGTGATTTATTTTTTGATTATGATTTACATGGAAGGTATTAAGGATAAATTTAATGAATATATGTGATATTTATTACCTATATATACTTATGGTAATATAATATCAAATATATTTTCCTATATTCCCATCCATTTGAAAATAATAACGTCGCTCGTGCGTAGGTGTGGACTACCACCTCCACGTAGCAATGTGAAATATTTTTCATTTTATTTTTACATGGATGGTAATAAGGAAATATTTTAATAAAATAAATTCTATATATTAAATAATAATTATTTTAAATTTTTAATTAATATTTATTTTCATTTCATTTTATCTGTTGATATTAATGGAAATAACATTCATGCATACATACGACTTACTGTCTCGATGAATGGTGTAATCCATTTCCATTCTACAACTTTTACAGATTACTATAAATACCTATATAATAAACATATATGATATTAATATCTTGGTTAAAATTATTTATATGATTTAACCATGATTAATATAAAAGGATCAAAATTACCGAACAAAAACACATGTGAAAACAAATCAATTATCACCCGAAACAATGATTTTAACAAAGAATTGTTAATAAATGGGTCATCAAAGACTATAAGTAAATCATATATGGTATGAAATATATGATTATAGTTATTTAATAGATTTATAATAAACCTATATTTATTATATAGTATCTTTGAATACGTATGAAGGAAATCAGACCTAAGGTAAGGGATTCTCGTCTCACATTTACTTCTGTGAGACGTATTCCATATTCACCACTTAGTTCTTTTTTGTGGTGTATATACTTAAATTTTGATATTTTATATCATGAATACCATTATATTAATGATATTTAATGTTTCATTTTAATTTATTTGTTTCATGGTGATTATTATTCAAAATTTACCAAAGTGGTAGTGGTTTATTTTACAATCTCATTGGTTATTAGAACTGTTTATGATTAAATTTACGATGATGAAATATTAGGATATATCACTCAATAAAATCATAAAATTTATTATAATATGGTTATTTATAAACGTTTCAAGTAATATTACCATTTTCCTCTCTTTGGTACTTAAAATGATTATGAAAATGTTATTACAAAAATCTGACTTTATTTCTCTCTCCAGTAAAACATTTTTTCTTCTAAAACCACATTTTCAAATTTTTTTTTTAAAATTATGAAAATTATTTATTAAATAAAATTTTACCCATGTTTTAATTTTTAAAAAATGTTTTTAAAGGAATCTTTATATCTTTTCCCAAACAAGGCCAGTTTGGATTTTACTAAAAATGTGAAAGGAATCTTTATTTTAACGTGCATGACATGTATGGAATTTTCTGCTGTTATTACCAATAATATTTTAAATCTTAATTTATAATTTTAAAAGGTTATTTTCAAGGGAATTTTTTTTTTAACTTTTAGTTTTAAAAATATTTTCAAATTGAAAGGGATATTTTCCCCACGAAAGTTTTTAATGGATTTTTTATGCTAAATCTATTAATCATTGACATAAACCCTTTATTGTAATTATGATTTTCTAGGGATATATTGTATTGATACCATCCTTACTATATATTTGGATGGTTTATGATAATTTACACTGGGGATATACAATTTTATTTCCATTCACCATATTACTCTAGATGGTTTATGATTATTTTTATTGATTGGGGTAAGTATTAACATTTCACATGTTTGTTTTTCAATACAAATATTTATATTTATTATGTTTCAAACATTTAATATGAGGAATTCAATGGAATTATATGTGATGTATGGGTCCCATATTTAAATATCCCCTTGATGCATCGATATGTATCATGAGATAAATTAGTTGGCCAAATTAAATGTGGTTTTTTCCATAGTTTTAAAACATCTTGTAAAAGGTCTTGAATGTATGTTTTAGATTTATAGAATTATGAATTCCATCATTATGATATTAGTTATTTATGTTACATGTGATTATTCGTTTAGTTATAATATCCATGGTTAAGTTTCAACCTCATGTGATTATTTATATGACACTATTTGATCATAATTTATTCCTACCATGTTATTCTTTTTGTTCAAGTTATTGATTAAATGTTATGTGTTTTAGTTATTTACCTTTCTATATTGATCATGTGTTATGTATTCATGATATATTTTTATGTAACCATACCCTCACTAAGCATTAAAACCTACCCATTTCCCATGTTTCCTTTTCCTAGGATTCCAGGAAGTGTTTTATGATTGATATGAAGGGATACTCTAGAGGTAATAAATAATATCTCAAATAAAATACTTTGTTATATTTTATTTTTTCAAATATATATGAAATTAATGTATGTAACTATTTTACCAATACTATTAAACTATTAAGTCCTTCAAGATAAGATTCTTTATATCTTATGCCAATGTAATAATTCAACCACCGAATCTGGGATACTAGGGTCAAGGTCTTTAAAATTAGTATTAGTGGAAGTTTAGTAAAAATCTTGGGAACTATATTTAAGAAAACATAGATTGGGGAACATAACCCTATGATAGAGTTTGATTATAAGTATATAAGAACATCCTAATGTTTTTGTGAGAAATATATTATGTGTTTTTTTAACAAATACATCTATATATGGATAATACAAGTGGATATGGTTCTGTAAATGATTTACCTTTGGGTAATAAATTTGAAAATGAAACGTCAATATTGTCTCAATAATTAACTAGTACATGAAAACAAGCCTTATTATGCACCTATTTTGACACTCCTGATGAATATGTTTAGGATAATTCACATTTTATTTACAAACCATTATAAAGGATTTGAAAATAATTTTATGATTTGAAAACTTTCCCAAAGAAACCATATTTATGATTATGATATTATCCATGAATAAAATTTTCAATTTATGTTATGTGTTTCACTATTTTTGAGATTATATATTATGTTTCATAACATTATGATCTAATTTACTTTATTCCATTGTTTAGAAATGATGGCTAGTGTAAGGAATGGAAACCAGATCAATTTACTACCTTATGTAGGGATTTCCATCCTAGGAAATATAATGAAGTTGGATATATAGTTGGAACAAATCAAATTAAAACCATATTAGGTAAATTTACTTAGGTTATGAGAAATAACCTTTCCTGTATTTATTAGCCTATTGATCTACCATGTGGTGTAATAATGTTAAACCGTTTTATGCATTAGGAAACTCCATCATTTAATGAGACTACAAACCCATTTAAATTTGAGAAATAGATTAGTTTATTAAATAAAATATTTCTCACTTTGGGAAGAAATAAAAGGGAGAAATTTGTCCTGACAATTTATCATTTCTTAGAATATTTAGATCAATGGTAGTCATTGATTCAAAGAACTAAGGATAAAGAATAAATAGAAAACATGGAATGGAATGATTTTAAGGTACTTTTCTTGGAAAAGTATTTTCCTATTGGGCAATGAGAGGATATAAATATACAATTCCTAAATATAATAAATAATGAAAATGAATATGTTTCTAAGTATGAATCCAACTTTAAAATGTTATCAGGGAATTTTACAAACTATGTATATAATCGAAAGAGACAGATTAACTATTTATTTTATATGATTAATCCAATCCATTGAAGGACATTAGTCTCCCAAAATTTCTTATCATATGAGGAAATTATATCATATGGTATCATGTTAGAGAAATAATTATCTAATTATTATATTTTCAAATGGAATCAAGAGAATAAGAGGATGACAAAGAAAAATATGGATAATGGGAGGAAAGGAAAAAAGGATTTTCCCTATGTGATAGTTGTGGAAACAAACACTCTTATACTTACTTGAAGGGAATGGAATTTTATGTAAATGTGGAGATAAATGATATTATTCACTTTATTTAAAGTTAATGAAATAATATTACAATGTTCAATTCTTCAAATTTAAGGATATGGGAAACTTTACTAATGAATCCCCCAAGAATCAATGGAATGTACCCCAAAGAAGTTAAGGGATGAAGGTTAAGTATATATATAACTACATATAAAGTGGAATAAATTACTTGTGTATTTGGATTCAATAATTATGTTTAAAAATTATTTTATCAATTATTTTATCATAATAATAATCATAAAATATATACAGATTGCATTACAGTACTTTTTCTTTAAGTATTTGAGATAATATATTGAATGGTACCAAGAAAACCGATTCATTGAGAATTTGATCTTTTTGAAAAACACATTATTGAGGGAATATAACCCTAAATATATGATCTATGTTGTGATAATAATGATAAGGAGATGTTTATGGGATATTATTGGTGACATTTAAATTGTTTAGTGATTTTATGTTTTATGTTATATTTATTGAAGTTTATTGCATGTTTGGATTTATAGAAAATATTTGATAATATAAGATTTTATTTTCATAAGAATGAATGTTTTAATTAAGTTTTTATAGATATCAAGGCATTAAAATATTTTCAATGTGACATTAATATTCAATTTATATTTTTTGTGTAATATAATGATGATTTAGTGAACTTTTAATTTTTTAGACTTTGAATTTGGTTAGACATATTTTGGATGAGTCTTAAGGTTAACCATTTATGAAATAGATTAAGTTGAATTTTGGGAGTTACTATTGAGGTATTAGAGATTAATGTATTATATTGGATAAAATTTTCAAAACATTTTTGTTTTAGTAAATATATTAGGAATAACTTGTTACTCTTTTATGGATCTTATGATCTATTAAAAGTTAATTTTAGTGCATTAGGCATAAAAAACTCATTTTTGGATATTCATTTATTGGAGTAAGATATAAAATGGAAATTGATAAATGAACAACCAAAGGATGAAATTTTTTCTATTAAATAGAAATATATCAAGTAAGTATATCTTCTAATATTATTAGATAGTAAAATAATTCCTCAACTTTAGGAAAATGATCTTTTAAAAAAAGGTTATCATATTACCTTCATATATGATGAATACAATTGTATTTTAAATCATCACATATCTATGGTATTAGTCCCCTTAACTATAAATTTATCAATACATTTTTTGTGATCAATGATCTCTTTCACTCACTATAATTATTTAAACTTTTCTTCCAAGTCTATATCTTCACTTCCCACCAATGTTCTCCGATTTGGAAAACTAGTTATGTGTTATTTTAGATAACCTTTGTACTTACCTTTATATATTATAAAGATTATGTTTTATTAAATATTTTATGATGGGGGGTTTTAAATAATGGTATTTACAAATGTCAAAACCTTGATTACCGAGATCAAGTTTAAATTATGAGGATGTGATTTATTAAAGGTGGGGAGAATGTAACACCCCTAGATTTTAAATGAGGAACATCATCTTTGATAGAGTATATGAAATGAAACAACATTATTAGAATATATTTTTACACACAAATAATTTATTATATATTTATTTTTAAATAAATTTAATCCTTTTGATAGCTTGTGATGCACACAATCCCAGGTTTAAACGAAATGCGATACTCCGTTAAATATTATTATTTAAACATGAAAATTATAACCTAGCCATTAAGTAGGTGGGTATTAATATAACTGAATAAATTATTAAAATTGTATGGTTTACATAGGTATAGAATAAGTTTAATGTTTATCTAATAATAATAAATAAAATAAGAACCATTTGAAATAAAAAGAAATGTTTTTTGAAAAACTGAATTTTTCTAAAAGACAGTTTTATCACCCTTTGAGCACATTATTTAATTTTTATTAATTTTATAAAATTTATTTGAAAAAATAATATTCATCTTTTAAATATAAATTTCAAAATTATCCTTGGGTTAATTTTTTGTAATTTTATAAAAATATTAATTTTTTGGATGAATAATGAAAAATACTAATTTTAATTGAAAAATTCCTTTTAATTTAAATTAATTACCATGTTAAATTAAGTTTTAAATTGTTTTTAAAGGAAAATTAGTTAAATTATATTAAAATTTAACTAATATTGTTCATTGGAATCAATTTCATATTGAATTCTTATATAAAAACCATTTAAACTTTTGAAAGTTTTTCTTTGTAAAAACTGTTTTTCCGACGTGACTACGAGTTTAATTTTAAATTGAATTATGCCAATTATGTGAATTGAATTTAAAAAAAATGGATTCCATATTTTGATTCATAATATTTTATATTATCTAATAAGTTGAGATTTATTTTTTACCATAGTGAATAATAAAAACAATAAAAACTAATTACTGTGATTAAGGTGAAAATGGGTTTACCAAGGGGTTAAACTAAGAAGATAAGGGTTAAAAGTGATCTAAAAGTTATCCAAAATCCATTTTATGGACATATTGTGACCTTATAACATATAATTTTAGATAATGAATCATTTTAGAGTATTCTTTCATGATAAAAACGTGGGTATCACTTTATCTTTTCATAAATTCGATGTGTGTCCTCTCCCCCACTTATAAATGTCCACACCCTCTCTTCCTATATTCACACTTAAAAAACCATTTTTTAGACAATAACAACAAAAATATATTACTTACATCCATAAAAAATCCTAAAGGAATTATTTTTATTAGGAATATATCCAAAGAGAGATTTAGGTATAAACCTAAAGAGCCTCTTCATAGAAGAGGTAAGATTCTTAAACATGCGTATTTATTTTGTTTCTTCTTATAACTCATTTTTTTAAGGTTGGGGATAAAGCCTCATTTTTATTATTAAATCAAATACTTCTTTTTGTCTAGGTAGAGGGAGACCCATTACATAGCCCGAAGGCCCAAGGAAAAGTGGCTTGAATACAAGGCTTGAAAGACCATATTTTTTGGCCCAAAGGGCCCTTCAGTGAATAGTACTACTATAGTACCCAGTCTGCTATAGTACATTCTTACTTTCCATTCTGTGGGGAATATGATAATGTCGCTCGTGTGTACAACATACTACTACCTCGCAAAGTGATGTGATTCATTTTTCAATTTCCCATTAAATGGAAGGTAGTAAGGATAAAATTCATGAATATATGTGATATTTATGAACTATCTATATTTATGGAAATATAATATCACATCTAACTTCCTGCCACCCCATCTGTTGGAAAAAAATAACGTTGCTCGTGCGTACGTGTGAACTATCACCTCCGCACAGCGATGCGAAATATTTTCCATTTTATTTTTTACATGGTTGGTAATAAAGAAATATTTGATTAATATAAATGATATATATGAAATATTAATGATTTTTAATGATTAATTAATATTTATTTTCATTTCATTCTATCCACCAAGAAAAATGGAAACAACGTTCATGTGTACATACGACCTATCATCTCCATGAAAAATGTAATCCATTTTCTATCTCTAACTTTTATAGATTAATATAAATACATATATAATGAATATATATTATATTTATATCATGGTTAAAATTATTTATATTATTTAACCCTGATAAATATAAAAGGATCAAAATTAATGAACAAAAACAAACATGGAAAATGAAGAAATTTCACCAGAAACAATGATTTTAACAAAGAATTGTTAATAAATAGGTCATAAAATATTTTAACTAAATAATATATGATATGAAATATATTATTATGTTTATTTAATAGATTTATAATAAAACTATATTTATTATATAGTATTTTCAGACATGTATAAAGAAAAACTGAACTAAGGTAAGGGTTTCTCATCTTACTTTTACTTCTATGAGACGTATTCCATATTCACCACTTAGTTATTTTAGGTGGTAAATAGACTGAAAATTTTATAGTTATATAATTAAACCATTTATCTTCATAGTATTTAGTGTTTCATTTTAATTTATTTCTTTCATGGGTATTATGATTCAAAAGTTACCAAAGTGGTAATGGTTCATTTTACAATCTCATTATTTATTGGGATTGTTATGATTAAATTTATGTTGATGAAATATTATGATCCATCACTCAAGAAACTCATGAATTTTATTATCCTCTAATTATTCATTAACTTTTAAAGTAATAGTACCATTTTACTCTCTTTTTTTCTTAAAATTATTTTAAAAATATTTTTAAGAAAATCTAACTTCATTTCTCTCTTTAATCAAAATTTTTTTCTTCAAAAACCATGTTTTCTAAAATTATTTTCAAAAGTATTTTTAAAATTATAAAAATTATTTATTAAATACAATTTTACCCATATTTTAATTTTTAAAAATATTTTTAATGGAATATTCATTTTGTTTTCTAAAAAAGGCCCTTTTGGATTTTATAGAAAATGTAAAAGGAATCCATGTTTTAATGTGTAAATCTTGTATAAAATTTACCTAAATAATGAAAATCAAATGTTTTTAAGATTACCTTATACTTTTAAAAGGTTATTTTCATTTAAAACTATTTTCAATATATTTTTGTGAAACTTTATTTTTAAAAATATTTTCAAATAGAAAAGGATTTTTTCCTCATAAAAGTTCTTAATAGAATTTTTATGGTATTTATATTTATCAATGACATAAACCCTTTATTTTACTTATGACCCAATGTGGATATGTTGTATTGATACCATACTTATTATTTCTTTAGATTGTTTATGATCATTTTTTCTGGGGATGTACAATTTTATTACCACTCACCACATTAATTTGGATGGTTTATGATTATGTTAATTGATTAGGGTAAGCATCAAAATTTGATATATTATTTTTTTAATAAAATTATTTATGTTGATAATGTCTCAACCCTTTGATATGAATAATTCATTAGACTTATGGGTGGGCCTTGGAATTACATAGACCATGGATACATCAGTAGGCCTCATAAAAGAAATCCGTTGGCCAAATTAAATGGGTTTTTAACCATAGTTTAAAACTTTCTTGTGAATGGTCTTTACAATATTTTTTAGATGTTAAACATTATGAATTCCCTAATTATGGGATTAGTTATGAACATTCCTTATGATTATTCGACTAGTTAGAATATCTATGGTTAAGTTTCAATCTTATGATATTATTTATATAGAATTATTTGATCATCATTAATTCCTACCATATTATTATTCATGTTCAAGTTATTGATTAAATGAAATGTGTTTTGGTTATTTACCTTGAGATAATGATTATATATTATGTATTAGTGATAGCTTCCACTATATTCATACCCTTGTTGAGCATTAGAGATCACCCCTTTCTTATGTTTCCTTTCCCTAAGATTGCAAGAAGTGTTTTATGATTGATATGTAGGGATATACTAGAGGTAATAAAGACGATCTCAAATAAAATACTTTGTTATATTTTATGTTTTAAAATGTATATGAAATTAAAGTATGTATATAGTTTAACAAGGATACTAAACTATTCAGTCCTTCAGGATGTGATTTCTTGTATCTATACTAATGTGTTAGGTCTACTAGGTCAAATACCCTAGGGGGGGGGGGTGAATCAGGGTATGACAGATTAAAATTTAATCCCCTTCAGATATTGTTTCATCATTAAACAGAACTCTCTTCTCACTCATTCTTGTTGCAATGTATGAACAAAATTTAAATCATAAACGAGACACAATAATTTTTACTTGGTTCACCCTCATTGGGCTACATCCAAGGAGAATACAATGGTGGTGTGTCGATATACCAAATTCACTAAGGCTCAATGCCAATAATGATTAGAATTTTCTAACTAGATCTTATATTCCTAGGTTCAATACCTTTACAAGATTTAGGGTTTTCTCACTATATTCCCAAGGGTTACTCCCTTTGACTCTTTCCTTAGCTCACTACTAGTGGAAAGGGTCATCGTCTTCCTCTTCCTTCACTCACTGCTCTTGGAAAGGAATCCACTAACATTTTATAGACTTGTAGGTCGAACTTAGTTTATGGAAATTTAGGTCCCTTCATTTGTATGAATTCTTGTATCCTCAACCTTAGGCAGATGCTTTGTTGAAGTTCCTTTTTCACCCAATGATGAATTCCACCATCCCAGGTATTGTTAGATACTAGAAAATACTTTCATAAACTGATTTGAATATTTCTCAAGCTTCCTTGAGTGTTCTAAAAACCACATGCTCCTCCTGCATACTATGTATCATGTTTGGTATGCAAAATGACTCTTCCGCATACCTCTTCCACTTCCGCGAACCGTGCTTTGTTCGTGGGCCCCTCTTCCTTCCCTAGCACGTACCACCTCTACGTATCGACTCCACAAACCTCCTATGTGAATTACCCTATGTCTAGGAACTTTTCTCTGTTTGTGAACTATCTTCACTTTTGTAGACCATCTCTCCTCCGTATACCGGACTTCCTTATCCATGTACTAAACTTCCTCTTCTGCGTACTACTTCTTTTATAGGTTTGAGTTCCTTGTAAAAATCATCAGAAAAATTTCTTCTGCATGAACCACTTCTCCTCATAGAAATCCTCTTTACGAATCACTTTCTGATTTCACCAAATTTCTAGAACAAAGAGATGTTCTATAATAATATTTTCTCTCACTTATAATTGGTGGGATTATCACTTCTTATATAGGCAAAGATATCCAAAACATCCTCTAATCCAATATTTATCAAATATTTAATTCGATAGAGCCTCCACCGCATACCGATCCTCCTGCACTGAACCACACCCATTCCACAAACCATTTTTCTATAACAGTCCACGTACTACCTTTGCTCCTACAAGGTGCTATTCTATTTTTCCATCTCTAGAACTATCATGCCTTCTGTATATTGCATGCTCTTCTCCATAATCCATCGTCATGAACCGTTTTTAGTTCTATAAACAGCTCCCACGTACCGTTCCTACTGTCTGGTACGTAGTTCCGAACCCTTCCTAGACATGGTACACAGTCCTTGTCTTGTGCTCCACATTTATCTTCCTTTTACAATTTTGTTTTCCACTCTTCACACTGTTCAGTCCTATGAATAAAAACTTACATTTCCAAACACAAATTCCCAACTTTGATACCCAAAAATTTGGCAAACACTGGGAAACTATTCCAACTTAAAAACCTGTCTTCAGAAAACACCAACCATACTCATTCGCTGTCATCAGGATTTTTTAAGAAACACAATCACACCCAAATCATACCAAGAAGAAACATTGAGGGATTTTCCCAACATAATGTAATAATGTAACCAATCACTCTGGGCTACTGGGGTTAGGGTATTTACATAGGTGGTCCTATAATTATATATCCCTTTAATGTATTGGGTAAAGATTTATATCTCATGACATGCTATGTAAGGGATTAGGGAGTTCACTTAATCCACCATGATACTTTGTACACTTTATGATGATAGTCTTGGGAGTTACCCTTGGCTTATTTTTATGATGTCATTTCTTATGTTTTTACCACATATTCTAGGATTCACGATTTTATGATTTTATTTCCTTATTCCATGTTTCCATGCTTATTATCATTATCTTTATGATATCATATTATGCCTCTTGAATCTAATGTTATTATTTATTTCCATGTTTATTCCCATGCTAGGATTTATATCCCACCCTTTTCCTCATGTATTCCACCTAGGGTATCCTATGTTGTTTTTAAATATCCATGGGAGTTAGAAGTGCTATGTGGAGTTTTAAATAATGATGATGTTTTTATATTTAAGATTATGTATTTATGCATCTAATCTTCTAAAGAAACTAGACCACTATATCATTGGTTTGTAATTTCTAAAAATCTATGTGAAAAATTATGAAATAATGTACGTTTAAGGCTTGAGTCCCTATAGTAGGTATCAAATAACTCTATAGTTAATTTTCAAGATCAGTATTAGGTAAATTTAGTTAAATCCTTGATAATAGGTTTAATAATAAGACAATATCCTGATGTTTTGTTACATTTTTTAGTATATGATTTTCTTATAAATGACATCCCTGTCTGAATACCATAAGTGGATATAGGCTCTAGAACATATGTACCTATGGGTAATTATCCCAAAAAGGAAGGATGAGGTATTAAATCATTCATCACTTGTTGCATGATAATAGGGCCTAACTGTGCACCTAGTTTGACACTCTTAGGGGATATGATTTGGGTAATTCATATGATCTTTACAAACCATTATGAAGGATTTGAACATTTTTTTGGAAATTACTTAGGTTAGGAAACCTAATAGAAAAAAATCCATGGAAAATATAGATTGAAACTTAGAGATACATACATTAGGTTCAACACATCATGTATGAGTTACCGATTCTAATTTTATGGTTTACCTTCTATAAAATTATTAATCAAAGTATTCCCATTTCTAAATATCTTTTATTTTAGAAAATGTATGGAAATAAGAGGAAATATTGTAGAGAAATGTGTAATGGGAAATATGATGAATGCCTTAATGAAATTCTAACATGATGGGATCAAGATATAAGAACCTCTTGGCAGTACTGGAATAATTAAATCAAGTCATTAATAATAAATAAAATCACATAGAATAAAATCTAGGAGAGAAATTTTTAGTTGAGAACATTATTTTACAAATAAAACCAAATTTTAGTGGATCTTATGATCCAATAATTATTGAAAAACAGATTAAATCAATTGATAATATATTTTTTATCCTTAAATTATTTGAGAAATAAAAGTTTATATTGGATGGTTACTTCCTTCATAGAGAATTCAATAAGTGGCGGAAATTGATCAAGAATATGAATCCCATGTAAGACATAAAATCTATGGAGTGAGATGAATTCAAGAAGTTATTTATCAATAAATATCTCTATCACCCTCTCCATCTTAAAATGGATATGGAGTCACTTAAACATAAGATAAAATAGGATGAATATATTAGATATTATGAGGTGAAATTCATAGGGATTTCACAACATGACTTTGGTTTTCTTATTAACACTGAAAGTAATATTAACCTCTTATTTATTGGTCCAAATCCAAGTCTTTGAAGAGATTTGGAAATTCGATAGTTTGACAACTATTAATACTTTATCTAATATTCCATCAAAGTTGAGATGGAAATGGTTAACTCTATGTGGTATCATGATACAAGAGATAAGAAGTAGGGAATTCACTTTAAATCCAGGGTATCACAAGATAAAACTCACGGTGATAAGAAAATCCAACACCCCATATGTAAAAATTGTGGAAAGAAGTATCCTGCAAACTATCTCAAGGGGACTAGGAAAGGTTTCAAGTGTGTAAAGAAGGGACATCAAGACAACACATGTAAAAGTGTGATGAATAATCCCATAAATGTGAGTGAAGATAATAATTCCCCGATCAATCATCATCTTGTTGTCTAATGTTTCAACTATAAAGAATGTGGACACTATTTAAACCAATTCACTAAGATAGGGGTCATTTAAGATAACCAATGTTGACAACCCCCAAGGCCAAGATAGAAAGGGTGGTCTTATTATATCACTACTACAGAGGTGGATCAAGAAAATTATGTGGGGATAGGTTTTATATAAATTCATTCAAGAATAGTGAATTCACTATTTGATTATAGTTTGATGAATTCTTTCATATCATGTAAGTTTAATAAAACTATTCCAACACCACCAAAAAAACATAGAGGTTAAGGGACATCAATACAAAAAATGTAAAAGTGTGATGAATAATCCCTTAAATGTGAGTGAAGATAAGAATTCCCCAATCAATCCTCATCTTGTTGTCTAATGTTTCAACTATAAGGAATGTGGACACTATTTAAACCAATTCACTAAGATAGGGGTCATTGAATATAACCAATGATGACAACCCCCAAGTCCAAGAGAGAAAGGGTGGTCTTATTATATCACTACTAGAGAGGTGGATCAAGAAAATTATGCGGGGATAGGTTTTATATAAATTTATTCAAGAATAGTGAATTCACTATTTGATTATGGTTTTATTAATTCTTTCATATCATGTAAGTTTAATAAAATATTCAAACACCACCAAAACAACATAGAGGTTAATGTACATCAATACAAAAAATGTAAAAGTGTGATGAATAATCCCATAAATGTGAGTGAAGATAAGAATTCCCCGATCAATCCTCATCTTGTTGTCTAATGTTTCAACTATAAGGAATGTGGACACTATTTAAACCAATTCACTAAGATAGGGGTCATTGAAGATAACCAATGATGACAACCCCCAAGGCCAAGAGAGAAAGGGTGGTCTTATTATATCACTACTATAGAGGTGGATCAAGAAAATGATGCAGGGATAGGTTTTATATAAATTCATTCAAGAATAGTGAATTAACTATTTGATTATGGTTTTATGTATTATTTCATATCATGTAAGTTTAATAAAACTATTCAAACACCACAAAAAAACATATAGGTTAAGGTATTAGTGAAAACCACAAATAGATTGACTATTATAGATCAAGTAAATAAATCTTCCCTAGTTAATATTTGTGGGATGAATCTCCCAACAAACCATGTCATAACCCCTTCTTTGGAATTCAATTTTATAATGGGAATAGAAAAAATATCTCTATATAGAGCCCACATCAACTACTAGGATAGGGAAATCAATTTCCATATCCTAAATGAACCTTTGATTCTATACAAGTTTAAGGAAGAAGATGAACAACCTTTGGAAAATTCTTTGTAAGCATGGATATTTTTTACTTATAATAAAGAATATCTATCTTAAATTATTGAATAAAAATAGAAGAATACTCTTGAAGACATTACCACTATAAATAATTATACTAATGTATTCCATGAATAATTTACTAGATTTATTCCTAATAAATAGGTTGATTTCTCAGTTGAACTTATACCTATATCTCTTCCAATATCCATAATATGAACCCCATTGAAATGGATGAACTGAAGAAGCGATTATAATAAAATATGGACATGGGTTTCATATGCATGGGTGCTTCACTATGGGGTGTACAAGTTCTCTTTTTTGAGAAGAAGGATGGGTTGATGCGTATATGTATTGATTATCATGATATAAGGCCCCAAACTTAAACATTAAATAATCTTGAATTAAGTTAATAATTCACATTGATGAGATTTTCAGGTTTGTAGATTTATATAATTATCTCATAACTTATACAAAACATATTGAATATTACATGCAGAAACTTCTACTCAGTATCCATTTTTTTTCATAAAATAAAAACTCCTAAAAGAAAATAAACATGTTTAGTTCCATGTTTTAAATAACATGACTTTTCCTTGATCCCATCCTTGACCCAATTCCACCTTAAGTCCTGTGAAAAACATTTTAAAAACTTGGTATGATCATAAAAAGCTGAGTAAGGGATACACAAAGAAGGAAAATTGTTAGTTTTCAAAAAACATGTAAACCGTGAATACTTAATCATAAAGTAATACTTGTCACCTTAGAGAAGTAGAAAAAACACTTCACTGAATATAAGCTCATTTATTACCATTTTTTAACCAAAATATTACCATAAAGCACATAGAAAACAACGTATAGCATATAAAGGTAACTTGGGACATAAACATACTGAAATGGAATAACCATATGATCGACTTTCACACATATCACTAAATGGAATAGCCATACGGCTGACTTTTATACCCAATGAATTGGAGGATATAACGTAACCACTAGTCCTTGGTTTATCACGAAACCACCCGCCATTTGGTTTATCACGTAACCACCTGTCAAATGTCCAAGTACTATTATATAATCATCACACATAAAGGATTGAAAATATCACCATTTCAATCATAAAATTTCATTTACAATTACAAGAAATAATTTCAAGATATTGAAATAGTAAATCCAATTTCAAAAAAAATTTCGATACCAAAATATGTAAAAAGGGTATATAGTATTTATTTTCCATTTAAAAACATCATGGCTTGTTAAGGAATCCAAATATCAAATAATGCTCGCAGCGACAGAAAGGTTGTTGTCACCACGTACATTAAAAAGAAACATTCCCTTTGTTGTTTAGTAAAATGATACGTAGAAAAATACTCCCTTTGAATTAAATTAAAATTCAAAGGGGCTTATACACTGTATAAAAGAAATTCGTGTATAAATCAAAATATGGATCAAAGAAAGGAGACTGAGACAAAGTCACTTTCCTCATGTCTGACATGACTTGTTTGTTCTTTAATTTCCAGAAATATAAAATTAAGTTAATTTATACTTGATTTAGAACCTTTTTCAAGTTTATTATTCCTTTTATATCACTTATTACCTTTATATAACAATTAGTTAATTATTTGAGTTCATATCGTACATTTTGTCGATGTTCGTAACTTGAGTCAAAAATGAACTTGTTATAATTACAAATTGTCCATGTGGTCAAAATTAAATTATATATATAATGATATTCATGATTTAGATATCATATATATAATATATATCCCATATATATTTATTTAGAATATTCCATAGCATTTGGATATAAGAAATGAAATGCACCGTTCATGGAGATGGTAAGCCGTACGTACGCATGAACGCTACTTTCATTTATTTTTCATATTTAAAGGAATGAAAAATAAGTGATACATAGGTATATTATAATTAAAGTATAATATATATTTTATATATATTACATAAGTTCATTAATTCCTCCTTTATATGTTCCATGTATAGCATGAACGAGTCATATCACTTTGAGGGTGCGGTAGTCCGCACTTCCTCAAATGAAATTATCATATTTATACAATATGAAAAACATAAAGTTATGTTATAAATGAGAATCAAAGAAGAAAAGAGATAAAATAAATATCATATATAATTACAGTTATAGCATAATTTCCACTATTATAGGTGTTAGAAGAAAATCGAACAATCAACGTTTCGTGAGGCAGCAGTTCGCTATACACATAAACAGTATGTTCGTATCCATTAGATGGAGGTGTGTGTAAGTGTCATTCAAATAATTTTCATAAAAACAACCTAGTTTATTTAGGATAATGTTGTTTTTATTTAAACAAATAATAATAAGAAGAGTATATGGAGTGGAGAAGGAAAAATAATGGAAAGAAACTTGAGAGAAGACGTTACCTAAAATCAGGTAACTTCTTTTGATTTGAGCCAAATAGATATCTTGAATTTCCTTTTTCCTAGAGAAAGGCTTCTAGAAGGAATATATGAATGTTGGAATATTATTTGGGTAGATTTTGGATGATACAAGGGGCTTTAGAGGTGTTAGTAATGAGTTAGAGGTGGTGCCTTTTTATAAGAGGGAGGAGGGGCACTTAAGGAATATCTTGAATTATTATTTTATTATAAATTCTATTTAGAGTATAAATGAGTAAAAATTATTCTATTTCTAAGATAATATAAATATAATTCAAAATAAAATCATAAAATAATAATTATATAGGTTTTGGATATTTTTAAATCCTTATATTTTTTATTTAACCATTTTTTACTCTTACCGTTTTTCAAGCATTTAAAACTTTGAGAATCAAAATAGTTAACAAAACATGAAAAATATCCAACTAAAGAGTCAATAATAAAATTTTAGACTTATGATAACTATTTTTATGAATATTATATTTTTTTAAATTTTATAATATTTAATAAAGTATTTTATAGTTTAAAATATGAATTATGTCAATTTTGACACTATTCATATCATGACTTTTTTAAAAATCATTAACAACTTTATTGATTAAAAAAACTTAATTAATAAAAATATAGCATGTAAATATAATACATAAAATTAGTGTATGACATAAAAATAACCAAATTAAATTTATTTTAACATTTATAATATCATTTATTTGAATCCATTATTAATGAAGTAATCACTACATCATCATTGTGTCATAATTAAATTTATTTATTTAATATATAAAAATTATAAATAAAATACCATGATTTATAAAATCATTTTATATTTATAATTAATATTTATAGTTTAAAATATAACTTATATTACCCCATATAAAAATTGTTTTACCAAAAGATACATGTTTAGGTTATATTTTCCTTAACTTTAAATTAAAAGTAATTAAATGTCATTTTCACACACAAGTGGCTCCATGAGGTCCTAAAATCAACCCAAGGATTTCAATAGTCAGATATATCTCATAAAATAGGATTAGGACACATGTTAGGGTAATTTAATATTATTATAATATTACTTTTTACCCTTATTTACCAGATTTACCCTTTAACCATGTTAAATAAAATATTTACTGAAGTTACTATTCATAATATCTAAAAATAAAAGTTACCTATTTAAAAAATTTGGACCTCTTGATTCCAAATATGGAATCTATTTTTCCAAATTCAAAACACAGAAGTTGTAGAAATTAATTTAAAATTAATTCCCGTTGTCAAAACCAAAAAGCATGTTTTTAAGAAATAATAACTATCAAAAGATTGACATGTGTTTATGTCTAATTAAAAAGTGGAATTACTTCCAATTACCAAAATTTTATTAAATGGTAAAAAAATAATATAATTAAACTTTAAAACCAATTATAAAGATAATCTAACCATACAAATAAATCAGATGAAGAGACTAATTTGACTTAAAATGCAGTATTTTTCACTATTCATTAAAAAATGAACTTTATCAGAAAAATACAAAAGATTTATCCAAAGTAAATATTGATGTCCCGCTTCTACATAAGAAGTTTATTTTGTCAAATGTAACATATAAAAGTGAAAAAATCTAGATTTAAAAGGGGTTCTCCATCAAAAGGTGGTAAAACTACATTTTCATCACCATCATTATTAAATTTATTCTAGAAAAAGTACAAGGCACAAAAGGAAGCAAGTAAACCACAGAACCAAGAAAAAAAACATGCCCCACCCTATGGAGTCCTAAAATAGTGAAGGACAAGAGAATCTCCTTGAATAAAATTGACTCCTTCTTGAGTAAGGGAAATAATATTAGGGAGACAAGTGATACTGGACCCATGTGATTCCAGAGAAGCCAGGTGGTCCGCAACCTTATTACCCTCCCTCCACGTGTGAGTGACCTGGATGATCCTATTGAAAAGGGAATTAAATTTCCTGATGTGGTAAGAAACTGGCCAATGGATTGGACCTCTACTATGCAGGAGTCGTGAAGAATTAGAGAGTCAGTTTCCTGTTGTGTCAGAACCAGGTTCTTCTGGTTGCAAAGATCGAGGTCGGTAAGAACTACATTAATCTCTGCCTGAAGCATTGTTCCACTTCCATAATACATAGTTAAGGACAGGATTACACTCCCCCCAGTGTCCCGCACCACCTCTCCTCTACGCATATCACCCAAAACACATGATCCATCAGTATTTAATTTTAGTCCGTTTGGTGGGGAACCATCGAACCCATTGTCGCTGCTTCCTGGAAGTATAAGGCATGGCCAATGGATTGGCCCTCTTCTAGGCATGAGTCTACTATCCCCTGAAACAATTTATCCTATAACATCACATCACAAAGAGTAGTGGATGAGAAAGCCGTGAAGGTGACGAAGAATCTCCAAACAGTGTTGGCCCATTCTCCCTCGAAGAAAATGTGATCGAAGATTTCCTCTAGTTTAACTTTACAGTAGTTGCAGTAAGATGCGAGACTAATCTCCACTTTATTAATATTGTAATTAGTAGGTATTGTATGATGCTAGATCCTCCAGATGAGGAAATTATATTTGGATGTAATCCTTTGCACCAAAAATCTCACTCCATCTATCAAGTGGATCCGTTGGTGAGCATATCCTACGAAAATCCTTCAACGAGAATTTCCCCAAGGTAGACAGTGTAAATACACATTGGTTCGGCTCCGCATTAATGGTGATCAAATCATAAAATTCTTGTTGGATCTTATAAAACACTGCCCTGATGAAAGCCTAGTGTAGGTTTGCCTCTTTGAAGGATATGGAAGGGGCATGACACCCCAGACAACCAATCACCGACCCTGCCCAGTTCTGAAACTAGAAAAGAATATCACCCTCTCCCACGATCCACCGAGCATGCTATTGAAGAGTCTGAATAAGTTGGAAAATCCTAGACCAAATGGGGGAACCTTGTATGCTACTATCACCTGTAATTCCTCCATAATTATGGCCCCTAGATCTCCCCCATAGAGTTCAATTATCAATTACTTCCCATTCCAATTTTTCATGCATGCATGTTATCATGGTTACCAAACTTCACACATTAATACCACCAACATGTATGGGCTGATCCATCCTCTACCAAGAGACGCAATGCCTATTTCCTTCAGACAATGCATCCTAAATAAAACCAACCAGCACCTTATCAATAAATTTGATCACCCCTCAGCACAAGGGTCACAACCAATATGTACACCAAAATAATAGACAGTACACAGTTCACCAGAGATATACAGCCCCAAAGGATAATAAGTGAGTTTTCCAGTTGAGAACCCTCCCTGTAATCTTACTCACTACATGGTCTAAGTCCTGGATGTTCATGCGACCTGAAGACATGGGAGTGTCTAGGTACTCTATTGGGAACTTGCCTCGTTGCATATCCAACCTGCTGCACAGGTGACTGACCCAAATTGTAGCACACTTATTTGAGATATATAGATTACTCTTGGAGTTTTTGATCAGATGCCAGCTATAGAAGAAATACTCCTTGAGAATACATTTGATGCCACACACATACCTCTTACCAGCATTTGAAAATATGATTGTGTCATCTACAAACATCATGTGAGAGATGGTGGGCATGCTCTGTTTCCTCTTGTAAGGCATGATCCTCCTGCTCAAGATTACTTTGTTAATTAGGCGGCTAAGAGTATCTTGCATCTGGATGAAAATGATCAAGGAGATAGGGTCATCTTGGAATAGAACATGAACCACCATGAAGAAGCCATGGGTTCTCCCCAAGAAGGTGATAACCATCCACGAAGAGCTAAAAACATTTGAAAATAATATCCAGAGCCTTGGAATAAAATCCCATTCTGGTTATGAACCTATTAATGAACCCCCATTCCACCCTATCATACACCTTATTCATATCTAGCTTCATATCCATATTGGATCCATGATACTTACAATTGATATCTATCAGTAGCTCCTACGCCAGGGCAATAGCTCCATGGATGAATCTCCCCCTCACAAAGCCATGTTTCTTAATAGATATCCACCAGGGTAGGCGCATGGACAACCTCATGTTAATGGTGCTTGTAAGGATTATATAGGGAAAATTTCACATGATATCAGGTATATAATGTGAGAGAGAGGATGTAGATACCCTAAGCTTGACGTACATGGACATTACATTACTTTTGCGGAATACTTAGTACATAAAAAAAACACACACACAAGGACCGTAATAGTTTAGTGTCTTTGGAAACTCAGAATATAATCTTCTAATCATGGTGAAAGATCTTCAACATCTCCCATAAAGATCTTACCCTTTTTTTTCTTACCTACAACCTTTCTTTATATCCTTATGTCCGATATGCTTCGTATGTATCCGAACCTCCTCTTCTTTGAAGCACCTCTTTGAGACCTCCTCTTAGGGCACTAAAATTGGTCTTTAAAGAAGACCGAGACCTCTAGTATGTTTCTAGGGAAGTGGAGAAGAGAATTTGGCAGGGGTTGGCCGAGCTTGAAGGCTCAAAGTGGTGTGAGGAAGAGAGGGAGGAGGTGCCCTTTTATAAGGGAGGAGAGGGGCACCTTTGGAAAAACTAAAAATATTATTTTATTATAAAGCCATATTCGGTTTTAAATAGCTCCAAATTAATTTATTTCAAAAATAATGTGGGTATGGGTGTAAATCCTCTCATCCAATAGAATTTGGGCAAGTTTAGGTTACTAAATTTAAACCTTATCATTTAGATTTAACTTTAAGTTAGATAATTTTACTTTTACCGTGTCTTTTTGTGTTCTTACACTATAAGGTTAATAAACTTACTATAACAAGCCAAATGAACCCCAAGTTGTTTATTATTAATATATATAACCTTATATAAGTAATTTTAACCTTATATTTTTAGGAATAAAATAACAATTAATAATATAATATTTGTTTTAAAAACTATTTTATATCAATTTTGACACTATTTGGTAATTGATTTTTGTGAAAATCATAACAGAATGATTAGTTCGAACAAAGTTAACTAAATCAATACTAACATGTCATATTAACCTACAAAATTAGTGAAATTCATAAAAAGTCTCAAATTACATTTATTTGGGTATTTATAACATCAATTATGTCAATATTTCATTAATAAGATAATTATTACATCATCATTGTGTAAAAAATAAATTAAATTATTTAATGTCTAAAAATTATAAATAAAATACCATTATATAGGAAATATTTTTATCTTTATAATGAATATTTATAGTCTAATTTATCTTATGTATAACCCTATATTAAAAATGATTTACTTATTAAACTTTGATTTTAACTATTTTAACCCTTCTTTAAATAAATTAATATTAAATTTCCTAATCTAATCCAAGTGGGCCTAAATGGTCATATTTTATTCCTAAGGTTGTTTTTGGTCGAATTACACTTATCCAATAGAACTAGGACATGTGTTAGGGTAATAATAATATCATTTTTACCCTTAATTACCCTATTTACTTTTAACCGTGGTAAAAAAAAGTAAAAAGTTACTATTCACCAAAAATTATTTTCATCTCTTTGAACCACATTTTACTTACTGACATAAACCGTGTCTCTAGGATTTTTGAAATTCCATTCACAAAAGCGGTAAAATTAAGTTTTATGTAAATTTGCAAATTCTCCTAGGAGGTGGGTAAAAGACGGTCAAAAGTTCACTAAAATTTTTATATATCTAAAATTATTATAAAATGACTCTAATGAATTATATTGAACTTATATAGGTATTGTGTATCAATGTTGACCTAAAATAAATTTAAATAAAATAAATAATTTTTTAAATAAAAATTCAGTTTTTAAATAGTAACCCAGTGTTTTCACTATTCATCAAAAATTGAAAGTTTTCAGAAAAATACCAAAATTTCACCCTAGGCTAATTTCGATTTTTCTGAATCCAAAAATGAAGTCCATTTTGAAAGAAAAAATTTATAAAATTTCAAAAAGTGGGTATTACTATTCATAACGGCTAGTTCTAATAATATTTAAATAATATATCGTTGTTTAGTAAAACCCGGTATTGCGTACAACACACGCTATCGAGGAAGGTCGCGATTGTGTGTAATGCAAGCCAAGTCAGGGTTTCATGTTGTGAAAGACTCCTTTGTTGTTTCGTTATAACAGAATCCAACCATTTTTCATTTATACATTGAATATATATATATACTCAATGTTGCGTAGAATGACTATTATCAAACGAACTTGAAATTGTGTGTAACACAATCTAAGAATAGTGTTGCGTATACTGCACGCTAATACAGTGTTGCATAAAGCACAAGAAAATCTTGTTGTAGCATAAAACACATGACATCAAATAAATTAAAAAGAATACTTATCATAAAATATCAGGTTGTTACATTCTACCCCCCTTAAAATGAATTTCTCCCTCAAAATTCGTCGGGGTTATACATTGTTTTTTTACTTGAAAGATTCATTAATTGAAACCCACATGGTAAAATGAAATACCAAAACTTGGCTTTAAAAACTAAAGTATGAAACATAACGGTTACCCAAATTAACTAATCACTGGGTTTCCACATAGGAGAACATAGGTGAAAATATGGATATGGAAGAGAAATCTAACTGTCATGTTCTGATGGAGAGTAGTAGAGAATATGGCTATGAAAAATACAACAATCACAAAGCCATAAATTTGTGATGATCTAGGGTACCATCTGAATCATCAGATATAAGGGAACCAAGACAACATTTTTGGTTTTCAAGATCATTTCCCTAAAGTTGAAGAATTTGAATTAGAATAAATACTTACTTTATTTTTGTACAATCTCACTGTTGTTCGTGCTTTGAACAATTTACACTTCATCTCTTAAAGAAATGAAGTTGAATTTTTTATTCTTGAAGTGTTAACAGATCATGTGATAGAATGATGGGTCATTCCATCTTTTTCAAACAAAAGGTTAGCAAAAGTTATCAAATATACATAAGTCCATCTATGGTGAGGTTAATCATATACGATTCCAAAAAAGAACTTATACATCATATATCATACCGCGTAATAAAATAAAACTTGTTTCTACTAACCAGGGACTTCCTGTAGGCCATTGGTAGGCGATAAAGGCCAGTCGCACTTTGGTTGTGGGTTCGATTCCCATAGCCTTGTCCGACGCGATGGGCTGTCGCCCATCCTGCAGGTTGTCCTTTTTCTAAAACTATATTACTATAACATCCCATCAATAATATCAAAAAAAGTTCTATCCTTAAACAATACTAACTTATGTCCAAAATAATCCATTCCAATCTTTAGGCTTATCTAAAATACTTCGGTCCAAGCTCATAGTATAAAGAAAATGATTACTTGAAATTTCACATAACAATCACGTGAATGCCATCATTTATCTCCCATATATCATAAGATATATCTTGTTGGTCAAATTAAAAACATGTGAATACCTTAATCATGTATTCTCTTGAAGAATGAATACCCATTGAACCTTAGTGAAAACATGAATGCAGTTAAAAGTTAACACTTTTTACATACCAAAATCCTCAAAATTCTATATACTCAAACCATGATATCACTTAGTCCTTATATGAACCATGAGCTCATGAATACACTCAAACATATCATTATCTTATTATCCCTTCATTATGCGCATATCATCTGCTTTCCAAAATATTTGAATCACTTTTCATGGTTACCGGTACCATTCAACATATACTTTCAAATACTTTAGGAAAAACAATAGTGTAACAATCCTTAGATGATTATTTATTCCATAGTACCATACATTATTATTTATAAACACACAATCATTCCACTAACTTCTTAAACCACTGACTGAGCTTCATCATTTTTTCATCTCATATTTCATTTGTAGCCTCTTCATCATCATCCACATAAATTATACTCATATGACCATGCTGATTCTCTTTATTAGATTTTCCCTTAGGGCATTGGTTTGCATAATGCCCATACATTCCACATTTAAAACATCTAATCATTGTTGATGTCGTAGCAATACCATTATCCTTTTCCATGGTTTTAACTGAACCTTTTCCTTTGCACTTGTTGGCTTTGTGTCCTTCTTTTCCACACCCAAAGAATCTTCCAGATCCTTTGAAACAATCTCCCCGATGCCTCTTACCACATGATTTACATGAGGGAAATTGAACTTTCTTTCCTCTATGATCATCATGAAACTCCATATTTCTCTTATTATCTGAGTCAAGAAACTTACCAAAGTTGAGATTATTGATCATATTATGAGATTGCTGATTAGGCATAATAACGATGTTTGGACTTCCAGATCTCGTTTCATTTGGTTGCTCATGAAGAATATCATTCCATTGTCCGCCATATCCTCCATTATCATGAATCTTCCACTTTCCAGCCATTTTCTAAAACCCAAAAATAATAGTGTGAGAGGAAAAAATAATTCTAGGGAAAACAACATAGTAAAGGGGGAATACCCTCAATATCTAACATCTTAGGTTAAATTCTAAAATCGTTTCCGTAGTTCTAGGACTATATCGTATACGTATACTTATCCTTTGGGACATCCCTAGACATACCTTAGAAATATCTCTAGGGATCTCACTAACGTTTTCGCATCCTAGTTTCCAAAGGTTGACTAAACCTTTCCTCTGATACCAACTGTAGATACCCTAAGCTTGACGTACATGGACATTACATTACTTTTGCGGAATACTTAGTACATAAAAAAAACACACACACACAAGGACCGTAATAGTTTAGTGTCTTTGGAAACTCAGAATATAATCTTCTAATCATGGTGAAAGATCTTCAACATCTCCCATAAAGATCTTACCCTTTTTTTCTTACCTACAACCTTTCTTTATATCCTTATGTCTGATATGCTTCGTATGTATCCGAACCTCCCCTTCTTTGAAGCGCCTCTTTGAGACCTCCTCTTAGGGCACTAAAATTGGTCTTTAAAGAATACCGGGACCTCTAGTATGTTTATAGGGAAGTGGAGAAGAGAATTTGGCAGGGGTTGGCCGAGCTTGAAGGCTCAAAGTGGTGTGAGGAAGAGAGGGAGGAGGTGCCCTTTTATAAGGGAGGAGAGGGGCACCTTTGGAAAAACTAAAAATATTATTTTATTATAAATCCATATTCGGTTTTAAATAGATCCAAATTAATTTATTTCAAAAATAAGGTGGGTATGGGTCTAAATCCTCTCATCCAATAGAATTTGGGCAAGTTTAGGTTACTAAATTTAAACCTTATCATTTAGATTTAACTTTAAGTTAGATAATTTTACTTTTACTGTGTCTTTTTGTGTTCTTACACTATAAGGTTAATAAACTTACTATAACAAGCCAAATGAACCCCAAGTTGTTTATTATTAATATATATAACCTTATATAAGTAATTTTAACCTTATATTTTTAGGAATAAAATAACAATTAATAATATAATATTTGTTTTAAAAACTATTTTATGTCAATTTTGACACTATTTGGTAATTGATTTTTGTGAAAATCATAACAGAATGATTAGTTCGAACAAAGTTAACTAAATCAATACTAACATGTCATATTAACCTAGAAAATTAGTGAAATTCATAAAAAGTCACAAATTACATTTATTTGGGTATTTATAACATCAATTATGTCAATATTTCATTAATAAGATAATTATTACATCATCATTGTGTAAAAAATAAATTAAATTATTTAATGTCTAAAAATTATAAATAAAATACCATTATATAGGAAATATTTTTATCTTTATAATGAATATTTATAGTCTAATTTATCTTATGTATAACCCTATATTAAAAATGATTTACTTATTAAACTTTGATTTTAACTATTTTAACCCTTCTTTAAATAAATTAATATTGAATTTCCTAATCTAATCCAAGTGGGCCTAAATGGTCATATTTTATTCCTAAGGTTGTTTTTGGTCGAATTACACTTATCCAATAGAATTAGGACATGTGTTAGGGTAATAATAATATCATTTTTACCCTTAATTACCCTATTTACTTTTAACCGTGGTAAAAAAAGTAAAAAGTTACTATTCACAAAAAATTATTTTCATCTCATTGAACCACATTTTACTTACTGACATCAACCGTGTCTCTCGGATTTTTGAAATTCCATTCATAAAAGCGGTAAAATTAAGTTTTATGTAAATTTGCAAATTCTCCTAGGAGGTGGGTAAAAGACGGTCAAAAGTTCAATAAAATTTTTATATATCTAAAATTATTATAAAATTACTCCAATGAATTACATTGAACTTATATAGGTATTATGTATCAATGTTTACCTAAAATAAATTTAAATAAAATAAATAATTTTTAAAATAAAAATTCGGGTTTAAAATAGCAACCCAGTGTTTTCACTATTCATCAAAATTGAAATTTTCAGAAAAATACCAAAATTTCACCCTAGGCTAATTTCGATTTTCCGAATCCAAAAATGAAGTCCATTTTGAAAGATAAAATTTATGAGATTTTAAAAATTGGGTATTACTATTCATAACGACTAGTTCTAATAATATTTTAATAATATATCGTTGTTTAGTAAAACCCGGTATTGCGTACAACACACGCTATCGAGGAAGGTCGTGATTGCATGTAATGCAAGACAAGTTAGGGTTGCGTGTTTTGCAAGACTCCTTTTTTGTTTCATTATAACATAATCCAACCATTTTTCATTTATACATTGAATATATATATATATATATATATATACTCAATGTTGCGTAGAATGACTATTATCAAACGAAATTGAAATTATGTGTAACACAATCTAAGAATAGTGCTGCGTATACTGCACACTAATACGGTGTTGCGTAAAGCACAAGAAAATCTTGTTGTAGCATAAAACACATGACATCAAATAAATTAAAAAGAATACTTATCATAAAATATCAGGTTGTTAGAGAGGAGGGGTCATTCACCCTAGGAATTAGTACAAGGGTCATGGAGCTCGCAACCCGTGGTAGGTAACCCCCGTGAAAGAAGTCCTGGATAGACAAAACAATGTCCCCCTTAACCAACTCCCACGACCCTCTATAAAATGAGCCAGGGAAGTAGTCAGGCCCTAGAGTGCTCTCCGAGTTAAGGTTAAGCATCGCAGTATGGATCTCAGCCTCTCTGGGGATCACCTCCATGAGGTCATTGTCCTCTGGTGATACATAAGTATGCATTGTCTCTCAAATATCTACTCTCCTATTGGGGTACCCACTGGGAATCCTTGCATTTGGACCTACAAGAAGGTATTTAAAGAAAGTAAGTTCCATTCCACCCACTTTATCTCTATCATCCGTGTATGACCCATCCTCATGCATTATATTGGGTTTAGTGGGCCGATGCTTATCCTTGAGATAGGCATGAAAGTAAGATGTGTTCTTATCCCCCTCAGTTAACCATTTGATCCTTGAGCTCTCCCAAGCCTTCTGCTCTTGACCGAGGATCATTTAAGCCAACCTATTTTTCTTGTCTGCCATCTCATTGAACACCATATCATTCTAAAGGTCCTCCAAGCTGCCTTCCATATGCTCAATCTCCTATTTGAGGGCATCCATATTTTGGTCGATTGGAGGGTGATATCTTTCCCATGTCTGGAGCCCCTACTTCAATCTACTGATCTTGTTATGGATGGCCACCCATGTATGCCCCTGGACTAATTCTCCCCATGAAGATTTAACCAGTTGGATATAGTACAAATTACATGTTCTATGGGCATGGAACCTGAATCGTTCATGCATATCCTACATGGCGGAAAAGTGAACCAGTAGTGGGGAGTGATCATAGATGCCACGAACCAAATGATTTACCTTTTCATTCAGAAATGTAGTGATGGCGTGGATGTTATCTAGGCATCGATCAATCCAGCTCCAATAGCGTCTACTCCCATTCTAGTTATTACACCATGTGAAGCAGTCCCTCATGTAACCCAAATCAAATAGGCCCTTGCCTGCCATGAACTAGTTAAAATCCATGCTCACCCTTCAAGGAAATCCGCCTCTACCTTTCTTCTCTTTCGAATCCACCACAATGTTGAAGTCCCCACCTATTATCCATGGTTCCTCTCTTGGATAAAATTCATTTGGATCCTGCGACAAAGATTCCCTCCTTTGACTATTGAAGCTCCCATAAGCAAAGGTCACATAGAGGGTACTCATCCCCATCTTCACCCTTGTGGAAATGAACTGGTCACCCGCTTGGACCATCTCCACCGATACATCCCTTCTACAAAAGATCTAGATATGGCGATTGGATGGGTTGGATTGAATGGATGCATGTATCCTTATTTTACGAGTGAATTGGTTAAGTTTAGCAGGTGCCTACTTGTGTTCCATGACGACATCAATCTACACCTTGTTCTTCTTGATTTCCGATACAAGGAAGTCAATATGAACTCGTGCTCTGAGGCCAAGAGAATTCCATATGATCCTTAGTAACATTAATCAAAGTTAAGCCCGACTTTGGCCCTAGGATTCTTGGTCCCATTCTGTAGGGAGGAAGAACACTCCCGATTCTATCGAAGCTTCTTCTTTGATTTCAATCGAGTGCAAACACCTGGGATTAGGTCCAGGGGGTCAGAAACTGGTGAGGACCAGCGGGGGTATCCCTTGCACGATTTTACATAGCCACTGCTCGGAGGAGACATGAACTTAGAAGGATGACCCTGTTCCCTTTGATTGGTATGTCATTAGTTAAAGTTAAAGAAGGAGGATATTCCCAATACCTCCTTTTGTACAAGGTACGAGCACTAAAATTTCATAATCATTCCATTTTGGAATCACAAATTCTCCAATGGTCTTCATGGAATGAATTAATAATCTTTATATTTTGACTCGATAAATTTGTGGTAGTATTTATAAATGGTATTATTATATACTACAAAATTAAGGAGAAACATTAGTATAAATTGAGTACTGTGTTGAAGATTTTAAAGAAGATAATTTATATGAAAAATATAGTAAATGTGAATTATAGATACAGAAAGTATCATTCTTGGGGAAAATTATCACAAGTAAAGGGATATCTATAGACCCTATGAAGACTAAAGTGATTGAGGAATTTCTTAGACCAATATCTTTTATGATGATCCAAAGTTTTTCTCAGATTAAATGGTTATTGTTGGTGATTTTAGAAACTTCTATAGATTGTGAAATCCTCTAACTAAGATAAATCATAAGGGAGTGAAGTATGTCTGGATAGAAGAATGTGGATATAGCTTCATGGATATGAAGAAGAGGCTAACTAAAGAACTTGTAATCACACTACCCATAACCATGGAAGGATTTTAGGTTTATAGTGATGCATAAAAGAATGGTTTGGTATGTTTACTTATAAAAAATGATAAAGTGATAGGCTATTCCTCAATATAGTTGAAGGTGCATGAGAAAAATTATCTGACTCACGATCTAGAGTTAATTTTGGAAATCTTTGCATTAAATATATAAAGTAATTAACTCTAAAGAGAGAAGTGTGATATATATAGACCATAAGAGATTATAATATATATTTAAATAGAAAGATATCAGTATGTGATAATTATATTATTAAATCTAATTAAAGATTATGAAATCCCAATCCACTAACATGTTAAGAAATAGAACAAAGTTGTAGATTCTCTAAGTAGAAAAGATATTATAACCTTATCTATGATGAGGATCAACAAGGATACAATATTATTAAACATTTAAAGGATGGACATGATAATCTTGAAGGAAGGAAAATCATTATATATTTCTCAAATGATTTATAATCCATCACTACTTGAGAAGATTAAGAAAGATCAAAGGGATCATGTGGAGATACAGAAGAAAGTGGATACTATAAGGAAAGGAAAATACTTTGAGTTAAATGTTAATGATTATGGATTTGTGAGTTTTAGGAAATGAATATGTGTACCCTTATAGATAGAGATAAAAAATGTGATACTGAATGATACTCATAGATCAACATTCTCCATTCACCTAGGGAGCATAAAGATGTATAAAGATCTCAAGAACACTATTGGCAGGAAAATATGAAGAAGGAGATTGAATAATATGCATCAAGGTTCCTGGTGTGTTAATAGGTGAAGGAAGAAATGAAAAATTACAAAGGTATGATGCAACCATTACCCATAACTACATGGAAATGGGAGAAAATTACTAAGGATTTTATCATGGGTCTTCCAAATACATACAAATGGAACAATTCCATATGGGTTTTGGTGGACTATCTTATAAAGACTAATCAATCAATTTCCATTTATGAGGAATTATCACTCAATCACATTACAATGATATATATTAGAGAAGTGGTAAGGATTCATGGAACACCACTATCAATTATATCATATTGACATATAAGGTTCACCTAAAAGTTTTGTAAGAGTCTTCAGTATACTCAAAAAATATATTTAAACATAAATATAGCCTATCGTCCCTATATTGATGGACATTATGAATAGAATATCTAGGATCTTGAGAATATGTTGAGATCTTTCTCTATATACTTCAAGGGAGGCTAGGATCAATATATTCCATTATACTAGTTCTCGCACAACAACAGTTTCCACTCAAGTATTCAAATGGCCCCATATGATTATCTATATGGGAAGATATATATAACACCAATATATTGGGAGGAATTTTGTGAATGAAATTTTCTAGGAACTAATATGGTTAAATAAATGACATAAAAGGTCAATATTATTTATCAACACATAAATACGGATCAAATTAAAAAGAAGAGAAATGATGATAACTATTGATGAGAATTTGAGTTTAATGTTGGTGAAAAATTATTCCTCTATATATCTCCATTCAATAGAATCATTATATTTTGGAAGAAGGGGATGCTAAGTCCAAGATACATCATCCCCTTTTATATTCATGATCGTATTGGAATAGTGGTATACCAAATAGAACTCCCACAAAACCCATATGAAGTACATGATGTGTTCCATGTATACCTCTTGAGGAAGAACATACCAGATCCCTCATATGTACTAAATATATAGGTGGTACAATTTGAGGATGATCTCTCTTATGAATAGTATTCATTGAAGATCTTGGACAATAGAGACAAAGTTTAGTGTAATAACAAAAATAACCAAGTTAAGATACTTTGGAGAAATCATAAGTATAGAGAGGTGAGATGGGAAAATGAAGAGATAATGAAACACAATTACCAACATTTCTTTCACCCTAGTGTATGTAATGACATTTCAAGGGCCAAATTTCTTAAGGGGGTAAGAATGTAATGACCCATAATTTATATATAGAAATTTCCCTTCTTAATATATACAATTTTTTATATAAGGTAATATAGATGGAAAGGGATAAAATCACCTTATAATTAATTCATAATATAATATATCTATAATATTACATTTGGGATAACAATTTTACTTGTTTTATTGTAGTAATATAGACATATTTCATGCATTAAAATTCATTTTTTTAAATTTTTTATGTTTAAGATATTAAAGCTAAAAATATTTTTTTCACTTATATAATTTTAATATATTATAATTAATTCTATTTTTTATTAATCATGTGAAAATTAACTTAGGATTAATTTTTGCTATTTTAATAAAATAATTGATTTTTAGGGTGAATAGTAAAAAATACTATTTTTATCAGAATTGTAATTTTTTATGATAGTGTCATAAGATAAGATTAAACTTTAGATTTATAAACATTAAATATGTATTTATGGAATAAAAATTATACATTCTATAATATTATGTTGAAATTATAAATCAAATTCATAACATTTTTGGACTTAAGTAATATTTAGTTCTAATAAAAAATATGTTTTGGTCTTTACTCTAAATTAAATATCATTTTTGTAAAACATGGTTTTGATTTTTCATAATAGCCACAAAAAATTATTTGTTTTATAATAAACCAATTTTTTCCTTGAAAACGAAATAAATTTATTATCTTATCCCACACATAAATTTTAAATTTAAATGAACTTTTCTAAGAAACATTTTTTACGCATTAGGTGCACTAATACTAAATTTAATTTCTCTAAATATTATAAATATTATTTTATAAAATTAATAACATATTTGAAATAATAATTTTAAAATTATTAAATAATTACAGTTTTATTTCTTTTCCTTTAAAATTATCTACTGCGAGTGAAAGTAGATTTATCGCAGTAAGTTCAAATCATGGTAAAAATGGTTTAGCATAGTGAAAAAGGTTAAAACATGTGAAAAAATGTATGATATTGTATGGAGGAGGTATTATAGATATTATATTATTCCAAAAACAATTATTATTCATTTTGGAACCTTTTTTATTGAATAGTGAAATGAAATTATTGAAAAGAAAAGCGATTTTACAAAAATGCCATTATTTTTACTTATAAAGGATATCCCCTCATCCCCATTTACCCAATAATTCCAAATATTTGGATAACAAAACTCTTAATTAGTATCTCTTTAACACCCTACCCATTCCCTTGAAGCATTTTCCTCACCAAAATACTAATCTAAGGAGCCTTAAGGAGTTACCCAAGGGAGAAATTACAAGGGAGAGGTAATACTCTTAACCCAACTTTTCTAGTTCTTTTCTTCCCCCAAACCCCTAAAATACCCTATATCCATGAAAATATGATATTTTTTTTATTATGATTAATTTTTATTATATTAATGTAATATCCATTTTATACCTCCTTCAAAATCATTGAGAAAAATGAAAACTTTGTCATGGATATGTGCGGACCACCACCCCTATGAATGACACATTCAATTATTCATCACCACCTTAAATAAAAGGTTAAAAAATGTTAATTAATTAATTAATATGGTATTTATAAAATTTTTATAATTAATAAATGATAATTATTTCATTTCCCACCCCCTCCCATTCCATGGAAAATGAAAGTGTCATCCGTGCGTACATGCAGACTACTACCTCCACCAAAAGACATGTTTTATCTTCCATGGACACGTAAAAATGGATGAATTTAAAAATTAATTAATTTTGTAAAAATGATATTTTTGATTACATTAATATATGGAATAATAATATTTTGAATTATATATGTGTGATAAAAAATAAATATTCGTAGTAACTTCAACCACCTTAAATGGAATTATCAAGGAACCTTTCTTAAAAATATATAATTATTGTTATAATAGAATAATAAATTACAAAAAAAAATACCCAATTTTTTATATCATGAATATATTTTACAACACCTTTGACCACAATCACCAAATTGAAAGTTTTAAGGAGAAATTAACTGAACAATATTGAGTATCCTACGTAAGCAAAAACTATAGTAAAAATAAATAAATAATAGATAAAAATGGACTATATAAAATTAAATATATATGAATAAGGTTATTGGGTATGTATTTAATAAAATAAATTCAATTATTCATAATTTAATCACAAGTGTAGAGAAAATCCGGACCCAAGGTAAAGGATCTTCTATACCATCCTCGTTACATGTCAGTTACACATTCACTTTATTTTTCTCCATTTGAATAATATTATTATAATCAACTTATTATATATATATATATATATATTTATATTAAATTTATACCTAGTAAAATATCATTTTCATTATTTGGGTTTATCTTGTTTTTAGTTCCCTTCAAAATTTCCACTTTAAAGTACACCCACTTTAAGGGAACATTCCTAGTTCTTGCCTCATATAAAGAATCAAAACCATAAAATGTTTTTAAATCATGAATAGATTCTAATGAATCCTCATTATTTCATGGATAACCAACTTTGTTCAATTGTAGTTTTTATTTAAAAAAATAATCTCTTTTCTTTCTAAAAAATATCCTCACTTATTTCATAAAACATCACCCAAGTAGTTCATTTTTATTATTTATTATCCAAATCCTTATCATGAATTTTCTACATTGGAATTAAATATTCAATAAATATGTCCACTTTTAAATCATTAAACTAAAAAATAATTTAATTCATCCTTATTTTGGTAATTCTTATGATTTAACCTTCAATTATTCCTTGAATCAAAATTATGAAACTCACTTCATACTCATGGGTTTAACCATGATAAGGATTTATATATAGTTTATTTTCATTATATGGCACACACATGTATTATTTTAATTATATAAATGGTGGGACGAGAATTATATATCCCTATAATGCATTGGGTAAAGTTTTATATATCATTAATTTCTATGTAAGGGATTAGAGAGTGAACTTAATCAACCACGGGACATTGTCCACTTTATGATGATGGTCTTAGGAGTGACCCTTGACTTTTGTTTTTTATGTAATGTCTTATTTTGTTTCCATATATTCCATGATTCCATTATTTTATGATTTCATTTCCTTATTTCATGTTTATATGATTATAATCATTATCTTTATGATATCATGTTATTCCTCTTGACTCGCATGTTAGGATTTATTTCCATGTTTATTAACTTATTGGGATTTCTAGATCACAATTTTACTTATATATTTTCTCAAAGGCATCCGATGTAGTTTTAGAAGTTCTATGGGAGTTAGGATTACTATGTGGAGTTTTAAATAGTGATTATGATTTTAAATTTAAGATGATTTATTTAAATATATAATATTTCAAATACCCTAGACCTATAGATCCTTGGTTTTTACTTATTGATAATATATACAAAAAATTATAAAATAAAGTATGTTTAAGGATTAGATCCTTATAGTTGTTTTTAGAGAATAATATTTTTATTTTATAATATTATTATTACATAACTTTATTAAAGTCCTTAGGAATAAGTTTAATAATAAGATAATATCCTGAAGTTTTGATAAAGTTTTGAGTATGAGGTTTTACTAGAAATGGAATCTCTATTTGTGTTTGGATACTACATGTGGATGCAGGCTCTAGAACATATGTTCCCAGGGTTTACCTGAAAAGGTTATATTGTCTATTAACTCGATCATCACATGGTTCATGAGAAATAGACCTAACTATGCACATGGGTTGAAACTCCTGAGGGATATGATTTGGATAATTCATATTCTCTTTACAAACCATTATGCCAGATTTGATTTTTTTTGAACTTAATTAGGTTAGGGAACCTAATAGAAAAATGTCCATGGAAAATTAAGGTTGAAACTTATAGATTCAGTCATTAGGTTTTTCACATAATTTATGATTCAATCCCTCTAAGTTTGTGGTTTACTGTTTATACACTTATTTATCAAAATATTTCCATTCATAATTATCCTTTATTTTAGAAAATGGTTGTACATAGGAAGAATCATGTTCACAATATGTGTAATGGAAAATGTGATGACTTCCCTGATGAAATGCCTAACATGATGAGAGTAGGATCTAAGAACCTCTTAGTAGTATTGGCACAACTGACTCAAGTTGTGAATAATAAGTTAAATTATTTGGAACAATTTATAAGAGAGGAAGTTGTTGTTGAGTCCTTTTATATGATAGAGACCTCAAAATTTAGTGGATCTTATTATCCCATAATCACTAAAAAATGGATTAAATAAATTGAGAATATATTCTATTTCCTTCAATGCTATAATAAAGATAAGGTCATATTAGTTATTTACTACCTTGGGGGAAAAGCTGATCAGTGGTGCACACTGATCAAGAATAAATATACCATAAAATACATAAAATATATAGAGTGGGATGAATTCAATAAGTCATTTATCAATAAATATTTCCTTTTCACTCTCCATCCTAAAATGGAGAGGTATTTACTTACACTCAAGTAAAATGAGGATGAATCTATTAGATCTTATGTGGTGAACTTAATAAGGTTTTCATGATACACCTCTAGTTTTTTATTAAATCCAAAAGTAAAATTGATTGCCTTTTCAGTGGGCTAAAACTGATTCTATGAAGATATTTTTAAATTCAATACTTAGACCACTATGAAGAAGTCGTCTAATGTGACCCAAAATTTGAGATGGAAATGGGTGATTCTTAGTGGGGTCATGGGAATAGTGATAATAAGTTAGTAATAGAGTTTAATTATTTGGGATCATGAAATAATACTCCTGAAAGTAATAAAATACAACACCCCACATGTAAAAATTGTGGAAATAAGCATCCTGGAACCTGTCACATGGGTATTAGTAAATGTATGAATCATGAAAAAGAGGGGAATCGAGCTAATTTATGTAGAAGCTAGATGAATAATCCCACAAATATGATTGAATACAATAATACCCATTTAAATCCTAAACCCATTTCCCAATGTTTAAACTATAAGAAATGTGGACACTATGAAAAACAATTCACTAAACCAAGGGTCATCAAATATAACTAATGAAAACAACCCCAAGGACAAGAGAGTAGGGGTAGGATTATGCTATAAACAATGTAGAGGTGGATCAAGACAATTATGCAATGATAGGCACACTAGTTATTTAATCAAGAATAGAGAATATACTATTTTATATTGGTTATACATAATATTTAATATCATGTAAGTTTAGTAGAACTATTCAAACAACACCACAAAATATTAAGGTTAATTTTTTAGTGAAAAACACCAGTGGAGAGATTATTGCCACTAATTTACAAAACTATTCTCTAATTAATATCTTTGGGATCAATCTTTTAATGAACCTTTTTATAATCCCTTTAGTTTAATTCGACACTATACTGAGAATAGACTAGTTGTCTCTACATAAATCCCACATCAATTTATGATAGAAGGAAATAAATTTTTATATCCCAAACCATATTTTGATTTTATACAAGTGTAAGTAAGAGGATGAAACTCCTTTAGAGACTTATTTAGAATAATTGATATTTTTTCCTTATGAGAAAGAATATCTAGTTAAAATGATTGAAATAAATAAGAAAACTACTCTAGAAGACATTCTCATTATAAATGAATAAGATGATACATTCCACAAATAATTTTCTGGTTATATTCATAATTGATAGGTTGATTTATCAATTTCACTTATAACTAGATATTTTATGATATCCAAGACTTTGTATATAATAACCCCCATTGAATTTTATGAACTAAAGAAGAAATAACAAGAAAATGTGGACATGAGTTTTATAAACCTAATTACTTCACTATAGGGTACACCAGTTCTCCTTTTCAAGAATAAGTATAGTTCAATGTTTCTATGTATTTATTATCTTAAACTCAATAATATTACAATAAATAAAAAGTATCCCTGCCTTGAATTGATTATTTTTTATCAATTATGAAGAGATCAATAAATATATAAAGTAAACCTTTGATCAGGATATAATCAGTTAAAGGTGAATGAGGATACTCCCAAGACCTATTTTTATACATGTTGAAATCACTAAAAGTTCATAATCATGCCATTTGGACTCATGAATGCTCCATTGGTCTTCATGGAGTTAATTGATAGAGTTTTTATAGATTACCTTGACAAATGTTTGGTAGTATATATAGATGATATCCTTATATAGTCTAAAATCAATGAGAAACATGAGGAGTATTTGAGTACCGTGTTGAAGAAATTAGTGAAGGGGAATTTATATGAAAAATATAGCAAATGTGAGTTATATATGGAGAAATAACCATTACCAGAGATTATGATCAAAAGTAAAGGGATATATATAGACCCTACAAAGACTAAAGTGATTGAGTAATTTCCTAGACCAACTTATACTAAATAGTTCCGTAGTTTTCTTAAATTAAATGGGTATTATCAAACATTTTTGAGAAAATATAAATATTTTCAAACACAATAACAAAGATAACTAAGAAGGTAGTGAAATATATCTGGATATATTATTGCGAAGATAGATTATTAGATATGAAAAAGAGGCTAACTAATGAACCTGTACTCACACTACCCATAAGTGAGGAAGGATTTATGATTTATAGTGAGTCTTCAAAGAAGAGTTTTTTGTTGTTTAGTCTTGTAGAATGATAAAGTGATATCCTACACCTCAATATAGTTAAAGGTTCATGAGAAAAATTATCCAAATTATGATCTAGAGTTGGTTGTAGTAAAATTTAAGTTGATAACATGGAAGAAGTATCACAATGGACATAAGTGTGATATATATACAAACTATAATATCAAAAAATATATATTCAAAAAAAATGAGATCAATACGATCCAATAAAGATGGTTAAAGCTAATTAAGGATTATGATTGATCTATACACTACCATCCGAGGAAGGTGAACAAAGTGGAATATAATCTAAGTAGAAAAGATACTATAACCTTATCAATAATGAGAATTAGGAATGATATGATCTTCTTGGGAATGAAAATGTTGTACATGGAATGGTAAAGGAAGGAAAACCATCCTACCTTTCTAAAATGATTGATAAAAAATCACTGCTCTAGAGTATTAAGAAATCTTAAAGGGATTCTGTGGTGGTATAAAATAAAGTGGATCCTATGAGGAAGGGAAGATCCTATGAGTTCAATATTGATGATGAAGGAGTTGTGGAATTTGGGAAATGACTATGCATACCCTCAATTAAAGAGATAAATAAATAAGCTACTAAATGATGTAAATAGCTCAATATTCTTCATTAAAAAAGGGAGCACAAAGATTTATAAAGATATTGAATAACACTATTGGTGAAAAAAATATAAAGAAGCGTATTTCATAATATACATGAAGGTTTCTAGTGTGTCGGTAGGTTAAGGAAAAAAGGAAAATTTTTAAAGGGACAATGCAACCATTTCCCATTCTAATATGGAAATGGGATAACATCATTAGATATTTTTCATAGGTATTATAAAGACATAAAAAGGAAACAATTACATATGGGTTATGGTGGGATGTATTATAAAGACTAATCAATTAATTTCCATTCGATATGACTTCCCAATCGATCACCATACAATGATATACATTAGAGAAGTGGAAATGATTAATGGAACACCACCATCAATTGTATCTGATTGAGATCCAAGGTTTACCTCAAAGTTATTTAACATTATTTAGCATGATCTCAATATAGAGTTAAAATTCATCACAACCCATCATTACCAGAATGATGAAAAATATGAACGAACTATCTATACACTTGAAGATCTATTAATATCTTGCTCTATGGATTTCAAGGGAGGTTTCAAATAATATCTTCCATTGGACGAGTTCTCATAAAAATATAGTTTCCACTCGATCATTTAAATGATCCCATATGAAGACCTCTAGGATAAGATAAATAGAAAAACTATATGTAGGGATAAAGTTTGTGAATGGAATGTTTATAGGACCTGAGATGGTCGAAGAAATAGTAAAAAAGGTTAAGAATATTCAGTAAAAAATTAATATGAATCAAAGTTGATAGAAGAGTTATGATTATAAATTTAGATGAGACATGGAGTTTAAGGTTAGTTAGAAAAAATTCCTAAAAATATATTGATGGAAGAGAGTCATGAGATTTGGGGAAAAGGGGAACACTAGTGCAAAAACACTTATTAACGTCAGTTTTTATTGATTTTTGACGTCGGTTATAAACCGATGTCTTTAATGGCGACGTTAAAGAAAACCGACACCGAAAATCGGTGAAACTTGAGTCGACTGGATTTTCGGCGGCGGTTTTATAAAAATCCGACACCGAAAATCGGTTCTTCGGCGTCTGTTTTAGATAAAATCGATGCCATAAGTCATTTTTTTTATAAAATAATTACAATTTCACTTCCAAAAAATTGAAACCCCTGAAAAAAAACACTGTATACAAAAACAATCAAACATTATTTTTGCAGAGGAACTTGAGAGAACTCAATTAAAGTAGAATTAAAATACACGTACCTGAAATATTAGAATATACATACCTCAAATCTTAATCAATATGCATAACTCAAATCTTAATCAGACCTAACAAAAAGTTTGCAAAAGTAGATTGAATATGGATTATATCAGATTGGGAATAAGACTGTGAATCATTGAATGCCTACAATAATATTGAATGATATGAAATTAATAAATAGAAAAAAGTGGCAGAAAATATATAAAAAAATTAATATAACTAACCTTATGAAAATCAGTAGTTTTCCCATTTGTGATTATCTCGTACATGAATCGTAGAATATAATAACCACATTCAACATGTCCATTTTGACGATGACACTGCAGTTATAAAACATTTAACTAATAATAAAAACCAATATATAACAAAAATATAAAAACTAATTACCTGTACGTCCACATATTTGATTTTCATTGTTTTCTTTTCTAACATGTTTTCCTTTGTAAAATGTTTCCATGAACTAAATTTTTTTATATAAGAACTAATAAAACTTGTGTAAACAATGAATATTAAACATAACAAACTTATAAAAAATGAAAAACAACTTACCTGTTTAATAAGTTGGAAAATGGTTTACGCACTTTTCTTAATAAAGAGAAAAACTAATATAAGGTGCATTCATTTGGGAAAAATACACCTAACATCCAATGTATCCTACAATACAAAAAGTTCAAAATTAATGACATTATAATGATCATTAGTTAAAAATTATGTTGATGTTCTTACTTATCAAGAAATGGAAAAAACTAGCACTGAATCTCTGTTTGTGATAATCTCTCGGATATATATTGAACTCTTTCTTCATTCTTCACATGTTTGAATTCCAAGTAAATGTACTCTGGATCTATAAATCTATAAATTCTTGTAGTTTCATTTTGTAAAAGAATCCTGTATAGATACCTAATTTAAAAGAAAATATAGTTAGTCAATAACATAACAATCTTTTATTAAAAAATAGCAATTCAAATGTCAATTTACTTACATGGAAAAAAACTGCACCATATTCAGCCCGATCTCTTCAAAATTAACTAAATTCATGATATCTTCTTTCAATATTCTAAATTGATAATTTCTTCCACATATATAGGGCGTCATCCAAAACTCATAGATAAAATTCAAGGAAGAAGAGGACTCATATAATCTTTTCAACCCATAAGAAATATCAAAAGTATCTACAACCAACTGTTCCTGAACATTTTGTTGCATTTGTACAGTTTCTTCTGCTTTCAGATATTCCTATATAAGTTAAATGTCAGAAAACATTATAAGTAATTTGGAATCATTTGTAATTAATATTTAAAAAAATGCATACGTCATGTGAAATATAACGAAGTAGGGAAGTTGGCCAAAGTAAAAAATGGCCCATACATTCCCCAACACTGGTGATCTCCACAGTAGGAAATGGTAGTAAAGCAGTAGGATCTATAATAACAAGTACTGATACTCTAACCTGACCCATCTGCATAGGCTGATGATGTACCGAGTCCCCCAAAAAATACACTTGTCCTAACGCAATAATATGTACATGAGGATCTCCCGCAAACAACTCACAATATAAGGCTTGATCCAAGGGAGGAGGTGGAGGTTCAAAGTTAGAAGGTGGGTAAGGGTAGTCCGGTTGAGCAGACTAAGAAGGCAGAAAAATGAAAAGGGTATATTAGTGTTTAAAATTTATAACATAGAAAAATTTATTAAAAATTAAATAAAATAATATACTTCAAAAGGTTGCGCAGACGGGGCAGGGTAAGCAGATGGGGCAGGGTAGTCCGGGTGAGTAGGCTGATAATGTTGAGAAATGAAAATGTTATATTAGTGTTTATAATTTATAAAATAGAAAAATTGATGACAAGTAAATAATATAGCTCGGAAGGCTGCCCAGACGGGGCTGGGTAAGCAGATGAGGCAGGGTAGTCCGGGTGAGTAGGCTGAGAATATTGAAAAATGAAAAAGTTATATCTGTGTTTATAATTTATAAAAAAGAAAAATTGATGACAAGTAAATAATATACCTCGGAAGGCTGCGCAGACTGTGATTGTATTGCCAAGTGTTCTAATAAAGCCTTATGTACTGGTGCTTGAATTTGATCACCCATAGACCGTTTCATATCATGCAGCTCTTCTTTTAAGGATTCGATTTCTGGGTCTCTTGATTGCTTACTCTTACCAAAAACCTTCTGAATACTAACAACCGCCTCATATCCTCTAACACGGACGGGGTGTTATGACTTTCCCAAAGTAGTGGCTAGGATATCCATCCTACCCTCGGGGATAAAAGAGCCCTGTGTCTCTTGCTCCTGAAGTTCATCCTGAAATGAAAAATAAAAAAGTTATATTAGTGTTTATAAATTATAAAATAGAAAAATTGTTAACAAATAAATAATATTTACTTACAATTATATCATCCACTTGATGAGCTTCCTCTATAAGATATTGTTCATTTTTTTCTTCTTGCTCGTTTCCATTTCTCATGGCGAGTGGGAGGAGATGGAGGACCATACTGGACCTCTTCTGAACCACTACTTGATCGAGCTCTTAATGCTTCAAATTTTTCTTCAATCATTTTCTGCTCCAAATACGAGTACCCTCCACATGATAAAGTATGAGGGTATACGTTTTGAAACTGGATCTCCTGATGAGATCTCATGGAGGCCTGTTACATAAAAATAAATTACTAAGTAATAAGGAAAATATAGCATAAATTTTAAAATATAAAACAATTACAATACCTGAAATTTCTCTTCCAGACGACTGTCAACAAATCGCTTCCATATTTCTTCATCTATATATGGATACTTAAGACATGGGATTTCAAACCTTCTCTTTCCAAAAACATATTCTTTTGTTAGTTTGGTTTTAAAATCTCTCCATCGAATCTCCGCTAAAGAGATATGTCTTTTCCTAATTTCTTTGGTTTCCCCAAAATTGAATGTCATCTGTAATTGAATAAATTAAATATGTCATTTAAACTATATAATATTAAAAAAATGAGATAAAATAAATAAATAAAGATATTTCACCATCACAGCCTCCCAAAGCTGTTGCTTCAACGTCCTGTCCACTGACTTCCAATCAGGATATAAAATACTAATCCTGTAATGGCTCTGCATCGCTATATAACTGACAAATTGAACTGAATTTAGGCCAACTACATTATTATTATCATCAAAATGTATGTGTACTTTGTTATCATCACGAGCAAGTGATAGTTTTGGTAAACGTGTAATACCACGTTTACCAACTTGAGAACTTGATTTTTGAGTAGTAACTGGAGAAGTCTCCTCCGCCGAGGACGCATCAGTAGTCCTGCAATTTTTTTTTGTAAATTAACAGTTTTATTTCATTAAATAAGTATATTACTGAATATTTATTAATATGTCAAAATAGATATACCTCGGTAACTTCTCCTCTCTATCCGTATCTGACATTACTACTATAAAGTGTAAAGAAATTTTGTGTACCTGCATATCATTAGAAAACTGAATAATTAGAAACAAGGAAGACAAAAATAAATATGTAAAAATAAAGTCATGCATTTGTAAGTTTTAAAAATAGACACAAAATATAAATATTTACCAAAAAAATTAGGAGACTAATTTAGTGTTTTTACACATGCCTTCATCATGATCGGTACGTACTGCATGCACTATGTCTGTCTTATATTCACTGTAATCATCTGGAAATTGCATAATAGATGAATAAGGCTCATGTAAATCACTAGCATCATCAGAATCATCCTCATCACCCAAATGATATCTTTTCCCTTGAAAAACAACTAACCACTGATCATTCGACGGATCAATGACATAAAATACTTGTTTTTCATGTGTCGCTATGATAAATGGTTCCTCATTGTGATTAAATATTTTCAAATCAACCAGTTTAAACCCATATTCATCATCTTTCACGCCAATATTACTATCAACCCAATTACACTTAAAAACAGTGACTCGAAATTTAATATAATCAATTTCCCATATGTCTTCAATAACTCCAAAATATAAAGTTGATGCAGAAATTGGGTTTTTATCTTTAGCACTCGAAAAATGCACTGCTTCAGCGAATACCATCACACCACTATTATGAACGGTACTCTTGTCATCCAGGTTTTTTGTGTAAAATGTGTATCCATTGATATCAAAACCAGACCAAGTGATCACATTAAGAGATGGTCCCCCTGCTAACCACTTCAATGTTTCTGATACAGATATATCTGGGGTGACTTTCTCTTTAAACCATGAAACAAATGTCTTCTTATGCTCAATCATCAACCAATTTTTATTTCTTTTCTGATATCATAACTTTAATTCAGCAATATGTGAGGATATATATGGTTGAACCTCATCTGTGATGTTCAAAATGTATAAATGTGCTTTCATCACTTCATCACGTGGAATGAACTTTACCTTTAAGCCTCGAACCCCTCTACCTTCTCTATCAACTATCATATGTCGAGATATAGGGAGACCAATATGCTCCACCTCATTCAAATAATCAGTACAGAACTCAATCACCTCTTCTGATACATATTTTTGAACAATAGAGGCCTCTTTTCGATAAGGATTTTTAACATATCCTTTCAAAATTTTCATATATCTTTCAAAAGGATACATCCATCTTAAATAAACAGGCCCACATATTCTTATCTCACGCACCAAATGAATCAATAGATGAACCATTATATCAATAAATGTGGGTGGGAAATACATTTCTAGTTGAAAAATAATAAGAGTTCCTTCATTATCCAATACATCTAACAAATTTGGATCAATGACTTTGCTACAAATGGATTTAAAGAAATTACATAACCTGATGATTGTCTTTCTGACAACTTTCGGTAATATACCACGCACTGCTATTGGTAGAATTTGTTGCATAAACACATGGAAATCATGTGATTTCATACCTATTAATTTATAATCCTTCAATGACACAAAATTATTCACATTTGAAGAAAAACCACTGGGTACTTTAATACCATGAAGACACTGAGAAAAATTTATCTTTTCAATCTTGCTTAATGTGTGATAAGCCGGAGGTAAATATGTTCTGTTTCCTTTCACAGCGGAAGCTAACTCCAAACGTATTCTCATTAATATCAAGTCCAATCTAGCATGTAATCCATCTTTTGTCTTTACTTTTATGTCTAACAAAGTTCCAATCAAACTATCACATATTTTTTTCTCAACATGCATAACATCAATGTTATGTTTTATCTCCAAAAATCTCTAGTAAGGTAGTTTGAAAAAAATAGACTGCTTCTTCCAGATATTTTTTTGTAAACCAGAACTTTTTCTCTTTCCAAATGTTGAATCAATATCTTTCACTCTGTCATAATATTCTTTAGCTGACAATGGTTGAGGGGGGAGGTTGTATTCTTGTAAACTGTTAAATGCTTCTTTCAATCTATGATAAGGATGATCAATTCGCAAAAATCTTCGATGTCCCATGTTCAATGTCTTTCTTCCATTCTGTAATTGATAATATGAAGTTTGTTCTTCACAAATTGGACATGCTTTATGTCCCTTAACACTATATCCAGATAAGTTTCCATATGCAGAAAAGTCATTTATAGTGAACATTATCATAACACGCAAAAGAAAATACTCTTTCTTATATGCATCGAAAACTTTAACACCTTCCTCCCATAGCAGTTTCAAATCGTCAATAAATGGTGTAAGATACACATCAATATCATTTTCCAGTTGTTTTGGTCCAGAAATCATCAAGCTCATCATAAAATATTTTTTATTCATACATAGATGTGGGGACAAGTTGTAAAGTACCAGCAAAAGAGGCCATGAACTATGTTGGCTACTGAGGCTCCGATATGGATTCATTCCATCAGTACACAATCCCATTTTGAGATTTCTAACTTCACTTCTAAAATCATGAAATATTTTATCAAACTTCTTCCACTGTGGTGAATCGGCAGGGTGACGTAAGTTACCATCAGAGATGATCTCATCTGAATGCCATATTAACCTTTTTTCATCAATTGAATTTGCAAATAGATACTTCAAACGAGGAATTATTGGAAGGTACAAAATTGCTTTAGCTGGAGTTTTGATTCTGGTACCTAAAAATAAATCAGAATTGAATTATCAGAATTGTATGCAAAAAATATTGGATGATGTCATTGGAAAGTAAAAAATTGATTTTTCGTAACATTACATGACATCACCTAAGAAAGAATCTGAGTTGACTTTCTCATCCATCTTATAGCGCGATGTCCCACATGTAGGACAACTTGATAAATGTACATTTTCTTTCCTATACAGTACACAATCATTGGGGAAAGCATGTATCTTTTTATACCCCAATCCCATTGGGCATAATATTTTCATCGCCTCATAATTGGAATCTGGAAGCCCATTGCCTTCTGGAAGTAGCTATCTTAAAAGCTCAAGTAAACTGGAGAAACTTTTATCACTCCACCCATTTTTTTATTTTAAGTTAACTAATCTCAAAACTGCTGATAACACTGTATATTTACTATAACCTGGGAATAATGGTTTCTCAGAATCTCCATACAATCGTTCAACAGTTGGTGTTTTTTTGATGGTTTCAACACCTAAATCATGAATTAATTCTTCAATACGATCCTCTGCCTCATTATGAATATCGTCATCAACATTGGATGTTGAATTTTCAGTTATTTCACCATGCAAGATCCAACGTGTATAATTAAGGCTAAAACCATAACAAATGATATGATCCTTTATTTCTATGGAGTTTAACTTTCTCATATTTACACACTTCACACATGGACAGAAAATTAAATCAATATTTTGAAGATGTCGTTTATAAAATTCCAAAAAATTATCAACTCCCTTTTCATATTCACTAGTGGTTCTTCATAAATAAATCCAATTACGATCCATTAATACATGATATCACAATATAATTGATGAATATATTAAAACATATAAACATTTAAATATCTATCAGATAAATTGTAAACAAAAACATATTTAATAAAAACTATTGATAATTAGATAAAATACATCAGATATGAAACACGTTTACAAATAGAGTAAACAGTTTATTTTAATATTATATACATGTGTGTTATATTGATATTATAATTTAATTACAATATCATTCTTTTAAAATTTATTAGTTCATTTTACATAGTTTCAATATTTCGATGTTTCATGTGTCAAAAATATTGAAGAGTACATTAATTTAAAGGATGTAATAAGTGAAATGTGGGAGTACATGGAAATATGTATAAATTATTGACGATTTTGTGGTATGATCTATACCTATGTACTAACAAATACATGTATCGAGATTAATATGATGGTGAATATAGTAGCAGTTCTAGATAGAATGATAATAAAAACAAAAAATAATGATAATACAAACCAAAAATAAACTAATAAAATCTATACCAACAATGATAATACAAACAAACACTATAAAATGATAAACTACAACTATAAAATCTATGCCAACAATGATAATACAAACAAACACTAATAATGAAAATCGCTCAAAAATAGGGAGTTGAAATCTATACTAAGAATGATAATACAAACCAACAATGATAATACAAACAGACACTATAGTGTTTGAAGAAACAATATAAAATCTATACCAACAATGATAATACAAAAAATAATGAAAATCACACAAAAATGATAATACAAACCAATGATAATACAAACAATGATAATACAAACAAATCTATACCAACAATGATAATACAAACAAAAAATAATGATAAACTACAACTAAAATCGAACCAATAATAAAAATCGCGCAAAATGTGGTTCTTGAAGAATAAATAAACAATGAGAGATTAAAAAAGAGATAAAGAGGAAGAACGCATACCCGAAATCGTGAAAACGGCACAAAACCTTCAACAAGGGCCGTCCAAGATCACAAATCACGTTCGAAGGTCGTCGGGAGTCCAAAGCGCCGCAACAGAACTCGATTTCGACGATCGAACAAAATGAGGGTTTCGGTCCGTGAATAATTTTAAAAGACTTTTCATGTCGGTTTTAGAGAAAAATGACCCCGAAACTTTAAAAAACTTTTCGGCGTCGGTTTTTAAAATAACCGACACCGAAAATAAAGCTTATGGCATCGGTTTTTCAAAAAACCGACACAAATTTTTTATTTTTTTTATTTTCGGCGTCGGTTTTATAGAAAACCGGCGCCGAAACTTGAGTCGACTGGATTTTCGGCATCGATTTTATAGAAAACCGACACTGAAACTTGAGTCGGCTGGATTTTCGGCGTCGTTTTTCCTGAAAACCGATGCCGAAAAACCGAGGCAAATTTTTTATTTTTTTGTTTTTGGCGTTGGTTTTTCTGAAAACCGACGCCGAAATGTTTTTTTAAAATTATTTTCCGCGTCGGTTTTCCTCAAAACCGACCCGGTAAATTGGTTTATTATTATTATCAGCATCGGTTTTCTTCAAAACCGACGCTAAAACATTTTTTTAAAAAATTTCGGCGTTCGTTTCGTGAAAACCGACGCGAAATATCATCGGATAATTGTTTTTAGCGTCAGTTTTTTTGTAAAACCGACGCCAAAAATTTCCTATACATACTATTCGCGTTGGTTTTTAAAAAACCGACGTTATTACGAAGACGTTAAAAACCATATTTCCACCAGTGGAAGGTAAGTATAAGATAAATTATACCCCATGAGATTCCTAATCATATTAGAATAGTGGAATAATGAATAGATCTAAAAAACCATCTAAAGTATATAATCTGTTACATGTATACCTATTGAGGAAGAACATACGAAATCCATCATATATATTGAATCCAAAGGTGGTATAGTTGGAGGAAGATCTCTCTTATGAGGAGAATATGATGAAGATCTTGGATCACATAGATATAGTTATGTATAAAAAGATAACTCACCTAGCTAAGGTACATTGGAAAAATGATAAGTATGAATAAGTGACTTAGGAACATTAAGAGACAATGAAAGAAAGTACCCATTTTTTTAACCTAGTGTATGGAATGAAATTTCAAGAGTGAAATTTCTTAAGGGGGGGGGGGAAATTTAATGAACCATAATATATATATATATATAGAAATTTCTCTTATGAATATATACATGTGTTATATAAGGTAATATAGATGATAAGAACTAACATCACCTTACCATTAATTCATAATATAATATGTTTGCAATATTACATTTTGGATAATAATCTAACTTATAATATAGTAATAATATAGATATATTTGATTCTTTAAAATGCATTTTCTTAAGAAATTATTTTTATTGTGTTTCAAGAACATATATCTAAAATTATTTTTAGCACTTATATAATTTTAATATGATAAAATTACTTTCATTTTGGGATTAATCATGTGAAAATATTCTTATGATTAATTTTTGGGATTTCCTAAAATAGTTTTTTGAGGGAGGATAGAGAATTTTTTTACGATATTGTCATATGATAATATTTAATTATAAATTTATAAACATTAAAAAGTTATTTAATGATTTAAAATTATGTATTCTAAAATATTATGTTAAACTTATAAATCACATGCTTAAATTTTTTGGACTTAAGTAACATTTAGTCCTAAAAAAACTATTTTGGTATTTACATTAAATTAAATATTATTTTTGTAAAATTAGGTTTTTTTATTGAAAGACAATTTTTTTTATTTTTTTATAATAAACCAATTTTTTATTAAAAACCAAATATATCAATAATCTTACCCCACAGATAAATGTTAATCTTAAAATGACCCTTTTTAAGAAACGATTTTTACACATTATGTATGATAATACTAAAATTAATTAATAAAAAATATTAGAAATTTTATTTTATAAAATTATATACATATTTTAAATTTTAATTTTTAAATTATTGAATAATTTTCATTTTAATTTCATCCTTTAAAATTAGTTATATAGGGTGAATGTGGAGTTACTATGGTAAGAGTAAATTAGGGTAAAATTGGTTTAACATAGTAAAAAAGGTTAAAACATGTGAAAAAAATGTATGATATTGTATTTTGGAGGTATTATAGATTTGATCTATTTACCCACACCATTATTCACCTTTTTGGATAATTTTTTAATTTAATAATTGAATGAAATTGTTGAAAAGTAAAGATATTTTACAAAAAATTCCACTCTCTTTAGATATAAAAGGAGCTCACCACCTCCCCATTTCTCCACCCATTCTAAAGATTTTTATCAAAAAAAATGACATAGTATCTCTAAAAGAACATCCATTTACCATTTAAGCCTTTTTCACACCAAAATACCATGATAAGGATCCATTATGAGTTAACCAAGTAAGAACTTCCAAGGGAGAGGTAATACTCTCAACCCAACTTTTATAGTTCTTTTCTTCTTCTACACCCCTAAAATATCCTATATCCATGAAGGTTTGACAATATTTTTTTTAATATTATTAAGTGTTATTATAGTAATGTAATATATATTTTATACCTTCCTCAAAAATCATTGAGAAAAATGAAAACATCATCATGCGTATGTGCGGACCACTGTCTCCATGAACGATATGTTCAATTTTTCATCACAACCTTAAATAGAAGGTTCAAAAAGGTAATTTAATTAAATAATATTATATTTATAAGATTATTATAATTATTAAATTATAACTATTTTATTCCCTACCCCCTCTAATTCTATGAAAAATGAAAGTGTCGTCCGTGTGTACGTGCAAACTACTGCCTCCACAAAACGACATGTTTTGTTTTCCATGACCACTTAACATGGATGATTTTCAATGAAAAATTAAAATTTATGAATTTAAAAATGAATTTTGTATATATAAATAGTATTTTATACACCATTAATATTATTTAAGAATAATATTGTGAATTATATATGTGTGATTAATAAGAAACAATCATAGTAACTTTAACCACCTTAAATAGACTTATCACAACATCGTTATTAATTTGGGTCTATCTTGGGATAACATTTTAAATTGTATAAATATTATTATAATAAAATAATAAATTATATAAACCTATATAATTATGGAGATCATGAATTTATTTTAAAACAACTTTGACCATAGTTGAAAAACTGAAAGTGTTATAGAGAAATTAACTGAACAACCCAAAGTTACCAATGTGAGAAGAAACTATGTTAAAAATAAATAACAGAAGATTATAAATGAACCTTATAAAATTAAATATCAATGAATATTTTTATTTTTTATGTATTTAATGAACTTAATTTAATTATTCTGGGGTTAATCATAGGTATAAAGTGAATTCGGACCTAAGGTAAATGATCTTTCGTACCACCCTCGTTACTTGTCAGTTATATGTTCTCTTTCATTTTCTACCTTTTAAAAAATATTATTCCCATGAAATTATTATATTTTTGTATATATTATCCTTAAATTTATACCTAGTTAAATATCATTTTCTCTTATATGGTTATACATGTTTTTAGTTCTCTTTAAAATTTTCACTTTAAAGTAAACCTGATTTAAGGAAACTGTCCTATTTCATGTCTCATATCAAGAATAACCCCCGTAAAATGTTTTTAAACAATTAATATCATCTAAAAACCCCTCATTATTTTATTAAAAACACTATTGGTTCATTTTTAGTTTTTATGGAAAATAATAAACTATTTCCTTCCTTAAAATGATAATTTACTTATTTCATATAACATTACACAAGTATTTTTTTTATTTCTTATCTAGATCATTATCATGAATTTTATAAATTTTAATTCCTTGTTCAATACATATTTAAAATTTTCAATTATTAATGTCTAAAATAATTTAATTCACCCTTATTTTGGGAATCCTTTTGATTTATCCTTTAGTTATGACTTCAATCAGAATTATAAAACCCACTTCCTTCTTATGGGTTTGATCATGATTAGAATTTATGTATGGTTTATTTTTTTCATGTGGAGTGCATATATATGATTTTAATTATCTAATAGGTCATCCTAGAATTATATATTCCTATAATGGATGGGGTAAACATTTATATCTCATGACGTGCTATATAAGGGACTGGGGAGTGAACCTAATCCACCATAGGACTTTATCCACTTTATGATGATGGTCTTGGGAGATACCCTTGGATTATGTTTATGATTTCATGTATTATGTTATATCCACATATTCCATGATTATATGATATTACGATTTAATTTAATTATTCCATGTTTACGTTTCTATGATCATTCTCTTTATGATATCATGTTATGCCTCTTAACTCTCATGTTATGATTTATTTCTATGTTTATTCCTTTATTGGGATATCTAGATCACCCTTTTCCTTATATATTTCTACTTGGGTATCCTATATATCTTTTGAAGATCTATGGTAGTTAGGGTAACTATTTTTAGTTTTAAATAATGATGATATTTTTACATTTAAGATGATGTATTTATGTGTTTAATATTCCAAAGATATTTGAACTCTAGATCCTTGTTTTGTACGAGTTGGAAATCTATATAAAAAACTATGAAATAAAGTATGTTTAATCTTGTGTTTTTATAGGTTATATTAGAGAATGGTTTTGTTAATTTTGGAGATTAGTACTAGATAAATTTAGTGAAATCCTTAAGAATAAGTTTAATAATAGGATAATATCCTGAAGTTTTGGTAAAGTTTTGATTATGTGGTTTTCATATGTTTGAGATCCCTACTAGGATACTATAAGTTTATTTAGGCTCTGAAAAATATGTACCAAGGGGTAATATCCCTAAAAAGAGTGGATTTGATATTAAGTTGATCAACACCTATTTCATGACACAGAGGCCTAACTGCACACCTAGTTTGATACTCCTGGGGGATATGATTTAGATAATTTATATTCTATTTTCAAACCATTATAAATGATTTTAATTTTTTTTGGAACTTACTTAGGTTGGGGAACCTAATAAGAAAATGACCATGGAAAATTTAGATTAAAACTTAGATATTCATACATTAGGTTATGCAGATCATATATGAGTTACTCCTTTTATGTTTATGTTTTACCTTTTATAAACCTATTAATAAAAGTATTTACATACCTAATTATCCTTTATTGTAGAAAATAGTTGGATGTAAGAGGAAACATGTTAAAGACATCACAATAGTCAATGTGATGACTGTCCTAATGAAATTACTTACATGATGAGAGTGTGAGATGAGAATATATTGGTAGTACTGGAAGAACCAAATCAATTTATCAATAATAAATTAAATCATATGGAAGACACTCCAAGATATAAAGTTGAATTTGAGTCCTTTATTTGATAGAGACCTCTAAATTTTAGCCGATATTCTGATCCCATAATCCCTAAATAATAGATTAAATCAAATGAGAAGACATTATTTATCCTTAAATGTTATGAGAGAGAGATATAAGGTCATATTGTCTCTTTACTGCATTAATAGAGAATTTGATTAGTGGTGGACACCGATCAAGAATACAAAGCCCATGAAATATATACAATATATAGAGTGGTATGAATTCAAGAAGTTATTTATCAATAAATATTTTCCTCTTACTATCCATATTAAAATAGAGATGGAGTTATTTGAACTCAAGAAAAGGAGGATGAATCTATAAGATATTATGAGGATAACTTCACAAGTTTTACAAGATATGCCACATTTTTTTATTAATATTGAAATTATTATTTTTCTCTTCTTTAGTGGGATAAAACTTATTCTATAAAGATTTTTTAGAAATTATAGACTTAGAAATTTATGAAGAAGTTTTCCAATGTTCCCTTAAAGTTGAGATGTGAATTGGTTATTCTTAGTGGTATCGTGTGATTGAAGATAAGAAGTGGGGAATAGAGTTTAAATATAGGGTATAACCAGATAAAACTCATGGTGGTAAGAAAACACAACACCCCACATGTAAAAAGTATGGAAAGAAGCATCTTGGAAACTATCTTGAGGTGAATATGAAATGTTTAAAGTGTTGAAAGGAGGAAATTCAAGCTAATATATGCATAAGTGATATGGAGAATACCACTAATTTGGTTAAAGAAAATAATTCATAGATCAATCATTAGCCTATTTTTATTGTTTCAACAGCAAGAAATGTGGACACTAGGCAAAGAAATTCACTAATCCAAGATTCTTAAAAGATAACCAATGATAATAACCCCCAATTAAAAGAGATAAATAGAGGTATTATTACATCACCACTGCATAGGAGGATCAAGAAAATGATGTAGTGATAGATATACTAGTTATTATTTAATAAGAGAGAATGTATGATTTTATTTTGGTTTTACACATTCTTTAATATCGTTAAAGTCTAGTAAAACTATTCAATCACAAATGAAAAACATAGAGGTTAAGTTATTAGTTAAAACCACTAATGGAGTTATTGTTTTATATTAAGTACATAACTCTTTTCCAATAAATATCTATGGGATGAATCTTATAATTAATCTTATCATAATCCCATTAGTGGAATTTGATGTTATAATATGAATAGACTGACTATCTCTAGATAGAGACCACATCAACTACTAGGAGAAGAAAATAACTTTCTATATCCTAAATTACCTTATGATTATATAAAATTTTAAGGAATAGAATGAATCTAATTTAGAAACTTATTCATAATCATAGATATTTTTTCCTTACGAGATAACATATCTAGCTCAAATGACTAAAACAAAGGAGAATACTACTCTTGAAGAAATTTCCATTATAAAGGATTACGATGATGTATTCCTCAAATAATTTTCTATTTTTTTCTAATATTGAGGTTGAATTCTTAATTAAACTTATACCTATATATTTCACAATATTAAATACTCCATATGTAATGAACCCCATTTAACTGAATGAACCAAATAAGAAATTGCAAGAAAATATGGACATGGGTTTCATATGCGTGAGTGATTCATGATGGGGCGCATGTATTCTGTTTTCAAGAATGAGGATGGGTCAATGAATCCATATAACTATTATCATGACCTCAAAAATATCATAGTAATGAAAATGTATCCCCTATCATGAATTGATGTATTGTTCAATTAGGTATGTGTATCTCAATACTTATCTAAAGTGGAACTTCAATTGGGATATCATTAGTTAATTATAAATAAGGAGGATATTCCCAAGATCACCTTTTTTACAAGGTAAAAGCATTATGAATTCATATTAATTCCATTTGGACTCATTAATGACCCAAAAGTATTCATTGAATAGAGTATTTAGATATTACCTCAATAAATTCGTGGTAGTCTTTGTATATGATATTGTTATATACTTCAGAAGGAAGGATGAACATGAGGATCATTTGAGTATTGTATTGATGTCATTAAGGAAGGATAGGTTATATGAAGAATACAATAAATGTGAGTTATGGATGAATCATGTATCGTTTTGGGGCATATTATCATAAGTAAATGGATATTTGTGGTCCTTCAAAGACTAAAGTGATTGAGGAATGACCAAGATCAACATTTGTTACAGAGACCCATAGTTTCCTTAGATTATATGGGTATTATTGATGATTTTTGAGAAAATTATCTATATTTTAAAACCTAATAATAAAGATAACCCATAAGGGAGTGAAGTATGTATGGATTGATGAATGTGAAGAGAGATTCATGGAGTTGAATAATAGGCTAACTAAAGCACCTGTACTCACACTACCTAAAACTATGGAAGGATTTTTAATTTATAGTGATTATTTAAATAATATTTTAGGATATTTATTAATGTATAAAGATAAATTGATAAAATATTCCTCAAGATAGTTAAAGGTGCATGAGAAAAATTATCTGATGTAAGATATAGATTTAGCTACAATAATCTTTGTGTTGAATATTTAGAGGAATTATCTTAATGGATAGAAGTGTGATATATATACAGTCCATAAGAGCCTAAAATATATATTCACATAAAAGGATCTCAATATGTATCAACGGTGATGGTTATAACTAATCAAGGATTATAACTTCTCAATCCAATTCCATCTAAGGAAGGTGAACAAAGTGGACAACGCTCTAAGTAGAAAATATCCTATAACCTTATCTATAATGAGGGTGTGAAGGATATAATCTTATTAGACATGAAAAAGATGGACATGGGAATCATGAATGAAGGAACATCTTACTATCTTTATCAAATTATTTATAATCTATCACTAATGGAGAATATTAAGGAAGATCAAAGGGATGATATGGAGATACAAAAGTAGGTGGATTCTATGAGGTAGGAAAAAACCTACGAGTTTAATATTTTTAATGAATGAGTTTTGAAACTTGGGAAATGACTATACATACCCTCAGAGCCAGAGATAAAATACATGCTACTGAATGATTCTTATAGATAAACATTCTTCATTCACCCAGGGATCACAAATATGTATAAAGATATTAAAGAACACTATTGGTGGGACAATATGAAGAATGAGATTTCATAATATACATCAAGGTGCATGGTGTGTCAGTAAGTGAAGGAGGAAATTAAAGAGGTAAAAGGGATGATTCAACCATTTCTCATACCTAAATGGAAATGAGAGAACATCACTATGGATTTTGTCATGGGTCTTCTGAAGACATCCAAAGGGAACAATTCCATATGGATTGTAGTGGACCATCTTACAAAGATCACTCAATTAATTTACATTAAATAGGATTTATCACTCGATCACCTTGCAACAATATACATTAGAGAATTGGTAGGGATTCATGTAACACCACAATTGATTATATATGATCAAGATTTAAGGTTCACCAAATTTTTTTGAAAGAGTCTTTAGCATGATCTAAATATAGAGTTAAAATTAAGTATAGCCTATCACCCCTAGTCTATCTGAAAATATGAAAAAACTATCCAGAAACTTAAGGATATTTTGAGATCTTACTCTATATAGAATTCAATAGAGGCTAAGACTAACATCTTCTATTGTCCATGTTCTCGTACACCAATAGTTACCAATATAGAATTAAAATGTCCCCATATGAATACCTATATAAGAAGATATGTCGAACAACTATGTTATGGGATGAATTTTGTGAAAAAATGTTTCTAGGACCATAGATGGTTATAGAAATAGTATAAATAGTCAAGACTATTCAAAAATACAAGAAGAATTATCAAAGGAAAAAAATATTTATGCTGATAATTTTCAACAATACTTAGAGTTTAAGGTTAGTGAAAAATTGTTCTTTTTTATATCTCCATAGAAGAGAGTCTTGATATTTGGGAATTAGGGGAAGATAAGTCCAAGATATATCAACCTCTATGACATTTCTGATTGTATTAGAATAGTAGTATACTGAATAGAACTCTCAAAAAAACCATAAAAAGTAAATTTAATGTTCCAAATACCCCCTATTGAGGAATTATATAATAGGTCCCTCAAATTTATTGAATCTAAAGGTGGTATAGTCAGAGTATGATTTTTTTATGAGGAGTAGCTGGTGAAGATCTTAAACTATAGATACAATATTTTGTATAATAAAACAACTCACCAAGTCAAGGTACTTTGGTGAAATCATAATTATGTAGAGGTGAAATGGGAAACTTTAGAGACATAAAACAAAATACCTACATTTTTTTCACCCTAGTGTATGGAATGAAATTTCAAGGGTGAAATTTTTTAAGTGGGGAAGAATGTAATAACCCATAATTTATATATAGAAATTTACCTTCTGAATATATACATGTGTCATATTAAGTAATATAGATGATAATAAATAAATCCACCTTATCATTAATAGAGAAAATAATATTTTTATAATATTAAATTTGGGATGACAATATAACCTATGGTATATTAATAATATAGATATATTTCATGCTTTAAAAATCATTTAAAAAAAATTATTTCAATTTAATCTCTTATATCTTAAACTAATTTTTATCAATAATATTAGTTAAATATAATAAAATTATTTCTAGTTTTATATTTATCATGAAAAAATTGCCTTAGTATTATTTTTTGTTATTTTTCTAAAATAGTTTATTTTTAGGGTGAATAATGAAAAATTATGTTTTTACCAAAAAATTATTTTTGTATGATTTTGTTATAAGATAATATTGAATTGTAAATTTATAAACATTAGAGATGTATTTAAGGAATAAATATTATTAATTAAAATATATTAAGTTTAACTTAGAAATCATATACTTAACATTTTTGTATTAAGTAATACTTAGTCCTAATAAAAAAACTATTTTTGCCTTTAGTTTAAATTAAATATTATTTTTGTAAAATTCAGTTTTAGTTTTTTCTAGAAGTAAAAAATAATTTATTTTTCTTATTATAATTTATTTTTCTTTAAAATTAAATTCATTAATAATCTTATCCAACACATAAATTTTATTCCTAAAATGAAATTTTTTAGGAAATAGTTCTTACACATTATGTGCGCTAATACTAAAATTAATTTCTATAAATCATTGAAATATTATTTTATAAAATGAATTAAATATTATAAATAATAATATTAAAATAAGTTAATCATTTTAATTTTAATTTTTTAAATAAAATTAACTTTTGAGGGTGAAAGTGGAGTTACTACAGTATGGGTAAATTTGGGAAAAAGTGGTTTAACATATTGAAAAAGGTTAAATATTATGAAAAACATGTATGATATTGGATTAAGGAGGGGGTATAGAATTTATCTATTTTCCAAACCATTATTTTCTATTTTTTGAGTCTTATTACTTAAATAATGGAATGATATTATTGAAATGTAAAGTGATTTTACAAAAATGCTACTCTCAATACTTATAAAAGGAGGTAAAATCCTCCCCATTTCTCCACCCATTACAAAGATTTAGATCAACCAAAAATCTTCCCTAGTATCTCATCAACTCCCTCCCCATTCCCTTTAATCCTTGGTATCACAAAAATACAAAGTCAAGGATCCTTAAGAAGTTACCCAAGGGAGAACTTCCAAGGGAGTGGTAATACTTTCAACCTAACTTTTCTAGTTTTTTTTCTTCTTCTACACCCCTAAATCCAATCTATATATAAAGGTATGAGAACAAAAACATTTATACTATGATTAATTATTATTCTATTTTTTTAATATTCATTTTATATATTCATCCAAAATCCTTGAGAAAAATGAAAACATCATCATGTGTATGTGTAAACTACCCACCCCAAGAAATCCATGTTCAATGTTTCATCAACACTTGAAATATAAGGATAAAAAGGGTCATTTAATTAATTAATATAATATTTATGACATTATTATAACTATAAAATGATAATTATTTCATTTATCACACCTACCATTCCAGAAAAAATAAAAGTGTAATCTGTGCGTACGTGCGGACTACCGCCTCCACAAAATGATTTTTTTTGTTTTCCTTGAACACCCAACATGGTTGGCTTAAAAAATTTATTTAGTATGTAAAAAGTATATTGATAACACCATTAATATTCTGGAATAATAATATTGGGAATTTAATATGTTTTATTAACAAGAAACAATCATGGTAACTTTGTCCACCTTAAATGGACATATCGAGGAACCTTTATTAATTTTGGGTCTATCTTGGGGTAAGATTTGAAACAATATAAGTATGTTATAATATATTAATAAATTAAATAAAACTCCAAAATGTTTTATATCAATAAGTTATTTTACAACACATTTTACCATTATTAACAAATTGAAATTGTTATAGAGAAATTAACTGAACAACCCTGATTAACAGATGTAAGAAGAAACTATATTAAAAAAATAGAAAAAAAATCATAAATAGACCTTAGTAAATTAAATATAGATTAATAAGGTTCCTAGGTATTTATTTAATAAAATTAATTTAATTATTCTGTAATTTAAGCACAAGTGTAGAGATAATATGTACCTGAGGTAAAGGATCTTTCATAACACCCTCATTACAAGTTGGTTACACATTATCTTTCCTTTTCTCAAATTTATATAATATTATTCTCATGAAATTATTCTATTTATATATATATTTACCTTATATATATACATATTTAAATATCATTTTAATTTATATGGTTATACATGTTTTTAGTTCCCTTAAAAATTCCTACTTTAAAAGTAAACCTGGTTTAAGGGAACTTTCCTTTTTTATTTTCTAATTTAAATAATCACCCCCAAAAATTGTTTTTAAACAATGAATATATTATGAAAACCCCCATTATTTTATGGATAACCCTATTTTTTGAATTTTGGGATTTATAAAAAACAATAATCCCTTTCCTTCCATAAAATATCCCTTACTTATTTCATAAAGTATCACCCAAGTTGTTCACTTTTATTCTTCATCCTCCAAATTATTCTCATGAATTTTATACATTGGAATTACATGTTAAAGGCCTATATTTATTTTTCAATTATGATAGCCCAAAATAATTTAATTTATATTTATTTTGATAATCCATATGATTTAACCTTTGTTTATTCCTTGAATCATAATTATGAAACCCACTTCCTTCACATGGGTTTGATTATGCTTATGATTTATGTATTGTTTATCTTCCTCATGAATCATGCATATTTATAATTTTCATTATGTGTATAGTGGGACCAGAATTATATTTCCCTAAAATTAATTGGGTAAAGATTTATATATCATGATATGTTATGTAAGGAATTAGGGAGTAAACCTAATTGACCATGGGAATTTTTACACTTTATGATGATGGTCTTGAGAGTGACCCCTAACTTATATTTATGATTTCATGTATTTTGTTTTTTCTAAATGTTCCATTATTCGATGAGCTTATGATTTAATTTCCTCATACCATGTTTCCATGCCTATTATCATTATATTTATGACACCGTGCTATGCCTCTTAACTCTCATGTCATTCTTTATTTTCATGTTTATTCCCTTATAGGGATTTATAGCTCATCCTTTTCATTATGTATTTTCCCATGGGTATCCTATATAGTTTTAGAAGATCTATGGGATTTAGGAGAACTATTTTGAGTTTTAAAAAATTATGATGTTTTTATGTTTAAGATAATGTATTTATGTATCTAATATTCCAAAGGAACTAGAACTCTAGATCCTTGGTTTGTACTTGTTTGAAATCTATGTGAAAAATTATAAAATAAAGTATATTTAAGGATTGGGTTGTTATCATGGAAGTGGGTGGTATGAAAGGGAACCGAATTAAGTTTAATTTCATGTTCAATGGAATGTATGGTCTATGTAACTCATAATATCTCCTTTGATCATTATGCCTCGATTAATTGGATGTTAATTTCCATGTATCTTTGGGAAAGTGGCGAGATACCATGAGAATAGATCTCATAAGGGGATTCCTTGTCAATGAATTGAGTTAGTGGCCTTTTTAAAGATTCTTGATAATTTATTACCAATGGGAATCATTCTTATGGGTTATGATAGTCGTTAGTTAGCATTTTAGGGTGGTTTTGGTATGGTTAGTGGTCAATATGACTTAAAACTTGCATAAGGGATGGTTATTGGGAACTATAAACCTTAGGATTGAGTTAAGTGTGATTAAGTGTATAATTCTTATATAATGGGTTGTCTATTGCATGATCATGGTTTATTGAGGCCAATTTTGTAGTTTGGGTGTCATATGTGAGGGATATTGATGTTATATCATTCAACCATGTGTTTTTATATTCTAATAAAATGTTTTACCATGTGTTAGTTATATGATGATATATTTTTTACACATGTTTCATTGATGTTTTAGCTATAAAATGATATATTGTTCACCCATGTATTAGTTATGTGGTGATATGTCATTCAAAAATGTTGGTTATATTGTGATATATCATTCTATAATGTGTTATTTATATGGTGATATGTCATTCACCTATGTTTTAGTTATATGGTGATACATCATTCACCCATTTTTTTATATATTAATACATCATCCACCCATTCTTTGTTTTTATGGTGATATATTGTTCATCTTGGCCTTAGTTATTTAGTGTTAAATATTTTTACCTTGGTTATTATTATAAGGGGTGATAACTCATTAACCCTAAAATTATAATTATACCATGGGAATACTCATCCTATTTTGGAATTGGATGAAGTTGGTACATTTATTTATCAGTGTTTCTGGTTAGCACGTAGGGATGTGATGATGGTTATGTAATACTTGATTTCTTATCATATCATATTATGCATGTACTCATATAAGATAGATTTATTTAGGGATAACATTTGTGTTGATCTACTAAGTATATTTATCATAGCCTATATGTGTACCTTAGTGGGGATGCAGACTTCACGTATCATGATATAGTTATGGGAAAGGACTCGACATTTGATAGATGAGTTAAATAAGGTAGTTTGGGATTTAGACACAATATTAGGTGGGTCCTTGGACCTAGTTTTGTTTATATCTCTATTATTTTGTATATAATGGACCCATTGAACGATTCTGTACATGATGTATGAATTTTATGAAATTATATTGTTGTAATAATAGGGCACATAGCGGAAGTCGGTGGGAAAGATATTTAAAAAATTTCATCACCAAGACGGAAAAACTTGTTGTCTCTAGTGGTCCGATCCTCAGTAGTGGTATGAGGATCTCGCCAGAATTTAATATTCAAAAAAATAAATCTAAACACATACCTTGTTCAAAATGAAGCACGCTTGACTGAATCTAGTTACTAATGATCATTTCTAGAAGTATCCCAAGCTGAGGCCCTCTAGATTATCTACACATGCTTCAAGAATCTCTTCACTCGCCATTCATCCAATTCCGGGTGCAAGTGAGGAGCTCTAATGAATCCTTCAACATCACAATGATCACCTCGATTCAATGCCTTATATCCTTCAAAGCAGTTCTTGGATCGATTCTTAGATAGAGACTTTCTTTCACTAGAATGTGAGAGGATATAGAGGCTCTCATTCCATTTTCATAAACAATAACTGGAATGAGTCTCTCCTCCTACTTATATAGTGGGTGAAGAAAATACCCGAAAAGGGTTCCCTGAACCCCCAGAAATAAAACTCACACTGAATAATAAATAAATAAATAATTATGATGAACTAAACTACATCATAAATACTATTTATATTTTATCACATACCTCTAATATATATGAAATATATTACATGATAAAACTAAGTCATTATCTCAACTCGTAATTCCTGCTAATATTAAACGAACCTAGAATATTAAAATAATATTAGTTCATATAATATTTTTTATATATTAACTAAATAACTCATGAATAATTTTAATAAATAAATCCAACCCAATTATTTTGTACTCAAATAATAATGAATTTATTTATTCATTAGTGGTCGATAACTTGGACAACTCTCATACCCTATGGTGGGTCTCACCATGTCCTATATACCTATTCAACAGAATAGGTAAGATTATTAAATATGCTATTATGTGTGACCCTCTAGGACATTACCTCAATATTATTTAATAGAATTCACAGACTAATAGTAGAGTTTATAACCCCATCAAGTCCCCTAAATAGATATGGAACAATCATAGAAATGACATCCAACCAATGAACATGCACTGTGTAATATAATCTATTTGTCTTTAGATATATCATAAAGCAGGAGTCACACTTACATAATCATCCTTTATTGTCTTATTATTTGTTGATCTAATTATAATAACTTACCTTTTGACTACATTGGACAAGGATTTATGATGGTACTACCATCCTGATCAACAGGGCCTAAGATATTACTTACTCAACTTGGAAGCGATAAATTCTCTCTTGACCATTTAAAAAATACCATACCACTAATGATGCACCCAAAACAAGATACCTCTCCATGATTTCATTATCATGATTTTTCCTTGCATCAATGTATGTGATCAAATGACATACATTGATAATGATCTCATGTCAGGAGACCGATACACATGTCTATATAAATGAACTACCAATGAAACTTAAAACATGTGGTGTTCCTATTGGCGATTATGTGTTGGAAACACTACCATTCTATGTAAGAAATAGAGTTTGGTTTGTGTTTATTTTCAATCCTTATTGGAAGTTCAGAAGTTTTTCTAGTAAGGGGATCATACAGTTCAAGCGGACAATAGTGTTGATGGTGGTGCCGTTTCCTAGTGTTTCCCAAATTTTTGGGCTTGAAAATTGGGAAATGAAGAATTGTGTGTCTTGAAAAAGGAGTTGTGCGCAAGATTGAAGGGTGTTTACAAACTTGTGTGCAATTATTTTTTTGGGATCAGTGCATAAAAATATGTAAAAGGAAAAAAGTGCGTGCAATACATGGATGTGCATGAAATATGGTGTTGCACAAAATAATCTTACGTGCCCAATGCGACGTCAAAAGGGGTTTTGCGTGCTCAGAAAGAAACTTACATTAACTGATGAATATGCACTGAGATCTTGTGTGTAGGGTCCTAAAAGGCCTATAAATATGTTTCTACCCCCAAGGAAGACTTAAAAAATTTTCAATGAAAATCTGGTTTCTCTGTCATGCAAAAGATTGGAAGAGAGTTAATCTTGTATGCAAGGTGTTCCTTTAGTATGAAAAGATAAAGTGAGCCCTTCGGTGTAGTTTCATGAAAAATGAGGGTTTTGAGGAAAGTAGGGGTTTCATGAAAGTCATCTTGCATGAAAAATACCAAATCTTGCACGCAAGTTGAGGTATTGTGTGAAAATACAATGTTGTGCTTCTGACAAGATTTTTGTTTATATGAGTTGTGTGATCAATGCTTTCAAGTGCATCAATTCAGGACTTCAATTAAAGTAGTGTCTCATGATGAAAAGAGGAAAATCATTCAATGCAAATCTATTTAAGAGACCCTCATGTCAATAAACTGAGTAAGACTACTTCGAAGGTAGTGAGCTAGGGGGAGTCAACGGGAGTGACCCGAGGGAAGAAGTTTAACGTGTTCCTACCAACATGGGAACAATATCCGTCATTATAAAAGAAAAATTTGACACCCTAATTTACCACTCCCCTATTAGGGCACCCTGGGGTTCTACAAGTGGTATTAGATTCAAGTTGTTGGTGTTGAATATGTCCTTTATTGTCATAGAGAATTCAGTCAACGTTAGGGGAGTCCCCCTCTTCGATGGAAGCAGCTTTAAAATATGAAAAAACATGATGAGATCTCATATAAGATATCTTGGAATGGACATTTTATTTTCTACTATACAAGGAATACAAGTCATAGATCCTACAGGGATTTCAATGACAGATATAGATAGAAAGATACTTGATGATGACGCCAAAGCAAAGAATGCTCTTACTATAGGATTTCTGATCAAATTTATCTAAAAGTGATGAGATTTACTTCAGATAAGTCTATGTGGGAAAATATAGAGAATATTTATAAATGGGATAACAAAGTAAAGGAGGATAAACTAAAAGTTCTGCACAATAGGTTTGATGATATGAATATGAATTCAGATTCTTTCTTCAATCGAATTACTGAAGTTGTAGGAGCAATTCGAGGACTTAGAGAAGAAATTAAAGACAACTAAATTTTGAAGAAAATTTTGAGAATTCTTCCACCACTCTAAAATCCCAAAGTGTCCACTCTTAAAGAAAGATATTTTTCCAAGCTTTATTTGGAAGATCTTCTAAGTAGTTTTAATGCATATGAAATGAGAGTAAAACCAGAGGATGCAAAAAGGCATGTTAGTAAGGAGATGGAATTCAAAGGCATGGAAAAACTCTATATTTACAAAGACTTCATTAATGATGCTAATGATGAAAGCGAGTTTCTCTCTCTCTTTTCCAAGAAATTAAAAAGAGGAAAATGAATATTTGAATAGAATTTACCCTTGGCATTTTTTCTTTGTGGTAGAGTTGGGAACATTGCTTCTCAGTGCTCAATGATGTTCGATGATAATGAAAGTCAAGGTGGAAACTCAAAAAAGCCTAAAAAGAGGTTTTCTCAAAAGGGAAACCTCATGTCAGGGAAGAAAATATAGAGGAATAGTTTTATTCATGAAGAATATGATGATAGTGATAATAAATTCTTTGAGGAAGAAGAACTAGAATATAAATATGAGAAATATGATTCCATGATGGCTACCATAGAAAATTCATAACCATCAAGTAACAAATCTAAAGATAATCAGTTGAACACTAATGTCGATCCCAAACATGAATTGAAGGATTATCCTCATAATCCTGAGAATAAATGTAACAAATGAAAAAAATAGAGAGCATTTGTGGAAGAATCATCTGACTATGTTGATCAGCTTGTAGTAGAAATTTAATGATTGGATGAATTTGCAAAAGTACAGTCTTCAATCATCGAAAGCATAGAAGATGTTGTGGAACTAAATTTCAGAATTGAAGAAAAGACCATTTTCATCAATGATCTTACCTTAAGTTTGGAAGAGAGGTCCAAGACTATTGAGGTTATTGAAGAAGAAGTTGTTACTCTTAAGAGTAAACTAGAAAGTCAATCAAACTCAAAAGAGGCAAAGAAGAAAATACAGTTTGAAATATTTTCAGATGAAAAATTACTAGTGAAAGATAAGCATGGTTCTGATGGAGTTGAAAATATTATGAAAGATCAAATACCCACATGCATAGGGATTAGTAGAATTGAATGTGATGCTGAATAATCAAATAATGGGAATACGATGGGCTGGAATAAAGGAAAGATAGAAGTTGGAAATGTTTAAAAGTCACATGAATTCAAAATAAATAAATTCCCAAGACAAAATAGATGGAGAAATGAAAAATATTCACAAGATTTCAGAAAAAATAAACTGTCACAATCTTATCTGAAGGAAGGTCACATAAAAAATAATGAAAGTGAAAAGATATTTCCCCTTATGAAATGTCAATTATGAGGATATATAGGCCAAACTATGTCATAGCTTGAATAAAAATGAGTTATTTAGATGGGAGAGAGTGAGGAGGTCAACAAAAAAGAATAAATTCATATCCAACTTCTTATAGAAGAAATGTATTCAATAGATATTGTTTTAATTACTCTGACTTTGTCCACAAAGCTATGTATTGCAAGAAAAGGAATTACAGGAACATTTCCTATAAAGCTCAAAGACAAGTCAACACTCGCCAAACATATGGTGTTTCTATTTCAAATAGGTTTTCTCCTCTTGAATAAGAGTGTGAGTATGATGAACCTATGCACGGTGAAATTAGATTTGAAAATATATCCTCATCCTTCACTCAAGATAATATTTCATAGATGAAAAATAAGAAGACTGAGAAATCCAATCTTAATGAAGTCTCTCTCAAGGCTATCAAGAACAGTTGCACCTAGATTCTTGATAGTGTATGATTATACTATATGATAGGAAATACAGAACTGTTAATGAATATTAAGAAAAAGGTCGATGGAACAGAGAGGTTTGGTAATGATGATGCTATGGAGATCAAAGGTAGTGGATGTACTGAACTGGCTAACAGAGAGATCAAGAAGATGGAAGTTCTATATGTGGATGGTATACATCACAATCTCTTGAGTATGAGTCAACTCTGTGACTCAAGACTTATAGTGACGTTCAATGAAAAGGGGTGAACCATAAAGTGAAGGAAAAGGAATTCTCTCATGAAGGGTTGCAGAACTGATGGAAACCTATATCAAGTTGATAGTAAAGAGAGCATTTTCTATCTGATAGTTGAAGAAGAAAAAAACTTGTGGCACTGGAGGTTGGGGCACATCATTCAACAGGACATGGAAAATATATCAAAACTAAAGATTATCATAGATATCCCTATCCTAAAGCATGAACATGAAAAGACATGTGATGCGTGCATTCGTGGGAAATTGGTCTGTAGTTCCTACCAATCAAAGAAGAAAAGAGTATCTAATATTCTCGACCTCATTCATACAGACGTATGTGGCACAATAAATGTTGCTGGAATGCAAGGATAAAGGTGATTTTTCCTTTTTATAGATGATTATAGTAGAATGCAATGTGTGATAGTTATACATAGAAAACGACATGTTATTGATTTCATGAAGACTTATCGTCAAATTTTCAAAAATGACACTGGATAGAAAATTAAAGTTCTACGATTTGATAATGGAGGGGAATACATGTACATCGAGTTTTAGAATTACTTGGAGAATCATGGAACACAACATGAGGTTGCAGCTGTGAGAACCCCATAACAAAATGGAGTTATAGAGAATAGGAATCACCAAGTGAACAATATGGCTAGAACAATGCTAATTGAGAGCCATATCCCTTGTCATTATTGGAAAGAGGTAGTTCAAGTAGTGTCATATATTCAAAATTGAACAAGGATCTATATGGATGAAACTAAGACACCGTATGAGTTGTGATATAGAAAGAATCCATCCTTGAAGTATTTCCTTGTTTTTGGAAGTAAATGATTTATCCAAAACAAAGAAGGAAATCAAGGGAAGTATGGTGATGCAGTAGATGAAGAAATATTCATTGGATACTCAATGAAAAACAAATCCTAAAAATGATTCAATAAGAAACTTGGAATTTTTTTGGAAAGTAGTGATGTAAAGATCATTGAAGACAAAACCACAAGTGCATTAAAGAATCCTTATGCTGATGTGATAGAAGATGAGTATCAGTGTGAACATGGTACATATAAAAATAATGAAGTGGAGGAAAGAGTGAAAAACATTTAGAGGTCACAAAATGATGTTGATTCATAAGAAGAATCAAAAGAAGAAACAATGCCTGAGGAATACCCATCTGAAACTCACAAGAAACACATAAGAGCTGAAATAGATCAATCCAATATCATTGGGGATAGAACTGCACCAACCTAGACAAGAAGAATGAAGTGTAATTCACAATCTACATTCCTATCAGTTGTGGAACCATCCTCATTTGAAGAAGCTAAAAAGGATGAATCATGGGTTAAATCCATGAATTAAGAGTTGGATCAGATTGAAAAGAACCAAACATGGGACCTAGTTAAGAGACCCTAAGGCCACAATGTGATTGGTACAAAGTGGATTTTCAAGAAAAAATTTGATCATCATGGAAGTATTATTATAAACAAGGAAGAATCGGTATGTAAAGGATATTCACAGATTGAAGGTGTCGATATTGAAGAAACATTTGATCCGGTGGCTAGACTAGAATCAATAAGGATTTTTTATTCCATGGAAATCCAAAGAGGATATAAAGTATATAAAATGGATGTCAAGACAATATTCTTGAATGGTGTTCTCAAAGAAGAAGTCAACATTGAACAAAAAGTGGTCTTTATTCTTTGTAATGATTAAACGAAGGTCTGAAAATTAAAGAATTCCCTCTATGGTTTAAAGTATGCACTACAAGAATGGTATTCCTGGACATATTATTATCTCAAGAAGTTGGAATTCAAAATAGGAAGAGTATATCACAATATATATGTGAAGACTTCTCTGAAAGATTGGTTCATGCTTCTAGTTTACGTTGATGACATTATATTTTGGGGCAGTAGGTAGATATCAGGGGATGAATTTTCCAATCACATGAAGTCATAATTTGAAATATCTATGATTGGGAGCCCACATATTTCTTAGTGGTGCAAATGATTCAAAATAAGTATTACACATTCATTTCTCCAGAAAAGTATGCAAGAGAGCTGCTGAAGAAATTTAATATGCATGAATCCAAACCAATGTCAAATCCAATTGTAGTTGTAACCAAAATTGGAAAGCATCATTATGGGACATATGTAGATCCCACAATGTACAAAATTATCATTTGGAGCTTATTGTACCTGACAGCAATACAACCATACATTTTATTTGAAACATGCTTAGCGATATCCTTTCAGAGTAATCCAAAGGAAAAACATATGACAATAGTAAAAATAATCATAAGGTAAATTCAAGGTACTCATAATTATGGGTTATACTTTGTTAAAGGAAGGGACAGTGAATTATGAGCATTTTTCAATCCTGACTAGGATAGAGATGTAGTGGAAAGAAAGTCCACCAGTGGTGGAGCATTCTATATTGGGAAAAAATGTGTTGGATGGTTGAGCAAGAAACAAGAAAGTACTTCTCTTAGTACTGCTAAAGCTGAGTATATCTACACCATAAAGGAATGAACTCAACTACTATGGATGAAGAAATAACTGACAGATATTGGTGATGTGGTGAAACAACCAATGGTGATTTACTGTAATAACAAGAGAATAATTGATCTTATGAAGAATCTTGTTAAACATTATTGTACAAAACATATTGAAATCAGATATCATTTTATCAAGGAAAAATTTGAACAAGGTGTGATTAAAATGGATCATGTGGGAACTAATAAGAAAGTGGCTAATATACTGACCAATCTAGTATCAGTGGTTGTGTTTGAGAAACATAGATTGAACCTTGGTGTTTAGTCACCTCCCAGTGCATAAAGAGGTTACAAAATACCCCTCTCCCCTGTTATGTTAACTGTTTTTAAACTGTTTGTGGATATGATGAAGTTTTATGGGGGAGATACTATCCAGGGGGTGTTTTGAGATGTACAATGAAAACAAAATACCGGTCTTTAGGTTTATTTTCAATGGGGGAGAAGGAATAAATTCAGGACATGAATTGGACATGTAATGCTTCTCTGACATGATGAGAATTCGGTTTTAGGAGGAGAAAGAATACATTCAGGGCATGTAATGATTCTGTGACATAGTAATAGAATATCTTGGGTGTCTTTCAGAATTTCAAAACATGGGAACCCAATTCATGCTTCCCCTCTTGTTTTCTACACCGATCATTGCTCACATAGACTTAGAGTGTTGACTGAGTTGATTCTTGGATTTCCGGTATGCTTGTAGCTGGTGCTCTATTGAATTTATCTGGTGATTTCCAAAAAACCGAAAAGGGGATATTTTTAGAACCACCACCATTCTATGCAAGAAATGGAGTTTTCTTTTTGTTTTTTTCAATCCTTATTGGAAGTTCAGAATGTTTTCTAGGAAGGGGATCATACAGTTCAAGCGGACAATAATGTTGAAGGTGGATCCATTTCTTAGTGTTTCACAAATTTTTGGACTTGAAAATAAGGAAATAGAGAATTGTGTGTTTGGAAAAGGGAGTTGCATGCAAGATTGAAGGGTGTTTACAAACTTGCACACAAGGCTTGTTTTGGGATCAGTTCATCAAAATATGGAAAAGAAAAAAAGTGCGTGCAAAGTATAAATGTGCATGAAATATGGTGTTGCATGAAAGAATCTTACACACCTAATGCGATGTCAAAAGGGGTTTTTCACGCTCGGAAAGAAACTTATGCGCACCGAAAAAGCTGCGCTGGGATCTTGCACACAGAGTCTTCAAAGGCCTATAAATATGTGGCTACCCCCAAGGAATAATTAAGAATTTTTCAATGAAAATATGGTTTCTCTATCACGTGAAATATTTGCGCACGGAAGATTGGAAGAGAGTTAATCTTGTGCGCAAGGTGTTCCTTTAGTTTGAAAAGACCAAGCGAACCCTTCAATGTAGTTGTGTAAAAAATAAGGGTTTCACGGAAATTTGGGGATGCACAAAAGTCATTTAGCACGAAAAATACCAAATATTACATGAAAGTTGAGGTATTGTGTTCAAATACAGTGTTGTGCTTATGACATCCTTTTTTATTATCTAGGTTGTGTGATTAGTGCTTTCAGGTGCATAAATTCAGGACTTTGATATAAGTAGTGTCTCATGCTGAACAGAGACAAAGTCATCAATGCAAATCTATTGAAGAGACCCTCAAGTCAATAAACTAAGTAAGACTACTCCCAAGGAAGTGAGCCAAGGGGAGTCAATGAGAGTGACCTGAGGGAAGCAGTTTAACATGTTACTACCAATGTGGGAACAAGATCTGTCATTCTAAAAGAAATATTTGACACCCTGATTCACCTCATCCATCTTAGGGCATCCCGGGGTTGTACAGTATGTCCTCATGATCTCACCTACCAGAGATCACCATGTGTGAACTTCATGAGAAGAATTCTCAATGATCATGATACCCCAACACCTGATAGTCATACATCATCTATGCCTAGTCAGTATGATGTATATAGACCATAATAAATTTTTTTAAGATTAATGTCATATTATCACAAGGTTCTCATTATAGAATGGGATCTTCTATAGCCATTTGGTAAAAAGTTAATATATGGACATTACCATTTAAAAAATGGAATCAAAAATTTATACACTATAATGATAAGTGTATATCATGCATATATCATAGTATATATGAAATGGTAATCAAAAAGTACTATTTAGATGGTTATAGGGAACCCATGATTACAACACTCCCACTTTCACTAGAGCCAACTTTATTACAATCATTATTAACTCTCACATGATTAATATCACGTTTCTACTAAGACATGGATTTAGTTTCTAGGTCTTCCACGTCTCTTCTTCATGGTTATTCTGCTATATGAAACCTCACCTTCTTGAGTAATACTCCTCAAGAGATGTATACCCTGAGTATGCCTCTTTTTTTTTTCACTATCCAAACTTGACATCTTGTATAGTACTAGTAATAGAATTATCATAATGATAAAACTTTACATACTAGGTGCAATTACAAGAGTTGGAACAATTTTTTGCGTAATCTACTCTACTTTTTTGGCTTCCTTAGAAGCTTAAATGAACTCGGTATTTGTAGATACGAGTACCACTTGATGAACGAACATGTCTTTCTCATTAATTTTATCCTAAATGAAATATGAAATCATATTTATCTAAGGAATACTATTTTGTTTCCCCTGAAAACTATTATCCTTTCCTCTCCACATACCAGGTATATATCCTTTCTATTTTCTCAAGTATATTCAATTAGTTCTAAGTTATTCCCTTGAGATTCTCCTGGATATAACAGATCTTTTCCTATCATAAAGTATATTTTGGAAATATTGTTTCTTGTATATATCATGGGACATTTGATTGACCCATAAAAAAAGTGTATGGAATTCAACCCACTACTTTAATCTCCTCCTATGCCTATTCATGTCTTCTTAGAGAGATTTATGCCATCTAAAATTGGTAAAAATTATCTCTCGAATTGTTCCATCTTTTATTTTTTCAATACCATTTCAGTATATATATGATTTAATAGGTACAAGAAGCCATTAGATCAACCTTATTATATCATATTCCCTAAGAACATAGGTTTATACTTCAAGTCAATCTCTGGAGTATTTCATTTATTCTATTCTTAACTAACTGTAATACCAAATGTTTTTTTCCATATATCACCAAACATATTTTACTTAGAAAATAATGGAACTCCCACTAACCTCAAGTAGACACATGGAAAAGATTCATTCCAAATGAATATTCTGTGATCTTGTTTCTAACTTTAATCCAAAATGTTTTTAAATAACTTTCACCACTTATTGGAATTATATGATTTCACCATCCCTTTTTGGTTGTGTTGTATATAAACTTTCCACGATTGGTGGTATTGAAATCCAATTCTCAATAAAATGATCATAGAAATCAACCATGACAAGTAAAATTCTAATGGATTTAGCCATAACGACTTGGTATTACCAATCAATCCTTATTGGTACCAAAAGTTTACCACCAATGTATATTCGCACTTTAATATTCACCAAAATATTAAAAATAATAATCCCCCTGTACTTTGATACATGAAATCCATTATCGAATTTTAATTGATCTTGTAAATTTTATAAAATTTCCATATACCGCCTACTTGTAAAAATTATTATTCTCAATGAATAATTTATCAATAGCCATGGTTATTATGAAACCATCACCATGGTTTATCCTTCCTATGTAGTATGTGTCTCTGGGACATTATTTTCCACAACTCTTATGGAATTTATTCCTATTACAACTATTTGTGCATCTTTTTTATTGACTAAATACAATTCAATCTTGATCCCACTATCTCAAGTATATATTTACACCATTTTATAGAAATATAGTATATCAATTTACTACAACCTTTATATCATAGTTATTTATATAATATCCTGATAACCTTTTAGGATGATTACTTTATATGTGCATTGTGTTTTTATTAATTAAAGTTTTCTTATATCCTTAACAAACACTTTGAATTGAAAAAAAATATTCTTATGAAATAATGGATTTCCATCATATTGTAACTCATTTGATATCCATTTTTCATAATAGATGGAAAATGGTTATGGGATAACACTATTATTTGTGATGCATAATGCAAGTATGTTCAATGAATACAAGTTCAGACATTGATACCCCTTTTACTTACATCATGACTTTGATGTATATAGGGAAACATGCATTTATAAATTAATCCACACTACATTTTATTGATCAATGTTAACATGTAAGACTCATTATCACTCCTACTTATTAGAATCATAGCTCTGATTTGGATAAGGCAATGTTCATTGAGGAATTACTCGACACTATATTATAATGATTGATATATGCTTGGTCAAAATATTCTTCAGTACAATAGCATAAAGAAACTTATACCTTTTGGCTATTAACATACCATACCTTACTTTCATATTCCTTAAGCACTTAAATGAATTTTATGAAGTATATTTACTACTATCTTACCATTGGAATAACTCACTCTCTCTAGATGAACTAATTTTGAAAGGTTTGTGGAAATACAGGTTTTTTGTCCAAAACTAAGTACATAAGTGTGTCGATAATGACTTAGGTCTTTAAATCCAAAGTGTCTAAAATAATAATGGGTATTTTATTAAAAATTAATTATCTTTCCACAACTGGGTATATAAACCTTATTTTTTATATTCATCAGGAATTTCCTATGATTCATGTATCATTGAACTATTAGTTTAGTATGAAACACCAAAAAAACATTAATTAAAAAACTAGAATAATGTCTCATTTTATATAAAATATACATGAGATAAATGTTTTTGGTAATAATCAATGAAATATCTACTAGAATCTGTAACTTGGAAATTAGAAGTTGCATGATTCTCACTACTGACTTATGAACCACCCTTTCTCATCTACTTGGAGAACACATCTTAGTTCATGTTATATTTATTTTCTTATTTGGATACTTTATTTAAATACACATATTTGAAAGGAATATTGTATTTAATAGCCAAAAATTAAATTAGAAACATTACATGTAATGATGAATATTCAGTGAATAAGGAGTGAGTACTTTATTATTCAATTCAGTATATTACATTTAAACTTCTATAGATTTATTTCATGATACATGAAGAAAATAAACTCTTATTTAATACCTCTTTATTTGAAGGAACCTACGAATGTTCCTTTGATTTCATGTTTTTCATTGACCTTTTTTCCTTTTATTTCAATGTTTTCCATAATTACTAAAGATTAATGTTTCTTTAATGTTCTTATTTTTTGGAAAACTATATCTAAAAGGTAATAAATAATTTTCTCTATAATGTTAGTTTTTTAATCTTAAATGAAATTCGAGTAAGAGGGTGAAAATTATATGAGAAAATGATCCATTTAAGTATCATGATCCATCTTTTAATTGACACATATCCAATGTAATAATCACTTATTCATATATGTGCTTCACTTTCTCCTCAAAAACTTCTTGAAGATAAGAATACATGTAATGTCATACATCACTTGATGAAAAATCCACAAATTACATCAGATGTTGATGAAATAAATATGAAATAACAAGAATATGCACCATAAATGAGTCTCATGTAAGCATTTTTACACCCATGATTCCTAAGGCGGCTTAATAGGTATTGGGGACACCAAAACCTTGAATTTACAATATCATAGTACCATGAAAAAGTTCCTATAGTACTCATTAGAAACCCGTGATTGATATAACTTTTTTTATATTAGATATTGTGGTATGTATTATGGTATTACTTGCAATTTCCTATAAAAATAAATCAAGAATATTACTACTTTTATCTGGATTAACTTTTTAAAAATTGTTGATTAAATAATTAAATGTATCACATTATCTTATTAAACTCTATAAACCCTCTATACTAGAATTATAATACTATGTCACTTGAGTATTCAAGTGTAAAGGATCCTTAAACCCACCCTCATAGTCTACATGCTTTGGCTATGCCACTACTCATATTGTTCAAGGTAGGAATTTGACTTCCCAACTACATTAACCCATGACTCCTTGATCTGTTGAGTAAAGTCCTAGATTCTAAAATCACAAAAATGATTTACTCAATGATTACCTATAATGTTGGAACAAGTTATATTTTGATACTTATTTTCTTCCAAATTTAGTTAATTCATCCCATCATTCTCATAAGAACTCCCCGATAGTAAGAGGCGCCCTCAACTTTGGATGATGCACACTATGAACACCTAATTTTGTTAAAATTCAAATGATGGAAGGTGTTTTTGACTTAATATTTCTTTGAGGGGGTTTTATTATTTTTATTGAAGAATTTAATCCATTTATATTAATTTTTTCATTCTATGTTGTCGCACTCACAATTGAACATTAATAGAAAATATACATTGCATATTTATGCATTTTACTATTTATTATTTTATGTATTTCCTACTGTCATAAAAATATATAAAATAATAAACAAACAACTGATATTTATCATATAATATTGGTTAATCCATTTAGACTTAATGGATCAACCATGAGATAGAGAAATCATACCTGATTTATAGCTTGACTCATGATGCAGTTCGTCCCCCATCTAGTATGTCCACTACTCATCTAAATTTTTCCTCGTATTAGTAGGGTCTGCATATTATAACTTCATCATCAACTGTACATGTATTATTATACATAGGCGAGGGGGTATAGGGAGTGTAATTTACAATAAATAAAAAAAATACAATGCTTAGACCAAAATAAAAATTAATTAAATATTTAAAATAATTACACACAATTAAATAATTAAATAAATAAAACAAACATACACATGTTGGGTCAATTTCTCAGGACCAGTCAATTTAAAAAAAATGCATGATAAAAATTAAATTGAAATAATTTAAGTAAAAGGGAATTAATTAAATTAAATGATTTTTTTAAATTCGAATAATTTAATTCTATTCATTTCAATATTAATTTAATTTTAATTCCAAAAATTAAATCAATCAATTAATTTTATTTAATACCAAAATTAAATTAATTTTATCAAAGTAATAGAATATTATATATATATATATACATTTTAAAAATTAATTTTTAATTCATTTAAATTAATAATAAAATTCAATTTATTAATAAAATCAATTTTGATTATATAAATAATTATCTAGGGCCTCTAAATCCACCCATAACCATTTTGTGTTGTTTAAAACCCTTACAATCCCTTTTTAGGCTGGGCAGACCCCGTGCAAGGGTGTTTTGGGCTTGAAAGACCCACCCTGACCCATTTTGGGTTGGGAAGATCTGCTTAATCCCATTGCGGGGCGGTTCAGATCAAACTGGACCCAAGGGAGCCCATGAAAGGAGTTACCTCATGCCACATGTAGCTGATATTGTTCTAGTAGTGGATTCACGACATGGAAGAGGGGTTCACCAATGATGGTGGTTTGGTCAGCTGGGAAACATGGTGATTAGTGGTGAGAATAGTTATGTATGACTATGGGGTGTCTTAGAGATGGGTGTTCTGATGCATAAAGAAGGTGGGTCTCTAGGGAGATAGCTCCGCATCTAGCTTAGTAGGTCATCGCTTAAGGAGGAGTGGTGACCGTAGTGGATGGTGACATCATGGATAGACAATAGAGGGAACATCAGGTGCTGGAGGTGTGTCCTGTGGGAGGTGACACTCGAGGAGAGGCGGAAGAGGTTTGGTTAGTTGTGGAGGAGATGGTTCTAGTCATTAAAACTTGTCACAGAAGGAAGGGTAGGTGGTGAGGTAGCTTTCTATGGAGGTAGGCCATGATTCCCTTAGGCCTTTTTATTAACACGACCTGCAAAAAGTCCAGCTGACCCCATGTAGTTTTTTATTTTAATTGATTTCGAAAATTACAAAAGTAGTTGCCCCGTGGTGTTTTCCACAAATCTCACCCACTCACCATTTTCAAAATATTATAATAATTCATTCAGACTAAAGAAAATTGGCCCTTTTAAAAAAAAATATTATATTATTATATTTAATTCCACATTGGTGGAATATTTTTGTCCAGCTGAAAAATACTATTCCATCCAAAAACTAGTATTCAATGGAATAAATTGGAATAATCCACCGTGACTACGAGAAGAAAATTCATTTAAACTAATTTGTGTATATGTATATATATATATATATTTTCTTCCAAATACCTGATAAACAACTACTTTTGATCCATAATTTTGTTTTTGATGGCTGTAACTTTTCAATCCGAGATCGGATCGAAGTGCAGTCAGTTCCATTAGGACCGAATTTAAACCCTATACTTAATTTAATGAAAATTGTTTTTTTATCAGATCATAAAATTAAAGTTATCCCTATGGTACCAATTTTTGGTTCTAGGGCATGTATCGGAAGTCGGTGGGCTGGGGATTTAAAATTTTTCATCACCAAGATGAAAACATTTGTCATCTCTAGAGATCTGTTCCCCAGTAGAGGTATGAGGATCACATGTGAATTTAATAATCAAAAATTTAAATATGAACTCATAGATTTTTTGAAACAAAGTACGCTTGACTTCAACTAGTCCCTAACAATTATTTATTGAATTATTCGAAGACGAACCCCTCTAGATAGTCTAAAAATGCTTCAATAATCTATATGATCCCTCTTCATCGAATTCTGAGTGCTATCATGGAGATATGATGAATCCTTCAGCATCATGGTGATCACCTCATTTATAGAAACCCTTTCCTTAAAAAAAAAGCATTACATGATTTTAATCATAATTATACATTAGAATACAATCCAAGGATCATGAAGTCTAGTGTCTTTGAAGACTAGGTACATAAAACTATAAACATGGGACTAAATAAAAAAAATCTTTTTTTTAATTCTCATAAGGAGCTCCTAACTTCCATTGTGCTCATACAACCTCATAGGATAAACTGGGGATAACACGAACAAAGGGATGAGCTAAAATCCCAATTAGGAAAAAAACATAGTAATAAATCTTTAGTACATTGGCTAGAATGCATGACATAATGAAAATAAAAGGCATGGAACACATGGAATCATCACTTATAAACACGGTATCATATAAAAATTAATTAATAGTAATATAGTAGTAAAATAAAATATGAATTTAGCATGATTCAAGGCTCGTTGCACATAGTGGGTCATAATTCAAGGTTAACCACCAAGACCATTGCACATGGTACCAAGAATCAAGGCTAACCACCCATACCGTCGCACATAACGTCTCACGAGACCCAACTTTACCCAATGCATTATAGAATTATCTGGGTGCACCCATATTATCATGTTCATGAATATGATTTCCACATATATAATCATACATAAACAATCATAAACATAAGGGCACCCATGTAAATAAATGGGTATCATAATCATGTCATAAAGAACAATGAATGGGTATATCATAAAAGTTTCCATGAAAGAAAAAAAATTAGAACATAAATGGATATTAATAAGTTAAAATAGAAATATATCATGTTAAGTGATGTAAAACAGAAGCAACAACATGTAAAAAGAGTATTTAAGAATTTTTAGCATGAAAAACATTTCAGTACGGTTTTAAGGAAAACACTAACAAGCATTTAAAATAGAAAAGCAATTAATATTTTGTAAAAAAATAGAATTGATACAAGAATGTTTTAATAATAAAAATAATGGTTTTATAAATTTAATGGTGGATTAAAAATAGATCATATAGTGTACTTGAAATTGGGTACGAATTTGGGAAGTTCCCTTAAAACATGTTTTCTTATCGAACGATATTGAGGAGGGAATCATTTAAAAACATGTATATGCACAAAAGAGAATGAGGGAAGGATATTGAAACATGATTTTTGAGAACATAAATAGTATTTATAAGTTTTACATGAAAATAAAAGACAAATTCATTTGGGTAACAAGAAGGATGGAGCAACCCGAAGGAATATAGAAGGTTCGGGTAACATCCCTTTAGGAATATTGGAATGGTATTGTGTGTACTTAGGAGGGATTAATGTGAGAGAAATAGGCTTATCATATTTTACACATAATGAGTGAATTATGGGGGAGGTTTTAAATCATTCCCCATAATTAGTAATTACACATAAAATGGCATAACATAGAGGACATTCTTAAATAAGAGTTTGATAGAGAGGATCCCTCACCTTAAGTACGAAGGTGTTGTTCACTTGATATTAATGACCTAAATAATAAACTTTGGTTCATTAATTAATAATTACATAACCTCAAATATATGTTATTGATTTAGTATATCCTTATTAAGTTCATACATTTTCTTTTTGATGAGTTAAGAGGTTCAATTTCATTGTTTGGGAGTGTTTGCTTCCTTGGTTTTAATGATCGGTTAACTTATATTCATGTTTGGATAAACAAGTATGATGAGAGTGGTTGTCATAATTGAATTTATATGAAATAGTGAATATAAAAAATATTACATGTTTATAAAATTCATTTTTTTATTTGGAGTTAAGGTGAATCATTATATAAAACATTAATGATAAACGCTTGGATTAATTTTTAGATTTTGCTCAAAATTAACTTGTTTTGTATTATCATGTGTGAAAAAGGACTCTAGAACATCACATAAGATAAAATAAATATTTAATAGTTTGGTTCAACCACAAAAAACAGTTTCATGACTTGAATTGAAGATTATAATAGAAATTGATAACCCTCCATCCTTAAATGTGATAAATTAACACATTTCAGATGGTGTCTCCGTTTCTTTCGTATAAAATAATGGGAAAGGAGAGATGATAATGAATTATACCATTAGAAAAACAAAATTACATAAGATTTATGGTACTGGATTTTTCATACCATTTGGATGCGGAGAGGTTAGGAATGAAAAGAGAACAAAGGAACATGAAAAGAAAATGAAAGAAAAGAAAAACAGAATTTACCTCTTGATTTAATCTTCCTTGAGAGACTCTTAAGGGGAGAGGATTTGGTCTTTTGAGGAGACCAATGGATTTTGGAAGTGAGGGAGGATCTTAGGGATAGATTTTGGTAGAATATAGGGAAGGAACAAGGCTTGAGAAGAGTGAATATAATAGGAGAGTGTGAGTAGTTTTTATAGTTGAGGTGAGGAGGGTTTTCTTAATATTTTAATTATTAGTTTATTATTTCTCCAAAAGACAAGAAATAATGATTATTACAATACCTAAAATAGTAATAAGTGAATGTGATTTTGAACCAAATGTGCTTACATCAGCAGAACATCACCCATGACTCAATAATTAATGTATTTAGCTTATTTTGTAAATTATTGTCTTTCACCATTCATAAAAAATTCACGCATTTCAGAAAAATCCCAAAAATTCACCCTAACTATTTTTAAACATTTAGAATCCAAAAATGAAATTAAATTTTAAAAAATAATTTTATAAATATGATTAATTTAATTTTTAATTAAAATCCTATGTTACTTGAAAAATACAGGATTTTAAAACTATAACTAATTTTATAATGCTTTCAAAAATTACATAAGTTCTTATAAAATTATCTGAAAACCAGAAGACATAAAATTGTTAATTTATGAACACATTTTATGAAAATATATTTTTTTAAAAATTAATTAATTAATTACAATTAATTATTTATGACATACAAAAATACCAGTACTTTTACTATGGTCATAACATCACTTATAAGATCCCTAAATTTTATTTATACATTCAAGGGTGAGGTTGATATTATTTTGAATGATGTAATATTCATAAAGGTCATATTAATATTCATAAGGTAAAGTTACTATTCATAAGGTTATTCTAGTATTCACCAAAAAATTAAGTTTGTCTTATTGGACTCCAAACATCTTACTGATCGCAACCGTGTATATCAGATTTTGAAAATTCAAATCACAGAAGTGAAATTATTATATATAAAGGTCACATAGTACTTAGTAGTTCATTGTGTTGTAATTTAATGTGATGAAATAATTATTAGAAGGGAATTTACATTGATAAAACATTGGGTCATTATATTATTCCCCCTTATGAAATTTCTCCCTTGAAATTTTGTTTTATATTCTAATCCAAAAACAGGTGCGAGTACTTTTCCTTCATTGCCTCCCCTAGTTCCCATATTGCCTCTTAATACTTATGGTTCAGCCATAATACTTTGACTAGGTGAGTAGTCTTGTTACATATAACATTATATCTATGATCCAAGATCTTTACTTTCTTCTCCTTGTAAGAAAGATCATTCTCCAACTGTACCACCTCTGGAGAGAGTACATGTGAAGGATTTGGCATGTACTTCCTTAAGAGGGATACATGGAAGACATCGTGTACTTTAGACATAGTAGGTGGAAGTTCCATTTGATATGAATGTCCCCTACATGATCAAGAATCTTGAAGGGGATGATGTACTTGAGAGTTAACTTTCCCTTCTTCCCAAACCTCATGACCTTCTTCCATGAAGATATGCATAGAATTACTAGATCTACAACTTTGAACTCAAGGTCTCGTCGACGATTGTCTGCATAACTATTCTGTCAACTTTGGGCTTCCTTGATGTGCTCCTGAATTCTTTTCACCTTCTCCACCATTTCTTTGACCATTTCAGGTCCTAGCAGCTATCAATCACTAACTTCATCCCAACACACCAGTGTTCTGCACCTTTTCCCATAAAGGGCTTCATATGGTGCCATTTGGATGCTTGATTGGAAACTACTGTTGTTGGATAATTCAACCTCCCATCCCCATTTTAATTCCATAGAACATGATATCAACATATCTTCTAGTGTTTTAATAGTTCACTCACATTGGCCATCAGTTTGAGGATGATAGGCCGTACTATAGTTCAGTTCAGTTCTTAGAGCATGTTGGAGACTTTTCTAGAACATCAAGGTTAATCTCAAATATTGATCAGATACAATAGATATTGTTACTCCATGAATACTTACCAATTCTTTGATATATATCCATGCAAGTTTATCCAATGATAATTCCTATCGAATCATGATAAAGTGAGATTTCTTTGTAAGTTAATCCAAAATGACCCATATAGCTTTGTTTCCTTTGGATGTCCTTGGAAGTCCAGTGACAATGTCCATGGTGATGTTCTCGCACTTCCTTGTTATTATGGGTAGTGGTTGAATCATCCCCTTATACTTTTCTCTTTTATCCTTCACTTATTGACATACCAAGCACTTTGATGTATATCCAACAATATTATTCTTTATATTGTACCACCAAAAGTTCTCTCAGAGATATTGATATATCTTTGTGCTCCCTGGATGGATAGATAAGGTTGAGCTATGTGCATCATCCAGAAGCTCCTTGTTTATCTTTGGATCAGATAATACACATAATAATGACCCAAATATTACAAATCCTTCCTCATCAATTATAAACCCAAAGGATTTCCCATTTCTAATGGCTTACACCCTTTTCTGAATTTCCACATCTTTTCTTTAATCATCCTTTATTTTCTCTATGAGGGATGGTTAAGAAATAATTTGAGAAAGGATTGATGATGTTCCTCCCTTAATGATTCCCAAGTCCATCCTCTTCAAATCTAATAAGATTGGATCCTTTTCAATTCTCATCATTGATAAAGATACAAGATCCTTTCTACTTAGAGCATCCACCACCTTATTTTCCTTACCAGGATGGTAGTGGATTGAGTAGTCATAATATTTGATGAAATATAACCATTTATGCTGGAAAATATTAATATTTTTTTGTATGGATATATAGTTTAGGCTCTTGTGATTAGTATATATCTCAAACTTGTCCCCATAGAGATAATTCTGCCAGATTTTTATTGCAAAGACCATAACTTGCAACTCCATATCATATGTGGGATAGTTTTGCTCATGGATTTTCAGCTGCCTTGAGGCGTAGGCAATCACTTTATCATTTTTAATCAAAACACAACCTAATCCATTCATTTAAGTATAACTATACACCACAAATAGTTCTCCACTTATTGGGAGTGTGAGTACTGGAGAAGTGATAAGCGCCTATTTTTCAACTCCTTAAAACAATCTTCACATTCTTGATTCCAAACAAACTTCACTCCCTTCCATGTTAGCTTGTTCATTAGGTTCGAAAATCATGAGAAGTTCTTAAAAAATCGTCGATAATACCTGGATAGACCTAGAAAGCTGTGGATCTCCGTTAGAGATGTTGTCCTGGGCCACTGTTCAATTTCTTTTGTCTTAGAAGGGTCCACATATATCCCTTTTCTAGTGATAACATGCCCCAAGAATGATACTTCCTCCATCCAGAACTCACATTTACTGTACTTTTCACACAAATTCTCCCTTCACAAAGTCATTAGAACACTATTGAAATGCTCCTCGTGTTCCTCCTTTCTCTTGGAGTATATTAGAATATTATCAATAAAAACTACTACAAATTTTTAGAGGTAATCTACAAAGACTCTATTAATTAAATTAATGAAAATTGTAAGAGCATCAGTGAGTCTTAAGGTAATCACTATGAACTCACAGTGTCCATAACTCATTTGGAAGGAAGTCTTGGGAATATCTTCCTTCCTCACCTTTAATTAGTGATATCCCAACTGAAGGTCCACCTTAGAGAAATAACTTTCCCCAAGGAGGTAATTGAACAAGTCATCTATTTGTGGATGGGGACACTTGTTCTTTATCATGATTTTTTTTGAGATTATGATAATTAATGTAGAGGCGCATTGTTACATCCTTTTTCTTGATGTAAAGGATTGGCACACCCCATGCTGAAGCACTCAGGCATATAATACCCTTCTCCAGATTCTCATGTAACCACTTCTTTAGCTCTTCCATCTCTACGGTGGCCATTCTATAAGGTTTCTTTGATATAGGTAGGGATCTAAGAATAAGTTCAATTAATAACTCAACCTCTCGATCAGGAAGAAGAACATGCAACTCTTCAGGGAATACATTAGTGTAATCCCTCATGATGGGCATATCTTCGAGTAATATTCTCTCATTTGTCTCAATCATTTGAGCTAGACATGCTTTCTCATAAGGAATTAATTTCCACAGTTGAGATAATGATTCTAAAGGAGATTCATCTTCCTCCTTACACTTGTAAAGAATTGTAGGATGCTTCAATATGTGAAGAGTGATCTTCCTTTCCCAACCGTTGATGTTGGATTTGTATAACGATATCCAATCTATGCCCAAGATAACATAAAAATTCCCTAAATAAAGTATGACAGAATTTTTTGGGAGTTTTAGTCCACAAAAATTTATCGGGGAAGAGTTATAAACCTTGGACGCAATAATTTCCCCATTTTCTGTTCTCATAGATAACACATCCTCCAAGTTTTGAGGTGGTGTTTGAATAGTCATACTAAACTTGCAAGATATGAAAGAATGCATAGAACTAGGATCGAATAGCACGTTCACTATTCTTGAATGAATAACTAGCATACCTTTGACCACATCATTTTTTGGCTCCACCTTAGTAGTATTGATAGCATAAGCCCTTGCTTGTTTCCTTGGAGGTTGTTTTTGATTTACTCCAACAACTCTTGGCTTATTTAAATTGTTCGCATAATTCCCATGTTCCTTGTAGTTGTAACAATGCACCACTGGATGAGTATTTATCTTAACCTTCTTTTCTTCTTCCACATTAGCGCGATTCTTCATATCCCATTGGAAATTTTTTTCCATATGTCCTATCTTTCCACATTTGAAGCAATTCCTAGTTCCAATTAGATAGTTACCAAGATGCTTCTTCTAGTAATTTTTATACATGGGATAGTCAAGCTTCTTTCCATCATGGAATTTAGTTACGGAACAACCCACATTAGATTCCATTTTCCTCTTTTTGTCATTGGGCCCACAATACCACTGAGAGTCTTCAATCTCCATTTCAACCTTAAGGGAACAACAAAAAATATTCTCATAGCTATTGAATTCTCGAATCACAAATGATTTTCATAGAATGAGATTTAGTTCACTAAAGAAGTGATACACCTTGCTTTCACTGTTCATGACAAATCCATAAGTTTACCTAAAAATCCTTGTAAAGTTTTCTTCATACGCCCTGATTGACTCATTTTCCTTTTTCTTGAGTCAGAGGAAATCTCTTATTATATTGAGACGTAGGGTTTGGGGAAAATATTTATTGAAAAAATTCTCTTGAATTCCTCCCAATACATGGAATAAATTTCATCATGGGGCTTCATATTCTTGATCAGTGTCCACCACTGATCAACTTCCCCATCAAAATGATAGACCACCAACACAACTTTCGCTTCTTCTAAGCACTGGAGGACATATAATATCTTTTCAATGGAGTTAATCCACTATTCCACAAGGAGGGGATTAGAAGATCCACTAAACATGGGAGACCTTTTTATCATGGAGGATTTTATGACAACTTGCTCTTTCCTTTTTGGAGGAGGGTGTTATATGTGATTCATGTTAGTATTTATAACTTGATCCAACTGAGTAAGTACTATCATGAAGTTTTGAGCACCCGCTCCTATCATATTAGACATATCATTAGGGAAATAATCACATTACCTATCACATTGATTATTGGAATGTGTTCTTATATTTCCCACCATTAACTAAGAAAAATAACGTACAATTAGAGGTATTTTATACTTACCTATTAATCATAAAAAAGAAACATTGAACATAAAAGGATAAACTTGTAAAGGATAAGTATATCCTAACTTGTGATTCCCTAGGTTTAAATATAGGTTATCCTTGATCTATTTATTAACTTATATTCTTATGGGGTTTTTTATTCCCTTAATAATGTTTTGTACTAAGCTCATGAATTTAATAAAGCATATCCCCTGGGAGTGTCAAAACAAGAGTGCAACAAGACTCATTTTCATACACCAGTTCCCATTCGAGTCTAGCTCAAAGCGGTGTTTTCGAGTTTTACCCCTAGATACATCTATTCTAGAGCCATCTCTACCTGTTTGTATCTAGACAGAGATGTATTTTCTTGATAAACCACTTACTCTATACTTACAAAAATTTAGGGGTGTTTTATTATACTTAGTCTCAACCTTAAGGTTTGTACTAAAGTGATCTATTCCTAATCTAAAAAAATAACTAGACCATACTCTTATACCAACTATAGAAACCCTAGGCTTTTATAAAAAACATTAAATTATTTTAAGCATAATTATACATCATAATACAAGCCAAGGATCATGAAGTATAGTGTCTTTGAATATTGGGAACATAAAACTGTAAACATGGGACTGAATAAATAATTTCTTTATTTAATACTCATAAGGAGATCCTTACTTCCATTGTGATCATACAACTTTATAGGATAACCTAGGGATAACATGATCAAAGGGATGATCTAAAATCCCATTAAGAAAAAAACATAGTAACAAATATTTAGCACATGGGTTATAAGGCATGGAATAATGAAAATAAAAGGCATGGAACACATGGAATCACAACTTATAAAAATGGGATCATATAAACATTAATTCATAATAATGTGGTAGCAAAATAAAACCTGAATTTAGCACAATTCATGTTTCATTTCATATAGTGAATCCCAAGTCATGGTTAACCACCAAGACCATTGTATATGGTAGCACGAATCAAGGCTAATCGCCAAGACCATTGTACATAACATCTCTTGAGACTAAACTTTACCAAATGAGTTGGAGAACTATTTGGGTGCACCCATCTTAAGATGTTCATGAATAATCTTACCACATATATAATCATACATAAATAACCATAAACATAAGGGCACCCATGGAAAGAAATGAGTATCATAATCATGTCATAAATAATAATGAATGGACATATCATAAAAGTGTCCATGAAAGAAATGAATTAGAACATACATGGAAATTAATAAGTCAATAGGCATATATCATGGTAATTGATTTCAAACAGAAGTTACAACATGTAAAAATAGTATTTAAGATTTTTTAGTATGAAAATTTTTTTAGTGCGGTTTTAAGGAAAACACTAACAAGAATTTAAAATAGAAAAGGGAAAAATATTTTGTAAAAAACTAGAAGTGATCCAAGAATATTTTCATAATAAAAAATCTGGTTTTATAAATATAATGGTGGATTAAAAACAGATTGTATAGTGTACTTGAAATTGGGTGGGAATTTGAGAAGTTCCCTTAAAACGAGTTTGCTTATCGAAAGGTATTGAGGAAAGAATCATTTAAAATCATGTATATCCCTGAAATATAATGAGGGAAGGATCTTGAAACATGATTTTTAGCATATACATTGTATGTATAAGTTGTAAACGAAAATAAAATACAAATTTTTTTGGGTAACAAGAAGGATGGAGAAACCTGAAGGAATGTAGATGGTTCGGGTACCATCCCTTACGAAATACCGTCATGGTATCAGGTGTACTTTGGAGGGATTAATGAGATAGAAAAAAGTTTATAATATTTTACACACCATGAGGGTAGTATGGGGGAGCTGTTAAATCATACCCCATAATTATTAATTACACATAAAATGGTATAACATAGAGGACATTCTTAAATAAGTTTGAGATAGAGAGGATCCCTTACCTTAAGTCCGAAGGTGTTGTTTTCTTGATCTAATTAAAATGAATAATAAAATTACATCCATTAATTAATAATTCTATAACCTACACTAAATTTCATTGATTTATTATAACCTTATTAAGTTAATCCATGTTCTTTTTGATGAGTTAAGAGGTTCAATTTCATTGTTTGGGAGCATTTGCTTCCTTGGTTTTAATGATCGGTTCACTTATATTCATGTTCAAATAAACATGTATGATGAGAGGGGTTATTTAGAATTGAAGTTATATGAAACTAATTAACATACATAAGATTACGCAGTTATAAAATTCATTTGGTTATTTGGAGTCAAGGTGAATCATTATATAAAACATTAATGATAAACGCTTGGATTAATTTTCCGATTTTGCTCAAAATTAACTTGTTTTATATTATCAAGTGTGAAAAAGGATTCCAGAACATAAAATAAGATAAAATAAATATTTAATATTATTTTTAAACCAAAAAAATGGTTTCATGAACAGAATTGAATATTGTAATAGAAATTGTTAACCCATCGTCCTTGAATGCAATAAATTAACACAACTCAGACGGTGTTTTCGTTTCTTTTGTATAAAATAAGTGGAAAAGAGAGATGATAATGAATTATAACATTAGCATAAAAACTTTACATAACATGTTTGGTAATGTATTTTTCATACCATTTGTATGAGGAGAGGTTATGAAAGAAAGGATAACAAAGGAACATGAAAAGAAAATGAAAGAAAAGAAAAAAGGAATTTACCTCTTGATTTAATCTTTCTTGAGAGCCTCTTAAGGGGAGAGGATTTAGTATTTTGAAGAGAAAAATGGATTATAGACGTGGGGGAGGATATTAGGGAGATATTTGGGAAGAATTTAGGGAAGGAACAAGGATTTAGAAGAGCGAAGAGAAGAGGGGAGTGTGAGTGGTTTTTATAGTGGAGGGGAGGAGGATTTTCTTAATATTTTAATCATTAGTTTATTATTTCTCCACAAGATAAGAAATAATGATGATTAAAAGACCTAAAATAGTAATAAATGCATGTGAGTTAGAACTAATGTTGATTACATTATCATAACATCACCCATGACTCAATAATTAATGTATTTAGCTTATTTTGTAAATTATTGTATTTCACTATTCATAAAAAATTCACGCATTTCAGAAAAATCCAAAAAATTAACCCTAACCATTTTCAATGTGTATAATCATGAAATGAAATCCATTTTTTGAAAATAATTTTCTAACTATTATTAATTTAATTTTTAATTAAAATCATAATTTACTTGAAAAATACAGATTTTAAAATTGTAACTGATTTTATAATGCTTCCAAAAATTAGATAAGGTGTTATAAAATTATATTAAAACCAGAAGACATAAATTTTTTATTCTATGAACACCTTTTTAGAAAATAATTTTTTTAAATAAATTAATTAATTGTAATTAATTATTTATTTCTTACAAAAATACCAATACTTTTACTATGGTCATATCATCACTTATAAGCTTCTTAAATTTTATTTATACATTCAAGGGTGAGGTTACTATTCTTTTTTATGATTTACTATTCATAAGGGTAGGTTACTATTCATAAGGGTAGTTTACTATTCACCAAAAAAATAAGTTTGTCTTATCGGACTCCAAACATCTTACTGATCATAACGGTGTATGTCAGATTTTCAAAATTCAAATCACAGAAGTGACAATATTATGTTTAAAGGTCACATTGTACTTAGTAGTTCATTGTGTTGTAATTTCATGTCATGACATAATTATAATAAGGGAATTTCCATTGATAAAACATTTGGTCATTACATCAATCCCATGCCTTCGACCCATCAGAGGCGTTCTTGGGTCGACACTCAGAGAGATAATTTCTCTCACTTGAAGGCAGGAAGAGATAGAGGCTCTCATTTTGTTAGAATAAATAGTCACTGGAATGGGCCTCTCCTCTTTCTTATATAGTGGGTGGAGAAAATACCCACAAAGGGTTCCCCACACCCTTGAAAATAAAACACCCACTAAATAAGAAATAAATAAATAATTATGATAATATTTTATCACATACATATAATATATATTAAATATATTATGTGATAAAACCAAGTTATTAACTTGACTCATAACTATGGTTAATATTAAATGAACTTAGAATATTAAAATAATATTAATTCGTATAATATTTTTCTTCTATTTACTAAATACCTCATGAATACTTTTAATAAATAAATTCAACCTAATTATTAGGTACTCGAATAATAATAAATATATTTATTTATCGGTGATTGATATCTTGGAAAACTCTTGGACCCTATGGTGTGTCCCACCATGTCCTATATACCTATTCTCTAGAATATGGTAGATTATTGAATGCGCTATTGTGTGTGACCCTTTAGTCCCTTACCAAGATAGTATTAAATAGTATTAACATGTCAAGAGAGGAGTCTAGAAACCCATAAAGGCACCTAAAGAGATAAGGAATAGTCATAACAATGAAAACCAACCTATGGACACACACTGTGTAATATAATATCTTTGTATTTAGATATTTCATAAAGTAGGACAAACACTTATGTCATCATTCTTTTGTACTTTATTATTCGTTGATCTAACTGAACATACTAACCTTTTGAATACATTGGACAACTATTTATGAAGGTACTACCATCCATATCAATTAGGCTCGAGATATTTCTTCCTCAACTCAACAGTGACAGATTCTATCTTAACTGTTCAACCCATTACATATCACTAATGATGCACCCAACACATGCTACCTTGCCATGATTTTATTATCATGGATTTTTTTCCTTGCAACAACGTACGCGATCAAATGGAACACATTGATAATGATCACAAGTTAGGATACTAATACACATTTCCATATATAGGAACTACCAATGAGACATGAAACATATAGTGTTCCTATTGGAGGGTCTATCCTCATGATCTCACCTACCTAATATCACTAAGTGCGAACTTCATGAGAAGAAGTCTCAATTAATATGAGCCCCCAACACCTAATAGTGATACATCAATTGTGTACATTCATATTTTTTATCTAGACCATATGAGTTTTTTAATATTTATGTCATAGTATCTCAAAGTTTCTGTTATATCCTAAGATCTGCTATAAACTTTTGACACGACAATTAACATATGGTCATTACCATTTAAATAGAAGATGAAAATATGTATACACTATAATGATAAGTGTACAACATGCATATCTCACTATATACATGAAATGGTAATCAAAATGTACTATTTATTTTGGTCTAGGGAACCCACTATTAAAAGGTCTATATTTTATTATAGAATGTCATGTTTTGTTAATGGTGGCTCATTGCTATAATGTCCATATTATATGATTATATTATGATGATGTTTTTTTATCATTTTATCATTATTTATTATTATTTGATAGTGGATATTTCCTACCATTAATACTAATATAATCCCACTAATAGTCGCAACCTTTGGTATAGAGGGAGGAACACCTGAGGTTATGTGATGACCCAACTCAACACTGTTTGAGATGATTGGGTGAAGGACATTACAAAGTGGTATCAAAGACTTGTATTTTATTTACTATTTCAGACATGATAAAACAAGATAGGAATGTTTATAAGTTATGACATACCCTATTACTGTTCTAAAATAACACATATAAGGGAAGGACCAAGTTACTATTATATTCCATTATGATTCTTAGTTTTTGAGTATTTCCATGTTGTGATTTCATGGAATATAATGTGTGATTTATAGTTTATGTTTTTATATTGGATCAAGGTGGAAATAGGGTTTATTTTTATGTATCATATTTGGAAATTATTTTAAATGAAATTCATATGATAATATATGATTGATAACATGGATATTGATATTTTTAGTTATTTAAATCATCGATAATGAGTTATACTATGGTTTATTACATAAGTTATTAGTGGTGTCTTACATGAATAAAACTATGAGTATTGATATTCTATATTAATATTATACAATGGATGATTATGAGAATATTACATATATTATATAACATAACCTAATAATTATATATAACCCTTTATGTATAGGTTGTGTATATATTTGACAGTTTCAATTACCATTAAAACTTTTCCCAATCTAATATTTCAAAAATTATGATGTCCTATTGATACACATTTCTTGATGTAGAAATTTTCTATATACACATGGGTACAATGATGAACCTAATGTGGGGTATTATGGTTATGTGGATTCTTTTATAAGGGCTAGATAACAAGGAAGAGTGAATTGGTAGGAGTCACTTTGATATATATGGGATGAATGTTTTGGATGTTTCTTTATGATTTATAATTTGGAAGGGATATAAGGTCCTTTGATTAGGAAAAGTGCACAAAGATTATGGTATGTGGATCATGATGGTGTGATTTTTGTGTGTTAACAAGATAGATAGATAGTTACTTATTTCTGCTTGAAATGTGTTTTGATTTATGAAGGTGGATCAAGAGAGTGTGGTTTTACCAAACACATTGATGGATTAAATATGTAAAGTATGGGTAAATGTTTATTCTTTGATAATTATTCATGAATGATATATAATTGACTATTAGTATGTACTTGTGTATTTCCTTGGGCTAGTATGGGTTGAAAACACAAACAATTATTGTGTGAGATGTTTAGTGTGTGAAAGGTTAACATATGGGATTATTAACCTAAATGATTAGGCGTGTGAGCCTAAAACTGATGTAATAATTTTTTTTCAATATGAATTGAGTAGATATAGAAATATTATGTGTGTGTAATTTAACTCATGGATTTTATTGATAGACCTTGAGAATGGGATTTTTATCTTGATAAGATCTAAGAAGAATTAAGGAAACCAATATAGTTATGGTTGCGATATGATTAACCTTTAATTTTTTTAAGTGGTATAATATCTTAGAAATAAAATGGTTAGTATTTAAAGATAAATTAATTCAAGGTGGTTTGATATATATGTGTTGATGAATCCTTTGGGTGGGGGCTAGGGGACTGTTGCGGGTTTGATTATTTTAATGGAATTGTGAAAGTGGAATGCTTAAAAGGTATTTAGTTAGTTCCAATGATCTTGTAGGATAATTTATGGCCTAAAACAATCTATTGAGTATGACATAGAGATAAATAAGATGTATAAAAGTCTAAAGACCCGGAAATTATAGGTTTTTTTTAATTATATCGGAATTTTATGAGTCTGTGAAAATTGAAGGCGCGTGATTCCGAGGCCCGGTGTGCCCAGAATGAATTTCTGAAGTTTTTTTTCAGGTACATTCAGTAAACATGGGAGCGGGTTTTTATAACTTTTAAACTGGTGCTCAGAATTGAAATCTGAGGACATCATTGAACTCGCAGCACTGGTGTTTTCTTAAGGAGGCCTTTACCTTGACATTAGTGGGTCGAGGGTGAAAGATATTTTTTCAATTTTTCATGGAAATAAAAATAAAATAAAATAAACTTCTATTTTTATTTTTGTTGAAACCTCCCATTTGAATGTTATAGAGGTGGGGAATACTGAGCCTAAAGTCCCCAATTTTGAATTTAATGGCGGGGACCACCCAAAACCTCTTAACGGGGGAGAAACCTCTCAACTCCCCATTAATTCATTCCACCCATTAAAATGAGCCAATTAATTATGCCAACATGGTTCAATTAATTGTGACAATAACTAATTGTTCCAACAATTAAATTGATAGACTTACTTTAAATTATTGGCACCTATTTTCTTTTAGAGGATTGGTTGTAAAAGGAGAATGGGAGAAGCTATGGAGAAATCTTACCTCTCAAACGAAGAAATTTTCCTCCAAATGAAGAATTCCATCGAAGAATGTTCTTCAGAATCAAGAAAGAGGAAGACACATGATCCGACTTCAGAAGCGTGATTTCAGAAGCAACAAACATTGGAACCCTCTTTTCCTTCACCGTTTTCATCTCGCAACACATCAACAAACCTTCAAGGTAGGTTTTTATGTTCTAAATACCTCCCTTACCCATTCTTGATGTTCTTCGTGATTCAAAAGTTGTGAACTGATTGCTACCGCTATAACGCGGAGGGTGAAAGAAAAATGAACATAACCCGACCTCTCTGCAATCCCTTGTGGTTTTTGATGAAATCTTTGTGATGGAGGAAGATGACAACCGGATTCTGGCCGCACGATGGGGGCGGCGGAACACGTCGGTGCCACTCAGTGAACAAGGGGCGACGAATTTTGCCGCAGCAATGAAGGGAGGATGGCTAGACAAGACGGCCACCGGAGAAGGCGCAAAATGAGACCGCACCGCATAGTGATGACAGCTGCCCATCCGGCTAGCCGCGACAGATCTCCGCACCGTGGCCGCCCCGCCGCACCGCGACGCCCTACTGCACCGAGGCAACCCTGCACCGCGGGCCACCCAAGCTGGGCCGTCAGGCCAAGCCAGGCCGCCCAGTGTAGGCCAGGCCAGACCCAGCAGGCCGGTTCAGACCTAGTAGGCCGGGTCGACCCGAACCAGACCGGGTTAGCCCAGGCCGGGTCAGGCCGGGTTGTTCCAACCTGGTTGGACCAGACCCAGATCAATTTCGAACCTATACGTTCTTTTAGCTGTAACTTTGATACCGGACGTCCGTTTGACGAACTGTCTATGACACCAAAAATATTAGGCCGAGACAGTCCTTTTGGTATACCCCAATTGATATTTGGATAATTTTGGGGTACAGTTGGGTTGGATCAAGCACGGATCCAACCGGGCCCTCGAAACTAAAAGGCTAATAACATACAGACTAGACATCCAATTGACGCACCGTCTATTGCGTTGAGACCCCTATTACATGGAGGTCTTTGGGATAATTCATTGTGGGACTTCGTGGCAGTTGGAGTATCGACTAGTAGTTTGAGGAGAAGACCCTCTCGGAGACGATCAAGCGTAGTGCGGGTACCCTGTAGCTAGCTGTGACGATGTACTAGGATCCTGTGTGGGTCTGATGATGTACTGACGATGTACTAGGATCCTATTTGGGTCTGACGATGTACTGACGATGTACTAGTATCGCGTGTGGGTCTGACAATGTACTGATGATGTACTAGGATCCTATGCGGGTCTGACGATGTAATGATGATGTACTAGGATTCTGTGTGGGTCTGACAATGTAGTGACGATGTACTAGGATCATGTGTGGGTCTGACGATGTACTGACAATGTAATAGGATCCTGTGTGGGTCTAAGGATGTACTGAAGATGTACTAGGATCCTGTGTGGGTATAACGATGTACTGACGATGTACTAGGATCCTGTGTGGGTCTGACGATGTATTGACATTGTACTAGGATCCTGTATGGGTCTGATGATGTACTAACATTGAACTAGGATCCTATGTGGGTCTAACACTGTACTAACATTGAACTAGAATCCTATGTGGGTCTGACGGTGTACTAGTATCCTGTGTGGGTTTGACGATGTACTGGGATCTTTTGTGGGTCTGCAATTTGGGATCCTTTGTGGGTCTGCCTCTTAACAGAGTAACATGATTCAGTAGTTACATCTAATCATATCTACTACTGTACCTAAGTTATACCTGGTATTATTTGAGTCCTTACCTTCGCAGTGATACCTTTGTGGTATTCTTATGTGTGGTATACCTCTGTGGTAATTACCTTCATGGTATTCCTACCATTGTGGAATAGTTGAGCTTTGGGATTTTGGGTTGGACCCCGTGTTTCCTCATGGTTGAGATGGGTATATTTGATAACTTAGGTATATGTATGGGCATATACCTAATGAAGTTTTTCAGTTGATTTCATGCTTTGTGGTTTATCCTTTGTGGATTTTGTGAGACCTTTAGGGTCTCAGGGTCCCTACTAAGTATCTTCATACTCACCCCTGCACAGGCTATGCCCGCACCTTGTTGTGTTTCGTGCAGACAATGGACATTGCTGAATAAGGATGAGAGTACCGGGTCTGAAGGTCGCTCAGAGGTGGAAATTAGATGAGGCGTACCGCAGAGACGGTCGTTCGAGAGCTGTACCTACCCTTCAGGTAGGATCCTTGGCGGGTGTTCACAGGAGCCATTTCAGTTTTCTTGTACCTTTCTGTTTTCTTGTACTTTCTAGTTGGGCTTGTATTATGGACCCTTTTTTACTTACTTTTAGCACTCTTTTGCTACTCAGTTTACTCGTGTTTGTATCTTTCTATGTGCTTGGTTGTGTGTGTTTACAGGATATAAAGGCAATGCCTTCCCAGTTTCAGGGAATACGCCTTCGTTGCTAATCGCCAGCCCCTAGCCTATGGAATCCGAGATTGGGGTAGTCACGGCCTGGGCCCCAGGGGATGGGTCATGAAAAACTAGTATCAAGGGAGTCAGTTATACCGCAGAACATAGAACTCTAATATTTTTAACGACAATAGTGTTAAGTGTAGTGAGTGTGTTTATCATTTTAGGGAATCCAGTGTTGGTGCAGCTACCGACGTATCCATACAGCAGGACCCATGACTTCTGATTTCCAACTCAGTGCATGAAAACACTAATTGCATGTGTGTTTTTCAAGAGTTTTCTTTGTGATCTCGTTGATTCATATCACCAGGTATAACTTTTTGACCATGGAACACTTGTTTCTTTTCAGTATACCTCCACATAGACAACCAGCTAGGGTACTGGATTTAGTATGCTTTGATAGCGCACTGAGTGACGAGGCCTCGGTGCAGGGCCCTCTTCTAGTAGAGGCACCAGTGGAGGAACCAACGGTACCATTACCCGTTGGGCCACCAATGCCACCAGCCCCAGCAGTATAGGATGCGCGCCACTTGAGCGCGTTGCACGAGTTCCAGTGCCAGAGGCCATGGAGGTTCTGGGGTGAGGCAAACCCACAGGCGGCTGAGGATTGGCTAGAGGCCATGGTGAGAGTCTTCCGACTGGTAGGGACACCAGCTGATCTCATGGTGATCCTTTCCGCCAGTCTTCTATAAGAAGCAGTAGGTAGATAGTAGAGATTGATGCTCCAGGTTCATGATGAGGTGACACTTCTCTGGGAAGACTTCGAGATCCTGTTTCGGGCTGAGTTTGTCCCAACGACTCTTCGCGTAGTATGCATACATGAGCTTCTTCATATGCAGCAGAGCAGCATGACTGTGGATCAGTACTCAACGAGGTTCACCAACCTCTCACGCTACTCCACTGATATGGTATAGGACCCATTCTTCAGGGCCTAGACCTTTGAGTAGGGACTCAAGTGAGAGATCAGTGCTTCGATGATTTCTCTCAGCATCCCAACAAAGGTAGGGGTGTTAGAGATAACCCTCTTAGTATAGAGTTTTCTTGGTGAGCAGTCACCAACAACAAGACCCACCACCATACATCATGTAGCAGAGTCTTCTGCAGCTGGCATTAGATAGAAGTCATAGAGGCCCAAGAGGACTAGTCCTACTGGTGGACGACCTCATGACTCAGGATCGGTTGTGTGGGGCACCAGAGACAGAGTTAGTCATGCGAGGAACATGAAGTGTTTCACATGCAGCAGGCAGGGTCACATGGATCGTGACTGTTCGAATCACTATATGGATGATCATAAGACTGTTGAGGGACTACCCACGCAGAGACAGAGGTTCGACTGAGGAGGTCCACAGGGAGTAGGCGGACGCGGTAGAGGAGCTAGCCGTGCAGCTGGTGGTGGGTGACAATTTGAGATGTTATCGCTACCACCACCAAGTGGTCCACCCTAACCACAAGGAGCAGGTGTACATGGGCAAGCACAGATCCAGGTAGCTGAGGCCTATGACCATGGCGCTCTGGAGATGATACGAGGTATGATCTGTGTCTAATCCACCTTATCTGCAGTACATATAGACACAGGTTCCAATCATTATTTTATTTCCAATGCCCTCATTCAGAGCTCGGAGATTCTGATAGATCCATTGGGTCGATCCTTACGGCTAGAGACTCCTAAGAGAGTGGATTCGATGATTACGCAATGGTACCAGTAGTGTGAGTTTACTCTAGGAGGTGAGATATTCGTCTGGGATCACCTAGTAGGTACATCGAGGCCTTACGACGTCATCTTGGGTATGGACTGGTTATCTACAGTCCATGCTCAGATTAACTGTATTAGGCGCAAAGTGTGGTGTTTCCACACGGATGGGACCAGGTTTACCTTCACTGGTGAGAAGGGATCCTTTGCAGTATAGGATGGACTTACTCCGAGGATAGTGAAACTGATCACTCATAAGTTGGATAACCTTACCCTCAGAGCGGTTGATGTGGAGAGTCCGAGCTATCCTGTAGTGGTGGACCAGTACGTGGATGTCTTCCCTAATGATGTTCCAGGTCTACCTCCTCATAGAGAGGTGGAATTTTACATTGACTTGTATTCTAAGATGACACGGATATCCACACCATCATATTGGATGGCTCCCATAGAGCTTCGTTAGCTACGAGTATAGTTGGAAGACTTATAGGGGAAAGGGTTCATTCAGCTCGGTGTTTCTCCTTGGGCAACCCCGATTTTGTTGGCCAAGAAGGTGGATGGGAGCTTGAGGATTTGTCTTGACTATCGGCGCCTAAACCAGGTGACCATGAATAACAAGTACCCACTCTCGAGTATAGATGAACTCTTTGATCAGTTGAAGAGAGAACGACGGTTCTTGAAGATAGATCTCAGATCAGGCTATGACCAGCTCAGAGTGCGAGATGGGGATGTGCAAAAGATGTCTTTCAAATATCGGTATGGCCATTATGAGTTCTTGGTTATGAATTTTAGCATGACCAACGCCCCAAAAGTGTTCATGGGACTCATGAACATGATATTTCAACCATACCTTGATCTATTTGTAGTAGTATTCATCGAAGACATTCTGATCTACTCGGCAACTAAGGAGGAGTGTGCCTATCACTTGCAGGTAGTTCTGGACACACTCTGAGAGCACCAGCTTTATGGTATGTTCTCGAAGTGCCAGTTCTGGATCTGAGAGGTTCACTTTCTGGGACACGTCATCTCATAGGCTGGAGTTTTAGTGGATCTGGTGAAGATTGAGGTGATACTTTCTTGGGATCCACCCAGGAGTGTGACGGAGGTATGAAGTTTCCTAGGTTTGGTTGGATACTACTGGAGGTTTGTGCAAGATTTCTCCAAAGTTGCAGAACCTTTATCAGCGTTGATGAAGAAGGGGAAACCCTTCCGGTGGTCGAAGAAATGTCATCAGAGTTTTCAGAAGCTGAGGAAGAGGCTGAATAGTGCCCCCATCTTGAGGATTCCAAAGGAGGGTGCAGGGTACGTAGTCTACTATGAAACATTAGGGAACAGACTCAGATGTGTCCTGATGTAGGAGTGATAAGTGATCAAATATGGTTCTCTACAGCTGAGACATCATGAAAATAACTATTCTACCCATGACCTAGAGTTAGCAGTAGTGGTCTTCTCCTTGAAGATGTGAAGGCATTACTTGATGGGTGAGTGTTTTAAAGTCTACTTAGATCACAAGAGTCTCAGGTATATCTTCTCTCAGAAGGAACTAAACCTGAGACAACAACATTGGCTTGAGTTCCTCTAGGACTATGATTTTGAGATAATCTATACTTCTGGGAAGGGGAATGTTGTAGAAGATGCACTTAGTAGAAGATCTGGTATACAACTACTTGGTGAGGCGACAAAGCAGTTGGACGCTTTGCAGATATCCTTTGTGGATATAGATGGAGCAATTTTTCTTAAGTCTCTTACAGTCACTCCCCCACTTCTTCAGCGAGTCAGGGAGGCACAGTGCATGGACATTGATTGTGATCCTTGACGTGATCAGATATCCACATGACATGCACCTAATGGATTTTCTGAAAGTGGGGAGCACGTCATCCTTTTCAGAGGACATACCATGGTACCAGTGTCACTTCGAGAGGAAGTGTTGAGAGAGTTCCAAACATCCCCTCTAGAAGTACATCCAGAAGTGGCGAAGATGTACTAGGATCTCCGACAATAGCACTGGTGGCTGGGAATGAAGAAAGAAGTAGAAAAGTTTGTCTCTCGGTGCCTCACTTGTCAGCAAGTAAAGACAAAGCATCAGGTACCAGCAGGATTAGTTCAGCCTTTAGAGGTCCCAGAGTGGAAGTGGGATGAGATATCCATGGACTTCATGATGTGACTTCCATGTACATCCAGGGTTCATGATTCTATCTAGGTGATCATCGACCGACTCACCAAGTTGGACCACTTCCTACCGATCATAGAGCAGGGTTCAGTAGAGAGCTTGGGATGCCTCTATGTGCAGAAGATTGTGTGGCTACATGGAGTACCCTCAACGATTGTCTCTGATTGTGATACACGTTTCACTTACGGGATATGGAAGGGGTTGTAGCTTCGTTTGAGCACCGCCTTCCATCCTCAGACAGATGACCGGACTGAGTTGACTATTCAGACCCTTGAGGACATGCTGCGTGATTGCGTTCTTGATTTCGGTCACAGATGGGAGGATCAATTTCCTTTGGTGGAGTTTGCATACAAAAATAACTATCACTCCACCATTGGGATGTCACCTTTTGAGGCGTTGTATGAGAAACCTTGCAGATCACCTTTGTGCTGGACTGACTCGGGGGAGTCAACACTCGTGGGACGATAGATGGTATAGACTACCCCAGACAAAGTGCAGATCATCCATGGGCAGATGAAGACTGCACAGAGCAGACATAAGTCTTATGCCGATAGAAGATAGAGACTTATAGAGTTCATGGATGGTGACCACGTCTTTCTATGGGTATCACCTCGATGAGGTTTGCGGAGATTTGTCCAGGATAGCAAGTTATCTCCGAGATCCATCCCACCCTTCTAGGTCTTCAGTAGAGTTGGTGAGGTGGCTTACCGCCTAGTACTTCCCCCTCGGTTGCACCGAGTGCATGATGTCTTCCACGTATCCCAGCTAAGGAGATACATGCATGACTCTTCTCACATAATCAACCACAACGAGGTGGACATCGACGATGGGGAGACATTTACGGAGGTTCCAGTAGAGATTGAGGATAGACAGGATCAAGTCCTTCGTGGGTAGTCGATACCTCTGGTGCGCATTCACTGGCAACATGAGAACCTCCAGAAGAGCACATGGGAGTGGGAGGCTTAGATTCGTGCTCAGTACCCCCACTTTTTTTTCTTAGTTTGAGTTGTGGCTTACGTGGACTTAAAACCCTGAGGTGGGGAGAATCTAAAGACCTGAAAATTCCATGTAATTTTTTTAATTATATGGGAATTTTCAGAGTCTGTGAAAATTGATGGCGTGTGATTCTGAGGCCTGGGGTGCCCCAAATGAACTTCTGAACTTTTTTTCGGGTACATTCAGTAAACGTGTGAGTAGGTTTTTGTAACTTTTAAACAGGTTCTCATAATGAAAATCTGAGGAAACAGTTGAACTCGCAGCGCCGATATTTACTTAAGGAGACCTTTACCTCAACTGCAGTGGGTCGAAGGTGAAAGATAGTTTTTCACTTTTTTGTGGAAATAAAAATAAAATAAAATAAAATTCTATTTTATTTTTGTTGAAACCTCCCATGTGAATGTTATGAAGGTGGGGACCACCGAGCCTAAAACCCCCAATTTTTAATTTAATGGCGGGGACCACCCGAACCCTCTTAATGGGGGAGAAACCTCTCAACTCCCCATTAATTCATTCATCCCATTAAAATGAGCCAATTAATTATGCCGACATGGTATAATTAATTGTGACAACAACTAATTGTTCCAACAATTAAATTGATAGACTTAATTTAAATTATTGGCAGCTCTTTTCTTTGAGAGGATTGGTTTGAAAAGGAGAAGGGGAGAAGCTGTGGAGAAATCCTACCTCTCCAATGAATAACTTTTTCTCCAAATGAAGAACTCCATCAAAGAACGTTCTTCGGAATCAAGAAATAGGACGACACATGAGCCGAATTTGGAAGTGTGATTGCAGAAGCAACAAATGTAGGCACCTTCTTCGCCTTCACCGTTTTCATCTTGCAACACAACAACAAACCTTCGAGGTAGGGTTTGATTTTCTAAATACCTCCCTTACCCATTCTTGATGTTCCTCATGATTCAAAAGTTTCAAACCACTTTCTAATGCTCTAACGTGGAGGGTGCAGGCCAAAAGAACATGGCCCGACCTCTCCATAATCCCTTGTGATTTTTGATGAAATATTTGCGATGGAGGAAGATGAAAACCGGAGACCGGTCGCACGACAGGGGAGGCGACACATGTTCGCACCACCCCATGACGCCCCGCTGCCCCGCGGCGGCCCTCCGCACCGTGAGCCTCCCAAGCCGGGCCACCAGGACGGGCCACCCAGTGCGGGCCAGGCCAAACCCAGTAGGCTGGGCCGTCCCGAACCGGACTGGGTATCACCGGACCCAGACCATTTTCGACCCTATACGTTCTTTTGGCCGTAACTTTGGCACCAGACGTCCGTTTTAAGAACCATATATCACACCAGAAACCTTAGGGAGAGACGGTCCTTTTGGTATACCCCACTTGAGATTTGGATAAAATTGGGGTACGATCAGGTTGGATTGAGCACGAATCCAACCGGGCCCTCAGAACTAAAAGTATAATAACTTACCAACCAGGACTCTGATTGACGCACCATATATTGCGTTGAGACCCCTATTACAAGGCAGTCCCTTGGGATACTTCTTCATGGGACTTTGTTGTAGCTGGAGTATCGGCCAGTAGATTGAGGAGAGGACCCTCCCAGAGATGAGTAAGCTTAGTCCGGGTACCCTGTAGCTGGCTGTGACGATGTACTAGGATCTTGTGTGGTTCTGACGATGTACTGGCGATGTACTAGGATCCTGTGTGGGTCAGACGATGTACTGAAGATGTACTAGGATCCTGTGTGGGTCTGAAGATATACTAATGATGTACTAGGATCCTGTGTGGGTCTGATGATGTACTGATGACATACTTGGATCCTGTGTGGGTCTGACGATGTACTAATGATGTACTAGGATCCCGTGTGGGTCTGATGATGAACTGAAAATGTACTAGGATCCTGTGTGGGTCTGATGATGTACTGACGATGTAATAGGATCCTGTGCGGGTCTGATGATGTAATGACATTGTAATATGATCCTGTGTGGGTCTGACGATGTACTCACATTGAACTAGGGTCCTGTGTGGGTCTGACAGTGTACTAGGATCCTGTGTGGGTCTGATGATGTACTAGGATCCTGTGTGGGTCTGCAATTTGGGATCCTTTGTGGGTCTGCCTCTTAACAGAGTAAGATGATTCAATAGTCATATCTAATCATTTCTACTGCTGTACCTAAGTTATACCTAGTATGAGCTGAGTCCTTACCTTCATGGTGATACCTTTGTGGTATTCTTCTATGTGGCGTACCTGTGTGGTACTTACCTTCGTGGTATTCCTACCTTTGTGGAATAGTTGAGATTTGGGCTTTTGGGTTGGACCCTGTGTTTTTCCTCATGGTTGAGATGGGTATACTTGATAACTTTGGTATATGTATGGGCATATACCTAAGTAATGTTTTTAGTTGATGTCATGCTTTGTGGTTTATCCTTGTGGATTTTATGAGACCTTGAGGGTCTTAGGGTCCCTATTGAGGATCTTCATACTCACCCCTACACGTGCTATGCCCGCACCTTGTTGTGTTTGGTGCAGGCGATGGAAAACACTGACTGAGGATGAGAGTACCAAGACTAAAAGTAGCTCGAAGGTGGACATTAGATGAGGCGTACCATAGAGACAACCATTTAATAGCTGTACCTACCCTTTAGGTAGGATCCTTGGTAGGTTTTCACAGGATCTGTTTCAATTTACTTGTACCTTTCAGGTTTCTTGTACATTCCAGTTGGGCTTGTATTTTGGCCCTTTTTTACTTACTTTCAGCACTATTTTTCTATTCAGTTTACTCGTGTTAGTGTCTTGATGTGTGCTTGGTTGCAGGTGTTTACATGATATAAAGATAATGCCTTCCCGGTTTTAGGGAATAAACCTTCAGTGCTAGTCCCCAGATCCTGGCCTATGGAAGGTGGGCTTGGGGTAGCCACAATACAGGTCCCAGATGGGTCATGACATAAAGGTATGAAGGCCTTAATGATCCAACTTTTATAGTGAATACATTTTAATTGTTTTAGGATTTTGAAAAGGGATTAGTTAAAGGAGAAGTGATAGTGTCTAGGGCCATCCATGAATTTAAAGATCTACCCTACCCAACTTTTAGAGGTGTATTAGGATCCTAGTACATGTAAAATTATATTGATAATATCCAATTTTATTTTAAATGAATTGATAATTTGAGGAAATTACTAGCGGTATTATCAGTTACTAATTTTATGGATAAGGATTTAAAGTGATGAATAAACTTAGAGCTAGTAAGGGATGGTGGGAGAACATTACAAATAGATTTTTACTTTATCTTCTATAATATATTTTATCTTGAAAAATTTATACGTGTAAATATTTTAGTGTTTAAAAATATTAGACAACTTGGGAGATTAGTGTAGATTATACTGATGAATTTGAGTGCCTATTCCACTTCATACAGACCTTATGAAAAAATAAGCTCATGAAGGATCAATGATTTTAGTAGGGCCTTCATAATCAATTATAGGTCTATGTCATATACTTTTCCTTGGAACATATATATAGGTATTCAAATGGTATTTTATAGTAGAGGTTGAGGGATATATACCACTTAAGGATATAAAAATAATGTGATGGATTAGAAAAATTATAAGTGGATTAATGATATTTGAGTTGATGAAGTTGGTTCTAGTCAGTGATGTGGTATTAAACCTCTTTAACTAAAAGGAAGGTTTCATTGGGAGTGATTTTAACGTAGAAGGATGTAAAATCTATGAACTTGGTGTGATTAATAACCAAATAAGTCCCATGTATATGGATATATGAGGAACCTATAGAAGTGTTTCATGGAAAATACTGGATTTTTTCAATAATATTGATGTGGGTGTTTGGAAATAGAGAATGGAGGTCGCCAATTTTTGAGGTATGGTTTTAAATGTTTACATGCATATAAGAATTATGACTTCAAACTAATGTATCATTTTTTTCATTGTCATCATGATGTTATATATTTATTAAAAAATTTTATATAACACTTGATTTTTACATAAAAATTTCATATTTATGAAGTAATGTTAATTTTTTTAAATTAAATACCATTTTGGGGAATTGATTATATTCATTTATTTTCTGATGAAATTGGTTATTTTAGTTATAAATTTCATGTTATTTATATAAATCACATCATTCCCAGTTTCTAGGATTATTGACTAACTTTACTATGTATAATTCAATTTTATCATTGGATAATTTGGCTATTTTAAGGTTCATTTGGTTAACTTGAGAAAGAACAAATAGTTTAATCAAAAAATGAACTATAATTTATTATTAATTTTTTAGGATCAATAAAAAATTCCAAATTCAACGAAACTTAATAATATGTTAAAAAAATTCAATATCAAATTGGTTAAAAAATTTCATATCCTAATTCAGCACCTAATTAAACTAAACAAATGCCACAGTAGAGGCCCACAAATATATCCATAGTTTGGATCACATGGAATTAATTGGATAACATCTTCTAAAATACCTATCCAAATGAAATAATATTTTATATCAAGAAATTAAAGATCCTATGGAACATGTTCATTAACTATGGATATTAAAAATTTCCCCATTTTCATATCCATGCATGCATGGTAACATAGGATATATAAAAATATGGAATTTTCCATGATAATATGAAATTTTTGGGGAAATATATTTGGATAAAAAATTATAATAAACATAAAATTTAGTGCATTAATAATTTATAAGAAGATATTTTTTATAATAATATTTTTCAAGATAAAGTTATTTTTATTGTTAAAGATTCATGTCAACATAAAGGGTATTTTTTAGGGAAACTATACCACATACATGACCATATATCCATTCCAAGAGGTTGGAAGGTAAATCATTATAATAGGAGATATTGGTAAGAATAAAAATTGATCAGGGGATGGTATGATTTTTATACTTTATTTTCAACTAGAGACACCACTCCTCTAATATTATTTTACATCCTTTTATTTCTCATTGGTTTTTTGTATTCTCATAAGTGTATAATTTTGTTTAAAAATCAATTAAAGTTTAATTATATACTCTTTTTCTCATAAAACTTATATAGTTATAGTTTTTTTCAAAAATTAGTTTCAATTTTTTTGGAATCACTTCCATAATTACCATTTTAATTTCATCACACACATGTATTGTTTTCTTATCATGTGTGTGTGTGAGTAATGCTTGTAAAAATATTATATTCCACATTATTTCTATTTCTATTTTATTTTATCATTATAACATGCCAAAAATATTTCTTCATCATCTTATGGATAAGTGAATCCCCTCAAGGAGGTAGGAGTGAATCCCCTCTTTGGGTGAACCATAGATAATTCTAAGTGATTGTGTACATTACATGTTTAATGTTTATAAAAGTTAAAATTTATTAGTTTATAATATAGATTAAATATATTAGTAGAACCACTCAAGAAAAATGGTTTATTTATTATTGAAACATACAACAACATGATTTGATTAAGATAGGTACCACATATAAGAATTGGATTATAATCAAAACTTATGGGAACTCTAAACCAAATCATCTTGTGAAATTGATATTAATTTAATGTGATATGCTATTGTTCGAGATGATATTGAAACCTTAAATCCCAAATATTGAAATCACTATAATCCACATCAATTAGTTTCACCAATTACATTTCATTAATATAATATTTTAGCCTTTCCCAAAAAACAACTTCCCATTCCATAAAAAAAAAATTGATTCCAAAAAAATTAGTACCATCATCAAGGATTGAACTCATACTCCATTATACTCATTATAATATAACATTGGTTATTTTATAGCCAATAATAAATAATCAAGAAGACTTAAAATTGGAATTGATTTCAAGGATGGTGAAATTAAGAAACTTTAATTTTTATTTCCTTTAAAAAACAACACAAAAAATGATAAATTATAAAAAAAAAATTCCTCACTGAAAAAGAATGTAAAAAACCATTATTATATTCCAATTTATATGTTTTTACAGTAATTGTGATTTCTTGGCATCCTAACAAATAATCCTATAGACTCGTTTGACCCTGAAATTAAATGTAGCATAAGTTATATTAGAATGAAAAGTTACGGTAACTAAATTATACGAAATACTTTACAAATTCATTATCTAAATATTAAAATATAAATCCCTATTGAAAAAACATTAAAATAACTTGCTTATATAGACCTAAATTACTAAACAATTGGCCTTTAATATCCCAACACTGAGGTATATTTCAAATATAAATTGAGTTTAATTCATCTTTTGCATCATTTTCATGGGCTAGCTATGAAGGATTATCATATTAACCTCAAAGAGTTCCCCACCATATGATCTACAAAAAATCATTGAGAGGTTTATAATAAACAAATAAATGTCAGGGGATTTAATTTATATTTAGACTAATTTGTAAAGTCTATATCCCACCTAGTTCAATAGATTATTGGCATGACAAGAAGAATTTTTTAGTATATAAATTATTCCATAGTTTTAGAAATGTCTATATTTGATATAAAATTAGAAACATTTGAAAATTATTTAATGAATCACTCTATGAGTACTAGGATAGGTTAATGAAACTTTTTTACAATTATCTACACCACCAAATCCTAGAAAAAAATCTAAAAATAATACATTAATGAGGGGTAATTAGTGATGGAGTGAACCCTCATTGATGTTTCAAATGATAGTTCGCTTGGAGACAAAAATAATTTAGCTAAACTAGATCTCATAAGTAATATGGATAAAAATACATTGAAATTACATACTTGAGAACCTATTCAAGTAAAATACACTCAAGAGATTCAGACTATAGAACCACATAAGATGGATGCGCATATGAGTGAGATTAATTGGCTTGTAAGTAAACTATTTTTGGCTACCAAAGACCAAAGATATTTATCTACCTTATATAATTACCATGACCTATCAAATCATATCGTATTTATAGCTCATATGCGCACCCAAATGATTCTTTCTCAATATTATAGGGTGATCCATCAAATTATTTTATACCAAATGGAGATCAATATATAATTTTCACTACATAACCTCAACTATTAACCTCTATACAAGTTTGGAAGAAATTCTAAATAGTCCCACTATAATCCTTTCACTACTAATAACAATCTAGGATAGAAATATCATTTTATCAAGTGGTATAAAACCATGTCCCTCAACTCCATTCTTAAAATAAAAATCAATTCCAGTAACCATAATTAGTTTACAAACAATATCCATTTATTCCCTAATATCAAACAATAAATCCACCACCTCCTCTTACTAGTTTACACTATTATAGCGAGTCATTATAATTCCCAAATCATCATAATAAATTTCAAATAAATATTAATCCAGGTAATCCTAACTCAAAACATACCACACCTTTTAATAAATGATGGGTAAGCATTGTGGATGATATCACCACCTTCACTTAATATAATATAATGAACATTGAAAATAAGATTATGTAAATTTCATCCCATTTGAGCTAACAAAACTAAAATTATATTTTGAAACTTCCAACTCAACTATTTACCAATCCCAAGGGAAATGTAAATTAAATTTCACTTAGATTAAGAAATATTTTTTTAATGTTTAATAATGAACCCTCTAAACATACCCCATCCATTAAACTTGAAAATAAAAAATAAAAAATAAACAACCTCTAAAATAATTTTAAACAAATCCATCACCTCCCTCTATTTTCACAACCAATCCAATTCCTTTACTCCAATACATATCCAAGGTTAAAAAAACCTTTGAACTTGATTCTGAAATGTTAAACATTTTTAAAAGGGATGAATTTAATATCTCACTCTTAGATTACATAAAAAAAGTTATTAAGTATAAAAGTATATTTGAGGAATTTTTAACCCATAAAAGAAAAATCAAAACCATTAAAAATGGTTCCTATCAATAATCCATTTCCATGAAGTGTAAAGACCTTGGGACCTTTATAGTTTCATAAAAAATGGAGAAAAAAAATTATAATGAACTCATTAATCTTAGAGATTCAATAAATTCCATTCCAAAAACAATCATTTTCATCTTTGGTTTTGGTTTCTTAAAACCTTTAAGTGTAATAATTCAAATGGAAAATCAAATCACTATTATCCATGGAGGAATAATCAAGGATTCTATTGTTTGAGTCAATGAGCTTAACATTCATTTTTATTTTTATATCCATGTTATAGTAGGAGATATAAATTCGAACAAATCTCTTTTAATTATACGAATAACATTACTTATAAAATCTAGAAACAAAATTGATCTACACTATGGAATATTATCCATGGAATTTGGTGACCAAATGGTCAATTTAAACATTTTTTAAGCTATGAAATTCCCTTCAGAGAATCAATATTCCTTCTCCACCTATGATTTTGAAAATTATCTTGAGTGTGAGGTGAACCATTAAACTTATTACTTGTTTTGTGCTAATGAGAGTCGCGATTTTGAGATTTATACACTACCACAAAACTGGGCAAGGCCAGTGCCAACCTTTATCAGCGCAAATGAAAAAGCACTCATAAAGGGTACCTTTATCAGCGCTAAAAAAAGAACTGATAAAAGTACCCCTTTATCAGCGATTCTTTTATCGCTGATAAAGGTACCCCCTTTATTAGCTCTTTTTTGAGCACTGTTAAAGGGTACCCCTTTATCAGTACTTTTTTAGTAGCGCGGATAAAGCGGGGGTCTTTATCGGTGATTTTTTTATAAGAATTGATAAAGGGTCTACTTCCAAAAAAATATTCATTAAAAAAATATTAATATTTAAATATATAGATATAGTTATATTGATATAAATATAATATATATTTTTTAAATATAATTTTAAATATATTTTAGATAAGTATAAATATACAGTTACACTTAATATATAGGATATTTAATGAAAATGGATTATAAAAAAAATTAAAAAAATATTTTTAATAAATAATTTTCTTATTATTATGGAGTAATAGTCATTTAATAACAATTTGAAGACAAAAAAATTAAAAAAATTAAAAAAAGATCCAAAATATGTTGAAAACGCAACTCGAATTTTAAACGGCCATAACTTTTGATCCGGGTGTCTGTTTGAGCTCTACAACATATCAAATCGAAGCCTGCAATGAGCGCTACGCGTTAGTGACTCAGTAAAATCCTCTATCACATTTTTTGAAGCCAAAAAGGCCCGGAAGGCCTCCAAAACTGAGTTTTTAATCGGGATACCCTGATTTTTTTAACATTTTGTGGATTTTTAGACTTGTTTAAAGGGGTATTATTGGATTTTTTTGGTGGGGACTGAATTTATTCCAAGGTATTACATTCATATTGATATTATATCTTTGAAATTTTATCATTTTTTATAATGAACTTATATTTATAATCAAATATATAACAATATATACATATTTTTTATATATTCACACATAAAAAATTAATTATAAATATAAATAATAAAATATATTTACATATAAAATAAATTAGATTTATATAAATAATAACTAATATCTATTTTATTTAAAATAAAAATATAGGAATATTTATATACCTATATATTAATCTAACTATATATATATATTAATATAACTATATATATATATTCATATAACTATAAATATACATATTAATATCACTATAAATATATATATTAATACAACTATATATATATATATTAATATAAATATATATTATTATATGAATAAATATAACTATATATATATATATATATAGATATCATGAAATGGAAAACAAATCAAAATAGAGGAGTGGTAAGGGTTTAGGCGCGCAAAGGGGAGGTCTCGAGTTCAAAACCTGGTGGAGGCAGGGGCACGCGCATGGGGATGGATTTGGGGGGTGGGGGGCTAGAGCTGTTAAAGGGTGAAGGGGGTGCGTGCGGGTGCTAGAGGGGTTGGAAAGAACTGTAAAAAGGGGGTCTCAAGCGCTATAAGAGCCCCCCCGATTGGCAGAAAAGTTTTTAATTTTTTTTTTAAATTTTTTTCTCATTTTTTTTAATTTTTCTACTTCTATCAGCGCTAACAAAAAGCACTGATAAGAGGGTTATTTTATCAATGCTAAAAAGAAAGTTCTGATAAAGGACTCTTTTATCAGCGCTTATTTTTAGCACTGATAAAAGACCCCTTTTATCAGCGCTTTTTGTTAGCGCTGATAATAGGGGTCTTTATCAGCGCTTTTTTGGAGCGTTGATAAAGGGGACCCCCCTTTATCTTCGCCGGCTTTAACATCTCTTTTATAGAACTGTTAAAGGCCATTTTTAGTGCTGATAAAAGGTATATTTGTAGTAGTGATACCCTCATTAAAAAATTGAACAAAGGTGATGCTGAAATTGACCTTCCATTACTAAACACTATTGGTGTAAATGATTTAAAAAACTCAATTAATTCTCATATAATATCTGATATTTATTTTTACACATTGGATAATGATAGGAATAATGAATTAAAAATAACTAGAATATCATCCTCATATATCAATTTACCCATCCCACATATAAGGACTATTTGCTCTTAAACCTATTACTATACACTTCAAGCACACATTCCTCTTCCATAATCAATATTAACCTATAATAATATCTATTACACTTAATGAAATAGAAGTATCCCAACTCATTCATGTTTTAGAATAAAATAAATATTCATTATGTTGAAATATAGATGACATACCTGGTATTAAACCTACCCTATTTATTTATCATATACATATAGAGAAAATGTCTAAAACCTATTATGATGTCATAAAGGATATTAATCATACTTGAAGAGTGTGTGGGTAAGTTTGATTCAAGTGGTTCATGAAAAAGTTTACATAACTTCTTCCACCAATGAACATGGGTAAATGTTCCTAAATTGAGTGAAAATAAGTATATTGTATTAATTTATCAATAATTAAATATTTAACAAGAAAATATCATTATCTAGTTCCCTTTCTGGGATAAATGTTGGAAAGTTTAGTTGAAAATTCATGTTGTTATTTTCTTTATGGTTTCACTAGTTATTTCCATATCCTAATTGAATACTAAAAAAATATATTCACCTAAAACTTTAGAACATACACATATAGAAGAAAGAATTTTTAAATTTTCAATACTCCCATGACATTCAAAAGGTGTATGATAAGCATCATTTCATAGTTTATAAAGAATTTAATGGAGGGTTTCATGAACGATTTTACCATTTATGGGGACTTAGTTAAATCATAACCATATTCACTCTCTTTGGTCCTAAAATAATGCAAAGGTTGTAACTTTATCTTGAATTTAAAAAAACAAACTTTATGGTTATTAGTAGTATTTTTCTAGTGCACATAGTGTATCTTGATGAAATTCATGTGGATCATTTTAAAATTGACGTGATCCAATCATTTCTTGAACCATCTTCAGTTAAATAGTCCCTCTTCATTCATATAAATTCTATTTTTTATCTATATTTGATCCATAATATTAGTGGTATTTCACTTAAAATCACTTTTTTTACTTCAATAGTATTAATTATTTAATTCTAATGGGGATTACAAGATATACTTAATTAAACTCAAAAATCCCCACATATTCACTAATAATATAATCTCATGGATAGTCCTTACAATTTAAACTATTATGTAATGTATATGAGAGAGTCATTAGGTCCTTCCATAGTCAGGGAAAAGATCAGATACCATGATTTATATATTTTTCCTAAAAACATTGGATAAAACTTAATCTCATTAAAGTATCATAGAGAAAAAATTTCATCATAGTTTTTGAATTGGAGAAATTTAAGCCCGATAACTTAGGTTGATAAAGTCATCATCTTCACAGACTATTCAACATTAAATTTGTTATATAAAAAATATTCCAAATTGATTATAATAAAATGGATTCTAATGCTATAATAATTTTTCCATGAGACTAGAGACGAGCCTAGAAAATAAAATTTTATTGTCGATCAATTGAGTAGAATTACTATTTCTTTTCATTTAGAAATTATTTATCCTAAATTCCTCATTGAGAAATTGTTATCTCCCAATACCGAATTCCAATGGTATTATATAATTATAAATTACTTGGCTGTTTCACTTTTATATAAAATAAATCAAAATAAAAAATGACATTTTTTAAAATGAATCTAAAAATTATTTTTGGGAAGATAGTAAACATAAAAAATTTGGGGATAACATGGTAATTTATAGATGTACTAATGAAGAGTAAAATTGTTCTATATTATAATTTTTTAACCCATTAACCAAAGGTGGATAATTTGGACCATAAAGGACCTTATAAAAGGTCTTGGAAACTAGTTTATTCTATCCCTCACTCTTTAAGGACTCATAGGATTCTTGTAGGCATTGTATCCCATGTTAAAAATTTGGTAATTTTAAAAAAAAATGAGATGGATAATTTTTTTAATCTTTGATAAAATGTTTAATATTTGGGGTATTGATTTAATGGTACCCTTAACTCCGTATAATAAATTTATATACATTATTATTATCATCAACTAGGTATTTATTTGGGTAGAAGACAAACCCACTTGGATGTTTGATTTATATTGTAAAAACCTAAACTTTTAGATTGATATTTGTTTCCTAAAAATGTGTGTTATATTATATTACTCAACAAAACTATATCCATTTAATAATGAAGTGACTATAATTGAAATTTTATCATTGGGTTTCGACTGTTATACTACTGTAGTTCAATTATGACTATTAGTTAATATGTCCATTGGAAAAAATAATATTAACAATAATTTTAACATTATAATTAATATTATAAAAAGAATTGATAATTGTTAATTAGTGCATAAATAAGAGTCTATGAACTCATCAAGTAGAGCCATGCCATAAAAATCCCATTTTTAAGAACTTGGGAGGGAGGGGGCATCATTGGGCCTCTCTCTTGACCAATCCCAAGCTAACCTTCAACATGTTAAGCTTGAATGAAATCGCCTACAAGAGAAGTTAAAGTCAGTGGAGATTACCACTCAGGTGATGTTAGCTGAGCCACCCCATGAGTATATCACTATCTCAAACCTCACCCTTAGGTAATCTACAGATTTTATAAGGGGATATGTGTCAAGGCCTTGGTTACTTAACGTGTAATCCATTTTTATAAATAAAATTGTTATTCCATCAATTCTGTTTTGAGAATAGTTTTTCTTAAAAATATGATGCATTTGATAAAATTGATTTTTTAGAAAAAGATTGTACTTTTCAAAAAATAAATAATTATTATAATAAACTAAGGAATTATAAATATTGTTTATTTTAATTAAATAGTATGATTAAAACACTCTTATTTAAATTTAAATGATAAAATAATTTTATTTTTTCCAAGTGTTAGAAATTATACTATGTATTTTACTATGCAATTTCTTTCCGCTTTTATTTTTAATAAATAAGGTTTTTTATATTTAAAAGTTAAATTTATCATTATTAAAGAATTATTATGATAAAATAAACATCATATTTGAAATCATCACATTAAAATTAGGTTAGGGTGAATTTGTGAAAACTTTCTAAAATATTTTGTTTTTTGGTGAATAATAAAAATATAGTTTTGAATTTTTAGTATGTTTAATGAAATACTATTGAAATATCATGTTATATAAAATTATGGTAGACTCTTGGATTATAATAACATAATATTTTTCCAAAGTGTCCAATACCATGTGAAAGTACCATGGGCAGGCCAATGTTTTTCAAATACCACTACTAAGGTGTCCAAGGAAATAAATAAAAGAACCCCTTAGTGTTTATATAAATACCCACCCATTTATAAATTATCATTCTTTAAAAATTCATCCTCCATGAATATATGATAGTTTTACCTCCCAAGGAGACCTCAAAAGTTTTTATCAATCCCCCAAGGTCCCAATCTTTAAGTTTTAGGAGTTACAATTGAAGGTAAGGGAAATCCCAAATTCTCTTTTCCTTTCAAGTTCCCTTTTTATGTGGTATATATTTAAAATTTCAATAATATGTCCTTATATACATTTTATTTTACCCCTTTACAGTATTAATATTATCTTATTAATGGGATACCCTTTTCCCCTCTCTTTTTCATGTTTTCTAAAACCATGTTTCATACCCGTTATGCTTTCTTTTCAAAATTTCTCTCTTTTTTCTCAAGAAATTATCTTATTTTATTTTTTGAGTACCCAAACATAATTATTTTATATGGTTATTAAATTATATGTACAAATTATATATTTTATTCTTGTATTAGCATATATTAAACTCAACTTCCATTTTTGTGGATTAATAATGACTTAAAGATCTTATCATTAATCACTTTTTTTAAAACACCATGCTTTTTATATGAAACCCGTTTCTTTTATTTTCTATAGGTTATTTATGAAATGTGTTGTTATGATCCTTGTGGCTCACATTAATTAAGACATATTAATGGTGTGACTTTATCTCACTCTAATACATTGGGTAAAGAATTTAATCTCTAGAGATGACATGTTTTACGATACCTTGGTGAATAACCTTGGTAATTTTTATGATACCTCCGTGATAAACCTCGGTGACATGATTATGAATGGCTCAATTAAATATTTTTTGCACATTTAAAATTTATGATTCATGTTATTATTATTATGATATTCCTCTTTCTCATACCTTTATGTATTTTCCCAAGTTCTTATTTATATTCTTTAAGATCACAAGTAAAATGTTTCCCCTATTTTCCCTTACTCGGCTCACCCTTTACTTTGATTTATTCCCCCAAGTTATGAGATTCAGTAAAAGTTCTTATGATGAACCAGTTAATAATCTTTTCATGTTTTTTAGAATAATGTTTTATGTTTTCATATATTATGTACCTTATTTCCAAGAAACTAAAATTTTAAAATATCCTCTTCTTTTTATAATATAATGAAAATTTTCTATAATAAAAAGGTGAGATGTTATAGTTGGTATCAAAGGACAATTTAGTTATTTATGGAAATTAAGAATTGAAAACATTAGGAAGAACCTTATAAAAAAATTAAATATTGGAAAACATCCTCTTAATTTGGTAAAGTATTAAATACGTAGTTTCTGAGAAAATAAATCCATGTTTGGATACAAATAGGTGGATGTGGCAAGGGAATTTATGTATCTAGGGGTAAAAAAAACACCACTTTTATCTAAACTCAAACAGGAACTGATGCATGATAATGAGCCTTATATCATGCCTATTTCAACACTCCAGGGGGATACGTTCGGTTAATCACAATATATTTATGAACCATTATAAAGGTTTTATAGAAAATGTAATTATTTTTAAATAACAACATATTTAAGGATGATGTTTTAAGACATGAAATTCCTTTATAATTATAATATTATTAATTGAAACACATTTATCACTAAGGTTTTATTCTTTTATAAAATGTTGGGAAATAGGAGAAATCGCATAAATGGTGAGCGCAATGGACCTGGTGCTGATGGCCTTCCAATGGTACCTGGAATGAAAAACTTCATGAGAATGATGAATAAAATAACTTGAGTTATGATAAATAAATTAAATCAAGAAAAGAGACCAGATTAACCTCTAAGGGAATAACTTTCAATTGATTCCTTTATGCGTCAATGAATTCCTTCTTTCAGTGGATCTACCGACCCATTAATTGGTGAATAGTGGATAAGAACTATAGAAAATATATTTTCTATATTTTTTTTTCAAAATAAGAGAAAGTCATCCTTGATATGTACCACTTATAATGAGAAACTGATCAGTGGTGGTAACCTGTTAAAGCTTTTAAACAAAGATGGGATATTGAAGCTATGGAGTGGGAATAGTTCAGGGGAATTTTTTTTGAAAAATATTTACCCCATTCGATGCGAATTAAAATAAATAAGGAATTACTAGAGCTAAAGTAGAAGGAAAAAGAATGTATGGGAAGATATGAAATGAAATTTACCAGAATTTATTGCTATAATAATAGCTTTGTCATGGATCTTAATGGAAAGGTCGATAGGTTTTTTGGTGGAATAAGACCTCATCTATGGAAGAATATAGCCAACCGATACTCTGAAAACTATGAGGAGATCATGAGGAGTGTTATAAAAGTTGAACCAGAGTTTAGAGAGACACATTGAACCCATAAATTGAATTAAAAGAATAGATATTTGGAGACAAACTTAGAGAGGATCTTTGATCAAGGAAGAGGAGGAAAGAAAGTGAAACTTTCCACATGAAAAAATGTGGAAAAAGGAATTTGGGGAACATTTTTCTTAGGAGAAGGTAATGTTACAGGTGTGAAAGAGATTTCCATATCACTTATAATAGTTTTAGTGAGGTGAAGCATTAAATTTTTAACACAAATAATGAAGGGAAGATGTCACATGCCCTTCCTGAAGTCCAATGATTCAAGTTTGGACAACTTCGGAACTTTTCCAATCATTGTCCAAATTTGAGGGCAGTGGAGGGGAATCAAAATCAACCTCAACATAGGAAAATGGATAAAGGTGGTGAGTTTTCTATCACAAAGGATGAATTTGAAGCTCTAAATTATTTTGTGGTAGGTACTCTCATTTTTATCTCAAAGCTAGTAAGTACTTTTATTTGATTTTGGTTTTATGAATTCCTTTATTTCCTCAAAGTTTTCAAGGAATATAGAATCAATCCATAAACTAATAGAAGTAGAGTTATCAGTCAAAAATACTAGAGAGATTATCAAAGAATCAACAGTGTATAGAAACTCTATCATTGAATTTGGAGGGCATAACCTCATCATCCCATTCTAGAATTATACATTATACTAGGGATGGACTAACTCTAAAAAGTATAATTATAAGATCAAATGTAGAATCAAGGAAATATCAGTAGTCTTGATTGGGAAACCTATAGTTCTTTTCAAAGGAGAGATATCTCAACCTGATATTTGTCTAGAAGCACCACATGTAGCCTTATTTATAGAAATTATCAGTGAAGATGAAGAAGGAAATGAAAGTATATGAATCGATAATGTCCCCATCATTCATGAATACATTGATGTATTTTCTAAGGACTTACCTAGACCTCCCCTAGAAAGAGAGGTTGAGTTCTGCATTGAACTTATTCCTGGATCCAAGCCGATATCAAATACCCCATATAGAATGGAAAATGTGGAGTTGGAGGAATTAAAGAAACAAATCCAAGATCTATTAGAGAAGGGGTTTATCAAGACAAGTGTGTCTCCTTGGGGAGAACCTATTCTCTTTGTGAAGAAGAAGGACATATCAATGAGACTATGAATTGATTATAGAAAACTTAACATGATCACACTTAAGAACAAGTAACCTCTTCAAAGAATTGATTATTTATTTAAAAAACATTATGGGGATCAATTCTTCTCCAAGATTGATATTCGATATAATTATCATTAATTAAGGGTGAAGAAAGAAGATATTCCAAATACAACCTTACGATCAAGATAGAAGAATTATGTGTTTGTTGTTATTCCCTTTATCTTGATTAATACTCCTTTTATATTTATGGATTTGATGAATATATTCTTTAATGACTTCCTTGATAAATTTGTGGTAGCTTTTATTAAAGATATTATGATATATTACAAAATTCATGAGGAGAATTAGGATCATATAATGGTTATATTGAAAACTATGAGGAAGGATAGGATATTTAGAAATTTTAGAAAATGTAAATTTTGGTTACAACAAGTTTCTTTATTGGGGCACATTGTAACCAATGAAGGTATCTCAGTTGACCCTGAAAAGACAAAGGTTGTAGAGGAGTGGCCTCATCCTACAATAGTAACTAAGATTTGTAGTTTCCCTGGATTAGATGAATACTATAGAAGATTTATAAAAAAAATTCATGACTTTATAATATATTAACCAAGTTAACTCGAAAAGTGGCCAAGTTTATCTAGTAAAAGGAGTGTGAAGAAAGTTTCTAAGAGCTGAAGAAGAGATTTGTTAATACATCTGTATTAACTCTACCCTCTATCAAAGTATTATTCATTATTTTTATCAATGCATCTCTAAAAGGTCTTGGGTGCGTCCTTATGAAAAATTACATGGTGATTTCTTATACATCCTGACAGTTGAAGCCTCATGAGAAGAACTATCCAACACATTACCTGGAGCTAGCTATAGTTTTTTTTGTTATGAAGATATGGATGCACTATATTTATGGGGAGAAATATGATATATACATTTACCATCAAATTTTTAAGTATATTTTCAAAAAAAGGGAATTGAACATGTGATAGAGGAGATGGTTGGAACTTCTTAAATACTATGATTTTCAATTCATTATCATATCGAAAGAGAAAATGAAGTTGCTAACACATTAAGTAGGAAAAAACCTGTTATGATGGAAATGATGAGGATTCAATGAGATACTTTGATCAAAGACCTAGTAAAACTAGACATATGAATTATAAGGGAAGGGACATCATCGACCCTATCCCAAATGATTTCTCAACTGTCATAACTAGAGAATATCAATAAATATAAAAGATAATATTCTTTGTTGCATAAGAAGTTAGAGGATTTTTAGAATGTGAAGTTTCTTGAGTTTAATTTTGATCAAGAAGGTGTACTGAAATTTCATACAAGGCTATGTGTTACATTTATTCTAGAAATAAACAAGGAGGTGGTGGATGAATCTCATAGCTCTACTTAATCTAAACATCCTGGAAGAAAGAAAATGTATAGGGACCTTCGTGATCATTATTAGTGGGATAAAATAAAAAGGGAGATTACTGACTATACTACAAGGTGCCTGGTGTATCAAAAAGTGAAGGAAGAGTGAAAAATTACTAAAGGGGTATTACAACCACTACCCATACCAAGTATGGAAGTGGGATAATATCTCCATAGACTTTGTCATTGGTCTTTGGATAACATGCAAATAAAAAAAAATGTGATATGGGTTATAGTGGACCATCTCACCAAGAATGACCATTTTATCTCTATTTAGGAAGATAAATTTTTTGGCCAAATCACTAAGATTTATATAAAGAAAGTGGTAAGGCTTTATGGGGTACCACTTTCTATCATTTCTAATCTTGATCCAAGGTTTACATAAATTTTTTTGATACGTCTTCAACATGACCTAAATACTAAATTGAATTTTTGTATGGCCTATTACCCTCAAACTGATAGCCAATCCGAAAGGACTATTCAAACACTCGAGGAAATTATGAGAACATGATCCATGGAATTTAAAGGTGTGTGGGATGAACATCTCCCATTAATTGAGTTCTCATAAAACAAAAGATTCCATTAAAGTATTCAAATGGAACCCTATGAAGCTCTATATGGAAAGTGATATAGAACTCCTACCTGTTGGGACAAAGCTGGTGAGAGAAAACTTATTGGGCTCGATCTTGTGTAATAAATGATAGAAAAGGTTTATACCATCCAAAAACACATAAATATTTCTCAGAGTCAGAAGAAGATCTATGCTGACAACCGTCATAGGGACTTGTAGTTTGATATTGGTGAAAAATTCTTCCTTCAAATTTCACCTTGGAAGAGATACATGCAGTTTGGGAAGAAAGGGAATCTCAGCCCCTGGTATATTGGACCTTATAAAATCCTTGACCACATAGGAGAAGTGGCCTATCGACTTGAACATCCTCCAAATATATCTCAATTTCATGATATTTTCCATGTATATCTCTTGAGTAAGTACATAACTAACCCTTCACATGTACTGAATCTGAAAGTGGTACAACTGGAACATGACTGCTATTATGAGGAGAAGCCGATAGAGATCTTGGATCGTAGAGATAAGGTTCTATGGAATAAGACTACCCACCTCATTAAATTGTTATGGAGGAAAAATATATATGAAGAAGCCTTATTCGAACTAGAGGAAATAATGAGTTAGAAGTACCCTTACCTTTTCTCAACCAAGGGAACAATTTGAAATTTTAGGGACAAAATTTCTTAAGGGGGGAAGAATGTAATGACATGAACTTTTTGAATGATATTTGTTTCAAAAAAATGTGTGTTATATTATATTACAAAATAAAAATATATCCATTTAATAATGAAGTGAGTATAAATAAAATGTGACAATTGGGTTTCAACCATTATATGATAATTGTTAAGTTATAAATTTTGTTTAATATGACCATCAGAAACAATAATCTTAATAATAATTTTAATTTTATAATTATTATTATAAAAAGAATTGATAATGGTTAATTAATGGAGAAAGAAGAGTCGATGACCTCATCTAGTAGATTCATGTTGTAAGAAGCCTATTTGTTAGAAAATGGGAGGAAGGTAGCATGTTTTGGATCTTCTCTTGACCAATCCCAATCCTAGATTCAACATGTTAATCTTTAATGAAATTTCTTACGAGATAAGTTCAAGTTATTAGAGGAAACCATTCGGGCGATGTTAGCCGAGCTTCCCCATGAGTCTATCACAATCGCACAACTCACCCTTAGGTTGTATATGGGTGATACAAGGGTTTATGTGTCAAGGTCTTAGTTACTTAATGTGTAATACCTTTGTTTAAATAAAATTTTTATTTCATCAATTTCATTTTTAGAATAGTTTTTCTTAAAAGTATGACGAATTTGATAAATTGTTTTTTCGGATAAAAATTTTAATTTTTATAAAATATATAATTATTATAACAAACTAAGTTATTATTAATAATGTTTATTTTAATTAAATAGTTTTATTAAAATACTCTTATTTAAATTTAAATGATAAAATAATTTTATTTTTTTCTAGTGTCCGAAATCTTACTATGCATTTTACTATGCATTTTCTATCCACTATTATTTTTAATAAATAAAGATTTTTATATTTAAAAGTTAAACTTCTCATAATTATATAATTTTTATGATAAAAAAATATCATATTTGAAATCAAAACATCATAATTAGGTTAGGATGAATTTATGAAAATTTTATAAAATATTTTGTTTTTCGGTGAATAGTAAAGATACAATTATGAGTTTTTAGTATGTTTAATGAAATCACAATGATGTATTATGTAATATAAAATTACGGTCAAATATTTTGGATTATAATAACATAATATATTTCTTAAGTTTCCAATACCATTGGAAAATACCATGTTCAGGCCCATGGTTTTGCAAATACCACTACTGAGGTGTCCAAGGAAATTAATAAAAAAAAATCCCTCACTTTTCTATAAATAGAAACCCATTTATCCATTATATTTCATTAAAAATTCATCATACACGAATATATGATATTTTTACCTGCCAAGGAGTCCTCAAAAGGTGTCTTAAAGCCCCCAAGGTCCCAATATTTGAGTTTTAGGAGTTACTCTTCAAGGTAAGGGAAATCTCAACTTCTCATTTCCTTTCAAGTTCTTTTTTTATATGGGACGTCTTTCAAATTTACATAATATGTTCTTATGTAAATTTTATTCTATCCCTTTAATATAATAAGATTATTTTATGAAAGGGATACCCTTATCCCCTCTCTTTTTAATGTTTTTTAAAACCATGTTTCATACCCGTTACGCTGCCAGATTTTCTTCTCAAATTTTCTCTCTTTTTCTCAAGAAATTATCTTATTTTATTTTTTGAATACCCAAAAGTATTTATTTTATAGGTTTATTGACATATATTTTAAAATTATCTATTTTATTCTTGTATTAACATACATGGAACCTAACTTCGTTTTTCATCGGTTAATAATGACATAAAGATATTATCTTTATGCACTTATTTTTAAAACACCAAGATTTATATTTGAAATTCATTTATTTTATTATCCATGGGTTATTTATGATTTTTTTGTTATGATATATGTGAATCACATTAATAAATAAATAATAATATTTCACCTTGATATTACTTCAATGCATTGGGTAAAGAATTTGATCTCTAGAGATGACATGTTTTATGTTACCTTGGTGAATAACCTTGGTAATTTTTATGAAACTGCCATGATAACGCTTGGTGATATTCTTATGAATGACTCAATTAAATGTTTAAGACATATTTACAAGTTATTATTCATGTTCATATTATTATTATATGCCAATTTATCATGAATTTATTTATTTTCTCATGTTCTTATTGATATTCCTCAAGATCACAAGTAAAATGTTTCCCTTATTTTCCCTTACTAGGCCTTATGCTCACCCTTTCCTTTGATGTATATCCCAAAGTTATGTGATTTAGTAAAATTAATTAATTTTAACTTATTAATAATCCTTTTAAGTTGTTTATAGTAATTTTTTAAGTTTTCATGTATTATATAACTTATTTCCAAGAAAATAAACTTTAAAAATCATCTGTTTGTACAATGTAATGAAAATTTTATGTCATAAATAGGTGGGATTCCATATATATACTATGATTTAGTTCCTTAAAACACACACATTTCATAGTATTGGAACCCCATGTACCTATTTGAGTGACTTAGGAATATATTTTTCAAATCAAATAATGGAGTCACTATTATAAAAACATAGTGTAATTTCATAACACTTATACAAATAATCATCACAAAACTAAAGGATTGAATAAAATTTCAAATAAATAATTTAAAATATGTTTCAAAATATAGGATGTATAATGATAATTGATTCTAAAAAATGATATAAAATTAGGTAAAATAGAAAAAAAGAACAAACATTGATTTATATGGTTCAAGAAGAATTAATATTTCTAACGTGAGGCAGAATGATTTCAAAAATTTTCGGAGCATAATTACATGGAACACATATAGTATAGAAATCCAAGCTCATAATATGGTCATAAAATTATGTGGTGTTATTATAATACACATTTATATAGTAACCATATCCATATACTGTTCCATGGTAATATAGTATTGTTTCAACCCAAGAAACACTAAGAGGGGATATGTAAATTAGGGTGCGAAATGTTTCTTTTTTACTATGATGGATCTTGTTCTAATGTTTTTAGGAACTCATTGAACCTATCATAGTTAGTATATCTTCCACCAAAAAAAATAAATCTATAAATTTAAAACAAGGCATAAAGAATTTATATGGTTCACCACTAAGGGATATTGCAAGTGGCATACACATGAAGTTGGGATAGTGTATGAGAATCCAATAATATTCACTAGTCCGGGGGACACAATGTTAGCACATGATAAATCTATTACATGCTCACTAACTTTAAAACTTTATTTAAATAATATCACACTTCCTCTATTGGATCACTTTGATCAAATCCTCCTTTGTGCACTTATTTGGATGGATGTATCCTCAGTTTATCGATATGAAGGTCACTCACATATCATCAACAATGTGTTGTGTATATTTTATCATGAAGAAAAATGTTTTATGTTTCAATGTAATTCACTATCTCAAGAACATCCCCCAATAATATTCATTTCAAATAATTCCTTTCACCCAGGTTCCCTCAGTCTAGAATCACTAAAAAAATATTTCTCAAGTACCTTCACTAAAATATGGTTCACTTATGCCCCTCCACACAACTATCTTTACCCAATTAATGTCACTCAAGTACAGTTTATGTAACTTACTTTTCTAAGATTATTTTTCCTAAACAAGTCCTAACTAACTGCCTTATCTCTACCCTATTTATGAAACTATATTCAGGAAACTACCTTTTATTATCCTTGTATTTCTGAAATTCCTTTTCAAAACTCATGTTTATTAGGTGATTTCGCTAATGTGTCACCCATGAAACTATCATTAATAAGTTTCCTTCACCCAAATATCTTTGTTCAAGTATATATTTATCATGTATGCTCACTCAAGTGAGCCTTGTATGAAAAGAGATCATTTAATACTTTTAAAAATTTTCATTCATTGTTCATCCTAGTTATTTTAAGGATTAACTAGTATTTATATGAAAATCACAACCTTCACACAAACTAAAAAATTCTTAATTTCACGGAATGTTGTTCACACAACTAGACTTTCATGATTCTTGATTAGGATGAATCTCTCAGCTAGTTCACAATTCAATAGTGTAAAACCAAATAACTAATGAGCAATCAGACTAGTTCAAAAATCTTGAATAATGTAGTGCTGAATAGCATGTGCATGATTTTACTAATGTGTAACTCCTCCCTTTTTCACTAAAATCAATTTTTAACTTCCTATACTAGAATTTTGGATCTTGATTTTTTTTTCAAGATACTCCACTTTCATTGAAACCTAATGAAATTTTAGAATCATTAAATTCTGTAGGAATTCATTTTTTGCACTAAATATGTATAAGACACACAATTATGACAACCTTATCCATTGTAAATATATTTAAAATGAAAAAAATATCAAAATATATCAAGTATCACCTTGGTTCTTAAATTCTCCCCCTTTAGGTTTATTAGAAATCCAAAGTGAAATTCAATTCCTCACACACTCTGATCCTTCCATATGAAAAAAATATATATCTTATTCATCACTTTAAGTCTAAATGAGTATTACTTAGTTTAAAAAAGAGAGTTAAATATATCATTCTAGTCCTCATTTCATTCCTCATTCCATAACTCCCCTTTCCTTCTATCTCAAACAATATCAATTTCTCCATTCCCTATGTTTCATATTTCCCCATAACTTTAATACCCTCCATTCCCCCTTTTAAAGATAATCTCAACATTAATAACACTTGATAGGAGACATAATCAGTCTCCATTAGTCACATATGAATTTCACAAGTAGCATAGTCATTCTTACACATTAATAATTTACCCAAATAGAAAGCACCTTCTCATGTTGAGGGAGGTGTTTGAACACAAAGTTTAAATCTATTTTTCTAAGAAAAAGATGTTTCTAATAAAGTATTCATGATATATTCAACTTGATTTCTAGTTCCAAAATGATTAAATTTAATCATTTTGTACTCTATATTTTCTTGGATAATGTGATAATTGATCTCAATATTATTTTATTAGAGTAACATATTGGATTTTTATGAGATTAATTTCACACTTGTTATCCAATAAAATGACCATAGGATATTTTTATTCGTTGATAATATCATCAAATTATTACTTGATCTATAGAAGATGAGTTAATTCCTTGGTTACTGTAATGTATTATTCTTCTTCTATACTTAGTGAGGTGATTTCATACTTTTTACTTAGTTAGTTTACAAATTTACTTTCAATTAATAATTATACACCACTTGTAAAATTTTGTTCCACCACATCACTATCCAATTTAGCATTATAAAATACTGATAGCTCATGATAATTTACTATATCAAAGAGTAATCTAACATTTAGAGTACCTCAGATGCACATCATGATATTTTTAGATGTTGTGATATTCATATCCTTCAGATTTATTTGTAAATAGTTCACTAAACAAGTTATAAAAAAATATCCATCCATATTGATATGAAATATATAAAACTTCCAATTATCCTCTTATACAAGGTGGTGTCTATATATTTCCCATCCTCACACTTCTCAATCATTGTTCCAAAAACAATAAGACTTGGATTAGGTTTTAAATCATGTATTAAAAATTTATTTTGTAGCTCTCTCATATACATATCTTGAGAGGTGTTTGATAATCACTTATAACCTTAGAAATAAATTAAGACCACCAATCATGAAAATTTAAAAATTTGAGCTCATCAGACTAGTAAAATTTTCTATATATTTCTTCTTGCTTTCACTTAATATGATGAAATCCACATATACTAAAACCATAAAATATTATTACCTATATGTTTTCATATATATATTTTGACAAACACCACCCATTTTTAGTTCCATATTCATTAATTAGGAATCAATTCTATCATACCACAGTCATGGTGCCTACTTTAGACTATACAAGGCCTTATTTAATATAAAAATATTAGATTTATAATTTCCAATCAGAAATCCCATTGATTTTTCAATATAAAATCACAATTAAAGTAAACTATAAAATAATTACATTTATATATATGATAATTATTGAACCCTCTTCAAATTAACATCACTAAGAAGTGCCTAATTGAATCAATTATAGTCACCTATGAAAAATTTTCTTCAAAAGATACACCTTCAATTTGTGTATAGATTTTACCAATAAGTAATTATTTATTTTAGATCATATTGATGTGTCCATAAAAATTATTCTTGAATATATTCTTTATCTAATCACACTGTGTTGTTCAGGATTCCTTACAAGTTACCAAGTTTTATTTTTATCAATTTGATCAAATTATCCATTCATAGCTCTAATCCATGATTCATCCATCTTTTCCTCTTCAAAATGATATTGGTTTCACCATTGATAGTAGAGTAGCATGCTCAACATTACTCATACTTATTGACTATATTGGAGAAGTTTTGTCTCTGATTATGTTAGATGAATAATCTTCAAATCTCATACTTCTTATCTAAGGTACATGATAACTTTCTTAAGAAATCGTCTCCCATTCTGATTTAGCCTCAGATTCTTCATCATTTGGAGAATTTTTTACCACCATAGTATTTGTATCAATTTCATCATATTCATCACATAATTCATTAAAGTTTGAACTTATAAAAATATTTCATTATTTATATTCATTTAATTTGACATTATTACTCTATAATTTTATTACGACTCTTTTTGTGAATTTATAGGCCTTACTCATTATTGAGTATACTCAAAACACTCCCTCATCTGCCAGATTTCCATACTTTCCCTGATTGATTTTTTTTGGAATTAAAAATTTTACTCTCAAGATCCAAAAGTGATTCAGTGAGGGATTCCTTCCATTAAACATTTAATACAATGTCCTATCTTCTATTGGGATTATTAATTACCTATTTTACATTCACACTATAACTTTTACTACTTCCTTCAACTAATGATGAGAAGCGCCACACTCAATGAGAAATGTCTTTTTCCATACTAATCACCTACCAATTTCTCTATTTAGGAACACCATTCTTTAATAGAGTTTTCAATGAAGATACCTCATTCTTAATAGAATGTTTCTCAGGGTATTTTTGAAATTATATGGTATTTTTTTTCTATTCCATTATTGGATCACAAAATCTTGATAGTTGATCTGATATCATTTTCAACTCTATTATGTTGACTCTTAATCCTCTCCATGGATTCTATTTTTCTCTATATGAATATAACAAAATAAATTCAATTATAGTCATATATAAAGAGGATGAAATAATTATCTTTGTGTGTTCCTAGTTGATTCATTAGCCGACATAAATATGTGTGAACTAGATCAATTATATTAGATTCTCTTCTCTTATTTATTCAATATATATTTTATACTATATTTCACTACATACAAGAAAAACTTGTCTTTTTTTATGATCATACTTGAGATTATGAATATCCCATATAGATTTTATCTAGGATAAATTTTACCTAATTCATTGATGAATGTGTCCAAACCTCCAATGCCACAATTTGTTCTCTTAATCAATGGTTAAGAGATACATGTCATCTTTTCTATCCACCTGGTATATATTTCTATTAGTTTTGTAGCCTTTCATGAAAGAGAAACAAAACATTCCTTTGATTACACACCTATCTTGGTTAAATTTAACATTAATACTAGAGTCACATAATTTACTCACACTCAATAGATTATACTATAAAAATCTATATAAGGAACTTATATTTTATTTTTCTCATCGCCTGATAATCTGGCATTGCCACTTCCTTTAATTTTCAAAGCTCTATAATTGATAAAATGAACCATCCATCAAATTTTCCCACCACATTTTTAAGAGATTCATTTTTCCAGTCATGTGGGATGAACACCCACTATCAAGGATCTAGGTGCTACTTTTATTTATAGATTTGAGAGCGATTTTTTTCAAAATATCCTTTTTTATTTTATTTTTTCCTTGCCTAAGATAACCAGTTGAGTTGAGATATAAGATATACTCTCCTCTTTATTTTTATAACTAACACGATAATCATACCAATATTCTTTTTCCACTAAACAATAATTTTTTCATAATATAATCAATTTGGGTCTCCTTGTATTCATTCAACTTTGTATTCCTTGATGGTTATGTCAATTTCTTATCTATATATAATTAATATATTTATGACGAAAATTAGATCAATGAAATAAATATCCATATAAAGAGTTTCTTAAATGATTTTAAGGATATAACCTCATTATTATTTTATTAATTCCATGAGTATCTATCACAACCCCCTCCACTAGTACCCTTCCTAGGTTGACAGTGAAGATGATAATGACCCCCGATTCCCACCTCCAATAACCCATGTGTTAGAGAAAATCACTAATGGTATATAATGAATAAATGTGAGGTATTACCCTCAATAAATGAATCCACGACATGATACAAGATTAAAAAATAAACTCTATTACCTAAGTAATAGATAAAACATCCTAAAATAATAATCCCATGTCATAAAATGTGGTAAGAAATAAAAAATACCATGAACAAATCCAAGGTAGTGACCACAAACTGAAATATCCCTTGAACAACTCCATGAGATAATAATTCTTTGATCGATCACCAAAAAAATAACATGAATATTAAAAATGGTTCATATATATATGGAGTGAGAATATAGGTATACTTAGTATGATCCTCCCTGAAACCTCTCATGAAATGGTTAATGAAGCATGAAAAATACTAGTGAATAAATAGGGGATACTGACTTGTTACCCATGTTGGAAAACCTATATTCCATCCTCACTAAGGATTTATCACCATGTAATTCATACTAATATGAAATTATGTATCAAAATAATATATATAATAAAGGTACTCTGTATCCAATTCCCAACTATTTTTCACTCTCACACCCCAATTCCAAACATCCTATGATTTAATACCTTCTATAAGTCATTTTTCCACCCAAAAAACCATATAAAAACCATATCATCATCATATCTTTCATCATATTCACACATATATTAGCTACATATAATCACATCCATAAACAAGTAAGTTCTAAATCCATCATAGACTATGAATCATTTACTATACCTCAATCCATCATATTCTGTCAATCTACACCAATGATAATTATAGTAACTACATCCAAAATACATGTATATGCTATAAATTCAATCTTCTATAACCCACATAGATATCTATGGTGAAACTAAGAGCCAACATAACCTTTATGTACACCTATCATATACCTGAATCCAATATATCTAGAATATGATTACATACTATGCTATATTTGATGGGACATAGAGATAGTGGAAGATTGAGTAGTTAGACATTCATTCCCTCACCAACCTGGATGCTAAGGAAAACACCCATAACCCAAAAAAATCGGTGTTTGCTTCCAACCTGACTTGAGTGGAGGAGTGTATGAAATCATAAAACATAAGGAATATATTTATCATATAATTATTTTAAGGGAATCTACCTAGATAAAATGGAATTTGAGTTAAATTTCATTTGTTGTCAATAATGATGATTGGATTTTATATGGAGTAGTTGTCAATATGTCAGTTGAAATTATGGAATGATGAGGATGGTGATGAAAATATCCTCAAAATTTTAGTTAGAAAATCGTAAAGCTATTATTAATGACAAAAACATGTTAAAATGGAATTAAGAGATTTAATTTTGTGTATTAAATTTTAATAAGACCTTATGATACTCATTATCATTCAATATGTTGAGGAAATGTTGAAAATTGAAGATGGATAATGTTTTGATAATCTTGGATATTTGATTTTAAAATGATTTATTAATTAAGTATTTGAAATAAATAGGTAATTTTATGACAATTAAAAACATTTATTTTTTATGTTGAATTTTTGAGAAGAAGGGTTTGGTTGATATGTTTTATGTATAGAATTTTTTTTGTAAGCATTTCAAAAATCAGGCTCCACTAAGCCAACCATATTAGGGGAGAAACACCACTATGGGAATCCAAGATCACGACCCTAAGCTGATCTGGTAGTGCTGATCCAAGGGGTAATTACATTGGAGTGCCTACTCATGAAGAGCATAGGGAAACCACTGTGAGGGGGTGACACAACAATAGATGGGAGCACTAGAACGAAGCGGTTCTAGTGGTTTATGGGAAAGTGAGATAACCAATATAGGTGGTAGTGTGTGTATATTTTATTATAAAGAATAGTAAAACTGATATGAATTTTGATGTGGGATCGAATACTGTAAAACCAAAAATAATTATGTCCATCTAATTCCCTAATCATATCATATGGGTCTTCCGATTGATCCATCCAAATTGTCTTCTCCAAAAAACCATATAAGAGTTCTTTATGTTGGAGGAGATCCTTTTCTACATTGACTGAAGCCTAATATGAGTCCTCTTAGCACCATTTTATCATTATGAAAATCAAAAAATGATCAAAATTATTATGCAAATTTATTTTCATAATCGATTAAGGAACAAACTGAGCTTTGTAGTGCATAGAAAATGTGGATTTATAAAGGCGATGATTTAAGATTATTGCGAAATCATGAGTTGATTTAGTTCTTCATTTCCTATAAATATAGTGTCTTACAACCATGATATGTAGCCAAGTATGAGAGGTTCTAATTTACAATGAAAGAGATCCACCGTGAATCTATCAGGTTTGTGAAAGGATGGTGCACATTTTCTATTTCGGAAAATAAGGAGTTATTCCGTGAACATGAAATATATGTATTGAACACTCATAGAGCTTTGTAAATAATAGTTTTTTCACAAAGAAATCAAGATATCACAATAAAACTATGCGTGTATCCATTTGTATTTGTGCGAATACACTATATATCATGAATAACTCCTTGCGCACATCAAGACTTTATCTATTAGTATTTTCACGCAAGAAGGATGAAGGTAGGAGTAGTCCATACACTTGAAATCTTTATTTTCATGAAGACAATATTGGGTTTATTTTCACAGGAAGTATGTATTTTACAAGTGTAGTGAAGAAGAGAAATGTAGGTATTATTATTATTAGCATACTATATGAGTGCATATATTTTGTGCGAAGGTGTTGAGAAAGGTCACATAAATTTTGAAAATATTATGCATTATATGTGAGTTCCATGAATACACTCGCATTGAGTATTAAATAATATATAGTGTGTGTGTTATTTGGTAGTACACATATGAAACAACTATTAATAAGTAATTGAGGTACAAAAGTGAATGGTAAGTGTTTTTTTCTTGTATGAAATATGAATAATTGATTAAATAAAATGAGAATACCATGAATTATTTATACATGCATGAAGAATGAGTTATACATGCATCTATGTTCATGGATAAAGGTTTCTTAGATACACATACAATATATTCATTACATGTAAATATTGGGTAGTGAATTTTGAGATTGAAGCCATGTGTAATTCAAAAGACATATTATTGAGTATTGAGTGAGTTAAGTCAGGTTCAGATTAGTTGATGATTAGTGGACAATGAGAAAGATTAGATATTTTATTATTAGTTGTGTAAGATCTTGAATATTGTACACAAATAGATAAGAGGATCCAGTTTTTTTGTGGAGAAAGGCATTAGCTTGAAGAATTACAGAAGCAGTCTATAGCCGACAAAGATCTTTCTATCAGAGGATCATATCTTATGTGATTCAAGATTTGTTGAAGTCTTTAGTGGGACTCTGGATAAGGTTGTTAGGATGATGGTAACACTATGTAAATCAGTATAAAGATCCTCCTATGGGACTTAAGAGTCACTAGTGTGGATAAGAAGTTTTAAAATCTAGGTGACTATAGAATAGAACACTATGGGACTCAGTGTTGATGGAATGAGACTTTTCCTGGTTGTAACCATATATATTGTGAAAAATCTATAACCAAGGAGTATAACCGGTTGCAGAAAGGATGTAAGTATTAGTACCAAACCTTGTAAAAATTACATGTGTGTTGTTCTTGTATTTAATTGTTTCTTTCATGGAGAATATAATATTTAAATATGAGGGATCAAGACTTTAATCAGTCACATAGGTTGGATTAAAAAGAAGAATTTGTAAAACAATGTACCACTGATTCACCCCCTCTCAGTGGTACCTTACTGATCCTTGGACACTTAAAATAGTATCAGAGCAAAATGAACCTTCTGTAGATATGAATAATTTTATGAGAAATGGAGAATTTTAATTCAGTTAATAATCTATTAATACCTACTTTTTATGGAAATAATTACCACAGTATGATGAATAAGATGCTTCCTTCTTTTATATCTCTTGGACTAGAAGTGAGAGATGAAACAATAGTGGGATTACTACCTTTTTCAGAAGATATTTCTATGACTCAAGATAACAAGAGAAATTTATAAGTTTATGGAAAGGATCAGAATTAAATGTTGATGAATTTATCAATAAAATTTTACACTAAAGTGATGGGTCTCCGAATTACCAAGGAGATCTTGGATAAACTAAGAATTAGTTATGAAGGAAATATTAAATTCATAGAAGTCAAGTTTTAAATATATAGAATAAAATTCAAAGATATCAAAATAGTTGATTATGAAAGTATTTATGATTACTTTACAAGAGTAAGTGAAATTATTAGTCATATTAGTGGTTTTTGAGAGAATCTGGATGATACTACTATTTTGAATAATCTTATGAGAAATTTATCAGATAGATTCAACACAAAGATTTCAGCACTAAAATATAGAGAATATTTATAATTGTATGAACTTCATAATACTCTCATATCTTATAAAATGATAAAATTTACAGCATTCAAGAAAAATTCAACAGAATATATAGCCTTTGAGGATAATATAAATAGAAAGTTCAAAGAAGAATAAGTTGATGAATATAGTGATAATAATGATGATGAAGTTGATGATCATTTAATTTATTTTTTTCTCTTATTACAAGAGGTTTCAAAAAGATAAAATATAAAGGAAAAGGAAAGAAATTAGTCAAGTGATTAAGATGTAATTTTATTGGACATTTTTCCATAATTTTTACAATTAAAATGGATAAATCAGAATCTAATGCTGAAAGTGATAAATATTGTAAATAGAAAAAGGATAAGAAGAAGAAAAATTATTCCAATTAAAAAAAGGGTAATTTTACGAGTAAACATATGGAAGATTCTTTATCTAGTTGTTCTTCATATAATGTTCTTAATTTCATTGCTTATGTTAAAAGATAATTAAATTCTTCAAGTAGTGATGATGATGGTGATTTCAGAATTGATATAGAATAATGGATGAAGAAATATTTTGAATCTTCTATTGAGAAAAACACTCAACTCAAGAAATAGAAGAGGAAACTTGAAAAAGGAAATAAAAAATTAGCTACTGAAAAGGAAGAGTATGATAGAAGTGAAATAGAACTTGTTTATGAAAATAAGAAATTAATATTTGAGGTAGCTCAATTAGAGAATATGGTTAGTGGTCTTGAAGAAAAATTGGCTCACAAGGAGGAAGATGTTTTTGAAAAACAATCAATGTATCTTATATTCCAACATGAATTTAAAAAGATAAGGGAAGAAATAAATAAGTCTATTGATATAATAGGTGAATCATATCAAGATGGTGAGATGAAAGATTCCAAAATACAAGGTACATTTGTTCCCACAAAATTTCAAAATAGATATGATATTACTAATAGTGCAGGTGAATATGTAATGACCAAGAAGTCGAGAGATGTGAATTTGACACGATCAAATGATGAAAGAAAGATTCTTGGAAGACAATTTCCTTATAAGAAAAGTCAAGAATGGATTACAGTGTGACGAAATTAGGAATTTTATGAACAAGTTTATCAATAGAATAAAAGATCATAGTTCAAAGGTTTTTTCTGGTGATGTGGAAAATATGGACATAAATCCTATTATTTATGGTAAAACATGTCATTTCTAGGAATTAGGCATGAGTATTGGGGGAGTTTCAATTAACTGAGGAGAATAAATTATCAAATAAATCCATCAAAGGCATCAACAAAAAATAGATATGAATATTTAAAATAAATCTATAAAAGATGTGGATTTGATGGTAATATATATGAGGTATTCATGACTAAAATACACAGAGAGGTTCCCTAAAAATTTAATAGGTGGGAAAACTAGAATGAAAAATAAAGGAAGATATGTACATCAAATAATTTACTGTATGACATCCAAAAATACTAAACATACAAAGAAGGAATGTTTGACTATTTGGATAGATCAACTGAAATTGGATAAAAAAATGGAGAAAACTCAGATTTATTCTACAAATAAAGGGAATAAGGTTATCTTAGACTAAGATACTAAATCTCCAAAGAAGTTAAAAACTTGTGATGATATGGAGAATCAAAAGAATTAGTCTAGACTAGTTGTCTATGACATGAAGAATTCTATGAAATCAGAAGAAAATAAAGTTTCTTTAATTACAAAGGTGGAGAAAATAACTCCACATGAATAAAAAATTTATGAGAAGTTTAAATCTTCAAAATATGAGATCAAAAGGAAGAAGGGAAAGACTAGGTCAATATGTAACTCTCAACCTGAGTTCTATTTCTCAAAAGAAAACCAATACCTCCTTATTTCCTTATATAAATGCTTTTGTACTAACATGACGGGAATTGAAGGATATGGATTCGTCCCTTGAGGGGGACCATTGATGATTCTTTTAATCTAAAAAGGGGGAGATGTATGTTTTTTCATTTGAAATTTCTGAAGTATTTTTTCATACAAGTTAAAGATAAATATTCTTTCATGAATTGATTAAATAAGTATCCCCAAGGTATGAAGTTGAGTTATTTGATAATGGAATCACATGTATGATTGTTCATATAATGCATTGATCACCTTGTTTATACACTCTTAATTTCTATATTATGTTTTACCACATAGAATCCATGTTTTCTAGCTAAAGGATCTTTTCAAAACAAAATATGTGGTATCATCCTTAAAGGAGTAGAAGATATTTGATGAAAATTGATGGTATATATATATATATATATGATATTTGTATTCATTTTAAATAAGGGGATAAATTTAAATAGTTGTATCAATATTGTCATTGTTTGGTGGCATTGAAAAAAATAAAATTGGGAGATTAAAGTGGAATTTGAGTTTAATTTCATTTGTTGTAAACAATGATGATTGGACTTGATATGGATTTGATGTCAATATACCAGTTGTAATTGTGTAATGATGAGGATGGTTATGAAAATATCCTTAACATTTTAGTGTGATAATTGTAGAGATGTTCTTAAAGGACAATACACATTTAAATGGCATTAGGATATTTCACATTGTTTATTACATTTTTAGAAGACCATATGATACTGATTATCATTCAGTATATTGAAGAAATGTTGAAAAGTGAATATGGATAACGTTTTGATGGTCTTGGATATTTGATTTTCAAGTTATTGATTAATTAAAGATTTGAATTAAAGAGGAAATTTTATGAACATGAATAGTATTTATTTTTCATGATGAATTTTTGAGAAGAAGGGTTTGGTTAGTGTGTTTTATGTAGAGATTATTTTATTGTAAGCCTTTTAAAAATTAGGCTTCACTAACCTAGCCAGACTATTGGAGCAACACCACTATGTGAAGACAATCTCAATACCCTAAGCTGATATGGTGGTTCTGAGACAATGAGGAATTAAATTGGAGTGCCTACTCATGAAATGGATAGGGGAATAGTCGTGTGGTGAAGACACTATGGTAGATGGAAGAATCGGCATAAGGTAGTTCCAGTGGTTTAAGGGAGTGTTTGGTAACCAATATGGATGGTGTAGGAGGTGTATTATATTATAAAGGAGAGGAAAACTGAGAGTTTTGTCTTTGTGGGATTGAATATTTTAACACCAAAAATAATTGTGGTCGTCCGATTTTCCGATCATATTATCTGGGCTGTCCGATTGATCCATCCTTATTGTCTTCTCCATAAAGCCATATGATAGTTATGTACATCAAGGGAGACCCGTTAGTACGTCGACCGAAGCTCGAGACGATCCCTCCAAGAATCATTTTATCATTCTTAAAATCCAAACACAATCGAAATTATTATGCAACATATCTTTCATAATTGACCAAGGAAGAAATTAAAAATTTCAGTGCATAGAAAATCTGGACTTATAAAGGTTGTGATTCAAGATTTTCATGAAAGAATGAGTTGATTCAGTGCTTAATTTCATATAAATATATAATCTTACACCCATTAGATGCAGCTGAGTATGATTGGTTTTTATTTCTTGTGAAAGAGATCCACCATGAATCTATCTGGTTCATGAAACAATGGCACACATTTTTTTTGTGTAAAGGATTTATTCCATGGACATGAAATATGTGATTTTCACATTCATATAACTTCATGAATAATAGTTTTCCATGAATAAATCAACATATCTCAATAACCCTATGCATGTATCCATTTTTTTACACAAACATATTTTTGGAACTACAAAACAATATATAAATACACTACATCTCGTGAATAAAGTCATGCACCCATGAAGAATTTATCCATTTGGATTTGCGCGCAAGAAGGAAGAAGGTAGGAGAATCTAAAAAACTTGAAATATTTATTTTAATAAATAAAATACTATTTTTATTTTCACATGATTATTCATTTTACAAGTTTATTGAAGAAGAAAAATTAATGAAGTATTATTCATAGAATACAATGTGTGTACATATCTTTTGTGTAAAGTTTTTGAGAAAGGTCACATACATTGTAAAAATAGTATTCATTATATGCAAGGTCCATGCATAAAATTCTCTTGAGTATTAAATAATAGAAAATGTGTGTGTGATTTGGAAGTATACATCTGAGACAACAGTTAAGAGGTAACTGAGGTACAACAATTAATGGGTAGTGTGTATTTTTCTTGAATAAAATATGAATAATTGCTTATATAAAAATATGATAACATGAATTGTTTATACATGACTAAATAATGATTCATACATGCATTTATGTTCATGATTGAAGGTTGTTTAGATGTACATGTGATATATACATTTCATGTAAAGAGTGTGTAGTGATTTTTGAGACTGAAGATGTGTGTAATTCCGAAGACATATTATCAAGTATTTAGGTAGTTGAGTCAAGTTCAGATCAATTGACGATCGATGGATAGTAAGTAGGATCAGATAGTTGTTTATTAGTTGTTGAAGTTCTTGAATACTGTACATGAATAGATCAGGTGATCTAGTTTGTTTTTGAAGAAATAAATTATCCTAAGGTAGTGCAGAAGCAGTCTATAACTGACAAAGATATTTCTATCAGAAAATCATATCTTATGTAATTAAAGATTTATTAAAGTCCTCATTGGGACTCGGGATTATGCTAGTGGGATGCTAGTAACACTGTGTGATGTAGTATAAAGATCCTCCAATGAGAATTAATATTCAATAGTGTAGGTGGAAACTTATTAACTCTGGTGGGACTCTAGATTGGAATAATGTGGGACTCAACATTGATGGAAATGAGACTTTCTCTAGCTATAACCATCTATATATAGCGAAAAATCTATAACAGGGGAGTATAACCAGTTGCAGAAAGTACGTAGGTCTTCATACCAAACCTTATAAAAAATACCTATGTGTTGTGCTTGCATTTAATTGATGATTTCATGGAGAATTTGAGATTTAAAAATGAGGGATAAAGACTTTTATCAGTCATATAGGTTATATTAAAAAAGGAAATTTTAAAATGGGGTACCATCGATTCACCCCCCTCTCATTGGTACCTAACTAATCCCTAGAAACTTTATTAGCTTTAGAATAAAAATAAACCAATATTCCCACATGAAACCCAACTTACACTTTAATACCCCATTATTTTAGATTATATTTTCTTTTAAAAATAATACAACGTTCGATATCATTTTTCACACATAACACCGATCTTAAACAAACTACAAATATTATATTATTTAAACACAGAAGATATAAACAAGATATTGGGTTGAAATATATGAATAAGAATAATCAAATTATGAAAATATTTCATAAAGGTTTTATGTAATGAAAATTTATTTATTAATTTATAATAAATGAATACTCAATTTTCAATAAAGTCATCTCATGCCTCAAAATACATTTTCATCAAAAATGGGTTTTTATTTCATTTTGTGTATGAATATTATAATTAATTACTAACAATTTTAGAAAATTTATTTAAAAAATTATACATAATTTTTTAAATAATAATGTTATAATAGTCTTAGGATTAATTTTTTATATTTTTCACAAATGGTTTATTTTTAAGTAAATAGTGAAAAATACTAATTTTACAAAACTTCCACTTTTATGACATTATAATGATATAAAAATAAAATTAAGGTTTATGAAAACTTTTTTATAGATAAAATACATATTTAATAAGTAATATAATTTATATAAAAATATAATATTTAACTTAGAAATATATTCTTATCATTTTGGAAATCTAAGTAATGGTTTTGTTCAAAAAAACTATTTTTTTCTATTCTAATCATGTATTTAAAAGGTTAATTTAGGTTTTGGTTTGATTTAAAAGAAAAATAATATACTATTATTTAAAATAATCCATTTAATTCAATTTTAATTAATATTATACCATATTTTTCTATAAAATCATTTTTATACCTAAAACGAAAATTTTCTGGAAAACCTTGTTTCACTGAATTTTACAAGTTTGTTTTTAAATTAATTTTTAAAACTTATAGGAATTAAATTTGATAAAACATAATCTATATTTTAAATCATAATTTTCAATTTTTTCAATGATTCCACATTCATTTTTTCATATTAAGAATAGTAACTTTGGAAAAAAAGTCAGCTACCACAGTAAGAGTCAAAACATGTTAAAAGGTTTAAAAAAATGAAGAGGGTTAAAATAACATTATAAATTATATAAATAATATTTTATGGTCATATTTTTATCCTATATTATATCATCATTGAATATTATTCATTTTGGAGCCATTTTTTTGACTAATAAATTAATGTATTTTAATCTTTTGAAAAATTCCAAGTATGTTCTCTCCCTTACTTATAAAAGAATACCACCTCTCGTCTCCTATCCACACTTAAAGATCCTATAATCTTAGAAAATACCTAATAAAATACTTTAAAAAAATCCCTCCCCAAATCCTATAGGCCCTGGTTTGGTCATAATAGTATCCAATGAAGTATTTAGGTATAAAACTAAGGAGGTTTTTCTAAGAATCAGTATATTTCTTAACCGAATATTTTCATTTTTTATTTATTCTTTTACCTACTTAAAACCTATACTAACCATTATTATATAATAAAATATGTATTTAATATATAATTAAATTTTATTATATTTATTTTATAACCCTTTTTCATCAACTTATCTATCTAAATGAAAATGAAAACATCTTTTATGCGTACCTGCATACTACCAACTCATGAAGATGATATATTTATTTTTACATCCCCATTTATTATGGTTGGTCATAAAGATGGATAAAAAATGAAATAATATTATATATATTATATAATTTTCATTATATAATGGTAAATAAATATTATAATTATTTCTTTACCATCCAATAGAAAATTAAAATATTTCTCATGAGTACGTATGACCTACCGTCTCCATGTAATGGTATAATTCATTATTCAACACAACTTTACATGGATGGTTAAAAATATGTAAATAATGAATATATATGATATTTATAACATAATTATTAATTTTCAAATATAATATACCATTTATCTTCTTTCCCTTACACCCGTTAAAAAATGATAACATCGCTCGTGTGTATGTGTGAACTACCAACTCCACAAAGTGATATGATCCATTTTTTATGTATGACTTTAATGGATGATTATAAATTTGTATATAATGAATATATATTATATTTAAATCAATATTAATATTATATATATGATTTAACCATGATAAATATGAAGGTAACAAAACTGCCAAACCAAAAATTACATGAAAAAGAAAACGATTAACACCCAGAAATGACTATTTTAATAAATAATTATTAGTAAAAGGGTGTTTAAATGTTATAATTGGATCATATATGATATTATAATCATGTATATGTGTTTTTATAGAATTATAATAAATATAAGATTTTCACACTCAAGTTTAAAATCAATTATGTGGTAAGTCAAACTTGAGGTAAGTGATTTTTTTACAATCATATTTTATATCGAGATTATTTGTGTTCAGATTTCCTTTGAGAAAATTATATTATCCTAATATTTTAAAAAAAATATATTTTCTTATCATCAGGTTATTTTTGGGTTTACATGTTTATATTCCATTTCCTCTTATTTGTTTTATCAAGAATCAATAAGTAAGTTAAATGTAATGGATTTTTTTGAATTTTTCCTTCAAACTATTTTTATCCCATGTACATATTTTCTTTAAAATGTTTTCAAGAATGTTTTTAAAATTATAAAAATATTTTTTAAATTAATTCTTATCCATTTCTAAATTTTGATAATTTTTTAATAAGGTATCTTCTTTTCATTTTTCGAATGAGGTACTTTTCTCTAAAGAAGTAAACAAAATATTTATTTTAACATAAATCACATGAAAAAAATTTACCAACATCATGAATAATATTTTATTTAAAGATTACATTACATGTTTCCATGTTTATTTTAAAATAAGATATTTTTCTAATTTTTTTGGTAATTTTAATTTGAAATGATATCAATATAAAAGGGTATTTTTTTTCTTAAAGGAATGAAAATAAATTTTAAAGGTGAATAGTAGAAAGGGTATATAATGGTATAGTAGAGAGTCTATACCATCTTGATGAGATTAATTTAATTTGGTAAATAATAATGGTATGTAGTGGTAACAGTAAATATGAAGCATCAACATAATAATAATTAAACATCTAGATACTAATAGGAAGAAGCTAAATCAATATTTGATACAAAAATGACGATCATTACATGATGTTATACCAATGGAAGTATGTAATGTCTTAGATTTTACATGTATTATTTTTAAATATTATATGGTTTAATTTTGAGACTAGGCGCTAAGATAGTGTGTGATTTCAAGACCCAGTATTCCTAGAATAAATGTTTGAATTACATTAAAATACTAAATAGAACATGCATTTAGTTTTCTTGAAAAAGTTGAATAACTTTTAAATGGGTGCCTAAATCATAAATTCGAGGGAACCATTATGTTCAATTCAACAACTTTACCCTAGGTGTGACTTAACATCGGTCGACATGGGTCAGCTATGAAAAGTAGTTTTGAGCATTTTTAATGAATAAAATAAATCGAATATTTATTTTATTTTACCGTTTCATTGAAGAAATGATGTTTCTTATTTTAAGTAAGCCTATAGTAAGGGATCCAAGGTTAATATCATAAGGCTGCAAATTATTTGAGGCTCTAGATAGAAACCCTGGATATTTATCTCAGTGGATAACGACGGAATTGCGAATCGAAGATTGATGAGTGCCGTTCTTGATGGATCTCACCAGAAGCAATTGATCTTCAATAGTGAATGATCCAATTCTTAGGTAGGATGAATTATTTTGGATTTCTTTCCCCTTTCTTAAATTCAATGACAAATATGGACCAACCAATGAACCGGTTGATCCACAATTGGGTCATTCCTTGCAGCACGGGTTATATGTTGCAAGATTATCAAGGTTTGATTATTTGAGATTTGATTTGATTTTTTATCATTCTTATAGGAACAGATCGAGGCCGTAATGAACAACGATCAAGGTTCATTCCTCAGATTTGTTCCTTGTGTTTTCTCTCCCCCATTTTCTATGCATGTTATTCGTTCTTCGATGTATTTATGAATGAATGATCATTTCACCTTTGTTTCTTTGTGCGACAAATTGAAATTGAAGATCTAACCTTGGGGTGACCTAATAGAGGTGCAACAACTACAGATGAATCAGAGTGAATCAAAAGAAACCGTTCTTCGAGCGATTTGCATTGGGATGAAAATAAATGGATTTTCGAGCTGATTGAAGGCCCTAAACCCATTGATTCGATGTTTCAATGGTGAGATGACCCTATATCTATAGTTTTAAGGATAATGAATCATTGGAAAAAGATCTAGATCATCGTTCGAGGCACGCAGAGAAAGAACAAGGTATTCTGGAAAACCATGATAAAAATGACATGTAACTCGAGGTTATAAGGCATGTGTCCCTCACTAAGCAATGACTAGGGTTTTGGGAGATAGTTAAATGTCACACAATATGTGACCCTATCACATGACGTGTATAACCTTCCAAGAGACTTGATGTGTATCTTGGGAGATACACAAAAATGGGGTAGAGTACATGGGTTGCCTACACGACATATACTCCCTCACACGACTTACCCTGCACCAAGTACACAGACTACCCCATGTATTAGTACATAGACAAAGATACACAAGTTGAAACTATGTACTAGAACACGATATGAGTACACAGGTGGGTCTTATATGGAAAGAAATGGCGTATGACTTCTTATACATGTCGTGTAGCCATCTTCTATACGACACAATTTAAAATAACATGGTCCATTGTACATGGGTGTTACTTGGGGTCAAGGGACATGGCGTGTGACTATACTGCATGTAGTTTATCCCTTTATATATGTATTGATTCTCTTATCCTCTATATATTGGAAAATTATCATTAGGGTTCATTCCCCTATCGCTTCCCTAAAGGTATGTACGAATCATTTCCTACTCATACGACTATGATCCCTTTAGTAGGACTTCCTGGATAGAGTTTTTGGAATCCCCTAAGAGGCCCAAAGTAGGATCCTCTATTAATTATTCATGCCCTAGGTAGAGTCGCGGTATTGATGTTACCAACTTTACGGGGCATAGATCCTCTACTTAGCAGGTTAATACCAATGGAGTTGTTGGTATCACCCCATGGTCCTGGATATGATCCTCATTTGTGGTATAGTATTCTCTTCAGATCTATTAACATATCTCTCTCATGATGTTTCACGATAAACAATACTTCTCAGACAAACATCATCAGTGATATTAGACTCAGGAGTGTGTTCTACCAAATGAGTTCTTCATGGAATCTTTGGGCTTAATCCCTAGTGTTGGTATGCGGTAGTTGTGACATAACTCTAGACTGTGTGTCTTGGAATGAGTATATATGGATATTATAATATGGGTTGTAGACATATACTTTTGTAGAGCTGAATGTATATTTCCTTTGTGTATTTCTTGGTGGTTTCAGGGTGTCCTAATGAGTATTGTTATACTCACCCCTACACAGGATTTTCCCACAAGTGTTGTGTCTTGTGAAAATGAGAATCCTTTTGATAGAGTCCTAGGCGGACTAGGACTAGATAGAGATTTGTGAGATATGGAAGGCTAAGGTGTGTTTCTACAGGTATAGAAAGTAGTCCCAATACCTGTACTTACATGTTAGACTTGTGGTTATAAAATTATTTTGGTGGGATTTTATTGTGGCCTATTTTACTTCACTTCACTTTACATTCCTATCGTACTATGGTTGGGATATAGTGGTATGCATTAATTTGGTCCCTAGTAGTTTTTAAATTTCAAAATTTTGTGGTATTGAAGATGTGTGCATTCATACAGGTATATAAGAAATTCCTCCCATGTTAGTGATATTCCTACTTGGTGCTAGTCACCAGCCCCTGGCCTATTGAAGGCTAAATTGGGGAGTCACTGCATGGGAACCACTGGGATGGGTCGTGAAAGAGTGGAATCAGAGGCAGGTTGGTTTTACTTTAGGATCGAGAGTCTATGAGATTTGTTTGGGGAAATTGTGTTAAATGTTTTGAGTTCATATTTCGGGAAAGGGACTCTAGTGTTGGTGTGGGTAGCCAACATATCTATACACTAAGACTATGATAACCTCCTTTTTGACTCAGTACATGAGAACATTGGTTGAAGGAAAAATAATGGTACATGAATCATATAGGTATGGGTTTTTGTTTCCATGTACATATTGAGTATGCTCTCCAGATATACTCATGGACCATGGTACATCTTGTTTCCTTACAAAATTACCCCAAGATACATGTAAGCTAGGATTTAATAGCTCGATCACGAGGATGAACCCCTCAGTGATGAGGCTTAAATACAGGGATTAGTTCCCTAGATGTCACCTCTAGGTGGTTCATAAGCTATACCACCACCTATGGAGAAGCACGTGGTGCCCCCAGTACTAATAGACGAGGAGCACATGTTGGGTATGATTTACAAGTTTTAGTGATATTAAACCCTTAGGTTTTGAGGCAAGCCCAACCCTCAGGTGGCTGAGGACTGTATTGAGGTGGTGACTGGAGTTTTTTGCCTAGTCTAGACACCAGAAGATCAGATGATGGTCCTAGCGGTGAGCCTTCTACATGGATCAGCATGGCGATGGTGGAGTTTGGATTTTCAAACTCACATTGAGGAGACTCTTTCATGGAAAGAGTTTGACCATCTATTTAGAGAGGAATTCTCACCGGTTATGCTGAGAGATTTTTATATACAGTAACTTCTTCATCTCTAGCAGGGTAGCATGATAGTGGCTGATTATTCATCGAGGCTCACCAACCTTTCTAGGTACTTTATGGATATGGTTAGATATTAGTAATTTATTTATTGGACCTTCGAGTGAGGTGTTCATAGATATATTTGAGCCAACATCATCCATCTATGAATTCCAATTTTTTTTGGGATGATTAAGTGAGCTTTGGTGGTTGAATGCGTATTGGAAGAGAAGATATAGACACCAATAGTCAATAGTGGACAAGCAGGAGAAGAGACCTTGATAGGAGAGATCCTACATCAGTCCCATGTACTTGGACGTGGTAGATGTCTCAAGAGGAGGTCCCAGGATAGAGGATCTAAAGTACATGGCTCATAGGGTGGGTCTAGTTATCCAAAAGAGAGGCAGTTCTATTCATGTGATGGTAGAGGAAATCTCACTAGATATTTTATAAACCACCATACTACTGATAGGGAAATAGTGGATGGACCACTAAGGAAGAGATAATGATAGGAGAAGGAAGATCCTTAGGGAGATGAATGTGGCAGAGGTGTTGGGAGAGCAGTAGGAGGTGGTAAATGTTTCAACATGTTACCACCACCACCCCCAGGTGGTCCAATCCTGGTTTTAGGGAGTTGGAGGAGAGGGGTAGGGACATCTGTATGTGGTCAAGGCATATGACCCTGGGAATCTAGGAATGATTTGAGGTAAGGTCTATGCCTTTTCAACTTTATCTACAATACTGAAATAAATAAGTTCTAGTCATTCCTTTCTCATCAAATATCTTGTTTGATACCTAGAGATTCCGGTTGAACTGTTGACACAAATCTTATTCTTGGATACACCTACAGGAGAAAACCTAGTGATCACACATCTATGACAATAATGTGAACTTAACCTTGGAGGTGAGAGTTTTGGTTAAATCCTCTTGGTGGCAGCATTGAGGCCTTACGATGCCATTCTTAGTATGGATTGGTTATCCAAAATCTATGCCCAGATTGATTGTTTTAGGTTAAGAGTATGGTGTGTCCACAATGATGGAATGAGGTTTTCCTTTTTCATTGAAAAGGAAACCTATAAAACATAGGATAAACTCATTCTTAGAATGGTTAAGTTGATTATTTTTAGTTGGCAAGCCTGACCCTCAGTGCAGTAGATATTATGATCTTCCAGTTTGCAGCAGTGGTGACAGAGTATATGGACATATTTCCTAAATATATTCTAACATTAACTCCCCACTGATAAATATACTTATGCATTGATTTACACATTGGGATGACACAGATATCTGCACCAATATACAATATGGCTCCCACATAGCTTTATGAGCCGAGGGTGTAGTTGGAGGACTTGCAGAAGAAGGGATTCTTGAGACCCAGTGCTTCATACTTGGTGGCCCCAATTTGTTTTCCAAAAAGGAAGATGGGATCTTGAGTTTTTGTGTGGACTACCAGTGCTTGAAACGGGTGATTTTGAAGAACTAGTATCCACTATGGAGAATTTATGACCTCTTTGATCAATTGAGAGGGGAATGGGGGTTCTCGAATATTGACTTCGGATTAGGCTATCACCAGCTGCGAGTATGGGATAAGGATACACTGAAGATGGATTTAAAATGTCATTATGGTCACTATGAGTACTTGGTGATTCCCTTTTGCATGAAGAAATCCCCAACAGTTTTCATGGGACTCATGAACTGGATCTTCCAGCCTTATTTAGACGGGTTCATGGTATTCTTCATCGATGATATCCTTGTGTACTTGGCATCCAAGGCGGAGCACATGAGACAAATAAGGATGGTTTTGGACATACTATGAGAGCACTGGATTTATGGGAAACTCTCAAAGTTCCATTTTTGGATTATGGTAGTCCACATTTTGGGACATGTTATCTCAGATGATGGAGTAGTTTTGGACCCATCAATGGTTGAGGAGATGTTATAATGAGGTGCAGAGCTTACTTGGGCAAGATAGATATTATCGTAGATTATTACCTAATTTCTCTCGGATATCAGCACCGATAAAATCTTTAACATGAAAGGTGGAACCTTTCATGTGGAAAGAGAAGTGACGAAAGGATTTTGAGTAGTTGAGGTAGAGTTTCATGAGCACTCTGATCTTGAGTTTTTCGGAGTAGGGTGTCGAGTATGTAGTGTTCTATGATGCATCATGGACTAGACTTGGCTGTGTCCTAATGAAAAGGCAAGCAGCGCTTTCCTATGGTTCTTTCTAGTTGAGACCACATAAGTAAAACTACATGACCCACAATATTGAGTTTTCATCAGTATTATTCATGTTGAAGATATGGAAACACTACCCAATGGGAGAGGGGTTTATCATCTATTCTAATCACAAAATTATAAAGTATATCTTCTCTAAGAAGGATCTAAACTTTTGGCAGAGGTGATGGATGGAGTTTTTCTAAGACTATGAAATTGAGATTTTCTACACTCCTAGAAATGGGAACATGGTGGCTGATGCTATCAGTAGGAGATCTAGTTCGATGTTTATGAAAGAGTCATATGAGAAGTTGGACTTATTACAGTTATCATTAGTGGATGGAGATAGATAAGCTTAATTCCAATTGATGTATGTCACCCCTCCACTCTTGTAATGAGTTAGGGAGTCACAGCTTGGGGATACTGACTATAATACCCTACATTCTCAGATGTCCACAAGGCATGATCTTGATGGATATTCACAAGGTGGGGAGCACATTTTTTTTCATATGACGCACAGTAGTACCAATGCATTGCCGGAGGAGGATTTGAGGGAGTTTTACACATCCCCTTTGGCGATAAATCCATGTGTGACAAAGATGTACAAGTACCTACAATGTAAGTTTTGGTGGCCAGGGATGAAGAAAGGAGTTGTAGAGTTTTTTTCTCAGTGTCTTACTTATCAGCAAGTGAAGGTAGAGCACCAGGTTCTAGTGGGTTTGTAGAGACCCGAAGCTTAACGTACATGGACATTACATTACATTTTGCGGAATACTTAGTACATAACAAAAACACACACACAAGGACCGTAATAGTTTAGTGTCTTTGGAAACTCGGAGCGTAATCTTCTAATCGTGGTGAAAGATCTTCAATATCTCCCATAAAGATCTTCCCCGTTTTTTTATACCTAAAACCTTTCTTTATATCCTGGGGAAAAGAAAACATAAAAGGGTGAGCTCAAATGCTCAGTAAGGGTATAAAAAAGAAATAAAAATCATATCATATCTTTTTTGAAAATCATAACCTGCAAAAGAGATCATAATATCTTAACATGGAACAAATAATAGAAGTGAAAATGAGATCACCATAATCATAACATGAAACTTGAAACTTTGTGGCATGCACACATAATCATAGAGAATCATTTCTTGTTAGTCAAGACTCATTGCCAAGACTATCTTAGTGGACAAAGTCCCTTTCTGAATCGAGTAACCCTCGTTTCAGTCCTGTTTCACTGAACCGGTATAACCTACCGTTCCAACCCTGTCTATCTCATGAGATATAAAATCTTTACCCAATGCATTGGAGGGAGATATAGGTCCCACCCATCTTATAATGAATCCTTTCTTATGTGTGCCACATAATCATAAAACATACATCATCGCATAACACATGTAACAAAAATGGGATTCTTGAAACATCATGACATCATAAATCAATTCATATAAGATAAAGGAATTCATAAAAATAATTCCATCACCACATAGTCAAATCAATGTAAAAATATGGATAGAAACAGAACCCTTTTATTATCTTAGATGGAAAATAATTTTGATAAAATACTTGAACTCCATTCTTGAGGAAAATATCCTTTCTACTTCAAAAACATTTTTCCTTTCATAACATGTCATACGACTTTAAAATAAAAGAAGTTGATTAAAAATAAACTTGAAAACTTTTAAAGGAAGCTTCTTGGAAATAATGTTTTAAGAATCCATTCATGCCGTATAAGTTAAAAAAAACATTCTTCGTACTTTTGTCAGAAAAGTCAGAAAGTACCTCGTACGAAAAAACGACAAAAGATTCCTTTCATATTCTTTACTAAAAACTCACCGAAGGGTAAAATTGGATTTAAACTATTGTAAGTGGATGGAAACAATATTACATATTGAGGGAACATGGATGTGGATGATAAAATACACCCCAGTAAATACTTACGAATAAACAATCTCGGATAAAAATGAGATTGTGATATTTCCCTTACCTTATGTCCGACTTGCTTTGTAAGTGTCCGAACCTCCTGTATAATGATTTAAATCATTTTATTGACTTATTCCAGAATCATATTCATTGTTATGATATCATATATGGTTCACTTATGACATTATATTACCCGTTCTTTTGTAAATTCCTTGTTAAAGAAGCGTTTTGGGTAAAATCGTTTCATTTATCGTAGGTGTTTTGACTTGTTGTTCTTGACATCATTATTACTTATATCATGATTTACTTACTTCCAGAATATAAAATATGATTTATATATCATATATATTCAGTATATATATATATATAATAGATAGATAAATAAAATGAAAAACACCGTTCATGGAGACGGTAGTCCGTACGTACGCATGAACGCTGTTTTACTTTCCTTATTGTCTTGAAATGGAAGTAAGTAGATGACATACATTTGTATATATATACATAAATCCAGTAGCTTTATAATGTCATATATTTCATTATTATTTCTTATATATACTTTATAATCATTCTTAAATGGTTAACATGGAGAATGAATCTCATCGCGTCGTGGAGACGGTAGTCCGTACGTACGCACGAGCGATGATATCATTTCCATAAATATTGAACTGAATTGGAGTGGATTATACAATATATCAGAATCAATATTATGTTTTAATAACTATGTATAGTTATTCTTTACACCATTATACCCATCCATGTAAGGTGGTGGTGGAAAATAGATTACACCACGGCGTGGAGACGGTATTCCGTACGTACGCACGCGCGGTGATTTCTTTTTCTGTAGGATGGATAGATGGTGAAATAGGGTTGTTTCATACTTATAGTAACATATCAGTATATGAGTGATACTGATGTTATTACTTCATAATGAAACAACCTAAGAAGAAGAAGTGGAAGAAGAAATAAAGATGAAAGAATTGGTAACGGTAATTACCTCTTCTTTGAAGCGCCTCTTTGAGACCTCCTCTTAGGGCACTAAAATTGGTCTTTGAGGAAGACCAGAACCTCTAGGATGTTTCTAGGGAAGTGGGAAAGAGATTTTGGCAGGGTTTGGCCGATCTTGAGTGCTCAAATTGGTGCGAGGAGGAGGGGGAGGAGGTGTCCTTTTATAAGGGAGGAGAGGGGCACCTTAGGAATATCTCAAAATATTATTTTATATTAAAGTCAAAATCGGTTTATAATGGTTCCAAAGGGTCTTATTTCGAAGCTAAAGTGGGGATGGGTCGAAATACTATCAACCAATAGGATTTAGACAAGTTTAGGGTATTATTTTAACCTTATCAATTAGATTTAACTCTAAGTTAAATAATTTAACTTTTACCATGTCTTTTTGTTTTCTTTCACTATATGGTTAATACACTTATTATAACATGCCAAACGAACCAAAAATTGTTTATTATTAATATATATATCCTTATCTAAGTCATTTGGCCGAACCTTATATTTTTAGGAATAAAATAACAATTAATAATATAATATTTGATTTAAAAACTATTTTGTGTCAATTTTGACACTATTTGATATATGATTTTTTTGAAAGTCATAACAGAATTATATGTTCGAACAAAGTTGATTAAATCAACAATAATACATCATAGTAACGTAGAAAATTAGTTTAATTCATAAAAAGTCTTAAATTACATTCATTTGAGCATTTATAACATCAATTATGTTAATATTTCCTTAAAAGGGTAATTACTGCATCATCGTTGTGTCATAAATAAATTAATTTATTTAAAGTCTAAAAATTATAAATAAAATATCATTATGTAGGAAATCGTTTTAGCTTTCTAATGAATATTTATAGTCGAATTTATTTTATGTATAACCCCATATTAAAATGTTTTAGTAAATAAACTTTGATTTTAACTCTTTTAACTCTTCTTTGAATTAAATAATAATAAATGTCCTAATCTAATCCAAGTGGGCCTAAATGGTAATATTATATTCATAAGGTTGTTTTTGGTCGAATTACACTTATCCAATAGAATTAGGACATGTGTTAGGGTAATAGTAATATCATATTTACCCTCAGTTACCCTATTTACTATTAACCGTGGTAAAAAAAGTAAAAAGTTACTATTCACCAAAAAATATTTTCATCTCATTGAACCAAATTTTAGTCCTTGATATTAACCGTGTCTGTCGGATTTTCGAAATTCCATTCACAGAAGCGGTAAAATTAAGTTTTATGCAAAATTCAGTTTTTAACCTACCAATTAGTAGTTTCGCTATTCATCAAAAATTGATGTTTTTCAGAACAATGCCAAAATTTCATCCTAAGCTATATTTCATATTCCGAATTCAAAAATGAAGTCTATTTTACCATATTCATAACATAGATTTTGCATTAATTAATTTTATAATTAAATCCCGTTGTTAAAACAAATAGCGTGTTTTTAAGAAACAATATCTATTAAAAGATTGACACTTGTTTATGTCTGGTTTAAATGTGAAATTACATCCAATGACCAACATTGTATTAAATTGTAAAAATATATTCTAAATATACTTTAAAACCACTCAAATTAATGATTTATCACTATTAATTATTTCGATTAAAAAATTTGTTTTTAATTATAATTTAGTAATTTTCACTATTCATCAGAATATGAAAGTTATCCGAAAAGTACCAAAATTTCACCTTAGGCTAAATTCGATAATCCGAATCCAAAAATGAAGTTCATTTTGAAAAATAAGATTTACAGAATTTCAAAAGTGGTTATTACTATTCATAACGACTAGTTTTAATAATATTTAATAGAATATCGTTGTTTAGTGAAACTCAGTATTGCGTACTACACACTTTATCGAGGAAGGTTGTGATTGCGTGTAATGCAAGGCAAGTCAAGGATGCGTGTTGTGCAAGCTCCTTTTGGTGTAGCGTACAACACAAGACATTAGTGAAATAAAAAAAAAATTTATAAAATCTCGGGCTGTTACATTCTACCCCCCTTAAAATGAATTTCGCCATCGAAATTCGTCGGGGTTATAAATTGTTTACTATTTGAAAGTTTCTTTGATAAAAACCCACATCGTAAAAAGGAATACCAAAACTTGGCTTTAAAAACTAAAGTATGAAATCTAACGATTACCCAAATAAACTAATCACTGGGTTTCCACATCGGTGAAAATATGGATATGGAAGAGAAATCTAACCATCATGTTCTGATGGAGAGTGGTAGAGAACATGGCTATGGAAAAGCCAACAATCACAAATCCATAAATTTGTGATGATCTAAGGTACCATCCGATTCATCAGGTATAAGATCACTAGGACAACATTTTTGGTTTTCAAGATCATTTCCCTAAAGTTGAAGAATTTGAATTAGAATAAATACTTACTTTATTTTGGTACAGTCGCACTATTGTTCGTGCCTTGAACAATTTCCACTTCAGCTCTTAAATAAATGAAGTTGAATTTGTTATTCGTGAAGTGTTATCAAATCATGTGATAGAATGACGGATCATTCCATCTGTCTCAAACAAAAGGTTAGCAAAAATTATATACATAAGTCGATCTATAGTGATATTAATCATATATGGTTCCTAAAATGGACTTATATTTCATATATCATACTGCTTAATATAATAAAACTAGTTTCTACTAAACAGGGACTTCCTGTAGGCCAGTGGTAGGCGATAAAGGCCAGTCGCACTTCGGTTGTGGGTTCGATTCCCACAGCCTTGTCCGAAGCGATGGGCTGTCGCCCGTCCTGCAGGTTGTCCTTTTTCTAAAACTATATTACTATAACATCCCATCAATAATATCGAGAAAACTTCGATCCTTAAACAATACTAACTTATGTTCAACATAATCCATTCCAATCTTTAGGCTTATCCATAATACTGCAGTCCACTCTCATAACATAGTAAAAACGATTACAAGAGATTTAACACCATCGTCGATCCCCATATATCATAAGATATGTTTTGTTGGTCACATTCCAAACATTCAAAGTCCTTAATCATGTATTCTCTTGAATACCCATTAAACCTTAATGAAATCATGAATGCAGTTAAAAGTTAACACTTTCCACATACCAAAATCCAAAAATTCTATATACTCAAACCATGATATAACCTTCTCCTTATATCAGTCATGAGCTCATGAATACTATCAAACATTTAATTTTCTCCTTATCCCTTCATTATGCGCATATCATCTACATTCCAAAAATATCTGAATAACCTTTCAAGGATACTGGTAATATTAATCATACACTTTCAAAACTCAAGGAAAGACAACAGTGTAACAATCCATAGATGTCTCTTTATTCCATAGTAGCATGAGATTACTTATACAAAATTACACATGATAAACATGTAATCATTCCACTACATTCTTAAACCATTGATCGAGCTTCAAAAATTCTTTCATCTCACATATCATTTGTTGTCTCTTCATCATCATCCACATAAATACTACCCATATGACCATACTGATTCTCTTCATTAGTCTTTCCCTTAGGGCATTTGTTTGCATAATTCCCATACATTCCACATTGAAAACACTTAACCATTTTTGATGTCGTAGCAATACCATTATCCTCATCCATGGTGTTAACTGACCCTTTTCCTTTGAACTTACTTGCTTTGTGTCCTTCTTTTCCACACCCAAAGCATCTTCCAGTTCCCTTGAAACATTACCCTTGATGCCTCTTCCCACATGATTTACATAGGGGAAATTGAACTTTCTTTCCTCTATGATCATCATGAAACTCCATCTTTCTCTTATTAGTCGAGTCAGGTAACTTACCAAATTTTACTTTATTGATCATATTATAAGATTGCTGATTCGGCATAATAATGATGTTTGGACTTCCAAATCCCATTTCATTATGAAGAATATCATTCCATTGTCCATCATATCCTCCATTATCGTAAATCATCTTATTTCCAGCCATTTTCTAAAACCAAAAAAAAAAAATAGTGTGAGAGGAAAAAATCATGCTAGGGAAAACAACATAATAAAGGGGGAGTACCTTCAATATCTAACATCTTAGGTTTAATTCTATGATCGTTAGCGTAATTCTAGTACTATAACCTATACGTATACTTAACCTTAGGGACATCCCTAGACATACCTTAGAAATATCTCTAGGGATCTCACTAACGTTTTCGCATCCTAGTTTCCAAAGGTTGACTAAACCTTTCCTCTGATACCAACTGTAGAGACCCGAAGCTTAACGTACATGGACATTACATTACATTTTGCGGAATACTTTGTACATAACAAAAACACACACACAAGGACCGTAATAGTTTAGTGTCTTTGGAAACTCGGAGCATAATCTTCTAATCGTGGTGAAAGATCTTCAATATCTCCCATAAAGATATTCCCCTTTTTTTTATACCTAAAACCTTTATTTATATCCTGGGGAAAAGAAAACATAAAAGGGTGAGCTCAAATGCTCAGTAAGGGTATAAAAAAGAAATAAAAATCATATCATATCTTTTTTGAAAATCATAACCTGCAAAAGAGATCATAATATCTTAACATGGAACAAATCATAGAAGTGAAAATGAGATCACCATAATCATAACATGAAACTTGAAACTTTGTGGCATGCACACATAATCATAGAGAATCATTTCTTGTTAGTCAAGACTCATTGCCAAGACTATCTTAGTGGACAAAGTCCCTTTCTGAATCGAGTAACCCTCGTTTCAGTCCTATTTCACTGAACCGGTATAACCTACCGTTCCAGCCCTGTCTATCTCATGAGATATAAAATCTTTACCCAATGCATTTGAGGGAGATATAGGTCCCACCCATCTTATAATGAATCCTTTCTTATGTGTGCCACATAATCATAAAACATACATCATCGCATAACACATGTAACAAAAATGGGATTCTTGAAACATCATGACATCATAAATCAATTCATATAAGATAAAGGAATTTATAAAAATAATTCCATCACCACATAGTCAAATCAATGTAAAAATATGGATAGAAACAGAACCCTTTTATTATCTTATATGGAAAATAATTTTGATAAAATACTTGAACTCCATTCTTGAGGAAAATATCCTTTCTACTTCAAAAACATTTTTCCTTTCATAACATGTCATACAACATTAAAATAAAAGAAGTTGATTAAAAATAAACTTTAAAACTTGTAAAGGAAGCTTCTTGTAAATAATGTTTTAAGAATCCATTCATGCCGTATAAGTTAAAAAAAACATTCTTCGTACTTTTGTCGGAAAAGTCAAAAAGTACCTCGTACGAAAAAACGACAAAAGATTCCTTTCATATTCTTTACTAAAAACTCACCGAAGGGTAAAATTGGATTTAAACTATTGTAAGTGGATGGAAACAATATTACATATTGAGGGAACATGGATGTGGATGATAAAATACACCCCAGTAAATACTTACGAATAAACAATCTCGGATAAAAATGAGATTTTGATATTTCCCTTACCTTATGTCTGACTTGCTTTGTAAGTGTCCGAACCTCCTGTATAATGATTTAAATCATGTTATTGACTTATTCCAGAATCATATTCATTGTTATGATATCATATATGGTTCACTTATGACATTATATTACCCGTTCTTTTGTAAATTCCATGTTAAAGAAGCGTTTTGGGTAAAATCGTTTCATTTATCGTAGGTGTTTTGACTTGTTGTTCTTGACATCATTATTACTTATATCATGATTTACTTACTTACAGAATATAAAATATGATTTATATATCATATATATTCAGTATATATATATATATAATAGATAGATAAATAAAATGAAAAACACGGTTCATGGAGACGGTAGTCCGTACGTACGCATGAACGTTGTTTTACTTTCCTTATTGTATTGAAATGGAAGTAAGTAGATGACATACATATGTATATATATACATAAATCCAGTAGCTTTATAATGTCATATATTTCATTATTATTTCTTATATATACTTTATAATCATTCTTAAATGGTTAACATGGAGAATGAATCTCATCGCGTCGTGGAGACGGTAGTCCGTACGTACGCACGAGCGATGATATCATTTCCATAAATATTGAACTAAATTGGAGTGGATTATACAATATATCAGAATCAATATGATGTTGTAATAACTATGTATAGTTATTCTTTACACCATTATACCCATCCATGTAAGGTGGTGGTGGAAAATAGATTACACCACGGCGTGGAGACGGTATTCCGTACGTACGCACGCGCGGTGATTTCTTTTTCTGTAGGATGGATATATGGTGAAATAGGGTTGTTTCATACTTATAGTAACATATCAGTATATGAGTGATACTGATGTTATTACTTCATAATGAAACAACCTAAGAAGAAGAAGTGGAAGAAGAAATAAAGATGAAAGAATTGGTAACGGTAATTACCTCTTCTTTGAAGCGCCTCTTTGAGACCTCCTCTTAGGGCACTAAAATTGGTCTTTGAGGAAGACCAGAACCTCTAGGATGTTGCTAGGGAAGTGGAGAAGAGATTTTGGAAGGGGTTTGCCGAGCTTGAGTGCTCAAATTGGTGTGAGGAGGAGGGGGAGGAGGTGTCCTTTTATAAGGGAGGAGAGGGGCACCTTAGGAATATCTCAAAATATTATTTTATATTAAAGTCAAAATCGGTTTATAATGGTTCCAAATGGTCTTCTTTCGAAGATAAAGTGGGTATGGGTCGAAATCCTATCAACCAATAGGATTTAGACAAGTTTAGGGTATTATTTTAACCTTATCAATTAGATTTAACTCTAAGTTAAATAATTTAACTTTTACCATGTCTTTTTGTTTTCTTTCACTATATGGTTAATACACTTACTATAACATTCCAAACGAACCCAAAATTGTTTATTATTAATATATATATCCTTATCTAAGTCAGTTGGCCGAACCGTAGATTTTTAGGAATAAAATAACAATTAATAATATAATATTTGATTTAAAAACTATTTTGTGTCAATTTTGACACTATTTGATATATGATTTTTTTGAAAGTCATAACAGAATTATATGTTCAAACCAAGTTGATTAAATCAACACTAATACATCATAGTAACCTAGAAAAATTATTTTAATTCATAAAAAGTCTTAAATTACATTCATTTGAGCATTTACAACATCAATTATGTTAATATTTCCTTAAAAGGGTAATTACTGCATCATCGTTGTGTCATAAATAAATTAATTTATTTAAAGTCTAAAAATTATAAATAAAATATCATTATGTAGGAAATCGTTTTAGCTTTCTAATGAATATTTGTAGTCGAATATATCTTATGTATAACCCCATATTAAAATGTTTTAGTAAATAAACTTTGATTTTAACTCTTTTAACTCTTCTTTGAATTAAGTAATAATAAATGTCCTAATCTAATCCAAGTGGGCCTAAATGGTCATATTATATTCATAAGGTTGTTTTTGGTCGAATTACACTTATCTAATAGAATTAGTACATGTGTTAGGGTAATAGTAATATCATATTTACCCTTAGTTACCCTATTTACTATTAACCGTGGTAAAAAAAGTAAAAAGTTACTATTCACCAAAAATTATTTTCATCTCATTGAACCACATTTTAGTCCTTGATATTAACCGTGTCTGTTGGATTTTCGAAATTCCATTCACAGAATCGGTAAAATTAAGTTTTATGCAAAATTCAGTTTTTAACCTACCACTTAGTAGTTTCGCTATTCATCAAAAATTGATGTTTTTCAGAACAATGCCAAAATTTCATCCTAAGCTATATTTCATATTCTGAATTCAAAAATTAAGTCTATTTTACCATATTCATAACATAGATGTTGCATTAATTAATTTTATAATTAAATCCCGCTGTTAAAACAAATAGCGTGTTTTTAAGAAACAATATCTATCAAAAGATTGACACTTGTTTATGTCTGGTTTAAATGTGAAATTACATCCAATGACCAAAATTGTATTAAATTGTAAAAATATATTCTAAATATACTTTAAAACCACTCAAATTAATTATTTATCACTATTAATTATTTAGATTAAAAAATTTGTTTTTAATTATAATTTAGTAATTTTCACTATTCATCAGAATATGAAAGTTATCCGAAAAGTACCAAAATTTCACCTTAGGCTAAATTTGATACTCCGAATCCAAAAATGAAGTTCATTTTGAAAAAAAAAGATTTACAGAATTTCAAAAGTGGTTATTACTATTCATAACGACTAGTTTTAATAATATTTAATAGAATATCGTTGTTTAGTGAAACTCAGTATTGCGTACTACACATGCTATCGAGGAAGGTTGTGATTGCGTGTAATGCAAGGCAAGTCAAGGATGCGTGTTGTGCAAGCTTCTTTTGGTGTAGCGTACAACACAAGACATTAGTGAAATAAAAAAAGAATATTTTTCATAAAATCTCGGGCTGTTACAGGGTTTAGTTCAACCCCTTAAGGAACCCTAATGAAAGTGGGATTGGATATTAATAGACTTCATGATGGGTTTACCATTTATATCTATGGTACACGATTCCATCTAAGTGACCATTTACAGACTCACCAAGTCATCCCTCTTCCTAGATATCTGAGATCAGAGTTTAGTAGAGAGATTTGAAAAACTCTATGTGTAAGAGATAGTTCAAATCTATGGTGTTCCATCAATGATTTTTTCATATCACGTTGATTTTTTTTCATCCTGGTTTTGGAAGGGATTGCAGGAGGCATTCAGAACCCAATTACACTTGAGAATATTGTTTCTACCTGACAGAGAAGACAATTCAAGTCCAGGAGGACATGTTGTGAGATTTCATGTTGGACTTCGGCCATAGTTTGGAGGATCACCTACCACTGGTGGAGTTCACGTACACCAATAGATAAAATTACACCATTGGTATGGCACTATTTGAGGCATTGTACGAGCGATCCTACAGGTCACCACTGTGCTGGACTGACCCAGGAGAGTCAGCACTCATGGGCCCAGAATTGGTACAAGATACTATAGAGAAGGTGAAGATCATATAGGAGTTGATGAAGACTACCTAGAGATGTCAGAAGTATTATGATGATAGGTGGCATAGGCCTTTGGAGTTCAAGGAAGGAGATCATGTATTCATATGAGTTTTAGCTCAACATGGATTACAAAGATTTGGTCAGGGCAACAAGTTATCTCCAAGGTTTATCATCTCTTTTCAGATACTGAGTAGAGTTGGTGAGGTAGAATACCTCTTAGATCTACCTATGTAGTTAGATCAGGTACATGAAGTATTCCACATGTTTTAGCTAAGTAGGAAAGTGCATGAACCATAACACATAATTGAATGGGGTGAGATGGACATCGATGATGGAGAAATATTTGTTGAGTAACTAGTAGAGATCGAGGATTGGAAATAAAGGATCCTTAATGGATGAATGATTATTTTAGTGCATTTCTAGTGGCATCATGAGAATCTCCATTAGAGAACTTGGGAGTGGGAGGCTCATATATGTTCTCAGTACCCTCATCTTTTTGAGTAGCCTTTTTTTGGATTTTTAGGGATGTAAATCCCCAAGGTGGGGAGAATTTAATGTCCCAAATTGTCCATGTATTATTTTTTTAATATTATATGGAATAATTTTGACACCAGACATTGAGATGATGTGTGATTCCAAGGCCCAGTGTGTCAAAAATAAATGTTTGAATAATATTAAAATATTAAAGAGCACACACACACAATTTTCCTTAAAAAGTGGAATAACTTATAAACGGGTTCTTGGATCCGAAATCTAAGGGTACAATTGTGTTCAGAGTAGCTACTTACCCTAGGAAAGACATAACATAGGAGAACATGGGTCATATGTGAAAAGTTATTTTGGACATTTTTAATGAATCAAATAAATTTAATATTTATTTTATGTTACCATTTTGTCGACACAGTGATGTAGTGATGATTTATTGTTTTACATAAGCCTTTATCTAGAGATCTAGGGTTAGAATTATAATTTTGGAAATTCCCTGGAGACTCTGGAGAGAAACCCCATATATTTCTCTTGGCGGGAGATGATATAATTGCGGATCGATGATTGACGAGTGCTGTTATTGATGGATCTCACCAGTGGAAATCGACCTTCAAAAGATAATGATCCAATCCACAATTAGGATGCATTATTTTGGATTTCTTTCCCCATTATTAAACTCAATGATGAAAATGGACCAACAAACAAAAATGTTGATCCATGGTTTCATCATTCCTTAAGGGATGGGTTATATGTTGAATGATTATTGAGTTTTTATTATTTTAGAATTGATTTGATTTTATGATTGTTATTACAGGAATGGATCGAGTCCAGGACAAAAAACGATCGAGGTTCATTTCTTAGATTTGTTACTTGTATTTTCTCTCCTGTATTTTCTACGTGTGTTCTTCATTCTCCAACTCGTTTATGAACAAACAATCATTACACCTTTGTTTATTAGTTAAATGATCCTAAATTGATGCTTCAACCTTGGGTAGACCTAAAAGAGGTGCAGTGGTGAAGGTGACTAATGAATAACAGTGAATTAGAAGAAACATATATTCAGGTGGTTTGCATTGGGATGAAAATAAAGGATTTATGAGAAGATTTAAGTCCTAAGGCCCATTTATTTGATTTTATGGTGGTGAGACAACCCTAGATCTATTGTTTGGAGGTGAAAGTATCACCAGAAAAGATCTGGATCATAAGTCGAGGTGCATGGAGGAAGAATGTGGGATTATAGAAAATCACGATGAACACAACATTTAACCCAGGGTTACACAGTGTGTGGACCCCATTGATAGGCGGATATGGTTTTAAGAGATAGTTAAATGTCACATGATGTGTGAACCTATCACATGACATGTTGGACCTTCCTAGGGACTCAGCGTGTATATTGGGAGATACACGGACATGATTTGGAGTACACGGGTTGCCTATACAGCGTGTACTCCCTCACACAACTTGTCTTGGACCATTTATATGGACTAACCCTTGTACTGGTACACAGGAGGAGATACACGGGTTGAAATTGTGTACTGGAACATGATCAGAGTACATGTTTGGACCCCATATGGAAGGACACAGTGTGTGACTTCTTCTACATGTCGTGTACCCATCTTCTACAAGATATAATTTAGAATGACATGGGCCATTTTACACAGCCAGTACTCAGGGTGAAGGGACATAGCGCGTGACCATAAAAAATTCCATGTATCCCTTTCTACATGGATTGATTCTCTTTTCATCCATATCTTGGACAAGTTTCATTAGGATTCATTCCCCTATCACTTCACTATAGGTAGGTATGAATTATTTCATACTCATAAGACTATGATCCCTTTAGTAGGACTTCCTTGATAGAGTTATTATAATCCCACAATAGGCCCAGAGTAGGATCCTATATTCATTATTTGTTACCTAAGTAGAGTCTTCGGTATTGAAATGAAAAACTTTATAGGGTGTTGATCCTATACTTAGTAGGTTAATTCAAATGGATTTTTTGATGTCACCCCATGGACCTAGCTGTGATCATCATATGTGGTATCATATTCTCTTCAGATCTATCAAAATATCTCTCTCATGATGGTTCATGATGAACATTACTTCCTTAACGAATGTCATTAGTGCTATCAGACTTAGGAGTGTGTTCTATCGGATGAGTGATTCATGGAATCTTTGAGCTGAATCCCTAGCGTTGTTATGCGGTAGTTGTGACTTACCAATAGACTGCATGTCTTGGATTTAGTATATTTGGATATTCTTATATGTGCTGTAGACATATACATGTGTAGAGCTGACTATATCTTTTCTTTGTGTATTATTTTGTGGTTTCGGGGTGTCCTACTAAGTATTTTCATAGTCACCCCTACACAGGATTTTACATCATGTGTTGTGTCTTGTGAATATGTGAGAGCTTTTGACAGAGTCCTAGGTGGACCAGGACCAGATGGAGATTTGTGAGATCATGTAGGCTGAGGTGTGTTCCTACAAATATAAATAGAAGTCCCAGTACCTTTTCTTATTGGTTGGACTTGTGGTTACAAACTTATTTTAGTGGGATTGTATTCTAGCCTAGTTTACTTTACTTTAATTTACATTTCTTTTGTACTTTTTTCGGCATATAGTGGTATGCATGAATTTTATTCCTTGTGGTTTTTACATTTCATCATTTTGTGGGCTTGGAGATGTGTTCTTGCATACAAGTACATAGGAAATTCCTCCAATGTTAGTTATATACATATTCGGTTCTAGTCACCAACCCCTAGCCTATTGGAGGTGGGATTGGGGAGTTGCGGTACGATCCCCACTAATATGGGTCAGGACAAAGTACATTTGATATAGGTGAACAAGCATATACAACACGATGAAAAAAATAAAAAAAATACCAAAATATGACTCTACTAGGATCACCAACACATGCTTGGTCTTTTGATCTCATACTTCATACAAGAATCAAATATCAATCATCTAAAGCTGATAGGTTCTGTTTTTACACACCCATAGTCATGAAGTCTGTTTGGGTACCATATGCATCCCGAAAAGGTTGTGAGATATACTCATCAGGCCACCACCAATGGTGTCTAGAACTATCCAGTCTATGTATATAAAATGAGTAGTGTGAAAGTAATAATAGAAGTGAATAAATAAATAGATAAATAAATAAATCACCTCAGACCGGGTTCCTCATGGATACCAGACCAATACTACCTGCTTCTCCCTATGTCGTGTATCTTTAAATTGAGTTCAACCTATTCATATATCAAATGTGTGTATAAATGGGTCATTATAAATAGATTATCAATTATGGAATGAACTTAGGAATGTTATATAGCTTGTAGGAGACATTTTTAGTTTAATAGTTTCACATTCATTGAGTTTAATAAGAGGCATCTTGAACCCATCCAAGGAAATCCATAAAAAGGAAACCAAGTATCACTCTAGGAGAACTAAAAATAACCATCACCATAATATTCTATATAATGTAAATCATATGTGGAATCCCAAGTATCACTCTCTTCATGGTGTAAAGTATGACCCTCTGAGCCCATCCAAGGTATACCACATAGGGGACCAAGTATCTCTTATGGTTTGGTATAACTGTATCCCCCACTGATCCCATATAAGGTCACTCCCCTAGGGAAATGCTATCACTCATGGGTAAATAATGGATCCGTTCAGTGAGCCTATCCAAGGAATCCTATAATGGATCCAAGTATCTCTCTTGGAACATTTAGACTTATTTCAATTTTTAATTATAATGCATGGTAAATTCTTCTAAGGTTTCCTTAATTCAGGACCCTTGTATCACCCCCAACTTAGCATGAAGGCATAATTAACTTATCAAGAACTCATACCATTTAATAAGGAATTTTTTATCACACTTTAATCATGTTGGAAAAAATTGTTTAATTCAAGAAAAGATAGCTTATGGCATAAATTAAAAGGTTTGAAACATATGGTCAATCATTGATTTTAGATAAATTTACACATCTAGGATAAAAAAATTAAACTCGGTTATAAAGCATAAGAATCTAAACCTTTAATAATGTAACACCCATAGTGTTGGATCATGTTAGGGTAATCTTCCACAACATTTATTTGTAGGTAGCTAAGGTCCCACTTTACATGAGAATAACCTTTAATTTAATTAATTAGACTTTATGGAGGAAACACTGGAGGATTACGACACATGAAACAAAAAACATGATAAATATTACAAGTATTTTAGGGAAAAGGACTAGACTAAATACGTTGTTCTAGTATCACTTTCCTCATCCAGTGTCATCCCTCGAATCAATCTAGAACATTAGAAATAGAAAAAATAAAAACCATAAAAATAGGGTATATAAGTTCACACCAAAATAGTAAAAAATATAGTGAGATAAAACAATAAATAAAGGAATAGTAACAAGGATATTACCATTTTGGATCCAATATGAATGAAAAAAAAGAAATAGAGCCCAAACAAAGAAGAAGTGGTGGAACCTAGGTTAGGAATTGAGGTATCTCTCTTGTATGGAACCTATTGAAGAAGGAGGAGGGTTATGTCAAAATGATCCCCTAACCTCTTTTAAAAAAACAGTACAGAAAATATACATGACATGTAAAGTTTAAACTCCATGTAAATCTCAAGATTCCCCCTGTGGAAAAACCAATTCACGATGTGTAAGGGGTCTGACTACCCAATACACATCATGTATTTAATACACAGACATGATGTGTATTTATTACATGTCATGTATTCGGGGTATAGCCATCCTCTATCCCACCTACTAATTTATTCCAGAAAAAAACTATTGGCCTGAATTCATCATCACCAGGGTCCAGTCCAAAAAAGGAAAACTCAATGAGGGAATGTTTGAAAATTAAAATAATTCATACCTCTTTAAAAATCAGGGATGTTACAGTCTACATTTTCTTTAAAATGTTTTCAAAAATGTTATTAATATTATCCAAATATTTTTTTAAAGTAATTTTTATCCATGTTTGAATTTATATAATTTTTTTAAAAGGAATGTTCTTTTTGTTTTTCAAATGAGGTAATTTCTATAAATAGAGTGAAAAAAATTAATTTTAAAATACATTACATGAATAACTTTTCCCAACATCATGACTATTATTTTATTTGAATATTACTTTATAAGTTTCCATGGTTATTGTTGAAGAAAATATTTTCCCAATATTTTGATATTTTTTTGAAATGGTATCCAAATAAAAGGGTATTGTTTTCTCAAAGGAATGAAAAGAATTTTAAATGGGGATTTATAACTTCATTCTTAAATGAAGTTATAATGAAATTAATTTTAATGTATTGATTCTATTTTCTTTTATAAAGGCTTGGTTTTACTAAAAAACCTTCATTTCAGATGAAGCAATTTTATTACTTTACAGATAATGGATTATACCTTATGTTGAGATCATTCAATTTATTGTGATCATATTCTATATCACTCTCCATTATTCATTGGAAATTATTTTCCCCATTCAGGTCAATATTTATAATATCATGTATGAATTTAAAATAATTTCTATTACTTTGATGTTGTTTTTATCATCTACCAATCCATATACAGTATTAGTTGAAGGAATATTATTAAGTATGTTACTTCATTTACTAGGGAAATATTAATGTTCTATATTCTTGATTCAATATGAATAATTGTTGAATTATAAAGAATTTTGAGAATGAATTATATTCATCATTCAAAATATTATGAATTAACAGGATGTGAACGTGGAAGGTGGGTTTCGATTATATATATCCCCTTGATGCATCAACACGTTTCAAGAGAAAAAACAAGTTGTCATGATTAAATTTATAAATTCATATAAATTTCTATAATCCAGGAATTCTATGACTTTAACTGAAATACTATAAAGAGGTTGCACTCAAAGTGAGTAGGCCAACTATAATGGGTAGTTGGAAATCACAACAATCATTTTTCAAGAGACCCAACTTCTAAGTAGAAAAAATCATGAAAAATGGGAAAACATAACTCTTAACCCATAATAATTAACCAATCAACAACCACTATATAACCATCCAACAATAGGAATGTCTGGATCTTAATCCATTCCATCTGTCTCATCACCATCCACATCGAATCACTACCATAACCAAGAAAACCAAACTATACATCACCTAATTTCTCAACAATAATAGGTTCCTCAACAATATAAAATAATGGATTTACCATTATAAGGAATAAATATGCTTGTAAAAATTATTTTGATCATAATAAACTCATGGGTTAACTAAGGCCATCACAACAAGAACAAAATCAAAGAAAACAGGAAATAATAACAAGGTTGGTCCCACAAAAACCTTGCACACTTTAATTTGAACAATCATCATTACCCATTACCACATTTTAATTAACCAGTTAGTTATGAGTAGGTTTCAACAATAATGAACCTATTAATTCAACAAAAATGAATTAACTAAAAAAATTATTTTAGTAATACTTTCATTCTTAATAGATTTTATGTAAGAAAAATAATTAAATTCATATAACTCATTCATCATTTACTTTACCTTAATATAATTTCACTGTTTAATCAGTTTCAATCATATCAACCATTCTATATAATAATGAAAATCGTGTAAAACAAAAGTGCACCATTAAGAAAATCATATGAGTCAACTATCACGATTAATGCATATCATGATTTTTCATATGATCATCCCCTCTTTCAATTACTTTCACTAAATATTTTTTTATATTATTATATTTATTATAGTTTATTATACCACTTACTCAAACATGATAAATCATGTTAATACCACTATTACACATAATAAAATAAAGTCAATGAATCCTATAGCATGATACAAAACTTTTGATATTCTCTGAGTAATAATGGATAAAAAATTAAAGATATTGAATAAAATATCCTTCAAGGAACCCAATATTCATATGGATATCATAAAACCAAGAATTATACATCAATAATCAATATAAAACCCCTAAAAATAAAAGGAAACAATGCTTCTATAGCATGAAAAAGGAGAATGGGATAGAGAAGAACCAAAAAACAAGAAGAAAAGTCACCTCAGATCACCCAATAATCTATCTCTAGATTCATAGGGAAAAATCTAAGAAAATATAATTAAGTGTCTTAGAAAGGGATCCTCTGTTTACCTAGGGTTTGAAGGAACATAGAGGAAATAGGAGCAAATTGAATGGATTTCTAAATTTATACAGGATTTAAAAATATAACACAACAACACGATGGTAAGGACCATGGCAGAATGGGTGTATTGTTTTTCGAAAGCCATAGAAAAAACGTTTTAAAACTATTTAATGGTTAGTTTTGTAACCAAAACACAACATAGAAGGGGTGGTTATGCTGTAACAATCCTAGTTAAACTACCCTTAGGAAATCATGGTGAAAATCCCCATATCTACCCCTTTTGAAAACTTAGTCAAACCCAAAATATTATAAACCATAGGTAAGGCTATGTTTTAACCTAATTATGATACTAAAATGGCCCAAAAACTAGTTGAACTAGGGGTCCTAACCACTAAGCTCTATTGAACAGCCGTAAGCACTACGCCACAATGAACCTTAAGAAAGAAGAGGCTAGGATTCCGAACTCTGATATCCAAAACATAGACCAATAATTACACCAAAATAACCTATAGACAATATAGACACAAAAATAACCATCTAGGTCTCTACAATGAATGTCGAGATATATATTTAATGGGTATTCCAAAGGAAGACACCACCAAAACATCTCCTCTTCAGAGTTCTCTTTACAATAGAAAGAACCACATTATAGATCTAACCCCTATAGTGTAACCCAATGAACTACACTATAGATTAGATATACAGATAAAATCCCTATTAAAACCACACTTATACTCCTCCATCATATCCCCAACACCTTCAATCACCAAATAACATAAAGAAAGGGCTTGTAAAAAATTGATCCCTTAAATTAGATACATCTAATAAAAGTATCATCTTTAAAAATTAAACTGAATCTTTTTAAGGAATGAAAAGGAGAAAAAATAACCACCCTATAAGATAAATTTTAAGGATATTTCCATAAAAATATCATATCCAAGACTATATTGGAAAGCGCACATAAGAAAATACTAACATCCATAAATTCATAAATCAATCAATAGTCTTACACATCATCTATAGAATATAACATAAAATAACTTAGGATACTGAGTACGAATCTGTGAATCAAATTTCCAATTAATATACTCTAAAAAACCTTTCCACCATAGGATATAAACCAAAGTAGTATCACACCCTCACAACACATCCCCAAATTAAAATGATTCTCAATAGGCCATTTCTTAAAGGTTTCATAATTTTAAACCTCTAGATTACCCCAACTAATGACATGAGAATCATTATAAAGATACCAATGAAGCTATGTTATATTAAAGTCATTATAAATATTACGGGGTAAGTTCTAATCGATAAAACACATCTTCAATATGATATAACACCTAGAAATATCTATAAAATTGGGGATAAAGCTTACTTCCATGACCAAAACCTCACTTAACATGATGAAGATATATCTTTAAGAACACATATTATCTAATGTAGAACACTAGAGGCCTCCTACTATGACAAGTATATGAATTTTGGACATCTTACTCTACCTTCATTCACTCTAGAATCATCCATAACTTCTCTTTCATGATATGTACAAATTACATTCTAAGAACAGATAACTCCCCAACCATGGTCCAAAACAATGGAGATCAGCATGGTTAATCATACAATTCTTGAATTGGATCTACACTATTGGTATAATGATAACTATTATTATAATATAACTCTACTATGGGTATCCACATCACCCATGAACCACCAAGATCTAGAACACTTGTGTGCACTATATCTTCCCAATTCAGGATAACCCATTCTGTTTGATTTTCAATCTATGGATGAAAATTGGTGGTAAGGCATAGAAAAGAGCCCAAATAATACTAGAGACCTCTCCACACCATAGAAGGTAAACAAGGATCACCATCAGAGATGATCATATTTTGAACCCAATCAATTCTCATGATCTCTACCAGATACTACCTCAATAGAATATCCACCAAGCTCAACTCCTTAATCACTAAGAAGTGATTTAACTTTGTAAAGAGGTCCATGATTACCCATATAGAATCTTATCCTCAATAATCTTAAGGAAGTCTAGTGAAAAAGTCAATTAATATTTAATCTATATCCTATTGGGGAATATCAAGTGGTTAAAGAAACCCACTAGGAACACGATGCTCAACATTCACATTATGGAAGACTAAACATCAAGACACAAACTCAACAACTCATCTCTTCACCCCAAGCGACCAAAATTTTCCTCTCAAGGAAAAATACATCTTAGTTACACCATGATGTATTAATAAGGGTGAACTATGGAATTCACATAGAACCACTTCATTCCTCACCAAAGGAACAAAAATCCTCCTCAGAAACAACACCAATAATGACTATCCTTAGTATATCCCTCAAGAGCATATCCAAAAACAACTTTATTTCACCAAACATACACTTTGAATCCCTAAAATTTGACTCCTCCACCTAATTCACCAAATAAAACTACACCATAATTTGATAAATACACCCTTTACCATAAAATACTCCCATATCAAGTTGAATCATAGAGATATCCTCTACCACTCTCTAAGAATCAGAAAAGTGACAAACCACATATCCATGTGGATTCTTTCTCAATGAATCAACTAAAAAAATTCCCCTTCCCTGATGTATAAGACATATAAAAGTTATAATTATTCTAAAATTCTATTTACTATCACTATAATAAATCCAAGTCATGTCGGAAGAATTTTTACCTTAAGCTCTTGTGACATGTAAAGACTACAAAAACTCACCAATGAGGTAATTACACCACAAATTTAGAGAAAACACAACTGAAACAATCTTAGGATGATTATGTAGCATAGTTATACTTATGAGGACATAAATTTCGAGACCCATAATAAATAACTACTCTTTTGTATATTATAACACCAACTAAGCCAATATTTGAAGCATCACAATAAACTATAAACACAAAACTTTCCTTTGATAAATGAAGATAATGAGAACTGACCAAATTCTCATTCAATTAATCAAAAACATCTCGAAATTGGTCATTATTCACAAAATCCTGATCCTTCTATGTGAAAAATATCATAAGAGTCTCTATCTAAGAGAAGTTGGGAAAGAAACACTTGTAATATCCTATAAAACTAAGATAACCTTACACCTTTACAAATATTATTGGTGGATACTGAAGAAAAAAATTCCTAAATATTCAAAGGACCCATAAATACTCTATGAAGAGACATGACATGTCTAAATAATAGAACCCCATATCATCATATCATATACTTTTATAGCTTCCCCAATAGCTGATGATGCGAAATAAATCCTAAAAAATATCATCGATGCACTGTATGCACCTCCTCTATCTCAAAATACACCAAGATTCCATCAATGAAAACCACAACTAATCGATAAAAAAACCATGAAAAATATAATTCATCTATCCCATGAACACTTATAGAGAATTCATAAAACTTAATGACATTACAATGAAATCATAATTCCTATAATGAAATCTAAAATACGTCTTCAAAATATCTTCATACTTCACCCAAATATAATTATATTCTAACTACAAATCGATCTTTGAGAACTAGTTATATCCCTTAATCTAATCAAATAAATTATCAATCCATAAAATAGGATAGAAGTTCTTCACGATCACTTGGTTCAAGAAATGATAATCGATACAAAAACACAAACTAAAATCTTCATTCTTCACAAAAACTAGAGCACCCTAAGGAGATACATTGGGAAGAATAAATCCTCTCTAAGGAAGATAATCAATTCAAACACATATCTCTCAAAAATCATGAGGTTCTATCATATATGGGTAAATCAATGTCAAAGAGACACTCTAGTGTAATTATATCTAAAACTCAATCTCAGATGAAGGGGGAAACATTACAACCTATTTCAGAAGACATTAGGGTATTCTTCTACAAACCTTTGAAACACCACCAGATGGTCATCTACTAAACTCAGGATCCACCTAGCCAACAAGAAATAAAATAAATTAACATGAATCTGATCCATTCTAGGATATTTCTCTCAAAAAAACACAATATGATCACCATTAGCATCATAGAGTACGTAATGCCTCTTGAAGCAATCAAAATATCCTATACTAAAGACATATATTCCATTATAATAATGATGTAATATGGATATATCCATAAATATAGAAAATATCCCTTGTAATAATGCTACCCTAGGATCAACTCATAATCTCTACATACATTATACATGTTATCTTATCCTATAACCAGTTTTTTCAACACCAAGGACACTAGAATCCTCTCCACCTCAAGTATTATAGCATGAATTAGGGAGGGTGAAATAAAAGATATCCTAGATCCTAATTCAAACAAATTATACACCAAGGTACAATATAAGTAGATAATACCTCACATGATGTCTTAATTTCATGGAACTGGAAACTATAAGGCATACATCTTACAACACATTGCTCCAATACCTTATTGGATATGATGGCGACCATCTCCATGATCATGATTTTATCAATATCCATAAGGATGTGAGGCATCACAAGGATGTTATTTTCTTGCACCATCCCCTATATAAAGATCAATAGAGGGAGACTCCTACTACTACTAACTTAGATGATACTAATATAATGGATAATTCTGAAGAGGGCCTCTAGCTCCATGTTAACTACTAAGGAAGTTTGGGAACTAATGATTTCAATTGAAATGAACTCACATGAAAAAAACAACCAATGATCCACTAGAAGGGTTATAAGAACTACTAAATCTAGTAAAATGGAATGAAAAAGGATGAACTAAGCTCTCTAATATCTAAAAATTCATCTAGACATGAAACTGAGAACATTTTTTCATAACTCTTATTTATGAAGGGTCCCAACCACTTCCTGATTATGATGGTTTGGTCCTAGTCATCATCCTCTCAATAATATATTCCTTCACAAGAACCTTAATATATGTCAATAATGTAAATATGGAGTCTTTATACTAGATCTATGGACAAAAATCCTACTAGAAATGCCCCACCCAAGCTTCATTATCTGGTAGAAGGTCCAAATCACAATACATGAGGTTCTTATACTAGATAATATACTCTAAAATGATACAAATCCCTTGGTATCGAGTAAGGATCTCTATTCAATAAGTTTAATTTATGATCAATGAAATAAACTTAGTTTATAAATAATCAATAAACTTATTTGATGAAATGGATGGCTCATCGTGACCCCTGAGGGACAAAAACCTCTACTTTCATGCATCCCCATATAATATATTGATTGAAAAAACCAATCCTCCCTTTGTACATAAATAAAATTTAAGTAAATCCTTACCTCTTTAAATTGAGCCTCAATATCTTAATATAAAATTGATCCATAATACTTCTATAGGATCTATAACTAAAACTATTGAGGGGTATTCCTATAAGAGTCGTCATCTTCAATCTAAACTATTTTGTGATTTACCGGTGTATCGTGATGAACATAATCAATGAAAACCTGATTGGGATGTTTTCATATATCCATACCTACAAAAGAGTAAACTATTAGGGTGTCCATTAACTAAAAATGTAGAATATTTAATATTAATTTATTAAGAATAGAATTAATTACAATTTTCTATCAGATTCAAGCACATACACAAATGATCATGATGCACAATCCTTACTTAGGACTCTACCTTCTTAGTAGAATAACTTTAATTTTTTACATTTAGCAAAATTATGATCCTTACATTAGATTATAGGGGTCCCTAATATCATACATCGTAGTTATCCTCTCTTACTTACATCATGTGATAAGTCTAGATAATACTATTTCCGTACTAACCCATGAAATCCTCACTAGTTCCTATCCCCAAGATCTATCCTATTTATTAACTATAATCTATAATTCCACCTTTTCATGGTCTCCCTCCACTACTAGTCCTCTTAGGTTTGTAGTGAAGATAGTGAAGGCCCTCGAGGCCCACCTCCAATAGGCCATAGGTCAGAAGCTATCACTGAGTGTATATAATGACAAAATGAGAGGAATTATCCACAATAAATGTATATAATATAATAAATAAGATCCAAAAATCAACCCCATCGAATAAATAATATATAAAACATCCCAGAAAAAGAATATGATACTATATAAAGTGGAAAAAATTAAAAATATCAAGAATAAATCCTATTAAATGACCACAAACACCAATAACTCATAAATAACCCAATGAGATAATAACACCCATCTTGATCACCAACCAACTCCTACAAACTTGAAAAATAGTTATATATATATGGGGTGATCATACAAGTATAAAAAGTAGGATCCTCTCCAAAACATCTCTTAAAAATTTGAAGTAAGCATACTAAATCCTAGTGAATAAGTACAGGATACCAACTCTTTAACAAAGTAGGTTGATCTATATAAAACCCCAATATTATATTATGAATCTTATTTTAAAGAAATTATTATTTGATGGCTCATTTCACAACTAAATCAAACCCTGATGCATTTTATCATTATTTATCTTTTATAAAATTAAAATCCATTCTTCAGATACAACATAGAAATAGAATAAAAAATATTATATTATCACAATGAAATATGGATAAGAAAATAAAATGTTCCACATTATGATAAAAATAATAAAAAGAAAATAAAGGGAAGTATAAAAAGAAAGCAGTTGGTTTGTAGAATAGATTTTTGAAATCAACCATGCATATTACTTTGCTGAAGATGACTATAGAGAGAATATAGATAAGCAAAAATATATGAATCATTTCATGAGTGAAGTGAGGGATTGGATTTGAGGGTATTTAAAGTACTACTTTAACTATGTTTATATTACAGTTGAAAAGATATTATATAGTTGAGTATTTTTATAGGTAATATGTTAGTGAAATTAATTATTAATGATTTATAATTGTTTTATGATAAATTATAGTGAGTAATAAATACAAATTTTTGTAGTAATGTAACTTTTATTGAGAAATATAGATATTAGGGTAAATAAAATATTCATTTGAAATGAGTAAAATTATAAGCAGATTATATAAATTTAAAGTACATATATTTGTTTATAAATTTTAATAGTAATATAATATTTATCATGTTATATTAATTTGAAATGAATATATATAAAAATATAATTATAAGAATAGTATATTAATTTGTATATATTTAATGATAATTCTTAATGGGAACATAATATTTAATATGGTATATAAAATATTAATTTTAAATAAATATAATACAAATTATAATAAATTAAAAATTATTTGAGAAGTGAAATATATTTAATATCACTATATATGTAATAATATTTAAAATATAGAAAATATGTTAACAAAGAATAAATTCTAGTATAATATAATAAATTGTCAATGATAAAAATAAGTTAGTGGATTATAATATACTATAGTAATGGAACTTTTTAATTGATTTTTTTGGAATTAAGTCTTCTGAATATACGACTAAATTTAAAAAATTGATTGGATTATTAATTTTATATTTAATTTTTTTTCTAAAAATTTATATAGGATTAATATATCAACAAATGGGGCTAACCAGCTCCACCATGGGATATAAATTTAGCCACCTATGGTGGTTGACCAATCATCGACTATAGGTAGGCAAGGTAAGACAAGTTATCTAGAGTGTGGGGATATGCATGAGTGGGTGTTAGGTGAGTAGAATATGGAACTAGTTATCTATAGGGTTAGAGGTGGTTTCTAAACACCACAATATGGGCCCGTGTGGTGGGTCCCTACAGAGCACTAGATCTAGTTTCAATTTTTTCGGATGTTAAATTAATGCTTCCAGAGTAATAAAGAAGTGTCGTTCCAAATAAAAAATTTATATGGGATAGTTTTAAGAAGGAACCATTAACAAAATTTAAAATAACATAGGCATATCAATTTTAAAAAATGTTGTCTTTGTATTCCTCGACCTTAAACGAGTTGGTCTTATTAGTTCCCCAACATGTGACTCATAAACTCTTGAAAAAAACATTACATCACATTTACATCAGTGGTTTAAATGAAAATATGATCAGAAGGTATTATAATATTTTAGGGAGACCGTACAATGAGGGTATGGTTGTATATAAAGGTGGCTCTTTATAAGGGTATTTCTATTTTCCTTTATATAGAAAATTAGTTATGCATTAAAGTTATACTGAATACCTTTATACAGTATATTTCATGTAAGGGAAATTTTTTAAATTATTTCATTATTTATTTTCATCCAATGATGAAAAAATAAATAGAGTACTGTTCATATTGATCTCACAGCACACAAACCCATGATCTCATCACACCACATGTGATATATTTTACTTTAGTGGTTGTGATGATAAGAAGATCAACAATTATTATATTCAAAAATATCTTTATAGAGATATTATATCACAAGTATAGTTGAAAAGAATGTGATCCTAGATTGATAAAAATGTATTATATGTATATATATAACTTTTACTGTCAAATTAATGGTCTATAGGTAGTGGCCACATGCAATTTTCAACTAATATCAATATAGACATTAAACTATTCCTTCATTAATAAAACCAGTTAAGAGTTTTATTATTTTATGAGGTGAATGGTAAGATTATCATGACATATCCAAGTCTATCCATGCTTGATATATATAAGGATTCATTAACAAGGATTAATGCATCACCTATTAAGAATGAAAATTTATGGAAAAATATAACAAGAGTCTATTTTAAAATAGGTAATAAACACATATAAGACAAACACACACACACACACACATCTACCTCATATGAAATCTAATTATATTAAAATATTCACATTCTTATGACTTAGTTAGTATCACGAAAGTCTATTTATGAAAGTGATCCCCCTTTCTTCACCTAGTTTAGAAAAATATAAAATACGAGGTCTTTCCTTAGCCTGTTTATCACATATTTATGCCTCAGGAATCTATTTCGAGAAAAAATAGAGAGGTAGATAGTGAGTGAGTTTTTATGGTTTATCATCGAGAATTGGAATTTCAAGCAGAGAATTATATCTTCTTTAGAATATAATATAAGGGGATTATTATTTTTCAAAATGATCATTTCATGTTTTAAAATATTTCATTTAATATAATTATATTCCTTTATATTTTGATTATTTAAAGAATAATATATCTTCAAGGGTTATCATGAAGGTTTTTATTAGAATATACCCCATCGATTTTCATGACCCAACCTACCATGGCTCGCTTAGTCACCAGTAAGTTGAGAGTGATACCCCAAGCTCACCTCCAACAGTCCAGGGTATAGAAACTATTTCTGAGTAGGCATATCATATACATGGGATGCCTTAGCCTAAAACACCCATACACATGAATACATCTCTATACACCAGTATAAAATAGGAAAGATAAATTATCGATATTGTAAATGCATGAATGATATCTAATCCCAGATCAAATTATGAAATAAGAGTAAAAAATTGGAAAGGGATCCAAATAAAAACTGACAATACTGTAAAGGAGTCTAATATGAAAAAAATGGAATTTATACTAAAAATGAACTCCTGGATCAATCCATAGTTCATCTAGTTTCACTAAGCTCTACTTTATCTTGGTCTACCTAAGACTCCATTGAAAGACCCATCTTCTCAATAAGACACGGAATATGTGGGAATAACCCATGATTTAGTGAATATATACATACCTATCATGACATCCCAAAATATTTAAACAAAAATAATAAAAGTGGTATTTATATCTAAATCAAAAAATTATCAGTGAATAGGATAACCAAAATATACTCATCAGAGTTACTCAAGCCTCAAAGTACAATATATATTAAACAACCACATGTATAATTCCTTCCTAGATCACACTTTATACAATCTCAATCATTCTTCATAGTCCCTTTACACTAATTCTAGAGGGCCCCTAACCAGTAAAAGTGGGTTAAATACCAAACTCCAATAAAAGATCCTTCTCCCATATGAGAACTATTGATGAGAGAAATTTTACTCCATATATAGAGGATCCCTACCCGGGTAATGAGGGTGAAATACATAAATCTATCTTAATCCCTTAATTAGAGGATCCCCACCCCACTCATACTCACATGGGTGAGATTATACTATTAAAGAGGGAACTTTTCCATTGGGAGAGATACTTGAATCTATTTTGGGATTAAGAGGGGAAAACCCATGCCTAGATGAACCTTTCCAAGTTCTATAAAAGTACATGGCATTCCCCTAGGGCACACAACATGTCTCACTATGTATAGTTATACCAATGTCATATAATCTCACATAGAATGTTCATATCTATATACACAGTTTGTTGGTGTTATACACAGTGTATAAAGGTTTTTTGGGTACTTGGGCATGTGTCAATGCTCATGTTTGTGTACTCTGCTCATGTTCATGTACCATTACCATGTCCATGTACATCGTTTTTTTGTACATTGTTCGTGTCCACGACCATGTACCCTATATTGTACACATCAAGCTGTGAGCATAGAGACCACACAACATGTAGACCCAATACATTTCATTATGATTTTCTCAAATCAAAACTCTATCATCACATTGAGGGTCCACAAAGTGTGCGTTCTTCTAAACTACACACAGTGTAAATCATAATTTTATATAAATTTTAGGTCTTCATATTTCATCTATATGACACTATAAGATCCTCTTATTATACAATTCTCATCCATAATACTCATAATCACACTGAATATACTTTCATCATCATTGATGACTATATTATGGCCATCATTTTCTTATAAATTTTTCATTTTCACACCTCCTAAAATTTCTTCTTGATGAAACTCATTGAACCACCATCGCCTGTACCTATATTGGATTCATTTCATCACAACTATGCGTCTATCATTTATCCAATCCCATTACTGAATCCAGAACAATGATCCATTGTACCAATGAGTGATTTCATAATAATTGGGTTCCTAGGTATAGTCAAGTAATACACTAATAAAAATACCAATGTTAAATGTTTGAAGAATATAGGGAGAAAGGAACAAAATAAAAAAGTGAGCATAAAATGAGGTTCATGTTTATTTGGAAATAATTGAATAAATCTAAAGAATGGGGAGGATAATAATATTATCAAAAAAATAATAATATCAAATTCATAATTCTAGGAATATGAAATAATCAATGAGCTAATCAACAAGGAAGAATAAATATATTAATTTATAATTAAATTAATTCACATTAATAAAAAAAATCATGAATTGGGATTAAACCGACAAAAAACCCTACCTTGAGTTTGGATTGATCACTAGTGAATAAAATAATTGCATCAATTTCATCTATGAAATCTACTATATTCATTATTAGATACTCAATTCTCTATGTTTGTGCATCGTTGATTGTAGATCTCAGAGATAACCCACCAATGAACTCCTCTATGACCATTTCCACTAATCTATATAGTTTTATGGGTAACCTTATAGATGAACTATAATAGGTATTTAATAATAGTTTGATTGGTTTAAAGGGATTTAATATAAAATTAAAATAACTAATTTATTTTAATCAATTTAATTTAATTTAGCATTCTCCCATGACTATGCTTAGCTAAAACACCTGGTTCCAAAAAAACTTATGTCATAGGTTAAAAATTGTGTTTCAAATTTAAATATGATATCAATTTTTTCACATGAGACTCTGTTTGGGAGATATTCATTATTTTAAAAAAAATACTTGCTTTGATATATTATGTTTAATATTTTAAATATATCAATACTGAGCCTCTACTAAAAATATAAGTCCATTAAAAGTTTGGTAATTACTCTAAAAATATCATTTAATTTTTTTAAAGTATTAAATAAAAACTTTAGAATCATTACATTCTACCAAACTATTAAGGATTTTCATCCTGAAAAGTAAAAACCTACCAAAACATGTGAGAGTACCGATCCCATGTCTGGTTCTCCCACTCCCATGATCTATCTGAGAGGTTCCCATTCTATCATAAAATATTCACAAGTGGAATCACTCACCCACGAATTATCTTCACCTACTAATCCATAATCTACATCAAGCACTCTAAAAAGGTAGTTCCATCCTCAATGTCCATATCTTCCCATTAAATAATGTGTGATGGTATATTCACATATCCCCTCAGATATGAAACATGGAAAACATATTGTACTTTGTCAAAAAGTGGTGGTAAGGAAAATATGTACACCACCTCACCAACCCTACACAATATCTAAAAAAGTTTCAAAGAACCTTAGAGATAACTTGCTACTGCAGATGAAACTCCAAATTATTTTTCAAGGTGAGACATTCACGAACAAATGGTCTCCCTATTTAAAATAAAAATTCCCCCATCATCAGTTCACATAATACTTATAATATATAAATTAATTATTCATCTTCTTCTAGAAAGTCTTTATTTTTTCTATCGCTACATTGAACAACTCTGGGCCCTAAAGTGTTGTATATCCCATCTCTGTCCAACATATCAGTGACCTTTAGGGTATCCCGTACAAGGGCTCGAATGGTTCCATTCCAATGGTGTAATGGTAACTATTTTAATATGAAAACTTCACCAAGGGTAAGTTATCCTCCCATATTCATCCAAAATATAATAAACAGGCATACAACATGTCATCCTAAACCTGAATAGTCTACTTAGTCAGGTCGTATTCCATAGTTTCAATTATTGTTCTCATTTAAAAATGAGTCCCAAAAGACTCCCATAATCCTCATCATAATTTATAAGTGATACAATAATAATGTTCTAAAACAATGGTTGAGGGAACTCTTTGAATCCAAAATATATCCTGCATGTATAGGAATTCTAAACGCTCTACTGAACTCTACTATTGTATGGATATGAAGTGGACCAGCATGGTGATTTGGTCTATGATCATATAGATATAATTATTAACACTCAATAATCATGTAATTCCTATCAAAATATCCATGGAGATACCATACCACTTATACTCTAACACCATAAGGAGTTGGGCCAAACTAGCTAGAACCTTATGCTTGGTCTGCACCTGTTGGTATGTGGGATATTGAGAGATATACTCAACTAATCTTCTCTTCATCCGTATCCCCCAAAACTATTGTAAATGTCACAGTAAATAATTTTCACTACTGGATACATTACTAATGGGGATTTATGAAACTCCATCGACACCTCCTCCCTTAGTGTGATTAGTACCATCATTCGTCCTTAGAAAAAGATGATGTTTCACAACCTTATGAAAACCCATCATGAGTATGTCTTGTGAACACCTAGTCACACAAGACCTCAAAAGTAATATCTCTAAGATGTTAATTCCTGATGCACTAGAGAATCACAGGGGTTTCAACCATCGACTGGAGATAAAAAAATCCACCCTCATCCATATATTCCAACTACAATGTGGCCAATTTATATGTTTCCTTACTCATAAACTATGAACGATATTTACTTCTTAGATCATCTTCCACTACATTACTTTTCCTAGGAGTATAAACTATCTCAAAAATCATAGTCCTCCAGGAAATATAGTCATGAACTCTACCTAAGTTTAATATTTTTCCATAAAGAAGATATAATTTTGACTCTAATGATAAAAATAAATGATAAATTAATTTCCCATAAGATAATGTCACCAAGCCTTTACGATGAAAACCACTGCTACTAGATCTAAGTTTTTGGTAAAATAATTTTTATAATGGGTTCTTAGATATGAAGAACCAAAAGTAATAACATCCCACCACCATATAAGAAAACATCCATGTCAAGATATGAATGCATTAAAGGACACCACATACTCAATACCCTCCTCTATAAGTCTAAAGATGGGGGCACTTGTCAACATCTTTTAAAGATACTGAAAGGTCTGCTAAAACTTATACATCAATAATAATGGTTTCCCCTTATAGGTAAAGGTACATAGAAGTGATGAGATCTTGGAGAAATTAATCACGAATCTATGATAATAACTTGCTAACCCATGGAAGCTCTGCACCACAGTCACACTCTTGGATGGATCCTAAGATAGAATTTCCTTGATTATTGTTGGGTCCATTGGTACTACCTCTTATGGGATGACACTTCCTAGGATGTGGACCTATATAATCCAAAATGGACACTTCTATAGGTTACCATAAGGACAGTTCTCATAGAGTATGTCCAGATCCATCCTCAAATATCTTACATGCTCCTTATCTAACATTGAGTACATGAGGATTTCATATATAAAGACCACCAAAAAACATTGTAGGAAAGGATACAAGATAAAATTCATGAGTCCCATGAACATATATGAGGATTTAATTACATATAAGGGAATCAATATGTACTCATAGTGACCATAAATACATTGGAAAACCATCTTTAGTACATCTTCCTCTCAAATTCAGATTTAGTGATAACCCAGTCTAAGATAAAACTTTTAGATCCAATTGACCCATATCAACTATTCAAAGAGGTCATTGATTCTAGGAATTAGATACATATTATTTATATTCACCTAGTTCAAGTGTAATTAATCAATTCATAACCTCAACCCCCCATCCACCATCTTGGAGAACAAAATCGGGGCTTCCTAGGGAAACACATTCATTCTAATGAAGCCATTCCACTATAGATATTCCAACCACACCTTTTTTACTTATATATCTATATGGGATATTCAATATTATTTCATAGATATCAAGGAATTCCCTAGGTACATGTCTATAGAGAAGCCAACCACTTGATCAGGAGGTTAGCCCAACATGTTCACAGGAAAAACTTACTCATAATACTCCAGCACTATAGGGAACTAAAAGTCAATAATATCTACTTCTCTAAGGGACATAAAATAAAAATGATGAGTAATTAGCTATATCCTCATACATATGACCCCTTTCTACTCTGCATGGGATTATTTCTCAATAATAATGAAAAATATCTTCCCATATGTCTGGAATCACTATATCCTCTTCCTAAAAAATTAAATCTACACATGGAATATAGAGATGAAGTACATACCTATATTGATATTGTATGACCTCATCATATCTATAAATGGACACCACATGAATCAATATCCTTGAGATTCTGGTCACATTGATGATAGAAGCATAATATTTCCAATTCAACCCCAATATAAGTCTCTAATGGAAATGGTTGAGGTAACAACTCTATTGAAATATCTAAGTCTCAAACAAGGGACGTGGGAAGGAAAGGGTGATGTATTATTATGTCTACCAAAACTATAGTTAAAGGATAGAATACATAGATCATACCTCAAATCACACTTGGAGGCTCTATGTTATAGGCCTCCACTACCTATATCAATCCATTCCATTTCCTACCTTTTATCTATAAACAGAGTTTTCTTTGACACCTTAGCACATCTAAAACAGCCTCAAACATAAAAATCAATGGATTCCATCCAGCAAAACATGATACTATCCTTTTTTGGTGACCCTAAATCACCCAAAAAACATTAAAATTCATCACAATAGAATGTGTCTTGGTGGGGTAAGTGTACCTATTATTTATATACTTGAAGCCACATCAGTCACCACCATATTAGTGATACACCAAAGTACTATGTTTCCATAAATAAGACTAGATGTTAGGACAAATATTTGACCAAGAGGTACCCCAACCAGGTGGAATACTCATTCCATAGACTCTATATAGTCTTCTATCACCTGTATGTCTAGATCACCCCAAAACCTGGGTGGTCTCTATCTCTAAAACACATAAACTACACCCAGCCTATGTGTGTCATGTACCAGTACTATAGATACAAACTACTACTCAACTTGATGGGGAGAATCCACTTGAACCATCAGGGGTGGTTCAATATGCTTTTCTATTAGTGAAGGCATTTATTTTTATCCACCAAGAGGGGTTATATCATGATCAAGTCTAAGACCTCACATATAGGCGGGTTATTGTCATGATACCATAGTGGTATCCATGCTAGTTTTTATCATGGAGGCATCCATTAGTAGTCAAGATGAACCATGTTCAATGACAATATATGATAATCTGACTCAAGAAGAAAATGAAAACCATAAATAATCCCTACAATTGGTGTCCCCATGTTTTGATTCAACAAATAGGTTATTAGAGTCCTAGTGTATAGAAACAACTACTATCACATTATAACTGAGTTATATAAAAGGGAAGCTAAAATTGAGACACTTTGACACTTTTTACTAGTCCAAAACCAATCCCCATGTATATAATATTTGTAAACATTATTATTATGTAAACCTAATATCTGATACTGCTCTATCATGACCTGACCTATCAGGGCCTTTCTGACTGACAATAAACCATGAGTGACACCCCAATCCCACCTCCAATAGGTTAGGGGTTGGAATCTGGAACCAAGTAGGCATATCACACACATGACATGCCTTATCCAAAAGCACCCACCCACACACACATCTCCATACACCATAATAAAAGTGAAAAGGTACATATATGATATTGTAAATTAATGAATAACATATAATACCACATAAAATCCTAAAAAAAGGGTATATAAATTCAATTTTTTTAAATAAAATGCAACCAATATTATAAATGTGTTCAATATACAAACAAAAGGGGACTTGTATTGAAAAGAAACTCATAGACCCATCCACATTCCATCTAGAACCACCATGATCCACCTGATCCTAATCCACGTAGAACTCCATTGAAAGAATTTTTGTTAGCACAATACATGAAATGTGTGGGTAGATCCTATGAATGAGTGAGTATATACATACCCTATAAGACACCTCAAAATCATTAAAAAAATCATCAAAGTTGGAGTTAGATCTAAATAAAAAAATAAAGGGGGGACAAGATAACCTGAACATACACAGCTGAGGTACTCAAGCCTCAAAGTATGGTCTGTATCAACTAGACACACATATAATACCATCCTAACTCTCAATTTTTGTAGTCACAATAATTATTTTCAGTCTCTTCCATTTGATAACACTAAATTATCTCTACCTCGTAAAAGTGGGTGAAATAATAGATTATATTAGAGGATCCCTCTCTTATTTGCGCTCTATAGATGAGAAATATTATACTCCAAAGATATGGGATCCATTAAATGATAATGGGGGTTAAATACCTAGATTTATCTAAATATTGTAGGCAGAGGATACCTACCCAATTTCTACTCACATGATAGATATTCTACTCATTAGTAGGATCCCTATCCCATCAGGCGAGATACCCGACCATCCTTGGGGATTAAGAGGGAAAACAGTGCCTAGAATAAACATTAAAATTTCACATAGTACACATGATGTTTCTCATTAAGTAAAGTTCTACTTGTGTCCTACTATCTCACATGGTATTTTAATCTCCATATACATGGTGTGTAGAAGTTTTCCAAGTACTCGGGCATATGTCTCTACCCATGTCAATGTACTATTCCCTTTTCCATGTACTATGTAAATGTATATGTACAATGTCCATGTATATGTACATTGTTTGTGTCCATCACCATATACCATAGATGAAATATTCTATGTTTCTGACCTAGAGATCACATGGTGTGTATAAGAAGTACACAATTGTGTGATATTTTTCTCAAAATGAAACCCTATCACCACGTGGATGGGTCCACACAAAACATGTTTTTCCAAAATACAATCCATGTAAATAATAACTTCAATGAAATTCAAGATCTTTTTGAATATTCACTCTTGAAATATTCACCCCATGTTCTATTTAAATTCTTATCCATAATGATCTGAATCATGTTGATCATGCATGCTTCATCGCTAGTGGCTGGATTCTGACCACCATTTTCTTAGAAATTTCCCATCACAGCCCCTCTGAAAACACTCGCACGATATGGACCATGGGACCACTGTCTCCTATAACACCATCTGATTCATATCATCATTTCCATGTCTCCATCATGGATCCAAATCAAATACCAAACCTAAAACAATGATCCATTATAACAATGAGTGATTTCATAACAAGTGGGTTCTCAGGTATAATCAAATCACCATCAAATTGAGATAAAAATGAAGAACATTTTAAGAAAGTAGGGAGGGAGGCATGAAACAAAAAAGTTAGCATCAAATGAGGGCTATGTTCATTTGGAATTCATTTATAGAATCCAAATAATTGGGAGGATAATGAGATTATCCATACCAAAATTATATCAAATTCTTAATTCTTGGAATATGAAATAATTAATGGGATAATCAAAAAATAACAATAAATGAATTAATTTATAATTAAATTAATTCATGTTCATAAAAAAATCATGAACATGTATTTAATAAAAAAACAAAATCCTTATCTTAGGTTTGGGTCAATAATTTCTAAATAATGTATCCTCGTCAATGTCGTCGATGAGGTTTTCTACCTTCTTCATTGAATCCTTAATTCCTTGTGTTTGTTCATTGTTGATCCTATATCCCTGAGATCACCCACCAGCATGCTCCTCTATAGACATCCCCTATAATCTATAGGGTTATATGAATAAACCTAAAGATGATCTATAATAGGGATTTAGTAAATTTTGGATTGGTTTAAGGGGATTTATTAGACAATTAAACCAATTAATTTATTTTAATTTATTTAATTTAATTTAGTATTTGATCACGAATATACTTAACTGAAACACCTGGTGTTGACAAAACTTATGTCACAAATAGGGTAAAACCCACATTCTGGATTTAAAGATGATATCATTTTTCCAAGCCAATACCCCATTACAGATATATTACATTTTTTTGAAAAATTTCATGCCCAAGATATATTATATTTAATATTTTTATATATCAATATCGATCCTTAATAAGGCCTAGAATTATGTTCCGAATCTGTGCCTTAATCGAAAAATATTATTAAACATTTTCCAAGGTGTCAAAAAAAAATCAAACTCATTAAAAAAAATTCTATAATTTTTATTTAAAACTATTACATTATACCTTAAATTATTTCCCTCTTAATTTTTTTTATTTTCTGATGTTTAATTAAATGGATTTACATTTATAGAATTAATTTCATGGTTATGTATTATTTTAAAGAACTGTTATTTATAAATTTAAAATGAAAGTTCAAATGAGTTTTATTTTTAAATAAAAAAGATAAAAAGGGCGTTATTTTAAAAAATTTGATACATATAAATTATAATATGATGATAGGGGGTGTAGAGTAAACCCATACTCCTTATGAGTCTTTATCCACTAAGAGATGGTTGGGCCTAAAATAATATATCCTTTTAATGCGCTGGGTAAATTTTCATATCCAATGAGATGTTAAGTAATGAATTGGGGGAGTAAACAAATATACCATGGGACTTTATACACCTTGTTATATTGTCTTGGAATTTAACCTTGACATAACATTAGTTAATTTTCCAAAGCTACTTTAAGAATTTTATATGCTTCCTTATGATATTTTAAAAATGAAATATATGATTTCATGAAAGTAAGAAATTTTATTTTATAGTGTAATTACTATGAAATATATTTAATGGAAAATGTTTGTATTTTAATAGGAATTCATGATTATATATAGATTATTTTTTTAATTTCATTGAAGAGTGTAACACACCGACCTAAAACACAAAATCTGATCCAGAGTGTCAAATAACCTCATACATACCTCCCCCATGCAAGTAGATTATGACTAGAGGTTAGGGTTTTGAAATGTTGTGGGGAGACCATAACTTCAGTAATCATAGCTAAAATAAACATAAAAATAAAAAATACATTAAAAAATCAATACCAAATATCATGTCATCTTGCATAATAATAAACCAAACGGACCCCTAATGTAGTAGGTAAATATGTATAATAGTACAACTGAAAATGATAATAAATAAAAGTGCTACAAAAACCATCTAGTGCATGTATTGGTACCATGCCCATATCCCAACTCCAATCTCCTTAGTAACCTATTGTAGGTCCCTTTACCCTCTCTAGATCCCAGATCATGAATTCTACATGCGTACCAAAATGTTCATGAAAGGTGTGAGTATAAACCCTATAGAGCATCACTAATTAATCCTTAACATAAGTAGAAATGTATATAGAGGTGTATTCCATGATTTAAAGGTAAATTAACATCCATCCAAATTTAAATTTTTATTAAGCCATTTTGAAGAAAAATGGGAAACCATAGTTTGTAGACAAGACCATTACGTGCAAAAAGAGATCACAAAATTATTAAACACGAGACTTAGATTACTTGAGTTAGCTACCCTATAAAGTTACCATTTTAGCAGAATAACCTGTATTTCTAGGTCCTCTATGATAAGCTCTTAAAGGTGGGTGAGCATCCTCTCCATTGTCTGGATGAATTCCTCCGAGTTGATTATGCTATGATTGAAGCCCCGAGCTAGTATTTGGTCTTGTTTATCTATCCACAACTCTTTCTCCTCGTTGGCGTCAATTTGCAACCTTCTTTAATAAATTATTTTGATCCCCTATTCTGAGACATTGGTTCGGACAAATTTTTCTAATATTTCTTCATTGGAGTTCACAATCATGTACCAAGTGGTTGTGTGCTAACCACGCTACCATGAAACATGGTCATACCTACTTCAGTGCCATACTGGAAGAATATCGCATGCATTCAATCACATGACTTAGATAATTCTATGTAACTCTATCCACCTTTAAGTAAAATTAATTTTACCACTTTTAGAAACAATTAAACATCTTCCTTTAAGGTAAATTCATACCCATGTCACATAAAGACCTTCTCACCTTCAATAGTATGCATGCTTGGCACACCTGAATGATGGAAATCTATACACACTCAAGGATTTTCCCCATCAGTACATCATAACATCCTATGAACCATCTTAAAAGGGATATGGAGTTCTACTCCCATGGGATAATAACATTATATATAATTCATTAACAATCTTATGCCAAGAAACAACCAAAGAGTTATGTCACCCAAACTCCCCCTCTACAGAGTCAGTTAAGTCTGTCAATCCATTTTTCAACCTGAACATTGAGACATGGTTCCACTAACTTTGAAAAAATACACATGTAGTCATGAAATAGAAAGTAACTTCATATTATAGTAAATATTCTATAGGTTATGTATGGTATTCAAGTAAGGTAAAACATTGAAACAGATAAACATGGAATATCAAACATTACATGAAAATGAAATATTTCCCAAAAAAAACCCAACATAGGTAGAAACACACAATCCATACAAAAAATGGTCCCATGGGATACCCATGAAAAACATATCATATCATGAAAGAGTCTCTACAACAGGAACATGAATAAAAGACAATCATGATAAAGAACTCCATACAAAGCCCCAATATGTTATGTAATTACTACCTATAATGCATTAATGAAAAAATAAAAGGTCTATTGAGGAATAGAACTAGAATAAATATTGAACACCAAAATTCACTAGAAAATTACCCAATACATAAACATATATTCTATAGAGTTAGAATTCAAGGAAGGAGTCATGAAAAGGGGTAAAATTCAAATAAAATTACTGAAAGGGATTTTCCATAAATAATATATATTGAATCAATCAATGAGAGGCCAAAAAATCTTGTGATCCAACCCCAATATATCAATCAATAATGAATTATCCATTATATCTTTGTGGATATCCATAAATCTATCCAAAGTGGCATAGAAATTTGATCAATTCCATATAAAAAAGGAGAATGAGGCTTAGAATGGATATATCTAAGCTCAATTGATTTCCCTTATTGATATATACTTAAAGAATCCAAGAGGATAAATAGAGGAATCCTATAACACTAAGGGAGATCTGTAATGGAGGTTCTGGTTATATAATAGTTTGATTATTGTGATGGTGAACTTAAAAATGAAATTAAAGTAAAGGGAAAAATGACTTTATTGATTCATGAATCTTGGAACCACCGGGTGGTAGGTGTTCCTGTGTAGAATAAAATAATTTTGCCTTAGCCACTGATAGGCTGGTAGGATCTACAGAAATATAGGTACTATTTATAGTAATGTTGGATGGCTGTTTTATTCAACCAGATATCCTGTGGGCTTAATTCACCATCGTTCATCCCATTGAGCCACCAAACTCTAAGACACTTACTCTGAGACCCCTTTACCCATCAAACACAACTCTAAGGGATAAAAACAAGAAAAATATGTCATAATTTATAAAAAAAGTACCCTAAAAGTGGAGGACATTACAATTCTCCCCCTATAAATAATTTTCATCCTTGAGAAGTGTATATAGAAATCTTGATCTAAAAAATCGATCCATTGGTCCAAAAAATAAGATTTATGCTCCAAAGTCTCCTCCTGAATATGAAAATGCTGCCAAAGGATCCTAAAAAGTGGCACCATCATCCCTTATAATACTTTTCTGCTATAGTATATGATTTTCGATGGGAACTCCATTAATGATGAATGTAGATGTAGCTCAATTCCCTTGTATTCGATCACGTGTAGAGGATCAAGTATGTAACTTCTATGTGGAGAGACATTAAATACATAATTCATACCATGATATCATGGGGAAATATCTAAAAGGAATGATATTATCATTAATCTTGAACAATCTAACATACCTCAATGATAGCTTACATTTCTTCTATAAATGTTGATGACCAAATCAATGAGTCACCTTCTAGAAAACATGGTCACCCACAGTTAAATCCAAGGGTTGTCTCCTATTATTGATATATAATTGTATTATACTATGAGAAGTGATTAATCACTTTTGAATCAATTAAAATATATTGGAGGTTTATTGTACCAATATTATACCCAAAACCATTACTTTACTAGCCTCATTCCAACATAACAGTGATAGACACAACTAAAAATAAATAGCCTCATCAGGTGATATCTGAATTAATGCCTCTATATTTTTTTGTACATGAACTCAAATGAGGATATATGATCATCCCAAGATCCATTTATGTTCATAATTCATCCCATTACATATCCTCTAATATCTAGAACATCTGATTTGACTATTTGACAGTCTGTGGATGATACGTCGTACTTAGTTTTAGTCGGGTACCCAAATCCTTTTATAATCCCTTTAAAAACCATAAAATGAAACACATATCCCTATATGAAAATATTCTAAAAGTAACTACATGTAGGTGGAAAATATCCCATACATACAAATTTACAAACTCATCCACTTAAAGGGTCTCTTGAACTTGAATGAAATGGGAAACGTTTGTTAACCAATCAATAATCACCCAAATAGTGTAATTCCTCCTCAGGTTCCTAGGAAAACCCTTCAAAAAGTGAATCACCACTTCACATTAAAATTTTACATAGGTACTATAATTGTATAAAAAAATAACCAGGAAACAAATTCTTATCCTTTAACCTCTGATAGGAAATGAATCATGAAACAAAGTCGGTGATGTCCCTCTTCATACCTGCCCACCAAAACAGACATTAGATATCAGTGTACATATTTGTTAATCCTAGATGCACTGCCCATTTAAAATAATGAGAGTATCTCATTAGATACTTCCTCAAGGAAACTATTACTACTAACATCCCATGAAAATAAATCATGTCATCATCATCCAAGGACCACCCTAGTACTTAAGCATCCCAATCTAAGCGCTCCCGCATCACTACAAACTCAGGATCTGAATACCAGATAGCCTTTATCAACTCCACTAAAGAATATGTGATAAATAAAGGTGAAAAAGTAAAAAATACATGATCTTAAGGTTCATTTCCTAGACACACATCCATCAAAATAATCAAATTTCATTCCTCTTATGAAGGATACTCTTTAAGATACCACATCTCTAGTGTTTTCATGATGATAGAATCTACAACAACATTACCCTTCCCCAAAGAATAGGCTATCTCAAAGTTGAATGACTATATATAATCCACTAAAAACATTTCCTTATATTCTAATATTATTTAGAGAAGATGTACCATAATCTCTTGCAGTTCATATAGATGATAAAACTCTTTCTGAAGAGATATTTTAACCAACACATCAGAGCGTGGACCAAAATTTCAAAATCTAAGTTATAAGTAGGGTATTTCCCCTCATGGGATAATAGATGATGATACCAATAAGAATCTACTTGATCCCTATACATCAACATATCTATCAATCGAATATATGAGGCATCACAGTACACTACATATCCAATCCTATAATTTTGAATAATCAATACTTGAGATTTTTCCAATCTATTCTTTACCTATAGGGAGGATTATCAACATTTATCATACCCATTATACCCTTTTTTATATCTATATTTGGTGATTACAAATAGAATAAGTCCAGGATGAAGCATTGATAGTACCCCACAATCTCAAGAAAACTCCTAATCTCAACCACGTTCCTAATACATGCCCAAGGCAACAAAACAACTACCTTCTATGGGTCCACTAAAATCTCTACCTCAAAAATTACATGTCCATGGAAACACACATCTTGAATATATAAGTAAAACTTTAACATAAAGGCATAAATTAGATGTGATCAATGTGAACTCAATATAATCTCAATGTTCATATGATGAATATCCGAAGTATTAGAATATATTTGGATATCAAACATGAATATAAAAATGAATAAATCATGATATAAATGGAAAATCCTATTCTGAGATCTATAAAAAACATTGGATCATTTTTCAACCTAAAAGGGATGAAAATATACTCATATAGTCCATATCTACTACTAAACACTATCTTAGGAATATCATCCTAACTAACCTGTGACTGGTGGTAGCCTAAATGAAGATAAATCCTGTAAAACCACCAGGTTCCCTATAACTGATCAACAAAATCATCAATCCTAGTTAATGAGATCCTGTTATTTATCTTTACTTAATTTAGCTTAATATAGTCCCCAAATATCAGTAGAACAACATATTAATTTTTGTAAAACAACACTAGGGATACCCAAGGAGATGTTCTTGATATAATAAATACCTTCACCTCCAAATCATCTAACTACACCATCAACTCTCTCAACTCATCTAGTTCTATATGATAAAAGGGAATTGATATCAGTTGCACCCCAAGTATAATATCAATATCAAATACAATTCATTTATATTAAGTAATACCTAAGAAGTCATTAGGGGAGACATCTTGATAATGATCCACCACATGAGAGAAATTGGAGGGGGCCACTGCTAATTTTTCCACAAGATCCAAACCTACTTACTACATTATTATGACTCCAATATAGATAAAGTATGGCCCTATCCTACTTACTCTGAGATCCCACTTACGAGTCAATATGCATCTCTCTCTTCTAAGCATAGTGAAAGATACATGTCTCTGGTAACAGTTGATATGAGCTCGGTTACTAGTCCACTTGTCTATTATGAAAATCACATTGAAACTAGTCATCTATAAGATCATAAATTCCCATAGAAGTACATATCTAGTAACAACTATGATAAACTGAGGACATCACTAGACACATTATAGTCTCTTTCCCGAAGGCATGTTAAGAGAGAGAATATCAGGAGATAACTTAACTGGTAAATCTTGACAACAATGACTTGAGAAGATATGAATAATTGGGAAACTCTTATATTAAAAAAAGTAGTAGATAATGTTGAGGTAATCAATACTTCACCTCTAACTATAGAAGGTCAGTCTCCACTGATGGATATAAACTCATCCATAACATACATTTTTATGGACTTTGATGCATGAAATTACCTCTATGGTGAATGAATCTCTCGATTCACTGAAGTTCGTGGTACATGGGTATGCTGTTGAGGACTGTACCGTCACCCTGAGCTGACCCCCTTGAATATGGATTTGTAACTTTATAAAAAAGCACTATAGACAACCCATCTTTCCACATTAGTGACATTACCTTGTTGGTTTTGAAAAATATATACTAAAATGTCCCCTCTATCCATAGTTGAAGCACTTGGTGAATCCTTCTCCCATATATGTAGTAGAATAATCCCTACTTGGCTTCACTTGTTTGACACCTTGATGTACCTCCTCAACATTTCTTTTCCTTCCAACATAAGAGGCACTAGCTATAACACTAGGATGTTTGGTCATAAAATCTATTAAGTTTGGGAGAAAAAACACAAGATTATCCCCTTTCAATCCTTTCTCAAAGGTAAATTCCTTGAGAAGCACCTATAAATATGTCTGTTTGATTTAGAGAATGACGGGTGGTGAGAAAAAATGGTATGATGAGAATAGGACAATCCCTTTTTTTTGTTTCATCTTTCAGTGTTGATTGTAGGAATTCAGGAATGGTTAAAAAAATCCAACCTAGTTCACCAAATTCATTTCTTATAAATTTACAATGCATTCCATATTTTTAACAAAGTACAAAACTGCTTTCCAAAGGCAGATGTTCAATTGGGGTTTCAAACACAATGAAACTTCAGAAGTCGCATTGGTCAAGGGAATGAGTGGTCAATCTCATCACACCCTTTTTTGTGGGTAATTGTTTCCTACTCTGGTAATCTCTTATATATATTTAATATATGTTTAATAATCTCTTTATATTCTTGATATGGGACTGATTACCATATCCAATTGGTCAAGCGTTAAATACTTACATGTGTAAAGGGGGGGTTCTATTAATGAGACCATTTGTATGTATTCTAGGCTCTTAATCCATTCCCATTATTTATTACAAATGGGTAGATACTTATATTTTTAATCCATATAATGAGGAACACTAGAGTTTACTTCCATCCAGGGAGGTGATTGGTATTTTGAGGATGGTATCGAAAATTTATTAGGCATCCCACCTATCCTATCTATAACAGGAATCAAAACCTATATAGTTTGTCTCAACCATGCAGTTTAATGTCATGAATTAAGGAAATATGTGAGAGCACTTATAAATTATGCATCAAGATCGAGCCTTATGAAGGTGTCTTATGTATCTTATTTATGATAGGAATTAGAGTCATCATAGCTCGATCTCACCCATGGGACTTACCTCAAGGTGGATTCCCTTGTATGGGGGTAGTCATATCGTGCCCTTGTATGGGGATTACATACTATGATTTAACTATCCAGGGGATAGTCAGGATGTGTATGATATGATCATTAAAAATAACTAATCCCATTTGAGACATTATCGATGTTAGAAATAAGGGATATCAAGTGATCGGTCTCATTTCATATGAATTCAGTGATTATGCATTGGGGAAAAAAATGGGGTGTTTTATATGAATCTTGGACCATAAGAAGGAATCCTACATTTCCTATTTTATAGTAGGAATAATATTTATAAAGTTTTAATTGTACTCTCAATCCACCGATGAATGAGGCCTAGAAATGAACCCACAAGAGAGTTTGGGTCCCATGAGTTTGAATGTAGAAGGCATGGAGGGGCTTACACTGATGTGGATTCACATTGGAGATCAGGTATTAGGAAGGAATAAAAAATATCATGTTTATACATGAATCAGAGTTCTCTTCGTTCAATTGGCTTCTCAAACTGCTGATGGATGAGGCATGGAAATGAACCCATTAGGGAGTTTGGGTCCCATGGGTTTGAAAGTCGAAGACATAGAGGGGATTACACCAAGGTGGATTACAATTGGATATTAGGTATTAGGAAGGAGTCCCATGTATCTTATTTAGACATGAATTAGAGATATATTAGTTCAATTGTGGGTATTTCTGAAAATGACTACTAGGGAAGGTGATCATGTCCCATGATGTATGCTTGACATGTCCTGATTGTTTTACTGACATGTCTGAGATGTCTGTACGACATGTATGTGATGTCTGTATGAAATGTATGAGGATATCTGGACATGTCCTAGTTACCTAGAGGAAATTTCTAAAGAAAACCACATGATCCAGTCAACTTGTCTGAAGGACATTATAAGATCTGGATGGAATGTCTGGAAGACATCACATGATCAAGGATGACATGTCTGTAGGGTGTCTCATGACATAGATGACATGTTTTGAGGGTGTTAAAATACCTATATAAAATGTATAAAGGGTATATCAAGACTTGGATAACATGTCTATAGGGTATCACAAGACATGAATGACATGTATAGATTTTTTCATAAGAATTGGATGACATGACTGGAGGACGTCGTAAGACCTGGATGACATGTTGAAAGGAATCTTCACAACTTTCATGACATGCCCTGATGTATCTACATGATTTGGGTGACATTTCTGGAGGATGTCACAAGATCTATTTGTAAATCACATAGGAATTCACAAGACTTGGGTGATATGTCATGGTGCCATCGTATAACTTTCTTGACATGAAAAAGGGTGTCATGCAACTTTCTTGACATGTCCAAGGGACATCACTTGATTCAAATGGCATGTCAGGAGGGAATCTCATGACTTGGGAGACATTCCTTGGTGATGTGGCATGATATAAGTAGGTCTTGTGATGTGGATGAATATTAGGTATCTATCTTAGAATAATACTTTGATTGTTTTAACCATTTTCCAGTATTTATTGAATATGCAGCTCAAGGTTTTTAAATAATTATCTTATTTTACATTTCATGTGACCCAATTGGAATGTGTGAACTATTTTTCATGATCAAGATGACACACCGTAATTACTTTTAATGATATATGGAGTGCTCACATGAAGAAAATATTCATTCCATGTGATTCCTTAGGTTTTTCGCAGCATTTTACATGATGAAAGATGTTTGAGATCACATGACATTCCACTCTGATAATTCTTATCCTATACTCCCATGTAGTAGTTTCCATATTGTGTGTGTTTTTTATGTTGAGGGAAGGGATTTATAGGCCTTAACACCTTGGTTATACACTACATTATGTGACACATATCTTTCTTATATTATTTGGATTTGGTGAAGGTATTTTTGTATCACATTCTCTAGATGATCCTGCCATGGGTTATCCATCACGCCACATGATAACAACAACCATGAAAATAGTCCACAATTTCCATGTTTATTAGGCCCTAAAAAATCAAATGGATTTATCATAACCATCTGGACATGTCTAAGATCCTTCACAAGGTCATAATGACATGTCTATGAGTTTTTGAAATATCCAAACAACCGTGGGAAGAATTTTGCATGATCAAAGATGAATTTTCTGGGGTCCTTCACGAATCTAAGGTGGCTTGTCAAGTGGGCCTCCATGGGATCGGTTTAAGATGTCAGAGTTACCTCATGATATCATGATGTCTTTTCAATGGGGATTCATGTGATCAATGGTGATCACCTAGGGCACATAATCCCATTTCATGTAGAGATCAATGTATATTCCGTTTCTAAGAATCTTCTAAAATTTCTTATTTTATTTCCTCCATTATTTTTTAAGGACATGAGATCTCATTATGTCATGTGGGTGTTGTCGAGGACAATCGATCTTCTTGTCTATCATGCATCACGTGATCAATGATGGATCTCACGATGATACATGAGCATTTCCACAAGCAATCCATTTACTTGTCTGTGGAGCTTCAGGGGCATCATATTCTTGAATGGATGTGTCTAAGGTCCTTAGAAGGATAAATGTGACACATCAACATTCTCTTTCATGACAAGGTATAAATAACTCCAGGGTATTTTTGGGGTCTTATGAATCACATAATCATGTCACATAAAGATCAACATAACTCTCCATCACATGAGGTTTTAGCCTTTTGATGCCTTTATTTTATAAGGGGTTTTAGATGTTTTTCATGTTTATGTTGATTGAAAAGTCACATGATCAAAAGAGCATGTCTGTTATCCTTCATAATAATAGGTTATCTTTTCAAAATGGGGTTTTCATGATCATAAGAAGATAATTCCTATTGCAAGACTCATTTTAATGACCATACTAAGGTCACGTGATCTATGTGATTTGGACACCTTCTCTTCCTTTATATCACGGATAAACATAATACCCATAATTAAAAAATTTATTGAATTTTATATTTGTATATTATTGTTTGGTGGGTGTTAAAAAATGACCCCCTTCATAACAATGTTTGTAGGGACAAGGACTCAGTTTTGAGGATTGTAAATTCACCTAAGTATTTGGGGCTACCATGGAATTGTGTCTTGGGTGACGATTGTTATTCGAGCTGCAATTTGATATCCTACAGAGAAATCTATAAATTAGGGAGATAAGGGAATATAATTTCATCAGTGAATCAGAATATCTAGATCTCGTGTGATTTATTCTATCATGTGATCACTTCTCAAGACCTCATCACAAGATCCCATTCGCAAGATCTCTCTATGAGTACAGATTACAAGATCTGTTCATAAGAACTATTCACAAAACCATTTCATGAGATCAAATCATGTTCTTATGACATGTTGCTACTCTATGTTAGAATTTTTTTGAAAAAAATACTTAATCAATTCTCGATAATTTCTTGAACATGACCCATGTCCTCAGATGTATGGCTATCTTACAGGATCTAAATGACCCTCTAGATAGGTTTCATGATCAGTTGACCATAATATAGTTCATGTGATCATATTAGGGTCATAAGATCATGAGTCTCATAATCAAATATGCCTTTATGAAATGCTTCATGGGTTATGCGATCCTAGAGTCCTCTATGGGTTATGTGGTTTGTGAGACCTATATCAGGTCATGCGATTGCGAATACCTTCATGGTTCATGTGATTCACATGATGTTTCCAAAATCATGCATATCTTTTGGTAGGTTTCTAATTCATCTGAAATGATCTTATTATTTTTTATAGATGATATCTAGTTCTCATAATTCATCCAATAGAGTGTCTATAGTAGCAATGGTTCATCAGAACACCATTTTTGCAAGTGTGGATGCATGTTGTTGCCATTTTGGAGTCATCACAAACAAGTCTAACAAAATAGATGTGTAGTAACCTTAGGGAATATACTCTCTTAGAATTCATTCTTCTCTATGGGTTTGGTATTACAAATGATGTTTCTATCCTTCATCCACAGTCATCAATTATAACCCCCTCTTGGATTCTGGAAACCCAAAACACATTTAGGGAAAACATATCTCATATAGTTCATTTAATTACCGAGGAGAAACAAAAATATGGGTATATAGTGAAACATATTCCCACAAAATTTGGAGAGAAACATCATGAACCTAATTTAGAAATACATGTACACCGCTCAATAATGTGGAAATCTACCACAAGCCATAGGTTTGAGTGGTTTCCTAACTGGGACCATAGATTAGGGGGAGTTTCGAAATGGATTGGTGCTAACCCTTCTAGGTGTAGTATATTGCCTATGAATTTTCCATGGACCTGAAATAGATCAGGATGTACAAGAATATCTACATCTAAAAAAACATTCCCTACTTTAACAAGTGCTTGATGGGGGACTTATTCATCTATTGGGTCCAGATAGAAATATATTCCACCTGAACCATGGAGAGGTGGGTATCAGATTCTGAGATTTTGAGAATATTTGTGGAACAACCATTTTAAGAGAGATGTATTGTGATTTATCCAAATATTCCTTGTGGGATGAATTAGAGAGGACCCCTCCCCTTTTTAGTAAGTTGATCAAATTAGATGAAAAGTCATTCAAGAAGGCCCTACTTTCTGGGTCAGATATCCATTTTAAGTAATGGGTAGAATATTTTATCAAGAAAGTCAATTCTGAGAATGGTGAGCACAACGAGCTCGTGGCGAGCGGTTCTCCTTTGGTGTCTTCATCGACTCTATGGGGCTCGAACATCTCATCAATCTCACTATTTGCTAGGATCTCATGGAGGCATGGTGCATATCCATCATTTGAGTTTCTGACTACTTCAGTGAGGTTACCGTCTCGTTTATGCATCGTTTGTTGGTGCGTTGGTCAGATCTAGCCATCGTGTGTGGGCGTGAAGGTGATAGCGGGACTACAGTTCAATTTTGTGGTTGGCCTTCTTCTGATTTGTTCTGGCTTCTTCCAGTTTGTTCTGGAATTAGGGTGACCCTTTTACAATGATGTTTTGTGTTGTCTGTTCCTTGGTCTGCATTTTTTTTATCTTGGATGTGGTATTTGGATGTGACTCTGCTCACGGTTTGGATTTGGGTACGTGGTTTGCGGTTGGTCTGCTCCAGTGTTGCGGTCGCTGTGGTATTTTCATCTTCCATTGAATTCCTTATGGGGTTTTATGATTCTAAAAATGTTTCCATTCATCTGGTTCGAGTTGGGGATCATTTATCTACATCTTGGCTCTAGTGAAACCTTATACGAGATTTATTTTAGCGGTGATGATTGATGCTCTATGCGGTCTGTGCGGTTGGTGTGCGATGCTGGTGATGGATTGAGTTCGGTGGAAGAGCTATGATGACGAAGGAAGTTTTCTGATGTTGAAAGTTATTCTACGGTTTCTTTGTTCCAATCCCTGGCTCCATTGATGGGCGGTGACGACAAAAGTTTCCAAGGTGATGATGTTTTTCGATGTTGTGCTAATGGTATGATGGTGATGATGGCGTCAGAGGTGTGGATCGAGGAGGTAGATCATAGATCCATGTCCCGAGGTGGTTCCCTGGCTACAATTTTTAATTTTGAATCAAGCGTGAATTTCATCTATGCGGTTTTTGGATTCTGGTAATTTGGTAATCTTGGGTATGGTTCCCACTCACCCAAAAAGTGGTTTCCAAAATCAAATTAAAATATAATTTTTAGTCAATTCTGAGCCCATAGCCAGGAATCCAAAGGATTTCCCCATAAAGGATCCCCACAATGTTGAGGAAACCTATTGGCCCATAGTTGAATAATGTCCATTCACCAGATGGGGGTGGAGGTTATTCCTGACATTTATTGAACCATTTAGTTGGCCAACTTTCTTACCATGTACATATGTGGGTACCTCCTCCCGGTGAAGAAAAAGGGTGGAGTCAAAGTCTCCACCTCTATGATGGTATCCTTTTTGACAGGAGGGTAGTGCATTGGGTTGTTCATTCCCATGTTGGCCAATATTTATCACCTCCTATTATATATTTACAAGGGGAGAGCCCCATATATAATATATGGTACTTTTCAGGTATTATGGTGTCGTATGGGGGCTTATCTGGAAAGTTATGAGTCCCTAAGCATCCAGAAAATCCCCAATGTTTGTTGAGTCAATAAGGTTTTCCCTATGACTTTTCTATTCCTTCTTGTTTTGAAAATCACAAACACCTTATCTTTAAGAAAATTGCTTTTATAAGGAAAATTGATTTTATAAGGAAAATCACTTTTATAAGGAAAATTTCTTTTATAAGGAAAATTGATTTTATAAGGAAAATCACTTTTGTAAGAAAAATTATACTTATCATATTTTCATCCATATATTTCTTAAGTATAAGATTCGGATTCATTTCTATATTCTCGGAATTGTTTGAAACTTTGATATGAAGCATTCTGTTTTAGGATCCGAATTCTGGATGAGAACTGTAATAAAGTTTCACTCTGAATTCTGGATGAGAACTGTAATAAAGTTTCACTCCGAATTCCAGATGAGAACTATAATAAAGTTTCATTCCAAATTCCGGATACGAACTCTAATTATAATCTACTCCGAATTCAGGATACAAATCCTTATGAAGTTCGACACCGAATTCTCATTACGAATTCTAATGACGAATTCTCATTATGAATTCTGATGAAGAATTATCTTTCCAAATTCTCATTCCGAATTCACCTATTAAACAGAATCTGATCATCTTTGTTTTATTCACTCTGAATTTATTTAGACTCAAAAAATTATTTTTGGTTAGACTCCAAACTTTCATTTTGCTTACGCTTTTATAATTTGTCTACTCTTTAATATTTTTCTTACACTCCGAACCTTCACTCCGAATCTTCACTCCTAACTTTTTAGTTAAGACTTAAAATGATGTCGTACATTCTGTTGCACTTGTTTTGTTATAAAACGATGTCGTCTATCATATTATAAACTAACCATTGGTTAAGTTAAACGTGTACAAGTCCCTCCAATTTTTATGGAAAATATGACCGTTGGAAAGGAGGCTGACCTTGCCTATAAATAGGAGCTCATTTGAAAGAGCTCAAAGAAGAATATAGAGGAGTTGATTGATCTAGAGACCACACTCTTCTAAGGTGATTTATAGAGAGATAAATCTTTTCATGTCTTGTGCGTAATGAACCGCTCGTTCAGTTTTTGCTTCGTGAAACTCCGAATGTTGGTGATCACATTCGAGGACTTCTGGGGATAGGAAGACAGAGGTGACGACTACCTTGAAGTTGAGGGCTTCCTTGCTGAGGAAGACAGAGGTTGCCAACTACCTTGAAGTTGAGGGCTTGCGGGGATAGCAAGATAGAGACTCTGATCATCGTATCGAGGGCTTACCATGGTGTGGGTAAGACAGACTTGCTTGAAAGTATAAATCAAGGGACCTTTATCCAAGGTTGTCAGATACCCTTCTCTTTGGGTTAAAATAATTATATCTTGTTACTTGTAGTTTTACTACTTGTTTGTTTCCACTGCATATTGTATTGTAAGGAAAGTATAAATTTCTTATACTTCCTTACTTGTATTCTGATTCATTTAGATTCTATACGCTTTAAGGTAGAATCTCATATTGTAATCTTTAGATAAGTTTCAATTTCCAGATCCATATTTCCGGAACCTACTTTCGGAATCTCTTTCCAGTTTTAAGAAAGTTCATAGGACTTGAAGTTTATAACTTCATTCCTTTTTTCAAGTTTTCATTTGGTGTTAGAGGTGTTGTGAATTTTCTTAGTTTAACGTTGTTAAACTTAGCCCTTTTCTTTTGATTAAGGAAAACATAGTTATTCGTAACTAACTTTAAAGGTTCCAATGGAATTTTTAAAGTGTACAATTCACCCCCCTCTTGTATATTGAGCATCTACATCATTATTTCGATCCTACAATTGGTATCAGAGCAGGTCTCTAAAATACTTGTACTCACGTATAAGTTTTTCTTGCTCACTTTCTCATTCTGAACTTTCTCATTCCGAAATTTCTCATTCCAAACTTTGTTATTAAAAATTTTTTTTTCTAAGAAGTTTGTGTGCTGAAGGTTATTTTAAGTATGGAAGGAGTTAATGTTGGTTCTATTGATAATCTAAATCCTCCAAGACCAACAATCTTTGATGGTAATGATTATGAGTACTGGAGAGATCGAATGAAGACTTTTGTTATCAATACTGGAGTAGACAACTTTGTTATGCTTACTAGAGATTATTAAATTCCTGATAAGGAAGTTAGAACTTTTACTAACCAGGAAAATAAAGAGTATCAACTCAATTATAAGGTAAGAAACACTCTACTTTGTTCAATGACTAGAAATATATATAGCCAAATTTCTTCTTGTGAAGCAACTAATTGTATCTGGAAGAAGTTAGAAGTTACACACATCGGAACTTCTAAAGTGATTGAGACTAGGAGAGCTATTCTTAGAGCTGAATATCATGGCTTCAATTTTCCGTATGGTAAACCAATTTGTAATGTTCAACAGAGGTTCATGACTATAGTCAACAGCTTACAGTCTATGGGATAAAAAGGGTTAGATGATGAAGCACTTGTGGATAAGATAATTGATATTATGCCCAATGAGTGGGAATCCAAAAGAACTGCTATAGATGAGAACAGGAAGGTCACTCAAATTTCTCTTGATGAGTTATTCAAAACTCTTCTCCAACATGAAACCAGAATGAAGAGAGATGCTGACAACATCAAAAAGAAGAATGGGAATGGTATTGTTGCTTTTACAACAACATCAAATCATATGAAAGCTAAGACTCTTGAGTGAGTAACCAGCTCTAAGTCTAAGAGGATGGTTGTTCAATCAGATTCTAGTGAAAGTGAAATCTCAGAAAATGAGTTAGCAAATCTTGCTCGAAGGATGAACAAGATAGCTGGACAAATAAATTTCCAATACATGTATAAGAAAAAGGAAAGGAAAGATAAGAAAGATGGAGAAGTTACTTGTTACGAATGCAAGAGAGCTGGACATATTAGACCAGATTGCCCTTTGCTCAAAAAGAAAGAAAGGAAAGAAAGGAATCCAGACAGGAATAGAAAGAAGTATTATAAATCCAAATCTAAGAAAGTTCTGAAAGCTAGTGACACCTGGAGTGCCAGTGGTGGTGATTCTTCAGATGAATCTTCTGATTACGAATCTTCAGGATAGAAGAATCTTGGTCTTATAACCAAATTACCTATTGATAATCATTGTTTTGTGGCTAAGGTACGACATTATGAATCATTGACCAATGTTTCTTTAAATTCTAATAATTGTAAGTATTATAACTCTTCTGATGAAGAATCCTCTTCTGATGAAGAAAATACATTACCTACTTATGAATAAGTCTTTAGGTTTGCTGGTCTTCTTGAAATTGAGAACTCTAAACTCCATAAGAAACTTGATAATGAAAACTCTAGGAATTCTATTCTTACAAAAGAGATATCAGATCTTTCTATAGATCTTGATAAGAATAATGCTGATTTTGAAAGTATTTCAAAAAATCTTGAGGAAGTAAGTTATGAGAATAACTAACTTTCTAAAGAGTTAGAAAAATTAATTTCTAAGAAAAATGTTTTCAAGCCTAGCTCTACTTCTAAAACTAATGATCTTGAGGATAAAAACATGGTCATAAAACTCAAGTCCGAAATTTTTTCCTTAAAGAAGTGTTTATAAAACTTTACCCATGGTAAGGAAAATTTTTATAAATTGTATTCCCAAATATGACCTTTAAGAAATAAATCCGGATTTGGTTATACCCATGCAAAACCATTTTTTAGTAACAATTATTTTGTTCCTCAAAGTGCCCCATTTTGTACCAAGTGTCAATGTGGTGGTCACTGGGCATAGAATTGTTCCTTAAACAAAACCCAATCCTTAGAAATTCACAAAGCTTACTTTTCCAAGAAGATGTGGGTTCCTAAAATTTTGTTATCAGGTAATCTCGGATCCAAACAAGTTTGGATTCCAAAAGTATAATTCTCTTCTTGATTTCAGGAAAATAAAGAGAGTACCAGCAAAAATACATGGTACATGGATAGTGGATGTTCCCGGCACATGACTGGTAACAAAAGCTATTTTGAAAAGATTATCAAAACGAAAGGAGGAAAGGTAACTTTGGGAGACAATGCTAAGGGAGAGATTATTGGTATTGGTAATATTGTTCTTTTAGGAAAAACTTTTATTTCAAATGTTCTTTCTGTTAAGGGTCTTAAGCACAACCTCATTAGCATAAGTCTGATATGTGATGAAGGTTACCTTGTGAATTTTAGGAATGATAAGTGCTTAGTTCACAATTCCAAGGAAGAATTTATTCTCTTAGCCAATAGGCAAGAGAATGTTTACACTTTGAACCTAGAAGACCTCAGGAGCCACGATTTACCTTGCCTAAGTGCAATGGAAGATCATTCCTGGTTATTGCATAGAAGATTAGGTCACTGTAACCTTAGAAATCTATGTAAACTCTCTAAGAAGAAACTAGTTAAGGATCTACCGGAGCTTAGATTTGATTCTTCTAAAGTTTGTGATCCTTGTCAATATGTCAAGAAACATAAATCTAGTTTTAAATCAATCGGTGAAGTCTCAACAACTGATGCATTATAGTTAGTGCACATGGATCTTTTTGGTCCAACACAAACTGGAAGTATTGGAGGCAAATACTATGTTTTTGTTCTAGTTGATGATTACACTAGATTTACTTGGGTTTATTTTCTAGCAAGGAAGTCTGAGGCTTTTTCTTATTTCAAAAGTTTTAGAGCTCAAGTTAAAAATGAGAAAAACCTTCCATTGAAAACTATTCATAGTGATCATGGAGGAGAATTTCAAAATTCTGATTTTGAAACTTTTTGTAGTAGAAAAGGTATTACTCACAATTTTTCAGCACCTAGAACTCCTCAACAAAATGGTGTAGTTGAGAGAAGAAATATAATTCTTCAAGAGATAACTAGAACCATGTTGAGTGAATATTCTATAGCTAGACATTTCTGGGCTGAAGTTGTAAGTACTTCTTGCTATACTATAAATCGAGTTTTGATTAGACCTTTTCTTAATAAAACCCCTTATGAGTTATGGAATGGTAGAAAACCAAGACTATCCTACTTTAAGTTTTTTGGATGCAAAGTATTCATTTTGAATACTAAAGATAACCTACATAAATTCGCACCAAAATCTGATGAAGGAATTTTCTTAGGTTATTCCACAACTTCTAAGGCTTATAGAGTTTTTAATAAAAATACTTGTACTGTTGAAGAAACAATACATGTAAAATTTGATGAGTCTGATCCTTTTGTTTTTAAACCATACCAGCCTACATCCTCGGATGTGTTTTCAAAAACTGATTGTCAACCTTCGACAGAAGAACCTTCTGATAAGGATAATGGTCAAGAAGATACTTCTGAAACATTTATCCCGAAAGACTTTCTACCCTATGTTGATAAACAGGCTTTTCAAAACCCAAATCAGGTGTTTCTTAAGAATCATCCCAGTGATAGTATCATTTGTGATGTAAATCAACCTGTAAGGACTAGAAGTTCCTTAAGAAATGAAGTATAACATCTAGCATTTCTTTCCCAATTAGAACCCAAAATCACTGATGAAGCTTTAGGTGATGCTGATTGGATCAAAGCCATGCAAGATAAACTAAATGAATTTGAAAGGAATAAAGTCTGGAATTTGTTTGAAAGACCTAAGGAAACTTTTGTTATTGGAGTAAAATGGGTTTTCAGAAATAAATGTGATGAAAATGGAGTCATAGTAAGAAATAAAGATAGACTTGTTGCTAAAGGCTATAATCAGCAAGAGGGAATAGACTATGAAGAAATCTATGCCCCAGTAGCTAGACTTTAATCTATCCGTATTCTATTTTCCTTTGCAACATTCTTTAATTTTAAACTTTTTCAAATGGATGTGAAATGTGCTTTTCATAACGGTTATGTTCAAGAGGATGTTTTTGTTGAACAACATCCTAGCTTTGAAGATACAAAACATCCTGATTATGTTTTTAGACTTACCAAAGCTCTGTATGGCCTTAAACAAGCCCCACAAGCATGGTATGATAGACTCACTGGATTTTTGATTCAAAATAACTATGTTAAGGGAAATGCAGATCCAATTCTTTTTATAAAGAAAGATAAGAAAAATGTTTTGATTGTTCAAATTTATGTTGATGAAATCATATTTGGTTCAACTCAGCAATCTTTAACCGACTCTTTTCCAAGTCTAATGAAATATGAATTTGAAATGAGTATGATGGATGAGTTAACTTTTTTCCTTGGTTTTCAAATTTTTCAAAAACCAGAAGGCATCTATATATCTCAACATAATCATATTAAAGATCTTCTAAAAAAGTATGGTTATGACAACACTAAGAGTATAAGTACTCCCATTGGTACCTCAAACTCTTTAGATCTTAATGAAGCTGGGAAACTAGTGGATCAAACATCTTTTAGAGGTATGATTGGAAGTTTAAATTACTTAACAGCTAGTCGACCAGACTTAATGTTCTCAGTATGCTTATGTGCAAGATATCAATCCAATCTTAAGGAATCTCACTTAAAGGCAGTAAAAAGAATTTATCGCTACCTTAAGGGAACCATGGATCTAGGATTATTTTATACTTCTAGAAATGATTTTATTCTAAAAAGCTTTTCTGATGCTGACTTTGGTGGATGTAGAATGGATAGAAAAAGTACATCCGGAACTTGTCATTTCTTAGGAGATTCATTAGTTTCTTGGTCTTTCCAGAAGCAACATTCTGTAGCACTCTCCACTGCTGAAGCTGAATATGTAGCAGCGGGAAGTTGTTGTGCTCAAGTGTTGTGGATGCAACACACACTCACAGACTATGGCTTGAGTTTTACTAAAACTCAAATTTTGTGTGATAACACAAGTGCCATTGCCTTAAGTAAGAACCCCGCACATCACTCTCGTGAAAAACACATAGATATTAGGCATCACTTTCTTAGGGATCACACACTAAAAGGAGATATCATTCTTCAATTTATCGGAATGCAAGATCAGCTTGCTGATATTTTCACAAAATCTTTGCCTACTGATAGATTTGAATACATTAAATAGAAGTTAGGAATGATAACCGTAAGGTAATCTTTCTTAATTAACATTCTGTTGAAAAAATCTCCTTACAGTAATAAACTCCTTTTCATAGGGGGAGTACATTTTTTTGTTAGAGTAACAAAGTTTTTCAAAGTTTTTTTCAAACTTTTCGGAACTAAATTTCCGGTATGGAAATTTCAGGAACAGAAAATTTCCAGAATGGATATTTTCATATAGAAAAATTATGGAATGGAAATTTTTGTATTGAAAACTTTCGAAATGGAAAATTTTGTACTGGTATTTCCATAACGAGATTTTCGTACCGAGACTTTCATAATGAGTTTTTTTTTTGTTTTTTTACCTTTGTAATGAAATTTTCATACTGAAATCCTTATAATGTTTTTTTGTACTTAGTTTTCTGTACTGAGTTTGTTTTTCGTAGTGAGTTTTGTGATTTTTTTTAGTTTTTTTTCTATTACCCATTATGAATAATCCTCCAAGCCAATCCCAAAGGTATGATTTCCTTACTCAAGTTTTCGTAGTCATACTTTACTTGATGACATTTTATTATATTTTGTTTTCAGATTATAGTTTTCTTAATTTTTTGTTTTAATAAAAACCTCAAAAGATTGAATTCAATTTTTCTTGAGAATTGGTTTTCAACCGACAGATCTGATCTCATCTTGTCACAACCAGTCGATCAACTAAGGAAGTTGAATCGTCTTCTCGTTCCCTATATAAAGGGGAACCCAAATGGTTGTCCCACATCGGTTTTCATATGACAACCCTGCTTTTTATTACAACTTAAACATGCTTTATTACATACAACTTCACTTGATACAACAAAGAAGATCGAGAGGTTTAGTGTCTTTGGGGCTTAGGATCATTACATAAAAACTTTAAACTTGAAATACAACATCTTTATTGAAATCTTCCTTTACATGACCACTACATTCCTTCGTACTTAGCATTGCATGGGATAACCTGAGGACATACATAAGAAAAGGGTGAGCTATAAAGCCCAGTAAGGGAGTACACAATGAATAACATGAGGAGTACAATACATGTTAGGCAATAGTCATATCAATAGAGCATAAGAGAAACATGAACATAAAGGCATGATAAAGCATGATAATCATAACATGGAAATGTGGAAACAACACTTAACATTGAATTAGCATGAGCCAAGGCTCATTGCACATGGAGCATGAGTAAACCCTCATTGCACTTGAAGCACGAGTAAACCCTCGTTGCACTTGAATTAGCATGAGTAAACAATCATTGCACATGACGTATCATGATACTATACTTTACCCAATGCATTGGAGCGCTATCAGGGCACACCCTTCTTAAACATTTCATTTCATGCATAAGTGTGCCACATGGATCATAAAACATGGATTCATAAAACATAATCATTTATTCCACGATAAAGGAATGTGGAATTCATACATGAAATTTTACAATCAATAAGTAAATGTGCATAAAGGTGAATACCCTTGATGGAGAAATGAACATGGTATTCACTACACAATGACATTGGCTTAGAAAATCGGTGCGATTTCGGCAGCGTAACGACGTGACATAAGAACTCATAAAAAAGGTTGATGAGAGAGAAAGGGGTTAATCATCATATTTACATGTAATGGAAATTAAAGAGGTTATATATAAACATGTCCCAACAATTTAAAAGGAATTTAGATTCATGATACAAAATTATTTCTTGAATGTAAAAGAAGAGAGAGAAGTTCATTTCGGAATTTCGGCATAGTAACGGGTGTACATGGGAGGAATCTAATGAGAGAGAAAGGGTTATCCCATCATTCAAACAATAATAGGGAAGTATGGGAGAGGTGTGAAACCATACCCCAACATTCATAATTGAAATAAAAAGGGCAATACAACTTAAAGAAAATTGTCAAAAATGAGAAAGGAAGAAAAAACCCTTACTTGGAAGTGTGCTTCCAAAGGCTAGAGAGAGGCTTGTGAGAGGCTTCTTGGGAGCTTGGGGCACCTTGGGATGATTATAGAGAGAGTATGGAAGAGGTTGGACGAACTTAAAGGGCTTTGAGTGAGGAGGAAGTGGGAGCTTGGGTGGGTTTATATAGGAAAGGTGAGAGAATTCTTTATTATTTAGGTTTGGGACCCCTTATATTAAAATAATCCAAACCACAAACCATCCCATGGTATTTGCCCATGGTTTCTGGAAAAGGAAAGAGTAAAACAATATTTTACAAGGCCAAGGTCCGAACTTATTAAAAAAATTATGGTTTCTTATGTGGAGGTGAGTCACACTCCCATGGAAATTAATTTAAAAAGGCAAAGTGTTGAATAAGTCTTGAGGGCTCCATTAATGCTTTGAAAAGAGAGTCAAACAAACCCAAAACCTAATTATTTTAATGATAAAACATATATTGGCCGAACATAAGGATTATGGTATTTTATTACATCACCATTGGGTCATTATGATGTCATAAAACACATTATATATTTAAATGGTATTTAATTTTTACCCAAAAATTTGACTGTCTCAGAAAATTATGAAAAATTCACTGTTGGATAATTTCGACGTCCTGATTCCAAAAATAATATTTATTTTATCTAAATAATTTTCTAAATATGTGAATTTTCATTTTTAAAATAAAAACTGACATTTATAAAAAAATTCACGGGTTTTGACAGAAATGGCTTTCAAACCTTAATAAAAATTTTAATTGCATTCATAAAATTATAAGATCATTTATATTTAATAAAAATTAATGTAATATTAAAAATAATATTTTATTAAAATAATATTTAATTCAAAAATCCTTTAATTTAATAAAATATAAATCTTAATTAAATAATAACTAAAAACACCATTTGTACTTTAAAAACTAATTACAATGTATCAAAAATGACTAGAAATTATATTCATTATTATATATAAAAGTAATGTGCAAGAACAGGGTACTACTTATTTGTTACATAACCCCTTAAAATAGCCGCATAAGACCTAAGGGTAAGGTGTGCGATGGTGACAGACTCTTGGGGCGGCTCGGATAACATCGCTCGAGTGGTAATTTCAATCAACTTCCACTTTTCCCGTAGACGATCACGTTCGATCTTGACTTGATAAAGCTCAGCTTGGGCTTGGTCAAGGACAAAGCCCAAAGACGCCACCTCTTTTCCGATCTCTGACAAATGGGCTTCGTAAGGGGCAATTCTACTGGATGAGGCCATCGCTTCCTTTGTCTGAGTAAAAATGGGTTCGTTAAAGCCTTATATTTATACTACTTAGATGATCACTGTTCAATGACTATAATAGTAACGGTCACAAATCTTAACGTAAAACTAAAGAAGTTGACATCTTATAAAAACATTTTTCATAAAGAAATATTTAACTGGATCAAGAGGGATTTTCCATTAATGAAACTTTGGGTTGTTACAATATTCCCCCCTTAAGAAATTTTGACCTAGAAATTTTCCTTTTCCCACACTAAAACAAATGTGGGAAACTCAGCTTCATCATATCCTCTGACTCCCAAGTTGCTTCTTCAAACTTGTGGTTTCTCCAAAACACCTTGACGAGGGGCATTGTCTTATTTTGTAGAACTTTTTCTCTATGATCTAAGATCTTCACTGGTTTCTCCTCATAAGAAAGATCATCTTCCAATTGTACCACCTCGGAAGAGAGTACATGTGAAGGGTCCAGTATGTACTTACTTAAGAGGGATACATGAAAGACATCATGCACCTTGGCCATAGTAGGTGGAAGTGCTAGTCGATAGGCCACAACCCCAACACGATCAAGAACCTCGAAGGGGCCGATGTACCTTGGACTTAACTTACCTACTTTCCAAATCTCATGACCTTCTTCCATGGAGATATGCGTAAAAACACCATGTCTCCGACTTTAAACTCAAGGTCTCATCGATGATTATCTGCATAACTCTTCTGTCGACTTTGGGCTGCCTTGATATGCTGCTGAATGGTTTTCACCTTCTCCACCATTTCTTCGACCATTTATGGTCCAAGCAACTTACGTTCATCGACCTCATCCCAACATGCTGGTGTTCTACACCTTTTCCCATACAGGGCTTCATATGGTGCCATTTGGATGCTTGAGTGGAAACTATTATTATAAGAGAACTCAACTAGAGGAAGATGTTGATCCCATCCTCCTTTAAAGTCCATTGAGCACGCTCTCAACATATCCTCAAGTGTTTGGATAGTCCGCTCGGATTGGCCATCAGTTTGAGGATGATAGGCCGTACTGAAGTTCAGTTCAGTATTCAGAGCATGTTGAAGACTCTTCCAAAACTTAGAGGTAAATCTTGGATCTCGGTCAGACACAATAGATAGTGGTACTCCATGCAACTGTACCACATCCCTGATATATATCCTTTCCAGTTTATCCAAAGAGAAATCCTCTCGAATAGAAATGAAGTGTGCAGTCTTTGTAAGACGATCCACAACAACCCAAATTGCATTGTTTCCTTTGGATGTCCTTGGAAGTTCGGTGACAAAGTCCATGGTAATGTTCTCCCATTTCCATTCTGGTATGGGCAATGGTTGCATCATCCCCTTAGACTTCTGCCTCTTTGCCTTCACTTGATGACACACCAGGCACTTTGATGTATATTTAGCGATCTCCTTCTTCATATTATCCCACCAAAAGTTTTCTCGGAGATCTCGATACATCTTTGTGCTCCCTGGGTGAATAGAGAAATTTGAACTATGTGCATCATCCAAAAGTTCCCTCTTCAGCTCCGGACTTGATGGAACACATAGTCTTTTCCCAAATCACACAATTCCTTCTTCATTAACATTAAACTCTGAGGATTTTCCCTTTTTGATAGCTTCCACTTTTTCTTGGATTCTCGCATCATACTTTTGAGCATCCTTTAACCTTTCCAAAAGAGATGGTTGAGAAATAATTTGTGAAAGGATTGATGATGTTCCCTTCTTTATGATTCCCACGTCCATCTTCATCAAGTCTAAGAAAATTGGATCCTTCTCAATTCTCATCATTGATAGAATCACTAGATCCTTTCTACTTAGGTCATCCGCCACCTTGTTCGCCTTCCCAGGGTGGTAATGTATTGAACAATCATAATCCTTGATGAGCTCTATCCATCTTCTCTAGCGCATATTAATCTCTTTCTATATGAATATATATTTAAGACTCTTGTGGTCAGTATATATCTCACATTTCTCTCCATAGATATAATGCCGCCAGATTTTCAAGGCAAAGATCACCGCCGCCAACTCCAGATCATGCGTTGGATAGTTTCGCTCATGGATTTTCAACTGCCTTGAGGCATAGGATATCACTTTATCATTTTGCATCAGCACACATCCTAATCCCTTCTTCGAAGCATCACTGAATACCACAAAAAGCTCCCCACTTGTGGGTAAAGTGAGCACGGGTGCAGTGATAAGCCTCCTTTTCAACTCCTTGAAGCTTTCTTCGCATTAATCACTCCAAGAAAACTTTACTCCCTTTCGAGTTAGCTTGGTAAGAGGGTTGGGCAACCGTGAGAAATTTCTCACAAATCGTTGATAATATCCAGCTAACCCCAAGAAGCTACGGATATCAGTTACCGATGTTGGACTCGACCATCCCTCAATTGCATCTGTTTTGGAGGGGTCCACAGATATCCCATTGCTTGTGATGATATGGTCCAAGAATGAGACTTCCTTCAACCAAAACTCACACTTACTGTACTTTGCATAGAGCTTCTCCTTGCACAAAGTCTCTAGTACAGTTTTTAAATGCTCCTCATGGTCCTCCTTGGTTTTGGAGTATATTAGAATATCATCTATAAAGACTACCACAAATTTTTCTAGGTAATCTCTAAAGAGTCTATTCATCAAGTCCATGAATATTGCTGGAGCATTGGTGAGTCCGAAAGGCATTACTATGAATTCATAGTGCCCGTACCTTGTACGAAAAACAGTCTTGGGGATATCTTCCTTCTTCACCCTTACTTGATAATATCCCGACCGCAAGTCGACCTTGGAGAAGTATTGTGCTCCATGCAGCTGATCAAACAAGTCATCGATTCTTGGGAGAGGATACTTGTTCTTTATCGTGATTTTGTTAAGTTCACGATAATCGATGCAAAGCCGCATTGACCCATCCTTCTTCTTGACAAAGAGGACTAGTGCACCCCATGGTGATGCACTTGGGCATATAAACCCTTTATCCGGATTCTCCTGTAGTTGTTTCTTCAGCTCTTCAAGATCAACAACAGCCATTCTATATGGAGTCTTGGATATTGGTAGCGCCCCAGGTATAAGTTCAATTGAGAACTCAACATCTCTTCTTGGAGGAAGACCAGGAAGTTCCTCAGGAAATACTTCAGCGAATTCCCTCACAATAGGCATTTCTTCAAGGGTGGTTTCTTCCTTGGACTCAATCATCTGAGCCAGATATGCGTGCTCATAAGGCAGTAATATCCATGCTTGAGATGATGGAGCTAAAGGAGATTCATCTTCCTCCTGACACTTGTAATGAATCAGGGGTCGATTCTCCATATGGAGTGTGATTTCCCTCTCCCGACAATTTATGTTGGCTCTATATAAGGAAAGACAATCCATGCCATGAATTGAATCAAATTCCACCAAAGGGAGTATGACGAGGTTCGACGGGAAATTCAATCCACATATTATAACAGGGGAGGACTTATATTCATGGGATGCAATGATTGCCACATTTGCCGTACTCACCGACATCTTTACTTCCATGATTTGTGGTGGTGTAGGGATTGTTCTACTAAACTTTTGAGATATAAAAGAATGCATAGAACCTGAATCAAAAAGTACGTTCGCTATTCTTGAATGAATAACTAGCGTACCTGTCACCACTTCGTTGTCGGGGTTCACTTCGGCAGAAGTGATGGAAAAAGTTCTTCCTTGCTGTCTTGGAGGTTGTTGATTGCCTCCGATAACCCTTGGATTAGGGCACCGATTCGCAAAATGACCCGGTTCTTTGCATTTGAAGCATTGAACAATGCGTTGAGGTTCGAACGGAGCGTTCCTCTCCTCTGTCGCAGCCGCGGGTCCTTCTTGCTGACAGTTAACAGCTAGGTTCCCTTCTCTTCCACACTTGAAGAATTTTCTTGTCCCCCTAAGGCAATTTCCAGGGTGCTTCTTTCTACACTTTTGGCAAGTGGGGTGCTGGAATTTCTTAGCGCCATTGGATTTATCCGTCAGACCACCAGCATTAAAGTCCACCTTACGCTTCTTGTCCCCATGATACCCCTGTGATTCTCCGATCTCCATTTCAACCTTGAGGGCACATCGGACAATTTCCTCATAGCTGTCGAAGTCACAGATCGCTAATGCTTTCCGCAAGCTAGGCTTCAGCCCACCAAAGAAGAGGTCAACCTTGCATTCGGGGGTAACGACAAAGCCGGAAGCGTATCGTACAAGCCTTGTGAAGTTTTCCTCGTACGCTCCCACAGATTATTCATCTTTCTGCTTGAGGGAAAGGAAGTCCCTTTCCATCTTAAGACGGAGGGTGCGTGGAAAATATTTATCGAAAAATATCTTCTGGAATTCCTTCCATTCCAAAGCCTCGATCTCCTCCTCAAGCTTCGTATTTTTGATCAACGTCCACCATTGATCAACTTCACCCTCCATACGATAAGCCTCTAGGAGAACCTTCTCTTTTTCAGAGTATTGGAGGATGGAGAATATCTTTTCAATGGAGTTGATCCATTGTTCGCGATCGTGGGATCGGATGATCCACTAAAAGTAGGAGGCCTTTGTCTCATGAAGCTTTCAATAGCGACTTGTTCTTTCTTAGGGGGGGTTGAACGTTCCTCTTGACCAGTGTTTCTATTCAAAACTTGAGTTAGCTGAGAGAGAAGCTTGACAAAGTTCGCGATTCCCGCTTCCATTGGATTGGGCATCTCATAAGTACAATCATCACACTGATCTTCACAACGGTTGTTAGCCCGATTTATCCTATTACCGGCCATTGGCTGGAATAAAAGGAAAGTTAGGGGTAACACATAAAGGGTAATCCAAAGACAAAAGTTGATGACTTATAAATAAACTTTAATCTCTTTAACTCATGAGTCTATAGGATTCAATCCAGGCTTTTCATGATCTTCCTTCTAACATATATTCTTAGGAGCATTTTTCCCTTAATAAGGGTTCATACTAAGATTGTGAATTTATCAAAACATATCCCCCGGGAGTGTCGTAAACAAGAGTGCAGCAAGGCCCGTTGTCGTGCACCAGTTCCCGTTCGAGTCTAGCTCAAAGCGGTGTTTTCGGGTTTTACCCCTAGGATACATCTGTGCCAGAGCCGCCTCTACCTGCTCGTATCCAGACAGGGATGTATTTGTTTGATAAACCACTTACTTAGTATTTACCAAAACTTAGGGATGTTTTTATTATGCTTATTCTTGTATATAAGGCTTTAATAGGGTTTCTTAATCCCAAAAACAACTAAACCTATCCTTTGATACCAACTATGACAACCCTGCTTTTTATTACAACTTAAACATGCTTTATTACATACAACTTAACTTGATACAACAAAGAAGATCGAGAGGTTTAGTGTCTTTGGGGCTTAGGATCATTACATAAAAACTTTAAACTTGAAATACAACATCTTTATTGAAAACTTCCTTTACATGACCACTACATTCCTTCATACTTAGCATTGCATGGGATAACCTGAGGACATGCATAAGAAAAGGGTGAGCTATAAAGCCCAGTAAGGGAGTACACAATGAATAACATGAGGAGTAAAATACATGTTAGGCAATAGGCATATCAATAGAGAATAAGAGAAACATGAACATAAAGGCATGATAAAGCATGATAATCATAACATGGAAATGTGGCAACAACACTTAACATTGAATTAGCATGAGCCAAGGCTCATTGCACATGGAGCATGAGTAAACCCTCATTGCACTTGAAGCACGAGTAAACCCTAGTTGCACTTTAATTAGCATGAGTAAACACTCATTGCACATGACGTATCATGATACTATACTTTACCCAATGCATTGGAGCGCTATCAGGGCGCACCCTTCTTAAACATTTCATTTCATGCATAAGTGTGCCACATGGATCATAAAACATGGATTCATAAAACATAATCATTTATTCCACGATAAAGGAATGTAGAATTTGTACATGAAATTTTACAATCAATAAGTAAATGTTCATAAAGGTGAATACCCTTGATGGAGAAATGGGCATGGTATTCACTACACAATGACATTGGCTTAGAAAATCGGTGTGATTTCGGCAGCGTAACGGCGTGACATAAGAACTCATAAAAAAGTTTGATGAGAGAGAAAGGGGTTCCTCATCATATTTACATGAAATGGAAAGTAAGGAGGTCATATATAAACATGTCCCAACAATTTAAAAGGAATTTAGATTCATGATACAAAAGTATTTCTTGAATGTAAAAGAAGAGAGAGATGTTCCTTTCGGAATTTCGGCATAGTAACGGGTGTACATGGGAGGCATCTAATGAAAGAGAAAGGGTTCTCCCATCATTCAAACAATAAGAGGGAAGTATGGGAGAGGTGTGAAACCATAACCCAACATTCATAATTGAAATAAAAAGGGAAATACAACTTAAATGTTTTTGACAAAAATGAGAAAGGAAGAAAAATCCCTTACTTGGAAGTGTGCTTCCAAAGGCTAGAGAGAGGATTATGAGAGGCTTCTTGGGAGCTTGGGGAACCTTGGGAGGATTCTAGAGAGAGTAGGGCAGAGGTTGGACGAACTTAAAGGGCTTTGAGTGAGGAGGAAGTGGGAGCTTGGGTGGGTTTATATAGGAAAGGTGAGAGAATTCTTTATTATTTAGGTTTGGGACCCCTTATATTAAAATAATCCAAACCACAAACCATCCCATGGTATTTTCCCATGGTTTCTGGAAAAGGAAAGAGGAAAACAATATTTTACAAGGCCAAGGTCCGAACTTATTAAAAAAATTAGGGTTGCTTATGTGGAGGTGAGTCACACTCCCATGGAAATTAATTTAAAAAGGCAAAGTGTTGAATAAGTCTTGAGGGCTCCATTAATGCTTTGAAAAGTGAGTCAAACAAACCCAAAAACTCATTATTTTAATGATAAAACATATATTTGCCGAAAATAAGGATTATGATATTTTATTACATCACCATTGGGTCATTATGATATCATAAAACACATTATATATTTAAATTGTATTTAATTTTTACCCAAAAATTTGACTGTCTCAGAAAATTATGAAAAATTCACTGTTGGATAATTTCGACGTCCTGATTCCAAAAATAATATTTATTTTATCTAAATAATTTTCTAAATATGTGAATTTTCATTTTTAAAATAAAAACCGACATTTATAAAAAAATTCACGGGTTTTGACAGAAATGGCTTTCAAACCTTAATAAAAATTTTAATTGCATTCATAAAATTATAAGATCATTTATATTTAATAAAAATTAATTTAATATTAATAATAATATTTTATTAAAATATTATTTAATTCAAAAATCCTTTAATTTAATAAAATATAATTCTTAATTAAATAATAACTAAAAACACCATTTGTACTTTAAAAACTAATTACAATGTATCAAAAATGACTAGAAATTATATTCATTATTATATACAAAAGTAATGTGCATGAACATGGTACTACTTATTTGTTACATAACCACTTAAAATAGCCGCATAAGACCTAAGGGTAAGGTGTGCAATGGTGACAGACTCTTGGGGCGGCTCGGATAACATCGCTCGAGTGGTAATTTCAATCAACTTCCACTTTTCCCGTAGACGATCACGTTCGAGCTTGACTTGATGAAGCTCATCTTGGGCTTGGTCAAGGGAAAAGCCCAAATACGCCACCTCTTTTCCAAGCTCTGAAAAATGGGATTCGTAATGGGCAATTCTACTGGATGAGGCCATCGCTTCCTTTGTCTGAGTAGAAATGGGTTCGTTAAAGCCTTATATTTATACTACTGAGATGATCACTGTTCAACGGCTATAAAAGTAACGGTCACAAATATTAACGTAAAACTAAAGAAGTTGACATCTTATAAAAACATTTTTCATAAAGAAACATTTAACTGGATCAAGAGGGATTTTCCATTAATGAAACTTTGGGTCGTTACATTTCAAGCTCCACCATCCCGAAGATCTGAATCTCTGTTTTAAGCCCATTCCGAACTTCAGCTTTCTCCGTTCCAAACTTCTCAGAGGTCTTCAGATCCGAATGTCTGTGGAAGTAGCTTCTCAATACATTTCTTCCTCTAAACCTATTTCGAAGTGGTTGGTATATAGAGAAAGGTTGGTTCGTCCTGATTTCTTCAACAAGTATGATTCTCTCATATCCAAGAACATTAAGCTTAATGGATGGGAATATGTTGCTGTGTCTAAACCTAGGAATCAAGATGAAGTATTTTCTGATTTACTTATAGAATTCTATGAGACAGTTTCCTTCTATAAAGTAGATGTCAGGGAAAAATTATCGTTTAAGTCTTATGGAAAGACTTATAAGCTTTCTTATGCCAAGGCAGCCAGCTTGGTAGGGCTGAACAATTAATGGGAAGCTTTGTTTATTTCTCATGTTTTTCCAGATTCAAAGGGAAGCTTCGACAAGGAAAAGGATTTGGAAACTCTCGGACTATCAGATGATAAGGCTCTGAAGATTTCTTCTCTATCTACAAATTTCCGGATTCTAGAGTTACGGGTACAAGGCCTTATCGTACCGAGAAAGGGTGACAAAGATAGTTTGAAGAAGAGTGAGATCTACATCCTAGATTTTCTGATAAATATGAGGAAGTTTAATCTGATGAAACACATTCTTATTACCCTTGAGAATGTTAAGAAAGGTAATTTGAGAGCTCAGATCATAATGTATCCAGAAATCCTCTCAAAATTGATAGTTCGGTGCCTTGAGTCTTTCAAGGAGGCTTGCAAGTCTAAGCCAAGAGTTTGCAAGATTATGTTGGTGAGTGATGGTACTCTCAAAAGTATGGATGTAGCCTTCGACAAGAAGACTGGTCAGTTTTTTGATTTACCTGCTCAAGAAGAAACGGTTCCAAAAGTTTTTGAACCTGAATCCTCTAAGCCAGTGAGGAAGAGAAAGATGAAAGAAGTTGAAGGTGAAGCAGAGGGAAGTTCATTCCGCACCTCCAAAACCGAAGAAGAAGAAAGCTTAACCAGATAAGGTAGTTGCTAAATGGAGGGAAGTAAAAGAGAAGAGAGTGCAAGGGGAGCCCCAGTTTGGCTTGGATCCTGCGGAGGCTAAGGCCTTGAAGGAAAGAACTGTAGATGAACTAGAAAAACAAGTGAAAGGAAAGAAGCTTAAGAAGAAGATGTATGAAGCTGAGGTAGCTCAGACTGTAACACCCCGAGATTTTATGAAAAATATTCTTTTAATTTCATTAATGTCTTGTGTTGTATTCTACACCAAGATTACCTTGCGCTATACGCAACACCGTATTAGCTTGCAGTATACGCAACACTATTCTTGGACCGTGTTACACAAAATTTTGATAATAGTTATTCTACGCAACATTGAGTATATATATATATATTAAATGTATAAATGAAATATGGTTCGATTCTGTTATACGAAACAATGAAGGATTCTTTCACAACACGCAACCCTGACTTGGCTTGCATTACACGCAATCGCATAGCGTGTGTTGTACGCAATACCGGGTTTTAATAAACAATGTTATATTATTGTAATATTGTCATGAACTAGCCGTTATGAATAGTATTAACTAAATTTTGAATTTTATAACATTATTATTCATCTTACACATTTCTAGAACGTGGTATAAGAACAAAATAAAATTTTCGGGTAAAATAAGTATTTTTCAAAAAATGCAGTTTTACCGCCTTTTGATGGCGCACCCACTTTAAATATAGTTTTTGACATGTTTATATGTTCAATTTGACAAAATAATATTCTTCTTTTGAATCAGGATGTAAAAATTTACATTAGATAAATTTTTGATATTTTTCCGATAACTTTCATATTTTAATGAATAGTAAAAACACGCTATATTTTAATTAAAAACAACTTTTTTCATCGTAATATTTTATGTGGTTAAATTATGATATTGAATGGTTTTAAAGTATATTTAGAATATATTTTTACCACTTAATATAATGTTGGTCATTGGACACAATTTTACAATTAAACCGAACATAAACAAGTGTCAATCTTTTGATAGTTATTATCTCTTAAAAACACGCTTTTTGTTTTGACAGCGGGAATTAATTTTAAATTAATTTCTGCCACTTCTGTGTTTTGAATTTAGAAAAATGGATTCCATATTTGGAATCAGGATGTTCAAATTGTGTAAATAGATAACTTTTATTTTTAGACATTTTGAATAATTACTGCAGTAAATATTTTATTTACCATGGTTAAGGGTAAATCCGGTAAATAAGGGTTAAAAAATAATATTATAATAATATTAAATTACCCTAAAACGTGTCTCAACCCCATTGGTTGATACATGGTCGACCATGGGCATCTTTGGGTCGATTTTGGGACCCCATTGATCCACTTGTAAGTGATAATGACACTTTATTTTAATTAAGTTAAAATGAATACAAAAATGACACAAGCATATATCTTTTAGCAAAACAATTGTTACATAGGGTTATATATGTTGGATTTTAGATTATAAATATTCATTAGAAATATAAAAAGATTTCCTACATGATGGTATTTTATTTGTAATTTTTAGACATAAAATAAGTTAATTTATTTATGACACAACGATGATGCAGTAATTATCTTATTAATGAAATATTGACATAATTGATGTTATAAACACCAAAATAAATGTAATTTGAGATTTTTTTATGAATTACACTAATTTTATAGGTTACTATGATATATTAGTGTTGATTTAATCAACTTGTTTCGAACATTTAATTCTGTTATGACTTTCACAAAAATCATATATCAAATAGTGTCAAAATTGACACAAAATAGTTTTTAAATCAAATATTATATTATTAATTGTTATTTTATTCCTAAAAAATCTAAGGTTCGGCCAAATGACTTAGATAAGGATATATATATTAATAATAAACAATTTGGGGTTCGTTTGGCATGTTATAGTAAGTTTATTAACCATATAGTGAAAGAAAACAAAAAGACATGGTAAAAGTTAAATTATTTAACTTAGAGTTAAATCTAATTGATAAGGTTAAAATAATATCCTAAACTTGTCTAAATTCTATTGGTTGATAGGATTTCGACCCATCCCCACTTTATCTTCGAAATAATACCCTTTGGAACCATTATAAACTGATTTTGACTTTAATATAAAATAATATTTTGAGATATTCCTAAGGTGCCCCTCTCCTCCCCTATAAAAGGACACCTCCTCCCCCTACTCCTCACACCAATTTGAGCACTCAAGCTCGGACAAACCCTGACAAAATCTCTTCTCCACTTCCCTAGAAACATCCTAGAGGTTCTGGTCTTCCTCAAAGACCAATTCTAGTTCCCTAAGAGGAGGTCTCAAAGAGGCACTTCAAAGAAGAGGTAATTACCGTTACCAATTCTTTCATCTTTATTTCTTCTTCCACTTCTTCTTCTTAGGTTGTTTCATTATGAAGTAATAACATCAGTATCACTCATATACTGATATGTTATTATAAGTATGAAACAACCCTATTTCACCATCTATCCATCCTACGGAAAAAGAAATCACCGCGCGTGCGTACGTACGGAATACCGTCTCCACGCCGTGGTGTAATCTATTTTCCACCACCACCTTACATGGATGGGTATAATGGTGTAAAGAATAACTATACATAGTTATTAAAACATCATATTGATTCTGATATATTGTATAATCCACTCCAATTCAATTCAATATTTATAGAAATGATATCATCGCTCGTGCGTACGTACGGACTACCGTCTCCACGACGCGATGAGATTCATTCTCCATGTTAACCATTTAAGAATGATTATAATGTATATATAAGAAATAATAATGAAATATATGACATTATAAAGCTACTGGATTTATGTATATATATACATATGTATGTCATCTACTTACTTCCATTTCAAGACAATAAGGAAAGGAAAACAGCGTTCATGCGTACGTACGGACTACCGTCTCCATGAACGGTGTTTTTCATTTTATTTATCTACCTATTATATATATATATATATACTGAATATATATGATATATAAATCATATTTTATATTCTGGAAGTAATTAAATCATGATATAAGTAATAATGATGTCAAGAACAACAAGTCAAAACACCTACGATAAATGAAACGATTTTACCCAAAACGCTTCTTTAACATGGAATTTACAAAAGAACGGGTAATATAATGTCATAAGTGAACCATATATGATATCATAACAATGAATATGATTCTGCAATAATTAAATAACATGATTTAAATTATTATACAGGAGGTTCGGACACTTACAAAGCAAGTCGGACCTAAGGTAAGGGAAATATCACAATCTCATTTTTATCCGAGATTGTTTATTCGTAAGTATTTACTGGGGTGTATTTTATCATCCACATCCATGTTTCATCAATATGTAATATTATTTCCATCCAACTACAATTGTTTAAATCCATTTTTACTCTTCGGTGAGTTTTTAGTAATATGTATGAAAGGAATCTTTTGTCGTTTTTCGTACGAGGTACTTTTTGACTTTTCCAACAAAAGTACGAAGAATGTTTTCCTTTTAACTTATAAGGCATGAATGGATTTTTAAAACATTATTTCCAAGAAGCTTCCTTTACAAGTTTTCAAGTTTATTTTTAATCAACTTCTTTTATTTTAAAGTTGTATGACATGTTATGAAAGGAAAAATGTTTTTGAAGAAGAAAGGATATTTTCCTCAAGAATGGAGTTCAAGTGTTTTATCAAAATTATTTTCCATCTAAGATAATAAAGGGTTCTGTTTTTATCCCTATTATTACATGGATTTGATTATGTTGTTATGGAAACATTTTTATGAATTCCTTTATCTTATATGAATTGTTTTATGATGTCATGTTGTTTAAGAATCCCATTTTTTATTACATGGGTTATGCGATGATGTATGATTTATGATTATGTGGCACACATAAGAAAGGATTCATTATAAGATGGGTGGGACCTATATCTCCCTCCAATGCATTGGGTAAAGATTTTATATCTCATGAGATAGACATGGCTGGAATGGTAGGTTATACCGGTTCAGTGAAACAGGACTGAAACGAGGGTTACTCGATTCAGAAAGGGACTTTGTCCACTAAGATAGTCTTGGCAATGAGTCATGACTAACAAGAAATGATTTTCCAGGATTATGTGTGCATGCCACAAAGTTTCAAGTTTCATGTTATGATTATGGTGATCTTATTTTCACTTCTATGATTTGTTCCATGTTAAGATATTATGATCTCTTTTGCAGGTTATGATTTTCAAAAAGATATGATATGATTTTTATTTCTTTTGTATACCCTTACTGAGCATTTGAGCTCACCCTTTTATGTTTTCTTTTCCCCAGGATATAAAGAAAGGTTTTAGGTAAAAAAAATGGAAGATCTTTATGGGAGATATTGAAGATCTTTCACCAGGATTAGAAGATTATGTTCCGAGTTTCCAAAGACACTAAACTATTACGATCCTTGTGTGTGTGTTTTTGTTATGTACTAAGTATTCCGCAAATGTAATGTAATGTCCATGTACGTCAGGCTACGGGTCTCTACAGTTGGTATCAGAGGCAAATGAGGTAGGAATGTATCCGATCCTTGGGAACTCTCACATGTGAGCGTTGGACGAAGCATGGCTCTCCGCCCAAGGGCTTCATGAGGAAATGGCTGCCACTGGGGATGGTGGTGTGTCCCGCCCAGGGGGTGTAGCCGCCCATGGAGTGCCCTGATAGGTATCAATTGTAGTCCACTGGAAGTAATTCTAGACCGCTATAGTTGGTATCAGAGGAAAGGTTTAGTCAACCTTTGGAAACTAGGATGCGAAAACGTTAGTGAGATCCCTAGAGATATTTCTAAGGTATGTCTAGGGATGTCCCTAGGGATAAGTATACGTATAGGTTATAGTAATAGAATTATGCTAACGATCATAGAAATAAACCTAAGATGTTGGATATTGAAGGTACTCCCCCTTTATTATGTTGTTTTCCCTAGCATGATTTTTGCCTCTCACACTATTCTTTTTGGGTTTTAGACGATGGCTGGAACCCGAAGGAACCGTGTTGATCGATGCAATGGACAATGCAATAATTGTCCTCCTGAACAAACAAATGTTATGGGAGATGGAGTGAAAAATCTTATTGCTATACTTACACAAGCTATGAATCATTCTGGACATCCAAATGAGCAGAGAAGGGAACAATATTCTATTGAGTCCTTCATGAGGCAACATCCACCTTCTTTCAGTGGGTCTTCTGATCCACTTGTTGCTGAACAATGGATCAGTACCACTGAAAAGATATTTTCAGTTCTTCAATGTTCTGAACATGATAAAGTCATCTTAGCAGTATATCGTTTGGAAGGTGAGGCTGATCAATGGTGGAATCTTATCAAGAATACCAGGCAAAGAGATGAAATTGAGTCCATGGAATGGGACGAGTTCAAGAACTTATTTTTCAGTAAGTACTTCCCTCGTATTCTTCGAACAAAGATGGAGAAAGAGTTTCTTGAACTGAAGCAAAGGGACGATGAATCTGTTGGTACCTATGAAGCAAATTTTACAAGACTTGCAAGGTATGCTTCTGGTATTATCATCCAACCTGAAAGTAAAGTTGATCGATTTTTCAGTGGCTTAAAACCAAGTCTTCGAAGGGCATTAGCTATAAGAGACTTCAGTAGCTATGAAGAAATTGTGCGTTGTGCTATGAAGGTAGAAATGGAAGTTGGTGTTACATATCCATCTCATGGTTTTGACAAGAAACGAAAGATTGAGTTCAAGGAGAAATCTCAGAATAATGGTGAAAAGAAGATGAATGTTTCCTTATGCACAAAGTGTGGAAAGAAGCATGGTGGAGATTGTCTTAAAGGGACTAGAAAATGTTTTAAGTGTGGAAAAGAAGGTCATCGAGTAGCTGAGTGTCGAAGTAATGGAAAAAGGGTTTCTAATGATGTGAATAAAGCAAACACTGCAGAGAACGCACCACCAACACTTCAATGCTTCAAGTGAAAGGAAATGGGGCATTATGCTAATAATTGCCCTAATCAAAGGGTTAGTGATGATCAACATGAGCAACCACTGAAGGCAAAGGACAAGGGGAAATCATATGCGATCACTATTGGCAATGTTGAATATGACAACGATGTGGTGGAATGATTAAGTGTTTATGTAATGGGATTCCAAAATAATGTTGTATTGCAATATTTATTGATGTGGTATTCAAAGTGATTGAGATATTTTTTTTGGAAATAAGATGATATGCGCATAATGAAGACGAGAAAATGAAATGTTTAATAGTATTCATGAGCTCATTATTGATATAAGGACTAAGTGATATCATGGTTTGATTATATAGAATTTTGAGGATTTTGGTATGTGGAAAGTGTTAACTTTTAACTGCACTCATGTTTTCACTAAGGTATTCAAGAGAATACATGATTAAGGACTTTGAATGTTTGGAATGTGACCAACAAGACATATCTTATGATATGTGGGGATCAACGACAGTATTAAATCTCTGGGAATCGTTTTCACTATGTTATGAGAGTGGACTGCAGTATTATGGATAAGCCTAAAGATTGAAATGGATTATGTTGGACATAAGTGATTATTGTTTAAGGATAGAAGTTTTTTTTCGATATTATTGATGGGATGTTATAGTAATGTAGTTTTAGAAAAAGGACAACCTGCAGGACGGGCGACAACCCATCGCTTCGGACAAGGCTGTAGGAATCGAACCCACAACCGAAGTGCGACTGGCCTTTATCGCCTACCACTGACCTACAGGAAGTCCATGTTTAGTAGAAACTAGTTTTATTATATTAAGCAGTATGATATATGAAGTATAAGTCCATTTTAGGAACCATATATGATTAATCTCACTATAGATCGACTTATGTATATAAGTTTTGCTGACCTTTTGTTTGAGACAGATGGAATGACCTGTCATTCTATCACATGATCTGCTAACACATCACGAATAACAAATTCAACTTCATTTCTTTAAGGGATGATGCGTAAATTGTTCAATTCACGAACAACAGTGAGATTGTAACAAAATCATGTAAGTATTTCTTTTAATTCATCAACTTTAGGGAAATGATATTGAAAACCAAAAATTTTGTCCTAGTGATCTTATATCTGATGAATCGGATGGTACCTTAGATCTTCACAAATTTATGGCTTTGTGATTGCTAGATTTTCCATAGCCATGTTCTCTACCACTCTCCATCAGAACATAATTGTTAGATTTCTCTTCCATATCCATATTTTCACCTATGTGGAAACCCAGTGATTAGTTTATTTGGGTAACCGTTACGTTTCATACTTTTTTTTTTAAAGATAAGTTTTGGTATTCCTTTTTACGATGTGGGTTTCTATCAAAGAAACTTTGAAATAGTAAACCATTTATAACCCCGACGAATTTCGAGGGAGAAATTAATTTTAAGGGGGGTAGAATGTAACACCCCGAGATTTTATGAAAAATATTCTTTTAATTTCATTAATGTCTTGTGTTGTATTCTACACCAAGATTACCTTGCGCTATACGCAACACCGTATTAGCTTGCAGTATACGCAACACTATTCTTGGAACGTGTTACACAAAATTTTGATAATAGTTATTCTACGCAACATTGAGTATATATATATATATATATTAAATGTATAAATGAAATATGGTTCGATTCTGTTATACGAAACAATGAAGGATTCTTTCACAACACGCAACCCTGACTTGGCTTGCATTACACGCAATCGCATAGCGTGTGTTGTACGCAATACCGGGTTTTAATAAACAATGTTATATTATTATAATATTGTCATGAACTAGCCGTTATGAATAGTATTAACTAAATTTTGAATTTTATAACATTATTATTCATCTTACACATTTCTAGAACGTGGTATAAGAACAAAATAAAATTTTCGGGTAAAATAAGTATTTTTCAAAAAATGCAGTTTTACCGCCTTTTGATGGCGCACCCACTTTAAATATAGTTTTTGACATGTTTATATGTTCAATTTGACAAAATAATATTCTTCTTTTGAATCAGGATGTAAAAATTTACATTAGATAAATTTTTGATATTTTTCCGATAACTTTCATATTTTAATGAATAGTAAAAACACGCTATATTTTAATTAAAAACAACTTTTTTCATCGTAATATTTTATGTGGTTAAATTATGATATTGAATGGTTTTAAAGTATATTTAGAATATATTTTTACCACTTAATATAATGTTGGTCATTGGACACAATTTTACAATTAAACCGAACATAAACAAGTGTCAATCTTTTGATAGTTATTATCTCTTAAAAACACGCTTTTTGTTTTGACAGCGGGAATTAATTTTAAATTAATTTCTGCCACTTCTGTGTTTTGAATTTAGAAAAATGGATTCCATATTTGGAATCAGGATGTTCAAATTGTGTAAATAGATAACTTTTATTTTTAGACATTTTGAATAATTACTGCAGTAAATATTTTATTTACCATGGTTAAGGGTAAATCCGGTAAATAAGGGTTAAAAAATAATATTATAATAATATTAAATTACCCTAAAACGTGTCTCAACCCCATTGGTTGATACATGGTCGACCATGGGCATCTTTGGGTCGATTTTGGGACCCCATTGATCCACTTGTAAGTGATAATGACACTTTATTTTAATTAAGTTAAAATGAATACAAAAATGACACAAGCATATATCTTTTAGCAAAACAATTGTTACATAGGGTTATATATGTTGGATTTTAGATTATAAATATTCATTAGAAATATAAAAAGATTTCCTACATGATGGTATTTTATTTGTAATTTTTAAACATAAAATAAGTTAATTTATTTATGACACAACGATGATGCAGTAATTATCTTATTAATGAAATATTGACATAATTGATGTTATAAACACCAAAATAAATGTAATTTGAGATTTTTTTATGAATTCCACTAATTTTATAGGTTACTATGATATATTAGTGTTGATTTAATCAACTTGTTTCGAACATTTAATTCTGTTATGACTTTCACAAAAATCATATATCAAATAGTGTCAAAATTGACACAAAATAGTTTTTAAATCAAATATTATATTATTAATTGTTATTTTATTCCTAAAAAATCTAAGGTTCGGCCAAATGACTTAGATAAGGATATATATATTAATAATAAACAATTTGGGGTTCGTTTGGCATGTTATAGTAAGTTTATTAACCATATAGTGAAAGAAAACAAAAAGACATGGTAAAAGTTAAATTATTTAACTTAGAGTTAAATCTAATTGATAAGGTTAAAATAATATCCTAAACTTGTCTAAATTCTATTGGTTGATAGGATTTCGACCCATCCCCACTTTATCTTCGAAATAATACCCTTTGGAACCATTATAAACCGATTTTGACTTTAATATAAAATAATATTTTGAGATATTCCTAAGGTGCCCCTCTCCTCCCCTATAAAAGGACACCTCCTCCCCCTACTCCTCACACCAATTTGAGCACTCAAGCTCGGCCAAACCCTGACAAAATCTCTTCTCCACTTCCCTAGAAACATCCTAGAGGTTCTGGTCTTCCTCAAAGACCAATTCTAGTGCCCTAAGAGGAGGTCTCAAAGAGGCACTTCAAAGAAGAGGTAATTACCGTTACCAATTCTTTCATCTTTATTTCTTCTTCCACTTCTTCTTCTTAGGTTGTTTCATTATGAAGTAATAACATCAGTATCACTCATATACTGATATGTTATTATAAGTATGAAACAACCCTATTTCACCATCTATCCATCCTACGGAAAAAGATATCACCGCGCGTGCGTACGTACGGAATACCGTCTCCACGCCGTGGTGTATTCTATTTTCCACCACCACCTTACATGGATGGGTATAATGGTGTAAAGAATAACTATACATAGTTATTACAACATCATATTGATTCTGATATATTGTATAATCCACTCTAATTCAATTCAATATTTATAGAAATGATATCATCGCTCGTGCGTACGTACGGACTACCGTCTCCACGACGCGATGAGATTCATTCTCCATGTTAACCATTTAAGAATGATTATAATGTATATATAAGAAATAATAATGAAATATATGACATTATAAAGCTACTGGATTTATGTATATATATACATATGTATGTCATCTACTTACTTCCATTTCAAGACAATAAGGAAAGGAAAACAGCGTTCATGCGTACGTACGGACTACCGTCTCCATGAACGGTGTTTTTCATTTTATTTATCTACCTATTATATATATATATACTGAATATATATGATATATAAATCATATTTTATATTCTGGAAGTAATTAAATCATGATATAAGTAATAATGATGTCAAGAACAACAAGTCAAAACACCTACGATAAATGAAACGATTTTACCCAAAACGCTTCTTTAACATGGAATTTACAAAAGAACGGGTAATATAATGTCATAAGTGAACCATATATGATATCATAACAATGAATATGATTCTGTAATAAGTCAATAACATGATTTAAATCATTATACAGGAGGTTCGGACACTTACAAAGCAAGTCGGACCTAAGGTAAGGGAAATATCACAATCTCATTTTTATCCGAGATTGTTTATTCGTAAGTATTTACTGGGGTGTATTTTATAATCCACATCCATGTTTCATCAATATGTAATATTATTTCCATCCACCTACAATTTTTTAAATCCATTTTTACTCTTCGGTGAGTTTTTATTAATATGTATGAAAGGAATCTTTTGTCGTTTTTCGTACGAGGTACTTTTTGACTTTTCCAACAAAAGTACGAAGAATGTTTTCTTTTTAACTTATACGGCATGAATGGATTTTTAAAACATTATTTCCAAGAAGCTTCCTTTACAAGTTTTCAAGTTTATTTTTAATCAACTTCTTTTATTTTAAAGTTGTATGACATGTTATGAATGGAAAAATGTTTTTGAAGAAGAAAGGATATTTTCCTCAAGAATGGAGTTCAAGTGTTTTATCAAAATTATTTTCCATCTAAGATAATAAAGGGTTCTGTTTTTATTCCTATTATTACATGGATTTGATTATGTTGTTATGGAAACATTTTTATGAATTCCTTTATCTTATATGAATTGTTTTATGATGTCATGTTGTTTAAGAATCCCATTTTTTATTACATGGGTTATGCGATGATGTATGATTTATGATTATGTGGCACACATAAGAAAGGATTCATTATAAGATGGGTGGGACCTATATCTCCCTCCAATGCATTGGGTAAAGATTTTATATCTCATGAGATAGACATGGCTGGAATGGTAGGTTATACCGGTTCAGTGAAACAGGACTGAAACGAGGGTTACTCGATTCAGAAAGGGACTTTGTCCACTAAGATAGTCTTGGCAATGAGTCATGACTAACAAGAAATGATTTTCCATGATTATGTGTGCATGCCACAAAGTTTCAAGTTTCATGTTATGATTATGGTGATCTTATTTTCACTTCTATGATTTGTTCCATGTTAAGATATTATGATCTCTTTTGCAGGTTATGATTTTCAAAAAGATATGATATGATTTTTATTTCTTTTGTATACCCTTACTGAGCATTTGAGCTCACCCTTTTATGTTTTCTTTTCCCCAGGATATAAAGAAAGGTTTTAGGTAAAAAAATGGAAGATCTTTATGGGAGATATTGAAGATCTTTCACCAGGATTAGAAGATTATGTTCCGAGTTTCCAAAGACACTAAACTATTACGATCCTTGTGTGTGTGTTTTTGTTATGTACTAAGTATTCCGCAAATGTAATGTAATGTCCATGTACGTCAGGCTACGGGTCTCTACACAGACTTTGTTGAAGTTTAATGAGATGGTTTCAGCGAACATTCCTGTTCTGAGATATTTTTCTCTGGAATCTCTACCTGAGACCCCAGGAAGAAACTTTGTCACTCCGGAAGCGGCAGTTGCTAAGCATGTTGAGGAAGTAGAGTAGATTTAGCAAGTAGAAGAAGAAGAAGTAGTTGCTGAAGGTAGTGGTGACACCAGAGATGTTTTAAAGCAAGTAGATGATTATAAGGGGACTCCTTCAGAACATTTTTCTCTCTGAAGCTCAGAAGCTGAGTCTTCTAAGTTAGTCACTTCAACGATGGATGAGGAGAAAGGAGATGAAGAATTATCTTATCATACAGAGGAAGAAAAACTTCTACATGATATTGCTCAAATGGAGAATGTAGAGTTTGGTGCTCAGAAAGTTGCTGATGAGGAAGACAATGTTGTTCAAGTGTCTGACAGTGAAAAGAGAACTCCGGAACATGAATCCATTATGAAGAAGGACAAGGGAAACCAACTTGTTGTTGATACCCCGATCTCAGTGGTTGTAAAGAAAAGGGAAGTTGGTGATTCTTCTAAAAAGAATGTTGAGCATTTTGAAGAAGAAAATTCTCCAAGAAAAGTTTCGGATTCTGAGTCATCTTCATTGGGGAATGACTTTGTTGTTCAGTTGTTAAAGAAGTTGGTAGGTACTATTCCGACCTTTTCAAGTATTGATTCAAGATGCCAGATGCTCCAACATGCATTGAATCAGAAAACAGACTCCGTATCCAGGGTTATGGACAAATGTGTTGAGATAGAGGCTTAGTTCAAAACTTTCTTTGTTGGCTATGAATCCCACAAAAGATCTTGAAAGAGGATGACTAGTTGGTCGAGGAAGACTGTAGAAGAGATGAGGCTCTTTGATGAATTCCAAGACAATGTGAAGGATGACTTTGAGACAGAAGACAGGAAGATAAATGAGCTTACTTCATCCTTTGAAGAAAAGTTAACAGATGAAAAGAACTTCCAGATTCAAGAAGTCAGAGATCTGAATGGGAAGCTGAATTCTGTTTCTCAAAACTGGAAGTATGAAATGGATCATCGGATTGAGTTTGAAGAAAAGCTGTTAAAGCAAGAACAAATATTGAAGGCTCAGGAAGAAAATATTCAGGCTCAGGAAGAAAAGCTTCAAGCCCAGGAAGAAAAGATTGAATCTCAAAGTGCAAGAATTGTTGTGTTAGAAAAGCAAGCCGAGGAAGACCATGAAAACTTGAAGAAGATAAAGACTATTCTTAAGGGTCTCATGGTGAAGGGAAAATATCCAAAATAGACAGATCCGATCTTTTGTTGTATCTAATATTCTTTGTTGTTGAGCTTTCCAACTTAATGAAAATTGTGGTTTCTCATTTCTTTTGTTGTTGCTACTAATTTTTTTTTTCAGGTACTTTGTTATTTTTTTTCTATTCTGTCAAATTCTTTTTGAAAATCACAAAGGGGAGAAGGAAAAGAACCCTAATAAAGGGAAAAAGAATCTTAACAAAGGGTGAGAAAGAAAACATACTCCAATAGAGTTTATCTAAGGGGGAGTTTTTCATTAAAGAAGACTTTCTTATTCGTAATGAAATATCATTCCGGAAATCTAGAATATGATCCTTAGAGTTTCAAAGCCTAAGGGGGAGTTAGTCGTATTCAACAATATCCTTAAAGCAAAGGGAGATAAGCCTCAATGTTTTCTTTCTTCTTAGAATTTCTTTTTCGTAAGGATGTTTGCGCTTTACAAAAAGGGGGAGATTGTTGAGTCAATAAGGTTTTCCCTATGAATTTCCCATCCCTTCTTTCTTTGAAAATCACAAACACCTTATCTTTAAGAAAATTTCTTTTATAAGGAAAATTTCTTTTATAAGGAAAATTTCTTTTATAAGGAAAATTGCTTTTATAAGGAAAATTGCTTTTATAAGGAAAATTGATTTTTAAGGAAAATCGCTTTTGTAAGAAAAATTATCCTTACCATATTTTCATCCATATATTTCTTAAGTATAAGATTCAGATTCATTTCTATATTCTCGGAATTGTTTGAAACTTTGATATGAAGCATTATGTTTTATGATCCGAATTCTAGATGAGAACTGTAATAAAGTTTCACTCCGAATTCTATATGAGAACTATAATAATGTTTCACTCTGAATTACAGATGAGAACTGTAATAAAGTTTCATTCCGAATTCTGGATACGAACTATGATTAAATTCTACTCTGAATTCAGGATAAAAATCCTTATGAAGTTCGACATCGAATTCTCATTACGAATTCTAATGATGAATTCTCATTACGAATTCTGATGACGAATTCTCTTTCCGAATTCTCATTCCGAATTCACCTATTAAACAGAATCTGATCATCTTTGTTTTATTCACTCCGAATTTATTTAGAGTCTGAAAATTATTTTTGGTTAGACTAAGAACTTTCATTTTGCTTACGTTTTATAATTTGTCTACTCTTTAATATTTTTCTTACACTCTGAACCTTCACTCCAAATCTTCACTCCGAACTTTTTAGTTAAGACTTAAAACGATGTCATACATTCGTTTACACTTGTTTTGTTATAAAACAATGTCGTCTATCCTGTTATAAACTAACCATTGGTTAAGTTACACGTGGACAGATCCCTCCGATTTTTAAGGAAAATATGACCATTAGAAAGGAGGCCGACCTTTCCTATAAATAGGAGCTCATTTGAAAGATCTCAAAGAAGAATATAGAGGATTTGATCGATCTAGAGACCACACGCTGCTAAGGTGATTTATAGAGAGATAAATCTTTTCATTCCTTGTGCGTACTGAACCGCTCATTCAGTTTTTGCTTAGTGCATCTCCGAATATTGGTGATTACATTCGAGGACTTCCAGGGATAGGAAGACAGAGGTGCCGACTACCTTGAAGTTGAGGGCTTCCTTGCTGAGGAAGACAGAGGTTTCCAACTACCTTGAAGTTGAGGGATTGCGGGGATAGCAAGACAGAGACTCCGATCATCGTATCGAGGGCTTACCCTGGTGTGGGTAAGTCAGACTTGCTTGAAAGTATAAATCAGGGGACCTTTATCCAAGGTTGTCAGATACCCTTCTCTTTGGGTTAAAAGACTTATATCTTGTTACTTGTAGTTTTACTACTTGTTTCTTTCCGCTGCATATTGTATTGTAAGGAAAGTATAACTTTCTTATACTTCCTTACTTGTATTCTGATTCATTTAGATTCTATACGCTTTAAGGTAGAATCTCATATTGTAATCTTTAGTTAATTTTCAATTTCCGGAACCATATTTCCAGAACCTACTTTCGGAATCTCTTTCCAGTTTTAAGAAAGTTCATAAAACTTGATGTTTATAACTTTATTCCTTATTTTAAGTTTTCATTTGGTGTTAGAGGTGTTGTGAATTTTCTTAGTTTAACCTTTTTAAACTTAGCCCTTTCCTTTGATTAAGGAAAACACAGTTATTCGTAACTAACTTTAAAGGTTCCAAAGAAATTTTTAAAGTGTACAATTCACCCCCCCTCTTATATATTGAGCATCTACATCATTATTTAGATCCTTCAATGTTTTCTTCAAACCCTTTTTGTAGTGAATCATTAGGATAAGGACCATCAAACTAAAGTATTAGGATATAATGGCCTTATTGAGACATCATGATTGATTCTTATTTAAAAAATATGAGACAATTCCCACTAGTAGTATTGTTGAAAATTGTTGGGACAAACTTGAGGCTTGGGCCTACCTGATGTCACCTCATGAGGGATTCCTTTTTTCCCGAATTTATGGGAGCCTTCTCTGTGAATGGTATACACTTTTTTAGATAATACATCAATTTAAGTGTACTTATATGAATTTTCCTCCCCTATTCATATTCGATATGAGAATCATCTGATGGTGGATATCTAGTTATGGATGATGTTCATCAGGGAGGAGACTAAGGTCCATATAGAATTCCATTACCATGATACTGAGATCAGTTTAATTAGACGTTATATAAAAGTTTGGTTCCTCTTATACCCAAATGGAAAAATATCTATATTAGTAAGTCATGCTACAAAATTTATCCTAATTTTCGAATCCAATCACATCCTGGAAAATATCTTGTCTGGAGAGGACCAACATCTCCAATAGTTCATTGTAAGGGAGCGAGTAATTTACCATCAATATAGTTGTCAATATAAGCATTAAAAATCACGACCATAGTGAGTTCACTACCTATGAGTAAAGTTGTTCCTACACTATTATTTCCTACTTCATTTCAGGGATAAATGACTTGTAGAATAGAAAACTCAAAGGCAAAGCTATAAAGAATACTATGTCAGATATAGTTACCTTTATACAGCTTTTATCATGTTATTGCTCCCATAGGTGTAACTTTAAAAGATCATCCTATTAAGGTCAAGGATTTCCAATGATTCCTTTTTGAAATTATTTAAATCATGAATGTTCTGATATCGTATTCTCCTTTGGTGCAATAAATGTTTGTTTGGGGAATATTGGAGGTTTCTTTTGACGAATATGGTTATCCAATCATCAATGTAGTGTTAAGACTTATCTTTCTACCATATACACATGGACATAGTATTATTACGATAATAATAATGTTTTTTTGTTTTTTTATTATTATATGAATCTATAGGAGATCTTCCACTCCCTTTATCCCTAATATATTCTCATAGTGGTACGACTGGTGGAGCTAAAAGTGGTGACAAGAGAACTGATGATGAGGGTTCCACAAATCAAATATATTTGATGAGGGTGGAAATTAACATACCTGGGGTATCATAGTCCACAATTCCATCAATTACCTCGTCAATTAATTTGACATTTCCACCTTCTAAGGACCATTCCTTAGAGAGTCAAGGGAATAAGAAGTGCTCTGAACTATCAGATCCCACTCACCCAAAATCCCTAGTTAAGTGTTTTACTTTACTCATTCCCTATTTTGGACCATTCTAGTAAACCATTTTTGTTTTTAAATAATTCATAGAACCCCTACTATCCCACTTGGAGGAACACATATTCACTCCTGAGGATATATGTGAGCATTCAATTGCTCTATTAGAGACTTCACTATTGGGACCCAACCCATAAAAAATAAGTGATGCCTGAAGTTCCAGCTAAGTTAGGCTTGAAAACAACTATAGACATTCCAATGGTTGTTTAATTTGATATAGAATGGGCGAATTCATTTTTGTAGGAAACTGATGCTGATAAATATTCCTCTACTGACTTACTCTTAATGGGGGAACATCTTGGAGAGGGTGAGAACTCATTTTTAAAATTTATATATAGTTCAATTTGCTTCATGTTTTATAACATTTATTTCACTCTTGTATCCCTAAAAGGCGATGAGAAAAATATGAAAAAAGAGAAAACACTGGTGGTGCTACCTGGCCGCTCGTTACAAGTGGGTATTCCCTCCTCACCCGAAGATGTGGTTGGGGTTGGAAATGTTTCTAGTGATGTAATTGAAAAAGTTATATTTCCAATATCGATCAAATATTTTGGTTACTTAATTTCATAGTTCCATTTATCCAATAACTAATAAAACTTTATGCCTCTCATTATAGTTCCTTTTCCTCTAATCTTGGAAGCTCAAGTCCCTTCTTCCTCAGGGATTCCTTTGAAAGATTCAACCAACACAGAGGTCGGCCCCCTACCCACTTGATCAAAGACTACACACAAGAATCCATTTCTTAGTGACTTAGTGCAAAAATATATTCCTATTATCAAGATTGGGTTGAGTCAAGGTTTAGAGTTTGTATCACTTTATCAGATGATGTGGCAACAAGTGTGGAAGGAGATTTGGACCTTAATTCCCAAGGCCCCTTTGGAAGGGATGAAAGACTAATTGAGTTGTATTTGGTTTATGTTCACCAACCTTGGTTATAAGGGCTTTGATTATACATCTCTTCACACTCGAGTAAAGGAATTAATTTATCTACGGTAAAAAAGAGATCCATTTAATTAAGGGTAGAAGAAATTGACACTTCCTCTTCAGTAAACAAAAGTTGGGATAGGGCCTTAAGCAAATCATCCAAGTGTGTGGTGGAGGTGGAAGCTCACTTAGACATGGTCAGTATTGTGAAGGTTAAAATCATACATTTATAATATGAAATTTGTCATCTTCATAAAGTGTTATCATAATTGAACCATGCACTTCAGATATCAAAGAAAAATATATCAAAATATCAAGGGCTCTTTAACTCGATAGAGAAGGAAAAACATGATGTTGTTTCTTAGGATAAGGAATTGCAACATATCATTGAGGTGGAGACAAAATCTATTGATCAATTATACCAATCCATTACCTCAATGGAGCAGAAAACTGTAGATGTCAACAACTCCTATGAGAATATTCTAAGATGGGAATGCATATTTCATGACTCTTCCATTATTTTTTTATTTATTAGAGAGGATTTGATATGTGAAGATTACTCCTTTTTCACATTATCTATGAAAAAATTCTCTACACTTTAAACATTATTGTTCGGTTTTCTTTTATTCATGATGTGGATGACATTTCAATGATTTAATTTTTCATAGATAATCAACAATACCCATCCTTTGTATAATATCAAGTAAACCTAAATGCCTGGATTTGAATGTTTAAATCAAAACATATTTTTGTCTAGAAATACCCATGAATTCCCACAAAAATGATATTCTTTATTAACGTACCCAGTGTAATTTTATTTATATTACCTTACTCAAAATGAAAATTTGGGTAAAATATGTTTCCTGGAGAGAGAATACATTATAACTGGTTGAAGTTAGTGGACTTAGTGAGTGTTTCTTGAATTTTCTTGGAAAGAATGGTGATCCATACAATATTTATATCTTTATATTTATATTTACCTATTTTTTCCTAATATTTATATATGGGAAGTCATAGTGAGGATGGACTTGGATTTTGTTTAGGCCACTCTCTTATGGATTTTTGACCTAACATGTTTTGTGCCTTTTCCATTTTATGAATGCTCAATATTACCTAAAACAAAAAAAGTGCATGTCCAATGAGTAGAGAATTGACTTTTTCCTAGGCTTCCCTTTTTGGGGTTTTAACCTAAAAAGCATTGTGTCTCTTTTGATTTCCTATTTTAAGGTCTTTATAGTAGACCATTGCTGTAGTTTAGGGTCTTTTATCTTAGAGCTTATATTGCTATAGTTTAGGGTCTTTTAGCTAGGACCTTCTACTACTAGTAATATAACTTCTCCGAAGTAGAATTATCCATATAGTTTAATGTCATGCGATATGGACATCTTGCATGAAGTTTCACATCATGCAATAGGGACATAAATATGCTATGCAGTTTAAAGTATTTTTGTTAAGGGATAATCAAGCTATGTAGTTTAAAGTTTTAATTTTAAGAAATAAGAATGATATTAAGTTTAAATTATTACTTCTAGGAAAATATTGATGAATATATAGAGTGGGTAAGACATGGTAAAGATGTCCCAAAACACCCCAAGGTGCTGATTTCTGCCATGGTGTTGCTAGGGATTATAAAGATTGGAGTTCCTTTCCTACAATGAGGGGATACCACTAGTTGGAAGGTCAACGCCCTTATGCATCAATATCATGGTCAAATAGAGGTTTCCCCACTTTTTTCTAAGGGCCATGAAATATTCATGAAGAATTATTGGAGGATGATTAAATATTAGGGAAGATGAGTCCTCCCAGATAGTTGGAATATAGTTAGTTTAATTCAAAACACAAAATTTTGAATCGATGAATATGGAATGGAAAATATATACCAAGGATTGCCCAAAGTACCCTAAGGTTTTGAGTTCTAGCACAATATTACCAGGGATCATGAGGATTAGAGTACCTTACTTAAAAAGAGGATATTCCTCTAGTTGGTAGGTTAGAATCCCTTATGCATGATCTTGTAGGGATTATATTCATGATCAAGTAAAGGGAATCACCATTATTCCCCAAGGGCCATGAAATAATTTTGAAGATTCAAGTGTCTGGATGATAAAGTGGTAAATAGAGAAAAATCTATCCAGGAAGTGTTTTTTCACCCTATGGTAGTTTAGATAATATTTGGAAGTGTCAGGACCTATTCCATGTTGTTTTGAGTCACATGGTGTGGGAAATAAAATGGTTTGGGAATGGATTGTAACATTCCTACTTTGAGAAAGGGTGAAATACACAGTGATGTAATGTTAAGTATAACAAATCTTATGGAATAGTTTGGTTGAGGGGATTTTAAATCATGGTCGAAAGTTCTTGGGTAATGAGTAATGATATAGGAAACTCAAACCGGGGATAACCCAGAACACCCTAAGGTGATGGGTTCTACTATAATGATGTCAGGGCTCACAAGAATCAAAAATCCATTTTTTCAAGATAATGATCATTTTTTTGACAATTGGGAGCTCATATATAGGAACCATGGGAAGACATTAATAGTCAAACAAAGGGTCCCTTAATGTTGGGTGTCCTTTTCCAAGGTCCATGAAAGGTTTTATATGATTCAAGGAACTAAAATCATGAAGTATGATTTATGGAAAATGTAATATTCAAAAAGTATTTGAGAACCCTAAAAGTTTTCTTTCTACCTAGTGAACAAGTTATCACAAAGAGGATATGTATAAAATCATTAATATAATATTTTTATGGGACCAAAGGGTCCAAAAATCATGGATCAAAATTTACTTGGGAAAAAAGTGGGATTTATGAGTTTTATGCATCATTTATTTACACTATTGTTTTTCTAAATTCTACAGATAAAGAGTTTAGGGAGTGAAGGATTGATTTTTTTCTCAGGCCTCCCTTTGCGGGTTTTTAACCTGAAAAGTTTTATGTCTCTTTCACTTGAAATTTTGGGTCTTATAATTTGGGCCAGCAAATGCTAAAGTTTATAGCTATACAACCATGAACAAAGTGCATGCATTTTATGGTCATGATGCACACTGAACTGGTAGGAGGAAAATATTACACAATATCCTAATCATGACACCCAGTATAATAGCCATGAACCCGCACTCCTGGATCTAGTGTTGAAATAATAATATTTATATTTATGGATTTGATGATGATAATTGTGACCCATTTTTTTCCCATCCAAACCTTATGACATAATGAGGAAAATTTGGATCACTTAAATTTTCAAGGACCTTTTAGGTTTAGAGTTTTAGATAATTTGGACAAAATCCTACATAAATAATACCCATGTCATCAAATGATAATTTCTCACACTTAAACCATATTTTATTATTTCAGATTATGTTATTATCATCATCCATATGAAATCCCTTATATACATTATTCATTCAAACTCACTCTTTATAAGATGGGTAAAATAAATCATAAGAAGGGTGAGATCAAATACTCAGTAAGGGTAGACATGATAATTAATAATTAAAGGTTATCAATGAGTATTAGAAGTGTATAAAGGTATGATGAGATAATCAAAATGCATGAGAGATTCATAAAATAACTCATACCCATCATTACCTAGACTATCAATTATAAAATGTGGAAAAGGAAAGAGTCATTAGAATCAATAATCATGATCCATGGGATAACAATCTTGATCATAAGAAATATTAAAAAAATATAACAAGTATAAAAAAATGTTTGCATCTTGGAACATTTTTCTTCATAACTAATATTAAATCCATGTCCAAAATAACTGGAGCGTAGTTATATCCAAAGGATAAATACTCAGGTAACTCCATCCTTCTTACCACTCAAGAGAAGGTACATTACCCAATTCATTAGAGTGATGTCTGGATGCACCCATATTTTCACATATAACGGGTTCACTGAGAGAAATCATAGAATCCCCATCGTATAATCTATAATGGGCTCACCTGATTCTATATGCACTACCCCATCATAAATTCTATAACGGGATCACCCAACACTATATAGGACACCCCATCATATAAGTAATTTCGAATAACCACAACATTAATATAGTACAAATAAAAATCATATAATAAAAAACTCATAAAAATAATCATTTTTAATTTCATAACTTGGTTAACCCATAGAAAATAAACATGTTAAATAACAATCTCTTTGAAACATGATTAACCCATGGAAATGAAACAAGTTCCATAACAATCTATTTGAAATAATCTTAATCCATCTAGAGAAATAATGAGGATGGTATATTTACATATTACCCCAATTTAATCATAAGTAAAAACATGGGTTGTTAACATTGATGAATAAAAATACCATTAAAATATCATTAAAAAACTTTTTGAGGGAAATATTCATTTTTATTTTGAAAATCATTTTTTAAAACAAAAAATTGAAAATCCTTTTCTTTGAAAACCACTATTAAAAATGTTGAATTTACAGAATATTAAGAAAAACGTTTCTTTAAAAATAATATTATAAACTTTTAAGGAAATATTTAAATAAATTATGGTCTTGTTGATGGATAATTATGTACATTTTTTAAAGAACATTACTTTTACATAGTAAAAATGTTATAAAAGTTCCTTTTTTGGAATGTAAAAATAATATTCCTTTTAAAACAATTTAAAAAATAATAAATTGTTACGAATTTATTTAATAAATTATTTTAAAAATGTAAAAAAATTGATTTTTTTTATAAAACATGGGTTTGAAAGAAAATAGATTTCATATAAAAGAGAGAAATGAGGTTGTATTTTCTTAAAAAAACATTATAATACATTTTAAGTACCATAGAGTGGAAAAATGGTATGATTAATTAAAAATATCATTAATAACCATATAAGAATAAAATTCGCAAGTTTTAAAATATTTTACCATCAATGACTTAATCATACACAATCTCGATAAATGATGATATCATAACAAAATACTCTTAACACTTTTGTATCATTGAATAATAATAAAAATGATAGAATAAAATTAAAATGCACTTATATTATCATGAAAATGTGGATATTACAGATATAACATGTTAAATGTATAGTATATACACCTTATAAATGATGATTGGTGTATAACTTAACATGCATCTCCAAGGAGGAAAATTGAGAAAAAAATTCCTTACTGACTTGGTAACTTTGAAACTGTAAACCCCATGAAAGGGCGATTCTAAAATGGATATGTAAATCACCATAAATTTAATAATAATAATAATAAAATAAATTCATGGGTAGTATATATATCACAAATAATAAGTGGTGATCATGTAATACATCTTACATAAATAAAAGTGGGATGAGAGAACCCTTACATTGAGCCTAACTTTCTACATGTGTCATTATCTTCATGAATAATAAACCCGTATTAATTATTTAATTTCTTTATAAAAATTTTCATGTTTATTATTACTTTTATTTCACTTATTAACACATTATATACAATTACTTAATCGATTAAGTTTATGTTGGATGTTTTGACCCTATTCAGCTTGTGTGTCAAAAATGACTTAGGTTGGTTGAATATGGTCAAATAGATAATTATTTCAAAATATGAATAATAATAATAATTAAATAATTATATATTTATATTCAAATTATACTTTTAAAATATATCATGAAATATTATTATAAAAAATGAACTAACATTATGATCATGAAGACAGTAGGTTGTACACATGCATATGTAACATTTATATTTTTCAATGATAATTATAGAAATAAGGTATGTAATATTTTTAAATTAAATAATTATAATAATATTATAAATAAAATATTTTTTAATTATATATACTTATGTATAACATTCTTGTTATTTGGTGGTGAAAAAATGGAATCACATCGCTTCGAGGAGGCAGTAGTCCACACATCCATGAACAATGTTATAATTTTTTCAATGAGTGAAAAGGTAAAACTAAAATGATATATTATATACCAATAATGATAAATATTTCATATATATAACATATATTTATTATATTTACCCCTATTATCTTCCATTTAACAAGTTTGTGAAAAATAAATCACATCGCTTCACGAGGTGGTGGTCCACCGTACACATGAGCGACGTTATCATATCCCTTATAAAATGAAAATAAAAGGGTATATATGATATAATGGATAATAAGGTATAATTATGTTATAAATAAAATATATAAACTTTATATATATCATAATAACCAACCATGAGAGGTGGTAATGGAAAAATGAATGACATCGTTTCGTGAGGTGGTAGTTCTCCGTGCACACGAATGCGGATTTCGTAACCCATTTCATGGAAGTTTTTGTGGTTATAGGTCATAAAATTAACATAAAAAATATATGTATATATAAGATAATTATTTCATTATATCATCATGGTATAATAATAATTTAATGGGGTGGAGAAATAAAGAAAACGAAAAATGCTCGTTGATGAACGTTACCTCTTCTTCGAGTAACTCCTTTTGGATTACACCAAAGGACTTCCTTGGATAGATTTATTCAAAAATAAAGGATTATAGGATGATATTAGGGAATTTTATAAGTGATTTGAGTAAATAGTTTCCTCAATAAAGTGTTCTAAATCATAAATAGGGGAGGATAGGTGGATCCCTTTTATAAGTGAGGTTAGTTGTACACCTGTAATTTGTTTGAAAGAGTGAATTACAACCAATCTTTTTCATGTAAACATGCCCCAATAATGGTAAGGTATTGAATATATAATTAATAATTTCAAAATATTTCAATTAAATGGGGTTTTTATATGTTTCTAGGTGACTTCCACCATAAGTTTAAAGTTTAATCCCTCAGTAAACTCATTTCTACCATAATTGATGTGATTAATTTTAACTATTTTCAATAATCATTATGGTCAAAAATTATGATGGAAATATTATAAATTTTAAAATATTATGATTAAAAATAATAAATCAATTTTTACAAATTTAACACCCATAGTTTATAAAATTTAATTTAATATTAATCTTGTAGACGCGGTGAGACAATGGGTTTTAAGGATAATATTTTTTTTGGAAAAGAAGATTCTATATCAACTCAATGATGGATAATTATTAGTGTATAAAAATTAATTAATATTTAATGATAAATATTATATACATTTAATTTAAAACATTATTAATTTTGTATTATTTTAATTAATTAAAATGCATAACCATTGTTCATTTTAAAATAGTTTTTAGAAAAAATATTTTTTTAACCCAAAACAAACTTATATTAAAAACCGATATAAATTTGCTCAATGTATTTAGGTGGATTAAATATAAAAAAATAATACTCATGTTACTTTAAAATATATTAAAAACATATTTGGACTTTTTAATTTCTTAATTAATTGAAAAGAAAAGACTTTTTACAAAAAATCGGTATTTTTCACTATTCGATGAAAAATCATTATTTTCCAAAATGTCTCAAAATATCACCCAAATTAAATTTTGATATTAAAATTTCAAAATTTAATTTAATTTTATAAAATTCATTCTCTAAAATTTCCAAAAACTTATTATAATACTTTTCCTGAAAAGAAATAAAAATCATTTTTGAAGAAATCATATTTTTGAGGAATAAAATCAATTTACTAAAAATTGATTTGTACTAAAAAATTATAAATAATTTATATTTATTTATATAGACACACACATATATATATTTTATAAATTAGTTAATAATATTCATACCTATCAATTTAACGGTTAGGTTATTACGGTAATATATATCATTGGTCGTTTAAATTCGGTGTTGCATGTTCAATACTCTACCGAACATAAAAATATCAATGTTTCATGTAACACAAGATAAAATGAGTGTTGCATGTAATGAAATATGTACATAGTGTTGTGTGTAACCCCAGATAAAATCCGTGTTTCATTTCCTTTATACTATCAAATATGATTTTCTTCTTTTAAAATATCCGGGTGTTACATCCCCCTTTAATAAATTACATCCTCATAATTTGAACTTTATCTTGGAAATAAAAGGTTAGAAATTTGAAAATACATTTTTTATAAACCTACATCATGAAAAGGGTTAATAAAAATTCCTCTTGATAATATAGAAATTAAATTACAATGGTCATACGAAATAACACATAACTAGGTTTCCAAATAGGAGAACATATGTGGGAATGAAAGAAAATCATAAATAATTATAGATAATGATTGTGGTAGTTGATCAAAATCAAGTAAAAGTCAATTGAAAGTACGGGACTCAAAAATATAAATATATGATGATCAAAAAGACAATTAGTTCATTAGAAATAAAGGTATGAGGATTAATTTGTTGGTTCAAGATAACTTTCCTAAAGTTGAGGAATTCTCCTACTATTTAGAATAAGAGAATATGAAAATATACTTACTTTGTGTGTAAAATTTCATCCTTTAATAAATTTACACCTTAATATCATCTTTTTCTCCAATTATGTGCATTCAAGATGAAGTTTTTGATCCTTAATCACTAAAATAAAATTTTAAATACAATATAACCATAAAAGGAAAAACAATGTATTCCTCATATCTTTAAACATTAACTAAAACCAAAAATAGTTATCACATAGTAATATAACTCCAAAAATGAATATAACTTAATATGATAAAATAATATTCAAAATTGTACATTAATACCCAATATTGAAACTAAAGAATTCCATAACCATATATCCCAAATAACCTTAATAACTAAAAAATTAAAGAGTTTTTTAAACTAAAAGGTAATCTCATACCTTTTAGATTTCAAGCCCAAAAATATTATAATCTTTTTTTAAAGTAATAATAATAACTTAGTCACTAAATCCCTTATCAATCTCATGATTATCTATACGATAATAATTATTTTCCCATAATTATCTCAATATCCAAGATCATATAAACCATAAAGTTTATAAATACCTTAAAACATATAACTACAAAATGTAAAAGAAGACATCACATTAAACCAAATATTTACATATACTTCAACCCAATAAGTCATTTCCTAATGTTTTGTTAATCACTTTAATATCTCATAGCTTAAAACCTCACAGGGGTGTCTCCGAATTTGAAATTATGATAAAAATAATAATCTTGTAGACCTAATATGGTATCCATAAATCTTAATATAACCTCAAATGATAACTTCATAATCTTAAAAGTTATATAAAAAACATTGATCCCAACTATAATAGCCTGAAACCCACACTCCAGGATCCAATTCTAAAATCATAAACTTTACATTTATTGATTTGATGATGATAATTGTGACCAATTTTTTCTATCCAAACCATACGACATAAAAATAAAAAATTGGTTCACTTACATTCTTGAGGACCTTTTAGGTTTACAGTTTTAGAGAATTAGGAACAACTCTTTCCTAAGAAATTCCTATGTTATCAAATAATATTTTCTCCCACCTAACCCATCTTTTTATATTTCACATTAAGTAATCACCATTATCCATATTAAATCCATTATCGACATAATCTATTCAAACTCATTATTTATAACCTAGGTAAAATAAAACATAAGAATGGTGATATCAAATGATCAATAAGGTTAGACATATGCATTCGTAATTGAATGTCATAAATGATCATAAGAAGTGCATAAGGGTATGGTTACATAATCAAAATGCATGAGTGTATCATTGAAGAACTCATTTCCATCAATACATGGATCATCAAATATGGAAACATGGAAAATTCAAGATTTATCAAAATTAATAATCATGATCCATATGATATATATATTAATCATAATAAGCATTATGAACCCATAACAAGCATAAAAAATGTGTTGGAATCTTGTAACATTTTTCTTCATAACTCATGTTAAACCCATGTTAGAAATAACTAGAGCCCAATTAAATCCATTAGAGAAACCATTAGGGTACACCATTTTTATTTCCACCCAAGACAAGGTAAATTATACAATTAATTATAGAGTTGTCTAGGAACACCAATAATTTAATCTATAATAGTATCACTCCACACTATCTGGACTCCCCAATCATTTACTCTGAAACGGGCTCACCTGGCTCTATCTAAGACACCCCATCGTATAAGCTATAATGGGCTCACCAGAAGCTATCTAAGATGCCCCATCATATAAGAAATATTCAACAATCACAACATGAATAAAGTAAAAATATATTGAATATCATCATAAAACTCATAAAAATAATCAATTTTCATTTAAGAACTTGTTTAAACCCTGGAAAAGAAACGAGTTCCATAAAAATATCTTTGAAACATGATTAACCCATGGAAAAGAAACAAGTTCCACAAAAATATATTTGATAAAATATTAATCTATATAGGGTAAGAATGAGGATAGTATAATTATAAAATATTCCCATTAGAATATAATTAAAAAAAGGTTTCTGATGTTGATGATGGAAATACCATTAAAATATCATTAAAAAACTTATTTATGAAAATTTTATTTTAAATTTAAAAATAATTTTTTTAAAATAAAACATTTTGAAAAATCATTTCTTTAAAAACCAATTTTAAAAAATATTAATTTCTTTAATATTAAGAAAAAAATTTCTTTAAAATTAATCTTGTAAACATTCAAAGGAAACTTTAAAGAAATAAAGGTCATTTCAGCGGGTAATTCAATACATGTCATCATGAAAATATATTATGCACAATAAAAAAGGTTAGAAAGGTTCCTTATTTGGAAAGATACACGAAGATTAATTTTTATTTTTACAAGGTTTAAATTTTACTTAATAAATAATTTTTAAAAGGTTAAAAAAATTGAAAACATTTTTAGAAAACATTGTTTTGGAAGAACACCTATTTTCCACTGAAGAGAGAAATAAAATCAGATTTTATTAAAAACACATTATAAAACATTTTAAGTAACAAAGAGTGAAAAATGATATAATTACATGAAAATTTCATTAAGAAATATATAATAATAAAATTCACGAGTTTTATAATATTTCAACATTGAAGGGTTAATTATATACAATCCCAACAAAGCATGATATTGTAAGAAGTGAATCTTACCACTTTTGTAACAATGAATTGTAATACCCATGAAATAATAAAGTTAAATTAAACTTATCATATCATAAAAATAAGTATATTCATGACATAAAATGTTAAAGGGTTGTATATAAACCTCATAAAATAAGATATGCATATAACATAACAAACATCTCAAAGAAGGAAAAATGAGACAAAAATCTTTTATCGCTTTGGTAACATTGAAACCATAAAACCCATTAAAGAGAGATACTAAAATTGATTTTTAAATAAATATAAATTTAATTATAAGAATAATAAAATACAATAATGGATAATATATACACCAAAAAAAAATTATTGGTGATTATGACATACATCTTAGAGAAATAAAAGTGAGATGAGAAAACCCTTACCTTGAGTTTGACTTATCATGCGCGTCTTTATATTCCTGAATAATAAACTTATGTGAATAATTTAATTTATTGATAATTTTTTAAAATTTTATTATTAATTTATTTCAGTTATTCACATTTTATATATAATCACTTAATCGACTAAGTTTACATCAGATACTTTGACCATATTCTGTTTGTGTGTCAAAACGAATTAGGTGGGTTTAATATGGTCAAAGTGGTCATAATTTAAACACATGAAGAATTTTAATGATATAATTATCATATTTATATATCAATTATACTATTTAAACCCATCATGAAATATGGTTATGAAAAATGAACTAACGTTACACCTATGGAGACGATAGGCCATATGCATGCATGAGTAACATTCCCATTTTCAATGATCATTATGGAATGAAGGTAAGTAATATTTTATATTTTAATAATTATAATATTTTCATAAATAACATATAATCAAAATATATATACTTATATATATCTTTATTTTTATATGGTGGTGAAAAATGGAATCACATCGCTTTGAGGAGGCAGTAGTCCACACATCCACAAACGACATTATCATTTTTTCAATGAGTGAAAAAGTAAAATTAAAATGATATATTATATTGTAAGAATTATAAATATGTAATTAATATAATAAATATTTAATTTATGTAACATATATTTATTATATTTACCATTATTACCTTCCATGTGACTTGTTAGTGAAAAACCTATCACATCGCTTCGTAAACCGGTTGTCCTCCGTACACATGGGCATTATTATCACATCCCTTACAAAATGGAACATAAAAGGGTATATATTATAAAGTGACTATATAGGTATAAATATTTTATAAATATTATATATAAAATTTTTATATACCATCAAAACCAACTGTTATAAGTGGTAGTGAAAAAATGAATGACATCATTTCACCGGTCGATATTTCACCGTACTCACGAATGGTGATTTCGTAACCCATTTTATGGAAGTGTGAGTGGTTATTGGTTGTAACCCTAAAATAAAGCAAATATTAGTTTATGGAATATAATTATGTTATTATATCATCATGGTATAAGAATAATTTAAGTGTTAGGAGAATTAAATAATACAAAAATGCTCTTTGATTAATGTTACATATTCTTCGAGTATCTCTATTTGGTTTTCACCCAAATCCTTACTTGGTTGGATTTATTCACAAATAAAGGATTATAGGATGATATATGGGAAATTTATAATTGGTTTTGTTATGTATTTTTTAAACCAAATATGTTTTAAATTTTAAATAGGGGAGTAGATGTGGTGACCTTTAATAAGTGAGGTGAGTGACACACTTGTATTTATTTTGAAAGAGTGAATTCCACCAACATTTATTTCATTTCACCAGGATCCAATAACGATAAATAATAGATAATATAATATATAAGGTCTAAATATGTATATAAAATTAGTTTTGGACAAGTTTATAAGTCATTTTACCCTTAGGATTAAAGTTTAATCCCACAGTAAACTCGTTTTTACCTTAATCACTGTGATTAATTTTAATTGTTTCCACTAATAATTACGTTAAAAAATTAAGTTATAATTATTATAAATTATAAATTATTCTGATTATAAATATTAAATCCATTTTTACAAATTCAATTATGATAAATGGAAAATTTTAATTTAATATTAATCCTGTAGATGCTGTGAGACAACAAGTTTTAAGAAGAGTATTTTTTTAGAAAAAGAAAATTCTATATTATCTCTAAGAAAAATAATAATAATTATATGAAAATTAATTAATATTAAATTATATGTATTATATAAATTTAATTTAAAACATTCCCCATTATATATTATTTTAATTAATTAAAATATAGAAACATTTTTAATTTTAAAACAGTTTTCAGAAAAAACCGTTTTTAAACCCCAAAACAAAATTATACTAAAAACCAATATAAATTTGATTCAAAGTAATTAAGTGGATTAAAAGTAAATAAATAATACTTAGTTTAATTTAAAACATATTAAAAACATATTTGGGACTTTTAAATGTTTTAATTTATTTAAAAGAAAAGACTTTTTACAAAAATCAGTATTTTTCACTATTTACTAAAAAATCAATATTTTATGAAAAGTTCAACAATTTAACCCATATTTAATTTTGATATTAAGATAAAAAAATAAATTTAATTTTATAAAATAAATTTTATAAAATTTAAAAAAATGAATAAAATGTTTTTTTTCAAAAAAAAATGCAATAAAAATCATTATCGAAGATTTTTTCTTGAAGAATAAATTCACTTTACTAAAAATTTATCAATAATTTATATTTATTAATATATATATATATATATATATATTTTTCATCAATTAATTAATACTATATATACCCACCAATTTGACGGATAGGTTATAACAGTAATATATATCATTGGTCATTTGTGTTTAGTGTTGTATGTTGAATACACTATCAAACATAAAAATATGAGGGTTACATATACAAAAAACTAAAACGAATGTTGTATGTAATTAAATATGAACATAGTGTTTAATTTAATGTAAGATAAACTTAGTGTTTCATGTCCTTTACGCTATCGAATATAATTTTTATATTTTAATATCTCGGGGTGTTACATCCTCCATCCTTTATTAAATTGCATCTCTACAATTTAAAATTTATCTTAGTAATAAAAGGTTATACATTTAAAAATATTTTGTTTTGTAAACCCAATTCATAAAACGGGTTAATAAAACATCCTATTAATAATAGATAAAGGAAAGTATAAAGGTCATATAGAATAAGACATAACTAAGTTTCAAAATAGAACAATTTAGGTGAGAATGGAAGAGAAGTGTAAATAATTATAGACAATGATTGAGGTCATTGATCATATGAAAGTGAAAGATCAATGGAATGTAAGGGCCTCAAAACTATAAATCTGTAATGATCAAAAATACCATGTTTCACCTGAAATCAAGGTACCATGATAACATTTTTTTCAAGGCCATTTTTCTAGAGTTGAGTAATTGTCTTACTATCTATACTAAAAAGATATGGAACTATACATAATTGATGAGTATAATTTTATCCTTTAAACAATTTACACCACCATCTCATCTTTTTCTCCAATGATGTGTATCCAAGAAGAATTTATCATGCCTAAATCATTAAAATCAAATTATAAAGGCCATAAAACCATAAATGGATAATAAGATATTACTACTATGTTAAAACATTAACCAAACCAAAAAATGGTTAGAAAATCATAAGATAATTCAAAAAATGAGTAAAAATACATATGATACAATAATTTTTAAAATTAAACAATAATACCCAAATTTGAAATGAAATCATTCCATAACCCTATATCCCAAAAAACCCCAATAACCTCAAAATTAAAGAGTTTTTTAAACTCAAAGGTTATCTTATAACTTTCATATTTAAAGCCCAAAAATATTGAAATCTTGTTTTGATGTAACATTAATCACTTAGTCACTAAATCATTTTTTGATATTGTGGTTATTTATATGATAAAATATTTGTTCATATAATTACCTCAATATGCAAGATCATATAAAGCATAAAAGTTATAAATACCTTAAAACATATTCCCACAAAATTTAATCTAATAAATCACATTAAAAAAAGATTTACATACACTTAAACCAAATAATTTATATCATAAAGTGTTATTAATCATTTAAGATATCATCAGTCAAAACCTAAATGGGGTGTCTAAGACTTTGAACTTATGATAAAAATTAATTTTATATGCCTAATATGGAATCAATAACTATTAATATAAACTCACATGATAACATTCTAATCTACATAGTTATCTAAACCGACCTTTGATACCAACTATAATATCCTAGAACCCACACTCCCTAATCCAGAGCTAAAATCATACAGTTTACATTTTTGGATTTAATGATAATAATTATGACCAATTTTTTTCAATCCAAAATATACGCTGTCAAAAGGATAAATTGGTTCACTTAAATTCTCAGGGAACTTTTAGGTTTAGTGTTTTATAAAATTAGGAAAAAATACTATATGAACAATACCCATGTCATCAAATGATCATTTATCCCAGTTAACCCGACTTTTCTTATTTCAAAAGGTTATCATCATCATCCCTTTGAAATCACTTATAGGCATAATTGATTCAAACTCATTCTTTAGAACCTGGGGAAAATAAAACATAAGAAGGATGGGTTAAAATTCCCAGAAAAGTTATACATATGAATTAGAAATTGAATTTCATCAATGAGAATAATAAATACATAAGGGTATAATGGCATAATCATAATTCATGAGAGAATCATAAAATAACTCATACACATCAATATTTGAATCATCAAATATGAAAACATGGAAAAGGAAAGAGTCCTTAGAATAAATAATCATGATTCATGTGATATAAATCTTGATCATAAGAAAATTTATAAACCCATTACAAGAATAAAAAAACATATTGGTATCTTGGAACATTTTTCTTCACAACACATGTTAAACCCATGTCATAAAAAATTTAAGACTAGTTAAATCCAAAGTAGAAACCCTCAGGTAACTACTACCCTCTTGAATCTCAAGAAAATGTACATTACCCACTTCATTTCAGTTCTATCTAGGTTCACCCACAATTTAAGCTATAATAATCTCACCTGGTGCTATCCAGGACACCCCATCATATAAGTTATAACTGGCTTACCCAATTCTATATAGGAAACCCCATCAAATAAGCTATAATGCGATCACCAGGTGATATATAGGCTTCCCATTATATAAGTAATTTTCAAAAACCACAACACGAATAAAGTAAAAATAGTTTTCATATCATCATAAAAATCCTAAAAACAATCATTATTCCTTTCATAACTTGGTTAACACATGAAAAAGAAATGGGTTCCTTAAAAATCTATTTGAAAAACTCTTAATCCATATAAAGAAATAATGAGGATGTAATCTTTAAAAAACACCCCCATTAGAGAATAATTAACAACATGGTTTTTGGATTTTTATATTGATAAATGGAAATACCATTAAATAATCATTAAAACATTCTAAGAGAAAATATATTTTTCATTTTGATAATTAATTTTTAAAAGATAAAAAATTTAAAAATACATTTATTTTAATTTTTTTAAAACTATGAATTTATATAATTTTAATAAAACATTTTCTTTAAAAATAATCTTGTAAACTTGAAAAGAAGGCTTCAAAGAAATTACAGTCATGTCAGTGGGTCATTTCATACAAGTTGTAAAGAACATTCCTTTTATATAGTAAAAAGGTTAGAAAAGTGTCTTGTTTAGAAAGATAAAAAATATTCTAATTTTTTAATAAAAATAAAAATGGGAAAATTTTATTTAATAAATCATTTGGAAAAGGTTTAAAAAAATTGAAAACCTTTTTGAAAACAAGGTTTTTTGAAGAAAATAGATTTTTGTCTAAAGACATAAATGAAGTCAAATTTTCTTAAAAAAACATTCTAAAACATTTTAAGTACAAAAGAGTGTAAAAATGGTAAAATTACTTGAAAATATCACGAATAACCAAAGGATAATAAAATTCATTAGTTTTATAAGATTTCAATATCTGAGACTTAATCATATACGATCCTGATAAATGATGAGATTGTAACAAGAGATACTTAACATTTTTGTAACTTTGAATCATTATCAAAATGAAAGAATAAGATTAAAAAACCTTATAATATCATAAAAATAATGATATTCAGTATATAACATATCAAATAGGTATTATATATACCTCATAAAATAATATAGGTGTATAACATAACATACATATCAAAGAAAGAAAATTGTGACAAAATTCCCTTACTGCCTTGGTAACATTGAAACCATAAACCCCATAAAATATAGATCCTAAAATGGATATGTAAATACCCTTAAATATAATTATAATAATCATAAAATATATTAATGGTATGTATATACACCACACAACAAAAATAAGTGGTTAGTATGGCATAAATCTAACAGAAATAAAAGCGAGACATGAGAACCCTTTCCTTGAGTCCACGTTGTCATATGTATCATTATATTCCAGAATAATAAAACTATTTTAATTATTTAATTTCTTTATAAACATTTTAAATTTTATTATTACTTTTATTTCACTTATTAACATGTTATTTACAATCACTTAATCGATTATGTTTACTTTTGATGTTTTGATCATATTCGTCTTGTGTTTCAAAAATGAATTTGGTGGGTTGACTATGGTCAAATAGGTCATTATATAAACATATAAAGAATAATAATCATGAAATAGTTATCATATATATGTATAAATTATACCTTTTAAACCCATCCTGAAATAAGATTATGAAAAATGAACTATGGTTACAATTATGGAGACGGTAGGCTGTACGCACATATGTGTAACGTTTCCATTTTTTGATGAATATTATGGAATAAAGTAATTAGTATTTTATCATAAAAAATGACCATAATATATTAAATAAAATATTATTTAATTATATATACTTATATGTATAATTATTTTTATTTGGTTATGAAAAAAGGAATCACAATTCTTCGAGCAGGCGGTAGTCCACACGTCCACAAATGACATTATCATTTTTTCAATGAGTGAAAAGGTAAAAATAAAATGATATATTTTATTTAAATAAAGATAAATATGTCATTAATATCATAAATATGTCATATATACCACATATATTTATTATATTTACCCTTATTACCTTCCATGTAATGCATTAGTGAAAAACGAATTATATTGCCTCTTGAGGTGGTAGTTTGCCGTACACACGAGTGACGTTAACGTATCCATTAAAAAATAGAACATAACATGGTATATATGATATAATTAACCCAAAGGTATAATTATGTTATAAATATCACATATAAACTTTATATACATCCTCATACCCACCCATGAGAGGTGGTAATGTAAAAACGAGTGGCATCATTTCGTGATGTTGTAGTCCTCCGTACACATGAATGATGATTTTGTAACCCATTTGATGAAAGTGAGTGTGGTTGTAGGTAGTGAAATTAATATAAAAAATACCATTATAATTAATTTATTATATCATAATGTTATAATAATAATTTAATGGGGTGTAGAAAGAAATAAAACAAAAATTCCCATTCATGAATGTTACCTCTTCTTCGGGTAACTCTTTTTGGTTTGCACCAAAGGCCTTCCTTGGTTAGATTCATGTAAAAATTAAGAATTATAAGATTATATGAGGATTTTTTATAAGTTATTTGGTTTATTAGTTTTTGAAACAATGTGGTTTTAAAGTTCTAATATTGGAGGAGAGGTGGATGACTTTTATAAGTGGGGTGAGTGTCACACTTTTAATTTTTTTGAATGAGTGAATTCCACCCATGTTTTTTTCATATAAATAAGCCCCAATAATTTTCCATTATTGATAATAGAAGGTATAAGTTTGAAAAATGGACATAAAATTGGTGTTGTACAAGTTTCTAGGTCAATTTTCTCCTTAACATTAAAGTTTAATCTCTCGATAAACTCATTTTTACCTTAATCATTGTGATTAATTTTAATTGTTTTCACTAATGATTATGGTCAAAAAATTTAGTTTGAATTATTACAAATTATAAATTATGATGATTAAAAATATGTAATCCATTTTTAGAAACTCAATTTCTCAAGGTGAAGTTTTTTAATTTAATATTAATCCCATAGACACGGTTATACAACATGTTTTTTGAAAGAGTATTTTTTTAGAAAAAGATGATTCTATATTTACTCTACGACTAATAATGATCATTTTATGAAACTAAAATAATATTTAATAATAAATATTCTAGAAATTTAATTTAAAATATACCTCATTAGTTATTATTTTAATTAATGAAAATGGAGAAACAATATGCATTTCAAAACAGGTTTTAGAAAAACCAGTTTTTAAACCGAAAGAAAAATTTATACTAAAAACCAATATAAAGTTGATTAAAAGTAATTAAGTGGAATAAATATAAATAAATAATATTTAAGTTAATTTAAAACATATGAAAAAAATATTATGACTTTTAAATTACTTAATTTATTGAAAGTAAATGCCTTTACAAAAATCGGTATTTTTCACTATTCACTGGAAAATTAATATTTTATTAAAAATCACAAAATTTGACCCAAAGTAAATTTTGATATTTTGATTTCCAAAATGAAGTTAATTTTATCAAATAAATTTTTTAAAAGCTCCAAAAATTTATTATAATATTTTTTCAATAAGATAAATGAAACTCATTTTTGAAGAAAATATATTTTTGAAGAATAAAATCACTTCACTAAAAGCTGATCGATTATTTACTAAAAATTTATCAATAATTATTAATGAGTAATATATATATATATATAAATATCATAATACCTAAAAATTTAATGGCTAGTTTATAACAATAATATATATCACATGTTATTTAAGTTCAATGTTGTGTGTTGAATGCACTATAGAACATAAAAATCATGGGGTTCTCTATAACACAAGATAAAATGTGTGTTGTGTATAATGAAAACTGAACATAGTATTATGTGTAACACAAGATAAAGTCAGTTTTTTTTCCTTTATGCTATCAAATATAATTTTCTACTTTTAGAATCTTGGCGTGTAACACTGAGGGCCCAGAGTACCCCAACATCCTTCTGAACAGGAGATGAAAATGCCATAAATCATGGATCAAGGTTTTTAAGACATGAGTAATGATATAGTAAAATCATGTTGGGTAGGGCTTAGAACACCCTCATGTGATGAGTTCTTCTAGAGCGACTTTTGACTCACAAGCATAAAAAATTCCTTCCTATAGGGCCAAGATGTATCTAGTTGGTAGGTAAAAGCACTTATTCATCACTATAAAGGTTAATCAGGGATATATATTTTCCTTTCCAAAGAAAATGAATGGTTTTTGGAAACCTGAGGTGATAAATATATGAAGTGTGATTTATGGGATTAGGGGATTAAAAAATAAAAGAAGAACCTTATAGTTTGGTTGACTGGGTTTAGGCCCTTGAGGTCCTTTGATAAGTAATGATGATGGAAAATGGTCTGTGCTTTTTACAATCATGTAGTTGAAAAAATAATTTCATGTAGTTTATCATCATGAGATAATGATGTTTTCCTTTTAGTTTAATATCACGTGGTGATGACATATTCCATTCCTTGCAGTTTATCATCATGTGATAATGAATTGGTCCTCTATATGAGATATGTCTTAGTTTAATCATCTAGAGTGGTCTTCAAGGTTTCCTAAGCTCACATGATCCATTCTCATCATGAGAAACATGGGATAACTTTTTAGTCAAATAAGTCGTGCAAGAATGAGTCCTAGATGGTTCGATACATAAACCCTTCCCATATGTAGTTGGGGGTGAATTTTTATCATTTTAAATGATATGGATGAACCCATGATTAGAGAATCATGTGTGACAATGTATCTTATGATGATAGGAATTAGGAAATATGTAGTTATCTAATGAGATATCCTAGTGAAAGTTTGACCCATATGTAGGGAGGGGGAAAATTTTCATTTTGTGGATAGACCTAGTATTGTAGATCCATGAATCACTACATATATTGTAATAAAAAGAATGAAGTCGCACATAGTTATTATGTTAGAAAATCTCCATGTAATACTTTACCATATGTATAGGAGGGAATTGTTCCCATTATATATTGTGGCTGGAACCAAGACTGGGGATATGAGTTTCACTTCATATACTGTGATGGTAGGAATCAATCCACACATAGTTCATGAATAGGAAATATCTATATAGGTATATCCCATATACAGAGTAGGGAATTGTCCCTATTAATAGTTATGACTAGAACCAATATAGGAGATCTAAGTGTCACTATGTATCCTTTGATGGTAGGAATCAATCCACACATAGTTATGGAATGGGAAAATAACCACATATGTTTGACCCATACACAGAGGGGGAATTGTTTCAATTGACTCTTGTAGTTGGATCTATGATTGGAGATCTGAGCATCAATATGTATTCTATGATGACAATAATCAAGACACATGTAGTTCTTGAATGAAGGTGAGGTGGGAGACCAATAAAAAAGATAATGTTCCTCTCAGGCAAGGTCCATAACAATGTGTAGTTTTATGTCATCCTAGAGACATAAAACATGTAGTTTAACGTCATTAAACAAGTACTTGTAGTGTACCTTTTAATTTTTGGCATTCATGACCATGATAACCCTATCTTAAACTTATATGTCTTGACCATTTAGGGAATATCTTATCAAAATTCCTATACCCACGTGAGCTATGCATGGTGTGAGGAACAAGGAATGAAAATGAATTATCTCAAAACATCAAGGAAATTAATGGAAAGGATTAGGGAAGTTTGTAACATGTGGTGGATGGGCCAAGGTATATAATCTAGGATTACTTATATATCTACTTATAATGAGAATCAATCTATTCATAGTTATGAAAAAATGTTTAGTTTAATGTCAGGCAGCAAGCAATAGGAAATTTAATTTAACATCATGCGGTAAGGAAAAAGGTGACTGAACGTGAAAATATAAATATTGTGGATGGACATAAGAATAAAGATCTAGGTGTCACTACATATACTGTAATTGTAGTAATCAATCCATACATAGTTATTGAAAATCCATTCCATTTAACATCATGTGGTACAGATGTCATCCATAACGTTTAATGTCATTTGGTAAGGATAAAGGTTACCTGATGTGGAAAAGAAGGCTTGAACATATTCGCATAGTTTGATGTCTTGTGACCAGGTTGAATATATAATGGTAGTTTATGAAACCTTTTCTCATTGATCTACTATAATTCATCCAACCAATTTTGAAATTTTTCATCATTTGAGAGTTTTCTATAGATAACATTTCATAGTGATAGAAACTAAAATTCTATGGGAAATAATTCCTCAGTTCCGTACACCAATGAATATGGAGTTGATTTTGTAGTAGTACATGTAGTGGTACGGTAGGCCCATAAAGCCTGGAGGAGATTTTTTAGCGAAGAATTCTTGTATTTATTCTCCTTCTTCTAGATTATATTTGATAGAGTTTTATTAATGACCTATAGTTTTCTATTTTTCTCTGCATGATAGTGAGATGAATGGTTTGAATAGATTTTGTACTCCTAGTATGATTTATTCAACTCATTAGAATAGACATTTGTGCCATTTTATATTAATTTCATGTGAGAATCTCCGAACCTGGTGATGATATTGGACATCACAAAGTTAATGATGTTATTTGTTCTAACTTTCTTGAGGGGTATTTCTTTATCTCATTTGGAAAAGAAGTTAGTAGCACTAAGATTGTACTTAAAATTCATAGCTCTATATGGTGGATATGGCCCCCCAATATCCCTTCCCTATATAGAAAATGTATTAGAATGTTTAATTATATGTAGAAATTCTAGGGGTTTTTGGATGAAGTTTACATGGATCTTGCATGTATGCCATTTTTTAGTGAACTCCACACAGTCCTATATTATTATTCACTAGTAGTATTTAAGCCTCAAGATTTTGTGGGAGAGTATAGTCCCAAATTTATTGGTTCCACAAGATCCTTCATTGATTTCTTCCATTACAGTGGGAATATCTATTTATTCTATGCATCCAGCGGAGGATTTCATTAAAGCCTCATTTTTAAAGGTTTTTTTTCTTATTTAGACTATACTGAAGAGGAAAGTTCACTTCTGGGCATTGAGTCTATTATTTTCCATCTAAGTCTCTAAGGAGAGTCCTATTTTAGAGATAATAAATTATTGTCTCCATCCATTAAAGGGTGGATATTGGTTTATCACACTATGGGATGGAGTTTATTTGACTTATTTATTTCATGGAAAAAATGATGACTTCTGGTTCATTTATAAGACCAAAAGGTATAACAACATACTCTGTCATGAACTGAATCTGGTCTCCATAAAACCACCACCAAACCCAGACCATGGCAAGTCCCGAAGGGTGCTACCCATCCCCATAGGCTAGAACAAGTGCCTGGGTATCATAAAAATGTTTGTTGGAATGATTTACCCGAGTTTGGATTCATAAAATAACCAAAAAACAAACAATAGCCGTCATAAAATCTAGAACTAAGTATATGGGTTTAAATAATATAAAAGGGGTCCAAAGGTACATAAAAGTAGCAGAAAACATCCCATGAGACTCCACATGACTAGGGGTCATCACCCACGACCCGTCTCCACAACACCGCACCATGGAAAGAAACTAGAAACCCGAACTGCCATCACCCAAGGCCTTGCCTTTGCCTGTGTCAAAAATGATCAAGTCTACTTACACCAAAAGGTGTAATTAGTGTGTGAGACTAAGCCAAATAGGATATCACCCAAGGATTCCAACTGATATAAATTATAAAATAAAAATATTGCAAGAGTTATAAATAGAAAATGGCAGCATTTTTTCTAAAAGTGATACTTTGAAATGAAAATAACTTTCAATGGGTATAACTTTAAAGAATGAGTGAATTTTAATGAAACATGTAAGCTATTGATTTTCACATAAAAAAATACTATAAGTAAAGGTTAACTACAAAAAGGCCATGAGCACCAAGCATAGGGACACCCCTAGGTACAAGTTAGTTGTGAGCCTTAAGTACCTCATACCTCGGTGAAAGTAACCATAATAAAATTTGTTCCTGTGCACGAGCCACTATTAGGGAGCCTACCCAAAACCTATTGGTCTCCAATCATCTCCATTATAGTTTTTTTAGTGTTATCCGTGTCAAAATTTCTAAGTGACCATGGTTGAAACCCTTCTGTTCACAAGCATACGAGTACAAATTAGCCCACCTAGTTACCCGGGTTTCCCGTCTTGTGCTAAAATAGTTACCACATGTTACCAAAATCCATTTTCACATTTAAAAATTAGTTCTGTTCACACACACTCAAAACAGTATCTACAAATTCTTTTCACCTTTTATATAACTCAATAAACCACTTATAATTTCCATAAAACAATTTCAAGAAAAGTAACCAAATTTTGCACATTAAATTCATCTAAAATACCACTTTTAAAATAAAATGGAGACCAATATTATAACAAACCAGAAATTTCAGCATAACAATATTTTTATAAATCCATTCCATGAATTATAAAACAACACCAAGAGGCAAAACATGGGTTGCATATGTAAAACACCCCCTTTCACACAAAATTGGCACTTAAAAATAAACCACTTTGAAAATGCTACCAAAATCAATTTTTGAGGTCAAAATAATGAAATTGGAACATAAAGGAAATAGATACAACAAGAAAATATATTCTAGAATACTGACATATGGAATCACCTACCAAAAGAGTCAAGAACCGCAAATCCTAGTGCAGAACTTCAACCGCACCACCACCACACCACAAGGGAGTGAGATTGAACCTAAAACCAGAGGATTAGACCAAGAAACTCAAAATGAAACCGTAGGTACGAAGTCCTAGCTTCTGGAAATTTTGGGATTCAAGAAAAAAGGGAGAGTGCTTAAGGAAAAGGAAGGAACTTAGAAGGAAAGACACATACTTGAGAAATCTGGACGATTTTGGAAACCTGAGAATTACGGCCCTAATTCTCGACTGATATGATATCCAAAGAGGGTGAAACAAAGCTGAGGGTGCGTCTAGATTCAGTTGGATTAGGTGAGAGGTATAATCACAAAAAAAATAAAAAAAATGAAAAATTTATGAAAGAGTAAAAAAAAATTTAAAACAGAAAATGGGCTTACAGGTTGGCCCAATACTTAATTAGATAACCCAAATCCAAGATTATAATGAATTTTTAAGGGGTAAAAATTGTTATGGTGGTTTTCATAGTTCAATGGATGTCATTTTGAAAGTTTAATTGGTGAAAAAGGTTGAAAAACAAAGAAGTTATTAAAGAAACAAATTTAATTTTTAAAACTAGAAATAAACTCACGGTTTGGACGAAATCTTAAAAACTCACCATTCACTCCAAAAAATGCATGGGAAACCCCCAAAACAAAGAAAGAAATGAAAATAACTTTAAAATAAATCATTTATGTGACAATTATTCCCACCATGAATGACTTTCCGCCATAGAAAGTCAACCCAATGCTTGATCAGAAAACAGGTTCGGGTATTCTTCCTCAACCCATGAATTTTGCTCCGAGGTCTTGTGTGTATCACTCCCATGCTGCCAAAGAACTCAGACCAGTGGAATATACTTTCCCTGAAGAACCTTTTCTTATAAGTCCACTATTTTCACCGGTAGCTCAAAAATAGATAGATTAGGCTCTATATACAACTCCTCCCAATTCAGCACATGGGACAAATCCGGGTTGTATTTCTTTAAATGGGAGACATGGAAAACATCATGGATGGATGTCAAATGAGAAGGAAAAGCCAACCTTTATGCCACCTTTACAATACGCTTGGTGATCTCAAAAGGTCCTACATACCTCACCGTCAACTTTCCATGTTTCCCCAAGCGGCGGTGACCCAGACGAGGGGCCAATTTCAAGAATACCCAATCACCCACTAAAAACTCTAGGTCTCAACACCTCTTATCATCATATGATTTATGGACACACTTAGATTTAAATAAATGATTCCTAATCAACTTGACCTTCTCAGATGTCTCTTGCACAAGGCTCGTTCCCAATAGTGATGTCTCACCTACCTTAGCCCAACACATGGGGGAACGGCAACGCCGACCATAGAGTGCCTCAAAGGGAGCCATTAGAATCGAGGATTGGTAGATGTTATTATAAGAAAACTCGACCAACCCCAAATGGCTATACCATCAACCACCGAAGTCCAAGACACATGCATGATGCATGTCTTCCAGGATCTGATTTTCTTGCTCTATCTGAATATCTATCTGAGGATGGTACGCTGTGCTCATCTTAATTTGTGACACCAAAGCCTTCTAAAGGCCTCCCCAAAACCTAGAGGTGAAGCGAGGGTCATTATCTGAGATGACTACTGATGGAATACCATGAATCCTTACCACCTATTGAATATACAACCGACCCAAATCATCCACTTTAGCTGTATCTCTGATAGGAATGAAGTGGGATGATTTGGTCAGCCGATCAATCACCACCCTAATAGCATTCTTAACTCGAGGTGTACAAGGTAATCCAATAATGAAATTCATGGAAACCTCATCCCACTTCTACATAGGAATGGGTATTGGTTGAAGAAAACCAGATAGATTCTGATTATCTTCTTTCACCTGCTGACAATTATAGCATCTCGATACAAATCCAGTAATGTCCCACCTTATACCTGGCCACCGGAACTATCGAGGAACATCATAGTACATCTTGGTGGCACAAAGGGTGGACAACCCATTGTGACTGGTGGATATCCTGCATTACCACCTTCCTCAGAGATAGTGGTACCACTGAACGACCCTTGAAACAAAAGATACCCTCGGGGGAAGAAGACCAATCAGAACACATATCCCCACCATGAAGAATATGTTTTGACTGCTCAAAAAACTCATCACTGGGCTTCTTCTGCTGAATCAATTCTATAAGAGATGGGGTCAACTGAATGATTTCCAAGAATGCACCTCCACTATGCTCCTTGGTCTCTACATGCATCTAAGAAAAGAGTCCCATCAGAGTCCACTCATCACTAGACTTTCTCAAAGACTACATTAGTACTCTTCTACTCGAGGTATCTGCTACAACATTACCCTTCCCCAGGGTATAGATAATATCAAAGTCAAACCCCTGCAGGTATTCGATCCAATGACGCTGCCCCAAATTGAGATCTTTCTGTGAGAAGATGTATGCCAAACTTTTATGATCAGTGTAGATCACAAAATTCTCCCCAAAGAGATAGTGGCTACAAGTCTTTAAAGTATGCATTACTGCCGCTAGCCCTAAGTCATGGGTTAGATAATTCTTTTCATGTGGTCGGAGCTGGAGAGAGCCATACACCACCACGTGATCCTCCTGCATAAGCACGCACTTGAGACCCATACCTGAAGCATCACAATACACCACATAGACTTTTCCAGACTCTGGTAGGATCAAGATTGGGGCAGTAGTCAACCTCCACTTCAAATCTTTGAAATATGCCAGACATTATGGGTTCCACACAAACTTCACCCCTTCCGGGTGAGTGTGGTCATGGGAAAAGCAAGCCGAGAGAAATCTCAAACAAACCGCCTGTAGTAACCTTCCAGGCCTAGGAAACTCCTGATCTCAAACACATTCTCTGGTTTCTCCCATGACATAACTGCACCAATCTTCTCGGGATACATCAAAACTCCCTACTCTGAGATCACATGTCCCCAAAACTTCACCTCTCTAATCCAGAAGGTAAACTTGGATAGATTTTCATAAAGGTGGTGATCTCGCAGAGTTCCCAAAACAATCCGCAAATGGTGCTCATGCTCCCCCTCAGATCCAGAGCAAATCAAGATGTCATCCACGAACACTATGACAAATAAGTCGATATACTGGTGGAACAACCTATTCATGAGTTCCATAAATAATTCTAGAGCATTGGTTAATCCGAAGGGCATGACCAAATACTCATAGTGGCCGTACCGACTTTGGAAGGCTATCTTCGGGATATCAGCCTCTTTCACCTTGAGTTGGTGATAACCCGAACACAAGTCTATTTCAGAACACAACTTTTCCCCCTTTAACTGATCAAATAAGTCATATATTTGGGGAAAAGGATATTTATTATTGATGGTTACCTTATTTATCTTTCGGTAATCAAAACACAACCGAAGGGAGCCATCAACATTCTTTGCAAAAAAAAAAAACAGGGGCGGCCCATGGAGAGACGCTTGGGTGAATGAATCATTTGGATTCAAAATCATCCAACTGTATCTTTAATTACCTTAGCTCAGTGGGGGCCATATGGTATGAGGGAATAGATATCAGCTATGTTCCTGGTGCCAAATCAATCGAGAAGTCCACATCCCACTCTTTTGGAAAGCCTGAAAAATCATCTGGAAATACCTCTGGGAACTCATCCACCACATGAGGTAATCCACCCTCATGAGCATGACCATCATCCTCTAGCGTGACCAATGATAACTGGTAGATAATATTCCCAACCTCTAGGAGTGGAGGTCCTGCACGACCAAACTGAGGGTCCCATTCCCCAAGAAAAACCTATGTACTACTATTAGGTGCCATGAAACTCACTCATCTCCTATAGCAATCGATGTGCACCTGAAAATTTACCAACCAGTACATGCCAAGGATTACATAAAAAAGGTCCATATCCAAGACCATGAGGTCCCACTCCATCTCCATCCCCGACATAGAGAGCGCAAAATATGGCCACTTGAGACCCTGCTCCTTCTTCTTTCCCAGTGGCATCACCAACTCCATCGTGAAAGATAAAAGCTCAGTTGGAAAGTTCAGTGTGGTCACAATACGTGCAGAAATAAATGAAATAAAAGAACCAGTATCAAAAAGAGCAGCATATAAAGAAGATGCAGTCAAAATGGTACCTCGGACGGTCGATGGCACTACATCCGATCTTGCTGGTGCTTGCTGCACAACATGAAGATGCCTCGTCTCTAACTGAGAACGGCCACCCGCATGTGGCTCTAACCTAAATTGGATCTTCCCAAAAGATGATCCACCCCTGCTGCCACGACCAACGAACCGAGGTCCCCCTGTCCTCGATGTATCTGACTATGCTGGCACTCCCCTGAGAGTAATAGATCTTTCCCACTATGAACTGGACACGCTATCCCGAAAAAGCGATGCACGTGTCCCATACCTCCACACCGAAAATAGGTATTCAGAGGATGAGGGAATACTAGATGGATGTGCCCTTTCTTCTCACACTGGTGGCACACGACAGTCCTCGCATCTGAATCCACTGATGAAAACTGCTTGGAAGAGTGGCCTGAACCACCACCTCCCTTCTTTCCATGCTCTTCCCGCATCCTCTTCTTTTCAGAAGAGATACCAGTTCCCATAGCAGATACCACTAAAAAGATCCCAGAAATCCCCTTTTGTTAAGTTTCTACCATGAAAGCATGATTGACCACCTCAGTATAAGTTCCCAACTTGAATAGGAAGACCTGTGAGTAAATTCTGGTCATATTCCCTTCTCAAAATTCTAGGCTTTAAATCTCTCATTAGAAATATTGTCAGGTGCGTACCGCACTAGTTTATCAAAATGATTATCATAATCCATTACTGAACGATCTCCTTAGGAAAGATCCATGAATTCTGGAGATATGGCATAGGATAGAACCTCTGGAAAATACTGCTCATTGAATATGGCCGTAAAATCTCTCCAACTCATGTTTTCATGCTTCCCAGATTGACGCAATGATTCCCACCACCTACGGCTAAGACCCTCTTGCTGAAAAGAGTCACATTTCACTAGTACCTCTTTATTTGTTTCCAGGAACTCGAACATACGCTCTATCTTCTCGATCCATTCCTCTGCCTCTTGAGGTTCCGAGCTACCTCTAAAACAAGGAGGTTTATTTTTCATGAACTCCTAGGCTTTATCCTTCCTGGTCCCAGAATCATCTTCTCTGGCTGGAGTAGGATCTAGAACCACTCCCTGCCCCAGAGCCTAGATATCTCAAACCATAGATTCTATCATCCTTTGATTGAGTGGTGTAGTGGAACTCTCTTCGTCTTCCTCCCATGGGTGCATGGGAGCTTTCCGGGGAGGCATGTTGCTACAAAAGGAAACAGTCACAAGGAAAAAATATCAGTAAAATAGTTCTGAAAATTTCAGGAATAAAATTAGATATAAATAATCCAAACACATTACAACAGTAAAATAAACAACTACTTCACCACCCGCGATGTCCACGTGCAGTCTGCAGCCCACACGTCTCACCTGGAAGTGAAGATAAAAAAACCAATCGGACATCCCATGGTGAATCATAGTCTGTCACGAGAGGTTTGAGCCAGGAACCCTACTCATGACAAAATCTCCAAGCCCCAACAGTCCTATCTCTTACCTAGCTCAACTCATCCCAAAATAATAATATAACTCAAAAATATTAACCTGCTCTGATACCATTTTGTCACGAACCAAATCTGGTCGCCATCAAACAAGAACCAAACCCGGCCCATGGAAAGTCCCAAAGGGAGTTCCCTATCCCCATGGATTGGTACAAGATCCTGGGTATCATAAAAATTTATGTTGTAATGATTTACTTGAGTTTGGATTCATAAAATAACCAAAAAACAAACAATATTCCAAATCTAAAAAATTATGCCAAACAAGCCTTAATAAAATCCAGAACTGATTATATGGGTTTAAAAGAGACACAAGTGGTAAAAAGGTATATAAAATTAGTAGTAAACCGCCCATGAGACTCCACATGACAAGGGGTCATCACCCACGAGCCGTCTCCACAACACCGCACCATGGAAAGAAACTAGCAACCCGAACTGACATCACCCAAGGCCTTGCCTTTGCCTGTGTCAAACATGATCAAGTCTAATTACAGACAAAGGTGTAAGTAGGGTGTGATACTAAGCCCAATAGGATATCACCCAAGGAATACAAGTGATATTCATTATAAAATAAAAAGCTCACAAGAGTTATAAACAAAAAATGGTAGCATTTATTTCTAAAAGTAAAACTTTGAAATGAAAATAACTTTCAATGGGGATAAATTTAAAGAATGAGTGTATTTAAATAAAAAATGTAAGATAATTATTTTCACATCCAAAAATACCATAATTAAAGTATAACTACAAAAATTCCATGAGCACCAAGCATAGGAACACCCCTAGGTACTAGTTAGTTGTGAGCCTTAAGTACCTCATACCTCTATGAAAGTAACCATAATAAAATTTGTTCCCATGAACGAGCCACTAGTAGGGATCATACCCATAACCTATAGGTCTCCAATCATCTCCATTATAGTTTTTTAGTTTTATCCGTGTCAAACATTCTAATTGAACCATCATCGAAACCCCTCCGTTCACTAGCATACTAGTACAAATTAGCCCACCAAGTTACCCGGGGTTTCCGTCTTGTGCTCAAATAGTTACGACATGATACCAAAATCCATTTTCACATTCAAAAATTAGTTCTGATCAAAAACATTTAAAAAATTATCTACAAATGCTTTTCAACTTTTATATAACTCAATTAACCACTTATAATTTCCATAATACAATTTCAAGAAAAGTAACCAAAATTTTCACATTAAATTCATCTAAAATACCTCTTTTAAAACCCAATGGAGTCCAATATTATAAAAAACCATAAATTTCAGCATATTTTTTTATAAATCCATTCCATGAATTATAAAACAACACCCAGAGGCACAACATGGTTTGCATATGTAAAACACCCCTTTTCACACAAAATTGGCACGTAAAAATAAATCACTTTGCAAATGCCAACCAAATCAATTTTCACAGTAAAAATAATGGAGGAACATAAAGGAAACAAAAATAAAGAAATCCAACTAATTATATAATACATATATATGGAATCACCTACCAAAAGAGTCAAGAACCGCAAATCCTAGTGCAGAACTTCAACCGCACCACCACTGCACCACAAGGGATTGAGATCAAACCTAAAACTTGAGGATTGGACCAAGAAACTCAAAATGAAATGCTAGGTACGAAGCCCTATCTTCTGTACATTTGGGGATTCAATAAAAAAGGGAGAAAGATTAAGTAAAAGGAAGGAACTTATAAGGATATACACTTACTTGAGAAATCTGGACGATTTTAGAAACTTGAGAAGTACAACCCTAATTCTCAACTGATACGATCTCCAAAGAGGGGGAAACAAAGATGGGGGTGCGGCAAGGTTCCGTGGGATCAGGTGAGAGGTGAAATCCCTGAAAAATAATAAAAAAGGAAAATGTTATGAAAGAATACAAAACAATTTTAAAACAGAAAATGGGCTTACAGGTTGGCTCAATACTTAATTAGATAACCAAAATCAAAGATGATAATGAATTTTTATGGTGTCCAAATTGATATGGTGGTTTTAATAGTTCAATGAAGGTAATTTTGAAAGTAGAATGGGTTAAAAAGGTTGAAAAAACTAAGAAATTATTAAAGAAACAAAATTAATTTTTAAAATTGGAAATAAACTCACGGTTTGGCCCAAATCTTGAAAACCCACCGTTCACTCCAAAAATGCATGGGAAACCCCCAATACAAAGCAAGAAAGGAAAATAAATGAAAATACCTTTAAAATAAATCATGTATGTGACATAATCATAATGTCTATATCTACTCCTGAAAACTATCTTTAGAATATCATCCTTTAGAACCTTCAATTGGTGATATATTGATTACAATTCAATTTTAGAGAACCACTGGGTTCCCCTAAATTGATAGAATAGATCATGAATGCATAGAAGTGAATAATAATAATTTATCATAACATGGTTAATCTTACAATAATCTACACACAAATTAGGATTTTTATATGCACTTTTGACAAACAAGACTATTGCTGTCCACAGAGACATGCTATGCTGAATGAACCATTTTATTTCTAGATATTTTAATTTGAAATTTTAATTAAATTAATTATGCTGGTTCCATATGATACAAGTAAAGGAAAATAAGACTGGTCCTATGAAAGATATCAATCATAGAATCCACTTATATTGTAGGTGGGAACCCTAAAAAATTTTCAGGGAAAACATTTGAAAACTGATCAACAACCATTGGAAAACTACTAATATCAATCACTTCCATTGATTCCAATGTCAAAGATTCCAAATGGTACAAGACCAGTCTAACTTATAATTCCAACAAGCCTATTTCACATTCCATTATATTCTGGGGTCCTTTAAAGAGATTCATGATGCCATGATTAGTTATAAAACTAACCTTTGGAATATAACAATCAATGTGAGAATTGAACATAGTCAACCAATCCATACCCATAATTATTTTATAGTCATCCATATCAAGAAAAGATAAATACCATCTCAACTCAACTCCATCAATAGTTATAGAACATTATCTACACATAAAGGATATACATTCTCTTAAACCAATAATAGATTAAAGTTTCAAAATAGAAGGAATCAAGTCATCATGAAAACCCAGAAAATAAACAACATGAGAAGAAATAACTGAATGGGATAAAACAATATCAAACAAATATTTTATAAGGGTAGAATTAAAAATAATCATAGCTCTTACCATCAATGGTCAATATTTATTATCCACAATAACTTTCTCAGTTCCATATAGCTACATACTCGCTATACTTTTTTGTTTGTTGTCCTGTTGAGATTTACCTTATTGATAAGTCATGGTATTACTAGAATCACCATGGATTCCCCATCCATTTTGAAGAGGGGTATTCTACTTATCACATATCGTTGAAGTATAAAATTTATATGAGACATGAGATGTTTCCAGAACACCAGACATTGGAGAACTGTGACAATAATGCTGAAGGTTCCCCATCTGACTGAAATTGAGGAATAATATCTATAGTGTTGTACAATATCATTTCATATGATAAAAAATATATAATAAAAATAATTGGTCTTTCTCTTGGGATCAGGAGGAAGATTCACTGATCCAACCATCTGATTATGAGTCATCCCAATACCTTGAAAATAAGTGTCCTTCTTCCTCTTGTTCTAGCATTATACTTCCCACCATTTCCCATAGGTATCAACATGATCCCTCTATCCATATCTCATGAGATATCCCTTTATAGAACCATATTTCTATTCAATATATCTGTATAATCTATTATACAAATCATGAAAATATTCGAGTGAATCTCCTACCTCATACCTGATAAAAAAATGCATGCCTTCAAGGAACCACTTGAAAAGAATTTGGGTGAAAAGAGAAATAAATTCATAAATTTATCTGTGTACTCTATCACTGAGAGGATCTCCTACTTCAAGGTGACAAATTACATTGTTCTAGAAATCCTAAATGTGTGAGGATAGAATATTTTGTTAAAAAATTCTTCAAAATACTCCCATGAAATTCCTTGGTCCAATTAACCCTGAAGTACTAAATCCCACAACTACAATGCAATATCATCCAAAATTTACATTTCGCAATTGACTTTCTGATTTTATTGTGGGAAAAGGAAATCAATTGTTTGATTCATCATATTCAGCCACCCCTATACCTTCTTTAATTTTGAACCACCCCAACATATGGGTGGATTCTGATTCTGGAACTGAATGGAATGACCCAATTTCCTTGGTTCATCCCTTAGGTTACCTCTATCCATGTCTTTAAAAGCTTGGAAAATACTTTTTACCAGATATTGGTTCACTTGTGTCCCATGTGTAACCATATTTATAGTATCCTCTTCTGGTTGTAATCACATTTATAGTAGTCTCACTCTCTAGAAAATTAAGGATTAACAATTTAAAATTTACTATATCACAACTATAACAGTAATTCTTTCTCAAAGTTCAAAACTTTTCCTCTTCAAACCATTTTTGAAATAATTATATCCCTCTTTTAAAAATAAAAACATTTTTAAAATACCACTATCATGCCATTTTCAAAATCTGACATTTGAAAAACAAATCAACATTTTTTTAAAATTAACACATTTTCACCAAATCAGAAATCAGAAATCATAATTAAAAATTAAATCCTAGTGGTAAGTCATTTCTATAAATAAATTTCATTCTCTTCTCATTGGATAAACACATGATAATGAGATTACCACTTCTATAAGTGTCTTCAAAACACTTATAAACCCAACTCCTTAGTAAATTGATGTTCATCATAAATAGGTTAGCTAATCCTTTTTATGCTCAACATTTCAAGTTCAGAAAATCATAATCCTTTCTACCATCCCAACTCAAGGACTAAACTAGAATGGATTTTCAACTCCAAGAACGAAAGAACTGATGCCCAAGGTAAACCGATACCATGTGTCCCAAAAGATTTGGACCTACCAAGACTGATACCAATCATGACATCCCTTCCATAAACATTGGTTCTAGTTGGGGTGGAATTTATACTTGGCCTCAGGTGACATCCCCAAGACACCAAAGTTTGGAAATAAGTTCTTGGGGATTTAATATAGCTAGGGTATGATTCTAGCTTTGAAAATAAAACAACCACAACCACAACCAACATACCATAAACAAAAAACACTAAATGATGCATGATAACAATGTAGTACAACAAAAATTAATACCAAAAGTCATCAATACCAGACTACACTATAACCAATATTAGATAACACAATTAGAAATCAATACCAACATCAAAATACGAAGCAGAAGACAAAACCAACAAAGTTCAAATGCTTCAAAGACACCAACACAACAACTACCAACATTCTCTATGATCCAAATTCACAATCCACTCCCAAGTATCACGAATAATCACTAAAATAAATGTAATAATTTTACTTTTCTATCTCCCGACAAACGATATCTTTAAATTCACCAAAGTTCCCAAGAATTGGGTGAGTAATGAAACTCCGTAGGTTTTATCCAAATGAGTTCCCTACTCATGCCACAAGGATAGAAAATGTTAGATCATTTATAAAAAAATATAAAAAAATTATATAAAATAATTTTAAAAACATTATATAGGAATATAAAAATATTTCTATACTAAAAAAAGTTTCCCAAACCAAATCAATTTCCATGTAAAGAAACCAAAAAATAGTTTAAAACTATTTCATAAATTCCAATTTGGCATAACCATTCCATTCGACATATCCACACATCTAACAATGTATGAAACCATGGACCTCCATGTACTTGAGAGTGGTGAGTCATCCTTTCACCAAGACATCAATTGGTAAACCATTTTGATGGGGGAAATTTCATACCCTTATCCATCCACTTTTTTGGGGGAAACTTCATAACCTTCTCTGTCCCGAATGCACATGAACATACACAAACCATTATGAAAAAAACCAATGCCATACTAATTATGCTAAAAAATTTCAATAAAATAATCATTTTATTGAGAAAATTTCCACAAATACCTTTTCCATGAATCAAATCATAAAACTATTTTGAAATCACCATTTTAAAATCATTCAATATAGCACTTTTCATAATAATTCCACAATTCCAAAAACCATCCCTAAAGAAGGTTTATACAAATATTTGCACAAATATTACCCAATAAATTTGAATAAAGACACAAAATTTGAAATATATCTTTCAATTTATAATAATAGGAGTTGAGGGTGAAGAAAAATACCTTGAAAACTATAGAGGAAATGAAGAACGACACAAATTATTTAATAGAATTGAATAGAATCTCTAGAAACCCACCTTGGATCTTGTTCAATTACATGAACACGACTAGATATCATCATGATTAGAATAAAATATCATATATCTATCACAAAATGACTATATATATAAATTTAAGATAGGAAAGAATAATATATCATAGGAAAACCACCAAGAACAGAGACTTACCAAGCAATCCAGCCTTAAACGCACCATGATTTTCTAATTGATCGCTCCCAGATCAAAATGAAGAGTCTTTATAGCCTTTGGGAGGGGAGAAAACAAAGATAGGGCCAAAATAGAGGAATATGGGGGTTTAAGGGGCTAAACCAACTATGATCCACAGTTTTCATATCTCACTCTTTTCTGTGTATGATTAGTTTTCTTGGTTAGAAAAACCATGCACTAACCGTGTATGTGCCTCTTCCTTAAAAAGCACATCAATTGGTTGGCCCGCATGGTTATAAAAACCATTGAAAAACTATGATAAATATTTCTATCTAAAAATAATGGGTTCTCCTAGGTGGAATCACATTTTGGCCAAACCGTCCCCTAATTGTGCACCATCCGAGTAGCCTCTGTCTCACTTTTCACGGTTTCTTAGGGGTGTTTCATAGTTTCTACTAACCATTCTCAAACCATGAACTTCCATAAAATCCCCAAAAAAATTCCAAAATTCCTTTAAACACTCCCAAACATCAACCAAACACTTTACATACATAAAAATCATACATAATGGGTTACTTACTTGAAACAAGTAGTGATGCAAATACCTTGGTGAATAACCTTGGTAATTTGTTTTTTATGACACTTGGTATTGAACATTTGTAACATTCCTATTAGTGTCTCATTTTTATGTTTTAACCACATTTTACATGTTATGTATCATTATAACCCCATGGTATGAATTAGGCTTCACCCATGTTAATATCTCACTATCCATTTTCATTGTTTATCCCTTAAATGTATTTTTTTATCCCTTTTATATTTATGTATGTCCCCGTGAAATCACTTACAGAAAGGTTCCTATGATGGAATAATAAAAGAGTATTTTAAGAGGATTAAATAAAGTTTATGTTTATAAATTAATTATATAATGCTTTTCTTATGCTCTAAGTTTCCATGAAACTAAACCTCAAAAGGTTGTTCGATGTTATTAATATAATATTTTTAGGGAATTATGTTAAAAATAATGTATTAAAAAGGTGGGTCACCATATAAAAATATCCTTGGTATATTAAATGATACATTGCTTGTTTAAAATAATTTAATTATAAATGATAGGTTTTGGGTCATATTAATATATATTCCATCCTCACTAAGGGTTTCTTGTAAATAATAAAACCCTAGTAGCTCAGCATTAGTGGTTACATTATTACATTGGTACTAGATATAAGAAATAATATCCCAATGGATCGAATAGTTTAATAGTATTGAAAAACAAGATTCATACTTGAATCAAACATTACATTTTAAAACATAAAATACAATATAGTATTTTATTTGAGAACAAAATCAACCCCTTCAGAATATCCCTTCATATCAATCATAATACACTTTCTCTCATTCTATGGAAATGAAACATACAAAATGGATGAGCTCAGATGATCAGTATGGGTATACGTATAACAAAATCTAAAAGCAATGAATAATATATAAGAAAAAAATGATAATAAAATAATTTCATATAAATCATATTATGATATTGAAAATTGTCCATGGATATCATAACTAATTAAATAATCACATGGGAATCAATAATAGATTTCATAATTATGGAATTTATAATGCTGGATATATGAAACATATATTCTATGCCACATTCCAAGAAAACTTATATAAATTTTTATAGACTATGAAAAATAACCAATTTAGTTTATCTCATGATACCAACCAATGTATCTAGGTGCTATGTAATTCTTATCCCCACTAGTCTCTTAATAAGTCCAATGCATTCAACATATGAATAAACAACACAAGTTAATCAAAAATCCATAAAAACCAATAACTGTCTGTACTGGAAAAACTAGCATACTAAATACCAATACATTTTCTAGTAAGATTGATCATAAACCATGAATATAAATATGGTGGATGGTATCATTAAAGTATATCCCCATTAAACTAGTCATCAAAAATGTTGAAATAGATGAAAATACATTAAAATAATCATTGGAAGATTTATTGAGGAAAATAAAATTTTATTTCTAAAATAACTTATTTAACATATAAAATATTTCCTAAATATTAAAGGAAAAAATTTATTTTAAATGAAACTTGTAAACATGTAACGAAAACTCTAGAGTAATGATTGTTTATGATGGTGATAAATTTAATTCATGCCATATAAGTTAAAAAAAAATTTCTTTTTTGCCTTTGTAGAAAGGTGAAAAAGTAAGTCATTTGGAAAATAATAGGAAGATTCATTTTAAATAGTAAAACCCCTAGGTTTTAGAAAATATTTATCTTTATATAATTTAATTTTTTAAAAAATATTGGGTTACACATAATAATGATTTTAAATGAACCACAATACACTATTAAAATATTATTATTTAATGTAATAGTTATAAACTAGTTGTTAATTTTGTGGGTATGAATATGATTAAATAATTTATGAAATATATATAAATTTAGTATTTAATATATTATATTTTTAAATTATTAGTAAAAAATCATTCATTTCTAGTAAAGTTATTTTAGGCTTCAAATATATGTCTTCCTCAATAATGATTTTATAGCTTTATTTAAGAAAATATTATAATTAATTTATCAATAATATAGAAATTTTATTTCATAAAACTAATATAAATTTTTAAATAAACATATAAAAATTATCTTAGGGTATTTTTTTTCTCGAAAAGATTGATTTTATAGTGCATAGTAAAAAATTCCTATTTTTATTGAAAAGAATATTTTTTGTTTCAATAATTTGAAAATTTCCATTTTATTTGAAAATAGTTTCAAAGTAAAATTAGTTATATTATACTATTATTAATAAAATTAGTTTTATTGGAATCAATATTATAATTTTATTTGGTATAAAAACATTTTTTTTTAGAAAAAAGGCATGTTTAAGAAAAACTGTATTTTTCTAAAAAACAGTTTTCATCACATTTTGAACAATTATTTTAAAATTAATTTATTCAAATTATAGGTATTGAATTTGATAAAATTTATTGCATATTTTTAATCATGATGTTTTATTTTTGTAATAGGTCCCTTTTATTTATAGACACTATAAATAGTAGCTGTGGAAAATTTATCATATGGGTAAAGGGTAAATCAGGTTAATATAGATTAAAACTAAGTGATAAGTCCATACATTTTCAACATAATTCATATTTAATGAATTTAATTATAACCTAATCACATTATTATTGAAATATAATTGTTTAATGGACACTTTTCAAGGAAAACAACCCTTATTATATTTAAATCAAAGAAGGTTATAAATGTTACTCACTTAGTTTTAAATACTATTATGTGTCCACATAGTAAACAAATCTTGATATGAACGAAAATAAATTTTAATTTTGATATTAATAAAATTATTTTCAATATAGATATTTATTTTTAGTTTTAATAAATTATATAATTACCTTAAATTCATGTGAAACACTGATATAGATTTGTTTCAATTAATAGAAAAATTAGATACATGATTGTTGAAATACTAATTTTTTTTAATTTAAAATAATTAATGTTTCCCACTAATTTTCTATATCTATATGAAATTTTAGGTAAATTTTATAGGATTATATTTGAATTTCCCCTTTGTCTTGACATATTTAAATTCAAATGAAATAAATAGTGTAAAAAATGACATTAATAGTATTTTATCAAAATAACATTTGATTAAATTAATGAAAATTAATGAAAATATTATCTTCGACCATGTGAATGTAATATGGTTTAAAATATTATTAATGATACATTTATGAGTCACTTTTCCTTTTATATTAGCATTATTAACCCATTTGTGATTAAAATAGTTGTTACCATGATTATGGTCAAAAATCAATAACCAAGATGTTAATAAAAAATATAAAGGTTAAAATTATATCAAAACATGTATAAATTTAAATTTAAAATTTTATTTCAATAATATTAAATTTTTATTATAATTAATTACCATTTTTAATCATTTTTATGTAGATTAGTCTTATTAATTTTTTTTTGAAATTCCAAAGTGCCCCTCCCCTTAATTATAAAAGGGAACCTCCTCCCCCACTTATTTACAACTTTGATCCATATATCTCAACCAAACCTACCAATTAATATTTTAAACAACTTTATCATTGTTTTGGAGGAAATTTTTTCCTCAAAAGACAACCCTTTGGTTTCTTAAGGATCTAAAGGAGGTCTTCTGAAGAAGATATAATTATCTTACCTGACCAATTTCAATTTATTCAATATTCTAACTCTTATAAATTTATTTAATTTATCTTAAAATGGTAACATAAGAATCCTTAATATAATTAAATGTTATAATTATTATTAAAAAACCATTATACACCATCTTCCCCATCAAATGATATGTAAAAGTATCGCTCGTATGTACATATGACTTAATATCTCCACATAGTGATACAAATAATTTATCATAATTATATTTTATGGATGGTTATTATGATGGGTCTAAAGTTTATATATTATTCTTATGAAATAATTAAAATTCTTTAAATATAATATAACACTAACCCTCTTACCTTCAAAACTATTGGAAAGCGATAACATCACTCATGCATATGTGTGGACTACTACCTCCACAAATTAATGTGATGAGTTTTTCATTTATATTTTTCATGAGTGGAAATGAGGAAAGATTTTATGAATATATATTGTATAATAATTAACCTATAAATGTTAATAAATATTTACCATTCTTTCATTCAATCTGTTGAAAAATTTAAACAACATTCACACGTACGTACAACCTTCTATCTCCTTGAACGATGTAATTCATTTTTCTATCTATAAAATTTATTTATTACTATAAATATTTATATAATAAATATATATTATTTTTATAAAATGATTAAAATTATATAAATTATGGAACCATAATCAATTAATAAATATATGGACTTATGAATTCAAACATGCTTGGAAAACAAAGCAACTATAACCCAAAACAGTGATTTTAACAAACAATTATTAATAAACCGGAGACAAGATGTCATAAATTAATCATAAATGGTATGATATTTATGAATATGGTTATGTAATACATGTTTAAAAAATAAATATCTATTATATATAAGGTTTTAAAACGAACAAGTAAAGGTGAAGCTTAAGGTAAGATATTTTCATCTCAACTTTATTTTTAAGGGATAAAATTCATATTCACCAATTTTTTTAATTTTCGTGGTGTATATACATCATAGGAATGACTTTTATGATATACATTATTAATTTTATTATGATTTACAAATAAATATTTTTTTTAATTTCATAGGGAATACAATTAAAAATTCACCAAAGCAGTAAGGGTTTTATTTCCCAATCTCATAATCACTCAGGACTGTTTATATTTAAGAATATGTTTGAGAATATTTATCTTCTATGTTAATGTTTTTTAATTTATTTTCAAAAATATATTTTTTATTATCCTATGATTATTTAATGTCATTTTTACTGATGTATTAAATTTTTTAAAATGGTGACTATTTTCATCATTTTATAAATGAGATACTTTGTGACTTTTTTGACAAAAGTATAGAAGAAATATATTTTTTTTAAATTATCTAGAATTAATAGATTTTACACCATAATTATAACTCAATTATTTGAAGTTTTCTTTATAGTTTTACAAGGTTATTTCTAAATAAAATGGTTTCTTTATTACATACATAATCTTTAGGTTTTGAAAAGAGATTTTTAAATTTAAAAGTGTGTTTTTATCAAAAAGTTTTTATTGGACTTTTAATGGTATCTCAATTTATGAGAAAAAACAGAACCTAAATATAATTTTGATTTTCCAGGGTTATGATCTATGGATACCATCCTCAATATTTCTCTAGATGGTTTATGTTTATGATTAAAATATGTTAGTGAAACGCATTTTCTTTATACATGGGTTATAATTTTGATGAAATGATTATAAAATCCATTTATATTAATGAGGTCTGAGATGATGAATGATTTATGATATTTTGGAACACATATGTTTGATTTTATTCATGTGACATGTGGGACCTATATCTCCCTCTAATGCACCGGGTAAATATGGATAAATGATGAGGTAAATGTGTTATGTGTGAACCTGATTTCATGTTCAAAATTTTATATGTCAACATAGATTTCATGACCATAAGATCATGTGTGAACCTGGTATCATGTATATAAGTTTATGAATAGACTTGGATTTAATGTCTATACACAACTAGAAAACTGGGTTATATCCATGTTTTTCCAAAACCATGGCCATATGTATTTATATCAAGGATATATCCATAGTTTTGTGTAAAATTGTGGAAATATGGTATATTTTCAAAGGCTATAACCTCGGTTCAGGGAAATCATGGATATAACATGTACCTATAGCCACATTTTGTGTAAAACCATGGATATACGGTCTTTTTTCAAGGTATATAGCCACTATTTTTATAAAATCATTTATATACAGTTTTTTTCAAGGGATATATCCATGGTTTGTGTAAAAATATGACTATAGAGTATTTTTAGGGCTATAGACACTATTTTTATAAAAATGTGACTATAAAGTCTTTTTTTGAGTGTTATAGCCATGGTTTTTATAAAACTATGGCTAGAGTTTTATTTTTCAGGATAAAACCATAGTTTTCCTAAACCATGGATCTTGGTTATTTTTAATAGATGCTATAGCCACTATTTCTCTAAACTATGGCTATAGGTTTCCAAAGTAAAAATGGTAATTTTGTTTCATGCGAGAATATGGAAGGAAGAACTATTTCCATGGTTTATTGGATATATCCATAGATTATATATATATATATATATAATAAACATATTAATGTCATCGATTCCTGGTAGGGTAGTGGTAATGCAACTAGCCTAATATAGCAATGGTATGGAGATCAAATCCTATTGGTCGCTATTTATTTTAACCCTATATACATGATTTAAACCATGGATATAACCCTATTTCGATAGTGGAGAACCACGAGGTCTATAGACATGGTTTCCAAATATGTTTCTATAGGGTATTTATCCATGGTGGAAACCATGAAAATATGTCACTAAAACTGTGGCTATAGATTTTGGATACTGCCATGCCAATAAAATCTACAACCAGCTGGAACTGTGGCTATAATAAAATTTCCAAATTGTGATATGATAATTCATAGAACTAGTTACATGTCAATAAGTTTATTTAAGTGAATGATTTCATGTCCTTTAATTAATGAGTAAACCTATTTCTATTTATACACATTCATAAAGTTATACATTTATGTGTATTCCACAATTCCATGTATTATGCCAATAATATTCTTCTATAGATCAAATTCTTTGTTTCTTTTATAATTCATGTATTATAAACTTCCATGATTTATGCGCCGAATCAAGATTATGATCTATGATATGTTGGGTATAGATTTAAAATGTTAAGATAGTGTTCTCACACCCTTATTCTCATGTTATGATTATATGATCAATGAAATATCCCCTTTTTACCCTAACTAAGAATCTAAGATCACCCTTTATTATGTATCCTTTCTACAATTTATGAATAATGGTTCTATAAATTATATGTATAAGAATGGTTCTAGCTATGAAGAATATAGTGGGAGATGATATAAATCATTTATGAACTAGTTGTTTACTTGTATAAGTTTCTAAAGTCACTATACCTATTTGATTCATGCATGGATTAGAATGTTATGTAATGAATGATTATATATCTGGATGTAATATCTATATTTGAAAAGTATGGTTCATTATAGTTATTATTAGAGAAAGGTTTAGTTAACCCATGGAAGCTAGGATGAAAAAATATCAATAATAACCCTTAGGATAGATCTTAGTATAGAATAACATCTGAAATGTTTTAATCTTGGATAACCCAGGTTAAACCTAAGGTGTCATATATTAAAAGGAATATATCTTGATTTAAACATCCAATGAATGATGTTTCATGATTATGTGGTTTTTCAATATGATTATAATTGATCACAATATATTTTTTGGTTTTAGTCAATATATGAAACCTAAAGGAATCATGTGAATAATAAATATGAAGAACAATGCAAGACCATCCTCATGAGAAATCTAATGGCTTTAGAGTTGGGATGAGATATCTTGTGACTATTATCACTCAACTCTCTCAAGATATTGGTGGTAAAATGGATCATGTTGAACTTATTCATACACCATGGATTGAGATATATGTTATTGAATCTTTTATGTGAAGATTACCAAAATAATTATTTGGGTATTATGATCCATTGTTTTAATAGAAATGGATCAATGTGATGGAAAATATATTTTCCATTTTTCCAAAGCTCGAAACATGATTTTTTTTCCTAGTTGTTTATCTGTTTAAAAGATAATAAGATCAATGATTTAATATTATTAATAATATTAGGAAATAGTAGAAAATTGGGTATATGGAATGTGATGAGTTTCCAGGAATATTTTTTAGTAAGTACTTCCCTTATGTTCTATATTTAAAAATGGAGAAATAATTCATTGATATTAAGAAAAAGTATTATGAATCCGTTGGTATATACGAATGACATTTTAAAAAAATTTCAATGTATGATTTAGGTGTAATCATAATCCCTGAATGAAAAAATGTTCTATTTTTTAGTTTGTCAAAAATAATTCTTTATAAGGCCTTACCCATAAGGGACTTTAGAAGCTATGAAGAAATCTTTATATTTGAATATAATTAGGAATGGAAGTTGAAAACCCTCAAGGTTCTGGTGATAGTATTAAAAAGATGGATCTTTAGGGAAACTCCAATGGTTTTTCACATGGAGGGAAGAAAAAGTTTCTACCTCAAACTTTCCAAAAATGTTGGAATGAGCACTAAGGTGAATACCTAAAGGAAATAAGAAAATGAATCAAGTGTGGGAAGCCTGGCCATTCATAGAAATAATGTTGGAGTGATGTAAAGAGGATAGTCAATTAAATTAATAGAGAGAGATAAAAAATTCACCATTTACACATCATTTGTATAAATGAAAAGAGTATGGTAAATATGAAAATGAATTCACTAATCAAGGGATAATGAAGATAATAAGCCAAAAAATCCTCATAAGTCAAATGAAAAAGGGAAATATTATTCAATTAAAACAGATGAAGTGAATCCTAATAGTTAGAACACACTTATCCTCTACTTTAGAAAACGGTATTCCATATTGATGTTTGTATGAATAAGACCTATGAAAATATTACCCCTTAGTGAAATTTTATGTGATTCTAAGAATTTATTAGATCTCTCAAAATAGATTCCATATATATTTTTGGAATAACTAAATCATATTATGAATCAAAATATTATTATCTATCAGGGAAATAATGAACCCAAAACCTCCAATTGAAATATTTTTGGCTAATATAAGAGCTTATTTAAATAATAAGATGTGAATTATCTTTTAAAATCATATTTATTTTTATTTTTACCTTTTAGGATATGATTAGTCCACATTGAATAATTTATCATCATGGTATATACATTTTTTGTGAGAGTTTATGAGTAATTATAAGTATTTTTATATTAATCATAGAACGATATGAGATCAAATTATTTTTTGGTTTTGAAAATGGACAGTAATATTTTGGAGGATTCACAAGGTTAAATACTTATATAATGGACTAATTTTATTATTGGTAAATATTTAGAGGCCAAATGTCATGAACTAAGATAGAGTTCCATCTAACATGACACCCAAATCGATATGTGGTATGAATTGAATGGACTTACTGAACCCCAAGGGTTGACAACTAGTTCCTAGGTATCAAAAATATACTTTGGTTATTATTTCACCCATTAACATAACCACAAATATCCAACAAGAGAAAGCATCAAAATAACTGATAACCATAACCAAAGTAGGTACAGCAATTTTCAGATTCAAAGTTTAAAATTTAAACAAAACCAAAATTACTACAATGGAATGGGAACAATAAAACTATCCAAAAAACTCTATGAAACAAGAGTGACATCACCATTAAATCACCCCCATAAACACCTGAAAGAAGTAGTACACTAGAAACTAGATCCACCATTACCACCACAACACATCTTTCATTTACCCGAGTCATACATAACAAAGTCTAGATACACCCAAAGGTGTATACAGGGTGTGAGCCAAAGCCCAATAAGATTCCACCAAAAAATAAAATATTCCATGCTATAACATTAAAATAAAAATCAATATACACATTTATATAAGAATATTTGAAACATTTACTAGAGAATTTTTAAGGAAACATTATCATGAAACACTTTTTAAGATTTTTTATCATAAATAATTTTTATTTAAGTAAAAATGTACACAAGGTCTATCATATGAGAATATATAGCACCACATAACATAATCATCATGTCACAAGAGAAAACCATGGGGAAATACCTATAGGTAACTAGAAAAAGTGAGAAACTATGAACCTCATACCTCGGTGATCCAAATCCTCCATCTTAGCTACCAACAATGTTCATATAAAAAATCACTTATAATGTATCTTATCCCATGGTCTCAATATCATAAGCCTGAACCAAAAACATTCCCATGCACAAGACACTAGAGGGGAGAATATCCCAAGGTCTAGTGTTTTTTAAGCATATCATATGTTTAGTTAATGTTGTAATTGTAAATCCTGCTAAAAACATCTAGCCCCTATCCACTTTTGAATCAACTAGTGTACTAGTTATAGTTTTCCTACCTAGAAACCTTGGATTCCCTTTGTGATCAAATTCCATTTCACATATCACATAAAAAAACGCTTTCACATATACATGGAAAGAATTATCCAAACTCACATGGAAACCACCCAATTCCATAAAAACCAACTTTCCATTTTCCACACACACCAAAACCATTTGGAAATACATTTTGTGCCACTTTCATAATTTATGAAACTCATTTGAAAATGAAACCAGAAGAAAACATAAGAAATATAACCATTTTAATGGGAAAATCCTCTTTCAAAATCATAATCATATCGAATCCATTTTATAATATTCTTCACATCACTTTCACAATTCAAGTAAACTTTAATGGTGCACAAAAAAGAATCCAACATGCAAACCAAACCCATTTTCCTTAGAAAATACACTTTCAAAACATTCTCACCTTTAAATCTCCTTGAAAACACATTTTGCATCATTCAAAAAAGGCTTAAAACATATTCAAGAAACACTAAAATGAGGCAAATAATTAATATTACCAATTTATTTTCAAAAACCAACATTTATTACATATGAATCTTAAACTGTTTCTTGAACCTATTTTTTCACCACAAAAAATATTCCAAAGAACACATTTATGAAACCATGAAATCATATCAAAATCACCTAATAATGTAAATTCATGGAACCACCTAACTCACACTTGTAAGCTTTGGAAAATTGGTGCAAAACCACAACCGCACCACCAAAATATCCTATAAAGGAAATATCAAACGCAAACCATTATGATTTCACCCTAAATCACATGATCAAACCCTCTTTAGGTCAGTAAATTTTTTGGAAAATAAGAACTCAAGAAAGAGGGAATAAGAACCTTAGAAAGAGGGAGAAATCAAGGGATAAATGACTTACATGATGTTTCCTAGAATAAATAGCATAGAAAAACCCAATGATTGAGGATCAATATTTCCAATAAATCTTGGAGGAGGCACCCATATATGAAAATCCCAAATGGGGTGGAATAGATGAGATTTAGGGTCAAAATCAAAGAGGGTAGAAAGGAAAATTTTATTTTTTCAATAACATGGACAAGTCACATGGTGTTCTCCCACCAGTTTCCAAACTGTTAAATAACCATGAATCCCTCACTGTACAGGAGGAATAAGCCACATAGTTATCCCACATGGATTTCTAAAAAATGTGCCAACCATGCGGTCACTACTATCCAAAATGACAATTGGTCGCACACTTACTTGGAGGAGGGCACACAGTTTCCCCTAACCGTTTGCCAATCATGCTCCACCAACTACCAAGACCAAAATCTCTACTTTAGTTAAAAAAATCAAGGGTAAACCCATGTAAAAACAGAATAAAAAAATAATCAAAAGAATACCTTGAATCAAAAATCACGGATGTTCCAATTACCCCCCCCCCCCCATGAAAACTTTCCTAAAAAATAGTCAACCTGTATCTTGATCAGAAAACAAAAGTGGATACTCCTCCTCAACCTAATAATTTCAATCCCATGTCTCATGAATATCATTACCATCATACCAAAGAACTTAGACCAAAATAATAGACTTCCCATGAAGCAATTTTTACTAAGAATCTACAATTAGTATCGGCCACTCAAACATAGATAAATCAAGCTCAAATTCTATCTCTTCCCAATTAAATACAAGAGGGGGAAATGTGTTATACTTTTTTAGATAATAGACATGGAACACATCATTAATTTATGTCAATTGAGATGGAAAATCTAACCTTTATTCTATCTTACCAACTCTCCCAATAATCTCAAAAGGTCCGACATACCTTAGCGTTAGCTTCCCTTTCTTACCCAAACAATGATGAGCCAAGAAAGGTTACACATTTAGAAACACTTGATAACCCAAAAAAAACTCCAAAGATCAGTGTCTATGGTCAAAATAAGATTTTTGACTGCTCTATTATATAAAAAAACACTTCCAAATCAACATAAATTTATGCAAATTTTCTTGCACAAGGCTAAGTCTCAATAATGAGGTCTCACCCACCTCATACAAACACAATGGAGTCCTACAAGGATGACCATAAAGTGCCTCAAAAGGAGAAATTCAGACTAAGTATTGGTAACTGTTGATATATGAAAAATCATCCAATACTAAATGGCTATTTAAAGAACCTTATAAATCCCAAACACATCCCAGAAGCATGTCCTTCAAAATCTAATTCACCTACTCCATCTTTCATCCATTTTAGGATGGTATGCCCTAATAAACATGACCTGTGACCCATGAACTTCTAAAGTCCTTCACAAAACTATGAGGTAAAATGAGGGTACTTGTATAAAACAATTACCTATTACACACCATGAATCCTCCCAACCCCGAGAACCTACAACCGACCCAACTCATCCACTTTGGCTAAATCCACGATCAGAATTAAATGAGATGATTTGGTCATATGATAAAAAACAAAACAAATGGAATTCCTCCCCCCCCCCCCCCCCGAGGTGCATGAGCTAGGAAAACAATAAATTCCATGGAAATATCGTTCGAATTCATAGTAGGAATAGGTTTTTTCTAACGTAAACAAGAGTTCCATTGGTGATTTTCTTTAACCTGATAGAACAGATAACACCATGATACAAATTCATCTATGTATCACCTCAAATGAGGACACCAAAAATCATGATACAAATCATAAAATATATTTTTTGTACCACTATGAATGACACACTAGGACTGATGGCTATCATGCATCATCACCTTTCTCAATGATGACGACAACACAAAGTGACCTCCAAAGAACAAATCTCTCTCATGAGACAATAACCGTTCACAAGAAACCTCCCCACTATTAAGAAACAACATAGAATTCTAGAACAACTCATCACTTGACTTCTATTATCGAGATAAATCTTTAAGGGAAGGTTTAAGTTGAACACTAGATAATAACACACCTCCACTACATTCCTTGTCCTTGAGATGCATCCGATCAAAAAGACCCATTAATATCCACTCATCACTGGAGTTTTTCAAATATTGGACTGGTACATTCCTACTCAAGGAATACAAAACCACATTTATATTTCCTACGGTAGAAATGATATCAAAATAGAAACCTTTATGATACTAAACCCAATGACGTTACCTCAAATAAAGATATTTTTGGGAGAAAATGTATTCCAAGATCTTATAATCATAATAAACCACATATTTCTACCAAAAAAGATAATGGTTCCACATCTTCAAGGCATGTATCACTATCACTAGCTCTAAGTCATGGGTTTGGTAATTAATTCCATGTAGTAAAAGTTGGAATGAACAATAGGATTCCACATAGTCATCCTACATCAGCACACATCCAAGATCTATATATAAATTACCATAATAGACCACATACCCCTTTCTAGATTATAACAATATCAAAATGGGGGAGGTGGTCTATAACAACCCTTATATTTATTACAAACTTGAACATGATTTATTACATAAAATATTCACTTGATATAATATAGAATATAGAGAGGTATAGTGTATTTGGGACTGAGGAACTTTACATAACAACTTAAAACATGAAATACACATCTCTATTGAAAACTTATTTTACACGACCACACACATTCCTTCGTACTTAGCATTGCATGGGATAACATGAGTAAATGCATGAAAAAGGGTGAGCTATAAATCCCAGCAAGGGATTAAATAAAAAATAAAATTAAGAATACAGTACATGTTAGGAAATAGACATATCAATGTATTATAAGAGAAACATGAACATAAAGACATGATATAGCATGATTATCATAACATGGAAATGTGGCATCAACATCTAACATGATGTTATCATGAGCCAAGGATCATTACACATTTAGAATGAGTAAAAACTCATTGAACATTAATTATCATGAGTAAACCATCATTTCACTTGACATATCATGATACTAATCTTTACCCAATGCATTAGAGCATTATCAGGGAGCACCCTTCTTAATCATTTAATTTCATGCATAAGTGTGTCACATGGATCATATAACATGGATTCATTAAGCATCATAATTTATTCCGTGATGAATAAATATGGAATTAATATATGAAACTCCAAAATCAATAAGTAACTGTTCATAAAGGTGAATACCCTAGATAGAAAAATGGGAACAATATTCACTACACAATGACTTTAGCTTGGAAAACCGCGGTGCAATTTCGACAGCATAACAGCGTGACATAAGAATTCATAAAAAAGTTTCATAAGAGATAAAGGGGTGTATAATCATATGTAAATGAAATTTATAGTAAGGGGGGTCATATATATAAATGTTCCAACATATTTAATGGAATTTAGATTCATAATATAATAAAATTTCTTGAATATAAATGAGAAGATAGAAATTTGATACGGAATTTTGGCATGGTAACAGGTGTACATGGGAGGTATTAATGAGAGAGAGAGAGGTCTCTCATCATTCAAAAATAAGGAGTTAAGTATGGGGGAGGTGTGAAATCACACCCCAACATTTTTAATTGAAATAAAAAGGGTATAGAAACATAAAGAAACTTTGAAAAAAATGATAGAGAAAGAAAACCCTTACTTGGAAGTGTGATCCCAAAGGATTGGGAGAGGCTTGAGAGAGGATTATTAGGATATTGGAGAAACATGGGAGGATTATAGAGAGATTTGGGTAGAGTTTGGTCTAGATCCAATGGTTTTTAGTGAAGAGGAAGTGAGATCTTGTGTGGGTTTATGTAGGAGAAGAGAGAGAATTCTTTATTATTTAGGTTTTGGACACAACACATTAAACTAATCAAAACTACAATCCAACCCATTATTTTTGCCCATGGGTTTTGAAAAGTTGAGTGGAAATTTTTTTTATAATTCCAATGACTGAAATTATTAAAATATTAGTCTTGATTATGTGGATGTGAGTCACACTCTCAAGGAAATCAATATAAAAAGTTCAAATGCTTTTTATGTCTTGGAGGGTCCGCTGAGGCACCATAAAATTAATCAAACAAATATAAAATTACATTATTTTAAATATAAAACATATATTGTCCGAAAAAACCATTTATAGTATTTTATTATATCATTTTTGGGTCATTATGATGTTATAAAATTCATTATATATTTAAATGGTATTTAATTTTTACCCAAAAACTCGACTGTCACAGAATATTATGAAAAATTAACTATGGAATAATTTTGACATCCCGATTCAAAAAATAATATTCATTTTATCTAAATAATTTTATAAATATGTGGATTTTTACTTTTAAAATAAAAACTGATATTTATAAAAAATTCATGGGTTTTGTCAAAAACAGCTTTCAAACCTTAATAAAAATTACAATTGTATTCACAAAAATTACAAGATCATTTATATTTAATAAAAAGAAATTTAGAAATAATATTTTACAAAAATTATATTTAATTAAAAAATCCATTAATTCATCAAAATAGATTTCTTAATTGAATATTAACTAAAAATACCATTTTTTTAATTTTTTTTACAAAGTAATAATAATAAAATGAATGTATATTCTCTATTTTAAAAAAATAATGCACATAATCCTAGTTCTAGGGTCTTGTTACATAACCCCTTATAACACCCACATAAGACCAAAGGGTAAGGTGTGTGATGGTGAAAGACTCTTAGGGTTGCTCAGATAACATTGCTCGGGTGGTAATCTCTATCAACTTCCACATATCTCGTAGGAAGTTCTGTTCGAGCTTAATATGTTGAAGCTCAGCTTGGTCTTGGTCAAGAGAAAAGCCCAATGACACCACCTCCTTTCTGAGCTCCGATAAATGGGCTTCATACGGAGCAATTCTACTGGATGTAGCCATCCCTTTCTTTGTCTGAGTAAATTGGAATTGTTGAAGCCCTATATTTATACTAAAAATGTGATAAATGTTCGATGACTATATTAGAAATGGAAATAATTATTAATGAGATTTTGAAATTCAAAATCATAAAACCAAATAAGTGCATATGTTATATAACCATTTTACATAATAAGACATTTAATTAGATCAATAATAATTTTCATTAATAAAAGTTTGGGTCATTACAAGAATCCCCCTTAAGAAATTTCACCCTTAGAAATTCCTTTTCCCACACTAATAAAGATGATGGTAACTCTGCTTCATCACTTCCTATGATTCCCACGTTTCCTCTTCAAACTTTTGGTTTTTCCAAAACACATTGATGAGGGGTATTGTGTTATTTTATAGAACTTTTTCTCTATGATCTATGATCTTCACCAGCTTCTCTTCATACAAGAGGGAATTCTCCAATGGTACCACCTCTGGATTGAGTACATTTGATGGGTCAAGTTTGTTCTTCCTCAAGAGTGATATATGGAATACATCATGTACTTGAGATAGGTTTGGTGGGAGTGATATTCGATAGGCCACATCTCCAATGCGATCAGGGTTCTCAAAATGACTAATGTACGTTGGACTAAGATTTCACTTTTTCCCAAATCCCATAACTCTCTTCCACGGTGATATTTGGAGGAATGCCTTGTCTCCAACATCAAACTCTAGGTCTTGTCGATGATTATCATCATAGCTCTTTTGTCAAATCTGGGAAGCTATAATGTGCTGTTGGATGGTATTAAACTTCTCCACCATTTATTCAACCATTTCTAGAACTAAGAGTTTTCTCTCCCCAACTTCATCCCAACATGCTATTATTCTACTACTCTTCCCATAAAGGTCTTCATAAGGAGCCATTTGGATTCTTGAGTGGAAACTGTTATTGTAATATAACTCAACCAGAGGAAGATGTTGATCCCGTCCGCCTTTTAAGTCCATTGAGCATGATCTCAACATGTCCATAAGTGTTTAGATAGTCTATTCAGATTGGCAATCCATTTTAGGATAATAATCTGTACTGAAGTTTAGCTCAGTATTCAAAGCATGTTGAAGACTCTTCCATAACTTAGAGGTGAATGTTGGATCTTGATCAGATACAATAGATAGCGGTACTCCATTAAGCCTTACCACTTCTGTGATATATATTCATGCCAGTTGATCTAATGAGAAATACTCCCAAATTGCAATGAAGTGTGAAGTCTTTGTAAGATGATCCACAACAACCCAAATAGAATTTTTTCCTTTGGATGTCTTTAGAAGTCCGGTGACAAAGACCATGGTGATGTTCTCCCATTTCCATGTTGGTATGGGTAATGGTTGCATAATCCCCTTAGACTTATGCCTCCCAGCCTTCACTTGCTGGAATACCAGGCACATTAATGTATACTCAGTGATATCCTTATTCATTTTATCCCACAAAAAATTCTCTTAGAGATCTTGATACATCTTTGTGTTTCTTGGGTGAATGGAGAAATTCGAACTATGTGCATCATCTAAAAGTTCATTATTTAACTATAGATTAGATAGAACACATAGTCTTGTCCCAAATATCACAATTTCTTCTTTATTAACATTAATCTCTGAGGATTTCCCTTTTCTAAAAGTTTCCACTTTCTTCTGAATTCCCACATCATTCTTTAGATCATCCTTTAACCTTTCCAAAAGAGATAGTTGAACAATCATTTGTGAAAGAAATGATTATGTTCCCTTCTTTATTATTCCTATGTCCATATTCATCAAATCTAAGAAGATTGGATCCTTTTAAATTCTCATCAATGATAGAATCACTGGGTACTTTCTACTTAGAGCATCTTCCACCTTGTTTTCTTTCCCAGGGTGGTAATGGACTGAGCAGTCATTGTATTTGATCATCTCTAACCATCTTCAATGGAACATATTCAACTATTTATATTTGAATATATACTTGAAGATTTTGTGATCTATGTATATTTCACACTTCTCCCCAAACAGGTAATGCTGCCAAATTTTTAAAGTGAAGATCACTACAGCTAACTAAAAATCATGTGTTGGATAGTTTTTATCAGGGAATTTAAATTTCCTTGAATCATAGAAAATGAATTTGTCATTTTTCATCAACACACAGTCCAACACCTTCTTTGAAGCATCACTAAATAGCAAAAAAGTTCTCTAATTTTGGGTAATGTGAGCACAAGCATAGTGATAAGTCTCCTTTTCAAATCTTTGAATCTCTCTTCTCATTCATCACTCCAAGAAAACTTTACTCCCTTCTGAGTTAGCTTAGTATGAGGGTTGGAAAATCGTGACAAATTTCTCACAAATAGGAGATAATAGCCATCTAACCCTAAGAAGCTACAGATATCCATTACCAATGTTCACCTCATCCATCGCTCTATTGCAGCTATCTTGGAGGGATCCACAGATATCCCATTGCTTATGTTGATATGACCCAAGAATGAGACCTCGTTCAACCAGAACTCACACTTACTGTACTTTTCATAGAGTTTCTCCTTTCGCAAGGTCTCTAGTATGGTGCTTATATAATACTCATTACCCTCTTTGTTTTTGGAGTATATTAGAATATAATCTATAAAGACTACCACAAATTTGTCAAGGTAATCTCTAAAGAATCTATTCATCAAGTCCATCAAGATTGTGGGAGCATTAGCGAGTCTGAAAGGCATTACTATGAATCCATAGTGCCTATACCTCATACAAAAAGCAGTATTGGGGATATCCTTCTTCTTCAACCATACATGGTAATATCTCAACCGAAAATACACCTTGGGGAAGTATTGTGATCCATGTAGCTGATCAAACAAGTCTTCAATTTGGGGAAGAGGATACTTGTTATTTATCGCAATTTTTTTAAGCTCGTGATAATCAATGCAAAGGTGCATTGAACCATCCTTCTTCTTAATGAAGAGGACTGGTGTACCCCATGGTGAAGCACTTGGGAGTATAAACCCTTTATCCATATTCTCGTGTAGTTGTTTCTTCAGCTCCTCAAGCTCCAAAAATTCCATTATATATGGAGTTTTTGATATTGGCAATGCCCCAGGTATAAGATAAATTGGGAATTCAACATTTATTCTAGGAGAAAGATCTAGAAATTACACAAGAAACACTTCATTTAATTCCCTAGCAATAGGAATGTATTCAAGGATGATTTCTTATTTAGACTCAATCATCTAAGCAAGATACACATGCTCATAGAGCAGTAATATCCACACTTGAGATTATGGTGATAATGAAGACTCATCCTCTTCCTTGCACTTGTACGGAATTAGGGGTCGATTCTCCATATGGAGAGTGATTTACCACTCAAAACAATTTATGTTGGTTCTATATAGGAAAATCCAATCCATGCCAAGAATTGTATAAAATTCTACCAAAGGAAGTATAAAGAGGTTCTCTGGGAAGTTCAATCCAAAAATTATGATAGGGGAGGGGTAATATTCATGGAATTCAATGATTGCCCCATTTTCAGTTCTCACCAACATTTTACTTCCATGATATGTGGTGGTGTTGGGATTTTTATACTAAACTTTTAGGATATAAAAGAATTCATAAAACCATAATAAAAAAGTATATTCTTCATTCTTGAATAAATAACTAGTGGACCTATCACCACTTTGTTTTTGGGGTTTAATTTAGTGGTAGTGATGGAAAAAGCTCACCCTTTCTACCTTGGAGGTTTTTGGTTGCCTCCAAAAACCCTTGGCTTAGGGAACTGGTTAAAAAAGTGCCTTGGTTCTTTGTAGTTGAAGTAATGCACAATGCATTGAGGATCTAATGACGCGTTCCTCTCCTCTATTGCAGCCGTGGGTTTTTCTTGTTGACAATTAATGGCTTGTTGACCTTCTCTTCCACACCTAAAGCATTTAATCATCCACTTCATCCAATTTTCAGGGTACTTCTTTCCACACCTTTGGAAATGGGGGTGTTGTATTTTCATAGAACCGTTGGATTTATCCCTCAGACTGCCAGAATTAAAGTCCACCTTATGCTTCTTATCTCGATGATACCCCTAAGATTCTCTGAACTTAAATTCAACTTTGAGGGCATATCAGGCAATTTTCTTATAGCTATTGAAGTCACGAATCTCCAGGGCTTTCCGTAGGCTAAGTTTAACCCACCAAATAAGCGATCAACCTTACATTCGGGAGTAACAACAAAGCCGGAGGTGTATCGTGAAAGCCTTGTGAAGTTTTCCTTGTACGCTCTGATGGATTCATCTTCTTTTTTTCTTGATGGCAAGGAAGTCCCTTCCCATCTTAAGTTAGAGGGTATAAGGAAAATATTTATCGAAAAACATTTTCTAAAAATCATTCCATTCCAACACCTCGATCTCCTCCTCAATCTTCATATTTTTTTATCAATGTCCACCATTGATCAGCTTCACCCTCCATCCGATAATCATATAGAATAAACTTCTCTTGTTAAGAACATTGAAGGGTGGAAAAGATCTTTTCAATGGAGTTGATCTATTGTTTGGTAATTGAGGGATCAAATGATCCATTAAAAGTAAGAGTCCATTGTCTCATGAAAATCTCGATTACGGATTGTTATTTATTAGGGGGGTTGAACGTTCCTTTTGACCCATGTTTCTATTCAAAACATGAGTTAACTGAGATATTATTGTGACAAAGTTCATGATTCCCACTCCCATCGGATTGGGCATCTCATTAGAATAGTCATCACATTGATATTCACATCGGTTGTTAGCCCAAGTCCTCCTATTACTGGCCATTGGATGGAATAAAAAAAAGTTAGGGGTAACACATAAATGGTAATCCAAATACAAAAAATGGATGACTTATATAAATTACTTTTATTACCTTAACTTATGAATTTATATGCTTCAATCAATGTTATCTATGATCTACTTACCAACATATATTCTTAGGGGAATTTTTTTATTCCCTTAATAATGGTTCATAATATGATTATGAATTCACCAAAGAATATTCCCCAGGAGTGTTTTAACCAAGAGTACAACAAGGCCCATTGTCATGCACCAGTTCATATTCATGTATAGCTCAAAGTGACGTTTTCATGTTTTACCCCTAGATACATCTATTCTAGAGCCGCCACTACCTACTCATATCCAGATAGGGATGTATTTTCTTGATAAAAACCTTGATCAAAACTCACCAAAATTTAGGGATGTTTTTATTATTCATAGTCTTATCTGTAAGGCTTTTACTAGGGTTTTCTAAACCTAATCCCAAAAATAACTAAACCTATCCTCGAATACCAATTATAACAACCCTTCTCTTTGTTACGAACTTAAACATGATTTATTATATAAAATATACACATGATAAAACATATAATATTGATAGGTAAAGTGTATTTGTGTCTTAGGAACATTACATAACAATTTAAAACATGAAATACACATCTTTATTAAAAACCTCTTTTACATGACCACACACATTACTTCGTACTTAACATTGAATGGGGTAACATAAAGATATGCATAAGAAAAGGGTGATCTATAAATCATAGTAAGGGAGTAAAAAATTAATAACATGAATAATTCAATACGTGTTAGGCAATAGGAATATCAATGGAGCATAAGATAAACATGAACATAAAGGCATGATATAGCATGATTATCATAACATGGAAATGTGGCATCAACATTAAACATGATAGCTGCATGATCCAAGGTACATTACAAATGGATGATGAGTATACCCTAATTTCATTTGAATTATCATGAATAAAACTTCATTTAACTTTATATATCATGATACTAATCTTTACCCAATGCATTGGAGCGCTATCAGGGCACACCCTTCTTAATAATTTCTTTTCATCCATAAGTGTACCACATGGATAATATAACACTGATTCATTAAACATCATCATTTATTCCATGATAAACGAATGTGGAATTCATACATTAAAATCCATAATAAATAAGTAAATTTTCATAAATTTGAATACCTTTGATAGAGTAATGGGCATGGTATTGACTACATAATTACTTTGTCTTAGAAAATCGTCGGGCAATTTCGGCAGCATAACAACGTGACATAAGAATTATTAAAAATTGTTGATGAGAGATAAATGGGTGTCTCATCATACTTAAATGAAATGGAAAGTAAGGGGATCATATAGATACATGTACCAACATATGTAATGGAATTTATATTCATAATAAAAAATAATTTCTTGAATGTAAATGAGAAGAAACAAATTCCTAATGGAATCTTAGAATGGTAACAGGTCTTCATGGGATAAATTATTGAGATATAAAGAGGTATATCTTCATTAAAACATAAGGAGGGAAATATGGTGGAGGTGAGAAATCATACCCCAAAATTTTTAATTGAAAATACAAGGGTATCACAACATAAGGAAACTTGGACAAAAACGAGAGAGGAAGAAAACCCTTACATGGAATTGTTATCCCAATGGCTTGGAAGAGGCTTGCGAGAGGTTTGATGGGAGATTGAGGAACCTTAGGAGGATTATAAATAGATTAGGGAAGAGGTTGGTTGAGCTTAAAAGGCTTTGAGTGAAGAGGAAGTGAGAGCTTGGGTGGGATTATATAGGAAAAGAGAGGAAAATATTTATTATTTAGGTTTTGGACACTACACATTAAACTAATAGAAAACACAAACCATCCCATGGTTTTTGCCAATGGTTTTTGAAAAGGAGAGTGGAAAAAATTATACTATAAGTCCAATCGATGAACTTATTAAAATATTAGGCTTTCTTATGTAGAGGTGAGTCACACTCTCAAGGAAATCAATTTAAAAATTTAAAATGTTTTTTAAGTTTTCGAGGGTCTACTAAGGCACTATAAAATTAATAAAAAAAATCTAAAATCACATTATTTTAAATTTAAAACATATATTGTCTAAAAATCCCACTTTTATTATTTTATTACATTACTATTGGGTCATTATGATGTCATGAAACAAATTATATATTTAAACGGTATTTAATTTTTACCAAAAAAAATAGACTATCTAAAAAAATTATGAAAGATTCAACATTGGATAATATTAACGTCCTGATTCCAAAAATAATATTCACTTTATCTAAATAATTTTCTAAATATTTGAATTTTCACTTTTAAAATAAAAACTTACATTTATAAAAAATTCATGGGTTTTTTCAAAAACTACTTTCAAACCTTAATAAAAATTATACCTCTATTCATAAAAATTATACAATCATTTATATTTAATAAAAATTAATTTATTAATATTATTTTATTAAAATATTATTAAATTAAAAAATCCATTAATTCATCAAAATATATTTTTTAATTGAATATTAACCAAAAATACTATTTGTTCTTTAAGAACTATTTATAAAGTTACAATAATAAAATGAATTTATATTGTTTACTCTATACAAAAATAATGCACATAATCATAGTGATAGGGTCTTGTTACATAACCTCTTATAACACTGAAGGGTAAGATGTACGATGATGACAGACTGTTGGGGTGGCTCGGATAACATCGCTCAGGTGGTAATCTCTATCAACTTACACATCTCTTGTAGGCAGTTCTGTTCGAGCTTAACGTGTTGAATCTCAGCATGGGATTGGTCAAGAGAGAATCCCAATGATACCAAATTCTTTCTGAGCTCTAAAAAATGTGTTTCTTATGGAAAAATAATACTAGATGAGGCCATCACTTCTTTTTTCTGAGTAAATTGTATTTGTTAAAGCCCTATATTTATACTAATCATGTGATCACTATTCAAAAGCAATATTAGAAACTGTAACAATTATTAATGTGATTTTGAAATCCAAAATCCTAAAACCAAAGAAGTGAATATGTTATATAACAATTTTACATAATAATATATTTAATTATATTAAGAGTAATTTCTATTAATAAAAGTTTGGGTCGTTACATGGTCAAAAACCGAATTATCTCCTAAAAGGATGCTTGACACTCTAGGATCCATTCAAAATTTACCCCTTTCAAGGTAAGTACTATCATGGAAAAAGAAAGAAAAGATAAATCTTGATAGAACTACCTATAATACCCTTCCAGCCCCAAAAAGATTCTGATTTCAAACACATTATTTGGATGTTCCCATAACATCACTATAATAATCTACTTAGGGTCCACCAAAACCCATTTTTTTGAGATCACATGGTCAATAAACTTTATCTACCAGGTCCAGGTTATGAACTTATAAAAAGTTTAATAGACATGATGATCCTGAAGGGTACCTAAAGCAACTCTAAAATAACACTCATGCTCCACCTCAGTATTAGAATAGACTAGGATTTCATCCAAAAATAAAATGATAAAGGAATAAAGATACTGGTGGAACACCCTGTTCATAAGAACTATAAAGACTTCGAGATCATATTTTAACCTAAAGGGCATGAAAAAATATTCAAACTCATCGTACCAACTTAGAAGGATCTTTTCGAGACATCCACCTCTCAAACTATGACATGATAATACCAGAAATTAAAATAAATCTTAGAGAACCACCTTTAACCCTTAAGCTGATCAAAATGTTCATCAATAAGGGGAAATAGATACTTGTTCTTGATTGTTACCTTAGTAATCTTCTGGTAACCAATTCACAATTGGAGAGACCCATCAGCCTTTTTCATAAACAAAATTGGGGAGGTCCAAGGTGAGACATTGAGCTTAATAAATCCTTTAGATTCCGAATTTTCCATATATACCATTAATTCCCACAACTTGGTGGGTCCCATCTGATATTAGGGAAGATATATCAACTATGTTCCTAGTACCAAGTCAATAGTGAACTCCACATCCCGCTCTGGAAGAAACTCAAGAAATACTATAGAAAAACCTATTGGAAATCATCCACTACAGGAGGTAATCCACCCTCAAGAGAACTACCATCATCATCCAATGTGAGTGAAAATATTTAATAAACAAGGTTGCTCAATTTCAGATGTGAAGGTATAGCACGTCCTGATCGAGGATCCCATTCACCAGGAAAAATTTGGGTCATCCCATTAGGTACCACGAATCTCACTCACTACCTATAAAAATCGATGCTTTCCCGAGAATGCACCATCCAATCTATATCAAGGATCACATCAAAGTGTTCCATTTACAAAACCAAAAAATCACATTCCATCTTGTCCCTTTACATGATGAGTAAACAAGATGGACACCTGGAACCCTAATATAACTTATTACCAAGCGATGTTACCAACTCCTTCACATATGATATAAGATTGGTTGGAAACTTTAACACATCCACAATACAAGAATAAATAAAATAAACTAAGGAAATAGTATCAAATAGAACAATAGATAAAGATGATGCAATAATAATAGTAGCTTCAACTATCACAATCCTTGCATTTAATTTCACTAGTGATTGATCCACCACATGATGTTTCCTTATCTCAGCTTGAGACTGAGACAACCACTAGCCTACGAATCTACCCTGAACTGACTCTTCATAGAAGGTTATCCAACCCCACTACCATGACCTTCAAATTGAGAAGCCACTATCCTAGATGGTTCTGACCAGGCTGAAATCCCCTTATAAGTTACATATCTTGTACCACTCTAATATGGATTCATAACTTTGAAAAATCATTACAAGTTTCCCATAACTCTGCACCTGTGACAAGGTCTGGGTAGTTATGAACCTTCTGGTCATATTTTCCCTACTTTCCTACACCAATGGAACAAAATTGAACCACCATTAGTGGAAAAAATTAAGACAGTTGGGAAGGATGGCCTAAACTACCACCTCCATTCTTCCCCTTCTCATCCCACTTCTTCTTCTTCTCAGAAGAACTACCACAAACCACTTCTGAGAGTGCTCCAGATAAACCATACTTTCTTACATGAATAATATATACCATCATGGAATGAACGAACACCTCAACATAAGTTTTCACCTTGAATAATAACACATGAGATTAGATATCTAGTTGCAACCCCATATCAAACTTTTTATCCTTCATTAGATCATTGGAAATGAACTCAGGTGCATACCGAACTAGCTCTGAAAAGTGGTTAGTATATTTCATCACATACTGATATCCTTTAGAATTCTCAAAAAACTATTAGGACCTGGAAAAGGCCAAAATTTCTGAACAATACCATTGGTTGAAAAGAACTTGAAGTCTTCTCAACCAGTATTCTCTTGATTTCCATCTAGCACCACTAAGTCCAACCACGTCTGACTGGGACCTTCTAACATAAATAAAGTAAATTTCACTCTGGATGCATTTGGAGTGTCATGAAACATATAAATCCTCCCTATATTATCAATCCACTATTTTTCTTCCTACAGTTATGTGCTACATTGTAAAGAAAGAGGCTTATTCTTGAGGAACTCCTTGGACTTTTCCTTTATAGTAACTGGTTCATATTCCTAACCTATGTAGTACCAGAGCCTTCTCCTTTTCCCAAAGCTTGGATATCCCAATCCACTGCTTCCACTAACCTATGATCGATTGGTGGGGGATAAATCTCTATGGACACTCCATGTGGCATCACATAAGGTCTCCATGGTGGTATCATGATACATCAACAAAAAAACATAAGGAGAAACCCATCAACACAACATTCTAAAAATTTTCATCATCAATAAAAAATCTCAAGCACTTCCATAAATAAAAATATAACCAAATCCATCACAATAATAAGTTAAACAAACCAATCCACCCCCACCGAATTTCCATATATAACATGTAACCTATATGCCTCACTTAGAGAATATTTCAAACCAAATCCCAACATCCCATTGAGACTCAGGTCTTGTTATGATGTGTGTTGGAAAAACACCCCACCCATAACTAGAACCTCAAGCCCTGATAATCCCATATTTGGTCTATCTAGACCCTTTCCCAAAATAAATTGACCCAAAAAGAGTAAAATGTGATCTGATACCATTGTTTCATGAACCAAGCCGATGTTCCATCCAACCCAACACATAACTCGATCCGTGGCATGGCCTGAAGGGTGTTATCATTCCCCACGGGCTGGAAACTAGTGCCTGGTTATGAAAAATATAGATTGGGAATTATTTCAACCATTAATGTAACCACAAATAACTAAAACGAGTAAAAATCACAATAATTGATAACCATAACAAAAAAAGGTACAATTTTTTTCAGATTTTAGGTATACAACTAAAAATAAAACCTAAAATACTACAATATAATGGGAACAACAAAACTATCCTAAAAAATTCAATTCAATAACAGGAACTTCACCCTCAATTCACAAATTTTAACAACTATAGGAAGTGGAACACTAGCAGCCAATTCCACCATCACCACCATGACACATCTTGCCTTTACTAGTATTATACATAATAATGTCTACATACACCAAAATGTGTATGTAGGGTGCGAGATAAATCCCTATTGGATTCCACAGAAAATAAATATTTCATGATATAACATTAAAATAAAAATCAACATGCACATTTCAATAAGAATATTTGAAACATTTCCAAGAAAACATTTTAAGGAAAACTTTCTCATGAAAATATTTTTAATATTTTTTTCATCAATAGGCTTACTTGAAGTAAAAAATGTACACAAGGACTATCTTATGCCAATGGACAGAACCAAACCACACAAGAATCATGTCTCAAGAGAGAACCATGGGAAAATCCTTACTCGTAACTAGCACAAGTTGGATAATGTGAAAGTCATACCTCTGTGATCCAAATCTTCCATACCAACTACCAACATCATTCCTATGCACAAGCCATTAGAGGGGATCCCATCCCAAGGTCTTATAGTCTCTATATTATAAGCCAAAAACATCATAGTTCCCATGAAAAATAAAATAGAGGGGATCAAATCCCAAGGTCTAGTGGTCCCTCATCATAACACATGTTTAGTTAGTTTTTCAATTTTTAGTACTTCTAGACGATTCCGGGCCTTAGACACTACTGAATCAATTGGTGTACTGGATATAGTTCACCAACATAGACACCCAATATTCCCCTTTTTGATCAAATTCCCTTTCACATATCACATGAATCAACACTTTCACATACACATTTCAAGAATAACAAGCACATAAGTAAATAACCACTTTCATATTTTTCACATTGATCTTATGATCAAAGCTCACATAGAAACCACCCATTTCCATAAACGAAACCACTTTCCATTTTCCACACACACCAAAACCATTTGGAAATACAATTCAAAACACTTGAACAATTTATAAAACTCATTTGAAAACACAACAAGAAGAACACATATGAAGTCCAACCATTTACATAGGAAAATCCCCTTTCAAATTCATACTCACATCAAATCCATTTTATAATATGCTTCCCATCACTTTAAAAATTCCAATACATATTAAAGGTTCATAATAAAGAATCCAAAATGAAACAAAAAACCCATTTCCCCTAGAAAATACACTTTCCACACATTATCACCTTTAAATATTTTTAGAAACACATTTCAAATATTTCAAAAAAGGTATAAAACTTATTTAAAAAATACTATATTAAAGAACATAATAAATAAAACCGATTTATTTTCAAAAAAAATTAACACATATGCATCTCAAAACCTTTGCAGAACCTATTTCACATAACAAAAATAATCCAAAGAATATATTTAAGCAACAAAAAAAGCATATAAAAATCATCTAATAATGTAAAAGCATGGAACCACCTACCTCACACATGGAAACTTCTATAAATCAGTGTGAAACCACAACCAAACTGCCACAAGACCCTATAAAGGAAAGATCAAACAACAATAAACATGATTTCACCCCACATCAGAATATCAACCCATATTTAGGTCAAACAACCCACTGAAAAATAAGAACTCATAAAGGAGGTAGGAATAACCCTAGAAAGAGGGAGAAATCAAGGGATAAACAACTTACTTGATGTTTCCTTGAAGAATTGTTGTTATAACCACCCAAATATTGAGGCTCAAGAGGTCCAAAAAAGCTTGGATAAGGCTTCCATGGCTGAAAATCCCAAATGGGGAGTAATAGGGAAGATTTAGGGTTAAAATTGAAGAGGTTAGAAAGGTAAATTTACACTTTTTATTTACCTAAAGAAGTAGCACGGTGTTCCCACAAGGTTTTACAAACCATAAAACAAACATGTATACCTCTCTATCTAATATAAACAAGCTACACAGTTAGCCTAAAGGGATTTTCAAACTATGTGCCAACTATGCAGTTTCCACTATTCAAAATGATAATTCACCAGACGTTTACCTAGAGGAGGGACCAAAATTTCCCTTAACTGTGCACCAACTGTGTGCCACCTACTGCCAAGAATAAAATATAAACTTTAATTCCAAAAATCAAGGGGAAACCCAATGAAAAATGCAAGGCTGGAAATGCATATAAGAATACCTCAAAACAAAAATCATAGATGTGAAAACAAACTAATGACTTATGAATCTAATGATTCATTAAAATAAACTCAAGCATGAAAAAATAAATTTGAATATCCATTTTATTGAGTAAGAGATGAAGTAGAATAAGATAAAATCATAACCAAAGGATTAGATTAATCTTGTGGAATGGAAAGAAATCAAGTAAGTTTATTTAATCGAAGGTTTTATCTAAATAGTAAGAAATTAACTCTAATTTAGGTAAATTAAGTTGAAATAATAAACTTATCCTATTAATTTTATAATTGTGAAATAAATGGTGTTTTAACCCATCACATATTTATAATTTTGTAATGGTTAACTTTCTCTTGACTATGTTCTCTATCACACTATATCAGTACTTAAGAGTTAGGGTTTTCTTTAATATCCATGTTTTCACTTCCCACCTATGTTATCTTATTTGAAAACTTCATTATGTGTTTTTCCAAATGACCTTAATACTTACCTTTCCCTATTTTAATAGAAATATTTTATTGACGTTTTTATGATTTGGGGTTTCAACAAAGTATTTTTCAAATATCAAACCATTGATTACTGAGCATAAGTTAAATATTAAAGGATGAAATTTATTAAAAGGGGGGAGAATGTAACACCCTGATATTTTCAGAAATATTTCTCTTTAAATAATTTTATTTATTCAAATATTAAATTATACGCAACAATGTGTTTAAACAAAATCTGATTAACTATTAAAATGATATTATTTAATGTGAAAATTATAATATAGTCATTAATTTGGAAGGTATGAATATGATTTAATAATTTATGATATATATATATATATATATATATAAACTTCTTACATAATATAAATTTATTTAAAAATTATTATTAAATAGTCATTTATTTTTTAGTAAAGCTATTTTATGCTTCAAAAGCATGTCTTCCTCAAAAATGATTTTATTTCTTTTTGTGAGAAAATAGTATAATTATTTTCTTGAAATTTAAAAAAATTTATTTAATAAAAATAATATCATTTTAAATCATCATATCATAATTATATTAGGGTTATTTTTTATTATTTTCCCAAAAATATTGAGTTTCCAATGTATAGTAAAAATACCATTTTTATTGAGAAATGTAGTTTTTTCAACCATTTTCAATGATAAATAGTATTCTAAAATGATTTAAAAGTAAAATTAGTTATATTATATTATTATTAGTGTAATTATTTTCATTTGTATCAATTTTATAATTTAATTTTGTATAAAAACATTTTTTTATACAAAAACGCATGTTTAAGAAAAAATATATTTCTATAAAAAGAGTTTTTCATCATGTTTTGTGCAATAATTTTAAAACTTATATTTTTCCACATATTTTTATTAAATGTGATAACATTTAATCAATATTTGGAATCGTGAGGTTTAATTTTTTAAATAGGTTCCTTCTATTTATTGGTATTATGAATAATAATTGTGGTAGTATTTATCACTTTGGTAAAGTTTAAATCAAGTTAATCTAGATTAAAAGAAATAAATAAGGCCATAATTTTTTTATCCTAATTGATATTTGATGAATTTAATTTGACCATTTTCACCTTAGGTTTTAAATTGACTTTTTTATTGATAATTTTCCCAGAAAAGGCCCTTATAATATTTGAAGGAAAGAAAGTTACAAAATCTCACACTCTTAGTTTGAAATATCTATTATGAGTCGATATTGGGAAAAAAGAATGATATGAACAATTTTTTTTTTATTTTTAATAATAATTAAATTATTTTATTTATATAAAATTAATTATAATTTTTATAAATTTTATAATTACCTTAAATTCTTATGCAACTCTGATACAATATTTTTTAATTTACAAAAAAAGAATAAATGATACTTAAAATACTAAAAATAATATTATATGAAGAAATTAATGTTTCCCATGAATTTAATATATCTATATGAAATTTAATAAAATTATTATGGGATCATATTTTAATTTTCCTTTTTTCTTGTTGTATTTAAAATAAAATTAAATGAATACTGTCAAAATTGAAATTAATAGTATTATATAAAAATAATATTTTTTGTAAATTATTTAAAATTCATAAAAATATTTTATTCAACCATGTAAATAGAATATATTTTAAAAAATCATCAATTTTCTATTAAAAAGTAACTTTTATATTAATATTATCATTATTAAGCCTTTGTGATTAAAATAGTGGTTACCATGGTTAAGGTAAAAAATAATTAACCAAGACGTTAATCAAAAAATAAGTATTAAAATGATATAAAAAATTGTATAAATTTCTTTGGATTAGGTTATTTCAAACCTATATACTTTGGATAATAATTAATCACCACATTTAATTATTTGGATCTAGAATAGTCTTATTGTATTTTAATTGTTTATGAAATTCAAAAAGTGACCCTCACCTCAATTATAAAAGGGCACCACCTCTCTCACTTATTTTCACCAATTTGAATGATATATCTCAATAATTACTAACCATTTATCTTAAAAATTTTCATATGAATGTTTTTATGTACCGGTAACCTAGAAATACCAACTATAGGTTCCTTAAGAAAGGATCTAAAGGAGGTCTGTTGAAGAAGATGTAATCATCTTACCTGGCCAATTTCAATTTTTTTTCTTGTTCTATGACTTATAAATATAGTTTATTTATAATAAAATGGTAACATGAGTATAATAAATATACTTAAATGTTATCATTATTTTTAAAACACCATTATACATCCTCTTTCTTGTCAAATGATACGTGAAAGTATCACTCATGCGTATGTATGACTTATCGTCTACATACAAGGATACAATTAATTTCTAATCACTATATTTTATGGATGGGTATTATGATGGGTTTATTTTTTATATATTATACATTTAAAAAAATTAAAATTACTTAATTATAATATAAAATTTACCTTCTTACCTTCCAAACTATTGTAAAATGATAATGTCATACGTGCGTACATGTAGACTACCACCTCTACAAAGCGATGTTATTTGTTTTACATTTGTATTTACATGAATGGTTATAAAGAATTATTTTATGAATATATAATATAGATATGATATAATAATAGTAATATGAATTTTAGTTAATATTTTAATTTATTTTATTTCATCCATTGAAAAATGAAAACAACATTCAAACGTATGTATGACCTACCATCTCCTTGAATAGTGTAATTAATTTATATATATATGAATTGTATGTATGACTATAAATATGTATATAATGAATATATATTATTTTTATAACATGAATAAAACTCAGTAAATTATGTAACTAAAATCAAAGTATAAGTTTTGAGATGACCGACCCAAAACTTTCTTGGAAAACAAAGCAGTTAACACCCAGAACTGTGATTAAAAAAATTATTAATAAAGGGGAGATAAGATATTAAAAATAAATAATAAATGATATTATATATATATTAATATGTTTATTTAACAAATTAATAATAAATTAATATTTATTATACAAAAGGTTTGAACATGAATAAGTAAAGGTGAAACTTGTGGTAAGATATTTTTGTCTCACTTTTATTTTTATAAGATACATGCCATATTTACCACTTTTTTCAATTATGTAGTGTATATACTACCCATGGATTAATTTTATGATATATATTATTAATTTAATGGTGATTTTCATGTAAAAATATTTCCATTAATTTCATGGGGCTTATAATTCAGAAGTTATGAATGTAGTATGAGTTTTATTTAACAATCGCATCATTATTCAGGATTGTTTATTTTTAGGAATAAATGGGATATATTTCTATTACATATCCCCGTTTTCTAAAAAAAAAAATAATGTTTTTAAAATTCTCCTATTATTGTTTTATTTTTTTTTCTCTTGTTTTATTATTTAAAAAATGGTTTCAAAAGAATCTTTTTAACGTTTTCTATATGAGGAACTTTTGAGGATTTCAAAAAAAGTATGGATTGTTTTTTAAACTAATAAAACATGAATATAATTTACCCACATAATGATTCATAAATTATTTTAATATTACTTGAAAATATTAAGAGTCACTTTTTAAATATTTTTTTATTTATTACGTGCATAGTTTTTAGATTTAGAAAAGATTTTTTTTTAAATTTACAAGGTTATTTTTATAAAGATAGTTTTAATGTACTTTTAATGTTATCTATATTAATAAATGAAAAAAACCTTGATTATAACAAATATTTACTAGGGTTATGATCATATGATACTATCCTTATTATTTCTCTGGATGGTTTATATTTGTGATGAGAAGATGTTGGTGAAACACATTCCCTTTTTCCATGGGTTATACTTTGATGAATTGTCAATAAAAGCCATCTCTTTTAATGAGTTATAATATGATGAATGATTTATGATAATATGGAATAGATATATTTTATTTTATTTATAGGACAGGTGGGACCTATATCTCCATCCAATTCATTGGATAAATATGGATAACTCTGGATATAAATATATTATACATGAACTTCATTTCATGTTCACAATTTTATACGTGGAACTAGATTTTATGTCAATAAGATCATGTATAGACCTAGTTTCATGTCAATAATTTTATGCATAGACTTGGATTTCATGTCTATAATATCATTCATGGACTTTTTTCATGTCTATAAGTCTATAATATGGACACATTTTATGTACTTAACTTAATGAGTGAACCTATTTTGTTTATATATGTTCAAAAAGGTATAATTTTATGTGTATATAATAATTAAATGTCATATACCAATGATATTATATTATTTATCATGTTCTTTGAAAATTTTATAATTCATTTCTTATGAAATATAAATAATTATTCTATGAATCAAGATTATTATCATTGATATACATGGTTTATATTTCAAATGTTAAGATCATATTCTAACACCCATATTCTCATATTATTATTATATGATCATTAACATCTCCCTTGTTTACCCTATCTAAGAAACTGAGATTACCCATTCTTACATTTCCTTTCCCTAGGTTATAAAGAATGGTTTTAGAAATGATATACCTAATATGGGTTATAGTTATGAAGAACTTAGTTAGGGACATTATAGATCATCTATGAAGTAGTTGTGCACATGTCCATGTTTCCAATGGCACTAGACCTATTTGATTCAAGCGTGGTTTAAAATGTTATGTAATGGATATTAATCTATTTTTATGTAATATATATGTTTATAAAGTATGGGTCATTATATAATTTTTTAAAAATAGAAAACATGGATAATTTTTTTAATAAATCATTATATAATTTTAAAAACATCATCATAGACATTTTAATGAAAATATGTACATAGAATAGAAAGATTCCCGACCAAGTAGAAAATACATGGTCAATTTTCCTTAAAAAATTTATATCAGTATATCGAGTACTTCAACGGAGTAAAATAAAATTAAAACTTATAATTTACATAAATAATTATATATACAGAGTATAAATTGTGTTTAAGATAGAAAAACCAATTAATACTACCATCGGTGACTGCAACATAAATAATTTCAAATAAAGATGAGATTGGGAAATAAATTCTTACCTAAGGTTCAAATTATTTCATTTGTGTCCAAAACTAATTTATAATAAATATAGATTTATTATAAATATATTATAAAACTATAATCCTGTATAACATACCATATATGATTTATTGACACTATTGTATTAGTTTTTTATTAACAATTCTTTGTTAAAATCTTTTTTCCTAGTATTAACTACTTCATTTTTCATGTATGTTGTGGTTTTTTAGTTTTTATCCTTGTACTTTAATCATGGTTCCATAAACTAAAAAATTATAATAATGATATAAATATTATATGTATTAATTATATTTATATTTTTCTTCATCTATAAAATTTAGATATATAAAATGAATTTAATCATTCATAGAGGCGGTAGGTCGTACGTATGCATGAACAATGTTTTCAATTTTCAACTGATAGAATAAAAGAAAGGTAAATTATAATTAATATTTCTATAATAACTATTACATAACATAATATATATATATATATATATCCATTAAAAATATCCTTATTTCCATCCATTTCGAAATAAAATTAAAAACGAATCACATTGCTTTGTGGAGGTGGAAGTCCACACGTACACATGAGCAACCTTATCATTTTACAAAGGATTGGAAGGTAACAAGATAGATGAGATATTATAATTAAATAATTATAATTATTTCATAAATATCATATATTTAAATTAATTTCATAATTATGTCCATCATTGAAAGGCGGTGATAGAAAACAAATAACATCTGTTTACGAGGCGGTAGCTTGCTGTACACATGATCAAAAGATTGGCTTCCCATTTGATGAAATATGAGATTGATTTAAATTATATGATTTACATAATAAAATATTAGTATATAGAATATAATTTAATTTTTTATTTAATCATGGTTTAATAATATTTTATGGATGTAGAAGAAGAAATAAAACAAAAACACATAGTTAAGAACTATACATCTTATAAGGAAAACCTATTTAGGTTAATACCTAAATCCTTCCTAGGATGGTTTTATGATCAAAAAAATGAATATAGGTCATCGGTAGGGACATAAGTAATGGTTTTTTTATGAATTTAATAAAAAAAGACTCTTGAAGTTTCAATCAGATTGGATATGGGGTGTCCTTTTATAAGTTGGGGAGAATATACACTTGGAAGTTTTTAAAATAATAAAATATATTAATGTAATATTCAAAAAAAATGAATTCAAGACAGTCCATTAAAGAATATTAGATGATATATGGTATAAATATTACCATTAATTATAATTTAGGAATTTTTTAGTTCATTTTAAACCTCAACTCTCTAGTTTATCCCTTAGTAAAACTGTTTAAACCTTAACTGTGGTAATAGATTTTTACAGTTTTTATAATTAATTATGAAAAAATTAAAATAAAATTATTTATTAATATTATTTATTATAATTAAAATTATGTATTAATTTTTTTCGAATTCTATACACATAATTGGAAGAATTTAATCTAAAATTAAACCTATAAACCCGATGAAATGCTGTTTTCCAAAGAAAACGATTTCTTAAGCATATAAAAGTTTTTATATAAAAAATCAGGATAAAATTGAATCTAATGAACTAAATTGGATTAATAATAATATAAATATACTAATTTTAATTTATTTTTTTTTAAAAAAATTAACATTAAAAAAAATTTAAACTAAAAGACAATGTTCAATAAAAATAATTATTTTTCGCTACTCATCAAAAAACCAATCATTTTGGAAAATTATCAAAAATTAACTCTAAGATAATTTTTATATGTTTATTTAAAAAATTATATTCATTTTTTCAAATAAATTTTATAAAAGTTTAAAAAATCAATTATATTATTTTCTCCCAAAGACAAATAAAAACTATTTTAAGGAAAATGTATTTTTTTTGAAACATATAAACACTTCATTAAAAATATTTTTTCTTTATACTAAAAATTTATACATATTTTAAAGATTTAGTTTTTAATATTAATATCTCAAATTTAATGGATATTTTATAAATGATATACTCTATTACATTTAATTTAGACTCAAGTTACATGTATTACAAGTTATCGAAATGATTAAATTTATTTTAAAATAAATATATCTTAAAATTATGGGGTATTGCATTATACCCCATAAAACTGAATTTATCCCTAAAAATTATATCACTTTTATACAAAACCATTAGGACATATCTGTTTCATTATATCTATGGGTTCCAAATTTTCTTCATTTAATTTTTGATTCCTCTAGCGAACTTTAAATAGGTGATTAGTCTTGTTATATAGAATTTAATCTCTATGATACAAAATTTATACTAGTTATTCTTTATACGAATGATTAATATTAAGTGGTATGATATCTAAGTTTAGTGTTTTTTAAGGATAAACTTTTTACTTCCTCATAAGAGATACATGAAATACATTATTAACTTGATATAGGTTCATTGGAAGCACCAAGCAATAAGCAACCATCCCTACCCGGTTGAGAATATTGATGGGTCCAATATTCCTAGGGATAAAATTACTATTATTCCTGAATCTAATAACCTTATTCCATGAATAAATTCATAGAAACTCCTTCTCACCAACATTGATCTCCAAATATCATCGATTATTATCAATATAACTTTTCTATTGAATATAAACTTATTTGATGTGATGTTGAATGGTTATGAAATTCTATACTATTTACTCACCTATATTAGGTCACAATAGCTACATTTATCCAAATTTATCCAAGAATATAATATTTCTACACTTCCTACCCAATAGATCCATTTAATAATCCATCAGAATGCTTGAGTGAAAGCTATTGTTGTAAGAAAACTTGACTAGAGGAAGGTAATGATCCCAAACACCTTTGATATACATAGAAAAAGTTATAAATATTTCTTCTAGAGCTTTAATGTTTCTATATGACTGTCTATGTGTCTAAGGATGATAAGTAGTATTTAAACTCAACACTCTATCTAGATCCCTCAAAATATATTTCCTAAACTTCAAGGTAAACATAGAATCTTGATATGATATAATAGAATGTGGTACTTCATGAAACCTTACTGATTACTTAATTTATATCATAGCAATATTATTTTGGTAAAAATATTATATAATAGAAATTAAGCATGATGAATTCATAAGATGATCAACTATAACCCAAATATCAAGATAGAAATTTTACATTTGTTGGAGTACAGTGAAAAATACCTAGTGATTTTTCCCATTTCCATTATAGTATGGGTAATTGTTATAAGATACCATTATATTTTAGTCTATAATCCTTAAATTTATAACATATGAGGAACCAAGACATATACTCTGCGATATCTATATTCAAGATGATCCAACGTAAATACCCTTTCAGATCTATACACATCTTTGCACTTATGGGATGAATAGAGAATAGTGAACTATGAGCTTCATCCAAAATCTCATTCTTAAAGCTTGATATATATGGGAAACATAATATATTCCCAAACATTATTATTACATCATGATAAAGGTTAATCTCTGGAAAATTCCTCACATTCTCTTATAATTCCACATATTCCTTATACTTCTTAATCCTCTCATTGATGGATGGTTGAAAATTCATATGATAAAGATAACATATGTATCCTTTCCACAATATGTAAAGATCCATATTATATAAATCCATAAATATGAGATCTATTTAAATACCCATCATAGACAAAAAAGCATGTTATTTCTAACATATAGAATCATCCACCTTATTTTTCTTCTTAGGGTGGCAATGCATTGAGAAATCATAATCATTAATCACCTCAAACCATATTATTTAGGGAATATTAAACTCATTATATGTAAATATATACTCCAATATTTTTTGGACCAGTATATATATTACACTTTTCACCATATAGATAATTTATATATTTCATTAATGTAAAAATTAACTATTCAAATTCAAAATCATGAGTTAGGTAAAATTTTTCATGAATTTTTAATTAGAGAGAGGCATATTCTACCACCAAGTAATTCTACATAATACATATCCAAGTCCCTTATTTGACACTTCACTAAAAATTACAAACCATTATTCACTATAGGGTAGTGTATCAACATACATGCTGACCAAAATTCACTTTGGTTCGTTGACACTCTCTTCTCATTCGACTATCCAAAAGAACTTAACCCCTTCTGAGACAACTTTGTGAGTGGATTAGATAATTGTGAGAAATCTATAAAAAATAATCAGTAGTATCCATCCAACCCAAGAAAAATATATATTTTGGTTACTGGGGTTGGTCTAGTCCATTGCTTAAAAAAATTTCATCTTTGAAGGATCCACTAATATACCCTCACTTGAAATTATATGACTCAATACTGAAACACTCTAAAGCCAAAATTCCCTCTTGGTAAATTTGGAGTAAAACTTCTCCTTCATCAAGGAATTTAGGAAAATTCTTAAATACTCTTCATTATCTTCCTTTATCATTGAATATATAAGAATATTATCTATAAATACTACCACACTCTAATAAAGGTAATATCTAAAAACTACTCATTAAATCCATAAAGATAGTAGGATCATTGGTAAGACCAAGTGGAACTACTATAAATTTGTAATCACCATAACTTTTATGAAAGGCTATCATGGGTATATCCTACTTATTGATCCTTAGAAGAGGATACCCGGATCGAAGATCAAACGTATAAAATTAAATATAACATTTAGTTGATAAAATAGATCATTGATACAGGGTAGAGGATACTTATTCTTAATATTGATCTTGTTAAGTCATTGATAATCAATGTAAAGATACATTTACCCATATTTATTATTAAAAAAAGAATTGATGAAACCCATGGTGAAGAACTCAGATGAATGAATCCATTATCTACATTCTTCTGGATATGCTTCTTAAATTCTATAAACTCAATCGGGGCCATTATGTATGGGTACTTTGAAATATGTGTTACCTTGAATATGAGTTCAACTAAAAACTAAACTTCATGATTCAAGGTAAGACACAACAAGTCCTTAAGAAAAAAATAAAAATATTACAAAAAAACACATAAATTTTAAATGGTGAGTGTCACCCGAACCATTTAAGATAAATATCCCTCATGAATAGGTAGAAAAACCCATAACATAGTATTAATTTCCATTGGTTGTTTAGTTTAATCCTTACACTGATAGAATATTAAATATTGATATGGAATATTGACGGTATATTCCATTACTAAAAAATTTACATGGGATATATACAAGGAGATCCAATTGATACCAAAATTACATAAAATTAAACTAAGGGAAGAATAAGAAGATTTATAAGAAGAAACATCTGACTAAATTCTGTTGGATATGAGTTATAAACATGAGATTTTTTCATACCACCATTAAGAGTTTTCAAAGATAAATAAATATCTAATAATTGAGGTGGAGATAATATATTCATAGAAAATTCTATAGATATAAAATAGTAGGTATAACTAGAACCAAATAAAAAATTCAAAATCCTAGAGTGGATGATATGTTTAACTGTCACCACATCTCCAAGAACATCCATGTCAGATATCGTAATTATACAATCTTGGCCTTCTAGCCTTGTTTTTTAGGGTAAGTTACATTGATTTTTAGGTAATTGGTTTGAATAGTTACCCATATTCTTATAGTTTAATCATTTTAATTTAATTGGTTCTTAATTACCCTTTCATTTATGAGCATGATGGAAAATTTCTCTATGCTTGAAGAAAACTCCATTTCCTTTTAGGTATGTAACATGGTGTTTCATTAAACAAGTATCACATGTTGGAAAAATCCCTTTATCTTATTCTTATTATCCATTTTTATTCTTTTCCATCATCTTCGTCTCTTTTATTCCTTTAATTGCAAAATACTTGGAGAATTTTTTCTCTATCTTGATAGAACATGATATTATATCCTCATATGATGAGAATATTTGAGAGACTAGATCCCTTTGAAGGATTGTCTTAAAACAAATGAATAAATGGTAAATCTAAATATTTTGATTATTTACATAACCCACAATATAACTTTATAACCTTGTAAAGTTATCTTTTTTATTAGAAACATTTTCCTCTTCCTATTGTCATAGAATCAAATATTTTCTCTCTATATCTACTCGCTGTTCATGAGGAAAATATTCTTCCACCAAAAGTTCCTTAAAATCTTTAAAATACATGATAATTATTTTATTATCATCCTTAGTGTTTTGAATCAATGAAAACTAATAATATATATCCCATGATAGATGATAAATTTTCATGAAAACCATTTCTCTTTCATTACTTCCTAAAGAGTGAAATATATTCTCTAAGGAAGTTATCTATTTATCATCTAAAAATTAATTTATAGTCCTATTGAATAATGTACATTAATGATGTATGAACTAGTTTAACATTGTTACATTATGTTTTGGATTATAAGGATTCTCTATATGGTTAAGGTTATTGATCACAACCTCATTCAACTTACCCAATATAGTTATAATTATTTTATCTCCAGCTAAAACCCCATCTCTAGTTTCATTATTTTACTCGGGGGTAATACCTTTATGTATTATGTGAATTGATACTATTTCTATTCCTTCTTCCAAGAACTATTTCTAAATAATTTAATAAACTAGATTAAATAAAAGCATTATGAATTATTATGTATATTTTCCAAACTAGTAAAACAATTAATATAAATTTAAATATTGATGCATAGATAATATCATAATCATAAATATGGTTTATTTTGGAATATTATCAAATTAAAAAAATATTTTCAAACCCATCATAATGGTTTGTAAATAAAATGTGAATTAACCAAATCATATCCCCAGGGAGTATAAAACTATGTGTGAATTAAGGGAACACCTACCATGCACCAAAATAGTAGATGGGATATACTTGAACCAACTATTTTATGGGTTATTTCCCCAAGACACATCTGTGTAAAAACCAAATCCACTTAAAGTATCCTAAAAAGATGTATTTCTAGAAAAATGACATAATATATACTTTATAAAAACTTTAGGATGCTATACAATACATAGACTTATCCTCAAATTCTATCATAGAGACACATTCCTTAGTTTGTATTTTCTTAAATATGGTTCCCAATATTTATAATAAACTTACATATATACTAACTATAAAGACCACGATCCTATTATCTTAGAGTCAGTGGTTACATTATTAAATTGTTACTACATACAATTGATTGAATCCCAAAGGATTTAATAGTTTAGTTTTCATATTAAATTCGAAAACATAAAATACGTCATTGTATTTTACTTGAGAACACCATTATTCCCTTTAGAAAATCTCTATATATTAATCATAATACACTTCCTCAAATTTTTGGGAAATTAAATATAATAAAGGGGTGAGATTAGATGTTATGTAAGTGTATGGATATAGTAGAAGATAATAAGTAATGAATAATATAGAAGAAATAAATGATAATCAAATAATTTCATACAAATAATTACATGATATTAAAACTTTTCCATGGATATTATAATTTATCAAATAATAAAATGAAAATTAATAATGGATTTTATAATGATAGAATATATAATGTTGAATATCTGAAACTTTCCATCAAGGCATAATGCCAAGAAAATATAAATAAATTGGTAAGGCCTTAGAAAATACTCAATATAGTCTATCTCAAGTGACCTACCAATGAATCTAGGGTATATGTAATTTTGGGCCTTACCCATAACATAATAAGTCCAATGCTTTTATCATATAAGTAAACAATATAATTAAATAAACATGCCTTAAAAATCAATAATTGTGTGTGTTGGAAGAAATAGAATTCAAAATATCAATATCATACCGAGTAAAACTGATTGTAAACCACCTAGAGAAATATATTGTATGATATAATTAGATTATATATTCAATATAAGATTCAAAAAAGGATATTTACATAGATTAAAATACTTTAAAAATATCAAAGGAATATTTCTTGAGGAAAATACCCTTTTTACTTCAAAATCACTTATTTAAAGAATAAAATATTTAATAAATATTAAGGAAAAAATTTTATTTAAAACTAACCTTCAAAAATTGTAAATTAAGATTCAAATAAATGATTCTTTCAAATGGTGGGAAATTTTATTCATACTGTATAAGTTAAAAACACTCATTTCATACTTTTATGAAAAGGTAAAAAACTAACTCATTCGGAAAATGACAAGAAGATTCGTTTGATTTTTTTTGTAAAAAGTAAAAAATGGGTAAAATTGAATTTACAATATATTTTGATAATGTTAAAAATAATAATTTTAAACATTTTAAGGAAAATATGGATAGCGAAGAGAAAGATTCCTGACTGTGTAGAAAATACAAGGTTAGTTTTCCTTAAAAAACATTATTTTGATATATTGTGTACTAAAGAGTGTAAAATGAATGAAAAACATTTATTTTAAATAAAAAAAATATTATAATAAAATAAATTATTTTTCTGATATAAATATTAAATAATACTCCCAACATAGACTAAAACATAAATAATCTCGAATAGTGATGAGATTGTGAAATAAATCATCACCATTGGTTCAAATTCCTTTGTATGTGTCTGAGACTAATATATAATAACTATATATTTATTATATATATATTAAATAAAAAAATAATATATATAATTCCAAATAATATTTTCCAATAATCTTTTATCACCCATTTATTAACAATTCTTTGTTAAAATCACCGTTTTAGGTAATAACTATTTCATTTTTCATATATGTTTTGGTTTGGTAGTTTTGGACCATATAAATTGATCATAGTTCCATAAAATAAATAATTTTAATCATGATATAAATATTATATATATTCATTATATTCATATTTATGGTCATCCATAAAAGTTAGATATTGAAGAATGAATTACACCATTCATGGCGACGGTAGGTCGTACGTAAATGTGAACGCTTTTATTATTTTTCAAGGGATAGAAAAAATAAATTTAAATAGTAATTAAAAGTTTAGAATCATTATTATATCATAAAAATCTTATATATTAATTAATTCTATCCTTATTACCATTAATATCAAAATAAAATGAAAAATAAATCAAATCACTTCGTGGAGTTGGTAGTCCACATGCACGCACAAGCGACATTATTGTTTCAAAAAATATTGTAAGGTAAGAAGATAAATATTATATTATAATTAAATAAGTATACTTATGTCATTAAAATAATATATATACATTAAATAAATTATTATATCTATCAATGAGATGCGGTGATGAAAAATGAATTACATTATTTTACAAGGCAGTCGTGCACCGTACACATGATCGACGATTTCATTTCAAATTTGATGAAAGATGAGATGGATATAGGTTATTAAATTAACATAATAAAATATAAATACATTTAATATAAATAATTTTTTATTTCAACATGTTTAAATAATATTTTAAAGAGGTAGAAGTATAAATTAAACGAAAACATATGGTTAAGAACTATACACCTTCTTCGGAAAACCAATTTTGATTTATACCTAAAGCCTTTATAGGATGTTTTTATGATAAAAAAGGAAATATAGGTATTTTTTAGGGATTTAAGGAAGGTAATTGGTTAGGTATTATCTTAAAAAAATGTATCATAAAATGTAGAGAGGTGAGGATATGGGGTGTCCTTTTATAAGTGGGGGATAGGACACACATGAATGTTTTGAAAAGAGTAAAATGCATTAATATATTACCCACACAAAATGGATCGAAAATGTAACATTAAAATATATCATAGGACATAGGTTCTAAATATTTCCATAAAATATATCTTAGACATGTTTTATATCTTTTTAACCCTTATATCTTTAGTTTAACCCCTAGTAAAATTATTTTATCTTTAACTATTATAATATATTTTTACATTCCTATTATTCATTTTGTCCAAAACTAAAGTTAAGATTATTAAATAATAATAATAATTATTACTATAAAAATGTAATCCATTTTATAAAATCCAATTCATATAAGTGGAAATATTTAAATTAAAATTAAATCTACAAATGCAATGAAAAGCGGTTTTACAAAGAAAATGTTTTATTAAGTTCAAAAACGTTTTTACATAAAAATGTCGTATAAAATTGATTCAAAGGAAATAAATTGGATTTATAATAATAAAATTGAACTTATTTTACTTTTAAATCCATTTTAAAATTTTAAATTTATAAATTTTTTAAATGAAAATACATTTTTTTAATAAAAATAATTATTTTCAGTATTCATAAAAAAACTAATAATTTCAAAAAATTATAAAAAATTGACTCTAAGGTAACTTTTTCATATCGATTTCAAAAATGATGGTAATTTTATAAAATAAGATTTTTAAAAGTTGTGAAAATTATTTATATTATTTTATCACAAAAAAAAATAAAAACTATTCTAAAGAGAAGGGTTTTAAGCATATAAATACTTAACTAAATTTTTTTTATATATCTAAAAACATTATATATATTTTTAAAATTTTGATACTCTTATTCATACCCCCATAGCTAGGTTATAACTGTATACTATCTTATAGTTTTTTAGACTCGTAGTTGTGTGTATCCCAAGATATCGAAGAGATTAATTTTTTTAAAAGAAATATATATTAGAATATAGGGGTGTTACATCACTCAATATGTAACACAAGGAAGTGATAAATTATATATCAAAAGAAATGGAAATCTGAATCAAATTACTCCCTGGATTTTCTCTTTCATCCCCAAAGGAAAAACATCATGTGCTTCAATCCATTGGATAAGTCACTCTACTAACCTGGGAATCCGTATCCCAACCATATCATAGTATCTTATTACTCCATATAAAAACATATCTTTACTACATCTCATCACATCCATAACCGATTAGTATGTTTGAGAGGCATCAAAAATCATGTATCAGGTAATATTATTCAATCCATCGTAGCTTTTTCATGTACAACTATGGTAACTTTAATCATTATAGCTTGAATACATTTATATGATTTAACATCAAGTCACTACAGGCCACACATACATGTCTAGTAAAAATGCGACCCATTGTATCCCATATGAGAACATACCCTTTAACTGAATCTATTATATCCTAATTATGCCTATATACTATGCTATATTTTATTGAAGAGTAGGTAAGAAAGAGTATTCATCTAACTATTCCCTCACCTATTAGGATGTTGGGGAAAACACATAAAAAAATAATTTTGGGGTTAGATACCCACTTTAATTCAATGGTGTAGCATATAAAATCATAAAACATAAGGAATATATATAGAACACAACCATAATAAGGGAAGCTACCAAACCCCATGTATGAACTACAACTATAATCCCACATGACACCCTATTTACACCACTGAGGAATAAAAATATAGTTGTCATAAAATCATAAAAGAATCATGTTTTAATACTAAACAAATTTATTTATAATTTATAAAATTTTCAATCATTTATTTACCCCATAATCAGTTCTTATTTAATATTTTAATATCATTAATTTACAAATTTATTTTGATTTCAACATTAAAATTCATTGTTCCTAACCCATGCTCATGGAAAATTTAATTAAATCCTCTACAAGGATTCCTTACATTTAACAATTTCCATTTTAAACACCCAATCTAATCATCAAATTGATAAATTAATTTAACATTTCATAATATTGGTATTTTAGGACATGACCTAAAATAATGTAAGGAGGATTCCTTCATAGCGTATAGGCCAATTGTATAAGGTTGTTGGAAATCAAAAATATCAATTGTTATCCAACTCAACCTTCAAGAATAAAATATTAATAAAAATAAAAAACATCATCTTTTAAACTATACTACTAAAAAAATGAACCACTCCAACACAACAATCTAGCAACAACAAAGCCTATCTCTTAACATGTTCCACCTATGCTCACACCATCCACATTGAACCACTTTCACAACCAAGTAAGTAAAACTATCATTATCATATTTTACCATCCATACAAGACTCTATAAAAATTCACAAGATGTTATCTACTATTATAAGGTATAAAAATAGTGGTAAAACATGTTTTCCAGTATAATAAACTTAATGGAAAACTAAGGTCTTAAAAATAAGAAAACAATCTTAGAAGACAAGGAAGAAGAGTAAGGTTAAGGTCACATGATCCCCAAAAATGTTAGTTTTAGAAACCATCTTTACTCATTTCCATATTTAAGTTAACTGATTAATTATGAGTTTGTTTATTTAATGAGGACCTTATAAATTCAATGTCAAATAATCAATTATAAACCTTCTTTAAGAAATAATTTCACTCTTAATATATTTTAAGGAAGAATAAAAACTAAATTTGCATGTATAATTCATAATTTAATTTATCTTACCATATTTTCATAGTTTAACAGGTTTCAAGTATATCAACCATGCTATGGAATAATGAAAATTATGAAAAAAATCACACTATCTAGAAAATCATATGAGTAAGCCATCATGGTTAAATAATATTGAGATTTTCTATGAAATAACAACACCCTTAAAAATCCTTAAACATATTAAATTTTAGAATAATATATTGATTAAAGTTGATTTTACTATTTACTGATATAATATAAATATTGTTAATCACACACTTTCACATAATAGAAGAAACATCATGAATCCCCTACCTCGATATGATGTTTTCAACATTCGATAAAAAAACAAGAGAGGATATCAAATCACCCCTCCCACATGGAACACATGGCACCTATGTATATCGTCCAACAAATAATATTACATCAATCATTAATAAAGACCCAAAAAAATAAAATGAAACAAAGATTCCCTAACTTGGAAAGAGAGAATAGTGGGGGTAATAACCGATGAAGAAGAAACAAATTCACCTTATGTAAAACAATTTTTTTTTCAAGAAGTTGGGAGCTAAAGAAATGAAAAGAGGATTAAGAGACACTTAAAGGGATCAGAGGGTGGCATAGGGTTTGAAGGAAGAGTGAGAAAATAAGAGGAAATTAAAGGGAATTTTATATTTATATTATCTATAAAAATATAAGACCATGATGAAAGAGTATATACCATGGAAAAATGAGTGTGATTTTTACAAAAAACCATGATTCAACACCTCTAAACATGCCACAATGGTTAGGTTTTCACCTAAACCATTAAACAAAATGTATGGATACACTAAAATAGTAATATTCAAAATCAACCTTTTCAAATCAAGGTGAATATCCCTATAACCCCTTACAAAAACTTGGTCAAACCCACAATCTTTTAAATTATTGGTAAGGTTGTGTTGAAACCTATGCACTATGTTGCAGGGGACCCCAAACTAGAATAATCAAGGGTCATGACCCCCTAATACATAGAGAATCCCTAAGAACTATTCCAAAATAAAAATTTGGGAAGGATAGACAAGGAAATTTACCTATGATCTCCATAACATAATTCCATGAACCATGTTGTAGTGACCATTAAATAATGGAGGCACTAAAATTTCAATCCAAGGCCCCACAGTGTAGCCCAATATCTATAATGTAGATATTTCCAAAAGGGAAGAACCACTAAAACCTCCCATCTCTATACTACACACCGCATGGGTGGGAACCGTGCCTCAAACACAAAACCTATATAAAAACCCAACCATAATGACACAAATATATCTTAGTTTAATTTTTTACTCAAACCACACTTATACTTCTCTATGAATTCCCCAACATCTACAATATCCAAAAAAACACAATGGTGTGGATCAAGAAAAAAAAGGCCCTTATAATTTTTCGATCAAAGTATCTCCTTTCCTCATTAAAATAGGATATGGTGTGGATAAGAAATAAATAGATATTTAATCTTATAAGAATAAATATCCTCTCCCATTTTATCCTTCACATTTTTGAAGCCTTTATAAATCACCTCCATTATTTATTAATCCATGAGGATTGGGAATTTTTTGCAACCCTCTAATTTCACTTGATTGGTGAAATCTTTGTCTCTAAAACTAGTGTATTAGTGTTGACACTAGAATCAACACCCTCCTTCTTCACCTTGTTCTTATATTTTAAAATCCCTATTTTTGGTATCTCATAATAATAACCAATTTCACTTTTACCCATAAACCTAGATCATTATTCATTCAAAATTTTCACCACTCTTTTAGAGCATTGCTTTTCCCTTTTTAATAGTTCTCTTTTTGAGAATGTATTGAAGTGAAAATTATTCTTTGGATCTCTTTAATTCACTTATAATTAAAATTTATTTCTCAGGGTAACCACATATTCTTCAAGGTAATATGTATTCTTTATATACTACTTCAGACAGGCTGTATGTTCATTAATCAACTTAGCATGTTCATCAATTTACAACTTGAAATTCAAAAATTATTCTAAATTTACATGACTAAATGATTTATTTTTTTGTTATTTCTCCCATTATTTAATATCTATTTCAATATGATACACATATTCATAAATTTTTTTTATCAATCCATTAATGTTTTGAATTTTTATTTGAGCAGTGATCTCTTGAAGAGATCTCTAAAGTTTAACTTTGTGATAAGCTTCACCTTCCAGTTGATTGACTTACGATATTTAAAATTATCCCTTTCAACTATATCCACTATAAAATCTTCTAGATATGAATTTAATACTATTTATTATTACTCTAAATAATCCCCATCATCATTTTATTCATTTATAAGAAATCTCTATCTCTAAAACTTTTTTATATGAAATTCCAGGTTTTATATATCTCTTGGGAGGGGATATTATCGTAGGCTTCTATATGAATATAAATTCACTTTCTTCATCATATAATCTTATTAAACACCTATATATAATGTTTTATACTTTTACACACAATAAACATGCCATGGGAAACTTACTATAAGATATGCACTTTCATCCTTTTAACTTCCTTTCTAAAAGAGATAGAAATTCATCACTTTCCTTTTCTCTCCCATCTTTATTGATATCATGATTTTCCATATCTCTAAAATCCATCTCATTATTTTAGTGACTTGATTTTCTTTATGGCTTGACCTATATTTCATATGTTTAAATATTACTTTTTAGATTATCTAATGAGAGTTTTATAGAGTTTATTTCTTCAAGAGATGATAAATTCAGATTATAAAGATCTGGTAGTCTTCTCATGATTTTTTTCACAATATCATCAGCTTTTATATCCTCAAAATGTTCCCAAATAATTACAAAAACCTCAATGATTTATATGAATATCCCATTAATATTGTCATTTAATAATATGTTTACATTATCAAACATATAGTAAAGTACATATAGATTTTCAACATTCAAATTATTTTCACCTTCAAATACATTATCCAGTTCATACCATATGGAATTGGAACTTGTGAATATATTCACCTTTATATATATCTAATTTGAAAATTTTCCTCATAAATAATTTTGAAAATTATTATAAACATTGAGCGTCTTCCTATCCACTTCAGTTATGGATTGTTATGATAAATCACTAATATGTATCTCACGAATTGTGATAGAGAAAAATTATATTATCAAAATTTCATAAGTGTGATATCATTATGTTTTTAAAATTTAATAATTACTTACATTAAATATAGGTACCCCTTTTTAATTCATTGTGTTCAAAATACTAATGAGTTCCAATAGAAATATTCAATGCTTCTAACCTCATCTTTGATACCAGTTCTTGAAATTTGAGACACCCTGAGAGGGGAGGGGTGAATACTGGTGTGAAATATTTCTATTTTCTATGAAGGATATTGTTCCCATGTTTTTAGGAATTCATTGATGCTATGATAGTTATTAGAATATATAAAACAAAAAATATAGAAATGTTAAAAAAGTATAAATTTTTTTACTTTTTTCACATATAAAGGATAGTATGATGAACACACACATAGAATGTTTCTTATGTACATGAATCCAATAATGTATACTAGTTATATAGATATTGTGTTTAGTCATGGTATCTCTATTATAGGATCACAACCTTTACAAAATGATTCAAGGATTGGTTCAATAACTCCCTTAGATCACTTTTATCTACTCCTCCTCTACACACTACTTGGATGTATCCTCGTATTGTAGATATGAATGTTGCTACCATAATATAAAGAATGTGTATAATATTTTTCATCTAAAGACCAGAGTATGATGAACCAATGTAATTCACAGTCTCAAGAATATTCCCCAATAAAACTCAATTAAAATAGTATATTTCACCATGGTACCTTTGATCTAGTCTTAATATTTTTTTATTAGTAATGGTTCAATTAAGTACCTTTACATTACTTTATTTTCCCAATTAATCTTTCTCAAGTTTAGTTCATGTAAACAACTTTTCTATGTTGAGTTCACATAATTAGTTCACACACAACTTCCTTTATTCTACCCTATTCACAAAATTATTTTCACACAAATTCCTTTGATCACCCTTGTATTACTAGAATTACTTTTCAAAAATACATTTTATTAGGTGAGTTTTCTAATGTATTTCCCACATAACCATATTTTCCCAACATACTTTTGTCATATCTCTTTTATATTGTCTTCTTCTATCAAGAATTTTCACCCAAGTAAACATTCTGTGAAGAATGAACCTGTAATCATTAACTCAATATTCATTTACTATCCCTCATGGACATTAAAGGGTTGAACTAGTATTTATAAGAAAACCTATAATACATAAAAAATACCATTCTCTAATTTTTTTGTACATTTTTCATGGAGATAAACTTTAATAGTGCATGACTAGAGTGAATATCCCAACTGGTGCACAATTGACCAACATGAAACTAACTCACTATCATTCCCTAAGACTACCATGTGAATCCTAAAAATCATTGCTTACAACAAGTATGGATAAACTATACTAGATTGAGAATTATTTTAATATCATGAACCTCCTACATTTCCACTAAAATAAACTTTTGACTTCATCTATCTGAATTTTAGATTTCCAAACTTCCATCAAGCTACTCTATTTTCTTTCAAACATCCAAAAATTTTAAAATCCTTAATTTCCAAATGAATTCATATTTAAAATAGTTTTCTATATGAGACAAAATCAGTCTATACATCTCTACTATAATTGTATTGAAAACAAAAAATATTAATATCTATCTAGGATCACCTTAGTTATAATGAGTCTACTATTTTAATCTGGATCATGCTACAATAATACATAGAGTAAATTTCATTAGTAATATTTTATAAAGTCATTTCAACTATAAAAGTATATATAAAAATGTTTCGTATAGTCTTTTATCACTATGTCTACATTTATGTAATGTTTCTGGATACACCATTCTAATAATTTCCCACATGGAGGTTGAACCAACAAACCTCCTTATATACTTCCAAAGCATGCTACCATATTATACCTCTCATGTTATTCATCAATGAAGTCTAATTAAGGTACAATAACACCTCAAATTCTCAAATATATTTAATTTATTGACAAATCCACTTATTTTTTGGTTCATTAGATATTATATAGTGTCAACAACTAACCCAATTCTAACTTTTTTTCCAATAAAGTATTACTTTAGTTAAATATTATTTTTATTGGATTGGAGAACTGGGTTCTTTGTAAGATGTATATATATATATATATATATTTTATATTTCTTCTAAAAAAATATTTAACCAAACTATCCCCTTCCATGTTTTTGTTACAACAGTACTTCTAACTACCATGATTAATAATACTATCACTTTAGACAACCGAGATAAAAAACTTATGAAACTTACTCAATAGGTAAACACATAGCCAATACCATTACTCATACCATCAGTATCACATCTACGGTATATATCCACACACCCCTATAATGAATTTACTTTACTATTAAAAAGAGATACATCATTTCATCCATTATTGTACCTAAATATTTCATTAAATATTTCCTATTTTTAGATTATTTTATATACCTACTCACATCGCCCTTTGCATGAGAACTACTAGGTTGGATTTAAACCATATAATATATTAATCTTCCAATATATTAGGCATAATAAATATTGTCCATGAACTCAACCTCTTATTCTGTCTTTAGTTCTTTCACCATAAATAACTTAAAATGGATTTCTAGGGGAATAGATTCTAAATTTGATTTTAGTATAATAAACCTACTCAAAACTGTTGCATGGTTTTCATACAATTAAATCATCAATGTTACCTTACAAGGTATCTCATGATCTTCATCCCCATAATCTTGATAGCTTCATCAAGGAATTTCATCATGAACTCCACAACCAACTACCCTTTTAGTTCATTAATCCTCTTATTGAATGACCATGTAATATGAATTTCATCCACATACCATGATAGTGTAATGTACCCATCAATAAAATACATAAAGTAGTATAATTGTCCTATTAAACACCATTTTTGTGCATCCTTACTCATAAATGATTCAAAAATATTATTATATTTCTTGGGTACCTTATTAAACCCATATAATCTTTTTTTTGGATTTTGTACAATATGTATTTATTTCATGAATCTATTTATCCATTTTTTTGTTACATATATATATATATATATCATCTTCCAAATATACAAAAATAAAAGTATCATCTATATTAATCCAGAAAGGATGAACATTATTAGATGTGATAATTATAAGGACCACCTGAATGATAGTAAGCTTCATTACATGTGAGAAAATTTTAGTAAAATCCAAACAATGATTAAATTGAAATCCTTTCACCAATATTATTTCATTGCACCTAATTTTAATATAATTTTATTCCATGATCACATAAACCTATTTTTTCAGAAATTATTTATTTCTTTATGGAAGTATAATCTGCTCCCAAGACTTGTTATAATGTAAAGAAGAGATCTCCTCTATCATAGCTAACTCCAATTTGCTCAACTCATTCAACTGTATTAACTCTTTAAAAACTTATGGATCTAAACCATTAGTAAATAAAAAATAGCTTAAGGATGATGAATAACTTGTTATATTTATTTTCACCATATTTTATCTCCTAAACTATACTTAAAGATTAACATACATTGGTTCTAGTTTCACATGCTCAAGTATGATTTTAAGCTCAACATGATCTTGACAACTTGATTCATCATTCATATTTTAAATTGAAATATATGATGGTTATTATTTATAAAACATTTATTAAATATAACATTTTAACCTATGATTGTATTATTGTTCTCATCTTCGCATAAGTGATATGCAAACTCCTTAACACCATATCCAATAAATAAAAATTCTTTGGATTTAGAATAAAAGTTGTCAATTATATTAGAATATATATTAATATATTTCAAACAAAGACTCATAAATAATATAATCTTAAATCCTTTCATAACCATAACTTCTCAATAAATTTTTCTCTAATTAAAATGAAAAAACTTTTATTAATAAGATATTCTTCCATATTTACTAACTATGCTTAAAAAGTTTTAGGTACTTATAAAATCTTTATTCAAAGTCCAATATGTCTACTCATTGACTTTTTTCTATTATAGTGTACCTAGAAGGTTATTCTCACACGAAATTTCATTCTTATCATAAAATTACTTGATCTATTTACTCTCATACTCCCTCCTATTACTAGAACTCAAATATTTCAACTTTTATCATTTTTCATTCCCTATGGAAATCTTTAACTTTTTAAATGTAATAAATATATCATATTTCCAAATTAATAAGTAAAATCATACCTTTAATGTTGATTTATTAATAAATTTTTCATAATATAGTGACTCTATAAGGTGATGTACCAGTGTTAGTCCCCAAACATTAGTCTACAATAGATCTAGCTTTCTAGACATTAGAATTCTACCTACCTTTAAAAAGGATAAATACTTTTCCTTCCAAATGTAAAATATTTACACAGTCATGATCCACCAATATATTCTCTAGTTGAATTACATAAATTATAAATATCTATATCCCCTTATCACTCATATAATCTCTCCTGCAATTCAAAAATTATGAGTCCGCAACTTATTTTACTATTAAAACATTGTATATGAGATATTATATATGGTTCTCTTGTACTAGGATCCCATTAATCCAATTGATAAAAATCCAATATCCCAATAAAATAGTTCTTGAGAGGGTACATAATACCATAAAGAAATATTATACATAAAAACTAGGTGAATCGCATTGGGATTATCGAATGATCTACATGACACCCATTGCATTATCTTAATTTAGTTTAGTTTAAAAAAATATATCAATTAAAATTTAAGGTATGGTACAGAAATATTTGGGCTATAAAAAATGAAATTTTTATTGTTAAATAAAAGGTGAGGATATACCAATATAATTTATTGAGTTGGAATAGATTATCTATGATTACTTTGAGAATTATAAAATATAAAGGAAACAATCTAAGGCACTCCATGGTAAACATATCTTAATAAAATTATTTGATGAAAGTTATTATCTAATGATATTAAATTATTACATGAAACTTGACCTAGAAAATATTTTAATCTTGATGGGGAGGACTATTTTTTGTTACTAATGTCCACCATTTTGGTGTAGTTGAATTACTAGATCATTTTACCAAAATGACATTCATAGTTTATTGAAATCAGTGAATGATCTACCATGAGAGGACATATACATTAAGAACCACCTCATATTCTACCAAATACACTCCCACTAGAAAGAAATAACCACTAGATGAATGAATAATGGACACATCTACTCTCATCCCAGTATAAAATCTCATTTTTAATCTCTAAATCTCACCGATTTCTCACTCATTATATTATTATCTATATTTTATCTCCTCATCTCCTTATCTCTCATTATTTTTTTTCTTTTCACTGTTTATTAATATCCTATTTTCCCCTTTTGGGTGTATTTTCCTAATAATAAATTAGAAATCCTAATTACTAATAATAATCTTTTAATATATTATCCAACCAATTCAAGGGAGTGATATATATTTTTTTATAAATCTCATACGTTTTTTTATTTTCATAAAAAATTTTAAAAATATTTTTATATTAAATAAAATATGTTTTGAATGCTCTAATTTGGATTAAAAATGAATTTTATATTTATAATCCATGAGATACACACCAATATATCTTATTGGGATTATTCAGGACCACCATTTATTTTTTGTATTTTCACCATTAATTACTAGTATTGATTTTGTTGAATTTTAAGTTGAGTTTCCTCCTATAGTGTGAATTAATATGATATAGGTAGTTTCTAACCACATTATAATCAATATAACCATATAAACACTCATTAAACATATATTTAACCACATTTTAAATTCCCTATTGATCTTATAAAGGCCCATTTTTCATAAAAACACTGTATTCCAAAAACCATATCCTACCCAATATTTACCTAGATGTTCATTATAGGAATTTATAAAATTTATGTTTGGATGAAATGAGTTTCATTTTGGATTTATTCTCATTGATTTTTTATTATCCTTCATATTCTTGAGGAAAAACATAATTTTATTTGTGGGGGAGAGGTTTTCATTTAATTATATATGGGATGATTTTTTTATTTTTTATTTTGTGATTTTTTAAAAACTGTTAAAGATTAAGAATAAAGAAAAAAGTAATTTTTTTAATATATATAAAAAATAAAAATGAATATATGAATATTGTTTTCTTATCTAATTCATTATAAGGAAATTTTATTTTTTTTCCATATTTTATGTTTTCATTCCCTTATATTTCCCTCTATCATGTTTTATTCATGTGTATTTTCCCATTCAAAACAAATATTTCCATGCTCTTTCATTTCCTATTTCATTAGTTATTAATTTTTTATCCATAGTAATGTTTTACCCCTATTTACTTATTTTTCAATATTTTCATAGCTTCACATAAAATAAAGAAAAACCCTCTAAAAATACCTATAAATAAATAAGTAATTTAGAATTATAGTTAATGATGATATCTCGAACAAAATCTTAGATTATCACTCTTAATAAGAGAATGAGATAACCTTATTTATAAATGTACATCATTTTGAGGGGAGTGAATTTATCATGACAATATTTTTCAATTAAAATATTCACAAGAAAAACTAATTGATTGTTGACACATAATTGACATAAGAATATGTGATAAAATACATTATGGATGAATGTACAAGTCTAAACCCCCTATATTGGTGAAAATAAAATATTTATATTTTTCGGTAAGTAAAAATGATTTTTTCATGTGCATGTTTTTATTGTGTATAATGATATGAACTATCCAATGTGTTAGGGATTTGATGTTATATGTTTATTTAATATTATTAAAAAACTTCCCTTTTTTGTTTTTCACATAAAAATATTATATTTATGAATAATTTTTTATTTTTTGAAATTTAATTTTATTTTAGAGAATTTATTATATTCAAAATTTTACAAATTCATTTTTTTATTTTAATTATAAATTTCATGTTACTAATCTAAATTACGATGTTTCAATTTATTAGTATGTTTTATTCACATTATAACATATCATTCAACTGGATAATTGGTATTTTTCTATTTAATGGGATATTTGGATCACATAAGGAATCACTTATAGTTTGATCAATAAAACTAGACTATAATTGATGATTTATTTTCTATAATCAATATTAAAGTCCAAATTCAATTAATATTTATAGTATGTAACTCCTTGAACCCCGAATCTTGTATTCGATGCATTATTTTATTACATTGGCATGATCAAAATGAATAAAATACTAATGGACCGATTAGTTTATCAGTCTTGGAAATCCAGATTACATACATGACACCCATAATATATTGGGAAATATAAAATACAACCACGATACATAATAAAATGAAATAAAAAACATCCTTGAAATTGATTCAAAGGATTTATATTTATATCCTTTATAAAGGATACATAACAAGGATGTGATCAAATTATCTATAAGGTTAAGTAAAATAGAAGGAATAATAAAACAATGAGAATAAATCAACATGGAAAGGTATATAATTGAAACACATTCCATTTAATAAATAATATGAGAATGAAACCTAACCATGTATATTATAAATAATTGAATAATCACATGGAATAATAATACCTTAATAAATAATTATGGAATTCATAACTATGGATATCTAAAATATATCGTTAGGTCCTCATGCTAAGAATCTATTACTTTTAAGGATTCATTCGAAGAATCTAATATTGTCTACTCTTCATGTCAAGAATCAATTAATTTCATAGATTCATGACAAGAATCTAATAAATTGGTAAGGCCTAATCCAAAACCAGATCTATTTTTTCTCATAAAACCTACCGATGCATCAAGGGGATATATCGGGCCCTACCTATCACATTCGAAATCCAATACATTCCTTATATATAAAATAATTTATTTAATTAAAAAATTAACCTTATCATGAAATATCTATATTTAATAAATAATATGATTTTATCAATAATTACCCAATGGTGGATAAGTAACCAAAATGTCTTTTATAATGATGAATTTAAATACCATTTAAATATCATTAAAACAGTCTTGAGTAAAATAATCATTAAACATTCCAAAGTGTCCCATGACACTTTAAAACATTTAAATCCAAATCTCCATGAAGGAATAACATTAAATGAAAATTATAATATCATGAGAATAAGGATATTAATTTTATAATATGTCAAAGGGAAGTATATACACTATATAAAAGTTAATTGGAGCATAATGACAAATAAGTCACAATAGAATGTAAATTGAGATGAAATCCCTTACAACTTTGGTAACTATTCAATCGGAAACCCCAAAAAATAATAATAAAATGAAAAATTAAAATTAAAAAGAGATAAAATTATTCATTATATAACATATCAAATGTGTTCGTAGATACATCACACAAAATAAGTAAGGGTTGAATTTGATATTTCTCTCACATATGTAAAATATTAGATGAAAATACCTTACAACTGTAACATTTGAATCAAAGACCCCAAAAATTATATATATAAAATTAAACATTAAAATTAAATGAATATAAAACAATAAATGATACAATATATCAAAAAGAGTAGTAGATACATCACACAAAATAAGTAATTGGTCAATATGAAATTTATCTTACAGATGTAAAAAAGTGAGAGGAAAATCCCTTACCTTGTGTCAGACTTGTCACATGTGTTTTTATATTCCTAAATGATAAACATATTTTAATTATATGATTTATTAATAAAATTTGTCATGTTTATTATTAATTTTACATAACTTATTACAATGTTTTATACAACTATTTAAACAATTATGTTTACGTCAGGTGTTTTGTCCAAATTCGGTTCATGTGAAAAAAGGACATTGATAGGCTGACTATGTTTCAAGGTCTCATTACATAAAAATATACAGAAAAATAATCATGAAATAATTATCATATTTAAACATAAATTATACATTTAAAACCAATTATTAAATATGGTTATGAAAAATGAACCAATATTATAATCATGGAGATGGTAGGCCATACACGCACATGAGTAATGTTCCCATTTTTCAATGATCATTATGGAAAGAAGTAAATTAATGTTATATCATTAAAAAATTATAATTATATCATAAATTTTATTTTATATAATCATATATAGTTATATATATAATTATTGTTATCTAAGAAGAATCAAATCATGCCAAGGAGGCGGTAGTCTACATGGCCATGACCGACATTATCACATTTTAGTGTGTGAAAAGGGTAATAAAGAAAATGATATATTATATTTCAAGAAAGGTAATTATTTCATGAATATCATATAGATGTTTTTTATTTCACATAATTTTAATTAAAACCATCCTTCATACATTCCATGTATAGAGTGAATGAATCAAATCCCTTTGAGGAGGTGGTAGTCCACAATTCCACGAACGATGTTATCGTATTTAAAAAAATGGAAAGTAAAAAGGTATGTATTTTAAAATAATTAAGTAAGATTTAATACATAATAAATATTATATATTACATATATATACACATCTTCCATCATAATTACCACCATTAGAGGTGGTACAGTAAAAACGATTAACTTCTCTTTGTGAGGCCGTAGTTCACTGTACACAATAACGTTATGTTCATCACCCATTAGATGGAAGTATTTATAAGTGTTGGTATAAAATATTTCATAAAAATATATTAGTATATTTAGTATAATGGTTTTTTTTATATAATCATTTAAAAAGGATATTTTAGGGGGTGGAGAATGGAAATAAAAATAAATAGATTGAGGAATGATGTTACCTCTTCTTTGAGAAACTCCTTTTGGTTTGTACTAAAGGGCTTACTTGGATTTATTTCTTCCCAATTTGATTATTATATTTTTAGGGGAGGTATGTTTAGGATCTATGTTTTCAGATATTGGTTGATCCAAAGTGGATTTATAGGTTTGAGGAAGTGGGAGGAGAGGAGGACTTTTTTACAGTGGATGAGGATTTCCACTCTTATACATACCTAAATGTATACATTAATGGGAGGTCTAATTTAACTAATGTGCCTAAAAAATGAACAAATAATGGTTAAAAGTGGAATAATGGTCTATAAAAACCTCTAAAACACAAAAATAAGTTCTTTTTCATAATTTGGATCCTTAACTTCTAAGTTTCCCCAATTTTATCATTTTGGTTTTTATTAAAGAAACTAGTTTTATAAATTATGTAATTTTACCATTAAGACTAAATTAATGTTAGATTTATTATATAATATAGAGAAATTAAAATATAAATATGATATATAATTTAAAAAATAAAAATCCCATTTGTGTTGGAGATTAATTATAAAACAAGCGCATACAACGCATAAAAACACGTTTTTAACTCGTACCCTGACAATAATGTTTTTAGAAACAATGTGTCAATAAGTTATTTATAAAAGATCAATTTTCCCATTAATATAACATATTTAACATTTATTAACACTTTGAAATCACTTGTAATATTATCTATTTTTTTTAATTTTAAATCATTTAATAAAATATAATTTATTATAAAATAATATTAATATTAAATTTACCATTATTTATTTAATTTTATTTTAAAAAATACCAAAAAAATATTGGAATTAAAGTATATTAAGTTCATATATTTTTAACACTGTTTATTCATATAGATAATAGTTAAAGACAATAATTAAATCAATTTTTTTCACTTTTAATATTTTTATTATCATTTATTTTAGTTGATTATTAACTAAATAATCACTATGTTAGTGTTTCTTAAGCATTTTAAGTAACTAATTCACATATAAAAATTAATTATAAATTATTATGATAAAAATAACCCATTTATATTTCAAAAGGATATGTATAACGGAAATAAGATGTTTTTTACATATCTGAATGTTTTATAAATGTTAAACGTAAGGAAGGTTCCTTTTTATCCTTTTCTTTAATTAATTTATCATATAAGAAATTTTTAGATAATATTATCCAAATAAACAATAACATTTGTACCAATAAGGGATATTTCCTAAATATTGGCAGAAAATGGATTTTGGACAAGTTTCTAGGTCATTTTTCCCTTAAGATTATAGTTTAGTACCTTATTAAGATTAATTTTATTATAATCACCTTAATTAATTTCAATCACTTTCACTAATATTTTTGGTCAAAAATTAAGTTGATTTTACTAGACCAAAAATATTATACTAATTACAACCATTTATGTTAATTTTCAAAATTCAAATCATATAAGTGGGAAAATTGAGTTTAACACTAATCCCACAGATGTGGCAAGAAAGCGAGTTTTTAATGTAAAAACATTTAAAAGTTCAATAAGTATTTATATTTTATTTCAATATATAAAATTTATTTAAATGAACTAAATTGGATTAATATATGTAAACTTGATCTATTTTTAATTAAAAATTATTTAAAAAATAATTTAACATTAATAATTATTTAAAAAAATGTAGTTTGTAACTAAAATGTTGTATTTTCCACTATTTATAAAAAAAATGAAAATTTACATAAAAATACAAAAAATCCACCCTAAGATAATTTTTAAATTACAAATTCAAAAAATAATTTTATTTTTAAAAGTAAAATTTATAAATTTTACAAAGATTAGTTTTAAAATTAGTTTTACATTAAAAGGTGGTAAAACTTATTCTAACATATAACATAAGATTAATTAGTGTGGTGTATAGTGTAATATTAACTTGGTGTTTCATATAAATAAATATAAAAAAAATTAATTTTAGAAAGATATATTATATTATTGGGGTGTTATATTCTCCCTAACTTAATTGAATTTAATCATTGCAATTTAAACATGATCTTGGTAATCAAGGGATTGGTATTTCCAAATAAACTATTATTGAAAACCCACATCATGAATAGGGTTTATAAAAAACATTCTTAATAATATATAAAGGGAAGTACAATGTTCAGGAAATTAGTTTTCCTAGTAGGAAAACATAGGTGGGAAATGGAAACATGGATATAAAAGAAAAATCTAACCATTATATTCTGATGGAGAGTGCTAGAGAACATGTTCAGATGAAATTGTTTACCACAGAACCATAAACCATAGGTTTGAATAATGTTCATTGATATCATAAAAAATGATTATAATTGGAGAACATTTTTATTTCAATATTATTTTTTTCCTATAGTTGTTATATTTTTCCACACTCCAAGAATATAAGAAAATATACCTTTCTATAAAAATAATCATTTCCTCTAATTATGCGTTTAACTATTTCTACTTTGTATCATAGCACAATATGCTTCATATAGTGAAGTAATATATTAATCTCTAAAACCTCATTCAAAGACCAACTTAAGACATTTCATAAATGAGTAACCTTTCCAAAAGATTATGATCCAGTACATTAGAATCATTTTCAAGGTAGTTAGTAGTACCCGATTTACTTTATTTGTATAAATCATTTATTTATCCAAATATCATATTTTCAACATTATTAACATATTAAGGGTTATCTTTCCCTCAACCACGTGTTTTCTAAAAAAAATAACTTTCTACTAATTAACTTTTCAGGGTAACATTCAATATATGATCTCAAATTTTTGATGAAAATTCACTAAAGTACAATCCTTATATTTCGTAAATAATATGATGAGAACATCATAAAAAATACTACTACATTATATTTCTTATATCATGGTACATTATTAGATTAACCATTCCTCTTTATATATGTTAATAACAAATCATTGACCATGATTCCTTAAATTATTTTTGGGTATATTCTCTTGGTGCTTGAGGAATTGATTTTCATAGTTCCCCATATCCTTATAGTTGAAGCATTTAACATTAGAAAATTGTTTCCTGCCCTTGAAATCCTGATCATGGTGTACTTTTTCTAGACAATTAAAGAAAACTTATTTCCCTTTTAATCATGTACCAAGGTGTTTCCTTCCACAAGTATCACATGTTGGAAAATCCATCTTTTTGTTTTTTTCCTTTATCTAAATCTTTCTCTATTGTCCTCTTATTCGCCTAATTCCCTTCGAATCGATAAAAGTTGGAGAAATATTTCTCTATATTGATCGAACATAAATCTATTTCATCATATTAATAAATTTTTTTAGAAACCTGTGAACTTTCGAGACATGGTTTATATCTTTTAAAAAAATGATCAATCCTGCATTCCATGTTATGAATGAAATCCATATCACACCTTGATAACATGGTAAATGTATCTTTATACTCTGTAACACTTTCTTCTTCATTTGGAATTAATATAATATAATTTATATTCATCTCAGTTTTTTGATCACGAGGGATGTACTTCTCAAAGAATGTGTCCTTAAAATATTTTCATTCCATGAGTTATATTTCCTCTTCCCCCATAATATTCTGGATCAATGATCACTACTGATCAACATCACTATTGAGATAATAAACTACAAGTGTAACCTTTTCCTTTTCACCACATCCCAATGACTTTAATATCTTCTATGAAGACTAAATCAATTTCTCAGACACAATTTTGTTAGTAGAACCATTAAATGTTGGGGCCCTCTATCACATAAAGTGACCTAATATAAAATAATATCATTTTGAAAAGGGAGGATATATCCGGAAAAGGTTATGTGTCATAACCTGATTAACATGACCTAATATTTTGAAGATATTTTTTGTTCTAATACCAGCTATATTGGTTTCCTCAGTAGATAAATGTCTAAATTTCGAACAAGTAGTGATACTATTACTATTTCTTAGGGGGGGGGGGGAATTATACAATGGATTAGTTCATAGAATTAGGAAACATAATTTATTATCCAAAACTAGTGAAATACTAATCATAAATTGAAGATGATTTCTATAACTAATCTCATTATAATAAACATGGTTTATTTGGGGACATCTATACTTTAAAATCCATCATAATGGTTTATAAATAAAATTTGAGTTATCCTAAGTGTATCCCCCAAGATTATCAAACCAGGTGTGCAGTAAGGCCCATTTCCTTGTAATAGGTTACACCAAGTCAGGCCTGACACAACTTGTCAGAGTTGTTACTCCTAGGTACATCTATGGCATAACCACATCCACTTTTAGTATCTATATAGGGACATATTTCTATGAGTTCCCACATAATCTGTACCTCAACAAAATTCTATGATATTGTTATATAATTATCCTCAAATTCCATCTTAGGTTTATGTTCCTTATTATATGTTTTCTAAATATAGTTTCCAAGGTTACTACTAAACTTCCTATTATACCAATTATAATTTCCCAACCCCTAAAGACTATAGTAGGTGTATTATTTTGTTACATTGGAATGATTATAAGAAATCAAATCCCAAAGTAATGATTAGTTTAACATTCTTGAAAATCCAGATTATATACATTATTCCCATAATACGTTGGGAAATAGAAAATATAGACACAATATAAAATAAAATGAAATAAACAACATTCTTTAAACTCATTCAAAAGATTCCTCTTTATAACATAGGGAAAATAAACATAATACGAGTGAGATCAAATGCTCAGTAAGAGTATGTAAAATATAAGTAATTATGAAAAAATGATAATAAATCAACATGTAAACGTACACAATTGAAAAACATACCATTTAATCAGTTATCTAAGAGTGAAATTTAACGATGGATATTGGAACTAATTGAATAATCACACAGAATAACAATAACTGAATACATAATGATGAAATTAATAATGATGAATATCTAAAATATATCATCGAGGATTCATTCCAAGAATCTGCTACTTTCTAGGCTTCACACTAAGAATATAATAGTGTTAAGGCTTCAGGTCAAGAATCCATTACTATCAAGGTTTCATTACAAGAATTTAATAAATGGGTAATTCCTCAACCAAAACCGTATGTAGTTTGTCTCATGAAACCTATCCATGGATCGATGGGATATAGTAGGCCCTTCCTGTCACATACGAAATCCAATATATTCTTGATATGTAGATTAATTGATTTAATTAATAAAAAATGAGACTTATAATCATATATCTATATTGAATAAGTAATATGGTTTTATCAATAATTATACAGTGGAGGATAAGTAAACAAAGGGTTGTTGATGTTGATGAATGGAAATAACCTTTAAATATCATAAAGACATTTTTGAGGAAAATAATCATTAAACATTCTGAAGTGTCCCATACCACTTTGAAACACTTAAATCGTAATCCCCCTGAAGGAATAACATTAGATGAAACTTATAATAACAGGATAATAAGTATATTCATGATATAACATGTCAAATGGTAGTATATACACCATATAAAAGTTAATTGGTGTGTGACAAGAAATCAATCTCAATAGAATGTAAATTGAGATGAAATCCATTACAACAGTGGTAAAATTTCAGTAAGAAACCCCAAAAATAATAGTCATCAAATTAAAAATTTAAATTAAATTAATTTAAAATATTCATGATATAATATTCCAAAATTTTCATTAGATACATCACACAGAAGTATTAAGTGGTGAATATGACATAAATCTCAAAGATGTAAAAAGTGAGATGAAAATCCATTACCACTATGGTAACATTTGAATTGAAAACCCCCAAAATAATATTAATAAATTGAAAAATTTAAATAAATTAATATAAAATAATTTATTATATAATATATAAAAAATAGAAGCAGATACATTAAAAAAATAAGTAAGTGGTGAATATGAAATTTATCTCACAGATGTAAAAAGTGAGACAAAAATCCCTTAACTTGTGTCCGACTTGTCATGTGTGTCTTTATATCCCTGAATGACAAACATATATTAATTATTTAATTTCTTCTGAAACTTTTTCAATTTTATTATTACTTTTAATCCACTTATTAAAAAGTCTTATACAAATATTTATACAATTAAGTTTATTTTGAGTGTTTTAACCAAATTCAGTTTATATGACAAAAACCGACCTTGGTAGGTCAACTATGGTCAAAGGGGGAATTATATAAACATTTACAGAATAATAATCAGGAATTAATTATCTTGTTTATACATAAATTATACTTTTAAAACTAATAATTAAATTTTGTTATGAAAAATTAACTAATGTTTCAATCATGGACACGGTAGGCCGTATGTACACATATGTAACGTTCCCATTTTTCAATGATCATTATAGAATGAAGGTAAGTAATATTATATATCTCAAGAATAATAATAATTCCATAAAAACCTTGTTATATGATCATATATACTTATATATAGAATTATTGTGATGTAAAATGAATCACATCATGTCGAGGAGGTGGAAGTCCACACGTCGACGACTGACATTATCACTTTTTAGTGTGTGAAAAGGGTAACAAAGAAAATGATATATTATATTTATAGAAAGGTAATTATTTCATGAATATAATATATATTTATATATGTAGAATATTTTTAATTAAATTTAACTTCAATAAATTCTATGTATATCATGAACAAATCACATCGCTTTGAGGAGGCTATAGTCCACACTTCTACAAACGATGTTATCATATGTACACAAAATGGAAAGTATAAGGGTACATGTTATAAAATAATTAAATAATATTAATGAAATAATAAATATCATATATAACCTATATAAATATATTTTCCATCATAATTCCTCCCATTAGAGGTGGTATATGAAAAACAAACAACTTCGCTCAGTGAGGCGGTAGTTCACCACACACAAGAATTGTAATTTTGTTACCCATTAGATAGAATTGTGAATAAGTGTAGGTAGGAAAATTAAATTAACAAAATATAATTATATTTAGAGAATTTTTTTATATAATCATGTAATAGAATAGTTGAGGTGGTGGAGAATGGAAATAAAAATAAAGAGTTTGAGGAATGATGTTACTTATTATTTGGGTCACTCTTTTTGGTTTACACCAAACGAATTACATGGATTTATTTCTACCCAAGGTGAGGAATGTAGGTTTTTGGGAGGGATTTTGATGATATATTTGGGTAGATATTTGTCATCAAAAAAGTGTCTTGAGAGGCATCAGGAAGTGGGAGGAGAGGAGACCTTTTTATAGTGGAGGAGGAGTGACACTCTTGTAAATACAAAAAGGTTTACATTAATGGGAGGTTTCCATTACCTAATGTGACTACAAAATTAAAAATTTATGGTGTAAAGGGGAATAATGGTAGAGAAAACCCTCTATTAGATAAAAATAAGGGCATTTTTGTAATTTGGTTCTTAAAATTCTATGTTCCCCCAATTTTATCTTTTTAGTTTTTATTAAAGAAAATAATTTTATAAACTATGTAATTTAACAATTAAAAACAAATTAAAGTGAGATTTGTTAGAAAATATAGATCTAATGAATTATAAATGTTATATATAATTTAAAAAACAATAAAACCATGTTCTTTGGAAATTAATTTGAAAACAATCACATGCAGCATGCAAAAATAATCATTTAACTAGGACCAGTATAACAATGTTTTTAAAAACTATGGGTCAAAAGGTTAATTATAAAAGATAAATTGGTCTATTAATATAAAATATTTAATATGTAATAACTCTTAAAATCACATGGCAGTAAATATGTTTTTTATTAATTTTAAATCATTTAATAAAACATAATTTATTAGAGAATAACATTAATGTCAATTTGGACATTATTTATTTAATTTTATTTTAAAAAATACTAAAATAAATTTTGAATTAAATTATATTAAGTTAAAATATGTTTAAAATTATATATTCAACTAAAAAAATAATAAATGTGAATAATTCAATCAATTTTCTTCACTTTTAATATTTATAATATCAATAATTTCAGATGATTATTAACTAAATAATGACTACATTGGCATTTCTTAATCAATTTAAATATCTAATTCATTTATAAAAAGTAATGATAAATTATAATGTTAAATAACCAATTTTTAGTTCAAAAGGATATGTATAATTAAAAATATGATGTTTTGTACATATCTCAAAGTTTTATAAATGTTAAAGGAATAGAAGGTCCCCATTTTGTCTTTTTCATTACTTAACTTATCATTTGGGGAAATTTTATGAAATATTATACCAATAAACCATAAAATTAGAACAAGGTTGGTATATGGTGTAAATATTGGCTTCTAATTGCTCTTGGAAAAGATTCTAGGTTATTTTGGCCCTTAATATTGTGGTTTATTCCCTTGTTAAGTCTAATTTTTCCTTAATCACCGTAATTAATTTTAATCACTTACACAACTATTTTTGGTAAAAAATTAAGTTGATATTATTAGAACAAAAATATTATAATTATTACAACCATTTATGTATATTTTTTGAAATTAAAATAACATAAGTGGGAAAATTATGTATTTCACTAAGCCTACAGACCTGGTGGGAAACTAGCTTTTTAAAGTAAAAATGTTCAAATTTTCAATAAGTCTTTATATCCAATTTCAATATAAAAAATTATTATAATGAACTAAATTAGATCATTATATTTATAATTGATCTATTTTGACTTTAAAAACCTATTTAAAATATAATTTAACATTAATAATTATTTAAATGAAAATGTAGTTTTTAACTAAAATGCAGTATTATTCACTATTCATCATAAAATGAAACTTCTGAGAAGAATACTAAAAATTCACCCTAATAAATTTTTTACATTCATAATTAATTAATGAAGTTTATTTTGAGAAATAAAATGTATAAAATTCCCAAAAGTTAGTTTTAAAATAGGTGTTCCATTAAAAGATGGCAAAACTCGGTCTTACGTGTAATTCAAGCTAACTCTGTGTGGTGTGCAATGTAAGCTTAACTTTTTGTTGCATATAAATAAAGATATAAAAAAATTAATTTAAAAAAATATAATAATGTCTTAGGGTGTTAAATAGTATTTGAAAAAAATTCCATGTCAAATTGGGTAAAAATATAATAGATCAATTCAGCACTTAAGTGGACCAAAGAAGCCCACTGATCCCTCTATAGTTAGGTAAATATTCAATTAATTGGATCATATCTATAAAATTATGATTTTAAATGGAGAAATAATTTATATTTAGAAATTTGAAAAATGAGGAACATATTCAATAACAATAGAGGGTGGGGAATTGTCAATTTTTATAGGAAAAAATTAATTAGAACATAAGACATTAAAAAATTTGGATTATTCTAGCATAAAAAAAAATTCCAGAACTTTATCCATATATTTGGCTAAAATAATCCAATAGACCTGGTTTTTTTTGAGTTAATATTTTTTTTAAAAAATATATATTTTTATAATAATATTTTTTTTTTTGAAAAAATGATATATTCATGGTGAAATTTTCATAGTAACAAAGATGATATAAATGGAGGGAAACCAACACACCCCCTTAGGCTATAAAAACATCTCCATAAATACCTTGTAAGAGGTTATAAATTCATTACAATATGTGTAGATATTTCTTATACCAATCCTTAATTAAGGGACTCAAATAAGGATACATCTTATCCACTATTATTTTATATCCTTTTCATATTTTTTTGATTTAATCTCATAAATATTTTAATTTTATTTAATCATTAATAAAAGTTTAATTATATAATTTTATTTTATTTTAGCATATATAGTTGTAGTTTTATGTTCAAAAAAGTGGTCATATTTTTTTTTGAAATCCACTTTATCTTTCCTATTTTAATTTCATCATACTTATGTATTATTTTCAAATCATTTATACATGTGAATAATGTTTATAAAACTCTTATATTTCCTCAATATTAGTTTTAATTTTATTTTTTAATATCAAAGTTCATAAAAAATTGTCCAAAATATATTATATGATTAAGTCCACTCAAGGGTTGAGTTATAAATTGTGGATTTTAAGTGGATGAGATTATTACATGTTTATGATGTTTCCTTTTATGTCGTGAAGGATGAAATCCATGCATGATTTTTTAAGATAAATTGTAATTTTATCAATGGTAAATAATACTAGATTTATAATGATTTTTTATATTCTCATTCTTAATATAGATGGATATCATATTTTATTATTTCCCCAAATTTTCAAGCATAATCAAGAATGTTGGATTTAATACTCATGAGGTGGAGTGTTTTATCATATATGAGATGGATATGAAATAAGATTCCAATTTTTCTCTAAATATAAAATAATATCATTGTGATTAGCTATATAATGGAATATTTTCATGGAGAAATATATCAAGCTATTTTTTAATCAAGTTATAGAAGAACACATGTCTTGACTTGTTCATGAAGAAATTTCCAAGGATAAAACATCACATGGAGTATGATGAACAAGTTAGAACTTATGAAAACTTGTGATGATCAGATAATTTTCCATTTTACACATGATTTCATGTATACCAAGGTATGACTATATATCATAAATAATATTATAAATTATGATGTGGTGTAATCAATCAATGAATGACTTTGGTTATAGGTTACACGTAACACCCCAAAATTCTAAAATAAGAACATTGTATTCCATAACGTGTATAACACACAAACCCAAGCTTCTAAGGGAATATAATTTACCAAGAAATTGAAATAAAATTACCATTTTAAAATAAATTCAATCTATTATATTACTTTCAATTCATACAATACCGAGTTAGCTTATATTACATGGAATAATGAATTTCTTCGATAGCATGTATTACATGTAAGAACTAGTTTTTCTAAGCAACAATATATTATTAAAATATTATTTTTTGATCTAATAATATATAAAATATCCATTAAATTTGAGTTTTTAAATAATATTAACTAAATAATAAAAATATATGGTTTATAAAATATAAAATGAATTCATAGGTTACTAATTAATTACAGATTACTATAAAAACCAATTAAATAAAAAGGAAATGTTTTTAGGCTCAAAAAGGTATTTTATCATAATAAATTAAATTAATTACTATTATTGAATGATATTAATGAATTTTATATCATATATATTTAATATAATATTTTTTATATTCATCCAATAGATTTGATAGGCCTAAGTTGAGAAAAAACCCAATTTTATAAATAAAAACCCATATTTTTATAAAGGCATTTTACTTCCTTTTAATGAAAACTTATTTTAAATGTTTTTTTTGAAATTTTATAATTTATATATGTAAAAATAAACATGTTTTTTAAAATTAGAACATAAATATTTTCTTGTGGTAAATATTTTGTATTTATATGAGAAGGTTAATTTTTTGATGAATAGTAAAAAATAATAAATTATTATTCAAAAGTAGTTTTTCGTATAATTTATTTATAAGGTTAAATTTTATTTTTATGGGTTTTAAATCTAAATTATATAATTTTCAAAAAAAGTAGATCCAATTTAAATTGTTTAAATCAATTTCACCTTTTAATTTAATATAAAAACCTGGAAAACATTTCAACATTTTTTCTTTAAAACCTGGTTTATCATCCTGTCCACGGGATTAAATTTAAATTAATTTTTTCCACTTATGTGATTGGAATTTTGAAAAATGGATTTCATATTTGGAATCATAAAAATTTTAAATTTATAAAAAGTTCAAATTAGTTTTTGGAAAACATTATTAGTTTAAGTAATTAAATTTAATTACAGTGATAAAGATGAATATTTGCATAATAATGAAATAAACCAATAACTTAAGAGAAAAAATGAACTATAAACTTTTTCAAAATTAATTTTACATTAATATTTAGAAATTATACTCAATTTTATATAATTTTTACCCTTATTGGAGTCACCTATCATAGGAAAATCATGGATGGAATTCCCCTTTCAAATATTTACAAGAATCCCACTCCTCCACTAAAAAATGCACTCAACCATCACAATTACTCACACCTCTCAAGACACTTTATATCAACCAAGTGATTCTCAAATAGCTCATTAAAATACCTCCCCTAAAACTGGAAGCCTCAAATTGAGAATAAAGTCATCCAAGGAATTCATTTGGTGCAAACCAAATAGAGTTACCCGAATAAGAGGTAACATCCTTCCTCAAGCTCTTTTGAATTATTTTCATTATATACCCCCTAAAAAATTATTATTAGATGATTATATAATAACCTATGTATACTGAATATACTTATATGTTTTTATTCTAAGGTTTATACCTAAACTCACACACTCTTCTATCTAATGGGTAACAAACTTAACATTTATGTGTACAATGAACTACCCCCTAGGAAAAAAAATATCATTTGTGTTTCCTTTACCACCTTTAATGGTTGAAAATTATTATTAAAACACTATTTATTCATGATATATATTATATTTATAATTTATTTACTATTATTTAAATTGTATATAACATATACCTTTATGATTTTTATTTTGTGGGAATATAATAACAACGTTTGAGGAAGTGTGGACTACAACCTCCTCAAAGCAATGTTATTCATTGAAACTATACATGGAACATTTAAGGATGATTTTTTTTAAACTACGTGACATATATGAAATAAATATTATAATTAAATTATTATATAAATATACATATATATCATCTAATTTTAATTATTTTAAATATGAAAATTTAATGAAAGTAGTGTTCATGCATACGTACAACCTACTGTCTCTCCGAACGGTTCATTTCATTTACTATCTCAAAATATTATGGATTATTCTAAATTCAAATATATTGGATATATATGATATTTAAACCGTGGTTAAAATTTTGGATATTTTTAAATCATGACTTAATTAAAAAGAACAAAAATACCAAGTCAAAACATACTCTAAAAAGTAGAAAATTAACACCCAATATAGTGAAAATAATGAAAGGTTATTAACAAATGGGTAATAATATATTATAAAATAATCATATATGATATTATAAATATATGTGTGGTTATGTTATAAGTTATTTACACGTTTAAAACAATTATACCAGAGATTAAAGGACAATCATCTAAATGGAAACACAAGGTAATGGATTTTTGTCTCACTTTTCTTTCTGCGAGACATACACTATTTTCACAACTTATTTATTTTATATGGTATATATACTACCATTTTACATGTTATATCTTGAATATAGTTATTCTTATGATATTATAAGTTTCATTTAATTCTATTTAATCATGGGTATTATGATTCAAATGTTTCAAAATGGTATGAGACACTATAGAATGTTTAGAGATCATTTTCATCAAGAATGTTCTTAAAGAGTATCCTTGCAGTCTCACTTCCTTTTGTAATTTTAACTTTTTCATGAAATAATAAAATTATTATTTTGAACCTAATATTTCATATATGGAGTAAATACTTCCACTTGGTCTTATAATATCAGGATTCATTCATTATTCAGGGTATTTTGAGTTTGAATTTGAATTATTTATTTTAATGTGATTTGATTTAAATGTTACCCATGTGGAAAATAAATTCCATAACCTGAATTATTTCCATTGGGTCATAATACATCAATTTTTGTATTTAATATTATGTGTGTATGTATAGAATTAATTTGAATGTCTATTGATTTATTTACACTTATTTATGTGGATTTATAGATGATACATATAATCTACTCATTGATTGATTATCACTTTAACTTTATAATATTTTCAAGGGTTTACTTTACAATCTCAAGTTGTCTTGGATTGTTTTCATATGAATTTCTATCAGAAAAAATTATTTGATCATTCTCTAAAAAATAATTTAATTTTATTCTCTTCTGGTTATTGATGATCTTTATCAATTAATAGTACCATTTCCTAGTATTTGGAAAATAAAATGTTTTAGAATTTTTTTTAATTAAACATGACTTAATTTCTATATTTGGTCAGAGAAAGTTTTTTCTTATAAAACCCTAATTTTCCAAAAAAAGGCTTCAATTTTTTTTAACCATTCCAAAATGATTTATTAAAGAAAATATTACCCCTTTTTTATTTTACAAATATTTTCAAAGAAATATCTTTTTCACTTTCAGATCAAGGATATTTTATCACATTTTTACCATGAAAAAATGTTCTTTTTACCTAGTATAGAATATATAGAATAACCCACCATAATTTCTTCAAATCTTCTTTTGTATGTTTAAAAGGTTATTTTTCAAATATTTTTATAAAATGTATTTTTGAAGAAAATTATTTCCAAAAAGTTTTTTTCAAAATGAAAAGAATATTTTCCTCAAGAATATTTTTGAAATATATTATATAGTATTTATATTAATATGTGAAAGAAAACATATCCCAACTCCACTTGGTATATTTTTCATTGATACCATCCTTATTATTTATTTGGATTGTTTATAACTGATTTATCGATGAACATTATTAACATTCACTTCCTTTATTACTTCATTAGTCCCCTCGAAATATTTTATTTCATATGATCATGAACATTGAATTTACCATAATTATCCATATCATTTATCATGGATATGTTGTTTTCCTAGACCATATACTATTTTTTCATACAGTTCCTACTTTATAGTTATTTGATTAATTAGGTAAATATTAAAAATTATGTATCTTCTACTCCATATAGATATTTTATAAGGAACATTATTAAATACATTATTATATATATGAGGAAATATTTAGATATGTATGACATGGGGGGGTCCTAATAATAGATATCCCCTTGATGCATCGATATTCTCATGAGATGATCCAGTTTTCAAGCCTTAGATAGGGTTTTACTTGATATTCTAAAATTTATTATGAAAGGTCTTGATGGTAAATGTACCATGTACCACAGAAACATGGATTCTAATAAATAATCACTTCCCTCATTCATACTTAGTTACTATTTATCCATGAGATTTTTCTCTGACATATCTATGGATGCATTTCATTTAGAGATTATTGTTTAAATGGAATGTGTTTTAAGTTTCTTACTTTTACATAATGATCATTCCTTATCTTTATATTTTAAATGGTATGTGTTTTAATTTATTTACCTTTACATATTGTTTATCCATTCACTTTATTGATTTTATGGCATGTGTGCTTAGTTTTTACATTTCCATATTGATTGTTCTCATTTATTCTTTATTTCTTATACTATACCTAATCCTTACTAATAATTTGAGACCACACTAATTTTATTTTGTTCCTATAGGAATATAATAAGAATAATAAGAAATATATAGAACGATATGCTACATTGAATAAAGTTATTATCTAGGAGGGAAAAAATTACGTCGTATATAGTGTATTTATTTGTAATAAAAGACTCATGTATGTGTTTGGTTTAAAAATACTATTAAATTATCTAGTCATATAGGATTTGATTCCTTGTAATCATTCTAATTTAATGGTAGTATGACATTATATCTAGAATTTCTGGGGTTGGGTCGCTATAGTTGGCATGAGAGGAAGTTTAAGAGCAACATTGGGAACTATATTTTGGAAAATATAGATTAGATAACATAAAATTGATGTAAAATTTGAGGATGAGTATATTAGGACATCCTATAATTTGGCAAGGTAGAGATTATGTGGGTGTTATTAGAAATGAATAAATATCTGGATACTACAAGTGGACATGGTTATGGAATAAATGTACCTAGGGGTAACAACTCTGACAATGTGTGGTGAGCCTGACTTGAGCATAACCTGGTAGACGACAACATGTCTTACTTTTCACATGGTTTGAAACTCCTAGGGGTTATTCTTAGGATAATCCCCATTTTACATAAAAACCATTATTAAGGATTTTAATAGATAAAGAAAATGAATGACCTAGGTTAAACCATAGACCATGGAAGGGCCTATGTGGAAATAAATGGATAATGTATTTATGTATTGGGGTTTTATTATAAACATTATTTAAAAAGATATTTAGTGATTAACCTTATTTCAAGGATATCCATCATATTTATTTTTGAAATTATATTAATATGGTTTTAGAAAAGGAGAATTTGTATGTCGGGTGACAACCCATCAAATCTTCCAAGTAGGTGGGACTTGAACCCATGACCGAAGGACAATACAGGTTTCATACCTACCATTGACCTACGCAATGTCTTGTTTACTTTATCGTTATTATTAGTTAAAAATTTTGGTGAATAAATAATAAGGATGAACCAGTATTATTAGATTTGATGTTTAGAGAATAATGTATTAAAAATATTGGTTTTGGAAAATAGTTAGAGGTAGACAAAAATTATTTTCACTCTTTTATTTATCTTATGTTCTATTAGAAAGTAAATATTAGTTCTCCAGGCATCAAAAGCTAATATTTTTGGATATCTATTTCTTGGAGTCATGGTATGAAATTGAAATTGATTAAAGAAAAACCAAAGATGTGATTGTTTTTATAAAAATATATTATGTATATTTCTTTATATTATTAAGTAGTAAAAGACTTACCCAACACTAATAAAATGATTTAGAAATAAAATTTTGTCATCATAGCTTATTTTTTTTGAACCGATGGTATTTTAATCACCATAAATTTATTACTTTAAGGAACTAAATTTTTTATTGATCATTAATTTTTTTTTGTGATTTATTACCTCAATAAATTCCTATAAATATTCACACTTTTCAACCATATATGCATCATAACTTACCCCTAATGTTCTCATATTTATAGACCTAGTTATATGTTAGGCCATGTGAGCATTGTACATCCCATTCTCTCTTCTATAGAGAATGTTTTAAGAACCCTTATCATGTTGTGTGATTTAAAAATAGTAAATATCAAATAATCTATTACTAATATTAAGTTCAAATTGCAAGGATGAAATTTTTTAAGGTCGGTAGAATGTAACCCCATGAAATTATAAAATAATTAAATTTTATTTGATAATGTTTATAACACGCAACACTAAGAACGTAAGGGAATATAATATCCCAAGACATTACAATATAATTACTATTTTAATTAAATTAAATATATGATATTTATTTTAATGCACATAATACTGTGTTAGATTGTGTTAAATGCAACAAAGTATTTCTCTAAAAGCTTGCGTTACATGCAAGAAAGAGTTTTACAGAGCAACAATATATTACTAAAATATTATTATTTGATATAATAAGATATAAGCTAGAAATTAAATTAATGTTATGAATAATACTAACTAAATTATAAAAATATATTATTTATAAAATATAAAAGAAATTCAAAGGTTACTAATTTATTAGAAATGAATATAAAAACCAATTTAATATCAAGGAAATGATTTTAGGATAAAAAAAGTGTTTTATCCAAAAAAATTAAATTAATTACTATTTTTTAATGATATTAAGAAAATATATTTTTTATATATTCAAAAGAATAATTTTTATATTCATCTAATAGATTTTATAGGCACCAGAGGAGAATGAACACCATTTTATGCATAAAACCTATATTTTTTTAAAGGGACTTTTACCGCCTTTTAATAGAAAACAAATTTTAAATCAAATTTTTTTTCACATTTATAACTTTTTTTTGTAAAAATAAACATCATTTTTTAAATATTAATATATTAATTAACTTAGGGTGATTGTTTGGTATTTTTTAGAAAAATTTCATTTTTTGATGATTAGTGAAAAATACTGAATTTTAATTCAAAACTTATTGTTTATCTAATTTATTTACATGGCTAAATTATTTTTTTGATTTGTTTTAAAACTTATATAGGTAAATTTTAGATAAAGTAATAAAATTTATTTCATTTTAATCAATTTAAATTTTAAATTTAATATAAAAATATAGAGAACTTTTGAACCTTTTTTACTTTAAAAAGCCCACTTTGTCGTCCTGACTACGGGTTTAAATTAAACTTAATTTCCGCTAAATCTAAGATACGAATTTGGAAGAAGGGATTAAATATTTGGATTTATAATAATTTATTATTTTTTTATAATTTTAGATATTTTTTTATCATAGTGATTATAGAAGTTAATTAAAATTAATTACAATGATTAAGAGGAATATTAGCCTAATAAGGGACTAAACCTTAAAATTAAGAGCCAAAATGACCTATAAAATTGTCAGAAAGTAAATTATTGTCCATATTTAGACCTTTTACCCCATTTAATGTAAATTTTACCATTATTCAATACACGTTTCATAGGAAAACCGTGGGTTGAATTCCATTTTCAAAATTTGACTAGAATGTCACTCCTCCACTATAAAAAGTCTCTCACCCCTCCCACTTCCTCAAAACTGTCAAGACACTTTGTCATGATGAATATATACCAAAATAGATTCTTAAAATCCATACCCTAAAAATATAATCCTCACCTTGTTCATAAATCCATTCAATGAATCCCTTTGGTACAAACCCAAAGGAGTTTTCTAAATAAGTGGTAACATCCTTTTTCAAGCTCTTTTGTATTATTTTAATTCTACAACACCTAAAATATTCATATTCGATGATTATATAACATATTATATATATTAAATATTATTAATTGGTTTATTCAAAGTTTTAAACTTACACCTACACACACTACCATCTAATGGGTAACAAACTTACCATTTATGTGTATAGCGAACTACCGCCTCACAAAATGATGTCGTTCATTTTTTCCTTTACCACCTATCATGTTTGCGAATTATGATAGAAAATATGTTTATATATGATATATATTATATTTATAATGTATTTATTATAATAAAATTTTTATATGACACATAATTGTATTCTTGTAATTTTTTTGGGATTACGATAATATCATTTGTTGAAGTGAGGACTCCTGCCTTCTTAAAGTTATGTGATTCATTCCTACTATACATGGAATATATAAAGTATGGTTTTATTAAACCTATCTTAAATATATGAAATAAATATGATACTATAATTATAATATAAACACATACACACACAGACATATATAATTTATTGTTCATTCTTTTAAATATGACAATGAAATGAAAGTAGCATTCATGTGTACGTACGACTGACTGTCATCGTGAACAATGAAGTTTATTTCCTATTTCAAATTTATGGATTATTATAAATACATATATAATTAATATATATTATATTTAAATAATTTTTTACATTATGGATATGTTGAAATCATGATCTAATTAATAAGAACAAAAATATAAAGTCAAAACATACTAGAAAAACTAGGAATCTAACACCTGAAATAATAAAAATAATGAATGGTTATTAATAGATGGGTAATGAGATATTCTAAAAGAATAATATTTGATATTATAAATATAATTGTGGTTTTGGTATAAGTCAATGACATGTTTAAAACTATTATACAGGATGCAAAAAGGCGTTCACCTGAAAGGAAATGTAAGGCAAGGGATTCTTGTCTCACTTTTCATTTTATGAGGCATACCCCATTTTCACCTTTTATTTATGTTATATGATATATATAATACAATTTTACAAGTTATATCATTAATATACCTATTATCATTATATGATAAGTTTTATTTAATGTCATTTCTTTATTTATATTATGATTAAAATATTGCAAAGTGGTATGAGAAACTTTGGAAGGTTTAAAGGTTATTTTTCTTAAGAATGTTCTTAATGATTATCCTTGCAATATCAATTACTATTGTGATTTTTAAACTTATCTTGAAATAATCAATTTTTTTCACCTAGGTTTTTACATATGGTGTTTATAATGCCACAATGAATTGTAATATCTTGATTAGTTTATTATTCATGGTATTTTTATTTTCAATTTGAATTATTTATTATAAGGATATTTGAGTTAAAAGTTTCTTAATTAGAAAAGAAATTTCATAACCCGACTCTTTTTCAATGGGTTATACTACATCCTCATTATTGTTAATATTCTATGATTATGTGAATAATTACTTTTACTATCTATTTATGTATTTACACTTCTTTATGGGGATATAAAATTGATACACATGATCTAGTCATTGATTGATTCCCACTTCAATCTTATATACTTTACTAGGTTTTATTTTATAATCTCATTTTTTCAGAATTGTTTACGCCTGAATTTCCATTAGATGAAATTATTGAATAATTATATAATAAAGCCATTATTTTTTATCATATGGTTATTCAAGACCATTATTAAGTAGTAGTACCATTTTACACTATTGGAAACATAAATATTTTTCTAAAATGTTTTTAGTAAAACCCGACATCACTTCTTTCTTTGGTCGAAGAAGATGTTTTCTTCTAGAAAGACGGTTTCCTAAATAATTTTTCAACAATGTTTTTAACATTTAAAAAAATGATTTATTAAATTCATTCACAAAATTTTGTATTATAAAAATGTTTTCAAATGAATCTTCTTATTATTTTTATATCAAGGTACTTTTCAATCCTTTTTACCATGGAATAGGAATGTTATTTTTACCTTGTACGGAATGTATGGAGTTACCCTCCATCATTTATTTTAAGAATCATTTTCATGTTTAAAAGGTTAAATTTTACAGAAAATGTTTTGAAAAGTGATTTTCAAAGAAACATATTTTTAAAATGTTTTTAAAAATAAAAAATGATATTTTAATTAAGAATATTTTTATAATATATTTTAGATTTTCTCTATTCATCAATGAAAACAACCATTTATCCTTACTCTACTTGGGATATTTTTTATTGATACCATTATCATTCATTCTCTGGATGGTTTATGAATGATTTGGCCAAGGATATTATTGACATTTGATTCCTATATTCCTTTAATAGTATACATTAATACTCAATTTCCTATGATCATTAAAAGATAAATTTCCCCTAATTATCAATATCATTTTTTGTGGATACGTTTATTACCTAAAACACATACCCTTTTACATATTGTGTGTACTTGATTGTTATTTTATTAACTGGGGTAATATTGATAAATTTGTATCTTATAATTCATACAGATATATGATAAGGAACATTTTTTAATTGATTAATTTATATACGAAGAATTCTTTGGATAGGTTTGAAATAGGTGGGGTCCAGTTAAAGAAAACCTCTTGATGCACCAGTAGTCTCATGGGATGAGTCAGTTGGCTAGCCTTAAATGGGTTTTTACCTGATATGCTAAACCGTATTGTGATAGGTATTGAGGGTAAAGGTACCATGTTCATAGGAAGGTTGACGTCTAAAAATAAATAATTCTCCATCATTTAGACTCAATTACTATTTATCCCTGAGATTTTTGTTCTATATATTTATCTATGCATTTCCCTATTTGTTTATTGATTAAATGGAACGTCTTTTCATTTTAATTCCTTAAAATATAGATGATTCCTTATCTAGTTATTATAAATGGAATGTTTTTTTATTTATTTACCTTTTTATATTATTTATCCATTCAATTAATTGATTTTATGGCATGTGTGTTAAGTTTTCGCCCTTCCATATTGATTATACTCATTTATTCATTTATTATTCTACTATACTAAACCCTTACTGAGCATTTGGGATCACCCTTATTTTGTTTCATTTTCTCAGTAATACAAGAAGTATTCTAAGAAAGATATGAATGAATATGCTAGATGGATGTTTTTATTATCTAAGAAAGAAAAAAATTATTTTATAAATTGTATACTTATTTGTAAAACAAGACTCATGTATATGTATGGTTTACCAAGACTACTAAAATATTCGGTCATTTGGGATCTAATTCCTTGTAATCATTCAAGTGTAATGGTATCCTGACACCGTCTCTGTGCTTTTTGGGTTCGGGATTCTACATTACATCCATTAACGAGGAGTTGATGATAGAAATAAATATTTCCTATGTATTTTATAATCATATATTATATATAGTCTTCATGATATATCATTGTAATTAATATGGAACTTGATACACCACAAGCATATCACTTAAGTAATTAAGAAATAAGAGGAAGACTAAATATTAATGATAATGAAGGATCTTGTGGGGATTCTATAACATAATGATGGAGATTGGAAGAAATTATGAATTGTAAAGTTGAATGAAGATAAATCAAAGAATTAAACTTGAAATAAATTAGTGAAATTTCATTCCAAGGGATAAAATAGTGTGGTGCAATGATCATTACACCATAATGGGAAGAAGAAGATGGAGAGTTTACACGTAAGTGAGAAATAGAACAAAACCCATAGGTTTTATGCTATTAATAACTATCTAAGGAATAATATCATTTTTTACATGATGCGATAGAGTTAGGATTTTTTGGAGAAAGAATATTTATTTTGAGATTGATCATCCTTTCATGAGAATAACTACCACACCACAATAGTTGAGTTCAGATCATAATAAGACTGGAAATAAATTATTGGTGCATTGATAGAGTCAAGAAGATAAATAGTTCATGACTTAATCCTGATGATCACACTATAATTGATATAAGGTTATTATAGATTTTTTGGAGATATATAACTCATTAATTTTAGATCTAATTTTGACATATAGTGATATATCATATCACATAGTTATTTTATACATCATGTTGTGACAATGAGAATTATTATGTAATATTTTTAATTATAGAGTATCTATATATTAAATAACTAATATTTTAATGATAAAATAAGGCTGTAAATTACATGAACTCGATAACACTCTGAGTTCTTATATGAAAATAACACTATGTATGATAGCATATACGATAAGGAACACCAATCCTAAACAAACAATGAAATATTATTATTTAAATATGAAAATTATAACCTAACCATTAAATTAGAAGGTATTAATAAGATTAAAGTATTTACGAAATATAGATAAAGTTACTACTTGGTAATGATAACCACTTAGTAAATAAAAACTCAATTTTTAGTAAAGTTATTTTATTCCACAAGAATATATCTCCTTCAAAAAACATTTATTACTTTTTGTGAGTGACTATTATAATTAAATTTTGGAACTTTTAGAAATGATATTTTATAAAAAATTGATAATTTTGGAAATCATAATATCAAAATTAACATAGGGTTAAATTTTTATATTTTTTTAAAGGGTTATTTTTCAGTGAATAGTGAAAATACCAATTTTTGTAAAATTGTCATTTATTTTCAATAAATTAATTAACTTAAAAGTACCATTTCATTGAATATTATCTCAAATTAACATAATTATTATTTAGTTATATTTAATATAATTAATTTCATTTCAAATATCTTTATACCAGATCATGATATAAGTTCATTTTAGGACTTCAAAAGGCATTTTTCTTCCGAAAAATCAATTTTCATCGCATCACATGGTTCTAGATTTAAATTAAATTATTCCACTTATATGAATTGAATGTTGAAAAAATTATTTAATATTTCAAACAAATTAGTCAAAATTCAATAAATAGGGCCTTTTTATTTTTAGACATTATAAATAGAAACTATAGTAAATAATTATAACCATGGTAAGGGTAAATCAAGTAATTATGGTTAAAAAATTATAAGGACTAAAAATTGGACAAAAACATTACTTTAACCTATTATATGATTTTATTATGCCAATTTTCTTCAAAGTCTCTAATTTTGTCCCATATATTCCATATTTCTTTGATTTTGACCTTTATAACATTTAAGTAAAAAATAAAGACAAAAATTGTCACTTTATTTCATTTTATGCCTATAATATTTTTGTAATAGGGATAAAAACAACTTATATTCAGTTGAAAATATTCATTTTAAATATAAATTATTCTTTATTACTATAAATTATTTATTATTTTTAGTTATGAAAGAATTACCTTAAGTGCTTATACAATGCTGACATAACATTTATCTATTTAATAGAAAAATAACCAAAAATATTTTAAAAATATAAATAATAATATAACTTGAAATAATTATTATGTTTAATAATTGTTTTAGATAAATATAACCCATTAAATTTGTTTTAAATAATTTTATTCTAATTCCTTTTTCTTATATTGTTTTCAAAGTCAAAATAAATGAATAGTTCAAAAAATGACATTAATTTTATTTTATAAAAAATAATATTTTATTAAATTATTAAAAATATAAAACACTATATTTGAGAAACTAATTTTTATATGGTTTAAAATATCAATAATTTTACATTTATAGGACAATTATCCTTTTATAGTAGCTATCTTGACCCCAAAAGAGTAAAAAACTTTGTTACAACACTAATCATCAAAAAGGGTTAACACAAGTTAAAGCTAAACTTTGAGGGTAAAAATATCACATAAACTGGTTAAAATTTTATATTAAGATACAATTTATACCCATAAATATCCTATATTCTAATTATATCATTTTGAAGCCATTTTTTTCTTGGAAAATTAATTTATATTAATTTAATATTTTATGAAATTACAAGAGTGCCCCTCCCCTTACTTATAAAATAGAGCCTCCTATCTGATTTTATTTTCACTTTAATGACCATTTGGTTTGTAAAATACCTACCAAAATACCATAATAACATCCCTTATCACCTTCTAGAGGTTTTATATCAGGAATAATACCAATCCTAGAGTGCTTAAGTTGGAATGAAAAAGAAGTTTTTCAAAGAAGAGGTATAATATTTTACTGGTTATTTTAGTTTTATTTCTTATTCTACCTCATGAACGTATTCTTAAAACATAATTAAGTAATAATAATAATATATTACTTATAATAATATTTTATTTTGTTAATTTCATAACCTATATGACTCTCATTTTCCATAAAATTAGAAAAGTTTACATTACAAATTTAATATGTTTACATGATTCTTTGACACCATTTTATTTATGTTATTCTCACATGTTAATACTCACAAGCCTTCTATTTCATGATATCTTGATATACCTTTGACTCACATATTATGTTTCCTTATCTTGTTTACTCCCTATCTAAGATTTTTAGATCACCCTTATAGTCTATGTATTCCCAAAGTTATCACATGATGTTTTAGTATCTCAATGGGAAATAGGATTTCATTTTAGATATTAAAATTAAGACACATTATTTTCATGATGATGTTTTACATAACTAGTCTTCCAATGGAACTATTCATTTTTAGATCCTTATTTTTTATTAGTGGATATTTATGTAAAAAATTATGTACTAATATGTGTAGAAAGGATTGGGTATCTATATTTGGTATCCAAGGATAGTCTAGTTATTTTTTGGATTAATACTAGACTAATTTAATCATAACCTCAGGGATAAGTCTAAGTATATGAAAATAAACTGGAATTTTGGTGATATATAGATAGAGAAGCTTCCAAGAAATTACATCCATTTATAGATACTAAAAGTGGATATGGATCTAGAACAATTATACTTAGGGGTAATAAACCCAAAAAAATGGTGTATTGGGAATTTACATGATCAGCACCTAGTTCATGATGAAGAGGCCTTACTTGACACATGGTTTTACACTCCCAAGGGATATGATTTTCAAATTCACAAAATGTTTACAAACCATTATGTAGGAATTAAAAAATTATTATGTTAGAAAACCTAATTTTAAATATTACCATTGAAAACTTATATTTAAACCTAGATACTCATATATTAGGATATATTTATCATATATTGTTTTTTTACTTTTATTTTTATAAGTTTCCATTTTGTATGTTTATTAGTTAATGTATTATCCTATTGTTTATTTATATTTTAAGTAAATAATAGGAAATAAGAGAAACTATTCCAACAATCAATGCAGTAAGTAATGTGACTAATTCCCCAATGATATTCCCAACCTTATATGAGCGGGAGATGATAAATTTATGGCAGTACTGGATCAAATAGCTCCTGTTATAAATAATAACTTGAATCATACAATAATACATCCTCCTAATAAAGAGAAATTTGAAGTTGAGTCTTTTATACATCAAAATACACCTAAATTTAGTGGATATTATGATCCCATTATCATAGAAAAATAGATTAACTCTATTGAGAAGATATTCTCTATCCTTCAATTCTTAAAACAAGAGAAAGTTGTTTTGGTTGTTTATCACATGGAGGGGGAATCCAATTAGTGGTGGATGCTGATCAATAACATGAATCCAAAAGAGTACATTGATTCCCTGGAATGGGAAGAAATAACTAAAATAAATAAATAAATATTTTACCCGAATTATCCATCTTAAAATGGAGGGGTAGTTCTTAGAACTGAAGAAAAAGAAGGATGAGTCTATCCGAACATATGATTCAATCATTACAAGGATTTCACAGTATTATTCCAGCTTTGACATCATCACCAAAATAAATTTGGATAATTTATTTACCGTGTTAAAGTTGAGTCTATGGAAAAATTTAGTGATTTAATACTTTGAAAGCTTTGAATATATTTACCAAAGTTCCCTCAAATTTGATATGGATATCGGTAAATCTTAATGGTCTTGTAAGAATAGAGATAAAAATATTGAAATGGAATTTTCTTTGAGATGATAAATAGATAAATCTCATGGTGGAAGGAAAAACACATCCTACGTGCCAAAGGTGTGGGAATAATCTCCTTGGAAACTATCTCAAGGAATCCATAACATTCTTCTAATGTAGAAAAGAAGGGCATCTAGATAATCAATGGTGAAAGGATATGAAAAATTTCACTAGTGAGACATAAGAGTGATGGTTTAGGTTAACACTTAGCCTATGGTACATTGTTTCAACTGAAGTGAATATGGTAACTATAAAAGACAATTCCCTAAGCTATGGGTTTTCAGTGAAACTTAGCGATAACAACCTCTAAGTCCTAGAGAGAAAGGAAGGGAATATGATATCACCACTACTATGGTGGATCCTAAAAATGAAGTGATAATATGTACATTGGTTATTCATTGAATTATAGATAATGTACTTTTTGATTCAGTTTCTATGAATTCTTATATATATTTAAAATTTAGTAGAACTGTTCAAACACCACCTTAAAACATGGGGGGTAGAACTGTCCATGAGAACAAAAAATTGAGAAATTGTTGCATCCTAAGTATAAAACTCTTCCCCAATCAATGTTTATGTATTTAATCTTCCATATAATATCATCTTACTTAATTTAGTGTATTTTGATGTTATATTTGGAATTAATTGGCTATTATTATATAAGTATAACCTCAAATTTCAAGATAGAGAGATTAATCTTCATGTCCCAAGTCATCCACTTATTTTTAATATGTTTAAGGAAGAGGATGAATCTCTGTTGGAATATTTTTCTCAAGAATAAATATTATTTTCTTAAGATAAATAATATCATTCCAAAATGATTGATAAAAATGAGAGAATAATTTTTGAATACATTCCCATTGTGAGGGATTATACTGTTGTATTCATCAAAGATTTTTCTAGTCTTACTCTTAACCTAGAGGTTGTGTTCTCAATTGAACTAATACATGGATCTTTACCCATATCCAATACTCCTTATAGAATGTAAATAATTGAGTTGGAATAACTTAAAATTAGTTAAAATAAATTATAGAAAATGGTTTTATATGCCCGAGTGGTTCACCGTGGGGTGTGCCAGTCCCCTTCAAAAAACAAGGATGGGTCAATGCACCACTATATTGATTATCAAGAACTAAACAAAATCATGAAAAAGAATAATTATCCCAAAAAATGTATAAGGGATTAGTTTGATCAAATATGTGGGGACCTGTATTTCTATAAGGCGGACATTCATTCAGGATATCACCAATTAAAGGCGAAGAAGGTTGATATTTCCCAAACTATCTTCCAAACAAGGAATGAACACACTAAGTTCATAATGATGATCTTCAGACACACTAATATACCATGAATATATATGGACTTAATGATTAGTATGTTTATATATTACCTCAAAAAAACTTTTTTAGTCTTTATAGATGATATTATGATATAATAAAAATTCAAGGAGGTGCATGAGAATAATTTTAGTATTGTGATAAAGACTTTCTGAAAAGAAAATAAATATGTAAAGTACATTAAATGTTAATTTTGGATAAATGAATTATCATTCTTGGGTATTTTTTTCACCATTAAATGGATTTATAGGGGAACTTATAAGGAAAAGGGAATTGAAGTGTGGCCTAAAACAAAATATTTAATATATATATATATATATATAGTTTCCTTGGAATATCTAGATATTATCGAATAATTATGATAAACTTATCAGGATTTTCTAACCCACTAGCCATACTGAATCAGAAGGGGGAATTTTTTTATAGACTAATGAATGAGAAGGGCTCTTTAAGTATTTGAAAAATAGGATGATCAATACATCATTCCTAACACTCCCCTCATGTGGGGAACTTTTTGGGGTATATATTGATGCTTAAATGAATGTTTGGGTTGTGTAGGAATTGAAAATGAAAAGGTGATAACATACACCTCAATGTAGTTGGAAGTTCATGAGAAGAACTATCCAACACATGATATAGAGTTGGATGTAGTGATTTTTGTGTTGAAAATATTGAGACATTATCTATATGGAGAGAATTGTGAATTATAAAGATCATAAGAGGATAAAATATATATTCAAATAGAAGGAGATTAATATTCCCCATAGAAGATGGTTATATATGATCAAGGACATTGAATTATCTATCCATTACCATCCTATGAAGGCAAATAAAGTGACCGATTCTCTAAGTAGAAAGGATATAGAAATTTTATCTATGATGAGAATTTAAAAGGATTAAATCTTATTAGAGTAGAAAATGATGAACATGGGAACCATAATGGAAATAACATCACCATTCCATTCTCAAATGATAACTCAACCATCCCTTTTAGAGAATAAAATGGATGCTCAAGGAGATGATAAGGAAATTTAGAAGAAGGTTGAATAAATAAGAAAATGGAAATCCTTGGAGTTAAAAATTAATGAATGAGTTTTAAGATTTGGGACATGAATATGTTTATAATCAAATCTTGAGACAATGAAAATTTTGTGGAATGATGCAAATTAATTTACATTCTTCATAAACCTAGGGAGAAAAAAGATGTATTGAGATATCCAAGAGCACTATTAGTGGAAAAATATAAAGGAGAGAATGAAATATAAATCAAATTTTATGTTATGTCAACAAATTATGGTTTAAATAAAAAAGTCTAAGGGGATGATTCTACCATTATCCATATATATATAGAAATGAAAAAACATCCCCATTGTCTTTATCACTGAACTTACAAAGACATAAAGAGGAAATAATTCCATAAGGGGTTTGGTGGATCCACTTACAAATACTGCTCACTTGATTGGAATTTGAGATGAATTATCACTTGATAAACTTGTAAGTATATACTATAGAAAGGTGGTGAGGCTTCATGGAACACCACTATCAATTTTATATGAATAAGATCTGATATTTACCTCCATGTTCTGGAAGAGTCTCCAATATAATATAAATACCGATTTGAAATTATATATCGCTTATCACCCCTAAACTGATGGAAAATATGAGTATACTGTTTAGAAACTATAAGACATACTGAGATTATGATCTATGGTCTTTAAAGGAGTATAGGAACAATATCTTCTATTGGCCAGGTTATCATACAACAATAAATTTCACTTTAGAATCTAAATGGATCCTTATAATGTCATTTAAGGTAATAGATTTAAAACACCTGCATCTTCGAATGAATATGGTGAACATAATCTATTGGGACCTAAAATGGTTGATCAAATGGTAAAAAAAGATCAAGACCATTCAACAACACATCAGGGATTCTCATAGTCGACAAAAGATATATGTTGAAAATCATTGAAAAGATCTGGATTTTGAGTTTAGGGATAAAATTATCTATTCATATATCTATGGAAGAGAGTCATGAAATTTTAGGATAAGGGAAAGATAATCCCCAGGTACATCATCTCCTTTGAGATTCTTGATTGCATATATATTGTGGTTGATTAATAATCACTCTCATTAACCCCTTCTCAAGAAGACAATGTATTTCATGCATCCCTCTTGGGGAAGTATATAAAAGATCTATCACATGTATTGAATTTTGAGGTGGTAAAATTGGAAAATTATCACTTTAATGAGGATTATCCATTGAATATCTTTGACCATAGAGATAAATTTCTACACCACAAGAAAACTATCATAGTGACAGTACTATAGGAGAACCATAGATATGAAGAGGTAACCTAGGAACCAGACGAGGACATGAAGAAAAAGGTACCTCACCTATTTTTACCTTAGTATGTACTGTGAAAATTTTAGGGATAAATATCTTAAGGGGGATGATTTTTTCACTCATAGTTAAAATAAAAAAACTGGGTTCGATAATGTATAGGACAGACAAAACCTAGCCTAAAGGAACTGAGAAATTTTATTACTTAAATATAACTATTATGACCTAGCCATTAAATTAGATGGTATTAATAGGGTAAAATTAATTATTTAATATATATAAAGGTATTACTCAATAATGATAACTTAATTGTAAATTGTCACTTAAATTTTAGTAAATTCTTTTTATTCTTAAAAAATATGTTTTCTTCAAAAGTGATTTTATTACCTTTTGTGATATAATATTATAATTAATTTTTTGAAATTTAAAAAATTTATTTTATTAAAATGGTAACATTTTTCTAAATCATAATTTTAAAAAAAATATGATGGTGAAATGTTGGGATTTATTTTGAAAAGAGATATTTTTAGCGAATAGTTAAAAATACCATTTTTTTGTAAAACTATCATTTATTTTCAATAAATGAAGTAATTTAAAAGACCCACTGTGATTTAAATTTGATTTAAAATAAAATAAAATTCTATTTATTTATATTTAATCTAATTAATTACATTTTAATGATCCTTATACCAGATTTTGGTATTAGTTCATTTTTGGACTTAAAAGGCATTTTTCATAAAAACCAATTTTCATCACGTCTTTCTAGTCTAATTCTAAATTAAATTATTCCACTTATTCAAATTGAATATTGATAAATATATTTCAAATTTATAATTATGAGCTTTGAATTTTTTAAATTCCAAAATTTTATTTTTATTCTTTATGAATAGTTTCTATATTAAATAATTTTCACCATGGTAATGGTAAATAAGATAATTATGGTTAAAAATAATATGATAAATGATAACAATTGACCCTAAATCTTTCATTTACCCAATTGGATGATTGGATATTATCCATGTCCATAAAATATCAAATATATGTCAACTTTGTTCCATATTTATTTGTGTTTTACCATTATAATATTTATGTAAAATATATTGACAACAATATTACTTTCTTTCTTTTAATACCTAAAATATTTTGTGATAGAGATAAAAAAGGATATTTTAGGTTATAAATATTAATTTTAAAGATAAATTGTTATTTTTTATCATGCTACATTATTTATAATTTTTAGTGATTAAATAGTTTCCTTAAATGTTTACACAATGCTGACACAACATTTATTTAATAAAAATAAAAATAAAATAAATGATTTTAAAAATATTAAAAGTAATATAATTTGAAATAATTTTTGTGATTAAATATATTTTTAGAAAAATATAACCTATAATATATTCCTTAAATTATTATATTCTAATTCCTTTCTTTATTTTATTTTCAATGTCAAAAAAATAAATAGATGAAAAAATGGAGTTAATGTAATTTTATAATAAGTAATATTTTATTAAATGATTTAAAATTATTTAAAAACTATATTTTTTTACAAGTGATTTGGATATGATATAAAATATAAAACATGGTCTATTTATGGTCCAATTATTCTTTTATTGTAACTATCTTGACCCCTAAAGAGTTAAAAAATGTTCTTATAGTAGTAATTGTAGAAAAGGGTTTACACAGGTTAAAAAAATATAAGTTTAAAAAAATTTATTAAAAATATAAAAATTATATTATAAAAGATAAATTATACCCATAATACTTCTGTATTTAAATTATATCAGTTTCTATTTTTATTTTCATGACTCTGAATTTATATTAATTTAAAATTTTAATAAATTCCGAGAGTGCACCTCCCCTCACTTATAACAGGTCACCTCCAATCTTATTTTCTTCACAAATATAGAACCATTTGGTTCAGCGTATCCCTACCCAAATAACTTCCTTAAAAACATTAACATATTATAGAGGTTTTATTTTTTTAATAATACCAAACTTAGAGTGCTTATGGAGGAAAGAAAAGAATTTTGTTTGAAGAAGAGGTATAATATCTAACTGAATGTTTTAGTTTTATTTATTCTTATACCTCCTTAAAACATAATGAAAAAATAAAAAAAAATATCTTTCATATAATAATATTTTATTATTTTAATTTCATAACAAATATACTTTTCCTATTCAATCAAATATGAAATAAAACCATTATTTGTGTGTACATCAAACTACCACCTCACAGATCAATGTAATTAGTTTTTCATACCTGCCTCTGCTTGTTGTTTATAATAATTAATTTAAAGTAAATATATGATATTAATGGATTATTTATCATTATTTAATATATTATATCATTTATTTTCCTACCTTTACATTCACTGAAAAATGATAACGTCATTTTTCCATACGTTTGGACGATCACCACCATAGAGCGATGTTATTAATTATTCACCAATGTAGAACATCGATGATATATATAAGTATATTTAAATAAATAATATTATATTAATGATATAATGATAATTTTTATGGATAATATAATACTTAAATTCTTTCCATAATGACTTTTTAAAAATGGAAATGTGACTCATGCATACATACAACCCACCATCTCTATGATTTTAACATAGTTCATTTTTCATAACTCTAATTAATGGGTGGTTTTAAAATTACAATTAATATTTAAAAATTATAATTGTTTCATTATTATTTTTATATGTATTATAGAATAAAAATATCTTTAAGCTTAGTAAACATTACAATGTGATTTTGGACATATGTGTTGAATATCGTCAAAACATCCAAAACGAACCAAAATGATTTAGTAATTGAACATAACATTATAATAAATAAAATAAAAGGAATAATAAACATGAAAAAGGTTATTAAGAAGTTAAATAATTGAAATAATTTTATTATTTAAGGATATAATTAACATATGTGACCAGTTAGACTCAAGTTGAGGGGTCTCTTTAAACCACCCTTTTCTTCGGGTTATTACCATTATCTCCCTAAATAACTCTCTATATTGATCATTAATGTAATGGAATGATAATAAATTATGTATATATTTCCCTAAAGAAATATACCTATATTATCCTCTCTTCATTTTATGGGGTAATACATTCATTATGATCATTTCTCAAAATACTTCTATAATAAATCTCTTTTTATTATGATACGAGGCACGATTAGGCAACCCATTTCTTTACATGGGTAATTTTTATTATTATTACTTATGATTTATTTATTTTATATAGACAAAATAACTATGAACATTTTATGATGGGTTCAACCAGATATCACTCCAATGCATTGGGTAAAGCTTTTATGTTAGGAGACTCTACATATGGGATTTGGGAGTAATCCTATTCCACTACGAGCCTCTTACCACCATGTGATATTGTTATGGAAGTTAGTCTTGACTTATTCTTATGTCATGTTTTTGTTTCTACCACATCATCTTATACTATTGACTCACACTTTATGTTTCCTTATCATGTTTATTTCCTTACTAAGAATTTTAGATCACCTTTCTTTCTATATATTTCATAGGTTATCACATGTTGTTTTAAAAGATCAAAGGGTTTTATGACCTCTTTATAGATATTAATATAAAGAAACTATGTTTCCATGTTGATTTTTTACATACCTAGTCTTCCAAAGATACTATTCCTTTCTGATCTATGTTCTATATTAATGGATATTTATGTAAAAATTAATGTAATAATAAGTGTAAAAAGGATTAGATCACTCTAAAATCATAAACCTACTATATGAATTTGACTGAAGATTTAATGGATATGAAAAATGGATGAATAAGAAGAAATATGAGACACACAGATTGACAATGATTACAAAAATAATATGTAGAGATATGAAATATCTATATAAATGTATCATACATGATTTTTTGAAAATTTTAGTCAATTAAATATCCATTATAAATGGATATCCACCCAACTAGGTTTTTTGCGATAGAATTATGTTGTACACAATATCTGTTAACCATGAGACACTTGAGGAATATGGAGAAAGGTCCTACACACGAAAGATCTTCTTATTTTTGATCTATTTCACTTGTATTACTATTGGTTACATATAATAATTCATCATCATCTTCCAACTCTGTCAGTTGATTCATTTAATGTTGCAAATAATAATTTTAATTGGATAATAATATAATAATCATTCAACACCAATAATGTAACCACTTAATAAAAATAGTATAGTGAAATTTTTAGTGCCTTATATCACGTGATTTATTTTTTACTATTTATCTATTACTTTTAATCATTATAACCATTACCTTATTAGAGTAGTTTCATACAAAAATAGTTATTGGGAGCATGGTGTTTTGAAAAAGGGAAAATGAGAGATTTTTTAGAATAATATTCTAACAACCAATTCATCCCTTATAGGGGTTAGATATCTCAGATATGGAGCCTTCAATTGGAATTATATCTGTGTTGGATCTCGAATATATTATTTAAGAAATATTTATGTTAGGGTTTAATCTCTTTTATTAATGAAAAATATCTTCATTTATTCTATTTATTGGATATTTTATTTTAAATATAAAGTGATAACATCTTGGGGATTCATATATTTCACTAGAAAATTGAATACTTTCAGGGATTCATGATTTCAATTAAGGAATTAAAAATATTTTATAGGTTGTAACAAGATTTTATCAAGATCTTTTGATTATGTATATTATTCACTAGAGTAATATTGTGTTTTGAAGATATATGACTTGGATACAGAGGATTTTAAAATCCATTCCTTCCAATATTAAGTGATATTTTAATGATCTTTACACTAGTTTATCAAATATTGGATGTAATGTAAATGTAATGACTAAGTATAGAAAAAAATTATGAAATTGAAGGAAATGGGATATAAAAAAACAAAAAAAATTAGTAAGTGAGGTTAAATACTCCCATGGGGTGATTTGATAAAACTATATAGAGGTTTATTAAAAAAACAAGCTTCTAACTAATATTTCACTTATTAATTTGGGGATTTTTATGGATGAAGGAGCAGTGTATTTCAAGAATGGATATTCCATGTAAATAGATGATGAGTTTTTTTTTACAAATATTAATTGATGAATTACCAAAATATCATTAAAAGAGTATGAGATGAACTTAAGGAGGTCATGGTTGAAATTATAAAATAAAATTGGAGTATTTTAAATCCATGGATATAAATGGTATGGATTCTAAAATTTTAGATAAATAAGATTAATAATTTTTATCTTTTATAATTTATTAAGAACTTGTTGAGAAATCACAAGATTATAAATTTTTTTATTGATAAAATTAATAGATCCATAATAGGAAAAAAATTACTTTTAATTGAGAAACACTCAATTATCCCTTGATGATTTAGTGGAAACATTTCTAATAGGTTTGGGAGTGTTCCAAATATGGGAATTATAAGGTGGAAGAAACCCATGTGTGGGTGGGTTGAAAGTAAGGATAATTATATTGTGAATCATATCCTACTAAAAGAGAATGACAGAGTCTAGGGAAAAACCCCCCATGAAGAGGATAATACATCAAAATACCTATTGAATAAATAATACCTTACTACCAAATTGAATAAAAAAGATTAAATCAAATCATGGAGTTTTTTTGGAAACAATTGTTTTATGAAGGGATAAATGACACATGGGTTTTTTTCATAGTCTAGTTCATTGAGAAAAACAATAAAGAAACTATTGGTGAAAAATTTGAGTAGTGAAATCTAAGAAGATGAAGTAATAAAAATGGAAAAATTAGAAATGAAACATTCTTACCAAACCAAGGGAATCTTAAGTAACTCTTGGATGGTGAAAATAATTACAACATAATTTCAACAATTATCTCTCATGGATTCTAGAGAAATTAGTATTAAAGATTGATTGTAATTATCATAATAAGTGGAGTCATAATTATGTTCTTAAGAAGTTTATTATGTTAAAACAAGAGGATCTCACCCAAAAATTTGGTGGATCATAAGAACGTGAGGTTTATACTCAAATAATCTATAAAAATTATTTTATGTTTCAATTTTCTCAATACACTTTGAAAATGATATGAAGATCAATTTCTTCCGAATTCATATCTTCAAAATCAAAATAGAGTGTCGATAAATATATATAGATAGATAGAACCATCAAAATCAACAAAAATTGAAAGGGGATTAATGATATAAATGTAGTAGTTGGAATGTTCAAAGGAGGACAGTAACATGCTATTTATTTTCCTAAGAACTCAAATAAAGGACTTGATAATAAGGTTAAAAAGATTATTAACAAAAGAAAAAAAAGTAAAATATAGAATTTATTATCCAAAATTACTTCAAATGGTACAACCACATCCTCTCAAAAGTTAAGGTATGACTATTTAAACTCTATTCCATTATTTTTTATTAAATTACTTGGTTCTAAATTGACATGAAAGGGGATTTATGTTTTTAAAATCAATGTGGGAATCTCAATTGGTATATATGAACCACATAGAGTATTTATTTATTACTATTTTATTCTATAATTATTTATATCTCATCGTATTATGGTATTTATTTGATACAATTTATTGTTAAGAAATTATCATTTAAATTCTATAACATATTATTTAAATACTGTAATATGGAGGAATTATTGAAGGATTGGTACAATCGGTATTACTTAAGAAAATAGTAAAAAGTATTAAATATTAATTGTTTCGTTAGAAAATACCTTAAATTTATATCAAAAGTGGGTAAAAATAAAATTGATACTTTTTCAAATATGGAGAAAATTTAGACGTGTGAAAGTACTTGGTTCATAAAAATTTGGAAGGTGTCACCCACATTCAAAGGGAATGAAAATTATAGAACCCCTCAAGGAGAGGAAATTGTCGTACAGTCCAAATCACTTACCCTATGTTTTTTACTTTGTATTATGTTATTAAAAGGAGATAAAATACATATAAATCCATATAGACTTTTTTGAAATACAAAAGAGAATTTTGATGAAATAAGGGGATTGATTACTTTGTGCTACAAAAATTGTATCAAGTGATTTCATGCAAATTTCAAAAATAAATATAGGTTTTGATAATGATAATGTATGATGGTCCTATTTCTAATAAATCCAAATAGTGAGATTTATTTTCCCATTAATTTCACTATGGATAATGTTTATGATCACTTTGTTATAACATATTTCCTTTTTTGTTAATGGTCATGCATGTTGTATTTGGAATAACTTTTTGGTATTATTGTTCTCAAGGGAGGTTGATGGAATCATTCATTTAATTAAAAAAATTTAGGAATTCTCATGAATTATTTATTTATTACTCATGAGGTATGTTTTAAATTATATATGAGTTAACTAAGTAACGATATTCCAACCTATTTAGGATGTTTGAAGAATATGATAGTGGTTGGTTCGATATTGTAAGAGTTTCCTCAATAAATTTATGATGGTGTTTTAGAAGAAAGTTAATAAAGAAACTTTCTTTAACTCTATAAAAAATAAATCATGGAGGATTAAACATAACATATAATATGATGAAGAAATTGAAAGTGGTTTTATTTTTTAATGAATAAATATGTTTCTATTATCCACATGATTATGTGGTTACCGAAGGATAGATATAACTCTGAAACACTATCTAACCCGATGGTGTGGTGACATGAACCTATAAATGGAGTTGGATATGTATTCTAACCATTAATAAGGATTTCATGACACATCAACTATTTAATATTTATTTTATTTTTGTGTATATGATGTATTATTAAATATATAACCTTTTGATTGAAATAGAACTTGATAATTACATGTTTATCACTCAACTAATTATAAAAGAACAGGGAGAATTATTGAAGTTACAAGGAAGGATGAATTATGTAGAGGGGAGGGGTAAATTTGTGTTTTTTTATTTTTATGCTATATTCACTTTATCCTAAACTCTTGAACTTGTTGAAGATCTCTATCCACTCACTTTTATATCATAGCATCACCTCATGTGAAATAATAGTAAAATAGAAATAAGAAAAAAGTGTTTATAAGTTTCAGTATAAATTCCTACTCCTTTCCATGTTAGTTAGGTCCCCTAACATGGATTATTCACTATACCCACAAGTGAATACAATAGGTTAGATTACCCAATTATAATATATCAAAAATTGGTTAGGAACCCTAACTGCTCCTCTCTAATGATTTGTTATACACCCAAATAACAATCTTACAATTGTTGGTTAGACACACCATATAGAATATTCTTCATCAATGATGATTTAGAGAAATAAAAATATTATTTATATAGTCTTTTTCCACAAGACACAAGATTATGTTTTCTCATGTCAAATTATTCATGGTACATAACAAATTATTATAGTGGGTTTATTGTTCATGAAACTCTTCTTAAATCATAAATTAAATGATTCTCTCAATGCTAGAATACTCAGATGTGTCACTCTCAAGAACTCTCAACTTCAGTTAACCTGCATCTTCTCATATACACTAAATATTTTAGTATCCTAGATTATCTTTTGATGAGTTTTTTTTTCAGTTCTCTATACTTACTTTCTTCAATACCTATACCATATATTTATATTAACCAAAATCTGTATGAATATTATTTTTAGAATATCATATTCAGTGTTTCCATATTTTTATTATGGAAATCCCAAAATTATTGGTAGTTGGATCATATTATTCAAATTTGTTAACTAATTACCATTTTATACTCATTTAAACTAATTTCAGTTCTCTTTAAAATCATTATTTAAATCCCCTAAAGTCTGAGGTTCCAATATTTGATAAGATATATAAATACATGTGTCACAAAAACTATCTTATTTAAAAACATTTGATACTTACACATGTTAATGTAATCTGATATATCTCACATTAAACTATGTGGTTCTAATAAATTACATAGAAATAATATATGTGGTTCTTAGTGAGTTATGTAAAAATTAGGTATGTGAATCTATTCAGGTACACCGTAAAATCAACTACGTGAATCAATTCAGATACGTCACATAATTATTAAATCCGCAAACCTTTATCGAGATGGATCATACATATTTATAGGTAATAGGTTTTCCTTTTATCAAGTACTTTTATTTTGGTTTTTACAATGGGGTGTGTTTTGGGTGAAAATTTTAGAAAAATGGAAGAAAGCGGGCATTTCATGGTTGGAACATGGTTTTCCATAACGTTATTCCCTGGCCCAAAAAACTATGAAATCATGGACATAGAAGATTTCCATGCCTAGAACACGTTCTATTAAATTGTTCTCACTAAAAGAAAAAACTGTGATCCCCCATAAAAGAGGTACATGTTTAAGGGAACTTTTAGGTCAAACCTTGCGCCACTGCCCAACAAACTGTGTACATGATTTAAGTTTACAAAAAAATTATATTTTTAATTTCCCGAACACCCATATTTACCCAAAATTGGCCACCAATCAACCCCTAACATTATTTCACAATTTTATAGATTCTAAGATACACTCCATTCAATTTAAACCTCCTTTAATTGTGATCCAAATCCCGAATTGAATATCTTCACCCCTCTAAGAAAGAGGATCTCATCCCATGTGGTCGCCTTTCTCTTTACATTATTCTACCATCCATTTTAGGGTTTTTATTCCCTATTTTTGGTTTTATATAGATCTAGGATCATACATCTAGATCTATAATTGTGGGATCTTGATTATTTGATCTTGAATTTAGGTTTCAAATCCAGATCTCATTCTACGTCGTTATTCAGTTCAGATTGGGGATTTTTAATGGATGATTTCTCATAAATGAATTGAGGTAGGTGGTATATTATTCAAATACCATAGTCATAATTTCCATTTTTGTATACGTTATAGAATTTCTACTGTTTTTTGAAATTTGGTTTCAAAATTGAATTAACAAATTTTGTAAATTTTGTTATTTAAGGGATTGTGAAATTGGGGATAATTAAATATTCAATTTATTATTGAAATATTTAATTATAGGTTTTAGGAATAATTAATTATTGAATTAATTATTGTAATATTAAATTATGGGATTGGTGAATAATTAATTGTTCAATTAATTATTGGAATGTTGATATTGTGAATTGGATTAATTAATTGTTGAATTAATTACTGGAGTGAATATGATTAATTAATTTTTGAATTAATTTATATGAAGAATGTGACTAATTAGTTGTTTAATTAATTAATGGGATGAATATGATTAATTAATTGTAGAATAAATTAATGTGATGAATGTGTTTAATAAATTTTTGAATTAATTAATAGAATTTATGTGATTAATTTATTTCTGAATTAATTAATGGAATGATTTTGATTAATTAATTGTTGGATTAATTAATGAGAGTTATTCTGATAAGAGGATTAATGTTTATTAATATTTATTGATGTAATATTGCGAAACATGTGATATTGTGATACATTTTACATTGTGATATATATGATATTTGTGTTTGATATAAATATACAAGTGTTGGACATAGATTGATACTCTTGATACCCATTTACTATTAATTGATATATGGGGTGTGGTATATGAACTAATGCTCCAAATACCCATATGGTCCTAGACATGACCTTCTAGGACCCAATAAATTCATGAAAATAATACAGGACATGGAATGATGCATCAAATACCCATGATATGTGGGACATGGATTGATGCTCTAAATACCCCTGAGGTGTGAGACATGGACTAATGAACCAAATTATAACAGGGTGTTAGATATGGTGATCTACACCCAAAATGATGGCATTAGACTATGGTTTCAACTATCCCAGACAATGAAATAAAATTAATGGATAATGTAATCCCATTTCATTAAAATAAATTGTGAATAAAATTTGGGAACTAGTTAAAACTCCAACACATGTCGAAGTAGGTATTGTAGTTTGGGCATCCTCAAGATCCCTGAGGTTTATGTGGTTAAATAAAAAAATGATAACGTTATAACTATTTACTTATTTATTATAATTATTTATTTATATAAATAAATGCACTGTTAAGGAATGGATTTATTTTAGACGCCATTGATGGTGGCTTACGGAGTTGTACTCACACCCTACTCAGGCTTCCTGGTCGATTCCCAAATAGACTTTATATTTTTAGTAAAGGGTAAGGGAAAATGAGCTTTGTTAGGTGGATGATTTAAGATGGACCATAGATAAGGGAACCATAACTTTTTTGGGACCCACTTAGGATTTATTAGTGTCTTTAAATTTGGGTTTTATATTGAAACTTAGATCATTTTTTGGTATGGAATTTCTAATGTTAGGTTTTGATATTATCTTTCTAGATTTCATCACCTTATGGTACTGGTTTGGTTTTATTATTGGTTATATCACCTGTTTTTTATTATTTATTTCTTCTTTTGTGATACTTTGATAAAGAGGGAATAGTTTCCCCATGAGAAATAATAGACCCTCGCTACTATATGGTAGCCTCTGGCATACTTGGAGGTGTGTCTGAGGTCTTATGACTGACCAATTTGAGGCACCAGTGTGTGAAACCTAGGTCGGGGAATTTAAAATTGGTATCAAAGGTCATGTTTTGTTTTTTTCTCTTTTGGATTAATATTTGGGTAATCTAGTCAAGAGAATAAGATGAATTGGGCCTTGGTCATGTGGCCATGCTTGGGTATTTCAAACCCATTTACATGGGATAACCCAAGTACCTAAGAAGGTGTTTATATTATTGATGTGTTGTTATAGTTGGATTTTATTTCACCTTAGGTGATGTACTTGCTGTGTGATGTGAAATTTGTTTCTAAAATTTTCTATGATTTGACTAATGGCTTAGTATAGAATTAGAGTTGATTAAGAATTAATCATTCTAGAAACTCAAGATTATTTTGACATGTATCATTTTAGGAATGCATGAGAAAATAGATTTTGCGTAAGTTGTTGAACATGAACTACTTTTACTTTTATGTGAAATTTAATTGAAAATGACGTTCAATTTGAAATTTAATGTGGTAAAAGGATAAAAAATCTGAATAAATGGGTTTTTAAACGAGAAAATTGAATTTTTAAAATGGGTATACCCTTTTTTAACTATAAAAAAAGTAAAATGGTTAAGGGTATTGATAACACCTTAGTTTTAACAGTGCAACAGGGTTTGGTGAAATAACATGTTGTAGCATACTGTGTCTCTCATAAATGTGTTAATGTTGTGAAATGTATCCCAAAGTGGATGTTTGTAATTGTCAAGTTATACATCCATTACGGTGCTTGTTGAGAGGATGAATGGGTGACATGGATAGTGATGATCCTATATTAATGGAACCTGAGGCACTAGTAGTGCCGGATGATGAGGTTGGAGAGTAGTTACCGAAGAACTATTTTTGAATCAAGAAATTTATGGAATGATACCAAAAGAGGGTTATGAAAATAATGTCTGATATGATGGGGGATTATAGATTAAAGTAGCCTATGACTTTCACTGGAGAGGTTTGAACTACGGATGATGAGTTCTAGATTGAGTCTATTCAGACTATAATTGACCACTTTGGGAATCCAACTAAGAAGAGAGTCATATTGGATACTTATATGTTATGTGTTCAAGAGAAGAATTTGTGGGACATCTGGATCCAAGATTGAAAGCTAAAGAATATGGTGTAGAAGGAATTCCAAGATAATTTCTCGGAGAACTTTTATAATGGGATGCTCAGGAAGTATAGAGTAACTAAGTTCATAATATTGACACTGAGGAATATGTCCTTGATGGACTATACTAGAAAATTTACAGATTTTCAACACTTTTCTCCAATGTTGGAAGAAGATGAGGATACTTAAATAAAATGATTTCAGGAAGGACTTAAGTGTGAAATTTTGTCCTAGGTGAATATATTCTAGCTAAAAATGTTTTCAGAAGTAGTGAATCAGGCTCCCATATCTGAGGGTAACTTGAAGGAGGCTTCCAGTGGATGACATTAGGTTTCCTCTGATCGATCACAAGGTATATCTTCCAATGGTATTAAGTGTTTCTATAAAAGTGTTTTCCAAACGAGTGGGAAGTAGAGTGTCCAGGGGAAGGATCAATTATTTAGGACCTTACTCGATTTCTTTTCCACCAGTGCAGTAGTTTGAGGCACATTCATAAACATTGTCCCCATCCACTAGTAGAGTGTCGATGTTGTGGAAATAGGGACATCTATATAATCTCTATAGGAACCCATGAAAAAATGGCATTGGTTGAGGAGCTAAACAGAACTAGGGTGTGGGTAGGGGATTTTCTATGCCATATCTGTATGGAAGATGATTTTCAATTGGCTGTGGTGGTAGAGGTAGTGGACATGGTGATTCTAGGAAAGAGCTCCCTTACTATAAGGGTAGAGAAACTGAAGGATCTCAGACTACATCACATGGAATAGGGGTAGGATAGTTACCTTCCATTCAACTTAAACTTGTAGATAATTTAACGACCCAAACTTTTATCAATGAAATTTCTCAATTCTTATAGTAATGTCATATTGTATAATAACATTAAATCACATTATTAAACATTATTCCACATCAAGCTTAAATGAAATAATATGTGATATTTAAAAATATTTTTTCCACTTATGTGATTTGAATTTCAAAAATCTGGCATACACGATTGTGATAAGTAAGATATTAGGAGTCTGATAGGATAGACTTAATTTTTTGTGAATAGTAACATACCCTTATGAATATTAATGTTACCCTTATAAATAGTAATATGACCCTTATGAATAGTAAATTGTTTAAGTTAATAGAAACCTTAACAATGATAGTATAAATAAAATTTATCTATCCTATAAGTGATAATATGATATAATTACATTACAATGTTGGTATTTTTATAAGTCAAGAATATTTAATGATTAATTTAATTATTTAAAATAAAATTTAATTTCAGAAACTATATTCAAAAATTAGTATTTAGATGTCTTATGATTATATTATAATTTTATGAGACCTTAATTAATTTTTCAAAGTCTTAGAAAATCAGTTTTTAATTTTCAAATTTGTATTTTGTAAATAAATTATGATTTAAAAAAATTAAATTAATCATATTTATAAAATTATTTTTATAAAATAGAGTTAATTTTTTAATTTTACATGTAAAAAATTGTGAGGGTGAATTTTTGGGATTTTTCTAAAATACTTTATTTTTTTGTAAATAGTGAAATTTGATAATTTAAAAAATATGTTAAATAAATGAATTTATGCATCATGCCTAAGTCATGGATGATGTAAATAGCCATTGGTTTGAACTAACATGCACTTATTACTATTTTTAGTCACAACAATCAACACTATTTCTTGTCTTGTGGAGAAATAATAAATTAATGAATATAATATTGAGAGAACCCCTCTCCCCTCCACTATAAAACCACCCTCACAACTTCATTTCCTCACACCTATAAAGAAATATTAATAATCTAAATTCTACTCAAATATCTTTCCAAGATCATCCCCCACATCCAAAATCCATTGGTCTCATAAAAATCCAAAACCTCTCCCATTAAGAGGCTCTCAAAGAAGATATATTCAAGAGGTAATTTCTCTATCTTTTATTTCAAATTCCTTTCAAATTTAATTTATTTTATTCTCTCATCCAAATGTAATTATATATCCATTATTATTGATATAATGATATTCTATCATGTTAATGTAATATTATTTATTATGCACCCATCTCTCACTTTTTTTTTGTTAAAATGAATTTGTTACTATGATGTGTCAATTTACCAACATCATGGGAGATACACTTCTATTTTCCTAAAACTTCTTCAAGGCTGTCAATAAAACCATTAAATAATATAAAATAGATTGTAATATGTAATTTGTAACCATTTTTTGTTCTATAAACAACTTTTATACATAATACTAGATGATAAAACAGAACATGTTTGTTATGATCAAAAAACCGCCCAAATTAACCTAAAACGATCATCATTAAATTTTAACTAATGATTCATCCACATGGTATATAAAATAATTCATTAAAATATCATTTAAAATAATATAATATCATTAATAACATGTAATATCAGTTCTGTATTTTTATCCATATTCTACAAGAACTTCCATTCACATGTACAAGTGAACCAATCATGAAAACTATGAAAAAGAGCACTCCCAAAAAATGAATTTAAACTCTATACCTCATACAAAGGCCTATAAAAGAACATAATAAAATAATTATAAATAATTTTCATGTATAAAAGGTTATATAAATATAAATTAATGAATCTATTCTCACTATACAAAACATTTATGCGAAGAATGCGTTCAGATAGAAGGTAAGGGGAATTCTCAAAACCAACTTTATTTCTTTGGGATTTCCCTCTTTCAGTCCATTTTTAGTATGGTTATTACTTAAAAATAATTTCTTTATAATTATATTACCTTTTATATGACATAAATGTTTTCCATTGTATTTTATGTCAAACATAATTTTTTCTAAAAGAACTCTTATTTCAAAAACACACCTTTTACATCTCACTCAAGGTTGACGATTCTTGTATCAAGTATGATATTACCTATTTCATTTAGGAACCAAATGTTTTTGAATGTATGATTATGAAATGAAACCCATTCCTTTATATAGATTACTATATGTTCATGATTGATATATGTTTTACGTGTCATGCATGATAATGTAAATTTTGTGATGTGATCGGTGTACCTATAATTATATAGCGCAATGTAAATGTTATGATGTGACGGGTGCGCCTGGAATTATATAGTGATCTAATGCATTGGGTAATGTGAAGAATACACTACAAAAAAAATGACCACAGTAGAAGGGGTTATTTTTTACTTTATATGGGGTTATAACCCCTTCTAAAGACATTAGTGGCGGTTATGAGAAACCGCCGCTAATGTACCCGCCTACTGTTAGTAGAGGCGGTTTTGAGAAATAGCTGGTAAATGCATGATAAATTTAGCATCAGTTAAATTAAAGGGGGTTTAAACCCCCTCTAATGTAGTCCAAAGTGCACCAAAACTGCTTGAAATTAGTGGCGGTTATAACCTTATTCGCCTCTACTAGAGGGATTAGGGGCAGTTCAAACTGCCCCTAATTGTTAATTGCATTTGGGGCGGTTTACCATAACTGAACCAAATGTTTCTTTTATTTTTTTAAGAACCTCCCTCTCTGGCCCCATCTGTGTGTCTCGGATCTATCCCACCTTCCCCGCCTGTCTCGGGTGTCTCCCATCTATCCTCGTGTGTGTCTCGGTCTCGCCCCCATCTGTCCTCGTGCATGTCTCTCCTGTGTCGGGTCTGCCCCGGTCCCCAGTCGTCAGGTGTCTAGTTGTGTGTCCCCCTGGTGTGTCCCCCGATCCTCGGGTGTCTGGATGTGTGTCCCCCCGGTGTCCCCCCGGTGTGTCCCTTGATCCTCTAGTGTTTTCTGTGTGTCTCGTCGGGTGTCTGTTGTGTGTCCCCCAGTGTTCCCCTGTCCTCGGGTGTCTGCTGTGTGTCCCCCCGATGTCCCTTGGTCCTCATGTGTATCACCCGGGTCCCCCCGGTGTCCCCCAGTCCGTGTCCCAGTGTCCCCCTGTGCTCATGCATGTCCCGGTCCAGCCCTACCCCTTGTCCAAACCCCGTCTCCTCTTCATCCTTTTAAATTAGAGGGCTTTTAAAATTTTTGATCCAACCGGGATTCGAACCACACTCCGATAGGGTATCAAGCCGGTGCCCAAACCACCAACCCAACCCTCATCTTGTTTTTACCAAACCTATATTATTCAATATATATTTATTGGTATGTTTATTAAAATATAAATTATTTGCATAAAATATTTAAATACAAATAATAATTTTATTAAAATATGCACATATATTAAAAAACCTATATATATTAACAAATTTACACAGAATTTATATATTATTGTATTTATATATATTAATAAGTTTATTAAAATAAACATTTTTAAAACAATATATTTAAATACATATAATAAGTTTACTAAAATAAGCATATATATATTAATAACATATATATATTAACAAATTTACACATATAATTTATATATTATTGTATTTATATTTATTAATAAGTTTATTAAGATAAAAATTATTTTCATAATATATTTAAATAAATTAAATAAATAACATGTATCTTATTTATATAAATATAAATATATATGTATATATATATTTTCTGCACACCTCTATAAATTATATATTTACATATATTTAAATAAAATCACGTATGCATGTATTTATAAATACATCTATATCAAACACACACAAACGCAAATGTGTATTTATATATTTATTTGTAATTGTTTATATTTATTTGAATACACGTATATATATATATACACATATTAAGTTTATACGTACATAATTAAATATATATATAAATATATATATATATTACATATTTATATGAATATAATATATTATACATTTTATAAATACATTCATATATGTATACACAATATATAATATAGATATATTATGATTTTTTAAGAAAACTGTAGGGGTTCATAACCCCTCTGATCTCTTAAATTAGAGGGGGTTGTGAACCCCCTCTAATGTAAGACAGTAGTGGGGGTTCAAGAGGGGGTTTTGAACCCCCATTAATGTCTTACATTATAGTTGGTTTTGAACCCCCACTAATGTCTTATATTAGAGGGGGTTGTAAACCCTCACTATTTGCTTTTAAAAAAGAAAATTCTGTATAACACACACACACACACAACACCTCTAAAATCCAACTTAATGTGTGTGTGTGTGTGCCTAGGGCCTCTAACCGAATATATAGTGTATGTAACAAAATATATAGCATGACTAATTATTAAAGTAGTGTCATTTTTAATATATCCATCTGTAAAATACAACTACATATTGAAAAAATGCTAAAAATTTAAGAGGGGGTTGTGAACCCCTCTAAATTCGATGATTAGTGGGGGTTGTGAAAACCCCCTCTAATGTTACAGAAAAAGAATTTAGAGGGAGTTTTTCAGAAGCCCCTCTAAATAACCACTTCTAATGTACTGTTTTTTTTGTAGTGAAATCATGAGTAAAGTTAAGTATACATGAAAATGATTCTATCTTTGTTCACAACTATGTGTGGTGGTTGCCCACTAAGACATGATGTTTCATTTTTTAATGTGTTGCCACATTCCAAGTCTTCTCTTAAGGATTCCTCTCATGATTTTGATTATATTCCTATGTTATGATGATAATGATTATTCTTATCCCATGTTATATTGTTTCATGTTATTATCTATCCTCTTCCTGGGATATTAGGTCACCCCTTTTTGATGTATATCCTTAGGTGACTACTTGTACTAAAGATAATTCAAGGGACAAAAAGAAGCTAAAGAAGAAGTAATTAGATAAATGTTTATGATTTATGTTGTAAATGTTATATATGGTCCTAGTTTTCCCAAGACACTAAACCTTTGGATCATAATTGTGTATTTTTTTAATGATTTTTATCATTAAAATAATGTAAAAGAAAGGTAAGAAAATAAGGGTCGAATAGTTTGTATAAGAGGAACAGTTTAGTTAATTAGGGAATTATGATTATATAACATTAGTGAAAACCCATGTATGGGAATAATTATATGTAAGCAGACAAGAATCATTGATAAATATTTGGATCCTGTAAGATATTATTTTAGTTTTAATTGTACAAAGGAATAAATTATTTATTCATGACGTTTTTTCTTATGTTTGTTCTAAACTTTTCTATTTTAGAAAATGGTGGCAACTAGGATAAACCATGCCAAAAACCCATGCAAGGGACAATACAATGATTTCCCAAACAACATCCCTAATTCATTGGGAGGTGGAGTTCAAAACTTCATGGTATTGCTTACCAAGTTGTCTCTGGTTATGAATAATAACCTGAATAAAGTGGAACACCCTCCTTCACCTAAGAGGGAGCAACTAGATATCAAGTGTTTTATGCGGAAATGTCCACCTATGTTTAGTGGATCTTCCAGTCCACTAGTTACAGAATAATGGGTCAACTCGATAGAGAATATGTTCTATGTGATTCACTATTTTGAGACGGAGAAGGTGACTCTGGTTGTTTATTGTCTCGATGGAGAGGCCTAAAAATGGTGGGTTTTGATTAAGAACACCAAGACGAGGGACAAAATTGAAGATATGGAGTCGTAAGATATTAAGATAATGTTTCTTAACAAGTATTTCCCATGAAATATTTGTACGAATATGGAGATAGAATTCATAGAGCTAAAGAAAAAGGATGTAGAATCTATCATGGTCTATGAAGAGAATTTCAAAAGGCTTTAAAGGTAGACTTTGGGATTTGTTATCAACAATGATAAAAAAAAATTAAAAGATTCTATTATGTATTAAAACCAAACCTTTATAAGGATCTTCCAATTTGAGATCTTGAAGTTATAAAGAAGTTTTTCAATGTACTCTCAAAGTGGATATAGAGTTTGGGGAATGGTCCCATGGAAATAGAGATAAGAAATTAAATATGGGGTTTCCTGCCAGAGGATCTAATGAAAAATATTGAATGAAAACTCAACCACCCACATGTCAAAAATGTGGGAAGAACCATCATGGGAATTGCCTCAAAGGGACAGGGTAATTCTTTATTTTTGGTAGAGATGGAAACCAAGATTGTAACACCCGAGAATTTTATGAGAAATATTTTGTTTTTATGTTATATAAATCATTAAAGGAATCTTTCACTACACACAACACTAGCTTGGCTTGCCTTACACGCAACCACGACCTTCCTCGATAGCTTGCGTCGTACGCAATACCGAGTTTCACTAAACAATGATATGCTATTAAAATATTATGAAAACTAGCTGTTATGAATAGTAATAACCACTTTTTTGAAATTTTATAAATTTTATTTTTCAAAATGGACTTCATTTTTGGATTTGAATATTGAAATTAGCCTAGGGTGAAATTTTGGTATTTGTTCTGAAAACTTTCAATTTTTTATGAATAGTGAAACCACTAAGTGGTAGTTAAAAAAACTGAATTTTTCATAAAACATAATTTTACCGCTTCTGTGAATGGAATTTCGAAAATTCGAGAGACACAGTTGATGTCAGTAAGTAAAATGTGGTTCAATGAGATGAAAATAATTTTTTGGTGAATAGTAACTTTTTACTTTTATTAACCACGGTTAAAAGTAAATAGGGTAATTAAGGGTAAAAATGAAATTATTATTACCCTAAAACATGTTCTAATTCTATTGGATAAGTGTAATTAGACCAAAAAAAATATTAGGAATAAAATATGACCATTTAGGCCGACTTGGATTAGATTAGAACATTTATTATCAATTTACTCAACGAAGGGTAAAAATAGTTAAAATCAAAGTTTAATAAGTAAATAATTTTTAATATGGGGTTATACATAAGATAAATTCGACTATAAATATTCATTATAAATATAAAAATATTTCCAACATAATGGTATTTTATTTATAATTTTTAGACTTTAAATAATTTAATTTATTTATGACACAACAATGATGTAGTAATTATCTTATTAATGAAATATTGACATAATTGATGTTATAAATACCCAAATAAATGTAATTTGAGACTTTTTATGAATTCCAATAATTTTATAGGTTACTATGACATGTTAGTATTTATTTAATAAACTTTTTTCGAACTAATCATTCTGTTATGATTTTCACAAAAATCAATTACTAAATAGTGTCAAAATTGACATAAAATAGTTTTTAAAACAAATATTATATTATTAATTGTTATTTTATTCCTAAAAATATAAGGATAGGCCAAATTACTTAGATAAGGTTATATATATTAATAATAAGCAACTTGGGGTTCGTTTGGCTTGTTATAGAATGTTTATTAACCTTATAGTGTAAGAACACAAGGAGACACGGTAAAAGTAAAATTATTTAACTTAATGTTATATCTAAATGATAACGTTAAAATAGGAACATAAACTTGTCTAAATTCTATTGGATGAGAGTATTTCGACCCATCCCTACCTTAGCTTCAAAATAAATCAATTTGGAGCTATTTAAAACCAAATTTGGCTTTATAATAAAATAATATTTTTTGTTATTCCAAAGTTTCCCCTCTCCTCCCTTATAAAAGGGAACCTCCTCCCTCTCTTCCTCACACCACTTTGAGCCTTCAAGCTCGGCCAAACCCTGCCAATTTATTCTCTCCACTTCCCTAGAGACATCCTAGAGGTCCTGGTCTTCTTCAAAGACCAATTTTAGTGCCCTAAAAGGAGGTCTCAAAGAAACGCTTCAAAGAAGAGGTAATGTCCGTTACTGATTCTTTCATCTTTATTTCTTCTTTCACATCTTCTTATTTAGTTATTTCATTATGAAGTACTAACATCAGTATCACTCATATACTGATATTTCATTATAAGTATTAAACAACCCTATTTCACCATCTATCCATCCTATGGAAAATGAAATCACCGCGCGTGCGTACGTACAGAATACCGTCTCCACACCGTGGTGTAATCTATTTTCTACCACCACCTTACTTGGATGGGTATAATGGTGTAAATAATGAATATATATGATTATTTTAAATTGATATTGATTCTGAAATAGTATACATACACTCCAATACAATTCCACGATCATTGGAACGATATCATCGCTCGTGCGTACGTACGGAATACCATCTCCACGATGTGATGTGACTCGTTCTACATGACCTTCATTGCCTAATGATTATATAAATGAATTGAATGAATGAATATGATATATATTACACTAATACCATTCTGTAAATGAGGTATCTATAACCTAAAAAGAATAATAAGAATTTATTCGACAAAACACGCATAAGAACAAAAAGCAATAAACACCCAAATAACAAGTAGCAATGAAATATTACTAATAATAAGCTAAGAATATGGACATATATGATATAATAACAATGAGTATTCTTCTGGAATAAGTTAATAACATTATTTAAATCATTATACAGGAGGTTCAGACACTTACGAAGCAAATTAGACCTAAGGTAAGGGAAAATATCACAATCTCATTTTATCCGAGATTGTTTATACTTTGGTATTTACTGGGGTGTATTTTATCATCCACATCCATGTTTCCTCGATATTTAATATTGTTTTCATCCACCTACAATTTTTTAAATCCAATTTTACCCATCTGTGAGTTTTTAGTAAAATATATGAAAGGAATCTTTTGTCTTTTTTCATACGAGGTACTTTTTGACTTTTCCGAAAAAAGTACGAGAAGAATGTTTTTTAACTTATACGGCATGAATGGATTTTTAAAACATTATTTCAAAGAAGCTTCCTTTACAAGTTTTCAAGTTTATTTTTAATCAACTTCTTTTATTTTAAAATTTTATGACATGTTAAGAAAGGAAAATATTTTTAAAGTAGAAAGGATATTTTCCTTAAGAATGGAGTTCAAGCGTTTTATCAAAATTATTTTCCATCTAAGATAATATAGGGTTTTGTTTCTGTCCATATTATTACATTGATTTGATTATGTTGTGATGATATTATTTTTATGAATTAATTTATCTTATATGAATTGTTTTATGATGTCACAATGTTTAGGAATCCCATTTTTATTACATGGGTTATGAAATGATGTCTGATTTATGATTTTGTGGCACACATAAGAATGATATCATTATGAGATGGGTGGGACCTATATCTCCCTCCAATGCATTGGGTAAATATTTTATATCTCATGATATAGACATGGCTGGAACAGAGGGTTAAACCGGTTCAGTGAAACAGGACTGAAACGAGGAGTGAACTCGGTTTAGAAATGGACTTTGTCCGCTAAGATAGTCTTGGAAATGAGTCTTGACTACTAAGAAATGATTCTCTATGATTATGTGTGTATGCCACAAAGTTTCATGTTTTAAGTTATGATTATTGGGATTACATTTCACTACTATGATTTACCCCATGTTATGAATTTATGATCTATTTTGCAGGTTAAGATTTCCAAAAGTTATGTTCTTATGAAAATGATGTAATTGAGATTTATTTTGTTTACCCTTAATGAGAATTTGATCTCACCATTTTGTATGTTTTATTTCCCCAGGTCAGGAAGAAGGTTATTAAGTAAGATATGCCAAAAGGGACTATAGATATGATGAAATAAATGGGAGACAGTGTAGACGCTTTATGAAATAGTTGATTATGTTTCCCAGTTTCTAAAGACACTATACCTATTTGGTCCTTTCCTGGTTTTGTTATATTTTGTAATAAGTGTGCTTCAATTTTGAAGTAATAACAATGTACGTAAAGTATGGGTCGTTATAGTTGGTATCAGAGGAAAGGTATAGTCAAACTTTGGAAACTAGGATGTGAAAGCCTTAGTAAGAACACTAAGGATATGTCTAAGAATAGAACACAATCTTAGTGTTTTAGAAATGGCTATGAATAACCTAGGATAAGACCTTAAGTGTGAAATTTTATTCTTGATTATGTGGTTTTCCTATTATAATTAGTGTTTCTCACAATATTCTTCTTGGTTTTAGTCAATGGATGGAACTCGAAGGAACCGTGTTAATGCGGAATGCGACTGGAAATGCAATGATTGTCCCCCTGAGCAACCAAAAATTATGGGAGATGGAATGAAAAATCTTGTAGCCATGCTCACACAACTATCACAAGCTATGAATCATACAGGACTTCCAAACGAGCAAAGGAAGGAGAAACATTCTGTTGAATCCTTCATGAGGCAGCGTCCACCTTCTTTCAGCAGGTCTACTGATCCATTAGTTGTTGAATAATGGATTAGTACTACTGAAAAGATATTTTCAGTTCTTCAATGTTCTGAACATGATAAAGTCATCCTCGCAGTGTATCGTTTGGAAGGAGATGCTGATAAATGGTAGAATCTTATTAAGAATACGAGGCAAAGGGATTAAATTGAGTCCATGGAATGTGACGAGTTCAAGAACTTATTTTTCAATAAGTTCTTCCCTCGTATTCTCCAAACAAAGACAGAGAAAGAGTTTCTTGAACTGAAGCAAAAGGATGATGAATCTGTTGGTACCTATGAAGCAAATTTTACAAGACTTGCAAGGTACTCTTCTGGTATTATTATCCAACCTGAGAGTAAGATCGATCGATTCTTTAGTGGATTAAAACCAAGTCTTCGAAGGGCCTTATCCATAAGTGACTTTAATAGCTACGAGGAAATCGCTCGATGTGCTCTCAAAGTTGAGATGGAGATTGGAGTAACCCATCAGTCATATGGGTATGATAAGAAGAGGAAAATGGAATTCAAAGGAAAATCTAAAGAGCACACTAAAAAGAAGATGAGCTTTCCCTTATGCTCAAAGTGTGGAAAGAAACATGGAGGGAGTTATCTTAATGGGACAAGTAAATGTTTCAAATGTGGAAAGGAAGGTCATCGAGCATTTGAATGCCGCAATGATGGGAAGAAGATGTATAATGATGCAAACAAAGGAAGGGACACACAGAATGAACCTACTACAGTTCAATGTTTCAAGTGCAAGGAGATGGGGAATTATGCCAAAAAATGCCCTAATCCAAGGGTTTTTGATGATGATCGACATCAACAAACTCTTAAGGCTAAAGATAAAGGACAGTCACATGCAATTTCTATCAGTGATGTGGAGTACGATAACGATGTGGTGAAAGGTACACTTACCATCAACTCTAAAGTAGAAAATGTTTTATTTGATTCTGGATCCACCCACTGTTTTATTTCTGAAGATTTTTCTAAGGGTATCACCATATTACCACAACAATTAGATGTTGAGTTAGCTGTGACAACACCTAATGGCACAACAGTCGCATCAAAAGTTTATAATTCTTCCCCAATTGAAGTTTGTGGGAAAGTGCTTCCTGCAAATCTTGTGATCCTTCTTATAGTTGAATTTGATGTGATTCTTGGCGTGGATTGGCTTTCTTTATATGGAGCTCATATCAATTGACAAAGAAGGGAAGTCACATTTCATATTCCAGATCAAGCTATGATCGTCTATCGATGCAAGGATGAACATAACCTTCCAGTGGAAATTTCTTCCATCTTATGGGTCTTGATTCCACTAAATTAAGGATATTTATCTCAAACGGTTGGTAAGAAACTCACAATTAAGAATATGCCCATTGTACGGGAGTTTGATGATGTATTTCCGGAGGAATTGCCAGGTCTTCCACCAAATTGTGAAGTTGAGTTTTCAATAGAACTCATACCGGGTGCTTTACCTATTTCAAAGACACCTTATAGAATGGCCCCAATTGAGTTGCATGAATTGAAGAAGCAACTCCAAGAGAATCTTGATAAGGGGTTCATACACCCTAGTGCGTCACCTTGGAGAGAACCTGTTCTGTTTGTTAAGAAGAAAGATGAATCAATGAGACTCTGCATTGATTATCGATAACTTAACAAGATCACTATCAAGAACAAATATCCTCTCCCACGCATTGATGATTTATTTGACCAATTACGCGGAGCTCAATACTTTTCCAAGATTGATCTTCATTCAGGGTATCATCAATTAAGGGTTAAAAGGGAGGATATACCAAATACGGCTTTCTGTACAAGGTATGGACACTATGAATTTATAGTGATGCCATTTGGCCTTACTAATGCCCCTCCTATATTCATGGATCTGATTAATAGAGTCTTTAGAGACTATCTTGATCAGTTTGTGGTAGTCTTTATAGACGATATTCTGGTATATTCAAAGAGCAAGGAAGAACATGAAGATCACTTGAGAATTATATTAAAGACCCTGAGAAAGGAGATGCTTTATGCCAAATTTACCAAGTGTGAATTTTGGCTTCAAAAAGTTTCATTTTTGGGTCACATAATCTAAAAAGAGGGGATATCTGTGGATCCAGCAAAAACAGAGGTTATCGAAAGATGGTCGAGAACAACAACAGTAACTGAGATATGAAGTTTTCTTGGTTTGGCTGGATATTATCGACGTTTTGTGAAATATTTTTTACGATTATCTAATCCACTCACCAGGTTGACTCGGAAAGGAGTTAAGTTTTTTTGGATGGAAGAATGTGAAAAGAATTTCAAGGAGTTAAAAAGAAGGTTATCCAGTGCACCTGTGCTCACACTGCCTTGTAGTGGAGAAAGGTTTGTGATATATAGTGATGCATCCAAGAAGGGATTGGGGTGAGTTCTTATTCAAAATGATATGATGATAGCTTATGCCTCACGACAGTTGAAAATTGATGAGCAAAATTACCCAACTCATGATTTGGAGTTCGCTGCGGTAATATTGGCATTAAAGATTTGGAGGCATTACCTTTATGGTGAAAGGTGTGATATTTATACTGATCATAAAAGTTTAAAGTATATTTTCACACAAAATGAGCTAAATATGCACCAAAGAAGATGGTTGGAGCTGATTAAGGATTACGACTGCTCAATCCATTACCATCTTGGAAAATAAAACAAGGTGGCAGATGCATTCAGTCGATAAGACCATGCCATTTTATCCATGATGAGGATCACAAAAGATCCAATATTTATGGATTTACAAAGGATGGATCTTGGAATTATAAGGGAAAGGGAAAAATCTTATCTTTCTCAAATGAATGTTCAACCATCTATACATGTGATGATTAAAGAGGCACAAAAATAAGATGCCGAGTTACAAAAGAAGGTGAGAAATGTTCCTGAATTCAACCTTGATTGTGATGGGATAATAAAGTTCAGGAATCGGGTTTGTGTTCCTCCTATCCCAGAATTAAAGAAGGATCTGCTGGATGAGGCTCATAGTTCTTCATTATTTATTTATCCTGGAAGCACGAAGATGTATAGGGACCTGAAAGAGTAATTCTGGTGGGATGGAATGAAAAGAGATGTTGCTGAATATGTCTCTCGATGCTTGGTTTGTCAGCAAGTTAAAGTTGAGAGATAGAAGTCCAAGGGGATGTTACAACCAATACCCATACCCAAATAGAAATGGGAAAACATCACTATGGACTTTGTCACAGGACTTCCTAAAACATCCAAAGGCAATAATGCTATCTGGGTCATAGTTGATCGTCTTACAAAGTCCGCACACTTCATTGCTATTAGAGAGGATTTCTCTCTGGATCAGCATGCCAAGATATATGTGAAGGAAGTGGTAAGATTGCATGGAGTACCAATTTCTATTATATCTGATCGGGACCCGAGGTTTACCTCAAAGTTCTGGCGAAGTCTTTATCATACTCTGGATACAGAGTTGAGTTTTAGCACTGCTTATCATCCTCAGACAGACGGTCAGTCTGAGAGAACAATTCAAACTCTAGAAGATATGTTGAGAGCTTTCTCTATGGATTTCAAAGGTGGTTGGGATCAAAACCTACCTTTGGTGGAATTTTCTTATAATAATATCTTTCACTCCAGTATTCAGATGGCTCCTTATGAAGCTCTCTATGGAAAGAAATGCAGGACTCCAACTTGCTGGGATGAAGTTGGGGAACGAAATCTATTAGAACCTGATCTTGTTGATGAGATGGCAGAAAAGGTCCGATCTATTCAACAACACATAAGAGCAGCTCAGAGTCGACAGAAAAGTTATTCCAACAACCGAAGAAAAGACCTAGAGTTTAAAGTGGGTGATAAAGTGTTCTTACAGATATCTCCCTGGAAGAGGGTCATGAGATTTGGAAAGAAGGGGAAGTTGAGCCCTAGATATATCGGTCCTTTCGAAGTATTGGATCGTGTTGGAAAGGTAGCTTACCAATTGGCGCTTCCACCGAATCTCTCTCAAGTTCACGATGTGTTCCATGTATCTCTCCTGAGAAATTACATACTAGATCCTTCACATGTACTCAGCTCAGAAGTTGTACCACTGGATCAAGATCTTTCTTATGAAGAACAACTGATAGAGATTCTAGATCGTAGCGAAAAAGTCCTACGAAACAAGACCACTCGCTTGGTGAAAGTTTTATGGAGGAACCACCAATTAGATGAAGCTACATTGGAGCTTGAGGATATGATGAGGGAGAGGTATCCTCATCTGTTTGTTATAAAGTGATGAATTTCGAGGGTGCAATTCATTTTTAGGGGGTAGAATGTAACACCCGAGACTTTTATGAGAAATATGTTGTTTTTATGTTATATAAATCATCAAAGGAATCTTTTAGTACACACAACACTATCTTGTCTTGCTTTACACACAACCACGACCTTTCTTGATAGCTTGCATCGTACGCAATACCGAGTTTCACTAAACAACGACATGCTATTAAAATATTATTAAAACTAGCCGTTATGAATAGTAATAACCACTTTTTAAAATTTTATAAATTTTATTTTTCAAAATGGACTTAATTTTTGGATTTGGAATATCGAAATTAGCCTAGGGTGAAATTTTGTTATTTTTCTGAAAACATTCAATTTTTGATGAATAGTGAAACCACTAAGTGGTAGTTAAAAGAAAACTGATTTTTTCATAAAAATTAATTTTACCGCTTTTGAGAATGGAATTTAAAAAATCTGAGAGAGATGGTTGATGTTAGTAAGTAAAATTTGGTTCAATGATATGAAAATAATTTTTTGGTGAATAGTAACTTTTTACTTTTATTTACCACGGTTAAAAGTAAATAGGGTAATTAAGGGTAAAAATGATATTATTATTACCCTAAAACATATCCTAATTATATTGGATAAGTTTAATTCGACCAAAAACAATCTTAGGAATAAAATATGACCATTTAGGCCCACTTGGATTAGATTAGGATATTTATTATCAATTTACTTGAAGAAGGGTTAAAATAGTTAAAATCAAAGTTTAATAAGTAAATCATTTTTAATATGGGGTTATACATAAGATAAATACGACTATAAATATTAATTAGAAAGCTAAAAATATTTCCAACATAATGGTATTTTATTTATAATTTTTAGACATAAATAATTTAATTTATTTATGACAGAACAATGATGCAGTAATTATCTTATTAATGAATAATTGACATAATTGATGTTATAAATACCCAAATAAATGTAATTTGAGACTTTTTATGAATTACACTAATTTTATAGGTTAATATGAAATGTTTTTATTGATTTAATTAACTTTTTTTGAACTAATAATTCTGTTATGATTTTCACAAAAATCAATTACTAAATAGTGTCAAAATTGATATAAAATAGTATTTAAAACAAATACTATATTATTAATTGTTATTTTATTCCTAAAAATCTAAGGATCAGCCAAATGACTTATATAAGGTTATAAATATTAATAATAAACAACTTGGGGTTCTTTTGTCTTGTTATAGTACGTTTATTAACCTTATAGTGTAAGAACACAAGAAGACACGGTAAAAGTAAAATTATTTAACTTAATGTTAAATCTAAATGATAAGGTTACAAAAAGGAACATAAACTTGTATAAATTCTATTTGATGAGAGGATTTCGACCCATCCCTACCTTATCTTCTAAATAAATCAATTTGGAGCTATTTAAAACCAAATTTGGCTTTATAATAAAATAATATTTTTAGTTATTCCAAAGGTGCCTCTCTCCTCCCTTATAAAAGGGCACCTCCTACCTCTCTTCCTCACACCACTTTGAGCCTTCAAGCTCGGATAACCCCTGAAAATTTATTATCTCCACTTCCCTGGAGACATCCTAGAGGTGCTGTTCTTCTTCAAAGACCAATAATAGTGCCATAAGAGGAGGTCTCAAAGAAATGATTCAAAGAAGAGGTAATGTCTATTACCGATTCTTTCATCTTTATTTCTTCCTCCACTTCTTCTTATTTAGTTGTTTCATTATGAAGTAATAACATCAGTATCAATCATATACTAATATGTCATTATAAGTATGAAACAACCCTATTTCACCATCTATCCATCCTACGGAAAATGAAATCACCGTGCGTGCGTACGTACGGAATACCGTCTCCACGCCGTGGTGTAATCTATTTTCCACCACCACCATACTTGGATGGGTATAATGGTGTAAATAATGAATATATATGATTATTGTAAATTTATATTTATTCTTAAATATTATACATACACTCCAATACAATTCCACGATCATGGGAATGATATCATCGCTCGTGCGTACGTACGGAATATCGTCTCCACGATGTGATACAACTCATTATACATGATCTTAATTGCATAATGATTATATAAATGAATTGAATGAATGAATATGATATATATTGCACTAATACCATTCTGTAAATGAGGTATCTAGAACCCAAAAATAAGAATAAGAATTTATTCGAAAAAACACGCATAAGAACAAAAAGTAATAAACACCCGAATAACAAGTAGCAATGAAATATTACTAATAATTAGCTAAGAATATGACCATATATGATATCATAACAATGAGTATGATTCTGGAATAATTCAATAACACTATTTAAATCATTATACAGGAGGTTCAGACACTTACGAAGCAAATCAGACCTAAGGTAAGGGAAAATATCACAATCTCATTTTATCCGAGATTGTTTATACTTTGGTATTTACTGGGGTGTATTTTATCATCCACATCCATGTTTCCTCGATATGTAATATTATTTCCATTCACCTACAATTTTTTAAATCCAATTTTACCCATCGGTGAGTTTTTAGTAAAATATATGAAAGGAATCTTTTGTCGTTTTTCGTACGAGGTACTTTTTGACTTTTCTGACAAAAGTATGAGAAGAATGTTTTTTTAACTTATACGGCATGAATGGATTTTTAAAACATTATTTCCAAGAAGCATCCTTTACAAGTTTTCATGTTTATTTTTAATCAAATTCTTTTATTTTAAAATTGTATGACATGTTAAGAAAGGAAAATGTTTTTGAAGTAGAAAGGATATTTTCCTCAAGAATGGAGTTCAAGCGTTTTATCAAAATTATTTTCCATTTAAGATAATATAGGGTTTTGTTTCTGTCCATATTATTACATTGATTTTATTATATGGTGATGAAATTATTTTTATGAATTCATTTATCTTATATGAATTGTTTTATGATGTCACAATGTTTAAGAATCCCATTTTTATTACATGGGTTATGCAATGATGTATGATTTATGATTTTGTGGCACACATAAGAATGGTATAATTTTGAGATGGGTGGGACCTATATATCCCTCCAATTCATTGGGTAAATATTTTATATCTCATGAGATAGACATGGTTGGAATGGCGGGTTAAACTGGTTCAGTGAAACAGGACTGAAACGAGGAGTGAACTCGATTCAGAAATGGACTTTGTCCGCTAAGATAGTCTTGGCAATGAGTCTTGACTACTAAGAAATGATTATCTATGATTATGTGTGTATGAAAAAAAGTTTCATGTTTTAAGTTATTATTATTGGGATTACATTTCACTACTATGATTTACCCCATGTTATGAATTTATGATCTCTTTTGCAGGTTAAGATTTCCAAAAGTTATGTTCTTATGAAAATTATGTAATTGAGATTTCTTTTGTTTACCCTTACTAAGAATTTGAGCTCACCCTTTTGTATGTTTTCTTTCCCCAGGTCAGGAAGAATGTTATTAAGTAAGATATTCCAAAAGGGACTACAGATATGATGAAATAAATGGGAGACAGTGTAGATTCTTTATGAACCAGTTGTTTATGTTTCCCAGTTTTTAAAGACACTATACCTATACGGTCCTTTCCTGGTTTTGTTATATGTTATAATAAGTGTGCTTCAATTTTAAATAAATAAAAATGTATGTAAAGTATGGGTCGTTATAAAGATCAAGAGTGTAAAAAAAGTGTGAGAAGGAAGTATAATGTGGTGGAGGAAAGGAGAGAAATTCCCACGGTCCAATGCTATAATTGTAGGGAGAAATGGAACTATGCAAGCTAGTGCACTAAACCTCTATCACTCAAGGGTATTCAGTGTCCTTAGCCACAAAATCCAATAGAGAAAGGGAATGATTATGCCATAACTATTGTGGTTGTCGAGCAATAAAATGAAGTCATATAAGGTACACTTCCTATTCACTCAAGAAAGAAAAATGACTTCTTTCATTCTGGTTCAACTCATTCCTTTATATCTCACAAGTTTTCTAGAACTATTCAATCGATTCCCCAAAACCTTGAAGTAGAGATATCTATAAAAACACAAAGTGGTGTAATCAATGAAACCCAATTTTTTGACACTTCTCCTATTGGTGTACGTGGGAAGATTCTTACAGTGAATCTCATAATACTTCCCTTAGTGGAATTTGATGCTATAATGGGAATGGATTGGGTCTTGTTATATAGAGAACATATAAACTATTAAGAAAAGGAAATATATTTTCATATTTCAAACCATATCATTATCCCCTATAACTGAAAGGAAGATCATGAATCTCCTTTGAAAAATACCACAATATTATGGTTGTTGATTCCTTGTGAAGAGGCATACCTAGCTCAAAAGGTTAAGTCAAAGGAAAGTGTTAACCTAGTGGAAATGGCCATTGTGAGGTAATATAGTGATGTATTTACCTAAAAGTTACATGGAATTATCCTAGATCATGAGGTAAATTTCTTTATAGAACTCATACCAAGAGCTAATCCTATCTCAATTTGTTTCTATAGGATGGATCCTATCGAACTGGAGGAGCTAAAGAAGCAGCTACATGAGAATTTGGACAATGGGTTCATACGCCCTAGTGCATCACCTTGGGGTGTTCCAGTACTCTTTATGACGAAGAAGGATGGAACATTAATGTTATGTATCAATTTTTGGGAACTCAACAAGATCACCATAAATGAAAAGTATCCTCCTATAAGGATTTAAAACTTTTTCAATCAGTTAAGAAGAATTCATACTTCTCAATGTTGGATTTTCATTCTAGATTTCATCAGTTGAAGGTGAAGAAGTAAGATATTTAGAAGACTTCCTTCCGTATATGGTATGTTCCCTATGAATATTTAGTGAAGCACTTTGGACTTAATAATTCCCCTTCAATATTCATGGATTTTATGAATAGGTTTTTTATATATTACCTCGAAAAATTAATGGTGGTGTTTATTGATGATATTATCATCTTTTCCAAGAGAAAGGATAAACATGAAGAACATCTAAGACTTGTGTTGGTGAAATTGAGAAAGTTGAAGTTGTACACAAAGTTCAGTAAGTGTGACTTTTGGATGAAACAAGTCACATTCTTGGGAAATGTGATCAAAAGTGAGGGAATTTCTATGGACCCTTTAAAAACAAAGGTGATTGAGGAATGAACCAGACCCTCTATTGTCATATAAATCAACAATTTTTTTGGATTAGCTGGATAATACCGATGTTTTGGGATAAATTACTCATGAATGTAAATCCTTCTAACTATGTTAACAAGGAAAGGGGTAAAGTATGTCTAGATGTAAGAATGTGAGGAATGCATTTAGGAGTTAAAGATAAGGTTGATCACTACAAAAGTACTCACATTACTGAAAAGTGGAGAAAGTTTTGTGATATATAGTGGCGCTTCAAAAAAATTATTAGGTTGTGTACTCATGAAAAATTTTAATGTGATAGCATACACCTCACGACAGTTAAAGATCTATGAGAAGAACTACCTAATGAATGATATAGAGCTAGCAGTAATGATTTTTTCCATGAAAATCTGGCGGAACCACCTCTCCGGTGAGAAGATTGACATATATACCGATCATAAGAGTCTAAAGTATATATTCACACAAAAGGATATCAACATGCATAAAAGGATATTATTAGATCCAATAAAAGACTATGATTTCTCTTTTCACTATCAACCTGGTAATGTGAAAAAGGTATTTGATGATCTAAGTAGAAAAGAAATTGATACTATATCCATGATGCAGATTGAGAAAGATCTTATCTTCATGGATATGCAAAGGATTGATTTGGAATAAATAACGGAAGGGAATACATCCTATATTCTTTAAATGATTTCCTAACCATCTATCCAAGAGAAAATTAAAGAGGAAAAAAGGGGTGATCTAGTGTCACAAAAGAAGGTAAATGCAGTAAAATAAGGGAAGCTACAAGAGTTCCATATTGATGATGATGGTGTGATTCAGTTCAGAACATGACTTTATGTGCCTTCATCACCCAAGATAAAGAAGGATCTACTAGACAATGCACATAACTCAACTTTCTCTATCCATCCTGGTAGCACCAAGATTTATTGAGATCTATGATATCACTTCTAGTGGGACAACATGAAGAAAGAGATTGTAGAATATATCTCAAGGTGTTTGATATGTCACCAACTTAAAACAGAGAGACAAAAGTCCAAAGGGATGATGCAATCATTTCCTATACCCATGTGGAAATGGGAGAATGTCACTATTGACTTTGTCATGGGTATCCCAAAGAAATCCAAAGGAAATTATGAGATATGGGTTGTGGTGGACCGACTCACCAAGATTTCCCACTTTATCTCTATTTAGGAAGATCACTCTCTTGAAAAACTTGTAATGATATATGTGAAGGAATTGGTGAGACTGAAGGAGGTTCCACTCTTGATTGTCTCTTATCATAATCCAGGGTACACATCTAAATTATGGAGGAGTATCCAACATTCTTTGAGTATTGAATTAAATTTTCATCATGGATTATCACGCCCAAACTAATGGACAATTTGAAAGGACTATTTAGATGCTTGAAGACATGATAAGAGAGTGATTTTTAGAATTCAAAGGTGGATGATATCAGTATCTCCCATTGGTTGAGTTCTCATTCAAAAATAGCTTCCACTCAAGTATTTAGATGGATCCATATGAATCTATGTATGGAAAAAAATGTAGAACTCCAAAATGTTGGAATAAAGATGGAGAAAGAAAGATGCTTGGATTTGATCTTCTATAAGAGATGACAAAGAATGTTCAAACCATCTAGAAACATATCAAAGCTTCTCAGAGTTAGAAAAATAGCTATACTGACAACCGTGGAAGGGACATGGAGTTCAAAATTGGAGACAAAGTCTTCCTTTGAATATCACCATGGAAGAGAGTCATGTGATTTGGAAAGAAATGAAAGCTAAGCCCAAGGTACATTGGCCCCTTTGAGATAATTGACCGCATAATAGAAATGGTCTATTGGCTTGTACTTCCACTAAATAGGGCTCATGTTCATGACATGTTTCATGTATAACTCTTGAGTAAGTACATACCAGATCCCTCACATGTACTGAACTCAGAGGTGGTACAGTTGGAATATGACATCTCTTATGAGGAGCAGCTAGAAAAGATTCTAGATAGGAGAGATAAGGGTATAAGAAACAAGAAAACCCACCTTCTCAATGTGTTTTTAAGGAACCCTAAGTATAGAAAAGTAACTTGGGAACTATAGGATTCAATGAAGTATAAGTACCCTCACATATTTATGTAAAACAAAATTCCGAGAGAGAAATTTTAAAAGGGGGAAGAATATAACGACCCAAACTTTTAGCAATGATAGTAACACACCCTTATTAATATAAATATTACCCTTATTAATAGTAATATGACCCTTATAAATAGTAAACATGAAAAGTGAATAGTAACCTTACCAATGTTAGTATAAATGAAATCTATTCTTCCTATAAGTGATAATATGATATAATTACATTATAGTGTTGGTATTTTTAAAATTCATAAATATTTAATGAATAATATATTAATTTAAAAGAAAATATATTTTCATAAAATGTATTTATAAACTAGTATTTAGATGTCTTATGATTATATTATAATTTTATAATACCTTAATTAATTATTCAAAGTATTAGAAAAACAATTTTTATTTTTAAAATTTGTATTCTCTATGTAAATTATGTATTTAATTAAAAAATTAATTACTAATATATAGAAAATTATTTTCATAAAATGGATTTAATTTTTAAATTATACATGTTGAAAAATAGTTAGAGAGAATTTTTTGGATTTTTCTAAAATACATGAAATTTGGTGAATAGTGAAATTCGATAATTTAAAAAATATGCTAAATAAATCAATTTATACATCATACTTGAGTCATGGATGCTATAAATTGACATTGGATAGAAATAAAATGCACATATTACTGTTTTTAGTCACAATAATCCTTCCTATTTCTTTTCTTGTGGATAAATAATAAATCAATTAATATAATATTGAGAAAACCCCTCTCCCCTCCATTACAAATACCACCCCTCACAACCTCATTTCCTCACACCTCTAAAGAATTGTTTCTACTCCAAATTATTCTCAAATATCTTACCAAGCTCCTCTCTCACGTCCATCATCCCTTGGTCTTAAAAAATGACAAAAAAATAATCCCATAAAGAGGCTCTCAATGAATATATATTCAAGAGGTAATTTCTCTCTATCTTTTCTTTCAAATTCATTTAAAATTTCATTTCATTTCTTTTATTATCCTAAAACTATCTTATCCAGATATAATTATAAATCTATTATGATTTATATAATGGTATTATATCATGTTAATGGAATATTATTCATTATATTCCTCCATCTATCTTTTTTTATAATAGTGAAATCATTTCTGTGATGTATTAATTTACCTACATCATGGGTGATGCACTTGAATTTTCCACCAAATCCTTCAAGGATGTTAATAAAACCATTAAATGGGTGAAAAAATATATTAATATGTATTCCATAACCCCTTTTAGGTTTAGTAAACTACTTTTATAAATAATACAAAATGATAAAACAAAACATGTTCGTTGTGATCCAAAAATAACCTAAATTAACCTAAAACGGTCGTCATTAAATTTTAAATAATGATTCATCCCCATGGTACATAACATAATTCATTAAAAGATAATTTAAAATACTTTATGATCATTAATAACTTTCAATATCAGTTTTGGATGTTTATCCATGTTCTACACAAACTTTCATTCATGTGTACAAGTGAACCGTTCATGAAAGCTAAGAAAAAGAACACAACCAAACAATGAATATAAACTCTATAACTCATTAAATGGACTATAAAAGAAATTAATAAAATCATAATGAATAATTTTAATGTATAAAAGGTTCTTTAATTGTTAATTAATGAATATAATTTCAATATATAAGACATTAAAGTGAAGAGACCTTTCAGATACAAGGTAAGGGGAATTCTCGAACCCAACTTTCTTTCTTTGGGATTTATATATTTAACTAAATTTTCAGTATGGTTATTCCTTAAAAATCACTTCATCTTAATTATATTAACTTTTATGGGATATATATGTTTTCTCCTAGAGTTTATGTCAAACATAATGTTTTCCAAAATAACTCTTCTTTCAAAAACATATATATTACTTCTCACTGAAGGATGGTGATTCTTGTATCAATTATGTTATTCCCTCTTTCATTTGGGAACCCAAAGTTTTTGAATGTATTATTATGAAATTAAATTCATTAATTTTTATGGGTTACTATATTTTCAATATTGATATATGTTCTATGTGGCATGCATGATAATGTAAGTGTTGTGACGTGACGGGTGCACCTGTAATTATATTGCACAATGTAAATGAAATGATGTGACAGGTGCACCCAAAATTATATAGTGCTCCAATACATTGTTTAATGTGAATAATCTCATGAATAAAGTGAATTATTCATGAAAATGATGCTATATTTTTTCATAACTATGAATGGTAGTTGGCCACTAAGACATAATGTTTCAATTTTTTATGAATTTCCACTTTTCAATTCTTATCTTAATGATTCCTCTCATGATTATGATCCTATTACAATGTTATTATGATAATGATTATGATCATTCCATGTTATATTGTTTCTTTTTATTATCTATCCTCTTACTGGGATTTTAGCTCACCCATTGTTTATGTATATCCTTAGGTGACTACCTGTACTAAGGAGAATTCAAGGGACAATAAAAGGATTGAGAATAAGGAATTAAATAAATTTTTATGCTTTATGTTGTAAATTTTATTTATGGTCCAAGTTTTACCAAGTCCCACAACCTTTTAATACTCATTGTGTGATTTTTACGATGTTTATCATTAAAATGATGTAAATATAAGTTAAGAAAAGAAGGGTCGTTACAGTTGGTATCAAAGGCATGATTTAGTTAATTTTGGAATTAGGATTAGAGAACCTTAGTTAAAACTCTAGTATGAGACTACCTATATGTTATAACACAAGAATATTTCCAAAACCTAAGAAGACTATAATATATGATTTTAATGTTAATTACACAAAGGAATAAATTATTTATCCATGACTTGTTGACTTATGTTTTTCTAACCATTTCTATTTTATAAAATGGTGAAACTATGAGAAATCATGCCAGAAACCAAAATGATTCCCCAAACAATATCCCCAATTCTTTTGGATGTGGATTTAAAAACTTAAAGGAAATTCTTACCTCGTTTTCTCAGGTTATGAATAATAACCTGACTAATGTGGAACATCCTCCTTCACCTAAGAGGGAGAAACTGGCTATCGAGTGTCTTATGCAGCAATGACCACCGACGTTTAGTGGATCTTCTGATCCACTAGTTACAGAATAGTGGATCAACTCAATGGGGAAGATATTTAGAGTGCTTCACTATTTTGAGACGAATAAGGTGAATATGGCCATTTATCATCTCAATGGAGAGGCCGACCAATGGTGGGATTTTATTAAGAACACCAATCCAAGAGAAGAAATTCTTGAGATGGAGTGGGAAGACTTTAAGATAATGTTTCATAATAGGTATTTCCAATGAACTCTTTTTATGAATCTAGAGATATAATTCAGAGAGCTAATGAAAAATTAAATATAATCTTTCATGGTCTACGAAGAAAATATCACAAGTCTTATAACGTACTCTTTGGGATTTTTTATAAAAAATGATAGAAAAATTGACAGATTCTTTAGTGGATAAAAACCACACCTTGGGAAGTATCTTGAAATTATAGAATTTGGGAGTTATGAAGAAGTTGTTCGATGTGATCTCAAAGTGGATGTGGATTTTGGATAATGGTCCCATGGCTATGGAGATAAGAAATGAAAGATAGAGTTTCAAGACGAAGGATCTAATGAGAAGGGTGGAAAGAAAATTCAACCACCCACATGTCAAAAATGTGGGAAGAAGCATCATGGGAATTTCTTAAAAGGGATGGGGAAATTATTCAAGTGCGAGAGAGATAGACACCAAGCTCTAGAGTTTCAAAAAGACATGACACAGTTGAGAATGTTGTGGAGGAAAGGAGAGCACTACTCATGGTCCAATGATACAACTGTAGGAAGAAAGGGAACTATGAAATCCAGTGAACCAAACCTCGATCCCTTGAGAGTAATCAATATCACTATCCACCAAAGACCAAGGATCAAGGGACAACTTATTCAATCACAACTAAAAAAAGTTGAGAAAGAAAATGAAGTTGTACAAGGTACACTTCCTATTTACTCTATAATGGTAAAAATATTATTTGATTATGGTGTTATGCATTTCTTCATATCTTGAATGTTTTATAGAAATGTTGAATAAAATACCTAAAACCTTGAATTATAGATATCTATAAAAAACCATGTGGTGTAATCATTGAAATCCAAGTGTTTGACTCTTCTCCTATTGATGTATGTGGGAAGATTCTTCCAGAAAATCTCCTGATACTTCCCTTAGAGGAATTTAATGATATAATGTGATGGATTGGATCTTGTTAGATAGAGAAAATATCAAATATCAGGAAAAGGAAATATATTTTCATATTATGAACCATCCCTTGATCCTTTAAAAATGTAAGGAATTCCATGAATCTTGTTTGAAAAATCCTTCGATTATGTGGGTGTTGATTCCCTATGAAGAGGCATACCTCGCTCAAAAGGTTGAATCAAAGGAAAGTGTCAACCTAGTGGAAGTTCCCATCATGATAGAATAAAATGATGTATCTCCCGAAGAGTTACCTAGAATTCTTGAGATTATGAGGTATATTTATCCATATAACTCATGCCCATAGATACTCCTATCTCAACGTTTCCCTATAGGATGGGTCCTATCAAAATGGAAGAGTTAAAGAATCATATGCATGATCATTTCGACAAATGGTTCATATGCCCTAGTGCATCATCTTGGGGTGTTCCAATTCTATTTGTAAAGAAGGATTGAAAACTACAGCTATGTATTTATTATCAATAACTCAACAAGATCACCATAAATAACAAGTATTCTCTTCTAAGGATTTATGACTTGTTCGATCAGTTAAGAGGAGCTCAATACTTCTCATTGTTTGATCTTTGTTATGGATATCATTAACTAAAGGTGAATATGGAAGATATTTGAAGATTACCTTTCGTACAAGGTATGGGAACTATGAGTTTCTAGTGATTCCCTTCAGACATACTAGTTCCCCTGAAATCATCATGGATTTTATGAATAGAGTCTCTAAACATTATGTTGACAAATTTGTGTTAGGGTTTATTGATGATATTATCATCTACTATAAAAGAAATGGGGAACATGAAGAAAACATTAGACTTGTGTTTGTGATGTTGATAAAGGATAAGTGGTACACCAAGTTCAGTATGTGTGACTTTCGGATGAAGAAAGTCACATTATTGGGATATCTGATAAAAATGAAGGGAATTTTTGTGGACCCTTCAAAAACAGAAGTGATTGAGGAATGGCCCAAACCCTATACTATCATAGAAATCCTTAGTTTTATTGGATTACCTTGGTATTACTGATTTATTTTAGAAATTTCTCCTGATTGTCAAACCCACTAACTAAGTTGACAAGAAAATGGGTAAAGTATGTCTGGTTGGAAGAACATGATGAAAGCTTCAAGGAGCGAAAGAGAAGGCTAATCACTACACCTATACTCACATTACCGAAAAGTGGATAATTTTTTATGATATATAGTGATGATTTGAAGAAGCTGTTGGGTTGTGTACTAATGAAAAATGATAATGTGATAGCCTACACCTCAGGATAGTTGAAGATCCATGACAAGAACAACTCGACACATGATATGGAGCTAGTATCTATGATTTTTTTTCATAAAAATATGGAAGCACTACCTCTATGGTGAGAAGTCTGACATATATACTGATCAAAATAGTCTAATGTATATATTCACACAAATGAATCTCATCATGAATCGAAGGAGATTTTTAGAGATAATCAAAGACTATGATTTCTCTGTTCACTATCATCTTGGAAAGACGAACAAGGTAGTTGATTCTCTAAGAAGAAAAGAACTGGCTACTCTATTCATGATGCAGATGGAGAAAGATTTATTTTCATGGATATGCAAAGGATGGATTTGGAAATATTAATGGAAGTTAATACATCATAATTTCCCAAATTATTATCCAACAATCTATCCAAGAGAAGATTAAGGAGGCACAAAGGGATGATATGGAGTTACAAAAGAAGGTGAATGTAGTAAAAGAAGGGAAAATACAAGACTTCCATATCGAAGATGATGGTGTGATTCAGTTTGGAACATAGATTTATGTGAGTTATTCACATGGGATAATTAAGGAGATATTGTACAATGTACATAGATCAAATTTCTATATCCATCCTAGTAACACTAAGATGTGCTCAGATCTCTGAGAACATTTCTAGTGGGATAACATGATGAAAGAGAGTGTGGAATATATTTCAAGGTTCTAGATATGTGAGAAAGTTAATGAACAGAAACAAAAGTCCAATGGTATGAGGCAACCATTGCGTATACCCATGTGGAAATGCGAGAATGTCACTATGGACTATTTCATGGATCTCCCAAAGAAATCCAAACAAAATAATGCGATATGGGTTGTGGTGGACTGACTCACCAAGACTGCCCGCTTTATCGCTATTCGGGAAGATCCCTCTCTTGAAAAACATGAAAATATATATGTGAAGTAAGTGGTGAGAGTTCATGGGGTTCCACTCTTGATTGTCTCTGATCATGATCCAAGGTTCACATCTAAATTTTGGTAGTGTCTCCAACATTCTTTGAGTATTGATTTAAATTTAAGCACAGTCTATCACCCTTGCACTGATGGGAAATCTGAAAGGACTGTTCATATGCTCAAAGATATTATAATATCCTACTCTTAATATTTAAAAGGTGGATGGGATTATCATATCCCATTGGTTGAGTTCTCATTAAACAATAGCTTCCACTTGAGTGTTCATATGGCTCCATATGAAGCTCTGTATGGAAAGTGATGTAGAACTTAAACCTGTTGGGATGAAGTCGGAGAAAGAAAGCTAAATAGAACTGATCATACAAATGAGATGATAGAGAAGAATCAAGTCATCCATAAATATATCAAAGCTTCTCCGAGTTGGAAAAAAGCTATACTGACAACCATCAAAGGGACATGGAGTTCGATGTTGTTGATAAAGTCTTCATTCAAATATCACCATGAAATATAGTCATGCAGTTTGGAAAGAAAGGGAAGCTAAGAACAAGGTACATTGTCCCATTTGAGATCCTTGAAAACATAGTATCTATATCATATTAGCTTTTAATTACATCAAATATATCTTAAGTTCATGATGTGATTCACATATCACTCATGAGGAAGTACCTACTAGATCCATAATATGTACTGAACACAGAAGTGGTATACCTAAAATGTGATCTCTCTTATGAGGAGAAGCCAGTAAAGATTCACGACCAGAGTGATAAGGTTATATGATACAAGACAACCCTCTTTGTTAATGTGTTGTGGAGGAACCATAAGTATGAAGAAGTAACTTGGGATCTAGAGGATGTGATGAAAGATAAGTACCCTAACCTGTTTATGTAAAATGAAATTTCAAGGGAGAAATTTCAAAACGGGGGAAGAATGTAACGACCCAAACTTTTATCTATGAAATTTATCCCTTCTTATAGTAATTTCATATAGTATAGTCACAAAAAATCACATTAGGAAACAAAATTCCACATCATGCATAAATTAACTACTATGTGACCTTTAAACATAGATTTTCCACTTCTGTGATTTGAATTTCTAAAATCTAACATACATAGTTTCGATCAGTAAGATGTTTGGATTCCGATAGATAAAACACAATTTTTGGTGAATAATAACATATTCTTATGAATAGTAATATTACCCTTATGAATAGTAAATTAACAAAGTGAATAGGAACATTACCAATGATAGTATAAATAAAATTTGTCCATCCTATAAGTGACAATATGATATAATTACATTATACTGTTGGTATTTTTGTAACTCATTAATATTTAATGACTAATTTAATAATTTTAAAGAAAATTTATTTTCATAAAATTTATTCATAAACTAGTATTTGTATTTCTTATGATTATATTATAATTTTATGAAACCTTAATTAATTTTTCAAAGTGTTAGAAAAGGAATTTTAATTTTAAAATTTGTATTTTTTAAGTAAATTATGATTTTAAATAAAAAATTAAATTAATCATATTTAGAAAAATATTTTCATAAAATGGAGTTAATTTTTGAATTCTACACATTGAAAAATTATTAGGGTGAATTTTTTGGATTTTTCTAAAATATTTGAATTTTTGGTGAATAATGAAATTCGATAATTTAAAAAATATTCTAAATAAACGAATTTATGCATCATTATTGGGTAATTGATTATATAAATAGACATTGGTTCGAACTAAAATTAACCTATTACTATTTTTAGTCATAATAATACCCACTTTTGGTTGTCTTGTGGAGAAATAATAAATTAATGAATATAATATCGAGAAAACCCCTCTCCCCTCCACTATAAATACCACCTATAAAAACCTCATTTCCTCACACCTCTGAAGCCTTGTTCCTAATAAAAATTATTTTCAAATCTATTAAAAATATCATCCACCACTTCCATCATACCTTGGTCTCATAAAAAGTCCAAAACCTCTCCCCTAAAGAGGTTCTCAAATAAGAAATATTCAAGAGGTAATTTCTCTCTCTTTTCAATCAAATTCCTTTCAAATTTCATTTCATTTCTTCTCTTATATGCAAATTATCTTATAAAATGTCATAATAACTCTATTATGATTTATATAATGGTATTATATCATGTTAATGGACTATTATTCATTATAGTTCTCCCTCTCTCTATTTTTTTTATAAAAATGAAATCGTTGTCGTGATGTGTTAATTTACCAACATCATGGGTGATGCACTTCAATTTTCCTTAAAAACCTTCAATAATTTCAATTAAACCATTAAATGGTCGAAAAAATATTTTAATATGTATTTTTAACACCTTTTCTTTAATATAGAAAACTTTTCTACATAATACTGAATTATAAAACAAAACATGTCTATTGTGATAAAAAAATTGTCCAAATTAACCTTAAAAAATCATCATTAAATTTTAACTAATGATACATCCCCATAGTAAATAACATAATTCATGAAAATATCATTTAAAATCCTATAAGATCATTAATAACATGTAATATCAGTTCTGTATGTTTATCCATGTTCTATAGGAACTTCAATTCATGTGTACAAGTGAACTATTAATGAAAACTAAGAAAAAGAACACTCCCAAACAATGAATTTAAACTCTATAACTCATTTAAATGCCCATAAAAGAACTTAATAAAACCATAATGAATCAATTTAATGTATAAAATGTTATATAATTGTTAATTAAATAATATAATTCCATTATATAGGAAATTTAGGTGAAGAAAACATTCAGATACAAGCTAAGAGGAATTCTCGAACCCAACTTGCTTTCATTAGGGTTTCCCACTTTCACTCCATTTTCAGTATGGTTATTCCTTAAAAATAATTTCTTCATAATTTTATTACCTTTTATGGGATATACATGTTTTCAACTAGAGTTTATATCAAACATATTTTTTTCCAAAATAACTGTTCTTTTAAAAACACATATTTTACTTCTCACTAATGGTTGATGATTATTGTATCAAGTATGATATTCCATCTTTCATTTGGGAACCCAATGTTTTTGAATGTACACTTATTAATTAAAACCCATTAATTTATATGGGTTACTATATTTTCAAGATTGAAATGTAATCTATGTGGCATCCATGATAACATTAATGTTGTGATGGGACGGGTGCACCTGTAATTATATAGTGCATTGTAAATGTTATGATGTAACAGGTGCAACCAGAATTATATAATTCTCCAATTAATTGGTTAATGTGAAGAAACTAAGTATTAAAGTGATATATGCGTGAACATGATGCTCTATATTTTCACAACTATGTGTGTTAGTGGACCCCTAAGACATGATGTTTCATTTTTTTAGGCATTACCAAATTCCAAGTCTTATCTTAAGGATTCCTCTCATGATTATGATCCTATGATTATGTTGTGTTGATTATGATTATTATCATACCATGTTAAATTGTTTGATGTTATTATCTATCCTCTTAAGGGGATTTTATCTCACCCCTTTTTGATGTATATCCTCATGTGACTACTTGTACTAAAGAGATTCAAGGGCCAATAAGAAGGTAGAGAATAAGGAATTAAAAAAAAATTATGCTTTATATTGTAAGTATTATGTACATTACTAGTTTTTATAAGACACTAAAACTTTGGATCCTCATTTTTTGATGTTTTTATGATGTTTATCATTAAAATGATGTAAAAGTAAGGTAACAAAATAAGGGTCACTATAGATAACTAGGATGAACCATTAATAGTGAGAGGTATAATTCTTGTAGATTCAACATTATCTAGTGACTTATTTGATAATAGTGGCTCTCATTCCTTTTTATTTTCACAACATGTGAATGTTTTGATCCTAGAAGTGGAGTTAATGAGTAGGGTATTGGCGATAGATACACCATTAAGAGTACGGTCAATGGACACCTTCTTGTACAAGTGATGTTATCTTGAAGTTGGGGTTATCAATTTTTTAGGGATCTGTATACCCTCTATATGATAGGATTAAACCAAATTGTGGGTATGGATTGGATAGTAGAATACCGAGACCACATAGTTTTTTACCAAAGGAGGGTTAATTTTATATCTCTTGAGGGTGAAAAATATATTCATCATGGAGAGTGGGATATCCATAAATTAAAATCATGGACAATTACTTAGAATATAGAAGATCTCATATCCCAGATTTTTAGTCTATTTCTGGATGAAAGGTTTTTAAAGAAATATTTATTTCCACCTATAGTGGAAAAGTTTTAGGATGTGTTTCCTAAATACTTATCAAGGTTTACACCTAAGAGAGATGTTGATTTTACAATTAAGATCATACTGGGGTTGAGCCAGTTTCAATTAGAACATATATAATGGAACCGAAAGAGATTCAAGTGATCACTAATAAGATGGAAGGGTTAGTGGATAAGGAACTTACCCATTTTAGTACACTGCCTTGGTGTCCTCTAGTATTATTTTCAAATAAGGATGACTAAACTCTATGATTTTCTGTCGATGACTAGAAGTTGAACCAGATGATAGTGAAGAACCGGTATCCTCTTCCACATATCAATTTTCAATTAGACCAATTTAGAGGAGCTTCTGTCTTTCCCATGATCTATTATATTCCTTATACTTCTTTTAGAAGTATGTATGGCCTATTTGAGTTCTTAGTAATTCCATTTGTGTAGATGAAAACACCAACATTTTTTATATAGTTGGTGAACATAATATTCCATCTATACAAGGATCATTTTGTGGTGGTGTTTTTGGATGGAATATTATTGTACTCCAAGACTCATGATGATCGTGAAATACATCTTGTCATTTTCCTGAGTGCACTGAGAGAGCATGGGATTTACACTAAGCTATGTAAGTGTCAATTTTGGATTGATCTATTACACTTATTGGGTCACATCATCTTGAATGAACATGTTTTAGTGGACCCATAGAAGGTGTTAGAAGTGGTTTCTTAAGACCATCCTAATAAATTTTTCAATATTTCTAGCTTTCTGGGATTATATGGATATTATTAGAGGATCATTCATGACTTTTATCATTTGTAAGTACCTCTTTTGGGCATGAAAAAGAACGAGATGAATTTTTAATGGTCAAAATCATGTTATAAAGCCCTACTAGAGTATAAGAAGTGGTTGAAATCGACACAAATCTTGATCATACCTTATCTGGGTGAAGAGTATATGATGTTTTGTGATGCTTATGGGATCTTTATTGGATAAATGTTGATGCGGGGAGATCGAGTTGTGGAATATGGTTTTAGTAAATTGAGGCCAAATGAATGAAACTACCCTACAGATGACCTTGAGTTAGATTAAGTTGTTTACTCTTTGACGTGTTGGTGACATTATGTGTTCGGAGAGAAGTTTACAATATATATAGATGACAAGATCTTAAAGTACATATTTTCCTAATCATATTTGAATCTTAGATAGTGGAGATGGGATGAGTATATGCAGTCTTTCAACATTGTGCCAACATATATGCATGGGAATGGAAATAGTGTGGATGATGCTTCGAGCCGGAAAAATTAGACTCATATAGTTCAAGAGTCTAGTAATGAGTAGAAGATTATGAATTTACTTGTTGAGATGCATGTGGTGGTTCAGGAGAGTCTAAGGAAAATGAATCTTGTATCAGTTTTAATGGATTCTACACTCTTGATGGGGATTAGAGACATGCATTATAAGGATCCAAAATGTATATCCTTTAGGTAAATCCTTGAAGGTGGAGAGTCACCTTATTATTGGGGCATAAATGAGGATGATATGATGTATTTTAGGGATTGGGTTATTGAACCAATGAGAATTTAAGAGCATCTTATTTGATAATTTCATGACTTGAAGTGGGTGGTATATCCAAGTGTGAACAAAATGTATCATGAACTAGGATGACATTTTTTGTGACTAGGAATGAAAAAGGTGATAATAGGGATTATGACCTAATTTTGCACCTGTCTATAGGTGAAGGTAGAGAAATAACAACATGGTGGTTTACAACAGTCATTTACCATTATATAATGGATGTGGGATGAAGTGACTATGGATTTTTTTGTGGGTCACTTGAGGATGACTCATAATAATGACTCTATTTGGGTTATTGTGGATAAGATGATAAAGGTATCACATATCTTGCTCTGTAAGAGACTTTCTTAGTGGATCAGTGGAGGGATTTTCATGTTTAGGAAATATTCTATCTACATGGGGTGCCACATTCAATTTATTGAGACCTTGATTAATTTTTAACATTAATATTATATCATTTATTAAAAAAGGTGATTGGTACACATATTTTTTTGAGTATGACTTTCCACCCATAGAAATATAGGTATTTAGAGTGTACTATACAGGTGATTGAGGATATACTGTGAGTGTATGTTATAGACTTTAGTGGATATTGGGAGAAGGATTTGGATTTAGTGTATTTATCTTATATCAAGTGTTATCAGGAAAATATATAGATGGATCCATATGAGGCTATTTATGGAAGGAGATGCAGAATACTTCTATGTTTGATGGGGGAAGGTGAGTTGGAGCAGTTGTGACTGATTCTCATGAAGGATACATCGAAGAAGCTTCATCTAATTTAAAAACATATGAATAAAACTAAAATTAGATAGAATTTGTATCCAGATAGAAATAATCAACCCCTATAGTTTACTAAGGGTGATCGTGTATTCCTTTGTGGGTCGCCTAGGTTAGGTCACCATAGGATAAAAATATAGGGAAATTCAGTGCCCAAGTTCATTAGAACATTTGAGGTTGTGGATTGAATTAGGTCACTGGCATACCGATTGGCTATTTCATAAAGATATAGTGCTATGCAAGATTTTTTCCATGTGTCACAACTTTGAAAGTATCACCCTGACCCTTCTCATGTGATCGCAGTGGATGATGTTGAGCTGGACCTAGATACATTCTCTGAGGAGAATTTGATACGTTTGTTGGATCATGGTGAAAATGTTTAGGGGGAAATAACATGCCTATAATACCTATATTGTGGTAACATGGTCGTGTTCAAGAGGAAAATTAGGCTAGATAAGCAAATATGAGGTCTTAGTGGCCTAATATTTTTTACTCAGAATCTTAAAGATGTTTTTAAGTATAGATCAAGGAAGTAATGTTATAAAGTGGGGGATATTGTAAAAACATATCCTTTTATGGATATGTATCAGATGCATTTATAGGTACTATTCTTCCTTGTATTGATTAATTTTAATTTGGGTTTTACTTTGGGTGTGTTTTGGGTAAAAATTTGAGAAAAATTGAATAAAGTGTGTAATGCATGGTTCACGCATAGTTTCCCTAACTATATTTACTAGACCAACAAACATTGCAATATTAGACATATTTTTTTTTCTTGAGTGGTTCATGTTTTTCAAACCATGTTCTCTAAAAAGAGAAATTGTGCACCCCCTAAAATAGGCATATGATTAGTACACATGTTTAGGGAAAACAGTGTTCCTTTTCCCAGAAAACAATGTCTGATATTTATATTAACCTAAAAGTTTAATTTTTAATTGTCCAAACTCTCATATTTACCATAAATCAACCCCAACTCGACCTGTAATTTTATTTCCTAATTCTGGAGCCTCCCAAATAGATTCTAATCCATTCTAACCTCCGTTCTTCGTTATCTGAAGATACGATTGAATATCTTCACCCATCCCGGTACGAGGATCTCATCCCATGTGGTTTACTTTCTATTTTAGTTCATCTCCCATATATTGAATGGTTGTTATTCCATGTTTTTGGTTATATCTAGATATTTAATTAAATACCTATATATAGATTCTTTGGATCTTTGTTGTTCGATCATGATTTTGGGTTTGAGATCCATATCTCATTCTACTTCATTATTCCATTCAAATTGTGGATTTTTATTGGATGATTTCTCCTCAATGAATTTAGTTGGTGTTCTATTATTAAAATCCCATAGTCATAATTTAAACGTAGTCTTTTTGATTTTAGAATTTATAGGGTTTGTTAGAAATTGGGTTTCCAAATTGAATTAATTAATTTTGGGATTGTTAAATTGCAGATAAATAATTGTTGAATTTATTATCTAGAATCTAAATTGTAGGATTTGTGAATAATTAATTATTGAATTAATTATTGTAATATTAAATTGTGGGATTTGGGAATAATTTATTTTTGAATTAATTATTGGAATATTGATATTGTGAACTGGATGAATTATTTATTGAATTAATTAATAGGGTAAATGTGATTAATTAATTATTGAATTAATTAATATAAATGACATGATGAATTAAATGTTGAATTAATTAATGTTATGAATGTGATTATTTAATTTTTAAATTAATTAATTGGATGAATGTGATTAATTAATAATTGAATTAATTAATATAATTGATGCGATTAACTAATTGTTGAATTAATTAATGGAAAGAGTGTTAGTCTATGTCCCATACTCTTTCCATTAATTAATTAATGGGTATTTGGAGAATCATTCTATGTACCACACCCTGAAATTCTTACCTAGTATATTCTCCTATTTAATTCAGCTAAGTTGATTTGAAACATTCTAGAATTAACAAAAATAAATGCTAAACTGATTCATACAACTTGAAGGAATTCTTAAACACATCACAACTTCTAAAAGATGTTTTAGAACATGATATTTCATCCACTGACACATGTATTTGATCCTTTTTAAGATCAAATCATCAACCATCACACTTTATTTTGAAAATAATCTTAAATGTCTCCACTATAGTTCTTTTAAGCTGTAAACTCATAGTTTATTTTCCATAAGACATGGAAGTAGTGAAATAATCTTATAGAATTAAATGGATGTATTATCAGGCATGTAATCCTATTCTATCGTGAATCCATAATAATCCTCCGATCCCAATTTAATACACATATTGAACTACTGACAAAAAAACAATACTTACATGGGCATAATAATGATTTTTTGCGAGAATGAAGGAACTTCAGGGGATCCTATAACATCAAGATATATATCAAAATAAATAATGGTTTCTATAAATTAGAGACATGAACATGAAATAAATTAGTGAAAAGTCATGATGAGAAAACACATGGGGTGGTGTATTGATCATTCCGCCACAACAGCCTATATAAGAGGGGGTGCATACACTTACGTGAAAATCATACAATTTCCCATAGGTGTTTTACCATGAAGAACAATAAAAATAATAATAGGGTTTATCTCACATTACAACATAGATTTATGTCTTTTATGAGTGGGACTATCTATCACTAGTTTTATTATAATGCTAAGTGATTAGTTAATACACAGTTCACACTGAAATAAACGAGGAAATGAAATACTTGTGCATTATTGGAGCTATAGTGATAAAGAGACCAAATAATAATATTAATGGCTATGGTATAATTAAGATAATTTGATTACATGTCATGTGGATAGATATAATCCAGAAATATGGATTTGTGTTTTACTAGAGATTATATATAGAGGCCTAAAGTTTCATACCTAAACATTACATTTTAATCGTGGAATATTCATTAAATATCAATATATTAAAAGGAATAACCTAAACGGTTTTGGTTATTTGGAAACAAAGAAACATAAAAAACTGGTACATAAATTATCTACATCATTTACCACTAATTTATTCACAAATAACACCCCTATTAGACATATAATACTTAAAACATTTTTCCCAAATATGAGGAAGGGAAACATAAGAAAGGGTGAGCTCAGATGCATGGTAAGGGTAATCATAAAAGATATTAATCAATGATCATAAGTTAGTATAAGATAATCATAAGGTTATGATAACATGAGATTAACATTAGAAAATAATGCCCATATTTTCATAGATCATAATCACGAAACATATCATGAAGTTTTATCAATCAAAGGACATAAGATATAAGAGTAAAGAACTATAAATAATCAATCATGATAGATGAAAACATATTAAAAAATAAAAAAAAAATTAATGGAATAAACATAACTATAAAAATAATTTTCTTAGTCAAGTATCACTACCAATACTATCGTAGTGGATTGGTTTCACTCCTCATCCCACCATTTCCTTAGTCAAGGTACACTCCCAAGACTATCTTGTAGAAAAATGTCCCTTACATAACAAGGATTACACCCAATTATTGTACTTATTATCTAATTGGATATACATAATTACCCATTTCATTGGAGGAATATATAATTCTAGGCCTACCTATGAGATAATGAAAACCATACATATGTGTTCCAAAAGATCAGAAATCATTCATCTTGTCATCATATCATAACCCATGGAAAGGATTTAGGTTTTCTAAAAATTTAATCATAATAATAATAAACCATATAGAGAATTAACAAATATGGTATAATTGGATCATATGCCCTATAAAATGTAATAAACATCAAGGGATGTAGTTATATATTAACATTATTTTAAAAAATCACTAGATCGTTTCTTGATGAAAATAACATTTCTTTTTGTATTAATTTTTTTAAAATTTAAAAATATCCAAAACATTAAGGAAACAATTTTCATTGAAAAGAACCAAATAAAATTTATAGTAATGTTAAATGTAATAAGTATTCATGATGGTGTGGAAAACCTTTCATGTTTTTTATTTTTAAACATAATTACATTAACATTTTTGGTAAAAACTCAAAATTACATCATTAAAAAAGCATCAAGAAGATTCATTATATATACTTTATAGAATGTAAATCCTGGGTTAATATTAATTTAAATCATTGTATAATATAATAATATTATTAAAAAAATTAATTAAAAATATGGAAATTAATGAAAAGATTCCCGACAAAAGAGAGAAATGAATTTGATTTTCCTTAAAGAATTATTTAAGTGTTTTGTGAAATTAAATAGAGGGAAATGAAGGAAAAAATGTAATATATAGAAAAAAATAGAGAAAAATAAAATTCATAATATTTAGTTTAGATATATCATACAATTTATTCATCATAAATTTTAGAATAATGATTCCTAATAAAAAATTATATTATAACATAAAACCCTTACCTATTATCTGTCTTTATTTATAAGTGATACAACCTCCTTCATAGAGAATTTGAAATTATTATACATATATAATAGAAGCATAATAATACCTATAATACTATACATGTTTTATTTATTACATATTATCATCTATTTATTAAAAATCTTTCATTATCATCATCATTCTAGGTGTTAATTGCTTCAATTTTTCATGTATGTTTTGGTTCGGTGGTTGTGGTCCATGCAATTTGATCATGGTAAATTCATCTCCAAAATTATAATAATGATATAAATATCATAAATATTCACTATATATATATTATTAACAATTAATATAATGTTGTGATGAAAAATTAATTATATCACTATGCGGAGACGGTTGTCCATACCTCCACATAAGTGATGATTCAATTTTTTGATGGATGGAATGAAGGATAGGTAAAATAATAATTCGACATTAAATTATCATTATATTATAATAAATATAATATATATACATTAAATAAAAAAATCTTACCAACCATTAAATATGGATAATAAGAATGAATCATGTCACTACGTGGAAGCGGTAGTCCACACGTACGCATGAGCAATACTTTCATCTCCCATTTGATGGAGAAGATGTGGTAAAAGGTTGTGATATCCTAATAATAAAATATTGGTATATTTATGATATTATATTAATCATATTATTATGGATAACACTAGTATAGTTTAATTATAATAAGAAATAAATATAAAATTACTTGGTTATAACTTACACCTCATATTTGAGGTGCATACTTTGGATTAATAATTACTCCTTGAGGGATTGATATTAAGAGTAGATTAAAAGATCTAGTATGAAGCTAAGGATTATTAAAAGGTTTTAATGTATTTATTTTATGATATATAAAGTTTAAATGATATATATATTGGAGGATAAGAGGTGACCTTTTATAAGTGAGGGGAGGGACACACATAGAATTTCATAAAATATTTCAATGATATAAGGTAAATTTCATGAAAAAGTTTATTTTTTCATTAATATGAATTTATAATAGTATAAGGTCTATATATATTCATCTAATAATAATTATATTGGCATGGGTGTAAATACTAGTCATCTCTCTTTTTTAAACCCTTGGTAAAACCATTTTAACCTTCAATGTGGTAACATAATTTTATTCTTTTTAATATTAACTATGATAAAAATAAATTTTACTATATTATATTAAATTAATTATGATTATTCAAAATATGGAATAAATTTTAGTGGATTAAATTTTTATAATTGTTAGAATTTAATTTAAAATAATCACACAATCCACAACAGAAAACCATTTTAGAAGAATGAATCTCTAAGAGAAAAGCATAATTTGATGAAATTTATTTCCTCGTAAAAACATAAAATGAATGTTAAAATAAATTATTAACTATATAATATATAAAATTCCTTAAAATCATTAATAAATACATATTAATTTAATTTATTAACATAAAAATACACGATATTGATGTTTATTTAGTTTCTTCATTTCATATAAACAAGCTATCAAATACTTCAATTATCTTTAAAATGAAATATATATAAAATATTAGGGTGTTAAATTATACCCCCTAAAATTTGTTACAACCCTATAAACTCTATCACTTTGATAAAGAAAATTTAATATATCTTTTCTGCATCACATCCTTGTGTTCCCATGTAGCGTCGTCAAATTTCAGATTCCTCCAAAGAAGTTTAACCAGATGAGTTGTCTTATTTCATAGAACTTTATTCCTATGATCCAAAATTTATACTATTTCTTATTTATAGGAAATATCATTTTATAGTGGTATATATTCTGAGTTCAGTATATGTGAAGGATCAATTTTGTACTTCCACAAGATATATACATTGAACACATTGTGAACTTGAGAGAGTTTTGGTGGGAGTGTCCGATGATATGTAACCATCCTCGTCTAATCAAGACTATATATAAGAACAATATAACTAGGGTTTAGCTTTACCTTATTTTTTAATCTCATAATTTTATTATATGGGGAAATTAATAGGAAAAATTTCTCACCAACTACGAATTATAGATATTTCCAATGATTATTACCATAACTCTTTTGTGTACTCTTGGAAACCATGATGTTCTACTAAATGGATCTAACCTTATCTAACATTTATTCATCTAGATTAGGTATTAATAGATTTAATTATCTAACTTCACCATATTATATCATACTTATATACTTATTTCTATATAGTGATTTACAATGAGATATAAAAATGTTTGAGTGAAAGATATTATTATAAGAATACTCAATTACTGGAATCTTTTTATCAAAATCCCCTTTGAAATCCATGAGACACAACCTCAAGATATCTTGCAAGTTTTGAATAATCCTCATAGACTAACCAACTATCTACAGGTGATATATAGTAATGAATAAAAAATTTGTTTCTAGAGTTTAATGAACAGTTCTCCAGAACATTGATCTAAAACTCAGATACCGATCAGATATAATAAAATGTAACACTCCTTACAAACTTAAGACTTCTCTAATGTGTATCCTAGAAATCTGATCAAAAGATAAATATTACCTAATATTAATGAAGAATTCTAACTTCATAATGATATTGACTATAACCCAAATAAAATTATTTCATTTATATTATTTGGGGAGTTCGATGATAAAATAAATGGTGGAATTTTTCCATTCTCACTATGATATGGGTAATTATTATAACATCTCCTTATAATTATGTCTCTTAGCCTTAAAATTCTAATATACCAATCATCTAGATACATAATTTATAATATATCATTTCATGTTGTCCCACCAAATATACTCTTTCAGATCTCTCTATATCTTCACACTTCAAAGATAAATTGAGAATGATGAGTTATGAGCTCCTTGAAATAGTTCCTTATTAAATTATGGTATTTATGAGACACATAATTGATTCCTGAACTCTAACACCCTAGGTTTAAAATTAAGTTTTATGTTTTTCCAATGTTTCCAAGATGTAATAAAATAAATTACCGAATGTAAATATATAATTAGCGAGCACTTTATTCATGAAAATACCAGAATACACCCTTGATACACAAGAACTAAACAATTAAACCCACTGCTATTGACAATAAAACAATTGGAAGACTACAGAGACACAACGACGCCGATTGAGTAGTTATCATCTCTTAGATCTGATAGAAGAACAAACGTTATGGCAAGGATGAGAGCAATGAAACTAAAAATAAGAGGAACATATAAAACCATCTCCAAAAGTAGTGGCGTGAGCGTCGTGATATTTTTCTTCTGAGTATTTGAACGACCCGTAAAACATTGGTATTTATAGAGTTTTATCCGACCGTTAAAAAAAACTATCCGTTATTACTTTTATAAATTTAAATAAAATTGACCATTGATGTATAAATAAAATAACTGAATAAAAATATTACTAATATTATTACTTAAATTAATACAAACATTATATATATATATATATTCAATTTAAATAATGTTTTAAGCATTAAAATTAATATATTTAGAAACTATATTATGAAATTTCGATATTAATATGTGTAATATATATATTGGTATATATAATAACAATAATAGAAATAAAACAAATAAAAAAACGGATGAAATAAAAGAATCGTCAAATTGAGATTTGGGGATTTGAGGCTGGTTGTTCAGGGGAGTCCGATGCAGATGGTTTCATGGAGCTTCGAGCAGTCGTGCGGTGAGGTCCAAAATGCTGGGTTCATCTTCGGAGTCGACTGCGAGAATGGGTATTCTGAGTTCGTGGAGGTCGATCGAGGTTATCGCGGAGAAGAGATATAAACCGGGTATAATAGCGTTGTTTATTTGTTTTTTTAGGGTTATGTTTGAGTCCGATATGTATCTGATCCGAGTTCTAAGTCCATCACTCACTCGATCTGCTTCACGTTGGAGCTTCTGAACCAGATTTGGGATAAAAATGATTCGCGATTTAGACGTTTTGTCTGGTTTCCGCAAGTGGGTACCGATTATATAAATATATTTTGTTATCCAAATCTTTTGAAATTAGATAAATAGTACTTTATCTTGTCCATATTGACGATTTTCTCCAATCCTATTTTTTTTTTTATTTTTATTTGATCTTGATGTCAATGCGAACGGCTGATATTGAATGCTTCGTGAAGGACTTTGTGGTTCCTGTTTGGACCATATTTGATTTATTCCATTAAGTACCTATCATCAGAATAAAAAAATATACCTATAAGCAACTGACTTAAATTGAATTTCTCCATTCCCATAAAACTATTATCATATAATTGATTCATATCTCTACTTGCAACAACTCAATACATGCATTTAATTCAACTATAATAGTCTATATATTATATGTATACCCAATCAATAAATTATCCTAACAAATTGAAATAATATAATCAATTATGTTATAATGCTGTGTGTATAAATAAAGGGGTGTGTAGTGGTTGTCTTTAAAGAAGTTGTAGTACGTGGTTTTTTTGGTGTTGAGAGTTTGAGTGGCAAGCATATTTGGGACGGATAAGAAGTAAGAATTCCTCTAGGCGTAAAACAAGTAAGGGATCTTTATATTTATTCGGTCAGTTTATTTTCTTTGAAAATCGTAATTGTGCAATTGAAATTTATTTCATCTATGGTTTCTTTTTCAAAATCAGCATGTTTTTCACTTTTGAAATTTTGGTAGAATATAGTAAAGGACTGTTTATTTATTATTGTGTATTCATAATTTATCTTCAAATTTTATAATTCCATCCCTACTCTTAGAAAATTGTTAAGATATTTCCTGATTAAAAACTTTTCAACACTATGATGCTATATTTTAAGGGAAAATTATTTTGAGAACGCTTTATTGTTGGTTTCTTGAAATCAATTATGCTTAAAGTTCTGAAAATTTTAATGAAGATTTAGTAAGCTGTTATCTTAAATGTTTTTGATAGTTTGTATATCTATTTTTTATAATTTAGTAATTATTTTTGAAGGATCATATTAATATAGGTGATTAGAATATATATATATATATATATATATCAAAATTTATGTTCTAATTTGGTTTCATGATAATTCGGTCAAGGATATTTGTATTTATCGACGTTTTATTTTATCATGGATTTATCCTGTTATTATGTGACATATTTATATAAATATATGCATGTATAATCTTCAAGTATATGACTATATTAAATTAAATTATTATTTAACAAAATAATTTCTGAAGTAAGAATTTATAAGATTAAGTATATCATAATTTTATCACATATATGTGTCCTATAAAAATAAGTATTATGGCCATAAATAAATGATTTTGTTTTTATGATTCATAAATGATATTTTATGAATATATATATATATATACACACACAAACACAAACACACATATATATATATATACCTTCACGATGTGAAAATATATAATTGTTTTGAATAAGTTAATAGTCAAGTAATAATTTACATTTGAATTGATAAACTAAGAATATCATAATTTTATTATGTCACATACAAGTCATATGAAAATCAAGGTTATGGCCATATATCGATGATTGTTTCAGAAAATTCATATATACATATGCACGTATAGGCATATAGACATATTCATGAACGTTGGGATAAACATTACAAAGAAATGAATGTTTAATGGAATTGGATGAAATGTTTATAGACATGTTATAATAATTATATGTACATCGTCTATAATATTCAGTACGTGCTTATTATTATTTTTAATTAAAATAATGGTTTATGACATTTATTTATGAAAACAAATCATTGATATTTCTTTTATTATTTACCAATGGAAGATTGGGTATGTTGGAGTTCATGTACATGCCAAGTGACGTGAGTTTTGGGAACCAATACTTACAAGTGTTTCAATAAAAATTCACATTTATATATGCGTACATATATAAATACCCTTATATATAGATATTAGTGGAAATTATTATTTAAATGCATAGACATGTTCAAAGGTAAAAACTCCAGTGAGCAATACTAGTATATATAAATATATATATGTAAAGAAAACTTTAATTTTTTTTTAAAAAAAATATTGGCGCTTGTTTGTTGTAAAATGGAAGGTCATTGGGGAGTGAACCCATCCTTCGCTAAGTGGGTAGGCCCAAGACAACCTTCAACGAATAAAGCTGCCTCAAAATTATGTTTTGTTTTAATGAAGTTTGCTTAATATTTTCCAAAGAAAATCATTGATTTAATTTAAAAGTGTTTTAAAATATAATTATTTTTCAAAAGAATTACATTAATTTGTAAAGGTTATTTTACAAATGAATTTACAAATTGAAAATTTTAAAATGTATATTTTAAAAGATATTTTTTTGAAAGCGATTTATCAAAGGTTTTTTTCAAAACCCCTTACTGGGAAACAATTGTGCTCACCCTACTTTTTTGAAATGATTTTTACAGGTCACCTTGAATTCCAGAGTTGGTTATATTTCTTGTAGCGCGCAGCAGAAGAGTAGTGGATAGTTGTTTTATTGTTTCAGCTCTAACAAATGTAAGGTTATGTCTAAATCTTCTAGAACCTAGACTGGTAAAAGATCCTCATTTTGTTATAGTGTAGTGTAAATTTTAAGTTAATTTTTTAAAAAAAAATTACACATAATTTTGAAGCAACAAGTCCGGAAGAGCGGGCTCGGGTCGTCACACTTGGTATCAGAGGAACGGTCTAGATAACTTTGGAAATTTAGAACCCCTTGATAAATTGAGTGTCCTCAGTCAACGTTCTTCGTTGTAATTTTTAGATGGAAGGAAGGAGAACTGAAACATGTCTCTTAGGCCTTCCGGACGAATTACTCTCTATGATCATGGCAAAATCATGCAAAGAAGAATCTGAGCCCTATGAAGCCATGCAGATTTCTTGTAAACGTCTCTATAATATATCATGAAAACCAGATATACTTCATTTTCATCATGGTTCTAGTTTTGTTTTCAAAGATATCAGGCAGATCCAACGTCATTTCTATCGACGCCAAGGAGAATATTATGAAGGACTTTTTAGGTGCTTTACAATGTTTGAGCAACCAGAATCAATCCTAAATTTTTATAGAGAATCTAAAGAAGGAAATCTTCGCGCAACATTTATGTGTCAACTTTTAAGCTTTTACTTCATAGGAGAAATTTATGATGAATTAGAAACATTCGAAGACGAAGCAGTGAGACTTTCTTATAGGAATCAAATTCAAGACGAACTTCTCGGATACTATATTGATTATCATTCTTTGAGGACTGTCTTCCGGTGCCTACATCCATACAACCCCTCTTGCACTAGTTGCATTTGGGCAAAGGAAGTGGAAGATTTTGAAGCCACGTTGAACTTTAATTTCTTAGGAAGACATGGAAACCGTGGAAGACAACTATACAGACCTTGGGGGTATCATGTGAGACTCAGAATAGATTGGATTAAGAGCGATAAGTGTAAATAAATTTCGAGGGCAAAATTATATTTAAGGGGGGTAGAATGTAACACCCAAGGTTTAAAATTAAGTTTTATGTTTTTACAATGTTTCCAAGATGTAATACAATAAATTACCGAATGAAAATATATAATTAGCGAGCACTTTATTCATACAAATACCAGAATACACCCTTGATACACAAGAACTAACCAATTAAACCCACTGCTATTGATAATAAAACAATTGGAAGACTACCGAGAAACACAACGACGCCGATCGAGTAGTTATCATCTCTTGGATCTGATAGAAGAACAAACGTTATGGAAAGGATGAGAGCAATGAAACTAAAAATAAGAGGAACATATAAAACCATCTCCGAAAGTAGTGGCGTGAGCGTCGTGATATTTTTCTTCTCAGTATTTGAACGACCAGTAAAACATTGGTATTTATAGAGTTTTATCCGACCGTTACAAAAAAAACTATCCGTTATTACTTTTATAAATTTAAATAAAAATGACCGTTGATGTATAAATAAAATAAATGAATAAAAAGATTACTAATATTATTACTTAAATTAATACAAACATTATATATATATATATATTCAATTTAAATAATGTTTTAAGCATTAAAATTAATATATTTAGAAACTATATTATGAAATTTCGATATTAATATGAGTAATATATATATGGGTATATATAATAACAATAATAGAAATAAAACAAATATAAAACAGATGAAATAAAAGAATCGTCAAATTGTGATTTAGGGATTTGAGGCTGGTTGTTCGGGGGAGTCCGACGCAGATGGTTTCATGGAGCTTCGACCAGTCGAGCGGTGAGGTCAAAAATGCTGGGTTCGTCTTCGGAGTCGACTGCGAGAATGGGTATTCTGAGTTCGTGGAGGTCGATCGAGGTTATCGCGGAGAAGAGATATAAACCGGGTATAACAGCGTTGTTTGTTTGTTTTTTAGGGTTAAGTTTGAGTCTGATCTGTATCTTATCCGAGTTCTAAGTCCATCACTCACTCGATCTGCTTCACGTTAGAGCTTCTGAACCAGATTTGGGATAAAAATGATCCGCGATTTAGACGTTTCGTCTGGTTTCTGCAAGTGGGTACCGATTATATAAATATATTTTGTTATCCAAATTATTTGAAATTAGATAAATAGTACTTTATCTTGTCCATATTGATGATTTCCTCCAATCCAATTGATTTTTTTTTATTTTTATTTGATCTTGATGTCAATGCGAACGGCTGATATTGAATGCTTCCTGAAGGACTTTGTCATTTTTGTTTGGACCATATTTGATTTATTCCATTAAGTACCTATCATCAGAATAAAAAAATATACCTATAAGCATCCGACTTAAATTGCATTTGTCCATTCCCATAAAATTATTATCATATAATTGATTCATATCTCTACTTGAAACAACTCAATACATGCATTTAATTCAGCTATAATAGTCTATATATTATATGTATATCCAATCAATAAATTATCCTCACAAATTGAAATAAGATAATAAATTATATTATAATGTTGCGTGTATAAATAAGGGGGTGTGTAGTGGTTGTCTTGAAAGAAGTTGTAGTATGTGGTTTTTTTGGTGTTGAGAGTTTGAGTGGCAAGTATATTTGGGACGGATAAGAAGTAAGAATTCATCTAGGCGTAAAACAAGTAAGGGATCTTTATATTTATTCGGCTAGTTTATTTTCTTTGAAAATCATAATTGTGCAATTGAAATTTATTTCATCTATGGTTTCTTTTTCAAAATCAGCATGTTTTTCACTTTTGAAATTTTGGTAGAATATAGTAAAGGACTGTTTATTTATTATTGTGTATTCATAATTTATCTTCAAATTTTATAATTCCATCCCTACTCTAATAAAATTGTTAAGATATTTCCTACTTAAAAACCTTTCAACACTATGATGCTATATTTTAAGGAAAAATTATTTTGAGAATGCTTTATTGTTGGTTTCTTGATATCAATTATGCTTAAAGTTCTGACAATTTTAATGAAGATTTAGTAAACTGTTATCTTAAATGTTTTTGACAGTTTGTATATCTATTTTTTTATATTTATTAATTATTTTTGAAGGATCATATTAATATAGGTGATTGGAATATATATATATATTTATCAAAATTTATGTTCTAATTTGGTTTCATGATAATTCGGTCAAGGATATTTGTATTTATCGATGTTTCATTTTATCATGGATTTATCCTATTATTATGTGACATATTTATATAAATATATGCATGTATAATCTTCAAGTATATGACTATATTAAATAAAATTATTATTTAACAAAATAATTTCTGAAGTAATAATTTATAAGATTAAGTGTATCATAATTTTATCACATATCTGTGTCATATAAAAATAAGTATTATGGCCATAAATAAATGATTTTGTTTTTATGATTCATAAATTATATTTTATGCATATGTATATATATATATACACAAACACACACAAAGATATATATATATACCTTCACGATGTGAAAATATATAATTGTTTTGAATAAGTTAATAGTCAAGTAATAATTCACATATGAATTGATAAACTAAGAATATCATAATTTTATTATGTCACATACAAGTCATATGAAAATCAAGGTTATGGACATATATCGATGATTGTTTCGGAAACTTCATATATACATATGCACGTATAGGCATATAGACATATTCATGAACGTTGGGATAAACATTACAAAGAAATGAATGTTTAATGGAATTGGATGAAATGTTTATAGACATGTTATAATAATTATATATATATCATATATAATATTCAGTACATGCTTATTATTATTTTTAATTAAAATAATGGTTTATGACATTTATTTATGAAAACAAATCATTGATATTTCTTTTATTATTTACCAATGGAAGATTGGGTATGTTGGAATTCATGTACATGCCATGTGACGTGAGTTTTGGGAACCAATACTTACAAGTGTTTCAATAAAAATTCACATTTATATATGCGTACATATATAAATGCCCTTATATATAGATATTAGTGGAAATTAATATTTAAATGCATAGACATGTTCAAAGGTAAAAACTCCAGTGAGCAATACTAGTATATATAAATATATATATGTAAATCAAACTTTAATTTTTTTTTAAAAAAAATATTGGTGCTTGTTTGTTGTAAAATGGAAGGTCATTGGGGAGTGAACCCATCCTTCGCTAAGTGGGTAGGCCCAAGACAGCCTTCAACGAATAAAGCTACCTCAAAATGATGTTTTCTTTTAATGAAGTTTGCTTAATATTTTCCAAATAAAATCACTGGATTAATTTAAAAGTGTTTTAAAGTATAATTATTTTTCAAAAGAATTACATTATTTTGTAAAGGTTATTTTACAAATGAATTTACAAATTGAAAATTTTAAAATGTATATTTTAAAGGATATTTTTCCGAAAGCGATTTATCAAAGGTATTTTTCAAAACCCCTTACTGGGAAACTATTGTGCTCACCCTACGTTTTTGAAATGATTTTTACAGGTTACCTTGAATTCCAGAGTTGGTTATCTTTATTGTAGCACGCAGCAGAAGAGTAATGGATAGTTGTTTTATTGTTTCAACTCTGACAAATGTAAGGTTATGTCTAAATCTTCCAGAACCTATACTGGTAAAAGATCCTCATTTTGTTATAGTGTTGTGTAATTTTTAAGTTAATTTTATAAAAATAATTACACAGCATTTTGAAGCAACGAGTCCGAAAGAGCGGGCTCGGGTCGTCACATGAACCTTATTATTCCATCATGATCAATATTTTACTCATGAAAATTCCCCACCTTCTTATATATCTCCATAACAAACTTTTACACCTCTTTAATCAGCGCATGGATTGATGGCTGAACACTCATTTGAGAAAATACTATTTCTCCAAATAATTTAAGATTCCAAAGTCCGTACTTTTCAAATATATAAATATTGGTTTTTTTATCCTTATAATATATTAGTTTGAATGTTCCCTTTGTATCAATGATTCAACCACCTTGTTTTATTTACCAGGGAGCTAATTTATTGAAAAATTATAATATTTAATGAAATCCAACCATCTTATCTGAAGTATATAAATTTTTTTTAGTGTGAATATATAATTTAAAATTTTATGATCAGTATACATTTCACGACTTTCTTCATAAATATTATTTATCTATATATTTATTGAAAATATTATGATTACTAACTTGAAATGTGGAGTTGGGAAATTTTTCTCATAAACCTTTAATTAGATGCATAATATATCACAGTATCATTCTACATAAGAACACACCCAATACCTTTTTTAATGCATCATAGTAAATCAAAAACCCTTATCCAATATAGGATTGGGTGAACACAATTTAATTAACCAACCTTATATATAGTACATTGAAATTTTATTCACATTCATTGGTCCAAAGGAACTTGACTCCCATCTAAATTAATATGGTGAGTGGATTAGATAGTCAAGATAATTAACAAAAAAATAATAATAATATCCATATAATTCAGGAAAAATATAGATCTCAGTCACTGTGATTGTACTGGGCCAATTTTGAATAACTTCCATCATTGGTAGATCTACCAGTATACCCTCTTTGGAGATTATATAAACAGAAAATGAAACTTTATATATCCAAAATTCAAACTTGGTAATTTTTTCAAACAAATTATTCTTCCTTAGGGCCTTCAAAACAATCCTAAAGTGATATTAATTATCTTAATTTGTCTTCAAATATATAAGAATATATTTTAAAAATAATAACCCAAAATGATCAATGTAATCTCAAAAGACTTCATTCAATAAATCCATAACTATAGTGGGGGAATTAGTAAGACAAATTGGCATCAAAATAAATTAATAGTGACCATACCTCAAATGAAAAGGATTATTTGGATATGTCTTCACTTTTTTCCATCAAATGATAGTATCTAGTTTAATGTTCAACATTAGAAAAATATATATCTATATATAATTGATCAAACAAATAATCAATATAAGGAAAAGGATACTTATTATGGATCATGACATTACTAACTTCCCAATAATCAATGTAGAGTTTCACTGATCCATCTTCCTTCTTAAAAATAAGTATAGGTTCACCCCATGGTGGAATAGTTATCTAAATAAATCCCTTATCAATATTTTCCTAGAGTTTCTTCATTAATTCCAAAAACCCAATCAAGCCTATCCAATATGGATTTATGGAAATAGGTGCATCATCAAGCATGAGTTCTATTGAAAACTTGACTTCATGATTTGGATGAAGTCTAAGTAACTCATCCATATAAAAATAAATAAAATCATGTGCTATAAAAATATAGTTTATTTTGAGTTTCTCCCCATCCATCTTAGATAAATACCCCCTTTTAATGGGAATAAATACCAATTAAACATATTTAATTTCCATTTGAAGATCATATTTACCCTCACACTGATATATAATAATAGGTTTGCTTGGAAGATAAAATGTGACTACCATTCCTTGATAATTGATAAGGGATTTAAATATATAAATCTATTTCATGTCCAAAATTAACTCAAATTAAACATGTGGATGAATAAAAATATTTTAATGGAGAACATTCTCACAAACCAAAATTGGGAAAGATTCATAAACTTGAGATGTGATTATCATACCATTAAAGTTTTCTTAATAAAATTTTAACATATAATCATTGATGTGGTAATGTGATACCCTTAGAGTATTCTCTACATAAAAAATAGTGGTTACAACCAGAATAAAATAAGACTTCATTAGTTCTAGAGTGGATCTTAAGTTTACCTTTCGCTAATTAATTATCACACCCTGTATCAATAATAGTGATCGCATGAGATTTACCTTTGTATTTGGGTTTAAGTGTTTTATAACTTCATTAATCATCATAATTAAATATTAGTTTCAATAACTGACTAACATAATGTACATACTCTTTGGAATTATATAATTGGATTGTGTGTGGTGCATTATATAGAGTTGTCTCTCTATTTTAATCATTAGTTCACTTTTCCCATTAATTTTCATTAAATTTATCGATGGGATTCTTTTCCAAACATAAAACATTTACAGATCCCCTTAAGAAAATTTACACCATGGTCCTTTACACACATCTAGAAAAAATGAAAACACATATTATTTCCTCCAAGGTTTTCATTATTAAAATTTCATTTGAATTCCACCTTTTTTTATTATCAAAACCATGTTACTAATGGGTAAATCCAATTACCATTTCCAACTTGATAGAACATGGAAAAATTTATTTATATCTACTAAAGTATCTTATTGATAACACCCTTTAAATACCTGGTTTTAATCCTAATAAGAACCGATCAATCTTAATTTACGGTTAGATAATAATACTATAATTGTACCTTAAAATTCTTGTAAAATTTCCATCATAGGTACCAAAATATTCAATACCCGTATGATTAATATCATGGATTTCCATCTCTATTTTTTAATTAAGAATACATGGAACATAAATATTGAAAAATCATCTCCTAAACTCATTTAACTCCATGGAGTCAAATTATGAACTTTTCCTTGTATTCTAGGTAACAGTCTACCATTGATCCACTTCATCTTCCAAATGATAAACATATAATGTTTTCATGTTTTGAGCACTGGAGAGATGAAAATAAATTTTTAGTGGTATTGATCCATTACATAGAAATTATTATATCATAATACCCATTAAAAAAAGTTTAACATTTCTTCACAAAGGACTAAATAATACATTATTCCCTATGTTTATCTTTTGTAATACAAGAATGATTTAGGGCTTGAGATTGTTACATAAACATTGTAACAATATTTTTCATTATATTTTCTATGACATTCATTTTTATAGTCTGAAAACCATTATATTTTCTCTTATATTCAATTTTATCATAGTTTCTTTTAGTTACATCTATTTACTAAAATCATAAAGTATATTATGAGTAATAAAATCATATTTTAAAATCATATAATCATGAAAATCATTTTTATGATGTCTAAATAATGAAACATTCTTTTAAATCTATGAAAAATTAGGTTAAAACTAGTATATTACAGGTTATTATCTGTTCAAATACTTCATAACAAATCCTAAATAAAATGTAAATTAACTTAAACATATCCCATGAGAGTGTTAAACTAGGTGTGCAGTTAGGGAACATTATTAGTGCCAAAAAAATAAAGAGCAAGATATAATCAAACAACTCTTTTTGGGGTTATTACCCCAAAATGTATCTATTATAAAAACATTTCCACTTGAAGTATCTAGATAGGGTTGTATCTTATTAAGAAACTGTACTCCTTATTTTATAATAACATAAGATATTATCCTATACTTAGACTTATCCCAAGGATTCTCACTAAAGATTACTTATCCTAGTTTCCAAAAGTAACTAAAAATATCTATGATACCAACTATAGTGACACAAACATTTCATACATAAATACAACATATTATTAGTGGAATTTTCATTAAATATAAATATGATCAACATAATAACCACAAGTTTTAGTGTCTTTGAAAACATGGATCTATAAAAAACCAGTACCAAAATGATCTATATGATTTCCTATTAAGTTCTTCCAAACTGTCACCCTTCATAGACTTAACATACATAAAAACATTCTCCATAGCCCGCAGAAGGGAAATATTGGAAAGGTTGAGATTAAATGATCAGTAAAGATAAAAATAAGAGATATAAATTAATGATCCTAAGTAGTCATAAGATAAAATAAGGGCATGATAATGTGATCTTAACATTATAAAATTATACCCATCAATTCATAGATAATAATCATGAAACATGACATAATGTTTTATCAATAAAAAAATATAATACATAAGAGTGTGAAATCATCAATAATAAATAATGAGCCATGATAAAGTATCACAAGCATAAGAAATAAGTTTGTGAAATACATGTAATCAAAAGAAGTCATTGTCTTATTCAACTCTCACTACCAAGACTATCATATTGGATTGGGTTCACTTCCAATTCCATAATTTCCTTAGTCAAGGTTAACTCCTAAGACTATCTTATTTGATAAAATTCCCTTACTAAATTGGGTTCACTACCCATTAATATCTTTATTATCTCATGAGATATCTATCTTTACCTAATTATTTAGGGGGCTATATAATTCATACTACACCATTCGCATAATGAAAACCATATATATGTGCCCAAAATGATCATAAAACATTAATCATATAATAATATCAAAACCCATGAAAGAGATTCAGGTTTCAAAAACATTACATGATAATAATTATAAACCAACCATAGAAACATCAAATATGGTATCATTATATTGCATCCCTATAAATCATAAGAAACATTAACATATGTTTTTATATATGAAAATAAATTTAAAATATCTGTAAGGAATCTCTAGAGGGAATAAAATTTCATTTTAAAATAACTTATTTTAAGTATAAAAATTTAAAAAATAACAAGGAAAAAATTTTATTTGAAAAATAACTAATGAAACAAAAAAAGGAATATTCAAATTAATTATTATTCATGATTGAATGGAAATATGTTTATGTGGTATATGTTAAAACAAAATTCCATCCAAATTTTCAGTATAAACACAAAAGTACCTCATTAAAGAAAAATTAGATGAAGATTCCTATTAAAAATTTTATAGAAACTAAATCATGGGTAAAATTTTAATTAATTAATAATTTAATAATATTAAAACATTTTTGAAATAATATTAATGAAAAATATGGGCATGTAAGAAAATATTCCCAACCAAAGAAAGAAATGAATTTGGTTTTTTATAAAACATTATTTTGGTTATTTGAGTACATAAAGAGAAGAAAATGAAAGGGAACATTTAATATATATAAATAAATAGTGGAGAAAAATGGCCTAACATTTGGGAGTGATGGATAATATAATTTATTTAATGGAAATTTAAGCAGACTGAATCCAAGTAAAAAATGATATTGAAATATTGAATCATTACCTCAAGTATGTCTTGCATCATAAATACTCTAACCTCTAATATAATGAATTTAAAATTATTATAATTATATAATAGAAACATAATCATACATATATTACAATTCATGGTTTACTTATTATATATCATCTATTGTTAATTAAAAATATTTCATTATCATCATCATTTTAGGTGTTAACTGCTTCATTTTTTTATATATGTTTTGGATCGGTGGTTATGGTACTTTCATTTTGATCATGGTTACTTATTATCCATAATTTTAATCATGATATAAATATAATACATATTCATTATATATATCACTATTCATATAAAGTGGTGTTGAAAAATAAATTACATCACTCCGTGGAGACGACAGTCCGTACGCACAGATTAGTGATATTTCAATTTCTTGATGGATGAAACTAAATAAAGGTAATTATTAATTCACCTTAAAGGTATAATTATTATATCATAAATATTATATATATATATATATTAAATATAACATAATAACTAATAATGAAATATGGGGATGAAAAATGAATCATATATATATATACGTGGAGGCGGTAGTCCAAACGTATTCATGAGTGATTCTTTAATATCCCATTAGATGGATAAGAGTTAGTAAAAGGTTGTTATATCATCATAATAACATCTTAGTATATTTATAACACATGATTCATCATGTTTTTATGGATACCATAGGTTCACCTCTTCTTTGAGAGACCTCCTTTGGCACACTCCTTAAGTCTTGAAGGATTGGTACTAGGAAAAGACCAGAAGACATAGGATGAAGGGAAGGAATCTATAAAGGTTTGGGCTAGTTATTTTATAATATATAAGTATAAAATGTTTCTTATAAAGGAGGAGAGTATGATCCCTTTTATAATTGAGGGGAGGGATAAACATGGAGTTTCGTAAAAGATTTTAATGATATAAGGTCACTTTAATGAAAAAATGGCTCCAAAGGGACTTCGATTCAGAGATAGGATTTGAAAAGGATGAAATATGTTAATCCAATATTAATTATATATCTATGGGTGGAAATCCTAACCTTATCACATGGTTTAATCCTTGGGTAAACCTGTTTTAACCGTAACAATGGTAAAGTTTTTTTGATGTTTTACCATTAATTAGGATAAATCCTCAGGTTGAACCTATTAGATCATATTAATTTTTCTTAGTCAAAAAATTTAATAAATTTTAACATATTCAATTTATATAAGTGGTAGAATTTAATTTAACTTAATTGCGCAATCTACAATGAAAACCCATTTTAGAAGAATGATTCATTAAGACTAAAACAAAATTTAATCACAATAATTTAATTTCAAAAACTACAAAAGGAATCTTAAAATATATTATTGAATATATAATCTATAAATTTCATTAAAACCATTAATAAATATATATTTATTTAATTTATTAGGATAAAAACACATTTCACACATACATATAATTGTAGAAAAATGTTCTTTTAATCCCAAAAAATACTGATATGAAAATCATGTATGATAATGATTATTAGGTAATTAATTGTATAATTTAAAATTAAAGGACACTCATGTTACTTTTATATCAAATTTAAAAAATAATTGAAATTTTTCTTCAAAAGAAATGATAATTTTTTAAAAAATCCATATTTTTACTATTCATTGATAGATAAATATTTTTAAAAAGATCCTAAAAATTGACTATAAGACAATATTGACATGATAATTTCAAAAAATGAAATTAATTTATCTAAATAAAATTTTAAAAAAATAGTAGAAATTAATAATGATTTATGCGTGTAAAAAATTTAATAAAAACCCTTTTTGAAGAAAACATATTATTGAAGCACAAAATGACATTTTTGAAAATTTGGTACATAATTATTATTTATTAATAAATAAATTTTCACTATTTAAAATATTGATGATTTTTTTTATAATGTGGTAATTAAAATTTATACTAACCAATTATTCATCTAGGTTATAATTGTTTACTATATCATGGTTTATTTAGAAATGGGGTTTCATGTAAATCAATGCATCAAATACTTTGATTTTATTCCAAATTAAATATATATAAAATATTGGGGTGTTACATTATACAATTATTGATCATATTATGTAATGATATTATATATTATTACATAATAATGTGCATCATTCCATGATTATATCAATTCTATAAGATCCTGATATTAAATACCCTATCTTTTAAGGAAGTAATAAAGACTTAAATTGAGATATGCAAATAGAATATTGGGAAAGTTTTACTAAGGATTTAATGGATATAACACATAGAGGAATAAAATGCATTTCAAGACTCATGGATCGATCAAGGACATTAATTAAGACATATAAATATGAAATATCTCTATAAATGGACCATTCTTTCTGCTGTGTAGAGTGTAAATGACTGAGTGAAATTTTTAAAGTTAGATATACCCAACTGGATCATTCTTGAGTGAAGAATAGTCCACAAAAAATAAATTAAAATATAATTCCTTGAGGAAAATAAAAGAATATCACACACATCACACCGTAGAGATTTTTGTTTTCGATCTATTTTCATTTTATTATTGTTACATTCTTATAATAGTTTTGGACCATATTCCTACTATATCTATCAATTCAGTCATCACTGATAAACAAATTGACGAGGAAAGTGGGATAATAACCCTTGAACCTAATTTATAGAGCAACATGATGAATAGAGTATAGTGAACCTTGTAATCCTTCATGTCATGTGATTTAGTTTCTCACTATCTATCCATCTCTCATTATCATCATCACCATTATTTTACAAAAGGATATCATTACACAAACAGACATCGGGAGAACAATATTTTGGAAAAAATTAAAAGGATATGGGTTTTAAATAGGACATAAACTACTCATCCCACCCTTTTCAGTGGCTAACCATATCTCATTTGGGACCCTAACTTTATAATTTGAAAATACTAACATTGTATAAGTTTAATTATATTTTTACTATGAAATTAACGAAACTAGTTAATATTATGAATTCCATGGATTATTGGAACCTCACATAAAAATGGTTCATTTATTATTAAACCATACATTAATATGGTTTGATTAAAATATGTACTATAGTTTACAAGACATGTTATTTCTATTTTGGGTAAGTAGTAGTGTCAAATAGTTTGAAACCTTTACTTAGAGCGTGGCCTATAGATCTGATTTTAATGTCTATAAATAGATTGGATGATTTCAGTTAATGAATATATGGTAATGGAAATATGGAGGCTTGGGTCACATGAAAAGTGGAGGTTAGTATAGTCCTATAGTGGATAGTATACCATCAAATGTCTCAAAACATGAAACTTTTCATTAGTGGAGTATAAAAAATTTCGACCATGAAGTGTCATGAAAACCAATTCCAAAAGGATTTAAGTTCAATTAATGTTATTTAATACAGTAGGGTGGGATATTAATATGATTTTATCATGAATAATATTTATTTATAGATATTGATCTATGATATTTTGGTGAAGTTAGTAATTTCGATAACTTATTTGTAGAGAGTTTGAGGATTGGATCAATTTAGTTCTTAGGGTGGATAATTTTAGCACTCTCCAAGATAATTTTAATATAATATCATAGATCTAGACTCAATGTGATAGATAGATTCCCAGTTGAGTGAGTTTAAGTTAGGCCCAGACTTGTGATGAAGTCCAGAAGGGTTAGGAAATTAGGGATTGTGTTTCCCAATAAAATAATTGAGATTTGGGCATTGTCTTTATGGATTAATACTATTAGTTTCACATTTCAGGGGCCATTGATGAATTTAAAAGAAAATGGTATTGTGGACTTTCAGTTATAACTGTTAACACTTGTTGTTCACTGATAAATGAATATATAAATATTTTGGTTGGTAATGGGTTCGTGACATATTTAGTTGATAAAGGAGCTATTGATGTTAGATAAAAGACAAAATATATCATATTCAGATAGATAAAAACAACCTATGGTGTTCAAGTTGAATGATTGTATCTTTTTATGGGAGTTTCCTTTACTAAGAAACTGAAATTTTTTAGATAGGATTAGTTAGTGTCTATTTTATGGATTTGTTTGATATTTTTTGGAGGATTAATACTATAGTTTACTAACTAGAACTTATATTGGGATATAGATCCTCTATGTACTCCATGTATCTTATATTTATAGATTTTTTCTATATCCCTATTATTTAATAAACATCAATGTTTTCAAAATGGAGGAAACTCCATTGTTTAAGGAGTGTATTGTATACAAAGTTGTACAAGTTGGTAAGAACCTTTGTGTGAGGATGGTACCTATGGTATGTGTGTAGTAGAGGATTGAATTCATCCACAAGGAAACATAGGATTATAAGGCCGATATGTGATATCAATGTTATAAAATATTTATCAACGAGTTTAAGTGAAATATACCATGGGTGAGAAGTAGTATGGTGGGGATTTTGTAATGATTTTTGTACACATATAGAAGAATTTAATGTATTTTTATAAATATCACATATAATTTGGTGGGTTTGAATTGGAAATTGGATTATGGAATATGGTGTATAATAAGAAGTACAATATGAATAGTGTGTTTTTTTAAAGGATGAAATATACACTAGAAGCCCAATTGGGGAAAACTGGACTTACAGTGGCCATTAAAATGGGTATTCCCCCACCACCATAGGTCTAGTGGTGAAAATGGAGACTAGAGATGGAGGCATTATCCAACAAGTGGGAGGCATTAGCCAAATACCTATACACACATACACTCACAACCCCATCCCACAATGCTGAAAAAGAAAACACACATTCCACTAAGACAACCACTGAGTGTAAAATAGTACAAGATTGAAGTAAAGGGGCCATAATACAATCCCAACAAAGATAAACTGAAAACTAGAAAGTACAAAGGTATTTGTAAATCGATCTGCAGAAAATCCTACTTAAAGGGTAGGTGTAGAGTAGCTACCGAAAGCCGTAGGAGTATTCCTTGCATGTATGATCTCACCGGGCACCGTCTAGTGTTAGACCACCAAGGTCTCCATCAATTGAATGTACGATTTACAAGTTATGATTATTTTATTGAAAAGAGGCCAGTTGGGTCTGAGTCCATCCAGAGCTGTTCAGACCAACCCGACCCAACCTGGGATCCATCGACCCAACATGGGTTCTTCAGCCCAACCCAGGTCCATCAGCCCAACCCGGGTTCACCGGCCAGACATGGGTCCATCATGGTTTTCTAGGCCCGACCAGGGGGGTCTGGGCTGCGGGTCCAGCCTGTGGGGTTGTGAGTCTGTCCCATAGGGATATCGCGGGTTCGACCAGTAAGGCTACTATGGGTTTGGGTCACTGGGTCGTGGGTCTGGCCTACCCATTGTGGCTTGGCTCTTCCTTCTTGTCCTGATGTGAGTGGTCCGGCCTCCTCTGGCCAAGAGGCGGCTGGCGCACGACGTCTCCCTCTACCCCGTGGTCTAAGTGGACTATGCCCCTTTAGCCATGTGACATGGCATGGCTCTCCTCATTCGCTCAAACTCACTATTGGGAATTTCTGGCGACCCTTATCACCACCCATAGCTGATGTCATGGGCTACCTCGCTGTAGTGTCGCGCCGACAGTCTCTTCAACAGGCCACCAGGTCCGCTACAATAGTCTGTTTTTTGTACCAAAAGGTGCTCCAGAGTCCTCAGATCATTTTTTTGCTTCTCTCGGCCTTGAATCCTCTATGAAAACCACTTCACTGAACATGATTGAATGATATTAGTAAAAACATCACTATGAAAACCCTAGGGGAAGACGTTGGCCTTTTTCATTTGGCTTTCGTTCATCCCATTAGAAGGAAATAATGGGAAGGGGATAATCATCCAAATATCTACCCTTCAAATTCTACAATAATCAACCCGTCACACATTTAGAACATAAGATCCATAAATCATCCCCTTCATCAAATGATTCACGCTCATTATAGAGTTTTCAAAATAGGGAAATAAAATTATTTAAACAGACACCCTACTAGGTTTTGGATCAATCGCTGATGAAGGTGGTGTCCTATGTTCGTTGCTCATCAAGCCATTGATGTTTGGTCTGAACATGTTCATTGATCCATCATTGTTAGTCATTTTTTTCCGCTCGTCGTTCTCTAATCAATATCCTCCAAGGATTCCAAGTAAAATAAACTAGTATCCTTTAATAACCTTACATCCTTACTATATAATTAAGTAGAGAATGAGATTCTACATTTCTCTTACGCTGAGTCACTGACCTTATGATGCTTCATTAATTAAATTAAATAGTTACCCCATCACGTTGTTGTTAATGTTTGAATAAAATAAACATTCAAGTTTATTTTATTTTACTTCATTTTTATTTTATTTTTAAAATTCCCAGAAAATAAATTTCTCCCTCGACCCATGCCATTCGAGGTTACATCCATTGTTAGGTAATGTTGTCATTCCAAACGCAATAGTGCCGTTAGATTATTAATCTAGGAACCCATTTAGAAGCTTCCAAAACCGAACACATGCGCTATTTTAACTAACTAGTAAAAAGTTCAAACAATTATTTTAGGCTCGCTGGGCCTCATAATCAAGTGCCGTTTGAGCGTTTGGTCTTGAAACAATCCCATAAAATTTTAAAAAAATTACATGGAATTCCGGGACATTACATTACCCCCACCATTAGGTATTTATATCCTCAGGAACCAAAATAAGGGATAAACAAAAAAAATTGGGGTATTGAGTACATATCTAAGCCTCCAACTCCAAAGTGATCTAATAGAGATTCTCGTGTATCCATTGAATGCACACCTGAGAAATAAACCATCCTGGAAGGATCCACCCCTGTCGATCCTCATTCTTTACCAGGAACTCCACAAATGTCTCCCCATCTTTAATTTCCAACTCACCCTAGTAAATGACGTGCAACAAATCATGAATGTACCTCATAAGCTGTGATACATGGAAGAAATTATGCACCTAGGGCATCTGTGGGGGGGAGAGCTAGGTGATATTCCACCACACCGAGTCTACAAAGAATCTAAAAAGGGTCGATGAATCTTAGACATAGCTTGTCTCACTAATAAAATCTTTGTATTCCCTATTGAGGTGAGACTCGAAAGATCACATGGTCTCCCACTACTGGAATTTTGGCCATTTTCAATAGGATCCTATCGCAAATAACTCGTTGCAGAAAACTGTGTCCCAACTAGTATTTTTTGCAACGGGGCCATCGAAAAAAATACTACTTGCGATGGTAAGTGGTCTTGTCGCAAATATATCTTTGATTAAATACATTATGTATATAAGAACCTTTTGTGACGGGCCCGCCACAAGAACTTTTTTGCGATGGTAAAGTAACTCGTTGCAAACAAGTTTTAATATATATATATATATATATATATATAATCTATTTGGGACGAGACCCCGTTACAAAAGGTGCCGTCGCAAATACTTAATAAATAAAATATAATTATGATTAATGAAAAAATAATATTAATATTATTAAAATAAAAAAAATAAAAATTATCAATATTTTCAAATACATAATAAAATAAATAAAAAATATAAATTTATCATTAGTGAAAAAATAATGTTAATATTATTAAAATAATAAAAAAATATTATAATTCTCAAGATTCACAAAAAATATTTTAAAAAATCATAAATTATTATTATTATTATTAGTAAAATAAACAATCATTAAAAAATATAATACTAATAATAAATAAAAAAATAAAAAAATGTTAAAAGTAATAATAAAAAAATTATGCAATATTCGCACTGATATAAAAGTCAAAAACTGTAAATAGTTCATATTACAACAAATGTTCAATTCAAATGTTCTTAACAATACAAAATAAATCACTAGGGGGAATAGTCTTCTGGAGGAGCTCGAGGAGATGAAGAAGATGGTGGAGGAAACTCCATCCATAAACTTCAAGTCAAACAGTGCATGTACCCCATATTCTCATGTCGCTGTTACTACCATCGACACATCTCCTCCTCATGTTGCTGACGCATCTCTTCCTGCTACTTTTGCGAACTCTCTATAAGCTCAGTTTAAGCTCACAACTACTCCTGATACTGTGAGCTAGAAGATGATGCCTCTCCATGAGATCCTCTCAAGTTGGACACCGACATCACAACAGTACCATAATAAGTCCCAGGAGTCAAATGAGAGATGATACCAACTACTCAGGCCTTCTCGAAGGAATAATGAGTCCCCTATATCCGTTTCGCCTTATCAAAATGGTGGGCAATAGTCTGATCAGCCGTCTCGAACTGACTCTCAGCCTGTGTCTGAGAGGTCATGACCTCAAACGAATCATTCAATTTCAATTTGAAATAAAAATAGTGAAAATATTATATATAGTTAATTTTCAAACTAAAAGAAATAATACTGAACACAATCTGATGCTGAAGATCACCTCTAATATCTCTGGTGGATGGATCACTGTACTTCCTCCAATAAACTTAGTACTCTTTAATATCAGGGTGATGAAATGCCTATATGAATAAAAAATAAACAGTTTATAATGTTATATAAAATATTTTAAAAATATACTTACCAGATGCTATCTATGCGTATTGAATGTATGGATACCAGCTCGATGTCTCACCTCATGTCTCCCCCGTTTCTGCCGACCCAATAAAGATCTTCTCTGAAATCCACCACTCAACCATTGTGAACATAATCCATCCCAAACTTTAGATGAAATGTACTCTGTTCGGTGGGCTCTAAAAGAATCATCAAATACTGTCACTCCTTCTTTCCTAATGTTTGTCCTTCTCAAATTGTGTCAAAATTGACAGAAACGCTCACACATAGTCACCTATCATGCCTCGTGGATAGCGCCATGCATGCAATCATCGATTGGATACCATAATCTCTAAAAATAAATTATAATATCAAGTTACTATTGAATTAAATTTCTAAATAAATATTATTTATTTACATACCAACAAATGATTGAACATTCCAAGATGCACATCAACAAGAATATGTTCCCATGTCATCCATGGATACGAAAAATAATTGTGCAAGATAGCTCTCCCCTGTCAAACAACTACATGTGAATGAATATGAAAAAAGAACAAATAATCAAACAATTAGTATATAAACAAATTAATGAAAGCCAACTAAAATACTCAGGTTATCATACCTCCGCATGAATGGATCGAAACCAAGATGTGACCGTTGCTCGGGGATAGGTTCAAGAATCATAAGTCACGCAAGACTGTGCCCCCTCCACGTACTCCCTGAACTGCTAGTATGTTGAGGGTCAAATAATCCCAAATCTTCCACATCCAAAGGTTCCTCAGCTTCCTCCAACTCACAAAATAGATCAGGGTCCATCTGAAACACAAAATTATTGTTGTTAGTAGATAGTTGAAAATAACAGTTACATATAGATATATATTAATTATGATTATAACCATCATTTAATTGTGTCAATGTTCACCTTCATCATCATATTCATATCTGATGATGTCAATGTCTTCGTATTCATCATTGGAATCATCAATATCTATATGAGTTTTAGTTTCATCATCTCTTGTCATTTCAAATTCATTTGTAACATAATTAACATCATCGTCACCATCAACCATTAATTGTGGGGTGTCATCATCGATATTCATCTCATTGAGAATGATGGATTTTGAGTAGTCTCTTGAAAATTTTTAATTCCTTGTACTTCATCAGAACCACATTCAGTTTGAGTAAACTGATTTTATTGAGATTTAATTTTCAATATGCTCCACCAATCACTTAGGTCTCTTGAAATAACACAGTACTCTGCGTATTATATTTGATTTCCTTTTGAGCCAGTAAAAATGGTTCGTTTACTACTAGAATACTTTTATATTTAATATAGACAATTCCATGAATCAGATGAACACGCAAGCCTCTCTCTAATTTTCCAACCACCGACATTTGTACATTGTTATGTAATTCTTCCATAGATAACACACTTCAATAATTTCTTCCAGAATGCCGTAAAATTCAACTTCAGTTTCTCTATGATGCAATCCTCTCAAGAAAACTCCAATATTCATTTTTTTGGATTCCCCATATTCACATGTGTGGAATTGAAAATCATTCACCACATATGCATTATAAGATTTATCCATTTTGGAAGGTGGGTTACTCAATATACACAATCACTTATCAATTTTAACATCATATTGAGACACCTAAAAATTTATAAAATAATTATACATATAATAAATAATAGACTGAATGGATTTAATAAACCATAAATAATTTATGTTAGCAATTTTTGAAACCATTGAGAAATTTTTTTGGTTGGCGTTCTTCAAGAGCAGATGCTGTAATTTGTGGAAGCTGTTTCTTGATATGATTATCATATAACCTACAAATAAAATAATTTTACTTACTATAACATAAATTATAGAATAAGTGATAGAAGAACTCACAGTACAAATGATGTCATTTATTCACAGTTGAGAAGAACATATGTATGAGATCTGTGATGTTCATCATCTGAAATCCATTGTTCATAAACTCCACCGAATCCAATCTCTGGCTGATTAAAAACTAATAATCTTTTGTCTATTTCATCATCAACATTCCCCTCATTCTGTCCCATGTGGTTGTGTTTTGAGGGATATTCATATTCAAAATAATGAGAGCAGAAAAATGAAATTTCCTCTTACAAATAAGCTTCTGCAATTGATTTTTCAACTAATACTTTGTTACATACTTTTTTATTCATTTTTTTCATGCATCTCTTGAATCGGTATATCCATCAAAATTGTATTGGACATCCACATTTATCTTCATGTGGAAAATTTAATATCAGATGTTCCATTAAGTCAAATAAATCTGGTAGGAATATTTTTTCCAGATTATATATAATGACAGCAACATATTCTTCCAAATTACTTCACGAGTCATAGTCTATTGTCGCCAAAACGTTTATCAAAAAATGATATGTCTGTTATCAAATCCCAAATCATAGAATTCAAAAAACATCTAAATCCAATTGGTATAAGTATTTCCATTATAACATGACAATCATGACTTTTTAATATGGTAATATGACCATTATTAACAAATCTTTATAAATTGGAAGCATAAACATATGAAAGTCTCAAATCTGCAATCCACTGACAAATTAATAAGTGAAACTCTTTGGACAGTGTATAAGCTAATTTTGGCTTCATTAACCTCTGTGATTTGACATTTTGAAATAGTTCAAGTTCTAGTCGTCTACAAATTTGGGAAAGATCTAATCGTGCCTTTACATTATCTTTAGTCCTACCTGGTGTATCCAAAACTGTATGAAATAAATTATCAAAACAATTTTTATCAATATACATGACATCCAACCTGTGGAGGACCAACAAATCAGACCAATATGAAATATCCCAAAAAATGCCCTATTTTATCCAATTATGTTCTTTTCCAAAGCCATGAATTTTATATTGTATTAATTTTGGCCCAAATGTGATGAGAGATAATGAAAATACAACTAATTTTATCTTTGTAGCTGAGATCATTTTTGGAGGTTAATCTCTTTAAATTGTGCCTTTTCCGAAATGATATTTGTTCCTCCGAAAAGGATGATCAGTTGGAAGAAATCTGCGATGACAGTCAGAATAGCAAGGTTTTTTTTCATTGACGATCATAAAGGATTTGTTGTCTTTCATACAGTAAGGACATGATTTTAGACCATGTGTACTCTAGCCAGATAACATTCCATATGCTGAGAACTCACTAATCCTCCACATCAATGCAACTTTTAATATGCAATTTTGTTTTGCAGCAACATCATATGTACTAAAACCATTAATCCACAATGAATTTAACTCATCAATAAATGTTTTCAAATAAATATCAATATTCTTTTTAGGATGTCCAGGGATTAATAAGGTCAAAAAGATATAGGGATCCTTCATCAACATCCATGGAGGTAAATTGTACAGAGTAATAAAGATAGGTCAACATGAATACTGAATACCATAAGAACCAAACGAACAGAAACCATCAGTATAAAGACCCAATCACACATTTCGGCCTTCTAAAGAAAAATACAGATGTAGAGAATCAATTTTTTTTTTCATGAATCACCATCTGAGGGATGATCCAATCTTTTATCGGTTGAAATCTTGGTTTCATGCCACGAAATCATTGACGTCGTGTTTTGAGACATAAATAAACGCTGCAACCTGGGTGTAAGGGGGAATTATCTCAACTATTTTACAAGAATCTATCTAAACATCCCCAATTCAGATTCTTTATACATCAATTTTCCCCTTGTGGGACAACTATCGAACGACTCATTTTTACCAGTATATGAGATGCAATCATTTTCACAAGCATGAATCTTCCGATAACTGAGGTCCAGATTACGAACCAACCTCTTTCTCTCATAGTAATTTGTAGGAAACACATTTCCTTCAGCTAATAATGTTTTAACCAAATAAAATATCTGATCAAAATAGTTTTTTCTTATCGAATTATTTGATTTAATAGCCATTAATTTTTCAACCTCTTCAAATTTTCTTGTCTTGAAACTATGATATAATGCATCCTAAGAAGACCTCCACATCTCATAAAATTTAGATGGTTCCAACTCATGAGTAAAATCAATATCATCTTGAGTTTTAGTTTGTTGAATAGATGGACCTACAACATCATGTACTAAATTTTGAAACTATGATGTATTCATGATCAAGTTATTAGAATCTTCTATAGAACTGTGTTCACCATGTTAATACCAAAAAACATAATCTGTTTGAAAACCAAACCACAAGAGATATACCCAACATGGTCAAATGTGTTAAATGTTCTCATATCACATTTTTTACAAGGAAACTTAATTGTTCCTTATAAAACCAATTTTGGTTTTGATGGCGCTAATGATAATAAAGTGTCAACACCCTCAATATATATAGGATTTAAACCAAAACCATTTTAATTTCAATGCTGATTAATCCAAGCACGATCATCTAATAATGATTGTGGTCAACTTCCTTCTTCCATATTTTTCTACAAAATATAAAATCATTACTATTTTTAAATAATATGAAATTAGAAAAACACTATCCAAAAAAGAAGATAAATAATTACAAATACTTATTAATAAATACCATCAATTAAAATCGACATAATTTCTAGTGGATTGATAGATACTCTTTTGTTCAACAGCTCATTTACTTGCAACTTTCTCACACTGAAATCACAATGAAGAATTTTCTCAGAGGTATGGATATTCATTCTCATGCATACAAAAATGTATAAGTGTACCTCCGATTAGATTCTTCATTGTGATTTCATTGTGAGAAAGATGCAAGTAAATGAGCCGTTGGAGAAAAAAGCCTCATTTTCGTCGATGAATCATCTTCTTGCAACTATCACTGCCTAACAACATTATTAAAAATGTGGTCCTATGAATTTACATTCAAACTCATGCATACGAGATTGGATATGCATATGTAGAAGCATATTTTTCATAATGTTTTTAGTTGGTGAGAGTTGAAAGGATAAGAGTCATCGAGAAAAAAGGGTTTCATCAATCCATTGGAAATTGTGCCAAGTTGTTATAATTTATTACAATTGATTTTATTCTCAATTATTCATAATTATTCCTAATTATTCATAATTATTCCTAATTATTTCTAATTATTCCAAATTTTTTATAATTATTCCAAATTATTCGTAATTATTCCTAATTATTCCTAATTATTTCTAATTATTTCTAATTATTCCCAACTATTCCTAATTATTCCTAATTATTTCGAATTATTCCTAATTATTGCTAATTATTCCTATTTATAGGTAATTAGTGCAAATTATTCCTATTTATTGATAATTATTTCTAATTATTCGTATTTAATAGTATTTATTTGTAATTATTCATATTTATTGGTAATTATTGCTATATAGTTATGTTTATTCCTATTTATTCCTAATTATTAGTAATTATTAGTAATTATTACTAATTAAACCTAATTATTCCTAATTATTCCTAATTATTCAAAATTATTACTAATTATTACTAATTATTACTAATTATTACTAACTATTACTAACTATTACTAATTATTACTAACTATTACTAATTATAACTAATTATTTCTAATTATTACGATTTATTACTATTTATTAGTATTATTAGTATTTATTACTATTTTTTACTATTTATTACTAATTATTACTATTCATTACTACTTATTACTAATTATAACTCATTATTACTTATTATTACTAATTAATACTGATTATTACTAATTATTACTAATTATTACTAATTATTACTAATTATTACTAATTAATAATAATCATTACTAATTACTAGTATTTATTACTATTTGTTACTAATTATTACTAATTATTAACAATTGTTACCAATTTTTACTAATTATTACCACTTATTACTAATTATTACAAATTATTACTAATTATTACTAATTATTACTATTTGTTACTTTTTATTACTATTTATTATTAATTATAACTATTTTTTTAATATTTTTTACTATTTATTACTATATATTACTATTTATTACTATTTATTACTATTTATTGATATTTATTACTAATTATTACTAATTATTACCAATTATTGCGAATTATTACTATTTATTACTATTTATTACCATTTATTACTTTTTATACCTATTTATTACTATTTATTACTATTTATTACTATTTATTTCTATTTATTACTATTTATTACTAATTATTACTATTTATTACTATTTATTACTAATTATTACTAATTATTATCTATTATTACTATTTATTACAATTTATTATTAATTATTACTAATTATTACTAATTATTACTAATTATTCCCAAGTATTACTAATTATTAATAATTATTTCTAATTATTACTAATTTTTACAATTTATTACAAATTATTACAATTTATTACTAATTTATTACTATTTATTACTATTTTTACTAATTATTACTATTTATTAGTATTTATTACTATTTATTAGTATTTATTACTATTTATTTGTATTTATTTCGATATATTAGTATTTATTACTAATTATTAGTAATTATTAATAATTATTACTAATTATTAGTAATTATTAGTAATTATTACTATATATTTCTATTTAAAGTATTTATTACTATTTATTACTAATTATTACTATTTATTGCTATTTATTACTATTTATTACTAATTATTAGAATTTATTAGTATTTATCAGCATTTATTACTATTTATCACTAATTGTAATTACTTATTACTATTTATTACTTGTTATTACTAATTGTTACTCTTTATTACTGTGTATTAGTATTTATTATTATTTATTAGTTTTTATTAGTATTTATTAGTATTTATTACTATTTATTAGTATTTATTACAATTTATTAGTATTTATTACTAATTATTAGTATTTATTACTAATTATTACTATTGATTATTATTTATTACAATTTATTATTATTTATTACTATTTGTTACTATTTATCAGTATTTATTACTATTTATTAGTATTTATTACTATTTATTAGTATTTACTAAAAATTATTAGTATTTATTACTATTTATTACTAATTAATATTATTTATTACTAATTGTAAATATTTATTACTATTATTTTCTAATTATTACTATTTAATTCTAATTATTACTATTTATTAGTATTTATTACTATTTATTAGTATTTATTAGTATTTATTAGTATTTAATACTATTTATTAGTATTTATTACTAATTATTTGTATTTATTTCTAATCATTACTATTCATTAGTATTTATTACTATTTATTACAATTTTTTACTATTTATTTGTATTTAATACTATTTATTAGTATTTATTACCATTTATTTGTATTTATTGCTAATTATTAGTATTTATTAATAATTATTAATAATTAATACTATTTATTACTAATTGTAAATATTTACTACTATTTTTTCTAATTATTACTCTTTATTTCTAATTATTACTAATTAGTTTTAATTACTATTAATTACTGCAAAATACAGCTACTAATTACTAATTACCGCTAATTATTTATATACATTACTAATTATAGTTAATAATTATTAATTATTACCAATTACTAAGAATCAGTACTAATAATTTAATTTTATTATTACAAATATATATTGATGACAAAACAATTTAAATCTAACTTAATTACAACTAATCAACAATAATTATAGTTAATTATTACGAAATTAAATAAATACTAAATTAAATAAAACATAAATACCTTTAAATTTGATTTTATTATAATTGTAGGCGGCTTCAAAACGTCTTTGCAAAAAAAAAATAACTCTAAAAAATTTTCACTCTAATATTGGAGTTTAGAGAAATAGAGGAAGAATGAATTCTGGAGGAGGGAAGAAAAAACGAATGGGGGTATATATAGGTTAGATTAGTTGCGACGGGATTCACATCGCAAATAGTAGTTTTTGCGAAGGGATTCCCGTCGCAAATAGTATTTTTTGTGATGGGACCCGTCACAAATACCTTCGGTCGCATTAATTATGGTTGGTGGTTAAAAGGTTATTTGTGACGGGCCTCGTCGCAAAACGTAACCTACCAAGACACTATTTGCGACGGGACAACATCCCGTCGCAAAGAGGTTTTTACCCCATCGATTATTTGCGACGGGTCCTGTCACTAATACCCTCCGGGGGTTCGAACTTGTTGCGATGGGAGTTCCCCCATCGCAACTAATTTTTTTTGTCTCCTTGTATTTGCGACGGGCTGTGCATACCCAACACACATACCTTTTCGCAAGGTTTGGCGCACAAGCCGTGCCAATCCACGCGTAAATTTTTTCAACGAGGCACCTATTTTCGTTGCAAATAATTGGTTATTTGTGACAAGTTGATTGTCTCGTCATAAATAACCTCTTCGACAGACTATTTGGGACGAGATTTATTCCCGTCGCAAATAACCCGTTGCAAAAAACGGGTTTTCCCATACTGTCCCACTTAGAATACCAAGGGTCTCCATCTCCTGTCAGCATAAGAATTCTTCCTACTCTTTATAGTCCCCATCCACTCCTGGATGACCTGATCCTTCTCAATGGTAGTCTGTACCAACTCAGAACCCATTAGTGCTGACTCCCATGTGTCTGTCCAACATAACAGTGATCTGAATGGTTGCCTGTAAAGCGCCTCGAACAGTGCCATCCCAATGGTGGAGTGGTAAATTTTGTTGTACATGAGCTCCACCAGTGGTTGGTGATCCTACCAAATGCACATAAATTCCATGATATAAGCATGAAGTATGTCCTCTAAAACCTGGATAATCCTCTCCGAACACCATCCTTATGGGGGTGAAAATTCATGCTCAAATGAAGCTGAGTAATGAATGCCTCTTGCAATCCCTTCCAGAACCAGGATGTAAAGCGTTGGTCTTGATCCGAGACTATTGTTGATGGCCCCCCATGGAGTCGAACTATCTCCTGCACGTAGAGGCATCTCAATCCCTCTACTGAACCCTACTCATCGATGGGTAGAAAGTGGGCTGACATGGTGAGCTGGTCAACAATCACCTAGAGAGTATCGTGCCCCCTTATTGAACAGGGTAAACCCATCTTGAAGTCCATTGAGATACCATCACACTTCCACTATAGTACCTCAAGTGGATGAGTAAAACAAATAGGAACCTGATGCTCCTCCTTCACTTGCGGACAAGTGAGGCACCACGAAACGATCTCTTCCACTTCCTTGTTCATCCTCGACCACTAGTATTGACATCGAAGGTGTTGGTACATCTTCACCACTACTATATGTACTTCCAAAGGGGAGGAGTGAATGTCACGACCCATCCTCGGGGCCCGTGCCATGACTACCCCAAGACCGCCTTCCATAGGCCAGGGGCTGACGACTAGCACCAAAGGTGTAATCCCTATAAAAAGGGAAGGCATTGACTTTTAACCTGTAACACACACACAGCCTGAACCCAAGCAGCAGAGTAAGCAACTGAAAGTAAACACTAAGTAAAACTATATACAAAATTAAGTGTTGAAAGTAATGGGGCTAGAAATACAAGCCCCATAGCAAAGTACAACAACTGTAAAGCTAGTACAACTGCAGAAAGGTAAACACCAACTACTAAGTCATCCTACGGGAATCCCACCTGAAGGGTGGGTACATATGGCCTCCTCAACACCCCAGGTCCATCCGTCCTCTCCGAGTATGTCTCGCTAAGTGGTCAACCTCCAGGTTCCATCCAGCTCTAAAACCCTCTACCTCGATCAGTGATGTCCATCATCTACAACCAACACAATGATGTGCGGGCATAGCCCGTGCAGGGGTGAGTATAACAATACTCAGTAGGGGACCCCAAGACCCCCTAAGGTCTCGCAGAATCCACAAAGGATAAGCCACAGTAGAAAGATACAATCACAAAGTATCAACCAACCCTACTTAGGTATATGCCCATACATATACCAATGTTATCAGTCACAGCCCCACTCCAACTCTCGAGCCCAATCAAAACCTAGTCCACACAGGAAGTAAAGTCAATCACATCTATGATAATGATTGAAAGACAAGACTCAACTCACACAAGTATACATATTTCGTATAGAGATAGTGATGATTAGATGTAGTCACTGATTCATCTAAGCTGTCAGACCCACACAAGATACAGAACCAGCTAAGCTGTCGGACCCACAAAGGATACAGGACGAGCTACTCTGTTAGACCCACACATGATACAAGAACAGAAGTTAGAACTGTCAGACCCACAGTAGATCCTGGTACAGTATCATCGCTGTCGAACCCATGGAGGATTCCGGTTCAGTAATCATCGCTGTCTAACCCATGTAGGATTCAGGTAGAGTAGTCGTCGCAACCATCTCTAGGGTTGCTGCACATATCAATCTCGATTCCAGGAGGGTCCTCTCCTTGATCCAAGTGACGATACATCAACTACCATGATGTCCTAAATTGATGTATCATGTAATTCTATCTCATCATAAGGAACCCAATGCGACAGACGACGTGTCAATCGGACGTCGGGTCTGAGAGATATTGGTATTTCCATTCTAGGGGCCCGGTTGGATTATGCTCGTTCCAAACCTGGCCATGGTCAAAAGTTTTCCAAAACTCACTTAGAGTATCTCAAAAGGACAGCCTCTTAGTGAGGGTCCCAGTTCTGTAGACGACACGTCATTCAGACGGACGGTCTTGAAGATATTCACAATTAAGTGAAGTCGGGCCCAACCCGTCAAGCCTAGTGGGCTGGCAGGTTGGCCCGACCCGGCTTGGTGGGTCCGACCCAGCTGGGGGGGGGGGGGGTCGGCCTAGCCTGGTTTGGACGGTCCGACCTGGATGAGGGTCGGCCCGACCCGGTGGGCTGCGGCCCACCTAAGGACCCGGATTGCGGAGCGGGCCTGTCCGGTTCACCCGACGGCGCCGAGCGGCACCGCCACTCCCCAGTCCAGCTGGTCGTAGCCAGACAGTTCTGCCCGATGCATGCAGCCCGCACAGCTGGCTGCAGTTCTCCAATGCACAGTGCCAAGCGGCGCCGCGGTCCACAAGCCCGTCTAGCAGGTAGCCGGCCGGTTCGCCCAGTAGAGCGGCCTACGGAAGAGGGCCACTGTCTTCTACCACGTGGCACCTCCAGGTGCTACGGCTCTTCAGCTCGGCTGACAGGAGGCCGACCGGTTCACTTCGGCTGAGCGACCCATGGTTTCAGGCCGTATCTCCTCTGCACGGCACCTGCGGGTGCCGCTGTCCTCCATCCCGGTTAGCAGTAGCTGGGCTGTTCCTCCAGCCAAGCAGCCCGCGGATACAAGCCGTGGTTTTCCTCCACACGGCCGGGGTGATGGCGCTGGTCCACCGCCGTTGTGGCCCAGCATGGCCGTGGTCTTCGGTTCCATAGTGCAGTGCGACGACGCCACACCTTTTCATCCGCCACGGTTCTTCTCAGGCACGATGCGACGACACCATTCCCTATTGGATGCACCTCCATCGTTTTTAGGATTGAAAAATATGGCGGAGGTTCGGGCCTTGTTCGTGCGGCACTAAACCTCCTCGTTATGATGTTAATAGTTGTAAATTCACATTCCATGACCAGAATGACGAAGTTTGAAAATATAAACAACTCAAAACAACCCCCTACATTGATTTCAATCTCCGCTTGACAGAGTCGTGGAAGAAGACATCACAAAAGATGGATTTCGTTCTGTCAACGTCGGAGGAAAATTCATTGTCATTGGTGAAATTTTTCAAAGGCGGCGTCTTCTCCCCTGACACTGAGGAAAATGAAAGAAGATGGGCGTTCTTCGTGGAGAGAGTATTATTCCTTCAAGAATTATTCTCCTCTCCTTTGTTCTCCCAACCAGTATTATGCCAACCCAATTAAGAGAATGTAATCTCTTATTTTAATGTTGGAAAAATAAATTCAAAAGAATTCATATAGATTAATTAAGTAGGGCATTAATTAATCTTAGGTGTTGGCACTTTAATGAGGGAAGGTGGAAGGTTTAAAAAAAATTAAAAGAAAAGAGAGGTAGCCTCATTAATTCAAAGGGGAGTCCATGAGTTTCAACGGGGGGTTTAAAGGGAGTTGAGGGGTTTGGTGTTCATGTGGGCCCCACCACACAATATCCTCCCATGGGAGGTTATGTGTGGTGTGGGGCCCACATACAACTTCCCTTTCGTGGATTTAACCACCACCTATATAAAAATATGTTAATCATATTTTTATTTATTTAAATTAGAAAACCCCATAAAATAACTTCAAACCTGTATAAAACGCAATTATGGTAAAGGTCCCCTTAAGATAATATCGGCACTATGAGTTCATCGGTGTCCTCAAATATCAATTTTGGGCACCGTTTCAAAAGATAGAAAAACCCGCACGTATGTTTACTGAACATACCCAAAAAAAACATCATAAATTGATTCCGGGAACACCGACCCTTGGAATCAAGCACCGTGAGAAACTACAGACTTGTAAAATTCCCAGGTATTTAAGAAAAAAAAATTACATGGGATTTCTGAGTCTTTAAATTCTCCCTACCTCAGGGATTTACATCCCCGTAAGATACAAGACACACTAAGGGAACAAATGGGGGTACTGAGCACGCATTAGAGCCTCCTGTTCCCATGTGTTCTCCTAGAGGTTCCCGTGATACCAGTGAACATGCACCAGAGGAATCGACCATCCACGCATGAACCGCTCATGTCGATACTAATTCTCCACTGGAACATCCGTGAATGTCGTCCCGTCATCGATGTTCATCTCCCCATGGTCGATGATGTGGGACGGGTCGTGCATGTATCTCCTCAGCTGAGATAAATGGAAGACATTGTGCACCCAGTGCAACTAAGGTAGAAGAACCAGGCAGTAAGCCACCTGGCCTACTCTGATATGGACTTGTAACGGTCCGATGAACTGCGGAGATAACTTGCCGCCTCAACCAAATCTCCGCAGACCTCATCGTGGTGATACCTGTAGGAAGACATGGTCGTCATCCTTGAACTCCAGTGGTCTCCGTCTCATATCAGCCTATGAATTCTGTCATCTCGGTGTAGTCTTCATCCACTCCTGGATGATTTGCACCTTCTCCATCGTAGCCTGAACCATCTCTGTTCTTACAAGTGCTGACACTCCTAGGTCAGTCCAGCATAGTGGTGATCTACAAGGTCGGTCGTACAATGCCTCATAAGGCGCCATTCCGATGGTGGAGTGGTAGATGTTGTTGTACACAAACTCCACCAAGGGTAAGTGATCCTCCCAGCAGCGACCAAAGTCAAGGACACATGCACAGAGCATATACTCGAGAGTCTGAATGGTCCTCTCAGTCTGATCATCCATCTGATGATGGAAGGCGGTGTTCAAGCGAAGCTACATCCTGAAAGCCACCTAGAACCCCTTCCATTGGTGAGAAGTGAAACGAGCATCCCAATCAGAGACGATTGTCGATGGTACACCATGAAGCCTAATGATCTTCTATACATAGAGGCGTCCCATGCTCTCTATTTAGCAATTCTCTCTGATCGACAGGAAGTGGGCCGACTTGGTGAGTCGGTCAACAATCACCCAGATAGAGCTATGTCCTCAAGATGTACGTGGAAGTACCATCAAGAAATCCATGGATATCTTGTCCCACTTCCACTCTGTGACCTCAAATGGATAAACCAAGCATGCTAGAACCTGGTGCTCTGCCTTCACTTTCTGACAAGTGAGGCATCGCAAGACAAACTCTGCTACTTCCTTCTTCATACCCGACCACTAGTGCTGTCATCTGAGGTCTTGATACATCTTTGTCACTCCTGGATGTACCGCTAGAGGGGAAGTGTGAAACTCCCTAAACAACTCATCCTGTAGTGCAACTGGTACCATGGTATGTCCTATGAAGAGGATGACGTGCTCCCCACCTTCAGAAAATCCATCAGGTGCCTACCCTGAGGATATATGAGCACGTCTCATCTCACCATCAATGTCCCCATGTTGTGCCTCTCTAACTCACTGATGGAGTAGAGGAGTGACTATGAGATACTACAGAAAGGCAGCTCCATCTCTATCCAAAAGGATATATGCAATGCGTGCAGCTGCTCCGTCGCATATCCTAGCAGATGAATTCCCGATCTCCTACTGAGAGCATCTGCTACAACATTACCCTTCCCAAGAGTGTAGACTATCTCTAAGTCATAGTCATGGAGGAACTCAAGCCATTTCCGCTATCTCAGGTTCAGGTCCTTCTGCGAGAAGATGTTCCAGAGACTTTGGTGGTCCGAATAGACTGTAAAACGCTCGCCCAACATATAGTGCTGCCACATATTCAAGGCGAAGACCACTGCTGCTAACTCTAGGTCATGGGTAGCGTAGTTCTTCTCATTCTCTCTCAACTACCGTGAAACATCCGCGATCACTGCCCACTCCTGCATCAGGACACACCCGAGTTCGGTCCTTGATGCGTCGTAGTAAACTACGTACCCTACACCCTCATCCGGTAGCCTCAAGATGGGCGCACTGGTCAACCTATACCCCAGCTTCTGAAAGCTCTACTGGAATCTATCTAACCACATGAAGGGTTTTCCCTTCTACTTCAATGATGAAAACAGTGCTGCTACTCTGGAGAAGTCTGGAACAAATCTTCGATAGTACCCATCTAGACCCAGGAAACTCCGCACCTCCGTCACACTCCTGGGTGGCTCCCAAGAAAGCACTGCCTCGATCTTCACTGGATCCACTACAACTCCATCCTCCAAGATAATGTGACCCAAGAAGTAAACCTCTCCAATCCAGAACTGGCACTTCGAGATCTTTCCATAAAGCTGGTGGTCTCAGAGTGTGTCTAGTACTACCCACAAATGGTAGGCGTACTCCTCCTCATTAGTCGAGTAAATCAGTATGTCGTCGTTGAAGACTACGACAAAGCGACCGAGGTAAGATTGGAAGATATTATTCATGAGACTCATGAAAACTACTGGAGCATTGGTTACACCGAAGGGCATAACAAAGAACTCGTAGTGGCCATACTGATACCTGAAGGCTATCTTCTGCACATCCTCATCTCGAACTCCATGCTAGTGATAGCCTGACCTGAGGCCTATCTTAGAGAACCATCATGCTCCCTTGAGCTGATCAAAGAGGTCGTCAATCATTGGGAGTGGGTACTTGTTCTTCACAGTCCCCTGATTCAGGCGATGGTAGTCGACACACATTCACAAGCTCCCATCTGCCTTCTTGGAGAACAAAATCAATGATGACCAGGGTGAAACACTGGGTTTGATAAATCCCTTCCCCTACAAGTCCTCCAGCTGTACTCGTAGATCAAAAAGCTCGGAGAGAGCCATATGATATGCTGGAGTAGATATCAGTGTTGTCCCAGGGTACATGTCAACGTAGAACTCTACCTCTCTGTGAGGAGGTAGTCTTGGAACATCGTTAGGAAAAACATCAGTGTACTGATCCACCACAACAAGAAAACTCGGACTCCGCACATCAACCTCTCCGAGGATGAGACTATCCAACTGATGTGTGATCTTCTATCCTATCCTCTACATAAGTCCATCCAGCACTGAAAAGGCTCCTTTCTTGCCGGTGAAGGTGAACCTGGTCCCATCCATGCGGATCCACCGCAATTTGCGCCTAATATAGTCAATCTGAGCATGAACTGTGGATAACCAGTCCATACCCAAAATGACGTTGTAAGTCCTCGACGCCACTAAAATAAGATCCCAGATGAAACTATCGCCTTCTAGAGTAAGATGACACTGCTGGAACCAGTTATTAATCGTCCAGTCTGCTTCCGTATGAGTCTCTAGCCATAAGGATCGAGCCAACGGCTCCGTCGGAATCTCCGAGCTCCGAACGAGGGAATTAGAAATAAAAGAATGACTCGAACCCGTGTCTATAAGTACTGCAACAAGGGTGGAGTAGACACAGATAGTACCTCAAATAATCTCAGGTGCACTGTGGTCGTAGGTCTCGACTTCCTGGAGCTGAGCCCGCCTCTGTCCGCTAACTCCCTGTGTTCAGGGTGGACCTCCTGGTGGTGGTGGTAGATCCTCAAATCATCATCCACCACCCACTGATCGGCCAGCTCCTCTACCACATCCACCTACTCCCTGCAGACCACCATGGTCAAACCTCTGCCTCTGCCTAAGAGGTTCCCTACTGTCTGCTACTCATCTGCACGACGGGTCGGGCAGTCTCGATCCATGTGGCCCTGCTCGCTGCATGAATAGAACTGCCTGCTCCTCATATAACAGGCTCTATCTCGTGTTCCCCTTATAACTGAACCTGTATCCTAGGGTCGCCCACCTGATGGCCTGGTCCGCTTGAACCTCTAAATCATCTGCCTATTTCATGATACAGAAGACTCTGCTACGTGTCGCCCTGTGGTGGGTTTTTCCATTGGTGACTGCACAGCGAGAAAACTCTCCACTAGAAGGGATCGCTCCAGCACCCCCTCCTGCGTTGGAATACTGAGGGGAATTGTTGAAGCCCTCATCTCATGCCTGAGTCCTTGGTCGAAGGTCCGGGCCTTGATGAATGGGTCCCGTACCATGTTCGTGGAGTAGCGTGAGAGGTCGGTGAACCTTGCTGAGTACTGAGATACTGTCATGCTGCCCTACTATAGATGAAGTAACTCCTGAATCCGCACCACACGATGGTGGCTGGAACAATCTCAGAGTGAAAGAAACATTCGATGTTTTCCTGATTAATGATGCCTTGTCATGCACCTAGAGCATCAGGCTCCACCATCTTCCTGTTGCCTCATGCAGGAGACTCATGGAAAGGATCAACATGAGGTCAACTGGTGTCCCTACCAATTTGAAAACTCTCACTACGGCCTACAGCCAATCCTCAGCTGCCTGTGGGTCCGTCTCTCCCCAGAACCTGGGTAGCCTCTGGCACTAGAACACATGTAACGCACTCAGGAGGCATGCACTATCTGCTGCTGGAGATGGTGGTATCGGTGGCCCAGCGGGTAGTGGTACCGCTGGTACCTCCGCTGTCATGGAGCCCTGCACCGAGGCCTCGTTGCTCGGTGGGCTACCATATCGTACGTAACTCGGAACCCTAGTTGGCTACCTTTATGGGGACATCCTAAAAATGAATAGGTACACCATGGTTAAAATAGTATACCTGGTGATCTGACACAATGTAATTACAAATAAAACTTTTCAATGGAAACACACACGCAATCAGTGTTTTCGTGCACTGAATCAGAAATCAGAAGTCAGAGCCCTAGTATATGGATACGTCGACCGCCACACCAACACTGATTTCCCTAAATTGATAACCACACCCAAAACACTTAACAATATTGCTGTTAAAAGAATCAGAGTCTAAGTTTTGGGGTAGAACCGACTCATCTGATCCTAATTTGTCATGACCCATCCCCGAGGCTCGTGCCATGACTACCCCAAGCCCGCCTTCCATAGGCTAGGGGCTGGCCACTAGCACCAAAGACATAATACCTATAAAAGGGAAGACATTGACTTTTAACCTATAACACACACACACAACCTGAAAAAAAGAATCATAGTACGCAACTGAATGTAAACACTACGTAAAACTGTATACAAAAGTAAGTGCTGAAAGGAAAGGGGCTGGAAATACAATCGCAATTGTAATGTACAAAAACTGTAAAGCTAGTACAACTGTAGAAAGGTAAACAGAAAATACTGAGTCATCCTCTAGGAATCCGACCTGAAGGGTGGGCACATATGGCCTCCTTAGCACCCTAGGTCTATCCGTCCTCTCTAAGTACGTCTTGCGAAGTGGTCCACCTCCGGGTTCCGTCCAGCTCTAAAACCCTCTGCCTCGATCAGTGCTGTCCATCGTCTGAAACCAACACAACGATGTGCGGGCATAGCCCGTGCAGGAGTGAGTATAACTATACTCATTAGGGGACCCTGAGACCCCCGAAGGTCTCCCAGAATACACAAAGGATAATCCACAGTATAAAGATACTATCACGAAGTATCAACCAACCCAACTTAGGTATATGACCATACATATACCTATGTTACCAGTCACAAACCGACTACAACTCTCGAGCCCAATCACAACCCAATACACACAGGAAGTAAAGTCAATCATATCGATGATAATGATTGAAAGAAAATACTCAGATCACATAGGTATACATCTTTCTTATAGAGATAGACATGATCATATGTAGTCACTGATTCATCTATGTTTTCAGATCCACAAAGGATACAGGACCAACTAAGCTGTCAGACCCAAAAAGGATAAAGGACCAACTACTCTATCGGACCCACACAATATACAAGAACAGAAGCCAGAATTGTTGGACCCACGGAGGATCCCGGTATAGTAGTCATTTATTTTGAACCCATGGAGGATTTCGTTTCAGTAATCATCGCTATAGAACCCAAGTAGGATTCCGGTACAGTTGTTGTAGTAGCCAGCTCTAGGGTTCCCACACACAACACGCTCGATTCTAGGAGGGTCCGCTCCTCGAGCCAAGTGACGATACATAAACTACCACGAAGTCCTGAGTTGATGTATCCTGTAGTTCCGTCTCATCATAAGGAACCCAACGCGGCATAAGACACATCAATCAGACACCCGATCTGAGAGATATTGGCATTTCCGTTCTAGGGGCCCGGTTGTATTTACAGTCATTCCAAACCTGGATAATTTCCAAAGTTTTCCAAAACTACCTTAGAGTATCACAAAAGGACCTCCTCGTCACGAGGGTCCCTGTGCCGAAGACAACGCGTTGTTCAGACATGCGATCTTGAAGATATTTGCAATTAAGAGATGTTGGGCCCGACCCGTCAAGCCCAGTGGGCCGGCGGGTCGGCCCGACCAGGCTCGGTGGGTCTGACCGAGCTGGGGGGTCAGCCCGGCCCGCGGAGCGGGCGGGTCCGGTTCGCCCGGCGGCGCCGAGCGGCGCCGCCACTCTCCTGCCCTGCCGGTTCTGCCCGGCACACGCTGCCCGCACAGCGGGCCGCGGTTCTCCACCGCGCGGTGCCAAGCGGTGTCGTAGTCCACCAGCCCGGCCAGTAGCCGACCGGCCGGTTCACCCAGTAGAGCGGCCCGTGGAAGTGGGCCGTGGTCTTCCACCATGAGGTGCCTACGGGTGCCGCAGTTCTTCAGCCCGGTCGGTCGGCAGGCGGGCAGTCGGTTCGCTTCGGCCGAGCAGCCCGAAATTGCGGGCCGTGTTTCCTCTGCGCGGCACCTGCGGGAGCCGCGGTCCTTCAGCCCGACCAGTAGTAGCCGTCCAGTTCTTCCAGCCAAGAGTCCCAGAGATGCGGGCCACAGTTTTCCTCAATGCGGCTCGCGCAACGGTGCCGGTCCACCACCACCGCGGCCCAGCCTGGCCCCGACCTTCGATTCATAGCACATCATAATGGCACCACACCTTTTCATCCACCGCAGTTCTTCTCTGGTGCGGTGCGATGATGCCGCGCTCTATTGGCTTCGCCTCCGTCATTATTAAGATCAAAAAATATGGGGGAGGTTCGACCCGTGTTCGTGTGGCCCGAATCGTCCTCGTTATGACATTAACAGTTGGAAATTCATATTCCGTAATTAGAACGACGAAGTTTGGAAATATAAACAACTCAAAACAACCCCCTACCTTGATTTCAATGTTCACTTGATGGAGTCTCAGAAGATGGTGTTGTGAAAGACGAATATTGTTCTGTCAATGTCGGAGGAAAAGTCATTATCATTGGCGGCATTTTTCGTGGGCGGGGTCTTCTCCCTTGACGCGGTGGAAAAGGAAAGACGATGGGTGTTCTTCGTGGAGAGAGTATTATTACTTCAAGAATTCTTCTCCTATCCTTTTTTCTCCCCACCAAGATTATTCCATACCAATTATGAGAATGTAATATCTTCTATTAATGTTAGAAAAATAAATTCAAAAGAATTCAATTAGATTAATTAAGTGTGGCATTAATTAATCTTAGGTGTTGGTACTTTAATGAGGGAAGGTGGAAGGTTTAAAAAAATTTAAAAGAAAAGATAGGTGGCCTCATTAATTCAAAGGGGAGTCCAAGAGTTTCAAAGGGGGATTTATAGGGAGTTGAGGGGTTTGGTGTTCGTGTGGTCCCCACCACACAATATCCTCCCATGGGAGGTTATGTAGGGTGTTGGCCCCACCAAAAAATTCACTTTGGTGGATTTAACCACCACCTATATAAAAATATGTTAATTATATTTTTATTTATTTAAATTAGAAAACACCCTAAAATAACTTCCAACCTGTATAAAATGAAACTACGCTAAAGGTCCCCTTAAGCGAATAACTGCGCTGAGAGTCCATCGGTGTTCTCAGATTTCAATTTCGGGCACCGATTCAAAAGATAGAAAAACCCGCATGTACATTTACTGAAAGTACCTGAACAAAATATCAGAAATTGATTCTGGGCACACCGGGCCTCGGAATCAAGCGCCGTCAGAAACCGTGGACACATAAAATTCCCATGTAATTATGAAAAAAAATTTCCACGGGATTTCCGGGTCTTTACAGTGGAACTCCTTCCTAACCTCCTCACGTGATTCCACTGGCACAAGAGTGCATTGGTCATGTAGAAAGGCATAAAGCTGGAATATCCCCTTCATTAGTCCCATGAACACTTCTATAGCATTGGTCATGTTGAAATGCATCACCAAGAACACGTATTTTCCATACTGACATCTAAAGGCTATCTTTGGTTCATCCTCATCCAGTACATGGAGCTAATGATAGCATAATATGTGGTCTACCTTTGAGAACCATCTTACTCCCTTCAGATGATCAAATAGGTCATCAATACATGGAAGTGGGTACTTGTTCTTCATGTTCACCTGGTCCAGGCACCAGAATTCCATGTACAACCTCATACTTCTGTTTTCCTTCTTGGAAAACAAAACTGGGTCTTCCCATGGTGAAATGTTGGGTATCACGAATCCCTTCTCCAGCAAATCCTCCAGTCGTACCCTCAACTCATGATGCTCCACAGGAGCCATCCGATATGCTGGTGTGGATATCAGTGTCATCCTAGGGTACAGATCAATGCATAATTCTACCTCTCTGTGAGGAGGTAATCCCATAACATCTTCAAGAAAAATGCCTTCTTACTCATACACCACTATAGAAAAGTGAGGAATCTTCTTGTCCACTGCACTGTGGGTGAGACTATCCAAATGGTGAGTGATTGGTTGAACCCTCTTACGAGAAAGTCTATCATATTCTAAAAAATCTCCTTTCTCACTAGTGAAGGAAAATCCGGTCCCATCCTTGCAGAAACACCACACTCTGTGTCTAAAGAAATAAATCTGAGCATTAATGGTGGATTATCAGTCCATACACAGGATGACGTCGTAATGCTTTGACGCCGCTACTAGGAGATCCCATCCGAAGCTGTCACATCCCAGAGTAAGCTCACACTACAGGAACTTGTGTATAATCCTTGGATCCCATCCCCTAGGAGTCTCTAACTGTATGGATTGAGCCAATGACCCCACTGGGATCTCTATGCCCCGAACAAGGTCTGTGGAAAGGAAACAGTGACTAGTACTTATGTCTATAAGAAATTCCACTAAGTTGAATAAGGAATAGATCATACCTCTAATCATCTATAGAGCACTGTGGTCATAGTCCACCATCACATATAGCTGGAGTCTCCCCTATCCACCAGCTCCCGGAGCCCGTGGTGGACCACCTGGGGGTGGTGGTGGTAACACATCAAACATCCATCCACTGTCTGCTGCTCTGCCTGCTCCCCTGCCACATCTTCCACCCTACAGACCTCCTCACTTGAACCTCTACCTCTACCTCAGTGGTCTCTCAACCTTATGTTAGTAGTCTCTGCGACAAGTCCGGTAGAGGATGCTTGTAGGCTCAAGGATTTAAACGAGTTCCAAAGGCAGAGACATCTTAGGTTTAGGGGTGAGACTGACCCCTAGGTGGAAGAAGATTGTCTTGAGTTTGTTACGTGAGTCTTTTTTCTATTAAAGACGCCTCTCAACCAGATGTTGATCTTATTCACGACCCTTCTTCAAGGCCCGATGGGGAGATAGTGGAGCTTGAAGATCCAGACACCTGATGAGGCGACCCTCACCTAGACAAATATTGAGTTACTCTTCATATATGAGTTATTTCTCATGACCCATCCCCTAAGGCCCATGTCACAAATACCCTAATCCCACCTCCTGAAGGCCAGCGGATGGAGACTAACATTAAAGGAATTTTCCTACAAGTGGGAGGAATTAGCTGAGTACCTGTACACACGCACACTCACTACCCCAGCCCACAATGATCAAAAGAAAATCACCCATACCACTAAGTGTAAAACATTAAAAGATAAAAGTAAAGGGGAAAAAATACAAGACCATCAAAGATAAGGTGAAAACAAGAACGTACAAAGGTCTCTGTAAATCCATATGTAGAAAATACTACAAGAAAGGTCGGTGTAGAGTTGTTGTAGTAAGCTGTAGAAGTACACCCCGCCTTTCTGATCTCATTAGGCACCACCTGGTCTTGGACCACCAAGTTCTCCATAAATAAAACAAATTATTTACATGTTATGACCATTTTACTAAAAATATGTAAGGTGGGTTCGAGTTTGGTCTGACCCGGCCGGCCGAACCGACCCCAGCCGGTTCGCTGGGATTGCCAGGGCCGTGGGTCTGGCCCACAGGGCTACCACTGGGCCCCCCATAGGTCTAGACTACTGGACTACCCCAAGCGGCCCACCTCCTCCAACTTTTCCCGCACTGAGTGGGCCAACCTACTCCAACCGCGACTCAACTAGAGCGCCATGTTTGCTCATACCCACCGCTAGCCATTGCTAGTGGCCCAAATCCCTTCCCATGACTAATACCACCGTCCACCTTGCTTTCGTGACACACTGTTAGCCCATGCCACCTTCGGCACATGGCCACCACTAGTGGTCTCTTTTACGGGATACCAGGTCCACTATGGTGGTCCATTGTCTGAACTAGAAGGTGCTATAGAGTCCTCAGATCTTTCTTTCACTTGTTGAGGGATTGAATACTCTTTGTGACCCACTTTTCCGTAAACACGCAAATGATGTTAGGAAAAAAATCACCAAGAACACCTAAGGGACATACATTGTCCTTATTCGTTCGGCCTTCATTATTCCCTTTAGAAGGAAAGAGTGAGATGGTGATAATCACCCAAATATCTACCCTTTAAATCTCTCAACAATCAACCCATCTCAAATTCAGCATGCACAATCCGCGAGTCATTCCATTCATCAAATGATTCATCCTCATTGTGGAGTTTTAGATATGGGGAAAATCATATTAGACAGACACCCTACTTGGTTATGGATCAATCACTCATGAAGGGAGAATCCTATATTCGTTGCACATCAAGCCGAAAATGTTTGGTCTGAACCCGTTCATTGATCCATCCTTATTTGTCATTTGTCACCACTCATCATTCACTAACCAATATTCTCCATGGCATCCAAGGAAAAGAAACAAGGATCCTCTAATGACCTTGTATCCTCCCAATATAATTAAGTGGCGAATGTGATTTAGCGTTTCAGTTACGTTGATTCACAGACATTACGCTATTTTATTTATTAAATGAAACAATTTACCCATCACATTGTAGTGAAAGTTTGAATAAAATAGTTGTTCTAGATTATTTTATTTTGTGTCATTTTTATTTTTTTAAATTCCCAGAAATTAACTTTCTCCCTATACCCACGTCAGTTGAAGTTAGGTCCATTATTAGGTAATGTCATCATTTGGGATGCAATAATGCCCTTAGTTTTTTACTCTAGGAACCCATTTAGAAGTTTCCAAAACTACACATGCAAGCTATTTTAATTGATATAAAAAAGTTCAAACAACTATTCCGAGCTCATTGGTCTTCGAAATCTAGTGTCGTCTGAGCACATTGTCTCGATATAATCCTATATAATTAAAAACAATTACCTAGAATTTCAGGACATTGAAACAATATGAAAAAAGGAAATATATATAATTTATGAGAAAAAATTCACTATAATCAATTTCTAGTATAATCTCATGTTTTTCCAGAAAATGAGTATTCAAGGTGACTTTTTCATGTCCGATGCACTAGAATCAACATATAATAGATCAAAAAATCCACTAAAGGATAACAATAAATTCCTACCATCTTTATACATTAACCAAAAACAAAAGTATAGAATAATATAAGATAATTACAAAAAATGATAACCATTATATTAATAAATACTTTATTAATTTCCAAAATTTAACAGTAATTACAAAAGTTAAATACAAATCATTCCATAAATAACTATACTTAAAATTCATCAAAATAATACTTAAGAAGCTTGAAAACCAAAAATTTTAAGTATTTGATCCCACATTCTTCCAAGATAAATTTAATATTTATCTTCAAATAAGATTAGTCACTCATAAAATCACATACTGAAAAAGGTATTTCCCTTAATCATATAATTCCTAAATTATTATAATCATTTAAATAAATATTAAAAATACTAGAAAGACACATTTATATCATATATTATTCTGTAATATAATTCAAAATTGAATCCTCAAATAACAATTAATGTTAAACCTAAGGTTTACACATACCACAACCCAATAAAGAATATCCAAAAATATCATTAGTAACCTTGAATTTCAATTAATTAAAACCACAAATTGGTTGTCTATGAATTTGAAATTATGATCCAACTTAAGCTCATATATCCATGATGGTATCCATAACTCCTAAGATAAATATTCATGAAAACATCCTAATCTCAAATTTTCTATAAACCCTCATCCAATACCAACTGTTATAGGCTCGAACATGTTCTCCTAGATATAGTGCTAAAAACATAAAAATTACATTTCTATCTTTGATACTGATAAATGAAACTTTATTTTTTCTATCAAAATCTTAAAATCATAAAAAAGATATATTGAATCACTTACATACTCGATAACCTTTTTGGTTTAGAGTTTTATAGATTTACAACAAAATCTTATATAAACAACACTCATTACATCAGGAGAGTATGTTTCACACTATAACTAATTTTTCATATTCCATATTATGTCTTCAAGTTATCTGATAAAATTATTCACATATAAAATCTTTCTATTCACAAATAATTTAACATAATTATTCATAACCAGGGTAAAATGAAACATAAGATGGGTGAGATCACATACATAGCAATGGTGTACATAAAAATTAAAAATTTAAAGTCATCAGTGAGAATACACCGATCATAAGGATATGATGACTTAATATGGGTGTATGAGAATTAAATAATAAAATTCAAACCCATTAATACTTGGATCATAAGTCATGATACACAGAATAAATCATTAACAACGTTAAGGGTCATATGTATCACTAATCACGATCCATGTTCTTTCAATCGTGATCAAAATAATTATTAAAAACCCATAGTAAGCATAAAAGAAATGTTATGGTATATTATGACATTATCTTCATAGAACCCTTACAGAAAACTTATAGAACCCTTGAAAATAGGAATAAAAATACAGTCAAATTCAAATATAATTACTCAATCCATTGGAGTGCTGTATTGGTGCACCCATCATATAAGCTATATGATCACCCAATATCACAAAAAATTTCCAAGATACATAAGATGAATAAATCACATTGGACCTGCATATGATCATAAAACTAAAAAAAATCCATTATTCCTTTAATGACCTGATTAAATCGTTGAAAATAAATATGTTCCTTGAAAAAATATTGGAAATATTAATAATCTATCAAATAAAATAATGAGGATGGTATCAATAAAAAATATACCTTGTAGAGAATAAGTGACCTCAATTGTTTTTGACATTGATGAATTAAAATACCAGTAAAAGATCATTAAAACCATTCTTGAGTAAAATAACATTTTCACTTTGAAAATAAATTTTAAAAACCAAAAATTCAAAAAATATTTTGAAAATAAATTTATTTTAAAACAACCTTTGACAATTATAAAGGAATCACAAAATAAAATAATGTTCTGGAAGACAGGATAATCCTTTAATATCATAAATGATATTGCTTTTCGATATTTGGTAAATAGAGTCAAAAGTGACCCATTTGAAAAATATTCATAAATTTTATTTTTAAAACCTTGTAAAAGACAATTAAATATCATTTAAAATTAATTTTAAAAAATTATCTTTATAAAATAACATTTCTTATTTGTTATGAAAAAATGCATATTGAATAGAAATATTCCTTGTCTAAAATAAGATACAACATCAATATCACCAATAAATGACATTCATGATGTTTATTTAATCAATAAGGGAGGAAATAGAAAATAAAAATGTAAAAAAATCATGACCAGAGAAGAATAAAAGATATTTGTTTCATGAAAATAATTTCATATGATCTAACCCAAGGAACTTTTAAGATAATCATTCTAGAAAATATAAGAGATTAAAACAAAAATATTTTTCCACTTTGGTAACTCTTCAATCATATTCCCTAATAAAGAATAACATCAAATGAAAATTTAAATATCATGAAAATAAGGATACTAATGATATATTATGTCAATGGGGATGTATATACACATTATAATTGATGATAGGTTTATATCATAAACTTATTTCTTAAGGAAAATGAATTTGAGACAGATAACCCTCATAATGATCATGTCATTGAATTGAGAATTAATAAATGAAGATAGCATGTGTAAAAATGTAATTCAACAAGAAAAAGGGTAAATACTTAATAAATTATTTGATAGATTTATTGAAACATAATCATGGAATAATAAAGTCAATGAATAAATGTTACAACCTAATGAAAGGAAATTGAGTTAAGAAACTGTTTCCCACATGGAAACATTTAAGTCAAATACCATTGGATATAATAATTCAAATTTAAAATTAAAATATCAGGAAGTAAGAAATATGTTTGATATACATGTAAAAGGGTTAGTATATACATCATATAAATTAAATTTTTTGCATAACTATAATATATGCCTAAGTGAAAGTATATTAAGATGAAATCCATTACCTCGAGAACGAGCTTGCTATATATGTCCTTTAACACCTGTATAATAATCTCATATCTATTATTTAATTACTGAAGAAAATTTTATGAATTATTACCTCTTACTCATACCATTTATTTAATTTATTATAATTATATCTAATTACTTAATTATTTAAGTCCAAGTTACACACTTTTTATATGTTCGACTCATAATTTTCAAAATAACGTTAGTGTGTTAACTATAGTCAAAGGGGTCATTATTCCATCATATATAGAATAATAATCATGAAATAATTAAAACTTTTATATATAAATTATAATTTTAAAACATATCATGGATTATGGTTCTGAAAAATTAATTATGTTACAATCACGGAGACAAAAGGTCGTAATTACGCCTGAGCAACATTTCCATTTTTCAATAATTATTATATAAATAAGGTAAGTATTAATTTATATTTGAAAAATGATTAAAATATCATAAATAAATTATTCTTTATTTAAAAAAAATATACACTCATTTATATATATATATCATTCAAGTGATATGGTGATGAAAAACGAATCACATCACTTTGATGTGGTGGTAGTCCACATGTATGCACGAACGCCGTTATCATTTTTCAATCTAAAAAAAGGTATAAATATATAAGATATGTTATATTTTAGGAATTATAAATACCTCTTGAATATAATATATACAAATTAATTCCACTATTTTATTTAGTCGTAATGGGGGGTGATGGAAAAAAATTACATCGGTATGTGAGGCAGTAGTCATCCGTACACAGAAAAGATGAATTATTTTCCCATTTTATAGTGGTTAGTAAGGGAGATGAGTTTATAAACTAATATAATCACATCAAATTATATTTATTATACTTATTCTCTAATCTCATTATGGTTTTATAATGTTTTAGGGATGTGGAAGAATAAATAAAATGAAAATGCTCAGTTAAGAACCATACCTCTTCTTTGGACAACCTCCTTTGCATTACACCTTAAGATATATAAGTTTGGTATTCTATGAAAAATAATATCTCTATAATGTGTGGGTGAAGTTAGAAATATATTAGAGTAGATATTGTTTGAAAAAATGGATCTTGAGGTTCAAATAATTGGGATAAAGAGGTGCCCTTTTATAAGAGAGAGGTGATACACTTTTGGAATTTCATAAAATATTAAATTAATATAAGTTAATTATTATGATAAAATGTAAAAAATGGATAAAACTGTAATTTAATAAGATTATTATTCAAAATAATATTATAAAATATAAATTTTCAGTGTTTGGATCACATTTTACCCGTAATGTTTTGTTTTAACCCTTCACTAACCCTTTTGACAATTATAGTGATATCAATGGTTTTTACAATTAAGGGGTTAATGTAATTACTATAAAAGGAAAAGAGACCATAAATATACAATGATTGATTCCATAAACCATATACCATCCAATTTTTTTGATTTATGTTTTTAGGAGTTTTAAATTATTTAATAAAATATTATTTGTTACAAAATATCATTAATATCAATTCTTGAAATATTCATTTAATTTGAATTCAAAAAATAAAAGGCGAAAATTAAAATCAAATAAAATGATTAAAAAATAAATAAATTGTCATTTTTATCTATAAAATTCATGGAACATAAAAATTCATTCAAATCATATTATTTTTGTAACATTTTTATAGTAATTTTGTTTATATTAATTGAATAATTACTGCATTAGTATTGCATAATATTTGAAGGTAATCATTTATTCACTAAAAATTATAAATAAAATTCCTTAATGAAATAAAAATAACTTTCAAATAACTATTTTTTACTTATCATATCCTCTATTTATCCTTAGGCTAAAAATATTATAGTAATTAAAATCAAGAGTGTGGTATTTTTGGATTTCTATTAACTAAAATATTGTAAAAGTGAAAATTATATTCAAATGAAAAAGATGAAATATATTAGAATTTTGGATTATTATTTATGATATATAGTCATAAAATAACATTAAGTCATGTGTTAGTGTAATTTTGCAATCCTTATCATTTTATTTTTTACTTAAATTACCCGATTTAACCTTTATCTTGATAACATAAATAATTAATGTTACTATTCATATTGATCAAAAATCAGATTTATTAATTTACTAAATTTGGACCTCATGAATAAAAATTTGGAATAATTGTTTTTTAAATTAAAAATATATAATTGTAAGAATTGAATTTAAAATTAAATTGAAAAACACGATGAAAAATAATTTATCAGAAAAATGGATTCTTTAAGTATAAATGTTTTTCATACAAAATTTAATTATTAAATTCATTTTAAATCCATCATTAAAAACTTTTAAATCAATAGTAACTAATGAATGTTTTTAAACTAATCCATAAAATAATTTGACTTTGTAAATTATCATAAATAAAATACAATTTTAAATAAAATTCAATATTGTTCACTAATCAAAGAAAAATAAATCTTTTTAGAAAAAATATAATAATTTTACCATCTGCTAGTTTTGATATGATTATTTTAAAAATAAAATTATTTTTGTCAAATATATTTTATGAAATATATATAAATTAATTATTTTTTTTCATAAAAACAAATAAAAACTATTTTTGAAGAAAATATATTTTGGATAAATAAATTTACTTCACTTAAAATAGAATGATTATTTTATATGAATTAATAATTAATATTGAATTTATTTAGGATATTTATATATATATATTTCATAATTTAGTAAACCGTATTCATTCATTCTAATTCAATTACTAGATTTTAACAATCATTTAATATTTCATTGTTTATTTAAGTTTGAAGTTTCATATCTTGTATATTATCGAAAAAAATAATCTCTTTTAAAATATTGATATATTATAGGATCCAGGTTCTTTATAAGAATTATTCATGATTTTATTTGTTTACTTTATACTATTATAAGGATAGGAATGTATGAAAATAATAAAATTTTCAATGATTTTTAGAATGAAGTATAAAAATAAATCGGTAAGTGTATTAGGACTACCTAATTAGACTGGTTTGGTGAAAATGTGAGTTAGGAACTCACTAATTATATAAGAGATAATGGAATTTCTTCTTAACTCACTCAACATAAAACACCGTAATGGAATTACATGTCTGATAATAGTTATCATTCCCTTTTAGACATGGTTTGGTTGCTGATAAGTCAGTGTGACCATCCCGTTCATTTTATGGATATTCTCAAGAAAATACTATATTTACACTTAACTATGTTCCATATAAATAATTAAAAAATATAACATATGGTATATGGAATGGTAAATTAACCTGTAATTTTTATAATGATTTTGGGTTTTAAAAAATATTTATGAAATTTGGATTCAGATAAACTTGTCCCTAAATCAAAGAAATGATCATTTTTTGGGTTATCCAAAAGAGAATGTGGGATACAATTTTGTAACCTTATTGATAAAAATTAATTTATGTACCATCGAGGGGTTTTACTAGAAAAGGATTACATTGTTTAAGGATTTACTGGGAGGAAATTTGAGATTAGGTAAGTTCATGACAAAGAAAAAAAGAAGTGTTCCTAAGGTGGAATTCTATCAATTTTTACAAAGATATATAGGTAAAAAAATGACTCAAGTTACATAAGAGCATACAATTTTTTGTAAGAATCATCATGTTTAAAGATATTTGTATCACATACTGAAATTAATTATTAATTAAGGTTTTTAGATGATGATCCTAATTCCAACATAGAATCTATTAAGGGTTATAATTATGAGAATTGGATAACTGTGATAAGATTTTGGATATAATCCATATACACTACCCATTTTTTAATCTTGGTGGATGCACCCAAAAGGGTGATACCTATTGTCTAATTTAATAGTTCGCGATGACATAATTTATCACTCGAACTAACTCACTAATGGGACTAAAGGTTCTTATCAATATCTACAGGATAGAAAAAAGTGATTGGGAATCAAGGGAAATACTCTTTAGAGAAATATTTACCCCAAATCATAGTTAACACATGGTAAATAATTTATCTACGATCTAACATAGATCTTCCATACATTGGATGTCTACGAAACATCAAGTGAGAAGAACTTGAATAAATAAAAAAACCAAGTGGTTCAACACAAATATTAATTATTAAAATAATTTTTATCATTTTACACCATCAAAAGAATATACATAATAAATAATATGATTATAAATTAAAAATAAATAAGAAGGATGTTTTCTTAGATGATATATAGCTATCCAAAACTAAAAACAAATCCCCAACCAATCTACATCTCCAAACACCTCCCTCTAACCTATGGTTTCTCACAACATCATAAATCCCCATTTTATCATTGAAAATAAATAATAAATGAAAAATTACTTAACCACGAAACTATATATAAATTGAATACCACACACACACAATAGTGTGTATATAGAGTGTGAGTGAACATGCTTAGTATGATCCTACCATAGAGTTTATACAATTCCTTTAATGAAAATGTCATAATTATCATTTTATATAAAATAAAAAATAAGGTTTTCCATTTTTAATAGAATCATATATAAAAATATCATTCCTTGTAATATAGAAAAAGAATCATTTCCTATTTTCAAGAACAATTTAAAAATACTTTTAAAGATACACTAGACCAATTTTAATTCTTGAAAAACAATACAAATCCATTTTAAAATAATTTTACAAAACCTTTCATGAAAAATAATCCATCGAAAAAACAAATCTCTTAATTTATGTAATGACCCACCTTTTTTACAAAGGTATATATCATTTTTTTAATTTGAAATTTTTATTTAAGCCTTGTAACGTGTGATACGTCCTAGGAGAGGTTTGGGGAGATTTTGAGGATTGTACAAAGACCAGAGTTCTAAAAAGGTGGGCTATAGGCTGGGCCACACAGTTAGTGGAAACCATATGACCTAGTATGCATATTTTTTCTATACCATGAAGTTGTAGACAAGGACACCTATAAGTCTTCACGGTCAGTTTACAACCATAAAGGCCTAAGCGCACGACCATGAATCCAAATGCAGATGTTGGATAAATCCTTACCATATGATTTTGGAATAGTTTGCAGACCATGTTCCAAAACCATGTGGCCCAAATTTATGTGGTGAAATAAATGTTTTAACCCTCTTTAATTTTAAAAACATAATTTTATCTATTACTCTTATTACTCCTTAGTTTTTAGTATCTCTTCTCCTCCTGAAGATCAAAATACCTCTATTCTTTGGTCTATTACAACTACTCCATTTAGAAAATAATATTTGATCCAAAAGAAGCGTTGGATGGCCCAAGATAAGGCTATAATCACATACCCTTATTTATTTGAGAAATTTCTCCATATATTGAGATATTTAGATTCATGCTCATTCAACCTATTTCTAGGGTGTTGGACTAAAACTCATATATCTTCCAACCAGCTTCATATATGAGGTTTACATCAAGCGATGTTTCATCTATGGACCTAATATAGGTGCTCAGATAGTTTTCAATTTGAGTTTTGGTCATTTCTTATTTATTTCCTTATTCCATAATCCAACATTTTTTGATATTCTATGTTGTGTTGGATCCTTCATATCTAAATGAACGTAGTGCCTTGATAAAGTTTAATTGGTTCTTTCTTAGGGGTTTAGACAACACACATACTCTAAATGGACACCGATTGGTGTGCCACTTTTTAATTGGTCATTTGGGCCAAATGGATCCAAATACAAGGAACCCAATTTAGCTTTTAGATTTACTTTTGAATAAAATATCCATTAAATCATGTGTAATTGATGTATTCTAGGGTTAATCAAAGGTGTTTGGCTCATTTTGACTTGGAATTTCCCAAATAAAAAATTTGGTTGTTACAGGTCCTTACTCCCAACCCCTATACCTTTTAATGAAATTGTATGTGTTTAGAAAAATTGGATGGTTTTTATTGTGTAAATTAACTAGGGTAAGATGGATACGACAATCTAAATGACTTTGTTTCAAATAGAATGGTTTCAAGGGATGGAATGGCCTTTCCCTTTTTATCTTTTTTTATAAAGAAATGCATCATATGAAATGGATTTATTTTTTATAGATGAACTTTATTGATTGATGTTCAACCCATGAATTTTTTAGTGTATTGTTAAATTGATGAATGCTAAATGGGAGGCCTCGAGGGACTTGAATATTTTTATTCAAACACATGGGAGGTTTTGTCTCATGTGTCATGTGGTACACTTGATCATGCCTTAGTTACTTTGTGAAATTCTTGGAAACATTACATAAGTGGTAATTATTTATGATCATTTTATTTACATTGGACATACTTATAAATTAAAATCATATATTGTAATTATTATTCCATATTTGATATCGAGCCAGGGGACCATGAGAGCCCTTGGGAGGGGATACCGTGTGAGATTCCCAACAAGAGTTGGGGGATTGAACGTGAGAAATCACCTGATTATGGATGTCTATGGGTTATGTCCCAGTTCTATCAGTTCGTGCATGCCAAGTGACCAAGAGGGCTCTTGAAGTTGGGCCATGGGATTGACCATGAGAGCTATCCTTGGTAGTTGATGTCTGAGAGTTATATCTTGATCCATCCCAACAAATAGATATATATACTATATATAGGGACTTGGTTAGACATACCTTCTTGGTGTCCCTTTAGAACTCAAGTGGGAGGTTTTTCATTTATTCAACATTGAATTAAATTCCTACTTATGCTTGAATACTATTTATTTAAGATAACCTACTCATATTACACGTAGAAACCATTGGTGGTGTCTTACTGTTATTTTTATCTCACACCCTACTCAGGGCTACCTTATCACATGATACAATTATGTTGTTTAAGGTACTAGAAAGGGTAATGGACCTTCTACATGATGTTGACATGTGTACTTTTCTCGATTATAAGCATAAGATCGATCTTAGGCTTGAGATGCTTATAGACCTGTTTTGGTTTTTCCCCTTTTGGTCTATTATTTATCATACATAAATTTCTTATATTATTAGCATGCAATGAATAATTGTATCATAAAAAACCTTTTAGTTTTTTTCTAGGTTATACAGTTTTCTTTTTTTCTTCTACAGCTCAAATATTTATTTACTTTCTATACATATGCTTTTATTGAATATGTCTATTGTATTATGATTTTGTAACCATTCCTTTTTTTATTGTACCCACAACGTTACTATGATATGAGTGTATAGTCTCCCCACTATATTATTCATACACCCATGCTGCTAGTAGCATTCTCTGGTGTATATAGAGATGCGCCTGAGGTCATATGGCCAACTGGGATCGGGGCATGGGATAAGTGGAATCCAGGTGAAGGATGTCCCAAAGTGGTATTAGAGGAGGTTCCATTCTTGACATACTATTTAGAGACAGAATAATGTGGATTGGTAATGCTTGGGACTTAGTCACAAGCCATGCTCGGGCATCACAAACCCATGTATGGGGTAAGGGCCAAGTTTCCTAAAATATGATTGATGTTCTATTTTTGGACTATTTCTGTTGATACAATTTCACCATTGGGTGACACACATGCCTTGTGATGTTATTGGAATTATGATTTTAGTACTTTGGACAAATGAAATGAGGGCTCTGAATTGGATCCTACATCTCAATAGGCACAATATGATTAGCCCCAGCATTTATTCATGTCACATTTAATGTTCAAGGAGAATTGACTATTTCATAGTAATTTTTACAATATATATATATATAATTTTTGGTACACCTTTTTCAGGTTTTGGATCATGTTATGGTGTCTGGTTAGTGGGTGCCACATTTTGATTTATATGATTTATGGGCTCTTATAGATCTAAAAATGGAATTCCTTATAGATTAACCATTTAAAAATAGTATGAATACTTTATAATGTGAAATTTAAATTAGAATGACATCGAAGTGAGTGCCATATTTTGGTTCGAATTGTGTATGGTCCCTTATAGACCAGAAAATGGAATATAATAGGATTCATCCAATTCAAATGTTTTAAATGTTTATGGTGAGTATTGTTTTCAAATGGGAGATGAATTTTAGCCTCGTAACATCCATTTTACTCATGTATAATGTAAAATTTTAACCCAAACACAACAATAGTAGTGGGTTGGGAGATTTTATCATTCTTATGGGTTGTTATGGTATGTTGCACCATCTAGAACTTGATTTTGATACAAATAGAGAGGTGTGGTCTATTCATAAGAAGGAATTAGTTTCTGTCATATTTTATTAAATGAAATATTCTAAATTATTTTAATCCCTTTTGAGATGTTCATTTGGAATTTCTGTGTTACGATTCCATAACTTCCTTAAGGCACATGCGAGGAAGGCGGTGACCGTCATGTTATTAAGGTGGCATGCCTTGAGATGCTGGTCATTACTCCTGTTGAGCCACTTGTGGCGCCACATCCTTTTATTTAGATGGTTGCTGATGCCCAGTTTTATATGGATTATTATGTATGTTTCATAACATACAAGGGGGAGTGAAACCTGCCCTATGTGTGGTAGAGTTAACTCATATAGCATAATCCTCCCACCTTCTCAAGGGATGGTGGACCACATGATAAATAGTCCCAATTCGAGGATTTATTTTCTATATTTGAGAACTTTTAGATATCCCCAAAGTGGAGGGTTAATATATCTACATATATGATTCAAGACTCAGCTAATAGGTGGTTGGATTTTATCACCCAGGAATATCGACATAGAGAGATGGTTTGGGATGTCTTCGAGTCCTTCTTCAATGAATACTTCCTTCCTAAGACTCTAAGGGTTGAAAGCGCTAGAGAATTCACGAATCTACAGTAGGATACTATGTTAGTAATAGAATAATAATCCATTTTCTCTGAGATAAAGTAGTTCTCTCACTCTCTATCTTCTGATGATTTGATGACTACTATGCAATTTGAGGATGGGTTGTGTTATGCCATCCATTCACTGGTCAATGTCTTCAAGATGATGAAAACTATTGAAATCGTCAACCAGACCATAATTATAGAACAATATCTAAGGGAGGATGACAGTGTGATCCAGGGTGGTGCAACACCTAGGGATTCCTAATAGAGAAAGGCTACTCAGGGAAGTCGAGAAGTGAATCAAGGCCATGGTAAATGCCATGTACATGTAGTTCATCCTACACTATAGGAGTAGAGAACTAGACCATATACAATAAGAGGAACCATTCTATTTTCATCCACTTTAGTGTCTACTTTTTTTAATATAGGTTTCTCTTACTCATTTATATATGCGAAACTCACTGAGAGTTTCAGACTCAACATCGAGTACTATCATGGTGTTATGAAGCTAGATACACTATTAGGTATCTATTTAGAGGGCATTATCCACTCTCATAATTTTCCCCTTGTGATAGGTGATTACCTTTTTGGATGGAACCTATACATCCTCGAAATGAAAATATTTTATGTAATCATTGGATGGACTGGAAAGTTTACTATAGATACCGTATTGACTGCTATCATTAGAGGGTTACATTTACAACACCAGAGGGTGTTACACACATCCATAAGGGAGAATGTGATGTCAGTGAAACATGAGAAGGACCCAAGTGGTAGAGGCTGGGTATTGTTACAACACAAGTCAACAGTATTTACCTTGATGACTAGGGGTTACAAGAATATATATTTCCCCCTATATTAGATCATTTCAGATACATTTTTTCCTAATGTATTCTATGTTCTAACTCTGGTGCGAGAGTTAGAGTCTACTATTGATCTTGTTCCATGAGTAGCACTAGAGACCATTCCTCCTTATATGATGGAACCAAAGGAGCTTCTGGAACTCAAGAATTAGTTGGTGGGTCTAGAGGTAAAAGGATTTATACACCCCAATAGTTCTCCTGGGGATTCACTGATCATCTTTTCCAAGAAGGAAGACGATACCCTCAGGCTTTGCGTGGACTAATATCAGTTGAATCAACTTTCTATTAAGAATCAGTATCCAATCCCTAGAATATAAAAGCTCTATGATCATCTCTAAGAGATAAGGTGTTATAAAAGACAGACCTGAGGTTAGGCTATCATCAGGTGCATTTTAGGACATAAGATATAACTCTCAAAACCTTCAAGAGAAGATATGGTTTCTATAAGTAACTGGTTATTCCATTCAGACTCAAGAACTCACATACAGTCTTCATGGACCTTATGAATCTGGTTTTCTATCCATATCTTGACTCATTTCCGATTCTCTTCATTGATGATATGTTGGTGTATTCACACTCCAAAAACTTCCATGAAACCCTTCTTGAGATCATGATGAATACACTGAGAGATAATTAGTTTTATTCTAACCATAGTAAATTTCACTTATGGATCAAAAAAGTTGACTTATCGGGTCAAATAATCACTGAGTAAAGAGTTTTAGTTGACCCAGAAAAACCAATAGATGTGGTTTATTAGGAAAATCCAAAGAATATTTTTGATATTTATAGTTTACTGGAGCTTACTAATTACTAAAGATGCTTTATACATGATTTATCATACCATAAAACACTGTTTACAATCTTGAAAAATAAGGTTTATAAATTCATATTGTTTGAATCTTGTGAATAATCATTTTAGTTGTTGAAGGGAAGACTGACATTAACATCGATCTAATTCGACCGAAACCAGGAAGGGCCTATATGGTATACTATGATGCATCAGGTGTTAGGATTTTAGCTATTCTAATATACAAGGAGTGATTTGTTTCAAATGGTTTTCATTAGTTGAGGCCTCATGATAGAATTACCCGACACGTGACCTCGAGCTTACTGCTATTGTTCATGCCTTACGATGTTAGAGAAACTATTTTCTAGGAGTGCATTTTTTGGTTTTCGAAGCCCAAAAAATTTTCAAGCACATATTCACTCAACGTGATCTAAATATCTAGAAGTATATGCAGGTTGATTACCTTCAATATTTTTAAACAGAACTTTCCTACATGCCATGAAAAGGGAATTAAGTAGTCGATGCTTTGTGCTGGAAGACTCAAAATCTGGTGGTTTAGGAATATAGTATTGAATGGAAGCTTATTGGCTTATTCAAAAATATTCACATTGAAATTGTAACACCCCAAGCTTCTACGGTACGCTTCTCTTTGAATAATGTGATAGCGTGTGTTGTACGCAACACCGAGTTCTAACACACCATAACCAATCAAACTAGCCGTTATGAATAGTAATACATACTTTTTGAAATTATATATATTTTATATTTCAAAATAGACTTAATTTTTGGATTCAGAATATCGAATTGAGCCTATGGTGAAATTTTTGTACTTTTTGGATAACTTTAATATTTTGATGAATAGTGAAAATTACTAAATTTTAATTAAAAACAACTTTTTAAATCAAAATAATTAATAGTGATAAATTATGTATTTGAGTGGTTTTAAAGTATATTTAGAATATATTTTTACCATTTAATAGTATGTTGGTCATTGGACATAATTTTACAATTAAACCAGACATAAACAAGTGTCAATCTTTTGATATTTATTATCTCTTAAAAACACGCTTTTTGTTTTAACAACGGGAATTAATTATAAATTAATTTCTGCCACTTCTATGTTTTGAATTTGGAAAAATGGATTCCATATTTGGAATCAGGATGTTCAATTTTTGTAAATAGGTAACTTTTATTTTTAGACATTTTGAATAATTACTTCGCTAAATATTTTATTTACCATGGTTAAGGGTAAATCCGGTAAATAAGGGTTAAAAAAATAATATTATAATAATACTAAATTACCCTAAAACGTGTCCTAGAATTATTGGATGATACATGTTCGACCATAGGAATCTTTGGGTCGATTTTGGGACCCCATGGAGCTACTTGTAGGTGATAGGGACACTTAATTTTAATTAAGTTAAAATAAGTACAAAATTGAAATAAGCATATATCTTTTAGAAAAACAATTTTTACATAGAGTTATATATGTTTGATTTTCGACTATAAATAATAATTAGAAAGCTAAAACGATTTAATACATAATGAGATTTTATTTATAATTTTTATACTTTAAATAATTTAATTTATTTATGACACAATGATGATACAGTAATTACCATAATAGTGAAAAATTAAATTAATTGATATTATAAATACCCGAATAAATATAATTTCATACTTTTAATGAATTAAACTAATTTTCTAGGATAATATGACATATTAGGATTGATTTAATTGAATTTTTTCAATATAATCATTCTGTTATAAGTTTCACAAAAATTAACTATTTAATAGTGTCAAAATTGACATAAAAGAGTTTTTAAAACAAATATTATATTATTAATTGATATTAAATTCCTAAAAATATAAGGTTAGACCAAGAGACTTATATCATGATATTTATATCATTAATGGACCACTTGGGGGTCGCTTGGATGTATATAGTAAGTTTATTAACTATATAATATAAAAATACAATGTGACATTGTAAATGTCAAACTAATTAACTAAGAGTTAAAACTAAAAGATAAGGTTAATATAGTAACCCAAACCTGTCTAAATTCTATTGGTTTAATGGTTTTATACCTATACTTACCTTAACCTTTTAATAATCAACTTTTTACCCATTAGAAACCGAATATGAATTTATTATTAATTAATATTTCTAGCTTTTCAAAAGGTGCCCCTCACCCCTCTTATAAAAGGGCACTCGCCCTTCTCATTACATCACACCTTCAAAGCCTTTTGGTTCGGCCAAACGCGTCCCAAATACTCTCAAAACTTCCCTCAATACAACCTAGAGGCCTTAGTTTGATCAGAAAGCCAACCTAAGGAGCCATTTTGATCAAATCAAAAGGAAGAACCCGAAGAAGAGGTAATGTTTTCACCACCGCTTTTCAAGTTCCTTTCTTCTTCCACTTCTTCTTCCTTTGTTCTTACCATTCTAAAATAATAATTCCAGTATCATATATATAATGTGATGTTATTATAAATATGGTACAACCATATTCAGTATTCTATCAACCCTTTGAATAACATGTCACCATACGTGCGTACGTACGACTTACCGTCTCCACGTCGTGGTGTAATTGTTATTCAATATATTATTATTTGGATGGGTATAATAATGATATGTAACTCATGTAAATAATAAATATAACATGTTAATTATTCTGTATATATGATATACCATCCATTTATATATTATTTTAATATAAAAAGAATGATATTGTCGCTCGTGCGTACGTACGAACTACCGTCTCCACGAACGCGATGAGATTCATTCTCCATCGTATCCCTTGAAGTATAATTATCATTTGATGATTTAAAAATGATGTTTAAGGACTTGATATCATTCTGGATATGAATAATATACAACCAATCCATTACAAACATGGCTTATATAACAAAACATATAAAACAAAATGGGTAAGTTAACACCCGAAACAACGATAATACTAAGATATTATTAACAAAGCAATGTTAAAAGATCATATATGATATCGTATGAATGTATATGATTCTTGTATAATTTAATATCAATTATTTCACTATTATACAGGAGCTTAACCTACCCTCAACCAAGGAAAATCACAAGGTAAGGGTTATTTCGCAATCTCTTCATTATCCGTGGTTGTTTATATGTAATTATCTACTGGGATTTCTTTATCATCCACATCCATGTTTCATCGAAATGTATTTCAAAAAGATTTTACTATTTAAAATAATACGGGTTAATGTCATTTATACCATTTTTTGACTTTTTATAGGAGGTTTATAAAGGAATCTTTTCATCGTTTTCCAAAAAAGGTGCTTTTAACCTTTTCGAAAGAATAAAGGTAAGAATGTTTTTAACTTATACGGCGGGTGGAGTTATTTTCCGCCATTATAAAATCGTCTAAGCTTCCCTCACAATCTTATAATAATATTTTAAAATAAAATGTTTTATTTTATAAATATATTACACTTAAATTATTTCAAAAATAGAAAGAGATATTTTTCTAAAAAGAGTTTTGATTTCATCTATGTCAATATCCTTTGATGGATTTTACCCTTATTAGAAGTTGATTTATTATGATACAAAACTTCTATATTGTATTGAAGGTTTTTTTATATGTTTGACTATGGATGTGCTATTTTTATACCATTTATAGTTTATGGTGAAAGTATTGACATTTCATATGCTAGTTTTAATACGAATGTTTATGTTATGTTTAACCCTTTTCATATGGGAATGCATTGGACTTAATATGTGATGGGTGGAGCTCGCTATAGCTCCTCGATGCATCGGTAGGTCTCATGAGACAAACTAGTGTCATGGCACAAGGCCTTGACAAAATCTTATTTGTAGTCTTGGCACGAGGCCTTGGCTATGTGGTTATGATACTCTGGCATTATGCATTCCATCATTATGAAAGTGGTTGTTGATATTGAATGTGATTATTCGATTAGTGGAATATCCATGTGAATAAGTAAATGGAATTATTTCATATTATTTTTTCCATACTATGTTGAAGTTCATGTTTAAAAGGCTTTTGTTTTAGTTATACATTGCCTTAAATGTTTATTCTTATTTATGAAAGTTTCTTCTATATTGTTATCCTTACTAGGCATTTGAGCTCACCCCTTTTCTATGTTTTATTTTTCCCAGGAAGTGAAGAAGTAAATTATGAATGACCTGCAGGGATATTATGTGGGGATATGAGTGTGGAATATGGAGACAATATGTTGTTGTAGTAGTTTTTCAATTTTTGATGTAATGTAAGACTTATGAATATATCTAGTGTTTCCAAGGATACTAAACCAATCGGTATTTCGAGATTTGATCTTTCTTGAGATCATGCCAATGTTATGTAATAATGCACCAACTCTAGGTAACTGGGGTCGGGGCGTTACAGTTGGTATCAGAGGAAGTTTAGTACAAACCTTGGAAGCTATATTTAGATAAACTCTGATTAGAGCACGTAGACCTAAGATGGACTTTGAGTATTAGTATATAATAACTTCCTATAATTTTGGTATTGTAGAGATTTTGTGAGTTTTCCGAGCAATACATCCCTATTTGGATACGAGCAGGTAGAGGCGGCTCTGGCACATATGTACCTAGGGGTAAAACCTGAAAACACAGCTTTGAGCTTGACTCGAATGGGAACTGGTGCACGACAACGGGCCTTGCTGCACTCTTGGTTAGGACACTCCCGGGGGATATGCTTAGGATAACTCTCATTTTCTTTACAAATAATTATGAAGGGTTTATGAGTATATACTTCCTCAAAGAAAACATTCTTATGATTATGGATTATATCCATAAATAGTTCAATTTATATTAAGTGTTTTATAAGTATGGGATTATGTATTTTGATTCATAAAATGATCTAGTTTATGCCATTGTTTAGAAATGGCGCCTAGTGGAAGAAATGGAAACCGTATCAATGCACGCACTCCATGTAATGATTTCCCTCCTGCTCAAGATAATTATAGTGGAGCTGGTGATACAACTGGTACCGATCAGCTAATCACCATACTGGGACAACTCACTCACGTTATGAATAATAACCTTACCCGTATGGAGCACCCTGATCCGCAGCATGGAGGATCAATGTTAGATCGATTCATGATGAAAAAACCACCAAAGTTCAATGGGAGTACAAATCCCTTAGTAGTTGAGTAATGGAAAAATTCCCTAGAGAAAATATTTCAGGATTTGGGGAGTAGTGAAAGGGAAAAAGTTATCATGGCAGTTTACCACCTCACTGGAGATGCTGATCAATGGTGGTCATTGATTAAAAATACGAAGGAAGATGATGAAGTATCAAATATGGAATGGAGGGAGTTCAAAGATCTGTTTTTAGAAAAATACTTTCCTTGCGACCACCGAGCAGATATGGAAAGGCAGTTTCTGAGTCTGAGACTAAAGGAGGATGAGAATGTCGCAAAGTATGAGGATAACTTTACAAGGTTAGAAAGGTATGCTGGAGATTATATACGTAACCCAAGAAGTAAGATTGATTATTTATTTGATGGGTTAAAACCATTTCTCCGTCCAGCATTAGTCTCGCAATCCTTTTCAACGTACGAAGACATTGTCTCGTGTGCTATCAAGACCGAAAAGGAATTCTCTAAGTCTTGTGACTTTAAAGAAAAGCAAGAGAAGAAGAGACCTATTGATCAATATGAGAATGGAAATAAGGGGAAGAAGGGAAATTTTGAATATCCATCCTGTGGTAAATGTGGTAAGAAACACCCTAGTACTTGCTTGAAGGGAACGAGAGTCTGTTACAAGTGTGGTGAGAAAGGCCACCAAGCTCGTGATTGCAAGGGGAAGAAGGAAGCTACCAATGTTCAGTGCTACAATTGCAGGGAGATGGGGAATTATGCAAATGAATTTCCTAAGCGTCAGGAGAACTTACCTCAGAAAAGGCCAAGGGATCAAGGCCAATCTTATGCTATCACTAATGCTGAGGTAGAAGCTCCGAAAGACGTGGTGGAAGGTAATTTAATGGTTTCCTCAAGTTTAGAAAATGCATTATTTGATTCTGGATCATCGCATTGTTTCATATCTTCCCTGTTTGCTAAGAAAATTAGATATTTACAATTTTATTTAACAAGGGAGTTGTCAGTTAAAACTCCTAAGGGAAGTATCATTGCAACAAAGTTTTGTGAATCAGTCACCATTAGATCACATAAATGTTCTTCATCTACTGATCTCTTCATCATACCTATTATTGAGTTTGATATAATCCTCGATATGGATTGGCATTCGGACTATGATGCAAAGATTTATTTTAAGAAGAAGGAGGTTACAATTTTTGATGATGATAACAAGGAACACCTTATCTTTAGAGAAGAATCGTCACCACCTAATTCTTATCTAGATCCACCCCCAGTAGCTCAACTAAATTCAATTATTGGAGAGGAAGAGAATGAAATAACTATGGGTGAGGAAAGGAATGTTCAAATAGAAGATATACGTATTGTGAAAGAATTTGTAGATGTATTTTCGAAAGATTTATCGGGACATCCTCCAGAACGAGAAGTTGATTTTTTCATTGATTTAATTCTTGGATCAAGTCCTATATCAAAGACCCCTTATAGAATGGCCACTATAGAATTAGTTGAAATAAAGAAACAACTAGATGAATTGAGTAATAGGGGATTTAATCGCCCTAGTGTTTCTCCATGGGGAGCCCCTATTCTTTTTGTTAAAAAGAATGATGGATCTATGAGGTTATGTATCGACTATAGGGAGATCAATGCTATAACAATAAAGAACAAGTATCCCCTACCTCGCATTGATGATTTATTTGACCAACTTCATGGAGCTCAATACTTCTCAAAGATTGAACTTCGACCTGGATACCATCAGTTGTGTGTGAACAAGGAAGAAATTACGAAGACAGCATTTCGAACCAGGTACGGGCATTACGAGTTTACTATAATTCCTTTTGGATTGACTAATGCTCCCTCTGTATTCATGGATCTGATGAATAGAGTTTTCAAGGAGTATCTTGATGAATTTGTGGTGGTATTTATTGATGATATCTTGGTATACTCCAAAAGATATGAAGATCATGAAAATTACTTGTGCATTATCCTAAAGACTCTGAGAAGACATGAATTATATGGGAAGTTTAGCATGTGTGAATTCTGGATTTATGAGATTTTTTTTCTTGGCCATATTGTCTCTAAATATAGAATCTCTATTGATCCGTCTAAGACCAAGGCAATCCAAGAATGTCCAGCACCTACGAATATAACTGAGGTACATAGTTTTATTGGTTTAGCAGGTTATTATCGACGTTTCGTCTAGAATTTTGACTGATTGGCTCACCCATTAATGAAGATCACATGTAAAGGGGTTAAATTTGTTTGGAAAAAAGAGTGTGAAGAATGTTTTGAAGAACTGAACAGAAGATTAGTCAGTGCTCCTATATTGACTCTACCATCGAGGAATGATGGGTTCGTTATTTATAGTGATTCATCGAAGAAAGGACTTGGTTGTGTACTTATGCAAAATGATAGGGTTATTGCCTATGCATCACGACAATTGAAAGTTCATGAACAAAAATATCCTACTCATGGTCTCAAGTTAGCAGTTGTGATCTTTGCTTTGAAGATATGGAGGCACTACCTCTGTGGTGAAAAATGTGAGATTTATACTAATCACAAGAGTTTGAAGTATATTTTCTCACAAAAAGAACTCAACATGAGGGAATGGAGATGGCTTGAATTACTCAAAGATTATGATTGTACGATACACTACCACCTGGGGAAAGCAAACAAGGTGGCAGATGCTTTGAGTAGAAAAGACCATAGAGTTTTGAACGTGATGAGAATTGAAAGGGATCCAATTTTGATGGATCTAGTGAAGATGGACATGGGAATAACCAGGGAAGGTGAAACATCAATGATTTTTCAAATGGTTTCCAAACCATCTTTACTAGAAAGGATTAAGAGTTCTCAGACTGATTATGGAGAATTTCAGAAGAAGATTAAAGCTGTGAATGATGGGAGATTGAGAGATTTTGTGTATGAAGATGAAATTTTGAAATTCGGGAAGAGGCTTTGTGTTCCTGATATACCTGATCTAAAAAGGGAATTGCTGGATGATGCTCATAGTTCCAATTTTTCTATACACCCTTGGAGCACCAAAATGTATAGAGATTTGAAGGAACATTTTTTGTGGGACAATATGAAGAGGGAGATTGCTAATTTTTTGTTAAGATGTATGGTTTGTCAACAAGTGAAAGCTGGAAGGCAACACCCTGGAGGAGTCATGCAACCTCTTCCCATACCGGAGTGGAAATGGGACAATATTACGATGGACTTTGTCATGGGGATACCAAAGACTCCTAGAAGGAATGATGCAATATGGGTTATTATTGATCATCTTACCAAGTCAGCAAAATTTCTTTCTATAAGAGAAGATCTACCACTGGAACGTCTAGCAAGACTATATATTAATGAAGTTGTGAGACTTCATGGAGTACCCATATCGATTGTTTCTAATCGTGATACCCATTTTACTTCAATATTCTAGAAAGGTATTCAGAAATCCCTAGATACTGAACTTCATTTGAGCACTGCCTACCACCCTCAGACAGACGGACAATCAGAACGTACTATTCAAACCTTAGAATACATGCTGAGATCTTTTTCACTTGACTTTCAGGGTATGTGGGATCAATATTTAGCTTTGGTAGAATTTTCCTATAACAATAGCTTCCATTCGAGTATTCAGATGGAACCATATGAAGCTTTATATGGAAAGAGATGTCGCACACCAACCTATTGGGATGACGTTGCTGAAAGAAAACTTGTAGGTCCAGAACTGGTGGATGAAACTATGGAAAAGGTGAAGGTAATCCAAAATCACATCAAAGAAGCTCAAAGTAGGCAGAAGAGCTATGCCGATAATCTAAGGAAGGATTTCGAATTTCGAGTCAGTGATCATGTTTTCCTAAAAGTATCTCCATGGAAGGGAGTCATACGTTTTGGTAAGAACGGTAAATTGAGTCCTAGGTACATCGGACCTTTCGAAATTCTAGAACGAATTGGGGCTATAGCTTACCTATTGTCAATGCCGCCAAGTCTCTCCAAAGTTCACGATGTGTTCCACGTATCTCTGTTGAGGAAATAAATGCCTGGCCCAACGCATGTACTCACCTATGAAGAATTATAACTGGAACCCAATATTTCTTATTGTGAAGAGCCCATCAGGATTATTGATACGAGAGAACAAGTACTGAGAAACCGGACAACGCGTCTGGTAAAAGTTTTGTGGAGAAACCATAAGATGGAAGAGGCAACGTGGGAACCCGAGGAACTTATGATGAAGAACCACCCGAGTCATTTCATGTGATAATTATTCTAGAAATTTCGAGGATGGAATTATTTGAATTTGGGGAGAATATAACACCCCAAGCTTCTACGGTACGCTTCTTTTTGAATAATTTGATAGCGTGTGTTGTACGCAACACCGAGTTCTAACACACCATAACCAATCAAACTAGCCGTTATGAATAGTAATACCTAATTTTTGAAATTATATATATTTTATATTTCAAAATTGAATTCATTTTTGGATTCGGAATATCGAATTTAGCCTAATGTGACATTTTGGTACTTTTCGGATAACTTTAATATTTTGATGAATAGTGAAAATTACTAAATTTTAATTAAAAACTACTTTTTTAATCAAAATAATTAATAGTGATAAATTATGAATTTGAGTGGTTTTAAAGTATATTTAGAATATATTTTTACCATTTAATAGAATGTTGGTCATTGGACATAATTTAACAATTAAACCGGACATAAAAAAGTGTCAATCTTTTGATAGTTATTAATATATCTTAAAAACACGTTTTTTGTTTTAACAACGGGAATTAATTTTAAATTAATTTCTGCCACTTATGTATTTTGAATTTGGAAAAATGGATTCCATATTTGTAATAAGGATTTTCAAATTGTGTAAATAGGTAACTTTTATTTTTAGACATTTTGAATAATTACTTCGGTAAATATTTTATTTACCATGGTTAAGGGTAAATCCGGTAAATAAGGGTTAAAAAATAATATTATAATAATACTAAATTAACCTAAAATGTGTCCCAGCCTTATTGGTTGATACATATTCGACCATAGACATCTTTGGGTTGATTTTGGGACCCCATGGAGCCACTTTTAGATGATAGGGACACTTAATTTTAATTAAGTTAAAATAAGTACAAAAATTACATAAGCATATATCTTTTAGAAAAACAATTTTTACATAGAGTTATATATGTTGGATTTTCGACTATAAATATTAATTAGAAAGATAAAAATATTTCCTACATAATTATAATTTATTTATAATTTTTAGACTTTAAATAATGTAATTTATTTATGACACAATTATGATATAGTAATTACCATAATAGTGACAAATTAAAATAAATGATATTATAAATACCCAAATAAATATAATTTGAGACTTTTAATGAATTAAACTAATTTTCTAGGATAATATGACATATTAGTATTGATTTAATTGACTTTGTTTGAAGTAATAATTCTTTTATAAGTTTCACAAAAATCAACTATTGAATAGTGTCAAAATTGACATAAAAGAGTTTTTAAAAGAAATATTATATTATTAATTGATATTAAATTCCTAAAAATCTACGGTTCGGCCAAAGGACTTATATAATGATAGTTATATCATTAATTGACCACTTGGGGGTCTCTTGGATGTATATATTAAGTTTACTAACTATATAATATAACAATACAAAGTGACATTGTAAATGTCAAACTAATTAACTAAGAGTTAAATCTAAATGATAAGGTTAATATAGTAACCCAAACCTACCTAAATTATATTGGTTTAATGGTTTTCGACCTATACCCACCTTAACCTTTGAATAATCAACTTTTTACCCATTATAAACTGAATTTGAATTTATTATAAATTAATATTTCTAGCTTTTCCAAAGGTTCCCCTCACCCCTCTTATAAAAGGGCACTCCCCCTTATCATTACTTCACACCTTCAAAGCCTTTTGGTTCGGCCAAAATCTACCCAAATACTCTCCCAACTTCCCTAAATACAACCTAGAGGACTTATTTTGATCATAAAGCCAACATAAGGATCCCTTTTGATCAAATCAAAAGGAAGAACCCGAAGAAGAGGTAATGTTTTCACCACCCCTTTTCAAGTTCCTTTCTTCTTCCACTTCTTCTTCATTTGTTATTACCATTATAAAATAATAACTCCAGTATAATATATATAATTTGATGTTATTATAAATATGGTACAACCATATTCAGTATTCTATCCACCATTTGAATAACATGTCAGCATACGTGCGTACGTACGGCTTACCGTCTCCACGTCGTGGTGTAATTGTTATTCAATATATTATTATTTGGATGGGTATAATAATGATGTGTAACTCATGTAAATAATAAATATAACATGTTAATTATTCTGTATATATGATATACCATCCATTTATATATTATTTTAATATCAAAAGAATGATATTGTCCCTCCTGCGTACGTACGGACTACCGTCTCCACGAACGCGATGAGATTCATTCTCCATCGTATCCATTCAAGTATAATTATCATTTGATGATTTAAAAATGATGTTCAAGGACTTGATATCATTCTGGATATGAATAATATACAACCTATCCATTACAAACATGGCTTACATAACAAAACATATAAAATAAAACGAGTTAGTTACCACCCGAAACAACGATAATACTAAGATATTATTAACAAAGCAATGTTAAAAGATCATATATGATATCATATGAATTTATATGATTCTTGTATAATTTAATAACAATTGTTTAACTATTATACATGAGGTTAACCTACCCTCAACCAAGAAAAATTACAAGGTAAGGGTTATTTCGCAATCTCTTCATTATCCGAGGTTGTTTATACGTAATTATCTACTGGGATTTCTTTATCATCCACATCAATGTTTCTTCGAAATGTATTTCAAAAAGATTTTACTATTTAAAATAATATGGGTTAAAGTCATTTATACCCTTGTTTGACTTTTTATAAGAGGTTTATAAAGGAATCTTTCTGTCATTTTCCAAACAAGCTGCTTTTAACCTTTTCGACAGAATTAAGGTAAGAATGTTTTTTTAACTTATACGGAGGGTGCAGTTATTTTCCGCCGTTATAAAATCGTCGAAGATTCCCTTCAAGCTTATAAGAATATTTTCAAAGAAAATTTTTTATTTTATAAATATATGACTCTTAAATGATTTCAAAAATAGAAAGAGATATTTCTCTAAAAAGAGTTTTGATTTCATCTATGTCAACATCCTTTGATGGATTTTACGCTTATTTGAAGTTGATTTATTATGATACAAAACTTCTATATTGTATTTAAAGTTTTGTGATATGTTTGACTGTGGATGTGATATTTTTATACCATTTATAGTTTATGGTGAAATTATTGATATTTCGTATTCTAGTTTTAATACGAATGTTTATGTTATGTTTAAACCTTTTCATATGGGAATGCATTAGACTTAATATGTAACGGGTGGAGCCCGCTATAGCTCCTTGATGCATCGGAAGGTATCATGAGACAAAATAGTGTCTTGGCACAAGGCCTTGACAAAATCTTATTTGTAGTCTTGTCATGAGGCCTTGGCTATGTGGTTATGATAGTCTGGCATTATGCATTCCATCATTATGAAAGTGGTTATTGATATTGCATGTGATTATTCGATTAGTAGAATATCCATGTGAATAAGTAAATGGAATTATTTCATTTTATTTTTTCCATACTATGTTGAAGTTCAAGTTTAAAAGGCTTTTTTTAGTTATACATTTCCTTAAATTTTTATTCTAATTTATGAAAGTTTCCGCTATATTGTTATCCTTACCGGGCATTTGAGCTCACCCTTTTTCTATGTTTAATTTTTCCCAGGAAGTGAAGAAGTAAATTATGGATGACCTGTAGGGATATTATGTGGGGATATGAGTGTGTAATATGGAGACAATATATTGTTGTAGGAGTTTTTCACTTTATGATGTAATGTAAGACTTATGAATATATCTAGTGTTTGCAAGGCTACTAAACCAATCAGTCTTTCGAGATTTGATCTTTCTTGAGATCATGAAAATGTTATGTAATAATGCACCGACTCTAGGTAACTGGGGTCGGGGCGTTACAGAAATTAAAGAGGACAATGGTCAAACTATCCTCTCATCTTTGGCAGTGACATCTACTATCCTAGAAATAGTAAGGTTTAGACAACTGTCTGATCTAGAAGGCATTGTCCTATAGGAAAGTGTCTCTGATGAAGATACATTTTCTAGTTGGAAAATTGATAAGATTGATACTCTACTATTCCATGGGTGTTTATGGGTCTCAGTAGACATTAGAGAGGTGATTATGTGGGATTTACATGCCTCATCATGGGAGGTTCATCTCGATGTCACCAAAAAGTATCGAGATATATGAATCCAATACTAGTGGACCAACATGAAACATGAGATAGCTAATTTTATCACTCGATGTTCCACCTATCAGTTGGTGAAGGATAAAAATCATCATATGGTAGGGATTATTCATCCTTTTCCTATTCTTGATTTGAAAAAGTTGATGTTTCAATGGACATCGTGACTGGTTTACCTAGATCACCTTGTGGAAATGGCATAGTGTGGGTTTTCATTGATCTTTTGAAGAAGGTCACACAGTTCTTACATATAGAACCTATATTCTTAGTAGATAATCTAAGATGGTTGTACATCATGGAGGTGGTACGTCTCCATAGTCCTCCTCGATCTATCTTTTTTAAGAAATATGCTCGTTTCACATCACATTTCTGGAAGGGGTTCTAAAATTTCTTGGGTATGCATGTACTTTTGAGCACAACCTACCACCCCCTGACCAATGGGCCGACAAAGCCTAAAATTTATATTTTGGGGGACATGCTTCAAGTGTGTGTCATTGATTTTGAGGGTTCTTAGTATAAAAACATTCAACTCATTGGGTTTTCTTATAACAATAGCATCCCAGACACCATTGAGATGTCTCCCTATAAAACCTTATATGACAGGCCTTTCCACACACTTATATGCTAGCTAGAGGCAAGGTAAACAACTTTTATATTACCATTTATCATGCAGTAGAATATAGAGCAGGTCCATATGATCCAAAATCATATGCTGACAACTCAGTCTAGACAATATTCTCATGCCAAAAGATACCAAAAACCTCTTCAGTTAGAGGTCAGATAACCGTTTTTCTTGTGTGTCTCACCCAGGTTGGGGCATGGATGTGTTCAGAAGCAAGGTAATATTTCCCCAAGGTTCATTATACCCTTTGAGGATGTGAATAAGATCTAATTAGTGGTTTAACAGATATAACATTCTCATATATACTAGTAAATTCATTATGTTTTTCATGTATCTCAGCTTCACCGTTACTAACCAAGCCCGACTCATGTCTTTCATTTTAATGAGGTTGATCTGGATATAGATGCTTACTTTAACAAGTATATGATGCGTATTGTTGATATGATCATGAAGAAACTCTAAGGTAGGTCCATTCCTCTTTTAATGGTGCTATACTCGCACTACCAAGTACCTGAAGGGACTTGGGAGTGGGAAGCAGTTATATGATCTCAATGGATGGAACTATTTGCTGACATCACACATTTACCCTCATTAGGTGAACTTAGGGATGAGTTTCTATAAGGAGGGGAGGTTGTAATGACATAAAGTTTTGAAAAAGGTACATATCATTGTTTTTAATTTGAATTTATAATTTAATCTTGGTAAACATGTGCTAAAACCTAGAGGAATAGAGCCCAGAGTTCTTGAATGGTGGGCTATAAGTTGGGCCGCACTATTAGTGGAAACCGTGTGACCCATGTCGCATGATTTTCTAAATCATGCAGTTTCAACAGGGGAAGCTATAAGTCCACACAGTCTATCTACAACTATGTGGGATAAGGAAAATATTCATGCAACTGATTACAGATGTTGGAAAGAGTCTTACCACATGGTTTGTGCATGGTTTTCAAACTATACATCCCTAAATTCTAGGGTGGAATTACTCTTTTACCCCTCTTCATTTTTAAATCCTAAATTCATTTTCACCTTATTCTTCTATAGTTTTTAGTAGCTGTTCTACTCCCGTAGATAAAAAACCTTCTAGTCTTGGATCTCTCACAACTCTTCCATCAAGGAACAGATCATCGACCCGAAAGAAGCATTGGATATGCCAAGGTATGTCTAACCTCACATACCCTTCTTTATTTGGAAATTCTCACCATATATTATGCTATTTAGTTACATGTTAATTTTACATATTTTTAGTGCATTGGGGAGAAGCTCATATAAATTCGAACCTACATCAAATATGAGGTTGATATCAAGCAAGGCTTCATCTACGACCCTAAGGTATGTTCTCAAGTAGTTATCCATTTTATTTTTGGTTTTTTCATATTTATTCCACCGTTCCATAAGTCAGCCTTTGTTGAGATTATATATTTTGTTGGTTACTTCACGTCTAAATGACTATATTGCCTTTATATAGGTGAATTGGATCTTTTATAGGGGTTTAGACATCACACAAACTCTAAATGGACACCCATAGGTGTGGCAAATGGTAATTGGGCATTTCGACCAAATGGATGAAAATGCATGAAACCCAATTTAGCTTCCATATTGACTTTTATATGAAATATCCTTAGGATAATGTGTAATTGATGTATTTTAAGGTTCCTCAAATGAGTTTGGATCCTTTTGACATGAAATTTCCCAAATTACCAATTGGGTTGATACAAGGCCTTACTATTGACCCTTATACATTTTAATGGAATTTTACATGTTTAGGAAAATTGGATGGCTTGGATTGTATAGGCTATCTAGGTTAATATGGGTATAACAATATAAATGATATTGTTTCAAATGGAATGGTTTCAAGGGATGGAATGAAAATTACCTTTTTCTATTATTTTATAAATAAAGTCATCATATGAAATGGATTGCATTGTCATAAACGAACTTGATTGATGGATGTTGAACCCATGACTTTGTTCATATCTTCATAAATTGATAACTACTAAATGGGATGACTTTAATGACTTGACTATGGTGATATAAATACATGTTATGTTTTTTCACATGTGTCATGTGGTGTACTTGATAATGACTTGGTTACTTTGTGGAAGGCTTGGAAACATGAAATAAGAGGTAATGCCTTATGATCTTTTAATTTATAGTGGACATGCTTATAAATTAAAATCATATATTGTAATGATTATGCAATATAGGTTGTGGATATAAGGGACTGTGAGAGCCCTAGAGAGGGGAGAATGTGGGAGCTTCCCATTTCGAGTTAGGGGATTGGCCAAGAGATATCCCCTAGTTATGGGTGCGTATTGGTTATGTACTGGTCCTGTCAGTTCATGCATGCCCAGAGACCGTGATAGATCTTGGAGTTAGACTAGGGGCTAGACCGTGAGAGCCACCCTTGGTAGTGTATATATGATATTTACATCCCAATCCACCCCAATATATATATATATATATATATATCTATACTGTATATATATAGTTAATTGGTCAGACATGCCTATCAGGTGTCCCTTCCGAACATGAGCAGGAGGTTGTTTATTTAGTCTTTATTTCTTTACATTCCTTCGTATACCTGTATAATATTTGTTTATGGGAACCTACATAGATTACATGTAGACACCATTGGTGGTATTCGACTATTATTTTTATATTACACCCTACTGGGGATTCCCTTAGAACCCGAGAAGATTATGTTGTTGTAGGTACTGAAAAGAGTATTGTACAATCTACAGGATGTTGACTTGTTTAATTTTACGGAGCTTATAAGAAGAGGACAAGGGTTAGGCTCCATATTCTCATGGAGATATTTTTGTTCTTGTTCCCTTTTTTATTATTTTGTTTAATTCTTCACTTTCCAGTACTATAATCATTCCATGCATCATTGTATCAGACACTTCCTTTGAGGATTATTCTATAATATTTATTTATTTGGTTTTTTCACAGCTCATATATCTAGTAACATGCTATATTATAGCTATTTATTATATATATCTAATTTATTATACTTCCGATACTATTTCATTTTTTTTGTATCCACTGTGTCACTCTAACATGAGGGTATAGTCTCCCCACTATATTATTTTTACACCCTCACTACTAGTCAGTAGACTCTAGTGTACGGGGAGATGCGCCTAAGGTCATGTAGCCAATTAGGCCTAGGGAATGGGAAAAGTGGCATCCAGATCTAGGATATCACAATTTAAAAATGATAACAACCTATGTTATAGGATATATAATCATCATCATCATTATTTTATGTTTATAATTTTAATGAATGTTTCTCTATTATTTCTAAAGGATTAGAACATAATTTAAAAAATCCCTCCAAGATATGAACATAAATAGATACTCTATTCATTAATAAGTGGAAAATTATAACAAAATTGTATAAAAATAATTATTTCACACCATGAGTTATTACTCATTATGGATAAAGTTCATCCATTAAAACTGAAAAAATCAATAGGTGACAATAGATAAAAAATAAAATATTCATGACTAGGAAATCACTTGGATTATTTTCAACCATGAGGATCACCACTATCGAAAAAAACCTATAATGAGTAATATCACCATGGAAGGAAAAATCATTGCGACAAATTTAGAATATAGAAAAAGAAAGATGCATTGCGATGTGAGAGTGGAATGAAAGAATGATTTAGAAAGTCTATATATATGAATGAAATCAAGACATTTTAATTTTGGTGGTTAAAAATGATAATTGATCATATATCCAATAGGTATACCGAGGTTTTGAACTTTTAAGTAGTAAATTTAAAATAATATAACTAGTAATGAAATAAAATTTTGATATTAATATATTATAAATAAATAATTATATTTTTATGCATTATATATAAATATTAATATGGTTATTATTAAGATATTATAATATATATAATTCAAATAAATATTTTTGTATCAATGGATTAGTAACACTATTTTAGAATATAAATAATTAATGGTTAATGTGGATTAAGCATAAAATAAATAATTCTATATCAAAGAAATAATTTTGTAGTTATTATATATTTTATACTAATAGATTAAATTTAAATATTTTAAACATTTTTATAAATTAAATAACATATTAATATCTCTTAAATTAAAGGTTTATATGCAATAATATTAATAGCACTTAATGTTTATTTTTTTTAATAAAACTATTTTTTCATTATATTTGGTATTTTCATTGAAAAAATGAATTTCTAAATATTTTCAAATAATTTTGATATTTTTTTTGGATTTATAATGTCAAAATTATCTTGTAATTATTTTATTCATTTTTTAAAAATATATATTTTTAGGTGAATAGTGAAAAACACTGTTTTTAGAAATAACATGACTTCTATGAAATTATCAGTATATGAGTAAAATTAGAAATTAATTAAACCTTATTATAAGTCCAATTATATAATTTATAAATATATTTATATTTTTAAAAATGTTTGTTTAAATTTGTAATCCAATATTTGAAATTTTATAATTTAATCTATATATTTCAAAAAAAAAATTTAAGTACATTATACATTTAATATTTTATAAATAAATTTTTAACAGTTTTAAAATTATAATCAAAAAAAATTATTTACAATTTTTAATCATTAGTTCAAAATTTTAGAAAAATGAACATTTTATTTTTGGGAATGAATGATAAATTTTCTAGGTAAAAACAGGTTACCATTGTGAAAACCAAATTGGTATAAATGAGTAACCTAAGAGGTAAAGAGGAAACCATGTTAAAAATATGTTTTAATTGTGTTTATAAGGAATATATGGACCTTATATATTATATGATCTTTTATTTATCTATTTTTGATCTAATTTATTTTGGAGTGACTTCCAATTATTAAATTTTTTTGGGTATTTACAAAATTTCCACACCTTTTCAATTATAAAAGGGGAACTCCTATCCTCACTTAAAATCACATCAAAAAACATTATTTTAGGAACAAAATCTATCCCAAACAATAAAAAAAAATTATATACACCTTAAAAATGTTCTATTATCCTTAAAATACCATCCCATAATGGTTTAATTCCCTCTATAATGGAGATAATCCAAGAAGTGAGGTAAAAGTTCCTAACACGTCTTTCTATTTTCTATTTCTTTATATTATTGTATTCTTATTGAAATTTCATTTTAACATCTGAATATTATATCATCAGTATCATTATTATACTGGTACGTTATTATAATTATGGTACAATGATTAACCTACCCTTTTTCTATTATGATAAACAAAAATGATAATCATGCATTTTTTGGACTTCCACCTCCATGACACAACATTCTTCATTTTCCTTCAGCAAATTACAAGGATGATCCTAATTTTTAATTTAATATATAATTATGATAATTATGAATTTTTTTATATTCTTAAATGGTAAACCATATCACCCCTTTTCCCATTCTATGTAAAGTTAAATCACTATCTATGTGTATTTGTGGACAACCACATCCATGAAACGATTAATTTTCATTTTTTATTACATCATTTCATTACATGGATGGTAATTAGAATAGTTTTAATGGTTAAATATTATTTTTATGATATCATTATTCTTATGGTCTGAAAAAGTGTAGAATCTATTAATGTCATGACTAATAAATGAGTATCATTAATTCAATCATTTTAAACAAGAGTACACAGAGGAAATGTTTAATTAAATTTATGTAATATTTCCATATCCATTAATTATTATTAAAATTAATTTATAATTATAATTAATAAAACCAAAAAAATATACAATATCATTATTATACTGGTGTAATTATATTTAAAATACTTCACCTCATAAAAATCCATTAATCACAGTATGTTTATGTTTTGGTCAGATTGACCACATACTTGAAAAATGATATTAAATTACATCATAGAAGAATATGAAAAAATAATTAATGGTATAATATGATATAAATATTTAAATAAGCATTATTTTGATTCTAAAAAGGATACATAAACAATTAACTAATTAATTAAGAAAACAACCTTCATAGGTTGAAAATCACTGAAAGATGTTCATCGCCGATTTCATATTCTAAAAAAAGACTACAATACCCATGAAAAAAAAATTAATCTTCATTAATCATTATAATTCATCCATTATAGTAACAAAAAATAAATTTGACCAAAACATAAACATACTGTGATTAAAAAACTAGTTCAAAATGATCAAGATTACCCACACCTAACATTGAAAATAAGTAATAAATAACTAATATAAATGATAAGAACAATAATAAATGAATTCTATTCAATGTATGTATATGAAAAAGGTTTTAAAATATGTTATTATGATATTTATTCTCTCTATTCAAGATGTTATAATGTATTTGACTAAGAGACGAAATAAGGTAAGAGTTTCTTTGTCTCATTTTTAACTCCATGGGATATGTTTGATATTGTGACCACAATTTAATTTTTATGGTGTAATAACAACCAAATATATTTTAGATATGAAAATAACATCCATTTAATGATATTTTATTTTCCATTTAATGATCTTCCTCTCAGGATCCCTTGATTATTATGTTACCAATTATTCCAGGCATTCATCGATTCAATTTCTGATTCATTAGGTCATAGTATTTATCAATTAAATATGAATTTAATGATTTAATTGATCCTATAATAACCTTATTTAATATGATATTTCATTTTATTTTGACATTAACTAACCCATAGGGGCTCGTCTTGATGGCGATAAGTAGAGTGTGACTACCCCAAGCCTGCCTCCAATAGGCTAGGGGATGGGGACAATCCCTAGTTAGTATAACACTCACTTGGAAGGTCTCATACTAAGGTAACTATACTCGAACACAAATCCAAAAGCCCATCTAATGCATAAAGTTAAAATAAAATTGATACAAAATCCATGCACATGTCTAAATCCCACAATCAAAATATAAAAAATTAATGAAAAGTGATAAGGTAGAAATATAAGCCGAAATAATTGTAAAGAAGTCCAATATGAAAGAAAGAGGGAAAAAATCAATTTTTATTACTTGTATGAACCATAGTCTATTTATCCAAAACCTAATCTTCATCTACTCATAGTCTAACAGGAACCCCATCAAAAATTTGTTCATTTATATAAGACATGACATGTGTGGGAATAACCCATTCATGGGTGAGCATAAAAATACCCAAAATGGAACCAAAAAATCACTAAGTATATAGCATAAATAATAATAGTTAGCTCATCATAGGGATATGTCAACAACATACATAATAATAACATCTAGATATACACTTAGTAGACACACAGTCTCAAGGTAAGGTCACAACTGTGTTACTACCAATGATTCATTCTTGAAAGATTCGTATAACACTCTTCCATAAGAAGAAACTCGATGAGTCAAGTAGAACTAATGAAATATATCTGAGATCTAATTCTTGTCTAGTCCCTCTATAATAAGTATGCAAATAATGTTTCAAGAGATCGATACACTGATGAATATCACACCCATGGCCATGTGGTATACCAAAAACCCAATCTATATTAACTTGCTGAGTAGGGGATAAATTACCATGTAATGATGGTCATGATTATTTTGAAAACCACAATTAGGGATGATGATGAAAGTGGTTATCATTCTAGGACATATAGAGGTATTCCAACAACTCCATCTGAGACTATAGTCACTCAAGGTGGATCACCATTTAATGCATAGTACATGACTCTACACTAGGACCTTAGGGATAAAATCAAGTTAATACACCCTAATAAAACTTTTATATAATGATATGGGCCTTGGTTAAGAGGTCATTCATGGGAGTTATATACCCATGTATAGGGGAAAACCCAAGCACCTAGGTTGGTACTACTATTATTGATGTCTATTGTTACAATTGTATGTTATTTTACCATGGGTGATGCACTGGTTGTGTGATGTGAATTTTTTTTTTGAAAATTTCTATGATTTGAATAATTAACCATTATGGCCATAGAATTTAGTAATAATGCATCATTATAGGCACTAAGGATTATTGTGACATGCTTAATTTTAGAAAAACATGTGAAAAAAGGCTTTGGAAATGTTGTTAAACTTAAATTATTTTTCATTTCATTTGAATTTGAATTCAAAATGGTGATTAAAAAGAAATTGAACGTTTTAAAATGATGAAAACCATGAATAAATGGTTGTATAAAGGAAAAAAATTGAATTCTGAAAATTGTTTTACCCCTTTTTTAACCATGACCTAAATGTAGAATGGTTAACGGTAGTGATATTGCCTTAGTTTTGACAGTGTTGTGGGGTTTGGAGAAATGAAATTTTGTCCAATATTGTGTTTCTCATAAATGTGTTAATGTTTTAAAATTTGTCCTAAAGTTCATGTTTAGAAATTTAGATTTATACTTCCACACCTATGCTTATTTATAGGATTATTGTTGGACATGGATGGAGATGCTACACTATTAGTGGAACCTGAGTCACCCGTAGTGCTGAGTGAGGGGTTGGGGAGAAGTTATCAGAGAATATTTCTTGGTTCATAAATTTTATTGAATGATTACTAGGGAGGGTTATGAAAATAATGTCTAATATGATGATGGAGTTCCAGTTATATCACCCTTTGACTTTCACTCAAGAGGGTGGACCTATGGTAACTGAGTTCTGGATTGAGTCTATTCAGAATATACATGACCACTTAGAGACTCCTACTGATCAAAGAGTCAAATTGGATACTTATATGATATGTGGTGAAGATAATAATTGGTGGGAAATCCAAACTCAAGAAGTAAAGATCGAGACTATGGAGTGTAATGGATTCCAAGAGAAGTTGTTGGAGGACTTTTATTCTGAGATGCTCAAGAAGGAGAGAGCAGTTGAGTTCATGAGATTGAATCTGAGAAATATTTCCATGATTTACTCTACATGAGGTTTTCTTTTACATATCATTTGGGTGAAAAATATATTCATCATGGAGTGTGGGATATCCAGGAAGTTCGAGTAGAGCCAATTAGTCAGCAAATAGGAAAGCTCCAACCTAGGTTGTTAGTCTATTATTAAATGATGAAGGTGTAAAGAAATATTTTTCTAACCGTAGTAGACCAATTTCAGTATGTCTTTCTTAAATACTTCTCAGGGTTTCCAACTGATATACACATGGGGTTTACAATTGAGCTCATTTTCAGGGCTAAGCTAGATTCAATTCCACCATACAGAATTACACTAATAGAGATTTAAGAGATCAAGCCTCAGCTTGAGGAGTTAGAGGACAAGGCTTTTATCCATCCAAGTACGTCACCTTGGGGTTATCCAATATTGTTTTCAAATAATTATGATGGAAATCTACAATTGTGTGTTGATTACCAAAAGTTAAGACAAAAAAAGTGAAGAACTAGTATCCTCTTCCATGTATTGATGATCTATTTGACCAATTGAGAGGATCTTGTTCCTTTACCATGATTGACTTGAGATGAAGGTATAATCAGTTGAGAGTTAGAACTTATGACATACCTTGGAATATATTTAGAAGTTGTTATGGCCAATTTGAGTTCATCTTAATTCCATTTGGGTATACGAACGTACAAACAATGTTTATGGCTATGGTGAATAGAATATTCCATCTGAACCTGGATCAGTTTGTGGTGGTATTTGTGGATCACATATTGGTGTGCTAGAAGACTACTTAGTATCATGCACAATATCATGACATTGTCCTGAGTACATTGTGAGAGAAATGACTATACAAAAAATGTATCTATGTGTTAATTTTGGATTTATTAGGTACACTTCTTGGGTCACATTATCTCAAAAGAAGATGTGTTAATGGACACAGAGAAAGTGAATGAACTAGTTTCTTGGGAGTATCCAAAGAATGTTATCGATATCTGTATTTATAAGAATAACTAGATATTATCAGATGTCCATTAAGGAATTTTATAATTTTAAATAACCTCTTTAGGGATTGACCAATAAGGGGGACAATTTTGAATGGTCTGAATCATAAGAGAACACATTCTAGGAGTTGAATAAGTGGTTGACATCTACACCAATATTGATCCTACCTAAGGTAGGTGATAATTATATGAAGTATTGTGACACTTATGGGATCAAAATTAAGCTAGTGTTTTTGTAAGAAGATAGAGTGGTAGATTATGGGTCTTAGAAATTGAGGCCACATGAATATAACTACCTTATACATGACCTTGAGTTGGTTACAATGGTTTATGATTTAAAGTGTTGGTGACATTATGTTTTGAGTGAGAATTTACTATGTCCACATATATAAGTTCTTAAAGTACATACTTTAACAACTAGATTTTATTATTTGGTAGTGTATATGGGTTTAGTATACAAAGTCTTTATAATTTGAGCAAGCATAGTCACCCAATAATGGAAATAGTGTCTCTGATGCTTTGAGAATGAAAACTCATACTTAGGCAGTTCATTAGTCATGTACTAAGTGGAAGATGATGGATTTATTAGCTGAGATGCATGTTGTGTTTTGAGAGAGTCATGAGAAAATGAATCTTATCTTAGTTTTAGTGGATTCAAAACTCTTAATGCAGATTAAATACTTGAATAATTAGGATCCTAAAATTTTATCCTTGTTGGATTCCTTGAATGCGGGGAGTCACCATATGATTGGGGCATAAATTGGGATGTGATCATCTATGTAAGGGATCAGGTTGTTGTTCCTATTAGCATGTGGGAGGGGATGATGTGATAATTTCATGTATCAAAGTGGGTAGTACATCAAAATGTGACCAAAATGTACTATGAACTATGATGATTGTTTTTGTGTCTAGGAATGAAAAATAAGATAGTAGGGTTTGTGACACGATGTTGTACCTATCAATAGGTGAAGACTGATCATCAATGGTCTGGTGGTTTACTAAAATGGTTTCCCATTACAGAATGAAAGTGGGATGACGTGAATATGGATTTTCTGGTGCATCTCCTAAGGATTACTTAGAATAATTATTCCATTTGGGTTATTTTTGATAGACTAATGAAGTTAACACATCTCTTTCCTATACGTGAGACTTTCTCAGTAGAGCAGTTGGGAGATTTGTATGTTTGGGAAATAATACATCAACATGTGGTGCCATGGACTATTTTTTAGATCTTGATTCACATTTTACATAATGATAACATCATGTACTTCAGAAGAAACCTGGAACATAGGTCTTATTGAGTATGTTTTTCCACCCACAGATAGGTAGCCCATCATATCATACTATATATGTTCTTGAGGATATGCTGCGAACAAATGTTCTAGACTTTAGTGGGTCATGGGAGAAGCACATAGATTTACTGTATTTTTCCTATAACAATGGTTATTAATAAAATATATAGATGAAAACATATGTGTATATTTATGGAAGTCCATGAATATTAAATTTATGACTTATGGATATAGGTAAGTCAGAGTTGTTGGGATCGAGTCTCATGCAGGAGACTTCAAAGTAGGTTCTGCTGATTTAGAAACATATGGATAAAACTCAATGTATATAGAAGTTGTATGAATATAGTAGTTGAATAATACTAGAGTTTATTGAGGGTGATCATGTATACCTTTGGGTGTTGCCTAGGTTGGGTCATTGAAGGAAAACAATACAAGGAAAGTTAGTTCCCAGGTTCATTGAAATATTTGATGTTGTGGAAAGAATCAGGTTAATGGCATACTGATTAAATATTCCATATAGATATAGTGTTATGAATGATGCTTTCCATGTGTCAAAACATTAGAAGTATCACCATGAACATTATCATGTGATTGATATTTCTGATGTTGATCTATACATAGATGCGTCCTTTGAGGAGTATACAATACATGTGTTGGATCACATTGAAAAAGTGATCCGAGAAAATACAATGCTAAAAATATGTGTATTATGGTAGAATTGATGTGTTCAGGCTGAAAAAGGTGATAAAGAAGTCGATATGAGGGCACAGTGGCTGAATATTTTTGACTCAAAATCATAGAGATGTTTGTAAGTACAATTCGAGGAAGAGTCGTTATAAGGCGGGGAGATTGTATAAACCTAACCTTTTATGGAGATGTCTTAGGCTTATTTACTACTACTCCATTTCCTTGTATTGAATAATTTTCATTTTGGTTTTACATTGGGAATGTTTTGGTTGAAAATTTGGGAAAAATGGAAGAAAGAGTGAAATTCATGGTTTGCACAATGTTTTCCATAACTGTGTGCCCTAGCCTATTAAACTGTGAAATCCTAGACATAGAGATTTTTCATGGATGGTACACAGTTATCAATGTGCATGTTTTAAAAGGAAAAATTTTGAACCCCATAAAAAAGACACATGGTTAAGGAAAATAGTTAGGGGAAACCATGCACTTTATCTGATAAACAAAGTGTGAGATTTATGTTAACCAAAAAATTTGATATTTAATTTCTCGAGCCCTCATATTAATCCCAAATAAACCCCACTCGACCTGTAATTTCATTTTATGATTTTATAGCCTCCCAAAAAGGTTCCAATCCATTTAAACCTCCATTCTTCACAATCCAGAGCCCAAATTGAAGATCTACACCCCTCTTGGTAAGAGGATCTCATACAATGTGGTTTCCATTCTCTTTCTGTTCTTCTCCCATCTATTGTGTGTATGTTATTCCATATTTTTGTTTGTATATAAGTATACGATTGTATATCTAGATATATAATTTTGGGATCTTGATTGTTCGATCTTGAATTGTGGTTTCAGATCCAGATCTCATTCTGCATCATTATTCCATTGAAATTGGAGATTTCTGTTTGGAGGATTGCTGATCAAGGAATTTAGGTAGGTGGTCAATTATTTAAATCCCATAGTCATAATTTCAATTTTTTAATTATATAATTTATAGGGTTTTTATAAATCTGGTTCAAAAATTTAATTACTTAATTTGGTAAGTTAATTAATTAAGGGATTGTGAAATTGAGGATTATTGAATATTAAATTGATTATAAAAATATTAAATTGTGGGATTTCGGAATAATTAATTGTTTAATTAATTATTATAATATTAAATTATGGGGTTTGGGAATAATTAATTATTTAATTAATTATTGGCATATTGATATTTTGATTTGGAATAATTAATTATTGAATTGATGATGTGAATGTGATTAAATAATTATTGAAATAATTAATTGAAGGGATGTGATTAATTAATTATTGAATTAATAAATAGTATGAATAAAACTAATTAGTTATTTAAATAATGATATTAGTGTTATTAATTAGTTAATTGATTAAGTAATATAATGAATATGATTAGTTCATTTTTGAATTAATTAATGTAATGAGTGCGATTAATTGATTTTTAAGTTTATTAATGGGATTTATTGTGATAAGATGTTTAATTTGGATTAATATTGATTGATGTAATATTGTGAAAAATGTGATATTTTGATACATGTGATATTGTGATATATATGATATATGTGTTTTGTATACATATAAAAGTGTGGGATATAGACTGATACTCCAAATACCCTTTAGTATTAATTGATATACGAGAACTAATACTAAAAATACCGATGAGGTCCTAAAAATGACATTCATGGACCTATAGAATTCATGAAAATTGTATGGGACATATAATGGTGCTCAAAATACCCACGATTTGTGGGATAGAGACTAATGCTCCAAATAACCACAAGGTGTGAGATAGGAACTGATGGTCCAAATACTCACAAAGTTCAAGACATGATGATATACAACCAAAAATTTGACATTGAACTATGGTTCCAATTATCTATGATAATTTAATAAAATAGATGGATAATGAAATACCATTGAAGTATAATCAATTTTGAATTAAATGTGTGAATTGGTTTAGACTCCATCTCGAACCAAAGCTGATATAGTTTTTTTTGTCCTCGGGAACCCCGAGGTTTATGTGGTTAAATAAAGAATAAATGACAATGTGATAACAGTTTACTTATGAATTGAACTAGTTTATTTATTCAATTTCATACACTATGGTAGTCTGGATTTGTTTTAGACACCATTGGTGGTGGAATACAGAGTTGTACTCATACCATACTCAAGATTCCTGGTCAGTACCTGAAAAGACTTCATGTTTTCATGATAGGATAAGGGAAAATGTGCAGTGTTAGGTGGAAAATTTGGGATGAATCATGGATGATGAAACCAAAAGTGGTTTGGGACTCACCTTGGAGTTTTTAGTGTCATTGACTTTCAGTTTAATTTTTGACATTGAGCACATATTTTGGCATGGCATATCTAATGTTAAATTTTAATATTGCCTTTTGAATTTTGGTTTCCTTGTGGTACTAGTTTGGTTTGAGTATTGGTTATGTAATTTTATTTTTCTTATTTATTTATTCTATTGTGCTACTTTTATGAAGAGGGTATAGTATACCCATGTTTGATAACAGACCCCCATAGCTAGTTGGAAGCATTTGGATTATGGGAAGGTGTTTTTAAGGTCATGTGACCGACCAGGTCATGGAACTGGTGTGTTATACCTAGGTCGGTATGTTACATAATTGGCTATGTGAATAAACATAGTTACTTTGGATAATTTTCTATGGGAATAAGTTCAGTTTCATTTTTGAAATGGTTATATGGAAATTGGATTTGTGGCTATCGACTATGTGGTTATCAATCAACAATATTGTTAAAAAAACTACATTGTACCACCAGAAATTCTTACCTAGAACATTATGATATATAATCCAACCACATGGATCTGAAACATTCAATAATTCACTAAATTAAATTCCGAACTACTTCATCCAACTTTAATGACCTCTTAAACACCTCAAAACATATAAAATATGTTACAGAACATGATATTTCATCCACCGATGCATGAAGTTGAATATTTTTAATATCAAATCATCAGTCATTACACATTATTTTAGAAATTATCATGAACATATTCATTAGAGTTCTTCAGTATATAGCCTAATAGTTTATTTTTAATAAAACATTATAGTATCTCAATAATCTTACAGACATAAATGGATATATTATAAGGCATGGAATCCAATTCCTTCATGAATCCATAAAAATCCACCAATGATCATTGAATGAACATATTGAACTATTAGAAAACAATATAATACTTATATGGGAACAAAAATTATTCTTGGTGAGTCACCTTTTGATTGGGGCATAGATTAGGACGTGATCATTTATGTCAAGGATCAGGTTGTTGTTCCTACGAGCATGTGGGAGGGGATGATGTGATAATTTCATGCATCAGAGTGGGTACTACAAAAAAATGTAAACAAAATGTACTATAAACTGTTATGATAGTTTTTGTTTCTAGGAATGAAAAATAAGATAGTAGGGTTTGTGACATGATGCTATACCTATCAATAGGGGAAGAATGAGCATTAATGGTCTTGTGGTTTACTACAATCATTTCCCATTATAGAATGAAAGTGGGATGACAAGACTACGGATTTTGTGGCGTATCTCCTGAGGATTCCTTAGAAGAATGATTCCATTTGGGTTATTTTTGACAGACTAATGAAGGTATCACATCTCTTGACTATACATGAGACTTTCTTAGTAGAGCAGTTGGGAGATTTGTATGTTTGGGAAATAATATATCAACATGGGGTGCCATGGACTATTTTTTAGATCTCGATTCATAATTTACTTCATGATAACAGAAGGTACTATAGAAGGAACATGGTACATAGGTCTTATTGAGTATGTTGTTTCACCCATTGAAATATAGCCCATTATAGCTTACTATACATGTTCTTGAGTATGTTATATGAACAAATGTTCTAGACTTTGGTGGGTCTTGGGAGAAGCACATAGCTTTATTGTATTTTTTCTATAACAATAGTTATTAGGAAAATATATAGATGAAAACATATGAGTATATTTATAGAAGTCCATGAAGATTAAATTTATGACTTATGGATATAGGTACGTCAGAGTTATTGGGATCAAGTCTCATACATGAGACTTCTAAGCAGGTTCTGCTGATTTAGAAACATATGGATACAACTGAATGTATATAGAAGTTGTATGAAAATATTAATTGAATAACCCTAGAGTTTACTGAGGGTGATCATGTATACTATTGGGTGTTTCCTAGGTTGGCTCATTGAAGGGAAAAAATACAATTAAAGTTGGTGCCTAGGTTCATTGAAACGTTTGAGGTTGTGGAAAGAATCAGGTTAATGGCATACCAATTAGATATTCTATATAGATACAGTGCTATGAATGATGATTTCCATAAATCAAAACATTAGAAGTATCACCATGAACCTTATCATGTGATTGATATTTCTGATGTTGAGCTATACATAGATGCTTCCTTTGAGGAGTATCCAATACGTGTGTTGGATCACAATGAAAAAGTGATGTGAGAAAATACCATGCGAAATATATGTGTATTATGGTAGAATTGATGTGTTTAGGTTGAAAAAAGTGAGAGAGAAGTAGATAAGAGGGCTCAGTGGCCGAATATTTTTGACTCGAAATCATAGAGATGTTTGTAAGTATAGTTCGAGGAAGAGTCGTTATAAGGTGGGGAGATTGTATAAACCTAACATTTTATAGAGATGTTGTAGGCTTATTTTCTAGTACTCCTTCTACTTGTATTGAATAGTTTTCATTTTGGTTTTACTTTGGGTGTGTTTTGGTTGAAAATTAGAGAAAAATAGAAGAAATAGTGAAATTAATGGTTTGTACATTGTTTTCCTTAACTGTGTTCCCTAGACTAACAAACCTTGAAACCCTGGACATAGTGGTTTTTCATGTATGGTACATGGTTATCAATGCGCATGTCCTAAAAGGATAAATTTTTAACCCCATAAAAAAGATTCATGGTTAAGGAAAGTAGTTAGGGGAAACCATGCGCTTTAACCGGTAAACAAAGTGTGAGATTTATGTTAACCAAAAAAATAGATATTTAATTTCTCGATCCCTCATATTATTCTCAAATCAACCCCACTCGACCTATAATTTCATTTTATGATTTTTTAGCCTCCCAAAAAGGTTTCAATCCATTCAAACCTCTATTATTCACAATCCAGATCCCAGATTGAAGATCTACACCCCTCTTGGTAAGAGGATCTCATACCACATAGTTTCCATTCTCTTTCCATTCTTCTCCCATTTGTTGTGTGGATGTTATTCCCTATTTTTGTTTGGATCTAGATATACAATTGTATATCTAGATATATAATTTTTGGATCTTGATTGTTCGATCTCAAATTGGGGTTTCAGATCCAGATCTCATTCTGCATCGTTATTCTATTCAAATTGGGGATATTTGTTGGAGGATCACTGATCAAGGAATTTAGGTAGGTGGTAAATTATTCAAATCACATAGTCATAATTTCAATTTTTTTAATTATAAAATTTCTAGGGTTTTTGAGAAATTTGGTTTAAAAATTTAATTACTTAATTTTGTAAGTTAATTAATTATGGGATTGTGAAATTGAGGATAAATAATTGTTGAATTCATTATAAAATTATAAAATTGTGGGATTTGGGAATAATTAATTGTTTAATTAATTATTATAATATTAAACTATAGGGTTTGGGTATAATTAATTATTAGAAAATTGATATTTTGATTTGGAATAATTAATTATTGAATTAATGATGTGAATGTGATTAAATAATTGTTGAATTAATTAATAGGAAGGATGTGATTAATTAATTATTGAATTAATTAATATTATGAATGAAATTAATTAGATAATTAATTAATGACATTAATGTGATTAATTAATTATTTAATTAGTAGAATGAATGTGATTAGTTAATTTTTGAATTAATTAATTGAATGAGTGTGATTAATTGATTTTTAAGTATATTAATGGGATTTTTTGTGATAATATGTTTAATTTGGATTAATATTGATTGATGTAATATTGTGAAAAATGTGATATTGTGATACTTGTGATATTGTGATATATTTGATATATGTGTTTGATATACATATAAAAGTATGCGATATAGACTAATGATCCAAATACCCTTTAGTATTAATTGATATACAAGAACTGATATTAAAAATACCCATGAGGTCCTAAAAATGACATTCATGGACCTAAGGAATTCATGAAAATTTTATGGGTCCTGGAATGGTGCTCAAAATACCCATGATTTGTGGGATAGAGACTAATGCTCCAAATAACCATGTGGTGTAAGATAAGGGCTGATGGTCTAAATACTCACAATGTTCAAGACATGATGAAATACACCCAAAAATTTGACATTGAACTATGGTTTCAATTATCCTTGATAATTTACTAAAACATATGGATAATGAAATAACATTGAATTATAATCAATTGTGTATTAAATTTGTGAATTGGTTTAGACTCCATCTCGAGCCAAATCTGATATAGTTGTCCAGGTGTCCTCGAGAAACCAAGGGTTTATGTGGTTGAATAAAGAATAAATGAAAATATAATAACAATTTACTTATGAATTGCACTAGTTTATTTATACAATTTCATACACTATGGTAGTCTGGATTTGTTTTATATGCCATTGGTGGTGGAATAATGAGTTGTAATCATACCATACTCAAGATTCCTGGTCGGTACCTGAAAAGACTTTATGTTTGCATGATAGGATAAGGGAAAATTTCCCGTGTTAGGTGGATAATTTGGGATGAATCATGGATGATGAAAAAAAAGTTGGTTGGGAATCACCTTGGAGTTTTTAGTGTCTTTACCTTTGAGTTTCATTTTTGACATTGAGCACATATTTTGGCATGGTATATATACTGTTCAATTTTAATAATGTCTTTCTAATTTTGGTTTCCTTGGGGTACTAGTTTATTTTGATAATTGGTTATATAATTTAATTTTTCTTATTTATTTCTACTATTGGGGTACTTTTATGAACTGGGTATAGTCTACCCATGTTTGATAATAGACCCCCACAGCTAGTTGGAAGCATCTGGCTTATGGGGAGGTGTGCCTAAGGTCTTGTGACCGACCAGGTCATGGAACTGGTGTGTGATACCTAGGTCGGGATGTTACATAATTGGCTATGTGAATAAACTTAGTTACATTGGATAATTTTCTATGGGAATAAATTCTGCTACATTTTTGAAATGTTTATATAGAAATTGGATATGTGGCTATCGACTATGTGGTTATCAATCAAAAATATCGTTAAAAAAACTACGTGGTTCCACTAGAAATGCTTAACTATCACATTCTGCTATGTAATTCAACCACATGGATATGAAACATTCAATACTTCACTAAAATAAATTCCTAACTACTTCATCCAACTTCAATGACTTCTTAAACTCCTCAAAACTTATAAAATATGTTACATAACATGATCTTTCATCCACCAACGCATGAAGTTGAATATTTTGAATATCAAATAATCAATCATTACACATTATTTTAAAAATTATCTTGAACATATCCATTAGAGTTAATCATGATGTAGCCTCATAGTTTATTTTTAATAAAATATGATAGTAGGTCAATTATCCTATAGACTTAAATGGATATATTATCAAGCTTGGAATCCAATACCTTCATGAATCCATAAAAATCCACCAATGATCATTTAAATCACATATTGAACTATTATAAAAATATAATACTTATATGGGAACAACAATGATTCTTGGTGAGTCACCTTAGGATGTGATCGTTTATGTCAGGGATCAGGTTGTTGTTCCTACGAGAATGTGGGAGGGGATGATGTAATAATTTCATGCATCTGAGTGGGTAGTACAAAAAAATGTGACCAAAATGTACTATGAACTATGATGATTGTTTTTGTGTCTAGGAATGAAAAATAAGATAGTAGGGTTTTGACACGATGCTCTACCTATCAGTAGGTGAAGAACGAGCATCAATGGTCTGGTGGTTTACTACAATAATTTCCCATTACAAAATGAATGTGAGATGACGTGACTATGGATTTTGGGGTGCATCTCATGATGATTCCTTAGAAGAATGATTCCATTTGGGTTATTTTTGACAGACTAATGTAGTTAGGACATCTCTTTCTTATATGCAAGACTTTCTTAGTAGATCAGTTGGGAGATTTGTATGTTTGGGAAATAATATATCAACATGGGGTGCCATGAACTATTTTTTTAGATCTCGATTCTAATTTTACATAAAGATAACAACATGTAATACCGAAGGAACATGGTACATAAGTATTATTGAGTATGTTTTTCCACCCACATACAGAAATCCCATCATATCATACTATACATGTTCTTGAGGATATGCTGTGAACAAATGTTCTAGACTTTAGTGGCTCTTCGGAGAAGCACATAGCTTTATTGTATTTTTCCTATAAAAATAGTTATTATAAAAATATATATATGAAAACATATGAGTATATTTATGGATGTCCATGATGTTTAAATTTATGACATATAGATATAGGTAAGTCGGAGTTGTTGGGATCGAGTCTCATGTAGGATACTTCAAAGTAGGTTCTGCTGATTTAGAAACAGATGGATACAACTCAATATATATAGAAGTTGTATGCAAATATTAATTGAAGAACCCTAGAGTTTACTGTGGGAGATCATGTATACCTTTGGGTGTTTCCTAGGATGGGTCATTGAAGGAAAAAATACAAGGAAAGTTGGAGCCCAGGTTCATTGAAAAGTTTGAGGTTGTGTAAATAATCAGTTTGATGGAAAAACGATTAAATATTCCATATAGATACATTTCTATGAATGATTCTTTCTATGTGTCAAAACATTATAAGTATCACCATAAACCTTATCTTGTGATTGATATTTCTGATGTTGAGCTATACATAGATTCATCCTTTGAGGAGTATCCAATACATGTGTTGGATCCCAATGAAAAATTGATGTGAGAAAATACCATGCTAAAAATATGTGTATGATGGTAGAATTGATGTGTTCAGGTTGAAAAAGGTGATAGAGAAGTAGATATTAGGGCTCAGTGGCTGAATATTTTTGACTCAAAATCTTAGATATTTTTGTAAGTACAGTTTGAGGAAGAGTCATTATAAGGCGGGGAGATTGTATAAACCTAACCTTTTATCGATATGTCTTAGGCTTATTTACTAGTACTCCTTTTCCTTGTGTTGAATAATTTTCATTTTGGTTTTACTTTGGGTGTGTTTTGGTTGAAAATTTGAGAAAAATGGAAGAAATAGTGAAATGTATGGTTTGTACAATGTTTTCCGTAACTGTGTGCCCTAGCCTACCAAACCATGAAACCCTAGACATAGAGGTTTTTCATGGATGGTACACGGTTATCAATGCGCATGTCCTAAAAGGATAAATTGCGAACCCTATAAAAAATGCACATGGTTAAGGAATATAGTTAGGGGAAACCATGCGCTTTAACTGATAAACAAAGTGTGAGATTTATGTTAACCAAAAAATTAGATAATTAATTTCTCGAGCCCTCATATTAATCCCAAATAAACTCTACTCGACCCGTAATTTCATTTTATGATTTTTTAGCCTCCCAAAAATGTTCCAATCCATTCAAACCTCCATTCTTCACAATATAGAGCTCAGATTGAAGATCTACACCCCTCTTGGTAAGAGGATCTCTTACTATGTGGTTTCCATTCTCTTTCCGTTCTTCTCCCATCTGTTGTGTGAATGTTATTCCATATTTTTGTTTGGATCTAGATATATGATTGTATATCTAGATATATAATTTTGGGATCATTGAATTGGGGTTTCATATCCAGATCTCATTCTGCATCATTATTCCATTCAAATTGGGGATTTCTGTTGGAGGATTGCTGATCAAGGAATTTTGGTGGGTGGTCAATTATTCAAATCCCATAGTCATAATTTCATTTTTTTTAATTATAGAATTTCTAGGGGTTTTTATAATTTTTTTTAAAAATTTAATTACTTAATTTTGTAAGTAAATTAATTACGGGATTGTTAAATTGAGGATAATTAATTATTGAATTGATTATAAAAATATTAAATTATGGGATTTGGGAATAATTAATTGTTTAATTAATTACTATAAAATTAAATTATAAGGTTTGGGTATAATTAATTAATTAATTATTGGAATATTGATATTTTTATTTGGAATAATTAATTATTTAATTAATGATGTGAATGTGATTAAATAATTGTTGACTTAATTAATAGGAAGGATGTGATTAATTAATTATTAAATTAATGAATAGTATGAATGAAATAAATTAGTTAATTAATTAATGATAATAATTTGATTAAATAATTATTTAATTCTGTAATAGAATTAATTTGATTAGTTAATTTTTGAATTAATTAATGGAATGAGGGTGATTAATTGATTTTTAAGTTTATTAATGGGATTTATTGTGATAAGATGTTTAATTTGGATTAATATTGATTGATGTAATATTGTGAAAAATGTGATATTGTGATACATGTGATATTGTGATATATATGATATATGTTTTTGATATATATATAAAAGTGTGGGATATAGACTGATGCTCCAAATACCCTTTAGTATTAATTGATATACGAGAACTGATACTAAAAATACCCATGAAATACAAAAAATGACATTCTTGGACAGAAGTAATTAATTAAAATTATATGGGATATAGAATGGTTCTCAAAATACCCATGATTTTTGGGATAGATACTAATGCTCCAAATAACCATGAGGTGTGAGATAGGGACTGATGGTCCAAAGACTCACAAAGTTCAAGATATGATGATATACACCCAAGAATTTGACATTAAACTATGGTTCCAATTATGCATGATATTTTAATGAAATAGATGGATAATGAAATACCATTGAATTTTAATCAATTTTGAATTAAATATGGGAATTGGTTTAGACTCCATCTCGAGCCAAAGATGATGTAGTTGTTCGGGTGTCCTCGGGGGCCCAAGGGTTTATGTGGTTAAATAAATAATAAATAACTACATGATAATAGTTTACTTATGAATTTCACGAGTTTGTTTAAACAATTTCATACACTATGGTATTCTAGATATGTTTTAGATGTAATTGGTGGTGGCATACTGAGTTGTACTCATACCCTACTCAATATTCCTGGTCGATACCTAAAAAGGCCTCATGTTTGGATGATATAATAAGGGAAAATGTCTAGTGTTAGGTGGAAAATTTGGGATGAAGCTTGGATGATGAAACCGGAAGTGGTTTGGGACTCACCATGGAGTTTTTAGTGTCGTTACCTTTGAGTTTTAGTTTTGACATTGAGCACATATTTTGGCATGGCATATCTAATATCCAATTTTAATATTGTCTTTCCAATTTTGGTTTCCTTATGGTACTAGTTTGGTTTGATAATTAGTTATATAATTTTATTTTTCATATTTATTTCTGCTATTGTGATACTTTTATGAAGAGGGTATAGTCTACCCATGTTTGATAATAGACCCCCACAGCTAGTTGTAAGCATCCGGCTTAGGGGGAGGTGTACCTAAGGTCATGTGACTGACTAGGTCATGGAACAGATGTGTGATACCTAGGTCGGGATGTTACAAAATTGGCTATGTGAATAAAATTAGTTACAATAGATAATTTTTTATTGGAACAAACTCCGATATGTTTTTGAAATGGTTATATGGAAATTAGATTTGTGGCTATAGACTATGTGGTTATCAATCAACAATATCATTAAAACAACTACATAGTTCCAATAGAAATGCTTACCTAGCACATTCTGCTACATAATTCAACCACATAGATCTAAAACATTCAATACTTCACTAAAATAAATTCCAAAATACTTCATCCAACATTAATGAATTATTAAACACCTCACAAATTATAAAATATGTTACAGAACATGATATTTCATCCACCGACGAATGATGTTGAATATTTTGAATATCAAATCATCATTCATTACACATTATTTCAAAATTTTCTTGAACATATCCATTAGAGTTCTTAAGGATGTAGCCTCATAGTTTATTTTTAATGAAACATGACAGTAGCTCAATAATCTTACAGACTTAAATGGATATATTATGTGGCATGGAATCCAATTCCTTTAAGAATCCATAACAATCCACCAGTGATCATTGAAAACACATAATAAACTATTAGAAAACAATATAATACTTATATGAGAATAACAATGATTCTTGGTAAGAATGAAGGAACTTGAGGGGATATAAATAACTATTAAAACAATTTCCTAAATAATGTCTCACTACCGATACTATCATAATAGATTGGGTTCACTCCCAATTCCATCATTTCCTTACTTAGTGTTTCCTCCTAAGACTATCTTATTGGAAAAAATCCTATACAAAACTAGGATCACTACCCATTATTTTCCTTATTATCTCATGATATATCAATAATTACTCATTTCATCAGTGGACTATAAAATTATTCACCTACCCATCACATAACGAAAACCATACATATGTGTGCCACAAGATCATAAATCATTCATCATATCATCATATCATAACCTGTGGAAATGATTCAGGTTTCATAAAAATATCATCATCATCATAATAAACCATCTAGATAAAGAATAAATATGGTATCATTGGATCATATCCCTAGTAAAGATTAATAAACATTGAAGTTTGTTTCTATAGATTAAAATTTATTTATAAGGTCACTAGAGCCTTAATTTATGAAAACAACATTTCATTTTGAAATAAATTATTTAAAATATAAAAATTTCTAAAATATTAAAGAATTTTCTTTCATTAAAACAATGAAAATAAAATTTTAAAGTATGTTTCAATGTAATAAGTTTTCATGATGGTGTGGAAAACCATTCTTGTTGTGTATGTTTAATCAAAATTCCTTTATCATTTTTTTGGAAAAAACACAAAAGTACCTGATTAAAAAACATCAAGAAGATTAATTATATTTTTATATAAATTAAATCATGGGTCAATATGAATTTATATCATAGTAGAATATTATAATATTATTAAAAAAACTTTAATGAAAAATATGGGCATGAAAGAAAAAATTTCCTACCAAAGTGAGAAATAAATTCAATTTTTTATAAAGAAATATTTATGTATTATGAGTAATCAATCACAATGAAATGAAGGGAAAACATGTAATATCCAGAAATAAATTGAGGAAAATAAAATAAATAATATTTAGTAGAGATAGATCATACATTTTCTTCGTTATAAATTTAAGAATAATGAATCTTGATAAAAAATCAGATTATAACATAAAACCATTACCTCAAGTCCATATTTATTTGTAATAACTATAACCTCCTATATAATAAATTTAAATTTATTTAAATTATATTATAAAACCAAATTAATACCTATAATACCATACATTGTTTACTTATTTCATATTATCATCATTTTATTACAAATATTTCATTATTATCATCATTTCAGGTGTTAATTGCATCATTTTTTCCCGTATGCTTTGGTTTGGAGGTTGTGGTCCATACCCTTTATTCATGGTTAATTTATCTCCAAAATTTTAATATTTATATTAATATCATATATATTAATTATATAAATATTAATAAACATTCATATAATGTGGTAATGAAAAATAAATTACATTACTATGTAGGCATAGTTTTCCATATGTTCACTTGAGTGATGTTTAAATTTTTTGATGAATGGAATGAAAGATAGGTAAATAATAATTATATTTTACCTTATCATTATTATATCATAAATATAATACATATACATTAAATATAAAAATTTAACCAACCATTAAATATGGGTATGGAAAATGAATCATATCGTTACGTTGAAGCGGTAGTCCACACATATGGACAGACGATACTTTCATCCCCCTTTTGATGAAGAAAAGGTGATAAAAGGTTGTGAATTAATAATATTAATGAATAGGTATATTTATGATACTAAATTACTCATATTATTATGGATACTTCTATTTTATTTGAATTATAATAAAAAATAAAATTGAGAGAATTTGTTAAAGTTGTACGCATCTTCTTTGAGATACCTCCTTTGAATTAATCATTTTTCCGTGAAGGATTGGTCTTAAGTGTATGGAAAAAGATATAGGATTAATGGATATAATATTGGAAGGTTATTTAGTAGGTATTTTATATAATTTATGGTTTAAATGATGTGTATAATGGAGGATAATAGGTGACCTTTTGTAAGTGACGGGAGGGACACACATATAATTTATTAAAATATATCAATGATATAAGGTAAATTTTATGAAATATTGGAGAAATTTTTTCCATTACTTGAATATAGAATATCATAAGGTATAAATATATTCAGAAGATATGGATTAGATATCCATGGGTGGAAATACTATTCTTCTCTCTTGGTTGACGTTTGGGTAAACCTGTTTTAACTGTAAATGTGGTAACAAATTTTCTTTTTTTTACTATTAACTTTGAAAAAAAATTATGTTTACCCCATAATATTAAATTAATAATGATTATCCAAAATATTGAAAAAAAATTTAGTGGATTCCATTTCTATAATTCGAAGAATTTAATTTAAAAAAAGTGTGAAATCCATAATGAAAACCAGTTTTAAAAGAAAGAATCTTTAAGCGTAAAATAAAATTCACATAAATTATTTTATTGTAAAAAAATAAAATTAATGTTTAAATAAATTATTGACTATATAATATATAAAATTCTTTAAAATCATTAATAATTATATTAATTTAAATTATTAATATAAAAATACACTATGTGTATAAAAATAGTTTTTAGGAATTTGTGTTTTTATTCCCAAAAATTAAATTTTAAAAAAATAAAGTACAATGATGATTATTATGTAATAAATTGTATTACATATAATTAAATAAAAATTAATTAATTTAATATAAAGTTAAAAATAAAATGATAATTTTACATGAAAATAAAATATAATATTTACAAAAACTCATATTTTTTAAATTTTCACAAGAACAAATATTTTTAGGAAAATCCAAAAAATTAACCCCAAGCTAATATTGAAAATATGATTTAAAAATGATATTAATTAACAAAAATAAAATTTATAATAAATATTTGAAATTAATTATAATTTTTTCTTGTACATAATGTGACAAAAACCATTTTTGAAGAAAAAATGTTCTTAAAAGCATACAATGACATTGATAAAAATTGAATATATAATTATTATGAATTAATCAATAGAAATTACCTATTTAAAAAAAATTAAACACATTTTTCCAAATTTGGTAATTAATATTTATACCTTCTAATTTAATGGTTAGTGATATTACTAGAGGACATCACGACCCTAAAAATATTATTTATAACAGTATACTATTGTAGTATTGAAGGGTCGAACCCAAGGTAAGGTTGGTGAGTTTTCTAATGGTTTATTTTTACAAAACTCCATTATTGTTAGTAGCAGAGCGAGTGTATATATTTTTAATTTTTTTATGATTTTTTTAGATAACATAACTATGAACACAAGAATTTTCCAAGGAAACTAGATCTAACACTAAATCTTGCACTAAAGTACTGATAAACTAAAGAAAACAATAAACTAATAAAAGGAAGTAATGAAAATGGGATCAGACCAACAATAGTCACTCAGAAAATATAATATACTGATTGAAATTGTTTTCTTCAATGAAACGTTTTGTTAAAACACACTTCAATGAAAAATTTATGAATCTCCCTCACCAAGAAATTCAACAGGCAGATGATTAAGACTTGGATTTCACTACACCAAAACATAATCGAAATGATAAGAAGTCTGAAAAAGTTTATATTTTGAAATAAACTTGCTATAAATTTCCAAAGTTAATGACATTAATGTTCTGATAGATTCATTCAAAAACAACCTCTCCAGTTGATATTGAAATTGTAAATTTTGAAATAATTTGATAGGTGAGTCAACTGAACAGAGAATCATAATTCAATCTCACCGATTGATTATGATTCTAAAAAATGTAAAGTAATTGAAGTTGTTTTAAAGAGAGACCAGCCGAATTAAATTCCTACGCTAAGACAATATTAACCTATGATTATCTTGATTAATGCTTTGAATAACAATCAATTACATAGTACTGTGAAATTAAATACAAGAAGGGAAAAGAACCCCCTCTGTGATGCTCTACACTCGGGATCCTTTGACTCCATGTCTGCTCTATCATCTCCTGGGAGTATCGGATCTTGAAAAGTATGTCACGGTATGTGAATGAACATCCTTGGATCTTCTCTCAATGGTGTGTTTGTAGAATCAGAATGAGATTCCCCTCCTAAAATATGTTACTGATCTACTTTTAATCCTACTGTCATATGTTGTTTGTCACCGAACACTTCCACCGACTTCAAAAGTACCTTATTCGTGCACCGCACATGTGTATTTTTTCATGATTGGCACGTCACACTAACTTTACCCCTGTAACTAACTTCCCATGAGTTAGTTGAAAGTAACTGGACGTTTTCCTTTCTCTTGAATGGACCTATGCAAGAATAAACAACACAGTTACAACATGAAGGAAGTAAAAATTTATAATTTATTTTCATAACTTATAATTTTTTTTAAAATAATTTATTAACATTTAAATAATGTTGTTAAATAAATTAATTTATTATTATTAGTAACAATTAGTAATTATATTTTAACTAATTATAATGAAAGAAAATTTATTATTAAAATAAAAGTTAAATAATAATAATTTATATATTATAAGTTGAACGAATTTGTTAATAATAGAGTTATTATTATTATTATTAAAAATAAGAAGTTTTATTAATGATTAATTTTGATTTTAAATTATTTATAAGTTATTATTTTTAAATTAATTAACAAGATTAAAGTAAATTATAAGCATTAACATTATTATTACTCTATAAATTATCATTATTAACATTTTAAATTTACTAGTTTAGTTTATTTGTAATTTAATTTGAAATTATTATTAGTATTTTATTTCATTAACAAATTTTATTATTAAACAATTATTAAAACGAAATATTTAATTATAATTAATATGTTTTTTTTAATAATCTATTATAATTCGATTTTAGAAGTTACTATCAATTAAATTTTAATTTAATAAAATTTTATTTATGTTTGATAATTCTATTTTATTAAATATCTTATGTTAATTATTTATTTATAATTATTAAGGTTTAATATTTTTAGATTAGAAATTCTTGAATTTATGTTTTTAATTAATTTATATTTCTTATAAACTCATCTCCCCCTTATTTCAGTGGAACCCTAGGGGAGGGGTTCTTCTTCGGTGTAAGAACCAGCTACTGCAGTGGTTGGTCACTACCCACTCTAGATCCAACACGGCCTCGACTCAGGAAGCTCATGTGGCATGACATAGCTGACCGACTCCAGTGGACTAGTGGAGTACATCTTCAGGTCCAGCGGGTGGTGCATCATTTTCTTCAGCAACAGCGACGTCGACCTCCATTTCACTTCCTCTACTCAGCGGCGACACAACCTCCTTCAAGCACAGCAGGGAACTATAGTGACTTCATAAAAAAATGATGGCGAATCGAATCCAACAATGGCGATTGGCTGCGTCTTGTCCCTACTCGCTTCATTCTGGATCCAGTGGCGGAAGAACCCTAAATCAGAAGGATTTGAGCTGGAAAATAGATCTGTGTTCTTTCTTGTTTTGATGAAATCTATATTTGAAATGGGTAAATTCAAGGTTTTTAAATTGGGTTGAATCAAGTTTGAGTTTTCATGTTGAACGATGGAATAGTGGAAGCAGGTTGTGGGTGAGAAACCAATGTTCTGTGATCGAATTCATGCGTCGATATGAGGCAGAACAACAGTTTGAAACCAAAACAGATGGGATGAATTGGCGTGTGAAGATGTGAGACCGATATTAATATCGGTAGCGGGTAGGAGGGAAAGCATCGGTGAGTCAGTGACTCACTGAAAGAAGAAATGGAAGGATGGGTATATATATACTATTAGGAATTGGGGTATCGGTGTCAAAAGGAATTGGTCACACCATTAGTTAAAAAAACGTATCGGTGAGTGCATGAGACACCGATAAAAGAGGAAAAGGATTAGTGCGTTGCGACAAATAATAAGACACTGATATAAGAAAAATAAAAAACGAGTCACCAATAGTTAATATAAAGAGTAATCAGTGTGACTTGAAACCGATGGATGTTTTGCATCAGAGATTCATGAATCACCGATAAATGGAATAATAATCGGTCGTAGTGGGACAAAATAAATAGATCGGTGAGTCGCAACACTGGCGCGTCACAAGATACCATTAGTTAAAATAAAAAATCATCAGTTAGCCAATGGACAAAAAACAATTGAAATAAAATAAGGTACTGATGAAATGAGAGACCAAAACCGATGCACATAAGTGACCGAAGCTATTTCAAAATGATTGGCGAGTCTTGACTCACTGATAGTTATAAAAAACTTCGGTGTGACAAGGGTTCGATGGGACAAAAGATTGGTGTGACAAAAGATCGATGTGATGTGGAATCGGTGCGTCAACTCACCAATAGAACAAAATGAGATGTTAATGATAAAAATCAAATTAAAAGAAATAATAAAATGAATAAAACATTAATTAATTAAAACAAAAGTCAAAATAACATAATTATTAAAGACTAATTAATAAACTATAACTAAAATATAACTAATTTTTTTACAAACTAAAAACAAAGGTAACTTAATTATTAACTAAGAATATATACGTTATGATTAATTAAGTATATGTCTAAATAAATGAAAAAACTTACAAAGAACTATTTTCAAACATGAAATTTAAATTAAATGAAGATATTAAACAAAAAATTTAATTAATTAAATGATAAAATGAAACATAAAATTAAAAACATGTTATTTTATTAATCATTAACTTAATTTTTAAGTTATTAATTTACCAGAAAAAATAAACAAATTAATTAGTAAAGTTAAATTATTAAAATAAATCTAATTTTAATGTGTAAAGTTGAAAATTAATAATTACATTAGGATAATGAAAGTAAAGATGAACAATTATATAATTGATAAACATTTAAAATTATTAAAAAGTAAACCAGATAAAGATTATTAAAATCAAAAGTAATTTAATATAATTATAAAAATTAGAATGACTGAATAAAAAGACTAAAAACAAATATTTAATTATAAATAATGATTAATTATTAGATTTAGTGTTAAAAATACAAATATGTAGTTTTTTATTTAAAAGATTAAAAATACCTAATTAAATTGTTAAAAATTAAATAGAAGATATGGAAAAACTATGTAAAAATAGAGTCACATAAAATTCCCCCATACTTAAGCATTGTTTGTCCACAAACAATCCCATGTTTTATTTTCTTTGAAAAATAGTAAAGTGTTTATTATTTAGATTAAAATATAACATGTCCAGCCATTTGAAAATAGAGGATTGAAAATTGATTTAGGCTTTAGAAATTAAATATTCAGATCAAGTCTTTCCAAAAACAAATACTCAATGATATTAAGGAAGAAAAGACAATACATCAAAGAAGATGTTATGCCCCGTATGTGAACCTACTTAATGATTTATTTCAAACTAGTATCAGATTCTAAATTAAAAAATGACATGAGGTAAAATATCAATGGAATTAAAACCTCAACCAAGGAACCTTGTACTTTGATTTTTCACCTAGGTTCTAAAAACAATTTTTTTAATCACCTTATTGAAACAACCTTAATTATTTCCATATAAACCAATTTTCCCCTTCTTCATTTGGCGTTCATCATTCCCCTCACCTTAATGAACTCATTTTTGACCCTAAACACGTTATTTTATTTTTCCCAAGCCACGTTTCATTGTGCTGAGCACTGTGCAATGCACTTATTCAAGGTGTACAGAGGGTTTATAGTAAACAGAAATGCACCCAACATATAGGGTCTCAGCGATTCACTATGGGATCCCAGATTCCCATACTACTCCAGTTACAAATGTTTTATATAAAAATAATTTACATTATCTCACAAAGTTAATTACTTTAAACAATTTAAAGAAAAATGAATCCCCTAAGATAAAGACCAAACTTCTACTTCCCATGGATATGATAATAATTCCACTAACAGGTTACCCATATCACTCTAAAAAATAGCCGCTAAACCAAGATATCCATTCAATAACTAAGTAAAACTACTCGATAATCATCCATTATCATTAATTTCAGAATCAACGCACAACTTAACTACCAAAGATATACTGTCCATAGACAAGACCCATTTAAAAAAAATGTAGAGCCTAAAGTTATGATGAATTTTAAAAAAATTAACCATTTTTTGACAAAACGTTTGATGAGAACAGTGACGAATTGACCCCTCCCCACAGTTAAAACCAAAATTTGTCCCCAAAGACCAATTATTAAAGTGGAGAAAAAAAAATAATCAATTAAAGTTCAAAATAGATTTTCAATTTAGTAGATTTATGACATTTAAAAAGGGTCTCTTTGAAGTTAAAAAGTTTGATCACCATAATGAATAACTTATCTGGAGGTTCATTAGCAAGTACAAACATTAATATTTATGACCAGTGACACAAATTTTGATTTCAGTTCAAGAAATATCATGTAATTTGTGGGTGAACAATGGATAGGGTGTAAGAATTTTAACAAAGTATGATTCATATGGGTGTTTAATTAAGCATAAGGCAAGCATACCAAACTCCCCTTAGCAAAGCAGATTCAACTAAATTTTTCAGCCTGCATGTACCTCCCCACACTTAGTTTCAAATAGTGAATGGTCTTAACAATGACGAAATTCCATTTTTTAGCAAGGAGGAATTAGAAGAATTGTGTACAACATAATGAACAATATAAAAAAAAAGTCAGAAAAGTGGAATTCGCCATATTTTTCAGTATATCAAGTCATACAATAGTATTTTAAAGAAAACAAATAGCAGAATTTTTGAAAAAAAACACGCATCAGATTTTATCCATAAAGTCAATAGGAGCAGAAAAATGAAATAAAATTTAATAGTAAAATAATTCCCTGACTAGTTTTTTCATTACTCCTTCTGTGTGGGAATTTCACTCCTTAGATGATTGTAGAAGCAATATCTGAAAATCACAAGGAAAGCAGAAAGAGACAAAAAATTTCTAGCAGAGACATGTACAAAATAAGGCACCAAAGAATCACATTATTCAAAAAAAAATATAAAAGTGAAAACAATAAATGATCAAGGGTTGACTCCCATGAATCAATAAATTTAAAGTCTTCAGTTAGACATTATTTTATCACTATTATTTATTTATTTACACAATAAAAACCATGGGTTGCCTCCCATGCAGTTCTAGATTTAAATTTCTCATCCAGACTCACTTAGAAACTAACCGTAGTCATTATGTGGACGTGGTTTCCTTAATATAAACCACCATATATGATTGGACCATTTATTTTTATGAAAAAAATGAATTTTGTGCCCATGAAAACTTAACAAAACAGAAACTAAACTCTCAAAGCCTATAAAAATTCCTTAGAAACACCCTTTAACATCTCTGAGAATAATTCTGACCACTTCCCATTTTGTTTCAAATTCTTCATTATTTTAATTCATGTGAAGGGACAACATAGAACTACGTGATTCGAAGGGTGTGTCATTGAACTTGGATCTATCTCTATTAACCTCAACTTTAACAAATTAAAATTCAAGGGTGGATATAAGAAAATTTTGATTATCAAGTTCATGAAAAGATTCAATAGAGTGATGAAAAAAATTATGAGAATTGGAACTCAAGTGTAATTACCCCTCTGGACTACTCTATGTACCATGAGAAGGCTCAACACCCTTTATAGTTGAGGATAGAAGTGACAGACAGGGAAGAGAATTTATTTTATCACAAACAGATTTTGGTCTAACAATGTTGTAAATTTCTTCCAATAGATCCTCATCTCTTAACTCACACTGAAAATCTATTGCTTCTATCAAATCAGTTCTACCTAACAAAAGTGCGTGCTCAACCTCTTTTTCATGTTCAAATTCAGAAGAATCAATTCCCAAAACAAGGTCTGTAGTGTGTTCCCAAAAATTCAAATCAGGGGGAGTAGTGTTTAATTCATCATCAATAAATTTAATTTATAGATTGTTCAAAATTAAGCATTTACCCCCATGTATAACATCACTCTTTTCAATTTCAGTACACTTAGTTTCAATAAAAAAATCTATCTGGGAATAGGGAGATGAAAGCTCATCATTTAATCTATCTTCAAACATCATTCCCACATCCTCTAAATCATCCTACTTCATTTCAAAAATCGATGGGTTTGGAGTTTCAAAACATGGACGAGAAGTGTTCAGTTCATGTTCAAAGATTCCAGATCCCATGTTATCCAGTTTAATGTTCTCATCCAGATTATACCTAATATCAAGTTTAGACTCATTTTTTATAACAACAGAAAAGTTGGGTGACGAGTTTTTAATATTAAAAATTTCATTTTCTAGTATATCTTCTACCCAAGTGACTTAATTATAAAAACTCATAAAATATTTATTTTTCTCAAAAGAAAGAATGATTTAAGGAACTGGGAAATCTTTTTCAATCTGTTTTACTTCATCTTCAAAATTGTCCTACTCAACATCATTAAAATTAATTTTGGAATATTCAATGTTATTTTCTTGATTCAGTGGGCTGGATATTTCTAGAATTAGTTTAACAGAATCATATTTTTCAAAATGAATGTTTTGTTACCCAGTTTCATAGTCACTCTCTTCTTTAATTTGATTTTCAAATCTTTTATACACAATTTCTTTCTCATTTTCTTCAAATTCTTTTTGTTTTTTAACCCATTGTTGTAAATCCAAGAGCATGTTTTCTAATCATTTCATTCTTCGATATTTCTCTCGAGTGTATTTAATTTTAATTACATGGGTTTTATTAAACCAAGAGTTCCAAACATCCTCCCTAATATCCAATTTGGTTTCAATAAATTCATGTTTATCTAGGAATTCTAGATTAGACTCATATTGTTTATTTTATTCAATGTAAAAATGTTCTTGTGGCTGGTTATAAGCATACTGCCATGCAGTGTGTCCATAACAGTCAAAAAAAAAACAATGAGGCCCCGGTTGATCCCATTTTTCATGAACTTCCATTTTCCTTAAACTAAAAATAAGTGAGTTTAAAAACACAAAGTTTCCCAATTGTGTAGATTTTTCAAAAACAACACAAGCAGCAGATATAGTTCAAAGTAGTTTTTCTAAATTAGAATTTTATATGATTTTTAATGTTTTTTTTTTCAATTTTTTTAAATTTTCTAAAACATAAAACACTCAATGCATGACTTCCCTGGAAATGCACCAAATTTTGATATTATTGGAGGTGGTCACGACCCTCAAAATATTATTTATTATCCTACACTATTATAGTAGTGAACGGTCAAACCCAAGTGAAGTTAGGTGAGTTTTCTATGTGTGAATTTTTAAAAAACTCCACTATTGTCAGTAGCAGAGCGAGTGTACATCTATTTATTTCTTTTATGAATTATTTAGTTAACATCAATCTGAACACAAGAATTTTTCATGGAAACTACATATAAGACTAAATCTTGCACTAAAGTACTGATAAACTAAAGAAAACAACAAACTAATACAAGGAAGCAATGGAAAATGAGCTCATACCAAAAACAGTCACACATAAAATCTAATGTACTGGTTGAAATAATTTTCTTCATAAAAACTTTTTGTTGAAACACACCTCAACGCAAAACAAATGAATCTCCATCGCTATGAAATTTAACAGGCAAAGGATTAAGTCTTGGAGTTCGCCACACTAAAACTTAACCGAACTACTAAGAAGTATGAAAAATTTTATATTTGGAAATAAACTCACCATAAATTTCCAATGTTATGGAAATTAAAGTTCTGATAGATGTATTCAAAAAACAACCTCTCCAGTCGATATTGAAATTTTAAATTTTGAAATCAATTGAGAGGTGAATCAACTGAACAGAGAATCATAATTCAATCTCGCTGATTTATTATGATTCGGAAAAATGTAATGTAATTGAAGAAGTTTTAATGATAGACCAACAGAATTGAATTTCCAAGCTAAGACAATATTAACCTATGATCATCTTGATTAAATCTTTGAAAAAAAATCGATTACAGAGTACTGTGAAATTAAATACAAGAAGGGAAAATAACTCCCTCAGTGATTCTCTGATCTCGGGCTCCTTCTCCTCTATGTCTACTCTATCATCTCCTGTGAGTCTCCAATCTTGAAAAGTATGGCATGGTATATGGATGAGAGTCCTTGGATCTAATCTCAAAGGTATGTTTGTGGAATCAGAATGAGAGTCCCCTCTTAAATTCTACCACTGATTTGCTTTTAATCCTACAGGCATCTACTGTTTGTCACAGATTACTTCCAACCACTTCAAAAGGCCCTTAGTTGTGCAGCACACATGTGTGTTTTTTTCACAATTGGCACGTCGCACTATCTTTTCCCTTATAACTTACTTCTGGTGAGTTAGATGAAAGTACCCTGACATTTTCCCATCTCTTGAATGAACCTGTGCAAGAATGATCCACACAATTACAACACGAAGGAAGTAAAAATTTATAATTTATGAAAAAAATTTATTAACGACTTTTAAAATACTTAATAAACTTTTAAATAATGTTTTTAAATTTATTACTTTATTAGTATTACTAAAAATTAGTAGTTATATTTTAATTAATTATAATGAAATAAAATTTATTATTAAAATAAAAGATAAATCATGATAATTTAAGTATTATATGTTGAGAAAATTTGTTAATAATAGAGTTATTATTATTATTTTTAAAAATAAGAAGTTTTATTAATTATTAATTTTGACGTTATATTATTTATAAGTTGTTATTTTTTAATTAATTAACATGATTAAAATATGTTATAAACATTTAGTTTATTATTAATTTGAAAATTAACTTTATTAGCATTTTAAATTAACTAGTTTAGTTTATATGAAATTTAATTTATAAGTGATTATTAGTATTTTATTTTGTTAAAAAATTGTATTATTAAATAATTATTAAAACATAATATTGAATTATAATTAAGAATTTTTTTTAATAATCTATATAATTCTATTTTATAAGTTACTATCAATTAAATTTTTATTTAATAAAATTTTATTTATGTTTAATAATTCTATTTTATTAAATATCTTATCTTAGTTATTTATTTATAATTATTAATGTTTAATATTTTTAAATTAGTAATTCTTGAATTTATGTTTTTAATTAATTTATATTTTTTTATAAACTCATCTCCCCCTTATTTCAGCGTAACCCTAGGGGAGGGGTTCTTCTTCTGTGCAAGAACGAACTACTGCTGCGATTGGTCACTACGCACTCAAGATCATGTGCGACTACGACTCAGGTAGCTCGGGCATCATAGCACAGCTGACTAGCTCCCCTTCAGTAGACCAGTGAGTTACAACTTCAGCTCTAGTAGGTGGGGCAATGTCTTCTTCAGCAGCAGTGACGTCGACCTCTATTCCGGTTCCTCTACTCAGCAGCGGCGCAACCTCCTTAAAGCGCAGCGGATAACTATAGCGAAGTCAACAAAAATTAATGTAAACTTGGCTCCAATAGTGTAAAGTGGTGGCGGCATGTCCCTACTCACTCTATTCCCGTTCCTGTGGCGAAAGAACCCTAAAGATGAAGGATTTGAGCTGGAAAGCAGATCCATGTTCTTTCTTCTTTTGAGGAAATCTGGATCTGAAATGTTTAAATTCTAGGTTGCTGAATTGGGTTGAATCAAGTTTGAGTTTGTAGGTTGAATGATGGAATTGTGGAAGCAGGATGTGGGTGAGAAACCAACGTTGTGAGATCAACTCCGTGCATCCATAAGAGGCAGAACAATAGCTTGAGACCGAAACAGTTGGGGAGAATCGGTGTGTGAAGATGTGAGATAGATAGTTGTATTAGTAGTGGGTAGGAGGGAAAGAATCGGCGAGTTAGTGACTCACCGATAGAAGAAATGGAAGGAGAGGTATATGAAATCAATTGTGAATTGGGGTATCAGTGTCACAAGGCATGAACGACATTGTTAGTTAAAAAAATGTATTAGTGAGTGCATGAGACACCGTTAAAAGAAAAAAAGGATCATTACATCATTACAAATAATAAGACACCGATAGAAGAAAAATAAAAAAAGAGTCACCGATAATTAAAATAAAGAGTAATCGGTTTGATGTGAAAGTGATCGATGTTTTTCATCGGTGAGTCATGACTCACCAATAGAAAGAATAATAATCTGTCGCAACAGGACAAAATAAATAGATCGGTGAGTCGTAACATCAGCGCATCATGTGAAACCATTAGTTAAAATAAAAAAGCATTGGTGAGTCAATGACTCACCGATAGTTGAAATAAAACAAGACATCGATGAAATAAGAGACCGAAATCGATGCAAATAAAAGACCAAAGCTGTTTCAAAATGATCGGTGAGTCATGACTCACCGATAGTTATAAAAAACATTTTTGTGACAAGGGATCTGTGCGAAAAAAGATCAGTGTGATGCGACATTGGTGCGTCAACTCACCGATAGAACAAAATGAGATGTTAATAATAAAAATCAATTTAAAATAAATAATAAAATGAATAAAACATTAATAAATTAAAAAAATTCAAAATAACTTAATTATTAAAGACTAATTAATTTACTGTTACTAAAATCTAAAAAATTTATTTTTTTACAAACTAAAAATAAAGGTAACTTAATTATTAACTAAGAATATAAATGTTAAGATTAATTTAGTATATGTCTAAATAAATTCAAAACACTTGCAAAGAACTATCTTCAAACATGAAATTTAAATTAACTAATGATATTAAACAACAAAGTTAATTAATCAAATTAGAAAATGAAACTTAAAATTTAAAACATATTATTTTATTAACAATTACCTTAATTTGTAGCTTATGTATTTAGCATACTAATTAAACAAATGAACTAATAATGTTAAATTTTTTAAATAAATCAAATTATAAAGGGTAATGTTTAAAATATATAACAAATTTCGGATAATGCAAATAAAAATAAACAATTAAATAAATAATAAAATTTAAATTTTTTAAGAAGTAAACCAGATTAATATTATTAAAATAAAATGTAATTTAATATAATTAGAATAATTATAACGACTAAATAAAAAGTCTAAAAACATATATTTAATTATAAAAAATGTTTAATTAACATATTTAGTGTTAAAAATAAAAATATGCCATTATTTATTAAAAAAATTAAAATAAATAATTAAATTGTTAAAAAATAAATAAACAATATAGAAAATCTATATAAAAATAGAGTCACATAAGTCAGGTTATAAGAGTTTACTATATTGTAGTTTATTTAGATTGAGGGTTGCATATAAAGAAAGATATCAAATTATTCATGTTTATTTCAAAGGAAATATATATAAAACATTAGGATGCTAAATTATACCCCCTTAAATTTAATTACACCCTATAAACTCTATCAATTTCCAAAAATAAAATGAATATATCATTACTTAATCAGATCATAGTTTTCCCATGTAGCTTTCATAGATTTCAGATTCCACCAAAGATGTTTAACCAGGAAAGTAGTCTTATTTCATAGAACTTTATCACCATGATTCAGGATTTACCACATTTGTTCTTTATAGGAAAGATAATGTTCTGGTTGTATATATTCTGAGTTTAGTACTTGTTATGGATCAAGTATTTAATTCCACAAGATAGATAAATTTAAAAAATCTTCATATTGAGAGAGGTTTGGTGGTAGTGCAAGGTGATAAGTAGCTATCCCAATCCAGTAAAGAATCTCAAAAAGAGCTATTTAACTAGGTTTTGGATTTATCTTATTTATAAGTCTCATAAACTTTTTCTATGGGGAAATTAATAAGAAAAATTTCTCACCAACTATGAATTCTAGGTCTTTCCCATGATTATTATAGTAACTCTTATTTCTACTCTTTGCTACATTGATGTTATACTGAATGGATCTAACCTTCTCTAACATTTATTCCTCTAGATTTGGTATTAATAGCTTTTATTATATAACTTCATCACACAATAAGATACTTCTACATTTTTTTTACATAGAGGGATTCATAATGAGACATATGAATGCTCGAATAAATGTTATTATTTTATGAAAACTCGACTAGAGAATGATATTTATCCCAAGAACCTTTGAAATATATGATATAAGATATCAATATTTCCTCCATGGTTTTAATGGTCCTCCTAGACCAACCACCTCTCTAAGGGTGATATATAGTATTAAATAAAAACTATGTATCCAGAGTTTGATGAAAACTTCTATTGAACATTGAGCTAAACCTCATATCCCGATCAGATATAATAGAATGTGAAATATCTTGCAAGCTTTCCAGTTCCTTAATGTACATCTAAGAAATATGATCAATAGATAAATATTCTCTAATAGTAATTAAGTGTGCTAACTTCATAAGTCGATTGACTATAACCAAAAAAACATTATTTCCTTTAGATGTTTTTGGGAGTTTGATGGTAAAATTCATAGTGGCGTTTTACCATTCCCACTCTTGTATATGTAATGGTTGTAAAATATCCTTAGAATTATGTCTCTCAGCCTTAACATTCTAATATATACAGAATACAGATACATAATCTATAATATATCTATTCATGTTTCCAAACAAAAAATACACTTTCATATCTCAATACTTCTTTGTACTTCCAATATAAATAGTGAATAATAAGATATGATCTTTTTACCATTTTTCATTATTATATTATGGTACTGAACCTTATTATTCCATCACAATCAAGGTTTAACTTTTTTAAATTTCCCACCTTATTTCACAACTCCACATCCAACTTCTACACCTCCTTAATCGTTACATGGATTGATGGTTGTAAACTCATTTGAGAAAAATACTATGTCTCCATATAATTCAATTTTTGAATGTCCATCATTTTATATATATAAATATTGTTTCCTTTTTTATCCTCATAATATATTATTTGGAATGATATTTTTCTCTAAAATAATCAACCACCTTTTTTTCATTCTCTATGTGGTAAGTTATTACGTAGTTATAATCATTAATCAAATCAAGCCATCATGTTTGGTGTATATAAAACTATTTTTTCGGTGAATATATACTTTAAAAATTTATGATCAGTATATATGTCCTAACATATCCATTAAGATAATCCATATAAATTGTTAATGAAAGTATCACCACTACTAAATTGAAATGATGAGTTGAAAATTTTTTCTCATAAAAGTTCAATTTCCATGATTCATAATATATCACTGTATTATTCTACAGAAGAACACACCGCAACCCCTTTTTTGATGAATAACAGGAAATCGAAAACCCATCTCCATTGTAGGATAGTGTGAGCACTGTTTCGTTAACCGAAATTCTCTATAGCTCTTTGAATTTTTCTTCACATTTATTAGTATAAAGGAACTTAACTCCCTTCCAGGTTAATAAGGTGAGTGGATTAGATAATCATGATAAATAATTCAAAAAGAAAAAAAATAATAATATTAACATATTTTAAGAAAACTATGGATCTCATTCACTATGATTGGTCTGGTACAATGTTCAATAACTTCCATCATTGATTTATCCACTGATACACCCTCTCTTGAGATTATATGAACTAAAAATGAATCTTTCCTTAGATGGAATTCACATTTGGAAAAATTTTCATTCAACTTATTCTTCCTTAGGGTATTTAGTTCAATTCAAATGTGATCTTCATTATCTTCCTTACTCTTGAAATATATAAGAATCTATTTTGTAAATACTAACAAAAAATTATCAAGGTAACATCAGAAGACTCCATTAAATAAATACATAATGATATTGGGGGAATTATTAAGACTCAATAAAATCAAAATAAATTCGTAGTGTCCATAAATCCCAAAACAAGTTAGAGGATACTTATTATTTATTGTGACCTTATTAAAATCCCAATAATCAATACAGAGTCACATTGATACATCTTCCTTCTTAAAAAAAATTAAAGGTTCCCCCTATGGTGACACATATAGCTAAATAAATCCTTTACCAAGATTCTCAAAAATATTCTTCTTCAATTCAAATATCCAAATCAAGACTATTCTATATGTAATTTTTCAAATTGGTGCAGCACTGAGTATGAGTTCTATTGAAAATGTGAATTCATGATTTGGATGATGTCTAAGTAACTCTTCCATAAAGATATAAATAAAATCTTGTGCAGTATGAATATATTTGATGATGAGTTTTTACACATCCACCTTAGATAAATAACCCCCTTAAATGGAAATCAATACCAATTAAACATATTTAATTTCCATTTGATGTTCGTATTTATGATCACACTGATAGATAATAACAGGTTGGTCTAGAAGATTAAATCTAACTTACATTCCTTGATAGTTGATATGGGTTTTATATAAATAAAGCCATTATATGTCCAAAATCACTTCAAATTCTACAAGAGGATGAATTTAACTATTTTAATGGATCACATTCTCACAAACCTCAATTGGGTTTGATTCATAAAATTGAGACATGATTATCATACCATTAAGATTTTTTATAATATTTAAATATCTAATCACTATGGTGGTAATGTGATACTATAAGAATATTCTTTACATAAAGAAAGAGTGGTTAGAACCAGAATCAAAAAAAATTATCATTTTAAGAGTGAATTTTATGTCTACCTTTCACCACTTAATTATCACACCTCAAAACGATAATAGTGATCACATGAGTTTTATATTTTTCTTTGGGATTAAGTGGTTCCTAATGTCATTTATCAACATCATTAAATCCCAATTTCAAGAACTAATTAATATAATGACCATACTCCTTGGAATTATATAATTAGATTGTGTGTGGTTCATTATGTGGAGATTTTTTATCTATTTTCCTCATTAGATAGATTCTTACCATTACTTATACATTTGATTGCATGATGGGATTATTTTACTTGAATAAAGAAATTACTAGTCCCCTTATGAAAATTTCCCCTTTTATCATTTACACACTTTTGAAAAATAAATGAAAATCACCTTATTTACTCCAATGTTTTTATTATAATTTTTTTTGAATTACATGTTTTTTTCTTCTCAAAACCATGAGATTGACGGGTGAATCAAATACCCATTTCCACCTTGATTAAACATTTATTATTTTTTTCATAGTTAATGATGTCTCTTAAGGATAAATCTCTTTAGATACCTTTTTTAAATCTATATAAGAATCGATCATGATTAATATCTAGTTAAATAAAAATACTTGAATTGTACCTTTGAATTGTTGTAAAATCTTCCTCAGAGGTACCAACATATTCATTGTCAATATGATTAAACTTATGGAATTCCTTCTCCATTTTTGTATGAAGAATACATGGAAAATGATTATTAAAAAATCAGATCCAAAACTCATTCAACTTGATGGAGTGAATTTATTAACATTTCCTCATATTGTAGTTAAGATTATACCATTGACCAACTTCATCTTCCAAACGATAAACATCTATGATTTTCAGGTTTTGAGCACTGGAGAACTGAAAATATATTTTCCGTGGTATTGATCCATTACATAGAAATTATTAGATCATAATACCCATTAAAACAAGGTGAACTATTAATAATTAAGGACTAAATAATACAATGTTCCCTCATTTTCTATTTTTAAGCTCAATATGATTCTTGGATTGAGAATGTTACATAAATATTGTACAAATATTTTCCATTATTTCTCTTATAACCTTCAGTTTATTTGGAGTAAAATCATTCTATTTTCTCTTGTATTCAACATTATCATAGTTCATTATAGTTCCATCCATTGACTAAAATAAAAGAGTATTGTATGAGTAAAAAAAATTATATTTGGAAATCATATAATCATGAAAATAATTTGTAGGATGTCGAAATAATGAAACATTTTTTTCAATATATAACAATGTAGGTTTAACCTAGTCCATTCTTAGTTATTATCTATTTAAATACTTCATAATTAGTCTTAAATAAAATGTGAAAAAACCTGAAAATATCCCCCGAGAGTGGAAAAATAGCTGTGAAGTTAAGGCCAAATCACCTTACACCAGAATAAAGACCAAGATATAATCAAACAAATCCTTTTGGGGTTATTACCCCTAGATGATTCTATTCCCAATCCATGTCTACTTGTAGTATCTAGAAAGGGATTTATTTTCTTATGAAACCACACTCCTTCCTTTATCATCACATAAGATATTATCACATACTTAGGATTATCCTAAGGATTATGACTAAAGATTCATTATCCTATTTTCCAGAAATAACTAATCCTTACTCTGATACTATCTACAGTGAACCAAAATTTTCATACATAAATAATATATCTTCTTAGTGTAATATTCATTACATATCAATACGATCAACAAAATGACCACAAGTTTTAGTTTAATTAGAAACATGGATAAATAAAAAACTAGTAGATAAATGATTTATATAATTTCCTATTAAGTTATTCACAACTATCACCCTTCTTAGGCATAACAAACATAAAAAATTTCTTCATAACCCAGGGAAGGGAAACATGGAATGGGTAAGATTATATGATCAGTAAGGATAAAAATCAGAGATATAAATTGACGATATTAATGATTATAAGTCAAAATAAGAGTATGAGAACATAATCATAACATTATAAAATTATAGTAATAAACTCATAGATAATAGTCATTAAACATGACATAATGTTTTATCAATAAAACGATATAATACATATGAGTGAAAAATCATCAATAATCAATAACGAACCATGATAACATATAAAAAGTATAATAAATAAGTCTTGGAACAAAATAAGCATAATAATTCATTATATTATTCAAGTCCCACTACCTACACTATCATAGTGGATTGGGTTCACTTCTTATTCCATAATTTCATTTTTTTAAGGTTCACTCCCAAGACTATGTTATAGAAAAAATTCCTTTACAAAATTAGGTTCACTACCCATTAATGGATTTATTATATCATGAGATATCCATATTTAACCAATTAAATAGAGGTATATATAATTATAAGTCCACCATTCTTATACTGTGAACCATACATATGTGTCCCAAAAGATAATAAAACCTTTATCATATCATAACATCAAAACCCATGAAAATGATTCAGGTTTCATAAATATTTCATCATCACAATCATAAACCATATAGAGAAATATTAAATAAGGTAGAATTATATTATACCCCTATTAAAACATAATAAACATTAATAGATATTTTTATATATGAAAATAATTATAAAATATCAGTAAAGAATTCATTTAGGGAAATGATATTTCATTTTTAAGTAACTTATTTTAAGTATAAAAATTTCAAAAATATCAACGTATTTTTTTTTGAAAATAAATAATGAAATTTATAAATTAATATTCAATGTAAGGATTATTCATGATGGATGAAAAATATATTTATATGGTGTTTATTAAAACAAAATTCCTTTCAAATTTGTGGAAAAAAATCAAAAGTAACTCATTCAAAAAAAACTTGAAGATTAATTTTAATTTTTTAAGAGAATGTAAATCATGGGTAAAAAATGTATATAATTAATATTTAATAATATTAAAACATTATTGAAATAATTTTAATGAAAAATATGGGCATGAATGAAATATTTTTGACTAAAGAGAGAGATGAATTCAGTTTCTCTTAAAACATTACTTCAGTCATTTGAGTACTTAAATTGATTAAAAATAGAGGAACTATTTAATATCTATAAATAAATCGAGAATAATTTTTTTTGGAGTGATAAATCATATAATTTTATTTATATAAATTCCAGCATAAATAATCCCGATAAAAAAATGAGATTGTAATATAAAACCCTTACCTCAAGTCTATATCGCATCATAAGTCCTATAAAATCAAATATAATGAATATAAAATTATTATAATTATATACTAGAACCATAATCATATATATATATTATAAATCATTGTTTAATTATATCATCATATCACTTGTTAATTAAAAATATTTCATTATCATCAACATTTTAAGTGTTAACTACTTCATTTTTTCATATATATTTTGGTTCGGTGGTTATGAGACTATCATTTTTATCATTATTACTTCATATACATAATTTTAGTCATGTTATGAATATCATATATATTAATTATATATAAAATCATTCATATAAAGTTGTGTTGAAAAATGAATTACATCACTACGTGGAGATGGTAGTCGGTAAGTACACATGAGTGATTTTTCCATTTATCGATGGGTGGAACCAAAGAAAGGTAAATATTAATTCACCTTAAATGTATAGTTATTATATCATAAATATTATATATATATTAAATACAACATTATAACCAATAATTAAAAATGATGATGAAAAATGAATCTTATCGCTACGTGGAGGAGGTAGTGCACACATAAGCATGAGTGATTCTTTTATATCACATTTGATGAAGAAGAGTTAGTAAAATGGTTTCTACCATAATAATAACATATTATTATATTTATGAAACCTTATTCACAATGTTTTTATAGATACCACGAGTTCACCTCTTCTTTGAGAGACCTCTTTTGTATTACTCCTTATTTCTTAAAGGATTGGTATTACAAATAGAACAAAAGATATAGGATGAAGGGAAGGAATAAATGAAATTTTGGAGTAGGTATTTTATAATATAAAAGTGTAAAATGGTTTCTATAATGGGGGAGAATAGGAGACCTTTTATAGGTAAGGGGAAGGACAAACATGGAGTTTCATAAAATATTTTAATCATAAAAGGTCAATTTTATAGAAAAGTAGTTCCAAATGGATGGGGATTTAAAGATAAGATTATATAAGATCGAAATATAATTAAAAACTATAAATCATATAGGTTTTGGTGGCAATATAACCCTTATCTCATTGTTTAGTGTTTTGTTAACCCGTTTTAACTGTTACCATAGTAACCGAATTCTTATATTTTACTATTCACTTTGAAAAATCATTACGTTGACCCTATTATATCATATTAAATATTATAATTCAAAATATTTAATGCATTTTACCATATTAATTTTCTATAAGTGGTATAATTTTAATAAATATAAGTGTGCGACCCACAATGAAAACCTATTTTAGAAGAATGACTCTTTAAGCATAAAACAAAATTTAATTACATTAATTTCTTTTTAAAAAGTATAAAAGGAATGTTAAAATATATTATTTAATATATAATCTATTAATTTAATTAAAAACATTAATCAATATTTATTTATTTATTTTATTATGATAAAAACACAATGAAATCATATAAATAACTTTAAGAAAAATGTTCTTTTAAGCATGAAATATGCTTATATCAAAATAACATATAATGATGATTATTAGGCAATTAATTATATTATTTATAATTAAAGGTTACTAATGTTAATTTAATTTTAAACATTATTTAATTTTTTTTTGAAAAGAAATGACAGTTTATAAAAGAATTTTGTATATATTACTATTTATTGAAAGATAAATATTTTTATAAAAATCCAAAAAATTCACTATAAGATAATATTGACATGATTTCAAAAAATGAAATTAATTTACTGACATAAATTTTTTAATAAATGGAATAAATTATTAATAATATTGACATGTAATGTTTTTTGATAAAAACCCTTTTTGAAGAAAACATATTCTTAAAGCACAAAATGACATTGTTGAAAATGTAGTACATAATAATTATTTATTAATCAATATATTTTCACTATTTAAAATATTTATGAATATTTTTTATAATTTTGTTATTAAAATTAATATCAACATATTATATGTTTAGCTTATAATTTTTTACTATATCATGGTTTATTTTGGCTTGGGGTTGCGTGCAAATTCAACTATCAAATACATTATGTTTATTTCAAAGGAAATATATATAAAATCTTAGGGTGTAACATTATAAAATTATGGATAATATTATGGAATGATATTATATATTATTTCATAATATTTTTTATCATTCCATGATTTGATCAATTATAGAAGATTCTGAAATTAAATACCCCATATTTTAGGGAAAAAATAAAGTCTCAAATTTAGATATCATTATATCCATTTTGGAAAATCTAACATAGGATTTAATGGATACAATACATAGAGGAAGTAAATGATTTTCAAGACTCATGGATCGATCAACGTTATTGAAGAATAAATATAAATATGAAATATCTCTATAAATGGATCATTCTTTATATTTTCCAAAGTGTAAATGTCTGAGCGAACTTTTTAAAGTGAGATAGACCCAAATGGATCATTCTTGAGTAAAGAATTGTCCAAAAACATCTATTATTATAGAGGTACATGAGTAAGATCAAATAAAATAACACAAACCAAACCATAGATCTTATTATTGTAGATCTATTTTAATTTAATTTTTTTTACATACATATTAGAGTTTTGTACTATCTTCATACTCTATATATCAATTAATTCATAATTGATAAAAACATTAACGAGGAAAGTGGGATTATAAACCTTGAACACCATGTATATAGATTGGAACCCTATCACCCCTAATTTTGTGTTAGATATTATAATAATTTCCCTCATATTTCTGCCTTTAATGACCCTGATTTCTTTACTTGTCTCCCTTGAGAAACATATCAATCATTTTTTTCTTGAAGATATTGGCTCTGTCACCCTCATTTATTAGTGGAACAATTCATTGTTAGTTGGGTGGACCATTGATAAGTAAGTATGACTCTATATTATCATTAATTATTAGTTTCATAAAATAATTCCTTTAATTTTATTAGAAATCACTAAATTATTCTTTCTATCATATGTTTTGATTTCCATTGATCGATGTCAAGTCATCAATGATATTTGATGAGATATAACGTAATAGTTCATGGTAGGTGGTCCATTGAAATTTCCTTCTATTTATATGATTATAATATTGTATAAGACATGTAGGTGTTGGAAATTGGGTCCATATGGTATGAAAGGGAACCAAATTGAGTTCTCATGGGTGTTTAGTGACAAAAATAGACTATTTTACTAATGATAATTCCTTCAATCAATATTCCAAAATTAATTATATTATGATGATTGTGTTTCTTTGGGAAATCGGTAACTTTTTATGCTTGTGTTTCTTTGGGGTTGTGTGTATTTATATATAAATTAATAGAAGAGGTCTTATAAATATTCTTAATAAATTATTACCTATGGGATGCATAATTATAAGTTAGGATAGTGGTGAGTTAGCCTTGGGAGGAGGTCTTGTTATGGTTAATGCCAAAAATGATTTAACCCCTATGAGGGGGATGGTTTTGGGTAATCTTAATCCACACCAATGTGGGATGGAATTAAGTAAATTTTCTTAGTTGAATGACACTTAGGTCTTGAGTATCCTAGATTAGACTAGTGATACTGAGTTTGTAGTGTGGATACCTTCTATGTGGGGTGATGATGATATATTAATCACTTATGTGTTATTTTTATATTGATATATCATTCTATATTGTGTTAGTTATATGTTGATATATCATTAACCCATGTTTTCATTATATGGTAATATATTGTTCACCCATATGTTAGTCATACGGGGATATATTATTCACCTATATTGGTTAGACGGTGATATATCATTCACCAATGTGTTAGTTATATAGTGACATATCATTCACCCATGTGTCAGTTATATGATGATGTATCATTTAAACATTTTCGTTATATGGTTATACATTATTCATTCATGTTTTAGTTATATGGTTATATATCATCCACCAATGTTTTAATTATATTGTGGCTCATCATTTACCCTTGTTTGTTTTTCATGGTCACACATCATTTACCTATGATTTTTCAATATGGTGGTACATTGTTCATGTTTGACCCTTTTATTTGTTGACAAATCACTAATATAGGTTGTTATTATGAGTAATGAAAACTTATTCACTATATTTTGTTTATATAATAGGAGTGGTCTCTCATATAGAAACATAATGAAGAAGGTTTGATCATTTATCTAGATGGATGGATGGTACTCAGTAATTCAGTGATGGTCATGTTTTTTTTTGAATTATTTTTGTATAATATCATTTATTCACACATATATGATGGATTTATTAAGGGTCACCATTGGAGGTGTATTAGTGAGTATATATCTAACAAGTTGTACATGCTGCTTAGTGAGAATTTAAACCTCATGGCTTATGATTCATATAAATGAAAAGTCTCAATGTCTAAGGGAGGAGATGGAGATAAAGTGATGTGTTTTTTTTATATTGGACAAGGAAAGGCCTTATAATTTATTTTTTAAGTACAAAAACTTTTAAATCAAATTTTTTCCTCATATATATATGAAAAAATTATATATGAGGTACAATATAAAACAAATTAAACCCATAAAAAAGGTCTATTATTTTATTTTTTAATATATAATCTTACAAATGAAGGATAAGTGAACTATATAAAAATAAAAATTGTAAAATGGGACAATAAACTCATGTAAATAACAGAATTATAGTTTTAAATTCATCTATGTTATGGTCTAATAAAAGTATCACACATGTAAAAAACTATAAAAAATTAATCATTTAAAATATTATTGGTATTTTTTAAGTGAAACATACAGAAGATTGATAAAATATTTTCATAATTAATAAATACAAAAATAATAGGTATTTATAGGATGTGTAATGTTTCTATGAGCATGGGAAAAGTGACAATTAAAATAGAAATCTGGTAGTTTTAATAGTTACATTAGCACTAGATTAATAAAATTACCATTAGAGTTAATGATGAATTAAACTTTTAGACAATGTTTATAATAAATTAAATAAGTAAATATAAGTATCAAAATACTATAAAATAATTACTCAATAAATGTAAAACAATTTAAGTATAAGTTTACATTTATAGTAAATAATATTTTTCATTACTTAAACAAAAAATATTTATTACACACGAACAAAATATAAAAATTACCTAATTTATAAATTTATTTTAAAACTTTGAAATAATTTTTGGAATAAACATTTCAAAATTTTTTAATAGAGTTTTTTTAAATTTTTATAAGCAGTGAAATATGGATGTGAATAGAAAAATATAGTAAAATACAATGCTTTAAATTATATGTCAAATAATTATTAATTTTATAATAGATTTAATAAAAAATTATTAACTTATCCTCAGATGCATAAATTAATATAAATAGTCACAATAATCAATATTATTGATAATGTTGATAAAAATACAATAACATAATCAATATTATATTATCCCCCAATACCTTTAAATACACCCCTCTTCCAATCATTCTTCAAAACTTATAAAAATTATTAATTTTAAAAATCCATTCAAAAACTCAAAATATACACATTTTTTAGGTTTTGGTTGCACAAAACACCATTCCTTAAAATCCATGTAGCATATCAAATGCGATCTTCCAGTGGAAGAGGTAAATTAATCTTGTGTGTTTTATTCATCTTTTACCACCCCCATATCCCATATACCCATCATGATACAATGAAATTAATATAATTGGTGTACTTAAAATTTATTATATTAATATAATATCTATTATCTGTCTCCATCACATTTATTTCAAAATGAAATATTTGATACTATTATTTCCAGTTCACTGCCTCCACATATATTGTATTTCATTTTTCATCAATACCTTATTGAATGGGTTTAGTATGTCATTCACGTACAAATATGGTATAAATTAATAAATTAATTATTATTTTAATATTTTATGATGATAAAATAAATGTGGTATTGATAATATTATAAATAAACTATCATGGTTGATTTTATCCCCCCAATAAACACGTTACAAAACCTTATTTAAGATAATACCTAAAACTATAGAAATATAAAAACAATTAACTTTTGGAATATTATGAACTATATATCATGAAGATAAAAAATTTTATAAAGACATTTGATAAAAAATTAGGATATCACTCTATATGATAAAACAACATCAGAAGACATTAAACAGACATGTTTAAATAATAAACTAATAAAATAGAAAAAAAAATTAGTTATTAATTAATATAAGTATATGGGAAATAATAAGTATATAAATAATGTAGAATATTATGAAACCCATAATATTAAATTTATCGATTCAGTAAACTAAATTATCATTATAGGGTGACTGCGACATAAGTTAAGGGGATTCTCAGTATAATTTATCTTTATTAGTTTTGATATCCATTATAATTATCAACAATTCCATGTTAATATTGTTAAAAATAAATTAAATTGGTTATATCATATTTTATGATATACCTAGAGTCATAGGCTATGACATGAATCACTTGAATATTATAAATTACAATATCATGATATCATATATGGACTAAGATACCTCTATCATAGCATATGATAGAATTATGACATGGTTGAATTGATACTTCAAAATTTCTTGCATGGTTTACCTTTGGATATTAATCAATGAGTAGATTAATTTATGGAATGAAAAATATTTTTAAACATTCAAATGATAATATTCTTAATAAGTTTTCATTATGAGTAATTCATGTATGATGTTATCCAATAACATCTAATCCTCAAATCCCATCATTAAATGAAGGGATCCAATATAAATGGATGATATCCCTTTATTTAGAAATATATGACTATGTAAATCTACAATCAAAGGTCTCTCTTCCACACTTCTCACCATTCATCTTCATGGAGAATGTGCTTGTACCCAGATAGTGTTTATAGGTACCCTCATAGTTTTTGAGGATCCTAGTGATCGCTGTCATCCTTGTGTAGTTGAGAGTATATTTGATGTCACTAAGTGATTGTGATTACAAAAAATCCTTAGAGTTTGATAGATATATAAATTTAAATAGTAAAGGTATTCCTTTTTATTTATGTTCGTGATTCTATATATTGGTTTTTTGAAGATAGATCAATCACTTTAAAGGGTTTCTTTCACTGATTTTATCACGTGATGATCTACAAGAACATATCTGTAGTATTAGAGCCACATTCACCAATGAATCTACATTTTAAATTACTAATTTCATGAATTAAATTAATATCTTAATCTATAACAATATTTATTGTAAATTAATACATGACACAATGATTGTAAACTATTGGATATATTTGGATGGATTTGTGATATAATATATCATAATGCATGATTCTATTTTTTTAGAATCAGGTTATGGCTAGTTTATATCATAATGTTTGATATAGTTGAATCTAATGGTTTTTTATATACTGTAAGCTATGTTATAGGTGATATAATAGGTTATAATTGAAAATGGTTTTTATAAAAATAGATCACGATTTTTTAATGATTATATAATGTATATAATTAAATAAAAATAGATATATAAAAGTTGATTCATCCATGAGTAGTGGTTACACCACCGGTAACCTTTACGTAGCATGTTTTTTAATGCATAGGGATTATACCGATGATAACCTTTATATATCAAGGATTCTTGTTGAGTAACCATTACATAAGATCCAATAAAGTTGAGTAACCTTTATGTATAAAGTAACCTTTATGCTTGTATCTCCCACTAGAATGATATGTATGGGTATTTAGAGAAACATTTCATAGCTTATGATTGATAATTCTACTTTATCAATCATAAAGTTGGATTCGAGAAAAAATTTATTAAATTTAACATTTTATCTTATTTACTTATAGTTTATAAATTTTTATTAAATGATAACCATTAGGCATTTTAAATAAGGAATTTTTTATTACTAAATTGAATATTAAATGTTCATATTAATATCCCTTGTTTTAATAATAGATATAAGGTTTGTTTATTTATTTATTAATTTTTAATATTAATATTTATAAATTATTAATGAAATGTGAATATTATGTATGCTACAATTTATGTGAAAAATTTATTCTCATAATGTTTTTATTCCTTTCCGGACATGCTTGGTACGAAAGCATAAAATGATGTTTTCTTCTAACTTAGACCAACTTTTTAATTAAATTTATTAACTTGAACATATTTATTGAATATAGTTTTTACATTATCGGTATCCAAATTATGATGGAATTAGGGAAATTATATAATTTTCATTATTTCTAGATATGGATAATTTAATTAAGGAAATTTTTAAAAATAAGGTTAAGGTTGATTATAACCCCAAAGACCATTGGGATTGTCGCCTTGGACATATAAAAGAGGAACAGATTCAACGACGTCCTAGATATTGACTATTGGAATCATTCGATTATAAATCACATGATAAAAGTAAATTTAATTTATTAAGGAAAATGAATAAAGAAAATTTTTGTAGAAAATTTGAAAGGCATAATGAAATATTATATCTAATTCATAGTGATGTATGTAGACCAATGAGTACTCAAGGAAGGGGTGGATCACTAATATTCCTGAACTTGAACTCCTAGATCTAATTCTAAAAACATAAATATTTCATTTACACCAATTATTTTGATATATGTGACCCATTTTTTCATCCAAAACAAACAATTATCAAAATGAATTGTTGGATCACTTACATACTCAAGGAAATTTTTGGTTTATGGTTTTATATAATTTGGATAAAATCTTATATAAAAAACAGTCATGACTTCTTGATAGTATTTTCCTACTATACCTATCTTTTCATATTCCATATAATGTCTTAAAAATATACCCTAAAATTATTCACATATGAAACCTTTCTGAACTCAAATCATTTTACATAATTATTTATAACCTAGGATAAATTAAACAAAGAATAGTGTGCTCAAATTCTCGGTAAGGGAAAGCATTATAATTAAATATTGAAATAGATAAGTGAGAATAAGATGATCATAAGGGTATGATGATATAATAAATGTTCTTGAGAATACAATAAGACAAATCAAACCCATAAATAACCAGATCATCAATCAGGAAACAATGAATAATGATTTAACCAAATAAATATTTATAAGAAGCACTAATCATGATACATGTAATATCAATATTATCAAAGTAATCCTTAAAAAACCACATTATGAATAAATAAAACATGTTGGTATCTTGGAACATGACAATTATAAAAACCTTATAGAAACTATAAAAATTGTTATAAGCCTAGAATCGAATATGAATATAATTACCCAATGCATTGGAAAGTTATATGGTTGTAGAAATAAAATGAGATATATCAGGATAACCCATTATAATAAACAATTTCTAAGATCAATAGTATGAATAAAGTACATAGAAATTTTATCTCATCATAAACTCATAAAAACACCCATTATTTAATTAATTACTTGATAAACTCGTGGAAAATAAATGAGTTACATGATAATATATTTAAAAAATAATAATCCATATAGAGAAATAATGAGGCTATAGTCAATACGAAATATCCTCAATGGATCATAAGTAACATATAATATTGTTGAAATTTATGAGTAATAATACCATTAGAATATAAATAAAATCATTCATGGGGAAAACAACCTTTTCAATTTTTAAATCACTTTAAAAAACTATAAATTTAAAAAATATTAAGAAAATTACTATCATTTAAAATAAACATGGAAACATATAAAGGAATCTTAAAAAAAATAATGTTCATAATGGTAGTAAAATTCATACATTTGATAAATGTTTAGAATAATTTTTTTCAATCATTTTTTAAATGGAGGCCGAAATAAACCATTTGGAAGACATTGAGGAAATTCCATTATAATTAATTTTAAAAGAATGTCAAAGATCATGTAAAATAGATTTTTGAAAAAAAATTATTTTTATAAAAAAACATTGTTGAAAAAATATTAGGAAACATGGATATGGAAGGGAGAGATTCCTGATCTAAAAAACGATACAAAACCAATATCACTTACAAAAGACATTATTGATGTTTATTTAATAAATAAGGTATGAAAGTGAAATTGGACATGTAAAATAAGTTCATAACTATAGGGGAACTAAATTTATGTGGTTCAAGAAAATAAGGCAATATTATTTCCCTAAAAGTAACTTTGAACATAAATAATCCCAAAAATAAAAGTGATTGTTATATGAAGATTTTTCCACTTTGGTTTCTGTTCAATCGTACTACCCATGAAAAAATAATATAAAATAAAAATTTAAATATAATAAAAATAAGTAGATTTACGATATATTAGGTCAAAGGGAACATACATACACATCATAAAATCAGATAGGTTTATATCATAAACATATGCCACAAGGAAATAAAATTTGATATGAATAACCCTTGTGAAGACAATATCATTGAATTTAGAATTAAACAATATATAGATTATTTGTAACAAATATAATTCAAAAAAGAGGAAATAAAGAATGAAGATGTTTATAGATCAATACAAGTATAGTAATGGATTAACAATGTTAATGAAGAAGAGTTATAACCTAATGTAAAAAAATTTAGTTAAGAAACCCGTCACCACTTGGTAACTTTCAAGTGAAATATCCTTGGAATAAAATAACTCAAATTGAAACTTTAAATATCATTAAATATAAATTATTAATTATATAACATGTAAAAGGTGAATTATAGAAACCATATTAAATAAATTTGCGGTATAAAAATAAAATATTCCTCATGGAAAGTAAATTGAGATTGAATCCCTTACTTCAAGTCCAGAATTTCTATATATGTCCTTTAACACTTATACAATAAGAACATATAAATTATTTGATGTCTAAATAAATTTTAATATGCTTAATAACATAACATTATACAATTTATTTAATTTATTTTATTGATATATTTAATTAATTGATCAGTTATGTCCACGATCTGAATTCTGAGGATGTTAGGTTTGTAATTTTCATAACACCATCAGTGTGGTGATCGTGGTAAAAAGAATAATTCTTCCAACATCTAAAGAATTGTAATCATGAAATAAATATAATTTATATAAATAAATTATAATATTAAAACCAATCAATTATTATGGTTATGAAAAATGAACTATTCCATAATCATGGAGATGACAGGTCATATATATGCATGAGTAACATTTTTATTCTTCAATTATCACCATGGAAAGAAGGTAAGTATTATTTATTATTTTCATAATGATCATAATATCATAAATACCATATTATTTATTTAATTAATCAAAAAAACAACCACATTAAAACACACACACACAAACATATCATCCATGTGATGTGGTGATGAAATATAAATCACATCACTATGTGGAGGTGGTAGTCCACATGTATGCATGAATGACTTTATTATTTTTCAATTTATGGAAAGGTAATAAAATATATGATTTATTATCTATTAATAATGAAACATATTTCATGGAGATCATATATAAACATTAAATACTTCTCTATAACCATCAGTAAGGGGTGGTTATGGTAAAAAAGTAAATTGGATCTCGAGGCCATAGTTCGTCGTACACACAAACAATGAATCACTTTCCCATTGGATCGAGGTTGTAGGTTGATATAGATTATTAAACTAATATAATAAAATCCAATTATATTTTATATATTTATTTTATTATGTCATCATGGTTTTAGATGATTTGAGGGAGGTGGAAGATGAATGAAAATGAAAACACTTAATTAAGAACTGTACATCTATTTTGGAGAACCTCATTTTATTTTCACATAAATCCATATATGGATGGTAATATACCCAAAATAAGACCTAAATAACGGGGATATATATTTTTGGAAGGTATTTTATAAGAAATTTGATGATCCAAATGGTTCTTGAGGCGTGAAGAAATGAGAATAATAGGTTCTCTTTCATAAGAGAATGGAGGGGTACTTTTTGAAATTTCTTAGAATATTTACTTAATATGATTTAATTTTGTTGTTAAAGTGGATAAAAAATCCATAATATTAAAATAAAAGAACCATATGAGTTTCAAAAAACTCAAAAAATAAAATTTGGATAATTTTTTATCATAGTTTTACCCTTATCATTTTGTTTTAACCCTACCTTTACCGTATTTACAATTACGATGATATCAATGTTTTCACTAATAAGGAATTGATATAGTTAATATAAATAGAAAAATAGATCAAAAATAGTCCATGGTTGATTTTATAAAACATATCCCATTAATGTTTCTGAATATAATATATTAAGGAATTTATAAAAATTTAATAATATATTATTTATTATAAAGTGTCATTAATGTTAATTTTAGAACAATTCATTAACATGGCTTTTCAAAACCTACATGAATACAATGGAATTATAATACAACAAATACAGACCTCTATAATATTTATTTGATATCTATGAAAATAGTGGAACATAAATATTCCATGAAATTAAATTATTCTTAACATTTTTAAAATAAATCATTTTCTTTTTCTAATAATTGAATAATTACGACATTAGCATTGTATATGATTTAATAGTAATTATTTATTTACTAATAATTTAAAATAAATTAACATCATAAAAATTAATTTAGATTTAAAAAGACTGTTTATAACTAAACAAATTCTTTATTTACCTATGTTGAAAATATTACAGTTATTAAGAGCAAGTAAGTGACATTTTGTAATTTATATTCACTTAAATATTATATATGCCAAAATCATGTCCAAATGGAAAGAATGCCTTATATTTCATTTTTTAATTCTTAATAATGATATATAATAATATAATAATGTTAATTTAAGTTTTAGGGTCATTTTTTAGTCTTTATCATTTTATTGGTTGGCATTTTTTACCCGATTTACCCTTTACCTGGTAAAAAAATTAATAATGTTACTGTTCAAACTAATTAGAAATAAAAGGAAAATATTTACCAAACTTATACATCATATTTAAAAATATATAATTTATTTTTAAAAATATAAAATAAAAATAGGAATAATTTAATTTAATATTAAAATGATAAAAAATGTTGAAAAACTATTTTTTTGAAAAATTATACTTTTAAGTATGCAATTTTTTGTGCTAAATTGAAGAATAAAATTAATTTCAAAAACATAATTGGATTATTTTAAATAAAAATTAACTAATTAAATTTTTAACTAATATAAAATATAATTTTACATTTTAAATAATCAAAAAAATACAATTTTCAATGAAAATTGGTATTTTTATTTATTGATTAAAAAATAAAACAGTTTTGAAAAACAACAAATTTTCCCAATATGATAATTTTGATATTATTATTTAAAAAATTAATATAATTTTATCAAATTCATATTATAAAATTTATAATAATTAATTATAATATTTTCTCAGAAAAAAAGTAATAAAAATAATTTTCGAAGAAAACATATTTTTGATGAATAAAATGGATTTACAAAAAATTGAGTGGTTATTTTTTAAGAATAGACAAATAAATTTGAATATATTTAGGAACATCATATATATTTCATAATTTGATTAATAATATTAATTCCATCTAAATCATTTTTTAGTTTATAACTATAACATAATATTTCACTGTTCTTTTAAGCTTGGAGTTTTGTATCTTGTACTATATCAAACAAAATATTTATTTTTAAATATTAAGATATTACATTCAATTAACCTATAATAAATTAATAACTCTCAATTTGAACATGATATAATTATTAAAATATTTGAAATTTCAAAATACATTTCTTTAAATCCCACATTACAAAAAGGGTTAAAAAACATCCACTTGAAAAGAGAGAAAGAGAAATAAGAAGGTCATCTGAAAATAACACATGTCGTGTATCCAAATAGGAGAGCATTAGTGGAAGGTTTATATATAGACATGGAAGAAAATCATAGTTTCCAAATAATTATGTAGAGTGATCTATATCAATGATTATAATAAATTAAATGATCATGAGAACGTTAATGACCACAAAACCAAAAACCAAAGAAGTTTGGAAAAGATAATCGATTAATCAGAAATGAAGGCAATCCGATTAATTTTTTATTTAAATACCATTTTAATAAAGTTTATGAATTAATTTTTCTTCTATAATATGATAATAAATAAATATACATACTTGATTAGAAAAATTTCACCCTCTAATCAATTTCCAGCATAATCCCATCTTTTAATTCAAAAAATGAGTATTCAAGGTAATTTTTTCATGTATGGAGCACTAGAATCAAATTATAATAGATCACATAATTCAAAAAAGAATAATAATATATTCCTAAAAACTTTAGACATTAACCAAAACAAAAAATTTATAGAATAAGATAATATAATTTCCAAAAATGAAAAAATCTATATATTAACAAATACAACATTAATCTGAAAAATTCAATAGCAATACCAAAAATTAAAACCAAATTAGTCCATAAATAACTATACTTAAAATTATTCAATATAATATTAAATAATCTTGAAACCAAAGAATTATATAGATTTGATCACATATCATTCCATGATAAATTTACATTTGTCTTAAAATATGATTTGTCACTCATAAAGGCTCAACCCCAAAAAGGTATATCCCCTAATCATATAATATATAAAATATTCAATTCATTTAAAACAAAAATACCATAAATATACAATAATATCATATATGATTCTAAAATACAATTCATCCTTCACTCCTAAAATAAAAATTCTTTTTAAACCTAAGGGTTACACATACCTCAACCCAATAAAGCATCACCCAAAATATAATTAGTAACCATAAATTTATATTAATTAAAACCTCAAATGGGGTGTATATGAATTTAAAATTATGATCAAACATAAACTAATAAACCCATGATGGTATCCATAACTCTTAAAATAACCTCCTCTAAAAATATCCTAATCTCCTAAGTTCTATAAACCCTCCTCTGATACCACCTATTGCAACCTTGAACATGCACTACCATATCTAGTGCTAAAAACATAAACATTATATTTATTTATTTTATACCAATAAATGTGACACAATTTTCAGTATATAAAGCTTAAAATCATAAAAAGTAAATATTGAATCACTTACATACTCAATGACATTTTGGGATTTGAGTTTTATATAATTAAAACAAAATCCTACATAAACAACACTCAATTCATCAGGAGAGTATGTTTTAGAGTGTAACTAATTTTTCATATTCTTGAGCTCAAATAAATAGTAATGGTATACATAAAAAATAACAATTGAAAGTAATCCATGAGAATAAAATGTGCATAAGGATATGATGACATAATCCAAGTGTATGAGAATAACATAAGAGAATTAAAACCCATTAATACTTGGATCATCAATCATGAAACAAGTAATAATGCATTAAAAAAGTCAAGGGTGATCAAAAACACTAATCATGATCCATGCAATGTCAATCCCAATCAAAAGAATTATTAAAAACCCATAGTATGAATAAAAAAATGTGTTGGTATCTTGAGATATTATCTTCATAGAACCCTTAATGAAACCATAAAAATAGGAATAACCATATAGTCTAATTCAAATATAATTACTCAATGTATTAGATTGATATCTAGGTGCACCCATAATAAATGATACAGGTTGACCCATTATCATAATTTTTTTTTAAAATACATAACATGAATAATGTACAAAGAACATTTATATGATCATGAAACTAATAAAAAAAATACCTAATTCCATTCATGACCTGATTAAATCAGGGAAAAGAAATAAATACCTTGAAAAATTATTTGAATTATTAATAATCAATTCGGATAAAGAATAAGGATGATATCAGTACAACAAATCCATAATGGAGCAAAATTAACATCAAGGGTTGAAAACATTGATGAATAGAAATACTAGTAGAAGATCATTAAAATCATTCTTGAGGAAAATTACCTTTTCCATTTGAAAATAACTTTTAAAAGCTAAAAATTTTAAAAACATTGTGAAAACCCATTTTATTTTAAAACAAACTCTAAAACTTATAATGTAATCATTGATGAAAATAATGGTCACGATGGTAAAAGAATCCATTTAGATCATAAATGATACTGTTTTACAACATTTTGTAAATGGAGTCAAAAGTGTCCCATTTAGAAAACATTTGAATTTTTTTATAAAACCTTAAAAAGATAGTCATATATCATTTAAAATAGATTTATCAAAAAAAATCATGGTTATAAAATAATAATTATGAAAACATTTAAGAAGATATGTTGTGGAAGAGAAGGATTCCAGATCTAAAAGGTGATACAAGATTTGTATAACCAATAAATGGCTTTCTTAATGTTTATTTAATCAATAATGGAGGAAATAGAAATTAAACATATAAAAAAATAATGACTATATGGGAATAAAATATATTTGGTTCATGAAGATAAGTCATATGATTTACCCAAAGGAACTTTAAAGGTAAAAAATCATGAAATGAAACGATATTGTAACAGAAATATTTTTCCACATTGGTAACTCTTTAATCTTATCCCCATGAAAGATTAACATCAAATGAATCATTAAATATCATGAAAATAAGGAGATTAATGATATATGTTTCCAATGGGGATGTATATACACATCATAATTAATGAATTATTTATATCATAAACTTTTGTCTCAAGGAAAATGAATTTGAGACAAAAAACCCATAGAATGATCATATCATTGAATTGAGAATTAATAAATGAAGATAATATGTGTAAAATGTAATTACAAAAAAAGTGTAAATACATAATATATTATTGGATAGATTTATTCACACATAATAATGGAATAATAAAGTCAATGAAGAATAGTTATAACCTAAAGAAATGAAATTGATTTAAGAAACCCTTTCCCACATGGCAACATTCAATTCAAAACACAATGGATATAATAATTCCAAATATAAAATAAAATATCATGAAGTATTCATGATATAAATGTAAAGGGGGTGGTATATACACCATATATAATATGTTTAGTTCATAACTATAAAATATTCCTCCGTGAAAGTATATTAAGAAGAAATCCCTTAACTCGAGAAAGATCTTGCTATATATATCCTTTAACCCCTGTATAATTAACGTATATTAATTATTTTATGTCTTAATTTTTTTTATTATCTCAATACCTCATCTTTATACCATTTAGTTAATTTTTTATGAGGACATATTTAATTACTTAATTAGTTAAGTCCACATTAGGATCTTTATGGATGTTCAACTCTTAATTTTCAAAATTGCTTCAGTGCGTTAACTATGAAAGAAGTTATAATTATTCCATAATATTTAGAATAATAATCATGACATAATTATAATTTTTTTACATTAATTATACTTTTATAACATGTTATAGATGATAGTTCTGGAAAATTAACAATGTTACAATCATGGAGATGGTAGACCGTACGTACACATGAGTAACGTTTCCATCTTTGAATGACCATTATGGAAATAACGTATGTATTAATTTATATTTGAAAAATTATTAAATATATAATAAATAAATTATTATTTATTTAAATAAAATAAACACACACACACCCAATTATATATGTATATATATATATATATCATCTAAGTGATATGGCGATGAAAAACTAACCACATCTCTTCATAGAGGTGGTAGTCCACATGTACGCACGAATGAAATGATCATTTTTCTGTGTCAGAAAAGGTATGAAGATACAAGATATATTATATTTTATGAATGATAAATATATCATGAATATAATATATAAACATTACACCCATTATTATATCTAGTCTTAATGGTAGGTGATCGAAAGAAATTACATCGGTCAAGGGAGTAGTCCATAATACACAAGAAAGAGGAATTATATTCCCATTTTATAGTGGTTTGAGGTGAATATAGATTTATAAAATAACATAATAATATCCTAGTATATGTAATATATTTATGTTAAAATCTTATCATTGTTGGAATAGGTTTGAGGGATATGGAAGATGAAATAAAACCAAAATGATCGGTTAAGAACTATACCTCTTCTTCAGTCAACCAATTTTTCATTACACATTAACCCATCTAAGGTTGTTATTATGCCAAAAATAATACCTCTATAATATGAGGAGTGATGTTAGTAATGTAATTTAGTAGATATTGTTTAAAAAAATGGTCCTTAAGGTTCAATTAAATGAGAATAAGACATTCCCTTTTATAGGAGAGGGGTGGGAAACTTTGGAATTTATTAAAATATTAAATTAATATAAATTAATATTTATGTTAAAAAGAAAAAATGAATAAAAATAGAATTTAATGTCATTATTATTCAAAATAATATCATACAATAAAATTTTGTAATGATGGGACCACATGTTTACCCTTATAGTTTTGTTTTAGTTACTATAAAAGGAAAATGGCCCATAAATAGACAATGGTTGATTCCACAAACCATATACCATTAAATTTATTGGATTTATATTTTTTAGATATATTAAATCATTTAATAAAATATTATTTATCCTAAAATATCAATAATTTCAATTTTAGAAAAATTCATTTAATTTGAATTTAAGAAATACAAGGCTGAAATTAAATTCAAATATGATGAATAAAAAATAGAAAAATATTTCAGTTTTATATATAAAAAATATGTAACACAAATATTCATTCAAATCATAATATTTTATAACATTTTCAATATATATTATTTTATTTTTCTCTTTAACGAATAATTACAACATCAGGGTTGCATAATATTTAAGGGTAATTATTTCATTACTTAAAATTAAAAATAAATTACCATGACAAAAAAATAATTTATCATTAAAATAACTAATTATAACTGATAATATCCTTTATTTATCATTCCGTTAAAAATACTATAGTTATAAAAATCAAGAGTGTGGCATTTTTGGATTTATATTCACTAAAATATTATAAAAGTCAAAATCATATCCAAATAGAAAAAATCAATATATTAAAATTTTGATTATTATTGATTATATATTTTCATAAAATAAAATTATGTCAAGTGTTAGTGTAATTTTTTATTCCTTATCATTTTACTTCTTAACTGAAATCATTTGATTTAACCTTTATCATGGTAAGAAAAATTATTAATGTTTCTATTTATATTGACCAAAAATAAAAGTTAGATATTTACTAAATTTTGACCTCATGACTAAAAATTTGGAAAATCTTTTTAAAAATTAAAAACAAGTAATTTCATGAATTTAATATAAAAGTAAACAGAAAAACAGAATGAAAAATATTTTTTTCTTCAATAAATGGCTTTTTAAAGTATAATATCATTTTATACTAAATTAAATTATAAAATTCATTTGAAAAGGAAAAATTGGAATATTTTAAATCAATGAAACTAATGATATTTTGAAACTAATACACAATATAATTTTACTTTTCAAAAAATCATAAATAAAATAAAATTTTGAATAAACTTCAGTACTACTCACTATTCATAGAAAATTCATTTTTTTCAGAAAAATCTAAAAATTTCACCACATGTTAATTTTGATATTATTTTCTTAAAAATGAATTTTTTATCTTCAAATAAATTTTATTAAATTTATATCAATTAATTTTAATGTTGATTAAAAAAAATAAAAATCAATTTTTATGAAAACAAATTTTTGATTAATAAAACGACTTTACTTAAAATAGAGTGATTATTTCATATAAATTAATCAATAAATATGAATAGATTTAATATATATATATATATATTTAATAATTTGATTAATCAAATTCATTCATGCTAATTCATTGACTAGATAATAGTAGTCGTGTAATATTTCATGGTTTTGTTATGTTTGAAGTTTGATATCTTGTATATTGTTAAACATAACATTTATTTTCAAATATTGAGATATTATAGGATCTATATACTTCATAACATTTACTTATGAGTTTATTTGGTTAGGTTATGTGTTTATAATGATAGAAAAATATGAAAATTTTATTTTTTTTGATGATTTTTACAATGAAGTATAGAAACAAGTCGACATGATTATTATGATTCTCTAATCAAATTGGGTTAGTGAATATGTGAGCCATTAGTTCACTAATTATCTAAGAGATAATGGAATATCTCTTAAACTCACTCAAACTAAATCACCAAAACAATATTACATGTCTCACAATATGAATCATACCCTATTAGATAAGGTTTGGTCAATGATAAGTCTATGTGACCATTACAGTTCATTCTAGGGATATTCTCATGAAAATAATATATTTCTATTTAACTATGTTCCATATAAAGAATTCATAAATATACTATATGGTATATTGAATGTTTAATGACATTATATTATTTTATAAGGGTTTGGGGTTGTAAATTATATGTATGACATTTAGATTCTGATAAACTTATCCTTAAATCAAATAAATACTTATTTTTGGGTTATCCAAAAATAGAATGTTAGATATAATTTTATAACTATATTGATCAAAATGTACTTATGTCCCATCACAGTGTTTTACTTGAATAGTATTACACTATTAAAGGAGTTAGTGGGGGGAAATTTGAGCTTAGGGAATTTCATGACAACAAAAAAGAAGTGTTCCTAAGATAGAAGTTAATCTATTTTTTCAAAGAGATATAAGTGAAAAAATGACTCAAGTTACATAAGAAAATAAAAGGTTTGATAGGATTCATTATTTTTTAATAGATTTATATTTACTATGAATAATAATTATGAAATAATGTTTTTTTATTAAGAACATAATACCAATAGAGCGTATATTAAGAGTTATAATTATGAGAAATGGATAATTGTGATGATATTGAGGAAAGAAAACATACACACTAACAATATTTTACACATCATAGATGTTCCCAAAAGGGTGAGACCTATAGTCTAATGTAATAGTTTGGGTTGACCTAATCTATACCTCAAACTTACTCACCAATTGGATTAACGGTTCTTCCCAATCTCTATAGGATAGAATAAGTTCTTGGGCATCAAGGGAAATACTCATGGGGAAAATATTTACCTCAAATCAGAGTTGAAGCATAGTAGATCTTTTACAGATAGTCTGTCATAGATCTTCCATACATTAGATGTCTAAGATACATCAAGTGAGAAAAAACATAAGAAATAAACAAACCAAAGGATTCATCACCTATAATAATTATTGAACCCATTTTAATCACCATATATCATCAAAAGAAAATACCTAACAAACAATAAGAGTATAAATTAAAAATAAATAATTAGGAGGTTTTCTTAGATGATATTTAAATATTCTAATATAAAAAAATCCCTAACCAAACCACATCTCCAAACACCTCCTTGTAATCTATGGTTTCTAAAAAAATCATAACTCACCATTTATTGCATAGAAATGAAATAATAAAATATAATAATTTAACATTGAAACTATATAAAGAATGAAAACTAAACACACATTATAATGTGTATATAGGTTGTGAGAAAACTTGCCTCATAGTATCCTATAGAAAACTATATGAAATCAATATAGTAAAAAGGTCATAAATTCTCATTTTATGTCAAATAAAAAATAAGGGTTTCCATTTATAATAGAATCATCTAAAACAAATCTCATGACTTGTAATATAGAAAAATAATCACTTCCCATTTTAAAGAAAAAATTATAAATAATTTTAAAACAACACCCCACCAATTTTCATTCATTAAAACTAGAAAAAATACCTTTTAAAATTATTTTAAAAAACCTTTCATTAAAATTCATCCATAGAAAAAAAATCGTATTTTCATTTATGTAACAATCCACCATTTTGAATAAAGTATGGATTATTGATTTTAATTTAAAATTATCATTTAATGTTAATAAACATTTGGTACGGACTAGGAGAGTTCTAATGGGAGTTCGAGGCCTGTACAATGCTATTAGAACTAGAAACGTGGGCTACAGGACTGGACACATGGTTAGTGGAAACCGTGCAGCTGTAGATAGAGCACCTTCAAGTCCACACTATTAGTCTGCAACCAAGCGGGTCTAGGAACATGACCATGTAGCCAATTGTAGATGTTGAAAATTTCCTCACCACACAGATTCTATATAATTTAAAAACCAAGCACATAAACCATACGACCCAAATTCTAGTATGAATGGCACTTTTACCCATCATTAATTATAAAAACCTAAATTAAATTTTCCTCTTCATCCTCCCTAGTTTTTTGTATCTATTCTCCTCATAAAGATCAAATTCGTTCTAAGCTTGGGTCTTTTACAAATCTTCTATTTTGAAATCAATGTTCCATCCAAAATAAGTGTTAGATATCCTAAGGTAAGGATAACCACATGTACCCTTCATTATTCAGTAAATATCAACATCTGTTAGGCTATTTGGATGTAGGATTATTCTCTCTATTTCTAGGGTGTTGGATTGGAAATCATATCCATTCAAACCGAATTCAAATTTGATGTTGAAATCAAGTTAGGTTTCATCTACAACCCTAATGTAACTAGTCACATGGTTTTCCATTTTATTTTTGATAATTTCGTATTTATTCCATCGATCCATATGCCAAACTTTGCCGAGATTTTATATTATATTGTTTACCTCATAACTAAAAAACCCTTGTTCCTTGATACATGTGAATTGGTTCATTATTAGGATTTTATACATCCCGCGTAATCAAAATGAACACATATTGTTGTTCCACTATTTAATTGGACATTCGGGACAAATAAATCAAAATACATGGAACCCAATTTAGCTTCCGAATTGAGTTTTAAATGAAATAGCCCATGACTTATATTTAATTGAAATATTCTAAGGTTATATAAAGGTGTTTGGATTCATTTGAATTAGACTTTCCCAAATGATCAATTGTGTTATTACACGGCCTAACTCTTGACCTCTATACCTTTGAATGGAATTTTTCATGTATAGTAAAATTGGATGGTATGGATTGTATAGATTTGATAGGGTAATATTGGTATAACCATCTAAATGATTTGGTTTCAAATGTAATGGTATCAAGGGATGGCATGAAGATTAACTTTTTATGTTATTTTATAAAGAAAGGCATCATAAGAAATGGATGGATTTTTCATAAATGAACATGATTGATGGATGTTGATCACATGCCTTTGTTCATGTCTTTTCAAATTGATAAATGATAAATGAGATGCCTTGAGTGACTTTAATATGGGTAATGGAACACATGCGTGGTTTTTCCTCATGTGGTATACATGATCATGCCTCATTTCCATTGTGAAATGATTGGAATCATTACGTAAGTAGTAATACCTTAGGATCATTTTAATTACACTGAACATGCTTATAAATTAAAATCATATATTTCAATGATTACCCCATATGGGTTATTGATCTTGGGGACTGTGAGAGCCCTTGGGAGGGTATACTAAGTGATCTTCCTAGATGGATCTAGTGGATTAACTATGATAGATCCCTTAATTATGGATTTCTATGGGTTACATCTCTATCCTTTTAGTTCGTAAATGACAATAGACTATGAGAGCGCTTGGATTTGGGATATGGGATAAACCGTGGGAGCCACGCTTGGTAGTGGATGTATGAGAGTTACATTTCGATCCATCCAAAAACACACACAGACGCACACACACACACACACACACATATATATAGACATATTTGTACTATATATATAGTGAATTAGCGAGACATACCTTCCATGTGTCTCTTTAGAACCTAAACATGAGGTTGTTTATTTATTATGTTTTGCTTTACTTTCCTTCATGTACCTACATACTATTTATTTACGAGAACTTATTTATATTACATGTATAAAATGTTGGTGGTGAACTACTGATATTTTTATCTCATACCCTACTATGTCCTCCCTTGGAACCTGATAGGATTATGTTGTTTTAGGTACTAGAAGGGGAAAAGACCCTTCTACAAGATGTTTACTTATGTAATTACCAATAGATTATAAGTCGAGGATCAGTATTAGACTCTATATTATCATATAGATGTTTTTTTCATTATCTATTCTTTAATTTTATGTAGTACGATTCTATTTCATATATTATTATAATTCCATGAATAATTGTATCAGACTCTTCCATTGAGATATTTTTGATGTTATTCAGGTATCTATTTTTCTTCCACTACTAAAATATTTAGTTGCCTACTATACATCCACGGTTTATTTCACTTTTATGTTGTATTATGTTTCTACCATTGTTTCATTTTTTATTCCTACTTTGTTACTTTTAAATGAGGTTACATTCTCACCACTATATTTTTCTTATAACCTTGCTTCTAGTTGGAAGCCTCTAGCATATAAGGAGACATGCCTGAGGAATTGTGGCCAACTGGGGTAGGGGAACAAGATAAGTAAAATCTAGGTTCAAGATCTCACAAAGGTGTATCGTAGGAGGTTACAATATTTAATTACTATTTGGTGATAATATAATGGGGATTGGGAATGCTTGGGACATGGTCACATTCTGTGCTTGGGCGTCGTGAACCCATGTACGAGGTAAGGGAAAAGTCTTATGAAATGTCATTAATATTATATATTTGGACTATTAATGTTGATAAGATTTCACCAATAGGTGATACACATGCCTTGTGATGTCAGTGATATTTATGTTTTTTTAAATTATGATTTTACTACTTTGGACTGATGAAATGAGGGCTCTGCATTAGACCGGGCATCATAATAAGCACAATATGAGTATGTCATGCATTTTCCATGTCAGGTTTAATTTTCATGGATCATTGAATATTTCATAGTCACTGTACCAGGATATATATATATATATATATATATATAATTTTGATGATACCTTTTTCAGGTTTTGGATCACGTTATGGTGTGAGTTCAATTGGTGCCACATTTTTATTTATAAGGTGTATGAACCCAAATGGATTAGAAAATGGAATCAAATCTAGCTGAACCATTTAAAAACAACTTAAATACTTGAAAAAGTGAAATTTAAATTAGAATGAAATCTAAGTGAGTGCCATCTTTTGGTTCACATTGTGTATGGGCCCTTATAGACCAAAAAATGGAATATCAATGGATTCGTCCAATTATAATGTTTTAAATGTTTACGGGAGCACTTTTTTTAAAAATTGGAAATGAATTTTAACCTAAGAAAAATTGTTTTTCACATATATAACATATAATCTTAAAACTAAAATGTCCTTAGTAGTGGTTATTGTGTGTTTTTCATTATTTTGGTCTGTTATGGTCTATTATATCATCTAGTCCTAGATTTTGAAGAATAAAGAGAGGCATGGTATATTCATAGTAATGATTTAGTACCTATACTAGTTGCTTAAATTCAATATTATGAATTGGTTAAATCCCTTCTGAGACATTCATTTGGAATTTTAGTGTTTGGCCCCCATAAAATCCTTGAGATACATGCCCTCAAGGTGGTGAAGATCATATTCCTAAGGTGGAGGGCCTTGAGATGCTAATCATTATTAATATTGAGCCACATATGGATCCCCTTATTATTATTATGATGGGATCCAACACTAAGTTTTGAGAGGATTTCTTATGTATGTTTCAGAACATGAATGGTGGAATACAACCTGCCCAGAGTATGGCAGAGCTTACTCACAAGTTTCAGTAGCGTCATCCTCTCACCTTCTCAAGGGATGGTGGAACACATGATGCAGAGTCCTCGATCAAGGCTATCTTGTCTAAATTTTTCAATGCGGAGATGCCTCTAGAGTGGAGCGTTAATCTAGATTATTATATTCTTAGAGACTCAGCTAAGAGGTGGTGGGATGTAATTACCCAGGAATATTGGCATTGAGAGATGGTTTGGGATGACATTGAGAGCATATTCTATGGGAACATATTTCCATAGAATCCGAGGGATGATAGAGCTTGAGAATTCATGAATTTGTAGTAGGGTACTAAGTTAGTTATAGAATACTTGTCACATTTCCCTAAGTTTAAGTGGTTTACTCCCTATATATCTACTGATGATCTGATTACTTCTAATCAAATCATATATGGGATATTTTATTCCATACCATCATGGGTTAATGTTTTTAAGTTGGTGACCATTACTGAAATCATCAATCATATGCTAATAATAGAATAGAATCTGAGGGATAATGATAGTGCGAGACAGGGTAGTTCAAAACCAAGGGCTTCCTGTGGATTTTATTCTCTGTGAAAATGATTTATTTCAGAATCTGACAGTGGTAGTAGTGGTTAGGATCCTCTTCTGGCCAGATCTCTTATATATAAACAGTGTAAAACATCAAGGCACATCAGAAGGTAGTGTCAGTGGGAATCATTTGAGTGTAGTGGTTGTGTTAGGATTGGTCATCTCCATTATTTCTATAGGAAGTTTCCTCTAACACCAAGATAGTGGGGATATGAACCCACTCTTTGAGAAAGAGAGGGATAAAAAATTTCGTGGTAGTCTAGTAGCTGGAATACCATTAGCTGATCAAGCTGAGTTGGTGGTCAAGAAAGAGGAAACCAGTATTATGATTCTTATCACTAGCAGAGTGAGGATTCTTAGGGATTCTAGGTAGTGAATCATGGTCATGGTATAGGTTAGTCACATGTAGTTTATCCTAAATCATAGGGGCAGAGCACTGAGACATCTACTATAGAAGTTATAATTATTGTTTCCTCCACTTTAGTGTCATCTTTGTTTGATATAGGCATGGATCACTCAGTTATATCTAAGGAAATCACAAAGAGTTTGGGCCACAACATTGAGTAATATGATGGTGTTATAACACTAAATACAGTATTAGGTATCCTTTTATAGGGAATTAACCACTTTCAGAATTCCCCCATAAGATAGGATATTACCTTTTTAATGAAACCTATACATCCTCAACATGACAAGATTTTATGTAATCATTATGATGTAATTTCTAGTTCCATACAGAAAGAGTATTGACTACTATAGTCAGAGGGTGAAGTTTACATCACTAGAGGGAATTATGCACATTCATAAGGGAGAATGAGATTTTAGCGTTACACTAGCAGGACCATAATAGTAGTGGCTGGGTAGTGTTACAACATAAGTCAAAATTATTTACCTTCATGAATATGGTTTACAACCTGCTATTTTACCCCATATAGTAGACAATTTTAGATATTGTTTTCTTCATGACTTATATGATTGTCCTTTTGTGCGAGAGGTATAGTTTACTACTAATCTTTTGGTAGGACAAGAACTAGGGACCATTCCTCCTTATAGTATTCCACCTAAGGAGCTTCTAGAGCTCAAAAATCATTTAGAGGATCTGGAGATGAAATGCTTTATATGACCTTAAACTTATCCTTGGGGTTTAACGATCCTATTTTCCAAGAAGGAGAATGGTACCCTTATACTTTTCATAGACTATTACCTATTGAAACATCTTTTTATTAAGAATTGGTATCCTATTACAAGAATAGATGTCGTATTTCAACAAATTCAAGGATAGAAGGTGTTGTAAATCATAGAATTGAGTCTAGGCTATCATCAGCTATGTGTTAATACTTCAAACATACCACATATGACTATTAAGAGTAGGTATGGTCTCTATGAGTACCTGGTTATGCCGTTCGGACTCATGAACTCACCTTTAGTCTTCTTGGACCTTATGAATCTGGTTTTCCATTCATATCTGGAATAATTTTTGTTACTCTTCATTTATGATATCTTGGTTTATTCACGATCCTAACACCACCAAGAAACCCATATAGGGTGCATGGCGAATACACTAAGATAGAATCATCTATATTCTAAGATCTTTAAATTCCACTTCTAAATTGACAATGGCCACTTCCTTGGTCACATAATCTCGATGTTAGGAGTTTTATTTGACCAAGATAATATGAGACATCTAGTTTCATAGGATTATCCTAATAAAATATTTGATATTCAAGGTTTATTGGGTATTTGTAGATACTACATACACTTAATATAGGATTTATAATACTTTGTAGTGTCATTTATGGGATTTAAAAATAATTGTGTAGAATTCATATGGTATAAAGATTTTGAGGCTGGATTTTATGAGTTGATGGGAAAAATGGATTTAGCATCAATAATAATTTACTATATCTAGGAACAAACTATTCAGTCTAATATGATGCATCAGGTGTCAGGATTGGTGCAATTCTGATACAGGATGAGAAAGTTGTTGCATATGGTTCTCACCAGTTCAGGCCTCATAAGAAGAATTAACTGACACATGACCCAAATATCATTAATAATTTTCATGCCTTATTATGTTAGAGACACTATCTTATAGGAAATAATTTTGTGGTAATCACATCCAAAAAAATTCTCAAGTACATCTTTACTCAGTGTGATCTAAATATTAGGCATCATAGGTGGGTCAAGTACCTGTAATCATTTGATTTAGAAATTTACTACATGCTAGGAAAAGGGAATTAAGTAGTTGATGCTCTGAGTCAGAAGACTCAGAATTACGTGGTTTAGGAATCTATTAATGAATGGAAGCTTATGGACTTATTCTCAGAGATGCACATAGAGGTTCATGAGGAACATGGTCATACTATCCTCTAATCATCGATTATTAAATATACTCTCCTATAGAGATTATGGTTGATATAGTTATCTGATCATGAAGGCCATGTTCGACGAGAATGTTTCTCATTTGATGAGACATCTTCTAGTTGGACAGTTTATAGGGATGATTCTCTACTATTCCATAAGTGTGTATGGGTCCCAATAGATATAAGAGATGATATTATGTGGGATTTCAATGACTTATCATGGGTGGTTCACCCCGGTGTAACAAAAATGTTTCGAGATCTATGAAACCAATACTATTAGCCCAACATGAAACATTAGATAGCCAGTTTCATCACTCGATGTTCCACTTATTTATATGTGAATGTGGAACAATAACATCTGATATGGATTCTTCAATAGTTTTTCATTCTTGAGTTGAAATGAAATGATGTTTCAATAGACTTAGTCACTGTTTTACCCAAATCACGTCATGTGAATGAAATAGTGTGGGTTGTCATTTATTGTATGATGAAGGTCACGCACTTCTTATGTATGTGATAGACCTTATCAATAGATGATATAGGAAGGATGAACGTCCGGGAGGTGGTACATCTCCATGGAGCTCCCTGGTCTATTATTTCTGAAAGAGATTCTAATTTCATGTCATGGTTTTGGAAGGGGTTGGATATGTCTTTGGGTACACAGGTACTTTTGAGCACGACCTACAAACCAAAGACTGAAGGGAATATGGAGACTACAATTCAGGTCTTAGAGGACATGCTTCAAACACGTGTCCATGATGTTGGGGGTTATTATAAGAATGAATTTCCACTTGTTGAGTTTTCTTATAATAGTAAAATCTAGGCTACTATTGAGATGGATCCCTATAATGCCTTATATGGTAGGACATTCCACTCACCTCTTTACTAGCTAGAGGCAGGGAAAACATATTTTGTTGGACCCCATATCATACAAGAGACTACAAATTAGGTCCAACTAATATAGAAGAATATACAAATAGCTTAGTCTAAACAACAGACTTATGCCAACAGATGATGAAAACCCTTGAAGTTTGAGGTCGAATAATAGTTTTTCTTATGAGTCTCACCCAGGATGTTGTGTAGATGTGTTCATAAGTATGGAAATATATCAACAAGGATTGTTTGACCCTTTGATGTTATGAAGAGGATCAGATCAATGGTTTACGAGCTATCACTTCCTCAGAGATAGTGATCCACGCACGATGTTTTTCATATATCTCAAATTCAATATTACTATCTAGACCCGGCTCATGTATTTCATCCTGATGAGGTTTATTTGGATATGTGTGCTTCCTTTAAGTAGTATCCGATGTGTATTGTCAATCAGAGGGTGAATAAACTCTATGGCGTGCCTGTTTCTCTTATACGGGTGATATGGCAGTGTGGCAGAGTACATGGAAAGACTTGAGAGCAAGATAATAATATAAAATCTCAATGGTCGAAACTCATTTCTAACAACACCCCTTTACAATCAAAATGTCAACTCAAGGATTATGTTTTATAAAGAGTGCTTTTACTGACTTTACTTTTTGAAAAATGTAAGAATCATTATTTTTAATTTTAATTTATCATTTACCCTTGGAAAACGTGTGGTATGGACTAGGGGAGGGTCTAAGGTGCCTCCATGGCTTGGAAAAAGCCCAGAGTTCTGAAAATATGGGTTTTAGGCTGAGACTTATGATTATTGGAAACCATGAAAACTTGGTCACATGATTTGTTTAAACAGTACGACTATAGAAAGAGGAACATGTATGACCAAACAATTAGTCTGCAACCATGCAGGCCTAGGAACATGGCCATGTGGCTAGTTGCAGATGTTGGAAAGAGCCTTACCACACAATTTTGGCATTATCTACAAACTATGCGCTTGAACTGTGGAACCCCAAATTTTTGGGTGAAACAAATCTTTTACCCCTCTTTAATTTTAAAAAGAAAAATTCATTTCCCCCTTCTTCCTCCTCATTTTGTAGTAGCTCTTCTCCTCATGTAGATCAAAATCCTTCTAATCGTGTATCTCTTACAACTCCTCCAAATGAAAACTGATATTCAATCCAAAAGAAACATTGGATATGAGAAGGTGAGGCTAACCTCACGTACCTTTTTTCTTGGATAAGTCTCGCCATCTATTATAATATTTTGATACATAGTCATTTTCCATATTTTAGGCCATTTGAATGAAACTAAGATATCTTCCAACCTGTTTCAAATATGATGTCGATATCAAGTGAGGCTTTATATATGACTCTAAGGTTGCTGGTAACCTATTTTTTCATTTGATTTTTTGTGGTTTTGTATTTATTCCATCACACCATAAGCCAACCTTTGCTGAGATTCTATATTATGTTGGTTCCTTATGGTCTAAAAGATCCTAGTTCTTTGATATAAGTGAATTTTTTCTTTCATAGTGGTTTAAACATCAAACATACTTTAAATGAAAACTTATAGGTGTGACACTTTGTACTTGGTTATTTAAACCAAATGACACAAAATGCATGGAACCCAATTTATCTTCCATCGTGAGTTTTAAATGAAATAGCCTTTGGATCATGTTTAATTGATGTATTATAAGTCACCTCAAAGGTATTTTACTCCTTTTGACTTGGAATTTTCCAAATGACCAATTGGGTTGTTACATGGCCTTACTCTAGACCCCGAAACCTTTTAATGGACTTTTCCATGTTTAAGAAAATTTGATGGTTTGGATTGTATAGGTTATCTTGGGTAATATTTCTAGAACCATCTAAATGATCTAGTTTCAAATGGAATGGTTTCAAGGTATTAAATGTAATTTCCCTTTTTCTCGTGTTTTATAAAGAAAGGCATCATATGAAATGGCTTTCTTTGTCATAAACGAATTTTCTTGATGGATTTTAAACTCATACATTTTTTCATGTCTTTTTAAATTGATAATTGCTAAATGAGATGCCTTGAGTGACTTGAATATGGTTAATGGAGCACATGTACGGTTTTTACACATGTGTCATGTGGTATACTTGATCGTTCCTTGGTTACTTTGTAAAAGGCCTGGAAATATGACAAAATAGGTAATGGCTTATGATCATTTTATTTACTATGGAAGTGATTATAAATTAAAATAATATATTGTAATGATTATGCCACATAGGTTGTGGATCCAAGGGAACATGAGATGCCCAGGGAGGGGAGACTATGTGAGATTCCTAGATGGAGATAAGGGATTGGTCGTGAGAGATCCCATGGTTATGGAAGTATTTGGGTTATATCCTTGTCCTATTAGTTCATGCATGCTAAGACATATTGAGAGCTCTTAGAGTTGGGACATGGGCTAGATCGTGAGAGCCACCCTTGGTAGTGGATGTATGAGAGTTACTCCTAATCTATCCCAACACAGACACACAGACACACACACATACTATATATACAGTGACTCTGTTAGACATACCTGCCAGGTGTCCCATCAGAACCAAATCATAAGGTTGTTTATTTGTTCTTTATTTCTTTAATTTCTTGCTTATACGTATATATTGTTTATTTATGAGCACCTACTAATATTACAAGTAGACACAGTTAGTGGTGGCCTACTGAGATTTTTATCTCACACCATATTCAGGCCACCCTAGGAACCCAATAAGATTATGTTTCTATATGAATTGGAAATGGAAAAGGCCCTTCTATAGGATTTTGACTTGTGTACATAACTGGATCTTTGGAGTAGAGGATAAGTCTTAGGCTCAAGATAAGCATGGAGTTATTTTTTTTCCTTTTTACCTTTTTTTATTATTGTGTATAATTATTCTCTTTTCTATATTATTATTAATCTATGCATGATCTTATCAGACACTTCATTTTGATGCTTTTGCTATGTTATTTAGTTATATATTTTCTTCCACAACTCAAATATTTAGTAAATTGATATACTTTCACTGTTTATTGTAACTGTCTATTGTATTTCACTTATGCTATTATTTCTTTTTCTTGTATTGTCCCTGTTACAATGACATGATAGTATAGTCTCCCCACTTTATTATTCTTACACTACCACTGCTAGTCGGTAGCCTCTGGCATACAAGGAGACACGCCTGAGTTCACCTGGAGAAATGGTCCTGAGACATGGGATAAGTGGAACCTTGATCTGGGATGTCACAATTAAAAAACTATAGCCCCTAGATTTTAGGATCTATCATCATCATTATTATTATTTTATGTCAATAATTTCAATGAATGTTTCTCTATTCTTTAAAAATGATTGGAACAAAATTAAAAATAACTCCTTTCAAGATATGATCTAAAATGAGGACACTTACTTCATTCATGTGTGAAACATTATAAAAAATTTCACAAATCTAAGTATTATACACCACAATTTAGTTCTCATCATGGATAAAATTCATCTATTACAATTGAAAAAACCAATAGGGTATAATAGAAAAAAATAGAATATCCATGACTTGGAAACTGATTAGATTATCTTCAACCATGAGGAACACCACTATCCTAAAAAAACATATAATGAGGAATATATCCATGAAAGGAAAAATCAATATTGAAAATTTATAATATAGAAAAAGTACTATTCCTTGGAAAGTGAGAGTGAAATGAAAGAATGGATTAGAAATTATATATACAAGAATGAAATCAAGCTGTTATAATGATAGTGGTTAAAAAATGACAGTTAGTCATGTATCCAATAGGCATACTAATGTTATTTATTGTTAAGTAGTAAATTTAAAAATAATACAACTCCTAGTGAAATAAAAATTTGATATTAAAAAATTAAAGATAAATAAATATATTTTAATAAATTACATACAAAAATTAATAAATTTATTATTAAAATATTATAATATATATATAATTCAAATAAATATTTTAATATCAATATAGTAGTAAAACTATGTTTTAGAATATAAATAATTAATGGTTAAAGTGTATTAAGTATAAAGAAATATATTTTTTTCAATGAAACTAATTTTTTAATTTATATCTATTTAATAAAAATATATTAAATTGAATTGTTTTAAAATATTGTTATAAATTAAATAAAATATTAATATGTTTTAAATTGTATATTTATAATAAATAATGCTAATAACACTTAATTTTTTAAAATATTATTTTTCAATATAATTATTTTTTCTTTATATTTTTTATTTTAATTAAAAAATTAAATTTAGAATTATTAAAGTATAGATTTGATAAAAAAAATTTATTTTTGGATTTATAATTTGAAATTTATCATTTTAATATTATTTTTTAAAAAAAGATTGATTTTTTGGTGAATACTGTAAAATATTTTTTTTACAAATTACATGGCTATTATTACAGTATTGGTATTTGAGTAAAAATTAGAAATTAATTATACCATTCTATAAGACCAAGAATATATTTTATAATTTTATTTATAATTTTAAAAATTCTTCTTTTAAACATATAATCTAATATTTGAAATTTGAGAATATACCTTATATATTTAAAAAATAAATAAATAAATAAATAAATACATAATACTTTTAGTATTTACATTTTTTAATCACTTTTTAAAATTTAATAAAAAAATGATTTAAAATTTTTAATCATTAGTTCAAAATTATATAATAATGACTATTTTATTTTTTGTAATAAATGATACATTTCCTACGTAAAAAAAGTTACAATTGTGAAAACCAAAATGGTAAAAATGAGTGACCTAAGAGGGACAGAGAAAAAAATGTTAAAAAAATGATTTAATTTATTTTATGAGGAATTTATAGAACTTATATCTCATACTATATATTTTTTATATCAATTTTGGATCTAATTTATTTTATATTAACTTCCCATTATTGAAATGTTTTGAGTATTTACAAAAATTCCACTCCTTTTCAATTATAAAAGATGAACTCCTATCCTCACTTAAACTAAAAAAAACATTATTTTTAGAAACAAATCTATAAAAAACTATCCTAAAAGATTTTATATAGCTTAATGTGGTTCTGGTATTCTTAAAACACTATCCCTTAATGGTTTAATTCCCTCCACAATGTAGATAATTTATGAAGTAAGGTAAAAGTTCCTAACATGTCTTTCTATTTTCTATTTCTTTAATTCCTTTAATTATTAATATAATTACATTTCAAAATATTAAAATGAAAATATTATTATAATTATTATACTGGTATATTATTATAATAATGGTATAAGAAGTAACCACCCCTTTTACATTAATAAAAAAAATGTGAATCATGTGTTTTGTGGACTTTCACCTCCATGATAAAATCTGCTTCGTTTTACTTCACCAAATTACAAGGATGATCATAATTGTGAATTTAATATATAATTATGATATTTATAAAATATTTTATATTCTTAAATTCTGAACCATATTATTCCTTTTCCCATTATGTGGAAAATGAAATCATAATCTATGTGTATATGTGGATTACTGCATCCATGGAATGATCGATTTACATTTTTCATTACATAATTTCCTTACATGGATAGTAATTAGAATTGATTTAATGGATAAATATCATTTTATGACATCATTATTCTTATGTTATGGAAGATTATAAAATCTATTGATGACATGAACAATAAACGAGTATCGTTAATTCAATCGTTTTGAACAAACATACTAAAAGAAAATATACAAATAATATTATATAATATTTTCATATCCATTACTTATTATTATAATTAATTTATAATTATTCTTTATCAATCTAATAAAAAATAAAAATTAACATTTTACTGTTAGTGTAATTATATTTAAACTAATTCACATAATAAACATCCATTAATCATAGTATGTTTATATTTGGGTCAGATTGACCACATACATATAGAATGATATGAAATTATACCATGGATAAATATTAAAACATAATTAATGGTATAATATGATATAAATATTTAAATACGTACTCTTTTGGTTCTATAAGGGAAACATAAACAATTAACTCATTAATTAAGAAAACACCCTTCATATATTGAAAATCACTAAAAGATGTTCATTGCCGATTTCATATTCGAAATTAAAGACTAAAGTACAAAAGAATAGAAATTTAAAATTATAAATAATTATATGTCATCCATTATTTTTACATTAATTAAACATTAATGAAGAACTTTGGGAGAAGAATGAATAACAACCCTTCTATTACAAAACAAGTTTAAAATGATCAAGATTACCCACACCTAAAATTGAAAATATGTAAGAAATAACTAATATAAATGACAAGAATAAAAATAAATTATGTTTCTTGAAAGTTATTTATATAAAAAATATTTTAAAATAGGAGATTATAATATTTATTTACTCTATTAAATATCTTATAATGCATTTGACTATGCGACGAAACAGCGTAAGAGTTTCTTTGTCTCATTTTTAACTCCATGGAACATATTTGATATCATGTAACATAATTTACTTTTAATCATGTAATAAATAAAAAATATATTTCATATATGAAAATATAATCCCTTTAATGATATTTTATTATCCATTTCATGATAATCCTCTCAAGATAATTTGATTTTTATGTTACCAATGCTGTAATAAATTCATTAATTTAATTTTCGAGTCATTAGGTCTGAGTATTTATTAACTAAATACCCCTTTCATGAATTAATTTATTCAATATTTCCCTTATTTAATTTGTTATTCCATTTTATTATATCATTAACAAACCCATATGGGCCTGCCTAGATAGTGATAAGTAGAGTGTGACTACCCCAACCCCACATCCAATATGACAAGGGATAGCTATCAATGCTTAGTAGGTATAATACTCACCTGGGAGGTCTTAACCTAAAGTACTTGTACTCTCTCTCACACACACACATAATCCCATAAAAATCATAAATATAAATAATACTAAGAGAAATTCCTCGCACAAGTCTAAATCCCACAATCAGAGTATAAAAAATTACTAAAAAGCAATAATGGATAAATACCATCCCACCCAAAAAAGTAAAGTAGTCTAATATGATAGAAAGAGGGGGAATACGATAAAATGTGACTCCTGGTATAAAAAAGTATATTTAGCCAAAATAAAAGATTCATCCACTCCCAGTACACTGAGAACCTCGTCTAGCAGCCGTACATATTCATAAGACATGGTATGTGCATGCATAAACCATGCAAGGGTGAGTATAACAATACCTCACAGGGATCCCCTAAATCACTGAAAATATATATTAAATAATTATAGTTATCTCACCATAGGTATATGTTAAGAACATGCATAATAATAACATCTTGATATACTCATTGTAGACACACAGTCTCAATGTATGGTCACAACCGTGTTTCTTGCCTTTGATTCCTTCTCGAAGGTTTCATATGAAATTATTCCTGGAGAACGCACTCCAAGAGTTAGATAAAACAAAGGAAATCAATTTGAGATATCATGCTCAACGAGTCTCTATATAAAATGTATGAATTAAAAGTTTTAATATATTGATACACAGATGAGGATCACACCTAGGTCCATGGGGTATACCGAAAACCCAATATGGATTAACTCACTATGTTGGGGATCAATTCCCATGTAGTGCTGGTTATGATGATTTTTAAAACCCAAATTAGGGTTGATGATGATATAGGATCTCACTATGGATAATATAGTGGGATTACAACAAATCCATCTATGTCTAAAGTTACTCTATGTGGATCACCATTCTATGCATAAGACACAACTCTATACTAGGCCCTTAGGGATAAGATCGTGGGAATATACCCTAATGAAACATTTCCTTAATGATATGGGCCTTGGTAATGAGATCATGCATGAGAGTTTTAAACCCATTTACAGGGGAAAAACAAAGTAGCCAGGGTGGTATTAAAATTATTGATGTGTGTTGTTATAGTTGGATGTTATTTCACCTTTGGTAATGAACTTATTGTGTGATGTGAAAATTGCTTCTGAAATTTTCTGAGATTTGAATCATGGACTGTTATAGAACAAGTGTTTAGTAAGAATAAATAATTCTAAGCACTAAGGATTATTGTTTCATGCCTCATTTTAGGAACACATGGGAAAATGTGTTTTGGGAATGTTTTTTAACTTGACCTAATTTTCCTTTCTTGATAAATTGAATTGAAAACGGTGATTAATATGAAATTAAAAAATGTAAGATTATAAAAAATGTGAATAAATGTCTATATAAATGATAAAAATGTATTTAAATTTTTTTTACCATTTTTTAACGATGAACTAAATGTAGGATGGTTAAGGGCAGTGATAGAACCTCATTTTTGATTGTGTGGTGGGGTTTGGGGAAATGGCATACTGTGTAATACTCTTTTTCCCATAAATATGTTAATGTAAAGTAATGTGTTCCAAAGTGAATGTTTGAAATTTTATAATTATACTTATATGAAAATTCTTGTTAAGAGTATGATTGTAGGACATGGCTGGAGATACTCATCTATTAGTGGAACTTGAGGCACCAATAGTGCGGAGTGAAGATGTTGGAGAGCAGTTTTGGGAGACCTTTTTTTAATTCATAAAGTTTGTGGAATGATACGCAGAGAGTGTTATAAAATTCATGTTTGATTAAATGAAGGAGTTCAATTTACATCACCCTCTGAATTTCATCAGAGACGGCGGACCTATAGTAGCTAAGTTCCCAAGCGAGTCTATTCAGACTATACATGACCACTAAGTGACTCCTACTGATAAGAGAGTAAAATAAGATGATTTTATATGATATATGGTAAATCAAATCATTGGTTGGACATCTAGTCCCAGTATGGACTACTAGAGACTATGGATTAAAAGGACATCCAAGATAAGTTTTTGGTGCACTGTTATCCTTATATGTTAATACAAGAGAGAGGAACTAAGTTCATGAGATTGACTCCAAGGAATATTTCCATGATTGAATCCATAGTAGGGTTACTTTTATGTCTCTTGAGGTGACATGTATATTCATCATAGAAGGTGGGATATCTAGGATGTCTAAGAAAGGGAAATTACTTAGAAAATAAGAGAGATTATATACTAGGTTATTAGTCTACTCCTTTACAATGAATGTATAATTCAATATTTTTTCCAACCATAGTGGAAATGTTTCATGTTGTTTTTCCTAAAGGATTTGAACGATTTACACCTGGGAGTGACATGGAGTTATAATTGAGCTCATTGTAGTGGCTGGGCTTTTTTTAATTCCACAATATATAATGGCACCAACATAGGTTCCATAGCTCAAGACATAGCTGCAGGAGTTAGAGGATCTGGTGTTTATCCATCCGTGTACGTCTCCTTGGGGTTCTCTAGTCTTGTTTGAAAAGAAGGATGATGAGAATCTACACTTGTGTGTCGATTAATAGAAGTAGAAACAGATGAAAGTGAATAATTGGTATCGTATTCAATGCATCGATGATCTATTTGACCAGTTGGAAGGAACTTGTGTATTCTCCATGATCGACTTGTGATCAAGGTATCATTTGTTAAGAGTTAGAACTTTAGATATACCACAGACTACTTTTAGAAGTGGTTATGTCCAATTGGAGTTCTTTGTAATACTGTTTGGGTAGACAAATGAACCAAATTTTTTTATGGAATTGATGAACATAATATTTCTTATATAACTAGATTGGTTTGTGGTGGTGTTTGGGGATGACATATTGGGGTACTCAAAGACTGAGGAGGATCATTCCCAATATCTTAAAATTTTTATGAGTACACTCAGAGAGAATAAACTATACACCAAGAAATATATGTGTCTATTTTGGATTGATCAGGTACACTTCTTGGGTCAGATCATCTCAGTGGAAGGTGTGTTAGTGGACCCAGATATGGTGAAGAATGTGGTTTCTTAGGATCATCCCAAGAATGGTTTCAGTATTCATAGATTTTTGGGATTATATGGATATTATTGAATATTAATTCAAGAGTTTTCTCTTTTGGAAGCCCCTCTTTAGGGATATACCATGATGGGGTAAAATTTTGAATAGTATCCATCATATGAGAACGTCTTCCAGGAGTTGAAGTGGTGGTTGACATTGGCTCCAATATTGGTCCTACCTGAGCTGTGTGAGTATTACACGATGTATTGTGACACTTTTGTGATTATAATTAGTGAAATTTGGATATGGAGGGATCGAGATGTGGAATATGGGTCTTAGAAACTGAGTCCACATTAATGGATCAACCATACACATGATTTGGAATTGGCTGCAGTGGTTTATGTTTTGATGTGTTGGTGACATTATCTATTGATCAAGAAGTTTACTGTGTATAAAAATCACAATATCTTAAAGTACATATTTTCCCAATCAGATTTGAATCTTTCATAGTGGATATGGGTTTATTATATACAGTCTTTCAACTTTGAGACATCATATACTCCTATAAATGGAAACAGTGTGGCAGACTATTTGATCATGAAAACTCAAAATTAGGAAAATTATGACTCTAGTGCTGATGGAAGATGATGGATTTATAGAAGAGATTTATGTTTTTATTCTAGAGAGTTAGTATAAAATTACTCTTAGATAAGTTTTATTGTATTCTACACTCTTGAGGTGGATTAGATACATTAATTATTAAGATCCTAAATGTTTATCCTTTATGGAAATCCATGAAGGTGGGTAGTCACCTTCAGATTTGGGAATAAATGAGGATGGGATCATATATGTCAGGGATTGGGTTCTTGTTCCTATGAGCATGAATGAAGATATGATGAGATAATTTCATGCTTAAAATTGGGAAGTACATCTAAGTATGTCCAAAATTTACCATGGCCTATGATGATAGTTTTCGTGGCCACAAATGAAAAAGTAAATAACAGAGTTCGTGACATGGTGCTCCACCTGTCAGTAGGTGAAGTTGAATCATAAATGTCCTAGTGGATTACTACAACTATTTTACAATCCATAATGAATTTGGGATGATGTGACTATAGTTTTTGTGTTGGGTCTTCGGAGGATGCGTCAGAATAATGATGCTATTGTGTTATTGTGGACAGACTAACGAATGTATCACATTTCTTTCCTATATAGAAGACTTTACTAGTATAGAAGCTAGGATATTTGTATGTTAGGAAAGTAGTCTATCTAAATGGGGGTGAAATGGACAATTTTTTAAACCATGATTCACATTTTACTTCACGCATCTAGCAGGGATTACAAAATGCACTTGGTACACCGGTTTTATGGAGTTTGGTTTTCCACCCACCGACAGATGGGTAGTCATAGCATACTATATAAGTGCCTGAGGATAGGCTATGAGTGTATGTTCTATACATTAGTGGGTATTTGGAGAAGAACCTAGATTTAGTGTATTTTTACTATAAAAAATCTATCAGGAAATTATATATATGGAAACATACGAGGATCTTTATGGTAGGACATTCAGAACACCTTTATGCTTTACAGATTCTAGTGAGTCCGAGTTGTTGGGACCAAGTCTCATGTAAGAGACATAAAAGTATGTTAAACTTATTAAAAAAATATAGATGTGGTTCAAAGTATACATAATTTGTATGATGATAGAAATCGATGACACCTAGAGTGTAGTGAGTTTGATCATGTATTACTTTAGGTGTCACATAGGTTGGGTCACCGCATGATATTAATATTGGGAAAGTTAGTACCCATGTTTTATAGAACATTTTAGGTTATGGAATGTATTGGGTCAGTGGCGTACGGATTTCTTCTCCCTTAGAGAAACAATTCTATGCATGATTTGTTCCATGTGTCACATATTTGGAAGTATCACCCAGACCCTTATCCTGTGATCAATGTTGCTGATGTTGAGTTGGACATAGATGTGCCGTTTGAGGAGGATATGATTCATGTGTTGGATCACAGTGAGAATGTGATTTTGGAAAAGTAAATGCTGATAATATGTGTATTTTGGTAGCAAGGATGTTCTCCGTAGTAAAAAGGGGGAGATAAGCAGTTATGAGGTCTCAGTGGATGAAGCTTTTTGACTCAGAATCTTATAGATGTTTGTAAGTACAACCTATGGAAGAAATGTTATAATGTGGGGAGATTATAAAAATATGACCTTTTATGGATATGTCTCAGACTCGTTCACCAATAATATTTTTCATTGACTTGGGTAATTTTTATTTGCGTTTTACATTGGTTGTGCTTTGAGTGAAAATTTGAGAAAAATTGAAGATATGGGGAAATGCACGGTTGGCGTAGAATTTTCCCCAACCGTGCACCCTGACCTAGAAAACCTTGAATACCTAGACAGAGAGGTTTTTCATGGATAGTGAATGGTTTTTAAACAGTGATCCCTAATAGGATAAATTGTGATGTCCCCAAAAAGTAAAATGGTTAGGGCACATGGTTAGGGGAAACTATTCCCCTTTTCCAGCAAACAATGTGTGAGATTTAGGTTAACCAAAAAATTAGATTTTCAATTTCCCAAACCCCTATATTTACCCAAAATCTACTCCCAATAAAACCATAATGTTATTTTATGATTTTGGAGAATCAAAAATAGATTCAAATCCTTTATGAACTCAGTTATTTAGGATTTGAATCTTGGATGAAAGATCTTCACCCCTACTGGTAGGAGGATCTCATCCCATGTTGTCTCTTTTCTCATTCTATTCTTATCTATTCTGTTGTATGTTTGTTATTCTATAATTTTGGTTACATCTAGATCTATGATTATAAAGACAGATCTAGAACTTCGGGATATTCATTTTTTGATCTTGAATTGGGGTTTTAGATATATATCCCATTCTATATGGCTATTTTGTTTGAATTGGGGATTTCTAGGGATGATCGCTCATCAATGAATTGAGGTATGTTGTTTATTATTCAAATCTCATAGAAATAATTTCAATTATGGGTTTGTAACTGTAGAATTTTAGGTTTTTTACCAATTGGGTTTCCAAATTGAAATAATTAATTTGGTAAGTTAATTAATCAAGGTATTGTAATGTTGAGGATAATTAATTTTTGAGTTGATTATTAAAATATTGAATTGTGGTATTTGGGAATAATTAATTATTGAATTAATTATTCTAAAATTAAATCACAGGATTTGTGAAAAATTAATTATTGAATTAATTATTGGAATATTTATATTTTGAACTGAAAATATTAATTATTGAATTAATTAATATAGTAAATGTGATTAATTAATTGTTTATTTAATTAATAGAAAGGATGAGATTAATTAATTTTTGATTTAATTAATGGGATGAATGTCATTAATAAATTATTGAATAAATTAATGGGATGAATGGGATTAATGTGGTTAATTAATTGTAAAATTAGTTAATAAAATGGATGGGATTAGTTAATTTTTGAATTAATTAATTGAATGAGTGTGAATAATTGATTGTCAGATTAATTAATGGGAGTTATTATGATACGAGGTTTAATGTTGATTAATCTTGATTGATGTAATATTATGAAATATGTGATATTGAGATACATGTGATATTTTGATATATATATTATATATGTGTTTGATATACATATACATGTATGGGATAAAGATTGACTCTCCAAATACCCATTTACTATTAAATGATATACGGGGAGTGGGATGCCGAATGATGCTCCAAATACTAATGAGGTCCTATAGATGAAATTCTAAGACCCAAGGAATGTATGAAAATTGTATGGTACATGTAATAATTCTAAAAATACCCATTTTTGTGGGATAGGGACAAATTCTTTAAATAACTCTGAGGTGTGAGACAAGGACTGATGATCCAAATACTTATAGAGTGCAAGACATGGTGATCTATACCAAAAAATGGTTTCATTAAACTATGGTTCCAATTATCCATGATAATTAAATGAAATGAATGGATAATGAAATAAAATTGAATAATAATGAATTTTAAATTAAATGTGTGATTTTTTTTAGAATCTAGCACGGGATGAATCCAATAGTGTTGTTCGGGTGTTCTCAAGAACATTGGGTTTTATGTGGTTAAATAAAGAACGAATGATAATATGATAATTTTTTACATATGCATGTTACTTTTTATTTATACAAATAAATTCACTATGGTTTATTGTATTTGTTTTAGATGCCATTGGTGGTGTCCAACTAACTTATACTCAGACCCTGCTCGAGTTTCATGGTCGGTGCCTGAAAAAATGTCATGTTTATAGGAAATGATAAGGGAAACGATACCATGTAAGGTGGATGATTTGGGATTGAGCATGGATGAGGGAACCAAAAATGGTTCCGGACCTACTTTTGAGTTGTTACTGTATTTACCTTCGAGTTTCATTTTCACACTTAGTACATAATATGACATGGAATATATAATGTTTAGTTTTGATATTGTCTTTCTATTTTTGGCCACCTTGGGGTACGGGTTTGGTTTGAAAACTGGTTATATCATATGGTTTTTCTTTTTTTTTTCTATCATGATACTTTGATAAAGATTCTATATTCTACCCATGATTGATTATAGACCCTCACTGCTAGTTGTAGAACTCTTTTATATATGGAGGCGCACATGAGGTCATGTGACTGACCAGATTGGGGAACCAGTGTGAGGCACTAGGGTCGGGATGCTACATAATTGGCTAAGTGAATAATTTTTTTTACAATTAATAATTTTATATTTAAATAAATTTATATACATTTTCGAAAATGTTATATAGAAATTAGATACATATCTATTGACTATATTGTTCTCAATCAACTACATCAGTAAAAAAACTACCCGTTTCAACCCAAAATGATTACCTAGCACATTCTTGTATATAATTTGTCTATGTTGATATTTAAGAATCTCAAATTACGTAAAATAATTTCCAAACAACTTCATCCAAATTCAAGGACTTCTTAAACACCTAACAAATTCTAAAATTAATTTTAGAACATGCTCTTTCATTCACCAACACAGGTATTTTATTCTTTTGATGATCAAATAATCAATCATAACACTTTATTTAACAAATTATCTTGAGCATCTCTATTAGAGTTATTCAAGTTGTAGCCTTATAGTTTACATTAAATAAAACATAGATTTAGATCAATAATATTGTAGACTTAAATAGATGTGTTATCAAGCATGGAACCATATTCCTAATAATTTTTAATAATTGTAAAATCATAATTGGAAATACATATTGAACTACTAGAAAAAATATAATACTTGCATGTGAACAACAATGATTCTTGGTGAGAATGAAGGAAACTGAGGGGAGTATGTATCATCATGATAGATATCTAAATACATTATGGGTTCTATAAAGTAAATACATACACTTTAAATAAATTAGTGAACATCCATGATGAGGAAAAATATAGGTTGGTGTATTGATCATTCCACCACAATAGACTATATAGGGGGGGGGGGTGACTAGACTTATGTAAAAATCATACAATTTTCCATAGGTATTTTTACATGGAGACTAATATGAAGAATTATAGGGTTTATCTCACAACAGAACATCAATCCATGAATTTTATGAATGGGACTATCTATCACTAGTTTTAGTATCATTCTAAGAGATTAGTCAATACACTATAATTATTGAGTTTACACTACAATAAATGAGGATACAGAAAACTTTTACATCATTTGAGATAAAGTGATAAAGAGTTCACACAATAATCTTGATGGTTATGCTTCAATAGAGATAATGTTGTTACATATATTGTGGATAAATAAAACCCATAAATTTTTATTTGAGATTTTTTGGAAATTATTTATAGAGACCAAAATGATCATACCTAAATTCTAAATCTTATTTGTGTAATATTAATTTCATATTGATAAAATCCAAGGAAGAACCTCGAAGGTATAGTGTATTTAGTAATATGGAAATATAAACAACTGGTACATAAATGATCTAAACTATTTCCCATTAATTTCTTCCCAAATAACTCCCCTATTAGACATAACAAACTTAAAACATTCCTCCAAAACATGTGGAAGGTAAACATAAGAAAGGGTGAGCATAGATTATTTGTAAGGGTACACATAAGAGATATTAATCAATTATCATAAGTGTGTATAAGATAATAATAAGCATATGAGAACATGATACATACATTATAAAATCATACCAATCATTTTATAGATCATAATCATGAATCATGGCAAGAAGTTTAATCAATCAAAAGAAAAAATTCATCTGATTAAATAATCATAAACAATAAATCATGATATTTGAAAATATATTAATAGGATAAGAAATAATTTTACGTAATACACATAACTATAAACATAATTTCCTTTATCTAATCTCAATACCAATACTATCATAGTGGATTGGGTTCACTCCCCATTCCATCATTTCCTTAGTCAAGGTTCTCTCCTAAGACTGTCTGGTTGGAAAAAGTCCCTTACTATACTATGATCACTCCCCATTACTGTCTTTATTATCTCTTGACATATCTATCCATACCCATCTCATTGGAAGACTATATAATTCTGGCCTACCTATCACATAATGAAAACCATTCATATTTGTTCCCCAAGATCTTAAATCATTCATCATGTTATCATATCGTAACCTATGGAATGGATTCAGGTTTCTTAAAAATTTCACCACCATAATAACAAACCATCAATAGAAATAATAAATATGGTATAATTGGTTCATATACCTTGTAAAGTTTAATAATCATCGAAGGATGTTATTTAAGATTAAAATGATTTTAAAAGATCACTAGATCATTTCTTGATGAAACCAACATTTAATTTTGAAATACATTATTTAAAATATAAAATTTTCCAAAATATTAAGGAAAAAAGTTTCATAGAAAATAAACAAATAAAATTGTAATGGAAAGTTCAATTTAATATTTATTCTTTATTGTGTAAAAAACCATTCGAGTTGTGTGTGTCTGAACAAAATTTCTTTAGCATTTTTTGTAAATATTCAAAAGTACCTCATTAAAAAACAGCAGGAATATTCATTTTAATATTTTATAGAAATTAATGAAATGGTTTATATGACTTTATATTACTATAGATTATTATAGTATTATTGTAACCATTTTAATGAAAAATTAGGGCTTGAAAGAAAATATTCCCAACCTAATAATGAAATGATATCGATTTTCCTTAAAATATTCTTTAAGTATTTTGAGTAATAAAATAGTGGAAAATAAAGGGAAAAAATTTAATATCATGAAAGAACTAGAGTAAAATAAAATTCATAATATTTGGTAGAGATACACTATACAATATCCTTATCATAAATTTAAGAATAATTAATCTTGATAAAAAAAGTGATTATAACATAAAACCCTTACCCCAAGTTTGTCTTTCTTTATAAGTGATGCATCCTCCTCTATAATAATTTTGTTTTATAATTATATCATAGAACTATATTTATAACTATAATACCATAAATTTTATACTTGTTACATCTTATCATCCATTAATTTAAAATCATTAATTACCATTATCATTTCCTGTGTCAATTGCTTCATTTGTTTATGTATTTTTTGGTTTGATGGTTGTGGTCGTTTCACTTTGATCATGGTTAATTCATCTCCAAAATTTTAGTAATGATATAAATATCATATTTATTAATTATATAAATATTAATTACCATTCATATAAAGTTTTTATCAAAAAAATGTATTATAACACTATGTAGAGATGGTTGGCCAAACGGTCACATGAGTGATGTTTCAATTTTTTGATGGATGGAATGAAAGATAGGTAAATAATAATTCAATATTAAATTATCATTATTATATCTTAAATATAATATATATAAATTAAATATATAAATATTACAAATATTTAAATATGGAGATGAGAAATGAATCATATCGCTACGAGGAAGCTGTAGTCCACACATATGCATGAGCAATAGGTTTATCTACCATTTATTGGAGAAGAGGTGGTAAAAGGTAGTGAAATAATAATAAAAATATATAATTATATTTACGATAATATATTAATCATATTATAAAGGATATCACTAGTTTAGTTTAATTATAAGATGAAATAAAATTGAAAGAACTTGGTTTTGATTTACACCACTACTTTAAGTGACCTCCATTGGATTAGTCATTGTTCCTTGAAGGATTCATGTTAAGAGTTAAGAAAAATATCTAGGATTAAGGGAAAGAATATTGGAAAGTTTTAGACTAATGATTTAATGAGATATGAAGCAGAAATGATGTGAATAATGGAGGATTAAAAGTGACATTTTATAAGTGAGGGGAGGGACACACATGGAATTTCTTAAAATATTTCAACGATATAAGGTAAATTTCATAAAAAGTGTATTTTTTTAATTTATTTGAATTTAAGGTAGTCTAATTTCTAAATATATTCATCTTATAATAATTAGATATGTTTGGGTGGAAATCAAAAGATTCACTCTTTGTTAAACCCAGGGTAAACCCATTTTAACGTTAAATGTGGGAATACAATTTTATTGTTTTTACTATTAACTATGAAAAATTTAAGTTTACACTATAATATTAAGATAATTATGATTATTAAAAATATGGAATAAATTTTAGAGGATTCCCTTTATATAATTGGTTGAATTTAATTTAAAATAATTGTGGAGTCCACAACCAAAACCTTTTTTAGTTGAATGAATCTTTAAGCTAAAGACATAATTTATTTAAATTTTTTCCATTATAAAACACATAAAATGAATGATAAAATAAATTATTTAATATAACATATATAAAATTAATTAAAATCATTAATAAATATATATTAATTTAATTTATTATGATTATAATTAATTGTGCTCATAATAATAGTTTTGTGAAAAATATAATTTAATCCTCAAAAAGAGCTTTTATAAAAATAAATGATAATGATGATTATTGAATAATTAATTAGATTATATATAATTAAAGAATAATTTTATTTATTTAATACAATATTCAAAAAATAATTATAATTTTACTTGAAAATAAATCACATTTTTTTTACAAGAAATCATATTTTTTCACCATTTATTGAAAACAAATATTTTTAAGAAAATCTAAAAAATTAAACCTAAGATAATATAAAAAAGATGATTTATAAATGATATTAATTCAATAAAATAAATTTTAATGTAAATGATATAAATTAATTATAAATTTTTGTTGTACCAAATGTGATAAAAACCATTTTTAAAGAAGGCTTATTCTAGAAGAATAAAATTACATTGCTAAAAATTGAATATATAATTATAAATAATTAATCAATAAACCTTACCAACTTAAAAAATATATACATATTTTCATAATTTGGACATTTCTACTTATACCTAGTAATTTAATGATTATTTTGTAATAGTTTACTATATTACAGTTTATTTTTACTCAGGGTTGCATTTAAAGCAAGCTATCAAATACATCAAGTTTCTTTCAAAGGAAACACATATAAAATATTAGGTTGTTAAATTATACCCTCTTAAAATTATTTATAACCTAGAAATTTTATAACATTGATAAAAACCAATGAGGGTATCTTTGATTCATGACATCCTAATGTTCCCATGTGTCTTACTCAAATTTCATATTCCTCAAATAAGTTTAATTGATTGAGTAGTCATGTTTCATAGAACATTACCTCCATGATCAAATATTTATAATAGTTGTTATTTATATGAAATATAATGTTCTAATGATATATAATATATGTTCAGTACATGTAAAGGATCAAGTATGTACTTCCACAATATTGATACATTGAACACATCGTGAACTTGAAAGAGGTTTGGTGGAAGTTACAAGAAATAAGTAAATATCCCAATACAATAAATAATCTCATGAGGAACAATATAATTAAGGCTCAAATTTACCTGAATTTTTAATCTCATACCCTTATTCTATGGGGAAATTCATAGGAAATATTTCTCACCAACAATGAATTCCGTATGTTTTTAATGATTGTTAACATAATTCATTTGTCAACTATCAGGTACCTTGATGTGATACCAAATGGATCTAACCTTATATAACATTTATTCATCTAGATTATACATTAATAGATTTAATTATATAAATTCATCATATAATATCTCACTTCTACAATTATTTTCATAGAGGTATTCATAATGATACATGAATGATCGAGTGAAAGTTATAATTATAAGAAAACTCTACTAGAGGAATATTGTTATCCCAAGCACCTTTAAAATCTAGAATACAAGTTACCAAGATAATCTCCATGGTTTGAAAAGTCCTCCTAGACTAATAAAATCTCTAAAGGTGACATGTAGTACTAAATTAAAACATTTTTGTCTTGATTTTTATAAACACCTCCCCAAAACAATAAGCTAATCCTCAGATCCAGATCAGATATAATAGAATGTTTCACTCTATGAAACCTTACCAGTTCCTTAATCTATATCCATTAAATCTAATCAAGAGAAAACTATTCTCTAATATTAATGATTTTTGATAACTTTATAATGATATTCACAATAACCCAAATAAAATTATATATTTTAGATATTTTGGGGAGTCTAATGATAACATCCAAGGTGGTGTTTTCCCATTTCCACTCTAGTATGGTTAATGGTTTTAACATATCCTTATACATATTTATCTATGTCATAAAATTATTATAAACCAAGAATCGAGATAAATAATATATAATATCTCTACTCATTTTGTCCCACCAGAAATACTCTTTCAGATATCTATACATATTTATACTTATAAGATAAATAGAGAATGATGTGTTATGAGCTTATTAAAATAGTTTGTTATTGAATTTTGGTATTTATGAGATGCATATTCAATTCCTGAACCTCCTTATTCCATCTAAATAAAGGTTTAAATTGGGAAAATTTCGTACCTTCTTTTACAGCACCTTATATAACTTATACACCACTTTAATCTTTATTGAGATTAATGGTTGAAAACTCATATGATAAAAATAATATTTCTCAAAAAAAATCATGATTTGATGTTCCATAATTTCCAATCTATAAATATTAGTTATTTTTTGATCTATATAACAAATTAATTGGAATGAACCTTTTCTCTCAAAGCATTAACCACCTTGTTTTATTTCTAAGGGTGTTAACGTATTGAGGAGTTAAAATCTTTAGTGAAATCCAACCATATTGTCTGGACTATATAAAAATATTTTTGTGTGAATATATAATTTAAACATCTATTATTACTATATATGAGACATCGTTATCCAAAAATATAATCCATCAAGATCATTAATGAATATATTACCTCTACTGAATTCAAATGAGGAGTGTGGTAATTTTTCTCATGAACCATTAACTAGAATGATGTAAAAGCTATCACCATATCCTCCAATATAAAAACAGACCCCAATCCCCTTTTTGATGCATCAAAATAAATCAAAAACCCTTCTCCATTATAGGATAGTGTGAACGTAGTATCATTAACAAATCTTATACATTTTTACTTGAAAATTTATTCACATTCATTAGTCAAAAGGATCTTAACTCCCTTCTGAGTTAATATGGTGAGTGGATTAGATAGTCCTGAGAAATAATTCAAAAAAACTAATAAAATCTATATAATTCATGAAAAAATTGGATCTCATTCACTGTAATTATTATTTTACAGTTTTTTATAAATTAAATCTTTTATAGATCCACTAATATACCCTCTCTAGATATTATATGAAATAAAAATGAAACTTTCAATAGCTGAAATTTACAGCTGGAAAATTTTCATATAACTTATCCTTCCTTTGGGAATTCAGTACAATACTCAAATGATATTCACGATCTTCTTTACTCTTTAATTATATAAGAATATATTCTATAAAGAATAACACAAAATGATCAAGTTAATCTCAAAAGACACCATTCAATAAATCCATAAATATAGTTGGATAATTAGTAAGACCAAATGGAATCAAAATATATTCAGAGTACCCATACCTCAAATGAAAGGCTATTTTGGGAATGTCATCACTTTTTACCACTAATTGATAGTATCCATTTCAAATATAAATCTTATAAAAATGTGTATCTCCTCATAATTGATCAAATAAACCATCAATACAAGGAATATTATACTTATTATTAATTGTGACCAAGTTAAGTTCCCTACAATCCATCCATAGTCTCACTGATCCATCTTCCATATTTTTAAAAAGTATAGTTTCACCCCATGGTGAAACACATAGATAAATAAATCCCTTATCATGATTCTCCATTAGTTTTTCCCCAATTACAACAATTTAATCAATCCTATTCAATATGAATGTTTTGAAATAGGTGCAACACTGAGCATGAGATCTACTGGAAACTTGACTTCATGATTTTGATGATGTCTAAGTAACTATTCCTTAAATATATCAATAAAATCAAATGAAATAGGAATATATTTGATGTTAGTTTTCTCACCATGCATCTTAGATAAATATTCCCTTTGAATGGAAATCAAGAGATAATAAATATATTTAATTACTATTTTATGTTCAAATTTATCCTCACACTGATCTATAATAATAGGGTAGTTTGGAAGAACAAATGTGACTTCCCTTCCTTGATAATTGATAGGTGATTTATATAAATAAATCTATTCCATGTAAAAAATAACTTCAAATTAAACTAGAGGATGAATAAAAATATCATAATAGAGCACATTCTCACTAACCTCAATTAGGGAATATTTGTAAACATGAGATGTGATTATCACACCATTATGAGTTTTTTTAATATAAAAACCTAATAATTAAGGTGCTAATGGGATACCATTATAAATTCCTTTGATAAAAAAAAGTGGTTAGAAGCAGAATCAAATAAGACATTTGATGTTCTAGAGTGGATCGTATGTTTACCGTTCAACACATCATTATCACACCCACATCAATAATAGCGATCACCTGAGATTTGTCTTTGAATTTCAGTTTTAGAGGTTTTTGATGTCAATAATCATCATTAAAACACAATTTCAAGAACTGATTAACATAATATCTATATTCCATAGAATTATGCTATTTTATTTTGTGCGGTGCATTATGCAGTATTTTATATCAATTTTCATTATTAACTATCATATTATCATTAATTAATTATTCAATTTTTATATTGGATTATATTCCACACATAAAAACATTTACCAGTCCCCTTAAGAAAATTCCATCAAATCCCTTTTACACACTTATAAAAAAAAGTAAAACTCATCTTCTTTCCTCCAGGGTTTTTATTATAAAAATTTTCTCCAAATTCCATCTTTTATTTATTATCAAAACCATTAAATTGATGGGTGACTCCAATACCCATTTTTACCTTGATAAAACATTGACCAATTTATTCATAGCTATTGAACTGTATTATGCATAATTCATTCTATAGAATTGGTTTTAATCTATAGAGTAATTGGTAAATCATGATTTCTAATTAAATAATAATACCAGAATTGTACCTTTAAATTCTTGTAAAATTTTCCTCATAGGTACAAACATATTCCTCATCCTTAAGATTAAGCTCAAGGAATTCCTTCTCTATTTTTGTTTGAATAATAACTGGAACACAATTATTAAACAATTAGCTCCTAAACACATTCAACTCCATGAATTCAATTTATTTCAATTTTTTATATTCTAGATAAGAGCCTACCACTGATTAACTTCACCTTCGAAATGATACACATATAAGATAAACATTTCGTGTTCTGAGAACTGGAAAACTTAAAAAATATTTCCAGCGGTAATGATAAATTACTTAAAAATTATTAGATAATAATACCCATTTAAATAAGATGACCATTTCCTAATAAAGAACTCCTTCTCTCTTTTATAAGCTCAGTATGATTCGTGGATTGAGAAATTTAAAAAAACAATGTCACAATATATTGTATTCTAGCTCCCATAACATTTAGTTTCTTTGTAGGAAGACCATTTTATAGTATCTTGTATTCAAATTTAACGTAGTTCCTTTTAGTTCAATATATTGACTAAAACCAAAAAGTTTACTATGAGAAAAAAATTCATAATTTGAAATCATATAATCCCGTTAATCATTTTTAGGATGTCAAAATAACGAATCCATATTTTAAATTAATAAAAACATAGGTTCAAACTAGAAAATTCATGGTTATTATATATTTAAATACTTAATAATGAATCTTAAATAAAATTTTAACTAACCTAAACATATCCCCTTAGAGTGTTAAACTACATGTGTAGTTAGATTCCATTCATCTAACACCATAATGAAGACCAATAAATAATAAAACTTCTCTTTTTTGGTCATTACCTCTAGATTCATCTATTCCCAAACAACGTCCACTTATAGTATCCATAAAATGATGTATTTTCATTGAAAACCACACCCCTTTATTTATCATAATATAAGATATTATGCAATAATTTTTCTTATCCGAAGGGTTTTCACTAAAGATTCATTATCCTAGTTTCCAAAAGTTACTATCCCTTTCTCTGATACCAACTATAGTGACCCAAACATTTCATACATAAATACTACATCTTATTAGTGGAATATTCATTACATATCAATATGATCAATACCAAAACCACAAGTTTTAGTGTATTTAGAAACATTGATACATAAAAAACTAGTACATAAATAATCTACATCATTTCATATTATGTTCTTCACTAATATCACCCTTCTTAGACAAAACATTGATAAAAACATTCATCATATCTGGGGGAAGGGAAACATGGTGAAGGGTGATATTAGATGATTTATAAGGATAAAAAAATAGATATCAATTAATGAACATATGTGATCATAAGATATGTATAATAGTATTATAACATGATTTTAACATTAGAAAATTTTAACCATCAATTCATAGATAATAAACATGAAACATGACACGATGTTTAATCAATAAAAAGATATAAGACATAAGAGTGTGAAATGATTAGTAATCAATAATGATCAATGTGAACATATCACAAGAATAATAAATATTTTTTTGTTATACACATAATAATAAGAAGTAATTGGAATATTCAAGTCTCACTACATGTACTATCAAAGCGGATTGGGTTCACTTATCATTCCATCATTTCATTAATCATGGTTCACACCCAAGACAATCTTATTGGAAAAATTCCAATACCAACTGGGTTCACTACCCATTAATATCTTTATTATATCATGAGGTATCTATATTTACCCATGGACTTGTAGGGATATATAATTCCAATTCCATAATTCGCATAATGAAAAGAAAACATATGTGTCCTAAAATATTATAAACCATTTATTATATAATAATATAAATACCTATGAAAAGGTTTTAGGTTTCATAAAAATTTCATCATTATAATCATAAACCATATAGAGAAACAATAAATATTGTACCATTAGATTATACCCCTAGGAAAACATAAGAAAAATTGACAGATGTTGTTGTAGATGAAAATACTTTTGAAACATTAGTATATAATCTCTTCTCGGTAATACCATTTCAATTTCAAATAATCTATTTTATGTATAAAATTTTTAAAAATATAAATGAAAACATTATATTTGAAAATAACTAAATAAACTTATAAATTAATCTTCAACTAAAGGATTATTCATAATGGAAGGGAAATCTGTTTATCCGGTGTTTGATAAAAAATTTCTTTCAAATTTTTGGTAAAAACTCAAAAGTACCTCATGAAAAAAATTACATAAATATTTTTTTAATTTTTTTTTTAAAAATAAATCATGGGTAAAAATTAATTTAATTAAAAAATTAATAATATTAAAATATTCTTTAAACCATTTTGATGAAAAATATGGGCGTGGAAGAAACAATTCTAGACCGAAGATAAAAATGAATTTGATTTTTCTTAAATCATTATTTAAGTAATTTGAGTACTTAATGAGAGTAAAATGAAACGAAATAGGTAATATCTATAAAAAAATAATATATATAAAAGTACATAACATTTTTTAGTGATAGATCATATAATTTCTTTAATGGAAATTTAAGCATTAACAATCCAAGTAAAAAAATTAGATTATAATATAAAACCCTTACCTAAAGTTTTTCTTGCTTCATAAGTACTCTAAACCACTATATAATTAACTTAAAATTATTTTCATTATATACTTGAACTATAAAAATACATATAATATAATTGATTCTCTACTTATTACATCTCTTCACTTGTTAATTTAGAATATTTCATTATCATCACCATTTTTGGTGTTAACTGATTCATTTTTTCATGTTAGTTTTGGTTCTGTGGTTATGGTACATTTATTTTGATAATGGATAATTGATCTCCATAATGATAATCATGATATAAATATAATATATATTTATTATATATACAACCATTCATATAAAGTGGTTTTGAAAAATGAACTACATCACTACATGAAGATGATAGTCTATACGTACGCATGAGTGATATTTCCATTTCACAATGGATGTAACCCAATAATGGTAAATATAAAAAATACATTCAATGTATAATTAATATATCACACACACACATATATGTATTTGATATAACATAATAACCAATAATGAAATATGTGTATAAAAAATGAATCATATCGCTACGTGGAGGCGATAGTCCGCACATATACACGAGTTATTATTTCATATCTCATTTTATGGAGTAGTGTTATAAAATGGGTTTTATGTCATCATAATAACATCTTAGCATACTTATGACACTTGATTCATCAGGTTTTCTTGGATACCAAAAGTTCACCTCTTCTTTGAGAAACCTCAATTAGATTACACCTTATATCTTGAAGGATTGGTATTTGGAATAGACCATAATATATATAATGAAGTGAAGGAATCTATAAAGGTTTAGATTAGGGATTTTATAATATATAAGAATCAAAAGTCTCATATAAATTTGAAGAGTATGTGACCTTTTATATTCAAGGGGATGGACACACTTGTAGTTTCTTAAAATATTTTACTGATATAAGGCAACTTTCATGGAAATGTGGCTTCAAATTTATAGGGATTCAAATATATGATTATATAATGCGGAACTATCTTAAACCAATATGAATTATATTGGTGTCGGTGGAAATCATACTATTATATCATGGTTTAATACCATGGTAAAACCATTCTAACAATAAACATGGTAACAAAATTTTAATATTGTACTATTCACTAAGATAAATCATTAAGTTAGACCTATTAGATCATATCAATTGTTATAATTAAAAAAAATTAATACATTTTTCCACATACCATTTCTATAATTGGTTGAATTTAATTTAAAATAATTGCGCAACCCACAATGAAAAATTTAGAAGAATGATTCTTTAAGCCAGAAACATAATTTAACAACTTTAATTTCCTTTTAAAAGATTTAAAATAAATGTTCAAATATATAATTGTATAATATATAATTTTACTAAAACCATTAATCAATATATAATTATTTAGTTTCTTATTATAAAAACAAATTACACGCATAAAAATAATTTATAAAAAAATGGGCTTTTAGGACCAAAATATACTTATATCAAAATTACATATAATGGTGACTATAAATTAATTAATTATATTATCTATAATTAAAGGATATTCAGGTTACATTAATAACAAATTTAAAACATTATTGAATTTTTTTTTATGAAATGAAATAATAATTTTTACTAATATCTGTATTTTTTTGTATTTATTGAAAAATAATTTTTTTAGAAAAATAATAAAACTTTTATATATGATAATATTACAATAACTATTTAAAAAAATGGATTTAATTTACATAATTTTTTTTCTATAAAATGATATTTTTTATTAATAATGTTTGCGTGTAAAAAATTCGATAAAAACCATTTTTGAAGAAAACATATTCTTAAAGGATAATATGAAATTATGGAGAATTTATAACATAATTATTATTTATTAATCAATACATCTTCAATATTTAAAATCATTATGAATAATTTTAATAATTTAGTTATTATAATTAATACTAACCAATTTTACAACTTGGTTATAGTTGTTTACTATTTTGTGGTTTTTTTAGAGTTGGGGTTGAGTGTAAATCCAACAATCAAATAATTCATGCTTATTTAGAAGTAAATATATATAAAATACTAGGGTGTTACATTACACAATTATGGATAATATTCTAGAATGATATTATATATTGGTCTGTAATAGTGTGAATCTTTCTATGAGTTGATCAATTCCAAAAGATCCTGATATTAAATACCTTATCTTTTAGGGAAGGAATAAAGTCTTAAATAGAGATACCTGGAGAGCTTATTAGGTAAACTTGACATAGGATTTGATGGTTATAATACATAGAGGAAGTTAAGGAATTTTAGGACTCATGGGTCGATTGAGGTCATTAAAGAAGACATATAAATATAAAATATCTCTAGAAATGAATCATTCCATCTGCCGTGTAGAGTGTAAATGATTGAGTGTACTTGTTAATGATAGATACTCCCAACTAAATAATTCTTGAGGGAATAATAGTAAACAAAACATCTATTAATGTTGAGATAATTGAGGAAGATCAAATAATATCACACACACCACACCATATATCTTTTTTTGTCGATCTATTTTAATTTTATTATTGCTACATATATATTATAGTTTTGGACCATCTTCAAACTCTATCTATCAATTCATTCATCATTTATAAAAAATTTAATGAGGAAAGTGGGATAGTTTCCCTTAAACACCAAGTATATAGCCACAAAATGAATAGATTATAGTGAAACTTGTAATCCTCTATATCATATGGTTTACTTTCTCACACTATATACATAACTCATTATCACCACCACCATTATTTTATAAAATTATATCAATACAGTAACAGTCATTGGGATAAAAATATTTTAGAAGAAAGGAAAATGAGAGAAATTTTGAATAAGACTTAAACCACTCATCCAAAAAATCTCAGCGGAAAATTATATCTCATTTGGGACCCAAAAATTATAGATTGAAAATAATAACATTGTATAAAATTAATTATATTTTTACTTGGTAATTAACATATCAAGTTAATATTACAAATTCCGTGGATTATTATAACTTATCATGAAAAATAGTACATTTTTTATTGAACCATACAGTAATAATTTTTGATTAAAATATGTACTATAGTGAATAAGACATTTTATTTCATTTTTAGGGATGTAGTGGAGTCAAATAGTATGAAACATTTACTTAGAGTGAGGCTGAAGATCAAATTTTTTAGCCAATATAGAGATTCGGTCATGTCATTTAATGAATATATGATAATGAAAATCAAGAGGATTGGGTCACATGGAAAATTGAGATAAGTATAGATCTATAGGGGATAATACAACATCGAATGTTTCAAAACTTGATACTTTTCATTAGTGAAGTATAGAAAATGAAAAGCATGATGTGTCAAGAAAAACTATTCCTAAAGTATTTAGGTTGAATTTATGTTTTTGAATATAATAGCATGGGATATACTAAAATGATTATATCAAGAATAATATTTATTTATAGATATTGATCTATGATATTTGGGTGAAATTATTATTTTATATAACTTATGGTAGAGAGTTTAAGGCTTGGATCATTTTAGTTATCATGGTGGATGATGTTAGGTCATTCCAAGATAGTGTGATCATAAGAACATAGATCTAGACTTCATGTGATACATATAGTCTTAGGTGAGTGTATGTAAGTTTCTATCTGACTTGTAATGAATTATAAAAGGATTTGAACATAAATTATTGAGTTTATCATAAATACAATTGATATCTGGGAATTTTATTGAGGGGTTAATATTGTTAGTTTCATAGTTCAAGGTTCATTGATGAATTAAAAGGAAAATGGTACAGTGGACTATTAGTTAGAACCATTAACACATGTTGTTCCCTGATAAAATGAGTCTATAATCCGATGGGTTGGTAAAGGTTTTGTGACATATTTAGTTGATCAAGGATTTTTTGGCATTGGATCAAATCCGAAATAGATCATATATATACTGATGGAAACAACCTATGATGTTCACAGTAAATAATTATTTCTTTTTATGGGCATTTCCTTTACTAGGAAATTGATAGTTTTTTATATAGGCTTAGTTAGTGACTATTTTCCAGGTTTATTTGAGATTTTTTAGTGGATCAATACCATAGTTTACTAACATGGACTTCTATAGGGATATAGCGCCACTATGTATTCAATGCATCATATATTTATAGATTTCATTTATACCCCTATTATGTGATGAGAATTAATTATGTCAAAATACATTCCAATGAATTATTTCAGGAGTGGTCGGTATACATAGTGGAAGAAATCTAGAATATCCTTTGTGTGAATATGGTACCTCTAGTATTTGAGTATTAGTGGATTGAATTTATCCATGAGGAGAATTAGGAGTAGAAGTTCAATATGTGAGATAAATGTTTTAATTTTTTTATCAGTGAGGTTAAATAAAATATAAAATGGTCAATAAGTAGTGTGATATGTAATTTGTAATGATTTGTGTAAACTTATACATGAATTTAATATAATTTCAGTAATATCACATCTAATTTGGTGGGTTTCGACTTCAAAAGTAGATAGTGGAGGGTGTGGGTGATTAAAAAGGAGAAGGGGAATAATGTATTTTTTATGGGAAAAATAGACACTAGAATCCCAATTAGGGATAATTGGACATATTTTGGTCATCAAAGGGGGTCTTTCCCCACCCACAGAGGTCTAGTAGCGAAGACTGGAGACATGAAGGCCCACCAATGTTTCAGTGGGACCCTATCCCCAATATTTTTTTAGATATTTTGATCATTTTACACATACTTCTTCATTTAAATCCCTTGATATCTTCACTTTTCTCCCTTGAAAAATAGATCATTCATTCTTCACTTGACAATTTTGTCTCCATCTCCCTCATTTATTGGTGGAATCAACCAAAATTAGTTGGGATGAAAATCAATAAGTAAGTAGAACCCTATATTATCACTAATTATTAGTTTCATAAACTAATTCCTTGTATGTTATTCTAAATCACTAAATTAGGTTTTATATCTTGTTTTTTTATTACGATTGATCAAGGTCAATTCATCATTGATATTTGATTAGATGGATCCTAATAGTTCATCGAAGGTGTTTCATTGAAATTTTATTATATTTATATTATTAAAATAAATTATATAAATATAAGAAAAGTACTAAGGGACTAAAATATCATATAAATACCAGAATTATAGTTTTAAATTCTAGTGTGTTTTGGTCTCCTAGAATAATCCCACACAAGAAAAAAACTATGAAAAATTAATCATTTAAAATATGATCTTTATTTTATAAATGAACTATTTATAACCTTGATAAAATATTTTTAAACAAATAAATATATAAATTAGATGTATTTATAGGATGTCTAAAGTTCATATGTGCATTAGAAAAGTGACTATGAAAATAGTAGCATGGTTGTTAGAATTGTTACTTGACCCTTAGATTAATAAACTTACTATTAGGATAAATTATGATTTAAAATTTTAAATATTGTTTTATCATGAATTAAATAAGTATGTATAAGTACCCAAATACTATAAAATAATTACTCCATAAATGTAAAAAATGAAATCATATGTTTCCATTTTTAGTAAATAATATTCAGGAATTAAATATTAAAATTACATTATTTATAATTTTATTTTTGAAAATAGAAATAATTTTTGGAATCAAAATTTTAATTTTTTTCAATAAACATTTTTTAAAATATCCATAAGGAGTAAAATATGGATGTGAATAGTGAAATACAATAAAATATAATTCTTTAAAGTAAATGTTAAATAAATTATTATTTTACCAATATATTTAATAAAAAAACATTCACTCAACCTCATATGCATAAATTAATATAAATAGCCATAATAATAAATACTATTGATAATTTTAAGAAAAATATAATAATTTATTCAATATTTTATAAACCCCCTTCACCAATAAATACCCTAATATTACACTAATTCTTGCTAAATTATAAGAATTATTACTTTGGAAACACCCTACTAAAATCCATTCACAAAATCAAATATCCACATTTTTTAGGTTTTGGTTTCACAAAAAATAATTCCCTTACATTCCATGTAGCAAATAAAATGTGGACTTCTAGTGGAAGAGGTAAATTAATATTGTGAGTCTTCTACACATTTTACCTCCCCCAAATATCCTCTAACCATAATGATATAATGAAATTAACATCAAAGGTATATATAAAATTTATTATATTAGTATAATATACATTATTCTTCTCTATATAATTTATTTCAAAATAAAAACATTGGTACTATTATCTCCAGTTCAAAATCTCTATGGATGTTGTATTTCATTCTTCATTAATACCCCATTTAATTGTTTTAATATCTCATTCATGTAAAATTATGGTACAAATTAATATATTAAATTTTATTTTAACATTTTATAATGATAAAAGAAATATGGTATTGATAATATTATAAATAAACTATTATGGTAAATTTTATCACCACAACAAACTTTTTACCAAACCTATTTTAATATAATACCTAAACCTCTTAAAAGATAAAAATCATTAAATTTTTGGAATATTATGAACTCCATATCATGAATCTACTCAATTTGATGAACTTATGTGAAAAATAATTAGGATATTTATATATATGATAAAAAACATCATAAACCATTAAACAAAATGGTGAAATAATCAACACACAAAAAAATTAATTAGTTATTAATGATTTGATGTAAATGTAATATAATAAGTGTAATAATAATGTTGAATAGTTTGAAACCAGTAACATGAAATTCATTGATTCGGTAACCTAAATGATTATTATACAGTGACTCAGACATAAGTTAATGAGACTCCCTCTAAAAGTCATTTTATTAGTTTTTATATCCTTTATAATTATCAACATTTCCATGTTAATATTGTTTAAAATACACTAAAATGGGTATATAATATTTTATTATATACCTAGAGTCCTAGGATTTGGCTTGAATAACATGAATATCATAGATTAGAATATCTTGGTATTGTATAAGTCTTGATATACCTATATCATAGCATACGATAGAATTATGATATGGGTGCATAAGAACTTCTAAATAACTCTCATGGTGTAACTTTAGATATTAATCAATGGGTTGATTAATTTATGGAATGGAAAATCCATTGAAACAATTAAATTATAATATTTTTAGTAGTCATGAATTATGAGAAATGCATGTCAGCTACTATCCAATAAAATATGATCCTCAAATCCCTTCATTAAATGAAGATATCCAATATAAAGAGATTATATCACTTTATGGAGGTAACCATGAATCAGTAAATCTAAAATCAATTCTCCGAATTCCACACTTCTCACCATTAATCTTTATAGAGAATGTTCTAGGAAAAATTTGATGTTCATAGGTACCATCATAGTGTTTGAGGATCCTAGTGACCGATGACATCCCTATGTAGGTGATAATCTATTGGGTTTGAATATTTTATTACGAATATGTAAAATCAGTACAGTTCGATAGATATAGATTTTGAAATACTAATGGTTTTCCTATTTTTTTTAAGTTATTGATTCAGTATGTTAGTTATTTTTTTGATAGATCAATCACTTTAATGGGTTCCTTTGAGTAATTTATTTTCATGTGATGATCTACTAGAACATATCAGCGGTTTTAGAGCCATATTAATAAATGAATAAATAATATTGTTTTTCTATTTTTATTAAGGGAATGAATATATTAATATGAAAAAATCCATATTGTAATTTATGATATGAAGAAATGATTTTCAACTATTGGATCTCATTGATTGGATTTGTGATATAATATATCATAATGCATGATTCCATTTTTTCTTAGTCTTAGGGTATGTCTAGTTTATATCATAATGTTTGATATATCAAAATCCCATGGTTTTTATGTACTTTAAGCTATGATATAGGTGATATAATTGTTTATAATTGAATATGGTTTGTATAAAAATATATCACCATTTTTAATGATGATATAACATATATCATTAAATAAAATTAGATATATAAAAGTTGATTCATCAATGTGTATTGGTTACACCACTAGGAACCTTTATATATCATGGTTTTAATTCATAAGGGTTATACCAATAATTACCTTTACATATCTAGTATACTGGTTGAGTATCCTTTACCTAATCTCTAATACAATTGGGTAACCTTTGTGTATATAGTAACTTTTATGCTTGTCTCTACCACAAGAAAGATATGTATGGGTATTAAGGGATATATTTGATATATTATAATTAATAATTCTTCTCTATCAATCATGAATTTTTTTCAATAAAAAACTTATTACATTTAACATTTTAGCTCACTTTTTTATAGTTTATTAATTTTTTATAAATGATAAAAATAAGGCATTGTAAATAAGATATTTTTTAATCCTAAATTAAATATGAAATGATCATATTAATATCCCATGTTTGAATAATAAATATAATGTTTATATATTTAGATATTCATTTTGGATATTCAGGTTAATAAATTATTAATGAAATGTGAATATTATGCATTACTTAATTTATGTGAAAAATTTATTCTTATAAAGTTTTTATTCCATGCATTACATGGTAGGTGTAACAATATAAGATTATATTTTCTTCTAACTTAGAAATACTTTTTAATTAAATTTATTGATTTGAATTTATTTATTGAATATATTTTATACATAATAGGTATCATAATATGAGGAAATTAGATTATATATTGAGTAAAGTATCCTTGGGTAGAGGGACTTTGGGTTGGACTTACCACTATCATGCTTGATTATGCCTTATTCTATAAAGTTAGGGGTTGGAAATCTTTTTCTCTAGGCATAATCATGCGAATAATTATAATTTTATATATTTCTAAAAACTTGTATGAAAATTCATAAAACATATGCATATGATTCATTTGGATATGTGTAAATATCTTTAGATCTTATTTTTTTTTAATAATAACTATGGGTTGTGTAAAGAGTTACAAATTAATATGGATTGAATATATTAAATTTGTGGATTTAGTAGGGGTTCTAAAACCAAATCATTAGAATCATGCACACATAAATATATAAAATATGAGATAATAAATATTTAATGGGATTCAATAGTTATGGATTTGATATGAATACGATCAATATTAAGATGGAGATACGTTAAAATAAAGCCCCTTAAATATTAATTGTGAGATTCCTTCCAAAGTGGAACTTTTTAAGGCCTCGATCATTTATTTTGGGTGACCCTAACCACCAGGTTCCAATAAATTATCTAGTATAAGGAAAGAAAGTAATAATGTGACCCTAACTATTAGGTGCCTCATTCATGGAATTTTCTTTAGGTTACACTTAAGTGGGAAGACCTAACTAATAGGATACATGATAAATAGGATTTATTGAATCCACATAATGTATTTGGATAAGGATTTATTCACATATCTATCCAATATTCATGTATGATATGAACAAAAATATTTTTCTACCAGATACAATCTTGGATTGTTTACTTTCATAATCTGTGTAATTCGTGATGAAATATGGGTTCTAGATTAATAAGTTGATATCATGTATGGGGTTACAAGTACATTCATTAAATTATATTTATGAAAAGATATAAAACATGATAATAACCCATAGATATGCCTTTTTATTGATTATATCTTCCATTATGTTCATCATTTTTATTTCTTATTAACATGAAAAATAAAATTATATCGTAGATTGGTTTCCAAGGTTGAGAAGTGTTCTAAATGAAAAAAATTCTAATAATTTGAATTTTAATGTTATAGATATCAGTTTTTATAACATTGACATGTGGGTATTAGATATTTTCTTTGCTTCAAAAATTTGTGTCGATAAATTACGAATTGGATATAAGATAGAATTTTAGAAAGGTGAAGTAGTACTATATATTGAAAATGGGGGATGAGTTATTTCACTAATGGTTAGAACTTATGATATAAGTATAAAAAGAATATTAGTCTTATAATTGGAAAATTAATATTATGTTCCAACCATAAACATAAATTTGATTTTAATATATTTTTTAGAAAAGATTAGATTTTGATTCTTCATTTTGTACTAGAGAAGTTATATATATATATATGAAAAAACTTCTTTATGGAAGCAGGGAAATGATATAATGTTTATACAATCCAGATATGGAGAATCTTGTTACTAATGTATTAAATAATAATGTTAAGGTTGATTATAACCCTCAAAAACTTTTTCACTATCCCCATGGGTATATAAATGAGTAACACATTCAAATAATTAATAGAGATAGATTATTGGAATCATTTGATTATAAATCACCTGATAACAATGAATTTAGTTTATTAGGTAAAATTACTAAAGAAATTTTTTGTAGAAAATATGATATGAAGAGTGAACTATTGGATCTAATTCACTGTGATCTATATAGACCAATGAGTACTCAAGAAAGTGGTGGATATCTTATAGCCTTGAACTTAAAACCCAAAATCCGGTGCTAAAATAATGAATATTACATTTTCAGCTTAGATTCTGATAAATAAGGCCCATTATTCCATCCTAAAATTAAAATAATTAAAAGGAATTATTGGATCCCTTACATAATCAAAGAATTTTTGGTTTATAGTTTTAAATAATTTGGAAAAAATCTTACATAAAAAACTCTAATGACTTCTTAAGACTATTTTCCCACTATACCTGTAACAGCCCGAGATTTTATTAAAAATATTCTTTTTAATTTCATTAATGTCTTGTGTTGTATGCTACACCAAAAGGAGCTTGCACAACACACATCCTTGACTTGCCTTTCATTACACGCAATCACGACCTTCCTCGATAGCGTGTGTAGTACGCAATACTGAGTTTCACGAAACAACGATATGCTATTAAAATATTATTAAAACTAGCCGTTATGAATAGTAATAACCACTTTTAAAATTTTAGAAATTTTAGCTCTCAAAATGGACTTCATTTTTGGATTCGGAGTATCGAATTTAGCCTAAGGTGAAATTTTGGTACTTTTCGGATAACTTTCATATTCTGATGAATAGTGAAAATTACTAAATTATAATTAAAAACAACTTTTTTAATCGAAATAATTAATAGTGATAAATTATTAATTTGAGTGGTTTTAAAGTATATTTAGAATATATTTTTACAATTTAATACAATGTTGGTCATTGAATGTAATTTCACATTTAAACCAGACATAATCAAGTGTCAATCTTTTGATAGATATTGTTTCTTAAAAACACGCTATTTGTTTTAACAGCGGGATTTAATTATAAAATTAATTAATGCAACTTCTATGTTAAGAATTTGGTAAAATAGACTTCATTTTTTAATTAGGAATATGAAATATAGCTTAGGATGAAATTTTGGCATTTTTTTTGAAAAACATCAATTTTTGATGAATAGTGAACTACTAAGTGGTAGTTAAAAAACTGAATTTTTCATAAAACTTAATTTTACCGCTTCTGTGAATGGAATTTCAAAAATTCGAGAGACACGGTTGATGTCAGTAAGTAAAATGTGGTTCAATGAGATGAAAATAATTTTCGGTGAATAGTAACTTTTTACTTTTATTTACCACGGTAAAAAGTAAAGAGGGTAATTAAGGGTAAGAATGATATTGATATTACCCTAACACATGTCCTAATTCTATTGGACAAGTTTATCTCGACCAAAAACAACATTAAGTGTAAAATATTATCATTTAGGCCCACTTGGATTAGATTAGGACATTTATTATTATTTAATTCAAAGAAGAGTTAAAAGAGTTAAAATCAAAGTATATTTACTAAAATTTTTTTAATATAGGGTTGTACATAAGATAAATTCGATTGTAAATATTCATTAGAAAGATAAAAATATTTCCTACATGATCTTATTTTATTGGTAATTTTTAGACATCACATAATTTAATTTATTTATGACACAAAGATGATGCAGTAATTATCTTATTAATGATATATTGACACAATTGATATTATAAATACCAAAATAAATGTAATTTAATACTTTTTATGAATTACACTTATTTTCTAGGTTACTATGATATATTAGTGTTGATTTAATAAACTTGGTTCGAACATATAATTCTGTTATGACTTTCACAAAAATCATATATCAAACAGTGTCAAAATTGACACAAAATAGTTTTTAAATCAAATATTATATTATTCATTGTTATTTTATTCCTAAAAATCTAAGGTTCGTCCAAATGACTTAGATAAGGATATATATTAATAATAAACAATTTGGGGTTCGTTGGGCATGTTATAGTAAGTGTATAAACAATATAGTGTAAGAAAACAAAAAGACACAGTAAAAGTTAAATTATTTAACTTAAAGTTAAATCTAATTGATAAGGTTAAAATAATAACCTAAACTTGTCTAAATACTATTGGTTGATAGGATTTCGACCCATACCCACTTTATCTTCGAAATAAGACCCTTTGGAACCATTATAAACATATTTTGACTTTAATATAAAATAATATTTTGAGATATTCCTAAGGTGCCCCTCTCCTCCCTTATAAAAGGGCACCTCCTCCCTCTCTTCCTCACACAACTTTGAGCCTTCAAGCTCGGCCAACCCCTGCCAAACTCTCTTCTCCACTTCCCTAGTATCATCTTAGAGGTCCTGGTCTTCTTCAAAGACCATCCTTAGTTCTTTAAGTGGAGGTTAAGAAAAGGCGTGTCAAAAAGAGGTTATATCCATTACCAATCTTTTTCAATTTCATTCTTCTTCAACTTCTTCTTCTTTAGTTGTTTCATGATAAAGTAATAACATCAGTATTTCTTATATACTGATATGTTATTATAAATATGAAACAACTCTAATTATCCTTCTATCCATCCTACGGAAAAAGGAAATCACCGCGCGTGCGTACGTACGGAATACTGTCTCCATGCCGTGGTGTAATCTATTTTCCGCCACCACCTTAATTGGATGGGTATAAAGGTTTAATGAGTAACTATATATTATTATTATAAATTTATATTGATACTGAAATAGTATACATACACTTCAACACAATTCCACGACCATGGGAACGATATCATCGCTCGTGCGTACGTACGGACTACCGTCTCCACGATGCGATGAGATTCATTCTCAATGATTAACCATTCATGAATGATTATAAAGTATATATAATAAGTAATAATGAAATATATTACATAATAATTATACTGGAGTTAATTATATTTATAGGTATGTCATCTACTTAATTCCATTCAATTCAATAAGGAAACGAAAACAACGTTCATGCGTACGTACGGACTACCGTCTCCATGAACGGTGTATTTCTTTCTATTTACTGATTTATTATATATTTATATTCTGAATATATATATAAATCATGTTTTATATTCTGGAATTAATTAATCATGATCTAAGTAATCATATGAATAATTACAAGTTAAAAACACGAACGACAAATGAGACGATTTTACCCAAAACGCTACTTTAACATGAATTTACAAAAGAACGGGTAATATAAAGTCATAAGTGGACCATATATGATATAATATCAATTAATATGATTCTGGAATAAGTCAATAACATGATTTAAATCATTATACAGGAGGTTTGGACACTTACAAAGCAAGTCGGGCCTAAGGTAAGGGGAAATATCACAATCTCATTTTTATCCGAGATTGCTTATACGTTGGTATTTACTGGGGTGTATTTTATCATCCACATCCATGTTCTCTTAATATGTAATATTATTTCCATCCACCTACAATTTTTTAAATCCAATTTTACCCTTTGGTGAATTTTTATTAAAAGATAAGAAAGGAATCTTTTGTCGTTTTTCGTACGAGGTATTTTTTGAATTTTCTGACAAAAGTACGAAGAATGTTTTTTTAACTTATACGACATGAATGGATTTTTAAAACATTATTTCCAAGAAGCTTCCTTTACAAGTTTTCATGTTTATTTTTAATCAACTTCTTTTAGTTTAGAATTGTATGACATGTAAAGAAAGGAAAATGTTTTTGAAGCAGAAAGATATTTTCCTCAAGAATGGAGTTCAAGTGTTTTATCAAAATTATTTTCCATCTAAGATAATAAAGGGTTATGTTTTTATCCCTATTATTACATTGATTTGATCATGTTGTGATGGAATTATTTTTATGAATTACTTTATCTTATATGAATTGATTTATGATGTCATGATGTTTAAGATTCCCATTTGTATTACATGGGTTATGAAATGATGTATGATTTATGATTTTGTGGCACACATAAGAAAGGATTCATTATAAGATGGGTGGGACCTATATCTCCCTCCAATGCATTGGGTAAAGATTTTATATCTCATGAGATAGACATGGCTGGAATTGTAGGTTATACCGGTTCAGTGAAACAGGACTGAAACGTGGGTGACTCGATTCAGAAAGGGACTTTGTCCACTAAGATAGTCTTGGAAATGAGTCATGACTAACAAGAAATGATTCTCTATGATTATGTGTGTATTCCACAAAGTTTCATGTTTTATGTTATGATTATTGGGATTACATTTCACTTCTATGATTTATCCCATGTTATGAATTATGAGCTCTCTTTTTTGCAGGTTAAGATTTCCCAAAGCTATGTTCTTATGTATATGATGTGATTGATATTTCTTTTGTTTACCCTTACTGAGCATTTTAGCTCACCCTTTTATGTTTTCTTTTCCCCAGGATATAAATAAAGGTTTTAGGTATAAAAAAAGAAGAAGAATGTTATGGGAGATATTGAAGATCTTTCACCAGGATTAGAAGATTATATTCTGAGTTTCCAAAGACACTAAACTATTACGATCCTCGTGTGTGTGTTTTTGTTATGTACTAAGTATTCCGCAAATGTAATGTAATGTCAATGTACGTCAAGCTTCGGGTCTCTACAGTTGGTATCAGAGGAAAGGTTTAGTCAACCTTTGGAAACTAGGATGCGAGAACTTTAGTGAAATCCCTAGAGATATTTCTAAGGTATGTATAGGGATGTCCCTAAGGTTAAGTATACGTATAGGTTATAGTACTAGAATTACGCTAATGATCATAGAATTAAACCTAAGATGTTAGATATTGAAGGTACTTCCCCTTTATTATGTTGTTTTCCCTAGCATGATTTTTGCCTCTCACACTATTTTTTTTGGGTTTTAGATGATGGCTGGAACCCGAAGGAACCGTGTTGATCAATGCAATGGACAATGCAATGATTTCCCTCCTGAACAAACAAATGTTATGGGAGATGGAGTGCAAAATCTTATTGCTATACTTACACAAGCTATGAATCATTCTGGACTTCCAAATGAGCAGAGAAGGGAACAATATTCTATTGAGTCCTTCATGAGGCAACGTCCACCTTCTTTTAGTGGGTCTTTTGATCCACTTGTTGCTGAACAATGGATCAGTACCACTGAAAAGATATTTTCAGTTCTTCAATGTTCTGAGCATGATAAAGTCATCTTAGCAGTATATCGTTTGGAAGGTGAAGCTGATCAATGGTGGAATCTTATCAAGAATATGAGGAAAAGAGATGAAATTGAGTCCATGGAATGGGATGAGTTCAAGAACTTGTTTTTCAGTAAGTAATTTCCTCGTATTCTTCGAACAAAGATGGAGAAGGAGTTTCTTGAACTAAAGCAAAAGGATGATGAATCTGTTGGTATATACGAAGCGAATCTTACAAGACTTGCAAGGTATGCATCTGGCATTATCATCCAACCTGAAAGTAAAGTTGATCGATTTTTCAGTGGCTTAAAACCAAGTCTTCGAAGGGCATTAACTATAAGAGACTTCAGTAGCTATGAAGAAATTTTGCGTTGTGATATCAAGGTAGAAATGGAAGTTGGTGTTACATATCCATCTTATGGTTTTGAAAAGAAACGAAAGATGGAGTTCAAGGAGAAATCTCAAAATAATGGTGAAAAGAAGATGAGTGTTTCCTTATGCACAAAGTGTGGAAAGAAGCATGGTGGAGATTGTCTTAAAGGGACTAGAAAATGTTTTAAGTGTGGAAAAGAAGGTCATCAAGCAGCTGAGTGTCGAAGTAATGGAGAAAGGGTTTCTAATGATGTGAATAAAGTAAACACTACAGAGAACGCACCACCAACACTTCAATGCTTCAAGTGCAAGGAAATGGGGCATTATGATAATAAATTCCCTAATCCAAGGGTTAGTGATGATCAACATGAGTAACCACTTAAGGCGAAGGACAAAGGGAAGTCACATGCGATCACTATTGGCGATGTTGAATATGACAACGATGTGGTGGAATGATTAAGTGTTTATGTAATGGGATTCCAAAATAATGTTGTATCATAAAGTATTGGAATATTTATGTATTGGTCTATTGTGGTTTTCAATAATTTTATGGTACCAGTAACCATGGAAAGTGATTGAGATATTTTTGGAAAAAGAATGATATGCACATAATGAAGGGAAAACGAGAAAATGAAATGTTTAACAGTATTCATCAGCTCATGATTGATATAAGGACTAAGTGATATCATGGTTTGAGTATAAATAATTTTGAGGATTTTGGTATGTGGAAAGTGTTCACTTTTAACTGCATTCATGTTTTTACTAAGGTTCAATGGGTATTCAAGAGAATACATGATTAAGGACTTTGAATGTTTGGAATGTGACCAACAAAACATATCTTATGATATATGAGGACCAACGATGGTATTAAATCTCTGGTAATCATTTTCACTATGTTATGAGAGTGGAATGCAGTATTATGGATAAGCCTAAAGATTAGAATGGATTATGTTGGACATAAGTTAGTATTGTTTAAGGATAGAAGTTTTTTCGATATTATTGATGGGATGTTATAGTAATATAGTTTTAGAAAAAGGAAAACCTGCAGGACGGGCGACAACCCATCGCGTCGGACAAGGCTGTGGGGATCGAACCCACAACCAAAGTGCGATTGGCCTTTATCACCTACCACTGGCCTACATGAAGTCCCTGTTTAGTAGAAACTAGTTTTATTATATTAAATAGTATAATATATGAAGTATAAGTCCATTTTAGGAACCATATATGATTAATCTCACTATAGATCGACTTATGTATATAATGTTTTTTGCTAACCTTTTGTTTGAGACAGATGGAATGACCCGTCATTCTATCACATGATCTGCTAACACTTCACGAATAAAAAATTCAACTTAATTTATTTAAGAGATTAAGTGGAAATTGTTCAAGGCACAAACAACAGTGAGATTGTACCAAAATAAAGTAAGTATTTATTCTAAGAAAATTTTCAACTTTAGGGAAATGATCTTGAAAACCAAAAATGTTGTCCTAGTGATCTTATACCTGATGAATCAGATGGTACCTTAGATCATCACAAATTTATGGCTTTGTGATTGCTGGCTTTTCCATAGCCATGTTCTCTACCACTCTCTATCAGAACATGATGGTTAGATTTCTCTTCCATATCCATATTTTCACCTATGTGGAAACCCAATGATTAGTTTATTTGGGTAATCGTTACATTTCATACTTTAGTTTTTTAAAGCCAAGTTTTGGTATTCCTTTTTACGATGTGGGTTTCTATTAAAGAAACTTTCGAATAGTAAACCATTTATAACCCCGACGAATTTCGAGGGCGAAATTCATTTTAAGGGGGGTAGAATGTAACAGCCCGAGATTTTATTAAAAATATTATTTTTAATTTCATTAATGTCTTGTGTTGTACGCTACACCAAAAGGAGCTTGCACAACACACATCCTTGACTTGTCTTGCATTACACGCAATCGCGACCTTCCTCGATAGCGTCTGTAGTACGCAATACTGAGTTTCACGAAACAACGATATGCTATTAAAATATTATTAAATCTAGCCGTTATGAATAGTAATAACCACTTTTAAAATTTTAAAAATTTTAGCTCTCAAAATGGACTTCCTTTTTTGGAATCGGAGTATCGAATTTAGCCTAAGGTGAAATTTTGGTACTTTTCGGATAACTTTCATATTCTGATGAATAGTGAAAATTACTAAATTATAATTAAAAACAACTTTTTTAATAGAAATAATTAATAGTGATAAATTATTAATTTGAGTGGTTTTAAAGTATATTTAGAATATATTTTTACAATTTAATACAATGTTGGTCATTGAATGTAATTTCACATTTAAACCAGACATAATCAAGTGTCAATCTTTTGATAGATATTGTTTCTTAAAAACACGCTATTTGTTTTAACAGCGGGATTTAATTATCAAATTAATTAATGCAACTTCTATGTTATGAATTTGGTAAAATAGACTTCATTTTTGAATTCGGAATATGAAATATAGCTTAGGATGAAATTTTGGCATTTTTCTGAAAAACATCAATTTTTGATGAATAGTGAAACTACTAAGTGGTAGTTAAAAACTGAATTTTTCATAAAACTTAATTTTACCGCTTCTGTGAATGGAATTTCAAAACTCCGAGAGACACGGTTGATGTCATTATATAAAATGTGGTTCAATGAGATGAAAATAATTTTTGGTGAATAGTAACTTTTTACTTTTATTTACCATGGTAAAAAGTAAATAGGGTAATTAAGGGTAAGAATGATATTGATATTACCCTAACACATGTACTAATTCTATTGGAAAAGTTTATCTCGACCAAAAACAACCTTAAGTGTAAAATATTATCATTTAGGCCCACTTGGATTAGATTAGGACATTTATTATTATTTAATTCAAAGAAGAGTTAAAAGAGTTAAAATCAAAGTATATTTACTAAAACATTTTTAATATAGGGTTGTACATAAGATAAATTCGATTGTAAATATTCATTAGAAAGATAAAAATATTTCCTACATGATGGTATTTTATCTGTAATTTTTAGACATCAAATAATTTAATTTATTTATGACACAAAGATGATGCAGTAATTATCTTATTAATGAAATATTGACATAATTGATATTATAAATACCAAAATAAATGTAATTTAATACTTTTTATGAATTCCACTAATTTTATAGGTTACTATGATATATTAGTGTTGATTTAATAAAATTTCTTTGAACATATAATTCTGTTATGACTTTCACAAAAATCATATATCAAATAGTGTCAAAATTGACACAAAATAGTTTTTAAATCAAATATTATATTATTAATTGTTATTTTATTCCTAAAAATCTAAGGTTAGTCCAAATGACTTAGATAAGGATATATATTAATAATAAACAATACGGGGTTCGTTTGGCATGTTATAGTAAGTGTATTAACCATATAGTGTAATAAAACAAAAAGACACGGTAAAAGTTAAATTATTTAACTTAAAGTTAAATCTAATTGATAAGGTTAAAATAATAACCTAAACTTGTCTAAATCATATTGGTTGATATTATTTCGACCCATACCCACTTTATCTTCGAAATAAGACCCTTTGTAACCATTATAAACCGATTTTGACTTTAATATAAAATAATATTTTGAGATATTCCTAAGGTGCCCCTCTCCTCCCTTATAAAAGATCACCTCCTCCCTCTCTTCCTCACACAACTTTGAGCCTTCAATCTCGGACAACCCCTGCCAAAATCTCTTCTCCACTTCCCTAGTATCATACTAGAGGTCCTGGTCCTCTTCAAAGACCATCCTTAGTTCTTTAAGTGGTGGTTAAGAAAAGTCATGTCAAAAAGAGGTTATATCCATTACCGATCTTTTTCAATTTCTTTCTTCTTCAACTTATTCTTCTTTAGTTGTTTCATGATAAAGTGATAACATCAGTATTTTTTATATACTGATATGTTATTATAAATATGAAACAACTCTAATTAACCTTCTATCCATCCTACGGAAAAAGGAAATCACCGCGCGTGCCTACGTACAGAATACTGTCTCCACGCCGTGGTGTAATCTATTTTCCGCCACCACCTTAATTGGATGGGTATAAAGGTGTAATGAGTAACTATATATTATTATTATAAATTTATATTGATACTGAACTAGTATACATACACTTCAACACAATTCCACGACCATGGGAACGATATCATCGCTCGTGCGTACGTACGGACTACCGTCTCCACGACGCGATGAGATTCATTCTCAATGATTAACCATTCATGAATGATTATAAAGTATATATAATAAGTACTAATGAAATATATGAAATAATAATTATACTGGAATTATTTATGTTTATATTTATGTCATCTACTTAATTCCATTCAATTCAATAAGGAAACGAAAACAGCGTTCATGCGTACGTACGGACTACCGTCTCCATGAACGGTGTATTTATTTCCATTTACAGATTTATTATATATGTATATTCTGAATATATATATATAAATCATGTTTTATATTCTGGAATTAATTAATCATGATCTAAGTAATCATATGAATAATTACAAGTTAAAAACACGAACGACAAATGAGACGATTTTACCCAAAATGTTACTTTAACATGAATTTACAAAAGAACGGGTAATATAATGTCATAAGTGGACCATATATGATATAATAACAATGAATATGATTCTGGAATAAGTCAATAACATGATTTAAATCATTATACAGGACGTTCAGACACTTACAAAGCAAGTCAGACCTAAGATAAGGGGAAATATCACAATCTCATTTTTATCCGAGATTGCTTATACTTTGGTATTTACTGGGGTGTATTTTATCATCAACATACATGTTCTCTTAATATGTAATATTATTTCCATCCAACTACAATTGTTTAAATCCAATTTTACCCTTCGGTGAATTTTTATTAAAAGATAAGAAAGGAATCTTTTGTCGTTTTTTGTACGAGGTATTTTTTGACTTTTCCGACAAAAATACGAAGAATGCTTTTTTAACTTATACGACATGAATGGATTTTTAAAAAATTATTTCCAAGAAGATTCCTTTACAAGTTTTCAAGTTTATTTTTAATCAACTTCTTTTAGTTTATAATTGTATGACATGTAAATAAAGGAAAATGTTTTTGAAGCAGAAAGGATATTTTCCTCAAGAATAGAGTTCAAGTGTTTTATCAAAATTATTTTCCATCTAAGATAATAAATGGTTCTATTTTTATCCCTATTATTACATTGATTTGATCATGTTGTGATGGAATTATTTTTATGAATTCCTTTATCTTATATGAATTGATTTATGATGTCATGATGTTTAATATTCCCATTTGTATTACATGGGTTATGAAATGATGTATGATTTATGATTTTGTGGCACACATAAGAAAGGATTCATTATAATATGGGTGGGACCTATATCTCCCTCCAATGCATTGGGTAAAGATTTTATATCTCATGAGATAGACATGGCTGGAATGGTAGGTTATACCGGTTCAGTGAAACATGACTGAAACGAGGGTGACTCGATTTAGAAAGGGACTTTGTCCACTAAGATAGTCTTGGCAACGAGTCTTGACTAACAAGAAATGATTCTAAATGATTATGTGTGTATGCCACAAAGTTTCATGTTTTATGTTATGATTATTGGGATTACATTTCACTTCTATGATTTATCCCATGTTATGATATTATGAGCTCTCTTTTTTGCAGGTTAAGATTTCCAAAAGCTATGTTCTTATGTATATGATGTGATTGATATTTCTTTTGTTTACCCTTACTGAGCATTTGAGCTCACCCTTTTATGTTTTCTTTTCCCCAGGATATAAAGAAAGGTTTTAGGTATAAAAAAAAGAAGAATGTTATGGGAGATATTGAAGATCTTTCACCAGGATTAGAAGATTATATTCCGAGTTTCCAAAGACACTAAACTATTAGGATCCTTGTGTGTGTGTTTTTGTTATTTACTAAGTATTCCGCAAATGTAATGTAATGTCAATGTACGTCAAGCTTCGGGTCTCTACAATACCCAACATTTCATATTCCATATTATGTCTTTAAAATATCCAATAAAATTATTCAAATATGAACCCTTTTGGGACGTAAATAATTTTACATAATTATTTATATCGTAGGAAATATAAAAAAAGAAGAGTGAGCGTAAATTCTCAGTATGGGTAAGCATAAAAATTAAAATTTCAAATAAATTATTGATAATAAGATGAAAATAAGGGTATGATGATATAATCAATGTTCATGAGAACAAAATACGATTAATAAAACCAATAAATAAATGTATTATCAATCATGAAACAAGGAATAATGATTAGACGAAGGTAAGAGGCATATAAAGCACTAATCTTGATATACGTAATGTTAATATTGGTCAAAGGAATCATTAAAAACCCATATTATGCATAAAGAATACATTTCGGTATCTTGGAACATGATCTTTATAGAACTATTATAAAACCCTTACAAATTGTAGTTAATATACAATCCTCTTTGAATATAATTACACAATGAATTAGAGAGCTATCTGGGTGCCCCCATAAAATAAGCTATATAAATTCCAACCATAATAATAAACAATTACCAAGTATAATAACATGAATAAAGTATATAGAACATGAATCACATCCTAAAACTCATAAAAACTTCAATTATTCAATTAAAAACATAATTAACCCACGAAAAATAAATGTGTTCCCCAATAAAATCTTTGAAATAATAATAAACCATAAAGAGAAATAATAAGTATATAATCAATAAAAAATATCCCTAGTGGATAATAATTAAAAATAAGTTTTCTGAAATTGATGAACACAAATACCATTAAAATATCAATAACTCATTCTTGAGGAAATTTTTTTGCACTTTGGAAATCAAATTAAAAAACTAAAAATTTAAAAACCATTAATAAAATCATTTTAATTTAAAATAAACAAGGACATTTGTAAATGATGTTTATAATAAAATAATCGCCTTATGGTTGTAAATTTCATCCATGTCATAAATGTTAAGAATAAAAAATATTTTCCAACATTTTGTAAAATGAGCAAAAAAGTAAAACATTTGGAAAAAATTGGGAACCTCGCATTATATTTTTTTAATATAAGTTAAAAAATCATGTATAATATATTTATAAAAAAATTTATTCTTATAAAACAAAATTTTTGAAAAAAATTAGGAAACATAGATATAAAAGGGAAAAATTCCGGATCTAAAAGAAGATAAAAGAGTAATATCACTTACAAATTTATTTATTTATCTTTTTAATAAATAATGTATGAACTAGAAATTAAACATTCAAACCAAGTTCATAACTATAGGGGAATTAATATGACATGGTTCATGAAAATAATAGTGTATTATTTCCCTCAAAGTGACTTTTAATATAAATAATATAGAAATGAAAAGTGATTGTATCGTAATGATTTTTCCACTTTTATAACTGTTAAATCATAATCCACATAAAAGAATAATGTCAAATGAAAATTTAAATATAATAATAATAAAGATAATTATTATATATTATGGAAAAGGTAAAATATATAAAAATCATAAAATAAGATACATTTATATCATAAACGTTTGTCCTAAGGAAATGGAATTTGACATGAATACCTAATACAAAGAAATATAATTGAATTTAGAATTAAACAATAAAGATATTATGTGTAACAAATGTAATTCCAAAAAAAAGTTGATATATAAAATAATTAATTTTAGATATAAATTAATGTATAATCATGGAATAAAAAAGTGAATGAAGTAGAGTGATAACCCAACAATAATATAATTGTGTTAAGAAACCCTTTACCAATTGGTATATTTCAAGTCAAATATCCTAGGATAAAATAATTCAAAATAATAAATAAAATATTATTAAAAATGTAGGATTCATTTTCTAACGTGTAAAACGTTTAGTATATACACCATATGAGAGAAATTTGGTGTGTAAGCATAAAATATGCCTTAATGAAAGTAAATTGTGATGAAATCCCTTACTTCCAATCCAGACTTTCTATATATGTCCTTTAACAGTTATAAAATAAGAACATATAAATTATTTTTTATAAAAAAAAAATTTATACATTTTATACCTTATCATTCTAAAATATATATAATTTATTTTAACGATATATTTAATTAATTAATCAGCTATGATGATGTTGGTAAGTTTTACAATGCTAGGTTTATAACTTTCATAACAAAATGAGTGTGTTGATAATGGAAAAATGATTAATTATTCAATCATATAAAGAATAATATTAATGAAAATATTATATTTTTTACACAAAAATTATAATTTTTAAAGTAATGAATTTTGATTGTTCTGAAAAATTAACTATGTCACAATCATGGAATGGTAGGGCATACATACACATGGGAAACATTTCCATTTTTCAATTATCATTATGGAAAGAAGGTAAGTTTTATTTTACCTTTACATAATGAAAATAATATCATAAATACCATATTATTTATTAAAATCAATACAGTAACATGCATACACACACACACACACACAGACACACTGATATATATATCATCCACATGACGTGGCAATTAAAAATGAATCACATCACTTTGCGGAGGTGTTAGTCCATATGTACACATGATTGATGTTATAATTTTTCAATATATGGAAGGGTAGGAAAACAGGTGATATATTATATTTTAATAATAATAAATATTTCATTAATATCATATATTAAAATTAAATCCATATTTATAACCCGCCTTAAGGGGTGGTTATGGAAAATAAATTACTTCAGCCCTTGAGGAGGTAGTCCGTTTTTATTGGAAAGATGAATTACTTTCCCATTTGATTGATGATGGAGATGGATATAGGTTATAACACTAATATAATAAAATCATTTTATATTAAATATATTTATTTATTATCTCATCATTGTTTTAGAAGACTTTCGAGAGGAGGAAGAATAAATAAAATAAAAGTGCTTAGTTAATAACTATAATACTTATTTGGTAAAAATCCTTTTAATTACACCTCAATCCATATAAGATTAGTAATAGGTACAAAATTAGACCTATATAACGTGAATTGGTATTTTTGGAAGGTATTTTTTTAAAGGTTGGGGTCGAAGCCTCATTTTTATTATTAAATCAAAGCAAAGACCTCTTTTAACTGGGTAGAGGGAAACCCATTACATAGCCCAACGGTCCAGTGGGCTTGTAGCCCATTACATAGCCCGTAGACCCAAATTCAAAGGCCAATTCACATTCTGTGAATAGTAACCTGCTGCTACAGTACCGTACAGTATCGCCACCGCTATAGTGCCCTACCGCGACTACATTACCCGTTGATGAACAATGCCGCTACAGTACTGCTACAGTACTTGCACGCCATGGGTTTTGAACCCCCATTTTCTATGTAGTATTACGGTGTGCTTACTACTAATCCAAACCCCAACTACTTGGATGGTATTTTAGAATACATTAAATGATTAAAATGTTTATATAGAAATTGGATACATTTTTATTAACTAAATGGTTCTCAATCAACTAGATTGGTAAAACAACTACACGGGTCCACCCAAAAATCTTACCTAGCACAATCTTCTATATAATTTGGCTATGTGGATATTTAAGATTCTCAAATTCCCTAAAATAAATTCCAAACAACTTAATCCAAATTTAAGGACTTCTTAAACAACCACAACTTCTAGAAGATATTTCAGACCATGCTCTTTCATTCAACAACACATGTATTTTATTCTTTTGATGATCAAATCATCAATCATAACATTTTATTTATAAAATTATCTCGAATGTCTCTATTAGAGTTATTCAAGTTGTAGCCTCATTGTTTACATTAAATAAAACATAGATGTAGATAAATAATATTGTATACATAAATGGATGTATTATTAGGCATGGAATCAAATTCCTAAGAATCTATAATAAATCTACAATCATCATTGGAAATACATATTGAACTACTAGAAAAATATAATACTTTCATGAGAACAACAATGATTCTTTGTTAGAATGAAGGAACTTTATGGGATCATGTATCATCATGATAGATATATATATACATTAGGGGTTCTATAAAGTAAATACATACACATTAAATAATGCATTGAACATACATGATAAGGAAAACCATAGGGTGGTGTATTGATCATTCCACTACAATATTCTATGGGGGGGGGGGTTACTATACTTTTGTGAAAATCATACAATTTTCCATAGGTGTTTTCCCATGGAGACCAATATGATGAATTATAGGGTTTATCTCACAGCACAACATCAATCTATGCCTTTTATAAATGGGACTATCTATCACTTGATTTTGTATCATTCTAAGAGATTAGTCAATAAACTATAATTATTGAGTTCACACTACAATAATTGATGATATGAAATACTTTTACATCATTAAAGAAAAAGTGATAAAGACTTCTCACTATAATCTTGATGGGTATGCTTTAATGGGGATAATGTTGTTTCATATATTGTGTATAACTATAACCCATGAATTTTTATTTGAGATTTTTTGGAAATTATATATAGAGACCCAAATGTTCATACCAAAATTCTAAATCTTATTAGTGTAATATTAATTACATATCGATAAAATCCAAGGAAGAACCTCAATGGTATAATGTATTTAGAAACATAGAAACATAAAAAAATGGTACATAAATAATCTACACTATTTACCATTAATTTCTTCACAAATAACTCCCCTCTTAGACATAATATACTTAAAACTTTCTTCCAAAACCTGGGCAAGGGAAACCTAAAAAGGGTGAGATTAGATTATTGGTAAGTGTACACATAAGTGATATTAATCAATGATCATAAGTGAGTATAATATAGTAATAAGGGCATGAGAAAATTATACTAACATTATAAAATCATACCCATAATTTCATATATCATAATCATGAAACATGACAGGAAGTTAAATCAATCAAAAGAAAAAAGACATCAGAGTAAATAATCAAAAATAATTAATCATGATATTTGAAAATATATTAACATGATAAGAAATACGTTTATGGAATACACATAACTATAAACATAATTTCCTTTATCTAATATCAATACCAACACTATCATATTGGATTGGGTTCACTCCCCATTCTATCATTTCCTTAGTCAAGGTTCTCTCTTAAGACTATCTTGTTGGAAAAGTCCCTTACTATACTAGGATCACTCCCCATTATTGTACTTACTATCTCTTGAGATATCTATCATAACCAATTTCATTGTAAGACTATATAATTCAGGCATAACCATCACATAATGAAAACTGTACATATTTTTTCTCCAATACCATAAATCATTCATCATGTCATCATATCATAACCTATGGACAGGACTCAGTTTTCTTAAAAATTTCATCACTATAATAAAAAACCATCTATAGAAAGAATAAATATTGTATAATTAATTAATATTCCTAGTAAAAGTTAATAGTCATCAAATGATGTGATTTAGTATTAAAATTATTTTAAAATATCACTAGAGAATTTCTTGATGAAAACAACATTTAATTTTGAAATAAATTATTTAAAATATAAAATTTTCCAAAAATATTAATGAAAAAATTTTCATTGAAAAAAACCAAATAAAATTTTAATAGAGGGTTCAATTAAATAAGTATTCATAATGGTTTGAAAACCCATTTGGGTTGTGTATGCTTAAACAAAATTTCTTTAGAAATTTTTGTAAATATTCAAAATTACCTCATTAAAAACAACAAGAAGATTCATTTAATATTTTATAGAAATTAAAGAACTGGTTTACATGAATTTATATTACTGTAGAATGTTTTAATATTATTGAAACCATTTTAATGAAAAATATGGGAATAAAAGAAAAGATTTCCAACCTGACAAAGAAATGATGTCGATTTTCATTAAAATATTCTATAAGTATTTTGAGTAATTAAATTGTGGAATATAGAGGAAGAAAATTTAATATCATGAAGAAACTAGAGTGAAATAAAATTCATAAGATTTGGTAGAGATAAAATATACAATTTATTCATCGTAAATTTTAGAATAATTAATCTAGATGAAAAAAGAGATTATGACATAAAACCCCTACCCCAAGTCTGTCTTTCTTTATAAGTGATGCATCCTCCTCTATAAAAAATTATATGTTATTATAATTATATAATAGAATTATAATAATACCTATAATACCATAAATGTTGTACTTGTTACATCTTATCATCCGTTTATTTAAATTCATTAATTACCATTATCATTTCAGGTGTCAATTGCTTCATTTGTTCATGTATGTTTTGTTTTGATGGTTGTGGTCGTTCCACTTTGATCATGGTTAATTAATCTCCAAAATTTTAGTAATGATATAAATATCATATTTATTAATTATAAAAATATTAATAACCATTCATATAATGTTGTTATCAGAAATGAATTATATCACTATGTAGAGATTGTTGGCCAAACGTTCACATGAGTGATATTTCAATTTTTTGATTGATGGAATGAAAGATAGGTAAATAATAATTAAATATTAAATTATCATTATTAGATCATAAATATAATATATAAATAAATTATATCTAAAAATTTTACCAACCAATAAATATGGAGATGAAAAATGATTCATATCGCTACGTGGAAGCGGTAGTCCACACATATGCATGAGCGATACATTCATCTACCATTTATCGGAGAAGTGGTGGTAAAATGATGTGAGATATTAATAACAGTATATAATTATATTTAAGATAATATAATAATCATATTATGATGTATATCAATAGTTTAGTTTAATTATAAGAAGAAATAAAATTGAATTAACTTCGTTAAGATTTTCAGCACTACTTTAAGTGACTTCCATTGGATTTGTCATTATTCCTTGAGGATTCATGTTAAGAGTTGAGAAAAAGATCTAATATTAAGGGATGAAATATTGGAAGGTTTTAGAGTAAAGATTATATGAGATATAAATCATAAATGATGTGAATAATGGAGGATAAGAAGTGACCTTTTTTAAGTGAGGGGAGGGACACACATGGAATTTCTAAAAATATTTAAACGATATGAGGTAAATTTCATGAAAAAGTGGATTTTTTTAATTTTATTTGAATTTATGATAGTGTAATGTCTAAATACATTCATCGTATAAGAATTAGATATATTTGGCTGGAAATCCAATGATTCTCTCTTTGTTAAACCCTTGGTAGATCCGTTTTAACGTTAAATGTGGGAGTAAGATTTTATTTTTTTTTACTATTAACTATGAAAAAATTAAGTTTCAACTATAATATTAAGATAATTATGATTATTAAAAAATGGAATAAATTTTAGTGGATTCACTTTTTATAATTGGATGAATTTAATTTAAAATAAGTGTGCAATCTATAACGAAAACATTTTTTATAGGAATGAATCTTTAAACGTAAAACATAATTTATTTAAATTTATTATCTTTTAAAACACATAAAATGAATGAAAAAAAGTACATTATTGAATATATACTATATAGAATTAATTAAACTCATTAATAAATATAGATTAATTTAATTTATTAAGATTATAAATAATTGTGCTCATAAAAATAGTTTTATGAAATAGTGTATTTAATCCCCAAAATGAACTTATATAAAAATAAATGATAATGAAGATTATTGAATAATTAATTAGATTATATATAATTAAAGTATAATTACATTTATTTAATATAATATTCAGAAAATAATTATAATTGTACTTGAAAATAAATCAATTTTTTTTACAATAAATCATAATTTTCCCCATTCACTGAAAAAAAATATTTTTAAGAAAATCCAAAAAATTCATCCTAAGATAATATCGAAAAGTGGACTTAAAAATGATATTAATTCTATAAAATAAAATTTAATAAAAATTTTATAAATTAAGTATAATTTTTTCTTGTACAAAATGCGATAAAAACCATTTTTGAAGAAGGCATATTCTTGAAGAATGAAATAACATTGCTAAAAATTGAATATATAATTGTTAATAATTAATCAATAAACCTTAAATACTTAAAAAATATATACATATTTTTAATAATTTGGATATTTCTATTTATACCTACAAATTTAATGATTATTTTATAATAGTGTACTATATTATAGTTTATTTTTTACTTAGGGTTGCATATAAAGAAAGCTATCAAATACATCATGTTTCATTCAAAGGAAATATATATAATATTATGTTGTTAAATTATAACCTCTTAAAATTATTTACACCATAGAAATTCCATAACATTGTTAAAAACAAATGAGGGTATCTTTGAGTCATAACATCCTCATGTTCCCATGTGTCTTACTCAAATTTCATTTTCCTTAAATAAGTTTAATTGATCGAGCTGTCTTGTTTCATAGAACATTACCTCCATGATCCAATATTTATAAAATTTTCTATTTATATGAAATATCATGTTCTATTGAAATATACTATATATTTTGTACATGTGAAGGATCAAGTTTGTAATTTCACAATATTGATACATTGAACACATTGTGAACTTGAGAGAGTTTTTGTGGAAGTTCGAAGCAACAAGTAAACATCCCAATCTAATCAATAATATCACAAGGAAAAATATCAATAGGGCTCAAATTTTCCGAAATTTTTAATCTCATAACCTTTTTCTACGGGGAAATTCAAAGGAAATGTTTCTCAGAGACTACGATTTCCGTATGTTTTCGTTGATTATTAACATAACTCTTTTTGTCATATATTAGGTACCTTGATGTGATACCGCATGGATCTTACCTTATATAACATTTATTCAACAAGATTATATTTTAATGTATTTAATTATATATCTTCATCATATTATATCACACTTCTATACTTGTTTCTATAGAGGTATTCATAATGAGACAAGAATGATCGAGTGAAAGTTAAAATTATAAGAAAACTCGACTAGAAGAAGCTTTTTATCCCAAGAACCTTTGAATTCCAGAAGACATGTTATCAAGATAATATCCATGGTTTAAAAGGTCCTCCTAGACTAATTAAATCTTTAAAGGTGACATGAAATACAAAATCAAAACATTTTATCTTTATTTTTTTAAACACTTTTCCAAAACATTAATCTAAACATCATATCCAGATCAGATATAATAGAATGTTTCACTCCATGAAACCTTACTAGTCTCTTAGTCTATATCCATGAAATCTAATCAAGTGATAAATATTCTCTAATATTAATGATTTATGATAACTTCATAATGATATTCACTATAACCCAAATAAAATTATATAATTTAGATGTTTTGGGGTGTCCAATGATAACATCCAAGGTGGTGTTTTCCATTTGCACTCTGGTATGGGTAATGGTTTTAACATCTCCTTAGAATTATGTCTCTCAGTCATAAAATTATTATAAACCAAGAATCAAGAGAAATAATATATAATATCTCTACTCATGTTTTCTCCCAAAAAATACTCTTTATGATATCTATACATCTTCATACATCCTAGATAAATAGAGAATGATGAGTTATAAGCTTATTATAATAGTTTTTTATTGAATTCTGGTATCTACGAGACACATACTCAATTTCTAAACCTCATTATTCTATAACAATAAAGGTTTAAATAAGGAAAATTTCACACCTTCTTTTATATCTTATACACCAATTAAATCTTTACAATGATTAATGGTTGAACACTCATCAACCGCCTAGTTTTATTTCCATGGGTGTTAATGTATTGGGTAGTTAAAAAATTTAATCAAATCCAACCATATTGTCTAGCCTATATAAAAATATTTTTGTGTGAATATATACTTTAAACATTTATTATTAGTGTATATGTTACACCATTATCTAAAAATATAATCCATCACGATCATTAATGAATATATTAACTCTACTGAATTCAGATGAGGAGTTGGGTAATTTTTATCATGAACCTTCAATTGGCATGATGCAAAAGCTATCACCATATCCTACTACATAAAAATAGACCCCAATCCCCTTTTTTAGGCATCACAATAAATCATAAACCCTTATCCATAATAAGATAGTGTGAGAATAGTATCATTAACAAACCTTATCCACAGTTCCTTGAAAATTTATTCGCATTCATTTGTCAAAAACAACTGAACTCCCTTCTGAGTTAATATGGTGAGAGGACTTGATAGTCTTGGGAAATAATTCAAAAAAAAAACTAATAAAATCTATATAATTCAGGAAAACATAGGATCTAATACACTATAATTAGTATGTTATAATTTTTAATAAACTTCAAATTTTATAAATCCACTTATATACCCTCTCTGAAGATTATATGAAATAAAAATGAAACTTTCTATAGCTAAAATTTACAGATGGTAAATTTTTCATACAACTTATCCTTCCTTAGGGAATTCAGTACAATACTCAAATGATATTCAAGATCTTCCTTTCTATTTAATTATAAAAGAATATATTTTATAAATAATAACACAAAATGATCAAGGTAATCTCAAAATACACTATTCAATAAATCCATAAAGATAGTTGGGGAATTAGTAAGACCAAATGGAATAAAAATAAATTCATAGTACCCATACCTTAAATAAAAGACTATTTTGGATCACTTTTTACCACTGATTAATAGTATATAGTTCAAATATAAATCTTATAAATTTTTTTTATCTCCTCATAATTGATCAAATAAACCATTAATACAAGGTATATAATACTTATTATTGATTGTGACCAAGTTAAGTTCCCAATAATCAATGCATAGTCTCACTATTCCATCTTCCTTATTTTTAAAAAGTATAGTTGCACCCCATGGTGAAACACTTAGATATTTAAATCCCTTATCACAATTCTTCACTAGTTTTTTCCACAATTACAACAACTTAATCAATCCTATTCTATATTAATTTCTTGAAATAGGTGCAGCACCGAGCTTGAGTTCTACTAGAAACTTGACTTCATGATTTGGGTGATATCTAACTAACTATTCCATAAATATATCAACAAAATCCAATAAAATAGGAATATATTTGACGTTAATTTTTTGAACATTCATCTTAGATAAATATTCCCTTTGAATGGGAATCAAGAGATAATAAACATATTTAATTTCCATTTGATGTCCATATTTATCCTTATACTAATAGATAATAATAGGCTAGTTTGGAAGATCAAATGTGACTTCCCTTCCTTGATAATTGATATATTATTTATATAAATAAATCTATTACATGTAAAAAATCACTTCAAATTAAACTAGAGGATGAATAAATTTTTTTTAATAGAGAACATTCTCATAAACCTCAATTAGGGTAGATTTTTAAACATGAGATGTGATTATCACACCATTAAGAGTTTTTCATAATATAAAAATATAATCATTAAGGTGGTAATGTGATACCCTTATAATATTCTTTAGATAAAAAATAGTGGTTAGAAGTAGAATCAAATAAGACATTTGAAGTTCTAGAGTGGATCTTATGTTTACCTTTCACCACTTAATTATCACACCCCACATCAATAATATTGATCACATGAGATTTTTCTTAGTATCTCAGTTTAAGAGTTTTCTGATGTCAATAATCATCATTAAACCACAATTTTATAAACAAATTAACAGAATATCCATATTCCATGGAATTATGTAATTGGATTTTGTTTGGTGCATTATGTAGTACTTTATATCAATTTTCATTATTTACTATATTATTAGCATTACTTTGACATTTAATTTTTTGATGGTATTCTCTTCCACACATAAAATCATTTACCATCCCCCTTAAGAAAATTCAATCAATTATCCTTTAAACACTTATTAAAAAATAGGAAAAATCATCTTCTTTCCTATAGGATTTTTATTATTAAAATTTTCTTCAAGTTACATTCTTTCTTTCTTATCAAAACCTTGAGATAAATGGGTGACTCTAATCCCCATTTCCACCTTGATAAAATAATGACCAATTTATTCAAAGCTACTGAACTGTATTATAACTAATTCCTTCTATAGAATTGGTTTTAATCTATAGAGGAATTGATAAATCTTAATTTCTGATTAAATAAAAATACCAGAATTGTACCTTTATATTCTTGTAAAATTTTCCTCATAGCAACCAATATATTCCCAATCCTTAAGATTAAGCTCAAGTAATTACTTCTCTATTTTTGTTTGAATAATAAATGGAAAATAATTATTAAAAAATTATCTCCTAAACTTATTCAAATCCATGGATTCAATTTATTACATTTTTTCATATTCTAGATAAAATCCAACCATTAATAAACTTTACCTTCCAAATGATACACATCTAATATAAAAATTTCATGTTCTGAGAACGGGAAAACTAAAAAAATCTTTTTAGTGGTAATGATCCATTACTTATAAATTATTAGATAATAATACCCATTAAAATAAGATAACCATTTCCTCATAAAGGAATCATTTTCTCTTTTATAAGCTTAGTATGATTCATGGCTTGGGAAATTTAATAAAAAATATCACAATATATTGTATTCTAGCTCGCATAACATTTAGTTTCTTAATAGGAAGACCATTTTATTGTATCTTGTATTCAAATTTAACATAGTTCCTTTTAGTTCTATCCATTGAATGACACCAAAAAGTATACTATGATAAAGAAATTATTATTTTGAAATCATATAATCTTGAAAATCATTTTTAGGATTTATAAATAATGAATCCTTATTTTAAATAAATGAAAACATAGGTTTAACCTAAGCCATTCAGAGTTATTATATATTTAAATACTTAATAATTAATCTTAAATAAAATTTGAATTAACCTAAACATATCCCCTTAGAGTGTTAAACTACATGTGTTGTTAGATTTCATTTATCGTGCAACATAATATAGACCAAGATATAATCAAACTACTCTTTTCAGGTTATTACCTCAAGATTCTTATTTTCCCAAACCAATTCTACTTATAGTATCCGTAAAATGATGTATTTCCTTTGAAAACCACCCCACTTTCATTATCATAATATAAGATATTATCCTATAATTTTTCTTATCTGAAGGGTTTTCACTAAAGTTTCATTATCCTAGTTTCATAAAGTTACTAACCCTTGCTCAGATACCAACTATAGTGACCGAAACATTTCATACATAAATACTATATCTTATGTGTTGAATATTCATTACATATCAATATGATCAATACCAGAACCACACGTTTTAGTGTATTTATAATCATTGATACATAAAAAACTAGTACATAAATAATATACATCATTTCCTATTATGTTCTTCACAAATATCACCCTTCTTAAACCAAACATAGATAAAAACATTCATCATATCTGGGGGAAGGGAAACATGGTAAAGGGTAATATTAGATGATTGATAAGGATAAAAAATAGATATCCATCAATTATCATAAGTGATCATAAGATAAGTATAAGAGTATTATAACACGATCTTAACATTAAAAAATTTCACACATTAATTCATAGATAATAAAAATGAAACATGACATAATATTTTATCAATAAAAAGATATGAGACATAAGAGTGTGAAATCATTAGTGATCAATAATAATCAATGACAATATATCACAAGCATAAAAAATAAGTTTATGTTATACACATAATAATAAGAAATAATTGGAATATTCAAGTCTCACTATATGTACTATAATAGTGGATTGGGTTCACTTTCTATTCCATCATTTCTTTAGTCATGGCTCAATCCCAAGACTATCTTATTGGAAAAATTCCACTACTAAAATTGGTTCACTACCCATTACTATATTTATTATATCATGATCTATCTATCTTTACCCAATGAGTTGTAGGGCTATATAATTTCAATTCCAAAATTCACATAATGAAAAGAAAACATATGTGCCCCACAAAATCATAAAACATTCATCATATCATAATATAAAAACCTATGAAAAAGTTTTAGGTTTCATAAAAATTTCATCATAATAATCAAAAACTATATATAGAAATAATAAATATTGTATCATTAGATTATACCCCTATAAAAACATAATAAAAATTGATAGATGTTGTTGTATATGAAAGTACTTTTGAAATATTAGTATATAATCTCTTAAGGGAAATACCATTTCATTTTCAAATAATTTATTTTATGTATAAAAATTTTAAAAATATAAATGAAAACATTTTATTTTAAAATATCTAAATAAACTTATTAATAAATTTTCAATGAAAGGATTATTCATGATGGAAGGGAAATCTGTTTAACCGGTATTTGATAAAAAAATCACTTTTAAATTTTTGGTAAAAACACAAAAGTACATCGTGAAAAAAATTACATAAATATTTTTTAATTTTTTTATAAAAAATAAATCATGGGTAAAATTTAATTTAATAAAAAATTAAATAATATTAAAATATTCATTAAATCATTTTAATTAAAAATATGGGTGTTGAAGAAATAATTCCAGACCGAAGAGAGAAATGAATTCAATTATTCTCAAAACATTATTTAATTCATTTGAGTACTTGAAGAGAGTAAAATGAAAGGAAACATAATATTTAAAAATAAATAATATATAAAAAGTACATAACATTTTTTAGTGATAGACCATATAATTTCTTTAATGGAAATTTAAGCATTAACAATCCAGGTAAAAAAAATTAGATTATAATATAAAACCCTTAACTAAAGTATTTATTACTTCATAAGTACTCTAAACTACTTGATAATTAACATAAAATTATTATAATTATATATTAGAACTATAAAAATACATATAGTATATTTAATGGTCTACTTATAACATCTCATAACTTGTTAATTTAAAATCATTCATTATCATCACCATTTGAGGTGTTAACTGATTCATTTTTTCATGTATGTTTTGGTTTGGTGGTTATGGAAAATTCATTTTGATCATAGATAATTGATCTAAATAATTATAATAATGATATAAATATAATATACATTCATTATATATAAAACTATTCATATAAAGTGGTTTTGAAAAATGAACTACATCACTACATGAAGATAGGAGTCTATACATACGCATGAGTGATATTTGTATTTCATGATGGATAAAACCCAATAAATGTAAATATGAAAATGAAATTTAATGTATAATTAATATATCACATAGACATATATATATTAGATACAACATAATAACTAATAATGAAATATGGGGATAAAAAATGAATCATATTGTTACATGGAGGCGATAGTCTGCACATATACATGAGTTATTATTTAATATCCCATTTGATGGAGAAGAGTTATAAAAACGTTTTTCTATCATCATAATTACTTCTTAGTATACTTATGACACTTGATTCATCAGGTTTTTATGGATACCACAAGTTCACCTCTTCTTTGAGAGACCACATTTGGATCACATCTTATGTCTTGAAGGAGTGTTGTTTGGAATAGACTAGAAGCTATATGATGAAGTGAAGAAATCTTTAAAAGTTTGGATTAGAGATTTTATAATTTATAAGTCTCAAATGGATCGTATAAAATATGAGAATATGTGACCTTTTATATTCAAGGGGATGGACACACATGTAGTTTCATAAAATATTTTACTGATATATGGACACTTTCTTGGAAATGTGGCTCCAAATTTTAAGGGATTAAAATATAGGATTATATAAGGTTGAACTATCTAAAAGTAATTTGAATTATATAGTTGTTGGTGGAAATCATTCCATTATCTCAAGGTTTAATCCCCAGGTATAACCATTCTAACTATAAACAAGGTAACAAAATTTTGATATTGTACTATTCACTAAGATAAATCATTAAGTTGAACCTATTAGTTCATATCAGTAAATATAATTAAAAAAATTTAATACATTTTTCCACATAAAATTTCTATAATTGGTCAAATTTATTTTAAAATAATTGTGCAACCCACAATGAAAAACCAATTTTGAAAAACGATTATTTAATCCAGAAACATAATTTAATAACATTAATTTCCTTTTAAAAGCTTTAAAATGAATGTTTAAATATATAATTCTATAATATATAATTTTTACTAAATCCATTAATCAATATATATTTATTTAGTATATTATTATAAAAACACATTACACGCATTCAAATAATTTATACAAAAATTCGCTTTTAAGACGGACATATACTTATATCAAAAATACATATAATGGTGACTATAAGGTAATTAATTATATTATCTATAATTAAAGGATATTCATGTTACTTTAATACCAAATTTAAAACATTAAAGAAATTTTTCGTGAAATGAAATGATAATTTTTTCTAAAATCTATATTTTTTAGTATTTATTGAAAGATAATGTTTTTTAAAAAAATACTAAAACATTATTATAGGATAATATTAAAATAATTATTTCAAAAAATGGAATTAATTTACTCAAATAAAATTTCTATAAAATGATATATTTTATTAATAATGTTTACGTGTAAAAAAATCGATAAAAATCATTTTTGAATAAAACATATTCTTAAAGGATAAAATGACATTGTTGAAAATTTAGTACATAATTATTATTTATTAATCAATAAATCTTTACTATTTAAAATATTAATGAGTAATTTTAATAACTTGGTTATTATAATTCATATTGACCAATTTTACATGTAGGTTATGGTAGTTTACTATTTGATGGTTTATTTAGAGTTGGGGTTGTGTGAAAATCCAACTATCAAATAATTCATGCTTATTTCTAGGTAAATATATATAAGATACTAGGGTGTTACATTATACAATTATGGATCATATTCTGTAACAATATTATATATTGGTCTATAATAATGTGATTCATTCTGTGAGTAGATCAATTCCAAAAGATCCTGATATTAAATACCCTATCTTTTAGGGAAGGAATACAGTCTGAAATAGAGATACCTGGATAGCTTATTAGGAAAATTTAACAAAGGATTTAAAGGATATAATTCATAGAGGATGTTAAGGAATTTCAGGACTCATGGTTCGATCAAGGTCATTGAAGGAGACATATAAATATGAAATATCTTTATAAATGAATCGTTCCTTATGCTATGTAGAGTTTCAATGATTGAGTGTACTTTCTAAAGAGAGATGTACCCAACTGGATCATTCATGAGTGAAGAAGTGTCAACAAAACATCTATTAATGTGCAGTTAATTGAGGAAGATCAAATAATATCACACACACCACACCATATATCTTTTTTGTTTCTGATAAATTTTAATCCTATTATTTGTACATATATATTAGAGTTTTGGACCATCTTCTTACTCTATCTACTAATTCATTCATCATTGATAAATAAGGTGATGAGGAAAGTGGGATAGTAACCCTTGAACACCAAGTATATAACCATCAGATGAATAGAGTATTGTGAAACTTTTAATCCTTTAAATCATATGATTTACTTTCTCACACTATATACATAACTCATTATCATCACCACTGTGATTTTATAAAAGGATATCAATACACTAACAGTCATTGGGAGAAAAATATTTTGGAAAAAAGTAAAATGAGAGATACTTTGAGTAAGACTTAAACCACTCATCCCAAAATTTTCAGTGGCTGACCATATCTCATTTTGGACCCTAAAATTTGATATTTAAAATAATAACATTGTATAAAATTAATTATCTTTTTACTTGGTAAATAAAATATCTTGTTAATATTATGAATTCCATGGATTGTTAGAACCTATCATAAAAAATAGTTCATTTATTATTGAACCATCCATTTATAATTTTTGATTAAAATATGTACTATAGTTAATAAGATATTTTATTTCAAGTTTAGGAATGTAGTGGCATCAAATACTATGAAACCTTTACTTAGAGTGAGACTAAAGATCAAATTTTAAGCCTATATAGAGATTCAATCATGTCAGTTAACGAATATATGATAATAGAAATCAAGAGGTTTGGTTCACATGGAAAATCGAGAAAACTATAGTCCTATAGTGGATAATAAAACATCAAATGTTTCAAAACATGATACTTTTCATTAGTGAAGTATAGAAAATGTCAAGCATGGTGTGTCAAGAAAAACTATTCAAAAAGGATTTAGGTTCAATTTAAGTTATTGAATATAATAGCATGGGATACTAAAATGATTATATCATGAATAATATTTAGTTATAGATATTTATGTATGATATTTGGGTGAAATTAGTATTTTAGATAAGTTATGGTATAAATTTTAAGGTTTGGATCATTTTAGTTAGCATAGTGGATAATGTTAGGTAATTCCAAGATAGTGTGATCATAAGAACATTGATCTTGACTTCTTATGATTGATATAGTCCTAGGTGAGTGGATATATGTAATTTCCTGGACCTCTCTAGTCCATTAATTTGTGAAAATGTTGTGATGAAGGTGTTCCGTGAGGTCAAGGTGTCTTGGAGGTGCGTTTGGGTGGCCTTTTTAAAGAAAAATGGAAGTTCTTTAGCTTTAGCATGATTGATGCACAATGTTTCTAACCGTGCGGCCAAACCGTGCGAGGTGGGATTGAGGGTAGTAGAGACCACACATGAGGCGCATGGTTTTTCTAAACCATGCAGCCAAACCCTGCGAGCTGGGTGGCCAAGGCAGGGGAAACCACATGGTTGGCACACAGTTTGTCTCACCATGTGAACAAACCATGCAGGCACTTAAAGTTAGATCCTAAAATTTATGATCTTGACCGTTTATCCTCTATCTTGATCGTTTAAGCCCCTAATCGGCTATAACTCTGGATTTCCTTTCCTGGGAGGTAGGAGAATCTCTCTCAATCATTTTGGAGGCAATCCAGAGGCTTCCCTTGGAAAATCGGAGCCGGTTTCTTGAGTTATGTGATCCTTTTTTTTGGGTTTATTAGATCTACCTAGATCTACTCCTCCTATTCTATCAGGATCTCAAATATACACGTTTTATGGGTAGATCTAAGTGTTTGGACGTCGTTTATGATGAGCTTTGGTCTTGTTTGTGTTATGAGAAGAGATCTAGAGAGGATCCTTGGTGAATCGGCCCGGTCTTCTTGGGCATTGTTCGACCATTGTGGTTCCTGTAGAAACCGTTGAGGTAGGGGATTCATTACTTCTCTTTTGTATGTGTTACGGTATCGATATCATGTTGAATCCCATTGGATTATAATGGAATTGACCTATTAAATATATTTGAACCGGATAAAGAAATTGCTTTGATCGTTTGTTATTGCCTCTTATTTACTAGATAATGTAATATATATGCCTTTCTTGTTAAGCATGTTGTTCTTGAGTAAATCAATAAATAACGTAAAGACGATATTAATTGATAATTGGTTGGTAAAATATAAAGAGGCATGAAAACAGACCTGGTTCTTGTTGTAATTTGATATTGATCAAATTTGGCATAGTAAACTTATTTAATCTTCGGTGATAGATTACTGAATTGGTTGATGATGTTGGAACCGATGAATTGAATTTGTTAAATTAATATGGAATAAAGAACTTTATTGATTGAATTCCATGAAGGGTTTTGAGTTACCCTATTGTTGTGAATTAGGGCTAAAAGCCCATTTGTTGTAGTGTTGTTTTTCTTTACTGATTGTGTTGTGATGTGACCCTAGAGGGGTGTTGTGATGTGGAGGACTTGCGGTTGTGGTAGTGGATGATGCCTAGAGTGGTGAGATGCATTGGTTTATGCATGTGGGTGTCAGGGAGGACACCAGGGATGATGGAATGGGATGGATGCGGTTGTTGGATGCATGGTGCTTTGTTGGGTTGTTTATCTTCTTTTCTTTTCTCCACTGCTCAAGGCAGATGGTCTTGCTTACCCTTCTTCCGAAAGGGGTGAAGACACATGGGGTATGCCACGTGCTTTCCATTTTTATCCTCTCCAGGGAGAATGGGTCTACGCTCTTGCTATAAGCGGCACAGACTTGACGGGTAGTACATCTACTCAGCGTGTTGAGGACCCTTGTGTTTAGTAGCATAGGATTCTTTTCTAGAATGCCTTGGAATATGGGAAAGTAATTCTGTAATGAATGTTTGAATAAATGATTTTAACCAACGGGGTTGGAGTTTGTTGAAACTTAATGATGAGGTTGACAACTTTTGAAGGGACTGTGGATTTTGGATGTGATGTTAATGGAATTTAATGTGGTCTTGCTCTTGGTTAATTAATGATGGAAGAATTAATTAACGTACAACAGAAACAATAAAAAGGGAATGAAGTAACCTAATAAGGCTCTTTAAATGGTTTTGTTCTTATAGGATACCTAGTCTTAGAAGTGGCAGCCCTGAGTCTGAGAGATGTTAGATATAGTTATTTCTAAGACAAGGTTATGCCCATAATGTGGTTGTGAGTTATAATATATTCTGTACTTTTTGTGTTTCTATATCCTACTCCACCCTGTCAGTAAGGGAAACTGACACCCCATGGATTCTGAGCCCTGGGGGGGGGGGTGTTTTCCCCATCATTCCTATGGGAGGTTGAATGGTTGACTACCCCCTTTATCCCCGCTCTCTTCTCTTAGTATATACAAGTGCCTTTGGAAGATTGGTTAGTTTTCCTTATATATGTGTGTATAGGGTTGTAATGGCTTGTGGTTATTTACACACATATATTCTGGATATAGTATCCTATGGGCTACTAAAGGTGTAGCGTTTATAGGCTTTGATGGATTGAAGATCCTTACTTGGTGTATGGGATGTAATGGCTTGAGGTATAATACCCGACATATGATACATGTTATGCGAACAGTGGTGGCTCCCAAAAACTACCTGGTTACTTTTGGTTGTGAGGATGGTGTGGTGCTTAGTCCAGGTGTCTGCGGGCAAGCCTTTGTGGTGCACGTGGTGCGGATTGTAGAGCTTAGCCCAGGTGTATATGGGAAAGCCTTTGGAGAGAGATGCACAGGACGTATGTTGTTGGGGAAAAGCGGCGAACCAATGGGGAAGTAGTGGTGGGGTACCATTGATATTCTTTTCTACATGATATATTCTTTTATGCGTTACTTGAAGATAGTAGCCATGGTGAGTTTGGGAACATAGTATACCTGCTTAGGGGACGAGTTTGTTTCAATATTGGTCACTGTGCTTTAGCATGCTTTCTTTACTTTTGCACGAGTGGCTTTGGGGAGGATCCTACTAAGTATACTGTTATACTCACCCTATGTATATATATAAACTGTTTTTCAGGTCACTTAGAGTAGGTTGGAGATCAGGATGGTTACTACTTTCTTGTGGTGGCGGGAGATGTTTGGGCTTGTGGCCGCTGCTGTTTTAATTTCCATTGGGTACTTCCAGTTTTTCCCTTTCAGTTGTAGTACTTTTGCATGACATTTCATATATGTACTTGGGTTTCGTTTATATTTCAGTCCTAATTTGGAGTTGGTTGGTGTCTATTTTATCTCTCTCTTCTGCATGCGTTCTCTTAGAGGGTAATGCCTCCCATTTGTGTGTTTATTATACCCTAGGTGGTAGTCACCAACCCGAGGCCTGCTGGAGGCGTGACTCGGGGGTCATTATCTCTCTATTCACATTGTCGGCCTAGGAGGGGTATACTTTGTGGGGAGGGGGTCGTGATAGAGTGGTATCAGAGGAGGTTGAGGGATAGGATGGAGTTGGAGTTAGGCACAGGTGAGGCTGCATGGGTTGGTAGGGAAACAGTGTCATTCATGTTTAGAAAGTGAGGTAAAAACTAGAGACCGGTTGAGACATAGGTGTTTAGGGCCCCCTATGATCTAATGTACGGGAATTTAAGTTTACAATGGCTACTAAAAAAGGTGATACTAGTTGCAGGGTAGAGACCTAGGAAAGGATCATGAATCATTCTTCTTTGTGCCTACGTTTGAATGGGTAGACCTTGGGATAGGTTAACCTAAAATGAATAAAAGAAAACAATTAATTAATTAATTTTGAGTCTTCCATATTCCATGATTTATAGCTCTATGTGTTTTTCATTTTACATGTAAGGCTCCAGGTCGACGTCCTCGTATGGTTTGCGCAGAAAATGTTCAGCAGGCTGTTCTAGCAGATTGCGGCAGGGTAGAGGTTAATGACGAGGACACATGGAGGAAGACACTATCAGAGTTTCAGTGCCATAGTTTGCATAAGTATAAGGGCTCTTTTTCAGATGTAGTCACGAAAGACTGGTTAGAGGAGGTCGAGATAGGATTTAGTTTGATCCGTGCATGGAAGGAGCACTGAGTGTCTTTGGTTGTGACGATGCTGCGTGGAGTAGCGTGGCAGTGGTGGTTCTTATTCCTTGGGGATCGTGAGGAATCAGCGATCTCATGGGAGGAGTTCCGAGAAAAGTTTAGAATCGAGTTCCTTTCTTCGACTGCGAAGGCGTCCAGTCGACAGGAACTTCTTACCCTTCGATAGGGGAGATCCAGAGTTTGAGAGTTTGGGAATTTTTTTAGGAACCTTTTACAATATTATTCGGACCTGTTACTAGATGAGGAGGCTAGGGAGAGGAATTTTTAGGAGGCGTTGTGTCCAGAGGTCCAACTTCAAGTCACCCCATTTATGTTAAACACATATCTTGAGGTGCTGGCGAGGGTAGAGGTTGTTGAGAGGTCTTTGGCCATGACAGGATCATCACGAGAGGGGAATCATCCTGATCCCTCACGAAGCAAGGATGTGGTCCAGGGTTCCTGGTTTTCACGGCAGAAGAGTTTCCGTTAAACCGGGGGTAGGTCCCAGCCCTTCACATCTCGTCTCACCAGAGGAAGCAACTCTCAGGCCTATGCCAAGGGATCATGTGCTTGTTTTTCTTGTGGTGGTCATGGCCATCAGCAGCAGGAGTGCCCGACCATTCAGAGTGGTCATCATGCACCAGGCTCTTTGCTCTAGGTTCCTCCGTTGAGGAAGTACCAGCTGAGGCAGCAGTAGCCAGTTGCACCAGCTTTAGATCACCATAGGGGAGATGGGGCAGGTAGAGAACATCCCCATGATGCTCCCCATCCTCAGAGAGCAGAGTGCGACTATGGTGGTGGTCGTCATTATGGTCAGAGAGGTCGTGGAGGAGGTCGTGGTCAACTTCATGCTCTAGCGTTGCCAGAACCAGGCGAGCCTGATGTTTTTAGAGGTACCCTTTTCTTTTTTTTCTACCTTGGTGTATGCCATATTTGAATCAGGAGTGACACACTCCTTCATATCACCTACCCTTGTCCATGATTTGGGACTTGAGGTAGAGAGGCTTCCCGTGACCTTGGCATTGAATACACCAATTAGAGGTTGAGCTGACTTGTTTGAAGTATGTAGAGACTGTGAGCTAGTATTGGGGCAACACCGCTCTTGGGGATATTTCCTATGTTTACGAATACAACTATATGATGTCACCCTCATCATGTATTGGTTGTATTCGGTGGAGGCTATCATGGATTGCTTTAAGAAGAAGGTCATTTTCCTTGGTGCGGATAGAGAACAAGTGGTGTTTGTTGGTGAGCGATATCCTCGGATGGGTCATAGGCGTGTCCCATTCCTATAGTCCATGGCGGCTGAGATGATGTTGATTTCTTCAGTGGTTCGGCAGTTGGCATTTCATAGGGTCGTAGAAGAGTACCCTAATGTCTTTCCAGAAGAGGTTGTGGCATTACCCCCTAGAGATTGAGTTTAGGATCGAGCTACAGCTAGGACCGTCTCCTATCTCTATGTATCCATATTGGATGGCCCCTTCTGAGTTACGAGAGCTACGTATACAGCTTGATGGTATATTATAGTGTGGTTTTGTTCGGCCAAGTGTGTCACCATGGGGTGCACTAGTTTTGTTCGTGAAGAATGTTGACAACAGTTTGCGATTGTGTGTCTATTATCATCTCTTAAAAAAAGTGACAATAAAGAATCACTATCCTCATTTGCAGATTGATGATTTATTTGATCAACTAAAGGGCACAAGTTGGTTCTCAAAGATTGACTTGTGGTCAGGGTATCATCAGATGAATGTGAAGGATTAGGATATCCAGAAGACTGCTTTCTGTTGTCGTTATGGGCATTATGACTTTGTTGTAATGTCGTTTGGTGTGAAGAATGCTCCAGATGTGTTCATGGGTTTGATGAATGCTGTGTTCTGGGACATCCTAGACAAGTTTGTGGTAGTTTTCATCGACGACATCCTTATGTACTCCACCTCTGAAGAGGAACATGCAGAGCATGTACGGGCCGTTTTGGGAGTTCTTTTCCAACATCAGCTGTTTGGGAAGTTTTCAAAGTGTGAGTTTTTGTCTTGAGAAGTCCGTTTCTTGGGGAATGTTGTGTCCTAGTAGGGAGTAGATTTGGATCCATCGATGATAGATGTTTTTGTGTCTTAGGCATCCCCAAGACTGTTTCAGAGGTGCGATGTTTACTTAGTCTCACAGGTTACTACATGAGGTTTGTAGCCAATTTTTCACAGGTTGCGACTCCTATGACAGCTTTGAACAGGAAAGATCAGGCTTTTGTATTGACTGATTAGTGTCAGGAAGCTTTCGAGTATCTAAAGGTGAAGTTAGTAAGTTCTCTATTCCTTTGTCTTCCAACTGAACATGTTCTGTTTGATGTTTTCTACGATGCTTTACATCTGGGGTTAGGTTGTGTCCTCATGAAGTATAGGCCGGTTGTTTCTTATGGGTCTCGGTAGTTGCATCCCCATGAATGTAACTATGCCACCCATGATCTTGAGTTGGCAGTCGTGGTGTTTGCTCTGAAGTTGTGGAGACATTACCTCATTGGGGAACGCTTTTTGGTTTTCACTGATCATAAGAGTTTGAGGTATGTTTTATCCTAGCGTGACTTGAACTTGCGACAACGTCGATGGATGGAGTTATTACATGAATATGACTTTAAAATATCGTATAAACCTAGAAAAGGGAATGTTGTAGCTGATGCGCTGAGCCAAAAGTCACACAGTGATGCTGTGCGTGAATCCGATGATTCCAGGAGAATAATGAAAGAACTGTCAGCATTACATCTTGATATGGGAGAAGTCAGAGGTAGAGGTTGTCTTTTTCAGATGATGGTACAATCATACCTAATATAGAAGGTGGAAGTGTCCCAGTTGGGTGATTTGAAGGTGGAAGTTTAGAGAGACAGAGTTGTTTGTGGTGAGGCCCCTGATGGTTGGTCGGAGGACGAACAACACCGAGTGTTGTATCATGGAAGAATTTTTGTTCCCTTGGCGATGCACAACATGGTTATCATAAGGTTCCATATTTTACCCTTAGCGGTACATCCTGGCATGACAAAGATGTACCGATCCTTGAGGAGTCGGTTTTGGTGGCCTGGGATGAAGCGTGCAGTTACGGATTTTGTGTCTCGATGTTTAGTCTCCAAGAAGGTGAAGGTCGAACACTGTTTTCATGGTGGTCTTCTCCATCCATTATATATTCCTCAGGGGAAGTGGGAGGACATCTCAATGGACTTTGTTACAGGTTTACCTTGAGCTCTGGGAGGACATTTTTCTATTTTGGCGGTATTGGATCGTTTAACAAAATCCGCCCACTTTATAGCGATCAAAGAGTCAATCTCAGTGGAAGTTTTGTCGAGGACGTATCTGGAAGAGGTGGTGAGACTTCATGGAGTCCCTAGGATGATCATTTATGATCGATATCCTTGTTTTAACTCAAGGGTGTGAAGATGTCTCCAACATGATTTCAGTTCTTAGCTATTCCTTAACACTGCTTTTCATCCTCAAATAGATGGTCAGACGGAGCGAACCATCTAGACTCATGAAGACATGTTACACTCTTGTGTTCTTGATTTTGTAGGTTCATGGATGAGGCACTTACCCTTGGTGGAGTTTTTCTACAATAATAGTTTCCACTCCACCATCGGTATTGCACCGTTTAAAGCCTTGTATGGCCGGCCTTTCCGTTCTCTGTTGTGCTGGACTGGGGTCGGAGAGTCAGTAATTCTCATACTGGAACTAGTGTAGAATACATCAGGGATGGTTTAGGTGATTCGTGAGAGGATGAAGGAAGCGCAAGATCTTCAGAAATCATATGCTAATCAAAGGAGGAGACCCTTGGAGTTTAATGTTTGGGACTATGTGTTTCTTGAATGTAACTCCCCAACATGGGCAGTGAAGGTTTGGCCGTGGGAGTAATCTTTCTCCCTGGTTTTTCGGGCTATTTGAGGTGTTAGCTCATGTTGTAACTGTGGCGTATCGAGTAGCACTTCTCCCTCAGATGAGTATAATACATGATTTTTTCCATGTATCATAGCTCCATCATTATCTTCATGACGACTCTCACATCATCGATTGGGGAGAGATGGATGTTTATGATGATTACACCATTGTGGAGTGACCTATGGAGATCCAAGACCGCAAGGATAAGGTGTTACATGGGCGTTCTATTCCCTTAGTTCGTATCTTATGGTGACACGGTGTCATGGAAGAGAGTACCTGGGAAAGTGAGTCACATATGCGTGCTCAGTACCCAGATTTGTTTAATGTTTATCACTTCTCTTATATATATGAAACTATTGTGGCTACGAAACTTTCATGTTTATGAGATGGCTTCCTTGTTGTTTTTGTGGCTTTCCCCCTTTTGAGAGGTACCTCGATGGGTGTTTGTTCAGATCATGTTTCATTTTCCCGTTAGGTGGGTTTTGGATTCTCAGGGACAAGAATGTTTTGAGAGGTATCTGGTGTAATGGCCAGGACCTCTCCTGTCCATTACTTTGTGAAAATGTGGTACTTGAGGTGTTCCGGGAGGTCAATGTGGCTTCGAGGTGCATTTGGGTGTCCTTTCTAAAGAAAACTGGAAGTTATGTAGCTTTCGCACGGTTGGCGCACAGTTTTTCTAACCGTGTGGCCAAACCGTGCGAGCTAGGATTGATGGTAGTAGAGACCGCACGGGAGGCGCATGGTTTGTCTAAACCATGCAGCCAAACCGTACGAGCTGGGTGGCCAGGGCAGGGGAAACCGCACGGTTGGCGCACAGTTTATCTAACTATGCGAACAAACTGTGCGGGCACTTAATGTTAGATCCTAAAATTTAGGATCTTGACATTTTAGCCTCTATCTTGCTCGTTTAAGCCCCTAATCGACCATAACTTGGGATTTCCTTTCCTGGGAGGTAGTAGAATCTCTCCCAAGCATTTTGGAGGTGATCCAGAGGCTTCCCTTGGCAAATCAGAGCCGGTTTCTTGAGGTATGTGATCCTTTTTGTTGGGTTTTTTAGATCTAACTAGATCTAGTCCTCCTCTTATCTCGGAATCATAGATCTATGCCCGTTATGGGTATATCTATGTGTGTGGATGTCATTTATGATGAGATTTAGTCCGGGTTGTGTTAGGAGAAGAGATCTAGGGAGGATCCTTGGTGAATCGGCCCGATCTTCTTGGGAGTTCTTCGACCATTGTGGTTCCCATCAAAACCATTGAGGTAGGGGATTCGTTGATTCTCTTTTGTTTGTGTAATGGTATCGATAGCATGTTTAATCCCACTAGATGATAATGTAATTGAACTATTAAATATATTTGAACCAGATAAAAAAATTGCTTTGATCGTTTTTTATTGCCTCTTGTTTACTATATAGTGTAATATATATGCCGTGCTTGTTAAGCATGTTGTTCTTGAAGAAATCAATAAAAAACATAAAGTCGGAATTAATTGATAATTGGTTGGCTAAATATAAAGAGGCATGAAAACATACCTGGTTCTTGTTGTAATTTGATATTGATCAAATCTGGCATAGTAAGCATGTTTAATCTTCAGTGATAGATTACTGAATTGGTTCATGATGTTGGAACCAACGAATTGAATTTGTTAACTCAAGATGGATTAAATAACTTGAAAGATTGAATTACATGAAGGGTTCTGAGTTATCCTCTTGTTTTGAATTAGGGATAAAAGCCCATTTTATGTGGTGTTGTTTTTCCTGATGCTTGTTTTGTGATGTGACCCTAGAGGGGTGTTGTGATGTGGAGGCCTTGTGGTTGTGGCAGCAGATGACGCCTAGAGTGGTGAGATGCATCATTTTATGCATGTGGGTGTCAGGGATGACACCAGGGATGATGGAATGGGATGGATGTGGTTATTGGATGCCTGGTGCTTTTTTGGTTGCTTATCTGCTTTTATTTTCCCCACTGCTCAAGGCAGCTAGTCTTGCTTACCCTTCTTTCGAAAGGGTCCAAGACACACGGGGTATGCCACGTGCTTTCCGTGTTTAGCCTCCCCAGGGAGAATGGGTCTACGCTCTTACTATAGGCATCACAGACTTGACGGGCAGTATATCTACTCACCGTGTTGAGACCCCTTGTGTTTAGTATCATAGAATTCTTTTCTAGAATGCCTGGGAATATGGAAAAGTAATTCTGTAATGAATGTTTGAATAAATGATGTTAACCCAAGGTCTTGGAGTTTGTTGAAACTTAATTATGAGGTTGAGATATTTTGAATGGACAGTGGAATTTGGATGTGAGGTTAATAGAATTTAATGTGGTATTTCTCTTGGTTAATTAATGTTGGAAGAATTAATTAATGTATACTGGAACCGATAAAAAGGGAATGAAGTAACCTAATAAGTCTATTTTAATGGTTGTGTGCTTATAGGATAACTAGTCTTAGAAGTGGAAACCCGGAGTCCGAGTGATGTTTGCTGCAGTTGTGTCTAAGACTAGGTTATGCCCACAGTGTGGTTGTGAGTTAAAATATATTCTATACTTTTTGTGTTTCTATACGACACTAAACCCTGTCAGTAAGGGAAACTGACACCCCGAGTATTCTGAGCCCTAGGGGGTGTTTTCCCCAACAATCTGATGGGAGGTTGAATAGATGACTACCCGCTTTAGCCCCGCTCTCTTCTCTTGGTATATACTAGTGCCTTCTGCATAGCGGTTTGTTTTCCCCATATATGTGTGTAGAGGGTTGTAATGGCTTGTGGTTATCTCTACACATATATTCTGGATATAGTATCCTATGGGCTACTATAGGTGTAACATGTATAGACTATGATGGATTGAGGATCCTTACTCTGTGTATGGGATGTAATGGCTTGAGGTATAATACCCGACGTATGATACACATTATGTGAGCTGTGGTGGCACCCAGAAACTACCTGGATACTTTTGGTTTTGAGAATGGTATGGTGCTTAGCCCAGGTGTCTACGGGAAAGCCTTTGTGGTGCACATGGTGCAGATTGTGGAGCTTAGCCCAGGTGTATATGGGCAAGCCTTTGGAGAGAGATGCATAGTATATATGTCGTTGGGGAAAAGTGGAAAACCAGTGGGGAAGAAGTAGCGGGTACCCTTGATATTATTTTCTATATGATATATTCTTGTATGCGTTACTTCTTGAGATTATCCATGGTGAGGTTGGGAACATAGTATACCTACATAGGGGACGAGTTAGTTTCACTGTTGTTCACTGTGCTTTAGCATAATTTCTCTACTTTTGCACGAGAGGTTTCAGGGAGGATCCTACAGAGTATACTATTATACTCACCCTATGTGTATATATAAACTGTTTTTCAGGTCACTTGGAGCAGGTTGGAGATCAGGCTGGTTACTACTAGCTTGTGGTTGCAGGAGCTGTTTGGGCTTGTGGTCGCTGCTGTTTTACTTTCCTTTGTGTACTTGTAGTTTTTCCATTTCAGTTGTAGTAATTTTGTATGACATTTCATATATGCACTCAGGTTTATTTTATTTTTCAGTCTTGAGTTGAAGTTGGTTGGTGTCTATCTTATCTCTCTCCTCCGCATGTGTTATATTGGTGGGTAATTCCTCCCATTTGTGTGTTTATTATACCCTCGGTGCTAGTCACAAACCCGGGGCCTACTGGAGGCGGGACTCAGGGGTCATTATCTCCCATTTGACATTGCCGACCAAGGAGGGGTACACTTTGTGGGGAGAGGATCATGAAAATATAAGTTTTTTTCCGACTTGTGATGAAGTATAATATGATTTAGACATTAAAGATTGATTTTCTCATAAATACAATTGATATTGGGGAATTTTATTGAGGTATTAATATTGTAAGTGTCATAGTTCAAGGGTCATTGATGAATTAAAATGAAAATGGTACAGTGTAATGTTAGTTATAACTTTTAACACATTTTGTTCCCTGATAAAATGATTTTATAATCTGATTGGTTGGTAAAAGGGTTTTTGACATATTCAGTTGATCAAGGAGTTGTTGCAATTGGATCAAATCCGAAATAGATCATATATAGACTGATGGAAACAACCTATGTAGTTCACAGTGAATGATTGTATATTTTGATGGGTGTTTACATTACTAGGAAACTGATATTTTTTTAGATAATATTAGTTAGTGGCTATTTTCCTGGTTTGTTTGAGATTTTTTAGTGGATCAATACTATAGTTTACTAATATTCACTTCCATAGGGATATAGTTCCACTATATATTCAATGTATCTTAGATTTATAGATTTCATCTATTCCCATATTATGTGATGAGAATTAATTATGTCAAAATAGATTCCACTACATTATTTTAGGAGTGGTATGTATACATAGTGCAAGAAATCTAGAATATCCTTTGTGTGAAGATGGTACCTCTAGTATTTGTGTATTAGTGGAATGAAATTATCCATGAGGAGAATTAGGAGTAGAAGTTCGATATGTGAGATAAATATTTTAATATTTTTATCAGTGAGGATAAATGAAATATCAAATGGGCGATAAGTAGTGTAATATGTATTTTTTAATGATTTGTGTACACTTATACATGAATTTAATTTAATTTCAGTAATATCACATCTAATTTGGTGGGTTTTGACATCAAAAGTAGATAGTGGAGGGTGTGGTTGATTAAAAAGGAGAAGGGGAATAATGTATTTTTTTATGGGGAAAAAATAGACACTAGAAGCCCAATTAGGGAAAAATGGACTTATAGTGGTTGTCAAAGGGGGTCTTCCCCCACCACCTAGTGATTTAGTGGTGAAGACTGGAGACCTGAAGGACCACTAATGTTCCAGTGGGACCCTATCCCCAATAATTTTGTTATAGATATTTTGATCATTTTACACATATTTCTTCCTTTAATTCCCCTGAAATATTTACTTTTCTCCCTTTAGAAATAGATCCTTCATTCTTTACTTGACGATTTTGGCTCTATCTCCCTCATTTATTGGTGGTATCACCCACTGTTAATTGGGATGAAAATCAATAGGGTAGTTGAACTCTATATTATCACTAATTATTAGTTTCATAAACTAATTCCTTGTATTTCTTTCTAAATCACTAAATTATTTTTTGTATCATGTTTTTTGATTACGATTAATCGACGTCAATTCATCATTGATATTTAATGAGATAGATCCTAATAGTTCATGGAAGGTGTTGCATTGAAATTTCATTATATTTATATGATTAAGTTACACTATATGATGGATAAATACACTATATAAATGTAATAATAGTACTAAGAGACTATAATATAATTTAAATACAATAATTAGAGTTTTAAATTCTAGTGTGCTTTGGTCTCTTAGAATAATCCCACAAAAGAAAAAAACTATGAAAATGTAGTCATTTAAAATATGATCATTATTTTGAAAATGAAGTATATATAACATTGATAAAATATTTTTTGAACAAATAAATATATAAATAAGATGTATTTATAGGTTTTTAAAAGTTCATATGCGCATTGGAAAAGTGACTATAAAAATAGTAACATGGTTGTTAGAATCATTACGTGACTATTAGATTAATAAACATACCATTAGGATAAATTATGACTTAAAAATTTAAATATTTTTTTATCCTGAAATAAATAAGTATGTATAAGTACCAAAATTCTATTAAATAATTACTCAATAAATGTAAATAATGAAATCATATGTTTACATTTTTAGTAAAATATATACAAGAATTAAATATTAAAATTACCTTATTTATAAATTCATTTTAAAAAATGGAAATAATTTTTCAATTTTTTTTTCAAATTTGTTCAATAAAAAGATTTTTAAAATTTCAATAATGAGGAAAATATGGATGTGAATAGTGAAATACAATAAAATATAATGCTTTAAAATAAATGTTAAATAAATTATTAAATTACTAATAGTTTTAATAAAAAATACATTAACTCAACCTCATATGCATAAAATAATATAAATAGTAACAATGATCAATACTATTGATAATTTTAAGAAAAATATAAAAAATTATTCAATATTTTATTAACCCCCTTCACCTATATATACACTAATATTACAATTATTCCTGCTAAATTATAAGAATTATTACTTTGGAAACATCCAACCAAAATACATTCACAAAATAATATATCCAAAAATTTTAGGTTTTGGTTTCAAAAATAATAATTCCTTATAGTCCATGTAGCATATAAAATGTGGACTTCAAGTGGAAGAGGTAAATTAATATTGCGGGTCTTCTACACCTTTTACCTCCCACAAATATCTTATAACTTTAATTATATAATGAAATTAACATCATATGTATACATAAAATTTATTATATTAATATAATATCCATTATACGTCTCTATATAATTTATTTCAAAATGAAAACATTAGTTCTATTATCTCCAAATCACAACCTCTACGAATTTTGTATTTAAATTTTCATTAATACCCCATTGAATTTTTTTAATATCTCATTCTTGTAAAATTATGGTATAAATTAATATATTAAATATTATTTTAACATTTTATAATGATAAAACAAATACTGTATTGATAAGATTATAAATAAACTATTATGGTAAACTCTATCACTGCAAAAAACTTGTTACAAAACATTTTTCAATATAATACCTAAACCTCTTAAAATATAAAAAACATTATATTTTTGAATATTACGAACTCCATATCATGAATCTTCTAATTTTTATAAACTCCTGTGAAAAATAATTAGGATATTTATCTATATGATAAAAAATATCATAAATAAATAAACAAATATGGTGAAATAATCAACACAAACAAATATTAATTAGTTCCTAATTAATTGATGTAAATGTAATATAATAAGTGTAGTAACAATGTGGAATAGTTTGAAACCAATAACATGATATTCATTGATTCGGTAACCTAAATGATCACTATATGGTGACTCAGATATAAGTTAAGTGGACTCCCTCTAAAACTCATTTTATTTGTTTTTATATCCATTATAATTATCAATATCTCTATGTTAACATTATTTAAAATACACTTAAATGGGTATATAATATTTTATTATATACCTATAGTCTTAGGCTATGGATTGAATCACATGAATATCATAGATTAGAATATCTTGATAATGTATAAGTCCTGATATACCTCTATCATAGCATACGATAGAATTATGATATGGGTGCATAAACACTTCTAAATAACTCTCATGGTGTACCTTTAGATACTAATCAACTAGTTGATTCATTTATGGAATGTAAAATCAATTGAAACAATTGAATTATAATATTTTTAGTAGTCGGGAATTATGAGAAATGCATATCAGCTACTATCTAATAAAATATGATCCTTAACTCCCTCCATTAAATAACTAGATCAAATATAAAGAGATTATACCCCTTTATGAAGGTATGCATGATTTAGTAAAGCTAAAATAAATTCTCCCTATTCCACACTTCTCACCATTAATATTCATAGAGAACGTGCTAGTACAAATTTGATGTTCATAGGTACCATCATAGTGTTTGAGGATCCTAATGACCGATGACATCCCTGTCTAGGTGATAGTCTATTGGGTTTGAATATTTTAATATGATTATGAAAAATCCTTTTTGTTCGATAGATATGGATTTTGAAATACTAATGGTTTTCCTATTTTTTTTTCTGTTCTTGATTCTATATGTTGGTTATTTTATGATAGATCAATCACTTTAATGGCTTCGTTTCACTGGTTTATTTTCATGTGATGATGTACTACAACATATCAGTTGTTCTAGAGATATGTTCATCTATGAATAAAAATATTATTTTTATATTTTCATTAAGGAAATGAATATCATAACATGAAACAATAAATATTTTATTTTCTGATATGAAGTAATGATTTTCATCAATTGGATCTCTTTTATTGGATTTGTGATATAATATATAATAATGCATGATCCCATTTTTTCATAGTCTTAGGGTATGTCTAGTGTATATCATAATGTTTGATATATCAGAATCTCATGATTTTTTATGTACTATAAGCTATGATATAGGTGATATAATTGGTTATAATTGAAATATGGTTTGAATAAAAATGTATCACCATTTTTAATGATAATATAACATATATAATTAAATAAAATTAGATATATAAAATTTGATTCATCCATGTGTATTGGATACACCATTGGTAACCTTTATATATCATGGTTTTACATCATAAGGGTTATACCAATAATAACCTTTACATATCTAGTATTATGGTTGAGTATCCTTTACCTAATCTCTAATACAGTTGGGTAACATTTATGTATAAAGTAACCTTTATGCTTGTCTCTACCACAATAAATATATGTATGGGTACTAAAAGATATATTTCAGATCTTATAATTAATAATTATTCTTTATCGATCATGAATTTTTTTTCCAATAAAAATCTTATTAAATTTAAAATTTTAGCTCACTTCCTTAGAGTTTATTATTATTTTTTAAATGATAAAAACATTTCATTTCAAATAAGATTTTTTTTAATACTAAATTAAATATGAAATGATCATATTAATATCCCATGTTTAAATAATAAATATAATTTTTATTTATTTAGATATTCATTTTGGATATTCTGGTTACTAAATTATTTTTGAAATGTGAATAATATGTATTACTTAATTTATGTAAAAAATATATTTTGATATTTTTTTCCATGCATTACATGGTAGGTGTAACAACATAAGATTATATTTTCTTCTAACTTAGACACACTTTTTAATTAAATTTATTAACTTGAATTTATTTATTGAATATAGTTTACACATAATATGTATCATAATATGATGAAATTAGATTCTATCTTGAGTAAAGTATCCTTGGGTAGAGGGACTTTGGGTTGGAATTACAACTACCCTGCTAGATTATGCCTTATTCTATAAAGTTAGGGGTTGGATATCTTTTTATCTAGGAATAATCATGTGATGATGTATAATTTTATATATTTCTAAAACATTGTATGAAAATTCAAAAACAATACGCATATGATTTATTTGGATATGTGTAAATATGTTTAGATATTATTTTTTGTTAACAATGACTATGGGTTGTGTAAAGAGTTTGAAATTAATATGGTTTGAATATATTAAATTTTCGGATTGAGTAGGGGTTCTAAAAGAAAATCATTAGAATTATGCATACAAAAAATATATAAAATATGAGATAATAAATATTGAATGTGATTCAATAGTTATGGATTTAATATGGATGCGACCAATATTAAGTTGGAGATAATTTAAAATAAATCCCCTTTAATATTAAGTGTGAGATTACATTCATAGTGAAACTTGTTAAGGCCTTGATCATTTAGTTTGGCTGACGCTGACCACCAGGTTCCCATAAATTATCTAATATAAGGAATGTAAGTAACAAACTGACCCTAACTATTAGGTTCCTCATTCTTGGAATTTTCTTTAGGTTACACTTAAGTGGGAAAACCTAACTAATAAGATACAAGAGAAATAGGGTTTATTTAATCCACATAATGTATTTGGATAAGGATTTATGCACTTAGTTATCCAATATTCATATATGATATGAATAAAAATAGTTTTCTACTAGATACAATCTTGGATTGTTTACATTCATAATCCGTTTAACTCATGATCAAATATGGTTTTTGGATTAATAAGTTGATATCATGTATGGGGTTACGAGCACATTCATTAAATTACCTTTATGAAAAGATTTAAAACATGATAATCAACCATAGATACGTGTTTGTTATAAATTATGTATTCCGTCATTTTCATCATTTTGATATCTTATTAGCATGACATATATAATTATATCTTAGATTGGTTTCCATGGTTGAGCAGTGTTCTCAAGGACAAATATTAAATTAATTTGAATTTTATTTTTATAGATATTAGTTTTTATAACTTTGACACGTGGGTATTAGATATTTTCTATGCTTCACACATTTGTGTCGATAAATAACGAATTAGATACAAGATATAATTTTAGAAAGGTGAAGTAGGACTATATATTGGATATGGGTGATGAGTTATTTCACTAATGGTTAGAACTTATGATATAAGTATACAAAGTGTATTAGTCTTATAATTGAAAAATTAATATTATGTTCCTAACATAAACATAAATTTGATTTTAATATATTTTTTTAGAAAATATTTGATTTACATTAATTATTTTTTACTAGAGAAGTTATATATATATATGAATAAAATGTTTTATGGAAGCAGGGAAATAATATAATGATTATACATTCTAGATATAGAGAATATTGTTACTAATGTATTTAATAATAATGTTAATGTTTATTATAACCCTAAAGACCTTTTTCATTATAACCAATGATATATAAATGAATAACACAATCAAATAATTAATAGACATAGATTATTGGAATCATTTGATTATAAATCACCTGATAATAAAGAATTTAGTTTATTAGATAAAATGACTAAAGAAACTTTTAGTAGAGAATATGATAGGGATCATTAAATATTGGATATAATTCATGGAGATTTATATAGACTAATGAGTACTCAAGAAAGTGGGGGATCTCCTATAGCATTGAACTTCAAACCCAAAATCTGGTGCTCAAAAGATAAATATTTCATTTATAGCTTTTATTCTAATAAATGGGGCCCATTATTCCATCATCAAATTAAAATCATTAAAAGGAATTATTGGATCACTTACATAGTCAAAGAATTTTTGGTTTATAGTTTTAGATAATTAGGATAAACTCTTACATAAACAACTCTAATGACATCTTATGATTATTTTCCCACTATACCCAACTCTTCATATTACATATTATGTCTTCAAAATATCAAATACAATTATTCACATATGAACTCTTTTTAGACTCAAATAATTTTATATAATTATTTATAACATAGGGAAGATAAAAAAAGAAGTGTGAGCTCAAATGCTCATTAAGGGTAATCACAAACATTAAAATTTTAAATACATTAGTGAGAATAAGATGAAAATAAGGGTATGATGATATAATAAATGTTCATGAGAACAAAATATGATTATTGAAACAAATAAATTACTATATGATTAATCATGAAACAAGGAATAATTATTAGAAGAAGGTAAGAGTCATAGAAAGAACTAATCTTGATACATGTAATATCAATCTTGGTCAAAGGAATCATTAAAACCCCATATTATGCATAAAAAATACATATCGGTATCTTGGAACATGATCTTTATAGAACTCTTATAAAACCCATATAAACCCTTACAAATTATAATCAGTATACAATCAGCTTTGAATATAATTACACAATGAATTAGAGAGCTATCTGGGTGCCCTTGTCAAATAATCTATATTAATCCCAACCATTATAATAAACAATTCTAAAGTAATATAACATGAATAAAGTACATAGAACATGAGTGACATCCTAAAACTCACAAGAACATACATTATTAAATTAATAACTTGATTAACTCATGAAAAATAAACGAGTTCCATGATAATATATTTACAAAAATAAAAATCATAAAGAGAAATAATCAGGATATAATCAATTAAAAATATCCCTATTGGAGAATAATTAACAAATAAGTTTTTTCAAATTGATGAACAAAAATTCCATTAAAATATCAATAAAATCATTCATAAGGAAAACATTTTTTTCACTTTGGAAATCAATTTGAAAAACTAAAAATATAAAAACTAGTAGGAAAATCATTTTAATTGAAAATAAACAAGGAAGATTGAAAAGGGTGATTGTAATTAAATAATGGTCATTATGGTTGGAAATTTCATCCATATCATAAATTTTGAGAATAAAAATATTTTTTTTTCCAAAATTATTTAAAAGTAACCAAAATTAAATCATTTAGAAAAAATTGAGAACCTTCCATTATAATTTTTTTTAATATAAGTTAAAAAATCATGTAAAATATATTTATCCTAAAATTAATTTTTATAAAACAAATTGTTTTCAAAAAATTAGGAAGCATAGATATGGAAGTGAAAAATTATTGATCTAAAAGAATATATAAGAACAATATCACTTATAAATGAATTTCTTTATCTTTTTAATAAAAAATATATGAACTGAAAATTAAACATTCAAACCAAGTTTATAACTATAGGGGAATTAATATGATGTTGTTCATGAAAATAAGTGTATATGTTTTCCCTCAACGTGACTTTTAACATAAATAATCTAGAAATAAAATGTAATTTTAACATAAAGATTTTTCAACTTTTATAACTATTCAATCATAATGCCCATAAAAGAATAATGTAAAATGAAAATTTTAATATAATAAAAATAAGGATAATTAGTATATATTATGTCAAAGGTAACATATGTACAAATCATAAAATAAAATACATTTATATAATAAATATATGTCCTAAGGAAATGTAATTTGAGATGAATACCTAATACAATGAAATATCATTGAATTGATAATTAAATAATAAAGAGATTATGTGAACAAATGTAATTCCACAAGAAAAGTTGATATATTTAATAAAATATTTTACATATAAATTAATTTATAATCATGGAATGAAAAAGCGAATGATGTAGAGTGATAACCCAACAATAATATTATTTAGCTAAGAAACCCTTTACCAATTGGTATATTTCAAGTCAAATAGCATTGGATAGAATAATTAAAATTAATACATAAAATATCATTAAATATATAGGATTCATGTTGTAACATGTAGAACTTTTAGTATATATACCATATGAGAGAAATTTGGTGCATAACCATAAAATATTCCTTATTGAAAGTAAAATGAGAAGAAATCCTTTACTTCTAGTCTAGACTTTCTATATATGTCCTTTAACACTTGTTGAATAAGAAAACATAAAATATTTTTTATAAATAAAATTTTCTACATTTAATACCTTATCATTATAAAATTTAGTTATTTTATTTTAATGATATATTTAATTACTTTATCAATCATGTTGATGTTGGTAAGTTTAACAACGCTAGGTTTGTGACTTCCATAACAACATCAATGTGTTGATCATGGGAAAAGGATTAATTATTCTATCATATAAAGAATAATATTAATGAAATTATTATATTTTTACACTTAAATTATAATTTTAAAACCAATGAATATTTTTTGATCTAGTAAATGAACTATGTCATAATCATGGAATGGTAGGTCAAACATACACATGGGAAACATTTCTATTTTTCCATTATTATTATGGAAAGAAAGTAAGTTTTATTTTGTCTTTACATAATGATGATAATATTTTAAATACCATATTATTTATTTAAATAAATATAGTAACACGCATAAAAACATAGACACACACACACACACACACTAATATATATATCATCCACATGATGTGGTGATGAGAAATGAATCGCGTCACTTTTTTGGGGTGTTAGTCCACAAGTACGCATGATTATTGTTATAATTTTTCAATATATGGAAAGGTTGGAAAATATGTGATCTATTATCTTTTAATAATGATAAATATTTCATTAATATCATATATTAAAATTAAATCCATATTTATAACCCGCCTTAAGGGGTGGTTATATAAAATAAATTACTTTGACCCTCAAGGAGGTAGTCCATTGTCCGAGGAACGATAAATTATTTTACCATTTGATTGATGATAGAGATAGAAATAGGTTATAACGTTAATATAATAAAATCATAGTATATTAATTATATTTATTTTTTATCTCATCAATTTTTTAGAAGATTTTAGGTTTGTGGAAGAATAAATAAAATAAAAGCGCTTAGTTAATAACTATGCAACTTTTTTGGGAAACCACCTTTTAATTACACCTCAATCCATATAAGATTGGTAATAGGTCCAAAATTAGACATATATAATGTGATGTGGTATTTTTGGAAGGTATTTTAGAATATATTGGATGACTCAAATGGTTCTTGAGGTGTGAAAAAATCAAAACAGGAGGTTATCCTTCATAGGAGTGGGGAGGGGTACTTTTGGAATTTATTTAAATATTAAATTAATTTAAATTAATTTTTATTGTTAAATTTGATCCAAAATTGATAATATTATAAGATAATTTGAGTATAAGTTTAAATGAAATCATTAAATAAAATTTAAACAAGTTTATATTAAATTTTTACACTTATCTTTTTTTTTCTTTAACCCTTCATTAACCTTTTGACAATTACGATAATATCAATGTTTTTAGTCTTAAGGGTTTCATATAGTTACTATAAAAAGAAAAAAGATCATTAATGGACCATGATTGATTTTATAAATCCTATCCTATTAAATTTTCTGAATATATGATTGTGACGAATTTTAAATAATTTAGTTATATATTATTTTTTATAAAGTTCCATTAATGTTAATTTTGGATCTATTCTATTAATTTTACTTTTTAAAATATACAAGAATATAATGTAATTCGAATACAAAGACTAAAAACCTACATAATATTTCATGTCTATCTATATAAATAACATAACATAAATATTCATTGAAATCAAATTATCTTTGAACATTTTTAAAATTTATCATTTTATTTTTCTATTAATTGAATAATTATGACATCAACATTGCATAATATTTAAGTTTAAATATTTATTCACTAAGAGTTTAAAATAAATTATCATGATAAATCAAATAAAATAATTAAAATTTTAAATTAATTCAAAATATATTTTTACCTTTTAAACAATTGAAATGAAAAGACAATTTTCAATAAAAATCATTATTTTTCATTAATCATTAAAAAAAACTTTTTAGAAAAATATCAAAATTTCACCATAATATGATATCAATATTATGATTTAAAAAATTAAGTTAATTTTATAAAATAAAAATTATAAAATTTATAGAAATTAATTGTAATATTTTATCATAGAAAAAGTAATAAAAATAATTTTTGAAGAAAACATTTTTTTTTATAAAGAAGATGACTTGACTAAAAATAGAATTACTATTTACTAAGAATTAATTATTACATTTTCATTTATTAAGGAACATTATATCTATTTAATAATTTGATTAATCCTTCACATTTCCACCAATTCAATGGAAAGGTTATAATAGTCATCTAATATTTCATTGTTCGTTTAAGCTTGGAGTTGTCTATCTTTTACTATATCAAACATTGTATTTATTTTAAAATATAAAGATATTACATTATCCTTCCTATTAATAAATTATGGCCTCAAATTTTGAAATATAACTCAGAAATCAAAATTTTGACATTTGAAAATATCTTTCTTGAAATCCTACATTACCAAAAGGGTTAATAAAACCTCAAATTGAAAAGGGAGAAAGAGAAGTACAAAGGCCATCTAGAAATAACACATTCAATGTATCATAATAGGAGAGAATTAGTGGGAGGTTTAGATATGGAAATGGAAGAAAATAATTGTTTCCAAATAATTATATATAGTGATTTAGAACATTGATTATGATAAATTTAATGATCATGATAATGTTAATGAGAATAAAACTATTAACCTAGTAGGTGTGAAAAGGATAATCGATTCATCAGAATTAAGAGGAATTGGATTTTTTTCCTTAATCTTTTACTAATGTTTATGAATTATTTTTTATTCTAGAATATAAAAATAAAGAAATATACATACCTGATGAGAAAAATTTCACCCTCTAATCAATTTCCAATATAATCTCATCCTTTTCTCTAAACAATGAATATTCAAGACGAAATTTCCATGTATGAAGCACTATAATCCACTTATAATAGATCACATAATACAAAAAAGGATAAAAATATATTTCTACTATCTTTAAAAATTATTAAAACCCAAAGGGATATAATAAGATAAGATAATTCCAAAAAAACAAAATTACCTTCGTAGAAAGAAGTACAACATTAATCTCCAAAATTCAATAATAATTCCAAAATATCAAACTAAATAATTCCATAAATAACAATACATAAAATTATTAAAAATAATCTTAAATAATATTGAATCCCTACAATCATAAGGATTTTTTCATATATTCTCCCAAGATAAATTTAATATTTATCTTCTAATACGTTTATCTTCACTCATAAAGCCACATACCCAAAAGGTATATTCCATAATAATATAATATCTAAAATATTCTATTAATTTAAAAAAATAACCCAAAAAAATAAAGACACATTAATATCATATATGACTGTAAAAGATAATTCAACCTTGACTCCTCAAATAACAATTCATGTTAAACCTAAGAGTTATAGATTCTTCAACCCAATAAAGAGTCTCCCAAAATATCATCTATAACCTTAAATTTCCATTACCTAAAATCTCAAATAGGGTTTCTAATAATTTGAAATTATTTTCAAACATAAAATCACAAACCCATGATGGTATCTATAACTCTTAAAATAAACTCTCATGAACATATAATTATATTTAAAGTTCTATAAACCCTCCTCTGATACGAATAGTTACTCCTCCTCTAATAGCCCAAAGGCCTTCATTTTTTATTGATTTTTGATAATACACCTTTCAAGGGGTGAGGTGGAACCCTTACAAGGCCTGTAGGCATAAGTATTACATGGAATGTAGGAATTAGAAGAATTTATTACCTATAGGCATCCACATTACATACCACCCAGACTAACTACTTGGAACTGCTCCTCCCCAACAGCTTCATCATGAAATCTGCTCTGCACCTTCGCATGACTGTTTAGCTAGGCTTTCTCATGCATGCACAGTCTTGTCCCGATGGCAGGTTCCATACCCTCTAATTCTTGCAATATGTTTAGCTTATGCTGTGGTGAAAGCTCTTTGCTCATCCTCCTTTTGGAGCTTCTTCGTTATAGGTTGTCTAGTTTGTATCTGCACTAAAGGTGACCGGAAGTCCTTGAAGTTTCCCAAAGGCCTTACTGAAAAAATGACACAATTTATTCAATCCAAATATTAAAATCATCTATATGAAATATTTAATCACTTACATACTCATGGACATTTTTGGTTTAGAGTTTCAAAGAATTAGAACCAAATCCTACTTAAACAACACTCATTACATAAAGAGATAATGTTTCCCACTATAACCAATTATTCATATTCTATATTAATTATTCCACATCTCCCATAAAATTCTTCACTTATGAAATCTTTCTAGTCCCAAATAATTTAACAAAATGCTTTATTACCTGGGGAATATGGAACAAAATAATGGTGAGATCAAATACATTGTAATGGTATACATAAACACTAACAATTGAAAGTCATCAATGAGAATACAATGAGCATAAGTATATGTTGACATAATCAATGTTCATGAGAATAACATAAGATAATTCAAACCCATTAATACATGGATCATCAATCATAAAACATGTTAAAAATATTTAACAGTGGTAAGGGTCATATGAACCAATAATCATAATCCATTTAATGTTAATATTGGTAAAAAGAATTATTACAAACCCATAGTAATTATAAAGAAAATGTGTTGGTATCTTGGGACATTATCTTCACATAACCCTTATAGAACCCTTACAGAACCCATAAAAAACCCTTACAAATAAGAATGACCATACAATGAAATTCGAATATAATTACTCAATTAGTTGGAGCACTATTTGGGTGCCCCCATAATATAAGCTATAAGCTCACCCATTATCAAAAAAAAATTAAAAATACATAACATGAATAAAGTATATAGAAACTACATATCACCATAAATCTAATAAAAAAACAAAATTCATTTCATGAATATATTAAATCTTGGAAATGAAATAGGTTCCTTTGAAACCTATTTGAAATATTAATAATCAATTAAGAAATGATGAGGATGGTATCAATAAAAAATATCCCTTTTGGAGTATAAGCAACATCAAGGGATGTTTACATTGATTAATTTAAATACCAATATAAGATAGTTAAAATTATTCATATGAAAAATAATCTATTCAATTTGAAGATAACTTAAAAAAACTAAAAAATTAAAAAATTCTATGAAAAGACATATATTTTACAACACCCTTGGAAACATATAAATGAATTATTAAATAAAATAGTGGTCATGATAATAAGAGAATCCAGTTATGTTATAAATGATATTATTTTAAAATATTTTGTAGATGGAGTCAAAAGTGACCCATTTGGAGAAAATTTGAAAATTTTAATTGTATAACCTTTGAAAGGAAAGTCAAATATCATTTAAAATATATTTCGAAAAGAATTTATGTTTATAAAATAACGTTTCTAGAAACATTTTAGAAATTCTATTATGGAAGAAAAAGATTGCCATTCTAAAAAATGATACAAGATCAACATCACCTACAACCATCTTTCTTGATGTTTATTTAATTAATAAGGGATGTAATTGAGATTAAACATGTAATAAAATAATACATACAGGAGAATAAAAAATAATTTTTTCCTGAAAATAAGTTTATATGATTATACCCAAGGAACATTGAAGATAAACAATTCTGAAAAGGAAAATATATTGTACCAAAAAGATTTTTCCACTTTGGTAACTCTTCAATTATATTCCCAATGAAAGAATAACATCAAATGAAACTTTAGATACTATGAACATAATAATATTCATGTTATATTATGTAAATGGGAAAAAATATACACATCATAATTGATTATAGGTTTATTTCATAAACATATGTCTCAATGAAAAGTAATTCGAGACAAATAATACTCATAATGATCATATCATTGAATTAGTAATTAATAAATGATGATTATATGTGTAAACATGTAATTTCACAAAAACATATATGTAAATAATAATTTTTTTATATATTTATTGAAATATAATCAAGGAATTATATCGTCAATGAAGAAGTGTCATAACCCAATGAAAGGAAATAGATTTAAGAAATTGTTTACCACTTGGAAGTATTTCAGGTCAAATACAATTGGATATAACAATTAAAATTGTGACATAAAATATCTTGAAGTATGAGGTACTACTGATATAAATTTAAAAGGGGTATATATACACCATATAAATGAAAATTGGTTCATAAAAATAAAATACACCTTGATGAATGTATATTAAGATGAAATCCCTCTCCTCGAGAGCAGTCTTGCTATATATGTCCTTTAACACATGTGTAATAAATTCCTATCAACTATTTGATGTATTAGGAAAATTTTAATTTCTTAATAACTCATCCTTAAACCATTTATTTAATTTACTATAATGAAATATTTAATTACTTCCTCATTTATGTCCATGATAGGAACTTTATGGACGTTCGATTAGTAATGTTCAAAATAGCTTCAGTGTGTTAACTATGGTCAAAGGGGTAATTATTCCATAATATCAAGAATCATAATAGTGAAATAATTATTTTTTTTATACATAAATTATACATTTAAAATATATCATGGTTGATGGTTCTGAAAAATTAAATTTGTTACAATCATGGAGATGGTCTGCCGTATGTACGTAGGAGTAACATTTCCATTTTTCAATGATCTTTATAGAAACTAGGTAAGTATTAATTTATCTTTCAGAAATAATTATAATATCAAAAATAAATTATTATTTATTAAAAAAAATCACACAAATTTACACACATATCATCCAATTGATATGGTGATGGAAAACAAATCACATCGATTTGTGGAGGTAATAGTCTACATGTACACATAAATGGCATTATCATTTTTCATTGTATAAAATTTATGACGATTAAAGATATATTATATTTTAATAATGATAAATATATCAAGAATATAATATATAAACATTAAATTCACCATTATATATTTTCCTAATGGGAGGTGATGAAAAAATATTACATCGGTCTACGAGGAAATAGTACGACGTACACATGAAAGATGAATTATTTACCCATTTTATAGTGGTTGGAGAAAGATATAGGTTTTTAATCTAACATAATAACATAATAAAATATGTAATATACTGATTTTATTATATAATCATTGTTGGAGAATATTTTACGGATTTGGAAGAAGAAATAAAAATAAAATGATTGGTTAAGAACTACAATTATTTTTCAAAAAATCTCCCTTGCTTTACACCTTAATCCATCTATGTTTGGTATTCTGCCTAAAAAAATACCTCTATAATGTGTTGAGTAATTTTAAAAAGGTATTTGAGAAGATATTATTCGATCAAATGGTTCTTGAGGTTCAAATAAATGAGAAGAATATGTTTCCTTTTATAAGAGACAGATGGGGAACTTTTAGAATTTCTTAAAATATTATATTAATATAAATGTATATTTATGGTCAAATAGAAAATATTGATAAAACTATAATTAATTAAGATGATTATTAAATATAATATCATAAAAAAAATATTTTTTCATGTTTGGATCACATTTTTACTCTTATAGTTTTGATTTAACCCTTTGTTAACCCCTTTGACAATTATAGTGATATCAATGGTTTTTATTACTAAGGGGATAATCTAGGCACTATAAATGGAAAATGGGCCCATAAATAGAAAATATTGGATTAAATTAACCATATACCATTCCATTTTATAGATTTATGATTTTTATGAATTTATATCTTTTAATAAATTATTATTTATTATAAAATATCATTAATGTCAATAATGGAAATATTCATTTAATTTGACTTCTAAAAATAAAAGTATATAATGAAATTAAAATATTATGAATAATAGACTCTATAATATTTCATTTTTATCAATAAAAATAATGGGAAAAAATATTCATTCAAATCATATTACTTTTTAATATTTTTAAAATAAATTATTTTATTTTTCAATTAAATGAGTAATTACAACACAAGTGTTGCATAATATTTGAAGGAAATTATTTCATCACTGAAAATTAAAAAAAATTAACATGAAGAAAAACATTTATCTTTAAAATAACTATTTATAACTCATCCTATACTAGGTTTGTCCTTATGTTAATAATATTAGAGTTATTAAAATCAAGAGTGTGGAACTTTTGGATTTATATTCAATCAAATATTATAAAAGTTTAAATCATATCAAAATATAAAAAATTAAATATATTATAATTTTTTATGATTATCAATGACATATATTGATAAAATAAAATTAATTCAATAGTTAGTGTAATTTTTTAGTCATCATCATTTTATTTTTTTACATAAATTACTAGAGTTACACTTTATCGTGGAAATAAAAATTACCAATGTTAATTTTCATATTGACAAAAAATAAAAGTGAAATATTTACTAAATATGTAGATTAGGAATAAAAATTAATAATAAATTTTTAAAAATTCAAAATATAGAATTTTAAAAATATAATTTAAAATTAAAGTGGAAAACATGATGAAAAACAGTTTTTTTCCAAAAAAATGAATTTTTAAGTGTAAAATGTTTTCATACTAAATTAAATTATAAAAATAATTTGAAAATCCATAATTGGATCATTTTAAATAAAAATTAACTAATGGAATCTTGAGACTAGTCAATAATATAATTTTACTTTTTAAATAATCAAAAATAAAATACAATATTATATAAAATTCAATATCATCCAGTATTCATAGAAAAACTAAACATCATAGAAAAATATAAAAAATTTACCATATTATAATTTTTATAAGATGATTTTGAAAATGAATTTGATATTTTCAAAATAATTTTGAAATCCGTATAAATTAATTAAAATATTTCCTTAACAAAAACCAATAAAAATTATTTTTGAAGAAAACTTGTTTTTGATTAATAAAACGACATTACATAAAATAGTGTAATTATTTCCTATGAATTGATCAATAAATTTTAATTGATTTAGGATATTCTTATATATATTTATATCATAATTCAGTTAAGTATATTCATTCATGCTAATTTAATGACTAGATTGTGACATTAATTTAATATTTCATGGTTCATTTAAGCATGAAGTTTCATATGTTGTATATTATTGAACATTGCCTTTATTTTAAAATATCAAGATATTATAGGATCTAGGTTCTTAATAACCTTACCTACGAGTTTAATTGGTTAGGTATGTGTTTATAATGAAAGAAAACTTTTAAAAATTTAAAATTTTCTTATATTCTTAGAATGAAGAATAGAAACAACTCGGTAAGAGTATTAAGATTATATAATTAGATTGGGTTGGTGAATAATTGAGTCAAGAATTCACTATTTATCTATGAGATCATTTAATTTCTCCATAACTCAGTCAACCTAAAACACAATAGTGGAGTTAAAAGTCTAACAATCAAAATTTATACCCTATTTGAAAAGCTTTGGTCAACAATAAGTCATTGTGACCTTCCCAATTAATTCTAGGAATATTCTCAAGAGATTATTGAATTTATATATAATTATGTTCCATATAAAGAGTTCATAATTATACCTTATGGTATATGGAATGGTAAATTACCCTATATTTGTTATATGGATTTTGGGTTGTAAGGAATGTGTGTTAAATTTTGATTATAATAAAATTGTCACTAAATCAAAGAAATTATAATTTTTGGGAAATTCAAATGATAATGCGGGATACAGTTTTAAAACCCTATTAATAAAAAACTATTTGTTTCCTATTAAGGTGTTTTACATGAGAAGGATTACATTTTTAAATCAGTTAGTGGGAGGAAATTTTATCTTAGGGAAATTCTTGTAAAATATGTGTTCTTGAGTTGGAATTTGATCTATTTTTACAAAGAGCTATAGGTGGGGAAATGACTCAAGTTACATCAGAACCTGAAATGATTGGTCGGATTCATCAGGTTTCCAAGTGATTTTTGTTAACTATGTAAAATACTGATGAATTAATGTTTTTATATGAAAAACCCAATATAAATAGAGAATATATTAAGAGTTATAATTCTATGAAAATGATAAGTGTAATGATATTTGGGATATAACCCATGTACAAAAACTAGGTTTCAAACATAGTGGATGCACCAAAAAAGGTGATACCTATAATTTAATGTAAATGCCTGAGATGATCAAATCTATCACTTAAACTGACTCACCAATTAGACTAAAGGTTCTTCCCAATATCTACAGGATATGAAAAGGAGTGTGGGAATCAGAGGAGATATGATTAGGAATAATATTCCCCTCAAATATGAGCTAACACATAATAGATCTTTTACCCATGGTCTAACATAGATCATCTATACATAAAATTTCTAAGAAAAATCAAATGAGAAGAAACAGAATAAATAAAAAAAACTATTGATTCATCAACAATAATAATTAATGAAACGGTTTTTATTATCATACATCATCAAAACAATATACATAACAAATAATAAGAGTAAATGTTAAAAATAAATAATCTGGAGGCTTTCTTAGATGATATATAAATAACCCAAAATAGAAACAAATCACCATCTAAACCACATCTCCAAACACCTCCCTGCAACCTATAGTTTCTCAAAATATCATAAATCACCATTTTGGCATAAAAATGAAATAATAAATACCATATAATTTAAACTTAATACTATATTCAACATGAAAAATGCACAAACACACAATAGTGTGTATGTACGGTCTGAGCAAAAAATCCCAGTAGGATCCTATCAAGGAGTGTATGAAATTCCATTAATATAAAGGTCACAAATTATTATTTGATATAAAATTGGGAATATAGTTTTCCATTTATAATAGCATCATAAAAAAAATCATGTTCCTTATAATATATAAAAACAATCATTTCATACTTTCATGAAAAAAATTCAAAATACTTTGAAAACCACACCACACAAATTTTAATTCAAGGAAACAAAACAAATCCCATTAAAAATTATTTTACTAAATATTCCATGAAAAATCATCCAAACACCAAAAATATATTTTCATTTATGTAACGATCCATATTTTTGAAAAAAGTTATGAATAGTTTTTTTAATTTTAATTTACTGTTTAATCTTAGTAAACACGTGCTATAACCTAGGGTAGGATATTGGAGTTTCTGGGGCTTCTACGGAGCATGCAGTTCTAGAAAAATGGGATGCAAGTAGTGACACATAGTTAGAGGATGTCATGTGACCAAGTATTCATGGTTTTTATAAACAGAGGAACTACAAAAAAGCGCACCTATAATTACACACAATTAGTCTTTTGTTGTTCGAGACTAAGTGCATGACCATATGACCAATTGCAGATACTGAAAAGACCCTTATCACAGGGTTTTCGAATGGTTTTCAAACTGTGTGCCTAAAAAATGACTCTCAAAATTTTTGTGTGAAATGAATCATATACCCATATTTCATTTTAGAAACCTAAATTCCTTTTTCCCTTCTTCCTCCACATTTGGTAGTGGGTCTTCTCCTCCCGTAGATCAAAATACTTCTAAGATTGTGTCTCTTAAAACTCCTTTATCTAGAAACCAATATTAGATATGAAAGTAGCATTGGATAGCCCAAGGTATGGATAACCTCACATACCCTTCTCTCCATGGTATATATCGCCATCTATTGCGCTATTTAGATGTAGGCTAATTCACACTAGTTTCAAGGCATTGGAATATAAATCAAAAATATTCTAACTAGATTCAAATATGAGGTCAATATAAATATAGGATTCATTTATGACCATAAGGTATGCGTTCATGTGGTTTTTCATTTTAGTTTCGATTGTTTTGTATTTATTCAGTCGTTCCATAAGGTGAACTTTTCTGAGCTTCTATATTGTGTTTGGTCATTCATGTATAAATGACCCTAGTGTCTTGATATAGGTTAATTTGTTCTTTCATAGGGGTTTATACATCACACATAATCTAAATTGACACCCATAGGTGTGACACATTTTAATTGTTCATTTTGGCCAAATGGATCAAAATGCAAGGAACCAAATTTATCTTTCGATATGAATTTTTAATGAAATAGACTTTGGATCATGTGTAATTGAAATTTTATAAGGTAACTCGAAGGTATTTAGCTTCTTCTCACTTGTAATTTCCTAAATTATTATTTGGGTTGTTACATGGCCTTACTGTTGACCCCTATACCATTTAATGGAATTTTTCGTGTTCAGGAAAATTTGATGGTTTGGATTGTATAGGTTGTCTAGGGTGAGAAGGATATAACCATCTAAATTATTTTGTTTCAAATGGTATGGTTTTAAGGGATGTCAGGGTTTTCCCTTATTATATTGTTTTATAAAGAAAGGAATCATATGAAATGGATTTATTTTTCTCAAATGAACATGATTGATGGATATTGAACCCATGAATTTTTTCATGTCTTGTTGTATTGATAAATGCTAAATGGGATTTTTTGAGTCACTTAAATATGGTTAATAGAACACATCATAGCTTTTTCCTCATGTTTCATGTGGTATAATTGATTATTCCTTGGTTCCATTATGGAAGGCTTAACAATATGACATAATAGGTAACATATTATGATAATTTTATTTATAGTGGACATGATTATAAATTAAAATCATATATTGTAATGATTACACAATATAGGATGTGGAGCCAAGGGACTATTAGAGACCGTGGTAGGGGAGACTATGTGATCTTCCTAATTAGAGTTTGGGGATTGACCTTGAGATCTCCCCTCATTGTGGATGTCTATAGGTTATGTCCCGGTCCTATTAGTTCATGTATACCAAGATACCATGGGAGATCTTGGTGTTGGGCTTGAGGATAGACCATGAGAGCTACCCTTGGTAGTCGATGTCTGAGAGTTACATCCTAATCCACCAAAACACACACACAAACACAAAAATATATATATATTATATACATATAGTGACCTGGTTAGACATACCTTCCATGTGTCCCTTCATAACATGAGCGGGTGGTTTTTTATTTATTCTTCATTGATTTACTTTCCTTCTTATACCCGCATTCTATTTATTTATGAGAACCTACCCAGATTACACATAGACATCGTTGGTGGTGGCCTAATGATTTTTTTATCTCACACCCTACATGGTATTCCCATATCACCCAAGAAGATTATGTTGTTGTAGGTACGAGAAAGGGTAAAGGACCATCTACAAGATTTTTACTTGTGTACTTAGTTGGAGATTTGGAGCAGAGGATTGATCACAGGGTCGAGATGCTCATGAAGATGTTTTTATTGATTTTAAATTTTGTACAATTGTGTAGTATTCTTCTATTTCCCGTATTATTATAATTCCATGCATCATTTTATCAGACCCTCCCTTTGATGTTTTGTCTATGTTATTTAGCTATCTGTTTGTATTCTATAGCTCAGATATTTAGTTACATTCTATAATTCAACTTTTTATTTCATCTGTCTATTATAATATGCTTTCGATACTATTTTATTTTTGTTGTATCCACTATTTCAATCTAACATGAAGGTATAGTATCCCCATGGTATTATTCTTACACCATCACTGCTAATCGCTAGCATTTGGTGTATCAGGAGATGTGCTTGAGGTCACGTGGATGATTGGGAATAGGGCATAGGATAAGTGACATCTTGGTTTGGGACATCCAAAATTCATATCATAGTAGGTTTGTTTCATGAAATACTACTTGGAGACAATTGAATGGGTATTGGAATTTTTTGAAATGTGTTCACAAGCCCTGTTTGAGCATTATGAACCCATATATGGTGTAGGGGCCATGTTTCCAAAATTTTCATTGATGTTCTATTTTTGGACTATTATTATTGATAAAATTTCATCATTGGGTGATAAAAAAGCCTTGTGATTTTATTGGAATTATGATTTCATTACTTTGGCCTAATGAAATGAGGGATGTTCATTGGATCATGCATCACGATATGCACAATATGAATAGGCCACACATTCCTCCATGTCATGTTTAATTTTCAGCGAGCATTTCCTATTGCATAGTCATTGTTCCAAGATATATATATATATATATTATAATTAATCTGAAACCTTTTTAAGTTTTGGATCATGTTATGGTGTGAGGTTAGTGGGTACCAAATTTTGATTTATAAGGTGTATAGGTCCTTATTGACATAAAAATGGAATTCCATCTACCTCAACCATATAAAAATAGATTGAATACATGAAAAAGTGAAATTTAAATGATAATGTCATCGAAGTGAGTGCCATAGTTTTTGTTCAGATGGTGTATGGGACCATATGGACTAAAAAATGGCATATCATTGGATTCATCCAACTCAAATGATTTAAATGGTTACATTGAACCCTTTTTTTCAAATGGGAAATGAATTTTAACATGATAACAACCATTTTACACATTTCTAACACAAAATATTAACCTAAAATCAGACATAGTAGTGGTTGTTTTTCATTCTCCTATCCTATTATGTTTTGTTCCACCATCTAGAACTGGATTTTAAATTAGGAAGAGAGGTATAATATGTTCATAAGAGGATTTAATACATGTCCTAGTTTCTTAAATACAATCTTCTGAATTATGTTAATCTCATATGATATGTTCATTTGGAATTTCAGAATTATGATGCAATGATGTACTTGAGCCACACACCTCAAAGGTGGAGGCAATAATGTTTTTAAGTTGGAGGTCATTGAGCTTCCAGTTATTCCTCTGTTTGAGGCACCAATGGCTCCTCTTCATGTTCCTGAGACATGTGCCGATGCCCATTTTTGAGAGGGTTTCTTAAGTATGTTTTAGAACATCCATGGAACCGTTAGACCTTCCCCAATTATGGAGGAGTTGACACACGAGTTTTAGTATTATCATCCTCCCACCTTCTTTAGGGATGTTGGAACACATGATGTAGAGTCTTGGATCAAGGATATCATGTATATATTTGAGCACATGGAGATAGATCCAGAGGGAAGGATTAAGAAAGCTACTTATATTCTTTGAGATTCAACTAAGAGGTGGTGGGATGTCATCACACTGGTAGATCGACATAAGGAGATGGTTTGGGATGACATTTGTACCCTCTTCTAAGAATAATTCATTCCTCTTACTCTAAGGGATGAAAGAGAAAGAGGATTCATGAATCTATGGAAAGGGATAATTTTGTTTATAGAATACTCATCCCATTTCACTAATCTAAAATACTTCACTCCCTCTACAAGTGATAATGATTTAATGACTATCAATCAATTTGAGGATGGGTTTTGTCACACCATCTAGTTGAAGGTCAATATCTTTAGGTGGATGATCATTACTGAAATAATAAAAAATACACTAATTGTAGAATATAATCTTAGGGAAGTTGAAGGTCAATATCTTTAGGTGGATGATCATTACTGAAATAATAAAAAATACACTAATTGTAGAATATAATCTTAGGGAAGTTAATGGTGTGATATAGGATGGTTCAACACCTTGGTATTCTAGTGGATCTAATTCTAGGAAAAATATGCTTTGACAAATCTCATAGTGGTAGAAGTGGTTAGGATCCTCTTGCAGGTAGATCTCTTGTATGTCACCAGCGCGGAATGTCTGGGCACGTCAAAAGGCAGTGTCTACGGGAACTATTTTAGTGCATAAGTTGTGGAAGGATGGGTCATATCCATAATTTTTGTATAACATTCCCTCTAGTTCCCAGCGAGAGGGGATCTAGACCTACTCCTCTGGAATTAGCATAATCAACCAGATAATGAAAATTTGGTAGCTGGAATACGACTGACTGATCAGGCTGAGGGGGTGGTCGATTCAGAGGAAACCATGATTATGATTCTCAGTGCTAGAAGGGAGGTTATGCTCAATGCAATTAGGAAATGAATTAGGGACATGGTATATTCCAATACATGAAGTTCAACCTACACTGTAGAAAAAGAGAACTAGAAAATATACTATACATGGTACCATTCACTTTACCTCCACTTTAGTGCATAATTTGTTTGATACATGCACATCTCGCTCATTTATATCTATGAGAATCTATGAGAGTTTGGACCTCAACATTGTACCCTTAGTATTTTCATGAACTATCATCGATTGAATTTGCATACTATTAAGAAAAAATATCCATGGCCTATAATAGGCAACCTCTTTGACCATCTCTAAGGAGAGAAGGTGTCTTCAAAGATCGACATGAGGTTAAGCTATCCTCAGGCATGTTCCAATACTTCATCCATACATACCACATCTTTAAGAGTAGGTATGGTCTATAGGAGTACCTAGTTATGCTGTTCATACACATGAACTCACCTACAGTCTTCATGAACCTTATAAATTAGGTTTTCCACCAGTATCTGGGTTTATTTTTGGTAGTATTCTTTGACAATATATTTGTGTATTCACGTTCCATAAAGGACCATGAAACTCATATTGGGATCATTCTTAATACACTAAGAGATCATCAGATCTATGATAAGATTAGTAAATACCACTTTGGTATAAAAAAATTAAACCTTATAGGTCACATCATCTCAGATATAGTAGTTTCAATTTACCAAGAGAAAGTGAGAGAACTGGTTTCTTGTGAGAAGCTTAATAAAATCTTCTAAATTCAATGTTTCTTTGGGATTTAAGATTACTAAGGATTCTTCATCTAGGATCTCGCATGCCTTGAAATTATGCTTATGATCTTCATAAATAAGGGTGTAAAATTAGTGTGGTCTGATGATTGTGAAACATCCATTTAGGAGTTGAAGGGCATTCTGAATTCCACACAAATTCTAATTAAACCAGATCCAGGAAAGGCCTATATAGTCTATATTGACTCATTAGGTGATAGGCTCAATGATGTTTTGATATAGGGTTAGAGATTCATTGCATATAGTTCTCTTCATTTGAGGCCTCATGAGTATAATTACTTGATACACAGCCTTGATATCACTACTGTTTTTTCATACCTTACGTTTTTGGGGAAAATAAATAATAAGATATAATTTCTTGTTATTAAAAAACCAAAAAATCCTTAAGTACACCTTCACACAATTTAATATAAATCTCAGAAAGAATATGTGGGCCATGTACTTGCAATAGTTTAATTTAGAACATTACTACATGATAGGAAAAGAGAATTTATTAGCTGATTCTCTAAGATATAAGACTCTGAATCAGGTGTTTTAGGAATCTAGGGATGAATTGAATTTTATGGCCTTATTATTAGAGATACACATTTTGGTTCTAGAGGACCATGGTCAAGATATCCTCTCATACTTGGCCATGACATCTACTATCCTCAAATGAGTAAGGTGAAGCAAGCTATCTGATTATGAAGGTATTGGGATATGGAAAAGTGTATCAGATGATGATACATCTTTTAGTTGGACTACCAATAGGTATGATACTCTAATATTCAATGGGTTTGTATGGGTCCTAGTAGATATTAGAGAGGACTTGATGTGATATTTTCATTCCTCATCATGGGATGTTCATCCCGATGTGACCAAAATGTATCAAGATATAAGACACAGATACTGGTGGCCCAAAATAAAATGTGAGATATCTAGTTTCATCACTCGATGTTCCACCTATCAGTAGGTGAAGGGAAAAACCTACATCCAGCAAGGATTCTTCAGCAATTGTCCAATCCTGAGTAGAAATGGGATGATGTTTCGATGGACTTCAGGACTGGTTTACCCAGATCAAATCATGTCAATGATGTGGAATGGGATTTTTTTGATTATCTAATGATGGTATCATAATTCTTACATGTTCAATATACCTTATCAGAATACGATCTAGGAAGTTTGTACATTAAGGTGGTGATAGGTCTCCATAGATATCCTCGATCTATCATTTTTGATAAACATTCTCATTTTGCATCATAGTTATGGAAGAGGCCATAGAAGGCCTTGGATACACTAGTTCTTTTTAGCATCACCTACCACCCACAGACTGATGGGAAGACAGAGTGTAAAATTTAGGTCTTGGAGGACAATATTTAATCCCATTCCCTTGAATTTTGGGGTTCTTGGGAGAAACCCATTCCCCTTGTTGAGTTTTCTTATAATAATAAAATCTAGGATACCATTGTGACGGATCCCTATGAATCCTTATATGGTAGGATTTTCTGCTCACCTCTATGCTAGGTAAAGGGAGGGTAAGCAACTATGTTTGGACCATGTCTCGTTTAGGGGACTGTAGAGCATGTCCAATTGATCTGGAAGCATATGAGGAAACTCAGTCTAGATAGTAGTCTTATGAAAATACACATCAACAAACTCTTTAGTTTGATGTTGGAGAATATGTTTTCTTGTGATTCACACCTAGTATGGGACATGGACATGTTCGAAAGTAGGGTAATGTATCACCTAGGTTTTTCAGACCCTTCGAGGTTATGAAAAGGATCATATCAGTGGTTTACCGGCTGGAACTTCCTCAGGGATATCATTCCATGCACAATTTTTTTCATGATCTTTGATTTGAAATTACTATCCAGACCTGACTCATTTCTTTCCACATGATGAGTTAGAGATTGATACAGAATCTTTCTTTGAGAAGTATCCAGTGCGTATTGTCAACCAAACCAAGAAGACATTATGAGGAAGTTCTGATCCTCTTGTATTGGTGCTATGGCAGCACGAATGAGTACAAGAAGATACCTAGGAGTGGGAAGCTCATATACGATCTTAATGGATGGAACACTTCACAGACAATACCTCTTTAACCAAAAATGTCAACTTAGGGATGAGTTTCTATATAGAGGAGAGGCTGTAAGGACACCACTTTCTGAAAAAGGTATGAATCATTTTTTTAAATTTGAATTTACTATTTAATCATAGTAAACATGTGTTATGGACAAGGGGAGGTTATAGGAGTGTCCAAGGCTTGTACAGAGCCCAAAGTTTTGGAAAAGTGGGCTGTAGCCTGGGCCACATAGTTTGTGGAAATCAGGAGACCCAGGATGCACAATTTATCTAAATCATGCAGCTATAGATAAGGGAAGCTACATGTCCACCTGATTAGTATACAACCATGTAGGTATAGGTGCACGACCATGAAACCAATTGGACATGTTGGATAGATTCATACCCCACGGTTTTCAAAGAGGTTGAAAAACATGTGACCCTAAATAATATGGTGAAATAACACTTTTAACCATCTTTAATTTTAGAAACCTAAATTACCTTTTCCCTCTTCTTCTTATATGGTTTGTTATTGTTTTTCTCCTCCTATAGATCAAAATGCATTTTATCTAGGATCTCTTACACCTTCTTCATTAGGAAACTGATATTCAATTCCCAAGATGGGTCAGATAGACCATGGTAAGGCTAACCTCTCACACCCTTCTTTCTTTGGTAAGTCCCACAATCTATTATGCTATTTAGATGTAAGATCATTCGACCTATTTTAAGGGTGTTAGATTGAATCCTAGATTTCTTCCAACCTACATAAATTCTATGATCGATATCATTTGAGGATTCATCTATGACCCTATGGTAGTTGGTCACTTAGTTTTCAAAATTATTTTTTGTCTTTTTGTATATTTTTCATATTTCCAAAGCCGAACTTTTCGGAGATTATATATTCTGTTAGTTACTTCATGTATAAATGATCCTAGTTCCATGATATAGGTGAATTGGTTATTTATTTGTAGATTTTACATCACATATACTCTAAATGGACACCCATAGGTGTACCACTTTGTAATTGCTCATTTTTTTCCAAATGGCTCAGAATGCATGGAACCCAATTTTGCTTCTGAATTGACCTTAAAATTAAATAGCCTTTGTATCATGTGTAATTGATTTATTATAAGATGCCTAAAAGGGTTTTTAATCCTTTTGACAAGGAATTTACGAAATAATAAATTGGGTGGTTACATGGACTAACTCTTGACCCTTATAAATTTTAATGAAATTTTCGATGGTTAGGAAAATTGTATTTGTTTGGCTGGTAAAGGATGGCTAGGGTAAATTGGAACCCCCAGAGTTGCGACTTTATAATCTTGGTGGTTTTCTCTAGAAACATAATATAAACTTATGAAAGTGGTAGGAAATCATTATGAACTTCGTTATGTGGTTTAACTAGAACCTAAAGAGTCATGAAACTAGATGATTGTATACCAGTTGTGAAAATATTCTAATTTCTTACCAACTCATGAGATACACCAAATAGACAAGATGTGAAAAGCTGTATGTCTATGACATTGTAAACTTACATGGATTTACATTAAGCATCGTATTTGAATGAGAAAAAAATTCTACATATTATTTTTATAGTTATTTATGAAAGAATTTTTAATAATTTGATATTGATCCCAATGTACCATCACTAGATAGACGGAAAACCAGATCTGATGATCCATATATTTGAGTATATTCTTTTGTAATACATCCACAATTATAGTGAATTTTTTGATGATCCAATATCCTTAGTTGAGTTTTAATATAAAAACATTTTCCTGAATTTTATTTTGTTGTCACCTTATGAGGTTCTATACGGGTGGACATGTTATTTACCACTTCATTGGAATGAGGTTGGGGAGGCTGTTGTTGTGGTACCTAGTTTGGTTTAAGAGACTTAAAATAGAGTGAAGATAATTCAGAATAATATGATCATAGTTTAGAGAAAATATAGATAATATTAAAACTCTTTAAGGAGACCTTTGTAGTTCTCTCTCGGAGAATATGTTTTTTGAAAAAAAAATCCTTAGCTAGTCCATTGATGTTTTAGGATACATTACAAGGATGAAAAGTCATTGGAGGGGGAAAATTATAGTATGCTCATTTTTATAAATCCTTGTTGGTTTTAATTAATAAATATTCATATGTGAAAATATATTTTTTGAATACATATTTACTTAATTATTCATATAAAATAATATTTTAATTCCAAAACATAAATATTTAATTCGTCAAAAATTATTCTTAAACCATTACTCAAGATTAATAAACTTATTCATTAACCCATATTTCCTAAAATATGATTTAAAAATTATGTATTATGGTTACTCAAACTCAATATAATCATGATTCTTAAAATTAATGTAAAAAATACTCGAATAAAATCATATACCTTTCACATTTGTTTTGTGGTCACTTTATCTTCATAAGTATAACCAATACTTGTACAACATTCTAGATTATATTTATTAGATTTACACTTGGGAAATAAATTTTCATAATGCCTATACTATCTACATATAAAACCTTAAATGTTAATCATGTTTCTTCTAGTTATAATAATTGGTTAAAACCAGAAAACATATGGTGAGAAAAACACATCGTAGAAGAAAACTACATAATCATGAAACATTACTCATCAAAAGTCTAAATCATGACACCTAATTTTTAATTGTGGAAACCTAAGGTTTATTCAAGGATATCTATAGTAATATTCCATTTAATTCCCACATGATAGTTCATAAAGACATTATGTATTTCTATAGAATATACCCCATGAGTGTCAAACCGGGTTTTGAGAAAGTCCTGTTGTTGTTTACCAGGTTAGGTAGAGTCAGGTCTCACACACCATGTCCGAGTTATTAACCCTAAGTACAATTTTGTGATGCCCTACCATGTAACCTCTTATCATGGGTTTGGGATGACCTCTCATGTGTCCTCTTGTTACGATATTGGGATTCCCTCCATATTCCCTCTTTTTCGATCTTGGAATACCCTCCTATGTACCCTATGGTTGTGGGCTTGGGATTCCCTCTTGTGTACCCTATTGTTATGGTCTTGGGTTTTCCTTATATTTACCCTTTGAGCTCAAAAAAATGTATCATGACCTAAATAATTGGAGGGTGATTTAGGTACCACCATTCACAAAATGAAAACCATACATTTTTGTTCCACAAAAATGTAAATGATTCATAATATCAGAACCCATAAATAAAGAGAGATTGAAAAACATTTCATTATAACATAACTCATGGAAAAGGAAAATAATAAATAAATATAAATCTATCATAAGAATAATAAATTAAGATAAATTATAATAATTTAACCATGGAATCATAACCTCAATAAAAAATTAGTGATTTCAAATAATGTTATCATATATGTATTTTTTTAATCATCATTTGAAATAAATCTCAAGGAAAATAAACTTTCTTTGAAAGCATTTTTTTTAAATGACACACTATTTTAAAATAAATAATTTTCATTGAAAATAACCATGTATGATTTTAAGTTAATATTCAATTAATTAAGGCTTAATTATGGTGGATGTTTTAATTCACACCATATTAGTTGAAAAGAAACAATCCTTTAGTACTTTTTTAGGAAATGTCACAAAGTAATTCGTTTGGAAAATGACAAAAATTTCCATTCAAACCGTGTAGTAAAAAGTTAAAAATGGTTAACAATGTCATTAAACATACATATTAGGATAGTGAAATAATTTTTAAAACATTTTTAGAATATATTGAAATGGAAGATAAATATTTCACAATAGAGACGTAAAATGAAACAATCCCAAATATTGATGATATTGTGAAATAAATACTCATCACATTATAATATATAGAATCATATTACCCATGAAAGAAATAAAATTTTATGGATATGAAAATATGATAATATTATGCATAAGACTCATAAAAAAAATTCATCGTCATTATATACACTAAATAGAAGAAACATGTAGCGTATAAGGCATGTGTCCCAAAGAAATAAAGCTGGGACATAAATCCCTTACCACATAAGTAACTTTTTAATTATGATCCCCATAAAATAATAACATCAATTAAAGATTTTAATATCATTAAATGAAGGAAATTAAGGGTATGAAATTTCATACTTTAGTATATGCACCACACAGAAGAAGTGATTGTTGAATATTGAATGTATCTCACGAAAATAAAAAATGAGATGAAATTATCTTAACTTAATTCTTTATTTCCTTCACATGCATTAAGACCTACTCTATAATAAATATAATATTTGTATAAATCAAAAAATTAACCATATTAATATACTTAATACATTATATGATTTAATTATGATTTTAAATTACCCATTTATTAACAATTCCCACGTTAAATTAATGTTTTGGGCAACAACCACTTTGTTTATTGTACGTGTTTCGAATTTTCATTCATGATCCTATTACTTAAATTATCATTTAATTTTTTCCATAATGTAAAACATGAATTATATATCATATATATATATATATTATAAAAATATTTATAATAATATATAAAATATATATATGTAATGGAATACACCGTTCATGGAGACGGAAGGCCGTATGTATGCATGAAAATTGTTTCCAATTTGTTATTGGGTTAAAATAAAGAAAAATATGTGATATGTTATCATTAAAGAATCATATTTATAAAAAAAATATTCATAAAAGGTCATTCTTCTTACCTTACATGAAACATAGGTGAATTAATAATCACATCACATCATGGAGATGGTAGGTCGTATGCACGCACAAGTGACATTACCATTTTCCAAAAATATTAAATGGTAAAAGGTGTACATGATATTTTCAATGTAGAAGTATAATTATATAATTAATACCATATATATAATATAAAAATATATTTTACATTATAATTCCTTACCATGAGCGCTGGTAAAGGAAAAGTGAACAACATCGTTTCATGAGGTTGTAGTTCGCCGTACGCAAGAACAATAAATTTGTAACTAATTTTACTGAAGTGTGTGTTAGTGTAGGTTGAACCATTAATATAAAAACATAACAGTATATTTAGGATACTTAGGTTATTATATAAATATTAAATAAAAATAATTTAATGTGTTTAAGGAGGAAATAAAATAGAAATATTTGTTGACTGACATTACCTCTTTTTTGTGTATCTTCTTTTAATTTGCACAAAAGGAATCATTTGGTTAGATTTATAAAAAAAGTAAGTCTTTCGTGATTAATTAAATATTTTTTTAGGATTATGGTGTAGAGTATAGATAAGAAAATGGGCTTCAGATGTGTCTATAAAAGAGAGGTTCCCTTTTATAAGAGAAGGGAGGGGCACTCTTGTAATCTCCAAAAATATTAAATTAATATAATTTCATTTTAAATTAAAAATGAATCAAGAGTGAGTTATATAGAATATAAGATTTTTATAGATCTAAATCATGTCAATAAATAATTTTTATACATGTTTAGGTAATATTATTACCCTTATCTTTTTTCCTTTAACCTTTAATCAATCCATTTAACTCTTATCGTGGAAACATGTGTTTTTACTACTTATGGGTTAATATAGTTTCTATAAAGTCAGAAAAAATAATAAATGAGTAATTTATGATATTTTAAGACTTATCCCAATTAGTTTTCAGAATATTATATTTTTATAAATTTTATATCACTTAATAAAATATTATTTATTTTAAATTATCAATATGTCAATTATGACACCAGTCATTACTTGACTATTTAATAAAATCATAAAAAGATGAAATATTTGAAAAAAATCATTTAAAATATCTATCACTTGTCAAATTCATCCAAAAAATTCATGCAGGGAATAAAATATATCAATTTATTTTAATATCATATATTACATTCTTCCACCAATTAAACAATTTTTTCATCATCATTGTGTCCTAATTTTTGGTTATTATATTATCACTAAAAATTTTAATATAATAACCATTAAATAGGTAAGAATTTTATATTTCAAACAACTATTTATAACAAATTTTATCTTCTTTAGATCCCAATATTAAAAATTAAACAGTTATTGAAAATATGAGTTTTTCATCTTTAACGTTTCTTTAAATAAATAATAATAAATATCTTACTCTCATAAAAGTATCCTATAAAGGATTTAATTTAATCCTAAAGACGTTTTTCATAGAAAAATACTCATAAAATATAATTCGGACAAGTTTTGTGGTAATTTATAATATTTATAATATTATTTTTACCTTTAATTACATGATTTACCCTTAACTGTTATAAATAAAAATTATTAAAGTTAATATTCATAATGTCAAAAAGTGAAGTTTATATTATTAAAATATATTCATCATATTTATTAAAATTGTCTTTGTCTGTTTTTCTAAATTCAATTCACAAAAGTGGTAAAATAATGTTTAATGTTAATCCTGCAAACGTGGCGATGTAGCATGCTTTTAAAGTAAAAACATTGAAATGTTCAAAAAGTTTTTTAAACAAAATTTAATGTTAAATTGATTCAAATTGACATCATTGTATTAACATATAAAAAATCTAATTAAACTTAAAAACAATAAAAAACATAATTTAACAATATAAATGATATCAATTAAAACGTTGTATCCAATTACAAAATATTTTTTTCTTACTATTCATAAAAATGAATCTTATCATAAAATTACCAAAAAATACAACCAAATTAAATTTTTATACACTAATTTAAATCTTTTTTTTTATTTTTTCATAAAATATTTATAAAATAATAATTTTTTTATTTATAATGGGCTCTCTATTAAAATACAGTAAAATTGAACTTTCAAAAAATATAGGGTTTTATTCGTTAAATTGGGTTTGTTCTTATATCATGATAATAAAATTATATTGGATGAATATCGAATATATTTTACTGAATATATAACATATATATTTAATTAATTTCATTCAATAATTTTAATTAATTTAATTTATTAAGATAAAACAACGTTGAGAGCATAAAAATAAAATTATTCCCTTTATAATCAGATGGTATATATTTTCATTTCAAATTAATTAGTAACCAATGAATTCACAGTATAAATCTTATATTTTCATATGTTTTTTTAATACTATTCAAAACTGATAATTTAATTACTACTTTATATCATATTAAATTAAATACTAATATTTTACTAATATACTATTGGTCAGTAAAACTCAGTCTTGCGTGTAATGCATGATATCAAAGAACTCAACATTGTATCTAATACAAAAAAAGAACAATGTTGCCTATGACACTAGATAATCTATGTGTTTCATGTTGAAAAATCTTGACATGGTTCTTTGTATAATGCAATAAAAACATAGAATTGTTTGTATAAAAAAAAATATATTTACTATTGTATGAAATGAAAAATATCAAAATGATTAAATTATTTCAAAAAATATATTTCAAAAAACTTTTGGGTGTTACAAATCCTCATGGATAAAATATATCCATTAAAATTGAATAAATTAGTAGCAGAAAATCAATAAAAATTAATAAAATAGTGATTAATACTAAATCCTCTAGTTCATCATCGACCTTGAGGATCACCAATACATTAAAAAACCACATAATGATCAATATCACTATGTTAGGAGAAAATATTATTGAAAATATATAATATTGAATAAGATCTATGCCTCGTGAAGCGAGAGTGGATTGAACAAATGATTTAGTATGTCTATATTAAAAAAAAAATCAAAATATGGATGTTATAATTATGGTCATTGAAAAAAATTCTCATCTTTCATATATCCAATAGTTACACTGATGTTGTGTATTTTTAGGTTATATATTTAAAATAATAAAACTCAAAATTAAATAAAAATTTGATATAAAAATATTATATATATATATATATATATCTCTGTGTGTGTGTATTATATATAAATATTAATAACGTTATTATTAAAATATTACAAGATGTATATATAAAAATTAAATAATGAATTTAATATCAATAGAGTTTTCAAATTAGATTTTTGAATCTAAATAATTAATTATTAAAGAATATCTAGTATAAAAGTAATTTTTTTCAAAGAAATAATTATTTAGGTAATATAGTTTTATCTTAACAGAGTAAATCGAAAATCATTTAATATATTTTAATATATGAAATAACATTTAAAATCTTTTAAATTATCAATTTTTGTAAGATAATACTAATAATATTTAAGTTCTAAAAAATAATTTTTCGATGAAAGGTGTTTATATATATTTTTTATTTCATCATTTATTTATAATTTTTATAATTATAATTTTATAATACTAACAACATGTTTTTATAGATAATTTGAAGTTATTTTATCATTTATTTTAAATAATTTTTAAAATATTTATTGTTTTTGTGAATAATGTAGAATACTATTTTTACAAATAAACTTAATTTTATGATATTATTAATATATAAGTAAAAATTTAAAACTAATTTATCCATTTTATAAGATAAAATATTTATTTAATATGTTAGTTTATAATTTTAATTTTTTTTTAATTTAAAACCCGTTATTTGACGTTTTTATTTTTTTCTTATATTTTTCAAAATATTATTTTTAATAAATTATACATGTCGTATATTTAAATAAAATTTTGTACCATATATTATTATAATATTAAAATGGATTCAAAATATGGTATCATTAGTTCATAATTATATAATAAGGACCATTTTATTGTTGGTTATAATGTATAAATTATCTAGGTAAATAAAAGTTACCATGATGAACATAGAAATGGTAAAAATGAGTAACCTAAATGTTAATTGAAAAAAAAAGAAATTTTTATAATTGAGTGTTTAAGGTGTTAATTGAACTTATAAATTCACCTATAAATTAATTATCAATTTTTGATCCACATTCATTGAGAGTTACTTCCCTTTTCTGAAACAATTTCTATATTTACAAAAAATCCCCTCCATTTAACTTATAAAAGGGGCACTCCTGTCCTCATTTCCCATCAAACCAAAAATACTTATATTATGAAAAAATATTCTAAAACTGATCCTATAGAATCTTATTCAACTTAATAATGTTCTTTACTTCTCAAAATACCATCCCTCAAAGGCTTAATTCATTTCACAAAGAAGATATTATAAAAAAGTGAGGTATAAGATCATAACCTGTTTTTCTCTTTTTTATGTCATTATTTTAATTTATTCACACTTAAAATTTATTTACAAAAAATTTAAATGACAAAACTAGAATCTTTATTATAAATATATTTTTTTATAATGATGTTCAAATAATGAACCACCATCCTTTATTACATTAAAAAAACATGAATCGTGGATTATAAAGACTACAATATATGTGATGTAATGTGTTTCATTTTACATATTCACATTAAAAGGATGTTCCTAATATTAAAATTAATAAATAATTATGTAATTTATAAAACATTTTATATTATTAAATGGCCATCCATATTATACCTATTCTTGTTTTATGGAAAACTAAATCATCATCCAATGTATTTTTGTGGACCACTACTTCCATAGAATGATTGATTTCTATTTTTAATTTTTTATACACCATAAATAGATGGTAATGATAATTTCACTAAAGAATAAATATTATTTCTATGAAATAATTAATTTTATGGTATTAAAATTTAGAGAACATATTAATTATATAAAAAATGATTATCTTTAATTTGGTAATTTAAAACATGTGTAGAATGAGAGAAACTTTCAATTCAAATTATGTAATATTTTCATATCCATTATATATTGTTTTAATTACATTAAAATTACTATTTATAACACTTATAAAAACTAAAATAAATAAATATTATATTTTTGTGATGATATTTTAAGTAAATCACTTCACAAACATCTTGTTAATCATGGTATGATTATATTTAGGTTTATTTGACAACCTAAATGAAGAATGATACAAAATTGTGTCATAGATAGTGAAGAAAACATAATTAATTATATAATATGATAAAAATATTTAATTAAATTTTATTTAACATTTTTAAATGTCACATCAATATTTAAGTCATCAATTTAGAAAACACCTCTTATAGGTTGAAAATCACCAAAAAATGTTCATTGACGATTTCATATTCTAGGATAATGACTAAAGTACTCATGAGAGGAAATTTAAAATTAATAAATAGTTATAAATCATTAACTAAAGTAAAATTAATGAAATTTTAATGATGATATTTTTTATAATAATGAATAATTACACAACTATTACCAAACTTGTTCAAAACAATCAATATTAAACACTCCCAAAATAAAAAATAGTTAAGAACTAACTAATATAGATATAGATAATAATTATAAATAAAGTTTATAAGGTTTATTTAAATTAAAAATGTTATGAAATTAGTGATTAAGATATTGATTGTTACCTTAAATAATTTAATAGTTCATTGACTAAGTATGGAAATAGGGTAAGGGTTTTTTCATCTTATTTTCAACTCCATGGGACATGTTTGATATTATCCACCATAATTTTTCTTATATTGTTTAATAAATACTAGATTTATTTAACATATGAAGATTTCATTAATTTAATGGTATTTTAATTTCCATTTAATAATATTACTCTCAAGGTCCTTTGTTTTTTACGTTACCAATTCCGCGATAGTTTCTTTGACACAATTACCTATTTATTGTGTTATAGTATTTATTACTTCACTATGATTTTAAAGACCTAATTGATCCCAAAATTAAATTATTTTATGTTATCTTTCATTTTTTACTCTATGGAAATTACTTCTCATCCTCAATAAACAATTATTTTATAAAATTTCTTCCATTGTAAAGGTGTAATGTTGGAAAGAATTACTCCAAATCTTAACAATAAATAATTTCTTCCATGATGATATTTTACTTTACTCAATTGTTTTCCTCTATTTTTTGGTAGTATAATATGGGTTATTTTATATTATTATACTAATTATATTTTCCACTTTTCAAAAATAATATCTAATATAATTTTTTATGATTTCGGTTTTCAAATAATGATATTTCAAATTAATTTAAAAATGATTTCCATCCCCTAAAAATAAAATTTTTTATCTTCCAACCTATTTTTTTGATACCATTTTCATATTTTCAAGGATATATTATTTGAGTTTTTTTTCAATGTATTTTTTAACTTTTTCAATCATCTTTTATAAAATGACTTCTAATATTTACACATATGTTCTTTTTATGGTAATAATAAAAATGTTCCCTAATCTTTATTTTTATCTTTCTTATATATAGAGACATATTTTCATCAACTATTAAATTTTACGTGAAACATTACCTATATGATTTCATGGTTTCAGAATAAAATATATTTTCTCTTGGTTTTATAAAAAAATTTATTTAAAATTTTTTCAAAACATCACATACATTTATTATTTTAATTTTTTTTAAATTACTAAAAACTGTTTTTCATATAAGTAATTTTATTTTGATAGATATTATTATTGATTTGATAATATTATTTAAATATTTTCATCCACCTAATTTATATAGATAGATTATGTAATTTGCTTCTCTATAAAATATATAACACTTTTTTCAAATTTATATATTTTATATCATATGGCTTCTTAAGTTCAGGTTATGTGATATGTTTAAGAAACCCATTATTCCTCCACGGGTTAATTTATATATGTTTATGATTGATTTTAAGTGTAAAAAATATGTATAAATAATGACTAGGGGGTCCTATATCACTATACAATAAATTGGTTTAATTTTATATCTCATGAGATTGTAATGCATGGAAATAATGAGTTTGTTCACATAGGCATTGAAATGATGGGTTTTCTCACATTTTTTGGTGTGTAAATAATAAGTTTTTTTCTCATAGGAATGTAACAATGAGTTTTATCAAAAGAAAGCTTATTATTATGGTTGTTAAAAATTCTCAATTTAATTTTCATGATATTTTAAACTATTATGTTATACTTATTAATATGTCATTATCCCATAGATTATATTTGTAGAACCATGTCTGAAATGTATTTGATTCATTAATTATGCTACAATAATCTATATTACATAATTTATGATCTATTACCTATTGGGAATAAATTTCTTATGTATATTGATTTTACTCATCTCCTCATCATATGACAACTTATGATCTTTTATATTTATCACTTATATTTACCCTTACTGAGATTTTGAGAACACCCCTTTATCATTTTTTTATCTCTCTAGGTTATAATGAAATTTAATAAGTAAGATGTGTCTCTAAGTGTATCTTTTGGGAATAAATTTCTAGAGATTTTGAAGACTTATCAGTTATTGGGATGTTGTAAATACAATGGGAAAATTTCAATGGTTTTATTAGTTGATGATTTTTCCAAATTCTCAAAAACTCTAATCCAAAAAGGTATTCGTATTTTATTATAATGAAATATTTTATTTCATTAATTTCACTACCAAATTATTTGGTCAAGGGTGTTATATTTGGAATTAGATCTATGTTTAGATAATATTAGAGATTATGATGTTATTAGTTAAGGATAATTTGGGTGTTTTTAATGTATTTAATGTTTGATAAGTTATGGATTTTTATAATTTCAAAGGTATAGATAACCATTTCGGTTAGTTTAGGTAATATTGAATATTTTTCGGATTAGGAAAATACAACTATAGCGAAACCCCAAGGGAAATGTATAAGGGATATATCCAAGTATACTATAACATCTAGGAATTTTTATAATGTAGTGTTTGTGTGGTTTATCATGAAAATAAATCATTTTCTAGATAATTTCAAGTATATATAAGATCTAGAATAATTGTACATTGGTTTAAAAAAATTTAATAGAGTTTGTTGGGTTTTAACTCAACTGTTACCTGATAAAAGATAAAGAGGATTAACCACACACCTACATGATACTATTGGGTAAATCACATTATTTTTACAAATCAATCTGAATGATTTATCTTCTTATAATATTAATGGCCAAGGATAAAAAATATGAGTGAACCCAACCAAAATTAATCTATTTAGAACTAATAAAGTTATAGGATTGACCACGTATAAAATAGTTAAAATAAAAATATATGAGGTTTAATTGAAGTTTTTATTGGTGGAAACATGTTATGATTGAGCTTTAAAATTATTTACATGGATTCTTTTGGTTATTATGATAACCATTTTGATTTTAGTATTTGGTTAAAAGAGGGTCACAATGATAAAACTGAGAATGGTATGTGTCCAAAAAACTACAATGTATTATAACTGAATAAGGGAACATTATTAAATAGTTTATATTATTATTATATTACTTTTATGTCAAAAATAGAGAGTTATCGAGTATTATTATGGTTATAACATAACAATATCTATAGCCATATAAATAGTATTTTCCTTTGAAACATACATACTGACATGAATTGTGAATATGTTTCTCAATAACCTTCTTATCTTTCTTTTCATAGTCACCAAACCTTTTATTATATATCATAGTCTTTCTTTTATTTTAAGCTTTATTGGATCTAGTAGTATTATAAATCTTTTCAAATTCAGTGTGTTTGGAAACTTCTAAATTTTCATCTTTTCTGGTCTTGGACACATATATAAATTTCATAGCATTCTTCTTTTTAGAAAAAATTTCATCATTCTTCTCAATTATTGAAGGTAAATTTTTTTTATCTTTCTCAGGTTTCTCATTACAAAAACATTCACCTACTTCAGTGATATAATGTTTGAAACATGTTACTTTCTCTCAATATTTATAAATTTTTTGTTGGAAAAGTTACAATTATTATTATTCTTCGTTCATATTTACTTCCAGATGCTCATTACCACTATTTTCTGCTTTGTGATATTTCTTCAAATCATTAATTTCTTTTAGAATCATTACATTATAAATAGAAAAATATTCTTCATTTTTCATTGAGGAATATTCAACATTCATATTTTTATTTTTCCTTTCATGTCTTCCAATATTTCTCAGACATTCATTCAAATCTTCTTTAAAATGAAATTCAATTTGAGTTTCTTTTTCTTTAGAACCACATCTTTTGAATTATTCATCATTCACTGTTTTAATAAAAGTATTTTCAACACTATACTCAACAGAATTTTGGGATTCAACATAACTACCTTATTCTTATTTCTATTTAGATATGAAAATTATTCTTTTGTATTTGATTAATTTTTTATCTTTCCCTATGGATTATGATTTTTCTTTATCTTCATTTTTCTTCCACAATCTTCTTAGATTTCTTTCTTCATTATAATTATTATATTATTTCTTTCTTTTAGGATAATTAGTCTCAAAGTGACCAATGAATCAACATTCTAATAATTTCAAGGGAAGTTTCCCTTTGTATTTACATGTACCTATTTTCATATTTTTTGTAAACAATGATAAAATATCATCAATATTTTTATATACCTCATTTTCAGAATCGGATTCACCAGCTTCATCATCAATAAAAATATTCTTGGACTTATCTTTCGTCACAGCCTTAAATGAAATTTCTCCATCAATATTTTTTTTATTTTCAAAGATTTATCTCTTATATTTTTATAAGTGAGGAGAGTGATATTTAAATCATGAAGAGATCATGTCTTAGTATATCTGTCTTCCAAAGAAGAAAATTTTACATCAAACTTCCCAGGAATATCTCTCATGATATTTTCAAAAACTATAGAAACTTCTAAATCATCACCAAGACATTTTGCAGTGCTAATAATTTCACTTACCCTAGTAATGAAGTCCCCAATTGTTTCAATCTCACCCATATTCAAGTCTTAATACTCTAGCCTCCAAATTTGCAACATTCAATTTCTTACTTTTTTATTGCCTTTGTATATGTTTTTAAAATTTTCTCATATACCTTTGGATATAGAATCACCTTTCACACTTAAGAATACACTTTTAGAAAGTGATGAAAATAATGAATTCTTGACGCTTCCCTCATTCTCATGATTCTTCTTATTAAAATACGTTAAAGTAATTTTATCATAAATGGGATGAAACCCAACTATTTCTGCTTCAAGAAGATCATAACTGATTTCCATAAGATATGGATACATTATATCATTCTAGATATGATAATTATTTCTATAAAACATTGGATTAACATTACTATTCAGACAATTCCAATTATCTATTAGAAAAGAATATGTGAAGGAAACCATCATCTCTAATACCAATTGAAAGTGCCCAATCAGTGTATTTGTATCACTGAGAGGGGGATGGGTGAATCAATGATACTTTTTCTTTTATATTTCTTTTAATAAACCTTTTATTCATATAAAATATTTAATTATATTTTTAAAATCATTCCAAACATACAGCCATAGAAACACAAGTATTTAAAAGGTTCACTATTCAATAATAATATATATGTACTTGGTATGGTTTGGATCTTATCCAATACAATAAAATACACTAGAAATAAATCCATGTAATATAATGAGTAAGATACACCCTTTCACTCATGTAGTAGTTTGAATACAATCTAAAAGTGTGTGTTCACCCTCTTAAGAAAAATAGGTTAATTATGTTTAAGTAACAAAACAAGTTACATATGCTTCTCTTCAATTTTCAAAAGGTTATTCAATTGAAAAAAATATTTACATTATTACTAAAAATTAGGTAAGAACATCAAGGAATTCGACAAAGAGTTAAATCTAATAGCCCAGTTCAATCTCCCCCTATGATTTTTGAAATATGATTATTTTAATATGATTTTCAAATATGATTGATATAATTCTGTCAGAATATGATCAAGAAAATTCAGAATAGTTCCTTCCTCTCTCTAGAAATACCAATATGGAAACCCCATATATGATTAATATAGTTTGATATGATGATCTATAAAATATGATGATAACCTGAATAAAATTTACATCTAAATATGATGAATACTAAATATGATGAACAACTGAGTAATCTTATGATCTTGTCATTTTTATTTCAATTCATGTTGTCAAAATATCTTCATCAAAGCTTAACATAGAAAGAACTTTATGTAACTATAAATTTGGAGCTTCCCTCTCTTCAATGAACATTACATCTGAGTCAAACCACACTTATGTATAATGTACTTTTCACCTTTTATAGGTGACCCAAGGATTGTTTTGGTGGGAATCCCCAAAATAATCCCTCTCTTCCAAATTTCATGAATTTGAAGGTTTTTTAGAAATTAGGGTGAATCTTGACCATGTTAACTCTTATCAAATTTTCACTATCCTTATCAAATATTCTACCATCTTTATCTCTTCCTTTGACATTATTTTCAATCATAAATACAAATTCAATTTATGAATCATATTTTTTCAATTTGATTTCTTCAATATAATACTTGGTATAAATTGAATAAAAGAAAACATTATTTTAATTTCAAGCTCCCCCTTGACAACACATCCATATTTTTTCATTAAAAATTCTCTTTATTCCCTTGAAATTCACAACATCTTATTCATTTATTTCTATTGACACACAATATTAATGAAATTAATTTAACATATTTTGAATTAGGGACTACATTTTTGATCACATTCTTTTTCTTATTTTCATTATTTAATCTCAATATATTCGTTATCTAAATTTAATGTCACACTGTGTCTAATTAGCATCTTATTTCTCATTAAAGTATAATAAATATAGGCTTTTATAGTTCCTTTAGAAAAATAATACTTTCCAATTCTTCTTGAATATGATTCTTTAGAAAATAACTGACCTGAATAAGATCTAGTCAAATAAGATCTTCAACATCCTTTTCTTCTTTCCAACTAGATCCAATTAATCTGAATACGATTAGCCACTTCTAATTCAATCCCAATTTATTTCATCTTGATTACATAATATTTTCTACCAGTAACTTATGATTTATGAGAACTCCAAGATCAGAAGATAATCATAACATTTGATTTATCCTAGTCATGTAGAGTTCAATCTTGTAGACTCTGATTCTCCCATTATGATTACATCATCCATAATATATTCAAAGTGAATCTGATGACCATTTAATTCTAGAATCATTATTCCTCAATGTAGTGAATTCCTCACTCCGGATTCAGAGTGAATTCGATGATCCTTTTCATTATTATCTCTTGAATACGATGGTGATTTTCAAGCATTGTGACTTTAATTCTCTAAATATGATGGTCAACCCAACTTTCAAAAAAAAGAGGTGATTTGATTTTCTTTATTTTCATAATCATCCTAGATAATAATATAAAACAATTTTAATACAATCAACATCCTCATTAGCTTGGTCATTATAGGATGTTTTGAATTTATTTACAAAGGGAAAAAAGGAATGTTCTATTTTAATATAAATGAAGCCAATGAATCATCCCTCAACTACAATAATTATTTTTTTGGATTACTTTATAAACATAAATATTTTTTTCAAGGAAAATAAATCTTTCTATTTTTTTCGAAGTATAACATTTTTTTGAAATGGAATTTTAAGTTAAATGGATATATCAACATCCAAAAAAAATTTATTTTGGGTTCAAAAGTATATTTTCTGAGTTTAATTATATAAATATAATATTTTATGTGTTTTTTAATCACCCATAACCTAGTTTCCCAAGGATTATATCAAATTTATTACATTTTCATAAGATACATAGAATCATATCCTAAAGTAATGTATATTTTAGTTGTCTAGGTAAACTGGATATATACTTGAGTCTTATATTAAATTTAAAAATAGAAATTACAAAATATTTTTTAGAAGAGTATCATTATTCCCATTATAAAATCATTTCATATCAATTATTATATAATTAATTGATTCATATTAAAGTAAAAAAATAAGGGTGAAATAAAATTCTTTATAAGCATTAAGCGCATTAGGAGATAACATGAGTCAATAAGCATAATAAACATAGAAAGGTAAATATCTGAACACACATTCCCTTAAATAAATGGATATGGAATAGTAAATATAGAAAGGTAAATATCTAAACATACATTCCATTAAATAAAATTATTTTAAATAATCAATATGAAAAGGAAAATAATTATACAGAATCCATTTAATCAATAAACTTAGAATAAAATGGCTTCATAGATAATATCATTGTGAAAATATATTCGATAATAATAACTAAATTAATATTTAATGTAATTATTAATTATTTTTTGTCATGTTTTAGTAAAAGGAAACCTCTATCAGCAATATAATTGAAAATATGATTTAAAAGTGTATGTAGAAGCTCATTTAATACTAGATTACTAATTTTTCATAAGATACCTCCCGATGCATTGAGTGGTTATATAATACTGAGCCCCACCAATCACTATTTGTCCAAAACCATCCTCAAATATCGAATAATTCATTTAATTTATGAATCTATATTCCTTAACATTAAGTATTTGGATTAAAGAAAGAATACATATTATTAATTTTTTCCCAATCAATCAAACAATCCTCAATGTAAAATACCATATGAATAAATGAGAAAAAGTTTAGTCAATAATAATATCCATGATATATAATAATGGATATCTAGGGGATATTTAATGCCTAATGATCATAGGAAAGTGAATAAGGGAATGATAATTAGTACAAAAGTGAAGCAGGAAAGTGAATTTAAGTACTTTTCTTTGTCAAATGATCATAAAACATAAGTAGAGGTAATTAATAAGGTATTGATAAAATATATCACCATTTGATTAATAATAAATGGGTTTTTCATTGATGAATAGAAATATAATAGAAATATATTTAATAAAATCTTGAGGAAAATATCATTTTCTATTTGAAAATAAATTTTAAAAAATTAAATGTCAAAAAAACATTTTGAAAATAAATTTCCTAGAAAATAACACTTGAAACATATAAATTAATTTTGAAAATCATTCAGTGATCATGATGGTAAAAAATTATATACACGTAGAATATGTTAAAATAAATATTCTATTCATATTTTTAGTAAAAATACATATAAGCCTTATTCTGAAAAAAATGAATATTCCATTCAAATAATTTTTAAAAATATAAAATGGGTTAAAAATTATTTAATAAACCATATTGAATATATTATGAACACTTTATACAAAATTATTTGCAAATATTATTTTGGAAGAAGAATGATTTCCAACCAAAGAGAGAAATGAAGTTGAATTTTCATAAAAAAACATTATCTATAATTTTAAGTACAAAAAAGTGGGAAAATGGTACTATTATTTGAAAATGTCTTGATTAAATATAGGATAAGAAATTTAAATTCATTTATTTAACAATTTCCAAATATCCACTTTCTATTGAAATTGAAGAATAAACAATATCGATTAGAATGATACTGTGAAATAAAGACATAAAATGATCATAACGTTGAATTGAGAATAAATAAACGAATCTATTATTTTTATCAACTATAAATGATCATATAATAATTGGAAATAAAACATAATAAAATAAAAATTGATTAAATAAATAATAATATAATATTAAATATGACATATAGGTAATATAACCCAATGAAAAGAAATTGAGTTATGAAATTCGTTAAAACTTTTGTTATTTTAATTCAAATCCACTTTGATTAAAAAATTTAAATTAAAACCCCAAATACCATGAAATATTATATATTTATGATATTATATTTTTAATGGGAAATGTATACACCATATAAAAGAAATGGGTGCATAACATAAGAATGTGTCTCAATGATAGGAAATTTAGATGAAGTCATTTACCTCATGATTTTTTGGGTTGAATGTGATTTAAACTCATGTATAATGGTTTTAGGAAAGTCATTATTTTATACCAAAATCATATTCATATTTATAATATCATATATTATATTGTTATAACATCTTATCACCCATTCATTAATAATATTTCATTATTTTCATTGTTTCTGGTGTTATGATCCCAATTTTCTAAATCATGTTTTTTCATGAGAGTTATGGTTCTTGTGAATATTATATAGTTTTTCATATCCATGATAATAATAATGAAATAATTATCATATTTATTCAAAATTTCTATTTTTGGACAAATCATAAATGATGTTTTTATGAAATGAAGTATGTTACAATCATAGAGATGGTAGGCCACACATACTTATGTATAACATTTTAATTTTAGAGGATCATTATATAAAGATTACATAAAATATTTTATATTTAAAAAATTATAATTTTATAAAAAATAAAATATTATTTATTTAGATTTATTTTTACATATCATTTATGTGGTGTTGTGAGTAAAAGATAGTCACATCACTTTGTCAAGGTAATCGTCCACATATACACAAACGATGTTATCATCATTATATGAGTGAAAATGAAAAAAATAAAATCATATATTATATTTTAATAAAGACAAATATTTCATTAATATCATAAATTTTCCATTTATATCATATATATTCATTAACATTACCTCAATTACCTTACATGTAAAGAATTTGTGAAAAATAAATCACATCGCTTCACAAGGCGGTAGTCTACTGTACACACAAACAACGTTATCATACCCTATAAGGAATGGAATTTGAAAATTTATGTATCAAATAATGAATACATAGGTATAATTAGGTTATAAATATCATATATATACTTTATATCCATCATTATACTCAATTTTGAAAGGTGGTAATGGAAAAATGAAAGTCATCATTTCACGAGGTGGTAGTCTGTTGTACATAGAAATGATGATTTCATAACTCATTTAATAGAAGTGCGGAAAATATTGTTTCATTAACATAAGGTAAAAACATATCATTATATTTATGATATTGAGGTTATTATATCATAAGTTTTTAATAATAATTAAAGGAGTTGGAGGAACAAATAAAATAAAAACAGTCGTTGAAGAATGTTATATCTTTTTCAGGTAATATCCTTAGGTTAGCCAAAAAATTCTTCATAGGTTGGATTTATTCCCAAAATAAGGATTATAGGATGAGGGTGTTGAATTTGGGATGTGATTTGGGAAGGTATTGTCTAAAACAAAATCTTTTGAAGGTGTAAAGAACATAAGATGGAGCATGCCATTTTTTAAGTGAGGTGAGTGGTAAAATAGTAATTTTTTAATATAAAACATTTTACCACGTTTTTTCAATGAAACATGGTCAAAAATGGAAAACTATACAGTGTACATCATTTTATAATCCACATTTGTCAATAAAATATATTTTAGGAATGTATTTATGTCATTTTACCCCTTATCATTTTAGTTTAAGTTAATAATATTATATAATATAAATTATTCATATATATGAATATGGTATTAATTTTTAAATTTTACAATCATATAAGCCACAAAATTTAATTTATAATTAATCACAAAGATGTGATGATGATGAATTTTTTTAAAGAGAAACGTTTCAAAAGTTTAGAAAGTTTTTTATCAATATTTAATATGAATTTTTTTTTCAATGACCAAAATTGGATTAAATGAAATATAGTAAAAATAATTTTTACTTGAAAAAAATTTAGAATATAATTTATCTTTTTATATAATTTAAATTAAAATATAATTTTTAATTAAAATTTATTCTTTTCATTATTCATCGTGAAATGAAACATTTCATAAAAATCCAAAAAATTCACCGTATGAAAATTTTGATATAATTATTTCTTAAATTAATTTCAATTTATGAAATAAATTTTCTAAAATTGGTAAAAAAAAATATATTTTTCAATTATGTGCACAAGGCATGACAAAATTGTATTTTAGAAAATGTAGTGTTTTTTAAAACACATTTCTTTTTTATTTTAAATTATTCTAATTATATTTTTAATAAATAGTTGACCATAATTTTTTATAATTTAGTTAGTATTATTTATACTCTATGATATAACTTATAGGTTATAATGTAATATTATATTATGGTTAATTTGGACATCGGGTTCTGTGTTCTGCTATCTATCAAAGAGATTATATTTAATGAAATTTATTTCTTGGATTGTTTAAATTCAGTGTTTTTTATCTCATATTTTATCTACTACAATGTTATTATTTTTGAATTTAAGGATATTAAATTATCATAGTTTAAATAGATTTCATCCTCCCAATTTAAACATGATATAGGTAAACAATGGTGTGATATTTGAAAATTATTTTATTGAAAACCCACATAATAAAAAGTGTTAATAAAACATACTCTTATAAGGAGAGAAAGGGATGTACATATGTCACATAAAGTGGCTAAAAAGTCAGATAACATTGGAGGAAATTCAAGATATCGATATAGAGAAAAATATTAAATAATTATAGAGAGTGATATAGGTCATTGATCATAATAAAGTGAGTGGTAAATGAAAATCTAAGGAAATGAAAACTATAAATATTTGATTATTCAATGACTAATTTATTCATTAGATATGAATGTAATAGGATTAGTTTTTTTCAAGGTCATTTTACTAATTTTTTTATAATTATTTTACTATATAAGAATATACAAAATATACATTCCTGATATGTTTTAGGACCCTTTTCATAAAGTTTTAAAATTATTTTACTATCTATGAATATGTGAAATATACTTTCTAGTGACCACATAGAGATTCTCAATACTTAGAGTGGGGGAAATAGAGTTTCAGACCTCCAAACCTCTATTGGGGCCCAAGGAATAAGTGTAACCTACTTTTCTAGTTGTAACACTCTATCAGATGAGGGTAATATTCTTGTGATAGGGTATTCCTTTAGGTTACATTACATTAGACCTTCGTACTCATTCCCCTTTTTTGTTGCACCTATTTTGTGTACTTTTTTTATTCAATTAAATTATAATAATGTGATAATTTATGATTGTGTTTATATTTCATAATCACAATTTCAACCTTTGGATGTTCTTCGATAAATTTCATATTCAATACTGACTCCATGAAATGAATATAAAAATATCAATTTATTATTCCTGATGTAGTAAAAATAAATTTTTATAGATCATAATTTCCATAATATAATGATAATTCATTATGTTTATCTCTAGTTATTTTTATCAAAAAAAATTATCCTAGTTAATCCAATAAACATAAATCTCTATATTATGAAATAATTCATTTATCCCCAAAATTACGTCCAAATTTCAGGTTTAACCATTTACTAAATGGTTAACCTTATGATCCTATCAAAATATTAATTTCAAAAAGTTTATAAATAAGGTCACTGAATATCCAAAATTAAATTATCATTAACTCCTCAAATAATGTGACGCATATATTAATCATCATATACCATATGTCACAGCCCATCCCCCCAGGACCGTGTCATGACTACCCTAATATCACCTTCCAAAGGCCAGGGGATGATGACTAGCATCGAAGGAGTGAACCTAAAAGTGGGAGGAATTAGCCTGGATAACTGTACACACACACGCCCAACCGAGTCCCAATTCACAAATGGGAAACAACAAAAATCTGAATAAACTAAGTGAAAGTACATATGAAAGAAAGTGGGCAAGAATAAAAACCCAAGAAAAAGTACTGAAAACTATAATGTACAAAAAGTTATCTGATATCCATCTGCTGTAAACACCACCTGATCATGAGAGTAGTGAAGCTACTGGAATTCGATGTAGTACATCCTTTTTGATGATTCCTACTGAGATCCTCCTAGTCCTAGGCCACCAATTCCACCATCATAGCATCCATCTGTCCCGTCTCCCTGAGCACCCCTTTCGAAATGTCGGTCGTCTGCACAATACAAAAAAATGTGATGGAAAAGCCTGACCAGGGGTGACAAACACAATACTCAGTAGGGACCCCAAAACAAAAATAAAAACACAAAACAATTCCTCAAAGTAAAGCTAGGAACACAAGGTAGCTCGCATCATGTATATTCTAGGTTAGTAAGAGTAGCATCATCCGTCACAAATGTCAAACTCCTCAGCCGTTGGAGAACTCCTACTCTATGGAGTACAGTGGGCCACCAGGTCACATAGAGTCACATCCCAATAACCTTTTACTATTCTGGGACTCATCCTTAATGTGTACCATGGGTTTTTTGGGTCATATAGAGCCGCTCCCCACCATGGGCCTACTAGGTCACAGAGAGCCGCTTCCCACCTTGTCTGAACTGAGGTACTCCTCCTATTGAGCACCGTGGGTCTGCCATGTCACATAGAGCTGATCCATACCATGGGCCTACTGGGGTCACGCATAGTCACTTCGCATTAGGCCATCCTCAAAAGTCTTCAGGTCTCATCCAACTGCTGGGTTCCGTACATAGCGCACTAGGGAGAACCGCTCCTTAAGCCACACGTCACTTCTTGGTGAACATTGATGTAACATCCCAGGTAAATAAAGAATATGAAATTTTTATATTTATTAATATTTGGAAATTAAATATTAATTTTACTTTAATGGGTATTACATGTCTTATGGCGTACCTGATACACAACAATGAGTTTCTTTGAAATCTTACATTAGACACAACGTTAAGTTATACAAAAAAAATATATAATAATATTATTATTTTAAATGGTAGTTAATGAATAACCATTATATTGGTGGTAATGAATATTAATAACAATAATATGATTATACATACTTTTTAAAATATTTTTACATTTTTCTAATAAATTTCAGAAGCTTAAAATGTGATTGAATCCAATTTTATGAATAAACAATCAAATATTCTTTAAAATATAGATTTATCGCCTTTTGATGGAGAAACCTTTTTAAATATATTTTTTCCACCTTTATAGGTTATATTAGACAAAATAATATTCTTCTTTATAATCATGACTTCAAGATTTACTTTTGATGAAATTTTGTTATTTTTCAGATAATGTTCATTTTTAATGAATAGTGAAAAATACTGCATTTTAATTCAAAATTGCCTTTTAATCTAATTTATTTATATGGATAGATTATCTATTTAATTTGTTTAAAAGTTTAATAAGATTATAAATTTACCATTTACTCTAATTTTGGTCACTGAAAGTAATCTCACTTTGAAACTGGACAAAAACAAGTGTCAATCTTATGATAGTTATTATTTCTTAAAAACACACATTTTCTGTTTTGACTACCGGAATTAATTTTAAATTAATTTCTTCCCCTTATATGTTTTGAATTTTAAAAAATGGATTCCTTATTTGGAATCTGGATGTCCAAATTTTGTAAATAGCTAACTTTTATTTATAGACATTTGGAATATTTACACCAGTAAATATTTTATTTAAAATGGATAAAAGGTAAATCTGGAAAATAACTTTAAAAAAATATTTTAATAATATTAAATTACTTCAACACATGTCCTAATATTATTGGATGATAAATTTCCGACCATTAGCATCATTAGGTTGATTTTTGGGTCCCCATGGAGTCACATGGGAGTGATAATGACACTGTATATAAATTAATTTAAAGTAAAGACAAAAATGACACAAACATATATATTATAGTAAAACAATTTTTACATGGGGTAATTTAAGTTCTATCATAGACTATAAATATTAATTTGATATCTAGAATGATTTCCTACATTAAGGTAATTTATTTATAATTTAAGACATCAAATATATACAATTATTTATGACACAATGATGATCCCTTCATTATCTTATTAATAAATGATTTAAATAAATGAGATTGTAAAATTTAAAAAACAATCTAAAAACAATACAATTTTTATTGGATGATTTTATTTCGAACAAGAGTCATTGTATGTTATAATATCAGGTGTTCTTGGCCTTTTAAAACAGAAAATCAGTTTGTAATCAAATAATGTTTTCAAACTTTCCTAGAGAGCCCCTCCTCCCCCTTATAAAGATCCATCACCTATAACCCATTACTCAAACCTATAAATCCCATTGGATCATAAATAATATTCCTAAATAAGTTTCAAAAATCCCTATATTTATCCTATAAGACTTACCTTAGGCATAAAGCTCTTCAATAAATCCATTTGGTTTAAACCAAATAGAGTTACCCAATTTAAAGGTAATGCATTCCCTAAAGTTCTTTTATTTTATTTTACTTATCCACTCCCTATTCTATTATTATCATTTTTTACATAACAAAACCAGTATCCTCAATATACAAGGTTTTTTTATGAGAATTATTCAAACTACACTTACACAAACCTCAATCTAATGGGTAGAGAACATATTGTTTTTGTGGACGGTGAACTACTGCCTCATGAAATAATGATTGTTCAAATATCTGCAACTGCCTCTCATGGTGGCCATTATGATTGAAATGTATTTATAAGTGATATATATTATATTTATATTGTATCTATGTTTATGTATTTTTTATTTATATTATACCTCTATTGTTTCCAAAATGGGTAAATATGATAATTTCATTTGAGGAAGTGCGGACTACCACCCCCTCAAAGTGATATGACTCATTCATTCCATACGTGGAAAATATTAAGGACGGAGTTAATAAAATTATATATGATATTATACTGGAATTATAATATACGTATTTGTTAATAATTTTTCAATCTATTAAAATATGAAATAGAAATTAAAGTAGCGTTCATGCATACGTACGTTTTACCGTCTCCATGAACATTACATTTCATTTATTATCTTCAAATGTTATATGCTGTTATAAATATATACATATAATAGATATATATGATATATATGATATCTAAATCACGAATATAATTATGGAAAAAATGAAATTTTAACCACATGGACAACTTCTAATTATAAGATGTACATTTTTTACTAAAGTACCAAATAACAAAAAAATGACTGTTATTAACTTAAATGATTATATAATTATAATAAGTGATATAAAAGGAATTATAGAACTGAAAAAGTCATGAAGCAAGTAGAAATTAAACTTAGTTTATTATTTAGGAGATTAAAGAATGAATGGGTCAAGTCGGACACGAGGTGAGGGACTTTATCTCAATCACCTTTAATTGAGGCATATTTTGATTTTATACACAAATATATTTTATATGGTGTATAAACCCAATTGATTTTTAATTTCATTCAAAGGTAATATTTTTCTAAATAGCGTTTTACTAAATGAAAAAGGGAATGTTTATTTTTAACATACGTGTTGACAACGACCTTTCTACAGCCATGAGTATTATTTGATCATTGCATTCCTTAACATGTTGTAATGTTTTTAAAAGGAAAATAAATACCATATACTCTTTTATGTATTTTTTTTTGAAAATGGTTTTGATAATGGATTTGTTATTTCAATATATTTAAATGATATATAGTGATTTAAATGTGGAAATGTTATCTTTACTTTATGTTTGTTTTATGTGTATGAATATGTTATGGTTCTTGAGAATTGTTTATGTATATATGTGGTTCCGTGATAAACTTATGACGGGTGATCTCGAGATAGCTCTCTAATGCATTGGATAATGTGATGGAGGTAAACATTAATGTTTCCCCTTAGATATTTAGAGAATATACTGTGATTGGTATTCCAAATGTAAGTCGCTACATAGCTGTGAAAGTGTTGGGCAAAAATCCCTCAAGGTAACATTGCAGCATTTTTGGATTGATTGTGTTTGTTGACAAAGAAGGTTTTCATGGATATTTGTCGAGTTCCCAAGATGTTGTTGACAATAATTGTTGACAAAGAACGATGACAAAGGAAAGGACGATCTGGAGGCGGTACAAAAGAGCAGTACAAGGTGGCGCCGTTTCCCAGTGTTTGCCAAATTTTTGGGGTCCAAAATTTGGAGTTTGGTGAGCATCGCGAAAAGTGGATTTCCATGAAGAGAATAATTTCATATGGAAAAGGAATGAGTTTCGCGAAGATAGGATGCATGGTTTGGAAATCGCGAAGACCAGAAGAATGGAGGCGGTGATGCTTCGCGATTACGTCAAGCTTCGCGAACGGCAGAGGCTGAAGCGCATCGTGGCGGAGAAGGGCTTTGCGAGAGATCTTCATGGAGAAGGCACGAAGGAATTTTGGGCTTCGCGAGGGAGCTTCGCGGCGAAGGCGCGAGCCGCGAAGGTAAGTTGACGGTGATTTATCTCGACTACGTCAAGCTCCGCGAATGGAAGATTTCCGTGGAGCTTCGCAATTTGGACAGAATTCCGACAGAAACTTTGGAGCTTCGTGATTTGAGATGACGTGGCGTTGACTTCGCGCGAAAGGGACAAGGGTCGGTGGAATCGCCTATAAATAGAGGCCGACCCCTTCGAGCGAAGAAGAGAGAATTTTCAGAGAAAATACTTTTCTCTCGATTTGCGAAGGTGGTTCGCAGAGCAAGTGTGCTTCACGAAAGAGGTGCTTCACGGCGGCTATTGTAGCTCCGCGAAACCTGCGAGCTCCGCATTGGCTTACTTAGCTTCGCGAGGGTCGTTGCTTTACAATGGCTTGAGCATCGCGAGAGTTCTTCGCGAAGGAGCTTCGCTAGTGAGCTTCGCGAAAAGGCAGGAGCTTCGCGAAGGCTTGGTTGAGCTTCGCGAAATTGGGAGCCTCGCATTGTAGGGTGCTTTGCGAAGGTCTTTCCAAGGGAATTTCCCTGTGTTCAGAGGAAAAGAGGTATTCATCAGTAGATGAAAGATGGACTTCAACAGAGCATCTATCTAAAGTTAAGAATGCATTACATCATGCAAATGAAGAGACCTACTGGTCTATAAACTGTGAGTGAATCCCTTCTGGAGCAGTGAGCTTAGGAAGAGGAAGAAGGTGATCCTCTCCACCGGCAGTGAGCCAGAGAGAGAGAAACAGGGAGTGACCCTTGGGAAAGCAGTGAGCTGACCCTAAACCTTGTATAGGCAGTGAGCCTGGGCATAGAAATGATCTAGCCTGAACATTGTAATCCACAGCTAGTGAAGTCTAGTGGAATTTGGTACGAACTGGCAACTTGTCGGTGTATGCTCCTTGGATGTAGCCCTTAGCGGTGAACCAAGTAAAAATCTCTGTGTCTGCCTGCTTACTTTCCTTCATTGCATTCAAAGCATCATCATCAGGTAAAGGAGACAAGTGATCACAGTAACCACACAAGTGCAAACAAAGTGACCCTTGTAACAAAGAGTTCAAGATCCATTGGGGCAGGAAGAACTTTGAAAAAGAATATCCATACCCTGATTCACCCCCCCCCCCTCTCAGGGTATATAGGCCCATATTGGCCCTAACAGAAAGATATAATGTAAGTATGTTATGTATGCCACAAGTTACCTTTATGATTTTTGATTTCTATGTGTTATTCATAAATATTATTATTTCATGATGTATGAGCTTATTCTTGGTATGAATTGATGGAATAATGTTTTCTTTCGTTATTTTATAATCCTTACTGAGCTTTTTATGAACATCCCAAGTTTTTTTTAAATGTTTTTCACAGGAATTAATGATGAATAGGGTCAAGGATGGGATCATGGAAATGTCATGCTGTCTAAAACATGGAACTATACATGACTCTTTTTTTCAAGGGTTTTTATTTTATGAAAAAATGGAAACTGAGTAGAAGTGTTTACTTTGTAATTTTTGAGATGTAATGTAATAGTTATGGCCTTATTCTCTAAAACTCTAAACCTAAAAAGATCCTCAATTTTAATTATTCATTTATTTCAAGATTAGGAAATGTTTAAGGTTGGGTCCTTATTTTCAGTTTCAGAGGTCGTCTTATACAACTTTAGGAGTTTGGATATTGTTAAATTAATATCTATAAATTAATTTATGGACAAATTGAAATGTTATATCATTTAAAAATTACCAATTTGCTTCACCTAATATTTTTCTATGCTCAGAATGGTTTTTCATATAGGAAACAAGGAAACCATTCAAGAAAGGCATATAGTGGGAAATGACCTTTCAAATCAACTTCTTGAGAAGGTCTGAATCAGAATTGAATAGTTTGTTGCATTAATGGATCAGTTGACTTAGGTGATAAATGGTGTTTGTGTTTATTGATGATGTTTTGGTTTATTCTAAAAGTAAATAAGAACATGAAAGTCATTTGAGGTTTTTCTTGCAAACATTAAAAGAAAATATACTATTTGAAAGATTCATCATGGGTGAGTTTTGGTTACAAAAAATTTATTTCCTTGGTCACATTGTTTCAAAAATGGTGTAACTATTGATCCTGCTGAAACAAAAGTTGTTTAAGAATAGCCAAGACCCAAAAATATAATCGAGATCTCTAGTTTTCTTGGTTTAGCAGGTTATTACCGGAGGTTTGTTGAAATGTTTTCACAATTGTCTATCCCAATGAAAAAGTTAACTTGAAAAGGTGTTATGTTAATTTGGATAAAAGAATTTCATGATTTTTTATAGGAATTGAAAAGAATATTGGTGAATGCTCTAGTTTTGGAACAGCAATATTGAAATGGTTAGTTTGTTATCTACAATGAGGCTTCATTGAAAGGACTTTGTTGTGTCATAATGTAGAATGATCAGGTAATTGATTATGATTCATGTTAGTTGAAACCTCATGATTGAAATTACCCTACAAATGATTTGGAATTTTTAGCTGTTGTATTTTATTTAAAAATTTGGAGGCATCATCTATATGGAGTAAAATGTGAAATATATACAGGATAAAAAAGTTTGAAGTATATATTTACATAGAAGTAATTAAACATGAGACAAAGTAGATGGTTATAATTAATCAGAGATTATGATTGGATGATTCATTACCATTGAGGAAATGTAAATAAAGTGTCTAATGCTTTGAGTTGAAAAAGTAATGCCATATTAACCATGTAACGTTTCAAACAAGATCCTTTGATTAATGATTTGATGAAATTTGGCATAGAAGTTATTGTTGTAGGAAAATTCCTTTGTTTTATTTCAGGTATCAGTGGAATTATTTCTTTCAGAAAAAATTAAGCAAGCACAGAAGGAAGACAATGAGTTACAAAAAAAGGTAGAGTTGGGTTAGAAGGGTAAGTTTCCTAAATTTAACATCAATAATGATTGTATTTTAATCTTTAGAAAGAGATTATGTGTGGCTCATGATTCACAATTAAATAAAGTGTTATTATGTAATGCTCATAGTTCTCCATTTTTAATTAATCCTGGAAGTACTAAGATGTAGATAGATATTTAGGAGTATTACTGGTGGGAAGAATGAAAAGTGATATTGCTGAATTTACTATGAAGTGTTTGACTAGTCAACATGTTAAAGCAGAGTTGCAGTTACCAAAAGGGATACATATAACTTTACCAGTCTAGAGTGGAAATGGAAAAATATATCTATGTACATCATTTTAGGATTACCGAAGACATCTCTAGGTAACAATTCAATATGGGTTATTATTGATCGATTGACTAAATCTGCTTATTTCCTTTATGTCCGAGATACTTTGTCTCTATGTCAACTTTCTAAATTGTATGTTAAAGAGATAGTGAGGTTGCATGGAGTTCCCCTCTCCAATGTATCTGATCATGATCCTGTGTTTACTTCTATCTTTCGGAAGGCCTTCATAAGTTGATGGGTACTGAATTAAATTTTAGTATAGATTTTCATCCTCAATCAGATGAGTAGTCCGAATGATAAATTCAAACTTTGGAAGATATGAAACGTGCTTTCCCAATGGATTACTAGGGATGTTGGGAGCACAATATTTCTTTGGTCGTATTTTCTTATAATAATTATTTTCTTTCTATTATACATATGGCTCCATTTGAGGAATTATATGTAATGTAGTGTCGAACTCCATCATTTTGGGATGAAGTAGGTGAAAGGAAACTAATTGGACCAGAATTGGTAGAAGAGATGATAGAAACATTTCAATTGATTCAGAAGAACATAAGAACAGCTCAGAGCATGCAGAATAGTTATGAAGATAACCGAATAAATGATCTTTATTTCGAGGTAGTTGATCATATATTTCTCAAAATTTCTCCATGGAAAAGTGTGATGTGTTTTGGGAAGAAGGGAATGTTGAGTCCGAGGTTCATTAGACCCTATGAAATCCTAGAGAATGCTGGATCAGTAGAATACATAGCTGCTTCACTTCTAGGTTTATGCTATGTACACAATTTTTTTCATGTTTCAATGTTGAAAAATTATATACCGGATCCATCTCATGTATCGAGTTCAGAGGTAGTTCAGTTGGAAGAGAATCTCCTTTTTGAGGAACAAACATTCTAGATTCTTGACCGAAGAGAGCTAGTGTTGCGGAATAAGGTAATACATCAGGTAAAAGTGTTATGAAAAAACTCTATTGTTGAATAGGCAATGTGGGAATATGAAAATGCTATGAGAGATAAATACCCACATTTATTTTATAAGTGAATAAAATTGTCAAGATGTAATTTCCAAAAGGGGGGAAGGATGTAACATCCTAGGTAAATAAATAATATGACATTCTCATATTTATTATTACTTTGGAATTAAATATTAAGTTTAATTTAAAGGGGGTTCCATTTTCAATGGCATACCAAATACACAACAACAGTTTTCTATGAAATCTTACGTTACACACAACGTTAAGTTATACCAAAAAATAATATAATAAACTTATTATTTAAAATGGTAGTTAATGCATAGACATTTTATTGGTGTTAATGAACATGACTAACTACAATATGATTATACATTTTTGTTAAAATGGTTTTACATTTATCTAATAAAATTTAGAAGCTTAAAATGTTAATGAATAAAATTTTAAGCATAAACAATCTAATAATCATTAAAAATTCAATTTATCGCCTTTTGATGGAGAACCCCTTTTAAATAAAGTTTTTTTTTCAATTTTATTGGTTTTATTAGACAAAATAATATTCTTCTTTATAATTGATACATCAAAATTTACGTTGGATGAAATTTTTGTGTTTTTCTAATAATGTTCATTTTTTAATGAATAGTGAAAAATATTGCATTTTAACCGAAAATTGCCTTTTAGTATAATATATTTATATGGTTAGGTTATATTTTTTTAATTGGGTTTAATGTTTAATTTGATTATATTTTTAAAATTTAATCCAATGTTGGTCATTGGAAGTAATTTCACTTTGAAATTGGACATAAACAAGTGTCAGTCTTTTGATAGTTATTATTTCTTAAAAACATGTTTTTTGTTTTGACAATGAGAATTAATTTTAAATTAATTTCATACACTTCTTTGTTTTGAATTTGGAAAAATTGATCTCATATTTGGAATCATGAGGTTCAAATTGTGTAAAAAGGTAACTTTTATTTTTATACATTATGAATTTTTACTTCAGTAAATATTTTATTTACCTCAGTTAAATGGTAAATATAGTAATTAAGGGTGAAATAAATAATATTATAATAATATTAAATTATTCTAAAACATGTAATAATCCTATTTTCTGATACATTTCTGACCATGGGCATCATTTTGACGATTTTGGGACCCTATGGAGCCACTTGAGAGTGATAATGACACTTTATATTAATTAATTTAAAGTAATGACAAAAATGATATAAATATATATCTTATAGTAATACAATTTTTACATGGGGTTATATAAGTTATATATTAGACTATAAATTTTAATTTCAAATATAAAAATATTTACTATATCATTTTATTTTATTTATAATTTTTAGACATCAAATAAATAAAATTATTTATGACACAATGATGATGAAGTGATAACCTTATTAATAAATGCTTTAAATAAATGAGATTATAAAATTTAAAAAACTATCCAAAACCTATCCAATTATTATTTGATTATTTTATTTCAAACATTAGTAATCATATCTTCGAATTTAATGAGTTTTGGACCTTTTTAAATAAAAAATTTGTTTATAATAAAATAATATTTTGAAACTATCCCAAAGAGCCCCTCCACCCCCTTATGAAAAGACATCGCCTATAACCCATTACTCACACCTATAAATCCCCTTGTATTGTCCAAACTCTACCTAAAAAATCTATAAACATCCCTATATTCCACCTAGAAGCTTTAACATAAATAGAAAGTACTTCAAGAAATCCATTTCGTTCAAATCAAAGGGAGTTAACAGATTTAAAGGTAATGTTTTCCCTCAAGTTAAATTCTTTTATTTTACTTCTCCACTATCTATGATATTCTTGTTTTTTTACATAACAACAAAAGTATCTTCAATATAATAGGTTTTTTTATGAGAATTATTAAAAATACACTTAGACACACCTCCATCAAATGGGTAAGTCATATACTGTTTCTCTGGACGGCGAACTAATGCCTCACTGTTTCCGACGCTTTCGCCGGGGCGCGCGCCCGTCTGTGGAGGACGCGTAGATGTTGCCCCGCATTCCCGCTTTCCAAAGGCGGGCGGCATTCGCTCCTTATTCAGGGACGTCTGCTCCTTGATCGAAACAGGATGATGGGATGTCGGTTCTTCCTTCCGTGGATTCCTCCTCGGAACTCGTCACCCAGTCCGGGTCTCCCTCATAGATTTAATACGATGTTCGTGAATCTAATACCGGTGCCATATCATCATGGACGCTGGTTAATTACACTACTTCTGTCAAGACTTTCCATAGGGCCTTGATATGGTAGCGACCTTCGGTCGGAGTAGACGACAACATCAGGAATGTCTGGGCATCTCTGGGTGCGTGGACATAGGGGAACCTGTATTCTTCCTCATGAGAGGGCATCTCAAGGGTGCATAACCCGAGGCATGTATCTGAGGTTTTCCTCAGCTTCCCGTGTTTAACACAGGGTATGTTGCAAGATTAACGTCTAGTAGAGACGGTTACACCAAAGGTGTGTCATCCGATGTTTTCCTCAGGCATCTCATGTTTATCACGAGGTAGTCCGTGAGTTTAATGTCTTGCAGAGACGGAATAAGGGTGATCAGAACGTCCCATAGAGACGGATCAGATTGGTATATCCCAAAGGGGAACATCTAGAAGATGGATGGATCAGAACGCCCAATGAGGACAGATCCGAGGTAGTGCACTCCCTAGAGGGGAAAAGGGTGATGAATTGGGGTGTACACAGAGTACAACGACCCGAAGATATGATGGGGCTTACACGTGGAAAGCGGCCCATGTGCCGCTAGTAGCAGCGAGGAGGCGGATGGCATAATCCCACTGGGATGTGGTGGCCCAGGTGAGAATCAGGATGGGTGATGGATGGATGAATGAAGTGGAGGGGGAAGGAAATGGGACCATCGTAGGGGTGACAGTGAAGTTGGGCTTGAGCCTTGAAGAGGCTTCCTACGTATCCCCGTGGTAGGGAATCAAAGTCCGCGTAGTTCGGGATGGTGCCGGTAAACCGACGTGAAGCTGGACCTTGGCCCGATGAATGTCGTCAACGAACCAACGTGAAGGTGGACCTTGGTCCGATGGGCATCGTCAGCGTACCAACGTGAAGGTGGACCTTTGTCCAATGAGTGGTGGGCTTGAGCCTCTGGAAGGCTTCCTACGTACCATGCCTTGACATGGATCAAAGACCCCGTAGTTCAAAGGGTTTCATGGGTGAACCGACGTGAAAGTAGACACGTGGGTCCACTAATGGTGGGCTTGAACCTTGGGAAGGTTTCCTACGTACCACGCCTTGACATGGATCAAAGTCCTCGTAGTTCAAAGGGTTGATGGAATACAGTTTAACGTCTTGCGGGACGATAATGAACCCTGACGTGAATAGACGACGGGCGGTGGGTGTCGGTGAACCAACGTAAATGAGGGACCTTAGTACAATGGGAGTTGGGCTTGAACCTCGGGGAGGCTTCCTACGTACCATGCCTTGACATGAATCAAAGTCCTCGGAGTTTGGATTTGGTAATGCAGTTGAACGTCATGCGGGACGGGGTTGAACCAATGTGAATGAGGTTGGAACGACCAGATGGTGGCTTTGAACCTCGTGGAGGCTTCCTACATACCATGCCTTGACATGGATCAAATACCTCGTAGTTCGGGATAGTCACAACGGCTTGCTGTCGGGCTGGAATTGGGTGTACAGTTTAATGTCATGCGGGACAAAAGGAGGCATGCAGTTTAACGTCATGCTGGATGAGGGTGAGACTCGACGTGAATGAACGACCGAGAAATGTGGCTTGAACCTCATGGAAGATTCCTACGTACCATGCCTTGACATGGATCAAAGACCTCGTAGTTCAGGTGGGAAAGGGTCGCAACAGCTTACCATTGGACCAGAATGCAGTTTAACATCATGCTGGACCAGGGCGAGACCCGACGTGAAATGACAGGTGGGCTTGAACCTCATAGAGGCTTCCTACGTACCATGCCTTGACATGGATCAAAGACCTCATAGTTCAAATGGGATGGGTCGCAATGGCTTACCACTGGACCAGAATGGGACCCGACTTGAATGGATGATGGGTGGGCTTGAACCTCGTGGAGGCTTCCTACGTACCATGCCTTGACATGGATCAAAGACCTCGTAGTTCAAAGGATGGGTTTGTCGGTGAACCGACGTGAAAGTAGACCCGGGGGTCCACTATTGGTGGGCTTGAACCTCGTGAAGGCTTCCTACGTACCATGCCTTGACATGGATCAAAGACCTCATAGTTCAAAAGATGGGTGGGTCGCAATGGCTTACCACTAGACCGGAGTGCAGTTTAACATCGTGCTGGACGGGGGTGAAACCCGACGTGAAAGACGGGTGGGCTTGAACCTCATAGAGGCTTCCTACGTACCATGCCTTGACATGGATCAAAGACCTCGTAGTTCAAGAGGAATATTCGAGGTCAGGGTCGGTGCTCACTCTAAGCCCACGTGAGTCATGCTCGGTGTGAGAAACAAGAGGTTTGCAAGGACCTGACGATCACGTCGCGAAGGGTGCGTCCATGAGAAGCGAAGAGGGGTTTACGCGTTGAGCGGCCCATGGTGTTGGGACTTACTCCAGGATGGAGGCCCATGGAAAATAATGATGATAGTTTCGGGCTTGAGCCTTGAAGAGGCTTCCTACGTACCATGCCTTGACATGGATCAAAGACCACGTAGTTATTCTTGATGACGGCTTACCGCCGATTGGGGGTTTCAACAGCTTACTGCTTGATTGGGTCACAACGGCTTACCGCTGGATAAGGATGTGAATGGCTTACCGCTAGATGGGGTCACAACAGTGGATGGGGCTTACGCGAGGAAGCTACCCGGGTGCCGCTATGGAGCGATAATGGTGAATGGGGCTTACGCAAGGAAGCTGCCCGGGTGCCGCTAAGGAGCGGAAATGGTGAATGGGGCTTACGATAGGAAGCTGCCCGGGTGCCGCTATGGAGCGGCACTGGTGAATGGGGCTTACGCTAGGAAGCTGCCCGGGTGCCACCAAGGAGTGGCACTGGTGAATGGGGCTTATGCAAGAATGCTGCTCGGGTGCCACCAAGGAGTGGCACTGGTGAATGGGGCTTATGCAAGAAAGCTTCCCGGGTGCCACTAAGGAGTGGCACTGGTGAATGGGGCTTATGCTAGGAAGCTGCCCGGGTGCCGCTAAGGAGGGGCACTGGTGAATGGGGCTTATGCACGAAGCTGCCCGGGTGCCGCTATGGAGTGGAAATGGTGAATGGGGTTACGCTAGAAAGCTGCCCGGGTGCCGCTAAAGAGGGGCAATGGTGAATGGGGCTTACGCAAGGAAGCTGCCCGGGTGCCGCTAAAGAGGGGCACTGGTGAATGGGGATTACGCTAGGAAGCTGCCCGATGTCTTCCTCATGTCTGGCCATGAGGGCATCCCAACTCACTGGTGGGTTGAGGCATTTACCTATGCACTGGTGCACAAGAGGGATAATGCCAAGGGGCATTGGAATCATTCCATTGTAGTCATGGCATTGAGCATCTTATGCTTGGAGCATAAGGCATCTCATGTTTGGAACAAGAGGCATCCTACGTTAGGAACATAGGGAGAATACTACAGTTTATTGTCTTGTAGGTAGGACTGTTGGCATATCATGCTAGGAGCATAAGGCATCTCTTTATTGGAGCAAGGGGCATCCTATCATTTGTTAGATAGGGAGAATAATGCAGTTTAGAGTCATGTAGATAGGACTATTGGCATCTCATGCTTGGAGCATAAGGCATCTCTCGTATAGTGCAAGAGGCATCCTATCATTTGTTAGATTGGGAGAATACTACAGTTTAGAGTCATGTAGGTAGGACTATTGGAATCTCATGCTAGGAGCATAAGGCATCTCTCGTATAGTGCAAGAGGCATCCTATCATTTGTTAGATAGGGTGTACTACAGTTTATAGTCATGTAGATAGGACTATTGGCATCTCATGCTTGGATCATAAGGCATCTCTTATTCGGAGCAAGAGGCATCCTATGATTGGCACATAGGGTGTACTACAGTTTAGAGTCATGTAGAAAGGACTGTTAGGCAGAAGGTGCCTAGAAATGGTTGGTGTTGGGACTTACGCAAGGGCGGCCCTTTCTGGTTCGACCTGGCATAGGAGCCAAGTGATTGGGTTTGGAGGAGTTGCCTGAGGAATGGTTCGACTCAAGCTACTCGGGGAATTGATGATGAGAATCTCAACTCACGACATGGAATGAAACCCAGAGAAATATGTCGACTCAAGGTGTTTCACGGTGTGTGGAGGGGTATCTCAAATCATGGTGTTCCATAGGTGGAAAGTGGGGGCGCATAAGGGTGCAATGGAAAATCCCGGCATCCTGGCCCGAAAAGTTCGCGGTGCGACTCTCCATTTTTAATGGGGGTCTGTGACGGTAGTGAAGGGACCGGCACTGACACCGAGCAGGGGTGCGGGGGCGCAGGCCCTACGGTATGGACCGGTGGGCGCGAAGGTAGGATCCTCGCGAAGGATAGTTCTTCGCGAAGTAGCTTCGCGGAGCATGGCCTCGCGGAGCAATGGTCTCTCGCGGAGCAACATCGCGGAGCAAAGGGGTCTCGCGGAGCTTGGTCTCGCAGAGCAACATCGCGGAGCAACATCGCGGAGCAAAGGGTTGTCGCGGAGCTTGGTCTGGCGGAGCAGCATCGCGGAGCAACATCGTGGAGCAAAGGGGATCTCGCGGAGCTTGGTCTCGCGGAGCAGCATTGCGGAGCATAGGCTCGAGGAGCATGGACTCATGGAGTCTCGGCTCGCGGAGCAGCAACGCGAAGGAAGCTGCTCGCAGAGCATGGCTTCGCGGAGCCGCAATGCGGAGCTCCGCTCGGCCGCCCAAGGGGCGAAGTGGCCGTGTCCGTCCTCTTTAGAAGTTAGGTGAGCTGGGTATTTATAGGCAAGGGTCGCCGCGAAGCAGAACTTCCGCGCCGCCTCAGGAGCTTCGCGGCGCGCTCGCCAACGTCAAATTCGTTCGCGGAGAGGTACCGCCTCTGGAGCTTCGCGGCGGGCTCGCGAACATCAAATGCGTTTGCGAAGAGTTACTGCCTCCGGAGCTTCGCGGGACCGTGCTGCACGGGTGCTTCGCATCGGTGCTTCGCATCAGTGCTTCGCGAGGGGTCTTCACGGCGCATCGCAAATGTCAAATGGGTTCGCGGAGCCTCTCGCCTCATTGCTTCATGGCGGCGCTCCGCGATCACGGAGGGGGGCTCCGCGAATGGGCTTCGCGAACCAGATTTCCAGCCCAACTTCAAACGTCCATAACTCTTAATCCGTAACTCCGTTTGGGCCCTACGACCTACCAAATCGAAGCTTGCGAAATGGACTACGATCTTTGATCATGTATGGAAGCAATTGGAAAATTTTGGGGACGCGTTTTCCGGGGTCTACACTCACGAAACGATGATTGTTCAAATATCTCCGACCGACTATCATGGTAGCCTTTATGATGAAACTATATTTATATGTGATATATATTATATTTATATTTTCTCTATTATTCAATATTTTTTATTTATATCATACCTTTATTGTTTCCATAACGGGTAAATATGATAATTTCATTTGATGAAATGCGGACTACCACCCCCTCAAAGTGATATGACTCATTCATGCCATATGTGGGACATATTGAGGATGGATTTAATGAAATTATATATGGTATTATACTGAAATTATAATATTACTTTTTATAAAAAAATTTCAATCAATTATAATATGAAATAGAAATGAAGGTTGCATTCATGCGTACGTACGGCTTACCGTCTCCATAAATGGTTCATTTCATTTCTTATCTCCAAATGTTATGTACTATTATAAATACATATATATAAATATATTGGATATATATGATATATATATATATATGATATCTAATTCATGGATATAATTATGGATATAATTGAATTTTGACCACATGGACATCTTCTAATTATAAGAAGTTCATTTTTGACTCAAGTACCAAATATCGGAAAAAAACTATTATTAACATAAATGATTATATAATTATAATAATTGATATAAAAAGAATAATAAACCTCAAAACGTTTTTGAAGAAATTAGAATTTAACTTGATTTATTATTCATGAGATTAAAGAACGAACGGGTCAAGACAGACACAAGGTAAGAGTCTTTGTCTCAATAACCTTTCATTAAGGCATATTTTGATTTTATACATGACTTTATTTTATACAGTGTTTGAACCCCTTTTATTTTTTATTTCATTCAAAGGGAATATTTTTCTACATAGCATTTTACTAAAACACAATGTGAATGTTTTGTTTTAACATATGCAGTGACAACGACCTTTCCTCTACCACGATTATTATTTGATCTTTGGATTCCTTAACAAGCTATATTGTTTTCAAAAGGAAAATAAATACCATATAATCTTTTACATATTTTGGTTTTTAAAATGGATTTGTAATGTAAATATATTTAAATGATATGTTCTGATTGTGGTTTGTAAATGTTATCTTTCCTTTATGTTTTTTATGTGTATGAATATGTTATGTTCCATGGGCATTGTTTTTGTATATGGGTGGTTCTGTGAAAATTCTATGGTAGGAAAGCCCAAGATAACTCTCCAATTCATTGGGTAATGTGATGGATGGTAAATATTAATGTTTCTCATAAGATATTTTGGGAATATACTATGATGGGTATTCAAAACATAACTCCCTATGTAGCTATGAAATCTACAATGTCAGTATGTTATGTAAGCCACAAGTTTCCATTATGATTTATGATTTCTATGTCTTATTCATAAATATTATGATTTTATGAGGTGTGAGTATATTATTTGTATTTATTTATTTAATAATGTTTTATTTCTTTATTTTATAATACTTACTGATCTTTTTATGCTCATCCCAAATTTTTTTTGAAATTTTTTTTCAGAGGACTTAAAGATGAATAGGGTCTAGGATAGGATCATGGAAAACTCATGCTGTCTAAAACATGGAACTAGACATAAATCTTTTTTTTTTCAAGATTTTTTATTTTAGGAAAAAATTGAAACTGAGTAGAAGTGTCTACTTTGTAATTTTTGAGATGTAATGTAATAGTTATGTCCTAATTCTATAAAATTCTAAACATGAAAAGATCCTCAATGTGAATTATTAGTTTAATTCAAGATTATGTAATGTTTAAGGATAGATGCTTATTATTAATGTCGCCCAAAATCATGATGAAATACTTGCCACATCAAGAGGGTCCCAACCCCAAAAATGGACCATCATTCAGAGACACAGTTTGCAAGATACAAGGGTTTTAGTAATGTGAGGACCGATTGTGATGTGGCCCGGTTCGACCCGGTAAGACCGACCCGACCAACCTTGCTCAGAGTTTCCACATACCCTGGTTCATTTTTTAGACCCGACCTAACCTGGTGTGGGTTAGGGTTGGTCTGGTCTAGCCTAGCCAGTGTTCCAGGCCCAATAGGCCTCGCTGGACCTGACCCGTTTGGCCGAGGGTCCAGCCTGCCAAGTCACCCGACGACCTGGCCTAGTCTGGCCTGTTGAGTCAATAAGGTTTCCTTATGACTTTTCCATTCCTATAAGTTTTAAAAATCACAAACACTCTATCTCAAGGAAAATTTTATTTCCCCTAAGATTTATCTTAATAAGGAAAATTTTCCTTCACCGATGAAATGTTCTCCTTACCATTGTTTTCATAGTTCAAGTCTTAGTTTCTATAAATCTAACTATATTTATTCCTAAGTGTAATATTAAGTTTCAAATGTAAAAACTCTTAATCCTATAAATACTTAGATATTGAGTATTCTGTTTTGAGGTTTTGAATTCAGGTTCCGAATTCTCTAAATTCAGACTCCGAATTTTCAGAATTCAGACTCCAAATTTATCTGAAATTTAGACTCCATGTTTTCTGAAATTCGGACTCTGAATTTCTATGAAATTAAGACTCTGAATTCTTTGAAATTTATACTCCAAATTTCTCTAAATTCAGACTCTGAATTTTATGAATTTACATTTTTAGTTCTCTGAATTTGGACTCTGAATTCCTCTGAAATTTAGACTCTGAATTCACTGAATTTAGACTCCAAATTCCTTGGAATTCAGACTCCAAATTCTTTGAAATTCGGATTTCTAATTCTTTGAAATTAAGATTCCAAATTTCTCAAAATTCAGACTCCAAATTCGTCAGAATTTAGACTCCGTATTCCATATAATCAATATTTTGAATCTAATGGAATTCAGACTCTGAAGTCTATAGAATTCTGATTCCGAATTCCTTGAAAAATAGAATCCGGATATTTATGATTTATATTATCCAAGTGTTTATTTTTTTTGACTTTGAACTATTTTTCCTCAGACCGAAAAATGGATATTGTTATGAAACCATATTTTTCCAACTCTTTTTATAATTATGAAACGATGTCGTATATTCTGTATCTAATTAAACATTGTTTGAGTGACACATGTATAGGTCTCTATGAGATTCAAGGTAAAATATGATAGTTGGAGGAGGGAGATGACCGTTGGAGAAGTTCCTATAAATAGGATCTCATTTGAATGAGCTCAAAAGATTTGATGAATCAGTCGACCACTCTAGAGATTTCATGCTGCTAATGTGATTTCTAGAGAGAGATACTCTCATGCTTTGGGCGTATTGAATATCTTGTTCAGCTTGTTTCATGCGACTCAGATTGTTGTTTTGTATAATCGAGGGCTTCTGGGGATAGAAAGATATAGGTGCCGACAATCTTAAAGTTTGATGACTTCCTTGTTTATGAAGACATAGGTTCCGACTACCCTGATGTTCGAGGGCTTGCGGGGATAGCTAGACATATTCTGATATTTCAATCGAGGACTTACCCTAGTGTGGGTAAGACATTCTTTCTTGAATGTATAAATCAAGGGACCTTTATCCAAGGTTGTTGGATACCCATATCTTGGTGTTAAAAGATTTCATACTTGTTACTTGTATTGTTTCAAGAATATCTTCCGATGCATTATGATTTATAAGGAAATTTTAACTATCTTATACTTTCTTGTGCATGTATAATCTGATTAGTAAGATTCTATAAACTTCAAGGTAGAATCTTTTTCCTTGTAAAATTTTCTTAAGTTTCATTTTGGGAACCATATATCCGGAACCTTTCATGTTTTTAGAACTAAGAGGTCTTGTGAATTTACCTTTTTTAACTTTGTTAAACATAGTTTTCCTCATGGTTAAAAATGAATGTTTTATACCAAATTTAATGGTTCCAAAGTAATTTTTAAAGTATAAAATTCACCCCCACTTGTTATTGAGCATCTATATTCATATTTAGATCCTACAATTTGTATCATAGGAGGTTTCCGAAATACTTATATTCACATATTATTTTTGATGCTCAAGTTTTCATTGTTTTGTATATTGTTTCCTTGCCTAGGTTTTTTATCCTTGTTTATAAACTTTTATTGTTAACAAGTTTCTATAGAAAGATATTTTTTAGATGGCTGGAATGAATATTGGTTCGATTAACAATCTTAATCCTAATAGACCACCAATATTTGATGGAAATGATTGTGAATATTATAGAGATCGTATGAAGAATTTTTTATTAATACTGGAGTGGAGAACTTCATTATGCTTACTGGAGATTACAAGATTCTTTATAAGGAAGTCAGAACTTTTTCTAATCAATAAAAGTCAGAATACTAATGAAACTTCAACGTACACAATACTTTTTTATGTTATAATACCCAGAATATATATATTCAGATGTCTTCTTTTGAAGCTTAAAATTGTATTTGGAAAAAATTGGAGGTTACTCATTTTGGTACATACAAGGTTATAGAAACTATAAGATCTATGCTTAGAGTATAATATCATGGATTTCTATTTCCTTATGAAGAACTAGTGTGCAAGGTACAACAAGGGTTTTTGACTATTTTCAACAATTTACAATCCATGGGTTAGAAAGGTTTATATGATGAGGAATTTGTGGAAAATATTATAGATATAATTCCTAATTAGTGGGAATCTAAGAGAACAATTATTAATGAGAATAGGAAAGTATCTCAGATTACTATTGATGATATTTTTGGAACTCTACATCAACATGAGACAAGAATTAAAAGAGATTATGATTTTAATAAAAAGAAAAATGTCAATAGAAGTGTATCCTTTACAACTACTAAATAAAAATATTCAGAAAGGGTTACAAGATCCAAGTCGAAGAAAGTCACTGTTTTCTCTGAATCAAGTGAAAGTGAACATTATGAGAATAAACTAGCTAATCTTTCTTGAAGGATTAATAAGATAGTTGGGAAGAAATTCTTTTAATATTGATATAAGAAGAAAGAAAGAAAATAAAAGAAGGACTCTGAAGTCACTTGTTATGAATTAAAAAGAGCAAGGCATATAAGGCCAGATTTTCCTATGGCTAAGAGAAAGAATGGAATGGAAAATCATTCCAAGAAGAATAGAAAGATGTAATACCAAAAAAATCTAATAATTTTTTCAAATATAATTACACTTGCAGTTCCAGTGGTGGAGACTCTTTTGATGAATCCTTATTGTATGAATCTTCTGGTCAGAAGAATCATGGTTTAATTGCCAAGTCACCCATTGAAAATATTTGTCTAATGAACAAGGTACAAAATTCTAAATCTATAACCAACGTATCCATGAACGATAATTATAGTGGTAATAAATATTATGAATCCTAGAATGAATAATCCTCTTCTGAGGAAGATAACACTCTACCCACTTATGACGAAGTGTCTATGTTTTCTAAGATTCGTGAGAATGAAAATTCTAATGTAAAGAAGGTGATTGATAAGTCAAATTCTTGAATTTATATTCTTACGAAAGAAGTATCATATCTTTCTAAAGATCGTTATAATAAAATTTATTATTTTTAATGTATTTCAAAAACCATTGAGGAAGTTAATTCTAAAAAGGATAAACTTTATAAGGATACAGAAAAAGTAATTTATAAGAAAAATATTTTACATACTAACTCTTGTTCTAAATCTAATTTTTTTGAGGATTAAAACATAGTTATTAAAATTAAAGTCAGAAATATTTTCCTTAAGGAAGTGTTCATCATACTTTAACTTGGGTAATGAAAACTTTGATGAGATGTATTCCCAAATTTGACCTCTAAATAATAATTCTGGATTTGGTTATACTCATTCAAAACCAGTTTTTAGAAATAATTATATTGTTTTTCAATGTACTCCATTCTACACTAAGTGTCAGTATGGTGGGAAATGAGAATTTTTTTTTCTTTAAACACAAATCAGTATCTAGGTTTCAATAAATCATATTTTTCTAAGAGAATGTGGATTCTTAAAATATTGATTTCTGAAGTTTCTGGATCGAATAATGTTTGGGTTCCGAACGTCGAACACTCTTATTTCTAGGAAAATAAAGTTAATACCAACAAGAATACATGGTACATGTATAGTGGGTGTTACTGGCATGTGACTGGTAACAAAAACTTCTTAGAAAATATTATCAAGATGAAATGAAGAAAAATAACTTTTGAAGATAATGCTCAGAGGGAAATTATTAGTGTATGTAACATTGTACATCTTGGAAAAACATTGATTTCAAATGTTTTATTTGTTAAGGGTCTTAATCACAACCTTGTTAGCATAATTTAGTTATGTGATGAAGGTTACCATGTGAATTTTATTAATGATAAGTGTTTAGTACACAGTTCCAGGGAAGAGTTTATTCTTTATGCCCATAAGCAAGAAAATGTATACCCACTAAACATTGAAGATCTTAGGAACCAAGATCGACCTTGTCTTAGTGCAATGAAAGATCATTCTTGGTTATGGAATAGAAATTTAGGACATTGTAACCTTAATAACCTATGAAAAATCTCTAAGAAAAGTCTACTTAAGGGTCCATTGGAGCTTTTATTTGATTCTAAAAAAGTTTGTGATACTTGTCAATATAGAAAGAAACATAAATCAAGTTTTAAATCAGTTGGAAAAGTTTTATCTACCGATGCATTGTAGTTGGTGCATATGGATCTTTTTAGTCCAACACAAACTGCAAGCATTGGAAGAAAATATTATGTATTTGTCTTAGTTGAATATTACACAAGATTTACGTGGGTCTATTTTCTTTAAAATAAATATAAAGATTTTTCTTATTTCAATATTTTTAGATCCCAAGTTAAAAATAATAAAAATATTCCATTAATAACTATTCATAGTGACCATGGAAGAGAATCTCAAAATTATAATTTTAAATCATTTTTTAGTAGAAAAGGCATTAGTCATAAAATCTTAGCACCAAGAACTCCTCAAAAGAATGGTGTTGTTGAAAGAAGAAATCAAAATATTCAAGAGATAACCAGAACCATGTTGAGTGAATATTCGGTAGGTAAACATTTTTGGGCTGAAGCTGTAAGTACTGCTTGTTATACTATAAATCGAGTTTTGATTAGACCTTTTTATAAAAAATCTCTTATGATCTATGGAATGGTAGACAACCTAGAATTTCCTAGTTCAATGTATTTGGTTGCAAATTATTCATTCCAAATACTAATGATAATTTACATAAATTCACATACAAATTTGCTGAAGGAATTTTCTTAGGATACTCCACAATTTCTAAGGCTTATATAGTTTTTAATAAAAATAATTATACTGTTGAGGAAACAATACATGTTAAATTTGAGAAAACTGATCCTTTTGTTTTTAGAAAACCTCAACCAACATCTTCGTATGTGTTTTCAAAAACTGATTATCAACTCTTGATAGAAGATCCTTTTGATAATGAAAATGTCCAAGAAAATATTTATCTGAATCATTAACCCCTGAAGATTTCTTACCATATGTTGATGAATAGGTTTTACAAAACGAAAATCAGTTGTTTCTTAAGAATCATCCCAGTGATATTATCATTGGTGATTTAAATCAACATGTAAGGACTTGAAGTTCCTTAATAAATGAAGTAGATCATCAAGCATTCCTTTCTTAATTAGAAATAAAAATCACTGAGAAATATTTTGGTGATAATGATTAGATAAAAGATATGTAAGATGAGATAAATGAATTGAAAAAAATAAAGTCTGGACCTTGGTTGAATGACCTAAGGAAACATCTGTTATTAGAGTAAAATGGGTCTTCAGAAATAAGTGTGATGAAAATGGAATCATAGTAAGAAATAAATCTAGATTAGTTGCTAAAGGCTATAAGAAAAAATAAATAATATACTATAAAGAAACCTATTCTCTAGTAGCTAGAGTTAAATCTATTCATATTTTACTTGACTTTGCAGTATTATTTGACATCAAATTTTTTCAAAGGGATGTTACTTGTGTTTTATTTAATGGTTATGTTCAAGAGGAAGTTTCTGTTGAACAACCTCATGGTATTGAAGATAAAAAACATCTTGAACATGTTTTGTAACTTACCAATGCTTTATATTGACTTGAACAAGCGCCTAGAGATTGGATTGATAGACTTACATGGGTTCTCCTTCCAAAAAATTATGTTAAAGAAAATGTTGATCCAACCCTTTTTATAAATAAAGATAAGAAAAATGTTTTGATTGTTAAAATTTTTGTTTATGACAATATATTTGGTTCAACTCAATAATCCTTAACTAATTCTTTTGCAGAACTAATGAAATCTTAGTTTGAATTGAGTATGGTGGGTGAGTTGACATTTTTCCATGGTTTTCAAATCTCTTAAAAATCAGAAGGAATTTATATATCCCAACTTAAGAATATTAATGATCTTCTTAAAAAGTATGGATATGAAAAAACTAAGAGTATGAGTACTCCCATTGGTACCTCAAATTCACTTGATCTTGATGAAGTTGGGAAACAAGTGTATCAAACATCTTTTAGAGGTATGATAGGAAGTCTACTATACTTGATAGCTATTCATCTAGACTTAATGTTTTTAGTATTCTTATGTGCAAGATATCAATCCAAAACTATGGAATCTCATTTAAAGGCAGTGAAAAGGATTTTTCGCTACTTAAAGGGAACTATGGATTTAGGACTCTTTTATACTTCTGGAAATGATTTCATTTTAAAAAGTTTTTCAGATTCTGACTTTGGTGGATATAGAATGGATCAGAAAAGTACATCCAGAACATGTCATTTCTTAAGAGATTCATTACTTTCTTGGACATTCCAAAAGAAACACTCAGTAGATAATTCCACTGCTAAAGCTGAATATATAGTAGTTGGAAGTCATTGTGTTCAAGTATTGTAGATACAACAAACACTCACAAACTATGGAATGAGTATAACCAAAACCCAAATAATGTGTGATAATACTAGTGCCATTGACATAAGTAAAAACCCTACACATAACTCTCATGGAAAACACATAGTTATTAGGTATCACATTCTTAGGGATCACACACAAAAAGGAGATATCATTCTTCAATTTACCAGAACACAATATCAACTTGCTGATATGTTCAAAAACTCTTTACCCTCTGATAGATTTGAATACATTAAATAGAATTTAGGAATGATAATCATAAGTTAATATTCCATTTTAACGTCTTGTTTAAACCTATCTCGTTACAGTAAGAAACTATTTTTCATAGGGGGAGAACCGTTTTCAATTAGAAAAATATTTCGTAGTCAAATTTTTTTGTAATGTAAATTATTTTCGTAATCTAAAGTTTTCCTAATCTGAATTTTTCATAGTTATAATTCTTCATAGTGTTTTTATGGAATTGAAATTTCTTCACGAAAATTTTTCCTCATTAAAAATAACTCTATCTAAGTAATCTAAAAGTTAAATTTCCTTTATAATAATTTGATAATCATCTTTTTACTTGATGGTATTTTCATTTTGTTTTAAATTTTTCAAATTCACTTTTACATATATTAAAAACCTCAAAAGATTGGAACCTATCAAAATCCTTCTTCAGTTATCAACTCAATTTTCAGATTTGATCAGATGTATTTGAACTGTTGGATCAACCAAGGAAGTTAAACCATCTCCCCAATTGCCAATATAAGGACCCCCCCCCCCCCCGATATTTTGTCCCACATTGGGTTTTCAAGCTTTTGTGCACTGAAGCTCTGTCTCTCTACTAAAGGACATTCCGAATTTTCAAAAGTTTCCTTAGTTACAAATGTCTATTGAAGCCTCTCCTTAGAAATAAAAGTCGATTGTTAAGGAAATATCCCAGTGGAAAATATACCGGGAATGGTAGGTCAATCCGAAGATTAATGATATGTACGACTCTACCATATCAAATAATGTCATGCTGAATGGTTGGGAGAGTGTTTGTATATCAAAACAAATAGAAAAAGATCCGGTCTATCCAGACTTGTTGATTGAGTTCAATGAGTTAGCAAGTTTTTTCAAGGAAGAAGGAAGAGACAAGTTCTCTTTTATGTGTTATGAAAAGACCCACTATCATTCATACATCAAGGCCGCAAGTCTAATTGGAATTACTTACAAAGGAGAAGTAGAATTCTTTACTCATAAATTACCTGATGTATCAAGATATTTTGATAAGGAAAAGGATATAGTGTGTCTTGGATTAATTGGAGTGAAGATTCTGAAGATTGTCCATCTTTCTAAGAACAAACAGATTCTTGAATTGTGGGTTCAAGGATTTATAATTCCAAGGAAATGGGATAAGGATACTTTGAAGAAGAGTGATATCTATATATTATATTTATTATCGAACCTCATAAAGATAAACTTGGTTAAATATATCTTGGTGAAGATTGAGAATATCAAGAATGGAAATATTAAATATGAAATCATTATGTATCCGCCTATTCACTCAAAAATTATATTTATTTTTTTAGAATCATTCAAAATTCCATGCAATTCCAAGCCGAGAAATTACAAGGTAATGTTGTTGAGTGATGATACCTTAAGGAGGATGAAGGCCAGAATCTCTAATAAATTCAGATAATTTTATGATCTATCTGAAGAAGAAGTAGAAGCGTTGTCCAAGAAACCTGAAGTGTCTGAAACCTCTAAGAAAGGCGGTAGGAAGATAAAGAATAAGGGACCAGAAGAGGAAAGGAAAACCCATGTGGCTAAGGAAATTAATTCAACACCACTAATGACTATGAAGAAAAAAATATACCCTGATGAAGTAGTGGCTAAGTGGAGAGAAGATAAGAAAAAAAAGAAGGGAGGGGAGCCAAAGGTTGGCTTGGACCCTGTATTGGAAAAATACAAAAAAATAAAGGCTTATGAAGAGCTTGAGGATTAATAGAAAGAGAAGAAGCAAAAGAAGAAGATGTTTGAGGCTTAGATAGTACAATATCATCTCAAAGATACTAAGAAAGCATCTTCACAAATCCCAATGCTAGAATATTTTTTTCTAGAATCAGTTTCTGTGACTCCATGAAAAAATGTAGTGATTTCATAATCACATCATGAAGAAGAAATAGTTGAATAAGAATAAGTGGAAGAATAAGGAGAAGAAGAAGACAGTAGTGATACTTAGGTCATGATAAGGCAAGTATAGGATTTTCATGAGAAGGAAAGTATTTTTGATAAATTATCAATCCATACTTCTCAAGATGAGTAATAAAAACTTTCTACTCTAGGAAAAGATGATAAGGATGAAGAAGAAGTGAATAAATTGTCTGAAGAGGAATGTATAAATCATGATTTTTTCCATCCATAGGATGTTGAGGCAATAGATGAGAAAGAAGAAGGAGATGAGGATAATATTGTTCAACAATTAGATAGGGAACATGATTCCCCATAAGCACAAGACATCATTCCAAGAGCTGATCAGGGAAAAAAATGTAGTAGGAGATACACTTACTAAATCTATGGTGGAGAAGAAAGATTTTGGTGCTTCATCAAACAGGAAAGCTGAAGACACAGAAAAACAATCCTCACTAAAGAAACACTCGGGTTCAAAATCATATTCCCTTGGGGATGATTTTGTTGTTCAGTCATTAAAAAATCTGGTTGGTATTATTCACTTATTACCAGGCATAGAATCAAGATTCAATATTCTTCAATATACAATAAATTAGAAATCAGATTCAGTTTCCATGGTTATGGACAAACGCCTTGGACAAGAGGAATATTTCAAAACCTTACAAATTAGTTATGAGGCCCATAAAAGATATTTCAAGATGATTACAAGCAGGTCAAAGAAAACAATCAAAGAAAGGAGAATCTTCAATGAATTTCATGATAATGTTAAGGATGCTTTTGACACGGAAGATGGGAAGATCAAGGATCTTACAAATATTTTTGAGTAATATTTAATTGTAGAAAAGACTACTCGGAAGTAAGAAGTTAAGGATCTGAATGGAATGCTTAATTCAGTGCCCATGAATTGGAAGAGGGAAACAGATCTCAGAATTGAGATTGAAGAGAAGATTGTTAAGAAAAAAGAAGTGTTGAAATCTCAAGAATAATATCTTAAAGACCAGGAAGAAAAAATTAAAGCCTTGGAGAATAAAAATAATGATTAGGATAAGCTTCTCAATCATGTGGAAGAGGATCACAAGGATCTCCAGAAGCTAAAAACCATTGTTAAGAAGCTGATTCCAAAGGAGAAAGAAGGATAATTTCATTCCATTCTGATATTTTGTTGTATTTTCTTCATTATAGAAAGTTTTTTTCAAACATAATGAAATTTTCATTGTTCTCCATATATTTAGTTGTTTAGTATTAGTGTTTGAGATACCAATTTTTCTATTCTCTTTATTCCTTCTTGACAATCACAAAGGGGGATAAAGGAATGATAAAAAGAATACAAAGTAAAGAAGATATTTCCCTTCGTAAGGGGGAGTTAATCTAGAAGAATGTTCTTATCAATAAATTTTTTTAATGCAAGAAAATGATAAATTTTATTTAATAAATCAACAAGACGATCTATGGGGATTTCAAAACCTAGGGGGAGTTAGTCATATTCACTATGATCTATAAGTAAAGGGCGATATGTTTTTATTTTCATGCCCATAAATTTTCTAAGTCCTTAGATTATTTTTAGTAAGGATGTTTGTGTTTTCCATAAGGGGGAGATTTTTGAGTCAATAAGGTTTCTTTATGACTTTTCCATTTTATTATGTTTTTAAAATCACAAACACTCTATCTCAAGGAAAATTTTATTTCCCCTAAGATTTATCTTAATAATGAAAATTTTTTTCCAAATGAAATTTTATCCTTACCTTTGTTTTCGTTGTTCATGTCATAGTTTCGATAAATCTAACACTTTTTGTCTCTAAGTGTAAAATTCTGTTTCACATCAAAAAAGCTAGGAATACTATAAATAATTTGATATTAAGTATTCTTTTTTTAGGTTCTAAATTCAGGTTCCGAATTCTCTAATTTCGGACTCCGAATTATCTAAATTCAGACTCCAAATTTCTTCGAAATTCAGACTTCGAGTTCTCTGAAATTTAGACTCTGAATTTTTCTGAAATTCATACTCATAAATCATTGAAATTCAGGCTCTTAATTTCTTTGAATTAAGTCTCTGAATTCTCAGAATTCAGATTCTGAATTCTACGAATTCAAACTCCGAATTCCACTGAAATTTATACTCTAAATACTCTAAATTCCGACTCTGAATTCCTATGAAATCAGACTCTGAATTCTCTAAAATTCAGATTTTGAATTCTTTGAAATTATGATTCTGAATTCCTCATAATTAAAACTCCAAATTCCTCAGAATTCAGAAATTGAATTCCTTATAATCTATATTCCAAATCCATTGGAATTCACACCCCAAAGACTATATAATTCTGATTCCGAATTCATTGAAAAAAATATGGATATTTATGATTTATATTCTACAAGTGTTTATTAGTTTTAACTCTGAACTATTTTACCTTAGAGCATAAAAAATGGATTTAGTTAAGTATCCATATTTTTCTTACTCTTGTTATAGTAAAGAAACAGTGTCATACATTCTATTTCTAATTAACCATTATTTGAGTGACATGTGTATAACTCCTTCCGAGATTCAAGGAAAAATATGACTATTAGAGGAGGGAGCTGACCATTGGGGAATTGCCTATAAATAAGAGCACATTTGAATGAGCTCGATACTATTGATGAATCGGTTGATCAATCTAGAGATAACATGTTGCTGAAGTGATTTCTAGAGAGAGAGACTCTCACGCTTTGTGTATACCAAACATCTCGTTCAGATTTCTTCGTGCGAATTAGATTGTTGTTGTGTACAATTGATTTCTTTTGGGGATAGGAAGACCGAGGTACTGACTACCTTAAAGTTCAAGGAATTCCTTTTTTAGGAAGACAGAGGAGCCGACTACCTTGATGTTTAAGGGATTGTGGGGATTGAATGAAAGATTCTGATATTCCAATCAAGGACTTACCCTGGTGTGGTTACGATAAACTTTCTTGAAATTATAAATCAAGGGACCTTTGTCCACAGTTGTTGGATACCCTTCTCTTTGGGATAAAAGATTTCATACATGTTCCTTTAATTGTTTCAATTTTATTTTCCACTGAATTTTGATTAGTAAGGAAAGTATAACTATCTTATACTTTCTTTTACTTGTATACTCTGATTAGTAAGATTCTATATGCTTTATTATAGAATCTTTTTCCTTGTAAACTTTTCTTAAGTTTCATTTCTGGAACCATATTTTCGAAACCTAGAATGTTTGTACAACTATGAGGTCTTTTGAATTTACCTTGTTTAACATTGTTAAACATAGTTTTCCTCAAGGTTAAAAACCAATGTTTTATGCCAACATTAAAGGTTTCAAAGGAAATTGTAAATTATACAATTCACCCTCCTCTTATTATTGAGCTTCTACATTCATATTTCGATCCTATATGGACCATCGCTAAGAGGGTGAAGGTCTAACCTGCTAGTGTGGTTTGGGCCGTTGGGAAGTGGGACCAATCTAGCCCAGTGAGCCACAGGTCCGCCTGTAGTGCGGGTCTAGCCCGCTGGGGGTTTGCACCCCTTCCTATCTGCAGTAGGCAGACCGGTCCACCTTTCTTTACACGACATGGGGCCACGTTCATGCTCAATGGGACGCCTCCTCCGGCATGGTCAAATGACCTCTTCTTCCACCTCTAACTACCGACTCGGTCGGTGGATTCTTCTGCTGCACTGCAGCCCGGTCCGACCACGACCTTTCGTTTGGCGCACCGTTGTGGCGCACTGCCTCCCACCCATGGCCACCACCATGGGCCACTACCGCGGGCCACCACTATAAGTCACTGGTGCCACCTATGGCGCCAACGTGCCAAAAGATTCTTCTATGGACCACTTGGTCCGCACCGGTGGTCCATTCTTCATGCTTCTTACTCCTGTATTTTACAAGGATTGTCGTCTCAACTTTAACAATCTCAAAACTAACTTACCATCAATTCAAAAGTATATCAATTAATAACACCCACAACAGAGGGGCCCGAGCCTAGGTTAGGTCGACTCATGCCCTCTGCGTTAGATGTTTACAAAAAAATGGTGGTCTAGGAATTTTAATTTGAACAAAATAGATAATTAAATCCCTGATAAAAAACCCCCAAAGAAGTCTCACTCTTGCAAGAACGCACAGTCTATAGATTATCCTGTTTGTGAGTTAATCTGCATTTTCCATTTAAAAAAGGATGTGGAAGAACAGAGAAACAAACACCCCTACCTATTGGATGTTTTTTACCACACATTCTTCCTCAGGGGGTTAAATCATTTATGTCACTTCTATGATATGATCTTTAAAAGGCTTGATGAAGAAGAAGAATTTACGCCGGCATTCTTCATTCTTTGTTGGGGTGGAAGTCCGTAAGAGGTTCTCCATAGAATCCTCCAATTTCATTAATCCATATTTTCCTAGAATTTTGAATTAAAAAAGGATCACATCATTATGTTCCCATTATTATGCGACATCGCATTGTTACATTGTTTTATATAAAAAACTACATCATTGTTACGCTTCATTAAATCATCATTACACTGCGAGTTTAATGATCCATTAATGAGTCTCATTGATGTTCATCGTCGCTTCCCTGTCACTGCCCCACAACTTCGTTGTCCACCACTCCAAAGTGAGAAAAGAAATTAAAATAATTCATTTCAATTATTTTATTATTTTTGTCGAAAAGTCCAAAAAATAACTTTTCCTCTTGGCCATTTTTGGTCGAAGTTATGTTGTTTATTGTTGAATACTAATGTTCTTAATTCAACGGTGCCATTTTATTTTTGATATGAGTGATGGTTCAAAAGATAGAAAAAAAATTTCCCACCTTTACTGAAGGTACCTTAGAAAATTTTACAATTTTGTTCCAGGCTCTCCGGACCTTGGAATTATGTGCCGTCAAATTTCACAGTCTCAAAATAATTCCATAAAAAATTACACTGAAATTATGAGACGTTACATTCTCCCCACCTTAGGGATTTATGTCCTTGAAATTAAAAACAACAACTAAACATAAAGATGGGTGTAATGAGCATGAATCTGAGCCTTCTTCTCTCATGTGCTCTCCTAGAGATTCTCGTGCTGCAATCAGAAATGAACTAGATGAATCAACCATACACGTAGGACCCACTCCTATCGATCTTGTATCTCCACTGGGAACTCATCAAACGTCGCCCCATCATCAATGTGTAGCTCACCCCAGTCTATGACTTGCGATGGATAATGTACATACATACTTAGCCGCAACACATGGAAAACACCATGATCCCGGTGCATCTGTGGGGGGAAGATATAGGCAGCGCATAACCTTGTCAACTCTCCCGAGGATATGAAAAAAACTGATGAACCTCAGAGATAGCTTACCACTCCAGCCAATTCTCATCAATCCTCATCGGGGTGAGACCCAAAGAAACACATTATCTCCCTCTTCGAACTCCAAGGGTCTTCATCTCCTATCTGCATAAGACTTCTGCCTTCCCTGTGCAGTCCTCATCTACTACTGGATGATCTGCCCCTTCTCGATGGTAGGCCGTACCAACTCTGGACACATGAGTTCCGACTCTCCTAGATCTGTTTAGTATATTGGTGATCTTTAAGGCTTCCCATACAAGGCCTCAAATGGTTCCATGGAAATGGGGGAGTGATAGTTGTTGTTATATGAAAACTCCACTAGTGGAAGTTGTTCCCCCCAACCAGGACTAAAGTCAAGGACCCAAGCACGAAGCATGTCCTCCAAGGTTTATATGGTGTACACCGTCTGACCATAAATATTGGGAGGAAAAGCAATTCTCAAGCATAGCTGCATCTCAAAGACCTCTTGTAATCCCTTCAACAACTAGGATGTAAATAAGGCATTGTGATTGGAGACAATAGTCGAAGGAACCCCATGAAGTTGCACTATCTTTTGGATGCAGAGGTGTCCTAATCCCTCTACCATTCCCTACTACCGGATGGGTAGGAAGTGAGATGACTTGGTGAGTTGGTCAATGATCACCGAAATTGACTCATGACCTCTAGACATATGTAGTAACCGCATCACAAATTTCATCGAGATAATGTCCCATTTTCTCTATGGTACCTCGAGTGTTTGAGTCTAGAATGCTGGAACCTGGTGCTCGAACTTCTATTGTTGACAAGTGAGGGATCATGATACAAAATCAGCCACTAATTTATTCATCCATGGACACAAGTACTGATTCCAAAGGTCCTGATACATATTTTCCACTCCAAGATGTTCTACCAGAGGGGAAGTATGGAACTCCATCAACACCTTCTCCTGCAATTCCACTAGTACTAAGGTGCACCCTATGAAAAGGATAGAGTTCTCAAACCTATCGAAAATCCATCAAGAGTCCGTCCTGAGGATATATGAGCACATTAGGCCTCATCGACAACATCCCCACGTTGTGCCTCCCAGACCCATTGTATGAGTGGGGGACTAAAGTCTATCGACATTAGGTAAAAAACTTCACCATCATCTATAAGGGATTCCTGCATCGCAGCTAATAGCTCTATCGCCTCACAGAGCAGTTGCAACTTGGTCCTCCTGCTGAGCACGTCTTCCACCACATTCCCCTTTCCAGGAGTATATACTATCTCAAAATCATAGCCATGGAGGAAATCTATCCATAGCCGCTATCTCATGTTCAGGTCCTTCTGGGAGAAGATATACCAGATACTCTGGTGGTCGGAGTAAATTGTAAAATGCGCGCCCATCAAGTAGTTCCACCACATCTTCACTGGAAACACCACTGGTGCCAACTCCAGGTCATGGTTTGCATAGTTTTTCTCAAGATGCCTCAACTTTCGTGAGCCGTAAGCAATCACCTCTTTCTCCTAGATTTTGATACAACCAATCCCAATCCCTAATGTTTCATAGTAAACTAAATATCCAAAACCCTCCTTTGGTAGTCTCAAGATGGGGGCACTAGTCAGTCTACACCTCAGCTCCTAGAAACTCTATTGGAATTTCTCTGTCCACACAAAGGGCTATCCTATTTGGGAAAATGCCGATAAGGGTTCTGCTACATTGGAAAAGTTAGGCATAAACCTTAGATAGTAAATATCCATTCCCAAGAATCTTCGCACCTCAGTCATGCTCCTAGGAAGCTCCCAAGCAAGAAACACCTCTATCTTTAAAAGATCTTCTGCAAATCCAGCCTCCGAGATGAGGTGTCCCAAAAAGTGGACCTCTTGTATCAAGAACAGACAAATAGAGTATGGCATCCCAACTTTTTATTACATAAAATTTCACTACATTTTACAAATAGAGGATCTTTAATGTTTAGTGTCTTGGAAATCAGGAACATAATACATGAAAACAATATAAAAAATTCTTCTAAACCACTCATAAGGAATGATCATAGGTTTATCCTACGTACAATTACTGCATCTCATATCCTGGAGACATACATCAATGAAAAGGGTGAGCAGTAGACTCAGTAAGGAAAACAAGTGAAATAGTTAACATGTGATCTTGAGAAATATTAATAAGAACACGATAAAAGTCATAAAGGCATGAGAAATGGAAGAATAGGAATATCATAATAAAAATAACTTGAATAATAACATGAATATGTGGGTACAACATATCATTAAGTCATTCAGGAACATATCACCATGGTTTGTCCCCGAGTTGTCATAATAATTACCAAGGTTATTAACCAAGGTATCGTGAAACTTGTCACCTCTATAGATTAATTCTTTACTCAATTCATGGGTGTGATATCAGGGCATACCCTTAATATGTCTTTATTTTCATGTGATCCACATAGATCATAATCAAACATTTCATAAATAACCCAAATAGAATCAAATAAATAGTTTTCAATGCAAAATCGTCATGTTTAAAAAGAGCTTAAAAATAAGATCATTATGTCATTTATAACCCATAGAAAGGGAGTGAGGTTTATATGTATTTAATCTAAAAAATCAAATATATCATCTTTATATATTTATTAACAACCATAGAAATGAAATAGTTCTGGGTTTTCAAATAAATAATATAAGAGATTTTCTTGAGAGAAAGAGGTAGAAATTTTGAGTCGAACTTTCTGCAGCATAACAGCTATATAACATGGTTTTAGAAAACAATTAAAAGAGATGGGAAAAGGGTAAACAACTCATAAATAATTCATAATATAGTATGGGTACTTAATAAGATCATGGTATGGATATTTGAATGATATACCACATGAAAAGGAAACATGAAAGAAAAGAGAAGATGTGATTGATTTTACGAGAAATTCGGTAGCCTAACGATGTCACTTAAACATTTAGAAAACAAATTGATGAGGGTGGAGAGGTTATATCAAAATAAATAGATGGAAATTAGAAGATACAACATAAAGGAATCCATGACTTAAAAGAGGAGGGTGAAAGGATCCCTTACCTAGAAGAGTAACTTCGAAAGCATTAAGGTCGGGACCTTGGGAGGATTAAGGGCACCTTGGGAGGACTCCTTGGGAGGTAAGGAGACCAAAACTTAGTTGAGGATGATTTTGGAAAGAAATTAATGAGGTAAATGTCTAGTTATATATAATAAAAGTGAGTGAATAAATTATTAATTTCCATGGGACACCTTAACGGTGGTATTTGCAAAACCATGGGTTTGACCATGGTATTTTCCCATGGTATTGGCCACTTGGGACACCTCATACCATATATCACTATTAATAAGTTAGCCAGAATTCTTACATCATTATTAGATCATTAATTATGTCATTAAACACCCAATACACAAAACTGCATTTTTACTATTCACCAGTAATTCAACTGTTTCAGAAAAATCCCAAAAATTCAACCCATCCTAATATCGGTGATCTGAATTCAAAAATGAAGTCCATTTTATGAAAATAATTTTCTAAATATTTTTAATTTAATTTTTAAATAATATCATAATTTATTCCAAAAACACATCTTTAAAAATATAACTCATTTTCTAACACATTAAAAAAGCAATCAAGGCCCCATAAAAATATCGTATACCCATAAGAAAATAAAGTAACAATTTATGATTATATTTTATAAAAAAACATTTCCATTTTAAATTATTATATTAATTATAAAATTGTAAATAAAATATTTATGGTGTAAAAAAATACAAAAACTTAAACTATGAACATTTTTCAGTTTTAAGATGTCTAAAATTTATATGTACATTCATGGGTGAAGACTCAATTTTTTGGCCAAATTAATATTCATTACTATTCATTTTTTTCATATGGGTATGTTACTATTCCTATTTTACTATTCACTAAAAATCAAATTGATCGTATTAGACTCTAAATTTATCACTGATCACAACTATAGAAGACCATTTTTTGAAAATCATTTCACATTATTAATTATTTAATGAATGTAAAAATATTTTAGAATACCCCTTTTTTCAAAATTCATCAATAATAGTCATCCTATATTTATTAATATATTTTAAATTTACAAACATTTCCATAAGAAGAATGAAAAATTTTATTTTTATAAAAGGATTATACAAAGCAGGTAATGTCTCTTTACATAGCCCCTTATTGCACCAGTATAGGACCTAAGTGTAAAGTGTGCTATGGTTATAGAATCTTGGGGTGGCTCAAATAACATTTCCTGGGTAGTGATTTCTATCAGCTTGAACTTTCCACTTAGGCGATTCCGTTGAAGCTTTATACATTGAAGTTTGGCTTAGGCTTGGTCTAGAGAAAAGCTCAGTGATGCTACTTCCTTCCCATGCTCTGACAGATGGGCTTCATATGGCTCGAGTCTACTAGATTAGGCCATTCAATCTTTTTTCTATATTAATTATCTAAGATAACTGTATTTATAAAAACACAACATTAGGATTATAGTTTCCAGTGGTTATATTGGCCAAAAGTCATATAAAAGTCGAAACACAATGATCTCATTTTAATTATACCCACTTCATTAACTTAAGGATATAGTTTTGTTGAGTATAAAATAAAATAACACAAAAAATTAGGAATCAAATATTATTAAAAAGTTTGGGTCGTTACATTCTTCCCCCCTTAAGAAATTTCATCCCTGAAATTTTATCTCGTACCCTCTGATGGGAAATGGTATGGGTACTTCTGTCTCATGGAATCCTCCAGTTCCCACGTGGCTTCTTCACATTTGTGGTAGCTACACAACACCTTAACAAGGTGGGTAGTCTTGTTGCATAGAACCTTGTCTCTACAATCCATGATCTCCACTGGATGCTCCTCATCAGAGAGGTCATTTTCCAGTTGTACCACCTCAATATTTAGTACATGTGAAGGTACTGGTATGTACTTTCTCAAGAGGGATATATGGAAGACATCATGAACTTGTGCTAGATTTAGAGGAAGTGGAAGCCAATAGGCCACTGTTCCCACACAATCAAGGATTTCATAGGGGCCAATGTACCTAGGGCTGAGCTTCCATTTCTTCCCAAACCTCATGACTCTCTTCCAAGGAAAAATCTGAAGAAATAATTTATCACCAACATCATACTCCAAGCCCATTCAACGGTTGTCTGCATATCCCTTTTTCCGACTCTGAGCATCCTTAATGTGTTGTTGGATGGAATGTACCTTTTCTTTCATCTCTTGCAGAAGATCATGTCCAAGAAGCTTTCTCTCAATAGCTTCATCCCGACAAGTAAGAGTTCTACAATGCGTCCCATATAGAGATTCATAGGGTGTCATTTGAATGCTTGAGTGGATGTTGTTGTTGTAAGAGAACTCAAGTAAAGAAATATGTTGATCCCATCCACCTTTAAATTCCATTGAGAAAGTTCTTAGTATGTCTTAGAGTGTTTGAATAGTCCTTTAAAATTGACCATTAGTTTGGGGGTAATAGTCCGTACTAAAATTCAATTCAGTGCTCATAGCTTGTTGAAGACTTCTCCAGAATTTTGATGTGAACCTTGGATCACGATCAGATATGATATAAAGTGGAACTCCATGGATCCTTACCACTTCCTTAACGTAAATCCTGACAAGTTTATCAAGAGATAAATCTTCCTAAATTGAGATAAAATGGGATGTCTTGGTGAGATGGTGCATAATAGCCCATATCACATTATTTCCTATGGAAGTTCTTGAGAGACCAGTGACAAAGTCCATAGTGATATTGTCCCACTTCCATGCTTGTATGGGTAGTGGTTGAAATACCCCTTTAAGAATTTGTCACTCTGCCTTCACTTTCTGACATACCAGGCACCTTAAAGTGTAGTCAACAATCTCCCTTTTCATATTATCCCACAAATAATGATCAGAAAGGAACTGATACATTTTCATGCTACAAGGATGTATAGAGAACATAGAGCTATGAGCTTCATCCATATGCTCCTTCTTTATTTATGGAATAGATATAACACAGAGTCTTGTAATAAATTTCATTGAACCTTCATGATTAGTAATTAATTCAAGAAAATTACCATCCTTCACAGCCTCAAACTTATTCTGTAACAAAGGATATTATTTATGAGATTTCTTGATCTTATCTAGTAGTGACGGTTGAGAAATCATTTGTGTTAGGGTTGATGGTGTCCCTTATTTTATAAATCCCCTATCCAGTTTTACTAGGTCATTGATCAAAGGATCTCTTTGAATCCTCATAATGGACAAAACAACTGGGTCTTTCTTTCTTAACGCATCAACAAATTTGTTTGCCCTTCTGGGATGATAATGAATTGAAATTTCATAGGCTTTATGAAGTTCCAACCATCACCTTTTTCACATGTTCAATTCCTTTTGTGTGAAAATATATTTCAAAATTTGATGGTCTATGTATATATCACATTTCTCCCAATAAAGATAGTGCCTCCATATCTTTAGAGAAAAAACAACCGCAGCCATCTCCAGATCATGCGTAGGATTGTTCTGCTCATGAGTCTTCAACTGTAGAGATATATAATGAATGACCTTGTCATTTTACATGGGGACTATCCCAAGCCCTTTCAAAGATGAATCGCTAAAAATAATGAATCCTTTTCCTCTTGAGGGAAGAGTTAACACAGGTGTAGTAACCAATCTCTTCTTCAGCTCTTGGAAAATTTCCTCCCACTCCTTTGTCTAGATGAACTTGACCCCTTTCCAAGTTAACATAGTTAATGGATTAGAAAGTCAGGAAAAGTTTTTTCACAAACCTCTTATAATACCCCACTAATCCAAGGAACCTATGAATCACAGTTATTGTTGTGGGTTGAGGCCACTCCTCTACCAATTTTTTGTTTGTAGTGTCAAATATGATTCCTTCATTGGAAACAATGTGCCCCAAGAATGCAACTTGTTTTAACCAGAATTCACATTTACTGAACTTTCTAAAAAAATATCCTTCTATAAAGTTTTTAAAATAACCCTTAGATAATCCTCATACTGCTCACAACATTTGGAATATATCTGAATATCATCAATAAAAACTACTAAAAAGTTATCAGGCTATTCTTTAAATAATCTATTCATAAAATCCATAAATATAGCAGGTGTATTAGTCACTCCAAAAGGAATAAAAACAAACTCATAATGCCCATATCTTAATTGGAAGGCTGTTTTTGGAATATCTTCTTTCTTCAATCTCAATTGATGATAACCAGATCGAAGATCAATATTAGAGAAGAATTGATCCCCACGAAGATGGTCAAATAAGTCATCAATTCTTGGAAGAGGTTATTTTTTATTTACTGTGATCCCATTCAGTTCTATAAAATCAATGCATAGCCGCATCGATCCATCCTTCTTCTTTCCAAAGAGAACAGGTGCTTTCCAAGGAGACGCACTTAGTCGGATAAACCCCTTCCCCAAAATGATCGTGTTGTTGTTTCTTTAACTCCTCCAGCTCCAAATTTTCTATCATATATGGGGTCTTTTATATTGGATGAGATCCAGGTATGAGTTCAATAGAGAAATCTACCTCTCTTTCTGATGGAGGTCCATGAAACTCCTCAGGAAATACGTCAATGTATTCCTGGATGATGGGTACCTTTTCTATCCTAAGACTCTCATTTCCTTCTTCTTCTTCACCGATCAATTGTATAATAAAGGATATAGGAGGTTCTTATAGGCAAAGGTTAGGTTGAGATATCTCTCCTTGGAATAAAACAGTAGGTTTTCAATTCAATACTACTGAGATTTCCTTACTTCTTCATTTGATCTTAGCATTATACTTTTATAGCCAGTCCATCCCTAGTATAATGTCAAATTACAGCATGGGAATGACTACTAGATTTGTGACAATATTGTGATCACAAAAGTAAATACTCGAGTTTCTAAACACTGATGATGCTTGGATTATCCCACCAAGATTCTTGACTGATATCTCAACTTTTAGCAAGTCGGGGGTTGATTCAAAATTGTTTGCAAACTTGGAGGAAATAACGGAATGCGTAGAACCAGAATCAAACAAAGTACTTTCTAGCTTTGAGAGAACCAAAAAAGTATATGCTACCACATCATTTAGAGCTTCAACTTTAGTGATCGTGATAGCAAAAAGCACGACCTTTCTCCCTTGGCCTTTGCTGAAGCTGATGGTGGCTCCCCTCCACTGCCCTCAGATTTGGATAGTGATTGGCGAAGTACCCAAGTTGTCTATACCTAAAGCACTGGACATCAGGTAGGGCCTGCATAATCATCCCCTTGTCGTTAGTGTTTGGAAGTTGATATTTCACCACACTATGACAATTCCTCACAATATGTCCATCTATTCCACACTTGAAGCATTTCCCACTCCGAAGCAAGCAGTTCCCTGAATGCTTCTTTCCTTATTTATTACACGTGGGACGTTGCACTTTCTTGCCTCCACTTACAAGATCAAAGATCCTTTCTAATCTTGGCTATATTGATCACTTTTTGTCACTAGATTTATGAGACCACTACATCTCACCAAACTCCAGTTCAACTTTCATCACACATCGCATGATAACCTCATTGCTGTCATAATCTCGGTTGGCTAGATTCTTCCATAGATGAGGTCTCAGTCCACAGAAGAATCTACCAACCTTGGCATTTGGATCCATGAAAAAGGTAGAGGTGTAACGTGAAAGCCTTATGAAGTTCATCTCGTAGCTTCCCATAGATTAATTCTCCTTTTTCATTAGCTTGAGAAACTCCTTCCCCATTATTGTTCTCATGGAACAAGGGAAATACTTATTGAAGAAGATACCTTTGAACTCTTCCCACTCCATAGCTTAATCATTCACTCTCTGCCTCATGTTTTCCATCAGCTCCCACCACTGATCAGCTTCTCCTTCTATGTGATAGACAGCTAGGGTGACATTCTCTTACTCTAAACAGCGGAGCACATAAAAGATCTTCCTGATAGAGCTAATCCACTAATCAGTAATCAATGGGTTAGTCGATCAAATGAAGGTTGGTGGTCATTGACACATAAAGGACTCAACAAAATGTTGTTCCCTTCATGGTGAGATCAGTCTCTCAGCTTTATTCAAGTTATTTCCCATAACTTGAGTCAGTTGGTTCATCATTTGCAAGAATGCTTCCATTCCAGCTTCTATCAGATGGTCGTCAGCGTATGGTCCATTGCGGTCACCATTTGCACAGTCCCTCATATTTGCCACCATTTCTAAAAGAATAAAAACTTAGTGAGAAACTTATTTCATATATGAATATTTTAACTTTAAAGGATTTTTGTGTTAAAACTTCTTTAAACAATTACATTTCTCTATAAATCCTTCATAATGATTCATAAAAATCTTATGATTAACCAAAAATATCCCCCGGTAGTGTCATAACCAAGAGTCTATAAAGACCCGTTGTCATGTACCAGGGTACCTCGGGTCAACCTCGAAACTCCTTGTCGGAGTTTTCACTCTTAGGTACCTATGTGCCAGAGCTGACTCTACCTACTCGTATCCAGACATGGATGTATTTTCTTGATAAACCACTTACTTAATACTCACCAAAATCCCTGGAAGTTTTCCAATATTTAAACTATTATATAGGATTATTCCTAAATATTTCATATCCTAATTTCCATAAATAACTAAACTATCATTTGATACCAACTATGGAATCCCAACTTATTATTACATAACTTTTAATCCCATTTTACAAATGAAAGATCATTAAAGTCTAGTGTCATGGAAATTAGGAACATAATACATGAAAACAACATAAAAAGTTATTATAAACCACTCGTAAGGATACATAATAGGTTCATCCAATGTAAAATTACTACATCTCATATCTTAGAGACATACATCAAAGAAAAGGGTGAGCATAAGGCTCAGTAAGGAAACCAAGTGAAACAGTTGACATGAGATCTTGAGCAATATTAATAAGAACATAATAAAGGTCATAAAGGTGTGGGAAATGGAAGAATATTAATATCATAATAAAAATAACTAGAATCATAACTTGAATATTTGGATACAAAATTTCATTAAGACATTCATTAACATATCACCAAGGTCAATCCCCGAGGTGTCATAAAAATTACCAAGGTTATTCACCTAGGTATCATGAAACTTGTCATCTCTAAAGATTAATTCTTTACCCAATGCATTGGAGAGATATCAGGGTGCACCCTTAATATGTATTTACTTTCATGTGATCCACATAGATCATAATAAACCATTTCATAAATTACCCAAATTGAATCAATGAAGTGGGATTCATGTCAAAATTGTGACATTTAAAAAGAGCTTAAAAATAAGATCATTATGTCATTTTTAACCCATGGAAAGGGAGTGAGGGTTATATGTATTCCAAATACATAATAAAATATATCATATATATATATTTATCAACATCAATAGAAACTAAATAAGTCTGTGTATTCACATAAATAAAATAAAATAATTTCTTCAGAGAAAGAGAGAAATTTTTAGTTGACATTTCGGCATCATAATGACTATATAACATGGTTTCATAAAACATTGAAAAAAGAGAGGAAAAGGGACACCCACTCATAAATAATTCATAATACAGTATGGGTACTGAATAAGATCATGGTATGGATATTTTAATGACATACCACACGAAAATGAAACATAAAATAAAAGAGAAGATGCGATTTCTTTTACGAGAAATTCGGCAGCCTAACGACGTCACTTAAAAATTCAGAAAACAAATTGATGAGGGTGGAAAGGGTATATAAACAATTATACATGAAATTGACCAAAATGAGAACATATAAGAACATACCCTCAACATAAATAGATGTAAATTATAAGACAAAACATAATGGAAGTCATTACTTAAAAAAGGAGGGTGAAAAGATCCCTTACCTTGAAGAGTAACTTCGAAAGCATGAAGGTCGGGACCTTGTAAGGCTTAAGGGAACCTTGGGAGGAATAATTGAGAGGTAAGGATACATGAACTCCATTGAGGATAATTTTGGAATGAAATGAATGAGGGAAATGGCTTGGTATTTATAAGAAAGGTGAGTGAATACATTATTAATTTCCATGGGACACCTCATCGGTGGTATTTGAAAAACCACGGGCTTGCCCATGGTATTGGCCACTTGGGACATCTCATACCAAATCTCAATATTCATAAGTCTATCAAAATTCTTACATCCTTATTACATCATTAATGATGTCATTAAACACCCAAAACTCCAAACTGCATTTTTACTATTCATTGATAATTCAACTATTTCAGAAAAATCCCAAACATTCCCTATAACCTAATATCGATGCTCTGAATTAAAAAATGAAGTTCATTTTATGAAAAAAAATTTAAATATGTTTAATTTAATTCATAAATAATATCATTATTTATTCAAAAAATACAACTTTAAAACTATAACTCGTTTTCTAACATCATAAAAAAGTAATCATGGGCCCATAAAAATATTGAATACCCTTAAGATAATAAAGTAACAATTTAAAATTAAATTTAATGAAAATAAATTTCCATTATAAAATATAAAATTAATTATAAAATTTTAAATAAAATATTTATGGAATAGAAAAATACCAAAACTAAAACTATGATCATTTTTCACTTTTAAGATGTCTAAAATGTATTTATACATTCATGGGTGAAGTTTCTATTTTTTGGCCAAATTACTTTTAATTACCATTCATATGGTTATGTTACTATTCTTAATTTACTATTCACTAAAAACCATTTTGATCTTATTAGTCTCTAAATTTCTCACTGATCAGAACATTAGAAGACCATTTTTTGAAAATCATTTCACATTATTAATTATTTAATGAATACAAAAATATTTTGAAATACCCATTTTTTCTAAATTAATCAATAATACGCATCCTATATTTATTTGAATATTTTAAATATACAAACATTTCCATAAGAATATAAAAAAAATTTATTTACATAAAAGGGTTACACAAAGAAGCTAAGGTCTCATTACATAGTCTCTTATAAGACCAGCATAAGACCTAAGTGTAACGTGTGCTATAGGGATAGAATCTTGGAGTGGCTCGGATAACATTTCCTGAGTGGTTATTTATATCAACTTGATCTTCTCCCTTTGACGATTCAATTCAAACTTCATATGTTGAAGTTCGGCTTGGGCTTGGTCCAGAGAAAAGCCCAGTGATGCTACCTCCTTCCCAAGCTCTGACAGATGGGCTTCATATGGATCGAGTGTAATGGATGAGGCCATTCAATATTCATTATATATTAATTAACCAAGATAACCGTATTTAGAAAAGAACAACATTAATATTATAGTTTCCAACGGTCATATTGACCAACTATCATATAACAGTCAAAACACAATGGTCTCATTTTAATTATACCCATTTCATTAATTAAAGGATATAGTTTTGTTGAGTATAAAATAAAATAACACACAAAAATAGGAATCAAATATAATTAAAAAGTTCGGGAAGTTACATAGAGAGCTTACCATAAAGCTAGTTCTCTCGGAGTGTATCCAGGATTATCCAATGGCGTGTTGTGTGCTAATCCTCTGATGCTGAATACACCAAGATGTCATCAATAAAGACGATGATGAACTAGTCGAGGTAGGGTATGAAGATCCTATTTATGAGGCCCATGAACACTACTGGGGAAATAGTCACACCAAAAGGCATCAACAAGAACTCATAGTGGCCATAACAGCACCTAAAGGATGTCTTCGGTACATCCCCATCTCAAACCTGAAGCTAGTTACAACCTGATATGAGGTCTATCTTTGAGAACCACTTCGTTCCATTCAGTTGGTCGAAGAGTTAATCAATTCTAGGAAGTGGATACTTATTATTCATAGTCTCCTAGTTCAAGACCCAGAAGTCCATGCACATCCTCAAACTCCCATATACCTTTTTGGAAAAAACACCGGGGAATCCCATGGTGAAAAGTTGGGTCTTATGAACCCCTTATCCTACAACTACTCCAGCTATACCAGTTGCACCCCAAAAAATTTATGGTATGTTTCTCTTAAATACATTAAAGTCATAGCCTATATTTCATAATGCAGTAATTTTATTTGAAACAACACTTGGGTATTTATGAGGTAGTCAAAACCTATCCATTTAACTTTATTTTTCAACTTGTGTGTTTTGAATTTTGAAAATATGATATACACGGTTGTGTTGAGGATGATAATTAGAGTCAGATAGAATTAACTTAATTTTTGGTTTATAGTAACATACCCTTATGAATAGTAACCTTCCCTTATGAATAGTAACAAACCCTTATGAATAGTAATATGACTCTTATGAATGGTATCCACACACATTAATGTATAAATAAATTTAGGCACCTTAAAAATGAAGTTGAATAATTTATGTGTTTAGATTTTTTGATTATATAAAGATTGTAATTAAATATTAAAATAATCCAATTTTGAAAACTATTTTGGAAAACTAGACATCATTTTTGGATTCTAGACATCGAAAAATGGTTAGGGTGATTTTTTGTCATTTTTCTGAAATACTTGACTTTTTTATGAATAGTAAAATGCGATAATTTACGATAAATGCTAAATAAGGGATTTATTGAGTCATTGATGATGATATTATGATGTGAGCCCAATGGGTTCTAATTCACATGAATTTATTACTATTTTTGGTCATGGAATAATTACTAGTATTTTTCTTGTGACGAAATAATAATCTAATGACTAAAAATTATGAAAACCCTCCCACCTTCCACTATAACCCCCCTCTCTCTCTTCTCTTAACCCATGTCAAGCCTAGTTCATTAACAATAGTCAGACCAAATCTCTTCCAAAGCCATCTCCTCACGTCCAAGACCTTTTGGTCTCACCAAAAGGCCAAAAATAAGGGCCCAAAGGTGATTCTCGAGGAGGAGTACTCAAGAGGTGAACCTTTGTTCTCTTTTCCTTCAATTCCTTTTACAATGTTTCATTCTATTGTTCTCCCTTCTCACATACCCTCATCCAAATGAAATGATAATTCCAGTACCTTACATGTACTGGATTTTCATTTTTGTAATGGAATATTTCATCATAATATCTCTTTTCCTCCTCCTTTTATACAATAAACACAGACACTGTGTGAGATGTGTTAATTTATCCCACTCAAGGAAGACGGGTTTTCGATATGCATTACTATCTTCAATACTGGTCATGAAACCTTTTCTATTATTGAAACAGGTCATAATATACTTATTTTATCTTTATAATGTTATTTAATCCTTACAAATTCATAATATGGAATAATAATACAAAACAAGTTTATTGTGCACAAAACAGCCAAGCCAAATCTAGGCATTTATTATTAACTCATTGAATGAATCATACTCATGGTATATAAACATAATAATTATAATATCATTTATATATATTTAATTTAACAAATAATTTATATTAATTTTTTTTTATTTTTAACCATATTTCAAACAAACATCCATTCATGAATACAAGTAAACAGATCATGAAAACCAAAGAGGAAAATGCTTCCAAAACAATAAAATTGAATCTCTTAAACCATAAAAAAGGCCATTAATGAACCTAATGAGGTCATAAAATAGAAATTTAATGTTCATGTGGTTCTGGACTTATTAATTATGAATCTAAATTTTATTATTCAGTTCGTTAAGAACAATCAAGAACACCTTCAAGCATAAGGTAAGGGATCCTCTCTCTGACTTTTGTTCAAGAATCTCCCCTATGTTGTGGTCTTTTATTTTTAATGCCTAATGATGGGGTATGTTTTTAAACCTCCCCCGTACTGACCTTATGACATATAAATAATGGTATACCCTTTTATGAATCATTAATCCCTCACAAGAACACTCGTTTCCATGTCGAAATGTTTGTAAGGGGTTTTCTCATCTCACTTTCAATTCTGTGGGATTTCCATGGTTTGTCTCTTATTGCTTATACGTGGTATGGTTGTACTACCATTTTATATATAGTATCATTATTCTTTTTATATTCATGGTATTCTATGATTAATTTGGTGGTTATTAAATTTTGGTCATATGACTCAATTGATTACAATGTGGTAACGAGCTTTGTCTCAATTTTCCCTTGATTGGGACTTGCTTAGTATTGTGCACCTACTCTTCCTTATGTGATTACCTATTAATGATTTGATATAAATTTTAAATTGAAATTATATTCCATTATATATCCATATTCTCATATCATGGATATGAATATTGTCTAAGCCGTATACAATTTTATTTACTGTATTTATTTTGAATGTTGTTTTGATTGTGAAAATATTGATGAATATTTATCCTATATTCTATATGGATAATGTGAATTCATCTTCCTATTTTGTTGAATCTATTTATAATTAATTATTTGGATATAGAGGAGGGTGGTGGCCTCTACAACCCCTCGATTTATTAGTAGGTCTCATGAGAAAAATCAGTTGGTGACAAGCCCTTCGAGTTTGTTTCCAAAAATCAAACATGTTTCTACCAACAAAACTAAACCATTTTTAAAGGTATTATGGTATCATGTGCCAGATACATGACATCCAATTAATAAGTATTATCTTTATTCATTATCATTTATTACAATCCGTGAGGTTTTCACTATGACAAAATATATGCATGTAGTTTCATTCTCAGTTTATTAATGGCATGAGTTTTTCATTTATTCACCATGCCATTTTGATTAGCTAATTGTTTTACAATTTAATTATTATTGATTCATGATTTCTCTATTTGTAACCCTTACTGAGAATTTGAGCTCACCCCTTTCATTTTTTACATTCAACGGGTGATGAAGAGGAGATCATTTATTGAGTTCTTATGGATGCAGTCTTAATTTTTTGTTATGTATTATATTATGTAACCTTTTCCAATGTAATTTTGAGTTACATCAATGTATATAGTTTATTAGAGATTACTAAAATGATCGTTACTACAGGTTACTCATTTTATCTAACCATGCCAATATAAAAAGTAATGCACCAACTCTGGTCTAGAGGGTTTGGGCTGTTACAGTTGGTATCTGACGAAGTTTAGTAGCAAACATGGAACCTAGATTAGAAAATTTAGATTAGTGAACAAAGCCCTATGGTAGAATTTGAGGATGAATGTACAAACACATCCTGTTATTTTGGTAACGAATATATTATATGAATCTTTCTAGTAAATACATCCCTATCTGGATATGAGTAGGTAGAGGTGGCTCTGGAACAAATGTACCTAGGAGTGAAAGCTCTAACAAGGAGTTTCGGGCTTGACTCGAGGTATCCAGGTACATGAAAATGGGCCTTACTACACTCTTGGTTTGGAAACTCTGAGGGGATATTCTTAGGATAATTCATTTTTTCATTATAAGCCATTATGATGGATTGAAATATAAATTATTCCTCAAATAAAATAATTTTCTGATTATGGGATTATCCATGCGTAGGATCTCAATTTATGTTATGTATTTTATTAAGTTAAGATTATATATTATGATTCATACCCTAATCTAGTGTGTTCCATTTTTTAGAAATGGCGTTAAATGGAATAAGGGGAATGAATACCTATGGGTAATGTAGGGATCTCCCCATTGGAAAAGTCAACATAGTCAATGTTAGAGCAGAACAGATCATGACCATATTGGGACAACTTACTCAGGTTGTAATGAATAACCATTCCACACCTATGTTGGAACGTTTAATGAGGTAGAAGGCCCCATCTTTTAGTGGGACTACTAATCCAGTGGTTGCTGAGAAATGGATAAATTCCCTTGAATGATATTCATGGCGTTAAGATGCAATGAAAATGAAAATGTAGTATAGGATGTATATTTACTCAAGGGTGACGCTAATACATGGTGTCCCTTGATTCAGAATACCATGAAGGAATAAGAAATAAAATATATAGAATTGAGGAAATTTATGGAAATATTCTTCGAAAAATATTTCCCTCGTGATAAATGAACTGAAATGAAGAGGAAATTCCTTGGAATAAAGCAAAAGGAAAAGACAGTGTTGCAGATTATGAGGCTACCTTTACAAGGCTATCCAGATATGCCATAGAATACGTATGTGACATAGTAGACAAGATTGATCTTTTCTTTTAAGGTCTTATTCCAATACATCTAAGGGATCTTGCTTCTCAAACATTTTAATCATATAATAAAATTGTATCAAGTCCATCAAAACAGATAAGGAATCTGGTAGATCAAATTTGTTCAAGGGAAACCAAGATAAAAAGTAATAGTCTGCTAACCAATAGAAAGGTGAAGTTCCAAATAAGAACAGGGAAATGGAGAAATTCCCATTATGTGAGAAATGTGTAAAGAATCATCTTGGGAAATGCTTCAAAGGCATGGGTGCCTACTATAAGTGTGGAGAAAGGGTCATCTATCTCATGAATGAAAGGGGAAAAATAATTTGATGATGTTAAATGATGGAATTGTATAGAGAAGGGACACTATGCAATTGAGTATCCTAAGCACGAAGGAAACATGCCTCAGAAAAAACCCAAGAGAGAAAGGGAGAGATTATGCGATTACAACCACAAAAGATGAAGTTCCTAATGATGTGGTGGAATGTACATTAATTGTCTCCTCAATGTTTAGAAAAAACATTATTTGATTATGGATCATCACATTCATTTATATCTTCCCAGTTTTCCAAGAAAATTAGACATGTCCAATTTGATTTAATAATGGATTTATCAGTCGAACCTTTTCGGGATGAATCATTGCAACAAAGCAATGTCAACTAGTCCCCCTCGTGACACATAAACATGCTTTAGTTTATAATCTTATCATCATACCAATGGCTGACTTAAATATAATTCTTAGTATAAATTGGCTATCAAACTATGATGCAAAGATTTATTATAAGAAAAAGGATGTTACAATTTATGAAAATGGTGTAGAATATCTTATCATTTGAGTAGAGATCTTTCTAACTGATTCTTATCTAGACCCACCCCTAGTAGCTCTGTTAAATGAAATTATTGGAGAGGAAGTGAAACCAATATCTATAGGTGGGGAATGAAATATTCAAATTGAATATGTGCACATAGTGCAAGAATACATTGATGTATTTATAGAGGATTTACCTAGACATCCTACCGAGCGGGAAGTTGAGTTCTATATTGATTTAATTCCCGGTGAAAGACCTATATCAAAGAATACCTATAGAATGGACACCATAGAATTAGTGGAGATAAAGAAACAAATAGTGTAATTGAGTGAAAAGGGATTTATTCGACCTAGTGTTTCTCCATGGGGAGCCCCTATCTTCTTTGTCAAGAAGAAAGATGGGTCCATGAGGATATGGATTTATTACAGGGAAATCAATGCTATTAAGATAAAGAATAAGTATCCTCCACCCCATATTGATGATTTCTTTGATCAACTTCATGGAGATCAATACTTTTCAAAGATCAACCTTCGATACAGATATCATCAGCTACATGTGAGGAAGGAAGAAATTACTAAGACAACATTTCGAACTAAGTACGGGCATTACGAGTTTACAATGATTCCTTTTGGACTGGAAAATGAACTCTCTATTTTCATGGATTTAATGAATAGAGTTTTCAAGGAATATCTTGATAAATTTTTGTTGTTGTTCAACAATGATATCCTAGTATAATTAAAATGCTATAAAGACCATGAGGATCATTTGCAGATTATTCTGAAAATTCTTTGAAGAAATGAATTATATGGGAAGTTTAGAATGCGTGAATAATGGCTTCAATCAGTTTCTTTTTTAGGTCATATTTTCAATAAGGATGGAATTATAGTTGATCCTACAAAGTCAAAGTCAATACATGAATGGCCCACGCCAACAAACATAACTGAGGTATGCAGTTTTATTGGCCTAGTAGGTTACTATCGGCATTTCGTTTAGAATTTTTCCAGACTGGCTAACCCACTAATCAAGCTCACACATAAAGGAGGTATGTTTGTGTGGACAAAATAATGTATAGAATTATTCGAGGAAATGATAATAATATTGGTCAATACTCCAATTTTTACACTTACATCTGTAAGTGATTGATTTGTAATTTATAGCGACACATCAAAGAATTGACTGGGTTGCGTCCTTATGAAAAAACGATAAAGTTTTTTCTTATGCATTATGAAAGTAGAAGACTCATGAAAAAAATTATCTAACTCATGATCTTGAGTTAGCAGTCGTAATCCTTTCTAGGAAAATATGGAGACATTATCTCTACAGAGAAATATGTGAGATTTATAAAGACAACAAGAGTTTGAAATACATTTTCATAGAAAAATAACTCACCATGAGGTAAAAGTGATGGCTCGAGTTACTCAAATATTATGATTGTTAAATACAATACCCCCCAATAAAGGTGAATAATGTGGCTAATGCATTAAGCATGAATGATAATGGACTTTTGACTCAAATGAGGGTTGAGAGAGATCCTATATTTTTGGATCTACAAAAGATGGATGTGGTAATTATTAAGGAAGGGGAAACATCTTTTCTATTTCAAATGATTACTAAACAATATTTATTAGAGAAGATAAAAATCCCTCAATTTGATGATGAGAATCTCCAAAAGAAAATTAATACTGTCAAGGATGGTAGATTGGATGACATCATGTATGAGGAAGGAGTTATTAAATTTGGGAAGAGGTTATGTGTTCCATCGGTACCTTAGCTAAAAAGGGAACTAGTAGATGATGCTCATAGCTCAAATTTCTCTATGCACCCAGGTAGCACTAAGATGTATGGAGATATGAAGGAATTTGTTTATGGGATAATATGAATCTGGAAATTATTGACTACATGTCAATGTGTCTAGTTTTTCAACAAGTGGAGGCCGAGAGATAACTTCCCAATGGGGTGATGCAACCTATACCTATTACTATGTGGAAGTGGGATAACATTATGATGGATTTTCTCAATGGACTACTGAGGACACCTAGAAGGAATAATGAAATATGGTTAATTGTTGACCTTCCCAAAAAATCAACACATTTCCTTATAGTAAGAGAGGATTTACCACTTGAGAGCATGAAAAGACTTTATATTAATGACGTTTTAAGACTTTATGTTGCCACTCTATTGATTGTGTCCGATCGAGATCCCTGGTTTACATCAAAATTATATAAAAGTATTCAGAAGGATTTGAATACTGAACCTCGTATGAGTTCTACTTTTCACCCCCAAACTAACGGACAGTCTAAGAGGACTATTCAAATTCAGAAAGACATTTTGAGGTAATGCTCTCTTTACTTCTAAGGTATGACGAATCAATAATTAACTTTTGTGGAATTTTCCTAAAACAATAGTTTCCATTTTAGTATACAAATGGATCCATATGAAGAATTATATGGAAATAGATGTCGAAATCAAACGTGTTGGGACAAAGTTGGTGAGAAGAAACTTATTGGCCCATAACTTATTGAAGAGACTACAACAAAGGTGAAGACAATCCAAGCCTATATTAATATAGCCCAAAGTAGGTAGAAGATTTATGATGACAATCGGACAAAGTATTTGGAATTCCAAGTGGGAGATCATGCCTTTCTAAAAGTATCTCCATGGAAGGGTGTCTTAAGGTTTAGTAAGAAAGGGAAATTGAGCCCCCAGTACATCAGACCATTTGAAATTCAAGAAACAATCGGAGCTATAGCTTACCATTTAGCAATGCCTCCAAGTCTATCCAAAGTCCATGACGTGTTCCATGTGTCATTGATGAAGAAATACATTCCAGATGCAATGCATGTAGTCACCTACGAAGAAATAGAACTGGAACCTGATATTTCATAATGTAAAGAGCCTATCAGGATCCTTGACATAAGGGGGTAGGTATTGAGAAATCGGATGACCTGTATCGTAAAGGTTCTATCGAAAAACTAGAATATAGAAGAAGCAACATGGGAACCTAAGTATGTTATGAAGAATAACCACCCACATCTTTTTGGTGGTCTTTATAAATGTAAAAAATTCAAGGACGAAATTTTCAAAGGAGGTAATATTATATCACCCCAAACATTTTATGGTCTGTTTCTCTTAAATAAGTTCGAGTTATAGCCTATATTTCATAAAATACTGAGTTTCTTTGAAAAAACACTTTGTTATTTAAGAGATAGTCATAACCTAGCCATTGAACATAAATTTTCCACTTGTGTGTTTTGAATTTTGAAAATCTGACATACACGGTTGTGTTTAGGATGATATTTAGAGTCTGATAGAATTAACATAATTTTTAGTGAATAGTAACATACCCTTATGAATAGTAACCTGCCCTTATGGATAGTAACTTAACCTTATGAATAGTAATATGACTCTTATAAATGTTATCCACACCCAGGAATGTATAAATAGATTTAGGCACCTTAAAAATAAAGTTGAATAATTTAAGTATTTATATTTTTTGATTAAATAAAGATTTTATTAAATATTAAAATAATAATATTTAGAAAATAATTTTTCAAAAATGGACATCATTTTTGGATTCTACACATCGAAAAATGGGTATAATGATTATTTGTGATTTTTCTAAAATACTTGAATTTTTGATAAATAGTAAAATGCGATAATTTACGATAAATGCTAAATAAGAGATTTATTGAGCCATTGATGATGATATGATAATGTTAGACCAATTGGCTCGAAGTCACATGCATTTATTACTGTTCTTGGTCATGAAATACTTACTATACCATGTTTTGTGAAGAAATAATAAACTAATGATTAAAAAATTATGAAAACCCTCCTCTCCTCCACTATAAACCCCCCTCCCTCTTCTCTTCACTCCTCTCAAGCACTGTGCCTTTCCAATATTCTGCCCAAATCTCTTCCCAAGACCTATCCACACGTCCAATACCTACTGGTCTCACCAAAAGGCCAAAAACAAAGGCCTTAAGCAGATTCTCAAGGAGTAGTACTCAAGAGGTGAACCTTTCTTCTCTTTGTTTCATTTTTCTTTTACAAAGTTCCATTATTTTATTCTCTATTATCACCTCCCCTCATCCAAATGTCATGATAATTCTAGTAGCTTACATGTACAATATTTTCATTCTTCTAATGGAATATTTCATCATAATCTCTCTTTTTACCTCCTTTTATATAATAAATGCAAACACCATCTGAGATGTGTTAATTTATCACACTAATGGAAGGAAGGTTATCAATTTTCATTACTATCATCAACACTGGTCATGAAACATTTTCAATGGTTGAAAAAGGTCATAATATTTTTATTTTTTATTGATTACTTTTTTGGAATTATTACAGATTCATAATATTGAATAATAATACAAAACAAGTTTATTGTACACAAACCCGCCAAGAAAAATCCAAGCATTTATTTTTAACTCATCAAATGATTCATCCTCATGGTATATATCCAGAATCATTATAAGATAATTTATATCTCATTTATTTCACTAATAATTTATACTAAAAATTCTGTATGTTTAACTGTATTTCAAACAAACATCCATTCATGAATACAAGTAAACATATCATGAAAACCAAAGAAGAAAATGCTACCAAAATAATAAAATTGAATCTATTAAACCATCAAAAAGGCCCTTAACAAACCTTATAAGGTCATAATGTGTAAATTACATGTTGATGAGGTTCTGGAATTATTAATTAATGAATCTAAATTTGATTATTCAGGTCGTTAAGAACAATCAAGAACACCTTGAAGCATAAGGTAAGGCACTGCTCTCTCACTTTGGTTCAAGAATCTCCCCTATGTTGTGATCTTTTATTATTAATGTATAATGATGGGGTATGTTTTTTTCAACTCCCCCATACTGACCTTATGACGTATAAAAATTGGGATACCCCTTTACCTCTCATTATTCCCTCGCAAGAACACTCTTTAACATGGCCAAATGTTTGTAAGGGGTTTCTCATCTCACTTTCAATTCCGTGGGGTTTCCATTATTTTCCTCTTATTTCTTATATGTGATATTGTTTTACATCAATTTGATATATATTATCATGATTCAATTTATATTCAAGGTATTCTTTGATTAATTTGGTGGTTATTAACTTTTTTTCATACCACTTAATTGATTACATCGTGGTAATGATCTCTGTCACATTTCACTTCATTGTGACTTGCTTAGTATTGTGCACCAACCCTTCCTTATGTGGTGTACCTAATGCCCATTTGATATAACTTTTAAATTGAAATTATATTCCATTTAAATAAACACATTCTCATTTCATTGATATGATTATTGTCTAAGTCGTATACCATTTTACAAATGGTATTTATTTTGAATGTTGTTTTGAATGTTGAAATATTGATGAATTTTTATCCTCTATTCTATATGGATAATGTAATTTCATGTTTATATTGAGTTGAATATATGTATAAATAATTCTTTAGATGCAGAGGTGATTGGGGCCTACTTCAGTCCCTCGATGCATCGGTAGGTCTCATGAGACAAATCAGTTGGCGACAAACACTTCATGTTTGTTTTCAAAAATCAGACGGGTTTCTACCCACAGAACTAAACAGTTTTAATGATATTATTGTGTAACGTGATAGATACATGACATCCAATAAATATGAATTCTCTTTATTCATTATCATTTATTACTATCCATGAGGTTTTCACTAAGAAAAAATCTATGGATTCAGTTTCATTATCAGTTTATTAATGGTGTGAGTTTTTCATTTATTCACCATGCCATTTTGATTATGTAAAATTGTTTTCAATTCAGTTATTATTGATTAATTCATATACTATTCGTAACACTTACTGATCATTTGAGCTCACCCCTTTAATTTTTTAATTTCAATAGGCGTTTAAAAGAAGATCATTTATTCAGTTCTTGTGGATGCGGTTTTTAGTTTTTGTTATGAATTGTATTTTGTAACATTTTCCAATTTAATTTTGAGTTACATCTATGTATATAGTTTCTTCAAGACTACTAAACTTATTGTTCCTTCAGGTTTTTTCATTCCTTCTAACCATGAAAATATAATAAGTAATGCATTGACTCCAGTCTAGAGGGGTCGGGGTGTTACAGTATCCTCAGTTCACGAAGTTTTTCAGGAGCCATTCGATATGCTGGTGTGGATATCAATGTCGTTCCAGGGTGCATGTCGATACATAAGTCTGCCTCTCTAAGAGGAGGTAGTCCTTGATCCTCAATAAGAAAAACATCCCCATACTCGTCCACCACTACATGAAAACATGGAATCCTCTCCTCCACTGCACTGAGGGTGAGGCTAGCCAGCTAGTGAGTGATCGGCTGCACCCTCTTCCAGGAGAGTCTTTCCAATGCTGCAAGGGTTGAATTCTTATTGATGAAGGAAAAACTAGTCCCATATGTGCGGACACACCACATCGTATTCCTAAAATAGTCGATCTGAGCATGGAATGTGGATAACTAGTCCATACCCAAGATGAAATTGTAAGGCCTCAACACTGCTACTAGGAGATCCCAGTCGAAGCTCTCACCTCCTAGTGTAAGATCACACTTCCAGCACTAGTGTGTAATCATCGAATCCTCTCCAATAGGATTATCTAGAAATAAGGATTGAGCCAATGGATTCAACTAAATCTACGATATCTAAATGAGAGTCGTGGAAGGGATGGAGTGACTAGAACCTTTTCTTATAAGTACTGCCGCTATGGTGGAGAAGACACAAATTGTACCTCAGATCATCTCAGGAGCACAGTGGTTGTAAGCCTCTACTTCTTGGAGTTGAGCTCGCCCCTTTCTTCCTGATCTCTAAGGTCAGGGCGGACCCCCTTGGGGTTATGGCAGTAACATCTCAAACTGTCACCCACTGCCTACCACTCGGCCAGATCCCCTGCCACATTCGTTGCCCGACAGACCTCCTCGTTTGAACCGCTATCAGTGCCTCGACAGACCCTCGACACTCTTCTGGTCATCTTTACGACGGGTCATGCAGTCACATGCCATGTGTCCCTACCCACCACATGCATATCACTTCCTATCTCCCTACCTACTCTCCCGGACAGGGAGTACCTCACCACCGACCCTGAGTCCTGGGGTGGTCCTCTGAAAGACCTAGCCCGCTTGGTCCCACGAATCTACTGTCAGCCGCCTACCGAAGACTCCACTACCTGGGGTATGCTGGTGGCTCTAGTTGCGGGTGCCTTCTCCTCCATGAAACTCTCCATCAAAAGGACTCGTTCCAGCACCCTAGCCTAGGTAGGGATGCTGAGAGACACCACCAATGCCCTGATCTCCCACCTGAGTCCCTAAAAAAAGGCTTTAGCCCTGATGAAAGGGTCTCACACTATATATATGAAATAGCGGGAAAGGTCCATGAACCCCGCCAAGTACTCATCCAATGTCATATTATCCTGCTGTAGGTGAAGCAACTCCTAGATACGAATTGAGCATAAGGTTGTCGGGATAACTCACCCTGGAAAAGCCTCTCGAAGTCAACCCAAGTGAGGGTTGCCTCATCATGAGTCTAGATGGTCAAACTACACCATCTCCAAATAGATACCTCTAGAAGGATCACATCCATGATCAAGATCTGGTCAGGTGGTGTCCTGACTATGCAGAATACCCCCGTCATAACCTCCAGCCAGTCCTCAACAACCTGAGGATCTGTCTCTCCCCTGAAACTAGGAGGTCTCTGTCTCTGAAAATATAGTAAGGCACTGATCCTATGAACATCCTCTACCTGAACCTTCGACAATAGATGCTGACCATCAGTTGGTGGAAGCACTGGTGCACCACCCGGTGGGGCTATCTCTAGAACTAGTCCTCGAACAGATGCTTCATCGCTATGTGGGATGTCCACATGACCTCGTATCAGGATCTTGGTTGGTCTTCCATGTGGTGGCATCCTGAGATATAACATGATGTACCATGGTTATAAGTTTATACTGCGTGAGATGACTCTTATTAAAAAAATAAGGATGAACTTATTCAATTAGTGTTTTTTTGTGTTAAGCCGAAAATAGAATTCAAGTTCATGTTTTATGGATGCATCGGCCACCACACCAACATTAGACTCCCCAAATATGAAATTATAACTTACAACACTTAACACTATTTCCCCAAAACAAAACATCAAACTCTCAGTATTTGAGGAGGAACCGACCACTCTATGATACCACTTTATCATGAACTATCCCCCGGGGCCCGTGTCCGGACTATCCCAAGCCCGCCTTCTGAAGGCCAGGGGCCGATGACTAGCGCTGAAGGCATAAAACTACAAGTGAGAGGAATTATCTTGGATATCTATATGCACAAACATTCCCTACCATGTCCCAACTCACTAAAGGAAAACAACATACCACTGAACAAAATGAGTTCAAATACATCTGAAACAAAGTGGGCTAGAATACAAACCCAAGAAAAAGTACTGAAAATTGTAAAGTATGAAAAGTGATCTGATGGCCATCTGTAGTAAACCCCACCAGATCATTAGAGTAGTGAAGCAACTAGATTCCAAGTAGTACATCATGTTTTCCCAGTCCTACTGGGCCTCATTTGGTCCTAGGCTACCATGTTGACCATCGTAACGTTTGTCTGTCCCGTATCCCTAAGAACCCCTATCAAAACGTTGATCATCTGCACCAGAAACAACACATGTTGGTGAATCCGGTTTAGTTGTGAGAAACACGGTACATATTAGGCACCCCAAAACAAAAAGAAATAATACACATAAATTTATAAATGTAATGAATGAAACACAAGGTAGATCACACTTGGTATATTATAGGTTGTAATAGTAGCATCGTGAGTCACAAAAGTTGAACTCCTCAGCAACTGGAGAACTCCTCCAATATCGAGTATAGTGGACCTGTTGGGTCACACAGAGCTGCTTCCAACAAACCTTGAACTGCTGTGCCACTCATCCCTGATGAGTAATGTGCATATGCTAGGTCACTCAGAGCTACTCCCCACTATGGGCATTTTGAGTCATACAGAGCCGCTTCCCGCCTTAGCAGAACTGATGTACTCCTCCTATTGAGTACCACAGGTCTACTGGGTCACACAAAGCGGCTCCCCACCATGGCCCTACTGGGTCACATAGATTCGCTTAACCTAGGCCATCTTAGAGCAGTCTTCAGGTCTCATCCAACTATAAGCTTCCGTACGTAGCGCAATATAGAGAATTTCTACTCAATTCATTATTCATTTCTCGAAGTCCATGAAAGTCACCACCAAGAAAAGGGAATTATTTTACACCTTGAGAGAGTCTCAACACCACAAAAATACCTTCAATCAGACATGCGGTTTTCATGATACGAGTGTTTTAGTAACCAGTGGCTTGGGTGAAATGGGGCCCAATCCGACTCGATCAGACAGACCCGACCAAACCGGCTCAGGGGTTCCAAATACCACAGTTCATTCTGTCTGACCCGACATGACATGGTGTGGGTTGGGGTTTTTCTGGTCCAGCCTATCCAGTGGGCCAGGCCCTGTATTCCTTGCTGGACCCAGGCCATTTGGCCAAGGGCCCATCCTGCCAAGTCGCCTAGTGACACAACCATGTTCGGCTTGGCCCAAAGTAGGAGTGGGTTTTGCCGCTAGGTGCGGGTCTAGCCCGCAGGCACATCCAGCCCACTGGGAAGTGGGACCAGCCTAACCCGGTGAGCCTCGGTTCTTGCCCGATGAGCTGGAGATCCGGCCCACTGGGGGTTCACGCCCCATTCATTCCGCAAGTGGAAGACCAATCCGCCTTACAGGACGCGGCCTAGAGCCACGTCTGAGACCCACCATCACCCTGCTCGTCAATGCTGGGTCTCTCTTCCACCGTGGTCAAGAAACCATGGCTCATCGTGTAAGATGTGGCATGGTGTCGTGTCCACTACACTCTGATGTAGCCAAGTGGTCACTTCTATTGTCTCCAGGCACCGGCTCAACCGGTGGCTTTTCCTGATCGCTGCGACCCAGTCCGATCATGACCTTTCATATCAAATGCCATTTTGGCATGCCACCTCCCACTGTCCATCGCTGCCCTGGGCCACTTCTGGCAGTCGCTGGTGCCACTGCCGGTGCTGGTGTGCCAGAAGAATCTTCTTGTGGACCACTATGTCTGCACTGGTGGTCCGTTCTTCATGCTTCTTGCACGTGCATTTTTTGGTGATCGTCCCCTCCACCACGACAGTCTCAATACTGCCTTTTCATAAATTATAATGTTTGTATATGAAGAAAACCCATGATAGAGGGACTCAAGCCTTGTTCATGTCTCCTCGGGCCCTCTGCGTTAGAATTTTACAAAACAAGGGAGGTTCAAAGATTTTAATTTGAACAACAAAGATAATTAAATCCCAGATAAAGAAACCCTAAAGAAGTCGACCTCCTACAAGAATGAATAGTCTGAAGATTAACATGTTTATGGGTTAAACCCTTTTCATCATTTAGTAAAGGATGAAAACTAACATTGAAAAGAACCCTACTACTTTGAAGTTTGTTGTAGCTCGTTCGTCCTTGAGTAGTTAGGATGTCAACGTCGCTTCTCAGCTATGATATTCGAATGGCGTGATGAAGAAGATGTTGTTATGCAAGCATTCTTCGTTCTTTGCTGGGGTGGAAGTCCTTCAAAGGTTCTCTAGATAATCCTCCAATTTCTTTAATCCATATTTTCATAGCGCTTCTAATTATAAATAGGAGCATGTCGCAGCGTTCCTATTATAATGAGACATCGCGTCAGTATGCTGTTTTATTGAAGACATGATGTCACTGTTATGCATCATTAAAGCATCATTACACTGTGAGTTTAACAATCTATTAATGAGCCTCCTTAATTCACAATATCACCTCCATGTCTCTACCCCAGAGGGTTGTCGTTTTCCACTTTAAAGTAATAATAAAAAGAAAATAATTCGTTTAAATTATTTTATTATTTTTCTCAAAAAATTATGAAAAATAACTTTTCTTCTCGGCCCTTGATGGATGGATTTAAGTCATTTGTAAGCAAATATCAGCGTTTTTAATTCAACGGTACCCTCATATTTTTTATCAGAGTGACGATTAAATAGATAGAAAAACAAGATTTCATGTTTACTGAACGTACCTTAAAAAAAGTTCAAAATTCAATTTTGGGCTCTCCCGACCTTGAAACTGCGTGCCATCAAATTTCATGGTCTCGAAATAATTCCGTATAATAAAATTAAATAGAAATTATGAGATTTTACACTAAACATATGAATTACTTTATCATGTATTTTACTAAAACATGGAAATTACCTAAATTATCCTAAAATCTTATTGAAATCATGAATTATTCCCCATTATATAACAAAAAATATATTACTAGATATATTAATAAATTCCAAAGATGTTCTAAACTCCATCAGTGGTAGTATCAAACACTTTTTCAACAAATCATTAATCGATCTCAAGCTTGTTAGTGCTATCCAAATTATTTTATCAATATAAATCAAATAATTATCCAATAATCATTATATTGTCATTAAGAATATATTAAGGGTTATATGTCCCTCAATCATGTGTTTTATAATAAGTTAAACCTTCTACTAAATCATTTTTATTGTTCATAAGAATTGTTAAACATACTCTTTCAAATCCTCATGGAATCTTAATATAGTAAAATTATTATAAATTACATTATTCTTAGAAATAGGATACCATTGAAAAAGTACTAAAATAAAATATTTCTTTAATCTAAACATGTAAAAAAATTTCTATGTTAATAACATAAGTTTGATCATGATCCATTAGCTTCTTGTGAGGTATATTCCTTTGACACTTTATACATTGATTTGTGTATTTCCTCATCAACTTATAGTTTAAGCATTATACATTGGAAACTTTATTCTTACCGTTTCAATAAAAAGAATAATGGTCTTTCTCTCTACACTTTTATAATAATCACATTCATTTTAAGCAAGCACTAAGGTGTTTTTTTCCAAAATTAAAATTTTTTGGAAAATACGTCATTCCCTTTTTTCCATTTTCAGTATTTAACCATACTGACCTCTACTTCTATTACCTCCATTTGAATTTATAATACATAGATAATTATTTCTCTATTTTTTTAGCTCATGATACTATTTTCTCATATGAGGATAATGCTTGGAATACTAGTACCCTCAGAAATATTTTCTTAATCGTACAAAATAAATGATCATTATTAATTTTTGGATTATGTGCATTGATGTGGTTCCAATTACTTTTTCTAAGAACCATTTCAAAATAATGAAATAAACTATATTAGAATTTATTTTATATAAACATAATGTATAATCCCAAAACGAGTGAAATACGTAGCATAAATTGAAAAATATTTTCATATAAATTATCATAATCATAAACATGGTTTTTTTGGGATATCTTTATTTTAAAATCTTTTATTGTAGTTGTAATGAAAATACGATCTATTCGAATCATATATCCTAGGAATTACAAAATATATGTGAATTAAGTCCTGTTTTCCAGCACCATGTGACAATCGGGTTAATCCCAATGCACTCTTTTCAGAGTTATTACACCTAAGTACATCTTTGACAGAACCATATCCACATATAGTAGTTCGACAATGTTTTATTTCACAAAAAAATGACACAATATCTACTTTAAAAAATATTATAATGTTATTTTATATATATCCTCAGAGTATATAATATGGTTATGTTTACTAATCTATGTTTTTATAAATCCTTTTTCGATTGTTTATACTATACTTCCTCTGATAACAAATTTAATGACCTTGAATCCAGTAGCCGTGATATGATTTCTTCTTTATTACATTGACATAAAAGATAAGTAATTGCATCCGAATGGATATAATAGTTTACTTTTCTTGGTAAACTAGATACATTCCTATGACGTGCATTATATTTGAAAACAAAAATTCCAACACAATGTTTTTTCTAGAATATCATTATTCCATCTAGAATACCATTTAATATCAGTCATAGCACACTTCATGGATTCCTAGGAAAGGAAATGACATAAGGGTGATCTCAAATGTCTAGTAAGGGTTTTGTACAATATAATCTATCATGAATCAATAATAATAATAAATAAAAAATGTTGAACATATTAATACACATTCTATTAAATAATTTGATAATTAATAATAAATATGGTAAGGTAAATATCAAAACACACATTCCATTAAATAATTTTATAAAAATTAATCAACATGGAAAGGTAAATAACATGACACATTACATTTAACCGATAAACTATGAATGAAATGCATGAATAAATAATATCATTTTGAAAGTATCATGGATAGAACTAAATTTATAATCAAGGAAATGATTAATTATTAAACATAATGTCATAGGAACATGATACGTCTACCATCTTGACCTTTCAAAAATTAGTGGAAAACTACAGGTAAAATATAGTCTAATGAAAGATTACTTATTTGTCCCATGAGGCCCATCACTTCCTTAAGAGGATATATAATACAAGTCCCAACCCATCATTATCAACCAAAATTATTACTCACATATCTAATGATAAATTTAATTTTTGAAGAAATATAACTTAATATTAAATATATATTTTAAAGAAAGATTACATATTGTCAATATGTCCCCATTAAGTGAAATAGCATTGCAAGTAAGGCACCTTATCAGGAAATGAGATATGGTAAGTGAAATAATCATATAAATGATAAATAATATGGATATTTTGTGGAAAGTTAATGTTTAATGATCATAGGAATTAGAATAAGGGAAAGTTAATGTCTATAAAAAATTAATCATGAAAGTTAATTTCAATATTTTTTGGTGAAAATATCATGAAACATACAAAGAAATAATAAGGATGGTATCAATACAACAAATACTAATTGATGTATGAATAAAGGGGTTTTTTTGTTGATTAATAGAAATACCATAAAAATTCCTGTAAAATATTTCTGAAGAAAGTACCTTTTTTATTTTGAAAATATCTTTTTAGAACTAAAATATATGGAAATTTTGAAAATACATTTCTCTGAATTTTTGTTAAACATATTAATGATGTTTTAAAATAATATAGTTGTTATAATATAATAAAATTATATACATGTTGAGCATGTTAGAACAAAGTGTTACTTCACATTTTTATTAAAATCCAAATGATCCTTGTTTTGAAAATGAAATGATTTTTCATTTATTTCATTAAATAAGTTAAAATGTATAAAAAAATTATTAATTAATCATTTTTAAAAGGGTAAAAATATTTTGGAAATGTATTTTATAATACATGATTTTCGAAGAAAACAATATTTCGAGTGAAGAGAGAAATATTTTCTAATTTTTGAAAACAAATAATCAATTATTTGAATTATTAGTGTGTGAAAAATTGTTTATATTACTTTAAAATATCATGAATAACCATAGTATAATAAAACAAAATGGGTTTATAATATAATTATCAAATAATGTAATTAAACTGAAATTCAAGAATAAACAATCTTGATTAGAATGAGATTGTAAAATAAACCCTTAAAATGTTTCAAATGTTGAAGTTATAATTAATAAATGAATAAATTATGTATATAAATTATAAATAGGCATAAACTATGTGCAAATAAAAAATATTATAATCAAAATTAAATACATACCTAATTTTATAATATTAAAGATGACGAAGAGGTAATATAACCTAATGAAAAGAAATTGAGTCCTGAAATTCTTTACCACTTGGTAAAATTTACGTCAAATACTATTACGTGAAATAATTTAAATTTCAATTAAAATACCCTGAATTATTATGTATCCATGATATTACATGTGAAATGGGTCATTTATAAACCATGTAAAATATACTTGGGCGTATCATACAAATGCACCTTAATAGAAGGAAATTGAGATGAAATCCCTTACTTAACTCTTCCATTTAGTTGAAAATAATTTAACCCTAGGTATTATGGTTTTTATAATATTATTATCTTATATTATAATTATATTCATTGTTACAATATTATATATTACCATTTTAGGGAATATTATCACCAGTTCCTTATATTATTTCATTATTTTTATTGTTTTGGGTATTAATTTCATTGTTTTCTCACTCATTCTTTATCCTGAATGTTTCAGCTAATGTGAATATTATACCGTTTAATCATATAAATAATAATAAAATTTAAATAATTATAATCATTATATATTAATTATATTTTTAATACCAATCATGAAATATGGTTATGGGAAATGAAGTACGTTACGATCATGGAGATGGTAGGATGTATTCATGCATAAGTAATGTTTCCATTTTTCAATAATTATTATGGGACAGACATAAGTGAAATTATGTATTTACATAACTTTAAAAATATCATAATTAACATATTAATTCTTTAAATATACTTATATTTATATATTTATCATCCATGTGATGTGGGGATGAAAAGAGAACCACATCACTTCATAAAGGTAGAAGCTCACACATATATGAAAGATGTTATCGTCTTTAAATGACTGAAAAGGTAAAAAAATGATATAATATATTGTAATTAGTATAAATATGTATTAAATATCATAATTATATCATTTATATGACATGTATTTAGTAAATCTATCCTCATTAACTTCCAAGTAAAGAGTCAGTGAAAAAAGAATCACATAACTTCGTGAGGCGGTAGTCTACCGTACACACAAATGATGTTATCCAATCCATAATGAAAATGAATTTAAAAATATATATATATATATATATGATATAAGAAGAAAAGATTTATAATTATTTTATAAATATAATATATTTACTTTATATCCATCATCATAACCAACTATGAGTGGTGGGAATGAGATAATGAATGTCATCGATTCGTGAGGAGGTAGTCCTCCATACACATGAATGATGATTTCATAACCAATTTTATAGATGTGGGGATGGTTATAAGACATTTAATTAACATAAAAACATATTATTTTATTTAATATACCTATTTTATTTTATTAAAATTGTTTTAAATTAAATGAAATAGGTGGAGGAAAAAATAAAATAAAAATTCTTGTTGGAGAACACTACTTATTCTTAGGGTAATCTTAGTAGGATTTCACCACAAGGTTTTATTAGGGGGATTTATTCTGAAAATAAGAATTATTGGATGATTTTATGTAATTGTAGATGTTTTTTGGTCTAGGATTGTTTGAAAAGAAGGTGTTCAATGTGTGAATAAGAGATGAGTGGGGTGGAATTTTATTAGCAAGGTGAGTGGTACATTTTTAATTTCTGAAAAGAAAATGGTGTACCCACGTTTTTCAAATGATAAAAGGGTAAAAATAGATTCTTAAATAGAATTATTCATTTTATTCTCCATATAAGTCTATAAATTATATATTAGACAATTCTTTATGACATTTAAACACTTATGTTTTTAGAATAACCCCATAGTAAAACCATTTATACATTAACCACTATAGTTTCTTTTAATTTTTTTAATATTTATTTCTGAAAACGTTATGTAGAAAACATTATATAATATAGACTTCTATTGTTATATATATTTAATCCACTTTTTAAATTTCCATTTAAATAATTAAAAAATTTCTATATAAAATTGATACCCTAGATGTTACAAGAATTCGGTTTTTTAATGATATAATTATTCAAATGTATCTGATGTTTTTATATAAAAAATCAATATAAAAATGATTCTATTGATTTTTTATTAATATATATATATATATATTAACTAGTTTTATATAAAATTAATTTAAAATAAAATTTATAATTATAAATAATTTAAACTAAAAAGAAGTTTTATATTAAAATGAAATATTGTTTAACTATTCATCATAAATGAATAATTTTTGAAATATACCAAAAATTCACCCTAATATAATTTTTATATTATTATTTCAATAATTTTGTTCATTTTATCATATAATTTTTTTTAAAATTGGTTAAAATTATTTTTTAGTTATGTTTGCAATGTATGACTAAACTATCTTTTTAAAAAATAGAGTTTTTCCAAAAAATTATATTTTTTATTTTACTTTTTTTATTTAAAATCAATATATTAACATAATATTCTGATTTTTGATAGTAATATTATTACATTAAAATTTAATAAATATTTTATAATGGTATAATATATTATGATTCATTTAGACTTCTGGGTTTCTTGTTCCACAAGCTATCAAAGAGATTAAATTTAAAGAAATTTATTTCATGGGTTGTTTAAACATTCTGTTTTGTGTCACTTACATTATTGATTAAAATGTTATTATTTTATAATTTTATGGATTTAAATTTTTCAGGAATGTTATATCCATTAAAATGTTTTTTGTGGACTTGTTAGCCTGATATAGCTCTATATTTCATTAGGAAATGATAATGTTCTCCAATGAATTTTGTTGGAATTAACTATTTTGAATATTCAATTTATAAGAGTTATTGTAAAGATTTTATAAGTATGAAACCCCATGGAACATAGATGAAATTTTATTCTTGATAATTTATTTTGAAAAATATTTTGATTTTATAAAGTAAGCTAATGATCTTTTATTTAAAATAATGATCATTCACTTTAATGGTAAAAAGGAAATGTTTTTAAGATTTAAATTTCTTGGATTCACATGTTTTATATGAAGCTATCATGATTATAATTTTTCGTTAGTTTTTATAAGGTTTTTACTTATTCCTTTTTATATGTCTCTAACGAATAATTCTATTCCCATCCCACATTTTCAAATGTTATTAATAAGGTTTAAGGATGATTTAAAATAATTATGAAGTCAAGTGGAAAATCATGAATAATTTCCCGGAATAGAAAACATGGTTTATTTTACATGTATTATATTATGAAAAATGGATACTGAGTAGAAGTGTCTACAATGTATTGTATGAGTTTTCTATGTAAGTTTAATGTCCAAATTCTACAATGAACTAAACATAGAAATATATTTAGTACTTTAATAAAATGGATTCATGTTTAAAATATAAAATTTTCGTTGAATAAGGATTATGTTCTTACAGTTGGTATAATAGAGGTGTTTAGATAATTTTATAGGTTTGGATAATGTTTGTTCCCTTAAAATATTATAATTTATGATTATATCTAGATGATATAAAATTTTAATATTAGCATGTTTCATCATGTATACTATATCTATTCAACATGGTTTTCCTTATAAGAAATATAAAATCTAAAGTAAGAAAGAACCACAAGGACAATATCCTTCCTAATTAGAAAAATGGAATCATTGTAATTAAAATTGGGTTGTTTTTTCTATGATGGATTAGTTGAAGTAAGATATAAATGGTTATGTTAGCCATGTGATAGAGAACACACATTCACCACAGAGGAACATGTCCATATTAGATACTTTCATGAAACAAAACCCTATGGTATTCATTGGATTATTTGAACTGGTGATAAATAAAAGACATGGTAAATCCTTTGTGAATATATTTGAGGTCTTGGGTTGATTAGAATATAAAAAGGTAACTCTTACTATTTAAAATTCCAAGGTGAATCTGATTAGTGGTCATTAATTTTTAAGAATATTAAAGAAATAAAATATATTTATACCTAGGAATAGAATGAATTTAAGAAAGTTTTCCTAGAGGAATACAATTATATGTTTTTTTTACATTGATGGAAAATAAATTCATGGAATTAACGATGAAGTCAAAAGATATAGTGGATTCATACGAAAAAATTTCACCAGATTGGAAATGTATGAACCATATTATATTAGGGTTCATGATTTTAAAATGATTTAGTGTTACTCAATATTAAATCCAAGATATAGCAGGGCATTATATTCTCATGAAATTTAAAGTTATGAGGAACATGTTTAAGTTAGAAGTGAATTTTTCTTATGATGATGTTCTGTATGAAAATAAAAAGAAAAATATTACCATATTTTAAATACCCTAACCATTATAGCCTACATCCAATGGTTAATTTGATATATTTTAATTATTTACTAGAAATCACATCCCAACAGTTAAAATAGTTTAATATAATTTAAGAACAATATTTATACACAATTCCCATATTATATAGTAAATAAATAATAAAAAACACATAGAATAAAAAAATGCTTTCATCCTAGATATTATTTTTAAAATACATCTTAATATCCTATGGAAAAGTGTAAAAATAAAAGGGTGATGTTAGAAACTCAAAAAGGGTTACCTACATTTCAAGAGATCACGAGTAAAGAATGAATAATCTATATAAAAAGGTAAATTAATAAAAACACATGAAATTTTATCAATAAGTTAATAAAAAATGAATTAATGGTTAATATAAAGTATAATTATTATGATGATAATAATAACAAAATTTTCAATGAAGGTAATATTTAATATTGGACTTCATGATCATGGATATAATGGAATCTATACTATTAAGGCCTTATGCCGAGATATTTTAATGGTAAAGATTACAAAAAAACACATTTAATGACAGCTTACAAATTTGTCTCATGAAACCAGTTAATGCTTCATGGAGATATACAATTCTGGACACCACCTATTATTGCATTCCCAATCCATTCCTCATATAGAAAATTATCAATTTTATTCATGAACAATATACCTTATCAAAAAAATATCTATATTGAATATATAAATTGGATTTATAAATAATTCCCCATTAAATCATATACTTTTAGTGTATAAATTCATGTGTTAAAATGGTATATATTTTTATCAGTAATCATATATATGATACAAAGAATTAGGATATGTAAGAGAAATGTAATATCCAATGATCATAGGCTAGTGAATTTTTTAAAGACTGTATCATTACAACATATTCATAGTGATGATTATGTAAATTTAATGGTTACTAAAATTGATTAATTTAAATTCAATTAAAATATTATTAAAAAATTATTGAGAAAATTAACACTTCCATTTTTGAAATAACATATTTAATAAAAATGTAAGTAAAAAGTCAAACATTTAATTTTCCAATAACCTTGTAAAAATGTGAAGGATTCTTTAATGAAAAATTGAAATGAACTATAATCATCATAAATAAAAATATATTCTTTTTAAATATCTCAAATGGAAATTATATACACTACATAAAAAATAAATCAGTTCATAATACGAAATATGTCTCAATGGAGTAGAAATTAAGATGAAATGCCTTACCTTAGGTCTGACTTGTCACATAGGTTCAATAAATTTGTGTATAATAAATTGAAATTAATTGTAATTACATAAAATAACTATATTAATATTTATTATATCATATATTATTCATTTATAACATTATATCACACATTTCTGAATTATATTTTATTGTTATCCTCATTTTGGGTGTTAAATGATTTGTTATTTTGATTTTGTAGTTCCTGGAATTTTACATTTACTATAGTTATATTATATAAATTTTTTTATTAAATATATAAATATAATATTATATATATATATATATATATATATTTAATTTCATCCATAAAATATATAGATAGAACAATGAATTGCACTGTTCATGGAGATGGTAGCCCATATGTATGCATGACGCTACTTTAGATTTTCAAAGGATAGAATGAAGAAATAGTGAATAATAACTAATATTTATAGAATTTTTGTTATATAATATATAAAATATATATTTATTAAATCTATACTTATCACCATACACATAATATGTAAATGAAAAATAGATTATGTTGCTTCGTGGAGGTGGAAATCCAAATGTATGCAAGAGCGGTGTTATCAGTTTCCTATGGATTGAGAGGTAAAAAGGTAAATATGATGTTATTGTACAAGAGAAATATTTATGATTTAAATATCATAACTAATAATTATTTACATATTTATAATCGTCCAATTAAAGTGGTAACAAATTACATTGCTTTGTGGAGACGATAATTCATATGTATTCACGAGTAAGGTTTTCATTTTATATTGGGTGGAAAAGATATAGAATTTGAATATAAAATAATAATAATAACATCTCAGTTTTTTTAATACTATAAATATTATTTTAGGTTTGTTAAAAATCTTCAAAATGATGTATAAGAAGAAATACACTTGAAGGACTCAGTAATGATTATTACCTCTTCTTCAGTATAATTCCCAAATATCTCTCCTAATGGGAACTATGGTAAGTATTTTTAAGTGACCAAAACCTCAAAAATGTGGAGGTGGGTTTTTAGAAGTGTAATGGCCAGTGGTTGGATGTGATAAATTTCTCAATGTGGGATATATAACTGAAATATGGGGTTCCCTTTTATAATTGAGTTGAGTGAACTTATTGGAATTTCATAAAAAAAATGAAAATATAATAGGACTATTCTAAACCAAAATGCTTACAAATATTCCGAAATTTGAATAAAATGTCCCTAGGATTGAAATAACATCATAACATAAAATTTATTATCGTTTTGATATCATTTTATTAAATATATTTTGGATTAACTCCTTGGTTAATGTTCTTTGACCACAACTATTGTAACCACTATTTTAATGACAAATGGTTAATAATGTTGTTATAGATGGACTTATGATTCATAATGAAGGATGAATTATGTTTTAAACAAAGTAAAATTTACGTGGTTGAGGATAATAATTTCTAAATTTTAAATAATTTAATATAGTACTATTTTTGATAATATATCATTAATGTCAATTTTGAAACATTTTATTTTGTTTGACATTAAGAAAATTATTAAAAAATAGTAATTCAAATATAATACTTTAAAACTACCCAAATATTATATATATATTTTTAATATTCCTAGTACATATTCTGTCATTTAAATGAAATCATTATTAGTATTTTCAAAATCAGTTATTTTAATTTTAATTATTTTAAAAAACTTATATTACTGTTGCAAAAGCATATAAAGTAATTATTTGAAAAAAAAATTATAAATAAGTTATTATCCTGAAAAAAAAGTCATTAAACTAAAAATAGATATTTAGGTTTATTCATATCTTGATTTTGTTCCTATTAGGACACAAAATATATATCTAAAACTAACAGAGTGTCATTTTGTAAGATTCTTTAATTTAAATATTATGAGGGAGATTTTAATGGAACAATGTCCATTAAGCAAGTAAATTTAGATCCTAATGTGATAACAGTATAATTATATTCATATAATAATAATTTATATGAAATCTTATGGCCACATGTCTTATTTTTTACCTAGATTAAACGAATTCATACTTTATTGGGGTGATAATTTTACCACAGTTACTATTCATATTGACAAAAAATAAAATGGTTCTATTTAATAAATTTGAAAAAAATTATTCCAAATAGTTAATAATGTTTATCAAATTCAATTATAATAAGTTATATATATATATTTTAAAATATGTGAGTGAAACGCAAAAAAAATGCTTCTTAGAACAATGTAGTTTTAAGCGTAATTTGGTTTTATTCTAACCCATGCAGGGTAAAAATATTAAATGAATGTTATAATATTTTATTTCATTTATAATATACAAATTTCATTAAAATCATTCTCCAAATGTGATCAATTTAATTTATTAAATTAAAACACATTACGTGTATAAAAATAGTTTTTTTAAAAATATATTTTTATATATAAAAATCTCTTTAAAGAAAATATAGACCTATAATTGATTTCAATGAAAATGATTTTATTATTTATAATATAAAAGAACAAATTTTAAATTTAATCAATTTTTTTTTAAAAAAATTAACTTTTCAAATGGTGGAAATAAAAATAATGTTTTTAATAAATATTTGTATTTTTATCTATTCACTAGAAAATGAAACATTTTTGAAAAATCATAAAATTGGAACCTAAGAAAATTTTTATGCACTGATTTAAAAAATGATATTATTTTTATGAAATTAAATTTAAAAATATTCATGATATTAACTATAATATTTTTTCAAAAAATGTAATGAAAATTATTTTTTAAGAAAACTTATTTCTAAAGCATAAAATAAACTTATTTAAAATTGAGTATTGTATTCCTAATAATTTATCAATGAATCATTCTTGACCATTTCCTCAATATATATATATATGTATATATTCCCTAATTATATTCCTATTCATACGCGCTTATTCAATGGAAAAGAGATAAATCTGGCATTAAATAATAATATTTTAATATTATATTAGGGTTGGGTTATACTCTGTATCATATATTGTGTATGCCATCGAATATAGTATTCTTATTTTAAATTATTTAAGATTTATATTTTCCCACCTTAAATAAATTTCATCCTAATTTTTTTATTGAAAATGGTAATAAAAGGATTGAAATTCGAGAACCCAAATTGTAAAAAGTGTGAATAAATCTTCCTCTTAAAAAGTGGGGAAAGAAAATTTGAAATCAATCACAAAACTATGTTTTTGAATTGGATAAAATTTTTGTGAAGTGAGAATATGAACATTGAAAATAAAAATATCTCCTAAAGATTAATAAACAATGATGGATAACTTGATAATTTTAAATTTAACAATAAAAAACAGTAAATATGTGATGGGTTAATAGACCATTGATTTCATGGTTACAAAAAGTAAATATATAATGTTGTCATTTTATTTTCCTTTACCAAAATGTAGAGGGATTATTTTACTGACCCGATAAATCACTCAGGAAAATAATCTTACTTCATTTATTTCTATATTGTAAGTATAATCCCATCCTTTTCTTTTCATTAATTAATTCCACATAATATCTTATTCTAGAAAATTAATTTCCAGGAATAAGTATTTTAGTTTATTCATGATATTCTTTTTAATCGAATCATAAGATTCTAAAGTAATTCCTTTTTCCCATAAATATTAACCAAAAATAAAATGGTTAGAGTACGTTAACCAATTTGATAAATCATAATATAACCTCATGAAATAATATATATAGTTCAACAAATTACATCCCATAAGTATTCACGCATATGAATTTTTTGAAATAATTATAAACAAAGTCAAGACTCGTAAATATAAAATATTTGATAAATAATCCACCCTAATAAATTATAATTATGTTCCTAATGTCATATTCCAAAAATGTGAATACCATAATCACATATAATAACATTCTAAATCACCATTAACTTTATCTGTATTCCATATATCCCATAAATCCAAAAATACAGTAAAGTCCATCATTAACTACTTTATCATCAAATCACTAAAAAATTTCAAGGTCACCAATACTGTCCCATATACTTTACCATTGTTAATATACTCTTTAACACAACTAGAAATTATTTTCTCTACATTAAGACCGTATTAAGGGTTATCATTCCCTTCGTTATGTATTATCTAAAAACATCAATTTACCATATAATCAATCTTCTCTGTTATCTATACGATTAAAAATATGCATTAAAATCCTTAAAGGAAACTAATGTATCACAATAATTAAATGATCCATGTTTCTTATAACCAAAATAACATTGCTAAAATACTTTTTCATAATTATTAAATCCAAATACACAAATACATTATTATTTCGACATTAGTTGTAGTAATAGAAAAATATAGAAATTCCCCCTTTCAATTCTTCTACAGTAATCTCCTTTGATGATTAGGAAACTAATTTGAATCATACCCTATCTCTTGAAATTTAAAGAACTGGATTGTTATAAATTCTTTATTTTCCTTAAATTCATTATCCATATTAAACTTATCTTCGTAATTGTAACAAACTACTATACACTTCATGAATTTTATGTGATATTTATTTCCCCAATTTTTATATGACGAAATTTTCTTAATTTTATTATTATCCTTTGATTCTTTTCATTTTTGGGTTCTTAGAGGATCACTTTTTCTCTAGGTTTCCCTTGAATATATAAGATATATAAAATTACTTCTCTGTATTAATAGAAATTGATACTATATCATCATAAAATGAAAATGTTTGGGAAACTAGTTCCCTTTATAGACTTTTAATAAATGTATTAATGAAATAATCAATGACTCTTTTTCGATTACATATATAGTGTGAGGCATTCCTATATAGTCTTCTCAAGTTAGCCATATATGCTACCACACATTGTTCTACTTCTTATCTAATGTGAAGAACTCCCTCTCCATTTTATCTCCCTGTTATCAAGGGAAGTATTTATCAAATAAAATCAGATTAAATGTTCACTATTCGAAAAATTTTATTTATTCAGCCTCTTTAGTATTCTGGATCAATGAACACCATTGATAGATACCTTCTTCCAGAAAATAAACTACTTGAATAACTTTTTTAAATTCATTACATCTAAAATATAAGAATATGATTTCAAGATATTTATTCCATTTCTCATATACCAATCATTAATATTTCAATTATAATATGTATTCTTTTTTTCACATGAAGTGATCCAACATTGGTGAATCATGATGTGGAATAAAAATTTGTTCCATATGGGTAATGTTATTTTTCATAACCCGAGTTAGCTTCCCTAATAGAGCCATTGTCTTCTCAGTTACAACACCACTTGTAGTGGTTTTATCAATAAAGAAATAATATATAATATTTATATATATTTATTCCCTTTATTCCATTAAGTTACATGACTAAATAAAACAAAACACTAAGTGACATCTTTATCATAATGAATATTGACAGATAAAATAAAATTCCTATAATGGTAAAATTGTTCAAATAATATAAGGGATTATCACTATTTTAATTTTATCTATATATATTTAAAATCTGATTCTGAAGGTTTCTACTAAACATTACCTAATACCATATTTAAATACCCTGACACAAGTATCATAGATTTAGTGGATACATTATTAAATTGGCACTAGATAAAATACAACACAATTGAAAGGTCCAAATAGTTTAGTAAAATTAAAGAACCAGTTACATACACGACTCCCAAATTATATAATATAAATATAATAAACAACATAAAATCATTTTTTCATCCTTAATACTATTCATAAATCACTCTTCATATCCTAGGAAAACGAAGACAAATAAAAGAGTGAGATTAGATGCTTTGTAAGGGTTACATAAAATAGAATCCATTATCAGTAAACAAGGCATAATCAATATCGAAATAAAAATTGATGAAAACATAATCCATTTTATCAATTACAAGAGAAAAATATCCATCCATGGATAATATCAATGTATTAATCTCATGAATGACATTAATAACTAAATTATCAATAACTAAATTGATTAATAATCAATTTTATGATCTCATAAATAATATCATCTATATCATCAAGCCCTTGTGCTAAGAAATTTTAAAAAAATATATGCATATAGTAATCACACATTTACTTATACATTAGATATTTGTCTGATGAGACCCATTAATGCATTGAGGTTTCATATAATTTTAGGCCCCACCCATCATTTTATGTCCACTGAATTCATAATATATCGAATGGTTGATTTAATTCATGAACAATATGATTTAAAAAAATATACGTATTCAGTAAATAATAATTATTTATAAATAATTCTATAGTACGTCGAATAATTTCAAAGGATAACATCATATATAGAAATGATATATGGTTTAGTAAATAATCATATCCATGATTAAATAAATAGGAATATTTAAGATAAATTTAATATCCAATGATCAAAAGTATGTTAACGTTTTCAAGGATGATATAATTGTAAAATATCCCTAGTGGTGAATAATAAAAATAAGGGGTTATTATTGTCGACAAATAATAACCCATTAAAATATTATTAACACATTATTGAGGAATGCAACATTGTAATTTTCAAAATCCTTTATTTTAAAAAATCTATTTAATTATAATTTAAAACATTTTATTTGAAAATAAACTTGTTCAATTATAATGGAGGCTTCAAAGAAAGGATTATTCATAATATATGGAGTATTTACTCTTTCTGTATAAGTTAAATGAAATTCCTTCCTACATTTGTCGGAAACCCCATGAAGATCTTCATTCAGAAAAAAGAAAAAAAGGATTACATCCAAATCAATTTGTAAAAACTCAAACAGTGGTAAAAAATAATTTTTATAAATAATTTTTTTAGTTTAATTTTTTTTAAATAAATTTATATAAAATATTGATATGGAAGAAATTTATATCCATTCAAATGGGAAACATGATTAGATTTTCTTCAAGACATTTTTTCCTTGATTCATGTTCCATTGAGAGGAAATGTTTGAAAAAAATATGGAAAATATATAAGAGTGTAATATTGAAATGAAATATATTAATCATTTCTAATATTTATTCATGTTAATTAATTAATATTGGTATTATAAACACCACATAAAAATATAGTGGCACATAATTCCAAATATGTTCCTATGGAGTGAAAATTGAGACAAAATACATTATCTGATGTCTCATTTATCACATATGCACTCTAACTCCATGTACAATAAAAGTAAATACATTTAAATTATATACCATAACCATATTAATAATTATGATATCATGTATAATGTATTTATAACATTCTATATCCCATTTTCCACCATTTTTTATTTGTATAATTCTTTTGGGTGTTAACTACTTTTTTATTTTGATTCAATAGTTCTGGTACTTGTACATTTATTATGGTTACATCATCTCCTCAATATAATTAATTATATATATATAATATATATTAAATTTATAGACATTTAGTATCATTCATAAAATATATAGATATAAAAACCGTTACACTATATATGAAGACAGTATGCCAGACATACGGATGGACACTTATTTCACTTTTCAAAAAATGGAGAAAAAAAGGAGAATAATTATTAATATATTTTAAATCATTATTATATAATATAAGTCATATATATTCATTAAATAATTCCTTATTTCCATAAATATAAAATTATAATGAAAAATGCATCACATCATTATGAGGAGGTGGTAGTCAACATGTACACATGAATGACGTTATCATTTTCTAACGAATTAGAATGTTAAGAGGTATATATGATATTATACTTCTAGAATGATATTTATGTTATAAATATCATACTTATTTATTACATCCATATTTATTTCCATCCATGTATTTTGTCCCTGAAAAAAATTAAACTCCTATGTAGAGATGGTAAACCATATATATGCACGAGTGATGTTTTCATTTTTATAGGATGAAAAAATATGGAATGTGGTTTTAATACCAAGATCTATTTAAGTTACCCATGGTAGGCCTTTTTGGGAGGCCAAAAGCTCAAGAACATGGATAAGGGTTCTTATAAGAGGAATTGGAGGGGGTTCATTGATCTAGATTTCTCAACGTTTTGTAATAGAGCAAAGGAAGGGGTGAACAATTATAATTGGAGTGAGAGAAACTTCTGTAATTTCTTATAAAATTAAAATATAATAAAATGATTAAATATCTAAATGCTTAAAATGGTCATTAATTTGTAGAAAAAATATACAGGGTTGAAATAAAATATTTCAATTAATTTTATTCAAATTTATATATCATTTTAATCCTTATCTTTTTTATTAGCCCGTTGGTTAATTAATTTTGACATTAACCGTGTTAACCAATTTTTTTATCACAAAAGGGTTAATAATGTTATTATAAATAATGAAATAAATCATAAAAGTTCTATGTATGATGTTATAAACCATGTTACATTCACATGTCTGAATATAAAATTTCAATAAATTTAAAATAATTTAATAATTTTTTTTTTGATAAAATATCAATACTATCAATTTTGACACTATTAATTTAATTTGACATTAAATACATCAATGGAAAAGGGTAATTTGATTAGAATATTCTTAAATGACCTAAAATATCATATATATCCAAAAAAATCATGTAAAACATTTTATGATTCAAATTTATTCAATTTTAATATTTCTAAAATAATTTATTTTATTTTTTTGTTAATTAAATAAATACTATATTAGTTTTGAAAAATTATTTAATGTAAATATATAATTTATAAAAATTATAAATAAATTAAAATCCTGAAAATAATTTCATTAACCTAAAAATATTCATTTATTTTTGTTGATATCATGATTTTTCCTATTTAGACACATAATATTAATTAAAAAGTTGAAGGGTGTCATTTTGAAATTTTTTATAATTTAAATATTTTATTAGTCATTTTAATGGGAAAGTGTCCATTCATAAGTCTATTTAGATACTAAAGTGTTAAAAGAAAAATTTTATTAATTTAATAAAAATTTGGATAAAAACATCCTTATTAAATTGTTTTAACCTCTGATAGTTGAATTTACCCTTTATCGGGGTGATAAATTTTACGATAGTTACTATTAATGTTGACAAAAAATATGAGGGGCCTATTTACAAAATTTTAACCACTGAATGAATAATATCGAATGAATTTTAAAAAATTACATAATAATATGGGGAAGAAATTAATTTTATAATAATTTCAAAAAATGTGACGATAATCCCATTTTAGAAAAATGTAGTTTTAGGCATAATCTAAATTTATAATTATCCCATTCATATTAATAATATTATATGATTGTTAAAATATTTTATTCAATATATAATATGTAAATTTAATTAAAATCATTCACCTAAAGTGTTCTATGAAATTTATTAATTTAAAAACTTGTTGAATGCATAAAATCATTTTTTCATAGGAAAATTCTTTTTTATGTTTAAAAAAACCTTCATACCAAATTTAAACATATAATTTATTATAATAAACTTAATTTTAATTTTTATAATATAGTAGGAGAATTTTTTTTGAATTAATTTTAAAATAAAAAGTAACTTTTCAAATTTTTGATACAAGAATACAGTTTTCTATAAAAATTATAATTTTTAACTATTCATCGGAAAATGAAACTTTTCAGAAAAATCCAAAAAATTCACCAATAGAAAATTTTGATATGATGATTTTAAAAAATTATATTATAATTATTTAATATAATCTATATAATTTCATGAAATAAATTATAATATTTTCTCACAAAAATAATAAAAATCATTTTTGATGAGATCTTATTTTTGAAGCATAAAATAATTTTACTGCGAATTGTGTAATGATTTCCTAGGAATTAATCTATGAATTTTCATTAAGTATATCCTTCATATATATATATATATTTCATAATTTCGTGAATACTATTCTTACATGTTAATTTGAGGACAAGGTGATAATTTTTATATTAAATAATAATATTTTAATTCTACATTGGAGTTCGTATAGACTCGATGTTGTGTGTTTTGTACGATATCAAAAATATTGTTCTTAATTTAAATTATCAGTGTGTTATATAGATAGTATTAAATGGGGAATAATCCTTCAATAATAGTTGAAGGTAAGAAAATTTGGTTACCATCTTGTGATAAGTGTTGTATAAAGCACCAAGGTAAATGTATTATAAAATATGGGATGTGTTTTCATTGTGGTATGTTTATAAATTTGTCACGTGACTTAAAATAAAATTTCAAACTAATTATAAGATAAATAATGAATATATTAGAGTAATATGTTAGAATTTTAGTGAAATGTCCCATTATGTGACTACTTATCCAAATATAAATAAAATATAGATGTTAAAATATCAAAAGATGAAAGGTTTGGATAATAAATTATGATCATTTTTGAAGATGTTGGACCATATACGGATGTGGTTTTAGGTATATTACTTATTTATTCAGATTATTCTTCTGTATTTTTATGATACTAGGTCTAGAAATTCATTCATTTACATGAAATTTTATAATAAATTACAAAATTCACCTCATTAAAATAAATCAAGAACTTTCGGTAAAAAAACTAGGGGCAGTGTTAAGGGAAAAAGATTTTATAAGAATATTAATGTTATTTATATGGAAATGATTTATCTAAAAACCTTGTTATCTTACCTCCTATAGAGTTTGATGTTATTTGGGTATGGATTAACTCTCTATTTACCATACTAAGATACATTGTACTGATAAAGAATTTTTTTGAGAATGAGTTTCAGTTGGATAAAAAGTATGAATTTATACATTTGATAAAATATCGAGAAGCTGAGAAATTGACTAAATATGGAAATAAATATATCTTTCACATAGAGTTTAGAAGAAGGATACTGTTAAAATTGATGATATTTCTATATAAAATCAATATCTATATGTATTTCTTGATAAATTTCTTTGTGTTATTCAATGTCCAGATATTGAATTTACTTTTAGATTAGTTCTAGATTATAAGAAAATATAAAAACCTACTTAAAAATGGATCATCTTGAACTTTTTTAGTTGAAAAATAATTTATAAGAGTTTCTTGATAAAGGCATCATTTGTCCTAGCACTTCACCATGGGGTGATCCTATTTTTCTGTTAAAAAGAAACATGGTTCCATGAAGGATTAAATTGATTTTACATGATTTAATTCCATTACTTTAGTGAATAACTTTCTATGACCTTATATTTTTTACATATTTTATTATATCCATAGATTTTAGTATTTTTTTAATTTTAATATTAGGTCTTGGAAACATTACATTAATGTGAAGAGGGATGAAATTAAAAATATTACATTCCAAAAAATGTACAAGTATAATAAGTTTTTATTTATTCCCTTTAAGTTGAAAAGAATATCTAGATATATTTATAGACCTTATGAATAATTGTTTCCATGATTTCTGGGACGAATTTTTGGTAGTGATTAGTTTTGACACCCTGATATGTTATAAATGTTTTGATGATCAAGAGAAATATTTTTGGGTTGTTCTGAAAACATTTAATGAAATCAAATTATAAGGAAAATTTAGTAAATGTAAATTCTGGTTATGATATATTTCTTTTATTGGTCATTTTGTTAATAAATATGGAATAAATATTCATAGGGATAAAAATAAAGTGGTTTAAGAGTTCCAAAGACCTTAAAATGTCCTAGATATTCATAGTTTTATTTTATTAGTGGGTTTCTGCCAATGATTTTCTAACAATTATAGTTATTATAAAGATTTATAACATTGTTAACTCAAAAATGATTTAAATTAAAATGGAAAAAATAATGCGATAATGGTTTTGATGAATTGAAAATAATAATAGTGAATTCTCCCATTTTGGTGCAACATTCAAGAATAGTGACTATGTTATCTATAATGGTGCATCATTATATAAGATTGGTTTCATTATAATACATTATAACCAAGTAATTTCTTTTGGTTAAAATTAATTGAAACCCCATGAGATAAACTACCCTACATATGAACATGAATTGAATACTATGGGTTTTTTATTTATAAATACTATGAAAATATTTTTATAAGTTAAATAATTAAATATAAAATGACCATATGTTATTTAAGTATATATCCACTCAAAAAGACTTAAAATGAGACAAAAAATAAGGATGAAGATGATTAAGTATTAAAATTACATGATTTATTTCCATCTCAGAAAAGAAAATAGAGTAACAAATTTTTTAGTCAAAATGAAAATTAATTTTTAAAAATGGATGATTTGAAGCATTATCCTATAGGAAATTATTCTATGAATGTTATTCTAGAAATTTTTCATGTAAGAACATACCATAATTTTTGGGTGTCAGTACAATCATTATTGTTAGAAAAAATTAATCTTACTCAAAAGGAAGATCTTAGTTTTAATGAATTGACGAATTGATAATAAAGATGAGTATATAAAGTTTAATGTTGATTAATAAGAAGTTATTATATTTCTTAATACCTTATGTGTTTTAGGTTATTCCCAGTTGATTATAATTTTTTGAGTAAATCTCATAGTTCTCCATTTTCTATTCATTCTGTAATAACAAATATATGTAGATGCTTTTAAGAAAATTTCTAGTGGGATGGATGAAAATTGATTTTTCTAACATTTTAATGAATCTTTTTAAATATAAAAATATTATGTAGAATGAAAATTACTATAGGGGATTTTTTACATTTTTTAATGCCAGAGTTGTAGTTGTAAAATTTATCTATGGATTTTGTGGTGGGATTTCTAATGACATTGTGAGTTAATGATACAATTTGGGTTATTGTTGATCGAATGGCTAAATTTTTACAATTTATATATATTTCAGATACTATATCATTAAATTAACATCTGTGAATGTATATCAAGTAGTTATTCAGGATACATAGATTTCTTCTCTCAATTGTATATGATTGTGATCCCATTTTTACCACTATTTTTTATAAAGGCCTTCAAAAGTCATTTGGTACATAATTAAATTTCAATTTAAATTTTCAGACACAATATGATGGATAGGACGAGTGAATGATTTTGAAATTAAAATTAATTTATTGATATTATTCAATAATATAGCATTTGATTTTTGATCAACATATTTAATTATTTAAATTTTCTTATAGTAATAATTTTAATTCTAGTAAATACAATTACCCTTTTAAGGAATTATATTGAAAGTGGTGTTGGACTATAGCTTGTTGGGATGAATGAAGTGGATATTTTTTGGGACCATAATTAGAAGGAGAAATGGTAGAGAAGGTGAAGATGATTCAATAACATGTTAGAGTAGCAATCCAAATTATGTCAACAATTGATGAAGAGACGTATTGTTCGAGATATGTGACAATGTTTTTCTTGAAGTATATATATGGAAAATTGTTATGTGATTTAGAAAAAAGAAAATGAATTTTTTGGTTCATTGGGCCATATGAAATCCTAGAGAATGTTAGATCTATTTCCAACTAATTAACCATGTTTTCAAGTTTATATTATGTATAATATGGGTTTCATGTTTTAATATTAAGAAATTATTTTCCAAATGCATCTCAGGTTTTAATATCTAATCCAGATAGTTGGATGATAAGATTTCCTATAAGGAACAACCTATCCAGATTATTTCCTTTAGAAAGTTAATGTTATTAAATACAATTAATCACTAGATTTTGGTTTTATGGAAAATCCATATTATTGAAGAAATAAATGGGAATATGAAAATGTTATGAAAGAAAAATATCCCCTTTTGTTTAACAAGTAAATAAAATTTCAAGTAAATAATTTATAATTGGGGGATATAATATAAAAAACAAGTAATTTTCATATTAAATAAATTTAATTCCTTACTAATATTCATGAACTATATTTTATAGATTTATATTAACTATAATAATATTTGTTTTTCTTCAATAAAAATATATATAGTGTTATTAAGATATTGTTTTACTTGTATTATTCTATTTTATTTAAAATATTGATTTCTATATTTTCAAATACTAATTTGAAAAAATGAGCTTAATTTTTGATATAATCAAGTTAGAATTATCTAAGAGTGACTTTTTTAGAAATTACTGAAAAAGGTGATTTTCAGTTGGATAGTATAAAATATCATTGTTTAATACAAATATATTTTCTTTTCAAGCATTTATGAATTCATGTTCTATTAAGGATTTGTTTCAAAATTAAATTATTTTTAATTAAAAATTATCAAATCATATTCATTAGAATCAAAATTATTCATGAATTTAATACAACTGTTTTTACCAAAATGAAATTTTTATGGGAAAAAGTTTTCATCATGTTTTGAAGGATTATGTAAAATTTAATTTTTGACAATCATAGATATCCACTAATGTGCATAAAAAATTTACATTCTTTTATTCATTTATAAAATGGTTTTTTGGAAAAATTATTTTAATTTTACAACCTAAACATGTATTGAGATGAGTAATTGAGTCATCAAATGATGATATTAGGACATATAGAATAACTGGGTTATTCAGATATAAATTAAAGGCATTTGGACATTTTTTCATGGTGATCACTACTTCTAAGTCACCCAAAACTAGAACCCCAAACCCGATGAACATGCTGAGCTTGGAACACAAATATAGTACATCCCATGTGGTCTCGGCACGGTTTACTAAACCATGTTGACCATCAATGAAACAGTGATGAGTATACCAGTTTAGAGGAAGTGGCTTAATGAACAGTCTTTACATGGATTGAAAACTGTGCAGACAAACCCAAGAAAACATGATCCTCAATTACTCTAGGTAGAACCTGAAATACAATTGTCACACGGTTAAACTAAATGTGTTCCTAAACCATGTAAAGGTCAGTAGTTAGCCACCAACATTCTATCTACCTTTCTAACCTCCATTTGATAGTGTATTTGGACCCCTAATGAAATTTTGGAAGTGGTGTATGTAAAATTTATTCTAGGGAGGCCATTTTGTGCTTGAAGCATCATCTATTGGAATCCATCTTGGAAGGGGAGAGCAAAAATGTCATTCTATAATTTTTTTGAATATTTTTATCATTTTGTTTCCTGGCCATCATTATTTTTTTCTTAGCTGTAATGATCTATTATGGTATAAATAATTTGTTTTTCCCTTTACTCAATGATTATCCAATTCCCCTTATGTGTAGGGGTTGTAGACATTGTATATTTTTTTGGTAATTAATTTTACTTCGTGTGTTCGTGATTGTTCAATTTACCACTCATAATTAATCCTACAATCCATTCCCTTATCTTATTAAAAATTCTATACGAGATCAAGAACAAAATTTCAAGGGATCTCTAAAATGATTATTATGAGTTACCCCATGAAAATTGTTTAAACTCATCATCTCAAAATGGATTATTATTAATGGTTTCATAAAACTAATTTCTGGACCAAGAAATTGATTTATATTAACTTAATCATAACTTAACAGTCCAAGGTGGTTCCAATACATGTAAAACCTATAGATACAAGTTATTATGAAAAAAAATATAATAAAAATAACTCTTTTCTATGATATTCATTAACACCCCCAATTACACCTCAAGATTTTGTGAATTATTATATTTCAAATTAATTTATCTTCTTGATCTTTTTTATTTTACTTGACACTAAAAAAAGTTATATATATATATATATATATTAGAACACTAAGTCAGACATTCATTTCGCATGGTACTAACTTGTCTTGTGGTACAGAAAATACCAACTTGGCTTGCGCTACATACAACACCGACTTGGCTAGCTTTACACACAACATCGACTTGGCGTAGCTTACACTCAAATTAGTTGTTTCTACGAAACATCATTTAGTTGTTATAATTATTTAAATGAGATAATTATAATATAGAAATTGTAAATCATTTTATGAATAGTAATAGAAAATCATAAAATATTATTTATTATTATTTTATATAGATAAAACAAATTGGAAAAGAAAGATATGATTTTTGGTGAAGTGATTTTACGTTTAAAAATACCATTTTCTCAAATGTACAACTATTAAAAATGAAATTTATTTTAGACAAATTTATAAATTGAATTTGATAAAATTAAATTTATTTTTTAATTTATAATTTCCAAATTATCTTAGTTTAAATGTTTTGGAGTTTTCTATGAAACTTCATTTTTTTGATGAATAGTAAAAAACACAGCTTTTTAGATAAAAAGTCCCATTTTATTTAAATAATTAGTAATGTTATATTATATTATAAAATTTTTTAAGGTCACATTATATCGGTTATACATCTATTAATACAATTTATTTCAATATAATAAATTTTAATTAGAAATTGAATATAAAAACATAATAATTTTTTTAACTTCAGTATACGTTGAAATTCCATAATTTTATCCTGTCCGTAGGATTAGAATTAATCTTAATTTTACAAATTGTGTGAAATGAATTCAAAAAAATTGACATAAAAAGTTTAAATAATGATAATATTTTGTGTCTAATTATATCATGATTTTATTTGACAACAATAATTAGTAAAAGTAATCAAAATTAAGCACATCCATTAGGTAAAATTTTGCTTAATAAAGGACTAAAACATAATCCTTGGAGCCCAAATTACCTAGTCACATGTCTAAAAAATTATTTCTATATTTAGAACATAAATATTCCATTATTTATTTATTTTGGGTTTTTATGATTTTTTAGGTAAGAACATATTTACACCTAACTTGATTTAATAAATTCTGATTGAGTCATTTTCCTTCCTTATAAAAGGGAACCCTATCTCCCACATAATCACACCTCTAAAATCTATTAGGTTTAAAAACTATATAACCAATACACTTTAAAAAATTACTTACTTCCTCTTACAACTATTCCCTTTGGAAGAATGCAATCCAATGAAGTATGTTGACATAATTTAGAAAGAGATTCCTGATTAAGAGGTAACATCTTCTCTCAAGTCATTCCTTTTATTTTCATTCTCCACCCATAAAAAGCCTTTATTAAAATATTGTATAAAAAACCTATTATCCCCAATATTCTATAATTTTTTTATTCTATTTATTTTATATAAAATTAAAAATTCTTTCGTCTAATGGGTGATAAACAAACTGTTTATGTGTATGACCAACTACCGCCTCACTAAATAATGATTGTTTATTTCTTCATTTACCATGTATCATAGAGGAAATTGCGATGGAAAATATTTTTATAAATTTCATATAGTTTTTTATTATTAAATTAATATTATTTATTCCTTTTTACAATAAATATATTTTTAACTTTCCAATAATTGTTAACATGATAATTTCATTTCAAGAAGTGTGGAGTAACACCCACTCAATGCAATATGATTTGCTCACACACTACCTAGATTATATTAATTATGATTTTACTAAGTATATATGTGATATATATGATATCGTAAATCTAATTTAATAATTATATATAAATATATATACATATTTTTCTTTTACTTTTTTTCTTTTCAAATGCAACAATTATACAGAAGTTATGTCCATGCTTACATACAACCTACCATCTCCTTGAACAGTGTATTCCATTTCAAAATTATATATTATATATTTTATTACAAATCAATTATAATATATAAAAATGATATTTATATTATGTTTTTAATCATATAAATCAATATATATGTTTCTGGACCAAAGATATAACAAATTAAGAAACATGTGAATAATAAAGAAAATATTACCAAAAGTGAAACCTTGGCATATAATGGTTAACAATAATTTAATATAAGGTCATAATAAAAATATATATAGTATTATATATAAATATATTGTCATTAAAAATATTTATAATCAATTTATATTTATTATATAGATGGTTTGAATGAGTACGTCGAGAGTCAACACACAAGATTAGGGTATTTCATCTAACATTTTATTTATGTGAGATTCAAGCTATGTTCACCACAATTTCATTTTGTATTGTATGTACTTCCCATGATTGTGTTGTATGTATACTATATTTAGTTTAATGGGTATTCAGATATCAATTTTATGGTCTTTCTTTCTTTTGGATTAATTTTCAAAAGTTACCAAATCTATGAAATAATTTTTTCTCAATCTGCATTATTTGAGATTCATGTTTTATTATGCACCTAAATTCTCTATCGAGGTGTATATACTTCCATTTTATGTATAATATCATGAATTTACTTCTTTTATTGATATTTCAAGTTTAATTTCATTTCATTTTCTTACATGGAGAGTATAATCCCATGTTACTAAGTTATAAGAGTTTATTGAATCAATCTCATCACTTTTTGAGGTTGTTTATGTTTATGCTTCCTTTGATGAAATATTATGATCCATATCTAAAAAAACCATAAATTTTATTCTACTATAGTTATTAATTATTTATTCATATATTGGTACCATTTATTCCAATCTTTCATACATAATATTATTAAGAAAGTTTATGTTAAATAAGGATGACTTTACCCTATCTTCTGTTAGAAATAAGTGTTCCTTAAAAACACATGTTTACTGAAAAGGGTTTCCATGAATATTAAACTAGTATCCTGTGATCATTAAAGTAAAATTTTACCCATTTTTTCTTTTACCAACTTTTTATGAAGAATCATTTTGTTAGGTTCTGAATGAGGCTTTTTTCTCTATCCCTTTTACCATGCAAAAGGAATGTTATTTTTACCTCTTACGACATGTAATGATTTATCCACCATCAATAATTTGATGATTTCCAGTCATTTTTAAAAGTTAATTATTAAATTATTTTTTTTAATATTGTTTCAATGGATTTTTTTTAAAAAAAATTCAAGATCCTTTTAAATGTTTTCAAAAAAATGGTTTTCGAAATGTTTTCAAGCACCTTTTATAAGGTTTCAATGAAAATGGTTTTCAAAATGTTTTCAAGATTATTTTATAAGTTTTCATGGATTATGGTTTTCAAAATGTTTTCAATAATTATTTATACTTTTTTTATGTATATTCAAATAAATGTTTTTCAACACATTATTAATTATTCTTTATATGTTTTCAAAGTGTTTTTGAAGAAAAATGTTTTTAAAATGTTTTGAATATTAGTATATACGTTTTCATGGAAAAGGATTTAAAAATTATTTGAATTATTCATTATAATTATTCATAGTATTTCCAATGAAAATTATTTTAAAATGGTTTTATGTATTAAAAATATTTTTTCAAATAAGAAAGGGTATTTTCCTCAAGAAACATTTATGAAATATATTTCAAAAGAAATTCCTTCAAATATGACATCTGTTGCTGTTAATAATACCATTTTGGGAAATGATATAAATGTTCCATTCATATTATTTAATTTAATGGTTTATACTTAATGCGAAGGTCTTTATCAAACACTTTTATCATTCACTGGTTATATGTTTGTTAAATCCATTTCACTTTCACAAGTTATATGTTTATAAAATATATTTCCATTTCACACGTTATATGGTTTTGAAATCCGATTCACTTTTACAGGTTATTATATAGATGAAATGGTTATGAAACCAATATCTTTTTCCACATGTTATGAAATGCTTACATGTTTATGATACCCATTTCATTTCATAGGTTTCGATATGTTTTTTATGATTTCGTGGCACATGAATGTTTGATTACATTATAAGATGGGTGAGACCTATATCTCCTTCCAAAGCATTGGTTAAATATGTATATATAATGAAATAGAAAAGGATGTAATAAGAAATGAACTTAGTTTAGTATAATATAGATAAAATGGGAAATGAGCTCAGTTCTGTATTATAGGGCTAGAAAGTGGTGAGAAATCGGTTTAGTAATACCGGGCTAGAATGAGGGGTGAACATGGTTCAGTACTACATGGAAAGAATGGGGTGTGAACCCATTTCAGTAAAGAACTTTTTCCACTATGTTGGTATGGGAATCAATGTCTTTATTACTATGGAAATCATTATATTTACTTTTGTGTGAAAAATTCCATTTTTTATTCCAATGTTATGATTTTATGTCCTAAGTTCATTATTTCCATATGTTTTATGCCTTTTTAACTAGTTACTATTATTCCATTATTCACTTATATGATAGTTTATATTTGGGGTACGATATTCTGTTTTCAGGATAATGGTATCATACTCTTATGCTCATGATTATGCTTACTTATCTCTTTTTTTACCTATACTATGTATTTGAGCTCACCCTTTCTTATATTTCCATTCCTCAGGTTATGATGAATGGTTTTATAGAGAAGTAATAAATGTGAATATATTTATGGGAGATGTTTCAAATCTGTCAATAAGATTTAATATTATGTTTCCAAGTATCCAAATACACAAAACTAATATGGTCTTCAGGCATGTATTATTGTAATGTACTGAATATTCATCTAAAACAGTGCAATATCCATGTTTTTTAAGCTTGGGTCTCTATAGTTGGTATCAAAGGAAAGGTTTAGTTAACAGTTGGAAACTAGGATGAGAACATCTTAGAGATATCCTTAGGTATATTTCTAAGGATATGTTTAGGGATATCTCTAAGGATAAATTCAAGGAAGATTTAATGTTTAGGAAAATGTCATGGAATTTTGGTAAATTATTGAGTAAGTGGTTTCCTAGAAATAAATCCCATTCTAGATACTACATGTGTATGTGGCTCTGTCACAGATGTACCTAGGGGTAAAAACTCTAACATGATGTTCTGGACCTAACATTGGGTAATCTGGTATAGGCAAAGGATCTTGCTTCACACCTGGTTTAACACTGTAAGGATATGATTTTAGAATTCAAAAACTCTTCAAAAACAATATTGAAGGATTTAAATATTTCTTGTAAATTAATAACCTTGGATGAACCCAGGGTGTCATATTTTAAGGATGGTTTCATAATTTAGGCATCCTATAAGTAAATATTTTCATGACTATGTGGTATTCTTCTATGATCAATATTGCTCACACTGTTATTCTAGTTTTAGTCAATGGTAGAAACATAAAGGAACATGATTAACATTTAATGTGATTTAATATTTTCTGATGAGAAGTCAAGTGGGATGATAACTGGAGTGATACATTAAGTGATCATCCTTAATAATTTTTCACGGAACATGATTAACACTGCATACCTTCCAAAACTCTCAAACTCCCAAAGCTAAAGAAAGAAGAAGTTTGAAGAGAGTTAGGGTAATGGAGACCATGGTGGAAAGAATATTATGTTTTCAAAATGTTGAGAATATGGAAAGAATCAACTAAATCAATTGTATATAGGAACAAGAAGATGTTTTTATTGTGGGAAGGAAGGACACAAAGCAAGTGGTTGTAAAGAAAAAATTTAGAGTTTGATTAACTAAATGGATGAGAATATTGTCCTCCCTAAGACATCATCTACGGTTATGTGTTTTAGGTGATGAGTAAATTTTCATTATGAAACTAAATATCTTAAAATGAAATCTTCCAAAGTTAACTGTCAAGGTTGTGTGGGTAATGGTTACATTGCTGATGATGACGAGAATAAAGATAAAATGTGAAACGAAAGTGGTATTGTATAATTGGATATGGTATCCTTGTTAATATAATAAGGACATTGTATAATAAAATATATTATGTTTTTGGTTACAAGGAGTATTTTATATTAAAGGTGAAATATATAAGGATTCTTTATTTTATGTTTTTATACGAAAGAACACGTTGTGTGGTTCTGACGGAATTAAAATGTGATATAATGGGAGGATTATGTCCATTATAAAAAAATGATTAAGGGAAATATAATCTTTATTATGTTCCTTATTTTATGATATAGTTTTTTAGATAATGATATGTGGGATAGGAATAAGTAAATTAGAAGTTATTGATTACCGTAAGACAAATTAAGGACATGTTGACAAGTAGTTCATGATTTCATGGATAAAGTTTAAAACTTATTAGAATTATATAATATATTTAGTAATCTATGTAATAAGGAATCATGCATTTTTTCCAAAAGTTATTTATGGTAATTTAGGTCATTAACAAATTCTAAGAGAATTTACTATGAGAGTATTCACATGTTTGGAATGTGACAACCAAGAGCTACTATGTAATATATGGGGGATCAATATTAATGTGGTTTTGTGACTTTTTTTCTATAATTTTTTGATTTCATCTATAAATATTGTTATAAGGTTAACCATTCATGAAAAGTTTGAGTTAAAGATTGGAGTAAGTATTTATGCAATGAGTTTTTATTGAAAACCATGGTTAAAAGCGTATTTTGTGATTAACCATATTTTTTGGATTTCCATCTTATTTATTTGGGATATTATATTTATGATGTTTTAGAAAAGGAAATAATGAATGTCTGGTAAAAACCAATCATGATTGGAAAGTCCATGGGCCTTAAACCCAAGACTAAAGGATGATAAGGGTTTCACACCTACCACTAGACTACGCGATGTCCTGGTTAATGTGTAATTATATTTGTTGAATAATTATTAATTATGAACAAGTAGAGATACTTTTTATGTTTACAAGTTATTATACTTACCATATTGATTTTTTAAATAATATATAGAGACAAATATTAATATTTTTTATTCTTTTATGGGCCTTAATATCTATTAAATTTGTATTTCAGCACTTCCGGCATAGAATATAATTTCTATATGTCCATTAAATGATGTTATGGAATAATTAGATATTTATAAAAGTGCAACTAAATAATGAAATATTTTTTATAGAAATATTTCATTTAAGTATATTTACTTATATTCAAGGTCAATATAATAATTACTAAATGATATGATAATGCTCAAAAGAAAATGTGTTGTCCTAATACCTTAATTTTAATGAACCAATATCATTTTAAATGATAAAAGATTTATGAATTTGATGACCTATAAATTTTATTTGATGATCCACTTGTGTTTTATTGATAACCTCAATCACTCCCTATAAATATTTAATCTTTTCCTCCATATCAAATGTTCACTCAAAAAATATGCTCTCCAATATAGAATCCGAGTTATATGTTACTTTAGGTAACTCTTATGGTCCCATCATTAGCTTTTAAGGGATGTTTTAGTATTCATTTTTACAAAATGAGTTTTTATGAATGAAACATTCAAGTATTATACCTTTGATAACCCAAAATAATTTTTAGCAAGAAATTCATTTTAAGGGGGGTAGAATATAACACCTTGAGATTTTGTGATTTATTTTATTTCAAATTAATTTATCTTCATGATATTTTTCATTCTTTGTGACATTGGAAATAATTATATATATATATACACTAAAAAATTATGTCAAACAATAATTTCACATGACACTGACATGGATTGCGCTACACGCAATACTGAGCTGGCTTATGCTACACATAATACTAACATGGATTGTGCTACATGCAACAAAGACTTTAAGTACATCACATGCAACAAAAAAATTTATACAAAACATTATTTTATTGTTGTAATTACTTAAATGAGATAACTATAACTTATCCATTATACATAGTTATATGAGTATTAACAACAAATTTTATAATTTTTTTAATTTTTTCTATTGATTAAACATATTTGTAATGAAAGATGTGGTTTTTGGTAAAGTCTTTTTTATGTTTAAAAATATAATTTTCACAAATGAACTACTCTTAATTATAAAATTAATTTTAGAAACATATAGAAATATAATTTGATAAAATAAACCTCAATTTTGAATTTATAATTTTGATATTATATTAGGGTAAATTTTTGGGATTTTTTCTAAGAAACATCATATTTTGATAAATAGTGAAAATATATTTTTTAGTTAAAAAGCAGCCTTTTCGTTTAAATAATTATTAATATTAAATTATATAATCATGTTTTTTAAGGTCACATTAGATAAATACTAAATATGTTAATATAATTTATGTCATTATAATAAATTTTAAAATGAAATTTAATATAAAATCTTAATAAACTTTTGATGTTCTTTCCACTAAAATAACCTGTAATTTTATCCTATATGTTGGATTAACATTAATCATAATTTTTCCAATTAAGTGAATTTAATTTTGAAAAATAAAAATACACCATTTTAATCAGTATTATATTTAGAGTATAATTATATCATTTTAATTTTTGACTAAAATTATCAGTAAAAGTGAATAAAATTAATCAGAGGGATTAAGGTCAAATTGAGGGAAATTAAGGACTAAAACCTAATCATAGGATCCCAGATAACCTATAAACCTGTAAAAACACATTTAATGGAAATATTTAGGCCATAATACTTCCATTATTGATTTCTTTTGGTTTTCTATGACTTTTTTATGTAAGAATATGTGTACACCTAACTTGTTTTAAAAAATTCCAAGTGTGTCATATTCATTCCCTATAAAATGCTGCCTCCTCTCCCACATCCTGAAAACACAAAATCCTCTTAGGTTAATCAAAGATATAACCAATAAACTTTCCAAAATATCCCCTTAATCCTATAATACTTCCTTTTTGTAATAAGGTAATCCAAGGAATCCTTTTGAAACAAACCAAAAAGAGCTACCCAATTAAGAGGTAACATCTTTTATCAATCACTTCCTTTTATTTCCCTTTTCCACTCCTACACTCTCTTTATAATATTATTGTATAAATAAAACCATTTAAACAATATATTTGGATGGTTTTATGCTAATGGTTTTACCAAAACTCACACACGACTACATCTAATTGGTAACAAACATACTGTTTACATGTACAGTGAACTACCTTCTAACTAAACGATGATTGTTCAATTTTCCTTACCGCCTATCATGGAGAAAATAATGATGGAAATTTTTTAATATATATTATATATTATATCTATATTTTCTTTGATATTCATTATTACTTTTTAATACACATATATATTTACTTTCTATTTTGTGTTAATACAATAATTTTGTTTGTGGAAGTGTGGACTATCGCCCTCTCAAAGTGATATGATTCCTCCATAGACTAAATAGATCATTTTAAGGATATTTTTAGTGAATATATATGATATATATGATATAATAAAGATTATTTTATAATGATATATATATTTATATATTAAAATTTTTCTTTCAAACATGACAATTAAATATAAATAACATTCATGCATACATATAACATCCCATCTTCACGAACAATTTATTTTGTTTCATACTTATATATTATATAGACTATTATAATAAAAATAAAATATATAAAAATAAAATTAATAAAATTATTTAAATTATTTAAATCATGATATATGTATAAGGACAAATGATATACCAAATTAAGATACATGTGAATAATACATCGAATATCACCCAAAGTGTAACCCTATCACAAGATGATTGACAAGAGGGTAATATAATGTCATAGGCAAACCATATATGGTATTATATATATTAATATGGTTTTATAATATATGGATAATAAATTTATTTTTATTATTCACATGGTTTGAATAAGTATTATGAGAGTCACGACCTGACCCTAACCGGGCTCGAGCCGCAACTACCCCAAGCCCGCCTCCATAGGCCAGGGGCTGGCGACCAGTGCCAAAGGCACAACAACTCAAGGAGGCCTTTTCCTAAGTACCTGTACACACACACACACAACACAGTCAATAAAAAAGTACAAAGTAGAAAGAAAAGTCAGGTAAAGAAATAGGGAAACTGCTATAAATAAACCACAAAGTTCATCGACCTCCAAAAGTACAAAGTAAAAGCTGAAGGTACACTGAAAATAAAAGGGACAAAACACACGTCCAACCAGAAGAGTGCCATAACCTAGCAATAGGTAAACAAATGGAAAACAGCTGGAAGGGTCCCCCACCTGGAACCCGACTCTGACCACCACACGCGGTCCCAGATCCCGAACACCTAAGCTCCACTGAAGTCATGACCAACCTGTTCGACGTCTGCAAGGGCACACCAAGTACGGACAAAGCCTAATAAGGGGTGAGTAATCAAATACTCAGTAAGATACCCTGAAGGCTCGAGGGAGCAACAAAGGAGGTACCAAAGGGTGAGCAGTAGATCGAATAGGGGAAAGTAAAGGAGTACAACTGAGAGTGTAGTAGAGTAACAGTAAAGATTCCAGCTCAACCCAATAAGAGAAAGGAGATAGACTCGTCCAGACACAAGGAGCAAGAAATGGTGAGAATATGAACTTATCTTCGAGTATTCACTACCTATCGTAGGAGAGTAGACTCGTCCAACCACGAGAAGCTAGAAATGGAAAGCACGTGGAATACCCCGCACGTCTTCGCCTCTCCTGGAAGGAGAGTAACCACAACCCGAGAAATGGGTACCAGAAACATGGTATATACATATCTGTATGCTCAAAAAGAAACCCAAACAAGATCATAAGGGGATCTCCATCCCATAGCTCATCCCAATAAATGAGTATCCAACAGTCCCAGAAATAAACACCATCGATGCCCAGCATCCCGCACGTCTGCCCCGAACTGCATGTCAAAGGGCTCAAATCATCGCACCTTTACACTATTCACTTTGGGTGACACCGACTTGCCCGCACGGTTTTAGGTTGTGTCACAAGGACGCGTCTCGGTGGGGAAAGTGCCCATCGTACTTTAGAGTTCTGGGGAAACGTCAAACCACACCATGTCACTGACCCTCAGTCGTGAGGTCTTCTCAAAGTCAAAGCTATCACATCACTGACCCGTGCAAACGAGGATCCCGCTCTGGTAGTCACAGAGTAAATCCACAGACTATCCTAGTAGAAAGGACTAAATCTAAAATACCAATGGGTGGCCCACTACCCAGCCCTATTGAAGGGTTATTCATAATAAGATATCGGGTGACCCACTGCCCAGCCCTGCTGGAGGGTAAACCTAATAGATAATCAGGCGACCCACTGCCCAACCCTGCTGAAGGGTAGACCTGGAATAAGTCGACAAGCGGCCCACATCCCAGCCATGCTAGAGGGTAGACCTAGAACTAGATGACAGAAAACCCACTGCCCAGCCTTGCTGGAGGGTAGACCTGGAACAAGATGACAGGTGACCCACTACCCAGCCCTGCTGGAGGGTAGACCCTAAAGAGTCTTCGGGAGACCCACTTCCCAGTCTCTGCTGAAGGGTAAACCCTAAGTGGTTGTCGGGTGACCCACTGCCCAGTCTCTGCTGGAGGGTAGACCATAGAAGTTAGTGAGCAACCCACTGCCCGGTCTCTAATAGAAGGTAAACCCAGAACTGCTCTGGTCATCCCTACTGGATGGTAAAACACTGGCCAACAGAACTCAGAGTGGGTATCGTGCAACCACCCAACTCTAGAACAAAACCAGGGGAAACCACTCAACCATGTTGATCTAAAACATCATGAACAGAAGGACCCTATATGTCGCGAGAGGTCAAAGGTACACAAAGCAGAACATGACATGCACATGGAGCCCACACGATGTGTGGCCCCAAGCCAGCTCCATCCAAGCACACAAACGTTCTCAGGTACAAAAAACCACATGTACGTCCCAACATTCTCGCATACTCCTAGAGTATGCCACGTCTCCAGCCCAAAGGCTAACATGCACACAGCCCCCAATGTCAACGCGAATGCGTGATCATAACAACTCCAACTTGCTACCTCATCAGCCCAGGAATGGCCAACTACATTTATTCAAGCATTCAATTCACTCTCCCAAGAGTGAACACGATCACAAGCCAAGGGTTCTCTACAAACACCATAGGAAGAACCTCCACCGGTAAAATATTCATATTTCAACATTTAATAAGATCACGTAAGAGGCTCTGCTCACCTGAATAGATTACACCGTTGTAATCCTCATGCAAAAACACGCGAGATCGACTACTTACTTGCCTCCAATGTATATCCGACGGAAAAGTCGCCAACACCGCTTTATGCATGAACGGCGTCCTGTGATCCTGAGACTTGGCCCCAAAAACGGTCGGGGGCATCACACCATTGCGATCCCCTCGAGAAAACACGTCAAAAGGACTGCTCACTTGAGTGCAATGGATATCCGGAGAAAAAGATGCATTCCGGCGCACCTCACACGAGCGGTGCTTCGTGGGACCTGCATCCCATTCCGAAAAACAATCAACGGATCGCACCGTTTCGATCCTCTCAAAAAAGTACACGAGATGGACTATTCACTTTTCCAAAATGGACACCCGGTGATAAAGCTGAAAAAATAACCGCCAACTCTAAAAACGCCCCCCATGGGGCCCGCAACAGCGTGCGTAATTAGAGTGGGAGGATTGCACCATTGAAATACCCTCGAAAAAACAACCAAAGATGACTGCTCGCACGACCCGAATGGACGTCCGATGAGAAATTCACTAAACGCTGCTCGCAGCTCGAAGGACGGGTCGTGGGTCCCATGCCTCAACTCCGGTTTCGGTGCCCGAAACCATACTGGAAAACTCTACCTCAACGCCAGGGACACCACTGACGGCAATCAATTCAGACATCAGATGTTTCTGCGCCGTCTAAAACAAGAATCACTGGAAAAAAGTCAATTCACATAAAGGCGTGTTGTGCCTCCGAAGCCCCTAATTTCGGGAGTTAAAAACCCTCGAAACCATCTCAAAATACTCACCACGTAGATACGGTTTGAAAACCGCAGATGGCATGAAAAATGGATGCTCGTAACGGAAAATACGGGCGTCCGAAAACAGAAGGGGTAAAGGCCCTTGGGCAGGACCGGCCGGTCCGCACGGCCTGGGCCGGCCCGCAGTTCGGCCGCGTGGGCCGACCTTGGACCCGCGATCCGCTGTCCCACCGACCGGCCTGTTGGTCGGTCACTTATTACGCAGAGACCCACCTTTTTCGGGTCTTGGTCTCGCCGTGGGGTCACATATCGCGACCCCGGTCTCCGCTCCGTGCCGTGGAGCACCCCCGCAGGCAGGCGCCCGACGCCCCCCTGCTGTCCGTCGTCGCCCTCGGCCAACTCCGCCTGGCGCTGCTGAAGACCGCCGCACCCCCAGCTCACCCGGCCGCTCCTCTCGCTCGCCCGGCCGACCGCCTCTGCCTGGCCTCGCTCCGCCACGCCGTATCCCACTCCGCCGCCGCCTGTGAAGCCTGGACCAGCCGTCGGAAAACATCAAACGACCCCAATTCCCGCAAACTTCGGCGAATGACTGAGAACTCCTCTGAACTCTGATTTAAATTCCGAAAAGTGCGATGGAAATAAAAAAAAATTATAATACATGATTATGGGATTTTTTCGAAGACCAAACAACAATTTTATGGCATAATTGGGATTCAAAGAGTGGTTCGGGATTTAAAACTCAAACAAACACCACATACCCCGATGGGCTTCACCCGATGCTTCCTGTGCGATCCGCCGCCATCGCAACGCACCACTTTGATCGAAGGAAGAAGAGGATGGGAGGATGAGAGGAGGTTGAGGGTGAGGGGTTTCGCTAGGGGAAAGAAGTGAGGATGGGGGGGAGAGAGAGTTTAAATAAATAAACTCTTTAATTAAAAGAATCGACACCCAAAAACACAGGGGTCCAAAACCTCCGGCGCGGTCAAGATTAAGCTCCCCCTAAGGTAAAAACTACCTCTCAAGGACAACGGTGGTCTCATAATTTTAATCCGAGACCCCTTTCAAAAGTTATAAAACTGAATGCCCGAGGCCGCCAAATTACGAAAACGCCCCTGGGGCCATTTTTCACAGACGGGCCGCGCCCGTTAATGTTACAACCCTCCTAGGGTAAAAGGCACGTTCCAAACCCAACAGTGCCCTCAGTTTTCGCATATGAGCCATTGTTTAATAGATACTTGAGGTAATCCGTTAAACGAATAAATTAATTATTTAATTCATCCATTCCACACTCTGATAGCGAGCGAGGGGTCCAAACGTCCTGCGCCAACAAGTTTTATGTCGTTCCTAGGGTGAAAACACAATTCCGGACCCATATGTAAACTCGGATCTCTGATCCAGATCACCGTTTAAGAGTTATCTCATTTATTTGGCATGCCTAGTGTGAACACACTGAAAATTTAATTTCGGCCACACCAGGGCTCAGAATCGCACGCCGTCTGAAGGCGCTGCTCTGGAATAATATCAAGAATATTCCAAAGTATTTTATATCCAAAAAATGGTTTCTTAAATCATTCCCTTCTTCAATATTTTCTTCCCTGAAAAGCAAAATCAGGGAATGACTCAGGGTACTAAGCTCGCACCTGGATCTCCCATTCCCAGATGAACTCTTGCATAGTCCTGCGCCACCACACACAGACCAAAGGATTTGATCTGTTCACGCAAGGTCTGCCCTCGCCGATTACGTGCATAGAATCATGAACACTTCTCCTCAGGTGAGTTATACGGGAGATTCTATACACCCAAACCAACCTTTGGGGTTAGGGAAAGGCGGTAGGGAACCTCGCCAACCCTTTGCATGGTCTCAAACGGACCGAAGGATCTTGGGGGTTGCTCACCTCCCTGACTAAACTTTTACGTTGAACGCCGCGTCTGGAATCACCGCCCGCACCTGGAAGAATGCCCAGTGATTCCCTCCTTTAGAATATCTATATGGTGAAACACCCAAGGATATCTGGTCACACAAGATTTCACAGTCGATGTCTCACGAGCAAGACTCTATTACATGCTCGAAAGGTGAAGGAGTCGCTACCATAGACTAAAGAGGAAGGTTCCACACCTTCTACTCTACCAACACAGGGTTACACTGACGCCCCGTGTCACCCTGGTAACAACTCAATAAAGGAGCATGGAGAAAATCATTTCACACATAGAGTCTAAAAATTATACTATAAGAAGTAGAAGAGCTGTAGAGCGTACCTCTTATCACCTCATGCTCTGCAGGATCGTAGACATCCAAAGCTCGCAGCAGTTCGTGGTCCCAACTGTCAGCTCCCAAAGCCTGACATGGACAGCATAGTGGTGATGGGAAGACCTTGTGAGGTCGTCCTCCACTTCCAACTCCTCCCGCTCCTCTACTAGCACAACCTCTCTAGGCGCTACATGGATCATGATGCTGCCTCTGTCGTGGGGGTGCACCTGCTGCCTGCCCAAAGCTCTCTGCATGCCTAGTCGGGCAGTCCCGTGCCAGGTGACCTCGCCCATCACAAGCATAGCACCGACTCTATTTGGGTTGCACTGGTGCCCTCCAGCACCACTGTGGTGTACGAACATTCCCCTGAGTCCGGTTGTCAGAAAGCCACCTACGTCAAGGTTCTGCTTGCCGATGCCTGCTAGCTGCAGCAGACATCTCAGCTCCAACATGCCTACTGCCACCACCAACTCTAGAACATGATAGGATGTTCTCTATCACCAGCACCTTCTCTAGCACCCTGGAATATGTGGAAATTCCCAAGGGTACTATGACAACACCAATCTCTCAGCAGAGACCATGCTCAAACTCTCGCGCTTGGATGTTGTCGTCATGGACCAAGTCCGGGTAAAAGCGTGCACGGTCTGTGAAACTAGTCGCGTACTTGGCCACCGTCATCCCTCCCTGCTAAAACTGTAGGAGATCCTAAATCCGAACGGATCACAAAAAGTAGGGGAAAAACTCCTCACTAAACAACAACTGAAAGTCACCCCAAAAAAGCGACCACTCATTATGAAATTGAGTCACCAGACTCCACCAACGCCAAGCTGCTCCACGAATGAGGTAGGATTCCAAAGCCACTCTCTGATCTGCTGGCGTCTGCACAAGCCTGAAAAGGTGAACCACTATCTCAAACCAAACCTATACTACCTAAGTGTATGGCTCACCACTGAACCTCAGCGGTCTCTGCCGCTAGAACTCACGGAGTGCGCTCAACCTGCGCTCATGCTCAGCCAGCTCTGCTGAAGCTATCTGCTACTCAATAGGTGGGGGTGATACTACTGGCCCACCTGAAGAAAGGGGATCACATGATGGGTCCTGGACTGAGGCCTCTTAGCTCTAAGGGTCGTCGTCATGAACCAAAGCTGGTATCCTGTCTGGATGTCTTCACGGAGACATCATGACTGTTATGAAGAAGTATCATGATCAGATGAGCATAATGTATATACCAATAACAACAGTGGGGAGCTGACTCGAGAAGGACAGTGATGACTCAATCCTATGTGATGCACAAACCAATTTCCCTTACAATAAGAGTCTCAGCATGCCGAGTCGACAAGCTGGTTATCAAGGTCCTGGTGAATGGATACGTCGGTCGTCGCACCATCACTGGACTCCCGGGCCAGAGAGCCGCTCTTGAGACACATTAACACTATATCCCTAAATCCCAACCAATTCCTTTTAGTTTAGGGACGTCCAAACAGTGTCCCAAGGAACAAATAACCTCTGATACCACTTTGTCACAACCTGACCCTACTCGGGCTCGAGCCGCAACTACCCCAAGCCCGCCTCTATAGGCCAGGGGCTGGCGACCAGCGCTGAAGGCACAATAACTCGGGGAGGTCATTGCCTAAGTACCTGTACACACACACACGCAGCACACTCAATGAAAAAGTGCAGAGTAGAAAGAAAATTCATGTAAAGAAAAAGGGAAACTGATATAAATAAACCATAAAGTGCATCAACCACTAAAATTACAATGTAAAAGCTGAAGGTACATTGAAAAGAAAAGGGGAAAAACACACGCCCAACTAGAAGAGTGCCACAACCTGGCAACATGTAAACAAAAGGAAAACAGCTGGAAGGGTACCCCAATTGGAACCCGACTCCAACCACCACACGTGGTCCACGCTTCCGAACACCTAAGATCTGTTGATGTCATGACCAACCTATCCGTCGTCTGCAAGGGCACACCAACGTCGGGCAAATCCCAAGTAGGGGTGAGTATAAAAATACTCAGTAGGATAACCTAAAGGATCGAGGGAGAAACAAAGGAGGTACCGATGGGTGAGCAGTAGATCAAATAGAAGAATGTAAAGTAGTACAACCGAGAGTGCAGTAGAGTAATAGTAAAGAGTCCATCTCAACCCAACAAGAGAAAGGAGATAGACTCGTCCAGACACAAGGATCTAGAAACGGTGAGAAGATGAACTTATCGTTGAGTCTTTGCTACCTATAATAGGAGAGTAGACTCGTCCAACCACAAGAAGCTAGAAACGGAAAGCATGTGGCATACCCCGCACGTCTTTGCCTCTCCTAGAAGGAGAGTAACCAAAACCTGAGAAATGGGTACTGGAAACAAGGTATATACATATCTATATGATCAACAAGAAACCCAAACAAGGTCGTAAGGGGATCTCCATACCGTAGCTCAGCCCAAGAAATGAGTAGCCAACAGTCCCAGAAATAAATACCATCGATGCCCAGCATCCCGCACGTCTGCCCCGAACTTCAAGTCAAAGGGATAAAATCACTGCACCTTGACACTATCCGCTTTGAGCAGCACTAACTTGCCCACATGGTTTTAGGTCGCGTCACAAGGACGCGTATTAGTGGGGAAAGTTCCCCTCGTACTTGACAGTTATGGGGAAATGTCAAGCCACACCATGTCACTACCCTGCAGTCGTGAGGTATGCTCAATGTTAAAGCTGTCACATCACTGACCCATACAAACTAGGGTCCCGCTCAGGTAGTCACAGAGTAAAGCCACAGACTATCCTAGTAGAATGGAATGAGTCTGAAATACCAATGGGTGACCCACTACCCAGCCTTGTTGGAGGGTAATTCATAATAAGATATCGTGTGACCCACTGCCCAGCCCTGCTGGAGGGTAAACCCTATTACATCATCAGGCGACCCACTGCCCAGCCCGGTTGGATGGTAGACCTGGAATAAGTCGACAGGCGACCCACTGCCCAGCCTTGCTGGAGGGTAGACCTGGAACTAAACGATAGGTGACCCACTACACAGCCCCAGTGGAGGGTAGACCTGGAACAAGATGGCAGGCAACCCACTGCCCAACCCTGTTGGAGGGTAGACCCTTAAGTGTCATCGGGTGACCCACTGCCCAGTCTCTACTGGAGGGTAAACCCTAAGTGGTCGTTGGGTGACCCACTGCCCAATCTCTGCTGGAGGGTAGAACCTAGAAGTCAGTGAGAAACCCACTTCCTAGTCTCTACTGGATGGTAAACCCGAAACTGCTCTGGTCATCCCTACTGGATTGTACAACACTGGACAACAGAACTCAGAGTGGGTATCGTGCAACCACCCAACTCCAGAACAAAACCAGGGGAAACCACTCAACCCTGATGATCTAAACCATCGTGAACAAGAGGACCATCTATGTTGGGTGAGGTCAAAGATACGCAAAGCCGAACACGACATGCACATGGGGCCCACACGATGTGTGGCCCCAAGCCAACTCCAACCAAGCACACAAACGTTCTCAGGTACAAACAACCACATGTACCTCCCAAAGTTCTCGCATACTCCCAGAGTATGCCACGTATCCGTCCAAAAGGATAACATGGACATGAACCCCAACATTAATGCGACGGCGTGATCGTAACAACTCCAACTTTCCACCTCATCAGCCCAGGAACGGCCAACTACATTTATTCAAGTAATCAATTCACTCTCCCAAGAGTGAACACGATCAGACGCCAAGGGTTCTCTGCAAACACCGCATGAAGAACCCCCACCGGTACACCTTTCATATTTCCACATTTAATAAAATCACGTAAGAGGCTCCAATAGCCTTAACAGATTACACCGTTGTAATCCTCATGGAAAAACAAGCGAGATTGACTGCTTACTCGCCTCCAACGGATATCAGACGGAAAAGTCGCCAACATCGCTTAATGACCGAACGACAATCAGTGATCCCAAGACTCAGCCCTAAAAACAGTCGGGTGCATCACACCATTGCAATCCCCTCGGTAGAACACTTCAAAAGGACTACTCACTTGAGTGCAATAGATATCCGGAGAAACAGATGCATTCTGTCACACCGCACACGAGCGGTGCTTCATGGGACCCACATACCGGTCCCGAAACACAACGAATGGATCACGCCATTGCGATCCTCTCGAAAAAGTACACGAGATGGACTATTCACTTGTCCAAAACGGACCCCAAGTGATGATGATGGAAAAATCACCGCCAACTCCCAAAATGGCCCCTGCGGGGCCCACACCAGTGTGCTGAATTAGAGAGGGCAGATTGCGCCATTGAAATCCCCTCTAAAAACACCCAAAGACGGCTGCTCACACGCCCCGAACGGACGTCCGATGAGAAAGTTTCTAAACGCTGCTCGCAGCTCGAAGGATGGGTAGTGGGGCCCACGCCTCAACTCCGGTTTCGGTGCCCGAAACCATACGAGAAAACTCTGCCTCAACTCCAGGTTCATAACACCACTAACGATGCTCAATTCGGACATCAGATGTTTCTGTGCCGTCCAAAAAAAGAATCCCTAAAAAAACCTCAATTCACTTACAGGCGTGCTGCACCTAGAGGCCCCTCATTTTGGGAGTTAAAAACCCCCAAAACCATCTCAAAATACTCTAATGGTCGATACGGTTCCACAGCCGTAGACATCATGCAAAACGGACGCCCATAGTGGAAAATACGGGCATCCGAAAACTGAGGGGGAAAAGCCCCTTGGGCTAGAATGGCCGGTCCGCCCAGCCTGGGCTTGCCAGCGGTTCGGCCGCACGGGCCGGCCATGGACCCGCAGTCCACTATCCCGCTGACCGGCCTGAAGGCCGGTCGCTTCTCACGTGGAGACCCACCTTTTGCGGGTCTTGGTCTGGTCGCGGGGTCGCACAGTGCGACCCCAGTATCCACTCCGTGCCGCGGAGCACCCCCGCAGGCAGGCGCCCGACGTCCCCCTGTTGTCCGCTGTCACCCTCGGCCACCTCCACCTGGCACCGCTAAAGACCTCCGTGCCCACAGCTCACCCGAATGATCCGCTCGCTTGCCCAGACAACCACCTCCGCCTGGCCTCGCTCCGCCTCGCCGTAGCCTGCTCCGCCGCGCCGTAGCATGCTCCGCCGCCACCTGTGAAGCCCGAACCACCTGCCGAAAAATATCAAACGACCCCAATTCCCACAAACTTTGGCGAATGATTCCAAACACTGATTTAAATTCCGAAAAGTGAGATGGAAAGAAAAAAAATTATTCTACATGATTATGGGAGATGTTTGAAGACCAAACAACAATTTGAAACTATATATGGGATTCAAAGAGGGGTTCAGGATTTAAAACTCAAATGAACATCGCCTACCCCGATGGGCTTCACCCAACGTTTCCCGCACGATCCGCCGTTGCCGCAACGGACCACCTTGATAGGAGGAAGAGGAGGAGGAGAAGATGAGAGGAGGTTGAGGGTGAGGGTTTTCTCCAGGGGAAAAAGTGAGGATGGGGGAGAGGGGGAGTTTAAATAAATAAACTCTTTAATTAAAAGACTCGACCCCCGAAAACACCTGCTTCCAAAACCTACAGCACGGTCATGATTAAGCTCCCCTAGGGTAAAAACCACCTCCCGAGCACAACGACAGTCTCAGAATTTAAATCTGAGACCCCGTTCAAATGTTATAAAACTGAACGCCTGAGGCCGCCATATTACGAAAATGCCATTGGGTCCATTTTTCATAGACAGGCTGCGCCCTCCAAATTTAAACCCCTCCAAGGGTAAACGGAACGTTCCGAACTCAACTGTGCCCTCAGTTTTGCAATCCAAGACACCGTTTAAGAGATACTTTAGTTAAGCCGTTAAACGAATAAATTAATTATTTAATTTATCCGTTCCAAGTTCCGATAGCGAGGGAGAGGTCCAAAAATCCCGCGCCGACATGTTTTATGTCTTTCCTAGGGTAAACACCCCATTCCGAACCCATCCGTACACTCAGATATCTAATCTGGATCACCGTTTAGGATTTATCCCATTTATTTGGCATTCCCAGTGTGAAATCACTGAATATTTAATTCCGTCCACACCAGGGCTCGAAATCACATGCCGTCTGAAAGAACTACTCTAGAATAATATCAAGAATATTCCAAAGTGTTTTATAGCCAAAAAACGGGTTCTTACATCATCTCACTTTTTATTTCCATAAGTTACATGCTATATTTGACACTCCTTCCTTTTAGTGGTGTATTTAATTCCCATGATATTAATATATGTGTGATATAATTAAATATTTGGGTATTAACATTTCCATTTTATGATCTTTCGTTCATGGGGATTAAGTTTCAAAAGCTACCAAATTGGTGAATGATTTTTTTCTCAAATTTACTTTATTGAGACTCATATTTTGTTGTCCATGAAAATTATATATCAAGGTGTATATACATCCATTTTATGTGAAATATCATGAATTTACTAATTTTAATTATATTTAATGTTTAAATTAATTTACATTTCTTACATGGAGAGTATAGTCCCATGTTACTATGTTATACGAGTTTATTGAAATAATATCATCACTTTTCAAGATTGTTTATGTTTATGTTTAGATTGATGAAATATTATGGTCCATATCTCAAGAAAATCTATAATTTTATTCTACTATGATTATTAATTAATTGTTAATATATTGGTACCATTTCATATACTCTTCGGATCATAATATATTTAAGAATTTTTTGTTTATGAAATCCTAACTTTACCATGTCTTTTATCAGAAATTTGTGTTCCATTAAAAACCATGTTTTCTAAAATTGGTTTCCAAGAATATTCTACTAATATCCTATGATAATTAAAGGAAATTGTTTCCTTTTTTCAATGTTTTAAAAGGAATATTCTTGCTACTTTCTGAACGATTCATTTATTCTATACCTTTTACTATGAAAAAGTAATGTTTTTTACATCGTATGGAATATACATATTTATACACCGTCAATGGATTGAAAATTTGTATTCATGTTTAAATGTCAATTTTCAATAGATTGTTTTAAAAGAGTTTTTCAAGGATAATGTTTTTCAAAATGTTTTCAATATCCTTTAATATGTTTTCTCAGATAATGTGTTTCAAAATGTTTTCAATGCTCATTTATATGTTTTCAAATTACTTTCAAACAAATTGGGTTCAAAAAGTTTTAAAGGATTATTTATTTGTTTTCAAAGAGTTTTAGAAGGATTTTTTAAAATGTTTTGTTTCTTATTTTATTATTTTTCAAGGAAAAGGGGCTTCAAAATGATTTTAATTTTTCATTATATTTTATCAAGATATTTTCTAAGAAAATGATTTTCAAATGATTTTATGTATTAATAATACCTTTTCAAATAAGGAATGATATTTTCCGTAAGAAAAAGTTTTGAAAGTTATTTCAAATTTATTTTCTATCAAATATGGCTTCTTTTGATGTTACACATGCTCTTCAAGAATATTATCTAATTATTCAAATCATATTCTTTCTATGAATGGGTTATCCTTAATGTCATAGTATTTATCAAACCTGTTTATCTAATATTGGTTTATATGTTTTTGAAACCCGCTTCACTTTCATAGGTTATAGGTTTATTAAATATGTTTCTCTCTCATGTGTTATATGTTTATGAAAACTATTTCCCTTTAAAAGGTTATCATTGAGATGAAATGGTTATGAAACCTTTATCTTTTTGGAAAGGTTATGACATGTTTTTAGGTTTCTGATAACTATTTCATTGCATAGGTTATGGTATAATTGTTTATAAATTTTTATCACATGTATGTATGACATAATTATGAAATGGTTGGGACCTATACCACCCTCTAATGCATTGGGTAAATATTTATATATATTCAATAATACATGGCTAGAATAAGAAATGAACTAGGTTCAATATTACATGGATAGAATGAGAAATGAACTTGATTCAATAATAGAAGGGTGGAAAGCGGGGTGAACTCACTTAAATAATTCAAGGCTAGAATGTGGTGTCATCCTGTTTCAGTAAAGGGATTTTTCACTTAGATGGTCTCAGAAACAATGCCCTGACTACTATAGAAATCATTATATTTGCTTATTTTTTTTCTAAAATTCCATGTTTTATTCTTATGTTATGAATTCATGGGATTTTCTCTTTATTTATTTAAGATTAATTCTTCATGAACTTCCAATATTTATTCCATGATTCATGAATATGATCTTTGATATGAAGGGTTTGATCTTCTATTTTCATGGTCATGTTATCATACCCTTATGCCCATGATTATGCTTACATATCTCCCTTTTTTACCCTTACAAAGCATTTGAGCTCACCTCTTTCTTATGTTTCATTTCCTCAGGTTATGAATAAAGGTTTTAGGTAGATGTAATAATGGTGGTGATCTTTAGGGGAGACATTGAATATTTTTCACCAAGATAAAATATTTTTACCCATTTTCCAAAGGCACTAAAATATTATGGTCCTCGAGCATGTATTATTTTGATTTAATGAATATTAAAATAAAATGGTATAATATCCATGTATGTTATGCTTGGATCCCTATACCCCCAGTCCTGACACATTTCTTTCATTAATTGTTAGAGACAGTTTCTTGGATTTCTGATTTTAAGGTAAACCATAAAATAATTTAAAGAATTAACCACTCATACATTTACAAATACTCTCATAATCCAAAAATGTCAACCCTAAAATTCAGAAACCCTTAATTTAATGAATTACGAGTCAAGAAATAGAACACTTTAATTTTACCAAGGGGATCCACCCAATTCTTATACTATACTAGTTATGAGTGTGAAAAAAACAATTTAGGCCACTAAAGGTAACACTTTGGATGGAATGATTCCAGATAGAAATTGAATTTAGTAGAATCTATATTTGGATCATAATTTGAAAATTTGGTAATAATGACAGTTTCATTTTTGGTCATTATGAATAGTAACATTGGTGAAAATTTAGTTACCACGGTAAGAGTTAATATGAGTTAAAATTAAAAATAATAATGCTTAAAATGACATATTTTTTTCTCAATCGAATTTTATGGATATATTTATAATTTATATTATCTATAACTAAAATATTATTTTTTGGAGGTATTGTTCCATGAGTTATAAATTAAAATATTTTAATCTTTTTACAACTGGCAAGTGTGTCCACTTCACTACTGATAAAAATATTCCCACTCTCCTCACATATAAACAATTTAAAAGCATCATAGATCAATAATTACCTAAAATATAATTTTATAACAACAATAGTCATGTTTTGGAGTCCCTGGGTGGATCATACTACCATACTAGGAAGGATTTAGTTATAAACAGAATGAGGTTTTCCGAAGAATAGGTATAGTTCCTAACCAAGCATTTTCATTTTAATTTATTCGTCGACCTCTTTAAAATATAATTTACGATGGTTAAATAATAACATAAACATATTACACATAATTTATTTTTATTATGTTTATTATATAATCCCCTTTTATATTATTACCCATCTTATGGTAAATTAAAACATCACTCCATTGTATGTGTGGAATACCACCACCATGAAGTGATGTGTCTCATTTTTCTTAACTAGATTATATGGATGGTTAAAGTTATAGTTAAAAGTAATATATATGATATTTAAAACATAATTATTATTTTGGAAACATAGTATATTACTTACCTTCTTAAATTTGGATCCTTTGTAAAATGATAATGTTTTGTGCATATGCATGAACTACCATATCCATGAAGTGATGTGAATTATTTTTATTTTACAACATAGTAGAATGGTAATAAAGATATAAATAATGATTAAATTTTATGTTTATAAAATATTTATGAATCTTGGAAAGTAAAATATTATCTACCATATTTATTTTTCACCCATTAGAAAAATTGAAATGTCATTCATGCATACGCATAAATTAATATCTCCAATAACTAGTGTATTCATTTTTAAAGACCTCATTTAATGTTTTAATCTAAAAGTATAAATAATGTATTAAAATGTTAATCATAACATTATTATAATTTTTAAAATATATAATTAGGACCATTTTGACTATAGTCCTCCTACCCAATCCATTTTTGACTTATAAGCCTAATTTTCTGAAGACATATGATTTGAAGTTATTTGATTATGTAACAAATTATATCCAAGATATAAGTAAAAAATGGATAATAAAACTAAAATGGTTATTAATAAAGTATATAATTAACCTATATTTATTATCTAGGAGGAGATTGACTTTACATGACAATTTAGACTCGGCGTAAGGGATACTTTACCTCAAAACTACATTTTAAATATTTTAATGGTTTATTTTCAAAATATTTTTCATCAATTCTAATATTATTAATAATAATTTATAGATGTATTTTTATGGAAATAAATTATAAATGAATGAAATTTTATATCTAAATTTACTATCATAATGTTTCACAAAGAATCTTTTAACATATTTTATATGGGACATTTTGACATTTTTTCAAAAAGCTAAATAGAATTTTTATATTTTAACATATATAAAGACAATATATTTTATTTATGCTATAAAACTTTTTTTAATATTTTATTCCTTTTTAATATTCCATGTTAGCTTAATATAAAAACTCCCAATCACTTTGTTCGAGGTATGTTAGTTTTGAAAATGGGGTTTTAAGGGAATCTGATATATCAATATCTTAAAATGGATTACATATGTGTTAAGAAGTATAATAATATGATATTGAGGATTTAAATTTATGAATTTATATATTACATGAATTTTACAATACTTTTAATTTTTTCTGATAATGGGTGGGCCCATATAGCTCCCCAATGCATTGGATACTGATTATGTTCATTAGAAATTTATTTTTTGGAATTAACAAAATGGTTTATTCCATTTATTAGGGTTATTGTAAGGGTTATAGAAAGATGATGTAATAAGGATACTATAAGATAATTCTATTATTTCTAACTATTTTTAGGGAAAAATTAATTTTCATAACATAAGGTAATGATATTCTATTAAAAAGAATGATTCTTCCCTTTAACAGTAATTATTATATATTTTAAGGAATTTTTTTAATGAGTTTCCTTGTTTTCCAAGAAACCCTCATAAATATGATTTTAATTTTATGTTTTCTTACAATGTAATTCATGAAAATATATTTAAATTAAAACCTATTTCATGTGTATATAAATGATTATTCAAGCTCAATGTTTAATATAGAAAATGGATTTTTATGATCTCATGGTTTTAAAATGGAATATTGAGTTTCTTTCAACATTTTTATATGTTCCTTAGTGATATTTTTTTTATATCACGTTTTATGTTTTTTAGAGGATATATGGATTAGAAGGAGGAATTTTGAATTCAAGTTGTAAATCGTGAAGAATTTTCATGAATCAAAAATTTATTTCATATTAAAATCAATGTATGGTCAGAAAATTAATACAGAGTGGAAATTTAAACCTTATAATGTATGAGTTTTTCACATAAGATTTATGAACGAATTATCAAAAACTTTAAACCTGAGAATTTATTTGAGAATTAATGCATATAAATTCTTATTTAAAATTAAAATTATTGGTTGAATAACGCATATATCAATGTATTTGGTATAGAGAATTATTTATATTATTTTAGAGGTTAGGATAATTTATGTAATTTCCCTTAAGAGATTGTAAGTTATGGATATGTTTAGATGATACATAATTTGAATGTTACCATGTTTTTTATCTCAACTATGTTTGTTCAGAATGATTTTCCATAGAAGAACTAAGTAAGATAAAGTAAGAAGGTACTAAGAGGATAATATCCTTCTAAATCAAGAACCTAGAATGATTGTAATTGTATTGGAGTAACTTTTTGCTATGATGGATTAGTTTACTCATGATATAAATGGAGGAGTTATCCATATGATATAGAAACCATGTTCAACATAGAGGAACTTGTCCATTATAGAGTGTTTTATTAAACATAACCCTCCATTATTCAGTGGACCATCTGACCCTATGGTAGAAAAAGTTTGGGTTAAATCCTTTGAGATGATATTTGAAGTTGTGAGTTTTTCAGAAAATCAAAATGTAAATCTTGATATTTATCAGTTTGGAGGTTAATCTGACTAGTAATGGTTAATGTTAGGGATATTGGAGAAATGATGATATTGATTAATTTAATGAGATGAATTTAAGAATATGTTACTTGAAAAATATTTTCCTAAGTATTATTAACTTAGGATAGAAAATAAATTCAATAAATTGGGGATGGAGGAATATTCAATTGCCCCACATAAATAAAACATCACCATATTGGTATGGTATAGAATAAATTGTATTCATGATATTGATTTTAAAGTGAATCGTTTTTACAGAGGATTGAAGCTTATATATCGAAGGTAATTACCCGCTCATGAATTTAAAATTTATGAGAAACTAATATGATGTTACAAAAAGCAATAAATGATTTTTTCTAATTATTGTGTGATCTACAACAATAAGTATAAAATCAGGCCCAAATGTTATAAAATATTTATGAGTCAATTAAGGAAATAACAAGATTAGAAAATAAAGTTTTAATATTGTGATAAGTATGGTAAAAAGCACAATGTAAAAATTATTATTAAGTCATGGATGCATTTTTTATATGATATGTTTGGAAATTTGGCTTGTCACTATAAAGAAGAGGATCATAGTAATGGTTGTACAAATAAAAAAATTATTGGAGAAATATGTTTTAATTTAAATGAATGTATTCATTATATAAGTACTTGTATGAATATAGGAGTAAAATATGGAAGCTGTTAAGATCACAAGTGAAAAGGTGTGGTTAAATCCTCTACCTCTACATTAGTATATTTTGAACCATCCAGTGATGTGGTTTTAGGAATAATAATTATTAATTTAGATTATACCATTGTATTTTATGATTTGAGGTCTATAGATTAATTCAATTTTGATAAATCTGTTAATAAATTGGATATTTTACATAAATAAATTAATCCAAAAAAAGTTAGTAAAAATATATGGGGGTAGTGTTAAGGTAAAACTATGTTTTATTAATCATCATTTTTTTCATTAGAAATTAATTACCCAAAATCCTTATTATATTGTACCTCTTAGTATTTGATGTTATTCAAGGTATATATTGGATTAGTGTTAATCATTATAAGATATATTTTAGAGCTAAAGAAGTTGTTTTTTTAGAATGAGTTTTTGTTTTAAAACAGTAATGAATTCACATCTTTGATATAATATCAAAATGATGAGAAATCATTTAAATATTTAAATGAATGTTATATTTAAAATATTGTTGAGAATAATGAGACTATTCAGATTGGTTATATTCCAATAGTAAATTAATTAATGGACATATTTTCTGATAAATTTCCTAGTATTATTCCTGATTAAGTGATTAAATTTACTATTGACTTAGTACCTGATGCAAGGACAATATTAGAACATCTTTATTGAATTGACCAAGTAGATCTTTTAAAATTGGTAAAAATATTATAGGAGTTTCTTGATAATGGATTCATTCGTTCTACCACTTCACCATAGGTTGTTATATTTTTAAATAGAATTTTGGTTCGATGAGCATTTAATTTATTATAGAGAATTGAATACCATCACTATTAAGAGTTAGTATCCATTTCATCATATTGATGATTTATTTGACTATATTCTAGTAGCCCAGTATTTTTCAGAGATTGATCTCAGAGTTGGGTACAATTAAATGAATGTGAATGATGATGACATTATGAAATTTTCATTTTAGACTAGGTATTAATATTATGAGTTTTGGTTATGCTAATAGGATTGAAAAATGTTTTATCTATATTTATGGACCTCTTGAATAGAGTTTTCTGTTAGTTATTGGATAAATTTTGGGTTTTTTTATTGGTGATTTCCTGATATATTCTAAAATATATATTCACCTTTGGAACCATTTAAGTGTTATTATATAGATATTTAATATAAATAATTCATATTGAAAATTTTCTAAATGTGAATTCTGTTGGTGACATATTTTCTTCCCTTAAAATATTATAAATAAAGATAGTAAAACAATTGATCCATTTAAAACGAAATTTGTTTAAGAGTGACAAAGAATTTTAAAGTTCCTAAGTTTCATAGTTTTCTTTGGATACCATGTAACTATTATTGGTCTTTTGAATGATTTTATTTATTATATACATTTCTTAATTAGTTAAATAAAAATGATATTAAATTTATCTTGGTAAAAAAATGTGTTGAATGTCTCTAAGAATTAAAAATAATATTATTAAATGATCTAGTTTTGGTCCTACCATCTAGAAATGGTGGATTTATATTTTTTACAAAAAATGGTTATTTATTGGGACATGGTTGTATTCTAATGAATAATTATTAGTTAATTTCTTATGTTTCACAATATTTGAAACCTCATTATCTAAATTATCTGATACATGAATTTAAACTAGCTATTGTGGTTTTTTCTTCAAAATATTGGAGAAAAAAATACAATTAATGATATAGTGAAATATAAAAATATCATCAATGTCTGATGTACATATTCACTTAGAGATAATTGAACATGAGGTAGAGAATATGGGTAAAAATTATTAAAGACTATGGTAGAATAATTCATTACTATCTAGGAAAAGAAAATTGAGTTGCTGATGGTTTAAGTAGAAAATATAAGACATAATTTACAACGGTATTTTTGGAACATGATCCTATATTAATTTATTTAAAGAGTTCAAGTCTATAAAATATTAATGTATAAACATAATTTGGATTGTTTCAGGTGTTATTGTAATTTTAATTTCTATAATTAATTAAAAAATTTCAAAATCACGATATTAGTTTAAAAGAGAAGTTGGATTTTTCTGGATGGCTATGTTTCTATATTTTAATTTAGAAAAAAATAACTATCAGATTTTGAAATAGGTTTTTTATTCAATGTGATTCCCAAATGAATAGATAATTGTTTTGTGAATATTAAAGTTTTCTATTTTATATTCATTATAGAATCACTACGATATATAAATACATTTGGGAACACTTTTATTATGATGGATTAAAAAGAGATATTGCAAAATTTACCATCAAATTTTTAGTTGTCAAAAAGTTAAAGTGGATTAAAAATTAATAAATGGGAGGATACCACATTTTTATGTTCTAGAGTGGAAATTAGAAAAAAAAATATTTGGATTTAATGGTGGGATTTCTAAAGACATATCAAAATAATAATAAAATCTGGGTTATTACTGATTGATTGACAAAATATGCACATTAGATTCCTATTCATGATAAAATGTCTTTAGATAAACATTCTAAAATTTATATCAAGAATATAGTTATGTTATATAGGGTTTAAATATCCATTGTATCTGACCATGATCAAAGTATTACTATTATTTGTTTGGAAAGGCCTATAGTAGTAATTGGTATTTGAATTAATTTTCGTCACAACATTTTATCCATATTCTAATGGATAGTCAGAGTTAATAGTTCAAATATTTGTCCTAAATACATTAATTGTATTATATGAATTAACAGGGATTTTAGGACATGTACCAATCATCAGTTGAATTTTTGTCTAATATTAGTTTTCATTCAATTATACAAATCGAACATTTTGAGTCATTATATGCAAAGTGGTTTTGGATTTTACATTTTTGGGATGAATTAGGTGGAATAATTTTTTTGGGACATAAAATGGTAGATGAAATGGTTGAGAATGTGAATATTATCCAAAAATATATGGGAATAATGTAGACTAGGTAGAAAATTTAAGTAAATAACTAGAGGAAACTCTTTTATTTATGGAACTTGAATTTTTTTTTCTTAACGTGTCTCTATATAAAATTTTATGTATTTTGGTGAAAAGAAAAAATTAATTCCATCATTTGATAGACCATATAAAATCCTATAGAATATTTTATGAGTTTTCTACCATGTAGCCTTACCTATGATTTTATCATAAGTACATGATGTATTTTATGTTTCATTCTTAATATAATATATCTTTGATGCTTCTCGTGTTTTGAGACCTAAAGTGGTTTAGTGGGAAGGGAACATTTATTACAAGGGATAGTCTATTTACATTCATGAACACAATTAGATGGTATTATAGAATATATTGATTCAAAATGTTTTGGTTTATGAAATAACCATATTATTGAAGAAGAAACATGGGAATCTCAAAAATCTATAAAGTAAAATACCCCAACTTGATTAAGCGGTGCATAAAATTTTAACGATGCAATTTACAAAAGGAGAAGAATGTAAAAACCAAGGAAATATTAATATTGAATCAATTTAATGTATTATTAATTTTAATAAATTAGATTTTATAAATTTACAATCATTATAATAATATTTTGTACTTTTTAATAAAAAAAGTAAATAGTTTTATTCTTATAAAATTTGATTACTTGTACTATTCGATTTTATTTCAAATCTTAATTTCAATATTTTATAATTTAAATAAGAAAAAATGAAATATAATCTTGATATCAGAAATTAAAAATTAGTTAAGAGTTATTTTTTTGTGAATTTTATGAAATATTTTATTTTTGGATCAATATTAATAAACACAAATATTTAAGAATTTTTTTTTCATTTCACATATTTAAAAAGTCACATTATATTTTTATTGGGTTTAAAATTTAATTAGTTAATTATGATTAAAAAAAATACATTAAATTTCATAGGAATCAACATTACACTTGAATTTGGTAAAACAAATTTACATTTAAGAACATATTTTTCAAAAACAATATGTTGCTTGATGTTTTGTGGCTTTATTTTCAATATGAATAATTTTGGAGACATTTTTCAGGAGTAATATATTAATATATTATAATATATTTAAAATTTCTAAATGTGTCCTCTCCCAAAATTATAAAAGGAAACCCCCTCTTATATCTTCTGAACTCTTCAAGAGCCTCTCAGATTATCCAATACCTATCAAAATCCATTTCTAACATTCCTTCCCACGTCCTGATGGCCCTGAAATTATCATAATACCTTCCTAGGATGGTTTAAGTTATAAAAAAGGCGTTTTTCTAAATATTAGTTATAGTTATTAACTGAGTTTTTTCAATTTATTTCTTCTTCCTCCTCTACCAAAAATTTCTCAATAATGATGAAATAATAAAATAATTATCTTCCATATATTGTAATGTTATTATTTTTATATTATAACACTTTTTCATAGACTTGAAGATATTTTTATGAATTAAAACATAAATCATTCATACATGTGGATCACCACCTCCATTAAGTGATGTCTTTCATTTTGCATCACCCTATTAAATGGATGGTTAAAGTGAAGGATAAAATGAATCTATTATATATATTATAAATTAATAAACTTCTAAAATTTCCATCTATTTTAAAATGATACTACCTATAATAAATATGTGTGGACTACCACCTCCATGAATTTATGTGATTCATTTTCAATTTCAACTATACATGGATGGTTATAAAGATGGAACTAATGAATAAATATGATAATTACTACATATTAAGGATTATATAATTGTAAAATATTTTCTACCTTTTTTCCTTTTCACCCAGAAGAAAAATGAAAACAACATTCATATATATGTTTGAATTATCATCTCCAAGAAATTTCATGGTTCCTTTTTAAAGGCATTTCATGGTTGGTTATAAAAGTATAACTAATGTATAAGAATTATAATTATAACAATTATACCATTAATAAATTTAAACAAATATAATACTTTTTACTATATTCAACCAACAATTCCATTTATGGCATATAAATAGAATGTTCTAAATTATCCGACACGACATAATTGATTAATTAATTAGGTATAACATTGATATAAGTGAAATAAAGGGATTAATAGACATTAAAAATCTTTTAATGTGTGTAAATAATAAAACATTATTTATTATATTTGAATATAAATAATGTACATGACAATTAAGACTCAATGAAAGGGACACATTACCTTAAAACCTAATTTTAAATGTTTTAACGATTTATTTTTAAAATACATTTATTCCACGTATGTATTCTTAAAATTGCTATGGATGTATTTATATAGATATAAATTAATTATAAATGATATTATTTATATGTTACAAAATTCCTATAATTTTTTTGAAAAGGATTCACTTTTCATATTTTATACATGATGTTTTGTCCTTATTAATAGAAGGAAAAAGAAATGCTCAATTTTAATATATACAATGAAAATGAATTTTCCCACCACCAAAAAAATTATTTGATTTATGGAATAATTTATAAGCTTTTATATTGTATTAAAAAAACCATCATTCCATTATTTTTGGGTATGTAATTTATAAAAATGGTGTTTTAATGGAAAATGATATATCAATATCAATTTTTTTATTATATGGTCAAAAGTATATTTTTTAGATCTAAGTAATGTAAATTCAGTGTTTTATTTGTCACATGTATGTTATAGTTCATTTATATTATTTTCAATTATGGGGGAGCCAAATATTGATCTCCAATGTACTTTTCAATGATAAATTTTTTTGGAGAGTTATGTTGGAATTAACTGAGTGGATTTTTCCATTTCTAAGGGTTATTGTATGGGTTCGATGAAGATTATTTTCTGAACCACTAAAATGATGATTTTATTCATTAAAATGTGTTTTAGTGGATTTTTTCATTTTATAAGGTAATCTAATGATAGATTTTAATGTAATTATTATTCTCTTTGTGGGAAGAATTGTATGTCATTTAAAAAAATGTTTTCATGGGATAGATTTTTTTCTAAGGAAACTTCTTGAATATGATTTTCCATTTTTATTTTCTTATAAATGTTTTTTTTTGAATTTTTTTTGGATTAATGATAGTTTCATGTGTATTTGAATTATTATTTGATCTCAAATTTTTTATGTTAAAATAAAAATAATTTTTTATATTATTATTTTGATAAAGAATAACTCTTTTATTTCATCCCTTTAATATATCCCTTATTGAGATCTTTGTGCTCAACCCATTTTTCTAAAACTATTTCAAAATATTTAATGATGATTAGAATCAAATCAAACATCAAGATAGATATCATGAATATTTTTCATGAAAAGAAAACATGTTTTATTTTAATAATATTTTATAATGGTAAAATGGAATCCAAGAGGAATTTTCCACCCTATAATGTATTGGGTTTTTTTGTAACCTTTAGGAACTAATTATCAAAAATTCTAAGCCTAAAAAGATCATCTATAAGGAATGAAAATAAATCATTATTAATAAGTGAAATTAACTATTAAATAAAGATCGGGTCCTTATGCATGGGCTACACACAAGGTACAAGGGTGTGATAATCCTAATGATGCTATAACAATATAAACCAATAACCGACATTCATTTCATTCAATGATAACATTACCATATTGATTATCCTGCCTTGAACTCATCCAAATAGAATCCTCCCACTATTACAATTCTAAGAAAATATAATGGGACCCTAGAAGCATGTGTACTAACTAGTGTATCAAGAATATTGACCTCCCACAAAGACACCAAGGTTCCCATGCCCAAAATACCAAATAAGTGATAAACAAATCAATATAATAACTAAAATAAAACCTAATTGATGTTACACACCTCATGTAAAACACAACCACATATAAAGACCTTGTATCATATAAATAATCAATAATCCATAATGTGTGATACAAGCATAGGGTAAATCAATGAGGGTCTCAAAAGAAATTAAGATTTTACTTTTTAATATGCCAAATGGGTCATTAGTATCAATATATCGTAATTAGTGATATTAGGATAATTAGAAAATGATAAAATGTCTGCACTTACAACGGGGTGGATGAATTATAGTTTAAAAAAACAGTTTAAAATAATTTATATAAAAAACCTTAAACCTCTTAAAGTAGGTTATAGGATTTAGAATAAGTATGATTAATAAAGGCGCAGAACCAGGGTCATAGTGTGTCTGATTAAATTAGACTAAACTATCAGTATCATGATGGATATGATTAATTAGAGTATATATATTTTAATCAATGTTGATATCCTAAAACGAAAAATATAATAGAAAGGTTAATATTATTATTCACTTTCTATTTAACATGTATCATACTATAAAAACATGAAAACAATAATACATACAATAGTATGAAAAAGAGAAAATGAATTAAAAGATATTGAATAATATAAATCTTTTAACATTATGAGAAAGATTAACTATAACCTAGTCTAAAGGTATCCACTTTTTTATACATACAATAATTTTTATCTTTCCTTACCAGGAAAGACCTTAATATGAATATCAAAATGTATTTGTCTTACTGTTTTCTGAATCCCTTGATAATAAGATTATATTTTTTCAATCTACCTATCCCTGGTATCCCTCATTATGATGCATCAGATTCTTTATCTTCTTACACATGAAATCCCTTGATCATTATGATGATCAGACACGGTTATAAATAAAAATATTCATAAGTAGACAATATGATGATTTTTCATTATAAAAAATCTCTCTTAATAATTAAAAAAGACCAATAACAGTATGTTCATGCTATGTAATATTCATAAAATTAGAGAGAGAGACATACTCTTCAAATGACTTGGTATTTATAACCAAGATCCCCACACTCATATTGCAGTCCCCCGATGGTCATATTTCCATGTTTAATGGAACGACATTGAACACCTCGAACATGAAATACCATCGCAAATAAATGTAGGACCTCATATTGATTAACACCATTATAGTGTTAAAGATATTCCTTATAATATAAATATTTCTTACAAATACAATAATAAATTTTTGTCTTTCTTTTGGACTTATTTTCTATTATCAATTTGATAATATGTATAATTATTAGTTCAATGTTATCATAACCAGTATTAGTCTGGTTTTTAAAACATTGTGAGTAAGGAAATCTAGAAATAAATTCTCACTTCTGGTTTTGATAAATATTATTCTGATTAATTGGACACAAACTCATTGTGAAAATTGTAATATATAATATAATGGTTATATTATAAATACTTTAGAACTTATTCTTTATAATGTTAAATATAATGGTTTCTAAAAAATATTATAAAATAGTTATGAAATAAAAATTTAGTAAACATATTTTTTTGAATATTTTTTTTTGAATTAAAAAAAATGGAAAAGAAAAGTAAGAAGTAGAACCCCAGACACTATAATCTCCCCCTTTTAATGTAGGGCTGTCATATTGACATTCTCGGATCCCCACTCTCCACCGACAATACACAAGGCCCAATGATCGGGATCTTGACTCCCTCATAACCTTTGAAGGGGGGAGTTTCTATAATTCATCCCTCCATAAATGGATATATGGAATAATTTCTACATTTATAGAATCTAGACATAAAGCCATCGTTTTCAAAGATCTAGGTTTCCCTGAAAGTCTCTAATATGTTCCAAGGATTGACTCAGCCTGCAATTTATCATTTAGAGCTTACTAATGATTCTTATCTCTTCAACCTAACCTTGTTGGATCGATTCCATCATCAGTGACCTTCAGTTGATGCATTCAATATTTATGGTTTTGGATCATGGGGTTTACAGGATTCGGCAGTGGTGGGGATTGTTGATAGAGGGCATATAATGATCAGATTTGAATTGATGGAGGGGATAATTACCGCATGGTCCAAGGCTCATCATAAATTAAAAGGGAAATTATTATATATTATTTGGTGGAACTTTTATTTCTATATGATGTGAGATGCCTTAGATTTAGTGATATGGCTAAATTTCGCTAATATCCTAGTTCCCTTTCAAAATCCTTCTGTTTTGTAGGTACTCGGAAACCTAGTAGGTTGCTAATTATGCTCCAAAAGTATAACATAGGCCATGAACCATCCTATTTTTTCCTAAATATATGTGGAGGTAGATGTTTCTAAGGCACCAATGGTATGGTTTTGAATAACTATTGGATAAAAATTTCGATGGAAACAAGCAGTTGTCTTCAAATCTTGGACTAAACACTATGTGTCATGCGGGTGGAAAGGTCACCTGAATTCTATCTGTCATAATGGGCATAAAAAATATAAAGACCCTTATGGAAAATATCATACATCATATGAGGTAATAACAGAGTCTCAAACACATGATAATGAATTCGAACTAGAGGGTCTGGGGCTCCCATTATTGGGTAAACTTATTGTTGACAATGGTTCAACAATGGTCATGTTTGGTAATAGTTATCCCATTCTAGCCAATTCCTCTTAGATAGAAGGTCCTGAAATATTTGAACCAATAATCATAGATATATTCACACATATGAGTAATGATCTAGATATTCCACAACTTAGGGGGATTCTAATTCAGTTCCAACAGTGGTAGGGAGTGATTATGTCTCCTATGCAGGGGTTCTGTAATCTGGTAGTGAAAATCCCCTTACTCCAATGAATCAAACTCCATATGAGTGTGTGTAAAAGGTTTGTAAGGGGAGTGGGTCCCTATAATCATGCATTTATATAGAGAAAATTATTAGACAAATTCCTATTAAATAAACCATCTTTAAAAACAAGAAATCGATTTGATTGGTTGATGAGGAAGGGTCTGAGTAGGAGCAATGTATGTCCTAGATTAGGAGCTACAAGAGGAATTGGAGGTTCACACACCTATTTTATCTGAGACCTATTATGAGTAAGATCTATCTAGTTAGCTCTTAGTAGATAGTGTGGAGAGAACTCAAATCAAAGGGCTTCACAGTTCAAGGAAAAATAAGGGATGGAAGGGGATTCGTGATAGAGGGGGATGGTTTGTGGTCAAGGGGAAGAAATAAAAAGGATTTAAGGAATATTCTCAACTACCAAAGATGATGGAAAATGTTCAACTAATAGGGAAAAGTGATGGATAATGAAACTATGTACCATATTTAGGTAAGTAAGAAGAGAAAATTTCCTCAAAAAGGAAAAAAATTTAGAGTATGGATTATAAAAAATTAAGGAGGATGAATTTTGAATGTTGGAAAAGGAAAATGGGAAAAAACATATAGAGATCCTTATCTCTTCAAATGTAGAAATAAAATATGGTTTCAATAATCTCATCGGCTCAGAGTTTGAGAAGAACATAATATTAGGCAAAGAACTTTGATGCGATTTCAACAAAGATCAAAGGGGATGAAACTAGAAAGAAAAGTTTCTCTTAGAACACAACTTCTATGATGAAATATTGATGTAGAGGAGTAATTACAAAAATGATACACGCTTTTAAATTACATTGAAGACATTTTGAATAAATACCCAGATATAAACACCCACATCCTTCATTGGAAGCTATATCAGGTAAATAATTCCCACATTTTTATTCACACTATTAATGAGTTTGGTATTTCTTACTGTGACTATAACTTTCATCCTTAAACTTATATGGTTTCCCACTATTCCTAAAAAGTTCCATTATAAATAAAATTTTTTATCATTGTAGTAGTAAAATATCTCCCTTTTTGGAAAACAAAACCCCAAAACATAAATGAAAAATAACATTGAAAAACATACAATACATGTTCTTTTACGATGTACACATTTAGAGTAAATCATTAAAATCTTATCCCCCCATGAGTATATAACTCTTAAAAATACTATTTGTTATTATAATGGAGTATTAAAAAGTTATTCTTTTAGTATTATTATCCCCCTTTTGAAATCTTCTCCCCATAATTATAGTATTATCCACCTTATAAAAATAAATCCCTTTTGAGAAATAAAACCCCTAAATTTGATCTTATTCTCTTTTAAGAATTTATTAACATATAAAAATTTCAATCCCTTTTAAATTTTTAAAAATAATAGGTAATGTTATATAGTTTATTGATATTTTATAGAAGGAAAAATTATTCAAAACAATATATTGAATTAAATAATCATATAAAAAATAAAATTACATTTAACTAATCAGAATTAGAAAACATTTTGACAAATCAAATTTTTACAAGTAATTAATTTATTCATAAACAAAAATTCAATTGTTTTTCATAAAACATTGAAACAAGAGTTCAAAAGAAAAAGTTATTCATTATTCATCATGTTCTTTATAAAAGAATTCATTTTCTTGAACTCTGTTTGGTCTTTCTTCAGCATCTAAACAGTAAGGACCCAACCCTAGTTTCTCAAATCCAGTTCCCTAATTCATTACATTGGAATGATTACAAGAAATTTGCATCCCAATAGAATGAATAGTTTAGTAGTTTTGTAAAACCAGATACATTCATATATTCAACAATACAACTTGAAAAGAAATAAAATAATGAAATTCCATTGAAAACATCCATAACCTGTAGGTTATCCCAACATGTCATTCATAATACACCTCTTTAATTATGGGGAAAATTAAACATAAGAAATGAGTGAGGTTTAATTCTCAGTAAGGGGAAGAAATATAAGAGAAGATATTATAAGCATAAACATTAGGCATGGTTAATATCTAATAACACATTCCTTTAAAAGTAAACTTGAACACAATATAAGTTGAGTAAGAGATGAACAAATAATGAAATAATAAAGAATAATCATGGGTAACATGCTAGTATAATATCCTCATGAAATTTCAATTACTAGTTTCATAATGAGGGAATCCATAATTCCAAACATCATAACCATACCATCAAGGCCTCATGACAAGACCATAAATATCCATTTTCTCAAGGACTTGTTCCACGACCATAGTTTGTCTCAAGAGAACTAACAATGCATCAAGGGGCTATAGCAGGATCAAAACATCATTTTTATTGTCCAATACATTACTCACATGAATGGGGATAAACTTAAACAACATACACATTCATATTGAAACTAACATATGAAATGTAAATAACATTCCCATAATATTAAGCATAAACACTAACTATTCAGAGTAAATTCATGAATGGTTATAAGATTAAAAATTCATAGTAAAAATAATCATAATCCATTCATTTAAATATGGTTGATGATATCACATGATACTAATCTCAATAATACATGATAATCAACAAGAGTTTTGAAATAAATGAAGATACTCTTATAAAATAATCGAGTAATTATTGAGATAAATAATATTTTTTCATTCAAAAGAAGAGTTATTTTGGAACCATATTTGGGAAAAACTAGAGGTGAATTAATATAATATTTTCATATTAAATTGATTTTTTTTAAAAGATAATGGTTTCTAAAAAAATATTGCAGGGTGCCCTTGAAAATAGGTAATAATTTGTGGAATTCCCTTGAACATGGCTTATATTTCGTGAAGAAGTTTTGAAAGATCCTTTTATATCATATAACTCCCAATAAATGAAATTTGGATTATGGTCGGTACACAAATATATTACATTAAAACTTTATTTTTGTGGAGTATATATGAATAAAAAATAATTTAATTAAGTTTAGTTGAGAATAAGATTAAACCAAAAAATGGAGGTTCGGGTAGAAAACCCATACCTTAAGTCTGACAGTTCTCTTCACATGATCTTAGTGTGCTGTATAACAAAATTAAATTAATTAATTAATATTTCAAGAACCTATTATTTATTTAAATGATTTATTATAGCCTTATTAGGTTCATTCATTTCCTTCTTGATGGGTCTAAGAGGTTAAATTTTATTGTTTGGGAGCGTTTTCTTCTTTTGTATTCAGGACTGGTTTACATATATACATGTAAGGATAAACATATAAGATGAGTATGGTTATCCAGAATTGATGATATATTTTATTTTTTTAACATAAAATTTATTACATGGTTATAAAAATCATTTCATTATTGGGAGTGAGGATTAATCATTAGATAATAGTTTAATGACAATTATTTGGGATAATTGGTGGTTTTTGATCACAACAAACTCATTTTAATTTATAAAATAATATCATGTGTAAAAAAATATTAAATTACCTTAAATAAGTTATAATATATATATTATAGTCTAGTTCAACTATAAAATTGGTTCTTTGACCATAATTGAAGATGATAATAGAAATTGAAAACCAGTCGCCCATGAATGTGATAAATTAACATATCTTGGATAGTGTTTTCATTTATATTAATAAATTAAGGTAAATGAGACATGATGATGAATTATTACATTATCATAAAAAAATTAAGTATATTTATGGTATTGGAGTTATTATAACATTTTTAAGAAAGGAGGTGATGATAGGAAAACAAAATAAAGGAACTCAAAATAAAAGAAATGAGAAGAGAATTTTTCCCCTTGAAGTTATCTTCTTTGAGAACTTATTTAAGGGAGGGTTTTTTGTATATTTATCAGGAAAGTGGATTCTAGGCGTGGTAGAGGATATTGGACGAGATTTGAGTTTAATTTAGACAAGTCACAAGGCTTGATAAGAGTAAAGAGAAGAGGGAGCGGGGGGGGGGGGGGTTATAGGTTATTAGATGGGTGATTTTTGAATATCTTATTCATTATTTTATTATTTATCTCAAGAAAACCAAGAGTGTTAATGAATGTAACACATAATAGAAATAACTTCATGTGTGTTTGAACCATGTTTTCTTACATCATCCATGATACTAGGAATGGTGAATTTAACTAATAATGTATATATATGGTAAATTAATATATTTTTATACTCCTCAAAAATATGAGTAATCTAGAAAATTCCCAAAATACACACAATTTTTTTTTGATTTTTCGAATTCAAAAATGAATTTAATTTCTTGGAAATAATTTTCTACATATAATTAATTTATTTTTTAAAAAATTATAATTTAATCAATTGTTTTTAAAACTATAATTCATTTTATATCACCTTCAAAAATTAATCAAGAATTAATTATCTTATAACGTTAAGAAAATATGATTTAATATTCATATGCGTTATATTACTATTCATATTATGATTCATAATGGTATGTTACTATTCTCAAAAATTAATTTTTTCCTATCATAGTCTAAATATCTTACTGAACCCAACCGTGTATGTCAGTTTTTCGAAATTCAAATAACATAGGTGAAAAAGATATGTTTACTGTCCAGGATAAAAAAAAAGTGGTGTTTTGTAGAGAATAATTTTTTTAGTCATTAAATATTAATTTTTTTAAATCATTGTTGTGTTACATTCTCCCATCCTTAAAAAAAATATCATCCTTGAAATTACCAATATGTTACCTCACAAAAATATTTGTGTTGTTCTTCATTATAAGATCCTCATGATCCCATGTTGCATCATCAATTATTTGATTTTTACAATGTACGTTTACTAGTCATGTCTTCCAATTCCTCAACACCTATTCCTTAGTGTCCAGAATCCGAATAGGCTTCCACATAAATATATGTCGGCTTCCAATTCTATACCTTAAGATGTGAGGACATGCGTTGGATCTAGTATGTACTTTCTCAACAATGAGGCAAGGAACACACTGTGTACTTTAGATAGGATAAATGGCATTTCCATACAATAATCAACATCTCCAACTCCCTCTAGAATTTCAAAAGGTCCAATATACCTAGGGATTAGTTTCCTTTTCTTCCCAAATCCTATAACATCCTTCCATGGAGATAATTTTAAGAAAACATCTTATCCCACCTGAAATTACATATCCTTCCATTGATTATCAGTATAATAATTTTTTCTAAATTGATCTGATTTGATATAGGTTTTAATAGTCTTTAACTTCACTATTGTTTCCTCAACAAGAACTGGACTGACAATCATCCTTTCAATGACATCATCCCAACATGTTGGTATACGACATCTCTTTCCATACAATTCTCCGTATGGTGCTATTTGAATTATTGAATGGAAACTATTATTATAAGAAAAACCCAACAAAGGTAAATATTAATCCCACTTAACTTGAAAATCATGTTATCATGATCTCAACATGTGTTCTAATGTTTGGATCATCGTTTCTAATTTCCCATCAGTTTGGGGTTGATATGTAGTGCTCAATTGAAGCTCAGTATCCATGGATTTCTGAAAACTTTTCTAGAATTTAAAAGTAAATTGTTGATCAAGATCCTATAAAATTGATTAAGGTTCTCCATGAAGTCTCACAACTTCATTGATATAGATCATTCATGTATATGTTGTGGAGAATCTTCCTTATAGCAAGGAAATGTTCAAATTTTGTAATTCTATCCACAATTATCTATATTGCATCAATCTTTCTTAGAGTTTTGGGAAATCATGTTAAAAAACCCTGGTGATGTCATCCCATTTTTTTGTAGGAATAAGTTTATATTTCATGAATCCTCTAGGATATTTTTATTTGGACTTCTCTCGTTGATATACCAAATATCAGGACACATAACCAACAACTTCCAGCTTTATGTTGTCCCCCGAGAAATGTTCCTTCAAATCTCTATACATTTTAGTTCTACTAGGATTTATAAAGATATTATAACTATGGTAATCATCCAATGATTCCATTTTTAGTTCAGGTATAGTGGGAACACAAAGCCTCCCAAACAACAATACTCCATCTTCATATATGAATTCTTCCAGCTTCCCATCATTCACACCGTTAACTTTATTTTAAAGATTCTCATCATCATGCTAAGAACTTTTAATCCTTTATAATAAAGTTTTTTGGGGAACCAATTGAAAAAGTAATGATGCTTCACCTTATTTTATGATTTCCATGTCCATCCTTACTAGATACATGAATACAGTATACCTTTCAATCTTGATTTTGTTTGAAACTCCATGATCCTTCCTACTCAATGCATCAGTTACCTTATTTTTCTTTCCAATGTTCTTGTGTGTGGAAAAAAAATAATCCATTAGTTCGATCTATTGACATTGCATAATGTTGATCTATTTTCATTAGAATATATATTTCAGACTCTTGTGATCCATATATTTCGCACATAATTCACTATATAGATAGAGTTTCTATATTTTCAGAGAAAATATCACAGCAGATAACTCAAGATCATGAGTAGTATAGTTTTTTCATGAGTTTTTAATTTTCTTGATGCATAGGAAATAACTCCATTATTCTCCATGAGGAAAAAACAAAGCCCTTTATTTGATGCATCACTATAGATCACAAATCTGTCATTCTCCAATGATAGATTTAGGATCAGAGCATTCACTAATCTCTTCTTTCGTTCTACAAAACATTCCTCGCATTATTTTTTCAATAAGACCTTATCCCCTTTACAAGTAAGCTTGGTTAATGGGTTGGCTAAAGGGGTGATGTTATGAATGAAATACCGATAATAACATTCTAAATGAATAACTACATTCCTCTGTTATGTTCATTGGTGTAGGATATTTCTAAATAGCCTTTGTCTTCATAGGATCAGCAGATATTCCATCCTTAGAGACAATATGGCCGAAAAAAGAAACCGATCGAAGCCAAAATTCGCACTTTATAAACATTCCATATAATTCATTTCTTTTATGGGTCTTCTAATAATGAAAATTTTATTTTCATGATCATCATATACTTTGTATTATACCACGATATCAAGAATAAATACCACAAAAAGGCATCACTATATTTATTGAAAACCCTATTCATTAGATCCATGAAGATAGAGGGTGTAGTAGTCAGTGAAAAAGGCATTACTGTAAATTTTTAATACCCATAAAATTTAAAAAATGTTTTCTATGGAATATCTTCCTTCATAACATGAAATCGATGATATCTAGATTGAAAGTCAATCTTCAAAAAATATTGGGCTTCATGAAGTTTATTAAGCAAATAATCAATGCGAGGTTGGGGATAGTTGTTCATTATTGTTATAACATTGACCTCCCTATATTCAGTGCACATCCTCATAAATCCATCTATCCTTTTAATGAAAATAATAGGGGATATATAAGGAGAAACACTAGTGAGAATAAATCCTCTACCACGGATTTCCTATAATTGATTCTTCAATTCAACTAATTACATAATATCAATTCCATAAGGATACTTTGATATAGGTTTTGAACTAGGAAGCAAATTAATTGGGAACTCAACTTCCTGCTCTAGAGGATGTATATTTAAATCCTCTGAAAAAAATAAACATATTATTTCACAATAGGTATATCCTTGATTTGAAATCTTTTCCCAATAAAATATATCGAGTTCTCATCCTCCCTATGAATTGAAATTAGTAGAGCTACTGAGGGTGGATCTAGATGAGAATCCAATGGTGGTGATTATTCCCTAAAAATATGGTATTTCACATCATTCTAAAAAACGGTATCTTCTTTCTTCTTGCAATATATTTTTGCATCATAATTTGAAAGACACTACATACTGAGGATTATATCAATTTAAATCATGGGTATAATGATATAATTTATAGATAAATAATCTTCAAATTCCATAATGGGGATAGCTTGATACATCTATTTTGAAATGATACTTCCCTTAAGAGATTTGACTCGAAACTTATTTATTAAATCAAATTAAAAATATCTAATTTTCTTGGAAAAATGGAAATATATAAATGAATGTGATGAACCAAAATAAAAAAAAATCATTGGATAATTTTGAAGAAATGATTAATGTACCTTCCACTACATCATTAAAGACTTAAATATCTGCATTTTTTATCGAATAACCTCAGCCTTACTCCCTTTTCCTTCTTTAAGGAACATTTCCTTGACCCCTAAGACAATAATTTTCATAATGTCCCCTCTCCTTGAAAATGTATCATTTAACATTGATAACTTCTTTCTTCCCCTAACAATTTTGGGATAGGTTTCCTTTTTATCCACACTTTTAAAAAACACAAATACCCTTAAAAAAATTCATGGTTTTCTCTTCCCACAATTATCACATAACGGAAGGTAAACTTTTCCATTCTTCTCCAGTTCCTTATTTCCTTTTCCAGTGTTTTTTGTAGTCCTATTCTTCTCTTTCTTTATATTAAAATCATAAGACTTTGGGAATTATTTTTCTCTCTAGATATTAGTTGAGACTATATACTCATATTATGAGAATCTGTTGGAGACTAGAGACCTTTGGAGGAATTGTTTTGAACCATCAATGAACCAATCTACCCTATGCCTTGGAATATGTATTTAGTCCATGACATGACTTTCTAACCCTGTGAAGTTAACTTCATTCTTTAAAACATTCTCATCCTATTTTTTCATCATACTCAGAAACAACCATTCTATATCTTCTTTTTGTTCTTGATGGAATTATTTTTCGAGGAATATTTCGTTGAAATCACTCTATTCCATTTCATTTATTTCTTTCTCTTCCTTTTTGTTTTGAATTAAAGACCACCACTGATCTATATCTCCCGATAGAGGAAAAACCACCATGAAATATTTCTCTCTATCCTTACATCCCAAGGTGAGAAATATCTTTTCTAATGAACTTATCCACTGATCTACTATGAATGGGTTTATAGTCTCATTAAATGGTGCGCATTGTTGTCACATCATGTGGTCTGACATAGATCTTACATATTATGGATCCAGATGATCTATACGGGTAAGGTTATTGTCCATAACCTAAGTCAACTATCCCAGTATTGTTATAAGTAGCTCAAAACCAATAACAACACATGAGAAAAAATCATTATATTTAATCAGAGGGAAATCCCTTAATGGGACCCATGAAGTCATGTGGTTTACATTCCTTACACTAGGCTCCATTTCAAAATAATGGCATACACTAGACTATGTTATAAATCACAATGTATTATATAAAATTTGAAATATACTTATCAGGAATTTAAATCATTTCTATAGCTAATTTCATAATCATAAACATGGATTCATTGAGTGAAAATTTAAATTTAACTCCTTCATAATGGTTTGTATAGAAAATCTGAATTATCGTTAGCATATCCTCTGAGGGTGAAAAAACTGGGGCATAGTAAGGCCCATTTCCTTGTACCAGGATACTGCGAGTCTAGCCCGCAACTCATTATCAGGGTTTTTAATCTTAGGTACATATGTTCTATAACCTCATACACTTGTTATATCTAGGAATGGATGCATTTTCTATAAATATACACACAATATTTTCATTACCAAAATTCTATGATGTTACTATAAGTTTATCATCAAATACTATCTTTGGGGTTTGTTCCCTAATATACCTTTTCTATATCTATTTTCCAAGTTTTATACTAAACTTCCTTTGACTACAACTTTTGAGGACCTTAATACAATTTCTCATAGCCAGTTCTTTAATTCATTACATTGGAATGATTAAAATAAATTAATATCCAAAATAAACGAATAGTATAGTTGTTTTGTAAAACTAGATACATACATAAGTTCAACATTACAACTTGAAAAAAATAAAATACAAAAATTCCATTGATAACATCTATATCTCTAGGTTATCCCTGCATGTGATTCATAATATAACTCTTTATGTCTAGGTAAAACGATACATAAGAAAAAGGTGATCTCAAATTTTCCATAAGTGAATGAAATAAAATATAATATATCGAAAAAATAAGCCCTTAGGCATGGTGAATAACTTAAAACACATGCATTTAATAAAACATGATCACATTGTGGCCTAAATAATAGCTGAACAAATAATGCCATAATATAGAACAATCATTGGAATTAAACTAGTTTAATAATCACAAGAATATTTAATTTATAGTTTCATAATTAGGTAATGAAAAATTCTGTAAATTATAACCATACCATAAAGGCCTCATTTTGAGATTATAAATAACCACTTTGTCATGTCCTTGTGGAAAGACCATAGTTTGTCTCATGAGACATACCTATTCATCGAGGGGACATTGAAAGAACCACACCTCATTTACTAATTCAAATTAATTTTTATATGAAAGAGTATAAACATAAAAAACATATACATTCATATTGAAACTAACATATTAAATTTAAAAAACATTCTCCAAGCATTAAACATAAACAACAACCATTCAGAGTGAATTGGTGAATGGTTTTAAGATACCACATCCAAAATCAAACAAATCATAAGACATTAAAGAAAATATGGTAGATTATATAAAAACATATTAATCTCAATAATACATTTTAATGAACCAGAGTGTTGAAATAGATGAAGATACTCTTATAAAATCATCAAATAATTCTAGAGAGAAATACCCATTTACATTAAAAAGAAGAGATATTTTGGGAAAATATTTTTATAAATCCATAGGATAAGTAAGAAATTATTTTCATAATAAAATAAGTTATTTTATAAAGATACTAGTTTCTAAAAAATATTATATAGTGCCCCTGAAAATAGGTAAGAATTTCAGAAATTCTCTTAAATCAGTCTTTTATTTCAAGAATAATTTTTGAAAGATCCTTTTGAAACATATAAATCCCAAATGAGAGTAGTATTTAGGTTGCTAAACATATATAGAACATTAAAACAGAATTTATGTGTAGTAAATATGAATAATTCTGAATTTTATTACAATAAGTAGAGAATTAGAGTAACCCGAAGGAGAATTGGAGGTTTGGGTATAAAACCATTACTTTAAGTCTGATGGTGTTCTTCACTTGATCTTAGTGTCCTAAATAACCAAATTAAATTCAATAATTAAAATATATAGAACCTATTATTTATGTAACTGATTTATTATTTCCTTATTAACTTCATTCATGGCCTTCTTGATGGGTTTAAGAGATACAATTTTATTTTTTGTGAGCATTTTCTTTCTTGGTATTCATGACCGGTTTAGTTATATACATGTAAGGTTAAATATGTAAGATAAGAATGGTTATCCAAAATAAAATTTGTATTTTATTTTATAAAATCCATAATATTAAATGGCTATAAAATTTATTTGGTTATTGGGAGTGAATATTAATCATTATATTAAACATTAATTTTAATTTTTTGGGTTAACTAGCTGTTTTTTACCACAACAAACTCATTTTGATTTATAAATTACTATCATGTGTAGAAAAAGATTCTAGAATATTAAAAAAATTATAATAAATATGTTATATTCCTTTTCAACCATAAAAATTATTTCATAACCAAAATTGAAGATGGTAATAGAAATTTAAAACTAGTAGTCATTGAATGTGATAAATTAACACATATTGGATGGTCTTTTCATTTCTAGTATAAAAAGAGAGGAAATGAGATATGATTGTGAATTGTTAAAATATCCAAAAAAATAAAATTAATTTAAGGTACTATAGTTATTTTTACATTTATATGAAAAGAGTTGAAGAAAGAAAAAGAAAATAAAGGAACTCGAAATAAAATAAATGAAAAGTGTAATTTAACTATTGAAGTTATCATTCTTGAGAGGAAATTTAATGGAGAGGTTTTGGTATTTTATGATACTAATGGATGATGGACATAGGGGAGGAGATTGGGAGGAAATTTGAGTAGAATTTATACAAGGCACAAGGATTGATACAAGTGAAGTGAAGATAGAGTGAGGGGGTTTCTATTGTGATGAGAGGGGTGATTTTTGAATATCTTATTCATTATTTTATTATTTCCCTCTAGAAAACTAATTGTATTGATTCATTGGACCCATAATAATAATAATTTCTTATGATATTTAATGAAGTGTGATAAACTCAGCCATAATTCTAGGAATATTAAATTTAAATGTTAATGTATATATACATTAAATTACCATATTTTACTATTCATAAAAAATTCAAGTATTTCCGAAAAATCCCAAAAATTCACCGAAACTATTTTTTGACATGTAAAATTAAAAAAGATGTCCATTTTTTGAATTTTTTTAAGTATCATTACTTTAATTTTTAAAAAAAAGTCCTTATTTTTTTGAAAATAACAATTTCAAAACTCTATTTCGTTTTATATCATGTTTGAAAAATTAATCAAGATACTATTATATGTTACCCTTAAAATAAATTGATTTAGTATTCCTAAGGGTATTATTACTATTCATATTACTATTGAAAATGGTATGTTACTATTCACCAAAAATAAAGTTCGTCTTATCAGACTCTAAATATCTTATTGAACGCAATCATGTATGTCATTTTTTTAAAAATCAAATCACATTGGTGGAATTTTATGTTTACTAGAGAGGTTATAACAAAGAGGTGTTTTTTTAGATACTCAGTGTTTCATGAATTCAATATTAAATTTAATTAAAAATATTTGGGGTTTTATATTCTCTCCTAATTAAAAAATTTCATCCTCCAAATTTCCAAAATGTTACCTCACAAAAATATTTGGGTAATTCTTTTTCATAAGCTCCTCAGGATCCCATGTTGCTTCTTCAGTTATATTATTTTTTCAAAGTACCTTTACCAGTCATGTCATCCAATTCCTCAGAACCTGTTCCATTGTGTCTAGAATATAGATGGGCTCTTCGCAGTAAGATAAGTCGGGTTCCAATTCTATACCTTCAAAAGGGAGGACACGTGGTGGGTATGGCATGTACTTTCTCAACAATGAAACATGGAACACATTGTGTAATTTAGATAGGCTTGGCTGCATTTCCAAATGATAAGACAAAACTCCAACTGTCTCTTGAATTTCAGAAGGTCTAATGTACCTATGGCTCAGTTTCCCTTTCTTCCCAAATTTTATACCGCCCTTCCATAACATAACTTTTATGAAAAAATGATCTCCCCCTTAAAATTCCAAATCCTTCCTTCAATAATCTGCATATATCATTTTTCTACTTTGAGCTACTTTGATAAGGATTTGAATAGAATTTACCTTTGGTGTTGTTTCCTCCACAAGATCAAGATCTACATGCTTCCTTTCACCAACTGCATCCCAACATGTTGGTGTACGATATCTCATTCCATACAATGCTTCATATGGTTCCATTTGAATTCTAGAAGGTAAATTATTATTATAGGAAATCTCCAAGATAGGTAAATACTGATACCACATACCTTGAAAATAATGTGAGCATGATATAAAAAAGTATTTTGATGTTTGGATTGTCCTTTCGGATTTACCTTCAATTTTAGGGTGGTAATAAGTTCTTAATCAAAGCTCAGTATCTAGGGATTTCTGAAGAATTTTGTAGAATTTCAGTTTAAATCAGGGATCATGGTCAGTCACAGTTGATGGAGGTACTCCATTATGTCTCACAACTTCATTGATATAGATTAGTTTAAGGCACTCTTGTGGAAAATTCTCTCGTATAGATCGGAAATGTGTATATTTCATAAGTTGATCCCCAATTACCCAAATTTCAAGATTATTTTTTGGATTATTTGAGAAATCTAGTGACAAAATCCGTGGTGCTGTTATCCAATTTCCATGTAGGAATAGGCAGAGGCTACCTGAATCCTATAGGATGTTGTCATTTGACTATCACTTGTTGAAATACTAAACATCTGGATACATAATCATTAATTTTATAGTTCATGTTTCCCCACCATAAATGTTCCATCAAATCTCAATTCATTATAGTGGTACGAGGGTGTATATGAAAATTAGAACAATGGGAATCATCCAATAACTCCATTTTTAGTTTGAGTATAGTGGGAAAACATATCCTCTTCCCAAACATCCAAATTCCTTATTCATATATTAATTCTCCCATATTCCCATTAATCCCAACATTAATTTTATTTTAATGATTCTTGTCATCAGGTTGATAACTTTTAATCCTTTCTAATAATTATAGTTGGGAAACAAATTGAATAAGTGATGGTTTTTATCCTTCTTTTATGATTCCCATGTCCATCCTTACTTGATTCAGGAATAAAATATCCCTTTCAATCCTTATTTTGTTTAAAAATCATTTATCATTCTTTCATAATGCATCAAATACCTTATCTTTCTTTCCTAGGTGGTATTGTATGGAATAATCATAATCCTAGAGTAGTCATGTCATCTCTAATGCCTCATGTTGAGTTCTTTCTATGAAAAGATACATTACAGACTATTGTGATCAATATATATCTCACATATTTTACCACAGAGATATTGTCTCCATATTTTTTTATAAAATATCAAAAAAACTAACCCAAGATCAGGTGAATGATAGTTTTGTTCATGAATTTTAAACTGATTTGATGCATTGGAAATAACTATATAATTCTTCATAAGGACACAACAAATCAATTTATTTGATGCATCACTATAGATCAGAAACCTATCATTACCCGATGGTTGGTTTAGGATTAGATCATTCACTAATATTCACTTTAATTCATCAAAACATTCATCACATTATTTTTCACATGTGAACTTAACCCCTTTACGTGTAAGCTTGGTTAATTGGTTGGCTAAATGGGAAACGTTCTGAATGAAACGTTGAAAATAACATTCTAAACCAATAAAACTACGTACATATATTATATTCATTAGTGTGGCATATTTCTAAATAGCCTTTGTCTTTGTAGGATCAATGGATATTCCCTCCATAGAGACAATATGGCCATGAAAAAGAACTGATTGAATCCAAAATTCACAGTTGCTAAACCTCCCACATAATTCATTTCTTATAAGAGTGTTCAGAGTAATGCACAAGTGATTTTCATGATCTTAATAGATTTTAAATTTTACCAAGATATCATCAATAAATACCAAAAAAATTCATCAATATATTCCTTGAAAACACTATTCATTAGATCCATCAAGATAAAGGGTGAATTATTCAATCCAAAAGGCATTATTGTAAACTCTTAATGTCCATACTTGGTTTAAAATGATATCTATGGAATATCTTACTACTTCACACGCAAATTATGATATTCAGATCTATGATCAATCTTAGGAAAATATTGGGCTCCATGAATTTGATAAAACAAATAATCAATGAGAGGTTGGGGATAATTTTTCTTTATTATTATAGAATTGATCTCCCGGTAGTCAATGCACAACCACATAGATCCATCTTAATTTTTAATGAAATGAACAGGGGCTTCCCATAGAGGAACACTAGAGGGAAATAAATTATTTATCACTTAATTCCTCTAGTTGTTTCATCAGTTATACTAATTATATGTTGTACATTCTATAAGGAGTCGTTGATATAGTTATTAAACTAGGAATTAAATAATTTGATAACACAGCATCCCACTCTAGTGGATTTCTAGGTAAATCCTCTAAAAAACATCAACATATTATTTCATAATAGGTACATATTTCATTTGAAAATTTCCTTCCTCACTCATAGATATTGAGTTATCATCCACCCCCGTAATTGAATTCAGTAGATCTACTAATGGAGGATCTAGCTGAGAATCATATGGCAATGTTTCTACCCTAAAAATAAGTTATTCCAAATCTTTCTAGAAAATTATAACTTCATTCTTCATGCAATATATTTTCACATAATATTTTTAAATCCAACCAATAAAAAGCATTGTATCAAATTAAATAATGGGTATGATGATAAAATTGGAAGATAAAGAACATTTAAATGCTATAATGGGGACTGCCTTATACATATTCTTTGTAATGATACTTCCCATAGGAGTTTTGGCTGGAAATCCTTTATTATACCAAATTGGAAATATATTATTTTATTTGAAAACTGAGAATAAATAAAAGAATGTGATGATCTAAAATCAAATAAATAATTGGATAAGTTTGAGGAAACGATTTAAGGTCCTACCACTACATCATTAGGGACTTCAATATTAGTTGTTTTGATCACATAAGATTTTCCTTTCTTCCTTGGCCTTCAATGGGGAACATTTCCTTGATGCCTAGAATAATAATTTTGATAATTTTCCCTCTACTTGAAATTATAACATTTAACATTTATAGATTCCTACTACCCCTAACAATCCTAGGATGAGTGGATTTTTTCTCAACACTTGTAACAAACACCCATACTATTTTGGAAAGTAACAGGGTGTCTCTTCCCACAATTATCAGGTGGTGGAAGGTAAAATCTTCCATTCTCCCAAATTTCCTTATTTTATTTTCCAAGGTTTTGAGAAACACCCTTATTCTCTTGATTTCCCTTAAAATCATAATACATAGAGTATTATTTTTCCATCTTGATATCACATGAGACAATATGTTCATATGATGAGAAACTTTTGGAGACTATATCCCTTCGAAAGAATCAATATAAACCATCAAATAATTGATCAACCTTTCTCCTTGGATTATATATCAAGTCCATGAAATGACTTTCTAACCTTGTGATGGTGGATTCATACTTTGAAACATTCTTATCCTCTTTTTTCCTCAGATTCAGAAACATCCATTCCATATCTTCTTGCTGTTCACGAGGGATTTATTTCACTATGATTATTTCCTTAAAATCAATACATTCAATTTACTCTTTTTATTACTCCTGCTTTGTGTTCTGAATTAAAGACCACCATTGATCCACATCTCCCAATAGTTGATAAACCGCCATGAAAACCTTCTCACTTTTTTTACATCCCAAAGTGACAAATATCTTCTCTAATGAAATTATTTATTGTTCCACTGCGAATGGGTATATAGTCCTATTAAATAATTAAGGTTGTTCTAAAATAATGTATTATTACATAGCTCCTCCACATTGTGGATCTGAATACTCCATATTGTTAAGGTTGTTATTCATAACCTCAGAAAACTATCCTAGTATAGTTATAAGTTTCTCATCAATAATTAAAGAACTAGATCCAACATCATTATCTTGAATCAGAGGGAAATCCCTATATGGGACACACATGTTCATGTCCTTTCCATTCCTTCCAATATGCACCATTTATATATAATGGAATAAACTAGATTAAGTTATGAATCATAATGTATAATATCAACTTAGAAAAATAACTATCAAAAATTGAAATCCAATCCATGGATAAACTCATAATCATAAACATGGTTTCTTTGAGGAAAAATTAAAATTTAAATCCTTCATAATGGTTTTTAAAGAAAATTTGAATTATCATAATATTATACCTTGGGAGTGTCAAACTAGGTGCATAGTAAGGAGTGTTGTCATTTACCAGGACACATAGGATCAAGCCCAAAACTCCATGTCTGAGTTGTTACTCATAGGCACATCTATGCCAAAACCATGTCTACTTGTAATATCCAGATAAAAATGTATTTTCAAGAATTATACACATAATATATTCCTTGCAAAAATTATAATATGTTCTTGTATGTTTATCATCAAACACTATCGTATGGTTTTGTTCCATATTATATGTTTTCTAAATGTAGTTTCCATCTTTGCTATTAAACTTCCTTAGATACCAACTATAAAGACCCGACCCCAGTTCCTAGAAGATGATGCCTTAATTCATTACATTGGCATGATTATAAAATATTCATATCCTGAAGGAAAAAATAGTTTAGTAGTTTTTTAAAACCTGATACATACATATGTTCAATATTACAACTAGAAAATAAATACAATATAGAAATTTCTTTGACAACATTAATAACCCTAGGTTATCCCCGGATGTCATTCGTAATATACCTATTCATGTCTAGAGGAAATGAAATATAACAATGGATTGAGCTTAAATGCACAGTAAGGGTAAGAAATACAATATAAGATATCATAAACATAAACATTAGGCATGTTTATTATCTAAACACACATGCCTTTAAAAATAAAGTAGAAAACATTATGGCATGAATAAAAGATGAACAAATAATGTCATAATAAAGAATAATAATGGGTATTTTTCTTATCTAATAAACCCGTGAACAATTAATTACTAGTTTCATAATGACAGAATGCATAATGATGGAAATATTAACCATACCATGAAGGCCTCATGCGAAGACCATAAATAACCACTTTGTTGAGGCCTTTTTTCCAAGATTATAATTTATCTCATGAGATATACTGATGCATCGAGGGGATATAGAGGGACCCAAACATCACATACTCAGTCCAATCCATTTCTCATATGAATGGGGATAAACTTAAACAAAAAATACACAAATATTTAAATTTAAATATGAAATTTAAATAACTTTACCTGAACAATAAGCATAAACACTAACCATTCAGGGTAAATTGGTGAATGTTTTGATGATTAAAAAAACATAGTAAAACTAATCATAAACCATTCATGTAAATATGGTAGATGATTTCATAAAATATTAATCTCAATAATATATAATAATCAATAAGATTGTTGAAATAGATGATAATACTCTAATAAAATCATTGAGTAATTCTTTAGATAAATACTCTTCTACTTTGAAATGAATAGTTATTTTAGAAAAATAAACATAATAAACCGGAAGTGGAATAAGATAGTATTTTCAAAATAAAATGGGTGATTTTAGAAAGATAGTGGTTGATAAAAATACATTATAGAGTTCCCTTGAAAATAGTTATGTTTTTGAGAAATTCCATTGAATCAAGCTTGTATTTTAGGATGAATTTTTGAATGATTATTGTAAAACATATAACTCACCATAAATTTAAGTAGGATTACAGTTTGTACACATATAAATTATATTCACAGAGAATTTATGTAGAATAAATATGAATAAATATGAATTTAATTAATGTATGTAGAGAATAAGATTAACCTAAATGAAAATGGAGCTCAGGTAGAAAACCCTTACCTTATTTCCTATGGTGTTATTCACTTGATCTTAGTGTCCTGGATAAAAAAATAAAATTAATTTATTAATATTTAAAAAACGTAGACTTTATTTAATTTATTTTTTATACCCTTATTATGTTCATTAATTTCCTTCTTTATGTGTTTAAGAGGATCAATTTTACTACTTAGAAGCATTTTCTACCTTGGTATTCATGACTGGATAAGTTATACACATGTATTATTAAATATTTGAGATGGGAATTGTTTCCCTAAATAGAAGATTTATTTTATTTTTCAACATCCAGATGAATACATGGTTATAAAATTAATTTGGTTATTGGGAGTGAAGATGAATTATTATATAAAACTGTAATAATAATTCTTTGGGTTAATTAGCTGTTTTTGATCACAACGAACTAATTTTGATTTATAAATTCAAATAATGTGTAAAAAAGATTCTAGAACCTCATTTACTTTATAATACATATATTATAGTCTGTTTAAACCATAAAAATGGTTTCATTACAAGAATTTAAGATGGTACTAAAAATTGAAAACATGTCGTCCTTGAATGTGATAAATTAACAAATATCGAATGGTGTTTTCATTTAAAGTTTAAATGGAGGGTAAATGAGAGATGATGATGGATTATTCCATTATCATAACAACATTCTAGTACATGTATGACAATGGAGTTATCCTAACATTTGGATGAAATGAGGTGAAGAAATAAAAAGAAAAGAAAGAAACTCAAAATAAATAAAATTTAAAAGAGGCATTTACCTCTTGAAGTTATCTTCCTTAAGAGACTCTTTATGGGGGATGTTTTGGACTTTTCATGAGGCCAAGGGCTTCAAAACGTGGGGGAGGATATTGGGAGGACATTTTACCAGAATTTATAAAATGAACAAATCTTCAGAACAGTGGAGAGAAGAGGGAGTTGGGGGGGGGGTATAGTGGAGGAGAGGGTTGATTTTTGAATATCATATTCATTATTTTATTATTTTCATCCAGAAAACAAATAGTATTGATTCGTATGACCCAAAAAAGAAATAAGTTCATGTGAGTATGAGCCATGTGTGATTACATAATACATGATTCTAGGAATAGATAATTTAACTGATAATGTATTGATAGAGTAAATTACCATATTTTACTATTCTTACAAAATTCATGTATTTCAGAAAAATCCAAAAAAAAATCATCCAAACCATTTTTTGTTGTGCATAAATCAAAAAATGAACTCCATTTTTATAAAATAATTTTCCAAATATGAATAATTTAATTTTTAAATAAAATCACAATTTATTCAAAAAATAAAAATTTTAAAACTATAATTCATTTTATATATCATTAACAAATTAATCTATATCTCGTTATCTTATATCCTGAAGATAATAAGTTTTACTATTCACAATGGTCATATTATTATTCATATTACTATTTATAAGGGTATGTTACTATTCACAAAAAATTCAGTTTGTCCAATCAGACTCTAAATATTTTACTGAATTCCACCATGTATGTCAGTTTTCCAAAATACAAATCACATAAGTGAAAAAATTATGTTTACTAGATAGGTTATAACAAAATGGTGTTTTATAGACACTTAGTGTTTCATACATTCAATATTAAATTTATTTATAAATCATTGGGGTGTAACGTCAACTTTCTCTTCTAAAGCCCTTAGATTCATGACTTTCTCTGAAAACTTGTTCTTCACCTAATGGGAAAAGAAAAGTTCGAACTCAACAGACCCGAGTCTGGTTATATCTTCTTCCATTTCTCAGATCTTCTTTTTTAGAGCACTAACTTCCATAGATATTTAATCGGTAGAATCATTAATATCATCCTCACCCTTTACTCTATCATCCATATGTCAAGATAAGTAACTGAAATAAATTTATAATTAAAATAAAAGGTTTTTAACTTCATCATATTGTTCATCATAGATATTTATATTAGCATCAACATAATGAGACCATTCAACCTTATGATTGTATTCCATTTTATGATTATAAGAGGTTTCTTATAAAATATTCAACTCAACTTCACTCGAAATCTCTTTCTCTATTAACGATTTATTTGAATCATATTTTTTATTTTCAATTTATTTAATAATATAAAATCATTTTTTATGTCATGGGAAATAAGGGATTTTTTCTTCAAGTCTCTTCAATAAATGAAAAATATAGTAAAATCCTTCAATGGATATGGTTATAGAACAGTCTTATTGATCTTGAATAACCTCATGAGGTTTAATTCAACCACTACCAACTTCATCTTCTTTCCCTTTCTTCTTTTCATTCATTGAAATAGCCTTTCAAATTTACATTGAAAATTTCTTATGAACTGCCCTATCATCAGATAATTCATAGATTCCACATCATCAGTGTAATCTTTCCAATCAGCTTTTGTCTTTGAATTTAGATCATCCTCCTCTTTCTTTGATAAAAAATGTTATTTTATTTGTTATGTGGATTCTTCTTCTTATGAACTACCATATTTTACCCTTTAATAACCATAGAGAAAATGTCTGATGATGACGATGACGAATCTAATGATTAATTTTCTAGCTACGTTTTTTCATTATCATTTTTCTCTCTATTTTTGTCTGACACTTCATCCTCTTATTCTTAAACCTCTTCATCATTATCTTATTCAACTTCATTGTATTCATATTCCTCTTCTTCATCACCTTATTTTTCTTCGTTATCACCTCTATCAACTTATTTTTTCCCAACCTTATAAATATTTTCTCTTAATTGTCTTAGTGTTCTCAATCCTCCGTTTCCAACAAGTTTCTATTCCAATTGATTTTTAGAATGAATCATGACTAGTTCTTGATCAATAAATTTATCATTTTAATTATAGATGTCAGAATGAATCTTATCCTATACTATAAATGTTTATTAAAAAAACTCAATCTAAATTAACTTGATCGGGTTGAGAAGTTTGTGTAACAACCTTCTCAGATTCCCATTGTATCCATTTTAATGAATTTTCACATTTCTAAGCTTCAATAAACATTGTATTTTTCTTTTTCATATAAGATTATTCTTGAATATTTTTAGAAGAAAAAATATTTATATTCATTATCTCAGTGAGGGATGAGTTCGATCATTGGGTCTCCTAGATTATCATCAGCATTATTTTTAATCCAATCCTCTAGAAAATGATCAATTTTTTCATGTTTTTTGGTTCTTTGTTGGGTAGGTATCAAATATAAATTTATTTTTCACATCTATCTTCTCTAATACTCATGAAGGTTCTGCCTCCAATGCACCACCACCAACCATCTCCACATAATTTTTGTCCTTATTATCAAAAACCGTCCTCATACTTTTTGTCATATCATCAATTATAATTGATATTTTCTCCCTTGTTGGAAACAGCTTATTATATACTTTATAAACTCTCATACATTCAATAACCTTATTTATTATAAAATAAGGAATCATATTGATATTAAATTTTATTTCATTGGTTTTTATTTTTTCCACTTTGAGAAGAACAAACGTGAAAAGATAAATATTCTCATATTCACTAAAAACATAATTACGAAAACCTATGAAACAGTTAAGGTATCTCAAACCTCTTTCCTCAGAATAAGGAATCATTGTGTCAATAAGTTAATGAGTCAATTATCCAGATTGAGGTGTGAACCTTTCCAAACATTTTCATATTTCTCAAATAAGGAGTCCTATTATTTTATTCTATCAAAAAAACCAATATTGTTAGGAAACATTTGTGATGGATAATATACTTCTCCTTCATAATGTATTCTAACCAAATTGACATGTTTCTTTTGGGACAAGTTGCATCCGTTTCCATACATTTAAAAAACATATATCCTTATCATACTCTTGGATAAAAATAATTAATGGATAACATTATGTACCACATTAGTAAATCAATGTCCTCATATAGTTTTCATCACATACATACTTTTATCCTTGAAAATGGGTAATATTTTTTTTGCATCGAATCATACATATCATGTATGCATCTTTCAACCATACATTTTCTAAAAACATTATATTTTTCATATTACCATTTTTTTCATTATCATATTATTATCTGAGACCACTTAATCCGATCGAAAAGAAATCTTTTATACTGGTAACATTTTAGTGGTTAATAAATAGAGTGAAAAAACATTGAAACCCTGATGAGGGACATAGGGGGTCCCCCTTTATATTGGCATTTGGTGTGATGGTTCAACTTCCATAAAAAGATCGATGGTCAAGATTCAAATCATTATGATCTGATAATTGATATTAATCTAGAGAAATATTTAACTAATTTCTTTGAACACTTAATATTTCTTACAATTTTTTCACATTGAGAATGAATATGATTATGAAAAATTTAAATAGAAATATTTTTTTTGAAAAGAACAAGTTAATTTTATAAAACTAAAATTATATAAACAAAAATGAAAAGTCTAATCATAATGAGATAGTAAAAATTATAAAATATTAGAATATTACATTTTGGTGTGAAGAGTTCTGTTGGTTCAAATAACATTTCTATCTTATTTTTTTGTAAAAAATTAGATTATGATAGTTTTTATAAAATAAATAATTATATGATAGTTCTAGTATGAAATTTAGTTATAGTATATTTTTTTGAAAAAATGATTATAATAATTTTCGAATAAAGAAAACTTTATTAAAAAAACTGAGTTTGAAATTTTTTTAAAAATTTTTAAGTCTGAAGAAACTTTTGTGTAATCTTATTCTAAAAGTCTTACGAAAAGTAATTAACTGTATAACACAAATTATGAATATTTTTTTTGAAAAAATTACAGTTTTAGAAAAACAAATTTTTGGAAAACAAGAAAAATATGTACTCCCCATATGAAAAGAAGTGTCTTATTATAAGTATATGTCTAAAAAAGTGGAATATAGAATGATTAATTTAGGTTGATCATTCCTAAATTCTATTTAATAAATTAAAATCTATCAGAAGGAAGTGGTTTTGTATAAATATATGAAAGTTTTTCATTTGTTCCGATGAATTGTAAAATAATATTCCATTTAAGTGTGTGATCTTAAAGTAAATGGTGTCTCATATCAATGAGATTAGAATGTGAGTGATGTTTTGGGTTTTTTTAATGAAATAGACTATTATAAATAAAATTAACTTTGAAATTTAATTAAAGGTCTTATTATGAAATATTGTTATAGAAAACACCTGAAATTACTTAGTTTTAGCATATATTTTTTTATTTAAATTTCCATTAAAAATATTTACCATTGATAATATAATCTTTGAACATTTTTAACATGATTATTGTAAATATAGGGTTCCAACGAATCCAATAGACACGTACAAAGGAATCGATGGACTCAAATAGTAGGATCTTACCCTATGAAGCCCTTTTATCTGAGCTTCTAAGGGAGATAACATCACTAGGATTTTCCCTTTTTCCAAGCCTATGTTGATATCCAATAAATTTAGCATGAGTGAAACCGTTTATTGGATAATTTTAAACTCATTGAGATCATGACCCAAACCACGTACGCCGAGCCACCCCATGAATGTCTCACTATCGTGAAACTTACTATTGTGGAATTTTTGTGTGCATTAAAAGGATATGTATAAATACCCTAGATATATGATTATATAATTTTTTTTATAGAAAATGGGTATATTTTCATCCTAATATTTTTACATTATAAATGATTTTTATTTTGATATAAAAAAACAAAAATAATATTTTTGTGTAATATTCAAAATAAATTAAGAAATATATTTTAAAAAATATTGGAATTTTTAAATAAATAGTAATTTTAAAAAAATTATTGTTAACTAATTTTTATTAAATATATATTATCATATTATTTTTATGATGTAAAATGTAATTTTTATAATGGTTAAAAACTGTTATTACCAAAACCCAAGCATGTCTCAATAAATGTTTTTTTGTCATTTAAAAGTGTAAATAAAATATTTTTAAATTCATTTAGATAAAATAAATATTAATTTAGAATTAGAATGTATAAAATATGAAATGGTGGATTTTTCAATATTTTCCAAGACAGACAAATTTTAAGGTAAAAATTAAATACCGTATTAATATACCTTGTGTATTATGACATCATAATGACCCAAAAGCGATTTAATAAATACATTAAAATGTAGTGATGATCAAATATTTTTTTTATATTTATAATAATATCATTTTATGTTTATTTTATTAATTTCATTAATCCATTATGAATCCTCCAACCATTAATATATTTTAGGGATTTAAAGTAATTTTTAAGAGTATGACTCACCTCCTAATAAGAAAGGGAATTGATTTTATGAGTTAGGACCATCGAATTATTAAATGATTAAAATCACTCCTATTTAGATGAAAACATGGGAAACCCTTGTGAAGGTTTGTAGTCATAGTTATTTTATTATATAGACTCCAAAACCTAGGTTTGAGAAATAATAAATTAATCCCCACACATTTCCAAAATAAACCCACCAATTATCCCATTTATATTCACTCAATCTCCTTGTAGAACATTCTTACTCTTCCCACCCATATCTAGTGTCATCCAACGGTGCACCTAAGTTCTCCAGAGTCACATGTAATGATTTTGGGGTCATAAACGCATGTAAGGGATACTCACAATATCTTCTTTATCAATGTTTCTTTATTATCTTATGCCTTCTATTTCCAATTCCTCTTGTTGGGATATGAATTTCTATTTCCAAACTACTAACCATTTTATTTTCCAAGTTATGATAGATCTATTTCTCTCCCATCAAACCATTTTATGAATTTTTAATTAATGTTTTAAGCTTCCAAACATTCACCATGGATTTTCACAACAAAAAAAATGTGTAGTGAATACCATACCAATTTCCTATCAACGGTGTTCACCTTCATACCCATATGATTCATTGAAATTTATCTTACATGTATGTATTCCGCACTTATTATTCATGGAATGAAATAAGACGCTGAATGAATCCATATAGAATGATCTATGTGGAACCCTTAATCATGAGAAAGAACGAAATGTGGTCGTGTACATTAAAGTATATTGAACTCTAACAAAATGGTTAATTTTTAGTCTCATGAGATGTTCTGTTGGGATATATAGTGAAACTGATTTTTAGTCTCATGAGATGTCTTATTGGGATATATAATTTTGTTTCATAATGACAAAAGAAACTAAACAATATCCAAATAGATTACATGTTCTATATAAAGTTTTCCTACCTATTATACAAACAACAAAGTCAGTATCTAAAAAAAGTTATTTCAAAAAAATGTCTAGAAGAATAAAAAATTCATGAATCCATAGATCCATTATTATAATGACAAATTCATTTTAAAACTATTAAATAGAATTCTTTTGGATTTTCATTCTGTCATGCACATAATCAAATAAAAAAAATAAAATTTGGATGACTAACAGTTAAATAAAGTAAACATCCTATAATAACTCTAAAAATATTTTGATCAACTAGTTACCTATCCTCGTCAAGATGTAATGTATGTGAGGTACCGATGGAAGTAATTATACTTTTAGTATTTTCATATGAAATTTTTTAAAAAATATATTTTTTATACTTATATTGAGATATAAAAGTACATTCTTGTTTTTTTGAAGTTTAAATATGTTGAAAATATGTTAACTCATCTGTTAAACACATTTCAAACTCAGATTTCATAAGATCCACAAATTAATATATTAAATATTGATTTACTTTGAATATAATGTCATCAAAATAAATTTTTATAATCATAATTTTTTATTATATTATTTTAATAAAAGTGTAGGATTCACAGCTACCTTAAGAATGTTTTTTTAACAAAATTCATATTAACCTATCATACCAATATCATGGGTCTCATTTAATTTCATATAATGCATTGTTATTTTTATAAATGTAATTTGGATGTTTTTTATTTTCAAATCGTTGAGTTCATTCAACACAACGATCTTTCAAAACATATTTGTTAAGAGAATAACACTTCACATCCATTTAAAAAGTATGAAAGTAAAGAATGATGCAAATTCTTGATGTATATGAATAGATTAAATTCTTTATACAAGTGTATAGGTTTTTTCATAGTATATACCTTCTTGTTGATTATAACCCTTTTCAACAAGAATATCATTTTTTGTAATAATTATTCCATTCTCATCATAATTATTATGAAGAACCTATTTATCTTCAATTATATATATATATTCTTTTAAAGGCCATTCAAATAATGACTAGAATTTGGCCCTCTCATATTCATTGAGCTCATCATTCCTTTCTATAATCCAATCATCATCACCTAAAGCCTTATCAAGATTATTATTTTCAAATTGGGATATGAAAGCTAGATGTTCAATTTCATTCATTAATTAACTGGTTTATCTACATCACCAATGATATTGTAACTAAGATGATTCATAGTAAAAAAATAGCATCTTGGGTTTTGAAAATTTTGTTATTCAATAATAGGTTGTAAATACACCTCAGGAATAACTTTAGAAACTATTTCTTGAGTAATATCCTTATGAGAAGAACTTTTTATAAATGGTTGAAAATTTATTTTATAAATAAAATCTGACGAAGTATTTTGGGGTTACTTGAAAACAAAGGGATATGTTTCATCAATCATAACATGAAATGTTCCCTCAATAGTACATGAACATTTATTAAATACATTATAAGCCTTATAAGTAGTGTAAAAACCTAAAAATATTCCTCATTAGGATTAGGATGAAAATTTATGTAAGTTATATTTAGTATTCAGGATAAGTACTTTATAATCAAAATCATTGAATTAAGAATCTTTTAGTTTTATTCCTGTCCAAAAATCATAAATAGTTTTATTAATAAAATGAAAAATTAATAAAAGTGTTATAGTATATTAGGAAATACAAATCAACTCATCCAAATAATGTTTATCAGTTGAGTATTCAATCAACATAGTTCTAGTTATTTCTTAAATACATCAATTTTTTCTTTCAAATACTTCATTTTTATGAAGGGTTATAGGTGGTAAATAGTTTTGTTCAACACATGTATTTCAAAAATAATGTTTCAAAATAAGAATTAAAGAACTGTCCTCCATTATCACAACAAATAGTTATCAATATAAGGTTGTTCTAATTTTTAAATTTGGAAATATAATTTTTAAAATAAAAATAGACTTTAGATTTCATTGTGAGAAAATAAACCTATGTGTATATAGTGTAAAAATATCTAAGACATATAATTAGTATAATCCACCAATATTTATAGTTTATTAGGAAAAAATAACTCAATGTACACTAACAATAAATATTCAAAAGTTGAGACTTTAGTAATATAATTAAAAAATGACTTATGTTCCTTAACTTATTGAAAAGGGTCAAAGAATTTTGAATTATAAAACCTTTGTACATGTATATCCTTAAAATGTCATTTATTAATGTATTTAGAAAATGTTCTTACATTAAATTGTATTATCATTATATTCCATAACCAGGATTGACCTTCTATTTCACTATGGTAAGTTAAATCATGGCTCTTAAGGTTTTTTAAGTAATGTGTATAAACATTATCATGATGATGGGTAGAAAGTGTAAACTAATCCTTGTAATTATGTACTAAAACATATCATTTTTACATGTTACCTATACCAGTAATATCTGCTTGAGTATTATATATGAAAGTTACTTTTCAATATTACATTTTAATAATATCTTTAAAGAAGAAATTTTTTCAATACATGTTCCAAGTACACCCTTAATCCATATACTATATATTCGTTTTTGTACTATATTTCTTTTCTTGAAAACAAAGAGATTGTCGTTTTGGAACCCAAACCTTTTTGGGTCCTGTACTGTAATAAAAAACATTAGGAATCCAAATTTGTTTTAAAAAATGGGCATTATGAAATCCTAGGGATTGAAATTTGTTTATTGATCAATTATTTTTCCAATGACCACCACATTGAAACATATTGAAAAAGGGTCATTTTTTGGAACAAATAAATTGTCACTAAAAACTGGTATTTATATGTATAACCTATTCCAGAACCATTACCATGAGAAATAATCTTATTATAAGTCCTATCGAAATATTCATTACTAGTGGTATAATTTGTTAAAATTTTTCTCAAAACTAGTGATTTGAGATTTTATTTTACAAACAACATCTTTATCATCAATAGTATTTTTTTTATATTTAGGTTGAGTTTCTAAAACATCATTCCCATAAACTACTTTTTAAAAATAATTATAAATAGTTTTTTTCTCATAAATATTCTCATCGAGATCTTTAGAAAGATATAATATTCCATTTCATAAAATATTTATCCTTGAATTAGCCTTACTGAGATTTCCATAGCATTACAATTTTTTTAAAATTTTATTGTTTAAATTTTATAGTAATTTAGAAAAACATGAATGTTCTTCATAAAAAGGAAGATAATTATGTCCTTATAAAGAATATTATTAATAAAAAGATGCAGAATCATTATCATCAAGATAATTAACACTTAAATACATATTAGTGAGGTTTTTATGTATTCTCACCTTATCCATGAAACATTTATTATCTTTATATACAATGAAAAATGAAATATATTAATCTAACATAAACATTAATTATTTGAATAATTCTCTAAAGAATCACCTCCATTGGTAATTTATGTGTTAGAATCTTTTAAAAAATTCATTCTATTGAATTTATTATACTTATTAGTTTTTCTCTTTAATTATTTTCATTGATATCATTCCTCGTCAGCTTTGGAAAATATTGTCGGATGAGTACAATTTTTTTGACTTATTAGCATGAGACATCATCTTTCTTGTCACCATTATCCTTATGACTCGTTTTATAATTATATTGTAAATATTTATTTCCCAAAATATTATTTATCCTCCTATATAGATTGTATAACTCCTTGTCTGAGTGTTTGTAAGTACTTGAATAATATTGAACAACAAATTTCTTCCTTCATAAATATTTAACAACATTTTTAGTAGATTATAATTTAGGAGTTATTTTGGTATCATTAGAAAAAGGAAAATCCAAATTTTTATTTTATTGTTTCTTCTTATCTCTATTTAATCATCTCTCATACTTTCGAAGGGTCCTAATAAGATAATGAAGAGTAATATTGTTTACCTTACCTATATCATCATTATCAGGGTCTCTTTGATTCCCACTCATTTGGAATGATATAAATTGTCTTTTCCACAAATATCTCATCATCAAGACATTTCTCATTGATATATTACAAACCATTTATAATATTCATTCACCATTAATTTATATTTACAACAGATTCTTCTAGTAATATGTCATAGTCATGGTAATATTCTCTAAACATAGATAATTGAGTCTATATAACCATAGATGTTCCAATATATGTATCCTCATGATTTTTCTAGATACAATTTGAATATTCACAAGATGATATATAAATTTAAATTCTTCTTTCCATCGAACATAAATAATTATTCATTATTCTATAGTTTAACTTATATTCCTATTTTTTATAATGAGTAAAACTAGTAACTTCCTTATCTATAATCATTTAATCTCTAGTCAAAATAACAAAAATTTCAACACCAATGTTAATAACAGATGTTTTCATCATATCCCTCAAGTACTCATAAAAATCACCATCAATGATATGTGTTCTGTTTGGATTATGGATATCTATTAAACATACACTCATACCCGCTATCTTTATAAACAAATACAAACATTATTTTCCACAAATACATGTTATTTTTTGAAAATTTTATATCAACACTTTAACAATGAATTTATGAATGTTCTTGAGTTTTTCAAAAAAAGGAATTTATAAAGTTTGATATAGAAATTCTAACTCGATAGTGACTTCATAAAAAACCAAATATGAATTCTGAGTCATACTGCCGTTATTTATAATCCAAAATTATCAATTATTTTATAATCACATTGAAAATTTACCCCCTTTCTATCCAAAACAGTATTCAAACACTTGGAAAATTATATTAAAAATTAAATATACACTCAAGGCCAATATTTACTATTAAAAAACATTTAAAAAACCCCACAAAAATTTTAAAATATTCTTGACATGTGAAATATAGTAATTGAATCTAGCTCTTTCAATTTTTACGAAAACCCCCTTTTCCATTACTAGAAATCTCAAATGAAATTTTAAAATTTCACCCATGAATATATACATTACTATAATTTAATTAAATTTTAATTTCTAATGTATAATGAAACTTTTGTTTTTCAAATATAGGATTCATAAAGAAAAACAAACCTAAAACTAGATTGAAACCAATCTACATCATTTCACTATCTAAGGAAAACACTAAAATAACAAACTGACCCAATGGGTCATAAATAATAAAAACACATTGGTTATAATCAACCCAAAACTCAAAATCCTCAATCATAATGAAGTATGGTAACTGAGAAAAGGATATATAGAGGGGAAATAGAGAAGAGAACTGGTAAAAAATAAAGGATAAGGAGAAGAAGAGATAAAAATGGATAACACTTGAAATGCCACGAAATTGGAGCCAGAAATGAAAGGAGAGGATGGAGATCCATATATGGATCTATAGGATAATATAATGAATAAGAGGGGAGATGTGAAGCCAATTTTTAAAAATGAAAAGGGTAATAAGTTTACAATTTGTTTTTCATGAAAAATAGGAATCTCACATGTTTGGAAGAATGGTTTGGTAATCATTTTTATAACTGTGTTCCCTCCACAAAAATATAATTTTTCACCTTTATGGTTTTGTCACATGGTTACTCCTAACCATGTTCCAACCTTGTAGGTCACCATTAAGAATACAATGTGTGGAATAATCATGTATATTTTTTCACACGCCTTCGTGAAAAATGTGATAATTGTGGAAATATAGAATATTAATAATCACAACACTTTTGAATAGTCACTATAATGTTCTTACTAAAAATTAAAAAGTATTACGACCACCATTAACAAAATTTTGTTAAAAACTATAATTTTTAAAAATCTCAAATTATCTCAAAATAAATAATTTAAAATAAAAAACATAGGGTGATGAAATCTCCCCACTATATTGTATTTTTACCCCCAGAAATTCTTCATTCAATGATATAAGGTTACGGGTAATTAAATCCTCAACAACTGAAAGCTATAGGTGGGTGGGTTAGGAAATATGAAGTGGTTTATGGGAAAGAATAATTTAATAATCCATACATAACATCATGTTATGAAACCCAAAGCATTAACCATCATTTAATGTCTCCAAATAGTACTCAAGAACACTTATCTGGCCTAGAGTTCTATATGAACATATACATATTATTATTATTCCATCCATTTATAATTTAGATAAAATGGTGGAAAAAACAAAAACACTTCTATGAAAAAATCGATACTAGAGATAATCCTCATATATAAACAAAGTCGGCCATTATGAGAGAAACAAATCAAAACTCCCAAGAGACAACTAAAAAGGTTATCCAAACATCCACAAATGATTTCATAAAAACCATTCGGGAATACATTACCTTATTTCCAAAAAATAGGCTCGATAAAACAACCCAAAAAAATTATTAATTGGACAATACACAATCTATAACTTCTATTTATTACTCCATAAGGGTAAACCAAGACCTCAACCTAGGGATACCATATCATGGTGAACCCCTGAAATAAACCCAACACCTATAACGATTTGATATTTCTAATATATTTTATATCAATAGGTAATTTGATGATAAATATTTCTATAATAAAATTGACTAATAAAATATGATATGTAAAAATGAAATTTGACCATTATAATAAGCCTGTTAAATTAGAGGGAATATAACAAAGTAACTATGTTTTGAAATATTTGAATTAATGAAATGGCATTGAGTGGTATAAATATCCCTTATGAAGCTCATTTTCCAGTATTAGGAAGGAGGTAGCTTCCCTAAGGTATTCAATAAAAAATACCCAATATAAAAGTGAATAATCATGGTAGGATAAAAATCATATGTGAGAGAAACTCATCTCAATGAAATCTCCATAAGATATATGCTAGTGTAATCACCACCCTTGACTTCCACCTAATATTACCTTATATTCAAATATTATATAATGATAACAATGGGATAAATAAATAGAAATTAGTAGGATATAATAAGATACTTATTAATGTAATATTTTATTTTTCACTTGTATTTTACAATATTTTCATTTTACTTTTAAATAAAACTAATGATTATTTAAAAATACATTGATAAAATTACCAATATCATTTTATTCATCAAAATGTATATTTTTATAAAATTAGATATTTTGACATATATTTAAATAAACTAAATAAATTAAAAATATTTTATATTAAAAATATTTTAGAACCAATCTTATTAGTTATTTACATTAAATAATAATGTTAATATAATTTATAATTATAATAAATTCCAATGAAAACATTATTCAATATAAGTCCATGTTTTTATTTAAATGTTAAATTATTAAATTTTATAATTTAAATTAAATAAAAAAATCATTTTTATATTCATCATGTGAATATTATATTAATTTAGTTTTTTATATTTTTTAGTAGAATTAATTTTCTTTTGAAAAAATTGATTTTATCAAAACTCTAACATTTATGACTTTATCGTTGTCTGAGTAAGACATAGAAATTTTTCAACACATTTAATTTCTAAAATATTTATTATGGAGTAAAGAAATAAATTTTTAAATAATATTCTAAACTTTATAATTTAATTTTAATGTTTTATGAACTTATGTAATATTTTCGAGTAAAAATTTTTTTCTTGTTTTTTCTTTTAATAAAATACTATTTAAAGAAATTTTTTTTAGATTGATTTGAAATAATCCTATTTTTTTATTTTAATCACATTTTTATCATTATAATCAAATAAATTTATAATATTATACTACACATAAATTTTAATAAAAAAAATACACATTTTTCATTGAAAATGAGTTTTTACGCATTAGATGCATTAATATTAAAATTAATTTCCCATAAAAATAAAAATAATTATATTAAAAATGGATTTAATATATGGAATTATTATGTACAAGTTATTTATTTAGTTAAAATTTAGTTTTAGGAATTAAATGTATATTACATTGGTAGAAAAAAGTTACAATGGTAAAATCTAAAATAGTAAAAGTACTAAATCAATAGTTAATGGGAGTATATAATGTTATAACATGTTTATAATTGAGTTGTTGATATATTATAGATATTATATCATCCCATAGTTAATTATTTTTTATTTTTGATCCACTAGACATGTAAAACACGCACACTCTTTATATTATGTTGAAATATTTACAAAAATTCCATTCCCACCATGTATGAAAGGGGCATCTCACCACCACATAAAGACCGAAGAAAAAATTTGGGTTTAACATGAATCTCTTCATACAATATGTAACTTATAACACTATAAATATTAATTGAGACTCTATTAATATTATTATGGATTAATACATCTATTTCCTTGGATTTTTCCATGGGAAAGCTTAATTTTTCAATACAAGTACTTTTTTCCTGAACTTCATTACATTTATGTATTTTAATAAAAATGTAATTTTCTAATTACCATATAAATAACTCAATTTTTTATATACTTAAATTTATTATTCTTAGTTAATAAATTTTAACCACCTTTGTATTTTTCTATAAATAAAAAATGGAATTGTCATTTTTACTTTATTCAGACTACAGCCTTTATGAAGCAATACCTTCTATTTTTCAGTTACTTCTCTATTTTTTTATTATAAAGGAGAAATTTAAAAATAAGTCATCAATAATAATAATTATTATAAATATGAAGATTTAAATTATAATAAACCATCTTTCCTTCTAATTCTTTGAGAAATGAAAATTTTAACCTTGTGTTGGGTGCACTATCTCCTCCCCAAAGTAATATACATAATTTTTAATTCAGAATCATTCTTAATTTTTAAACCCCCTAAAAATATAATGAAAAAAATTAATCTATATAAATAATAACATTATTATTATATAATATATATATTATTCTAATGTAAACCACATTCACAGTCATTGTTATCTATTAATTATGGTTGGTCATGTTTTGGTCAGTTTAAAAAACTACTTAAAAATGATATAAATTTATATAATTTTTGAATATAATATCATTTATTATTATAATATCCAATATAAATAACTAAAAATTAAGTTTTTTAGTTCTTTAAAGGTAAAATTAATATTAAACTCATTAATTAGGACACCAAATTTAATTTGATAAAAATCACAAAAACATTCTTTTCATGGATTCCAACTACATGAACCATAGCTAAAAATATTATATAATAAAATAATAAATATTTAAACTATCCTTAATAAATTATATTAACTTATATTATATATTAATTATGATATTTTTATAATAATTAATAACAACACTGCTATTACAAAACTACTTTAAGCCAAACATGATTACTAACACCTAATATTAAAAATAGATATCAACTAAGTAATATAAACATAGAGAATAATTATAAATTATTTTTATAAAATGTTATGGATATGAATAAGGTTTTCAAATAGGTGATGAATATTTTTTTTGATATATATGAGGTTATAGAGTGATCAATTAAGCAGGAATTTATGGTAACGGTTTCATCGTCTCAATTTTTGATGCATTATGTCATAGTCATTCTTACATGGATATAAATGTCAAGATTTCTATTATACTACAATTAACCAATTTTATATTTAATTAAATATTTTTTATCAATGGAAATTAGTTATCATTATCAAAAACCACTTCTTTAATAAGTTTTTTAAAAATTATAAAGAGGGAAATAAAAACTCCCAATATTATAAATTAATCTCATCTTCCATGTCCATGTTTTTCAAATCAATAGTGTTTAATTAAATGAAATAATTTTTTTTATTTTATATTATTCATATTTTCCTTTACCTCTGATATGAAATCAATTTCTTTCAACATTTCATTGATGTTTTTTTCTTTAAAATGACCTAAAAATCATAATAAAGGAAACTTTTTCTTTATTTACCACCATTAATTTTTATCTTGATTTTTTTGTTTTAAACAGTTAATTAATCGAAAAGTTTTATACTTTTTTACAAAATTAATACCATTCTAAATTTTTTAAAGTAATTTTCACTTCATTAATTATTAAAATGTCAAGAAGGATGTGTGAAATGTTTTGTATTTTCACTAAAATTTTTAATCTATGGTTTATCCCTCATGATGTCATGTTTTTATCACCCTCTATATTTTATTATGATATTATTCATTGTGTATATGTGATATTTTTAATATCCAATGATTTCATAAAGTTTTTATATGTTATTGGTTTAAAAAACATTCTCTTTCTAACATAGGTTCTTAAAGATTTAATGATCATTGGTTATAAGTGGAACACATATGTATTGATGATGATAACTAGGGACCATATTAATCTAAAATGAATTGGTGGATGTTTATGTCTCATGATCTCAAAAGGGTATATTAGAGCATTTATCCAAAGAAAAAGGGTGCCTTCAAGGATTTATACCAAGATAAAGGTTACATGGTATGATGTATCTAATTTTAATGTGATTAACATGAATTTTTATCCCATTCCAAAGGGTTTATAGGAGGATTACCCAAATCCCAATAATGGAAATGAGTTGTTAGCCCAATTTTTTTATGCGATGATGATTTTTTTGTAGACCTAACTTTTGGTTTCAATGATTATTCTTATTCCATACTATATTATAATAATATTGTGTCTATAATTATACTCATTGACTTATGTATAGTAACTCATGATTCCATACAATTTTTCCATGGTAAATATTTTTTATTTTGAGACAACATTTCTTTCTATCCTGCCTTACAGATAATTCAAAATGTTCCAGGTTCTATTTAATAATATATTTCTTAACTACCCATATTTTATAATATTCTTCCAAAAAAACACTTAATGACATATTGAAAAGTATTTCCATAATGAGAATTTGAGGTCAGTGATTTATTATTTTTTCCATTCATCAGTTTATAAAGATAATAACCAAATATGTAATATTTTGAAGGAATTATATTGGTGTATGATTGTGGGAAGTTATTATCGATTAATATTTTTATGTTCATAATATACACGACACTAATTTATTTATTCTTAAATTTACATGTTCGATTGTGAGATAAATTATCTAAATCATGAAATTCTTGTAGTATTAATTTTATTTTTAGTTTGGGCAACTTTAGTTGGTAAAAAATAAGGGTTTAGTTTTTTGGGAGATTAGTTTAGTTATTTTGGGGACTAGTTTAGAAACAATTTCTGAAATATCTATGGATAAGTCTAAGTGATATGTTTATGTATAGTATAACATCATGCTGTTTTGGTAGAGTATAGATTATGATGGTATCTAAGAAATTACATCCTTATATGGATACTACATGTGGATACAAGATCTTTTATATATGTACCTAGGGGTAATATCTATAAAAATGATGTGTTGGGTATTAACTCAATTATCACCTGGTTTAAAATAAATAAAAATAATTATACAATGGGTTTGACACTCTATAAATGATTTTATTTAGTTAATCAAATTATATTTACAAGATATTATAAAGGATTAATTATTTTATGTAACTAAGAAATAATGTGTGAGAGAACCTAACCTATAGAAACCTATATAAAACTGGTAGTGATTTAGGACGAACTGAAAGCTAATTTACCTTTTCAAGAGTAATTCATTTTTAGCTTCATTTTTCGGTAGAAAATTAATGATAATTATATTATGTTGTTATATTTTCCCTACTAATGTTAATTTATTTAGCTTTTAATAACAGATGAAGACTGAAGGAACCAAGTTAACAGTGGATTACATGGATAATGGAGATATTTTCCCTATGCGAAAGATACAAAGATATGATATGGTGTAAAAAAACATATAATTGTTACAAAAACTAAATGAAGAATATTTATTAATAATGTGAACATATTTGAGTTTCCAAACACACCAATTAAAATAATGATAGAGGCTCATAGAAGTTCATGTGATATAGATGGTAATGGAATTAATGGTAAAATTCTTCTAGGTAAAAAAGGTGGTAAAATATATACAAGGGGAATTTTATAAAGGAATATAGATATTCTTATTGTATGAAAACAAGGAAATAGATAAATTAACTTAAATGGGAAATTTAAGAACTTAGTGTAAATGGTGAATGGAAAAAAGAGTTTATCCTAATATACCTATAGAATTTCACTATAATAAATGTGGTTAAATTGTACTTCATCCATGTTAATGCAAAAATAAAGTTTCTAATAATAATAATAGAAACCAATAACATTAAAAAATTGAATTCCTATATAACCACTACTATAAAAGTTAATTCATAAGATAATGTAGGGTGAGGAACACTAAACATCCACATGAGAACCACATGTATTGTATTTTTACCATATCAAACCCAATTAATTATACCTATAATATCTTTGAAGGGAATAAAATATCTACCCAGATGGATATATGCCAAATTAGTTGTTAAAAACTTTAGTTTCATGACTGTTATTTCATAAATCAATAAGACCACTCAAATATATGTTTATAGGAATGTGTTTTATATAAAATCATATTATACATTATTTATTCAAATCATTTGTGATTTTAGGATCAAATATATTGATAATGTTAAATGAGAAGATAATAATATGAAATTAAAAAATTCCACATATGATTACCTATTAAAAATAGTTTGACTACAAACTCTTTAAGAATAAAATAATGCTATTTTATTGGTGTATTTATCAAAAATTATGAAGGAAAAATCAATATTAGAAATATTATAATTACAGGGAATGGTGTGATTTCATTAGTCGAACCCAAGATAATGAGAATGAAACATGATTTTAAATTAAAATTTTAGTAATAGAATTCCTTATATTTTAAGACAGAAATAATATAAGTTGTGAGGACGTAATTTATTTAGGGGGATAAAATATAATAACATAATATTTCACTATGTACTATACTTAAGTAAATATTATGTTAATATATTCTTCTATGTGAAACCCCAATTTAAAATGAAATCGTTATATTTAATTTTTTTTACCAATACAATATAGACATAAAATTAGCAGGTATAAAACAAAGTAACCATGTTAGGAAATATATGATTTAATTAAATGGAATCGATTAACAGATGTCTACCTTATGAAGAAAATTTTTATAAGAAATTGGAAGGAGATTGATTCAGTATAGATCTATCTATTCAAAGATAATTATTAACTCTATAAACAATTATGTGATAGAATTAATATGTGAGAAAAATGAAAGATTGTACAAATTTCAATTAGATCTATGCGAGTTTAATCACCACCCTCGACTACTACTAGAGTATATGTTATGAATGGATTTTATGTTGAGATATTGATGTAAAATATTTATAATCCTATCTTTTTTAACCTGAAAAAAGTACGAAGGTTTTTGAACTTTTTCGATTATTAAATAGGTCGTTTTAAGCCATGATTTAGAACTTAATTTAAAGAGTTGGATCACTCTTACATATTTTTTGGACTTAATTGAAGACTCGAGAAGTCTCCTATGTGACTTGAGATATTTCTAGAGTGTCGGACCCGAAAAACTTCTTGTTTTTAAAGACAGCAGAGGGCACACATTTTGTGCATGATCTGCAAAATTGTGCGGCCCACTATAGGTAATTATGAGACCCTGTTGAAAATGTGCCAGTGGATTTGTACAAGGGCATCACATGGTTTCCAAAACTGTGTTCCTAGCCTGTGTTGGGAATGTTATGGAGGCAGAATACTCCACATGGTTTGTTCATGGTTTGGAAAACCATGCAGACTAAACCATGAGCAACACCCAGTTTTTAAAATTTGAGTTGATTTAATTTAATTTAATTTAATTTAATTAATATAGAAAAAATAATACCTAAACTACTCTCCCGCTCCCTCCCTCTAATCTTGACACCTAGCCCAAGGGGATCTCCCCTTCAAGTGCATGACCCCATCCATAGTACTCTTCTAGTCCTTATTTATCAGACCAGATTCCTTGTGCTTTCTTCTACAAATCATCATAGTATGATCCTCTCTTTCATCACATCTTATTTCCCTACCATGATTCATCCTCTTTTCCACCTACTGCGAACCGGCCAAACCCTAGGGTTGTACGGTAATTTGATTTTTTCGGTTTTCTTTTGGACAAGGTTAGTGTAGAAGGTCTGTTAGGGCACGGGGGTCTGTGTTCCGACAACCGCCGCCAATGGAAAGGAGGTTCGGGTGGTTTGGGTCTACTGGATTTTCCTTTGGGTATATTTTATCCTCGTTTCCCATTTATTTTTTGGGGCTATTGTTATTTATGAGTCCCAGAAATGTTTCATGTTGTGTGTAGAGCATCGTCGTGTGGTTTTGCCTCATTTCGGTTCTCCGCAGCCAACCATGGTAAGGATTTAATGCCATTGGTTGGTTTCACACCTCCCTTTTGAGTATCTTATGGTGTCTATGGATGTAGTGCGTTGTTTTAGTGAGTTTATGTGCCTTCGGAAGGCTCCTAAGAACATACAGAGGTATGTATATATATATATTGGTTTATATCCTCCATGTGAATATTTATTCATGGAACACGGAATACGGGAAATGGGTTAATGTTATAAAAAAATATATATAGTTTTATATGAAAAAAATTGGTTTTTATACTTGATTTAGAAATCTACAAGGGTCAGATTGGATCGCATAACTACACCTGAGGTAGGGTCCCTTTCCATGTACCCAATCATGATAAATTCATTCTTACTGCACTTAAATATAAATTAATTTATTCAATGAACTAATATGTCCAATGATTCTAATTTTGGAATTTAGAATGTTTATGATTTTAAGATAAATGTATTAAATGATTTTTTGATAAATAATATCATGTTTTGATAATAAAACCCCTCCAACGGAGGTGCGATTCCTTTAGGATAAAAAGTTTTGGTTAGCCATGGTTTTCTTGACTTATTGTTTTTAAAATTATTATGCCTTGATATTATGTTCAAATATGGCATGTTGAGGAAATGACCCTAATGGAATTAGAGAATCAAAGTTACCTTTTTAAAATAATAAAAAGGTTCAACGAACCACCTAAGTGATTGGACCAGTTTTGAGTTGGATTTAACCACGTGCAATGTTTTATATAACTTTTGTTAAGGGTTTTGACACTTTCTGGCCACCGTTCGGGTGTTCGTGCCTTAAAATTTATATAGGAATGACCTTATATATTAAATGGTTGAATTATCCTTTGAATTGAATCATGGAATGTACCATGTATGCTCATCACATTACCCACCAAAGGTAAGGACTTTAAATTGAAAATTAAATGTGAAATGTGAATTGGCATGTATTTTGAGTATATCACTATGTGTTAATGAGAGTAATTGAATAATTTTTGCATGTATGTAGCACCCCTTTCAATTTTAATGTAAGGTAGAATAGTGACCCTTAATTAATGAATATTCCTTAATGGATTTTTACAAAATGGTTTCAATGATAATTTTCCTCTCCATACTAATATAAGGCAAGGATTTAACCAATAAATAAATGGTTGAAATGATACTTGACCATTCAACACTAATGAATGGAAAGGTGTAGACAAAGTGAAACATTTCATGACTTCTTTATTAAATAGGAATGTTTTGACTCATGCTTGCCATGGTTTCTAATTGGAGAATACCATTGGAAATTGTGTACCATATACCAAATTCAAGGATGGTTTGCTAAGGATCAAACCCACCAAGAACATGTTCCATGTCTTATCTTTGTATGCCCAGTATACTACCATTGGGTCCACCGTGTAGTACTACAAGATACCTTGGATACACTCATTGGATCCTGCATTGACAAGTAGGTTCCTTCGATACACTCTTCAGACTCAGTCCATGCATAGCTTTGTTTTACCTTGGATTCACTCCTTAGACTCGGTAGGTGATTGATTTTGGAATTCATCGAATTATTCTCCTTGGGTTACACTCTTACTCCTTGGCTAGACTCATATATTACTGAGTTAGCTTTCCCTGATATTTACATTACCTTGGTTTTTACCCTGGAACTCCCTCACCAGATAACTTTGTCAGGTTTCCTTGTTACTTCTTGGATCCTTCACTACTTATACTGTCAAGAGGTTGTTTCCATGGTTATTAACATGGGACTTTATTACTAAATATCATTACCAAATGCCTTGGAAACACTCCTTAGGACCTGATTTGACATGTAGGTTCTTTGGTTAAATCCCATCAAGCACGGTCATTTCTTAGCCCCATTTTACCTTGGACGAAACTACTTGGACTCAGTAGGCGACTTACCCACATGTGAATTTTGAATTGACTAGTAATACTCCATTAATGAACTGATTACATGTCCACACACCAGCCGAGGGATGAAGCAGGTACTTTGTTATTTAGTTACAATATACAGTTTACTTTATTTATAAATTCTTTCACCCTGGTTAATATATATTACACTATCGAGATTGGTTTAGACACCAATGGTGTTGTCCTACTGAGATATATATCTCAAACCCTACTCGGGCCGCTATTGCACTGGGGTACCCATGTTGAAATTTATTGTTCCCCGAGAATTGCACCTTGCTTGTTGATGTTTTCTTATACCTAGAGTAGGAGTAGAGGACCGAGATAGATCTTGGGATGCTCGTGGAGATCATATTTGGGATTTTTGTTCTTTCGTTTACATGAGTCATACATTGTTTTGTATTGAAAAGATTTTTGTACTATTTACTTCTTTCTATCATGTATCAATACCATGTCATGAATTCATTTATTTTATAAACAAGTGTTGTCCATTTTTGTTCATTTATATGAAATTTGTATTTTGTTGTTTTGTCAACTATGTATTACTATTTCCTCTATTGATTATTATTTACTATGTTATACTGTTGTTCAACTCTAATAAGAGGGTATATTCTCCCAACTAACTATTCTTACACCCTCACTACTATTTGGAAGCCTCTTGCATATGGGGAGGCGTGCTTGAGGTCATGGAGAAACCGGTCTGGCCACCGTCTTAATGGTGAGCCCGGTCAGGACTTTAAAAAGTGGTATCAGAGGCTGGTTTTTTCCTTTTGTCTTACTATTTTGGGTTGTTATACAGGATAATAGGATTGTTTCTACACTAGGATAATATCCATGCTTGGGACTGATCACTCCACATATGGGGAATGACTAAGTGAACAGGGATGGGATTTCTGTGTTTGATGTTCGCTAATAAAATTGATATGATTACACATAAAGTGACTAGTGAACATTCTTATTAATATGATTTTTGGAACATTGGAAACTTTCCAGGGCCTGATATGGAAAGGAAGTTTCATTACATTCATCATATTAGGCACATTGATTTTCACATTCCTTATAGATATTCCATGCCTTGTAGTTGTATTAATAGGTATCATGCTAAGTATGATTCAGTGCCTTATCAATATTCCATGCTTAGATTTATACCTATTTTGGTAATATATTATCATGCCCTCAATGCTTATTGCTCATTATAGAATGATCCTATGATTAAATTACCATTCTTCTGTGATTTTATCTTGTTGCTCCGTGTTAGCTGCTTGTAGTGACACACTATCTTTATTTAATATATGTAAATGGTTTCATGGGATAGGTTATTGGTTGCGGTTATGAAGGGAGAAATTTTCTTAGTTGTAAGGTGCATGGGAACCCTATAGTTGGGAAAAGGTAACCCTTGTAATTGAACCATTACAAAATGGATACTAAATTGATTTATGAAGTGAAGTTAGTTTAGACTAAAGGGTGACGAATTCCCAACTGTAAAGTTTATGGGTGCTTTATAGAATTGTAGGTGTCCATCCATATAATTTGAATGGTTATGTTGAACATGTAAAATTCTGAATTGACATTATTACTGATTAATGGGAGCAAATTTTCAATCCCTGGAGTGAATGGTTGCTTCATTAATTTTGAAATAGAAACCCATATAACATGAAATGGAATTATTCTCTTTGAAATGATTATAAATGTGAAAGATGTTCAGTGTTGGTCTGAAATAAAAATGGTTATATTTTATAATGAACCATGACACAAGTAGGTCAGTTTGGTAATGTTTTTATGATATGACTCGTTGGGGTGTTTAAAACTCTAATAATTATGTGTTTTCTATTGGGTTTATTTATAGAGAACCCATGTTTGTTAAAATGGACCATCGTAGGTTGCCTCTTTTTCTTAAAAGGATTTTTTTGATAAGTTTACTGAAAATGACATGATTTCAACTAATGTAAAATGTTTTTAAATTGTTTTTTTATAAAACATGTCTGTTTTTCCATAGGGTGTTTGTTACAGATCAAGTACCTTGTGATTTTTATAGAAATTGTACATTGATGTATGATTAAAGATTAAATTTGATTAAATATAAGAGGGTTTCAAATGGAACCTATAGAAGTGTTCAATATTTGAAACCCTTGTGTAAGGGTATTTCGGTCATCTCTTTGTGTTTCCATGGAACATAAGCGTAAGTACTTTCTGTAGGTGTTTATTTTCATAGCGTTGGATTTACAATCGATTTTGAGTCTGGTGACTTCTTTTTTGACATGACCCAATGCCAGGGTTGAAACCTTTCCTTCATAAGGGTCTAACCTACAGTAGGTTGCACCCTCATAACATGAATGACTTGCTAGTGTTGGGGCCCTTCTAACTCTTTGGGTGTTGTTGAGTGACATTGTCCTAAGTATGACTTTCAGTTTCCAAAGACACCCTTGATCGGATAGGTGGTCATGTGTTTTCTGACCTTGTTATGTGATTGAGTATCGAGTAATGCTCATTTTTATCTGGTTAGACATTCCATGGGCATGGTCAGCTTCTTCATAGGTCGTTTGACCCTCTATTATATTAGTAATGGACGAATGGTTATGGCATCATCTATGTTGATGGTCGTATGAGGAAATATGACTCCAAAATAAATCTTATTGTACTTTTCAGTATGGTCTCGAGTTTTCACCTAGTAGATTTTATTGAGAGATAAAGGATCCGTTACATTCCAATACTTAGACTGGATTTCGAAAGTCTTGGGTGTTTTGACATGTCAGTCACGTTATTAAAATCTAACATGTTTATGAGAAATTATTTTTCACTCCTTTTTTTGAATAAGACACTCCTAAGGTGGGTAGTGTTGTGATGAACCTGATAATTGTGTCCATCCTTGTAGAAGGAACACAACCTAAGGGTACCATTGGGGAATGGTCAGGTTACTTGAATGATTTTATTGATTCTTACTATTGTTTATGTCGGTTATTTCTCGGCAGCACGATCTTGTTTTGGTTTGACTGGTTCACCTTCCATCATCTTGTTTCTTTAACTAGAAACCATGTCCTAAATCCTCTTAGTGTACTCTGATTAAGAGATAAGAATGTCCCCTATCTTGATGTCATCCTCGATGAACTATCAGAGCATCGATCATACACCGTGCTAAATCGTTAAAACTTGTTGAGATTATTGTATTATCTTTGTCTGTTTTACATGCTAATGTTTGATGCTTATCGAGTCTTGGTAAGTCCTAAGTGATTCATGGGATCCCATGTAGGGCCACCTTTTTCAGACTCATGGACTCGAGCAGTTTCTTTTGAATTGCTCTGCCCGCCTAATATATACTTCTACGAGATACATCATCCATGTAACTCGACTCATTATCTCCTTTTTAGTTTATTTTTACAGTTGTAAGAAACCATTTTATAGCATGTTTCTAGGTAATGTAAAGTGTGGTCTTAAGGTCCTCATTGTCTTCTGAGATAGATTTCTCGACTATTTTCGTTACATTGATCAGTATTCGATTGTTTATCTCTAACAAAATCATGCAATGGGTGTTGTAAGAACACATAGAGTTATTCCACGTGCAACAATTCCAATGGTGGAGGTACCGTAGCTTAGAATTGTCCCCTTATTATGTTAAGACCTATGATAGTAACCACCATCGATTGAGTGTGTATCGAGACATTGACCTATTCATGTCTCTATCTAAATGTGCCCATGTAAGCGTTTATTCTGTGTTTAAGTTGAACTTTGAGCACGGGATCGAGTTGTCAAGGCCGAAGTGCAGATTGCGTTGGAATTTCTTAAGGTGCATTGGGTATTGGTAACACCATACCACCATTTGAATGAATATTCACAACCCTTTTAGGTTGGGTTATGTTTACATTGTTCCCTAAGGCTTCTCTGGGATGAGACGGTTTTAAGGTGGTTAGATTGTAGAATCCCGTGTTTTTGAACCAGACAAAAGTATGAATATTTTTTAACTTTTTCGTTTACTAAACCGATCTTTTTTAAAAATGAGGTTCATAACCTAGTTTCTAGAGTTGTATGACTCTTACATGTTTTTTTTAGACTTGGGTGAAGGATCGAGAAGTATCTAGAGTGATTCGAGATGTTTTGGGAGGGTCAGACCTGAAAAACATCAAGTTTTAAAGATAGTAGAGGGTGCACGGATTGTGCACAGTCTGCTAAACTGTGTGTCCCACTATTGGTAACCATTTGACCCTATTGAAATTGGTGTAGTGTATTTGTTCATAGGATATGCATGGTTTACTAAACCATCTGTGAAGCCCGTGTGGGGTGTGTCTTAGAGGTAGAAGAATCTACACGGTTTGTGCACGATTTGGAAAACCATGCGGATTAAACCATGCTCAAGGAACAATTTTTAAAATCTAGGTTATTTTAGTAAAATTAAATTAAATAAAAATAAAAATAAAATAAATCATTTACTACTCAACCTCTCCATACATTTATCCATGATGCACATTCCAAGGGGCTTTCCCCTTTGAATAGCATGACCCCCTCCACAGTGCTCTGCCGGTCTTCATTTCTCCATCCATATTCCTTGTGCTTTATTTTACAAATTATCACAGTATGATCCTCTCTACCATACCATCCTGTTTTCCATCCACGATTTAGCCTCTTTGTCACCTAGTGAGAACCGAACAAACCCTAGGGTTGTGGGGTAATCTGATTTTTTGATTTTCTTTCGGTCTAGGTTGGTGTGGATAGTCTCTTAGGACCCAGGGTTGTGTGTTCCAGTAATCACTGTAAAAGGTGAGGCAGTTCATGTGGTTTTGGTCCACCAGATTTTCGTCAGGGTATTTTTTCACATCATTTCCTTGTTATGTTTTCTGAAGTTTTGGTATTTATGAGTCCCTGACATGATTCTTGTAGTGCGTTGATCCTCTCCAGGTGGTTTTGACTCGTTTTAGTTCTCCGCCGCCAACCATGGTTAGTATTTAGTGACATTAGTTGATTTCACACATCCCTTTTGAGTATCTTACAGTGTTTATAGATGTTTGGGGTTATTTTAGTGAGATTCTATGCCTTCGGAAGGCTTGCAGGTATATAAAAATGTATGTATATATATAGGCGTATATCCTCCATGTGTGTATTTCTTCATGGCCTGAGGAATATGAGAAATGAGTTAAGGGTATACACAAATATATATAGTTTTATATGAACATGAGTGGTTTTTCTTCTTGAGTTAGAAATTTAATAGGTTCGGAGTGGATGTCTTAGCTCCACTTGAGGTAGGGTCCCTTTCCATGTCATCAATCTTGATAAATGCATTAAAAACATTTCTTACTACTCTTCGTTATAAATTACATTATTCAATTTTGTATTATGTCCAATGCCTATGAAATTTGAATTTATAATGTTCGTGATTCTAAGTTAAGTATAATAAATTTGTTTTTGATAAACAATATCATATTTTGAAAATAGAAACCCTCCAATGGAGGTGCGCTGCCTCCAATCTAAAAATTAGTGGTTAGCCCTTACTTTCTTGTCTTATTATGTATAAAATTATTATGCCTTGATATTATGTTCAAATATGGAATGTTGAGGACATGTACCTAATGTAATTTGAGAAAAAGATTTACCTTTTTGAAATAATAAAAAGGGCCAAGGCACAACCTTAGTGCTTGGCCCAGTTTTGAGTTAGATTTGATTATGTGTGATGTTTTCCAAAATTGTCGTTTAGTGTTTTTAATCCTTCAAGACACCGTTCGGATGTCCCTAGATTAACCTTTATAAAGGTAAGAACTTTTATATTAAATGGTTGTATTATCCTATTAATTTCATCATTTAATATACCATGTATGCTCATATCATTACACTCCAAATTTAAGTGCTTTGAATTGACAATTAAATGTGAAATGTGAATTGGAAAGTATTTTGAGTATATCACTTAGCCTTATTGAGAGTAATTGAATAATAGTTTCATTCCCATAACACCCCTTTATATGTTAATGGATGATAGCGATTTGATCCTTAATTAATGAATATTCCAAAATGGATTTTTAATAAATGGTTACAATGCTACTTGACCTCTCCACACTAATGGAAAGAAAGGTTTGAACCAAAAAATAAACGGTTGCAATGCTACATGACGATTCCATACTAAGGGATGGAATGGATTGGACCAAATTGAATCATTTCATGACTTATTTATTAAATATTTATGGTTATACTCGAGCTTGTCCTGGTTTCTTATAGGAGAATACAATGAGCACCCATGTACCCCATTCCAAATTCAAGTTTGAGTTACTATGGTTCAAAACCACATAGATCTTGTTCCTTGTATTATTTTTGGATTCCCAGTATACTACCATTGGTTCCCCCATGTATTACAAAATGATACCTTGGAGATGCTCCTTGGATCCAAAATTGACATGTATGTGCCTTGGATACACTCTTTGGGCTCAGTCCTTGCATAGCCCCGTTTTACCTTGGATTCACTCCTTGGACTTGGTAGGTGCCTTATTTTGGAATGAAATGGATTAAACTCTATTGATTACACTATTAAACCTTATCTAGACTCAGAGAATTCTGAGTTAGCTTTTCATGAGATTTACGTTAACTTGGTTTTTACCCTGGAACTCCCTCATCGGATATCTTTGTCTTGTTGCCTTGTTACATCTTGGATCCTTCATTACTTATAGTATCAAGAGGTTATTTCCTTGTTTATTACCTTGGGAATTTATTACTAAATATCATCACTGAATTCCTTGGATACACTTATTGGGTCCATCATTGACAAGTAGGTTCCATTGTAATAGCCCATCGGGCCCGGTAAATGCGTAGCCCGATTTTACCTTGGAAGATACTCCTTGGACATGGTAGGAGACTTAACCACATGTGACGTATGAATTAACTGGTAATACTAAATTAATGAACTAATTAAATGTTTAGAAATTAGCTGAGGGATGAATAAGTTACTTGGTTATTTAGTTATAATGTACTTTTTACTTTATTTATGTGTTCTTGCACCCTCGTTAATTTATATTTCACTATCGGGATTGGGCTGGACATTGGGGGTGCTTGCCTACTGAGATTTATGTCTCACACCCTACTTGGGATTCCATTACATTGGGGGTACTAGAGTTGACCTTTATTTTTCATAGGGCCATGGACCTTTCTTGTTGTTGTTTTCTTGTACCTGGAGTAGGAGAAAAGGACCAATATAGAGCTCGGGATGCTCATGGAGATCTCCTTTGGTATTTTTTATTTTCATTAATTGAGTCCTACATTGGATTTTATAGAAAATCATGTTGTACTATTTACTGCTTTCCATCCTCTATCAATACCATGTCATGAATTCATTTATTATATAAACTGGTGTTGATCACTTTTGTTCATTTATATGAAATCAGTATTCCACTGTTTTGTCAACTATGTATTACTTCATCCACTGTTTATTATTATTTACTCCGTTATAACACTGCGCAACTCTAATAAGAGGGTATAGTATCCCAACTGGCTATTCTTACACCCTCACTGTTAGTCGAAATCCTCTAGCACACGAGGAGGCATGCTTGAGGTAATGGGGCGACTGGTCCAGCCACCATCTTAGTGGTGATCCAGGTAAAGACGTTACAAAATATTACTAGAAATTAGGATTTTATAAGAAGGTAATTATTAATTTAATGATTTATTTATCACATATATTTTAAATGTTTTTTACATTTTTTCTCTTAGAAAAAGAACATGAATTTACTAATGCATTGATAAAATTAACAGTGTCATTTTTTTAAAATGTATTTTTTATAAAATTATATTATATAATATTTATTTAAAATAACTAAATATTTTATATATTTTTGATATTAATAATATATTTACCCAAATTTTATTATTAACTTATATGAAATTTTAATTTCAATTGTAAATATGTTTTTATTAAAAATTATATTTCCTGTGAAAATAGTTTTCATTATAATACCATGATTTTATTTAAGATATAAATTAAAAATAAAAATTATTTTTAAAATTGAAAAATAAAATTAATATTTATAATCATCTTTTGATTATTATCTTAGTGTGATTTTTTAGATTTTTCTAGAAAAATTAATTATTTTGTGAAAAAATAGTTCCTTATTAAAACTATAACTTATTTGACATTATCATTATTTGAGAAAGATCTATAAATGTATATGAAATTTAAATTTATAAAATATGTCTTCAATGAGTAAAAATATATATCTTTTTAGTTATTAATATTATCTTATAAAACATATATTTATTATTTTATGAACTTAAGTAAAATTTTCTAATAAAAGAAATTATTTTTGTTTTTTCTTTTAAATATTTATTATTTTGGTATAATATTTTTTTCATATTAATTTAAAAAAAAAGAAGAATTATAAATTAATTATGATTCAATTTTAATCTTGGATATAAATTTAGTTGTAAATTTATACTACACATTACTTTTATTCTTAACAATTACAGTTTCATAAAAACTAGTTTTTATGCATTACAGGTGCTAAAGGTAAAACCAGTTTTTATTTACAAAAAAATTATATGATAAAAAAGAATTTATTATTTAGAATAATTATGTAACAATTATTTAATTAGGTTAAAATTTGAGGAAATAAACGTAAATTACATAGTTAAAATCTTTTTACCATGGTAAAATGTAAAATAGTAAAAGTAATAAACTAAGGGGAATAGGGCTTGAAACATGTTAATGTTTTTCCTATTTTAATGGTTTAGAAATTATAAAACATATATGATCCTGTACTTAATTATTTAGCATTTTTTAAACACTTAATATGTAAAACATATACTCCTATTATATTAATTTTATATGTTTAGATAAATTTCATTCTCCCCACTTATAAAATTATCCCCTCAACACCCCTCAAAGAACACTGAATTAATTTGCTTTCACCCTAAAACCATAACCATTATCCCCCTTTTTTAAAATATTCATGTTCTATCAGTTTTTATTCATAATATATTTTTTCAATACCTCTATTTATAAGGATTATGTTATGGGAAATCCTAATTTATTACTGTGAGTAATTTCCCAAAAATTAATTTCTTTTCTCTCTTAACTTACAAATAAATTTTATAATTTATATATAATTAATTCATTATTTTCATCATAATTAATGTTATTATGAAAATATAGTAACTATTAATTAAATTTCACATTTTTATTAAGAAAAACAAAATCTTCATTTGGGTGTTGTGTAGAATATCAGCTAAACAAAGCGCTGACTTCCGTTTTTCACTATCATCATTCATTTATAGTTATAATTATTAAATTTATGAATAAATATGACATATTATGTATAGTTATGATAATTAAGAGAAAAATTATAATCCACCTTCTTTCACTCTTATTATTCATGAAACCGAAATGTTAACCATTCATTGTGTGGACTATCGCCTCCGTGGGGTAATGTACCTCATTTTTCATCTAGTTTATTTAATTTTTGTTTAACCCAATTTAAAAATGATTATAAAACTAAAATAATCTGAATAAAATATTTAAGATTATATAGTAATGAAATTATTTCAAAATAAATCCCTTTTATAATCATAATTATCCTTTAATTATGGTATGTTCATGTTTGGGTTGGTTTTACAACCTACTTAGATAATGATCTAAACATATATCATGGATGAATATGGAAATTAAAATTTGTTGTAATATATTATATAAATAAGAAAATATAGATTTTTTTTGTGTTATGTAATGGTAATATTAATATTAAATACATTAATAAAGATATAATCATTCATTTGTTAAAAATAACTAAAACATGTTTGTCACTAGTTTCATCAACAAGAACCATAACAAAAACACTCTTATAATGAAACTATACCATTATAAGGCATCATTAAACATTAATTAAAGTGCATTATATCATATTTTAATTATGAAAACTTGTGGAATAATGAATAATGACACCACTATTAAGAAGATAGTTCAAAATAATGATGAATACTAACACATGAAAATGAAAATAGATTATAACTAACTATTATTTATAACAGCCTTATAAAAAAGTATAATCTATTTTCATGTTTATGGTTATCTTTTTTGGTTTTGAAGTATGTTGAATAATTTATTATATTTTTATATAACGATTCTACTTGGCACTGTCTTCAAGACAAATTCAAACAGGACATTGATTCATGACAGAAATACCATAGTTGGAAGAAGCCATGAAATGATTTCATTATGTGAATATAATTTGAGATGTGAATGAGATTCATTCCATGAATTAATTTTGTAAGGATTATTTTTCAGAGGTGATTCCTTTTTTAGTGAACATGGAAATCAGTTGATTCACACCATTAATATTTAATTTATGATGTGTATTATTACCACAAAATATGGATCTAAGCATTGAAATCTTGAATATTAAGTCACTAATATATATGATTCATACATATAACTGAAGGTATCATAGAAGATATTTTTTTTGTTTTTTCAGCCCTTCCAGATTGCTTTGTTTGGAAACTTGATCTCCGATGTGGTTGGTTGATTTTCCATTAGTAAGTTTTCCATTCTCTATCCAACTTATTTATTTCTCTTGGGTTATTACAGAAGTTTTGGGAAATGTTTTTGGGAATTTTAATCATGTGATGATGATTCTTCTAACCCTTATAGATATATTTGATAAAATACATTTATTTTATTCCACTGTTGTTGTATGGATCCCATTGGAGTTGATGTGTGACCCGAGTTTGAGGTCTGTAGCTATGTATCTACCCTGTGATGGATGAACCATAATTGACCTTTTTTTATAAATTATTTTGTAAATTAGAATGATTGTCTGACTTGTGTGTGCTTATTTCAATTTTGTGAGAAGAAGAGTTTACCTACATTATGGAAAAGTAGATTTTTTTTAAATGAGTTATGAAATGGATTTATTAAATGGGTTTTTGATGAATTACTTTATGAGAAAAGGTTTTTTATTTTTGTATGAAATGTGAATCCCTTTTTAAAATGATTTGATGTACGTCAAATATTAAAGACATGGGTACATGGGTAGAAGCTTTAGTATTAGGTATTTTCATTTGTTTTCATTAGGGGTTAACTCAAGGGGTGTTAATTTGTTCTTTAACAATTATGTTATAGGTAATTGATGGTAAAATTTCCCGGGGTTCACAAATAGTGTATTCATATATCCCTTAGGTCTTAAATCATACATATTTGAGTGTGAAATTATCATTGTGGATTATCATGGTACCAGTGACCAAGATAGCACTAATTTTTTATCCAAGGAGTATTAACCATTATTGAATAAATTTTCCCAATTTGTATTTTATATAAATAATTTGATAAATGAAATTTTTTGTAGAAATTAAAATTTGAATAAATTTTCCCCAATTTTTTTGGAACTCTGAAAAAGGTGAAATATTATACTATAATTCTTTGTTAAACTGTTTTACTATATAATTACTTATGTTTATATAAATTGAGAATATTTTCACTTTTGTTAAGAGAATTGATATAGAATAACTTGGTGAAGTCCTACTGAGCCACTTTAGCTCACACCAAAGACATTACTATAGGAATGTGTATACCATGTATTGTATTTTGGTGTAGAAAAAGGAAAGGCGCTACAGTGAGTCAATGAGGTTTATTTCAGTTGAGTATGAGTAGATGAGGTTGAGATAGTGGGAAATTTCCCATATATCACATAAATTAATTATGTCATATTTGAGTTGTACTTTTTGGGTTTTATACATGTACCTTGAGGATTTATTTCACTATTTTTGAGTTTTATCACTACCATTATTTTCTTTTTATGTTATGTATAATTATTATTATTCCTCATAATATATATATTCTCCATTTATAATATTTTATGGTAGGTTAGACTATTTCCTAAATTTTTTAATAATGGTTTTCTAGTCTCCATCCTGTGATGATCTGGAATACCCTTTAGGTTAGTGGTGAATTATTTTGTGTGCCAGTGGAGGGTATCCTAGGTAAGTTCTCAAAAATTTGTTATCAAAATAGTTTTTCCCCCAGATTCCTTTTTTTGGTACATCCAGTAGATAGTAGAAAGGATTTATGAGACTTGATAGGTATGTTTAAGGGCATGTGTGGTTATATCTTACTATGAGAAGTGTCATGTTATTGGTGGATGTTGGGATCTGTGTATCCACCATTGGGATTTTTGATCTTCTTCATAGTTTCTTATTATATATTTATGGTTTAAACGGATATTATAATTTTTTTGGATAATTTATTCTATTTATGGTGTGTATATACATGACTCTAAGACATATTTCATGGGTTCCACATGAGGGTTCACTGAGGGATACTCCTATAGGGAATCATGAGATAGATTAGATACATATATCAGCTATCATGAAAGAAGTTCATGTCTTGGAAATAAATGTATTGTGGGTTCAAAAACTATCCACTGAGTCATGACCAGAAATTGGAAGGGATACGGATTGATTTCAAGAGTTCCTACTTGATAAATCTTAATCCTTCTAGAGTTATTAAATTTCCTAAAGTGGTAGAGTACTCGATGGACAATATTGATTAGATGATCAAATTCCAAGAGAAAATAAAGGATATCAATGTGAATTGTTCAATTTTCAGAGTTGAGGGTCCAATTATATAGGAGTGGGATTCCACGGTATAGGAAAATCAGCACATGGTCTTGGATTGGAAAGGTTTTAAGACCCACTTCTTTCATTTGTTTTTCCAAAACTATCTGATTATGAAATATAATATGTTCATTTTATTACAATAAGGAGAGTGTTTTATGTCAACGTAATCCAACCAATTTGTATATCTATTTCATTTTTCATTATTTTTAGTGATGATAGATAAGATGAAAGCTAAGAAATACCTATATATTTAAAGCCATGTGTCTAATCATAGGTACATATGCTGAAAATACCTCCTATGTTGACATGGTGGGAATGGATATGATGAAAGATATGAATATGAAAGGAATGAATAGATATCATTTCTCTTATCTTCTACCCAACGACAGTTTTATTGGAACACTGGGAAAGAAGAGAAAGTGGGACAACCATCACAATATTGGTGGAGGTGGTTCTTATCAGTGAACCTCCAGAGAAAAATATATAGCATTCTATAGTGTTTTCAAAACTTTCTATCAGTATGAAGATACTACTTTAAATGTTGTTGTTTTCCCAAACGTACAAAGATTTTAAAATCTTGTATCCATAGAAGAAATATATAGAGGTTTTTTTGAGCTATGTACTTTCCCTGTTATAGTTACAAATCATCATATCAAAATCCCCCTATGATACATTTAAATGGTTCATGATCCATAGGGTATTATCCTTAAACCTTGGAAGTTACTAACTTTCTTATAGTGGATTACTTTTAAATAGAGGATGACATAGGTTTGATTATATTAAGAAGTAAATTTTATTCATCATTTATAAAGAACAATTGTTTTGATATAAGTTCTTTATAATTCTTCATATCAACCCATTTTTTGATATGAACAGACATCAAAAGGAGCCCATTTCATTTACTACAGAGTTGTAGACTCCTATCGGAAAGTGTACGGAGTAAGGGTTTCAATTTCTGTTCAACTCTTTATCAATAATATACATAGAGTTGTTCCGGGATTTATTATTTCTTGATCTAGATCTGGTCTAGATCATCACCAAAATGGATTTTCTTGTTCCCCACAATCCTATGATTGGTTATTATCATATGTGTGTTTCATTTTCTATCACTTATGGGTGCTATCAGGTGTTTTAGAAATAGTGAGACCTGAGGATTGATGCGTGAATTTTGAAATTTTGTTTTATACTATTATAGTTGGGCCCTGTGAGGTTTCCTATATTTTCTATCTTCTCAATGGCTTCCCAAATGAATTTTCCTATCATTATCTATATAGAGAGTTAGAGTTTAAGATTTTATAGCACTAGGTATAATGTTTATTTCTCTAACCTCTTATTTCAAGGAACGTATTGAGCTTAAATAACTTAAGATCTAGTTGGACAATTTGGTGGAGTAGGGATTTGTTCTCCCCTATGAATGAACGTTGGTATCCTAAATGATATTTTCCAAGAAGGATGGTGGTTCATTTTTTTTAGACAGAATATCATAAGTGGACTTGGTTGGTTGTTAAGATTATGTACCCCTTACCCCTTCTCTAATACTTGTTTGATCAGTTATATTGGGGGAATTGGATTCAAAAAACTGATATTCTTTTGGAAGTATTTAGAAACTATTGAATTTTTTGGAAGATATTGAAATGATTTTTTTGATTAATGATGTTTTTGTTTTGGGTCATGTATTTTTGGAATATAAGCTTTTAATTAACCCCAAAATGTGGAAGGCCACCACGTCATGGGAATAAAAACCCAATTTTTTTAATATATAAAGATTATTGGGGTTGGATAAATATTATTAGAAGATCATCAAGGATTTCTTGAAATTGGTTTCACCATTGATTTCTCTTACCAATACTGGGTTGATATTAACATGGGATGAAAAAATGTCATACTTATTTTGAGGAATTGAAATGGATTCTAACATCAGATCCTATTTTGATCTTACATAATACTCGTAAGATGTATGTGGTATAGAATGAATCTTATGGTTTTGGGAATGATTATATAATTATGTAGGATGATCATGTTCTGTCAGATAGTTCTCATTACCTTCATCCACCACCAGAAAAATTACCCCAATCACGATTTAGAGCTCTATATGGCTATTCATTTTCCTAAGTGCAAACTATGCCATCTTTTTTGGGGGCTAGTTCACATTCTTATCTAAACATAAGATTTTGATATATATAATTTCTCATAGGGAAAAAATATCTAACTAATATGGTGGGGTGAATACCAAGTGAAATTTTAATTTTATATCACCTAAACATGGGAGAAGGGGAATTCCATTTCTGATTCTCATAGTAGGAGAGACCCACCATAGGTTATTTTGGAATTGAAAGATTAGTGGAACCTGATTGGTATTTTTTCTCAGTTACATCTGGATGCACATGGGGATGTTTCTATTATAGTTATGACTCATTTATCATCATCTCTAATTTAATATATCCTTGTGGGTCAGTTAAAAAAAAATTAGAGAAACCAGGGAAATCTTTTATAGTGGGGAGACTATCTGTAGTAGGTCTATCACTTCTGCAAGTATTATCTGGTTTAAGATTTTTCATTTCATCCCACCATTTATGAGTAATTAAATATAGAATAATTTTTATATTAAATCATATTCAGTGCACCATGGTTCTATAAATATGTAATATAACCTGAAGGGGTATTTTTGGTTGTAAGGTATGTATGGTGGCATTGCAGATTATGTGTCCCACAATTAAACTTTGCAAATAAAAAAAATGAAATGCACAGGAGGCATTTTTATTTGATCCATCATCTTATTTTCTCAGTATAGAATTGGGATAAGGTGTTTATAGACTTTTTTGATAGATTATTAAGGATTCCCATTTAAAGAAATCTATCTGGGTTGTGATTGGCCAGTTGATGAAATCCTCTCATTTCATTCTGATAAGGGACACCAATATAGTTTAAGATATTGTTATGTTGTATTTGTAGGAGATAATGAGGTTACATGGGGTTTATTGTTTCCATTGTTTTTTATAGGGATCCTAGGTTTAGATTCTGGAAGAGTCTCTAGGAGGTGATGTGGACTCAGGTTAGGTTGAGTACAACTTATAATCCTTAGAATGATGGTCAAAAGTGAATTCTATTTAGATCATGGATGATATTCTCGATAATTGTGTCTTATTTTTTTTATTTCACAAGATAAATATCTAGGACTTTTTATGTTTGTGTATAATTGTAGTTACTTGTCACTGATTAAAATGACACCCTTCAAGGATTTTTTGGGTCACTCATAAAGGTCCCCTGTTTATTGGGAAGAGGTGGTAAAGGCAAATGGTGTGGAATTTAGTTTTTTTGGGTGAAATTGGTAATGATTCAACATATACAACAATATATGGTTATAGGTTAGAGTCAAAAATAATATTATATGAATCATCAGCATCATCATTTTGCGTTTTTCGTTGCTGATTGAGTTTTCATGATTGTTTCTCCTTGGTTGGGTCACTTTTGACAAAAGAAACATAGAAATAAATCATTGAGATATATTGATAAATTTGTTTCCATTTAGTTTCTTGGGATGTTTTTTTATTAGTTTTCATAAATGGATTCGTTTATAGGTATTCATGATATTTTCCACATATCCCATCCTAAGAAGTTACATATTTATCCTTCCAATGTTTTGATATGGGGAGAAATTTACGTGGATCCTGATACATCTATTCTAGAGAAACTGGTGGAGAATATTGATTATGAGATGAATGTATTTAAAGGGAAGTATATTAAATTTCTCAATTTATTGTGGAATAAAAGAGTAGATTATCATGAGACTTGGGAGGGTGAATTTTCAATGAGGGAGAAATTACGTCACCTCTTTCAAGAGAATTATTATTCCAAGAGACTACATAGGGGTGAAATGTCCAATAGTGGGGAGATTATAAGATCCTTGTAAAATTTTATTCTCTATTTTAAGGTTTACGAGTTCAAATTTTTTGGTTGTAGACTGTGTAGGTGAATTTATATTCATTTTCAATAGGGTTTATTCTTGGTGACATCCATAGGAAAAATTCCCATCATGAATTTGATTCATGTTGTGAGTCTTTTATATAGAAGAAACTATGTAACATATTAAGTAAATGAAAATAATTCATGAAATTAATGACATTGATTTCATGAATTATTTGATTGATATTATTATACCAAGATAATTCCTTTTTCTATATATAAGGAACTTAGTAGATTCATGTTGTGAATCTTGGATTTATGACATGTATCATTCGAGAAAAATAGTGTTTTATATTATATAAGATCAAATCCTAATTTATTATATGAGAAAAATACCTTCTAAAACCATATTTGTCATCCAATATATTTTAGTCAGCCCAATAATTTTTATATCACTTGATTTGGAACCTTTATCTCTTATACAGATGGTTACTTTTTTTTTGGAAAGTGTTTAATTCTATCTTTTTATTCTTCATTTCTATTTGGTTTTGGATGTGGTGTTGGGATATATTTTCTAGATTGGTTTTCATGTGATGGTTCTTTTTTCTATCCCTTATAGATCCAATTTTCATCTACATTCAAACCATTTTACTATTTTTGTGTGGATTCCATTGAGGGTGGTGTGTGGTCTGATTTTAAGGTAGATAGTTATGTCCTTATTCTATATTGGATGAACTATAAATTGTCTTGGTTTGTTAATGGTTTTATCGTTTTTCATATCTAATTTTATTGTGTGAATTGGGTTTTTTGTAAAAAATATGATTTCCACTTATATTTGTAAACTAAAGGTTTTTTTTGAAAGTGTTATGAAATGGATATAAGAAATGGGGTTTGAATTCATGATTTTAGGAGAAATGGTTGTTGGAATGTTTTGTTACATAAGAATACATTTTTAAAATGATTTGATTTAAGCCACACGTGGGATCATTGAGTAACTAGGTGGTGGGTTTTGTATTATTACATGTCCATTGTTTCCCTTTGGGTGTTCACTAATAGGGTGTTCCTCTATTACCCAAGGCATGTGTTCTATGGGATTGATCTTGACATTGTAGGGGGATCACACATAGATTCTTCCACTATTCCCCAGGTTCTGCTTTATAGGGACTTAAGTGAGCTTTATCGTTACGGATTATCATGGAACAAGTATATTATATAGCCTCTGCTATCCTAGGATTTTTACCACAATGCATTGTATTTTCCCAATTTTTCATTGATATACATATTTTGATAAATTTAAATATTTATGTAAATTATTATTTCAAACTGATTTACCTAATTTTTTAAAAAAAATGTAAAAATGGAAAATGTTTTACCATGATTTGATATAAAATATTAAAATTTTATATCATGCATGGTATTTCTTGAAAATTGAGAATATTGAGTTTTTTGTAGAGATACATTATTTGTAAAAACTAGGTTAGATCCTAAGAGGCATGTTTATCCAACATCATTTAAATTTCCAAAAGAATATGTAGTTCTCATATTGTCTCTTAACATAGGAAAATTAAATTAACCAAAGTGAGGTAGTGGGGTTTGTGTCAGCTGAGTATAGGTAGCTTGCGGTGATATGGTGGAGAATTTTGCACATATCAATATGAGTAGTTTTTTCCTATTAGAGTTTCCCTTCCATGCTTTTTTATATTTACCTTGATGCTTTGTGTTATTGTTTTGAGTTTTACCACTACCATTGTTTCCTTTTTTATGGAATGTATATTCTAGTTTTTCAATCAACTATGTATATATTCCATGTGTGTTGTTTTTTGTTAGGGAAAAGACATTCCATTTTTTTATTTATTCATGGGTTCTAGTTTCCTGCCCATGGGGATCGAGAATACCCTTTGGGTAAATGGAAATTATTTCAGGTGCTAGTGGAGGGTATACCGATTCGATTGGTTATAATATATTTTTATAGAATAATTTTAAATAAATTTTATAAAATGTTTTTGATATGAAAAAGGTTCTGAAATATGCAATTAATATATTTCTATTTTTATGCATGAAGATATAGTGAAACCAACTAAGAGATAATTTAAAATAAGTGTTTCATTGACCCAATTTCCAATTCATTAGGATATCTTATTATTAACTTCTATATAATTTTCAATATTTATTTAATCATATCATTCCCCTATTATATATGTAATTTTGTCTTTTTCTATAGGGATATTACTTATCTTCATCAGTAAACACATAGTTAATAAAATGTTTTTAATGTATAAAGCTGGTAATAATAACCCTCATTCTAACCAATTAATCTTCTATTTTATTTTATTGTTTTTATATATAATGTGTTTTATTTAATGAATTCAATATATTTTTTTCTATTATATTCTTCCAATTTTATATAACCTATTTTATAAATTCAATGTATTTAAATTTTTCTCAGATTTATTGTTTTCTTTAAAGATTCCTAAAAATATTAATGACGACATTTTTTTCACTATATACTAGTCCAAATTAATTAACCTAATTTCTGTTTATTTTCATGTATCTTAAATTTGTAACACTTTATATTAATGTCTCATTTCAAAAGACCTGTATTTTTATATTTTAATATAATTTTCACTTCATATTTTATAATAACATTTAAATGGGGTTTTGAAAGCTTTTTTATTTTAACTTGAATTTTTACTTCAAGGTTTTTCTATCATGATATGATGTTTTTATCACCCTATATATTTTATTATTATACATTTACTTAGGGAAGTTAATAATTTTTTTATCCTATGTTTTTATAACCTCACGTTATGTGATAATATTAAGAAATTGAATCTTTTTTCCTTGTGTTCTTTAAGATACAATAATGATTTATTTTAATTTTCACAAATATTCACAGATGACGATGGGTGAGGTCCTATATATCCCTCTAATACATTGATTTATGTTTATGTCTCATGAGCTCAAAAAAAGTACAAAATAGGATTTACCTCTATGCAAAGGGTACATGAGAGGATTTATCACATTCCAACGGTTATACATGGGGATTTATCCTAAGAAAAAGGGTCACACAAGTGGTTTTATTCCAACCCCAATGGTATATTGAATGATTGTTTCAATCCTAAGATGTCACATAGTGGTTATCCAAAGCCTACTATTTGATTAATGTCTTGGAGGGTAGCCAGAAAATTTTATTTCTATTCATATGATTATTCCATACTATTATGTCACAATATTGGGCATATAATTATTCTTTTTGACTCATGTTTATGTGTCATTATTCCATACACTTTTTATAAAATATATTTTTGTTCATTTTATATTATATGTCCTTCTATAATGACTTCAAAAATATAATTATTTTTATGTTCTATTTAATAATAAATTTATTACATTCACATGTTTTCTCATATGATTATGATTTATCCCTTTATGAAAAGTTGATAAATTTTCCCTTATTGTGTATTTTAGGTCATTCATTTATTAGGTTTTCTTTTCCTAAGGTTATATATATAAGAACAAATTTTGTAAATTTTAGAAGGGGGTCTAGATGAGTTTTTTTATAGAGTAATTATTGTAGATTAATATTTTTCGGTTTCTATTTCTCATGATAATAAAACTTTTTGTCCTAATATTGAGAATCTATTTATGGGATGTATTATCTTAATTATGAAATTATGGTACTATTTAAATAATTTTTACTTCGGGTTTCTTCACTAATCTCAATATCTTAACAGAAGGAATCACCAGTCTGAATTACCAATTACATACCCAATGTTATCCTATGTCAAACCCATCTATGATAAAATCTCAAACATTCAGATTCCAAAACCACCTAATCCTCAAGGTATAAAATTTGACCAAGTATGATCATATACACAAATTAGCTACATTATTATGAAAGATTAAGAAGACACATAATTAAAAACATAACAAAATAAAATCAAAAACCTAACCATATGCAAACTAAAATACAATAACCCTCATATAAGAAGACCTCCCTTACAAGACTACACTTGAGAATTCCTTCAATATACCAACTAAAAAAATCACCATCGACAATCCAAAAACCACATTAAAATGTAAAAAATATTCCAACATAGATTAGGAAATGATAAAACTATATAAATACATGAATATAATAAAAATATTATATCCAATAAGATATCCATCTTTGAAATGAACTTATAAAGAGTTATTAGTGAATCACTATGAAAAAAACACAAACTCCTCTAAATGATCAGAAAATGCCTTTACTATTCAATCACTTTGATAATGACTTGTATACATGATGTATTTATCCACATTCACATCTTTAGGTTAAGACCAATATATAAACACCACATTGGGAGACTTAAAATTCAGGGTGTATAAGAAAAAAATGTTCTTTGTCCACCAATCTATTTGGATTTGGAGTTTGGGACTAGAAAGATCATATCTACATGTTGAGAGGATTCATCAAGAGTGTTATCTTAAAGTTAAATAATTTTACATTATTTCTAAAAATTTCTAGGAGGATTAATATAAATAAACACAACATGAAGCCATTAAAGTCATTCACCCCCAATCCAAATTAAGTATTCCACTTTTTGACCATGGGGTGAATCTAAACATAAAAAGACACAAAAAACACACTAATTACACATCCTAATAATTGTTTACATTATAAGTTCCTATATCAACCAATATTTTAAAATCCATTTTAATAAGTCATTTATAAGAAAAATAACAAATCACATATTTTTCAAACAACCCATCCTTGGTAAAATACACCACATAATATAAAAAATTAATAAAACCATTTTAAAAATTCAATTAAATTTAATGTCACTTATAAATTAAATAATTTATGTTTAAATACTTCACAAAAAAATCCCACTTTTATTTTAAAAAAATTTCCATTAACGAAATTAAAATTATCCACTTTATAAAAGTACACATGTAAAATGGAGAGCCCCGATTAACATTAAGACTAGAATACCGATTTTAAAATTAACTTTTTTAAAGTCATATTTTTCATCCAATAAAATGAAAAAATCACCATAGACATATAATAATTTGAATACCATAAATCTATGAAAATAAATCAATTCTAAACTTATTAGAACACTATAATATCCCCATCAATCCTTCTTCAACAAAAGAATATCTTGATAAGAGAAATCTAGAATCCAAAGTGGTAAAAAAATGGGGAGGGATATAAAGTTATCCAAGGTTTTATTTTATGTATTTGTGGGTCACATTACATCCACGGAATAGAATCTATGAATTCATCAGAACCATCTAGAAAGTCTTTATAGGGTTTACCAGATCTTGTGATCTAACCAAGAAAATGTAGTTATTTTTCCACTATCATGTAAAAACTAATGTTAACCTAAAAATGAATATAAAAAATAATAAGGGATAAAAATAAATTTCATCAAGACTCAAATAAATCACAAAAATAGTAATTAATAGAATCATAATCAATGACCAATGCCCCGACTAACTATGGGAAATTGATGTTCTTAATAGGAAAGAGCTAGCTAGAATCTATTCACACCTAGCTATAGAGTATTGAGATCTCTATCTACATTCTACCCTAAGACTCTAAAAAATTATTTAAATCTATATATCATAATACTTTTATATAACCCAGTCACTAATACCATTTGTAATAAACTAACCTTGGCTGACCTAACCTGTCTGTCATCCTATCTCGCTACTGGGCCCAAATGATGTTCTTGATCCCCAAGGGTTGGAAAAAATTCCTAGGCATATATGGAAAAATTAATTTGGATAATTTCATCATCATACCAGATTTAACACCTATAAAATATTTTACTGAAGGTCCAATATGGATCTTACAACCATTGAATGTATGTCAATCATAAAATGCGACGAAATATAATAAATAAAAAATTCAAGTGAGTAATCACCAGTAATAATGATTTAACCCATAGATATCCTGAAATATAATGCAAAGTAGACACATAATGTGGAATAAGATCAAAAAAGGAAAAAAATAACCAAGAGACAATCTTGGGAAATATATAAATATACCAATAGAAAAAATAAAAAATTGAACCAAATCATTCAACATTTCCCTGAGACAAATGTTTCCTTACCAAATAATAACTCACCATTTTTAATTTAGAGAAAAAATAATAATACAACTTCGATCCTATATAAATCATGAAAACTACACACTCACATAGTAGTGTGAATACAGGGTGTGAGTGAACATGCATAGTCAGGTGAAACAAGCAATGGGTAACTCAATATGGATCTAATAAAAAATCCAAAAATTAATTTTTATTGAGAAAAATAGGAATTCACGTGGAAAAAATCATAGGATTCAATGTCTTATAACCCTTTTTAATATATATCCATTTCTATTATTTTGCAAATAGTTGGAAAACACTCCCATTTTCTTTCCAAATAATTATTTAAACACATAAAAAATTGTTTGAGAATCCAAAATAATTTAGAATCTATACATTTACTATTAAAAACAATTTAAGGAACCCCATGAACCTTTAAAAAGATTTAGGGAATCTAAAATACTCAAATTTATAATCATTAATTTTTATTTTTTCTGAAATACCCCTTATTCCAAGCCTACAATTCAATAATGAAATTTATTATATCACCCTAGAATAAACACATAATGATAATTTAAATAGAAATGAATCTATGAAATCTAATAATTCCATGAATTTTTAAATAAAACAATAGACAAAGAAACATTTATGACAAACTAGATGAAAATAGTTCCACAATGTGTCTCTTACCATGTAAAACACGGAAATAAAAAATGAACCACCCAACTGGGTCAAACAAAAAATAAATAAAAAATCTTTATTAGAATCACCCTGAAGAACTATATCCTCATGAAAAATGAATTTGGGTTCCTGAGAGAATGATAAATGTAGGGGAAATAGAGAATATAAGGATGATGAAGAGAAAATATTAGGACAGGGAGATATTACATTGAAGAAGGCTAGAAATCTGAGGAAAATAGGGATAAAATAGAAGGGAGTGGTTGAAGGATCTATCAATATAGATAAATGGGATCAAAAAAATTAATAATATGGGATAAAAGATATAAATCGTAAAGATCAATAGTAGAATAAATATAATTACAACTCTTAATGAAAACTTCAAAACTCATACATTTTGGGTACACAGTTTGGTGAACTGTGCACTAGTCATGATACCTACAATGGAAAATAAATTTACACTTGATTTATTTATTTTAATTTTTATTCCTATCCATCATCCAAATGTGGAAGTCACCCCAAAAAATGGGTAACACATTCACATAAAAACCCCCATACGTCTTGGAGAACCCAACACAAAATGTTAAAAGATACATTATCGATAATTATACAATTATTGCATTGTTATCACTCAGTCGCTACTAACAATGAATAAACCATAATACACCCATAAAAATTCATATTTTTAACAGAAATGCACAAAATTATTGAAATCTAATATCAATCCCAAATAAATAATATAAAAATTATAAAGGTAATAAGGGGTTTATCTAAATGTTTCTATGTGGGTTTTCTATAAGAAAACTGACATGGTTGGTGGAATTTATACCATAATAATAATCCCTTGGTGGAAAGGTGTTATAATGAAAGTCATGGTGTGCACTAAAAATAATCATTTTAATTAGATGTAATGATAATTTTCAATTATATATAGGTTTCCTTAATAAATCCTTATGATTATTAGATATATAAAATTGATTCCAGAAATCATTTTTGTTAATAGTAATTTTTCCAATGATATATATATAATACTACCAAAAGGTTTTGATATTATAAATGAGTATTCTAATGTTTTTAAGTTTCAATGATCAATTGATGGATTAAATAACTCCTCTGGGATTTGGAATATACAGTTTGGGAATTTAATCAAAATGTTTTGTATCATCAAGAACACATATCATTCTTGTGTATACGAGTGAATTAGTGGGATTGTGGTTGTGTTTCTGATATTGTGTGTGAATGAAATACCTATTGTAAAAAATGATGTCACAAAATTAAAATCTATTAATATGTGGTTGGTATAATGGTTAATGATGAAACACATAGGTGAATTTGCCTATATAATGGGTATAAAGATCAATAGAGGCAAATATAAGTGGTTTCTTAGACTAATTCAGAAAATGTATATTGGTGATGTGTTAAACCCATTTATTATGGAAGTCTCGAAGAATGATTTATTAGAATGTTTCCTATAAGGAATATTAATAAGATTCAAGATCATTCTAAAGTGTTATAAAGGGTTTATTTGATGACTTATATATACTCCATGGGATCTATTATATATCCTAGGATGTGTAATTGATATTTTTTTAACTTTTTCATTGATCATAACTAATACAATCCAAATAAATGGTATCAAAAATCAATTTATTACATTAAATAACACCTTAAAATATTTATAAAGACGTAAGGGTTTTTTACTGGTATTTAGAAGAGGGGATTATCTCATTTTAAAGGGTTATATTTATGCTAGTTTCCAATATGAAGATGCTGATACAGGATCTTAATATGGTTTCATGTTTTCCTAAACAATGGAGTTATCAGTTGGAATATTTCCAAATCAACAACTATATCAGACTCAGAAATAGAGGTAGTTTACAATTCTATACTAGATTCTATGATGGAATCTCCTTGGATTAAGATGTTTATTAATAAAAATGGTGCAGTTCTAATCATTGAGGGAGATACTAAGATTTAAAGTGACAATAATGAACCAATTTTATAGGAAAAGGAACCCCAGTATCACTAATAGAGAAACCAAATCTGTCACAAGAAACATTTCATTCCAAAGATCACTAAGAGAGGTGAAATATTGATCTATTAGGTGGATATAGAGGATAATATAATAGATTAATTAAAAAACATTAACTCAATGAAAACATGAGGGTTATTTGGGCTCTATTAGAATTAGATACCTGAGATATTATATTAAATGCTTGTAATATATATCATGAGTTTATAACAAATAAAATATTAATTTATTATACAGTCATGTATAATGAATTTTTATTACATGAATAGTAGATTATAATAACCCCTAAAAGTATGGATTTGAGTTATTCTTAATTGAATATCATCACATGGTATAATGGTTTGTGATTATTTGTTAATATTACTTTGAGTAGAATATTATAATTGACGCAAAGAGTATGTAAGATTGAAAAATAACATACTAATGAGATAATAAGAGAATTATTATTATCTAGATTGACCTATTAAATTATATTATATAAAAATTATTCTTGTAATTGATATACTTAGGTTGGTTTTCTTATTTTTAATCCCCATTACATGAGTTTGGTGAGTTACCTAGCTTAATAACCTTTACATTTTGATACATTTTTATAAAACCATTGATTCTAATCTACTCCAAGGTTGGTGGGTATATTTCTAATAATATCATCAATTAGATCTTATATAAGGTGGAATGATTCCAATTATATGAAAAAGTAATGAAATCAAGTACCATGATTAAAATATACTCAGTAAATTCATGGCCATGCTTAGTTGAGTGACATGTGATGTGCTAGAATACTTATTTGAAGCGAATTTGAAGTATTCATTAATTATATTAAATATTCTTAAGTGAATAAAGAATGTATGAAATGAAATATATTATATAGAAATGATAGATATCTAGTGTTCACTCACTATGTTAGCAAAAGGGGTTTACATAGGTACACAAATGATATACATGATTTATATTTTGATATACATGTTTATATGGAGATTAGATCATGTTTGATTAGGATCACACCAGATATTTTTATATATTATTAAAGACTGAAATATTACTAGAGGTCAGTATTTTCCTACTTATATAAGAACAGGATTTCATATTTATTTTCAAAACAACAATGTCTATTTGGGTCACATAGTTAGAATTTAGGATAAGAAATGATTTTTTAATAAAGTGTTTTCTATAAATGAAGAGAGTCTGATAAACAACATTGAAAAGAGTATGGATGGATGCACAATGAGTTATTATGTTTTTTATAATGTATTTATAGTATTTTAGTGTAGTTTGGATGTTGTTTTAAATAAACTAAAATATTCTTATCTTATTTTATAATATACCACAAGCAATATATTTCAATAATAAAATGATGCAAATCCCATTTTATGATATCCAGATATCATATAGGGTTGAGATTCCTATATCATAGTATATGATAAGATTAATATATTAATTCATGGATACTATAATTTCTCCCACATAGTTTTCCATTATTTATTAATCAATGATTTGATTCATTTATGGAGTGAAAAATCATATTAAATGTTCAAAAAATAATATTCTCAATAAGTGTATGTTATGAGTAACACACATCAACATACATCTGATGGAAGCTGATCATTGACTCAATTCATTCAACGACAATAGTCTGTTTAAAGAGAAATGTTCACCATGTTGAGGTGTGTATAATTACACCAATCTATAGATAAATTTATCTCTTCTTCATTATTCACCATTCATCTTTCCAGTGAAGGTGAAATCATAACATTGGTCATAGAGGGTCCTCTCCATGTGTATGAGTATCATATTGGACGACATCATCCATGTGGTGGTGAGAGTCCATTAGGTGTCACAAGGTTATTATAATCATTAAAAATCATTCTAGTTTGATAGATTTGTAGATTTAATCAATAAATTGAAACCTATTTCTTTATATTAAAAATCATATATTTTTTTTTATTGATTATAGTCCATTAAACTTAATGAATTTATTCCATTACATTGATAATGTATTGATTCACTAGAACACATCTAATCTTCCATCATCTTAGGGAAGAATTTAATCTTATTATTCATGAAAAAAAAAGATTTACCTCATTCTTTATTTTGAATGTTATTAAGTATATAAAGTGATAACCTTGAATTACTCTCTTATAAAAACTATACACCATTATCCACATATAATATCTTCAATTTTCCATATAAAATTTTAAAATTATAGGTTTTTATTATGTATTGGGGTTGTAAATTTATCTTAAACTTCAATAATGATTTAAAATCTAATTTCAAATGTTTCATTTCAATTATGATACTCCCCTCAAGATTCTCTTTACTATGAGATTATAATTTATTTAACATTCTTACAAGTTATATTATTCGTTATGAACCTTACTATTTCAAAAATATATATAATATGATTCTCCCATATCATAAACTAACATAACTCTTTATTAATAATGATATGATAATGTTCTATCCCAATATTTGTAACCCATTTTTTTAGCATGATACATTATGATTAGTATTGATTCATGTTCTATTTTCTTATTTAGAACACATATACATTTATATATCAGGTTGTGAAGGATGTTCCTAGAATTAAATATCACCACATTTCATTGGAAGATAATTTTTCCCATGAGACACTATTTTTGGTACATCAGAAGTGATCCAATCACATTATGTTATTTCTTCCAAATAGTGAGAGTTGAATTATACTTACGATGTTCTATTTTATGTTTTTGTAAGTATCCATGGTTTCTTTTCACTTCTGAAATGCTTATATAAATCATTTTAACTTTATGATCATGATTTCAAATTAATCCTTTTGATGTTTTATTTATGTTATGATTATTATTCTCTCCTTGTTACCCTTTTATCATCCTCTTACTAGGTGTTATAGGTCATAAATTTATATTATGTATCTACCTAGGATATCCCATGTAGTGTTAAAAGGGAGAGTATAACATTCATTATAATATGAGGATGAAGATAAATAATTTTATTTATTTATTATTAGAATATTTAATATGTACATAATCTTACAAGGAATTATACCTTTAGATATATAAATTTTTATATGAATATTTATTTTACAAATTATGTAATAATAGTTTTTGAGACAAGGGACCTTATAATATTTTATATATCAATTATTTTATATATTTAGATTCTGTTTTAATACATTAGACCCACTCAGATATCATGTACATGGTGTTTTAATTGTAATATCATATTCTATATTTTGTTATAGCATGTTATTTTGGGATATGGTTGGATAATTACAATAAAGTCTAAATTTTTAAAGTTTTATCATGATAATTATTTATTAAAATATTTTTATTTTTTATGGTAATTTGATAGAGTGGATAATTACCCCATGATATTTATAGAACATTAACATTATTTGGAATTCCCTAGCGTACACGGAGGCGGGCCTGAGATCATATGATGACATGACTGGACAATATTTTGGATTATTAGTATAAGGATGATTCATAGTGGTAGTAGAGAATTGTTTTATTTTTTTAATATAAGGACGTGGTATAAGAAGATAGTAATGTTCTACACATTATATAGACTTTATTCCTATTATTAACTAACTTTTTATGGGTAAATCCCATGTTACAAAAGTATATGGATATGATTTATTGTTTTTTAAGTGACCAAAAAATCACTTAACAAAATTATCATATAATTTAATATGGATATTTAATAAATATCACAGTAATAAACACCCTATGACCATAAATAATTAGTTTTTTTGGTGACTATATATGTAATAATATTATTTATAAACAATCCATGACATCTCCTACAAAAATTCTCCCCATATGGTAGCCTTATAGACTCATCTTACTTAATATGCATTATTAAAACATGGGGAAATATAAACACAGAAAGTGGTGAGATCAAATTATCAATAAGTATAAGTATAAGAGCTACCAATTGATGATCATAAGTGTGCTTAAAATAAATATAAGGGAATGATAACATGATCATAACATTAAAAATTCCCAAAAGTTACATAAAATAAATCATTGGTCCTAGAATAATTATTGTCACAAAAATAGACACGAGTCATAAGAGTGAAAAATAATAAATAATCAGTTGTGTGTCATTAAAGCATATCAGAATCAAAATACATATGTTTATGGATTATACGTAAGAATATATATCACATTTCAAGGATATCGACCAAGACATTAAACACATAATAGGATTGGGATAACCACAGGTATACTTTCCTGGGATTAGTTTAACGACCAGTGTACCCTATTCGGCAGATGAAAATTAATCTTGTACCATTTGTGATAATGTGTTTTAAAACATCACCCAATTAATTATAGGTCTATACAATTTTGGTTTTTCTTATTACATAAAGAAATCTATACAAAATTATCCTACAAAATCATAATAACAATCATCATTTCATTAGAGCACAACTAATTCAGAGTAAAGATATAGGTTTCATAAAATCTTCCTTAAAATATCACAATCATAAGATATCTTGAGAATGATGTCGTTTGGAATCAAAATAAAATATCCCATAAGAAACATTAATGGATATTTACATAGATGGAAAACCCCTTTTATGATGATTTGATAAATCAATTTTAAAAATAAAAAAAATAGAACTTTACTTTTCAAAATAATTATGAAGCAAAATAAATTGAAAAGAACATTAAACTATAGAAATTAATATTTTTAACGAAGAATCATCAGAATGGAGGAAGAATGTATTCACATATAAAAAGCTAAAAAGCTTACTATTATAAAAAATAAACATGTGGAAAATGATACAATATTCATATATTATTAAAATAAATTTAGTTTAGTATAAAATAACATTAATAAATTATTGAATCATAGATAATGATATCCATAAAACCCTAAAAGGAATATGTTTATTGAGAAATAAAATTATCCACAAAAAACAAGAGGTGAGGTGAGATTCTCAAAAAAACACCACTTCAGAAAAGAAAAATGAAATTGATAATAGACTTTTAAAACCACAAAAATAACTAGAGGAGAAAAAAATGGTGGTGGTTTTGGAGATATCGTGCACACAATTGTTCCCCATATGGAAATTTATTAATGAAAATATTGATTTTAAAATGAGTTTAGAAAGAAAAACATACAAAATTAGTAACTTTTTATTTAAAATCACATTGAAAGAGTTGAAATGATATAGATTTATAAATCCACTTAATTTTTGGAAATGTATGATTAAGTTAGTCAATATGGTAATATATACACCACTTAAAAATAAACCAATGTGGAATATGATATATGTCTCAAAAAATGAAAGTCGGGATTAAAAACTCTTACATTTTTTCCTCAAATTTCATGAGTGATATTTAACCTCCTGTATAATTAATAGAACCATTTTAATATCCTATTTCGAAACCTTATTAAGACTTATTAAAATTTATTTTATAAATTTTCAATCATTCACTACACATGTATCAGTTTGTCGATGTTTATTTTCATAATTGAATGTTAGTAATTTTGATTATTACATATAGAACCACATTCTTTAATACCAAGTTAATCCTTAGAATATCAAAAAATATATTTAAATAATTTTCCTTAAGGACTAATTCATCCCCATGTTCACTTGATGGAAACTTTGGTCATGGTGCATGAGAATGACATACGTGAGGAACCCACTTCGATTAATTTACCAATATTAACTGATTACATTACAAGGATAGTTAATTTTCATTTCATCCATTTATAACTATGTTATTGAAATATATTACTCATTAATATCGTATATATGAATAAAATATATTTTATCACCCTCCCTGTAATGAATTTATGAAATATGGAACATGTCACTCCATGGATGAGGTATTCTGCACTTACACTCGGTCAACGTCTTAATTGTCCATAAATGAGTAGAAGGTAAAAAATATCTCTATTTTGCAAAAAAAATATGGGGGAGATAGATAATGGGTTTTATCACCACATGACTTAAAAATATATTTCTTTCCTAATATATTTATTTTTGTGGATTGTTTATAATGTATGCAACAACGAGTTTGAACAAAATTCTATTTAGTCACATCTTCCATAGACAACTAAACTCTAAAACATTTAGTGAAATATTATAGTATATTTTTATTTTTTTATCTAATTAATTTTTTTATATTCATCCAATAAATTTTATAAGAATAAGATGAAAATAAACAAAATATTATACAAAAAACATATATTTGTATAAAACAAGTTTCACCACCTCTTAATTGAGAACACATTTTAAATAAAAACCGTAACACTGTTATATATTATATTTGAAAAAATAAGTTTATTTTTTACATCATAATATATAAAATTAATTGGAATGTTTTTTTGATAATTCTCAGGTTTTGATGAATTGTGAAAAAATATTTTGTTTTAATTTAAAACAATGTTTTCATGCGAGTAATTTATTATGGTAAATCATATTTTCAATTGTTTTTAATTTAAGATGATAATAATTTTTTATCATTTAATAAAATTTAGGTCATTGGAATCAATTTTTCCTTTAATATGAAGATAAAAACATTAAAATCTTTAGTAGATTTTGATACTAAAAAGTTGTTTTTTCATTCTTTTAGTGGAATAAATTTTAAATTTTTTAATCTAAATTCTGGGATATAAATTTTGAAAAATTGATTCCATATTTGGTATTTTTTGGTCAAAATTATTTAAATATTATTTTTTATTTTTTTCATATTAATTTTAAACATAGTAATATTTTAATAGCCACATTTAAGTTTTAATCTTGTAATTATGCATAAAAATAATACTATAAAGACTATAAAATTATATTAAAACATATCCTGACATAATGAGATGCATGTTATTTAAAATAATTAATCATTGGGAAAAATGTTTAACATTTGGAATCCACTTGTATGAGAGTATGATAATTTCAATATTATATTTCAAGAAAAGTCAAATTTTTAACACTTTTATTTTTAATAAGTGAAATATTTTTAATATAGGGGTTATATAGAGAATATGTATGAAAAAAATAACCTTTTAAAATTTAAATTGTTTATATTTATCATGATAATTTATTTATAATTTTTCTATAAGAACTAATTAAATTGGAGGTTTTCATAATGATGATTCTGTAATTGTTTAATTAAACGAAATATCAAATAAATGATATTAAAAATCAAAAAATATATATAATTTGGGATGATTATTTTTATAAACTAATTTTTAAGATTAATTTCAATTGTTATTGGGTTTTAATAATAATTGGTTAGAATTTATATTTTTATTATGATATTTTTCAAAAATCACATAATGAATAGTGTCAAAATCTACATTATTAATATTTTAAAATAAAAAATATTTATTAAATGATGTAAAATAAATAAGAATCTAAATTCTATCTGACTGATTTCATATGTCTTTAAATTTCTTCAATGACTCATTTATTAGTCTTTTTTAATTTCATAGTAATTATAATAACCCTCAACGTTTAAATTATATAATGTCACACTAAGATTTAAAAGGGGTTAACAAAGGGTTAATACCAAAAGATAAGGGAAATAATGTGAGGAAAAAATTTAAAAAAATATTTTTTATGTGGAAATAGACAAATAATAATCTTATATTCTAATAAACCCACATTAATTCGATTTGTAATTGGAAATTATTTTATATTAATTTTATAACATGAGAGTTTCACTAAGTGACCATCACATAAATTATAAAATAGAACCACATTCCCAACTTCCTCACACAACATTGACCATTCTATATCGATAGAAAACTGACCAGTTCTATTCCTAATATCCTCATCCATGTTTTTAGGTTTTGTTTCTCCCAAAATACCTTCCATATATCCCTTGGAAAGATATCAAAAAGAATTCCACCGAATAAGAGGTAATTGTTTTTACTAAATCATTCGATTTATTTTCTTCTTCTACATCCTATTAATACGTTGTTTCCATGATAATGTAATAAATAAAGTATAATATATATGATGATATATGAATAAAGTTAATATACAATCATATTTCATGTTCCAACATTCCTATGAAAAGTAAAATCACCAAGCGTGTTTTTGTTCGACTTATCGTCTCAATGCCTCGTTGTAATCTATTTTTCATCACAACATTACATAGATGGATATAATGATGGTAATAATGTATATATAATATAATTATTACATGATATCTATCCTTTAAAAAATTAATATATCATAAACATTCTTATCCTTTCTCTTTTTAGGTGAATTATATTGTCACTTGTGCGTACATACAACCTACCATCTCCATGACATGATGTGATTAATATTCTATATAAAGAAATTCAATAATGGATGTACAAATATAATTAATGAATACATGTGGTATTTATAATATTAATTTCATTCTTTAGATTTTGTATATATATCCAATTAAATAAAATAAGGCTTTTATGATAAAACATGCATTGGAAAATGAAGCAATTAACAAAATAAACAAGGGAAAAATGAAATATTATTAACAAGAGGGTGATAAAATAAAATCAGAAGATAATATATGATATAATAAATATGTATATGGTTTTTATATAATTAATATCATGTTTTATAAAATTATACCATATGTTGAAGAACATTCAACTTAAAAAGAACTGCGAGTTAAGGATTTTCTCATCTCACATATACTTCTATGAGATATAATGATTATTAATCCCTTATTTCTTGTTTACGGTGTATGTATAAAAACATTGAATATATCATATAATAAATATAACAGTCTTTGTGGTAGTCAAATGTTTCATATTGGCATGGGACACTTTTATTTAGAATCATTTTCTATATCAATTATTCGATATATGAGGAATTTTTTGGACTAATATGACATTGGTTAAATACCATTTACTGTAAGACCCTAGATGGATATATAATCTCATCAGATGAATTAGGTGTCCAAAATAGATGGCCTTCTACTCGATATGATAATCCCTATTGTGATTTCTCTTGAAAGTAAAGGTACCATGTACTTAGGAAACAAGAAGTCCAATAATTAATATTTCATCTATTAAGAATTCTGTTATTATTTTTATCCATGTGATTATTGATTTGAAATTATATATGGATACATTACAGTCTCAAATTGATTATTTTAATGTCGTGTGTTTTTGTTAGGAAAATTTCTATATAGTTTTTTTCTCATTGAATCATTATTTTTTCCCCTATATATACCCTTATTAAGAATTTTATCTCACCATTATTATGTTTCATTTCCCCAGTTTATAAAGGGGAATCCTTTGAACCAGTTTAATGTATGCAAGGATTATATTTTTGATATTATTTATTTACATTCCTAATGTAATTTGATTATATTTTATGTAATCTTGTGTTACAAAACTGTTAAACTCTTATGTACCTTGTGGTTTGGAGCATATATATATACCAATGTGATAAAATAATGCACTATCACAAGGTTTCTAGGGTTGAGGAATTATAGTTGGTATCAAATGATTTTTAGAATAAACCTAGAGAACTAGATTTAGAAAAATTATACTTTGGAACATAACCTTTAGATAGACATTGAGGATAAGCATACAATAACATCCTAGAGTTTTTTAAGGTAGAAATTATGGAGGTATTCCAAGAAATACATCCATATCTAGACACTACAAGTGGACATGGTCCTAGAACTAATATACCTTGGGGTAACAAATATGACAAGGTGTGGCAAGACTTACTCGGCGTAACCTTGAAAATTTAAATGAGGTTTATTGTGAAACTGTTTTGAAAATATAGAGGGATATTATTAGGAGAATTTAAATTTTCATTGCCTACCATTATGAGGGTTTTTGAATTATTGATATCCCCAATTTAACCAACATTAATGATTTATGATGTATATATTTTTATACTATGTTGAGTTTTATACCATATTATAATTCATGATTTTATTATCTAATGTATTATATTCCATTATTTAGAAATAGATCCTAGAAGAATGAATGATATCAATAATCTTATAAATTTCAGAGATTTCCAGGTTGAGGAAACCAATACAGATGGTATTGGAATGGTGAAAATTATAGAAATTGAAGGGAAACATAATTTGATTTTGACAAATAACTATTTTTGAATAGATAAACATATTATATAGCAAGAATATCATTTTTTTTATCACTTTATGTGATAGAATCCCACAAAATATAATGGGACTACTAATCCAAGTGTAGATGAGAAAATGATTATATACCTCGAGATGATATTTTTGGCCTTAGGATAAAGTGAAATAGAAAATGATACACTCATGGTGTATTAACTCAAAGGTGATTCTAATCACTGGTGGTCCTTGATCCAGAATACTAGAGAGGGAGAAAAAATAGAACTCGAGGAACACATATCTTTTAAGGATACATATTTTGATAAAAAATCTCCTCATGATCAAAAAATTGAGATGAATAAAATTTTACTTCACTTAAATAAAAATGTATAATAGATTGTGGTTTATTATGAAGCTACCTTTATAGGTTCATCTAGGTATGATACAGATTACATATGCAATATTAGGTTCAATATTAACTACTTATTTGAATATCTTAAGACAAATCTCAGATGGGGGATATTTTCAAAGAATATTTTTCAACATTAGAAGAGATAGTCATATATTCCATAAAAATAGAGAATAAATTCTTAAGAGCATACATATTCAAAGGAAACTAAGAGAATAAGAGTTCCAATGAACACCTGGAAAAAAGAGAATGTTTTATAGAAGAAGATTAATATATTTACATCACGTGAAAATTGTGGAAATATTGATCCATGGGAATGATTAAATGGTACAGGATTTTGTTATAAGTGTGGAAAAAAGGGACATCATGTCATGAAATACAAAGGGATTAAGGAATAAACTGTTATTTAGTGTTATAGATACAATAATATAGGGAATTATGAAAACAAATTCCCCAGGAATCAAGGGAATCTACCACGGAAGGGGACAAGGGTAGAATTCCAAAAATATGAAATCATTATAGATGATTTAGAAGAAAACAATGAAGTACTGACAGGTACATTAAACATATTTTCGAATTTAAACATTGCATTATTTGATTCATGATTATTGCAGGATTTTTTGTTCAATTAAATTTCCATGGAAATTATTTATTTCCCTTTTGTTTTAATTAGAGTGTTTTTAGTTAAAACCCCAAGTGAAGTATCATTATAACAAATATGTTTTGGGATTCTCCAATTATGAAAAAAAAACATTATTACTATTTTAACTTGTTCTGATACCTCTTTTTGACTTTAATATAATCCTATATACAGACTGGATCTGAAAATATATTGACAAAATTTATTAAAAGTGGAAGGAAATTATGATATATGAGGAAGAAGAAAAATTCATTATCTTTAGAGTAAAAACTTACCATCTTGATTATTATCTAGATCCACCCCCAATATCTCAACTAAATGAAATTATTAGAGAATAATAGAAAACAACATCATGTGATGGAGAAGGTAATCTTCAAGTTGAGGATGTATTTATTATGTGAGAATACATTGATGTATTTTTGGAGTAATTACCTAGAAATCCCCCAGAACATGAAGTAAAATTTTCTATTGGTTCAATCCCTAATTCTCTGTTAATATAAAATATTTCTTATAGAATTTCCACTGTGTAATTAGTGGAGTAGAAAAAAGTAGATTATTTGGGTAATAATGGATTCATTCACCCCTAGAATGTTAGCATGGGGATCCCCATATTCTCTTAATTAAGATAAATGATAAATCCTTGAGGTTATTCATTGATTATAGGGAAATATATTATATTATAATAAAGAAAAAGTATCCTCTACACCCCATTGATGACTAGTTTGATCATCTATATAAAGACCAATATTTTTCAAAGATTGACCTTCATTCTGGGTATCATCAAATGAGTTCAGTGAATAAATAATTTATGAAAACATCTTTCATATGAGGTATGTAAATTATGACTTTATAGTAATTACATTTGTATTTACTAATGAACCCTCTATTTTTATTGAACTAATGAATAATGTATAGAAGGAATATCTTGATGAGTTTTTTTAGTATTCACTATTGATATTTTTTATATTATAAAATTTATGAGGATCATTGAAATAACATGAGGATGATTATTAAGACTCTTGTAAGGGGATAGTTATTTTTAATATTTATTAAGTGTGATTTATGGTTTCAAGATGTTCCCTTTCTTGGCCATATTTTGTCTATAGATGAAATATTTGTAGGCCCTGCAACAAAAATGACAGTTATATAATTCCTACATCCAAAATGTAACCATGGTATATAGTTTCATTTGTTTGGAAGGTTAATATCGGTGGTTCATTCAATGTATTTCATGATTGGAGAACCCATTATCCAATATTAAATATAAAGGGGTTATAGTTTTTTGGAAGAAGGAATGTGAATAATATTTTGACGATCTATAGAGAAGATTAATCAATGATCTGATTTTGAATATACCATTTCTAATTTATTTGATTGTCATATATAGGGATACATAAAATAAGGCAATGGTTGTGTCTTAAAAAATTATAAAACTACCCCATATGAATCAAGGAAATTGGAGACTCACAAATAGTAAATTCCATACCATGATCTTGAGATAAGAGCTATAATATTCAATTTGAAAATATGGAAACATTATCTTAATATTGAATGACAAGAAATATACATTTTCCATAAAAGTAAAAAATAAATATTCTAGTAGAAATATATCAACATGATAAAAATAATATAAATAGATCTACTCAAGTAATATGATTTATCAATACACAACCACCTAGGGAAAGAAAATAAGGTAACATATGCATTGAGTGGGAATGATCATGGATTTCTAACCAAAATGAGTCTTGAGAAGGATCCAATGTTCATGGATCTAATAATGATGGATATCGGAATTCATTAACAAATAGGGACATAAATCATTTTTCAAATAATTTAAAAACTGTCTTTATTAGATCAATTAAGGAATTCTCAATCTGAATCTGAGAAACTTTAGAAAAAAATTAAATTTGTAAATGAAGGAAATTCAGAAGATTTTTTATGTGTGTATATTGTTATAAAATTAGAAATTAGGATATGTGTTCTATCTAAAACAGATCAGAAAGGGTAATTTTTGGATGATACACATAGCTCATCTTTCTCTATACACCCTATTAGCTTAAAGATTGGTATGAGAAGGAATTTTTTTTGTAGGATAACATAAAGTGGGAAATTATTGACTAGGTGTCCTAATGTATGGATTTTACATAATTAAATGTAATGATGTAGGGTCCTAAAGGATTATTGAAACCTTTTTCTATTCCTGTGTGGAAATGGGAAGTAATTACCATGTAATTTTTTGTTGGACTACCAAGGTCTCCTAGAAGGAATGATGTTATATTGGTTAATGTTGATCCCCTTACTAAAAAAGAAATTTTTTCCAATAAGAGAAGAATTAACTATTAAACGACTATAAATACTTTATATTAATGAAGTTGTAAGACTTCATGCTCTACCCCTTTCTATTTTTGTATTATCAAGATTCCCATTTTGTATCAAAATTATATATGAGTCTTCGTAAGGCTCTAAATACTGAGATTCATTTGAGCAATGCCTACCATCCTCAAACTGATAGATAGTCTAAAAGAACATATGAAATAATGGGAGTCATGTTAATATCATGTTCACTTGACATTGAAGGTATATGGGATCAGTACACACTAATGGTAGTGTTTTCCTACAAAAATTGTTTCCAATCAATTATTAAAATCATTCCATATGAAGCATTATTTTGAAAGGGATTTCAAAGTCCACATACTAGGATGATGATAGTCAATGGAAAATCTTAATTCCAAAGCATGTTGATGATATGAAAAATTGTAATATTTATTCAAACACATACTAATGCATGTCAAAGTAGTCAAAAGATTTATACAAATAATCCATGGAAAGATTTAGAGTTCCAAGTGGGAGATCATGTTTTATTGAATGTATCTCCATTGAAAGGTGTTATAATGTTCAGTATGAAATGAAATCAATGTAATAGGTACATCAGATCCTTTTTATGCTTATAATGGTTGGAGTTGTAGCTTATCATTCTAAATTTCTTCCAAATCTCTCAAAAGTACATGATGTGTTTCACATATCTCCACTAAGGAAGCACATACGTGACCTAACACATGAGCTCAACATTGATGAAATAGATTTAGAACCTCACATTTAAGACTATGAATAACTCATACGAACTATTGTTACTAGATAGAATGTATTTTTGAATCAGACAACTCACCTAGTAAATGTACTCAATAAAAATAACAAAAAATGAAGAACCAACATGGAAAGAAGAAGATTCTATAAAGGAGAACTACCCAATTTTTTTTGAAGGTAACACCCCTAAATTTTCATGGATAAAAATGTTTTAGGGGGGAAGAATGTAGCACCCCACTATTTTACCATATTCACATTTTAGAATAAATTTAATTTTATGGAATGCTTATAATGTACGCTACAATGGGTTTGAACTAAACACTATTCAGTTATGGTTTCCATAGAAAATTAAATTCTAACACTTATAAAAAATTTATATAGAAAATTTATATGTTATATATCCTATAATATATTTTTACACTAATCCAATATATTTGATAGGCATAAGATAAGAATAATCCCAATATTACACATAAATATCCTATAATATATTTTTATGTCCAATTTTTAACACTTTAATATATTATATTTGAATAAATAAACTTATTATTTTAAATCATATTATAAAATATTTCTTTGGATGAATTTTTGGAATTTCTCAAATAGGTTTCATGTTTTGGTGAATTGTGATAAAATATATCATTTTAATTGAAAACAGATTTTTTCATATAAATAATTTATAGTGATAAAATATATTTTTAATTGGTTTTAGAGTATAAATTGATCTATTTTATATCATTTAGTATAATTTATGTAATTTTGATAAATTTTACAATGAATATGAATATAAAAACATTACACTCTTTTGTACATTTTCACTTTAAAAATTAATTTTCTCATTTCATCAACATGATGAATTTTAAATTAACCACTAAAAATTATATATTATGAATTTCAAAAATTGGATTCTATATTTTCAATCAGTTTGTAAAAATAATTTAAATATATTTATTTTATTTTGGGACTTATTAATAGTAAATCTATAAATATTTTATTACCACAATAATGGTTAAATTAGGTAATTATGGGTGAAATAATATAAAAAAGACTATAAAATTATCTGAAAATGTGTTAGAATTTCATTGTATGAGTTTTTTAGATCAAAAAAATCCTTGGGAAAAAATTATAACATCTTTATGCCACAAGAATTAGAGTATTTCAATTATAATATTATAATCAAAGAAAAGTTAATCATGTCACGATTTTGTTTTTAACAAGTGAAATATTTATAATATAGGGTTTTATAGGTAATATGATTGAATATAAATAGTATTTTAGAAGGTAAAATATTTATAAGTATCATTTTAATTTATTTATATTTTCTATACATGAAATAATTATATTAATTTCATTCATAATGATGATTCAGTAATTGATTAATTAATAGAAATTTAAAATAAAATATATTAAAAATAATAAATAAATATAATTTTAGATGACTAATGTAATAAATGATTTTTTAGATGAATTTTACATATTATATTTGTTTTATAATAGGTACTTCAATTGTATCTTTTTGTTGTGATATTTATATAAAGTCATGTAATGATTAGTGTCAAAAGTGACATTATTGATATATTAAAACAAAAAGTATTTTATTAAATGATATTTATTTAATAATAATCATAATGTTAGAAATTTTATTTCAATAAATTATAAAATTTCATTAATTACACTTTTATTAGTAATTTTTCATTTTATAGTGATTATATTAACCCTAAAATTTTAAATTACACATCTTCACTATAAGAGATAAAAAGAGTTAACTAAGGGTTAATGCCAAAATTATATGGTATGAATGTGACATAAACTTGTTTAAAAATAACTAGTTAAGATGATATTGAAACATAATCATCTTATATTCTAAAAATCTCACTTTTGACCCATTTTTAGTTGGAAATTAATTTATATTATTTTATTATTCTGAGAGTTTCCAAAAGTGACCCTCACATAAATTATAAAACGGATCCTCATCCATTACATCCTCACACATATTTAAGCCTTCTAGCTTGACAAAACAATAAATATTTATCTTCAAAACATACTTATAATTTTTCTGGAGTTTTTTATTCCCCCAAAATACCCACCACTGATCCCTTGAGAAGATATCTAATGGTAGTCCATTGAAGAAGAGGTGATCATTTTTACTAACTCATTCAAGTTAATTTCTTATTCCACTACCATGTAATGAGTTTTTTACTTGATAAATTAATAAATAATGTTTCATATATATACTATTACGTTATTATGGATATGAGAAAACAATATTCCACAGTTTTTCTATCCAATGAAATGAAATATCATCACGAGTACGTACATATGACATACTGTCTCCACATCATGGTGTAATATATTTTTCAACACTACATTACTTTGTTGATTATAATTATGAAAGTAATGGATATATATTATAATAATGACATAATATTTATCCTATAAAAATTAATATAACCCAATCTTCCTTATCCTTTAACTTATTAAGGGAATGATATCGTCGCTCCAGTGTATGTATGACCTACCATCTCAATGAAGCAATGTGATTCATTGTATATATCCAACCTTAATGAACGGATCTTAAAATATTTTTAATGATTAAATATGATATCAATAAGATTAATATAATTTTTGATATTATATATATATATATATATCTATTTCAAAATAACCAGGGCTTTTATGATAAAACATGTATACAAAAATGATGTTATTAACTCAGAAAACAAATTTAACAAAGAAATACTATAAAAAGGGGTGATACAATAATATAATATATTAAACATTAATGAGTTTTTTATATAAATTAATCACCTTTTACAAACAATTATATTGGAGTTTAATGAATGTATAACTAAAAAGAAAGTGTGACGTACAAATTATTTCATCTTAGTTTTACATCTATGAGATATAAGCCTTATACACAACTTATTCCATATCTGTGGTGTATATATACTTCCCTTTGATATATAATATCACAGATCTCGGGATGTTCCTGGTATTCAATTGTTTTACCATGGTACGAGACACTTTTATTTAAAATAATTTTTTAAATTAATTATTCAATATACGAAGAATTATTTGGACTGTTATGACACAGGTTGGGGATCATTTAATGAAATTCCTTAAATCCATTAGCAATATCAAGAGACAAAAATAAGTTGGAAAAAATCAGACGAGTTTCTACCAGATATGATAAATAGTCTAGTAAAATTTCTTCATATTAAAGGTACCATATACCTAGAAAACATGGCATATAGTAATTAAACATTTACACTTTTGAGAATTCAGTTATTATTATTATTATCCATTAGATTACTAATTTGACATTATGTATGGATACATTTTGTTGTTATATTTTTTATTTTAATATAATGTGTTATCATTTATTGACATTTCCATAAATAATTTTTGTCATTAATTCATTATTAATTCTGATATATTTACTCTTATTGAGAATTTGAGATCAGCCATATTATGTTTCCTTTCCCAATGTTATGAAGAATAAACCTTTGAATGTGTTTCAAGGATGAATATCTTTTTTTATTCTTTATCTGCTTTACAAAGGTAAAAAGCGTATCATGTTTGTAATCTTTTTCTAAGAAACTATTAAACTGTTTGTTCCCTTGTGATTTGAAGCTTATATTTATGCCAATGTAATAAAATAATGAACTAACTCCTTACTTGTGGGATTGGGATGTAAAATTTTAATATTAATATAATAAAATTTAAGTAAAATAATGATAATGATTAAATTATATTATAATTTCATGAATAGGTTTTGAGGGGGGTTTAAGAGAATGATAGAGAAGATAATGTTAGAGAGTGGGTAATACCCATGCTGAGAGTTTAACCTTTTATTAAAGGATCTGTTTGAAATGGGGGAATTAGGGATATTTCTATGACAAAGGGGATACCAAACGTGGAAAATAAAGTTATGTTTGGAATAATGGTAATATTTTCATTAGATAGTTTGACGATACATGTTCCATGAAGGGTGTGGAAGTGATCTCATTTTATTGGTGAGAAAGTGTGACTTTGACTTGGAAATGAATGTTATCTAAGGGTTAAGAATAAAATTTCATGTCAGTTATGTGAGGGAATGTTTATGAGACCCATTTTCATTAATATTAAGACTACCAAATGTATTATATAATGTGTAAACTATATTTAAACTAATAAAATTTCCCCATTTTTTATAATTATTACCATTATTAAGAATGATTAAAAATTAACAATAGAAATTATTTTACTAAAATAATAAAATGAACCCTATTGCTATATTTTTATGGGATTATTTGGAATATGTAATCAATTTAATCAAAAATAATTTAAAAATATGAGAAAATAGAATTTAAAAATGAAATAAATTTTATATTTATTTTTTATTTGAAAAATGAATTTTTTAAATTAATTATTTTTATTTCTATTTTTTATCTATTTATAATTATATTTTATTAAAATATTTTTCCTATTAAAGATATAATTTATAATAATTTTACCATAATATATATAGCTTCTAGAAATAAAAATATATATATCCCATAAAAATTCAATTTTAGGAAACAAGACATTTTTATCTAAAAAATGATCTTGTTAGTCACTTAGCTAAACTAATTGAACTTTTAAATGAATTAATATAAAAATGTTATTTTTTATTTATAAAAATATTTCATAGTACTTTTACCTTTATTTATATCTACATATTGAACTTCTTTTCTATAATGGTTTTATATTTATTTTTTTGGTTTTCTGTTTTGTGTGAAACAATTTCTCAAACACATCAAATTTATTTAAGAAAAATATATTCTAAAATCTCTAGGTGATAAATTATAATCACATTATAATAATTTCACCCTTGAAATTTAATTATTATAATAGAAATAGGTGATGATATGTTTGTCTCAGTACATCCTCAGGTTCCCATAACACTTACTCAAATTTATGGGTTCACCACAAGACTTTGATAAGGTCAGTGGTATTGTTCTAGAAGACTTCATATCATTGATAAAGAAATTACACCAATTATTCAACATAATAAAGATAAATATTTATATTTATAACCTCTAATTTTATTATGAATGATAGATCAGGTAAATACTTCCTCAAAAGTGATAAAATGAATATATCATGAACTTGGGAGAGGTTTGGTAGAAGCACCAAGTGATATGACACTAACCCTATATGACCAAGAATATCAAATAAAAGGATATATATAGGGATTAAAATCACCATATTTCTAAATATATTAAATTTTTTCTATTGATATTATCATAGGAATACCATATTAGCAATGCTGATCTTCAGATTTCAAAAGATGGGAATTCGTAACAATCGACTTGAATGATCTATTGGAAGATATTATGATATTAAAATTTTACTAGAGGAAGGTATTTATACCAACATCATTTGAAATCCATAAAAATGATATCTGTGTGTATTATAATGAATTAATTTTCTTCTCATATTGAATATCATTCTGAGGATGATAGTTAATTCTAATGTTTAAATCTTTATTAAATTGTTGATGAAGACATCTCAAGAATTTAAAGGTAAACATCAGATCTTGATCAGATACAATTGATAGTAGTACTGAAGTTACCATAACATTTAATTAATTTATATACTAGAACATTATTCAAGGGAGAAATATTCTCTAATAATAATTAAATTCACTAAATTCATAAGATAATAGACTACAACATAAATAGTGTTATGGACTTTAGATGTATTAATATGTTCTACGATTAAATCTATAGTGGTGGTTTCCCATTTCTATAATGGTATGTGAAATTCTTAAACCATCACCTTAGAATTTAAATTATCATACCTAATTTTTTAACTCCTATCATCAAGATATAGACACCGTAATAACCCTCATCGCATTTTAATATGAGAAATATTCCTTGATATCACTATATTTCATAATAATTATTACATGGATAATGAATCTTGAGATATGTGATTCATCCAAAAACTCCATTTTTAATTATTGTACTTAAGGGAAACATATATGGTTCTTAAATATTATTAGTTTTTCATGGTAATTTTTGAACTTTGTAACAATCCATACATTCTATTTAGTTTCTAATCCTCATTTTACACCACTGTCATCTTCACAAAGATGGATTTTTGAACCATTATTTTGGAATGATAGGGTTTTGTCATTCACTTATTATTTAAAGGACCATTCTATAGAAAACTATAATTATTTTATCCCTTTCAAACCTCATCATGTATAATATATCATTATCCTTCAGAATCAATGGTTCAACCACATTGGTCACCTTTCCATGGTAGTAATGTATTGATAATTCCAAATCATTAATCAACTATAAACATCTATATAGGAACATAATAAACTTTTTATATATTAATATATAATTAGTGTTCTTATTATTAGTATATTTATAAAAAAATTCATATAAATATAATCAATATATATTTTAATAGTAAAAATTATTACAAGTATTTGCAAATTATAAGTTGGGTTATTTTTCTCATGACACTTCAATTAGTGTGAGACATAAACTACCACCATTTCCAATAACATTAAAAAACATCCAAATAATATTTTATACAGATAAATATATATCAAAAAACTTTTTTCATTATAGGGTAGTGTTAGAATAAGTGCACATACCAACCTTCTCTTCATCACCTCAAAATCTCTATCATATATATTTATACGAAGTAACTTTCATCCCTTATACATCTACCAGTCTTTTGGATTTTTTAGTCATGACAATCTTATAACAAAGAATTGGTAGTAAGCAGAAAATAAAATATAACTATGAATATCAAAAGTTAATATTGGTTAGGGGAACTTTGCAAACAGATTTATCTTATAAGGATCCACTAAAATACCCTCATTGGTGATTACATTACTCATGAATGATAATTTCTATAACTAGATTTCATATTTTCAAAAAATTTCATAAAATTGAAATTTTTTATTGATATTTAACAAAATCCATAGATGATATAAAATATCATATTTTATCATGGAATATATGGGAATATCCCATAAAAAGAAAAACACAAACTGATCAGTATAATCCCCAATGTATTTATTCATTAGATCCATGAAGATAACTGGTGTATTTGTATGTTAGAAGGGAGTCACTATAATTTCATAGTGTATATACATCTTACATATGGTTATATCTTTTTTATCTACCCTATTCGCACATAGCAGATATTATCTAGATCAAAGGCCAATATTTTAGAAGAATTAATCTCTATGAGATTTATCAAAAAAATAATCAATATGGGGTAAATGAATCTTTTTAATTATATTTATCTTGATATTTTCTAGAAAATTAAGGCAATGAAATATTAAACTATATTTTTTCTTAAAAAATAATAGTTTCACCTCAAAGTGACAAACTTGGGAATATGAATTAATTTTCTATATTCTATTAGAGTTTATTATTTAATTTATATCACTCAATTAGATCCATTTTAAAAAGTGTTTTTTCAAAATTAGTACCACACCATTTATGAGTTTTGTTGAAAAAAACATCACAATTTCGGTGAAAACTATTCATATTTTTATGAAATACAATTGAATATTCCAAAATGATAGGAATATATTCAATATTGAGTTTCTAATAAATTATATGGGATATATATTCCTCATGAATAGTTAGTAGGACTCAAAAAGTGAGGTAATTCCCATTATAATTAATATTGATCCTCACACAAATATAAGATCATAGGTCGATTCAAAATATCGAATTTGAATTCCATTTATTAACAACTAAATGGGATATATATAGAGTGAAAATTCATGTCCAAAATCACATAAAATATAACTATATGGAGTGTAATAAGTCTTAAAGGAATTACATTTCCAAAAACATTCAACCATAAAGGATCTATAATCTTTAGATGAAATCATAATACAATTATGGGTTTTAACCAATAATTAAATATATAACCATTAAGGCTGTGTTTCGATACTATTATAAATTTATTCAGGTATAAAATGTTGGGTCTAACCTATCTGAAATAATAAATTTGAGATATAGAGTTGTTAATAATGGAACAATTCACAACATCTTTCTTATGACCCACTTAAACATTTTTTATCACCTGAGATTTACATTTATTCTTTGTATGTGGAGGTTTTTGACTTCAATTTTCATTATTGACTATCATTTTAGTGGAATTTATAACTTAATTTCCTAACCACATACAAATAAATAAATATCATGTGGGTGGTTCATTTGTTTGATCTTTATTTTCACCCATACCACCATGGAATTTGTGTGTTTTATGACCTTATTTTCTATACTGAAGAATTTACATGTCACTTGGAGACAATATCCCCCATGTTTATTTCCAAATATTCAACTTTAAGGGATATTTATTTTCCTTCCCCAGGGTTTTTATAATTTGAATATCCAAAAAATATATATGCCTCTTAGTTTACACATAATCGGAAAATAATGGGAGTATACACTCTCTATTTCAACCATAGGAGATCCTCCAATGATTTATTCATTAATATAAAAGTATATTATTTGATTTTTTTCAGATAATTGGTTATAAGCCACTAAAAATTGATCATTTTTCCTTTTAGGGTTTGTTATAAGACCATATGAACATATTAATATTATGGTGAAATTTTACTCATAAGTATTAATGGAATCATCTTATATTTTTTCATTTCTAATAATTCCCTCTCAATTTTAGTGAAAATATTTCTAAGAATATTTTTATTGAAAAATAAATTCTTAAACACTTCCATTTCATGATGTTAATTTCTTTATGTTACTTAATATTCTTAATATGTTTACACAATTGAGATGATTCACCTTGTAAGTTTTATACACTCGAAACAACCTTTTTATGTTCCAATAACAGGAGAATGAAAATATTATTTCTAAAGTATTGATCCATTTCATAGAAGTATGTGGAAAAAGGAACCACTAAATTGGGTAAGAATTTGCTTCAAAAATGAATCAATAAATGTTTTTATAAAATTATGTATTTCGGAGGTCAACAAGGTTTTTATTATTATTCATAACTAGGGAATGTTAGGTGAGAATTCAAATGGGGGGGGGGGGTTTACCATATCTCCCTTCCAATTTGGTGTTTATTTAAAAAATAACATCATTTTCCTTCTCAACCATTGTCAAATCAGTATTTTTTAATTATAGACATTGAATAAAATCTAAAATCTTTTTGTGATTATAATGTATCAATAATCAGAGTGAGGATCTTTATAATAATGAAAATAATTTCTATTATATCTTATATTGAGAAACCTTCTTACTATCCCATATAATTCTATGTTTCAATCTAAAATATATTGAAATCAATCAAAATGGTTCACAAAGAGAACTTGAATTATTAAAATGATATCCATTGGTGTATCAAACCATGTGTAGATTTTGGACTAATTTTCAAACACATTGTAAAGATCGAGTTAATACCCAATAATATTTTTTGGGTTATTACCCCAACGTGAATCTGTTCCAGCACCTGCATCCACTTGTTTATATGTAGAATGGGATGTAATTCCTATGAAATTAAATACTCTATATATTACCAAAATTTTATGATATTTAATTTATTTATACAGATCCCAAGAGTTATCAATAATGTCTTCCAATCCAAATCACTAGAAATAACTAAAAATTACATTGATACCCACTAAAAAATCCAAATAATCACTTACATAATTATTACATAATTTTATCTGAATATTAAATAAACCTCAAAATAATAAACACATGTGAATAAAAAATTATTATTATCCTTAAGGACTATATATATAATTAAATTATTGATAAATAAGCTTTGACATATCCCACAATCATTTTTCACATATAGTACCTTACTAGATTTATCTTACTCAATAACCTGCATTGTAACATTGGAGAGTCAAAAGAGAAGAAGGGGTGTGCTTAGAAGCTCTGCATGCGTAATCATGGAAGACATAAATCTATGATCATAAGTGATTATAATATAATCATAATGGTATTATTGCATTATTATAACTTATTAAATCATACTCAACAAGTCAGAGACCATAAATCTTGAGTCATGAAATATGGATATAAAAAAATACATAAATTATAATAGTTTGGAATCAACAATAATCAATCCCGAGACATGAGATCTTATAATAATAATATGATATATGTTTGTGTCATACGCGTAATAATATAAATTATATATCATGTCTACCCACAGATACATTTTTCACATAACAGGATTATGAAAAAAACCCATGTGCATTATTGGGATTGGGCTAACATCCAATGTATAATATTTTCTTTTAGCTAACTGGACATGTTCCATTTGATCTCATGATATATGAATCATTACCCATTTCATTGGATGAATATATTTTTGTAGTCCCACCCATAACATAATGAATATTGTACATAAATTTACTATAAGATCATAAAAACATTTTTCATTTCATAATATCTTAATTTACACATGGTAAATAAATGGGCTTCATGAAAAAATATACAAAATATCATTATCAGAATATATTGATTGAAATAAGTTGTATAGAATCATAAGAACATATCACATAATGAACATGAATTTTTTTAACATATATAAGAAACACCCCTTTAAGAATGTTAAAAAATATAAAATTAAAAAAAATGATATAATATACATTTTATTTTAAAAATAAATAATAATTAATGTAACATTAAAATCATTTAAAAACTGTGAATACAATATTTATAAAGAATAATTATCATAATGGTGAAACAATGTGTTAACATATAAAATTATAAAAAGGGATACTTTTTTCAAAATTAAACATCTTGAAAAACTTAAAATAACCCCTTAAATATTTTTTTAAAATAAATTAAAAATATAATAAATTTACCTAAATCTATTATCTATGTATTCATAAGCACATAAATAATATCATACATTAAATATAAAAATATATTATTTCAACTCCCAATAGAAATGAATAAGTGGGGTCATTTTCTCTCATAAATGTCACATCATGCAAATTACCTACCAGCAAATGTGAAATTGATTTAGGATATGTGAAAACCGAATAATAAGAATAGGAAAATAAAATTTTTTAGGTTTTAGATATTAATTTTACAAATTATTCCTTATATGGAAATTCAATCATTAAATTGTCAATATGAAAATGATATTGGAAATAAACCCATATGAATTTTGTATCCTTTGGTTTAAAACTACCTTGAAAGAGGGAACATGTTATGAATTTTTAAATACCATTAATTTCATGAATTTTATGATAAAATATATCTATATAACAGTATATACACCATAAAAATAGAAAATTGTTGAATATGGAATATGTTCTAAGGGATGATAGTTGAGATGAAGAACCCCAATATTTTCTCTTGAATTTTCTTAAATATATTTTCAGTAAGTTAAAATAAATATAACCATATTAATAACTTGGTTGATAAAATTATTCATTAATATTAAATTTTTGTTTTTAAATTATAATAATTCAATATACATGTATTAGTTAGTTAGTGTTTATTTTCTTTCTCGAATATTAATTTTAACTATTTCACAAATTTTTTGAACTACTTATGATGAAACTTGTTATTTTATAGAATTTTAATAAATAGAATATTATAAGATATATTAAAATCATTTTTAGTGATTATTCATCCCCATTTTTAGTTGATGGAAACTAAGAGCCCAATAATAACATATTATTCTGTAATGGTAGTGAATCCTTGGGTAATACATTTAAAACCAAATTCATGAAATATATGAATCCATTATATAATAAATATTAATAAAATATATTTTATTACAAACCATTTATGGTGGTTATGAAAAAAGGAATATATCGCTCTATGTAGGCATTAGTTCGCACATACTTGCAGATGACATTTTAATTTTACATTGAACTAAAAGAAGGTAAAATTTTATTTATATTTGTATAATATTAATCATTTATTAAATATAATATTTATTCATTAAATAACCACTTTTAACAATCCATGTAATTCATTTATGAAAAAATGACACATCTCTCATGGTGGTGGTTGTCCGTATATTACATGAGAAAAATATTTTCCTTTCTTGAATGGTTAGGATGGAGATAAATATTAGATTTTCCATTTATATAATAACTTTTATGAATAATAATTATATGATTTAATTATATTATAAATTATTTTATATTTTTGGATGGGTTTATGGAAAATATTAATAAGATAATGTTATAGATTTATTAATACTCATGTGTAAAATTTTAATTAGTTATACAATGATCCTTTAGAAATGGGTGAATTATGAAATATTATTCGAAAGTGGGGATTAAAACCATAAATGGGGATTTTAGGAGAGTTAAAATTATTATATATTGAAGATAATATCATGTTGTAGGTGTCTCTTCAACTGGATGGAATTGATAAACTTTACAGGGGAGAAAAAGATACTCTAACATGGAAATGAATGTGTGGTAATGGGTAAGAAAAGAATTTAATTTATGTTATGTGAGGATCTATAATAACACGAATCTTTTCATCAAGTATGTCTCTCTTTTCGGCTTTTTTTAGGGAAACGAAAAATTCTAGAAATTTCAAGAGTACACGCCAAGTACTTATGAGTACACGTCGTGTAACCAGTTACTACAGGTGACCGTGTACTAACTGCGTAACAGACAAGTACATGGAGATGTGAGGTGACCTGGAGACCGCCTTTAGTGGAGTCTGGTTAAAGAAAGTACACACCATGTACCCTTGAAGAACATGCCATGTACTTTTTTTATTTCATTAAATGGGCCGGGGTCACATCTAATCGAAAGAACACTCTTATTCTCCGCTCATCTCGTCTAGGGGAGTTCTTGGCTGATGATTCTTTTTTCAATCCCCCGACTCACCATCTGTTCTCTGAATCAACCACCATTGATTTCATTCGAATCTCTCTTGTGAGATCTTCCTTCTTCTAGAGCCTTGTTTCTGGATTCCTCTTCTTTCATGAGTTATCTTCAGTTGAACATTTTTGAATTTTTTTAGATCTATGACGTTCTATGGTGATTCAAGGCCTGAGGATTACATATATCAATCATACAATGTAGAGTTAGGTGGTTTGTGCATTTCCATATTTAGTCATTGAGTTATATATTCAAAATTTCCCAATACCATTGTTCTAGGTATTGCGTATTTATGGTATTTATCCCTGTTATTGCCTGCTTTGCCTTTTGTGATTGAGTAGAGGATTTATTATTGTAAATAGGTTTATTTAAAAAGATATAGATGTGTTTCCCATGTTTTATTGACATTGACCATTTGTTCCATCTTTTCCTATAAGGCTTATTTTTTTCCATGCCTAGTATTGTTAGGATGGAGTGATTTTATCTTACATGCTATGAGATGTTGTAGACTATTTAGACAAGTATTTCTTGAGGCTTACTTTGGGATTCCATATACCTTATGTTCATGATTTATTTACCCAGGGCTATGGAAACTTGGTGTACTATACCATAAATATAATGGATGATGAGATCTGCTCCAGAGTGTCTATTTACTTTTACTTTGCGAGCCCATAGTGGGGATTGACATTGTGCTCCCTCAGAGTGTTTTTAGTTCCTCGTTACGAGACCACAAGGGGAAGGGATGTTGATTTATTCACCAAAGTTTCTATAGTTACAGTTATAAGACCATAGGGGGAATTGGAAGTGAGTGCTTCCTCAGAGAGTATTTACAAATGATGAACTAGAGGGGTTAGACTGTGAGTACTTTCCAGAGGGTTTCTTTTTTTTGATTGATTGAACCAGATGGGTTAGGAGGTTATTACTTCCCAGAGGGTTATTTATGATTATTGGTTACATAAATATTTAATGAAAATAGATGTAATTGAAACTGTAGGACTGTTTACTTTTGTGTACTTTCTTTTTTATTGATTCATTTTACATATTGGCTACCATATATATTCACTGAATATTATGAATAGATCTTTGGGTGGTTGACTACTGGGAATCATCTCACACCCATTTTTTGGGTCATGCTTTTGGGCTCGAAATGATTATATTGTTGTAGGTATAGTTAAGAGAAAGCACCCTTCTACTTCAGATACTTGATTGTGGTGAAGCTAGAGAGCATGGGAACAAGCTGAGGTTTGCAATGTTGTTGGGGTTTATTTGTTTTCTTTTTTTAACTTTGGTTTAGTAATGTATTCTAGAACTTGGACTTTTTTGGATTATTTCTAGACAAATGTATCATGCATCATTTATATATGTGCTCCAGTTGTTTATTTCTTCTATATTCTAATGCTAACCAGATTTCATGTTATTATTGCTTCTGCTATTATTATCTATTTATTTCTGATGTGTTACTCTACTTATGAGTAAATAGTTTCCCCAATATCACACCCAAGTCCCTCGCTGCTAGTCGGAAGCCTCTGGAATTTGGGGAAATATGCTTGAGGCCATGTGACCAACCGAGTACGGGGCACCTATGGGTGGTTTCCGGAACCGGGGCACTAAAAAGTGGTATCAGAGGAATTATTTTCATCTGGACATACTGTTTGGAGTCTATATCCATGGATATTAATGAAATAGGTACTTGTTAATAATCTTTTCTTGGGAGTAGCTAACCCTTGTACAGGGAAAATCCAGTTTACCATGATTATATATTTTTTTCTAGTCTTGCAATTATTATAGTTGATTTGGTTCCACCACTCGGTAATTCAAATTTTTTGTGATGTTATCATTGATATTATTGAGGTTCCTTTTCTATTGAAATCTGATGAGATGGTGGTAGTCCATCTCATTCATCATATAGGCACTTTCGAGAGATAACAAGTCATGCATTCTCACCATTCCATTTAAGGTGAATTACTGATTACATGATGTTCTGATAGATGTTGTGCTTGATATGCATGGGGTTGAGATAGATTCCTTGATAGAATACCTGTATTTTGATAGGGTATTTCTAATATGTAAGGATTAGTTTGAATGAACACAAAACATTGGTTCTTGTGGTGGTATGATCCCTCACGGACCAGAATATGGTGGATCATTGAATTTTTATGCTTTTATATGACATGTAGAAGATTACAAGATTTTATTCATGGGGATTATGAGCCCTCACAGATCGGAATTGGGAACTTTAACGTTCGTTCAGTGTTTTCTGGGTCCCCGATAAGTTTTTGAGGCTTACTTTCTAGAAAAACCCAGAATACATGACATGTAACGACAAATACATGCCATGTATCTTTATGTTTGGGAAGGAAATTGTTTTCCAATGTACACGTTGTGTAATGCATGTACAGGTTGTGTAGTCTCTAATGATGTCACTGGATGTGTGGACAGAGAGATGGGGTTGGGAAATCCTTGGTGGAACACACCGTGCACTAGACATACATGCCGAGTGTATAGACCATGTGTTAGGTCATGTGACTAACAAAATGGGTTAGTGAAGTTCCTCTAGCACACACCATGTCTGGCACAAACACATCATGTAGATTCAGCTGTGTAACCATCCATGGGACAGACAACATGGGTCAGTGAAGTTCATCTAGTACACGCCATGTCTAGCATAAACACGTTGTGTAGTCTTTTTCTATGGGAACTGTGTGGGTTATTCATGTAGAAGAACTTAGGTAGGGGAAGGGGATTCAAGCACACACAGTGTTTGGGGGGAACACACTGTGTGTATGGGGTGTTACACGACTTGGGTTGGCATGAGTACACGCCCATGTGAAGGCTTAAAGAAACACATTGTGTAGGAGTTATACATGAAATGTATCCACCTTTTTGAAATATTGAATGATTTATTTATACTATTCCCTTCATGAACTTCTATGTTTCAGACCTGGTTAATTAGGATCTAAGGTGTGTGTTTGACCTTTTAGAGTCATGCCACTGAGATTTCCTGCGGTTGTATGCCAGTTACAGGACTATAACGACCCAAATATTTATTAATGAAAATTTATCTTGATCTAATTAAATTTCTTATTTTGTCAAATGGTTATAAAAAATGTGAACTTCATCGGTTTTATGTTTTGGTTTTTAAAATATCATAAATAATTGTGATCATTTCTAACATAACCGTTGAACAGTGGTCACATGATTAGAATAATTATAGGGCTTTAACAAATCCAATTTACTCAGAAAAAGGAAGCGATGGACTCATCTAGTAGACTTGCCCCATAAAAAGCCTATTTTTCGAAGCTCGAAAAGGAGGTGGCAGCATTGGGCATCACTCTTGACCAAGACCAATCTGAGCATGAATATGTTATTCTTGAGTATAACCATTTACGGTTGAAGTGGATGTTGATAGAGATTACCACCCAAACAATGTTATCTGAGCCACTCCAAGAGTCGGTCACTATCACACACCTTACCTTCGGTATTACACAGGTGTTTTAAGGGGTTATTCAACAAGAACCTAGTACTACGATTATGTACATTATTCTTATATAGAGAATGTACATTCTTTTTATTATTGTTACTTTGTAAACAGTTTTTAAATCACAAATAGTATTTTTAGTTAATATTCAACAAAGAAATATATTTTTATGAATTTATGGATTTTTGAATTAAATATAAATTCAATAAAATATTATTATTTTTTTCAAATTACTTTTTTTAAATATAAATGGTCGTATAATTTATATGAATACAATTTTGATTTTTATTCAGGTTTGATAGTTGTTTATTTCAAAACCCATGTATTTTTAATAAATATTGGATTTTATTTTAATAATAAAAACTAACATATATATATATTTATTTAGATAAAATGAATATTATTTTTGGAATCAGGACGTTGAAATTATCAAATGGTGAATTTTTCATAATTTTCTGGGACAATCAAAATTTTGGGTAAAACCTAAGTACCACTTAAATATATATTGTGTTTTATGACATCATATTTACCCCATAGTTATGTAATAAAATACTATAAACATTATTTTAGGACAATATATGTTTTAAAATTAAAATAATGTGATTTTGGGTATGTTTGATTTATTTTACAATGTTTTAGTGGACCCTTCAAGGCATATAAAACATTTTTTTCTTTTTAAATTGTTTTCCTTGAGAGTGTGGCTAACCTCCATATAAGAAACCCTATTATTTTAAGAAGTTTGGACATTGGAGTTTTAAAATATTGTTTTCCAATCCCATTTGGGAAAAACCGTGGGCAAAAACCATGGGCGGGTTTACAGTTTTCAGTAGTTTAATGTGCGGTGTCCCAAACCTAAATAATTAAGAATTCCCTCTACTTTTCTATATAAACCCACACAAGCTCCCACCTCCTCTTCACTAAAAGACTTTGGATTCCTTCCAACCTCTTCCCTATTCTCTCTAGAATCCTCTAAAGGTGCTCCAGGCTCCCAAAAATCCTCTCTCATGCCTCTTCCAAGCCACTGGAATCACACTTCCAAGTAAGGGATTATCACTTTCCTTATTTATGTCCAAGTATCTTTATATTGTTATGTCCTTTTATTTTCAATTATAAATGTTGGTGTATGATTTATCAAATCCACCGTAATTCCCTATTTATGTTTTGATGATGAGATACCCCTTTCTCTGTCATTAATTCCCCCCATTTACACCCTTTACTATGCCGAAATTCTATATGGAATTTCCCTCTCTTCATTTACATTCAAGTAATTCTTTTGTATCATGAATCTAAATTCCATTACAATTGTTGGTACATGTATCTATTCAACCCCCTTACTGGCCATTTCAAGTACATATGATGAGACACCCCTTTCTCTCTCATCAACCATTTTTAGAATTTCATATGTCACTCCGTTATGATGCTGAAATTACACCACATTTTTATATGCCAAAGACATTGTGTAGTGAATACCAAGCCCATTTCTCTATCAAGGGTATTAAATTTTATGAAAATTTACCTATTGATTATATATTTTCATGTATGAATTCCAAATTCCTTTATTTGGGAATAAATGATGATGAATCCATGTTTTATGATCCATCTATCACACTAATGCATGAAATGAATTGTTTGTGAAGGGTGAGCCCTAATAACGCTCCAATGCAATGGGTAATGTATAATATCATGATACTTTATGTGGAATTAGTGTTGACTCATTATAATTAAAATGAAATAAGGTTTTACACATAGTTCATGTACAATGAATTATTACTCATGCTCCATGTCCAATGATCCTTGGCTCATGATAATTCCATGTTAAGTGTTGTTTCCACATTTCCATGTTAAGATTATCATGATTTATCATGCCTTTATTTCATGTTTCTATTTTTCTCTATTGATATTCCTATTTTCTAACATTCACTGTATTCCTTATGTTATTCCATGATTATTCCCTTATTAGGATTTATAGCTCACCCTTTTATTATGCATGTCCTCAGTTTATCCTATGCAATGATAAGTATGAGGGAATGTAGTGGTCATGTAAAGGAAGTTTTCAATATGATGTTGTGTGCTATGCTTTATGTTGTTATATAATGTTTCTAAGCCCCAAAGACACTAGACATCTAGATATTCATTGTTTTATCAAGTGAATGGTTTATGTAATAAATCAAGTTTATGTATGTAATAAAGAATAGGGTTGTTATAGTTGGTATCAGAGGATAAGTTTAGTTGTTTTTGGGTTTAGGATTAGAAAAGCCTAGTGAATGACTTAGGATAAGAGTAAGTAAAATAAAAACAACCCAAAATATTGGTCAGTATTGAGTAAGTGGTTTAACAAGAAAATATATCCCTAACTAGATAGGAGCAGGTCGAGTCAGCTTTTGAAAATATGTATCTAGGGGTGAAAACCCTGAAAATGAGTTTTTGGATTGACCCGGGGTATCATGGTACATCACAATGGGCCTTGCGGCACTCTTTTTTACAAAAATATCAGGCGATATGCATTGGTAAATTCACATGCTTAGTATGAACCATTATTAAGGGAATTAAAAAAAATCCCTCTATTAATATATGTTTGAATGTAGATCATGGATAATATAGATTGAAGCTTATAGATTCATAAGTTAATGAAATAAAAGTAATTTATAAGTCATCTGTTTTGGTCCTTGGATTACCCTTTATGTGTAACCCCCAAATTGCACATTATCCTTAGCCCAGTTGGTGAGGACTCCTTATGTGCATCCTGGAGACCCAGGATAAAATCCAGGTGGAGGCTAATTGCTGGGTATTGTAGCAGTACTATAGCAGGAACTGTAGAGGGAATTGTTTGGCCTTGTAGCAGCTGGGAATATTCCTCTGTTTGGGCCTTCGGGCCACTGATTTGGTCCCCAAGTCCATTAAGTCTTTGGGGCCACCCTAGCCTTTGAGTCAGTAAGGCCTTTGGGCCACCTCATGGCCTTCAGGCCACCTTAAGTGTAGATGCGAAATCGAGAACCTACAATGAACATGCTTCAGAAGGAGGAGGGGCAAGGAGCTTTCAGCATATAAGAAGCTAAACAGATTGCAAGAATGAGTGGGTATGACACCATTCATTGTGAAAAGCCTGTGCATACACGAGAAATCCTAGAAAAATAGCCATTTGAAGGTGGGGTTCTTATTTCTTGATGAAGATGTTGGGTAGTATTAGTTCCAAGTTGTTATTCCGGGTTGTATGTAATGTTTGAAGTATACGGGCAATTAATTCCTCTAAGGCCTATAAGCCATGTAATACTTATGCCTAAGGGACTTTTAAGGGTTCCACCTCACCCCTTGACTGGTGGATTATCAAAACGCAATAAAACAATGAAGGCCATCAGGCCATTGGAGGATTTGTTACCCATAAATTTCATTTTATTCAGCCAATGGCCTGTAATATGAGGACTCCAGCTAATAAATGATGTGAAGATCGATGTAATGACAATGATAATGAGATGCCCAATCTGATGGGAGTGGGAATCATGAACTTTGTCTCAATACTCTCTTAGTTAAATCATGATTTTAATAGAAACATGTGTCAAAAGGAACGTTCAACCACCCCTAAGAAAGAACAAGTCACTATCTAGAGATTCATGAGACAATGTACTCCTAATTTTAATGGATCATACAATCCCTCAATCGTCAAACAATGGATCAACTCCATTAAAAATATCTTTTACATCCTTCAATATTCCGAATAAGAGAATCTTTGTCTGGATTCTTATCATATGAAGGTTGAAGCTAATAAATGGTGGACATTGATAAAAAATACAAACCTTGAGGAGGAGATTAAGGCGTTTCAATGGAAGGAATTATGAAATATGGTTTTTGATAAATATTTTCCATGCACCCTTCACCATTAAATCGAAAGGGAATTCCTTTCCCTCAAGCTAGAAGACAACGAATCCATTGGAGCGTATGGGGAAAAAATCAAAAGGTTTTCATGATATGCCTCCATCTTTTTCATTACCCATAAATGTAAGGTTGACCACTTCTTTGGTGGGATGAATCTTAGCCTATGTAAAGCCCTTGTGATCTCTGACTTTGATAACTATGAATAAATTGTCTGATGTTCCCTCAAGGTCGAAAAGGACATCAATGAATCTCAGGGGTATCATGGGGATAAAAACCATAAGTTGGTATTCAATTCTAGTGGTCCAATTGATAAATCTAATGGTGTTAAGAAGATCCATAGCCCAACTTTCCAAATGCGCGGAAAGAAGCACCCCGAAAATTACAATAAGGGGACGAGGAAATGCTTTAGGTGTGAAAGAGAAGTACACCTAGCTGTTAACTGCTGACAAGAAAAACCCATGAATGCGAAAGAGGAGAGGAACACTCCATTCGACTCTCAATGCATTATTCATTGCTTCAACTACAAAAAACGAAGGCATTATTAAAATCACTGCCCTAAGACAGGGGTTTTTGGAGGCAACCAATAACCTCTAAGGTAGAAAGGGTGATATTTTTCCATCACTACTACCAAAGTAAACCTTGACAATGTTGTGGTGACAGTTACACTGGTTATTCATTCAAGAATAGAAAAAAAAATTATTTAGGTTCTATGAATTCTTTTATATCCCAAAAGTTTATTAGAACAATCCCAACACCACCAAAAATTATATAAGTAAATATATCAGTGAGTACAACAATTGGGGAAATAATTACATCCCATAAATATAACACCTCCCCTATCATAATCGGTGGATTTAACTTCCCAAAAAATCTCATCATATTCTCTTTGGTAGAATTTGAATTCAATTCTTGTCATGGATTGGTTTTCCCTATATAGAGCTATCATAAATTGTCATGAGAGGTAAATCACTATCTATGTGGAGAATTGACCCCTAATTCTATAAAAGTGCAAGGAGGAAGATGAATCTTCTTTAGCTCCATCATCTCAAAAATGGATATTATTTCCCTATGAACATGTGTATCCGGATCATATGATTGAGTCTATGTAGGCTACCATCCTTGAAGACATGACTATTATGAGGGAATTCACTAATGTGTTTCCCAAATAATTGTATGATCTTCCTCCTAGAAGAGATGTTGAATTCAAAATTGATCTTATACCTGGAGTGTTGTAAATATACAAGAATCCATATAGAATGGATATCGTAGATCTTGAGGAGAAAAAGTATCAACTACATTAGAATCATGATAAAGGGTTTATATGCCCAAGTGCTTCACCATGGGGTGCACCATTCCTCTTCATCAAGAAGAAGGATGGGTCAATGCGCCTTTGCATCGAATATTGTGAGCTTAACAAAATCATGATAAAGAACAAGTATCATCTCCCATGAATAGATGACTTTTTTTATCAGATGCTAGGAGAAAAATACTTCTCCAAGGTAGATTTGTGGTCGAGATATTATCAAGCAAGGGTGAAGAAGGAAGATATCCCCATGACTGCCTTTCATACAAGATACTTGCACTATGAATTCATATTAATTCCTTTAAGAATCACTAATGCTCTAAAAATAATAATGGACTTGATGAATAGAGTCTTTAGAGATTAATGAGACAAATTTTTGGTATTCTTTGTATTTGATAATTTAATATACTAAAAATCCAACTAGGATCATGAGGGGAATGTAAGAATTGTACTTGAGATCTTGTGAAATGAGAAGCTATATGCAATGTACATCAAGTGTGAGTTATTCTTGAAGGAGGTCTCATTATTCGGCCATATCATCTCAAGAAATGAGATATCTATGGATCCCTCAAGGACAGCTGCAATAGAAGGATGGATGAGGCCAAAATTGATAATGGATATCTATTGCTTTTTCGGGTTATCGGGATATTATCGACGATTTGTTAGAAATTTTTCAAGATTTTCCAACCAACATACCAAGTTAACTCGGAAGGGAGTAATGTTTTCGTGGAGTGATGAATGTGAATAAAGCATCAATGTGTTTAAAAAGGAGTCTTATCACTGTGACTGTGCTATCTTTACCCACAATGGGCGATCTTTTTGTGGTATTCAGTGATGCTTCGAAAAAGGGACTAGGCAGTTTCTTGATGAAAAATGATAAAGTCATTACCTATGCTTTAAGGAAATTGAAAGTTCATGAGCAGTATTATCCAACACATGATCTGGAGTTGGATGTGGTGATCTTATCTTTATAAATTTGGTGGCATTATCTCTATGTGTAGAAGTGTGAAATATATACGGACTACAAAATCCCCATGTATATATTCACATAGAAAGAGTTGAACATGTGCCAACGAAGATGGTTAGAGCTGATCAAAGACTATGACTGCTCAATCTATTACCACCCTAGGAAAGTGAACAAGGCGTTGGATGCTCTAAGAAGAAAGGACCCAACGATTCTATAATGGATAAGAATTGATATAGATATAATCTTCTTAGATTTGATGAAGATGGAGATGGGAATCATAATGAAGGGAACATCATCAATCCTTTCACAAATGATTGATTAAGCGTCTCTTTTGGAAATGTTAGATGATGCTCAAAAGGATGATGTAGGAATTCAGAATAAAGTGGAAGCTATAAAAAGGGATATAATTGGAGTTCAATGATAATAAAGAAGGAATTTTAAAATTTGGGAAAATACTATGTGTTCCAACAAGTCAGGAGGTGATGAAGTAACTTTTTGATGGTGCACATATTTCAAATTCATTTATTCACCCAGGAAGTACATAGATGTATCCAGATGTACAAGATCATTATTGGTGGGATAATATGAAGAAGGAGATCACTGAGTACACATCAATGTGCCTAGTTTGTTGGAATGTGAAGGTAGAGAGGAAAATGTCTAAGGGGATGATGCAGCCATTGCCCATACCTGCATGGAAATGGGAGAACATCACCTTGAACTTTGTCATTGGACTTCCTAAGTCATCCAAAGGCAACAATTCTATCTAGGTTGTTGTGGATTGTCTTACAAATTCTGAACACTTTATTGAAATTCAGGAGGATTTATCATTGGATAAACTAGCATAGATATATATCAGAAAAGTGGTAAGGCTACATAGAGTACTACTATCTATTGTATCTGATCGAGATCTAAGATTCACCCCTATGTTTTGGAAGAGTCTTCAACATGCTCTGGATATTGAACTGAACATCAGTAGGGCCTATCATCCACAAACTAATGGCCAATCTGAGAAAAATATTTAGACACTAGAAGATTTGTTAAGATCTTGTTCAATAGTCTTTAAAGGAGGATGAGATCAACATCATCATCTAGATGAATTATCCGTTAATAACAGTTTCCACTCGAGCATCTGAATGGCACCTTATGAAGATATATTTGGGAAGAGGTTCAGAACACTGTCATGTTGAGATGAATTCAGTTAGAATAAGCTGCTAGGACTAGAAATGGTCATAGAAATGGTGGAAATGGTGAAAACCATTAGCTGCATATCAAGGCATCCCAGAGTCGACAGAATAGTTATGCAGATAACCATCGACGAGACCTTGTGTTTTAAGTTGGAGCCATGGTATTTCTACACATATCTCCAAGGAAGAAGGTCATGAGTTTTGGAAATAAGGGGAAGTTAAGTCCTAGGTACATCGGCCCCTTCGAGATTCTTGATCGTTTCGGGGCTATGGCCTATCAACTAGCACTTCCACCTACCATGGCCCAAGTACATGATGTTTTTCTTGAATCCCTCTTAAGGGAGTAAATACCAGACCCTTAAAATGTACTATCTTTAGAGGTAGTACATCTAGATGATGATCTTTTTTATGATGAGAAACCAGTGAAGATCTTAGATTGTAGATAAAAAGTTCTACGAAATAAGACAATGTTTCCCGTCAAGGTGTTGTGGGAAAACCAAAAGTTTGAAGAAGCGATGTGGGGATCAGAGGAAGTGATGAAGTAGAGTTACCCACATTTTTTTTGTGTGGGAAAAGGAAATTTCGAGGAAGAAATTTCATAAGAGGGGAAGATTATAACAACCCGAAAATTCATTAATGAAAATTCCTATTGATCTAATTAAATGTCTTATTATGGAAAATGGTTACAAAAAATGTGAACTTCTTTGGTTTTATGTGTGATATTTTAAAATACAATTATGAATTGTGACTATTTCTAATATAGTCTTTGAATAGTGATCACATGATTAGTATAAATATAGCGATTTAACCAATACAATTTACTTAGACAAAAAAAGATATGGACTCAACCAGTAGACTTTACCCGTATGAAGACCATTTATTAGAGCTAAAAAAAGAGGTGGCATCTTTGGGATACTCTCTTTACCAAGACCTAGCTGATATTTAATATGTTATGCTTGAGCATATCCACTTACGGGAGAATTGGAACTTGATAGATATTACCACTCGAGCAATGTTATCTGAGTCACCCCAAGAGTCTATCACCATCGTACACCATACCTTTTGGTCTTATGAGGGTATTTTAAGGAGTTATGTAACAAAACCCTAGTACTATGATTATGTACATTATTCTTGAATAGAGAATATACATTCTTTTTATTATTGTTACTTTTTAAATAATGTTTAAAGTACAAATAGTATTTTTAGTTAATATTCAACTAAGAAATCTATTTTGAAGAATTATTGGATTTTTGAATTAAATAATATTTTAATAAATTATTATTATTATTTTTAAATTAATTTTATTAAGTATAAATGGTCATATAATTTTTATGAATACAATTGTGATTTTTATAGTGGTTTGAAAGCTGTTTTTGTCAAAACTCAAGAATTTTTTATAAATATCAGATTTTATTATAAAAGTAAAAATTTAAATATTTAAAAAATTATTTAGCTAAAATGAAGATTATTTTTTGAATTAGGACTCCTATCCAATGGTTAGTTTTTCATAATTTTCTGATACAGCCAATTTTTTGGGTAAAAATTAAATATTGTTTGATTATATAATGTGTTTTATGACATAATAATGGTCCAATAGTGATTTAATAAAATTTTATAAACATTTTTTTATCCAATATATGTTTTAATATTAAAATAATGTGGTTTTGGGTTTGATTAATTTTTTTTAAAAACCATTAGTGGACCCTTTGTGGCTTATAAAACATTTTGTCTTTAAATTGTTTTCCTTGAGAGTGTGACTCACCTCCACATAAAAACCCCTATTATTTTAAGAAGATAGTCCATTGGAATTATAAAATATTTTTTTTCACTCCGTTTGGTAAAAACCATGGGCTGGATTGTGGTTTTGATTAGTTTAATGTGTGGTGTCCCAAACCAAAATAATAAAGAATTCCCTCTCTTTACTATATAATTTTACCCAAGCTCCAACTTCCTCTTCACTAAAAGCCATTGATGTTCATCCAACAACTTTCCTCCCCTCTCCAGAATCCTCTAATGGTTCCCCAAGCTCCCAAGAAGCTACTCTCAAGACTCTCCCAAGCATTTGGGATCCCACTTCCATGTAAGGGATTCTCACTTTCCTTATTTATGTCCATGTTTCCGTATATTGTTATGCCCTTTTATTTTCAATTATTAATGTTGGCATATGATTTCTAACCTCCCTAATACTGCTCTCTTTCTTTTTATATGATGAGAGACTCCTTTATCTCTCACTAATTCCTCCCATGTACACTCGTTACCATGTCGAAATTCTGTAAGGAATTTCTCTCTCCTCATTTACATTCAAGTAATTATTTTTTATCATGAATCAAAATTCCATTAAAATTTTTGGGACATGAATATATATGGCCTAATTACTGTCCCTTTCATGTATATATGATGAGACACCCAATTCCCTCTCATCAACCATTACTATAAATTCTTATGTCATGCTGTTATGCTGCCAAAATTGCACTACGTTTTTCTAAGATAAAGTCATTGTGTAGTGAATACCATTCCCATTTCTCTATCAAGGGTATTCAATTTTATGCACATCTAATTTTTTATTATAGAGTTTTAAGTATGAAATAATCATTAATTTATCCTAGAATAAATGATGATGAATCATTTTTTATGATCTATGTGGCACACTTATGCGTGAAATGAAATGTTTAAGGGTGGGCCCTAATAGCACTCCAAAGAATTGGGTAATGTATAGAATCCTGATACATCATGTGCAATGAGTATTGACTCATGCTAATTCAAGTGAAATGAGGGTTTACTCATAATTCATGTGAAATGAGGGATTACTCATGCTCCTTGTGCAATGATCCTTGGCTCATGTTAATTTCATGTTAAGTGTTGTTTCCACATTTCCATGTTATGATTATCATGCTTTATCAAGACATTATATCCATGTTTCTCTTGTGATCCATTGATATGCCTATTTTTTAACATGAATTTTTTTCCTCATGTTATTCCATGTTTATTCTCTTACTGGGATTTATAGCTCACCCTTTTCTTATGCTTGTCCTCAGGTTATCCTATACAATACTATGTACGAGGGAAAGTAGTGGTCATGTAAAGAAAGTACCCAATAATATGTTTCATTCTAGGAATTAAGTTGTTATGTAATGTTCCTAAGGCCCAAAGACACTATACCTCTAGATATTCTATGTTTTAACAAGTGAAGGTCTTATGTAATAAATCATGTTTAATTATGTAATAAAGAACATGGTTGTTATAAGGATAGTGATCAGACACTAGACATGGCTGATCAAGGACTACCAGCTGATCCTCCTATAGTGCCAGTCTTGGCACTAGCCTTTATCTCGAATGCAGTTGCTGATGCATTGTTCTGATAGGGATTTATGAGGTCCATGTATACCTTCCATGGAGTACCACATCATACACCTTCTATGGAAAAGTTGACGCAGGTTTCCCAGAAGGAGCATCCTCCGACCTTCACATGATACAGAGGACCTAAGGTCTCAATGTCATGGTTAGAAGCCATGCTATCTGTCTTTGAGCATCTAGAGATAACTCCAGAGAGGAGGGTGAATATCACTATGTATATTCATTCGGATTCAGTAAAGAGATGGTGGGATGTGATCTCACAGGATAGACACCAGCGGGTTAAGGCATGGGATGATTTCTAGTGTGGCTTCTACGATTACATAAACCCAAAGACATTGAGGGCCAATAAAGACCGATATTTCAGGAGTCTATAGTAGGGTACTCTTTCAGTTATGGAGTGTTATTCTCACTTTATAAAGCATCATCACATCACACCCATCCCAAGAGGTGGTGAGTTATTCCTGGAAAGAAGGTTTGAGGATGGTCTCTGGAACGACATTTGATATTAGGTGAAATTATTCAGGTTGACTTCCATAACCTCTATAATAAACCAGGTGCTAATCACATAGTGAAACCTATGGGATTATGGAGTTCTGAGCCAAGGCGGTTCAGCATTCAGAGTTGGTACCCCTCAGATTGAAAACTAGAAGTTCCATAGGGAGTCTACGCGTGTGGGTTTGAGGAAGAGAGATACTTCTTCTGGTGTCAAGGTGGTGTGCTACTAGTGCGGGAAGAGTAGGAATATGAGGCCACATTTCCTGAGAGACCCAGTGGAGTTCTGATATTGCAGCAAGATGTGCCATATCTAGTGTTTCTGTCAGATATTTTCACTAGAAGTGGCCAACAAAGGTTCTTCTATGACTCCTCATTCATGTGCAGGACAACTAGTTCCTCATCAGTGTGGGAACTGGAGTTATTCTGTCCATTCAGGAATAGGTGGAGGTCATGGTCATGGTAGCCAGTTGGATGGATTTTAATGACTACAGGGTGGATCATCTTAGGGTGGTCAGGAATGATCATAGGGCTGCGGTACATGCCATACTTTTTCAGTGGAGCATATCCAATAGGAGCAGGATCTCGACCCCTCTATAGTTCTAGGTACGATCCTAGTTTCCTCAGTTTTATCTTATACACTATTCAATACATGGGATTCCCATAGTTTCATATCTATTTCTATTGTGGATAGCCTTGGGCTCTGTATCTTTACTTCTACTGATGTCTTGACATTGGACACTCAGTTAGGGACTAGAACGGCTAGTGTACGTCATTGCAAGGTGTTCCCTCTTTAGGTTGGTGGGTGTCATTTAATCTAAGACCTCTATGTCTTAGAGATGATAGGCTATGATTTCATTCTCAGGATAGACTGGTTGGTTCCCTTCCAGGATTTGGTTGATTATTATCATTGTAGGGAGATTTTTATGTCACTAGAGGGCCGATCCTTTTTACATAAGGGTGTATCGGATGTCCAAGAAATAAGAGTAGGACCTGAGCTTTATGGGTTGGGAGGAGTTACATCCCAGATTGCTAGTCTATATTTGGATGACCATTGGACTTCACAGATAGACTTTCCTCTAGTGGTGGATTGTTTCAAAGATGTATTTCCAGAGGGATTTTTTGGTTGGATCCAGAGCGAGATGTAGAATTTTCTATTAATCTCGTGCTAGGAGCGGAATCATTGTCCATTATACCATATAGGATGGATACACTAGAGTTACTGGTTCTCATGAAGAAGTTGGAGGATTTACATAAAAATGGTTTCATTAGACCCAGTACCTCTGCTTGGGGTTCGCCTATCCTGTTTGCGAAGAAGGTGGACGGTACCCTCATACACTGTGTGGTTTATTGGAAGTTGAACTTGTTGATGGTCAAGAACTGATATCCCTTACCAAGGATTGATGATCTCTTAGATCATCTTTGAAGATACCGAGTGTTCTCGAAGATCAAATTGAGATACGGTTATCATCAGTTGCACGTTAGACCATCAGATATACCTTTTATAGCCTTTTGGAATAGATATGGTCTATATGAGTATGTACTTATGTTGTTCAGTCTCAAGAATGCACCTGTAGTTTGTATGGAACTAATGAACCAAGTGTTCCATCCATTCATGCATTACTTCATGGTAGTCTTCATGGATGATATATTGGTGTACTCTCATACTCGACACGATGATTACACGCATCTTGAGATCATTTCGAGTACACTGATAGAGCATAAGTTATATGCTATGCTCTCAAAATGCCACTTTTGGATCGACGAAATTCATTTCATGGGTCTTCTTATCTCGGAGATAGAAGTTTTAGTAGACCCAGAGAAAGTGAGAGCATTAGTTTCTTGGAAACAACCGAAGAAGGTTTTTGAGGTATGTTCTTTTCTAGGCATGGACAGTTACTGCATATGCTTAATACATAACTTTTTATGCTTTGAAGTGCCACTGATGGGATTGACTAAGAAGGGTACAATTTTTTTTGGACATATTATTTTGAGTCAGCCATTCAAGAGCTGAAAGGGAGGTTTAATTGAACATCGATACTAGATCTTCTAGATCTAGAAAAGAGCTATACTATATACCATGAGACATTAGGTATCGGGTTGGGAGCAGTGCTTATGTATGGGGAAGGGGTCATTGCATGTGGGTCTCGACTGTTGAGGCCACATGAGAGGAATTACCCGATGCACGATCTCGAGTTGGTTGCAGTTGTTCATGCTTTACTCTATTGGAGACATTATCTGATGGGAGATAATTTTGTGGTTTTCACCAACCTAAAAAGTATCAAGTATATATTCACTCAGCATAATCTGAATCTAAGACAATAATGGTGGGTTGATCTCCTTTAGTTCTTTGACTTTGAGCATGCCTACATGCTTGTAAAAGGCAACGTAGTGGCTTATGCATTGAGAAGGAGGATGAAAATAGAGGTAGTTTAGGAGTCTAGAAGTGAGTGTAAATTTATGTCTCTGTTCTCTGATATGAATTTGCAGGTTCATGACTGTCAAGGGAAGACATTTCTTTATTCTATTGTTGTTACCTCTAGTCTACTTGATTGAGTGTTTATGAGGTAGCTATCATATACTAAGGGCTTAGTCCCATGGGAATGTGTGTTAGGAGAGAACCCTATTCCTGGATGGATCATATGTGAGGTTGTGATATTGGGTTTTCATGGGAACATACAGGTGTTTGAAGACATACAACAGGAGCTAATGTAGGACTTTCATTCTTCAGTTTGGGTAGTTCATCCTGGTGTCACAAAGATGTATCGTGATCTACACTTTCTTTATTGGTGGCCAGGTATGAGTAGAAATGTTTTTGGGTTTGTCGTGAGGTGTTCCACCTATCAGTAGGTGAAGGCAGAGCATCATTGACCAGAATGGATTTTGTAATAGTTACCCATTCCCAATTGGAAGTGGAATGATGTCGCGATGGACTTTATGACGGGTTTACTGAGGTCACCTCGAGAGAATGATGTAGTTTTTGTTTTCATTGATAGACACATGAAGGTTGCTCACTTATTTCCGATTAAGGACACCTTCAGTATTGTTGAGCTGGGAAGTTTGTACATCTGATAGATTATACATTTTCATGGCGTTCCACAATCCATTTCTTTAGAAAGGGATCCCCATTTTACTTCTCGGGTCTGGTAGAAATTACATAGGGCTTTGGGTACATAGGTACTTATGATTACAGCTTACCACCCACAGACAGATGGCCAGTCCAAGCATACTATTCAAGTGCTGGAGGACATGATTCAAGCATGAAACCTAGATTTTGGAGGTTCTTGGGAGAATCATATACCTATAGTGGAGTTTTCCTACAATAATAATTATCATGAATCTTTTCAGATGAATCCTTTTGAGGCTTTTTACGGTAGGCCATGCTGATCACCCTGATGTTGGTTAGAGGATGGAGAGGTAGCTATCTTGGGACTTAGTTTTTTCTTGGAGACCGTAGAGAATATTCAGTTGATTTGGGAGATGAAGACAACTTCACTATAACGACAAAAGTCTTATACTAATCGACAGAGATGACCTATAGAGTTCAAGGTCAGATATCAGGTTTTCCTGCGTGTCACACCGAGGTTGGGATACATGAGAATTAGGAGATATGGAAAGATATTTCCAGGATATGTTGGGTCATTTGAGGTATTGGAGAGATTGGATCTAGTTTCCTATCGGTTGAAGTTACCTCAGAGGTACCAGGCTTTTCATGACATTTTCCACGTTTTCCAGTTGTAGCATTACTTTTCAGACCCATCTCATGTCCTTCCTCCTGAGGAGGTTGATTTGGAGGTGGATTCATCATTCGAGGATCATCTTATATGGATTGTGGATCACAGTGAAAATTTTCTTTGTGGTCAGTCTCTTATTCTAGTATAGGTCCTATGGAGACATAGGATAGTACAGGATGAGACTTGGGAAATGGAGATCGATATTCGATCACAATGGTCGGAGCTGTTCAAGGATTATTCTTCTACACATTATTGACAAGGAAATTTGGTGAAGAAAATATTTAAGGGGAGATGTTTTTAGGAACATAGATCTTATAGTTAGGTATGTCTTTAAATTCTGGTAGTTTTTTAGGAAAATAAGAAATTTTGGAAACTTTAGGAGTACACGGCATGGACTTATGACTATATATCGTGAACCTGATTGTTGTGGGTGACCGTGTACTGAACGTGTAATGGACAAGTACATGGATGTCTGGGGTTACTTGGAGACCGCTTGAAGCGGAGGCTGGTTAAAGTAAGTACACATCTTCTACCCTTGAAAAAAAAACAGTGTACTTGCATTTTATATAATAAATGGACTGGGGTCTCATCTAATCGATAGAACACCGTTATTCTCCACTCGCTTGAACCAGGAGCATCTGTGGCCAAATATTCTTCTCTATTCCCCCAAAATTTAAATTCATTCTCCTAATAGACCTCCATCGATTGAGTTGGAATCACCACAGTAAGATCTTCCTTCTTCTAGAGCCTTGTATCCAGATTCCTCTTCATTCTTGAGTTATCTTCAGTTGAATGTTTTATATGTTTTTTATATCTATGGAGTTATAGGGATATTCAAGTCTCGAGGCTCACGTATATCAATCGCAAAATGCCAAGGTAGGTGGTTTGTGCCTTTTCGTAGTTAGTCATTGAGTTATATGTGGAAAATATCCCAATAACATTGTTCGGGGTATTGCATGATTATGGTTTTTATCGCCGTTATTGCATGTGATGCCTTGTGTGATTGAGTATATTATTTATAATGGTAAATATGGTTATTTACCTTACTATGGATATGTTTACCATGTTTTCTTGATATTGATCATTTTTTCGAGATCTTCTAGTTAGGCTGCTTTGTTTTTCATGCCTTGTATTTTTAGGATGGAATGATTTTATCTAACATGCTATGAGATGTTATAGACTGTTTATCCAAGTAGTTCTTGGGCCTTACTTTGGTTTATCATATACCTTTTTTTCATGATTGATTTACACAGAGTTGTGGGAACCTGGTGTAGTAGACCATAGGGGGAATAGACACTAATGACTTCTCCAGAGTGTATGTTTACTTTTATATTGTGAGACCATAGGAGGGCTGCACTTTGTGCTCCCTTAGAGTGTCTATAGTACCTTGTTACGAGACCAAAGGGGATATTGGACATTGATTGATTCCCCAGAGTGTCTATAGTTACAGATATGAGACAATAGGGGGAATTGAAGGTGAGTGCATCCACAATGTGAGTAATTCCCAGAGGTTTGATTGTGTTTTATTCATTAAACTAGAGGGGTTAAGTTGTGAGTACTACCTAGAGGGTTACTTAGGATTATTGGTTACCTAACTAATAAATGAAAATAGATGTAATTGAAATTGTAGTATTGTTTACTTTTGAGTAATTCCTTATTTATTGCTTCATTTTACACATTACCTATCATATATATTCACTGACTGTTAGGCACAAATCTTTGGGTGGTTACCTATTGGTATTTTTCTCACACCTTGTTTGGTCATGCTTTTGGGCCCAAAAATATTATATTGTTGGAGGAAAAGATAATGGCAAGCGCCCTTCTACTTCTGATACATGATTGTTGTGGAGATGGAGAGCAGGGGACCATGCTGATACTTACAATGCTTTTAGGTTTTATTTATTTTTTTGTACATTGGTTTAGTACTGTATTTATAATTGTAAATTGTTTGTATGATTTCCTAGACATATATATAATTCATTATTCATATATGTACTCCAGTTGTTTATTTATTCAGTCTTCCACAGTTTACCAGATTGCATGTTATTAATGCTTCTACTATTGCAATCATTTTATTTAGGTTTCATTAATCTAACAAAGAGGGCATATTTTCCCCACTATTACACCCAAGTCCCTCGCTGCTAGTCGGAAGCCTCTGGTGTTTTGGGGAAATGCATTTGAGGCCATGTGACCAATCAGGTAAGGGGCACCTCTGGGTGGCTTTCGGAACCGGGACGTTACATGATCGGTTGGTGATAAATGTGTATATAAATTTAGAACAAAAACATTATTATATAAGGTTTAAATGTGATGTAAAATAAAAAAATCTAGCCACATAAGTTAACATTTTACCCTTATTAACCCAAATTAAAAACTAACCATGATATTTATTTTTTACTAAAAATATAAGACACCCCCTCTTAAAAAATTTTGATGCTATTAATCTTAATTAGGGATCAATTTAATCCCATTTAATTTATTGATATTAGAAAATAAACTCTTAAATTATAACATTATATATATAGAAAAATATATTTTTGTGGAAGAATTAATTATTATACAATAAAAAAATTTATTTTCGTTTAATATCAATTACTAATTAAATTATTGTAATATTATTCATATTAATAATATAATTTATCAACATTTAACCATATTTTATTAAGTATCTTTAAATAAAAATAAAAAATTCAAAAATAGACAATTTTAGAAAAAATTTCATTTTAAGCTTAGCATAATGTTATTTTTTATTTAGAATAATAATAAGATTTTATGCATGAATTAGAATTATAAATTTCCACTATTTTTATTTCTATATATATTTTATAATTTGCATACCTTTATTAATAACCTATAAATGAATGACAATATCTTTAATGATTGAATGAATATTTTTATTGGTTTGACGATTTTTGTGAAACATTTTTTTAGACACATACAATTCATTTAAGAGAAATATATTATAAAATCATGTTGTGTTACTATTTTTATAAGGACTCGGGCTTAAAACATTACATAATATTGAATTAAATTAATAATTCACATTGAAGATATTTTCAGGTTTAGAGTTTTAGAGAATTATTCCATAACTATTACATATCAAAAGAATAAAAAGTAGACACTTCTACTCAGTTTCCTTTTTTTCAAAAAATAGAAAACTCTTAAAAAGAAACATGTCTACTTCCATGTTATAGATAACATGTCTTTACTTGATCTCATCCTTGACCCTATTCATCATTAATTCTAGTGGAAAACATTTCAAAAACTTGGTATGAGAATAAAAAAGCATAGTAAGTGATATAAAAATAAGGAAAGAAAACATTAGTCCATGTATACATAAGAATCAATGAAATCATACTTTACTCATAAAACATAAGCACTTTAACATACCTCATGAAATCTTAAGATTTATGAATAAATCACAAAAATCATAAGACACAAATGTAACTTTAGGAATTCATAACATTCTTACATAGGGAGTAACCCTCATGGTTACATTTAGAGTACCATCACAGTATATTCCCTAAATCTCTTCAGAGAAACCTTAGCGTTTTACTCCTTCATGTTACCCAATGCATCGGAGAGCTATCTCAGGCTCACCCGCCCTAGGTTTATAACAGAACCACTCGTATACATAACAATGACCAATAAACATAAAATATTCATAACACATAAAACAATAATAAAGGAAAGATATCATTTCCACATTGAAATCACAATATATCATTTCAATATATTGACATAATCAATGCTTTATCAAACCAATTTCAAAACCATTTAAAATATTTAATAAATAGATTTTCGAATCAAAGTGTCTCATACCACTTTGAGGATTTTAAAAGAATTAATATTTTAAAACTGTAAAGTCCATATAAATAAATCCTTAAAACCATTTTGAAACCTGGACATTAATAAGAAATATTTATAAGATTAAATCAGTAAGAAGGTATTTTAGTTAAGGAGTTCTTAACAAATAAGAGATGCTTCAATACAAATAATTGAGGAATATCATTTAATCAAAACATTATTATATCATGGGAATAAAGGTATTCATGATATAATTTCACAGTGGAAAGTATATACAACATATCAAAGTGAACTGGTTCATATCAACAATGAAGTCTCAATGGAATGTAAATTGAGACGAAATCCCTTATAAAGACGGTATCCCTTGATTAAGGATAAATATATTAGAAAATTATGTGTGAAAAATAATAATACACCCAATATAATTAGATATTAAGTGTGAAACAATCGTAGGTAATTCACACATATTCATAGGATGACATATTTAAGAAGTACAAGTTTAAAACAAATAATTGAAATTGGGTTAAGAAGTTCCCTTAAAAATTCGACAGCCTAACGACATCAATTTAAAATTCATAAAATGAGTTGATGAGAGAGAATATGATATCTCATCACTTGGACATAAAATATAAATCAATAAAGATAGAGAATAACATATCCCAACAAAAGAATATGTGAATTAAAAGATATAAAAAAAATAATCCTTTTTAAAAAGAGGAGAGTGAATGGTTCCCTTACCGATTTGGTAACTTACGAAACATAAACCTTATAAAAAAGGACCATAAAATGTTGATGTAAATACCCATAAATGGAATTATATTTCACAAATAGTATAATAGTGGGAAGTATATACATTACTCAAAGGAGATAGTGAAAAATTTAGCATGAATCTCATGGGAATAAAAAGTGAGATAAAAACCCATTACAAATTGTAATCAATCGAGTCATATGACCAATAGATAATAAGAACAAAATGAATCAAAAAATACCATGAATATAAATATAATTATGATAATATATATGAATTTGAAGTACACAATACACCAAATGAAATAAATAATTGTCGAACAGTGGAAATCTCACGGAATTAAAAGTGAGATAAGAAATCCCCTTACCTCAAGTCCAACTTGTCTTGTTCATTTCTTTATATTCCTGAATAATAAACCTTGGCCAATTTATAATTTAATAAGGAAATATTTTAAAGTTTATTATTCAATTCATATAACATATTATCATGTTATAATAATTAGTTAATTATGTGAGTTTATATCATACATTTTGTTGATGTCTGGTACATGAGTCAACAATGACTTTGTTTGAAGAGAATTGTCCATGTAGTTATAATTAAATCATATCTAGAATGATTTTCATGATTTAAATATCATATATATATATAGTATATATTTATTTAATAATATTTTATAATGTTTGGAGATAATAAATGAAATGTATCGTTCATGGAGATGGTAAGTCGTACGTACGCATGAACGCTACTTTCATTTTTTTGTCATATTAATGGAATTTAAAACTAAATTAGACATAGATATTTTATAATCCCAATATAATATATATTTTATATATGTAAAAAAGTTAATTAATTACATTCTTTATAAATTCCATGTTTTTCATGAATGAGTCACATCACTTGAGGGGTGGTTGTCCACACTTCCTCTTATGAAATTATCACATTTGCACAACATGCAAGGAACAAAGGTATGTTTTAAATATAAAACACAGAAGAATTGAGAGGAAATAAATATAATATATATAATATATAAATATAGTGAAATCTTAATGGCCACCATGAATGGTGTTAAAAGAATATTGACCAATCATCGTTTCGTGATGCAGTAATTTGTCACCCATAGAGACAGTATGTTCTTTAACCATTAGACAGAGGTGTGTGTAAGTGTAGGTAGAATCCTTATCATAAAAAAATCCTAGTATATTGAGGATACTGGTTTTATTATGAGATCAAATAATAAAAAGATAGTGGTGAGTGAATAAGGAAAATAAAAGAAAGAAACTCGAGAGAAGACATTACCTCTAAATTAGGTAACTCTTTTTGATTTGAGCCAAAGGCTTCATTGGAAATACTTATGCACAAAGTGAGTCTTCTAGGAGTAAAATAGAGATGTGGAGAGATAACATAATCAGAGTTTTGATGGGCCAAGGGCTTGAGATGTGTGGTTAAGGGGGTAGAGGTGGTGGCCTTTTATAAGAGGGATGGGGGTCACTTTTAGAAAGTCTTGAAATGTTACATTATTATAAAATGATTTTTTGGATTTTAAAGTCCCCACAATGATATATTTCGTAAATAAGGTGATAAGGGTTCAAAATACACCCATACAATAGTTTTAGACAAGTTTAAGTCTTATATTTTACCTTATCTTTTCATTTTATTTAAATCATTCATTAATGAGGTAATCACTGCATCATCATGGTGTCATAAATAAATTTATTTATTTTTTGTCTAAAAATTATAAAAAAAGTATCAGGATCTAGGAAATCTGTTTATCTTTCCAATGACTATTTATAGTCAAATATTTCATTTATGTGAACAAAATTAAAAAAATTTTACTTAGGATATACTAACCTTTGTTATATTTCTCTTCTTTTTTTAAAAATAATGCCATAAATGTCACTATCACACCCATGTGACTCCATGGGCCCTCAAGTTTGGTAAAAATCATTCCATGGTCGGACATGACTCAAAAGAGAGGATTTGGACACATTTTGGGGTCATTTTATATTATTATGATATTATTTTATTACCCTTAACTACCCGATTACTAATTTTTCACGATAATTAAAGATAATTGTCGTAGTTACTATTCATAATGTCCAAAAACAAAAGAGTATTAATTACATAATTTGAACCATATTATTCCAAATATGGAATCTGTTTTAACAAATTCCAAACACAGAAATTTCATTAATTAATTTAAAATTAATTCTCGTTGTCACAACCAAAGATGGGTTTTTAAGAAGTAAAATTTATCAAAAGATTGACTTGTTTTTACATCCAATTGAAAAGTGAAATTACTTCCAATGAACAACATTGTATTAAGTGATAAAAACATAATTTAATTACACTTTAAAACCAATTAAAAGGACAATATAACTATATAATTAAATTAGATGAAAAAGCATTTCTGAAGTAAAATGCAGTATTATTCACTATTTATTAAAAATGAACATTTTTCAGAAAAATACCAAAAGTTTATCCAAGGTAAATTTGATATTACAAATTCAAAAATGATTTCCATTTTACCAAATTCAAAAGAAATAATTTTCATTAATTAATTTCATAATTAATTCCCATTATCAAAACAAATAGCATGTTTTTAAGAAAACATACCTATTAAAAGATCAACACTTGTTTATGTCCAATTTCGAAGTGAAATTAATTACAATGACCACCATTGAATTAAATGGTAGAAATACATTTTTACTATACCTTAAAACAAATTAAAAAGATAATCTAATCATATAAATAAATTATATTAAAAAGAGGTTTTGAATTAAAATAAAACATTTTCACTATTCATCAAAAAATGTACTTTAACGGAAAAATAACAAAAATTTACACAAAGTAAAATTTGATGTCCTGATTCTAAAGAATTATTTTATTGTTCCAAATATAACATATAAAATTGAAAAAATGTAGTTTTAAAAAAAAATCTCCATCAAAAGGCGGTTAATTGTCCTTTTATAGTATATTAGAATATTTATGCTTAAATTGGATTCATTCGCATTTTAAGCCTATATAATTTATTGGGTAATTGTTAAAATATTAAACAAACATATATAATCATTTTTTAGTTAGTTATGTTCATTAATTCCAATACAACGGCTAGGTGTTAACAAACATTTAAAATAATATTATTATATTATTAGTGTGCAACGTATGATTTCAAAGAAAGTTGTTGTTTCTTAATGGGTAAGACATCAAACATAGCATTCCCTTTAAAGTAATATTAATATTTTATTCAAAAATATTAATAAATATGAAAATTTCATATTCTTTATTTACCTGGGATGTTACATCCTTCACCCCTTTTGGGAATTGCGTCCTCGCTATTTTAAAATTGGGCTCTGAAACTTCATTGAAAGCCCCACATCAAAAATGGAGTCAATAAAACTATCAGTTTAAATGAAGAAAGAGAATTACAATGGTCACCTGAGATAAAACACACTTGGATTATATGATAACATGGATATGGAGGGGAAACTAAGTGTCATGTTCGGATGGAGAGTGATAGAAAACATGTCTAATAGAAAGTTAACCACCAGAAAATCACAAAATTGTGATGGCTTAAACGGTATTTGATTCTCCAGTAGGAAAAGTTAACTGACAACATTTTTGTTTTAAGTTAATTTTAATTGGGGAATTTAATTATGAGCTTAACTAAATCATAAGGAAATATACTTACTTGTCATTTAGTATTTTATCTATTAATAGATTTGTTACAAAAAATCACATTTTCTCCAAAATATGAGTATTTAGGATGACTTGTTCACATTAAGAGCACTATAATCGTCTTTATGAGAATCACCTAATCCAAAAAAGATGAACTATATATTTCCCATGCCTTTAGACCTTAACCAATACCAAAATTGGTTGTACAAGATCAGATAATCCCCAAAAGGATAATCCTTTATAAAAATAAATACTACTCTTATTCTCCAAAATTCAACAAAAAGAACCCAAGGCTCAAGAAAGACCATTAAATAAATAGATATTTATAAAATTATTCAAATTAATCCAAACTATGATTGAAACCCAAATCTCTGAAGGATTTAATCACATATTGTTCCAAATTAAATCTTTACATTTATCTCCAAACAACATCAGTTACTCTTAAAGTCTCATACTAAAAAGTAATTAACCTAATCACATATCCTCCATTATATGTTAATAATTTCCATAGATAACCCAAAATAAACTTATTCCTGATTTATAAGATCATATAACTAAAAAGAATTAGTCATACTAACCAGGGACTTCACGTAGTACGATGGTAGGTGATAAATACCAGTCGCACTTTGGTTGTGGGTTCGATTCCCACAGCTTCGTCCGACGCAATGGGTTGTCACACGGTTTGCATGTTGTCCCTTTTCAAAAACTACATTATTTTATAACATTCCCAAAAAGAGATAAATTCATCAAAAATAACCATAACATATTTTAACCACAACGGTTATCTAATAACTTTCGTTTTGTATCCCAAAATGTACTAATCGGTAATTGCCTCAAATTCAAGGATCATATTAACAGAAATGTTTATTTATCACTATATCAAAAAAAAGATAATTATTCCTTGAATAAAATTTTCATATATCAAACATCAGGGTTACACATACTATAAAAATTCTTCTAATCTAATCCCATCATCAAAAGAGCCTTAATATTTTTAAGAATTTCACCATCCTAAAATCTACCATAACTCTTGAATCCCTTATATTTTGACTTCTTACTCATTCAACATTCTTCATGATCCATTAAGCATTCCTTTCCATCTTATTCATTAAAAATCATGAATCATATCCTAAGATTCAATAATAGGAAAAAATATGTTAAGAAATAATCCATTACCTTCATTGGTCATTGTCAGTTTCTTCATCCTCAATCGAAATGGAATTAGGGATTGGTAAGCAAATATTTGTACGATCTTGGTGATCCCATTCTTGAAAATTCCTTGTAGGACATGTGTTTGTACAATGACCATGCACACCACATTTAAAACATTCAATGGATGCTTCAGAAAAAAATTCTTTCCCTTTCCTAGAGTCAACAAGATGATTCATTTTTCAATGGCTGGTTCTTGTTTTATGACTTTCATTTCCATATATATAGAATCTTTCTCTCCCTTTGAAATAGTTTCCTATGTGTTTCTTTCCACATCTTTGAAACATAGGGTTTTGAACATTTATACCTTTATGATTATTACCTGAACATCCGTAGGGATTTTTTTCTCGCATATATGATGCCTTATAAAAATTACTAAGGTTCAGGTGGTCAATCATGACTCCAGATAGTTGGTTGAGAATAACCACAATAGTTCTCATTACAGCTCCCATATCATTCAGTTGCTCGTTCAGAAAACTATCACAGTTTCCTTCACATCCACTGTTACTTTGGTGGATGGTAGATCCAGCCATTTACTAAAACCAAAAAGGTCACTGTGATTATATCAGTAAAATCATCATATAATATTTTATGAGGAGGTTAAATACTAAGATATACTTATTCATGTTATCTTAAACTCATTCACTTTATAAAAATAACTATGACTCTTTCTAAAATCCTAACAATTATGGTAATGTCACTTGTGCTTAAAGAATACCCAAACCTGTAATGTTATCTAAAAAAACCTTTGATACCAACTATAAGGACCTGTCCTTAAAACAATACATAATCTTGAATTAAATGAATAATTCACATTAAGGATCTTTTTAGGTTTAGAGTTTTAGAGAATTATTCCAAAACTATTACATCTCAAAAGATTACATAGTAGAAACTTCTACGAAGTTTCCATTTTTTTCATAAAATAAAAAAAAACTTAAAAAGAAACATGTCTAGTTCCATGTTTTAGATATAATGTCTTTCCTTGATCCCATCACTAGTGAAAAAAACGTTTTTTATGTCGGTTATTTTTCATTTTTTACATCGGTTTTTTGCCGACGTTAATACGGATGATGTTATAAATATTTTTTTTCATCGGTTATTTAACAACCGGCGTAAAAATCATAACATGGTTGTGTTTATCACATCGGTTATTTAATAACATAGATGAAAAACTAGTGGAGGAGTGTTGATCACGTCGGTTATTCAAATAACTGACGTGATAAACCCTTCCCCAATCCTTTATCGCATCGATTATAAAATAACCAATGTGGAAAACCAATATTTTAAAAAAAAATAGAAATCAGTCCGCTACTCTCCCCAGAAACAACCAGAAACCAAACCATAAATTCGTACCAGAAAAACAGAAGTAGACCGAATCAAGAACGAACAAAAAATTAAGAATTTACATTGATAACATTTAAAACATACTCCACTATACAGCTCCCCAAAACCCCCTAGACTACCCCCTCACCCCACTGGATAGCCCCCACCACACCCCTGGACACCCCCCTCACCCCACTGGACAGCCCCACCACACCCCTGGACACCCCCACACCCCTGGAATGCCCCCCGAACCCCTGGACTGCCCCAAACACCCATAGACATCCCCACCACCCCCTAGACATCCCCCAAACCCCTAGACAACCCCCACTCTCCTGTATACCCCCACCCCCTGGACAACACTCCCACACCCCTGGACAACCCTCCCACACCCCTAAAACAGAACAAAAAGTTACCAAAAACAGACCAGAACCCCCTCACCCCACTAGACTACCCCCATCATACCCCTGGACACCCCCTACACCCTTGGACATTACCACCACCCCCCTGGACATCCCCCACTATCTTGTATACCCCCCACCCCCTGGACAACACTCCCACACCCCTAGACAGCCCCCCGCCCCCCCACACCCCTGAAATAGACCAAAAAGTTACTAAAAACAGACCAGAACCCCATCACCCCATTGTACAGCCCCCACCACTTCCCTGGACACCCCCCCCCCCACCCCTGGACTTCCCCCCACCCCATGGATAGCCCCCAACACCCCTGGACAACCCCCACCCTCCTGGACACACCCCCAGCCCTGGACTTCCCCACCACCCCTGGAAAGCCCCCACACCCCTGGACACCCCCACACATTCCTAGACTTCACCCACCCCTGGACAGCCCCCAACACCCCTGAACAACCCCCCCCCCCCCCCCCACCCTCTTGGAATACCCCACCACACCCCTGGACTTCCCCCTACCCTCGGTCCGTCCCCACACCCCTAGACAACCCCCCCCCCCCCTCTTGGACACACCCCACACCCCTGGACTTCCCCCAACCCCGGTACTACCCCACACCCACTTGGACACCCCATGGACACCCCCACCCTCATGTAAACCACCTCGGGGGGCACTCTATTGGAAGGTACTCATCACTCTCACATGGAAAGTTTGATCTCTCAAAATGTTTCACATGTGGTAGTGATGAGTACCTTCCTGTGGTGTTCAACCCCTCAGGGATAGCGGCGCCTCCTCTCCCACCCCCTGGACTGCCCCCCCCCCCCCTCCCCATGGACACCCTGGACCCCCCCACCCCACCCCATTGGACAGCCCTCCCACACCATTAGAAACCCCCCTCACCCCATAGGACACCCACACCCCTGGAAACCCACTGGACAGCCTCCCACTCCCATGGACAACCCTTCCACCCCCATGGAAACTCTCCCACCCCCCCCCCCCCCCCTCTCAGAGACACCCAGTACCCCCTCCCCCCACCCCATTGGACATCCCTCCCACACCCCTAGACACCCCCAACCCACTAGACACCCCCCCATCCGTGGAACCCCTCCCCCCCCCTAGACTAGAATCCATTCTATAAAAATCATCATAAGTAGACCAAAACAAGAAGTATAGAAAAATTAAACATTCACATATATAACATTCAAAACTTACTCTTTCAACATAAAAAAAACTAAATCCAACCAAAAATACTACCAAATACACAATTACAATGAAAATATTTAAAATTACATTTTACACTACAAACAACTAAAATTAAATCAAACTTGTAAAATAGTTTGACCATTCCACATGTAAGTGTTTGATGTCTTGAGCAGTATAGGGTTGAGGGTCATCAAATAGATACAAATTAAAAGGATAGTAGTTAACATGTATAATGAATAAATCAAATTCTAATATTATGGAAAAGTTTAAAAGGAAATCTTACCAGGTCAAATTTCACAACTGTCCCCATTGTTATTATTTCATATATAAATCGTAACATGTAATATCCACATTTGATGACGCCTTGTTGTTCCTAAAAATTCTGTTTGAATGATTGTAAATTCAATATATTATTTTTATGTAATAAATCAAAAAGAACAAATTATAAATGGATATTTACCTTCACATTTACATATTTGATCTTTGCACTCCTTTTCATTGTGTTTTATCAAAAGTAGACCCATCCCCTGTTAGAAAATAATACGAATGGGGTAAATTTAAAATTCATTATAATATATAAAACTATTATGAAATTTAATCTTACTTTTCCAACATTTTCTTAAAACTTTCCCGCACATCACCATGGACAAAGCATATCCAATAAAGTGTTTTCTCCCCTGGGAAAAAACCCCTAACATCCAATGATCACTGATAAAAGAAAATTTAAAGTTAGTGGTTTTTTATGTCAAAAGATAATGAACTCTTTTAGAGAGATGTGTTTCATACCTCTCATAGAAAGGCATTATCCAATATTGTGTGACTGTATTATGTTCAAGTCTTTCAGCAATATAAAGCATTCTTTATTCTTCATCTAATGCACATGCTTCAAGGAAAATCAATTGCAGGTCCATGAATCCATATATATCTGTCCGCTCATTCTACTCAAAAATGATATTAAGATACCTAATACAAAACAGACATAAGTATACATTTTTAATAAATATAACGCAAGGAAAAGGAGTTAAGACTAACATGGAAACAAATTTCACCACGTTGATGCCCAACTTATATCTAGTAACAAGCTCAATGATATCAGGTTTCACAATCCCTATAGTAATTTCACGTCCAAAAACATGAGATACCATTGGAAACTGATAATGACCGCCAACAAATTTGAATATCTTGACAATCTGTCAAGACTACAAGAATCTGTATCTGATGTCATAGCCATTTGTCTTTGTTGTTGTCTATACATTATTTCATTACCTTTAAAGTATTCCTATAAAAATAAATTGAAAAATATATTAGTTTTCAAATGACAAAACAACTTTAATAAAAAAAAAATAGATCATATAACATACATACCTCTATGGTAATGAGTCGAAGAAGTCTGGATGATCAAATTAAAAAATGGATGATACTATGTCCAATTGTTGTCACCTAATCTGTAGGTAAGGTACTCAAGCTGATCTATCTATAATATCTTGTACAGTGACCCACTGATTCTATACCTCTAATTATTGATGATGAACTGTATATCCTATATGATATACCAAACCATATACAACTATATGATGTTGAGGATCATCAACATACAACTCGCAATAAGTTGGAAGCTACGGTAGAGGAGTAGGATAAAAAATGGGGTCCTTGGGGTGAGGTGGGGGATTGGGAGCTACTGGCGGAGGTGGAGGATAAAAATAATGGGGTCTACAGGGGGAGGTGGAGGAGTGGGACCTACAGTCTGAAATTGTCTTTCCATGTCTGCAAACAAATACTATACCAACACTCTAATATTTTCCTCTATCATCGCATTAATATTATGAACTTCAACCTCCAAAGATTCTATTTTTTTTATAAACACCCTCAACGTTAGAAGTTAAAAAATGTGGAAACACTTTTCTTACCAATACACCTTCCGAATATCCTCGTACACGACTAGGATGTTCGGGCATTCCCAATGCTGCAGATAAAATATCTTGCCTCCTAACAGCTATAAATACCCCCTAGGCGCTCTTCTCCTCAAGAGAGTCCTGTATTAATTAATTGTACATTTCTGTAATGATTGAAATTATATGAAGAAAATAGTTAACATAAATAAATAAAATAGATATCTTACAATCCTCTCAGCTACAATTCTCGATTCTTATGAATGATATTGCCCTTTTTTGATCATTCGAGCTCTCTTACATTTTTCATGTCTAGATGAAGGGGATGGAGGGTCCACCTCTCCATAGCTTGAAGACTCCTCTCTTAGTTTTTTTAATTTTCCCACCATCATTTTTTCTTCCAAAAATGCATACTCTCCCCGAGAAAAACTATGAGGGTATAAATTTTTAGATTGGATCTCTTGATTATATTTCCTGGTTTACTATAAATTAAGAATAAGAAATCATTAATAAACCATTAATAAGATCATTTATATAAGAAAGATTACAAAAGTTTACATTCCCCTTACCAAAAATTACTCTTTTCATCTACTTTCAACAAACATTCTTCATGTGTATTTATCTATAAAAGGATGTCACGAACCAGCCCGGGTCGACCCTGAACCGGTCACCCGAGCCGGTCCGCGGCAAGTCCCGAGGGGCGTTCCCGATCCCCCGGGATGGCAACCAGTGCCGGGCATTAAGACTTGATCGTTGGGAACGATTTCAGCCCAAAACAAAAGTAAATAGAACAGAATAAATAAACACTAACAGCGGAAAAGAAATAAAAGTCACACAACCACGTACCTCCATGTGACCTCTCAGGTCACCACCCAACTAGAGAGCAACCTCGCTCCAACACTGAGCGACTCAAAACAGAAGACCTGCGACTGAAATGGTAAAAGATAGGCGTGAGCACAAAAATACTGAGTAGGTGAACCCCACAACAAATCCCAATGCACCGCCAGTAAATAAAGAATCTACATAATCCAGGTTTGAACTATAATGTATAAAAGTAATTTTTTTCATAATGTTTTACTTGAAAATCAACCACGAGACATTTCCCTTATTCTCTTTCAAAAGTTAGTTCCATATCCTTAGTTTTAAACTCGTTCTGAAAAGCAAGGTGTTACATTTTCAAATCTAACCCAAAGCGAATAAAGCATTTTCATTTAAAAACCATTTTTCTCAAAGTCTAACAGTATAGGCTGTGAAATATGACTGAAAGAAAACAAGCAGGGAAAACAAGTGTAAGTAAAGGTAAACAGGTAAGGAAAAACCAAGTGCAAGTACAAATAAACCAGAAGTTATCAGTAATAACCATGGGTGATCCTGAACATCCCTAGAAAACCCCTGGACGTACTCGGGTTCAGACTACCTGCCGGCATGGTACTCCATAGTCAATAACCAACTGGCCGCCCTAACAGCCAACCAGTGGCACATCCCACCTGGCCTGTCTGTAACTCCAGGGGGTACTAACCCGTCTAATCAGGGTTAGCAAGAAACCGTCACTCGATAATCTACAAGACGCCCAGGAACCCATAGTAGTTTTTGTAACACTGTGTAAGTGGGAGACCCGCGCACGCGTGACTCATCTCACCGCACTTGCCAACCCCTTACACGGACATCACTACACGACAACCCTCGAAGGGAAGTCCCCCTGTAGAAATGCCCTCACAAGTACGTATATATATATATATAAATATAAGTATAATCACTTCACATTTATTAAAGTGCCAACCGGGCCGTCATATCATTTACACTTTGAACATCTAACACTAAAACATTTCCAAGGGACATGACATACGCCACACGATTGAAAACCAGAAACGCACTTAGAACATTATTTAAGAAATTCAAATCAGCATCTCAAACCTGAAAGACGTTGGTGTCACAAGTAAGAAATCATTTTCCCAGTTCCAAATGCACCCCACTTTTATCAAGAGCCAAACGGGCCTTTAAACACCTTTTGAAAGAATAATATTTCTCAAATGAAATCCAGAATTTTAATCACGCATCAAAAGAAAACATTTTTCTTTTTCAACTACCAAGAACCACGCTTAATGTTTCCAAAAATCGAGTTTAAAGGTCACACGGCACTTCCTCTAATCAAGGTTCAAATAAAAACACCATTTTCCATAACCAATACACCTACAAATTTACACACGCCAAAAACATTTCAAAACGCAATTTAACATGACTTTCATTATTCAGGAAGAACCAAGCACAAAACTAAATCCAAGAAGAACACTTTTAATGAAATGCTAGAATTAAAAACGGTTTTTATCATCAGCAGATCACCACACTATAAAAACTACTAAATTTTTCCTTTAAATTTACTGAAATTCAAAAAAAAGGCAAGGAATAAATAAATTCTTAATTTAAAGGCGAGTGCAATGGGAGACCTACCTCAAAATCCAAGCGCGACGGTAAAAAGATCTTGGAACCAAGGCGCGATGACCCGACGTGTGTCCGAAGCCACGTGATAAAATCCAACACTCTCGGAACTGAGGCGCGGAGACGGCAGAACCTCGGAAACAAGGCGCAGCGATGGCGCTTCCTCGGAAACGCCCTGCGCGGGTCCTAAAACAGTAGACTGTTAAACGGTCTCAACAATATTAATAACAGAATAATATTAATAATATTAACAAAGTGAAAATAATCGCGGTGATAACAATAATAATAATTATAACACAACATAATAATAATAATGATGTTATAATAATAACAATAATAATATAATTAGCATAATTATAATATATCAATAATAACAATAATAATAATATCATAACATTAACACAATAATAGGAACAATGCCAATTTAACATAATCATAATATATTAATGATATAATAATGATAATAATATAAAATAATGTTAACATAATAATATTAATAATAATAATATAATGACAATAGCATAATAATAATAATAATTTAATAATAATAACAAGAGTATCATAACATAATAATAATAATAAAAATAATATGATAAAAATTAAAATAATAATAATTATATTAGTATTAATGATAATAGTAATAATAACATTAATAATATGTTAATAATCATCATAATAATAATAATAATAATATGAAATGTTAATATCAATAATAATAATCATAAAAATAATAATAATAATAATATAATAATAATAATAATAAAGTAATAATAATAATATAAATATTAACATAATAATAATATAATTATTTACATAATAATAATAATAATAATAATAATCATGACATAAAAATAATAATGTAATTATATTACTATTAATATAATAAAAATGATAAACATTATATACGATTAACCAAAAAAAAGGAAATATGAAATAGAAATAAAATAAAAAAAAACAACTTACCGCAGGAGGGGGGGGGAGTGCGCTGGAACAGGGGCGAGGCGGAGAGCTGCGGAACGGGAGGAGAGGGGCGGAGCGCGCAGGAGGAAAAAGGGGGGGGGGGGTCGGCTGGCCGGAGTGGCTGGGCGACGCAGCAGGAGGGGAGCGGCTGGGTGCGGCCGCCGGAGAGGGAGCGCGCCGGGGATGACCAGCGGCTCGGCGGATGGCAGGAGGGCGCGGCGGTCGGGACGCAGGAGAGGGAGGCCGGGACAGGGAGGGCCGAGGCCGGGTGGGACGCCGGGAGAAGGCGGTGGTGCTGTGGTGAGCCGGAGCCGGTGAAACAGAGGCAGGCGGGATGGCGACGAGGGTGCAGGGGAGAGGGCGCGCAGGGGATTCGGGAGCCGGGGTGCCAGCGACGGGGGAGCTCGGAGGCCACGCACGCAGGAGAGCTCGGGCGTCGCAGCGGATGGCAGGGGAGAAGCGGGGCGGTGCGGGCGAAGGAGAGGCCGGAGGCCGGGCGAAGCAGGGCGGCGGCTGCGGACGCCGGAGGCAGGAGGGGAGGCCGGGGATCGGCTGCTGGCTCGGTTGAGGCGGAGGCGGTTGCAGCTGGGAGGAGGAGCCGGAAACAGGGAGAGGGAGCAAGGGCCGGCCGCGCGCGGGAGCAGAGGAGGGCGGCGGGCTCGGGACGGAGCGCCGAAGGGAGGGGAAAACGGGGTGGCGGCTAGGGTTAGAGAGGGGGTTAGAGGGGGTTTCGGGTTTCTCAATATATATATATATATATATATGTAATAATCATAATAATAATAATAGAACTTATAATAATAATAATAATAAAACTTAGATAATAATAATAAAACTTACAATAATAAAAATAATAAAATGTTGTGATAATGATAATCGCTTAATAATAATAAGAACAAACCTTCATAATAATATTAATAATACTTTATAATAATAATAATCATAACAATAAAATAGTTAAAGTAAATAAAAGTTAGTTAATTATAATAATAACGTAACTCAAATAATAATAATAATAAAAGTTCAATGTAAAAACTTTAATATTTAAAACGCCGGGTGGACACATCGTCCCCCGGGCCGAACGCACGACCATCGCTAGTGATGCGATGACCGCGCACCGGCGCGAAACCACCAATCACAATTAATCTTCGAAAAAATCAAACCGGGACCAAGAAAAGAGAAAAATTACGGACGTCCGCGGTCGGGGTGTGACAATTCTCCCCACCACAGACACTTTCTGCCCCCAGAAAGTCACCAGGTTACAAGTCAGCCAAAAACCAAGTCTATGCCCAAGCAGAACTAAAGGAACTGAAGCAAACTGAGGTTCTCGGGGATGACCTTACTCTACACAGGTCACACCCGACCGATTCAAGAGAAACTGGGGTTCGAGATCGAGGGGAGAACACGAAGGGGTTCTCCCCACCACAAGAGCTCAACTTGTGCAGAAAAGTTGACCATTTAAATAGAAAACCCCGGGAAGGGGGGTCGACGCGGGAACTCCCAACCAACTCAAACCAACTCTTATGGCACGATTAAAACAACACTTCCGTCAAGACATTAAATCCTCGACCAGAGTCAACAACCTTCAACACCAGGGAAAACCTATAGAAAAACATTTAACCGACATCAAAATGGAGACATGATCCACCGTAGTCCACAAAACGTAACCACATCGACAACACAACTAAAACGAGGTCAACCCACACGAGAGTCAAACACACTTTTAAGAAGGACACACGATTCGGAATATTACATTCTCACGACAAGTCCGCTTAGATTTATCGTAGAACAAGTCCATTGTCACTTTTTAGAAAAACCACACATTTACATAAACCAGACTACTTGGATTATAATAGAACAAGTCCATGATAACCCCATGATAAAACGATGAACATACAACAACGTCAAAACTTATCAGCAGAAAAACAAGTACTAGAAGATCTTGATTGTTCCACTGCTAACATAGAACACAAAGCCTGGACCAAGGCTTCACACCCCTGGGGACTCCTGACTGTGCGCGAGCTTCACCCCGAGACTTGTGGCTGGGGCTCTGATGGTTGAAGCATCTTCTGCCTCACAGTCAGGTACTGACATTCTCCCATCACAGCTTCCTCTTCAAGTGACGCTTCTTGCAAAACTTCTCCAGATGACCCAGACAACCACAGCGATGACACGTCCTTGGAGGGTTGCGACAAGACGGCTTTAAATGCCCGAAACGACCACACTGAAAGCATACCATCGAACGATCTGATGAACTGGAAGCTGGGACCAAAGGGGATAACTCATTGGGGACAGGTATCTCCGGCGCTTTTTCCTCACCAGAGGGGGAACTCTTACGAACAACAACAGAGGACGCTGAAGTATTAACCACCCGCACACCGGAAAGCAACTCAGCCAAGAAAGCTTTCTCCACCAGCTTCTCGAAACAAAGGTCTTCAGAAGGGAGGACTCGCTCCTTGATCTCGGGACGAAGACCTCCAGTGAAAAGAGAGGCCTTCATGAGCTCATGCGACGCTACATCTGGAGAAAAGGAAATCAGTTCCTTGAAATGGTCAACATATGCCTTCACCGTCCGTTGGCCTTGCTGAATATGCACAAGCTCTCTCTTTTTCTCCAGCTTCACTTCCTCAGGTACAAACCATTGGATGAAAACGGTTCTGAAGACATCCCACGTCATTTCACCTTGCGTTGGCGGTGGGGTAACCATCTTCCACTGGTCCAGAGCTAGACCCTCAAACAACTCCATAATTGCACGAACCTTAACACTATCGGGAGTTCCCAACATTCTAAAAACACGCTCCACTTCCTCGAGCCATTTCACTGCCTCTAACGGACCCTGATCACCATGGAGAACAGGCAAAGTCTGAGGAGGACTAAAAACTGGGCATGACATATCCGAATCCTTAGAGACCTTTCTGGGCGGCATTTCCTGAGCGACATATAAAACACAAGGCCAAAACCAACCTCAAATCGAAGCAACATCAATAAAAGCGTCTTTATCAAAAACAGTCAGCACAAGGATCAATCAAATACAACACAACCCAAAATAAAATCTCCTCATTAAAATTCCCTTTTCATTTTTGATTTCAAAACCACCCTTTTTCAAGATCACTTTCCAAAACCAGTCCACTTCCAAACCAAAACTTTCCAAAACCATTTTCCCTTTAAAACCAGTTTAGAAAACAAGGTCAAGCCCTTAATTTCAAATACACACCCAGGTAATCTCATGAACCGTTGCACATGTCCTTATCCACATTCCATTCATACGTGCATCAACACACACTTTCCTTGCATTCTCACACATGTGCAAACATTCATAAGAGGACCTGGGGTTTCGTCCCGAACCATTCTTAACCAATTCCAAGCAAACAACAGATTTTCAAATCAAGAGATTTCAGTTTTAAAACCCATTTCATACATTCAAAGTCTTTTAAAAGAAACCAGTCCAATTTTCCAGAAACCTTTTTCGTTTCCAACAACGCACCCACACAAACCAAAACGAAAGCAGCAACCAAATTTGCATCAATCACTGAAATGAGGGACTAGTAGTCACACTCAACCTGGCGACATGGTAGTGGGCCATGTCCCAAGTCAGCGTCGACCACTAGGAGGAATTCAAACCACGTACTCGAACTCCACATGGGTCACTACTCCATGTGAAATCACGACGTAACGTCGGCTTGCCTCCGTTGTCATCTCTCAATCCAAGACAAACCAGAAAAGACAAGGACACAATTCCCGAACTACCCCTGGTAACTCGAGGATCAGTGCGAGCAATAGTTCGCGACGCTCTTCCCGTACCTACCTCTCGAGTTCCGACAGTCCTAATCTCCTTCTACCGGACAACCCAAATAACAAGACCACCTCTGATACCATTTTGTCACGAACCAGCCCGGGTCGACCCTGAACCGGTCACCCGAGCCGGTCCGCGGCAAGTCCCGAGGGGCGTTCCCGATCCCCCCGGGATGGCAACCAGTGCCGGGCATTAAGACTTGATCGTTGGGAACGATTTCAGCCCAAAACAAAAGTAAATAGAACAGAATAAATAAACACTAACAGCAGAAAAGAAATAAAAGTCACACAACCACGTACCTCCATGTGACCTCTCAGGTCACCACCCAACTAGAGAGCAACCTCGCTCCAACACTGAGCGACTCAAAACAGAAGACCTGCGACTGAAATGGTAAAAGATAGGCGTGAGCACAAAAATACTCAGTAGGTGAACCCCACAACAAATCCCAATGCACCGCCAGTAAATAAAGAATCTACATAATCCAGGTTTGAACTATAATGTATAAAAGTAATTTTTTTCATAATGTTTTACTTGAAAATCAACCACGAGACATTTCCCTTATTCTCTTTCAAAAGTTAGTTCCATATCCTTAGTTTTAAACTCGTTCTGAAAAGCAAGGTGTTACATTTTCAAATCTAACCCAAAGCGAATAAAGCATTTTCATTTAAAAACCATTTTTCTCAAAGTCTAACAGTATAGGCTGTGAAATATGACTGAAAGAAAACAAGCAGGGAAAACAAGTGCAAGTAAAGGTAAACAGGTAAGGAAAAACCAAGTGCAAGTACAAATAAACCAGAAGTTATCAGTAATAACCATGGGTGATCCTGAACATCCCTAGAAAACCCCTGGACGTACTCGGGTTCAGACTACCTGCCGGCATGGTACTCCATAGTCAATAACCAACTGGCCGCCCTAACAGCCAACTAGTGGCACATCCCTCCTGGCCTGTCTGTAACTCCAGGGGGTACTAACCCGTCTAATCAGGGTTAGCAAGCAACCGTCACTCGATAATCTACAAGACGCCCAGGAACCCATAGTAGTTTTTGTAACACTGTGTAAGTGGGAGACCCGCGCACGCGTGACTCATCTCACCGCACTTGCCAACCCCTTACACGGACATCACTACACGACAACCCTCGAAGGGAAGTCCCCCTGTAGAAATGCCCTCACAAGTACGTATATATATATATATAAATATAAGTATAATCACTTCACATTTATTAAAGTGCCAACCGGGCCGTCATATCATTTACACTTTGAACATCTAACACTAAAACATTTCCAAGGGACATGACATACGCCACACGATTGAAAACCAGAAACGCACTTAGAACATTATTTAAGAAATTCAAATCAGCATCTCAAACCTGAAAGACGTTGGTGTCACAAGTAAGAAATCATTTTCCCAGTTCCAAACGCACCCCACTTTTATCAAGAGCCAAACGGGCCTTTAAACACCTTTTGAAAGAATAATATTTCTCAAATGAAATCCAGAATTTTAATCACGCATCAAAAGAAAACATTTTTCTTTTTCAACTACCAAGAACCACGCTTAATGTTTCCAAAAATCGAGTTTAAAGGTCACACGGCACTTCCTCTAATCAAGGTTCAAATAAAAACACCATTTTCCATAACCAATACACCTACAAATTTACACACGCCAAAAACATTTCAAAACGCAATTTAACATGACTTTCATTATTCAGGAAGAACCAAGCACAAAACTAAATCCAAGAAGAACACTTTTAATGAAATGCTAGAATTAAAAACGGTTTTTATCATCAGCAGATCACCACACTATAAAAACTACTAAATTTTTCCTTTAAATTTACTGAAATTCAAAAAAAAGGCAAGGAATAAATAAATTCTTAATTTAAAGGCGAGTGCAATGGGAGACCTACCTCAAAATCCAAGCGCGACGGTAAAAAGATCTTGGAACCAAGGCGCGATGACCCGACGTGTGTCCGAAGCCACGTGATAAAATCCAACACTCTCGGAACTGAGGCGCGGAGACGGCAGAACCTCGGAAACAAGGCGCAGCGATGGCGCTTCCTCGGAAACGCCCTGCGCGGGTCCTAAAACAGTAGACCGTTAAACGGTCTCAACAATATTAATAACAGAATAATATTAATAATATTAACAAAGTGAAAATAATCGCGGTGATAACAATAATAATAATTATAACACAACATAATAATAATAATGATGTTATAATAATAACAATAATAATATAATTAGCATAATTATAATATATCAATAATAACAATAATAATAATATCATAACATTAACACAATAATAGGAACAATGCCAATTTAACATAATCATAATATATTAATGATATAATAATGATAATAATATAAAATAATGTTAACATAATAATATTAATAATAATAATATAATGACAATAGCATAATAATAATAATAATTTAATAATAATAACAAGAGTATCATAACATAATAATAATAATAAAAATAATATGATAAAAATTAAAATAATAATAATTATATTAGTATTAATGATAATAGTAATAATAACATTAATAATATGTTAATAATAATAATAATAATAATAATAATAATATGAAATGTTAATATCAATAATAATAATCATAAAAATAATAATAATAATATAATAATAATAATAATAATAAAGTAATAATAATAATATAAATATTAACATAATAATAATATAATTATTTACATAATAATAATAATAATAATAATAATCATGACATAAAAATAATAATGTAATTATATTACTATTAATATAATAAAAATGATAAACATTATATACGATTAACCAAAAAAAGGAAATAAGAAATAGAAATAAAATAAAAAAAACAACTTACCGCAGGAGGGGGAGGGAGTGCGCTGGAACAGGGGCGAGGCGGAGAGCTGTGGAACGGGAGGAGAGGGGCGGAGCGCGCAGGAGGAAAAAGGGGGGGGGTCGGCTGGCCGGAGTGGCTGGGCGACGCAGCAGGAGGGGAGCGGCTGGGTGCGGTCGCCGGAGAGGGAGCGCGCCGGGGATGACCAGCGGCTCGGCGGATGGCAGGAGGGCGCGGCGGTCGGGACGCAGGAGAGGGAGGCCGGGACAGGGAGGGCCGAGGCCGGGTGGGACGCCGGGAGAAGGCGGTGGTGCTGTGGTGAGCCGGAGCCGGCGAAACAGAGGCAGGCGGGATGGCGACGAGGGTGCAGGGGAGAGGGCGCGCAGGGGATTCGGGAGCCGGGGTGCCAGCGACGGGGGAGCTCGGAGGCCACGCACACAGGAGAGCTTGGGCGTCGCAGCGGATGGCAGGGGAGAAGCGGGGCGGTGCGGGCGAAGGAGAGGCCGGAGGCCGGGCGAAGCAGGGCGGCGGCTGCGGACGCCGGAGGCAGGAGGGGAGGCCGGGGATCGGCTGCTGGCTCGGTTGAGGCGGAGGCGGTTGCAGCTGGGAGGAGGAGCCGGAAACAGGGAGAGGGAGCAAGGGCCGGCCGCGCGCGGGAGCAGAGGAGGGCGGCGGGCTCGGGACGGAGCGCCGAAGGGAGGGGAAAACGGGGTGGCGGCTAGGGTTAGAGAGGGGGTTAGAGGGGGTTTCGGGTTTCTCAATATATATATATATATATATATGTAATAATCATAATAATAATAATAGAACTTATAATAATAATAATAATAAAACTTAGATAATAATAATAAAACTTACAATAATAAAAATAATAAAATGTTGTGATAATGATAATCGCTTAATAATAATAAGAACAAACCTTCATAATAATATTAATAATACTTTATAATAATAATAATCATAACAATAAAATAGTTAAAGTAAATAAAAGTTAGTTAATTATAATAATAACGTAACTCAAATAATAATAATAATAAAAGTTCAATGTAAAAACTTTAATATTTAAAACGCCGGGTGGACACATCGTCCCCCGGGCCGAACGCATGACCATCGCTAGCGATGCGATGACCGCGCACCGGCGCGAAACCACCAATCACAATTAATCTTCGAAAAATTCAAACCGGGACCAAGAAAAGAGAAAAATTACGGACGTCCGCGGTCGGGGTGTGACAAAGGATATATACGACATGGATTTTCATGAATCCTATGACCAAAAATGAATTCAGATGTGAGGGTTGATTTGAAATCCCTCAATCTCTTGGCAGCCATCGATAAACATTTCTTCCTGACTCTTCCAGTGGCAGGAATGTCAAATTTCATCTGATAAAAAGAGGTTAAACATATTATATATACTAGAAACATTTAATTAATAGGAAAACAATAGAAAAAGATCTTACCAAAATCATCTCACACAACTGAGAGATTATTGCTTTATCCACACTTCTCTAGTCATTATACAAAATGATTACTTTTCTCTTACCCTGATTTGATACAAAACTCTTCAAATCTTTTCTATTTGGACCTCTAGGAATATCATCCTCATCAAACTCATCGAGTATCCTCTGATCCTACGTATGGGAAAGTGATAATTTTGGTAAACGTGTGCACCCACATTTACCAACTCTTGAACTCTTTGTCGTAATAGGAGCACATGAGGAAGATTGGGGAACATCAAGAGGAGCATGTGAATGGTCCTCCCTAGAGGTATGATCATTATGATCATCTCCAAAATCATGTAGTTGATCAACTAATTGATCTTTCATTATCCTTCAAATCAAAAAAACAAACATTAGTTCACAAATATACAAATTCAAATATTTTAATACTAATGTAATCAGAAAATAGAAAATTTTACTAAGTTATGTAATAGTAAACATGGATAATATAGTAAGCATGTTAAAAAATGGTAAAGACGGTAAACATGGTAAACATGGTAAACATGGTAAACATGGTAAGCATGGTAAACCTGGTAAACATGGTAAAGTAATTTTCACTGGACAAAAATAATAGATATATAATTTATGTAATTGTGAACATGATAAAGTGAACTAAAAAAACATAAAACAAACAAAAACTTATACTTATTTAGTTTTAATACATGTTTTAATAAAGAGAAAAACATACAATATCTAACATTTTAGGAAAAAAATAAATGTAAAAAAGAAATAAACAAATGTTCCCTATAATTTTAGGAATGTACAAATGGATTGTTTTTTCCAAATTCCTTTGTCGTGATCATTCCTTATGGAACAAACCTTGTCTTTAACATACTCATCGTTATGTTGTGTTAATATTTCCATGGAAGTAGGGATCTCACATAAATCAGAATCTTCAACAAGTTCATCCTCACCAAGATATTGTTTTTCCCTTGTAAAACAACATCCCACTGCATATCTGATTGATCTACTACATAGAATATTTGCTTTTCATGTGTTTCCATTATAAAATAATTAGATGTGTCTTCCAATCTATTCATATTAACAAGTTTCATTCCAAATTCATTGTTTCTGATACTGTTTTTTCTGATAAAATATTTACAGTTAAAAACATGAAATTTAATTTTAATGTAGTCAACCTCCCTTACGTCTTCAATCACTCCATAATATTCATTTGATGCAGAAATTGGGTTTTTTTCTTAGCACTCGAAAAATGAATTTCTTCTTAAAACACCATTACACCACTATTCTTAACTACACTTTTTTTGTCCTGAGCTTTTGTATGAAATGTATAGCCATTAATGTCATAATTGGGTCATGTTATCACATTTAAACATGGACCACCCACTATCCATTTTAATGTCTCTGATACATCTGATCTACCAATCCAGGTCTTTTTAAACAATGAAAAAAATGGTTTGTTGTGCTCATTCAAAATCCACATTTCTTTCTTCTTTGTATGACATTGTTTCAACTCATTAATATGAAATGTGATATACGGTTGAACAACTGGTATGAGATTAAAGATTTATGATTTTAACTTCTTCATCTGTTCAGCTGACAATGATTTTACTTTCAAGACACAAATCCCCTTTCCCTCATTATTAACTCGGTCATGGCGAGATAGAGGAAAACCTATGTGCTGCGCCGCAACCATGTAGCTCGTGAAAAACTCTTCAACCTCCTCATAAATATACGTTTCAATAATGGAGGCTTTAGGTCGATATGGATTATTAACATACCCCTTCAATATTTTCATATACCTTTCAAAAGGATACATCCAACTAAGATATACATATCCACGAATCTTTATTTCTCAAACCAGATGAATCATTAAATGCACCATTATATCAAAAAAAGTTAGAGGAAAATACATTTCCAATTGACTAAGTATAAAAATTGCATCCTTTTCCAAAATTTTCAAAGCATTCACATCAATCACCTTATTATAAATTGAATTGAAAAAACCACACAACTTCAATATATTATTTCCCACATGGATAGGCAATATTCCATGCAATGAAACCGATAGAATTTGTTGCATCATGACGTGAAAATCATGAGATTTCATACCTATCAACATCAAGTCCTTCAATGAGACAAAATTTTTTACATTTGAAGAATAACCTTGAGGCACTTGGATATCATGAAGACACCGAAATATGCTAATTTTCTCCCTCTTCTATAATGTATTTCAATCTGGGGGAAGAAATTCTCATCTTCTATTAGGTGTGGGAGATAACTCCAAACAGAATCCCATTTATAGTAATTCTAATATTGCATTCAACCCAACTTTTGTCTTTCCTTTAATATCTAACAATGTTCCAGTCAAACAATCATAGATATTCTTCTCCACGTGCATGACATCAATATTATGTTTAACATCATGATATCTCCAATATGGTAGCTCAAAAAATATTGACCTGTTCTTCCAAATATTTATATCATTACAAGATTTCTATCTTTCCTAATGTCACATCAAGGATTTTCACCCTCTCAAAATACAGATCAAGGGATAAAGGTTTTTGAGAAATATCAAATTCTTGTGAGCCATTGAATGCCTTTTTTAGTCTTCTATAAGAGTGATCCATAGGAAAAAACTTTCGATGACCCATGTACATTGTTTTCCTCCCATGATGCAATTGACAATATGACATCTCTTGTTCACAAATTGGAAATACTTTTGACCCTTTAACATTGTATCCAGACAAATTTCCATATGTTGGGAAGTCATTCATAGTGAAAAAATGCACGGAATTTAGTTGAAAATATTCTATTTTATATGATTCATACACCCTAATACCATACACCCATAAAAGATTCAAATCATCAATCAATAGTGACAAGTAAACATAAATATCATTTCCGGGTTGCTTCAGAACATAGATAATTATACTCAACATGACATATTTTTGCATCATACAAACATCAGGAGAGAGGTTGTAAATTACCAATAAAATAGGCCTTGAACTATTTGTGCTACTGAGGGTTCTATATGGATTCATTCCATCTGTGCACAACCCTAGTCTGAGATTTCTAATTTCATTTCCAAATATAGAATACTTCCCATAAATTTTCTTCCATTTTGGAAAATCAGATGGATGACGTATTTTTCCATCACATAACTTCTCATCAACATTCCATCTTAACTTTTTTTATCATGTGAATTAGAAAATAAATGCCTGAAATGATGAATTATAGGAAGATACCAAAATAACTTTGAAGGAATATTTGTAATCTCTACATCAGCCTGTGATTTCTCTTTCACCTTATACCGTGATGTCCCACATTTATGACACTCCGATAGAAATTCATATTCCTTCCTATATATCATGGAGTGCTTCTAAAGATATATCAAGTGGAGCTAAAGCTTCTGATTCTGATGAAAAGAATCATGCCAACATTTGCTTCATGACTGAAATATCTAAGGTAACATTTAATTCCCCTATGCACAATGATTATTATTCTCAGAATAAATGTGTTTCAAATAATGATAATAATATGTCAAAAGCTTAATTATTTGTATACTACAATATGTTAGAATATTGTTGTAGTTAGGTGAAAGATAAGTACAAATCATTAAAGAAGTAGTATGCCTTGACTAGTATTGTTAGTTCCGATCTATGTATAGTAAAGGAAAAGAAATCTCAACTCTTGAAGGTGAATACAGAACTTAAATTGTCTAATGAGCAACTTAGAAAACACTTAGAGAAGTTTATAAGTGGAAAAACCACTCCCACTCAAATTCTTGGAAACAAATTTGCACAAAAGTATACTACTGGTATAGGTTACTAGCCTGGACATAGAAAAATTGTTAAAAGTAAATTTATTCCCAAATCAGGACAGTATACTACTAGTTCATGTTATGGAAATTCTTATTCTTCATCTATCTATTCAAATTATTGTATATAAAACAATTTTTATTTATCAAAATATTTTGAATATGTTAATTATAAGAAACCCATTTGGAAAATATGGGTGCCTAAAGTTTTACTTTCTATCCTTTCTGGACCCAAGAAAATATGGGGACCAAAATTATCTTCTATCTAAATCTGTTTTATAGGAAACTTTATTAAAAATCATCTATAGGAAGATATGGTACATGGACAGTGGATGTTCTAGGCATAAAACATGAGACTAATCATGCTTTAAGAGAGTAATCAATGTTGATGGAGGACATCTCACCTTTGGGGATAACTCAAAAGTAAAAAACATCGGCTTAGGCCAGATTGGTAACATTGATTCAGTTCTAATTTATAATGTACTATTTGTTGATGGATTAAAATAAAATCTATTAAGTATATCTTAGTTGTGTGATGATGGATTCAATGTAAGATTGGAGAATGATTTATGTAATGTTTTTAATTCTAAAAATGTTTTTGTATTTAATAAATTAGGAAATAAAAATGTATATGTTGTAGATTTGAATTCTTTAGCTAAACAAAATGTTACTTTCTTAAATGTATTTTATAAATAATCCTGGCTATGGAACAGAAGATTAGGACACTGCAATGTTCATTCACTTAGGAAACCGTCTAGAAAAGTTTTAGTTAGAGACCTTCCCAAACTATAATTCCCAACAGATAAAGTTTGTAATCCTTGTCAAAATGGAAAACAACATAAAGTTACCTTCAAATAAAAGAAAGAAGTTTCAACTTCTCAACCTCTCTAGTTGGTTCATATGGATTTATTTATAGAATCTAGAGTTTCTATCCTAAATGGGAAGCACTATGTTTATGTCCTTGTAGATGACTTTTCTATATATACTTGTGTATACTTTCTAGCTCACAAAAGTGAATCTTGTTCTTATTTAATTAAATACTCCAAGTCTGTAGAAAACCTAAGTGGACTTAAAATTAAGACCCAAAGAAGTGACCATGGTCGTGAGTTTGAAAATCATGAGTTTGAAACTTATTACTCACATAATGTTTATAGTTACAATTTCTCTTCCTCGAGAAAACTTCAACAGAATGGTGTAGTAGAAAGAAGAAATAGAACACTTCAAGAAATTGCAAGAACTCTACTTAATGAATATGATCTACATGTTTACATTTTGGCTGAATCTGTCTATATATATTGTTATATTATAAATAGAGTCTTGATTAGACTAATTCTTAAAAGGATCCCTTATTAGCTATCAAATAATAGGAAACCAAAGGTTAATTACTTTAGAGTTTTTGGTTGCAACGTCTTCATCCTCAATACTAAAGATAATCTTGATAATTTTGCATCCAAATGCGATGAAGGAATCTTTCTAGGTTATTATATATCTATAAAATCATATAGAGTATTTAATAAGAGGACCAAATGTGTGGAAGAATATGTACACGTCAAATTTGATGAAACTGATCCACATGATCTTAAGACCCCTGTTTAAAATATTGAATAAGATATTTCAATTCTAAACCTTAATAACAAAAACAATGAACATGTTGTTAAGACAACTAGTTCTGGAAATTTTTTAGAACCTGTTTCTATTTAACCCAAACCTGTAAATGAACCAAAAATATATATCCCTACCTTTAAAAAACCATCTATGACCCTTAACCATCATTTAGATGTTGTAGTATGAGATTTAGATAGAGGAACTCAGACAAGGGCTTCTATAAGAAATAAGGTTGAACATCAAACTTTTCTTTCATAGTAAGAAACTAAAAATATCAATGGTTCCCTCAATGATGAATTTTGGGTAATGGCTATGCAAGAATAATTAAATCAATTTTAACAAAACAATGTCTGGGAATTAGTAGGCATATCTAAGGACACTTTGACCATTGGCACTGAATGGGTGTTAGAAACAAAGTTGATGAATTTGGAAATATCATTAGAAACAAAGGAAAGACTAGTTTCACAAGGATATATTCCAGAAGAAGAAACAAACTATGAAAAAACCTTTCCACATGTAGCTATGATAGAAGCTATTAATATTCTACTCGCTTATGCTGCTCATCTAAATTTCAAGTTATATCAAATGGATGTTAAAAGTGCTTTTCTAAATGGTTTTATAATTGAAGATGTTTTTGTTGAACAACCACCTGGATGTATTAATACTCATTTTAAAAATGTTTTTTTAAACTTTCTATAGCTTTATATGGTTTAAAACAATCTCCATGAGCTTGGTATGATAGACTTAGTAATTTTTTTATTTCAAAAGTTTTTATTAAAGGGACTGTTGATCCAACTCTTTTTATCAAAAGGATTTCCAAAGATGTTTTGATAGTACATATCTATGTTGATGATATTATTTTTGGATCTTCTAAAAATGATTTGTGTATTGATTTTTCAAAGAGTATGCAATGTGAATTTGAAAATATTTTTAATGTGAGAACTCAAATAGTTTCATGGATTTCATGTTTTTCAAAATAATGATGGTATATATTTAAATCAAATAAAATATAAAAAGGATCTTATAAAACGTTTCAGTATTGATAATAATAAGGGATGTGATACACCTATGAGTACCACATGTAAATTGGACATTGATGAACCTAGGAAACCAGTAGATCAAACAAATTACAGAGGTATGATTGGGAGTTTACTTTACCTTACTTCAAGTCGACTAGATGTCATGTTTAGTGTGTGCATGTGTGCAAGATTTAAAGATAATCCAAAAGAATAACTCTTACTTGATATTAAAAGGATTTTCAAATATCTTAAACATACTGCCAATTTAGGATAATTTTATCCAAAATGAAAATATTTTGATTTAATATGTTATTCAGATACTGAAATTGCGGGTTGTAAGTTAGATATGAGGAGTATATCAGGAACTTGTCAGTTTATAGGTAAATCTTTAGTGTAATGGTGTAGAAAAAAGCATTATTATGTTGCAGTGTTTACTGCTGAAGTAGACTACATAGCTACTAGTAGTTGTTGTGCACAAATTTTGTGGATGAAACACACTCTATTGGACTATGGATATCAATTTAGACATGTATCTATAAGATATTATAAAACCAGTGCAATCAACATTTCCCAGAAACATGTGTCTCACTCTAGGACTAATCACATTAATGTAAGACATCACTTTTTGAGAGATCATTATCAAAAAAGTGATACAACTCTTGAATTCATTGGCACTGAACATCAGTTGGATGATATATTTACCAAAACATTAAATTTCGGGGAGTTAAATTACATAAAACATGAATTAGTAATGATAAATTTTTCCTAACAGTTTTAGGATACCTCACTGGTATGGACCACACAGTTATACCTCACTGGTATGGACCTCGCCGTTATACCTCACTAGTACGGACCTCACCATTATACCTCACTGGTATGGACCTCACCGTTATACCTCACTGGTATGGACCTCACCGTTATACCTCCCTGGTATGGACCTCACCTTTATACCTCACTCGTATGTACCTCTCCATTAGAACCTCACTGGTAGTGGACCTCACCATTAGGAATCCTCATTGGTGTATGTTACCGCTAGTTTGCACTATTTTAAACCTCGTGTTTTTTAGCTATTGGAATCTGTATCATTGGTATTATTTTTATTATGTTTTATTTATTTATTTCCTAATTCCTAAATGATAAACCATTAAGTCCTAACCTGATTCCAAAACACCTCGAACCCTTTACCTTCAAACCTTAGCTCCCAAACATTCGTTTCTCTCAAACCCTAAGCCTCGCGATTGACATAATGGAACGAGTGAAGAGACCAGCAGTTAGTGAAGAGGGCAATGAGCCGAATTCCAAGAGACTCAAAGGAGAGTCTAGGGGTGGAAGTGGAGTAAAGAAACCTATAAACCTACATCTCATAAAAAGGGAAATAGTAGTTGAGAAAGAGCATTTCGTAAAATGGTTGATGACCAGTAGGTCATTATTTCTAAGAGTGCTTGAAAAGCAGGAATGGTTTGAGTTCTTTTAAAAAATAAATGGACTATATTATCCTATGTTGGTTAAATAATTCTATGAGATTCTCAAATTTTAAAAATTTGATAATGAGAATCGGGTCTTCTCATTTGTTAATGGAAAGGAAGTTTCATTCTCCTCAGTGGAATGGGCTGATTTTCTGAGGGTATCCCATGAAGGTATCTTCAATTTTTATTCAAAGTTTGTACCCCCTACTAGTGATGTATTTGAGTATGAAACTTCTTTGGAAGAGCTAACTGGAGATGGAACACCAAGAAAAGTTGTTGCTATAGAAATGGATGGAGAAACCCGGTTGCTTTTCAAATTCAGCCATCTTGTGTTAAGTCCAAGAAGATGATATTTTGAAAACCATAGATTCCAAGATATATTCCTGTTGTATATGCTTTGGAATGGTGTCAATGTAAATTTGTGTAGGCATATCATGATTCAAATGGAATATATGACTAGGCTGAAATCAAAAAAAAATTCCTTGTTCTTTTCCAAGTTGATATCATTAATGCTTAAAGTAAATGGAATTGCTCGGACTCAAGATGAGACTATAGTTGTGAAGGACAACTACTGTACCACCTAAACCATTTTCAAATACATTAATATTAATTGGAACCTATGTATAATATAATGGTTCAGTGATGATGAGAAAGTTTATGATAAACATAACCCTGTTGACCATCCTTTCAGACCTAAGGATGTAAGGGATCCAGGTCTAAGACCTGATGTGGAGGTAACTCAATACAGGTATGATGATGCTGAGGGGAATGCCTCTATAGAAGATGGAGGGGATCCGGATTTTCCTCCAAGCCCATCTACTGAAAAGGTATCATAGGGAAAAGCATTTCCATCTATGATCCTACCTAGAAAGGAAGCAGTTTTGGGAGAAAGTCTTGAAGAAATATCTGTAAATGAGGAAGACCTGCCTAGATCAGATCATAAGGAGACTGCTCTAGATTCTACCAGTAGTGATGATGAAGATGAAAAATTATCTAAAAATGGAAGTACATGTTTGAGTCTCTGTCCTCTAATTGAGAGCTCTATTATTCCTATTGATGAGTTTCTTGAAGTGGACAGACGAGTACCTATTGCTAATAGACCCCATACTATTCCATCTCATTTGGAAATATATGTGGTTGTAAATGAATCTCCTGTAGAGGATGTATCCAATGAGGCAGCTGATGCTGCTACAGATATGGTAATGGAAGCTCAGGTTGAGGGGGAGCAACCTGTAAGGATATGATCATTTTCTGTGACCGATGAAGTGGAAGATTGGTCTGTGGATCCAGGATTACTTGTATTGGGACTATACTATCCTAATTCTGATGATGAGACACCCATTAGAAGGCATCCCATGTCTTATGATATTTTCTCAGAAGAATTTGCTGCTTGACCAGTAGCTCCACTAGCTCTACCTGAAGAAATTGTGGGAAAAGGAGATCATGAGGCACTGAAATATGAATTTAAAACCTGTTTTTTTTTGAAGATCTATGTAAGATGGAAAGTACTTTGGTATCTTTTCTGGGAAGTGTTTTGTCAAGTGATGTGATAGAAGTGATGGATGAAGTAAAATAATGTCAAAATTAAGTAAAAAGTGTGTCAGAGGCCGTTGACTCTCTAAAGAAATCTGTTGCATCGTTTGATACCTTCATGATTTCCAAATCTCAAGTTGATACAGACATAAACTACATTCGAGTTGTAGTGAAACAATTTCTGGATGTGTTTGATGATTTTAAGAAGACCAAAAAAACACATGTCAGTACTTAGGATTTTTTTTTTAATAAATTGATAAGTAATTTGACTCAGTCATTCAAAGAAACAGTTGATTTTACAGTAGCACCTCTTGGTCCATCAAAAGTATCAGTTGATGTGGAACAGTTTAGATCTATTCTGAATGAAGAACTTGGTCAACTTAGTGCCAGTATCTCATCTAATTCTCAGGTGATTAATACCACCAAGTATATTAGAAAAATCGTCCAAGATTATATGAGAGACGCTACTGCAACCCAGAAGGAAATCAAAGAAAAAAATTAATATTATTTTCAGAGAGTGTACACCAAGAATCAGCTGACCAATCATTTCAATCTGCTGTTAGAGAATCTAAAACTACCCCCAATCACCCTCAAGTCTTCAATGAACAAGTTAGTAAGATCAGGGAGTTGACCCCAAATTTTGAAAAATTTATGGAGAACAAGGATGATTTCATCTCTGCCATCGAGATAGGGGGAGGTATCATTATGGATTTGTGGAATCTCTTACTTCCATTCTTGCATGTGGAAAATACACCCATCATCATGCCTCCTACCTTACCTGCCACTGATTCTATTGGTTCTACACCTAAAAGGACTCATACTTAAGAAATTAGAAGCCTGACTCCTATAATCACATAGAGGATTAATCATTACAGACCTGGTAGTGTTTCAGTAGCTAAACCTCCTTTGATATTTACTTGAGTACACAAGCCTACATCTCAAACTACCCAAACTCAGTCCTATGATCCTAAATGTAAATCCCAAGTGGATATCCATGAGGGGAGAGTGAATGAGGCTATAGATTTTGAAAGGAATATTTGTACTTCTTGTAATTCTTTTGTACTATCTCGTGTATCTTTGTCATGTGAAATGAAACTGTCTGTTTTCTCTCTTCTTCTTTTATGATATGCACTATTTTATTTTCTCTATTTTCTAATCACATAGGGGGATAAAAATTATAATATGGGGAGAACTTACAATTTTGGGAGAAATTACACTAAGGGGGAGATAATTATACTATGTGTCATTTGGGGAAATAAATTTTCAGTTTTTTTACTCTTATGTTAGTCCATTGTTTAACTCTGATACATTTGAGGAGCTCTGATTCATTTGAGAGTTCTGATCTGAACACACTGATAAATTACATTAGATGTATTTTACTCTGATTCATTAAAGTTTATTCTGGATTATAATGCCATAATTTGTGATTATCAAAAAGGGGTAAATTATTGGACTCATCTATTTTGATAATCTCAAATATGATTAGATATGTTTGTATAATCCCAAATCATGCTTATCTATATAATAAATATGTACCATAATTATGCCTTCATGTTCTAGAGTTTTTATGGATGTCAAAATAATCATATAATCTCATGGAATATATTAATCAATGTTTATTTATGTTTAACAATGATGAAGTATGATATTGATTCACTCTGGAACTAATATGCATAGAACAATTTCTTTGTAAGCATTTAAGTTCTTAAGTAACCGATAGTTATAATTCTGACTGATACAGACTAGCTCACTGATATAGCTCACTGATAGAAGTTCACTATTATACAAGTCCACTAATAGACTAAGTCTACTGATAGACAAGGTCACTAATATACAAGTTCACCGACACAAGTCCACTGATACAAGATACCGATATAGTGGAGCTACCGATAGAATGGAGCTACAGATAGAGTGGAGCTACCCATATAATGGAGCTACCGATAGAGGAAGCTACTGATATAGAGAGATACTACTACAGATGATAACAACCACTGATAACGAGGAAGAGTTACTGACAGAAGTACACCATTACAAAGAGCTACCAATAGATGGAGCTACCAATAAAAGGAGATACTGCTACACATGGAGCTGCTGATACATGAGCCACTACTATAAGAGATATCGTTACAAGTCTACCGATAGAGAGCTACTGATGGAATATAACTGTTAACTAGTCACTGTTACTCAAACTCTATATTTTGTTAATATTATTAATATAATGCTAATGGTCATATTTGATTAATTCAATGCAATTGCTATTAATTAATGTGGGTTGTTGGAAAATCCGGGAACCGTACCTCATACCGGTAAAAGGTAATCATTACCATTTCCAGATCTCAAGGAATAAAAAGAATATCAAGCTACTGGAGAATATAGAGACAAATATTTAACGATTAATATAAGATGCATATGAGACACATACAATAAGATACACACACACATACAAGAATATACACACATACATGTAGAGAAGAACACATGAAGAACTCGAAGAACACATATACACATCAAGAATATAAGTTCAAAGAGGAGGTTCAAGTGCTACAAGGAATACTCTCACATTCAAAATGAACACCTTTACTAGATGTGATGGAATAGAACCATGACAATATGTTTTCTAGACAACTTCCATAGAAGGACTCAAAGCTTCATCTGATTCAACCCAAAGGAGTCCAGATATGCATTGACATCACACAAGATCATTCTATACTAAACTCCATATTATTGCTCTATTGTGATCATTTTTATTACATTATGAGTACTGTTTGTACTCTACTGTGATCATTTTTATTACATTATGAGAAGTGTGTGTGATTCTGTCTATTTTGACACACACTAACTCCTAATATAAACCGGAGGATACTAAAATCCTCACACCAATCTCTTTATACCTTTGTGTATCCCACATAGAACTCTGTTAGAGGTTTGAGGACCTGGACAGCCTGTGTACTGTTGTAAACCCCGATCCAGGGTGTGGATAAAAATTATATAAAAACTGTTTGAGCAAACTAAGTCTCAGCTTGAGACTAAACCTTTGGGTTAAAACTGATGTGCATCTTATATTACTCTAAACTATTTTCAATATTCCACTGCTAATTACTGTGAAATTAAAATTTGTTGTAAAGTAACTCTGATAGTTGAACTAGAATGTGTTTGTAAATATTTCTAGCCAGTATGTTAGTTTCAAAAGCTAACATAATCATCATATTAAGTTAACTGAGAAATAATCATTCTTTGAGAGACTAAGTGAACACTTATAACCATTATAAACTCATTATAGTTTAACTCGTTTTATGAATTGGGGGATTTCAATATAAATATTTTAAACAAAAAAATTTAATGGGAACTCAATTCACCCCTATTGAGTATTCATTTGGGAAAACATTTTTCTTTACTAATAATATCCATATTGAAGCATCTAATATATATACGACCTTTCTTATGGAATCCCTACTTTTTAATACAAAACTTTTCATTACATTTTACGTACAAAGGATCTTTAAAGTCTAGTGTCTTAGAAATCAGGAACAATAAAACTTGAATACAACATATAACATTCTTATAATCCACTTGTAAGGCTTCATGATATGTTCATCATAAGTACAATTACTGCATCTCATAACCTAGAGACATAATTCAAAGGAAAGGGTGAGCCGAAGGCCCAGTAAGGGTAAACAAGGGAATAAGATTACTTGTGTTAACAATAAGAAATTGAATAACAACATAAAGACATGAGAAATGGAAGTATATGAATATCATAATGAAAAGAACATGGAACATAACTTGAATATGTGGCTTCAACATTTCATTTAGACATTCATGAACAAATCACCATGGTCCATCCACAAGGTGTCATATAAATTTCCAAGGTTATTCACCAAGGTATCGTGAAACTTGTCATCTCTAAAGATTAATTACTTATCCAATACATTTGAGCACTATCAGGGATCACCCTTAATATGTATTTAATTTCATGTCAGCAACATAGATCATAATCAAAAACTTCATAAATAACCTATAAATAATAAAAGAAAAGGGTTTCATTTCAAAATCTTGACGTTTTAAAAGCTCTTAAAAATAAGATCATTATATCATTTATAAACCATCGAAAGGGAGTGAGGGTTATATGTATATCAATTACAGAATCAAATATATCATCTTTATATATTTATAAACACCCATATAAAATAAATTGTTATAGGTATTCACATAAATAAAATAGAATAATTATTGGAGAGAAAGAGATAGATATTTTGAGGTGAAATTTCTACAGCATAACAGCTATATAACATGGTTTTAAAAAAACATTGAAAAGAGAGGTTACAAGGTTCTACCAATCATAAATAATTCATAATACAGTGTGGGTACTGAATAATATCATGGTATGGATATTTTATTGACGTACCCCCTGAAAATGAAACATGAAAGAAAAGAGAAGATGTGATTTATTTTATGAGAAATTCGGCAGCATAACAACATCACTTAATAATTCAGAAAACAAATTTATGAGAGAAGTAGTGGTCTCTCAAAAATTAGACATGAAATGGAAAGTAATGAGAACATATAAGAACATACCCTCAACATAAAAAGATGGAAACTAAAAGACACAACATAAAGGAATTCATGACTTAACAAGAGGAGGGTGAAAGGATCCCTTACCTTGAAGAGTAACTTCGAAAGCATGATGTTCAAGACCTTGGGAGGCCTGAGGGAACCTTGGAAGGACTAAGTGGGAGGTAAGGAGACCATAAAATTGTTTAGGAGGATTTGTAAACGAAATTAATGAGGAAATTTCTTGGTATTTATAGAAGAAGTGACAGGACAAGTCATTAATGGCCAAGGGACACCTCATCGGTGGTATTGGAAAACCCATAGGCTTGTCCATGGTATTTTACCATGGTATTGGCTACTTTGGACACCTCATACATTATCTTACTATTCATTATTCAACCATAATTATTACCTAATTATTACTACTTTAATGACGTCATTAAACAGCCGAAACTAAAAATTGTATTTTCACTATTCACCAAAAATTCATTTGTTTCCGAAAAATCCCCAAAAATCACGTTAACCTAATATCAATGATCTAAATTAAAAAATGAACTCCATATTATAAATATAATTTTCTAAATATTTTTAATTTAATTTGTAATTAAAATACACTATTCACCTAGAAAAACTAATACTTGACTAATATTTCTGAAACAGTTATTTACCTATTTTATTGAATCACATTACTTAAGCAAGGTGCCTAAATTATATCAATACTTTCTTAAGTGAGGTTACATAATATATTTGGTCACATTACTAATCATAAGCATAAAATCACTATTCATAATGTATTATTCACCAAAAATTAATTCGATCTTATTAGACACTAAATTTATTACAAAACATAACTTTGGAAGACTATTTTAGGAAAATCATTACACATTATTTATTATTTATGTTTTACATAAATATTTTAAAATGTAACTTTTTTAAAAATTAATAATATACATCCTATATTTATCTGGACATTAGAAAATTCAAAAACTTCACCATAAGAAGAAATCATAATTTTTATTTATATCAAAGGATTACATAAGGCATCTGAGGTCTCGTTACATATCCCCTTATAAGACCAGCATAAGACATATGTGTAAGGTGTGATATGGTGATAGAATCATGGGGCGGCTTGGATAATATTGCCTGAGTGGTGATTTCTATCAGCTTGAACTTCTCATGAAGGCGATTCTGTTCTAGCTTCACACGATGAAGTTCAGTTTGGGTTTGGTCCAGAGAAAATCCAAATGGTGATAACTTATTCCAGAGTTCCATCAGATGGGCTTCGATCGGCCCAAGACTACTGGATGGGGCCATAAAATCATCTTTTTTGTATTAATTAACCAAGGTCACTTGTATTTATAAACAAAAAATTGTAACGTTAAGAGTTTAGCTTCCAACGGTCATATTGACCAACAATCATATAACAGCCGAAACCCAAAAGTCTCATTTAATTATACTCACTTCATTAATTAAATAATATATTTTTATTGAGTATAAAAATAACACACAAAATTTAAGAAACAAATATTAATAAAAGTTCAGGTCGTTACATTCTTCCCCCCTTAAGAAATTTTGTCCCCGAAATTTTTTAATCGCACCCTCAGAGGAGAAAAGGTGTGGGTACTTCTACCTCATTGACTCCTCTAGTTCCCACGTTTCTTATTCATATTTTTGGTTCCTCCACAACTCCTTAACAAGGTGGGTAGTCTTGTTGCATATACCCTTGTCTCTGCGATCCAAGATCTCCACTGGTTGCTCCTCATAAGGGAGGTCATGTTCCAGTTGTACCACATTTGGGTTTAGTATATGTGAAGGGTCAGTTATATACTTTCTTAAGAGGGATATGTGGAAGACATCATGAACATGTGATAGATTTGGAGGAAGTTCAAGCCAATAGGCCACTGCTCCCACATGATCAAAGATTTCATAGGGGCCAATGTACCTAGGGCTAAGCTTCCCTTTCTTCCCAAACCACATGACTCTCTTCCACGGTGAAATTTGAAGAAATACCTTGTCACTAACATCAAACTCCAAGTACCTTTGATGGTTGTAGGAATAGCTCTTTTTCCGACTCTGAGCGGCCTTAATATGTTGTTTGATGGCGTAGACTTTTTCGGTCATCTCTTGCACAAGATTAGGCCCAATAATCTTTCTCTCACCAGCTTTATCCCAATAAGGAGTTATACATCGCTTACCATATAGAGATTCATAGGGTGCCTTTTTAATGCTCGATTGGAATCTGTTGATGTAAGAGAACTCAACTAAAGGGAGATGTTGATCCCATCCACCCTTAAATTCCATTGAGCACGTTCTCAGCATGTCCTCTAGTGTTTTAATAGTTCATTCAGATTGGACATCAATTTATGGGTGACAGGCCATACAGAAATTCAATTCAGTTCTCCAAGCATGTTGAAGACTACTCAAAAATTTTAATGTAAACCTTTGATCACGATCAGATATAATAGAATGTGGAACTCCATGCATCCTTACAACTTCCGTCACGTCAATCCTGGAAAGTTGATCAAGAGATAAATCATTCCAAATGGATATAAAATGGTCATTCTTGGTGAGACTTTCCACAATAACCCATATTGCATTGTTTCCCTTGGAAGTTATCAGAAGACCTGTGAAAAATTGAATAATGATATTGTCCCACTTCCAGGCTAGTATAGGTAGTGGTTTCAATACCCCTTTAGGAAGTTGACGCTCTTCCTTAACTTGTTGACATACTAGGAACCATGAAGTGTAGTCAGCAATATCCCATTTCATATTATCCCGCCAATAATGATCACGAAGGTCCCTATTATTTTTTTGGCACCCGAATGTATAGAGAAAGTAGTGCTATGAGCATCATCAATTAGCTCCTTCTTTATTTCTGGAATATATGGAACACATTGTCTTGTATGAAATTTTAGTACACCTTCTCGATCAATATAGAACTCAAGAAAATTCCCATCCTTTATAGCCTCAAACTTTTTTTTCAACAAAGGATCTTTTTTCTATGATTTCTTGAACTTATCTAGTAATGATGGTTGAGAAATCATTTGGGTTAGGTTTAATGATGTCCATACCCTTATAATTCCTCTTTCCAACATTACTAGGTCCTTGATTAATGGATCTCTATGAATCCGCATCATGGAAATAACAACTAGGTCTTTCCAACATAATGCATCCATGAATTTTTTTTCTCTTATGGGATGATAATGAATTGAACAATCATAGTCTTTAAGAAGTTCCAACAATCTCCTTTGTCTGATGTTCAATTCCTTTTGTGTGAAAATATACTTCAAACTTTGATGTTCTATGTATATATCACATTTCTCCCCATTAAGATAGTACCTTCATATCTTCAGAGAAAAAATGACCCTAGCCAGCTTCAAATCATGCGTAGGATAATTCTGCTCATGAGTCTTAAACTGTCGATATGCATAATCAATGCCCTTGTCATTTTTCATGAGGACTCACCCAAGCCCTTTTAGAGACGCATCACTAAAAATAACAAATCCTTCTCCACTTGAGGTCAGAGTTAACACGGGTAGAGTAACCAATTTCTTCTTCAGCTCTTGGAAACTTTCCTCAAACTCCTCTGTCCAGATGAACTTGACCCCATTTCGAGTTAACTTGGTTAATGAATTGGAATGTCATGAAATTTTTTTCACAAACCTCCTATAATATCCTGATAATCCAAGAAAACTTCGAATATCAGTTATTTTTGTAGGTTGAGGCCACTCTTCTACAAATTTTGTCTTTTTAGGTTCAACTGTGATTTCTTCATTGGTTATAATGTGCCCCAAGGAAGAAACTTGTTGTAACCAAAATTCACATTTTCTGAACTTCCCAAAAAGCCTCTCCTTCCACAGAGTTTGAAACATATCCCTCAGATGATCCTCATGATCCTTGTGAATTTTGGAATATATCAGAATATCTCCAATAAAAACTACCACAATGTTATCAAGGTAGTCCTTAAAGACTTTGTTCATCAGATCCATAAAAATAGTTGGTTCCTTAGTCAGTCCGAAGGGAATAACAACAAACTCATAATGCCCATATCTTTATCAATAGGAAATTTTTGGAATATTTTTTTCTTCACCCTCAATTGATGATAACTATATCAATAATCAATCTTATAGAATAATTGAGCCCCATGAAGTTGGTAAAATAAGTCATCAATTCATGGAAGATGGTAATTTTTCTTTACTGAGATCCAATTCAGTTCTCTATAATCTATGCATAGCTACATCAATTCATCCTTATTCTTTACATAGAGAATATGTTCTCCACAAGGTGACACACTCGGTCAGATAAAACCCTTCTTTAAAAGATATTGGAGTCATTTTATTGATTCTTCCCGCTCCACATTTTCGATCTTATTCAGGGTCTTTGATATCGGATGAGATCCAGGTACGAGTTCAATTGAGAACTCTACCTCTCTTTCAGGGGAGTTGCAGACAACTCCTTAGGAAATACGTCAACATATTCTTGGACTATGGGGATATTTTCTATCCTTAAACTCTCATCACCTTCTTCTTCTTCACCGTACAACTCCATAAAGAAGGATATAGTGGGTTTTCAAGACAAAGATCATGTTGAGATATCTCTCCTTGGAAGATAACTGAAGTATTTCCATTTAATACTACGAAGATTTCCTTGCTTCTGCATTTGATCTTAGCATTATACTTTAAGATCCATTCCATCCCTAGAATAATGTCGAATTCTAGCATGGGAATGACTACTATATTTGTGATAATATTGTGCTCACTAATGTAAATACTATAGTTTCAAAACACTAATGATGTTTAGATAATCCTCCCAGGATTCTTGAAAAATAACTCTACTTTTAGAAAATCGGGGGTTGATACTAAATTCATTGAAAACTTGGAGGAAATAAAGGAATGCGTAGAACTAGAATCAAACAAAGTACTTTATAGATTTGAGAGAACAACAAGGGTACCTTCTACCACATTATTCAGAGCTTCGACATCAGTTGTCATGATAGCAAAAGCACAACCTTGATCCCTTGGCCTTTGCTAAGGTTGATGGTGGTTCTCCTCCACTACCCTCAGATTTGGACAGTGATTGGAAAAGTTCCCACGTAGTCCACACATAATGCAATAGAAATAAGATAGGGCCTGAACTATCTTCCCCTTGACGTTAGTGTTTGGAAGTTGAGGTTTCACCTCACTATGACAATTCCTCGCAATATGGCTATCTCTTCCACACATGTAGCATTTCTTGCTCCCGATCAGCAGTTCCACAAATTATCCATTCCAAATTTATTACACATGGGATATTTCACTTGCTTGCCTCCTATTCCCAAATTAAAGGTCCTCCCTAATATGGGCTCCATTGATCTATTTTTTTCATTTGATTTATAAGGCGACTGTGTCTCACCAAACTCTAGCTCAACTTTCATCGCACTCCGCATGATCTCCTCATAACTGTCATAGTATCGGTTGGATAGATTCTACTACAGATGAGGTCTGAGTCCACCAAAGAATCTATCAACCTTAAAATTTGGATCCATGACAAAGATAGAGGTATATCGTGAATGTCGGGTGAAGTTCATCTCATATCTTTTGACAGATTCATTCTCCTTCTGCATTAGTTCGAGAAACTCCTTCTTCATCCTTGTTCTCATGGAATGAGGGAGATAATTACTAAAAAATATCCTTCTGAACTCTTCCCACTCTATAGCTTCAAACTCCAATCTTGGCCTCATATTTTTGATCAGTTCCCACCACTAATCAGCTTCTCCTTCTAATAGATAGATAGCCAGGGTGACCTTCTCTTGCTATAAACAGCGGAGCACAGAAATGATCTTCTCGATGGAGCTGATCCACTACTCAGCAATAAATGGATCAGTCAATCCACTGATGGTCTGTGGTCATTGAGGAATAAAGGGCTCAACAAAATTTTGTTCCCTTCGCGGTGAGATCATTCTTTTTGCTTGATTCATGTTATTTCTTATAACTTGAGTCAGTTGGTTCATCATTCGCATGAATGCTTCCATTCCAGCTTCAATTGGAGGGTTGTCAGTGCATGGTCCATTGCGGTCACCTTTTTCACGGTTCCTCCTATTTCCCACCATTTTCTAAAATAATATAATATTAGTGATAAAATTATTTCATTTATGAATATTTTAACTATAAAAGATTATATGTCTTAAAAATTCATTCTTAAACAATTACATTTCTCTATAATTCCTTCATTATTATTCATAAAATCCTTGTGATTAACCAATCATATCCCCCAGGAGTGTCGTATCCAAGAGTGCAGCAAGTCCTGTTGTCGTGTACCAGTTCCCGTTCGATTCTAGCTTCAGGAGGTGTTTTTAGGTTTTACCCCAATGTACATCTGTGCCAGAGCCACCTCTACCTGCTCATATCCAAACAAGGATTTTTTTTCTTGATAAACCACTTACACAATACTCAACAAAATACCAGGATTTTTTCCTATATTTAAACTTTTCTATAGGGTTCTTCCTAATGTTTTCATATCCGAATTTCCATAAATAACTAAACAACACTTTGATACCAACTATGGAATCCCGCCTTTTTAATACATAACTTATCATTACATATTACATACAGAGGATCTTTAAAGTCTAGTGTCTTGGAAATCAGGAACTGTAAAACTTGAATACAACATAAGACATTCTTCTAATCCAATTGTAAGGCTTCATAAAAAGGTCATCCTATGTACAATTACTACATCTCATAACTTGGAGACATACATTCAAAGAAAAGGGTGAGCAGAAGGCACAATAAGGGTAAACAAGGGAATCAGTTTACTTGTGTTAACAATAAGAACTTGAATAACAACATAAAGACATGAGCAATGAAAGTATAAAAATATCATAATGAAAAGAACTTGGAACATACCATGAATATTTGGATTAAAAATTTTATTTATACATTCATGAACATATCACCAATGTCCATCCCCAATGTGTCATAAAAATTACCAAGGTTATTCACCAAGGTATCGTGAAACTCGTCATCTCTAGAGATTAATTATTTACCCAATGGATTAGAGAGATATCAGGGCCCCCCCTTAATATGTCTTTAATTTCATGTGACCCACATATATCATAATCAAACACTTCATAAATAACCCATAGAGAATAAAAGAAATGGGTTTCATTTCAAAATCGTGATGTTTTAAAAGTTCTTGAAAATAAGATCATTATATCATTTATAACCCATGGAAAGGGAGTGAGGGTTATATGTATGTAAATTCAAGAATCAAACATATCACTTTTATATATTTCTGAACATACATAGAAACTAAATAGTTCTGGGTATTCACATAATTAAAATAATAGAATTTATGGAGAGAAGGAGATAGAAATTTTGAGGTGAAATTTCTGCAGCATAACTACTATATAACATGGTTTTAGAAAACATTGAAAAGAGAGGGGAAAAGGTTCAACCACTCATAAATATTTCATAATACAGTATGGGTACTGAATAAGATCATGGTATGGATATTTTAATGACGTAACACATGAAAAGGAAACATGAAAGAAAAGAGAAGATGCCATTTCTTTTATAAGAAATTCGTCTGCCTAATGGTGTCACATAAAAATTCAGAAAAGAAATTGATGAGAGTGGAAAGGGTCTCTAAACAATTATACATGAAATGGAAAGTAATGAGAACATATAATAACATACCGTCAAGATAAAGAGATGAAAATTAGAAGACACAACATAAAGGAATTCATAAATTAAAAAGAGGAGGGTGAAAGGATCCCTTACCTTGAAGAGTAACTTCAAAAGCATGAGGCTCGAGACCTTGGGGGGCTTCAGGGCTCTTTGGGAGGACTCCATGGGAGGGAAGGAGACCAGAACTTCTTTGAGAAGGATTTTTAAATGAAATGAATGAGGTAATGAATTGTTATTTATAGGAGAAGTGAGGGGACAAGTCATTAATGGCCAAGGGACACCTCATAGGTGGGGTTGACAAAACCATTGGTTTGACCATGGTATTTTTCCATGGTATTGGCCACTTGGGACACCTCATACATTATATTACTATTAAAATGTCGACCAGAATTATTAAATAATTATGACATCCTTAATGATTCCATTTCACACCTGAAACTAAAAACTGTATTTTCACTATTCACTGCAAATTCATTTTTTTTAGAAAAATCCCCAAAAATCACATTAACCTAATTTTGATGCTCTGAAATCAAAGATGAACTCCATTTTATAAAAATAATTTTATTAATATTTTTAATTTAATTTTTAATTAAAAAACTATTCACCTGAAAAAATAATACTTGACTAATAATATCTAAAACAGTTATTTACCAATTTTATTGAATCACATTACTTTATCATGTTGCCTAAATTATATCAATACTTTCTTAAGTGAGTTTGATTAATCAATTTTTTCACATTACTAATCATAAGAATAAAATCACTATTCATAATTTACTATTCATTAAAATTATGTTGATCTTATTAGACTCTAAATTTATTACTGAACATAACTGTAGAAGACCATTTTCTAAAAATCATTACACAATATTAATTATTTAAGGTTTGAACAAATATTTCAAAATATCCCCTTTTTTTCAAAACATCAATAATACACATCCTATATTTATTCAGAAATTTGAAGATTCATAAACTTCACCATTAGAAGAAATCGAAATTTTTATTTATATCAATGGATTACATACGGTAGCTAAGGTCTCGTTACACAGCCCCATATGACACCAGCATATGACCTAAGTGTAAGGTGTGCTAAAGAGATAGAATCTTGGGGCGGCTCAGCCAACATTCCCCGAGTGGGGATTTCTATCAACTTGAACTTCTCACAAAGGTGATTTCGTTCCAGCTTCACACGATGAAGTTCGGCTTGAGTTTGGTCCAAAAAAAAATCCTAATGGTGCTACCTCATTCTTGAGTTCCGTCAGATGGGATTCGATCGGCCTGAGACTACTAGATGGGGACATCATATCTTATTTCTATATTAATTAACCTAGATCAGTTGTATTTATAAACAAAAAAATTGTAACATTAAGAGTTTAGCTTTCAACAGTCATATTGACCAACGGTCATATAACAGTTGAAACCCAACAGTCTCATTTAATTATACTAACCTCATCCATTAAAGAATATAGTTTTCTTTAGTATAAAAATAACACAAAAATTTTAGGAAACAAATATTAATAAAAGTTTGGGTCATTACATTTCCTGTCAATCCATTCAGCATGATCACTGGAAAATTCCACTTGGATCAATCGTAACATCATTTGGTCAACGTCCTCCATCTCTCCCTTGATCACCAAAACATCCTCCTTCATTTCTTTGCTATAGTAAATGAGTAGTTCTATGTGAGTATCCATATCCTCGTCCTTTCGGAATTAAAATCCTTCATGGGATCCTGCCTTACATTTTTGTCCAGGGGAAGAGAATCCTCCACTACTAGCATCATCTCCTTAGAATGTAGATGCATCTCTTGTTGTTGGTCAGCTACCTTTGAGGCTCCTTTCACTTTTATTTGAGACTCTTTGAAACCATCCTATTGGGCCTCCTCTACTACGTCTAGATAGATCTACATGATCCTTGGGTTTACCCTCTAATTTGGCTAACTGAATCTCCATAGTTTTATGAAGATAAGTTTAGTCCTTATGGCCATTAGGTTTTGGCTTCATGGAAACAATACAACTCCCGGGGTCTATGTTTTCCTTATTCCCTTCATCCTTCAATGATTTTGGAGAACTTTATTAACAACTCACAAACCACTATCATCTGAGGGTTTTCCATCTCCATCAAACTCATCCTCAGAGGAACAGTTGATGTTGAATTCATGCTCTCCGTAATTACTTAAAATTTCAAATTGGTTGTATAAGTTTAGGCCGGATAAAGTCCACCCCGAGTTGGTTCCATGACTGGTAATCAATGACCTTGCTACATCATGTGCAGGCTTCTCCCACTCCTTCCCATCCATGTAGTTACCCTTTCCAGTAGAATTTACCACCCTCTCATATTTTTTTCAACCACCAGCATGCACAACCATCGCAAATATAGATTGATTAAAACTCACTACACCCTTGGATGTTGGACCAGATGCTCCAGGAGAGATTCTTTGGAGCCAGAGACAGAGAATTAGGCATATCCAAAGATTCCTTGACCACCACACTATTATGGACACCCTATGAAAATTAATTTCTACCAGGAGGACTCGCTAAATTGTTCATCATCCTTTTAATGATCTCTTCTATACTCATTTTAAGTAGAAATCTCTTTACTGGATTTTGCTTTACTACTCCATCCGAACACTGGGTATCCTCAGCCTTGTTGTTCCCCTAAGCATAACCATCCCAACTATCACCAGATCTTACACCAGTCCTAACTTGGAGGTTTCCAACTTCACCACGAGGAACACCTTGGACACTACTTCTTGGATACACCACACTGGCTTCTAGATTAAACGTGTTAACCTCATGCTGAACATTTGAAGGGATTCCATCCCCACCGGTACACAGATGATCTGTCTTGTTGAAATATCTAGCATCAGCCATGCCACCCAAGGGGCTTCGATGACATTTGTAAGTATCATGACCAGAATGATGACAACAAAAGCTAAATAGAACCTAAGAGTCTTAAAAAACCTTTTGATTCCATGAGAACTCTCTATAAATCTCATTGACGGTGGATTCCAACAGTCCCTTGGAAACATCAACATCAACAAAAAATTTTGGGCGCACCGGATGAAAAATGGTGATACTGTAGGCATCCATATAGAGGTATAAACTTATCATATTTCCGATTAATGGAATAATTTAAAAATTTTGGAAAGGTTACGGAAGACCTGGAAGTGAAATCCTGAGTGTCATAAATTGGAGTCGCACATCAGATGAAAATCAAAGGTCCACCTAAATAGATTAAAACAAAATCCATCCATAGCTCATGATACATTGGAACAAATATATATCTAATATTCCATAGATGAAAAATGAATCTGAATGTGCATTGAATCTAAAAGACCGACAAACACCCAATCTTGATGATTCCATGAATTGAAAAAAACCTCTCCAATTCATCTAATGAGGGTTAATTCTCCAGAAAACAAGCGACTAGGGTAAGATCCAACATTTCCAAAGTATTCATGAACTCTAAGGGAGAAATAAGAACTGATGGAACTCCATTCTCACAAGAATGGACTTTAGGAATCCCTTTGATAATAGGAAACCAAGGGAGTGAAGACTAGTCCATCAAGGGGGAAAAAGAATTGGTGGGAAAAGGAAATGAGATCGAGGGAAGAGCATCAACCCCACTCCCCGGATAGAGTGGGTTAGGGAGGGGTGGCTGGGGAACGACATTCATAATTTAACATTCAACATTTGAAACGTGAATTTTATTTTATAAAAATAATTGTCTAAAATTGTCTAAAAAGTATTTTTTTGTTTTTCACAGAAGGACATGAAAAAAAAATTCTTTTTGCAAAATAGAATTTTTAAACATATAATGACTTTACCAAACAATATATTTTTCATTACCAATATTTTCTATTTATATAAAAATATTTTAAAAAATATTTTAAAATTAGTTATTTGTAATAATATTATTATGTATAATGTCTCAGTTATAAATATATCTTATAAATAATTACAATCATTAAATGGTGTTTCATAAAAAAACTCATTGTTGCATATTACGTAGGCTAGGTTAGTGTTCTTTGTAACACAAGACAAGTTTTTTACCTCTTAATGGAATGTTTGATTAAGTTAAAGGTAGAAAATAAATTAAATTTTATTTATTAAAAAAAGGACCATAAAAACTTAGGGTGTAACATTCTAGCATGGTTAAAGTGAATTTCACCCTTAAAATTATACATTATGGTGGAGACTTATGCTTCATCATTTCCTCAAGTTCCCTAATACCTTATTCTAAATAGTTATTCCTCCACAAAACATTAACAAGGTGAGTGGTCTTGTTTCATAGATCATTTTTTTGAAGGATTCATAATTTCAACTGGTTGTTCCTCATAAGAAAGATCATGCTCCAGTGGTGTGACCTTTGTGTTTAGTACATATAAAGGTTTCGGTATGTACTTCCTCAAGATAGATACATGTAATAAATCACAGATGTAAGAGTGTTTTGGGCGACGTTCCATGTGATAGTCTACAAACCCATTACATTCAAGAATTTCTAATGGGCTGATATAGCTAGGGTTTATTTTCCCATTCTTATAAAATCTCATAATTTCATCTAGTGTGAGATATATAGAAAAAAATTTCAAAAAACATCAGATTATATATCCCACCATCATTTACAAATATTACTTTTCTTCATAAATTCATCTTCTTTGATATGATGATGAAAGGATATAACCTTCTCTACCATTTCATCAATAATCTTAGGTCCTGGTAGCTTCCTTTATCAATCAGCATCCATGAACATTGGATCTCTAAATTTCATCCAATAGAGGGATTCAAAAAATTTCATCTAATTTTTTTACTGAAACTATTCTTTTATGAAAACTCAACTAGAGGAATGTGTTGATCCCAACCAACTTTTAAATATAGATAACAAAATATCTGCATATCCTCTAGTGTGTGAATTGTTCATTTAGAATGACCGTATTTCTGATGATGATATGAAATACTAAAAATTAATTCTATATCACATTCTGGATGAATAATTCATAAAAAAATAGAGGTAAACATCAAATACCCTTCAGATACAATGGAATGTGGTACTCCATGCACCCTTACCACTTCCTTTTCGCATGATGATATAGATAGAAGTCTTACATGATAGAAATGAAGTGTGATTAATTTGTAAGGAGATCATATACTACCCATATATCATAAATCCCATTTAATTTTTTGAGGAGACAAATAACAAAATCCATAGTGACTTTATCCCATTTCCATTCTAGTATGGCTAATGGATGATACATCCCTTTAAACTCTTTTATTTTATCCTTAACATGTTGGCATATGAAAAATCGAGATAAAAACCCTACAATATCCCTCTTTATTCCATCCCACCAGTGGTATTATTTCAAATACCTATAAATATTTTTATTTCTTGGATTAATAGAGAATTAAGAATTGTGAGCATCCTCTAACAACATATTCTTCAAATCTAATATAGAAGAAACACATACATGGTTATTGAAACATATCATTCCATCCAGATCAAGGTTATAATCTGGAACATTTATGAATTTATTTTACCCCATACATCATGATTTCTAGATAAATCCTTTTAAAATTCATAAATATTAGATCTTTTGTTATCCTCATCAGGGATACGATAGCATGATCAATTTAACTAAAATAATTAGACACCAGGTTCCCTTTACAAGGGAGGTAATGTATTGAGAAGTAGTAATCATTTAAAAACTCTAACCATATTCTCTAGATAATGTTCAGTGCCTTCTCTATGAATACATATTTATTTATTTTATAGTTAGTATATATATATATATATAAATTTTTTCGATAAAGATAGTGCCTTTATATCATGAATGAAAAAATTACTACTTCTCACTCCAAATCATGAGTTGGGAAATTTATCTCATGAATTGTCAACAACTGTGAGGCATAAGAGATAACCATGTTGTTATTCATGAGAATACATCCCAATCTATTCTGGGATGAATCATTAAAAATTAAAAAAACCCTTCTCCCTTACAGGGTAATGTTGGAACAACTGAGCCGACCAACCCTCCCTTTGGTTCCCTGAAATTTTACTCACATTCTTCAATATAAAAGAACATTACACACACTAGGGTTAACATGGTTAGTGGATTAGATATTCATAAAACATTCTCCACAAACCATCAACAATATCTAGAATAACCTAAAGGCAATATATCTCAATCATCATGGTTGGACTTGGCTCGTATTAAATTACCTCTCTCTTTGATGGATCAATTCCTATAACATCTATTAAGATTATATGACCTAAAAATTACACATTTTGAAGCCAAAATTCACACTTTATAAATTTTTCATATAGTTTCTTATTACATAGGTTATTTATTATAATTTTCTAGTATTCTTCATGATCTTACTTTCTATTTGAATTGATATGAATATAATATACAAAGACTACTCCAAAATTATTGAGGTAATAACTAAAGACCTTGTTCATTGAATCTATGGTGATATCTAGGGAATTTTTAAGCCAAAAAGGTGTTAATATATATTCATAGTTTCCATACCTTATACAAAATTCCATCTTGGTTATATCCTCATTCTTGGCCCTAAATCGACGATTTCCCGAATGGAGGCCAATATTGGAAAAGTATTGAGCTCTATGCAGTTGATCAAACAAGTCTTCAATATGGGGAAGATGATATTTTTTCTTGAATGTGATATTTTTAAACTCCCGATAATCAATGTAGAGTCTCACTTATACTTGATGTTTTTTCACAAAATGAACTGGTGAACCAAAAGGTGACATACTTGGCTGAATGAATCCCTTATCAAGGTTTTCATGGATTATCTTCTTCAATCCCTGCAACTCAATTAGGGTCATTCTATAGTGAATATTTGAAATTTGTGTGGAAATAGTTATGAGTTCTTTTTATATTTTGGTTTCTATGGAAGGAAAGGAAACTCGTTTGGAAATAAAATCAAAAATTCCAAAACAACATGAATTTCAACAATGCTAATTTTTTCCCAAAAAAATTGAGATTAATAACTCTTATGAATGGGAATTAAGACACATACACTCTATTTAATATCGATAAGAAGTTCATATATATCATCCCATTGTTAGATAATCATATGAGGATTTGAAATGTCAAATAGAACTTCCCTTCATTATCAATTGATGTGGTATTTTTTCTTAGAAATACAATCCATGGAAAAGGTGACATAAAATTCAACCAAAGGAAGTAGGAAAATATTTCCTAGATTCACATTCCCATAATCATCAACCGGAGAGGAATCATAGATTTGAAATGTAATCATTGTATTATTATGGTTTTTTAATAATAATTCCACATCTAATCATTTCGATGGAATTTCAATACCCTTAAGAAATTCTTTAGATATGAATGAGTGTGTAGACCCAAAATGAAATAAAATATTAACTGTTCTAGAGTGGTCGGTAAGTGTAAATTTCACCATGCCCTTATCACACCCCTCATTAGAAATAGTGAATGCATGAGATTTCTCCTTGTCCCTTAGTTTAAGAGGTTGTTGACATCGATCATCATCAACAGAGATTTAGTTTGGGAATTGGTTATAGTAATTCACATTATACTTAAACTTTAAGCACTATATCATGGGAGGTGAATGATGTTTAGAATTTCCTCAACTTACATCACTAGCCAACTTCTTCCCATCACTGTAGAAATCAACTTCCCAATGTCCTTCCCTTTTTTACATATAACTCCTATTAGGACCATAATTTAATTTCCTATGTGCTTATTTCCACAGATAGATCATAAACAAAGGATCATCATATTCTATTCATGATATTTATATTTTCCATTGAACTTCATCTTACTTTACTTATTGACACCATGAGATTGATATGTAACTCCAACCTCTATTTTAAATTTCATTTCACAATGGAAAATATATTTATATCAACTAAATTCTCTGATGAAAAAAAATTTTATTAGACATTACTTTAAGAAACTAAAGAAACAATCAAATTTAATTTATGGTTGGATGATTAATCTATAAGAATACCTTGTAAGTCCTGTGAAATTAGACTCATGGGTACCAACATATTCCTTATACTTTTTCTTATACTAAAGTAACTCATTTTCCATCTTCATATGAAGATCATGTGGAATATAATTATTGGAGAATATGTTCTTGAACATGTCATGATCCATGGATTCAATTTCATCTTAAATCCTCAAATTATTGATTAGAGTGCACCATTCATAAGATTCTCCTTATAACTGATATATAAATATAATGAATTTCTCAATATTCGAACACCAAAGAACATAGATTATATTTTCAGTGGTACTAATCCATTGTTCAGAAACATGTGTATCAGAAAACCCTCTGAAATAATGTGGATGTTTCCTCATGATGGAATCCATAAAAAATTCTTCCATTCTTTTCTCATTTAGAAGATCAAAATGATTAATAACATATGATCATTTTGTAAGCTTAATAACGAGTTTTTTTCTTCCATTTCCTATTGAATTCCAATTATTAGGAAAAAATAATTTCATTTTACATCATAATAACCTTTAATTTTGTTCCTTCTGGGTTAATCTAGTGACCAAAACAAAAATGTATAGAGTAATAACTATTTATCATAATGGGGAACCACAGAACCCTGAAAAACCACTTATATGATATGTAAAATCGGAATCCTTCTTTAATATATGAAAACTTCATTTTATCCTAGGTTATCAATACTGAAATATATTTAATTCCATGATGATGGTTCATGAATTGTTTTTTATTCCTGAAGCATATCACCCCGGAGTGTCAAACCAGGTGTGCAGCAAGTCCTGTTGTCATGTACTATGTTATACTGAGTCAAGGCCGACACACCTTGTCATATTTATTACACCTAGGACTATCTATTTTTGATACATATTGACTTGTAGTATCAAGATAGAGATGAATTTCTAGGAAACTACTCACTCTATCCTTTACCAAAATTCAAGGAAATTTTCCTATGCTTTTAATTTTCCTTAAATGTATCCTTATACTTGTCCTTAGGTTTATAACTAAGATTTTCTCATCATTGATTCAATTGTTAACTAATCCTTGTATTTTATACCATCTATAAAGACCTTCCATTTTCATATATTAAAATTATATCACCATTATAGAATAGTTAAAATATAATAAAAACATTCTCTTAAAGAGTGTACTAATATAGTGCCTTCCAAAACATGGAAATTTAAACACCGACACATAAGTGAGATACATTATCTCCAACTAGGTTATTCGTGAATAGAACCCTTATTTGAAATATCAATCGTAGTACATATATTTATAACATGGGGAAGGAAACATAAAAAGGGGTATGATCAGATTCTCAGTAAGGGTAAATAGGGGGGCATGGAAGCATAAACAAGAGAATATGGGTATGAAAACATGATAATAATATTAGAATATCATACACTAGATATCATAAAATCAGAAAAATGAATCATAGAATAAAGCTTGATAGTTCATAATACATTAATCATAAATTAATAAATAAAATAATCCATGAAATCATATCATAGGGGTTGAACATGGAATTGTGGAATACATAAACATATGAATTCATTCCATATAATTCAAGATGAATTTCTAGAACTTCTCATGGCACTTCATGGGCACCAACATTACTGGGAGAGACACACCATCATCCTAGTCTCATTCCTTTACATGTAAGGGATCGGGTTTCACCATCATCTCATAGTGGATTTATTTTCCCCATGTTCTATCTTCATGGTGACTACAACTACTGGGAAGACACACCACTAACCCCGTCGCAGTCCTTTACATATAAGGGATCATGTGTCCACATATTCTGATAGTTGATCAAGCTTGTAAAATTGATTCAAAACACCATCTCATTAGATAAAAATATTTACCCAATGCATTGCTGAGGGATATAGTTTTCACCCATCTAATAATAAAATAATTCATACATGTTTAACAAGATAATAAAACATTCATTGTATCATGTCCCATAAAAGAGATGGGTTTTATCAAAATCCAATCATAATCCCATGAAATGAAATATGTTTCAATAAATTTTCATCACATCATAACCTATGAAAAGGAGATAGGTTTCATAATAAATTAATCAAAGAACAACCAGTGAAAAGAACAAGGTTCCAAAATCATATAACCTGTGGAAGAGAAATAGTTTTCAAAGATATCAGTTCATCAAAACAGAAACCATTTAAGATAGAATATGAATGGAACCTTTGGACTGGTGTCTTGAAGGGGTTGAGTAACACCAAAAAACATTCATCTTAGATGGAAAATAACATAGAATGATATTTTTAAAGAACATCTTAAGGAAAATATCCTTTCTTCTTTGATAAAAGATCATTAAAAAATAATACATTTTTAAAAAAATCATGAATATAGATGTTAAAAATTTTAAATTTTTCTTTGAAATATTATTGGAAAATATTTTCTTTGAAAACATATAAGGATATCTTGAAAACCTTTTGAAAACCATTTTCCTTAAAAATTTATAAAATAATCTTGAAAAAGTTTTGAAAACAATTTAATTGAAAGTTAATTGAATACATGAGCTTGAAAACCAAAAAAAAATTAAAATAATTTTTACATGAAAATGATGTTTACTGGTCATCGTTTAAAATATTTTTGAAAACATTTTTGTTGAATTTATCGGCATGTGTCTCAACGAAGAAAAATTGAGACAAACTACTTTTCTAAATTGGTAACTCTTGAATATTGAAACCCATTAAAGTGATATAATTAAGTGGATATGTAAATACACCTAAAATTAAGGGTAAAATCAAAGAATATATTCATATTATTAACTATCACCAAAAAAAATAGATGAGTGGTTAATAATGTGTCAATCTAACATAAATAAATGTGAGACTATAAATCTCCTTACCTTGTGTCTTGAATATCAATGTAATCATTAAAACATCCTGTATAATGAAAATATTTTTATTAAAAATAACCATATTTATATATATAATATCATATGTGGTTTTATTTTGACTCTATATTACCATATTGTAAACAATTCAATGTTATGTTTTCTCATCCGAAAGTATCCATTTTGTTATTCGCATGTGTCTTAATTTGTTATATATTGTGGACTTATACTTATATCCCAGGTTATATAATGTAAACCATGATATAAATATCATTTATAGTCATTATATGTTTATTTTATTAATCCATATTATAAATGATTATGAAATAGAATACATCGTTCACGAGACGACTGGCCGTAGGTATAGATGAATGCAATTTCTGTTTAATTGTCATATAGAAAGGAAGAAAGTAAATGAAAAATATGTGTATATATATATCATTATTTAAGAAGAATTTTTATATATTATATATCATAAATTTTCATTAGACCCATCTTTAATACATTCCATGTAGTGTGTGAATGATTCACATCGCTTTGAGAGGGCGGTAGTCCATACTTTCTCAAATGGAATTATTGTATTTACACCAACTAGAATATATAATAATATGTATTATAAAATAATTAAATAATATTAAATACATAATATATATCATATATAAACATATTTTTCATCAGAATTAATCCCATGAGATGAGGTAATGGAAAACATACAATCATCATTTCATGAGGTAGTAGTTTGTTGTACACGAAAACAATATATTTGTTACCAATTAGGTGGAATTGTGTGTAAGTGTAGGTATAAAAATTAGTATAACATAATATAAGTTTATTTAGGATACATTTTTCTTAAATAATCAGTTAATAAGTATTATTTAAGGGTTTAATAATGAAAATCAAATAAAGGAGCTTGAGGGAGGATCTTACCACTTAATCGGGCAACTCCTTTTGGTTTTCACAAAAGGGATTCCTTGGAAGGTTTCCAGCACATAAGGGGGAATAGAAGAGGAGTTATTGGAAGTTTATTTGGAATATATTATCCTAACCTAATAGGATTTATATGTGTGACGGATTAGTAGAGGCAGTGGCGTTATATTAGTAAGGGTGGAGATATACTTGAAATTTTTTAATATAAGTTAGGTGTACCGATATGTTTACCTTAACAAATTCCTAACAAAAAAACCTAAATAATGTATGTTTTATTGAAGAAATATTTCCATAAAATAGGTTATGTATAAGTCTATCGGTCATTGAGGACCATAGCATTAAGCTTTATTCTATTATTAGGCTTAATTTTACCTTTATATCTTTAATTAATTTTAACTACATTCACTAATATGTTTTGGTAAAAAACTACATTAAAAATATCAGAAATTATAAATAATTATGATTCAAAATATTTAATCTATTTTTTATGTTTAAAAACACATTAGTGGAACGAAATAATCTAAAATTAATCTTACGGATGGGACGACACAACAGGTTTTTAAAGTCAAAATGTTCAAAGAATTTATGTCATTTATATCAAAATTGAATGTGAAATTAATTATAGTGACCTATATAAGATTAATTTAGAAAAAATGTATTTAAATAAAATTTATAGCTAAATTAAGATACAATTTAACAATATAAAAAATTAGATGAAAAATTATTTTATAATTAAAATTTTGTATTTTTCACTATTCATCAAAAAAAATTCTTCATAGAAAAATATAAAAAATTCACCTTAAAATAATTTATAATTTATAAATTAAAGGTTAATCCTATTAAATCTAATTAAAATTAAAAAATATTTTATAATTTTTTTACTATTTTTCACAGATGGACACGAAAAGTAGATCATTTGAAAAATTAGTATTTTTAAACATATAAAGACTTTAAAAAAAATATATATTTTTCATTATCTATATGTTCGATTTATATTAAAATATAAAAAAATTATTTTAAAATTATTTGTTACTTTTCATATTACTCTTTTTAATGGAAAGGTTATATCTATCTCATATAAATAATTATAATAATAAAATGATGTTTCGTAAAAAAAACTGAGGGTTGCGTGTAACGTAAGCCGAGTTAGTGTTGTTTGTAGAGAAAGACAAGTTTATTACATGTGAAAATAATGTTTTAATTATTAAAATGTATGAAATAAATGAAATTAATACTTTTTAAAAAAAACTTTACAAATTCATGAGGTGTTACAGATAGGCTTTAAGATGAATTAGGGGACGTTGTATAATTTTTGTAATTATACAAATAACCCTTAATTTGTAATAAGAGATACACTATATTATAAATTTAATGGGTATCCATTGATTAAAAATTTAACATAACTAGTATGATATATGTTTTTTCGTAATCCCCTTAGGTATGAGACACATGGGGATATTGTGGGTTTTGATTATTTTGATGTAATTGTGATATTTGAATGTATAAAACGCTATTGAAAAATAAAAATTATTATGAAGGATAGTGTTTGAGATATAATTATGTATAAAGTATGGATTATTTATAATATATTCATCTTTTATTTGTGGTAACATACTTGATATAACATTTATAGTAAATATGATTTGGATAAAGTGTTTATTAATGTAGAAGAAATGATATCTAGGTTAATACATTATTTGGAAGAGTTTCCTTACCAAATAGTTATAGATGGAATTAGATCCTTTAGTATAGGAAATTTGACTGAAAATATCTTATTTAATTTTAAAATAATTGATAATATGAAGATATTATAGGTGGTATCAATATTTTTTTATGTTCTTAGATATGGATTTATAGTGGTATATAACCAGAGATTTATTAAGGGATATTGGGAGACCTTCATTGATTGGATATTTCCACATATTATATGAGAAGTTTTTCTCAGAAATATTTCACATTATTATGTTATAGGGGTTTAAAAATCTTTTAATATTTAGTTGATCAGTGGTAGAATATACTGTTGAATGTGAGTGGTTTTTCATCTTTTTATTATTCTCATTGTGAAATGAGTACATAGAAGATTTCTTTTTCAAAGGGTCCTCGGTGAAATATTATGGGCATGTGTCATATCATTATTATTCAAAACCTATCCTGAGGTAGTAATGTGGGAATATATATTGAAGGTATAGTTTTCTATTCATCTTGAGGTTATGGAATGTGATGTGATATAGGTTAAAAAGGTACTGCTGGATAATGAACTTCGAGATGATAAAACTAGAGAAATATAGTGATGTGGTCCTAACACTCTTTGACTGAATGGATGGTATCATAGGGAGTATATATAATACTTAGAGTGGGTACATTACGAATATCCTAGTGATATAGAAACACATAGTTCCATAGTAGCAGATAGATAGGGAAAATACAAGGGTTTTATAAGGATGTGTTGAATGTTTTGAAAAGATATTGTCATGGGTGCTAGCTGATAGTGACCAAAGGTCGCTGATTTTGATAAATGTTTTTAAAAGTTTACAGCTATATGAAATTTATTCTTTCCCTTGTGGGATTGATGTTATATATTCATTAATAAATTTTTAATAAAGTTTTTTAAACATTTATCCATTAAAATTTAATATTTATGGAGCTTTCTTATTATTTTAAAATTAAAGAAAATTTTTGAGAACTTATTATGTACATCACTTCTCAACTAAAGTGGGGTAATATAATTATAATTTTCATTTCTCCATAATAATTTTTTATTTATATATTATAGTATTCTTGTACATGTTACTATATATTATTTGACAAAATCATTGTCTAGTTTAGCCATTTTATATTCCATTTAGATCACAAAATGAATGTTGAACAAGATAATCAATGAATATTGACTAAAAATTATATTTTATCTAGGATAAATATAGAATATTAAATTCATTAGAAAATTAAAATATGTGTAAAAAATTCGATGTCATATTGGGTAAATAAATTATGGCCTAATTCAGGTCATATTAAACAAAACAAAAAAAGGCCAACAAATCTACTTATATTTTATAACATAATAAAATAATTTTCCATACCATTAAAATGGACAATAAAAATATTATGATACTTTATTATTACAATTTAAAGACAAGAAGAAAAATATTCACTGAAAATGGTCTATATAATTTTTTTTATTTTTATGTCCATAGATTTAATTTGATGTAAGCCCAGCGAATATCAAGAATCCTCATGTATAGAAGGATGATATTTTATAAATTATCCATATATTTTGAATATAATTTCTTGGATAGTAAATATAATTGGATAATAGTTAACATAAATATATATAATATTTTAAAATAATATTTTTCAAGAAAAATTGGTGTTCATTGTGAAGATTCATGTCAACATGGAAGACAAAATTGGTGGTAAATAGGCCTATCAGCATGGGATATAAATTCTATATGCCGGAGAAAATTTAAAGTGGTTGAGGGCGGGGGGGGGGGGGGGTATGGATTTAATTTACATCAATTTTTTTCTAAAAATTATCAAATAAAATTAAATTGATTATCTGGAAGGCGATATATATAGGAAAAAAACAATTACAAAAATGTGTGTGTATATGAAATTAAAATAGGAAGAATAATGGAAAATAAATGACAAAAATTAAAAGGAATAATATCATAAATTAGTTCAATAATATCTCAAGAATGATCCCCTGTTTCCCATCCTAGAATGAATTATTGAGAGGTTTATATATATCTATTGAGTTTAATGGTAGTTAGGAAACCAAATATTAAAAAATATTTACGTTTTAACAAAAAAACTGGGAATCCAAAGGAGAAATAAATACCATGGTTTTAATTGGAAAAGAGAAAAAACCCTCACTTTTGTAGTTTTTAACACCTAAATAAGAAGATGAAAAATTGATATGTTTATTTTTTATAAACACATTACGAAGAACTCATCTATCTTTAGAAGATATAAATAATATAAAAGGTAAAGATAGAGAGAGAGTGGTAACTGAAGAAAAGAATTATAAAAAATAATAAAGGGAGAATAAAGATCAACAAGAATAGAAATAAGAAAAATTATTGAAGAAGGTGAAGTGTGTTTGACTTTTATTTATTTGGAATTCATGTTCGCATGAAAGTCAATTTCAATAGTTCATTGTGGATTGATCATGAATCTCTTTATGGAATTTTTCGTTCTTGGTTAAGATCTAACCCCAACATGATATATATTTATATACATCATAAGTTATGGAGGAGCCTTAGGTTTATTGAATGAATTAAATAGTCTAATCAAAGTATCTAAGACAATATTTAAGACTCTATTGACTATTCTCGATTGAATCCACTTGCTAGCTACACGATGGAACTTGCTACCAGATAAAATTTCTATACACTTATTCATTAATGAAGCATTAACCATGAATAAATTATCTACCACCAAGTAGTTAGAGAGATATCTGAAAAAATGATGGCTCTATCCACTACCAATAACAATATTGCAACACCCCACTAGGTATATGGTGATCTTTATTTTTCAATAAAGCATCTAATTTGATCTACCTATTGGATGATGGTCTATTATTACCTTAGTAGTCCTGTTTCTAAGTGATGATCTTAATGTTGAACCCCTATTATTGTTTTTATTATTTATTTCATTTAATAAATTACTTCATGATGTTTTCATAGCATAGTGAAAATATAAAGAAGTTTAGAAATACCATAAGTGATCATGATCATAAAAAAATATTTGTTCGATAGTCTCCCCAATTTTGTTGATCATAAACACCATTTAAGATCAAAATAAAAGATAATAAAATGGTGAAGTAAATAGTAAATAAGAATACATAAAATATGTAAACAAAAATAGATTCATAAATACTTCTTCTTTGAAAGGAAACATATCCCCTTGAATAAAATCATATCTTCCATTAAAACCAGTCCATTTAAAAGTGATCTTCCACTTTCATGATATCAACATTTCATTCGTGAATCATACTTCCCCTTCAATTATGAAGATTCAACCCCTTTTATTTATACTTTTCTCCCTAAAACTATATATTTTTTCATTGAAATTTTACTTTACCATATACATTATATTTTTATCCCACTTTATGATTTGGAAAAATATTTATACATCAAATGGTTTACATACCAAACGGAATATATTATTATGTAATATAAAAATATAAGGATGGAATGTAAAGATATAAAAGGTCCAATAGAAAAGAAAAAGATAATTGGTTATGTAGGTCTAAATTATTGAAGACCACGAGTATCTCTATTGACTAGGTTCACTCCCCCTGGAGGAAAGGACCCAGGACTAGATAAAACAATTGATTATATATCCTTGGTAATACATGGAATAATGATAATCAGTTAAAAAATTCTCGTCATGACATGTATTCTAAACATAATTTCATTTTTTCATGACACCCTTACACCAGTGAATGATATAATCAATAGAAGGTAGTGTAAACTGAAGACCAAGATGCGAGTGTCCATTGATAAGTTCATTTCCTTCAAATTCTATGAGATCGATGTGCCACTATCTTCAAAAAATGAAGATGATGATCGTCCCTTGTGACTATTATTTAAGGGATTCACCTCTACCAAGTAAGGTAGAGAAGTCCAAGATGATGGATCCCTTGGTATTTGGGACAACTCCACCCCCTCATAAATCTCATGCTATATGAACCGTCATTGTTCAATTTATGACCCATTTATTGTGGGTTCCCAAAATCTATAACCCGTGTGTTTCACTAGGCTTAGTGTTTTATAAGGGAGTGGTAACCTTTGGAGACCTAAGGGATAGAGAAACCATATAATATTTATAGATATGTAATAACTCAACCAAAATATTCTGGGTTTGTAAAATGAACTCCATCCTAGTTCCTATAACACCCTTATTACAAACATTATTTCTATCAATATAGATACAGTAGTATATAACCAAGAGGGTCATGGATATCACCTTGTTTTTAGAACCCACGATTCACTCTCTCTAGAACAACTAGTTGAGGATGGTCATTCTCGAGGACTCCATAGAGGACCAACCAGTAAAGTCACTGAGAAATTTCCACACCATTATCACCTGTCAGCAATCAAAGAAAAGTTGGTCTGATTTATTAGCCTGTGGTAACCTAAAAAAATGGAACCTTAAATTCATGATAACAAAAAAACATTTAATATTTTCCTCAGTGGTGATCACATGATTTTTAACACACCACACTAAGATGTTATATTTCATCAGAAGCTCTTTGTGATAAAGAACTACACCCCAATCTTCCTGATCATTATTATGAACATTCAATATATGAATGTGATTGATAGACTAGGACCCTGAGCTAGAACAAGTGAAGTAACATCTGTTATCCTCATAATTTAGCATATTGTTATCAGTGATGGTCTGATGGTCTTCATCCAGGATGACTTGAATTAATCTTGGATGGAAACTATCATTATTAAATAATATTTGTCAAGTAGAAAATCTGGGAAAGACATGCTTGGATAACACCTTATTATCCTTGTAAAACTAGATGTAACCCCTTACAAAAATTAAATGGAAATTCTTCTGTATATAAAAAATGAATGGTCGTACCAATCTATAGATTTCAATATTCCCCCATCTTTACATGCCCAACCCATCCCCATATTTTTATTGCATGTTCCTCCCCCATAGTGTCTTCCCATGAATGATCTCCCAATATAGATTTGGATGCACAACCAACATTGTCTTAAATATACTCCATATGTTTATACACCCTTAGAGAAATTCCTTTTAATCATCCCCCATGATTCCCAAGTGTGTTTTCCTTCTGATTTGGCATCCCAAAATAATGAATAAATTATGATTTCCAATTTGGAAATTACACTTTTCGAAGCATTTATAGAAGAAATGTTGTTAATTATAATAGATGAAAGGAAACTATTGATAAATTTTATTCTTCCTCCAAAAGATAGGAACATATTTTTTGAATTCATTACATAACTCGTGATTCTACCTACCACCATGTCATAATTGTGAATGTGAAGAGTTTTTATAGAAAATATGGAACCCAAATATTGCATATGAAATGATCCCTTATACATTCTAAGGAACATCTCAAGTGATCTAGCTCACCTTTATGGGTAGTTATTGATGATATAAAAGTTACTCTTATCATGATTCCCCAGTTCATCACTGCACATTCAATAGTTCTCCAAAAGTGTGTTGAACCCACAAATGGATCAATTAATACCATTTATGAATATTATGGTGTCATATGAAAACATAAAGTGAGAATTTGGGGGGGGGGTAGATCTCCTTGAATTAGACCTTAGTAATACTAGAATTGACCATCTTATTTCTTTACGATGGATGTTGAAATACATGAGAAATGAAGTCAATTATAGAGGATATCGATCAATAAATATGTTAATCCCATATTGGCCAAAACATTGATTATAAAGTTCCACTCATGAATTTTGTAGTCTTTGATCATATCTAATATGATTTCTATTTTTGATCTGAACATCTTTAGATAAATGTCATTATAGAGCTCCTGATTTAAACTAATAGAACCTTAAATAGATCATATATTGAGGAGTTTATGTGGTTATTTGATACCCAGTTGGGGAGATATGTATAAATACTTCAACTGAAAATACTTTCTAGAACCTGATATGAGTAATTACATTAAAAAATTGTCATATATTACTGAAGGGAGTGAGAAATTTGGAATCATGGTCGTCATTGTATGACATGAAAGGTGAGGAAGATAAATACCATGGATGAAATTGTAGAATACATTCAATAGATCATCCATAACAACATCCCATATAGACATTTGAAAAGACCCTGGAAAAACATATAGAAAAAGTTCACTTTATAGTTTAAGAGTCTAAGCAGATTCCCTAATCTATAACTCATCTAGGATGGACTCAAAAAGATAATTCTTATTATTGGATTACACCAAGGTTATTGAATAAAAAATCTCATCTTTCCCCCTCAGATTACCTCATTGTAGGTGGGGGTTTGAGAGGATTATTAGGGATTGAATGATATCATATTACATTCTCCCCACTACATCTTGATTGTCATTCAATGATCCATCATACAAAAGAATATTTTGTATTCTGAAAATCCATGTTTCTTTGACACATGCATTTTAGTTGATGGAATTTCTCTCTACTTCACAAATACATTGGATCCTTCCCTATTCATGGGCCATATGATCATATTTTAGAACCATGTCGGCTATGATATTCTTCTGATTAGTAATATATTAAAAATTTAACTGTTTATTTCATTATATAGAGTCACTTCCAGTTGTTCAATATCCATAGTAATTACCTCTAATTGTAGGTATCTAGTGGATTTTTACATATCTATGCATGCATCTCACCTATGAGATATTGAATCTTGTTGTGAAGGTCCATCCTAGCTCGACCATGTGCAGATATATTCCACAAAACCTTTCCTTGTGAAGGAAATAAGGATCCTTCACCCAATGATGGGGATACCGGAAACAATCACCTATTTCCACCCATGTAGTCAAGATAATACATAATGGGGAATGAAAAAATGGATTTTGGGTGAAATGAGTGACCTTAATATCTATTTAGGAAGAAATGATAGGACTGGTCATGATATAATGATCAAAATGAAAAAAAAATTGTATTGATACATTTTCCTAATAATATTAGGTAAACAGATTTCCCACATATCTCACAACCACAAGCCCATTAAAACCCATAAATTTGTAAAAAAATCATGTCTTTCCCTTAGGGTAAATAATCATACACCTTTTATCTCCTTCGGATCCACCAAAATGTTGAAATTCCTTCCCAAAAAACCTTAGTATGTCCCCTATATTAAAGGAATGCAAATATTTCTGTAAGGCCTCACAAGACTGAGCATAAAATTGGTATATGAAAATAAGAATATAAAAAAATTCTCAAAATAATCAATTTTAGTATAAATGAAGTGATATATTGATGATACCTAATATACTAAGATGTTTTGTTTCTATAAAAACCATAAGTGAAGGTTTCGAGGATTCTTCCTACATGTTGATTCTAAATATCATTTTATGTAAAAAGTCAAAAACCTTGGAAGGTATTTGACTATGATTCAACACTATTATAAGATAAATAAATTTTATGAGAAAATTATTTTCTATATAATCTGGTTTAACCTGGGATCTGTGACTCTATGAAATCTATATAGGGAATGATATCATATGAATAATCATCATCTGGATTTTACAATAGAGGATCGGTCACACAAGTTTGGAGATGCTAAAGAGTATAATTTTTGTTTGGACTATGATCTGGTGTGAATTCTATAGTGAATCGTTGAAGAAACCACTATTGGAGTCACTACTAAATATTGGATTTTAATCTCCACAAATTCACCACATTGTGATGAAGGGGTCGATTTATTCACTTAATGATAACTTACATTCTTTTTTGGAGAGACTACCTAAAGAGGAATTAAGTGAGTGATCTGAGATTGTGAGAAAACACTGATATGTGATGGAGAGGTAGGGGAAATAAGAGAATAATTGGGGACAACTTCATAGCCCATACAAAGAGGTTTAACATTAAGTAAAAATGTTTTCTCATAGAATTTGATATTAAATTATTACAAAGTGGAGATATGGTAATTGACGATCCAGATGGATCTATGGTGCAGGGTCTGTGGGAGCATTAAAGAATGGAATAGGCCTATAAGGGACAAAATGGAACATGTATCACCCATTCCATCTTGATGGTGACCGACCATGTTAGCCGAGATTTACACCTTCAGCAGAAATGGAAAGCTCAAAGTGTCTTTAAACAAATTGAGATCCCCTATATCCAATATATCATATAGGGAAACATTACCATCATGCATTTTAATATCTCTATCATGGACTATAGGATCAACCTCTTACTAATTAGGGAGGACATGACAAATTTTTCTACACATCAGTAATGATTTCCCTTAATGTAGATAATTTTAATATAAATGTGGCATATAATGATAAATGAGAACATGATTCCAAACCTCTAAACCAATCACAGGGAGGATGATCTTTCTCGGTAGCAACTGAGTGAGATTATTTTCAACACAAACCCTACATAACATTGCTTCCTCTAGTAGGATTGTTCGATCATAAACATAGAGGGAGAACCTCGCTGAGTTATTGATCGCTAATAAGAACCAGATATTCAGGAATGATAGTACGGGACCATGATGAGAGATCCAAAACACCACTCGAGAAGGGTCCCTTATATAACAAACCTCCATAGACCATTAGTATAGAAAAAACCTCAACGATTCAATAGATATATTTTTGGGACTCTTGGTCTATATGAAATCATATATGGAAACCAAAATGTTGCAAAATTCCATTCAATTTAGCTCTAAAACATTAGACCAAATATATAGGTTTGATGATTCCAAGAAGTCCCAAAATACTGTGAGTTTAGGTTTTTTAATCCTAGACTTTGTATCCGCAATCACATTTATGCATTTCATCGATTATATATAAGAAAATCAGGGATATATAGAATTAGAATACCAACTTTAAAATAAGATATTTGATCCATTGGTACTTTAGGTAGGATGAATTATTCACCACCAATGGGGATGCCTAACATAGATGAACATATTTTTTTGAAGGATCAGGATATTACCTAGTTCCATAGGGGAGAGCATAATTAGATAGTGATATTGTGAATGATATAGAGAGGAGTCGGGGAGATGAGGTATACACTATCATACCTTTCATTTCAAGGCAGTAGAGATAAAGAGTTATAGAAACAACGGGTAGAGGAATTTGAAAATCGGGTGGTGCATAAAGATTGTTTTTCAAAGATATATTGATATCTATCTTATTTTTTTATAGATTATGGTTATATAATGAAGAGATAAAAAAAATGCGTAAGGTAAAAAAGTGATCATAAAATTAGGATTTGGAATACTGGAACAAATTTATTCAAAAATAATATAATAAATTTTTTCCATAAATGATTAGAAATAGATAGAAGAAAATACAGAAAAAAGATAAGAAAAATAATTTCACGCATGAAATTCTTTAAATCCACATTTTCAAAATTTAAAAATATTAAAGATATGGGTTTTATGAAGTTATCATTTATTTGATGTTTCATGATAATATATTATGATTTAACATCTTCTATTCCTTTGCGGTCACACAAAAAGTGATGAAAAATATAAATTTTCTGAGTCTGTTCATGTTGTACTTGATATTTTATTGATACTTATAGAACATTAACAATCATATTTAATTAGAAATTGAAGAAATATTATCTCAAAATCTAAGAAAATTTGTTTTATTATTGTAATTTGGGTTCAACAACACCCTATGGATACATATTCCTCCTCATCTATAAAAAGAAATAATAATGGTTTATTTTTATTTTTACTATAATAAGAAACTAAAGAATGTCAAATAATATGGAATGACCAAGTATTACTTTTCATATCTAGTTTACATCCCCAGAAATGGGCATAAAAAAGAAATATTAAAAGAGGTTCCTATAGGATAAAATCAAATAGTAATTTTAAAATAGTTAAAAAATGAATAATTTAGTAAGGTCTATTAAATGAAATTATTTACGATTCTCTTCAAAATGAGAATAACAAAAAACACAGAAAATAATTTTTTTCCTTGTAAAATTAAGGTAAATATGACTCCCAAGCACAATTCAATTATTCTTTGCTTCTACTAGTTTACTATTTTCATCTAATGTTTGATTACTGCATTAAGTCATAAGTGTGTAAATTTCCTTAGCATTGTCTTTACAAAAAAAATTAAAATTTTAATGTTTTTTATATTCCATAGAAGAGTTTCATCCATTTTTTGAGAGATCTGAAAACTAATAAATAATTTTAAATCACACATAAAAAAAATTTATATTTTCTAGAAAAAATATTTGAAAATTCAATAAAAAAAATACTATTTTTTTATCTATAAATTATGTCATCTACATAGGTTTGGACTATTAAAATATCATTTCATCAATTTTTTATAAATAAAATCAAAATTTACATTACCATTTAAAAATAATATTTTTATTGATATGTTATTCTTTTATAGGAATCCCATGGGTCTTGTTTTAAAGCATATAAATATTTTGTTAACTTTTATATAGAATTTTAAAATTTTGGGTTTTGTAAACCTGGTGTTTGTTAAAAAGATATTATTATAATAAAAAAATTTAAAAATATTTTTTAACATCAATGTGAAGAATTTTTAAAATTATATGGGTGATTAATTATAATAACAATTTAAGGGACTATAGGTGAGAAATGAGTTTTAAGGTTTGGCCATAAAAAATTCCTTCTTCTGGAGTATATCATTTGGATTTTTGGTCTTTATTTGATAGTTGTTATGCTACCATGGTCAAATAATTTATTTATAAAAAAATATTTTGTATTGTTTATAGGATGATCATTAGACCTTTCAACAAGAGTCCAAGAATTATTCCATTAAAGTTGGTATATCTGTTCCTGCATATCACATACACAATTTTAATCATTAATTAAATCATTAAGGTTTCTAGATTCTATGAAAAAAGTAGAGAAGGTTTCAAAACATCATTTAAGATAGAGTACATATTATGTAGACATGTATCCAAATAACCAATAATATTTTTCAAATGGATTGTATTTGTATTTTTTTTTAATGATTTAGGTAATAGAGTATAAGCGGATTCCACTTTTATAGGTTCATTAAGAGATGTTTTGTCATTCAATGAAATTGGTTGAAGGGTGTCCCTAACATATTTGAATTGGGATGAAGGTTTATACATATTTTTATTTAATTTACTATGAATGTATATTTCAATGGTTTTAGTTCTTTTATTTAAGTCTCAATAATATTTAATTGAGTTCGAGTAGCCATAAAATTTCTTATTCAGATTTTGGATCAAATTTCATTAGGTTTTCTTTAAGGGTAAGAATATAAAATTTAGATCAAAAATATTAAATATACAAACATTCAATTTTTTAATTTACTAAATATCATAAGGGGTATTTTTATGATGAGTATTCTTATAACAATGTTTATAATAAAATAAGTGTTATTAATTATCTCTACCCATATGTATTGAGGGAGTTTGAAATTTTTTTTAGGGATCTTGAATTTTAATAAATAATTAAATTCTATATTTTGGCAACCCCATTATGTTGAGCTATTCTAGGAGAGAAAAATTATGATTATAAAATTGTGAAGTTCAAAATTCATCAATCTATTCAAAACCAAACTCCCCACTATGATAACATTGAATGTAAATTATATTCATCCCTTTTTAATTTTTTTATAATCATGGAAAATCTTATGAAAACATTGTAAGTATCATTTTTGAGTGTGATGAAAATAAATAAGTGAATCTTCTATGATAATAAAAAGTAAAAAGGAATTTTATTTTCCTCCGATACTTCTAGATTGTGTTGATAAAAAATATCAAGTTGAATATGATAAATGGATTATGAGTTTCAAACTTCTTTTTTATTATTAAAAATGTTTTTTATACCTTACCAAGTTATCAAGGATCATTGTTTTCCTCCTTGAATTTTTTTTAAATCTCGTGCTAGATTATGTTAAATAAGCATAATATGCCTATTGATGATACAATGACCAAGTTGTTCATGCCTAATACAAGACCCTCTATCTAAAATTATTTAGAATATAATATTTTGAGAAAAAATACAATTTAAATTGAAAATATAATGATTTTGAAAAAGAAAAAATGTAAATAATATATCCTTTTAAATTAAAAACATTCCAAGGATAATTCTCAAAAGATATGTAAAAACCATTTTTACAGAATTTTCTAATGTTTAATATTCTTGGAATAAAACATATTTTATAAAGATGAATTGAGAGGACCAATTTTACATATACCAATGAATTTAATTCTTGAATTTTCATAGAAAGGCATGTATCCCCCTTTTAGAATTCTCATGTGATCAAATTTTCAGTGTTCTATACACATGTTTTTAGATAACCCACTTTCCATTTACTATGTAACATTTAGGAATACACTCTTTAGATATATTTCATTTAAAATTAAGAAAATTGGAATTTTTTTACCAGAATTTGGGTCCACAAATGTCAGTAAAGAGGGATTTTGGTTACTACTTTCATTTAGATATTATTTTGAGGATTTTATAAGGGATAAAAGATTTATTATTTTTGGTCTATGATATTAAGAAATTTTTTCAATTACACTAACAACTAGATGCCTAATTTTATGAAAATAATTGAATTTTTTTTAGAAACACCATTCACAAAATTCCTCATTTTTTGATAGATATAATATTATTCACAAAACCAATTCCAAATATTTATTTTCATTAATTTTTATATACAATAATTTTTTTATATTTTTTCACCTTTGGTGAATTAAATAGGATAAATTTCCAATTAATAAATATTAAATTTTAACTTATTATCATTGGATTGATTAAATAATCCTTTTAATTTAATGTTGATCGTTTTATTTATGCACAAAATTATACATAATAATAATTCTGTAAATTGAAAATAGGTTTCCGAAATATTCATTAGATTTGTCATGTGAATATTTTATATATCAATAGAATAAGTGATTGAAAAAAAAGGATGATGAAAATAAATTTGATGAGGTGGAATAAGCTTAGTTAGAGACTATTTCATTACTAACCTTGGATTCTTCCAAGCGATAGTTATCTCTTTTATTTTTTGACTTGATTAAGGGGAGTGAATCATCACATCCACTATAAATGGATAATATGAAGTATTTATTTATTTTATTCTTCATCTCCTTATTTTTCATTGTGATTAAGGAGAATTCAAACCCTATACAACACGTCCTTTATTAACTTCATGAATATTACTTCTCGTTTACTTTTATTATCATCATTGTTGAAATGATTGTATGATTTCTTTTGTTTAATGAATTTCATTATTTTCTTGGATTGACGAGCCATTTCATCACCATCAAATGAATCTTTATTAAATAATTTTAATGGAAACTTCCCTTTCCACATAACATATAATTATTCCTTGTCATCTTATATCTTGTTTGAGATCTGAAAAGAAATGATAGATTTGATGATATAATTGTTTGTAATGTACTTTATATCATTGGATTCTTGGATTTTTGATACTTAGGGTTCCCAAGTACTTGTTAGTACCAAAAATAATTTTATCATGACTGATTCTACAGAAATAGTATCTCCATGTGAATTTTCTTGGATTTTATATATCATTAAACCGTTTAAACCTTTTAGATATATATGTTTTATTGTACAAACTTAACCATTCAAAATATTTCATATACATATCATGAAATTTTCTTTAAATTTATTTATTACATAATGAGTATTTTTGAAGAGTTTAAAGATTTAATGGTTTTTTTCATGTGAATATATAATTAAACCCGTTTATATATAAAACACTATTTTAGAAGATCATAAATTCACCATCTAATTCAAATGCATTAGTATCATCAGCTATCCATTTTTTCACAAGAGGGAATATAACCCTACATGATAAATTTCAATATAGGATAATAAATACTTATAAGAATGGTTGAAATATATTCCTACCAACAACTAAAGTGGGAACTATAAAAATAAGGTTCACAACCAAAAGATTACCCTTTGGGAGAACCATAGCTATAAAAAGCATATACCGTTTAAAACGTGTTTCTTGAAAAAATGGGTAAAACATTTTGAAAACAAATTCTTCTTTGAATAAGTATAAAACAATGGAAAATAGAAACAATACAAATAAATATTCAATTCAAGATTCACCTTTGGATAACAAATCTAGGTCAGAGTAAAATAAAAAGTGTGGGGGAGAAATGATATTAAAATTAACTTTTAAAATGTTTATATAAAATAAAATCATTTATTAGGCATGGAAATGATTTAAGTATACAACTATCAATATAAAGATAACATAATAGAAATTAAAACATCAACCACTATATGTAATAAATTTTTAAAATTAAAAGGAATTGTTTGGTAAAAGGGAAATTACGTAGATGAGGAATGAGAACCTATGTATCCTCCCCCAAAGAAGGATTGAGAGATTTATATTTCTCAAATTACATTAACATAGTTTGAGAATCTTATAAAGGAAAAATTCCCTTAGGTCTAATGAAAACCAAAAATCCAAAGAACAAATAAATTTATTAGTTTTAATTGAAACCAAAAAAACCTTGAGATTATTGGTAGTGAACACCTAATGAAGAAGATGAATAAAAGACATATTTTTTTACATACTCATTAAAAACACTCCAAACTATTTTAAAGATATGAAAAATATAAAAAGATAATGATATATAAAGAGATAATATAAAATAATATCCTTATAAAATACAATCAAGGGAGAAAAGGATCCATGAGAATATGTAAAATTAATAGGATAAAATAATATGAATCATGGTTTCCTTTTATTGATTGATAATTGATATATAATTGAAAATATCCTGCAATTATTCATTATGGATCATAAAAGGATCACATGATGGAAATTGGAATTTTTAGTTGATATCTTAGCATCCCTTGATGTCTATTTATAACCATAATAGGTGATAGTGGATCCAATGGATGACTCAATCTATTTAAGAGTTGATTAAAATAAATTATACCAATATTCAAATCTCATTTGACTATTCTTGATTGAAGTAACCAGCTAGACACAAAAAGACACCATCTAGATAGTGATAAAGTTGTACACTACCTTTCTACTACAACATCAATTGGGTAACCACTAACTACAAAAAAGTAGTCAGTGAGCTACATGCAGATGTGCTGGCTCTATCCCCTACCACCCACTAGATGGTGACAATCCACTGAGTAGTTCTTCATCCTCCTTATGCTATGGAGATAACTTTTTAATCAACCAAATAAACAAAGGTATTATATCTGTTGGCCAATGATGCTTCCCAGTAAGGGTTTTCAATGTTACCTTTCACATGGTCTAAAACACCCTTTATTGGTATTCCCATTCTATAAATAAAACAATCTCAAAATAAAGATTAAAAATATTTTAATTAATTTTGGTTATAAAACAATTATAAGTTCAAAAAATAAATTTTCATCAATGCCATAAAATATGTTGAAACTTAAACAATCATGGGGGAGATATTATAAATAAAAAACCTCGATCTAGGCTTGGTATAGTCTGATAGACTCAAATTTTAACTAAAGGGACCTCTCCATTACTGTGATTTTATATTATTTTAATTATTTATTCTTTGTTGTGATAAATATATGATATATTTTTTAAAAAAACAATGATAATTTAATTATGTACTATTATTTATATAACTATTTCATAGTTAAAATTTTATATTCAAATATTATTTTTAATTCAACTAAGATTTAATCTCAATTTCCCCTTTTAATTTCACCACACACATGTTTAATTTTCATAGAAATTGTGTTTGTGACTAATTTCCAAACAACACTTACCTGTATCATTTATATATATTTATATTATTATTGAATTATAAAAATTCCCAACCATAAATTTCAATATCTAACAGATGAGTAAATCCCTTATTAAGGTGAGTCAAATATTGGTCATTTAATTTTATTAAGGGAATGAAAAGTTTTGTGTCTGAAAAATAATAAATATTTTATATAATGAATTAATGTTTTATAGATTATTGATATATGTAATTAATAAAATAAATTCCATAGATTATTGTAACCTATCATTCAATATAATTCATTTATCAATGAAAAATCCTTAAAAATTATTTGATTAATATTGTTACTGTAGTTAAGACTTCGATTAATGTTAAAAATATGCCATCTTTAAACAAAAGAACCTTGTGAAATAGATTTCACTTTTATATAATAAATTTTGATCCATGATGATATAAAAATATTAGAAAATCAATATTGAAATATTCTTTATCCAAACTAAAAAGTGGTACCAATTTCACTTCGACAATAAAATCTTCTAATCTCTATAAGAAAAAAACCACCATTCCATCATAAAATAGTAACAATTTCTTCCATAATAATTAGTAAAATCACTGAATATTTTACCATGTACAATAATGAAAATTATAACACTGAATTTTTTATTTTATAGATAATATAAAATAATATTCTATACATAAAATTAGTATCATTTCATAGGATTATTCTATTTATAATTTTTTTATTATCATAAAATAGAAAAGAGAATTAGAAATTAAATAAAAAAGAGAAAATTTATTTTTTAGAATAATAAAAGGATTAAAAATAAGTTCCCTCTTCCTATATTTTTTTTTGAGAAAATATGAATAAAAAAACCCACCATGTAATAATAAATATCTATTTGATCATGAATATGAATGTACCATAAGTTATCATAAAAGGAAAATTAGGTGTAAAGAAAAAATTTGTAAGACTTCACCACTTCCTTATCCAATTCGTCGTATGGTCAATCCAGGGAAATACATTTTAAAATAACTCACTACCCAAAACACAAATTAACAACTATTTGGTATTAAATAACATAATATTGGGGTATATTTTGAAATAAAATTGAGTTTAATTTATATTTTAACTCATATTTATGGGAAATATGGGGATGATCACTTTCTTAATCAAAAAGAGTTAAAGTTTGTGTTCTCTACCATAAATAATAAAATAATTTTTGATGAATAAATAAAACACATGGAATTTCTTTTTTCTTCACCCAACATAGCTATGCCTTGTTGTTACTACCACCTACCACATTACATAGATTCTTATAATCACATTATGTTATTATTCATAAATAGAAATTAATACATTTAAAAAAGTACTGATATGGAAGAAAATTATAGAAATTTTATAATTCCAAAATGATTTAATATATGAATACTAAGTGATATTTAAGAAACATTAAAATAATTTTCCAAAAAATAAAATTATAAAACAAATGGAAATAAAGTGATTCTATTAGGGGTTATTATTAATTTTTTTAAACATATTTGATTCAATAAGTAGTGGCTTTTTTATAGATTAAATTATTGCATATTTGTGTCGTCTCATAAGCTACATGGATGTAAATACACATCAAATCGAATATTGAGAACACCTAGAAGTGAAAAATTCCAGAGGGAGTTTGAAAATAAAATAAAATAAGATGACTTAGTGGATGAGTGAGTTCACTAGGGTCTTATGATAAATAATAATTTCTAAAAATATTCTAACTCTTTTTCTCCTCATTATAAATTCCCTAGGCCAGTTAAATCATGTGTTATTTATACCTCATCTACATATACATCTTATGGTTTCCAAACATTAATGGATGAATTATTTCATCCTTTTTTTATAATAGAGAGAGTTTTAATATTATACTAGTGGAAAATCAACAATAAAACACTTTGTAGGTTTATATTAAATTCTAATGAGACTAATTATAACCCATTGCCTACTAATAACAATCCATGCTACAAATTACACCTAGGATCGAGGAACGGTAATCATAGACCATAATTACATAATTAAAATAAAAATATATTCTATTATGTCCATATTATGAGATACATCTAACAAAAATATCCATTTCTTCCTCAATTTATAAATAATGGTTTTCCCTATCAACCTTCTTTATGTTTCACCATTATAATGAGTTTTTTCCAATTCCAAAATAATTATAATTGATTTAAAAATAATAATAATAAAAGAAATCCTAACATAGAATAGATTTTATCATCTATGAAACCATGGTAATGTGCAGTAGAATATATGTACTCCATTAAGTAGTTTAACCAAAAGAACATTGAATATCATATTTTTTAAAATTTATTCCAATTTGAGATAGTATTAGAAAAAAATATACCCCAATTACAAGGTCATTAATTTTCCAAACAAGGGGGAAAATGTCTCTAAAATTACTCTTATGTCATGAAATTATTCTTTCATGGATCATTTATAATTATATATAACAAAGAAATCCATTTAACCTAAAAATAATAAAAAAACAATGAAAAATTTAAAATCAAATTCATCAACTCATTATATTTTCACACCAAAAAATTCCTCTACTACAAGACATATCCAATCCAAAAAACCCCCTTGTACCAAATTTCAAAATGTTATAAATTTAGTAAAATTTTTACATTAATATTCCCCTCTTTGATGAAACCAGATGAATTATTATGTATGGAATGTAATCTAGTGAAATGTGTCCTAAAAGTAATGTTAAAACCATTGAGAATTTATTATCTCAACAATCATTTTCCATAATTTTTAAGACCCTTGGACCCTTATGGTTCCATTAGAAAATCGGAACATAAATATTTATAATGAACTTTTTATCCTAAGAATAATTAATAAATTGTATTCATAAATCTATTATCTGTATCCTTGGTTTAGGTCCCATGAATCCTAAAATTTTAGTATTATAAATGGTTCACCGAAGCATTGATATCCTAAAAATAATAAGTGATGATGTTATTATTCAAATCAATGAGAATATATTATCGATTTATTATTACATTTGTTGAATATAAGTCATGATATAATCTGTCTAATATACATTGATTCTGAAATGACCTTTTCATATGACTACTAGAACCAGAAATACAGTCCACACATGAATCTTCCCCATTTAAATATGTGACTAATTGGTCTAGTTAAAATTTTTCCTAGAAATGTGATCCCTTTGAAGAATCACTCGACCTTCTCTATACATGTTTCTGAAAATTAACTTATGATTGAGGTGAAACTTAAATATATTTTCATTTTTATACTAATGAGAGTAGAGTTTTTGAGATTTGTACCATCATTAAAATGTATTCAATGGTGAAGTTTAAATTATCCTACATTTAATAAACACTATTGAGATAAATGTTCTTGAAAACTATTTTAATTCCTATTTCACCTCTTATCCTTGTAGATACACATTGTATAACAACCCTTCTATTAATTTCACACATAACCATAATTTAAAACATAAAATATTAAGTTGATACAATGTAGATGATCAATAAGTATAGTGTCTTTGGGGATTAAGAACAATACATAACAACTTAAAAAATTAAATATATATCTTAATTGAAATGTTCTTTTACATGAAGACACAAATTCATTCGTACTTATCATTGAATTGGATAACCTCAGGACATGCATAAGAAAAAGGTGAGATATAAAGCATATTAATGGAGTAAAAAAGGAATAACAAGAATAATAAAATAAATGTTAGTAAATAGGCACATCAATGAAGAATACAGGAAACATGAACATAAAGTCCTGATATAGCATGATGATCATAACATGGAAATGTTGCATCAACATTTAACATGATTTTAGCATGAGCCAAGGATTATTACACATGGATCCTGAGTAAAACCACATTGTAATCAAATTATCATTAGTGAACCCTCGTTGCACTTGAAAAATAATGATACTAATATTTACCTAATTCATTGGAGCACTATTATGGTGCACCCTTATTAATCATTTCATTTCATGCATTAGTGTACTATATTGATCATATAACATGGATTCATTAAACATCATTATTTATTACACGATAATATAATTTGGAATTAAAATATGAAACTATATAATTAATAAGTAAATGTTCATAAAGGTGAATACCATTGATAGATAAATGATCATGGTATTCACTAAAAAATGAGTTTTTCTTTGAAAATCATGGTGCAATTTTGGTAGCATAACAATGTGACATAAGAAATCATAAAAATGGCTCATGAGAGAGAAAGGGATTTATAATCATATGTACATAAATGGACAGTAAGGGGTTGTAACGACCAAAAGTTTCATTAATAGAAATCCCTCTTAATCTAATTAAATGTCTCTTTATGAAAAATGTTTTTATAAGATGTCAAATTCTTTGGTTTTATGTTAATAATTTTGACCGTTTCTAATATAGCCATTGAACAGTGATCACATGATTACTGTAAATATAAGACTTTAACAAATCCAATTTACTCAGACAAAAGAATTGATGGCCTCATCCAGTAGAATTGCCCCATACGAAGCCCATTTGTCGGAGCTCGGAAAAGAGGTGGCATCCTTGGTCTTCTCACTTGACCAAGTCCAAGTTGAGCTTCACCATGTCAAGCTCTAACGGGAACATCTACGGGAAAAGTGGAAGTTGATAGAGATTACCACTCGAGCGATGTTATTCGAGCCACCCCAAGAGTCTGTCACCATCGCACACCTTACCCTTAGGTCTTATGCGGTTGTTTTAAGTGGTTATGTAACAAATAAGTAGTAAAATGTTCATGTACATTATTTTTTTTATATAATAATGAATATAATTTCTAGTCATTTTTGATACATTGTAAATAGTTTTTAAAGTACAAATGGTGTTTTTAGTTATTATTTAATTAAGAAATGTATTTTATTAAATTAATGGATTTTTGAATTAAATAATATTTTAATAAAATAATAATATTATTATTAAATTAATTTTTTATTAAATATAAATGATCTTATAGTTTTATGAATGCAATTAAAATTTTTATTAAGGTTTGAAAGCCATTTTTGTCAAAACCCGTGAATTTTCGATAAATGTCAGTTTTTATTTTAAAAGTGAAAATTAGCATATTTATAAAATTATTTGGATAAAATAAATTTTATTTCTAGAATCAGGATGTTAAAATTATCCAACGATGAATTTTTCATAATTTTCTGAGACAGTCAAATTTTTGGGTAAAAATTAAATACCGTTTAAATATATAATGTGTTTTATGACATCATAATGACCCAATGGTGATGTAATAAAATACTATAATACTTATGTTCGGCCAATATATGTTTTACCATTAAAATAAAGTAATTTTGGGTTTGTTTGACTTATTTTTCAAAGCATTAATGGACCCCTCAAGACTTATTCAACCCTTTTCCTTTTTAAATTCATTTCCATGGGAGTGTGACTCACCTCCACATAAGCAACCTTATTATTTTAAGAATTTCGGAATTTGGCCTTATAAAATATTGTTTTACTCTTCCCTTTTCCAAAAAACCATGGGCAAAAACCATGGGATGGTTTGTGGTTTGGATTAATTTAATATAAGGGGTCCCAAACCTAAATAATAAAGAATTCCCTCACCTTTCCTATATAAACCAACCCAAGCTCCCACTTCCTCCTCACTCAAATCCCTTGTAGTTCGTCCAACCTCTTCCCTACTCTCTCAAGAATCCTCCCAAGTTTCCCCATGCTCCCAAGAATCCTCTCACAAGCCTCTCTCTAGCCTTTGGAAGCACACTTCCAAGTAAGGGTTTTTCTTCCTTTCTCATTTTTGTCCAATTTTCTTTAAGTTGGTTTGCCCTTTTAATTTCAATTATGAATGTTGGGGTATGGTTTTTCACCTCCCTCATACTGCCCTATTTATGTTTGAATTATGGGAGACCCCTTTCTCTCTCATTTAATGCCTCCCATGTACACCCGTTACTATGCCGAAATTCCGAAAGGAACTTCTCAGTCCTCATTTACATTCAAGCAATACTTTTGTATCATGAACCTAAATTCCATTACAATTGTTGGTACATGTATCTATATAACCTCCTTACTGTGAATTACATGTAAATTTTATGAGTAACCCCTTTCTCTCTCATCATCCCTTTTTATGAATTCTTATGTCACGCTGTTACGTTGTCGAAGTCGCACCGATTTTCTAAGCCAATGTCATTGTGTAGTGAATACCATGCCCATTTCTCCATCAAGGGTATTCACCTTTATGCACATTTACTTATTGATTGTAATTTTTCATGTATGAATTCCACATTCCTTTATCGTGGAATAGATGATTATGTTTTATGAAACCATGTTTTATGATTCATGTGGCACACTTATGCATGAAATGAAATGTTTAAGAAGGGTGCACCCTTATAGCGCTCCAATGCATTGGGTAAAGTATAGTATCATGATACATTATGTGCAATGAGTGTTGACTAATGCTAATTCAAGTTCAATGAGGGTTTACTTGTGCTTCATGTGCAATGAGAATTTACTCCTGCTTTATGTGCAACGAGCCTTGGCTCATTCTAATTCCATGTTAAGTGTTGTTGCCACATTTCCATGTTATGATTATCATGCTTTATCATGAATTAATGTTAATGTTTATTTTATTATCTATTGATATTCCTATTGTCTAACATGTATTGTACTCCTCATGTTATTCCATGTGTACTCCCTTACTGGGCCTTATAGCTCACCCTTTTCTTATGCATGTCCTCAGGTTATCCCATGCAATGCTAAGTACGAGGGAATGTAGTGGTCAAGTAAAGGAAGTTTTCAATAAAGATGTTGTATTTCATGTTTTAAGTTTTTATGTAATGATCCTAAGACCCAAAGACACTAAACCTCTCAATCTTCTTTGTTGTATCAAGTGAAGTTTTATGTAATAAATCATGTTTAAGTTGTAATAAAAAGCAGGGTTGTCATAGGGGTTCATACAAAGAAACGTCCATATATATTTAATGGAATTAAGATTCATAATACAAAAGAATTCTCTGAATGTAAACGATAAGAGAGAAATTCCTTACGAAATTTTGGCATGGTAACATGTGTAAATGGGAAGAATAAATGAGAGATAAAGGTGTATATCATCATTCAAACATAAGGAGGTAAGTATAGGGGGGTCATAAATCATACCCCAACATTTTTTATTTAAAATAAATGGGCATTGTAACATAAATAAATTTGGATGTAAATAATAAAGAAATCCCTTAAATGGAAGTGTGATTCAAAGGATGGAGAGAGGCTTGAAAGAGGCTTAATTGGAGATTGGGGAACCTTGGTAGGATACTAGAGAAAGGAGGGAAGAGTAGGGATGTGATCCGAGGTTTTTGAATGAAGAGAAGTGGGATCTTGTGTGGGTTTATATAGGAAAAGAGATTGAATCATTTATTATTTCGGTTCCAGAAACAACACATTAAAGTAGAAAAACCAAAAACCAAACCATGTTTTTTCCCATAGTTTTTTAAAAAGGGGATTGTAAAACATTATTTTATAAGGCCAATGGCCGAACTTCTTAAAATATGTGTCTTGCTTATGTAGAGGTTAGTTACACTCTCAAGAAAATCATTTTAAATGTTAAAATGTTTTATAAGTCATGGAGGGTATAATAAGGAACCATTAAATTAATAAAAAAATTTAAAATAACATTATTTTAATGGTAAAACACATATTGGCAGAAAAACATTTTTATAGTATTTTATTACATCACTATTTGGTCATTTTGTTTCCAAAAAACACATTATATATTTAAACTATATTTAATTTTTGCCTAAAAATTCGAATGTTTTAGAAAATTATAAAACATTTACCATTGGATAAGTATGATATCCTGATTTCAAAAAAAATCATTTAGCTAACTAATTTTGTAAATATGTGAATTTTTTATTTTTAAAATAAAAACATACTTTTATCGAAAATTCATGGGTTTTGACAAAAACAGTTTTCAAATCTTAATAAAAATTATAATTGTATTCATAAAAAAATTATACGATTATTTGTATTTAATAAAAATAAATTTAGTAATAATATTTTATTAAAATATTATTTAATTAAAAAAACCATTGATTTATAAAAAAATATTTCTTAATTGAATATTAAATAAAAAACAATTTGTGGTTTAAAATCTATTTAAAAAGTAATAATAATAAAATCAATGTATATTATCTATTCAAAAATAATGAAAAAAATCATAGTTCTATGGTCTTATTTCATATCCCCTCAAAACACACACATAAGACCTATGGGTAAGGTGTGAGATGGTGACAGACTCTTGGGGAGGCAGAGATAACCACGCTTAGGTGGTAATATCCATTAACTTCCACTTCTCACATAGGAGGTTCTATTCAAGATTAACATGTTGAATCTCAGCTTGGGATTGGTCGATAGTGAAGCCCAATGATGCTACCTCGTTTCAAAGCTCCGATAAATGGTGTTTGTATGGAGAAATTATACTGGATGAGGCCATTTCTTCCTTTGTCTAAGTAAATTGGTTTTGTTAAAGCCCTGTATTTATACTATTTATGTGGTCACTTTTAAATGGGTATATGAGAAGAAATAAAAAAATTTAATGGTTTTTTAAAGTCAAAATGCATAAATCCAAGGAAGTGCATATGTTATACGACCATTTTACATAATAAGAAAATTTATTAGATCAAGAAGTATTTTCATTAATAAATGTTTTGGCCATTAGAATATTCTCCCCTTAAGAAATTTCATCCATGAAATTTCCTTTTCCCACACTAAAATAGATGAGTGTAACCATGCTTCATCACTTCCTCTGATTCACACATTTCTTCATCAAACTTCTGGTTTGGCCACAACATCCTGACAAGGGGAATTGTTTTATTTTCTAGAACATTTTCCTTACGATATAAGATCGTCACTGGTATCTCTTCATAGGATGTGTCATTATCCAATGGTTACACCTCTCAATTGAGTACATGTGATGGGTCAGGTATGTACTTCCTCAAAAGTGATATATGAAATACATCATGTACTTGAGATAGGTTCGGTTTGAGTGCCAATATATAGGCCACTACTCCAATGAGATCAAGGGTCTCAAAAGGTATGATGTACCTTGGACTAAGCTTTCACTTCTTCCCAAATCTCACAACTCTCTTACATGGTGATATATAGAGGAATACCATGTCTCTAACATCAAACTCTAGGCCTCGTCGACTATTATCAACATAACTCCTTTGTCAATTTTGAGTAGCTTTAATGTGTTGTTGGATGGTCTTAACCTTCTCCACCATATATTTTACCTTTTCTAGACCTAGGTGTTTTAGCTCCCCAACTTCATCCAAACATGCCGTTGTTATGTACCTCTTCCCATAAATGGCATCATAAGGGTCCATTTGGATACTTGAGTGGAAACTATTTTTTAAGAGAACTCATCCATTAATTTTTTTGATCCCATACTCATTTGAAGTCCATTGAGTACGTTCTCGACATGTCCTCATGTGTTTGGATAGTCCCCTTAGATTGGACATTAGTTTGAGGATGATAAGATGTAATGAAGTTCAGCTCAGTATTTAGAGCATGTTGATGACTCTTCTACAACATAGAGGTGAATCTTAGATCTCGACTGGATATAATAGATTGTGGGACTCAATGATGCCTTTCTACTTCTCTAATATATATCCAAGCTAGTTGATCAAATGAGAAATCCTCTCAAATTTCAACGAATTGTGCAATATTTTTAATATGATCCACAACAACTAAGATAGTGTTGTTTCCTTTGGATTTCTTCAAAAGTTCGATGACAATTTTCATGGTGATGTTCTTCTATTTCCATACTGGTATGGGTAATTATTGAATCATCCCCTTAGACTTATACCTCTCAGACTTCACTTGTTAAGATACTAGGAACCATGATGTATACTCATCAATCTTCTTCTTTATGTTATCCCAGCAATAATGCTCTTGGAGATCTCAATACTTCTTTGTGTTTCCTAGGTGAATAGAGAAATTCAATCTATGTGCATCATCCAAAAGTTCATTCTTTAACTCCATATTTTATGGAACACATAGTCTTTTCCCAAATCTCAAAACTTTATTCATTATTAACATTTAAATACCAATATTTCCCTTTTCTGGTAGTTTCCACTTTATTCTGAATTCTCACATCAAGCATTTGAGTATCCATTAACCATTCCAAAAGATATGGCTGAAAATTTATTTTTAAAAAGGATTGATGATGCTCCCTTATTTATGGTTCCCATGTCTACCTTCATCAATTCTACGATGATTGGATCCTTTTCAATACTCATGAATGATAGAATCACTAATTCCTTTCAACTTAGATAATCTTCCACCTAGTTTTCTTTCCCAGGCTGGTAATGGATTGAGTATTCAAAGTCATTGATTAGCTCTAACCATCTTTGTAGGAGCATGTTCAACTCTTTCTATGTGAATATATACTTCAGGATTTTGTGATCAATATACATTTCAGACTTCTCCTCAATGAGGTAATACTCCCAACTTTTTAATGCAAAGATTACTTCATACAACTCTAGATCATGTGTTGGATAGTGTTGCTCATGAACGTTCAATTTCCTTGAATCATTGGTCATGACGTTGTCATTTTGCATCAACACACAACCCATTACCTTTTTGGAAGCACCATTTATTACCACAAAAGTTAACCACTTGTAGGTAGTGTGAGCACGAGTGCAGTGATAATCCTCATTTTCAACTCCTTGAGGCTGTATTTGCATTCATCACTCCAAGAAAACATTACTCCCTTATGAGTTATCCTCGTATGAGGTTTGGAAAATCTAGAGAAATCTCCCACAAATCGAAGATAATATCTAGCTAACCCCAGGATACTACAGATATCAATTAATGATGTTTTCCTATGACATCCCTCAGTTTCATCTTTCTTGGAGAGATCCATAGATATCCCATTACTTGTGATGATATGCACCTAGAATTAGACATTATTCAACCAAAACTCACACTAGTTGTACTTTTCATAGAGCTTCTCATTTTGAAAGGTCTCTAGTACATGGCTTAGATTCCCCTGATGCTCCGCCATGTTTTTGGATTATATTAGAATATTGTCTATAAAGACTAACAAATTTGTTTTGAGGTAATATCTAAATACAGTATTCCTCTAGTCCATGATGATTTCTAGAGCATTAGTGAGTCCTCAAGGCATTACCATGAATTCATTGTGCCCGTATCTTGAAAGAAAAGCAGTCTGGGGATATCCTCCTTCTCTACCCTTAATTGGTAATATACTGACCACAAATCCTCCTTAGAGAATTGTTGTGCTCCACATAGCTGGTCGAAAAATTTATCTTTTCATGGAAGTGGGTACTTATATGTTATCCTAATTTTTTTGAGCCCACGATAATCAACGGACATGCACATTGGCCCATCCTTATTCTTAAAGAAGAGGACTAGTTCACCCCATGGTGAAGCACTTGGGCATAAAAACACTTTATCTAGATCCTCCTCTAGTTGATTTTTCAGTTCTTTAAGATCCACAACAACCATTCAATATGTAGTCTTGGATATTGGAAACACCCTAGGTATAAGATCAGTTGAGAACTCAACATTTCTTCTAGGAGGAAGGCCATGCAATTCCTCAGGAAACACTTCAAAAAATTCCCTCACAATATGCATGTATTAAAGGATGACTAATTCCTTAGACTCAATCATCTGAGAAAGATACACGTGATCATAGGGAAGCAATATCCACACTTGATATGATGGTGATAAAGAAGATTTATTTTCCTCCTTTCACTTGTACAGAATTGGGGGCTGATTCTTCATATAGAGAGTGATTTCACTCTCACGTAAATTTATGCTGGCTCTATATAGAAAGCCATTCCATGCCAATAATTGCATGAAATTCCACCAGTGGGAGTATGATGAGGTTTTCTAAGAAGTTCAATCCAAAAATGTTGATAGGGGGGAGTTATATTCATCAGATGCATTGATTTATCTATTTTCTATTCTCACCAACATTTTTACTTCCATGATTTGTGGTGGTGTTAGGATTGTTCTACTAAACATTCAGGATATAAAAGAATTCATAGAAACTGAATCAAAAAGTACATTCTCTATTTTTGAATGAATAACAAGCGTACCTTTCACCACTTCGTTGTCGGATTTCACTTCAGAGGTAGTAATGGAAAAATTTCTTTCGTGTTGCCTTGGAGGTTGTTTGTTTTCTCTAAAAACCATTTCCTTAGTGAACTAGTTCATAATATTCCATTGTTCTTTTCATTTGAATCAATGAACGACGCATTGAGGGTCGAATAGAGCATTCCTATTCTCCATCCCAGCTGCATGTCTTTCTTGTCAGTAGTTAATTTCCAGGTTCCCTTCTCATCAACACCAAAAGAATTTTCACATCCCCTTCAGGCAACTTATGGGTATCTTCTTTCTGCACCCTTGTTAAGTGGGTTTCTAGATTTTCTTATCACCATTGGATTTATCCACTAGACCTCCCTTATTGAAGTCTACATTCCCCTTATTATCCCAATGATACCCCTGAGATTCACTGATCTCTATTTCAACATTGAGGGAACTTCAGAAAATTTTCTCATAGCTATCAAAGTCACAGATCTCCATGGCCTTCCATAGGATAGGTTTTATCCCACAAAAGAAGAATATAACCTTGTATTCGGGGGTAATTACAAAGCCGAAAGAGTATCATGCAAGTATTGGGATGTTTTCCTTGTACACTCTATTTGATTCATCATCTTTTTTGCATGATGGAAAGGAAGTCACTTTCAATCTTAAGACAGAGGGTGCGAGGAAACTCTTTATCGGAATACATTTTTTAAAAATACATCCATTCCAACGCCTCAATCTCTTCCTCGGGATTTTTATTTTTGATCAATGTCAACCATTGACCTTAGTCACCCTCTATATGATAAGAAGAATGAAGAACCTTCTCTTGTTCAGAACATTGAAGGATGGAGAAGACATTCTCAATGGATTTGACCCATTGTTTGGCGATTGAGGAATCAGATGATCTATTAAAAGTAGGATGCCTTTATCTCGTGAAGTTCTTGAATGAAGTTGGTTCATTCTGGGGGGGGTTGAACATTACTATAGACCCATGTTTCTATGGAAAACATGAGTTAACTAATCGTGTATCGTGACATATTTTTTATTCCTACTCCAATCGGATTTGGAATCTTGTTGGAACTATCATTACACTGATATTCGCATCAGTTGTTCACTAGATTCCTCATATTACTGGACATTCATTGGAATTAAAGGAATGTAAGGGGTAACACATAAAGGGGAATACAATAACCAAAAGGGATAACCTATAAATTACATTTATTTCCTTAATGTATGAATTTATGTTATCCATGATCTACTTCCCAACATATATTATTAGGGGAATTTTTTTATTTCCCTTAATAATGGTTCATAATAATCTTATGAATATACTAAATCATATCCCCTAGGAGTGTTGTAACCAAGAGTTCAGAAACTCTCGTTGTCACGCACCAGTTCCTATTAGAGTCTAGCTCAATGTGGTGTTTTGGGTTTTACCCCTAAATACATCTATGGAAGAGCCACCTCTACCTACTTGTGTCTAGATAATGATGTATACGATTGATAAAACACTTACTTAATATTCACCAATGATAAGGTATGTTTTTAATGTACATAGTCTTATCTATAAGCCTTTCACTAGGTTTTTATAATATTATTCCCAAAAATAACTAAACCTATCCTCTCATACCAACTATAACAACCCTTCTCTTTATTTCACACTTAATCATAATTTGATACATAAAACCCTCACTTCATAAAACTTATGATATATAGAGGTATAGTTTATTTGGGGTTAAGAACATTACATAACAACGTAAAACATGAAATACACATCTTTGTTGAAAACTCATTTTACATGACCACACACATTCCTTCGTACTTAGTATTTCATGGGATAACCTGAGGACATGCATAAGAAAAGGGTAAGATGTAAATCCTAGTAATGGAGTAAACAAGGCATAACATGAATATAAAATACATGTTATTCTATAGTAATATCAATGGAGTATAATGGTAATATGAACATTAATGCATGATAAAACATGAATATCATAACATCAAAATGTGTCATCAAAATTTAACATGATATTAACCTGATCCAAGGCTCATTATACAAAGATCATGAATAAACCCTCATTGAAATTGAATTAGAATGAGTAAACCCTCATTGTACTTAACGTATAATGATATTAATCAATACCCAATGCGTTGGAGTGCTATCAGGGGACACCCTTCATTATCATTTCATTTCATGCATAAGTGTGCCACATCTATAATATAACAAGGATTAATTAAACATAATATTTTATTGAACAATAAATAAATGTGGAATTAAAACATATAACTCTTTAATAAATAATTAAATGTGTATAAATTTTTATACCCTGATAGAGAAATGTGAATGGTATTCACTGCACGATGAATTTGGCATGGATAATCGCAGTGCAATTTCGGTAGCATAACGGTGTGACATAAGAATTTAAAAAACTGGTTGATAAGAGAGAAATGGGTGTCTTATCATATTTATATGAAATAAAAAGTAATTTTTTCATATAGATACATTTCCCATCATATTTAATGGAATTTAGTTTCATAATATAATAGAATTTCTTGAATGTATATGAGAAGAGATAAATTCTTTATGGAATTTCAGGATGATAACAGGTGTACATGGGTGGCATTAATGAAATAGAAAGGGGTATATCCTCATTAAAAAATAATGAGTTCAGTATAGGGGATGTGTGAAATCATACCCCAACATTTTTAATTGAAAGGACAAGGGTATAACAACATAAATAAATTTGGACAATAATGAGAAAGAAAGAAATCCCTTAAATGGATGTGTGAACCAAAGGCTTGGGAGAGGATTGAGAGAGGCTTATTAGAATCTTGGGGCACCTTGGGAGGATACTAGAGATAGGAGGGCATAAAAATTACATGTTCCAAGGGTTTTGAGTGAAGAGAAGTGGGAGGTTTGGTTGGTTTATATAGGAAAAGAGATGGAATTCATTATTATTTAGGTTTTGGACACCACACATTAAACTAATCAAAACCAAAAACCAACCCATGGGGTTTTCCCATGGTTTTTTAAAAAGGGGAGTGGGAAAAATTATTTTATAATTCCAATGTTTGAAATAATATAAATTTTAGGCTTGCTAATGTGGAGGTGAGTCACAGTCTCATGGAAATAATTTTAAAAGATAAAATGATTTATAAGCCTTGGAGGGTCTACTAAGGAACCATAAATTTAGTCAAAAAAATATAAAATCATATTATTTTAAAGATAAAACAAATATTTTCTGGAAGAAATTTTTATAGTATTTTATTACATCACTTTTTTTCATTATGATGTCATAAAACACATTTTATATTTAAAGGGTATTTAATTTTTATCCAGAAATCCAACTGACTCAAAAAATAATGAAAAATTAACCATTGGATAATTTCAACATATTATTTCAAAAAAATCAATTTATCTAAAAATTTTTCTAAATATGTGAATCTTTTATCTTCAAAATAAAAAACCTACATTTATTAAAAATTTGTGGGTTTTGAAAAAAGATGCATTCAATCCTTAGTAAAAATTATAATTCTATTCAGAAAAAAATTATACTATCATTTGTATTTAATAAAAAGTAATTTAGTAATAATATTTTATTAAAATATTAATTAATAAATAAATTAATTCCTCAAAATATATTTTATAATTGAATATTAACAGAAAATACTATTTGTGTGTTAAAATCAATTTACCATGTAACAATAATAAAATGATTGTATATTATCTATACAAAAATAATGAAAATAGTCATCATTCAAGGGTCTTGATACATAACCCCTTAAAGAACCCTCATAAGACCTATGGTTATGGTGTGCGATGGTGAAGGACTCTTGGGGAGGATTAGAGAACATTGTTTGGGTGGTAATCTATATTAACTTCCACTTCTCCCATAGGCAGTTATGTTCAAGCCTAAGGTGTTGAAGCTCAGCTTGGGATTGGTGAAAAGAAAATCCTAGGGAAGCTACCTCCTTTTTGAGCTCTGAAAAATGGGCTTCGTTTGGAGAAATTCTACTAGATGAGGCCATCGCTTACTTTATCTAAGAAAATTGGATTTGTTAAATCCCCTATATTTATAACAATCATGTTGTCACTGTTCAACAGATCTATTAGCAATATAAACAGTTCATAACACTATTTTAAAATCCAAAAACATAAAACCATGAATCTTCATTTGTTATATAACAATTTTACATAATAAAATATTTAATTATATATAGAGTAATTATCATTAATAAATGTTTGGGTTGGTAAACATTGCACATGGATAGGAAAAAAATTGGAAATAAATGGAATCTAATCATATGATCTCCAGTTACCTATCCTTTATATTTCCATTTCCTGATCTAAATGCTATTCCAAGACACTTAATATATTAACTATTCATTTAAAATAAATCATATGGTATAATATTCTCTATTTAACTTAATTAAATAGTGTAATACAAAATCATTAATTTTTTAGTGAAAAATTGTAACGCCTTAGAATAAACTCTAGATGACATGGATGGTATGAAACTTTATTGATGAATTCATTATATATATACAATGAAATTTTACACAACTAATATGTATCCAAAAATATGATTAAATCCTTCCATAGCTAAATTTATAATGGAAAATTTTCATAGACTCTTAAAGATGATATTTTCTACCCTCTTTTTGATAGTTTTGTGTCAATGTGATTCAAATGGTTGAAAAAAGTGGCATAATTATTTAACCATTTGAACATGTATAAATGGTCCTAAATTTATTAAAATAAGAGTCATGAGTTTATTTATTATTTAAAAATAAATTTTTAAATAAGGAATGATGATTTTATACTTCCCTTCCCTCAATAAATATTGAATGGACTAGTTAACAAAATCGCATTATTATTTTCCTGATGATTATTATAGTAATTTATAATCCCAAATTACAACCACGAACTGATAAAAAATATTTCTCACTTTACTCATTAGACTATACATATATGGAAGAGATCCTTTTAAATTTTCAATTCTCTTACAATATCCAATATTTGCATGATGACTAACTTTTCAATGTTCATTTCACATTAGATGGTTGTTTTCATATATGATTTTACCATTTATGATCATTTATTTCAATCATTCCAATATTCACTATCTCTGGCCTAAATTTTCTATTTACTATAACCATGTTTTGAATTTAAAAAAAATAAATCTTCATGGTTAGATGTTTTATTCTTAAAGGACCCATATCATTTCATGATGGTATTTAAGTTGATATTTAAAAAATTCATGCAATCTAATCAATTCATAAACCATCCCTATTTCCTGAAATTTAATCATTTCATTACATTAAATTTTCTATTGGTTAGTTATAAAATATTTTTATCAGGTTAAAATTAAATAAACATAGTTACATTAATAAGACGTTTCATTTATGTTTTACTAGGATTGAATTATATCCTTATTAAACAGTAAAAATATATTATATCTCTCCTCAATTATACAATATCATGAATCATTATTTCCCTTTGAACTAATTTTTCATAAATATTATAGATACTTTGTGATTTTCATTAGTCAAAGAAAATATAAGATTACATGTTTTAGTTGTTACGTATAAAAAACATTTGATGAATCTAAATCTTATTACACAGTTATAAGAAATGAACTTTTGGCTATGATTTTTTGATTAAGAGATATTTTTGGTCCATATCATAGGTTATAAATCCAATATCTTCAAATACCATTCAATATTAAATATATAACATATTTTTTTAAATAATGTATAATAGTATGGATTTTATTGATATAAAAATAACATCTTGATATTTGGGATATACCTAGAAATGGAAATTACATTTCTAATCAAATTAGTAAAATTTATCATTTATCTTATTTTTAAAGTATTCATCCCAAATTAACAATTAATTTTTAATCTATCACTTTAAATTAATAATATTATACCAAAATTATTAATTAAATTATTGATAGATAAATTTCCAATTTATGATAAATAACTAATGGAAAATAAAAAATAAATCTGTTTTTTAAAATATAATTTAATTTAGAAAAATATGAAAGAAATAAAAAATTTAGATGTGTTGATGAAGATGAATATCCCTCAATGATGGGATTTTTTATTCATCAATAATAATTTGCATATTTTGTCTAAAAAGGACTTCTGAAAATATAATTATATTAGATTTATTATGGTAATCACACTTTGATGAAACGTATATATATTTTTAGTACATCCCCTTATAATTTTTTTTACAATTTGAAATAGAAATAAGATATTTAAATAGAAATTAATCTTTTATGATGTATTTTATGTTTGGGGTATTAATTTAATGTGATACTTCCCTACAACCAATGTGTTAAGATATATTTTTAATGATATTGAACTTGTTTCTATATAGGAAGATTCTGAATCTAATAAGAAGTACAATTAAAATATGATTATTGAGTTTCATAAAAAAACATATTTTAAATATTTTTAATCCCATTTTCCTAGGTGAGTTATTTATGAACAAATTTCAATAATAAAACCTTTGAGTCACTTTTTAAAAAATATGCGGTTGTATAAAACATTTCTACTACTTATCACAAACAAACTATTTGGTTATATGGAAAATAAAATCAATAATTTAAAATAATATTTTAGAGGATTGAAAACACCTATAAAGAAATATTGGTTATAAAAACTATGTGAAGCCCTTTGGGGCCATCACACAACCAACAAGACACCCATTTTGACGCAACTGTTTTTGATAGATCATGGAAAATCATTTCATTTACAATATTATGTATAATAAAATACTCATAGTCTATATATATCTGAATGTTTTATTTAAAAATATACATGGAGGTGAAATAGAAAATATTAATTTGTTGGAGAAGAACCCCCATGTTCTGTATGAGAATTTAAAAATTTACAATTAAAAATATAAGGGAATTCATGATAAATACATCCTCTAAATGGCCTATGATGTTGATAATGAGGGAATTATAATCAAATATAACAAGATACATTTCACTAGAAATACACAATCATGATGTTATGATATATTTTTATTTACTAAAGTTCGTTATTTTAGTGTAGTTATGTTCAAGAAACTTTTACCAAAATAAAATTCTTAGTTAATGGAAACTAGATTAATATATACCATGAGATGATACATATATCCGAAAATACCTTTTATTATTTCAAAATTATTTCTACTATAAAGTACCCACCCAAGGATGACATAATAGAAAATATATCTCCTCTAAACTAGGGTAATATCCAAATTCTACTATTTAGTCCCAACCCATTTATCCCACTATATGACTCTCTAATTCTTTATCTTTCAACTCCTCCTCACATTATCTTTTAATGTAACATTAATTTTTTGAAATATTTACTTATATTACATTTAACCTCTTATTTTATGTGTGTTATTTTTAATAATAAATTATTAATAATCATTACTCACCATAATTCTTTTATATTTCCTTCCTCATACATATTATATTTTCTCTATAGATGTAAATTTTTTAAAACTGTAAAGAAAATTGAATTATTAATTTATTATTAGAAAATTAATTTTATCCCCATTGACCATGTTATATAAATAATTTATTCTTATCAAGATTATTGAAAAATATTATTTATTTAGTTTTTTTTCACCCAGAAATGTGATTATTTTGATTATTTATCTATGATCTTCACTTAATCCTGTAAAGTTCCAAAATATCCTAAAAGTATTGTTTGAAAAACATGAGAATTAATATTTCAAAATATTTCCCAATTAACTATATATTTAACCTCATTTTTAAATCCACATTAAGATATGAATACCCCTTTTTTAGAATCATACTTCAATCTAAAATTCATTTACCACACAATATTTATATGGATTTTCAATGATAGATTTTAGAAAATATAAATATTAGGAAAATTAATTTCATTTTTTTATGATTACAATATATATCCAATTTATATTCAACTTCTTTAGGGGGAAAATCCACTTATGTGCAAAGAGAGGTTATCATTTTATGAATTTAAAGGTTGAAATTATTTAATTCTTATTTTTTAAAAATTTTCATGAAATATATTCAGAAAATGATAAAAAAAATAAAACATAATGTTTGAGAAGTATGAATATAAATATATATATTGGGAAAATAACACATGTATATTAATGTAACGCCCCGACACCAGTTACCCAGAGTCGGTGCATTATTACATAACATTGGCATAGTCACAAGAAAGATCAAATCTCGAAAGATCGATTGGTTTAGTAGCCTTGGAAACACTAGATATATTCATAAAGTTTTATATTACATCATAAAGTGAAAAACTACTACAACAACATATTGTCTCCATAATCCACACTATTTTCCCCTCATAATATCCCTGCAAGTCATTCATAATTTACATCTTCACATCCTAGGAAAAATAAAACATAGAAAAGGGGTGAGCTCAAATGCCTAGTAAGGATAACAATATAGCAGAAACTTTCATAAATAAGAATAAACATTTAAGGCAATGTATAACAAAAACAAAAGCCTTTTAAATTTGAACTTCAACATTGTATGGAAAAAATAAAATTAAATAATTCCATTTACTTATTCACATGGATATTCACTAATCAAATAATCACATGAAATATCAATAACCACTTTCATAATGATGGAATGCATAATGCCAGACTATCATAACCACATAGCCAAGGCCTTGTTCCAAGACTACAAATAAGATTTTTCCAAGGCCTTGTGCCAAGACACTAGTTTGTCTCATGAGACCTACCGATGCATCGAGGAGCTATAGCGGGCTCCACCCATCACATATTAAGTCCAATGCATTCCCATATGAAAAGGTTTAAACATAACATAAACATTCGTATTAAAACTATCATACGAAATGTAAATAATTTCACCATAAACTATGAACGGTATAAAAATAGCACATCCACAGTCAAACATATCACAAAACCTTCAATACAATATAGAATTTTTGTATCATAATAAATCAACTTCAAATAAGCATAAAATCCATCAAAGGATGTTGACATAGATGAAATCAAAACTCTTTTTAGAGAAATATCTCTTTCTATTTTGAAATCATTTAAGAGTCTTATATTTATGAAATAAAACATTTTCTTTGAAAATATTCTTATAAGCTTGTAATGGAATCTTCTACGATTTTATAACGGCGGAAAATAGCCGCACCTGCAGTATATGTTAAAAAAACATTCTTACCTTAATTTTGTCGAAAAGGTTAAAAAGCACCTTGTTTGGAAAACGACAGAAAGATTCCTTTATAAACCTCTTATAAAAAGTAAAAAAAGGGTATAAATGACTTTAACCCATATTATAGTAAATAGTAAAAATGTTTTGAAATTCATTTTTAAGAAACATGGATGTGGATGATAAAGAGATCCCAGTAGATTATTACGTATAAACAACCTCGGATAATGAAGAGATTGTGAAATAACCTTTACCTTGTACTTTTCCTTGGTTGGGGTAGGTTAACCTCATGTATAATGGTGAAATAATTGTTATTAAATTATACAAGAATCATATACATTAATATGATATCATATATGATCTTTTAACATTGATTTGTTAATAATATCTTAGTATTATCGTTGTTTCGGGTGTTAACTTACTCGTTTTATTTTATATGTTTTGTTACGTAAGCCATGTTTGTAATGGATAGGTTGTATATTATTCATATCCAGAATGATATCAAGTCCTTAAACATAATTTTCAAATCATCAAATGATAATTATACTTGAATGGATATGATGGAGAATGAATCTCATCGCGTTCGTGGAGACGGTAGTCTGTACGTACGCACGAGCGACAATATCATTATTTTGATATTAAAATAACATATAAATGGATGTTATATCATATATAAAGAATAATTAACATTTTATATTTATTATTTACATGAGTTACACATCATTATTATAATCATCCAAATAATAATATATTGAATAACAATTACACCACGACGCCATTTCTAAACAATGGTATAAACTAGATCATTTTATGAATCAAAATACATAATCCCATACTTACAAAACACTTAACATAAATTGAACTATTTATGGATATAATCCATAATCATAAGAATGTTTTCTTTGAGGAATTATATACTCATAAACCCTTCATAATGATTTGTAAAGAAAATGAGAGTTATCCTAAGAATATCCTCTGGGAGTGTCGTAACCAAGAGTGCAGTAAGGCCCATTGTCGTGCACCAGTTCCCGTTCGAGTCTAGCTCAAAGCGGTGTTTTCGGGTTTTACCCCTAGGTACATCTGTGCCAGAGCCACCTCTACCTGCTTGTATCCAGATAGGGATGTATTACTCAGAAAACTCACAAAATCTCTACAATACCAAAATTCTAGGAATTTCTTCTATACTAATCCTCAACGCTCATCTTAGGTCTACGTGCTCTAATCAGAGTTTATCTAAATCTATATTCCAAGGTTTCTATTAAACTTCCTCTGATACCAACTGTAACGCCCCGAACCCAGTTACCCAGAGTTAGTGCATTATTACATAACATTGGCATGATCACAAGAAAGATCAAATCTCGAAAGACCGATTGGTTTAGTAGCCTTGGAAACACTAGATATATTCATAAAGTTTTACATTACATCATGAAGTGAAAAACTACTACAACAACATATTGTCTCCATAATCCACACTATTATCCCCTCATAATATCCCTGCAGTTCATTCATAATTTACTTCTTCACATCCTAGGGAAAATAAAACATAGAAAAGGGGTGAGCTCAAATGCCCTGTAAGGATAACAATATAGCGGAAACTTTCATAAATAAGAATAAACATTTAAGGCATTGTGTAACTAAAACAAAAGCCTTTTAAACTTGAACTTAAACATTGTATGGAAAAAATAAAATGAAATAATGACATTTACTTATTCAACATGGATATTCACTAATCTAATAATCACATGCAATATCAATAACCACTTTCATAATGATGGAATGCATAATGCCAGACTATCATAACCACATAGCCAAGGCCTCGTGCCAAGACTACAAATAAGATTTTTCCAAGGCCTTGTGCCAAGACACTAGTTTGTCTCATGAGATCTACCGATGCATCGAGGAGTTATAGCGGGCTCCACCCGTCACATATTAAGTCCAATGCATTCTCATATGAAAATGTTTAAACATAACATAAACATTCGTATTAAAACTAGCATACGAAATGTCAATACATTCACCATAAACTATGAACGGTATAAAAATAGCACATCCACAGTCAAACATATCACAAAACCTTCAATACAATATAAAAGTTTTTTATCATAATAAATCAACTTCAAATAAGCATAAAATCCATCAAAGGATATTGACATAGATGAAATCAAAACTCTTTTTAGAGAAATATCTCTTTCTATTTTGAAATCATTTAAGAGTTTTATATTTATGAAATAAATCATTTTCTTTGAAAATATACTTATAAGCTTGTAAGGGAAGCTTTGACGATTTTATAACGGAAGAAAATAGCCTCACCCACCGTATAAGTTAAAAAAACATTCTTACCTTAATTTTGTCAAAAAGGTTAAAAAGAACCTTGTTTGGAAAACGAAGGAAAGATTCCTTTATAAACCTATTATAAAAAGTAAAACAAGGGTATAAATGACTTTAAACCATATTCTAGTAAATAGTAAAAATGTTTTGAAATTCATTTTTAAGAAACATGGATGTGTATGATAAAGAGATCCCAGTAGATTATTACGTATAAACAACCTTGTATAATGAAGAGATTGTGAAATAACCCTTACCTTGTAATTTTCCTTGGTTGGGGTAGGTTAAATTCCTATATAATGGTGAATAAATTGTTAATAAATTATACAAGAATCATATACATTAATATGATATCATATATGATCTTTTAACATTGATTTGTTGATAATATCTTAGTATTATCGTTGTTGCGGGTGTTAACTTACTCATTTTATTTTATATGTTTTGTTACGTAAGCCATGTTTGTAATGGATAGGTTGTATATTATTTATATCCAGAATGATATCAAGTCCTTAAAAATCATTTTTAAATCATCAAATGATAATTATACTTGAGTGGATACGATGGAGAATGAATCTCATCGCGTTCGTGGAGACGGTAGTCCGTACGTACGCACGAGCGAAAATATCATTCTTTTGATATTAAAATAATATATAAATGGATGGTATATCATATATAAAGAATCACTAACATGTTATATTTATTATTTACATGTGTTACACATCATTATTATTCCCATCCAAATAATAATATATTGAATAACAATTACACCATGACGTGGAGATGGTAAGCCGTACGTACGCACGTATGGTGACATGTTATTCAAAGGGTGGATAGAATACTGAATATGGTTGTACCATATTTATAATAACATCATAGTATATATATGATACTGGAGTTATTATTTTAGAATGGTAATAACAAAGGAAGAATAAGTGGAAGATGAAAGGAACATGGAAAATGGTGGGGAAATCATTACCTCTTCTTCGGGTTCTTCCTTTTGATTTGATCAAACGTTCTCCTTAGGTTGGCATTCTGATCAAACTAAGGCCTCTAGGTTGTATTGAGGGAAGTTGGGAGAGAATTTGGGCAGATTTTTGCAGAACCAAAAGGCTTTGAAGGTGTGAAGAAATGAGAAGGAGGAGTGCCTTTTTATAAGAGGGGTAAGGGGCACCTTTGGAAAATCTAGAACTATTAATTTATAATAAATTCATATTCGTTTTCTAATGGCTACAAAGTTGATTATTGATATTTTAAGGTGGTTATAGGTCGAAAAACATTCAACAAATAGAATTTAGACAGGTTTGGGCTACTATATTAACCTTATCTTCAAGTATTAACTCTTAGTTAATTAGTTTGACATTTACCATGTCACTTTGTATTTTTATATTATATAGTTAATAAACTTACTATATACATCCAAGAGACCCCTAAGTGGTCCATTAATGATACAAATATCATTATATAAGTCTCTTGGCCGAACCTCAGATTTTTAAGAATTTAATATCAATTAATAATATAATATTTGTTTTAAAAACTCTTTTATGTCAATTTGACACTATTCAATAGTTGATTTTTTTGAAACTCATAACAGAATGATTACTTACAAATAATTTAATTAAATCATTCCTAACATATCATATTAACTTATAAAATTAGTTTAATTCATAAAAAGTCTCAAATTATATTTATTTGTGTATTTATAATATCAATTATTTAATTTTTTCACTATTATGGTAATTACTGCATCATCATTGTGTCATAAATAAATTAACTTATTTAATGTATAAAAATTATAAATAAAATATCATTATTTATTAAATATTTTTATCTTTCTAATGAATATTTACAATCAAAAATACAAAATATATAACCCTATTTAAAAATTGTTTTTCTATAAGATATATACTTATGTCATTTTTGTACTTAATTTAACTTAATTAAAATTAAGTGTCCCTATCACCTACAAGTGGCTCCATGGGGACCCAAAATCGACCCAAAGATGCGTATGGTCGGACATGTATCAAACAATAATGCTAGGACACATTTTAGGGTAATTTAGTATTATTATAATATTATTTTTTAACCCTTATTTACCGGATTTACCCTTAACCATGGTAAATAAAATATTTACCGAAGTAATTATTCAAAATGTATAAAAATAAAAGTTACCTATTTACCAAATTTGAACATCCTGATTCCAAATTTGGAATCCATTTTTCCAAATTCAAAACAAAGAAGTGGCAGAAATTAATTTAAAATTAATTCTCGTTGTTAAAACAAAAAACGTGTTTTTAAGAGATAATAACTATCAAAAGATTGACACTTATTTATGTCCGGTTTAATTGTAAAATTATGTCCAATGACCTACATTTTATTAAATGGTAAAAATATATTCTAAATATACTTTAAGACCACTCAAATTCATAATTTATCAATATTAATTTTTTTTATTAAAAATGTTGTTTTTAATTAAAATTTAGTAATTTTCACTATTCATCAAAATATTAATGTTATCCGAAAAGTACCAAAATTTCACCTTAGGCTAAATTCGATATTACGAATCCAAAAAATGAAGTCCATTTTGAAATATAAAATATATATAATTTCAAAAGGTAGGTATTACTATTCATAACGGCTAGTTTGATTGGTTTTGGTGTGTTAGAACTCGGTGTTGCGTACAACACACGCTATCACATTATTCAAAGAGAAGCGTACCGTAGAAGCTTGGGGTGTTACAATTAATATATTATATTAGTAATTATGAATAGTTTCTTATTGTATATATATTTTCTATGTTTTTCTTATCTAATAGACTTGTTAATGCTTTCTTCTCTTCTTTATTCCATTTATATATATTTATTATTATGTTCTTGAATGTAATATTTAATTAGTCATGAATTTTTTATCCATGATATACTTTTACCCTTTTCCTGATTTTTTAAATTTTTTAATCTCCTATAATTCATTGAAAAACATCATAAGAAACCCGTGATAAAAATATTGATTTGGATGTTAATTGAATCTGATATCTCTAATAAACATAGATATTATCGTTCTTAATGGTGAATATGTGAAACACTATTTTAACTTTACATCATTATGGGAGGAGTGATTTTTACATTATTATATTTTATGATCCTAATTTTTAAAAATAAAAAATAATATACTTTTAAAAAATAAATTATGTATAGGTATGTATGGAAATTTATTATGGATGAGTAAACTTGTATAGGCTCCCTTTATTGGTCAAAACAAAATCATCATATTTGTTTGTTTGTAAAAATGATTTTTTTCGATTCATATATTTATTTTTAATGGAGAAGTTAATAGTATGAATTTTGGTGTATTTTATGTTATATATTTTTTTAAAAAAACTATATAAATTCCCTTTTTAACGTACTTATAAAAATTATATATTTATGAAGTAATTTTCTTATTTTGGACTTAAAGATAATTTGAGAGAATTTCATAAATTAATCAATTTTTAATTTTTTTGGTATTTAAACTATAAAATCATTATTACTGATCAAAATATTTCAATTTAAATTTGAAATGATTCATCAGTGATATTGGAAAAAATAATTCACCTAGATCATTTAAAATTTTGTCCATTTGAAGGGATATTTCGATCACTCAAGTAAGACTCAGGATGTTGATCAAGATAACTTTACAAGATGTGATAGTTTAATTTATGTTCATAATATATAAGTTTAGATTCAATGGAATTAAAAATTAATTAAAAAAACATTCCATATAAAATTGGGAACAAATTTCATGGCCCAATTCAATGGCTATGTGGAAAAAAATTCAACAATATATGAACTCAAATATTCTTGTATCATGAATGATAGGGAGATAATTGGATCATATATCAAAAATTACCAATCCATTTAGATATATAATTAATATTCCAAAATTAAATTACATTATAAAAAAAGTAATTAAACATTTATGATACAAATTTTCAATTATCAAATATGTAAATTCATAGAAACATATACCTTGAAAAATAAAGCATCAGTCATCACAATAAGACTTTTTTTTAAGTTAGCTATATAATTTCCTCAAAATATAGAACAAGCTTGAAATTTAGTGGTTGAATATGTTATAAATTATTTTTTTACAAAGTGTTGTTTCTGATATGGTTGTCTTCATAGTGAAATAGTTGTGTGAATATGGAGGATAGAATTTTATGGAACACTACCTCATAGGATATAAATATAATTCATTAAATACCTTAAAAGATATTAAAGCATCAATACCCTAGGAGGAGATGTTATAACTATCGTAATTTCAAAATGGGTGGTCATATCTACTATAATCTAGTTTCAAATAGAGATACATCTCTTCCACTATTATATTTCATCTTTTTCTTACTAATTATTTTGTTTTAATCTCTTATGTGACGTAATTTTTTTTAAAATTATTCAATGTTTAATTATGTACTATGATTATCATATATATATACATGTATATTTTTTTTAAAAAATAATTTTCAATTATATTTCAATCACATCCTTATTTCACAATTTACCTTCATCACATGCACGTTATGTTTTCTATAATTTGTCTATGTGTGTAGTTTATATAGATATAGCATTTCTATTTTTGTTTATTTTTACATAATAAACATCCAAAACTCGATTGTACAAAAGCTAATTAATGAGTAAATAGCTTATATGGGTGAGTAAAAAATTTGAAATTTATTAGGTTGAGATCATGTCAAGTTTTGTATTCATAAAAATTTAAATTGTATAACAAGAATTAGATTTATCATAGTTTATTGTAATATCTCATCAATAATTTGGATTCTATATATTATTAAAACATCTCATACATAATGGTGAAAACATTATTTAACCACCCACTAACATGATTTAGAAAAGATTATTTCTTTATATTAAAAATTAATTAAAGCTAAAACTTATAGGAAAATAATCTAGAATACCATATGAATTGGATATTAATACAAAGTAATACAATATGATTCATGAAAATATTAAAACCTTAAATAAAAACTTTTAATGTCATCATAATTCATATATATTTGGTTCACTAAATTAATTTCAAAATTCCAATATCTTAATCACTAAAACAAATAACACAAAATTTTATCAATAATCAACAATAAGTGGTTCCATTAATTTAGTGTAATTATCAATTAATCAAAATTTATAATTCTATACATATATTAGTTGATGATTTTTTTTATTTTAAGAATGATTGGATAAAATTTTCCATACTGAATGGAAATGATTATAAAAACAATTATGACCAAAGAGTCACATTGATGGAATTTAGTGTGCGTGTAGAAAATTTCAAAGATCACCTAGAGAATAAAACTATATTAATTTAAAGAGGGATTTTTTAGGATAGATAAAATCTAATGTGTGACTTTGTGTATTCTTTGTATTTCTATTTAATGGATGCCCAGGAGCATGATAATTATGCAATAGTCTGGACAAGGTAGATGACAACGACTAGTATGGGTTTTACATAAAATATTTTGTTCCTCATATATATAAATTTTATTCGATCATTATCTCATGGGATATAAACCATTGGAATCAGAGTGGGCATCTTGTTAATTAAATTTATGAAAATTGGTTGGTGGATTATCATTTAGTACTTTCTCACATCCCTTAAGATAATTATCAAATAAAATTAAAATATTTTAGGCACACAATTATATATTTCAATGTATAAAAGTATCATATAAAAACAAATTATAATAAAATATAGAGTTTAATGTGGGAGATTTTGACTATTTGGGGTCTTACCTTTGTTGGGACACTAAAGCTTATAGATAATGGAAAGTTAGTGCACTATGTTATTGGTTTATAAGAGATTATTATGAGGATCAGTACCATGGAATATCATCTAGCTATTCCCAAGTGATATTGTTCCATGCATTATATATTACATATTTCTTAGCTTTAGTGATATCATCAGAACACATATGATGTGATAAGAATTAATTTTTTTGATTAGGAGGCTGATAAATCATTCATGGAGTGACATTTAAGCCTATTAAACTAGAGTGATAAGATCAACCATGGAAAAAGTGTTAAACTATTTGATATTAACTAGAATATAGGTAAATTATCAAATATGAGACTTGGGAGTGGGTGGTGGATATCTAACCACAATGGGTAGAGATTTTCATTGAAGAGGTTAAATTAAGCATATTGAGGATGAGATATTATATTATAGAGACTTTATAATGAATGAGTCACACAAAATTTAGTATTTAATCAATTTCAGTCAATCCATGTTTATTGAGGTGCGTTTTTACTAGTGAACTAGTTTGCAATGTCTAGGGATTGAAAAAAGGGAAGATAAATGGTTAAAATAATTCAAAAAGGTATAAATATCCCTAAAAATTTATTGTGAGGCTATAAAACTTATTCAACATTACTATAGAGTGTTCCTCCACCATCGATGGTCTCATGGTGATAAATGAAGACTCAGTGGACCATATAAGTTTTATTTTTACCATTGGAGTTTTGGTTTAACCTTAGCCCCCTAATTTTAGGTTTGATATTTGGGTATATAAACTTTTATCATTATTCAATTGAACAATTTACTTCCTTATCTTCTATGGAAATCATCTTGATCTCTCCCAGACTCCACAATAATTTTCCCCTCATCACCCTCATTTCAACATAGGATCATAAATTTCCATGTTTTTCGATTGTCATTTGATTGGAATAATTAATTATGACATATAATTGATCATTTCTATAACTCATTTCTTATGACTTATTTTGAATCTATAAATTAATAGTTTTATATAATTTATTTATTCTTATAAATTATAGTCATCATATAAAATGAAATTATATGAGATGTATCCAACTAATGTAAGGTTGGTGGTCCCTTCAAAATTCCCCTATTTATACATGTCACATGTTCACATTGAAACATGGGCATCATTGACTGGGTGTAGATGGTCTAAAAGTGAACCCAATTGATTCCCCTTGATTTTTCGGTGGAATTTATGAACTATCATACTCATGATAGGTCCACAAATCCTTATAATTTTTGGAATATACAATAATGTATTTTTTCTTTTTATAAAGTGTTGATATATCAAAGAGACGACGAGAATCTTGTATTTTTTATCATTATGTATGTTCACAATCATTATAAATAATGTTTAAATATGTGTTCTGATGATGTGTAATGAAATCCTGAAGTTAATTCCATATAAATTTTAAAACGGAGAATAATATTAACTGTTAATATAATATTGGAATGATTCAATTCAAAAACCATAGTTTTGATAATTATAGGACATGTTTTTATTTATACCATGAAATTTATTAATGAATGAGATGTTGTACTGTATATGAAATTTGAAAACATGTTTTACAGGTAGCCAAATAGTTAAGTAAATTGTAGAATTGTTATTCAATAGGAAAGTTACTAGATGGTATAAATAATGAATCCTTGGATCTATAAACATTAACACTACTATATCATGTAATGGAGATCCTTTAGGGGGTGTTTTGAGTTTATTTAAATTTTTGTTGAAATTTCACTAATTATTTGAAGATTTTTTGTATGTTTTTGGGTGATGTACGAATTATACCTATTGAATGAAGAATTTTTAAAGGTATCTACAAATGATTCATTTATTATCTACATAATATTCATTTAGTGTCTGTGTAACATTCATCTTAGAGAGTATAAGAGTCATCGGAATTTTTGAATTGGTCATTTTCTCACTCAAAGTATGAGTTATAAGAAATAGTGTTATTTTTAATCCATGAAATAACCACAAAGATAATATTATTAATGATTGGGGTTTCATATAAGCCACTCTGGAGCTCTGTAAGAGTAATTCTCAAAACTATGATGGGAATTTGGAAAAATATAAAACAATATAAGAATTATCAAATTTAACTATATATATGATTAAATTGTTGTAAGGATGATTGGAACATTATAAAGATCCTTTGATTTTGTGTAATGATGATTATAAATACCTAAGGATCATTGAATATAACATATACATACAACACTTTAAGGAATTATAATATTTAAAATGAATTATTCTTTAAAATATCAGAATAAATATTCTAATAAAGTTGAATTTAGAAAATAATAGATCAATTATTAAAAAGATAAAAATATCATAAAGTTATTTTTATTCATTATGATTCATATAATGAATTATGTATCAAAAAAATAGTGGTATTATGTAATGATGGGTAGAGTTCTACACAATGAGCCACAGTTCCATGTCATAATACATAGGTTTATGAATATGTGGATGAGGAATTAGAAATAAGTAAAAGTTATGGATTTAATTAGATATTTTGGATTTAATAATCCCAAATAATATATAGTCTTTTACTAAATTTTTGAATGACCGTGAATGAGACAACAAAATTAATAATTTAATTGACCAATTTAAAAACTATGAGAATTTAACTTGCACGAATTATGGTGGATTGAAATATTATGAATATGGAAATAATATAAAAAATATTAATGAATATTCCGTGAATAAAATATGTATAAGAGAAAAAAATAATTTACCATACTTATGAAGATATTTAGAACCCAATATGTAGTTGTATCAAAGGGAAAAATCAAGATACCAATGGTGGGAGTTTGTAGCATGAAAAATGTTATCATGTTTGAGTGTCTAAGGAACTAAGGTATAACCATACTGTTGATGTTCTAAAGAATATAAGAAATACCATTAGACCTGATCAGAATCTCAAGCTGATGATGCACTTAATGAATTTAACTTGTTCAGATTACATGATATAGAAGGAATGATGAGAAAGATCAATCTCATGTTGTACCAATGAAACTAGTAGTAAAGAATTGATATTTATTGTTTTAGTATGAAAAATATTTTTCATAATTAATAGGAAGCTATATTTTTCAGTGGGTCTCTAGAAATGGGAGCTTAGTGGTACCATATAATGATGAAATTTAGATGACCCTTAGAGTTACCACATATAATAATTGAAGAGAATCTTTAATGAGGGTGACTAAATAATCAAAGAAATTATAATGATTTAAAGGCTCAAAATTTTAAATACTAGTGTTCCAATGTTATTTACTTCTTATTCTATTTAGGCATGTTTGAGTAAATCAAGAGAAAATAGATATAAAATTTAGTCATTATATGTTTTTGAGTTAAAAGAATAAATTTCTAAAAGTGTACCACTGATTCAACCCCCTCATTGTGGTATATAACCAACTTGGCTCTATAAGTAGTATATAAGAAAATACAGTTTCCTCTGAATGGTCTATGATACTCCAATGAATAGAGACTTTAAATTCATTGAATAGTAGTGGTGTCCTAACTTTTTATGGAAATAACTATGAAAAATGGAAGTTTGATATGTTTTCTTCAATCCCATCACTTGTACAGAATGTGATTGAAAAAAATACTAGCATTTCCACCCATTTTTTAGGAAGATACTAAGACATTTTCTGAAAAATTAATCTACAAAGTGGATTTTATGGCTCAAGATGAAATTTTGATAACCCTTTCTTAAAAATTATATAATAAATTATTGGGGATGAAAAATACCCTAGAAATATATATAAATATAGAGATATATTATTAATGTAATTTAATGTTTTAAGAACCTAAATCATAAGTTTCTATGAGTGAATTCAAGGATATTAATATTTTTATGAATAACATATTGATTACTACATTGGAAGAGTCAATGATATTGTTAATAATATATGGGGATTTACTAAGAATAATGATGATTATATAATTGTAAAAAAAACTATTGAGAAACAATCCATATAATATTGATCCTAAATTATCAGATTAAGAAGATATATAAGACCATTAATTTTATATGTTACAAAATATTCTCATATCCTATTAAATTAAAATGTCCCCATATTTCGAAAAGAAATTAAAAGATGACATACCCTTTGAGGCCTTGATAAATCATAAAGTCAAAGATAATGAATAAAAACAATTAATTAATTTTGATAAATAGGAATTCGATTACATATTCAGTAGAATTATTACACCAATATAAAAAAAATTAAATTGGTAAAGTGGAATGGAGAGGGAAATAATCCAGAAAGGTTCTACAATAATAATGGAATTCTATATTGTTAATAAATTTTTTAGTGACGAACAATTTTTAATTTAAATTCAACAAAGAAGATAATAAACCTAAAATGTGGAAAAAGTAAGAATAATAACCTTACAATCATGAAAAATAATTAGTGATAAATAATGAACAAGATGACTCAACTTCAAGAATCTAACTGGAAGATCAATGTAAATTTTAAACTCGTGTTGAATTTTATTGATAATTTAAGTAGTGATCATGAATATAAAAGGATATATATATAATACATGATGAATGATGAGGTAGAAGATAATATTTAGTATAAAAAACATATATAAAAGTGGAAAAGGAAACTAATATAAGAAAAGAAAATGATTTACGATGTAAATGAGTAGTTTTTTCAGGAAATAAGTGACATAAATCGATGAGAATAGGAAACATAAATTGAAGGTGGTTGAGTAGGAGAAGATGGTGAGATTACATCAGTACAAGATAGTGGTGAAGGTGTAAGATATTTATAAGACACAATTAATATGAATTAAGGTTTCAAATGAGTTTCTGGTTATTATAGGATAACTTGATATGTTTTTAAATTTTAAAGATGAGTACTCTCATGCGGGTGAAAAGAGGAGTTCTAAAACAAAAGTGAAATTTGTTTTTAATCGGCCTTAAACTAAATAAATTATTTCTAATAGTATAGGATAAAAAATATATTTTAAAACTATTTAGATCAAGAATTCATGTTACAAACACTCTTATATATCAATGGAATATATATATATATATATATATATTGAAAATAGATCAATAGACTCTAGGAAAAATATAGATTAGGTTACATTAGTACAATGAAAATAGTTTTCCAGATAGACTTATAATCAATATGGAATATAAAAATTTTATGGATTCTATTTGTACTATGGAGGTTTTTAGAAATAAATCATACTCCTCTTGGTTTAATATTTTGTTACTAGGGAAGTGGAATTAACCAAGGAGGATATTCACAAAAAATATGAGTAAAAATTCCAAGAAAAGGCTACTTGTGACATGTTATTCATCAAATTAGCCAACCCAAAATAGATTTGGATACTTAGAATATTATTTTGGATTTTTTGTATTATATTTTAATGGAGGTGAGAAATTCATGAATAGGTTTCTATATTAGGATTTATATTGTGTAAAATGGGAGGAAATAATGGAAGTAAAAATAGATAAAATTGGTTTGGTTAAGACTACAAAGAAATAATGTGATGAATCAATGAGATATGAGTTTGGTAATAAGGAGTGGTTAACAGTTTTACTATTTCAATTGTAAATAGATAAAAAATAAGGAAAAAATAAAAAACTCTAGTAAAAAATGATGAAATTCGAGTTCATTAGAATATATCTAAAATCACAAGGGGTTTCTTAAAAGTGAAAACATAAATATTCAAGAGGAATCATGTGGAATATATGAACATGATATGAAAAATGTGTAACTAATAGAACATACCATGTATAATTAATAATAAAGATCATACAATAATCAATAAATTAAATAGTTTTAATTGATAAGGTGATAAGTAAAAATGCATGTAAAGGTAAGAAAATGATCATGAAATCTATAAATGATAATGAGAGGTCAATAATTATTGATAATTCTTCCTATACTAAGATTATAAGTGTTGAAAGAACTTGGTTGATATGAAAATCTCTTCCTTATTCATTCAGATAAGAAATTAAGTGGTATGTCCTTATTCCCAAATTTATTGTTTTTTGGTACCTACATTATGGTAATTTAATGTGACATGAAAATAAGGATTTATATGTGTTATATATAAAGTGAAAAAATTGTTTATATCATTAAGTTTACTAATTAATATGATAATGGAAAATTAATATATCACTTTAGAGGGAGAAATTGTAATAGAATATCTCAAATTATCATTAGAAAATTATTCCATAATTTATAGGAAACATTAAAAACTAGAGAATGAGGTATTCCAAGCACACTTATAACCATTATTTTGATTTTATCAAACAAATTTATAAATATGGACTATTGATCACTGAGAGAATGGGGGAGTTTAATAGCTTTCACTTAACCCTTATATAGTGATACATGAGATGAGTGTAGACTGTAATATAGTCATGTTAAATATATCTGAATAACCCACACATGAGAGAATTGAATTTGTAATCATATAAATGTATGTTTATGGATATCATTGAACAACTTGGTCATGAAATTTTTTATTAAACATTGGATTATCCCATGTAGACTTAGAGTTGATTAAATAAAGGCTATTAGATAATTTGTGGGTGGTTCCATCCTTAGTTCAAAAGTATATTAGGATATAGTGATGAAATAAAGGGGGTTAAGAATATTCTATGATAAGTAATTGATAATAATAAAGATACTATTATAAAAATTTCCTAAAAATACAATACTGAATTCATTTTCAATAAGTAGGTGATTAGAATAAAAACATATTGAAATAATTTATTTAATAGTATTAGATAAAATTCAAAATGAGAGACTGAAGACCATAATGAATGTTCGTATTTGTGATGATTATTATGGATACAATAAATATGATGAATTAATTAAAACATAATGGTAATATTAGTTAATCATGAAGCTATTTCCATTGTAACGGGAAAATGAAGAAGAAAACGTGTAACTATTTCTTTCATAGATGAATTCAAATAGTAGCCCTAATTTGTAATGATTTTGGAGCTGTTATTTTTGGAAACCTTGATATGTAATGATGGATGATAATTTTTACTATCTGAATAGTTTTAAAGGTTTTTTGAGTAAAATTACTTGAGGATAGATTATAGAATAAAAATTAAAGAAGAAAATATATTTGAAGGTATGAAGAAACCATCAATTGACAATCGAATATAAAAATAACTATAGCAAGTAATCGAGAACCCATAGATGATGTTTTTGGTTAACGTAAAGTGTTTGAAATGTCCTTCAATTGTTTTAATAGTTTCTATAATGTTTATTTATGCCTATAATATATATATACTAGAGATGAAAATTCACAGATGACCTCTTATATTTTTCAATGAAGATCTAAAGAAAGATTATCTAGAATCTATCATGCATTCATCCAAGAAGTAAAAAGATTAATTTCCATATTTATATGAGTAATTTCCTTTCTCAGAATATGAGTTATATAGATCAATGTTATAGTCATTTTATCTATACATAATAGTCTCTCATATCTATAAATAAATCATTAGAGCTACATATTAGTAATTGTAGATATGTATAAGAGTTGTTTTTGAAAATCCAAAATTAAATTATAAAACATTAAAATTATTAGGATTTTAAAATTACAAAATAGTCATGATGAGTATATTTCTATGGTTTAATGTAATTTTATAAGGATGATTTTAGTTTGTGTAAGGATGCTTCCAAAATCTTAAGGGCCTTTTCATATAACATAAGAATTAATTTATTTGTAATATTATGAGAATTTATTACTAATCATTTAGAGAAATATATAAATGGATATTATAATAATAAAATTTTATTAGATTTTAGAAATATTTTTAGGGGGTTTAACCATCATAATTATATTGTGATTCATTGTAATTTATGTATAGAATTAAGCGTCACACAAAAAGTGATGTTGTGAGAAGATGTGATGTGTTCTACATGATGAGGAATAGTATGACATCACAATTCATTAGTTCATAAATAAATGGATGATGAATTAAAATTAAATAATAGTTGTAAATTTATAGTATTTAAATGATTCAAAAAACCCCATTTCAAAATGATGATTTTAATGAGTTTGAATGAGAGAATAAAATAAGATGTTTTTTGTATGATTTAAAAGTTATTAGAATTTAAATTCCATGAATTATCTAGGATTATCAATGTTATAAAATGGAAATAATATTTTAAATATTTTTTAATATTCTATGAATAAAATATTCCCAACGAAATAAATAATGTTTCATTTGTGGAATGAAAATGAGGACCCAATACACAGCTGTATAAAAGAGAGATGGAGAGATACTAAAGAGTACTGTTTTCTAGAAGTTATAATAAATGAATTTCAAATTATTTGTTGAATCGAGGAAGAACCAATTCAATGAAGATATATATAATATGATAAATATAATTAGACTAAATTATGATCATTAACTAATTATGTTATTAATAAGTGTTCAAGTGAAGATTATCTGAACAAGTAGTCTTTAAGAGGAATATTAATTTCACGTTGTGTTGAAGAAACTGGGTGAAAATAGGAGATATTTCTTATTCTAGTATAAATGATTTAATGGTGGAAATTAAGAAGAATTATTATTTAATGGGAGTATTGAAATAGGATCATATTGGGACTCTATATCAATGGGATTAGAAATACCTCTAGTGCATGAAATTAGGTTTATAGTGGGGAATATATGATGTTGAATACTAACTGATAATGGAAAGGAGTAGGTTTTTATGGATAGAACATGTAAATATAAGTGTTTATCATTTCATTCTATATTCAGTTTAGGATGAGAAATTCAATAGAGAATCGATAAATATGTTAACAGGTATATGATCATGAATTAAAAATAATAATGTTTATAAAGTGTACCACTGATTCAACAACCCCTGTTAGTGGTACCTCACTAAACTGGGATCTTCAACTAGTATCAGTTAAAATCTTGTGTCCCTTAAAAAGATCCACGATGTTTATGAGAATTGATAATTTTAATTTTGTGAATATTTTTGGTGTCCCTAATTTTTATGGAAATAAATTCCATTGTTGTCGGAAGAATATGGTTCTATAACTCGTATCACTAGTCTTAAAAAATAGGAATAATAATATTAGGATATGCACACATTTATAATGGAAATCCTATGAATGTTTTTAAAAATTAAAATAATGATGTTGATTGAAATAATTATAATACAATTTTTCCTCATTTAGACAATTTTTATACGTAATTTTTGGGACATCAAACATCAAACAACATTTGTACAAATTATAGAGCCCTTATGACGGGAATTTAAAAGTTATGAAAGTCAAATTAAAAGTTTTTAGAGGTAGAGTTTATTATTTTTATATGGATTATAATGACGATATTGACGACTACATTATAAGACTTTGTGATATTGTAAGTAATATTTAGATATTTAGTTAGAACCTTGATAAATATATTTTTTCCCAAAAACATATGATAAAATTTAAAAATACGGTTGACCATAAAATATAATAATTATAATATATAGAATAACCTTCATTATATAGGTTAAAAAATATTCTCATAGATAATAATTTTATAATGATCGAATCCTTAATGATGAAGGAAGAAAGAGGGGATGGAGTTCTAATTAATGAAAATGGTTAAATTCATAGATAATGAGGTAGAAGAATGCGGTGATTTTGATTATGTGGAAGTTTATGAAGTATTAAATACTTTTATTTCCATTATATTTAAAGTGTTAAAATATGGACAGTAGAATGTAAAGGGTAAGTCACAACCGAGGATCTAAAAATATAATGGAACTGGTAAATTTTCCATAAATATACTAATGTTCAAAGATTCTAGATCTGAATTAGATAAACAATATTAGGAAACACAAAAATATAAATGGGGAGAGAATGAAGAGGAATAAATATAACAAAAATATATATAAATTTATGAGAAAGAAGGAGCAAGACGGATCTTCATCAAGAAGTCAATCAAAATATCAAGGTAATTTTATAGATCATATTGAAAATCGATTTGATACTTCAAGTAGTGATGATGAAGGTGAAAATAAAAGAGTTAGAATACCAGATAAAGGATTATTAGATTTTTTCATTATTAAAAAAAAGATCAAGAATTATAAAGGGGTATTAATTTTTTAAAAGGAAAATATTTCTTAAGAAAAAATAGGAGATTTAAGAGAATTAAGTCACACACATTTATGATATCATTAAATATAAATTAATAGTGGATATGAAAAAGGTGATGGTGGGAGATCTTATATAGAAGTAAAATATGAAGGAGGAAGAGTTTCCTTAGAGATAATAAATATTTCATGTAGTAATAAATGAGTTGAAGAATATCAAATGATATTTCAAAAAGGCATATAATGTAAATATTAGTACTTTCACAAAGGGAACAATGAGCCATTCTATTAAGATATACAACATCCCTAATGTACAACCTTCCAAGGTGGATTACCGAGAAGGTATCTCACATAGGTAAGAAGTGTTCCACCTTCATCAAGGAATCAGTCAAAAACCTCATTATACCATTTCCATGTGGTGATTTGGGTAAACCATTCAATAAATCCTTTGATAAATCATCCCATTTCCACTAAAGAATAAACAAATGCTACAAAAGACATTTCGATCTCTAATGTCCCAACTTCACCTAATGGTTTGTGGTACTTCATGTGATGAATCTGACAATCTCAATTTTCATACCATGACACCAGTACTGGCATCATAGTTTTCGATACATTTTGGTGGAACCGGGGTGAACTACCCATAGAGAGGTGTGGAATTCCCACATATTCTCCTCTCTTATGTCTTTGGGAACCCATACATGCCCATGTTAAAATCATGTATCATCCCCATCCATGATCCATCCTAAAGATGTACAATCATAAGAAAGTATTTTATCCAAGGCATGGACATTGGGATTAGAAAACAATTTGATTCTCACCCATTCAAGAAGAGTACAAGTCCCTACTTAGACTGATAGGATTTTCAGACCATGGTCCTTAAGAACCTCAACATGAATCTCTGAAAAATGTCTATACTCTTCCATACACCATATGGTTCTTGAATTCCTAATGTCCGAGTCCTTTAACTGAGTTCATCATGTACTGAATTTCCATTCCCAGGTGTGCATGAAATCATGAAATCCAACGACAGAAGGTACTCAACCCATCCACTCTATCTGAGATTGAGATACCACTATGTAAATATCTATCTGAGGTTCTTGAGGTTTGTGAACACCAAAAAACGCTCTCCAAGTAGATATAATCTCCAATATCATATTTTATGAAATATAATATCTAGATCAAGGTTTTTCATTAGGTAATAATATTCGTGATACCTCAACTGAGGGGAATCGTACAAGAAAACAATCTTCTCCTATATCAGAATAGATCCTAGGTCGATTCCTGATGAATAATAATATACAATATAGCTACAGCATGGATCTAGTAGAAAAAGTATCATTTCTAAATTCAAAATACCTTTTTACCTCCAAAAAGGATACTTCATAAGTTTTTAACCATTTCAATTTAATACCTTTATTTATCAATCCCATAAGTGATACTACAAGACATGGGAAATCCTGGGTGACACATCTCTAATATTTGTAAATCCCCAATAAAAAATGAATTTCAAATAAGTTCAAGGGATACTTGTAAGAAACTAAAACTCTCACGTTGTCTAGGATTAATAAAACTCTAGACTCTCAGATAATGTGACTGAAGAAGTGGAATTTGTCGATCTAAAAGTGGCATTTTCTGAACTTTTCATAGAGCTAGTTCACTCATAGTACATTCAAAATGTTCTCAATGTGGGTTTAATAGTAAATTCTAGAGCATGAATACACCAATATATCATCAAAAAAGGATACAAAAAATGAATCTAGATATGGGAGTAAATCCTAATTCAAAATATCCATAAAGAAAATATGTTCATTAAAGATTCCAAACGACCAAACTGGGTACTCATATAGACTGTAACATCATTTGGAAGCTGGTCAAGGTATGTCTAAAGACATGAAACACAACCAATGATAACATAATCTCTGATCTATCTTTAAAAACATACTCTCTCCTCAGATCTGATCATATAGGCTCTCTACTCTAGGCAATGGATACTAATTCATGATTGTGATCTGGTTCATGTGATGGTAATCGACATAGATCCTAAGGTACCACCTATCTTCTTGGAGAAAAAAAACAGTGAAACCAAGAGAGAAGTTCTAGAGAATATAAGGGATTCAGTATTTATATCATCAAACTATTTCTCAAGCTACATTAGTTCCTTTGGTTCTATTCTATAAGGAGGAATTATAAATCAAACTACTATTTGTAATCATTAAATAGTAAACTCCACATATTGCATCAGAGGTAGACCAAAGAAGTCATCAGGAATGATGTCCTGGAAATGAACCACAATAGGAGGAAAAAATGGGTTAAATTCCCAGTCCATTTAGGAAAATACTAGTGATATGGGATATCACATTACCCAACCACTTCTGTATGTGTCCAATATGAGTTTCAATTACATCATACTCTCCCTTATGCATGTGCCTAATTCCATATGGTGATGTAAACATGACCCTCTAAAAATAGAAGTCAATAAGGTCTCAATGGGTGACTAACTGGTCTATTCTAATGATTACTTCAAATCTGATCATGTTGAGGATGTAAATTTTCTTGATGAAAAGGTGAAAACCCTATCTCAAGGAGACAATTCTTACAATAACAAACCCCCAGAACAGATACCCAATGGTGTATCTTGCATTATAATTCTATAGTAATTCTCGATATCAAGGCCCAGAATCTCAGTGAGTACCTCATATATAAAATATTTATACAGTCCTAGGTAAAATAAATTAGACAGTAATGTGGAGGAAAATATAAGGGTACCTCGAATACTAGAAGTTCTGATGCTCTATTCCTCAAGAATTGGTTGGGATAAATGTAAATAGTCTATACAATGTCCCTTAGTCACTTCCTGATTTCCCCTAGAGATACCACTCGGTTAGATCCTAGAATCCTAAGTCAAACTACATATTCAAAGAAAAATACCTCATCCTGATCGACTAGTGGTATCCCATCTACCTCTATTTATGGATGTTACTGGACCAAATCCAGATCATTGAGTAGGTGTAGATCCCCACTCTCTTAGAACTGTTGAAAAATTCATGAAGAAACACTTGATATAACCCATACATCCACACCCCCTACCCTCTATCGGCTATTGAAAACATTAAGGCTTCATGTGTCCCTTCTTCCCACACTTGTTACAAATATGGAAGTTTTAAATCTGATGAGCTTGCATATTTCTACCCCCATGAGCATCATACAAGGGATAATTAATCCCTTAAAATGAACCATTGATAGCTTAGGGTTTTGAGTCTCCCTAACTCCCACCATATTCTTCCATTTTATTCCCCACTATAATAAGGGCTTGGTTGATGATTTCAAAAACATTCATCAACCTGAACATATTGAACTGTGACAAAATGGTTTAAACCAACCCATCCTTGATCTCTTGATAGTTATGAGAACATTTCCTACATAAGTAGAAGTGAAATATTGAAGATCAATAAAATGTTATGTGTATTCCATAACAGACATGCCCCCTGATGGAGGTTCATAAATTATCTAGCTTTTTCATCCCTCTATGTTTGAAGAAAATGTATTCGAATAAGATCATCTGGAAATCTAGCCAGAACATATCTATATACTAATATGTCTGGGTGATTATGTCCCAACACCTCTTGGCTAATTCAGGTAGAATATATGCTGAAATCCTGACCCTCCTTTTCAGAGGCATCTCCAGATTCTCTAATATATCTAGGATTGCTTCAAGTCATGAATCCACTACATGAGGCCCGCCATCACCCAAAAAGGTGGGAGGTTATTGCAGTAGAAATTCCCAATTCATCATGTCTGTACTCAAGGATGGTCGAATGAATCCTTTCATATTATGGAAATACATAGAAAACCCTCCCAAAACCAAGCTTCATTTCCCCTATCTAGAATAGGAATAGGGTCTAGAAGTGGCTTTATACAAGGAATATGTGGCGGCTCTCGGCCTGCCACCTAGTAGCATGATCATCAATGCCTTTAGGGAATGTTATAGGTCAACGTCCAGGATCCATGATACTAAAATTCCAAACACACACCTCAAAGGAGATTTAAGAAATTGAAAATATTAAATTAAGGAAACTAGGATTGGATTAAATATGTCCTATAGAAAAAACCATGCATCTCTTCCCACTTCAAAATCTAGGCCTAGAATTTACAAGAAACAATAAAGATACATAATAATGTATTATATATCCCACCAAACACTAATAAATTTGGATCAATTATAATTATTTGTTTCATATATATATAGAATCCAATTTCATCATAGATGTCATATACATGTTCCAGACCATGTGAAGAATGGTCTGTGGATCAACGTGTCTTAATTAACATCACACACTGTCTTATTTAATTTTGTTACAAAATAACTATTACTCTAAGGCATGAACTTTATTAATTAATTGTGTTTTACAATCCCTATAATAATTATCATCACAATTCAATTGATATTCATGGCACTATAAGTATGAATCATACAAATGTATGATAAAAATTGAAGTAACATTGAAAAATGCATGGCATGTTAGTCATTGTGATTTTAATAGTGATTAATGTATCAATTCCCTTTTACCTGTTTTCATTGCGATATGGATGATATAAATCCTCTGTCATAAGAAGAATAATAACCAAAACACAAAATGTGTTTTAACTAATGGTGAAATGATATCAAAAAATATATGAAAAAGTAGAACAACAATTATAATTCAGGAAACTCAACCATTACCCAGAACATGGTTTTGTGATTACCAAGAATTTATTATGACCAAGTTCTATGCTTTCCCAATCTTCAATCTATTTTCTAAAAATAGTAATGTTATAAAAGAAACATTTTGATACCACTTTGTAACATCCTATACCGGGATCCACATAACCTATGCCCTGAACCAGTGGGTAACACTGACTCATGTGTGCCTCCCCATATGCTAGAGGGTTCCCACTAACAGTAAGGCTGTAATTGTGATATAGTGGGGAGACTATACCCTCTTTTCAGAGTGGCTCAGTGTATACAATAGAAAATTAAAAATAGCAGAAGCACATATATATAGACAAAAACAATTATGTGAGGAAGTGTAAATATATTACTGAATATGTAACCAAAGGAAGAAATAGTTAACTGATCAACTGATAATAATATTAAAATACTCTAAGGTAGTGTTTGATACATGGATGCATGGAATCTTGTAATATAATAAATTAACATGCAGATACAAGTATTCTATAAAATAACACAAAAAGTCAAAAAGGAAAAATGTTGGTTCATAAGAATCCTCAGACAATGCCCGAACATCTTCTCCTAAGATTCAATTTTAGGAAAGAATATAAAAAACCAATAGAATGGAACATTATATCATCAATACCTATTGGTAAATAATCATCTCGAGTTCCAATGTTATCCCAGGTATGGTGTGAGATAAGAATCTCAATAGGCCACCTCCATTGTTGCCTATGTGTAATCCAAGAAATTCTCATAGGTAGACATCGTGCAGGAATAATTAGTTAATTAACACTTCTAGATAAATAAATAAAGAAACTATTAGGATTCTAAGGGATTCTTGTTGAGTCTACTTGCATCAGATCATTATTGGATGGAATATCTGAACAATCACCATATATATAGTAAAAATATACATATATAGTACAATTATATATATTTCATCCACCTATATGAACTATGTTTGTGAAGAAATAAGTGGCCATATACCTTCAATAATAGTGCTAGCTGGACCGGGGTGTAATTCAGACTTCCATGACCAATCTCACGAGCTTATAAGATCAAGCCAAAGGGTGCATTCCCTACATTCAAAGAAGTGTTTGAGATGGCATTTATGAAAATATAGATGGTGAGTGAGCTATCATGTCATCACATGGAAAATGGAACACTGAGCATCAAGACCAACATACTAGTTGATTCAATGGTGTGGAACGTCATTCCAAACACTCTATTTAAGGGAGTGTGATAACATGAAACTCAAAAATCCCTTACCATCCTGTCATATCCTATCAAAAATAATTTTATAATTATAAATATAATGGGGCACTATGTTCAATATATCTATTTTATCAAGAATATATTTATGAATAAGGAATATTGATATTTATAACATAACACACAAGGAAATACCTCCATATATATACATTTAGTCAAGTTCAATTACATTCATAACATTATAATTCATTATAATCACGATTAATGGGAAAACCTTAACACACTTAATAAACCATTCTATTTAATTTAACCCATTGAATCATTTGTTTTAATGAAGAACAAACCATCCAGAATATTCCATTAAACTTAATCAACTATGGTATTCCATCATGAAAAAAATACCATTTAATAAATTCCCTATAATTTCCATTTAATTCATTAATCCAAGGAAATTCTTGATATAATTCTCATAATGAATTTTGAGGCACCATAGTAAAATAAGGTAATTTCATAAAAGGTAAATTCAAAATATTATTGGTCCAAACAAATAATACGTGCTTTGGGTACCATTTAATACTCATCTATCAAGGGAAGTTTATTTTAACATCTATGTATGATGGTATAAGGGACTTCCAAAATTTTAATACAATGAGCCATAATTTCCAATTTCACATGGCTCACCCAAGGGATGACCATATAAGGTGAATTAAACTAATAAATTTCCAAATGTGGGTCAATACGTGAAAAATATGCGGAAATGTTCAATTTTATATGAAACAATCAGTTAACAAGAGACAGTCGATAAAAGATGGCATATGACAGAACAAAATAGTTGCGAGATGACATAAATCCAATAAAAAATGGCATGAATTCCAACCTCAAGTTCGTACATGACTCCTCACAAAATATATGCCTCACATTTGAAGATGGTTGGGAGATATTTGGGAAGTGTTCCAATTCCATGAAAAGAGAGAAAATGATCATGCACATAAATTGTACAATGGATTTAAAGAAAAAATGAAATAGGAAGGGAGATACTAGAGGACCATACCAAGACTAATCCAATACATCTAACAGATTAAGAATTAGAAAATGGATAGAAGAGTTACCTGAAAGCCTAATATGGGTGGATTTTTGAGCTCGAAGTTCAATGAGAGGGGGGATGGCCCACTGGATAAAGAAATAAGAATGAAACAGAGTTATGTGTGTGGGGGTGGGGGAAAATATTAAATTAACTCGAAAATATATAGGTGAATGGTTTGGACACGTGATATTGACAGAACATGCAAAAACAGGGACTAGTTGACTACTACTTTGGGGAACATGACATTATAGGGCACACAGTTTGACTAACTGTGTGTAAACCATGCAATATGTATCTTTCCCAAACCTTCAACCCACAACATGACCATGTGACCTAGGTTGTACAGTAGTAGGAAAATAGTGTTTCCCAAAGTATTCTTCCCATTTTGGAGCCCTAGGATCCAAATAAGCCTTAGATTCCCCCAATACCTTCTTTGATTGATTAAGACACAATATTATGTCCATTTAAGGAAATGAAATAAAAAAACTAACGATTCATACTTTCATTTAAATATGGGTCATTACATTATAATACTAATCAAATAACACAAAAACCCATTTTTTGAAAGGGGAAACATAATTTTGGTCATGGAAAATAATTATTTAATATATTAGATCCCTTTATGAATTTTATAATGGTATAATACATAAAATATAATTATACCATATTTATTTTTTTACAAAAAAAATTGATTGTCTCCAAAAATAATTAAAATTTACCATTGGATAATTTTAATGATATGACTTCAAAAATAATATTTGTTTTATCAAAATTATTATCTAATTATTATAATTTATATGTTTAAATCAAAAATCCATATTTACTGAAAAAAAGTAATATTTTGACAAGGAATTTTTTCGAACACATACAAAAAATTACATTTTTCTTTTTAAAATTATTTATTATTTATTTTTAATATATCTAATTGGAGAATTATATTATATTAAAATATAATTTTTTTCATAAAATTATTTATTCATAAAAAAGATTTTGTTGATGGAATATATATAATTCCTATAATTATAATTCTACTTTCATCGTATTAAGATTTAATTTTTATCAAATTCACTATTTAATAATTTAGAATGTAATAATAAAAAGGGATAAAAATAATAATCCTTTTATTTGATAACAAATATAAAAATTAATACTATTAGGTCCTGTATACATATCCCTTTATTACACCTAATAATTTCTTAAAGTTAGGGTCTTTGATGGTGAGATTTTCTTAGGGTGGTTTAGAGAACATGGTTTAGGACATGATCTCATTGACCATGAACTAATCCCATAAATGGTTTCAATATTTCATTATTTTTTGAATAATACCTTGATATTGGTGAAGTGAAAATCCATTTGATGGTATCTTCCCTAGAATCTCAGATAAATAGGCATCACATTGTACATTTCTACTGGTAGTGGACATCTCTTCCTTTTTCTAGGTCAATTATATTAATCATAAAACTATATATATATATATATTAATCATATGATCAGTATATAAGTACTGTACTATCCACTTTAATGATGATGAAAAATATTTTATTTTTAATAATCTATAACTTATTACTACTCAAAGAACTAAAGTGGTGCATGAATTTTATATAACTATATTTCATAATAATAAATTTTCTCTTTTGATAGGGGAACATAAATTATTAATATTTGGGCAGCATTCTACATATTTTTAAAATTTCACCATAAAAACAAATTACTTCAAACATTAAAATATATGAGTTTATTCTCCTTTATTTACTTCTTCTGGTTCCCAAATTGATTCCTTGAATATGTTTTTCTACCACACATTATGACCAGGTGATTTTTATTGTTTCATTGAAATTTTCCTCTATGATCTATGATCGTCAACATATTTTTTGTGTATGAATGATCATTCTATAATGATACCAACTTTGGATTCAATTCATGGTAGTGGTCTTGTATGTACATTATTAAGAGGGATACATAGAAGACATCATATACTTTAGATAACTATGGTGAGAGAGCTGGTCGATAAGCCACCACTTTGATGCTATCAGAGATATAAAAGGAGAAAATGTATCTAGGTTTAATATTTATTTTCTTCTTGAATGTCATGAATATATTCCATGTTGATATTTTATGGAATACATTATCTCTGAACTCAAACATTATATCATGTATATGATGGTCTACACAGATTTTAAGTCTAATTTTTGCATATTTCCTATGAAACCGAATAGTTTAAACCTTCTATTCCGGTTATTGATAATTTCATTAGTATTGGAAGTGATAGAATCTTCTATACTTTATAGGCTATGAAAGTTTATCATAAAATATCCTTTAGGGTCACAAACAATGCCTACTCCTGTCATTAGACTGAGGCCATAAAAGACATTGAATTTGAATTTGAGCAATCTTTCGGGAGGCTCTAGAAAACCCATCATCCATGTTTGGGATTTAGGGGAATATGAAAATCCCTTCTCCCCACAGCTATTCCCAAAGATCTATTGTTCAACCACTATTTCAATTGAGAACCTAGCTCTACTATGAGACTTCTAAACCATACCTTCATGGACAGGGATGAGATGGACCTTCATTTAATACCATATTTTTCTCTGAGTTCAAAATACACCAAAACATTATTTATAAAAACTAGAATGGAATATATTTTCATATGAGAACTCTACATGGAGATGTTTTTGATCCCAAAATCCATAGAAATCCCTTGAACATGATCTCATCGTATCCTCCAGAGTTTTAATTGTACATTTAGTCTAACCATCAACCCAATGGTCATAAGAAGTATTGAGGATCATCTCTATATCCAATTCATAAAGAAGGATTCTATAGAATCTTGAGGTAAACCTTGAATATTGATTAGATACAATAGAGAGTGTAACTCTATGAAATCTTACCACTTAACTAGTATATATATATATATATCATCAATTTGATCAATTGGAAAATATTCATTGATAGAAATGAAATTCATTTCCTTTCTAAAGCAATCCACTATCACCCAGATTGTTTAATTTACATTAGATGTATGGGGGAATAATAATATGAAATCCATGGTTATAGTTTCCCATTTACATACTATAATGGGAAATTATTTCACCATACCCTTAGACCTTTGTCATTCAGGTTTGACTTATTGGCATACTAGGTTGCACAATACACAATATATAATCTCCCTATACAAGTTATCACACTATTTTTTTGTATCAAGTCTCTATAAATCAAATTGATTATTATATTAATAGATAATTATAAGCTCTGAAAATCATCCTGATGTTACCAATATAATTACAGTCTTAATCGGGAACATATATGGGCTCCAAACCTTAAAACATCATCTTTAGAAATTTTAAACACCAAAATATTGGATATCTTTTTCTAAAACGCCTTATCATATTACTGTTCCTCCTTTGTCCCCTTAAGAATGTATGGATGAGTGTTTATTTGATAATGGTAGATTAATATAATTTTTCTATTCCCATGTAAATCCATTTCATTTGCAAGAATATTATATCCCTTAGAATCCTCATCATGGATAGTATTGAGAGATCCTTTCAACTTAGAGAATATATTGATTTATTTCATTTCTTATGATGGTAATGGATTGAACAATAACAATAATATCTAATATCTAATCACATAAATTAATACATATTGATCTTTTTTTGAGTGAATATACAGTTGATGATTTTATGGTCTTTATATATTTTATACATTTCTTCATAGAGATTTTGTAACCAAATCATCAATGAGAAGGTCGCTACAGCCAATTATAGGTCAAGTGTAAGGAAGTTCAACACATGGATCATTAATTGATTTGAGTAAAATTCTATCACATCTTCAAATTAATTAGTATAGAACTCAATCCTATTCTAGATGTATCACTATTGATCAAAAATTCTTCCCCATAGTTGGGTAATGTGAGCACAAGAATAGTTATTAGACTCTTCTTCAACTCTTTAAATATCTCTTAATATTCATCTGACAAGAAAATATTGAATCCCTTTTATGTTAGCTAAGTTAGTGGTCTTGGAAATTAGGACTTTTTTCTTAATAATTAATGATAGTAACTAGATAATACAAGGAAACTATGTACTTCCCTTATAGATATTGGTATGGGCCATCCTTAAAATTTCCTCTATTTTATAAGGATCCACATATATCCTTTTTCTGGTGATAACATTGCATTTTAAGGTTATATTCACTACATAACACTCATATTTATTATACATGGAAATTAAATTTTCCTTTCACAATGAAATTATTATGGAATTCAAAAGCTCCTCATGTTATTTTTTTATTAGATTATATATGGATATCAGATATAAATAATATGAAACATTTATCTAGGTAGCCCCTAAATTCAAAACCTATTTATTCCATGAATATTTATGGATAATTAGTGAGTTAAAATTTCGTCACTATGAAATATTAGTTCCCATAAGTTGTTCTAAAAGTTGTTTTGGAGATATCCTCATTATTTTCCATTACATGATAATATCCAGACCAAATATCTATTGTATAGAAGAACTATGATCCATGTAGCTATTCAAATATATCATCAATCCCTAGAATATGATGCTTATAATTTATCACGATCATATTGATCTCATTAGAATTAACCCGTAGGCACATTTACCAATACTACTTCTTGATAAAAGAACTAGGGAACCCCATTGTTAAGCACACGGGTGTATAAAAACATTATATATAATCTCCTAATGTTGTTTCCTTTACATACTCAAGTTAAAAAATGACCAGTATATACATAGTCTTAGATATTGGAAGAGCACAGGTTATATGTTCAATTGATAACTCAACCTATTGGCTAAAAGGATGACAATAAAATACTTTGGTAATCACAACAGGGAATTCCATTATAGTGGGCTTGTCATGAAGAATGATATTTTATTTAGTTGAAGTCCGTTCATCTAGATAATATTTATAAAAAGTAAATAATATCAATTCATGAGATGATGATAAAAAATTATAGTACTCATCCTCCTTACAATTATAGAGAATATGATGGTTATTTTCAAAATAGAGGGTGATTTGATTAAATTACAAATTTATGTTGGATCTATACAAGGAAATCCAATCAATTTTCAGAATAGCATTAAATTCCACTAAATGGATGATCACATGGTTTTTTAGGAAATTAAGCCCACAAATTTTTATAGGGGATGAGTTATATTCTTGTTATTCAACAATTGACCAATTTTTTATCTTTACCAATAACCTGACTTCCTTATTCTGCGAAAGTGTTTGAATAGATCTACTAAGCATAAGTTAAATGATGGATTGTGTAAAAATATATCAAATATAGTATTTTCTATACATTAATTAAAAACTATTATATCTATCAAAAAATTTTTGGGAACCACATTAGATGTATTGATGGTATATGAACTCCCATTATCTCTATTACTTTTAGTTTTTTTGTCCATTATCATAAAAAACTCTTAAATTTGTGCATTGATTTTCATAGTTTCTTCTTTTCTTATTGTTGAAATGTTGAATATTGTGTGATGGTTGACTGAATAATTACTTCCTTTCATCACATTGGTGGATTTCTCCAATCACCAATCACTAACACGGTTCCCTTCATTCCTAATCCAAATGATTTTCCTTTTCTCATTTAGTTAATTTCCATGATGATTCTTCCAATACATTAGAGAAGTATAACATTTTAATTTTTTACACCATGAGATTTTTGTGTCACACCTCCAAAATTAAAATCCAATATCACATATTATCTCTAGAACTATGAGACGCTTAAGATTCATTGATACTGATTTCAAATTTGAGAGAATATCATAATATATATTCATAGTTGTCAATGATTATAATTTCAAAATATTTTCCTAGACTTAGATATATCCCAATAAAGAAGTGGTCAACTTCACTTTTAGTGGTGAAAAACGGTCACAGGTGTATCATTGAATCCTTTTTAAGTTTTCTTCATATGAAATGATGTATTTGTCATTATTTTTCTTAAGACTATGGAAATTCCCCTTGAAATTATATTTTAAAGTGAAAGGAATATATTTTTTGAAAAACAATTATCCTTAATTCCAGGAACTCCATCACATTAATCTCCACGTTAGGCTTCCAATTTTTTACCAATGTCCACCATTGGTTAGCTTCCCATTTTATATAGTAAAAAAAACACATCCTTATCTTTCTCTTACAATTAAATTCAAGGAATATATTTTGAATGTGGTTGATCCATTATTCCATGAATAAAGGATCAAAAGATTCACTAAAGTTAAAGGCATTTGTCATATAAAGTCATCAATTAAATATTTCACCTTCTTAGTGGGATATGGGTTTTTCCCCTAATTTGGGTTTCTATTCAAATATTTAGTTAATTTAGAATGTATTTCTTTTATTTTTTTGAATCATAGAGCCATTAGGTTGGGAATATTGATTTGGAATCATTACATTTCACCTGAAATTGGATTTTACTTTATTTCTAAAATTTATAGACATTAAAAATGGAAAGTTATGGGTGAGTTTTTTAAACAATCAAAGATATAAATGGAAAACCATGAATATTAAAGTGATAGAACTTATATTATTTAACCTAGGAATCACTATGGTTCAGTATAACTTATCCCTGATCTTTTACACAACATAAAAACTTATGGGAATTTTTGATCCCTTAATATGTTTTTTTTAAATTTTTCATTCAATTTACTAGATACTATACTATGGAGTGTTAAAATAGGTACACAACAATGTTTGTTGTGGTGCATAAGGATACAACCATGACCATACTAATTAACCCTTTTCAGGTTTATTACCCTTATGTACAACTATGACATATCCATATCCACTTGTATTATCTAGAAAAGAATGCATTTTCTTAGAATACACTTACTCGTTGCCTAACCAAATTTTAGAGATTATTTCCTATGTGTAGCCTTATTCCTAATTAGTTCACTAGTTTTTTCTAATCCTAATCACAAAAATCGACTAGACATTGATCTAATACTATATATGACAACCCACAGATTTTTTATGGATTAATTCATGATGTATTACATAAATATACACATAATAAAATCCCAAAAGATCGTTATGACTAGTTTATTTGTGAAATTATGTGAATTAAATAATATATTGTATGAATATGTAGTAAATTTTTTAAAACTTCTTTATCAATATCTTTGTAATCCACTACTCTATAAAACATCATGGGATCACTTGAGGATGTACATAAGAAATTGGTGAGATATAAAGACATGTAAGTAAATAAGAAATGCATAAAACAAAGAATGTAAAACATGTTTGTTAATAGGTATATCAATGAGACATGTAAGGGGTTATAACTGTAAACATGAAAATAGAAACATGACATATGATGATAACATTAAGTAAACATAAGAATGTGGCAACAACATATAACATGACATCATACACATAAGTTAAGGATAAGAGTGAATACATTATAACATAGTATTCATTGGATGACATCCCATTCACCTAAATGAAATCTATTGAGATAAAAAAATAAACCAATGCATTTGATTGGTATATAATTCTAGGCCCACCTAACATTTTTATATCATTGACATTCATAAGTGTGCCACATATATCATATAACACAAGGGAGTATTTCATCAATTTTAACCCTATAGTTAAAGAGTGAAGGTTGCCTAATAGAAATTACCAATCCAATAAGTATATTTACAACTAGGTGAATAACTATGAGTGTAAATGGAGAAAGGTATTCATTACACAAATGTTTGTCTTGGAAAATATTGGGATAATTTTGCAAGAAAAACAAGTGCACATAAAAGATTATTGATAGGGATAATGAGAGTGAAATTCATATCATATCACTTGGTAATCATTAAGAATGTAAGATGGGTGTGATAATTCCGATTCCATCTTTAAAAATTGGAAATAATATTTCATGATATAAAGAAGGGTCTCGAATAAATAAGAGAAGGAGATAATCCCAAGTCTTCAGAGGGAGAATGTAATTGCTTTGGATGGGATTTTTAAGTTAACTAGAGAACTATAGTGTGGGTAGGGATCTAAAGAGTAAATTTATAATTAGATTTGAGTTCCAAGAGTTTTAATTGAAGATTAATGAGTGGTTGGGAGATTTTTTATTGAAAATATGGAAATTTCATTATTATTTTCTAAATATAGGTTTTGGTCCCTATATGATGAATTAAATAAAAAAACCATCCCTTGGGTTTTAAAAATGGTTTTTCCAAATAAGAGTGGATTGAATTATTTTATAAGTTAAATAGAAGAACTCATTAAAATAATTACCTTGGTTATTTGAAAGTGATTTATGATTATAATGAATTTATTTTAAATCAATAAAATATAATATCGGTTTTGGAGGATTAATTAAGGGTTTATAAAAATCAAAAAATAACTTAGAAAACAAATTATTTTAAATGTGAAAAATTATTTTGGTCATTGATACTATTTATATAATTTATTATATCACTTTTATAATTTTATGATATCATAACAAATACATTATGATTATACTGTATTTAATTTTAAACCAAAATATGCTTATGTCAGAAAATTATGAAGAATTAATCATTGAATAATTTGGAAATGGAATTTTAAAAACTAATATTAATTTTATCAAAATAATTTTCTAAATATTATAATTTAATATTTTATTTTATTAATTTTAATTTATTAATTTTTTTTGGTTTTTTGACATTAATAGTTTTACAATCCTAATAAAAATATACATTTTACATCATTATATTATAAAATAATTTATATTAAATAACTATTATTTAATAATAATATTCCATTAAAATATAATTAATTTAAAAATTATTGAGTTCAACAAAATAGTGTCTTCATTTAATGTATATATTTCCCAAAAAAAATTCAATTTTTTTTGTATTAAAATCTAATATTTACCAAACTCCTTTTTCAAACATTTATAATGTAATAGAAAAAGTAAATAAATATAATAATTAATTTAATGAAAATAAAATATAAAAAATCACATTTTTAGGGTCTAGATACATTGACCTTTATTACACAAGCGAATTCTCTAAGGGTAAGGTGTGCAATGGTTTGATTTTCAAAGTGTGATTCGATGAACAATGTTTGGGCTATGTTGTCAATGAGGTTAAACTTCTCAAGAAATCCAGTTTTACTCTTGGTTTAGTTGTTGAATCTTAGGATAATCTTGATCAAGGGAAATTACCAATTATTTTATCTCCCTCAAAATCACTAATGAATGAGCTTTATATGGTACAAATCTACTCATCATGTATAATTATTCATTTGTTTGTTTTAATTGGATTTATCATAAACCTATAAATTAATCATATGATCACTATTTAATAAATATAATTTAAATATTTATGATTCAAAAAGCTACCTTAAAACCCATAATATATAAATTATAATGGGAAAAATTATCAAATTAGTGCATGATATTTTTATTATTTATATTCTAAATATGAAATTCACTTATTTAAAATGGGAGTTTTAGTTAAAAAAATTTGTTTCATTACATATCCTCACGTTCACATTCCACTAGTTTATTCTTTTTCATCCCACATGTGACCCAACCCGCCTCTCATATTCTTACCTTCTTTAAACACATTAAGTAGATTTCCCTTGATAGCCATCTATCAATTTTTTATAAATGATTTATCCTCTCATGGAATTATTTTCACTTCTCCTCCATTTTGTTCATAATATTCAGTATCCATGGTTAGTGTTTTAATCCCAATTTCAGTAAGTCATAGTATATTTAGATACCAATGATGGGGATCTTACTCTTTATAGGAATAGGATGACCTGAGAGGATGTCTTCACTTTTACAAATTAAATTTTTTGAAGTATTGAATCATGGGGAATTTGTAATGTTTTAAATATCAAATAAATATCATTAGATGTTTGTCTTATTTTATTTTATTTGGTATTATTCCAACATAAAGGTTGGTGATGTTCCATTGATTATTAACATGTTTTGGTTTCAATTATAGTGTAAAAAAATTCACTAGAATCTATATGTATCAAATTTTATTAGATAGTATTTGGAAGAAACTTTTGGACCTTTTAATTTAAATGTAATGATTTTTAAAAGTTAATAGGTATCTTAATAATATTATACGATATCTAATAATGTTAATGGTAGTATGTGTATGATAGGTATCTCACTTGGGGTAATCACATAATGTTTAACTTATTCCAATAAACATTTTAATTAATTAATTTTTTAATTTTAATGGATGAATTCCAAGTGTCACTAACAACCCATATTCTCAAGTTTCATGGAATGTCCCTTCAAGAGATAGAGTAGCCTACAAAACTCTATAGAGGTGTGGATGTACTCGGTGAGGAATTTCATCCCTTATACAAACCTATGTAAGTAGAGATTACATTGACTAGGACTATTTAGTATATGTAACCCATCCTAGATAGACTTCAAAAATGATATTGGGTCATGACCTATCTCTTGACGTTTGTCTTAGAGACATGACCCTGTGTAGCTAGTAACGTCATGCTACCCTATTCATGATGCCAGGGGATGTGACATCATACTAGATTGGGAGTGTAATTGAGATAGTCATAATTAATAAAAGGATACCAAGAGGTATATATATACTAATATGTGGACCTCAAGGTTCCTAAGAATGAAGCCTTTATGTGTGTTGATCTATTAGTTCCCATTGTTTTTTCCAATGATTGATCTACACTAACCATGTTTGATATTAGTTTTAGAGAAGATATATTATCAGGTGTAACATTATAAAACTTTCCAAAAATGTGATCCGAAGGGACTATAACCTTAGTGGTGGGTTTAGTTTTTTATGTCACACTGACTATTATTTATGAATTTTTATGGTTACTATCGATGAATCTGGGATTTCCAGAGGTTATTATTGGTATTTATCTATGGAGGTCTATGTGATGATTTTATTTGGATGACAATATGTACATTATGAGATCATGATATCAAGCCTAAATTATTGATTGCTATTGCATTGGGATTCCTTAATGTACTTCATAGAACCATTATTTTGAGTCATACATGAATTATTGATTTCATTATAATAAGAAACATTATCAGTAAGATTACCCCTTTTAAGGATACATATATAGGTCATTGAGTACACTTTAGAACCCCTAATTGAGATTGTCATGGGGATTGAGGATGATATCATCGATTGATTCCTAAAATACTCAATAGGATCAGATGGATACAACATTAATATACTCTTCAATAATTTCAAGGAGTGGGATATTAAAATTTTTATTTAATAGATTCATAATTGTAAACTCATGACTTGAGAACATTCCTTGAACATCACCTAAGGGTCACACCCCTTAAGGATGATCCTTGTTTCAATGTAATTATTTCTTATAAAACATGACCTAAGATTTAGAAATTAGACTGTATTTTCATGGATTGAGTGGTATATCATATATCTGAATTCTATATTTATATAATATCCATATATTACATTGAATAATTTACTATAGTGATGGAGGTTCTTATGGTTGATCCTAGGTAAATTGAATTTACCACTTATGGTGTTGTAGCTTGATCACAGACATTTCCCACACTGGATGATGTAGTTATTTTTAAACATGATGACATACCGAAGGATAATGTTTATTATAGAAATTTGTAGTGGTATGAAATACTACATAATTCCTAATTCATTTGATGTTCATTCGATTCGGATAATGGACCTAAGTATCAACTTTGAATTTATTTTACTTCATTATTCCTGTTCTGTATCAGATGGGATGTGTAGTTTGTGTGTTGATTCCATTATGAATACCTGCCTTGGTTAAACTTTCTCTTCACATTATTTTCAGTAGTTATTTATTATTACTATTTTTTATCATTATAATCTACACACATATCCGAAAACTAAATATAATTGTTATGTATGAATATTTTTTTGTGGTTCCCTACAGAGTTTTTTCTCAAAACCTAAGTGGGATGGAATTACAATAGGGTACCATACAAGATGTTCTCAAGGATGTAGTCACATGTTTTATTTAGGCCCATGGATGATAAAAAAGGATGGATCAAATATGTATCTATATATCAATTCTGTAGTATGGATCAATTAGGGTAGTATAGCCTTATAATTTTATATATGGATTTTTTACTTATTCATGTATATATTATTGGTCTAATGGGAGATTGGTGTGGTATATATGACATGGTCATTTGGGTCTCTATTTCATTTCATTCATTATTAAAGACATGATATATTTATTTCTTATGCACTCCAATTATTTACTTTTAAACATATTGTTTTATTTACACTATTTTCTTAGTCTAATATGGGGGAATAGTTTCATCAAAAACACACCCTAGGCCCTTAATTATAGTCAGTATCCTATGTGGTACGGGAAGGTGCACTTTAGGTCTTATTTAAAACTAGTTAAAATACTATTTTAATAGTAATTTAGTCAATGATGTGACAAAGTGGTAACAAAGATGCTCCTTTCTAATTTTTTTTATTATTTGGGATTCGGTATAATAGATTAGCTGAAATGTATCAAAACCAATGATTGATAATAGATTAGTTGGAATGTATCAAAACCCATTACATGGGATTTGGTATAATAGAGGAAAGAATATACTATTATACATTATGTTTCATATTTAGATTCCATATTATATAATCCTTTTAGTTCGTGATTTTCTTAAAAACAAAGGACAATTGTATAATGTTTCAAAATAACCTCAATGGCTTTTATTGTATACGTTATTGGGGGAATTCTACTCATCTAGACCAATATATATGTATCCCTTCTGATTGAAGGTAATGTGGATCTATAGGAAGACATTTGATGATGAGTATGATGACTAATTTGTCATTCTGAAGAGGTGTAGTGAACCAAGTGTGTTGTTAGGGACATGGTTCCCATGTATTAGACAAGTCATGGGGTGTTTTTATATATGTGAGATTATTTATGGTTCTATAAACAACCTATAGGGTACTTTCATACATATATTGGAATGAAATTAAACTTATCCAAATGGAATGAGTGTTGTATGGAAAATATAATTGAGAAGATACTTTGTATATACTATTTACCCCCATAGGTCGATATTGGTAGAAATTTTCTTTCTAGTTGGCCAATTATGGGTGCATGTTTTTTAGTTTTTGGATAACTAAATATTATTAAAAACCTATACAGAGTTTACCCATCCAGATTTCAATTATATTATACATAATCAGCCTTCGATTATGGTTTTTTAGTTGGATCTTTGAGTGTGATGGTGATATTTACCAGAGAGGTTTTAGTAAAATATATTCTTTATCAGTTATTTATATATATACATTTGGTGTGTAACAGTTATTTATATTTTCCTTGTTTATATCAAAACCCTTTTCAGATATGTTCTTTATGAGGATTCTAGAATAGGATCATGGCATGGTAGGTTGGTTCTTGGAAATTTATTCCTTTTCAATTGGGTTTTGACACTTGTTGATTGATGATATTTTTACCTACATTTTCTTTACCCTGTTTACAGAGAGTATTTAGGAATGTTAGATGCCCTGCATAAATAAGGTTATCTGGTTATCACCTTGAGAGGTGTGAATTTGGTGAGTTGTTTAACCATTTGGGATATATGGTCATTCATATTAACATTATTATGATCAAAGATTTGTAGGTATATGTTAGGTCAACAAGGTAAAACACCATTAAATGGGGGGTGAATCCGAGTACAATAAGAAACTACCCCTTTTTATCTTGTTTTGTTTTTAATCAAAACTCTCTCCTCTCTCTTTCTTGTAGCAAGGCATGAACCGTAATTAATTCATGCACATGACTCAACGATTTTACATGGTTCACCCTCACTGGGCTACGTACATGGAGAATACAACAATGATGTGCTGATGTACCCAATCCACTAAAAGTGAACTACTATTTACAAAGTTTGGAGGGGACTCACTATCCCTCCTAGTTTAAAAAACAATCACAGTTGGAAATATCACATCTCTCTCAATTAATTTTTGATCACTTCTTCTTTAGAAGATCCACTCATAGTTTATAAACTTCTAGTTACCTTCATTATCTTTTATGACTTCATCCTACACTGTATGTAGATTCTCTATTGATGTACCATTTTCATAAATGAATAAATAATAGTTTTCCCCATATGTACTAGGAAACTACAAATCATTCACACCATACTTGTTTTTTCATAGCGCAAATTAATGCCTTCTACACAAGAATATTCTTTTTTTGAAAAACGCCACTTTTATGGAACATCAATCATACATGAAACTAAAATCTTACATGAAACATACTTATCTTTTATGAAACTCTAATTCTTTTTCACCAATACCCTCGCATGAAATTCTTACATGATCCAAATCTTGAATTCCCTCTATGTGTTTAGATCTTTCGAATGAGGGAGTCACCTATTTTTTGTAGGTGTCATTGACCCCTAGGAAGAAGCATAAACTCATTGTGAAAGTTCCCCTATGTGCACAAAAAACCAAATTTGATGTCACATTGATCATGAATGTTTCCTTTGGGAAAATCCCTCATTCATGCACATCATGCATTTTCTATTTTTTGACATTCTGATCCAGAAACAGGCCTCATGTGCATGTTTCCAAACCACATTTAATATCTCAAGCAACTTACTTTTCCATAAAAACATGTTTCTCCTTTTTTTGATATTGAGGCCCAAAAATTGGGCAAACCATCAATAATGACGCCACCTTATATATGTTCTTTATGTATCACCTTTCGAACATCCATTCCATTGTCACGGTTCTTTTTCAACATTGGTTTTCAAAAATATTTCTAGAACACCACAAATGACCAAGGAAACCCACTTTGTCAACAAAAAAAATCAAGCCAAAAATTATTCAGTGTTACATTGAGGGATTTTTCACAATAATCCCCACATTTGGGTTTATTGAAAACTCATTCATAATTTGATAACACCATATAGCTCCATTCATATTTCACCATAATTTGCCTCTTTCAACTCAGATACCAATCAAGGATTTACTAAACAAATACTATATGCCCACATGAGCAATTCTCAATGTGAGAAACAAGAGTATGATGAAACGTTCTTCAATGAATCACTCCATTCATCAAACCAATTCTTGAAACCAATCAACTTATTTCATCATGAACCTTATCTATCTTGATATATCTTCTTTGATCGGTCACTACTAGCATCATCAGGTTTAAAATTACTCATTAATGTATTAGATTCTTGTGTTATCCAAGATATTCTCTGGCTAATCACTTCGAACACCAAAAAATTATCATCATTTTTCTCCCCTATATCATTGGTCCCCCTATCTTGATGCTCCACCAGTCACCTTCTCCACTTTCCTTGATAGAGAAATTTTATTCCTTTTTATCCATAATTTATCACCCTTGTATTGTTACACTTTCTTCCCCTTGGTCAACAAACCCGAAGGTCACTTTTTTGTGGTCTGAAACATAGTAAGGAAGAATTATCAATAAATTATGGGAAAAACACCATTCCTTAGAGGGGGGGTCCCACATGGACACCTTTTCAAGTGCGGGGAGGCAACTGAACTCCCAAATATAGTTGATGTCTCTCAAAAACATCTTGGGGTAAGGTATTTTTCAAAATTCTTAAAACCTATATATTTTAAGGAAGATACTCTATCTTCAGATGCCCCTGCTCCACCTTCTCCTTGATAAAATAATATTTCATTTTAATGTACTTAGTCCTTTAGTGGTGGACTGGATTTTTTCTATGATTTATAGCACTTTAATTATCACAAGGTATTATGATCAGAGACATCACTTCAACTCCCATATCATCAATCATTTACTTCATCCTGAATAACTACATGCACTCTTGAGTAGCCACAATATATTCATCTTCTCAGGAGCTCAATGAAATGAAATCTTGTTTCTCACTAAACCAGGAAATACACAATCCTCCAAGATAGAATGCACCACCTTATATTTATTTTCGATCATTTGTTGATATGAACCAATCTACATCTATATATATCAATAACTCTTGTTTATATTATTCCTTAGATAGAAAACCAAAATCCACATTGTCCTTGATTTACTAATGTATTCTTTTAACTGAATCGTGTAGTTTTTAGTGGGATTACTTTGAAATATCACTTATTTGAATGTGGTAAAAAAAATATCAGGTCTTTTTTCTATTAATTAATGTAAACTTCTAGTTATTTTCCAATATTCTGTGTTATTAACTATATTTTCATCATCATATTTAGATATTTTTTCTTGGTAGTGACTAGAGTTTTCATCTCCTTGAAATTTTCTATTCAAAATACTCTCGAACCTTAATTTGCATATTAGGATTGAGAAATTAAGGTTCCATTCCATCCTTGTATCACCTGAAATCTATGGGAAAATGTCAACTCACACATCATTGACATTTCAAACTAACATTTCATGGATTCGGAAAACTGTTTGCATTTTGTTTCATCTGATATAATGTATATTATGTAATTGAAATAAACCAAAACCATAATAATATAATTACTATAATTATTGATGTAAATATTGCAATCAACTCCACCAGGATGAAAAATGAGATTCTTAAAATAATGATGAATATTTGAATAACATCCTCTTGGTGTTTTCTTCAACCTATATAGCACCTTCTTCAACTGAAATTGTTTTATCATCTTCATGAATGATAAAACAATTTGGATGCGGAATATGAACTTCTTCTTATAGAACCCCATTCATAAATAATGACTTCATATCCATATATAAAACATTGAAATTTCATTACACTACTATGGAATATAATAATCAAACTGTCTTCAGCCTTTAAATAGGTGAAAATTTCTCATGAACATCAATTCCTTCTATCTGGGAGTACCATTTTCACCCTATCCGTTATTTGTTTTGAATCACTATTCAATATTTATTCATATTATTGAGAAATACCAATTTAGTCCCAAATATATTTTTATTTATTGGCCTCGAAACGACCCTCAATGTCTAATTTTTTTCAATCTGGTTTATCTCTTCATTCATAGCATGAACCCTAATTTCATATTCATTTGCATCAAAAAAACATTTAGGTTATATGTAATATAGAAAAGATGTTTGATAAAGTGACTCTATTTTTCTTATCTAAAGTTTTTTTGTATAATCACCAATTATTTTATTCCTTAAAATTTTGGCTTGACACTTTGTATTCTTTGCACATATAGACTCCAATTCTTCTTGTTCATCATCAATATCTTCTTATTAATTAGCACCTTCCACTTCATCTCTCATTTTTTTCCTCTTCATTAATTTCATCAGGAAACCATTCCATATTCTGTTGAATATTCTTTTTATTTTCAACAATATTGATATCATTTCTTTCATCTACTTTTCCCATCCTCTTATTGAAGCATTTTTATGGGTTTATTTTTCCTATGGTTCCAAGGAATATCCCCTCATCTCCATTTGACACAAATTTTCTATTATTTTCTTTGTTGAGTATAGAGAACTTACTTACAAAGATTTTAAATCATTTTAACATTGGATTCTTTATCTAAAACATCTCATACTGAGTCTTTCCTTCCTTCAAACACAATAGAGCACTATTAAATATGTAGACCAATGTCAGGATTTCTTCCTTCCATAATTTAACTTGTATGTATTTTTCAATAAGAATTCTTCAGGACATGTTGTTGATGATCCAATTTGTACTATAAACCAATAAATTCTGTTGGGGATATATCACTGATGAAACATGATGCCTTATCCCATGTTTCTTGAGAAAGTCCTCCACTTAATTGTTTGTGAATTATGTACCATTGTCAGTATGAAACTTCATAATTTTTAATCCAAGCATTCTTTCAGATTCCCTCTGATACTGTTTTATGAAACTGAACACATCAATCATATGGTAAATGAAAAATAACCATTGCATTATTCTATAATCATCAATCAATAGAACATAATACCTCTTTTTATCAATGCATCATGGTGAGAGGGTTCCACATATATCGTCATGAACAAATTCATAAACTCTTGTTGTCTTAGGTTACTTTTACTTGTATGTATTTTTGATGATCATTCCTTGTTGACATGAATCTCATGTATGAGTATGATCATATGATAGATTAATAAGGTTTCTAGATACATCAAAAATTTGCATATCATAAAGTGATGGATGGGATAGATGACAAAGTATCTTATGCCATAACTTTTTTCCTCTCTATATTAGAGGCACATATCGTCTTCACCACTTATAAGGTACAGATATCCCTTTTTCGTTTTTATCTATAGAATATCAAAACCATATCTTCCTTTGATTATAAAAATATTATTATTAAATCTTATATAATTAATTAAGTTACATAGTTTAATAACACTAAGAATGTTGTGATTGATACCTCGTACTACTAAGACACTAATATGTCTGGTTTCTTTGTGCCCAAACCTAGCCTTTCATGAGCCAACTATCTTCAAGACTTCTTCATTTCTAAAATTGACAACTCCATCTTCATTGTATTTTATGACTATAATATGATCCTTATTTCCTATCATATGGGATGTTCAACCGCTATTAATGATCTATACACCAGAATGGTCTAATGAATTATTGGAAATTTCAACAACTAGTGCCTCCTCATATCTCTTATTCTAGATCCATGTTTTTCAATTCATACTCAGTATTGTAATTCCCTGACCCCAGTTACCCAGAGTCGGTACATTATTTTAATACATTGGCATGATTACAATGAATCACGTACTGAAGGACCGATCGGTTTAATAGTCTTGGAAAATAGATTACATACATGAATGTTACATTACACTTTATAACATACAAAACAACATAAATAATCCTTTATGAACACCATTATTCCATTGGATTAACCCTGCATATGAATCATAATGCACTTCTTGGAATCTTGGGAAAAATAAAACATAAAAAGGGGTGAGCTCAGATGCTCAGTAAGGATAACAATATAGAGGAAACATTCATAAATAAACATAAAAATTTAAGGTAATGAATAAATAATAATAAATCCTTTTAAACTTGAAATTCAGAAAAATATGGCATAAAGAAAATGAAATAATTCCATTTACTTATTCACATGGATATTCTACTAATCGAATAATCACATGCAATATCAATAACCACTTTCATAGTGATGGAATGCAAAATATTGAACCTTAATTTTTTGTGTCAAGGCCTCATGTCAAGACCTAAGGGTTAACTGTAACCGGAACCCAACCCGGAGAGCCTCTGTAACCGGACTCCAACCTGAAGTGCCTCTAATAACCGGACACTAACCCGGAGTGCCTCTAATAACCGGACACCAACTCGGAGTGCCTCTAATAACCGGACACCAACCCAGAGTGCCTCTAATAACCGGACACCAACCCAGAGTGCCTCTAATAACCGGACACCAACCCGGAGGATCTGCTGTAACCGTACCCCAACCCGGAGGGCTTACTTTTACCAGTCCCCATCTCGGAACATACTAGTCCGATACATTCATCTTAAGAAGAGAATTAAATATAACATAAACATTCGTATTAAAACTAGCATACGAAATGCCAAAACATTAATCATAAACCATTAATGGCATAAAAATAACTCATTCATAGTCAAACATATCACAAAACCTTAAATACCATATGGAAGATTTGTATCATAATAAATCAACTTCAAACAAGTGTAAATTTTTTCAAAGGATGTTGACATAGATGAAATCAATACTATTTGAGAGAAATATCTATTCTTTGAAATCATTTAAAAGTAACACAATTATAGAGAAAACCTTTATTTTTAAAATATATTTATAATCTTGTGAAGGAATATTCAAATGTGTAATAATGGTGGAGAATAACTGCACCAGCCATATAAGTTAAAAAAGACATTCTTACCTTAATTTTGTCAAAAAGGTTAAAAGTAACTTGTTTCGAAAATGATGGAAAGATTCCTTTAAAAACATATAAAGTCAAATAAGGGTATAAATGACTTTAACCCATTTTCTATTAAATAGTAAAAACGTTTTGAAAAACATTTTTAAAAAACATGGATGTGGATGATATAGAGGTCCCAGTAGATACTTACGTAAAAACAACCTCGGATAATAAAGAGATTATGAAATTAACCCTTACCAATTTCATAACTTACGAAACATACACCCCTTGAAAGAGGTATCATACAATGAATATGTAAATATATATAAATTAATGTGTATTACAAAAATAATACAATTATGGTAAGTACATACACCACACAAAAGTTAATAGTGGCAATATGGCATGAATCTAACGGGCATAAAGAGTGAGATGAAAACCCCTTACCTTGCACTTTTCCTTGATAGAGTGTAGGTTAACCTCTTGTATGATAGTTAAATCATTTTTATTAAATTATAAAAGAATCATATACATAAATATGATATCAAATATGATCTTTTAATATTTATTTGTTAATAATATTTTAGCATTATCGTCATTCCGGGTGTTAACCGATTCGTTTTCCCTTATATGCTTGGTTATGTAAGTCATGTTTTTTATGGATAGGTTGTATCTTATTCATATACAGAATGATATAATGTCCTTAAACATTAACTTTAATCATCAAATGATAATTATTCTTTAATGGATATGATGGGGAAAGATCTCATTGCGTTCGTGGAGACGGTAGTCCGTACGTACGCACGAACGCAACTTCCATTTCATTTTTCATTTTAAAAGGAAACAAAACCAAATAATACATAGGTATAATATTATTCCAGTATAATATAATATCTTATATGTGTTAATTATGTTCACTAATACCTTCCATTATATTTTCCATGTATGGTATAAACAAGTCATATCAATTTGAGGGGGCGGAAGTCCGCACTTCCTCAAATGAAATTATCGTATATATATACAACATGAAATGAATAATGGTATGGTATAAAATAGAATTATAGAAGCTTATATATAAAATAAATATGATTAATATCATATTTAATTATATTTACATCATAATTTCCACCATGAGAGGCGGTAGGAGATAATTGAACAATCATTGTTTCGTGAGGCGTTTTTGGTTGCCATCCACGGAAACATTATGTTCTTCACCCATTAGATGGAGTTGTGCGCAAGTGTAGTTCGAATAATTCTCATAAAAATATCTTAGTATATTTAGGATACTGGTTTTGTTACTAAAAAAAATAATAAGGAGATTTTAGGGGTTGGAGAAGTAAAATAAAGGAAAAGAAGCTAAGAGAAATTGTTACCTTTAATTTGGGTAACTCCCTTTGGTTTGAACAAAAAAGGACTCTTGAAGTGCCTTATGCCTAAGTTAAGGCTTCTAAGAGGAGGATAGGGATGTAGGGAGCTTAATTGGGAAGAGGTTGGATGAGAAAAAAGGCTTGAGAGTTGTGAGGAATTGGTTATATGTGGTGTCCTTTTATAAGGGGGAGGAGGGGCTCTTTAGGAATATCTAGAAATATTATTTTATAATAAATTCATATTCGGTTTCTAATGGCTTTAAATTAGATTATTTAAAGGTTAAGGTGAGTATGGGTCTAAAACCACTAACCCAATAGAATTTAGATAGGTTTGTTTTATTATATTAACCTTATAATTTAGTTTTAACTCGTAGTTAATTAGTTTCACACTTACCATGTCACTCTGTATTTTTATATTATATAGTTAATAAATTTACTATATACTTCCAAGAGACCCCCAAGTGGTCCATTAATGATACACCTATTATGATATAAGTCTCTTGGCCGAACCTTAGATTTCTATGAATATAATATAAATTAATAATATAATATTTTTTTTAAAAACTCGTTTATGTCAATTTTGACACACTCAATAATTGATTTTTCGTTAAAATCTTAACAACTTTATTAATTATAACAAAATTAATTTAAGCAATACTAAAATTTCATATTAACCAATAAAATTCATTTATGTAATCAAAACATTCAAATTATATTATTTTAATATTTATAATATCAATTATTTGATTCTTTCATTAATAAGGAAAATACAACATCATTATTGTGTCATATATATTTTTACTTTTTCAATGTCTAAAAATTATATTTAAAATACCATTATGTAGGAAATCTTTTTATATTTTTAATTAATATTTATAATAAAAAATATAACATATATAACTTTATGTAAAAATGTATTTTCTAAAAGATATAAGCTTATGTCATTTTTGTATTCACTTTAACTTCATTAATATAAAGTGTCCCTATCACCTACAAGTGGCTCCATGAGGTCCCAAAATCGACCCAAAGATACCCATGGTCGGACATGTATCCACCAATAACGTTACGACACGTTTTAGGGTAATTTATTATTATTATAATATTAATTTTTAACCCTTATTTACCGAATTTACCCTTTAATCATGGTAAATAAAATAATTACCGAAGTAATTATCAAAAATGTCTAAAAATAAAAGTTACCTATTTACACAATTTGGACATCATGATTCCAAATATGGAGTCCATTTTTCCAAATTCAAAACACATAATTTGAATAAATTAATTTAAAATTAATTCCCGCTGTCAAAACAAAAAAGCATGTTTTTAAGAGATAATAACTATCAAAAGATTTACACTTGTTTATGTCCAGTTTGAATGTGAAATTATGTCCAATGACCAAAATTGAATTAAGTGGTAAAAATATATTCTAAATATTCTTCAAAACCACTCAAATTAATTAATTATCACTATTTATTATTTCGATTAAAAAAGTTGTTTTTAATTAAAATTTAGTAATTTTCACTATTCATGAAAATATAAAAGTTATCCAAAAAGTACCAAAATTTTATCCTATGATAATTTCAATATTCTGAATCCAAAAATGAAATCCATTTTAAAATATAAAATGTATAAAATTTCAAAAATTGGGTATTACTATTCATAATGACTACTTTGATTGGTTGTGGCGTGTTAGAATCTCGAAGTTGCATACAATACACGCTACTGTGTTATTCAAATAGAAGTGTACCATAGAAGCTTGGGGTTTTACATTCTCCCCTCCTTCAATAAATTTCAGCCTCGCAATTTATTCTTGGTATTGGAAACTTGGGGTTGACATTTCAAAATATCTTAGTTGAAATCCCACATCGAAAAATGTATTAATGAGGCCTCTATTTAAAATAAAGTGTGGTAAGTATGAATGTTACTGAAAATAACACATAATAGGGTTCCATGTAGAAAAATATGAATATGTAAGAGATATCTGACCATCAATATCTAATAGAGAGTGTTAGAGAACATGGCTATGAAAAGGCCAACAATCCCAAAGCCATAAATTTGTGATGATCTAAGGTACCATCTAGGACAACATTTTTGTTCTATGTTCCTTTTATTAATGTTGAATAATTTATTTATGATATTGGAAAAGATCATAAGGAGATATACCTACTTTATAATTAGAGTTTTATCCATTAATAAATTTCTACCATAAACTCATCTTTCACCCCAAAACATAATACAACTCAAAATTAATCTATTTATCCTAATCGTATAGGGTTCCAAATATAATGAATTTATAATTCACATATCAGCACCTTTAAAAAAAACTACATTATACCATCCAGGAACTTTACGTAGTCTAGTAGTAGGCGATAAATCCCAATTGCACTATGGTTGTGGGTTCGATTCCCGCAGCTTTGTCTGACGCGACGGGTCGTCACACGGTATGCGTGTTGTCCAAAAATAACCTTTCAAACATAATACCTTACAACCTTTAGACTTATCCAAAATACTTCTGTAAACACTCATTCCAAAATTTATATGAAGTATAATCATAATTTAGATCCTTTTTACCCCGTAATAGCATGTGAATACCTTCATCATGTATTCTTTTAAAACACTGAAACATCCTGAATTACCAAAAAAACCTTATTGATTACATTCATGCTCCTTTATTCCTTATAGAATACTAGATATACTTCATCCATCCAAATATGGTGTAAACTCCAACAATAATGGAATATATAAATCTTTAATCAGTTTTAAGGCAGTCAAGAATATCCAATATAATTTACCCAAATCAACCATATCTTATTCCAAAATCAGTACCTCAATATTAGGACCATATTAAGGTTTATCTTTCCTTTAACCATGCAATTTTTAAAAATTTTAACTCACCGTAGATTTAGTTTTATTAGTACCATAAAATCTCAAATTCTCAATGAAATAGTATTGCAGTACAATCCTTATTTATTTCCAGTACATCACTGATAAAACACTTCAATGAAATAATTCCAAAATAACAACATAATAACACTAGTCATTCCTCTTCATTTGTGGTAGTATCATAACTTGATTATTATCCAATAGCATCATTGGCGACATAGTCTCATGATAGGTACATTGTTTCGTGTAGTGTCCAAACTCCTTGCAGATGAAGCATTGTACATTTGAAACCTTTTTCTTACCCTTGCAGTCACGTACTTGGTGTCCTTCTTCTCCACACTTATAACAAACTCCAATTCCCTTCAAGCTTTTTCCAAGGTGATTCTTTATACAGTTATCACATATGGGAAAATACTTCTTTACCTTATTCCCTTTATCTGCCCTTCTCTCTACCATCCTTTCCTTATCTGGATTCCCTTCAAAGCCATAGGACTCCGAGAATTGTTTACTTATCATATCAACACAAGATATTATTTCTTCATATGATGATAATACGTGGGAGACTATTTCCCTTCTAAATTCTGGCTTAAGACCATGAAATATGTGATCTTTCTTACCATTTGGATCATGCGTATTGTTGGAGTTCTCATTCCCTCTACTGGGAACCATTTCTAAACAATGGCATACACTAGATTAGTTTATGAATAGAAATACCTAATCCCAAACTTGTAAAACACTTAAAATAAATTAAACAGTTTATGGATATAATCCATAATCATAAAAATGTCTTCTTTGAGGAAGTATATACTCATAAACCCTTCATAATGGTTTGTAAAGAAAATGAGAATTATCCTAATCATATCCCCGGGAGTGTCGTAACCAAGAGTGCAGCAAGGCCCGTTGTCATGCACCATTTCTCGTTCGAGTCTAGCTCAAATTGGTGTCTTCGGGTTTTACCCCTAGGTACATATGTGCCAGAGCCGCCTCTACCTACTCGTATCCAGACAGGGATGTATTTCTCGGAAAACTCAAAAAATCTCTACAATATCAAAATTCTTGGAAGTTATTCTCTATTAATCCTCAAAGTCTATATTAGGGTTATGTTCTCTAATCAGAGTTTATCTAAATATTTCTTCCAAGGTTATTGTTAAACTTCATCTGATACCAACTGTAATGCCCCGACCCCAGTTACCTAGAGTCGGTGCATTATTTTAAAACATTGGAAAGATTACAAGGAATCACGTCCCGATGGACCAATCGGTTTAGAAGTCTTGGAAAATAGATTACATACATGAATGTTACATTACACTTTAAAACATAAAAAACAACATAAATAATCCTTTATGAATGCCATTATTCCCTTAGCTTAACCTTGTATATCAATCACAATGCACTTCTTGGAATCCTGGGAAAAATAAAACATAGAAAGGGGTGAGCTCAGATGCTCAGTAAGGATAACAATATAAAGGAAACATTCATAAATAAACATAAAAATTTAAGGCAATGTAAAAATAAAACAAAAACCATTTAAACTTGAACTTCAGCATAATATGGCATAAATAATATGAAATAATGCCATTTAATTATTCACATGGATATTCTACTAATCGAATAATCACATGCCATATCAATAACCACTTTCATAGTGACAGAATGCATAATGTCGAACCTTAATTTTTGTGTCAAGGCCTCGTGCCAAGACCTAAGGGCTAACTGTAACTGGAACCCAACCTGGAGAGCCTCTGTAACCGGAATCCAACCCGGAGTGCCTCTAATAGCTGGACACCAACCCGGAGTGCCTCTAATAACCGTACACCAACCCGGAGTGACTCTAATAACCAGACACCAACTCGGAGTGCCTCTAATAACCGTAAACCAACCCTGAGTGCCTCTAATAACCGGACATCAACCCGGATGGTCCTCCATAACTGGACCCCAACCCTTAGGGCTTACTTTTACCGGTCCCCAACCTGGAACATACTATTCCAACACATTCATCTTAAGAAGAGAATGAAATATAACATAAACATTCGTATTAAAACTAGCATATGAAATGCCAAAACATTAATCATAAACCATTAATGGCATACAAATAACTCATTCATATTCAAACATATCAAAAACCTTAAATACCATATGTAAGATTTGTATCATAATAAATCAACTTCAAACAAGTGTAAAATTTATCAAAAGATGTTGACATAGATGAAATCAAAACTATTTGAGAGAAATATCTCTTTTTTTAAATAATTTAAAAGTATCATAATTATAGAGAAAACATTTATTTTGAAAATATATTTATAAGATTGTGAAGTAAGCTTCGAAGGTGTAATAACGGCGGATAATAACCTCACCTACCGTATAAGTTAAAAAAATACATTCTTACCTTAATTTTGTCAAAAAGGTTAAAAGTAACTTGTTTCGAAAATGATAAAGAGATTCCTTTCAAAACATATAAAGTCAAATAAGGGTTTAAATGACTTTAACCCAATTTATATTAAATAGTAAAAATGTTTTTGAAGACATTTTTAAAAAACATGGATGTGGATGATAAAGAGGTCCCAGTAGATACTTACGTAAAAACAACCTCGGATAATAAAGAGATTGTGAAATTAACCCTTACCAATTTGGTAACTTACGAAACATACACCCATTGAAAGAGGTATCATGCAATGAATATGTAAATATACATAAATTAACGTGTATTACACAAATAATACAATTATGGGCAGTACATACACCACAAAAAAGGTAATAGTGGCAATATGGCATGACTCTAACGGGAATAAAGAGTGAGATGAAAACCCATTACCATGTACTATTCCTTGATAGAGTGTAGTTTAACCTCTTGTATGATAGTTAAATCATTGTTATTATATTATAAAAGAATAATATACATAATTATGATATCATATATGATCTTTTAATATTGCTTTGTTAATAGTATTTTAGTATTATTGTCGTTTCGGGTGTTAACCGATTCATTTTCATTTATATGCTTCGTTATGTAAGTCGTGTTTTTTATGGATAGGTTGTATATTATTCGTATTCATAATAATATAAAATCCTTTAAAATTAATTTTAATCATCAAATGATAATTATTCTTGAATGAATATTATGGGGAATGAATCTCATTGCGTTCGTGGAGACGGTAGTCCGTACGTACGCATGAACGCCACTTCCATTTCATTTTTCATTTTAAAAGGAAACAAGACCAAATAATACATAGGTATATTATTATTCCAGTATAATATAATATCTTATATGTGTTACTTATGTTCATTAATACCATCCTTTATATGTTCCATGTATGGTATAAACGAGTCATATCACTTTGAGGGGGTGGTAGTCCGCACTTCCTCAAATGAAATTATCGTATATATATACAACATGAAACGAATAATGGTATGATATAAAATGGAATTATAGAAGATTATATATAAAATAAATATAATTAATATCATATTTAATTATAGTTCAATCATAATGTCCACCATGAGAGGCGGTAGGAGATAATTGAACAATCATCGTTTCGTGAGGCGTTTTTGGTTGCCATCCACAGAAACATTATGTTCTTCACCCATTAGATGGAGTTGTGTGTAAGTGTAGTTAGAATAATTCACATAAAAATATCCTAGTATATTTAGGATACTGGTTTTGTTACTAAAGAAATGAATAAGAAGATTTTAGGGGTTCGATAAGTGAAAGAAAAGAAAAGAAGCTAAGAGAAATCGTTACCTTTAATTTGGGTAACTCCCTTTGGTTTGAACCAAAAAGGACTCTTGAAGTTCTTTCTGCCTAAGTTAAGGATTATAAGAGGAGTATAGGGATGTAGGGAGCTTAATTGGGCAGAGGTTGGATGAGAAAAAAGTCTTGATAGGTGTGAGGAATTGGTTAGAAGTGGTGTCCTTATATAAGGGGGAGGAGGGGCTCTTCAGGAATATATAGAAATATTATTTTATAATAAATTCATATTCAGTTTATAATGGCTCCAAAGTGGATTATTTAAAAGTTAAGGTGGGTATGGGTCGAAAACCACTCAACCAATAGAATTTAGACAGGTTTGTGTCATTATATTAACCTTATAATTTAGTTTTAACTCTTAGTTAATTAGTTTGACACTTACCATGTCACTCTGTATTTTTATATTATATAGTTAATAAACTTACTATATACTTCCAAAGAGACCCCAAAGTGGTCCATTAATTATACACCTATCATGATATAAGTCTCTTGGCCGAACCATATATTTTTAGGAATTGAATATAAATTAATAATATAATATTTTTTAAAACTCATTTATGTCAATTTTGACACTACTCAATAATTGATTTTTGTTAAAATCTTAACAACTTTATTAATTCGAAAAAAAATCATTTAAGAAATACTAACATTTCATATTAACCAATAAAATTCGTTTATGTCATCAAAACATTCAAATTATATTTATTTTAGCATTTATAATATCAATTATTTGATTGTTTCATTAATAAGGAAAATACTGCATCATTATTGTGTCATATATATTTTTACTTTTTTAATGTCTAAAAATTATAAATAAAATACCATTATGTATGAAATATTTTTATATTTCTAATTAATATTTATAATCGAAAATATAACATATATAACCCTATGTAAAAAAAAATTCTAAAAGATATAAGCTTGTGTCCTTTTTGTATTCACTTTAACTTAATTAATATAAAGTGTCTCTATCACCTACAAGTGGCTCCATGGGTTCCCAAAATCGACCCAAAGATGCCCATGGTCGGACATGTATCCACAAATAAGGTTAGGACACGTTTTAGGGTAATTTATTATTATTATAATATTATTTTTTAACCCTTATTTATCGAATTTACCCTTTAACCATGGTAAATAAAATAAATACCGAAATAATTATCCAAAATGTCTAAAAATAAAAGTTACCTATTTACACAATTTGGAAATCCTGATTACAAATATGGAGTCCATTTTTCCAAATTCAAAACACAGAAGTGGGAGAAATTAATTTCAAATTAATTCCCGCTGTCAAAACAAAAAGCGTGTTTTTAAGAGATAATAACTATCCAAAGATTGACACTTGTTTATGTCCGGTTTGAATTTGAAATTATATCCAATGACCAAAATTGAATTAAATGGTAAAAATATATTATAAATATACTTTAAAACCACTAAAATTCATAATTTATCACTATGAATTATTTCGATTAAAAAAGTTTCTTTTAATAAAAATTTAGTAATTTTCACTATTCATGAAAATATAAAAGTTATTCGAAAAGTACCAAAATTTCATCCTATGATAATTTCGATATTCTGAATCCAAAAATGAAGTCCATTTTAAAAGATAAAATGTATACAATTTTAAAAAGTGGGTATTACTTTTTATAACGTCTACTTTGATTGGTCTCGGCGTGTTAGAATCTCGAAGTTGCGTACAACACATGCTACTGTATTATTCAAAGAGAAGTGTACCATGGAAGCTTGGGGTGTTACAGGTATAGATTGAAAATATTGATCTTATTTATAATATTATCATCTAGATTCATCCTACAAGGCTATAAATCAATTTTTCATTTTCGAATCACCTGTTAATTATTTAATTTTCTTCTTATTACTATATTGATTCTACTTTGGCATATTCCTTTGAACTGTTGATTTATAATATCTATCCATGTACCCAAATCCTACACACCAAAAACAATATCCCTAAAAATATATTCTAGTGTATTGAGATATGTTTGGCTGCCACTGTTGTTCTTTTCCACTTTGATATCTCCTAGAAGTTGAACATAGGTGTTCTGAATGTCCCATCATTCTGTAGAAATAACACTAGATGTTAGGTTTATTCCTATATGATACTTTTTCACTAATAGTTGTCCCTTGGGTTCTTTGAATATTATAATTCATCTTCATACACAAAAAAAACATTTAATCGTAGAGTGGTTTCTTTATGTCTGACTTCAACCATGAATTATTTATATTTTTGATCTGGACCCATTTCAGACTTATCACTTATATTTTATTTTTTCTTTCATTCTTTGGTAAATCTATGCTCCAAATTCGACATTTATATCTTTTTAATGATCTAATTTCCTGATGTCAATTTATGGGTCAAGCTTTTTTCTTGATCCTTAACATTATTCACAATAAAATATTTCTTCTTCACGTTCTTCGGTGCATTTGATTTGATCTTCCATTATTTTATTCAAACAATCAATATCCCTTATCTGTTCCTCAACGTTGAGTTTGTGATCACTATCTTTCTTTGAGTCCACTAGAAATGATGACTTTATATTCTCAATTTCTTCTATTAACACCAACTTCTCTTCATCTCGCTACTACATGTATAGTTTGGCATCAGGAACCACTTTTTGGATTTATTCCTTTTTCACTCGAAACATCAAATTCATAAAGAGATTCTTCAATTTTAGCCTCCATATCGATTCATCCATCTATTTTTTTCTCATTAATCTCAATTTTTTTCCTTTTCCTGATCACATCTGACAACTACCAACATAGAATTTTCCCCATGATCTTTTCTATTATATATATCTTCAAACTTCTCAACATCAACTTCATCTAAACTATCACATTTCTGTGAAAGAATATTCTTATTCCTTAATAAATTTTTCTTAAATTTTTTTTCTTTCACATAGGATGAAGACAACTTCATAGGGTTTCAACTTTATCCTCATAATATTTTTAAAGCATCTTAGGGCACCTGACAGGAAGATGACCAACATTTCCACATTTAAAGTATGCAAGTGTAAGTTCCCCATTTAATATTGATTTTCAAATTTTTAGATACAAATAAATGAATTATATCACCTCGATTATCTCTAATTATTCATGAGAATCACCTATAGTAAGCTTTTTCTTGGCCTTGAATTACACCTCTTTAGATTTCCCCTTTTCCACAGAATCGTTATCATCATTTCTCATTTCACATGATATAATGGTTTTATACAAGTTATACATTGTTATCTATTTTGGATCATTATCTTCCAATACTAAAGATTTCAGATTGAACTGAGGTGGATGTTTCCTCATGATACGCTAAAAAATCATTATATCTTTAATGAATTCTCCAAGACCTCGCATGTCCTCCAATACAATATATACCCTATCAAATAATGTATATACAGACTCATTAGGGTTCATTCTCAGGTCTTCATTATTGTTCAATAGAACCTACAAATTTTCCTCTCTAACCTTTGTATCACCTTCCTATATATTCAATAAATTATCCCACATTGAATGTGATGATTTTCATGAAATTACCTTTGCATATATTTCATTAAATAGATCTCCCCCTAAATCATTGATTCTTTTGGCGTTAGAATCCAATTCCCATATTTTAGATTCTAAAAAAATACAACTGTTGATATTGGATAAAATACCTTACGTTGTTTCTATGAAGACATGCATTCCTAAGGATCAGAAGTAGTGTTTCATCTGATTATTCCAAAATGGAATATTATTCTTGTCAATGATTAGAACCCCTTTGTGATTTATTCCCTCCATTGAGAGAGAAACACTGATATTAACCTTTCTATCTGATACCAATTGTTATCTACAATAGTTCAAATACCCTGAGGGGGGGGGGTGAATCAAGGTATGATAGATTAAAAAAATTCCCATTTTGAGTTTGTTTTGTTATTAAAAAAACTATATTATCTCTATTTCCTATAGAAAGTTATGAAAATAAATTAAATCAAGCACATGACACAGATATTATACTTAATTCACCATTACTGGGATACATCCTAAGATCATAAAAAGGTGATGTTCTTATATACCCCAAACACTCAAAAGTGCACTATTGTTTACAATGTTGAGAGTGAGATCATTGTCCCTCCTAGTTTTACAACAAATCATAATTATAAATCTCACTACTCTCTCAAATGAATTGTGGTCACTACTTTTTTTGAAGATCTACTCACAGATTAAAGACATTTATTCCCTTATTTATCTATAATTAATAAATCCTCCATTGTATGTTGATTCTCTATTAATATCCTACTTTCATAAACTAATACATACCTATTTCCAACAGATTTACATGGAAACAATAACTATTTTGCGCAAACCTTACTGAATTTTGTACCAAACATTAATGCCTTCCATGCAAGATTTATCTTTTTTCATGAAACACCTCTTCGATGGAAAATAAATCTTATGTGAAACTAAAATCTTACGTGCAACTTCCACAACTTGAATGCAACTCCAATTTTGTCACATAACTATTTTTCTGTGAAATTTATACACGTTTTGAATCTCGGATTCTCTATAAGTGTTGAGATTTTTTGAATGAAGGGGTCAACTCTTATTATTAGGCATTGTCGACCCCTACGTGGAAGATTCAACGCATCATGAAAGATCCCATATGTGTGTGCAAATCTAAATTTGACGTCTTACTGGGTACAAAAGATTATTTCGTGCAACTCCATCATTCATGAACATCATGGATTTTCAATTTTTTATATTATGTTCCCAAAGCATTCCTTGCAAAGATGTTTTCAAATCGCTGTCAATCTTGCACATAACTTCTTTTTCCAAAAAACATATTTCTCCATTTTCCGATTTTGAGTACTTAAATATTGGAAGACATTAGTATAAAAATCCACCTTATATCTTTTCTTGTTGTACTACATTCAAATAACACATTTTTTGACTTGTTTTTTTAACAATGGTTTTCAACTATATATCTAGAACACCACAACTGACCAAGGTAAGCCTCTTTGTTAGCAAACACAATCAACCCAAAAATGATTCAAATTTACCTTGAGGGATTTTTTCAAACAGGATAAGTGAGTGACCTAGAGTCCCTTAATTGTAACTCATTCCCTTTTGGGTTAATGTTTAGTTTGATTGGTGGTAGCTTGATTAAGGGGTTAAATAAGGTATATAGATTCATTTCTAGGTGGTGAGATTTGTGGTACAATTTTGATGAGATCGATGTTTGAAAGGTGATCAAGTTTTACATTTTGGGAATTGTAAAACCTTCAGAACCATGGGTTCTTATGTTCGGAAATGAGTTCGATGGGTAGGAAAAGTAGGGTGTGTGGCCCAATTGTGGAATGAAATATTTTTATAAGACTATTATATTGTGACTAGAGGCTCATAACTATAATTAAACTTAGTGTTGAGAAGTCATGGAATATATCCTTGAATGGGTAACGTGATCAAATTTAAAGAGGTGTTCCCAGGGAGATCATATATTTTTAATATTCAAATTCTAGGTAGCACTATTACCTTGGACATGGAACATGCCACTCGTTGGAGCATGAGTCACATGGAAAGATTTTTTAAACTCACAGTATAAGGTGATTTTAGTTCAATGTGGATACACATGGTAGAAATTTAGAATGTAATTTAAGTGAATGGATGGTTATGGGTTGAGTATTGATTGTTTTTAATATAATTCTTGCAAGAGTGGTGACCTATATCATTGGTAAAAGGCAATAAGTTCACCATGATGAGGAATGTTTGGAAATTAAACTATGTGTTCTGAGGTGGCTACCCATGGTTGGGGAGAGACACACAATTTCATGAGATAGGGTTTTAGGGGGTTATTTAATGGAATGTATAGATTTTTTTGATGTGAGTGTGGCTCGAGGAGTGAGGTACATTCTTTGTAAGGAAATATTAGTGTAATGTAAGACTAGAGATGATCATAAATAATATGTTGGAATCTTTTTGAGTATGTTCAAAGAGAATAATCTATAATCCTTTGTATCTATATTTATTTTAATCTATGATAAAATAACTTTTTCCCAGCTGATCTGGAGGAGTGTGATATGGTAATTATGATTTTAGAGAGTGAATAATTGTTCATTTGAATATGGAAGCCAACATTTTGAGTTGAAATTAGGAATTTTCATTGGAAAATATTATTAAGAATTGTAAATGAGTGATGAATAACATTACTATTAACACTAAAAAATGATTATGTTACTATAAATGATAGTATTCATGTCTGGATATTGTTGTGGAATTTTCCATAGTTATAAGTATTTTTTTTTTTGATGTAACGAGTAGAATGATACTCTTATTGTCGAGAGTGATGCAGTGGCTACTAATTTGTAACAATTACATGAGAAGGGTCTTGTGATTATGACATCGATCATTAGATTTTCTTTTTGGATTTTGGATGATGGTAGCCATGGGATGGTTTGTCCAATAAATTTCATTAGAAGTCTTTTATAGGATTTGATGAGTGTAATAAAAAAATATATTATTTTGGCTTCTGATAAAGGCATTAGGATTGGGATTTTGTGATACATCATCTACTGAAGATGGAAATTATTAAGAGTATCCTCCAAGATGTGGTTCAACATATGTTCTATTAGATATATTGATGCAGACAGTGAGGACATGCTTTAGGAACTATATTGGGGTGAGATTGGTTTAGCATAAATGCCATCCATATCATTTCATGGGAAAAACTACATGACCTGGTTGAGTTTAGTCAATTGAAATTTTACTATATTGATCAAACCAAGGACTGTGAGCCATTTCTCTTTCTGTTATAGGGTGTAGTGGGTGAAAAGCATGCCTCGGGAATCGTTAGGATTCTACTGTCCTGTTTTATTTTGAAATTATGATGGTGGTAGTACTATGTCTTGTAATTTTTCATTGAAATCAAGAATCGATTGTAAGGAACACCCCATGATAATTGAGCAATTGGATGATTTTTTTATCACATTTTATTTTACATATATTTGGGTAATTAATTATTGATGCTTTGATAATGATTAGGAGAGTTGGCTCATGTTTTGGTTAGTTAAGGAACATATGGTTAAAATAGATATTGAAACTATGTTTGGAGTTCAGAGATGCAACATGAACATTTTAATGGATTTCACATCTCAAGTAGGCCAGTTTTCTTAATTTTGATGGCCACCATGACTACTTGAGGATGAGAAGTGTTCATGTGTGGAGGTTGTAAGGCCTTATGTTTTAAGAGTTGTAAATGATTAGAAGGAATTTAAATTTTATATTACTAGGTAGGTCAAATATTCATCAGATATTTAGAATTAAATTTCAATGGTTGGAATCTCTCAAAATTATGTAATGTAGATGTGGTATGAGGATTTTATGGTAGATAAGAGTCTTTGATAGAATCCTAGGGTCTCAAGCCTCAATGTTGAATTTTTGTAAAGTGAATCCATGCGAACACAGTTGGTGCTTGTTTAGTACTAACCATGTGGCCTAATTGAGTGTCCCAGTTTGTTGAGGATCATGGGTTAGGAGAAACCAATTTTATTCCAAAGAAAACCATGTGGGGTTTTTTAGATTATAAAAGATACAAAACAAATTTTTCACACAATTTATCAATATTTGCACCAAATTATGTAAGGGTTTGTTCCCTAGATAGTGGGGGTACATGGTTGATGAATAATTTGGCCAAACATTTGGACAAAATTTTCAAACCATTATAATGGGTAAATTTACCCTTTCCCCCTATGAACCTTAATAGGAAACCCCCCTCAATTCTTATGTTCTCATCCCTTACATGAGATGAAACTCCTATCATCTTATTCAATTATTTGACCCCATTAATGGGTTGTTCTTAATGAAACTCCATAGCCTCTTAAGGTATGATTTATCCTCTAATGGACTCTATGACTATTCTCCTCTTATCACAATTCATTTTTGGTTTAAATGATTTGGTTTAAATCCCATATTTACCCAAATAATTGTGGAATTAGATATCATTATGGTTCTTTTACTCTGACTAGGATGAGAGTGACCTGGGAGGATACATACGATTTACCACATTTTCTTTCATATGGTTATGTCACCATTGTTAATTATTATATCATTAAATCATAAATAAATATTCTTGGATATATTTCTTAATACCTTTACTAAGTGATTATGCACGTTTCAAGATAAGGTATTTTCTATGGTTTGTTGAAATACGTTGTTTGTAGTTAATTTGCAACAAGACCGACCTAAATCTATATGTTTCATATGAGTTTGTATATGATTTGGTAGTGGATACCATCCCTTAGAAATTAAATTAAAATATTTTTCAAATGTAGGTGTTCTTCTATACATTTATTGTGATATATATGCATGTTTTTGGTATTTTGGTTATGACATGTCTCTCTACTGATGGGTACATCACCTATTTAATGTATTATAATGATCTATTAAATTAATTAATTGGGAAATAAAAAATGGATTAATTATAGGGGTCACTAAAAACCACTATGAACTAGTTTTATGGATTATCCATTCAAGAGACTATGTGGCATCTTGAACTCTTTACTGGTGAGGCTGGACTTAGTATAGAATGTTTGAACATATATAGGTATAGGTGGAAAGAGCATAGGAATAAATATACTAGGTTGGATGTGCAGAAAATTGTATAGAGACTTCAACAGCGAGATTGGGTCATGAACCATCTCTTAAAAATTTCAATCGTAATATAAATTTATATTGATATTGAGGGCATGCTAACATATTCACAATACTGTGGATATGACATCCTAGCACATAGGGTGTGGATCCGAGACCATCATACAAACTTAAGGGATCCCAATTGGGAGAGCTCCTTTTATTTATGGACCTAGGGGATCATGGATATGATAACTCTAATGTTTGTAGATCTATGGGACCCTTGTGGGTGCCAAATGATTGATCGATCCTAGAATTTGGAGTTATGGTTTTGGAGGTAGATATGGTAGTAGGTGTAACCTCTAAACATAAGACAAATATGTGATCCTAAGGGGATATTGAAGTAGGGGTGGTTTATCTATTCGACCACCATCAATATTATTTTTTTCATTCATGTGTTTACTATTGATATAGTTATGATTTTCAGGGGATCTTATTGGTATTTCTGAAATGATCCTTATGTGATTCAATGATTGGGATTAATATAAGTACATTATGTTATATGACTATTTTTCCTTCATGATTCACTGTAACTTTATCAATATTTCTATAGGTACTTCATGGGATTTGTTATTTTAGCCTTACATGATTGAATAATACCAATATAGGAGTTCATATTTTTAGTGGGATTCTTCCCTTTTAGGGTTACAATAATACTTTGTTAATTACCCATAAAAATTCCTATTTTGTGGTAAAATATGTCATCTACAATAATCTACTTGAGAAATGCCTAGGTTTTACTATATGATCGGGTGAACACACCATTACATTACTCAACAGACTTGTATAAACGTAGGATGTAAAGTTGTTTACTGAACATATGTGGATTTTTTTACCTCTTGATTGGAGAGAATTAATTTCATATCCTCTAAGGGTAATATGTTTAGGAATTATATGAGTCAAAATGTCTTGATTGTGTATAGACTAGAACCTATAATTCATACATCGGACTAAATATTCATGTTAGGAGTGGGATAACACATAGCTCTATGACATATTCAAAGTATGTCAAGATAGTACCTTAAACACATCGTTATCGTTATTGGGAATGAGTATGGGTGGTCCCATTTTTTGGGAATGTATCCCCCTTGGGTGACATATCTTGATTAGAGACATTTTTAAATTGGCTAGTTTTGGTATTGTCAATAATGTTTATCTAACCAAGGATAAAATTTATTATACATGACTTGAGTTTTATGAAATTCATATAAATTCTTTATTCACAGTATGTCCATTCAATTGGGATCATAGACCCAAGTATATGCTATGTATTTTTTTAATATTTAATTCCATTGGTGTCTCCTCTAGGATAATCACATTGTGTGAGAATTACCTTATGACAATATTCCTTGGGATGACTTTTCTCCTCAATTTATTTTTTGTAGTTCATAATCAATAATTTTTTAACCAAGATGAGTTGTTTAGATATTAAAAAACACAATTTATTTGTTATGTACGAGACAAATTTGGTGGTTCCCTGATGATTTTGGTAATCACACCCTGATCAATACTCCATTTTAATGGGTCACCTGAGAAAATGTACCATTGGTTGAAAGTACTTGTTGGGTTGAGGCATGAGATTTATTAAGCAAGAAGGGGAATATATGTATGTTGAGATCATGTATGTAGTCTCAATATATCTGGGTATTAGATCCATATAATTTTACTTCTCTTTATTTAATTTCTTCTTGTATATGTGATCAGACTAATGGGTGATCTATGTTGTATATATGACATTGACGATCTGACATTTATTATGATTCATTCTTTATTGTAGACTTATTATATTTATTTCTTCCAATAAAAATTAATTTACTTCTATGAATGTTTTTTTATTTATTCCGGTTTTTTACTTTGATATGTGGGTATAGTCTCCTCATGGACACAACCTTGTCCCTCGCTGCTAGTCAGCAGCCTTTAGTGTATAAGGAGGCATTCTTAAGGCTTTGACTTCAACCTGTTTGTCTACTATTTATAGAGTAGATAGTCCTTAATGTTTCAACCTTATATATATAGTTGTAAATTTCTCCCTATGTGGATTAAATGAAACAAAATTATATGATGAATGAGGCCAAGTCAAATTTGTAGGTTAAGGAATATTAAGGTTTGGGGCCCAGTCAACATTTTACTATAATCAAATCTTATAGAATCTTTCTGATACATTCATGTTTTTAAAAGTTGTTTCATTCCATGAAATACCAAGTTAAAAATCGATTAAGGATTTTCATTCCCTATATCATGACCAGAATCATTTTGGGGACACCACAGCTTGATGAGGAGCGTCACAAAGTTAATCAATGTGTACTAATCATAAAAAATGTTTTTATTCCATTTCTTTTTCCACCACTTCTCTTAAATTAATTTTACATCATTAATATATTTTAAAATATGAGAATGTATGTTTTCTAGTGTAAATGGATTTTTTTCTAATATATTCATCTTTCATCCCCATTTTCGAGCAATTAATTATCGTTCGTTATTTAGCCTCTTATTAATTTTGAATTCCATCTTTTCATTAACATTTTCTTATAAATAGAATTTAAAAACAACTTGATACACTATGAATAAATTATTAAATAAATCATAAATATTATTCATTTAATTATTAAAAATAATCTTTTTTATATATTAATATATTATGCAAGAAATGATCACATAACCCCCTCTCCCCCACACACAAAAAATCATACTTATCCTCAAGAATTAAATATCAAAAAATAAAATTGGATGCTCACTCTTCCATGATTTAAATATCAATGTCAATAAAATCAATTGATTATATAGGGAATTAAATATTCATTGATCAGTTATCAAAATTATCTCAACTCATCACATTTTAAATAAACAAGTTCTCTTTTTTATTTTACATTTTCTCTTTCAAAATGACCATTCCTCTTCATTCTCACATTTTAATATTTTCAATTCATATTCTTTTTAAATTCCACCCATATTTTATCTTTGATAACTTTATTCCACACATCATCATTGTAATAAAATTGAATAGTGTTTTTCTTATACCATGAATCATTATAAATATTAAATCTTCTAATTCATGTACATTCTCTAAAAAATAGAGAAAAAAACCACAAATAATCACGAGGGATAAACTATTAGCTTCAAATGACTCTTATTCTTATGGGTAAGTGGTTATATGATGTAAAAAATGTAGTGATGAAAATCTTGGTCAATATATAAATAAAATTTCATGAAAATTAATAAAATGTCAATAAAAAATTTTCCCTTTAAAAATTATATTTCCCCTATTCTTTCATAGTCAAAGAAAGGTCACAAATCAATGATGTAAAACGTATAAAATAAAAGAAAATTTATTTTTCTGAAATTTGAGTATGGGGAAGTCTTATATTAACCATCCAAATCTAAGTGAAAATTATCATTACTCTAGTAAATGGGGAATTTAACCTTCCAAGATATATCCTCGTGTTTTTTTCATATTTATGATTTTTTGGAATTTTTCAAGAGGGTTTGTAATGAATTAAAATGAATGAATAATATTTAACATAACTAATATCCTATTAATTCTCCCTAACACTTATAAATTAAAATATATACATCTCTTCAACAATTTTTAATTGCCCCACAAACTCATTATTTAATAATCATGAAAAATATACAATGTAGGGTAGGAAATGATAAAATTGGATTCTCTTGTGGGTCTTCCCAAAATAGGATATTAATGGATTCTATCGGATTATAAAGGGTTTATTTAAAGGTAGGTATTCAAATAATGGATAATAAAAAATTATTTTTAAATCATTTTAAAATTTATTTTAAACAATAATTTATTCTAAAACATGAAAGGAAATTTCTAGAAGGATACAAGTATGAGAATCTCAAGAATTATAATCAAGAAAACAATAAAAAAATATTCTTAGAGAAATTATTGAGAATTAAAGAATTTAATTGGTACAAACACTCTTGTAAAATCACATAAATAATAAAACCAATCCACATAATTTTTAAAAATTCAAAGCATGAAAAATATCAGAAAAATTAAATTTTAAAAAATCAATTGGTTCCCCATATTATGATTCGTCAAATGAAAAAACAAATGTATATGTTCACATTTTCATTCCCCCATTTTCTCATTCAATATTTTGAAAAATAAATTCTAATGTTGAAATTATTGTTTCCCAGATAAGTGTTTTTCTCCTTGAAAATTTAATAAATAAAAAATCATTAGCAAGGCATGCATTTTAAAATAAATAATTTTAAGATAAAATTTTGGTGTGTAGTATAAAATATTAAAATTAAAATTAAGACAGCCATGTTTTATGGTTTTATTTGGATTATAATAATAAAATATATTTATTTTAATATATTTATTTATTTTTTTAAAATTTAATTTATGTTCCCTAATTTTGGACCTATAAAATCCAAAAACTCAACCATTTACAAGGTATTTTCCTTAATGATAAAAAAAGGAGAACTGAAATGAAAATTTACAATAGAAAATTAAATTGTTGGAATGAAATAAATATTAAACCCTAAAAAGAAATAAACAAATATAGGTTCCCATTAGGATGATACTATTTGTTATTATGGGAATTTAGCTCAAGAATACGATCATTAATTAATGGTCATATGATATTGAGGTAGCCGTCTTAGGTTAACCTAGTTCTGAGTTTGGATCGCATCCAAATTAGATATTATCCTCATCCTTGAAAATTTGTTGATACATTTAAGAGGGGAAAAAATAAAAAAAAACTTAAATAAATTTGAATGAATTAAGAATATTATGATATTTTTGGAACATATATTTGTTTAGTTATCAGATATGGTTTATCCACTCCATTAATGATCACTTATTATTCTGCACCAAGATACTTGTTTATTATAAAAATTATTCTTTTTCTTATGTATAAATATTGCGTACTGAAACATGTTCTTATTCATATTTCTTCTTTATATATATTCAAGAGATTATATAAAAAATTAAACAGTTGTCCCAACTTCCTATACTTATAGTTCATCATTGGATTCAAATTCATTTTCTAACACTTTTCCTTTATTTGGGAAGGAGTCAAAATGTTGGTGAGGAGGAAACCGATACATGGATAGACCAAAATATTACTAATGGTGTTCTTAGGATATCCACATTAGAAAAAAATATTTCCCTGTAAGGATTTATATTTTTTATTATATATTATAGTGTTGTAGTTTTCCTCTATATAGGAAAAATAAACAATTTGAATTAGGATTACCTCATGTTTCGATTCATTCCCAACAACATTACAAAATTTCTCTTCCTAAACAAAATAATCATGGAATTACTCATTTGGTGATACCCTTTTATCCATAGATTCCTAAGACATACTTATTATATATATACACATCTATTTGAAAAAAAATCAGGTCATAGAGCATTGTCTCATCATCACACTTGTATGGTAGCAGGCCATGGGTCTTATGAATTATTTTGATGGATTTCTTAAGTTATTAAATTTGGGGATAAATAACCCTCAATTGAATTGAGAATTTACTACCCTTTTTTAATATTGTGTGTTCCTTTACCATCACAAAAAAATACAAGGGAAAAAATTAAATAAAAATGGAAAATTGAAATGCTAAGATAAAATTACGAAACAAAAAGAGTTAATTAATTTATTTCTCAAAATTACTAAATTAATATAATATCTAATCCTATACCTAGATACAATACCAAATTTTTTTACCAATTTAAAGATTCATTAATTCTATAAGTGATGCCAGACATAAAAATTTCTAAGTAACATAAAATTAAAATCACAAAATTTAAAACTATATAGAATATGATTTTCATGTCTGAGGTTCATCCCATTGGGACAGGTTGTATAATTAAAATTGATTTAATAATAATGACTTAAGATGAATGAATATTTTTTTAAAATAATTATAAATTACCAAGAATATTGTTTTTAATGTTTTTAAAGTTCAATTAAACGATATTATTGTTTTCTAAATTTAATCTTAAGAAATTCCAATGGTTATGTAAATTACTCTATCTCACATATAAATTTCCATTTTAAATGGTCATATACATCAGTTAATAAGTGAAAGAGGTAACCTAAAACTATTTTTAAATATATAATTCATCCATACCTACGGTCAAGTAGAAGGAATTGTATAGAAAATTTAATTTTTGAAATATCAACTAAGTAACATTAAATGTTCATGCTATGAAAATATGGAAGAAAGAAAGAGACATGTATTTAAATAAAATTCTTAACATGAATTAAAAATAAAAAATACATAAATTTATTCAATTATTGTTTAACAAAATGTTTTAAATAAAATAATCCACCCCCATTCTGTCCATAATAGTGTTGGGGAAATAAATAAAATAAAAAAAAATAAAATAATTACGGACTAAGCTCGGGGGTGGACTCTTCCAAAATGAATCCCCTCTCTCTAAGTAGCTAGTTATAAATGACTTAAAGCCCCTACTTTTAGATGTATTTTTAGGAATAAACTCCCCCATGTGGATAAAATTATATAATATCATATGTTGAATGTCTCCAAGTCAACGCCATAGGTAACCAGACATTTAGGTTTGGGGGAAAGTTAAACATTTACGAAAAATATAATCTTCTAGAACCAACCAAGGACATTCACAATGTAACAAGATATTTCATGACATGATATATAAGGGACTTACTACCTTAATGATTATTTATGTCTAATCCCATGTATTAAATCATTTTTTAATTTTACGCAATTATAAGGAACATTACACTATTATTATTTACTCCCTTCACCCATCAATAAATTTTCCCCAACTTTTATTATATAATACCATTCCAATAAATTTCCAATAATGTATAGGTATTTAAAAACTTTAATGATTATTTTACATCATTATCTGATTATATTACACATGAAATTTTAAATTTGATCCTTGTCTTTGAGCCATGACTTATCCTATGTTGTGGACCATATTTTTCATTTTGAATTTTATCTCAGTTTTTTACATTTTCATCCAAATAATGTTTAAAAATATCATGAAACAATAGGAACAAAAAATTAAATAACTAGAAATGATTAATCATTTAATATAAAAAATCATTTATAAATATTAAATGTTTATTCCTGAAATCTAGAAATCACTTACCACATCCTGTACACTGCCTTAAATGGAAGTCGATTAATCTATGGGATCAAGGAGATCCACTATGGGAAGATGAAGTGGGGAAGGGGAATTAATGGGTGGAAAATAAAAAAAATGGGAGGATAAAAGAAGATGTGTCATAAAAGGTGGATTCTATTTGATGTTATAAAAATTCCTCCCTTAAAAAGTTCGCAAAGAATTACAAAATCTATCCAATGGACATCATGTGTTGGTTGGTGCTAGATCCCCAACTGGATAGTGATCTCAACATCCATTCAAGGCACTTGTCATTGTCACCACCTTACTAGTGGCCCCTCACAAGTGATCCATGGGATCCCCAATAGCTTTTTGAATTGTATATTTTTTCCTCCCTTGAAACCTAGATCCTTATCCTCCTTATTCTACTATTATAGACACTTATGTCCCAAAAATATCCTAACCATGGGCCCCAAATGAGGCAAAAAAAACTCAAAATTAATGCACCTTCATGATGGATAAGATCTTACATTATCAATATATTATTATGTGGTAAAATACTTTAATTATTTATATTTAATTATAATTATAATTATGGACATGTTATATATTATTTTAATAATAATAATATATTTTCTTAGAATACTAATAAATAATTTAAAAACCAAGGAATAAATATGTAATGATAATAAATAAATATATAATCAATAATTTTCTTGAAAATTTTTAACTCAAAAAACCTATTTTATATATGTGATTCATTTTTAATTTAAATTAAATTTTATCATGTTTAATGTTTTAATATAACCAAATAGATTATTATTTTTGAATTGAGACCTTGAAATACGTTAAGGGGTTTTGTTTTTTATTTCACCCATGTAAATAGTCGAATATATTAAAAAAATATCAAAAATATCATATATATTGTTCTAATTAAATATAAGTTAATAAAAAATCAATAAAAATTTTCAATAGATATTCATGTGTGAATAATATTGGTCCAAAATTACTTTTTCAATTTATTTTTTACTTTATAATCATATTAAACTCCATAACCATTATGGAATGAGTATTTGTAAAAATTCCACTAAAATTTATTCTATAAAATTGGACCTTCCTAATACCATATAAAAAACACTTACAGTTAATATTAATCACTATAATATAGCCAATTTATCTCCCTTTCACCCCTTCTAATAATTTTATTACTTTTTTTTTTAAATTAAATGTCCCAAGAATATCATCACAATGAATTATTCTAAGCTACAATTTATTCTCTTCAAAGTATGTAACTCTTTCTTATTTTTATATCTATTTTATATTCCCATTATAAATTTTCTAAAAATTTAAATATACATAGATTAATATGAAATAAATTTTATTTCATTTATATTTATAGAAACTTTTTAAATAACTACTTAGATATCATCATTCATTCTTTATAGCATGTTCATGATTGGATTGGTTTTACCAATAACAAGGAAAATGCTATTTCAATTCCATTATTATCAATTTGGTATGTTTAAAAACATCAATAACATATATATATTTATGTTTTAATATTAATTGAATTTATTTTTATAATTCTACTGCTAAGATAACCAAATAAAAATGCATTATTAATAATCTAGTTATGGTTGATAAAGTGTCCCAAAACCAGTGAATTATGGAATCCATCCACGCAATCTGTACCCATAAATTATTCTCAAATATAATTAAACTTAAAAACACACTATAAATTTATTTTTATAATACCATTATTATTTTTGTGTTGTTAAACTCATGAACAAGGAGTAATTACTGAGACTACAATAATCAAACTAGTATAGAATAATTGAAAATACTAAATTTTAAGGATTAATATGAACAATAAAAGACATATTAATAAGTAATAAATGAGTATATGGTATTTATATTAAACTAATTATATATAAAAAAGACTATTAACTATTTGAATATTAATTTAATGTTGATTATATAGGGAGTTAATGTGTATTTTGGAAAGTTAGGGTTTAAGTTAATGAGAGCTCTTCATAACATCTATTTTGATTTGATATTTCTCTAGTATATCTACATTATTTAATGTTTTATAAATATAAATTTATTGATATATCATATAACCTTATGTTACATAAAAAATATTTTTTGTACCCCTTTCTACTGATTAATAATTATTTATGAAGCTGGAAGAGGATCCCTCGTTCTATCTTATAATGTTTCATACATTGCTACTCTTCATATAACCTATATATTCTATATTATTTAATATACTTTATTTGGATGTTTTATATTCCATTTTCTATTAAAATATATTTTTCCATTCATATTCCTTTATATTTAATTTTTTAGTTTTTTTCTTTATGATAAAATTTGTAAAACACAAAAGCTATTTATTCTTAATTGTTACATAAATAAAACTCTCCAGGTTAAAATATCTTCCTTTTTCCTTTGTTTCTTTCTTTTTCTGTTTTATTATTTGGATCTTCTTTTTGTAAATTTCAATTATTATTATTTATAATTACATATCATTGTGGTATCCCTTGAAAATTCAGTTTAGGTCACTTCTCTATTTTTGGACAACTGAAACATTATAAAAATTATATGAAAACTTATATCTTGACTACTATAAAATTTATTATATTCCTAGATATATTTTCTATCTATATGAATAATATTTTATGTTATTAAATTTTAAAATATATTTTTGTTATATTTTATCTCCTCCAATTAGTATTTACATTATTGATGTAATTTAGTTTCTCACATTGGATGATGTTTACATATAATGAAAATTGTTATATAACATATATTAACAATACATGTTAATCATAAAATTAATTTTTACAGATCTATGATTCTTCTGAATTTCATTTAGTGAATATATATAATGTTATATTTCTATTTGACAGGTCATCCCATAATTTTCTACTCCTCCAATGTATTAGATATGGTTACATTTCATAAGATTATTATGTATGCGAAATGGATAGTGGGCCCCGTGAAATATATTATTCTTTTCTATTTGATAGTCTTAACATATGTGTATAATATACAATTATTATACATGTTCCACATCCCTATTTAAAATTTCATTTTTTGTGGTTCTTGAATATTACACTTTGTTTTTATGTTCACATTTCATGTAACTTAGTTATGAATTAATTCCAACTTTCCTTTCATCTGTTATTACATTAAATGAATCCCTCATATCAATTAATTAATCACCCTTTTATTTTACTATACATATCCCTGTTCTTTTCAATGTCACGATACCATTAGGATGGATTATTATATAACTAATGTTAAATAAGAAATATATAATGTTTTTAATAAGATAAATTATATAGATAATGCCTAAATATATTAAACCATTAGGGTCTAGGTTTATGTTTTAATATTATATTATTATGTATAATAATGAAAGATGTTATAAAATATTTGTATGTGTGTTATGGATTTTTATATTTAGTAACAAGAGTATTTTTTAACCTTATTTATATTACATTTCCATTTTTAATACCACATGTCCCTTAAGGAAATATTGTTTCCATATCAATTAATTTGTTTATCAAATATTAGAATATAGAATCCCCTTTGACAAGGTATGTCGTAAAAATGATCTGAAAACTAATCAATATGTGTAAGGGAGGATATTATTATTTCTTGGAAATATATTAAATCCGATAATTTAACCTATGTATATCATTCATCAATATTGACTACTGTAATAACACTATGTAATGGAAATATAGTTATTCATATCATACCTTATAATAGAAAACTACTCTATCTTGATGTATTAATGATATATAATTAGGTTACATATCCCTTTGAAAAACTACCCTATCTCATTATTCTTTTTATTTCACTAAAATATCAAATAGGTTTCCCAAGTGTGGATCCCATTGAGTATAGATCTAGAGAATTAGGATATTCACCATATATTTACCAAATAATAAGATCAACTAAATGATTGAAACCATAATGTGATAAATAGTAATGCTATTATTATCCCCCCATTCACTCATAATCATATTCTTATTATAATTGAAAATAATGACATCTAAGAGATAACTCTGTCTAAATATATTCCACTATTATTTTATTCTTCAATAATTTTAGACTATTAAATACTCAATTAGAATTACACTTAAATGAATAAATCATCACATGATGTGTTAAAATAGTAATATGAAAGTTGAAATGAAATATAATAAAATATTCTACCTGGGATATCTATTTATCACATTCATATAAATCCATGAAATCCCAATTATAGGAAATTATATAACCTATATAACTAGATATGATGTGATTTTTTGGTGTATTATAACTTTCAATCTCTAATTAATAGTACAACATCACTTTTTATATGAAAATTTAGTAAAAAAAATATTTTAATATATCTAGACTCATTTGGATAAATGATTATAAACTCCCTTTTATTAGACTAACTATTTATACCAAAATAAATCTATATTACAAAACTATATCAGAAATCCATTGAAACAGTATATCATTAAGAATAATTATGAATTCCCAGTTTATACACATAAAAATTAATTCCCTCGAAAAATGTGTCAATGATACTCAACTAAAATGTGACTGTGTATTATCTCCATTTAACAAATGTATCTATATGTAAACAAGAACAGAAATTTTATATCAATACATCATATAAAAACTCATATAGTTTATTTTCAAAAGTCATTGATTAAGTCAAAAGTATGTAGAATATAATTTTTTTCATATGATAATTCATATATTATTAATTAGTTTTAAATATATTGACAAATAATAATCTACATATAAAATTTTATTCATCATACTAGATATTAAAATTCCCTAAACTAAGATGTTCATGAATTTATATTGAATAATTCAATTAATAGACCATATGTTAAAATAATATTACAAAGGGTAAAATCCCATATTCCCTAAAAACTCAAAACATGATCAATAACACTGCTAACCACCCCTGATTTTCTAATATTTAAGTCTGATATAAAAAATATATCATATTATAAATGTTAAAATTTATATTGACATAATAAATTATATAAATGTGGAGTAATATAATTTATAGAAATATATTTATATCATAGAGATTATATATATAATCTCATGTGATATACATTAATGTTCTAGTCCAATTAGTAAGAAATGATATTAATTAATGAGAATGTGTTGTATCTCTATACAAGCCCCAAATCATTATAATCATAATAATTTTTTCATAAAAAAATTATTTTTTATGATTATAGGATCCATAGCTTTTATTTTTGTGTTTTTTTTCAATTAGGAGTTACTATTATTAGAATTTAATTAGCAGGCTAGAAATTAACTTTTGAATAATGGATTAGGTTGATTTGAAATTTTTGGAGTTATTGTGGATGCATAGAATTCATTAAAAATGTTTTGGAATAACTCTTGAATTTATTTTTTTGTTATGTAATATTATACTTCAAAACATTGTGAGAGGGGAATGGTGATTCTGGATGATATATTTATCATTGAATTAAATGGATCTTAACCCCATATAGGAAGGAACTTCTTAAAATTTAATGGAAGAATCCTGAAAAAACAAACACGCATATGATGAAATATAATCACAACAAAAAACATTATATGGTGGAAAAATAATATATAATCCAATGATTATTCAAAAAATGTGTTGGTCATAGTAGAATCGATTAACTATAACTATTTTGGTGGAAACAATGTTTGGGATATGTTCACTCCACATCAGGCATACAAGCTTTACAAGGTTTAGGGATTAGTCAATCCTCACCCAATTCATTCTACCTCTTATTCAATACCAAACATTACATTAGAAAAGGATATTCTATATTTTATATTCATTTAGTTCTATTAAAAATATTTCAAACATACAGTTTTGTTCTGGATTAGAATGATACTCTATTAGCATCATTTTCTAAATTTGACGCTCATAGAATTCACTATTCACTAGAAATATAATGATCAATACTAGCTATTATTGATGCCTATACTTTAAATAAGCTTTTAACCTTCATGAAACTTCTAAATTTGGGAATATCATTCTTTTAAGAAACTATGATCATGTAATTACTAATGGATGATCGATTATTAAGACATATTCATCCAGAAAGACGAACCTTGTTTTCATATGAGGGTTCTTGCAAATGGTGTGATCACCTGACACATATATTTATGGAATATTTATCATGTAACTTAATGGTTCTTTTAATTATTCATATAACTTCCTAACTTGAAAAATTAAAAAACATTTCACTAATTAATCACCCTGACCATGTATCTCTTGATTATTTCAAATATCTCTATTAGAAAATTGAAATTTATAAGTAAATACTGACCATTCATGAAATTTGTAAATTTTTCCTTCATGTAACTTCAGATCATAGAACATTCTCTATTATTATTTTTTGTGATAATTTTCCTTACCAAACATTCTAGTTTTGCAGTGACATTAGTTTTCAAATGTGTACCTGTTCACAAAACTGAAAAAAATTTCCATGCTCTTCTATACTCATTAAATATGTCACTTTCTACTCACTAATGTATGCATATTCATGAAACTCATTATTTTGTGAGTTTAAATACTTTTTCAGTATTTAATATTCTTTTTTTCACAATACTATCTTGTGAAAATTACTGAATTTAGTGAAAACATCCATATTTCAAAATACTGATTCCCTTAATACCAACATTTTCCTTATGTTTTTGTCTTTTGATTTATTAAATCCTTGATCAATCTCTATATTTCATCAACCATGATTTGGAAAACATTGAGAAAAAATAAGCAATAAGTTCATATCTTAGGATTCTCAATTCATTATCGGTGATTAAATTCTTGGATGTTCCCTCATTTAATCCACAATACATGATGAATCCAACACCATAAGGTGAAGTTTTAGTACATTTATTTCCTAAATCTCAATAGTATGTTGAACATCTTCTTGGTGAGAATAATTCCAGACTGGAATTATGGAATTCCATTCATCCATTTGAATCCAAAAGAGAAAACTTCTTATTTATTGAGTTATTAACATCCCCAACTACTTCTCCATTACATAGTATGTCCATCAACTGTGTAGATATTCCTTCATATCCTCCTTCTATCATCAACTTCTGATCAATAAGAACTCCTGATCGCAACATCTAGATAATAAATTGACATTTTCTTGTAATATATCTTTACATATTTATCCTAGAAATTTTAGTATATGCATTTATTTAATATATTCCCCTTCTTGGAAATGATCATTACCATCACAACATTTTTCCATACTATGTGGATTAGATATTGAAAACAAATGTAACCATGAATGAAATGGGACCCAAAAATAACCCCTATTGTTTTTTGTGGATATCCAAAGAGAAATTCAAAAGGCTAAAATCCGGATAAAACCATAAAAGTTGTGTAATAATTCATTGATGACTGTATGTATAGATAAGATATGATCAGTGTCGAAATTAAAAATTTGTGATAGAATTTCATTCCTTGAGTGACTTAATGTCCTAAAACCCACTCTTCCTAAAAACCACCATTACCTTGAATTTAACGACTCTCCCCTTTGAAAATAAACTCAAAGAAAATACAATATTTTTGTTTTTCTTTTGTTCGTAAAACAACCCTAGGTCATATATCCCAAATAATCCAACTCTACATTCAATTAAATATAGGAATAATTAAAAACATGGAAAAGGGGTTAAAAATAAAACCTTTCACATAGTGGGAGGTAGATGAAAATATATTTTTAACTAATGATTCTCAAATATTGGTGTTCCCAATGGATTAGTTATGATTTCATCCACGTGATCAACAGTTCCAGAAATCACCATTTTAATAATTCATTGATAAACATATCTTCAATGAAGGGATATATGACTTCAATTTGTTATTTATGAGAGTCTTGAAATAGATTTTTTATGACCTTGATTATTCTTATATTTTCATTTAATGTCATCATGGACTGTTTAACATCATCACCAATACAAATAAGTTGTTTCTTTATCTATATTAGTTGATTGCATGACATTGTCCCAGAGATATAATATTTTTCATTTTTACTTTATTAAGTGATTTACCACTTCTTTTTCAATCATCCAACACATTTATTTCCAATTAATAAGAAACTACCACTTGTGTAATTTTAATCCACCAAATTATAATCTAGTTGTCATCAGAAAATAAAAAAATTCATAATCATTTACAAATTCAATGCATAAGAATGAAATGATAGTAAATTGAATGCCCCTAATAATTATTTTATCAATTTAGTAATGATATTACTTTGAATTTATTTTGGATAGATGTGATGAACTTGTTTCAAATATTATATCTAGGTTTTTTAGTGAAATAAATAGAGCCTACAATTTTCCTCATGTATGACTCGGATCCATAGATTCCCATAATAATTCTTATCATGTTTTTTTCAACTAGTAATTTCTTTTAGAGTCATGTACTTCAAAATTAATTAATTGATATCATAAAATATTTTCATATTAAATGATGTTTTATTCCTAAATTTGAATCACCTTTATCCCTTAAATATATGTAAGTTCATAAATTATATAAATTTTTTTACCTGGTTTCATGGGATTTGAATATTGTTCCATTGATCCATGCTTTATTTTATCGAACATGATATCTGACACATATAAAATCCCTATAATTTTATCTCCCTAGGATTTATTAACATAGATACTATTTTTGACACCTCCCTTGTTCAAATTTCCACAATTTTATATTGGAATCCTAGGGATCATACAATAATCATGGTTCCTGATTTAGACCTTATAGATCCTTCTGCAATGTAAAATTTGTTTCCATCATTTGAAATGATAAATACCATTGGTTGTTCAATTTAAAATTTTTATTTATAAATTCAATTTATGAATGGGATTTAGACAACCATATAATAATTTTTTTACCATATTTTAATTTCTATGGTATAAAGAGATTAAAGGAATGTAGTCAAGATAATATAGAATTATTTCCATCAAAATAGAAACCGACAATATTTGTAAAGTTGTTACACACTTAACATGCCATGTTTATGATCACATTTAATTTATCATAAATTTTTTTCTTGAATATCAAAAATTTTCAAATCAAATTTTATTTTTATAGACATTAAATTAGATAATAAATAAATTTTTTATAAATCTAATCATGTTTTTTATTCATAGCCTTAACCCCTGATTCATTTTTACTAATTATTCAATCATTGTTGGATAAACTATTTATTGGTGGGTATAATTCTCAAAATTCCCAATTTTCTTTATCTGTATAAGTGTTATATAATCTCCAATGACGATGGATGGATAAACTTATGATCTTTTTCTTCTCCTAAAAGTTTCTTATTGTGATTCCAGAGTAGGTTTTTCCTATTCTAATTCCACTTCTGACCCATAATGTTTTGGAGAACCTTGATTATTAGGTGATCCTTCCAAAACATCAATATTTTAAAATATTCATTTTAATCTTCTACTTTATCATCATAAAAATTAATATATAAGATCCTCAAGTTAATAATAATTTTTTCCATCAATTTTATGATATCATTTCTCTCCATAATTTTTCTATGCCAATTATTGTAGCATTTATAAGATATAATCATCATTGAGTATACAAGGAATATTTCATATTCCTTGTCATTAATATACATTCCTTGATTTCAATATTTGGATCGAATGAAAAATTTACATATAAAGACCCAAAAATTATTTTGTAATAGATTTTATCTATTTAATATTTCATAGGGTGTATTTTCTCCTCCTAGAAGTAGTCCAATATAATTCTTATTGAACACCATGAATTTAACAACGTATTTATTGTAGTGATGAGAAACACAAATCTTAATCTATAGAGTGATGGTCATATAATTCCACTGTCAGTTTCATAATACAATTAACCCATTTTCTATTGTATTCTCACTAACGACACCTCATTATTGATACCATTTTCATCATGGTAATTTTATAATTCAGTAGAATTTTATCCTGACACATTTTTAGGCCATAATATCTTGATTATGTTGAATTTTTCACATCTAACTCTTTAAAGGTATCAATTTATGAAGTAAATCACTTATCATCTACTCTGCATAAATATCAAACATGGAATTATTATATAATCACCAATAAAATTAATAGTAAACCACTATCAATATGTGAAATCTATATATTTTTTACCACACACATCTGAATAGACTAAATAAAAATGCTTTTATTCCTTTTTTAGACTCGATAGATAGAAATTTTAAACCATTTTTTCTCACATGAAAGCTTCACATATATTTTAATGATCACATTTCAGATTGGGGATGTATACTAAAAAATTTACCTTGTATAAATTTTTTATGTTGTTTTTATCAATTTGATCAAACATCCACTGCAAATATATTCACCCCCCTAAATTGTTTATAAAAATGTGATTTATTTAATTTGATACCTTGTATACATTACCATTTATTCTATTGACTTTCGTGAGTTTATTTCCTCCGATGTATATTATTTTGAATCATATTAGATTTAATTTCACAACTTGTACTATGTTAGGGAGTTGATTCACACTCAGTAGATTATGATTCATATAGTCTATATATAAAATATTTGGTTTCTTTAGTAATCAAATAGAATATGGATAGATCCATTTCCTTTTATTTTTAGGGAATAATATTTTTGAAACAACACCATTATATATACAGTTTCCATGAATTTTGTCATCCAAATATCATTTTTTATCATGTGGGATGAGAATCCAGTATAAAAAGTCATTCTTCTATAGTTATGTATACCATTGAGTGAGATCTCTTCAAGTTTTGATTTCTTTATCTTCTAAATTTCATGCCATGACATATTTGGTTGAGATGAAGAATAATATGGCCTATTTAATATATTCTCAAAATTCATGGGTAAATCCTAATCATTTACGTATTCTAAAGATATTACCTATTTTTTAGGCTTTTCGTTTTGGTTGACATGTATTCACATTTTTATGAGTCCAATAATCATTGTTTCCAATATTAGTTTATATGCAATGATTGGATTCATGCCAATTGTTAGAATAAATAATAGCATACATAAAAAATATATCTTATATATGAAAAATGATATAGTATCATTCTATTTTTTTACTTCTAGGTTCTTCTATAATTAGATATCTCACTACCTCCTCAACATAAGTCATGATGTAGAAAATAAATCCACTAAATTGAAATTTAGAAATTGAGGGTATCTTCTCACTTTCACTCCTCCATTATTCCATGGTTAGAATATAGGTATTTTATTAGTTATTATATCTTTATGATGGATGATTATTTACAAAATACTTATTTTTTGGGTTTGTAGTTGTCTTGGATAAAACATTAGGTTTCATTATGTTGTAATATATATAACATACTTTCTACATACCTTTTGACCCATATCATTTTAGGTATTTTATCTTACCATATCATTGCCAATTCCAATTCATACCATTATTTTTTTAAACTGTAAATTATTTATCTTATCATTTAGAGCCATTTTTCACTCTTTACAAAAGATCAACATTTGATAAAAATTCAAATTTCTGTTTCTTATTCAGTTCCCATGATTAATTTCAGTTTCTAGTTTACTCTTAAGGTAATGAGTTGTTATTCAAGGCCCTCAACTATCTTATATTTAACCTTTAACAAAAAATTAATATCATTGAATACCTTTTCATTCTCTTCAATCATTAGAATAGTCCACAAATCCAATTCTATATTTTTATGAGTTATAAAATGTTATTTTTCCACTCATTTCATATGATCAATCAATGATTCATTACGATCCACTTACAATGATGATTAATTCCAAAAAGTTTCAATATTTAAATTTTTTTGGAATTTAAAGATCACCAAACACACATTGAAGTTAAACCTTGTCGTCAATAACATAATATGGGTGATTGAATTTCTCTACAATAGGTTATAACTTTCAAAATATAGCCATCATATAATCTTCAACATCTGATTTAAACATTAATTCTCTATTCTCCAAACAGACAATATCACCATGTTACTATTTGAAAATGAGGGCCTTCCATTGTAATTTATTTAATTATTTTAAGTCGCCTTCTAATATGAAACTTCTTTGAGCCATCTTCTTGATTTCAACATTACATTCATCATCATTAAATTTTATTAATCACAAATCAATGTTCCCTACTTCACGACACTGTTAAGAATCCAAAGGTAGCTTTCCTCCAAATATCCCTATTCATATCTTGAATCTTCAAACATAATATAAATAAATTGATCATCAGCATCCAATTCATCATCACTACCTTCAGTAATGTAATTTTTCTATGTGTATTTGAATTCAATTTCCTTACTTTCTAAAATTGGAATCTCTTATGGTTAAAATCTCATTTCATAAGTCATCATACTTTATAATAGGTCATAAATTTAATGAATATGTAGAACCATTTTCTCGATAGTAGAAAAATTGGGATTATACATTGGTGTAATACATCATAATATTTTCAGTACAATGTTGATATCACAAATTTCTTGACCACAAACTCAAATCAGTCCATAAAATTCATTAATTTTATTAAGGAAACTCTCAACATTTTCATCAAGATACATTTTCAAATGATATAATTTATTATTCATAACATGGAGTGTTTCCTCCATCACATTGTAATTATGTTCACATATATTTTATTTTTTCTCTATTATGGACTTTGTATTATTGAAAATCATTCCCTTAAAGATTGTTTTATTTGATAGGTCTATAGAAAGCTATTTTTTTTATTTTTCATCAATAATAATAATTTTAATATCCATTTTAGTCATATATAGTCCCAATGTATCACCAACATAAACCCATTGAACTGTAGCATATATAGATTATATCCCTAGAGAGAATAGATGAGATATGATCTTGTTCATCAACAAATAGATGTCTCTTACCTCAAAAGGGGGAAATACCTTAAAATTCACTAAAAACCCCATTATGACAAATATGGAAGAAATAATTAATTCATGTGACTAGATCCCACTGATACAACTTGTAAGAACCTAGAAAACCCTTAGAATGGAGTGGGGAAAGAGGGTGTAAACTCTTTTCATTCTATGAAATAGATTTTGTCAAAATATTGGTAGTAACTCATTAAACCATTCGAAAGTAATTTTAACAACCTAACACCTGTATACCAGAAAAGAAACCCAACATATTAGTTTTACATAGTTCACCACTAAGGGATAGTCCAAGGATAACTCATATAATGTGTATCATACCCACTAAAATACACTTACTGTCTTATTTTTGTGGAAATATATTTTTAGTGATTTTCACTTCATTCCAAGATCACTACCTTCATAAGGATTATAGTTTGATCACTCCTCACCCAAGGCAGATTACATCTTATTTACTCCTGTACAATGCTTCGAGGATGTAATAAAATTTCTTTATAGACATCAACATATCATCAAAATATTTTAAACATATGGATTTATCTTTATTATCATGACAATGTTCTTGCATCATAGTCATGATTTGATTCTCATTGAATGCAACATACACTTGAAATGAAATTTTCAATACCATATGTTTGTGAAACATCCACTTTTTTGAAATTTTTAACCTTTATGAAACTCCTAATATCTTGAAACTATGATCATATATGTTATAAAACATGATGATTTCTCAATATTTTTCATCTACATAATATAAAACTTATAAAAAAACAAGGGTTCACATAAATAGTATGTTTTCTGTACATAATGATTCACAGATCATTTCTTATGAAACTCAGATGTTTATGAAACGATTCATATAAATTTTTACCATGGAGTCCTCAGAGTATTTTTCTCTTAAAAATTTCCCATATATAGGTATCTCTAACTTCTTCCACCTTCATACATCAGTGGTCAGTTATTTATAGAAAAATACTAACTCTTCGCATAATATCGGAATCATTTAATTTAAAAACATTAGTTCATGAGTCATATTCCATAATTGATAATTTGAAAAAAATTAACTTGATAAAACTTTCCCTTAAAATGGTTCCATAAATTCTATAATGAATTCTAGTTCACATAACTATATATCTCACTAAACTATTCCATGATTTCACATGTGACACCATTGATTATCCAAAATAATCATTTTATCCAAACAAATTATTTCAAAAGTATGCAGAGATATTAAATGTTTAAACTTCATTATTTATGAAAAATTATTTCAAATCGTCCATTTTTGAGATTCCCATGACTTTTCCCCAGAATAGTTATATATATAATAAACGGATTTAATTTGTTGTAGCATTGATCTCCTTTGAAAACTTTTCAACCAAAAAGTTCGAACACATAGGGAAATAACTCAATTGTATGTTTCTATTTAAGAATTATGAATTCATTCTATATAATTTACTTCTTGGTTATCCTCCCCTTTCTTCATGAACACCAAATGAGACTAACTCCTTCATTGATGGATAATTCAATGAATTTTTTAATTCAAAAATATGTGTGAAACTTCTTTTGGGTCAGAATAATTCCACACAAGAATCATTTTGATTCATTCATCCTTCATTAACTAGAAAGTATTACTCAATATATATTGAATAATTAAATTCACACCATACTTCGCGCAACTAAGTCTTTTCAGAAACTTAATTTTATATTCAATTATCTCCTCCTTCAAATCTCAGATCCTGATCAATCATTACTCCTGATCATAAGACAAGGATACATAATTTTTATCTTCTATGTATTTTTCTTATGAAATACATAACATCCATTTTTTCATCATTTTATTCTTATGGACTAGGGGTATTTTCTTGTTTCCAATATTTTACATATTCTTGAAAATCACATTTTCATTCCAATAATGTAGTAATACTATGTGACACTGATATTAAAAAAAATACAACCTTAAATTTCCTTATTCATGGAATGTAATATAATATTCATTTTTTTTATTGTTTTACAAAATTCTAGATGTTTTCCCTATATAAATAATCTATTGGATGATTTATAATACCCCTGAATTGGTAACAATGAGAAAATCCATGAAATTCATCCGGTATAGATATTATATATTGATAGGTGTTTATGATATTTGGAATACATAGTTTTTGAAAAGGTATTATAGGTTCCATGTATACATAATGTCTTTCAAAATATTTAAAATTTATTTTGGAATATATCTAAAATATGTCAAACGTAGGATGATATTAATATATGTAATATCCTTTTGAATAGTGAAATATTAAAATGGAAAGATACCAAAAATGATTCATAATTTAAATTATCATATGTATAATATCACATTCATGGGGGTCTTGATCTTTTTTTAATCTAATGAATTTTTTAAGATTCTTCTATCCATTTTTAATATATTTGAGCTTTTGTGAATGTTTTTAGGGATGAAAAGGAATTGTCTAGAAGAGGAAGAATGTTTAAAAGGGATATCAATTACTAATTATTTAAGGATTTTAATAGGTGAATTTAATTACTCTATATGTAATCTAATTTAACATTAAAAGATATTATGATCTATTCATTTTCATGTAACATTTATTTTTTTAGTAGCTTGCATTAAACGAAAAACCATGTTTTAATTAACAATAATATTGTATAAAATTCTATCAGAGATGTTAAAATTGAGGGTATAAATATAAATGAATAATTTATGAAAAATATACATACTTTTTTTGTATAAAATAAATTCATTGTATATCAATTGTTATGAAGTTAATATAGATATTATTTAAAAGTGAATGATTTTTTATTCTATGGAAAATCAATTTTAATTTGGCCAATGTGTAATTATCTTAATTAATAAAATTGGTAAATATTGGTGAAGAGGTTTATTTTAATTTATTTATTATATTTATAAATTAAATGTTTTATAATTTTTTTTTCTAGTTATGGGAGATGAAAAAATCCAATTTTATCCATAAGAACTATATTTCTCTAAAAAGCAGTTTCATCCCATTTTGTACAGTTATTTCAAAATTATTTTTTCAAAATTTTGGAAAATTTATTTTATTTGATGAAGTATATATTTTATTTTATAATTTCTATATTATATTAGAGTTGTTTTTATAGAGTAATATAAAAATATTAATTTTTTGATTAATAATGAAAATACTGATTTTTATTGAAAACCACCTTTTGATTTAATTATTTAAAAGGTTAAATAATATCTTAAAATGGTTTTGGATTTAGAATTAGTTAATTTATATTATTTTTTATACAATTTAGTTCAATAGAATCAATTTAATGTTTAAATTTGATATAATAACTGTAGGTGCTTATGAAAACATTCTCCTTGGAAAACCACATTTTCACCTCTATTATAGGTTTAATTTAAAATTAAATCCAGAATATTCTGTTCATTTATTTTATAAAAATGAATTAAATATTTTGAATAAAAATAATTAATATTATGTAATAATTTAAACTTATTGTTTTGTCATAATAACTATTAAAAATATAAAAAATAAATTTTCATGGTTAAGGTTTAAACGAGTTTACCAGGGGTTAAAATAAATGGGTCTAGGTTAAAATTAGCTAGAAACATTTCCAACTAATTTTTAGGGTAATATATAAACTTTATCTCATAATATGTTAATAATGATCTATTTGGATCCTTATGAATATTTTAAAATGTTGGAATATCTTTTTTATTTTAAAAATATTATGTCTATCCTCTCCCCCACTTATAAATATAAATCCCTTCTTCTCCCTCTTTCATAGTTAAAATATTTATTTAGAAAATACATATCCCTATAAATTAATTACAACCTCCCAAAATCCCAGTGGTCATATTATTATTATTAAACTCTCACAAGAAGGCATCTAGTTAAAACCCAAAGAGGTTTCCCAAAGAAGAGGTATCTGTCTTAACCAAGAATTTTATACTATAATTCATCTTCCACCTACATAAAATCTTCCTAAAATATAAATATATAATATAATAATTATATAAATTATATTTATATGTTATTATTCTAATTTATTAACTTATATCCATATCATCATCCAACGAATGGGAAACAAAACCGTCGATCGTGTGTACAACAAACTATCCCCTCACAAGCTGATGCAATTCATTTTTCATCACCACTTATCACATGTGGTTATAATGATTGATTTAATGGAAATATATTATATTAATTAAATAGTTATAATTATTTTATTATAATATCTCATATACATTTGTACCTGCCAGTCTAATTAAAAACAATCACATCATTCATGCGTACGTGTGGACTACCGTATCTACGAAATGATGTGAGATGTTTTTCATTTTATGTTGACATTGGTGATAATGTGGATATATTTATTGAATATAATATATATATATATATTAAAATTAATTTTTATGTTTTAATTAATAATTAAACTTCTTTTGTTCCATCAATTGAAAAAATGGAAACAACATTTATATGTACATATGACGTACCATCTCCATGATAGTTGTAATTATTTTTTGAATACCAAAATTTTAAAGATTAATATATTTATATATACTATTTATATCATTTTTAATACTATATATATTATTTTACTATAATTAATATTCAGTGGAAAAAACTATTGAAGAAAAACATACATGAAAAATGAAGTGGTTATCATTCAGAACAGCGAGTTCAATATAAATTTATTAATAAAATGTTGATAAAAGATTATAAGTAAATTTTACATTATGTGATATAAATGATAAATATTGTAAAATATATTTATAATAAAACTATATTAATTACAAAGTAGGTTTGACCATGAATGAATAAATTTTAGACATGATTTAAATGATGTTCATCTTAATTTTATTTCTATTAGATGCCTTCTATATTCACAAATTGTTTATTTTATGTGGTTTATATAAAAACCATGAATGTATTTTATGATTATTATCATAAAAAAATATGGTATATAAATATCCTTATAGTGTAAATTATTTCAGAGATATGTTTTTCAAAATTTACGAATGTGATAATATATTTATTTTGGAATCCCAGTGTTTGTTAGGATTTTTTATGATTATTTTTTTTTTGTGATGGAATTTTATAATATAATTATCAATAACTATATTTATTTTATTTTATTTTCATTACTTGTAGATAATACATGTTTTTATTTTATTTTCCTCTATCTGTGTAGTCAAGAGACCAAAATATTATTTTAAGTAAAATCAACTTTATTTCACTATTCGGCCAACAATAATTTCACTCAAATGTACATGATTTCTAAAAAGGTATTATAGAAATATTTTACTGAATTTTAATGATTTTTTGAGATCATATTTCCCCATGTTTTAATTTTTTAACATTTTTTTAAAATTAATCTTCTTTTCATTTTTTGAATGAGGAACTTTTTTCTTTCTAATAAATATGTGAAAGGAACCATTATTTTAACATGTATGTCATGAATGTCATTAAATTTTTACTAATCAATGTTTCAAATATTACATTTCATTTTTCTAAGGTTATATTCAATGAAAAAAGTTTGTTTTAAATTTGGAAAATTTATATATCTCAAGTATCTGATTTCAAAGTGGAATAGATATTTTCCTCCAAAAATCATCTAATAGATATTTTAATAACATTTTCCATAATATCTAACATCATTTTAGTTTACTTATGCTTTAATTGATAAGTTATTTTAGGATAAAATCATTATTATTTCTCTCAATGGTTTATTAATATGATTAAAATATATGTTTGAAACCCATTCATTTTCCATGTGTTATTTTCGTATGAAATGATGAAATGATTAAGAAACTGTTTATTTCCATGGGTTGTGATAAGATGAAATATTTTAGAAACAAATTTTTTTTCATGTGTGATGATATGATGAATACTTTATAATCTTATGAAACACATAATTATGATATTAATTATTCATTGTATTGGAAGAATTTATAAATCACTCTAATGAATTTGGTAAATATTGATATGTCACAAGATAAATAGTACTGGAATGGGGAGAGAACCCAGATCAGTAAAGGGATTATAACACTATCATCATATTTGGAGTGATGCACAACTATTATGACTTTTTGGGGATTGAACCCATTCAAATATTGATGTCATGGAAATGAGCTTTGGCTACTAAATATATGATTTTTCATGTATATGTATATGACAAAAATCTATGTATTTTGCCAATATTATTCTATCATGGATTATGTTATATGATTCTTTAATGATCTATGTGTTATTACCCAACAATATTTATTCAATGTATCAATATTAGAATTTTTTATATGTTGGTATCATTTTTTTAATTATTAATCTCATGTTCGTATACCTTTATTCTCATGTTATATTGATATCTCCCTTGTTTACCCTTTCCATGCATCTGAGATAACCATTTATTATGTCACATTTCCCATGTTATGAAGAATATTACTACGTATATAATCTCTAAGAAGGGTTCTAGCTATGAATAAATTAGTGGGAGATGATTTAGTTGAATTATGGACCGGTTTTTATGTTTCTATATTTCCAAACATACTTGACCAAGAAGATTTTGGAATAGATCATCTTATTTTATAATTAATATTCATATAATAAGATAAAATATCTATATATGAAAAGTTTCAGTTTCTATAGTTTTTATATGATAAATATTTAGTCAAACATTGGAAACTAGGATAAGAATGAAATAGTGAGACCCTAAAAAATAATATAAAGTATAGAAGAATTTACTAGGTTATGGTAAATAAAGGAGTTTTTTTCATAGAAAATATCCCTGTATAGATACAACAACTAGATTTGGATCTATAATAGTTATACCTAAGGGTAATAACTTTAAAATGGAACATTATGAATTGACTCAATCATCATCTGGGGCATGCCAAATTGGACATATTGTATACCTAGTTTCACACTCTTGGGGGATATGGATTAGTTAATTCACATTTTTCTTTATGAACAATTACATAGTATTTGAATTTATTATGATGATGAATGATATAGGTTAAATCTATTTTTTCATAAATTTAAAATATTGATTCATGATTGATGAAATCCTATAAATTATTTTTCTTAATTGTGTGGATTTCAACTATGACTGTTGTTACTCACAATATGTTTTTTGGTCTTATTTGATGGATGAAACCTAATGGAATCAGATTAATTCTCAATCTAATTGATAATGAAATGATTTTCCACATAAGGAACTAATTTTTAAGGTATATAGAATTAAAAATCTAATTTCTATGATCAAATAATAGTCTCAACCTATGAATCATACAGAACATGAAAATAAGTATAGGTTGGAATAAATTGTTATTGAGTTCTTCATGAGGAAAATTCTAACATCTTTTAGTTGTACCACTAATCCACTAGTTTATAAGAAATGAATTATTTCCATTTAAAGTATATTTTATGTTATTCATTGTTTGGAGTGTTAAAAAGTGTTAATCTATCATTTGGATAGTGTAGAAGATCAATGGTGGACTCTTATCAATAATACAAGGAAACCTAAATAAATTGACTTCACAGTATGGGATGATTTAGAGAGATAATTATTTAAATAAATTAGTTCAATATATTGTTTGAAAAAAAGTGGATAAGGAGTTATTTGTACTGAATTATAAGGATTATGAATTCGGTGGAACCTATGTGTAAAATTTTACAAGACATGTGACTTATACTTTTTGAATTATCATCCTACATGAAGGTATTGATGATCAATTCTATTGTAGCTTATAAACACGTTCTTAAAGGGAGATAATGATATAGGACTTTGATATATTTTAATTAATAATTTTATGTTCTATCAAAGTGTAAATGATGATATAATTTACCCATCAATCTTATTGGTTTTGATATGAAAGGAAAGTTGTAATTCAAAAGAAACATTAAATACTATAGATAGAGAAAAACAATATATCTTTCATGCTTGAATTGTGGAAGGAAACATAGAGGAAATAATGTTAATGGTATTACTATATTTTATATGTTTATAAATGAATGGCATCAAGAAATAAAATGATTAATATAGGAAAATAAGATTGCAACTGATGTGAAAAAAATAATTATCCACAGATTTCACCAAACACACTCCCATGACTCTATTACAAGGAGTATGAAAATTATGGTAAATAGTTTTCAAATTAAATGGTTAATAATGAAGATCATTTTCACCAACCTCTTATGTTGATATATAAAGGGAAAACTGTTGTGATTACTATTAATAATGAGGGGTACGATAATGATGTGATGAAAGGAACTCTTATCATCCACTCTAGAACTGATAATGTCTTATATTAGTTAATATCTACCCACTCTTTATATCTAAATAATTTAATACGGGTATACCAAAACCACCTTAATGATTATATGTTTAATTATAAATGAAAACACTGTATGTTATGATGATATAAGCTTCAGTGTATGATTTTTCTCTTATTGATGTTTTTGAGAATGTGAATATAAAAACCCTATGATTATTCCTCTAGTTGAATGTGAGTTTATCCTAGAAATGGATAATATTTCTACATATAAATCTAGCATAAATTTATAAGGAATATAATTCATGTTTTATATTCCAAAACCAACCTATGATCATTAATCCCTTCATTGATAGATATGTACATCCAACAATGATCACATCCATTATATGTTTTTGACTACAATGAAAAAGTGGTGTTTATCTCATATGGATGTGAATAAATTATACTTGGATGATAATCATCATTTTTGGAGTTTCTTAATTTATTTTTTAATGATTTTCCATTTCATCCACCAAATCATGAATTTGAGCTCAAAATAGAACTTATACATGGAGAAAAACAAGCATAAACAAGTCCATATAGAATGAACCCAATTAAGTGGAACGAATTAAAGAATCAAACCCTAAAGAATCTTGAAAAGGGATTCAATTAGAAAAGTTTGTCACCACAGGGTGAAACTATTATTTTTAATTAAAAAATATGGATTGGTGCGACAATACATTGATTACTGGGAATTTATCAAGATCAAAATCAAGAACTAGTATACAATACCTCATATTGATTAATATTTTGATCTACGACATGGATATCAATAGTTTTACAAGATTGAAATTAATTATGGATTTCCTCAATTGATGTTCAATAAAGAGGATATACTTAAGAAATCCTGTCATACAATGTATGGAAACTGTATGTATATATTTACTCATTTTGTTATTACTAATTCCCCAATTATCATTATTTCTTTAATTAAGAGAGTCTTTAGAGATTCCCTTATTCATTTTCGGGTAGTGATAATATATGATATAATTATATATTAAATGAGAAACTAGGTTTATTAAATCAATTGATAATTTTTTAAAATACCCTAAAAAGGAGATACTACATGAAGAAATTATAATTTGTGAATTTTTTATACAAAAGGATTCATTTTTGGGTTATATAATTTGAAGAGAGAGTATATTGTTAGATCCATCACAGAAAAAAGTTATTCATCATTTGATGAAATGAAAAACTATAACAGATAACACAATTTTTCTTGGATTTTAAGAATTTTATCTATGATTTATGGATAATTTATCATGAATATGTTATCAACTCACCATGTTAATTAATAATGGAGAAAAAATAGTTTGTACTGGTAAATGTGAAGATAATTTCAGTGAACTAAATATATGTTTAGTCCCATTATAGGCACCAAGGTCATAAAGGATGCTAGGTTTTTGGTTATTCTAAACATTTTTCATTTGTCAAGATGATGTGACTTCTCATCTATGATGATCTGAGTCCTATTGCGGTCTGAGGGCATTTTTTAAACTGAAATAGAAAAAAATAAAATCGGACCACATACATTTTTTCTAATATGATGTCATGTTAATCATATTCTTTTAACTAGTGATCACTAATCAATGAATCCAAAGTAGAATACATCTAGATCTTATATAGGTTCTTCACAAATCCATAATAGCATTGATTGTAAAATTTAAGGTGCTACTATGGTGATCCTATGATTTCTTCAATGTCTCAAAGATCAAAACATCGACGTACCTTTGATACATAGAGATAAACTCAATCTGATCACCTAGATCAAGATTCTTCCTATCTAGGAATTGGGGAAGGTCATAGAGGGTTTGGAAATATTAAATTGAGTTTTCATTTTGTGAGATCCTCTCCCCTCCTATCTATAGTGGATGTTCAAATAGCTGAATAGGTTTCCATGATCTTAGTTTATTAAACATCCACTAAATAAATTATTATAAAAAAATAAACATCATCAGAAATATAATTTATATATTTTTTCACATACCTATATTATATATTAAAGATTTTATGTTATAAACTTACTAATTAACTCTTTTCGTAATTCCAACCAAATATTAAACGGACTAGGAGTATTAAAATATTAATCATTCGAATAATATTATTTATCGAAATCACTAAATACCTTGTGAATAATTTTAACAAATAAATTCAAATCAATTATTCTTTAGATAAATAATATGTATTTTTTTATTTCTATTGTGATCAGAAATCCTTTTAAAAATCTATGATCATAGTGGTGGGTCCCACCATGTCTGATATAACTATTCAAACTATTAGGAGAGATTAGTGAATACTCTATTCTGTTTGACCCACTATGCCATTATCATTATAAGGCCCCAGCCTTAAACCTTAGTTAATCTTGAGTTAATACAAGATTACACATTGAGGATCTTTTCAGGTTTAGAGTTTTAGAGAATTAGATCATCAAACTTGCATTACATTCCACATTTAAACATAGTGGTTACATAAAAGATAGTATTCATTTTTTCCCATTAACAGAAACATATTTAAAATAAAACATGGATTCTTTATTAACACTTAATTGACACTATCATCATGTCATGTACCTTTCCCTTGAGCTGTGAAAAACATTTCAAAAAAACATGGGATGAGCATAAAAAGCTCAGTAAGGGATATAAAAATATGGAAAGGAAACATGAGTTCATATATACATAAGAATGAAATCATACTTTACCCATAAAACATAGGCACTTTAACATACCTCATCAAATCATGAATAAATCATAGAAATCATAATACATAGAAGGTAACTTGAGGCATTCATAACATTCTTACGTAGGGAGTAACCCTCTTGGTTACCTTTGGACTACCCACCATAGTATATTCCCTAAATCTCTTCGGGGAAACCTTAACGTTTCACTCCTTCGCGTTACCCAATGCATTGGAGAGCAATATCGGGCTCACCCGCCCTTAGTTTATCACGGAACCACCGGTTTTCATAACAATGCCCAAGAACCATAACAGAAACGTATCACATAAAACATGCATAAAGGAAACATAACATTTCCACATTTCAATCACAATATAACATTTTAGTATATTGAAATAATGAATCCATTCAAAAATAAACCATTTGCAAAACTATTTAAAACATTTAATAAAGAGATTTTTGAATCAAAGTGTCCCATACCACCTTGAAGCTTTTAAAATTTTAAACCATTAATATCTATATAAAGAAATCCTTAAAACCATTTTGAAAACATGGATATTAATAAGAACAAATAATTAAAACATTTAAAGCGGTATTTTGGTTAAAGGGGTTCTACCAAAATTAGAGACACTTGAATACAATAATTGAGGAATAACATTTAGTCATAACTTTATAATATCATGAGAATAAATGGATTCATGATATAATATTCCAAAGGGAAGTATATACACCATATAAGAGTGAATTGGTGAATAACAATAATGAAGTCTCAATATAAATGTCAAATGTGATGAATTCCCTTATAAAGAAGGTATCCTTCAATTAAGGATAATTCAATCTCAAAATTATGTGTAACAAATATAAATACACCCAATATAAGTGGATATTACGTTTAAAACAATAAAAGTTCATTCACACATATTCAAAAGATGACATATTCAATAACTACATGTTGAACCCAAAGAAATCGAAATTGGGTTAAAAAGTTCCCTTGGTAAAATTCGACAGCCTAACAGCATCACTTCAAAATTCAGAAAATGAGTTGACGAGGGATAAAAAGGGAATCTCATCACTTGGAAATAAAATTTACATCATTAAGGATATAAAAGAACATATCCCAACATAATAGTATGTGAATTAAAAGACATAACAAAAGAAGTCTTTTAAAAAGAGGAGGGTGAAAGGTCCCCTTACCGAGTTGGGTAACTTTCGAAACGTACACCCCATGGAAGAACGGTCATACAATGAAGATGTGAATACCCATAAATGAAATTATACTACAAAAAGTGTATAATAATGGGAAGTAAATACACCACTCAAAGGAAATTTTTTCAAATGTAGCATAAATCTCATGGGAATAAAAGTGAGATGAAAAACCCCTTACGAAAACTCGGCAGCCTAACGACGCCACTTAAAACATACAAAAATGGATTGATGAGATAAAATAGGGTCTATCATAATATTAAAATAAAGTTTAAGGAAATAGGAATATAAAATAACATCCCCCAACATAACAAATAGAAGCTTAAAATAAGTGTCATAAAGGAGAGTACTTAAAAAGAAAGAGAGAGGTTAGATCTCTTACGAAAGTTCGGCAGCCTAACGGTGCCACTCAAAACTTCCAAAATGGATTGATGAGAGAGAATAGGGTCTCTCATCATATGAACATAAAAATTATAGTAGAATTAATATAAAATAACATCTCAATCACAAGAAATATGCACTTAAAAGGAATGACATAAAAGAGTGTACTTAAAAAGAAAGAGAGGAGTAGGATCCCTTACATCAGGTCCGACTTGAATCGATCGTTCTTTAATCTCCTAAATAATAAACTTGAGTTAATTTCTAATTCCTTAATAACCTTTTTCAAGTTAATTATTCCTTTTATATCACTTATTACCATGTCATTAACACTATTTAATTATTTTAGTTAATAACGGTCGTTTAAACGATCATTGGTACTTGAGTCAAAATATGCTCTTTATAATTACAAGTTGTTCATGTATCCATTATATCCCGAGTTATAATCATGATTTATATATCATATATATCATATATATCCAGTAAATATTCATTTTATACTATTCCATAACATTTGGAGATAAAAAACAAAAAGCACCGTTCAAGGAGACGGTAGGCCGTATGTACGCATGAATGCTACTTTCATTTTTTTTCTTTTTCATATTAATGGAATTAAAAATAAATGATATATATATATAAATATAATTCCAGTATAATATATATGTTATATAGGTCACATATGTTCATTAATTTTATTCTTTATACATTCCATGTATTGCATGTACGAGTCACATCACTTGAGGGGGCGGTAGTCCGCACTTCCTCATATGAAATTATCACATTTACACAACATGAAAAGAATAAAGGTATGGTTTAAATATAAAATAAAAAATCATATAGTAAACATAAATACCATATATATCATATATAAAATACAGTGACATCATAATGGCCACCTTTAAAGGTGTTAAAAGAATATTGAACAATCATCGTTTCGTGAGGCAGAAAATCACCAACCACAGAAACAGTATGTTCTTTAACCATTAGACGAAGTTGTGTGTATGTTTAGCTTGAATAATTCTTATAAAAACATCCTAGTATATTTAAGATACTGTATTTTTTACAAAATAAATTAATAAAAAGAGTTTAGGGGGTTGGAGAAGAAAAATAAAACAAAAGGACTCAAGTGAAGACATTACCTTAAAATCGGGTAACTCCCTTTGGTTTGAGCTCAAAGGCTTCCTTGGTAAGTCTTCTGCCCAAAGTGAGGATTCAAGGAGTTATATAGGGATGTGGAGAGACAAAATGGGCATGGTTTGGCCGAGCCAAAGGCTTTTTAAGTGTGGGTAAGGAGGTAGAGGTGGGGCCTTTTATAAGAGGAGGGGAGGGGCACTCTTGGAAAGGTATAAAATGTAACTTTATTTTCAAATGAATTTAGGATTTTAATGGTCCCAAATTGGTGTGTTTCTAGGATAAGGTGATAAGGGTTATAAATCCACCCATCCAATAGGTTTTGTACATGTGTAGGTCTTAGATTTTACATTATCTTTCCATTTTAATTAAATCCTTTATTAATGACGTAATCGATGCATCATCATGATGTCATAAATAATTTAATTTATTTGATGTCTAAAAATTATAAAAAAATTATCATGATGTAGGAAATCTATTTAGATTTATAATTAATATTTATAGACCAAAATATCATTTCTGTAGACAAAAGTAAACATATTTTACTTAGGTGATACATTCTTTGTTACATTTAACATTCTTTAAAAATAAAAAGATAAAAAGTCACTTTCTCACAAAAGTGATTCCATGGGGCCCCCATGTTTGGAACAAGGCATCCCATGGTCAGCCATGAGACAACCAGTAGCCTTAGGACACATTTTGTGGTCATTTTTTATTATTATGATATTATCCTATTATCTTCAACTACCTGATAACTCATTAATCATGATAATTAAAGATAATTATCGTCGTTACTATTCATAATGTCCAAAAACAAAAGAGTATTAATTACATAATTTGGACCTTCTGATTCCAAATATTTAGTCTATTTTACCAAATTCCAAACACCTAAATTTCAATAATTAATTTAAAAAAACTTCCCGTTGTCAAAACAAATAGCGGGTTTTTTAGAAACAATATTTATGAAAAGTTTGGCACTTGTTTGTGCCTAATTCCAAAGTGAAATTAATACCAATGACCATAATTGAATTAAATGGTAAAAATATATTCTAATTACACTTTAAAACAATTTAAAAAGATAATATAACCATATAATTAAATTATATGAAAAATCAGTTTTGATGTAAAATGCAGTATTTTTCACTATTCATTGAAAAATGAACATTGTCAGAAAAATACCAAAAATTAACCCAAGGTAAATTTCAATGTCCAAATAATAAATAATATGTTTATTTTGAAAAATAGAGCTTATAAAATTTTCAAAAGGTGGAATTAAAAGAGGTTCGCCATCAAAAGGCGGTTAATCGACCTTTTAAAGAATATTAGAATGTTTACCCTTAAAAACTGGATTCATTTGCATTTTTAATCCTTTAACATTTATTGACAAAAAGTAAAAATATTTGAAAAACATATATAATCATTTTGTAGTTATTTCTGTTCATTCCCTCCATTACAACGGCTAGGCGTTAACTACCATTTAAAATAATATTATTTTATTATTAGAGTGCAACGTAAGATTTCAAAGAAACTTGTTGTTGCATATTGGGTACGCCATCGAGCATAGCATTCCCTTTAAAGTAATATTAATATTTTATTCACAAATATGGATAAATGTGAAAATTTCATACTCTTTATTTACCTGGGGTGTTACATCCTTCCCCCCTTTTTGGGAATTGTGTCCTCGCAATATTAAAATTGAGCTTGGAAACATCCTTGAACGTCTCACATCTGAACAAGAGTCGGTAAAAAAATAACTTTAAAATAAAGAAAGATAAGTACAAAGGTCACCCGAGTTAACCCATACTAGGATTCCAAGTATGAAAATATGGGCATGGAGGAAAAAACAAAGGGTCATGTTCTGATGGAGAGTGATAGTAGACTTGTCTAGGAGAAAGTTAACCATAAGAAAATCACAAACTTGTGATGGGTTAAATAATATTCAATTCCTCCGTAGGAAAATTTAATAGAAAACATTTTTGTTTTAAGTTACTTTTTATTGAGGAATTTTTTTATAAGGAAACATAATCACTTATCATGTTGACTTTCAACTTTTATTAGATTCCTTACACAAACTCATATTTTCTCCAAAAGACGAGTATTTAGGAAGACTTGTTCACATTAAGAGTACTATAATCAATTTCTTGAGAATCACCTAATGCACAAGAGAGAACTATATACTTCCCATGTCTTTAGACTTTAACCAAAACCAAAACCAAAAAGGTTAGTATAAGATCAAATAATCGAGAAAATGATAACCCTTTATAAAAAGAAAATTTATTCTTAATCTCCAAAATTTTTCCAACAAAACCCAAAGTTCAACGAGGACCATTCTATAAACAATTCGTCCATAAAATTATTCAAAGTAAACAAAACTAAGATTGAAACCCAAATATTTGAAGGATTTAGTCACACAGTTGTCCAAGTTAAATCGTAACATTTATCTCCAAACAACATCAGTTTCTCCTAAAGTCTCGTATTGAAAAGTAATTAACCTAATCACATATCATCCATGATAGGTTAATATATTTCCATAGAAAACTCAAAATAAAATTAATCTTAATTCATAAAATCATCTAACTAAAAGGAATAAGTCAAACTAACCAGGGACTTCACGTAGTCCAGTGGTAGGCGATAAATACCAGTTGCACTTTGGTTGTGGGTTCGATTCCCGCAGCTTTGTCCAACGCGACGGGTTATAACACGGTCTGTGTGTTGTCCTTTTTCCAAAACTATATAATTCTCAAATCATTCCCCAAAAAGAGATAAAATTGTCAAAAATAAACATAACATAATTTAACCTCAATTTTATCTCATGCCTTTCACTTTCATCATAACATATAGTAACCCATAATAACCTCAAAAGTACGGCTCATATAAACCCAAATGGTTCTTTATAACTATGTCCACAAAAGAACAGATAACTATTCATTGAATAAAATTTTCATATATTAAATATCAGGGATACACATAATATAAAAAGTCTTCTAATGTAACCCCATCATCAAAAGAGACTTAATACTCTTAATAATTTCACCATAACTCTTGAAGCCCCTATATGTTGACATCTTACTCATTCAACATTCTTCATGATCCATTAAACATTCATTTCCAACTTATTCTGAAATACTTCTTTCCTACAAACAAAATCATGAATCATATCCTAAGATTCCAAAATAGGAAAACAATAGTTATGAAATAATCCATACCTTTGATTGGTCGTTGTCAGTTTCTTCATCCTCAATTGGAATGTCATTAGGTATTGGTAAACGAATATTTGTACGATCTTGGTGATCCCATTCACGAAACTTCTTCATAGGACATGTGTTTGCATAATGACCATGCACAACACATTTAAAACATTAAATCGATCCCTCAGAAAGAACTTATTTCCCTTTCCTCGAGTCAACTGGATGCTTCCTTTTTCCATGGCAGGTTCTTGCTTTATGACCTTCATTTCCACATCTATAGCATATTTCTATCCCTTTGAAACATTTTCCTAGGTGTTTCTTTCTACATCTTTGACACATAGGTTTTTGAACACACTTACCTTTATGATTATTACCTGTAGTTCCGTAGGGACTTATTTCTCACATATATGATGCCTTAGAGAAATCACCAAGGTTTAGGTGGTCAATAATGACTCCAGATAGTTGGTTGAGGATAATCACAAGAGTTCTCATTGTAGCCCCCATATTATTCAGTTGCTTGCTCAAAAAATTGTCACAGTTTCCTTCACATCTACTGTTACTTTGGTGCCAGCTAGATCCAGCCATTTACTAAAACCAAAACGTTCAGTGTGAGTATATCAACAAAACCGTCATATACTAATGAGGAAGATAAACACTAAGATATACTTACTCATTCACTTTATCTAAAACTAGGACTCTTTCTGAAATCCTAACCATTATGGTAATGTCACTTATGCTTAAAGAATACCCTAACCTCTAAAGTTATCTAAACCGACCTTTGATACCAACTATAAGGCCCCAGCCTTAAACCTTACTTAATCTTGAGTTAATACAAGATTACACATTGAGGATCTTTTCAGGTTTAGAGTTTTAGAGAATTAGATCATAAAACTTGCATTACATTCCACATTTAAACATAGTGGTTACATAAAATATAGTATTCATTTTTTCCCATCAACGGAAACATATTTAAAATAAAACATGGATTCTTTCTTGACACTTCCTTGACACTATCATCATGTCATGTACCTTTCCCTTGACCTGTGAAAAACATTTCAAAAAAACTTGGGATGAGCATAAAAATATCAGTAAGGGATATAAAAATATGGAAAGGAAACATGGTTTCATATATACATAATAATGAAATCATACTTTACCCATAAAACATAGGCACTTTAACATACCTCATAAAATCATGAATAAATCACAGAAATCAAAAGACATAGAAGGTAAATTGAGGCATTCATAACATTATTACGTAGGGAGTAACCCTATTGGTTATGTTTGGAATGCCCACCATAGTATATTCCCTAAATATCTTTGGAGAAACCTTAATGTTTCACTCCTTCGTGTTACCCAATGCATTGGAGAGCTATATCGGGCTCACCCGCCCTTAGTTTATCACAGAACCACCCGTTTTCATAACAATACCCAAGAAACATAACATAAATGTATCACATAAAACATGAATAAAGGAAAAATAACATTTCCACATTTCAATCACAATATAACATTTTAGTATATTGAAATAATGATTCCATTCAAAAAGAAACCATTTCCAAATCCATTTAAAACATTTAATAAAGAGATTTTTGAATCAAAGTGTCCCATACCACCTTGAAGATTTTAAAATTTTAAACGATTAATATCCATATAAATAAATCCTTAAAACCATTATGAAAACATGGATATTAATAAGAACAAATAATTAAAACATTTAAAGCGATATTTTAGTTAAAGGGGTTCTACCAAAATTAGAGACACTTGAATACAATAATTGAGGAATAACATTTATTCAGAAATTTATAATATCATGAGAATAAATGGATTCATGATATAATATTCCAAAAGACAGTATATATACCATATAATAGTTAATTGGTGCATAACAACAATTAAGTCTCAATAGAAATGTCAAATGTGATGAATTCCCTTATAAAGAAGGTGTCCTTAAATTAAGGATAATTCAATCTCAAAACTATGTGTGACAAATATAAATACACCAAATATAAGTGGATATTAAGTGTAAAACAATAAAAGGTCATTCAAACATATTCAAAAGATTACATATTCAATAACTACATGTTGAACCCAAAGAAATCGAAATTGGGTTAAAAAGTTCCCTTGGTAAAATTCGACAGCCTAACGGCATCACTTCAAAATTCAGAAAATGAGTTGATGAGAGATAAAAATGGCATCTCATCACTTGGACATAAAATTTACATCTTTAAGGATATAAAAGAACATATCCCAACATAATAATATGTGAATTAAAAGACATAACAAAAGAAGTCTTTTAAAAAGAGGAGGGTGAAAGGTCCCCTTACCGAGTTTGGTAACTTTCGAAACGTACACCCCATGGAAGAAGGGTCATACAATGAATATGTGAATACCCATAAATGAAATTATACTACAAAAATTTTATAATAATGGGCAGTACATACACCACTAAAAGGAAATTTTGGAAAATGTATCATAAATCTCACGGGAATAAAAGTGAGATGAAAAACCCCTTACGAAAACTCGGCAGCCTAACGGCGCCACTTAAAACTTACAAAAATGGATTGATGAGATCAAATAGGGTCTCTCATCATATTAACATAAAGTTTATAGAAAGAGTAATATTAAATAACATCCCCCAAAATAACAAAGAGGATCTTAAAAGAAGTGTCATAAAGGAGAGTACTTAAAAAGAAAGAGAGAGGTTAGATCTCTTAAGAATGTTCGGCAGCCTAACGGTGCCACTCAAAACTTCCAAAGTGGATTGATGAGAGAGAATAGGGTCTCTCATAATATGAACATAAAAATTACAGTATAACTAATATAAAAGAACATCCCAATCACAATAAAAATGTGATTAAAAGGAATGACATAAGAGAGTGTACTTAAAAAGAAAGAGAGGAGTAGGATCTCTTACCTCGGGTCCGACATGATTCGATCGTTCTTTAATCTCATGAATAATAAACTTGAGTTATTTTATACTTCCTTAATAACCTTTTTAAAGTTCATTATTCCTTTTATATCACTTATTACCATGTCATGAAACTATGTAATTATTTTAGTTAATAACGGTCGTTTAAACGATCATTGGTACTTGAGTCAAAATATGCTCTTTATAATTACATGTTGTTCATGTATCCATTATATCCAGAGTTATAATCATGATTTATATATAATATATATCATATATATCCAGTACATATTCATTTTATACTATTCCATATCATTTTTAGATAAAAAACGAAAAGCACTGTTCATGGAGACGGTAGGTCGTACGTACGCATGAACGCTACTTTCATTTTTTTCTTTTTCATATTAATGGAATTAAAAATAAATGATATATATATATATTATAATTCCAGTATAATATATATGTTATATAGGTCACATGTGTTAATTAATTTCATTCTTTATACAATCCATGTATTGCATGTACGAGTCACATCACTTGAGGGGGCGGTAGTCCGCACTTCCTCATATGAAATTATCGCATTTACACAACATGAAAAGAATAAAGGTATGGTTTAAATATAAAATACAGAAGAATATAGTAAACATAAATACCATATATATAATATATAAAATACAGTGACATCATAATGTCCACCTTTAAAGGTGTTAAAAGAATATTTAACAATCATCGTTTTGTGAGGCAGAAAATCGCCAACCACAGAAACAGTATGTTCTTTAACAATTAGACGAAGGTGTGTGTACATGTAGCTCGAATACTTCTTATAAAAACATCCTAGTATATTGAAGATACTGTATTTGTTACAAATTAAATGAATAAAATGAGTTTAGGGGGTTGGAGAAGCAAAATAAAACAAAAGGACTCAAGTGAAGACATTACCTTAAAATCGGGTAACTCCCTTTGGTTTGAGCTCAAAGGCTTACTTGGGAAGGATTCTGCCCAAAGTGAGGCTTCAAGGAGTTATATATGGATGTTTAGAGACAAAATGGGAAGGTTTTGGCCAAGCCAAAGGCTTTGGAAGTGTGGGTAAGGAGGTAGAGGTGGGGGACTTTTATAAGAGGAGGGGAGGGGCACTCTTGGAAAGGTATAAAATGTAACTTTATTTTCAAATGGGTTTCGGATTTTAATGGTCCCACATTGGTGTGTTTCGAGGATAAGGTGATAGGGGTTCGAAATCTACCTATACAATAGGTTTTGGACATGTGTAGGTCTTAGATTTTACATTATCATTCCATTTTATTTAAATCCTTTATTAATGAGGTAATCGCTGCATCATCATGATGTCATAATTAATTTAATTTATTTGATGTCTAAAAATTATAAACAAAATATCATGATTTATGAAATATCTTTAGATTTCTAATGAATATTTATAGTCCAAAATATAATTTATGAATAAAAAATTAAAAATATTTTACTTAGGTGATACATTCTTTGTTACATTTAACATTCTTTAAAAATAAAAAGATAAAAAGTCACTTTCTCACAAAAGTGATTACATGGGGCTCCCAAGTTTGGAACAAGGCATCACATGGTCTGCCATGAGACAACAGGTATCCTTAGGACACATTTTGTGGTCATTTTGTATTATTATGATATTATCTTATTATCTTTAACTACCTGATTACTCATTAATCAATATAATTAAAGATAATTAACGTCGTCACTATTCATAATGTCCAAAAACAAAAGGGTCTTAATTACATAATTTGGAACTTATGATTCCAAATATTTAATCCATTTTACCAAATTCCAAAAACCTAAATTTCAATAATTTATTTAAAAAAACTTCCCGTTGTCAAAACAAATAGCGAGTTTTTTAGAAACAATATTTATGAAAAGTGTGGCACTTGTTTATGCCTAATTCCAAAGTTAAATTAATCCCAATGACCATAATTTAATTACATGGTAAAAATATATTCTAATTAAACTTTAAAACAATATAAAAATATAATATAACCATATAATTAAATTATATGAAAAAGCAGTTTTGATGTAAAATGCAGTGTTTTTCACTATTCATTGAAAAATGAATATTGTCAGAAAGATACCAAAAATTATCCCAAGGTAAATTTCAATGTCCCAATCATAAATAATATGTTTATTTTGAAAAATAGAGCTTATAAAATTGTCAAAAAGTGGATTTAAAAGGGGTTTTCCATCAAAAGGCGGTTAATCGACCTTTTAAAGAATATTAGAATGTTTACGCTTAAAAACTGGATTCATTTGCATTTTTAATCCTCTAACATTTATTGAAAAAAAGTAAAAATATTTGACAAACATATATAATCATTTTGTAGTTAGTTCCTTTCATTTCCTCCATTTCAACGGCTAGGCGTTAACTACCATTTTAAATTATATTATTTTATTATTAGAGTGCAACGTAAGATATCAAAGAAACTTGTTGTTGCATATTGGGTAAGCCATCGAGAATAGAATTCCCTTTAAAGTAATATTAATATTTTATTCACAAATATGGATAAATGTGAAAATTTCATACTCTTTATTTACCTGGGGTGTTATAATCATGATAGTTTTAATTAATATTCATAGACCAGAAGTGGATTATAGACACCCATCAAGGCCCTAATAGATAAAAGGATATTAATAGAAACAACAACCAACCTACGAACACATACAATTTAATATAAACTTTGTTTCCATTATATCACATAAATCATGACACACACTTATGTCATCGCCCTTTAATTTCATTATTATTTTTTGATCTTACTGGAAGGATTTACATCTATTTAATTATCCATAAACTTATAAAGGTATTAACATTTTTATCAACTGGATTGAGATATACTACTTAATTAATTTGGAATAAACAAATCCTATCATGATCATTAATCCTATCCCATACCACTAATGACACCCCCAACATAAGACACCTCGCAACGATTTCATTATCATTGGTTTTTACTTAAATCAATGTAGGATAACAAATAGAGGAAAATGTAAATGATGTCTTGTTAGGATACCTGTACACATGTCCAAAGATAGGAACAACAAATGACATCCAAAAAATATGGGTTTCCCATTGGTGGGTTTTTCCTCATGATCTCACAACTATAGATCACCAAGTGAAAAATTCATGAGAATAATTACAATGCTTATGAGTCCCCAACACCTGGTAGTCAATCATCAAATTTTTCTAGTCAGTATGATTGTCATATAAAAGAAATATTTTAAAGTTATTTTTCATTTAATTTACATCCTTTCTTTGTTTTGGGGGTTTCCCTAGGTTTTAGGGAGGAATAGATGAGTATTCATGAATTGGGCCAAGCCGTGAGCCCAATTCCAGATTAAACAAATAAATTTTGTATCTTTTATAACTTTTTCATTTTTCAATATTTTTCATCCATTAAAATTTCTAATTGACCTACCCTAACCTATTAACACCACCAAGGTAATTTGGAGCTTTTAGAAATCCATAACCAGGGGTTATTTGGGTTTTTGTCTAAGGGATTGGGCCTGCCCGAAAGACCAATTCCTGTTTTAAAAATAAAATTTTATTTTGTTGTAACTTATTCAATATTTGGGCTTGTTCTGTGATTCCAAGTCTCACTCAAGCCCAAGTAACCCAGCCGCGCGCCTGAACTCTCTCCCACCAATTTGGAGCTCTGTAGAATCGCGATTTTGTGCCGATCTTCATAGGGTTCCTCAAATCTCCCAGATTTGAAGAGTTAAAGTATTTCTTTCATAACTCTCTCAATTCTCAATATTTTTCCTCCATTCCAGTTCCTAAATGAGATAATACATCTCTTTCGAACGTACCCTAAATTTGGGCTCTTTTAAATTTCAGATACTGGAGTTTTGGAGTGATTACTTCAAGATACTTCAAGTAAATGAGCCCTTTTCTTTCCTCTTTCAAATTACTTTGGGTTTAACTCATTGTTCTTAGGGTTTCCTCGGTTATAATTGAGTTTAATAATGTCCAGAAACTAGTATTTCGAACCTAGGGTTTAACTTTGGGCTTTCTTGGCCAATTTGTGTGGTTTTAGGTTTAATCTAGTTCTCTCTTTGTGCGGCGGGGGTGCGATTTGATTTCGCACGGAGATTCAAGGGGTTTTGTTAATTTGGTAGGTGATTCCATTGTGTGTGCAATTTTTGTGAATTAGCTTGCTGTTTTCATGGTACTCTAATGTTTACTTCACTTGAATGTTTCTGTAAAAATTGGTTTTAGTTGCATTTATAATGCAAATGAATTTTATGTTCCAATTTTTGGTGAAATTGAGGGGTTTCCATTCGAATCTTTTATTGGACTATTTTGGGATGCCCCATAACTGAATTTTTGGTTTCATTAAAGGGTTTTGAACTGAAATTTTGTTTTAATAACTTACAAGTGTTATCATAGTGTGAAAGGTGGATATCTTAAAGAGCTTTGGGTGAAAAACAATTTGATGTTTTGAGAAGTTGTTTTATTGGAAATAAAATTATTTTATTGTGTGTTTTAAATGGTATAAAATGTGTGTAGCTACTGTAAAATTTTTTTGTGACCAGTAGTGATATTTTATATGAAAAAGTATGTGTGTTGTTTGCTGAAATTGTTTGAGCACAAAAAAGGGGAAGCCCGGGTACTTAGGTGGGGCGGATTTGTACTAGTACGGCTAGTGGATCGGATGGGTTTTGTCTCTGTTCCACTTAGCATATGGATAACTACAACTCTAACTAAACTATTTGGATGATGATTGGGTACCACTAGGTTATGGGTATGTTCCCTACTAGTGGCTCGTGCACGAGAACAGATTTTTCTATGGTTACTCTACACTGAGGTACGAGGTACATAGGGCCCGAAACAACCTAGTGCTTAGGGGTGTTCCTGATTTTGATGCTCATAGGATTTGTGGTATATACCCTTGTTGTGGGTTGTTTTTGGAAGTACATTACAGTAGCTCACATGTCTATTAAATGTGCTAACATTCTGAAATTCTCGGATTGAAAACTGTTTTCATTTGAAAGTTGCATTTCTTTGAATTTTAACACTGTTTCACCTTGTGTATTAAAATTTCTTGTTTTGTTCACATTGTATTGCATACTCTTTGGAATCAACTGGTGGTATCCTATTGGGCGTAGGATCACACCCTACTTCCACCCCTTGGGTTTAAGTAGACCTGCTCATGCTTGACTCAGGTAAAGGGAAGGCTAAGGGTGATGGTGGTTCGGGATGTTAGTCCCCATCGTTGGGGCGGAGTTATGGGGACGGCTTGCGGGTGATGATCCCCTTGTCATGTGGAGTCCATGGGGATGTCTTTATGTTGTCATTATTTGTTTTTAGACCACTTTTAGTGTATTTAAACTTATGTATTCAGATCTGGTTTTGTTAAGAATTGTTTAGCATGAAAATTTCAGATTTTAATAATTGATTGTTTTTTTATGATTTATGCTATCATACTCGGGTAAATCGTTCCCAAACCAGATTTGTTTGATACCCGGGCACTTGTGCCAGCCCGTGGGGATAGGGAACGCCCTTCGGGCCTTGCCACTGGCCGGATTTGGTGCCGTTAATGGTGGCGACCAGATCCGGTTCGTGACAAAATGGTATCAGAGCAGGTTAATGTTTTTGGGTTATATTGTTATTTTGAGATGAGTCGGGATAGACAGGAGCTAGGAATGTTGGGGCTCGGGGTATTGGTTGTGATTAGGGTGCCTGGCCCGCACCTCTCATGGCAGACCTTGAGTCACCAGAGGATGTTGGAATTTACTGATTGACTTCACTTCCAGGTGAGACGTGTGGGCTGCAGACCACATGTGGACATCAGGCAGATGTGGAGTAGTTGTTTCTTTTATTACAAGAATGTGTTTAGTTTGTTTATATTTGATGTATTTGATTACAATTTTCAGAATTGTGATATTGACCATTTTTTTTTGACTGTTGCATTTTGTAGCAACATGCCTCCCCGGAAAGCTCCCACGCACCCACAGGAGGAAGCTGGAGAGAGTTCTCCCACGCCGATTGATCAGAGGCTAGTCGAGGCCGTGGTCCGGGCTGTCCAGGCTCTAGGATATGGACCAGCTCCAGCTCCAGCTCCTGTTAGAGAGGATTATACTGGTCCTAGAAAGGCCAAGGCCCAGGAGTTCCTGAAAAATAAGCCTCCAACCTTCCGAGGCAGCTCAGAACCCCAGGAAGCAGAAGAATGGCTCGAGAAGATCGAGCGTATGTTTGAGTTCCTGGAAACACCCGAGGAGCTCAGGGTGAAGTGTGCCTCCTTTCTGTTGGAGGGTCCCAACCATAAATGGTGGGAGTTAGTGCTTCAGTCCGGGAAGAATGAGCAGATGCGCTAGGGATATTTCAAGGCTGTCTTCAATGAACAGTATTTCCCTGAGGTGTTGGCTTATGCTAGGTCTAGAGAGTTCATGGAACTTGTTCAGGGGAATCTATCTGTGATGGAGTATGCCAACCGTTTCGCTGAATTGGTTCGGTATGCTCCAGAAATTGTCTCTAATGAGCAAGCGAAGGCCCAGAGGTTTGAGAAAGGCTTGCGACCAGAGATATACTCACAGGTGTTCTTGTTTAAGCTGAGGACCTATGCTGAAGTTGTTGATCGGGCGTGCATGGTGGAGATTGATAGGAAAGTCAGGGCTGGTTTCTGTGGTTCAGTATCAGCAGTGGGTAGTGGCAGCTCTTCAGAGAAGAAAAGGAAGTGGAAGGATCATGTGAAGAGAGGAGGGGGCAGTTCAGGCCACTCTTCCAGGCAGTTTTCTTCTGCGGCTTCTGATGCGAGATCAGTCGTGTGCCACCAATGTGGGAGGCCTGGGCATATCCGACCAGCATGTCCTCTTCCTCCGAAGCCTTGTTACCAGTGTGGAGGTATAGGGCATTTTCAGCGCTTCTGCGGTGTGGCACGTCCACTCCCAAGTGGGGCAGGGTCAGTGGCTTCAAAAGGAGTGCCAGCACAGTCCGAGCCGTCGAGGACTGGGGGATCTCGATTTGGTGGTCGTGGTGGTAGGGATGGATCATCTTCTGGGCAGAGCCAGTTCAGGGCACAACCACATACTAGCGGTCGTCCTCAGGCCGATACTGGACATCTCCATGCAGTGGATCAGTCACCAGTAGGATCAGAGGCAGGACCGTCGACAGTTCGAGGTACCGTTCTGATCGCATCTTCTATAGCTACTGCTCTTTTTGATACTGGTGCCTCTGTTTCATTCATTTCTGGACATTTTGTGGACATGCTGAATTTTCCAACTGAGTTGATGTCTTTTGCGATGGAGTTGGTGACACCATTGGGAAAGAAGAAGGAGCAGGGCCTCAGGTGCCCCTCATGTGCACTTTCTGTGTCAGGGGTCGAGATGGAGTGGGACCTCTTGGTCTTAGATATGGACCTTTTTGATGTCATACTCGGGATGGATTGGCTAGTAAACTTCCAGGCACACATCGATTGCTACAGACGGCGGGTGAGTTTCACATCACCTGATGGGAGTAGTCAGGTTTTTCATGGAGAATGGGATCCACGATCAAGTCGCGCAGGGCCTCCACTCCCAGAGTTGGGAAGTGTTATCTTCCAGTTATCTTCAATTGTGCTAGAGGATGGTCTTTCCCCTGAAGGTGCACTACCTCATGTAGTGAATGAGTTTCCCAAGGTATTCCCTGATGATTTTTCTGGTTTGCCCCCAGAGCGGGATGTGGAGTTTTCGATTGATCTGGCACCGGGAACACAGCCGATATCTCTTCCCTCTTATCGCATGGCCCCCACCGAGTTGAGGGAATTAAAGATACAGCTGGACGACTTAGAATCCAAAGGATTCATTCACCCGAGCGTCTCTCCTTGGGCCGCTTCTGTGTTGTTTGCAAAAAAGGCTAATGGATCCCTCTGGTTGTGCATTGACTACCGGAAGCTGAATAAGGTAACAATTAAAAACAAATACCCTTTGCCCAGAATAGATGATTTGTTTGATCAGTTGAAGGGGGAAAAGTGGTTCTCAAAGATAGACCTGCGTTCAGGGTATCATCAACTCAGGGTGAAGGAGTCAGATATCCCCAAGACAGCCTTCCGAAGCAGGTACGGCCACTTTGAGTATTTGGTCATGCCCTTCGGATTGACCAATGCTCCAGCGGTATTTATGGCACTAATGAATAGGGTGTTCCATCAGTATCTCGATTCCTTTGTTGTGGTGTTCGTGGATGACATTCTGGCATACTCTTGCTCTGAGGAGGAACACGAACATCACTTGAGGATCGTTTTGGGTACATTACGAGATCACCGCCTCTATGCAAAGTTGTCAAAGTGCACTTTCTGGATCAGAGAGGTGAGATTTCTGGGGCATGTGATCTCAGAGCATGGAGTTTCAGTGGACCCTGAGAAAATTAGTGCAGTCATGTCATGGGAGAAACCGAAGAATGTGTTTGAGATCAGGAGTTTTCTTGGCTTGGCCGGTTATTACAGGCGATTCGTTCAGGATTTCTCTCGGCTTGCTTCACCGATGACTTCCCTCACCCTGAAAGGGGTGAAGTTTGTATGGGGTCCAGAATGTCAGGCATCGTTCGAGGAGCTGAAGAGGTGGCTGACTACCGCCCCCGTGCTGATTTTTCCAGAGGCTGGAAAGGGATATGTGGTCTATTGTGATGCTTCAGGTATGGGTCTTGGGTGCGTTCTTATGCAAGATGATCATGTGGTCGCGTATGGATCTCTCCAACTTCGACCACATGAAAAGAACTACCCAACCCATGACTTGGAGTTGGCAGCGGTGATGCATGATTTGAAGACTTGGCGTCACTACCTCTTTGGGGAAAAGTTTGTGGTATACTCTGATCACAAAAGCTTGGCTTATATCTTCTCGCAGAAGGACCTCAACTTGAGGCAACGTCGCTGGATCGAGTACTTGCATGGGTTTGACTTTGACATTGTCTATACCCCAGGAAAGGGTAATGTAGTGGCTGATGCTTTGAGCAGAAGAGTTCCAGTGCAGGCTTTGAGGAAGTCTAGTGATGAGTGGGTATTGATGGGTCTCTTTTCTCAGATGCATGTGGAGGCCAGGGAATACAGTGGAGGGGCATTCTTGGCAAGTGTCCAGTTGACTCCTTCTCTATTGTAGTTGATTCAGCAGGAACAGCCCAGTGATGATCTTTGTCAGTGGTCTAAGAAGTTCCTTCATGGTGGGGAGACATCCTCTGATTGGTCGTCATCTCCCGAGGGAATCTTGTGCTTCAAGGGCCGTTCAGTAGTGCCATTATCTCTATGGAAGGTGGTGATGAAAGATAGCCACCAGTCTCAGTGGGCTGTCCATCCGGGTTCCACTAAGATGTATTATGATGTTTGTCGGTAGTTTTGGTGGCCTGGTATGAGACGGGACATAGCAGACTTTGTTTCGAAATGCTACACATGTCAGCAGGTGAAAGCAGAGCACCAAAGGCCATCCGGTTTGCTCCAACCACTACCCATTCCTACCTGGAAGTGGGAAGAGGTTTCCATGGACTTCATTGTTGGCTTACCTCGTACACCTCGGGGTAAGAATGCTATTTGGGTGGTGATTGACCGTCTGACCAAATCAGCCCACTTCATTCCGATTAAAGATACAACTAAAGTAGATGAGTTGGGCCATTTGTATCTTCAAGAAGTGGTGAGACTCCATGGTGTACCATCAGCTGTTGTCTCGGATAGAGACCCCCGCTTCACTTCTCGATTTTGGGAAGGCCTTCAGAAGTCCTTGGGGTCTCAGATTAAGATGAGCACAGCATACCACCCACAGACGGATGGTCAGACAGAGCGGGCGAATCAGATATTGGAGGACATGCTTCGTGCATGTGTCCTGGACTTTGGCGGTTCTTGGGATAGCCATTTGGGATTGGTAGAGTTTTCTTATAATAATAGTTACCAATCCACGATTCGAATGGCCCCTTTTGAGGCGCTCTATGGTCGGCCTTGTCGGTCCCCCCTATGTTGGGCTGAGGTAGGAGAGACTTCACTGTTGGGGCTGAGCCTTGTGCAGGAGACTTCTGAGAAGGTCAAGTTGATCAGGCAGCGCTTATTGACAGCTCAGAGTCGTCATAAATCTTATGCTGACCGGAGGCGTCGAGACCTAGAGTTTTCTGTGGGTGACAGGGTATTCTTAAAAGTGGCCCCTCGTCTGGGCCATCGTCGATTGGGGAAGAAAGGTAAGTTGATGCCACGGTATGTCGGACCCTTTGAGATCACCGAGCGTATTGGTAAGGTGGCATACAGGTTGGCCTTACCTTCTCAGTTGACATCTATCCATGATGTCTTCCACGTCTCCCAGTTGAAGAAATACAATCCAGATCCATCCCATGTGTTGAGTTGGGAAGAACTAGAGATAGAGCCTGACTTGTCTATCGTTGAGAGGCCGGTGAAAATAGTGGACTCCCAGGAGAAGATACTTCGAGGAAAGTCTATTCCTTTAGTCCGGGTTTTATGGCAGCATTGGAATGATACACATGAGACATGGGAGCGAAAATCATGGGTCAAGGAAGAGTACCCATTCTTATTTTCCAACCGAGATTCATGTTGACTTTCCGGGGCGGAAAGTCCTTCATGGTGGGGAGAATTGTCACATACAAGACATATTTTAAAGGTATTTTTCATTTAATTTACATCCTTTCTTTTTTTTGGGGGTTTCCCTAGGTTTTAGGGAGGAATAGATGAGTATTCATGAATTGGGCCAAGCCGTGAGCCCAATTCCAGATTAAAAAAATAAATTTTGTATCTTTTATAACTTTTTCATTTTTCAATATTTTTCATCCATTCAAATTCCTAATTGATCTACCCTAACCTATTAACACCACCAAGGTAATTTGGAGCTTTTAGAAATCCATAACCAGGGGTTATTTGGGTTTTTGTCTAAGGGGTTGGGCCTGCCCGAAAGCCCAATTCCTGTTTTAAAAATAAAATTTGATTTTGTTATAACTTATTCGATATTTGGGATTTTTTGGTGATTCCAAGTCTCACTCAAGACCAAGTAACCCAGCCGAGCGCCTGAACTCTCTCCCACCCATTTGGAGCTCTGTAGAATCGCGATTGTGTGCCGATATTCATAGGGTTCCTCAAATCTCCCAGATTTAAAGAGGTAAAGTATTTCTTTCATAACTCTCTCAATTCTCAATCTTTTTCCTCCATTCTAGTTCCTAAATGAGATAATACATCTTGTTAGAACGTACCCTAAATTTGGGCTCTTTTAAATTTCAGATACTGGAGTTTTGGAGTGATTACTTCAAGATACTTCAAGTAAATGATCCCTTTTCTCTTTCAAATTACTTTGGGTTTAACTCATTGTTCTTAGGGTTTCTTCGGTTATAATTGAGTTTAATAATGTCCAGAAACTAGGATTTAGAACCTAGGGTTTAACTTTGGGCTTTCTTGGCCAATTTGTGTGGTTTTAGGTTTAATCTAGTTCTCTCTTGGTGCGGCAGGGGTGCGATTTGATTTCGCATGGAGATTCAAGTGGTTTTGTTAATTTGGTAGGTGATTCCATTGTGTGTGCAATTTTTGTGAATTAGCTTTCTGTTTTCATGGTACTCTAATGTTTACTTCACTTGAATGTTTCTGTAAAAATTGGTTTTAGTTTCATTTATAATGCAAATGAATTTTATGTTCCAATTTTTGGTGAAATTGAGGGGTTTCCATTCAAATCTTTTATTGGTCTATTTTGGGATGCCCCATAACTGAATTTTTGGTTTCATTAAAGGGTTTTGAACTGAAATTTTGTTTTAATAACTTACAAGTGTTATCATAGTGTGAAAGGTGGATATCTTAAAGAGCTTTGGGTGAAAAACAATTTGATGTTTTGAGAAGTTGTTTTATTGGAAATAAAATTATTTTATTGTGTGTTTTAAATGGTATAAAATGTGTGTAGCTACTGTAAAATTTGTTTGTGACCAGTAGTGATATTTTATATGAAAAAGTATGTGTGTTGTTTTCTGAAATTGTTTGAGCACAAAAAGGGGAAGCCCGGGTACTTAGGTGGGGCGGATTTGTACTAGTACGGCTAGTGGATCGGATGGGTTTTGTCCCTGTTCCACTTAGCATATGGATAACGACAACTCTAACTAAACTATTTGGATGATGATTGGGGACCACTAGGTTATGGGTATGTTCCCTACTAGTGGCTCGTGCACGAGAACAGATTTTTCTATGGTTACTCTACACTGAGGTACGAGGTACATAGGGCCCGAGACAACCTAGTGCTTAGGGGTGTTCCTGATTTTGATGCTCATAGGATTTGTGGTATATACCCTTGTTGTGGGTTGTTTTTGGTAGTACATTACAGTATCTCACATGTCTATTAAATGTGCTAACATTATTAAATTCTCGGATTGAAAACTGTTTTCATTTGAAAGTTGCATTTCTTTGAATTTTAACACTGTTTCACCTTGTGTATTAAAATTTCTTGTTTTGTTCACATTGTATTGAATACTCTTTGGAATCAACTGGTGGTATCCTATTGGGCGTAGGCTCACACCCTACTTACACCCCTTGGGTGTAAGTAGACCTGCTCATGCTTGACTCAGGTAAAGGGAAGGCTAAGGGTGATGGCAGTTCGGGACGTTAGTCCCCATCGTTGGGGCGGAGTTGCGGGGACGGCTTGCTGGTGATGATCCCCTTGTCATGTGGAGTCCATGGGGATGTCTTTATGTTGTCATTATTTGTTTTTAGACCACTTGTAGTGTATTTAAACTTATGTATTCAGATCTGGTTTTGTTAAGAATTGTTTAGCATGAAAATTTCAGATTTTAATAATTGATTGTTTTTTTATGATTTATGCTGTCATACTCGGGTAAATCATTCCCAAACCAGATTTGTTTGATACCCGGGCACTTGTGCCAGCCTGTGGGGATAGGGAACGCCCTTCGGGCCTTGCCACGGGCCGGATTTGGTGCCGTTAATGGTGGCGACCAGATCCGATTCGTGACAATGATGTATATAAAACATATGAAATTTGTTAGAGATTAATTTTATAATATATCTATGTTCTCATTATATCATGGAACATAATATAACATTTTTTTATGATAATTAATCTATAAAAATTACCATTTAAATAGTGTACATAGAAAAGGATATACTATAAGTGTAAAGATATATCCCATATATCTAACTGTATACATGATATGTTAATCAAAAGTACTATTAATGTCTGGTCCATGGAACCCACGATTCAAACACCCAAACTACAACTAGAGAAACTTTATAATAAACCTCGTTAGCTATATCATGATAATTATTAGGTTTCTATTGAGTAATGACTATAGCTATTGAGTCTTCCATGTTTCTACCATATGGTTATTCTAATAAGTGATTCCTAACAACACTGAGTATAACTTCTCAATAGGTTTCATCCCTGAGTATATACCATTTTTATACTATCAAAACATGACATCTTGGATAGTACAAGTAAAAGAATTATCATTATTATATAAAATTACATGGTAAGTATGATTCCATGAACTGGAAAAAATCAATGATTTTAATTAATTCATTTTTAGATTCATTAAAAGTTGTAACAGACATGATATTTTATGGTTTGACATCCACTATCTATTATGATCGGGTATCACTCATCACCTTATCTAGATTGGGATACTAGATCAAATTTTTCTAAGGAATAATATTTTTTGTCCCCTTATAACTCGCAACTGTTCAAATCCACTTTCTAGGTATATTTCATTTGTACTTTCCCAAGTACAATCATATAAATCTTACTTCTTCACTTTAATTTCTCATTCTTATAACTAATATTTTTCTAGAATAAATTATATTTAGGAAATATCATATCTTGTACATATAATGGAATAAGTGATTGATCCATCAAAAAAATATGTTGAATTTAAATCACTATATACATATCCAACCATGAACTATATATGTCATCATAGAGAGATTTATGTCATATGAAATTGGTAAAAATTCTCTTTTGAACTATCACATCATGTTTTTTTGAATACCATGTCACAATATTTATGATAGATAAGGTCTAATAAAAAGTTAGATATACCTCATTAAATAATACTCCCTCGACCACAGGCTTCTAATCTATGTAAATAATTAGATAATTTATTTTTATTTCAGTAACTTCAAACCCTTATTGGAATCCTATAGTTCCACCATCCCTTTCTGGTCTACTAATTTAGACACCTTAATAGAAGTCAGTCTTGATAACCAATTTCAAATTAAATAATCTTAAAATTTAGCTACGAGCTGTAAAATTCTAATGGACTTAGAAGAACTACTTGTTATAACCTATCAGGCCATATTGGTACCATTATTATACCAACCATGTATTGTTCCACCTGAATACCCACAATTGTATTCAAAATAATAAACCCCTATTCACTTTTACTCATAAAATCCATTATTGAATTTTAATAAACCATTTAAATCATAATGGATTAACATTGTAGCATCGCCATCCCAAAAGAAATTGGAAGGGTACTCTGAGCTGGTTTTTTCACATAACCTCAATCATATCGTCTCTAATATCAGAGGTCTGTAACTACAAACAAGGGACTTTTTAATTTGTCTGTGTGGAGTACTATTCACTCATAGGTAATAAGTAATAGATAGTGGAAGAAAACCAGTTTATAACTATAGAGGAGGCATATAAATAAATAAACTATAGCATAGAAAATATAAATAATCCAACTGAATAAATTACCAGTGCAGAAGATGATTGATAAAATAGATACAAAATAATGTACATACATGATATCTTTTCAAAAAGAAATTTACGGAATACAGGAACACTATAATTCTACCAAATTGAAAGAAAAATCTCAAAGTATGACAATTTCATCCCGACCAAGGCTATGTTTTCTTCCCCTAGTCTCCAACTTAAGAAGCAATAATCAATCAAGCCTCTAGAGTAGAACACTTCCCTTTTTCAATACATGCGATCATATAATCTACATGGGTGTCAATGACGCCCATGTAGGGGTGTGAGATAAAATCCCAGTAGGTTTTCACCCACGGTGTATAAACCATTTCATTTTTTGGAATAAAATAAAGTAGTGTAACATTATATATTAAATGCAAGCAGTTAAATAGAAAACTAAATAAGTTTAACTTGGTTCGATAATAATCAATACCCCTATCACAATACTTTCTTCAGCCTAATCTGGGAGTCTGAATAATGTACATTTAGGGAGCCTCATGTACACATATATAAAGGCCTAGGAAAAAATAGTAAAAACATGGAGGAAGCATACCCTAAGATTGTTCACTAACATGGATTATAAATTATTTTTCAACATTGTGTATTTCAAGACACGAGAAAAACATCACAATTCTCAAGAGACTCAAGGAAACATTAACAAAAAACCTTTTGTGAATCATTGTTATTATGTTAATGTTGAGAGTTGGAGTCTGAGGCCGTCATGAAGGTATCGCTATGATACATCCTTAAAATTCCCAATACCATTAAGCCTGTCCAAGGCAGTCTTCGGAAAGACCATGTATCACTCGAGGCATGGTTTTATCATGAGTCTGTCTCGATAACACACAGAAGGGGTCAAGTATCACCTGAGTCATGGAATAGACACTATAACAATGGTTCAATCCCTTAATGTCCCTTTGGGAATCAATATCACTCATCAGTATTATAGAAACATAGGGAAACCCTTGTCAGATAGAACCTATGACATCATCTCCATGGTGTAATGTGTAACCTATCAGGAATACAGAGTCCTTTTTTAGACCTTAATATAGAACTCATTTTTTCTAAAAGCCCTAAATTTAATTTATTTTTGATGAATCAGATATCATAGGATATGATTTTATAATTTCAATAAAATAATAAGAGCCACTCAAAGCCACATATTAATGATCAATTTAGTAAAGCAGTTACAACCAAGGAAATTTATGAGCGAAAATAGAAAAAACCCACATTTTAATAAATAAATAAATATGCACAAGAAAATATAAAAAATCTAATAATTCATGGTTCATAATTATTCAAAAATGATTATATAATTTAAACTCAATCAAAAAGTGTTGTGCAACACATATAATTAAATAAATTAAATATTAGAGGCTAAGAATATTTATACCAACCTTGTCAGCACAACCAAATTGTTTTTCATCCCTGTTGATACAATTTGAACAATTCAATTTATGATAAATAAGCCCATAATGATTAAGAGAAACAATTGATTTAAAAATATTGGATGGAATTGAACAAAGATGGTAGGCACTGATGAGAGGTACAACCATGCTTTTATATAAATCTCAATGTAACTAAGGGAAATCAAGTATACTTCTTACCTTATGGTTGTAAATGAACTTATGATCCATGGTCGGCATTGAGTTGACCTAAAATAGAATAAAACAGATGATATTAACGTAAACCCTAATTTCGGGTTAAATCCTTCTGCGATAGATCACGCGACAGATTTTGAACGAGATTGCATGATTCATGGTGCGTGGGTTAGCCATGCCGGGAGGTTTACCATGCACTTAATGGTGAACTAAATGGATGAAGAACATGGGTGAAGCAGTCTTCTGAAGGAGGAGGTGAACCACCAAGGGGGGCCCAACAGGGGAGACACAAAAGGAGAGGGAGAGGAAAGGAAGAGGAAAGGAAAAAATGAAAGGAACAAAAAAGAAAAGAAAAATACAAAAAAAATAAAAGAAATGAAAAAAGGAAAATAAATGGATGAAAAAAATAAAAATGTGGGGAGAATAATGAAGATAAAAATAATAAAAAATGTTATTTTCCCATTTTAATTATTTTTACTTTTTCTATAACCCCATTTATATATTATTTTTAAAATTTACTTGTATCCCTAGATGCTTTCTTATAATTTATATTAAATCTCTTCTTATTTATTTTTTATCCATAATTAATTATTTTATTCCCGAACATCGTGATAAGTCGCGATGTATAATTTTTCATATATTCCATGTAGTCATTAAAATTATTTAAATAGCTTCCTCGGATCCACAATGGGGTGTGAAGGCACACACCCTGGGTCATTTTAAATATTTAGACATTGATTTTAAATGGTACACACATTTATTATAGCCAGGATGTTACAACATCCCCTCCTTAAGACAACTCATCCCTGATTCTCTGTTCCGATGGTAGTGGAACGCTGTCTGAGAAAATATTCCACCATTGAGAATGCACATGAGTTTCCCGCTCCCATGTTTTGTCCTGAACATGTCTGTGTTTCCATAACTCATGGACAATAGGAACTGATCTGCTTCGAAAAAAATTCATGCTATTTTAGACAGTAAATATCATATTCTCCTTAGAGGATGCATCCACCTTGAGATTGATGTCGTGATGATCAATAGAGTGGGACAGGTCTGGGTGATACTGTCAAAGTTGAGATACATGGAAGATGTCATGTCTGGAACTGTACCTATGAGGTAGTAATAACTAATAGTCCACCGGCCCAACCATTTCCATTATCTCGAATGGACTGATGTATGTTGTTGATGAAATCCCTTATCCCCTGATTCTTCGAGGACCAAACCATGTAAAAACATGTAGAAAAACTCGATGTCCAACCTCAAATGAAATAGGCCTATAGTGATGATCATTATAAGATTTATTTCTATACTGAGCTATAGTCATACACTTCTAAATAATATAAACATTCTCAGAAGTCTCATGAACGAGATGAGGACCCAATAGATCTGCCTCACATGCTTCAAGCCAGCATAAAGATAAACGACACAATATACCATAAGTGACCTAATACAGAGCCATTTGAATTGTCATTGGAAAGATGTTATTATAGGTAAACACAAAAGGAGTTATATATATCCCCCAAGAACATCAAAAATCAAGGATACATATCTGTAGCTTGTCCTCCAACACTCGTATAGTCCACTCAGACTGCCGATTGGTCTGAGGGTGATATGCAATACTGAAGAGTTCCTGTGAACCCTATGCATTATAAAACCCTGGGCCAAACCGTGTTGTAAAGAAATAATCTTTGTCTGATAGCACATAATGAGGTACTCCATGAAGTCACACTATCTCCCAGATATATAGCCTTCTGAACTCATCAATTGTAAATGTATTTTGAATAGGTAAGAAGTGTGACACCTTGGAAAACCTATTGATGATACCCCATTTTTCATCTCTACCTTGAGGTGATCTCAGAAATGCTGTAATGAAATACACGGTGATGCCTTTCCATTTCCAATTTGGAAAGGATAGAGGTTGTTGAAGTCCATTAATTCTTTAGTGATCTACCTTCACCTCTTTATAGGTGGAGCATTGGGAGATGAAACCCTGTATTTTCTTATTCATACCAGGCCACCAGTAATATCGATAGATGTCTCTGTACATCTTGGTCAGTATAAGATGACCTTCCCAAATAGAGGTGTGAGATTCCATCATCATCTCTTCCCGTATATCTGAAGGTACCCAAACATGGAAACAGTAATGAAGAGTTCTAATACCATCATCAACCCAACCAAAAGGTGGGTTCTCTCTTGTAATGTTTTCCTAAAAATTATCCCCTCTGGATCAGACAATTGTCATGTGCGGACTCACTCTAAAAGAGAGGATTTCACTGTAATAGATTCTAAAACAATTTTCCCATGCTGTTCCGAAACACACAGATGCATCTCAGAAAACAATGACATCATCTGCCACTCACTCCGGGATACCCGAATGGATTTTGTTTTAATATTGAGGCTTAAACAGTTATCCATGACATTACCCTCACCTAGAGTATAGTCAAGTTCACTATCAAACGATTGCATGTATTCGACCCATCTGTGCTACATTAAGTTCATGTTTCATTGAGTGGACATATATTTCAAGAATTTATGATCCATGTAAACAATGAACCTTCCATCAAACAAGTAGTGTCTCCAACAACGTAGATCAATAACCACAGATACTAACTCTAGGTCATGCGTAGGATAGTTCTTCTCATGAGGTCTCAGCTAGTCGGATCCATAAGCCATGACTCGATCTCCTTCCATCAAAACTGCACCCAGTCTGATTCCAGAAGCATCATAGTAAATAGTATAGCTTCTATCTGACTCTGTAAGAATCATAATTGAGGTTGTGTTTAGTCTACCTTTCAACTCTTGAAGAGATATTTCACAAGCTTCTAACCAAATGAATTGTACACCTTTCATAGTTTGGGTTTTAAGATGCACTATTAAGAATGATAAATCCTTGATGAAACGCCTATAATAGATTAAAATCCCAATGAAACTATGTATATCTTAAACATTTTGGGGTTTCTCCTAGAAAACCACTAAGTTCACCTTCTCTACATCAACTAAAAAACATTCTTCTGATATTATACGACCCAAGTAGTGAACCTTATTGATCCAAAAGGGGAATTTGTTGATCTTTTCATATAGCTGGTGTTCTCTCAGTGTACTCAGGATGATCTAAATATGGGTTTCATGGTCATTTCTAGAGAAAAAACTCAAAAAGATTTAATCAAAAAAACAACCATAATGGAATCAAGACACGGGTGAAAAATGATTCATCAAATCCATGAATATTTCTGGATAATTCGTGAGACTGAATGGAATAACAAGATAGTCGTGCAAGTTGTACCTACATTGGAAAGACATATGTGGTATGTCAAATGGTTTCACACGCACCTGGTGATATCCCAAACTCAGATAAATAGTGGAGAAAATAGGTTCCCTATGGATTTGGTCGAAGAGATCTTCAATATGAGGCAACATATATCAATTATTTACCATATATTGATTGAGTCTATGATAATCCAAACACAATCTGAGGGTACCATCCTACTTCTAGGATAAACGAACTGGTGATCCCTACATTGATGTACTAGGTCTATTATAACCCTTAGTCTCAAGGTCATCAAGCTAGTTTTGGGTTCTTGTATCTATGTAAGTGCCATCCTATAGGGATGAATAGACACTTGTGTCGCACCTTGAAGTATCTCAATAGAGAACTCCACTTTCAATATTGCAGGTAAGACAGTGCAATTATATGGAAAAACATTACTGAGACGACCCACGACAGAAGAAAAATCCACTAGTTGTGTTCCTTGATTTCTCATGGAGAGACATGATAACTGAGTTGTCACTATGCCTAGTCCTGCATGTTTATGTCCAGATCAATCTACCTGGATATCCCATTATCCCCTGTCTGGATATGTGTCTTGTTCAGTGGATGTGAAGGAAACTCGAGGGAGATAGAAATCCACATGAGAATGATAAGGGACAAGTGAGTCCATAACGAGAATGAAATCTAGGTCGGTGATCTTGAGGACATAAAAATTCCAAAGGAAATGGTACCCACCTATCTCAAGGGGAAAAATCTAGCACTTTTGTATGCCCTCCATTATGAACCCCAAGGGTGTTTCGATAGACATTACACTTTAAAGATACTCGATTTTAAAACCAAGTCTTCCAACAATAGCAACATATAAAAAGGATTATGATGCACCATTATCAAAAAGAGAAGAAACTAAAGTAGATGCTACTAGAATAGTACCTTTAACCATAAATGGTCCATCACTATGCTCCTCTAGTTCTAGTTTCACTGCATAAAAATACTAGAACCATGACCCTGAGATATTGCCTGACTAGGCAGACGAGGTCCACTCTGTTGATCCTTATGACTAGGAACTTGATTTCCTTGACCATGGCATCCACCATTACCTCGGATTGACGGTGTTAAAAGTACATAAGCCTATTTTGGAGTCATGGATCCCATACCTGATGGATGTGTAGGTACTGTTCCTTTTCCAATATATTTTGAGGAGAAAGAGTTTAATAAATTCTAAAGGTGACCTATTTTTTGTAATATAAGTTGTAAAACTTGACCTCATAATCCCAGAGTATGTCCATGAATTGTTACATTGTCATGATTAAATGAAATGAAATTCTGAAGAAATGGTATGTTTAGTAGTCTTAAAAAAACTAGTTACTTACATGTAACTCATATTACATTGGGAAAGGTAACACAATAAAATACATAACAAAAAAAATAACTGCATCCATGAGAACTCAAAAATATGGTCTCCTTCTCATATCCTGTTAAAGTTAAACAGATGAAAGGGGTGATCTCAAATGTCATGTAAGGGTTACTAAAAGTGGAATCTTGAATTTACAATAACTGAATCATAAAATTTTTTCATAGTCAATATGGAATGGTGAATAACTGAAAAACATGCCCTATTAATAAAATCAGAATGAAACTACATCCATAGGTTTTTTCATAGTGAAATCCTCATGGAAGGTAATAGATGAAAATGAATAAAGATATATGATTATAAATTGTACATCATGTATCTAGAACATGATACCACTATACTATCATAACAATTTAAGTCTGTTGGTAAAACCCAGTCTAATTTTTGGAAACATACTCGAAGGGTTTGTCACCAATAGATTTGTCACATGAGACATGTCGATGAATCAAGTTGGTATAGAGGGACCCACCCATCACTGAAAGACCAAATAATTTTTTATACCTAAATTTAATACAAGTACAATATTCCTTCAAAATATCCTTATAGAGTAGAGGATATAGATTCCTCAACATTTCAATAGTTAAAACAACATTCTAAATAAACACCGTATGTAAAAGGGTATACAGCCTAAGAAAATAATCGTATCCATGAACCAATAATATATATATATATAATATTTAAACATTAAAATGAAAAATGATATTAAATGGGTATTGGATACACCACATAAGAATGATTAGGTCTCAATACCAAGTAACTTACAATGAAATGGAAAATGAGACAAAGTCCCAAAGCATGTTGTAATCTATCGAGTTGTATCAAAAAATTAATAACCACCAAATGAATCAAATAATATTATTAATATAAATAGAATCATGATAATATAAATAAAATTTAAGTACACAATACACCACATGAAATAAATATGTGGCGAACAATTGAAATCTCATGGAATAAAAAGTGAGACAAGAAACCCTTGACATTAAGTCCAAAAGTGTTCTAGATTGATCATAAAGACATGAATAAAAAAATTCAACTTCATTAATTAAAATTAAATAAACTCATAATAATTTAATTGATTTAGTATAACCTTATTGGGTTTATTCAATACCTTTTTATTGGTTTAAGTTGTTCAATTTTATTGTTTTGGGAATAATTTCTTCACTGGTTTTCTATATCGATTTACATTTATTCATGAATGGAAGTTCATTTATAATGTTGTTAAGAATATAGAATTTTTAATATTAATTAGTAGTGAAATTTATAGAGATATAATTGATCTTATAATGATCTTGGTTACATATGTTAAAGATGACTTGTTTTATAAATGATAATGATAAACGCTTGGTTTACATTGTAGTTTTGTTCATAATAAACTTTTTTTGTATTATTTTTTATATTATGAGTGTTTAAGGATACCTGAACATTTAATAAGATAATATAAATATATTATGATATATATAAGCCATAAAAATGGTTTCATGTCAAGATTTTAAGATAGTAACAAAAATTTAGAACCCATCTTCCTTGAATGTGATAAATTAACACATCTTAGATAATGTTTTCAACTTTCGTATAAGAGGAAGGGGAAAATAGTGATGTTGAATAAATATTCTATTAGAATAATAAAATTCTAGTTAATTTATGGTATTGTTATTATCAAATAATTTGGATGATGGGAGATGAAGAAAGAAAAGTAAATCCATGAACTTGAAATAAAAGAAAATTAAGAAATCCATCACAAAAATTCGTCAGCCTAACGACGTCACTAAAAAATTAATAAAATAGTTTGATGAGAGAAAGGGGGTCTCTCATAACTCAAAAAAAAATATGGAAAGAAAGGGTAATATGGTATTACATATCAAAACAAAATCCAATTGAAAATAAAATAGAAAACATTAAATGAAGTCTTTATCAAAAGAGAAGGGTGGTAGATTCCCTTACCTTGTAGAGTAACTCCCAAAAAATGAATGTTGGGACCTTGAGGGATTGTGGACACATTGGGATGACTAATAGGGAGGTAAAACTACTAGATAATTGAGAATAATGTGTTTTTAATGAAATAAATTGAAGGGGTTAGTGAGTATTTATAGTAAATGAGATGGAGTTTTTTATTAATTAAAAAAGTCACCTCATTAGTGGTTTTAAAAAATGATAGCCATTCCCATGTTATTTTCCAATGGTTTCAGCCAAAAGGGACACCTCATGTAAAATTTTACTGTACACAATTAAACCAACATTTTATATTAATTATTAAATCATAATGATGTCATTAAACTACCGAAAACTTAAAACTATATTTTTACTAATCACAAAAAATTAAAGTATTTTAGAAAAATCCAAAAAAAATCACCCTAAACATATCTCGACAGGTAGAATTCATAAATGACCACCATTTTTTGAAAATAATTTTCTAAATATTATTAATTTTTTTAAATAAAATTATAATTTAAATAACAATTTTAAATATATAACTAATTTTTTAATACCTTGAAAAATTAACCAACCTCTCATTATATTATAACCTCAAGAAAATAAAATAATAATATGATTTACTATTTATAAGGATTATATTAATATTCATATTACTATTGATAAGTGTATGTTACTATTCATTATAAAAACAAGTTAGTTCTATCAGACTCCAAAAAACATACTGATCACAACAGTAGATGATCATTTTTTGAAATTTAAAACACAAATGTGGAAAATTTAAGTTTAATGTTTAGTTATGACATTCTCCTATAAATAAACATGTTTTGTTTTATTTATACTCAATACTTCATTCAATATATGATATCTAATGAATTGAAAGTATTTAAGAGAAACATACCATAAAATGTTTGGGGTGTTACATTAATCCCACCTTCGAAAATTTCACCATCGAATTTTTTTAGATAGAATTCCCTTCAAAAAGATGTCAGTGGTTCTTATTCATAACATCTTGATGTTCCTACATCACTTTCACCATTTTATGGTTTATCAATAGAACATTTACTAGATGATTTGTCTGATTTCTCAATATCTACTCACTTGTGTCCAAAATATTGATAGGCTCTTCACAGTATGAAAAATCAGGTTCAGGCTCTATTTCTTTATAGGTGAGAACATGCGTTGGCTAGAGCATGTATTTTTTAAATTTGACACATAGAAAACATTATGAAATTTGGAGAGACTTGGTATAATTGCTAAACTGAAAGCTATAGCTCAGATCCTTTCTAGAATTTCAAATGGTCTGATGTACCTGGGGATCAGTTTCCCATTCTTACCAAATCATAAGACACCGTTCCATGGAGATAATTTTAGAAAGACCTAATCTTATACTTGAAATTCAAAACCCTTTCTCCAGTTGTCAGCATAACTATTTTTCCATATTTAGGATTCTTCAATATGGGACTGAATTTTATTTACCTTTGTAGTTGTCTCTCTGATAAGTTCTAGGCCTAAAAGAGTCATCTCACCAAATTTTCTCCCAGCAAATTGGTGTTCGACACTTCTTACCATATAATGCTTCATATAGCACCATTTTGAATGATAAAATGGAAACTATTATTGTTGGAAAATTCTACCAAAGATTTTTATTGATCCCACATACCTTGAATGTCAAGAGAGCATTATCTGAACATGTTTTTCAGTGTTTGAATAGTCCTGTTAGATTGTCCATCAGTTTGGGGGTGATAAGTAGTACTCATATGAAGCTCAGTATCCAAAGCCTTCTGGAAACTTTTTTGTAATTTTGATGTAAACCAAGGATCTCGATCAGACACAATCGATATAGGTGCATCATGAAGTCTTACAACTTAATTAATATATAGTCTTTCCAGTAACTCAAGTGAAAAATCCTCTCTTATAGAAAGGAAATGTGCAGATTTTTTGAGACGATCAACAATTAACCCAATTGCATCATTCCTTCTATAAATCCTTAGTAGTCCTATGAAAACATCCATTGTAATGTTTTCCCAGTTACATATAAGAATAGGTAGGATTTTGTCTCTATGCCTTCACTTATTGTCAAACTTGACACCTTGACACGTAGTCCGAAATTTTACACCTCATATTATCCCACAAAACATATTCTTTTTGATCTCTATAAATATTTGTGTTACTAGGGTTTATAGGGAAATTTGAGCTATGAGAATCATCTAATATCTCCCTTTTTCATCTCAGTTACTGATGGAAAGCATTACCTCTTCCCAAATTTCAGAACTCCTTCCTCATACAGGAAGTCTTCCAATTTCCCATCCTTAACACATTAATTTTCTAGTGTAGATTTTCTCCATCATATTGAGATATTTTTATGTTCTCTAGTAAATATTTTTTAGAAATAATTTGAAATAGGAATGATTATTCCCATTCCTTAAAAATTTCCATATCAATATTTTGTAGATCCATGAATATAGGATCTCTCTTAATCATCATTTGGGTCTGAATTCCACAATCTTTACTAGTTAATGTGTCTTCCACCTTATTTTTATTTTCTGGGTGGTAGTGTATTGAAAAACCATAATCTTTAACTAACTCAATCCATCACCTTTCCCTCATGTTGAGTTCTTTCTGAGTAAAAATGTATTTCAAACTCTTGAGATCCATATATATCTCAAATATTTCTCTATCGAGATAATGTATCTATATTTTCAGAGAAAATGTTATGGCTACTAACTCAAGATCATGAGTTGGGTATTTTTTCTCATGAGTATTCAACTTCATAGATGAAAAAGTAATCACTACTAGAAATTTAGGATATAGCCACGGTTCTAATCAGTGGCTGGTATTGGCGTGGCTATAGGTCAGAGCCTATATCCACAGTTTCAAACCATGGATATATACCTATAGCCAAGGTTTGAACTGTGGCTATATCCCTAAATCCACAGCTCCAACCATAGCTATATCCCTATAGCCACGGTTTTCAAATCGTGGTTATAGGCATTGCCACTGCATAAAAAAAACCCAGCACGGTGAACTGTGCTGGCTGTTGGGAGGACTCTACCAACTCCGCCCTCCCCCCACCCAAAGCTCCCCCACCCTGCACCAGCACCCCCACCCCTTTCTCCTACCCACCTCCCCTGCACCACCCCCCTGCACCTTGCACCCCACCCCCCTCCTCACTGCACACCCCCTCCCCCTAGAAAGCCCCCCTCCCCACCCTGCACCAGCACCCCCACCCTCTACTCCTGCACACCTTCTCTGCCCCACCCCCTGCACCTTAGACCCCACCCCCCTGCACCTTGCACCCCCTGCCCCCTCCTCACTATTGGGGAATCATTGGGAGACACAATGACAGAAACGAGAAAAAACGAAAGAAAAAAAAACAAAGAGGACACAATGATTTACATGGTTTGGGAAAAATCCCTACATCCATGGGAGAGGAAGAATTCACTATATTTGGAGCACAAAAAAATACATAGTATTTTCAGTAGTAAACCCTAGCCTGAAATGGGATATATATGAAGAAGATGGTCCACTTTTCCGAATAGTAAGTCCGCGTTTCTACAGTGATCGGCGACCAACGTTGTCAAAAGTGCTACAGTGAATTTGACCCCGAAGTCCGCACCGCTACAGTGCTTGTTGGTGCCGGTTGGTCAGATCTACTATAGTGGTCAACATTGCTACAGTGCCAGACCCGTGACAGTTGCAGGCCACAAGCATTCGGCCCATCCGGATTGGGCAACACCACCCTATTAGTCTACTCTGAAAAAAAAAGGGATGGCATCAATGAGATTAGAATGGCTCCTTGGGTAACCCTCAAGAATGTAGGTGTTTGGGTCAGCCAAAATAGACCATAAGTTTGTAACATCAAGGCCTCAAACATAATTTTGATCAACCATAAAGGATCCATATTCTTGGATTATGTTAGTTCTAGTATGGTGGTGTCTCTCTTTAATGCATTCATGAAAAATTTTAGAGTTTTCCCACTCCAGAATCCATTTAATTGGATCCCATTCACGAGAAAGAAATTCCTTTTCCAAAAGGCAGACCACCAAATCATTATTCATTGAGATCAAATGACTAAACAGGTCATTATCACAGTAGGACAACAGTTGTGTTTCTAAAAAGATAACATCTGCACAAAAGTTATCTGTGTCTTGACGTCACAGAAGTAGGTTATTTAACCATTCATTAAGATCATGTTGAAGTTCCCTCACCCTATTATGAAGACCAATCCATAGGTTATCATGAACTGGAATGGACTAGGACTCAGAAACTGTGTTGAGAAAACATGGGTCAGAGATCTATATGTGAGAAAAGATGAAGCGATCACCTCTATTATCAGCCTAACAATGTGTCACAAGAATCAGTGAATGGTCTGAATGATCACAAGAATGGTGAAAAAATTAACACTTAGTATGAAATAAATGGCATTCAATTTTTCTAGGTAGTGGTCAAACCTACTCCATGCATGGGGTTCCCCCCTTTGGTTGTTAAACCATGTGAATTGGTCTCGAGAATAACCAATGTCAATTTAACCCTATTGAGAGATAAATGAAGCAAATTCATCACTCTCCCTCCATGGTAAAACTCTACCACCTTTCTTTTCAGATGGACCAACTATAACATTGAATTCACCTCCCATGATACATTGAATTTCCCTATGATCAATGGAATGAATGTCTCACCAAAGGGTTTCTCTAGAAATCATCTCACATTTTTCATAGAAAAAATTTACAAAGAGTTTTCGGTTATCGACATAAATAATTAAGGTTATTAATTGATCATTGGAACACAAAAGGTCTATAGAAATTATATAATGATAGAAAATCAAAATATGAATGTTGTTGGGGTCAGTATGCATGATTTTGTGCACCATGATCCAATGATCAAACCCCAAAATGCGAGAGGAGGTTTGTATAGGATCAAGGTATAAATATAATGAATGGATGAGATGATCAAGTTCATGAACAAGGATGATAGTCTTTTCCCAGGTAATGAGGCCCTAGGAATTCCAATGTAAGAGGGATGTCATTAATGAAGGGTGGGGTGCTGGCAAAGAGGAAACTCTACTGCAGGATTTGGAATCCTAAAGTATCCTAGACTAAGATTTGGTATATGTCCCTCATGTGGAGGAGATTCATAAATATAGAGAGATATCTATTTCCCATTCTAGATAATTTGGAGGAGTAATAAATAAAGTGAAAAAAAATTATATATAAGGGGGAGAAACTTGAGCAACCCAGATCAATCACCTGAATGGGGGGGAGGCAGGGAGATGAGAACCTATACGCCCTTGTGAAAATGACGCTTTCCACTAGGTGGAGGGAAATTTCTTGGATAAATGTTCACATGAGGCTTGAACGCCACAAAGGAATTGTATGGTGTAGAATCAGAGGGTGGGACACAGCCAAGGAGGAGGGGTAGTGGCGGCTCCGAAGGCCACACATACGAAAGAGTGGGAATATCCCTTGGACCAGGTATGTAAGGTGGAGGAAGCAGGACAATAGGAACTAGGAGAGGCACTGTAGGAAGCTGAAGGACCACCGAGGAAACAATAGGAGTTGAATTATAAGTGGGGGAAAATTAAGACGCACCCTTGTCACGAGGATCCATTGAAACATTAGGCTGCATTGAAGGGATATGAAGAGTATAAACACAACTGTGGGGGCCTAAGGACCAACATGAAAGTGTTTTCATAGATATGATAAGTGTCCTTGAAATAGGAAGTGGGAGATGAAATGCATTAGGAATTTATGGAAGAGATTTTTCCACAAGGAGAAAGTCCCTGCCATGAGGAGTATGCAGTTAGGGAAGGGTTGGAGAGATCCATATCCACACAGATCTGGGAAGAGGAATCATCAAGAAGCTAACAAATGTGCTTTTCCACAAAAAAATATCCAACCATGTCACTGATAAAATGATGGAAATCCATGTTATGAAAGGGAAAGGGGAGGCCCAGGAGAAGGAACTACACCACAGCCTAAAAGAATCTACAACCCATGTGAACAATGTGTTTCCACTAAAAGATTTGGAATAAAAAGTTTTCACATGAACAATATGAAGAAGACCAAGACAAGGTGAATTAATCCCAAGAATAAATAACCACACAAAAATCCAACCATTAAATAATTGAATTCCTCACCATTCCATTCAGTGAGCACAATGCCAACAAATTCTGAAATTAGGGGAGAAGAGGCCAATTTTGAAAAGACTCGATCTATATTACATGTGGGTAAATACCATTATAAAAGACTCAATGTAAAATGGATTTTGTGGAAAATGGGGATTTTTTTTACAAATTGGACCATTCTTATTGATAGATAGAGCAGGTATTACAAGGACACTTTTTATCATCAACAAGCATAGGGCAAAGAGAGTGGCAGGCTGCTATAAAGAAAATAATAAAGTTTCAATGTCAATATATCTTGGGAAAGGAAAGGACTGAAACCATTCCCGAAGATGTTAGTGTTATGCATACTATTGCTGGCCTCTTGATAGCAAAGGGTGGCATGATTTCTTGGAATAATGGTTAGGAGGTGATTTCGAAAACAAATCTTCTCGTAGTTTTGGCCAATATAGATGCATCTGAAGATGCATCTTTAGAAAGAAGTAATGTTGTTCAACATTTTGGTGCGTATTAATGATCTTTTGAAGTTTCCAACATTAGTAGGATGGCGATATGGACTGGCTATGATTTTTGGTGAAGTGATCCAGCACTGGGTTCTGAGGGAAGGGTTTAATAGCACATTTATAAGAGTGATGCAGCCATATATGATATGTTGTCTCTATAATTCTGCTTACTCCTACAAAAATAAAAGAAGTTGATTTTTTGTTCATTTACTTCAACTTAGTTCTGGTGTGCGACTACTTGTTAGGCCAGAGTCCTAACAACTTATGATAAATAGTCTGAAAAAAATTGTGGCATTTTGTTTCTGAAAAACATTTACACATCCAATTCCATAAGAAAACCACTCAAATAAGTTTCAAAATAAAAAATTTCAATAAGCAATCTGGAACCACTTATATAGAAGCACTTATCCTAAGTGATACGTGATGTAATAAGTAACGAATCCTAAGTGAGATTTCTGAGCTTAAATTTAAGCCTTTGATTGAGGATGGTTAACCAAGCTTATCTGAATCCTAGGCTTTGTTTGGTATGATGACAAAAATTTTGATGGTAGAATAAAAAGAATGAGAGGGAATGGGAAAGGGATTGGGGATTCAATTGTTGCGGAATCATCGGGAGGCGCAACGACAGAAACAATAAATGAAATAAGAATGCAGAAAGAAAAAAATAGACATGGGACACACAAATTTATGTGGTTTGGGAATAACCCTATGTCCACAGACATCCCTTGGATAGCCCTTGGACTCCCCACCTTGCACCCTCCCCCTGCCCTACAAATCCCCCGGCACCCCGGACAGCACTTGGACACCCCACCTGCACCCTTCCCTGTAGCCCCCCCCCAGACAACCCTTATACACCCCCCCTAGATAGCCCCTCCTGGACACCCCACCAGGACCCTCCCCCTACCCTGTAGACCGCCCGACACCCCCCCCCCCCCAGACAGCCCTTAAACACCCCCCCCCCCCCCTAGATAGCCCCTCCTGGACACCCCACCAGGACCCTCCCCCTACCCTGTAGACCCCCCGACACCCCCCCCCCCCCGGACAGCCCTTGGAAACCCCACGGCTCCAACCATAGCTATATCTCTATAGCCACGGTTTTCAAACCGTGGTTATAGGCATTTCCACTGCATAAAAAAACCCAGCACGGTGAACCGTGCTGGCTGTTGGGAGGACTCTACCAACTCCGCCCTCCCCCCACCCAAAGCTCCCCCACCCTGCACCAGCACCCCCACCCCTTTCTCCTACCCACCTCCCCTGCACCACCCCCTGCACCTTGCACCCCACCCCCCTCCTCACTGCACACCCCCTCCCCCTAGAAATCCCCCCTCCCCACCCTGCACCAGCACCCCCACCCTCTACTCCTGCACACATTCTCTGCCCCAACCCCTGCACCTTAGACCCCACCCCCCTGCACCTTGCACCCCCTGCCCCCTCCTCACTGTTGGGGAATCATTGGGAGACACAATGACAGAAACGAGAAAAAACGAAAGAAAAAAAAACAAAGAGGACACAACGATTTACATGGTTTGGGAAAAATCCCTACATCCATGGGAGAGGAAGAATTCACTATATTGGGAGCACAAAAAAATACAGAGGATTTTCAATAGTAAACCCTAGCCTGAAATGGGCTATATATGAAGAAGATGGACAGTTTTCCGAATAGTAAGTCCGCGTTTCTACAGTGATCGGTGACCAAAGTTGTCAAAAGTGATACAGTGAAGTTGACCCCAAAGTCCGCACTGCTACAGTGCTTGTTGGTGTCGGTTGGTCAGCTCTACTATAGTGGTCAGTATTGCTACAGTGCCAGACCCGTCACAGTTGCAGGACACAAGCATTCGGCCCATCCGTATCGGGCAACACCACCCTATTAGTCTACTCTGAAAAAAAAGGGATGGCATCAATGAGATTAGAATGGCTCCTTGGGTAACCCTCAAGAATGTAGGTGTTTGGGTCATCCAAAATAGACTATAAGTTGGTAACATCAAGGCCTCAAACATAATTTTGATCAACCATAAAGGATCCATATTCTTGGATTATGTTAGTTCTAGTATGGTGGTGTCTCTCTTTAATGCATTCATGAAAAATTGTAGAGTTTTCCCACTCCAGAATCCATTTAATTGGATCCCATTCGCGAGAAAGAAATTCCTTTTCCAAAAGGCAGACCACCAAATCATTATTCATTGAGATCAAATGACTAAACAGGTCATTATCACAGTAGGACAACAGTTGTGTTTCTAAAAAGATAACATCTGCACAAAAGTTATCTGTGTCTTGACGTCACAGAAGTAGGTTATTTAACCATTCATGAAGATCATGTTGAAGTTCCCTCACCCTATTATGAAGACCAATCCATAGGTTATCATGAACTGGAATGGACTAGGACTCAGAAACTGTGTTGAGAAAACATGGGTCAGAGATCTATATGTGAGAAAAGATGAAGCGATCACCTCTATTATTAGCCTAACAATGTGTCACAAGAATCAGTGAATGGTCTGAATGATCACAAGAATGGTGAAAAAATTAACACATAGTATGAAATAAATGGCATTCAATTTTTCTAGGTAGTGGTCAAACCTACTCCATGCATGGGGTTCCCCCCTTTGGTTGTTAAACCATGTGAATTGGTCTCGAGAATAACCAATGTCAATTTAACCCTATTGAGAGAGGAATGAAGCAAATTCATCACTCTCCCTCCAAGGTAAAACTCTACCACCTTTCTTTTCAGATGGACCAACTATAACATTGAATTCACCTCCCATGATACATTGAATTTCCCTAGGATCAATGGAATGAATGTCTCACCAAAGGGTTTCTCTAGAAATCATCTCACATTTTTCATAGAAAAAATTTACAAAGAGTTTTCGGTTATCGACATAAATAATTAAGGTGATTAATTGATCATTGGAACAAAAAAGGTCTATAGAAATGATATAATTATAGAACATCAAAATATGAATGTTGTTGGGGTCAGTATGCATGATGTTGTGCACCATGATCCTATGATCAAACCCCAAAATGCGAGAGGAGGTTTGTATAGGATCAAGGTATAAATATAATTAATGGATGAGATGATCAAGTTCATGAACAAGGATGATAGTCTTTTCCCAGGTGATGAGGCCCTAGGAATTCCAATGTAAGAGGGATGTCATTAATGAAGGGTGGGGTGTTGGCAAAGAGGAAACTCTACTGCAGGATTTGGAATCCTAAAGGATCATAGACTAAGATTTTGTATACGTCCCTCATGTGGAGGAGATTCATAAATATAGAGAGATATCTATTTCCCATTCTAGATAATTTGGAGGAGTAATAAATAAAGTGAAAAAAAATTATATATAAAGGGGAGAAACTTGAGCAACCTAGATCAATCACCTGAATGGGGGGGAAACAGGGAGATGAGAACCTATACGCCCTTGTGAAAATGATGCTTTCCACTAGGTGGAGGGAAATTTCTTGGATAAATGTTCACATGAGGCTTGAACGCCACAAATGAATTGTATGGTGTAGAATCAGAGGGTGGGACACAGCCAAGGAGGAGGGGTAGTGGCGGCTCCGAAGGCCACACATACAAAAGAGTGGGAATATCCCTTGGACCAGGTATGTAAGGTGGAGGAAGAAGGGAAATAGGAACTAGGGGAGGCACTGTAGGAAGCTGAAGGACCACCGAGGAAACAATAGGAGTTGAATTATAAGTGGGGGAAAATTAAGACGCACCCTTGTCACGAGGATCCATTGAAACATTAGGCTGCATTGAAGGGATATGAAGAGAATAAACACAACTGTGGAGGGATAAGGACCAACATGAAAGTGTTTTCATAGATATGATAAGTGTCCTTGAAATAGGAAGTGGGAGATGAAATGCATTAGGAATTGATGGAAGAGATTTTTCCACAAGGAGAAAGTCCCTGCCATGAGGAGGATGCAGTTAGGGAAGGGTTGGAGAGATCCATATCCACACAGATCTGGGAAGAGGAATCATCAAGAAGCTAATAAATGTGCTTTTCCACAAAAAAATATCCAACCATGTCACTGATAAAATGATGGAAATTCAGGTTATGAAAGGGAAAGGGGAGGCCCAGGAGAAGGAACCACACCACAGCCTAGGAGAATCTGCAACCCATGTGAACAATGTGTTTCCACTGAAAGATTTGGAATAAAAAAATTTCACATGAACAATAGGAAGAAGACCAAGACAAGGTTAATTAATCCCAAGAAGAAATAACCACACAAAAATCCAACCATTAAATAATTGAATTCCTCACCATTCCATTCAGTGAGCACAAAGCCAACAAATTCTGAAATTAGGGGAGAAGAGGCCAATTTTGAAAAGACTCGATCTATATTACATGTGGGTAAATACCATTATAAAAGACTCAATTTAAAATGGATTTTGTGGAAAATGAGGATTTGTTTTACAAATTGGACCATTCTTATTGATAGATAGAGCAGGTATTACAAGGACACTTTTTATAATCAACAAGCATAGGGCAAAGAGAGTTTGCGGCTGCTATAAAGAAAATAATAAAGTTTCAATGTCAATATATCTTGGGAAAAAAAATGACTGAAACCATTCCCGAAGATATTAGTGTTATGCATACTATTGTTTGCCTCTTGATAGCAAAGGGTGGCATGATTTCTTGGAATAATGGTTAGGAGGTGATTTCAAAAACAAATCTGCTCCTAGTTTTGTCCAATATAGATGCATCTGAAGATGCATCTTTAGAAAGAAGTAATGTTGTTCAACATTTTGGTGGGTATGAATGATCTTTTGAAGTTTCCAATATTAGTATGATGGCTATATGGACAGGCTATGATTTTTGGTGAAGTGATCCAGCACTGGGTTCTGAGAGAAGGGTTTAATAGCACTTTTCTAAGAGTGATGCAGCCATATATGATATGTTGTCTCTATAATTCTGCTTACTCCTACAAAAATAAAAGAAGTTGATTTTTTGTTCATTTACTTCAACTTAGTTCTGGTGTGCGACTACTTGTTAGGCCAGAGTCCTAACGACTTATGATAAATAGTCTGAAAAAAATTGTGGCATTTTGTTTCTGAAAAACATTTACACATCCAATTCCAGAAGAAAACCACTCAAATAAGTGTCAAAATAAAAAATTTCAATAAGCAATCTGAAACCACTTATATAGAAGCACTTATCCTAAGTGATACGTGATGTAAGAAGTAACGGATCCTAAGTGAGCTTTCTGAGCTTAAATTTAAGCCTTTGATTGAGGATGGTTAACCAAGTTTATCTGAATCCTAGGCTCTATTTGGTATGATGACAAAATTTTTGATGGTAGAATAAAAAGAATGAGAGGGAATGGGAAAGGGATTGGGGATTCAACTGTTGCGGAATCATCGGGAGGCGCAACGACAGAAACGATAAATGAAAGAAGAATGTAGAAAGAAAAAAATAGACATGGGACACACAAATTTATGTGGTTTGGGAATAACCCTATGTCCACGGACAGTCCTTGGATAGCCCTTGGACACCCCACCTTGCACCCTCCTTCTGCCCTACAAATCCCCCGACACCCCGGACAGCACTTGGACACCCCACCTGCACCCTGCCCTGTAGCCCCCCCCCCCCCAGACAACCCTTATACACCCCCCCCCCTAGATAGCCCCTCCTGGACACCCCACCAGGACCCTCCCCCTACCCTGTAGACCCCCCGACACCCCCCCCCCCCGGACAGCCCTTGGAAACCCCACCTGGACAGCCCCTTCTAGAAAATTTTGTAGCCATCGGTACCTTCATTTCATTATGAAAGAATGCTAAATGAACAATTCCTTGAAACTTTTCCAAGAATAGTCTTTGTCTGGATTAGTCTAAATAATAGACTTCCACCACTTATAACTCGGACCCTCTAGTGAGATAGTTACAAAAATAACCTTAAGAGACTCATACATCTATATCTGGATAAAAATATCCTCAAACTTCAGTACAAAAACCAATTCATCCTATGAATCTTGTTACCCATGAATTATTGTGAGGCTACCATCTTGATTTTGGGGGGCTGTTGCAGGCTGAAATGAAGGTTGAAGGGGGCTGGTGTAGATTGGATGTGGCTGTAGCAGGGCCAAATCATGGCATAAACGTGGTGTGACTACGGCGTGACTGCGGCGTGACCACAGCGTGGCCGTGGAGTGACCGTGGCGTGTTGGCCTGGTCCAGTGACATTCGCGGGGTAGCATCTTCCGACCAGGAGCAAAGGGAGTGGGAGGAGGCTAGAATGCTGGTGGAAGGGGGATGGTTGCAAGTGCTGGGGGGATGGTGTAGGCTGATTCAAAGGTGGAAGGGGGGATGTTGCGGGTTGGAATGTTGGTGTCATCGGGCTCAAATGAAGGTGGAAGAGGGCTGGTGTGGGCTGGATGTGGTTGGAGTAGGGCCAAATCATGACATTAAGGCGGCGTAACTGCGGAGTGACCGCGGCGTGACCGCGGAGTGTTGGCCCAGTCCAACGACATCTGCGGGGCAGCATCTTCTGGCCAGGAGTGAAGGGAGCGAGAGTATGCTGGAATGCTGGTGGAAGGGGGCTGGTTGCAGGTGTTTGTGAGATGGTGCGGGCTGATTCGAAGGTGGTAGGGTGGTTGTTGCGGGCTGGAATGCTGGTGGTAGCGGGATGAAATAAAGGTGGAACGGGGCTGGTGTGGGCTGGATTTGACCAGAGTAGGGCCAAATCAAGGGGTGACCACGACATGACCGCCATGTGTTGGCTCGGTCCAGCGATATCCACGGGGTAACATCTTCTGTCCATGAGTGAAGGGAGCTGGAGGAGGCTGGAATGCTGGTGGAAGGGGATGGTTGCAAGTGTTGGGGGGATGGTGTGGGCTGATTCTAAGGTGGAAAGGGGGGCTGTTGTGGGCTAGAATGTTGGTGGCAGTGGGCTGAAATGAAGGTGGAAGGGGGCTGGTGTGGGATGGATGTGGCCAGAGCAGGGCCAAATCATGGCATTACCGCGGCGTGACCGCGGTATGACCATGGCATGACCGTGGTGTGATCCCAGTGTGTTGGAGCTTTCTAAATAAAAGTTTTTGCTCCCCCACTGGTTATACGCACCTTCACACATTAAATGTATTTTACAGAAACCTTCAAATTAAATGGTCAATTTCTCACATACAATTTAAAGTGGAAGGTGGAAAACATAAAAAACATTAAAAACAAAGTAGAAAAATGAACCTGGATGTTTTTTTATACTTCCAACAATAGTATGATTCAATCTTCAACAGGTTCATGAGGTGATTTCCATCTTTTTTCGTGCCCAGAAGACACAAGAAAAATGTTATTAAATAGTAAAGTAACTAAATGAAATAAAAGAAAATAAAAGGGAAAATAATTTTTAGGTTTCAAACCCGGAACAGGGGATGTTGTTAACCTGTCCACAGCTGCACCCCTCCACCCTCCCCCCTTCACCCTTCCCCCTGCCCCCCTACCCCCTTCCCCCCTCCAACCAGCCCCCTTGTTATAGCATCCAGCCTTTTTATAACATAAACTTTCATTACATTACACAAAACTGAGGATCTTTAAGGTTTAGTGTCTCGGAAACCTGGAACATAATACATGAAAACAAAATAAAAAATTCTTATTAAACACTTGAAAGGCTTATCCTTAAGTTCATCCTAGGTTCATTACTGCATCTCATAACCTAGGGACATACATCAAAAGAAAGGGTGAACAGAAGGCTCGGTAAGGGAAACAAGAGAAACATTTAACATGTGAACTTGAGATACATCAACTATGTCATGAAAAAGAACTTTAAGGCATGAGAAAGAAACTATGTGGCATATAATAAGAAAAATTTTCATAACTTTAAGATGTGGATACATCATTTAACATAGACAATCATAGCCCCAAGGTGTCATTTGAGAATTACCAAGGTTATTCACCAATATATCATGAAAATTGTAATCTCTAGTGGTTACATCATTACCCAATGCATTGGAGCGCTATCAGGGCACACCCTTAAATTTGCCTTTATTATCAGGTGATCCACATATATCATCATTAAACATTTCATAAATAACCTATATAGAATAAAATAAATGGTTTTCATTTCATAATCATAACGTTTTAAAAACTGCTTTAAAGACATGGTCTTAATGTCACTTTAAACCCACAGAAAGGGAAAGAGGGTTTCATGTATGTAAATCCCAGAATTTAAAATAGAACATTTTGATATATGTGTGAATACCCATGTAGAAATAAGAGCTTTGAGTATTCACTTTATAACATAAATGAACTTTTAGAAAAAGATAGAGACATTTTGAGACGGAAATTCTGCAGCATAACGGCTATGTTACGAGGTTTTAGAAAACATTGAAAAGAGAGGGGACATGGGTCAAACATTCATAAATGACCCATAAAAATAGTATAGGGACAGAATATAAAGGATTTAAGAACATGGTAATGAAATTTGAAAATATACGATATGAAATGAAGAACAAGAAAGGAAGACAAAAATAAGATTTCTCTTATTAAAATTCCGCAGCCTAACAGCGTCACATAAACTTCAACCAAAAATGAATTGATGAGATCAAATAGGGTCTATCATCATATGAACATAAAATATCAGTATGATAGATATAGAGATCATACCCCAACATAATAAAAAGGAACTTGAATGACTTGACATGAAAGTAGAACTTGAAAACGAGAAGGGTGAAAGAACCACTTACAAATTTCAACAGCCTAACGGCTCAGTTAAAACTTCATAAAACGAAATAATGAGAGTAAGAGGGGATATCTCATTATATGAACATGAAAAGGGAAGTAATAGGAGTATAAAAGAACACAATTTAACATACGATCATGGAGCATAAAAGAAATTACATAAAAGAGATTACATGAAAAGAAAGAGAGAGGTCAGATCCCTTACCTTAAAACGTAACTCTTAAAACTCAAAGGTTGGGACCTTGAGGGATTGGGGGAACCTTGGGAGGACTCCTTGGGAGGTAATGAGACCAGAAATTAGTTGGGGAGAGTGGGGAGTCGAAATGTATGAGAGGATGGCTTGGTATTTATAGGGAAAGTGAGGGGACAAGGCATTAATGGCCAAGGGACACCTCACAAGTGGTTTTCTCAAAAGCATGGGCTCTCCCATGGTATTTCCCATGGAGTTAGGCCACATGGGGTCCCCAATACAATAATGCATCACCTTTGGTCGACCATACCTTAAAATATCTCATGGAATCATCATGACACAGTTATGATGTCATTAAACATACCGAAACCCTAAAACTGTATTTTTACTATTCACTGAAAATTAAACTTTCTCATAAAAATCCCAAAATTTCACATTAACCAAATATCAATTCTATGATTTCAAAAATTAAATCCATTTTATAAAAATATTTTTATAAATATTTTTAATTTAATTTTTAAATAAATACACTATTCACCGAAAATTCATTTTTTCAGAAAAAACCCCAAAAATTACCTTAACATAATATCGATGCTCTGAGTTCAAAAATGAAATCCATTTTATAAAAATAATTTTCTAAATATTTTTAATTTAATTTTTAATTAAAAAACACTATTCACCTGAAAAAACTAATACTTGAATAATAATTTATGAAACCATTATTTAACCATTTTATTTAATCACATTACTTAATCAAGGTGCCTAGATTATATTAATACTTTCTTTAAGTGAGATTAATAATCCATTTTGTCACATTACTAATCCTAAGCATAAAATCACTATTCATAATTTACTATTCATCAAAAATCATGTTGATCTTATTAGACTCTAAATTTCGTACTGAACATAATTGTAGAAAACCATTTTTTGAATATCATTACACATTTTTAATTATCTAAGGTTTACATAAACATTTTTAAAAAATCCTTTTTCTAAAATTCATCAAAAATATGCATACTATATTTATACGGTCATTTGAAAATTCATAAACTTCATCATAAGAAGAAATTCCAATTTTTATTTAAAACAAAGGATTAGACAAGGTAGTTAAGGTCTCCTTACATATACCCTTATCACACCAGCATAAGACCTAAGTGTAAGGTGTGCAAAGGTGAGAGAATATGAGGGAGGCTCGGCCAACATCGCACGAGTAGTAATTTCTATCAGTTTGAACTTCTCGCAAAGGTGATTCCGTTCTAGCTTCACATGATGAAGTTCGGCTTGGGATTGGTCCCGAGCAAAGCCCAGTGGTCCTACCTCCTTCCCAGGTTCTGTTAGATGGGCTTCGATCGGTCCAAGACTACTGGGTGAGGCCATCGAATCTTCTTTCTATAATAATTAACCAAGATTACTTGTATTTAGAGAAAATGATCAAAAAGTTTAGTTTACAGCGGTCATATTGACCAATGGTCATATAACAGTGAAAACCCAACGGTCTCATTTTAATTATACTCATGTTATCAAATTAAATAGTTTTGTTAAGTATAAAAATAACACACAAAATTAGGAAATAAGATTTATTCAAAATTTCGGGTCATTACACTTTCCCCCTATAACCTGCCCCCCTGCCCCTGCCCCCTGCCCCCCTCCAACCTGCCCCCCTACACCTCTGACCCCTTCACCCCTCCACCCTGCACCCTTCCCACTACCCCTGCCCCCTCCACCCTCCCCCTTCCTCCTACCCCCTGCCCCCTTCCCCATGCACCCTACCCCCCACCCTGCCCCCTGCACCCCTCCACCCTGCACCCTACACCCTGCCCCATGCCCCCCCTCCACCCATCCCCCTAGCCTGCACAACACCCCCTGCACCCCCCTTCACACTCACCTCGCCCCCCTCCACCCTCCCCCCTTCCCCCCTCCACCCTACCCCCCTGCCCCCTGCCCCCCTCCACCCTGCCCCCTGCCCCCCTTCACCCATCCCCCTAGCCTGCACAGCCCACCCTTCCCCCCTCCACCCATTCCTAGTTTCTAAATAATGTTTTTTATTATGTACAAGTGTTTTATGAACCTAATTTACCTATGATACTAAACATTTAGATCCTTGAATGTATTATTATGTCAAATGACCCTTGGTATTCAGTGACTCACTAGCTAGAGAAGCATAAAACACATGTTCCCCATCATGATGAGTTCTATATTAAGCCGTGAATATACCTTTGGACCGAGACTCTAACAGTTCACTATGGAATTGCCACTATTTCCTAGAAAATGTGTTGTTTAACTTTGAACTGTTTTTCAGCAGAGAACCAAATAAACTCTAGATGTTTCTTAGACAGGTCAAGCTCTACAAACACAAAATAATGAATGAGATGTTTTCCTTTAAGCATATTATAATCAACCTAAAATATTTCCAATAATGTTGCTACAAATAGTAAGAAAAGAAGGATTTTAAAAAGGCAGATGTAATCTGATAATCTAAATCCATTGGGATGAAAACTGAGAGTCTCTCCAAAAGTGAAAAATTAGGTTCCACTGGTAGTAGAAACATGGTTAACAGTTGAAAGAGCATGAATATTTGGACAAGGACAAATCTATATCCACCACTTCATGCAACCTGAGAAAGAATCAATGAGAACTCAATTCAGTACACCTATGGTGGATCAATTCTTCTATTAGGGAAGTAAAGAATTAGAAAATTTGAGGGAATAATGTTCGGCTTCTAGAAAACATTTGAAAAATACTGAAACATTCTGTTTAACCTGAATACTAGTGATCAATCTTGAAATACATGATTTCAAAATTGATACATGTCGAACCCCAGGAAAAAAGACGTAGAAATAAATGACACTTCAAGGTACCGTATAATAGATAAGGTGAAGGATGGGAAAATATGAAGGGAAGGAGTAGGCCTGAAGGCAGCTCTGAACCCATGAAACCTCAAGTCACCAGTGATTCTTAGTAATGTTTCTCATGGATGAGAAGTTGTATAGTGGATAGTTTGTAATGACAATGGATTTCTTTTTTGAGTTAATTGAAATTTTATGTTTCATATGGATGGATTTAGTAAAGGTGGGAAGAAGTATGTGGTGTTCCTAAAAATTAGTAGATGGGGCCACCATTTAGATATTATAAAGCACCATGAACATATTAATAGTGATAGTGGTGGAGGGTTGGATCTAGACTAAACTACTATATGGTTGATGATTGGAACCAAAAAATTTGTGGCCATTGGTCGGTTGGTGGTTTTCTACTGGGTAATCAGTGTCTTCCTTGACCAATTTTTCCATAAGGGCAATTTATTTCATTTTTATCATGGATTTTGGAGGTGGATTAGAATGGAATTGGAGTATTTGTTCCACTTAGTTTCAAATAGGATGATATGGATGGCATGAGAGGATGTTTTCTCAGAAGATTTAAAGAAATTAATGCTAATATGTGATGACTAGAGGTTTGGATGACCCATGATATACCTAATTCGGTGAGGTTTGGAGATCTAGAAATGTGTAGGAATACCCCATGGGAGTTGGAAAATCACACATTACATAACGTGTAATCTGACATTACTGGTACTGTGGGACCCCTGGGCTGTGGAACTGAGCTTTTGGTTGGATTTAAATATCACATGCCATGTGACATAGTCACACAACATGGGACCCATCTTAAAAGTCTAACAGCACTTAAAGAGTGTCTTGGTTCAAACAACCATTTTAATAAAAAGTGGGAAACCCCCTACAGGGATATAAAAAGGGTCAAGTACGATGTGTGTTTTATGACTAACAATGAAATCAAGTATAAGGAAAACATCAATGCAATAATGTTATGCAAGGTATACCATTGTGAGTTTTCGTAGACAGCGCACCTCCGTTGGAGGGGTTTTATTACAAAACCATAACTTATTTATCAAATGAAACAATTATCTTAACTAACACTTATACAAGAATTGCAATTTAATATAAACATGTAGAATTAAGAAGGCAACTAAATGAAATTTAAAACATTATTGAATTAAATAGGCTAGGAGAGGGACCTTGCCTCAAGCTTAAGGCGCATTTGCTTTTGACGAAGACAACTCGAATCTTCCTTTTTTCCACTTGCATGCATATGCAACTTAACATATATATAAGGACACCTAGACCCTATGTATATATTTTAATGGACAAATATTCACAAGGGGGTCCTTATATATATGTTTATACTTGCATATACCCCTTTACACTTACACGCGTATGCATTTTTCATATCTATATATAAGCACACCTAACCTCAATATATATATTCATACTGCCATGAGTGAATATATATAAAGGGGGAACTTATATATGCATATATCTACCTATGCATACACATGTAAGACTTCATCAACGGCGACTCAAATCCACCTCAACGAAATCCAAAACACACAACAAAAATATAAGGAACCCAAAAATCAAAAAATCCCTAATTGAAATTGGGCCAAAGAATAAAAATGGAATAAACCGTACCCAAATCTTGAACTCATTGTCTTTGATGGTGGTGGATAGAACCGGTCTTATCATAAGAAACCACCTATAAAAAATAGTGGGAAAAGAAATGAGATATAACAACTTCTTATATATATGTGATCAGTGTGTCAACTCTACCTGATAAATGATACACGAATCCATAACCAACAATGAAAAAATAATATTCAAATTGATATGTACATCCCAATCTAAAAAACATGATCACTAAAAAAGCTCTTTATTTTTCAAACATCACCTTCAATTTCCTATTCAAAAATCAAAAATCACCAAAATATGAGAATAAAGTAAACTTCTATCATCATTTAAAAGCGAGAAATAGGGATTAGACATTGTTCTTAACCTAGAAAATCCACCACATGAATGTATAAAATACCAAAAACTCTTCATGCCTATATCCTTATTAATTTTCTATATTGAAACCTCATTTTTTAACATGATCTTCTTTTGGAATACACCTTTATTCTTAGTTTATATAGCTTTATCAATTTTATAAAGTAGATAATTTTCCTTCTTTTATTCTTAATCAATCCACTTGGATTTTTCAAACCAGATTGCTAATATGATTAGAAAATATTTTGGTGCATGATCTTCCTTCTTCTTGATTGTATATTACTTCTTTATAGAAACTATTTTCAAACATGCGATAATTGGTTCTTTACTTTTATCTTTCAAAAATTATTATTTTTATGGAATCTATGTCATAAATTCTTAACAATATGGAGTACTTGGTTTCCCTTCCACACACACTTTCAACAGCCTTTAGAGTACCCTTTTTATGCTCCCTTTCAAACTCCACACTAGAATTGTCAAGCACTCGCCCACTACAATATCAAATACCGATACTTAACCCAACACATTGATCTGAATGACATCTTAGAAATACAACAGATCTAAATAGCATATTTAACAATATAAAATCCTCATAATTAACTGAACACACTGACTATACCAACCACTATAGGTAATTCATTAATTTTGGTGTGGTCTTGGAACCAAATATGGTTCATCCAACATCTATCTCCAAACACTAAATTCATCCATTTACTGTCTATGTTCATACATATCACAACCTTGATAATAATCACCATACCTTGATATGGATTTCACTCAAAAAGGACAAGTATGAATCTCCCCACTATAGTATTATCGATACCATCATCAATCCTACATACACATGTCTACTGCCTCATATCAAATTATGATCACTGTAGAAGATCCTAGCCCAATAATCTCAACAAAATTTCTTCATTTAAAATCTATCATCTTTCAAGCACAAATTATATCCAACAAAAATAATACATTAAAAGATATTAGATAGAGAAATCCAAATTATAGAAAAAAATAATAATTGTAGGAATACCTCATTAATTATGGTACTAAAAGTCACTTCACCTAGGATGGATTATCCCAATAAAATAATATAGAAACCCACATCTCGACACATACATGAAACCTATTTTTCTCATCCCAATACTAAGGGAATTCACACACATTCTTGATACATGAGAAATAGAACAGGGTTCATTTATTTTTCTAATATTGAGCTGAGATATTACTCATTTAATTTACTTTGTCACCCTACTGAGGCTCACCAACCAACATTCATTCCTACCCAGTTTCCATCCTTCTCCATGCACCTTCCTATGAAATGGATGTATCTACATAGATAGATCAGTCTTTCTTGAATATCTCCTAGTAGGTGTCCAGATAAAAGGAAGCTACTCATGCCCATAATGAGTACATAAGACTATTAAAAAACTATAATTCTTTTATTAATAAATTTCATTTGATGGATGGCATGAAATGAATAAACTTTCAAATTTAGTGGCATACTCCATTACTGATTCCCATAATGATATAGCTCCATGAATCCCCAAAACATGATCTTATTCTGTAAATCTTCCATAGAATCTAATAGAAGAGGGATTGAATCTCGATCCATAAAACCTCCTCATTCCTTCTTTTATGATCAAATGTATTTATCCATTCTGATCCATCTCCTTTGAATTTAGAAACTTCTAGTTTCACCCATATATCATCTATAGTTCCAATCCTTTCAAATAGGAACTAAACTTTCTTCAACATATTCTAAACATCCTACGATCCCATGTCACTACTGAAAATTAGATACTGCTACTCCTAGAACTCATGGATAACTTAGAAAACCATTTCTTTTCCTTTTTGAAGTCCTTGGTCAATGGATCAAAGTAGTTGTAACATAATATGAGGGAAATAACCACTTGAGAATATTTCCCATGAGAACATAATTCCATCCTAATTAGATGCTTTGTTGATGAATTTTGACTCAACATCATCTCGTAATAACAACATTACTAATTAGAAACCCATCGCGCCACAATCCTAAGCATGCATTATTACCACAAAATCATAAAACTACCTTTATTCTTTACTTCATAACAAAATATCATTTCCAAAACACCAAACCCTAAGGTTTATTATAATAATATAAGGGTTACTCTCCTACACACCAAGCATAACAACCAAACCCCGCACATTCACCCTTGATAATAATAAACCCTCCACCCCCTTAACTGATCTAACAAGAAACTTCATAATAAAAATACAGAATCAAATCACCTAGAAATCCCCAAAATTCCCTATATCGAGAGTTTTACATCAAAACATCAAGAAAAACTCCAACAAGATCCACCAACTTGAGGTATTACCACAAACCCATACCCCCAAAGATAAATCCAAACCATACCCAATACATAGCCATCATACTCTAAATACCACCCTAACACCCGAACTCACCTGATTTGAATAACACAAATGTATCTGCTTTTTCATCCATCATATGATATTTTAAACCACCTAAAATCCCATAAACATATAAATTCCAACCATTAGAGAAAATACACAAGTGAAATTTGAGGGGTTAAAACCCTAAATACCTGGTTCTTATTGAGAACATCATAATATGTTTTAAGGAGTTCACTTCCAAGCTTACCACCACTTTTGGAGTTGATGAACACCAAAACAGGACAGGTTGGTGAGTGGGAAGCATTTTTGACCATGGATCCGAGTTTAAAAATAAAATTAGTAATTAAAAAAACCTTCACATTGGTATTGTTTTTATTTTCGCCCATGATAACTTTTCAACTGCACGTTCAAATCAGATCGGTATGGCGTTATAGAATCAAAGGTTTTCAATGTAGTTAACAAAGACATAGAATTATCTCCCCTCAGTTTTCATCAAGAAAACACCACATGCTAACTCAATAACAATAATAAGAATCCAAATACATAAAATTTTGAACTCCTTAAAATTTGAACCACAAGACATGCTAACAAGCTTATTAATGCAAAAAGTAGCATTTAAGAAAATAAATAGAGAACACCATACGAGGATAAATAAAACCCCGCATCCACAATTACTTGGAACACAAGAAAAAGGGGGATTTCATTTAATGCACCATGCAAGAGTAGGTTCTCTGAGCAAAAAGATAAGAAAGTGATAAATGAAATAATCATGGGATGTAAAAGGAAAATCAAATACAAATTAACAAACTACTTCCAGCAAGTAAGTTCACCTGACAAGAAACGAATCCATAAGGAAAATCCTGAGGCAGGTGGGAATTTCAAACAAGCCAGCGAGTCTACTACCACACGAATCCAAAAAAACCAGCCCGAGCAGATAAAATTTCTTTGAACAAACAAAAACTAAAGGAAACTTCCAATGACTAAATAAATTGAAATGATGGACATAAATTCCCAACTGTACAGGAAGTAAAAAACCTAATCTGCTCTATCTTCCTCCCCCAACTCTCCATAGTCATCCGGACCATGTGATTATCATTCCATAATGGAAATAAAAAAAAGAAGAACACCATCCATGGGAGGAGGATGCATAGATCGACAAAACATAAGAGGTTTATACTGGGAGGGAAATAGAAGAAGGGAGATTCAGAAAGTACACAGAAATTGCAAGCTGAAGTGCCAGTGGATTCTTGCTTCTGAAGGGCCGCCGTGAACAGCGTGAGAGAGGTCGATGGTATGAACTGGAGGGTCGCGATGAGAGAGGTCGACGGCAGCATGAGATATCGCGTTGATTGGGAGCATTGGGAGGAGGGCGTCGCGGTGAGAATGGAGGAGGAACACCACTCTCCATTTTTGGGAGCATTCTTAGAGAGGGATCTCTCTAGGGATTTAGAGGATTCTCTCTGGTTTTCGTTATGCATAACACAAAATGAATTTCCTCTCTATGAAAATAATATAATTGGGTTTAAATACCGCTAAGTTTAGAAATAAATATTTTCACAAGTTTCCTTTAATGTTTATTTAATTCCTTGCAGAACTCCATGTCAAAATATTATTATTATTATTATTATTACTTCCTCGACATGTGATTAACTTGAAAATTACATTAAATACTATTTATTCAAATAATATTCAATATATATTATTTATCACCAGACCTAAAAACTCAGTCTGGCATTCCTCCAAAATATTTATTAGGTCTTTAATAATGATTATTTATTTATTAAATAAATATCACTACATTATTCACCAATAAATAAATAAATATCATATTCACTAAATGACAAATAAATATTAATTAAATATTTTGCACACAATATATTCTCTTGAATAACTGGTGACAAAATACATCTGATCAAGAAAAGATGAATAATTATTACACCATGTATGAGAATGATATTTATTTAACTTGTTAAATAATAAATAATAATATATTATTTAATTGATATTTTGGATACACTTAATGTGTGACCCTATAGGTTGTTTTCTTAGTGGCATTAGGAAAAACAGCCTAATGTCCAAGGTTAACATCTAACAACATGTAAATGCACCTATAAAGAAAGAAGTTAATGTCACAATGACATAATATCTCATAAAAACGCCTAATATGTAATATAATCCCTTTACCATGATATATCTAATCAAGCAGGTTGCACACTGGTGCCATCAACCTATGTGCTCGATGTCTCTTTCTTTAATTTTTCAGAAATTAACCCTGCCTATAAAAAAAATGACCATGTATTTATTTCGGTTATACCATTTCCATCAAAGGGCCTGAGATATCAACTTCCATTAAATAATAGAATGGAGAAATCCTTTATCGCATTATTCATTAATGCAATATTACTCATGACACACCCAACACATCCTACCTCGCCGCGAACATATGTCATCACAGTTTTCGCCAGTACATCAAAGTATGCAACTTATAATATTCATTAATAAAAATTTTAGTCTATGGATCAATACACATGTCTATTGAAAGAAGCATCCAATGATACATATAAACATTGATTTCTTATTGGTGGGTCTCCTTCTCATAATATGCTACACTAGATATTACCAATGGTGTACACCATGAGAAGGTGCCTCAAAGTTCTATGAGTCTCCAACCCTGATAGCCCATACAATTTGTGTCCCTAAAATTATATCAACTGGCTATATAACATATATTTAGGAATATTGTCTTAGAACTTCTGAGTTCTCATCATAGTAGGGAACTACTATGACCTTTTAGTGCGACACCTACTCTTAGGACATTATCACATGTTGTGTTATGTAGAAGAACAATCATGATGTGATAAGGATTTTATTAATATTAAAAAATATGAATATATGTTATCATAAAGTACACATAAGTTGGTTTTAGGGCACCAACTTCAACAAACTCCCACTTTTACTAGAGTCATCTTCTAACAGCATTCATGCTACTAGCTCTCACATAATACTCATTCTTATACTGATATGGGCCTTTAGTCAAGGGGCTTTCCATGTTCTCTTCTGTGGGTACTCTACTTACTGCAAATACACCCCTCTGATAAAAATCCCTTGATAGGTGATACATCCAGAGTATATTCTTTATCTTTTGGTGTGGCCTTGGCACTTTTACAAGAGTCACCATTGCAATATTATCACAATACAATGTGATAGGGTCTTTATTCCTAAGTACAAAATCAAGCTGCTGGATAAAGTTTCATATCCAAATGGATTCTTTGGTAGCATCAAAAGCTGCTATATACTAATACTCTACTGTGGAATAAGTGAAAAATGGTTTCTTTGAACTCTTCCAGGTCACAGCTCCTCCGTTGAGATAGAAAACATATCTTGATTGTCACATCAGATCATTATGATCTATTTGAGAACCAGCATCAGTATAACCCCCGATGACTAACTCCATGTCTCCTCCATACACTAGGAACATATTCAAAGTTCTTCTTAGATACTTGAGAATAATCTTAACAGAAGACCAATTTTGTTCTCCAAGATCTGCTTGATATATTCCTATCATGCTTAATACATAGGCAACATCAAGTCTAGTACATAACATGACACACATGATTGATGCTATCACCAAAGAACATGAGATCTTACTCATCCTCTCTTTTTATTGTTGTGTGTAAGGATACATTTTATTATAAAGATGTAAACCATGTGAAACTTGAACCAGTCACCTCTTGGATTATCTCATACTAAATCTATTTAGTATTTGGTCAATATATGTACTTTGAATTAGTCCAAGAAACCTCTTAGATCTATCATGAATGTTCTTGATCCCTGGAATATATGTTGCTTCACCTAAGTACTTCATGGAGAATAATTTGTTTAACATGCCCTTAACTGACTATAAGACTGCTATGTCATTTCTAGTAAGTAATATGTCATCAACATATACTACTAAGATAATGACTTAATTTCCACTAAACCTCTTGTAAACAGATGGATCATATTCGTTCTTAATGAAACCAAAATCTTTTATAGATTCATAGAATTGAATGTTCCATGATCTGGATGCTTTCTCTAATGCATAAATGGATCTCTGTAACTTGAAAATCTTTTTTGGCATCACCTAGAGTCACAAACCCTTCTAGTTGTGTTATATAGACATCTTCTTGAAAGTTTCCATTAAGGAATGCAGTTTTGACATCCATCTGCTAAATCTCATAATCATGGAAAGTTACTATAGAAAATAGAATTCTAATGGACTTAAACATGGAAACTAGTGAAAAGGTTTCATCGTAGTTAATTCATTAACAAAGTTTAAAAACTTTATCCACTAGACTTGATTTATAGGTATTTACTTTACCTTCCATGTCCAGTTTTTTCTTGAATACCCATTTGAACCCTACGAGATTTACATCAACTGGCGCATCGACCAGAACCCAAACTTGGTTCTGATACATGAATTATATTTTAGAATTCATGGATTCTTCCATATTATAGATTTTGATCCCTTTTCTACCTCCTTATAGGATAGAGGTTCATCATTGTCAACCAATAATGACTCACCATCTTCGATGACTAGAAAACTATATCTCTATGGTTCTCTTACCTCTCTTGTGCTCCTATATAGTACTTGTGTTTCATGAACTACTTCTTCCATGGGGACCTATGAAACCCATTTCTGTTCCAACTCTTGTGTATCCTGAGCATCAAATTCATCGAAATCAATCCTTCTCCAATTATCATTTTTAAGGATGTTCTCCCTCTCAAGAAAGACAGCTTGTTTGTCCACAATCACTTTCTTGTTTGGGGAGTTGTATAGGTAGTATCCCTTTGTTTCAGGGAGATGCCCTATAAAGATACACTATGTCCTGGGGTGCTAGTTTGTTTCCTGATAAGGCCTTAAAAAAACCTCTCAACCCCATACACATGTATGTGATAAAACAATTTTCTTTACACTCCATAACTCAAAGAGAATTACATTTTCCGCTTTAGTTGGAACTCAATTTAATGCGCATGTCGTAGTTTGTAATGAATATCCCTAAAGGATAATCGGAGATCTATATAACTCATTATCAACCTTAACATGTTAAAAAAGGTACAATTACTCCTTTTACTAATACCATTAAATTTTGGTGTGTAAGGTGGATTGATTTGAGATATAATTATAGACTCTCTTAAAAAGTCAATAAAATCTTGGTTAAGATATTCACCACCTCGATCCAATCGAAGCTTCTTTATATTCTTTCCAAGTTAATTATCTACTTCATTCTTGAATTATTTGAATTTCTCAAAGGAATCATACTTATACTTCATCAAGTATACATAACCATATCTACTCAAGTCATCAGTAAAATTTATGAAGTAAGAATACCCACCTCCAGATTCTACTGAAAATGGTCCACACTGATCAGTGTGTACCAATCCTAGAAGTTCTGTGGCCCTTTTACCCTATCCACCGAATAGTGGTTTGTCCATTTTTCCTTATAAACAATCATGACATATTTCAAGTGGTTTTACCTTAGATGATTCTAAATAACCATCTTGACATAGCTTTGTTAAATGCTTCTCATTTACATGACCAAGATGGTGATGCCATAGCTGGGTGTTATATGATTTGTGTGAACATGATTCATTATCAATTTCCAATACTTTGTTTTTTTTACTTTAATACATAAAGACTGTTATTTAAATGTTCCATATCATAACATATGTCATCTTTATAAAAGAAACAACTTTTATTTCCAAACTTGAAAATAATCCCATATATATCTCAGAATGATATAGAAATTATGTTCTTGGTAACTATTGGTACATAATAAAAATCTTTTAAAACAAAATTCATTATCATTGGCAATGAAAGGTGGTAGTCACCAATGGCTAGAGAATCCAACCTCACACCATTATTAGCTCTCAGATCCACCTTTCCTCTATAAATATTTTGGAATATACTTGGTTCATGCATTTGAATACACATTTGAGCACCAAAATCTGTATCTAATACCCAATGTGTAGATATTAAAAGATCACACTCAATAACAAACACATTTTTGTTTTACCCTTGCTTGTGGGTTCAGTTCCTTTTCTAGTGGCTTGGTTTTCCACATGAAAAACATACAACCTCATTTTCCTTACCATGCCTCTAGATCTTATTCTTCTTTGAAGGATGGTGCTCGAGAGCATTAGACTTGTTATGAGTCTTGATCCCCTTCACCTTGTTATTCCTTTTCTTATTCACCATAAGGACTGCGAGTTTATTACGCCCCATGTCCTTATCCACTTGGTGAATCCAATTAAGAAGTTTCAAAATAATCTTCTCATTATTTATCATATTCTAATTAATAATAAAACTATAGAAGGTCTTGGGAAGTGATGAAAATATGATATCTATTCACAAATCATCTATGAATTTAATCCCTAAGATGTATAAGCATTCAATATAGCCAATAAGACTGACTATATGTGTCCCAGCTAGCGCAAACTCTCCATGCTTAGTTGTAAACAAATCATTGGAGTTATTATATATTTATGGTCTCACCTTCTTTTGATAGAGATCCTAAATGTGAGACATCATGCTATATGAATCCACATCCTCGTGTTGATTCAAAAGCTCATTGGTCATGGATGATATCATTAAACATTGAACATCTATAGAATAGTTAAAATGTTTCTCATAGAGAGACAACTCTTCATCACTAGCCTCATTTCTAGATATATCAGAAATTGGTTCTTTCATCACAAACAATTTCTTTTCATGGAAAAGGATAATGCACAAGCACCTTTAACACTCTTGGAATTTTGTGCCAGTGAGAAGGTTATCCTTCTCAAGTATGGATCATATTGATATATTTGAAGTCATTTTAATGGTGTCTCTACAAATAAGATAAGCATTATTTTAGTACTTTATATAATTAAATTTAAACAAACAAATAAATATTATATTTATTAATCTTCTACTATTTTATCAAAACCCAATATCCCTCACCATTGGATTTGAAATATCATATTGCTTGTAAATTCTAGTGGAAAGGATCCATATTCCCCTTCTCATTACCCCAACATTGGTTGGCCAAGAAAATTGAATGGTTTTAGGTAGGAAGTCCAAATTCTAACTAGATTAACTCACACTTCCTTGATCTATTGAGTGGACTACCCAATCCTAAAATTCTTAAATTGGGTTTTCTCAACCCTTGCCTCTCAGTTACACCAATTCCTACTTTAGTAGTAAACCCTTAATGTGAACTAAGCTAATTCAACCCAAAAATTCAAGTTATAAATCTCTAATAATTGAAATCACTCCAAATTTTGCTGGTCAAACACTTTGAACTATGGCTCGATTTTAACAGAAGTAGTGGAAGGTTATGCCAACTTAATATATACAATTGAGGTATTTTATATTTTATGTAAAAATTTATAATTATTATCTTTATTACATTCTTGTTAATATTAAGTCGATTTACTTAAGTGATTAACAATATCTTAGATAATATTTACGTATAATCCGATTTATTTTAGTTATATCTTGCATTCTTGTTAATTCATTAATTCATGTGATCATGATAAAACCTCTATAATGAAATAACCATGAAACTTGACAGAAATAAAATAATAAAGATGTATGATCATGATATTTTACTAATGGTTAGTTTATCTAGTGGTTGATAAGTTAATCATTGACCTAGGGGAAAACACATCAAACCAATTAAGTTTCATGTTACAACTTTCCACATATCCACCTATGTATCTCTCTGGGATTGGTTTCACCTTAACTCCAAACATGAACCATATCCACTAGCTTGAGAGATCCATCCAATACAAATTCTTTTTCTCATACATAGGTGAGGGAAAAAGGTGTTCAATAAAAGAATCCATGGGCGCACAAACCTTTACATAATAAGAGGAGAGAAGGAATGCAAGACAAAAAATTAATTTAATAATAAATTAAATTAAACCAATCACATACAAAGGTTTTTTTCTAATCTCTTGATTATCCACATTAATTAAATGAATTAGACATTTGATAAAACTAGCATTCAGTTCTTAATCATTCTTATTTAAGATAAATCATTCTTGAATCCAATATTCTTTAATTAATGAATTGTTTTATCTTAATTTTCATCTAAATTTCCTTGAGATTCTCATCCATCAAAATTTTAAACAAATTAAATAAATTTTTTTAAAATTAACTACATATATAAATATAACTTTGAGGAAACACGGTGAATACCCATCCAAATCTACCCAACATATATTATACTCATATATTGTTTTCCCTTATGACATATGGAATACATGAATTATCATGCACTTTTATGACATGTACTGTCAACTTAATGGTTACAAGAATTACATGATTTTTCTATCATGTGTAATGATCCAATATATGTAGATTAATAACTATAATATGACTCACACATGATATACAAATCTGAAAATTACACATAAATTAATTAAACATTTATATATATATATATATATTAAAACCCATCACATGGAATGTTCTATCAAGATAATGACCGCACAAAAGAACATGCTGATAAGGTTTACACAGTATAATAAATTAATTTTAATTCTGTGTAATTTGGTATAAGTACACAACATGCACAAGTAAGATACACGACATTTACGTCTCTCACTATCTATCTAAGGAACATGCTTAAGGACTCAGTGTGTAAACCATGCCTCATAAAAAATTGGATTACATGGAATGTATAAGGGATATACGGCGTGTGATCTCTAAGTTACACGGTCATTATTCAAGTAGGCCATGTATGAAAATATACGGCATGTCTGTGACTTAAAAGGACTACACGTCGTGTATGTGGGATACATGGTGTGTACTCCGGCTTACCATGCGTCGGGATAACCTAGTCAACACGTGGTGTAAGAAATTAAATGTACCTTGTGTATTCAATGAACATAGTGTGAACTAATTCTGAATTAATTCACGGTGCATTGAACAGTAGTACACAACATGTAACTCCATTTACATGGCGTGTACTCTTGTGTTATCCATCCAGAATCCTTATAACCTCTAGATGATTTCTTAAATTTTATTTCATTCATAAAATTAATAATTTTGATTAGATCTATGAGAAACAAAAGAGAAAGAAGTAGATATCATAATCTGGTTTAAATAAAAATTAAATATTGAATTGAAAACTAAATTATAAATTCATAAATAAATTAATGATCTTTAAATAATTATAAATAATTATACAATCGCTCTGATACCACTTGTAGGTTATGGGTGCAGTAGAAGTGTGTGATGGGTTGTTCCCAACTTTGATTTTTGTCATGATTGATGATCAATTTGAGGTCTACATAACGATAAACACCCAGGTCATTGAAATTTAATCAAATAAAACAGATAATGGATAAAACTTTAGAAATAGAGATAAGATCATCACAAATTATTTATAATTAATTTAATAAACTTAAATAATTACCTTGTGTGAATTATTTCTTTGTTGATGGATCTAACAACACATCTACGTTGTACTGTCATTTTGTTGTAGAAATAAAGATTAGATTCCCTCTAGTGGTGATTCACACATGTTCCACAAATATTCTAACATCACCGTAGAAATATCTAGGTTCTAGCACAATATATCCTATCACTTGCGTCATTCTCCTTTGATCCCCATGATAATCTTTTCCAAAGAATTCTACTTCATCTCTCTTATCTTGAGAGTGAATAGTGGAGGAAGATCACTCTTCGTTCTTGGGAGTGTTCTTGGAGAGGGATATCTCTAGGGCTTTATAGTATTATCTCCGACTATCATTGTTCACAACACCAAATGAATTTCCACTCTAAGAAAACAATATAATTGGGTTTAAATACCGCTAGAGTTTAAAAATAAATATTTTCACAAGTTCCCTTCAGTATTTATTTAATCCATTGTGGAACCCCATATCAAAATAATAATATTATTATTATTTCCTTGACATGTGCTTAACTTGAAAATTACATTAAATATTATTTAATAAAATAATATTCAATGTATAATAGTTCTCAGAGGACCTAAAAATTCAGTCCTCCATTCCCCCAAAATATTTATCAGGTCTTGAATAATAATTATTTATTTATTAAATAAATATCACTAAATTATTCTCTAATAAATAAATAAATATTATATTCACTAAATAGAAAATAAATATTTATTAAATATTATGCTCACATTATACTCTCTTGAATAACTGGTGACAAAATACATGCGATCAAGAAAACATGAATAATTTTAATCCACAAGTGGGAATAATATTTATTCAAATTTTTAAATAATAAATAATAATATATTATTTAACCAAGATTCTAGATATACTTAGTGTGTGACCCTATAGGCCTCTTTCTTAGTGGTGTTAGGTGAAGCATCCTAAAGTTCAAGGTTAGCATCTAGAAACACGCCAAAGAACCCATAGAGAAATAATTTAATGATGCAATGACATAATACCTCATACAGATTCTTACTATGTAATATAATCCCTTTATCATGATATCTTTAATCATTTTGGTTGCACCCTGGTGCCATCAACCTATGTGAAACCTGCTTGATTAGAGATATCATGATAAAGGGATTATATTACATAGTAAGCATCCGTATGAGGTATTATGTCATTACAGAATTAAATTATTTCTCTATGGGTTCCTTGGCATGTTTTTAGATTCTAACCTTGTAATTTAGACTAATTCACCAAATTCCACTAAGAAAAAGTCCTAGAGGGTCACACACTATATGCTCGATGTCTTTTTCTCTGACTTTTCAAAAATTAAACTTTCCTATAAAACACCATGAAAATGTATTTATTTAGGATATATAATTTCATCAAAAGGAATGAGATATCAACTTATATTAGAGAATAGAAGGGAAAAATATTTTCTCATATTATTCATTAATGTAATATTACTCATGACGTACCCAACGTATCCTACCTCACTATGAACATATGTCATCATAGTTTTTGTAAATCTATAAAAGTACTCTACTTATAATATTAATTAATAATAATATTAAAGACTAAGGATCAATACACACATCTAAAGATAGGAATATCCAATGACACTTATAAATTTGAATTTTCTATTGGTGAGTCTCGTTCTCATAATATCTTACACTGGATATTACTAAGGGCATACACCATGAGAAGGTGTATCAAAGTCCTATAAGTCTACACCCCTGATATCCTGTATCATTTGTGTCCCTAAAATGATATCATCTGGATATAGAACATATATTTAAGAATAGTTTCATAGAACTTATGGGTTCTCATCATAGTGGAGAACTACTATGACCTTTTAGTGATATATATACTCTTAGAAAATTATCACATATTGTATTACATAGATGAACAATCATGATGGGATAAGTAGTTTATTAATATTAAAAACTATGAATACATGTTATCATAAAGTACACAAAATTTGGTTATAGGGTACCAACTCCAATATACTCCCACTTTCACTAGAGCCAACTGCTAACAACCATGAGTCCGCTAGCTCTCACATGATAGTCATGCTTTTACGAAGATAAGAATTTAGTCAAGGGGTCTTCCATGTTCTCTTCCCCAAGTACTCTACTTCTTATAACTTCACCCATTAGATACAAATACCTTAATAGGTGATACTTCTGGAGTATATCCTTTATATGTTGGTGTGACCTTGACTCTTTATAAGAGCCACCATTACAGTATCATTACAATACAATGTGATAGGGTCTTTACTGATAAGTACCACATCATGCTACTAGACAAATTTTAATATAAAAATGGATTCTTAGGATGCATCATAAGACACTATATACTTAGAATTTACTGCAGAATCAGCGATAATTTTCTACTTTGAACTTTTCTAGCTCACAGCTCCTCTGTTAAGATAGAAAACGTATCCCGACTTTAACTTCAGATCATTCTAATATGTTTGAAAACTAGCATTAGTATAAACCCTAATGATCATCTCTGCATCTCCTCCATACACCATGAACATATCCTTAGTTCTTCTTAGATACTTGAGGATAACCTTAACAACATACCAATGATGTTCTCCTAGATCTATTTGATATATACCTACCATGATCAATTCATAGGGAACATAAAAGTCTAGAACATAATATTACATACATGATTGATCCTATCTCTAAAGAGTATGTTATCTTACTCATTCTATCTTTCTTCTATCATGTATGAGGTCACATTTTCTTATAAATATGTAATCCATGTGACACTGGAACTAATCTCTTCTTGAATTGTTCTATAAAAAATATCTTTAGTATCTGGTCAATATATGTACTTTGACTTAGTACAAGAATCCTCTTGAATCTATCATGAATAATCATGATCCCTAGAATATAGGCTACTTCACCTAATTCCATTATGGAGAAATATTTGTTTAACCAATCCATAACTAACTATAATACTATTATTTCATTTAGAGTAAGTAATATGTCATCAACATGTACTATTAGGATAATGACTTCATTTGTACTAAACCTCTTATAAAAACATGTCTCACATTCATTATTAATGAAACAAAATTATTTTATAGCTTCATCGAATTAAATGTTCCATGGCATGGATGCTTTATTTAATGTGTAAATGGATCTCTGCAACTTGAAAATATTTTTTGGAATCACCTGGAGTCACAAACCCTTTTGGTAGTATCATATAAACATCTTCTTAAAGGTTACCATTAAGGAATTAAGTTTTAAAATCCATCTACCAAATCTCATAGTCATGGTAAGCTGTTATAGTAAGTAGAATTCCGATGGACTTAAACATGTAAAATGGTGAAAAGGTTTCATCATATTTGATTTCTTGATTTTGTTTAAAAACTTTAGGCATTAAGCTTTCTTTATAGGAATTTACTTTACCTTTTATGTCTATTTTTCTCTTGAATACCCATTTTAACCCTACAGGCTTTACATCAACTGGATATCGACCAAAACCCAAACTTACTTATGATACATGGAATCCATTTTATAATTCATGGCTTCTTTCCATCTTACAGCTTCTAAACCCTCTACTTCCTCCTTATAGTAGAGAGGTTCATAATTATGAGACAATAATGAGTCACCATATTTAGTTACTAGAAAACTATATCTTTATGGTTCTCTTACCTCTCTTTCACTCCTATGAAGTACTTTTGTTTCATGAACTACTTCTTCCATAGGGTCCTATGGAACCCGTTCCTGTTCAATCTCTTATGTATCTTGAGCATCAACTTAATCGAAGTTAATATTGATTCCACTATCCTTTTTGAGTATGATATCCATCTCAAGAAATATGGGTTTTTTGGCGACAATCATTTTCTTTTCTGAGGGGTTGTATATGTAGTATCCCTTTGTTTCCTTAGGATACCCAATAAAGATACACTTTGTTCCCCAAGGTGATAATTTGTTTCCCAATAAGTCCTTAACAAATGCCTCATAACCCCATACACATGTATGTAATAAACTTGGTTTATTACCACTCTATAACTCGAAGGGAATTCTATTTTACGCTTTAGTTAGAACTTAGTTTAATGTGTATGCTGCAATTTGTAATGTATATCGAAAAAAGGATAATGAAAGATCTGCATAAAACATTATCAACCTTACCATATATAACAAGGTAAGATTCCTCCTTTTACTAACAGTATTACACTATGTTTTTTAAGGTGGAGTTAGTTAATATAGAATCCCACACTCTCATAGAAAGTTGATAAACTCTTTGTTAAGATATTCACCAACTAAATCTGATTGAAGTTTCTTTATCTTCATTCCAAGTTTATTCTCTACTTCATTATTGAATTCATTGAGTTTCTCAAAGGACTAGAACTTATACCTCATCAAGTAGACACAACCATATCTACTCAATACACTAGTAAAAGCTATGAAGTAATAATACCCACCTATAACTTTTACTGTAAATGTTCTACACACATCAGCGTGTACTAATCCTAGAATCTCTATGGCCCTTTCACCCTATCCACCGAATGGAAGTTTGGTCATTTTTCCTTGTAAACAATCATGACATATTTCAAGTGGTTTTAGCTCAAATTATTCTAAATAACCATCTTGATAAATCATTGTTAAGTTCATCTTGTTTACATGACCAAGATGGTGATGACATAGATGGGTGCTATATGAGTCGTGTTAACATGATTCGTTATCAATTGATAATACCTATTTTTCATAATTTAATATATAAATACCATTATTTAAATGTTACATACCATAAAATATGTTGTCTTTATAAAATAAACAACATTTAATTCCAAACTTGAAAATAAACCCATCTGTATATAGGAATGATACAAAAAATATTTTCTTGGTAACTATTGGTACATAATAATAATATTTAAAAAAAATCATTCCCATTGTCAACTAAAGGTGGTAATCACCAATGGATAGAGAAGTAAGACTCTCACCATTAGTATCTATCAGATCCACCTCTCCTCTATCAATATTTTTGAATCTATATGGTCCCTATATTTAGATATAAATATAAGCATCACAAATTTTATCTAATAACCAATATGTAGATATTGGAATATTACACTCGATAACGAAAACACCTTTAGCTTCCCTTTTCTTCCGAGCATAGTTCCTCTTCCAGTGGTCTAGTTTTCCACATGCAAAACATACAAACTCCTTTTGATTTCTCTACCTCTATATCTTCTTCTTCTTTCAAGGATGGTTCTTGAGAGCTTTAGACTTGTTATGAGTTTTAGGCCCCTTCGCCTCATTATTATTTTTCTTATTCACCATAAGGACCATAGGTTTATCACGCCCCATATCCTTATCCACTTATAAAATCAAAGTAATAAATTCTAAAATCCTCTTTTCATTATTTCTCATATTGTAATTAATAATAAAACTGGATAAGGTCTTGAGTAGTGATGAAAGTATGATATATGTATTCAACTCATCTAAAAATTTAATCCATAAGATATATAATCATTCAATGTAGCCAATATTCTTGGCTACATGAGGCTCAAATGGCATAGACTCTCCAATCTTAGTTGTAAACAAAGCATTGGAGATCTCATATCTCTCTTGTCTCACCTTCTCCTAATATATATTCTAAAGGCAAGGCATCATGTTATATGCATCCATGTACTCATGTTGCTTCAAAATATCATTGGTCATGGATTATATAATTAAACACTTAACATCTGTAGAATTGATTAAATGTTTCTCATAGAGAGACAACTCTTCATCACTGGCCTAATTTCTAGCTGCTTCCGGAATTGGTTCTTCCGGCACATATAATTTCCTTTCATGGTGAATAATAACATGTAAGTGCCTTTTCCAATCTTGTAAATTTGTACCAGTGATAAGGTTATCCTTGTCAAGTATGTATCATAATAATATGTTTGAAGTAATTTTAATGTTGTTTTTACAAATAATATGAGAATAATTTTGGTACTTTATCTTATAAATTTTAAACAAATAAATAAATATTATATATATTAATCTCCCACTATTTTATTAAAACCCAATATCCCACACCATTGGATTTAGAATATCCTATTTCTTTGAAATTCTAGTGGAAAGGATCCATATTCCCCTTCTCATTACCCCAAATTTGGTTGGTTAAGAAACTTGAATGGTTTTAGGTAGACATTTCAAATGCCAATTTCATTAACTCGCAATTACTTAATCTATTGAGTAGAATACCCAATACCAAAATCCTTAAATTTGATTTCCCAAACACTTGCCACTCATTTACACCAAGCACTGATTTGGTAGTCAACCCTTGATGTGAACTATTTAATTCAACCCAAAACTCCATGTTAGAATTCTCCGATAATTTAAAGCACCACAACTTTGGCTGGTTAAACACTTTGAATTATGGTTCGATTTTAACATTGTTTATCATGATTTAGTAGGAGTTCCACTATTCTAATAAATGTAGTTTTGGGTCTTTAATGAAATGTAAAAGACCTTTCAAATCTTTAAGTATCTTATAGAGGAGGTTCCTTAGGGTAGTTCTTAGGGTTAGTGTACAACAATAGTTTCACCTATGAGTGACATTGGAGGGTGGGTGAGTGATTTAGACTTCTTAGATCTCAAGATCCATATTGAAAGATATGAGAGGGGCTTTGAGGTATGTACTTGAGTGGGAATTAAGGGAGGATTTGGAAGATATGGATTAACATTCTACCTTAGGGTATGTTGAGATTTTAATTCTGGTGATAAGTTCATTATTAGGCTCAAAGAAAGGGTTATCTTGTGAATGAGTTTATACACATGCATGTTGTATAGGGTAGTTTAACAAATATACCATTGTCTTATAAAACACCCTGGAGGTGTATGTTCTTGCGTTTAAGACCAAGAGATGATCCAAGTTAGATCCTTTGAGATTAAAAAAATGATTTACCTTATGTAATGAATTGGCTGATTATTTTTTCTTATCATGAATAAAGAGTTGGGTTAATATTAGTTATGGACCATGACCCTAGGAGTTGTGAAGATATTATGGTTTATTGGTAATCCATGCATGGGATGACTAAGTCGAGTGATCACAACTGAATTTTTATGTTTTTTTGACAGGTTCCCATTTCTAAAATTCATTATCAATGGGAATCCATCACATAAAAAATGATGCAAATATACTTATTTGTGATGATCCATTGAAAATAATTATTATTTGCAACATAATATTATTCTTGTCATAAATAAGTGATTTTTTTTCAAAATTCTTATTGAAATATATTAAAAAATCGGTCTCAATAAATCTTTTTTAAAAATAAAAAAACAAAAAAAACTAATAAAAAAATAGAAAAAAATTAAATATAATAAATCATGAATAACATTATTACATCATTTCACACATAATATGTTTATAAAATCAAAATAAATAAAAGTCATAAAAATTTGAGGATCAACTAGTATCAGGGGGAGGAGGATCACCCAAAGGGTTAAGGGGAGGAAGCACCATAACAACACCACATGTCATCCATCGCATATACTCCAACATATTATCATATCTCTAATGGTGTTGCTCACAATCCTCCTCCCTCTCTCTCTACATTCACTGTATCATCTCATCCTGAGCTTGCAACCTCTCTTCACATTGTGTAGCGAATGATGTAGACTCTATACAAGCTCCCTTAGAGCTGACAAATGACATCATAGAAGTACCATAATAACTAGTAGGTGTCAATCACGAACAAATAACAGTCACCCAAATTCTCTTGAAACCCTGTATAATCACCTATATCTAAGACCCCTCATCAAAACTTGACGCGCAAGTGGCATCTTCTTCGATCTGGGATTGAATTTCTCATTAATGAGAATCTTTAGTCTCATGCATTTCCTTAAAATACAATTATAATTTAAAATAATAATAAAATTAATTTAAGTATATTTTTTAAAAAATATTAACCAAAATATAGTGTTGTCTGTCACTGAAAATATTTCTCGTACTATGATTAGTATACATCTTGTAAACTTCCAACTCCATAATAAAGGGGTTAGTATCAGCCTGTATAATATAACAAACATTTTACATTTAAATTATATATATTAATAAATAATATTACTCACCATATGTCATCGATGTATACCAAATATATGACTCCCTATCCTATGTGTGTCCTCCTTCCTCCCCCAGTTATGATGCTCAAATGATAACCTCATTTTAAAAGTTTCTCTTATATAGTAGGAGCAAAATTCATACCATACCGAAGTTAAGATATAGGCAGGTTGATGAGAGAAGCAAGATTGGTCAAAAAAGTAACATAAGGTCTATCCATGGGTCTCTTTCTTAGGTTGTGTAAACAATGATGAAAACGTTCATGTATACAAATCTATTATGCCTCCCAGATAGGATCTATCATGATATCATTGATTAGAGTACTTAAATTCTGTAAGATAATTGAAAAAACATGTTACAAATTAAATAAATTTAAAATAAATATATTATTTATTAATGTACCATCCAATGGTCGAACATATGATGTTGCACAAAAATGTGAACCTATCCCATGACACCCATGGTGATTTTTTTTATTAAATTTGCACTAGCCTACCCAATAACTAAATGAGAAAACTATGAAAATAAAAACAAATAATTAGAATATCATTACCAAAATTAATATAAAAACTTAATATAAAATAAATACCTTAAACAATTGAACATAACTTTGTTAGTGATGATTAAAATCAAGAGATAAATGTCTTTATAGAATAGGGACCAGAATCATCAATCTAGAAAGGCCATACCCCCTTCTAATAGACGGTGTTGTAGAAGAATCCTGTAGGTAAGATGAATCGGGCTCATAATCAGGAAGCCTGATATTAGTGAGAGAACAAAATAGATCATCAGGACCATCTCTAACCATCTAAAACAAATAATATTACCTATAATTTTTTTAACATAGATATCAAAATTAAAAAAATAATAAATACCTGAATATAATAATTATTTTACCTATATATAACTATTAATATAGATTTAAATATAAAAAACTAATAAATACCAGAATATAATAATCTTACCTATAAATAATTGTTAATACTGATATAAAATATAAAAAATTAATAAATACATAAATAATATAATAATATTAATTATAAATAATTGTTAATATGGATATAAAATATAAAAAACTAAAAAATTCCAGCATCAACGAGGGAACAACATAGAACATCAGGACTATCTCTAGCCATATCAAACAAACAATATCACCTGCAAATAATTTTTAATCCATATATAAAATATAAAAAAACTAATAAATACCTGAATATAATACATATTTTTTATATCCATCCTCATCTTCATCAATGTCAATCTCTCCATCTTCCTCTTTAGCATCGTCAACTTTCATATGAATTTCAGTTTCATCATCCCTGATTACTTCATCAAAATTATCAATATCATTGGCCCTTAACTGGGGGGATTCATCATCAATATTGTTATCCCAACTAGACTAAATACCCTGGGGGTGAATCAGGGTATGACATATTAAAACAACCATCTCTTCAGATCTTGTTTCATCGTTAGACAAAAATATCTTTTATATTCTTCACATAGCATGGAATAAATTTAAATTAAAACATGAACACGGCACATTAATTTTACTTGGTTTACACTCATTAGGCTAGGTTCAGGGATCATACAAAGGTAATGCACTGATATACAAAATCCACTAAAGTGCACTGCTAATACAAGGTTCAGAGTGGAATCATTGTCCCTCCTAGTTTATAACCATTTACAATTTGAAAGATTACCACTCTATCTATACCAAAGTAAATGAATTGTTCCCCTAGTAGAATATTATAAAAATCAATTTTGATTTAATTCACACTTATGTGTGTCTTTATGATATCGTTTCATCAAATAGATGATAACCACCTTTGCGTGAGACTTTTCTTCTTGGAGCGTGTAACCCCTGCAAAGTACCCCTTTACAAGACCCCTTTGTGAGACCCCTTCGAAATTCCCTCTTCTGATCATGTGGATGATGTGACTCTAGAGAGAGATTATGTTATGCTTATGAAAATTGCATAAATCCGATGGGTCTACCTATGTACAAAAAAACCTTTCACATAACTCCCTTATCAAGATCCCTCTACAATACCCCTTAACAATAACCCTTCACAAGATCCCTTCACAATACTCTCTTCTGATTAAGTGGATCACAAAATTTCGATGGGTATGCCAATGAAAAAATATACCATGTACATAAATCCATTAACAAGACTTCTTCATAAGATCCCTCCATGTAACCTTATACTGATTATGCATATCGCGTGAATCTGGCACAAGACCTTGTTATAATCATGTGAAATAATTTTCTTCAGATAAAACCACTTAAGTAAACTTCTATACTTTTTAATGATGAGTTAAGGCGTATTTATAGACATAAATCCACCACATTAACTCCACAAATTATGGTTAGCTTTTCATTCCAACACCTCACCAATAAGCCTTACGTGCTTCACATGATCACTTATAACATTCACGATATACATCCATGACATGTCTCATGTCACAAGTCCTTTCATCTTGGTCATCATTATTATCATTCACCACATCTCATAATCTCATCACAAGATTCTCTTATACTCATGCAGATCACATGATGTAATCATTTGATCTCCATCATATCTCATGATCAAAAGTGAGACATTTCTACCTTGGATATAAAAACAAACTCAGCATGATCCCTCGGAACTTATTCACCTCCACATGATCCTTTTAGACTCACACGCTTTGCATGATCCTTTAGGACATTCATGCAAAGTCTTCTTCTAATCCAAGCTCTCCAAAAAAAAGACAACTTCACACCTCCTTTGACAAAAAACCTTTGTCAACAATGTAAAACTTTTCAACAAACACAATAAACACAAAACACCATCAAGAGGGATTTTTGACAACAATATCCCCCTTTGGGTTTATTCACAACACATAAAAACTTTAAGAACCAACTTGTTGACAAATCATGCACATGAAAAACCATTTAACTTATATAACACCATATAGTGATCAAGGACTTCCTTAACACATACTCTAAGCCCAAAAAATCAATATCAATATGAGAAACAAGATTAAAATGAAAATTTCATCGATAAATCACTTTGTTCTTGAACCTTCCACTGGAAACCTTCTCAACGCTAAAAGATAAAACAAGATTAATCCTCTAGATCACTTCGTATCACGTGCATGTCAAATTCTCACATCATGAACCCAAAGTCTACTCATTTTCATGATTCGTATTCATTGATATACCATCTTTAGTATCGCTATATCTTTTAAACTCCCTTTATTTAACTTTTCTTCCTACCAGCTTATCCCCTATCTTGATCAAGAAATTTTCTCCCCCTTTTTCAATGAACCCAAAGGTTACTCATTTGTAATCTGAAACTTAGTTAAAATAACAAATCCTAACATAAGGTAAAACACACCATATCTAGGGGAGAGGGGGTCCAAAATATAGACTATTCAAGTATGGGGATTCAACTAAACTCCAAGATATATTTGATTTCGTTCAAATGAAACTTTAGGTAAGGCCTTTGTCAGGATGTCTAAAACCTATAGTTCAGTAGACACATGATCTAGATTCACATGGCGTACTTGACTATATCCTTGATAAAGTGATATTTAATTTCAATATTCTTTTTCCTTGAGTGATGAACATGATTTTTTTAAAAAATTTATAAAACATGAATTATTATAATGAATTCTGATAAGATATTTCACTTCAACTGCCATATCCTCAAGTTGTTACTTCATCCACAATAATTGTGTTCAAGCTTGAGTAGCCATGTTGTATTCAACTACTTTGGTGATAAAAGAAATATAATATTGTTTCTTTATTAACCAAGAAATAAAAAGTTCACCAAGATAAAATACACCACCTAATGTTGACTTTCAATCATCTACTGAACCAACCCAATCCGCATCTATAAAACCCAATAACTCTTACTGATATTTTTCATTGTATAATAAACCAAAATACACTCTTCCATTAATATAGTGAAGTATTATTTTCACCAAAAGAAGTGGTTTTCTTTGAGATTACTTTAATACCATGCCACCTAATATGTGACAAAAAATCCGGTCATGTCTCTTTTAATTACAACATAACACCAATTATCTATCTACATTCCATGATATTGACTACTTTTCCTTCACCATCTCTTAAATAATTTAACCACGTAGCAAATACAGTTGTAATTTATTTGTAATTTTATATTCCAAATCTTATCAGAACATTAATATCATATTTTGAATGATAAATATATGTTCCATGTCTTCTTTGTGTTACTTGTAAACCATGAAAAAATGTTATCTCATTAACCATTGACAGTCAAAACTCACATTTCATGAATTATGAAAACTATTTGCACTATGATTCATTTGATCCACTGAATATTATACCATCAATGTATATCATCAACATAATACTTTGATTACTCTCATTATTAACATAGTGATTATAATAAACTCCACCACTCTAGAAAACAAGCTTCTTAAAATACTAATAAAGTATTTAATATCATGCTCTTGGTATCTCATTCAACCCATATAGTGAATTCTTTAACTGATAAATTTTGTTCTCATCTTCATGAATGAGAAAACCATCAAGCTATTCAATAGAAAATTATTATTCCAGAACCCTATTTATAAATGTTAACATGAAATCCATTTGGAAAACATTGAATTTCATTTTCATTTCTATGGGTAAAAATAATAAAATTGTCTACATCCTTTCTATAGGTGTGAATGTTTCATCAATATCAATACCCTAAATCTAAGAGTATCCCTTTCACACTAGTAGTGATTTGTTTTGAATTATTGATCCATCTTCATTCAGATTGTTATGGAAGACCCATTTGGACCTGATTACATTCTTGTCTTTCATCCTCAAAATAATCTCCCATATATGATTCTTTTTTATTTAGTCAAGATCTTCATTTATTGCCCAAACCCAATTCTCATCACTTGAATCTTATTTAGAACATTGTCTATACCTGTGATAGGAAATATTTTTGAGGAAGAATCTTCATCATCCTTGTCTGAATTAGTATTTTATGATCACCAATTATGTTCTACCTATCAATTTTAGCTTGAATCTTCAGTTTATATATAGATACAGGTCTAAGTTCATCCTTATCATCTTCTGAATCTTCTTGTGAGTGTTCCTCAGGTACTTTTACTCCCCCTGAGATTCTCACCTCTTTACCACTATCCTACTAATACTGTTCTTGTATTTTCTAAATATTATTCTCATTTTCCACCACAAAAATATCATTGCTCACTATAAATTTTCCTAGATGCTTATTGAATAAATTATACACCTTTATTTTTCTTGAGTAAACAAGAAATATTCTTTCATATTTATGGGATTAAAACTTTCTATATTTATCCTTATTGAGAATTAAACACTTACTTCTGAAGAATAGAAAGTAATTTAATTTCATCATCTTTCTATACCACAATTTGTATAGAGTTGTCACTTATTTTGGACACAATAAGGCTATGTTAGAAATTTAGACTAATGTCAAAACTTCTTATTTCCAAAAATTATCTAGAAAGCCTTTGTAACACCCCAAGCTTCTATGGTACATTTACCTTTGAATAATGCAATGGCGTGTGTTGTACGCAACATCGAGTTCTAACACACACCGCAACCGTTCAAACTAGCCATTATGAATAGTAATACCTAATTTTTGAAATTTTATACATTTTTATCTTTAAAAATGGACTTTATTTTTGGATTCTTAATATCTAAATTAGCTTCGGATGAAATTTTTGTACTTTTCGGATAACTGTCATATTTTGATGAATAGTGAAAATTACTAAATTTTAATTAAAAACAACTTTTTTAATCAAAATAATTAATAATTATAAATCATGAATTTGAGTGGTTTTAAAGTATATTTAGAATATATTTTTACCATTAAATAAAATGTTGGTCATTGTACATAACTTCACAATTAAACCGAACATAAACAAGTATCATTCTTTTGATAGTGATTATATCTTAAAAACACGCTTTTTATTCTGACAGCGGGACTTAATTTTAAATTAATTTTTGCCACTTCTGTGTTTTGAATTTGAAAAATGGATTCCATATTTTGAATCAGGATTTCCAAATTGTGTAAATATGTAACTTTTATTTTTAGACATTTTTAATAATTACTTTGGTAAATATTTTATTTACCATGGTTAATGGGAAAATCCAGTAAATAAGGGTTAAGAAATAATATTATAATAATACTAAATTACCCTAAAACGTGTCCTGACCTTATTGGTGGATACATTTCCGACCATGGGCATCTTTGGCCCAATTTTGGGACCCCATGGAGCCACTTGTAGGTGATAGGGACACTTTATTTTAATTAAGTTAAAACAAATACAAAAATGACATAAGCATATATCTTTTAGAAAAATAATTTTTAAAAAGGGTTGTATATGTTGGATTTTTGACTATCAATATTCATAATAAAGATAAAAATATTTCCTAAATAATTTTATTTTATTTTTAATTTTTATACATTTAATAATTTAATTTATTTATGACCCAATGATGATGTAGTAATTACCATAATAGTGAAAATTTAAAAAAATTGATATTACAAATACCCAAATAAATATAATTTGAGACTTTTTATGAATTACATTAATTTTATAGGTTAATATGACATGTTAGGAATGATGTAATAAAATTTTTTCTAAGTAATCATTCTATTATAATTTTCACAAAAATAAATTTTCCAAATAGTGTCAAAATTGACATAAAAGAGTTTTTAAAACAAATATTATATTATTAATTGATATTAAATTCCTAAAAATCTATGGTTCGGCCAAGAGACTTATATCCGAATAGTTGTATCATTAATGGACCACTTGGGGGTCTTTTGGATGTATATAGTAAGTTTATTAACCATATAATATAAAAATACAAAGAGACATAGTAAAAGTGAAACGAATTAACTAAGACTTAATACTTAAAGATAAGGTTAATATAGTAACCCAAACCTATCTCAATCCTATTGATTGAGTGGTTTTCGACCTATCCCCACCTTAAACTTTAAATAATATACTTTTGAGCCATTATAAACCGAATGTGAATTTATTATAAAATAATATTTCTAGCTTTTCCAAAGGTGTCCCTCACCCCTCTTATAAAAGGGAACTCCCCCTTCTCATTAATTAACACCTTCAAAGCCTTTTGTTTCGGCCAACCCCTGAAAAACTACTCTCTCAACTTCCCTCAATTCATCCTAGAGGCCTTACATTAGTCAGAAATCCAACCTAAGGAGCCCATTTTATCAAATAAAAAGGAAGAACCCGAAGAAGATGTAATGATTTCACCACCTTTTTTCAAGTTCATTTCTTCTTCCACTTATTATTTCATTGTTATTACCATTATAAAATAATCACTCCAGTATATTATATATACTTTGATGTTATTATACACATGTTACAACCATATTTCAGTATTCTATCCATCCTTTGAATGACATGTCACCATACGTGCGTACGTACGGCTTACCGTCTCCACGTCCTGGTGTAATTGTTATTCAAAACATTATTATTTGGATGGTTATAATAATGATGTGTAATTCATGTAAATAATAAATATAACATGATAATGATTCTTTATATATGATATAACATCCAATTAAATATTATTTTAATATCAAAAGAATGATATTGTCACTCGTGCGTACGTACGGACTACCGTCTCCACGAACGCGATGAGATTCATTCTCATTCGTATCCATTCAAGACTAATTCTCATTTAATGATTAAAAATAATGTTTAAATATTTGACATCATTCTGGATATGAATAATATACATCCCATTAGTAACAAATATGTCTCAAATAACAAATAATATAAAGGAAAATGAACCCGTTAAAACCCGAAACGATGATAATTCTAAGATATTATTAACAAATCTATGTTAAAAGATCATATATCATATCATATTAATGCATATGATTATTTTATAATTAAATAAAAATTATTTCACCATTATAAAGGAGGTTAACCTACCCTCAACCAAGGAAAAAGTACAAAGTAAGGGGTTTCTTATCTCACTTTTAATTCTGTGATAATTCCATTGTTCACCACTTATTTATTACTTGTGGGGTGTGTACTTCCCACGTTTGTATTAATTGTGTAATATACTTTAATTCATGTATATTTACATCATCATTTTATGATCCTTCTTTCATGGGTGTGTGTTTTTTATGTTACCAAATCAATAAGGGAATTTGAACTTTCAATTTCCACTCATTCGGCTTTACGCATACTTCATTGATTATTTTACTCCAAGATTATGTGTAGAATAACTATTCATTCGATTATGTCATAATATCCACTCCCCTTTCTATGGATATAATTTTTATAAACATAATCACTCCATTGATAAATTCTCAAGTCATCGGTATGAACTTGATAAGAGTAATTTTAACTCAATGTCCATTTGTTGAGTTAAATATCCAATTCATTGGTGTTGTTTTTACAAGAATATGTGTGAATGTCATCTGATTGATTTAAACTAAATATCCAATAATATTAAGTGTATTTATATTTGTCACACATAATTATGTCGTTGATTTATCCTTAACCTAAGGATATGGTCTTTATAAGAGAATTCATCTCAATTTACATTCCATTGAGACTTCCTTGTTGTTATACACCAAATCACTTTTATATGGTGTATATAATGTACTTTGACATAGTATATCATGAATCCCTTTATTCACATGATATTATAAAGTTTTGATTACCTCAATTATTTGTATTCTTGTTTCTCTCTTTTGGTTAGAAACTCTAACTAAAATACATTTTTAAGTGTTTTAAATATTGATTATTCTAAATCGTTCTCATTAATGTCCATGTTTTAAAAATGGTTTTAAGGATTTATTTATATGGAAATTAAAGTTTTAAAATAAAAATTCCTTTTAAAAGTTTCAAAGTGGTATGGGACACTTTGATTCTAAAATATATTTTAAATGGATTCTTGACAAATAGTGTGACTTTTAAATGATTTCAAGAAAAAGGGGTATATTTCACTGTAATAGTTTTGATGATTATTTTCATCTATGTCAATATCCTTCATCATTCTAGATTGAGGTTAATATGATACAATACAATCTTCCATATCGTATCTAATGAGTTATGTTTGACTGTGGATGTGCTATTTTTATACCATTCATGGTTTGTGGATAAAGTATTGACATTTCGTATGCTAGTTTTAATTCAAATGTTTATGTTATGTTTAAAACTTTTCATATGAGGAATGCATTAGACTAAGTAAGTGAAAGGTGGAGCCTGATATAGCTCCTCGATGCATCGGTAGGTCTCATGAGACAAACTAGTGTTTTGGCACAAGGCCTTGGCAAAATCTTATTTGTAGTCTTGGAACAAGGCCTTGGCTATGAGGTTATGATAGTCTGGCATTATGCATTACATCATTATGAAAGTGTTTATTGATGTTGCATGAGATTGTTTGACTAGTAGAATGTCCATGTGAATAAGTAAATGGAATTATTTCATTTTATCTTTTCCATATTATGCTGAAGTTCAAGTTTAAAAGGCTTTTGTTTTAGTTATAAATTGCTTTAAGTGTTTATGCTTATCTATGAAAGCTTCTGCTATATTGTTATCCTTACTGAGCATCTGAGCTCACCACTTTCAATGTATTATTTTTTCCAAGATGTGAAAAAGTAATTTATGAATGACCTACAGGGATAGTATGAGGGGATATGAAGGCAAGATATTTTTGTAGTTTTATTTACCATATGATGTAATGTAAGACTTATGAATATATCTAGTGTTTCTAAGACTACTAAACTAATCGGTCTTTAAAGACTTGATCCTTTGTGATCAAGCCAATGTTATGTAATAATGCACCGACTATGGGTAACTGGGGCCGGGGTGTTACAGTTGGTATCCGAGGAAGTTTAGTACAAACCTTGGAAGCAAGATTTAGATAAAATCTGATTAGAGCACGTAGAACTAAGATGAACTTTGAGGATTATTATAGAAGAACTGCCTAGAATTTTGGTGTTGTAGAGATTTTGTGAGTTTTCCGAGCGATACATAACTGTATGGATACGAGCAGGTAGAGGCGGCTCTAGAACAGATGTACCTAGGGGTAAACCCGAAAACACCGCTTTGAGCTAGAATCGAATGGGAATTGGTGCACGACAACGGGCATTACTGCACTCTTGGTTATGACACTCTCGGGGGATTTGCTTAGGATAATTTACATTTTCTTTACAAACCGATTTGAAGTGTTATATATATAAGATGAGACTAAATGTCCTTAGTTAATCCTAATGTGTTTCAAATTGAGAATATGGTGACATGTTAATCTCTAAATGATTTTTTGACTACTATTACTCACACAATGATTTCTGGTTTTAGTCAATGGATGGATTCCAAGGAAGTCATAGTGACTTTGAGAATGATGTACAAGGTGGGAACGGTGGTGGCAATGAGAAACAAAATGGATTGTTGATAGGCGTAAAATATATCATCTTTATGCCAAATAAATTTTCCAAAAATATGATCAACAATATATATATTAACCAATTTCTAGACTCAACAAAGAAGATAAAGGTGATGAATGATAAGAGCTCCCGTAGTGGAGACCATGGAGAAAGGAATCCTCATTTTCCATCATGCAGGAAATGTGGAAGGAGACACCCAGGAAAGTGTCTCAATGGGACACAGAAATGATTTACGTGTGGGAATGAAGGACATAAAGTGAAGAATTGCCGAATAAAAATGAAGAGTACTATGGAAGAAGATAAAAATGGTCCCAAGAGTCCATTTACAGTCATTTTCTGTAAATGTAGGGGACCTGGCCATTACCCGAGTGAATGACCTATTCTATAGGATATTTTCTTGGTCAAAGAAGAATCTATGTGGAAATAAATGGTTGGAGAAATGTTTAAAAATTATTAGTGCTCCTTGTTGATGGGTTTACTTTGGAATAATTTTCTCTTTTATTTTTAACCCTGCAGTTTTCTATGTGAGAATGATATTTGAGGAAGAATTATCTTTTCTCTTGTGGATATAGTTATAAATAACCATTTGGTTTTATATGATCGTTGGGTTTGAGGCAATTATAAGTTATTATAATTTGGGATGAAAATGCAAGGTATGAGATAAGATTTGTGGTTAAATTATGTTATGGTTATTTTGAGGAATTTATCTCATTTTGGTAATGTTATAAAATATAGTTTTGGAAAAAGGACAACACGCAGACCGTGTGACAACCCGTCGCATCGACCAAAGCTATGGGAATCGAACCCACAACCAAAGTTCGATTGGGATTTATCACCTACCACTAGACTATGTGAAGTCACTGGTTAGTGTGACTATTATTTTTAGTTAAATTATTTTATTGATCAATAATAATTTTATTTGGGATCTTATGTCTTATCAAATGAATACCCTTAGTATAGGAAAATGATTTGGTGATTAAGTGATAAATGTTATTTTGGAAGTTGTTCACTTTGTTGTGAATACTATATGCCCAAGGAAAATAGAATAGTATGTGATTTCATTTTAAGATTAATGGTGGATTTTTATCTATGTTTTTATTGTGGATTCATAGTGATTTCGGTTATTTATGGAAATGATTAGGTTTATTACTTTTAAGTATGTGACTTTAAGAGTAATTAATGTCATTTGGAGATACAATTTAACGTGGAAGACTACATTATTATAAGTTTTTGGTTTCAATATTATTTTGGATTATATTGAAGGATTTTAAGGTCAATTGATTATTGAATGGTATTTATTTAACTTTGGGGTATTAATGGTTTTTTTCAGAAATTATGTTTAGTGTTTTTTTTTCTCTAATGGAATATCTATTTGGGGGATCATCAGATATTATAATAACCATTTTGGTTTTTATTAATCTCTAAAGACAAGGTAAATATATATTTTATCCTACGTGGATCATGTATTTCTATAGAATTTTATTCTAGCTCTTCCATTGTGACCAAGTCTTCTTGAATACTCATTGTTGAAAAAACTGAGTTAGTGGTAAAAATTTATTAAAGAATGAAAATCTACTTAAAAAGTAAGTATATCTCTTTATGTTCTTAGTAAATATCATAAATTAATTCCTCTTCCTTATGTAATGTAACTTAAAACAAAAAAATGTTGTTTGTTTACTTTTCCTACTGGGAGACTAATGACTGTTTGTCCCAACACAAGTGTGTGATTTTCTTATTGTTAACTTTCTCCTGATCATGTTTTATATCCCTCTCCATCAGAACATAACACTTAGTTTATCATCCATATCCATGTTTTCCTACATGGAATCCTAGTATGGGTTATCTTGGGTGACCTTTATACCTCTCTTCCTTTCTATTAAAGTGATAGTTTTATTGACTCTTTTTCCGATGTGGGACTTTCCATTATATTCTCAAGCCCAATTTAAAAACAAATTGCGAGGATGCAATTTATAGAAGGAGGGGAGAATGTAACACCCCAATCTTCCATGGTACGTTTCCCTTTGAATAATGCAATGGCGTGTGTTGTACGCAACATCGAGTTCTAACACACACCGCAACCGATCAAACTAGCCGTTATGAATAGTAATACCTACTTTTTGAAATTTTATACATTTTATCTTTAAAAATGGACTTTATTTTTGGATTCATAATATCTAAATTATCTTAGGATGAAATTTTTTACTTTTCGGATAACTGTCATATTTTGATGAATAGTGAAAATTAATAAATTTTAATTAAAAACAACTTTTTTAATCAAAATAATTGATAATGATAAATTATGAATTTGAGTGGTTTTAAAGTATATTTTTAATATATTTTTACCATTAAATACAATGTTGGTCATTGGACATAATTTCACAATTAAACCGAACATAAACAAGTATCAATCTTTTGATAGTTATTATATCTTAAAAACACGCTTTTTGTTTTGACAGCGGGACTTAATTTTAAATTAATTTCTGCCACTTCTGTGTTTTGAATTTAAAATATGGATTCCATATTTCGAATTAGGATGTCCAACTTGTGTAAATAGGTAACTTTTATTTTTATACATTTTGAATAATTACTTCGGTAAATATTTTATTTACCATGGTTAATGGGTAAATCCGGTAAATAAGGGTTAAAAAAATATTATAATAATACTAAATTACCATAAAACGTGTCCTGAACTTATTGGTGGATACATGTCCGACCATGGGCATCTTTGGGTCAATTTTGGGACCCCATGGAGCCACTTGTAGGTGATAGGGACACTTTATTTTAATTAAGTTAAAACAAATACAAAAATGACATAAGCATATATCTTTTAGGAAAACAATTTTTAAAAAGGGTTATATATGTTGGATTTTCTACTATCAGTATTAATTAGAAATATAAAAATCTTTCTTACATAATGGTAATTTATTTGTAATTTTTAGACATTAAATAATTTAATTTATTTATGACCCAATGATGATGCCGTAATTACCATAATAGTGAAAAATTAAAATAATTGATATTAAAATACCCAAATAAATATAATTTGATACTTTTTATGAATTACACTAATTTTATAGGTTAATATGACATGTTAGGAATGATTTAATTAACTTTTTTCGAAGTAATCATTCTGTTATGATTTTCACAAAAATCAATTTTCTAAATAGTGTCAAAATTAACATAAAAGAGTTTTTAAAACAAATATTATATTATTAATTGATATTAAATTCCTAAAAATCTATTTTTCATCCAAGAGACTTATATCATGATATTTGTATCATTAATGTACCACTTGGGGTATCTTGGATGTATATAGTAATTTTATTAACCATGTAATATAAAAATACAAAGAGACATTGTAAAAGTGAAACTAATTAACTAAGAGTTAATACTTAAAGATAAGGTTAATATAGTAACCCAAACCTGTCTGAATCCTATTGGTTGAGTGGTTTTCGACCTATCCCCACCTTAAACTATAAATAATCCACTTTGGAGCCATTATAACCTGAATATGAATTTATTATAAAATAATATTTCTAGCTTTTCCAAAGGTTCCCCTCACCCCTCTTATAAAAGGGCACTCCCCCTTCTCATTAATTAACACCTTCAAAGCCTTTTGGTTCGGCCAACCCCTACCCAAATACTCTATAAACTTCCCTCACTTCATCCTAGAGGCCTTACTTTAGTCAGAAAGCCAATCTAAGGAGCCTTTTTTATCAAATAAAAAGGAAGAACCCGAAGAATAGGTAATGATTTCACCACCTTTTTTCAAGTTCCTTTCTTCTTCCACTTCTTCTTTATTTGTTATTACCATTATAAAATAATAACTCCAGTATATTATATATACAATGATGTTATTATAGACATTTTACAAGCATATTTCAGTATTCTATCCATCCTTTGAATGACATGTCACCATACGTACGTACGTAAGACTTACTGTATCCACGTCGTGGTGTAATTGTTATTCAAAACATTATTATTTGGATGGGTATAATAATGATGTGTAATTCATGTAAATAATAAATATAACATGATAATGATTCTGTATATATGATATACCATCCAATTAAATATTATTTTAATATCAAAATAATGATATTGTCGCTCGTGCGTACGTACGGACTACCGTCTCCACGAACGCGATGAGATTCATTCTCCATCGTATCCATTCAAGACTAATTCTCATTTAATGATTAAAAATAATATTTAAATATTTGACATAATTCTGGATATGAATAATATACATCCCATTAGTAACAAATATGGCTCAAATAACAAACAATATAAAGAAAAATGAACCTGTTAACACCCGAAATGATGATAATTCTAAGATATTATTAACAAATCAATGTTAAAAGATCATATATGATATCATATTAATGCATATGATTATTTTATAATTAAATAAAAATTATTTCACCATTATGAAGGAGGTTAACCTACCATCTACCAAGGAAAAAGTACAAAGTAAGGGGTTTCTTATCTCACTTTTAATTCCGTGACAATTCCACTGTTCACCACTAATTTATTACATGTGGTGTGTGTACTTCCCATGTTTGTATTCATTGTGTAATATAATTTAATTCATGTATATTTACATCATCATTTTATAATCCTTCCTTCATGGGTGTATGTTTTTTATGTTACCAAATCAATAAGGTAATTTGAAATTTCAATTTCCACTCATTCGGCTTTACGCATACTTCATTGATTATTTTACTCCAAGATTATGTGTAGAATCACTACTCATTTGATTATGTCATAATATCCACTCCCCTTTCTGTGTATATAATTTTTATACACATAATCACTCCATTGATAAATTCTCAAGTCATCGGTATGAACTTGATAAGAGTAATTTTAACTCAATCTCCATTTGTTGAGTTAAATATCCAATTCATTGGTGTTGTTTTTACAAGAATATGTGTGAATGTCATCTGATTGATTTACACTAAATATACAATCATATTGAGTGTATTTATATTTGTCACAAATAATTATGTTGTTGATTTATCCTTAACCTAAGTATATGTTCTTTATAAGAGAATTCATCTCAATTTACATTCCATTGAGACTTATTTGTTATTATACACCAAATCACTTTTATATGGTGTATATAATGTACTTTGACATAGTATATCATGAATCCCCTTATTCTCATGATATGATAATGTTTTGATTACCTCAATTATTTGTATTCTAGTGTCTCTCTTTTGGTTAGAAACTCTAACTAAAATACATTTTTAAGTGTTTTAAAGATTGATTATTCTAAATCTTTCTCATTAATGTCCATGTTTTAAAAATGGTTTTAAGGATTTATTTATATGTAAATTAAAGTTTTAAAATAAAAATTCCTTTTAAAAGTTTCAAAGTGGTATGGGACACTTTGATTCTAAAATCTATTTTAAATGGATTCTTGAAAAATAGTGTGACTTTTAAATGATTTCAAGAAAAAGGGGGATATTTCACTCTAATTGTTTTGATGATTATTTTCATCTATGTCAATATCCTTCATCATTCTCGATTGAGGTTAATATGATACAATACAATCTTCCATATTGTATCGAATGAGTTATGTTTGACTGTGGATGTGTTATTTTTATACCATTTATGGTTTGTATATAAAGTATTGACATTTCGTATGCTAGTTTTAATACGAATGTTTATGTTATGTTTAAAACTTTTCATACGAGGAATCCATTGGACTTAGTAAGTGATAGGTGGAGCCCGCTATGGCTCCTCGATGCATCGGTAGGTCTCATGAGACAAACTAGTGTCTTGGCACAAGGCCTTGGCAAAATCTTTTTTGTAGTCTTGGCACAAGGCCTTGGCTATGTGGTTATGATAGTCTGGCATTATGCATTCCATCATTATGGAAGTTGTTATTGATAGTTCATGTGATTGTTCGAATAGTAGAATATACATGTGAATAAGTAAATGGAATTATTTCATTTTATCTTTGCCATGTTATGCTGAAGTTCACGTTTAAAAGGCTTTTTTTTAGTTATAAATTGCTTTAAGTGTGTATGTTTATCTATGAAAGCTTCTGCTATATTGTTATCCTTACTGAGCATCTGAGCTCACCCCTTTCAATATATTATTTTTCCCAGTATTTGAAGAAGTAATTTATGAATCACCTGCAGGGATAGTATGAGGGGATATGAATACAAGATGTTGTTGTAGTTTTTTTTACCTTATGATGTAATGTAAGACTTATGAATATATCTTGTGTTTCCAAGAATACTAAACTAATCGGTCTTTCGAGACATGATCCTTTGTGATCAAGCCAATGTTATGTAATAATGCACCGACTCTGGGTAACTGGAGTCGGGGCATTACAGCCTTTCTTAATAAGCATTATTCCGGTCATGTTGTTGATAATCTGATTTCTTCTATCAAAAATATATTTTTTCTGTGGAGTTATTACTGCTGAAACTTGGTGTCTTATCCCATGTTTCTAAAGATAATACTCAACTTGGATGTTTTTAAAATCTATTCCATTATCTATTTGTAACATTAAATTTTTTTGACACAACATATTTTCAACTTCCCTCTGATAATGTGTTTTGTAACTAAACACCTCGTACTTGTGGATGATAATTGAAACCGATACCATTATACTAAAATAATAATTTAAAAGGATATTATATATCTTACCATAAATAGATATTGGTGAAATAGGTCCACACACATAAATTTGTACCATTTAAAACACTCTTATCAACCTTTGATCTTTCACCTTATATATCTTTTGAGTTTTCTTCCCTTGTTGGTATGAATTGTATGTATGAGTATGATCACATGATAAACTCTAGGAGATCTCAAGTAGCATCAAATTTCAATAGATATTCCATGTATGGTTGGATCATATGACCAAGAATTTTACACCACAAATTGTTTTCTTTTTTCCTTGGATAGAAAACATATATCTTCTTCTCCAATCACATGGTATAGATTCCCCTTCACACTCTTTCCCTATAAATAACTTCTTCACATTTTCAATTAATAATACACACCTTATTGGTAAATATTATATCATTTACAAAGTCACATAGTTTATTAAAACATAATAGTGTGACCGGGACCTTCAAAAATCAAGACGTTAACTTGTCACATTTATTTATACCAAACTTGGATTTTCACTATCCAATATTCTTTATGCCTTCATCATTTCCAAATATAACAACACCTTCCTTATCATACCTAATTCTTATCACTAGATCCTTATTTACTATCACATAGTAAGTGTATTCACTATCAATAATCCATATTATACTGTGATATGATGCGTTGAAGACAATCTCTGCAACCACTTCCTACACAACTCTTTTATTTCTGATCCATGTATTTGACTTTATGCTTGACACTGATTGATATTATTAATCTTAGTCAGAGTATGATGGTCCAAAATAATCTTGAAAATATGAAAATTGATTTTATATTCTATACTTGTTTGATGATTCCTTGACCTTATGTATGAAACCACTTTGGGTTTTATTCGATATATTCCTCATTATTGTCAATGATAAATATATGTCCATGTGTCCGAATATTCCATTCCAAAAACAATGACTATTAAAAGAATTCTTGGAAGATTGAACTCTATTTGGTTTCCTATGTTTTTCTTTCACCTATCAATACCTATTATCTATAGAGAAACATTTTGATAATTCCCTATCTTTCTACAAAAATAACATCTAATATGAGTTTTATTCTTGTGCATCATTATTTCACCACTAATTATCCCTTAGGATCTCTAAATATTATGATTTAGATTCATACCCAAATCAATCATCAACCTCAGAGTGGGTGCTTTTGGTCTAACACAAATCATTACTACTTTCTATTTGAGATCAATCCACATACCAATTGTAATGTGTCACTTTTATTCTCCATACATCACCTTTGTATATATCATGATGGATAAATCTCGTTCTAAGGCATTGATTCCTCTGGAATCAATTTCTAGTTCTCTTTGGTCTGCTTTAGATGATTATCCACTACCCATACTATCTGAAATACCATGAATTATAGATGTAAACACATCCATACCTAATGATATAAAGTATTGTTTCATCAAATTCTTCCATAGAAAAAAAAATTCTATCAAAGATCAGAATCCATTTTTGATTAATAACTTTCATTTCTTCTGTTGAGAGAGAAACTTTGACTTTAACCCTTACCCTATAATACCAATTATTATCCCAACTAGGTTAAATACCCTAATGATGGGGGTGGATCAGGGTATGGAAAATTAAAATAACTATATCTTCATATCTTATTTCATCATTAGAAAACACTCTCTTCTCTCTCCTTCCAGAATCACATAATAAATAGAAATTAAAACATGCATAGAACACATTAATTTCACTTGGTTCATCCTCACTGAGCTATATCCAAGGAGAATATAAATGAAATTTTATGATTTAACAAATACACTAAATAAAACTACTATTACAAGGTTCTGAGTGAACTCACTATTTCTCCTAGTTTACAACCATTCAAAATTTGAAAGCTCACTACTCTCTCTTGGCTGAAGTGAACACACTTCCCCTCCAATAGAATCTTTATATAATTCTGAGATGATTCACACTTGTGTGTGTATTTATGCTCTTATTTCATCAAAGATATAATAAAAACCTTTGTGTGTGACTTTTATTCTTAGAGTGTGTATCCCTTGCACAAAACCCCTTCACAAGACCCCTCCATGCGACCCCTTCATGATTCCCTCTTCTAATAATGTGGATCGTGTGACTACAACGTAAGAATTTATTTTGATTACATGGATTGCGTGACTCTAACGGGCTAATATATGAAAAAAACACCCTATATATAATTATCTTATCAAGATCCCTATGCAAGGCCCTTTCACAAGACTCTCTACTGATTACGCGGATTGACAAATTCCAATAGTTATGCCTATGAACAAAGATACCAAGTGTATAACTCCCTTTATAAGACTTCATCTCAAGATACCTCTATGAGACCTTGTAATGATTACATGGATCACATGACTTCGACACAATAACTTATTATTCTCATGTTAAATACTTTAATTCATATCAAACAACTGGAACAAACTTATCTTCTTCTTTAGGATGGGTTAATGGGAATTTATAGGCACAAATACACCACCTTAACTCTGTAAATCATGGTTAGACATCCATTCCACCACTCATCAATAGGCCTTAAGTGCTTCACATGATCAGTTATGGCATTCAAGATAAACCTCCATGACATTTCGCATGTTGCAAGTCCTCCTATCTTGGTCAACATGATTATATTCCAGCACATCACATGATCTTATCACGAGATCCTATTATACTCACATGGATCACGTGATGTGATCATATGATCTCCTTTATCTCTCATGATCAAAAGCAATACATGTCCACCTTGTCTATACAAACACACTCTGTATGATCCCTTAGGACTTATGTTCTTTCACATGATCCATTAGAACTTACATGCTCTATGCGATCCTTTAGGACATTCATGCCAAATCTTATTCTTAGCTAGTTTATCCAAAAATAGAGACAAATTAACAAATCCATTGAAAAAAAACATTCGTTAACAACGTCAAACCTTTTAAAAAAACACAATCAACCAAAAAATACCATCAAGATGGATTTTTTCTGACAAATATTTAAATCTCACTGAGTAAGAGATGTATTTTAGGATGTTTCTTAAAAGTTTTTAATATGTCTCACTTCCATAGAACCATTTTTATTTTCAAGAAACTAATTGTCATGATATTTTATTTTTATTATACTCTACCATTCATTTAAATATCTCAAAATTGCACAATAATTTTCATAATAAACTTGATGTTATTTATTTTTCAACATAAATGGTTTGTCTGGGTTAAGAATATTTTTATATTTAATTTCAATAACTTCATGTCATGGATGAACTCAAAACACTTGATCAAAATCAAACCAATGAAATTTAAAAATTATTACATAATTTGTTCCTAAATAATATAACTCAATTATTTCATCCAGTATGCCATAAAAGTCATCTTCACTTTCTTTATGATGTTATCATTTCAAACAAACAGAACTATTCATTGATTTATTAGATTCAACATATATGTGTGTATAAAATTAAAATTCATTAACCACATACCCATTATAAGATTTTATTAATTTTGATTGAGGGTTTTTAGCACACATAATCAACCATTAATTTTACTTTCATGTTGTGTTTCCAGCAAACAATAAAAATTTTTAATAATAGATATCATTACAAAATTTATTTAATCTTCCATAATAAACAACTTAACTTACCAGTCAACTATTATAAAAAATTATGTTTTCTATATTCTTCAAGATATGTAGAGGCATTTTTTATGATTTTGTTTATATGGTCATCATATAGTCTACAAAAATTGTAAATGAATTTATCTCTTAAAAAATTTAAAATAACAATAAAAAGTAGTACTTATTGTACAAATCATTTCATTTATTCACAATTAAGCATAACATATATATGAGCTCTATGAAGTTATTCATATGAAAGTGACCATTCATGATAATCACCAAAACCAAGCTTAGGATGATTAAAAACTAAAAACTGATGGTTTGTAACATCATTACAATTTTACTCATTGTGACCAATGTGATTATGTTTTGAAGGATATTCATATTGAAAATAATAAGAGTATAAATTTAAAATTTTCTCCTGCAATTACGCTTCTGCAATTGACCCTTCAACCGATGATTTTTTTAATACTTTACTCTTTAATTTTTTCATACATATCTCAAATGGGTACATCCATTGCAATTGTACTAACCCTCCATATTTAGCTTCATATGGAAAATAAAATATTAAATATTCCATTGAGTCAAAGAAGATTGGTGGGAATATTTTCTCTAATTTATATAAAATTAGAACATCTTTTTTAATCATACTCAATGAATCACAATCTGATATTTCCACACAAATATCTTATAAGAAATATGATATTTGGGTCAACATGTCCCAGATTGAAGAATTAGACATCCCTCTAAGACCAACGGGCAGTATTCCTTCCATTGTGAAATGACATTCATGACTTTTTAACCCTATAATATGTCCATTTTTTATGAAACATGACAAATTAGAATAATAATCATTTGGTAACTACAAATCTTTAATAAATTTATATAATAATAAATTATTTTTTTGAAATTTAATAATCTACTTTTGGATTTGTTAAATATTTTGATCTTTAATCTTAAAATAATTCAGATTTATGATGCCTGAAAATTTGGGAAAGATATAACAGTGCATTTACATTATCTTTGGTCTTACAAGGTATTTCCAACATGATATAAAATATGTTATCAAAAAAAATCATCTCAATATTCATTACATCTAACATGTTACAAACCAAAAAATTAGACCAATATGAAAGGCCCCAAAAAACAATCTACTTTACTCAATTATGATCTATCCAAAAACTATATATTTTTTGCTCATTTATTGTTGGTATAAAAGTTATAAGAGCTAATGAAGAGATGATATATTTTACTTGAATACCTAAGAGCACTTATGTAGGTTTGTCTCTTTCAAGTCCACCTTTTGTATAATTATTTATATTACTTTAAAAAGGTTGATCCACATTAATAAATCTATGATGAAAATCAAAATAACTAGTATTTATTCTATTATCATGCAAAAATGATTTATTATCAACCATGTAGTACAAAAATGGTTTTATACCATGTGTACTCCATCCAAATAACATAACATGCATCGGAAAGTCACTAATTGCCTATATTAAGACAGAATTTAGTGTAAAATTCTAATCTACAACTATATCATATGTAGTTACATCATCAATCCATAATGAAATTAACTCATCAATTAGTGTATTCAAATAAACATAGATATTATTCTTTGGATTTCCTAGAATTAATAACACTATATATATATATGGTTCCTTCATTATCATCCAAGGAGGTAAGTTGTACGAAGTTATAAAAATAGGCCAATAAGAATATTGACTACCATAAGCACCAAGTGGAAAAAAACCATAAGTAGAATGATTCAACCATATGTTGCAAGGTTTTGAATAAAAAAAGGACGTAACTGATCAAAGTGTTTCCATGAATCTCTATCATATTGACTATTTAGTATTTTATTAGTGGAAATATTTGATTTATGTCATGTCATCAATAAAACTGTGTTGCAAGACATAAATAGATTCTGTAAATGACGTGTAATTGGAAAATACCTCAACTGTTTCATAGGAAATCTATACTTTTCGTATTATGTCTCTTTATACCTTGATTCTCCACATGTTATACAATTAACTAATGATTCATAATTACCATAATATTAGATAAATTCATTTGAAAATGAATGAATTTTTTGATAAATAAGATCCAAATTATGGACTAACTTCCCACTTTCATAGAAAATTACATGTAATATATTTTCCGGAGGTAATAATGATTTAACAAAAGAAAATATTTGATTGAATCAACTATTTGAAAATCTAAAATATAATTTAATAGCCATAAATTTTGTAACTGATTCAAGTTTGATTATCTGGCATCCCATATATAAGGTCTCCTTAGCATATTTCAATAAATTGTAAATTTGAGATGGTTATGATTTAGGATTTGGGATACCATTCTAAGTTGTTGTTTACTAAATAGACAGGACACTAACCACAAGTACAAAATTTTGAAATGATGGATTTGAGACCAAAAATTTTGTATTTTCTACTGAATTTTGTTCATAATGTTGATACTAAAAAATATAATCTTTCTAAAAACCAAAACACAGTAGATGAAGTCCAACATTGTCCAACATTTCAAACCTCATAAGATCACATTTATTACATGGACATTTAATTATTCCTTCAGAAATAGATTCTAAATTTGATGATGCAAATGATATGAAGTTTTCAACACCCTCAATGTAGATAATATTTAAACCAAATCCATTAGGATTTTTGTGATGATTTATCCAATCATAATCAAGTAATAGAAACTTGTTTCAACTTCCCAAGTCTATATTTTTCTAAAAGAACAACTTAAATAAGAATAATTATTACTCATCATGACTAATTAAAAATTATTATTAAATTTTAATTATGGGTAATTATAACTACTTATCACGAATTCTTACTAATTTTTACTAATTTTTACTAATAATTATTTATTATTACTAATTATAATAAAAAGTAATTAATTAATAGTATTTTTTTATTAATTATAACTAATGTTTTACTAAATATTACTAATTTTTAATAATTATTTGTATATTTTATATGTTTTACAAGTTACTACAAACCATCACAAATTCCACTAATATCTAAAAATTATTAATAATATTTACCAATTATTATTAACATTTACTAATTATTACTAACATTGACAGATTATTTCTTAATTCTTACAATTTATTTAATATATACTAATAAATAAATTAATTCTTAAAAAATTTCACTAATTATTATGAATTTTTAATAATTCTTGGTATTTCATAAATTTTATTTTAATTTATTACAAATTATCATAATTTACTCATATTTAAAAATTATTAATAATATTTACTAATTAATACTAACATTTAATAATTATTAATAATATTGACTATTTATTTATTTATTATTATAAATTATTTAATGATTATTAAAAATTATTTTAATTATTACTAAATTTTTACTAATCATTGATTTTTTTAATAATTGTTATCATTTTTAGATTTTTTACAAGGTATTACAATTTATTTACTAATTATTACAAATATTTATTAAATTTTACTAATTGATATAATTATTTTTTAAGTAATAATAATTATTTATTAATTATAACCTAATTTTTAATAAATATTACTAGTTTTTAATAATTATTATCATTTCATATATTTTTTACAATTTATTAGAAATTATCATAATTTACTCATATTTATAAATTATTAATAATATTCAGTAATTCATACTAAAATTTACTAATTATTTATAATATTGACTAATTATATATTAATTATTAAAAACTATTTAATGATTATTATTAATTATTTTAATTATCACTGTATTTTTACTAATTCTTTCAAAACATTAATAATTCTTAGTATTTTTTATATTTTTACAAGGTATTAATTTTTTTACTAATTATTACAAATATTTATTAATTTTTACTAATTGATATAATTATTTATTAAGTAATAAAAATTATTTATTAAGTAATAAAAATTATTTATTAATTATAACTAAATTTTTATTCAATAATACTAATCTTTAATAATTATTAACATTTCATATTTTCTTTACAATTTATCACAAATTATCATAATTTACTCATATTTACAAATTATTAATAATATTTAATAATTAATACTAACATTTACTAATTACTACTAATATTGAATAATTATTTATTAATCATTACAAATTATTTAATTATTAGTACTATTTATTTTAATTATTACTATATTTTTACTAATTATTGCAAATTTTTAGTAGTTTTTAGTTTTTTTATTTTTTTTATAAGGTATTAATTTTTTTTAATAATTATCAATAAATAAATTTTTTAATAAATATTACTTATTTTTAATAGTTATTAGTATTTTATATATTTATTTTACAAATTATTGTAAATTATTGTAATTTACTAATATTTACTAATTATTACTAATATTTCCTATTTATTTATTAATTATCAAAAATAATTTAATAATAATTACTATTTTTTTAATTATTATTACATTTTTTCTAATTATTTTGAATTTCTAATAAATGTTAGCATTTGTATATTTTTTATAATTGCAATTTTTTTACTAATTATTACATATATTTATTACACAACAGTTCTGGGGAGGGGGATAAATACAAAGAAAATCCTACTCTAAACTAGGAGGGAATAAATCAGAAAGACTCAACCCCAAGACCTTGTTGAGACTCTGTAGAGCCGCTATCTACTGAGCTGGAAGCTAAGGGCCTATATTTATTATGTAATACTAATTATTTATTAATTATGAATAAAATTTTAATATATATTTCTAGGAAATTATAATTAATCTCAAACATGAGAAAATATGAAATACTATAAGATTATTAATCAAATATCATTGATAAATGACGTGTAACATTAAAATAATTAATACAATCAATAAACGTTAACATATAGTTTAAATATTACATATATATCACACTTTGTAATAATTCAAACATAAAAATCATATAAGTAAACATATCAATCAATCATATGGTGTCACCACTTTGAAATGATATAATCATAAATCTATAAGTATTCAAAACTCAAAATATATCTAAGATCAAATATACAATAATAATATAAGGCTTAAACAAACATGTACCTTATGTTAATGAATCATTTCTTTTCAAAAAAGTGATTAATTTTAATGAAATCTTGAAAAACATGGAGAAGAGGTTTACATCCAAGAGTTTGAGGTCATGGGCATGTATGAATTAACTAGGGGGCTCTGCATAATGAGAATCGTGATGCTGAGCCTAATATTATGAGAAAACTTGGTATTTGATTAGTCTATTTTTGACGAGGGTAATTTTTTTATCTGATCACACCCTTTTTCTTTTTTTTCTTCTAATAAAGGGGATATGACCTTAGATTTTATAAAAAAATGGAAACCCATCAAAACAATTTTCAAACCATATTTTGATTCAAAATCTCTATTAAAATCAATATAAACAAATAGAAACACCCAAATTAGAAAATCTCTTAAATCTAAAGGTCAAACATTGGGAAATTACCTCAAATCAAGTGGAATCAACCTATATAGAGTTGAAATGCATCTTATTTGATGGTGGACACCCAAATAGGGAAGAATAAACCTACAGTAACCCTAAATTCCAAATAAACCATAAAAATTGGGTATTTTATTGACTTAGGGTCAACCAAACCAATTTCTGTGAGAGCGAAAGGAAAATCATAACAGGAAAAAAGAAGGTTAGAAGAGGAGTCTATACCTAGTGGATTCGAACCTAAATCTACAATAAAAAAGGTGTGATGAATGATTTTTGGATGGGCCATTCGATGGTTGCGTGATGAGATATGACTATGTGAAGGGGAAAGAAATTGGGGGAGGATAGGAGGAGAAAAGGGTTTGTGTGTTTTTTAATTAAATTTTATTTGTGAAAGGTTGATAGCAATAGAATTTTCATCACTAAAAATATTTTTGGGAGAACCTTTTATTATGGATAATGATATTCATCACTATTAATCCTTTTGAGATGACTAATAGCGATAGATAATATAGTCTATCACTATTAGCTGCAGCAAATAATGAATTTTTCTAACAGACAATATTATTCATTGCAGTAAGGTAGGTGTTCTTAATTATTTACTACAGATAGAAATCCATCACAAATAACCCATTGCAATTGTCTACTTTTCCAGTAGTGGATGTGAGTTAGGATGGGATATTACTTATAGTGTGGGATACTAGCTGAGTGTTAGGTTTGGTCTGGTTACTGGAAGAGGTCTAGGATAAAGGTTATATATTCTATGTGTTTTATATTATCATAACCTTGATATGATTTAGCATGTATGGATGGTGATGCTTTTTTTCCAGCAATGGTTCATATGCTAGGAGATAATGGTGTGTTATGATCCACCACCCAAATGTCTCTTATGAGAGAATTGGGTCACGATATTCCATTTTCTAGTATCCTAATTTACCACATCTTCTAGGGTAATTGGTTCATGGAACACCTTCTTCTTGTATTCCAATACACCATCTCTTTTAGGGAGAATTAGGGCATGGTAAACCTTCTTCCAGTGTCTTGACATGCTTTATATTTTGGTGGAATTAGGTTGTGAAACACCCTTTTCTAGTATCACGATGCACTATCTCTTATGATAGAATTGGTTCACGGTATGCTTTCTTTCAATATCTCAATGCATTATTATTCATAATGGCCAGACCGACTATAGTCAGGAATACCATTTGGGTTTTCTTATAGCATGCAATGTATGGTTCAATACAATATTCTGAAGAAGATAAGGCCAGATGTCATGGTATCCTGATTTTCACATGATGGATTAACTTGGTTTCTTTCATGTTATGTGTTACTAAATTATTTTATTTCTCATATATACACTTGGTATATTGTGTCAGTTATTAGGGGCTCCACCGGTGGTTCCATATTGGGTTTTATGATCACACCCTGCTTGTGTATCTCATTGGACTTGAATACATGATTTCTAATGCATAGGTTGAAGTATAGGTTTATACAGGTGATTAAGAGAGATTAATTTATTAGGATTTTGATATGGGACTGAGGTGAGGATCAGGATTTTGGTGGAGTTTCATTATTCATTTTTTTGTTCTTATTTATATTCCATACTTAACCATCCTTGTGGGTAATCCTTTATGTTTTATGGGTGTATGAACTTTATAAGTTCAATTTTTATAACATGTTGGGCACTTTATTCATATGGTTTGTTTCTCATTGAAATTTTATTTTTATGATTTATTATTATGTTGTGTATGATGATTCTATTATTTATTTGAATTTGTATTATTGTTATATTGGTGGTATAATCTCCCCAGCATTGATCATATACCTTCATTATTAGACAATGGCCTCTAGCGTATAGGGCAACGTGCTTAAGATCATATTGTTCCTCCAAGATCAACATTATTTGGGATTAATAGAAAGGAGATATTATAAATGACATAAGATCATCATTTGGGTTGTATTACTATTTTAGACTTGGTAGATAAAGGTGGTACTAGTTAGAACATGGGATAAATACTAGTCTTGTGCCTAGCTAACACCTTTATGGTGGAAGTCCAAGTAACTAGTGCTGTGGGATAATGATTTTTGTTTTTCATAGTGAAAGTTGAGTAATATTTTATAAATTATAGTGAATTATATTATGATTTGTTATTATAATATTGGTTTGGGTGGCTAAATGAGTTTGTACATGCATCATACTTAATACATAGGATTATTTAACAGGTGTGTGATTTATTTTGTTTAGAAAAGAGGTTTTTGGAAAAAAAAAATTGGGTAAGAAAATTCATAAAAGAAAATTTTTAGTATATGTTTTGAAAAATAAATTTTAAAAATGTTAGTTTGGAAAAAATAGTTTAAGTTAATCAAAATTAAATAATATTTTATTCTATGTTCCTTTGAATAACTTATTGAGAGAATGTTAATGAACTAAACTCGAAAACTATGATTTTATGTATGATTTCCACTTTGATATTTTTATGTTAGTATATATTCACATGTGACTGATTGTAGCCCTAAAGTGGGTTAGTACATGCATCACATGCCATGGGTATGGATTAGTACCAAGGCTATGTGCTTATAGTATGGTTTGGTATAAGTATGGGATACATGGATAGTTTGGAGACTCTTGAGAGGGCATGGATAGTCATATGGATTTCCTCAATTAGGTTAAAAGTCTAAAGTATGCATAATGATATATGTGGTATGTGATGGGTATTAGGGTAAAATCATATAGATTTATAATCTAATTAAGTGGGATGGAGATTCATGATATGGTAAAATATATATTTGGATGGTAAAAGTTAGAATGATAACAAGATACATTTGAATGTGAACCTATTGGTATGTGGTGAGACATGCATAGTATGGGAGTTGAGGAAAGGATTGTTTGGATTCCTTGGCCTTTTGTCTAGGTTTGAGCCTCATATTTATTAGACATGAAGTTCCTAGTAGAATTGTACAATCACACTAGGGGGTGAATAATTGTGAATAAATTTTATCAAATTATTCTTTCTTTTAATTTCCTCTCTTAATATTCAAACTAAAGTATCAGTAAATATGTATAACCACCCATGATAAACATACATAAATAATACACTGATTCTAGGTTTTATATAATATATCTCATAAATAGTCTCACAACCTAAGAACTGAGAGTTTTAAAGTATTAGATACTAGAAACATAAAAATATTATTTTAAAACACCTATTAACATTTCTCAATAACCATGATCCTCTATACCATCTTCTAGAAGTTTCATATGACATAATCATCTTCATAACCTGGGGAAATGGAAACATAAGAAATGGGTGAGCTATAATGCATAGTAAGATAAAGTTATAAACTAGTCTTAACCATTATATAAAAAACATGAGGTAAAATTTGAGCAAGTGAGAAATATTAGATAAAAATATCATGGGATCATAAGTGAAAATAATAAAACTTGATTAAGAATTAGTGATCATGTAATAGAAACATAAGACCAATGAAAGGCCATAAAACATGGCTTAGAATCAAATAACAAAAATAAAACAAAACATGAAATCATATAATAATAAAGAGGAACATATTTAGACCATATAATATCATAAATATTTGGAAAATCATAGAAATAAGGCACATTTTAGATAATTGACACAAGTATAAAAAAATCTTGTGAACAAAGCTTTTTGTATCATGTTCACACAACAAACTTATGAAGTAAGATTCCTGCATATCATTCACACAAAAAACTTTTGAACACAACTTCTATCATTTAATTCAAAAAAAAACTTGTGAACAATATTTCTCAAATCTAATTCACACAACAAAATTGTGAAAAATATTTCTACATCTTATTCACACAACATTTCATCACCTCATGTGATATGAAACCTTAACCAATTCATTAGAGGGTGATATAGGACCCCACCTGCCATAATCTATACATATTAGTGCCATAAGATACTAATTATTAAAAATATCCTAAAACCCCATGGTAAAGAAAATTATTTTCATTCATCACATCACAAAGAACCCATGAAAAATAAAAATGGATTTCACAAAACTTCAAGATGATATCGCTAAAATTGACCTCAAGAATGTAAATGGTTGATACCCAAAATTCAATCACCCCAATAGAGTATTTCATAAGAAAGTTTTTAAGGTGATTTATCAAAAATAATTTCCCAACATTTATATCCAATGGATATATATTGGAAAATTTTGTGAAATCATAAAATAGTTTTTAGAAAACGCTTCTATCTTTGTCATAAAAGAAGAAGTTATGGTCACTTTGAAAAGTCATCTAAAAAGGTAAAGTTAAACCCCTATTAAAAATTTTACCTTAAAAAATAATATTAAATAATGTATATTTAAAAAAAATTATAAAAAATAATGTGGAGTGGAAGATAAAACCTTTGATTTTGAAAGGATGGAAAAATATTTTGGACATTTTGAAACAACCTTGTTGAAAAACCACATTATAAAAGTGTAATACAAAATTCATTTTAAAAAATAATAAAATGTAAATATAAAGGTAACATGAGATAAATTTTTTTGTATCTCCATGTATAAAGGATAAAACTGTCATGAAAGAAAATTATGGACAAGTAGGGGAAACTTTCATTTAAAAGGATGATAATTATTATTAACATAGTTGAATTTTCTAGAAGGAAAATAACTCATAAATAAGGAATACTTGAATAAAAATTAATCTCTAAAGATATAAATAGGGTATTCCATACGATATTAAATATCAATCTTAAGGATAAACATTATAACTCAATAAGTATAATGAGTTATGAAAAACCATTACATTTTAGGGAAGATATCAATCATAGCCCATAAAAAGGAAGAGTATGAATGGAAGTGAAGATTCCAGGATAAACAATAATTTTTGAAATTATAAGTTAATTGGGAAGTGTTTACATCATAAAAATGAATATTGGTTCATAATATAAAAGTATGCCTCAAGTAAAGTTGATTGATATGGAAACCCTCACCTTGTTTCCCTGGTTAGTCAAATTCACCCTAAACTCCTTTCTAAGTAGCTTATTAAAGATTAGTAGGATTACATAAAAACTTATGAACTACTAGGTATAGATTTATATAATTATAGGTAAGTTAACTTCATGATATATTCCTTTTTGGTAGATAGGTATGAGATAATGGGTTGGAGTTAGCTCCTTTTATAGGTGAAAAGTGTAGGCTTTTTCATGGAAACTAAAGTTTGGTAAGAGGTAAGAATGGAATCACATGGGAATTAGGTGGTTTAGGTGATTTAGGTGAGTTATCTAGGGAAATGGTATGTGAGAAATGTGGTTATGAATTCCATACCAAATAAGGATTTATATAAGGTGTAAATAACTTTTAAATATTAAAAATTCAAGATGTTTCATTTACCCATTTACCCTTATTAATCTTGATTAAAAATTAATCATGATAATTATTTTTTCACTAAAAATATAAGATGACCCTTATTAACAAATTTAAACATGATGAAAATTAATTTTATATTATTTAAATCTAAATAAATTTCTAAATATTATAAAATTAACTTTTAAATTAAATCATATAATGTGTTTGATAACTGTTTTGTAGAAAAATGTAGTTGTAATCATTAAGCGTTATTTATATTATATAACATAGATTTAAAATTATATGATTGTTAATTAATTTATATATATGTTTAAAAATCATATTAGATTATTAATTTAATATATATCTATTTAATTTTATAAAAATACATACTATTTTTAAAGGTATAATTCTTTGAAAAATAATTGGTTTATCGTGGTAACTAATTTTTACACAAGGTAACTTAATCTTTATGCATAAAAATAAAGTGGTACATATTATATAATTTCGACCCAATGATTATAATTTGTAAATCTATTATTATTATTATATTCCTAAAATTTTTAAAAATTAATTTTAATATAATAAATGTATAATGTATTAAAATAATTTTGTAAAAATATTACTTGAGTTCTAAAATGTAAAATATAGCTTTTTAAACTATAATAAATATTTTAAAATATATAATTTAAATTATAAAATAAATATTTTGTCACAATAAAGGTTTTATAAATTTAAAATTCATACTTATATACTAATAATGGCATAAAAGCCATAATATTAGTAAGAATGGTATATTGCACTATTTACTTAAAAATCAAATGTTTTATAAAAATCCCAAAAATTCATATCAATATTATATCATTATGATTAATAAAAAAATGATTTTAATTTTTTAAAATTAAATTTATAAAATTTTAGATTTCAATATTTTAATAAAATCCCAAAATATAGCAGTAAACTGTTCATATTGGAAATTAGCTTTTTAAAATGTTAACTATTCTTTATTATTATTTTCTATCAATTAATAATGAATATATTGTTAATATATTAATAATATTATCAATATATTTTATTATTATTTAAGTATAATATACTTAGTTTCTTGAAATAATACAACAATTTTAGAAAAATATATTTTTAAGAAAAAAAAGATTTTTTTTAGTTATTTTAGCTATACTAATTAAATTTCATTAGTATTAGTATTAAAATTAGAATTTATTTTAATTATTCCCATATTTCATAATTTAGTTACTAATATTCATAACCTATACTTCAATATCTACATTTTAATGGTTATATTTAATACTTATATTTTACCTAAATATATTATTATTTTTATTTTAGTTTGGTGTTGTGTGTAACATAAGTTATTGAACATAAAAATAGTTTTTCAAGGTCTAGAATTTTAGTTTGTTACATTATCATCCACTTAAATAAATCGCATCCTCGCAATTTTAATTATCACATACCAACATAAATAGCATAGGGTATCAAGATTATAGAGATGAATCAAGATATAATTTTTAGAGAGATATCAACCTTATAAACTTAGGAAAAATATCTCTTTCCTTAGAATATTATTATCTATAATATTTAGTTTTTCTTAGAATATTTGGGAAAAGATTCTATAATTATTTTATATTAATTCCAAAAATTAAATAATTTCCTTTGAAAGGGTGTTTATAAAAATCCTTTCATTGATAAACTATCATAGGTTGGTGTGAAATATGAAATGAGGATTTCTTATTCTTACAATATAAGATCTATGTAGAAATAGATATTTAATGTTCAAAATCACATTAAATTCCCCTAAAGTAAGAATTAATTAGATTAACATAAATCATATTTCTATAAACTTTATATTGGGATATAATAAAAATATATCTAGATTTTTTCATTGATAGTAAAATAATTAGGGTGGTGATTTAATTATCTTAAAAACATTCTTAATATACTAGGGTTCCAAAAATAAACTCCAATAATACATCCATATCTTTGGAGTGAGAATAATTGTTCTTTAATTACTGAAATCCACTTCAGTGACATTAATTTCAAGTTAATTTTTTTATTCCATTCGCTTTACATGTTTTGAGGTCTATTTTCTTTGATAGCCCTTGAATTAGGGCATACGTTTTCATAATTTCCATACTCATTTCATTTGAAACATTGGACATTATTTACCTCCATTGTATTTCCGATCACCTTTTAATAATGAATAACTCTATATCCCATCTTCCTGAACTTAAAAAATTCACATGTTCCTCTTTAGAAAGTTCTTGGATGCTTCTTACTACATTTTTGTCATGTAGGTGATCTATATTTCTTCCCTCTTTATTATTTATCACTTGATTTCCCATATAAATCCATTTTCATTTTCTTTTCTCTAAAAACATTGGAATAATGATTTTTTACTGCTTCCATTTCCACTATAAGTGTACATAAAACAATTTATTCATAACCTCCATAGTCTTTTATAGCTAATACATTTTAAAGACTTGGTTTAGGCCACTAAAGAATCATTCAATATTACTTTCAGGGTAAGTAAGAAAATCGAAGGCATTCCTTGTGAGTCTCATGAAGTTGGCCTCATAAGTACCATAGATTCATCATAATTTTATATCAAATCAATAAATTATATCTCTATTTTAGTTCTAAGAGTTTGAGAAAAATATTTGATAAATAATACTTTCTTTAATTCCTCCCATTATATAGACTAAAATTATTTCTTTTGTATTATATTCTTAATGATATTCCACTAGTGGCCAACCTCACTATATAAATGATTTAACTACCAGAACAACTTTCTCCTATTCTAAGAACTAAAGAACACAAAATATTTTTTCCATCGGATTGATCCATTTCTCAAAAATAAATGTTTTGGATGATCCACTGAAGGAGGGTGTATGTTTACACATGAAAGACTTGATGTAAATATGTTCATTCCTTGGTGAGAGATCAACATGATCTTTGTTATTATTCATATATTGGGAGTGTTGAGTGAGAATTACCAAAATATTATGTTATCATTATCCCTTATCACTTGGTTTCTCATTATTACAATCATTACATTTCCCACCACACCCATTGTTAATTCCATTTCTCCCTACTCCATCCATTACTAAATATAAATGGGGTTAACATGAGTGATAAACATTTAACATCATAAGGTATTATCATAATCAATAACATAAAATGGATTTATCCTTAAAAACTTTTAAAATTTTTTATCATCACATTACCTTTTAATTATTTTTTCCCATCCAATATCAATATTAGTTTAACCTAGGTTAGTTTAAGTTGGGCTATATTATACTTTTTGACTTTATAACTCAAATTAACTAGGAAATCAATCCTTCATAGAGGTTTATAAAGAGAATATGATCAACTAAATCATATATCCCAAGAGTATTTGGACAAGTGGGAAGTCTTAGTCCTACTCATTATTCATTAGGGTGATGATCGATTCAATGCTTAACCAACCCTTTTAAAACCAATTACCCTTAAGTTCATATGTGTCACAATCGCATCCACTTGTCAGTATCTAAACATGAACTCTTTTCTAGTAAAACCACCTACTAAAGAAATTATCAGTACTTTGGTATATCAACCTATACTTAAATTAATCTATAGGGTTTTCACTAAGGTTATATAATCCTAACACCAAAGGTAAATAATCTAATATCTAAAAATAACTAAACATTTCCTCTGATACTAACTATAGAAAACCAAACTAATCATATATAAATAATTCATTGATTCTAGTTTTTAGATAATACATCTCACAAATAGTTTCAAAAGTCAAGGATCAATAGGTTTAGTATCTTAGAGACTATATATATAAAAATATTATTTTATAACAATTTTTAACATTTCTCCATAACTGATCTCCTATAGACCCTCTTTTAGACATCTCATATAACATAATCATATTTATAACACGGGGAAATATGAACATAAGAAAGGGGTGATTTCAAATGCTTAGTAATGGAAACTTATCAACTAGTAATAACTGTTAGATCATAAACATTATGGAAAACATGAGAAATGGAGAAATATCAGATAAAATAATCATGATATCATAAGTGATAATCATAAAACTTGATTTATCATTAGGTATTAGGGCATGAAAACATAAGACCAAATAAATCCCATCAAACATGGATTATAAACACATAATGAAAATAAAAAAAACATGAAATCATAACATATTAAATAAGAACATGTTTAGAGCATGGAATATCATAATGATTTAGAAAAATACTATAAATAAGACACATTTTAGAGAATTGAAACAAAAATAATCATATAAAATCTTTTGAACAAAGCTTCCCACATGAAATTAACAAAAATAACTTTTGAACAAAGATTCCTGCATCTCATTTAATTAAAAAACATATGAAAAAATATTCCCACATCTAATTCACACAAAAAACTTGTAAAGAAATTTCTTACATTTAATTCACACAAAAAACTTGTGAATAATTCTTCCTATATCTTATTCATAAAACATCTCATCATATCATGTGATATGAAACCTTAACTAATGAATTTGAGGAATATATAGGATCCCACCCATTATCATACATACATATGAGTTCCATAAGATGCCAATCACTCAACATATCATGAAAACCCATGGGAAAAAATGGGTTTCATTCATCACATCACAATGAACCCATGTAAATGAAAAATGGATTTCATAATACTTCCAAATAATATCACTGAAATTGATCTCAATCATGTAAATGGTTGATATAAAAAATTAAATCATCTCAATAGTTTATTTAATGTGAAACTTTAGAAGGTGATTTATCAAAAATAATTTCTAAAAAATTATATCCTTTTGATATATAGAGGAAAATGAGGGTTAAATCATAAAATATTTTTTATAAAATGATTTTATCTTTGGTGTAAAAGAAGTGGTTATAGTCACTTTAAAAATTCATTTTATTAAAAAATGAAGTGATTTTTTTGGAAAATTTTACCTTTAAAAAGAATATTAAATACTATATCTTTGAAAAAACATAAAGTCTGTCAAAAATAATATAGAGTAGAAGATAAAACATCTTATTTTTAAAGGCTGGAAAAACCTTTTGAACATTTTGAAACAACCTCATTGAAAAGTTGTATCGTAAAAGAGTAACCAAAACATCATTTTAAAAACATAGAAAAGGAAAATATGAAGGTCACCATAAATAACATATAGTTGTATATCCATGTATAATGGAGAATATTAGTGAGAAGGAAAATTATGTACAAGTAGGTAAAACCATTATTTAAGAGGATGATAATTATTCTTAACATGGTTTCATTTTCAAGAAGGAAGAGAACTCATTAATAAAAAAAATTGAATAAAAATTGATCTCCAAATATATAAATAGTTTATTCTATATGAAATTAAAGATGAATCTCTAGGAGAATCATTATAACTTAATAAGAACATTGAGTTATGAAAAACCATGACATTTTAGGGAAGATATAAATCATATCCCACAATGAGGAAAAACCAGAATGGAAATGAAGATTCCAAGTTCAATAATAATTAATGTTGTTACAAGTTATGGGGGTAGTAATTACACCATAAAAATGAATATTGGTGCGTAATATCAAATCATTCCTCAATAAAATTTCATTGAGATAGAAGCCCCTACCTTATTTATCCTCTTCATCAAATACGCCCTAAAATCCTTTATAAAAAGATTACTAAATCTTGGGAGGACTCATTAGAACCTTAATAACTCCTTGAGAGGGATTTATAGAGGGTTGATGAAGGTTAATTAATGATCAATTCCTTTATAGTGGATAGGTATGAGAGAATGGGTGGGAGTGAGTTCCTTTTACAGGTGAAAAGAGGTTATTTTCAAGGAAACTAAAGTTAGGTAAGAGGTAAGAATGAAATCACATGGGTTTTAGGTGAGTTAGGAAGAGAAATGGTAGGTGAGATATTTGGGTATAAATTTCATACCTGAAAAATTCTTTATAGAAGGTTTAAGTGACCTTTTAAATATTAAAAATTCAATATACTTTATTTAACAATTTTACCCTTAATCTTGATTAAAAATTAATCATGGTAATTATTTTATCACTAAAAATATAAGATGATCCTTATTACCAAATTTGGACATGATGAATATGAATTTGAGATAATTTTAATTGAATTAAATTTATAAATATGATAAAATTAACTTTTAAATTAAAATATACAATGTGCTGAAAAACTATTTTTTGTAATAAAATAATGTAAAAAATGTTTTAGTAGGCATGATAGAGTCATATAAGATAACCTTTATATTCCAAATAATTCCCTCCTAATAGATAATCTTAGTGACCCAATCCCATGTAGGAAGATCAATAAGGCCTTATTTGATGATATCATCAATAGAGTTACCAAACACATTATTAATTTGAAGAATCACTTCTTGTTATTTGGAGGAAGGATCATGCTAGTGAATATAATCTTAACTTCTATCCCTATGCACATTCTTTCAATTATTAAGGATCTTAAGGGAAATGTTGACAATATAGATAAAATCACAATGGATTTAATATGGGATGCTAACCAAGGAGGAATATTCCACAATTATTCTTGGAAGATATTGTAAAAGCCGATTGAGGTTGGTAAGATCAATCTACATAGCATGACGGAAGCCATTCAATCCATTAGACAAAACTTTCATGGGAAATTATTAAGGGAATCTCCTTATAGGAGATATTCCTTTGTAATAGATTTGGTGAGGACTGGAGAGAATGGGAATTTGGAGAAATAATACCATCCAACCTTGAAAGGTATATGATTGAGCATATGGCATTTTTGAAGGATAAGGTGAGGTCAGTTGTGGGATATGGTGAAATTAGTTACTGGAAGGATAATTGGGCAGGTGACACACCCCACTTATTTTTAGGGTGACCAGTCCCTTATATCTCACTCAGAAAAGCTATTTAGTTCCCTAACTTCATCAACAAAACACTTTATGATAATTATAAGTTTTTTTATTGGAACATTAGTATGTTGAATAAACCTGATAGGTGTGTTTTTTTTTTGGATTTTTCTACTAACCACTTCAGTGGAAAGGTCTTTCAAGTGATTTTTCAAGAAATACATGATCCTAATGAGTTATCATAAAATATCTGTTTTAAATAGATCCCATTGAAAATCAACTTTCTAGTCTCATGTCTGAGGAATCAATCTATCTTTATGGATGACAATGTTCAAAAGAAGGGTGTTTAGTTGGCTTTATGTTACTGATGTTGTGCTTCACTAAGCTCATAATCAGTTTGGAATCTATTATTTAAAATAGATTTGGAACATAAAATGTGGGTTTTTATTGGGAAGTGCATGGGGATTTCATAACATGGAGATTACATTCAATATTTAATCATATCTTATTTTTTAGGGAATTAGACAACATGGCGTTGAAGTTAAGATCCATGCCATGATCTTTGCAATAGTGTGCTGGGTGATTTGAGAGGCTGGGAACTTTGTGAGGGAAGGTAGGAGGTAATATATTTTAGGAATTCAGGTTTGAGTTAAGTCCCTAGTGGTAGATCTCTATTACCTCATAAAATGCATGGGGGTCTTCAGTTTTGTGAAGGGGGATACGACCAAGGGAAATCTTTCCTGTATTAGGAAGAGACCATGTCTGTCAGGGGAAATGGGTTAAACGGAGACCTCCAACATCATGGATGAAGATGAATGTGGATGGATACTATGATCATGGGGTCATTTGAGGGGGATCCCTAATGAAGGATGAAACATACTCAATGTTGTTCAACTTCAACATGCTTTATGGCCCATATAACTTCATTGGGGCAGAAATAATGGCTATGCACAATGAACTTTTTCTTTGCAACCTTTATAATCTCAATATTTAGGTGGTTGGAATTATAATACTCTATTATGGTTGGTTTTATTTACAACAAAGATACTATTCCATGGGACCTAGGTGATCGCATCATAAAATGCATAATGATCATCAATCAATGCATTGAGGTTTGCCACACATGAAGAGAATAGAATTTTACAACAGATGATTTGTCCAGTAGAATGAGCCCCAATGAGAGTATTATCATCTATAAATATACTATTTATATACCTCATTATTGTAAAACCATTTTTAGTAGTGACTCCCTTGGCCTTCATCACTTTCACCCCTTGATCCACCATTTTTTAAATACAAATTTATTTATTGGTGAGTAAAAAAATTCGTTGTAATCGTTAAGTTCTATTAATATTATTTAAAACTAATTTCAAATTATATGAGTTATAATTCATTTGTATATATGTTTAAATATCATATTAGAGTCTTAATTTAAGATAAATCCATTTAATTTAAGAAAAACACACAATATTTAGAAGGGTAATATTCTTTGAAAAAAAAACCATTTTACCACAATAACTAATTTTTACATAAGGTAACTACATCTTTATTTATAAAAATAATGTGGTAATTATTAGATAATTTAGACCCAATAATTATATATTTAAAATCCAATATTCATATTCAATTCCTAAAATTCCTAAAAATTAATTTTAATATATTAAATGTATAATGTATTAAAACAGTTTTAGAAAAATATTACTTGAGTTCTAAAATATAAAACACTGGTTTGTAAACTATAATAAATATTTTTAAATTTATAATTTAAATTATAATATATATATATATATATTCATGAAAATGTTTAATAAATTTCTAACTCATACTTATATACTAATAATGACATAAAATCCAGAATATTAGTTAAAATGATATATTGCACTATTTGCCTAAAAATCAAATATTTTAGAAAAATATCAGAAATTTATATTAATATTATATTATAAATATTAGTCAAAAAATTATGTTCATCTTTTAAAATTAAATTTCTAAAATTTGATAATTCAATACTTAGATAAAATCCCAAAATATAGTGGTAAACTACTCATATTGAAAATTAGCCTTTTAAAATGTTAACTATTATTTATTATTATTTCATGTCAAATAATAATTAATTTAATGGTAATATATTATTTATATTATAAATATATTATTATTACTTAATCATAATATACTAACTTTCTTAAAATAAATCACAAATTTTAGAAAAAATATTTTTTAAGCGTAAAATTATTTTTCATGGTTGTTTTATCAATAATAATTGAATTTCATTAGTATTAAAAGAAGACTTTATTTTAATTATACCCATATTTCATAATGTTTTTACTTCTATTCATACCCAATAATTCAATTAATAGGTTTTAGTAGCTAAATTTTACCAAAATATATCATGGTTTTCTTTTTAGTTCGGTTTTGTGTGTAACACAAGTTATCGAACATAACATTGGTTTTACAAGGTATAGAATTTCAATTAATTACAAGATACATGGATATGCTTATGCATTACCAACACACATCACCATATGTAATGCAATAAATAAATAATATAAGTAACATGTGGTATTTTTACATGGTTTAACCATAATATGGGAATTTACTTCTTACAGTGTTCGAGTCCAGTCCAGGAAAAAAATATCACTAATAAATTAAAGTGATTACAAAAGGTGAGAAGGTATTATCCTTGAATCAACACTTATAAGTGTTGGGAAGGTATCATACTTGAACCAAATTTTATCTCCCAGTAGTAGTATTTTAGCTAATATTGTATTGGATCCCTCTAGTATTCAATGATCCTCTGGATTCCACTCTCAAACAAGATATTAAATATGCTTCAGATATAACAGAATCAATAATGAAATATCTCTTCCTCAATACAGAGTCTTTGATAGTCAAACAACAATCTTCTAAAATCTCATACATTCTGGTCTCAACATCTCAACTCAAACTCAATATTCTTATTCTTCTTCATGAATTCAGACACACATAACATGCACATACTGTAACACCCCAAGCTTCTACGGTATGCTTCTCTTTGAATAATACAGTAGTGTGTGTTGTATGCAACTTCGAGTTCTAACACACACCACAACCAATCAAACTAGCCGTTATGAATAGTAATACCCACTTTTTGAACTTTTATAAATTTTATCTTTAAAAATTGAGTTCATTTTTGGATTCGGAATATCGAAATTAGCTTAGGGTGAATTTTTGGTATTTTTCTGAAAACATTCAATTTTTTATGAATAGTGAAAAAACACTGAGTTATAGTTTAAAACTGAATTTTTATTTAAATAATTATTTATTTTATTTAAATTTAATTAAGGTTAAAATAGATACATAATACCTATATAATTTCACTGTAATTCATTGAAGTTAGTTTAAAATAATTTTAGATATATAAAAATTTTATGGAACTTCTAACCATCTTTTACCCACCTCCTAGGAGAATTTGGAAATTCACATAAAACTTAATTTTACCGCTTCTGTGAGTGGAATTTAAAAAATTCGAGAGACATGGTTAATATCAAGGAGTAAAATTTGGTTCGATAAGATAAAAATAATTTTTGGTGAATAGTAACTTTTTACTTTTATTTACCACGGTTAAAATTAAATAGGGTAATTAAGGGTAAAAATGATATTAATATTACCCTAACACTTGTCCTAATTCTATTGGACAAGTGTATCTCGACCAAAAACAACCTTAGGAATAAAATATTATCATTTAGGTCCACTTGGATTAGATTAAGACATTTATTATTATTTAATTCAAAGAAGAGTTAAAAGAGTTAAAATCAAAGATTATTAACTAAAACATTTTTAATATAGGGTTTTACATAATATAAATTCTCTTATAAATATTAATTATAAATATAAACATATTTCCTAAATAATGGTATTTTATTTATAATTTTTATACATTAAATAATTTAATTTATTTATTACACAATGGCGATGCAGTAATTACCAAATTAATGAAATATTAAAATAATTAAAATTATGAATATCAAAATAAATGTAATTTGAGACTTTTTATGAATTCCACTAATTTTCTAGGTTAATAAGACATATTAGGATTGGTTATATAATTTGTTTTCTAAGTAATAATGTTCTTATGAAATTATCAAAAACAAAATACCCAATAGTGTCAAAATTGACATAAAAGAGTTTTTAAAACAAATATTATATTATTAATTTATATTCTATTCCTAAAAATATAAGGTTCGTCCAAGAGACTTATATAATGATAGGTGTATCATTAATGGACCACTTGGGGGTCTCTTGGAAGTTTATAGTAAGTTTATTGACTATATAATATAAAAATACAAGGAGACATGGTAATTGTCAAACTAATTAACTAAGAGTTAAAACTAAAAGATAAGGTTAATAAAGTGACCCAAACCTGTATAAAACCTATTGGTTGAGTGATTTTCGACCTACCTCAACCTTAACCTTTAAATAATACACTTTGGAGCCATTATAAACCGAATATTAATTTATTATAAAATAATATTTATAGCTTTTACAAAGGTGCCCCTCACCCCTCTTATAAAAGGTCACTCCCCCTTCTCTCAATTTCACACCTTCAAAGCCTTTGGTCTTGGCCAAACTCTTCCCAAATACCCTCTCAAATATCCTACCTTAATCCTAGAGTCCTTTTAGTCAGAAATCCAACCTAAGGAGCCCTTTTGATCAAATCAAAAGGAAGAACCTGAAGAAGAGGTAATGTTTTCACCACCCTCTTTCAAGTTCCTTTCTTCTTCAACTTCTTATTTATTTGTTATTTCCATTATAAAATAATAACTCCAGTATCTTATATATACTGTGATGTTATTATAAATATGGTACAACCATATTTAGTATTCTATCCATCCTTTGAATTACATGTCACCATATGTATGTATGTACGGCTTATCGTCTCCACGTCGTGGTGTAATTGTTATTCAATATATTATTATTTGGATGGATATAATAATGATGTTTAATTCATGTAAATAATAAATATAACATGATAATGATTCTTTATATATGATATATCATCCAATTATATATTATTTTAATATCAAAAGAATGATATTGTCGCTCGGGCGTACGTACGGACTACCGTCTCCACGAACGCGATGAGATTCATTCCCCATCATATCCATTCAAGACTTATTCTCATTTGATGATTAAAAGTAATGTTTAAGAACTTTATATAATTCTGGATATGAATAATATACAACCTATCCATAACAAACACGACTTATGTAACAAAACATATAAAAGAAAACGAGTAAGTTAACACCCAAAACGATGATAATACTAAAATATTATTATGTAAGCATTATTAGAAGATCATATATGATATCATAATTATGTATATGGTTCTTGTATAATTTAATAATAATTTTTTAACTGTTATACAGAAGGTTAACATACCATCGACTAAGGAAAAGTACAAGGTAAGGGTTTATTTCACAATCTCTTCATTATCTGAGGTTGTTTATATGCAATTATCTACTGGGACATCTTTATCATCCACATCCATGTTTCTCAAAAATGTATTTCAAAACATTCTTACTATTTTACAGAATATTTGTTAAAGTCATTTATACCCTTGTTTAACTTTTTATTATAATTTTATAGAGGAATCTTTACGTCATTTTCCAAATAAGGACCTTTTTAACCTTTTCGACAAATTAGGGTAAGAGTGTCTTTTTTTTAACTTACACGGAGGGTACAACTATTTTCCACCATTGTAAAATCTTCGAAGATTCCCTTACAAGCTTATAAGAATATTTTCTAAGTAAATGTTTTATTTTATAATTAATTGACTTTTAAATGATTTCAAAAAAAGAGATATTTCTCTCAAATAGTTTTGATTTCATTTATGTCAACATCCTTTGATGTATTTTAAGCTTATTTGAAGTTGAATTATTATGATACAAAACTTCCATATTGTATTGAAGGTTTTGTGATATGTTTGACGGTGGATGTGTTATTTTTAAACCATTCATGGTTCATGGAGAAAGTATTTACATTTCGTATGCTAGTTTTAATACGAATGTTTAAGTTATGTTTAAACCTATTCATATGAGGAATGCATTGGACTTAGTAAGTGACGGGTGGAGCCCGCTATAGCTCCTCGATGCATCGATAGGTCTCATGAGACAAACTAGTGTCTTGGAATGAGGCCTTGACAAAATCTTATTTGTATTCTTGGCACGAGGCCTTGGCTATGTGGTTATGATAGTCTGGTATTATGCATTCCATCATCATGAAAGTGGTTATTGATATTGCATGTGATTATTAGACTAGTAGAATATCCATGTGATAAGTAAATGGAATTATTTCATTTTATCTTTGACATATTATTCTGAAGTTCAAGTTTAAAAGGCTTTTGTTTTAGTTATATATTGCCTTAAATGTTTAGGCTTATTTATGAAAGTTTCCTCTATATTCTTATCCTTACTGAGCATCTGAGCTCACCCCTTTCGATGTTTTATTTTTCCCTGGATGTGAACAAGTAATTTATGAGTGACCTATAGGGATAGTATGAGGGGATATGAATATAAGATGTTGTTTTAGTAGTTTTCACTTTATGATGTAATGTAAATTTTATGAATGTATCTAGTTATTCCAAGGCTACTAAACTAATCGGTCTTTCGAGACTTGATCTTTTGTGATCATGCCAATATTATGTAATAATGCACCGACTCTGGTTAACTGGGATCAGGGTGTTATAGTTAGTATCAGAGGAAGTTTAGTACAAACCTTGGAAGCTAGATTTAGATAAACTCTGATTAGAGCACATAGCCCTACGATATACTTTGAGGGTAAGTATAGAAGATCTTCATGAAATTTTGGTATTGTAGAGATTTTTTGAGTTTTCCAAAAAATAAATCCATGTTTGGATATGAGCAGGTAGAGGCGGCTCTAGAACAGATGTACCTAAGAGTAAAACCCGAAAACGCCGCTTTGAGCTAGACTCGAACGGGAACTGGTGCACGAAAATGGGCATTGCTGCAATCTTGGTTACGACACTCTTGGGGGATATGCTTAGGATAATTCTCATTTTATTTACAAACCATTATCAAGGGTTTATGAGTATATAATTCTCAAAGAAAACATTTTTATTATTATGTATTATATCCATAAATAGTTCAATTTATGTTAAGTGTTTTACAAGTATGGAATTATGTATTTTGATTCATAAACTGATCTAGTTTGTGCCATTGTTTAGAAATGGAACCCTAGTGGAAGAAATGGAAACGGTATCAATGCACGCACTCCATGTAGAGATTTCCCTCCTAGTCAAGATAATTATAGTGGAGCTGGTGATACAACTGGTTCTGATCAGCTAATCACTGTACTGGGATAACACGCTTAGGTTATGAATAATAACCTTACCCGTATGGAGCACCCTGATCCGCAGTGTGGAGGATCAATGTTAGATCGCTTAATGAGGCAAAAACCACCGACGTTCAATGTGAGTACAAATCCCTTAGTAGCTGAGCAATGGATAAATTCCCTAGAGAAAATATTTCAGACTTTGGGGAGTAGTGAAAGGGAAAAAGTTATCATGGCAGTTTACCACCTCACTGGAGATGCTGATCAATGGAGGTCATTGATTCAAAACACAAAGGAAGATGATGAAGTATCAAATATGGAATAGAGGGAGTTCAAAGATCTATTTTTAGAAAAATACTTTCCTCCAAACCATCGAGAAGATATGGAAACGCAATTTCTGAGTCTGAGACAAAAGGAGGATGAAAATGTTATAAATTATGAGGCTAACTTTACAAGGTTATCAAGGTATGCTGGAGATTATATACGTAACCCAAGAAGTAAGATTGATCATTTCTTTGATGGGTTAAAACCATTTCTCCATCGAGCATTAGTCTCACAATCCTTCTCATCGTATGACGACATTTTATCATGTGCTATTAAGACAGAAAAGGAATTCTCTAAGTCTTCTGACTTTAAAGCAAAGCAAGACAAGAAGAGATCTACTGATCAATCTGGGAATGGAAATAAGGGGAAGAAGGTAAAATTTTAAAATCCATCCTGTAGTAAATGTGGGAAGAAACACCCTGGTACTTGATTGAAGGGAATGAGAGTCTGTTACAAGTGTGGTGAAAAAGGCCACCAAGCTCGTGATTGTAAGGGGAAGAAAGAAGCTACCGATGTTCAATGCTACAACTGTAGAGAGATGGGACATTATACAAATGAATGTCCTAAGCATCAGGGGAACTTACCTTAGAAAAGGCCAAGGGATCAAGGCCAAGCTTATTCTATCACTACTACTGAAGTATAAGATCTGAAAGAGGTGGTGGAAGGTAATTTAATGGTTTCCTCAAGTTTAGCAAATGCATTATTTGATTTTGGATCATCGCATTGTTTCATATCTTCCCAGTTTTCTATGAAAATTAGATATTTCCAGTTTGATTTAACAAGGGAGTTTTTAGTTAAAACTCCTAAGGGAAGATTTACCACTTGAAAGTCTAGAAAGGTTATATATTAATGAAGTTTTGAGACTTCATGGAGTAACCCTGTCAATTGTTTCTGATCGTGATCCCCGTTTTACTTCAAGATTCTTGAAGAGTCTTCAGAAGGCCTTGGATACTGAAATTCATTTGAGCACTGCCTACCACCCTCAAACTGATGGACAATCAGAACAGACTATTCAAACCTTATAAGACATGTTGAGATCATGCTCACTTGACTTTTAGGGTATGTGGGATCAATATTTACCTCTAGTTGAGTTTTCCTATAACAATAGCTTCCATTCAATTATTCAGATGACACCATATGAAGCGTTATACGGAAAGAGATGTCGCACACCAACATTTTGGGATGACATTGGTGAAATAAAATTTGTAGGTCCAGAATTGGTGGAGGAAACGATGGAATAGGTGAAGGTAATCCAAAACCACATCAAAGTAGCTCAAAGTAGGCAGAAGAGCTATGCCGATAACCGAAGGAAGGATTTGGAATTTCAGGTAGGAGATTATATTTTCTAAAAGGTATCTCCATGGAAGGGAGTTATCCGTTTCGGCAAGAAGGGTAAATTGATTCCCAGGTACATCGGACCTTTCGAAATTCTAGAACGAATTGGGGCTATAGCTTACCATTTGGAAATCCCGCAAAGTCTCTCCAAAGTTCACGATGTGTTCCACGTATCACTATTGAGGAAATACATGTCTGACCCAATGCATGTACTCACCTATGAATAATTAGAACTAGAACCTGATCTGTCTTATTGCAAAGAGCCCATTGGGATTCTTGATATGAGAGAACAAGTACTAAGAAACCGGACGACTCGTCTGGTAAAAGTTCTATGGAGAAACCATAAAATGGAAGAGGCAACGTGGGAACCCAAGGAACTTATGATGAAGAACCACCTGAGTCTTTTCATGCGGTAGTATTCTAGAAATTTTGAGGATGAAATTATTTGAAGGAGGGGAAAATGTAACACCCAAAGCTTCTACGTTATGCTTCTCTTTGAATAATACAGTAGCGTGTGTTTTACACAACTTCGAGTTCTAACACACACCACAACCAATCAAACTAGCCGTTATGAATAGTAATACCCACTTTTTTAACTTTTATAAATTTTATATTTCAAAATGGACTTCATTTTCAGATTTGGAATATCGAAATTAGATTATGGTGAATTTTTGGTATTTTTCTGAAAACATTCAATTTTTGATGAATAGTGAAAAACACAGAGTTATAGTTTAAAACCGAATTTTTATTTAAATAATTATTTATTTTATTTAAATTTAATAAAGGTCAAAATAGATACATAATACCTATATAAGTTCAATTCAATTCATTGGAGTTAGTTTAGAATAATTTTATAAATATAAAATTTTTATGGAACTTTTTACCGTCTTTTACCCACCTCCTAGGAGAATTTGGAAATTCACATAAAACTTAATTTTACCACTTCTGTAAGTGGAATTTTTAAATTCCGAGAGACACGGTTAATATCAAGGAGTAAAATATGGTTCAATAAGATAAAAATAATTTTTGGTTAATAGTAACTTTTTAATTTTATTTACCATGGTTAAAAGTAAATAGGGTAATTAAGGGTAAAAATGATATTAATATTACCCTAACACATGCCCTAATTCTATTGGAAAAATGTATCTCGACCAAAAACCACCTTAGGAATAAAATATTATCATTTAGGTCCACTTGGATTAGATTAGGACATTTATTATTATTTAATTCAAAGAAGAGTTAAAAGAGTTAAAATAAAAGTTTATTAACTAAAACATTTTTAATATAGGGTTTTACATAATATAAATTCGATTATAAATATTCATTAGAAAGTAGAAAATATTTCCTACATAATGGTATTTTATTTATAATTTTTAAACATTAAATAATTCAATTTATTTATGACACAATGGTGATGCAGTAATTACCTAATTAAAGAAATATTAAAATATTTTATATTATAAATATCAAAATAAATGTAATTTGAGACTTTTTATGAATTCCAATAATTTTATAGGTTAATATGACATATTATGATTGGTTATATTTTTTTTCGAATTAATAATGCTGTTATGAAATTATCAAAAACAAAATACCCAATAGTGTCAAAATTGACATAAAAGAGTTTTTAAAACAAATATTATATTATTAATTTATATTCTATTAGTAAAAATCTAAGGTTCGGCCAAGAGACGTATATAATGATAGGTGTATCATTAATGGATCAATTGGGGGTCTCTTGGAAGTTTATAGTAAGTTTATTGACTATATAATATAAAAATACAAAGAGACATGGTAAGTGTCAAACTAATTAACTAAGAGTTAAAACTAAAAGATAAGGTTAATAAAGTGAACCAAACCTATCTAAAACATATTGGTTGTGTATTTTTCAATCTATCCCCACATTAACCTTTAAATAATCCACTTTTGAGCCATTATAAACTGATTATAAATTTATTATAAAATAATATTTCTAGCTTTTCCAAAGGTTCCCCTCACCCCTCTTATAAAAGGGCACTCCCCCTTCTCTCAATTTCAGACCTTCAAAACCTTTGGGCTCGACCAACCTCTGCCCAAATTGTAACACCTGAGATTTTTATGAGAAATATTTTGTTTTTATGTTATATAAATCATCAAAGGAATCTTTCACTACACACAACAAAAGCTTGGCTTGCTTTACTCGCAACTGCGGCCTTCCTCGATATCTTGTGTTGTACGCAATACCGAGTTTCACTAAACAATGATATGCTATTAAAATATTATTAAAACTAGCTGTTATGAATAGTAATACCCACTTTTTGAAATTTTTTAAATTTTATTTTTCAAAATGGAATTCATTTTTGGATTCGGAATATCGAAATTAGCCTAGGGTGAAATTTTGGCATTTTTCTGAAAACTTTCAATTTTTGATGAATAGTGAAAACAATGGGTTACTATTTAAAAACCGAATTTTTATTTAAATAATTATATATTTTATTTAAATTTATTTTATGTAAAAATTGATACATAATACCTATATAAGTTCAAATTAATTCATCGGAGTCATTTTATAATAATTTTAGATATATAAAAAATTTTATTGAACTTTTCACCGTCTTTTACCCACCTCCTAGGAGAATTTGGAAATTCACATAAAACATAATTTTACCGATTTTGTGAGTGGAATTTTGAAAATCCAAGAGACCCGGTTAATATCAAGGACTAAAATGTGGTTCAATGAGATGAAAATAATTTTTGGTGAATAGTAACTTTTTACTTTTATTTACCACGGTTAAAAGAAAATAGGGTAATTAAGGGTAAAATGATATTATTATTACCCTAAAACATGTACTAATTCTATTGGATAAGTTTAATTCGACCAAAAACAACCTTAGGGATAAAATATTACCCTTTAGTTCCACTTGGATTAGATTAGGACATTTATTATTAATTTATTTAAAGAAGGGTTAAAATAGTTAAAATCAAAGTTTAATAACTAAATCATTTTTAATATAGGGTTATACATAAGATAAATTTGACTATGAATATTCATTAGAAAAATAAAAAGATAATTTTTTTAGACATTAAATAATTTAATTTATTTATGACACAATGATGACGCAGTAATTATCTTATTAATAAAATATTAACATAATTGATGTTATAAATACCCAAATAAATGTAATTTGTGACTTTTTATGAATTACAATAATTTTCTAGGTTAATATGACATGCTAGTATTGATTTTATTAACTTTTTTTGAACTAATCATTCTGTTATGATTTTCACAAAAATCAATTACCAAATAGTGTCAAAATTGACATAAAATAGTTTTTAAAACAAATATTATATTATTAATTGTTATTTTATTCCTACAAATCTAAGGTTCATACAAATGACTTATATAAGGTTATATATATTAATAATAAATAACTTGGGGTTCTTTTGGCTTGTTATAGTAAGTTTATTAACCATATAGTGTAAGAAAACAAGAAGACACGGTAAAAGTTAAATTATTTAACTTAGAGTTAAATCTAAATGATAAGGTTAAAATAGTAACCTAAACTTTTCTAAAATCTATTGTATGAGTGGATTTAGACCCATACCCACCTTAACTTCGAAATAAATCAATTTTGAGCTATTAAAAACCGAATATGACTTTATAATAAAATAATATTTTTAGTTTTTCCAAAGGTGCCCCTCTCCTCCCTTATAAAAGGGAACCTCCTCCCTCTCTTCCTCACACCACTTTGAGCCTTCAAGCTCGGCCAACCCCTACCAATTTCTCTTCTCCACTTCCCTAGAAATATCCTAGAGGTCTTTTCCTTCTTCAAAGACCACCTTTAGTGCCCAAAGATGAGGTTAAGAAGAGGCGCTTCAAAGAAGAGGTAATGTCTGTTACCGATTCATTCAACTTTATTTCTTCTTATACTTCTTCTTCATTAGTTGTTTCATTATGAAGTAATAACATCAGTATCACTCATATACTAATATGTTATTATAAGTATGAAACAACCCGATTTCACCATTTATCCATCCTACGGAAAACGAAATCACCGCGCGTGCGTACGTATGGAATATCGTCTCTACGTCGTGGTGTAATCTATTTTCCACCACCACCTTACTTGGATGGGTATAATGGTGTAGATAATAACTATATATGATTATTTTAAAGTTATATTGATTCTGAAATAGTATACATACACTTAAATACAATTCCACGATCATGGGAACAATATCATCGCTCGTGCGTATGTACGGCCTACCGTCTCCACGATGTGATGCGACTCATTCTACATGATCTTCATTACATAATGATTATATAAATGAATCTAATGAATAAATATGATATATATATTACACTAATATTATTCTGGAAATGAGGTTTCTATAACCTGAAGGGAATAATAAGAATTTATTCGACAAAACACGCATAAGAACAAAAAGTAATAAACACCCGAATAACAAGTAGCAATGAAATATTACTAATAAGAAGATAAGAATATGACCATATATGATATCATAATAATGAGTATAATGCTGGAATAAGTCAATGACATTATTTAAATCATTATACATGAGGTTCAGACACTTATGAAGCAAATCAGACCTAAGGTAATGGAAAATCTCGCAATCTCATTTTTATCCAAGATTGTTTATACTTCTGAATTTACTGGGGAATATTTATCATCCACATACATATTTCCTCAATATGTAATATTATTTCTATCCTACTAAAAAATTTTAAATCCAATTTTACCCTTCGATGAGTTTTTAGTAAAATATATGAAAGTAATCTTTTGTCGTTTTTCGTATGAGGTACTTTTTAACTTTTCCGGCCAAAGTACGAGAAGAATGTTATTTTTTTAACTTATACAGCCTGAATGGATTTTTAGAACATTATTTCCATGAAGCTTACTTTACAAGTTTTCAAGTTTATTTTTAATCAACTTCTTTTAGATTAAAATTTTATGACATGTTAAGAAAGGAAAATTGTTTTTGAAGTATAAAGGTTATTTTCCTCAAGAATAGAGTTCAAGTGTTTTATCAAAATTATTTTCCATCTAAGATAATATTGGGTTCTGTTTCTATACCTATTTTTACATTGATTTGATTATGTTATGATAGAATTATTTTTATGATGTCCTTTTATCTTATATGGATTATGTTATGATGACATGATGTTTAAGAATCCCATTTTTATTACATGGGTTTTGCTATGATGTTTGATTTATGATTTTGTGGCACACATAAGAATGGCTTCATTATGAGATGGGTGGGAACTATATCTACCTCCAATGAATTGGGTAAATATTTATATCTCATGCGATAGACATGGCTGGAATGGCAGGTTAATCCGGTTCAGTGAAACAGGACTGAAACGAGGAGTGAACTCAGTTCAGAAATGGACTTTGTCCGATAAGATAGTATTGGCTATGAGTCTTGACTACTAAAAAATGATTCTCTATGATTATGTGTGTATTCCACAAAGTTTCATGTTTTATGTTATGATTACTGGGATTAAATTTCACTATTATGACTTATCCCATGTTATGATATTATGATCTCTTTTGCAGGTTAACATTTTCAAAATGTTGTGTTCTTATGAATATGATATGATTGATATTTCTTTTGCTTACCCTTACTGAGCATTTGAGCTCACCATTTTGTATGTTTTCTTTCCCCAGGTTAGTAAGAAGGTTATTAAGTAGGATATTCCAAAAGGGACTCTGAATATGATGAAATAAATGGGAGACAATGTAGATGATTTATGAACCAGTTGTTTATGTTTCCCAGTTTCTAAAGACACTATACCCATACGGTCCTTTCATGGTTTTGTTATATGTTGTAATAAGTATGCTTTAATTTTGAAGAAATAAAAATGTATGTAAAATATGGGTCTTTATACAAATACCCTCTCAAATAACCTCCCTTAATCCTAGAGGCCTTCCTTTAGTCATAAATCCAACCTAAGGAGCCCTTTTGATCAAATCAAAAGGAAGAACCTAAAGAAGAGGTAATGTTTTCACCACCCTCTTTCAAGTTCTTTTCTTCTTCAAATTCTTATTTCTTGGTTATTTATATTCTAAAATAATAAATTCAGTATATTCTATATACTATGATGTTATTATAAATATGGTACAACCATATTCAGTATTCTATCCATCCTTTGAATGACATGTCACTATACGTGTGTACGTACGGCTTACTGTCTCCATGTCGTGGAGTAATTGTTATTCAATATATTATTATTTGGATGAGTGTAATAATGATGTGTAATTCATTCAAACAATAAATATAACATGATAATGATTCTGTATATATGATATATCATCAAATTATATATTATTTTAATATCAAAAGAATGATATTGTCGCTCGTACGTACGTATGGACTACCGTCTCCACGAATGCGATGAGATTAATTCCCCATCATATCCATTCAAGACTAATTATCATTTGATGATTAAAAGAAATGTTTAAGAACTTTATATAATTATGTATATGAATAAGATACAACCTATCTATAACAAACACGACTTATGTAACAAAACATATAAAAGAAAACGAGTAAGTTAACACCCGAAACGACGATAATACTAAAATATTATTAACTAATCATTATTATAAGAACATATATGATATCATAATTATGTATATGGTTCTTTTATAATGTAATAACAATTTTTTAACTATTATACAGGAGGTTAACATACCTTCTACTAAGGAAAAGTACAAGGTAAGGGTTTATTTCACAATCTCTTCATTATCGGAGGTTGTTTATACGTAATTATATATTGGGACCTCTTTATCATCCACATCCATGTTCCTTAAAAATATATTTCAAAAAATTCTTATTATTTTATAAAATATGGGTTAAAGTTATTTATACCCTTTTTTGACTTTTTATAAGAATTTTATAGAGGAATCTTTACGTCATTTTCCAAACAAGGAACTTTTTAACCTTTTTGACAAATTAAGGTAAGAATGTCTTTTTTTAACTTATACGGCGGGTACGAATATTTTACACCATTGTAAAATCTTCAAATATTACCTTACAAGCTTATAAGAATATTTTCAAACTAAATGTTTTATTTTATAATTATGTGACTTTTAAATGATTTCAAAAAAAGAGATATTTCTCTCAAATAGTTTTGATTTCATCTATGTCAACATGCTTTGATGGATTTTAAGCTTATCTGAAGTTGATTTATTGTGATACAAAACTTCCATATTGTATTGAAGGATTTGTGATATGTTTGACTATGGATGTGTTATTTTTATACCATTCATGGTTCATGGAGAAAGTATTTACATTTTGTATGCTATTTTTAATACGAATGTTTATGTTATGTTTAAACCTGTTCATATGAGGAATGCATTGGACATAGTAAGTGATGGGTGGAGCCCGCTATATCTCCTTGATGCAATAGTAGGTCTCATGAGACAAACTAGTTTCTTGGCATGAGGCCTTGACAAAATCTTATTTGTATTCTTGGCACGAGGCCTTGGCTACGTGGTTATGATAGTCTGGCATTATGCATTACATCATCATGAAAGTGGTTATTGATATTGCATGTGATTATTCGAATAGTAGAATATCCATGTGAATAAGTAAATGTCATTATTTCATTTTATCTTTGTCATATTATGTTTAAGTTCAAGTTTAAAAAGATTTTGTTTTACTTATACATTGCCTTAAATATTTATGCTTTTTTATGAAAGTTTCTGCTATATTGTTATCTTTACTAAGCATCTGAGCTCACCCCTTTCAATGTTTTATTTTTTCCAGGATGTGAACAAGTAATATATAAATGACCTGCAGGGATAGTATGAGGGGATATGAAGACAAGATGTTGTTGAAGTAGTTTTCACTTTATGATGTAATGTAAACTTTATGAATGTATCTATTTATTCCAAGGCTACTAAACTAATTGGTCTTTCGAGAATTGATCTTTTGTGATCATGCCAATATTATGTAATAATGCACTGACTCTAGTTAACTGGGGTCAGGGCGTTACACATGCAGTAATTATGTTGGCCTTTCTCTACTATTTTCTTCATCTTTATTTTTCGTCTTATTTCTTCTCGTTTACCTTTAGTGATGATGGGTATAAAGTAGAAACACCTTCATCGGACTCCTCATCCATATATTTGATATAAAAAATATTCTGTAACAAAGAAGTATCTAATATCTCCCTCACCTCTTCTTTCTTCAATAATAAATATATTCAGTAAGAAAATAATATTGTCTCACTCAATATTCTATTTAACTTTAGTATACATGATTTTGATAAATATTACATTGTTGGGTTATATCAATATTCACTCTAATATCACGCCAACTCCTCAAAATCATGTGAATATAATTTCTATATTCTAAATATAAAAACTCCATAATTTTTAGAACAATGATCTTCTTAATCATTTTTTATTCAAAATGGTATTAAAAAATACCAATTCTCATTTAAACTGGATGACAATATTCTCAATAATTACTCTAGATTTTATCACTATTAATTCTACAACTAAGAGGTTATTTATTATATTTGTTGACAATAACTAAGAGGAGGTTTTATGATGAACAAAATCTTGAGGATATATAAAAAGCTTAGAATTTATATATTTATCATGGACATGGAAATATTGTGCATTGGTATGAAGAAGGTGGAGGTTCTAGTGTGAAAAATGGAAATGTTTTGGGTTCAAAATATTGTACTTTATAAGGAAGTCTTGAAATCTAGAATTTGTAGCTGATATACTTCACACTATAACATCACTAACCACACTATAATGATATTTAGAGTTTAAAAAATAATTTGGAATCTGAATAATACAATATTGAGAATTAATTTTCTAGGGAGAAAAAAGAGAAGATCAATCCTAGTATAAGTTAGTGCTAGGAGAGAATGTTGAACCACATCACAAGGTGGAACTGTGGATAAGTGGCTATAGTGTGGGGTCAAACCAAGAGATTTTTTTATAGAAATTATTTCATGTCACGATTGATATTTTGGAGGAATTTTAAAGGAAATTTAGATGTGTTACAATGGTTGATACAAGATAGGCCTTAAGACAAGTAGCCTCACCACAAAACATGGTTAAGATGGAATTTAGTGGTATTAGAATTTGTTTGGCTCATGCACCGTAGTTGAAGTTCTATTCCACAATTGGTATAGTTATAAAATTAGGTTTTTTATAACCATGTAAAAAAGATAATTATTATGATGTGAAATAATACCATGTCATTTTTGAAGGAAATGGTGTTTAGGAGACATCCACACCATAAGGGAAGTCTATTCCACAATCATATTTAAGATCAAAGAGAAGTTTTAAATACCAAACTGTATTAGTTCATCTACACTCTAGAGTGTTTTTTATGGAAAATTGAAGAGATTTTTAAGTTTAAAGTTATATATTATTGCACTATGAATTCAAGTTATATACTTTAATATACATGGTGGTTTAATGTGGTTAAGTTGGAACTGACTCATTATGCCATAAGGAGATATATTTCACAATTATTCATGTTTTCTAAAGAATTCAAAGTGAGATAACCATATAAAAGTCCCATGATTTTTTGGAAGTTATTTCAATATCTATTAACTACATTTTACAATTCTATAATGGATAAATGATTAAAGATAATCCAAAGTATAAGATTAAATTAGGAAAATTTGGAAGTTAATCATTGTTAAAATTTGAAATTCAAAGATAATATGAATATAGATAATGTTACTGTGTATAACTTAAAACAAATATACATAGAATAATGGAAATATAGTGAAAAAATAGGGAATAGAAAAATAAATGTGTTTTAAGATAGGATAAGGAGGATGTTAGAAAAATGGTCAATATTGCATATCTAAATTAAAGAGATTGAAGTTATTATTAGAATGGATTAAAGAGATAAGAATAGATAAAGAGGTAATTTTGTGTTCTAATAATATAAAAATAATTAACATAATATGCCTTATAGTCAGTTTTAAAGAAAATAAAGTTATCAATGGATGAATTTCTATTAAAGATCATATTTCAAATTGGAATATTACTTTTTTACATATCTAGTAAGATTATTTTTGTGTAACATTATTTAAGATTAAAATTTACTATGATTTTCCTTTAAGAATAAAAAGTGAAGAAAATATTACTTAGATAATACATCTAGTTTGATAAAGTTATTATAATTAATGTGAATATTATCGATACATCAATTGTATTAAAGAAATGAAAAAATAATGCATTGAAGAATAATTCCATTGATGGAATTATTATTTGGAGTTTTTTCATTGTCGTGTGAAGTCAGATTGAAGATCAAAGACTCAAATCTATTTATAAATTGGTGTTTATATATAGAAGAAAATTTTGAAGTAGTGCACTAGTATTTACTGGGGAATCAAGATCTGGAATACATGATGTAGAATTAAATTAAAAAACTTATAAAAACATTCATTTCATTAAATTGATAAGAATAATTTTAAGTCTATAAGATGATACCTTCACTAAAGAAGTGTTAAAAAGAGAAGAATAAGGAGTGGACCATGGTGAGAAGTGATCTTACCTAAACCATCTACAACTAGTGAGCTTTGAGAGGAAATGATCTTATCCCTAAAATTTATATAGGTAGCTATCCTGGGTGAGTAGTGACCTTACCTAAAACTTATATCCACCTAATAGAGAGTTACAATGGATTTGGTACACCAACACAGTGTTGAGTTTGTGTACCTTGGATGTTTCCCAATTTGAGTGAACCATGTAAAATATTTGTGTGCATTTAATTTACATTTATATATACATGATTGTGATTTGATTGGGTTGATTAAGAATACAATAGATAGGTTAAATAAGCATTAATTCTAATAAGGTAACAATATCATAATGAAATAGTATAAGATAAAAATTTAAATCTACTTTCACCCAAATTTACCCCCTCTCAGGGTGTCTCAAGTTCCTAAAAGTGGTATCAAAACCTATAGGTTCTATTGTAAATTCAACATGATATTTAAATTTTAATAAGATTAAGTAAGATATGGTTCTAACATTGAATGTTCCTATATTTTATGGAAATTATTTTTCAAACTAGAAGAAGGAGTTTGTATCATATTTGGAAGAACAAGTTGTAATTACCTATCATATTTTGAGAATTGGATTTTTTTTAGATAACATGGACTTATATATGATAGAGATCAAACAAAATTAGAGATTTATTCTTGTGATAATAAGTTATTAAAGGATGCTACATAATAAGATGTGTTCAACGAGTTATCCTATTGAAATACTTAAAAATAAATGTGGATGAAGTTGAAATAATTATATGTTGAAGAATATATAATGCTATAAGAAGTTCATATTTTATATACTAGTGAAAAATGTAAATCAATTGAATTTTTGGGAATAGTTTCAATTGTATAAGAGTGTCATACATCAAGAATCAAGTAGAAGAAGATAATAAAGAATCCAGATAAGATGTTGTGTTTTTACAAGGAGGTGAATAAATTAAATTACTTATATATATTTTAATCTAAATATATAGAATAAACTTCTTTTTAATATGAAGATACAGGTTACAAATCACCAGAATTATAGGAAGATGATAGTATAGAAGAGGTAACCACATCACGTGGTAAATCCAAAGATTGTTTGTGAATAAATAAATAAAATATTAAAGATAAGAACAATGAAATTCAATTCTTGATGGATTAAAATGAATATAATTCTTATTATATAGTATATTTGAAAGAATAAAATATTTTTTTTGGAAGAATAGAATATTTCAAAGGATTTCATTAAAAAAATAAATAATATAATAAAGGAAAAAAGTAATGTTATTGATGAACTTGTTCATGAGTTGGAGTTAAGAATGGAAAAATAATTTTTTTGGAAGAATAAATGTAATCCTTAAGAGATAAATGTAAATAGAAATTAAAATTTGTACATGATAAAATGAATTCTCACCTTGATAATTTTTAACACATATTGAATAAGAAGTTTTTGAATATTGATAAGCATTAAGGGGAAACTAAAGCTATAAAGAAGAAACCAAACAATGAAGATAATTAAATATAGTTTTCTATAAATAGAAATATCTCAAATATGGAACCATTAGAGAAGAATAAGTTATATATTATATCTAGAAATAAAAAATTATAGAAAGATAATGTTGAAGAATGGATATTTATGTAGTATCATGGGAAACACAATGGGTGTGTCTACAAAAATTAAATATATAAAATAAAAGGAGGTCTAATTATAAATTACACCCCAATATTTCAATTGAAATGTATGAAAAATTCATTGGAAGATGTTATATTTGTGCTAAACTTGGTCACATGGAAATGTCATATAGAAATAAATGCAATGGAGGTGTCAATATGAGATCCCCCACCCCTATGATAAGAATTCATAAAAAATATAAATATAAATCTATTCAAATAAAAAATAGATATATTGTGTCGGATAGTTATGATGTGGAAAATAAATAGAGTATATACCAAGTATCATTGATGGACTGTTCACAACAATAATCATGAAAATAAAAAAATAACATGACAAAGAGAGAAATGAATAATAATTATCATAACTTAAGATGTTATGAATGTGGTAAAAAAATCATATTGAAGTGTGTTGTAATATGACCAAAAGATAAGGAAAGATAAGGGATATTAAAAACCATATAATCAATAGAAATCAAGTTGTTTTGGAAAGGAAATATACGACATTAAATAACAAATTATTTTTTTAGAGGAAGACACAATAGATTATAAAAGGGATCTATAATATAAATCAAAGTTTGTTATGGTAGAACAATATTCATGGAAGGAAATGAAGTAAATTTTGATGATTCTGAATAAATAATAAGTTTATCACGTGAAAATTATGTAAGATAAGTAATAGGTATGCTTAAGTGGATTAAACCAAACCACTATAAATAAAGAGAATAAGGATGGTGTATTTTCTCTTACTTAGAGAAAGATATCTAATAAAGAATGTGAATATGATGAAAAGAATAAATAAACCTAAAATAGTGAGATGATTATTACAAAATAAATCAATACCAATATATTTAATAAGAAGAAATCAGTATTAAACATTTAGAGTAAAGTGTGCACATGTGGTATTTTTTAGAGAAATACTATGAATAATATCAGAACTAAAGGATTAGATTTTCATGGCCAACCATAATCCTCTATATGAGGATGTCCAGAGGTACCCCTCACCCAGTGGTGTATAATTTGTTTTTGATTCAATATTGAGAGGGATATATTATCCTTGGGGTATATTAATTTAAAGTGATAGATGTACAATGGAATGTGTATGATTTGATAGAAAAAGAATATGTATTGTGTATGCATTTAAAGAAGATATTTAACTAGATGAAAAGGAAAAAATCATTTTATAAAAGTGGTATTATCATTGGAAATATAGAAAAAGGTTCAGACAACTTGTGTGTGGAGAAATTGAAATAAAAAAATTCCATTTAATCAAGATAAATATGCAGTGTTGAAAAATTTTAAGTGGTTTCAAGGACAAAACTGATCTATATATGGTATCAATAGTGATGTTAAGAAGTTTCCATGAAGTATCGATGCTGAATTAGGTCATAAATTCTGAAATGATGAAGTACAATTGATACTGATATTGGTTTTAAGTAAAACTAGTTTTAAAACCATATATGAGTTTTAAAATTGGTACCATGAAAATTCTAGAATTTTAGAATGTGATATCATTCCATTAAGAAGAGGTTGAAGTCCCTAAATAAAAGTTGGAAAATATGTTCAAGAAACATATATATTAATAGAGAAATATTTGTTTTATTTATTTATGAATTGACAATGTAGTATTATTTGATTTTATTTCTAGGATACTAAAAGTTACTAAGAAGAATGTAGTTTCACCTACAAGATATTTATATGTGTTGAAGTTTCAAACAATATCTGATGTTTAGAATTTTGGAAACAAAAGGGAAATTATTATTAATCATTCAAAGGTTGTTTAACCTAATTTGGTAATGGATAATTCTTGTGAATAAAGGAATATCATTCATATCAAGTGTAATCACTAGTTCCCCATTTATAAGTGGTATCAATTAATTTTATATATGGTATTTCCCACACTCTTGTGCATAACTATTTATGAACTAACCATTTTGTATGAATGTGATTGAGATCACAGAAAGTTTATTGAAATATTTATGTTACTATAGCTTTAAGTACTTGTATAGGAGTAAGTGAGTGATATGGAACACATTAATGTCATTAATAAAGACTCTTGTTTCCTATATTTAGTTTTGATTCAGTATTCTTAGAGGACTTATTGATGAATCATTGCTAAGGGGTAAAACACATGTTGTAATTTGGTTGAGAAGAATGAATCTATTAGTGAGACTGGTTTGGAAGTTTAATGAAGGTTGGTTTTTAATAGTTAAAAGGTTCTGAAAATGTTCTTATAAGTGATAATACAATAGAATTGAATGTTACTTAATATAGAATTATTGGATGTATAAAAAGATAATGTTTTCTCTTAAAAAATTTCTGCATGAAATTTATTGACTAATGGGGAGTAAGAGATGATGAAAATTCCCTTATGAAGTTCAAAGAAAAAGGGGGAGATGACATGATGTTAAAATAAAGAAAACCCTTACATTCCAATTGTCATAAGGGGAGGGGAAATTTAAGAATAACCTTTGAATTTTATTTCCAAATGGGGAGGAAGATAATCCTATAAAATATAAAATTTTGGAGGATCTTAGAATATGAAAGAAAGAGGGAGATATTATCTCTATCCCTTATGTTCATTGGATTTTATGGAAGAATTTTCAACAAAATATATGGGTGTGTTACATCCAAGAGGTCGTATGTTGGATTTTTTTATAATAAACAAGAGGAGGTTGTATGATGGAAATAATCTAGAGGAGCTTTGTAAAGATACAACTTGATATCTCTATCAAGGTCATGGAAATGGTGTGAATTGGTATGAATAAGGTATAAGTTTAAATGTGAAAATAGATATATTTTGGTGTAAAATATTAGATCTTATATGTAAGTATTGAAATATAGAAATTAAAACTAATATATTTCACACCGCAACACCAATGAACATGTATTGGTTTCATTTTTAGTTGAAAAAATGTATGGAAATATGAAGCATCCAAGCTTGAAAATGACTTTTATTAGGCAATAGAAGAGAAAAGTAAGCCTAGTGTAGTTCAGTTCTAGGTGAGAAGGCAACACCACAACATAGGGAGGCACTGTGGAAAAGTCGATGTTGTGTAGGGTGGAACTATAGGAGTTTTTATAGCAATTATTTCATATATTGGTTTATATTGTGGGGTAAGTTCAAAGGAATATCCAATATGGGATAATAGTTGATATAAGTTATACCGTAAAGCATGGTTAAAATAGAATTTATTGATGTTGGATTTTTTTGGTTCATAGACTATAGAGGTAGTGCTATGTTGCAATCAATCTAGTTGTAAAATATAATTGTGTATAACCACATTGTAATAAAATAGTAATAATGTGGAGTAAGTATAGGTGATTTTTGAAGGCACTGGTGTTTTAGAGACCTCTCCATCATAAGGGAATTATATGCCACAATCATATTTGAGATCAAAGAGAAATTTTGGATACCAAAACATAACATTTCATGTGAACTATATAGTGTTTTTTTGTAAGATCAAAGAGATTTAAAAGTTAAAAGTTATAGATGAATACACCATGAAGTAAAGTTACACACTTTAATATCTATGAAAGTTGAATTCGATTAATTTAAAACTGACTAATTATGACATAGGGAGGTATATTATGTCATGGTTCATGTTTACTAAAGAATTAAAAGATATATGGATATGTGTTAATAATAGGTTTTTTCGATAGTTATTATACATATTTTAACTACCCTTTTAAATTATATAGTGTATTTATGATTAAAGATGATCTAAAGGCTGATATTGAAGTGGGAAATGTTAAAATTTTATCATAGTTTAAATTTTAAATTCAACCATTCTTTGAATATTTATAATTTTACTGTATAAAATGAAAAATATATATACACATAATAGAGGGAATACAGTAGAATAGTAGAGAAGATAAAAGAAATTGTATATTCCTAGATAGGAGAAGGACAGAGTCAGCAAAAAGAGCATACTTGTATATATGAATGAGATAGAATAAAGTTGTTACTATAATGGATTAAAGAGTTATGAATAATAGAATATTGATCCATGTGTTCTAAGTGAAGAATAAGGGTTAGTAACATTTAACTTATTACATATCATTTTTAAAAAAGATGTAGTTTCAATTCGATGAATTTCTATTGAAGATCAGATTCCAAAGTGGGAGATTTGTATTTTTATATCTAGTATGATCAAGATTTTGTAACATTATTTAATATTAGGTTTTTTTTCTTATACTTGAATAATTGGAAGTAGACAAAATAATAATTAGAGATATATTGGGTTTTCTGAATCTACTAGAGTTTTTATGCATGTCATTGATATATCAGGTGTATTAAATAAAAGAATATATAATTATTTAATGAATAAATATATTAATAGAATTATTTTTTAGAGTTTTGTTTAATACTATGTAAAGATTGATTGAAGATAAAATATTCAACTCTTTTTACAAATAGTTGTCTGTATATGGAATAACATTTGGAATCAGCAAATTGGTATTGACTAGATCATCAACATTTAGAATATATGATTAAACATTCAGTTACAAAACTTAGAGTGACCTTCAGGTCATTAAATTGAGAATAATAACTACAATTCTATAAATCTATAGCTTAAATAAATTAGTGTAAAAAGGATATGAAGATAGAATTAACCTTGGAAAGAGTGATCTTGACTAAACCATTTACAATCACTAAGCCTTGGGTGGTGGTGAGCTTATCCCTAACACTTATATAAGTAGCGAGCCTTGGTGAGGAGTGACCTTATCTAAAACTTATATCCACCAAATAGTGAGTTATAATGGATTTGTAACATGACCTAATTGTCATTACATGTCAAATTTATTATTATTTTAAGGTTTATTTGAAGTATAGAGTAGAACCTAGGTCATCTCTCAAGGAGTGTTGATAGGTTTAGAGTGCATTTTTAATAAAAAGTACTAAAAATGGGAGTGATTTTGAGAACAATTTTAAGAAAATAACTTTATTTAAAGATCTTAATAGTTGATAGATAAAGGTATCGATTTATGATTTATTAGATAAGGTGATAATTTAAATTTCACTAAACATCTTGGATAGTTTATTATTCTGAACATTTCACATGGTTTTGTTTAATTCTTTGGTTGAAGGTTGTCATGATCTTGACTCCCCTTTTACCCCTTAAAACGATACACAAAGAAGTAACCCTTGACACAATGATCAATTTTTCAAGGTTTGGTTATCAATTATTGAACAACAGATACCAAAGCATACTGAAATCTCATATATGTGTGAGAGAGAAATGATTCTTGTGTTGTCCAATAGGAACAACCCAATATTCCCATTTGAAATCTCAACCAAATCGGTGTTGAAAAAAAAAGAGTTTCACTTAATTATATCAAAAGAAATGAATTCAGGATAGAATCATGTCAAGATAATAAATAAGTGAAATATTTAACACACAAATTATAAAAAACCAGTATAATAAATAGTCCTATAACTCCCTCCCAAGTGTATGTAGCTCTCTCGAAATGATCATCCACTGTTTAGCTCGCCATCGAGAGGAGGAGGAGGCTTGGGTGGAACTTCACCTTCATCCATGATTCCCCTATGAGTATAGGGGCCTCCAAAAATTCTTGGATGATGAGAGAACTCATTTTAGTCTCCAAAATACCAGATCTTTGCCTCTTGGCCGAACTTACAAATAAAGAGCCCAAGGTGCCAATTTATAAGAAATGAGGATGGTGGTTTTGGGCACACAGATTTCTTAAAACCACTTGAAACATGGTTTTATACCACCATATAGCTTTATATCGATTTTGAGAAAATTAAAAAGTCATAGATAAACCTCATGACTATCTCCACCTAAATTTTGGATTCATTTGGACACCTAAAGCTTGAGACATGGACATATCACAACATACCACTTTTAACTTTGTACAGATTCAGTGTGTTGTACAGATCAGGTTGGTTGGTCCACTTAATGGATGAATTTGTCTTGTGATCCTTCCTATGAAATTTATACCAATAAAATTTTTACAATCCCACAAAATATCATCCCACTTGGATGCAAGATTTAGTAGAAGTATGTAGTTGAGTCTAAAAGTGCACTCAGATCCTGTGAAGTTTGGGCCATTTTTCTTGAACTTCTACATGGGCCCTCCAAATCACCTCCACCTTCAATGAAATTATCAAAACAAATAAAATTTCTCCTTTTAATAGTGATAAAAAAATAATGGAATCAAAAACGAAGGGAAATTTGTTATTATTTTTATGATTTTCAATACAAAACTAGTTTAGCACAGTGGTGTAAGGGTGAAAATAAAACAGTGAATCGCGGTGAGATCACACCCCCAAACCTAAACATTTGCACTACTAGGAAAAGTAACATTTTTAGAAATTATTAATGTAGATATTTCCAAATTCAAAAAGATTTAACATTAAATGAAAATTTAATTCCTGATAGGAATGTGATCAAATAAAAAATCACACTGAAGAGTTATTCTCTGCGATCAAACAAAATGATGTCTCAAAAATTGTATCAACATGAAATTAAAGGAGTTGAATGAGAAAGATTTGAGAAAATAGTTAAAAATATAACCATTTCACTAATTCTCCATGTGTGTCTGTGAAAACCATTTCATACTATTCTTTCCGCTTTTTATCGAGTAAATATAAGTTATTTTAAAAATTGTCTACTCACATGATCCTTTCCACTGAACCTACCCTACATCCTTTGAAATAAAATATCAAGACCCACTCACTTAAGCATTCCCAGAAGTCAAATCGTAATCCCCTGACCTAGATATCCCCATATGTTGTACATTTCATCACTCCCCTCAATTATTATTTTTTTCAATAGTTTCACTTGGAACAAATATCACACTCTTCTCCCAACCCTTGTTTGATCTCCTCATGACACTAATTTTAAAAGTTATAATAAGATCAAAAGTTTAGGAAGAGTTGGTTTTGACCTGACTAATATACAACCCTTTTTTGAGGGCATACAACAATCGGATAACAGGCACACACACATAGGTCAATCTGGTACAATAATGAAATAGACTAGATAAGGAACAAATGTATGGAAAAAATGATTTTGGAAAGTAGAGAAAAATCAACCTAAATTATATTTACCTTTTATTAAGTATAAATGTTCACACTTCATGGTTGGGTGAAAATATTTGTGGAGAAATTAAGTGACATAATTTCCCCTCAAACTATTCATAAAAGGGCACCATTATTCTCAAAGGTTTCAAAATGATACAACCATTTATATCATCGACAAAGAACTAAATTTCAAAATAAAGTCACATCACCATATTGAATTCTTTCTAAAATGCACATTTCATCATATTTTTTTGAATTCTAAAACATCATGAAATACGGAAATTCCACATGCATTTTCAATAACTTCCATGATTAAACGGGCATCATTTTCCATCATAAATTGGGAATAAAAAAATCAATATTAATTCAAAAAGGTGGGTGATATGGAAAGGGGGTGAGTGAGAGAGGAATAGGGGAAATTAACAATACAATTAATCAATCTAAAAAGAGAAAAAGAAGAAAGATGATGAAAATTCCTAACTAACCCAGGAATATACCCATCCCCCACACCTAGAGTATAAATTATTCTCACTGTAAAAAAATATAATGTGGGAAGGAAGGATAAAACCTGGTGGGTGTTATTAGTATGTTGTTTCTTGAACATGGAGTTCCTCCATTGAAAACTCTATAAGGTCTTCGTGGAAATTATTTAGCATCTTCCCATTGACAATAAAGGTTTTCTTGGTTTATTCATTTTAAACCTGAACAACACCAAATGGAGATACATTAGTAATGGTGTATGGGCCAAACCAGTGGGAATGAAGCTTACCCGGATGAAACTTCAACCTTGCATTGTAAAGGAGGACCTTATAACCAATTTGGAACTGACAATGAAGGATGAGATGATTGTAGTCAGCCTTGGTTCACTCCTTATAAATCATGGGGTTCTTATATGCATTTCTACGCATTCCCTCCAACTCCTAAATCTGTTACTTTCTTTGAGAACCTACACCAGAAAGACTAGAATTACATTGTTTAATAGCCCAGTAGGCCCAATGCTAAATCTCACTAGGGAGGTGATAACTCTTTCCAAACACTAGCTGATATGGTGACATGATAATGAGAGTTTTAAAGGTAGTACGGTAAGACCATATTGAATCATTGAGACTAAGACTCTAATCTTTTATATTAGGTTGAAATGTTTTTTCAAGAATAAGTTTTAACTACCTATTTGAAACTTTATCCTGAACATTGTTCTATGGGTGATATGTAGTAGACACTGTATACCCACCCTCATATCGACGCAAAAGAGATTGCATTGTTTGGTTACAGAAATGAGAACCCTGGTCACTAATGACGAACCTAGTTAATCTAAACCTACAAAAGATTTGGGTTCTCAAAAATTCTACAACTACCATAGAATCATCAGTCTTTGTATCTCATGCCTCTACCCCTTTTGAAACATAATCTACTACCAAAATAATGTATAGATTCCAAATTAATTGGGGAATGGTCCCATAAAGTCAATGCCCCAAACATTGAAAATTTCATGGAAGCGCAAGGGTTTTTGTAGAATCTCATTTATTTTAGAGACATTCCCCATTCGTTGATAGTGAGGAAAATATTTACAGAAGTCATGGGCATCCCTAAACAATGTGGGCCAAAAGAGACCAAAATTGAGGACCTTGTGAGCAGTCCGTTGGGGACTAAAGTGGACCCCACAAGCAAGAGTGGCAGAACCTAAGGATGGATTTAAAATCACTATCAGGAATGAAACACCTAAGGAATTTATCACTACAGGTGCACCAAAGGTAGTGGTCATCCCATATGTACCAATGAGACTCATGTTTTAGATGGTCAACCTGGTTTTTGCTGAAATCGGTAGGAATTCAAGATGCTACCAAATAATTTACAATTTCAGCATACCAAGGAATAACATCTTGCACTCGGTATAGTTGCTCATCAAGAAACATGTCATTTATGGGAATAAAGTGAGATGATTCAATGTCCAAGGATGGGTGGATCCTATAGATATGGCCAGCCACCACATTATCTGCTCATTTTTTATCTCTAATTTCTAAATTTAATTCTTAAAGGAGGAACATCTAGCAAATGAGATGTGGTTTGGATTACAGTTTCTTAAGGAGATACCGGAGGGCTGCATGGTCTGAGAACACAATGAATTTGGACCCTAAATGATACAATTTTAATTTATCCAAGGCAAACATAATGGAAAAAAAAAATTTCAGTTGTGGTGTAGTTTTCGTGGGCAGGGTCCAGTGTACGTGAGGCATAGACAATGACATGTGGATCTTGATCGACCCTTTGTGATAAGACTACCCCAACTACATAGTTAGAGGCATCACACATGAGCTAAAATGTTAAATCCCACCGAGGTGGTTGTATTACTGGGGGTGATGTGAGACTCCATTTTAACTTATTAAGAGATTCCTCACATTCTTTATCAAAAACAAATTCTTTTTATTTTTGGAGTAATTGGGAGAGGGGAGTGCAATTTTACTAAATTCACGAATGAAACGATGGTAAAATCTAGCATGACCTAGGAAATAATGAAAATACTGTACATTTTTAGTAAATGGTAAGGAATAAATGACATAAAATTTTGATTTATCTACTTAGATACCATCCCTAGAAATGACATGTCCCAAAACTATACCTTATCGCACCATGAAATGACATTTATCATAATTTAATACAAGATTCTTTTCAATACAGCGATGTAGGAATAAACCAATACTACTCAAACATTCATCAAAAGAGGATCCATAAACAATGAAATCTTCCATGAATAATTCCATGAAATTCTCTAGGTAATCCAAAAAAATACTAACCATGCATCGCTAGAAATTACCCAGAGCATTGAAAAGACCAAATAACATCCTTCTATAGGAAAATGTGCCAAAGGGTCAAGTGAAGGTTGTCTTTTCCCGATCCTAAGGGGTAATATGGATCTAAATGTATCCAGAATACCCATAAAGAAAATAGTAATAGGACTTACCTGCTAGACTCTATAGAATTTTATTAATGAATGGCAATGGGAAATGGTTTCTACTAGTGTGTTGGTTTAGTTAGCGATAGTCTATGTAGACACGCCAAGTGAACCAATTCATTATTTTGATTTTTGATTACTGTAAGAATATTTTTTTAGGAACTACTTGAACGAGACTGACCCATTGGCTATCAGAGATGGGGTAAATAATTCCAGCATCCAATAATTTTGTTACTTCATTTTTAACTACATCTAAAGGTTTGGGTTTAGTTGATGTTGTGTCTGCCTCACTTGTTTGGACTCATCATTTAAAAAAATATGATGTGTACAAACTAATGGGATAATACCAGGAATTTTTGAAAATTTCCATACCAATGCTTGTTTATACTTCTTCAAAAGTTCAAGTAGTTTCAATTCATGCTCAAGAGGGAGTGAACTAGTATTGATGACGAGCAGCTTGTTTCCATTCTCAAGAAATGAATATTTTAAATCTTGATGTTGTTTTTTTAGTTCCAATTTAGGGGGTTTTTTATTTATGGGAGTGTGTGTGAAAGTTATAGGTCACTAATCTCATATAACTTCTCAATGATATCATCCTCAGATGAGGAATGAGCTTTTACAAGCTTATCAGTATCATCGATGGTCATGTGATCCTCAGTGTTCAAGAAATCATCAATTAATAAAAATGCATGAAATTTTTCTAATCTACTAAAATAATCTTTTCATGACTCATTCCCTAGAATTTCAATCAATGAATAATACTCATAAATGGGATTAGGGGAATAAAAATAAGTTTTTTCAGGGGAAGAGAGTACATTAATTAAATTAAAAGAGAGAGAAGAATGTTCTTTTGAGGGGTGCTTCATGGCATCAAGGATGTTGAAATGGACTATGTAACCACCAAATTCCATAGATAATGTACCATTATGAACATAAATTATGGTTTTGGTGGTTTTCAAGAAGGGTCTCTCTAATATAATTGGGGCATATCCATTCATCCAATCATTTCCCATTTTTAGCACATAAAAATCAGTAGGAAAAATTAAATTTTTCACCCTCACAAGAACATCCTCTAACACACCAGAAGGGTGTGATGTACTCTGATTTTCTAGCTAAACGACTATTCCAGTGGGCTTTAGTTCACCGACCTATAATGAAAAGTAAATGGAGTGAGGCATCGCATTAATAGAGGCACCTAAATCAAGCATATCATTAGAAAATGAATACTCCCCTATGGTACATGGAATCGAGAAGGTTCCAAGATCATTGAATTTGGTAGGCAGTGATTGTTCTATCAATTCTGATACATTCTTACCCAATACCACCCTCTCATCACTATGAAGTCTCATTAAATGTGTACACATATCCTTTAAAAACTTTTCACATCTTGGAATTTGTTTCACAACATCAATCAAGGGGATGTTTACCTACACTTTTTTGAAAGTCTCCAAAATTTTCTTATCGAGTTCAATTTCCTTTTGTTTTCTATATTGTGTGACCCTTTGGGGAAACAGAAGAGGAATGGGTTGGCTAGGAGACTCATCGACATAAACACTCTTTCCTTTGGAAGGGATTTTTTCAAGGCATGGTTTTTCAATATTTGGAACATTTTTAATGGTTAGGATGGAGGTTTCCTCAGGAGTGGATGACTTTATGGAGGATTAATTTGACTTTTTAGTTTTTTTCCACTCATAAGGGTGGTGGAACTAACATTTAATTTATCTCTAGGGTTGAATAATGGTGGAGATAGTAGTTTAACTGAACTGTGACTTTGAATTTCCCCCACTGAGTTAGCTAGTTGTCCTAATTGGGTTTTAAGGTCTTGTATGGCTATTTGAGTGGTTTGTTGGAATTAGATATTTTTAGAATCCATTTGTTTCATCATGTCTTCTAGGCTAGTCTTGGGTTTTTGTGGGGTTTTTTGGAAAGGCCTTTGGGGTGGTTGAGGATTTATGGATGGTGGTGGTGGATGACCATTATGCCCCGATTGGTTACATTATTGTTGAGATTGGTTTGAATAAACCCTTTCCTATAAGCTTAGTTTTTTTTCCACCAAGGTTTGGATGGATAGTAAGGTTCTTGCCTAAAGGGTTGGTTATAGGGGCGTCCTGGAAATATTGTCTCACAAATGTTAGAAGTTTCTCTCAATTGGGTGCATTGGTTAGAGTAGTGGGTATCAGAAGAACATATACCACAATGTATTGGAGGAGGATATTGGGATTTCCCTTGGGAAAGATCAAGTTTTAGAAGAATGCTACTTACCTCTTTGAACTTTGTGTCCAACTTCTTCTTGAATTTGGTACTTTTCACCTCATGGAAACCTTGAATGGGTACACTAGACCTTGTACCAAGTTGTTTCATGTTCTATTCCATGTTCTCAATCAAGGTTCTTGCAGAAATTGGGGTTTTATCCACTAGTGCACCACCTGCAGCAACATCAATCATATTTCGATCAATAGGAATTAATCCTTCATAAAAATATCAAATTAAAAGTTGAACACATATTTGGTGGTGTAGAAATCTTGAAAATAAACTTTTAAAGCATTATCAATATTCATGTAATTTTCTCCCTTGTGATTTCCTTATACCACATATTTCTTTCATTATAGTTTCAGTTTGAGAGGCTAGGAAATGTTTTTCAAGAAAAAGGCGTTTCATGTCTTCCCAACCTCTAATTGGTGAATAAACATAGTAAAGCCAGTCTTTTTGCAGTGTTTTCCAATGAAAATGGGAATGATATGATATTTAATTGTTCTTCATCCACATTTTCATGTTTTAATGTAGAAAACACAATATGAAATTCTTTTCCGTGTTTATGTGGATCTTCTCCAGGAATTCCATGGAATCTTGGTAATATATGAATTAAACCAGATTTTAGTTCAAAATTGGGTGCCTCGCCTAGTAATTGAATGTATGTGGGTTGGATGTCAACATAAGGTGAGGTTATTTATTTTAATTTTTGGTTGTTTTCAGCCATATTATGAAATTTTATTTCAGTTTTGATATTGGTTCTAGAATAAGAAGAGGAAGGATCAAGAAGAGTGTCGATGTTTTGTGTGTCCTCCTTAAAAGGGTTCTCTTTTGTATCTCAGTGTTGTTGACATAGGATACTCTCTAGTTCGGGTTTAAAAGGAGGTAAATATCATATATTAGAACTCATCATTCACCAAAACTAAACAACAAATAGATCAGAACCCAAAAGGATTGAAAAGGTAAATAAATATTCACAAAATTTACACATATCTTATAAAAAAAAATGCACTAAAAACCGAAACGCTTCCTGGAAATGACACCAAAATTTGACCACATTGTCATGACATGTCAAATTTATTATGATTTTAAGGTTGATTTAAATTATAGGGTAGAACCTAGGTCATCTCTCAATGAGTTTTGATAGGTTTATAGTATTCGTTTTTAATAAAAATTACTAAAAAGGGGGTAATATTGAAAATAATTGTAAGAAAATAAATTAATTTAAAGAGATTAATAGTTGATAGACAAAGGTTACGATTTATGAATTATGATAGAAGGAGATCATATCAAGTTCACTACAAATCTTGGATAGTTCATTGTTCTGAACATTTCACATGGTTTTGTTTAATTCTTTGGTTGAAGGTTGTTAAGATCTTGACTCCCCTTTTACCCCTTAAAATGATGCACAAAGAAGAAACCCTTGACACAATGATTGATTTTTAAAGGTTTGGTTATCAATTATAGAAAAAGGGATATCAAAAAATTCTGAAATATAATATATGTGTGATAGAGAAAGGATTCTTGTTTTTTCCAATCAGAACAACCCAAGATTCTCATTTGAAATCTCAACCCAATCAGTGTTGAAATAAAAAGTGTTTCACTTAATTATATCAAAAGAAATGAATTCAGGGGAGAATAATGTTAAGATAAGAAATAAGTGAAATATTTAACAAAAAAATTATACAAAACCAGTAGAATAACTAGTGCTTTAACACCCTTATAAGTGTGTGTAGCTCCCTAGAAATGATCTTCCACCGTTTAGCTCGCCATTGAGAGGTGGAGGAGGCTCAGGTGGAACTTCGCCTTCATCCTTGATCCCCCTATGAGGATAGGGGCCTCCAGAAATTCTTGGATGAGGAGAGGAATCATTTTAGTCTCCAAGATACCAGATCTTTTCCTCCTAGCCAAACTTACAAATGAATATCCCAAGGTTCCAACTTATAGGAAATGTGGAAGGTTGTTTTGGGCACAAAAATTTCTTAAAACCACTTGGAACATGATTTTTGACCTCCAGACAACCTTATATCACTTTTAAGAAAACTAAAATTTTTTAGCTAAACCTTATTAATATCTCTAATAAAATTTTGGCTTCATTGGGACACCTAAATTTGGAGATATGTACAGATCACATCACACCACTTTTGACTTCATGTAGATTCGGTGTACTGGAAAGATCATGTCATTTGGTCCACTTAATGGATGAATTTTTCTTTGGTTACTTCTTATGAAATGTATCCCAATGAAATTTGGACCAGCCCATAAAATATAATCCCATTTGGATGCATAGTTTAGTAGCAGTGTTGGGTTGAGTCCACTTGTGTGCTCGGATCCTGCGCAGTTTGGGCCATTTTTCTTGAACTTCATCATGGGCCCTCCAAATCACATCCACCTTCAATGAAATTATAAAAAAACATTTCCATTTTTTAAAGTGATAAAAAAATATAATAAAACATAATGTTAAATTTATTATTTTTTATGATTTTCAATAAAAAACTATTTTAGCACAATGGTGTAAGGGTGAAAATGAAATAGTAAATCGTGGTGGGATTAGTACACCCACACAATGCTGGGTTTATGATCCTTAAATGTAGCCTAATTCAGGTGAACCAAGTAAAATATATATTTGACTTTAATTTAAATTTACTTATATTTGCACATGATTTGATTGGTTTGAGTAAGAAGATAACAGGTGTGTTGAATAATCATTACTTCTAATAAGAGAACTATATCATAGGAAATAATAAAGGATAAAAGATTAAATATGCTTTCACCATGAATCACCCCATATTAGGTTGTCCCAAGTCCCAAAAATTAATGATTTTTAAATATTCATATTTTAAAATCCTATAAAAATATAGTGATATCCTTAATATCTTCTCAATTAATTCTCCATTAATCTCACATTGAATCACAAATTAATAAAAAAACATCATGATATTCAATACTTGATGTCCACCAAAGTATAGTATGACTTTAATCTCTAGTAATATCATGTTTTTATAACTAGTGACCCTTAAGTATCATTTTGAGGAATGTTTCATACAATGGGTGACTCTTATGTATCAAATTTACACCCTTAAATTCCTCTAGGGAAGTCTTTATTCCTCTTACATATTGTCTTGGAATCTATTATGAATCCTTTAAATCCTTCAGATGATTCTTATGCATGATCCTATTATCCTTTTTGTATGAACTAGAAATTAATATTTACTCTTACATATCATAGCTAGGCTTGAATACTTTTTCAAAATTTTAATGAGTAACCATTACGTATTGTCCTTTATATATATGGGAATGTACCTTTGCATATCATAGAGTGGATCAGGAATTTGTCAATTTTCAGTCTTCAATAGTCTGAGAAGCCATTATATATCCAGTTTTATTTTAAAGACACTATTATATATACTCATTTTGACTCTTACATATTCATTAGAATTTTTCCTTTTTTTAATATTTCAGTCCGCATATTCTGGATGACGATTACATATCCAAAGTAATCTTAGAGGCATATTTTTGTATAGATAACACTTTTGGAGTTACTTTTATACATTATCCAGAGTACATTTACATATCACATTGAGGTTCTGGACTTTACCAATTTTAAGTAAGCATGGTCCGAGTAACTCTTAGACATTCTTTAGAGTTACCTTTATGTATTCCATGAATTTTCCAATTTTCAACTTTAACTCAAAATTCCAAAAAAAATAAAAATTATATCAGAACTTCTTTAAATATTCTTAGGGATTATACAATCACTCAAATTCACCTAAAACTAAATTAAATGACTTTGGGAATTTATCAAACCTTATCAAATCTCTTTAGAATAATTACCAAATCATCTTGCTGTATACGAATACTCTTCTTGAGTATTTCTATCAACCTTCACCACCTCAACACTTCTATCACCAAACTCAACCATCTTTAGTCCATCATCCAAGGTATATTATTCAATTATTACAACATCATTTATATTAAATAAATCAAAGATAAATTTTCAATATTCCAACCATCCTTTTTTCTTCTTCAATCATAGCTCCTTAATATTTTCAATAGTTAGCTTTCAAAACCACTATAAACTTTATAAACAATTCCCTCATCATACATCAACAATTGTCATTGATTAATTATATGATCATTTTTACAATCATAATATTTTTATACTTATTCCTTGAATCCATTTATTCAATAACTTAAAGCTTCAATATCTTCTTCTTTTTTTCCAGTCCTTATAAAGTAAGAAATTAAAGTAAACTTTTTTTCCACAATATGAATGGATATACATTTGATTATCCAATAGTAGGGAAGATAAATTAAATATATGTGATCCATAGGAACTCCAAGATGAATTATATTCATTCATTATGATATATTTCCATTACTAAGTACACATTGACAACTAGATTACTCATTAAAAATAAATAAAACTGTCACGATCCATTAGTATTTTCAATATATTGCATTGTATTTTTTGTTAATACCCTTAACAACTTCACATAGATTACTAAAAATATGTCACCAATTATTTTTTTCTTGACATTATTGAATACTAATGAAAATGTGTAAGTGTAAGGTAAATACCTCCTCATATAGGCTTTAACCATAGTTGAAATTCTATGTTCTTCCCTATAGTAAAATTTTACCCACTTGATATAACGATAGAATAACATTTATCTAAACAATCATCCATAAGATAATAAAATATAACTCTACTTGAGATAAATTTATTTAGAAAAAATATTCATTAATCTAGACATCAAATATATCCATTAAACTATCTATCATGTGATACTATTTCAAAAATAACTTTCAAGGGGTTGTTTAAGCATATTTTTATAAGTAAATTATCACTGACACTCAACTAAAAAAACACATTAAAAGAATTAATGTGCAAGGAATGTTACCCTCCATTCATGATACCATACAACATAACATTAACCCCCCTTAACAATAATATTATATGTAGTCAAAACAAGGAGAATAAAGTGTGATAATCATCCCTTAAACATAATTTTTTAGTAATTTATATATTTCTATATTTTTACATGAATTGATAGATTTATGGTAGCTTTTCTTTATGTTACTTCCACCTTAAGGGATACAATCCATCATTATTCATCATAAATGTTCTTCTTTATAATATACACCAATCATATCCTTTATACCACTTTTAAATTTTCAAGGAGGCAATAATCAAAGTAATCTGTGATGGACAAGAATTCTACCTATAAATTGTTCATATATTTCATTATGTTATCATTTTATATGCATAAACTTTAATTCCATACATTAAAAAGAAAACACAAATATATAGAAGTAAGGTGGGTTGTTTCTTTGACTCTTAATGAGAACAAAAGGGATAAGACCTACTTCTTAACCCAAAAACCCCTTTCTTTATAGCACCATATTTCTGATAACTCTTAATGCTCACTACCTTAGCATTACAAGTATAAATATTTGGAATCACGGTTTCTTTGACTCTTACAACCTTTTATTTGTGTGGGACTTTCTTCTTTACATCTTCCAACAAAGAACATGAATCTCCTGATGCTTGTCACGTCTTCTTTATCATATCCACTTGTGATGAAATAATTATCAAAAAAACTTTTGATTTATGCCTATGCTACTTTGATTTTTTCATAGTTCTCCTCATGAACTCTTTGATCATCATTTTTAGACAAGATCTCAAGAAATTCAACTTTTTCATGTGTAGATACTTGTTTCCCTCTAACACTTGTATTATCTTATGAATTTTACATCTTTATTTCAATATTAAATTGATCTAGATGAATGATCAAACATTATTTATAAACATGGTTAGATTTATTCATTCCCCTATTAATAAAAAATTATTTTTCAGTCTTTAAGTTACCAACATTGGGAAACCTTTCATGGGGTAAGCTCTTTTTTCGAGGATGCCTTCCACTAAACAAATCCTATTATTTATTTCTTGGATTAATCCGTTATTTGATTATAACTTACCTATTTTAACATTAATGTTCATTAATTTATTTAAAATCTCTATTATGTGGTCATTTTTTTCCATAATACAAGCATATCCTCCTTAGTGCAGAATCCATTTTGTTATTCATCTCAGTTAAGTTTTGTTTAACACTTTTCTTCACCTTCTTACACCCCATGGTAAAATCATATCTATTATTCCTTTGTTTCTTCATTGTTTGTGGTATTTTTCCTCCTTAAATACATGAATCATTACTTTAATCCTTAAAACCAACACTCATCTTCATAATTACCACTTATGTTTCAATTCTCACAAAAATTCTTCAATCATCCAAATTTATTCTCCATGAATAGATTCACTCCTATCTTCTTCTATGAATTTTTCTTCTGCTCATTAGGTTTTCCCTTCAATTAAATCCTATACCCCTTAATCCAAACCTTTTATAACCTTAAATAATTAAAAAAATATTATAATAAAAATTCAATATAACTATATCCAAGCCTCTAAAAGCACCAACAAAAACTTATAAACCTTTTTCTTTTTCATTTAGTTGTAGTTTGGATATATTTTATTGCTTTATATTTTTGGGAAGATAATTGAACTTTTAGACTCTTCTTGGAAAGATGATATTTTTTATAATAATCATATACACCATTAATATTATGGTGGATTTATTAGAGTTTTTATCTACCCATATTTTTTATATTTTGAAATATATCTTGCACAATCCATTGAAACTACATTAGTACATAAAACATTTTATAAGAAATTGATTACCTTTTTCTATGATCTTTAAGTAGATATATCATTAGAAGATATCAATCTATTATTTCTAATAATGCGTGTCTTTTTAGAGATAATAATCTCATAAAAAACTTGCATGAAATATTTCTTTTTTTCAATAGCTTGGTAAGTCTCAAAATGCGTATCTTCTAGATTTCTCATTTTGACTTATAGTTCAAGACACTAAATGTTGATCATATTTTTCTTAACCTTCAGTGATCATAAATTATATTATTATTCTCTATTTATCATAAAAATATTACATTCATGCATCTTATTTATTTATTGTAAATAATTGTCAAGATCTTTCACCCTTTTAGCTTTGATCTCTAAATGAGTATTCTTAACATCAATAACATCCCTTTGATTTTATTATAATGAATGGATATTATCTTAAAAAATATAATTACCTTATTTTTCTCATATTTTAATAAATAATCATCGATGGAATTTTTTTTTACTTATCATAGAGGATTTCTCTTTGTATTTCAATTATTTTATTAGAGAGTTTCACTTTTGAAAATTTACTGATATTTTTTTCATAGCTTCTCCATATACTACCAAATAAATTTTATCATCATATATTTCCTAGATAAACTCAAATATATAAGTGAAAAATTCAAAAGGAACATTCTTAAAGTAGTCCTTAACTTCAAAGTAGAGTTTTTTACCTTATTTAGTAGAGGAACCCTATTCACTATCTGAACTTGATTCTTCAAGAGGAAAATTCTCAATATAGTTATCAAAAAAATTACCACTTTGATTACCTTAAAGTAGTAGTGAATTTTCTTTCTCCTCTAAAGTCTTTTTCATCTTATTACCCTATCTTTCATTCCTTTTATTTAAGGTTTTGGCTAAAACCTCTATATTAGTATTGTTAGGGATGGGAACTGTACTTTCCATTCAGGTAAATTATGGATCTTCTTTAAATCTACACATAATATATGTATAATAAATAAAATAGAAAATAAAATAAGCCTAATTATAAAGAACCTAGTTTATCTCGGATAGCAATTTAAGTTCCTATTAGAATCGTAAAATCACACTAAGGGGAGGGGGTAGAATTAGCATGAACTAATTTTACCAAATTATTCTCTATTTTAATTTCCCCTCTTAATATTTAAACCCCTATCTTAGTTAATATATATGGATTTTCTAATGAGTTCCCAACACACACTAGAAAATCCAATAAATTAAATATAAAATAGAAGAAACAAACTATATTTTTACATTGTTTTACCCTAATATGAGAATATACTCCTTTCCATGTTTGGGTCTAGTTCAATACATAAATTTTATCGTTAATCAATTGTAGTGATTATACAATGTTAGAAGGTATCATACTTAACTATAACACTTATAAGGGGTTGGAAGGTATTATCTTTATCCCTTTGTAAAGGTATTATCCTTGACCTAAAGTATATATCCCAATAGTAATAGTTTTACTAAGATTATTATGGATCCCTCTGGACTTCAATGATATTTCAACTTCCTCACTTAAACAAGATCTACTATATGATTTTGATGTATCTACATCAATAATGAAATATATTCTTCCTTAATTTTGAGTCTTCAATATCCAAGTGGTAATATAATATAGTCCCATGCATGTTAGTCTCTGTATCTCAACTCAAATTCAACCTTATTCTTCTTTAATAATCTATAAACACAAAACATATACATTTATAAACAATTTAAACCTTTATCCACTTTTATCTTCTTATTTATTATTTCTCTTATTTCTTCTATTCTACCTTTAATGATAATGGGTATACAGTTGAAACACCTTCTTATAAATTCTCCTCATTTTCTTTGATATATAAAATATTAATTAGTAAAGAAGTATAAACTATATCTATCACTTATTATTTATTTTATACTCAAGATATTTAACATAAAAACAGTATCAGATCACTCAATTTTCTATTTCAAATTAGTATATAAGATTTAAAAAATCTGCAGTATCAGGTTTTATTAATCTTCTCTCTAACCTCACATAAAATTCTCAGAATCATGTAATTATATTTTTTATAATTTAAATATAGAAACTCCATAATTTTTATCACAATGGTATTATTAATATTATTTATCAAAACTGGTATCACAAAAATACCCATATTCTAAAATAGTTGAAAATATTCTCAATAATTCCTATAGATATTATCACCATTAATGATTTTCAAATATTTTTATTTTAAAATCACATAATAATAAAGTAATGATCTCATAAATACCTACTCATTTAATTCTACACTAATCTTTTCTTGAATCATGGCTTAATAAAAACATTATGATATTTAATACTTGGAGTCCACTAAAGCATTTCTTGACTTTTATCTCCAATAATCTCAAATTTTTCTAGTTCATTACCTTTACATATCATCCTCTTATTTATTATTTGAAAACATTGGTTGAATCTTACATATCACATTGTTACCCTTAAATTAATCTAGGGAAGTTCTGCTTACTATTATGTATCAACTTGGAATCCTATACTTATCCTTTGAAGTCTTCATATGACTCTTACGTATTCTTAGATTAACCTTTATTTATTCACTGAAAATTTGAATTTAAACTTATATACCACAATGAGGATTGGATACTTTATCGAATTTCCAATGAGAAAACCTTATGTATTGACATTTATTTATTATATAATATACCTTTATATATCACATAGTTCCTTGTGACTTTTTCAATTCATAGTATTTAGTGTTTTGAGCAACCTTTATGCATCTAGTGAAATTTTTAGAAACTATTACGTATGATCATATTTAATCTTACATATTCATTGGAAGTTTTCTTTTACTAATATTTCAGTCCACATGTTTTGGATAAACCTTGAATATATAGAGTAATCTCATATGTACCTTTATGTATGGAGTATACTTTTAGAGTTATTTTCACATATCTTCCCGAGTACTTTTATGCATAAAATTGAGGTTTTAAGATTTTAAATTTTTTAGTTGGAACAATATAGGAAACCCTTACATATTCTTCAGAGTTAACTTTACATGTTCTATGCCATTTCTAATTTTTTTCTCTAACTGAAAATTATAGAACTTATAAAAATCAGCTCAGAAATTCTTAAAATATTCTCATGGTTTCTCTAATCACTCCAATTCACCTCAAAACAACTTAAAAAACTTTTAGAAATTATTAAACCTTTTCAAAGTTCTTTATTAGAATTACCAAATCATATTACAACATATAGTATCCTTTTTAATTATTTACATAAACCTTCACTTCCTTAATACTTCTAGATTTAAAATCACCCTTCTTCCTTCTATCATCCAAGATATATTATTTAATTATTATATCAACCTTTATGATTAATAATCCAAGGATAAATTCTCAATATTTTAGCCAAACTATGTTCTTCTTAAATCATAGCTTCTTAATATTTTCAATATCCAACTTTCTCAACCTCCATAAATCTATTGAAGACAACACAATAATCATAAACCATCACTTATCATTGATTCGTTACAAGATCATCTCTATAATCATCATATTTATAGGCTGCATCCCAAAATATTCTTATTCAAGAACTCAAATAAGAAACATATTCACCTTCATTTAAAATCTTCATAATTGAAGCAACTCAAGTAATATCATTTTCCATCATTTGAATGAATCTCTATTATTATGTCTGATGGAAAGGCATGCACATTCAATACATGTGATCTATAGGAACACCAAGTTTCATAATCTTAGTCTATTATACTCTTACTCAATTAAAATATACATATTTATAGATATATTACTCATTAAAAATAAATAAAATCATCACAATCCATTGGTCTCTTAAAAACCTATCTCATGAGAACATGTATCAGGGTATGGTAGTGAGGTTTCATGGTATCGTTCTCTTGTTTACTTGTAAAACTCTATGACTTGGTGTCTGTATGGGTTAGGTAGTTTTTACTTCACACTTAATCAAGTCAGAGTCTTTTGGTGTAACATGAAAGGTGTGGTTTAATATAAGTATTTTTATGATATTATTTTTATGGTTTCTATCATTTATAAAAGAAATAGAGAGTGTTTTGATGTATCATGTGTGATTTATAAGAAGGCATGATAAAAGCTTGACTGTGTCATGGTGGAATTGGTAAATTTATTAGAAATGAATTAAGGTATGATGTAAGAATGGATTTTAAGTGGGGTTTTAAATATATTGTGAGGTCAAGGGTAAAGGATTGAGATTAAAAATTCATGTAAGGTATGGATGCAAGATGTGGAGTTTATATATGATATCCTATTATGGTTGTAAGGTTAAGTGAGTGAATGAGACCCAGGTAAAGGGTCACATTTTAGTGAATTGAGTTGGAATGAAGTTAGAAGGTTCAAATAAAAATTATTATGAATAATTTACCTTGGGATGTGCGGTGTGATTATGAGAATAACTTAAAATGTAAATGAACCTTTTATATGAAGTCTTGGAGAAACCTTGGAATGAAAATGAGGTATCATTATAGAGAATTAACCACTAGAATTATGGTTAGTGGTGATTGTGTTTGGGTATTAGACACATAGAAATGAGTATAAAGGTTGTTTTTTAGTGTAAATCCATGATGGATTGAAATAATGATACATGAGAGGATATCATAAATTTATTGTTGAGTGGTGGTGCTAGAGATATTTCTAGGCTTGGTACACAGAAGGTTTTACCCTTTAACGTAAGTATTAGTAAGATAAGGTACCCTTAAGCTAGATGTGAATGATGAAAGGATGTTGTGACTCTGGTAAGTAAGGTATCTAGGAATTATATCACTCCTAGTAGAAGGGGAGTGTGGATTTAGTATTAGTTTTAGGATGGAAGTGAGAAATGTCATTGGAAAACCCCTATATTATAGTGTTTCTTGAGTGTGAATCATTCATGATTGTTACAGTCGAGTGTTGGGGTGATGTGTCAATTGAGACACATTTTATAGGAATGGTTTATTTTAGGGAGGGTGGCTAGTGATATTGGAAAATGTTATCATAGAGAACCATGGTATCTTTAGATTCCTTGAGTGAGGCTCGTTATATGGGTGAGTGGGTTATGTTTAGTGAGGCTCATGAGTGATAGATTTCAAATAATATTGTAATTTTGGGTGTATAAGTATGGATAGATGATGGTATATATAATCTTATGGTGGGGAGTATCTTATCAACAACCAAATAGTAAAAACCTTTTATAGGATGGATGTTAATGAATTCCTAGGATGGTGTGGATAGAAAACCTAGGAAGTGGGTGCTAAGGTGTAATTTTGGATAGTGAATTAAAGTCGATATATTTTATCTAGCTCTAAAGAAACACCAAATTCTCAAATTGACCTATAGGTTTTCGAATATAGTTAGTATTTTTTATATTGGATTGGAGTAGGATTTGACAATGTATCGAGTGTGATTCAGGATGGGATAAACATAATATTTACATAGAGATTATATTTTTGGGATTAATTAATGGAAGGATTGTTCAAAGAACCATGTTTTGGATAAGTATAGGAATCTTACATGGACAGTTGAATGGTATTTGAGTTTAAATTAGGTAAAATAGTTGTTTTACATGAACCGGAACTATCAACCAGGGAGTTTAGAATGATTTTATAATGCCATTAGGTATAAGAAATTATAATCAGGATGTGGAATTAGAATAATAGTGTGTGATATATGACGATTCCATATGAAATCAATGAAAAGGATTATCAACCCATAACTTTTAGGTTTAATTGAGTATGGTGCAATTAAATTTGTATTTAATTAATCATTCTAGAATAATGGATATGTATTATAGATTGGGGTGAGATTATTTTCATAGAAATTGTAGTTTTCTAGATTGGGTTCATGGAAAACATGACCATATTTAGTGTGGAATCATAAATGAGAGGTGGAATTAAACTCAAGTGAATGGACTATAGATCACAAGATATTCATGGATTTTTATCAAGTATAAAAAGTCATATGGAGGGGTGATTTCAATTATTATGTCATTATAGGTCAATAGAGTCAAGGGAAGTCAAATGTTCAATGGATTTGAAGTAATGCTATTATAAAATTTTAGTTTTAAAGATGAAATTTTAGGTATAGATATTGAATTTAGGATGGTATTATGAATATCTAAAATGTTGGTATAAATAAAGAGGTTTGAGTGAAGGAGGAAAAAGGGTGGTACTATTAAAGATTACAAAAGGTACCACTAGGTATCTGATGGAGGTGCATCGGGCACCCAGTGTATTGTGATTTCTTTTATAGAAAACTATAGATGCAAACAGGCACCGAGTGGCTATCCAGTGGGAAGGGGTTACCTTGGATGACCACTGGGTACTTGGTTTCCTCTAATCCATTTTTTAAAATTTTAATTATGTTAAAAAAATAAATGGGGAATCCTTCCATCCAGTCATACAACGAGGGGTTCAAGCCCACTACATTATCCTTTCTCTTGGGTGGTATATTTTTTTCTAAATTATGAGCTACTTCTAACTATGAATTATTATGGGTAAATATAACCTTATGTATCTTATGATTTTAGGGTTTTCTCATTGTTTTCACAATATTATTATAAATCCATAATTTCTCTATTTTAGGGGGGTTTCTCTAGATTCTTTGATTATAAGTGAAAGAATATGGATCAAGACACTATATCTAAGGGGATATATACTATTACTATGAGGTATGTATCCTATTATATATAAAGCTATATATATTATTTTTTATTCATGACGTTGCATGCTTGCTTGGATGCTTGACTCAGGGTTATCTGAGCGAGGACTGAGAGAGAGTGAATTTGTGTGATATTTTAAGTGAAGCCACTTAAGCACAAAATTAATGTTTCAAACTAGGCTCAATGATGTTATAATCTTCGAAAATCTATTTCACCATGGGGATTTTAACACCCTTGGATTTCATAATATATTTTTCTTTAAAAAAACATTTTATCGATAGATTGTTTCACATGCAATATCATACTAAAATGATCCATGACATATTAAAGGAATATTATTGAGAAAATTTGATAATAATAAAACCTCTAATAAATAAAAACTTTATAATAAATTTTAAATTCACAAAAACTAGCATTAATAACACTAAATGTTTTAAAATAAATATTTTCAATAAAATTAGGTTTCTCTGTATATTTTATTTTCATTTAAGAGATTTTTGTAAAATTTTAAAATTTTAATTTTATAAAATGAAATTCATTTTTTAATTTATAATTTCAAAATTATCTTAGGGTGAATTTTTTATATTTTTCTAAAATAATTTTTTTACGTGAATTATGAAAAAATACTAATTTTTCTAATAACGTCACTTTTATGATATTATCATAATAAAAGAATGAATTTTTTTTTGAAATATTTTTCATAAAAAAATATTTTTATAAAGTAAAATAAATCATTTAAAAATACTATGTTGAATTTATAAAATCTATGTTTAATGTTTTGGAAACCTATGGAATATTTTATTCTAAAAACTATTTTTATTCACTTATATTTAAAAATTAGTTTATAAATTAAATCTAAAAAATGAATTTATTATTTTAGATTAAAATTTTCATATTATTTAATAATTTCAATTTCATTTTTAAGCATAAAAGCATGATTACTAAAATTAAAGTTAGTGACCACGATAATGGTAAAAGAGTTATTTTATTAATGATGTGTTGTTTTTATATAATAAATTAAATCAATCTATTTTATATAATGACTTTTATATTATGTTTACACATGTATAAAAATATATTATCACTCATTTAATTGGTAATTAATGTTATATAATATTAAGAACACTTAATGGTGAAAATAATATTTTTCTACAAAATAGTTTTTCTACATATTAAATATTTTAACTTAAAATTTATTTTTCTATTATATAGAAATTTAATTAGATTATATGGAGATTAAATTTAGGTTCATAAACTAAAAGTTTGGTAAGAAGTATTACCTTATATTTTTTATTACTTGGGTAAAAACTTGTTACCAAGGTAAAAACCAAAATTGTAAAATGTAAAAATATAGTGGTAAAAGACATTAAAATGTTTAAAACATGTATGAAAATAAATTTTAGAGGCTTTATCAACCTTATATATCCAAAAGAATCATTATTTATAACTTTTTGTGCCATTTACCCTTTATTAGTGTCATTCCATCATTGATAAGTAATCAACATTTACAAAGACGACATTTTCTTCACTTATAATAGGAGACCACTTCCTCCACATTTATACACACATTCCAAAGATTTATCTTGAAAAAAATATTTACATATTCTCTCATAAACTCCCTACCCATGTCCTAGAGTGATTTTTATTTCCAAAATATCAATATATGGATCCTTAAGTTGTTACCTAAGGGAGAACATCCAAAGGGAGAGGTAATGTTTTTAACCGAGCTCTCTTAATTATTTTCTCATTCTACCCCATAAAATCTAATCTATATAGAAAATTATTATAAAATAAGTATTAATAATATACTTAAATATTATTATACTAATTAAATATCCATTTTATACCTTCCTTAAAAACCATTCAAAAAATGAAGGCGTCGTCATGCGTATGTGTAGACTACTACCTCCACAAATAACATGTTTGATTTTTCTTCCCCACCTTAAAAGAATAGTTATAAAATAACATTTAAATGATTAATATGATATTTATAAAATTATTAATATTATTAAATTTTAAACCATTCCCTATATTCCTCCTAATCTATGGAAAACAAACATGTAACCCATGTGTATGTGCGAACTACTGCCTCCATGAAAGTGACATATTTTATTTTTTACTATATTGTTTTCTCATATATTAAATTATATTATAACATGATTAAAAAACATAAAAAATATAAATAATATCATTATAATTTTTAAATAATTATATTATACCAAAGGAATCACTTTCTTAACCATACTGACCCATATATTATAGCTTGCTCTCATTTGTGTCAGTTTAACAACCTACTTGAACAATGAAATATATTTATATCATGGATGAATATAGAAACTTAAAAATTGGTATTATTAGAAATTAATGTGCAATTAATGTTTGTTTTTAGGGAATTTTTATACTAATATTTAACTTATTATTATCGTACTATTTTTTGTTCGTGAAAATTACCAAAACAACCTCATCACTGACTTCATCATCGTGTATCATAACTAAAATAGTTATGGAGTGAAATTATAACATTATAAATAATTATAAAACATATATTATAGTACCTATAATTTCCTAAAAATTAGTAAATTTTAATCTTTAAACAATAATTGACACTACCATTATGAAACTAGTAATAAATAAACAATTGAAGCTAATAACATCTGACAATGAAAATAAAATAAAACTAACTAATATATATGTAATAAATAATTATAAATGAAGTTTATAAAATTTTTTAGGTATTAATAAGTTTCTTAAATTTGTGATTAAGATATTTTTTATACAGGATATTTGTGCATGTTTGACTAAGTAGGATTAAAGGTAAAGGTTTTTCTATCTCAATTTTTCTTTATTGAGATATGTTGTGTATTCACTACTTGATTCATTTTTATGGTATATATATTGGACATGGATTTATTTTATCATAATTTTTAAATAAATATAATTTATTTAAAAATACACATCATTTTCTACCCTTCATGGAGTTTCATTCAAAATATAATGATGATGTAAGGGTTTTTGTTAACACAATTATCATTTAATGAGTCATGATTATTATTATTGAACATATTTCATATAAGTTGGGTAAATTATAATATTTTATTATATTATATGGAATTTTATATTTGTTTTCTAGATATTTAAATTTCTACCACATAAAACACCTTTTTAATTTTCTCTTTCTTCATGAATTATGATATCTGTAAGGGATTTGGTTAACTCAAATTTCCTTTCTTTGAGTTAAAATATTATCCCATGAGAATTATTATTCTATGTTTGATAAATTATTTTATTTTCTATTTAGTAATATATTTACCCTTTTCTCTCTAGGAAAACATATGTTTTTAACTCAAAGATGATTTCTTTGTACACCTCAACCAGAATTACCAGGTATGAGCTATAATGACTCATATTTTCTCTAGTTTTATTTTTATAAATTAATTGAAAAAATTCCAAGACCAGGAACTGAGATGGCATGCGATTCTGAGGCCTAGGGTGCTAGAATGATTGTTTGAAATATATTATTTTTTTAATAGCATGTGCAATCAACTTTTCTAAAAAAGTAAAATAACTCTTAAACGGGTTCCCAGATCAAAAATACAAGGGTACCATTGAGCTCATAGTAGTGGCTTTACCCTAAGCGCGGCCTAACATTGGTCGATGCAGGTCATATGTAGAAAAAGTAACCACGGAAATAAACATAAATAAAATAATTAAATAAAAGTTATTTTATTTTTAAATCATAATAACTTATAAATGGAAACTTGGATTGAGAATATGATACCACCGTTGAGTTCATAAGGGGGTGTTTCCTTAGGAAGGGCCTTACCTCGACCGGTGCGGGTCAAGTGTAACAGCCCGAGATTTAATAAAAAAAATATTCTTTATAATTTTATTAATGTCTTGTGTTGTACGGTACACAAAAAGGAGCTGGCACAACACGCATCTTTAACTTACCTTTCATTACACGCAATCGCAACCTTCCTCGATAGCGTGTGTAGTACGCAATATTGAGTTTCACAAAACAATGATATGCTATTAAAATATTATTAAAACTAGCCGTTATGAATAGTAATAACCACTTTTTAAATTTTAGAAATTTTAGCTCTCAAAATGGACTTCATTTTTGGATTCGGAGTATCGAATTTAGCCTAAGGTGAAATTTTGGTACTTTTCGGATAACTTTCATATTCTGATGAATAGTGAAAATTACTAAATTATAATTAAAAACAACTTTTTTAATCGAAATAATTAATAGTGATAAATTATTAATTTGAGTGGCTTTAAAGTATATTTAGAATATATTTTTACAATTTAATACAATGTTGGTCATTGAATGTAATTTCACATTTAAACCAGACATAATCAAGTGTCAATCTTTTGATAGATATTGTTTCTTAAAAACACGCTATTTGTTTTAACAGCGGGATTTAATTATAAAATTAATTAATGCAACTTCTATGTTATGAATTTGGTAAAATAGACTTCATTTTTGAATTCAGAATATGAAATATAGCTTAGGATGAAATTTTGGCATTTTTCTGAAAAACATCAATTTTTGATGAATAGTGAAACTACTAAGTGGTGGTTAAAAAAATGAATTTTTCATAAAACTTAATTTTACCGCTTCTGTGAATGGAATTTCAAAAATCCGAGAGACACGGTTGATGTCAGTAAGTAAAATGTGGTTCAATGAGATGAAAATAATTTTTGGTGAATAGTAACTTTTTACTTTTATTTACCACGGTAAAATGTAAATAGGGTAATTAAGGGTAAGAATGATATTGATATTACCCTAACACATGTACTAATTCTATTGGACAAGTTTATCTCGACCAAAAACAACCTTAAGTGTAAAATATTATCATTTAGGCCCACTTGGATTAGATTAGGACATTTATTATTATTTAATTCAAAGAAGAGTTAAAAGAGTTAAAATCAAATTATATTTACTAAAATATTTTTAATATAGGGTTTTACATAAGATAAATTCGATTGTAAATATTCATTAGAAAGATAAAAAGATTTCCTACATGATGGTATTTTATTTGTAATTTTTAGACATCAAATAATTTAATTTATTTATGACACAAAGATGATGCAGTAATTATCTTATTAATGAAATATTGACATAATTAATATTATAAATACCAAAATAAATGTAATTTAAGACTTTTTATGAATTTCAGAAATTTTCTAGGTTACTATGATATATTAGTGTTTATTTAATAAACTTGGTTCGAACATATAATTTTGTTATGACTTTCACAAAAATCATATATCAAATAGTGTCAAAATTGACACAAAATAGTTTTTAAATAAAATATTATATTATTAATTGTTATTTTATTCCTAAAAATATAAGGTTCGTCCAAATGACTTAGATAAGGATATATATTAATAATAAACAATTTGGGGTTCGTTTGGAATGTTATTGTAAGTGTATTGACCATATAGTGTAAGAAAACAAAAAGACACGGTAAAAGTTAAATTATTTAACTTAAAGTTAAATCTAATTGATAAGGTTAAAATAATAACCTAAACTTGTCTAAATCCTATTGGTTGATAGGATTTCGACCCATACCCAATTTATCTTAGAAATAAGACCCTTTGGAACCATTATAAACCGATTTTGACTTTAATATAAAATAATATTTTGAGATATTCCTAAGGTTCCCCTCTCCTCCCTTATAAAAGGGCACCTCCTCCCTCTCTTCCTCACACAACTTTGAGCCTTCAAGCTCGGACAAACCCTGCCAAAATCACTTCTCCACTTCCCTAGTATCATCCTAGAGGTCCTGGTCTTCTTAAAAGACCAATTTTAGTGCCCTAAAAGGAGGTCTCAAAGAAGCACTTCAAAGAAGAGGTAATACCCATTACCGATCCTTTTCAATTTCTTTCTTCTTCAACTTCTTCTTCTTTAGTTGTTTCATGATAAAGTAATAACATCAGTATTTATTATATACTGATATGTTATTATAAATATGAAACAACTCTAATTAACCTTCTATCCATCCTACGGAAAAAGGAAATCACCGCGCGTGCGTACGTACGGAATACCGTCTCCACGCCGTGGTGTAATCTATTTTCTGCCACCACCTTAATTGGATGGGTATAAAGGTGTAATGAGTAACTATATATGATTATTATAAAGTGATATTGATACTGAAATAGTATACATACACTTCAACACAATTCCACGACCATGGGAACGATATCATCGCTCGTGCGTACGTACGGACTACTGTCTCCACGATGCGATGAGATTCATTCTCAATGACTAACCACTAATGAATGATTATAAAGTATATATAATAAGTAATAATGCAATATATGACCTAATAATGATACTGGAATTATTTATATTTATATGTATGTCATCTACTTAATTCCATTCAATTCAATAAGGAAACGAAAACAGTGTTCATGCGTACGTACGGAATACCGTCTCCATGAACGGTGTATTTCTTTCCATTTACTGATTTATTATATATGTGTATTATGAATATATATATATATATAAATCATGTTTTATATTATGGAATTAAGTAATCATGATCTAATTAATCATATGAATAATTACAAGTTAAAAACACGAACGACAAATGAGACGATTTTACCCAAAACGCTACTTTAACATGAATTTACAAAAGAACGGGTAATATAAAGTCATAAGTGGACCATATATGATATAATAACAATGAATATGATTCTGGAATAAGTCAATAACATGATTTAAATCATATACAGGAGGTTCGGACACTCACAAAGCAAGTCGGACCTAAGGTATGGGAAATATCACAATCTCATTTTTATCCGAGATTGTTTATACTTTGTCATTTACTGGGGTGTATTTTATCATCCACATCTATGTTTCCTCAATATGTAATATTTATATCCTTATAAAATATTTTATATTCAATTTTACCCTTCGGTGAATATTTAGTAAAGGATATGAAAGGAATCTTTTGTCGTTTTTCGTACGAGGTACTTTTTTGACTTTTCCGACAGAAGTACGAGAAGAATGTTTTTTTTAACTTATACGGAAAGAATGGATTTTTAAAACATTATTTCCAAGAATCTTCCTTTATAAGTTTTCAAGTTTATTTTTAATCAACTTCTTTTAGTTTATAATTGTATGACATGTTAAGAAAAGAAAAGTGTTTTTGAAGTATAAAGGATATTTTCCTCAAGAATGGAGTCCAAATGTTTTATCAAAAAAAATTTCCATCTAAGATAATATAGGGTTCTATTTTTATCCCTATTATTACTTTGATTTGATTATGTTTTGAGAGGATTATTTTTATGAAGTCATTTACCTTATATGATTTGTTTTATGATTTCATGATGTTTCAAGAGTCCCATTTTTGTTACATGTGTTATGCGATGATGTATGATTTATGATTATGTGGAACACATAATAAAGGATTCATTATAAGATGGTTGGGACCTATATCTCCCTCCAATGCATTGGTTAAAGATTTTATATCTCATGAGATAGACATGGCTGGAATGGTAGGTTATACCGGTTCAGTGAAACAGGACTGAAACGAGGGTGACTCGATTCAGAAAGGGACTTTGTCCACTAAGATAGTCTTGGCAATGAGTCATGACTAACAAGAAATGATTCTCTATGATTATGTGTGTATGCCACAAAGTTTCATGTTTTAAGTTATGCTTATTGGGATTTCATTTCACTACTATGATTTATCCCATGTTATGAAATTATGCTCTCTTTTGCAGGTTAAAATTTCCAAAAGTTATGTTCTTATGAATATGATGTGATTGATTTTCTTTTGTTTACCCTTACTGAGCATTTGAGCTCACCCTTTTATGTTTTCTTTTCCCCAGGATATAAAGAATGGTTTTAGGTAAAAAAAAAGGGGAGATCTTTATGGGAGATATTGAGGATCTTTCACCACGATTATAAGATTACGTTCCGAGTTTCCAAAGACACTAAACTATTACGATCCTTGTGTGTGTGTTTTTTTTATTTACTAAGTATTCCGCAAAAGTAATGTAATGTTCATGTACGTTAGGCTTCGGGTCTCTACAGTTGGTATCAGAGGGAGGTTTAGTCAACCTTTGGAAACTAGGATGCGAGAACTTTAGTGAGATCCCTAGAGATATATCTAAGGTATGTCTAGGGATTTCCCTAAGGTTAAGTATACGTATAGGTTATAGTACTAGAATTACACTAACGATCATAGAATTAAACCTAAGATGTTAGATATTGAAGGTAATTCCCCTTTATTATGTTGTTTTCCCTAGCATGATTTTTGCCTCTCACACTATTCTTTTTGTGGTTTAGACGATGGCTGGAACCCGAAGGAACTGTGTTGATCAATGCAATGGACAATGCAATGATTGCCCTCCTGAACAAACAAATGTTATGGGAGATGGAGTGCAAAATCTTATTGCTATACTTACACAAGCTATGAATCATTCTGGACTTCCAAATGAGCAGAGAAGGGAACAATATTCTATTGAGTCCTTCATGAGGCAACGTCCACCTTCTTTCAGTGGTTCTTCTGATCCACTTGTTGCTGAACAATGGATCAGTACCACTGAAAAGATATTTTCAGTTCTTCAATGTTCTGAGCATGATAAAGTCATCTTAGCAGTATATCGTTTGGAAGGTGAAGCTGATCAATGGTGGAATCTTATCAAGAATACGAGGCAAAGAGATGAAATTAAGTCCATGGAATGGGACGAGTTCAAGAACTTGTTTTTCAGTAAGTACTTCCCTCGTATTCTTCGAAAAAAGATAGAGAACGAGTTTCTTGAACTAAAGCAAAAGGATGATGAATCTGTTGGTATATACGAAGCGAATTTTACAAGACTTGCAAGGTATGCATCTGGCATTATCATCCAACCTGAAAGTAAAGTTGATCGATTTTTCAGTGTCTTAAAACCAAGTCTTCGAAGGGCATTAGCTATAAGAGACTTCAGTAGATATGAAGAAATTGTGCGTTGTGCTATCAAGGTAGAAATGTAAGTTGGTGTTACATATCCATCTTATGGTTTTGAAAAGAAACAAAAGATGGAGTTCAAGGAGAAATCTCAAAATAATGGTGAAAAGAAGATGAGTGTTTCCTTATGCACAAAGTGTGGAAAGAAGCATGGTGGAGATTGTCTTAAAGGGACTAGAAAATGTTTTAAGTGTGGAAAATAAGGTCATCGAGCAGCTTAGTGTCGAAGTAATGGAAAAAGGGTTTCTAATGATGTGAATAAAGTAAACACTGCAGAGAACGCACCACCAACACTTCAATGCTTCAAGTGCAAGGAAATGGGGCATTATGCTAATAAATGCCCTAATCCAAGGGTTAGTGATGATCAACATGAGCAACCACTTAAGGCAAAGGACAAAGGGAAGTCACATGCGATCACTATTGGCGATGTTGAATATGACAACGATGTGGTGGAATGATTAAGTGTTTATGTAATGGGATTCCAAAATAATGTTGTATCATAAAGTATTGGAATATTTATGTATTGGTCTATTGTGGTTTTCAATAATTTTATGGTACCAGTAACCATGGAAAGTGATTGAGATATTTTTGGAAAAAGAATGATATGTGCATAATGAAGGGAAAATGAGAAAATTAAATATTTGACAGTATTCATGAGCTCATGATTGATATAAGGACTAAGTGATATCATGGTTTGAGTATATAGAATTTTGAGGATTTTGGTATGTGGAAAGTGTTAAATTTTAACTGCATTCATGTTTACACTAAGTTTCGATGGGTATTCAAGAGAATACATGATTAAGGCCTTTGAATGTTTGGAATGTGACCAAAAAAACATATCTTATGATATATGGGGATCAACGATGGTGTTAAATCTCTGGTAATCGTTTTCACTATGTTATGAGAGTGGACTGCAGTATTATGGATAAGCCTAAAGATTGGAATGGATTATGTTGGACATAAGTTAGTATTGTTTAAGGATAGAAGTTTTTTTCGATATTATTGATGGGATGTTATAGAAATATAGTTTTAGAAAAAGGACAACCTGCAGAACGGGCGACAACCCATCGCATCGGACAAGGCTGTGGGAATCGAACCCACAACCGAAGTGCGACTGGCCTTTATCGCCTACCACTGGCCTACAGCAAGTCCCTCTTTAGTAGAAACTAGTTTTATTATATTAAGCAGTATGATATATGAAGTATAATCCCATTTTAGGAACCATATATGATTAATCTCACTATAGATCGACTTATGTATATAAATTTTTCTAACCTTTTGAGACAGATGGAATGACCCGTCATTCTATCACATGATCTGCTAACACTTCACGAATAACAAATTCAACTTCATTTATTTAAGAGATGAAGTTGAAATTGTTAAAGGCACGAACAACAGTTAGGTTGTACCAACATAAAGTAAGTATTTATTCTAATTCAAATTCTTTAACTTTAGGGAAACGATCTTGAAAACCAAAAATGTTGTCCTAGTGATCTTATATCTGATGAATCAGATGGTACCTTAGATCGTCACAAATTTATGGCTTTGTGATTACTGGATTTTCCATAGCCATGTTCTCTACCACTCTCCATCAGAACATGATGGTTAGATTTCTCTTCCATATCCATATTTTCACCTATGTGGAAACCCAGTGATTAGTTTATTTGGGTAACCGTTACGTTTCATACTTTTGTTTTTAAATATTGGTTTTGATATTCCTTTTTACGATGTGGGTTTCTATTAAAGAAACTTTCGATTAGTAAACCATTTATAACCCCGACGAATTTCGAGGGCGAAATTCATTTTAAGGGGGGTAGAATGTAACAGCCCGAGATTTAATAAAAAAATATTCTTTATAATTTTATTAATGTCTTGTGTTGTACGCTACACAAAAAGGAGCTTGCACAACATGCATCTTTGACTTACCTTGCATTACACGCAATCGCAACCTTCCTCGATAGCGTGTGTAGTACGCAATATTGAGTTTCACGAAACAATGATATGCTATTAAAATATTATTAAAACTAGTCGTTATGAATAGTAATAACAACTTTTTAAATTTTAGAAATTTTAGCTCTCAAAATGGACTTCATTTTTGGATTCGGAGTATCGAATTTAGCCTAAGGTGAAATTTTGGTACTTTTCGGATAACTTTCATATTCTGATGAATAGTGAAAATTACTAAATTATAATTAAAAACAACTTTTTTAATCGAAATAATTAATAGTGATAAATTATTAATTTGAGTGGTTTTAAAGTATATTTAGAATATATTTTTACAATTTAATACAATGTTGTTCATTGAATGTAATTTCACATTTAAACCAGACATAATCAAGTGTCAATCTTTTGATAGATATTGTTTCTTAAAAACACGCTATTTGTTTTAACAGCGGGATTTAATTATAAAATTAATTAATTCAACTTCTATGTTATGAATTTGGTAAAATAGACTTCATTTTTGAATTCGGAATATGAAATATATCTTAGGATGAAATTTTGGCATTTTTCTGAAAAACATCAATTTTTGATGAATAGTGAAACTACTAAGTGGTAGTTAAAAAACTGAATTTTTCATAAAACTTAATTTTACCACTTCTGTGAATGGAATTTCAAAAATCCGAGAGACACGGTTGATGTCAGTAAGTAAAATGTGGTTCAATGAGATGAAAATAATTTTTGGTGAATAGTAACTTTTTACTTTTATTTACCACGGTAAAAAGTAAATAGGGTAATTAAGGGTAAGAATGATATTGATATTACCCTAACACATGTCCTAATTCTATTGGACAAGTTTATCTCGACCAAAAACAACCTTAAGTGTAAAATATTATCATTTAGGCCCACTTGGATTAGATTAGGACATTTATTATTATTTAATTCAAAGAAGAGTTAAAAGAGTTAAAATCAAAGTATATTTACTAAAACATTTTTAATATAGGGTTTTACATAAGATAAATTCGATTGTAAATATTCATTAGAAAGATAAAAGTATTTCCTACATGATGGTATTTTATTTGTAATTTTTAGACATCAAATAAGTTAATTTATTTATGACACAAAGATGATGCAGTAATTACCTTATTAATGAAATATTGACATAATTGATATTATAAATACCAAAATAAATGTAATTTAAGACTTTTTATGAATTCCACTATTTTTCTAGGTTACTATGATATATTAGTGTTGATTTAATAAACTTGGTTTGAACATATAATTCTGTTATGACTTTTACAAAAATCATATATCAAATAGTGTCAAAATTGACACAAAATAGTTTTTAAATCAAATATTATATTATTAATTGTTATTTTATTCCTAAAAATCTAAGGTTCGTCCAAATGAATTAGATAATGATATATATTAATAATAAACAATTTGGGGTTCGTTTGGCATGTTATAGTAAGTGTATTACCCATATAGTGTAAGAAAACAAAAAGACACGGTAAAAGTTAAATTATTTAACTTAAAGTTAAATCTAATTGATATGGTTAAAATAATAACCTAAACTTGTCTAAATCCTATTGGTTGATAGTATTTCGACCCCTTCCCACTTTAGCTTCGAAATAAGACCCTTTGGAACCATTATAAACCGATTTTGACTTTAATATAAAATAATATTTTGAGATATTCCTAAGGTGCCCCTCTCCTCCCTTATAAAAGGGCACCTCCTCCCTCTCTTCCTCACACAACTTTGAGCCTTCAAGCTCGGCCAACCCCTGCCAAAATCACTTCTCCACTTCCCTAGTATCATCCTAGAGGTCCTGGTCTTCTTAAAAGACCAATTTTAGTGCCCTAAAAGGAGGTCTCAAAGAAGCACTTCAAAGAAGAGGTAATACCCATTACCGATCCTTTTCAATTTCTTTCTTCTTAAACTTCTTCTTATTTAGTTGTTTCCTGATAAAGTAATAACATCAGTATTTATTATATACTTATATGTTATTATAAATATGAAACAACTCTAATTAACCTTCTATCCATCCTACGGAAAAAGGAAATCACCGCGCGTGCGTACGTACGGAATACCGTCTCCACGCCGTGGTGTAATCTATTTTCCGCCACCACCTTAATTGGATGGGTATAAAGGTGTAATGAGTAACTATATATGATTATTATAAATTGATATTGATAATTAAATATTATACATACACTTCAACACAATTCCACGACCATGGGAACGATATCATCGCTCGTGCGTACGTACGGACTACCGTCTCCATGATGCGATGAGATTCATTCTCAATGATTAACCATTCATGAATGATTATAAAGTATATATAATAAATAATAATGAAATATATGACCTAATAATGATACTGGAATTATTTATATTTATATGTATGTCATCTACTTAATTCCATTCAATTTAATAAGGAAACGAAAACAGCGTTCATGCGTACGTACGGACTACCGTCTCCATGAACGGTGTATTTCTTTCCATTTACTGATTTATTATATATGTGTATTATAAATATATATATATATAAATCATGTTTTATATTCTGGAATTAAGTAATCATGATCTAAGTAATCATATGAATAATTACAAGTTAAAAACACGAACGACAAATGAGACGATTTTACCCAAAACGCTACTTTAACATGAATTTACAAAAGAACGGGTAATATAAAGTCATAAGTGGACCATATATGATATAATAACAATGAATATGATTCTGGAATAAGTCAATAACATGATTTAAATCATATACAGGAGGTTCAGACACTCAAAAAGCAAGTCGGACCTAAGGTAAGGGAAATATCACAATCTCATTTTTATCCAAGATTGTTTATAATTTGGCATTTACTGGGGTGTATTTTATCATCCACATCCATGTTTCCTCAATATGTAATATTTATATCCTTATACAATAGTTTATATTCAATTTTACCCTTCGGTGAATATTTAGTAAAGGATATGAAAGGAATCTTTTGTCGTTTTTCGTACGAGGTACTTTTTTGACTTTTCCGACAGAAGTACGAGAAGAATGTTTTTTTTAACTTATACAGAAAGAATGGATTTTTAAAACATTATTTCCAAGAATCTTCCTTTATAAGTTTTCAAGTTTATTTTTAATCAACTTCTTTTAGTTTATAATTTTATGACATGTTAAGAAAAGAAAAGTGTTTTTGAAGTAGAAAGGATATTTTCCTCAAGAATGGAGTCCAAATGTTTTATCAAAATTTTTTCCATCTAAGATAATATAGGGTTCTGTTTTTATCCCTATTATTACTTTAATTTGATTATATTTTGAGAGGATTATTTTTATGAAGTCATTTACCTTATATGATTTGTTTTATGATTTCATGATGTTTCAAGAGTCCCATTTTTGTTACATGTTTTATGCGATGATGTATGATTTATGATTATGTGGAACACATAAGAAAGGATTCATTATAAGATGGGTGGGACCTATATCTCCCTCCAATGCATTGGGTAAAGATTTTATATCTCATGAGATAGACATGGCTGGAATGGTAGGTTATACCGGTTCAGTGAAACAGGACTGAAACGAGGGTGACTCGATTCAGAAAGGGACTTTGTCCACTAAGATAGTCTTGGCAATGAGTCATGACTAACAAGAAATGATTCACTATGATTATGTGTGTATGCCACAAAGTTTCATGTTTTAAGTTATGCTTATTGGGATTTCATTTCACTACTATGATTTATCCCATGTTATGAAATTATGCTCTCTTTTGCAGGTTAAGATTTCCAAAAGTTATGTTCTTATGAATATGATGTGATTGATTTTCTTTTGTTTACCCTTACTGAGCATTTGAGCTCACCCTTTTATGTTTTCTTTTCCCCAGGATATAAAGAATGGTTTTAGGTAAAAAAGGGGAGATCTTTATGGGAGATATTGAGGATCTTTCACCACGATTAGAAGATTACGTTCCGAGTTTCCAAAGACACTAAACTATTACGATCCTTGTGTGTGTGTTTTTTTTATGTACTAAGTATTCCGCAAAAGTAATGTAATGTTCATGTACGTTAGGCTTCGGGTCTCTACATCAAGGGTGGAAGTTAGTTTTTGGACGTAAGCGTCATTAAAATATTTAATAAAAAAATATTTTATTGAATGTTATGTGTTGACACAATGGAAGTTTCCCCCTTTTAATAATCCATGTCATAGGAATTAAAGGATATCTCTATAACCTTGGAATTCCCCTATGGAAATGAGAAGGAAGCTATCTCCCGATGACGAATGCTGGAGGATCGAGGATCGATGATGATACAGACCTCCATTATTCATCAACAACCAATCCAATCATCGAGGCTGGGTTTCGGTCGCTTTTTTATTTCTTTTCCTCTAGTTAGAATAAAATGACAAATGCGGACAAACCCACAAACAGGTTGATCCACGGTTTAATCGTTCTTGTGGGGTGGATAATTATTGCGGGATAAAAGGGAATAAATATTGTTGATTATTATACTGTTGGTTTCTTTATGATCCAGCTTACATGAATGGATCAAGGATAAATCAACAAGGACAAGATCCATTATATGGGTGTTCATTTGACTTATCTATCCTCTAAATCGATCGTGTTCTTCACATGTTCTTCTCCCTTTGAAACCCTATGCGAATGATCGATCGTTGTGCCCACGATCCCTGGCACAACGATATGAGAATGAAGGTAGTGATCTGTGATGGAATTGAAGAGGTATGATGGAAGAACAACAGGTAGGAAATGACTCATGACGGAGGGTGCGACAAATAGCGGGCCACTAGCAAGGTGTTTGACAGTAATGACAACGCGCAGCTCGGTGGGAGGCTGGGTTCTGGATGGGCGCACAACCATGTTCTAGTGGGACCATGCCAGAGAATGAGCCCGAAGAAACATAGGATGTGGTGGTGGCTATGGAAGGATACATCTCATAGGCCACATCAGATGAGGACCCCATAGTAGTGGGGATGTAGGACAAGAGGCTAGGATGCAGTGTCGTCCACGTTGAACATAAAGGCCACATTGACTGAGAGTTCACGACTGATCTATGTACTGAAGGAGCCGACCCGTATGTAGAGTATCGGGCTGGTTGAACTGGGATACTCCGTAATCCAAACGGGATGGAATACATGTCCCAGCAGGCAGTGGACCAATGGCCCATTGGGCCGGGCCGGTTCGGGCCGACTAGACCAGACCATTCCCTTTTTACTAAATTGTTTGTATCTTTCAAACTGTGTGTCCATTTGTAGGAAAATTTGTGGCGTTGGGACCCTTGTGATGAGACAGTAATTTTGGGATACTCTAAGGGATTTTTTGTGAAATTTTTAATACAAAATAATGGATTGAGGAGTAGTTTCTCCTGAAACAAGTGCGCTATGAGTAGAATCTTGTGGCTAGATGTGACTATGTGATCTTGGTGACTATGTGACTTGGGGGATTAATGACCCATCGATGATCCATGCGCCATCGATTCTTCATGTGCCACTAACTCTCCATGCACCACCAACACTCTGTGCACTATCAATATCCCGGATTCCAACACCACTTTGGGTGCCACCGACGCTCCGTACACCGCTAACGCTCTGTGCGCCATTGACACTCGGTGCGCCATTGACACTTTGTGCGTCATGGATGTTCTTTGCGCCATCAAAACTATATGCTCCATTGATTCTCCATGTTCCACTAAAACTTCTAGTGTCATAGAGACTAATAGATCTGTGGATTACACCTATAAATCCTTCTCTTCATGCTTTATACTTATACCGGTCTGAGCTGACCATATTGACTATACTTCACATGTTTCCTTTGTGGTGTACTTTATGTGCATCCTTTGTTGTGTAATTCGTGTGTTTTCTTTATCACGTACTTCATGTATTTATTAGTGGTGTTACCTTTGTGGTTTTGGGGTGCCTACTAAGTATTGTTTTACTCACCCATGCACGGGATTTTCCAGCATGTGTCGTGTCTTGTGAAGACAATCGATGCTTTGACAGAGTCCTTAGTGGACGGGGTCCAGGTGGTACTTAGAGAGAGGACTGATAGGCGAGGTGTGATTCAGTGACTTCATATATCTATTTATGTACCTAACCTTTAGATAAGGTTTTCTGTGGATGAGATTTATGAGGTTTTACTTTCCCTTTTGGTTGGGCTTGTATTTTGGACTTGTTTACTTTTCATTTTTGGTATTTTTGTACTCTATTGTTGGTATCTTAGTGTTTTACATTCTTTTTTAATTAGTGTTTTTAGTTCAACATTTTTGGGCTTGGAGATGGGTGCATGTGTACAAGTACTTAAGAAAATGCCTCCCATTTATGGGATATGCCTAGTCGGTGCTAGTCTACATCCCCTGGACTATTGGAGGTGGGATTGGGGTAGTCATAGCACAAATCCTAGGGGATGAGTCATGACAGAGTGGTATCAAAAAAGGTCAGTTCTACCTAAAGAACCAAGATTCTGTGAAATTGGTTTGGGGAAATAGTGTTAAGTGTTTTGAGTTCAGCTTTCATACTAGGGACTCCAGTGTTGGTGCAGTGACTGAAGTATCCATACACCAAGACTCTGAATTCTGTGTTTTTTGACTCGGTACATGAAAACAATAGTTGTAGGGTAAAATAAATGGTATATGAATCATATGGTATTGACTGTGTTCTCATGTCCTTATTGAGTTAGTTTCAACTCACCAGGTATACTCTATTGACTTTGGTATGTCTTGATCTATTTTAGGATGCCTCCACATAGACAACCATCCAGGATTCAGATGTGTGATCACGAGGATGATCTGCCTAGCGATGAGGCATCAGTATGAGGACCAGTACTGGAGATTACACCACCAAGTCGTATACCAATGATACCACCACCTGGAGAGCATCGGTTACTACCTGCTTTACCAACAGAGGATGAAAACAGGTTGAGTGTGTTTCCTGAGTTCCAAAGGTAGAGACCTCCTAGGTTCAGGGGTGATCTGAAACCCTAGGTATCTGAGGATTGGATTGAGGTAGTTGCATGTGTCTTATGCCTAGTTAGTAGGCCTATAGAAGAGATTCCAGTCTTATCATCGAGTCTAATACATGTCTCAATGGGGAGATGGTGGAGCTTAGTGATCCAAACGCCTGAAGAGACGACCCTCACTTGTATATACTTTGAGCGTCACTTTAGGGAGGATTTCTTCCCAGCTACATTATGCTCTATGCATATACAAGAGCTACTATATCTAAAGTAGGGTATCTAGACAATAGGGGAGTACTCAGTGAGATTTACGTATCTTTCTCGCTACTCCATGAATATGGTGCATGACCCATTCTTAAGGGCTCGTACCTTCGAAAAAGGGATGTGCTGGTAGATCAATGAATCCATGACACCCCTTAACATCTCTACATATGTTGGGGTACTGGAGTGATATCTGCTAGTAGATAGAATTATGGAGAAACAGAAACCAGCTGTGGGAGCTACCACTGGGTGTCAAGTAGCTAAATCTTCGGTAGTAGGTAGCTGAAAGTTGAACTAGGGATCCAAGTAGATCAGACAATTCATAAGATGACCCTAGGACATGAGGTCTGTGGTGTGAGGATCCCGGGGTAAAGAAAGCTAGTCGAAGGATAGGATTTTCTACTCGTGTGATGATCGAGGACACATGGATCGAGATTTCCCGACTCGCCATACAAATGATCAGTAGACAGTCAAGGTACCTCCAAGGAAGAGGTGAAGGAAGGAATAGGGTGGTCCTCTAGGCGAAATATGTGGTAGAGTAGTTGGATAGGCAGTAAGAGGTGGGATGAAGTTTGAGGTACCACCACCCCCACCCCTAGGTGGTCCACCATGGGCTCAGGGTGCTGGTGGGAAGGGAAGAGGACATATTCAGGTGATCGAGACTTATGACCCTGGTGCCCTAGATATTATTAGAGGCATGATCTATGTTGTTTCCACCCTAGCTACAATTTTGATAGATATAGGTTCCAGTCACTCTTCTCACCATGAAACTTGTTTGAGACATAGAGATTCTAGTGGAACCGTTGACTCAATCACTACTCTTAGAGACTCCTATGATAGGAGATTCGACAATAACACACTAGTACCAACAATGTGACCTTAATCTTAGGTTTGAGAGTTTCGGTTGGTATCTATTGGTAGTAGTGTCGAGACCTTACAACATCATCAATGTTGAGGACTGGTTATTCAGAGTCCATGCCCAGATTGACTGTTTTGGGTGCATAGTGCGGTTTTTCCATGGAGATGGGACCAGGTTTTCATTTGTTAGTGAAAAGGGATCCCAAGAATTATAGGATGGACTCACACATAGGAGGGTGCAAACGATCACACACCAGTTGGATAACATGACCCTCGGTGTAGTTGATGAGACGAGTCCTCATTTTTATGCAGTGGTGGATGAGTATGAGGATGTATTTCCAGAAGATGTTATAGGATTACCTCCTCATAGGTAGGTGTATTTCAGCATTTATTTTTACCCCAGAATGACACTGATATCTTCACCTACATATCTGATGGCTCCCATGGAGCTTTGTGAGTTAAGGGTACAACTGGAGGACTTGTAGAGGAAGGGTTTCATGAGACCTATTGTTTCACCCTAAGAAACCCTAGTTCTGTTTTCCAAGAAGTATGATAGGAGTTTGAGATTACGTTTTGACTTATGGTTCCTAAACTAGGTGACCATGAAGAATAAGTACCCACTACCGAGGATTGAATACCTCTTTGTTCAACTGAAGGTAGAGAGGTGTTTCTCAAAGATGAACCTTAGATCTGGCTATCACCAACTTTGTGTATGGGATGAGGACATCCTGAAGATGGCTTCCAAATGTTGGTACAGACACTATGTGTACTTAGTGATGCTGTTTGGCATAATGAACTCCCTAGTAGTGTTCATGGGACTCATGAATAGGATCTTTTAACCTTAGAATGTTTCATCATGGTCTTCATTGATGAAATCCTAGTGTACTTGGCATCTGAGGAGGAGCACACAATATAATTGAGGATGGAACTGGACACAATCTGAGAGCACCATCTTTATGAAAATATCTATAAGTGTTAGTTTTTGTATTTGGGAGGTCCATTTTTTAGGACACATCATTTCAGAGGCTGGTGTTTTAGTAGATCCGGTGAATATTAAGGCAGTGCTTACTTGAGAGCCACCCAACGGTGTTAATAACGTGAAAAGCTTCCTTGGGTTGGATGGATAATATCAGAGGTTTGTTCCTGACTTTTCTAGGGTAGAATCACCCTTAATGGCCATGACACAGAAGGGGAAGCCTTTCATGTGGACAAAGAAGTGATATCAGTGTTTTCAAAAGCTATGGAAAAGTTTGATAAGTGCTCCCATCTTGAGATTACCAGAGGATGGTGTTTATTATCCGGTGTTATGTGATGCATTAGGGATCAGGATTGGTTGTTTCTTGATGCATAGGCAAGTGGTGATAACCTATGGTTTGTGCTAGTTGAGGAAGCATGAGAAGGACTACATAACCCTTGATTTGGAGTTGGTAGCGGTAGTCTTCACATTGAATATGTGGAGACACTACCCAATGGGTGAGTAATTTACCGTATACTCTGACTATAAGAGTCTCAAGTATATCTTATCTCAAAAGGATTTGAACTTGAGATAGAGGTGTTTTCTAGAATTCCATTAGAATTATGACTTCGAGATAGTCTATACTCTTGGAAAGGGTAATATGGTGGAAGATGCTCTCATCTGGAGATCAAGTTCACAGTTTCTGAGTGAGGCATCAGAGTAGTTGGCAACATTACAAATATCCTTTGTGGATGGAGATGGATAAGCTTATCTCCAGTCGATTATAGTTACCCCTCCACTCTTGCAGTGATTTAGGGAGGCATAGCTTGGAGATACTGACTACGAGACTTCACATGCTCAGATGTCCACAGGGCGTTCCCCATATGGATATTCGAAAGGTGGGGAGCACGTCATTCTATTAAGAGGGTGCACAATAGTGCTAATGATGTTGTGGGAGGAGGTCTTGAGGGAGTTCCATACACCCCCTTTGGCGGTACATCCATGAGTGGAAAAGATGTATCATGACCTCTGATGTTAGTTCTGGTGGATAGGGATGAAGAAGGAGATGGTAGAGTTCATTTGTCGATGCCTCACTTGTTAGCAAGTGAAGGATGAGCACCAAGTTCCAGTGGGTTTGAATCAACCCCTTGATGTTCCAGAGTGGAAGTGGTATGGTATGTCGATGGACTTCATGATGGTTTTACCACACATGTCCAGGGGACACAATACCATCTAGGTGGTCGTTGACTGACTCACAAAGTCATCTCACTTCCTACTGTTCTATGACAAGAGGTCAATAAAGAGATTAAGACACCTATATGTGCAGGAGATAGTTTGGATTCACAGAGTCCCATCAATGATCATCTCAGATCGTGATGCTCACTTTACATCTCGTCTATTGAAGGGATTGCAGGAGGTGTTTGGTAATCAGTTGAACTTGATTACGGCGTTTCATCCCTAGATAGATGGCCAAACGAAGAGGGCCTTACAGGTTCTATAAGACATGTTATGTGCTTTCATCCTAGACTTTGGCCACAATTGGAAGGACCAACTACCTATGGTGGAGTTTTAATATAATAACAGCTACCACTCCACCATTGGTATGAAACCATTCAAGGCCTTGTACGGATGTCCATGCAGGACTCTACTATGCTGGAAAGACCTAGGAGAGTTAGCACTCATGGGTCCAAAGTTAGTACGTTCTACCATTGAGAAGGTTCAGATCATTTAGGAGTGAATGAGGAATACACAGAGCTGGAATAAGTCATATGATGATAGAAGGAGAGGGAATCTGAAGTTAGAGAAAGGAGACTATGTGTTCCTTTAGGTCTCACCTCGATGGGGATTGCAAAGATTTGGCCAGGTCTATAATTTATCTTTGAGATACATCAGCCCTTTTCATATTTTTGGTAGATTTGGTTAGGTGGTGTACCACTTAGCTCTACCCTCGTAGTTTCACCAGGTGCATGATGTATTCCACGTGTCATAGTTGAGGAGGTATATGCATGATTCATCAAACATCATCGATTGGGGTGATATGGACATTGATGATGGGACAAACTTTGCAAAGTACTTGATGGAGATCATGGATTTATAAGATAGAATACTTTATGGGTGGTTAATTCCTCTAGTTTGTATTCCGTGGCAACACAAAAATCTCCAAGAGGGAACTTGGGAGTGGGAGGCTCAGATTCGTGCTCAATACCCTCACCTTTTTGTTGAGTAGCCCTTGTTTTGGATTTCAGGTATGTAAATCCCTAAGGTGGGGACAATTTAATGACTCGGATTTTCTTTGGTTTAATTTTTATAAATTAATTGGGAAAATTTTGAGACCAAGAACTAAGATGGCGTGTAATTTCAAGGACCAAGGTGCCCAAAATGATTGTTTAAAATTTTTTATGTTTTTAATATCACACACACACGACTTTTTTAAAAAATTGAAATAACTCTTAAAAAGGTACCCAGATTAGAAATCTAAGGGAACCATTGATCTTAGAGCAGTGACTTTACTATAGGTGCGACCTAACATTGGTTGGCATGGGTCATCTGTAGAAAAAGTCACCAGGAGAATAACTGTAAATAAAATAATTAAATAAAAGTTATTTTATTTTGAAATCCTAATAACTCATAAATGGTAACCCAGATTGAAAATCTGAGACCACCTTTGAGTTCTTAATGGGGTGTTTTCCTTAGGTGGGGCAAAAACCTCAACTGACATGGTTTGAGGGTGGAATTTAGTTTTTGGATGTTAGCGTCATTAAAATGTTTAATAAAAAAATATTTTATTAAACGTTACGTGTTGACATAGCGGTGGTTTACATTTTTTAATAATCTATGTCATAGGAATCAAGGTTATCACCATAACCTTATAATTCTCCTGAGGAAAGGAGAAGCAAGAAATATCCTGATGACGAATGTCGGCAGATCGAGGATCAATGATGATACAAACCTCTGTTATTCATCAACAACCAATCCAGATATCAAGGTAGGCTTTTGATCTATTAGTTATTTTTTTCCCCTTATTATAATCAAATGTCGAACTTAGACCAACCCATGAATAGTTTAATCCATAGTTTGATTGTTCTTATGGGGTGAATAATTATTGAGGGATTAAAAGGAATTGATCTTGGTGATTATCCTACTATTGGTTTTTCATGATACTACTAACATGAATGGATTAAGGCTGAACGAAAAAGTCCAAGATCCATAATATGGGTTCTCATGTTCTTTATCTCTCCCCTAAATCAATCAATTTCTTCATGTGTTCTTAACCCTTTGAAACCCTATGCGAACGATCGATCATTTCACCCATGAACCAGGGCACAACGATCTGAGACCGATGGTAGTGATCTGAGACAACATTAAAAAGGTGTGACTGGTGAACAAAAGGTAGGGAGTGGATCATGTTAAAGGGATTAATGAATAGTGGTACATTAGCATGGTGATCGGAGGTGAGGGTAGTGCGAGGCCCAGCAAGAGGTCGGGTTCTAGCAGGGCATACATCCACGGTCCAGGGGGACCGCACTGGAGGAGGATCCCACAGCAGCGTAGGCTACAGTGGCAGCTGCAAAGGGTGGCAGATTGGAGGCCACATCGGAGGAGGACCTCGTGGTAGCGGGGCTACAGGACCAGGGGGCCAGGATGTGGTGTCGTCTACATTGAACGCGACAACCACATTGATCGGGAGTGCACGACCAAGTCGTTCCCTGAAGGAGTTGTCCCACGTGCGGTGGTCTGGGCTGGGAAAACCGAGATACTCTACTGGCCCAGTGGACCAATGGGTCGGGCTGGTTTAGCTGTCCTAAACTGATCAGGTTGGGTTAGGTCGGTCGGACTGGTTCAGGTTGAACCCGGACCAGACCAAACCCTTTTTACTAAATTGGCCATATCTTTCAAAACATGTGTCTATTTGATAATCCATTTACGACATTGGGACCCTTGCGATGAGACGGTCCTTTTGAAATACACTAAGTGAGTTTTTTAGAAGTTTTCATACAACCCAATGGCTTGAAAAGTAGGTTCTCCTGGAACAAGCATGCTACGAGCGGAATCTTGCAGGTGGTTGTGACTATGCGATCTTGGTGACTATGTAACTTGTAGGTTTCATGACCCATCGACACTCTGTGCGCCAACGATTCTTCATGTGCCACCAATGATCCATTCAACATCGACATCCCATATTCCATCACCACTCTGGGTTCCACTGATGCTCCGTGCACCACTGATTCTCCATGCACCATCGATGCTCTGTGCACCATTGATACTCCTTGTGCCATCGATGCTTCTTGTTCCATCGACATTCCATGTGCCGATGACAGTTTTATTGTCTTAGTGACTCAGATATCTTGGATTATAACTAGAAATCCTTCTCTCTATACTTTATACTTATACATGTGTGATCGGACTGTATTGACTGTACTTTGTGTTTTTTCTTTATGGTGTACTTCTTTTGTTTCCTTTGTAGTGTACTTTATGTGTTTTCTTTGTGGTGTACTTTGTATATTTATTAGTGGTGCTACCTTTGTGGTTTTAGGGTACCTACTGAGTATTGTTTTACTCACCCCTACACAATATTTTCCCACATGTGTCATGTCTTGTGTAGACGGTCGATGCTTTGATAGAGTACTTGGTGGACTGGGGCTAGGTGGTTCTTAGAGAGAGGCCTGATAGACGAGGTGTGATTTAGCGACTTTAGACAGCTGTTTTTGTACCTACCCTTTAAGTATAGTTTTTTTTTCAGATGATATTTAGGAGCTTGTACTTTCCCTTTTGGTTGGGCTTGTATTCTGGCCCCATTTAATTTTTATTTTTTGTACTATCATACTCTGTTGTTGGTATCTTAGTGGTATGCATGATTTTTTACTCAGTGTTTTTAGTTAAGAAATTTTCGGCTTGGAGATGGGTGCATGTGTATAGGTACTTAGAAAAATGCCTCCCATTTTTGGGATATGCCACTCAGTGCTAGTATCCAGCCCCTGGCCTATTTGAGGTGGGCTGGGGGTAGTCACAACACAGGCCCTAGGGAATGGGTCATGACATGAGACAAAGTGCAACAAGACCTCATGCATGCCTCCCCATAAGTAAGAGGTTTCTGACCAGCAGTTAGGCCCTGAATGGTGATGTGGGAAGACTATGACCTCAGTAATAATATGTATACATCTAAAACGTAGTAAACATAAATAAACAACTATAAAACTACACAACATAAACTAAACAATATTTTCATACAATATCTGATGGAATACAAGTCATACATGATAAAAAAATACCCCCAATGTGGTAGGTCAAAAAAACTTTAATAAGAAAATAAATAAATTAAAAACACTGAAACTATAATCTAGAGTATTTTATAACACCACCTTAATCCCCAATATCCACCTACTCATCTCCCCAATGTAGGGTCATTTCCCTTAGAAAGATCCATGACCATGTAGTCTGTACGTGCATCAAGATGCCCTTGTAGGGTGTGTGTATAAACCTAGTAGGACACCATCATTATTTCCTTAACATAAGTGAATCATTAAATAAAAGTGTATTCCATAAAAATTATGGAAATTCATAAATAAACAATCAATAGAGAGTCATAGTTTTCTAACCATGCTACCACGAACCTTGGTTCTACTTTCTTTTGAGGGGTATGATTTTCCTTTCCAACCTATTTGTGTGAGTTGTGTGTATATGTTTAATTGTAATTGTACCCCTAAGAACCTAATATAATGGTTCTACTTACTTCAACACCAATCAAAAAGGATGATCAGAAGTAATCATTGCATGGATTATATCATTCCAAAACATCTACATGTCATATCAACAGACTCCTCCAACTATCTAATGTCCACATACCACCTTTAAGGAACAATTCCATGCCCTATTTTCAGGTAAATGCATAATGTATACACATCTAACTAATTTAAAATTATAGGGAAATCCACAATACTTCATGTCGACCCAATATCCATCTCTGGGGAAACCCATATTTTACACATGTGATCCCAATATCCAGATTTGGGTCAAGCCACATTCCATATGTCATATGTGAAGGTAAAATCACAACTATGAAATCACAATGAAATCACTCCCCATCTAAGGGGTCAACTAATCAAGTTAGACTAAACTGGTACCCTAAAACCATTCATATAGGATCTACATGTGTATCTAGATGAAATCCATAATATATTAAGAAATAAGCACGTCATAACCAGTAAGGTATCATGGGACACACACACCCACCCACATTCATATCACAATAAGAAAGGGTCTCAAGGCCACACACATACACACACCCATATAAAAAACATATCTATAAAGGGTATAATGGATACACACACAAAGAAACATGTCATAACATAAAATTTATATATAAAGGCCATAAAATGTTAAGGACTTCCACCTCAAGAGTATCGATGCCTAAAGTCAAGAATCACCACCTGAATCAATCCCCCAAAAGGAATTCCCTATAAACAATACCAATTCATATCATTATGGATTCTAGAATAAAGATTCAAGAAGAGGAACATAACTTGGTATTATAGGTAGATAAACTCACCCAATAAGATCTTCCACCAATGGTAGATCTAGATTTGTTTAAGGGAGGGGTGATAATCCTTTAGATACACCAACTATCTATAAATAAACAAATAATTCTCTATTATAACATGATTGAATATATAAATCTAGACAATATTTCTTAGATTTGTGATTTATCTTTAGAGGAGAGGATTTGGGCTAGAAAAAATTAGACTCGCTACTTGGGAGACAACAGATTGATCCAAGATTGAAACACAATAGATAGAGGAGGGAGAGAGACAATTTCATCGAAAGAGATATCATAGGTCCATTTTGGATGATTGAGGGTTTAAATGAGAGATATAGGTATCAAAAAGTTATATTAGATAAAAATTACAATGGTTCCCTTAATGATCATACCATTTGGGAACCATCAACAGGTCGATGGTTACAAGCCAAATGGTAGGTAGTTCCAGAAAAAAGATGGTGCTACTGCCTTATCCACCGACTAGTCGATGGATTTGTAATAGTTGGTTGGTGGAAACTAGAATCAACTTGGGATATTTTCACCACCATAGGCTAGTTAGTAACATTTCACTGGATAGTTGGTGGCTCCCTAACAACTCCAAGATACTGGTTGGTGCCACCAGCTCCTTCGATTATGATTATCACCCCTCAAACAACTCAATAAAGCTAAAAAAACACAACTAAGATATGTTTAATGTTAAATTGAAATTACTTATAATTTAAAGGATGTCACAGATCTCTCCCTTTAATGACTTATCATCCTCGATAAGTGTCTCTAGTGGTCCAACTCAAACAACTCGAGCCATTACAGCTAAATATTTGACTTTTTTCCAAATTCCTCCATTGGACTCATCATTTATACCACCAGAATATAAATAAGTGGTACAATATTCCCCCATAACATCTTTTCACTTTTGTACAAAATATGTATTGTTCACTCTATAAATGATGCATCTAGTTCTGAATTAACATCCAAGATTTTGATCACATGAACAGGATTGAGACCGTACCTCTGAATATGAGAAAAAATAATCACATTATCATACCATGATACCATGGAGGGAGATATAATTAGTAGGAAACTTCTCCAAATTGATCGATGATTTCAAAAGGTCCTACAAAATGTGGTAAAAATTTCCCTTGTTTTTTAAAACGTCAATTATCTAGTTGAGGTGAAACCCACATGAAAACCCTATCTTTCAAAAAAAATACTAGGGTTATATACACTATAAAGGATATGATAACTACCTAATATAAGTGGTAACAAATCACTTTTGAATTAACTAATCCTAATTAAATGTCTTTTACACCATACTCAGACCAAAAATAGCCAACTCACCTACCTTTTGCCAAAACAGTAGTGAATGACACTACCACCCATAAAGATCCTCTAACAGTGCCATCTCAATTTAATATTGATTATTTTTATTATAAAAAAACTCTACATAGGATATATGATCATCCCATTCTCTATAAAAATCTAGGATGTATACCCAAACCATATCCTCCAAAATTTGGATAGTTCTCTCTGAATGTCTATCGGTCTGAAGATGATGCACCATACTCAAATTCAGTTGTGTCCCTATCACTTTTTTCAAACCACACAAAAAATATGACATAAAATTCAAATATCTATCTAAAAAAATGCTTTAAGGCACTCCATACATCCATACAATCTCTCATATGTAGAGTTTTTTCAACTTATTCATAGAATGAGTTTCTCAGATCAACAAGAAATATGCCACATTCATCAGCTAATAAACCACAACCTATATAGTATCTCAATCTATCAAGGTCATAGGAAACCCCATAAAAAATTCCATCATCACATCATCCCAATTCTAGACTGGATCTATAATTGGTCTAAGAAAACCACCTGGTCACTGATTCTTAGATTTAATCCTATGATGGGTAAGAAAACGAGAGATAAAATGGATGATGTCCCTTTTCATATCTAGCCACCATAACCTTCATATGATATCATGATACATGTTCATTTATCCTAGGTACACTACCCACTACAAATCATGATATTGACTTATAATCTCCTCTCTCATAGAAGCAACAACCGAAACTCTCCCATGAATATATATCACATTTTCTCCATCTAAAAACCATCATGGGACTTGGTCGTTCCCTACTAATAATTCAACATCACTAATCACTTAGATACTAACTCCCCAAATACTTTCACCCAGTCCACCAAGGAATATGTGATAACTAATGGGAAATATTTCATCACCCCTTGATCCAAAAATGTACCTACCAACCATTCATCCAACATTATCATCAATATTCATTCCTCCTCTAAAGGATTCTCTCTAACCTCCTATGTCTTCCTACTAAAATAATTTACAACAACATTACCCTTTCTAAGAGAATAATTCATCTCAAAGCCAAATGTGTTTATATACTCAACCCAATGCCTCTAATAGAGATTCAATTCCCCCTAAGGGAAGATACACCTCAAGATCTTATGGTCGATGTTGAAAAAAAAACATCTCACCAAAGATATAGTGTTTATAATATTTCAAGGCATGGACCACTGTAGAAAAATACAGATCATGAGTAGGGTAGTTCCACTCATGAGGCCATAATGATGATAACCATAATAAACTACATGATATCTCTACATCAAAACATATCCCAAACCAACACCCAAGGCATCATAGTAAACCACATATCCAAGATCGAGCTAAGTTAAGATCAAAATAAAAGATGATGTTAATATCCTCTTAGTTTCTAGGAAGTCCTCTTCAAACTATACATCTACTCGAACTCCACCCATTCTTGGTAATTCTAGTCATAGGTTCTTCCAAATAGAATAAATACTAAATGGACCATCTATAGTACCTGACTAAACCTATGAAAATAATAATCTCAAACATGTTCCCAGGGAATGCCCTAGACATCATTGCCTCTACCTTATCTGGATCAACTGAAATTCTCACCTTAGAAACAATATAGATAAGGAAGTTAACCTATTCAATCCAAAAGTGACACTTTGAAAGCTTGATATAAATTCAATGTTCTTAAAGTGTACTAAACATTATCTCAATGTTCCTAGAATTCATTTATGGGGTCTATGAGTATATCAAGATATCATTAATGAATATAAGAACAAAATAGTTAAGATATGGATGGAAGATACTATTCATGATATCCATGAGCACTACTAGAGAATTCATCAACCTGAAATACATGAAAAGATACTCATATAGTTCATACATACTCACAAATACTATATTGTGTATATCCTTTTCTTTAACCTGAAGATGGTGGTAGCCTGACCATAAGTCAATCTTGGAGAACCACCAGGATCCCCTTAAATAGTTATAAAAATAATTGATCCTCACCAACATGTACCTTTTCCATACCATGAACTAATTTAACTTCTTATAGTCTATGCACAAATGAAGAATTCCATCTACTTTATTAGCGATCAAAATTAGAGAACCCTAAAGAAAATTGATCAGTTTGATAAATCCATTTACATCTATATCCTCAACCCACACCTTGAGTTCCTTTAGCTCACCTAGTTCCATAAGATATAGAGGAATCGATACAGGCTATATTCCTAGAATGAGTTTTATCTCAGATTAAATTCCTCTATCATTAGGAGGTTCATATAAATCATCTAGAAAGATATCCTAATAATGGTTTACACTATAGGAAATGAGGAAGGAGATACTGCCGAATTTTCTATAAAAACCATTCCCACTACTTATACTATAATAGCTTTAAACTGGATCAATTTTTCCCCCATTTTTCCATCTCCAACATACCATTAAATATTCAAAATAAACTTCACATACATAGGCATAGTAAAGGATACTCATCTCTTGTAGCACTAGATGTGTTTCTGATAACTGGTCAACCAATCTTGGAAAAAATCACATTGAAGCTAGTAATTTATAAGATCATGAAATCATATATATTATTTAACCAAAAAATACTAAAATACACTCTATACATCTTTGGATATGGTCTAACTTCTTCCCAAAGGTGCGTCAAGAGAATTAAATAAAAAAGATAATTTAACCAGTTAGTCTATCCCAATAATTACTTGAGAATATATAAAAGAATGGGAACTTCCTATATTAAACAAATAAATAGAGATTATAGAGGTAAAAAGAACCATTCCATGAACAGTTGAATATCCCTCTCCACTATATTCCATAACCCATTCCACTCGATAAAACTTTCCTACATTAGATCTATATCTCTTCCTGTGAGGCTAATAAATCACCCAGGCCATAGGATTCTTCAAAGTAAGAATCTATTACCAAGGTCCTTTAACCAACACATGGCCCGATCTACCTAAACCCAACCATGATGAATTCAAACAAAATAATTGGAGATGACCTATATTTACATATCAATGGAAATATTTAAGATGATTGTGACATAACTTGAGATAATTACCTTTCCATCTATAATTATAACATATAATGAAACCCCCTTAAATAGAGGTAACTAGAGAAAATATTATCTATTCTTGATATCTATTATCACCCTAGTGTATGTCCTATTACTTCCTATTCTTACTGCTGGAAAATTCAACCATAACACAGGTAGTGATTCTACTCACCAGTATATTGAGATATAGGAGAAGAATTATTTATTTTTCATTGTCTAGTCCCTTGTAAATTGTGAGAGACTTACAAAGCACCTCAGAGTATGTTTTGAGGTCAAAATTTCTAACCTGGAACCTGGGATTTGGTTGAAGTCCAATCTTAAATTTCTGAACCTTTCTTACCTCATTTATAGTCAAAAGAGTATCAAAACAAAGAAACTCTATAAAATGAAATGAATAAGTAGCCACTATTGTCTTCCCCTATTGAAGCTCTATAAACTCTTATTCATGGTCAAGCTTCAAAATATTAGGAAAAAACTCCTCAAATAATAGTTCCTTAAAGGTCCTCTAATTAAAACCCTCATGCCCCTTAACTTGGTTTATAACACTCAAATATATCCTCATGGGTCCCTATAACATGAAGTTATCCAACTGAACCTATCGATCCTATAGAGTCTATACTAGATCAAAGATTACCTTAATAATATCAATCTAATCTTAAGAATCCTGGGGTCCTCCAGTACACTAGAAGGATGGGGTGTGTTGAAGCTAGAAATCCCAAGCATAATCGATTGTTTTCCCATGATCTACTCCACTTGAACATGCACTATGCAAAAGAATCCAAGCTAAATAAGTTCCACTAACTAAACTATTAGAGTTGATATTGAAGCATGCTCATCTATACTCTACTGTATGTCTCTTGGAAATAAAGGATCTACCTCACTTAAAGGAGCATCCTAACCCACTTCCCTAGGCAGCCTTATAAGATGAAGACATGGAGACATTATCTTAAATTCAAAATTAATTCTTATAAATGCCTTCAAAAACTTAAAAAACTACACCACTCAAGAAAGTATATTCACACAAAAAAATATCACTATATGAAGACTCTTTATAAGAGTCTACCCATTTTCACAAGGCACAACCCCCTTAGTACTACCCAAGTCCTAAGACAAATATCTTTCAACTTCACATTAGTCATAGTTGTATACACATAAAAAAACATAACATTCTAAGTTAAATTAATTTAAATGTAATTATAGATATCTTAGAGAAGTATATATAACATATTACAAATTACATTAAATTAATTGAATTAATATGTCTAAAAAAATCATATGCATGAAAAGTGAACCTTCATGCCTAGTAATGATGTATAAACACACCCAAATCCTATAAACTATAGAAAAAAATAGTACATAAGATCAACATGTAACTATAATACCACAATAAGTAAAACTAATCCCATCATCATCAACTCAAAGTCCCATTACATAAGATCTTTCAAGTCACATACGTGACTCCACTACCCAAGTTTCACATAACACATATCCTTTTTACCATGACCCAAACATAGTCTAGTATAAAATAAAATAAAATAAAGGAAAACCCCCTTTGACACTAATTTGTAACACCCTGATCCGAATCATTGAGTTTGATCCATATTTCCACATGACCTCCTGCATGACTCCCCATACACAAGAGTTTGCTGACTAGTGGTGAGGGCTTAAATAGTTCTATAGGAAGACTATTACCTCAGTAATAATATCAATACATCAAAAACATAGTAAAAAATAAATAAATAACCCTAAAATGAAACAACATAAAATAAAAAATAATTTCACACAATATCAGATGGAATACAAGTCATACAGGATAACCAAGAGACCCCCAATGTGGTAGGTAAAACAAAGTGTAATAACCGAATAAAATAAATTAAAACACTATAAAAATATTCTAGATTATGTTCCATCAACACCTACATCCCCAAGATCTACTTGATTATCTCCTCTATATAGGGTCCCTTTCCTTAGATGAATCCCTAACCATGAAGTTTTCATGCACATCAAGATGCACATACAAGGTGTGAGTATAAACCTAGAAGGATGCCTCTAATGCATCCTTAACATAATTTAATCATTAAATAAATGTTTATTCCATAAAAATATTGAAAATTTGTAAATAAAAATTTGATACTATTTCATCATGTGTTAACTAAGCTACCATGAACCCTGAATCTACTTGATTCAACACCAAGATATAAGGATGATTAGATTTAATCATTTAATGAATTAGATCATGCCAAAAATCTATATTTTGGATAGACAGACTCAACCAACTATTCAATATCCATGTACCACCTTTAATGAACAATCCTATGCATTCTTTTAATGAAAATTCATGATGTCTACAAATTAACCCAATTCATAGCTCTAGGGAAAGCCACACTACTTCATGATGACCCAATACCTAGCTCTAATTCAATCTATATTTCTCACACACCAACTTGATATCCATATCTAAGGAAATACGCATTCCAAATTTCATATCCAAAGGTGAAATCACAGCCTTCGAATCACAATAATGACACTCCCCCTCTAAGGGATCAACTACCCAAGTTAGACTAACCTGATACCTTGAAACCAGTCATGGAGGAATCATACATGCATCTATATGAAATTTAGAATATATAAAGTAATAAGTATGCTATAACAAGAAATGTCTCATGGGACACACACACACAGTCACATGAATATCATAATAAGTAAGGGTCTCATGACCACACACCCACACCCACATGTGAATCATATCAAGAAAGGGTATCACATCTACACACATGTGCACGTGAATTCCATAACATAAAATTTATAGATAAATTTCATTAAATGTTAAGGAATTGCTACCTAAAGAGCAATGATGCCCAAAGTTAAGAATCACCACCCATATCAAGCCCATGTAAGGAATTTACTATAACCAATCCCAATTCATATCATTATGGATTCTATAATCAAGATTCATAAAGAGGAATATAATATGGAATTAAATTTATATCAACTTACCCAATGAGATCCACCGACAATGGTAGATCTAGATTCGTTCAAGGGGGGATAAAAATCCTCTATATATGGAATCTATACATTAATAAACCAATAATTCTATATTATATCATTATAGAATCTATATATCTATCAAACATAGCTTAGATTTATGATTTATCTTAATAGGATGAGTGAATTTGGGCTAGAATGGATGAAACTTACCGTTTGGGAGACAATGCGTTAATCCAAGTTTGAAACACCAGAGCAAGGGGAATGAGAGAGAGAATTTCATCAAAAGAGAGCTACTAGGGACGTTCTAGTTGAGTGAGAGTTGAACCTAGAGATAGGGGTATAAAAAAGGTTCATTAAAGAAAAATTATAAGGGTTCCATTATTGACCGGACTATCTGAGCATCATAGGATTTCTGGTGGTTTCAATCCAATTTTCCAGTATCTCCAAGTACAAGCCTAGGCTACTAACTTAGAAAATGACTAGATTATAGCACCTAGATTCAACCTGGGCTACTTTAATATCCACTAGCTAGCTAGTGGAACTGTATCAGCTAGCTGGTGGTACACCAGCAGATCTAATTTGATGGTTGGTGCCCTGAGATCCTTCACATATTATTCTAAACCCCCAAAAACCTATATCAATCCTCAAAACACAACCAATATATACTATAACTTAAATTAATACACCTTTAAATTTCTAGGATGTAACATTATTAATTAATTTCTTTCTCATAAAAGTTCAAAATTTTTAAGAAAAAAAATTTCATCTCCTTTAAAGATATTTTTCCTCCATTTCCATGTTTATTATTCCCAAAAATGTTTTCCTTTATTATTTTGAAACTCAAATATTTTTTTACACATTAGACCTTCTTATTTTACATTAACACTTTTCAAATGGATGTTTTACTACCTCTTATTACAATGTGGATTTTCAATAAAGTATATTAAAAATATAAAAATTATTTTATTTCCTTTCATAATAAAACGTTTTATCTTCCTTTAAAAGTTTCCATTAGATAAAGTTTATATATTTTTCAAAGCTCCATTATCGAAGTGTTTTTTAAAATTAAAGTCTTTTTAAAAAAATTCACTTAACCTTTCTAAAAATGAATTTTAAATGTGACCCGTAACTTAATCTTTTATTACAATGATAAAAATTTCTTCTAATAACTCTTTTATGATTTAACTTCTATTTTTCTCTTTATATATAAATGATTTATTTCATTTGAAATATTTTTTCAAGAATAAACCTCTTAATATTCTTATCAAATACTAATTTTGGGTTATTTAATTTTGGGCATCATATGTTTACATTATCGAGGCCAATTTTGGTGATACCATATAGAAATATTATGAAACACATTTTTATTTTTATGGGGTTATTTGTGATATGTTGAATGATTATTTCCAATTAGAACACATATTTATAGATTATTAATGGGTGGGGTCCTATATATCCCTCAAATTAATTGGTTATGTTTTTATATCTCATGAGATAACAAAGTTGTGTTTTGACATGACTGCATTATGATTTGTTCGCATGATGGTGTATGGACATGATTGCATATATATTTTTTCACATGAAGGTGCATGGACATGATCACATTATTATTTTTTCATTAGGTTGTGTATGGAAATTATCACATTATGATTTTCACATGATGGTTCATGGGCATGATCACATATAGCTTTGTTCACATGATGATGCATGGACATGATCACATATATATTTGTTCACATGATTTTTTATAGACATGAATGCATTTTCTTTGTTTACAATATTGTTCAAAGAAATTATTTATCTTAACCTTTTTCACAATATTATAATTTACTCCGACTATACTTATACTATATTTTTATATGGCTACGATTATACTCCATAACTCATGTTTATTATCTTATACTCATTTTCTATAGTATATATTAGTCCATTTAATATTAAATGCCCTTATATCATGAATTATGGAAAAATATTATTTTTCTAGTACATTTTTAATAATATGTTTATCTCATGACCATTTTTTCTTATAAACTTAAAATCTAACCCTTAATGGAATATTGGTGAGTTTTCCCTTACTGAGATTTTTATCTCACCCCTTTCCTATGTTTCCATCACCCAGGTTATGAAGATGAGTATAACCTATAAAGATTATGCAAGGGGTATAGTTTGGTTTGATTATTTATAAATGTTCACAAGTATCACAAAATAGGTTGCTTATATAGCTAATCCTCAAAGGCACTAAACCTTCTGTTCTTGGGATTGTGTGTTTATTTGTGAGATGTAATGTTTAAATTATGAAAATGATGTAAAATAATGATATGTTTAGATTGTTTATTTGTACTCTGTATTAAATATAGTGTTTAAATAAAGTATTTTTAGCACCATACCTAAGAGTTCAGGTCTGTAGTACCTTAGGGATTATAAACTAGTTTCATGTGACGGACCTTGAAAGTGTCATTGAGATTAGGATAAATTATATGGGGCCTGATATGGGATCCTTAGGGTTTGTAATATGGGTCCAGTATGGGTAAAACTTATAGTTATTAGTTTTAAAATGGGTATTCCTCGTCCTTTGGTGAGAATTCTAAATGATGAAATGGAAATAGGTTTGTGTCATGAATGAAAAGTGAAATACACCAGTAGAATCATACAAGCACACTAAAAAGGGGAGAATGAATCGGTATGACCTTTTTAAAAAATTATTTTACCCTTTTAAAGTGTCTTATAAATATTTTTACCTCTCTTATTGGTTAACATATATATATATATATATATATATTTGATTACCCAATAGACAATTACCACATGAAAAAAGTAAAGGAAGTAAGAGAGAAACACATAATATTTTTACAAGGTTTGACTATAATATAAAAATATAATCCTTTTCATGTTTGGGTTGAGTTTATGAAATAGATGTATAATATAAAATTCAAGTTAATAAAATTAGGTTATATACTAAAAATACTATTTTGTCTCCCGATAGGTTCACATTCTCCCAACTATTTTCTTTATATTGACTCCTACTAGTGTATAAAGGTTCCTTCCTAACTCTCTAATGAATAAGATCATCAATATATTTTGGGATTTAGAAACATAGAATTATCAGATATTCTTCCTTAATCATAGTCTTTGATAACCAGTATATAATATTCTATAGTTTCATGCACATTGGTCTCTTTATCTCAACTCAAACTCAATCTTCTTCTTCTTCCTTATTATTTGGATTCTATAATAAATAGATATCATAGGTTAGGTATTTTACTACTTTTAATTCTTTTATTCTTATTATTCCTCAACAAAAAATCTCTTATTTTTATAATATCATATTCTTATCTCTCTCTTAGATTTAAAAAATATTCATTGGTATGTAGTATCTGTTTCTCTCAATACCTTTTCTTCTTCTCATTTATTATGTTTATATTCATACCATTACTTCTGAATTTTATTTTCATACATTGAATATGAAAAACCTTTAATCATAGTACTTAAATTATCTATAAATATCATCCATAAAAAGTCATTTAAACTAATAAAACATATCCATTATAATTTATTTTTAAATCTTAATGAAATATCATGAATTATCATAATTTTATTTTCATAAAATCCATGGTCACTTAATCTTCACATATTTATAATAACATGTAATAACATAGTCACAGAATGAAGCTCTCCTATGTAACTATATTTAACACACACCATGATATAGAATTATAATCATCAAGTGATTTCATGTTTGCATGAACATATATAGAAACCCTCACAGCGTGATACTTCTATTCATGGTGTAAAAACCCTCATCACATCTTATCCTTATTCTTCTTTTATCTTCATTGTTAATCTTATATTGAATCAAATATTTTCAAATTATCATGATATTTAATCTTTGAATTCTATCATAAAATCATCCCAATTAACCTTTACCAATGTCAAATTTTTCTAACTAGTATACCCTTATATATCATATGTAATCTTAAAGTGACCCTTATGTATACTACTTGTTAACCCTACATTCCTATAGATAAATATGGATTTATTTTTACATATAAGTTTGTTATTTAGTATGATATGGAGATATTTTATCCCATTACTGGAAATTTTCAAACTGGTGACCTTTACGCATCATCCCGTTGACCCTTATGTATCCCAGTGAGGATCTGTGCCTTTTTGAAATATTTAGTGAGAAACCCTTATATAATAATTTTTTATTCTTATTTATTGTCTTGAATACCCATACAAATTCCAATTAGGCTTAAGACATTACCAAATTATTTTGTGCTACTCACCGAGTGCCTTTATATATTATCTTGAAGTTACTCTTACTTATCAACATAAGATTTTTTTCTTTACTGGTTATTATGCTTCAACTCATAGGTACTCTTATGTATGCTCTTGTGAACCCTTATGTATTAAAATATGGTTTTTCCCATTAATTTATTTCCAATATGAACAGTAGAAAGAATATTAAGTATCTAGGTAACTTCCAACACTTTTCTAATTTTCTATTTAAAAGTTTTGGACAATCTTAATGTATCACTCTGAGTACCTTTACATGTTCCATGCCATTACTATTTTTCAGATTTATCTTTTAGGTACTCTTACATATGAAATAGACTCTTGGAGTTATTTTTATACATTATAGAGATATTCTATAATTTTCTTATTTTTATAATATTTGTTTTAGAGTTACTTTTATTTACTACATGTGATGGCCCTTAAGTATCAATTTCTTTTTTAATTTTCACCTCCAAATAAAAAATTACAGAACTTTGAAAAATAAAAAAATAACTTCTTAAATATTTTTAGGACTTATAAAATCACTCTAATTTACCTAAAAACAAATTATATAACCTTTTATAATTTATAAAACCTCTTTAGTACAATTACGAAGTCATCTTGTAGTTTATAAATACTATTCTTAAGTATTTCATTGAATCTTATCTTCCACAACACTTCTCATCTCTTCTCAATAATAGTAGTAAAAATAATACTTAGATAATTTCCAACACATAAAACATCTATCTCACCTTTAAAATTAGAATTATACAACAATCAACAAAGTGATGTTATTTATTTAATAGAACATCCATTATGCTTGATAATACAAGGATGGATTCTCAATATTTAAACTAGCCTTTATACTTATCTAATTATAGCTCCTTAGGATGTTTAATAGACAAATCTTTAAACTAATAAAATTACATGTTATAGAATGTTCTTTCACCTTCATGAGTACTTTTCTTTGATTATTATTATTATTAGCTCTAAAATAATCAGATATATATGATTCTACCTTGAATTTTTTTTCCAAGAACTTAAAGATGCAACAATTATTTCCCATTTTTTAAGGGAAATATCCTCTTAATATTTAATTTTAACATATGAATGAATATCTATCAACATTTCCAATTGTAGAAAACATCAATACTGCTAATATATATGAATTATAGGTTTCATCTTATAAATTTAAAATCTTTTATGCATTTGTATCTTCCTCCATCACTCAACTTCAACATACATTTACTTTAACACTTATTTACATATTCAAAATAAATAAAACAAATGTAACTCTCTTCATCATAATATAATTGGGTACTTGAATCTCCCCCTTTAAATTTGTTATCAATACCCATTTTAATTTCATCTCATTTAAATTTAGAAGATAATATTATTATACTTCTTATTGATGATAAATGTAAAGGTTCAAGGGTAAATGAAAGTGTTACTCATATAATACTTATTAAATGATTTCAAATATCATATTATCCCTTTTATATTCCATATTTGTCATAGTTAAATCATGATTCACTTCAGAGAAGGGTGACATAATATGCCAGTTAGCAATGATCCATACATTAATCAACTTGAAGTTTAGTTGAGCTAGATTGGTGTATAAAAATAGAGTGATTAAAATATACATAAAATTTTTCCTTAAAATTATACAACATGTGATACTAACTCAAAAATATATTTCCATGGGTTGTTCAAGTAGATTTTTACAAGTAATTTATCAAATAAACTTAAATTAACAAGCACATCACAAACATTTAAGTACAAAGAAAATCACAACCCCTTAAATATACCTTCCTCTTATCATTAAGTAATCATTCTACCCCCCCCCCCCAATAATAAAACTAAATATGTTCATAAAAGGATAAGATAATATAATTAGAATACCCCATTAATGAAAAATTCCATCACATTATAGAAATTACATATTCATATTAGATAACAAAGTTTTGATATATATTTATCTTCTTAACTCTCCCTCAAGGGATAATTTTTCATCCTTATTCATTTTAGATATTATTATTTTGAATTCACTTTAATAATATATTTTGTGATACTACTTGAAATATTACAAAAATTCATTAGGATACCAATTAAAGTACCCCATTATTGAAATATATAGTAAATATTATTCCATATAACTTGGGTTCATACTTTAAGTCATTATTTAGAGAATTTATTTCAACTTAGTCTTAACTAACTTTAAGACTAATAATAGTTTTCCATTGTTATCAACATATTCTACTTGGAAATTATGGCACTCCCACTAACCTATTGTAGAAACCTAGTACACATTCATTCCAAATGAATATTATATAAACATATTGCTTAAATTAATCCAAAAAGAATATTTACAACTTGAATTAATTATTGGAATTTTATGGTGTCACTGAACCTTTTTGGTTGTGTCATATAGACACATTCCAAGATTTGTGATCTTGACATCCAATTCCTAAAATGACGATCATGGAAAGTTTCTATGATAAGTGGAATTCAAATGAATTTAACTATGATGATTTGGTATTACCAATTGAGTCTTATTAGTACCATAATTATACCACCAATATATAGTTTCTATTGAACACCCACCATTGTATTTACATCAATTAGAGAAATTGCCAAAATATAGACTTGATTTTGGTACATGGAATCCATTTTCATGAATTCATATAATCTTGTCAATCATAGCTAATTTATATTTATCGCTTCCTTATATGATACATTATTATTATAAAATAACATATCACCCAATATGGTGAATATAAAACAACAACTATGGTTTTAATATTCCTTTGTAGTATATGTCTTTGAAACATTCCTTTTCCATTATCTCTTTTGGAACTTATTCATATGGAAATTACTTGTGCATGTTAAGCCTTAACTCCACCCAAGTCAATTTAGCTCCCACTATCTCAAATAGAGATGTGAAACCTTTTATATAAATACAGTACATCACTTGAAAATAACTTTTCTATCTCAGGGTTTTTTTAATATCCTTATAAATATTTAGGACAATTACCTTAGATGCACATTGTGTTATTCTTGATGCAAGTTTTTTTAATGACTTGGCATTAAAAAAATCTTTGCTTTTAAACACATGGAGTATGGAATAATGGATTTCCTTTATATTATTTAACTCATATGATATCAACTTATATAACAGCCCAAGTTTTAATAAAATATATATTTTTTCCGAATAAATTTAATTTATTTGATATCTTATGCTACACACAACATTGATTTTTAATAAAACATGACATACTATTAAAATATTATTATTTTATATGACAGTTATTTCCTAGCCATTGGAATGGTGGGTATGATTCTAATTAACTAAATTATAAAAATATATGGTTTAAAAATTTATATAAAATTAATTATTTTGGGACCAATTAATTTTAAATAAAAATAAGAACCATTTGAAAATAAAGGAAATCTTTTTCTGAAAAAATATTTTTCTATACAAAAATGCATTTTACCACAATAAATTAAAGAAATTAATTTTGGTGAATGATTTTAATTAAATTTATATATTATATATTCAATAAAATTTTTAACATTTATATTATTTGTTTTCTAGATATGAGATAATAATAAAACCAATTTTATGCTTAATGGTTGTATGTTTCTAAAAATCAAATTTGTCGATTTTTTTGTAATTATTTTAAAATTAATTTTTGAAAATTTTAGAAAATTTATTTGAAAAAATAAACTTAATTTTTTAAATAATACTTTCAAAATTATCTTGTATTGATTTTTTCATATTTTTTTGAAAAATTAAATTTTTGATGAATAGTGAAAAATACTAGGTTTTATTGAAAACTACTTTTTTATTTTAAAGAATTTATAATATTAAATTTTGTTTTAAAATGAGTTAAAAAGTAAAATTAGTTCAATTATGTTATAATTAAACCAATATAATTCATTGGAATCAATTTCATATTGAATTTTCATATACAAACTTTTTAAACTTTTGAAAACTTTCTCTTTAGAAAACCATTTTTTCATTATGTCTGTGGATTTAATTATAAATTAAAATTTTTACACTTATATGAATTGAATTTTTAAAAACATATAAAATATTTATAATCATAATAATTAATATTATCTAACAATTTTAACTTAATTTTTTACCTTAATGAATAATAAAAATATAAAAAATTAATTACCATGGTTAAGGACAAAACAGGTTTACCGAGGGGTTAAACTAAAAATATAAGGGGTCAAATAACATATAAAATTTTAAAATACCAATTTAATGTAAATATTTAGACCTTATAACCTATAATGTTCTATAATGACCCATTTTTTATCCTTTTTTCATGTGAAAAACATAGGTGAACTTTATTCTTTTCAAAAATTACATATGTGTCATCTCCCCCACTTATAAAAGGCCACTCCTCCTATCCTCTTCACAATTAAAAAACCATTTGGTTCAACCAAGTAATATCTAAATATATTCATTAATTACATACACACATACTAGTGTTTTTATTTTTATTAGTAATCATTCCTAATAATGCTTTAGGTGTAAACCTAAATAGGTTCACCAAAGAAGAGGTATTGTCCCTAAACTTTCATTTTCATTTTATTTATTCCTCTAGATCTTTAAATATTATTATAATATTATAATATAATAACAAAATTATATTAAATATAATAATATTTTATAGTGTTAATTTAATAACCTAAATCTATATCCTATTCCATCAAATGAGAAATGAAACTGTCGATCGTGTATACAACATACTACCGCCTCACGAACTGATGGTATTCATTTTCCATCACCACCTATCACGGTAGGATATAATGATGGTTTTAATGTTTATATATGATATATATGATTTTTTATACCTATTTAATTATAATATCACATCTAACTTCTTACCTTTTAACCCATTGGAAAATAATAACGTTGCTCGTGTGTTCGGTGGACTACCGCCTCACGAACTGATGTGATGTTTTTTTCATTTTTGTTTTACTTGGATGGTAATAGGGATATAATAAATGAATATGTATTATATTTATAACATAATTACATAATTATCATATCACATATACCTTCTTACTTTCTATTTTGTGGGGGATACAATAATATCGCTTGTGTGTATGGTGGACTACCGCCTCATGAAGTAATGTGATTCATTTTTCACTAATGATTTTTATAGAAGGTAATAAGGATAAAGTTAATAAATATATGTTATATATATATGAAATCATAATTATTTTTTAAATTTTAATTATTATTTACCTTTATTTTGTTATATCTATTAAAAAAATGGAAACAACATTCATGCATACGTACAACCTACCGTCTCCAGAAACTCTGTATTTAATTTTATATCAATAACTTTTATAGATTACTCTAAATACATATATAATCAATATATATTATATTTATATCATTTTTAAATTATTTATATGATATAACCATTATCAAAGTAAAAGGACAAAAAATAGAAAATCCAAACATACATGAAAAACAAAGCAGTTATTACACGAAATGTGATTTTAGCATGGGATTGTTAATAAAAGGTTAATAAAATGTTTTAAGTAAATAATATATGGTATTATATATATAATTATGTTAATTTTATATATTTATAATAAACCTATATTTATTTTATAGTAGGTTCGAATGTGTATGAAGGAATTCAAGACTTAAGGTAAGATATTTTTGTCTCAATTTGTATTATTTGGGATACATGTTATGTTATGAACCCATATTATTTTATGAGGTGTGTATAAAAACCATTTGACATGTAATATCATGAATTTATTTATTCTCATGATATTATAAGTTTCATTTAGTGTTATTATTTCATGGGGCTTATGATTCAAAGTTACTAAAGTGGCAAGGGTTTTATGTTACAATCTCATCATTTATCGAGATTGTTTATGATTATAATTACAGTGGTGAAATATCATGATCTATATATCAATAAATTCATTTTTTATTATCCTATGTTTATTTATAGAGAATACATTTTCCCTTTCATTTTCCTCTATTAAAGGATTAAACTTACAAAAGAATGTTTTTAAGAAAAATTTTCTTTATTTCTCTCTTCGGTCAAAAAAACTTTTTCTTCCATATCCATGTTTTCTAAAAATGTTTTAATATTATCAAAATGATTTATTAAATAAATTTTGATGCATGTTTTAATTTTTAAATAGTGTTTTAAAATTAATATTCATGTTGTTTTCTAAATAAGGACTATTTGGATTTTACTAAAAATGTGAAAGGAATCTTTGTTTTAATGTGTATGACATGAATAGAATTTACCGACATCATGATCACACAATATTTTCAATATTTAATTATAAGTTTCAAAGGTTATTTTCAATGAAAATAATTTTAACAATTTTTTGTGAACTATTAGTTTTAAAAGGCTATTTTCAATGTGGTAAGTCTATTTTCCTCAAGAAATTTTTTAAATAAACTTTAAGGATCCCCTTATATGTTTCCAAGGTTAATTTCAAAGAAAATGATTTTAAAAATATTTGATGTTTTAAAAAGTGTTTTTCAAATTATAAAGGATATTTTCCTCAAAAAACGTTTTAAATTATTTTTAATGCTTCCTTTATAAATTCCCAAGGTTATTTCCAGTGAAAAGTATTTTGAAAATGTTTATGTTTTGAAAAGTCTTTTTCAAAGTGGAAAGGATATTTTACCCAAGAAATAGTCTAAGTGATATTTCTAAATCATTTTACATATAATATGAAATCCTTTTATTTAATTATGTTTTTAATGGGGATATGATCCAAGTACACCATTTTTATTATTTATTTGAATGGTTTATATTTATGATGAAAAGATGTTTATAAAACCCATTTATCTTATATGGGTTATACCATGATAAAATGATTATAAACCCACTTATTTTTCCATGGGATATGCTGTGATGAAATGTTTATGAAACCCATTTCTTTTCAAGGGTTTGGATATGATGAATTTTTTATAATATGGTGGAACACATTTTTATGATTTTAATTATATGACGGGTTGGATCTATATCTCCCTAAAATGCATTGGGTAAAGATTAATATCGCATGATATAAACATGACTGGAATGGGAAGTGAAACCATCTCAGTAAGTGACTTTTTCCACTATGATAGTCTTCATAGTGAACCCTGAAAACTAAGATATTTTATAGAGTGAACCCATTCCACTATGATATAAATGGAAATGATCCTTTAATACCATATAAATGACTTTATATACTTATTTATATGCCATAATTCCATGTATTATATCAATTTTATGCTCTCATGGATCATGTTCTTTGATTTCCTTATGATTCATGTCTTATGAACTTCCAATATTTATGCCACGACTCAAGATTTTTATCTTTGGTATTAAGGGTATGGTTTTCATATGTTATTATCATATTTTAATACCCTTATTCTCATGTTATGTTTCTGTATTTTCCTTGTTTAACCTTACTAAGAATTTGAGATTACCCTTTCTTTTGTTTCTTTTACCTATTTTATGATGATAGATATTACATGTGATATATCTATGAAGGGTTCTTGTTATGAGTAACTAAGTAGGAGATGATGTATAACTCTTATTAACTAGTTATTTATGTTTCCAAGTTTCCAAAGGCACTATAATGTTATGATACTTAGTTGTGTGTGTAATGTAATGAATATTCATCTAAAAAGATGTAATATCTATGTATGAAAATCCTAGGTCACTATTGTTTGTATAAGAGGATAGGTTTAGTTAACCTCTGGAAACTAGGATGAGAAAAACTTAGTGAGATCCCTAGGGATATGTCTAAGGATAATTATACATATATGAAAATACATTATAATATTGGTGAAGTATATATAAAATGGTTTCCTAGAAATACATCCATGTCTGGATATTACAAGTGGACATGATTTTGGAATATATGTACCTAGGTGTAATAACTCCGATAAAGGCACATTGGTCTTGACTTGAGCATTAACTAGTATATTATAATGGGTTATACTTCACACCTGGTTTGACACTCTTGGGGGATATGATTTGGAAATTCACAGACTCTTTATGAACCATCATAAATGATTTAAATAATGGCCACAAATGACTTAGGTTAAGCCTAAGGTTCCATATATTTTAAATAATGTTTCATGATTTAGACATCCTATAAGTGATTCTTCATGATTATTATATTTCCCACTATGAGTATTTATACTCACACTATGATTTTCGGTTTAGTTAATGGATAGAACTTGAAGGAACTGTGTTAATGCTGAATGTAATGGGTAATGGAATGATTTTTTTCCTAAGTAACTAAATGTTACTGGTGTTGGAATGAAAAATATCATTGCTATGCTCACACTAATTTCTTAATATATGAATCATAATAAACTTGAAAATGAGTAGAGGAGGAAATAATGTTCTATTGACTCCTTTATAAGGCAACATACACCATATTTTAGTGGTTCCACTAATCCAATAGTTTATAAGAAATGGATCAGTACCACTGAAAAGATATTTTTCATTCTTTGGTGTTCATAATATGAAAAATTCATTTTGGTTTTCTATTATTTGGAAGGAGAATCATATTAATAGTGGACTCTCATCAAGAATATGTGGAAACATGATGAAATTGACTCCATTGAGTGGGATTAGTTTAAAATATTATTTTTAAATAAGTACTTCTCTCATATTATGCATATGAAAATGGAGAAGGAATTAATTGAGGTAAAATAGAAGAATGATTAATCTATTTGTACACACGAGGAAAATTTTACAAGACTTGTGAGGTATTATTCTAGCATTATTATCCAACTTGCATATAAGGTTGATCGATTATCTAGCGAATTAAAACCAAGTATTTGAATGTAATTAACCATAAGGTACTTCTTAAGCTATGAATAAATAGTTAGATGTGATATCAAGGTGGGAATGGAGATTGGAGTTACCCATAAATATCATGGTTTTGATAAGAAAAGAAAGATAGAGTTCAAGATAAATAATAAGAACCATAGAGAGAAGAATATGATCTTTATTTAATGCTTAATGTGTGGTAAGAAACATGAAGGAAATTTTCTTAAGGGGTTGTTAAATTTTTTAAGTGTGGAAGGGAATTTTATCAGGCAGTCAAATGCTAAAATTATTATCTAAATATGAAAATAGAGATAAATATTCATATAATGTGCCGCATACACTTTAGTGATTCATGTTTAAGGAGGTTGGACATTATGAAAATCAATACCCCAATATAAGGGATAATAGGGATGATAAGACACAAAAAACTCTAAATACAACGGACAAAGATAAATTTTATGCAATGAAAATGGATGAAGTGAATCATGATAATTAGGGGACACTTATATTTCACTCCTTAGTTAGAAATTTCATGCTTTATTTTGTATGAATGATCCCTATGAAAATTTTATTATTCATTATTTAGTGAAATTTTATGTTATTATGATCATTCATCATCTCTATATACATAGATTATAGAATAATGAAATCAAATTTTATATTCTATCAGTTCAAGGATGAGCACAAGTTTCCAATTAAAATGTTTTTTTACAAGTTAAGAGATTATTTAAGGAATAAAGGGTTGAAGTATTTATGTATTTGGATTTAAGAATCATGTTGTATAAGTATTTCATCAATAGTATTTTGGGTATAAGAATCATGAAAAATCTAAGGATTCTGTTAATTTTGGAAGAATATATGTCTCCATGTAAGATTAACTTAAGAGTTATGTATACTATTACGGGTTTAGGATTTTATGTTTGGTCATAAGTTTAAAGTATTAGAAAACCCTTTTAAGGTTTTATGTGATGAGTGTTTATCAAGATTAAGGATATTTTTTTGAGAAATTTATGGAAATAAAACCCTTTGGTTTTATATATGTTTTAGTGAAAAAGTTATTTGAGGAAGAATTAATTTACATTTTGAGGATAAGATTAAAGGTATTGGTAAAATTTAGGGTTTATATATCTTCGATATTTAGGTAAATATGAGTTATTGAAACTTGGGAATTATATTAATATAGTTTTGGAAAAAGGATAATTCGCATTCCAAGTGAAAACTATCACATCTGACAAGGTTGTGGGGATTAAACCCAAAACCAAAGGATGAAAAAGGTATAACACTTACCATTGGCCTATGTAAAATAGTACTTCTATTGGGAAAACATAAAGGGAGATATTTATAAGTATGTATCTCAATGTTTAGTATGTATATAAGTTAATTCTTAGAGACAAATTTCTAATGGGATTCTCCAACTATTATACATACCAGAATGATAATGGGAAAACATCACCATGGATTTTTTTATTAGACTCCCCAAAATATATAAAGGGAAAAATGCTATATGGGTTGTATTCCATCACCTTAAAAGTTTATCACACTTATCATGGAAGATTTATATCTGGATAAAATTTACAAGATATACATTAAGGAAGTATCAAGGTTACATAGAGTACCACATTCCATTGTTTTTTATTGGGATATGAGGTTTAACTTGAAGTATTAGAGATGTCTTTTACAAACTCTTAATACAGACTTAAGTTTTAGTAATATGTATCATCCTTATATAGATGGTATATCTCAGAGAAAAATTAAAACCCTAGAGGATATGTTGATATATTATTCTTTAGATTTCAAAGGTAGTTGGGATCAACACCTTCCTCTAGTTGAGTTTTCATACAACAATAGCTTTCACTCAAGAATTCAGATGGTTCCTTATGAATACTACAATGTAAAGAAGTATAAATATCAAATTTAATGGAATAAAGTTAGATAAATAAATATATTGGTACCTGATATAGGTGAATAAATTATAGATAAGGTTATAGACATTCAAAAATACATAAAGGCGATACAAAGTCAACAAGAAAATTTATACTAATAGTCATCGAAAAGAGCTGGAATTTAAAGTTGGTGATAAGGTGTTTATAATAATTTCTCCATGGGAAAAAGTAATAGAATTTATAAATAATGGAAAAATAATCTTTAGGTATATTTTCCCCTTTAAAACTGATCATATTATGATAGTATCTTATCGATTGGCACTTTCATTGAACCTCTCTCAATTCCATGTTGTGTTCTATGTACCAATGATGAGGAAGTACATACCTGATCCATCACACGTAATGAAATCAGAGTTCATATCACTAGAGTAATACCTTTCTTATAAGGAAAAAATATTGGATATTTTGGACCATATAAATAAATTTTTACAAAATAATACCACTCACCTATTCAAAGTTTTATGTCAAAAACACCAGCTTGAGGAAGCTACATGGAAACCTGAGGATGTGATGAGGCATAAGTATCCTTAGTTTTTTTTAACAAAGTGACAAAATCTTGATGGAGAAATTAATTTTAATGGGGGTATAATGTAACACCCTTACTTTTTATGAAATCTTTTTTCTGAATAAATTTAAATTATTTAATAGATTTCACTACACACAACACTGAGTTTTAATAAAATGTAAAATATTATTAAAAATTATTATTTAATATGATAGTTATCACTTATATGTTTAAATGAAGGGTATAAATAGGATTAAATCAATTGTAAAAATATATTATTTACAAATTTATATAAAATTAATTCTTTGGTGACCAATTAATTAGAAATGAAAACAATAAACATTTGAAAATAAAGGAAATATTTTTTATGAAAAACTATTCTTCTATGAACAAATATGTTTTACCTAAATAAATTAAACAAATAAATTTTAGTGAATGATTTTAATTAAATTTATATATTATATATTTAATAAAATGTTTAACATCCATATTATATGTTTTCTATACATGAGATAAAATAAATATATTTTTTTTTCTTAAATATCATATTTTTCTAAAAAGTTGTTTTTTCGCATTCTTCATACTTATTTTAAAATTATTTTTTGAAACTTTTTGAAAATTTATTTTAAAAAATAAACTTAATTTTTGAAATAATAATTTTAAAATTATCTTGGAGTGTATTTTTGGGATTTTTTTTTGAAAATATTATTTTTTGATGAATAGTAATAAATATCGATTTTTATTGAAAATTGCATTTTCGTTTAAAGAATTTATCTGGTTAATTTTTTTAAAATGTTTTTAAAATTAAAATTAGTTTAATTATATTATAATTAAACCAATATAGGTCATTTTAATCAATTACATATTTAATTTTGATATAAAACTTTTAAAACTTTTAAAAAATTTCTCTTTAAATTACAGTTTTTTCATCAAATTTATAGGTTTAATTTTATATTAAATTTTTACACTTATATGAATGGAATTTATAAAAATGAATTACATATTTTTAATAATAATAATTAATATTATACAATAATTTTAACTTAATTTTTTACCATAATAAATAATAAAAACACTAAAAATTAATTAACATGGTTGAGGTTAAAATGAGTTTATCAAGGGTTAAACTAAAAAGATAAGGGTTAAAATGACCAATAAACTTGTCCAAAACCCATTGTATTCCTATATTTAAAATTTATATTATTTAGGGTAAAATAATAACCCATTTTGGATCCTTTTGGAGTAAAAAACGTGGGTGCACTTTATTCTATTCAAAAAGTCCATATTTGTCCTCTCCCCCACTTATAAAAGGCCACCCCTTATCCTCTCCACTTCACACTTCTAAATCACATTATTTTGGCCAATAACTTCCCAAATATATTATTCAATTGTCTCTACACATCCTATATTCCTTATTTTTATTATGAATTCCTACTAAGAATGCTTTATGTGTAAACCTAAATAGGTTTTCTGAAGAAGAGGTATAATCATTAAAATTGAGTTTTCATTTTATTTATTCCTATAACTCCTTAAAATATTTTTAAAATATGATTATATAATAACCAAAATATATTTAATATACTAATATTTTATTATGTTAATGGAATAACCCATATCCATCTCCTCTTCAATCAAATAGTAAACAAAACCGTTAATCATGTGTACGATGGACTACCGCCTCACGAACTGGTGTTATTCGTTTTCCATCACCACCTCTCATGGATAGATATAAAGATAGATTTAATATTTATATATGATATCTATTATATTATTATAACTATTTAATTATAATTCCACACCTACATTATTACCATCTAACCCATTGGAAAACAATAACACCGCTCCTGTGTACGACGGACTATCGCCTCGCGAACCAACGTGATGTGTTTTTCATTTATGTTTTACTTGGATGGTAATAGTGATATATTAAATAAATATATATAACATTTTTAAAATAATTATACTTATTTAATTATCATCTTACATTTACCTTCTTACTTTCCATTCCATCGGGGATATGATAACGTCACTCGTGTGTACGACAGACTACTTCCTCATGAAGCGGTGTGATTCATTTTTCACTAATGATTTAAATAATATACAATAAGGATAAAGTTAAAAAATATATTTAATATATATTAAATAATTATTATTATTTAAATTTTAATTATTATTTACCTTTATTTTTTCCATCTATTCAAAAATGGAAACAACATTCATGTGTATGTACAACCTATCGTCACCATGAACGATGTATTTCATTTTAAATATCTAACTTTTATAGATCAATATAAATAAATATATAATAAATATATATAATATTTATATATTGATCAAAATCCTTCATATTATTGAATTGTGATCTAATTAAAAATATTGAAAATACAAAATCCAAACATACATGAAAAACAAAGTAGTTATTACCCGAAATGTGATTTTAACATGTAATTGTTAATAAATGGGTCATAAAAGATTATAAGTAAATAATATATGGTATTATATATATATATATATATATAATTATGGTTTTATAATATATCTATAATAAACCTATATATATTATACAAGAGGTTTGAATGTTTACAAAGGAAGTTGATACATAAGGGAGTATATTTTTCTCTCAATTTGTCTTCTTTGAGACATGTGTTATGTTATGCACCTATATTATTTTATGAGGTTTATACGAATCCCATTTGAAATATAATATAATTTATTTATTTATTCTCATGATATTATAATTTTCATTTAATTTTATTCTTTCATGGGGCTTACTATTCAAAGTTACCCAAGTGGTATGTGTTTTATGTTACAATCTCATCATTTATCTGGATTGTTAATGATTGTGATTCCAATAATGACATATTATGATCTATCTCGGAATAAAATAATTTATTTTATTATAATATGGTTATTTATATAGAATACATTATTTCATTTTCCTCTCTTAAAGGATTAAAGAGATCAAAATAATGTTTTTAAGAAAAATCATCTTTATTTTTTCTATTCAGTCAAAAACCCTTTTTATTCCATATCTATATTTTCTTATAATGTTCTAAATAACGTTTTAATACTATCCAAAGGATTTATTGAAAACATTTTTAACCATTCATTAATTTTTAAAAAGTGTTTTAAAAGGAATATTCATGTTATTTTCCAAAAAATTACCATTTAGGTTTTTTCTAAAAATTTGAAAATAATCTTTGTTTTAATGTGTACGGAATGAATGGAATTTACTGCTATCATGACCACTCAATTATTTAAAACTTAATTTGTAAGTTTCAAAGGTTATTTTAAAATAAAATTATTTTCACAATGTTTTATGAACTTTTAGTTTTAAAAAAGTGATTTTAAAAGTGGAATGTTTTTTTCCCTCAAGAAATGTTTTAAATGATTAAAACTTCCTTTACAAATTTCCAAGGTTATTTTCAAAGAAAAGGATTTTGAAAATGTTTTCTATTTTATGAAGTGTTTTCAAAGTATAAAGGTTGTTTTCCTAAATAAATGTTTCAAATTATTTTTATAGATTCCTTTATAAGTTTCCAAGGATATTTTTAAAGAAAAGGATCTTGAAAAGATTTTATGTTTTAAAAAGTGTTTTTCAGATTAGAAAGGATATTTTTCTCAAGAAATGTTCCAAGTGATATTTATAAATCATTTTCCATCAATGATGGAATTTTTTATGTTACTTATGCTTTACCAAGGATATGATCCAAGTATACCATTCTTATTCTTTCTCTAAAAGTTTTATGTTTATAATGAAAATATATTTATAAAACCCATTTATATTCCATGGGTTATACCATGATAAAATGATTATAAAACCCTATTTATTTTCTATGGGTTATGTTATGATGAAATGATGAAATCATTATGAAACCTATTTCTTTTATACAGGTTATGATATGATGAAATATTTATGAAACTCATTTATTTTCATGGGTTTTTATATGATGAATGTTTTATGATTTGATGGAACAAATTTGTATGATTTTCATTATATGATGGGTGAGACCTATATCTACCTTCAGTACATTGGGTAAAGATTGATATCTAATGAGATAAATTATACTGGAATGAGGATTGAACCCATTTCATTAAGAGACTCTGTGCACTATGATAGTTTTTGGAGTGAACCTTGACTACTATGATGGTTTGGTGAGTTAACCCATTCCACTATGATATCCTTGTAAAATGAGCCTTGAAAACATTGGAAATTAATTTATATGCTTATGTGTATACCAAAATTCCATGTATTATGTAAATTTTATGATATCATAGCTCATATTGTTTTATTTCCTTGTGATTAATGTCTTACTAATTGCTAATATTTATACCATGAATCTATATTTTGATCTTTGATATGTAGGATATGGTTTTCATATGTTATGGTCATGTTATCATACCCTTATTCTCACATTATGTTTATGTATTTTTCTTATTTACCCTTACTAAGAATCCAAGCTCATCCTCACTTATGTTTCTTTTCCCCAGGTTATGATGATAGGTATTGCATGTGATATATCTATGAAGGGTTATAGTTATGAGGAACTAAGTGGGAGATGATGTATAACTCTTATGAACTAGTTGTTTATGTTTACAAGTTTCAAATGGAACTACAAATTTATGATCCTCAAGCATGTTTTTGTGTAATTTAATGAATATTCATTTAAAATGATTATATATATATATATATATATATAAATCTTGGGTAGCTATAATTTTTCATTATATATGGAATATGGGTATGGTTTAATGATTCTATTTGTGAAGCATGTCTCAAAAAGATAATGTAATATTTTTCTTGATAAGTATCATATTTGATCCTCCTTTTTGCTAACATCATGAATTTGATGTGTATAAGGAAATGTGCATTTAATAGTTTCTCCATGCTTTGTTTTAATGATCAATGTAAACATGAAAGACTCGTTATCAATAATAATTTTACTAACATCATTTATTTTATGCGTATAAGGAAATATGAGTTTAAGAATAAGTCCACTCTACATTTTCAGGATAAATGAATGTTTGTTCAATATATTCTTCAGCTCATGGGCCCAAAACAACTTATATATTCTAACCATTCATAATCATTACTTCACATTCCACATTACTTAAAATTATTAAATTAATCTTATAAAGTATATAAATTTACATCTAACTTATCCTTGGGATTGTTCATTATTTATATATAAACTAATTATGAATGCTTTTTAGATTAAATTTATTTATATTGATTTATTTTTTCAAAAATAGATAAGTAAATGTGTCGATATTACCTAAGGTTTTTGGATTCAAAGAGTCTAAAGAATACACTAGGTATATCCTTGACAACAACTTTCAGTTTCACTATATAAAGAATCATCTTTCCACAACTAGGTATTTAATTATTAAATTTTATATTTATTAGATATTTCCAATGATTCAAGCATTTCTGAACAAAAATGGAATAATGTACCCTTGTTTCCAATGCAAACATAGGATAAATGTTTTGGTAATACTCAATAAAATTTCAACTAGAATCATTACTCTTAGAAATTAGATGTTGTGTACTTATCACTATTGAATTAGGATTCACCCTTTCTCAACTACTTAGATAATTCAACTTACTTCTTGTAATTTTTCTATAATTACTTGGTTACTATTTTTGTATAAAAATGTGTGACACACATTCAACATCTAATAACGAAAAAAATAAAACTAAAATATCACATACAATGGTTAATATACACTAAGTCGAAGCCTCTTCTTGCTTCTACTTAAATTACTTTAATTTTATCTTCCACAGACTTATCACATGACATGTGAAGAAAATATCCTCCAATGAATGTAACATTAGCATTACACTTTCCATTATATTTTTCACATTTTCTTTCAACTTGTTCACCATTAGAATTAAAGATTAATCTTTATTTAAGTTCTTATCTTCTTGGAAAATATAATTTCCCGAAAATTCCGTATAATTTTTTTAATTATATAGAATTATTTCAAGACCGCGAAATCTGACGGCATGCGATTCTGAGGCTCGTAGTGCCCGAAATGATCCGTCAAAGTTTTGTTAAGATTTAATTAGCATGCATAAGTAGTTTTCCTAAAAAAGTGTAATAACCCTTAAATGGTTACTCGGATCAGAAATACAAGGGCACTGTTAAGCTCAGAATGGCGGGTTTACCCTAGGCATGACTTAAGTTTAGTCAGCGCAGAACTCCTGTGAGAAAACTTGAAAATGGAATAACAGTAAATAAAATAATTAAATAAAGTTATTGTATTTTTCAAATGATTATAACTCACAAACGGAAACTCAGATTAAAAATACGAGACCACTACTAAACTTGTGAGGTTATTCTTTTTTTATGCAGATACTAACATTAGCCGACACAAGCCACTAGTGAAAGTTAGTTTTTGGCCGTAAATAAAATAATTAAGTGAAAATTATTTTATTGTAAAATTCATAACTTTTAAATGGTAGATTGAATTGGAAATATGAGAGTACCATTGGGTTTTTTGGAGCATTTTTCACTTGGGAAAATCCTAACCTTGACTAGTGAGGGTCGAGGGTGACTGTTAATAATTTTCAGAACTTCTTTTCAGGTATGTTTAGTAAATACACAAGCGGCGTTTTGTAACTTTTGAACTGGTACTCAGAATTTAAATCTAAGGGCATTGTTGAACTCGCATCACTGATACTCTCTTAAGGAGCCTTCACCTCGGCCATAGTAGGTTGAGGGTGAATGTTAGTTTTCGGAATTTTCGTGGGTGTGTTAAAAGAATAAAAAAATAAAATAAAATAAAACATCTTTTATTTTATTTTACTTTGTGAAACCACCCATTTGAATTTGGTGGTGGGGACCACCCGAACTTGAAACCTCCCATTTTGAAATTAATGGTAGGGACTGCCCGACCCTTGAACTACCTCTTTAATGTGGGAGGTGGTTCTTGGTTTCTCCCCTGAATTAATGTGCCAAAATAACCTAATTAATTGTGCCAACTTTAATTAAATTGACAAACTTATTTAAATATTTTGGCTCCTCATTTATTTGTTGGAAATTGTTGGAAAAGGAGAGTTGGGAGAGCCTTAGACAACTGGGAAGAAAATTCTCCAATGAAGAACCACCCCCAATAAAGAAAGAGGAATCGACCCCGAGCCCGGATCAGAAGCGTCTTGCAGATGTGACGAATGCCAACGTTCTTCAACAAGTTCGTCTTCTTCATTGTTCCACCGTCATCATAAAATTGAGGTAGGGTTTTTTTAATATGATTTAACTTATTTATTGATCCTTCATATTCTGAATTCACGAATATGATGGCCAAACAAACATGGCCATCATCCTGCACTTAAACCTTGCCTCTTCCCTTTTGATTCACCACACATTCTTTGTGTGTTCTTCAAAGACAAATATTTATTGACACTAGAAATGCAATAATTTTTTGAGCGCAACATATGGACACAGATCCCTCGACCAAAGGATCATGAATATGTGATCTTTTTATTTTTCAGGCTTGGAATGAAAATGCATTGGCTCGCGGAAGAAGGAGATGACCAGCACCTGATCGGCCGCATGAAGGAAGGGCGGAGCGCGTCCACGCCACCGGATAAAAAAGAGGTCGCGGCCCGTCAGTCGTGACAAAGAAATAGGTGGAGGTCGTCACACCGGCCGGCTGCGTAACGGATAAGCAGCGCATGTCTGCACCGCCGGTGGAGCAGGAAGACCAGGTCGCATGGCCACGGCGGAAGCCGAAGGGCGGACAACTTTTGGCCAGTCGTGGTGGAACAACGGCATGTGACCGCGCAACTAGGAAGAAGTCCAGCTGGCCTTCTGGTCGGCCACGCCATACTGGGAAGGACCCCTCTAGTGGGTCCCGCGTTCCACCATCCAAATGGTCCACAGACCGTTCGGGAAGACCGGAGGGCACCTCCCCCCGAGTGTCGATTAGGGAAGACCCACCACGGTAGACCACCGGCCGAGCAGGCCGTGCCCAGTGGGCCATGCCCAGCATGGTTCCAGTTCAGGTCGTCCCCTACGCGGGTCAGGCCCACTAAGGCTAGGCCATCCGTGCCGGACCTGGGCCCATCCAAACCCAGTTTTTCCTTTTTGGTTGTAACATATGAATCGAGTTTCTATTTGATGAACCATCTGTGGCACCAGAATCCTTGGATAGAGAAGGTCCTTTTTTTATACTCCACTAGATTTTTGGATAATGATGGAGTATGTCTAGGTTGGATCGAACCCCGAATCCAACCGGGACCTCAGAGCAGAAACACTAATAACTTACATATCGGGCATCCGACTGACGCGTCGTCTATTGTATTGGGTCTATTTTGACGTGAAAAAACTTTAGGATACTTCTTCATGGGAATTTGGGATGGTTGAGGTATGAACGGTGGATTGGGGAGTGGTTCTCCCAAGCACGCTATGTACGGAACCCTACGACTGGCTGATACTTGATGACTGCTGACCATTACAACTCAGAGTTACTCGACAGGCCCAGTGGGGAGCACCTCTGTGTGATGCGGCAGACCTACGGTACTCAACAAGAGGAGTACCTCAGTAGGAAACAAGGGGGAGAGCCTCTGTGTGACGCAGTAGACCCATGGAGGGGAGCACCTCTGTGTGACGCGACAAACCCACGGTACTTGACAGGAGGAGTAACTCGGCAGTCCAAGGTTAGTGGGAAGTGCCTCTGTGTGATGCGACAGGCCCACTGTACTTGATAGAGGAGGATTTCTCCATCATCCGAGGTGTTCGACGCTGTAACTAGGGATGTTACTTGTTACTACCCTTAGAATAAATCCTGGTGTGAGTTGTCTTTACCTTGTTCTTGTGATTGAGGTTATGTTTTGTGGTACTTTACTTGTGTGGTAATCTACCTTCGTGGTGTTACCCTGTGGTTTTTATTTGTGGAACTCTAGGAGACCTTTAGGTTCTCGGGGTCCCTACTGAGTATCTTTGTACTCACCCCTGCACGGGCTATGCCTGAACCTTGTTGTGTCATGTACAGATGACAATTAGCTGACCTGAGGTTTGAGGGAGCCAGGACTAGTCGATACGCAGAGGAGACGGGTGGATGTGGAGTGTTGAGGAGGCGATCTATACCTACCCTTTAGGTAGGAACCTCAGAGGATGTCCCAGTAGCTGTTTTCATTTTTATTTCAGTTGTATTGTATTTTTAGTTGTACTTTTACCTTTACAATTGGGCTTGTATTCTAGCCCCTTTTACTTTCAGCACTCTTTTTCTACAGTAGTTTACTTCAAAGTTGCTTCTTTCCATGTTCTTGGAATGTGTGTTTGTATAGGATTAAATGAAATGCCTTCCCATTTTAGGGAGTTTGCATTTCGGTGCTAGTCTATATCCCATTGTCTATGGAAGGTGATCTTGGGGTAGTCACGGCACGGGCCCCTGGGGACGGGTCACCCAAAAGGTAATAAATCATTTTATCTATATTGGTTGTTTTATAATCCTAAATTAAACTAAATTAATTAGGAGATAGGGATATTATAAAGGGGTGTATTGAAATATCATGATACATATTTCAATTTACAGATGTGTAATGTAATCATCATCTCATTCATTTCTCACTTCACATTCCCCTCATAGAATTCTTAGGGATGAGACAACATGTCAATCCATCCATGTCCTGATATTATTTCCATAACTCATTAGATATTTATGATAGAATTATTATGTAAATATAAAATGTATCTGACTTGTATCTCATGTATGATTCCTTTCCACCCTCACTTCTTGAGGTGGCTTAACAGGTATTGAGGACTTCAGAACATAGAATTTCCATTCAAATCATAGTACTTTGCAGAATCACCTATACTGTACTAGGAAATTCATACTGGTTAGGACATGTACTTTGTCTCATATAGATCATAGTGAAATTGGGGTGTTACTAGCCATTCCTCTACAAAATAAATCTTAAGAAAACTAGTACTTTTATCTTGACTACCAATTATTAGATATTATATATTTTATTATCTTAAATATCTACCACTATTTGATCAAATTCTAGTAGACCTCAAAATCACTACTTAGATAATTTCAATTTAGGATTTGATTTGACAAACCGCATTAAATCACAACTCCTTGATTTGTTGAGTGGAGTCCCATCTTCTATAAAGGATAACCTTTCAATTCTTAAAACTTTATCTCTAAATTTACAACAAGATAGATATGAATACTTATTTTCTACCAAATTTAGTTAATTTGACCCACTTCTCTCATAATAACTCCTCGGTTATAAGATTCACCCTTAACTAGGGCTGACTAGCACCCCATACGATCACTTTTTTCAAAACTAAATGATGGAAGACGTTATGCCTTAGTATTTATTTGAGAGTTTTTGTTATTCTTAGTGAATGTAATGCATTTATATTTATAATTTCTTATTCTATGTGACTGCATACACATATTTATAATGCAATAAATAGAAAAACATTCATTGTGCTGGTTCATTTTATCTATACAAGATCACTTATTATTTTATACGATCACTCATAATACTACAAATACATAATAATAAGTCATAACTAAATAAAATTGAATGATGTGATCATTAGCCAATACTAATGGTTGATCCATTAAGAGAATAATGGATCAACCAAGAATCTAGGTGTAACTCTTCGAGTTATGATGCTTACAAATTGAGTTGCAACGCTCACCCATCCAATGTGTTGAACCCATGTCTCGTACATTTCAAAAACTCGATGCGATCTTTGTCACTGATCATCATCATTATTATACAAGAATACTTGAACATAGGTGAGGGGATCTCAAGAATTTAGAATAAAGATAAATAATTTTTATCTAGGTTCACATGCTCTTATACATATAATAATGCAAAAGATGATATACAGATTGTCATTTATTAAATAATTATTACGAACCATGCATTGTAATAAATAAATAAATAAATAAGAAAATAATAGACATTCATTTTTTGGTATATGAATAATTATCTGTAGATACACATTATACTTATGTATATTAATTAAAATTACGATGAAGTCATATTGAGGGGTTTTTTATGAATTAAAATAAAATAAAATTAATTTTAATTCATCAAACACTTGTCAGATAGTACCAAAAAATATTAAATTAAATTACAAATATTATTTAATTTTTTTTTTTTTGATTTTTTATATAATTATTTGGGCTACCTAGGTATTTTTAAACCTCCCTCAGAGGGGTTTTGGGTTGCGGTCATAACCCAACTCAATTATCCTAGGGTTGGGCTAACCCGGTAGGGGTTTCAGGTCTGTGTGCACGCTCACCTACACACTATGTGTGAAAACAGGGGTAGGTTTCTCCTAATGGGGTTACACATATTAAAAAAATTATACTTTAATTTTTAAGTATGTCATGAATACTGCCCCTTCCATTTTATTTACTTAAGGCACTGTTGCCTCCCCAAATGCCACACATTCCACGCATGAGGTTATTTTTTTGGTTTTTTATTAAATCAAGACTATGAATTATGATTGGAAAAAAAATCAAGGATGGAATCTTCCCAAAACCATTCACTCCAAGAAGAACCCCATGTATCCCCTCTCCTTTTTATTTATTTATTTTTCTTCTTCCTTTTTCAAATACTATTTTAAGGCTATAAAAAAATAAAAAATAAAAATAAAAGGTTTGGGGTTCTTTATTTTAATCTTGAGGCACTGCCCACAAGACTAATTGAAAATCATAATCATTTATAATCCACATATATATATATATATATATATAATATTTTAATAATCTTCTAAATTTCAAGAATTCAAGGGTTGGAAAATTTTTGTTTGAGGCATTGAAATCTTTATTCCCACCCCTATATAGTGCCTATATATATATGTTATATATTAATATGTGTGTGTGTGTGTGTGTGAAGACACGCACACACACATATATATATATTAATTTATTTCAATAAAGTTTTTGTTAATTCATACTTCCTTGATACTTAAGCTTGGACAGATAGATCCCACAAGGGTATGGTTCTGACCATCGCTTCAGACCAGATATCATTGGTCATCAATGAAATAAACCATCACTGATGATATATATATGTGTGTGTGTGTGTGATAGAGAGAGAGAGAGTTCTTAATTTTAATCCCAAACAATTTTTTTTTGATTTTCAGAATACCATAACTCAGTCATATGACTTCTGATCGAGCATTGTTTGCGGTAGTGGGACCATGGTGATGCCATATTCTTGAATAAATAAAAGTTAAATTTTAATTTGAATTAATTAAATTCATTTATTTCTTTAATAAAAATTGAAGGAAACCTGAGATTTAGTTGTAACATCCCAAGATTTTTTTAAAAATAACATTATGTTTGATAGTATATATGACACACAACACCGAGCTGAAACAATTCACAAAATATTATTATTATTATATGACCTTCATAACCTAGCCATTGATTTGAAATGTATGAATAGAAATAACCACATTATTAAATATATATAAAGTATCTAATAAATATAAATTTTTTGATTAATGTATAGTCATTTAATCATTTATTTTTTTAGTAAAGTCGTATTGTTCTTTAAAAATATGTTTCCTCTAAACATGATTTTATTGACTTTTTTTGAGAAAATATTATATTTAATTTTTGATAGTTTTAGAAAATTTATTTGATAAAATGAAATTTATTTTTGAAATATACTTATCAAAATTATCTTACGGTGAAATTTTTGGATTTCTCTAAAATGATTGATATTTCGGTGAATGGTTAAAAAGCTGGTCTTTCAAATATTATCATTTATTTTCATTAAATAAATTACATTAAAAGTACGATTATATTTTTTATTAGGTTATAAAGTTACATATGATTCATTTAATTTAGAATAATCTAATTTTAATTAACAATTTTCATGATTTTGATATAAGTTAATTTTTATGCTTAAAAACACATTTTTCTAAAAAAATCATTTTTATTGCATTTTGCGCTTTTCTCTTAAATTAAAATTCTTTCACTTATGTGAATTGCATCATGAAAAATAGATTCCATATTTTTTAATTAGGAGGATAATATTTTGTAAATATATCCCCTGTATTTTTTGTCAAAATGAATAATAATTGTGGTAAAATTTATCACCTTGGTAAAGGGTAAATCAAGTAATTAATGTTAAAAATAATGTAATAAGGCATTAATAATAAACCAAAAAGTTGAAATAATTTCATTGTATGAGTTTATTTCATCTATAATCATCCAAAATTCAAATTTTTTACCTTCTTCTTCCATTTGACTATGATTTTTACCTTTATATTATTTTATGTAAAGAAAAGTAAAAAATGTCATTCTCTTCGTTTTATTAACTCTAAATTTTTAATACAAGGATAAAAAGTGGATATATTCATATAAAAATATTTATTTTAAATATTAATATTTTTTATCATGGTAATCTATTTCTTATTTTTAGAGATGAAATAATTATCTTAAATGCTTATGCAATGCTGACATGATATTTATTCAATTGATAGAAAAATAAAATAAAAAATATTAAAAATATTAAAAGTATTACAATTTGGATGAATTATTATGTTAAATTAATTTTATAGATAAATATAATAAATTAGGAATATTTTAAAGTATTATAGTCAAATTAAATCTTTTTCTTGCTGTCTTTAAAGTCAAATTAAATGAATAGTTTCAAAAATGTCATTAATGAGATTTTATGAAAATAATATTTTAATAAATTATTTAAAAATCATAAAATATTTAAATAAGAAAAAATGAATAATATATGGTCAAAAATGTCATCCCTTTTCTATTTATTATCTAATTTTCACCTTATAATTAAAATTATAAACCTTTAATTGTGAAAAAGTCATTACCGTGGTTAAGGTTAAAATATTTTAACTCAGGGGATAAACCAAAATACAAGGTTTAAAATACCACTAAAACCTATAAAAATTTTATTGTTTTATGATATTTAAATAATAACATAAATTATATTTGAATATCTATTAGAAGAATTTTACTTAAGAATGAGTTTATTATATTTTAATCTTTTAAGAAATTCCAAGAGTGTTTATCACCTCATTTCTAATAGGGCACCTCTCCTTTATTTTTTTACACCAAATTAAGCCTTATAGCTCATAAAAACCCTACCAAATTATATTTCAAGATTTCCTATACAATAATTATAGTATCTTATATTACTAAAAGATCATTCCATGTGTCCTTAATAAGGGATCTAAAGGAGGCCTATCGAAGAAGAGGTAATCATCTTACCCGACCTATTTCAATTTGTTTCTTCTTACACCTCCCATAGATTTATGGAGTTTATTATAAAATAATATATTTAGTATCATAAATATATTTAAATGTTATTATGATTAGGAAAACACCATTATACACCCTATTTCCCATCAAATGGGAATTGAAAATATCTTTTGTACGTAGTTATAACTTACTTTCACCATGTAGTGATACAATTCATTTTTCATCACCATATTTTATTGATGGGTATTATGATGGGTTTAATGTTTATATATGATATTTATGAGATAATTATTTTTCTATAATTATAATATCATATCTACCTTTTTACCTTCTAATTCATTGTAAAATTATAACATCGCTTGTGCGTATGTGTGGACTACCACCTCCATAAAGAGAGGTGATTCATTTTTCATTTACACTTTACATGGATGGTAATAAGGTTATATTTTATGAATATATATTATTTATATGATATAATAATTAATTTTTAAAGGTGGATTATTATTTACCTATCCTTTTTTCCATTTGTCAAAAATAGTTTGTTAAGTATATCTTATTCATAATTTTGGTGCTTGGTAAGTATTCCCTTATTTTACACCTTGTTTGAAACTCTCAGGGGATATTATTAGGTTAATTCACATTTTCTTTATGAACCATTATGAAGGATTTGAATAGATGACGATCATGGATGACCTAGGTTAAAATTAAGGTTTCATATATCGAAAAAAAATTCATGATTTAGGGATCCTACTAATGATATTTTATGATTTCTCGCTATGATTATTATCACTCACATTATGCATTTTGGTTTTAGTAAATGGATGGAACCAAAAGTAATTGTGTTAATGTTGAATTTGAGGGAAAATGTGATGATGAGAAACCAAATGGGGTGATTATTAGAGGGAATGATATTCTGATTATTCCTAATAAGTTATTACATTATATGATTAACAACTTACACTTTAAACAACTCTCGGACTCAGTAAAGAAGAGAATGATAGATTTAACTAAGAGATTAGGTGGTTAATACTATGAAGGAAAGAAGATTCAGATTCCTATATGTCAATAATGTGGAAATAATCACTCAAGTGAATGTCTGAGAGGAATAATAATATGTTTTGTGTGTATAAAATAAGGGAACTGATCAAGTAATTGTTAAGGAAAAATGAAATGTTTTATAGAGAGATATTAAGTTCATCCTAAGGTTCCATTTATAGTTAAATTTATTATTTATGGGGAATATGGTAATTATCTGATTCAATACCATAATACAAGGGTTAAATCCTAGACCAAGGAAGGACCTATGTTATGCCTATTTTATAAGTAAAATGATTGAAGTTTTTATATATTAGGAATAAAAAATTATATTACATCAATGATATTAAAAGTATTATTCTATATAAGTTTTTATTAAATGATTTGTAAGAATATTTTGAATGGTAATGATGACTGAGAAAAGTAATTTAATGTTGAAACACAAGATTAAGGGAAATATAGACCTTAATATGTGTCCAATGTTGAGATAATAATAGTTCATATATAGAGATAATTGATATTGATAAAGTAAATGGGATCATGTTGATGCCCTTGGAACTTACTAGTGATCAGATGAAAATGTGGGTTATGTTATCTTTGAAGAAGTTTACAACATTTTTGGATTTATATAATACATTCAATAATATGTGATTTTATTTAATAAATAAAGGAATAAATAATTTTTTGAAGAATTTATGTTTTCATTAAGGTTTTTTGGTAATTTAGGTTATAACCATATTTCAATAAAATAAATGATGAAGTTATTCACATATTTGGGATGTGACATTTAGGTCCACTTTAAGGGATTAATGTTAATTTCATTTTTGAAATTTTATTGACCTTATTTCTAATTTTTTTGGATTTTTATTTCTATCAAATATATTTTAGAAGGGTTTAAAGGTTGATTATTTATGGAATGGTTTAATTTGAATGTTGTGTGAGGTTTTAGAGATTAAATTATGATTTATTTATAACCCATTATAATCATTTTGGTTTTAATAAACATATAGAGATAGTAGTAATGTGTTTTAATTCTTTTATGGTTCTTATAATATGTTAAAAGTTAATTTTAGTGCTTTAGGCATGAAACATTATTCATTAATATTCATTTTATGGATTAAGAGATGAATTGGAAATTGATCAAAGCACAACCAAATGATAAAATTATTCTTATGATATATAAAAAATCAAATAAGTAAATTTTATCATGTTATCTATCTTAGTAAAAGTATATTGAAATAAAATTTTAAACTTTTACCTTAATTTCCAATGAATCGATAGTCTCTTCACCCATAACATATTTTTGGTTTTTTGGTCATTAAATTTCTCCTCACCACATACTCTATCACTCTTTATCAGTCCTTTATTGTTATTTTTATATTTCATTTCTATATTTTCACTTCCCATTAATGTTATCCTATTTTAAAACCTAGTTTTCTGTTATTTAATATTATCTTTGTATTTACCTTTACCTATTTTTAAGAGTAATTTTTGTTAACCCTTTTTATGATTTGAGTTTCCATAATGGAATTTTAAAATATCAAACCCTTAATTAATAAGGAAAATTTCAATTTGTGATGAAACGATTTATTAATGTGGGATAATTTAACACCACAATATTTCAAAAAAAGAAAATTATGTTCTATATCATATACGATAGGCAACACCGAGCTTAAGATAACCATGAAATATTATTATTATTATTATTATTATTATTATTATTATTATTATTATTATTATATGACCATTATAACCTAGGTGTTGATTTGATAGGCATGAATAAGAATAAATACATCATGAAATATATATAAAGGTACCACTCAATATAAATGTGTTTATTAACTCTTAATAATTTAATCATTTTTTGGTAAAGTCATATTGGGCTTCAAAAATATGTTTCCTTCAAACATGATTTTATTGATTTTTGTGAGAAAATATTATATTTATTTTATGAAAATTTTAGAAAATGTTTTCGCTAAAATGAAATTTATTTTTGAAATCATAATAGAAAAATTAGCATAGGGTGACATTTTTATATTTTTCTGAAACGGTTGATTTTTCAATAAATGATGAAAAACACCAATTTTTCAAATACTATCATTTATTTTAACTAAATCATGTAATTTAAAGGTACCATTATATTTGAGATTTGGTATTTAAGTGATATATTATCCATTTAATTTATAATAATATATTTTCAATTAATAATTTTCATGATTTTGATATAAGTTAATTTTTATGCTTAAAAACACATTTTTCTAAAAACTTGTTTTTCATTGTGTTTTGCTTATTTATCCTAAATTAAATTATAAAAATTATATGAATTTAATATTTAAAAATTCATTCTATATTTTTAATTTGGAGGATCAAATTTTGTAAATAATTCAATTTTATTTTTGGTCAATATGAATAGTAACCATGGTAAACTTATCACCTTAGTAAATGATAAATCGGGTAATTAAGGTTACAAATAACGTGTTAATGCATTAAAAATCAACCCAATACTTGAATTAATTTAATTTTATTAATCTATTTCATCTATAATCATCCAAAATTAAAATATATGACCTTTTTTCATTTGGATATGATTTTGACATTATATTATTTTATGTAAATAAACGCAAAAAAGTCATTCTCTTTATTTTATTAACTCTAAATTTTTGAAACAAGGATAAAAAGAGGATATGTTCTATTCTAAATAGTTATTTGAAATATAAATATTTATTTTATTATGGTAATTTATTTCTAATTTTTATTGATGAAATAATTACCTTAAATACTTAGGCAACACCAACACATTATTTATTAAATTAATAGAAAAATAAAAAATGATTTTAAAAATATTAAAAGTAATATTATTTGGATTAATTATTATTTTATATGAATTTTATAAATAAATATTAAATATTATGTATTTTTAAAAGTATTATATTTTAATTTCATCTTTATCTTGCTATCTTTAAAGTCAAATTAAATGAATAGTGTCAAAATGACAATAATGGTATTCTATGAAAATAATATTTTAAATAATTATTTGAAAAGAATAGAAATATTAAAATAGTAATATGTGTATAAAATTTGGTCTAAAATGTCATCCATTTTCTATTTATAATAAAATTGTTACCTTATATGTAAAATTATAACCCTTTAAGAGTGAAATTTTTTTTACCGTGGTTAAGGTTAAAATATGTTAAATCAAGGGTTAAACCAAAAGATAAGGTTTAAAATATCACTTAAACCTATAAAAATTTTATTGGTTAATGATATTTCAACCATATAATACCTTATATTAAAATCTATTTCCATTTGGAAACTTTTGGCTTGAGAATGAAATTTTGATCTTTTAAGAAATCCCAAGAGTGCCCCTCCCTTCACTTATAAAAGGGCACCTCTCCTTTCTCTTATTTTCACCACATTGAGACTTATAAATCAACCAAAACATGAAAAAATATCTTCTAAAATTTTCTAGATACTAATTATATGATCTTATCTCCTTAAAAGACCACTACAAGGGTCCCCATGAAGGGGTTTAATGGAGGTCTACCGAAGAAGTGGTAATCATATTTCATAACATCTTTCAATTTTCTTCCTCTACCACCTCATCTAAATCTATGGTATTTATAATAAAATAATAATTATAGTATCCCCAATATATTAATATATTATTATGATTATTAAACCACAATTATCCACTCTCCTTCCCATCAAATGGGAAGTGAAATTATTGCTCATGTGCACGTATGACTTACCGTCTCCAAGTAGCGATATAATTAATTTTTCATCACCATATTTTATGGATAAGTATTATGATTGGTTTAAAGTTTATATATTATATTTATGAAATAATTATTCTTATTTAATTATAATATCATATCTACCTTCTTACCTTCCAATTCATTGGAAAATTATATCATCATCCATGTGTATATGTGGATTGTCACTTCCACGAAGTGATGTGATTAAATTTTTATTTATTCTTTACATGGATGGTAATAAGGATGGATTTTATGAATAAATATGATTTATATTATATAATAAAAATTCTTTAAAATTTAATTATTAATTACCTATCCTTTGTTCCATCCATCGAAAAAATTAAACAACGTTCATGCATACGTACGACCCACCATCCCTATGAACGGTATAATTCATTTTTATATCTATAAAATTTATTAATGAATATATATATATATATAATTAATATATATAATATATATATCATTATTAAAATTCTATAGATTATGGACCCATGATCAAATCACAGGTGTTGAAATTACTGAACCAACATTTATATAAAAATTGAAATAGTTAACACCTAGAAATAAAGATTTTAATAAAGGATTTTTAATAAATGGGTTTTGAAATAATATAAAGGGATCATATATGATATTATAATTATTTACATGATTCTGTTATAGAATTATAATAAATTTAAATTTATTATATAGGAGGTTAGATCACTTTCAAATAAATTTTAACTTGAGGTAAGAGTTTTATGTTACAATCTAATTATTTATTAGGATTGTTTATAATTAAGTTTTGATGATGAAATATTATAGTCTAACTCTCAATAATCTCATGAAATTTATTCTCCTCAAGTTATTTCTTGATAATACATGTTTTATTTTCATTTTATTCACTTTAATTACTCAATATTCCGAAATAACTGTTTTAAGGAAAAATGAATTTATTTATCTCTTCAGTCAAAAATTATTTCTCTTCCATGTCCATGTTTTATAAAAAGGTTTTTTATGAATGTTTTTTATATTATCCTATGATTTTATAAAGTTATTTTTACCCATGAATTAATTTTTATACAATGTTTCAAAAAGTAAACTTCTTTCCATTTTCCAAAATATGGCACTTTTGACATTTTACTAAAAGTGTGAAAGGAATATCTATTTTAATGTAATCAACACGGATGGAATTTACATCCACCAGGATCACTTAATGATTTAAATATTAATTTACAAGTTTTAAAGATTATTTTTAAATAAAATTATTTCCTTAATATTTGGGAAATTTTTAGATTTTAAAGAAGTGGTTTCAAAATGAAATGGTTAATTTTATGAAGAAATATTCTAGATATCTTTTAAAGGTTATTTCATCTAAGACGACATCCACTGATACAACTTATACTTTACTAAGGATATGAAAAATGATATCATCCTTATTATTTATCTAAATGGTTTATGATTATGATGATAATATATTTATAAAACCCATTACTTTTCCATCAGTTATTATATTCTGAATTGATAAAATGATTATGAAACCAATTTATTTTCCATAGGATATTCTATGATTAAATGTTTATAAAACACTTTTTTTATGTGTTGCGATATGATTTATGATCTTATGGAATGCATTTTTATGATTTTCATTATATAATGGTTGGAACCATAATTATATATCCCTCCAATGTATTGAGTAAATATGGATATATCATGAAATAAATAAGACTAAAATGGGGAGTGAACCCATTTCAATAATGGAATATATCCATTATGATAGTCTTGGGAGTAAAATTTGACTTTTACTATGATTTATGGAGTGAATCCAATATACTAGGATAGTATTGGAAATGATCCTTTACTACTAAGTAAATTGTTTTCTATGATTTTGTGTATTCCAAGAACTTATGTATTATGCCAATGTTATTCTCTCATGGGTTATGTTTTTTATTCCTTTATTATTCATGTCTTATGAACTTCCAAGATTTATTCCATGACTCAAGATTATGATATTTGATATATAGGTTATGGTTTTTAAATGTTATGATCATGTTATGATACCCTTATTATCATGTCATGTTTATACAATCATTGATATCTCCCTTTCATACCACTACTGAGCATCAGATCTCACCCTTTCTTTTATTTCCTCTCCCCATGTTATAAAGAATGGTATTAATTAGGGTATCTATAAGAAGAGTACTATGTGGGAAGATATTTGTGGGATATTTTTAATATCTTTCATGAAATAAGAAAATTGCCTATCTAGTCTCCAAATACACTAAACCTTTATAGTCCTTAGGAATTTATTTATGAAATATAATGAATATTTATCTAAAAATATGTAATATCTATGTATAAAAATTATGGGTCACTATATTAGTGGAAGTGAGAAATATGGTATATTAAAGTTTTTGGGATCAAATTTGTGTCAAAACGTCAAATCTATTATACCCCATCCTTGATTCATCAACAAACCATATTCAATTAAATTAATCATGAAGAATTAAGAACAAAAAATTTAATCAAAATCATACCTCTTTTGATTTAGATCAAAAACACATTTCGCTCATTATTGGTGATCATCGATCAATGGAACAGAACTTTGAACCCTCTAGATAATCCATAAATGTTCCAAAATCTTGATAGATTGTCATTCTATAAAATTTAGGTGTTAGCACGGAGAATCAAATTCCCTTCAACATCATCTCAATTTTGAGAGATCAATCTAATGATCCATGAACTTAGATCAATAAATATTTAGTCTTACCTCAATTTCTTTCTCTAAGGCTTGAAAGATAGGGGGATAATAGAGTGAATTCGTGAAAACCCATATCCCTGTCGTTTTGGGTGTTAAAATGGTTTTATACTTTGGTTATAACTTCCATAAATTGTATTTAGGTCCTTATAAAAGTTAAACCTTTAAAAATATTAAAAAAGACACAAAAGACACTTAAAAATCACCAAAAATGTCACATATATTTTATCACATTCTTTAAACATATAAAAAAATTTAATTGATAAAATATGAGTCATTATCTAGACCCAGATCTCCCATAAATATTCAATGAATCCTTGAATTTTAAATATTGAATATTCATTTGAAAAATATTCTTCATTATATTCGCTGAATAACTTGTGAATATAGTAAGTAAATAAATTTAATGTTTATTATTCTAAAATTGAATAAAATTGAATTTATTTATTTTATTTGTGATCGTATAAACTTGGAAATTACCCAACCATCGCCATAGGTTCCACCATGTCCTAAACTCCAATTCACTAGAATTGGCCAAGCTTGTGAATACTCTTTTCATGTGACCCTCTAAGACCTTATCTCAATGACAACGAATGTTATTCAAAAAACAATAGTAGATCCTAAAAACCTATAAATTCCCTTGAGGAGATAAAGAATATTCATTGTAATTAAAACCTTTCCTATAAACACACTACATGTAACATAAAATCTTTGTCTCATGATATCTCATAAACTAGGACACACACTTTGTGTTATCATTATTTCTTTCTTTATGGTTTATTTATTATACTGTACAGACTTTCCTTTATCATAATGGCCTTGGATTTAATAAAGGTACTACCATCCAGGTAATCTAGGCCCAATACATATAATCCTTTTAGAAGTAACAAAAATAATCTTGATCATTCAATTAATGTCCTACCACTAATGACACACCCAATGCAAGCTACCTCACCACAACATAAATGTTGCGATTTTAATCTTGAATCAAAGTGTGTGATAAAATATAATAAATTGATAATGATTTCAAATATAGATACTAATAAAAGTTCTCACAGATAGTAACTACCAATGAAACTTGCAATATGTAGTGTTCCTATTGGTGAGTTAGTCCTCATGATCCCCTCTACTCAAGATCACAAAGTTTGAACTTCATGTGAATAAGTCTCAATTATCATGAGCCCCAAACTCTTGATAGTCATAAATTATATGTATACAGTCATTATGATGTATTGAAATCATAAGATATATGTTTAAGATTAATTTCATAGTTTCATGAGGTTCTCATTATAGTTGGGAACTGCTATAACCATTTTATATGAAAAATAATCTAAGGATATTACCGTTTAAATAGTGGGAAAAATTTTTTTGACACCATTATAGTAATAATTCATCATGTATATCTCTCTATATACATGATTCTATAATAAAAAAATTACTATTCAAGTTGGTTATAGGGCAATATCATTTACAACAGATAACAATGCACACTATTTTTTAAAGTTTTAAACTCAATGTGGGAATATACTCTTTACTATGTTTGGGTCATGTTTGAGACACAAATACCCACCATGTAACTCAAGTGAATATAAATAGGTTATCTTCTAAAAACCTCTTTTTTTTCTCATAGTTTCATAGTCTCCTAATTAGTTTCTTTATATTATCTTCTACTAGTGTATAAAGGTTCCTTCTAAACTCTTGAATGAAAAAATAATCAATATTATTTGGGATATTGTCGTATCAAATGATCAGAGCTTCCTCAGTAAAAGTATTCATTGGATAGTAGATAATATTCTACAATTGAATACATGTTGGTCTCAATATATCAACTCAAACTTAATCTTACCCTTCATTCTTATTTATTGGATTCTATAATATAATGATATCATAGGATGAATCTTCTCTCACTTATCCTTATTTTCTTATTCTTCTTACTCTTCTTCAATGAAATTGTTCTTATTTTTAGAATATCATTAGATTTTCTCTCTCTTCAATACACAAAATATTCATTGGAATGCAATATCAAATTATCTCAACACCTTTTATTCTTATCCTTCCTTATTTTTATATTCTCAACATATCTCTTGAATAATTGTTTCATATATTGAATATGAAAACATGTAAATCTCAATAATTCAATTATCTATAAACTAAAATCATCAAAAAATAATTTAAATAAATATAATATATCTATTAAAATCATCTATTAAATATTCATGTGATATCCATAACTATCACAATAAATTTTTCACATAATCCACACACACTTAATCTCCGAATCTACATGATAACATGCAACAACATAGTCACAACATGAATCTATCATATGATAGTCTCTCTATCACGCACTATGGCGTGACATTATCCTCATGTCATGATTCCATGTTTTCATGGACATGTTCAAAAACCCTCAAAACATGATACTTCTCTGCAATACGTGGAAACCCTCATTACAACTCAGCCTTATACTTCATTTCTCATCTTCATTAATATTATCTTGAATCATGGATTTTCAAAGTATCATGAAACTTTATCTTGTAATTTTAGTATAATTTCATGAAATTTAATCTTCCATGATCTCATATTTTACTAATTAGTTCACCCTTATGTATCATTTTTAATCTCTAGGTGAATTTTTTGTATGCACCTAGTTATCCTTACATTCCTCCAGGGAATTTTGGATTTATTTTTATATATGAGCTTATAATTTAGTATGACATGGAGATATCATATCCTACAATTGGAATTTTCCCAACTAGTTACCTTTATGTGTCATCCTTCCAACCATTATATATCAAAGTGAGGATCTATGCCTTTTTCAAAATTCTAGTGAGCAATCCTTATGTAATAATTTACTACTCTTATATATTGTCTTGAATAGACTTATATATAATAGCGAGGCTCAATAATTTTCCAAATTATTATGTTCTTTGCACTGACTAAATTTACATATTATATTGAAGTTACTCTTACATATCAACATATTTTTTTAAATTTTCTTATTTTTATGCTTTAAATCATATGAACTCTTATATATTCTCTTATGAACCCATAAATATTAACATAAGGTTTTTCATTTTATTTTTTCTAGTATGCTCGATAGTAGGACTCTTATGTATCCATGTAGATTAAAATGATTTTAAAATTTTCCATTTACAAGTTTTGGACCACCTTTATATATCACTATGAGTAACTTTACATATTATATTACTTTCCCAATTTTTAGATTTAGCTTTATGTGTGGAGAACACCCTTGGAGATTATTTTATGTATCATAGGGAGATTATGAACTTTTATAATTTTCCTAAAATTTATTTTAGAGTTACTATTATATATTACTTATAATGACTTGTAAGTATCATTACCTTTGTCAATTTTCATCTTTAACTCAAAATTACTAAACTTTTAAAAATCAACTTAGAACGTTTTCAAATATTCTCAGGGATTCTCTAATAATCCCAATTTACGTCAAAAAAACTTACATGAATTTTAGAATTCACAAAACCTTCTAAAACCTATTAAACATAATTACTAAATCATCTTATAACATATAAATTTGATTCTTTCATATTTCCATTAACCTTCATTGCCTAAACACTTCTCATCTCTTCTTAAAACATATTCTTAGAAACAGTCCTTAGATAATTACCAATACATGAAACACCTATATTATCTACAAACACCACATTATTGAGACATCATCCATGTGATATTCTCTATGTAATATAACATCCATTATGATTGATAATTTGAGGATAAATTCTCAATATTCGAGCCAATTTTTTTAATTATTTAATCATAGATCCTATGGATTTTCAATAGATATCTATTCAAAATTAGAAAGTAATATATTGTAGACAATGATTTTAGTTTCATCAATAATTATGTTTTATTCTCATAAATATCATCTCTAAAATATGTTGGAGTTTGTGTCCTAGAACCAAATGTGTGTACTTTTTATTGCATGTATATTCATATAAGTGACTATTAATTAAAATATATTATTACATGTCATTAATAGTTTTATGTGATTTTAATGTAATAATGTCCCAAAGTATATATCTCATTGAAAAAAGAATAACAATTATACTCTATGATGGGAACCTTAAATTTCTATGATAAAATTATTAAACCTTATTTTATAGCCATATAACATTCTATGATGGGTTACATAGTATGTTGACTATCAGATATAATACTGGTAATCTGATGAGAATTTATCTTATGATGTTCACATGTGGTAGTCTTAAAGATGGGAGATTATGAGAATAACTGTGCTGGTAGGAATTCCACATTTTTATGTGTTATTAGATATTCCTGACTATGAGCATGTGTAATGGTAATTCATGTCATGACTCATGTACTTACATGTATTTTCATAAATCCTGATGAAACTAGTTCATGGAAAAGTTGGGTTTGGGTGTGTCAAGAATGACATCTTATTAATGAATATGTCAAGGAATTATTTTTCTTTATATATTTATGGATGCTTATATCTCAACCCTTTGATTCAAATAGAACCATCACATTAAAATTCAATGGATATAGTGTAATTAAGAGTTTATTTTATATTTTCATAGAAAGACATATCAAGTATATATGTTGATGACAAGGATGTTCAACTTGATTAATGATATATCATGACAAAGATATTATATTACACAATGAGTGCTCATGTGTGTTTGTCGATGTTGTGACATTAACTCCTTTCTCATGGGTGTATTAACCTGTTTACAAGGAGTATTATTGGACTTTAGGAAAACCTGTTTAATTATAATGAGAAAAAATCCTAGAGGTTCACACACTAAGTGATTCCATTGATCTCAATTAAATTCAATTTGAATTTTATTATTATAATAAATATTATTCTAAATACCAAGGATTAATTTTATTTAAGTATTATTGACCGAATAAATTAAATAAATATTTATTCATAAAGTAATTATATAATTATGAGGATATATAATATTTATTTATTGAATGAATTAATATTTATTTGGATATTTGATAAATATCAAGGAGTACTAGTGGACTGAGATGGTGTTTGATGATAAATATTAATTTATAAGATGGTAAAATAATATTTTTCATTTCACCAGTTAGTGCACGCCATGAAAAAATAATATTATTATTATCATTACAAAAAATGGGGTCATATAAGGTTTAATATATTATTTAAGTGACATTGTGTAATTAAATAATATTTTAATTGTAACACTATCTATATAAATAGATAACTATGTATATTGTGTAGAGATTTATTGGTCTTGTGAATCATTATGCATAATTTATAGTTCCCTTTGAAGACTGAGGAATTATATATAGATTATCCCTTCTCCTCCATCATTTCAATAATGAGAGTGCAAGGATAATTTTTGAATCCTAATGGATTCTTTTTAGTGATCAATAATAACACTACAATAATATTGATCCACTGTGCCAACACTTGACAATCCATTGATGTTGTTTAGAGATCAAGGGAACGTGCGTGGATCACCACTAGAGGGATGATTCTAAAAACACAACAACAGTTGACTAAAAAGGGTTATCAGATGATCAACATGTTCATCTAATAATGATCTACATACCAAGATAATATTTCATTTAGTCTATTTAAATTCATTATAAATTTAATGTGAAAATATATTCTCTTGGTTTTGGAGACATTTTCAATATTATCTAGAAAACTTTTGTTGGTCATGACATTTACAACATGAACAATATGTGAATGATCCATTGAATCCATCAATTAATGAGTCGGGCGCAACCTCAATAATCATTTACAATGTTCCCAGAACTAATAAATCATATATGAGTGGTCATGTTAAAATTTATAATTTTTTTTTGTTTGTTGATCATTACACATTTAAAAGTTAAATTTAATTTCATGTTTTAATTCATTCTAGATTCTTTAAAAAAATATTTTCCTCCTCCTCTTTGTTTCTCACCCACATACCCTAGATTGGTTAATAATTAATAAATAATGCATCAGAAGATCCCATTTAAAAGTACCAAAAATTATGGATGGATAATAAAATTTTACCAATGTGTACACTTTTTCACATATCATGTATCCTTGTTTATTGCACCAGGACACCCATGTGGAATCTGGGCCATCTTGTAATGAATATATTCCTTATTTATTAAATACACCACATTTTTACTAGCTAGGGTGGCACACAAATTTTCTAGAACACATGTTGTATATCTTTCCTACACATCATGTAGTCCATGTGTTTTCAAGGAAAAAACATGAGGTCAAGATTCATTGTATTAGTACACCTTGTGTACTTAATACACAACACATACATATTAGATGTCACGTAACTTGAATTACACACCATTTAACTTTTTTATACATCATTTACTTTATAAATGTCTACAAGAAGTATATGGAGAGTCCTTAGGAATGTATCGTAGATATCTGATGATGTGATGTACACATCGTGTATCCATCTTGTATACACTATGTACTTTACCCATTGACATGGAAAAGTTAAATTTAATCAATTACTCTATTAAACCTCATTGAAATGAATTCTGTGAGTTATTAAATTGTCACTATATTATGATTATTATGTTTTATATTATATTAAATGCATAATTAATTCCACATAATATTCAAATATAAAATTAATTTATGGTTATTTATTAGTAAAGAATCAACATATTAAATTGTATAGGAAACATAAATATTCATGTGTTCCAGGTGGAATTAATTCAGTAATACAAAACATGAAATTATAACACATTCCATGTATATAACATGTTTTATGAGTGCATTGTATACAATTAGAACAATACCGAGTAGTTCAGACAAATAATCTTTGAGTTATTTCCAAGTATAAAGTTGTGTACTATTCTATTATGTTTTAAATAAAATAAAATATTTTATTTTATTTAAAATCACAACAAATAGGAATTTTAGTATGATTATATGGAATGAGATAAAATTAATTAATTTATTAATAAAATAATTAATCATATTAATTCGAGCATATTTTATCTTATCACATAATGAATTGAAATGAATACTAGCTAGATATTTTGAATGCACAGTCATTTCATGTGTATGATCGATCATGATATTTGACTAAAACTATGTATATTTTAGTTTAATTTAATTAAATTTTATTGAATGGGTTTGAAATTATTGATTAATAAATCATATATGATGGAATTCATTTCAAACCTCCCTCATTTATTATATAGGACCTATGTGTCCAAGGTTATTTTATGTAATTCCCTTTAACCAATCATTTAGTTCTTCTAACCTATGTGTCAGTTATAAACCATATGTAATAAAATGAGTATCTTAAGGAACATAGAGTCAGTTCAAGGGGGATTTTAGGAAGAGATAATTCAAGATATAACCGAGATGAAACCAACACAAGTGATACATAGGTAGAAATTTGGAATGTTGAAACTCATTCTATGACTGGAACAAGGAGTTTTCCCCTAGATTTATAGGTTTATTTTTTTTTCTTTCTCAATAAATCAACCAATATATAATATCGTGATCATGTCATTTATTTTTTGTCATATGCATGATTTATTTTATGGATTCAAGATCATGATCACATGAATTAATATACTAATATGAAAATATAGAATTAAAATAAATGGTTAATGTATAAATGTTTCATCGGAACGTGGTTAATCCTTAAAGTAAAATCCACTTTATATTAACGATACATGTAAAGGGTTAAATAATAAATCTTTATGCATAGTAAACAAAATCCCTCAAGTTAATGTTAATTTTTTAATCCTTCCATAGGATTAATTAAAATGGACCTATATTTAAAGTTTCGGTTTGGCCTCCATCAGGGGAACTTTTAATCATCGGGAAGTTTTAACTGAGATAGTGGGTTGACTTAACCGAAACTGTATTAGTTATAATGGCCTTTATTTTTCCAATATAAATTTAGAGGTAAGTATCGATATAATGTGATTCAATATTTCGGTATTGGTGAGTCCACTCAAAATTTCCAGGAGATTCTAGTTTACAGTTTGCAATAATTCCTACCAAAATGATTTCTTATAATTTTCATGGCCTCTATTTGGATTATAATAAGAGAAATATAGATCCTTGACAATAGAATTTCTATGAAAAGGGTAATTCTAAGTTCAATTGTGAGGGCTAATAAGATTTGATAAAATAGTGAGATACTTAATAAAATTAAAATTATTATGTCTCATATAATTTATAATCAAGAAAAGGTACTAATAATTTTCTATTTTATTATTGTAGAATAATGAAAATTTCATCAATCATATTATACATGTGATCAATTCTAAAGAAAGACCATCTCCTAATAGGCAGTAACTTCCAAGAATGGTTCAGATGCCTTTGGGTGGTGTTGTGCTATGAACAGAAGTATTACATACTAGAATCCTCAATTCATGATCAATTTTAAAAAGAGATCAGTGGCCAAGAGTTCACTATCTATGATAAAAACCTGAGTGATGTGGTTGATGTTTAGTGTTTAATGCTTTCATCAATGTCTTATGAACTTGTGAAGTCACATGAATACACAAATGATTATAGCATGTCCAACATCTCCATGATCCTTATTAAAAGAGATAAAGATAAGAATAGTTTGAGATATCTTAGATTCTCTTTTAGTGAAAACTTGGAGAAGGTGTGCCATTGGTGCCTCATGTAGTCAAACTCATTGGCTACATTGAGCACCTATAGGTTCTTGGGTTTAAGATACCTGAAGAAATGTGAACCAATCACATTATTTCATCACCCCTTATATCTTATCCATATTTTTTAAAAATTTAAATATGAATAAAATAGAGAAGTCTCTCTCAGATCTTGTCACTCTACTTCACCAAGTTGACAAGGATATTAAGCATGAAAAACATTCCATCCTTATAGTGAATAAAATTAAAGACCTTGAAAATAGCTCCAAGTATAACTCAAAGTCTAAATCTTCTTTATAATTCCCTTACAAGAAGAGAATAATCAAGGGAAAATCAAGAGAATAAGATGATATCTATTTTTCATGAGTCAATAAGGTCCACTATAAGAAAAATCATATCTAGGAAAAGAATAAAGGTAAATATTCTGGTGTGTTTTTTATCCAGTGAAATTTATCCATTTCCAATAATTGGATATTATATACAACATGTGGTTCACACATATGTACTAAAATACAAGAAAAAATAGATTCTAAAAGATTTCCTAAGTTGAGGTAGATCTATGAGCAGCCAATGAAGACAGAATTGCAGTTGTGGTTGTTGGGTACTACCACCTCACATTGAAAATGAGAATGATATTGGTTTTAAAATATCGTTATTATGTTCTTCCACTCACTAAAAAAATTATTTCTATATCCATACTTGATACAGTTAGATTTATTTTAAAATTTGGGAATAAATGTTACTATTTTATAAAGAAATCATTTTTATAGTAATTTTTATTTAAATAGTGGTATTTACATGTTGGATTACACAAACCAAGTAATGAAATAAATAATGGAAATAGTTAACATGATTCATACCACACCCAACCATGGAATCACTAGATATGTTATGTAACTAATTTTTTTTTAACATATTACACCATTATGTATATTTATATTATTTTTAACTAAAACCACTTAGTGTATGTTATTCATATTTACTAGGAAACAAATGACCAATTTTTATTTTTGTCTAAAATTTGAAAGGGCCACTGGGATTCAAGATTTGGTTCATTCTGATGTTTGTGGACCATTTCTAGTTAAATCCATGGGTATTTAATCGTAATTTATAACTTTTACTAATGACTTTAGAAGATATGAATATGTCTACTTAATGAAGTATAAGTTAGATTCTTTAGATAGATTCAAAGAATAAAAGAATAAATTTGAGAACTATATTATTAGTAAGATTAAGAAACTTCTCTTAGAATGTGGTGGGGAATATCTTAATGAAGATTTCATTGATTATTTATGGGATTTTGGGATTCTATCCTAAATCTCTCTTCCTTATACACAATGATATAATGGTGTAAGTTAAAGGAGGAACTGAATCCCATTATAAATGGTGAGATCAATGATGAGTCATGCAAGTCTTCCATTATGCTTTTGGGGATACACATTCTAGACACCAACACATATTCTAAACTAAGTTCCAAATAAAGTGGAAAACGGTATTTTATATGAAATTTGGTATGAAAAAAATCCCATGTTTTCACATGTAAGAGTGTGGTGATACAAATTGTTTATTAAGGCTATTTATGAGAAAAAAATTTCACCTGATGTGATAAATGTTTCTCTATAGTATATCCTAAGAAAACAAGGGGATATTACTAATAGAACACTTTAGATAAAATGTTTTTGGTTGATAGACATCCTGTATTCCTTACGAGGGATAATATATCTAAAAGTGTTTTTGAGAGAGAGATAGACTTTGATAAAGTCTATGCTCAAGATACAAAAGAGTTGGAATAAGAAATGACTCCACAAAATCCACATAGAAGATAACATTATAGAGACACAAGTACTTTATATAATTAAAATATATGTTATAGAACATAAAAGATATGTCTTTCTAGTAATAGAGGATAGTTATTCATTATTATTTGATAATAATTATCTTGTAACCTATAAGGAAGCAATAAGTGGCACAACAGTTTCTAAGTGGAAAGAAGCTATGAATTATAAAATGGATTCCATGTATCCAAACCGAGTTAAGATTTTTGTATATCCTCTAGTGGATGTAAAAACAATTGGTTGTAAATGGGAATTCAAGAAGAAACTGGACATGGATGGATTGATCATTACTTATAAATGGTTGTAAAAGGGTTCAAACAGCGTCAAGGCAGAGACTACGATGAAACATTTTTACCAGATTCTATACAAAAATCCTCCATAATTATACTTTTATATTTTATTACCATGAATATGATATTTGGTAAATAGATTCCATAATATCCTTCCCCAACATAAACCTTCAATAATATGTCTATATAAAACAACCCAAAGAATTTTTTACTAAAAATTATGCCAACAAGTCATAAAAACTACAGAGATCCATTTATGGATTAAAGAAATAATCAAATTAATGTAAATATCAATTTGATGAAGCCATAATATAATTTGGTTTCGTAAAAATGAATGTGAATCTTGTGTCTATAAATGGATTAATGTGAGTGTAGTTGTTTTCCTTATAGTTTATGTTGATGACATACAATTTAATAGAAATGAAATGCAAGCCTTATATTATATTAAATATAGGTTTAACAATTTATTCTCTGTAAAGGACTTAGTCAAATTATTATATATTCTTGGGATTAATATCCATTGTGATATATCTAAGAGACATCTTATTCTAAGTTAATGTACATATATTGAAAAATATTGAAATTATTTTGTATGGAACAATCCAAGAGTGTCACGAACCAACCCAGGTCGACCCCGAACCGGTCACCCGAGTCGGTCCGTGGCATGGCCCGAGAGGCGTTCCCGATCCTCCCGGGCTGGCGACAAGCGCCAGGGCATCACAGAGTACACGGGGGAATGATTTTGCCCAATAAAAATTTACTAAGGAACAGAAATAAACAAACGACAATAAAATAAACATCCAAAAACATAACTAACCTGACCACGAACCAGAACCCCTCGTGATCCCGAGAGTCGCCCAACAAACCACAACCAACTCTCGCCCACGGCGAGCAAGCTCAAGTCAACCTGCAACAGAAACTAAAAACAAGAAAACACTATAGGCGTGAGTATTAAAACTCAGTAGGCTAGCCCGATAAATCTATTCCCAAAGCACTACCATTAAAAGAAGAATTTACCAACTTCTAGTTTGAACTACATTATAGAAAATATAGGTTTTCATACACACACACACTTTCCATTTTGAAAACAAGTAACAGCCCATTGCCCTTTTTAATTTAGAAGAATTTTTATGTTGGAAGGAACAGGTGAATTGCATTTTAAAACATTTTGCGAACAATTAGAAAACCAAACTTTAGTCATTAGTCAAAAATAAGATCACACACAACACACACTAAGGGCAACGGGAAAAAAGTGGCACACCAGGGTCGGCATCCAAACTCGACCTCTCAATCGTCTGCCGTATACAAATAAACACTAAATGAGACATGGGTCGAACCCAGGAGATCGTGAACAAACCAGAACGTACTATACATGTGACTCATCCTGAAGGCATGCCCTAACTCGATGACGTCATAACGCCCTAACGCCCGGCATAGCCCTACATGGCCTAACCGAGGGGCCCAATCCCCATAGCAGCAATAACTCAGTATTCCCCTGCTATGGGGCCACTAGCCAGTGCGTGATCTAAACTAGTGCAGCAATCGTTCTCAGATAATTCACTCAATATGCCAGGTTCCCATGTCAACACATATAATAAAAGAGGAGTGCATCCCTAATGTAAAACTAGTCAAGATGCACAAGCATCACATACTCCGCTCACCAAATCAACAAACACAAAAGATCACTCCAAAGAGACTTTTCAAAACATTAATTTCATTAAAAGTACCAAACGGGCCTCATGTACTTGATCAATACCAAATCAATTCCAAAAGAAGGATCAGACGTCGTCACATTTAAAACCAGAAAACACATTTAAAATCTCATTTAGGTAGACCAAATCACCATTTTAATTCTGAAGCGCAAACATAAGGGCCAAAGGGGCATTTTCAATATTGCGCAACAGCTAATCATGAAAAGAAAAGCTTTCGGTACGATGCAGAGAAAGAAGAAGTTCCAATTCCAGCAGTATAACTACTCTAGAAATAATAATATTTAAATACTACTTCCAATTTGATGAAAATTAATTAAATGACAAGAAATAAGTAAATTCTAAATTCAAAGGCAAGTGCAGTGGGAACCTACCTCGGATCGCAGACCAAACACAATGGCACGTCACGCCTCGCACAGACGCACAAGCATGCGCAAGCTGACGATCGCAGGACCATGGAAAAACCTTGTCAGCGCGCTGCAACCGCAAGGATAACTAAAATACATAAACACAGTCTCAACACAAACCAAACAAACAAATAGTGCAAAAGAACCACCACAACATATCTTCAAAACACAACTCGCACCTTCTACACTATTTACTAAACCGTATTAAAATTTATAAAAAAAAAATTTAAAGAAAAACCCACGGCTTTAGACACCCAAAACCTGCTCAAAACCCCTCCTTATAATTAAGCGCGCACTCGCAACTCATCAAATCAGAATGCGCACCACTACCCCAGTTAAGGTAACAAATTACACGACTTAAAAAAAACTCCGCATGTCAAAAAAAACATTTTTAAACCAATTGCACATAAAACCCATTACTCTGGACCTTGCAAGTCACCAATTTAATTATCACAAAGTGCAAAACGTTAAACAGGTGAACACTAACTAGAGAAGATAAGTGAAAAAGGGGAAACTCTCCTCAAACGATGAAGAACGTCATAAAAATGGTGCGGAACGTTGTTCGCACCTCAACCGCACTAGCGAAAACAAAAAAACAGCCCTAGACATCAATATCATATCATCAAATTTTGAAATTAAACCCTAAAAATATTAAAATCCTAAAATATGGGGTTTCAGAAAAGCAAAAACCGTAAATAAAGAACCAATTACCAAATAAAAAGAAAGAAACATCACTGGTTGTGTGGCTGGAAGATGGCCGGAGGGAGAGGGGGCTGCTGGAAAATTCTGCCGGAGAAGAGGGGTCGCCAAAGGGGCCTCGGCTAGTGGAGCTCGTGCGGCCAGGGGGTTGTTTGGAGATAGAGGGAGGAGCCGGTGGTCGAGAGAGGGAGGAAGGAGGTGCGGCTGGAGGGAACGCCGCCGGAGGAGGGACGTCGGACGGGAGGCGGAGTGAGGAGGCGCGGCCGGAGGGGGCGTGCTGCTGGGGCGGCTCGGCCGATGGAGCAGGGCGGGCGAAGGGAGGTCGGCGGCTGGAATCGGAGGAGGCCGGCGGAGGGAAGGCCGGCGGAGGGAAGGCCGGCGGAGGGAAGAAGTGCGGCGGCCAGCGATGGGGAGAGCAGGGGACCGGGTTGCGCACAGCGAGGGAGGGGAGCGACGGGAAAGGGGATAGCGTAGGGTTAGAGGAGAGGAAATAAAGAGGGAAGAAAAAGGAGGAGAAAAAAAAAAGAAAAAGAGGAGAAAAGAAAAGAATAAGAAAAAAGAGAATAAAAAAAAGAAAATAAAATTAAAACAAAACAAAATAAAACAATTTAAATTAATAATTATACTAATACTAAATTTGTTAATTAATTATAATGGAAATAGTTATTATAAATATACATACACATATTTACATATAACTAAACATATATAAAACATGTGAACATATATATAAACCTATATATATATATATATATAAATACAAAAACATATTGATAATAATAATATTAATAATAGTAATTATTATTATAATTAAAACATATATACATATATATATAAACCCACATGAACAAATTTATTAACATACATATATGAATATACATGACATATTATAACCATATATGCATATATATACTCATATGCATAAACACATTTACGCATAAACATATAGTGTTAATAAATATATATGCATCAGCATACGTGTATATATACACATATATACATACATATATGCATATTATGTTAAAAATAATAATAATAATATATGAACATATATACCCATACACATACACATATATAATCATATATATATGTATATATATATATATATTAATCCACTCAACAAGCGAATTTAATTACGTTAAAACTAAAAGACCGCGGGGTACGCGCGCACTGCACGGTACCCAAGAGGACTGCAAACGGGCTGCGCGTCACAACCGTATGGTGTTCGCGCACTATTCCAAACCATAAACTCATCCAAACATTAAAATTTCCAACCGGGACTCGCCCGCACACATGCAAAAACACCCGACGCCATGATAAATAAAATAAATAAAGTAAAATAAAAACAGGTGTGACAATTCTCCCCACCATAAAGCTTTCCGCCCCCGGAAAGCCATAACAAGTTCAAAACCCCACATGAAAAACCGACATTACTTCACAATTTAAAGAAAAAACTAAAGAACGACAACAAAGAGATTCCGAAACACTCCCAAAAAGGGGAGCGATAAACCAAAAGAACTCATATAATATGAACAAATTACCCGCTAAGTGTCACCCGCCCCCAAAAGTGTGAGCACCCCCAGTTGATCGCTTCAAAGGACAAAGAACTTTAACAATAGTAGATCCAGACCAAACATACACCCACCTTAACACTATTCAACAGAACTCAACCAATTTCTTCATCCTCATTTCAACCTTACAACACAACATCCGGAACAACGCCAAAAAAAACACAACGACTCTTTTGAAACTAACAAACAGGTCAAATCCACATCCAACGCGTACCTCTTAAAACCTTACTCCAATATGACACCGGAACTCTCATGCCCCAACTCCTTACCAAAAGAAGAAAAGAAAAAAAAGTTTTGTTGTTCCATATAAGACCAACCACAGCCCAACCAAAACCTAGAACCAAACGGAGTGATTGACACGGGAGGTCCGTATGGACTCCCCACCATAAGAAACAAGCTAAACTGAATTTAGCGAGACCCGTGATGGGTATCCACACCATAAGAATTAAGTCAGTTCCTGGAATAGGACCAGAACGCCATCACCTGAGACAAAAAATCATGATCACCATAATTTTCAACATGGGGAGGTCGAATGGACTCCCCACCATAAAGCTTTCGAGAAGAGAAGAATAAGAGGACCTCCAGGCATTATCACCAGCCATCACTTCCCACGGGTGGGAGGGGGGGCCCTGTCCAACACACCACCCCCACCCGGAAAGCATAAAGCGAGCAGCTCTTAATAAATGAGAGCAACGACATGACCAGGCAGTTATTACACATAAACTAGGCATAATGAGGAAAATGATTCCGACTACGCGCACTTACTGAGAATAACACCCTGTCGCAAGACTTCACCTTTCGTTGGAGCTCCCCCGACTACGCGCTAGCTTCACTCCGAGACCTGCGGCTGGAGCTCTGATGAATGAAGCATCTTCCGGCTTCGCAGTCAGGTTTATGAAACCCCAGAAGCATGACACAGAACCATTTTTTTTTTAACAATCACACATCCATAAGATCAAAGGTTTAAAAGAGTTCAGCCACAACCATTCTTTCGACTGAAAGAAAAGAACACCACAAAACAGTACATGTAACGACTACTACATCCATGAAGCATCACGAAAAAGGAAAACATCAAGCTCATCCACTAATATCTCCCTACTCCTGCTGATGGGCTGAAGTGACCTTCGACGATCCAGGTCTGGCTTTAGTGCGCTTCTTGGAAACACCTCGGCAAAATCGCTTCAAGTGACCTAGACGTCCACAGGTGTGGCAGGGTCTTGGAGCACTTGGACATGTCGGATTTTTGTGACCCTTCCTACCACACTGGTGACAGATCACAACATTGCGCTGTGAAGAAGGTGACTGAAGGTCTGAAGGCCTCTTGATTCCTCTACCAGCACCACCAGCGTCAGGTCGCTTCTTACTCTTCTTACTAGCATCATCTGAAATGCTTCCCAAAGCTGGAGGATTCGCCACCTCAAGTCCTCCTACTAGCTCAGCTTCAGCAAGAAAGGCTTGCTCGACAACATCCGAGAAGGTGGTTAGGTTGAGCTCTTCCACTCTCGAACGCAGCTCAGGTCGGAGCCCAGACTCAAATTGTCGAGCCTTCCCGTGATCATTCGCAACAAACCACTGATCATACGGAACTAGGTCTACAAAATGTCGATAGAACTCCAGTACCGATTCAACGCCCTGCTGGAGACAACACAACTCCATCCTCTTCCTCAGCTTCGTCAACTCAGAGAAGTGTTGTTGGATGAATGATGACTTGAAAAACTCCCATGTCAAATCTTCCCCAGGCTTGTTCCGAGATATGGACTTCCACCATTTCCAGGTTGGACCTTCAAGCATGAAGGTAGCCAACTTCACCTTTAATGACTCAGGTAGACCAATGGAACTGAACTTCCTTTCAATCTTCTGCAACCACTCCTCTGCCTCAAGAGGTCCTGCTTGTCCATAAAAGAGAGGCGGGTTCAACTTCCGGAACTCCAAAACATAATCGATGGGCTGACCAACTGGAGGATTAACTGAGGATGCACCACCTGAAGATGCACATTTAGCATCCATCGATCCTTCGTGGGGGCGAACACTACGGAACAAAGAAACGAGGAACTTGATCAAAACATAACCAATACCATTTGAAATTCAACATTACTCAATGAGTTTCAAAATGAAGGAAAAACTCATTCACTAAAGGGGAAACTAGTAATGATGGTTGACTCGACCATATGGTTGGCGGCCATACGTCAGCCATACCATCGTCACTGAGAGAATTGTAGGGTGAAGTCTCCGACTCCACAAGGCTTTCCAGGCCCTGTGAGCTCACGAAGCTACTTTCCCAACTCCCTTTTCATTTCCCAACATAAAACAGTCCAGAAGACCCAAAAGACAGTAACAACCCAAACATCTCATGGTAACTCGAGGTTTAGAACGAGCAAGGGTTCATGACGTCCTTCCCGTTCCAACACCTCGAGTTCGAGAAACTTTACTCCCTTTACCATGAAAACTCCAAATAGCAATGGGCGCTCTGAAAAAACAAGGTCTGCTCAGGAGCCGACCTGCTCTGATACCATTTTGTCACGAACCAACCCAGGTCGACCCCGAACCGGTCACCCGAGTCGGTCTGTGGCATGGCCCAAGAGGCGTTCCCGATCCTCCCGGGCTGGCGACAAGCGCCAGGGCATCACAGAGTACACGGGGGAACGATTTCTCCCAATAAAAATTTACTAAGGAACAGAAATAAACAAACGACAATAAAATAAACAGCCAAAAACATAACTAACCTGACCACGAACCAGAACCCCTCGTGATCCCGAGAGTCGCCCAACAAACCACAACCAACTCTCGCCCACGGCGAGCAAGCTCAAGTCAACCTGCAACAGAAACTAAAAACAAGAAAACACTATAGGCGTGAGTATTAAAACTCAGTAGGCTAGCCCGATAAATCTATTCCCAAAGAACTACCATTAAAAGAAGAATTTACCAACTTCTAGTTTGAACTACATTATAGAAAATATAGGTTTTCATACACACACACACTTTCCATTTTGAAAACAAGTAACAGCCCATTGCCCTTTTTAATTTAGAAGAATTTTTATGTTGGAAGGAACAGGTGAATTGCATTTTAAAACATTTTGCGAACAATTAGAAAACCAAACTTTAGTCATTAGTCAAAAATAAGATCACACACAACACACACTAAGGGCAACGGGAAAAAAGTGGCACACCAGGGTCGGCATCCAAACTCGACCTCTCAATCGTCTGCCGTATACAAATAAACACTAAATGAGACATGGGTCGAACCCAGGAGATCGTGAACAAACCAGAACGTACTATACATGTGACTCATCCTGAAGGCATGCCCTAACTCGATGACGTCATAACGCCCTAACGCCCGGCATAGCCCTACATGGCCTAACCGAGGGGCCCAATCCCCATAGCAGCAATAACTCAGTATTCCCCTGCTATGGGGCCACTAGCCAGTGCGTGATCTAAACTAGTGCAGCAATCGTTCTCAGATAATTCACTCAATATGCCAGGTTCCCATGTCAGCACATATAATAAAAGAGGAGTGCATCCCTAATGTAAAACTAGTCAAGATGCACAAGCATCACATACTCCGCTCACCAAATCAACAAACACAAAAGATCACTCCAAAGAGACTTTTCAAAACATTAATTTCATTAAAAGTACCAAACGGGCCTCATGTACTTGATCAATACCAAATCAATTCCAAAAGAAGGATCAGACGTCGTCACATTTAAAACCAGAAAACACATTTAAAATCTCATTTAGCTAAACCAAATCACCATTTTAATTCTGAAGCGCAAACATAAGGGCCAAAGGGGCATTTTCAATATTGCGCAACAGCTAATCATGAAAAGAAAAGCTTTCGGTACGATGCAGAGAAAGAAGAAGTTACAATTCCAGCAGTATAACTACTCTAGAAATAATAATATTTAAATACTACTTCCAATTTGATGAAAATTAATTAAATGACAAGAAATAAGTAAATTATAAATTCAAAGGCAAGTGCAGTGGGAACCTACCTCGGATCGCAGACCAAACACAATGGCACGTCACGCCTCGCACAGACGCACAAGCATGCGCAAGCTGACGATCGCAGGACCATGGAAAAACCTTGTCAGCGCGCTGCAACTGCAAGGATAACTAAAATACATAAACATAGTCTCAACACAAACCAAACAAACAAATAGTGCAAAAGAACCACCACAACATATCTTCAAAACACAACTCACACCTTCTACACTATTTACTAAACCGTATTAAAATTTATAAAAAAAAATTTTAAAGAAAAACCCACGGCTTTAGACACCCAAAACCTGCTCAAAACCCCTCCTTATAATTAAGCGCGCACTCGCAACTCATCAAATCAGAATGCGCACCACTACCCCAGTTAAGGTAACAAATTACACGACTTAAAAAAAACTCTGCATGTCAAAAAAAACATTTTTAAACCAATTGCACATAAAACCCATTACTCTGGACCTTGCAAGTCACCAATTTAATTATCACAAAGTGCAAAACGTTAAACAGGTGAACACTAACTAGAGAAGATAAGTGAAAAAGGGGAAACTCACCTCAAACGATGAAGAACGTCATAAAAATGGTGCGGAACGTTGTTCGCACCTCAACCGCACTAGCGAAAACAAAAAAACAGCCCTAGACATTAATATCATATCATCAAATTTTGAAATTAAACCCTAAAAATATTAAAATCCTAAAATATGGGGTTTCAGAAAAGCAAAAACCGTAAATAAAGAACCAATTACCAAATAAAAAGAAAGAAACATCACTGGTCGTGTGGCTGGAAGATGGCCAGAGGGAGAGGGGGCTGCTGGAAAATTCTGCCGGAGAAGAGGGGTCGCCAAAGGGGCCTCGGCTAGTGGAGCTCGTGCGGCCAGGGGGTTGTTTGGAGATGGAGGGAGGAGCCGGTGGTCGAGAGAGGGAGGAAGGAGGTGCGGCTGGAGGGAACGCCGCTGGAGGAGGGACGTCGGACGGGAGGCGGAGTGAGGAGGCGCGGCCGGAGGGGGCGTGCTGCTGGGGCGGCTCGGCCGATGGAGCAGGGCGGGCGAAGGGAGGTCGGCGGCTGGAATCGGAGGAGGCCGGCGGAGGGAAGGCCGGCAGAGGGAAGGCCGGCGGAGGGAAGAAGTGCGGCGTCCAGCGATGGGGAGAGCAGGGGACCGGGTTGCGCACAGCGAGGGAGGGGAGCGATGGGAAAGGGGATAGCGTAGGGTTAGAGGAGAGGAAAAAAAGAGGGAAGAAAAAGGAGGAGAAAAAAAAAGAAAAAGAGGAGAAAAGAAAAGAATAAGAAAAAAGAGAATAAAAAAATAAAATTAAAACAAAACAAAATAAAACAATTTAAATTAATAATTATACTAATACTAAATTTGTTAATTAATTATAATGGAAATAGTTATTATAAATATACATACACATATTTACATATAACTAAACATATATAAAACATGTGAACATATATATAAACCTATATATATATATATATATAAATACAAAAACATATTGATAATAATAATATTAATAATAGTAATTATTATTATAATTACAACATATATACATATATATATAAACCCACATGAACAAATTTATTAACATACATATATGAATATACATGACATATTATAACCATATATGCATATATATACTCATATGCATAAACACATTTACGCATAAACATATAGTGTTAATAAATATATATGCATCAGCATACGTGTATATATACACATATATACATACATATATGCATATTACGTTAAAAATAATAATAATAATATATGAACATATATACCCATACACATACACATATATAATCATATATATATGTATATATATATATATATTAATCCACTCAACAAGCGAATTTAATTACGTTAAAACTAAAAGACCGCGGGGTACGCGCGCACTGCACGGTACCCAAGAGGACTGCAAACGGGCTGCGCGTCACAACCGTATGGTGTTCGCGCACTATTCCAAACCATAAACTCATCCAAACATTAAAATTTCCAACCGGGACTCGCCCGCACACATGCAAAAACACCCGACGCCATGATAAATAAAATAAATAAAGTAAAATAAAAACAGGTGTGACAAAGAGGGTATTTTTTTAAGTGTCATGTGAAATACATATTTCCAAGAAAAAGTTTCTTGAGACACATGAGGATAGATATAGTATGAAAAGGATTCCATATACATAAATAAATAGTTTATTCATGTATACTATGATATCTACTAGGTTATATTTCACCTATACTTTAAGTATGGTAGGAAGATATCAAGATGGCCTAGCTTATTTCCATTGAATAGAAGTAAAAACTATCCTTAAGTATCCAAGTTGAACTAAGGATATGTTTTTGGTTTATGGAGTACATAATGATATAGTAATCATAGGATATATAGATGATAGTTTCCAAATAGATCAAGATTATTTGAAATCATGTTCATGGAACATCTTCAATCTCAATGGAAGTGTTGTGAAATGGAAGATCTCAAAGTTGGTTGTAGATGAAAATTCTATAATAGAGTTTGATTATATTTCATCTTCTCAGGTATATAAAGAATAATTTTATATGTGAATATTTTTCCAAGAGCATGATGTTATTCCTAGTAATAAAGATCATATCACACTCTATTGTGATAACACTACAGTGGTGTCTCTCATAAAGAACCCAAGATCACATCAGTGGATAAAGCACTTGCTTCAAAAATATCATCTCTTGAAAGATTTTTCTCAGAGAGGTGTATTCATAGTGATCATAGTATCCATAGAAGACAACATGGCATACCCCTTGACTAAATCCTTAACTCAATATAAACATAACCATAATGTGAGATCTAGTGGTTTCAAAGTCATTGGCAGTTTGATCTAGTCCATGTGGTAGTATATTAGAGTTAGTAACATAGAACCAACTGTGAGTACTTTGGATTGAGTGAATATTTAAATAAGTGAATATTAATTAAAATATCTTACTACATAACATTAATAGTTTTACATTAATTTAATGTAATAATGTATCATGGTATCTATTTCACCGAAAAGGTCATAATATCTCCCCTATATGATGAGAACCTCAAAATTACATAATGATATTCTTAAACCTTGTTCTATTATTAGATAAAATTATATGATGGGGCACATAGTATGTTTATTATCAGGTGTGAATACTCATAATAAAATGAGACTTTGTCTAAGTAAGTTCTCACTTGGTAATCTCCAAGATGGTAGATTATACGAACATACCCTACAGAATGAGTTTCACATGTTTATGTGTCATTGGATATCCCAATATACTAGCATGTTTAATTTTCCTTATACTTTAATATTATTATTAATGCATGTCATGAATCATGAACATAGATGTATTGCAATAAACCATGTTAAAACTAGTTCATGGTGAAGTTGGGTATGTTGGGTGCATCATAAATTGCATTTCATCAATTAATAAGTAGAGGATGGATTTATCCATTACATATTTATATAAGTTGATATCTAAGCCCTTGGATTAAAATACAACCAACACATTAAAATTACATGGCCATAGTGTAATAACGAGTTTATTTCAAACAATCAAATAAAGATGTATCAAGCATATTGGTTGATGAAATGTATGTTCAACCTACTTGATGAGATATTGTAATAAAGGGATTATATTACACAACAAGAACTTTTGTGTGGTTATTGATGTTGCAACATTAACTTATTTCTCATGGGTTCCTTGACCCATTTCTAGAAAATAATATTGGACTCTAGGAAATCTCGCTTAATTCCAATGAGAAAGATTCCTAGAGGGTCACACACTAAGTGTTTCAGTTAATCTAAATTAAATTCTATTTGAATTTAATTATTGTAATAAATATTATTCTCAAGACCAAGGAATAATTTTATTCATGTTTTATTGATCACATAAATTAAATAAATATTTATTTGTAAGGTAATTATTTAATTACATGGATATTTAATATTTATTTATTGAATGAATAAATATTTATCTAGGTATTTTATAAATTCCAAGTAGTACTAGAATATTGAGATTGTGTATGATGATAAACACTAATTTTAAAGATAGTATAATAACATTTATCATTGTTTTGGTTAACATTTAACATAAGAAAATAATAATATGATTATCATTAAATGGTATTGGATTATATATTGTTTAATATATTTTTTAAGGTACATTTTGTAATTAAATAATATTTTAAACCTAGCCCTATATCCATAAATACATGATTATATCTACTATGTAGAGATTGATCAAATTTGATAATTTTTATTCACAAATAGATCTAAAGAGCTCTCTTAAGAGTGAGGAACATAGTAGATATTCGCATTCCTCCTCCATTATCCTGATAATGAGAGTGCAAGGACGATTGTTAAAGCTCAAATGAATTATTGCAACAATAAATATGAACACCACAAGATGATCGATCCACTATTCCAGTACTTGATAATACATAAGTGTTGTTTAAAGATCGAATAATCATGTGTGGATCAGTGCTAGAGGTATTATACACTTGCATCTTACAAACATAATGATATTTTACTGAAAATGTTTTTTTAATGATAAATATCTTCATTAAAGAAATACCACAAGACTAAGGTATTATTTATTCTAATATATTTAAATTAATTTTAAATTTAATGTGAACAATATATTATTTTTTTTAGAAACATTTTTTAGTATTATTTGGAAAATTTTATTGCTCATGATGTTTACATATTTTACAATATGAAAATTATCCATAAAATCCAAAAATTTCTATGTTGGGATTAGCCCTAATAAGGACTTCTTCTATGACTGAAACCAATAAAATCATAAGATATATAATCTAGTGCCTTGAATCTATTTATATAAGAATTATAATAAGTAATAACCCTTTCATGTTCTCAAGGGAAACATATTCTTTATCTTTATTGCTAATATATAAATGGATCTCCATCAATATATCCAATGGAATGAAGCTTCAATACCATTAATCCATAGGAATTCCAAGATGTATCTCATACCATTCAAATTATTTATGAATTTTTTTAAGGGTGTCCCTAAGGTTAGTGTACATCAATGGGCTGTTAAACTAGATTATGCGGTTATTGTGTTGAATTTTATTTTGAGGTTAAAAGAAGCAATAATAGTTTTGTAGCAGTGAGGTTGTGTGTGGTAGTATGTTTATAGAGGTGACTTTGTAGGAGGTGGGAACTAGGATAATACTTGAAGCTATTATATATAATTATATGTTTTGTTATTTCATATGAACCACCACCCTATTCAGATAACCCAACCAATGATCAAGTGAGGTTTTGGGTACTAAGTGAATCCCCAATATCCAATATGTAGTGTAAATATATGGATTGATACCCTATCTCCTACTTTTCCTTCAATCTGTAACTACAGTCATGTGGTTTTCATTATGTTGGTGTGGTATAAGGTGTACTAACATGTGGTTATTTTTATGAGGTTGTGGTATAATTTAGTGTTTAGATATGGGATGTGATGATATTTTCCAAACATATTTTGTTAAAATATGAGGGTGACTAGATCAGTGGGAAAGTGGGTGTCCCTAAGGTTATCTCTCACTAGGTTCTTCTTGACCATCACCCTTCTTAGGCACATCAAACATAATACGTGTCTTCATAACTTAGGGAAGGAAACATAAAAAGGGGTGAGATCATATCCTCGGTAAGGGTAAACAAGGGAGGAATGCAAGAATAAACATGAGCATAGAGGTATGAGAATGTGATTATAACATTATAATATCACACCCTACATATCATAATATTGGAAAAATGAATCATGCAATAAAGCCTAATAATTCATAAGACATGAATCATAAGGAAATAAAGAACTTAAGCCATGAAATAATATCATAGGAATAATACATGGAATTGTGGCATACATAAACATGTGATATCATTCCCTATAAGTCAATACTCATAGATAGAACTTATTAGGAAACTTTATGGGAACTAAACATATTGGATGGGAGATACCACCATCCCCAGTTACAGTTATTTCCTTATAAGGGATTTAGTTTCCCATCTTCATATAATGGATCAATTTTTCCCATTTTCCATCTTCATATTGACTACACCTACTGGGTGGGACACACCACCATCCTCAATCGTAGTCCTTTCCTTGTAAGGGATTGAGTTTCTCCATCTTCCCATAATGGATCAATCCCATCAACTCAATTCCCATCATTATCTCATGAGATATAAATCTTTACCCAATGTATTGTAGGGAGATATAGGTCCCACCCATCTTATAATAAAATCATTCATATATGTTTAACAAGATAATAAAATATTCATCATATCATGATCCAAAGAAAAAGATATGGGTTCTATAAACATCAAATCATAACCCATTAAATGAAATGGGTATCATTAAAATTTCATCACATCAAAACTTATGGAAAATATATAGGCTTCATAATAATTTCATCAAAGCATAACCCATGGAAAGAAGCGGGTTTTAAAAGAATATAACCCATGAAAGAGAAATGGGTGTCATAAACATCATTCCATCAAAACATAAACCATTCAAGAAATAATATGTATGGAACCTTTAAATCATTTAACTAAAGTTAATGAGTAACATCAATGGATGTTATCTTATATGAAAAATAACTTGGAAGGATAATTTGAAAAAAAATCTTGAGGTAAATATTTTTTCTTCTTTAAAAAATATATTTAGAACATAAAACATTTTGAAAATAATTTTATTAAAAATAAACTTGAAAACTTATAAATAAATCTATGAAAAAATTTTGGAAACCTTTTTCTTTGAAAATATATAAAAATATCTTGAAAATGTTTTGAAAACCTTTTTCCTTGAAAAATTATAAAAGAAGATTAAAAACATTTTGAAAATGTTTTTCCTTGAAAATTCTTTGAAAACATATAAAATAATCTTTTATATCATTTAAACTATTTTCTTTGAAAAAAATATTTTTAAAATATATAAATTATGTTTTGAAAATCATTTAAAACACATTTTTAAACATAAAACATTTTTGAAAGACTTTTTATTTTAAAAAACACTTTAAGAAAACTCATGATATTTATTGAGTTATGGATCATAATATTTCATCAATGGGAGCATAATCATGAACAATCTTGATAAATAGTGAGATTGTAGCTATAAACTGTTACCAATTTGGTAACATTGAATAATACCATAATAGAAAGGATAAAATTATAGGAATATTAAAATATAATTAATAGAGTAATATTCATGATATAACATGTCAAAGGTAGTGTATATAACTCATTTAATAATATAGGTGTATAACATGGCATGTGTCTCGAAAAAGGCAATTTAAGAAGAAAATACTTTACTGATTTAGTAACTTTTGAAACATAAACCCCATGAGAAAAAGATAATAAAATGGATATATGAATACCTATAAATTTAATTATAAGATTAATATAATAAATTAATGGTCAGTATATATACCACAAAAAATAAATGAGTGGTGTATAAGGCATGTATCTCACAAAAATAAAAAGTGAGTTGAAATTCCCTTACCATGTGTCTTGACTCTAGTCGTACTCATTAAAAACTCTTGTATAATAAATATAAGTTTATTATACATATATAAAAACCAAATTATTATATCTAATTCCATATATGGTTTGAATATGACTTTATATTACCCTTTTATTAACAATTTTATGTTAAGGTTTCACTTCGGGTATTATTCACTTTGTTTTTTGCATTTGTCTTAATTTGTTGCATCTTTGGTACTTATACTTATATCATGATTTTAAGAAGTTAAACCATGATATAAATATAATTTATATTAATTATATGTTTATAATAATAACCTGTATAATATATAATTATAAAATGGAATACACTTTTCATAGAAACGATAGGCTTTATGTATGCATGAATTCCATTTCCGTTTCATTGTTGTATTGAAAGAAAGAGAGTAAATGAAATATATATATATACATATACATATCATAATTAAATTTTAATTATTATATAATATATATCATATAAGTTTACTAAACTCATCCTTAACACATTCCATGTAGAGTGTGAACAAATCACATCACTTTGAGGTGGCAGTAGTCAACACTTCCTCAAACGAAATTATCGTATTACACAAAATGAAAAGTATAAGGATATGTGTTGTAAAAAAATATTAATTCTTAAATACATAATAAATATCATATATATTATATTTAAACATAGTTTCTATCATAATTTCAACCATGATAATTGGTAAAGGAAGAATGAAAAATCATCGTTCTGTGTGGCGATAGTTCACCGTACACATAAACAGTATATTTGTTACCCATTAGATGGATGTGTATATAATTGTAGGTAAAAAACATAGAATAAAAAATCTAATTATATTTATGATACTGGTTTTGTTTTATAATCATGGAATAAGTATAGTGGAGGGGGTGGATAATGAAAATAAGATAAGGAGCTCGAGTGAGGATATTACCTCTTCTTTGGGAAACTCTTTTTGGTTTTCACCAAAGGGATTACATATATTAATTTATTCCCAAATATATAATTAAAGTAGGAAGTTAGGAATTTTTTTGAGTCTATCGGGAAAATATTGGTCAAACTTGAGTGGTTTTAGAGGCATTACTAAGTGGGATAGTTCTTGCCTTTTATAGTGGAAGGGGAGTGGCGGTCTTGTAAATACCAAAAGGTATTCATTAATGGGAGGTATAAATTATCTAATTTGCATAAAAAAAATGGTCAAATAATGGATTAAATAGGAATAATTCTTAATAATAACCTCCACCACACAAAAATATGTTCATTTAATAATTTATTTCCTTAACTTCTAAGTTTCCCCAATTTTATCATTTTGGTTTTTATTAAAGACACCAGTTTTCTAACCTATGTGATTTAACCATTAATAATAAATTAAATTAATTTTTTTTTTTGAAAATATATATCCAATTAATTATAAATATAATACATAATTTAAAAAATAAAAATATTATATGTTTTTGAAATTAATTTTAAAACAAGCGCATGTGACGCACAAAAAAAATGCATAAACTTTGACCGTGCTAAAACTATTTTTACAATATATATGTCAATATGTTAATTATAAAAAATAAATTGGTTCATTAACAGAACATATTTAATATTTATTACCACTTAAAAATAACTTTAAATAAGATATTATTTTTATTAATTTTAAATCATTTAATAAAATATCATTTATCGTAAAATAACATTAATGTTAATTTTGACATTATTTATTTAATTTTAATTTTAAAATATCAAAACAATATTTGAATTCAAATATATTAAGTTAAAAGATATTTAAAAAGATATATTCATCTAAAAAAATAATTATGGACAAAAATTCAGTCAATTTACTTCACTTTTAATATTTTCAGTATCATTTATTTTAGTTAATTATTAACTAAATAATCACTACATTGGCATTTCTTAAGCATTTTAAGTAACTAAATCATTTATAAAAATTAATGATAAATTATTATGATAAAATAACCCATTTATATTTCAGAATTATATGCATAACCGAAAATATGATGTTTTTTATATATCTCGAAGTTTTATAAATGTTAAAGGTAAGGAAAGTTCCCTTTTTGTTTTTTTTTCCTTACTTAACCTTTTATATAGGTCACTTCCATTTAATAATATCACAATAACCCATAAAATTCAAAATCAATAGGGTATATGGTCGAATTATTTATAGTTAAGTTCTTTTGGAAAAGTTTCTAGGTCATTTTGGTTCTTAATATTAAGTTTTATTCCCTTATTAAGTTTAATTTTACCTTAATCACTGTAATTAATTTTAATCACCTTCACTAATGTTTTTGGTTAAAAATTAAGTTAATCTTATTAGACCAAAAATATTATATTAATTAAAACTATGTATGTCTATTTTTCAAAATAAAAATCATAGAAATTATAAAATTAAGTTTAAAGTTAATCTCGTGAACGTAACGAGAAAGCGAGTTTTTTTAAGTAAAAACATTCAAAAGTTCAATAAGTGTTTATATCTAATTTCAATATAAAAAATAATTCCAATGAAATAAATTGGATCAATATATGTATAATTTATATATTGTGACTTTATAAACTAATTTAAAATACAATTTAACATTAACAATTATTTAAACAAAAAGAAGGTTTTTAACTAAAATACAGTATTTTTCACAATTCATCAAAAAATGAAGTTTCTTAGAAAAATCCTAAACATTTACCCTAAGACAATTTCTACATTATGAATTAAAAAATAATTTCTATTTTTACAAATAAAATTCATAAAATTTTCAAAATTTAGTTTTAATATAATAGGTTCATTATTAAAAATTGATAAAACTATATTAACAAATATATTTGTTTTTATGTGCGAAATTGGGTTTGTTACTATATTATGTTTATTAAAAAAATTGTATGAATATAAAAACTATTTTATTTGATATATAATATATATATTACATTAATATCACTCACTAATTGTAATTAATTTAATTTATCATGATATAATATATTTGTGAGCATAAAAATAGTTTTCTATAAAAACAGTCCCTTTATATTCAATTGATTCTTAAATTTATTTCTAATTCATTTGTAACTAATGAATTCAACCATGTATTTTTATAAGTTATTTAATAATATTCATAAATATCAACTTAATATCTAGTTTATATATTATTATATTAAATAATAATAATTTTAATAATATATTATAGTTTGGTAACACTCGGTCTTGTGTGTTACGCAAGACATCGATGAAAGTCAATATTGAATGTAATGTGCACTAACCTTACTGTTCCGTGTATAGAATGTTAAAATTTATGTTTCATCTAGTGCATCATAACTTTTTATTTCATATAAATCAATCCAAAAATAGGGATTTGATATAAAAAACTATTTTTAGTGTTGCATGAAATGAAAAATATCAAAAAGATAAAATTTATTCAAAAATATATATTTCACAAAATCTCGGGGTGTTACATTTTACCCCCCTTAAAATGAATTTTTCCCTCAAAATTCATCTTGATTATTAATGGTTTAATACTTGAATATTCCTTTCATAGAAACCTACATCACAAAAATGAACACTAAAACTTACATTAAAAAAAGAAAATTTGTAACCATAACGGTTACCTAGAGTAAGAAATAGCAGGGTTTCCATCTATGAAAAAATATGTGGAAAGTGGAAACATGAACATGGAAGATAAATATAACTATCAAGTTCTGGAGGAGAGTGATATATAACTTGGTCAGAAGAAAGTTAATAATCACAAATCCATAAATCTATGATTATCTAAGGGACTATTTTATTCATTGGAAACAAAGGTGTTAGGATAACCTTTTTGGTTTTAATATCCTTTCCCTATAGTTAAATAATTTTCATGAGAAGTTATACTTACTTGATTTCATTTCATTTCATAAGTAAAATCTAACCTTTTGTCATGTCTTGACCAATTTCCACTTCACTTCTTTCTTCACAAAGGAAGGTAAATTTTTCATTCCTAAAGCACTAAAATATCATGAGATCCATGATAATTAATCCCATCTCTCTTCAGTTACCATCAACACTGAGTTATTAGAGTAGGTTATCAAATATTTATAAATCCTCATATAGTGATATAATACTTTAATCTCACAAAATTCATCCTAAGTTAAACTTAAACATTCCATAAATGGTTAAACTTATAACCCTTCTAAAATTTGAAAATCAGATTAACATTGATCCACCATATATTATAAAGTAGCTCTTGGTTTTCATATTACAAACATGTGAATACCTACATCAAGTATTCTCTTGAAATATGGTAATGACCTGAATTACCATAAATACTTTTAGAAAACATGCATGCTTCATTATTCCAAATATTATTGGATATATTCCTTAAATATAAGAAGTTTTAAACTTCACACATGATGAAATATACCACTTTATAGAAAAATTAATAATCGTATTTAGGGTAATCAGTGTTATAAACTTTACTTTATCTAAATCAATCATCTCTTTATCCAACCTAAACATAATTTTCTCAACATATTGATCACATTAAGGGTTACCTTCCCTTAATCAAAATATCACTTTTATAAGTCTTTATAACCATTCAAAATAACCCTTTCAATCCTTAATAAAAACTTGATCTGAAAATACTTATATATTTCATGATTCATATAACATAATATTCGAATTTCAAAACATAAATACTTTATTCATCCAACTTTATTCTTAAACCATTACTCATACTTTATCAACTTATTCCTTAATACCTCTTTCCTGTAATATTAAATATAAATCATGTATTATGGTTCCTCAACCTCAATCTAATCATGATTATTATGTTTAATTTAAACTATACTGGAAGAATATCACATACCTTTCACATGTTGTTTGTGGTCTCTTTATCTTTAGAATCATAACCAATACTCAAACCACATTCCTGAATTCTTTTTATGAGATTTTTACTTGGGAAATCGATTTTCATAATGCCCATACTTTCCAAATCTGAAATATTCAATGTAAACCATGTTCCTTCTAGTTCTCTCCATTGACTAAAACCTGAAATCATAGGGTGAGAAACATATATCATAGAATAAAACCACATAATCATGAAAAAAATACTTATAGGATGTCTAAATCATGAAACCTTAATCTATGAAACCCTAGGTTTATCCTAGGTTATTTATAAAAAACTTAAATTTAAATACTTCATGATGGTTCATGAATAGTTTATTAATTTCCAAATCATATCCCCCAGGAGTGTCAAACCAGGTGCGTAGTAAGTCCTGTTGTCATATACCAGGTTACACCGAGTCAATCCCAACACAACTTGTTAGAGTTGTTACTCCTAGATACATATATTCCAGAACCATATCCACCTGTAGTATCCATACAGGGATGTATTTCTAGGAAACCACTCACTCTATCCTTTACCAAAATTTTAGTATATTATCTTAAATATTAACTCGTCCTTATACTTATCCTTAGAGACATCCCTAGACATATCCTTATAAATATATATGATGATATCACTAAATTTTTCTCATCCTAGTTTCCAAAGGTTGATTAAACCTTTTCTCTGATACCAACTATAATGAAATAATCTTAATGTACATAGACATTAAATTACTTTTAAGGATTACTTAAAACATTACATAAACAGATTCCCAAATACCATATTAGTTTTGTTCCTTTGGAAACATATAAATGTAAACACAGGTACATAAATGAGCTATATTATCTCCCACTAGGTTATTCTTGACTAGAACCATTCTTAGAAACATCAAAAATAATATGCAACTTCATAACCTAATAAGGAAACATAAAAAGGGGTGAGTTCAGATTCTCAATAAGGGTAAAAAGAGAGACATGCAAGAATAAACATGAGCATAGGGGTATGAGAATGTGATCATAACATTAGAAGATGATACCTAACATATCATAAGATCAGAAACATGAATCATGGCATAAATCCTGATAGTTCATATGTAACACCCTGACCCCAGTTACCCAAAGTCGGTGCATTATTACATAACATTGGCATGATCACAAGAAAGATCAAATCTTGAAAGACCGATTGGTTTAGTAGCCTTGGAAACACTAGATATATTCATAAAGTTTTATATTACATCATGAAGTGAAAAACTACTACAACAACATATTGTCTCCATAATCCACACTATTATCCCCTCATAATATCCCTGAAGGTCATTCATAATTTACTTCTTCACATCCTGGGAAAAATAAAACATAGAAAAGGTGTGAGCTCAAATGCCCAGTAAGGATAACAATATAGCAGAAACTTTCATAAATAAGAATAAACATTTAAGGCAATGTATAACTAAAACAAAATCCTTTTAAAATTTACCTTCAACATTGTATGGCAAAAATAAAATGAAATAATTCCATTTACTTATTCACATGGATATTCACTAATTGAATAATCACATGCAATATCAATAACCACTTTTATAATGATGGAATGCATAATGCCAGACTATCATAACCACATATCCAAGGCCTCATGCCAAGACTACAAATAAGATTTTTCCAAGTCCTTGTGCCAAGACACTAGTTTGTCTCATGAGACTTACCGATGCATCGAGGAGCTATAAAGGGCTCCACCCGTCACTTATTAAGTCCAATTCATTCCCATATGAAAAGGTTTAAACATAACATAAACATTCGTATTAAAACTAGCATACGAAATGTCAATACTTTCACCATAAACTATAAACGGTATAAAAATAGCACATCCACAGTCAAACATATCACAAAACCTTCAATACAATATAGAAGTTTTGTATCATAATAAATCAACTTCAAATAAGCATAAAATCCATCAAAGGATGTTGACATAGATGAAATCAAAACTCTATTTAGAGAAATATATCTTTCTATTTTGAAATCTTTTAAGAGTCTTATATTTATGAAATAAAACATTTTCTTTGAAAATATTCTTATAAGCTTGTAAGGTAAGCTTCGACGATTTTATAACGGCGGAAAATAGCCGCACCCACCGTATAAGTTAAAAAAACATTCTTACCTTAATTTTGTCGAAAAGGTTAAAAAGCACCTTGTTTGGAAAACGACGGAAATATTCCTTTATAAACCTCTTATAAAAATTCAAACAAGGGTATAAATGACTTTAACTCATATTCTATTAAATAGTAAAAATTTTTTGAAATTCATTTTTAAGAAACATGGATGTGGATGATAAAGAGATCCCAGTAGATTATTACGTATAAACAACCTTGGATAATGAAGAGATTGTGAAATAACCCTTACCTTGTACTTTTCCTTGGTAGGGGTAGGTTAACCTCCTGTATAATGGTGAAATAATTGTTATTAAATTATACAAGAATCATATACATTAATATGATATCATATATGATCTTTTAACATTGATTTGTTAATAATATCTTAGTATTATCGTTGTTTCGGGTGTTAACTTACTCATTTTCTTTTATATGTTTTGTTACATAAGCCATGTTTTTAATGGATAGGTTTTATATTATTAATATACAGAATGATATCAAGTCCTTAAACATCATTTTTAAATCATCAAATGATAATTATACTTGAATGGATACGATGGAGAATGAATCTCATCGCGTTCGTGGAGACGGTAGTCCGTACGTACGCACGAGCAACAATATCATTCTTTTGATATTAAAATAATATATAAATGGATGGTATATCATATATAAAGAATCATTAACATGTTATATTTATTATTTACATGAGTTACACATCATTATTATAATCATCCAAATAATAATATATTGAATAACAATTACACCACGACGTGGAGACGGTAAGCCGTACGTACGCACGTATGGTGACATGTTATTCAAAGGGTGGATAGAATACTGAATATGGTTGTACCATATTTATAATAACATCACAGTATATATATTATACTGGATTTATTATTTTATAATGGTAATAACAAAGGAAGAAGAAGTGGAAGAAGAAAGGAACATGGAAAATGGTGGTGAAATCTTTTCCTCTTCTTCGGGTTCCTCCTTTTGATTTGATCAAAAGGGATCCTTAGGTTGGCATTATGATCAAACTAATGCCTCTAGGTTGTATTGAGGGAAGTTGGGAGAGTATTTGGGCAGATTTTGGCCGAACCAAAAGGATTTGAAGGTGTGAAGAAATGAGAAGGAGGAGTGCCTTTTTATAAGAGGGGTGAGGGGCACCTTTGGAAAAGCTAGAAATATTAATTTATAATAAATTCATATTTGGTTTCTAATGGCTCCAAAGTTGATTATTTAAATTTTAAGGTGGGTATAGGTCGAAAAAAATTCAACCAATAGAATTTATACAGGTTTGGGTTACTATATTAACCTTATCTTTAAGTATTAACTCTTAGTTAATTAGTTTGACATTTACCATTGTCACTTTGTATTTTTATATTATATAGTTAATAAACATACTATATACATCCAAGCGACCCCTAAGTGGTCCATTAATGATAAAGATATCATGATATAAGTCTCTTGGACGAACCTTAGATTTTTAGGAATTTAATATCAATTAATAATATAATAGTTTTTTTAAAAACTCTTTTATGTCAATTTTGACACTATTCAATAGTTGATTTTTGTGAAACTCATAAAATAATTATTACTTAGAAAAAAGTTAATTAAATAAATCCTAATATGTCATATTATCCAGGAAAATTAGTTTAATTCATTAAAAGTCTCAAATTATATTTATTTGGGTATTTATAATATCAATTATTTTAATTTTTCACTATTATGGTAATTATTGCATCATCATTGTGTCATAAATTAATTAAATATTTAATGTCTAAAAATTATAAATAAAAAATAATTATGTAGGAAATCTTTTTATCTTTCTAATGAATATTTACAGTCAAAAATCCAACATATATAACCCTATGTAAAAATTGTTTTTCTAAAAGATATATACTTATGTCATTTTTGTACTTATTTTAACTTAATTAAAATTAAGTGTCCCTATCACCTACAAGTGGCTCCATGGGGTCCCAAAATCGACCCAAAGATGCCTATGGTCGAAAATGTATCAACCAATAAGGCTAGAACATGTTTTAGGGTAATTTAGTATTATTATAATATTATTTTTTAACCCTTATTTACCGGATTTACCCTTAACTATGGTAAATAAAATATTTACCGAAGTAATTATTCAAAATGTCTAAAAATAAAAGTTAACTATTTACACAATTTTAACATCCTGATTCCAAATATGGAATCCATTTTTCCAAATTCAAAACACAGAAGTGGCAGAAATTAATTTAAAATTAATTCCCGTTGTTAAAACAAAAAGCGTGTTTTTAAGAGACAATAACTATCAAAAGATTGACACTTGTTTATGTCCGGTTTAATTGTAAAATTATGTCCAATGACCAACATTGTATTAAATGGTAAAAATATATTCTAAATATACTTTAAAACCACTCAAATTCATAATTTATCACTATTAATTATTTTGATTAAAAAAGTTTTTTTTAATTAAAATTTAGTAATTTTCACTATTCATCAAAATATTAAAGTTATCCGAAAAGTACCAAAATTTCACCTTAGGCTAAATTCGACATTACGAATCCAAAAATGAAGTCCATTTTGAAATATATATAATTTCAAAATGTAGGTATTAATATTCATAACGGCTAGTTTGATTGGTTATGGTGTGTTAGAACTCGGTGTTGCGTACAACACACGCTATCACATTATTCAAAGAGAAGCGTGTCGTAGAAGCTTGGGGTGTTACATTCTCCCCTCCTTCAAATAATTTCGTCCTCGAAATTTCCAGAATACTACCGCATGAAAAGACTCGGGTGGTTCTTCATCATAAGTTCCTCGGGATCCCACGTTGCCTCTTCCATCTTATGGTTTCTCTACAAAACTTTTACCAGACGCGTCGTCCGATTTCTCAGTACTTGTTCTCTCGTATCAAGAATCCTGACGGGCTCTTCACAATAAGACAGATCGGGTTCCAGTTCTAATTCCTCATAAGTGAGTACATGCGTTGGGTCAGGCATGTATTTCCTCAACAGAGATACGTGGAACACATCGTGAACTTTGGAGAGACTTGGCGGCATGGCCAATCGGTAAGCTACAACCCCAATTTGTTCTAGAATTTCGAAAGGTCCGATGTACCTGGGACTCAATTTACCTTTCTTACCAAAACGTATGACTCCCTTCCATGGAGATACCTTCAAAAGAACATGATCACCGACTTGAAATTCCAAATCCTTCCTTCGATTATCGGCATAGCTCTTCTACCTACTTTGAGCTGCTTTGATGTGATTTTGGATTACCTTCACCGTTTCCATCGTTTCCTCCACCAGTTCTAGACCTACAAGTTTTCTTTCACCAATGTCATCCCAACAGGTTGGTGTGCGACATCTCTTTCCGTATAACGCTTCATATGGTGCCATCTGAATACTCGAATGGAAGCTATTGTTATAGGAAAATTATACTAGAGGTAAATAATGATCCCATATACCCTGAAAGTCAAGTGAGAAAGATCTCAAAATGTCTTCTAAGGTTTGAATAGTCCATTCTGATTGTCCGTCTGTCTGAGGGTGGTAAGCAGTGCTCAAATGAAGTTCAGTATCCAGGGATTTCTGAAGACTTTTCCAGAATCTTGAAGTAAAACGTGGATCATGATCAGAAACAATCGATAGGGGTACTCCATGAAGTCTCACAACTTCATTAATATATAGTCTTGCTAGATGTTCCAGGGGTAGATCTTCTCTTATAGCAAGAAAATGTGCTGACATGGTAAGACGATCAACAATAACCCATATTGCATCGTTCCTTCTAGGATTCTTTGGTAGCCCCATGAAAAAGTCCATCGTAATATTGTCCCATTTCCACTTCGGTATGGGAAGAGGTTGCATGAGTCCTCCAGGTTGTTCCCTTCCAGCTTTCACTTGTTAACAAACCATACATCTTGACACAAAATCAGCAATATCCCTCTTCATGTTGTCCCACCAAAAATTTTCCTTCAAATCTCTATACATTTTGGTGCTCCCAGGATGTATTGAGAAATTGGAACTATGAGCATCATCCAGAAATTCCCTTTTTAGATCAGGTATATCGGGAACACAAAGTCTCTTCCCAAATTTCAAAATTCCATCTTCATACACAAAGTCTCTCAATCTCCCATCATTCACAGCTTTAATCTTCTTTTGAAATTCTTCATCATCGGTCTGAGAACTCTTAATCCTTTCTAGTAAAGATGGTTTGGAAACCATTTGAAAAAGCATTGATGTTTCACCTTCCCTGGTTATTCCCATGTCCATCTTCACTAGATCCATGAAAATTGGATCCCTTTCAATTCTCATATTGTTCAAAACTCCATGATATTTTCTGCTCAAAGCATCTGCCACCTTGTTTTCCTTCCCTGGGTGGTAGTGTATCATGAAATAATAATCCTTGAGTAATTCAAGCCATCTCCTTTGCCTCATGTTGAGTTCTTTTTGTGAGAAAATATACATCAAACTCTTGTGATCAGTATAAATCTCACATTTTTCACCATAGAGGTAGTTCCTCCATATCTTCAAAGCAAAGATCATAGCTGCTAACTCGAGATCATGAGTAGGATAGTTTTGTTCATGAATTTTCAACTGTCATGATGCATAGGAAATAACCCTATCATTCTACATAAGGACACAACCAAGTCCTTTCTTCGATGCATCACTATAAATATCGAACCCGTCATTCCCCGATGGTAGAGTCAATATAGGAGCATTGAGTAATCTTCTCTTCAATTCTTCGAAACATTATTCACACTCTTTTGTCCAAACAAATTTAACCCCTTTACGTGTGAGCTCCGTTAATGGGTTAGCCAATCGGGCAAAATTCTGGACAAAACGTCGATAATAACCTGCTAAACCAATAAAACTACATACCTCAGTTATACTCGTCGGTGCTGGCCATTCTTGGATTGCCTTAGTCTTAGAAGGATCAACAGAGATTTCATCTTTAGATACAATATTTCCAAGAAAATAAATCTCCTGAAGCCAGAATTAACACTTGCTAAACTTCCCATATAATTCATGTCTTCTCAGAGTCTTCAAGATAATGCGCAAGTGATTTTCATGATCTTCGTAGCTTTTTGAGTATACCAAGATATCATCAATAAATACCACCACAAATTCATCAAGATACTCCTTGAAAACTCTATTCATCAGATCCATGAATACAGAGGGTGAATTAGTCAATCCAAAAGGCATTACAGTAAACTCGTAATGCCCGTACCCGGTTCGAAATGCTATCTTCGGAATGTCTTCCTTCTTCACACACAACTGATGGTATCCATATCGAAGTTCAATCTTTGAAAAGTATTGAGCTCCATGCAGATGGTCAAATAAATCATCAATTCGAGGTATGGGATACTTGTTCTTTATTGTTATAGCATTGATCTCCCTGTAGTCGACACATAACCTCATAGATCCATATTTCTTTTTAACAAAAAGAACAGGGGCTCCCCATGGAGAAACACTAGGGAGAATAAATCCCTTATTACTAAATTCCTCTAGTTGTTTCTTTAGTTCAACTAATTCTATAGTTGCCATTCTATAAGGGGTCTTCGATATAGGCCTTGATCCAGGAATTAAATAAATGGAAAACTCAACTTCTCGTTCTCGAGGATGTCCAGGTAAATCTTCTGGAAATACATCTACATATTCTTTCACAATAGGTACATCCTCTATTTGAACATTCCTTTCCTCACCCAAAGTTATTTCATTCTCTTCCTCCCCAATAATTGAATTTAGTTGAGCTACTGGGGGTGGATCTAGATAAGAATTAGGTGGTGACGATTCTGCTCTAAAGATAAGGTGTTCCTTATCATCATCATCAAGAATCGTAACCTCTTTCTTCTTACAATAAATCTTCGCATCATAGTCTGAAAGCCAGTCCATACCGAGGATTATATCGAACTCAATCATAGGTATGACAATGAGATCAGCAGATAAAGAACATTTATGTGCTCTAATGGGGACTGATTCACAAAACTTTGTTGCAATGATACTTCCCTTAGGAGTTTTAACTGACAACTCCCTTGTTAAATTAAATTGGAAATATCTAATTTTCTTAGCAAACTGGGAAGATATGAAACAATGCGATGATCCAGAATCAAATAATGCATTTGCTAAACTTGAGGAAACCATTAAATTACCTGCCACCACATCTTTCGGAGCTTCTACCTTAGCAGTAGTGATAGCATAAACTTGGCCTTGATCCCTTGGCCTTTTCTGAGGTAAGTTCTCCTGATGCTTAGGAAATTCATTTGAATAATGTCCCATCTCCCTGAAATTGTAGCACTGAACAATGGTAGCTTCCTTCTTCCCCTTGCAATCACGGTCTTGGTGGCCTTTTTCACCACACTTGTAACAGACTCCCATTCCCTTCAAGAAAGTACCGGGGTGTTTCTTCCTATATTTACCACAGGATGGATATTCAACCCTTCCCTTCTTCCCCTTATTTCCATTCCCAGATTGATCAGTAGGTCTCTTCTTATCTTGCTTTTCTTTAAAGTAATAAGACTTAGATAATTCCTTTTCGGTCTTGATAGAACACGAGACAATGTCTTCGTACGATGAAAAGGATTGTGAGACTAATGCTCGACGGAGAAATGGTTTTAACCCATTAAAGAAACGATCAATATTACTTCTTGGGTTATGTATATAATCTCCAGCATACCTTGCTAACCTTGTAAAGTTAGCCTCATACTTTGCGACATTCTCATCCTCCTTCTGTCTCAGACTCAGAAATTGCCTTTCCATATCTACTCGATGGTCGCGAGGAAAGTATTTTTCTAAAAACAGATCTTTGAACTCCCTCCATTCCATATTTGATACTTCATCATCTTCCTTCATGTTTTGAATCAATGACCACCATTGATCAGTATCTCTAGTGAGTCGGTAAACTGCCATGATAACTTTCTCCCTTTCACTACTCCCCAAAGCTTGAAATATTTTCTCTAGGGAATTTATCCATTGCTCAGCTACTAAGGGATTTGTACTCCCATTGAACATTGGTGGTTGTTTCCTCATGAATCTATCTAACATTGATCCTCCACGCTGTGGATCAGGGTGCTCCATACAGGTAAGGTTATTATTCATAACCTGAGTAAGTTGTCCCAGTATGGTGATTAGCTGATCAGCACCATTTGCATCACCAGCTCCACTATAATTATCTTGAGCAGGAGGGAAATCCCTACATGGAGTTCATGCATTGATACAGTTTCCATTTCTTCCACTAGGTTCCATTTCTAAACAATGGTATAAACTAGATCAGTTTATGAATCAAAATACATAATCCCATACTTACAAAACACTTAACATAAATTGAACTATTTATGGATATAATCCATAATCATAAGAATGTTTTCTTTGAGGAAGTATATACTCATAAACCCTTCATAATGATTTGTAAAGAAAATGAGAGTTATCCTAAGCATATCCCCCAGGAGTGTCGTAACCAAGAGTGCAGCAAGGCCCGTTGTCATGCACCAGTTCCCATTCGAGTCTAGCTCAAAGCGGTGTTTTCGGGTTTTACCCCTAGGTACATCTGTGCCAGAGCCGCTTTTACCTGCTCGTATCCAGACAGGGATGTATTGCTCAGAAAACTCACAAAATCTCTACAATACCAAAATTCTAGGAATTTCTTCTATACTAATCCTCAAAGTTCATCTTAGGTCTACGTGATCTAATCAGAGTTTATCTAAATCTAGCTTCCAAGGTTTCTACTAAACTTCCTCTGATACCAACTGTAACGCCCTGACCCCAGTTACCCAGAGTCGGTGCATTATTACATAACATTGGCATGATCACAAGAAAGATCAAATCTCGAAAGACTGATTGGTTTAGTATCCTTGGAAACACTATATATATTCATAAAGTTTTACATTACATCATGAAGTGAAAAACTACTACAAAAACATATTGTCTCCATAATCCACACTATTATCCCCTCATAATATCCCTGAAGGTCATTCATAATTTACTTCTTCACATCCTGGGAAAAATAAAACATAGAAAAGGGGTGAGCTCAAATGCCCAGTAAGGATAACAATATAGCGGAAACTTTCATAAATAAGAATAAACATTTAAGACAATGTATAACTAAAACAAAATCCTTTTAAACTTGAACTTCAACATTGTATGGAAAAAATAAAATGAAATAATTCCATTTACTTATTCACATGGATATTCACTAATCGAATAATCACATGAAATATCAATAACCACTTTCATAATGATGGAATACATAATGCCAGACTATCATAACCACAAAGCCAAGGCATCGTGCCAAGACTACAAATAAGATTTTGCCAAGGCCTTGTGCCAAGACACTAGTTTGTCTCATGAGACCTACCGATGCATCGAGGAGCTATAGCGGGCTCCACTCGTCACATATTAAGTCCAATGCATTCCCATATGAAAAGGTTTAAACATAACATAAACATTCGTATTAAAACTAGCATACGAAATGTAAATAATTTCACCATAAACTATGAACGGTATAAAAATAGCACATCCACAGTCAAACATATTACAAAACCTTCAATACAATATAGAAGTTTTTTATGATAATAAATCAACTTCAAATAGGCATAAAATCCATCAAAGGATGTTGACATGGATGAAATCAAAACTCTTTTTAGAGAAATATATCTTTCTATTTTGAAATATTTTAAGAGTCTTATATTTATGAAATAAAACATTTTCTTTGAAAATATTCTTATAAGCTTGTAAGGGAAGCTTCGACGATTTTATAACGGCGGAAAATAGCGCACCCGTCGTATAAGTTAAAAAAACATTCTTACCTTAATTTTGTCGAAAAGGATAAAAAGCACCTTGTTTGGAAAATGACGGAAAGATTCCTTTATAAACCTCTTATAAAAAGTAAAACAAGGGTATAAATGACTTTAACCCATATTATAGTAAATAGTAAAAATGTTTTGAAATTCATTTTTAAGAAACATGGATGTGGATGATAAAGAGATCCCAGTAGATTATTACGTATAAACAACCTCGGATAATGAAGAGATTGTGAAATAACCCTTACCCTGTACTTTTACTTGGTTGGGGTAGGTTAACCTCCTGTATAATGGTGAAATAATTGTTATTAAATTATACAAGAATCATATACATTAATATGATATCATATATGATCTTTTAACATTGATTTGTTAATAATATCTTAGTATTATCGTTGTTTTTGGTGTTAACTTACTCGTTTTCTTCTATATGTTTTGTTACATAAGCCATGTTTTTAATGGATAGGTTGTATATTATTCATATCTAGAATGATATCAATTCCTTAAACATCATTTTTAAATCATAAAATGATAATTATACTTGAATGGATACGATGGAGAATGAATCTCATCACGTTCGTGGAGACGGTAGTCCGTACGTACGCACGAGCGACAATATCATTCTTTTGATATTAAAATAATATATAAATGGATGGTATATAATATATACAGAATCATTACCATTTTATATTTATTATTTACATGAGTTACACATCATTATTATACCCATCCAAATAATAATATATTGAATAACAATTACACCACGACGTGGAGACGGTAAGCCGTACATACGCACGTATGGTGACATGTTATTCAAAGGGTGGATAGAATACTGAATATGGTTGTACCATATTTATAATAACATCATAGTATATATATGATACTGGAGTTATTATTTTAGAATGGTAATAACAAAGGAAGAATAAGTGGAAGAAGAAAGGAACATGGAAAAGGGTGGTGAAATCATTACCTCTTCTTCGGGTTCTTCCTTTTGATTTGATCAAAAGGGCTCCATAGGTTGGAATTATGATCAAAATAAGGCCTCTAGGTTGTAGTGAGGGAAGTTGTGAGAGTATTTGGGTAGATTTTGGCCGAACCAAAAGGCTTTGAAGGTGTGAAGAAATGAGAAGGAGGAGTGCCTTTTTATAAGAGGGGTGAGGGGCACCTTTGGAAAAGCTAGAAATATTAATTTATAATAAATTCATATTCGGTTTCTAATGGATCCAAAGTTGATTATTTAAATTTTAAGGTTTGGATAGGTCGAAAACCATTCAACCAATAGAATTTAGACAGGTGTGGGTTACTATATTAACCTTATCCATAAGTATTAACTCTTAGTTAATTAGTTTGACATTTACCATGTCACTTTGTATTTTTATATTATATAGTTAATAAACTTACTATATACATCCAAGAGACCCCTAAGTGGTCCATTAATGATACAAATATCATGATATAAGTCTCTTGGACGAACCTTAGATTTTTAGGAATTTAATATCAATTAATAATATAATATTTGTTTTACAAACTCATTTATGTCAATTTTGACACTATTCAATAGTTGATTTTTGTGAAACTCATAACAGAATGATTACTTCGAAAAAAGTTAATTAAATCAATTATAATATGTCATATTATCCTATAAAATTATTTGTATTCATTAAAAGTCTCAAATTATATTTATTTGGGTATTTATAATATCAATTATTTTAATTTTTCACTATTATGGTAATTATTGCATCATCATTGTGTAATAAATAAATTAAAGTATTTAATGTCTAAAAATTATAAATAAAATATCATTATTTAGGAAATATTTTTAGATTTATAATGAATATTTATAGTAGAAATTACAACATATATAAACCTATTTAAAAATTGTTTTTCTAAAAGATATATACTTATGTCATTTTTGTACTTATTTTAACTTAATTAAAATTAAGTGTCCCTATCACCTACAAGTGGCTCCATGGGGTCCCAAAATCGACCCAAATATGCCTATGGTCGAAAATATATCAACCAATAAGACTAGGACATGTTTTAGGGTAATTTAGTATTATTATAATATTATTTTTTAACCCTTATTTACCGGATTTACCATTAACCATGGTAAATAAAATATTTACCGAAGTAATTATTCAAAATGTCTAAAAATAAAAGTTACCTATTTACACAATTTGAACATCCTGATTCCAAATATGGAATACATTTTTCCAAATTCAAAACACAGAAGTGGCAGAAATTAATTTAAAATTAATTCCCGTCGTTAAAACAAAAGGCGTGTTTTTAAGAGATAATAACTATCAAAAGATTGACACTTGTTTATGTTCGGTTTAATTGTAAAATTATGTCCAATGACCAAAATTGTATTAAATGGTAAAAATATATTATAAATATACTTTAAAACCACTCAAATTCATAATTTATCACTATTAATTATTTTGATTAAAAAAGTTGTTTTTAATTAAAATTTAGTAATTTTCACTATTCATCAAAATATTAAAGTTTTCTGAAAAGTACCAAAATTTCACCTTAGGCTAAATTTGATATTACGAATCCAAAAATTAAGTCCATTTTGATATATATTTAATTTCAAAAATTAGGTATTAATATTCATAACGGCTAGTTTGATTGGTTATGCTGTGTTAGAACTCGGTGTTGCGTACAACACACGCTATCACATTATTCAAAGAGAAGCGTACTGTAAAAGCTTGGGGTGTTACATCATAAGAAATGAATCATAAGGAAATAAATAACTTAATCAAATAAAGAATATCATAGGAATATGACATGGAATTTTGGAATACATAAACATGTGATATCATTCCTTGTATGTCAAGACGCATAGATAAAACCTATCAGGCCACTTCATGGGAACTGTACCTACTGGGAAGGACACACCACCATCCCTAGTCATAGTTATTTCATTGTAATGGATAGGTTTTCCCCATATTCCCATAATTTATTGAGTTTACCCATCTTTCATATTCATGGTAACTGCACCTACTGGGCACGACACACCACCATACCAAGTCATAATCCTTTCCTTGAAAGGGATCAGTTTTCCTCATATTCCCATAATGGATCAAGATCGTTGAACTAATTCCTATAATCATATCATGTGATATAAATATTTACCCAATTAATTTGAGGGAGATATAGGTCCCACTCATATTATAATAAAATCATTCATACATGTGCCACAATATAATAAAACTTTCATAATATCATGACCCATAAAAATATATGGGTTCTATAAACATCAAATCATAACCCATTAAATGAAATGGGTATCATTAACATTTAATCACATCATAACCTATAGAAAATCTATAGGTTTCATAACCATTTCATCAAATAATAACCCATTAAAATAAGCGGGTTTCAAAATCATGTGACTCATGGAAGAGAAACATGTGTCATAAAAATATTCCATCAAAACATAAACCATTTAAGAAAGAATTTGAATCGAACCTTTGAATCATGTCCCAGAAGAGAATGGGTAACATTAAGGGATTTTATATTAGATTGAAAATAACTTAGAATTATATTTTAAAAACATTTCTTATAGTAAATATATTTTCTTCTTTAAAAAAGTCACTTAGAACATAAAACCTTTTGAAAATAATTTTCTTAAAAATAAACTTGAAAAATTATAAATAAATCTTTGAAAAAAATTTGGAAACATTTTTCTCTGAAAACATATGATTATATCTTGAAAATGTTTTGAAACCCATTTTCTTATAAAACTTATAAAAGAAGCTTGAAAACATTTTGAGAACCTTTTTCCTTGAAAAATTATAAAATAAGATTAAAAACATTTTGAAAATGGTTTTCCTTGAAAATAATTTAAAAAAATATAAATTAAGAGTTGAGATCATTAAAATAATTTTATTTGAAAATATATCTTTTTAAAATATATAAAGTATGTTTTTAAAATCATTTTGAATACTTTTTTAAACATAAAAAATTTTCGAAAATATTTTTCTTTAAAAAAACATTATAACAAAAAATTTACAAAATATTAAGAAAGAATTTTTCTTTTAAATAAAAAAAAATTGTAGACTTTTAAAGTATGATTAAAGGGAATAAAGGTTATAACAGTGGGTAAATCTTTATATACCGAACATTCCTTTTGCACCGTAAAAAGTTTAGAAAAATACCTTGACTGGAAAAAAAACAAGAAGATTCCTTTTTAGAAACCATTTTGTTTAAAAGGTAAAACATAGGTAAAAATTTCGCTTAATTATCATAGGATAATATTAGAATATTTTTTTGGAAACCTTTTAGAAAACATGATTTTAAAGGAACACGGATTTCTGACTAAAGAGAGAGTAAAGTCAGGCTTTCTTAAAAACACTTTCTTAATCATATTATGTACCAAAGAGTGGAAAAATGGTACCATTAATTTGATATAACATAAATAAACATATTTTAAGAAAACTCCTGATATTTAATTAGTTATGTATCATAATATTTCATCAATGGTAGCATAATCATAAACAATTTCGATAAACGATGAGATAATAGCTATAAACTGTTACCAATTTGGTAACGTTGAATCATACCATAATGAAAAGTGTAAAATTAAAGTAATATTAAAACATCATTAATATAGTGATGTTCATAATATAACATTTCAAAGATAGTATATACACCTCATGGAATAATATAGGTACATAACATGGCATGTGTCTCAAAGAAGGCAATTTGAGACAAAAATATCGTACTGGTTTGGTAACTTTTAAAACATAAACCCCATGAGAGAAAGATAATAAAATTTATATTTAAATACTTATAAATTTAATTATAATATTTATATAATACATTCATGTGTATTATATATACCACAAAAAATAAATGAGTGGTGTACAAGGCATGTATCTTACGGAAATAAAAAATGAGATGAAATTCCCTTATCTTGTGTCTTGACTCTCATCACACTCATTCAAACCTCATGTATAATAAATATAAGTTTATTTTAAATATATAAAAGAACTGAATTATTATATCTAATTCCATATATGCTTTGATTATGACTTTATATTACCCGCTTATTTACAATTCTATGTTAAGGTTTCACTTCGGGTAATATTTACTTTGGTTTTCACACGCGTCTTAATTTTTTGATTTTTTGGTCCTTATACTTATATCATGATTTTAATAATTTAAAAAATTATATGAATATCATTTATATTTAGTTTATTTGTATTATAATAATATATATAATATATAAATATGAAACTTAATACACTGTTCATGGAGACGGTAGGTTGTACGTATGCATGAACGTTTTTTCTGTTTTATCATCATATTGAAAGAAAGAGAATAAATGAAATATATGTATATATATAATAATTATTATATAATTATTATATCATATATATCATATAAGTTTACAAAACCCATCCTTAACACATTCCATGTAGAGTATGAACAAATCACATTGCTTTGAGGCGGTGGTAGTCTACACTTCCTCAAACGAAATTATCGTATTTACACAAAATAAAAAGTATAAATATATGTGTTATAAAAGAATTAATAAAGATTAAATACATAATAAATATCATATATATTATATTTAAACATAGTTTCCATCGTAATTCTCACCATGAGAGGCGGTAAAGGAAGAACAAACAATCATTGTTTCATGAGGCGGTAGTTCATTGTACACATAAACAGTACATTTGTTACCCATTAGATGGATGTGTGTGTAATTTTATATAGAAAAATTATAATAACAACATCTAGGTAGGATACAATTTTTGTTTTATAATCATGTAATAAGGATGAAAATAAGATAAGGGGTCTTGGGGGAGGATGTTACCTCTTCTTTGGAAAAACTCCTTTTTGTTTTCACCAAAGGGATTAATTGGATTTCTTTCTGCCCAAATAGAGGATTAAATTAGGAATTCATGGATGTTTAGGAGTTTATTGGGTATATATTTGATGAACCTAAGTGGTTTTATAGGTGTGAGAAAGTGATATAGTTCTTTCCTTTTTATAGTGGAAGGGAAGTGGCACTCTTGTAAATACCAAAATGTATTCATTAAATGGAGGTATAACTTATCTAATATTCCTAAAAAATGAAAAAATAGGGTATTTAAGGTTAATAATCATATATTAAAACCACCACCACACAAAAATATGTTCATTTTAATAATTTGGTTCCTTAACTTCTAAGTTTCCCCAATTTTATCATTTTGGTTTTTATTAAAGACACTAGTTTTCTAACCTATATAGTTTAACAATTAAGGCTAAATTAAAGTGATATTTTTTTTAAAATATTTATCCACTTAATTATAAATATTATAAATATTTTAAAAAATAAAAATATCATGTTTTTTGGAAATTAGTTTTAAAATAAGCGCATGAGACGCGCAAAAACAATGCATAAACTCAGATCATGCTAAAAATGTTTTTACAATATATGGGTCAATATGTTAATTAAAAAAAATAAATTGGTCCATTAATAGAACATATTTAATATTTAATAACACTTATAAATCAATTGGTATAATATATTATTTTTATTAATTTTAAATCATTTAATAAAATATCATTTATTGTAAAATAACATTAATGTCAATTTTGACATTATTTATTTAATTTTAATTTTAGAATATAAAAAAAATATTGGAATTAAAATATATTAAGTCCACAAGTATTTAAAATGATATATTTATATAAAAAATAATTAGAGACAAAAATTCAATCAATTTACTTCACTTTTAATATTTTTAGTATCATTTATTTTTGTTAATTATTAACTAAATAATAATTATGTTGGCATTTCTTAAGCATTTTAAGTAACTAAATCATATTAAAAATTAATGATAAATTATTATGATAAAAATAACTCATTTATTTTTCAAAATGATATTTATAACCTAAAATATGATGTTTTTTACATATCTCAAAGTTTCATAAATGTAAAAGGTAAGGAAAGTTCCCTTTTTGTCTTTTTTCCTTACTTACCCTTTTATATAGGGTACTTCCACTTAAGAATATCTCAATAACACATAAAATTATAAAATATAGGGTATATGGTCAAATTATTTGCAACCAATTTCATTTGGAAAAGTTTCTAGGTCATTTTGGTCATTAATATTATGTTTTTGTCCCTTATTAAGCTTAATTTTTTCCTTAATCACTATAATTAATTTTAATCACTTTCAATAATCTCTTTGGTCAAAAATTATGTCACACCCTGACCTATGCATTTATTTTATTTTATGATCTATTTGGATTTAAATTATTTTTTCTGGGGTTCGTGTTCAGTCTTGGATGAGTTTTTTGAGTTTATGTTAAAAATGGTGCGTTTTGGGTTGATGTTTTTGGTGCTTGGCCAGATGGTGATTTTAAAACCCTGCGCAGCTTCTCCCAGACATTACGCAACCTTTCATCTTCAAAAATTAGATAAATTAATTAAAATGAATAAATTTTTTAATTTAAAACAAACATCAATTGTTGTCATTTAATATTTTTTATTATTGTTAAGGATATTATTATTATTAAAATGAAATAAATACTTTTATTATTTCAATTTTTATCATTATAATTTTATTATTATTATTATTATTAATATTATTATCATAATATAATTTTTAGTTATTATTTTTATATTTTTTTAGTTTTTTATTGTTTCCTCTTTTTTTAGGGTTTGGCCGTTTTTTTGGGTACCTTCTCTCTCCAATTAAGCCTCCCCCTTTTTTCCTGTGTGCGGAACGACTCCCTGTGCCTCCTCCCTCATTGAAACTCCATCCCTAGCTGGCCTTGAACCCATATCCTTCTTCTCTATGTGCAGCAGTAGGTACGGTCTTGCTCCTCCCGACTGTTCCCTCTCCTGTTTCTTAACTTGCAGCGACGCAGGCAGCAGAACCCCAACCCACCTCCCCATCCCGCTCCCTATGTGTGGCACAACCTCAGACATTGCCTCCTTCCCTAAGAACTGTCTACCACACCTCCTCAGCCCTCGACCTTCCTTGCAGGGTGACCAACACACCCAGATGCTTCGGCCTCCCCATCGCCCTCCTCGTCGTGCGTTGTGTTTCCTGCCTTCCGACTGCCTCCCTTTCCCATATCCTCCTATAGGTATCCCGGACTTCTCCCCCTGGTGTGTCCTATTTTTCCCCTGTGCAGCGGCCAAGAGACCCCAGCTCTTTCCCTTGCTCCGGGTTTCCGAACATCACCCCTTGTACGCTATTATCCTACCTGACACACACAATTCCGGTGACCACCTTTCCTACCCAACTCATCTCTAGTGTGTCTCCATTGCCAGCATGACCCCCTATATGTACGTCGCTCCTTCCAGTTTGTATACCCTAACCTCTGGTATACCCATTTGTTTCAGGCTCCATTTGATATCTCTATTTGATATATATATATATATATATATATATATATATATATTATAAAGTTTTAATTTGGGGTTTTGTTAATTAAGTGTTGTTTTGGGTAGGTTTGATATTTTAGAACCCGCTCGAAGCAATTCTGAGTGAGCATTGTCGTCGCGTCTTGGTTCCGAGGTTGTGATGTCGTCGTGCTTTGATCTTGAGGTAGGTTTCTCAATGCTCTTGCCTTTATGATTTAATTTCATCTATTTCTTGTTGTTTGCATCATATAATTGTTCAAATTATTGATGTACATTTTTTTCTAATTTATTTGGTGTGTGAATTGATAGTTTAAATATTGTTGTGTGAAAAAGTTGTCGTTTTGTTATGTTTTCTCATGCCATTTTTTCAATTAAATGTTTTATTAATTTCTCACCTGGGTTATAAATTTAAATAAGTTGGTGGCATGAAATTTTTGTTTGCACCTAGTTGAGTCTTAAATGGAAATTGTTTTAGTAAATGTTGTACGTGTCGCTGATAAATTTACCAGTTGGTTCTGACGGTTTATTTGAAAAAATAAAATGGTTTGGTTTGATTTTATAAAAATATTGACAACTTGAGAAATGGTATTTTGGGGCTCCTTAAATGGTTTCAAACTGGTTTTGGTCTTATAAGGAAATTAGATTTTTTATGTTTGTGGAAGAGAAAGTGGTGGTTTTGCCCCCTTTTTGGAGTAAGAATTTGGTTCTTTTTAAAGTGGTGATTTTTGAAACGTGTTTAATTCCCATTTGGAACTTTATGGAAAATGATGAAATTTTGTTGATAAAAACCCTCCTAGTATAACTCTCTTTACATGTTTGCAACTGATTGTTTGGGAGGCCCACTCTTAGAGGCTCTTGGGTTCTCGAATGGTTTAAAGGAAAGAGGTTTCCCTATGAAGTAGCTTGGGGTGATGCCTATTGTGATTTATTATATATATTGTGATTAGATTCCCGGCTAGGATCAGTCGGCCCACCTCTTTTTAAATGCATGAGACATGAGAACCTGGCATATTGAGAGAATATTCTAAGATTGATTGTTGCACTGATAGGTTATGGTACTGACCAGTGGCCCATAGTTGGCAGATATTTTTGGGTTCATTGTTATGGGATTTTACCTCAGCCTTCCTGAGAAAGGATGGTCGAGCGTTTGAGCGTTTTGATCTCATCGTGTGTGACATGTCAATGAGGATGAGGTCTTAGGTATTGGTGTCTTCTGGATTATTCTTGATCTCCTAGGTTTACCCATGTCCTTTGACTTTTAGTTACTTGCAGTAATGAATATAGTACTTGTTTTCATATCTACATTTCCCTAGTTGTGTACTTACTCTTGTGCATTTTTGTGTATTTTTTTCCTTGGAAAGTGGTAAACTGGTTTTGATTAGGTTTCTAAAAAAAGATGGTTTTTAAATGAAAGTTTTTAATTCTGTTTGTAAAAATATAGAAATTTAAACATCACTTTCCTTTTCTAAAATTCCATAGACACTAATGAAATGAATCTAGATTTGAAAATGGTTAAATTCAATGGTTCATACTTTGTTTTTAAGTAAAATATTTAGAAAAAAATACTTTTATAACTTATAGTTCAAACTTGATATGGCGTTTCTTTTATTTTAAAGGTAGTGCATTGGGAATAGATATCAGGCTAGCCTGCTGAGTTTTAATACTCACACCTATAATTCTTTTCTGTTTTTAGTGTTTGTGTAGGATCTTGTTTGGAAGCATTCACCTTGGGTGAAGCTTGATCATTGAGTCAGGAAGTGACCCGTGGGGTCACACGGAGTTAGTTTAGATGTCGAGTTCAGTTAGTTTTATTTTATTTTATTCTTGTTTAGTCATTTTATTTGGTTTAATTATTCTGAACTGATCTTTATTATTTCTACTTATTTATTTATTTTCTTTTGGAGAAATCATTCACATTCATTATATGTTGATGCCCCAGCACTTGTCACCAGCCTACGAGGATCAGGAACCCCTCTCGGGGCTTGCCGCAGATCGGCTTGGGTGACCGGTTCAAGGTCGACCCGGGTTGGTTCGTGACAAATTAAGTTTATCATATCAGACCAAAAATATTATATTTATTACAACTTTTTATGTCATTTTTTAAAAATTCAAGTAACAAAATTATGAAAATCAATTTTAATGATAATCTCACAAACATGGTGAGAAAGTGGGTTTTTAAAGTAAAAACTTTCAAAAGTTCAATAAGTGTTTATATTTAATTTCAATTTAAAAAATAATTACAATGACCTACATTGGATTAATATAAGTAAAATTAATCTATTTTTACTTTAAAAACCAATTTTAAATATAATTAAAAATTAAAAATTATTTAAATGTATAGGTGGTTTTTAACTAAAATACAGTATTTTTCATTATTCATCAAAAAATGAATTTTCTTATAAAAATCCCAAAAATTGACCCTAATATAATTTTAAAATTATTAATTAAAAAATTATGTTTATTTTTACAAATAAAATTCATAAAAATGTCAAAATTTAGTTTTAAAATAATAGGTGCACCATTAAAGGGCAGTAAAACTGCATTAATAAAAGCATTTGTTTTTATGTGTAAAATTGGGTTTTTTCCTAACTTATGTTTATCAAATCAATTGTATGAATATAAAAAATATTTTATTTGATATAATATATTTATATTACATTAATATCACTCACTAATTTTAATTAATTTAATTTATTAGGATAAAATAGATTTGTGATCATAAAAAAAGTTTTCTATAAAAAATTTCCTTTATATTTAATTGGTACTTTTATTTATTTTAAATTAATTTTTAACTAATGAATTAAACCATGTATTTTCATAAGTTAGTTAATCCTATTCATAATTGTCAACTTAACGACTATGTTATATCTTATTACATTAAATAATAATATTCTTAATAATATGTTATAGTTTGGTGAAACTCAGTCTTGTGTGTAATGTATGCTAACCTCAATGTTCCATGTAGAGCATGTTAAAATTTGTGTTGAGTGTAGTATAAGATAACTTTTTTTTGCGTATAATGAAATCCAAACATAGTTCTTTAATATAAAAAATATTTCTAGTGTTGTGCGAAATAAAAAATATCAAAAAGATAAACTTAATTTGAAAAAAAATATTTCACAAAATCTTGGGCTGTTATAGAGCCCCTTGCTTCTTTCCCTAGATGTCATTTAATTTAGTGGTACTAACTTTTAGAGATGTTTTTTTCTTGGTTATATGAAATTACATGAATTTTATATTATTTTTTGGATATTAGGTTTATTTCATTTATGATTCTAGGTTTTTATTGGTGGATTTTCCTTATTCCTGGGATTAAAGAGGGAAATACCTACCATATTATATTTTACATACCCTTGGCACTAGTTTCCAGCCTGTGACCTATTAGAGGTGGTCTTAAATGGTCACAATTATATTTACTACCAACTTTGGAGGGGGTTTAATGGAGTTTGATCATTATAGAGTGGTATCAAAGTGAGGTTTTTTTATAGGATGAAATTTTATAGTTGACTCTAGTGAGGATTATAGTGATTTGGTTAGAAAATAATATCATTTGAACTTAACTTGTTATATAAGATGGGAAGACTGGCTAATATATACAAGGTGTAATGACCTATGATATATCTTCTCTGACCAAAACCTGAAAACCACATACCTTCCCTAATTTCTCTGGGTATGTTACTAGCATCGAGATTTTAGGCTTATTTTCAAGGAATGATTTACCCACATTTGGTGATAATATGAGCCAATACTAGATTTTTTTAAAAACATAACATGAATAATCTATATACTGAACATTCCCAAAAATAACATAATAACATTTACACCAAGGTGTACCTACTGTACCTATAGAATAACATAAAAACACTATTTGTATATATGAAAAACAAACTAGAACATTAAAATAATCTAAATATAGTAATTTAAAATAACTAGACATACAAATAGAAAAACTAAGATAAAACATTTCAATGTTCTATAAACTAATATTTCCAATTCTTTCCAACTACACCCCATGTCCTAATAAATTCCTAACCTACTAATATGATACTAATCCCATCCATTATATATTCAAGATATTATACTTAAATACCTACTTGTACCTGAAATTTCACAAGTGAAACAACATATGAATTGAGATGCATGTGCAGGGTATGGGTATATAATTCCTTTAGACACCACCAATGGTGTCCTTAATATATATATATATATATATATATATATATATGAGTGTATGATTGATATTATGTTCATTTAAAATAATAAACATATTGGAAAAATAATTATATTATATTTATATTCCATTATTAAAAAGAAATAAAATATAAACCCTTGGTATGGATTCCACATTCTTACCAAATAACTGTGGAAACCACCATACTTTCTTTGATCCATTACTAGGGTTCAACTATGCATGAATTAAAAATTTATTATAATATTAAAAAAAGGAATACATCCTATTATCCAAAAAAAGAGGAAAAATCACATTTAATTATACTAAATCCTCTCAAAGGAAGAAAAAATCACCTATGGAAGTGACTAAATCCTCCCTATGAAGGGTAAAGATCTCTAGGAAATGTAAACCACATAATCTTATAAGAGTAAATATCTATTTCCATATGCACCAACCATAAGCACTCTATATACCTCCACATTAAGACCTATCCATTTAGGACCCATTCATCAAAGTCTGAAGTACCCATAAACAATTTATAACAATTCCTACACCCTTTCACCTATTCAAAACAAAAAAAAACAACACATTCACAATAGTTATAACAATAACCAGTATAATTATCAATATAAACTTTTAATCATAATATTTAGGATCCTAGGATACCTATATAAGTATTTTATAACAAATTAAATGATCTATATTTCACCTTTTTAATATTTGGACAACCCATGTGTAATAAAACATGTGTACACACACATTCACACATGTTTGAGAATCAATTAACAACATGATCAACTCAAAAAAGCATATATTAGAATCATACATGGTATTAAATTTATAATAAACTACATAATCAACTCAAAACTATAATTCCTTTAATTAATTTCAAGGAATTTTTTTTTAAACAATTATATTTAAAATATAAATATAGTTTCAACTTTATATCTCATTATACCTCATATTACTATCTATATAAACCATCTATGAGTATACAAGAGAGATTGGGATACCCTCCCCAATAGGTCACCACTTATATACATATATAACCACACTTTTTTGGGAAATTTTTGGGCCCTTATCTTGAAATCCACCTTACTAATAGTGGAAAGGTATTTTTAACTCAATCCACCCCTTTCCATAACCAAAAACCTAGATAAACCCCTTATAGATAAATAATCATCTTATTATACTCTTGAATCAATTTCAATCAAGGTGGGACAAGGCCATATGAGTCCTTTCACTAGAAATATCACCCAAGGAGAAAAATTACCTAACCAAACACCCTTTTATAAGGTATACACTCTAAATAATTTCTGAAGAATAACTCTTGAGGCTCAATGTAATGGTAAACACTTTTATACTGAACCTCAAAAGAAAAAATTGAAATTTAGGGAAAAAGAAACTATATGGGTTCTAATTAAAATTATGAATATCTTTAACAACCTTGACATAATGGATGAACATCCTTAATATAGGGTGCAGGTATTGTGATATCATTAAGAGGAGGAGGAGGAGAATCAATTATCCCATTTTCTTTTTATGAATATGACTGATTAAATAAATCTATATAGTTTATTAATGATTTAATACACTTCTAGTTTTGTCTCTCAAACTTACTTTGAATATATATAATATAAAATTCATAGGGTACAAGTATTTAAAAGGTTATACCTTGAAATACTACTTCTTTATAGGTTTGAGTTGTGTTTTGAGATCTGGTTTCTCCTCTATGAATCAATTGAGTACAACATAAAATCTATAACCCAAAAATATTGATGATAAATCCATTAAAATAACCAATGTAAAATCATATAAAATGTATAGTCCTCAAGTGAAAACAATAAATACCTACGTATGGGTAATTTATATTGGAATCCCAATAGTTGAAGATGTCTCTTGAAAATCCTCTTTCCACCTCCTAGTGTAATATTTATACTTCATCTCAATAGTTATTCAATGGTCCTCATAAAATCCTCCCTGAACATGTTTTATAACACACTGCCTCCTGGTACAACATGTTATGACCTTATTCTGATTTAATTCTATGCATCCTCTCTATTATTTTATGATAGCCTCACCTTGATAACTTCAGCACGACAATTACAGTGATGGTCATCTTCTCACTTTCTTAATGCATAGGAACTCTTGAATTAAATTAGCCTTATATCCTTATTCTTCATCAACATACAAGTATTTTATAAATGTTTTGGTTTCTTCACATTTGATACATGGTTGATCTTCTTCCCTGGTTCGATAGTGTTAGGGTTTCTCTCTCTATATCTTATTCTTTAGATCTTGCCAAATAAATATTTATAGAGTATTTTAGAATAAGAAAAACTCTTAATTTTTCAGTAGTAGTAAATCTCAAGTCTTTAAAACCAGAGATATTTTACAGTTGTAATTTTGTACTCAAAATCTTGATCCCACTAATTGTAACATCCCAGACCCGGATACCACTAAAAGGTACCCTGAGCCCGGTGGGTCACATGGACTCAAGTGAATATCCCCAAATGTCAGAGTCTACCGAATAGAAGTGAGGGCCTAGGGTGTGTCCATGGGAATACTATACCCTTATTACCATAGTGTAACACAACATAATAGTAATAACAGACAATAGAGAAAGTAGATACAATAAGCAGACAACTGATAAATAAACAAGACAGGAATGAATAACAAATCCAGAAGTGTATCATATACAATGATGGTGATACATGTATCTACAAAGCATCCAAAATAAGTATAAAATAATATAATACAATAAAAATACCCAAAATACTAAAAATACCAAAATGTTCTATCTATAAATAGCATCACGAGCCTCAACTTGGTCTCATGCTCCCCTGCTCCTAAGCATGGTACAAAATCAACTTTCAAACTATGGGTGCTTTCCCCTATCTCTATCTACATCAAAATAGTATATTTGGGTACCCAAATACATCCCAAATAGGGTGTGAGACATAATACCATTATTAAACCACCCAAGGTATATACAATATAGGTTGTGTAATATAAAAAGATAGAAGTGTGAAAGTAAAATAGAAAATTAGTAAATAAACAGAAAGTTCTCATGGCATATCTACTATTAAGAAAGTGATATTGAGTATCCTATCAAGGCTCCCTATAAAAAAAGTTTCAAGATCCTAACAAGGATGCTATAATAGAAACATAAAAAACTAAAATGGCCTTATTGTACATCCACACATAACATTTCAACCACAACCTTTCCATATAGTGAAGTTTCATAGTAACCATGGATGAACCATTAAACCAAGCATACATATTTCCCACGACTGTTCTATATAATCAAAAAGTCACAATAGACATTTTTTTGTTTTATAATAAATTTTCATACCATTAAGGGCTATATTTGAGGTATATAATACCAATGTACCCTTTTCGAGTCCTATGAGCATCTTGATTGAAAATCAGTTAGGCACTAGTTGAAGTCTTAGGAGCATGTCATACTGAACATGTTATACGTGATTCTAAGAAAGAAAGATCCAAGGGGTATAAAAGCTCAAGGCATCCCACAAAATCAATATCCAAGAAGCATACTCAATCCAAGGTGTCCACTACCACATTCAATATCCAGGGAGCATCATCCAAGGCATCTATTAATTCATTCACCATTTAATACCATTTATTATTTTATACCCTAATCCATTTCATACCATATGATTCTTACCACTCATATAACCATTTTCATCCAAACATAATAAAGAAGTATACCCACTCATTTAACCATAATCACAACATCTAAGCATTATAAGTTCCATATAAATCATTTAATCAAAGGCACTGATAGGATAAGGAGGTAACCCATCTTTTTTTCATCCAATTCAATTCAATTAATTTATTAATAAGATTACACTAAAAAGGAAAGAATATACTCCCCCATGGATGGTTCTTTATGGAATAAATAGGGAAATTCACATGGATCACCCCATTGGTGGCCCTAGGTTAGGAAAAAACCACCAATAACTCTCAAAAAAACCTAAGAACATCACTAATAGGTATAATTACATCTAATTCAATTAATAAATTTAATTTTAGGGCTGCACCAGAAAGTTTGATGGGATTCATAATGATAGGTAGCCTAATAAACACAAAAAATAAAGGAAAATGTATAGACCACCTACAACAGCTTGGTAATAGAGTGCTTGTCTAGTATCAACTCCTGTTTTGACTCAGATCGGGAGAAAAATGAAGAACGGATGAAGAACCTAAAATTAGGGGGAAATACCTTACACCTAAATAACATCATCAATATCTAGAAGAATGAATAATGAATAAAAAGGAATTGAGTACTCACTGATGAAGATCCAATGAGACATTTTTCGCTTGAATTAGATATTGAATGGATAAGAACCCTCAATTATAAGTTTATTATTCAAGGGAGGATCTCAAAATGTTCCTCTACTATGTGTTGAAGAAAAAGTGAGTTTTAGGTTAAAATTATTAAATTTACCAAAATATTAGGGTTTCATGGTTTTAATGCATCGTTTGACAAACCATGCGCCAACTGTGAATGTTTAGCTGTAGGATAAGGGAACCTGTACAGTTACCTCACATAGTTTGACTAACCATGAAAAAACCCACTATCAAAATTACAGAGTACTAACCATGAAAAAACCCACTATCAAAATTACAAAGGTTTCGCATGTCCGTGCGGGCCAAATATCATAGTTTTAATGAAACTATGTAGCCTCCCTTTTCTCTCCACCCATACATCGCATGGTTTGTTAGACTATGTGGCCTGCCCCACATGGTTTGAACTAATCGTGAACCATTCCATTTTCACCAAAAAACTTAGGTTTTGGGCTCTGAACAAGCTATGAACACTATTGATACCTCCATGACCTCAAATATAATTCACATCAGGCCATATTTAAACATTAAAACTGAAAAGGGAGGGATCCATACCTCATACAAAAATCTGATTTTTTACACTAATTATAGGGATATTATAAATCTAACTAATCACCCAAAATAATTTATTTTGAGTTAATTAATCCTCTTTAGTCTTCATGATTATTTAAAATAGGTGCTAAAACATGTCCTATCTTATCACCTCAAATCAATTATTAAGAATTATTTATATTTTCATGATTTTCTCCATTTAAATATCATCCATTGCTCTATATGGAATCTATATCATCTAATTATGTTCCTCATATGCATGGATTTATATACCATGATGTAGAAACTCAATTTATAATGTTGAAAATGCATATCAACATAATCAGACTATAAAATTTTTCACCAAGAGTGGACCAAAATGTTTTTTACTCCCCATTTCTCACAAGTAAACATTTTCCCAAAATGATTATCACCATGATGTGGTGAGAATATTTTTTCTATTTTACATGCACCAAGACCTTAACTATGGAATGATATAATTCTCAGAAACACTAGATCCTTTATCATATAGTTATTCCTTCATATTTGATTGAATTATGATCCATATGTGATCATTATTTTTGATCCATGAAGATCTTATTAATAGTATCATCTAATTTATTCTCATCTATTGAGAATTTTAATTCTAAAAACTCAAATTTTCACCCATCAGACTCCATAAAATTATCTAAGTGCTAAATTCATATGAAAATATTTAAATATCACATAGGTGACTCAAATATCTTATGAGTATTACATTTTACTTCCTCATAGATGAATTATCTTATTCTCTAGACACTTCTCTTCTTAATAGATTAATTCTCTTTTTTATTTTCCAAAAATGTATTATGTGGGTCAAATATCATACATGTTGGCCAATTCACTTTCATATAGGAAAATTTCCTTTTTTATTCCTTCATACTTTATCTATATAGATGAAATTTATTATGAATAAATCAATTATATTATGTGTAGGTAAATCCTCTTACACGAATAGGATAATTTCCTTTAATAATTGTAGGCTCTCCAACTCTACAACAGAAATTGCAAAATATATTCAAATAACATTTTAAATTCTATAAATCCACTATAGGCCTTCTAAATCATATGAAATAGAGTAAGAAAAACTCAAAATAATTGAAGTAATTATTCGAATAATTCTAAACCCATTATATACTATTCAAAATCTTATTTCTCTATAAAACAACCGATAGTTATATTTTTTATTTATGTTGGTGGAACCACATCTTAGATTTATTCATATTAGTGACTTAATACTTATATAATAAACCTAACTTATTGGAAAAAAATATAATCTTATACATATTCACTTCACCTGAAACACATCATACCACATGTGGCATGTTAGCATAGTTTTTAAGGGAACATTATCATCCTCACACCAACACCCCAAGATCTATCAACCAAATATTAGGTCACATATACCCACTCACCATAAATCATCATCACACCACTCATGAAAATAAAAAATAAAAAATAAAAAAAATTAAAATAAAAGTGACCAGATACCATAGTTAATCAAAATAATACCCATCTATAATCATTGGTCTAATTGATCTCGATCGCTATAAATCAAATAAGCGGGAAAAGGCTCTTAAATTTGGGGATTTAGGGAGAAGTAATGAATAATAGAGTAAGAATAAATATAAGTCATGTGGGGTTATCCTTACCTTAAGGATTCCACCACTATAGAAAAATCATTTATAAGAAGTGATCCATAGGAGATAGAATAAGAATAAAGATAGGGGAAAGGAGGAGATTGACTCTTGGGTGGCTAAACCAAACAAATGAAACAAGGGGGTGGATTTAGAGATAATTTTAATTTAATAAAATATTAATTTTAATTAAAATTTAGAAAGGTAACCCAAGGCCACCAAGTATCTGGTACCCATCCACTTGATACCTGGTAGTATTTAGAAAATTTACAAAATCACTAAGGATCTCATAGGGTTCTAGGTACCTTTTCACTTGGTACCTGATGGCCTCTATAGTCCCTTAACACATTCCACCATTCTCCAGACCATCACCCAAATCTCAAAATTACCTCTAAAACATTATAAATCCTGAAAAAATACTCTTAATTTAATCGTATAGTATAAAAATTTAATTTCAAATCTCAAAATGAAAAAAAAACTTTACTCTAAATTAGTTATAACTTAGTTTTATTTAATTCCACTAACACATATGAACATAGATCATTAAAAACTCCCTATAATACAACTTATCATCCCTGATAAGTATTCTTAAGAATTCATTTGATTTTATTCACCTTCATGAATTAAATACCACATATCTCCCATATTTTCTAAGTGAAATATACATCTATAAGCACTAGAATCCACTAAATTTCTATTTTAAAATGGATCTTAATTTGAACCTTAAATACTCTTTAGATATTTTCAAAATAACATGATTTGTTATAAACTCATCTTATTATGGATGAACACACATGAAAAAGTTCTAACAGATACTCATTTTTTCATTTTTTTAGGAATTCATAGATGAACTAAATACTAAACTACCAATAGACCCCATTTCACTATAATAATAATGGCTTAAACCAAAACATATCTCTCAACACTTGATCACTGATATCAAACTCATACCAATTGAAATCACTAGTTTAGTCTAGACCATCACTCATTTGAAACTTCACCCAATAATTAACTAACTCTTCAAACCCAATTCTCAAATTCTAGATTGAGAAATGGGGAACTAGTTAGATCACTAATTTAATGAGACCGCCATCACACACTAATGACGTGTCTGGATGTTTTCAATTATGATATTCTCATCAGCTAATTTCTCAAATTCTATGACAATGAATTACTAAATGTATTAAATTTCCTTGATAATTATAGAAAAATACCCAAATATAGGTATTATCTAAGAATCAAAAACTCCTCCAATAATTTGATAATATATCATTCCCTCTACCAAATTCTGCCTGAAAAATTTTCACATGATCTGATTCCACCAAATGATACTGATCAAAACTTAGATATATCATTTCTCTCCTCTCCAAGAATAACTCGTATGGTTTTATCATAAAGATGATGTGAAATATCAATCAATAAAAGTATAATTCTACCTGATACACTACCCATGATATTCATTATACTTTAATCATGAGTAATATATCATTATCAGATATTCTATAGTGTCCTCCTCACCGTAGTATTATCCTTGTCTATTTCTCCCCAAGCACTAATGGAGACAATGTCCATCACTATTTAAGAACTTTTGGTCATGATACATGATTTAAATAGCCTGGTTATCCCATTTTATGAATTTTTATTTAGGTTAAAGGGTTTTTTAGTGTTTCACACTACCACTACCTAATAGATAATTTGTTATAATGATTCTCAGAACCCAATAATCCTTAAAAATACATGACCCTATCTTGGTCCCATATAACTAAAATTTTATATATATCTCATCCTTCCACTACAGAGGTACTTTATGGGATGCTTTTCTGTGAATCATAGAGTTTAGTATCTACCTTATTAATTGGTATGATTCAAACATCCCAAATAATTTCATCTCACTTACACTTATACCCAACTATCACTTGATATCCTCAACATTGAGAGGTAAAGAAGCCTCTACCATTAGTATAAATGACTGCTTGACTACTTCAGAGAAGGTTTCAAGGAAAAATAGTATTATACATACTCTTAGTGATATTTATTGAATTAAATTCCTTACAAGGATGACATAAATAAAAATGATATTTTAAACTTAGAAATTTTATCTATCACTAATCAACTAAACCATTGAAGTTTCATGAATCTATGAAAATTATCATGGTGTATTATCTCATGACTGAACATCTCATGTGAAAAATAGTGTAAATCAATTTATGATATTATTTCCCTACTTCTTTCCTACTATGTGGTCCTCTACCACCTATATGTGTCACTTTCTAGAATATAGATTTTCAATTCAGCATGTGACAAGCCTTGGGATATCAATTAATTAGGTAGTAAATTGGATATTCTCAAATCAATTTTTAGTATCTTGTAATATTAATCCACTATCAAAATATGGATAAGATAACTCTTTGAAATTATAGGGGAACCTAGCCACCATCTATTTTTCTCTCACCATACATTCATTAAAGGTTTAAAATTCACAACACACACACTATAGAACATAGATCCACTATATCACTCTTTCTACACACCCTAAGGGTCAATAATCACATAAGCGTAACTAACTAACATCCTTTCATTTCAATTTCAAATAAGTGTACATCCAGGTATATTCTTGGGATCAGATAAATTTATATTCTAATGATTATAATTATATTAGTCCTAAGTTAACACACCTAGTTAATCTAGTTAAGCATATAAGATGCTTACCTTTTCACACACTAACCACAAATCACACAAATTATTTGTGATTTCCCTATATACACCTAAGGAAAACCATATTCATTAACTAATTCACTAGGGATACACCTAATTCATGTATATCACATCACTACCACAAAACCAAAGCTTATAATCAATCACAACATAAAAAAGATAACACCTAGCTAGAATACTATCATAACCAACTTAATCCACCTGAGATATATCTTAGATGAAATATATTTTCTTTTAAACCTAGATGTTAATCCATATTCTTATCACAAAAATTTCATCACCTTCCAATTATTTTTTCATTTAAAAAAATATCACAAAATAATTTTATCCGCTTATATTTTAAAATGAAATAACATTTCACTAACTATTTAATCATTAAAAGATTTGAACCCCAATTATAGTGTATCACAAATTAAATAATATAAATAATTAATAAAAAACTAACCATACATGTGGGTGACTTTGATTAATCACATCACCCCTAATAAGGTATTATGTAAAAAATGATTAATTTTTTTTATAATTAATTAAAGACATTCACATATAATAGTCACACTATATATAAAAATTCACATGTACAATGTGCTAGTACACAAATGATGCATACATAAATATAATTTTTTTCTCTTGGTTGAGAAATATGAATCATAATGAGGCCTTCACATTTAATACTCAAGATACACAAATCAAATATTATTCACACCTAAAGTGTATATATTGGACCCTCAGACACCTTGGGTAACGTAAGTTTCCACCATAAATAGGTAGGTCATGTTTATTATTGTTTTACTCATCAAGTCACAAAAATACTATATCTTATCTATAAAATCCTATTAAAATCAAACACTTACATAATAAAAATTATAATGACTTTACCCATATATTTTATCAACCTAAACTCAACTTCTGTAACATTCTCATCCCATATCTCTTGAACGATACCTAATCCAGAGTGGAACTAACCTCAGGAACACCTCCCCATATTCTATAGGATTCCAACTTATAATAAGGGTCTAAGAAGTTATAGTGGAGATAATATAACTTCTTATATAAAGTAAATAAACAAAAATAAAAAACAAAAAAGTACAAAAATAATCAACTCATCAAAAAATAGGAGTACAATGATAAATACATCACATAGTTTGAAAAATATGTATCGATAATGTCTAATGACCCAAAAAAAGTAAATTGGATCACCCATAGGATGATATTTTATAAATATGTCCAAGAGTATAAAATAAAACCCCAACATGATGCTAAGGATCCACCCTATCCTACACTAAAAATATATCGACACCTTTCCCATAAATCTATTGTACCTACAGAATACTACACACCAATAAAAATACACTTACTATTAACTATGATAAATCATAAAGTCTACATGTGTCATGGATAGATCATGTAGGGTGTGAGTATGAACTCAGTAGGCCACCACCAACTATGTCCCTAAATAATATTCATACATAAATGAGTATATGAAATGTGAAATATATGTAAACTAATAAAGTTAAAAAAACCCAATCCACTCCATGATCTACTATTCATATGTGATAACTTTACCTGTTTGACCAATGTTGGAGTGGGATGATGCACCCATAATTTATATATACTCTAAGGGAGAGAAATTCATCTCCCCTCACCTCATAACAAAGAAACACACAATATATATACTCATGTTCTCTTGGTGAATGAGGAATCAGCAAATTAGGAACCAAACCACCCCCACCCATCCCAGATCTATAACCCTAAGCAATTATAACTAATCACTCACTAAATACAACTCTTTAGAACTGCTTATAAGGTACACATCAACAACCAAGTGAGCATGCTTCCCTACCGAGACCGATTCATTATCCCAGATGTATTCCATATATACAATGCACATCCCACTCCCAAAAAATGATCATAATAATCCCTTAGTTCACATTGACACCTACAGTTTATCCCTATTATAGTATGATGGTCAACACTATCACCTTATGCTTCTAATCTATAGAGGATACTGCCAAATATTCAGTGGTAAACACTATATCATGGGACCTTCCCTCTGTGAACATGACCCCAATGACCTCAACCCCACTATAATTGGTATAAAAATCCATTATATGGACACAAAGAATATAAAAAACCTTAATCTCAGCCAATTGTAGTCTTCATAACCACCCAAGTCATATAGAAAACCCACATTTCTCCATAACTATGTTGGTCACACCCACCACATTCCCAAAGAACCACTTCAAGCATCAAATCTTATAAAAAACCACTTAACTTTCCTTAGATAATTTATAATAAATATTTAAACCAATAACTCAATATAATTTATCTAAGCCTCATCCCATTTCAAAAACCTTATGACACAACCCTTGGAAATCTTCCTCAAACCATGGAAAGTGCAAGTTTTTCTATTCCCAGTCACTCAAATGACCTTAGGCATGTTATTAAGTCACATGAAGCATAAAAACACATATAAAAATAGAGATATCTATGAACTAATTACCTAGTACTAGAAAAATATTATACATTGAATATCATCACTTGGTTTGACTTCTAAAGAAATCAAGAAACTAGATAGAAGGATGTAAAAATAAGATTTTAGTTAAAACTTTCCACAATGGATAAAAAACTTGAAACAATCAACAAATTACATCTATAATTACCATAAATGACTCTTATATATTGGTGTCTTGAAGAACCGATAAGAAATGAGTGATATCACACCAAGGGGAAGAGTAGAATGAGAGAGGGAGAGAAGGGATGATCTCCCATATTTATAGAGACAAAATGAGAGCTCCTCTCATTAAAAAAATTATTAATTTTATTAAAAAAGAACATGGTACCAACTGGGTACCCTATCACCTATCACTAGTTACCTAATATCCAACAAGCATCAACTCCAAGTCCACAAGGTAGTTGGTGGGCCTCACATAGAACCACCCATTTTTCTAAGCCCATTGGGCACTTAGTACCAGTCCTCTGAGTACCCCACGGTGTATTTTTTCAAAGAAAGATACCCCACACCAATAAAAAAATTCTTGAAAACTACCCTAGGTAATTTATCAACCCCTCTAATAGATTAACATTCCCAATTACACAGGATCAGGACGAACCTAGACTCAAACTACCTCACCCAAAAACTCGGGTCATTAAAACCTCCCTACCATAATATAACATTCCCCTAAGCTTTCTAAAACTATGAAATTGAACAATAATGAATGAAATCCAATCATAAAACTCACTATATTCTCAAAATAAAAAGATTATATAGAATAAATCAATCAATTCTCAATCACCTTATCCAAACAGACACAACCACTAGTTATTAACTACATTGTTACCATATATAATACCTAATTCATATACCACTACCGTCACATGGTCTGTCCACTTTCCACATACGTACACTTTGAAACATCACTCGTTATAAAAAAACATAATCACATAATCATGAAACACCTCTAACTATTACAGACTCTTCAACCTGCTCAGAATATGTCAACTCAACTATATGAAACTAAATTGATCCATGACCTAATTATGTCTAACCTCCTTATGAATTCACACTCCCATCAATCACTTCCCCCATAACCAATCTCATAATTATCTTCTATGTTCAATATGTATAAAATAACTCTAACTACTACCTCCCAACACTACTCTCAATCATACCACAGACTTCTGAGTCTGACCAGATCCCCAACCACCAGTTGACTATGAGATCATTAAACAAAACATATCTAGATATATTATTTATCCTTAAGCCTAAAAGTCCTTGGGAAGAAAATTATATTTAGTTTGGATATTCCCTTCCCATCCACATTGATAAAATATTAAATAAAACCCACCTATAGGTGGAAATGATGATCCTCTACCCTGACCACCCTAGTGAGTTTCCTCGCTCCCCCTATTCTATCTACATGAAGCCCTACTACCAACCTCACCCAACAACACAGTTCATCTAGGTATGACACTATCAGTCAAGTTCCACATTTCAATCAATTCTTGGTTAATAACCTCCTAAAATGAGGTCAATATAATAATATTCACCTATAATTTTATAGCATATCAAAGACCATCCTTAAATCATTACACCTTGGGGATCTTATCTCTCATTGAAATTGATAAAAAATACAATAAGTTTGTAAACTAAGTAGAATAATGCATATCTGGTATGTCCCCTACATGAAATTCATGAACTTATCTCTCCACTTTTCCCTCAACATCTTAGAAAAAAAATTATTAAAGAACTTAGTCTCAAATTATTTCCATAGAAACCCTTATACCCCAATATGTACCTTCACATGACACCAACATTTCATTAGTACCCTAAGAATATATTTCACCACTTTTACCCTTTACCCTATATGCATATCAATCTGCTCAAAGATATTATTAACTGACTCAATAAAAATTTGATTACCTAGAGTCTACCCTATCTATGAAACAAGTGAGGATACTAGACTGTGAATCCTTAATTAGATATTCCATAGATAGTTTAACTTACTGATTCCCTTGGTCTATACTCTAAATGATTCATATTAGACTCCCCTTATCTAGTCATGAAATAGTTTCCCTAGCTCATCCAACTTCCCCACCAACTCTGACTGCCTCAGAACCTTTGCACATGGCTCATTCTTATATCAGTTCTATATGGACCCAACAAGCTCATTCCTTAGTGGCACTATGTATCCACCCTTCTGAAACTTCAATATAGTTTGTTGAGGTGTCATATCACTGACACCAAATACCACACTCAATATATATACAACATCTCAAATATCACAAATAGGGAAATATGTTATGTGAAACACATTTCACTATCTCATACACTTACCTACCCACACCAAAGACCCATACTTTCTAGCCACATATCCCCACCTACCCATTCTACACTCAAGTACCACACACACACACAATATCCATATACTCATTAACATTGGGAATAAAATAATTTGTTTAATTGAGTTTAATTTTATCAAAAAACTATACAAGTAAACATATTAAATCTTGTTTTTGATAATTTAAAAAATAAACATCTTTTTAAAACCATATTAGAAATCAAAAGTAGCTATATTAATGTCATGCGAGTCCTACATGCTTAACCTTATATATAGATATCACACATTTCCTCTCATGTAAAAGTGTCAAAACCATAAATCAAGAACATAAAATACCATATTTATCTCAATCGAATAACTCAACCGTAATTTAATAAACTATATTAGAAATCCCAATTCCCCTAAAAACATAGAATCCTTCTAGAAATTGTATTGCCTAGGAACACAATATGAAATTCATCTCAATCCCAAAAACATACCTATTTATCCATATAACACACCCCAAATAACTAACAAAACCTCCACTTAGAACTATATTGTAACAACCTTACTCTAATACCACTTTGTAGAATCCCTGACTAGGATCACCAATCCAGACGTCCATCGACATCTAGTGACCCTCCCCATACACCAAAGTATTAAAACTAAAAATAAGGGTGGAAACTATAACCTTTTATATAAATTAAAACAACAAAAACATTAATGAATTACAATAATAATCAATGCATCAAACACCTAGAGGATAACTATAAATCTATCATAAGGTAAGAGAAATAGGTATCTACAATTTCACATGTTCTATATAAAATTAATATGGATCACCCATAGATTGATCATGTATAGATATATCCAGGAGTATAAAATAAATCATCAATATGGAATCAAGGATCCACCCAATCTTACCCCAAAAATCTATTGATGTCCCACTTATGAATCTATTTCACCTACATCCTACTACACACAAATCACAGGGACCTTATCCTTTCCCATTTCATGAATAAAAAATTTTCACTTCCCTGAAGGTCTTATATAGGGTGTGAGTAAGATCTCAGTAGGCTACCACCAATGTTATCCCCCAAAAATATCAACATGTATAGGAGTGCATGCAACATGGAATATAAAAATAGCAATACAATTAATAAAACCCACTTCAATCCATGCTTGAATAACTATGGATGATAAATTTACTTTCTTTAACCAGTGATAGAGTGGTATGATGGACCCATGTTCTATACACACACTGATGAAGAAAAATGAATTTTATATCATCTCATAACCAAGAAACACACCATCACCATACTCATGGCCTCCTGGTAAATGAAAAACCATCGAACAATGATCCAAACCATCCAATATAGTTCCTATATCATTGACCCTAATTAATTCCAACCAATTTAATTCACTAGAGATAAATATTATAATTTACCATAAGAAACATATAAATAGCCATTTGACCACACTACCTTACCAAGCTCAGACCATCTACATCGATATATTCCACACATTTAGTGATCATCCTTTTCTAAACCACCAACCACCAATCACAATCAACCCTAAATTACCATGGGAACTTAAGGTTTATCTCTACATTGGTTTTATGGTCAATACCATCACCCTAGGGAACTCATATATCGAGGTTACCACCAAACATCTAGTGGTTAACACCACCTCATGGGCCCTTTTGTGTTCACATTACTATAGTGGCCTTGACCCCATAACGAGTAGAATCACTAACCATCCTATGGCCACAACCCATATGGTGAACCTCAATCACCCAAATGGTATTGGTTATCATCACACATGAAATACTAGTGAAACACATCATCATATAGCCACATGGGTCACACCCACCATGTTCATGAGGAACCATATCAAATACAACATCTCATAAACCATCACTTGTCATTCCTTAGTTGCTTTTTGAGTGATCCCCAAACCATCAACCTGTCATAATCCATCCAAACCTCTACTCATGTAAAATACTTTATAAAACAACCCATGAGAATCTACCTTGAATTAGGGAAACAACAATAGGTTCTGTTCTTGGTCACTCACATGACTCTTCCTGTGCCAAAAAATAACATAAAACATAAACACGCATATAAACATCAAAATATATTGGCACCACCTACCCGGTAATATCATAATCCTACACATCGAATTTATTAGTTGATTCAACCCCAAAATGAAGAAATAAAGAAACCAAAGAAAAATACCTAAAATAGATAGTTTATTTAAAACTCGCCACAATGATGAAAAAATATAAAAAAAATCAACAAATTAAACCAATAATGATTGAAGAACTAGTAAGAAATGTGAGAGATACCACGAATGAGAAGATAAAAACCTAATAGAAGAGAAGGGGTGGGCTCTCCTATTGATGGTGAAAAAATTATATATCTAATAATTAAAAAATATAATCAATTAATCAATTAAAATTTTAAAAAAGGACCCAAGTTCCAAATTGGTTCATAGTAAGTTTTCACTAGGTACTCGATACCCATCAGGTACCTGCTCCAAGTCTACTGAGTGGACCATGGACCTTATAGATCCACCCCTATTATACTAAGCACAACAGATACTTGATACTCATATATTATATACCAGTGACATCAATATTCAAATATAGATATACTACACCAAGACCACCTTTCTAAAATTGATCCCATGATCCTTTATCAACCCCTTTGATAGCTCATAATTCTCAATTATATAAGATCAGGTCAAACGTAGACTCAAATTGCCTCAACTAAATACCCAATCCATTACAATTTCCACACACCACAAGTATATTCATCGATCACCAGAGGTTAGTGATTATTGATTTGGGTCTTGGATTATTATTTAGGAATGGTTTACACTCATTTCATGATAATCTCAATTAATGTCGGATTCCATAAAAAATCTAACAATACACAACCATATATTGAATGTTCCCAAAAATAAATTAATAATCAGTATTCTAGGGTTTACATGTTATACTTATAAAATAAAATAAATCACACATTTTTTATATATTAAAACCAACAATAATATCAAGATAATACAAATATAGGAGTTTATAATAACCATACATATAAATACAAAAAATATAAAAAACTTGGTGATGTACCATAAAATTATTCTGTCAATGTTACTCTCATACAATCCACTTCCTGATGGATTATTGTCCCACTAATATTATACCAACTACGTCCATCAAAAATCCAAAAAACTATACTCAAATACCTACTCATTCTAGAAACATCACATATAAAATTTCATATACATCAAGATGCATATACATGGTGTGAGTACATAACTCAATAAGAGACTACTAATGATGTCCTTAACACAATTTTTTATATATATGAGTTAAAACATGATAATAAATGTATTAGAAAAGTGAAATATATAAAAAATATGAAAATAGTGATATTTGATTTATAGGTTACTACTAAAAATCAATAAAATATAAACCCTTGGTGTTTGTTTTCACACCCTTACAAAATCACTATGAAAACCATTGTAACAACTTCAAGTTATGATTGGGATCAAACTATACATACTTTAAGCATCACTTGGAATCTGAAAAGGACTATATCGTCTTGGTCAAAACAATAGGTAAAATGGACATTAATTTAGACTAAAACATTCTAAAATAGGGAAAAAGAAACTAGGGAAGGTATTATATCTTCCTTAAGGATAGAAAATATCTTGGGGATGGGGAAACAACATCCTCTTAGAGGAGGGACTATTGAGTGACATAAACACCCCATAAATTCTCTAAGTATGTCCACATTAATACTTGTCTTTAAAGTTATTTGGGATTAAATTCTAGAGTACTAACTAACAATTTATAACAATAAATGCACCCTTCCACCTTCTCTAAATAATATAACAACTTATGAAAATTTGGTATAATAATAACCAGTATAGATTTCCATATAAACACATAATAATCATCTTTGGGGTCCTATAGTACTTGCATAAGTATTGTATTACAATTGAAGAAATCTATATTTCCATGTTTTAACATTTGGAAAATCCATGTGTAACACACACACACATGACATAGAATTGGTGAAAAATATGATCAAATCAATATAACATATCTTAGAAGTACTCAAGGCATAACATGGATAATGGAACACATAATATACTCAAAATAATAATTCATTTAAATGGTTTCAAGGATAATTTTTTAAAATAATTTTGTTTAAAAGATAAATCAAGTTTCAACTTTATGTATTATGCTACCTTAGGTCACTATTAACAAAAACCACTAGTTAGTATAAAAGGGTGAAGGGGTTACCCTCCCTCGATAGTTCATCTCTTAAAAATACTAAGAATGACCCTTGGTTTAGGAAAAATTCAAATCCTCATCTCAAAAGTTATGTTTATAATAGTATAAAAGTCATTACAAATCAGTCCACCCCATTACATAACCAAAAACTTAGATAAATCACTCATAAAAAACCACCATCTTAATCTACACTTAACAAGATTTAACTTAAGATGGAACAAGATGACATGAGACATTTCACTTTAATTCTCATCCAAAGAGATAAATTACCTCACCAAAACCCCGTTACTAGGGTCACACTCTAACCTATTACTCAAAAATGAATATTCACACTCAATAAAATTTTTAATTCACCTATATTAAACCTTAAATGGTTACAAAAGACCTAATTAAAGGACAAACACCTTCTATTGGTTCTAATTAAAATTATTATCATCCAAAAAAGCCTTTACATAATGGGTGGAAAACCCCAAAACACATTTCACTACACATGAAACATTATTCTAGACTTTAAGTGTTAGAAATTTGAACTAAATAACAAATCATGAAATAGTGGGATAATCCGAATCATGGTTTGTATTAGTGTTAAACACAATGTAGTGAAGGTCAGTATAACATGTTTTATTATAATAAAGTTCATGAATTATAAAATAATATATGTTGATAATTATTTCTTATGGAATCTTTATTTTAATATATAATGATCATATGATCATAATTTGATAATAATTTAAAGAGTTTTGATGATCTAATAATAAATTTTTAAGGAGGTAAATTTTTATTTATTTATGGGCAAGGAGTTACAAAATATTTGTAATATTCACCTTTCATGAAAAATATTTATGAAACATTTGGAGACTTGAGAAGTGTTCTTGGTGTATAAAAAATGATTTCAAGGCCATGAGATAGTATAAAACATCATTATTATCATAAAAACCCCAAGGATGAAGTTATATTTAGTTTTCTTTATTATATTACTTTAATATGAAGTTTCTAGTAGACCATGGATATAAGAGAGTCATTACTAAGAATTAGGATATTTATATATCTCATAGATATACTAGGAAAAAATAGTTTATTATACATTTTTTAATGATCCTTATCAAGCTCATATAGTGTTGTTCTGATAGATCAATTCATCAGAAAAAAGGTATTCTTTCTTCATTTATTTTATTTAGATTAAGTGTATGGATAGATCATGTGGAAAAATAGGTTTTGGTTGATTGTTTTATACTATATTTGGATAAGATTTATCCCCTAAAAAAATTTCACCTAAGGATCTTACTCATCCTTACACTAACACACCAATCCCAATTGACTAAATCCTTGGTCACATACACCCACTTAAAATATATATCCGTCAAACGACGCATGAAAATATATATAAATCGATAGAAAATGTTAGGTACCACATAAACTATTAAATAATAAATAAATTTATCCACCACTATGGGTTTAATTTCACCTAATTACTTAAAAAAATAAGTAGATAAAACCCCCAAAATTTGGGGATTTAGGGTCAAGTAGTGAATGAAAAAATGAATAGGGAAACTGGGGTCATGCTGGGTAATTCTTACCACTAAGAGGCCACTACCTTAGATATATCATCAATCATACATGATTTGGAGGATATAGAAGAAAAAGAATGAGTGAGGAAAAAGAGGATCTCACCCCCTAGGTGGATCAAATGAATAATTGGGGGGATGGGTAATATAAAGTTTTAAATTTAATCACATCTTAAATTTAATTAAAATTTTAAAATATTATATTCTAGGGCCACCAGGTACTTGTTACACCTCTATCGTGTACTCATTTGAATTTGTAAAATTTCTAGAACCACTGAGGATCTTACTAGAAACCTAGTACTCATTCACCAGGAAACTTTTAGCCTTTTCATTCACTTACCTCATTCCACATTTTCCTTGAACATTCTCAAACCTCAAAATTACCCCCAAACCTCATATATCTTGTAAAATTACCCTCAATACAATAATTTATCATAAAAAATTAATGCTTTTAATATCAAAATGAATAATCCTTGGATCTAAATTAGACCAAACCTAGTTTTCTATGATTCTACTGATACCTCTGAACCAATTTATTACAGAAGTTCCCTTATGATGTGATGTAAGGAGCCTGATAGACTATTAAAAATGTTTATTCAAGAGTGCATTAATTTCATGCTAATAATTTAATTATGGTATATGAATCGTGTTTGTTTACACTTGTGGTCTAATTTAGGGAATTTTTGGGAAAATAAATAATTTAGTTAAATTTATTTAAATTAATTTTATATACAAGGATTAAGAGTTTTTTTATTTATAAACCTTTTTGGTGGATTCATGTATTTTAGGTTAGTGGTCTATATCAAGATGCTTAGGATATTCATAGGAATTTGGATTAGGAGGATAATGATTCATGGGTGATAACCTTGCATGGGTTTCATTAGTATAATTTGAGGAAGTATGAGGGACCTATTTTGGACTAGGAGATAGAGTGATGGTTAGAGGATGTGGAGATTATATTCAGACTATTTTAGGAACAAATATGAAGTTTGATTCCTTTAGTGTCAAGTTTGTTATGATGTATGTATCAAAAGTGTAAGATCCTTTATCTAAGATACCTTGATGATTAATAGGTCATGTGGGATATTTGTATGAGTTAGTTATCGAGTTATTACCTTTGATACTTTAATCACTGCAGCGATAAGAACCACTCCCTATTCGGTGAAAGAGTTTGAGCATGTGAGATTTTTGAGTGAAGTTTATGAACAACCTATGCTATTCTTTTAATATTTTAGTGGAAGAGGATATAAGTGCACAAATTTTTAAGTGATCTTTGAATATAGAGATTCAATGCCTGGTAAACCCTTTCATGTTGTCAACTTATACTGAGATTCTCATGAAATATGAATTAATTGAGAAGAACCAAGAATCACTACTACAAAATAGGCCTTTAACAGCGTTGGTCTTTATCATCCCTAGAAAAAAGCACTGATAAAGGGCACTTTTACCAGCACTAAAAAAAGAAATGATAAATTGTACCTTTAATCAGTGTTTTTTTAATGCTAATAAAAGTTACCCTTTATCAGCATCTTTTTTAGAACTGGTAAAGTGTACCCTTTATCAACACTTTATTTTTAGCACTGCTAAAGGGTACACTTTATTAGCATTTTATTTGTAGCACTAATAAAGGGTACCATTTATTAGTGCTTTATTTTTATCGCTCATAAAGGGATCCTTTATCAGTTCTTTTTTAGTACTGATAAGGGTTCGGATAAAATGAAATAATTAAAAAAATAAAAAAATTGATTTTATTAAAAAAATATTAAAATTTTTATTAATTAAATAATTATTGATAAAAATGAATAAATTGACTATAATATATATACATAATAATACTAATAAATAGTATATATTAAATATATATATGTGTATGAAAAATGAAAATTAAACAATTAAAAATTAAAATTATGAAAATTGAGAAAAATATTAAACATTTTATTAAGTAAATAATTATTGATAAGGTTAATAAATAGCATATATTAAATATATAGATATATATATATGAATGTATATAAATATTATTTATATAATACAAAATATTTATTCTCTTACATTAAATAGTCATATATTTAGTGAATAATGGTTTATAATTAAAAATTAATATGAATTAAAAATACTCACTATTTACATAGAGTAATGGACATAATTGAATGTCATTTGATTTTTTAATTTATAACATAGACGTGTGTTATATTGATTTCACATATACATAATTAATACATTTTTATATACAATGCACACACACAAAACTTATCCATTTTTTCAATATTGTTAAAGTGTAATTATTTTTAGTTTATTCCATTTCAATTATTTTTATTATGCATGCACTTAAGATTAAATATTCATTAATAATGTTAAAAATAAATTTGTAAAAAATATTTGTAAATAAATATATTTATAAATGTACATTTAGTATATTTATACATTTATATATATATAATTATAAATAAATAAATATTATTTTTTAAAAAATTATTTATATAATTAAAAATAAATAATTATATGTATTTAAATAGTTATTAAATTTATAATAAATTTATTTAAATAATTAATATATTCACCATATTTATATTTATATACATTTATTATATATATATATAATGATATAAAAATTATTTTTTAAAAATATTTATATAATTATAAATAAATAATTATATATTTAAATATTTGTAAAAATTATAATAATTATATTTAAATAAATAATATATTTATTATATTTATATTTATATTTATTTATTAAATATATATCTAATTATATATATTTACAAAAAAATTATTTATAATTATAATTATAAATTCTTTATCAGTGGTTAAGTAATAAGTACTGATAAAAGACATATTTATTAGTGTTTATTACTTAAGAATTGATAAAATGTATCTTTATCATCACTTTTTTGAAAGCGTTGATAAAAGTGTCCTGATCTATTTTAAGAACCCTAACCATCACAAACCAATTCGCGATATTTGAAGCCCTCTACAGAAGCCACCTACTGTCAGCACTACTCGATGAATCGAAGCTCAAATAATTCTAAGGATCAAATCCAAGGCTCGAACAATTCAAGGGTCGAATGAATCCAAGGCTCGAACATGATTATTTCTCTACCTTCTCTTGAACATAAGTATTTCTCTACTTTCTCTTGGGGAAATCAGGGTGTAAAACATCAATGGTTATAGCCATGGTGGAAGCTGTTTTGAAAATGTGACTATGGAGAGTTAGCCATTTTGGAGATTTGACTATGGAGATCATCCATTTTGATGCTTGAAATTTTTAAAGTATGAAACACATATACTTTAAGCCTTCCCATCTTTTCTCCCAAACCTTATGAGCATCTCCTTCCTTATCAATTGAAACTGTGAATAAATGTAAATGATTTTTGAGATACTCTTTTATTTATGTGAAATAGTGGATGAATCATTCTTTATTTTCATTGGATAAATAGTGGAATTAACCATATTATAGAAGTATCATCCCACTTTACATCGTCTATAGAATTTTGTATCTATAAACTTCCATAATGGTGGTTGGGTAGCCTATGAGACTAATTTCTATCATATTAAACTAACTATTTATTTTTTTATTTTTGTAGTAGAGTCTTTATATAGGGGGTGATATTTTATAAATCTATTAATTTTGTGATTCCTCTTATATTTTTGAGTGAAGTAATGGTATTCTACTTAGAAAATGTGACCTCATGGGAGTTGTTCTGTCCCAGTGGAGGCTAGTGTGTATGGGATAGATATTGAAAGGGTTGGTGTGTTTTCTTCTTTATTTTTGATATATCTTATTGATGTTTATTATTTATTTATGAAAACTTCTTTATGAACCTCCCTAGAATCTTAAGGATGATTAAATATGTCTTTTATGGCCTCCCTAGAATCCTTCATATGGGTATATATGATAGAATGGCCTCTCGAGAATCATTGGGATGAGTCGATGTGGTGATATGACATCCCAAGAGTCTTGTGATGTTTTAAAATATTTGATATACCATTAATATAAATGTAATAATTCCTTAGGTTGTTACATCAATTGTTCCAAAAAAAATAATGGAGATTATAAAATTCTATATATTAGGAATTATTTTTAGGTATTCATCATTTTAGGTCTACAAGAATTGGTTCCACCCCTAGGAATATATGATTACCATCCATGTATATGAAATAAATATTTCTTTATTAAATTTTTTTATCAATACTTTTTTATATCTTCTAGTTGATTGGATGAGAGTTTTTTATCATATTTTGGTTTCTTATTACTCCTTAAATTCCTATATTATATTTTTATTTTTTAGGGGATTTAAGAAAGACTTGATGTGTGTCAAACAATAGTTATTATTTAAATTTTTTTCTTGTGACTCATCCCCCATATCTTTTATAGAAAACTGTCATCCTTATCAGTTGCATATCATAGATAGTTATTGAATTTTTTTACTTGAGACTCATCTCCCATATCATTTATGTTTCTTGTAATACTCTGATCAGTAGTCATCCAATGTATGACTACCGCTTAGAGTATTTCAAGCAACATAGATTCATGTTCATAAGAGATGGAGGATGTGTTTCAAACAACAAAATGCAGTGATAAATGTTTAGGAGATGAGCTAATGAGCATTAAAGTTTTCTATAACATTCACATTTACGACAATAATCTGTAAGTCATTTGTTATGTCTAATAATAAGTTTCACCATAATCTAATACATGATCTGCCTGATGTGACTCAAGGTGTCCATTAAAAGTTTAAAATCAACATTTTAGTTCCAAAAGTGTCACTCATGCAACCACTAGGCTGCACCCGTGGGGATTTTTCTTATACTTATTTAATTAATCTTCACAGAGATAATGATTGAATATGAACAAGAAATGGTGATGTGTATAAGAATCAACCAAAACTCAATCTGATACACAATTTTCCTCGTATGACTCAAAGTTTAGTTTAAAATTAACACTTTCTATTAATTTGTTTCTTCATATTATTACTAACATAAGAATTGTTTTCTTATATAAGTACATTTTTTTCTTGAGCAGAGGTGTTTTGTAAAGAAATAGCATCAATCAGGGTCATTATCAAAAAAAGGAACATTTATGTTTTTGAATGTATTTAATAATTTGTATGTATGTAATTATATAAATCAATGTTTAAAATGTCTATAATATTGTGTTTTCTTCTTGTATTTGTGTTTTAAATTTCATTTCATTTAAATTATACATTGGTACTTTATTTTGTTAATATATGGTGGTGTTTTTTTTGCTATAGTGTGTTGTTACATCACATTGTACTAGTGTTATAGTGTTTTGTTACAACACACTACAATATGCCCCTTTATCAGTGCTTTTGAAAGAACTGATAAATTCATCCTTTATCAGTTTTTTGAAAAACACCAATAAAGGTATCCTTTATCAGTACTAAATAAAATCACTCATAAAGTGGTCATTTATAAGTGCTAAAAAAGCACTAATAAAATACAAGGTAATGTAATCTCACTCTGATAATTAGAACTTCTATAGATCTGATAAAGTCCATTTTTAGCACTGTTAAAGGCCTATTCTATAGTAGTGCATGGAGAGATTTACTCTAAGATTAATATTATTATAACTTCCTGTGTAGTGTATTCATAGATTGAATCACTAATTTTTTAAGAAGATTGAGTTTTAACCTATGATTGGTCTCCACATTTCATCCTTATCTTATTTATATAGATATATTAATTTATAGATTTTTACCTAGAACTCAAGTGTAGTGTGTTATTTATATGGTATATTCGAGCATTGATAATATATGTGTCCTACATTTCATAGTTGTAAGTGTGGATATGATAGCATGAAATTGGATGGACCTCAATACTTTTGGATACCAACCTAGAATCAGTTACCTCTTTATCCTTATTAGCGGCTGGTTTATCTAGAATTTTTCCTACATACATGATATGGAATAAATAGAGGAAAACCAAAGGATATTTATCATACTTGGGTACCCTAATATGATAATGGATTATGCATTGGTTTACACAAGGTATGATGAGGTACATGTAAAATATGTGGAAAATTACATGTGATGAAATTTTTCGAACCAGGAGGATCCAATATCATTTACGGAACCATAAGTTTATATTTTACCTTGTATTTTGATTTAATCTTCACTAGAGAATCAAACTCCATTATTTTAGTTTCTTTATTTAGTGAATTGAGGTTCTGGGTGGACATGATTACTATAACCTTGGTGTTATCTACACTAGTGGGAGGCCAGTTTAGTTTGAAAAAGGTGTCTCATGGGTGTGAACTGATGATATAAAGGTATCAATATATTGGTGATTTATTTTTGTTATAAATACAAACATTTAATTTTATCCTTTACATAGATTAGTTATATTATATGAAATCATTTATTTATTTCTATTATAGATTTTTTTGTTTTCTCTAGCATGGATGGTGAACATGTAACATTTATTAGCAAAAGAGATCGCCAGATAGAATGATGAATTTTGTATCCTATTACATTTTAGTTGGTAATATTGATTTTGGTCTTAATGTAAGTATGGAAAAAATTTTGTTTAGGGTTATAGATGATTTATTGGATGTTTTATTCATAAAGTTTGTGAAATTACCCCCTCAATATAAAGTCGATTTTGGGATAAAGTTCTATCTTGGTGATCCTCTTATTTCTATGTTTCCTTATATAATAGAAAATTAAGATCCATGGAAGTTTAAGATTCATATTTATGATCTATATTATAATGATTTTATCAAACTTATCATATCTCTTTATGGATCTCTAATGTTTTTGTGAAGAATGTGAATGGTGTTTTACAGATCTATATAGATTATAGGTTATTAAACTAGGTAATGGTGAAGAGAAACTATCTAATTTAAAGTATTGATGACTTGTTTGATCAATTGAAGATATTTAGTTGGTTTTAAAATATTTATCTATGATCTGGATATCATTAGATACAAGTGAATGAGAAGGATATTCAGAAGACCATTTTCGTGCGTCTCTATATGAATTTTGTGTTTATAGTGATTCATTTTAGTGTAAAAAATGCCCCAAAAATATTCCTAGGATTAATGAAATTGGTATTATATAAACTTTTTTATTATTTCATGGTCATTTTTATTAAATATATTGTAGTTAATTCTAGGATAGAGGAATAGAAAACAATAAATTTTTGGATCATCTTATATATATTTTTGTGACACCTGTTGGATAGAAAAATTTTCAATTGAAAGTTTTGAACATGAGAGGTGAATTTTATTTAATATATAACATCTTAGTCTGTTGTAGATATTTATCTATATAATATTGAGGTATCAATTTCTTATAAATACCCCAAAAATGTTATGGAGGTGCATATATTTCTTATTTTGGTAGGTTATCGCGAGTTGTTTATGTACAATTTCTCTTAGGTCATGATAACTTACATTATTTTTACCAAGAGGGATCAATATTTCATATGGATAGAATAATTTTGATCTATATTAAAGAACCTTAAGTAGAATATTATCAAGTCCCCTACCATTAACTTTCTTGAATAATGAGTTGTGTTTAAGGTTTATTTTGATGCTTCTCATCTTAGTATTGGAAATGTCATAATGCAAGAGTGGGTAGTGATCTTCTATAGATCTGGGATTTTATATCCCCCTAAGTATAATTATACCCCTCATGAGCTTATTCTTATATATTTGGTTCTTTATTTGATGTTTTGGTGACATTTCCTTATCAAATTTCACTTTGTGGTTTTCAAATATCATAAGATTCTACATCATATCTTCTCTTAGTGGGATTTAAATTTGAATTAGTGGAGATGGGTTGAGTTCTTATTGTATTATAAATTTTATATTTGTTATAATTTATGAAAGTTAACATGGTTTCGGATTTTTTAAGCATGAATATGTATAGTGATTTTTCTTATAAGTCTAGATATGAGTGGAGGATGATGAAGTAGCTTGTGACTTTACATCTAGACATAGAAGAGGTTAGTGAAGGAATTTTTATATATTAGAAGATGGTTCACTTTTATTTGTTTCAATGGGTGTAGAAATATAATTAATGTGATCATAAGGTAGATATGTATATATATTTTATAGTTCAAGGATACGTTCATGATGGATGGATAGTGGATAGTGAAAATCAAGTGTTGTTACATGGGAATAGATTTGTTCCATGAGTTATGTGATAGGTAGTTCTATGTGAATTTTATAGATCACCTATGGAAATGAATCCAGGTATTTCCAAGATATATCATTCCTTTAAGGAGAAACATTGGTTTACCAATATAATAAATTTAGTGTTAGAGTTTCTTTCATGGTAGCTTATTTATAAATAGGTTAAAGAAGAGCATCAAGTTCTAGTTGGTCTATCTTTCCTCTATATGTTACAAACTAGAAATGAGAGGATATATCCATGGATTTAATTGTAGGTTTGGCTCTAGATCTGGGATGATATGATGTTTTTGGGTTATTGAGGATCAGTTGATGAAATTGAAACATTTTGTAGTGATTAAAGAGTTGAGTGTGATGGACATGCTGTGAAGGATCTATGTGTAAGATGTGGTGAGGATTTATAGAGTTTTGATGATAATCATTTTATATCAAGATCCTTTATTTACTATGTGAGTTTGAAATGTATTTTAACATGACTTTAGCTCTCAAATACATCTTAGAACAATATTTTATCCTTAAATATATGAGATTTTGAAGTAAAAGATCTATAAATTGGTGGATATTCTTCATGAATTTATCCTTGATTCTATAGGCAACAGTTGCCTTTGGTTAAGTTTTCTTATAATATTATTCACTACTCATCCATTGGCATTCCACTGTTTGAGGATTTATCAATACAATAGTGTAAAACACATTTATATTAGATGTAGGTAGGTGATACAATGATTATTAGACTATATTTGGTATATATTATTATTAATAGGGTCTAAAGGATTAAAGATAAACTAAAGGATGATCAAGACCTTCATAATTATTATATAGATTAGAGGAGGAGACCTTAAGATCCAAGGTAGGAAATCACGTGTTCTTGAATATTTCTACTTATTGTGTGTAGTATAGAATTGGTATAGGTATACAGATTTCTCTAAGATTTTTTGAACCTTTAAAATTGTTAGAATATATTGGTGAAGTGTTGTATAGGTCAGAGCTTCAAGCCCAAATAGATTTAGTTCATTATGTATTCCACATTTCATAACTTTTGAGATATTTTAATGATGTTTCCCATGTTGTTGACTAAGGTGAATTGGATATTGAGGAAAATATAAAATTTTTGGTGATACCAATAAATATTTAGGACTATTATAAAAAGGTCTTGTATGAGAGAGTCATTCCCTTTTTTCACATCCTGTGGAAGCATGATGGTTTATAGTAAAATATGTGGAAGGGGGATTCACACATGTGGGTTTATTATATGAAGTTGTTTTGAACCTTGATAATTTTAGTGAAATTGAATTTTAAGTTAAAATTAATTTATTTTATTATATTCCTACTTAGTTTGTATGTTATGTTTAAGTATTTTTTATATCAAGATTCATGTTTAAGAGGTGTCTCATATGGTTATTAAGTTATTTGATATTTTATCTTAATAATATTAGGTTTCCATTTGTTCTTAGGGATGGGAACCATTTTAGATGTATCTAATATGGAGGCATTTATTTTTAGTGTATGTCCTCCTTTATGTGTTGTAGATGTTAGAGAAGGAGGAGGAAACTATGGAGTGAAGTTTGAGATGATTTTCAACCTAACACAAAAAACATGCCATGATGGATTTGATCACACCATAATTTATTATGGTAGTTAATTATTTTGATTAAGTGTTAAAGATAATGTAATGGATCATTACTGGCCATTATGGCTAGTGTGTTGATCTGTGATTTCTACCATTATAATGTGGTCATTTAGATAGCTCAGTAATGAGTCATGGTAAATGATTTTGTTTCCATAACTAGTCTTTGAGTGAGTATAACTATGTAATAGTTTTAGTCCATGATTTTTAGGGTGTTGGTGTATTTTACCATAGTAATATTCATTTTCCCTTAGATTGGTTAAAGTTTAAATTAAATTGAAATTATAGAAATCGTAGATAAGAAATGGGTTGTGCCATGAATTTCATATCAATCCTTTTACTGGGTGAATTATGACATGATGATATATATTACACAATAATGAACTTTGATATTAGTAAAATTTAAAGTTTAGTGGCTATGATATTTAAAGGGTGATAAGGAGGGTTTTCAATGTTTTTTAAAATTTCTAGTTTATTGAACCCATTTAACCGTAATGAGAATCATCACACCATGAATTTTTTTTCTTTAATTTATAAATTTAAGTTTTTTATATCTTTCCACCTAGTTTCTTCTTCTCTTATAAAACCATTAGATACAATGGGAGTTTTTTAGATGACATTTAGTTCTCAATTATTATTCTTTTAATTTCTCTTCTTCAAGAGGATGAATAATTGGAAATTAAGGTAATATTTTCTTAATTATTTATTCTTTTATCTACATTTAATTTTCATAGGGATCTATGAATGTGGTTAATAAAGGATTTACATGGGGATTGATGGATTATATATTCATTATAGGTATTCAATGGGGACTTTGAGATTTGTGTACCAAGATTGTCTCTTTGATGATGTAAATATTAAAGAATCATATTGAGGTAGGTGATTTGGGAGCTCTCATTCTTTTACTATTTTTAATATTAAATTTTTAAGATTTAATTTTTTTAGAATAATGCTGAGGTTAATTAATTATATAAAATGAATTGAAAATAGTACTTCATTAAGTTATCATGATATATGTGATATTTTTATTACTTTTTTCATGATTACTCTATTATATGAACCATGGTAGAATTTCAATGGTTTTTAGCTTGTGGAATTATGATATAGATGTGGTAATGTAATGAGGTTGGTGCAATTAGTTTAGAATGTTTATTTATGCCCTAGATATGGATATGTAATAAAATAATGAATTAAGTGAAGAAGAAAAATTGTATGGGATGTGTAATGATAAATGAAATGAATATATGAAGTGATGTAATTAAATTATCTAATGATGTTAATAAATTATGTGTGGTAGTTTTATTGTGGGAGAAATTTAAATTGATAAATGATTATCAAATGGGAAGAATTTTGTGGTGAATTGTTAAAATAAATTGTGTAGTTATTATGTTCAATTTTATTTTGTGGTTATATGAGGTGATGGTGGTTGTTGTGTAGTGACATTATGTTTAGAATGATTTTTATAAATGGGACCTCAAAGGATATGGATTTTAGGATGGGACTTGTGATATATTATATATCGTTGAATAATTTACCATTTATTATAAATCACTGGATGATATTAATTACCTACACAATTCCAAAAAGTGGTTTTGGTTATTAGGTGAACCCTAAACATCCAATATGTGGTGGTAACAGTTGTATGATCACTCCCCTATCCTATTATACCTTTTGCTCGTAATTGTGTCTATGTTGTTATAGTTATGGTTATGTGGTAGTGATAATGTGGTTATGGTATGAGTATTATAATATGGTTATTGTATGATGTTTTAGTTGTGGTATGATTTATCATGTAAATTTAATAAGGGATGAGAGTTCTAAGACATATTTCATTAAAATTTAAGGGAGACTAGAACAGTGGGGAAGTGGGTGTAGGGTACTGCCTTTTCTATATTTTATTGATTTGTTATACTAATTTTGTATTCATATTTTGAGAGTGAACTTTTAGTGATATGGGTTATTAGATTAAACTAGGATTGGAAACATGTTTATTTTATTATTATTTTCATTGAATATTTAGTAATATTATTCTACATGTACATGAAAGTTTATGGGGAGGAACCCAGTGACTATACTTGTATTCTCACGCCAAGAGGGTATCTAGTGCATTTTGTTTATGATATGTATCTCTATACATTATCAATATCCATAAAATACCTTTTTACAATACATTTTTGGTACTAATAAATTAAATCCATTCACTTTGTCATATAGTCCATAGGTAGTCTTCACTCATACAACAAAAGATGAATTTGAGTAGAAAAGTATCTCCATTCCTGAAGAAGAAGTGAAAGATATTTCTGTTTTCCTCAAGACTTATTATCATTCAACTAGGGATGGATATTACTTAAAAAACTTCACATTCTAGTTATGTTTCAGAGAGAACCTCCCTTTAAGATTATGTTGTGTATTTCACACATTAAAAACCAAAGGGGTATTGAAACTGAAAAAACCCATTTTGGGGGGTATTCTAAGATTTTTTTTACTTATTAATCTTCTTACTAGGGTTTATAAACCATATTTGTGGAAATAATTCACTTAATATTCTTAAATTTTACTGTATGTGGATAAAAAATGGACTTACATATAAAAATTTATAGGCATTCGAAGTTGGGAAGAGATTAGCCCCCATTCTCCCAGGTCCATTCACCCAAATCCATTCACCCAGCTCACTCACCCAGGTCAAGTGCCTATATCATAAGAATAAACCACCTCCCATGTGAAGCTCTAATTTAGCCAATTCCCCATTCTAGTCTATAAATAGACCCCCTCTCCACTAATTTTAGACATAGATGGATGCAAAAATGGATGACCAAGAAAAGTAGGAGGTCCCTTAACCCTTCCACCTAATCACATCACATGAGAACACCACTTGGGTTCACCAACTGGGTGCCCAACCTAGGAATTCCACTTAGGTGTGCCACCCAAGTGAGCCAACTAGGTGTACCGCATAGAGAGGCCACATGGTCAAGCCACCTAGGTGTGCTACAAATGGGTTCCCCACCTAGGCATTTTACATAACAATTTTATGCATGATTATTTTAATATATAATAAATTACTTTTTTAGTTTAATTGATTAATCTTACCAATATTTAATTATTTTTATGATTTGTGGAAGGATATAATTTTTTAATTAAAATGATCTAACAAGGCCAAATTAGATCAAGATATATATTATAATAAGACTTACCTCGATGTGGGATGTCCATAGCATGTTTATAAGGCTTGAAATTGAAGAATCCAAAAGATATAAATGAAAATCAACAAGAAAAGAAACGTTCATGGTGTGAAACTTCATAGGAATACAATAAATGAATCAAATACATGAAACCCTAGGATTTACTCAAAATAAAGTTTCTAGACATACCCAGAAATGTCCAATTTTGACGTAATTAAAACCTAGACCATTCTTTGAAGCCAAGTGAAACCCTAGGATTTACTCAAAATAATTTATTGATGCATTTATGGTCACCCAAGAATTATTGATCCCTATAAATAGAGGGTCTAGGGGGATTGGAAAGATATTTATAAATTGAGGGATCAACCACTACGTTGGGGGAATAAGCTGCTACTTAGGTTTTCTATTTTTGATTTTTGATTTCATTCTATATAATTTCATATTCATATTTTATTTTATGTGTTTCCCTTCTATCTCTCTCTTTATCCCCTTCCACCATGATCTCTTACACTCGATATGGTGAGTGACTGAACTGAGGCTTCGCCTTGGGGGAGGTTTTGCAGTATTCCCAAATTTATATGATTTAATTATTAATGTTTTAATTCTATTTGTGGTGAATGATAGATAAGTACATGGGTTCATTAATTATCCATCGTGACATGACTTTCAAATTAATCTCTATTATTAAAATTACATTTCTTCCATCCATTATATCTGTTAAAATATTTATACAATATAGTTGATGGTGCTTAATGGAATAAAATTACATACGATGGATCCAAGTATGGTAATGTATTACACTCTCGATCAAGGTGTTTATCATATTTGGCTATTATAGGAGTTGATATTTGGTGTTCCAAATAGAGCTCCTAATAATTATAAATTTGAAACTCAATAAATTAAAAAATAGTAATTCATGGGAGAGATTTCATAAATGAATTATCAAATTGAATTTAAACAAAAAAATTGAATAATTAAGGAACCTAAGTAAACAAATCCTAGGATAAATAACATTATTTTATAAATTCATTCTTTTTTTATCTACATGTTAGGATGGTTTAGATTTCCATTCAAATTCCCTCTCTCTTTTTTTATATTTTTCATAAAATAATAAAATCAATGAAAAATATAAAAATTTAATCAGGAATATAATTTGATCGACTATAAATATCATTAAGTGAGAAGACCCATGTCATCCACTATGTCTCACTAGAAAAAAATACTAGATTTTATACTTCCCTATGATGGGCATTTCAAAACATGGAACCGAAACTGTGGATAAAAGTGGTTTTTTAATCATTGTTTATTTTCATATTTTGTAAATAATTGTCTTTATATTTAAATTTTTTTTAAAAAAGTCTGAATCACCATGGTCTATGGATGATAGTGCCATTTTATTTTATAAATAGATCAAGGGAGATTTAATTTGAATCATCATATAAGAGGAATTCAAAAAGCTCATCCAGGGCCATAAAGAGACCCTCAAGCACCCAATAGTTGAAGGATTGGACAAATAATTAACTTAACTCCAAGAATACTTCCCATAATTTTATCAAGAAATATATAAGACACAAGTAGAGTCTTCCTTGTTTCTTAAAAAAATTTCAAAATAAATTCCTTAGGTGAAATATCAATAACAAGTGGTTGACAATAATATAAAAGAACAATTACAATGGATTGAAGAGAAGATATAGGAGATGAAGAGCCAAATGGAACAAACAACCCATTAGCAGTAACTGGAGTCTAAACCTAAGACAGTTGTGGAAGAAATTTCTCCACTCATTTTTGAAGTTTAATAACCTAATGAGGTAGAGGAGGAGATACTTAAAGTTCCATTCCACCTCAATCAACCATTTCTAGAAGATATATATGAAACAAACTTGTATAATGAGATATTTATCGGAGATAAACAATATTTAGATGAGTTTTGGAACATATATGAAGTGTAATATGATATCCATATCCCTTACAACATATAAAATCCAAAACCATTGAATCTCTCTCTATCTTTGTAAGAAACCACACAAGTGGTGGAATTTTATGAAATTATAGATAAACATGACTACCTACCTCAATATACTACCATTATACTCTAAGAATCACATTTAAATGAAGAATCCATTAAATAATAATAAACAGGAGGAGATTATATTTTCTTGAACTATATCTCATCTAATTTTGTAGAATCTAAATTGATTATCACTCCCTACTATTTTTGAATTTTTATAATCAGACAAATCTTATTTTTCCTTAAAGTAATATGGTAAAAAATAAGATTAATTAGATGAGGATCACATAGAAATACTTAAACTTGTTGAATATTTATTGAAATGGGTCCATGAGGAGATCTAAGTTTCTTCGCTAGAGGAAACCAAGACACAATATGCCTACATTTAAGGGTAATAATTTGATATTTATTCTTCATGTTTTAATTTTATTCAAATAAAATTACATTCTAAATTTTCTTTTAATTATTCTTTTGATGTGTCATATCTTGAGAATGCACTAGAAAATGAATAAGAGGTTGTGCAATAATCAATCATGAAAGATGAGGACTCATATTTTATCCTTCCCCTACTATTTAAGTTGTACCTCATTGCCATGGGGATGGGTTTGGTGCACTATTTCCATATATTCCACAACAAAAGAATGAATTTTTTCAAGATGGAAGGAAAAACATGTTTTCATTCAAATCCAAGAAACTCCACCCATCTACAGACTTTGGATAACAGCTGGTACTGCCCATCTGGAGGCAGTCAAAATCCAAGACCCACTTGGGGGATCAAACTAATAATTATCCTTCTCTTGTTATATTTTATTTCTAGGAAATTTTTTTTCAATTTCTTTCTTAGGAATTAAAAATATATTAGGGTGTAGCCTTATCCCCATTTTTATTTTTTATATTTACGGGAATGGCCCTTTTTATTTGATGATTGATTTTATTTTTTAGGTCCATCAACATGGAACAAAGCACTAGGAATGAAATTGAAGAGGTTTTATACAGTCAATTCATGATGTGAGAAGCCTAATCATATCATGAACTAGTATAAATAGAAATAGGAAACCTGAATTGAAGAATTATTATAATAGGGTATGAGTTTAAATTACTTATTTTATTTACCCCTACAATTTGATATTTAAAATAAATTTCATTCCTTACTTTACACTTTTGTACTCTGGTATCGATCTAGGAGACATAAGTTACTTAGGATAATAATTATGACTTATTTTATGTTTCACTGTTGACATGATTAGATGAGTGTAATAGGAAATGAATTAGTAAATTTAATCAATAGGGTATTAATTTTAAAAATAATGACTTTAAGAAATAATTTAATTCTTGTAGATGAAAATATTTTTAGATTTTTAATTTATGAAATTGATATTTACTAGTTTATTGTTTTTTTTTTTTGAATTACCATGCATAATTGTACCAATATTATTTTATCATTCCCAAAAGTATTTATAAACCAATTTTTCCTATTCTTTCTATAGTTTATTTCTTGAAAGACTAGGAAAAGTTTTCTTCTAGAAATTTCTTGAAATATTATCAAATAAAAGACTTAATAAAATCACTTTTAATATGATTGAGGCATTTTATTATTTATCCATTTATCCTTGGATCCAAATTAACATTGAATCCTACTTTTTTCCATATAATAAATTAATGAACTTTTCAGTAAAATATCCACATTACAAGACTATTATATCATTTCCTACCCTACTCTTTGTATGATCTATGATATTAAAAATAATAAGTGTCAGGGAGAGGTTTTCCATAGTGGATGGGGATATACTTAATTGATGAAATTTTTCTGGGGGTTTAATTATTATATGGGTATAGGACATGTTATTATTCATTTTACTTTATTATTCACCTATCTTGAAACACAAAAAAGGAAGAAAAGAAAAAAAGGAAAAAATTGGGTTGTACCATGGGAGAATCAAAAATCACTATTGATTGACCGATGATATTTTTATTATATGGGGTTAGGCAGTAGATGTGATATTTTTCTTAAGTAAAAAATTTCAAAAAAAAAGAGAAAAAAAATAAAAAGAAAAATGAGAAAAATGAAAAATCAAGAAATGGTGAGTCATTTGTTATGATTACTCATATCATGTGCCCACTTTGAGAATTTTGGAGTTTGGAGATAAAATATTCATCATTGTAGGAGTATTTCATTTGGATTTTATTTTGATATCATGAACTATTCTTAGAGTCAAATATCCTTTTTGAGCCTTATTTTATTCATTACCCACACACCTTAAGCCTCACAGAAATTTGAACCTTAATGTAAAGTCCACATGATTAATTTAGATCTCTATATTTACATAGTTGAGATTTTGGATGCCTTACAATACCATGTTAAGTGAAATGTAATTTAGTTATTAAAATAAATCCATTACATTTATTACCTTGAGTGATGATTGAAAATAATTCAATGTGAGGTAAATTTCAAGTGGCATGCACATTAATGATGAATTAATAAATTTAAATTGAAGGAAGGAAGAGGACTTTTATTTCAAAAGAGAAAAATTAAAATATAATGTTGTATTTGTTTCTTTAAAAATTTTGGATTTGAAAGAATTATTTTTTGTGAAATTTGAAATTTTATTTTCTATTGAAAAAAAAATAGTTTTATTGCTCTTGAAATTTAAATATTGGTAAAATGAAATTACTTTGTGATGTTGTTGAGATTACATTCTTGAGGATAATCAAGTTCTAAGTGTGGGGGAATTGAAAGTACAATTTTATATATCATTATTTTAATATAAAATATATATTTTTTCATTTCAATCAATTAATCTTACTGGTATTTAATTATTTTTTATCAATGGTAGGATATAATGTTTGACTAAAAAGGAGATAAAAAGGAAAATATGATCAATATCTATATCAAAATAATACTTCCCTCTACATAGTATGTCCATGGGATGTTTACAAGTCTTTTAATTGAAGAATCAGGTGGAAATAGGGAAAAAACTGTTGGAAATCACTATTCATATCATGAATGGGCTATTCACAATGTGAAAATTCATAGGAACACATGACGTGAATCCAGTCAGTGAAAAAACTCTCCTATAGGAAGATATTAAAAATTCACAATATGACACTATATGTCATGTTGTAAAATTTTCTATCCATACCCATAAACGACCATTTTTGACATAATTAATGCTTGAACCATGCTTTGAAGCCCATTGTATCCCCAATATTGAATTAAAATAATTTTTTGATGTATTTATAGCTACCTGAGATTATTGATCCCTATAAATAGAGGGTCATGGAGGATTATAAATATATTTATAAATAGATGGATTTTCTATTGTGCTAGGGTATTAGGCTGCTGCTTAGGTTTTATTCTTTTGATTTTGTTTTAATTTATTTATATGTAATTAAAAATTCATATTTTATTTTAAGTGTTTAACTTTTACATAACTCTGCCACTCTTTCTATTTATCTCTCCATTTTTATCCATGATCTCTTACACTCGTGATGGTGAGTGACTGACCTAAAGCTTGGCCTTGTGGGGGGGAGTCTCATGATATTCCTAAATTATCATGTTTTAATCCTTAATGTTTTAATTCTATTTTTGGTGAATGAGATAGAAGTTCATGGGTGCAGAGATGGTCCACCATGACAAGAATTTAAAATTAATCACTATTATTAAATTTACATTCTTTTCTTCCCTTCTCTCAGGTAAACTCTTTATATAATGAAGTTAAGGGTTCATGAATGGATGAAATGACATATGATGGATTTGGGACTAGTAAGGTATTATAGTCTCGATTTAGGTGTTTTATTATTTGGGTATTGGAGGATGTGATATTTGGTGTATCTAAGATACCTCCAAGGAATGATAAATTTCACACTCAATAAATTAAATAATAGTAATTGATGGATGAGATTTCACAAATGAATTATCAAATTGAATTTAAATAAAAAAATCTGAATAGTGAAGAAACTTGGGTAACCAAATCCTAGGAACAAGACCTTTTTTATAAATTCATTATGTTTTTCATATTTATTTTTAGGATAGTTTATATTTTAATACAAATTCTCTACCCATTTTTTTAGTTTTTATAAAATAATAAAAAACAAAAAAATTAAAAAGTGAATTAGGAATAGTGTTTGATTGATTGTAAATACACTTAAGTTAGATGACACTGGTCATCCACTGTGCTGCACTAGGATAGAAAATATTAGCTTTTGTACTATCCTATGATATGTGTTTTTTCATACCACCTAGGAACGCCACCTAGATTCCCTACCTGGGTGCACCACTTGAGCCCTCCACTTGGGAGCATCGCCTTGGCACCCACACTTGGGCACACTACCTTGGCGTGAAAACTTGGGCACACCACCTTAGTTCCCACACTTTGGTGAACCACCTTATTGAACACACTTTGACACACCACCTTAGAACCCTTTATAAGAAAACCACTTTTCCCAGGTCCTTCACCTATGTTCCAATACTATGGAAAAGTCTCATGAAAACCCTCACTTGGGTGAACCTATTTTCCCTAGTCTTATACTCAGGTTCCAATTCAATTATTCTCTCTTCTTGAGAACCCAACCCTGCAAAACATACCTTGAGTTTAGATTCTCATTTTTGTTTTAAAAACACATCAATTTAAGATAATCCTCCTCATTTTATCATAAACCTTGAGTGAAGATACTTCTATTGGTCTCCCAAAATGACTAGAGTGGAAATACTCATCTCGGAATCCAAAACATACCTTCACCTAAATCACATACTAGGTTAGGTATTTATGGTAAAAATACATGCATAATACCCATACATTCACCTTGATTTGAGATTCTGCTCCTAGCTATCACACATGATACTCTTAATAGGTGTGAGTGATAATCATTATTTCCTTCACCTGATTCACTTATCAGGTCAGACATTACTAGGAAGATCATGAAAATGATATGATATCTCTCATGTTTTCACCCCTTTGATGGAATATTAATACTCATATAGACCTCCTACTAGGTGAAATCCCCAATCATTCTTACCTTCACCTATGTCACTTACTAGGCTTGGCATCACTAGGTAACTCATGTGCAAGCCTCACTTCACCCCCATTATTTTCTCCAAAAGAATACGACTGATCTTATGTCTTTTGTTTCTCACATCGAGCATGAATCACATGATCTTAGAAGTTTATTTGATAATTTTTTTAGCATAATTGAGATTCATTAATAAAATCACCTTTTAGTCTTGATTGCATCACTCTAAACTACATAGCGCACAACCTTACCATAGGAAATTAAAAGTCATGGAATATTCCCCATATATAACCTTAAATTATGTCATTAAAACTATGTGGGATTGTATTCCTATTATCATAGAATATATAGGATGCTTCTTTGAGGTTCAAACCCAACATCCTCAAACATACCTTTTCTCTAATGTGATCATCATATGATGAACCATTTTACCTTGAGTCAAGATGCTCCTCGTATTTCCTAATACACACCATGTTGATATACTTCTCTTAGTTCCCTAAAATATACCTTGAGTCATGATCCTCCTCTTGGTTCTCAATATGGGCCTCTTATTTTGTGAAATCCCCAACCTGGTCTATCTATATCCTATATGATGATCATTGTACCTTATTATATTGATGAGCAGAGGGAGAATCATTCTTCTTTGGTGATGATCTAGGGATGTATATGTATATGATTCATATCTTATTTTGTCTATTTATCAATATATATGATGAACCAAAAGTCCTTATCATGCATAAGTCACACACCAACAATTTCAAGAAACCTTTCACCTATTAGTACACTCTGCGTGACTTCAAACTACTTGGAATTGGTCTATGTCACATGAAATTAAAAGGTACAATGTGTATCATTAAGTGACACTAAGAAATGTGGGTTTTGATTCCTTTCATAAGGATACATAGAAAATACCGATCATAGGTTTGATCCCAACTCCACCACAACCACTGCCACCATAGACGGATATAAACCCCTTAGTTCTCGACTGAAACTTAAAACCAAAGCATCCTTAATCTAATAAGAGGAAGATAAATAATGTTTTATATGAATAAATTCCCACATAGATGCATCACTTTGATCAGATCACTAGCACATGGGTAACTAATTTCACACTAGAATTTGTTAAGGATTTATGAACATGAATTAAATATTTAAGAGAGTCTAAGATTAGGAAATAATCTCCTCAAAAGTATGTAATGAGCTTTATCTCCCACTCTATCGACCAATGTGCATTTTTCATCATCATTGGCGAACTTTGAACGACTGCCTACCTTTGGAAAGTAGGCCCGAACCAACTAAAAATGATCACATTCATAAATATTTCAAAAATAAACATTAAGTAAATCCATAAGATATGAAACATGTCAATATAATATAGTAAAACTCGTCAATTCTTAATTATCCAAGTTAATATTAACCAAAATAGATGAATAAATTACATATAATTCATCTAAGTTGATAATTATATAAAATATAACACAACTAGGTATGGTCATACACCTACCTAGTCTTAAACAGTTGATTCCCTGATAGTTAGATTAATCTTTAATATTGACATAATTAAGGTATCAATGTATGAATGTTCACATTTAGGGTACTTTTTTAGCCTCATGTATGGGTGATTATTATGAAACATGCACCATAAGTATATCAATGACATTATATATAACATTCCATGTGGTATGATCAAGTGATTCAATCCAAACAACAAGTTAAACTTATATCCTGTGAGTGGAATCACTACAAAAAACAAGGTGATTAGAGGGGGGTTTAGTGGGTCCTATGCACAACCCTCTCTAAATACATTTTTTGTATGATTAGAGGGGTTATGCACAACCCCCTATAATAATCAAATTTATAGGGGTTTATAAACCCCCTCTAATTTAATTTTCTCTATAAATTATAGGGGATATGTGAAACCCTCTCTAATCATCTAATTTAGAGGGGCTTAAGAACCCCCTCTAATTTATTAAATTAGAGGGGATTTTAAACCCCCTCTAAAATTTTCAACATTATTTTATTAATATTCGATGGGATTTTAGAGGGGGTTTTAAACCCCCTATAATTTAAGAAAATATAGGGGGTTTTGAACCCCCTCTAATTTAAAAAAATAAAGGGGGTTCATAACCGCCTCTAATTAATGAGATTAGAAGTGGTTCACAACCCCTCTAATATATTAAATTGGTGGGGGTTTAAAACCCCCTCTAATGTCTTAAATTAGAGAGGGTTGAAAACCACCTCTAATGTATTAAATTATGATGGTTTGAAAACACCCTATAATATATTAAATTAGAGGGGGTTCAAAACCCCCTCTAATAGGCTTCATGCCCACTAGGTATTTTGGCCAAAAATATATAATGTAATAAAGTGTCTGGTTTGGTGGGTTATCCCATGAGGATGCTATGACCCGCCATTCAGTCTCATGTGTATGCAGTGTGTGTGTGTTTGAATGTAATTGTACCCCCAAACACCTAATATAATATATGTATACATAAATATAATTTTATAATTTTATGTTCATTAATATATATTTATTTTTATAAATTATATTTCATCTAATATTAATTATATATAATATAAAATCATAAACATATTATATAAATATATACATAAATATAATTTATTTAAAAATATATATCAAATAAAAACCCAAACTTGTAATTTTTATAATTTATATTATAATAATAAAAAATATATTTTTAAATAATATGTTTATTCATTTATATTATATATAATTAATATTATATGATATGTAATTTATACAAATAAATATATATTAATGTACATAATATTACACAATTATATTTATTGAAATACATATATATTAATGTACATAATATTATACAACTATATTTATTAAAATACATATATATTAATGTGCATAATAATAAATATATGTATTGAAATACATTATATAAATATTTATATAAATTATATTTCATATATCATTAATTAAATATTTTTATAAATTTTATTTCATATATAATATTTGTATAAATCGTATTTCATATAATATTAATTATATATAATATAAATATTTGTATAAATTCTATTTCATATATATGTATTTCATATAATATTAATTATATATTAATTATATATAATATTATATAATTTATACAAATAAATATATATTAATATACTTAATAATAAATATTTGTATCAAAATACATTATATAAGTATTTTTTTAAATACATTATATAAATATATTTTTAAAGAAATTATATAAATATATTAAATAAATACTCATATATATATTATATAAATAAACATTTACATAATATATAAATATATAATTAAGTATATAAATAATTTACATAAATACATTTATAAATATATAAATATATGTGTATACATAACATAAATAGAATTATAAAACATATTTACTCAATTTTATGTAAATACACATATAAAATATATAGTTTATATAAATGTATAAATTGAATATAATATAAATGTATTATAATATAAATACATAAATATATATATAAATATATTTATTTATTTATTTATATAAATATATATGTAGGTTATATATTTATATGTATTTAAATATTTATTCAAATAATATTTATTAGAATTAACTTCTTAATATATATAAATATCATAATGTGTAAATATAAAATTCAAATTCAACTTCTATGGTGGTATAGGCATCAACGATACATGCTGGAGATGATGGGTTTAAAACCCGTCGGGAGAAAATTTTTACGATGGCTTCAGAATTGGAGGGGCGGGTGAAGGTGACATGAGAACAAAAGGGGGAGGGTGGGGGATCACATAGAGGTGAGGAATGGGAGGGGGAGGGTGACACACTAATAGGATATGGAGTGTATGGGGCTCACATAGGGGTGGGTGCAAATAGGGGGGAATGCATGGGTGGGGCAGGTGACAATGGTGACACGCTAACATGAGAGGGGGACGATGGGGCTCACATGGGGGGTGAAAATGAGAGGGAATGCACAGAAGGGGGTAGGTGACACATTAACAAGAGGGGCATCACAAGGTAACATGAGGGGTTGGGTTTGATTTAAAAACTAAATAAATAATTAGAGACAGTTTAAAAAACTTCCTTTAATATGGATTAATTAGAGGGGGTTAAAACCCCCTCTAATTGAGTTTTAAATAGAGGCGGTTCCCAAAACCTCCCCTAGAATGTGATATATAACTTAATTAGTGGTGTTTTTGAACTAATTCTAATTTCTTAAATAAGTTATAGGGGGTTAAAACCCCCTCTAAACTAAGATTCTATAGTGAAATTAGGGGGGGTTATAACTCCCTTTAATACAACTTCCTTTAAATTAGTCAATACTTTACTAGTGGTTACTCAAAATTGCCTCTAACAAAAGTAGGCAGGTACACTAGTGGTGGTTCCTCATAACCACCGCTTATGTGGTTAGAGGGGGTTATAACCCCCTCTAATCAATTCACTTTTTGCAGTGAAAAAATATGGATCATAAATCATGATTTATGATATAAATATTCCTACATAATATAAAACATGAGTCCGATATCATGAGTCATGATAACATGGAATAGGTGAATTTCATAATATAAGAATTTGGCATCAAAAAAATTATAGAAATCATAACTTATTTCAAGGTTAACCACCAAGAAATTTATATCATAATGGACTAGGATAACCACATACCCATAATATAGTGGACATGTTATACCAACATGTTCCCCATAAAATTTTTAAACTTGGAATAACCACCTGTGTCCCATCTTGATCTCATGAGATATAAAAATTTATCCAATGCATTAGAGGGATGTTCAAAAATGGAAGTTTGTTTTACTACTTTTGGATTATTGATATTTTATGTTTTGAATATTACAAAATGCCTCATGATAATTTTTTTATATATAAGTCTTTATTATAAAACAATATTTTTAGTTATAATCATATCCTATTATATATTATTTTATGTAATTATAATTTCTCATAGCTTTATGAAGTGTTATCTTTAGTATGTTTAACTTTGATTATATCATAAAATTTCTTTACTGAAAATTTCTTTAGATTTCATGTTTTTATTTTTCATAACATGTTATATATTTTTTATGAAGAGTTCCTAGGATAAATAAGTCATTTGGGACCTTAAAATATCTTTTCTAAATAATTTTTACTATTCCCACATATCCAATGTACTATTCACCATGTAGCTAATTTCTTATCCACATAGCCATTTGTAAATCCATGTAGCCAACTTGTGAACCATAATGTCGATTTTCTAGATTTAGTTATCTTCTATATTTCAGCCATAAAATATGATACATAATTAAAAATTGAGTGACTCTTTTTGAGTTATAAAGACAATAAAATTATCTACATGTCATTATAAGACATAAAATTCCGAATCAATATTTATCATGTATGAAGTTAAGTTATAATTCAGTGTATGTTTTTAGTCTGAATTTTACAGTTTTTCAGAACTATTTTGCTACTATGTTTTAATAATAACTTTATCTATATAAGTATGATTATATTGATTCTTAAATATTTATAAATATAATGAAATTTTAAAAATATAAGTCAACTAGACCAAAAAATGATTTCTCCTTTTTCAAGGTCTTATTTAGGTATGAAATTTTATAAGTCAAATTATTTACATATTTTAGAAATTTGAATATGTGAATTAGGTTATTTGATTCACTTGCATATATTCAGTTACATAATTATCTTACATGTATTCAGATACATGAATCTACAATTTCAATTTTTCTGCATGAAATTTTCTTATGCAGTGATTTTTTATTACGTAGATAAAAATGACTATGTGAAAAACACCTATGTGGTATAATGAAATTAAATAGTTTGTTCTAAAATTTGGAAATATGATCTATTTTACATAATGATTCACATTTCAGTTTACTACATCATCATTTAAAATATTTAAATTCTTCTCATGACTTTATAAATTCATATTAATTATATAGAACCTATGTAAAGTGTTTTTTATTATTTTAAACTTATTTTTATGAATATAAAATGGTGTTCTATTTTCACACATGAAACTTACATCTTGAAACTCAAAAAACCATTTTTATTATTATATATTGTTTTATTTGATTCTATTGTTTATAAACTAATATTAGTTTATATTAAACTCTTTCAAACTTGTTTTAATATTTTTAATACAGTGTTGCTAATTTTTTAAATTCTTCGCATGCTAACTGCATATAAAAATTAAAATCTTTTTAAATTTTTAATTTCAAATAGAGACTTTTGATTTTCATGGGATTTATTTTTGACCTATAATTATGAAAATATTTTTAAACTATTTGATCGAATGATTTCAAATTAGTTTTAATTATTATTTATTATTTTGAAGATTGGACATCAATTGAAAGATTATTATGAAACAATAATATACTTATCTTTTTCTCTCTCCCTCTCTAATGATTCAGTATTTTTTTAATTTTAAATTTTCTAACTATTTATTGGTTGTGTCAAGTTGTTTTGTTTTAAAAGGGTGTCGATCTTTTCTTATGTGTGTGGGCAAGTGACAAAATTATAATATGATACTTTTTTGATGAGATATTTCATTTTTTTTCAAGTGATATTGTGTGAAGGGTGTGGTAGTGGTGATATTGTGAAGTGTTATACATTTTGTACATGTTGAAAATTTCCCACTACTTTTGGATGATCTCCCATGGGTTAAACAAAAAATTCTATGAATTCTTCTACATCCTTGATGATACAATCAAACTGATCAAACACTCAAGAACTATTACCTTTGTTTTATTCTTATTTTATCTATTTTATTATGGTTTCTTGAGTCTATAACACTTCTTCCCATATCTAACATTATTTCACTTTCTCTTTATGATTTTTCATACAAAATAGTTTTATTTCTCTAAGTTGTGACTCATTTATTCTAAATTCAGAACTATTCAGGTTGTGACTCATGATATCTAGAGTCAGGGTTTTAATTGGGTTTTGACTCCTTATATAAAATTTAAGTGTCTTTTAGTTATACATCCACTAGAAAATGTAGGTTGTATTTGGGTTATGATTCCCCTTCAAAAATTAGATCAGTGGATAATGTATCTCTCACTGAGTAGAAAGGTATAAGAGTAAACTAGACCCACTTTAGATAGAACTACTATAAAAAACATCCTTGTGTTATTTTCTTTCATTTATTTTCTACTTATAATTAACTTCTATAATTAATTTAGATAATTAATATGTATCTTTAAAAAAAGTAATCTTTTATTTTCATCCCCCCCCCCTCTAGACCATCTATCATCACTTATCCAACCTAACAGTTGGTATAAGAGGTAGTAATTTCTTAAGGATATATTAGCTATGTTTTTTATATTTTATTATGGTAACATTTTCATAGAACTCATATTCTAGGTAAAATATCTATAAGATAGAATGAATGAATGAAAATGATGGATGGATTCCTCAAAAACCTCCTCACTTTGATGGAAATTACTATGGTTACCAGCAATCTAGAATGCAGGATTAACAGAAATAGTTAAGCATTGAAAATTGGTCAATCATGGAAAAACCTTACAAGCTACCAGAAGCTAACACGAATAATCTCATAGGAAATAATGTTTCTAGATGTGTTTTAAATTAAAAATTAGTAAATATATTATATTGTATTATTAAAAAAAGTGTGTTTATTCATGTTTCCATATGTAATAAATCTCATGATATCTAGAATATTCTAAAAATTACTCATCTTGGATTAGACAAGATGATTAAAACCAAACTTAGAATTCTTTGAGTGGAGTACCAATATTTCAAGATGTTTGAAGATGAAAGTGTTAATAAAATGTTCCACCAATTAAAAAGTATTGTGAATATAATGAATTCCCTTAGAGAAACTTTGGATAAACTCATACATATTTAAATATTTATAAGATATATACCCAATAAATGGCATGAAAAGAAGGTTGTGATCAATAAAATTAATAATTTTAAACAATACACATTGGATAAACTCATTGGTCGCTTAATTAATAAGGAATTCAATTAATAATATCACGGAAGAAGAGACTTCAATGAATAAAGGTATTAATTTCAAATCATATATAAATGTTACTTCTAAATCTTATGAATATGAGGTATAGGAAAGTGAAAATGATAAATTAAAAATATAAGGGTAAATTAAATCCTACTTTACAAGCAATAGACTCAAAAAGATCATTTTCTAAGTCTTCTTTTGTTTCACTGTTTTTTATTATTATTATTATTATTTTGGTTATAGTAGCATGGTAATATGATTTAAATAGTTGATAATGATATTTCTCAATGCTTTTTTTGTAGAGACCCAAAGCTTGACGTACAAGGACATTACATTACTTTTGCGGAATACTTAGTACATAACAAAAACACACACACAAGGATCGTAATAGTTTAGTGTCTTTGGAAACTCGGAACGTAATCTTCTAATCATGGTGAAAGATCTTCAACATCTCCCATAAAGATCTTCCCTTTTTTTTCTTACCTAAAACCTTTCTTTATATCCTAGGGAAAAGAAAACATAAAAGGGTGAGCTCAAATGCTCAGTAAGGGTAAACAAAAGAAATATCAATCACATCATATTCATAAGAACATAACATTTTGGAAATCTTAACCTGTAAAAGAGATCATAATATCATAACATGGGATAAATCATAGTAGTGAAATGTAATCCCAATAATCATAACTTAAAACATGAAACTTTGTATAGTACACACATAATCATAGAGAATCATTTCTTATTAGTCAAGACTCATTGCCAATACTATCTTAGTGGACAAAGTCCATTTCTGAACCAAGTTCATTCCTCGTTTCAGTCATGCTTCACTGAACCGGTTTAACCTACCGTTCCAGCCATGTCTATCTCATGAGATATAAAATCTTTACCCAATGCATTGGAGGGAGATATAGTTCCCACCCATCTCATAATGATACCATTCTTATGTGTGCCACAAAATCATAAACCATACGTCATAGCATAACCCATGTAATAAAAAAGGGAATCTTAAACATTGTGACATCATAAAACAATTCATATAAGATAAAGGAATTAATAAAAATAATTCCATCACAACATAATCAAATAAATGTAATAATAGGGATAGAATCATAACCCTTTATTTTCTTAGATGGAAAATAATTTTGATAAAACACTTGAACTCCATTCTTGATGAAAATATCCTTTCTACTTCAAAAAAACTTTTCCTTTCTTAACATGTCATACAATTCTAAACTAAAAGAAGTTGATTAAAAATAATCTTGAAAACTTGTAAGGGAAGCTTCTTGGAAATAATGTTTTAAAAATCCATTCATGTCGTATAAGTTAAAAGAAAACATTCTTCTCGTACTTTTTTCGGAAAAGTCAAAAATTACCTCGTACGAAAAATGACAAAAGATTCCTTTCATATCTTTTACAAAAAACTCACCGAAGGGTAAAATTGGATATAAACTATTGTATAAGGATATAAATATTACATATTGAGGAAACATGGATGTGGATGATAAAATACACCCCAGTAAATTCTGAAGTATAAACAATCTCGGATAAAAATTGAGATTGCGAGATTTTCCCTTACCTTAGGTCTGATTTGCTTCGTAAGTGTCCGAACCTCCGGTATAATTATTTAAATAATGTCATTGACTTATTCCAGAATCATACTCATTGTTATGATATCATATATGGTTCACTTATGACTTTATATTACCCGTTCTTTTGTAAATTCCATGTTAAAAGCGTTTTGGGTAAAATCGTTTCATTTGTCATCCATGTTTTTGACTTTTAATTATTCATATGATTACTTAGATCATGATTACTTAATTACAGAATATAAAACATGATTTATATATAATATATATTCAAAATATACATATATATAATAGATCAGTAAATGGAAATAAATACACCGTTCATGGAGACGGTAGGCCGTACAAACGCATGAACGCTGTTTTCGTTTCCTTATTGAGTTGAATGGAATTAAGTAGATGACATACATATATATACACATAAATCTAGTATCATTATTATGTCATATATTTCATGATTAATTATTATATATACTTTATAATAATTCATGAATGGTTAACGTGGAGAATGAATCTCATCGCGTCGTGGACACGGTAGTCCGTACGTACGCACGAGCAATGATATCGTTCTCATGATCATGGGACTATATTGGAGTGTATGTATACTATTTCAGAATCAATATCACTTTAAAATAATCATACATAGTTATTATTTACACCATTATACCCATACAAGTAAGGTGGTGGTGGAAAAAAGATTACACCACGGCGTGGAGACGGTATTCCATACGTACGCACGCGCGGTGATTTCGTTTTCCATTGGATGGATAGATGGTGAAATAGGGTTGTTTCATACTTAAAATAAAATATCAGTATATGATTGATACTGATGTTATTACTTCATAATGAAACAACCTAAGAAGAAGAAGTGGAAGAAGAAATAAAGTTGAAAGAATCGGTAACGGACATTACCTTTTCTTTGAAGCGCCTTTTTGAGTCCTCTTCTTAGGGCACTAAAATTGGTCTTTGAAGAAGACCAGGACCTATAGGATATTTCTAGGAAAGTGTAGAAGATAATTTTTCAGGTTTTGGCCGAGATTGAAGCCTCAAAGTGGTGTGAGGAAGAGGGGGAGGAGGTGCCCTTTTATAAGGGAGGAGAGGGGCACCTTTGGAATAACTAAAAATATTATTTTATTATAAAGACAAATTCGGTTTTAAATAGCTCCAAATTGATTTATTTCTAAGATAAGGTGGGTATGGGTCTAAATAATATCATCCAATAGAATTTAGACAATTTTAGGTCATTATACTAACCTTATCTTTTAGTTTTAACTCTTAGTTAATTAGATTGACATTTACCATGTCACTTTGTATTTTTATATTATATAGTAAATAAACTTACCATATACATCCAAGAGACCCCCAAGTGGTCCATTAATGATACACCTATCTTGATATAAGTATCTTTACCGAACCTTAGATTTTTAGGGAATAAAATAACAATCAATAATATAATATTTGTTTTAAAAACTATTTTATGTCAATTTTGACACTATTCAATAGTTGATTTTTGTGAAACTCATAAAAGAATGATTACTGCGACCAAAGTTAATTAAATCAATCCTAAAATGTCATATTAACCTATAAAATTATTTTAATTCCTAAAAATTCTCAAATTATATTTATTTGGGTATTTATAACATCAATTATGTCAATATTTCATTATTAAGATAATTATTGTATCATCATTGTGTCATAAATAAATTAACTTATTTAAAGTATAAAAATTAAAAATAAAATATAATTATGTAGGAAATCTTTTTAGCTTTCTAATGAATATTTATAGTCGAATTTATCTTATGTATAACCCTATATTAAAAATGATATACTTATTAAAATTTGATTTTAACTATTTTAACCCTTCTTTAAATAAATTAATAATAAATGTCCTAATCTAATCCAAGTGGGCCTAAATGGTCATATTTTATTCCTAAGGTTGTTTTTTGTCGAATTACACTTATCCAATAGAATTAGGACATGTGTTAGGGTAATAATAATATCATTTTTACCCTTAATTACCCTATTTACTTTTAACCGTGGTAAAGAAAAGTAAAAAGTTACTATTCACCAAAAATTATTTTCATCTCATTGAACCACATTTTACTTACTGACATAAACCGTGTCTCTCGGATTTTTGAAATTCCACTCACAGAAGTGGTAAAATTAAGTTTTATGAAAAATTCATTTTTTTTAACTACCACTTAGTGGTTTCACTATTCATCAAAAAATGAAAGTTTCCAGAAAAATACCAAAAATTATGCCTAAGCTATATTTGATATTATGAACTCAAAAATTCTGTCTATTTTACCAAATTCAAAACATATCAGTTGCATTAATTAATTTAAAAATTAATTCCCGTCGTCAAAACAAATAGCGTGTTCTTAAGAGATAATAACTATCAAAAGATTGACACTTGTTTATGTCTGGTTTAAATGTGAAATTACATCCAATGACCAACATTGTATTAAATTATAAAAATATATTCTAAATATACTTTAAAACCACTCAAATTCATAATTTATCACTATTGATCATTTTGATTAAAAAAATTGTTTTTAATTAAAATTTAGTAATTTTCACTATTCATCAAAATATGAAAGTTATCCGAAAAGTACCAAAATTTCACCTTAGGCTAAATTCGATACTCCGAATCCAACAACGAAGTCCATTTTGAAAAATAAAATTTACAAAATTTCAAAAAGTGGTTATTACTATTCATAACGGCTAGTTTTAATAATATTTTAATAGCATATCGTTGTTTAGTGAAACTCGGTATTGTGTATTACAGACGCTATCGAGGAAGGTCGTGATTGCGTGTAATGTAAGGCAAGTCAAGGATGCGTGTTGTGCAAGCTCCTTTTGGTGTAGAGTAAAACACAAGACATTAATGAAATTAAAAAGAATATTTTTCATAAAATCTCGGGGTGTTACATTTTTAGCAGTAGGAAAATTATGACCTTTTATTAATGCAAGAAACCTTATCAATTTTTTAGCACTCATAAAAACATTTTCTAGCACTGAGAAAAGGTATTTCTCTAATAATGTTACAAGCACACAAAACATTATATATTACATTTTATATTGTATTTAAACACATTAAAATTTATATTTATTATATATTAAATTATATATTACAATTAAACATTATATATTTCATTATATATTATATTTAAACTTAATAATTTACATTTAAACACATGTATCAATAAATATATATATAATTTAAAAATACGCTAAACATTTATATATGTATATAAAATATATAAATTTATATACATAACATTATATATATATATATATATATATTATGAGCATATTTTCTGGTTTTATAGTTTTGAAAATAAATATATATAAAATAATCGAGAATTCTTGGATATATTTCAAGTCTAGGGAATGATGAATTTATAGAGTAAATGTTTTCTATACACATATATGTTTTGAATAAATGATTTTAGAATATTTATTTATATATAATTTTTTTTGGGGACATAAATCATTTAATATTAATGTTTATAATTTGTTTTCTTTTTTATTATATCGAATATTGTGTGTGTGTGTGTTTTTGTATGTGTGTGTGAATGTAAGGGTTTTGATTTAAATTATATAAATGTAATATATTTTATTTTTAAAAAAAATTATATGTGTGTGTTGGTTTGGGTTGTGTTTATACTTTTTATGTTTACATAAAAAATTTGTGTTGTGTTTATATAAAATTAACACTATTTTTTAAAAATTACAAAATAAAAAAAATCAAATACACATAACATGTTATATAAATATCATGAAAGATATGTTTGTCAATAAATAAATAACCATGATTTCTATATTAGATCTCTCAATAAATAGATGAGTTTAGACTCTGTAGTAACCCCAATATAGATTTAAAAGTATAATTTTATATCATATAAGATAAAAACTAAAAATATAATTTTTAAAAAAAAATTAATAGGGCTCTTTTTGAATTGAAATATATTTTAGAAATATATTTTTTAATCATATAATATTTAATTTATTGATTATTTATTGAATATAAATACTATTAAAATTATATTTTTTGGAACAAAATTTATATAAAATAGGGTTAATTTTACTATAATATTTAACATGATTATTAATTATTGTAAAAAATTAATTTAAATTGGGTCATATATTGATAAACATGAATCCGGAAAATCAATAGTGAATTTAAGGATTACAATGGTCGGGCACTTGTGAAATTTGTGGAACCCAGATTCTAACCCATTTTACTTTAAAACTTGAACTAATTTATTTTTTAAAACTCATTACCCTGACTTTAACCTATTATATTTTTAAATACATGTTAATCTACTCCAACCTGTTTAAATTTATTTTTATGATTTCAAAGTGTTAAAATTAATTAATTATAAATATCGAATTAAATAAATCTAAAATAAGGATATAATCACCCCTATTTTCACAACTTGATCCCAATACAAGGTTTCATAATTGTTTTTCATCAAAAGAGAATATTGATTTGATGAGAAATCTACAACTAGTCTCAGATCTTGATGCTTCAAAAAAATATTTTTTATTAGAGGATCCTTGTTTTCTTTCCACCCTTTATTCTCATTATAAGGGACATCTTTTGGTGACATTCATAGAGGATGAAATGTGTTCTCTTATTAATGATATTCATTTTTATCTTATTTGGTGTTTTGAATTTGGTTGACCTTTAATGTATTTACTGAATAAGGATTTTGAGATGATTAAATTTTCTAATATTTTTATCGATATTCTAGATGATGTGAATTCTCTATTTCAATTTGATGGTTAATATGAGTTATAATACTACTAAAAACATGACTCCTGTAGCTTTCATGGATTTAAGATGAATGATCAAAGATGGTTTTTATATTGGGGACTTGGGATGGATTTTTTTGGTGCTTCCCATTTGTGTCTCTCTAATGGGGTTTCTTGCTCATATTCTTAATATAAAACCTATATATGTTATTACTAATTCCATTTGAAACCTAATAAATGTTTATACATGTATTAAATGTATAAGGTTTCCATTGGTGGAAATATTTTTAAAAAAATATATATTTTTCATGAGAGATTCCTTAGTAGATCTGGATTTAAAAAAGGCAAGTGAGTTTTTTTAAAAGATGCCTTTTATGAAAATATCCCTTTATCTTGCTTTAAGTGTAACTGATTGGGTCATGATTCATCTTCATGTGATGAAGTGAAGACAAAAAAAAGTGGTGTGAACATAAAAATTCAATGGGAATGTTATTTTAGGAAATCATTAGGAATCACAAGAGGTAGATTATTGTTGGTGTCTCATTTATCATGGAGGGATACGATTCAATTTGGTGGGGAGTTTTAAACCGAAGGTGTCTCCATGTTTGACTTAGGTTCCAAATTTGGTGTTGGAAGTTGTGGTTTTAATTGAGGTTGTTTCTTATAATACCATTGAGGTTGTTTCAACATAGTAAAGATATATTGATGGCCTTATTATTTAAATAATAGTTTCTGAAAAGGTTTATGGTGATGCTTTATTAAATGAGAAACTGATTGAAAATGGTAATGATGTTTTTAGAGATAATAAGTAAAATTCATGAAAATATTATTCAAAGGTGAATAAATCCATTATCACTCACTCATAGAGTAAGTATTCTATTAGTGTTTCCATGGATTCTATGAAATCGGGTTTTGAATAAATTTAGTTTCTAATTAAATTGTTTGTTTGAATTTATATTTTCAGAAAAACATTACCATGACAAATATAAATTATTATTCTTATTATAACTTTATATATGTGGCATGTTTTAATGTTTTATATTTTTATATTGGGATGGTTTATATGAAATTTTATTGGGCTATTTTTCTTTAGGACTTGATTATTTTTATCCTTAACTATGATTTTCATTTATTAGGTTGTTTTATGATTCCCTCATATTTAGTTATCCATTTCATTACACATGATTTATTTTTTTTGTTGATCATCTTAATCTAATGGATTTGCTTCACCCTCTATGTGTTTTTTCATAAATTATTCTAGTGAGTCACTTTTCTTGATCCATGTTGTGCCTATTATATTTAATCAATGGAACCTATGTGTCTACTTTTAGGTGTACTCAATGTAGTTTCTATAGCCTTCCATCATTATTATATTTTTGTATTTATCAGTGATTTATGCCCCATCTATTCAAATTTTTAGTTAACTAATAATTTTGGTTATCTCATTGATTATGAAAACTTTTTAAATTATTGGTTTGAGGTTCACAGCTCATTTGGTTTAATTTCGAATGAGGTAAAATATAGAGATAAGAGAGTTTGGTGAGAGCCTCTTCCTTCCAAGCTCTGGTTCTAGTTCATTGGAATATTGTTTGACCTATGTATACCTAATATTAGCAGATATAGATCTTTTGTGACTTATGAAATGGATATATAGAGTATTAAGATGAAAAAATAGAAGAATTGAAGTGCTGGAATTTCAATTTCATCTATTGAGGTGTAATCAGGTTCTTGGTAATTAGAATCTGACTCTGTAATCTCTTCCTTATTCTCCTTTATTCAGCCCTATTTTTTATCTTATTTGTAATATTTTACCTATTTTTATATGTGTGTCATGTAATTTCATATATAATGTAATTATATGTTGTAATTTTGATTAATATTTGATCATTAGTTCCTCAAGCACTAAGAACACCAATATGAATAATTTCTCTAGATATGTCGTGTTTATGCATTCTCTATTGTAATAATTGTTGTATATTTTATATACTTCTTTCATTGCATGATAAATTTAACCATGGTGTTCCTATTTTTCACATAGGTCTCAAAAGGGGTCAAATCATATAAATACTTATAAACATTATTACTTTATTCTTTCCATTTATTCGACTGAGCATGCTAATACATTTACTATATTCATTATCTCGTCTCTATAAATCAATTTTCTTATTCATTTCATCATATTTTGATTTTATTATTCTGGGTTTTAAAAACATAAAAATATTAAGTACAACTATATACTATTTCATGTGGATTTACTTCTATAACTAACAATAACACCCATAAAAAATTATAGTCTTTGAATTATTTGAGAATGAATCTTAAACTTCTGAAAGTGAGGAAGAATCAGATGATGATTATTTTATTACTTTAAGGTATATTAAAATTCATAATGTGATAATTAAAGTTTATTCTTTTTTTTAATAAAAAATAGTGTTACCTTATTTATAAAAAAGATCCTCCTAAAAATATTATTAAGACATTGAATAAAACTTCTAACTTGTTATTAGAACATAAAGATGGTATATGTTCCCTCGATAAGTAGTTTTGAATGAGAAACTCTTTGATTTTCATGAATAAATATAAATATATTATTAAATATTTTAATGTTTAGGGAATAAGTTTCCTTACAATTTTTCAAGTTCAGGTATCATTGGTATTTCTCCAAGTGGTGCTCCCATTGGGTATTATTTTTTATTGTTTATAGAAGTGGATTTTGGTGTGAGGGGTGGGGTTGTTTTACTAAATATAAGTAAAGTGGGATGATACATCAATTATGAGTTTTAATTTTCTCATGATCTTATTATATCCTCCTAAATATTGGATCATATTGGTTTATAAGGATATAATAACACCTATTCAATGAAATTAAGACATTAGAAACTTTAAATCCCAACATAATCATGCTAGGGAAAGCTAAAACCATGCATAAACTAAAATAAATAACCTCATGTACCTTGAACTAAGGATCATGTGATACTATCTTAAATAATTATTTTCAAAAAGATTGCTAAGAGGTATCCAATAGACTCCATCCTCTATAGTGTATCCACAGATCGACTGAATCACTCAACGCTTGGGTGGAATCCTCCTCATATACAAGATATGATAGTATCTCTTAAGAATTAAGAAAGGAGGTATAAGATAGCTTCAATAAGAATTGGTATGAGGCTCAAATAACTCATACATCATTCTCTATGGAATAAAAATTCTTATATAGGACCTTAAGTCACTTTTAATTATCCATGAATTTACTCAAATATTACATAACATTTGAGTAATGCATGCGGTTACAATGCTTTTAACACCTTTAGTCATCCAACTCACCCGATGTTTCATATTATGAAATGTTTAATCAATGATATCTTATGTGGATGATAGATTTAAACAATAAATATTGATATTTATTTTATATCATTAATCAAAGTATTTCACATGAATCATACATTATGATTCAATTCATTATGATATTCCCATGGCACATTATAAGAAAGGTCTATCCAAAGCTATGTGACATCAATATTTCATAGGAAACAACATTCCCATCCATGGAATATTTCTTAACTTGGAATAAAGTACATTATACTTTATGATATCCATATATCATACACTATGATATAGGTTAACATGTATTATATACACATTGGACTTGAAGGAATATCTCCATCAATATCTCGCTTTCACTAAAGCTTAATAAACTATGTGTAATTTCACCTTATATTGTATCACATACAATAACTTGTGAAATAATATCCAAAACTCCTTTCGTATATTTCCATAACACTTTTTTTAATCTATCATCAAATCTATAATGTATTACATCATATGTAATACCTTGTGAACATCCATCCAAAACTCTTTTTAGATTAACTCTAAAATCTTTTAATGGATCCCTCTGAGTTTTGTAAAACTAAATCCCCATTCAGTAAACCATAAAGTGTGGCCTCGTGGTCCACAATAACATTGAAAAAAAATATCAATTCCTGAATTAATAAATGTGATAAAATAATAATTTCTATAAAAACATCATTGTTACTCAAGATACAAATGGATTTGGCGTGATCTTCACCAGACACATGTATCACTATACCCATGTCCATCAGTTGTATAATATAAAGGAATTAATTTTCATATGATCCATTTTTTCAAGACATTAAGTAACCATGGGACACGGAGTATGTCAATCTCATATAGATACTCATATATTCTCAATTCTCTAAGTATATACTAACTAGGTTGATGAATACATCACCTTTTATATACCCTTATAGCTGATCACATCACTTTCCCCTCATCTAATATATAAGAATATCAAAAGTATTAATAGATATGATCGCACATTCATTTAATCTATCTCAATCAAGTGCCTAAGTTTCATGCTCATTATACGAGAGGAAAAATCTTATCTTGGTGAATCCTTAACAAAAGACAAGATTAGAAACATACCGAACCACTACCTGATTAGATAATCTTCAAGTATTGGTTAAGAAAGGTATAAATATATTAATGTTCTCATGATAAGTATATTTCTAGCCTTAGGTAAAGGTAAATCTAAATATAAAACATTCACCACTAATATACCAAATACATAGTGTATAGAAATTTATATAGTACACTAAAAAGGTTATCCAGTGCACAAAAACTATTTTGTGCATCATGAGTATATTTTGTATCTTTATATGAAATTATATCCACTCTAACATTAAAATTTCATCATAGTATATAATAATATTTGATGAAGATTTATTAGGGATAACTTAAAGACATACTTTGATAGGTTAATTATCATTTCACTTCATGAATATATGCATCTGAAATGAAATAATTATTAAAGTGGATATTGCCTTTTTAATAACACAATACATTTTATATTCTTAAACTAAAGGTTTTGGGGTCAATGGAAGAAGTCGGTCCCATTCCCAACAATTTTTTTCATTAGTTTCAATGGAAAATTTTGATTAACTTGATGAAAAGAACCCCAAAATCTCCTTATTGAAGGTATTTTAACATTTAATTTATAATTAATTTATAAAAATAATTAAATCAACTTGATAATTCTTTCATCATTTATGATCAATTCAATAGCTTCTCTCATATAGTCATTACAGTGAAAAATATGAAATAGAATTCCCCTAGCAGTACTCACACATGATCCATGAATCTCAAAAAGTCATTGTTGGTATTTTGGGTTCTAAAACATAAGAACAAAGCATTATGCGTCATTATTCATTGGTTTCAACAAGAAGTCTTTTGGTATTAAAATAATTCTTCTCTAATTATATCATTCTTGAAATAGAGCAAGAGGGTTATCCCTCTATGTTTTTAAGATAATACTTGAGATATTCTCTCAAACTTGAGAGGGTTCTCTTGAGAGTATTTTTTATGCTAAAAAATTCTCACATCTTCCTAGAATTTATATAATCTAGAATATATAATTATAGTTAAACAATTATTAATGCACAAAGGTTAATTATCTAATTTTTTATTCTAAGTAAACCCCATGTAAAATATTATTATTATTATTATTATTATTATTATTATTATTATTATATTCCATGATTTTCACTAACTTGTGTATATTTAAATATCATTTTTAAAATAAATAAATCAATATATATATATAAATGATGTTAAATAAAATATATCATTTTCATCAATCTCTTAACTTATCTCATCAATCCTCCTCAACATTTATCAAACCTTAAATAATATATATTTATTATAAATAAATATTATATTCACTAACTCATAAATAGGTATTTATTAATATTCAACTAACATATATTCTAAAATTGAATAAATGGAGATTGAATTTATGTGATCAACTTGACCTGAATAATTATCATGTGACCCTTAAGGTCTCTTTATCAGTGGTATTAGGTGATATTTCCAAAAGTCCAAGATTGGAGTCTAATAACATGTCGAGGTACCCATAGAGAAATAATCTAACACTGTAATGACAAAAAAAACATATGACCACTTGTTATGTGATATAATCCCTTTTTTACAATATCTCACCAAGAAGCTTTCATACTTGTGACATCAATCTATATGCTTTATTTATCTTTATATGACTCTCTAAAATGAACTTTTCGATGAACTTCCATAACCATGGACTTAATCAAACAGTTTTATTTCAATTAAAGGTCTCAATATATATTTTTCCATTAACTCGTAAGGGGAAATCCATTCTTAACTTATTTAATCAATTTCATAACACTTATGATGCACTCAATGTATTTTGTATTACTGTAAGCATATGTCATCAAGGTTTTCATAAATACATCAAAATACACAATTTTTGATATACATTAATAATAATTTGAAGTTTAAGGACTAATATATGTGTTTATATATAGGAATATCCAATAATACATATAACATGTATAATTCTTATTGTAAATTCTTCCCTCATAACCTCCCTTCTTAGATATACTAAGTGAGAATTTCATAATAATAAGTCTCAATGTCTTATAAGACCCCATAACAATGTATCTAAACATCATTCATGTCTTTCCAGATATATGTCATCCATACAGTAAAAAATATGTTTAAGAATGTTTTCATAGCACTTCAAGGTTCTCATCATAGTGGGGAACTATTGTAACTTTTCTATATGAAAAATACTCTAAGAACATTATCACATTAATGTTACATAAAATAATACTCATCATGTTATAAGATATTTATTAATATTCTAGTAATTGAAAGTATAGAGTTATTTAGTTCTAGGGAACCAACACTAATGTAAACTCCTTTAATAATATTAAAAAAACACTCATCTAATCATATCACATAGGATAGTCCACCGGAGAGGCCTTGTGTTTATGGAACTTTTTTTAACTCAGTGCATCTCTATGTAATTATCACCATGTCTCTATGTGAACGTATGATAAAACTCTCACACTAAACTCTTTTAATAAGTAAAATCTATGAAGTAATATTGTTTTAAAAATGGAAAAACATATAATTCATATTTCTAATGTTCAAGTCCTTGAACAAAGTATTCAAACTCCTTAAGTCCATAACATTAAATTTTACAATGTTGATAACTTATGTTGTCTACTTAGAACTCTTTATAGGTTTTTAATCATCATAATTATTGGAACCCTACCAATAAAAATTTTCCCTTATGTTTATTTGGTAACTAATTTAAGTATTACTTATATTTTACCAACATATTTTAAACCTTTTGGATATTAAGTAAAGTTCAAATTGTATTTTTGACTAAAATAATCTTTCATTTTAAAACTTTTAACTTCTCAGAGTCTAAAAATACCCCCACTAGACTCTAAGATACTATATTCTCTTTATAATATCATGTAATGATACACAAACTCTTTTGTGTAGGTAAATAACACTTACTTATTTAATTAGTAATATTTAACAAATAAATTATTGTATATATATCTTATATGGAATTTTATTTTTTTAAGATCATTGTATATAAAATATGATTGTATTCATTAAAATATGTCATTTATGGGTGGTGGGATCACATCCTTTGTATTTTAACATACATCTAGATAAAATATTTTATCCTGGATAAAATATTTTTGACCTTGTATTATTTTCAATTATGTTATATAATCCAATGAATCATAAACCATGTGTATTGAAATATCATATCGTATTTTTCATAATATCACCCTGTTAATAAATAGATTCTCGTATCATATAATAGAAAAAAGATGAAAATACACATTCATTATTTGGACCCATATGATATTGAAAGATTACTTTGTATTCAATTCCATGATTTAGTAACCCTATGGTTTATAATTTAAATGAAAACTATTGGCACCATCAATTGTTTACTGAATCATGAAATCCTATATATTTATAACATTTATAAATTATACATTTGGTATTATATACCCTTCAAAATTGATTAATTGATTTCTATAACACATATGTCTGATATGGATTTTATATAGAGTTTCTAAAACCCTTTTAGATATCCTAAATAATTCCATAATATATGTAAACATTTCCCTCCTTCCTAAATCTTCCTTTGAATTTCAATGAAATTGGTTGGCTACTTAGAGAAACTTTTTTTGACTTTATAGCTAATTTTTTTCTTATAGTTTAAACTTTTTCCTATTTATACTGTCAATACAATACTGGAACCTGAAAATCACATTCCATATTTCTTATATCCTCAATAATTTGAGTAAATATGGTGAAATTTTGTTTAAAATAATTCACATTATTGAAATATTTTCAATGATGATTACAAATTGAATTCCATAACTGGAACAACCCTTAAAAAACCTTCAATATATTTAAATAATTTAACACAGTCAATCATATAGAATATATGAGTGGGGACTAAATTTTATTTGGTTATCCTGAATTAAATTACTTTTCAACCTTAAGTGAATCCTTTTTTACTTTTTATAAGAATCTAGATCCACTGGTTGAACAACTTCATCATTTAGTTACTCAGGCAAGGTTTTTCTCTAATATATAAAATTTTTCTTCTTGTTTAAGAATAATTATTAAGTTTTTTACCAGTATAAGAAGTTTATTACAATAATCTCATCTTTTTTCTAGGATTGATCTCAAAATAAATTTTGATAATGATGATGCCACTTATCTATAAAAAATATTTTATCAAATGAGTATCATGTTTCACATTTAATAAGGACTTTTATTAAATTTTCTATTACTAAAATGGTGACCCCTTTTAAAATATACCATATCCATTAGTGGTTCAAGATATATATTTCATTAAGAAATTATTCCTCCTTTTAATTCCTCTCACTACTTAGTTATTTAGGTAGGTTTTCATGTAAATTATATCATATATTAATCTTGTATGGTTGAGTGGAAAACACTTTACACAATCCATCATATGGATAAACTCATAATTATTCCTCTAGTGTCTTTACTAAGGGTTTCCCAACTAAGAATAACCCATAGAAAATTCCAAAAAATAGTAACCTAACTCTTAGGATCACCTCTTATTTTTTTCCTTACATAATATAATCCACGGGCACCCTGATTTGGTTGAACCTACCTGGTTGTATGATTGAGGCCTTGACAAGTGTTCGCTTTGGAAGGAATCTATCGCTTAGTATTTTTTAAGGGGGTTTAATCTTGCTATTTTATCTCATATATTCCCTTTACTTTTATTCCTACTTATAATGATTTGGTTTTTAATCCTTATTCCTTCCACCAAATCAATATGTTTAAACCATATTGATATGAAACTCTTTACACAACTCATAGCTTGTGTTACTCATCCAAATTAAAATTCAACTATATCCACACATATCCATATATATCTTATTAATCGGGTATATAAAACCCTTTCATGTAAAGGATTATAACCACATGAAATCAATAATCCCCACAAGAGTGGGCTTGGATTGATAGATACTTAACCCCCACTTTTATAAATAAGGCATGAGCCTCTAGTATAGTGAGAAATCTAACCAAAAGTCCCTCTATAAAAGGTTAATTTACTCAAGATTGACCTCAATTACATCACAATTATAAAACCTAATATTTATAAACTATAATCATTGTTTAAGTTCAAACTAATAATTTAATACAATCCAAAGTCAAGGTATAATAAAACTAAATCAATTATTATACCAAGCATGTAACTCTATAAATGAAAGTATGATAATTTATAGACATAGTTTAACACTTTAAACAAAATCATACATCCATTCATAATATAAAAATTATATTCATTAATAAATTAGTGAATAAAATAAATAAATTATATATTTAAACATGAGATAAAAAAATTTGAACAATTCAAAAACCCAGAAATTATAAAAACTTTATAATTTATCCATGCATTATGAACACTCAATAATTAAATAAAAAGAAACACTTTATGTTTATTTCTAATATGGACTCCTTTATATTATCTTTTTATATGAAATTTTACTTAATCATTTGATATCTAAAATCTAAAAATTATATATATTAATTATTCATATATTATGTAAATATTCAAAATATCACATATTTATCTTTATTTAAACATTGATCATATCAATTATCAAAAATCATTTTGATGTCGTTTAAATAATTTCTAAAATAATGCCTTTCAATTTGAATAGTTCAAATTAATAATTAGGAACAATTCATAATTTGAAATATACTCTTTTATTTTTTTCCTTATTTTACAATTTATAAACATTTTATAAATTATCCTTATAATCTACACATAAACTCTTTGTATCTAAATTATAAGTTATTCTATATAATTTCAAAATATATTTAATATTAAAATTTAATATTGTAAATATTTATTTATTAAATGTTTCATAAACACTTAATAATAAACTATAAACACTTTTATAATCAATTAATTTATAAACAGTTTTAAAAATTAAATAAATATATCAAAATTCCTTTTCTATGGTTTATAAACATTTTATAAATCATAATATTCAATTCATAATTGGAATTTATAAAAAACATAATTTTCTCTATATATCATATCTTACGATATACTGTATATCTTAAAGTTCATCATGATTCATTATCAACTGTATTTTATTATTGATAATTCCCATATATGATACTAACTTAGATGCCTATAAATAACTATTTACTATATGTCATGATGTCCTGTGTATAATTACAATAGCAATGCATCCATATCACTTTTTATGATAGAGGTAAATTATAGACCTATGTAATATTAACTCAACTCTTATCATAGATCCTACGTGATATCCTGAAATCATGTTTTATGATAAGAACCAAAATTTTTATTATTATAAAATACTCTATTTTATGGTTATAGAATAGTGTTTATTGATGTTATTGTCTAAGATGATACCTTATATCATATATTACGATGTAGAGAAAATAGAAGAAAATCATTGTGTAATATACTATGATATACAATATCATACAGTGTGATCCTATCATTACTTATGATATCTCATATCATAAGGTGTTCTATGGAACAAAAATATTATCATATCTTATGATATCACATATCGTAAAAGAAATCACAGTTCATTTTCTATATCACTTTTTAAAATATCAAATACTACTTTAATACAATATCAAGTTTATTCATTTTTCAAACATAATTTCATGATTTAGGAAGCATGGTGAGACTATTATACCATTTATGAGTTTTTAAGGATATAATAACACTTATTAAATGTAGGATAATATATTGTAAACTTTAAATCCCAATATCACAATTCTATACAAAATTGAAACCATGTATGAACTAAAATGAATAATGCTTTGTACCTTTCACTAATGAGCCTCTAATATTGTATTCAATCATTCATTTGATGAAACTCACTAAGAGGTATCCAAAAAACTCCCTCCCCTGTGGTTTATACATGTATCAACTAAATCACCCATTGATTGGGTATGATCTTCCTCATATTCAAGATATTCTAGTATCTCTAGAGAGTTAATGAAATAGATAGAAGAGAGTTTCATGAATAATCATTAGGAGAAATAGTTTGATATAATTGTCAGCTTAATGTCAACATCCACCTTATATAGTCCCTTAATACACTCTTAGTTATTCATGAATTTAATAAAATATTTAATAATGTTTGAGTAATGCATGTAGTTGTTACGCTTATAACTCCTTCAATCATCAATATCTCCCAACATTTCTTCTTATGAAACATTTAATCTATAACAACATCAACTTGACTCAATATATAGTAACTAGATTAGGTAACCACATAACCACATGCATACCTCCTCATATGTTAGATTCTACTGACTAGAAATAGAGCTCTAATAATAATGTGGATAGACTATAACCCCTAAATCAGATAACCATAAATAATAGTAGAAGTGATAATAAAAATAACCATTTAGAAGAGTGATAGATAACATAAATCATAGAAAAACTTCAATAAACAAACATATAAACCCATGATATATAAATATGAATTCTATAAATGTTATAGAAAGCATACAAACAAAATAGATATCTCTTGTGGGTAGAATCTATACATCAAGATCCCAAAATAACAAAAATTAAACAAAATTAGCAAGTCGTGGAACTAGTCTTGAGTTCTAACCCAATCGCATCTTCAATACTCTATCTGAACTCCCAGATTAACCATAAATCATAGTTACATTTTCCTTATCAAGGCCTACAACCATGAGGTTTTCTTAGGTACCCATGACGGCTCGATAAGGGTGTGAGTACAACTTAATAGGCCAACAACTATGGTGTCCCTAAAAATATCAAATATAAATAAAGTGCATGTTGATGTGCCATAATAAACAACTATAAGAATAAATTAATAAACTACTGATGATCCTCAGGTTCTATGGTGTCACTCGGGATCGATCATACCTTCTTCAGCTAGTGTCAGATGTCGGTAAACAAGTTACATAATTAGCATAGGGGGGAAGAAAGTGTTTTCCTAGTTTTTCATCCATATAAATAAATCACTAGGGGATAATCACCTCCCTAGATATATCTTTATATGACATCATTGGTGTGAATAGTTCCCCACTTAGTATATCTCTGTATAACATCATCAGGGAGAATATCACCTCGCTTGGTATATCTTTATATAACATCATTGGGGGAATAGTACCTCACCCGGTATATCTCTATATGAAATCATCAAGGGGGAATTTCTCCCTACATGGTATATCTATGTAAACATAATCAGGAGGATAGTACCCATGCCTAGTATATTATTCTCATACAAAAAATCAAAAAGGGGTGAGTACCCCACCCGTTATATCTCCATATAACATCATCAGTGGGGAATAACACCCCCGCCCAATATACCTCCATATGAAATCATCAAGGTGAATAATGTTTCACTTGGTATAACTCCATATAACATCATCATAGGTAAATAACACTATGCTTGGTATATCATTTTTATACATAAATCATTGGGGGTGGCACCCCACATGGTATATCTCCATACGACATTATCAGGAGGAATAGCTCCCCACCTAGTATATCTCTATATAACATCATGAGGGGGAATATAACGCCACCTTATACATCTCACAATTTTACTTAAGGAACCCCCCAAGTTTCCTCCACTACATGAAAAATGGCTTTTTGCGACGGGTTATTTGCGACGGGATTTATTCCCGTCGCAAATAGTCCCGATAGAAACTTATTTGCGACGGGGTCATTTTCCCGTCGCAAATAACTAGTTATTTGCGACGGGAAAATCTCACCCGTCGCAAAAGGCTTGGCGCGCATAGCGCGCCAAACCGCGGGAAAGGTATTTGCGACGGGTGGTTACCACCCGTCGCAAATAGACGGCGGCGGTAAAAACTATTTGCGACGGGAATATACCCCCGTCGCAAATAGTGTGTCGGCAGGTTGTTATTTGCGACGGGACCCGTCGCAAATAACTATTTAACCGTTGACCGTGATAAATGCGGGTTAAAGTATTTGCGACGGGACCCATCGCAAATAATATTATTTGCGACGGGTATACCCGTCGCAAATAGTCCCGTCGCAAATAAGCTAACCTATAAATACCCCCATCCGTTTTTTTTCATTCATTCTCAACTTCTCTCAAAACTGTTTACAGTTTATTAAGTTTAATTTTTTTTTGCAGAGTTGATATTGAAGTCTTCAACAATTATCGGAGATCAACTTCAAATCCATTTTAAAGGTACTTATGTTATTTTTAATTTAAAATTTATTTTAATTTTTTTATTAGTTTTAATTAGTTGTAATTTAATTATGTTTATATTGTTTTGTTATTTAATAAATTTAAGTTATTAGTATTCATAGTTAATGGTAATTAGGTGTAATTAATAATAATTAGAAATAATTAATAATGATTAGGAATAATTAATAATAATTAGTAATAATTAGGAATAATTATAGTTATATATATATATAGTTATATATATTTATACTTATATTTATTCGTATATTAATATAGATTTATATTAATATAAATATATTTGGTTATATGAATAAATATATATATATATATATATATATATATATTTATTCATATATTAATATATATATTTATTCGTATATTAATATATATTTATTCTATTTATATATATATATATGTAGTTATAAGTTTTTATTCGTATATTTATTTGTATATTAATTAATATATATTTATAAGCTTAGTTTTAAATAAATTTATAAAATATGTGTTTTTATGTGTATTTATAAATAAATAAATAAATAAATACATATATACAATACCGACACACACACACACACATACACACACACACACACACACATATATATATATATATATATATATGTATAGTTATGAATGAATACATAGAAATGAGGGGGTGAAAATCCTCTGAGAATGTTAAAACGACTATAACTTCTAATCCGTAAGTCCGTTTCAACTCCACAACCAGTCAAATAGAAGAACATGAAACGATCTTCGATATGATATGCAGTACAGTCCAAACGGACATCCGGATCGGAAGTTATAGCCGTTTGAATGTTAAAAGGACCATAACTTCTAATCCAGGAGTCCGTTTCAGCTCCACAATCAGTCAAATCGAAGAACATTAAAAGATCTTCGACATGATATATGGTAGAGGTTTATCGGACATCGGGATCAGAAGTTATAGCTGTTTGAACGGTGAAAAACCGGGGTGCCCCGACTAAAAACTCAGTTTTGGAGGACTTCGGGGCCTTTTTGGGCCTTGAAAAAACCTTGGACGGGTTCCACCGATCCATAGGGCTGTAGAGCTCTTCGCAAGCTTCGATTTGATATGCTGTAGAGCTCAAACGGAGTCCCGGATCAAAAGTTATGGCCATTTGAAGTTTGGGTTTCATTTTCTTCTTATTTTCCATCTTTCATTAATTTTTTTATTTTTTTTATATTCAAAGAGTTATTAAATGACTATTAATTGATAAAAATTAGGTAATTATTAATTAAAAATATTTTTTAATTTATTTTATAACCCTCTTTTACTAAACATCTTATAAATTAATGTTATATTTCCATAGATCCTTTCTAAAACGTATTTATAAAATAAATATTATATTTATATCAATATAAATACGTTTATTAATTTATATATTAATAAATATTTTTTTAATTTTTTTAATTTTTTTTAAATTTTTTAAATTTTTTTTATTATTATTTGCGACGGGAATATATTCCCGTCGCAAATAGTTGATTCGAGGCAACTATTTGCGACGGGAAAAGGCCCGTCGCAAAAACTTATTTGCGACGGGCCCGTCGCAAAAACTTATTTGCGACGGGCCCGTCGCAAAAGTTTTTTTAAAAAAAAACACAAAACTATTTGCGACGGGCCCTTTTCCCGTCGCAAATAAGTGTTTTTGCGACGGGCCCGTCGCAAATAAGTGTTTTTGCGACGGGCCCGTCGCAAAAAAATTTTGTTGCGACGGCGTTTTCCGCAACGGGCGATTTGCGACGGAGCCCCGTCGCAAAAGGCTATTTGCGACGGGATCCCGTCGCAAATGACCCGTCGCAAATGCCTATATTTCCTGTAGTGCTCCCATATCCCCCTTTTTATTGGATTAGAGTACGCCTCATTTGGTAACCAAATTTTTGGTTCTACATTAATTTATGAACTATTCACAACCCAAATAAATTGATTTCCAATTATAATAAGAAATAAATCATTTTTTATAAAGTTTTAGGTCAACTGAACATTAGATCAGTGTGTCCACACATCATACACACATAGAAAATGAGATTCAAACTTAGGGATAACATAGGTAAGACATAACTTATGCTTTAAGGAAGATTATTTATGAATATATTTGGATAATCGAAGCTCAAACATGAAAAATAAAAGATTCTAAAAAACCCTAAAATAGGTCACAAATGACCTCCACCAACATAAGACCATTGAATTGTGAAAAAATATAATAAACGATCAAATGGGATAGATAAACTCTCTAATGATGATTCAATAAAAATAAAGGCACATGAATCCATTAAATAATGAGGGAGATCTCAATCAAAATAGGTAAGGTTGGGAGAGAGTGTAGAGGAAGTCACGTGAAACTAAAGTAAGGGGGTCTTTATTTAATTTGTCTTAGTATAAAAACCATTTATTTAATTAATTTTATTTAAAATTTTCTAATTCATGCATCATGGTGTGAACACCATAGCCATGGTATGATAACCCTTTGGGTCCTTTAATATGGTGTGGCCTCCCCTGGCCACAACGTGGCATGCCACTCTAATGCAGAACCACTCAAAATCACTCTTCAAGACATAATGGTGTGGCCCTACACCTTCACATCATGAAATTATACTTCAAGAACTCATCCTGACATAACCCCCATGGTCATAGTGTGACACATGGTTTCCAGCCCAAACTATAACTCCCATGACCAAGCCTTCATGACATGGCCCTCATCTTTGCAGCATAGTACTTCCTCCCTCAAGTAACCATCATGGAATGAAAAACTTCTAAACATGAAATTTTTCAAAGGAAAAACATAAGGATACCACCCAATACACATGCATTTGGGAATTTTCTAAATATAGAAAAGGAAAGTGTAAAGGTCTATGAACCCATACATAAAGATCATAGTCATGAAATTACACCCCTCGTCATGGTTTTACCAGCCTCTTCAGAATATCAACAAGGAAAAACACATGTAAATTATGTTTCAGGTTTATAGTCATAGCATGACTTCCCTTGCAATGGTGTAATCCCCACATCCTACAAAATTTACCCTTAAAATTTAGGGTTTTAATTTTATACATCACTCTTCGTACCTAGAATCCCTAGTCCATGGAGTGACCTTTTCTAATTTAGGAAAATAATTCCACATAGATTCCCATCATGATGTGGCCCCTACCCATTATGGCATGAATACCCCTCTGTAGAAAATTACAGTCATCCACATACTTTTTCTTCCACAATTCCTAGGAAAAATCCTTGAAACAACTATCAAGTCCCACACCAACACCTAAAAAATTTATAAGAATAAAAAGTGCATGATTTTTGGTAAAACTTTAAGAAGTTTTGTACCTTGATAAGGTTCAGGATGTTATAACCCCCCTGACTATATAGTTTCTCATTCTTGATAATTATTCCCAAACATCACTGGGATTCATCGGTAAATAAATTTGGTTAATATTCCCTTATGTAAAACTCTTTCTCCCATGTGTCCTCTTGGATATTCCCATATTACCAATGCACTCACACTAGAGGAACCTTTTTCCCACACAAGGTTTTTTCACTCTATTAAAAAATAAAAATCAAATGCTCCTCAAACAATATGTTAAACTTAAGCTCAATTTCATAAGTATTAATCATGTGAGAATGGAATAATAATATCTAAAAAGTTGTGATACATGTCATATATCATGTATATAATTGAAACAAAGTGAAATATCCAATAGGTATGACACTATATTGATTCTATCCATAATATCAAATGGACCCACATACCTAGGAACCAACTTCCCCTACCTTCATATGCATTAATTCCCCAATCTAGGTGACACCTGTAGTAATACTTGGTCACCCACCTTGAATAGTAAAGGATGGATTCATAGGTTGGAATATGACCTATATCTACTTTGAGTGGTCACTAACCACTTCATGATCATTTGAATATGCTCTTATGTATTTTACATGATACTTGACCCAATAATCAATAACTCTCCAGCCTCTGGCCAACATATAGGTGAATGACAAGGACTACCATATAAATTCTCAAAAGGCACCATATAAATTGATTTTTAGTAACCATTTTTGTATCCAATCTCCTCAAGTGTTAAATGGTTCTTTCATGAAACCTCAAATTCTAGGACACATGCCCATGACATGTACTCTAATATCCCAATGGTATACTCAGACTACCTATTCATCTGTGGATTATAAGTAGTGCTCAGATACACCCATGTATGAATAATCTTATTCAACCCTTTATTGAATAATTAGGTAAAATAGTAATCCTAATATGAGATAATAATATAAGGTTCCCAATGTAGTCATACCATATATCATACATATATCTTACTCATATCATCCATTAAAATGTCTCTTGGATCAATAAGAAATGGGGAACCTTATTCAATCGATCTACAATAAATCAAATTGTGCCACTACATTGGGGTTTCCTCAGTAACCCCATCACAAAATTAATAGTAAAATCATCCCACTTCCCCTCAATAATGGATAGTGTTTTCATAAGATCATTAATCCATTGGTTCAAAACCTTCATCTACTGACAAGTGGAGCACCATGTGAAAAAAACTACCATATCCATCTGCATCTCAGGCCACCAATACTACCAATATATATCATGGTACATCTTAGTCAAACATGGATGTATGACCCACCTTAAAGTGTGTGAATACCTCAACATCTCATCATTCATGGTCATAAGGAAAAAACATAACCTCAAACATAAAGGATCTTTTCATCATTAAGAGACTAGTCTGGTGATAGATCTCCACAATATATGTTGTCCCTCATCACCATATATTCTGAATCTCATAGTTTAATATTCTTCACCCAATTTAGGGGTAAGGAATTGATAGTCAAGGATGTAAGGATTTCTTGATCCTGATACTCCCAAATTTCAAGAAATGTCTCAATAAAGAGGGTCATTATATGTCACTCGCTGCTTGACTCATGCACCACCTGAGCCCCAGAGTTCTTGATTAGTGCATCAACCACAACACTCCACTTCCCAAGGGTGTATAATAGCTTATAATAGAATTATTTTGGGTATTTGACCCACCTTTACTACCAAAGGTTCAAGTTTTTGATTCCCCTAGTTTCACTTTTATGTGGAGGTATTTGATGGATGTTTTATACCCTCGAGTTTGAGGTGTTTTGGGATAAAGGGTGTAATTTTGGGGACTTTTCTAGGTCTCACAATTAATTTAAATAGTTAAAAAAATGTTCATCCTAAGTGTGAAACCTCTTATAATGTTGATTTGTATTATTACCACATGGTTTGTTTAAACATATAGGTAAATCATGTAACCCACATAAGAGGGATTATTTTTTTCCTTTATCCTTTTTAATTGGGGTTTCTCCTATTATCTTACCCCATTCAAATCCATTGACTTGGATACCTTTATTATACCTATTTTTCTTCTATAAACTTCTCCAAGGTGGATTTTGTGGTACTTTTTTGGCGATTCTTCACTCGGTTTGAAAGGTTAAGGCTTACCTCTCCTTCTTTGGTTTTCTCTCTTCTTCCCCTTCTACTAAAACCCTAATGGCCATGATTGGATGGTTTCCATGGTTAGGTTTGTTTGAAATTGTGGATTTTGGTTTGAAATGGTTGTGATCTATAGTAGGAGTCACTTTCTTGTGGGTTTCATTTAAGGCAATAAGGTTCCACCACTGGAGGTAGGTGTTTTTAATTTATTACCTTTTATTTAAGATTTCCATGATTTCTTGATGCTTTAAATGTGTTTTATATTTAAATTAATGATTTATATGATATATAGTTTGGATTTTTCAAAGGTTTTACATGCCTGGGTGAGTTTTCATTTGGAAAAAGTGGGTGATTTGTTTAGTGAAATGGAACTTGTCTTTAAAATGGTGTTTTATGCATTACTTGTGCTTTATAAAATTTCAAAGAGGGTTTTCCTTTTGAAATGCACTTATTCTATGGGCATTATGAAAAATGGTGTTTTCAATGTGGGATACCTTGGTGTTTAAAGTGTTTCCTTATTTTAAAGGGTGGTTTGGTTTTATAAAGTAAAATTGTAGTTTCCCTTGACTTATTTAGTTGTGCTTGAAGTGTTTATTCTTTTTGGAATTATTTTTGAATTAAAAATTGTTTTAAAAATGGAATTCCAAATTGTATATGATATAAGTGAAGGCTCGGTTTCCACTTATGATGCGATATTGATTATTCCCTTTTTGATCCCCCATGTGTTGTTAATGATGTTGTGTTATCCATGTGATGGATGCTTTATTATGTGATTAATTTTGTGCTCATGGATTATGGCTCTTATTAAGGGTAGTTTGGGAGGTTTTATGGATGTGATTATGGTGTTATCACAAGAGTATTTTTTATTATCATATGATGACATTGTTTTCTCATATCCCACCTCTTCTATTATTCTATGGGGAGACCAAGTATGCTAAGTGAGAAGTAGTGGGAAATTATTTGGATATTTTAGGTTAATAACTTATTACCCCCCTGGTTTTACGTAACACCTATCTAAGAGGATCATCACTAAGGATACTTATTAGAGTGATCTAGTTGACCAATGTGTGATTGTTAACCTAATGGGGGTATGTCTTCCTGTATGTGTCTTGTGCTATCTTTTTATTCCCTTAGGTGTTTTCTCATTCTATGTATCATATGTTATACCTTATATATATATATATATATATTCATGTGTGATGTTTATTTCTTTGATATAATTTTTTGATATTATGATCATCTTGTGTTTAGTCATGATGTTGGATAGTTTTATTCCATTCACTTGTTGGAATTACTTATAACCATTTCAGTTGTGTTTATTTATAGTTCTCATTGTTTCCTTTTTTCACTTTGTTTTTGGTATGTGTAATATTTTAAATTAAAATAGGAAAAATAGTTTTCCAATGATATACTTGATTTGAAATGCTTTTGAAATGTTGTAAACCATGCATGGGTTTATTTTCAAAGGTGGGGTGTTTTTAAAAAGAAACAGTTGGCACTTTAAAATGGAATGGTTTTTATTAAAACCTCATTATGGCATGTTTTATGAAAGTTTTTCTTTGAGAAAGTGCATGTTCCATTCTTGGTTTATTCCTTTATTATATAAAGGAAAGAGAAAACCTATTTTTTCTATTATTTAAAAACTAGTGATCTTTGTTTATTTTATAAAAGTAATTAATTGGGATCATGGTGGTATCACTCTGGCTTCATCTCACACCCTACATACTCATGTTGGTGGGTATGTAGTCTTTATTTTTTGTTCAAGTTTCCTCAAGTATTTTCTTTTGGGTTGGTTTTTGGTTCCATATTCCTTGGGAATAAGTTGGTTTTTGGGATCATGGTAGTGACTTATGAGTCACATGGAGATGGTGATCAGTCCTTCAATTTCATGGAACTGGTTGGATTTAGTTTTGGTATCATCTTTTTGGTCTTTTGTGTTCTTTTATTTTAACTTCCATTATAGTTTTGTAATATTGTATTAAATTATTGTTTATATGAGATGTCTCTTGGCATTTATTTTGTTTATTTATTATTATTATATGTTTGGATTCTTTTGTTTAGTTTTTGAGGGTCAAATTGTCCTAAATGGTTATGTTTCATACCCTTTATGCTTTTCATCAGCCCAAGGGAGATTGGGGACACTCCTTGGGTATATGGTGGTCTGACTTAGGAATTTTATGGATTTATGTCCCAATTTTGTTTGTTATAAAGTCACTTTGTGGGAAAAAATATTTCAAACTCTTATAGTTAGAGTATACCAAAAATCTCTTTCCCAAAAGATAGTGTCACTAACACCTTAGGACGTTTACCACAACTAACTAAAGATCACGAATCAAATAGTTCTTCTCATTCGGATTCAACTACTTGGACCCATAAGTAACTACATGATCATCCTAAATCAAAACTACTCCAATCTCTAATCATGACACATCACAATGTAAGGTATACTCTTTACTCAACTATGGTAAAGTCAATATTTTCATAGTCATAAATCTCCCTTTCAATTCCTAAAATGATCTCTTATATGTATCCAACCAAAATAAATTTACCCATTTCTTGTTCAGGGCCTTCATCGGTGATTCCAAATGAGAAAAATATAAGATAAACCTCTAGTAATAACCGATTAATCCTAAGAAACTACATATCTCAAAGAATTTCTTTGGTGTCTCCTAAGTAATCACTACCTCAACCTTCTTGTGGTCTACTGATACACCTACCTCTAATATTACATTCCCCAATAAGAATAAATAATCAATAAAAATTGAAACTTTTATACATTAGAATAAATTTAACACTCCATAAGTGTACTCAAAACAATATTCAAATATTGAGAGTGATCCTCCCTTGACTGGGAGTATTGGAGGATATTGTCAATAAATATGACCACAAAAGTATCCAAATAAATATGGAATATGTAACACCATGTTTCCTTCCTTCAGGTATGTATTGAATTTAGTTTTGGTTTCCCTTTTTTTGTGCATTGAGTGATTCTTGGGAATAGAGAGCCTTAAATTTTTGGTTTTGAGGTTTTCTACAAAAAACTGGTCATATTACTACCTGATAGATTCATTCAAGTTGTGAATGGGTTACAACTATGTGAATCTTTTATAGGGAAGATTTCATGAGTCTCTCATAGGTCATGAAAATTTTACAAGCCATGAAACCATTACACAATATGAAAAAATGGATCAATATTTAATTTAACCTTAGGTGAAACCTTTTTTACTATATTTATAATTCATGGTATTTCACGCCATGAAAGGAATTCACAGCGTGAATTCCTTGGGTCTAATGGTTTTAAACATGTTTCATGCCTGATTATTTCTTCATTTGGTGTGTAGGATTTCCTCTCTAAACCTTAGGATATTTTGGGAATTTTTGGGTGATCTCCCTCATTCTAGATTTCTTTATTTAGTGTTTGACTCATGTAGTGTTTGCATCACATATCCCTTGTAAGTGGTATTTATACTTATTTATTGCCTTTCATCGCAACAATGGAATTGGATACATTTGTAATTTAGATTCATGATCTATTGGATTTTTCTATCAATCCTTTGGATTTTTTTATTATGCCTTATCTTTCAAATGTTGATTCGCAGTTTTTTATTCTCCATTTTCAAATTCAGATAGGTTTCCATCATTCTTAAGGTAGGTGTATCTATAAAACTGTTGTTAACTATTGAATTGTTATATGCTCTTTTTTACCCTTTTTGGGTTGTTCATTGAAATGGATTTTATTTGATATAAAAAAAATTATTAAATGTGAGCATAAATTTTAGAAATGGTTTTAGAAAAACTTAGCACGTTGGGAACCTTGTGTGTGTCGGGAAATGGACATAGGTAACCCTAGTGTGTGTGACACCACTAGGGGATACTTTTGTGATATCGATAGACTATGATAGGACCTAATATCAGTTAAAACCAATATATTCATATTTTATGATTCTTTTATGTCTAGTACATATTATCATAGGTTATAGCCTAAATGGTGTGATTTGTTTTTTATACCTAGTTGATCGTATGATGGTTTATTTTATGGATATTTTATCACATGTTTAGTTTGTTGGTTTTTATTTTATACCTGATATATTCTTGGATTTGGTGAATATGGTATGAATTTATGAAAAAATAAATGAATGTTTACAAATGGTATTATTTGTGAAAAATCTTTATAAGATGGATTTTTTTTAAAGATAGAACTCATGAATTATTAATATTAGAACTTGTATAAATTCTTTGGTGGTATCCCACTAGGCTCTGTTCTCACACCCTAATTTTTCCTTTGAGTGGTTGTAGACCTTATTTTATAGGACTCAGGGAAAGTTAAGTTTGACATGTTTCATTCCAGGTTCTCTTGTTTTTTCTCCTTAATAGTGGGATGGGTTGGTGGTGATGAATGGTCACATAGAGACTTGTTTAGTATGGTCTTTTACCTTCTTGGTTTAACCAGTGTGGCATTAATTTTTATGTATCATGGATATTTATTGATTTATTTTACATGGTAATTTGATGTTTCTTCAGTTTTACATTAGACTTGTGGTTCTTTTTTATATTTTACCATGTAGTGGACTATCTTGGGTGACTTTTATAGTGGGACTGGGCTGGTTTTTTTCAAATTGGTATCAAAGGGAATACCCATCCTAAAGTTTTGTTAACACTGTCTGGGTTTCAGTCAATATTTTGGTAGACTAGATTTAGGACCATCAGAATTCAGGTAGTAAGTACAAAAAAGGGGCCTAGATAGCTCATTTTAGTGTCCGAATATATGCTACCATGGGTGGTTAGGGATTTTTCCCAAGTTTTAGACTTGGTTGTTGAGGTTATTTGAATGAACCAGATATGGGGTTTAATTAAATGGACTTATTCTTTTCTTAAGGTTTTTTCCTTATTCTAATAATTCATAATTGCTTTAAATTATTGTTATTTTAAAGAATTGATATTGATACCTGAAGTAGGTCCTATGATTTTTGAATATGATCATGACTAATTGGTTTTTTTCTTATTTGTTATACAATTCCTCCCAGAAGATCTATTCAAAATCTGATTGAGCAAGCTATGAGATAAGTTCTACAGAAAAATATTCTAGTGGGACCTTCTTTGGTAGAAGCTATAATATTCACTATTCAGACTCTGGGTCAAGAGGATATTGGTAACCCAAGACAAGAAGTGGATCATAGCTAAAAAATTACAAAGAAACATCCACTGGTCTTCCATAGTGATAAATTACCCTATGAATATGAAGAATTACTTGAGAAGATTGAGAGGATATTCAACTTTCTAAAGACTTGTGAGGGATCTAAGGTGGGTTTTTATAAGTATATGCTTAAAGAATCAGGTGGAGATGGTGGGACTATATTGTGTAGGCTAATTTTCATGAGGATATCACCTTGGTATCTTTCAAGAAAATCTTCAATCAATAGTTTTATCCTGAGTATAACATCCTGGGTCTGGATTCCACCTAATAGTGCTCTAAGCCTGGTTGACCACATAGCCTCAAGCGCATCTCCACAAACACCATATAAATTAAAATAGAAACGAGGGCCTAGGTGTGATGGTGGTGAGACTATTACCTCATTATAAAAGTGTAACATAGTGGAAATTTAATAAGAAATAGATAGTAGAAGCAGTAATACCATACAATAGAAGTAAACAACGGAAGTCTGATAATACAAACAACCAGATTTCATATCATATACAAAATGATGCATGTAATATGTTTCTAATAAAACATCCAAATAGGTCACAAGGTTTTAATATATAGTACAATATCCAAAATGTACAAAAAGAACAAAAGTATCCTAGCAGCATCACAATCCTAGGCTTGGTCCCATGCTCTCCTGCTCTTAAACAACATATCATGTACCTAAAGTAGGGAACTTTTCCTTATCAACACTTGCAATCGTATAATCTATTTGTTCCCAAATCATGACCCAAAGAGGTTGTGAGACTAAATCCTAGTATTAAACCACCCAAGGTTTATGCCAATCTATTAGTGAATATATATAATAAGCATTGTGAAATAGGGAAAGTATTAAGTTAAGAAGTACCCAAAGTAAACAATCCTACAAGAACTAGTTCCCATTTACATTAAATTTCCATTTGATTTACAGTTTAAATATATTTAATGATATAATTCTCAAGATTAGACCTAGGCTCGACGATCCCCCGTATAGTAGTAAGCACCACAGATGCCACAGAAGGTTGTCTAGACAAGCATAGGCAATGATCAAAAGCAAGATTGTGCTTTGGATTGGAAGATGAATTATAAACCATTCAATATCCAAATAAACTTGAGCCCATACTTGACATTCCTAAAGTGAAATTCAAGTATCACTCCAGGTGAAAATCCACCAACACCCTATGATCCTATCCCTGGAAAACCTCATAGAGGAAAAATCTGGTACCACTCTATGTGTGGTATAACCTATGTCACTGAGTCCGTCCTTGGCAGTCCTATAGGGAGACCAATTATAACACATGACATAAACCATGCCTCTTGATCCTATCCATGGAATCCAGTAAGGATCCATGATTCACTCGACATTACGTAGCCACTATGATCCTATCCACGACGTCCATGTTTCACTCATGGCTTAAAATTAATTAACAGTCCCATTGAGCATGTCCAAGGAATTCAAAGAATCCAAGGTTCACTCAAGGGACTAAGTTAAATTATACATACAATCCCATCCATGTAATTTCATCAAAATCCATGTTTTTCTCAATTATATTTACCATCCAACCATAACAGGTTCATTTAACAAATTCATTAGACATGTTAGGGTCAAAACCATAAGCATTTAACATCTTACCACTAAGGGTGTCTCAAGCTAGGACCAACCTCAAAGGCTTGGCCTATCATTACTCACATGGGATAAACTCATATAAAAATCATCACATGTAAATTAAACTATTACATTGCTTCATTAACACATAACTCATGTGGTAAAAACAACCATTGGAGAAAAACATTCCAAACATGCTTTAACAGGCATATGAATTTACATAGGTCAAGGGAAAGTCAAAAATTCCCATACCCTTAATTAATTAAATTAAAATTTAATAGTATTTCAATTAAATTCAGTAATAAAATCATTTTTAACAACCCAATAATGGGAATCGAAGGCATGCCTCGTAGTAATCCTAGGCCAAACGGCCATCAAAGGTCATTCAAGGGAACTCACCAATGGGGTGGACCTTATTCCAAGTATACAACATAATACATGATTTAAAACACCTATTTAATTACCTAAACAATTATAGGAAACAACAGGTTCAATTTATGAATCAAGGCAAAACTCCAAGAATGGTAACGTGGCATTCCGACATATATAAAAAACTTGACAACTAGAGAAAGTCACAAGACCACCAAACTTAGACTCATGCTAGATAGATCATCTAGTATCAAGCTCTGATTTTCCCTAGTTTGGGAGAAATATAAAGAACATATGAAGAATGGGATATTAGGGAATATGATCCTAAATACAAATAGTGAAATTTATAAGTAGAAGAATTGAATATGGCTAAAAAGGAATCAAGGTATTATTGTTGCAGATCCAAGGAGACGAACGACAGTCGAAACGGACAACAAACAGAGAGCTAAGATCAAAGGGGAGAATAGGAACATAAGGGGGAGATCCCTACATGAGAGATGTTGTAAAAAATGGAGGATAAAATATCATTTATTTTTTAAAAAATTTCAAGGGAAAACTTGTAATTTTACCTAAAATTTCTGGGTCTTACTATTTCTACGCACAGTTTTCCTAACCGTACGGAAACCGTGATCAGCTCACTGGAAGTCTGGGGAACATTGCATGGTTACCCCCACATGTTTTGACTAACTATTTGGATTCCTCTATAAATTATTATAAAACTACAGACATGTTCTCACAACCTTGCACCCCAATCCACATGGTTTTCACTAATCGTGTGACCTCCTTTTTCACCCAAAACTTGGGTTCTGGCCTTCGGACCAGCCCCGAACACCCCCAGATACCTCTATGAACCCAATGAGCATCCATATTAGGACATATTTAAGAAATTAAATAAGGAATAGATGGAAAAATCATGATCGATACCTCAAAGAAGAACCAGGTTCTTACAAACTTCTCCCCTTAAAGCAATTCATCCCCAAATTTCCCTTCCAAGGGTGGTATAGAAGTATCTGAGAACAACTTTGGCTACTATGATCGAACATCGGCCTCCCTCTCTCGGGTCTTTTTCTACAATCAGTCATGCTTCCATAACACCCATAATAAAGTAATGAACTGACCATGGAAAACCTTCATGCTACGATGTAAAATTTATATAGGATTCTCCTTAAAGGATGAATCTTCCTATAACTCAACCTCCTCGGGCTGAAAATCATAAGATGGGTCTGAATAGTAACACCGTAACTGAGAAACATGGAGGAATTCGTGCATATCCTGGTACCTTTGAGGTAACTGCAACTGATAGGCAACCAACCTGACTCTACAGAATCTCAAATGGCCTAACATATCTCAGAAAAATCATACACTATTTCCTGATACTCTTGTGTCCCAACCTTGGTGAAACATGTAGGAAAACCTAATCCCTAGCCTCAAACTCCAAAAGGTTGTTTTCATAGATTATTTTGTGATTTCTAATGAGACTTCATTGTATCCATCTGCTTCTGAATCAACTGAACCTACTCACTGGTCTCCTAGACAAGATGAGGTCCCAGTATAGCTATCTATTCTACCTTCAGCCAACACAGGGGTGATCGGCATGGACTACCATATAAATCCTTATACGGTGCCATCTAAATAGTATCCTAAAATCTATTATTATATTATAACTCCACTGGGGGTATGTGTGTCTTCCAAGAACCCCTAAAATCCAATACACATGCCCAAAGCATGTCCTCAAGCACCTAAATTGTGTGCTCTGATTGACCATTTGTCTAAAGGTGGTAATCTATTCTTAGAATCACCTGTATACCCAGATCCCTTTGTAACCCTTTCTATAAATGATAAGTAAATCAAGCATCCCTATATGAAACTATAGAATGTGGAACCCCATGAAAATTTACTATATCCTAGATTTAAAACTTCCCAAGATCATCAACAATGAAGGTATCCTTCATAATTAAGAAATGTGAAACCTTCTTGAGCCTATCAATGACAACCCAAATGATGTTGTTACCTCATGGAGACCTCAGTTATCCCATCACAAAATCCATTGTAACATCATTCCATTTCTACTTAGGAATGGGTCACTATTGTAAAAGCCTATTTGGTCACTGGTGTTCTGCCTTCACCTACTAATAGGTGGAGAACCTCAATACAAAACCAGCTATATCACTTTTTATACCTGACCACCAATACTGATAATATAAATCCTGATACATCTTGGTGACACCAGGATGCACTTCTTATATAGAGGTATGAAAGTCTTGCATCATCTCTTCACACATGTCTATAGAAACCCACACACAACCATGTAAATGCATAACCTCATCCTTACTTATGGTACAACTAGGAGGATGGTCCTCACCTGCGACACTCTCCCATAGAACTAGGCCTTCAGAATCTGATATTTTCCTCATCCTCACTCTATCGAGTAGGGTAGAGGTAATAGATAAAGAAGAGAGAAACATATATCCCTAACTTTCATGAAACTCTAAATGAATCTCAGAGAACAATGCCATAAGTTTCCACTCACTACTGGCATGTTCCACTACCTACAACTGAGTCATGCTCAAAGCATCGGCCACTACATTTCCCTTCCTAGGCATATAGGCGGGCTTGAAGTCGAAATACTGAAGGTATTCAACCCACATTAACTATCACAGATTTAGATCATACTGTGTAAATATATACTTGAGGATTTTGTGGTCTATGAACACCACAAAATTCTCTCCTATTAAGAAATGTCTCAAACAATGTAAAGCATGAACAACTGTAGCTAACTCAAGATCATGCATCGGGTAATTCCTTTTATGTGGTCTCAACTATCGAGATCTATACACAATGAATTATTCCCCATATATAATAACTGCTCCCACCCCAATACCTGATGTGTCACAGTACACTTCGTAATTCCTTCCCGGCTTTTTAAAGATCAGTATTGGTGCTGAAGTCAATCTCCCTTTCAGCTTCTGAAAGTACATCTCGCAGGAATCTATCCATACATGCTTCACACCCTTTTTTTCAAGATTTTAAACGGTGCTTCTAAATGTGAGAAGTCTTTTATGAACCACTTGTAGTAACCAACCATCCCTAAGAAACTCCACACCTTAAAGACATTCTTGGAATATTCCCAGGAAACTACTGCTCTCACCTTCTTTGGGTCCACTGATACTTCTATCTATGAGATGATGTGACCTAGGAAGTGAATCCGATCCATCCAGAAGTGAAACTTTGTGAGCCTATAATATAATTGATTCTCTCTCAATGTACTCAATATTATCTCAAGATGTTTGGCATGGTTGTATCAAATATTAGAATACACCAAGATATCATCCACAAAAACCAAGAAAAATGAGTCAATATAAGGATGGAACACACGGTTCATCAATTCCATGAAAATTGTTGGCATTTTCATGAGACCGAATGACATAACAAGATACTCATATAGACCATACCTACTCTAAATGGTTATGTGGGGTATGTCTGATGATCTAACATGAACCTGATGATAACTGAATCTAATATTGATCTTTGAGAAAAACCAATATCCATGGAGCTGGTCGAAGAGATAATTTATTCACGATAGAGTATACTAGTTTTTAACTATCAACTGGTTCAACTTCCGATAATCCATGAAATTCCTAAGGGTATCATCCACTATTTTCATTAAAAGGACCGGTGAACCCCACATAGAAGTACTGGGTTAGATGAAACCTTTAGCCTCTAAGTCCTCTAGCTACCTCTTGAGCTCTTGTAACTCCTTCGTAGTCATCCTGTAAGGAGGAATGGATATCAGTACAGTTCCTGGAACTATCTTGATATAGAACTCAATCTCTCTCACCAGAGGTAAACCATAAAAGTTTTTCATGAAAACATCCTTGAAATGATCAACTACTAGAGGGAAATTCATCTGACATGTTCCCTATTCATCCAAATACAAACTCGCAATATAGGTTGTCATCTCACCTAACCCACGATGATCGGGTCCATCTCGGCTTTCCTGGACATCCCATTCACCTTTGTGTAGAAATAATCCACCCTCTGGTGATGTGAAACTCACCCTATAGCGATAAAAATCAACAAATATTTAAAGGAAACCAACCAATCCATCCTGACAATGACATCAAAACCTATCATCTCTAGGACATAGATCTCCCATGAGAAGTTTTACCCACCAACCTCTAGGGGGCACTCCTTGTATTGACACACACCTACCATTATAATTCCTAACAGTGTCTAACGTTATGACATCATCAAAAGTAAAGACACAGCTCCCAAGTCTCTCCAATATGGGCACATATATGAAACTATGTGAAGCCACTATATCAAAAAGCACAAAAGCTAAAATAGAGGCTACTAGAATAGTACCTATGATAGTAGAATATTCAGGATCCTACTCATATCAGTTCTATTTCACTACATAAGTCTGGCCTATACCACAACCTTGAGACACTGTCTAGATACTCTAAGCTAATCCACCCTATTATCTCTACGAACCTGGGGTATGGATACCACGACTATGACCACCAACTCAGTCTGAATAGCCTAATTCATTCTAGTTCCTTAACTGGTGATAAGTTGTAGACCCCACTCATAAACATGGAGATGGTGCAGATCCTCTCTCACTAGATATTGGTGGAAAATTCCTTCAAAAGCGCTACAGATGGCCCATCTTACCGCAAGATCGACACTCAATTGAGTCCTACAGACACTGTGGCCTGGTATTCCCTAGTTGGCTGCACGGGTAGCATCTTACTTGGCTACCAAAAGAAACGTTTTGACTGCTCACATCACTGTGAGGAAGCTCTAGATGACATTTCCTACTAACTATCGAGATAGTACTAGATCTAGGTTTCAAACCACCATGTCTCACACCTCCAAATTCCCTCATATTATGCTCAATAATAAGCACCTAATTTACTATAGTAGAAAAGGTCATCAACCTAAAGTCATTCACCTATGATTGGATGTCATATCTAAGACCATATTCAAACCTCCTAGACTTTGATAAATCATCACCCATCAGAATAGGTGAAAACCGCTAGAGATTAGTAAAATGGGTCAAGTAGTCCATCACTGACAAAGCGCCCTGCTTTATATGCATAAACTCCCAGGTTTTATCATCCCTCAATGTCTCATGATAGTAGTAGTCATAAAATACTATTTGAAAATCTTCCCAAGACATATCTCGATGATGATCTATTTGAGTAGTGACATTCCACCATCTCTTGGCAGAATTACACAACATATAAGTCGTGATTTTTACCCTCCTCTAAGGAGGTGTCTCTAGATGCTCGAATATTTACAACATGGACTATATCCATGACTCTAAAATATGTGGTCCACCATCCCCAGAAAATGTGGGAAGATGCTACTACTGGAACACCCACATCAGCTCATCCATATATATGGAAGGTTGTGGTTCTCTCTGAAATGTTTGCATGAACCTTATAAAGCCTTCACAGAACTGTGCATCTGCACCTATGTCTGGTATAACAGTGGGTTCTATGACTGGAACAACTAAAGTATCCACTGTAAACCCATGTAATACCACCTCTAGGGTATGATCATCACCACCCTCCTGGTGTACAGTTGGAGGTCGTCATAGTGGCATGACTCTACAAGATCATTCACACACCTTAGTTCTAGATAAAAAAAAGTCATAGCTCAAAAGTGAAAATAAAAAAGGATATTTCAACCCTTCCTCTAATAACTCGCCTCTCTACCTACCCCATGGTTCAGGTATAGGTGAAAAACAATTATAAATTCTACCAAAATCTCACTAAGAAGGTCAGATCTTGTCAATTCCTCTATCAAAGCAATTTCAGTTCACTTTATTTTCACATCCATCACAAATTTTATATTGAATCCACATACAAAACTAGAATTGGAACTCATTTCAATATTTTCACATTCCTTCCTCAAAGGGTGACTAATGGTATACTGAATTTTGGCCCGTGGGGACCCATACTCCCCACAAATCAAAGCTTGGAATCCAATATAGAACATAGTGGAACAATTCAATACAATTCCAAAACATGATCCACCAAATTATTATCCAAGAGGGCCCATATGCCTTAGGGACCAAATCTTGTCATCCAATCAATTCAAACCAGATCATGTACTAATACACCTATAACAATGGCAGGTATATCTATCATGGTACATATCACAACAACATGCAATCATTAATGATCCTAAATGGCAAGACAAGAATGAATGGAATGTGATTTATAACAAGTTATTATATGATGCATGAGATGAAATACCCTCATTTCATTAGGTCTCCACACAATAGAACCACAATAATATCAATAATGACATCACAAAAAAAGTTAATCACCCAACGGTGAAATCGAGTCAATTGTAATAAATTAAAATCTAAAATTCACAATTTAATTTGAGGTAATTTGGATTTTCCCTATACGTGGGGTAGATACTCCCAGAAAAAACTTATTACCAAATCCCATTTCCTTCCTATCCCATTCTATTAGAGCCAAATAGTAAAGAAAAGCATAAAAAACCTCTGTTGATACCACTTTGTAACATACCAGGTCTGGATGCCACCAAACAGTGCTCCAAGCTCGGTTGGCCACATGGCCTCAAGAGAATCTCCCCAAACTACAGAGGCTACTGACTAGAAGTGAGTGCCTAGGTGTGATAGTGGGGAGTCTATGCCCTCATTAGCAGAGTATAACACAGCAAAAATAAGAAACAGATAGCGGAAGTAGTAATACCATACAATATAAGTAAACAATGGAAGACTGATAATACAAACAACCAAGTGTCATATCATATACAAAATGATGCATGTCACATGTTTCTAAGAAAACATCCAAACAATTCACAAGGATATCTTATATATTACAATATCCAAAAGGTAAAAAAAGAATAAAATTATCCTAGCATCATCGCAAGCCTAGGCTTGGTCCCACGCTCTCCTACTCTTAAACAACATATCATGTACCTGAAGGAGGGAGCTTTCCCTTATCAACATATGTAATCATATAATCTGTTTGGGCCCAAAACATGACCCAAACAGGGTGTGAGACTAATTCCCAATGGGAAACCACACAAGTTATGTTCCAATCTGTTAGTGAATATATATATAACAGGCATTGTGAAATAAGGAAAGTAGTAAGCTAAGAAGTACCCAAAGTAAACAGTCCTACAAGCACCGGTTCCCATTTATATTACATTTCCATTTTATTTGTAGTTCAAATAAATTAAATGATATAAGTCTCAAAATCTTTCCTAGGCCTGATGACCCCCCGTATAGTAGTAAGCACCACTGATACTACAAAAGTCCATCTAGACAAGCATAGGCAATGATTGAAAGCAAGCTTGTGATTTGGATTGGCTGACGCGTCATAAACCATTCAACATCTAGATAAAATCAAGTCCATCCCTCACATTCCTAAAGTGGAATTCAAGTATCACTCTAGGTGAAAATCCACTAATACCCTATGATCTCATCCCTAGAAAACCTCATAGAGTAAAAATCAAGTATCACTCTAGGTGTGGTATAACCTATGTCACTGAGCCCTTCCTTGGCAGTCCTATAGGGATACAAAGTATCATACATGACATAAACCATGCTTCTTAATCCCTTATATGGCATACTTTAAAAATCCATGATTCACTCAGAATTATTTATCCTTTGTGATCCCAACCATAGTGTCCATGTTTCACTCATGGCTTAACATTAATTAACAATCCCATTGAGTTTGTACAAGGAATTCAAAGAATCCAAGGTTCACTCAAGGGACTAAGATAAATTATACATACAATATTTTCTATTTAATTTCATCAAAATCCATGTTTTTCTCAATTCTATTTAACATCCAACCATAACAGGTTCATTTAAAAAATTCATTAGACATACTAGGATCAAAAACATAAACATTTAACATCTTACCACTAAGGGTGTCTCAAGATAGGACCAACCTCAAAGGCTTGTCCTATCATTACTCACATGGGTGAAACTCATATAACAATCATCACATGTAAATTAAACTATTACATGGATTCATTACCATATAACTCACGTGGTAAAAACAACCATTGGAGAAAAAAATTCGAAACATGATTTAACACACAAGCATTTACATGGGTTAAGGGAAAGTCAAAACATCCCATACCCTTAATCAATTAAATTACAATTTAATAGGATTAAAATTCCATTAAATAATCAAATCATTTTTAACAAACCAAGAATAGGAATCAAAGGCATGCCTCAAAGGCATCTTAGGCCAAATGGCCATCAAAGGTCATTCAAGGGAACTCACCCATGGGGTGGCCCTTATTCTAGATGTACAACTTAACACATGCTTTGAAACACCTATTTAATTACATAAACAATGATATTAAACAACATGTTCAATTTATGAATCAAGGTGACACCAAAATAATGGTTGTGCGACACTCCGACATATATAAACAGCTTGACAACTAGAAAAAGTCATAATACCACCTACCTTAGACTCGTGCTAGATAGCTCGTCCAGTATTAAGCTCTGGTTCGCCCTAGTTTGGGATAAATCTAAAGAACGTATGAATAACGGGATATTAGGGAATATGATTCTAAATTCAAATAGCTTAATCAATAATCATAAGAATCAAATATGGCTAAAAATGAATTGAGGCATTACCGTTGTGGATCCAAGGAGACGGACAGTGGTTGAAATAGAGAACATACGAAGAGCTAGGATCGAAGGGAAAAATAATCACCTAAGGGGGAGATCCCTAAATGAGTTTTGTTGTGAAAAAATAGAGGAGATAATCTCATTTAGGTTTTAAAACATTTCAAGGGAAAATTTTTAATATTACCCAAAAATATCCGGGTCGCACGGTTTATGTGCATGGTTTGCCTAACCATGTGGAAACTGTACTCATCTCACTAGAAGTCTGGGTCACATCGCATGGTTACCTCACATAGTTTTACTAACTATGCGGTAACTATACAGACACCTCTGTAATGTCTTCTAAAACTACAGACATGTCTGCACAGTCATGCGCCCCAATTTTCACGGTTTTCACTAACAGTGTGACCTCCTCTTTTCACCCAAAACTTGGATTTCGGGCTCTAGACCATCCCTGAACACCCCAAAGACCTATATGACCCCAAAGGGAATCCAAATTAGTCTATAGTTAAGTAATTAAATGAGGAATAGATGTAAAAATCATGATCCATACCTCAAAGAAGAACTAGATTCTTACACTAAGGCATTATGTGGGGTAAAGACCCGAGAGTTTTTTACCTTAGATTAGGGAGAGAATACTGTTCTAGAGTATTCTACCTATTTTGATGATTTGGTGCACTTGGCATAAGATCTAGTCACCAATGATTACCTAAAGTATAGGAGGTTTTATTTGGGGTTAAGGGATAATATTTGGTCGATAATAATTATCATGTTCCTTCCAAACATTATAGAAGTAATTAATAATCCAACTTTGGTAGAGGATGACATAGCTTGAAAAATAGGTTTGGGAGGAGATTCAATTGGTATTGTTTATAGCTAGGGAGTATCTTCTAGCAAGAAAATAAATCATAAAGGTATCCAATTTTCTTCAAGACCGGTTTTGGGGGCTTCATCTAGATAGTAGTAGGTTGTTTTCTATCAGTGTGGTTAGCTTAGTCATACCTAGCCTAATTGTACAAAGGCTCCCAATACTTTTAATTATTAGAGAAAATTTATCCATTTGAATCGTTTTTTTTTATAATGATATCCTAAGGTAATAAGTATAGATCCACTTTCACCAGGGGATTATAGGATTGTACCGATGCTTCTAAGGTTGGTTCTTATCCTTAGGATAAGTGGGGTTTCATGTGTCTAAGAAATATTATAGAGGATCTGAGACCAAACATCTTTATATGGTGAAGTATGTACTAGATGAATCTGAAGTAATCCCATCCATAGTTAGAGGTATAGTGTTTATTTCATTTTCTATGGTTCTATATTTTCTTGATATAGGTGTTACTCATTATTTTATATCATCAAATATAGTTGTAATATTGGGCTTGCATTCAGATCTTATTTTTTTCTTTTTTTTCTTTCCATGACTTTAGAAAAGAGGTTTGAACAAGGTTTCAAGTTCCCAGCATATTGAGTGACTATAGAAGATCATGATGTAAAGTGGTACTTATTAGTTATCAATCTTGATATCTTAAACTTGATTATCATCATGGATTGGATGATCAGTGTTAAGGACTAGATATACTATTACTATCGTTGGGTTCAGTTTTTATCTTATGATGGGGTCACTCATGTTTTTCAGAGTGAATGAGACTCTAGATCAGGAAAGGTGAAGCCTGCTGTTCCTTATCCTAGGGTAATATTTTTCCAGTTGTCAAATATGTTTCTTGATGTTGTTTACCCTTGTTTGGGTAGTCAACTACCCATAGTGGTGTATGAATACCCTGAGATCTTTCCAAATTATTTTTCTATTTTACCTCCCTAGAAATAAGTCGAGTTTACCATAGGCCTTCTACCTATTATGATGCCCATTTCTATGTCATCTTACCATATGGTTCATGATGAGTTGGTAGAACTTAAGTTCCGTATTTCTGATCTTGAGGCTAAGAGAATTATTTTCCCTATCATGTCATCGTGGGATTTTATTTTCCTCTTTTTTAAGAAGGAAAATGGGATCCTCAGACTTTGTATTGACTATTGGAAGTTAAATCAGGTGACCATCAAGAATAAATACCCCTTTCCCAGTATTAATGATTCCTTTTATCATCTTAGAGGGTCTAGTTGGTTTTCAAATATTTACCTATGGTCGAGAAACCACTAGTTGAGATTCTAATAAGAGGATATGCCTAAGACAGCGTTTAGGAGCCGATATGGGCATTTCAAGTTTCTGGTTATTCCATTCAAACTAATCAATGATCTTGTGGTATTTATGAAATTAATGAACTAGATATTTAAATAGTTCTTGGAATCTTTTATTATGGTGTTCATGGATGATATTTTGGTTTACTGCAAGTCATAGGAGGAGTACATGGACCATTTGGATATCATTTTTGGCACTTTGAGGGAACGTCACATATATGGTAAACTTTCCAAATGTGAGTTTGGGTTAAAAAAGTAAAGTTTTGTGGGAATTTTATATATGATAGGGTAATTTTAGTGGATCCTAAAAGGTTAAAAGTAGTTGTTTCCTAGGAGCATCTTAGAAATGCTTTTGAGATCTGAAGATTCTTAGGTTTGGTTGGTTATTATAGGCGGTTTTTTTGAAACTTCTCCAAGATTGCATCTCTGATGATAGCCTTAACCCATAAGGGTGTAAGGTTTGAGTGGAATGATAAGTGCCAGAGATATTTTGAGGAACTGAAGGTGATATTAAATTCAACTCCAATTTTTATTCTTCCATAACCAGGTTTGGGTTATGATGTTTTCTGAGATGCTTCTGGCATGGGTTTGGGGTGTGTATTGATGCGAGGGAGACAGGTGGTAGCCTATGGATCTCTCTGGTTACTCCCCCATGATAAGAACTACCCTACCCATGGTCTTTAGTTGGAATTGGTTATGTATAAACTCAAAATGTGGCATCACTACCTCTTTGGGGAGCGGTTTATGGTATATTGTGATCATAAGATTCTGAGGTATATTTTCACTCAGAGGGATCTGAACTTGTGACAAAGATACTGGGTGGATTTTCTCTAGAATTTTTATTTTTTTATTTATTATACTCCTAGAAAAGGTAATGTGGTTGCTCATTCACTGAGAAGGAAATTACTGACATAATAAGTGAAGGAATCAATGAAAGAGTGTTCTATGATGGTTTGTTTTCTTAGATGAGTTTTGGAATGGGATAAGTTAGTGGGAATGTATTTTTATATTTGATAAAGGATTAATATTCATTTGATGAGTTATTTTAACTTGATTAGACATCTAAAACTGAGTGCTAGATCATTAGTAAAATCCTTTATGGTGTGGAGACATCATGTGAGTGATCTCAGTCTCCCAATGGTGCTTTGTGTTTTCAAAATAGGTTGATTGTTACTTTTTCTCTAAGGTAAGAGTTATTGGATAGTGAACACCATTATTATTTTTCTATACACCTAGGTACTAAAAATATGTATCATTATTTTAAATGTTGATATCAGTGTTTAGGGATGAGATGGTCGATTTCAGATTTTGTATCATGGTGTCTTACTTGTTATAGAATTAAGTCGAAACTCCAAATACCTACTAGCTTGTTATATTACTTACCCATTCTAGTATGTAAATGAGATGAGATATCTATGTAATTTATCATTGGTTTTACATGGACTTATAGTGGGAAGGATGTGATATGGGTGATCATAGATCAACTCACAAAATCAGTGCATTTCCTACTAATCAAGGATACAATGAAAGTGGACCATCTTGGGGACTTGTATGTCTGAAAAATTATGAGACTTCATGGGGTTCCCTCTATGGTTGTTTTTTACAGGGAAACAAGGTTCGCATATAGGTTTTAGGAAGTTTTTTAGGATGAAATGGGCTCCCATTTGAAATTGAGCATGGAATATCATCTATAGATAAATAGACAAATAAAGAGAGTTATCCAGGTTCTTGAGGATATTATCTGGTATTGTGTGCTTGATTTTGGTGGTTCTTGGGAAAATAATTTTCCTTTAGTAGAGTTTTACTATAATAATAGTTTTTAGTCCTTGATCAAAATTGTTCCCTTCAAGGATTTTTATGGATGTCCATGTATATCTCCCTTATGTTGGGCAGAGCTGGGAGAGTATTCCTTAGTTGGGATAAGTCTTATTCAGGAGATGAAGGATAGGGTGTATTTTATCTAAAATTTATTAATAATGGAACAAATTTATCATAAATATTATGCAGACTATCATCACTGGTTGTTGGAGTTTTATGTTGGTGATCAGTTCTTTCTTAGAGTTTCACCTCGCTTGGTGCATCATTGGTTGGGTAAGCAGGGTAAGCTAGAAACAAGGTTTATAGGGGTATTTTTTATCATTGGATAACTAGGAAAGGTGTCCAATTAGTTGTACCTACCATCTCATTTGACTTCCATCCATGATGTTTTTCATGTTTCCTATCTGAGGAGGTATCGACCGGATACTTCCTATGTGATTGAATGGGAGGATGTTGATCTTGAGGTCGATGTCACTATGGTTGAGTAACCAATTTAGATTATGGATTACTGAGATAAGGTGATGTGTGGTAAAACAATTCCTTTTTTCCATTTACTATGGTAGTGTGGATGGGATAGCCATGATATGTGGGATCGAGAATTATTGATGAAGCAGTGGTGGCCTTCACTTTTTGTGAGTCCAATATCCTGAGGACTTTCTAGAGATAGAAAGCATTTATGGTGGGGAGATTGTGACACCTCATTTATTTTCTTCAGGTATTATTTGACTTTTGTTTTGGTTTCCCTTTTTGTTTGGGTGAATTGTGAGATTATCAAGAATGGATAACCTTAAGTTTTTTATTCAAAGGTTTTCTACAGAAAACTAGGCTGAGAACTACCAACTTGAAACATTCATGTCATGAATGGGTTATACGATGTGAATCTACTATAGGTTATATTTTGTAAGTCTCGTGAAGGGTGAAAAAAATTTATAGGTTGTAAAACCATTAAATGACATGAAAAAATTTATTGGGATTTAATTTAACTCAAGGAAATACCTTTTTGGTGTATTTATAATTCATGGGATTTCATGCCATGAAAAGGATTCACAACGTGAATTCCTTAGTTCCAACAGTTTTAAACATGTTTCACACCTCATTATTTCACCATTTGGTGTACATGCTTTAATCTTTAACCCTAGGGTGATTTTGGGTGATTTTAAGTGATCTACATCCTTTTAGATTTCTCTTTTCAGTGTTTGACTCTTGTGGCAGTTGCTTCGTATATCCCTGGTAAGAAATCTTTCTACTTCTTCATTTCCTTTGGTCACAAAGATGGTGTTAGATGAGTTTTTGATTCATATCCATGATCGTTTTTTGTTTTATATCTATCCTTTGAAGTTTTATATCATTTATTATCTTTCAAAGGTTGATTCATGGTTTTTCAATCTTTATTTTCAATGGCAGATATGTTTCTATCATTCTTGAGTTAGGTGTATCTATGTAGGGTTTTCTAATTATTGAATTAAAATGTGTTATTATTGACCCCTTTAGGTTTTAATTGAAATTTATTTGCTTTTATATAAAAAGGGATTTTATTAAATATGAGAATAGATTTTAAAAATGTTTTTGGAAAAACTTAGCACATTGGTAACATTGGGTGCATTAAGAAATGGATATAGGTTACCCTAGTGTGTGTGACATCACTAGGGGTTAATTTTTTGATATGTAAAGACTATGGAATAACTCTATATTGGTTGGTTTAGTATTATTTTATGTTAGTATGTATTCCCATTGGATAAAGCTCAAATGGCATGCTTTTTATTTTATACCTGATTTATCACATAGTGGTTTATTTCATGGATATTTTATCACATATTTAGTTTACCTATTTTTCTTTTATAACTGATATATTCTTGGATTCAGTGAATATGGTATGCATTTATGGAAAACAAAGTAATGTTTACAAATGGTTTAATTTGTGAAAAAATCTTTATAAAATTGATCTTTTTAACTAGAACTTGTGAATTCTTTATATTTTAACTTGAATAGATTATTTGGTGGTATCCTACTGGGCTCTATGATCACACCCTAAATTTTCCTTTTAGTGGTTCTATACCTTTTTTCTAGATTCAAGAAAAGGCGATGGAGTCATGTAGTTTTTCAAGTTATCTTATCATCGGTTTCCTTCATAGTGGGATGGATTGGTGGTGACAGATGGTCACATGAATACTTGTTTAGTTTGGTCTATTTTATCTTATTATTTTTTTCGGTGTGTCTTGTAATTATATATATCATGGATATTTATTTATTTATTATGCATGTTAATTTTATGATTCTTTAATTTTACATGATACTTGTGGTTCTTTTCTATATTTCACCATGTGTTAGACCATCTTGGGTGACTTGTCTGGTTGACTTGGGTTGGTTCATTATAGAATACCTTATTCATCAAGGCTATAAATATTGGTGATGTGTTTTTCAAGCCTTACTGTACCACTTGGTACTCATATAGACCATACCTAGTTCTAAATATAGTACAATGTATGTCATAATACCTCACTCTCAACTAGTGATAGCCTAATATTAAATCAATCTTAGAGAACACCCTGGAACCTCTAATATGATCAAATAAATCATTGATACGATGGAGTGGATATCAATTATTCACCGTCACTCAGTTCAACCAATTATAATCCACATATAACCTCAAAGAACCATTTTTCTTCTATGGTTAATAAAATTGGAGCACCCCAAGGGGAAGTACTCAACCATATAAACCCCTTCACCTCCAGATCCTCTAGTTAAACCTTTATCTCTTAAATATCTATAGGATATATAATATTAGGTGGAAAATATATGAAATCTACACCCAGTTAGAGTTTAATTGTGAACTCGATATCATGCTCAGGTGTAAATCCTAAGAAATACTTAGGAAAAACATCCTGGAACTAGTCTACCATGGGAGTAAATACCGCCTAATGCATCTCCCCATAATCCAAAACAACACTAGAAAACTGGGTCATGATCCCACCCAGATATTAAATGTCATGTCCTATATAACCATATTTTATGTCCCACTCTCCAATATAAACATAATTATTGCCCACGGTAGACTTATGTGACACTCATTAGCGATAAATATTGATATGATCTTGATATCAAGTTAACCAATCTATTCAAAGGATCATATTAAAACTACTCATCTCCATCATAAAGAAATCCTCAAGGGGTTTATAGCCACCAATCACTATGGCAAATCCTTATATCTATGAATTCTCTTAAATTATACCGCTAAAGGCATATTGATCAACATAACCTCATATAAATACTCTATGGTTAACCTCATACCATCAATGAATTTAGTAGATATAAAATAATGTGGTTCTCCTATATTGAATAAAGAAAATGATAAAGTGAAATCTATTTAAATTATACCTAGAATCATAGATGGCTAAAAAACATGACTAGAAGGTGTAGTCTTAATGTTATGTAATTGTCTATATCTTCATATTTAATCCCCTACCTAACACCCCTGAAATTTAATCCCCTACTACCATTATTTACCCTATCCCTAGGCACTGTATCCTCTACCTCAACCCAAACAGTTGGTTGAACTCCAGCTACTAGTTTGTGGTAGTGAACCTAAAGTAGCTCCTAAACCTAATGTTTGCCTAATTCCTTTATCATTGGGTAACCATTAATCTCTCCAGTAATATCACTATAGGTTTCCCCATCCTCCCACATAATCTACACTCAATTGGTGGTTAGGTGTGCTAAGGACATACATACCATATCTTTCACATGGGTAGCACTCTGCTAAATTGCCTCCCTAAGGAGGAAGAGACGGACCACCGCTATGGATGTTGTTTCTACTAACCTATCAGTAGCTCCTTCTGTCAGTAGCTCCTTCTATCGGTAGCTCCTTCTATATCAGTGACCCATACTTGTGACATTCTTGTATCGGTAGACTTTGTAGCGGTAGCCGTCTGTCTGTATTAGCAGACTTCTATCGGTAGTTGTCTGTCGGTATCTTTTTATATCGGTGGACTTTATCTATCCGTATCGGTGGATGTGTATTTGTATCAGTGGACTTCATATCAGTAGCTATCTATCTATAAGTTTGTATCGGTAGCTTGTATCGGTAACTATGTACCAGTGACCTTGTGTCATAGGAAGCTTGGTCTATCAGTGACCTTTACTTATCGGTAGACTATGTACCGGTAGGTCTATATCAGTGACTCAACACTTAATACTTATTTGTTCTATACAAATCATATTCAGATTGAGTCAGTAACATTTCTAAACAATTATAAACATAGATAACCATTGACTAACAAATTCTAATGATCATTTTGATATTTTATCAACTTAATAATATGATTTCATAGATTGAACGAATAAATATTATAAAGATAAACATTATTTGGGATTATCAAATCATATTGAAACATAATTGAGATTACAAAAACAGGTGAGGTCAACAATCTCCCCCTTTCTTATAATCACAAATTATGATATTATAATCCAAAATAATCAATAATGTATCAGTATAAAATACAATGGTTTTTATTTCTTAGTGTGAGTAATGAAATTTTCAAATGTGAGATTTTAAATGTATCATAGGTAAAGCTATAAAACAAATGTACCAGAGGTAAAAGATATTAGGCTTCATATCAATAGAATATTAGGCTTCATATTTCATATCAATAGAATATTAGGCTTCATATCATAGTTCTACCCCTTTCTGATTAGCAAAAAGAATAGTAAGCAATAGAAATACAGGAAAATATAATGACATCAGGTATATTTCTTGAGGAAAAAATACAGAGAGATACAGAATTGAGGAAAAAAGAATACAAGTGATTCATATCAAATTGCCTTGCCACTAATCAATCCACCTCCTCAACATGTGATTTAGATTTTCCCTGGGAATCAGAACTAGATTCAGGCTGGGTAGAAGCAGGTGGAGGCTTGGGAACACCAGTGGTAATCAGAGGAGGCTGAGCAACTAATACAGTGCCTGGCCTATATTGGGTAGCTCTCTGAGTGATCATAGGAGTGAGACAGCTGATTTCTTGAGCTGGTGTCATTTGAGGAATAGAGGCAGACTGAGCAGAGGCAGGCAGAGATGGAGGTACAATGATAGGTGTACTCTCCACATCCAAAAATGGAAGCAACAGATTCTTAAAGTCCGTTATGATCCCTCCTCCTCTTTCCATAGAATAAATGAAGTCATTATTGTTCTCCATAAATTTATCCAGAGCAGGAGTCAACTCCCTCAGCTTGCTTACTTGTTCTCTGAAAGCCTAAGTGACTGGGGGTAGCTTCATGTTTTCTAACAAAATCTTGAAATGGTTATTGAGCTGATGCTTGGTATAAACTTTCTGAAAGTAGATATCAATCTTAGCTTTGATTTCTTTTTGGGAATCAGTAGCATCCCTCATATGCTCCTGAACAAACTTTCTTATATCTCTTATGGTAGATAGAACTTAAGAGTCATATGAGCTACTGGTACTAGCCTGACCAAGCTCCTCTTTTAGAAAAGATCGAAATTGATCAAAATCTACTAAAGCACTGGATGAAGCAAGAGGTTTAACAGTGAATGCTACAGTATCCTTGAATGATTGGGTCAAGTTGCTTATCAACTTCTGGACAACCAAATCATGGGTTCTCACATGCTCTTTGACAGACTTCTTAAAATATTCAAAGACATACACAAATTGTCTTACTACACCTTTAATGTAATTGATATCAGCATTCATTTGAGCTTGATAACTACTCAAGGTAGTTAAAGAAGCAATAGACTACTTCAAGGCAACAACAGCTCATGTCTAGATCTCAATCTGAGTATGACATACTCTTATCTCATTCATCATCTCTATCATAGGGCCTGACACCATACATCTAAGAGAGAGTTCTAAATATTTTTCCATATTTCTTATCTCTTCAACAAAGAAATTCTTTAAATCTGAAACATATGCATTCAAAGATTCTTTCAACTCAAACTTTAAAGACTCAAGATCAGCCTTAGTAACCAGATTGTCAGGCACAACTACAGGTGCTCTTTCTGACACAATACTAGCCACAGATTCATGCATAACAGATTGAATGGATGATATTAACGAGGTTTCCATTCTTCTTATCTCTTTCACAAATGAGGTCTTAAGATCAGACTTCAACTGGTCTAGGTCATCTTTTCTTACCACATCCTCAGGTAAAAACTCAGAAAGGATATTATAGGTGACAAAAGGTCTATTGATGGGTGTCTCATCTTCTGAATCAAGATAGTCCAACCCAAACACTACAAAACCTGGGTCTTCAGCCCAGTCTTCAATATCATGAGAAACTGAAACATTTCCAAGTCTGGTTGGATTCTCCCCCTCAATTTGCGCATTCTCTTGTATATGTACATTAATAGAATCCTCAGCAGGTAGGTCTTCCTCATAAGAATATTCCACAACCATATCCAATTCAACAATAGGAGGCTCCTCAGGAATAGGTGCAGGTCTATCTACTTCATCAATTTCCTCAGTATGCATTAAGGAGTGCCCAATCAGTGGACTAAGACTCAATCAAGAAGAAATAGATGCTTTAGTTTTAGATTCTCTTTCTTCTTCATTCTCTGGGGCAGTCTTTTCATGATCTGAACTATCTTGGTCTTCCTCATCAACAGGTGCTGCTTCATTTCTTACACCCATAATTGTTTCTTTTCTAGGTAGTTTCAAGGAAGGATTTTCCTTTTCATGTGATACCACTTCACCAGCTGGACTAGGGGGTAAATCAGGATCCCCTCCATCTGCTATAGAGGTATCCTCCTCATCAGTATCATCACTATACTATGGTTCCTCTTCATTAGGTCCTAGACCTAGATCTCTTCTATCTTTTGGCCTATTAGGATGATTAACAGGTTTAAACTTATCATAAACCCTCTCATCATCAATTACCCACTGCCTTTTCCATGGGTTCCACCCAATCTTCATATATTTACAAACTGTCCTTGTGATGCAAAAATAATTCCTTACCACCACTGTATCATCCTGAGACTCAGCTACTTCCTTCACTTTGATCATAATCAAAATTAACTTGGAAAAGAATAAAGCATTGGACTTTGATTTTGGGTCTGGTCATATCCTCAATCTGAATCATTAATAGTTTACACAGATTCACCTTAACACCATGTATTAATAGATGAAACAAATATATATCTTGATACCTCATATTTTCAAAGTCCCCTCTTCTTGGACTTATCACATGTTGGATGAACTTGGAAAGCAATCTATTTTCTCCATCCATCTCTGTATCCACTACTTTCCTTTGTTTTCCACTACCGGTGAACTCTTCTAAGGCAATTTCATAATCAAAAATGTCACTGGTAGGAGGAATTGTCTTCGAGAAATACCCAAAAATGACTTCATGTGGAACTTTAAAACATTCATCCCATTCAACAGAGGAAAAAGATATTTCTTTTCCATTCACAACTGAAACCATTCTATTCTCCTCTTTAGATTTCTCAAAGCGCAAAAACGTATAGAACTCTTTTACCAGCTTGGGATAATAGGGGCCATTGTTGTTTGTGAAGCATTTGATCCATCCTGACTCCTCCAATATCCTTAGAATCAACAACTTACTAGACATAATCCATTCTATACAAAGTTCTTTCTCTATTAAAATTTCTCTATTCTGTAAATGTGGGTTCACTACATTCCTTCCTGACCTTGTTCTACTGCCACTACCACTAGATTCAGGTCCTGTTTTCTGCTTCTTCACATTTTTCTCATCACTCTCATCCCTGACTATCAGGAGCTTTGTTCTTTCTATCTCCAATCAAAGAACTTAGGGTTCTCGCAAAATGTGGGGGTTCAAGAAGAGATATTCGAAGAGAGGAGAGTTTTCGGTGGATTGAAAAGTGACTAAGGCTTAGTTTTTATCATTTAGGAATCAAAATTTAATAAAAACAATATACTGAAAACAATTAAGAATTTCGGCTAAAGAGAACAAAAAATTAGATAGTGCAGTAAATATCGGTGATAACTATCGGTGAGAGCCATGTCGGTGAGGTTTATCTATCAGTGAGGTATCTCTAATGGTGAGGTGTCTCTAGTGGTGAGATGTTTCTAGTAGTGAGGAATCTAGCAGTGAGGACTCTAGCAGTGAGGTCTTCCTAATGGTGAGGTGTGCCGAAAGGTGAGTATTTGTCTAACAGTGAGGATTTGGCTAACGGTGAGGCTTCTAACAGTGAGGGTTCTAACCGTGAGGTTTCTAATGGTGAGGTTTCTAACGGTGAGGTTTCTAATGGTGAGGTTTATAACGGTGTGGTTTTTAACGGTGAGGTCTCTAATGGTGAGGTTTCTAACCTACAAAGTCTATAATTCCTAACTCATGTCTAATGTAACTTAACCTATCTGAACTTAAAGGTTTGGTGAATATTTCAGCTAGTTGATGTTCAGTACCTATAAATTCAAGAGTAATATCACCTTTTTGGTAATGATCTCTCAAAAATTGGTGTCTTACATCAATGTGTTTGGTCCTAGAGTGAGATAAAGGATTCTTGGAAATATTGATTGCACTAGTGTTGTCACAGTTTATAGATACATGCTTAAATTGATATCCATAGTCCAGTAGAGTGTGTTTTATCCGCAGAATTTGTGCATAAAAACTACCAACAACAATATATTATGCTTCAGTAGTAGACAATGCAACAGATTTTTGCTTTTTACTACACCATGATACTAAATGATTACCTAGAATATGACATGTTCCAGAAGTTCTCTTTCTATATAACTTGCAACCAGCAAAGTCAGAATCTGAATAACTTATTAAATAGAATGATTTTCCTTTTGGATAAAATAATCCTAATTTAGCAGTATGTTTAAGATATTTGAAAATTCTTTTAACAGTAAACAAGTGTGACTCTTTTGGTTTATCTTGAAATATTACACACATACACACACTAAACATAATATCAGGTCGAATATCAGTAAGGTAGAGTAGGCTCCCAATCATACCTCTTTATTTGGTTTGATCCACTAGTTTTCCAATTTCATCAGCATCCAACTTAAAAATAGTACTCATAGGTGTATCACTTTACTTAATACTATCTAAACCAAAAAAATTTAAATTATCCTTTGTATATTTACTTTGATTTAAGATAATACCATTTTTATTTTAAAAATATTTAAATCCAAGAAAATATTTAAGTTCTCCCATTAAACTCATTTCAAATTCATTTTGCATACTCTTTGAAAAATAAATACACAAATCATTTTTAGAAGATCCAAAAATAATATCATCAATATAGATTTGCACTATTAAAACATCTTTAGAAATTCTTTTGATAAAGATATTTGAATCAGCAATACCTTTAGAAAAAACTTTTTAAATAAGAAAAGTACTAAGTCTATCATACCAAGCTCGTGGAGCTTGTTTTAAACCATATAAAGCTTTAGAGAGATTAAAAACTTGATTTGGAAAATGAGGATTAGTAAATATAGGTGGTTGTTCAACAAAAACATCTTCAATTATAAAACCATTTAGAAAATCAATTTTAACATCCATTTGATATAAATTGAAATTCAGATGAGCAGCATAGGCAAGTAGAATCCTAATAGATTCTAATCTAGATATAGGTGAAAAGGTTTCCTCATAGTCTATTCCTTCCTCTTTACTATACCCTTGTGCAACTAGCCTTTCTTGGTTTCTAATGATATTTCTTGATTCATCAACTTTATTTCTAAAAACCCATTTAGTGCCTATGGTCAAAGTGTCCTTAGGTCTGTCAAATAATTCCCAGACTTTGTTTCTTTCAAATTGATTTAATTCTTCTTACATAGTTATTACCCAAAATTCATCATTAATTGCATCATTGATATTTTTAGGTTCTAACTGTTAAAGAAAAGATTGATGTTCAACCTAATTTCTTAGAAAAGCTCTTGTCTATGTCCCTCTATCAAGATTACCTACAACAGAATCTAAAGGATGGTTCTTTAGAATCCTAGTTGATCTGGTAAAGGTAGGACTAGAAACCTTAGGTTCTTATATAGGTTTGATTCTGACAGAATCAGGTTCTTAAAAGTTTCCAAAATTACTTGTTTTTACAGCAAGTTCACTACTTTTATCATTAAGGTCCAAAATAGATAGATATTCTTCAATATTTTCAAGAGAAGACTTAGGTTCATGCAGATCAGTTTCATCAAATTTGATGTGAACAGATTCTTCCACACATTTGGTTCTCTTATTAAAAACTCTATAGGCTTTGCTAGAAATCGAATATCCTAAAAATATTCCTTCATCACTTTTGGATGTAAACTTGTCAAGATTATCCTTAGTATTAAGAATAAAGACTTTGCAACCAAAAACTCTGAAGTAACTAACTTTAGGTTTTATATTATTCCACAGTTCATAAGGGTTCTTTTTAAAAACAGGTCTAATCAAGACTCTATTTATAATATAACAAGCTGTATTTATAGCTTCTTCCCAGAAGTAAACAGGTAGGTCATACTCATTAAGCATAGTTATTTCAATTTATTAAAGGGTTCTATTCCTTATTTCTACTACACCATTCTGTTGAGGTGTCCTAGGGGCAGAGAAATTATGATTGTACCCATTGTGTGAGCATTATGATTCAAATTCATGATTTTCAAACTCATGTCCATGATCACTTCTCAAGGTATTAATCTTAATTCCACTAAGTTTCTCTATAGAATTGGAGTATTTAATAAAGTAAGAGAAATCTTTACTTTTTTGAGCTAGAAAATATACCCAAGTATATCTAGAAAAGTCATATAATAGAACATAAACACAGTGCTTCCCATTTAAACTAGAAACTCTGGATGGTTCAAATAAATCCATGTGAACCAACTCGATAGGTTGAGAAGTTGAAATTTCTTTCTTTAATTTGAATGAAACTTTATGTTGCTTTCCCTTTTGACAGGGAGTACAAACTTTGTCTGATGGGAATTTTAGTTGAGGTAGGTCTCTAAATAAATTTTTCTTTGTCAGTTTCTTATGTGAATGAACATTGCAGTGTCCTAATATTATATGCCAAAGACAAGACTCTTTATAAAAATAATTTAAATAAGTAACCTTTTGTTTGGCTAAAGAATTTAAATCTACAGCATATACATTTTCATTTCTCAAGGCAGTAAATACCAAAGCATTTTTAGAATCAAATACATTGAAAGAATAATTTTCAAATTTAAAATTGAAACCATCATCACACAACTGAGAAGTGCTTAACAAATTCTATTTTAATCCATCAAAAAATAATACTTTAGAAATTAAAATTGAATCAGTGTTACCATTCTGGCCTAAGACGATGATTTTTCCTTTTGAATTATCACCAAAGGTGACATGCCCTCCATCAACCTTGATTAAGCTCTTGAAGCATGAAAAATCTCCTATCATGTGTCTTGAAAATCCACTGTCTAAGTACCATATCTTCCTACAGGAACTCTTCAAGCAAGTCTCCTACAAAACAGGTTTAAACAAAAAATGATTTTGGTACCCAGATTTTCTTGGGTCCAGACAGGTTAGCAAGCAAAACTTTCAGTACCCAGATTTTTCTAATGGGTTTCATATAATCAATATATTCAAAAGATTTTGAAAGATAAACTTTTTTTGATCAATAACTATGTAAATATATGGTTGAGACATAGGAATTTCTAGAGTCGGAACTAGCAGCATACTGTCTAGATTTAGGAATAAATCTATTTTTTGTAATCTGTCTCTGTCCAGGCTGATATCCTAAACCAGTAATATATTTTGGTGCTACTTGTTTGCCTAGAATTTGTGTAAGAGTGTTCTTTACATTAGTTAATTCCTCCAAATCTATTCTAAGTTTCTCATTGGACAATTTAAGTTGAGTACTCTCCTTTAACAGTTGACCATTCTTTTCCTTTTCTATACTAAGATCAGATTTAATAGTACTGGACAAGGCATACTGTTTCTTTAATGATGTGTACTTATCCTTCAGCTCATTGCAAGTATCTTCTAACATATTATAGTATTCAAATAATTCATCTTTAGACATATTATCATAAATATTTGAATCACTTTCATTCCTAGAATAATAATAATTCAGTATAGGAAAAATAGGTACCTCAGAAGTATTAGTCATGAAACACATGTTGACATGATTCTTTTCAGAATTAGAAACCTCAGACTCACTTTTGTTTTCTTCTGAAGCACTCTAGGTTGCTTTCATAGTTTTCTTATATTTTTTGTTCTTATAACCATATTTCTTCTTGAACTTCCATTTTGGACATCCATCCTTAATGTGTCCTTTCATTTTGCATTCATAGCACACTATCTCATCATCCTTATCAGCTTTCTTCCAATCTTTCTTCCAATCACCTCATTGTTCATACTTACCCTTATAATTTGGATTTTTGAAAAAATTCTTCTTCCTATAGAATTTATTGAATCTCCTGGCTATTTGATCCATCTCTTCATCACTTTCAGAATCTGAGCCTCCACTTGTTGAGCTTTTAGTAGGTATGTGAACTTTCTCCTTGTCCTTGCTCTTTGAGGCAGTAGACTTAAATGCCACTGACTTCCTCTTTGGTTCATCATCTTCTTCTTTGTTTACCTTTATCTCTTCTTCATACATCATAAATTTACCAATTATCTCTTTAACATGTAGTAAACTTATGTCACACGATTCTCTTATTGAAATTGATGTGCCTCTCTATCTTTCTGGCAGACATCTAAGTAATCTCATGATTTTCTCCTTTTCTAGAATAGCTTTTCTCAGCGAGATGATAGTGTTAACAATATCATTGAACCTGAGATACATGTCAGAAATAGGTTCATCAGGTCTCATTTTAAAATTATCATATTTAATAGTATAAGTTTTTAATCTAATTTCTTTCACATTGGTTGTTCCTTCATGAGAAACAGCCAAAGTATCCTAGATTTCATGTGTTGTTTTACAAGAAGAAATTGGATTAAATTCTTCATCTCCTAAAGCACAATACAAAGCATTAATTTATTTACAATTATTATTGTAATCGGATTTTGTAGCATCATCCCAAGTACCTCAAGCAGTTTTTGGAATTTCATACTCAGACTCTATAGCAGACCAGATGTCAAATCCTATACTCTCTAAATGAATTTTCATTTTGATTTTTCATTGAGCATAATTAACACCATTAAAGAAAGGTGGCCTATTGTTAGCAGCACCTTCTAGTCTATTATCCATAATTAGATTTTAGAAAATATATTTAAAGAGATAAAATTTAGATCTAACATAAATTTAAGATCTTTAATATACAACTAAAATCACAGTTGAAAAACATAGTATTTGGAAATCCTTTATTAAAACCAATACTCTAATACCAAATGTTGGTTGGAGTGGACACTCAAGAGGGGGGTGAATTGAGTTCCAATTAAAATTTCTGTTAAACACTTTATGATTAAAATCCCCCAAATTAAATAAAAATTAAACTGTAGTGAATTTATAAAGATTTTAAGTTTTTAATTAGTTTCTCAAGAGATTGATTATTTCTCAGTTAACTCAATCTGAGGATTAATTAACTTTTGAAACTAACTTACTGGATAACAAAAGTTATAAACACTTTCTAGTCTAACTATTAGAGTTACTCTAAAATATATTTATATTTAAAGTACTTAGTAGCGGAATATAAAATATACTTTAAACTTAAATAAGATGCACAATAGATTTAACCAAGAGGTTCAGTATCAAGCCGAGACTTAGTCCTCTCAAACAGTTTATATAAAACTTTGATCCACACCCTGGATCAGGGTTAACAATAGTACAAATACTGTCTAGGTACTAAGACCTCTACTATAGTTCTAAGTGGGAAAACAAAAACAATAGCACACAAGCTATCCAAGTCACACTTGACCTCTACCACAATTCACAGTGGGAACTAAAATAATTCAGAAGGTTTGAGTGAGGATTTTAGATATCCTCCAGTTATGCTCAGGAGTCAGTGTGTGTCTGAAAATACAGAGCACACACACTGATCAAAATGTAAATAAATGAAACACAATAGAGATAAATAAATAAATATGAGTTTATAATTCTCTATGTGTTTTGAGTGAAGCTCTGGACTCCTTGGATTAATGCAGATGAAGCTTTGAGTCCTTCTCTGGTTTTAATCAAGTAAAACAGAGTGTCATTTTTGTATTTGATTTCTAGGTCCAGGATGATCAGTCTGATCAGCTTGAGTGTAAGTGAAATCGTTGAAGATCTTTACTCCTTGAATGATCAGGTTCTACAGACTCAGAAATGTATTCTTCCTTCTTCTTCTATGCATGTAAGTCCTTGTGTATCTTCAGAAGGTTGTTTTGTATGTGCATGGAAAGACTGACTGACCACCACACCCTTTCTTTAGTAGTTTGAGGTTCCCTTATATAGCTTTAGCTCCAGCAATGGGAATGATTACCTTTTTAGAGGTACGAGGTACGGTTTCGGAAATACCAACAACTATCATTAATTACTAGCAGGTGAATTAAAAACATAAAATATGATCGTTTCTAAATAAACAAATAGTAATAGAGTTTAGAGATATAGTGACTGGTTTCCATCGATAACTCTTAGTATCAGTGATCTTGTAATGGTGGACTAGAGTCAGTATGTCTTGGGTCGGTAGCTGTTACTCTTTATAACAGTAGACCGCTTGAATCGGTAGCTCCTTCTATTAGTAGCTCCTTCTGTCAGTATCTTCTTCTGTCATTAGATCCTTCAATCAGTAGCTCCTTCTATATCAGTGACCCATACTTGTGACATTCTTGTATTGGTAGACTTTGAAGCGGTGGTCGTCTGTCTATATCAGTAGACTTGTATCGGTAGCTGTCTGTCGGTATCTGTCTGTATCGGTGGACTTTATCTATCTGTATCGGTGGCTATGTATTTGTATCAGTGGACTTCATATCAGTATCTATCTTTCTGTCTATTTGTATCGGTAGCTTGTATCGGTAACTATGTACCAGTGACCTTGTGTCACAGGAATCTTAGTCTATCAGTGACCTTTACTTATTGGTATACTATGTACCGGTAGGTCTATATCAGTGACTCAACACTTAATACTTATCTGTTATATGTAAATCATATTCAGATTGAGTCAGTAACATATCTAAACAATTATAAACATAGATAACCATTTATTAACGAATTCCAATGATCATTTTCATATTTTATCAACTTAATAATATGATTTCATAGATTGAACGAATAAATATTATAAAGATAAACATTATTTGGGATTATCAAAGCATATTGAAAAATAATTGAGATTATCAAAACAGGTGAGGTCAACATATCCTTTGAAGTTTTATATCATTTCTTATCTTTCAAAGGTTGATCCATGGTTTTTCAATCTTTATTTTCAAATGCAGATATGTTTCTATCATTCTTGAGTTAGGTGTATCTATGTAGGTTTTTTTAATTATTTAATTGAAATGTTTTATTATTGACCCCTTCAAGTTGTTAATTGAAATTTATTTACTTTGATATAAAAAGGGATTTTATTAAATATGAGAATAGATTTAAAAAAAAATTGGAAAAACTTAGCACATTGGTAACATTAGGTGCATTAAGAAATGGATATAGGTTACCCTAGTGTGTGTGACATCACTAGGGGTTACTTTTGTGATATGTCAAGACTGTGGAAGAACTCTATATCGATTGGTTTAGTATTATTTTATGTCTAGTATGTATTCCCATTGGATAAAGATCAAATGGCAAGATTTTTATTTTATACCTGATTTATCGCATAGTGGTTTATTTCATGGATATTTTATCACATATTTAGTTTACCTATTTTTCTTTTATACCTGATATATTCTTGGATTCAGTGAATATGGTATGCATTTATGGAAAACAAAGTAATGTTTACAAATGGTTTCATTTGTGAAAAAATCTTTATAAAATTGATTTTTTTTTAACTAGAACTTGTGAATTCTTTATATTATAACCTGAATATATAGATTATTTGGTGGTATCCTACTGGGCTCTATGATCACACCCTAATTTTTCCTTTTAGTGGTTATATACCTTTTTTATAGACTCAAGAAAAGGAAATGGAGTCATGTAGTATGTCAAGTTCTCTTATCATCGGTTTCCTTCGTAGTGGGATGGATTGGTGGTGACAGATGGTCACATGGATACTTGTTTAGTTTGGTCTATTTTATCTTATTATTTTGTTCGGTGTGTCTTGGAATTATATGTATCATGGATATTTATTTATTTATTATGCATGTTAATTTTATGTTTCTTTAATTTTACATGAGACTTGTGGTTCTTTTCTATAATTCACCCTGTGTTAGACCATCTTGGGTGACTTTTCTGGTTGACTTGGGCTAGTTCATTATAGAATAACTTATTCATCAAGGCTATAAATATTGGTGATGTGTTTTTCAAGCCTTTCTGTACCACTTGGTACTCATATAGACCATACCTACTTCTAAATATAGTACAATGTATGTCATAATACCTCACTCTCAACTAGTGATAGCCTAATATTAAATCAATCTTAGATAACACCCTAGAACCTCTAATATGATCAAATAAATCATTGATACGATGGAGTGGATATCAATTATTCACCGTCACTCAGTTCAACCAATTATAATCCACATATAACCTCAAAGAACCATTTTTATTCTATGGTGAATAAAATTGGAGCACCCCAAGGGGATGTACTCAACCATGTAAACCCCTTCACCTCCAGATCCTCTAGTTAAACCTTTATCTATTAAAGATCTATAGAATATATCATATAAGGTGGAATATATATGAAATATACACCCAGTTAGAGGTTAATTGTGAACTTGATATCATGCTCAGATGTAAATCCTAAGAAATACTTAGGAAAAACATCATGGAACTCGTCTACCATGGGAGTAAATACCGCCTAATGCATCTCCCCATCATCCAAAACAACACTAGAAAACTGGGTCATGATCCCACCTAGCTATTAAATGTCATGTCCTACATAACTATATTTTATGTCCCATGCTCCAATATAAACATAATTATATCCCACGGTAGACTTATGTGACACTCATTAGCGATAACTATTGATATGATCTTGATATCAAGTTAACCAATCTATTCTAAGGATCATGTTAAAACTACTCATCTCCATCATAAAGAAATCCTCAAGGGGTTTATATCCACCAATCACTATGTAAAAATCCCTACATCTATGAATTCTATTAAATTATACCGCTAAAGGCATATTGATCGACATCACCTCATATAGATACTTTATGGTTAACCCCATACCATCAATGAATTGAGTAGATATAAAATAATGTGATTATCCTATATTGAATAAAGAAAATGATAAAGTGAAATATATTAAAATTGTACCTAGAATAATAGATGGATTAGAATCATGACTAGAAGGAGTAGTCCTGATGTCATGTAATAGTCTATATCTTCATATTTAATCCCCTACCTGACACCCCTGAAATTTAGTCCCCTACTACCATTATTTACCCTATCCCTAGGCACTGTATCCTCCACCTCAACTCAAACAGTTGGTTGAACTCCAGCTACTAGTTTGTGGTAGTGAACCTAAAGTATCTCCTAAACCCAATGTCTGCCTTAGTCCTTTATCATTGGGTAATCATTGATCTCTCCAGTAATATCACTATAGGTTTCCCCATCCTCCCACATAATCAACACTCAATTGGTGGTTAGGTGTGCTAAGTACATACATACCATATCTTTCACATGGGTATCACTCCTCTAAATTGCCTCATGAGGAGGAAGAGATGGACCACCGCTATGGATGCCTTTTCTACTACCACCCAAGTGTGAACCATCAAATCGATGCTTTCTACTATAATGGGACTCAGTGTCAGTACCTCTAATAGAAGTTATCTTCTATAATTCTATTCCATTGTTTAGGTTTCTATTTTTTATGAGGGACCAATTCACAACCTCTAAAAAGGATGGCAGATGAATAATATTTACTTGTATCTATATCACATATATGATACCATCTTCAAAATGTCTATCTTTAGTTATTTCATCCACATCCATCATCGGGGGAAATTTTGAAACTCTATAAATCACATGTTATAATCCATCATTATCATCCTCCCTTGAGTGTGAAATATAATCACCCATGATCTATACACCCTTAGAGTCTTTGGGAAGGAGTGTTTGAAGAACTGCATCTATAAATCCTCCCAAGACAACCCAACATGCTAATATGCTTTCACTAAAATATCCCACTATAGCCCAAATAGTCCCCATTACATATAAATCTCCAACTTCACTCTCCTCTTAATAGAGCTATCAAGGTGGTAAAAAATATCTTATACTAACTCCACCCAGAGATAAACTACCTAGGGACCACCCTCACCTATAAAAAATTGTGGTTACTACATCCATAATTATTATTCTAACTCCAAAATGTAAGATACAACTCATAAAATCTCCCTCTCCATAGACTGCATAACCCACAGTAAGAACTCATAGAGTTGATAGTCCATCATCATTACTGGTGCAGTATGGATCTATATCCTAACTATTGGTGGTGTGTTCTCATCTAAACTGTAACACCCCGAACCCTCTAGGCTGGAGCCAGTGCATTACTCGTGATATTGGCATAGTTATAAGGAATGAAAATCTGGAAGGAACGATCAGTTTATTAGTCTTGAAGAAACTATATGCATAGATGTTTCTCAAATTACATTGAAAAAGTTTACAAAATACAATACATAAAGAAAACAAAAAATCGCATCCATGAGAACTCAGTAAATGACTTTCTATTCATCACCTGTTGAGGGTAAACAATGAAAGTGGTGAGATCAAATGCTTAGTAAGGGTTACAAATAGCAGAATCCTAAATACAATAATAATTGAATCATATTAAATCTGACATTATCAATATGGCATGGTGAATAAATGAAAAACTAATGCCATTAATAAACTGAGAATGAAACTGCATCCATATATTTTTTCATAGTGAAAACCTCATGAATAATAATAATAATTGATAATGAATAAAGAGAATTCTTATTAATTGGATGTCATTTATCTGACACATGAAACCATAATATCATAAAACGGTTTAGTTCTATGGGTATAAACCCGTCTGATTTTTGGAAACAAACTCGAAAGGTTTGTCGCCAACTGATTTGCCTCATGAGACCTATCGATGAATCGAGGGGCTATAGAGGGACCCACCCACCACTTAATCTCCAAATCATTTTTTACACATTGATTCAATACAAGAGAAATATACCTTTTCAATATCTGTATAGATTAGAGTATACAGATTCATCAATATTTCCATAATTAAAATAATTTTCCAAATAAACACCGTATGTAAAATGGTATATGGTTTAGACAAAAAACATATCCATGGAATGAGATTATGGATATTTAATATAAATACAATTTCAAATGAAAAGTGATATCAAATTGGCAATAGGTACACCACATAAGGATTATTAGGTGCACAATACAAAGTTAGTCACAATAAAAAGGTAGTTGAGACGAAGTCCCTTACCACAATGTAATCAGTCAAATCATATGACCAGAACTTAATGAACATCAAATGAATCATTTAATAACATGAATATAAAGAGAATCATGTTATTATATATCAAATGTCAGTACACATATACCACATACAATAAATAAGTGGTGAACAATTAAAATCTCACAGAAATGAAAGTGAGATGAGAAACCCCTTACCTTTTGCTCTAGTGTGTTCTTCATTTGTTTTAATGACCTGAATAATCAAATTAGATCCATTAATTAATAATTCCAGAACCTCATATACATTTAATTGATTTATTATAACCTTACTAGGTACATTAATGGCCTTTTATGGGTTTAAGAGATTCAATTTTATTGTTTTGGAAGCATTTTATTACTTGGTTTCATGATTTGTTTACGTGTATTCATGAATGGAAGTTGGTTTGAAATATGGTTAAACATCCAGAATTTTTAATATAAATTATTAGTGAAATTAAAGAGATATAAATTATCTTATAATTATTCTGGTTATATACCATTAGGATGACTCATTTGATGAGTTAAAAATAAATGCTAGAATTTGGCTTGGCAGTCTTGTGCTCAATAAACTTGTTTTGTATTATTATTCCATATTATGTATGTGTAAATATTACAGAACATTAATAAAGATAAAATAAATATATTATGACACGTTTCAGCCATAAATATGGTTTCATGACTAGTAATGAATGAACTATTGAAGAACGAAACTTCGTCATCCACAAAGGTTATAAATTAGAACCTCATGGACGTTGATTTCGTTTATAAAAATAAAAAGGGGGAGTAAAAATATTGATGATGGTTATTCAATTAACATGATATAATTCTAGTATATATAAGATACTAGATTTTATCATGGTCATTTAGAAATAAGAGGTGACAATAGAAAAAGAAAATAGATGAACTTGAAAATAAAAGAAAAGTTGAGAGATCCCTTATGAAAATTCGGCAACCTAACAGCGTCGCTTAAAATTTTATAAAATGAAATGATGAGAATAAATTATTATCTCATCATATTGAAATCAAAAGGGAAGTGAGAATAATAGATAAAATCAAACCCCAACATATGAGAATGGAAATTCAAATAGATAACATAAAAGAAGTGACGACTAAAAGAAGAGAATGAAGGATTCCCTTACCTTGTAGAGTAACTCCTAGATCTTGAAGGATGGGACCTTGGGGGCTTAAAGACACCTTGGGAGGACTCCTAGAGAGGTAAAACCACCATATATTCGAGTATGTGGGATTTGGAATGAAAGAAAACGAATGGATGAGTGGGTATTTATAGAAAAAGAGAGGTAATTTTTTAATAATTTCAAAGGGACACCTCATTAGTGGTTTTTGCCAAACCATGGGCTTGACCATGGTATTTGCCCATGGTTTTAGCCACTTGGGAAACCTCATGTCATAAGTTACTATAAACAAGTCGACCATACTTTTATATTTAATTACATCATTATGATGTCATTAAACTACCGAAAACTCAAAATTGTATTTTCACTATTCATGAAAAATTCATGTATTTTAGAAAAATCCCAAAAATTCACCCTAACCATTTTTCGACGTGTAGAATTCAAAAGTGAACTCCATTTTTTTAAAATAATTTTCTATGTATTTTTAATTTAATTTTTAAATAAAATCATAGTTAATTCGAAAAATAACAATTGTAAAGGTATAATTAGTTCTATATCACATTGAAAAATTAATTAAGATCTAATTATCTTATTACCTTAAGAAAATAAAATATTATCATTATTCACTATTTATAAGGTTCATATTACTATTCATTTTACTATTCATAAGGGTATGTTATTATTCATCAAAAAATTAAGTTGGTTCTATCAGACTCCAAATGACTTGTTGGTCACAACTCTAGTTGACCGTTTTTTGAAATTCAAAACATAGAAGTGGAAAATTTATGTTCAATGGATAGCTTATAAGTTTATCCTATAATGTTTTAATTCACAAAAGACATAGTGATTCATGAAATATAGGCTATGAATAGAATTTATTTAATAGAATCATACCATAAAATGTTTGGGGTGTTATATAAACCCTCATGAAACTCCACTAGAGGTCATTATGGTGTCATGTATCCATAATTCCAAACATACACCTCAGAATAAATTTCCATAATAGTTCTTGACATCACGTTTAGGGAAAATAGTAGCGGACAAAACACCCCGCTATCCTAGACACCCCTATATCACAAGGTTTTAAAATTTAGTCACTCTCTCTATCCATATCTACCCATACTCAATTTCACCCTAAAATTTGTATAGGATCCACATCATTCCATTTTCCATTTTACTCTTAACATGGATATCAAATTTGTGATTTAGTTAAATGAAATATCATTCACAAGTTATAGAGTAAAATGTTTTATAAGTTGTTATTGGAATTTAATTTAATAATTTCATACATAAATAGGATATTTAATCATCAATAACAATAATAAAACTATCTAAATAATTGGTTAGATAATATTCCAACATCAATTTATGTGGGGAAACACCATATAAGTTGTTCCTGCTACTTTAAATAACTGATCCCTATGTCATAGCCCAGATAACCAATCATATACAAGCATATGAAAGACATGTGAGTCCTATGTGACTAATATGATACATAAAAACATACCCTATTTCCATTCTGGGCTAGTATATAAATCTCATAAATCATAAATTCAAAATCAAAGTGCATCACACTAGGTACTATAAATGAAAAATCCAAGAACAACAATCCCATACCTGGTAACTTAGACTTCATTAACATGTGGGTTAGCTACTCCCAGGAAAAAATCCAATAAAAAAACATATAAACCCATGTTATATCATTATAAATAGTATAAATTTTATATAAATATATATATATAATTGATATCCCTTATAGAAATATCATATACATTATGATCTAAAAATAACCAAAAGTAAACAAAACTAGAGTCACAAAATTGGTCCTGAGTCCTAGACTGGTCTCATCTCCAATGCTCTATCCCAACTCTCAAATCAAGAATAAATAATAGGGACTTTGAGCTTATCCTATCCCATAACCATGAATTCTTTTTAGGTACCAATTATGGCCTAAGAAGGGTGTGAGTACAACTTAGTGGGCCACCACAAATGGTGTCCCTAAAAATACCCAATTTGAATAAAGTGCATGCTGATGCGCCATAATAAATAACTGTAAACATAAATGAATAAACCACTGATAATCCTTGGGTTTTATAGTGACACCTAATATTGACCATCCCTATTCATCCAGTTCCAAATTTCATTTAACAAGTTACACAACTAGCATAGGGGTGGTCAAATAATCACTCGCCTAGTTTATCATCCTTATACATAAATCATTGGGGGGATAAGTGCTCCACCCAATATATCTCCATACAACATAATTAGTAGGAGTAAATACCCAACCAATATATCTCCATATAAAATTATTGGGGGGAATATAACCTTACCCTATATATCAACCTCATACATAAATCATCATGGGATAAGAGTTTTCCTGTTATATCTCCATTTAATATTATCAGGGGTAATAGTAACTCACCTAATATATCTCTCTATAACATAATTAGGGGGAATAATACCCCATCCAGTATATCTAAAGGAGATGGTGTTCCCTTATGCCTAAGATTAGGAATATTTTGATTCCAATGTATCCTTAATTTTAGGGTTAATAGTATATTATCACCAATGTATTATGATATACTTAAGATGCATGTCTCAAGAATACGTTGGTAAAACCTATGGTGGGGGTTAAGGTATGCATGAGATGCTGCTACTATATTTGATAACCAGTGACTGAATATAAAAATGTTCTTGTTCAAAATAATCTACCATATAAGTTATCATTAAAAGGATATGTTTCATGAGATGTAACTCCAAGGGAGATTAATTCATAAGATGCATGCATTGACCAATATATTAACTCATGTGATAAATCGTATGATTTAATACACATAATGACTAAGGGGGATCCTCAAGCTCTATATAAACCCTACTTCTATGTGATGGTAGTAAGGTAGAGGTGTGCTTGATCGATACTCTCTGGTCCCTCAGCTCTCATCGTCTTCCTCCTTTGTGTCAAGAGACTCTAGAATGTTGTGGTGGAAGAGTCAATCCCATTGTGAGTGTTGAAACGATTTGGTTGGCTCATGGATACCTATGTAGGTAGGATTATTATGTTTTTCACTCTGATGATAAACATCAAGCACATATTCAAAGGTGTTTTAGTGATTTTTATGATATAAGGAAAGTGTTTATAGTATTCTTTATTTCAGTTTATTTATTTTATTTAGTTTATCATAACATAGAGATCATGGATTTAGGTTTTAAAATTATTCAGTTGATTTGATTAATTATTAATATATCCCTTAGAATCCTTTTAATGGTATTAGATTAATCCATGTCTTTATTTTTATGAAATATTTCATCTAAATGAATACCAACTGTTACTTCACATTATGTTATTTGATAATGTAATGTGAGTTTCAGTAATTAAAATTATGTTGTAAGACAACTTAATGTTAGGTGATCCACCTTGATACTAGGTTAATCATTGAAATAATATCAATAAGTCCTTAAATATATGCTTATGTGATAACATATATTACATTGGGACTTGACATTACATTAAACAGTTAACATAATGTGGAATGTAAGATGCAACATACATTACAGGATAACATAACCTATGTTTCTTCCATGAAAATAAAATTTCATAAAACGTTATTTTAACACTACATTGTGAGACAACGTAATATTAGGAACTCTATTGAAATTATGTTGAGAAAAAATGTAATGTTAAGTGTGGAACTTTTTCATGGAACTATTTGTGTGAAAACATAGTGTGGGGCATTGAATTGATAATATGTTAAAAGTTAATGTATTCTAAAGTCAAAATCCAAATCCAAAATTAATTAAAATTAATTAATTTGGTAATTTTGTTTATAAATTACAATACAAGGCATTTTGGTGATATTTATTGATTTATAAAGAGTTTAAAAATTAATTAATAGTATATAATTTATAATTAATTAATAAATATTTATGAAACATTTATTAATAAATATTCCTTAAATATTAAATGTTAACATTTAAAATAACTTTTTATAATATTATATGGAAATCTAAGTAAGTTATAAATAAAGTGTTTATTTATAAATCATAAGGGGTAATTTATAAAGTGTTTATAAATTAAAAAACAATTCATAATATAAAAGGTGTTTATATTTAAGAAAATAATGAAATGTTCATAATGATTAATTTGAAATGTACAAATTAAGAGTCCTTATTTAGGATATTATTTAAACCTTATCAAAAAAATATGATTGATTTGATAAAAGTTTTAAATAATGTTTAAGTATGTGATATTAAATTATGTAAAATGTCTACATAATAGAAATTGAATTATGGAATTGTTTATAATTCATAAAATTATCATATATATTTAAATGAAGTGGAATATAATTTCTAATATTAAGAGTTCATATTATGAATTTAATATAAATTTTTCATATTAATTATTATGGAATGACCATAATGATTAAATATTAATTATAAAATGATTATAATTATCTTTTATTTTTGATTTCTTCATAAATGGTTGTGTCATGTTTAAATATTTGAAATGTTCATTTATTTAAAATATTATTCCCTAATTTTTCATAGTTATAAATTTTTTATATTATAAATATGTGTGTGATTTAGTTTAAGATGTTAAATTATTTCTTATGAAATTGTTTTTCCTTTCATTACATGTTAGGAATGTTAATATAATCTTTTGTTTTCATCTAGCTTGACCTCAATTTTTTATTTGGGTTATTACCTTTAATTTTTTTATTGATAAGAGTTTGTACATATTAGGTTTTATAATTATTATGAATTGAATTATCTATTGAGTAAATTCTACCTAGGTAGAGGGAATTGAGCTCATATTACCCACCATCCTGGAGTATTATAACTAATTTTATAAATTTTGGGGGTTGGTTATCTATTGCTCTGGGCTTACTCATGTAGATATTGTTAATATCATGTAATTTTAAACCATTATATATTGTGTCCATATACCTTATGCATTGGATTCATTTGGATATGTATGAATATGTTTAGATCTTATATTTTGGTGTGTAAAGAAAACTTTTGGATCGTGTAAAGAGTAACACATCAATATATATTGAACATATTGATTTGTTGTAGGGAATAAGATTCCAAAAGTAAATCGTTAGAAGCATGCATATATAATGTAATAACATGAGATAAGACGGTGAGATTAAATCCCCTTCAAATATTAAGTGTTAAATTCCATCCAAATCAACACTTTTCAAGACCTATATCATCCAACCGGGTAGGTCATGATAAATTTGGATTTCCATGTAACGACCCAAACTTTTTAATAATTTTTGTTTCCTAATTTTGTGTGTTATTTTATTTTATACTCAATAAAACTATTTCATTTAATGAAATGAGTATAATTAAAATGAGACCGTTGGGTTTCGACTGTTATATGGCCGTTGGTCAATATGACTGTTGGAAACTAAATGTTGAGATTTTTGTCTATAAATACAAGTGATCTTGGTTAATTAATATAGAAAGAAGATTTTATGGCCTCATCCAGTAGTCTCGGGTTGATCGAAGCCCATCTTACGAAACTTGGGAAGGAGGTAGCACCACTGGGCTTTGCTCTAGACAAAACCCAATCCGAACTTTATCGTGTGAAGCTGGAATGGAATCGCCTTCAGGAGAAGTTCAAGTTGATATAAATTACCACTCGGGAAATGTTGGCTGAGCCGCCCCAAGATTCTATCACCTTACACTTAGGTCTTATGTTGGTGTTATAAGGGGCTATGTAACGAGACCTAAGCTGCTTTGTGTAATCCTTTGATATAAATAAAATTGTTATTTATTCTTATGGTGAAGTTGGTAAATATCAAATGTTTGGATAAATATAGGATGTATATTATTGATGAATTTTGTAAAAAGGATATTTTAAAATATTTATGTAAACCTTAAATAATTAATAATGTGTAATGATTTTCAAAAAATGGTCTTCTACAGTTATGTTCAGTAAGAAATTTAGAGTCTAATAAGATCAACTTAATTTTTGATGAATAGTAAATTATGAATTGTAATTTTACGCTTATGAATAGTAATATGACCAAATGGATTGGTAACCTCGCTTAAGAAAGTATTATTATATTTTAGGCACCTTGATTAGGTAATATGATCCAATAAAATAAGTAAATAACTGTTTCAAAAATTATTAGTTAAGCATTAGTTTTCTTTCAGGTGAATAGTGTTTTATTTAAAAATTAAATTAGAAATATTTAGAAAATTATTTTCATAAAATGGAGTTCATTTTTTAAATCAGAGCATCGATATTTGGTTAAGGTGAATTTTTAGGTTTTTTCTGAAATAGTTGAATTTTCAGTGACTAGTGTTTTTATATAAAAATTAAAATAAAAATATTTAGAAAATTATTTTCATAAAATGGAGTTCATTTTTGAATTCAAATCATTGATATTAGGTTAAGGTGATTTTTTTTTATTTTTCTGAAATAGTTGAATTTTCGGTGAATAGTAAAAATACAGTTTTGAGTTTCGGGTGTTTAATGACATCATTAATGATTTAATAAGTATATAATAATTTCTGGTAAACTTGTGAATAGTAATATATTATATGAGGTGTCCCAAGTGGCCAATACCATGAGAAAATACCATGGGAAAGTCCATGGTTTTGCCAATACCACCGATGAGGGGTCCCTTGGAAATTAATGACTTGTCCCCTCACTTCTCCTATAAATACCAAGCCATTACCTCATTATTTTCATTTCAAAATCCTCCCCGAAAAATTTCTGGTCTCTTTACCTCCGAAGGAGTCCTTCCAAGGTTTCCTCAAGCCTTCCAAGGCCTCGACCGTCAAGCTTTCGAAGTTACTCTTCAAGGTAAAGGATCCTTTCACCCTTCTCTTTTAAAGTCATGACTTCCTTTATGTTGTGTCTTCTAGTTTACATCTCTTTTTGTTTAGGGTAGGTTCTTATCTATTCTCATTACTTTCCATTTCATGTCTAATTGTTGAGGGACCCTTTTCGCTCTCATCAATTTGTTTTCTGGATTTTTAAGTGACGTCGTTAGGCTATCGAATTTCTCGTAAAAGAAATTGCATCTTCTCTTTTCTTTCATGTTTTCTTTTCATGTGGTATGTCATTAAAATATCCATACTATGATCTTATTATGTACCCATACTGTATTATGAAATATTTATGAGTGTTTGACTCTTTTCCCCTCTCTTTTCAATATTTTCTAAAACCATGTTATATAGTCGTTGTGCTGCAAAAAATTCACCTCATAATTTCTATCTCTTTCTCTCCAGAAATTCTCTTGTTTTATTTATGTGAATACCCAGACCTATTTCGTTTCTTTGGGTGTTCCTAAATATATAAATATGATATATTTTATTCTGTAATTGACATACATATAACCCTCACTCCCTTTCCATGGGTTATAAATGACATAATGATCTTATTTTTTTAGAACTTTTAAAACGTCACAATCTCGAAATGAAACCCATTTATTTTATTCTCCATGGGTTATTTATGAAATGTTTGATTATGATATATTTGGATCACATGAAATTAAATAAATATTAAGGGTGCACCCTGATATCTCTCCAATGCATTGGGTAAATAATTAATCTCTAGAGATGACAAGTTTCACGATACTTTGGTGAATAACCTTGGTAATTTTTATGACACCTTGGGGATGGACCTTGGTGATATGTTCATGAATGTCTAAATGAAATTTTGTAGCCACATATTAAAGTATGTTTCAAGTTATTTTCATTATGATATTCCTATACTTTCATTGATTATGTATTTATGTTTTTATTCAAGTTCTTATTGATATCACAAGTAAATTGATCCCCTTGTTTACCCTTACTGGGCCTTATGCTCACCCTTTCCTTTGATGTATGTCTCCAGGATATGAGATGTTGTAATTGTACATAGGATGAACCTATGATGAAGCCTTACAAGTGGTTTAGAAGAATTTTTTATGTTGTTTTCATGTACTATGTTCCTGGTTTCCAAGACACTAGACTTTAAAGATCCTCTGTTTGTAAAATGTAATGAAAAGTTATGTAATAAAAAGCGGGATTCCATAGATGGTATCAAAGGATGGTTTAGTTATTTATAGAAATTAGGATATGAAAACTTTAGGAAGAACCCTTTAGAAAAGTTTAAATATATGAAAACTTCCTGGTATTTTGGTGTGTATAGAGTTAGTGGTTTATCAAACAAATACATCCATGTCTGGATACGAGTAGGTAGAGGCGGCTCTGGCACAGATATACATAGGGGTAAAACCCAAAAACACCGCTTTGAGCTAGACTCTAATGAGGACTGTTGTAAAACATTGGGACTTGCTATACTATTGGTTACGACACTCCCGGGGGATATGTTTGGTTAATCACAAGCTTTTTATGAATCATTATGAACGAATTATAGAGAAATGTAATTTTTTAAGCATGAAGTTTTAAGACATAAAATCCTTTATAGTTAAAATATTCATAAATGAAATAATTTTCTCACTAAGGATTTATTCTTTTAGAAAATGGTGGGCAATAGGAGGAATCATGCAAATGGTGACCACAATGGACCATGCACTGATGGCCCTCCGATGGAAGCTGGAATGGAAACATTCATGAGAACGATGAACCAACTGACTCAAGTTATGTGAAATAACTTGAATCAAGACGAGAGACTGATCTCACTATGAAGGGAACAACATTTTATTGAGTCCTTTATGCATCAACAACCACCAACCTCTAGTGGATCGATTGACCCATTGATTTCTGAGCAGTGGATTAGCTCTATCGAGAAGATCTTTTCTGTGCTCCACTTTTCAGAGCAAGAGAAGGTCACCCTAGCTATCTATCACTTATAAGGAGAATCTGATCAGTGGTGGGAACTGATTAAAAACACGAGTCAAAGAGTGGAGGTTGAATCTATGGAGTGGGAAGAGTTCAAAGGGATCTTCTTTAATAAGTACTTCCCTCGTTCCATGAGAACAAGAATGGAGAAGGAGTTCCTCAAGCTGAAGTAAAAGGAGAATGAATCTGTGGGAAGCTATGAGATAAACTTCACAAGGCTTTCATGTTACACCTCTGGATTTGTCATGTATCCTAGTGGTAAGGTTGATATATTCTTTGGTAGACTAAGACCTCATATGCAGAAGAATCTAGCCAACCGAGACTATGATAGCTATGAGAAGATCGTGCGGAGTGCGATGAAAGTCGAGATGGAGTTTGGTGAGATGCAGTGGTATCATAAATCAAATGACAAGAATAGATCTATGGAGACCATCTTAGGTAGGACCTTTGATTAGGGAAGAGGAGGCAAGCAAGTGCAACATTCCACGTTTAATAAATGTGGGAAGAAGCATTCGGGGAACTACCTGCTCGGGAGCGGGAAATGCTACAAGTGTGGAAGAGATGGCCATATTGCGAGGAATTGTCGTAGTGAGGTGAAACCTCAACTTCAAAACACTAACGACAATGGGAAGATGGTGAAGGCCCTACTTGATGTCCAGTTGTTTAAGTGTGGACAATGTGGGCACTTGGCCAATCACTGTCCAAATCTGAGGGCAGTGGAGGGGAACCACCATCAGCCTCAGCAAAGTCCAAGAAATCAAGGTCATGATTTTGATATCACGACAGTTGAAGTTGAAGCTCCGAATGATGTGGTAGCAGGTAGTCTTTTTGTCCTCTCAAAGCTAGTAAGTACTTTGTTTGATTCTGGTTCTACGCATTCTTTTATTTCCTCAATGTTTTCAAAGAATTTAGAATCAACCCCCTATTTTCTAAAAGTAGAGTTATCGGTCAAGACTCTTGGAGGGATTATCCAAGAATCGTCAGTGTTTAGAAACTATAGTATTTACTTTAGTGAACACAATCTTATCACAAATCTAGTAGTCATTCTCATGATATAATTTGACATTATACTGGGGATGGACTGGCTCTCAAAGTATAATGCTAATATCAAATGCATAAGCAAGGAAATCTCAGTAGTCTTGAATGAAAAACATACAGTTATCTTCCAAGGAGAGATATATCAACCTAATACTTGTCTATAAGAACCCCCTATATTCTTATTTATGGATTTGATCGGTGAAGAAGAAGAATTATATGAGAGTTTAAGGATAGAAAGTGTCCCCATAGACTATGAATACGTTGATGTATTTCCTAAGGAGTTTCCTGGACCTTCCCTAGAAAGAGAGGTAGAGTTCTCTATTGAACTCATACCTGGATATCATCCAATATCAAAGACCCCATATAAGATGGAAAATGTGGAGTTAGAGGAATTAAAGAAACAACTCCAAGATCTTTTGGAGAAGGGTTTTATCCGACCAAGTGTGTCTCCTTGGGGAACACCAGTTCTCTTTGTGAAGAAGAAGGATAGATTGATGTGGCTATGCATTGATTATAGAGAACTAAATGGGATCACAGTGAAAAAAAATAACCTCTTCCAAGAATTGATGACTTATTTGACCAACTTCGTGGGGCTCAATTCTTCTCTAAGATTGATCTTTGATCTGGTTATCATCAATTGAGGTTGAATAAAGAAGATATTCCAAAAACTTCCTTCAGGTCAAGATATGGGCATTATGAGTTTGTTGTTATGCCCTTTGGACTAACTAATGCACTTGCTATTTTTATGGATCTAATGAATAGAATCTTTAAGTACTACCTTGATAACTTTTTGGTAGTTTTTATTGACGATATTATGATATATTCCAAAATTTGTGAGGAGCATGAAGATCATCTAAGGGTTATTTTTCAAACTCTACAGAAGGAGAGGATTTTTGGAAAGTTCAGTAAATGTGAATTCTGGTTACAACAAGTTTCTTTCTTGGGGAACATTATTACCAATGAAGAAATCACAGTTGACCCTCCAAAGACAAAATTTGTAGAGGAGTGCCTCAACCTACAACAACAACTAATATTTGAAGTTTCCTTGGATTATCAGGATATTATAGGAGGTTTGTGAAAAACTTTTCGTGACTTTCAAATCCATTAACTAAGTTAACTCAAAAAGGGGTCAAGTTCATCTGGACAAAGGAGTGTGAGGAAAGTTTCTAAGAGTTGAAGAAGAGATTGGTTACTGCACTTGTGTTAACTCTACCCTCAAGTGGAGAAGGATTCGTTATTTTTAGTGATGTGTCTCTCAAAGGGATTGGGTGCGTCCTCATGAAAAATAAAAAAGACATTGATTATGCATCTTGACCATTGAACAATCATGAGAATAACTATCCCACACATGATATGGAGCTGGCTGTGATCATTTTTGCTCTGAAGATATGGAGACACTATCTTTATGGGGAGAAATGTGATATATACACAGACCGTCAAAGTTTGAAGTATATTTTCACACAAAAGGAATTGAACATGAGACAAAGGATATGGTTTGAGCTTCTTAAAGATTATGATTGTTCAATTAATTATCATCCTGGAAGAGCAAACAAAGTTGCTGATGCATTAAGTAGGAAATACCCAGTTGTTCTTTCCATGATGAGGATTCAAAAAGATCCTTTGATCAATGACCTAATAAATCTGTACATGGGAATTATAAGGGAAGGTACATCATCAACCATAACCCAAATTATTTCTCAACCATCATTACTAGAGAAGATCAAGAAATCTCAGAAATAAGATCCTTTTTTACAGAAGAAGTTTGAGGCTATAAGGGATGGGAAGTCTCCTGAGTTTAATATTGATCAAGAAGGTGTACTGAAATTTCATACAAGACTATGTATCCCATCTATTCTGGAAATAAAGAAGGATCTGATGGATGAATCCCATAGTTCTACCTTCTCTATATGTCTTGGGATCAAAAAAATGTATAGGGACCTTCATGATAATTTTTGGTGGGATAATATGAAAAGGGATATTGCTAACTACACTTCAAGGTTCTTGGTATGTTAGCAAGTGAAGGTAGAGTGACAACTTCCTAAAGAGGTATTGCAACCACTACCCATACCAGCATGGAAGTGGGACAATATCACTATGGACTTCATCACTGGTCTCCCGAGAACTTCCAAGGGAAACAATGAAATATGGGTTATTGTGGACCGTCTCACAAAGGCTGCCCATTTTATCTCCATTCGGGAAGATTTCTCTCTTGATCAACTTACTATGATTTATATGAAGGAAGTAGTAAGGCTGCATGGAGTTCCACTTTCTATTATATTTGATCATGATGCAAGGTTCACATAAAAATTCTAGAGAAGTATTCAACATACTTTGAGCACTGAATTGAATTTCAGAACGGCTTATCACCCCCAAAATGATGTTCAATCTGAAAGTACTATTCAAACACTCAAGGACATTCTTAGAACATGCTCAATGGAATTTAAAGGTGGATGGGATCAATATATCTTGTTAGCTGAGTTCTCTTACAACAATAGTTTCCACTCAAGCATTCAAATGGAACCATATGAAGCTATATATGGGAATCGATGTAGAACTCCTACTTGTTGGGATGAAGCTGGTGAGAGAAAGCTTCTTGGGCCTGATCTTGTGCAAGAGATGACAGAAAAATTCCATGTCATCCAACAACACATTAAGGCTACTCAAAGTCAGCAAAAGATCTATGCCGATAATCGTCAAAGGGACTTGGAGTTTGATGTTGGTGACAAGTTCTTTCTTCGAATATCACCTTCGAAGAGATTCATGAGGTTTGGAAAGAAAGGGAAGCTCAGCCCTAGGTACATTGGCCCCTATGAAATCCTTGATCGTGTGGGAGCAGTGGCCTATCATCTTGCACTCCCTCCAAATCTAGCACAAGTTCATGAAGTCTTCCATGTATCCTTCTTGAGTAAGTACATACCTAACCCTTCACATGTACTAAACTCATAGGTGGTACAACTGGAACATGACCTCTCTTATGAGGAGTAGCCGGTGGAGATCTTAGATAGTAGAGACAAGGTTCTACATAACAAGACTACCCACCTTGTTAAGATGTTGTGGAGAAACCAAAAATATGAAGAAGCCACATGGGAACCTGAGGATTCTATGAGGCAGAAGTACCCACGCCTTTTCTCCTCTGATGGTACGAGTTAAAATTTTTGGGGATGAAATTTCTTAAGGGGGGAAGAATGTAACGACCCGAACTTTTTAATAATTTTTGTTTCCTAATTTTGTGTGTTATTTTATTTTATACTCAACAAAACTATTTCATTTAATGAAATGAGTATAATTAAAATGAGACCATTGGGTTTCGACTATTATATGATTGTTGGTCAATATGACCGTTGGAAACTAAATGTTGTGATTTTTGTCTATAAATACAAGTTATCTTGGTTAATTAATACATAAAGAAGATTTGATGGCCTTATCCAGTAGTCTTGGGCCAATCATAGTCCATCTAACAAAATTTGGGAAGGAGGTAGCACCATTGGGCTTTGCTTTGGACCAAACCCAAGCTGAAATTCACCGTGTGAAGCTGGACGGAATCACCTTCAGAAGAAGTTCAAGCTGATAGAAATTACCACTCGGGCAATGTTGGTCGAGCCGCCCCAATATTCTATCACCTTAGCACACCTTACACTTAGGTCCTATGTTGATGTTATAAGGGGCTATGTAACGAGACCTTAGTTGCTTTGTGTAATCCTTTGATATAAATAAAATTGTTATTTCTTTTTATGGTGAAGTTGGTAAATCTCAAATGTCCGAATAGATATAGGATGTATATTATTGATGAATTTTGGAAAAATGATATTTTAAAATATTTATGTAAAACTTAAATAATTAATAATATGTAATGATTTTCAAAAAATGGTCTTCTACAGTTATTTTCAGTAAGAAATTTAGATTCTAATAAGATCAACTTAATTTTTTATGAATAGTAAATTATGAATAGTAATTTTACACTTATGAATAGTAATATGACCAAATGGATTAGTAACCTCACTTAAGAAAGTGTTATTATATTTTAGGCGCCTTGATTAGGTAATGTGATTCAATAAAATAAGTAAATAACTGTTTCAAAAATTATTAGTTAAGTATTAGTTTTCTTTCATGTGAATAGTGTTTTTATTTAAAAATTAAATTAAAAATATTTATAAAATTATTTTCATAAAATGGAGTTTATTTTTGAAATCAGAGCATCGATATTTGGTTAAGGTGAATTTTTGGGTTTTTTCTGAAATAGTTGAATTTTCAGTGAATAGTGTTTTTATTTAAAAATTAAATTAAAAATATTTAGAAAATTATTTTCATAAAATGGAGTTCATTTTTGAATTCAGAGCATCGGTATTAGGTTAAGGTGAATTTTTGGGATTTTTCTGAAATAGTTGAATTTTCAATGAATAGTAAAAATACAGTTTTGAGTTTCAGGTGTTTAATGACATCATTAATGATGTAATAAGTATGTAATAATTTCTGGTCTACTTATGAATAGTAATATATTCTATGAGGTGTCCCAAGTAGCCAATACCATGGGAAAATACCATGGGAAAGCCCATGGTTTTTCCAATACCACTGATGAGGCGTCCCTTGGAAATTAATGACTTATCCCCTCACTTCTCCTACAAATACCATGCCATTCCCTCATTCTTTTCATTTCCAAATCCTCCCCAACAAATTTCAGGTCTCTTTACCTCCCAAGTAGTCCTCCCAAGGTTCCCTCAAGCCTCCCAAGGTCCGACCGCCAAGATTTTGAAGTTACTCTTCAAGGTAAGGGATCATTTCGCCCTTCTCTTTTAAAGTCATGACTTCCTTTATGTTGTGTATTCTAGTTTCCATATATTTTTATTGAGTGTAGGTTCTTATATGTTCTCATTACTTTCCATTTCATGTATAATTTTTTATGGACCCTTTCCGCTCTCATCAATTTGTTTTCTGAATTTTTAAGTGACGTCGTTAGGGTGCTGAATTTCTCATAAAAGAAATTGCATCTTATCTTTTCTTTCATGTTTCCTTTTCATGTGGTATGTCATTAAAATATCCATACCATGATCTTATTATGTACCCATATTTTATTATGAATTATTTATGAGTGTGTGACCCTGGTCCCCTCTCTTTTCGATATTTTCTAAAACCATGTTATATAGTCGTTGTGCTGCAGAAATTTTGCCTTAGAATTTCTATCTCTTTCTCTCCATAAATTCTCTTGTTTTATTTATGTGAATACCCATACCTATTTCATTTATTTGGGTGTTAATAAATATATAAATATGATATATTTGATTCTGTAATTGACATACATATAACCCTCACTCCCTTTCCATGGGTTATAAATGACATAATGATCTTATTTTTTTAGAACTTTTAAAACGTCACGATATTGAAATGAAACCCATTTATTTTATTATCCATGGGTTATTTATGAAATGTTTGATTATGATCTATTTGGATCACATTAAAGTAAATAAATATTAAGGGTTCACCCTGATAGCGCTCCAATGCATTGGGTAAATAATTAATCTCTAGAGATGACAAGTTTCACGATACTTTGATGAATAACCTTGGTAAATTTTATGACACCTTGGGGATGGACCTTGGTTATATGTTCATGAATGTATAAATGAAATGTTGTAGCCACATATTCAAGTATATTTAAAGTTATTTTTATTATGATATTCCTATACATCAATTTCTCATGTCTTTATGTTTTTATTCAAGTTCTTATTGATATCACAAGTAAATTGATCCCCTTGTCTACCCTTACTGGGCCTTCTACTCACCCTTTCCTTTGATGTATATCTCTAGGATATGAGATACAGTAATTTTACATAGGATGAACCTATTATTAATCCTTATAAGTGGTTTATAATATTTTTTTATTTTGTTTTCACGTACTATTTTCCTGGTTTCCAAGACACTAGAGTTTAAAGATCCTCTGTTTGTAAAATGTAATGAAAAGTTATGTAATAAAAAGGCAAGATACCATAGCCCATATATTATCTTGTGTGATGAATTAAAGTGATAGGTGGCATCTTTTTATCCTTAGGTAGGTTGTTCCAAAGTTGTATGCCTCTGGTTTGTCTTTTTTCAACATGTTATTAGTGTTTGCTTTGGGTTACACTTAGCTAGGAAAACCTAATAGTTATGATGCCATAAAAAAGAGTTGGGTTTATCCATGTTATGGATTGGATAAGAAGTTGTCCTATTAACTATCTAAGAGTCATATATGATATGATTGATAAGTTTTCTTAACCATATATAGTCATGTATTATTTATGTGAACAAATCAGTATAAGTCATGATGAAATATGGATCTTTACCTACTAATGGAAATGATGTATTTTAAAGAAGTTATCATTTTAGTGGGAACCCATCTAATAAAATTATTTATGAATGGTAATAAAACATGATACTCATATGATGAAATATTTTATTATAGATAACTACATCATCATCATCTAGTTTGACCCTAAGATGCAGTCTAGATAAATAAAATCTAAATTGAAGTAACTATTGGTCATGTATTGTCTCAACAATACTTTATAATTTTATGATGATTTTGATGATCACAAATACCCTTGTTTGTTTTCTAATGAAGTTTTCTTGAATGAGTTTTTAGAAATTTATATATGGTTTAAAGTAATTTGACATTACGAGAATTACTCTGGAAACACTATTTCCAACCCTACATTCGGTAAATGAACATATGGTATCGACCCTATGTTACTCTGAGAAGTTAATGCTTGTGTATGGTATCAACCCTATGTTACACTAAAATAGCTTGTGTTTGGATCAAAATCATCACATTCTAAGAATCGTCAAGTGTATGGATCAAAAACCTTACGTTGGAGTCTGGATTTATTGTTTAGACCCTATGTGTGGAAAAGTTGAACGTATAGTTAATCAATGCAACGTTCATGATTTTATGCTGACAAGGATAAACGTATGGATTATTATACCTATGATACTTGTGTTCCCTATTTTATGTAAAGGTGAAAGTATGGTCAAGGAACCCTATTCTACACAAAGGAACCCTACACTATGCAAAGGAAACCTATGCTATGCATCTCAACCCTACGTTGTATTCTCAATGGAAAAGTTTTTCAAGCCATTTTTCAATCCGGGATTGTTGTAATGGTCAAGTCATAATTAAAGACCAATTCAAGGATTGTTTTGATTGTTTAAAAGTATTGTGTTCATCAGATAAAATCTCTCATATTTCTAAGGGAAGTTACGACTCTTCTGGTCAATTGGAATTTTAATTTTTGTAATCAATTAGGATATTATTTTGGATCTGGAATACCGAAGAAAGGTTTCTATTCTATATATTCTTTCAGATTATCTCTTAAAATATGTTTGTGTGATAATATATTCACATATGCAACTATATTATGGAAATTATATTTTACAGTGCTGCTGTAACGAATGATTGATTCTGAAAAAAAAAACTACACTTTGGAGATATACATGTTCAATCTTTTACTGATGTAAGATTATCACTATTGTTTAGTTGATACCATATTGAAGATCATTGTGCAACAAGGATCGTTATAAAGGTTTCAAATGTCTGAACTCAGTTGTGAATTCATGGTCTTATGATAAGAGGACCATTCTAGTGAAATTTACCAAGATCGCAGAGAGAGTGATTGGTAGAGTGGTGTAGGGGATCTTTGTGCCCTGAACCACTATAAAAACTATGTTCTTTATTTTTTTTTATCCACTTCATATTTTCATATATAATAAAATCACTTCATATTCACATAAATCACAGTGGGTATAAAAATACAAAATTGTGGAAGATTTTTGAAAAGATACAAATCACCCCCCCCCCCCTCTTGTGTTACATTGTATATTATGGCCTAACAATTGGTATCATATGTGAGATTTTGGATAAATTTGTAGCAAGATAACAGTATAAGGTCTATAAAAATATGGAAATGGATGATCCTAGAGAAGGAATTTCTATGGTACGTGCTCTATATTTTAATGGTGAAAATTATTTATGATGGAAATATCAGTTGTTTATCTGTCTGAAAAATCTTGGATTCAAAGTATACTCAAAAATCATTACTCCTTGTAAGATTTCTAAGAAAATAGAAACTTGGACCGCTAAAACAGAAGTCGAGTATGATATCAATTCTAAAGCAATGAATGCTATTATTTTTGTTCTTGGACCAGATGAATTCAATCGTGTATCACAATGCCCAACTGCCTATGAGATGTCGCAAACTATTGTAATCACTTATGAAGGAACAGAAAATTTTAGACAATTGAGATATGCTATATCTAAACTAAAATTTGACACATTTAGAATGTTTTATGGTTAAATAATCACACAGATGAATGGAAGGATTATAGAAATTTTCCACAATATTACAGCCTTAGGTGAACCCATCAAACAATATAATCAATATTTGAAAGTACTGAGAGTACTACATTCAAAATGGAATGGAATATCTACTGTTATTCACCAATAATCACCTATAAGATATTTGAAAATGAAATAACTAATTGAAACACTGATAATGTATGAAGAAAAAATGTAGGATGAAGCTGAAGATCATAATATTATAGTAAAGAAGGAAAATATTTCTCTAAAAGTGACATATATTAAGTATATAAGAAGATCAAATCAAGAATTCAAAGAAGAAAAGAATTTAGATTCCTCATATTATGAAATGGAATTGGATCAACTAGCCAGAAAGTTCAGAAAGTTTTACAAGAAGAAAAGAGGATTTAGAAAATCCTTCATGAAGGATGAAAAAGAACCAAGAGAAGTTCAATGTTATGAATACAAGAAATTAGGTCATATCAGACCTGATTGTCCTTAACTAAAAGATGAAAGAAAAATACCATAAAAGAGATATCAAAAAAATTATAATTATGAGCACAAAAAGAAAAAGAGAAATAAAATCTCCATGGAGTGTATATGAAGACTCCAATAGCCCTTCAAAGTCTTATTCATAGAAGGAGAAATCAAATATAAAATCCAATCTGTGCTTTATGGATGAAGAGGAAAATGTACAAACTTATTACTCTTCTGATTCTGATACTAGTAATTGCTCAAATGATAAATTTGTTACTTACTATTCTATGTTAGAATAAAAATATAATTATTTTCTAAAGAATCAAAAAAAATAAAAAACATTCATAATGTTGTTTTAGGTGAAATAGATACCATGCTTAAACAACATCAATATATACTTGAAAAATTCAATTACTCTGCATCAAACAGTATCAATCATGAAAATAAAATCAAGGAACTGTAGTATGAAGTTGAATCCTATAAGATTGATGCTCTTATTTTTACTAAAGGTGAAAATATCTTAAATGAGATTCTTGGAAATAATGTCATTAAAAGGGAAATTTTTGGAATATGAATCAAGTGTGAAAAGTCAAAATTATATAAAAATTATTTTGTGCCTAATTTTAAAAATGAAACTTGTTATCATTGTGGAAAAAAGGCCATGTCACTAATAATTGTTATTTGAAAAATCATCATATTAGTGGTATTAAAATGGAATTTATTTCTAAAATTTTGTCTAAATAAAGTGATATATATTATGGAAAAATAAAGCAGATATTGATTCCCGTATCATTACTTTCTAACACTACTAGACCCAAGAAGATATGGGTACCAAAACAAACAATTTTTTAATTACTTTTGCAAGAAACAAGTCACATAAAAAGAAAATCCATATGGTATATGGATAATGGTTGTTCTAGGAATATGATTGGATACTCAACAAACTTTCATACACTGACTCAAATGGATAGAAGACTAGTCACTTTTGGTGATAATTCCATAGGAAAAATAATTGGAGTTTGAAATTTTAGATATCCAAAGACTATATTAATAAATAAATTATTGTATGTGCAAGGATTAAAGTAGAACCTGATAATTATATCTCAACTCTGTGATGATGGATTTTTTGTTGATTTTTTTAACAATTTCTGCTCTATGTTTAAAGATAAGATTCTTAAATTTAAAGCACCTAAAATTGATAATGTTTATACTCTGGATTTAAATTACTTATGTAAACAAAAAGTGAATTATTTAACTATTAAGACAAATAAATCTTGGATTTGGAATAGAATACTTAGTAACTATAATATATATTCTTTACATAAATTATCTAAGAAATAGTTAGTTTTTTATTTTCCTAATCTTAAGTTTGACAATGACAGATTTTGTGGTGCATGCCAAATTAGTAAGCCGCACAAATATTCTTTCAAATATATTAACAAAATTGCTACATCTAAACCTTTATAACTTATCCATATGAATGTTTTTGGACCATAAATGGTATAAAGTTTGGATATTAAATTATATTTTTATTTTTTAGTAGATGATTATTCTATATTTACTTGGGTTTATTTTATAAAACTCAAAAGTGAAGTTTTCACTATTTTTGAAAGTTTTTGTAAAAATTTTCATAATGAAAAAGGTTTTAAAATAATTTCATTGAGAAGTGATCATGGTTGAGAATTTTAGAATCAATAATTCAATTATTTTTGCTCAAATGTGGGTTTTAAACACACCTTATCTGTACCAATAACACCTTAACAAAATAGAATTATTGAAAGGAAAAATAAAACTATTCAAGAAATGGAAAGGACTATACTGAATGAATACAGTCTTCCTACCTATCTTTAGGTAGAAGCTATAAGCACAAACTGCTATATCATGAATAGAGTTTTAATAAGGTCTATTTTCAAAAAAACCTATGAGATTTGGAATAACATAAAACCTAAAGTAAATTACTTTAAAGTTTTTGGATGAAAGGTTTATATCTTGAATACTAAGGAAAATATTAGTAATTTCGATCCAAAATATGATGAAGGAATATTTTTTGGATATTATACTACCTCTAAATCTTATAGAGTGTTTAATAAAAAGTCAAGGATTGTTGAAGAATCAGTTCATGTGAATTTTGATGAAACTGGCCCATTTATTAAAGACAAAGATCAAATTGATGAAGTCACTGACTCTTTTGATAACATGAGACTTGAAACCCTTAAAGATGATTTTGGTTTTGATATTAATAAAATTCAGTCCAGATCAGAAGAGAATAATACTAAAGAACCTAAAAGTTTCTTGCCTATACATTCTAAAACTCTAAAAAACCATCCTTTAGAAACTGTTATAGGAGACCTAAACATAGAAATTATAACTAGAAGAAATGTAGGAAACCTAGCATAATTATATGCCTTTCTATCTCAGTTAAAACCTATAACTATTGAAGAATAATTAGAATATGAGAGTTGGGTATTAGAAATACAAGAAGAGATAAACCAGTTCAAAATAAATGAAGGTTGGGAACTATTATAGAGACCAACCAATTATCTGGTTATAGAAATAAGTGGGTCTTTATAAATAAATATGATGATCAGGGGATCATAACCCGAAATAAAGCTAGATTAGTAGCTAAAGTATATAATCAGAAATAAGGTATAGATTATGATGAGACCTTTTCCTCTATATCTAGATTAGAATCTATTAGAATTATTTTAGCTTATGCATCTCATGTGAATTTTAAATTATATCATATGGATGTTAAGTTGGAATTTTTAAATGGTTATTTAATGGAGGAATTTTATGTTGAATAACCCCTTGGTTTTGAAAATTATCAAAAACCAAACTCTGTTTTTAAACTTACTAAAACTCTCTATGGCCTTAAACAAGCACCTAGAGCTTGGTATGAAATATTAAGTTCTTTTCTTTTGAAAAATGGATTTATTTTTGTATTGTAAGATCCAACACTTTTCAAGAAAACCATTTTTTCTAACATTTTATTAGTTCAAATTTATGTTTATGATGTTATTTTTTGTTCAACTAATAAAAAAATTTGTCATAATTTTTCAAATTTAATACAAAAATAAATTAAAATGAGTATGATGGGAGAACTGAATTTCTTTTTAGGATTTAATATTTACCAAAAATATTTTGAAATTTTTTTAAATCAAATTAAGTATATTATTTATTTATTAAAAAAATTGGACTTTAAAACAACAAGACATATACAAGTCCTATGTGTACCAATGTAAAAATTGATTTTAATGAAGCTGGAAAACCAGTTGATAACAAGTTATATAGAGGTATAATTGGAAGTTTGTTATATCTTACTGCTAGCAGACCAAAAATTATGTTTTTTGTATGTCTTTGTGCTAGATTTCAATCAAATCCAAAAAGAGTCTCATCTTACTGCTGTTAAAAGAATCTTTATATATTTAAAAGAAACTATTTTTCAATCTCTTATTTACCCCAAAACTTCTAATTTTAATTTAATTTCAATTCATATGATAACATTGGAGGTTGTAGATTAGATATAAATAAGTACCTTAAAAACCTATCACTTTTTAGGAAAATATTTATTTTCATGGTCTAGTAAGAAACAACACTCAGTTTCCCTGTCAACCACTAAGGAAGAATATGAATCTGCTAGTAATTACTGTACACAAGTTTGTAGATGAAAAACACCCTACTATAATTTGGACTAAACTTTCATAGTATACCTATTTTATGTGATAATACTACTTCCATAAATATTTCAAAAAATCCTATAAGTCACTCTAGGACTAAGAACATTTATATACAACATCATTTTTTGAGATATTATGCCCTTAAAAAGGATATATATTTAGAATTTATTAATACCTAATATCAATTAGCTTATATTTTTAGTAAAACACTTCCTAGTGCTAGTTTTGATTTTATTAAGAGGGAGTTAAGAATATTTGAGTTTAAGTGATTGTTTATTAATTTATTTCTAGTCTCTCTATTTTTATTTTAGTAATATTTATTTAATATGTTTTATTTGATTATATTTTAATTTATAATTTAATTTAAATTTTATTATATTTTTGTTTTCAAAATTAAAAATTAATGAGTACATTCTCAATCGGCATGAGAAAATTGTTCACCTTCTCCCACTCTCTTTCTCCTCTCCTACACATCCTCTCGGTTTACAGAGCTTCTTTTGATTCCCATGTGATGAAACCATAAACCTTCAATCTATTAAATCTCAAAACCTTTAGTAATGTAAATCTATCGAAGATATGTAGATTATGATTTGGAAAAAAATGCTTACACTTCAGAGAAAGACCGCAAAGTGAACCATGGAAAGGTAATTGATCTTGGTTATTTAGATTCTACAAATATTTCACTCAATGAAGCAATGAGATTTCAAGGTTTGGTTTATAATTTTGGAGAATATAATATGAATATGGTTTATGAAATTAAATTAAATGAATTTTGTAGAAATGATTCATTTAGTCTTGGATTCGATGAAGATATCATTATCTCTAAGATTGATTCATCTGAGTTTTCTATCTCTTCTGTTGAAATGGATAAGATGTTATGTTGTCCCCATGAGGGGGAGTTTCAATTTGATTTAAGAAATATCGATAAAGGAATACATTCATCATAGGATATTATACTTTTGTTGTTTGGAATAAGAACATTAAGAAAGTAATTATTACTCCTGATTATCAAGTTATGTTGAAGTTTATTCAATCAGGGATTTTTTCTAGGACTATTGAGCTGGAAAAAGTTCAATATCATGACATGTATATCATGTTTTTGTTTCTAAATCATATAAAGTTTAATTTATTTCGGTTTATGATAATATATATAAACCATTGCTTACAAAAGGATGTGAAAATGGGATATTATCCCTATGAATGGATTATTTCTTTTTTATTGAGAAGGAAAGGAAAAAATTTCAATATGTTTTTTAGAAAAAAAAATTCACCACAAAAACAATTTGAATGATGTAACTGTTAAGAATATTGGATTTTTCTGGAGAAACTCTTGTAACAATCTTCTACTAGTTGGTGTAAAACAATATCAAAGGTTTTTTTCAGCTGCTCAGGGAAAGAAAAAGATGATTCCTTCAATTGGATTTGTGAGACAGATACCTAATGAATAAGGAACTTCAAGGCCATAAGAATCTCTTTTTAGGAAAAGAAGAATTAAAATTGTTGTTCCAGAGAATGTGGATAAATCACTAGGAGTATATGAGCGTGAGAATCCAGTGGATGAGCAAGTTGAGCAAGAGGCTCACAATCAAGAACTTATCAGGGAAACTATTCCTGATACTCAAACTCTTGTTGTTCCTGATTTTGAAATTTTTAGAGGATCTATATTAGGAGAAATATTAGTTGGTAACGAAGATCCAAGTTTGTCCTTAGTAGAAGTTCATCATAGGGAATTTATTTCTGACCTTGGCACTCCATCTCCTGAATCTTCTGATTCTCAGGCTGAAGCCTTAGTTTTAAAGATCAATCTATTGGAGGATTAGAATTTTTTTCTCAGATAACAGTTGGAGGATAAGAAAAATAAATTTGAATAATATAAGGTTTCTTTAGTTCTAAGATCTAAGCTTGAACCTCAAAAGCTCCATTTGATGGAATTAAAAGAAAACCTAGTTTATTTTGGAGACCTTAAAGATCTTATCAGTAAGATTTCTAGAGAGTTAAATTTGTTAAGATATGAATCTATTAAGAAATCAGAGTTTGATGAGTTTAATATGATTATAGGGAGATAATTTCAGTCTCTCGTAGCAAGTATTCAAGCATCAACCACCTCTCAATAGACACCACCAAAACTACTTAGAAATTTTGAAGAAATTGCCATTGTACTGGCTGATTTCAATGATAGACTGCACACTCTTCAGTGTGATAGTACTCCTTTAAATGTGTTATTGAAAAATCAAAGACATATGATCAGTCAACTGACTTCAATTGAATCCTGGTTGGGACTGGTGCTTAATCAAATTAAGGATAGGATGACATCATTCATTCAGTCAGAGGAAGATATGAATGAATTTGTGAAAGTAAATCTGATTGAGAATTTAAAGGTTGGAAATGATTCGAAGAATCTTCTTAAATAATGGTCATAAGTCTTAAACAACCATTTCCAGAGACTAATTTTGAAGCTTCTTAATATTAGTAGTTCATTTCAAGTCCTTCCTCATCCTGATTAACACTTTATCCCCACCGATTCAAACTAAAGCCCTTCATTTTGAAGACCCTTTCATTGAATGAGGATTGTACTTTATTTTTTAAAACATTTCAATTAGTTTTAATTTCAATTTAATTTATTATTATGTTTTTAGTATATTTTATTTTGGTTCAATGTTTAAATTTTCAATCCTAGATTTATTTTTATTATGCTAGTTTTTATAAACTATTCATTTATAGTTCAGTGCTCCATTAACTATGGTTTATAACATTTATTCTTTAAAATCGTCTTTTTGATATCACAAAAAGGGGGAGAATATTTAAGGAAGGGGTGAATATTTTTAAGAAAATCTATGAATTTTAAGAAAATATATGAATAATTTCCATGAATACTATGGGGATATGGGAGAATAGAATATTTTCAAAGCATAAAATTTCATTAGAAAAAATATTTAATTTAAAAGTATCTATTTTATTTATTTAAATAATACTATGAAATAGAAATATCAAAATATTTTCTATATATATTTCTGTATGTTTACAAATATTATATTTTCTTTAAATTTTGTTATGGATTATGTTATGGGTTTTGTGATCATCAAAAAGGGGGATATTGTTGGGCATGTATTGTATCAACAATACTCTATAATTTTATGATGATTTTGATGCTCAAAAATACCCTTATTTGTTTTCTAATGAAGTTTTCTTAAATGAGTTTTCAGGAATTTATATACAGGTTAAATTAATTTTACATTATGGGAATTACTCTAGAAACACTGTTTCAAAGCCTACATTCAGTAAATGAATGTATGGTATCAACCCTACATTATGCTATGAAGTTAACGCTTGCATATGATATCAACCATACATTACTCTAAAACATATTTCATTTTTATCGGCATCCTTACATTCATAGAATCGTCAAACATATGTATTAGTATCCTTACATTGGAGTTTGGATTTATTGTTCATGCGGAAAAGTTGAATATTTTGTTAATCAATGCTACATTTAAGATTTTATGCTGATAGGGATAAACAAATGGATTATCATACCTATGCCACTTTTTTCCCTACATTATGTAAAGGTAAAACTATGTTTAAGGAACCCTACTCTATGAGAAGGAACCCTATACTACACAAAGGAACCCTACACTACACATCTCAACCCTAATTGTGTTCTCAACGGTGAAGTTTTTCAAGCTACATTTTTAATCCGGGATTGCTGTAACGGTCAAGTAATAATTAAAGACTGATTCAAGGATCATTATGATTATTTAAAATAATCATGTTCATTGTAGAAAATCTATCCTATTTATAAGGGAAGTTACAGATCTCCTAGTCAATTGGAATTTGAATTTTCAGGATCAATCAGGCTATTCTTTTGGATCTGGAATACTAAAGAAAATTTTCTATTTTTATATATTCTTTCAGAGTATCTCTTAAAATATATGTGTGTGATAATAGATTCACATATGTGACTGTATTATTGAAATTATATTTTACAGTGCTTCTGCAATGAATGATCGATTCTAAAAGAAGCTACACTTTGGAGATATACATGTTCAATCTATTAATTATGTAAGATTGTTATTATTATTTAGTTTCTTCCTTATTGAAGTTCATTGTGCCATAAGTATCGCTTCAAACTGATTCATTCTTGAAGATATTATTTTATGAAGAATAATATTCATCAATTTTCAGTTTCTTTCTGCTACAACTATGAAGAATAACCCAAACCTTTTAAATCAAACTCTTTTGATTTATTAGAGTTTCAACTGTTCATACTCAATTGTGATGGAGTATCAACTTCTCAGTCTAAGATATGGATAACCCATTCTCTTTTATAGAACTATAAGTCTTTGTTATTAGTCTTATTGTAAAGTTTTAACTGTCTACACTCGGTTGTGAATTCATGTTCTTATGATAAGAGGATCATTCTAGTGAAATTTACTAAGCTCACAGCAAGAGTGATTGGTAGAGTGGACTAGGGAATATTTGTGCCCTGAACCACTATAAAAATCTATGTTATTTATTTCTAGTTATCTACTGCATGTTTTTATAAAGAATAAAAACACTACATATCTGCATAAATCACAGTGGGTATCAAAATCTAGAATTGTGGAATATTTTTAAAAAGACGCAATTTACCCCCCCCCCCCCCCTTTTCTTGTGTTACTTTATATATTTTGACCTAACAGTGACATTCTAGACTGGTACTGAAACTTGATAATTTTTCTCAAGAAAGAGGGTAAATTCTATGTTTTTTAATAACCACTTCCAAAGTAATCAACTGGTGAAGTTATTCCACATACAAATTTTGATGACTATGATGGGCATCAAATGGATTCACTAGAGGTATCCACACTCATTAATGTAACTATAAAGTATAATTTTAAAATGTAACATGTGACTATGAATGTCTATAATATGATATATAACCTAAAAATACTCTATCAAGAGAAAACTGGGCATGAAATTTATGAAGTTAAAAGGATCTTTTTGGTGCAAAATGGAATAAATAACTTAAATCTCAACTCATGTGATCAATATGATTGGTTATGTCAATGATTTGGGGAGTAAATTTTTGCCTCTTAAACTTGAATTGGAAATTGATTTCATTCTGCAATCTCTTCCAAAAGTTTCTGATAATTTTTTGTTAATTATAACATGGAAGAATTATGTAAACCCTTACCTGATCTCCTCAATATGTTTAGGATATATAAGTAGTACATGGGAATTTTTGGGTCAAGTTCCATATTGATCGTATAGAAATATAAGGGTAAAATTTTAACAATAATGAAAAGAAAATTGGTCATGGAGAGTCCACATTGCCAGCTAAGTTGAAGAAGAATAATGGGGGGAAATGGTTTCATTTTGGAAATATTGGTTATTGGAGAAGGAATTTTCTAGATTACCTAAATGATTTTAATAATCCATGTGGATAGACTACTCCAAGTATAAATATTATATAATTCAATTATTGTACTATAAAAGGTATATGATATCAACTTTATGTTTTAAAAGATTTTTAAATATACAGGTGTATATAAGTAAAGAAATAATCAAGTGATGAATATTGGAGATTCATTTCAAGTAATAGAGCAAAGGTTTTTTTATTCATATACTTGGATGTTTCAATATAAAATGATTTTTTAAAATATGTGTATTGTTTATCTCATTTTTTATCTTGAAAGATCTAGTAAACAATTATCGTTTAATTAAATGAGATGAATGTCTTTGATACACATAGTTTATGATTTGTTCAATTATATAACATTTTTTAAAGTATATGAGTCTAAAAGTAGATTTTTTAATCATGTAATATCATTTGGTTTATCTATTAAATATTCTTACTAAAATAAAATAAAATAAGTATTGTTTATTAATCACAAAGGAGATTATGCATCTTATCATGATATTCATAAATTAATATAGTGTCTAAGAGGCTAGTGGGATTATGTTTTAACTTAGAGAATTTAAATTATTAAAAAATAAAAGATTGTACCAGTCTAAAGTTAAATTGAGTTTCACTTCATATCCCAAAAGGTTTAGGATAAGTGATGATAAAGAGAAATGTAAAGATTTATATTTAGTTATCATGAGAAAGTGAATATTATTATTTCTTATAGGTTTATACCAGTCAAAATAAAAATTAAATTTAACTTTAATATCCTAAACAAATAGGTAGTTTAAGTAAAGAGAAATTTAAGTAATTTCATTTATTTACTGTAAAAAAAATTGTTACTTTATCCTAAAGGATTTTGGGTGCTGGTAAATAATAATGTAAATAGTTACATTATTTCATGGAAATTTTTTGATGGAATAGGGTTCCAATGATGATGATGTTAAACTTATAAATAGTTATAAGTAGACAACATAAGTTGACATTGTAACATTTGATGTTGTGAAGTTAAAGAGTTTGGATATTTTCAAGGAGTTGAGCGTTATATTCCTAATATAACAATTATTCAAAAAAATCTTTATAGATGTTACTCACTGAAGAGTTTATTGAGTGGGTTTTTTTAGATGGATGCAAATAGATGTGGTGGGAGTTTCATATAAATACAATAACTTAACATTACCCCGTAAAGTGCAACAAACATAAGGCTAATCTGGAAGTTTATCATATATGATGTGATAGATTGGTACTTATGTTAGGTTTTGTTAATTATTCTTAAAGTATTTTTAAGAATATAAAATGTATCATATAAAATGAAAACTCAATTTTATCATTATTTCACATTGGTTGTATAAATGTATATATATATATATATATAAATTTCATGTATAATGATAATTGATCTCTCAAAGTATGAATTTAAGTTATCCCTAATTGATGTTTATCATGGATTATTATAGGTTGTGATGAAATTTTAATTTTATCATGAGTATGATTTTCATATAGATATATGTAATATGATTATGAGGAGAAAAATAAAGGAAAATTTTATTTTTTATACGTTGGATAATCCACTAAGTATACCACATGGAGTTTTATATGTTATATCTTTGGTATACTAGGGGTGCATGGATCATATCAGGTCCCTATTACCTGAGGTTTCGATATAAATAGAACTAAAATCTTTATACTTTGATACCTTTTTTATAAAATCAATTGTGACATATCTAATCAAGGAGTGGCTAGTATGTTCTAGATAATGTCGTTCATTGGAGCTCAACCAAGATGGTATTTTCCCTCTCATATGATGAGTATGACATATGGGCCCTCAATTAAGATATACTAGGAGTGTGTGGTTACATCAATATTATATATATGATGTGATTATCTATTTGTATGAGGTGTTTGTAATGTGAATGTATATAAAGGTGAATGAAAAGTGATGTGTTGATTGACTTGGTCACTTTATACTCAAAGGATCGAGAATATATGAGTTGGCTATATGGGATTTACATACTCTATCTCTCATGGTCACTCAATATCTTAGAAAAAGAAAACATATGAGAATGAATTCTTGCATATAATGAAAACTAGTGGACATGAGTATAGATATACATGTGTTTGATATCAAACACACCATATCCCTTTATAGATTGAGTAGCATTGGTGATTTTCTAGAGGCCACACTTTGCTTACATTTATGGATCTAGGGATTTATATTTTTTTCAATGATATAAAGGCCCATGGGATCACACTTTATGGCTGATTGAATGGGGATTTAGTTTGACTCGAAGAGTTTCTATAAAAATGTTTTAAAGTCAATCCAAAAAATATTTTTGGATGGATATTCACAAGGTATTACATATGATACGATGCATGGTGAAGTTGATGATAGCTTTCCAAAAATGTTTTTGATGATATCCAAATAGAATTTTTTGGATATTATTTCACAAGTTATTGTATATGATACAATATAAGGTAAAAATGGAAAATCCTTTTTGGATTTAGTGAAAGTGGGAGATTGAAGGAGATGGCATGGACTAAATCCTAAGCTTAAGAATGTGTTGATGCCAATGTAACCTAGAGAAAAGTCTTATGAGTACGTTATCACCAATGTATTGTGATATAGATAATATGCATGTCTTAAGAATACATTGGTATAACATATGATGGGTCTCATAGTATTCATGATATGAAACTACTATCTTCAATCATCGATGGCCGAATATAAAAATGTTAATATTTAAATGAATCAATTATGTAAGTTATCATTAAAAGGAATCATTTCATGTGATTTAACACTAAGGGATATTAAGGCATACAATACATTCATTGGATAAGGTATTAACTCATTTGATAAATTTCATGGGTTAATACACATAATTATCATGGTCATTGTAATGATACATGTCATTATGAGTTATAAAATTCAGTTCAAATTTGAATTTTTGGCCCATTGAGGGGATATTCGTTGAATTCAGATTCGAACTCAAGTTCTAATAGTTAGAGCCTTTTTTGGAATTTTTTTGAGTGTGTTTTTAAGCCTAGGATGTATCTTAGATACTTGTATGAATCTCAAGAGATTTAGGTAAAAGTTGGAGTTTTGGGTTGTTTTTGGCCTAACATGCGGTTTGTTGTGAACAATTTAGTGAAATATATACAGCCCTATGAGGATCTAGGAATTTTTAGTTCATTTTTTTCTTTAATGGTTTAGTTATCATGTTATATTCATATTTATGGTGAAAACATGTGAATTCTAAAGAAAACTATGTGGGGGTTAGTGGCTTTCAGGTCGAGGGAACATGACTCTCACATGGTTAGAAAAGAACCATGTAGAAACTATGTATGGTATTGCAAAGGGGTTTCGATGCTATTTTAAATGGTTGGTTTAGGGTTAGTAAATAATGTATCTAAACCATGTTAGAGGTTTTTTCTTTGATAGTGGAGGGTTCAAATTTTGGTAAATTGTGTGTCCTGTCTAGTTTTTGTTAAAAATTAGTATTTTACCATTTCCCCCCTTAGATTTTATCCCCCTCCCCTCTCCTTTCTCCCTCACATGTGACTGGACTTGGGGAACCCTTTCCTATTGGTTAATCCTCCAATATCATTGACATTGGGAATTTTTATTGGGATTTATTCAATTTTTTGAGGTTGTATCCTTCATCTCCTCTCCCACTTCTTCCTCTTCCTTCCTTACAGTTGATTTTGGTATCTCCCACTTAGGGTTTTAGTTTAAATTCCACTAGATCATCATGGAATTGGTCTTAAATGGTGTATATTTGGCATATATTAGAAAGAGGTAATTTTATATGGTGTCTAAACACCCTCACTCATAATTTCAGTGGTGGTATGATTCCTAGTGGATTTTTTAATTAATTTGGAAGGAATTTCCATGTATTTTGGCATCATGTCTTAGGTATTTTTCTCTACTTGGTGTCAGAGGTGCATTGTGGGCCTTCCATATATGGTTGTTCATATTTCTAGAGAGAGGATTAACCTTGGTGATTTTTTATCTCTATTCCTATTTTAATTTAATTAATCAATTCATCATTAACTATTTTAATTAATTTAATTTCATTATATGACATGAGTTAAGTGATTTGGTTGTTAGTGGAGCGCGGGTTCAGGCCTGAGGCTTTTGAAATTATACCTTGAGGTATTTTAGGGATTTTTTTGTTTAATTTAATTTATTTATAATCATTTAATTCTTTTTAAATTATTTTTGGCCTGTTGGTAGCCCCTTGAAGGTTGTTGTGATCTATTTTTTTGAAAGGCTTGGGTTTTGGGTGCTTCGTATGGGGGTTTTATTCAGAAACCCCCTTTTCCTTGGATTTCCTTTCGAGTGCACACCTGGTGTGTATGGTGGTTATGTGTAGAGGTATTGAATGGGATGATATTGGATGCCATCTTCATCTTTGAACCATGAGTAGGATTGGTTGTAATCGCTTTCAAGTGTCACCTCCCAAGTGGAATGAAACGGTGAGGCTTTCAGGCACTCAGGGGTCACATAGTGGTACTTTGGGTTGATCAAGGTTGTAAATGAGGTTTCCCTATAGTTTTTTGTTTTAAAATCCTCTATTTGTGAGTTTTTTTCTCGATGGTTCTCTTTTATTGGGGTTCCAATAGGTTTTCCTTGAGATCTCTCATGAGGGAGATGTAGTTACTAATTAGGTGAGGTTCATGGGTATTTTGGATGAATTATAATAGGAGGTGCTAAGGGTATTCATTGAATTTATTCAGATGATTCCCATAAGGAAATATTTAGTAGTATCTCTAAGGAGATCTTGGATGGTACTTGTATATCAGGACCATTTGCTTGAGGTTAGATCGGTTGAGGTTTAGATCCTTTTTTTGATTATCAGATCAGTCAAAGCCTTCTGGTAGTGATTATGTCATGGGATGGATGGTATAACTAGGTGTTATAAATTATATTTTGAGAATAATATAAGTTAATCTTAAATATTCCCCTCATGGTTTTGGTAATGATTTTGGATTCCTATTTGAGTGTGTTGGTGATCAAGCATAATTGGTTTTCCATTGAGGAACACTTGGAGATGTTTCTCATGTTGGGTTTTTCCCATGGTTTGGATGTGATAGAGGATCCTATCATAGAGTGTCTTATTCTATAATTATGGATTTAATAATGGGAGATATTGTGGTCATGGATTAGTTTGGTAGTTGAGCCATTGATTGATGATGTTCTTACATCAGTTGTGGCATGTGTTTTGAGATGGGTATGATCCATGGGACTGTGGGAGCCCCATGTTTTATTGAACCTGAGTGAGGTTCATTGTTGTTTAAGCATTGTAAACTTCAATTTCCACCCTATAAACTATAAAACTAGAGGTTTGAACCTATCATGGATATTTTGGTGTTTCAAGGGACCATGGGATCCCCAAGATTTATTGATTGTGAGATGGTCAGTATTGATGATTCAATAGTTTGGATGATGCATTCAAGAGTTGATCATCCTGTGATTTGATAGCCTTTTATCAAGATGTTTAAGGAAGGTATTTATTTTATTTTTATTATAATAGTATATATTTGGGATATCTTTTTACTAGGAATTGTCCTTGAGATTTATTTGGTTATCTTCTACATTGGTTGGTTGTGGTTAGATAGGAATAGGTAACTAATGGATGATAAGGAGGAGTGCAGCCCTCCCCTAGGATAGTGAATACTTACTTGGATAGGGGTTGGGTGTATGTAGTCCTATATTTTTTAATAGACCTATATTTTGGTATATTCAATTCCATAACCTTATATTTTATGGAGTTGGTTAGTTTTATAGGACTTTCATGCTTTGGACAGGTTCTCTCGGTGTTAGTAGTGTTCCTTTCACTAGTTTGGATCATGCCATTGGATTCCTATCACCTAATAGAAATTCATGTTTCATGTGGACACCTATGGTTGTTCCATGGGTTTTGGTACTCATTCATGTTGTTTTTTTATATGTCTTGGATATCCTTTATAGATATAGTTTTCATTACTGATGTTATGTGGTTGGGTGATCCATGAGCTAAAAATCCTCCGATGTAGGGTCAAAGTAGGGGTAGATTTACCTCAGGTGTCACCTTGGATCCTAAGGCTGGATATTTTTTTATCCTCTTCTTATTTACTTTATGCCAACAATTGTTTTTATTTTAATAGGTTTGTAATATCATGTATTTCATATACTTATTATGATATTATATTATAGGTTCACCATTTAGGGTGACTTAATGAGATTTTTTTACCACCCCATGTATGTGAACATCAGTTTATGTATAGACCCTTATGTTTTCTTTCAGGTTGGATCATAGATTTCATGGTGGTTAGGGTTGGGACCTAATTTTGTATGATTGAGTGGAATGGATCATATGGGTTCTTTTGATCAAACTGGTGTAATTCGTCCATTATAGAGATTGAGTGTGTGATTTGGTTTGGTTTTAACAACAGATCCTTTTGTATTTATTTTCAACTTGATTATTTTGTATGTGTGATCAGATCATTGGTTGATTGGCTACTATATTCTTTAGTATTATTTTGATTTTTTATGATTGTATGTCACATTTCATTTGATATAGAATGTGGTTGCTTTTATTTTATTCGTATGGAGTTCTCTAATATTGTTATGGATGTGGATGTTTTTGGTTTATTTATATTGTTATTGTACTTTGATCTAAGGTAATAGTCTCCTTAATGCATCTTTTCAAACCATCTCCACTATTTGGAAGCCTCTGGATTACAAGGAGGCATGTTTGAGTCCTTGTGAAATCTAGATTGGGTGATGTGTTTGGTTAACCTAGGTCGGTTAGTTACAAAATAGTATTAGTGGCTATCTGGTTTTCTTGATTTAGGGAGTTGGTAGAAAGGTGGTTTAGGGATGTTTTAGGGCCCATGATTTACCTTGTACTCATGCATCATGAACACCTTTTCTGATGAAAAATCTGGGTTATTATGGTGATGGGATTTTTTCTCTTGGTTTTCATTTTTATGGCTTTATGATTTCACCAAGTGTGATGCACTTGGGTTTATATATTTATGGTATATTATGGGTTTTGTCTCTTATCCTATAGTGGTAAGATTCCCATGTTCATGCATTATACTAGGCACGTAGGGTTCACATGACATATGCTTGTTTTTATGTGGTTTCATTGACGATGGCAGTTAAATTTTTTAAAGTGTATATATAACTACCTATATGATGCTATCACATATTTATCCTTGGTAGAATTATACTTAACTAAACTACATGTATTTTTCTTCTAATGATAGGTCATTTGAATCTTTTGGTAAAGTGTTTTGTTGGTGGTGGAAATGTATTCCCTTAATCAAGGGATGTGTAGAGACCCTAGTTGGTCGGTACAAGCTCTGGAGTCCATGGTTATAGATCGACGAGGATAAAGATGCATGAAAGGTGTTAGGATCATTATTGAGTTTCCCTACGATTATATATGATAAGCTTTGTGGTTAGGAATATTAATACCTTAGGGCTTGGGAAGTGGAGTGATCATGGTTTTGAGGTTTCTTGAGAGGGAAAGTCTTGTTAGATGCCTAGACCTACTCATTTCTAGTTTTGATTTTGGTTGCATGGTGAGAGTGTGGTTAGGTGATCATGGTTTGAATGATTCTTGAGCAGTGGGTGGTAATGTGGTTATCCTTGGATAAAGTGTGAAGTGCCTTGTTTTTTTTAAGGAGTGTCGAGGGTGCACTGGTTTATTGAGGTTAACTTGGGTGAGAAGAATGGTCAATGGTTTGGGCGCATTATCCTAGGTTTTGTGGGACATGGATCATGTGAGTGTGAGTCTAGTTTTGTGATTGGGTTGTGCAGTAATGTGAAATTGTTGTGATCAGGTGAGTCTAAGTAGTTTTCACATGGGGTCATGTGTGTGCTAGTTTTGTGTGGTGTTGGTCAGTCTATGAATGAGTGGAATAGACCATGTGTGGGTTTGTTAAGAATTTTTTGAGTCTCAGTAAACCTAAGTAGCATTTTCATGGTGGACCTATTTAGGTTGGCACTCAAGAGCATAGTAAGGGAATCCTTGTGATGGGGAACCCACCATAGGACATTAGAGGACATCCTTCCTCGTGATATGGGGATGAGTGATTATAGTGTTTTTTTGTTAGAGATAATGTGTGAATAGGTTGTCCATGTCTAGTAATTGTGTTATATGATGGATGGAGTGTGATATGTAGAGTTTTGTGTTCTGTTATGAGGTGAAAATGAGGGTACTTCTATGGTGGGGAGCATCCTCCTAATAGTGGGTTGGTCATTGTAGCTTCAGAGTGTCATTGTGTTGTTGGATCTAGATGGATCTGGTTTTATATGAAATACCATATTTGAATTTGGATGTGGCATTAGATGGATTTCAGATGTTGCATCAATCTCAGGGTAGTGTTGGTCTGATCTTTATATTGAAAAGGGTTGGTGGTGCCTTAGCAGCTGATGTTGAGTGTTCTTGGAGGAGTCAAAATAAAGCACTTTGACTAGTGATTTTATGCATATTTTTACATGATAGGTTAGAAACCATGTTAGTAATATCGGTCGAGACATGTTCTAGATAGTTTAGGAATTGAATTGTGAATTTTTTAAAGAAATTTTGGTGTATCTGGGATTGATAGTTAAAGTTACATGGTGAAATCATGCTTAGCATTCTGGTTTTGAATGAGGATATTCATTGGAAAAGTGGTGACTGATATTGGTTGGTCTTGTCATTTTATTAACCATAGAGGATTCTAGGGTGGAGATAAGCATTCATTGTGGGAAGTTTGTAATTATCCACATCATTATGGGTTATAAAATTTTGTGGAAATTTGAATTTTTTCTTGTTGATGGGTCATTCGGTGAATTCAAATTAGGATTACATTTCTTAGAGTTAGAGCCTCTTTTGTAAGTATTTCATGTGTGGTTTGAGAACTAGTAGGTATATTAGGTGCTTGGATAGATCTTGGGATCTTTAGGTGTGAGTTGGAGTTTTTGGGCTATTTTTGGCCTGACACACGGTTCGGTGTGCATAACTTAGTGAAAACTGTGTGGCCCTCTTTGGATTGGGGAATTTTAAGTTAATTTTATTTATGCATGGTTTAGTTAGTATAACTTATGCATAGTTAAGGTCAAACCATGTGTATTCTAGATAAAACTATGTTGGGTGAGTGGATTTTAGGTCCAGGGTGAATGACTTATGCATGGTTGTAGAAGAACTATTTGGAAATCGTGTGAGGTGTTGCAGAGGGGTTCTAGTACTATTTTTCATGGTTGGCACATAGTCAGTAAACTGTGCAGCCAAACCATGTGAGGGTTACTATATTGGATAGTGTAGGGAACATAGTTGGTGCACGATTTGGTAAACCATACGATCTAGCTAATTTTATTAAAAATGGTAATTTACCATTTTACCCCCCCCCCCCCTTATGATTTTATTCCCCTCCCCTTTCTTTTCTCCCTCACACACAGCCAAACTAGGGTGACCCTTTCCCCTTGGTTCCTCCTTCAATACCCTTGATCTTTTGGAATTTTCTTGGGTGTTCTTCTACATTTTGAGGTTAGATAATTCCTCTATTCACCCCCTTCTTCCTCTTCTTTCCTTGTGGTTTATTTTGGTGTCTCCAGCTTAGGGTTTTGATTCTGATTCCACCATATCATGGTGGAATTAGTCATGAATGATAGTGATTTTGCATAGCTTGGTGAGAGGGCATCCTAAGACCATGTTTACATGTATTCCCTTATCATTTCGGTGGAGTTGTAATGTTTGATGGATTTTTTCTTTGGTTTTCAATTAAATTGAAAGGAATTTACATGTAATTGGGCATCATGTGTTAGGTATTTTTCTCTGCTTATTGTTAGAAGTGCGTTGTGGGACTTCCACAGATGGTTGGTCGTAGTTACAGAGAGTGGACACACCTCGGTGAGTTTTTAATCTCTATTAATCTTTTAATTTTATTAATTAATGAATGAATAGTTGTTTTAATTAATTGAATTTCATTTTATTGAGTGATTTAGGCGCTTTGATTGTTGGTGGAGTGTGGTTTTGGGCCTGAGGATTCTATAGTTCTACTATGAGATAGGTTGAGGGTTTTTTTTTATTTCCCAAATTTGTAATCTTTTAATTGTTTTTAAATGATTTTTTTCCTATTGGGAGACACTTAAGGGTTGTTGTGATCTTTTTTGGGAAAGTCTTGGGTTTTGGGTGCCTTGTTGAGGGGTTTTGTTCGAAATCACCCTATTTCTTGGCTTTTCTTTCAATAACACACCTAGTGTGTGTGGTGGTGATGTATAGATGCAGTGGAGGGGAGGTTCTTGGATTCTCTCTTCATCTTTGAACCATGATCAGGCTTGGTTGTAGTCCCTTTAGAGTGGTTCCTCCAAATTGGAATTTGATAGTGAGTCTTGCAGGTTCTTAGGGGCCATAGAATGGTTCTTTGGGTTGATCGAGGTTCTAAAAGAGGTTTACCTAAAGGTTTTGGTTTTATAATCCTCCAAGTGAGGGTTGTGTGCTCAATTGTTTTCGTATCTTGGGGTTCCAAGAGATTTTCCATGAGACATCTCCTAAAATAGATGTAGTTACGACCCATGTGAGGGTTATGGGTCTTTTGGATGACTCAGCACAGGATTTGCTAAGGGGATTCATTGAGGTTATTAAAATGATTCCTGGAAGTCTTGATTGGGTTATATATTTTATGAGATCTTATATGATTCTTCGATGTCGGGACTATTGTCTTGAGGTTTGAGTGGTTTAGGTTTAGATCCTGTGTTTGAGGATCATATTAGTTGGAGCCTTCAGGTTGCGTTGATGTCGTGGGATGGAGAGTATGGTCGGGTGTTTTCTAGTAGATGTTGAGAAGAGTCTGAGGGACACTTGAGGATACCCTGAGTGGGTGTGGTAATGATTTTGGATTCCCTTTCAAGTTCTCTATTGATTTAGGATCAGTGGATATACATTAAAGGCTTCTTAGAGATGTTTCTCATGCCTGAATTTCCTTGTGTTTTGGATGTGATAAAGGATCCCCTCACTGGGTGTCATGTTCTATATTTATGGATCCCCTCATGGGAGATATGGTGGTCATGGATTGGTTTTGGTTCCAAGTTTCCGGTTGAGAATGTTATTTCATCAGGCATGGCCTGAATTTTGAGATGGATGTGATCTAGGGGCTTGTGGGAAACCCATGTTTTATTAATCCTAAGTTAGGTTCATTATTGTTTTAGTATTGGTGACTTCATGTGTCAACCTATAATCTATAATACTAGAATTATGATCCCATAATTTCCATTTTTTTGCTTTAGGTGACTGTGGGAGCCTTAATATTTTTTGATCATGAGATGGTTAATGATGATGATTTAGCAGTTTGGATGATGGGTTCAAGAGTTGATTGACCCTTTATTTGATATACTTTGGCATAAATGTTTGAGGCAATTCTTACTTTGGTTTTTTATAGGATGATACCTTTAGGATATCTTTGGACTAGGAATTGGCCCTGAGATTTATCTGGTACTCTCTTCCATTGGATGGATGTGTTTAGACAAGCATAGAAAACTAATGGATGATCTAGAGGATTGTATCCCTCCCCTAGACCACTGTCCTAACTAGAGGTTGGGTGTATATTGTCTCGAGAATTTTTATAGACCCAAGTTATGGGCTATTACTTTCCCTGACTTTATATTTTATGGATTCATTTATTTCTATAGGACTTTCATGCTTTGAATAGGTTCTCACAGTGTTAGTAGAGTTCATATCGCTAGTTTAGATTGTTCCATTAGATTTCTAGAGCTCGGTAGAGATGTGTGTTTCATGTGGATTCTTATGGTTATGCCATGGGGTCCAACACTCATTCATGTTTGATTTTTATATTTCTTAAAGCTCCTTTATAGATCTAGTGGACACACTAGATGTTATGTAGTTGTGTGATCCATGTGCTATAAATCCTTTGGCATGGGGTTGGAGAGAGGGTAGATTTACCTTAGGTGTTACCTTAGATCCTGGGGTTGGTTGTTTTATTTTGTTTATCCCCTTATTATTTACTTTATGCTAGTAGTCTTTTTATTCAACTAAGTTGGGCATATCACGTGTTGCATACACTTGTTATAACAGTAGATTATAGGTTCACCCTTGGGGTTGGCCTATTGAGATTTATTTCTCACCCCTATATGTTCACCTTGATGTGCATACCGAAACTTATATTCACTTTTATGTTGTAGAACATGTTTCACAGTGGTTAGGGTTGAGGACCAATGTTGTATGATCGAGTGATATAACTCATGTGAGGTCTTTGGATCGATCTAGTGAGGTTCATACATTATGGATATCGGGTATATAGATTGGATAAGTGTTCGTGACAGTGCCTTTTCTATTTATTTTCAGCTAGCTTATTTTTTATATGTGATAGGAATAATGGGTGATCGACTCTTGCATGTTTGAGAATGATTTTGAGTTTGTATGACTATATGCCACATTTAATTTGATATAGAATAGAATTTCATTTGTTTTATTTGTATGGAGTTTCCTAATGTTGTTATGGATATGGATGTGTTTGGTTTATTTATTCTATTATTATACTCATATCTGAGGGTACAATCTCCCCACTTTATCTTTTCAAAACCTCGTCGCTAGTTAAAAACCTCTATCATACATGGAGGCACACTTTCAACTCAATTTGGTTCGTTATAGGTATCATTGGTTCTATATAAACCCTATTTACATACAAAAATAGTAAATTAGAGGTGTGCTTAGTCGATACTCACTGACCCCTCATCTCTCATCATCATCCTCCTTTGCATCAAGAGATTATAGTGCATCATGGTAGAAGAGGTAATCTCATTTTGCAGGTCAAAACAATTCAACTAGCATATGGATACCTATAGAGGTGGGAGGATTATGTCTTCCACTCCATTTATTGACTTCAAACACATATTCGAAGGTGTTTCAATAGCTACTATGATATAAGGTACGTGTTTATAGTATTCTTCATTTTAATTCATTGCATGTATTTTGTGTATATTAACATGAAGATCCTAGATTAGGGTTTTAATATAATTTCATTACTTAGATTAATTATTAATACATCCCTTATAAACCTTAAAATATCATCCTTGTACACAATTCATTGGGGGGATAAGTGTCATGCCTGGTATATCTCCATACAAAATCATCGGGGGGATAACACCATGCTCGATGTATCTTCATATAGCATCATTAGGAGAAATCATGACCCACCCAACATATCTCACAATTTCATTTATGGAACCCCTTAGGTTTCCTCACATATTTACCTCTTTATTAGATTAGTTCATGCCTCATTTAGCAATCAAAACTTTTGGTTCTGCATTAATTCACAGAATAATCACAACTTGAATAAAGTGATTTCCATTTATAAAAATGCATAAATCATTTTTATCACATTTTAGGTCAAGTGCACATTAGGTCAGAATGAAATCACATCATTCACACATGGAAAATAAAATTCAAACTAAGGGATAACTTAGGGACCACCTACCTCACTAGTGCATAAAAGGGGTTTTGATATCGGGTTTATTTAGTTGTTAATGTCATTTATTTATATATTTCACTGTAAGTGATATAATAAAAATATTTTTTACATAAGTTATAATAACTAACATAAAAAATACATTTGACATCAGTTGATTTCAAAATTGATGTATAAATCACCCCAACAACCTAAATTTTCATAATTTTTTCATTCTAATTACTGAATAACAAACATGAAAATGTCATTATTAATGTTGGTTATTAAATTTCCAACATAATAAATAATTTTAATTTTTTTTTAAATACACCAACTAAACCTATATAAAACAAAACTAGTAGGTTAAAATAGTAGAAATACTAGTAGAAAATAACACCAATGTATAATTTTATAATAAATATATACATTACAAATTGTTTCAAATTACAATTAATTTAAAATTAAAGTATAATAATTCAAAAACTACATAAACTAAAAGTTAATTAAAGATGAAAAAATTCCCATTCCCCTCGAAGATTATTTAACTCACTTTCAATATAAGGTCAAGGATCATCAAATAGCTACAAATTATAAAACTATTTTTAATATAGTATCGATATAAATAAAAAGAAATTTTACAATAAAATCTAACCTTTTCAAACTTTTTAATTATTCTAGTTGTTATTATTTCATATATAAATCTTAAAACATAATATCCACATTTAATTAATCCTTATTTTTTATGACGTTTTTGTTTTAAAGGAATTTATCAATTCAATTGAAAATAAAATTTTAAGTATTTGTTAAAATGTAATACTTAAATATGAAGTCACCTATGCACACACATATTTTATCTCTATTTTTATTTCCTCTTGTATTGTTATAGTGATTTAATGCCCAGTTTTAAAATGATAAGTATTAAATAAAATATAATTTTATTATAATATATAAGTATTAAAATAATAAAACTTATGTCTCTAATGATTCTTTTAATTTTTCTCATATGTCCCCAAGTATAGAGCATAATTAGTAATATTTTATTTCATGTGGAAAAAAACACCCAATATCTAATGATTTATGATATATAAAAATATAATATGAGTGGTTATTTAATAAAAAAATAACACTTTATGAGATATTTTCTTTATACCTTTCAAGATAAGGAAACATCTAATACTTTATTTCATCATCCTGAAATCTTTCAGATGTATAATTTGTTATTTATTCATCCTAAATTTTCTAGACTATAGGAGAAATAAATTTTGTGTCCATGAATACATAAATTTATTTCATTTCATATAAAATACAAATTTTATAAAGGTTCCTAATAAAAAAACACAGGTATAAAGTTAGATCAAGTTGATATAGTTAAAATAAACATGAATATTGAGTTACATGGTAAAGATTTACATCACTATGAGACCCAATATATCATTGGTTAAAATATACATGATATTTCTCTTAAAAATTATCACTGTATAATCATGCCCACAAATTTCATCAGTCATTGAAACTTCATAAATGTCCTTCAACATAAATGCATATGATGATAATCTAGAAAGTCCTTCAAAAATAGGAAATGAAGATGATGGGGTATCAATATATTTTTTTCATTCTATACAACATATATTTACCTTTAACATAATCATAATATATATATATAATATTAAAACAAATTTATCATGGATTTTAAATAAAAGATATAATTTATGCATACCACAGCGGTAAGTTTTCAAAAAAGTATAAATGACCAAAGTAAAAAATGTCTTAGAATTTTTCCAACTTTAGAACCCCATTAATAGGGAATGTTACTATATTTTATGCATCAATAATATCTTATATCATTACCTAAAGTTGATCCATCTCTATATACTGATGATATAGGGTATTCTCAGTATTATATATGATCTCATATGCTACAATATGATACTGGGGATCCTTAACATATAACTTGAAGTAGATGGTAAGTTTTGGAGGAGGAGGTAGAGCAACATGATATTCAGATAGAGGTTGAGGAGTGGGATATATAGTCATAGTTAGAGTGGGATATACAGCCTGAAACTATCTCTATATGTTGTCAAACATTGACTATACTAATGATCTAATCCTCTCCTTCAACATCTCACCTATCTCCTTGACCTTAGCTTCTAAAATATCTATTTTTCATTTATAAACATCCTTCATTAAGGAAGTTACTTAATGAATAAACACTTTTAATTGATACACACATTGTGTATCCTCATACGAAACTTGGATGTTCGAGTTTCCCTAATGGTGTAGTCAAAATATTAGTCCTACCCTCTGGTATAAAGATCCCTAGTGTGCACTGCTTCTCAAGGTAAACCTTTATAGAATATTTGTAATATCTATTAGTGAATTAAAAAAATATAAAGAGTTAAAAAATAACTTAAATAACTTCTTATAATCTTTTTAGCTATAACCTTCACCTCATCTGTAATATGTGTTCACTTTTTCAACATCCGATCCATTTTCCATTTTCCATGTATAGTCGAGGGGAGGGGTTGTCTCTACGAATCTTTATGACTTAGCTCCTAATTTTGCAAATTTTCCAGCCATCGTTTTTTTATTCCAACAAAATATACCCTCCATGAGATAAAGTATGAGGGTATACATTTTTTTATTGGATCTCATGATGATATCTCCTTATTTCATGTTAATTAAGGACAAAAAAATCATTAATATGATCATTTTTAATTATTATATAAAGAAATGCTTTAGAAATTTGACACTACACTTACCAAAAATGCCTCATATTGTCTACCTTCAATAAACTTTTTCCATGAATCTTTATCTATAGAACCATATATAATACATGTATTTTCAATTTTCCATTCACCAAAAATTAAATCCAAAGTTAACATTAATTTAAAATCTCTTCACTACCTAGAAGAAAAATACAAGCATTTTCTTCTAACTTCTCTAGTTTCAGTTATATCATATGTCATATAATGAGAAAGAAAAATAACATAAATTAGTAAAAACATGTCATGATAAATAAAATAATAATAAATTATATTATAATAATGGTTTCCCATGATTGAGATAGTGTAGTTTGGTTGACACCTCTCTAATCATAAATCAAAATGATGACTTTCACTTGGGCTTGAAAATATATAAAAGTTTTAAATTATTTAGAAGTTATACCCATAGGATTACCATTATAATCAAACTCAATAACTATACTTGGGTCCCATATATGATCAACTGATAATTTAGGTAAATGTGTGATACCATGTTTATCAACCCTATAATCATTCTCTATACCTTTAGGATTAGAAGGCTCATGTGAAAAAAAATGAGGAGGCTCCTCGGAAAGAGTATGTGTAGGATACTGCCTAGAAGATCAAGGTGACTCTTCTATTTGATCTTAAATTATACTAAAAATTAAATTAAAAAAAAATTGGTAAATTATTATAAAATATATTAGTTACATGTAAAATTAAATAAAAATTGAAAAAAATGATACAACCATAACAAAACTAGACGAAACATGTTTTTATTTATATTAGCTGAAGTTCTTAACTATAATACTAAAAAATTGTTGATAGAATTTATGATACATGCAATGATATGTTCAAAATAAAAAAAACTAAATACAAGATTATAAAAATCTATCTATTATATATAAATTTGAATAGAAATTGGAAAATTATACAAACAAAACAAAAAAAATCCAAACTCTTTATCAAATTACAACTAGTATATCTAACACTTTACAAAATTAAATAATTATAAAATTATATAAACAAAAATAAACAATCAATTAATATATCATATTTGTTAAAATATGTGACTTATACAATAAAAAAATTAAAAATAGTATATCTAATATTTTACAAAATTTTAAAATTTAAACATAAAATAAATATATGGTTCCTGTCATATTAGAATATTACTAAAGGATTATTTTCTCATATTCATTTTTCATGATCCTTATATATGAAAAAAACAATGTATATAACTTGGTCATAAATGTCCTCTTCTAATATTTCTATGGAAGTATGGATGTCACATAACTTATCATCAAGTTTCTCATCACTAAAAATATTGTTTTTTACCTTGTAAAATGATAGACCACTGCACATTAGATGGATCAAGAAAATAGAATATTTGTTTTACATGTGTTTTCATGATAAAATGGTCATTAATTTATTCTAATATATTCATATTTACTAGTGTTATATCATAATCATCATATTTAACACTATTGTTACTGATAACCCATTTATAGTTGAATATAGGAACTCAAAATTTAATGTAATCAATCGCTCATATTTTTTCAATAACTCCATAATATTCACTTGAAGTGAAGATTGAGTTTTTGTCCTTTTCACTCAAAAAATTCATTCCTTAAGTGAACACTAATACACTACTATTTTGAACTACGCTTTTTTTGTCTTGGTATTTGGAATAAAATTTATATTCATTGATTTCATACCCAGACCATGTTATTACATTTTATCTTTGTTCATCTGGTAATAATCTCAATGTCTCTAATGCATTTAATTTACCATGCATGGTCTCTTTAAACTATTGAAAAAAATTCAATCTCATTCAATATCCACATATCTTTCTTTTTCAAATGCAGTTGTTTTAACTCATTAATATGTGATGTTATATATGGTTGAGAATCATCTATATTATTTGAGATGCATAAATATGCCTGTTTTATTTTTTAACCTATTAAAGACTTTATTTTCTACCCATGGATCCTATTTCCCCTAAAACTAACTTATTCATGGTGAGATATAGATAAAATGATGTTCACTACTAAAGATAAGTATTATGTACAAAACTCTACTACTTCCTTGAAATATATTTCAAAATGATGGAGGTTTATGGTCAATATGGATTATTAGCATACCCCTCCAATACATTCATATACCTTTTAAAAGGATACATCCAATGTAGATATACAAGACCATAAAGATTTATTTATCACACCAAATGAACCATTAAATGTATCATTATGTCAAAAAATATGGTGGAAAGTACATTTTCTATCAACAAAGTATATAGATTTAATCATTATTTTAATTGTTAAACAAATTAAAATCTATCACTTTGTTACAAATGGGATTGAAAAAATGAAAAACCTTGAAGATAACTAATATTAAATGGATGGTTAGTATTCCTTGTAGTGCAACTAATAGAAGTTATTGCATAATAAAATGATATTCATGAGATTTCATGCTTGTTAACTTCAAATATTTTAGTGACATAAATTATTTTACATTTGATAAATAACCCTGAGGCACTTTGATACCATGAAGGCACTGATAAGAACTAATTTTCTCCCTATTTTATAATGTATTATAAGCTAGGAGAAAGTGTTTTCATATTCCTTTAGGAGTTCAAGATAAGTCCAAACATATTACCATTGAAAGTAAATCCAATCTTACATTCAAACCATCCTACATATTTCCTTTAATATATAACAATGTTCAAATCAAACTACCACATATATTCTTCTTAACATGCATCACATCAATTTTATGTTTGTCATCATGATATCTTTAATATATAATCATAAAAAATATTGATTGTTTCTTTTATACATTTCTAACATTATTAGATCTTTTTGTCTTTCCAAATATGACATCAATGTTTTTCACTCTATCAAAATATTGATCAGTTGACAAAGAATTTGGATCAATATCAAATTCTTGTGAATTGTTGAGTTCCTTTTCTAATATTTAATAAGAGTGATATATATGCAAAAAACTTCAATGTCCTATGTAAACTATTTTCCTCTCATGTTGTAGTTGAAAAAACGAAATCCCTTCTTCACAAATTGGATAATATTTGTTCCCTTTAACATTGTATCCAGACAAATTTCCATATGTTGGAATTTAATTTATAATAAACATAATAATTGAATGTAATTAAAAATATTATTTTTCATTAAAATCATAAACTCTGATATTTTTCTCCCACGATTCTTTTAAATCATCCATTAATGGTGAATAATAAAAATCAATATAATTTTTAGGGTATTTTGGCCCAAAAATCATTAAACTCAACATGATATATTTCTGCTTCATACAAAATTTAGAAGATAAGTTATAAATTACCAACATAACTAGTCATGAACTATGTTTTCTACTAAGGATCTGATATGGATTCATTCCATATATGCACAACCCAAGTATGATATTTCTAATTTCATTTCCAAATATAGGAAATTATTGATCAATTTTATTTAATTATGGACAATCAAATAGATGTCATTATTTTCTATTATATATTCACTCATATGCATGTCATATTAACATTTCTAAATTATTTGAATTTATAAATAAAAAATTTAGATAAGTAATTATAGGAAGATATCAAATTTTCTTAGTAGGAGTCTTATTAATAGCTAAATTGACCTGTGATTTTTCTTTCAACTTATACTATGATATCCCACATTTAGAACACTATGAAGACCTTTGTATTCCTTCTGATATAGCACACAATCATTCAGGTAAGAATGTATATTCTTCTACCCAAAACCCACCTAGCATAATATTTTCTTAACATTATAATGTGAATATGGAAGATCATTTAGGAAGTGTGGATTTAAACTATAACAACTCTATAAAACACTTATCATTCTATCCATTTCTAGCCCTGATATCTGTATTTCATGCATGTGTTTTATTTTATTTTAATATATTGATTTCTATATTTAATTTATTAATATTAAAAAATTTCTGAATGTTTTAATTGTTTTATGTTTTGTGGCATGATACTATGGATATTTTGGAAAGGAACAAAAAGAGATAAATTTTGTGAGTAAAAGACACTTCACGCCACAATCAAATCTTGTAGCGTGACACCATATTTTTGAAGATACAACAAAGTAATAAGAAGTAATTTACACATTGTTTATTTCATTACATGATGTTAGTTAATCATGAGGAGCCACCACCACCATTTCAAGTCGTGAAAGAATACACACTATGAAAATTAATTACATGTCGTGTACACAAATATATGTTGTGAAAGTTCGGGATAGAAGCAGATACAAAAAATTTATTGCTGACATGGATTACACATTGTGTACACTTTAAACATCATGTAAGTATTACGAATCTTAAAAATAAATATACTCATTTATGAGGGTTTGATGTTGGGGTCTTATAAAATAGCCTCTCGATCGCACAAAAGGAGGCATCTAGAACCGAGGAGGAGGAAATGACCACTAAAAGATGACATGTGCACCACTGGAGCCCTTCTTTTCCATCATTCTTCACCATTAATCCTTCTCGGGTATCCATTCTTCTCATTCTCATCATGCCTAGCATGAGTGAGTGGTTTTCTTTGTGTCGGGTGATGTGATTGTAGGGGGAAGTGTTGTATAGGGATTATTTCTATTTTCTATTCTTGTTTTGGATTGTTGTAGCATCGTTTATCATTTCCAATCTTCTTATTTTTGTAATTGCATTACAATTTCTTGTGATTTGAGAAGTATTATTTTATTTCATCAATTAATTTCTCTATTTTTTGTATGATCATTATGAAATATAGGTTAGTTATGTTTAAATAAGGTTTAGGGTCACCTAGTTTTGTGAATGCACCTAGTAGATGACCATTCTAATGGTACAATCACAGGATTAGCATAGGGTGCCCTGACCAATGATCCTTATTGACCTGATTCCAACACCAAACATGAATGAACCCAAAATCAATTGAATCCCTAGCACACGAACCTAAAAATCACTGAATATGGCATGACTCATCTCTTAGTATCAAACCCAATCCTTGCTACTATTTATCTATCTTTCCAATCAATCAAACAATTACAATTTCAATTTATTTAATTAATTTAGAATATATGGATCATCTATGTGGGTTTGACACTTATGCTTTCTAAATAAACCATTTTTAGTTAGGTTTTCTAAGTTTTATAAATTTTTAAATTTGTGTAGCCCCATAGGAAATTAATGATACCCTACATGCTTTCAATCCTTTGGGATAATTAATCTTGACACCATTGATAGAATTTTAAATTTCATAAAACCTGAATATGATGGGTTTTTAGCATCACCACATAGGTTCTTAATCATCAGCACTTTCTCAATTGCTCCAACTTCAATATCATGAATCATTTATTCAATTTGATAAAACTTGTCATCTTGAAAATATTCATCATTAATAAAGATTAAATTATATCCAATTTCACCATACGAAATCTAAATACTACAACTCAGATTAAAACCATAATAAATTAAATTATCTTTGAATTGTCTTTTTTGTAAAAAATTTCATATTTAAACACTTCAATCATGGATATAAAATAGGTAATTATTTGGAGCATTTCATTTAGAAAATTCTAAAAAAAGCATAAAATCCTTCCTCATATTCATCACTTGTTCATCGCGTAGTGATCCAACTATGACTCATTATCACCTATCAAGAAATTTCAATGATTTAAAATAAGTTACTATATTTTGAAATTTAATTTAAAAAATAACATTTATAAATAAAAATACAAATAAATAAAGGATTTATATTAATATCAAAACATAAATTACTCTCCATATATTGCAATTATATAAAAGGATATGTAAAAAATTTGTAGAAAGATAACATGAATAGGTAAGGAGAGTAGATTTAATGTAATCAATTCATGTGACAGTGATTAAATTTAGTTTTTCCAAAGGATAATGATGTGAGAAAAATAAGCTTGAGTTTAGGACTTGAATTTAGATGGTTGTCCAGGTATTAAAATAATATAGTTGTTTATATATGATCATTGGATATAAATTAGTGACCTAATAAGTAAATCATTATACGACCCATTGCATACTCATTGTATGTAATAATTAATTATTCATTTAGGATAAATTTATTAGTTGAATGTTATGGTTCATTATATATTATGATTATCTATACACCTACCCCTTGATCTAGTGATATAATAACACATATTTTATATATAATGAAATTCATGATACATATAACCATCTCCCATAACTCATCATTTAGAGAATTTGAGAACAAATTAAATTATATATAAGAAAATGAAAAATGATTATTTACTAAAAAGAACATATACATGAATTATAAATCCAAAATGATCCATATAATTTCCATATTTTAAAATTATCTTTTTCCTTATATCATAAAGAAATATATATATATATATATAGGTAAAATAATAATTTAAATGGAATTCCATAATGATTTACCACATGAATAAATATTAACATTTATGTATACCATAGAAAAGAATCATCATGATTCCATATAAAATGAATGTAATAGAGTACATGTTTACTACAAAAACATACCGCATCTATAATCTTATAGGTATGAATATCACTAAAAAAAAATTCACCAATATTCAATTTCATTCCATATTATACAACCACTCGAATGAAAACATTCAAACCATTGATCATAAAATAAAATGAATAAGAAAACATATATGGTGTAATTCTATATTCCCAAACCTAATACATTGATCTAAACCGAATGTGAATAAATTTTAACTTAATTTCACGTTAAAATAACTTATGATATGAATAAAAATTCAGTCTATATTTTTTATAGTTATTTCATGAACAAAATATAAATAAATTTACTAATTAATCAATCGATAATTTTTAAGGCATCATCAGAAGAACATGAATGATAACATAAATATGAATCACTACAACAATTCTCTTCCTTATCCAAAAATTAATTAAATGGATTTCAATGCCATGAAAACCACATATTTTATACTTACTTAAATAGTTAAGGAAATAATTAATTAATATAAAAACATATACCATGCATAAAAATAATACAATTAGTAAAAAATTAGTCAAGTAAAAATACCTTAGAAGTCATGGAAAAATATATACTAGAGAGAAAATCATATTCTGAGAAATAAAAAAATAAAATAGAGGAAAATTACAATAGTGGTTAATGTAAATGGATTAGAATGAAGATTAAAATGATAGATACTGAGAAGGATTGGAGAAATTAGAGGCTTGAGGTTCTAAGAATAGAGTTTTAGTAGAAATATCTAAACTAAGGAAAAATCAGATGTCGCAAAAAAATAGAGGCAAATGGAAATAGGATTTTAGGGCAGAGGTTGAGGCTAATGGTGATTATGATGATGGTGAAGAAAAATAAGAGAAGTTATAGGTCAGAGATATCGAAGGATAGTGATTGGGTTTTGTGAGAAATTGAGCACGACTGAAAAAAAAAATTAAGTGAGGCACGACTTTACATTTTTTTAATGGTTTTATACATCATTTATATCATAATCAATATAGAAGATGGTTTTTCAATGTCGTTATATCATAACTAATGTAGAAATCATGTTTTTCTATGTTTATTATATCATAATTGATGTTGAAAACATAGATACTTGATTTTTTTATGTTTATTTTATAACCTATATAAAAAATTATTTATAGCATCAGTTATTAATAACCAATGTAATAAAAATGTCACTTTAAATAGTTTTTATACTAGTGCATTATGTTTAAAGGAAAAATTTCATCAAATATCTTTGTATAATTCAAGATCAAATGTGGGGAATCATACATTCTGATAAAAACCTTTAATATAGCATCATGTTACCAGCTTTCAGGTATATTTTATCCCTTATCTTTGATCATCCTTTTATTGGGTGTTGTTCTGGGTACCTCTAGCGAATTTTAAAAATTTATAATAGTTCTATAGGGGTTGTTTTATAGATGAGGGGTGTTGTAGCGTGGAGAGGCCAGTTGTAGAATGGATGATCTGGTTGTGGCTTGGGGGATTTTATGCCTCTTCCAAATCTAGCAAGGTTGTGACATAGGGAGTTGGATACAACATGGAGCCCTAGAATAGATTTTTTATGGATCTTTTATTTTAGTCACAACTGTAGAATGGAAAAATGTTTGTGGTGTGGAGGTAGTTACAGTGTCTATGTCATTTTGAGGGTATCTTTGGATGGGTATATGGGTTGCGCCGTAGCCTTACCCTAGAAAATTTTGATCTGGACACAATATGCACTATGGATTCAGGTGGCTAGTTGGATGGGGGTGGTTGTGGTGTGGTTTCTTGTATTTCAGCCTGGTCTGGGTTATTTTCCCCATTTCTGTAGCATGGTGATGGGGGTTGAGTCGTGATCTCTTTTTTTTAGAGTTAAAATCCCAAACCTCCATTTTATATTTTAATCTCCTCTCATTAGACCCTACATCACTCCTATGGATTTTAGAGGTTCACAAGAGAATATTTTGGCTCCTTCAACCACTTTCCTCTCGAATTGAAATACAAGTGACTGCGATTTATCTCTCTATGGGATTAGTGTTATCTCCATAACTTGGAATCCTATATTCTCCTCTTCTATCATACTTTGATAGTGATGAATCCTCATGTTTTTGATTGGTTGGATCCTTGATTTAATGGATTATGATTCAAAGTACTCCTTCTTGATCTTCCTCACCTTTGATCCTCTATTAGCGATTCCCGTTTCGAGTGAATGATTATTTGATCATGTGATTAAATATAAGTGGTTATATAAGGATTTTCCCTACAATTGAAACTTTTATTTATTTCTTGAATTGAAATTTATTTTCAATTTTTTTTAAACCTTTAATTGTGATGATTTTATGATCAATTTAAAAGAAATTGTATTTGTGAAATAGAACCTATCCTTAAAGGTTCTAGAAATATGTTGTGATTTTGAGAAAAGATAGTTTGAAATGATCTGATGTTGATTCTCAAGAAATATGGACTTAAATGAAAGATGATTTTGAAAATCATGAATTTGATGAAAATATATGATTTTTTTTTGAAATTTAAAAATCATATTGAAACTTGAAATTGGTCATTTGAACTGTGAATGATGAATTGAATTGAGATTTTCCATGATTGGTCAATTGATTGAATCACATGTGATCCTAAGTAGTTAGTGGGTCACTATCACAAGTATGCTAGTACTCTAAATCCCTATAAATTATTTGATAATGAAAAATCTAACTAAACTAAGTTCAACATGTTTTTCTCTAGATGGGGTGTTGATTGATTGTCCTGATGGACCGAGCCTTAGGGACATTTTCACACATCTTGAGCGCTAATGATTGGATGAGCTGTGAGAGGGTCCTATATCCAGGAACTAACTAACCTCAAGGATTATGATCATAGTGATTTGTTGTGTTTTGATTAATATAGTACATTGATTATAAAACTGTTTTAATTCATTCCCTTGATTTCTAAAAATGTTCATTAAAGCTTGTTTTTTATATATCTTATGTCTACTTGGTTTAAAAGCTTTATTTTATTGGAAATGTGAAATTGATTTGGCATGCCTTGTAATTATCTAAAATTAATCATAAAATGGTTTATTTGTATTGAAATTTCTTATGGAACACTTTGTGAGATCCTACTAGGCTATTCTGCTCACACTTTACTTTTGTGTTTAGGTATTTGTATATTATGTTATGTCAGCTCCAAGAAAATTGAAAATCATCATTGGGAGGTAGTAGGTGTGATTGATTCATGGGAACTTGGGTGATGGCGGTGATAGGTGGAGTTTTGATCCACTCATTGCATATAGATCTTAGGTTTAGTCATGATGGATGTTGCATCATCTTTTGAATGATGTTTTACTTTGGGATATTTGTATATTTTATGTGGTACTTTTCTCTTTGAAGAGTGTTATACATACTGAATATTTATTACTCTTTGTCTTCCACTATTATATACTGATGGTTTTCTCTTATGGAAAAATTGTTCCCATTGACTCTTAGTTGATGTCATGTGATAGTCACCAACCTGTGGGGATTGGGAATGTAACACCCCCAATTTTAGGTAATTGACCCTTTATTTATGTATTTTAAGTATGTAAAGTGTTTGGGTTAAGTTTGGGGAGTTTTAGAGAAGTTTTGAAATGTTTTGGGGGATTTTTTGGAGGTGTAATATTTAGTCACAGTTAGTATAAACTGTGAAACACCTCCTTGGAAACCATGAAACTCAAATAGTGGGCATTATGTAGGCGCACAGTTAGGCACACGGTTTGGAAAAATTGTGTAGATTCCTAGGAGAAACCATGCAAGGTTGGATAGAGAATAAAAGAATATTTGGTTCATGGTTTGTCTAACAGTTCAAGCCAACCATGTGATGGGGGTTTTGAGGCAGTGGCTAGTGTACAATTAGCGCACGATTTTCCTGATTGTGCTCCCTAACCATGAACCATTAAAATTTACATCTAGATTTTGTGGATCTAATCTTATTTACCCCAAAATCCACTCATTTTTTCCCTAAACATGTCATTTCAAAATTTCCTCTCCATCCCAAGGTTGTGTAGGCTAATCCTTTAGATCTAAGAGTAATTCTTAAGAGAATATAAGTGCGTTGGAGGATGGATTTGTTGGTTAGTGCATGTTCTTTGTCTTATTCCTTATATTTATTCTTCTTACCTCTATTGGAATCATGTATTTAATATTTTATGGATAAATCCATGTTGTGTGATTCTGATAATGATTTGATATGATGGTTTTGGTTGAAGGTAACAATATCTAAAGTCAAATATTGAAATTTCAAGTTAGGTTTTTGGTGTTTTTTGTTATTCTTTGGTTTCTCCAACAGTTGTGAGGTGGTTAGCTTCACTCTCAACTCCTCTTATTAGAACTTGAAGGCTTGATTTCAAATTTATGTAATATATTAAATTTAATTGTGTAATTTATGTTTTGTTTTATGGAAACCTCTTTAGTGATGGTTTTGTGAAATTATAGAAATTGACTAGTTTTGTGAAATGTGTTTTTAGTTCATGATTTTAAAATGATGGTTTTAAAATTATACATTGGTTTTTATACATGAAAAAATGTTTGTAGAAATTTTTTCAATAAAATAAATGTTTTATTGAAATGGTTTGGTGTGGTATTTGGCATACATGGTTGGTGTGGGTTCATTTTCATTAACATGACCTTGTGGAAGGGGTGTGTGCCATTGGGGAACTTGATGATGGTTACCTTGTGATGACTTGGTAGATCGAAGAGATACCACTCATGGGCATGGAACTTTCACTTGGGAATGCATTTGTTCATGTGTGGATATATAGATCATGTATTTGGTATGCCAATGGATTTTAGACATGGTTTAAAATACTTTTTTGGTTTCTTTCCTTGGAAAACTATTTGTATTGAAAATTTTTTGGTTTGGAAAAATGTTTTATGCTTTGATATAAACTATTTTAAATTATTTTGAACTATTTTATATAAATGCTCTATCATGTTCTATAATAGTGTCATGAGTTGGGAACTCATTGGGGAAATCCTATTGATTTTTGTACTCACTCCTTGCTTGGGAACTTTGGTTCATTTTCATATGTGATATATCGATATATAGGTAAAGGCAAGGTATTTTAGTTCTTTAGTGATGCATCATGAAAATATGGGCATGGATTGTTGATTTGTATCTTGGATCATGTTGATATCTATGGAGTTTATATCTTTGATGTCGTTCAGTTTTGTTGGTTTTTATTTCTGCTTTGTACTCTAATATAGTTTGGTTTTCTTTGGTTTTCTTTGAGTTAAATTTTGTACTCATGCATCATATATAGGTTATTTGGTTATGGTTATATTGGTTTTATTGTTTTATTTTCAAAGTAAAAATCACCCACTAATTTTTCATGAATCCCCTAGTATTTATTTCCAGTTTTTGATGTCTTGGGGGTATCACCTAAGGCCTAGTAACATTCCACTACCTTCCCAAGCCATTGAGGAGGGGTGGTATGCTATAAATGGTATCTGTTTTTTTGGTCCTGGATTCAAAAATCAATCTATTTTAGTCCTTGATTTGGATTTAAATCATGGATATAGGATCATCGGAACTTGAAATGTAGATCATAAATAGGCATAGCTAACCTATTTATGTTGAACTTCATGTTGCTAGGGATTTTGGGTAAATTAGTGTTTTGAGACACTTCTAGGAGTTGTAAACTCATCTTCATGGGTTTAGTTGATGAGAGGAGCATGAAATTTATTGTTAAGAATAACTTAATACTAGGAGTTCATAATTTATTTTGAGTAATGATTTTTTATTTGGTTAAAAGGTGTTGATTTTTTAAAATAGTTGAAAATGATTTGATTTTAAAAAATCATGGTGGAAATTTCAAAAATGGTTTGAAAGAGGAAATTTGTTGAATTTTTGGAAATCCTTTTCATGATATGTATGAAGTGGTAAAATTGAAATTTCTAAGGATTCAGTTACTAGAGAGTAAGACTAAATGTCATTTTCTTCTAGTTATAGTAAATGGAACAAGGTATTCACTATAGAAACCAACCGTAAGAGGCTACTAAAAATGTGGTTGCACCTGAGCCACATGAAAACCAACAACTAGTTAAGAGTATTTTCTAAGCTTTCTAAGATATGGATAGAGGGAATATAAGGGATGAACCAAGGCAAGTGGATCATTCTATTCAATTTCAAAAGAAAAATCCATCCATCTTTCAGGGTGATTCAAAACTAGAAAAAGCGGAAGTGCGGATAAATAGGATGAATAAAATTTTCAATTTCCTTGACACACAAGATGAGCTGAAGGTGAAGTTGGAAATGTATATATTAGAGGATCGAACACACCAGTTGTGGGATTTATCAGTTCAAGATAAATTGTACCAGGGTATGACATGAGAGGATTTTAAATAATTGTTCAATAAATAATTCTATAATCACACATTCAAAATTACTATAACAATGGACTTATTCAGTTTGAAGTAGGAGAATCTCTTGTTAATAGAGTATGCAGCTAAATTTATGAATTTATTTCTCTTTTCATTGGAATTTTTTGTAAGTTCATCCTTGAATACACACATTTTTTAATTGAGGTTAAGTTTAGAGATTCGCTAAAACATTTTCATGCTTTTTACAATGGATTATACAAAGATGGTAAATAGGGTAACGATGGTGTAAAGTGACATCTCAGGTAATGAAGGTGTAGAAAGCATGTTTATACCTATGAGAAATGGTGGGAAATATAATGTTGGGAATAATAGTAAGAGAGACACCTATTTCCAAGGTGGAATTATGTCTCAGAATTGGGTAATGAGATGAGTGAATCTTACTCCTAAATAGAAGAGTAATACCATATGATTCCAGTGTGGTTATTTTGAGTGTATGAAATGAGATTTTACAACACACCTAGATCATCAAAAAATTGAAACCATATGGGTAGTCTTCAGCACTATTGTTATGGTGATCCAAGTTTTGGTTCTAAGTACACATCTCATACTTCTCTAGAATTGTATGTTTTTACGGGATGAGGGAAGCAGAATAATTCTCATCAACATAACCAAACTATCTATAGTGATTCTAAAAATACCATGAATCCTCAACTAGTGTAATCTTAATAGGGTAATAAAGAGCAAGGTTCAGTGAGTAATAAACTTTATGGAGCTGAGAAAATAATAGTAGATGATCAATCTAGACCTTCTACAGTAAGAGGTATTATTATTTTGAATTATACCCTTATACAAGTTTTTTTGATACAGGTTTATCTCATTAATTTATTTTTTATTTTTTTATTGGTATTCTGGGTTTGCATGTTGATATGATGCCTTATGTTTTGAAACTTCAAACTCTTCTTGGCCAAAGATAATGTTGAGAATTTATGTACAAATCATGTTCCATAACTATCAATGGGGATGAATTAAATTGGGATTTTCTCTACTTGAGATGTATGTATATGACTTAATAATAGGTATTTATTGGTTAAAAATGTTCAAATCTTACATCGATTGTTATACCTAAAGGGTTAGTTTTACAACTGATGTTAGCATCGAGAATCTCATCAGAGGAGAGTGAAATGTGAAAGCAAGTGGAGCAGGATTTTTGGCACTAGCAGTTGGAAATATCTCATACTATTTTACATATTTGACCTTGACTTCATTAGATGAGATTAGAAATAGCGGTTTTACAACAATTTTTTTATCAGTTTCCTGATGTTTTTTCTGATAATTTATTAAAGTTTCCTCCCACAAGAGAAGTGGATTTTATGATTGATCTCTTTCTAGGGAACAGTCCAATATCAATTTCATCTTATTGGATGAAACCAATTTAATTAATGGAATTAAAAGTCTAGTTGGAAGATTTATAAAGCAAATGGTTTATTCGGACTAGTATTTCTCCATGGGTAGCAACAATTTTGTTTGTGAAAAAAGGCAGATGGAACTCTTCGGCTGTCTATGGATTATTATAAGCTTAACCAAGTTACGATAAAGAATCAGTATTTTCTACCACACATTGATGATATGTTTGATCAATTGAGGGGAGATCAGTGGTTATCTAAAATTGTCTTGCGTTTAAGATATCACCAATTACGGGTTTAAAAGGAGGATATTCCAAATATATCTTTTAGGAGTCGATATGACCATTACGAGTATGTGGTTATGCCATTCAGTCTTACAAATGCACCAGATGTATTTATGGAGTTTATTGGATATTTTAAAGGTATTTATATTCTTTTGTGGTCGTATTTAGGAATGATATATTAATGTATTCAAGGAAAAAGGTTGGGAATGAGAAACACTTGGTGACAGTGTTGGGTATCTTGCGAGATTATCATCTGTATGTCAAACTTTCAAAGTGTGATTTTTGGATACATGATGTTTCCTTGGATATGTTATCACTAAAAATAGTGTTTGTATGGATTAAGAAATGATAGATGATGTGATCTCTTAGAAACCTCTAAATAATGTATTTGAGAAACACATTTTATTTGGTTTGGTTGGTTATTATTGATATTTTATTCATGAATTTTCATGACTAGGTTCACCAATGACAGCTTTGAAAAGGAAAGGTGTTCCATTTAAATGGAACAAGGGATGTCAGAAATCATTTCAAGAGATTAAATTTCACCTTATATCAACATAGATCTTGATATTTCTAGAATCGGGAATAGGATATGTGGTGTATTGTAATGATTCGAGATCTAGGTTAGGGTGTATTCTCATATAGGGAGATCATGTTGTTTTTTCTTACTAAAAATGGTTATGGTTTCATGAGAATAAATACCCAAAACATGATTTTGAATTATTTTTTTTAGTCTATTCTTTAAATAATTAGAATATTTGCCTCTTTGGTGAGAAATTTATGGTGTTTACGTATCATAATATTTTGAAACACATTTTCTCTCAAAGAAATTTTAATTTGAGATAAATAATATGGATGAAGTATATTCAAATGTTTAAATTTGACTAAATGTGAACACTGAATAAAGTGGAATTTATGGCGGATGCATTAAGTATAAAGTCATATAGTTATTTGGAAAAGGAGGCTTCAGGTCAATGGAAACTAATGTCGGTGATAGCTGATATGCACTTTGATTGTGAAGAATGAGGTAGTGTTGTGGTTTTCTTTCTAGTTTCCTTTTTTCATGATTTTGTTGAGAAGGTTAAAGAGGCATAAACATCTGATCTTAAATGTGATGTGATATGGTCAAAACTCAATGGTGGGGAGACCATTCAGGTATGAATGTTTGATAGAGGGTCAGTTTTGTGTTTTTGAGATTGGATGGTTGTACATATGGATTTTCAGGAACAACTTCTTCATTCTTACCACTATTCGATATGAGTTGTTCATCCTAGAATAAAAAGGATGTATAAGAAACAAAAAATTGTAATTTTTATGGGTTGGTGTGAAAAGAAAAGTGGATGAGTTTGTTATGAGATGTCTCACCTATCAGCAGGTTAAGGCAAAGCACCAACTTCCAGTGATTATGATACAGTATTTATTGATTCCCATATAGAAATGGGAGAAGATATACATGGATTTTGTGATAGGTATCCCAAGGAATGTTCAGAAACATGATGCGATATGGGTAATAGTGGATCAACTCACGAAGTCAGATCATTTTATCTCTATTCATGAATCTCATACGGTGGAGGACTTATCTAAAATCTATATCTAAGAAGTGGTAAAAAGGCATGGTGTGCCATTTTTGATAGCATCAAACTGAGACCCTAGGTTTACATATCATTCTTGGAAATCCTTACAGTAATACTTTGGAACTCAGTTAACTATGAGCATGACGTATCATCCTTAAACAGATGGAAAATCCAAAAGAATGATACAAACATCGGAAGACATTCTCAGGGCTTATATAAAGTATTTTGGTGTCTCATGGGAGGATCTCATACCTTTAGTAGAGTTATCATAAAAAAAATATCAATACTTGATACAAATGGATACTTCTAAAGCATTATATGGGTGTCTTTGTCATTCTCCACTTTTTTGGATGGAAACAGGTGAGACTTCACTATTTGGACCAAGACTTGTGTGCAAGAGACAACATACAAGATTCAGTTGATTGGGAAGAGAATGAAGATGGGTCATAGTTTTCATAAATCATATGTGGATCATTTTTTATGGTCATTTTTGTTCATGGTGAGTGGTCATGTGTTCTTTAGAATCTCTCCAAGGCTTAGGAATCATTATTTTGGGAAGCAGGGAAAGTTATGTCCTCAATACATAGGCCCTTTTGAGATACTTGAACGGGTTCCTGAGGTGGAATATTGGTTAGATTTTCCACCAAATTTTATTTTAGTACATAATGTATTTCATGTATCTCAATTTAAGAATATAAACCTGATCCTGATCATGTGATTTGATGGGATCATGTTGACCTAGATTCGGATTCTACATTGGTTCATGTGCCAATGTGGATTTTTTATAGGAAATAGAAAGTCTTGTAGGTAAAAGGCATCATTCTAGTATAGGTTTTATAGAAACATGGTTTGATTTAGGAAAAAACATGGGAACATGAGAAGGAAATGGTGGAGCAATGGACTGAACTCTTCAAGTCCAATGGCAGTTTTCAACTTTCCTGAGATGAAAATACCAGTGGTGGGGAGAATGTAGCACTCCCAATTTTAAGAACTTGACCATTTATTTATATATTTTAAGTATATAAAGTGTTTGGGTTAAGTTTGGGAGATTTGGAGGAGTTATATAATGTTTTTATTTCTTTTTTGGAGGTACACGGTTTGATAACGATTAACATAAACCATGAAACATCTCCTAGAAAACTGTGTAACTGAAATAGTTGGCACTGGGTAGCACATAGTTAGGTGCAAGGTTTTTCCAAACCATATGGATACCTATGAGAAACCATTCAAATTTGGATAGTTGTTGGATGTTTTTTCTTACTATGTAATCCAACCATTCAAGGTGGGTTTGGAGGCAGTGGCTAGTGAATAGTTTGCCTAACTGTGCTCCCTAACTATGTACCATTAAATTTTAGATCTAGATTTTTTGGATCTAATACTATTTACCCATTAATACACTTATCCCCCCCCCCTAAATAGGCCATTTCATGATTTTCTCTCCCTATCAAGGTTTTGGAGACCAATCTTTTGATTCGAGAGCAATTCCTAGGTGAATCTAAGCACGTTGGAGGTCTTATTTGTTGGAAAGTGCCCATTCTTGGTGGGTTTCTTTAGATTTATTCTTCTTAACTCTATTAGAATCATGTATTTAATCTTTTAGGGATAAATATAGGTTGTGTGATGCCAATATTGATGTGATATTATGGTTTAAGTTGAAGGGAACAAGATATAAGGTCGAATATTGAAGTTTCTAGTCGGGTTTTTGGTGTTTTGTGTCATTATTTGGTGTCGTGGCTTTATTCTCAACTCATATTCTTATAACTTGAAGTATTTATTTCATATTTATTTAATTTATTTAATTTAATTTTGGAATTTATGTGTTATTTTATGGTAAACCCCTTTATTGATGCTTTTTTGGAATTGTGGAAATTGGTTAGTTTTGTGAAATGTGCTTTTGGTTCATGATTTTAAAATGATGATTTTAAAATTATATCTTGGTTTTCATGCATGGAAAAATGTTTGTAGAAATTTTTTCAATAAAATAAATGTTTTATCGAAATGGATAGTCATTTTTGGTTTGCCATGGTATTTGGAATACATGGTTTTCATGGGTTTATTTGCATTAACATGACCCTATGGAAAGGGTGTGTTCCACTGAGGCACTTGGTAATGGTTACCTTGTAATGAATTGGTATATCGATGAGAGGTTGCTCATGAGCATAGAGATTTCACCTGGTTGTGCATGTGTGTGTGTGGATATATGGAACCATCTATTGGGTATGAAAATGGATTTGAGAAATGTTTTAAGACTTGTTTGGTTACTTTGCTTGGAAAACTATTTTTCTTGGAAACTATTTTTTTTAACTATTTTATTCTTTGATATAAACTATTTTAAATTATTTTAAACTATTTTATATAAATTTTCTAATAGGTTTTATCCTAGTGTAATGATTTGGGAAGTCATTGGTGAAATCCCACTGAGTTTTATACTCACCCCCTGCTTGGGAACTTTGGTGCATTTTCAGATGTGATATATTGAGACACAGGTAAAGGAAAGGTATCACAATTATTTATTGATGCATCATAACACTATGGGCATGGATTATTTAGTTGGAGCTTGGAACATGTTGGTATATGTGGATTTTATGTCTTTGGTGTCTTTGATTTTTGTTGGTTTTGGTTTCTGTTTGTACTCTGATATAGTTTGGTTTAGTTTGCTTTTCTTTGAGTTGTATTTTTTACTCATGCATCATATAGATGTTATTTATTTATGTTTATATTGGTTTTGTTTTTGTATTCTCAAAGGTAAAATCATCCCCTAATTATTCATTAAGCCCTTGGAATTTATTGCTAGCCTTTAGTGTCTTAGGGATGTCACATAAGACCTAGTAACATTACACCACCTTCCCAAGCCAATGAAGAGGGGTGGAATGTTACAAGGAATTCCCTTTAGGCTTTGTCAAGGATGAATCAAGTACCGGTGTACCAGAGTATGATGGCTAGTTCATGAAAAAATAGTATCAGAGGGGGTTGAGTATCTTTCATTGATGTCAGTATTCAGTCTAGGATGTCCTAGTGGACTCAAGGTAGGATTGTCGGGACTTTGGGGGTAGTTATGAGTGAGTTCCTAGCCAGATCTCATCTTAGTGAGTCTTAAGTCACTATGAGTGTTAAGGAAAAACCAATTTGAGTAGTAACTTGATTTAATTCTAGTATTTTCCCTAAACATGATCTGATAATTTTGAAATCCCAGAATTTTGAATTCTATTTGATGGAATGGTATTCTGGAATCTCTTGATTGAGTTGATAGTCTGAGTATCCTTACTGATGTTTTAGTTTTGTCTATTGATGTTTTGTAGTACCATGACCCAATAAGATGTTTGAACGGACCTCAAAAGGGGGTTTTTGATGAACCATGACATGAAAACCCTCCACTTGATCAGAATCTATTCGAGATAGTGGTGTGTGTTGTCCAAGCCCTGGAATAGGTTGTTGTACCCAATCTCATTTAGGATTCGGTAGTAGAACATCTAAAGGATGAATCTAGATATCATACTCAATAGTTTCTTAGATAAAAACCATGATATTTCCAAGTCTCAAATGATCCTAAAGAGGTATAGGATTGGTTGAAAAATATTTATCTTCTTCTTGATTTCTTGTAAATGTTGGATGTTATCAAGGTGAAATGTGCTACCTTCAAGCTTGAAGGTCCTAGAATGATGTGGTGGGATTCAATGGTTACGATGAACAAACATGAAGTCTTGGAGTGGAAAAAACTTCAAATCCCTCTTTAAATAATAGTTCTATCCATATTTGATGGTTTTGGAAAAGTCCATGGAGTTTCTTAGCCTCCATCAAGGAAATAGAATTGTGACTCACTATATAAATTGGTTTTCTAAACTTGTTTAGCTTTCTCATGGGGTGGTGAAAAATGAGAAACCAAAGGAATGAAGATTCGATATGGGTATTCAATTTGATATTTTATCTTAGGTTTTTATGTCAAAGCTGACCTCTTATATGGATGTGCTAGATAGAGATTTGATGGAAAATCTTGACTTGGCTAGTAAGTTGTGGTTGACAGGAATTCCCCTTACTCCTAGTGGTAGATCTATGAGTTCCTTTAAAGGAAAGAGAAATTGTGATGAGTTTCATGGCGGTTCATGATAAAAGACATAATACAGACCTTTTTCAGTGTCTGTAAAAGTACCTTTAACTTGGTTTTACTGTGGAATGGTCTAGGATTCGAAATAAGTTTGTATTAGGGCACCAAAGATTTTTGGTTCATGCGGTCATTCAGTCTACAGATAGAAGTTATGTCAAATCTTTTTTACCATATGAAATGGAATGAGATTATTAGATCCTAAGGTATTGTGATGTAGTTATATTCTTTGTGGACTAAGGGGTTCTAGCCATAGGTATCCAGAATAAAAAAAATCATGCAGTGGAAGAGTCACCAGAGGAAGATGATGCAGGTCCAATAATATTAATAGGTTCCATCACTATAGTTTCATCTTTAGTGACTAGTTTATTTGATATTGATGCATATAATTTGTACATATCGACTCATGTTGTGAATTTTTTAAACCTTACTATGAAGCTTATGTCTTATATGATGGATATTTTCATTCCCCTCATAACAAAGAGAGAGCAAGGTATATGATTCCATTCTTACATCTTCTCCTTTTCAAAGATTAATCTCACTTGGAATTTTATTTTTCTCTAAATTAAACCTTTAGATTTCATTTTTTGGTTGGATTGGTAGATTTCCCATAAAGACTAAATTTATTTTTCTCTTCAGTGGGTCTTATTTACTGCACCTGATGGGGTGTGTCGTCTTTTTTAGGGAGAATGGGACCCTAAATTAAGTTGATATGGACCACCACTTTTAGATTTGGGCAGAGTGATGTCGTTGTTTTCTTTTGATCCCTTGAGTGGTGATATTCCTACAGTATTCATTGAGTTTCCTAACATGTTTCCATCTGACTTTTATGGATTACCCCTGGTAAGAGAGGTGAATTTTCCAATTGATTTGGTACCAAGTATCCAGCATATCTCTATTCCCTCTTACCATATGGAACTGAATAAATTAAAGGAGTTAAATACCCAGTTGGTTGATTTTTTGGATAAATTATTCATATGCCCGAGTGTGTCGCCTTGGGTAGCACTTGTTCTTTTTATAAAGAAAATTGATGGGACACTTTTCCTTTGTGTTGATTTCTAGAAACTCAATCGAGTTACGGTAAAAAAAAGGTATCTAGTTCAATTAATTAATGATATATTTGACCACTTAAAAGGAAAAAGTGGTTCTCAAAAATTGGTCATCATTCTAGTTACCACCAGTTGAGAATAAAAAAAATCTGATATTTTAAGGAATTCCTTCAGGAGTCGGTATGGCCATTATGAGTATCTTGTTATATCTTCTGGTTTAACCAATGCTCATATGGTTTTATGGCATTGATGAATAAGATATTTCATGAGTATATTAATTCATTCGTGGTGGTGTTTTTGGATGACATCTTGGTTTACTCTAAGTCTGAGGAGGATCGTGCACATCATCTAAGAGCAGTTATGAAAATTTTGAGAGATCGTTGACTTTATTCAAATCTATCAAAATATGATTTTTGGATTAAAGAATTGAAATTCTTGGTACATGTGGCCTTAGAACATGGTATTTCAATCGACCCTAATAAGGTGATGGTTTTTATGACATGGGAAAAACCACGCAATGTTTTCGATATTTGGACCTTCTTGGGTTTAGAGTAGTATTACTACTAGTTCATCAAATATTTTTCAAAGTAAGCTTCTCCAATGATCGCACTCACTTAGAAAGGGGTAAATTTTATTTGAGACTCGAAATGTGAGAATTTTTTTCATAAGTTAAAGTGTGATGAATTCTATTCCAATTTTGACTCTTCCAAAGGTTAGATAGGGCTAAGTGGTCTTTTGTGATGCAACATGTTTGGGTTTGGGTTGTATTATCATACAGGGTGATCATGTGGTAGCCTATGGTTCTTGAAAAATTAGGTCACATAAGAATAACTCTCCAAACTATGATCTTGAACTCGCAGGTGTGCTACATGTTCTTAAGAATTAGCAGAACTAACTTTTTGGAGAATGATTTACCATGTTTTTTGATCATAAGTTCTTGGGTTATATCTTCTCTCAAAAAGATTTTAATCTCTGATAGAGGTGATGAGTGGAGTATGTGCTATAGAAACATTTCTTTTCTTACATTACTTTTACATAATTTTAATGATAAACAACATAAAAACATTACACCATGAGGATCCAAAGTTTTAGTGTCTTGGGAAAACTAAGACCTTACATAACTTTTACAACATAAAATAATAAAAATTTATTTAAGTCCTTCTTCTCTAGATTCTTATCAACCCTTGAATTCTACTTAGTACAAGTAGTAACCTAAGGATTTAAATTAAAAAAGGGTGAGATAAAATCCTAGTAAGAGGATAGATAAGAACATGGGACAATATAACATGGGGTAAGTATAATCATTATCAAAATAATATAGGCATGGGATCATAATAATGAGAGGAAGAATTTAGATAAGACTTGGAATGTGGAAATGAATAAAAATGAAACATCATGTCTTAGTGTTCAACTACCACAAATATTTGTGAATAAATCTAGTATCATTTTCACACATATTTCACTTTACTCACGAGGTTCTTCACATTACCCAATGCATTAGAGTGCCATATAATTTGGGGTGCACCTGTCACATCATAACATTTACATTATCATGCATGCCACATAGAACATATATAAATCTTGAACAAAAAACAACCCATGTAAAGTAATGGGTTTTAGTTTATAAATCACACATTCATAAACTTTGGGTTCCCAAATGAAAGAGGGAATAACATACTAGATACAATAACCGTCAATTTTGAGTGATAAGTAAAAGGTGTGTTTTGAAAGAAGAGTTCTTTTGGAAAACATTATGTTTGACATAAACTCTAGTGGAAAACATTAATATCCTAGAAAATTTAATATAATTATGAATAAATTATTTTAATTAATTACCATACTAAAAATGGAGTGAAAGATGGAAAACACAAAGAAAGAAAGTTGGGTTTGAGAATTCCCCTAACCTTGTGTTTGAACGCTTTCTTCACTTTAATGTTCTGTATAATCACATTGGATTCATTAATTAACACTTAAATAACCCTTTATACATGGAATATATTAATTATGGTTTTGTTAAGTTATTTTATGGTCCTTTTTATGAGTTATAGAGTTTAAATTTATTGTTCGGGAGTGTTCTTTTTCTTATTTTTCATGAACAGTTCACTTGTACACGTGAATGAAAATTTGTGTAGAACATGCATAAGCATCCAGAATTTCTATTCATTTATATTATTTATATTCCAGGAGTTTAAATGATATTATAACTAATTTTACTATATACTATGAGGATGAATCATTAGTTAAAATTTAATGATGATTATTTTAGGTTAATTTGGGTGATTTTTGGATCACAACGAACATGTTTTGTTTTATCATTATGTATAAAATTTGTTTCCAGAACATAGAAGGGGTTAAAACATAAATATTAAAATATTTTTTAAACCATTTAATGTTTTTATTGATAGAATATAATGCGTTGAAGGAAAATGGAGGTGCATAGCCCATGATGTATGTAAATTAAGACATCACGGACAATGATTTCATTTTTAGAAACAAAGAGAGAGAGAGATAGAGAGAGGATTATAATGAATAATATTCCATTAACATGATATAATACTAGTATATCAATCATACTAGAGTTATCATGGAATTTGGATAAGATAAGTAGAGGATAATAAAAGAAAATAAATGAAATTTGAAAGAAATTTGAAAGAAAAGAGAAAGAGAAATCACCTCTTGAATTCTCATCTCGATATCCTCCTCAAGGGACCTAGGATTGGTCTTTGGATGAGACCATGAGATCCTAGATGTGGGGTAGGATATAGGGAAGGTATTTGAGAAGAATTCATACAAGTCTTGAAGTTTGAGAGGTGTAAGGAAATGAGGTTGTGAGGGGTGGTATTTATAGTAGAAGGGAGGGGTGTTTTCTCAATATTTAATTCATTAGTTTATTAATTTCCCTCAAGAAAATAAATAGTGATGATTCCATGACTAAATACAGTAAATAGAGTATGTGATTTTGAACCAATGGTCATTTACATCATCCATGAATCAAGCATGATGCAGAAATTCATTTATTTAGCATATTTTGTAAATTATCGAATTTTGATATTCCCCAAAAAATAAAGCATTTCAGAAAAATATCAAAAATTCAGCCTAACCATTTTTTTATGAGTAGAATTAAAAAATTAAATCCATTTTATAAAAACAATTTTCTAAATATTAGTAGTTTAATTTTTAATTAAAATCATAATTTACTTGAAAAATAAAAATTTTAAAATTAAAACTATTTTTATAACACTTTGAAAATTTAATTAAGATCTCATAAAATTATCATATAATCATTAGATGTTAAAATAATTATTTATGAATACATTTTATGAAAATAATTTTTCTTTTAAATTATTAAATTAATCATTAAATGTCCATGACTTACAAAAATACCAACACTATAATATAATTATATCATATTATCACTTATAGGATGGATAAATTTTATTTATACTATCATTGGTAAGGTTACTATTCACTTGGTTGATTTACTATTCATAAGGTTCATGTTACTACTCATAAGGGTAATGTTACTATTCCTAAGGGTATGTTACTATTCACCAAAAAAATATGTTTGTCCTATCGTACTCCAAACATCTTACTGATTGCAACCGTGTATGTCAGATTTTTGAAATTCAAATCACAGAAGTGGAAAAATTATGTTTAAAGGTCACATAGAATTTAGTAATTCATTTAATAATGATGTAGAAATGTGTTTCCTAATGTTATTTTATGTTATTATATTACATTATATTACTTTAAGAATAGAGAAATTGCATTGATAAAGTTTAGGTCTTTACATTATTCCCCTCTTTTGAAATTTCCCCCTCGAAATTTCATTTTACATAAATAGGTGAGGGTAATTCTCCTTCATCACATCCTCTGGTTCCCAAGTTGCTTCTTCAAACTTATGTTTCATCCACAAAACTTTGAAAAGGTGGGTTGTCTTTTTGTGTAGAACCTTATCTCTCTGATCTAGAATCTTTACTGGCTTCTCCTCATAATAAAGATCATCTTCCAGTTGTACCACTTATGAGTTCAATACATGTGAGGGATCTGATATGTACTTCTTCGGGAGTGATACATGAAACACATAATGAACTTGAGCCATATTTGGTGGAATCTAAAGCTGATAGGCCACAGATCATATGCAGTCAAGGATCTCAAAGGGGAATATGTACGTTGGGCTTAACTTCCCTTTCTTTCTAAACCACATGACTCTCTTCTGTGTTGATCTTTGAAGGAAGAATTAATCTCTAACATTGAACTACAATTCCCTTCGATGATTATCAACATAGCTCTTTTGTCGACTCTGAGCAGCTTTGATATGTTGTTGGATGGATTGAATCTTCTCAGTCATCTCTTGTACAAGATCAATTCCAAGTAGCTTTCTTTCTCCAACTTCATCCTAATAGGTTGGAGTTCTACATCGCTTTCCATATAGAGCTTCATATGGAGTCATCTAAATACTCGAGTGCAAGATATTGTTGTATGAGAACTCTACCAATAGGAGATGATGATCTGATCCACCTTTTAAATCTAAATAACATGATATTAACATATCTTTGAGTGTCTGAATAGTCCTTTTAGATTGTCCATCAGTTTGGGGGTGATAGGTCATACTGAAATTCAATTCAATACCCATGGAATGTTGAAGACTCCTCTGGAATTTATATGTGAACCTTGGATCATGATCAGAGACAATAGAGATTGAAACCCCATGTTATCTCACCAGTTCCTTCACATATATCTTTGAAAGTTGTTCAAGAAAGATATCCTCCTGAATAGAAATAAAGTGGTCAATCTTGGTGAGTTAGTCCACCATAACCCATATCACATTATTTCCCTAGTAAGTCTTTAGGATACCCATGACAAAATACATAGTGATATTATCCCATTTCCACACGGGTATAGAAAATGGTTGCATCATCCCTTTGGACTTTTTTTGCTCTGCTTTAACTTGCTGACATATCAAGAACCTTGAGATATACTTAGAAATATCCTTCTTCATATTGTCCCACCAGAAGTGTTCTTGAAGATCATGGTACATCTTGGTGCTACTGGGATGGATAGAGAAAGGTGAGATATGTGCATTATAAAATATATCCTTCTTTATCCCAGGTGATGAAGGCACACAATGTCGTTTTCCAAACCTAATCACACCATCATCATCGATATGGAACTCTTAAAGCTTCTCTTCCTTTACTGCATTCACCTTATTTTGTAACTCCAGATCATCCTTGTGTGCCTCCTTAACATTATCTTGGATAAATGCTTGTGAAATCATTTAGTAAAGGTAGGATGTATTCCCTGCTGTTATGATTTCCAAATACATCCTTTGCATATCCATGAAGATAGGGTTTTTTCTCAATTTGCATCATGGATAGAGCAGCAGGTTCTTTTTAGGTAAGAGCATTAGCTACCTTGTTTGCCCTGCCAAGATGATAGTCAATAGAGAAATCATAGTCTTTGATTATCTATAAGCATCTCCTTTGACGAGTGTTGATCTTCTTTTGTGTGAATATATAATTTAGACTCTTGTCATTGGTATATATGTCACAGTTCTCACCATAGAGGTAGTGCCGCCAGATTTTCAAAGAAAAGGTTACAGCTGCTAGCTCTAGATCACGTGTCGGGTAGTTCTTCTCATGGATCTTAAACTACCATGAGGCATAGGCTATCACATTATAATTTTCAGGAATACACAACCCAATCCTTTCTTGGAAGCATCACCTTATATCACAAAACTTTCTCCACTCTTCAGTAATGTGAGTAAAGGTTCAGTGATCAACCTTCTCTTTAACCCCTTGAATATTTTCTCACATTCTTCTGTCTAGATATAATTTACCCCTTTCTTTGTAAAATTAGTTCACGGGCTTAAAAATCATGAGAAATATCTCACAAAACTTCAGTAGTACCGAGCTAATCCAAGAAAACTACAGACTTCTATGATACTAGAGGGTTTGGTTTATTCCTCAATCGCCTTTGTTTTTGAAGGGTCCACAAAAATTCCCTCACTTGTGATCACGTGTCCCAAGAACATGACATGCTTCATCCAAAAGTCAAACTTTATGAACTTTTTTTACAAATTCTCCCTTCTCAATGTCGCCAACACAAGCCTTATATGTTCTTCATGTTCCTCATTTATCTTTGAGTGGATGAGAATATCAACAATAACCACTACCACAAATTTGTCAAGGTAATGTCTAAATACTCTATTCATAAAATCCATGAAAATATTATGTCCATTAGTAACTATGAAGGGCATCAATAGAAACTCATAATGCCCATACCTTATACAGAAGAGAGTCTTATGAATATATTCATTCTTAACCTTTAGCTGATGATATCCGGAATGAAGATCAACCTTTGAGAAGTACTGAGCTCCTCATAGAAAACTGAACAAGTCTTAAATACTTGGGAGAGGATACTTGTTCTTTATGGTGATCTTGTTGAGTTCTCTATAATCAATACACAACAGCATTGATCCATCCTTCTTCTTCACAAAGAGAATTGGTGCACCCCAAGATGATGTACAAGGGTGTATGAACCCTTTTTCCAAATGATCTTGTAGATATATATTTAACTCCTCCAGTTTGATAGGATTCATCCAATAGGGAAACTTTGAGAAAGGATTAGCTCTGGGTATGAGTTAAATTGAGGACTCTACCTCACGATCTAGTATAAGTTGAGTTAAATCTTCGAGAAATATATCACTGTATTCCCTCACAATGGGAACTTTCTCTAGGTTGACGCTTTCACTACTAGAAATTTAGGCTATAGCCACGGTTTTGAACCATGGATATAATCCCAAAAATCGTGTTTATAGGTTATATCCATGGTTTAATGAACCATGGATAGTATTGGTGTGGCTATAGAGAAAACCCTATAGCTATAGTTTCAAACTGTGGCTAAATCCCTATAGCCACAGTTCCAAATGTGGTTAAAGATTTAGCCACACGTGGGCTATAGCCACAGTTTCAAATCATGAGTATATCCCTTCCCATTTCATAACACCCCTAGAAATACCCCCCCCCCCCCCGGATAGACCCCTCCCCCCTACAAACCCCCTTGTACCCCCCTTGGACAGCACTCATCCCTCCTGGACACCCCCTGGACAACACCCCCCTCCTGGACACCACCTTAGATAGCCCACCCCCTCCTAGACAGCACCCCTAAATAGCTCCCCCCCCCCCATCATGGACACCCCCTGGAACCCCCTCCCTCATTTACAATACCCCTGGACACCCCCCCCCCCCCCCCGCCTCCTGGACACCCCACCCCCCTCTGGGACAGCCCCCCCCCCCCCCCCCCCCCCCCCCCCGCACACACACACACACCTCCTAGACACCCACCCTCTTGAACTTAAGGTCCTGGAATATGAAATTATACTCATTAATAACTTAATTCATAACCTATTATACATGTATTTAGTTTATCATAATTCTATTTAGTTCATTTATGTCCTTATTGATATCGAATTCAGTCGTTCCATAGTGTTCATTTTCTTGATTTTCATAATCGGTTCACTTGTTTTTAAGTAATGGAGTTCATGTCGAATATTTTTAAATATCCGGAATTAAAATTACATATTATTTATGAACATAAATAATTTTAATGGTCATTTATATCATTTGGATACATGGAATGAGGATGAATCATTAGATGACAACCACTTCGATTATTTGGCGGTATTTGTATTATTATGAACTTGTTTTGTCATAAAAATTAATAATATGTACATATATAGGTTCCTTAATATTAATTATGTTATAATACATATATTATATTTTTTTTAAACCATCTAAATAGTTTCATGATCAGTAATTAAGGAGAAATTGAAGAACAAAACTTTGTCGTCCACAATGGTTATAAATTGGAACCTCATGGACGTTGATTTCATTTATAAAAATAAAAGGGAGGGAGTAAGAATATCGATGATGGTTCTTCCATTAACATGATAAAATTATAGTATATATATGATACTGAAGTTATCATGGTCATTTGTATAGATGAGGTGAGGAGAGAAAAAGAAAAGAGATGAACTTGAAAATAAAAGAAAAGTTGTGAGATCCCTTATGAAAATTTGGCAGCCTAACGGCATCGCTTAAAATTTCATAAAATGAATTGATGAGAGAAAAATGGTATCTCATAATATTTAAATAAAAATTTCAGTAATATGAATACATAATATCAAACCCCAACATATGAGAATGCAAATCCAAATATATAACATAAAATAAGTGTTGACTAAATGAGGAGGGTGAAAGGTTCCCTTACCTTGTAGAGTAACTCCTAGAACTTGAAGGTTGGGACCTTGGGGGATTAAGTACACATTGGGAGGACTCATAGGGAGGTAAAACCACCATATATTTGAGGAATATGGATTTTTAATAAAATAAAACGAAGGGATGAGTAGGTATTTATAGAAAAAAAGAGGGAGTTTTTTAATAATTTCAAAGGAACACCTCAGTAGTGGTTTTTGCAAAACCATGGGCTTGTCCATGGTATTTGCCCATGGTTTTAGCCACTTGGGACACCTCATGTCATATTTTAATTTACATAAGTCTACCAGCCATTTATTTTAATTATTATGTCATTATGATTTCATTAAACTACCGAAAACTCAAAACTGTATTTTTACTATTCACCAAAAATTCAAGTATTTTAGAAAAATCCCAAAAATTCACCCTAACCATTTTTTGACGTGTATAATTAAAAAATTAACTAAATTTTTGTAAAATACATTTCTAAATATTTTTAATTTAATTTTTAAATAAAATCATAATTTATTCCAAAAAACCACTTTAAAACTATAACTCGTTTTATAAGACCTTGAGAAATTAATCATGGCCCTGAAAAATTATCTTATAATCATAAGAAAATAAAGTAACAATTTGTTATTAAATTTTATGAAAATACATTTCCATTTTAAATTATAAAATTAATCAAAAAATTGTAATTTAAATATTTATGTCATACAAAAATACCAATACTTATACTATGATCGTTTTTTCACTTTTAAGATGTCTAAATTGTATTTATACATTCATGGGTGAAGTTTAAATATTTTTACATGACATATTATTAATTACTATTCATTACTATTCATAAGGGTATGTCACTATTCATAAGGGTATTTTACTATTCACCAAAAATTAAGTTTGCCTTATGAGACTCTAAATATCTTATTGAACGCAACCGTGTATGTCAGTTTTTCCAAATTCAAATCACAGAGGTGAAAAAATTATTTTTAATTGACTAGGTTATAACAAAGTGGTGTTTTTTATAGACGTAGTGTTTCATGAATCCTATAATAAATCTATTTTTAAATTCTTGGGGTGTTACATTATTCCCTCCTTACAAAAATTTCATCCTCGAAATTTGAAATTGAACTTCAAAAGATAATGGTTGATACTTGAAAATTCCCTTATGGGAAAACCACATCAATAATATAGTTAAAATATTCTATTAATAAGAGGAAAGTGGAAAGCATCATTTACTAAAAAATAACGCATTTTAATTAGAAAACATGGTCAAGGAAGAACAACTAAATCGTCATGTGGCAACATTAAACTCTAAAACTCATACAATGATCAACTTAAATCATTTTGTAAATGGTTAAAAATTCCAAAATATTATTATTCAACACATTATAATGAAGGCCTATAAATTTCCAAGATGAACTTATCATTAACCCTTAATCAACAAGAAGAATCTCTAAAAGTCACATTCCAAACATGTGAATAACATCATCATGTATCCTCTTGAAATATGGTAATAAATTGAATTACCAAAAAAACCATATCAGAAACATGCATTCCTATGTATTCCGTAAGTAAGATACATGTTATTGGATATATTCCTTAAAACCAAAAGTGTCGTCAACTCCATCGATGATAACATAGACCACTTCTCGATAAGTTAATGATCAATTCCAAGGTAGTCAGTACTTATATGAATCAATTATCTCTTCATCATTATCTCTATATGAGATATATATATTAAGGGTGGTCTTTCCCTCAATCATGTGTTTTCTAAAAAGTTTAACTTTCTACTAAATCACTTTTCCTTTGTAACATATGACCCCAAATCCTTAATGAAATAGTACTGGAGTACAATACTAATAAATCTCATAATTCTTACAACCAGTACAATACTGACAAAATATTCAAATGACATGATTCTTGACTAGGAATATTAATCATTCTACTTCATATACAGTAGTATCATAACTTGATCATTATCCAAAATCATCATTTGGGGTATATTCCTTTAAATCTTGGGACATTGATTCACATAGTGTCCCATCTCCTTGCAGTTGAAGCATTGAATATAGGGAAATTATTTCCTTGTCTTGCAATTATGAGCATGGTGTCCTTTTCCTCCACACTTGAAGCAAACTCCTTTTCCTATCAAGCATATACCAAGGTATTTCCTTCCAAAATTATCACATGTGGGAAAATACATCTTTATCTTCTTCCCTTTATCCATGTTTTTATTTTCCATCCTATTCTTATTTTGCTTCCCTTCAAATCCATAGGACTTAGAGAAGCCTTTACATACCTTATCAACACATGATACTATTTCCTCATATGATGAGGATACTTAGGAGACAATATTCTTTTAAAATGATGGCTTAAGACCATCAGATATATGATCCTTCTTACTCTTCACATCTCGTGCATTGGTGAAGTTATCATTTATTTTTCTAGGTTCCATTTCTAATCAATTCCATATTATATATTAGCTGGTAACATTATGAACTCTCTATGACTCTAAACATGGTATATCACATAGCATAAATTTATGCATTGTAAATACTAGAATCATATACTTTGGTTAATTTGGGGGCCTAAATCCTTTATAATGGTGGGAAAATAAAATGTGAATTATCCTAAACATATCCCCTGGGAGTTTCAATACCAAAAGTGCAACAAAGCCTGTTGTTGTGTACCAGGATACCCCGGGTCAAGCCTGAAACTCCTTGTCGGAGTTTTCACTCCTAGGTACATATGTGCCAGATCCACCTCTACCTGTTTGTATCCAGACAGGGATTTATTTGATAGAATGGTCCAAATATTCTATTATTTACCAAAATACCAAGATGTTCTTGTATTATTATCCTCAAATAATATCCTAGGGATTTTTTTCCCTAATCAAGGTTTTCTAACTCTAGTTTCCAAGTTTTTTACAAAACTTCCTTTGATACTAACTGTAAGGACCTGACCCCAGTTGCTCGGAGCTGGTGACTTATTTTATTACATTGTCATATAAACAAGGAATATACATCCTGAAGGACTAAGTAGTTTAGTAGTTTTTGGAAATAAGATACATAAATAAGTTCAAATTTACATATTGAAAGGAAAACAGCACTAATTTATTCTTTTAGAAACATCTAAGCCTCCAAGATTATGCTTGAAATTCACTCATAACTAACTTATTCATATCCCAATAAAATGAAACATAAGAAATGGGTGACCTCAAACACTCAGTAAGAGTAAGTAATACAGTGGAAGATAACATAAACATTAGACACGGTGAATAAATGAAAACACATGCCTTTATAAATAATAAACATTAACACATTATGACACGAATATGAGATGAGTAAATATTGCCAAAATATAACATAATCTTGGGTATTCTACTAGTCAAATAAAAACATGAACTTTCAATTACTAGATTCATAATGAGGGAAGTGCATATTCTGGACAACATAACCATACTGTTGAGGCCTCGTACCAAGACCATAAATAATCATTTTGTCAAGGCCTTGTTCCATGACCGTAGTTTGTCTCATGAGACCTACCGATGCATAGAGGGACTATAGTGAGCCCCACCCATCACATAATAAGTCCAATGAATTCCTCATATGAGTGGGGATAAACATAAAAATACATATACATTCATATTGAAACTATCATATGAAATGTAACTAACTTTCCCCAATCATTAAACATTAACACTAACCATTCAGAGTAAGTTGGTGAATGGTTTTAAGATAGCACATCCACAATAAAACTAATAATAAACCATTAAATTAAATATGTTAGATGATATCATAGGAGATAAACCTCAATGAAGTACAATATTCAACAAAGGACGGTGACATAGATAAAGATACTTTTAAATGAGACCATTGAAAATCCTTGAGGAAATAACCTTAAACATTACAAAGTGTCTCATACCACCTTGAAACATTCAAATAATAATACCTTAGAATATTATAATAATAAGGAGACTTTTGATATGATATACCAAAGTTTAGTATACACACCACATGTAAGAAGTAGGTGGTGAACAAGGAATATATCTCATAAAAGATAAAGTGAGATGAGAAAAATCCTTTTTACTTTGGAAAGAAGAGTTCTTTTGAAAAATCCTTTGTATTTGCCATGAAATAAGTTTTTAAAAATGAATATACTAGAAAATAAAATACTAGGACATTGAAATTATATTTTATGCATAAATGATGTCCCACTGAAGTGAAATCATGTAAAAAGAGTTCTTAAAATTCTTTAGAACTAAATCATTTTAAAGTATTTTAAGGAAAGTATTAAAGAGAATTTTAAAGTGGAAAGACATGTTTGTTATATTAAATAAAAAAATGATCCAAGATCATTTTTCATTATAAAATGAGTGTTCTTATAAAAATAATTCTGGCTTAAAATAGATTCCGGTGTACACTTGAAAACGGGTAACAATTTGAAAAGATCCCTTGAATTGGGTTTGTATTTCAGAAATAATTTTGAAATTTCCTTTAAAAACATGTAACTCTGCATAAAATAAGGAATTATTCTGGTTGGTAAACATATATAAAACACTCACACATAATTTATGAGGTGTACATAATAATACATAAGAATTTCATAGAGGTAATTAGACAATTAAAGTAACCCGAATGAAAATGTAAGTTCGGGTGGAAAACCCTTACCACTTTGTAATCAAACAATTCGTATGCCCCAAAATTAATAATATTAAAATGATACATTGAATACCATGAAAATAAATATATTCATGATATTTTACATAAATGGTCAGTATACATACACCATACACAAGTATTAGTATTGAATATGGAAAATCTCACAAAAATGGAAGTGAGATGAAGAAACCCTTACCTTAAGTCCGAATGTGTTCCGATATTGAACTTAAGGTACTAGAATATGAAATTATACTCATTAATAACTTAATTAAGAACCTATTAGACATGTATTTAGTTTATCATAATTATTTTTAGTTCATTTATGTCTTTATTGATATCGAATTCCGTCGTTCTAGAGTGTTAATTTTCTTGATTTTCATAATCGGTTCACTTGTTTTTAAGTAATGGAGTCCGTGTGGAATGGTTGTAAATATCCAAAATTGAAATTACATATTATTTATGATCATAAAAAATTTTAATGTTCATTTATATCATTTTTTTACATGGAATGAGGATGAATCATTAGATTACAACCACTTCGATTATTTGGCGGTATTTAGATTATTATGAACTAGTTTTGTCATAAAAAATTATAATATGTACATATAAAAGTTCCTGAATATTAATTAGGTTATAATACATATATTATAGTCTGGTTCAACCATATAAATGGTTTCATGACCATTAATGAAGAATAAATTGAAGAACGAAACTTCGTCGTCCACGAAGGTTATAAATCGGAACCTCATGGATGTTGATTTCGTTTATAAAAATAAAAGGGAGGGAGTAAGAATATTGTTGGTTTTTCTTCCATTAACATGATATAATTTTAGTATATAGATGATAATAGAGTTATAATAGTCATTTTTATAGAGGAGGTGAGGAGATAAAAATAAAAGAGATGAACTTGAAAATAAAAGAAAAGTTGAGAGATCCCTTATGAAAATTCGGCAGTCTAACGACGTCACTTAAAATTTCATAAAATTAATTGATGAGAGAAAAATAGTATCTCATAATATGGACATAAAAAGTAAATTAAGAGAAACACATAATATCAAACCCCAACATATGAAAAAAAAATCAAAAAAATAACATAAAAGAAGTGTTGACTAAAAGAGGAGGGTGAAAGGTTCCCTTGCCTTGTAGAGTAACTCCTAGAACTTGAAGGTTGGGACCTTGGGGGATTAAGGACACCTTGGGAGTACTCATAGGGAGGTAAAATGACCAGATATTAGAGAATTGGGGATTTGGAATTAAAGAAAATGAAGGGATGAGTGGGTAATTATAGAAAAAGGGAGGGAGTTTTTTAATAATTTCAAAGGGACACCTCATTAGTGGTTTTTGCAAAACCATGGGATTTTCCATGGTATTTGCCCATGGTTTTAGCCACTTGGGACACCTCATGTTATATGTTACTATACACAAGTCAAACAGCCTTTTATTTTAATTATTATGTCATTATGATGTCATTAAACTACCGAAAACTCAAAATTGTATTTTTACTATTCATGAAAGATTCAAGTATTTTAGAAAAATCCCAAAAATTCACCCTAACCATTTTTTGATGTGTAGAATTAAAAAATTAACTACATTTTTTGAAACTAATTTTATAATATTTTTAATTTAATTTTCAAATAAAATCATAATTTATTCTAAAAAACCACTTTAAAACTATAACTCGTTTTATAAGACCTTGAGAAATTAATCAAGGTACTGTAAAATTATCTTATAATCATAACACAATAAAGTAAAAAAAAATTATTACATTTTATTAAAATACATTTCCATTTTAAATTATTAAATTAATCAGAAAATTGTAATTTAAATATTTATATCATACAAAAATATCAGTACTTATACTATGATCGTCTTTTCACTTTTAAGATGTTTAAATTGTATTTATACATTCATGGGTGAAGTTTATATTTTTTTTATATGATTTACTATTCATTACTATTCATAAGGGTATGTCACTATTCATAAGGGTATTTTACTATCCACCAAAAATTAAGTTTGTCTCATCAGACTCTAAATATTTTACTAAACGCAACCGTGTATGTCAGCTTTTTAAAATTCAAATCATAGAGGTGGAAAAATTATGTTTACTTGACTAGGTTATAACAAAGTGATATTTTTTAGTGACTTAGTGTTTCATGCATCCTATAATAAATCTATTTGTGAATTTTTCACAACCCGACCTAATGGGGCTTGAGCCACGACTCCCCAAGACCGCCTCCAATAGGCCAGGAGCTGGCGTCTAGCACCGAGCAGGCTATCACACACATGGGAGGCATTAGCCCAAGGTACCTGTACACACGCACCCAAAAACACCTCCATGAGACCGTGCAGAGATATATAAAACTGAAAAGAAAATTCATGCATACATCTATCCCACAACCAGAGTACAGCAGAAGTACAAAAGGGCAAAACAAGGCTCACCAAAGGAAAACAACAAAAGTGTCCAACCTGCTTAGAAGGAGGGAAAACACTTCCAAAAACACTTTCCAGTAATCTCCTCGGCACCGCTATGGTAAACACCCTAGTCAAACCCGCTCACTTAGCTCCACCTGTTCTGGGTCCTCCTGGGACTCCGTCGAAAGGCCTGTGGTCTGCACAAGACACAAACATGTGTGGGCAAAGCCCGTGCAGGGGTGAGTATAACAATACTTAGTGGGCACCCCAAAAACCCAAAACAAAAGAGAGAAACTAAAAGGAAATAGTCCGCTCATCCCAGCCATAGAGAACCCAGATGAGTGAGAAACTCCATCTTGTGACCATCCTCGGCTAAACGCAACTAGTCAGCTCAAACCAGGTGTATTCCCATACATACACCTTGAACATCCAGATATACTCAGCTCATGCACCAAGCCACATGAGGTACCGACCTCATCACCAGCAATAGTTCACAACCAGGAGAACACACTCCATGATCACTGTCATCCCATATGACACTCATCCGAAAGATACACTCCATCGGGTCCCACATAAACACCTCAGATGCTCACCCGAGAGATCACGCTCGTCAGATATTGTCACTGAGGAAAACCACGCAGAAACAACATAAACACCAAACTCCTCGGATAGGGGATCACCCCTAGGGTCCTCTAGGGGATACCAGAACCCACACTGGTATAAAAAGATCCCAAAGATAGGGGATAACTCCCAGGGTCCGCTAGGGGATACCACAACCCGATCTGGCATTCGTAGATCTCACAGATAGGGGATCACTCCCAGGATTCACTAGGGGATACCACAACCTGATATGGCGCTCGTTAGAAACATGTCACTCAGATATAAGAACGTCACCCATGTCACGACAGTCAAGACGATACTAAAACCCTATCTGGTACATCTCATGTTATAGGGGATCGAACTGACGATGTCGCAACCCTAAAGAAACCACACGCTGAGTAGGGGATCGTATAACCAATGATACTGCAACCCTACTAAAAACCTCATGCTGAGTAAGGGATTGTATACTCGACGATGCCACAACCCTACTGAGAACGGTCCACCACATATGGGATCATATTCCCGATGATTCCATAAACCCTACGGGGTTAACCTGCTAGATAGGGGATCGCCGCTCGTGGATAAGTGGTCACAACGATACCAAGAACCCGATTTAGGGAAACGATGCTAGAGAATCCCACTTCGGGCCCACCGGAGGGATACCACAACTATAATAGATTAAACATCCCATTGAGAGGATCACAAACCTATACTAAGGTTGTGATTCCATGTGAACCCTCGTAGGAATGAACCAAGGGAGTATCCTCAACCACTACTGGTCTAAACGTCGCTAACCCGAGCGACAAGCCACAATACCACACCATACACCTCCAAGGTCGATACTGAGGCCACCATCACGATCCACACGGAAAAACATGCAGGATAGGCTATTTACTCGCCCGAAACGGACATCCGGTGAAAAGGCACTATTCACCATAGCTAGCCAGTGCGGGGCCCACACAACAATCCCGAAACTCATCAAGCGGATCATACCACTGGGATCCCCTCGAAAAAACATGCGGGGTCGCCTACTCGATCATCCCAAATGGACACCCAGTGAAAAAGGTATTATTTACCGAAGCCAACCCGGGTGGGGCCCACACCACAATCTTGAAACTCATCAAACGGATCACACCATTGCAATACTCTCGAAAAAACACACATGATCGACTATTCAATCACCAGAATCGAATTCTTAGTGAGAAAGTTGCGTTTCTCCATAAACACCAGAACACGGCCTCGTGAGGCCCACACCCTGTTCTCGATCCCAACACCCAGAAACTGTCTCGAAAATTACGTTTTACCATCAGGGTCTCAACGCCACTGACGACACTTCATTTGGACACTTCATACAGGAGTTATGGTGGGTCGAAGATGAATAATAATAAAATATTATTATTATTTCAACCTTTAATAGCCTCAGGCCACGAACCCAACTCATAAAATTTCCAAATTAAACCCAAAAGTTTCATCTTGATGCAAGGAACGCGTCGCCGCAAACGGCTTGCAATTTGGACTCCCGATATGCATTTTACGGGGGTATAAAGAGCTTCCGAAATATTCTGGCCGGACCACTGCTGGCTCACCGGAAAACTAACCGGATCGCCGCGCCGACCTTACCGGACCACCGCACCACCGCACCGCCTGCCGGATTCCGCTGTGCCACCGCCGCCCTTGCCGGATTCCACCATGGTCGTCGCTGAAATTCGGGTTTTCCGCCGGAAAACTTCCGGGAACCCCCGGTAGCACCCTGGTGCTCCAAAATCATATTTGAAACATGTTTTGGAAACCTCGGGACCCAAAATATACAACCCTTATGACGATTTGAAGAAAAAAGCACATAAATGGGGTCCAGGATTTTAAAACTTAAACCACCTACTAGTTGGCGGATCGCCGAAGCTTCGGGTGCAGAACGACGGCTGCGACACGCTGGAGCTCGATCCGCTGAAGATCGGCACTGAAAACAGACGCACAGGGCTCGATTCGATGAAGAAACGGAGGAGGGGATGGATGAGACATCTCCTATGGGAGAGGATATGGGTGGGAGGTGATTGATTTCTTTTTTTTTAATTAAAAACTCCATTTAAACTTCCCCATCAACACACCTCCGACCCGGCTCCCAACGCTGACAAAAATTATGTCACGCCTAGGGTAAACACGGCATTATGAACGCAACGACACACACATAATTGCGATCTGAGACTCCGTTCAGGAGTTATTTGAACTAAAGCTTGTAATTAAACTTTTCCATTTATTTACGAAAATGCCCCTGGCAGCTTTTCTCACCGCGGGCCCGCGCCCGCAAAGTTTAGACCCCGCCTAGGGTAAACGGAACGTTTCGGACGCAACTGTGCCCTCGGATTCCCGTTTTGAGATACATTTTAGGAGATAACACACCCCCACCACGTTCATAGTATAAAAATACTTAATATTTTTATAAAATTAATTCCGGACACACCGGGACTCGGAATCGCACGCCGTCTTCGTGCCCAGCTCTGGAATTATTCATAGATATATTCCAAAGTCTGACAGGTCCAAAACCCGAGTCGCTACATCCATACCACCTTCGAACTTTTCATCCCTGAAAATCCATAAGCACAAGGAAAGCAACTGGAGTCCCAACTAGGTCTCCCACGCCAGTGATTTCACTAACAAACACCCCGGATCAAACACATAAGTCAGAGGGACTCATCCACCACACCTCAACACTATCTGCTTTGGGCGGCACTGACTCGCCCGCACGGTTTTTTTTGCATCACCAAAACGTGTCTCAGTGGGGGAAGGATACCTCTTCCTCACGCATTTTAAGAATGCCGAACAACACCCACAGAGGGGCTTACGAATTCCCTGAACAAAACTCGAGCAAGCAACAGAAAGGGAAGAGTACCGCTAAACAGTGTCTATCAAAACTATTACAGAAAGTAGAAAGGACACAAGGCGTATCTTTATCCATCCGCAGAGCCTCTGGGTCAACAGCCTCTAAGGCTTTCAGCTGTCCTCGCCCTCGGCCACCAGCTCCCTGAGCCCGGTGTTGACCACCTGGGGGTGGGGGTGGTGGCAACTAATACCACCTACCACCTCCTACTGCTGCACCAACTCCATCGCCATGTCTGTCGCCTTGCAGATCTCCTTCCTCGAGACACTGCCTCTACTAAGGCGGTCTATCGACCGGCTCCATCTCAGTAGCACGACGAGTCAGACAATCTCTAGAAATATGTCATCGACCATCGCATGTGTAACACCACCTCTCCTGCGGCTGACCAAAACTGGCATGCGAGCCCTGTGAACCCTGAGCCTAAGATCCTCCATCCTGGGGTCGCCTCCTGAAATATCGGCCATGCCCAGACCCCTGCGTCTGCCGCCGACTACCACCTGCCGACGTCCCAGCTGCCACATGCCCAACACTGACGGGCTGAATCTGATCATCCAGAAATCTCTCCACCACCAAAGCTCACTCTAGTACTCCAGCATAGGTGGTCAGGCATAAGGAAACCACACCTGCTTGGATGTCCCTGCGTAGGCCCTACTCGAAGGTCTGATCCCTAAAGAACGGGTCTCGAACCATATCCAGGAAGTAGAATGATAGGTATGTAAACCTTATTGAGTACTCCAACATAGTCATGCCCTTCTGCCGAAGCTGCAGAAGCTCCTGGATCTGCACTGACCTCAGCGCCACCAGATAGAACACTTCCCTGAAGAGCCGCTCAAACTTTTCCCATGTGAGAGTCTCCTCAGCGTGGGACCACATCACCAAACTTCACCATCACCCGGCCGAACCATGCAGAAGTCTCACCGCTAAGACCACCATCTGATCTGGGGGTGTCCTCAACAGGCGGAAAACACGGGTGACTGCTTCGAGCCAGTCATTAGTTGCCTAAGGGTCTGGATAACCCCGGAACCTCAAAGGTCGCTGCCTCTGGAACTCATTCAACGTACTCAGCCTGTGCACAACCTCATCCTGCACTAACGACACAACCAGCTACTCTACAGGTGGTGGCTCAACTGGAGGACCACCTGGAGGTCCAACTTCAGAACCTGCACCCTGGTCCACAGCCTCTACACGGGGCAAATCATCACCACAATCCCACTATGGAACCCTCACTGGTTGTCGTCATGGAGGCATCCTCAAATATAATGAAGACGCACCACACTCAAAGAGTATATCCATGGAGATGAATCAAGAAGAACAAGGAAAACCCAAAACCCAGTCCTACATGATGCATGTACCATTATGTCCCTAAGACTAGTGCCCTAATGTACCGAGTTGAAAGGAAGGTTATCAGAGTCCTTATGAATGGATATGTAGGCCGCCGCACCAACACTGGAGTCCCTGGCCTGAAAGCCAAACTCAAAACATCTTGACACTGTCGCTATACAACCTAAACCAAATGCACAGCTAGACCAGCAACGCTCTGAGATCCTAAAGGTGGAACCTCCTCTGATACCACTCTGTCACGACCCGACCCAAAGAGGCTCGAGCCGAAAATCCCCAATCCTATCTCCAATAGGCAAGGGGTTGGAATCTAGTGAAGAGTAGGCTATCACACACATGGGAGGCATTATCCCAGGGTACCTGTACACACGCACCCAAAAACACCTCCATGAGACAGTGCAGAGATATATAAAACTGAAAATAAAATGCATGCATACATCTATCCCACAACTAGAGTACAACAGAAGTACAAAAGGGAAAAATAGGGCCCACCAAAGGAAAACTACAAAAGTTTCCAACCTGCTTAGAAGGAGGGAAAACACTGCCAAAAACACCTGTCGGTAAGCTCCTCAGCACAGCTCCGGTAAACACCCCGGTCAAACCCGCTCACTCAGCTCCACTTATTCTGAGTCCTCCTGGGACTCCATTGAAAGGCATGTGGTCTGCACAAGACACAAACATGTGCGGTAAAAGCCCATGCAGGGGTGAGTATACATGGTTGGTGTGGGTTCATTTTCATTAACACCTTGTGGAAGGGGTGTGTTCCATTGGGGAACTTGGTGATGGTCACCTTGTGATGACTTGTTAGATCGAAGAGAGACCACTCATGGGCATGAAACATTCACTTGAGAACGCATTTGTTCATGTGTGGATATATAGATCATGTATTTGGTATGCCAATGGATTTTAGACATGGTTTAAAAGACTTTTATGGTTTCTTTCCTTGGAAAACTATTTGTCTTGAAAATTGTTTGGTTTGGAAAAATGTTTTATGCTTTGATATAAACTATTTTAAATTATTTTGAACTATTTTATATAAAAGTTATAACATGTTCTATAATAGTGTCATGAGTTGGGAAGTCATTGGGGAAATCCTATTGATTTTTTTACTCACCCCTTTCTTGGGAACTTTGGTTCATTTGCATATGTGATATATCGAGATATAGGTAAAGGCAAGGTATTTTAGTTCTTTAGTTATGCATCGTGAAAATATGGGCATGGATTGTTGATTTGGATCTTGGATCATGTTGAGATCTATGGAGTTTATATCTTTGATGTCATTCAGTTTTGTTGGTTTTTATTTCTGCTTTGTACTCTAATATAGTTTGGTTTTCTTTGAGTTGAATTTTGTACTCATGCATCATATATAGGTTATTTGGTTATGGTTATATTGGTTATTTTGTTTTATTTTCAAAGTAAAAATCACCCCCTAATTTTTCATGAATCCCCTGGTATTTATTTCCAGTTTTTGATGTCTTAGGGGTATCACCTAAGGCCTAGTAACATTCCACTACCTTCCCAAGCCATTGAGGAGGGGTGGTATGCTATAAATGGTATCTGTTTTTTTGGTCCTGGAGTCAAAAAATCAATCTATTTTAGTCCTTGATTTGGATTGAAATCATGGATATAGGATCATCGGAACTTGAAATGTAGAGCATAAATAGGCATAGATAACCTATTTATGTTGAACTTCATGTTGCTAGGAATTTTGGGTACATTAGTGTTTTGAGACACTTCTAGGAGTTGTAAACTCATCTTCATGGGTTTAGTTGATGAGAGGAGCATGAAATTTATTGTTAAGAATGACTTAATACTAGGAGTTCATAATTTATTTTGAGTAATGATTTTTTATTTGGTTAAAAGGTGTTGATTTTTTAAAATAGTTGAAAATGATTTGATTTTAAAAAATCATGGTGGAAATTTCAAAAATGGTTTGAAAGATGAAATTTGTTGAATTTTTGGAAATCCTTTTCATGATATGTATGAAGTTGTAAAATTGAAATTTCTAAGGCTTCAGTTACTAGAGAGTAAGACTAAATGTCATTTTCTTCTAGTTATAGTAAATGGCACAAGGTATTCACTATAGAAACCAACCGTAAGAGGCTACTAAAAATGTGGTTGCACCTGAGCCACATGAAAACCAACAACTAGTTAAGAGTATTTTCTAAGATTTCTAAGATATGGATAGAGGGAATATAAGGGATGAACCAAGGAAAGTGGATCATTATATTCAATTTCAAAAGAAAAATCCATCCATCTTTCAGGGTGATTCAAAACTAGAAAAAGCAGAAGTGCGGATAAATAGGATGAATAAAATTTTCAATTACCTTGACACACAAGATGAGCTGAAGGTGAAGTTGGAAATGTATATATTGAAGGATCGAACACACCAGTTGTGGGATTTATCAGTTCAAGATAAATTGTACCAGGGTGTGACATGAGAGGATTTTAAAGAATTGTTCAACAAATAATTCTATAATCACACATTCAGAATTACTAGAACAATGGACTTCTTCAGTTTGAAGTAGGAGAATCTCTTGGTAATAGAGTATGCAGCTAAATTTATGAATTTATTTCTCTTTTCATTGGAATTTTTTGTAAGTTCATCCTTGAATACACACATTTTTTAATTGAGGATAAGGTTAGAGATTCGCTAAAACATTTTCTTGCTTTTTATAAAGGATTATACAAAGATGGTAAATAGGGTAACAATGGTGGAAAGTGACATCTCAGGTAATGAAGGTGGAGAAAGCATGTTTATACCTATGAGAAATGGTGGGAAATATAATGTTGGGAATAATAGTAAGAGAGACACCTATTTCCAAGGTGGAAGTATGTCTCAGAATTGGGTAATGAGATGAGTGAATCTTACTCCTAAATAGAAGAGTAATCCCATATGATTCCAGTGTGGTTATTTTGAGTGTATGAAATGAGATTTTACAACACCACCGAGATCATCAAAAAATTGAAACCATATGGGGAATATTCATCATTATTGTTACGGTGATCCAAGTTTTGGTTCTAAGGACACATCTCATACTTCTCTAGAATCGTATATTTTTATGGGATGAGGGAAGCAGAATAATTCTCATCAACATAACCAAACTATCTATAGTGATTCTAAAAATACCATGAATCCTCAACTAGTGTAATCTTAATAGGGTAATAAAGAGCAAGGTTCAGCGAGTAATAAACTTTATGGAGCTGAGAAAATAATAGTACATGATCAATCTAGACCTTCTACGGTAAGAGGTATTATTATTTTGAATTATACCCTTATACTAGTTTGTTTGATACAGGTTTATCTCATTCATTTATTGTTTATTTTTTATTGGTATTCTGGGTTTTCATGTTGATATGATTTCTTATGTTTTGAAACTTCAAACTCTTCTTGGCCAAAGATAATGTTGAGAATTTATGTACAAATCATGTTCCATAACTATCCATGGGGATGAATTTAATTGGAATTTTCTATACTTGAGATGTATGTATATGAATTAATACTAGGTATGGATTGGTTAACAATGTTCAAATCTTACATCGATTGTTATACCTAAAGGGTTAGTTTTAGAACTGATGTTAGCATCGAGAATCTCATCAGAGGAGAGTGAAATGTGAAAGAAAGTGGAGCGGGATTTTTGGAACTAGTGGTTGGAAATATCTCATACTATTTTACATATTTGACCTTGAATTCATTGGATGAGATTATAAATAGTGGTTTTCCAACAATTTTTTTATCAGTTTCCTGATGTTTTTCCTGATAATTTATTAAAGTTTCCACCCACAAGAGAAGTGGATTTTATGATTGATCTCTTTCTAGGGAACAATCCAATCTCAATTTCATCATATTGGATGAAAACAATTGAATTAAGGTAATTAAAAGTCTAGTTGGAAGATTTATAAATCAAATGGTTTATTCGGACTAGTATTTCTCCATGGGTAGCAACAATTTTGTTTGTGAAAAAAGGCAGATGAAACTCTTCAGCTGTGTATGGATTATTATAAGCTTAACCAAGTTACGATAAAGAATCGGTATTGTCTACCACACATTGATGATATGTTTGATCAATTGAGGGTATATTAGTGGTTATCTAAAATTTTCTTGCATTCAAGATATCACCAATTATTGGTTTAAAAGGAGGATATTCCAAATATATCTTTTAGGAGTAGATATGACCATTATGAGTATGTGGTTATGCCTTTCAATCTTACAAATGCACCAGATGTATTTATGGAGTTTATTAGATATTTTAAAGGTATTTATATTCTTCTGTGGTTGTATCTAGGAATGATATATTAATGTATTCAAGGAAAAAGGTTGGGCATGAGCAACACTTGGTGAAAGTGTTGGGTATCTTGTGAGATTATCATCTGTATGTCAAACTTTCAAAGTGTGATTTTTGGATACATGATGTTTCCTTGGATATGTTATCACTAAAAATAGTGTTTGTATGGATTAAGAAAAGATAGATGATGTGATCTCTTAGAAACCTCTAAATAATGTATTTGAGAAACACATTTTATTTGGTTTGGTTGGTTATTATTGATGTTTTATTCATGAATTTTCGTGACTAGATTCACCAATGACAGCTTTGAAAAGAAAAGGTGTTCCATTTAAATGGAATAAGGGATGTCAGAAATCATTTCAAGAGATTAAATTTCACCTTATATCAACATAGATCTTGATATTCCTATAATTTGGAATAGGATATGTGGTGTATTGTAATGATTCGAGATCTAGGTTAGGGTGTATTCTCATATAGGGAGATCATGTTGTTTTTTGTTACTCAAAATGGTTATGGTTTCATGAGAATAAATACCCAAAACATGATTTTGAATTATTTTTTTAGTCTATTCTTTAAATAATTAGAATATTTGCCTCTTTGGTGAGAAACTTATGGTGTTTACATATCATAATATTTTGAAACACATTTTCTCTCAAAGAAATTTTAATCTGAGATAAATAATATGGATATAGTATATTCAAATTTTTAAATTTGACTAAATGTGAACACTGAATAAAGTGAAATTTATGGCGAATGCATTAAGTATAAAGTCATATAGTTATTTGGAAAAAGAGGCTTTAGGTCAATGGCAACTAATGTCGGTGATAGCTGATATGCACTTTGATTGTAAAGAATGAGTTAGTGTTGTGGTTTTCTTTCTAGTTTCATTTTTTCATGATTTGGTTGAGAAGGTTAAAGAGGAATAAATATCTGATCTTAAATGTGATGTGATATGGTCAAAACTCAATGGTGGGAGACCATTCAGGGATGAATGTTTTATAGAGGGTCATTTTTGTGTTTTTGAGATTGGATGGTTGTACATATGGATTTTCAGGAACAACTTCTTCATTCTTACCACTATTCAAGATGAGTTGTTCATCCTGGAATAAAAAGTATGTATAAGAAACAAAAAATTGTAATTTTTATGGGTTGGCGTGAAAAGAAAAGTGGATGAGTTTGTTATGAGATGTCTCGCCTATCAACAGGTTAAGGCAAAGCACCAACTTCCAGCGATTATGATACAGTCTTTGTTGATTCCCATATAGAAATGGGAGAAGATAGATGTGGATTTTGTGACAGGTATCCTAAGGAATGTTCAGAAACATGATGCGATATGGGTAATAGTGGATCAATCATTTTATCTCTATTCATGAATCTCATACGGTGGAGGAATTATCTAAAATCTATATCTAAGAAGTGATAAAAAGGCATGGTGTGCCATTTTTGATAGCATCAAACTGAGACCCTAGGTTTACATATCATTCTTGTAAATCCTTATAGTAATACTTTGGAACTCAGTTAACTATGAGCATGACGTATCATCCTTAAACAGATGGAAAATCCAAAAGAATGATACAAACATTGGAAGACATTCTCAGGGCTTATATAATGGATTTTGGTGGCTCATGGGAGGATCTCATACCTTTAGTAGAGTTATCGTATAAAAAAATATCAAGACTCGATACAAATGGATACTTCTAAAGCATTATATGGGTGTCTTTGTCATTCTCCACTTTTTTGGATGGAAACAGGTGAGACTTCACTATTTGGACCAAGACTTGTGTGCAAGATACAACATACAAGATTCAGTTTATCGGGAAGAGAATGAAGATGGGTCATAGTTGTCATAAATCGTATGTGGATCATTTTTTATGGTCATTTTTGTTCAAGGTGAGTGGTCATGTGTTCTTTAGAATCTCTCCAAGGCTTAGGAATCATTATTTTGGGAAGCAGGGAAAGTTATGTCCTCAATACATAGGCCCTTTTGAGATACTTGAATGGGTTGCTGAGGTGGAATATTGGTTAGATTTTCCACCAAATTTTATTTTAGTACATAATGTATTTCATGTATCTCAATTTAAGAATATAAACCTGATCCTGATCATGTGATTTGATGGGATCATGTTGACTTAGATTCGGATTATACATTGGTTCATGTGCCAATGTGGATTTTTTATAGGCAAGAGAAAGTCTTGCATGGAAAAGGCATCATTCTAGTATAGGTTTTATAGAAACATGGTTGGATTTAGGAAAAAACATGGGAACATGAGAAGGAAATGGTGGAGCAATGGACTGAACTCTTCAATTCCAATGGCAGTTTTCAACTTTCCTGAGATGAAAATACCAGTGGTGGGGAGAATGTAGCACTCCCAGTTTTAATTACTTGACCATTTATTTACATATTTTAAGTATATAAAGTGTCTGGGTTAAGTTTGAGATTTGGAGGAGTTATATAATGTTTTTATTTCTTTTTTGGAGGTACACGGTTTGATAACGATTAACATAAACCATGAAACATCTCCTAGAAAACTGTGTAACTGAAATAGTTGGCACTGGGTAGCACATAGTTAGGTGCAAGGTTTTTCCAAACCATATGGATACCTATGAGAAACCATTCAAATTTGGATAGTTGTTGGATGTTTTTTCTTACTATGTAATCCAACCATTCAAGGTGGGTTTGGAGGCAGTGGCTAGTGAATAGTTTGCCTAACTGTGCTCCCTAACTATGTACCATTAAATTTTAGATCTAGATTTTTTGGATCTAATACTATTTACCCATTAATACACTTATCCCCCCCCCCCTAAATAGGCCATTTCATGATTTTCTCTCCCTATCAAGGTTTTGGAGACCAATCTTTTGATTCGAGAGCAATTCCTAGGTGAATCTAAGCACGTTGGAGGTCTTATTTGTTGGAAAGTGCCCATTCTTGGTGGGTTTCTTTAGATTTATTCTTCTTAACTCTATTAGAATCATGTATTTAATCTTTTAGGGATAAATATAGGTTGTGTGATGCCAATATTGATGTGATATTATGGTTTAAGTTGAAGGGAACAAGATATAAGGTCGAATATTGAAGTTTCTAGTCGGGTTTTTGGTGTTTTGTGTCATTATTTGGTGTCGTGGCTTTATTCTCAACTCATATTCTTATAACTTGAAGTATTTATTTCATATTTATTTAATTTATTTAATTTAATTTTGGAATTTATGTGTTATTTTATGGTAAACCCCTTTATTGATGCTTTTTTGGAATTGTGGAAATTGGTTAGTTTTGTGAAATGTGCTTTTGGTTCATGATTTTAAAATGATGATTTTAAAATTATATCTTGGTTTTCATGCATGGAAAAATGTTTGTAGAAATTTTTTCAATAAAATAAATGTTTTATCGAAATGGATAGTCATTTTTGGTTTGCCATGGTATTTGGAATACATGGTTTTCATGGGTTTATTTGCATTAACATGACCCTATGGAAAGGGTGTGTTCCACTGAGGCACTTGGTAATGGTTACCTTGTAATGAATTGGTATATCGATGAGAGGTTGCTCATGAGCATAGAGATTTCACCTGGTTGTGCATGTGTGTGTGTGGATATATGGAACCATCTATTGGGTATGAAAATGGATTTGAGAAATGTTTTAAGACTTGTTTGGTTACTTTGCTTGGAAAACTATTTTTCTTGGAAACTATTTTTTTTAACTATTTTATTCTTTGATATAAACTATTTTAAATTATTTTAAACTATTTTATATAAATTTTCTAATAGGTTTTATCCTAGTGTAATGATTTGGGAAGTCATTGGTGAAATCCCACTGAGTTTTATACTCACCCCCTGCTTGGGAACTTTGGTGCATTTTCAGATGTGATATATTGAGACACAGGTAAAGGAAAGGTATCACAATTATTTATTGATGCATCATAACACTATGGGCATGGATTATTTAGTTGGAGCTTGGAACATGTTGGTATATGTGGATTTTATGTCTTTGGTGTCTTTGATTTTTGTTGGTTTTGGTTTCTGTTTGTACTCTGATATAGTTTGGTTTAGTTTGCTTTTCTTTGAGTTGTATTTTTTACTCATGCATCATATAGATGTTATTTATTTATGTTTATATTGGTTTTGTTTTTGTATTCTCAAAGGTAAAATCATCCCCTAATTATTCATTAAGCCCTTGGAATTTATTGCTAGCCTTTAGTGTCTTAGGGATGTCACATAAGACCTAGTAACATTACACCACCTTCCCAAGCCAATGAAGAGGGGTGGAATGTTACAAGGAATTCCCTTTAGGCTTTGTCAAGGATGAATCAAGTACCGGTGTACCAGAGTATGATGGCTAGTTCATGAAAAAATAGTATCAGAGGGGGTTGAGTATCTTTCATTGATGTCAGTATTCAGTCTAGGATGTCCTAGTGGACTCAAGGTAGGATTGTCGGGACTTTGGGGGTAGTTATGAGTGAGTTCCTAGCCAGATCTCATCTTAGTGAGTCTTAAGTCACTATGAGTGTTAAGGAAAAACCAATTTGAGTAGTAACTTGATTTAATTCTAGTATTTTCCCTAAACATGATCTGATAATTTTGAAATCCCAGAATTTTGAATTCTATTTGATGGAATGGTATTCTGGAATCTCTTGATTGAGTTGATAGTCTGAGTATCCTTACTGATGTTTTAGTTTTGTCTATTGATGTTTTGTAGTACCATGACCCAATAAGATGTTTGAACGGACCTCAAAAGGGGGTTTTTGATGAACCATGACATGAAAACCCTCCACTTGATCAGAATCTATTCGAGATAGTGGTGTGTGTTGTCCAAGCCCTGGAATAGGTTGTTGTACCCAATCTCATTTAGGATTCGGTAGTAGAACATCTAAAGGATGAATCTAGATATCATACTCAATAGTTTCTTAGATAAAAACCATGATATTTCCAAGTCTCAAATGATCCTAAAGAGGTATAGGATTGGTTGAAAAATATTTATCTTCTTCTTGATTTCTTGTAAATGTTGGATGTTATCAAGGTGAAATGTGCTACCTTCAAGCTTGAAGGTCCTAGAATGATGTGGTGGGATTCAATGGTTACGATGAACAAACATGAAGTCTTGGAGTGGAAAAAACTTCAAATCCCTCTTTAAATAATAGTTCTATCCATATTTGATGGTTTTGGAAAAGTCCATGGAGTTTCTTAGCCTCCATCAAGGAAATAGAATTGTGACTCACTATATAAATTGGTTTTCTAAACTTGTTTAGCTTTCTCATGGGGTGGTGAAAAATGAGAAACCAAAGGAATGAAGATTCGATATGGGTATTCAATTTGATATTTTATCTTAGGTTTTTATGTCAAAGCTGACCTCTTATATGGATGTGCTAGATAGAGATTTGATGGAAAATCTTGACTTGGCTAGTAAGTTGTGGTTGACAGGAATTCCCCTTACTCCTAGTGGTAGATCTATGAGTTCCTTTAAAGGAAAGAGAAATTGTGATGAGTTTCATGGCGGTTCATGATAAAAGACATAATACAGACCTTTTTCAGTGTCTGTAAAAGTACCTTTAACTTGGTTTTACTGTGGAATGGTCTAGGATTCGAAATAAGTTTGTATTAGGGCACCAAAGATTTTTGGTTCATGCGGTCATTCAGTCTACAGATAGAAGTTATGTCAAATCTTTTTTACCATATGAAATGGAATGAGATTATTAGATCCTAAGGTATTGTGATGTAGTTATATTCTTTGTGGACTAAGGGGTTCTAGCCATAGGTATCCAGAATAAAAAAAATCATGCAGTGGAAGAGTCACCAGAGGAAGATGATGCAGGTCCAATAATATTAATAGGTTCCATCACTATAGTTTCATCTTTAGTGACTAGTTTATTTGATATTGATGCATATAATTTGTACATATCGACTCATGTTGTGAATTTTTTAAACCTTACTATGAAGCTTATGTCTTATATGATGGATATTTTCATTCCCCTCATAACAAAGAGAGAGCAAGGTATATGATTCCATTCTTACATCTTCTCCTTTTCAAAGATTAATCTCACTTGGAATTTTATTTTTCTCTAAATTAAACCTTTAGATTTCATTTTTTGGTTGGATTGGTAGATTTCCCATAAAGACTAAATTTATTTTTCTCTTCAGTGGGTCTTATTTACTGCACCTGATGGGGTGTGTCGTCTTTTTTAGGGAGAATGGGACCCTAAATTAAGTTGATATGGACCACCACTTTTAGATTTGGGCAGAGTGATGTCGTTGTTTTCTTTTGATCCCTTGAGTGGTGATATTCCTACAGTATTCATTGAGTTTCCTAACATGTTTCCATCTGACTTTTATGGATTACCCCTGGTAAGAGAGGTGAATTTTCCAATTGATTTGGTACCAAGTATCCAGCATATCTCTATTCCCTCTTACCATATGGAACTGAATAAATTAAAGGAGTTAAATACCCAGTTGGTTGATTTTTTGGATAAATTATTCATATGCCCGAGTGTGTCGCCTTGGGTAGCACTTGTTCTTTTTATAAAGAAAATTGATGGGACACTTTTCCTTTGTGTTGATTTCTAGAAACTCAATCGAGTTACGGTAAAAAAAAGGTATCTAGTTCAATTAATTAATGATATATTTGACCACTTAAAAGGAAAAAGTGGTTCTCAAAAATTGGTCATCATTCTAGTTACCACCAGTTGAGAATAAAAAAAATCTGATATTTTAAGGAATTCCTTCAGGAGTCGGTATGGCCATTATGAGTATCTTGTTATATCTTCTGGTTTAACCAATGCTCATATGGTTTTATGGCATTGATGAATAAGATATTTCATGAGTATATTAATTCATTCGTGGTGGTGTTTTTGGATGACATCTTGGTTTACTCTAAGTCTGAGGAGGATCGTGCACATCATCTAAGAGCAGTTATGAAAATTTTGAGAGATCGTTGACTTTATTCAAATCTATCAAAATATGATTTTTGGATTAAAGAATTGAAATTCTTGGTACATGTGGCCTTAGAACATGGTATTTCAATCGACCCTAATAAGGTGATGGTTTTTATGACATGGGAAAAACCACGCAATGTTTTCGATATTTGGACCTTCTTGGGTTTAGAGTAGTATTACTACTAGTTCATCAAATATTTTTCAAAGTAAGCTTCTCCAATGATCGCACTCACTTAGAAAGGGGTAAATTTTATTTGAGACTCGAAATGTGAGAATTTTTTTCATAAGTTAAAGTGTGATGAATTCTATTCCAATTTTGACTCTTCCAAAGGTTAGATAGGGCTAAGTGGTCTTTTGTGATGCAACATGTTTGGGTTTGGGTTGTATTATCATACAGGGTGATCATGTGGTAGCCTATGGTTCTTGAAAAATTAGGTCACATAAGAATAACTCTCCAAACTATGATCTTGAACTCGCAGGTGTGCTACATGTTCTTAAGAATTAGCAGAACTAACTTTTTGGAGAATGATTTACCATGTTTTTTGATCATAAGTTCTTGGGTTATATCTTCTCTCAAAAAGATTTTAATCTCTGATAGAGGTGATGAGTGGAGTATGTGCTATAGAAACATTTCTTTTCTTACATTACTTTTACATAATTTTAATGATAAACAACATAAAAACATTACACCATGAGGATCCAAAGTTTTAGTGTCTTGGGAAAACTAAGACCTTACATAACTTTTACAACATAAAATAATAAAAATTTATTTAAGTCCTTCTTCTCTAGATTCTTATCAACCCTTGAATTCTACTTAGTACAAGTAGTAACCTAAGGATTTAAATTAAAAAAGGGTGAGATAAAATCCTAGTAAGAGGATAGATAAGAACATGGGACAATATAACATGGGGTAAGTATAATCATTATCAAAATAATATAGGCATGGGATCATAATAATGAGAGGAAGAATTTAGATAAGACTTGGAATGTGGAAATGAATAAAAATGAAACATCATGTCTTAGTGTTCAACTACCACAAATATTTGTGAATAAATCTAGTATCATTTTCACACATATTTCACTTTACTCACGAGGTTCTTCACATTACCCAATGCATTAGAGTGCCATATAATTTGGGGTGCACCTGTCACATCATAACATTTACATTATCATGCATGCCACATAGAACATATATAAATCTTGAACAAAAAACAACCCATGTAAAGTAATGGGTTTTAGTTTATAAATCACACATTCATAAACTTTGGGTTCCCAAATGAAAGAGGGAATAACATACTAGATACAATAACCGTCAATTTTGAGTGATAAGTAAAAGGTGTGTTTTGAAAGAAGAGTTCTTTTGGAAAACATTATGTTTGACATAAACTCTAGTGGAAAACATTAATATCCTAGAAAATTTAATATAATTATGAATAAATTATTTTAATTAATTACCATACTAAAAATGGAGTGAAAGATGGAAAACACAAAGAAAGAAAGTTGGGTTTGAGAATTCCCCTAACCTTGTGTTTGAACGCTTTCTTCACTTTAATGTTCTGTATAATCACATTGGATTCATTAATTAACACTTAAATAACCCTTTATACATGGAATATATTAATTATGGTTTTGTTAAGTTATTTTATGGTCCTTTTTATGAGTTATAGAGTTTAAATTTATTGTTCGGGAGTGTTCTTTTTCTTATTTTTCATGAACAGTTCACTTGTACACGTGAATGAAAATTTGTGTAGAACATGCATAAGCATCCAGAATTTCTATTCATTTATATTATTTATATTCCAGGAGTTTAAATGATATTATAACTAATTTTACTATATACTATGAGGATGAATCATTAGTTAAAATTTAATGATGATTATTTTAGGTTAATTTGGGTGATTTTTGGATCACAACGAACATGTTTTGTTTTATCATTATGTATAAAATTTGTTTCCAGAACATAGAAGGGGTTAAAACATAAATATTAAAATATTTTTTAAACCATTTAATGTTTTTATTGATAGAATATAATGCGTTGAAGGAAAATGGAGGTGCATAGCCCATGATGTATGTAAATTAAGACATCACGGACAATGATTTCATTTTTAGAAACAAAGAGAGAGAGAGATAGAGAGAGGATTATAATGAATAATATTCCATTAACATGATATAATACTAGTATATCAATCATACTAGAGTTATCATGGAATTTGGATAAGATAAGTAGAGGATAATAAAAGAAAATAAATGAAATTTGAAAGAAATTTGAAAGAAAAGAGAAAGAGAAATCACCTCTTGAATTCTCATCTCGATATCCTCCTCAAGGGACCTAGGATTGGTCTTTGGATGAGACCATGAGATCCTAGATGTGGGGTAGGATATAGGGAAGGTATTTGAGAAGAATTCATACAAGTCTTGAAGTTTGAGAGGTGTAAGGAAATGAGGTTGTGAGGGGTGGTATTTATAGTAGAAGGGAGGGGTGTTTTCTCAATATTTAATTCATTAGTTTATTAATTTCCCTCAAGAAAATAAATAGTGATGATTCCATGACTAAATACAGTAAATAGAGTATGTGATTTTGAACCAATGGTCATTTACATCATCCATGAATCAAGCATGATGCAGAAATTCATTTATTTAGCATATTTTGTAAATTATCGAATTTTGATATTCCCCAAAAAATAAAGCATTTCAGAAAAATATCAAAAATTCAGCCTAACCATTTTTTTATGAGTAGAATTAAAAAATTAAATCCATTTTATAAAAACAATTTTCTAAATATTAGTAGTTTAATTTTTAATTAAAATCATAATTTACTTGAAAAATAAAAATTTTAAAATTAAAACTATTTTTATAACACTTTGAAAATTTAATTAAGATCTCATAAAATTATCATATAATCATTAGATGTTAAAATAATTATTTATGAATACATTTTATGAAAATAATTTTTCTTTTAAATTATTAAATTAATCATTAAATGTCCATGACTTACAAAAATACCAACACTATAATATAATTATATCATATTATCACTTATAGGATGGATAAATTTTATTTATACTATCATTGGTAAGGTTACTATTCACTTGGTTGATTTACTATTCATAAGGTTCATGTTACTACTCATAAGGGTAATGTTACTATTCCTAAGGGTATGTTACTATTCACCAAAAAAATATGTTTGTCCTATCGTACTCCAAACATCTTACTGATTGCAACCGTGTATGTCAGATTTTTGAAATTCAAATCACAGAAGTGGAAAAATTATGTTTAAAGGTCACATAGAATTTAGTAATTCATTTAATAATGATGTAGAAATGTGTTTCCTAATGTTATTTTATGTTATTATATTACATTATATTACTTTAAGAATAGAGAAATTGCATTGATAAAGTTTAGGTCTTTACATTATTCCCCTCTTTTGAAATTTCCCCCTCGAAATTTCATTTTACATAAATAGGTGAGGGTAATTCTCCTTCATCACATCCTCTGGTTCCCAAGTTGCTTCTTCAAACTTATGTTTCATCCACAAAACTTTGAAAAGGTGGGTTGTCTTTTTGTGTAGAACCTTATCTCTCTGATCTAGAATCTTTACTGGCTTCTCCTCATAATAAAGATCATCTTCCAGTTGTACCACTTATGAGTTCAATACATGTGAGGGATCTGATATGTACTTCTTCGGGAGTGATACATGAAACACATAATGAACTTGAGCCATATTTGGTGGAATCTAAAGCTGATAGGCCACAGATCATATGCAGTCAAGGATCTCAAAGGGGAATATGTACGTTGGGCTTAACTTCCCTTTCTTTCTAAACCACATGACTCTCTTCTGTGTTGATCTTTGAAGGAAGAATTAATCTCTAACATTGAACTACAATTCCCTTCGATGATTATCAACATAGCTCTTTTGTCGACTCTGAGCAGCTTTGATATGTTGTTGGATGGATTGAATCTTCTCAGTCATCTCTTGTACAAGATCAATTCCAAGTAGCTTTCTTTCTCCAACTTCATCCTAATAGGTTGGAGTTCTACATCGCTTTCCATATAGAGCTTCATATGGAGTCATCTAAATACTCGAGTGCAAGATATTGTTGTATGAGAACTCTACCAATAGGAGATGATGATCTGATCCACCTTTTAAATCTAAATAACATGATATTAACATATCTTTGAGTGTCTGAATAGTCCTTTTAGATTGTCCATCAGTTTGGGGGTGATAGGTCATACTGAAATTCAATTCAATACCCATGGAATGTTGAAGACTCCTCTGGAATTTATATGTGAACCTTGGATCATGATCAGAGACAATAGAGATTGAAACCCCATGTTATCTCACCAGTTCCTTCACATATATCTTTGAAAGTTGTTCAAGAAAGATATCCTCCTGAATAGAAATAAAGTGGTCAATCTTGGTGAGTTAGTCCACCATAACCCATATCACATTATTTCCCTAGTAAGTCTTTAGGATACCCATGACAAAATACATAGTGATATTATCCCATTTCCACACGGGTATAGAAAATGGTTGCATCATCCCTTTGGACTTTTTTTGCTCTGCTTTAACTTGCTGACATATCAAGAACCTTGAGATATACTTAGAAATATCCTTCTTCATATTGTCCCACCAGAAGTGTTCTTGAAGATCATGGTACATCTTGGTGCTACTGGGATGGATAGAGAAAGGTGAGATATGTGCATTATAAAATATATCCTTCTTTATCCCAGGTGATGAAGGCACACAATGTCGTTTTCCAAACCTAATCACACCATCATCATCGATATGGAACTCTTAAAGCTTCTCTTCCTTTACTGCATTCACCTTATTTTGTAACTCCAGATCATCCTTGTGTGCCTCCTTAACATTATCTTGGATAAATGCTTGTGAAATCATTTAGTAAAGGTAGGATGTATTCCCTGCTGTTATGATTTCCAAATACATCCTTTGCATATCCATGAAGATAGGGTTTTTTCTCAATTTGCATCATGGATAGAGCAGCAGGTTCTTTTTAGGTAAGAGCATTAGCTACCTTGTTTGCCCTGCCAAGATGATAGTCAATAGAGAAATCATAGTCTTTGATTATCTATAAGCATCTCCTTTGACGAGTGTTGATCTTCTTTTGTGTGAATATATAATTTAGACTCTTGTCATTGGTATATATGTCACAGTTCTCACCATAGAGGTAGTGCCGCCAGATTTTCAAAGAAAAGGTTACAGCTGCTAGCTCTAGATCACGTGTCGGGTAGTTCTTCTCATGGATCTTAAACTACCATGAGGCATAGGCTATCACATTATAATTTTCAGGAATACACAACCCAATCCTTTCTTGGAAGCATCACCTTATATCACAAAACTTTCTCCACTCTTCAGTAATGTGAGTAAAGGTTCAGTGATCAACCTTCTCTTTAACCCCTTGAATATTTTCTCACATTCTTCTGTCTAGATATAATTTACCCCTTTCTTTGTAAAATTAGTTCACGGGCTTAAAAATCATGAGAAATATCTCACAAAACTTCAGTAGTACCGAGCTAATCCAAGAAAACTACAGACTTCTATGATACTAGAGGGTTTGGTTTATTCCTCAATCGCCTTTGTTTTTGAAGGGTCCACAAAAATTCCCTCACTTGTGATCACGTGTCCCAAGAACATGACATGCTTCATCCAAAAGTCAAACTTTATGAACTTTTTTTACAAATTCTCCCTTCTCAATGTCGCCAACACAAGCCTTATATGTTCTTCATGTTCCTCATTTATCTTTGAGTGGATGAGAATATCAACAATAACCACTACCACAAATTTGTCAAGGTAATGTCTAAATACTCTATTCATAAAATCCATGAAAATATTATGTCCATTAGTAACTATGAAGGGCATCAATAGAAACTCATAATGCCCATACCTTATACAGAAGAGAGTCTTATGAATATATTCATTCTTAACCTTTAGCTGATGATATCCGGAATGAAGATCAACCTTTGAGAAGTACTGAGCTCCTCATAGAAAACTGAACAAGTCTTAAATACTTGGGAGAGGATACTTGTTCTTTATGGTGATCTTGTTGAGTTCTCTATAATCAATACACAACAGCATTGATCCATCCTTCTTCTTCACAAAGAGAATTGGTGCACCCCAAGATGATGTACAAGGGTGTATGAACCCTTTTTCCAAATGATCTTGTAGATATATATTTAACTCCTCCAGTTTGATAGGATTCATCCAATAGGGAAACTTTGAGAAAGGATTAGCTCTGGGTATGAGTTAAATTGAGGACTCTACCTCACGATCTAGTATAAGTTGAGTTAAATCTTCGAGAAATATATCACTGTATTCCCTCACAATGGGAACTTTCTCTAGGTTGACGCTTTCACTACTAGAAATTTAGGCTATAGCCACGGTTTTGAACCATGGATATAATCCCAAAAATCGTGTTTATAGGTTATATCCATGGTTTAATGAACCATGGATAGTATTGGTGTGGCTATAGAGAAAACCCTATAGCTATAGTTTCAAACTGTGGCTAAATCCCTATAGCCACAGTTCCAAATGTGGTTAAAGATTTAGCCACACGTGGGCTATAGCCACAGTTTCAAATCATGAGTATATCCCTTCCCATTTCATAACACCCCTAGAAATACCCCCCCCCCCCCCGGATAGACCCCTCCCCCCTACAAACCCCCTTGTACCCCCCTTGGACAGCACTCATCCCTCCTGGACACCCCCTGGACAACACCCCCCTCCTGGACACCACCTTAGATAGCCCACCCCCTCCTAGACAGCACCCCTAAATAGCTCCCCCCCCCCCATCATGGACACCCCCTGGAACCCCCTCCCTCATTTACAATACCCCTGGACACCCCCCCCCCCCCCCCGCCTCCTGGACACCCCACCCCCCTCTGGGACAGCCCCCCCCCCCCCCCCCCCCCCCCCCCCCCGCACACACACACACACCTCCTAGACACCCACCCTCTTGAACTTAAGGTCCTGGAATATGAAATTATACTCATTAATAACTTAATTCATAACCTATTATACATGTATTTAGTTTATCATAATTCTATTTAGTTCATTTATGTCCTTATTGATATCGAATTCAGTCGTTCCATAGTGTTCATTTTCTTGATTTTCATAATCGGTTCACTTGTTTTTAAGTAATGGAGTTCATGTCGAATATTTTTAAATATCCGGAATTAAAATTACATATTATTTATGAACATAAATAATTTTAATGGTCATTTATATCATTTGGATACATGGAATGAGGATGAATCATTAGATGACAACCACTTCGATTATTTGGCGGTATTTGTATTATTATGAACTTGTTTTGTCATAAAAATTAATAATATGTACATATATAGGTTCCTTAATATTAATTATGTTATAATACATATATTATATTTTTTTTAAACCATCTAAATAGTTTCATGATCAGTAATTAAGGAGAAATTGAAGAACAAAACTTTGTCGTCCACAATGGTTATAAATTGGAACCTCATGGACGTTGATTTCATTTATAAAAATAAAAGGGAGGGAGTAAGAATATCGATGATGGTTCTTCCATTAACATGATAAAATTATAGTATATATATGATACTGAAGTTATCATGGTCATTTGTATAGATGAGGTGAGGAGAGAAAAAGAAAAGAGATGAACTTGAAAATAAAAGAAAAGTTGTGAGATCCCTTATGAAAATTTGGCAGCCTAACGGCATCGCTTAAAATTTCATAAAATGAATTGATGAGAGAAAAATGGTATCTCATAATATTTAAATAAAAATTTCAGTAATATGAATACATAATATCAAACCCCAACATATGAGAATGCAAATCCAAATATATAACATAAAATAAGTGTTGACTAAATGAGGAGGGTGAAAGGTTCCCTTACCTTGTAGAGTAACTCCTAGAACTTGAAGGTTGGGACCTTGGGGGATTAAGTACACATTGGGAGGACTCATAGGGAGGTAAAACCACCATATATTTGAGGAATATGGATTTTTAATAAAATAAAACGAAGGGATGAGTAGGTATTTATAGAAAAAAAGAGGGAGTTTTTTAATAATTTCAAAGGAACACCTCAGTAGTGGTTTTTGCAAAACCATGGGCTTGTCCATGGTATTTGCCCATGGTTTTAGCCACTTGGGACACCTCATGTCATATTTTAATTTACATAAGTCTACCAGCCATTTATTTTAATTATTATGTCATTATGATTTCATTAAACTACCGAAAACTCAAAACTGTATTTTTACTATTCACCAAAAATTCAAGTATTTTAGAAAAATCCCAAAAATTCACCCTAACCATTTTTTGACGTGTATAATTAAAAAATTAACTAAATTTTTGTAAAATACATTTCTAAATATTTTTAATTTAATTTTTAAATAAAATCATAATTTATTCCAAAAAACCACTTTAAAACTATAACTCGTTTTATAAGACCTTGAGAAATTAATCATGGCCCTGAAAAATTATCTTATAATCATAAGAAAATAAAGTAACAATTTGTTATTAAATTTTATGAAAATACATTTCCATTTTAAATTATAAAATTAATCAAAAAATTGTAATTTAAATATTTATGTCATACAAAAATACCAATACTTATACTATGATCGTTTTTTCACTTTTAAGATGTCTAAATTGTATTTATACATTCATGGGTGAAGTTTAAATATTTTTACATGACATATTATTAATTACTATTCATTACTATTCATAAGGGTATGTCACTATTCATAAGGGTATTTTACTATTCACCAAAAATTAAGTTTGCCTTATGAGACTCTAAATATCTTATTGAACGCAACCGTGTATGTCAGTTTTTCCAAATTCAAATCACAGAGGTGAAAAAATTATTTTTAATTGACTAGGTTATAACAAAGTGGTGTTTTTTATAGACGTAGTGTTTCATGAATCCTATAATAAATCTATTTTTAAATTCTTGGGGTGTTACATTATTCCCTCCTTACAAAAATTTCATCCTCGAAATTTGAAATTGAACTTCAAAAGATAATGGTTGATACTTGAAAATTCCCTTATGGGAAAACCACATCAATAATATAGTTAAAATATTCTATTAATAAGAGGAAAGTGGAAAGCATCATTTACTAAAAAATAACGCATTTTAATTAGAAAACATGGTCAAGGAAGAACAACTAAATCGTCATGTGGCAACATTAAACTCTAAAACTCATACAATGATCAACTTAAATCATTTTGTAAATGGTTAAAAATTCCAAAATATTATTATTCAACACATTATAATGAAGGCCTATAAATTTCCAAGATGAACTTATCATTAACCCTTAATCAACAAGAAGAATCTCTAAAAGTCACATTCCAAACATGTGAATAACATCATCATGTATCCTCTTGAAATATGGTAATAAATTGAATTACCAAAAAAACCATATCAGAAACATGCATTCCTATGTATTCCGTAAGTAAGATACATGTTATTGGATATATTCCTTAAAACCAAAAGTGTCGTCAACTCCATCGATGATAACATAGACCACTTCTCGATAAGTTAATGATCAATTCCAAGGTAGTCAGTACTTATATGAATCAATTATCTCTTCATCATTATCTCTATATGAGATATATATATTAAGGGTGGTCTTTCCCTCAATCATGTGTTTTCTAAAAAGTTTAACTTTCTACTAAATCACTTTTCCTTTGTAACATATGACCCCAAATCCTTAATGAAATAGTACTGGAGTACAATACTAATAAATCTCATAATTCTTACAACCAGTACAATACTGACAAAATATTCAAATGACATGATTCTTGACTAGGAATATTAATCATTCTACTTCATATACAGTAGTATCATAACTTGATCATTATCCAAAATCATCATTTGGGGTATATTCCTTTAAATCTTGGGACATTGATTCACATAGTGTCCCATCTCCTTGCAGTTGAAGCATTGAATATAGGGAAATTATTTCCTTGTCTTGCAATTATGAGCATGGTGTCCTTTTCCTCCACACTTGAAGCAAACTCCTTTTCCTATCAAGCATATACCAAGGTATTTCCTTCCAAAATTATCACATGTGGGAAAATACATCTTTATCTTCTTCCCTTTATCCATGTTTTTATTTTCCATCCTATTCTTATTTTGCTTCCCTTCAAATCCATAGGACTTAGAGAAGCCTTTACATACCTTATCAACACATGATACTATTTCCTCATATGATGAGGATACTTAGGAGACAATATTCTTTTAAAATGATGGCTTAAGACCATCAGATATATGATCCTTCTTACTCTTCACATCTCGTGCATTGGTGAAGTTATCATTTATTTTTCTAGGTTCCATTTCTAATCAATTCCATATTATATATTAGCTGGTAACATTATGAACTCTCTATGACTCTAAACATGGTATATCACATAGCATAAATTTATGCATTGTAAATACTAGAATCATATACTTTGGTTAATTTGGGGGCCTAAATCCTTTATAATGGTGGGAAAATAAAATGTGAATTATCCTAAACATATCCCCTGGGAGTTTCAATACCAAAAGTGCAACAAAGCCTGTTGTTGTGTACCAGGATACCCCGGGTCAAGCCTGAAACTCCTTGTCGGAGTTTTCACTCCTAGGTACATATGTGCCAGATCCACCTCTACCTGTTTGTATCCAGACAGGGATTTATTTGATAGAATGGTCCAAATATTCTATTATTTACCAAAATACCAAGATGTTCTTGTATTATTATCCTCAAATAATATCCTAGGGATTTTTTTCCCTAATCAAGGTTTTCTAACTCTAGTTTCCAAGTTTTTTACAAAACTTCCTTTGATACTAACTGTAAGGACCTGACCCCAGTTGCTCGGAGCTGGTGACTTATTTTATTACATTGTCATATAAACAAGGAATATACATCCTGAAGGACTAAGTAGTTTAGTAGTTTTTGGAAATAAGATACATAAATAAGTTCAAATTTACATATTGAAAGGAAAACAGCACTAATTTATTCTTTTAGAAACATCTAAGCCTCCAAGATTATGCTTGAAATTCACTCATAACTAACTTATTCATATCCCAATAAAATGAAACATAAGAAATGGGTGACCTCAAACACTCAGTAAGAGTAAGTAATACAGTGGAAGATAACATAAACATTAGACACGGTGAATAAATGAAAACACATGCCTTTATAAATAATAAACATTAACACATTATGACACGAATATGAGATGAGTAAATATTGCCAAAATATAACATAATCTTGGGTATTCTACTAGTCAAATAAAAACATGAACTTTCAATTACTAGATTCATAATGAGGGAAGTGCATATTCTGGACAACATAACCATACTGTTGAGGCCTCGTACCAAGACCATAAATAATCATTTTGTCAAGGCCTTGTTCCATGACCGTAGTTTGTCTCATGAGACCTACTGATGCATAGAGGGACTATAGTGAGCCCCACCCATCACATAATAAGTCCAATGAATTCCTCATATGAGTGGGGATAAACATAAAAATACATATACATTCATATTGAAACTATCATATGAAATGTAACTAACTTTCCCCAATCATTAAACATTAACACTAACCATTCAGAGTAAGTTGGTGAATGGTTTTAAGATAGCACATCCACAATAAAACTAATAATAAACCATTAAATTAAATATGTTAGATGATATCATAGGAGATAAACCTCAATGAAGTACAATATTCAACAAAGGACGGTGACATAGATAAAGATACTTTTAAATGAGACCATTGAAAATCCTTGAGGAAATAACCTTAAACATTACAAAGTGTCTCATACCACCTTGAAACATTCAAATAATAATACCTTAGAATATTATAATAATAAGGAGACTTTTGATATGATATACCAAAGTTTAGTATACACACCACATGTAAGAAGTAGGTGGTGAACAAGGAATATATCTCATAAAAGATAAAGTGAGATGAGAAAAATCCTTTTTACTTTGGAAAGAAGAGTTCTTTTGAAAAATCCTTTGTATTTGCCATGAAATAAGTTTTTAAAAATGAATATACTAGAAAATAAAATACTAGGACATTGAAATTATATTTTATGCATAAATGATGTCCCACTGAAGTGAAATCATGTAAAAAGAGTTCTTAAAATTCTTTAGAACTAAATCATTTTAAAGTATTTTAAGGAAAGTATTAAAGAGAATTTTAAAGTGGAAAGACATGTTTGTTATATTAAATAAAAAAATGATCCAAGATCATTTTTCATTATAAAATGAGTGTTCTTATAAAAATAATTCTGGCTTAAAATAGATTCCGGTGTACACTTGAAAACGGGTAACAATTTGAAAAGATCCCTTGAATTGGGTTTGTATTTCAGAAATAATTTTGAAATTTCCTTTAAAAACATGTAACTCTGCATAAAATAAGGAATTATTCTGGTTGGTAAACATATATAAAACACTCACACATAATTTATGAGGTGTACATAATAATACATAAGAATTTCATAGAGGTAATTAGACAATTAAAGTAACCCGAATGAAAATGTAAGTTCGGGTGGAAAACCCTTACCACTTTGTAATCAAACAATTCGTATGCCCCAAAATTAATAATATTAAAATGATACATTGAATACCATGAAAATAAATATATTCATGATATTTTACATAAATGGTCAGTATACATACACCATACACAAGTATTAGTATTGAATATGGAAAATCTCACAAAAATGGAAGTGAGATGAAGAAACCCTTACCTTAAGTCCGAATGTGTTCCGATATTGAACTTAAGGTACTAGAATATGAAATTATACTCATTAATAACTTAATTAAGAACCTATTAGACATGTATTTAGTTTATCATAATTATTTTTAGTTCATTTATGTCTTTATTGATATCGAATTCCGTCGTTCTAGAGTGTTAATTTTCTTGATTTTCATAATCGGTTCACTTGTTTTTAAGTAATGGAGTCCGTGTGGAATGGTTGTAAATATCCAAAATTGAAATTACATATTATTTATGATCATAAAAAATTTTAATGTTCATTTATATCATTTTTTTACATGGAATGAGGATGAATCATTAGATTACAACCACTTCGATTATTTGGCGGTATTTAGATTATTATGAACTAGTTTTGTCATAAAAAATTATAATATGTACATATAAAAGTTCCTGAATATTAATTAGGTTATAATACATATATTATAGTCTGGTTCAACCATATAAATGGTTTCATGACCATTAATGAAGAATAAATTGAAGAACGAAACTTCGTCGTCCACGAAGGTTATAAATCGGAACCTCATGGATGTTGATTTCGTTTATAAAAATAAAAGGGAGGGAGTAAGAATATTGTTGGTTTTTCTTCCATTAACATGATATAATTTTAGTATATAGATGATAATAGAGTTATAATAGTCATTTTTATAGAGGAGGTGAGGAGATAAAAATAAAAGAGATGAACTTGAAAATAAAAGAAAAGTTGAGAGATCCCTTATGAAAATTCGGCAGTCTAACGACGTCACTTAAAATTTCATAAAATTAATTGATGAGAGAAAAATAGTATCTCATAATATGGACATAAAAAGTAAATTAAGAGAAACACATAATATCAAACCCCAACATATGAAAAAAAAATCAAAAAAATAACATAAAAGAAGTGTTGACTAAAAGAGGAGGGTGAAAGGTTCCCTTGCCTTGTAGAGTAACTCCTAGAACTTGAAGGTTGGGACCTTGGGGGATTAAGGACACCTTGGGAGTACTCATAGGGAGGTAAAATGACCAGATATTAGAGAATTGGGGATTTGGAATTAAAGAAAATGAAGGGATGAGTGGGTAATTATAGAAAAAGGGAGGGAGTTTTTTAATAATTTCAAAGGGACACCTCATTAGTGGTTTTTGCAAAACCATGGGATTTTCCATGGTATTTGCCCATGGTTTTAGCCACTTGGGACACCTCATGTTATATGTTACTATACACAAGTCAAACAGCCTTTTATTTTAATTATTATGTCATTATGATGTCATTAAACTACCGAAAACTCAAAATTGTATTTTTACTATTCATGAAAGATTCAAGTATTTTAGAAAAATCCCAAAAATTCACCCTAACCATTTTTTGATGTGTAGAATTAAAAAATTAACTACATTTTTTGAAACTAATTTTATAATATTTTTAATTTAATTTTCAAATAAAATCATAATTTATTCTAAAAAACCACTTTAAAACTATAACTCGTTTTATAAGACCTTGAGAAATTAATCAAGGTACTGTAAAATTATCTTATAATCATAACACAATAAAGTAAAAAAAAATTATTACATTTTATTAAAATACATTTCCATTTTAAATTATTAAATTAATCAGAAAATTGTAATTTAAATATTTATATCATACAAAAATATCAGTACTTATACTATGATCGTCTTTTCACTTTTAAGATGTTTAAATTGTATTTATACATTCATGGGTGAAGTTTATATTTTTTTTATATGATTTACTATTCATTACTATTCATAAGGGTATGTCACTATTCATAAGGGTATTTTACTATCCACCAAAAATTAAGTTTGTCTCATCAGACTCTAAATATTTTACTAAACGCAACCGTGTATGTCAGCTTTTTAAAATTCAAATCATAGAGGTGGAAAAATTATGTTTACTTGACTAGGTTATAACAAAGTGATATTTTTTAGTGACTTAGTGTTTCATGCATCCTATAATAAATCTATTTGTGAATTTTTCACAACCCGACCTAATGGGGCTTGAGCCACGACTCCCCAAGACCGCCTCCAATAGGCCAGGAGCTGGCGTCTAGCACCGAGCAGGCTATCACACACATGGGAGGCATTAGCCCAAGGTACCTGTACACACGCACCCAAAAACACCTCCATGAGACCGTGCAGAGATATATAAAACTGAAAAGAAAATTCATGCATACATCTATCCCACAACCAGAGTACAGCAGAAGTACAAAAGGGCAAAACAAGGCTCACCAAAGGAAAACAACAAAAGTGTCCAACCTGCTTAGAAGGAGGGAAAACACTTCCAAAAACACTTTCCAGTAATCTCCTCGGCACCGCTATGGTAAACACCCTAGTCAAACCCGCTCACTTAGCTCCACCTGTTCTGGGTCCTCCTGGGACTCCGTCGAAAGGCCTGTGGTCTGCACAAGACACAAACATGTGTGGGCAAAGCCCGTGCAGGGGTGAGTATAACAATACTTAGTGGGCACCCCAAAAACCCAAAACAAAAGAGAGAAACTAAAAGGAAATAGTCCGCTCATCCCAGCCATAGAGAACCCAGATGAGTGAGAAACTCCATCTTGTGACCATCCTCGGCTAAACGCAACTAGTCAGCTCAAACCAGGTGTATTCCCATACATACACCTTGAACATCCAGATATACTCAGCTCATGCACCAAGCCACATGAGGTACCGACCTCATCACCAGCAATAGTTCACAACCAGGAGAACACACTCCATGATCACTGTCATCCCATATGACACTCATCCGAAAGATACACTCCATCGGGTCCCACATAAACACCTCAGATGCTCACCCGAGAGATCACGCTCGTCAGATATTGTCACTGAGGAAAACCACGCAGAAACAACATAAACACCAAACTCCTCGGATAGGGGATCACCCCTAGGGTCCTCTAGGGGATACCAGAACCCACACTGGTATAAAAAGATCCCAAAGATAGGGGATAACTCCCAGGGTCCGCTAGGGGATACCACAACCCGATCTGGCATTCGTAGATCTCACAGATAGGGGATCACTCCCAGGATTCACTAGGGGATACCACAACCTGATATGGCGCTCGTTAGAAACATGTCACTCAGATATAAGAACGTCACCCATGTCACGACAGTCAAGACGATACTAAAACCCTATCTGGTACATCTCATGTTATAGGGGATCGAACTGACGATGTCGCAACCCTAAAGAAACCACACGCTGAGTAGGGGATCGTATAACCAATGATACTGCAACCCTACTAAAAACCTCATGCTGAGTAAGGGATTGTATACTCGACGATGCCACAACCCTACTGAGAACGGTCCACCACATATGGGATCATATTCCCGATGATTCCATAAACCCTACGGGGTTAACCTGCTAGATAGGGGATCGCCGCTCGTGGATAAGTGGTCACAACGATACCAAGAACCCGATTTAGGGAAACGATGCTAGAGAATCCCACTTCGGGCCCACCGGAGGGATACCACAACTATAATAGATTAAACATCCCATTGAGAGGATCACAAACCTATACTAAGGTTGTGATTCCATGTGAACCCTCGTAGGAATGAACCAAGGGAGTATCCTCAACCACTACTGGTCTAAACGTCGCTAACCCGAGCGACAAGCCACAATACCACACCATACACCTCCAAGGTCGATACTGAGGCCACCATCACGATCCACACGGAAAAACATGCAGGATAGGCTATTTACTCGCCCGAAACGGACATCCGGTGAAAAGGCACTATTCACCATAGCTAGCCAGTGCGGGGCCCACACAACAATCCCGAAACTCATCAAGCGGATCATACCACTGGGATCCCCTCGAAAAAACATGCGGGGTCGCCTACTCGATCATCCCAAATGGACACCCAGTGAAAAAGGTATTATTTACCGAAGCCAACCCGGGTGGGGCCCACACCACAATCTTGAAACTCATCAAACGGATCACACCATTGCAATACTCTCGAAAAAACACACATGATCGACTATTCAATCACCAGAATCGAATTCTTAGTGAGAAAGTTGCGTTTCTCCATAAACACCAGAACACGGCCTCGTGAGGCCCACACCCTGTTCTCGATCCCAACACCCAGAAACTGTCTCGAAAATTACGTTTTACCATCAGGGTCTCAACGCCACTGACGACACTTCATTTGGACACTTCATACAGGAGTTATGGTGGGTCGAAGATGAATAATAATAAAATATTATTATTATTTCAACCTTTAATAGCCTCAGGCCACGAACCCAACTCATAAAATTTCCAAATTAAACCCAAAAGTTTCATCTTGATGCAAGGAACGCGTCGCCGCAAACGGCTTGCAATTTGGACTCCCGATATGCATTTTACGGGGGTATAAAGAGCTTCCGAAATATTCTGGCCGGACCACTGCTGGCTCGCCGGAAAACTAACCGGATCGCCGCGCCGACCTTACCGGACCACCGCACCACCGCACCGCCTGCCGGATTCCGCTGTGCCACCGCCGCCCTTGCCGGATTCCACCATGGTCGTCGCTGAAATTCGGGTTTTCCGCCGGAAAACTTCCGGGAACCCCCGGTAGCACCCTGGTGCTCCAAAATCATATTTGAAACATGTTTTGGAAACCTCGGGACCCAAAATATACAACCCTTATGACGATTTGAAGAAAAAAGCACATAAATGGGGTCCAGGATTTTAAAACTTAAACCACCTACTAGTTGGCGGATCGCCGAAGCTTCGGGTGCAGAACGACGGCTGCGACACGCTGGAGCTCGATCCGCTGAAGATCGGCACTGAAAACAGACGCACAGGGCTCGATTCGATGAAGAAACGGAGGAGGGGATGGATGAGACATCTCCTATGGGAGAGGATATGGGTGGGAGGTGATTGATTTCTTTTTTTTTAATTAAAAACTCCATTTAAACTTCCCCATCAACACACCTCCGACCCGGCTCCCAACGCTGACAAAAATTATGTCACGCCTAGGGTAAACACGGCATTATGAACGCAACGACACACACATAATTGCGATCTGAGACTCCGTTCAGGAGTTATTTGAACTAAAGCTTGTAATTAAACTTTTCCATTTATTTACGAAAATGCCCCTGGCAGCTTTTCTCACCGCGGGCCCGCGCCCGCAAAGTTTAGACCCCGCCTAGGGTAAACGGAACGTTTCGGACGCAACTGTGCCCTCGGATTCCCGTTTTGAGATACATTTTAGGAGATAACACACCCCCACCACGTTCATAGTATAAAAATACTTAATATTTTTATAAAATTAATTCCGGACACACCGGGACTCGGAATCGCACGCCGTCTTCGTGCCCAGCTCTGGAATTATTCATAGATATATTCCAAAGTCTGACAGGTCCAAAACCCGAGTCGCTACATCCATACCACCTTCGAACTTTTCATCCCTGAAAATCCATAAGCACAAGGAAAGCAACTGGAGTCCCAACTAGGTCTCCCACGCCAGTGATTTCACTAACAAACACCCCGGATCAAACACATAAGTCAGAGGGACTCATCCACCACACCTCAACACTATCTGCTTTGGGCGGCACTGACTCGCCCGCACGGTTTTTTTTGCATCACCAAAACGTGTCTCAGTGGGGGAAGGATACCTCTTCCTCACGCATTTTAAGAATGCCGAACAACACCCACAGAGGGGCTTACGAATTCCCTGAACAAAACTCGAGCAAGCAACAGAAAGGGAAGAGTACCGCTAAACAGTGTCTATCAAAACTATTACAGAAAGTAGAAAGGACACAAGGCGTATCTTTATCCATCCGCAGAGCCTCTGGGTCAACAGCCTCTAAGGCTTTCAGCTGTCCTCGCCCTCGGCCACCAGCTCCCTGAGCCCGGTGTTGACCACCTGGGGGTGGGGGTGGTGGCAACTAATACCACCTACCACCTCCTACTGCTGCACCAACTCCATCGCCATGTCTGTCGCCTTGCAGATCTCCTTCCTCGAGACACTGCCTCTACTAAGGCGGTCTATCGACCGGCTCCATCTCAGTAGCACGACGAGTCAGACAATCTCTAGAAATATGTCATCGACCATCGCATGTGTAACACCACCTCTCCTGCGGCTGACCAAAACTGGCATGCGAGCCCTGTGAACCCTGAGCCTAAGATCCTCCATCCTGGGGTCGCCTCCTGAAATATCGGCCATGCCCAGACCCCTGCGTCTGCCGCCGACTACCACCTGCCGACGTCCCAGCTGCCACATGCCCAACACTGACGGGCTGAATCTGATCATCCAGAAATCTCTCCACCACCAAAGCTCACTCTAGTACTCCAGCATAGGTGGTCAGGCATAAGGAAACCACACCTGCTTGGATGTCCCTGCGTAGGCCCTACTCGAAGGTCTGATCCCTAAAGAACGGGTCTCGAACCATATCCAGGAAGTAGAATGATAGGTATGTAAACCTTATTGAGTACTCCAACATAGTCATGCCCTTCTGCCGAAGCTGCAGAAGCTCCTGGATCTGCACTGACCTCAGCGCCACCAGATAGAACACTTCCCTGAAGAGCCGCTCAAACTTTTCCCATGTGAGAGTCTCCTCAGCGTGGGACCACATCACCAAACTTCACCATCACCCGGCCGAACCATGCAGAAGTCTCACCGCTAAGACCACCATCTGATCTGGGGGTGTCCTCAACAGGCGGAAAACACGGGTGACTGCTTCGAGCCAGTCATTAGTTGCCTAAGGGTCTGGATAACCCCGGAACCTCAAAGGTCGCTGCCTCTGGAACTCATTCAACGTACTCAGCCTGTGCACAACCTCATCCTGCACTAACGACACAACCAGCTACTCTACAGGTGGTGGCTCAACTGGAGGACCACCTGGAGGTCCAACTTCAGAACCTGCACCCTGGTCCACAGCCTCTACACGGGGCAAATCATCACCACAATCCCACTATGGAACCCTCACTGGTTGTCGTCATGGAGGCATCCTCAAATATAATGAAGACGCACCACACTCAAAGAGTATATCCATGGAGATGAATCAAGAAGAACAAGGAAAACCCAAAACCCAGTCCTACATGATGCATGTACCATTATGTCCCTAAGACTAGTGCCCTAATGTACCGAGTTGAAAGGAAGGTTATCAGAGTCCTTATGAATGGATATGTAGGCCGCCGCACCAACACTGGAGTCCCTGGCCTGAAAGCCAAACTCAAAACATCTTGACACTGTCGCTATACAACCTAAACCAAATGCACAGCTAGACCAGCAACGCTCTGAGATCCTAAAGGTGGAACCTCCTCTGATACCACTCTGTCACGACCCGACCCAAAGAGGCTCGAGCCGAAAATCCCCAATCCTATCTCCAATAGGCAAGGGGTTGGAATCTAGTGAAGAGTAGGCTATCACACACATGGGAGGCATTATCCCAGGGTACCTGTACACACGCACCCAAAAACACCTCCATGAGACAGTGCAGAGATATATAAAACTGAAAATAAAATGCATGCATACATCTATCCCACAACTAGAGTACAACAGAAGTACAAAAGGGAAAAATAGGGCCCACCAAAGGAAAACTACAAAAGTTTCCAACCTGCTTAGAAGGAGGGAAAACACTGCCAAAAACACCTGTCGGTAAGCTCCTCAGCACAGCTCCGGTAAACACCCCGGTCAAACCCGCTCACTCAGCTCCACTTATTCTGAGTCCTCCTGGGACTCCATTGAAAGGCATGTGGTCTGCACAAGACACAAACATGTGCGGTAAAAGCCCATGCAGGGGTGAGTATACATGGTTGGTGTGGGTTCATTTTCATTAACACCTTGTGGAAGGGGTGTGTTCCATTGGGGAACTTGGTGATGGTCACCTTGTGATGACTTGTTAGATCGAAGAGAGACCACTCATGGGCATGAAACATTCACTTGAGAACGCATTTGTTCATGTGTGGATATATAGATCATGTATTTGGTATGCCAATGGATTTTAGACATGGTTTAAAAGACTTTTATGGTTTCTTTCCTTGGAAAACTATTTGTCTTGAAAATTGTTTGGTTTGGAAAAATGTTTTATGCTTTGATATAAACTATTTTAAATTATTTTGAACTATTTTATATAAAAGTTATAACATGTTCTATAATAGTGTCATGAGTTGGGAAGTCATTGGGGAAATCCTATTGATTTTTTTACTCACCCCTTTCTTGGGAACTTTGGTTCATTTGCATATGTGATATATCGAGATATAGGTAAAGGCAAGGTATTTTAGTTCTTTAGTTATGCATCGTGAAAATATGGGCATGGATTGTTGATTTGGATCTTGGATCATGTTGAGATCTATGGAGTTTATATCTTTGATGTCATTCAGTTTTGTTGGTTTTTATTTCTGCTTTGTACTCTAATATAGTTTGGTTTTCTTTGAGTTGAATTTTGTACTCATGCATCATATATAGGTTATTTGGTTATGGTTATATTGGTTATTTTGTTTTATTTTCAAAGTAAAAATCACCCCCTAATTTTTCATGAATCCCCTGGTATTTATTTCCAGTTTTTGATGTCTTAGGGGTATCACCTAAGGCCTAGTAACATTCCACTACCTTCCCAAGCCATTGAGGAGGGGTGGTATGCTATAAATGGTATCTGTTTTTTTGGTCCTGGAGTCAAAAAATAAATCTATTTTAGTCCTTGATTTGGATTGAAATCATGGATATAGGATCATCGGAACTTGAAATGTAGAGCATAAATAGGCATAGATAACCTATTTATGTTGAACTTCATGTTGCTAGGAATTTTGGGTACATTAGTGTTTTGAGACACTTCTAGGAGTTGTAAACTCATCTTCATGGGTTTAGTTGATGAGAGGAGCATGAAATTTATTGTTAAGAATGACTTAATACTAGGAGTTCATAATTTATTTTGAGTAATGATTTTTTATTTGGTTAAAAGGTGTTGATTTTTTAAAATAGTTGAAAATGATTTGATTTTAAAAAATCATGGTGGAAATTTCAAAAATGGTTTGAAAGATGAAATTTGTTGAATTTTTGGAAATCCTTTTCATGATATGTATGAAGTTGTAAAATTGAAATTTCTAAGGCTTCAGTTACTAGAGAGTAAGACTAAATGTCATTTTCTTCTAGTTATAGTAAATGGCACAAGGTATTCACTATAGAAACCAACCGTAAGAGGCTACTAAAAATGTGGTTGCACCTGAGCCACATGAAAACCAACAACTAGTTAAGAGTATTTTCTAAGATTTCTAAGATATGGATAGAGGGAATATAAGGGATGAACCAAGGAAAGTGGATCATTATATTCAATTTCAAAAGAAAAATCCATCCATCTTTCAGGGTGATTCAAAACTAGAAAAAGCAGAAGTGCGGATAAATAGGATGAATAAAATTTTCAATTACCTTGACACACAAGATGAGCTGAAGGTGAAGTTGGAAATGTATATATTGAAGGATCGAACACACCAGTTGTGGGATTTATCAGTTCAAGATAAATTGTACCAGGGTGTGACATGAGAGGATTTTAAAGAATTGTTCAACAAATAATTCTATAATCACACATTCAGAATTACTAGAACAATGGACTTCTTCAGTTTGAAGTAGGAGAATCTCTTGGTAATAGAGTATGCAGCTAAATTTATGAATTTATTTCTCTTTTCATTGGAATTTTTTGTAAGTTCATCCTTGAATACACACATTTTTTAATTGAGGATAAGGTTAGAGATTCGCTAAAACATTTTCTTGCTTTTTATAAAGGATTATACAAAGATGGTAAATAGGGTAACAATGGTGGAAAGTGACATCTCAGGTAATGAAGGTGGAGAAAGCATGTTTATACCTATGAGAAATGGTGGGAAATATAATGTTGGGAATAATAGTAAGAGAGACACCTATTTCCAAGGTGGAAGTATGTCTCAGAATTGGGTAATGAGATGAGTGAATCTTACTCCTAAATAGAAGAGTAATCCCATATGATTCCAGTGTGGTTATTTTGAGTGTATGAAATGAGATTTTACAACACCACCGAGATCATCAAAAAATTGAAACCATATGGGGAATATTCATCATTATTGTTACGGTGATCCAAGTTTTGGTTCTAAGGACACATCTCATACTTCTCTAGAATCGTATATTTTTATGGGATGAGGGAAGCAGAATAATTCTCATCAACATAACCAAACTATCTATAGTGATTCTAAAAATACCATGAATCCTCAACTAGTGTAATCTTAATAGGGTAATAAAGAGCAAGGTTCAGCGAGTAATAAACTTTATGGAGCTGAGAAAATAATAGTACATGATCAATCTAGACCTTCTACGGTAAGAGGTATTATTATTTTGAATTATACCCTTATACTAGTTTGTTTGATACAGGTTTATCTCATTCATTTATTGTTTATTTTTTATTGGTATTCTGGGTTTTCATGTTGATATGATTTCTTATGTTTTGAAACTTCAAACTCTTCTTGGCCAAAGATAATGTTGAGAATTTATGTACAAATCATGTTCCATAACTATCCATGGGGATGAATTTAATTGGAATTTTCTATACTTGAGATGTATGTATATGAATTAATACTAGGTATGGATTGGTTAACAATGTTCAAATCTTACATCGATTGTTATACCTAAAGGGTTAGTTTTAGAACTGATGTTAGCATCGAGAATCTCATCAGAGGAGAGTGAAATGTGAAAGAAAGTGGAGCGGGATTTTTGGAACTAGTGGTTGGAAATATCTCATACTATTTTACATATTTGACCTTGAATTCATTGGATGAGATTATAAATAGTGGTTTTCCAACAATTTTTTTATCAGTTTCCTGATGTTTTTCCTGATAATTTATTAAAGTTTCCACCCACAAGAGAAGTGGATTTTATGATTGATCTCTTTCTAGGGAACAATCCAATCTCAATTTCATCATATTGGATGAAAACAATTGAATTAAGGTAATTAAAAGTCTAGTTGGAAGATTTATAAATCAAATGGTTTATTCGGACTAGTATTTCTCCATGGGTAGCAACAATTTTGTTTGTGAAAAAAGGCAGATGAAACTCTTCAGCTGTGTATGGATTATTATAAGCTTAACCAAGTTACGATAAAGAATCGGTATTGTCTACCACACATTGATGATATGTTTGATCAATTGAGGGTATATTAGTGGTTATCTAAAATTTTCTTGCATTCAAGATATCACCAATTATTGGTTTAAAAGGAGGATATTCCAAATATATCTTTTAGGAGTAGATATGACCATTATGAGTATGTGGTTATGCCTTTCAATCTTACAAATGCACCAGATGTATTTATGGAGTTTATTAGATATTTTAAAGGTATTTATATTCTTCTGTGGTTGTATCTAGGAATGATATATTAATGTATTCAAGGAAAAAGGTTGGGCATGAGCAACACTTGGTGAAAGTGTTGGGTATCTTGTGAGATTATCATCTGTATGTCAAACTTTCAAAGTGTGATTTTTGGATACATGATGTTTCCTTGGATATGTTATCACTAAAAATAGTGTTTGTATGGATTAAGAAAAGATAGATGATGTGATCTCTTAGAAACCTCTAAATAATGTATTTGAGAAACACATTTTATTTGGTTTGGTTGGTTATTATTGATGTTTTATTCATGAATTTTCGTGACTAGATTCACCAATGACAGCTTTGAAAAGAAAAGGTGTTCCATTTAAATGGAATAAGGGATGTCAGAAATCATTTCAAGAGATTAAATTTCACCTTATATCAACATAGATCTTGATATTCCTATAATTTGGAATAGGATATGTGGTGTATTGTAATGATTCGAGATCTAGGTTAGGGTGTATTCTCATATAGGGAGATCATGTTGTTTTTTGTTACTCAAAATGGTTATGGTTTCATGAGAATAAATACCCAAAACATGATTTTGAATTATTTTTTTAGTCTATTCTTTAAATAATTAGAATATTTGCCTCTTTGGTGAGAAACTTATGGTGTTTACATATCATAATATTTTGAAACACATTTTCTCTCAAAGAAATTTTAATCTGAGATAAATAATATGGATATAGTATATTCAAATTTTTAAATTTGACTAAATGTGAACACTGAATAAAGTGAAATTTATGGCGAATGCATTAAGTATAAAGTCATATAGTTATTTGGAAAAAGAGGCTTTAGGTCAATGGCAACTAATGTCGGTGATAGCTGATATGCACTTTGATTGTAAAGAATGAGTTAGTGTTGTGGTTTTCTTTCTAGTTTCATTTTTTCATGATTTGGTTGAGAAGGTTAAAGAGGAATAAATATCTGATCTTAAATGTGATGTGATATGGTCAAAACTCAATGGTGGGAGACCATTCAGGGATGAATGTTTTATAGAGGGTCATTTTTGTGTTTTTGAGATTGGATGGTTGTACATATGGATTTTCAGGAACAACTTCTTCATTCTTACCACTATTCAAGATGAGTTGTTCATCCTGGAATAAAAAGTATGTATAAGAAACAAAAAATTGTAATTTTTATGGGTTGGCGTGAAAAGAAAAGTGGATGAGTTTGTTATGAGATGTCTCGCCTATCAACAGGTTAAGGCAAAGCACCAACTTCCAGCGATTATGATACAGTCTTTGTTGATTCCCATATAGAAATGGGAGAAGATAGATGTGGATTTTGTGACAGGTATCCTAAGGAATGTTCAGAAACATGATGCGATATGGGTAATAGTGGATCAATCATTTTATCTCTATTCATGAATCTCATACGGTGGAGGAATTATCTAAAATCTATATCTAAGAAGTGATAAAAAGGCATGGTGTGCCATTTTTGATAGCATCAAACTGAGACCCTAGGTTTACATATCATTCTTGTAAATCCTTATAGTAATACTTTGGAACTCAGTTAACTATGAGCATGACGTATCATCCTTAAACAGATGGAAAATCCAAAAGAATGATACAAACATTGGAAGACATTCTCAGGGCTTATATAATGGATTTTGGTGGCTCATGGGAGGATCTCATACCTTTAGTAGAGTTATCGTATAAAAAAATATCAAGACTCGATACAAATGGATACTTCTAAAGCATTATATGGGTGTCTTTGTCATTCTCCACTTTTTTGGATGGAAACAGGTGAGACTTCACTATTTGGACCAAGACTTGTGTGCAAGATACAACATACAAGATTCAGTTTATCGGGAAGAGAATGAAGATGGGTCATAGTTGTCATAAATCGTATGTGGATCATTTTTTATGGTCATTTTTGTTCAAGGTGAGTGGTCATGTGTTCTTTAGAATCTCTCCAAGGCTTAGGAATCATTATTTTGGGAAGCAGGGAAAGTTATGTCCTCAATACATAGGCCCTTTTGAGATACTTGAATGGGTTGCTGAGGTGGAATATTGGTTAGATTTTCCACCAAATTTTATTTTAGTACATAATGTATTTCATGTATCTCAATTTAAGAATATAAACCTGATCCTGATCATGTGATTTGATGGGATCATGTTGACTTAGATTCGGATTATACATTGGTTCATGTGCCAATGTGGATTTTTTATAGGCAAGAGAAAGTCTTGCATGGAAAAGGCATCATTCTAGTATAGGTTTTATAGAAACATGGTTGGATTTAGGAAAAAACATGGGAACATGAGAAGGAAATGGTGGAGCAATGGACTGAACTCTTCAATTCCAATGGCAGTTTTCAACTTTCCTGAGATGAAAATACCAGTGGTGGGGAGAATGTAGCACTCCCAGTTTTAATTACTTGACCATTTATTTACATATTTTAAGTATATAAAGTGTCTGGGTTAAGTTTGGGAGGTTTGGAGGAGTTCTATAATGTTTTTATTTCTTTTTTGGAGGTACACGGTTTGATAACGATTAACATAAACCATGAAACATCTCTTAGGAAACTGTGTAACTGAAATAGTTTTCACTGGGTAGCACATAGTTAGGTTCAAGGTTTTTCCAAACCATATGGATACCTATGATAAACCATTCAAATTTGGATAGTTGTTGGATGTTTTTTCTTACTATGTAATCCAACCATGCAAGGTGGGTTTGGAGGCAGTGGCTAGTGAATAGTTTGCCTAACTGTGCTCCCAAACCATGTACCATTAAATTTTAGATCTAGATTTTTTGGATCTAATATTATTTACCCCCTAATCCACTTATCCCCCCCCCCTAAATAATCCATTTCATGATTTTCTCTCCCTATCAAGGTTTTTGAGACCAATCTTTTGATTCGAGAGCAATTCCTAGGTGAATCTAAGCACGTTGGAGGTCTTATTTGTTGGAAAGTGCCCATTCTTGGTGGGTTTATTTAGATTTATTCTTCTTACCTCTATTAGAATCATGTATTTAATCTTTTAGGGATAAATATAGGTTGTGTGATGCCAATATTGATGTGATATTATGGTGTAAGTTGAAGGGAACAAGATATAAGGTCGAATATTGAAGTTTCTAGTCGGGTTTTTGGTGTTTTGTGTCATTATTTGGTGTCGTGGCTTTATTCTCAACTCATATTCTTATAACTTGAAGGATTTATTTCATATTTATTTAATTTATTTTATTTAATTTTGGAATTTATGTGTTATTTTATGGGAAACCCCTTTATTGATGCTTTTTTGGAATTGTGGAAATTGGTTAGTTTTGTGAAATGTGCTTTTGGTTCATGATTTTAAAATGATGATTTTAAAATTATATCTTGGTTTTCATGCATGGAAAAATGTTTGTAGAAATTTTTTCAATAAAATAAATGTTTTATCGAAATGGATAGTCATTTTTGGTTTGCCATGGTATTTGGAATACATGGTTGTCATGGGTTTATTTGCATTAACATGACCCTATGGAAAGGGTGTGTTCCACTGAGGCACTTGGTAATGGTTACCTTGTGATGAATTGGTATATCGATGAGAGGTTTCTCATGAGCATAGAGCTTTCACCTGGTTGTGCATGTGTGTGTGTGGATATATGGAACCATCTATTGGGTATGAAAATGGATTTGAGAAATGTTTTAAGACTTGTTTGGTTACTTTGCTTGGAAAACTATTTTTCTTGGAAACTATTTTTTTAACTATTTTATTCTTTGATATAAACTATTTTAAATTATTTTAAACTATTTTATATAAATTTTCTAATAGGTTTTATCCTAGTGGAATGATTTGGGAAGTCATTGGTGAAATCCCACTGAGTTTTATACTCACCCCCTGCTTGGGAACTTTGGTGCATTTTCAGATGTGATATATTGAGACACAGGTAAAGGAAAGGTATCACAATTATTTATTGATGCATCATAACACTATGGGCATGGATTATTTAGTTGGAGCTTGGAACATGTTGGTATATGTGGATTTTATGTCTTTGGTGTCTTTGATTTTTGTTGGTTTTGGTTTCTGTTTGTACTCTGATATAGTTTGGTTTAGTTTGCTTTTCTTTGAGTTGTATTTTTTACTCATGCATCATATAGATGTTATTTCTTTATGTTTATATTGGTTTTGTTTTTGTATTCTCAAAGGTAAAATCATCCCCTAATTATTCATTAAGCCCTTGGAATTTATTGCTAGCCTTTAGTGTCTTAGGGATGTCACATAAGACCTAGTAACATTACACCACCTTCCCAAGCCAATGAAGAGGGGTGGAATGTTATAGGGAATGACCTTTAGGCTTCGTCAAGGATGAATCAAGTACTGGTGTACCAGAGTATGCTAGCTAGTTCATAAAAAATAGTATTAGAGGGGGTTGAGTATCTTTCATTGATGTCAGTATTCAGTCTAGGATGTCCTAGTGGACACAAGGTAGGATTGTTGGGACTTTGGGGGTAGTTATGAGTGAGTTCCTAGCCAGATCTCATCTTAGTGAGTCTTAAGTCACTATGAGTGTTAAGGAAAAACCTATTTGAGAAGTAACTTGATCTGATTCTAGTATTTTCCCTAAACTTGATCTGATAATTTTGGAATCCCAGAATTTTGAATTCTATTTGATGGAATGGTATTTTGGAATCTCTTGATTGAGTTGATGGTCTGAGTATCCTTAATGATGTTTTAGTTTTGTCTGTTGATGTTGCGTAGTACCATGACCCAAGAAGATGTTTGAACAGACCTCAAAAGGGGGTTGTCGATGAACCGTGACATGAAAACCCTCCACTTGATCAAAATCTATTCGAGATGGTGGTGTGTGTTGTCCAAGCCCTAGAATAGGTTGTTGTACCCACTCTCATTTAGGATTCGGTAGTAGAACATCGAAAGGATGAATCTAGATATCATACTCAATAGTTTCTTAGATAAAAACCATGATATTTCCAAGTCTCAAATGATCCTAAAGAGGTACAGGATTGGTTGAAAAATATTTATCTTCTTCTTGATTTCTTGTAAATGTTGGATGTTATCAAGGTTAAATGTGATACCTTCAAACTTGAAGGTCCTAGAAGGATGTGGTGGGATTCAATGGTTACGATGAACAAACATGACGTCTTGGAGTGGAAAAAACTTCAAATCCCTCTTTAAATAATAGTTCTATCCATATTTGATGGTTTTGGAAAAGTCCATGGAGTTTCTTAGCCTCCATCAAGGCAATAGAATTGTGACTCACTATATAAATTGGTTTGCTAAACTTGTTTATTTTTCTCATGGGGTGGTGAAAAATGAGAAACCAAAGGAATGAAGATTCGATATGGGTCTTTAATTTGATATTTTATCTTAGGTTTTCATGTCAAAGCTGACTTCTTATATGGATTTTCTAGATAGAGATTTGATGGAAAAGCTTGACTTGGCTAGTAAGTTGTGGTTGACAGGAATTTCCCTTAATCCTAGTGGTAGATCTATGAGTTCCTTTAAAGGAAAGAGAAAGTGTGATGAGTCTCATGGAGGTTCATGATAAAATACATAATACAGACCTTTTTCAGTGTCTGTAAAAGTACCTTTAACATTCTTTTACTGTGGAATGGTCTAGCATTCGAAACAAGTTTGTATTAGGGCACCAAAGATTTTTGGTTCATGCGGTCATTCAGGCTACAAACAGAAGTTATGTCATATCTTTTTTACCCTATGAAATGGCATGAGATTATCAATCCTAAGGTATTGTGATGTAGTTATATTCTTTGAGTACTAAGGGGTTCTAGCCATAGGTATCCAGAATAAAAAAAATTCATGCAGTGGAAGAGTCACCAGAGGAAGATGATGCAGGTCCAATAATATTAATAGGTTCCATCACTATAGTTTCATCTTTAGTGACTAGTTTATTTGATATTTATGCATATCATTTGTATATCGATTCGTGTTGTGAATTTTTTAAACCTTCCTATGAAGCTTATGTCGTATATGATGGATATTTTCATTCCCCTCATAACAAAGAGAGAGCAAGGTATATGATTCCCTTCTGGCATCTTCTCTTTTTCGAAGATTAATCTCACTTGGAATTTTATGGTTCTCTAAATTAAACCTTTAGATTTCATTTTTTGGTTGGATTGGTAGATTTCCCATAAAGACTAAATTTATTTTTCTCTTTAGTGGGTCTTATTTACTGCACCTGATGGGGTGTTTCATCTTTTTCAGGGAGAATGGGACCCTAAATTAAGTTGATATGGACCACCACTTTTGGATTTGGGCAGAGTGATGTCGTTGTTTTCTTTTGATCCCTTGAGTGGTGATATTCCTCCAGTATTCATTGAGTTTCCTAACATGTTTCCATATGAATTTTATGGATTACCCCTGGTAAGAGAGGTGAATTTTCCAATTGATTTGGTACCAAGTATCCAGCATATCTCCATTCCCTCTTACCATATGGAACTGAATAAATTAAAGGAGTTAAATACCCAGTTGGTTGATTTTTTGGATAAATTATTCATATGCCCGAGTGTGTCGCCTTGGGTATCATTTGTTATTTTTATAAAGAAAATTGATGGGACACTTTGCCTTTGTGTTGATTTCTAGAAACTCAATCGAGTTATGGTAAAAAAAAGTATCTAGTTCAATGAATTAATGATATATTTAACCACTTAAAAGGACAAAGTGGTTCTCAAAAATTGGTCATCATTCTGGTTACCACCAGTTGAGAATAAAAAAATCTGATATTCTAAGGAATTCCTTCAGGAGTAGGTATGACCATTATGAGTATCTTGTTATATCTTATGATCTAACCAATACTCATATGGTTTTATGGCATTGATGAATAAGATATTTCATTAGTATCTTAATTCATTCGTGGTGGTGTTTTTGGATGACATCTTGGTTTACTCTAAGTTTGAGGAGGATCATGCACATCATCTGAGAGCATTTATGAAAATTTTTGAGAGATCATTTACTTTAGTCAAATCTATAAAAATGTGATTTTTGGATTAAAGAATTGAAATTCTTGGTACATGTGGCCTTAGAACATGGTATTTCAATCGACCCTAAGAAGGTGATGGTTGTTATGACATGGGAAAAATCACACAATGTTTTCGATATTTGGACCTTCTTGGGTTTAGCATAGTATTACTACTAGTTCATCAAATATTTTTCAAAGTAAGCTTCTCTAATGACCGCACTCACTCAGAAAGGGGTAAATTTTATTTGAGACTCGAAATTTCAGAATTTTTTTCATAAGTTAAACTGTCTTATGAATTCTATTCCAATTTTGACTCTTCCAAAGGTTGGACAGGGCTACGTGGTCTTTTGTGATACAACATGTTTGGGTTTGGGTTGTGTTATCATACAGGGTGATCATGTGGTAGCCTATGGTTCTTGAAAATTTAGGTCACATAAGAATAACTCTCAAAACTATGATCTTGAACTCGCAGTTGTGCTACATGTTCTTAATAATTAGCAGAACTAACTTTTTGGAGAATGATTTACCATGTTTTTTTATCACAATTTCTTGGGTTATATATTCTCTCAAAAAGATTTTAATCTCTGATAGAGGTGATGAGTGGAGTATATTCTATAGAAACCTTTCTTTTCTTACATTACTTTTACATAATTTTAATGATAAACAACATAAAAACATTACACCATGAGGATCCAAAGGTTTAGTGTCTTGGGAAAACTAAGACCTTACATAACTTTTACAACATAAAACAGAAAAATTTATTTAATTCCTTCTTCTCTAGATTCTTATAAGCCCTTGAATTCTACTTATCACAAGTAGTCACCTAAGGATTTAAATTTAAAAATGGTGAGCTAAAATCCCAGTAAGAGGATAGATAAGAACATGGGACAATATAACATGGGGTAAGTATAATCATTATCAACATAATATAGGCATAGGATCATAATCATGAGAGGAAGCATTTAGATAAGACTTGGAATGTGGAAATGAATAAAAATGAAACATCATGTCTTAGTGTTCAACTACCACAAATAGTTTTGAATAAATCTAGTATCATGTTCACACATATTTCACTTTACTTAGGAGGTTCTTCACATTACCCAATGCATTGGAGCGCCATATAATTTGGGGTGCACCTGTCACATCATAACATTTACATTATCATGCATTCCACATAGAAAGTATATAAATCTTGAACAAAAAACAACCCATGTAAAGGAATGGGTTTCAGTTTATAAATCACACATTCATAAACTTTGGGTTCCCAAATGAAAGATGGAATAACATACTTGATACAATAACCGTCAATTTTGAGTGATAAGTAAAAGGTGTGTTTTGAAAGAAGATTTCTTTTGGAAAACATTATGTTTGACATAAAATCTAGTGTAAAACATTAATATACTATATAAGTTAAGAAAATTATGAAGAAATTATTTTAAGTAATAACCATACTGAAAATGGAGTGAAAGATGGAAAACACAAAGAAAGAAAGTTGGGTTTGAGAATTCCCCTAACCTTGTGTTTGAACGCTTTCTTCACTTTAATGTTCTATATAATCACATTGGATTCATTAATTAACACTTAAATAACCCTTTATACATGGAATATATTCATTATGGTTTTGTTAAGTTATTTTATGGTCCTTTTTATGAGTTATAGAGTTTAGATTTATTGTTCGGGAGTATTCTTTTTCTTATTTTTCATGAACAGTTCACTTGTACACCTGAATGAAAATTTGTGTAGAACATGCATAAACATCCAGAATTTCTATTAAATTATATTAATTATATTCTAGGATTTTAAATGATATTATAACTAATTTTATTATATACTATGAGGATGAATCATTAGTTAAAATTTAATGATGATTATTTTAGGTTAATTTGGGCGATTTTTGGATCACAACGAACATGTTTTGTTTTATCATTACGTATAAAATTTGTTTCCAGAACATATAAGGGGTTAAAACATACATATTACAATATTTTTTAAACCATTTAATGTTTTTATTGATATAATAGAAGGCGTTGAAGGAAAATGGATGTGCATCGCCCATGATGTATGTAAATTAACACATCACGAACGGTGATTTCATTTTTATAAACAAAGATAGAGAGAGAGAGAGAGAGGATTATAATGAATAATATTCCATTAACATGATATAATAATAGTATATCAATCATACTAGAGTTATCATGGCATTTGGATAAGATAAGTAGAGGATAATAAAATAAAATAAATGAAATTTGAAAGAAATTTGAAAGAAAAGAGAGAGAGAAATCACCTCTTGAATTCTCTTCTCGAGATCCTCCTCAAGGGACCTAGGATTGGTCTTTGGATGAGACCATGAGATCCTAGATGTGGGGTAGGATATGGGGAAGGTCTTTGATAAGAATTTAGACAAGTCTCGAAGTTTTAGAGGTGTAAGGAAATGAGGTTGTGAGGGGTGGTATTTATAGTAGAGGGGAGGGCTGTTTTCTCAATATTTAATTCATTAGTTTATTAATTTTCCTCAAGACAAGAAATAGTGTTGATTCCATGACTAAATATAGTAAATAGAGTATGTGAGTTTTAAATAATGGTAATTTACATCATCCATGACTCAAGTATGATGCAGAAATTCATTTATTTAGCATATTTTGTAAATTATCGAATTTTGATATTCCCCAAAAAATAAATCATTTCAGAAAAATCTAAAAAATTCACCCTAACCATTTTTCTATGAGTAGAATTAAAAAATTAACTCCATTTTATAAAAACAATTTTCTAAATATTAGTAGTTTAATTTTTAATTAAAATCATAATTTACTTGAAAAATAAAAATTTTAAAATTAAAACTATTTTTATAACACTTTGAAAATTTAATTAAGGTCTCATAAAATTATCATATAATAATTAGATGTTAAAATAATTATTTATGAATACATTTTATGAAAATAATTTTTCTTTTAAATTATTAAATTAATCATTAAATATTCATGACTTACAAAAATACCAACACTATAATATAATAATATCATATTGTCACTTATAGGATGGATAAATTTTATTTATACTATCATTGGTAAGGTTTCTATTCACTTGGTTTATTTAATATTCATAAGGTTCATGTTACTATTCATAAGGGTAATGTTACTATTCCTAAGGGTATGTTACTATTCACCAAAAAAATTATGTTTGTCCTATCGTACTCTAAACATCTTACTGATTGCAACCATGTATGTCAGATTTTTGAAATTCAAATCACAGAAGTGGAGAAATTATGTTTAAAGGTCACATAGAATTTAGTAATTCATTTAATAATGATGTATAAATGTGTTTCCTAATGTTATTTTATGTTATTATATTACATTATATTACTATAAGAATAGAGAAATTTCATTGATAAAGTTTAGGTCTTTACATTATTCCCCTCTTTTGAAATTTCCCCCTCAAAATTTCATTTTACATAAACAGGTGAGGGTAATTCTCCTTCATCACATCCTCTGGTTCCCAAGTTTCTTCTTTAAACTTATAGTTCATCCACAAAACTTTGAAAAGGTGGGTTGTCTTGTTGTGTAGAACCTTATCTCTCTGATCTAGAATCTTTACTGGCTGCTCCTCATAATAAAGATCATCTTCCAGTTGTACCACCTATGAGTTCAATACATGTGAGGGATCTGATATGTAATTCTTCGGGAGTGATACATGAAACACATAATGAACTTGAGCCATATTCGGTGGAAGTAAAAGCTGGTAGGCCATAGATCATATGCAGTCAAGGATCTCAAAGGGGAAAATGTACCTTGGGCTTAGCTTCCCTTTCTTTCTAAACTGCATGACTCTCTTCTGTGTTGATATTTGAAGAAAGACTTAATCTCTAACATCGAACTACAATTCCCTTCAATGATTGTCAACATAGCTCTTTTGTCGACTCTGAGTAGCTTTGATATGTTGTTGGATGGATTGAACCTTCTCATTCATCTCTTGTACAAGATCAAGTCCAATTATCTTTATTTCTCCAACTTCATCTTAATAGGTTGGAGTTCTACATCGCTTTCCATATAGAGCTTTATATGGAGTCATCTAAACACTCAATTGGAAGATATTTTTGTATGAGAACTCCACCAATGGGAGATGATGATCTGATCCACCTTTTAAATCTAAATAACATTATATTAACATATCTTCAAGTGTCTGAATAGTCCTTTCAGATTTTCCATCAGTTTGGGGGTGATAGGTCGTACTGAAATTCAATTCAATACCCAGGGAATATTGAAGACTCATCCAGAATTTATCTGTGAACCTTGGATCATGATCATAGACAATAGAGATTGAAACCCCATGTTATCTCACCAGCTCCTTCACATATATCTTTAAAAGTTGTTCAAGCGAGAGATCTTCCTGAATAGAAATAAAGTGGTCAATATTGGTGAGTCAGTCCACCATAACCCATATCACATTATTTACCTAGGCTATCTTTAGGATACCCATGACAAAATCCATAGTGATATTATCCCATTTCCACATGGGTATAGAAAATGGTTGCATCATCCCTTTGGACTTTTTTTGCTCTGCTTTAACTTGCTGACATATCAAGAACCTTGAGATATACTTAGAAATATCCTTCTTCATATTGTCCCACCAGAAGTGTTCTTGAAGATCATGGTACATCTTGGTGCTACTGGGATGGATAGAGAAAGGTGAGATATCTGCATTATAAAATATCTCTTTCTTTATCCCAGGTGATGAAGGAACACAATTTCATGTTCCAAACCGAATCACACCATCATTGTCGATATAGAACTCTTAAAGCTTCTCTTCCTTTACTGCATTCACCATATTTTGTAACTCCAGATCATCCTTGTGTGCCTCCTTAACCTTATATTGGATAAATGGTTGGGAAATCATTTGGTAAAGGTAGGATGTATTCCCTGCTGTTATGATTTCCAAATACATCCTTTCCATATCCATGGAGATAGGGTCTTTCTCAATTTGCATCATGGATAGAGCAGCAGGTTCTTTTTATCTAAGAGCATTAGCTACCTTGTTTTCCTTTCCAAGATGATAGTTAATAGAGAAATCATAGTCTTTGATTATCTATAAGCATCTCCTTTGACGAGTGTTGATCTTATTTTGTGTGAATATATAATTTAGACTCTTGTCATTGGTATATATGTCACAGTTCGCACCATAGAGGTAGTGTCGCCAGATTTTCAAAGAAAAGGTTACAGCTGCTAGATCTAGATCATGTGTCGGGTAGTTCTTCTCATGGATCTTCAACTACCATGAGGCATAGACTATCACATTATCATTTTCATGAATACACAACCCAAGCCTTTCTTGGAAGCATCACTTTATATCAAAAAACTTTCTCCACTCTTCAGTAATGTGAGTAAAGGTTCAGTGATCAACCTTCTCTTTAACCCCTTGAAGCTTTTCTCGCATTCTTCTGTCCAGATATACTTTACCCATTTATTTGTCAACTTAGTTCACGGGCTTAAAAATCATGAGAAATTTCTCACAAAACGTCGGTAGTACCCAGCTAATCCAAGAAAACTACATACTTCTATGATACTAGAGGGTTTGGTTTATTCCTCAATCGCCTTTGTTTTTGAAGGGTCCACAAAAATTCCCTCACTTGTGATCACGTGTCCCAAGAACATGACATGCTTCATCCAAAAGTCACACTTTATGAACTTTTTGTACAACTTCTCCCTTCTCAATGTCACCAACACAAGCCTTATATGTTCTTCATGTTCCTCATTTTATCTTGGAGTGGATGAGAATATCAACAATAACCACTACCACAAATTTGTCAAGGTAATGTCTAAATACTCTATTCATAAAATCCATGAAAATTTTATGGTCATTAGTAACTCTGAAGGGCATCAATAGAAACTCATAATGCCCATACCTTATACAGAATAGAGTCTTATGAATATATTCATTCTTCACCTTTAGCTGATGATATCCAGAATGAAGATCAACCTTTGAGAAGTACTGAGCTCCTCATAGAAAACTTAACAAGTATTAAATACTTGGGAGTGGATACTTGTTCTTTATGGTGATCTTGTTGAGTTCTCTATAATCAATACACAACCGCATAGATCCATCCTTATTCTTCACAAAGAGAATTGGTGCACCCCAAGATGATGTACAAGGATGTATGAACCCTTTTTCCAAATGATCCTGTAGATACTTACTTAACTCCTCCAGTTTGATAGGATTCATCCAATAGGGACACTTTGAGATGGGATTAGCTCTAGGTATGAGTTAAATTTAGAACTCTACCTCATGATCTGGTAGAAGTTCGGGTAACTCTTCGAGAATTTTATCACTGTATTCCCTCACAATGGTAATTTCATCTTGGTTGATGCTTTCACTACTAGAAATTTAGGCTATAGCCACAGTTTTTAACCATGGATATAATCCCAAAAATCATGTTTATAGGTTATATCCATGGTTTAATGAACCATGGCTAGTATTGGCATGGCTATAGACAAAAACCTATAGCCACAGTTTCAAACTGTGGCTAAATCCCTATAGTCGCAGTTCCAAACGTGGTTAAAGATTTAGCCACACGTGGGCTATAGCCACAGTTTCAAATCATGGTTATATCCCTTCCCATTTCATAACCCCCCTGGACATACCCCCCCCCCGAATAGACCCCCCCTAAAAACCCCCTTGCACCCCCCATGGACATCACTCATCCCTCATGGACACCCCCTGGACAACACCCCCCTCCTGGACACCACCTTAGATAGCCCATCCCCTCCTAGACAGGACCCCTAAATAGCCCCCCCCCCCCCCACCCCTCATGGACACCCCCTGGACAACCCCCCCCCCCCCCCCCGCACACACACACACACACCTCATAGACACCCCTAGGACAACCCCCTCCCTCCTGGACACCCCCTAAATAGTCCCCATCCCTCCTGCATAGCCCCCCTCCCCCATGAAAACCCCCTTTCACCCCCTGGACACCCCCCCCCCCTTTCTAGACACCCCCTCCCTCCTAGACACCCCCCTGGACAGCCCCCCTCCCCCTACAGACCCCCCTTTCACCCCCTAGATAGCCACCCATCCCTCTTGGAAACTCTCTGGATAGAACCCCCCCCCCCCCCCCGGATATCCCCCTCCCTTCTGGACACCCCCTTGGACAGCCCCCCTCCCTCCTGGATAGCCCCCCTCCCCCCAAAACAGCACCCCCTCCTGGACAGCCCCCCCCCCCCCACAGACCCCCTGGACATCCCCCATCCATCCTAGAAACCCCCCCCCCCCCCTCATGTATATCCCCTCCTCCCTCCTGGATACCCCCCCTCCTATACAACACCACCCTGGACAGCCCCCCTCCACCCTGCAGACCCCCATGGACAGCCCCCCCCCCAGACAGCCCCCCCTGGACAGCCCCCCCTCCTGTAAGGACCTGACCCCAGTTGTTCAAAGTTGGTGCCTTATTTTATTAAATTGGTATATAAACAAATAATATTATTCCCTAAGTACCAAGTTTTTTAGTAGATTTTGGGAACAAGATATGTAAATAAGTTCAACTTTACATATTGAAAGGAAAACAACACTAATTTATTCTTTTAGAAACATCCAAGCCTCCTAGATTATTCCTGAAAGTCACTCATAACTAACTTATTAATATCCTGGGAAAATGAAACATAAGAAATAGATGAGCTCAAATTCTCAGTAAGAGTAAGAAATACAGCGGAAGATAACATAAACATATACATGGTGAATAAATGAAAACACATGCCTTTACAAATAATAAACATGAACACATTATGGCATGGATATGAGCTGAGTAAATATTTCCAAAATATAACATAATCATGGGTATTATACTAGTATAATAACCACATGAAATTTCAATTACTAGCTTTATAATGAGGGAAGTGCATATGTTGGACATCATAACTATATCGTCGAGGGCTCGTGCCAAGACCATAAATAATCATTTTGTCAAGGCCTTGTGCCAAGACTGTAGTTTGTCTGATGATACCTAGCGTTGCATCAAGGGGATATAAAGGGCCCCACACATCACATAATAATTCCAATTCATTCCTCATATCAGTGGTGATAAACATAAACAACATATACATTCATATTGAAACTATCATATGAAATGTAACTAACTTTCCCCAATCATTAAACATTAACACTAACCATTCAGAGTAAGTTGTTGAATGGTTTTAAGATAGTATATCCACAGTCAAACTAATCATAAACCATTAAATTAAATATTTTATATGATATCATAGGATATAAACCTCAATAAAGTACAAGATTCAACAAATGATGGTGACATAGATGAAGATACTTTTAAATGAGACCATTGAAAAATCCTTGAGGAAATAATCCTTAAACATTCTAAACTGCCTCATGCAACCTTGAAACATTCAAATAATAATCCCTTAGAATATTATGAGAATAAGTATAATATTGATATGATATAACAAAGTTCATTACATACACCACATGTAATAAGTAGGTGGTGAACAAGGAATATATCTCATAAAAGATAAAGTGAGATGAGAAAAATCCTTTTTACTTTAAAAAGAAGGGTTATTTTGGAAAATCCTTTGTATTTGGAATGAAATCAGTTTGTAAAAATGAATATCCCATAAAATAAAATACTAGGACATTGAAATTATATTTTAGTCATAAATGATGCCCACTAAAGTGAAATCATGTAAAAATATTTCTTAAGATTCTTTAGAACTAAATCGTTTTAGAGCATTTTAAGGAAAGTATTAAAGAGAATTTTAAATTGGAAAGACACATTTTTTATATTAAATACAGAAATTATCCAAGATAATTTTTCATGATAAAATTATTGTTTTTATAAAAATAATGGTGGCTTAAAATAGATTCTGGTGTACACTTGAAAACGGGTAACAATTCGAAAAGATCCCTTGAATCGGGTTTGTATTTCAAAAATAATTTTAAATGTTCCTTTTAAAATGTGTAAATCCCCATAAAATAAGAAATTATTATGGTTGGTAAACATATATAAAACACTCACACATAATTTATGAGGAGTAAAAAATAATACATAATAATTTCATAGAGGTAATTAGACAATTAAAGTAACCCGAATGAAAATGGATGTTCGGGTGCAAAACCCTTACCACTTTGTAATCAAACGATTCATATGCACAAAAATTAATAATATTAAAATTATACATTGAATAAATTTAAAATAAAGATATTCATGATATTTTACATCAATTTACATTATACATACACCATACACAAGTATTTTTAGTGAATATAGAAAATCTCACAAAAATGGAAGTGAGATGAAGAAACTCTTACCTTAAGTCTGAATGAGTTCTGACCTTGAACTTAAGGTCCTGAAATATGAAATTATACTCATTAATAAATTAATTCATAACCTATTATACATGTATTTAGTTTATCATAATTATATTTAGTTCATTTATGTGCTTATTGATATCGAATTCAGTTGTTCCGGAGTGTTCATTTTCTTGATTTTCATAATCGGTTCACTTGTTTTTAAGTAATGGAGTTCATGTCGAATAGTTTTAAATATCCAGAATTAAAATTACATATTATTTATGAACATAAATAATTTTTAATGGTCATTTATATCATTTTGATACATGTAATGAGGATTAATCATTAGATGACAACCACTTCGATTATTTGGCGGTATTTGTATTATTATGAACTTGTTTTGTCATAAAAATTAATAATATGTACATATATAGGTTACTGAATATTAATTAGGTTATAATACATATATTATAGTCTTTTTAAACCATCTAAATAGTTTCATGATCATTAATTAAGTAGAAATTGAAGAACGAAACTTTGTCGTCCACAAAGGTTATAAATTGGAACCTCGTGGACGTTGATTTCATTTATAAAAATAAAAGGGAGGGAGTAAGAATATCGATGATGGTTCTTCCATTAACATGATAAAATTCTAGTAAATATATGATACTAGAGTTATCATGGTCATTTGTATAGAGGATGTGAGTAGAGAGAAAGAAAAGAGATGAACTTGAAAATAAAAGAAAAGTTGTGAGATCCCTTATGAAAATTTGGCAGCCTAACGGCGTCGCTTAAAATTTCATAAAATGAATTGATGAGAGAAAAATGGTATCTAATAATATTTAAATAAAAATTACAGTAATAGTAATACATAATATCAAACCCCAACATATGAGAATGGAAATCCAAATATATAACATAAAATAAGTGTTGACTAAAAGAGGAGGGTGAAAGGTTCCCTTACCTTGTAGAGTAACTCCTAGAACTTGAAGGTTGGGACCTTGGGGGATTAAGTACACCTTGGAAGGACTCATAGGGAGGTAAAACCACCAGATATTTGAGTAATATGTATTTTTAATAAAATAAAACAAAGGGATGAGTAGGTATTTATAGAAAAAGAGAGGGAGTTTTTTAATAATTTCAAAGGCACACCTCAGTAGTGGTTTTTACAAAACCATGGGCTTTTCCATGGTATTTGCCCATGGTTTTATCCACTTGGGACACCTAATGTCATATTTTAATTTACATAAGTCTACCAGCCATTTATTTTAATTATTATGTCATTATGATGTCATTAAACAACTGAAAACTCAAAACTGTATTTTTAATATTCACGAAAAATTCAAGTATTTTAGAAAAATCCCAAAAATTCACCCTAACCATTTTTTGAAATGTAGAATTCAAAAATTAAATAAATTTTTTGAAAATAATTTTCTAAATATTTTTAATTTAATTTTTAAATAAAATCTTAATTTATTCCAAAAAACCACTTTAAAACTGTAACTCGTTTTATAAGACCTTGAGAAATTAATCATGGCCCAAAAAAATTATCTTATAATCATAAGAAAATAAAGTAAAAAATTGTTATTACATTTTATGAAAATACATTTCCATTTTAAATTATTAAATTAATCAAAAAATTGTAATTTAAATATTTATGTCATACAAAAATACCAATACTTATACTATGATCGTTTTTTCACTTTTAAGATGTCTAAATTATATTTATAAATTCATGGGTGAAGTTTAAATTTTTTTACATGATTTATTATTAATTACTATTCATTACTATTCATAAGGGTATGTCACTATTCATAAGGGTATTTTACTATTCACCAAAAATTAAGTTTGTCTTATCAGACTCTAAATAGCTTATTGAACGCAGCCGTGTATGTCAGTTTTTCCAAATTCAAATCACAGAGGTGAAAAAATTATTTTTAATTGACTAGGTTATAACAAAGTGGTGTTTTTTGTAGATGTAGTGTTTCATGCATCCTATAATAAATCTATTTTTAAATTCTTGGGGTATTACATTATTCCCTCCTTATAAAAATTTCGTCCTCGAAATTTGAAATTGAACTTCAAAAGATAATGGTTGATACTTGAAAATTCCCTTATGGGAAAACCACATCAAGAATATAGTTAAAATATTATATTAATAAGAGGAAAGTGGAAATCATTGTTTACTAAAAAACAACGCATTTTAATTATAAAACATTGTCAAGGAAGAATAACTAAACCATCATGTGGCAACATTAAACTCTAAAACCCATACAATGATCAACTTAAATCAATTCGTAAATGGTTAAAAATTCCAAAATATTATTATTCAACACATTATAATAAAGGCCTATAAATTTCCAAGATGAACTTATCATTAACCCTTAATCAACAAGAAGAATCTCTAAAAGTCACATTCCAAACATGTGAATAACATCATCATGTATCCTCTTGAAATATGGTAATAAATTTAATTACCAAAAAAACCATATCAGAAACATGCATTCATACGTATTCCGCAAGTAAGATACATGTTATTGGATATATTCCTTAAATCCAAAAGTGTCGTCAACTCCATCGATGATAGCATAGACCACTTCTCGATAAGTTAATGATCAATTCCAAGGTAGTCAGTACTTATCTGAATCAATTATTTCTTTATCATTATCTCAACATGAGATATATATATTAAGGGTGGTCCTTCCCTCAATCATGTGTTTTCTAAAAAGTTTAACTTTCTACTAAATCACTTTTCCTTTGTACCATATGACCTCAAATCCTTAATGAAATAGTACTACAGTACAATACTAATAAATCTCATAATTCTTACAACCAATACAATACTGAAAAAATATTCAAATGACATGATTCTTGACTAGGAATATTAATCATTCTACTTCATATATGGTAGCATCATAACTTGATCATTAACCAAAATCATCATTTGGGGTACATTCCTTTCACGCTTGGGACATTGATTCACATAGTGTCCCATCTCCTTGCAGTTGAAGCATTGAATATAGAGAAATTATTTCCTTGTCTTGCAATTATGAGCATGGTGTCCTTTTTCTCCACACTTGAAGCAAACTCCTTTTCCTATCAAGCATATACCAAGGTGTTTCCTTCCACAATTATCACATGTGGGAAAATACATCTTTATCTTCTTCCCTTTATCCATGTTTTTCTTTTCCATCCTATTCTTCTTTTTCTTCCCTTCAAATCCATAGTACTTAGAGAATCCTTTACATACCTTATCAACACATGATACTATTTCCTCATATGATGAGGATACTTGGGAGACAATCTTCTTTTAAAATGATGGCTTAAGACCATCAGATATATGATCCTTCTTACTCTTCACATCTCGTGCATTGGTGAAGTTATCATTTATTTTTCTAGGTTCCATTTCTAATCAATTCCATATTATATATTAGTTGGTAACATTATGAACTCTCTATGACTCTAAAAATGGTATAGCACATAGCATAAATTTATGCATTGTAAATACTAGAATCATATACTTTGGTTACATTGGGGGCATAAATCCTTCATAATGGTGGGTAAATAAAATGTGAATTATCCTAAACATATCTCCTGGGAGTTTCAATACCAAAAGTGCAACAAAGCCCGTTGTTGTGTACCAGGATACCCCGGGTCAAGCCTGAAACTCCTTGTCGGAGTTTTCACTCCTAGGTACATATATTCCAGATCCACCTCTACCTGTTTGTATCTAGACAAGGATTTATTTGCTAGAATGGTCCACATAATTTATTCTTTACCAAAATACCAAGATGTTCTTGTATTCTTATCCTCAAATAATATCCTAGGGATTTTTCCCTGATCAAGGTTTTCTAACGCTAGTTTCCAAGTTTTCTACAAAACTTCCTTTGATACTAACTGTAAGGACCTGACCCCAGTTGCCCAGAGCTGGTGACTTATTTTATTACATTTTCATATAAACAAGGAATATACATCCTAAAGGACTAAGTAGTTTAGTATTTTTTGGAAATAAGATACATAAATAAGTTCAAATTTACATATTGAAAGGAAAACAATACTAATTTATTCTTTTAGAAACATCCAAGCCTCCAAGATTATGCTTGCAATTCACTCATAAATAACTTCTTCATATCCCGATAAAATGAAACATAAGAAAGGGGTGAGCTCAAACACTCTGTAATAGTAAGAAATACAGTGGAAGATAACATAAACATTAGACACAGTGAATAAATGAAAACACATGCCTTTATAAATAATAAACATGAACACATTATGGCACGAATATGAGCTGAGTAAATATTGCCATAATATAACATAATCGTGGGTATTATACTAGTCAAATAACAACATGAACTTTTAATTACTAGATTCATAATGAGGGAAGTGCATATTCTGGACAACATAACCATACTGTTGAGGCCTCGTGCCAAGACCATAAATAATCATTTTGTCAAGGCCTTGTTCCATGACCGTAGTTTGTCTCATGAGACCTACCGATGCATAGAGGGACTATAGTGAGCCCCACCCATCACATAATAAGTCCAATTAATTCCTCATATGAGTGGGGATAAACATAAAAAAAATACATTCATATTGAAACTATCATATGAAATGTAACTAACTTTCCCCAATCATTAAACATTAACACTAACCATTCAGAGTAAGTTGGTGAATGGTTTTAAGATAGAACATCCACAATCAAACTAATCATAAACCATTAAATTAAATATGTTAGATGATATCATAGGAGATAAACCTCAATGAAGTACAATATTCAACAAAGGACGGTGACATAGATAAAGATACTTTTAAATGAGACCATTGAAAATCCTTGAGGAAATAACCTTAAACATTACAAAGTGTCTCATACCACCTTGAAACATTCAAATAATAATCCCTTAGAATATTATAATAATAAGGAGACTCTTGATATGATATACCAAAGTTTATTACACACACCACATGTAATAAGTAGGTGGTGAACAAGGAATATATCTCATAAAAGATAAAGTGAGATGAGAAAAATCCTTTTTACTTTGGAAAGAAGAGTTCTTTTAGAAAATCCTTGGTATTTTCCATGAAATCAGTTTTTAAAAATGAATATACCAGAAAATAAAATACTAGGACATTGAAATTTTATTTTAGGCATAAATGATGTCCCACTGAAGTGAAATCATGTAAAAAGAGTTCTTAAAATTCTTTAGAACTAAATCATTTTAAAGTATTTTAAGGAAAGTATTAAAGAGAATTTTAAAGTGGAAATACATGTTTGTTTTATTAAATAAAAAAATGATCCAAGATCATTTTTCATGATAATTTTGTGTTCTTATAAAAATAATGCTGGCTTAAAACAGATTCTGATGTACACTTGAAAATGGGTAACAATTTGAAAAGATCCCTTGAATTGGGTTTGTATTTCAGAAATAATTTTGAAATTTACTTTAAAAACATGTAACTCCGCATAAAATAAGGAATTATTATGGTTGGTAAACATATATAAAATACTCACAGAGAATTTATGATGTGTACATAATAATACATAAGAATTTCATAGAGGTAATTAGACAATTAAAGTAACCCGAATGAAAATGGAAGTTCGGGTGGAAAACCCTTACCACTTTGTAATCAAACAATCTGTATGCCCCAAAATTAATAATATTAAAATGATAAATTAAATATCATGAAAATAAATATATTCATGATATGTTACATCAATGGTTAGTATACATACACCACACACAAGTATTGGAAGTGAATATGGAAAATCTCACAAAAATGGAAGTGAGATGAAGAAACCCTTACCTTAAGTCCGAATGTGTTCCGATCTTGAACTTAAGGTCCTAGAATATGAAATTATACTCATTAATAACTTAATTAATAACATATTAGACATGTATTTATTTTATCATAATTCTTTTTAGTTCATTTATGTCTTTATTGATATCGAATTCCATCATTCTAGAGTGTTAATTTTCTTGATTTTCATAATCGGTTCACTTGTTTTTAAGTAATGGAGTCCATGTGGAATGGTTGTAAATCTCCAAAATTGAAATTACATATTATTTATGAACATAAAAAATTTTAATGTTCATTTATATCATTTGGTAACATGGAATGAGGATGAATCATTAGATGACAACCACTTCGATTATTTGGCGGTATTTAGATTATTATGAACTAGTTTTGTCATAAAAATTTATAATATGTACATATACAGGTTCCTGAATATTAATTAGGTCATAATACATATATTATAGTCTGGTTCAACCATATAAATGGTTTCATGACCAGTAATGAATAATAAATTGAAGAATGAAACTTCGTCGTCCACGAAGGTTATAAATCAGAACCTCATGGATGTTGATTTCGTTTATAAAAATAAAAGGGAGGGAGTAAGAATATTGATGGTGTTTCTTCCATTAACATGATATAATTTTAGTATATAGATGATAATAGAGTTATCATGGTCATTTGGATAGAGGAGGTGAGGAGATAAAAATAAAAGAGATGAAATTGAAAATAAAAGAAAAGTTGAGAGATCCCTTATGAAAATTCGGCAGCCTAACAATGTCGCTTAAAATTTCATAAGGGTATTTTACTATCCACCAAAAATTAAGTTTGTCTCATCATACTCTAAATATTTTACTGAACGCAACTGTGTATGTCAGTTTTTTAAAATTCAAATCACAGAGGTGGAAAAATTATGTTTACTTGACTAGGTTATAACAAAGTGATGTTTTGTAGTGACTTAGTGTTTCAGGCATCCTATAATAAATCTATTTGTAAATTTGTCACAACCCAACCCAACGGGGCTTGATCCATGACTCCCCAAGACCATCTCCAATAGGCCAGGGGCTGGCGTCTAGTGCCGAGCAGGCTATCACACACATGGGAGGCATTAGCCCAAGGTACCTGTACACACGCACCCACAAACACCTCCATGTGACTGTGCAGAGATATATAAAACTGAAAATAAAATGCATGCATACATCTATCCCACAACTAGAGTAAAACATAATTACAAAAGGAAAAAACAAGGCCCACCAAAGGAAAACAACAAAAGTGTCCAACCTACTTAGAAGGAGGGAAAACACTGCCAAAAACGCCTGCCGGTAAGCTCCTCGAAACCGCTCCGGTAAACACCCTAGTCAAACCCGCTCACTTAGCTACACCTGTTCTGGGTCCTCCTGGGACTCCGTCGAAAGGCCTGTGGTCTGCACAAAACATAAACATGTGTGGGCAAAGCCCGTGCAGGGGTGAGTATAACAATACTTAGTGGGCACCCCAAAAACCCAAAACAAAAGAGAGCAACTAAAGGGCAATAGTCCACTCATCCCAGCCATAGGGAACCCAGATGATTGAGAAACTCCATCTTGTGACCATATTCGGCTAAACACAACTAGTCATCTCAAACCAGGTGTATTCCCATATATACACCTTGAACATCCAGATATACTCAGCTCATGCACCAAGCCACATGAGGTACCGACCTCATCACCATCAACAGTTCAAAACCAGGAGAACACACTCCATGATCATTGTCATCCCATATGACACTCGTCCGAAAGATACACTCCATCGGGTCCCACACAAACACCTCAGATGCTCACCCGAGAGATCATTCTCGTCAGATATCGTCACTAAGGAAAATCACGCTGAAACAACATAAACACCAAACTCCTCAGATAGGGGATCGCTCCTAGGGTCCTTTAGGGGATACCAGAACCCACAATGGTATAAAAAGATCCCACAGATAGGGGATAACTCCTAGGGTCTGCTAGGGGATACCACAACTCGATCTGGCATTCGTAGATCTCACAGATAGGGGATCACTCCCGGGATCCACTGGGGGGTACCACAACCTGATATGGCGCTCGTTAGAAACATGTCACTCAGATATAAGATCGTCACCCATGTCACGATGTTCAAGACGATACTAAAATCCTATCTAGTACATCTCATGCTATAAGGGATCGAACTGACGATGCCGCAACCCTACATAAACCACACGCTGAGTAGGGGATCGTATAACCAATGATACTGCAACCCTACTATAAACCTCATGCAGAGTAAAGGATTGTATACCCGACGATGCCACAACCCTACTAAGCATGGACCACCACGTAGGGGATCATATTCCCAATGATTCCATAAACCCTACGGAGTTAACCTACTAGATAGGGGATTGCTGCTCGTGGATAAGCGGTCACAGCGATACCAAGAACCCGATCTAGGGAAACGATGCTAGAGGATCCCGCTCCAGGCCCATCGGAGGGATGCCACAAATCTAATAGATTAAACATACCATTGAGAGGATCATAAACCTATACTAAGGTTGTGATTCCATGTGAACCCTCATAGGAACGAACCAAGGGAGTACCCTCAACCACTACTGGTCTAAACGTCGCTAACCCGAGCGACCAGCCACGATGCCACACCGTGCACCTCCAAGGTTGATACTGAGGCCACCATCGCGATCCACATGGAAAAACACACAGGATAGACGGTTTACTCGCCCAAAATGGACATCCAATGAAAAGGAACTATTCACCAAAGCTAGCCCATGCGGGTCCCACACAACAATCCCGAAACTCATCATGCGGATCATACCACTGGGATCCCCTCGAAAAAACATACTGGATCGCCTACTCGATCATCCCAAACGGACACCCGATGAAAAAGGTATTATTCACCGAAGCCAACCCAGGTGAGGCCCACACCACAATCTCGAAACTCATCAAACAGATCGCACCATTGCAATACTCTCAGAAAAACACACATGATCGACTATTCATTCGCCAGAATCGAACTCCTAGTGAGAAAGTTGTGTTTCTCCATAAACGCCGGAACACGACCTCGTGAGGCCCACACCCTGTTCTCGATCCCAACACCTGGAAACTGTCTCGAAAAGTACGTTTTACCATTAGGGTCTCAACGCCACTGATGACACTTCATTTGGACACTTCGTGCAGGAGTTATGGTGGGTCGAAGATGAATAATAATAAAAATATTATTATTATTTCAACCTTTTGTAGCCTCAGGCCACGAAACCAACTCATAAAATTCCCAAAGTAAACCCAAAAGGTTCATCTCGATGCAAGGAACGCGTCACCGCAAATGACTCGCAATTTGGACTCCCGATATGCATTTTACGGGGGTTTAAAGAGCTCCCGGAATATTCTGGCCGGACCACTGCTGGCTCACCGGAAAACTAACCGGACCACCGCGCCGACCTTACCGGACCACCGCACTGCCGCACCGCCTGCCGGATTCCGCCGCGCCACCGCCGCCCTTGCCGGATTCTGCCATGGTCGTCGCCAAAATCCAGGTTTTCCACCGGAAAACTTCCGGGAACCCCCAGGAGCACCTCGGTGCTCCAAAATCATATCCGAAACATGTTTCGGAAACCTCGGGACCCAAACTATAAAACCCTTATGACGATTAGAAGTAAAAAACACATAAATGGGGTCCAGGATTTTAAAACTCAAACTGCCTACCAGTTGGCAGATCGCCGAAGCTTCGGGTGCAGAACGACGGCTGCGACGCGCTGGAGCTCGATCCGCTGACGATCGGCACTGAAAACAGACGCACAGGGCTCAATTCGATGAAGAAACAGAGGAGGAGGGGAGGGAGGAGACATCTCCTGTGGGAGAGGATATGGGGTGGAGGTGATTGATTTCTTTTTTTTTAATTAAAAACTTCATTTAAACTTCCCCGTCAACACACCTCCGACCCGGCTCCCAACGCCGACAAAAATTATGTCACGCCTAGGTTAAACACGGCGTTATGAATGCAACGACACACTCATAATTGCAATCTGAGACTCCATTCTGGAGTTATTTTAACCGACTCTTGTAATTAAACTTTTCCATTTATTTACAAAAACGCCCATGGCGTCTTTTCTCACCGCAGGCCCGCGCCCGCAAAGTTTAGACCCGGCCTAGGGTAAACGGCACGTTTCGGACGCAAATGTGCCCTCGGATTCCCGTTTTGAGATAAATTTTAGGAGATAACACACCCCCACCACGTGCATAGTATAAAAATACTTAATATTTTTATAAAATTAATTCCGAACACACCGGGACTCAGAATCGCACGCCGTCTTCGCGCCCAACTCTGGAATTATTCATAGATATATTCCAAAGTCTGACAGGTCCAAAACCTGAGTCGCTACATCCTTCCCACCTTCGAACTTTTCATCCCCAAAAATCCATAAGCACAAGGAAAGCAACTGGAGTCCCAACTGGGTCTCCTAAGCCAGTGAGTTCACTAACAAACACCCCTGATCGAACACATAAGTCAGAGGGACTCGTCCACCACACCTCAACACTATCTGCTTTGGGCAGCACTGACTCGCCCGCACGGTTTTGTTTGCGTCACAAAAATGTGTCTCAGTGGGGGAAGGATCCCTCTTCCTCACGCATTCTAAGCACGTCGAACAACACCCACACAGGGGCTTACGAACGCCCTGAACAAAACTCGAGCAAACAACGGAAAGGGAAGAGTACCGCTAAACAGTGTCTATCAAAACTACTACAGAAAGTAGAAATGACACAAGGCGTACCTCTATCAATCCGCAGAGCCTCTGGGTCAACAACCTCTAAGGCTTGCAGCTGTCCTCTCCCTAGGCCACCAGCTCCCTGAGCCCGGCGTAGACCACCTAGGGGTGGGGGTGGTGGCAACTAATACCACCTACCACCTCCTGTTGCTGCACCAACTCTGTCGCCATGTCTTCCACCCTGCAGATGTCCTTGCTCGAGACACTGCCTCTACTAAGGCATTATATCGACCGACTCCCTCTCAGTAGCACGACGAGTCGGACAATCTCTAGAGAGATGTCCCCAACCATCGCATGTGTAACACCGCCTCTCCTGCGGCTGACCAAAACTGGCCTGCGAGCTCTGTGAACCCTGAGCCTAAGATCCTCCATAATGGGGTCGCCTCCTGAAATATCGGCCATGCCCAGACCCCTGCGTCTGCCGCCGACTACCAGCTGACGACGTCCCAGCTGCCACATGCCCAACACTGACGGGCTGAATCTGCTCATCCAGAAATCTCTCCACCACCAAAGCTCGCTCCAGCACTCCAGCATAGGTGGTCAGGCTTAAAGAAACCACACTTTCTTGTATGTCCCTGCGTAGGCCCTGCTCGAAGGTCCGAGCCCTAAAGAACGGGTCTCAAACCATATCCAGGAAGTAGCGTGACAGGTATGTAAACCTCATTGAGTAATCCGAAATAGTCATGCCCTCCTGCCGAAGCTGCAGAAGATCCTGGATCTGCACTGACCTCAGCGCCACCGGATAGAACACTTCCCTGAAGATCCGCTCAAACTTTTCCCACATGAGAGTCTCCTCAGCGTGGGACCACATCACCAAACTTCACCATCACCTGGTCGAACCATGCAGAAGGCTCACCGCTAAGACCACCATCTGATCTGGGGGTGTCCTCACCAGGCGGAAAACACGGGTGACTGCTTCGAGCCAGTCATTAGCTGCCTGAGGGTCTGGATAACCCTGGAACCTCAGAGGTCGCTACCTCTGGAACTTGAGCAATGCACTCAGCCTATGAACAACCTCATCTTGCACTGTCGACACAACCAGTTGCTCGACAGGTGGTGGCTCAACTGGAGGACCACCTGGAGGTCCAGCCTCAGAACCTGCACCCTGGTCCACAGCCTCTACATAGGGAAAATCGTCACCACAATCCCACTATGGAACCCTCACTGGCTATCGTCCTGGAGGCATCCTCAAATATAATGAAGACGCACCACACTCAAAGAGTATATCCAGGGAGATGAATCAAGAAGAACAAGAAAAACCCAAAACCCATTCCTACATGATGCATGTACCATTATGTCCCTAAGACTAGTGCCCAAATTTACTGAGTTGAAAGGCAGGTTATCAGAGTCCTGGTGAATGGATATGTCGGTCGTCGCACCAACACTGGAGTCCCTGTCCTGAAAGCCAAACTCAAAACATCTTGACACTGTCGCTATACAACCTAAACCAAATGCACAGCTAGACCAGCAATGCTCTGAGATCCCAAAGGTGGAATATCCTCTGATATCACTCTGTCACGACCCAACCCAACGAGGCTCGATCCGCGAATCCCCAAGCCCATCTCCAATAGGCAAGGGGCTGGAATCTAGTGTCGAGTAGGCTATCACACACATGGGAGGAATTATCCCATGGTACATGTACACACGCACCCACAAACACCTCCATGAAATAGTGCAGAGATATATAAAACTGAAAAGAAAATGAATGCATACATATATCCCACAACTAGAGTACAATAGAAGTACAAAAGGGTAAAATAGGGCCCACCAAAGGAAAACTACAAAAGTTTCCAACCTGCTCAGAAGGAGGGAAAACACTGCCAAAAACACCTGCCGGTAAGCTCCTCGGCACAGCTCCGGTAAACACCCCGGTCAAACCCGCTCACTCAGCTCCACTTATTCCGGGTCCTCCTGGGACTCCGTCGAAAGGCCTATGGTCTTCACAAGACACAAACATGTGCGGGAAAAACCCGTGAAGGGGTGAGTATAACAATACTCAGTAGGCACCCTAAAAACCCAAAACAAAAGAGAGAAAATAAAAGGCAACAGTCTGCTCATCCCAGCTAGAGGGAACCCAGATGAGTGATAAACTCCATCTCATGACCATCCTTAGCTAAACTCAACTAGTCAGCTCAAACCATGTGTATTCCCATACACACACCTTGAAAATCCAAATATACCCAGCTCACACACCAAGCCACATGAGGTACCGACCTCATCACCAGCAACGGTTCACAACTAGGAGAACACACTCCATGATCACTGTCATCCCAGATGACACTCGTCTGAAAGATACACTCCATAGGGTCCCACACAAACACCTCAGATGCTCACCCGAGAGATCATGGTCGTCGGATATTGTCACTGAGGAAAACCACGCTGAAACAACATAAACACCAAACTCCTCGGATAGGGGATCACTCCTAGGGTCTGACAGGGGATACCAGAACCCACACTGGTATACGAAGATCCCACAGATAGGGTATCACTCCCAGGGTCCGCCGGGAGATACCACAACCCGATCTGGCATTCGTAGATCTCACAGATAGTGGATCACTCCCAGGATCCGCTGGGGGATACCACAACCTGATCTAGCGCTCGTCAGAAACACGTCACTCAGATAGAGGATCATCACCTGTGTCATGATGGTCACGACAATATTGATACCTTATCTGGTACATCTCTCACTGTAGGGGATCGAACTAATGATGCTACAACCCTATAGAAACCACACGCTGAGTAAGGGATCGTATAACCAACGATACCACAACCCTACTATAAACCTCATGAGGATTAGGGGATTGTATACCCGACGATTCCACAACCCTACTGAGCACGGCCCACTGTGTAGGGGATCATATTCCCAATGATTCCACAAACCCTACGAGGTTAACCTTCTATATAGTGGATCGCCGCCTGTGGATAAACGGTCACAGCGATACCAAGAACCCGATCTAGGGAAACGATGCTAGAGGATCTCAATCTAGGCCCACTGGAGGGATTCCACAACTCTAACAGATTAAACATCCCATCAAGAGGATCAAAAACCTATATTGAGGTTGTGATGTCATGTGAACCCTCGTAGGAACGAACCAAGGGAGTACTCCTTAACCACTACTGGTCCAAACATCGGTAACCCGAGCGACCCGCCATAACAGCACACCGCACACCTCCAAGGCCGATACCGAGGCCACCATCGCGATCCACGTGGAAAAACACGCAGGATAGGCTGTTTACTCGCCCGAAACGGACATCCAGTGAAAAGTCATTATTCACCATAGCTAGCTCGTGTGGGGTCCACACAACGATCCTGAAACTCATCAAACGGGTCATACCACTACGATCCCCTCGGAAAAACATGCGGGATCGACTACTCGATCATCCCAAACGGACACCTGGTGAAAACGATACTATTCACCAAAGCCATCCTAGGTGGGGACCACACCACAATCCCAAAACTCATCAAACGGATCGCACCATTGCAATAATCTCGGAAAAACACACAGGATCGACTATTCATTCACCAGAATCAGACTCCTGGTGAGAAAGTTGTGTTTCTCCGTAAACGCCAGAACCCAACCTCCTGAGGCCCACACCCTATTCTCAGTCCCAACGACCAAAAACTATCTCAAAAAGTCCATTGTAACATCAAGGTCTCAACGCCACTGACAGCACGTCATTTTGACACTCCGTTCAGGAGTTATGGTGGGTCGAAGCTGAATAATAATAAAATATTATTATTATTTCAACGTTTCGTAGCCCCAGGCCATGAACCCGACTCATAAAATTCCCAATGTAAACCCAAAAGGTCCGTCTCGATTCAAGGAACGCATCGCCACAAACGGCTCGTGATTTGGACACCTGATATGCATTTTACGGGGGTTTAAAGAGATCCTGAAATATTCTGGCCGGACCACCGCTGGCTCGCCAGAAAACTGACTGGACCGTCGCACCGACCTTGTCGGACCGCCGCGCCATCGCACCGCCTGCTGGATTCCACCGTTCTGCCTCCGCCCTCACCGGATTCTTCCATGGCCACCACCGGAATCCAGGTTTTCCGTCGGAAAACTTCCGGGAACCCCCGGGAGCACCCCGGTGCTCCAAAATCAGATCTGAAACATGTTTCGGAAACCTCAGTACCCAAACTATACAACCCTTATGATGATTTGAAGGAAAAAAACACATAAATGGGGTCCAGGATTTTACAACTCAAACCACCTACCTGTTGGCCGATCACGAAGCTTCGGGTGCAGAACGACGGCTGCGACGCGCTGGAGCTCGATCCGCTGACGATCGGTGCTGAAAACGGACGCCTGGGGCTCGATTCGGTGAAGAAACGGAGGAGAAGGAGAGGGAGTAGACGTTTCCTGAAGGAGAGGAAATGGGGGGGAGGTGATTGATTTCTTTTTTTTTAATTAAAAACTTCATTTAAACTCCCCCGTCAACACACCTCCGACCCGACTCCCAGCGTCGACTAAAATTATGTCACGCCTAGGGTAAACACGGCGTTCTAAATGCAACGGCGCACTCAGAATTTCGATATGAGACTCCATTCAGGAGTTATTTGAGCCGGCACTCATAATTAAACTTTTCCATTTATTTACAAAAACACCCCTTGCGGTTTTTCTCACCGCAGGCCCGCGCCCGCAAAGTTTACACTCCGCCTAGGGTAAACAGCACGTTCCGGACGCAATCATGCCCTCGGATTCCCATTCCGATCTACCTTTTAGGAGATAACAAACCCCTGCCACATGAATAGTATAAAAATACTTAATATTTTTATAAAATTAAATTCAGGCACACCGAGCCTCGAAATCGCACATCGTCTTCGCGCCCAGCTCTGGAATTATTCATAAGAATGTTCCAAAGTCTGACAGGTCCAAAACCTGAGTCGCTACAAAATTATTTGGGTGTTACACCTCACCCCTTGCACCCCCCCCCCTGGATATCCCCCATCCCTCATGGACACCCCCTAGATACCCCCCCACCCTCTTGGACATCACCCCCTCCTGGATACCCCCCCCCACAGACCCCCATGAACAACACCCCCCTCCTGGACAACATCCCCTCCCCCTAGATAGCACCCCCCCCCCCCCGAACACCCCCTACAGACCCCCTTGCACCCCCCCCCCCCACTAGACAACCCTCATCCCTCCTGGACACCCCCCCCCCCTCCTAGACAGCCCCCTCTCCCCCTCCTAGATAGCCCCCCTCCCCCCTGCAGACCCCCTTACACCCCCCCCCCCCCCCCGTACAACCCCCCCATCCCTCTTGGACACCCCCCTCCCTCCTGGAAATCCCCCCCTGACAGCACCTCCACTCCTGCACATCCCCCTCCCTCCTACGAACCCCCTTGTACCTCCTAGATAGCACCCCCCTCCCCCACTCAGCATGTTTTACCACAATCAAGAATATTTTCAAAAACCATCATAAACAGATTTAGTTCAATAATTCCATCATGAAAAGTATTCAACAGTTTAAGCACAAACACTCAACAAGCATAACATCCTAAAATAAAGAATTTAAAAAGAGTTCCAATAAGTGGCAGTATGAATGAATTATTCTAAATAAGTAAAAACCAAATTAAGTACTCTCCTGTAATGATATGATGTAGTTTTCTTCTTTTTAATGAGGCAACCATCCTCTTATATTTTTCACTCAACCTAGATATTCTCATTGAAGTACCTAAAAAAACAAAATCAACATTAGATTCCCATAACTTTATTCCTCATTAGATAACATTAAATAATCAGAAATGAAATTTTAAATTACTAAGTTTCAAAGGAAATATTCAAGAAGACACCCCCCCCCTACACCCCCCCTCCTTCCTGGATAGACCCCCCCTCCCCACCCACCCACCCCCTCCCTGGACAGACCCCCCTGCACACACCCCCAAACAGACCCCACCCCCTTGGAAAAACCACCCCTCCCCCCTGGACAGACCCCCTACCCCTCTTCCCTAGACAGCCCCCCATCCCACCTGGACACCCCCTGGACAACCCTCCACCCCCTGGACAACCCCCTCCTTCCTAGATAGACCCCCCTCCCTGAAAAACCCCCCTGGACAGCCCCCCATCCCTCCTGGACAGCCCCATCCCTCCTGGACAGCCCCCCTCCCTGACAAACCCCCCTAGACAGCACCCCCCCCCCCCCCGAACACCCCCTACAGACCCCCTTGCACCCCCCCCCCCACTGGACAACCCTCATCCCTCCTGGACACCCCCCCCCCCCTCCTGGACATCCCCCTCTACCCCTCCTAGATAGCCCCCATCCCCCCTACAGACCCCCTTACACCCCCCCCCCCCGTACAACCCCTCCTGGACAACCCCCTCCTTCCTAGACAGACCCCCCTCCCTGAAAAAACCCCCTAGATAGCCCCCCATCCCTCCTGGACAACCCCCCTCCCTGACAAACCCCCCTAGACAGCACCCCCCCCCCCCCGAACACCCCCTATAGACCCCCTTGCACCCCCCCCCCACACTGGACAACCCTCATCCCTCCTGGACACCCCCCCCCCCCTCCTGGAAAGCCCCCTATCCCCCTCCTAGATAGCCCCCCTCCCCCCTGCAGACCCCCTTACACCCCCCCCCCCCGTACAACCCCCCCATCCCTCCTGGACACCCCCCCTCCCTCCTGTACAGCCCCCCCTGACAGCACCCCCCCTTCTGCACAACCCCCTCCCTCCTACGGACCCCCTTGTACCTCCTAGATAGCACCCCCCTCCCCCACTCAACATGTTTTACCACAATCAAGAATATTTTCATTAACCATCATAAACAGATTTAGTTCAATAACACCATCATGAAAAGTATTCAACAGTTTAAGCACAAACACTCAACAAGCATAACATCCTAAAATCAAGAATTTAAAAAGAGTTCCAATAAGTGGCAGTATGAATGAATTGTTATAAATAAGTAAAAACCAAATTAAGTACTCTCCTGTAATGATATGATGTAGTTTTCTTCTTTTTAATGAGTCAACCATCCTCTTATATTTTTCACTCAACCTAGATATTCTCATTGAAGTACCTAAAAAAACAAAATCAACATCAGATTCCCATAACTTTATTCCTCATTAGATAACATTAAATAATCAGAAATGAAATTTTAAATTACTGAGTTTCAAAGGAAATATTCAAGAAGACACCCCCCCACACACACCCCCCTCCTTCTTGGATAGACCCCCCCCTCTCCACCCACCCACCCCCTCCCTGGACAGACCCCCCTGCACACACCCCCAAACAGACCCCACCCCCTTGGACAAACCACCCCTCCCCCCTAGACAGACCCCCTACCCCTCCCCCCTGGACAGCCCCCCATCCCACCTGGACACCCCTGGACAACCCTCCACCCCCCCCCCTGGACAACCCCCTCCTTCCTAGACAGACCCCCTCCCTGACAAACCCCCATGGACATCCCCCCATCCCTCCTCGTCTTAGTTCTAATCAGGTGTAGGAGATGGCCTTATTGACTTACATGAGAAACTTTTTATGAGTTATGATACCATTAAGGGGAATAATTCCCTTGGAATTATGAATGTTTATTCACTTATTCAAACTCCCTCTATTAGGGATGACAAGAGTGATAAATATGTGAAGTTTACCTTTATTTCAATATCGGAGGAAGTTAAAAATAACCACTATATTAAGGGAAAATACAAAGTTATCTCTAGAGATAATTCCTTTTTTAAAAGTGTTTTTTATGGATTTAATAAGGATGATACAAAGAATGATGATGATCAAAGTATGAAATTGGATGGTGGTACTACTGGCAGTGATACTAACACCTTAGTTGAATCTAGATTGGTTGGGAAGGATGCTTTAACAGTGGTTAATGTAGGTGAATATGGGCAGAAGTATGGGGAATCTTCTTTATATGTTCAATCTTGGAAGGATAAGTATCCTAATTCCTTGAAAATGGTAGTAGTGCAATGCCCTATTGTGAAGGATACCTTCATAATTTCTTCTTATAAGGATCACAAAACCACTTTTAATGCTAAGTAGAGGCTAATTGAGGGAATAGTTGATCCAAAATCTTTAGATGAGATTTTAGATCCTATTATCAACACTCTTAGCCAGATCACTAATACACAGAAGGCTGGGTGAAAATCCACTAGCAAGCCTGATACTGCTAGGGGAAGAAATTATAGCCTCATTCAATCAGCCTATAAAGGTGCCTTTAATGAGTGTGGTATTGTTGTTAAGGACGGGGAAGGAATATTCAATCCTAATGTTGAGTACACCAACAACAATCGACAGCCTCCCCCCCTGTATAGGACCCCCCCCCCCCCCCGGACAGCCCCCCCTACAACACCCCTTTCCCCATGCAAATCCCCCCCTCCACTCCCCCCTAGACATACCCTAGACAGACCACCCCCCTACAGACCCCCCTGGACAGGACCCCCCCCCCTCAGGATAGAAACCTTCCTACAGACACCCCCCCTCACATGGTGATAATCTAATGCTCTGATAAATGACCCACTGCTCAATAAAAAACACGATTGCTCAAAAAAATACATGTTCTAATGGTCTAAAAAACTATCCACTGATCAAATTAAATAAATCATTCACTACTCAATAAGAGTCATGCAGTCTAAAAAATGAAGCAAAACTCATATTTAATACAAGTAAAAGAAAATAGTAACTAAAACAAAATAAAATGACTCGTTGATTGAAAATATATCATTGATCTGATCTTTCATGATGGTGTATTCTCCAAAATTGAGTGTTAGTCCACTCTTCCACCTTGTATGCAGAATTGAAACCCTGCATGAATATTGATTATACTTAATATATTGAAAATATACATTTTTGGTACATACTATTATTGCAATAAAAGTGGATTAAACATCACTACTACAAATATAGTCTTTATCAGTGCCAGAGAAGTCCATTTACAACGCTAAAAAAGCATTGTTGATCTCAGTGGAGATAAAGGTGGGGTCTCTTTTATCAACGCTCAGAAAAGCACTAATAAATGCCCCTTTTATCAGCGCTAAAAAAAGCACTGATAAAACTTAAAAAATATTAAAAAATAAATAAATAAATATTTCTGCAATTTGGGAGGGGCTTCAACAGTTCTTGAATCCCCCTTTAATAGCGCCCCCACCCCAGCCCGCACACCCCAGCCTGCATGCCCCACAACCTTTAATAGTTCCCCCACCCACCCTTTAATAGCGCTAGCCTTTATTCCATCCGCACGCACGACCTGCCTCCCCCTGGATTCGAACTCTGGACTTGTTGTCTACGCACCTAAGCCTTTACCACTCCACCATATTACTTTTCTCTTCATTTATTAATATATCTATTTATTTATATATCTATTTAGTTATATTTACTCATATATTAATATATATTTATATTAATATTTATATATTTATATTAATATATATATTTAGTTATATTAATATATATATATATTCGTATATTAATATATATATTTAGTTATATTAATATATATATATTTGTATATTAATATATATATATATATATATATATATTCGTATATTAATATATATATATATATACATATATAGTTATATTTATATATTTATTCATATATTAATATATATTTATAAGATCAGATATGCTTTTTTGTGTGTGTTTATAAATAAATAAATACATATATACAACACACACACACATTATATGTATATTTGAAAGTATAATTATACATATTTATATATATTTACAAATATTATATATTAATATGTATATACATATGTTTAAAATATAGACAATATATATCAGTTTGTCGATACAAACACACACAAATACACACACACACACACAAACATCATATAGGTATATAAATATTAATATATTTGTATTTTAAATGAAATGGATATTGGTTTTTTATTTAGATAAGCCTTATATATTGAGAAATATACTTTATATGTAAATATGTTTAATTATTTATTTATAAAATTAAATTTTTATGGGTGAATATATAAAAAATATGTATATATTGTTATATAATTGATTATAAATAACATTACATTATGAAAAATGATAAAATTTCAAAGCCATAATATCAATATAAATGTAACCCCTTAGAATAAATTTAGTCCTCAGTGAAAAAGGTCAAAAAGACCTCCTAAAATGAGGCTGAAATTCCATCAAATGTTAAAAAATTTGGGTATCCGGACTAAAAAATCAGTTTTGGAGACCTTATGGGCCTTTTTTGGCCTCTAAAAATGTGACAGAAGGTTTCTTTGGTCCATTAGCATGTAGATATCATCACAGGATTCGATTTGATATGTTGTAGAGCTCAAACAGACACTCAGATCAAAAGTTATGGTCATTTGAAGTTTTAGGTATGTTTTTAACTTATTTTAGATCTTTTATTATTTTTTTTGATTTTTTGTGTCTTAAAATTGTTATTAAATGATTATTAGTCGATGATAATTATCAAATTATTAATTAATAATTTTTTAAGATATTTTATAAGTTATTTTCACTATATATCTTATATATTAAGTGAAAATATTTATTCATACTTATCTAAAACATATTTAAAAAATATATATTATATTTATATCAACATAAATATACTTATATATTTATATATCAATATATTACTTTTTATAATTTTTTTTTTAAATAGACACTTTATCAGCACTAGAAAAAAAACATTGATAAATTCCCCCTTTATCAGCGCTACTAAAAAAAGCGCTAATAAAGGGGGGCCCTTTGACAACGCTAAAAAAATGTTGATAAAGGGGATGACTTTATCAATGATAAAAAAACGCTGATAAAGGGTCGCTTTTAATAGTGATTTTTTTAGCGCTGTTAAAAATTCCCTTTATCAGCACTTTTTTTAGCACTGATAAAGGCACCCCCTTTATCAGTGCTTTTTTTAGCACTGTTAAATGGTGGTGCTGCGGAAACCTAGTTTTGTGGTAGTGCATGAGTAAGCAACATAAGTTACAAAAAAATTAAATTTGAATTCATGGAAAAAAATATCACTAAATGTAAAAATCAATTTAAGACAGGGTGCATGTTTACTAATTACACCATGTGGATAAACATTAATTTTACCATAGAGGATATGTCATGTATTTTTACATGGATAGACAATCTGTGTACATAGAGTGCACAAGAATATGTGAGAATACACAAGCATTGATTGGAGTACACAAGCATACCCCTAGGAAGATAAGATGATCTATGTTCCACATGTAAACGCCATGTAATTTCACAAGGATTGCCATGCCAGTTCTATATGAGTACATTCCCAGGTGTCCAGGAATGGTCACACATCATGTGAAACTATGTAAACATCATTTAAATTTATATGATACATATAGCCTATGAATCTATTTATTTGAGACTCAGATTTAGGCCTTTGAGTAGCTTATCCTAAGTAGTTTACCATGCATAACATAATGGAGGCACTCATTTTTATAGGCGAGATATGGTGAAAATGGATTCTAATGGGGCATGACTCTTAGCGATTCTTATACAATAGAAACAATCAGGTGTGTGACAGAACATTGAAGCAATTCAACATCATTTTGTTATGTAATACAATTAACGACACTAACGTTTTCCTTGAATAATCAAAAGTAATGATCAATTATGTTAGGAAGGCATCATAGTCAGCAATCCAAGTGGTAGGTGTGGTAAATTATAGCATCCATTGTGGTAATTCATTGTGTGTGAGTGTGGTTCCTATGTGTTTCGCACAATGGTGTTGCATGGAAGGTGAGGTCATGGTTGAAATATTGTGGTTGTTATATCCCACCAACAACTCAATGAATATTTTACATGGTGTGTCTTATAATGCATGGTAACAACATCCTGATAATTGAACTGGGATCACAGGCACATGGTTATAGTTCCTCTATAATAATTAGATAGATAAAATGATGTTAGTTTGATCAAATGGATCCATGTATTCCATTTCTGCCCACTTTATAAAGTGTTGTATTAAGCTAGTTTGGGTTCATCAAAAGATTTCAACCCTATATAACTCTCCCCCACCTGGACACCCCCTCCCTCCTGCCCTCACCCCCTCCCACCCCTTGCACCCCACCTGCACCCTCCCCCTGCCCTTTGCACCCCCTCCCCCTTGCACCCGTGCCCCTTGCACCCCCTGACCCATCCCCCCGACATACCCCCTTGCACCCCCTGCTCCCTCCCCCCTACACACCCCCTTGCACCCCCATGCCCCCTGCACACCCCTCCCTGGCACACCCCCTACCCCCTTCCCCAGCACCCCCCTGCACACCCCAACCCCCTCCCCTGCACACACCCTTTCCCCCTTCCCCAACACCACACCCTTGCACTAGCACCCCTCTACCCCACCCCTCCCCCCTTTCACCCCCACCTACCCCTAAGACACACCCTCCCCACCTTGCACCCCTCCCCCTGCACATTACACCCCCCACTGCCCCCTCCCCACTGCACACCCCCTCCCCCTCCCCTGCACACCCCCACTATAAAAATATCTTTCTTAAAAATCCCTATATTTTAAAAAGAATCATGACAACTCATTTCAAAAAGAAAAGAACATTGAAAATAATCTCACTTCCTTAAAAAAATACAAAAACTATTTCATAGGGTAAAATTACAACTTCACAAGTATATAGTTTTAAAAAATATTAACACTATATTTGATAATCATGAACTTATTTAAAATAAAATCTCACTCAAACTTCATAAAGTTCTCCTCTATTTTCAAAACACCTCATGAATTTCATCATAAGACCAAAAAAATTCCTGAAATTACATTTCATTTTAAATCATTTCTCAAATTATATAATGTAATCAAACACTTTCAAAGCATCTTTTGAAAGTAAAAACAAATCATAAAACTTGTTTTTTAATCCAAAACATCCATGAGTCCCATTTTCAAATTAATCAAAAAAAGGTTTTAAATTAAAACACTTCATGAAATGTATTTTAATTTTAAATCATTTCCCAATTTCTTTTTAAGACTTACTACTCTTGAAAAAATTATACATGATATTCAAAATACTTTACAAATAAGCCCCCAAAACAAGTTTTGGAATCAAAAAATTTCAATAAATGTACTTTTGTACAAAAAAAATTGAAGCATCAAACATAAGCAAACCATAATGTGGCACAACATAAAAAATCCATTACAATAACACCAAAAAATCACTAAAACCTCCTTTGATCCATCTCCTATGGTGTAAATTTCCTTAGGATCCATTGGAAATAAAAATAGGTTTACAAAATAAATCCAAAATTGATGCAAAGTTGTGCATAACTTAGCCGCATGGTTTAGATAACCATACACCAATCATACAATTGCATCTAAAAATTTTATAAGACCACATGCATAGGCTCCATATATTTTTTCAAACCATGTGAGATGATGATGATACTTTGGTTCCTTCTTAATTTCATCCCAGATATTAAATAAATCCCCCAAAGTATCTGATATAACCCAATAGGTATCTAATCATCATTATCAAAATAATTAAAACTGGAATCCAAATCAAAGATTGAAATAACAACTACCCATGGAAACTCAAGTTTTGTTATGAAAAGTGGTGATCAATAAACTACTCGTGTCCTACCTATTGAGTCCCGATGATGATCATATCTTATTTATACTAATATGCACTCCAAATAATAAGAGGATCCTCTGATACCATTTTGTAATGAACTGGCCCAGATCAACCTGACATATCACCCAACCCAGATCTCCACAAGGCCCAAAGAATGCCTCTGATTGTTATTGGATGGTGACAAGTGTCGGGGTATCAAAGTACAACCATTGGTAATGGTTTCACCCTCTGAATATGAATAACCACATCAAGGACTCCACCCATAAATTCAACATGACTCATCTATACATTAGTCACTCGTACACAAAATAAATAGTTTCAATATAAACGAAACAATAAAACATAGTATAATATTTTAGAAATAATAAAAGGCCATAAATCACATCATCGCATCATCACATAATAAAGTAATAAGAATAATCCCAAGTATATAATAAACTAAAATAAATATGTGGGCCAACAAGGACTATATATAAACATCTAGAAATATGACCAAACATGGATCACTACTAACTACCTCCTTATGACCCACAATATCCCATACCATCCTATACCATATATCATAAGACCAACTCGAACATTAACCAAGGTAAAAGAACATAACCTGGGATCTTGAAAGTAAACATGACATTTTCATACACCCATTGGTGTATGCACGGTGTGAACCAAACTGGGCCTAGTAGGATTTCACTAAGGATTTTCTATAATTCCTTTGAAAATTAATTTTATTAATGATAGTTTAAAATATTAGTAGTGAATTGTTTTTTCACAAGAGGGTGTAAAGAAAAAGTGTAACATGCCATAACTTCTTTTATAAAACAACTTCCATTTTCATTTTAAAAGGAAATTCTTTCAAAGTAAGGAAAAAAGGAGTTTCAAATCCATTAAAAGAGAACTAATCCTTTTTCCCTTTTTTTCCAAATCCATATCTCAAAACCACACCTTTTAATCAAACACCATTCTTTTGTTTAATAATATACTTTAAAAAATATTTTTTAATTCAATTTGACTATAAACCAAAACCATAACTAAAATGGAATGTCGAAACATAACATGCACCAAGATATAAATGGGAAATTAATAATAAGAAATAACTGAAGTAATAGTGGGGATGAAAATAAGTCATAGGATGAGATCATCTAATAAATATTAAATGAATTATAGACATCATGGGAAACTCATTAGGCTCTATAATGGGTGATACTAGACCTAGTTCATCATATTACTCATTGGGACCCTATGTGAAATCAGATCATCCCATTCGGCTTCCCCTTTCAAGTCTCTCCACGTATAAAATAGACCCCTAGTAGGGTGATAATCTCCTAAGGCACTATCTAGCTAACATACACTAAGATAGCATCAAATTCCGCTAGACCTTCCATTATTTACCTAATTTCCTATGATAAATCTATCTAGTGGAGGTGGAAAATCAAAAGAATCACAAGAATCGATAAAAAATTATTTAAAATAAATATCATCTCACCTCCAACTCTAACTCCATCATAATAAATAACCCCTTTCACTTCATCCATATCAAAAATAGAATACAACATCCCTCCTCAGGGGCCACAATTCAAATCAGACATAATCAAAACAAGGGGAATAATTAATGGTCTGATTCTCATTATAAAAATATCTTATATAAAGTTAAAATATGCATTCTCAGAAACCAACTAGGAATTCCAAGTCATTTCAACCATTTAAAAACCGGATTTATCACCTTCTTTATAACAATTCTATGTAAAACCACTCCTAAAATCATTTTTAAAACCAACTATCTTTTCATTCAAGTCATTTTAAAATCCATTAAACCAATTCTATTTCAAAAAATCCTTGAAAATCATACCAATACCCAAATGGGTTCAAATACCTTTTTTGTATAAATTATTTTAAAACAAGCCATATAGGCATTCCCACAAACTCTTTTCATATAAAACAATTAATTAAAATTTAGAAAACCATTATAAAACCTTTATTCCAAGAGATAAAAACATTTATAACACTTTTTAAACCCACTATATCTATTAGATATTGATTTACTTTGATAAAAAAAGTTATAGAAAACACCAAGCACAAAATGACGTGTTAATTAAATTAAATACACAAAAATACCAACCTTAATGGGTTCAAATACCTTTTGTTGCATAAATTATTTTAAAACAAGCCATATATAAATTCCCACAAACGCTTGTCATTTAAACCAATTAATTAAAATTTAGAAAACCATTATAAAACCTTTATTTCAAAAGAGAAAAACATTTATAACACTTTTTAAACCCACTATATCTATTAAATATTGATTTAATTTGATGAAAAAAGTTTTAAAAAACACCAAGCACAAAATGACATGCTAATTAAAGTAAATACACAAAAATACCTACCTCAATCTAAGAATAACTGGTTGTGTAAGAGATATTAAAGGTGTAATTTCGTGAAATTTCCAAAAAATCGTATAGATTTGATGCAACATAGCTATGAATAACTGATAACAAAATAATGAACACATAATTGTTCATAATAAGGAGGAGGATGATCACCAAGAGAGGGTTGGCCGCATTGAAGGAGGTGGGGAGGCCACCTAGGAGCAGCATCGGTGGGGGGGGAGTTGAGGTGTTGGTTGCGCCCAAATTTACCCTACTGGTAAAAGCGGTCGATGTAGTACATGTAGGGGTCGAATCCACAGGGACCGAAGAAGTAACCTTGAGACGCTATGATTTGGTGAAGGATGGGCTATGAATTAGCCAACTTTGGGTTTGATTTTGGATGGTTTAAAGAACACTAAGAAACCTAAGTGAATTCAATTCAAAGAAAAATGGGTTGATCTTAGGATTATGCTCGGGGTGGATTGAATGAATTTTACTTCTTTAGACAATTTTGGTTTTATTAATTCTTGATGAATCCATTCTTCAAAAATAACACTACATTCATCATTTTCTAGTTTGGTGCTTACTAAACACAATTATTAATCCCCTATACACTTAGAGAACCAAATTCATGATCTCTCTGAGGTATATGGTCATTTAGTAATTGAATTTAGTTTGCTCAAACACAGTAAAGATGAAGAGTAGAAATAACTGAAGAATGAATGTCTTAAATTAATTATCCAATTAACAACAATTAGTTCATAAAATAACATTCAATCCAGCCTTTTCATCCTCCTAAGATCAACCCATTAAAGGGTTAGCCCTCCATTGATGGTATACTCTCAATGGTGGGCGAAATATGGCTAACAAGAATTGGATTGAAGAAAATTAAAACCGCAGAAATAACGAGCACTCCTCCGTGTGTGTGAATGAAATTCACACCTATGTGTGAACTAATTCACAACAACACAGAGATATCACTGTGCTTTGTGATAATAAAGTTTTAATAAATGAAATTGAAAATATAGAAGATAAATAAGTTGATTAAGAACATAAAGATACAAAAAATAAACTTACATGGAAATGGAAAACATTACAAAGGAAATTTAGAAGCATAACCTTACAATGAAACAAGCAACAAAAGATGATAAGGAAAATATCCACCCCTATTCCCTTCATCACCAGCTCCTTATATAGGCATATTAGGAGCCTTAGGTCCACCCCCCAACAATTAATTCACCCCCCAATAATTAAAAGAGTCAAAATGAGGGTAAATAATCAAAAGGAAATTGATGTTTCAAAGTTGACCCGGAAAACTGTCCAGATTCGTCCACCATATTGACGTGTGAATTAGTAATTGAAGAAGGCCGGATTAGGAGGGGTCGTAAAAGAGAAATATCCTCCTCCATCTGTCCTCTATGAGCTTTAAAAAATTTAGGAAATTTGGCTCATCTGTTTGGAAGTTATGGTCGAAATGGTGGGACGACTTTATGTGCATTAATGCCAGGTCCACCATTTAAATATCAACTTCAGATCCATTTGTTTGATGGGCCTTAGGCCCATTATGCTTTTTCCAGCAAGTTTCTGCCTTCAGGTGAAAAAATCTCTATCTTCACTTGTGATTCATCCATCAGACCTAAAAGAAAAAAAATTCCAAATAAAGTGATGAATCATATACCAAAATATTAAATTAAAATGATGAATATTGTAATTTCCACAAGCAAATTATTTAGTGGGCCCAAATCGACACTTTAAGCATGAATTTCACAATGATGTGAAATTAAGTTCAATTTCTGAATTGGACTAAAATTGATGTTTATGAACTTTTAAACACATTAATATGAAGATCTTAACAATTAATATTAGCCACTTTCAGTGACTAATCACACCCCCCAACTTGAGTTTTGCTAGTCCCGAGCAAAATATATTACAAATATGAAATTCAAATCCCATTTTCCAAAAACATTTAAATACACATTTCTCACCCAAAGACCTCATACCAAAAAAAATTCGGGAACCCATCAAAATCATTTAAAACAATCTAGGTCCATAAGAATATCTCAAGCCCAAGCCCATTCCTTTGTTCAAATTCGTCGCCACATTTCATCCAATTTCAATTAAGCATGATAAAGTATTGTGCATCACAAAAGATATGGGGCCCATTTTATTGTTCAAAGGGAAAAAATGGAAGCTCTAGGTGGGAATCACATTAAACCTTAATATGAGTATCCATTTTTTTTATTTTTTTTTGATGATTTTTTTAACCACAATAGATATGAAAAGACTAACTCTGGGCAAGACAACTATGGAGTCATGATCCCCAAGTGTCGGACGCCACACATATTGTCAATTTCATGCTCTAAAATAGAGATATAAAGCCTAACTCTGGGCAAGAAAACTATGGAGTCGCGATCCCCAAGTGTCGGATGCCACACATTTGGACAAAACATTGCTCTATGTGGTCTTTTTTTTTTGTTTTTTTTTTTTGTTTTTTTTTTGTTTTTTTTTTGTTTTTTTTTGATACTCAAATTAAACTAAAAGTGACCCCAGAACCCTATGTTATAATGAAAGGGACCCAAGAACTCAAATTTACACCCACGATCTAGTAGACATGCATTGTGTCATTTTTATTAAGAGGATGAAAATGTAAACTTTGAAAAATCACATCGGACAACCGCGCTTTCCAAAAACTATGCTCATGAACTTAAACTTGCATTAAAATCAGAATCAAGGCATACAAAATTATTTGATATCCAATTTCAGAGTTTGCAATGTGTGTTATCATGTTCAAGGTTAATGGATTTTTTCTTTCCATGCATGTTTTTATTCAAAAAAAATCATTTTTTATCTCCCCCCAACTTAGAATAACACTGTCCCCAGTGTTTAAAGAAAAGAAAAGTTAGAAGGGGGTAGGAGAGGAGTGAAAAGAGGAAATTTAAAATGATAAACATGGAACAAATTCACCTAGTTTTTGAAGTTGAAGTTCATGATGCTCTAGATTACTCCTTTGATCTCTTGGGGGATGTAGGAACCTCCTTGATTGAACATGTATCACCCAAAATAGTTCCTAAACCATAAAAAGAAGAACAAAGCAGACAAAACAAACAACACAATGATTTATTTAATTCCAAGTACCATCATTTTTATGGTTTTTCGTGTTTTTTTTAAATCAAACTAATGATGCATTGTCTTCTTTTAAATTTCTGGGTAAGGTATTACTCAGGGATCACACCGCGTGACACAGATGAATACAGTGCTCCCCTTTCATAACCATCCATACTCATAAAAGAAGAACAGGTCAAGAGTCTAATTTTTTTTAACCTACAAAAACATAAATAAAATAAAATAAACTGATGATACATTGTCTTATTTATATTTTCTGGGTAAGGTATTACTCAGAGATCACACCGCGTGACACAGATGAATACGGTTCTCCCCTTTCATACCCATACTTACTCATAAAAGAAGAACAGGTCAACAGTCTATATAAAAAAAATAACAAAATGAAGCAGAAGGAAACAAAAGATGATTCACAATGATTGGAAACATGAAAACCACGGTTTGCCTCTCGTGCAACGCTTTTTTTTAACATCATTAACCCGACTTGTACCCTAAATCTATCAATTTTTCTCTGGTTCATATGTTGGATCAATTAACTCCTCCTTGGTTTCTTGTTTATTGAATGATTCAATGGATGGTTTTAACCTATGACCATTGACTTTGAAGACATGACCACTGGTGGGATCCTGAATCTCTATTGCCCCGTGAGGGTACACATGATGCACTAGGTATGGACCAGACCATTTGGACCTTAGCTTTCCTGGGTGTAGATGAAGTTTTGAACTATACAAGAGCACAAATTTTCCCAGTTCAAAGTGTTTGACTTTGATATTCCTAGATTGGTAGGCTTGAACTTTAGATTTATTGATCCTTGAATTTTCATAAGCCTCCATCCTAAGTTCCTTGAGTTCATTAAGATCTAATTTTCTTTTTGTTTCAGCCAATGAAATGTCAAAGTTCATTTTTTTTTATTGCCCAAAAGGCCTTATGCTCAATTTCAACAGGTAAATGACATGCTTTTCCATAAACCAATATATACGGTGACATGCCTAGGATAGTTTTGAAAGCAGTTCTATATGCCCAAAGGGCATCTAAGAGTTTCTCGGACCAATCTTTCCTAGAGGGATTGATAGTTTTTTCAAGAATTTTCTTAATTTCTTTATTTTCCAACTCAACTTGACTGTTGGTTTGAGGATGGTATGCAGTGGAAACTTTATGAGTAATACCATACTTAGACATGAGTGAAGAGAATGGGTGGTTGTAGAAATGGGTTCCACGATCACTGATTATAGCCCTAGGAATTCCAAATCGAGAAAATATATGCTCTTTCATAAATCGGATTACAACATGGTGGTCATTGGACTTGGTGGGAATGGATTCAACCCATTTTGAGGCATAATCAATAGCTAAGAGGATGTAGAGGTATCCCTTAGAGTTTGGAAAGGGTCCCATGAAATCAATTCCCCAACAATCAAAGATTTCAACAACCAGAATGGGAGTGAGGGGCATTTGATTCCTTTTGGTAATGGATCCGAATTGCTGACACTGAGGACAACTTTTGCAGAATTGGAAGGAATCCTTAGTGAGGTTCGGCCAGTAGAAACCACTTTGGAGGACCTTTGCGGTGGTTTTATTTGTAGAAAAGTGTCCTCCACATGCCTCTCCATGACAAAATTTTATAATGGACTCTTGCTCAGACTCATGAATACATCTCCTGATGATTTTATCAGGACAGAACTTGAAGAGGTAAGGATCATCAAACACATAATGTTTAACATCAGAAAGGAATTTCCTCTTAGCTTGGGTCCCCAGGAATTTTGGAATGTCACCCGTCACCAAATGGTTTTCTATGTCAGCATACCAAGGTCAATCACTCACTGAATAGAGGTGGTCATCGGGAAATGAATCAGACACAGAGAGGTGGTGTGAGTTGTCTTTGAATTCCATCCTAGAGATGTGATCAGCTACAATATTTTCAACACCCTTTTTATCCTTAATGGTTAAATCGAACTCTTGAAGAAGAAGGACCCACATAATCAATCTAGCCTTGGCATCTTGTTTTTGGAAAAGGTATTTTAGGGCTGAATGGTCAGTGAAGAAAATGATGGGTGATCCTAAGAGATAAGACCTGAATTTCTCTAAGGAAAAGACAACATAAAGCAACTCTTTCTCAGTTTTGGTGTAGTTTAATTGTGCATCATTTAAATATTTGCTTGCATAAGCAATGACACATGGAGTTTTCTCACAACGTTGTCCTAAGACTGCTCTTACAGCGAAGTCACTTGCATCACACATGAGCTCGAAAGGAAGTTTCCAATTTGGAGATTGCATGATAGGTGGAGATATGAGATTTGACTTGAGTGTATAGAATGATTCCTCGCAGCTTTCTGCCCATAAAAATGGATCATCTTTTACCAATAGAGCACAAAGTGGTCGAGAAATGGAGCTGAAATTCCTAATGAACCTTCTATAAAAACCAGCATGTCCTAAGAAGGACCTCACTTCCTTAACAGTTTTAGGATAGGGAAGGTTACTAATGATTTCAACCTTAGCTTTATCAACTTCAATCCCTCTACCAGATACCAGATGACCTAGAACAAGTCCTTCCCTTACCATGAAATGTCATTTTTCCCAATTTAGTATGAGATTCTTATCCTCGCACCTTGACAAAACCTTTTCAACATTTATAAGGCATCCCTCAAAAGTATCCCCAAATATGGAGAAGTCACCCATGAAGACCTCTAAAAAATCACCCACCGTATCCTAGAATATTACCATCATGCATCACTGGAAGGTACCAGGGGCATTACATAACCCAAAGGGCATGCGCTTGAAGGAAAAAGTGTTGAATGGACAAGTGAAGGTTGTTTTTCCTTGATCCTCTAAGAAGACTTCGATTTTATTATACCCTAAGAATCCATCTAGGAATCAATAGAATTGATGACCCGCCACTCGCTCGAGGACTTGATCAATAAAGGGTAAGGGGAAATGGTCTTTCTTGGTACAAGAGTTGAGCTTCCTATAGTCAATACAAACTCTCCATCCACTACTGACCCTTGTTGGAAGCATCTCTCCATCCTTGTTGGTTATTACTGTGATTCCAGGCTTCTTTGGAACCACATGGATTGGGATAACCCACTCACTCTCAGCTATAGGATAGATGATACCAGCTTTTAACAATTTCAAAAGTTCTTTTCTCACTACTTCCATGAGATTAGGATTGAGTCGCCTCTGAGGTTGACGACATGGCTTTGACTCGGATTCAATAATAATTCTTGTGTCTCCTAAGGACATCTAGAAGCATCCTCTCATGATCGGCTTCAAGAGAGGAATAAATGACAATAGGAAAGGATTGATTGTCCCCTAAGAATGCATACTTTAGTGATGAAGGTAAGACTTTAAATTCAAGATCATATTGGTCATGACTTTCCAAGAAAGGATGAGACATTGTATTGAACTTAGTTTCTTTGTTCAGATTTCTTGAAAAAATTGGTTCCTTGTGAATAGAATTTTCATCCACTAAATTTTCCAGAGTAGTGTCATGAATGTATATGGACTCAATGTTATTGATTTCAACCATGGTATCATTGATTGGTGATTCTAGAAATTCATCAATAGAGTTGTCTGAAATAGATTCAATCCAAGGAGACAAATTTCCCTCATGTGAATAAAGAAAATCAATCTCTTCTTGACTTAACCATCCTTCGGTAATTCCTTGATGTTCATTGAGTTCATTATCAACACTAACAATCCAATTAACCTCATGGATCTCTTCATCATCCCCAATTTGAGATTTTGCATTGTAGATGTTCAAGTCTAGACTCATGTTTCCAAAGGTGATGGTCATGTTCCCATTTCAGACTCGAATAACAGAGTTGATTGTTGCAAGGAAGGGATGACCAAGGATGATTGGGGTTTTCTCCCTAGGACCTAAGCTTTCTTGATTGTCCAGAACAATGAATTCAGCTGGGTAAATGAAATTTTTAACTTTCACCAAAACATCTTTTAAGATCCCCTTTGGAACTCGAACACTACGATCATCAAGTTGAAGAGTGACAGATGTGGGTTGGAGTTCTTTGAGCCCTAACTGATAATACATGGCATAAGGAATGAGGTTCACGCTGGCACCTAGATCACACAAGGCTTTGACAACTTTGTTCTCTCCTAGTTCAACATTTATGTAAGGGCATCCTAGGTCTTTAAACTTAGGAGGAATGGTCCCTTGAATGGTGGTTCTCACATTAGCATCCAAAAGGACTTGATTTTTATGTGAAAATTTTCTTTTAAAAGTGCACAAGTCCTTAAGGTACTTTGAGTAGGAAGTTATGGTTTGGATGGTATCAAGAAGGGGAATGTTCAACTTGACTTGTGATAAGATTTACCTCAATGTATCACTCAATTCAGGCTTGGTTTTCCCCCTCATGCATTGAGGAAATGGTGCAGGTTATGGAGTTTTTTGTTGAAGTGTTGTTTCTTTCACATTGTTATTAGTTTCTTCAGTTTGAGCTTGTGGTTCATTTGAATTTTCATTAGAGTTTGAAGCTTCACATGGTTTCTGAATTATTTGTTCAGGTTTTTCAATTGATTTCCCACTTCTTAAAACTATCACAGCCTTTAGTTGTTCATGAGTTGTTTGAGTGAAACTTGTCTCTCCCCTTGATGTTTGTTGTGGAATGGCCTGTGTGGGCATGGGTGCCTTTACAGTTTTGATGGTTTGAAGTTCTTGTTTAATGGATGAGAATTCTGAGTTCATTTTGTCCATTTTTTTGCACAGTTGTTCTAGTAGGCTTTTTGGAACAATTTGGGTTGGTGCTTGAGCTTGTGGGTTTATCCCAGGAGGATACTTTGGTTGTTGGATAGGTTGTTGAATGGGTTGTCGATATTGTACATGAGGATGTTGGAATTGGACCGGTTGTGGTTGGAACTGATTATGAGGTTGAAAGTTTTGTTGAGGGTATGGGTTGATACATTGTTGTTGTGTTGGTTGTTGATTGTCCTTCCAACGAAATCCTGGATAGTCATTATACCTTGGATTGAAGGTGTTCGTGAATTTTGGATTTTGAAAGTTCATTGCATTAACTTCTTATGGTGGTCCTCCTAAAAGAACATCCTTGATAGAAAGAATGGTTGGGAAATTATCAGTCTTGTGGTCATGTTTTTCACAAATTGTACAAACAAGCTCAACAGTTTGGGTTTTGTGGACCTTTCTAAGATCAATCTCCTCAACTTTTCTTGTGAGTGCAGCAAGTTTTTCTCTAAGGTTTTATTATTCTCCAAGATTGTACATTCCACCAGATTTGGGTGGCTTCTCATATTATGGTGATGTTCCCCATGTTTGGTTCTATTCAGAAAGATTTTCTAGATACTCGTAAGCATCATTTGGGGCTTTGTTTTTGAAGGTTCTTTTATACATCATATCAATGAATTATTTGTTTCTGGGACCCAACCCTTCATAGAAAATTCTCACTTGTTTTGGGATTAAAAAAACATGGTGCGGTACCATTTTTAGTGTGTCCTTGAACCTTTCCCATGTTTCATAGAATTTTTCTCCCTCTCTTTCAAAAAAGTTTTGTATTCTCTTTTTAAGTGTAATTATTTTGTGATGGGGGAAGTATTTTTTATAAAATTATCGTTGAAGTTGGTCCCAAGAGTGAATGGATGCTGGTCTCAAATTGCTTAACCAATTCTTTGCTCGGTCCTTAAGAGAAAAAGGAAAAAGTCTCATTTTAGCTGATTCAATTTGATTTGGTGGGCACATGGTTTCGACAATGTCATTAAATTCTTTAACATGAAGGTAAGGCATCTCAGAATCCATCCCATGAAAGGTTGGAAGGTGGTTCAGGACATGGGGTTTGAAAACATATTGGGCATATCATATGTTATCATGCCTAATGCATGAGGGTTCATTGGTCAAGGTTGGTGTGAGGTAGTCATTCATGGTCAGGTCTGCAACAATTCCCAAGTTAGGGTCTTGCCCGTTATTTTGGTTCCCTCCCCAGTTTATGATTTGGTTTTGTGGGAGATTCTCCATTGTATCGAACTCAATGTCTGAATTTGGAGTATTAGGAATATTTGGATCTAAAGGAAATAGAACTATTTTAGTGCTTGACTCCCCAGCCCTAGGAGTATCCACCCTAACTAATCTGTTTGAGTTATCGCGGGTGTAGGCGGACATGTGCCAAAAGAAAAAAAAAGTGAGAAAGGGAAAAGATAAGAGAATTGGGATGAGAATAGAAGAATGGGGGTAAGAAAAGAAGGTTTTTGGTCTAAGGAACTTACTTGGTCCCCGGAAACGGCGCCAAAATTTGGTTGCGCCCAAATTTACCCTATTGGTAAAAGCGGTCGATGTAGTACATGTAGGGGTCGAATCCATAGGGACCGAAGAAGTAACCTTGAGACGCTATGATTTGGTGAAGGATGGGCTATGAAGTAACCAACTTTGGGTTTGATTTTGGATGGTTTAAAGAACACTAAGAAACCTGAGTGAATTCAATTCAAAGAAAAATGGGTTGATCTTAGGATTATGCTCGGGGTGGATTGAATGAATTTTACTTCTTTAGACAATTTTGGTTTTATTAATTCTTGAGGAATCCATTCTTCAAAAATAACACTACATTCATCATTTTCTGGTTTGGTGCTTAATAAACACAATTACTAATCCCCTATAAACTTAGAGAACCAAATTCATGATCTCTCTAAGGTATATGGTCATTTAGTAATTGAATTTAGTTTGCTCAAACACAATAAAGATGAAGAGTATAAATAACTGAAGAATGAATGTCTTAAATTAATTATCCAATTAACAACAATTCGTTCATAAAATAACATTAAATCCAGCCTTTGCATCCTCCTAATATCAACCCTTTAAAGGGTTAGCCCTCCATTGATGGTATACTCTCAATGGTGGGTGGAAGATGGCTAACAAGAATTGGATTGAAGAAATTAAAACCGCGGAAATAACGAGCACTCCTCTGTGTGTGTGAATGAAATTCACACCTATGTGTGAACTAATTCACAACAACACAGAGATATCACTGTGCTTTGTGATAATAAAGTTTTAATAAATGAAATGGAAATATATATAAGAGAAAGAAGTTGATTAAGAACATAAAGATACAAAAAATAAACTTACATGGAAATGGAAAACATTACAAAGGAAATTTGGAAGCATAACCTTACAATGAAACAATCAACAAATGATGATAAGAAAAATATCCACCCCTATTACCTTCACCACCAGCTCCTTATATAGGCATATTAGGAGCCTTAGGTCCACCCCCCAAAAATTAAGAGAGTCAAAAGGAGGGTGAATAATCAAAAGGAAATTGACGTTTCGAAGTTGACCCGGAAAACTGTCCAGATTCGTCCACCATATTGACATGTGAATTAGTAATTGAAGAAGGCCAAATCAGGAGGGGTCATAGAAGAGAAATATCCTCCTCCATCTGTCCTCTATGAGCTGTAAAAATTTTAGGAAATTTGGCTCATCTGTTTGGAAGTTATGGTCGAAATTGTGGGACGGATTTATGTGCATTAATGTCAGGTCCACCATTTAAATATCAACTTCAGATCCATTTGTTTGATGGGCCTTAGGCCCATTATGCTTTTTCCAGCAAGTTTCTGCCTTCAGGTAAAAAAATCTCCATCTTCACTTGTGATTCATCCATTATACCTAAAATAAAAAATGTTCCAAATAAAGCGATGAATCATATAACAAAATATTAAATTAAAATGATGAATATTGTAATTTCCACAAGCAAATTATTGAGTGGGCCCAAATTGACACTTTAAGCATGAATTGCACAATGATGGGAAATGAAGTTCAATTTCTGAATTGGACTAAAATTGATGTTTATTAACTTTTAAAAACATTAATATGAAGATATTAACAATGAATATTATCCACTTTCAGTGACTAATCAGGTGTCCCACATTTGGTGGCAGCATCGGGGGAGGAGGATCGAAGATGAGAGCTTGCGGTGGGGTTGCCTTGTTCGGTGGAAGCGAGGGTCTCCATTGTGAGGGTCACTGTCATGAGGGGCACCGTCGGTGGAGGAGGATCGGGGAGAGGAGAGGTCTTGATGGGAACTTTCGGGGATGGAGGGTCACACGCATAGGGTATCAGGGAGGAGGGTGATGTTGTGAAGGTCGAGGGTTCGTAGGGTTGCGTGTAGAGGGTATCAGGGAGGAGGGCACTACTGTGAAGGTCGGAGGGTATCGAGGAGGAGGGTTCCGCTGTGAAGGTCAAGGATTTGGAGGGTCACGTGTAGAGTGCATCAGGGAGGAGGGAGGAGAAACCCAACGAGTTTTGAAAAAAAAAAAGAGGGGGCACATTTTAGCCACGCCCGTATCATTCAATCGTGTCTATAAACAAGTTATATCCACATACTTATAAAACCGTGGCTATAGGTCCATGGCTATATCCTAAATTTCTAGTAGTGTTTCCTTTGACTCAACCATTTGAGTGAGGTATGCCTCTTTATAGGGAATCAACATCCACACCGTTGAAGTATTTTTCAAAGGAGATTCATGATCTTCCTTGAATTTATAGAGGAGCATGGGATGGTTCGGAATATGAAATGATATTTCCTTTTCTCGATAGTTGATATGTGCTCTATATAACGAGAGTCAATCCATTCCCATTATAGCATCAAATTCCACCAAGGGAAGTATCACGAGATTTGCTGGAAGAATCTTTCCACATGTGCCAATAGGAGAAGAGTCCAACACTTAGGTTGCAATGATTACACCAATTAGTGTTTTTATAGACGTCTCTACATCAAGGTTTTGTGGTTTTGATTTTATATTTCTAGAAAATGTGCATGATATAAATTAAGGCATAGAACCATAATAAATAAGACTTTTTCTATTCTTGAGTGAATAAGAGGTGTACCTTGTACGACTTCATTTTCTTGATCTACTTCCACAGTAATGATGGCATAATCCTTCCCTTTTTCCTTTGGTTTTGGTGGTTTCTGACACTGATTACCCTCGAGGACTCGATGCTTTTGTGCATTGGCTTGCATAGTGCCCTTGCTCCCTACAGTTTTATCATTGGACCATGGGTGGTTCTATCCTTTCCTCCACCACATTCTCCTACCTTATCATGTCCTTTCAACACTCTTGATCTTGGTGGACTTCTCTCCCACACTCGAAGTATTTCCCCATCCCTTTGAGTTAGTTCCAATGATGATTTTTCCCACACTTTTGATATGTGGGTGGTTGAGTTTTCTTACCACCTTTCTCATTAGATTCTCCAGCATGAAACTCCATATTTCTTTTCTTATCACCATAACCATGGGACCATTATTCAAAATCCATCTCCACTTCAAGATCACATTGAATGAATTCTTCATAACTCTCAAAGTATTAAATTTCAAGATCCTTTCAAAGGTGTGGTTTTAATCCACTAAAGAATCTATCAATTTTTCTATCATTGTTGATAAAAAATCGTGAAGTATACCTTGAAAGCCTTTTGAAATTTGCTTCATAGAACATGACATATTCTCCTTCCTTTTTCTTCATATCTATGAATTCTCTCTCTATCTTCGTAGAAAGAGTTTGTAAAAATACTTGTTAAGAAATATTATCTTAAATTATTCCCACTCCATCTCTTCAATTTCGTCCCTTAGCTTAGTGTTCTTAATCAAAGCCCACCATTGGTCAACCTCAACATCGAGACGATAAATAGCCATAGTCACCTTCTCAATCTTAGAATATTGAAGCACAAAAAAGATCTTGTCTATTGAGTTGACCCACTGTTCTATAACAAGTGGATCAGAAGATCCACTAAACGTCGGTGGTCATTGTTGCATAAAACACTTGACAGCCAGTTTCTCCATCTTAAGTGAAGGAGGACGTTCCACATTATTCAGGTTATTATTCATAACCTAAGACAACTGGGTAATAATATTCATAAAGTTTTAAACTCCACCTCCCAAAGAATTGGTGATGTCATTTGGGAAATCACTACATTGTCCCTCGTATGGGTTGTTGGTCTGGTTTCTCCTAGTTCCCACCGTTTTCTAAAATAGAAATGGTTAAAAAGAAAACATGAGTCAACAATTCATGACTAAATAATTTATTCCTTTGTAAAATTAACACTAAAAGAATATATTATGGGATCCCTACGTTTAGAAAAGCTTATTGGGTTCTTACTTATTCTTAGTCTCATACTAGGGTTTTCACTTAGGTTCTCCAATCCTAATTCCCAAATTAACTAAACCTCCCTTTGATGTCAACTATAGTGACCCTACTTTTCTTACATTACTTTTACATCATTTTAATGATAAACAACATAAAAAAATTACACCATGAGGATCTAAAGGTTTATTTTCTTGGGAAAACTAGTATTATACATAACTTTTACAACATAAAACATAAACATTTATTTAATTCCTTTTTCTCTAGCTTTTTATCGACCCTTTAATTCTCCTTAGTACAAGTAGTCACCTGAGGATATACATCAAAAAGGGGTGAGTAGAAATCCTAGTAAGATGATAGATAAGAACATGAGACAATATAACATGGGGTAAGCATAATCATTATCAACATAACATAGGCATATGATCATAATCACGATATGAAGCATTAAGATAAGACTTGGAATTTGGAAACATATAAAAATGAAACATCATGTCTTAGTGGCCAACTACCACACATAGCTGTGAAAAAAGAAAGCATCATGTTCAATCATATTTCACTTTATTCGTGAGGTTCTTCATATTACCCAATGCATTGAAGTGATATATAATTCCAGGCGCATCCATAACATCATAACATTTTCATTGTGCTATATAATTCTGGGCGCACCCGTTACATCATAACATTTACATTATCATGCATTCCATATAGAACATATATAAATCTTAAACATAAAACAACCCATGTAAAGGAATTATTTTCAATTCATAAATCATGCATTCATAAACTTTGGGTTCCTAAATTAAAGATGGAATAACATACTTGGTATAAGAATCATCAATCTTGAGTGAGAAGTAAAAGGTGTGTTTTTGAAAGAATAGTTCTTTCAGAAAACATTATGTTTGACATAAACTATAGTGAAAAACACTAATATCCTATAAAAGTTAAGCTAATTATGAATAAATGATTTTTAAGGAATAACCATACTGAAAATGGAGTGAAAGAGGGAAAACCCGAAGAAAGAAAGTTGGGTTTGAGAATTCCTCTTACCTTGTGTGCGAACGCTTTCTTCACTTTAATGTCCTGTATAATCACATTAGATTCATTAATTAAAACTTAAATAAACCTTTATATATGTAATTTATTCATTATGGTTTTATTAAGTTCTTTTATGGGCCTTTGGATGAGTTATAGAGTTTAAATTCATTATTCGAGAGTGTTCTTATTTTTCATGAACAGTTCACTTGTACACATGAATGGAAGTTTGTGTAGAACATGCATAAACATCAAGAATTTCTATTACATGATATTAATGATATTCCATGATTTTAAATTATCTTATAATTAATTTGGTTGTATACCATGAGGATGAATCATTAGTTAAAATTTAATGATGATCGTTTTAGGTTAATTTGAGCGGTTTTTGGATCACAATGAACATGTTTTGTTTTATAATTATGTATAAAAGTTGTTTCTAGAACATAAAAGGGGTTAAAACATACATATTACAATATTTTTTAAATCATTTAATGGTTTTATTGATAGAATTTAAGGCTTTGAAGGAAAATGGAGGTGAATCGCCCACGATGTATGTTAATTAGCACATCAGAGACGATGATTTCATTTTTAAAAAGAGAGAGAGAGAGAGAGAGAGCGGAGTATAATAAATAATATTCCATTAACATGATATCATAACATTATATAAATCATGCTGGAGTTATCATCATATTTGGATAAGATAAGTTTAGGATAAGAGAAGAAAAGAAATGAAATTTGAAAGGAATTTGAAAGAAAAGAGAGGGAGAAATTACCTCTTGAATTATCCTCTTGAGATCCTCCTCAAGGCACCTAGTATTAGTCTTTGGACGAGACCAAGAGCTCCTGAACATGGGGTAGGGGTTAGGGAAGAGATTTGGGCATAATTTTGATAAGTCTTGAAGCTTGAGAGGTGTGATAAAATGAGGTTGTGAGGGGTGATATTTATAATGGAGGGGAGACATGTTTTATCAATATTTAATTCACCAGTTTATTAATTTCCCTCAAGACAAGAAATATTGATGATTCTATGACTAAATTAGTAAATAGGGCATGTGAGTTCGAACCAATTGTAATGGCCCGGACCTCTCCGGCCCATTCCTTTGTCAAAAAGAAGGTCACGAAGTGTTCTGGAGGGTAAAATGGACTTTTCCCACACTTTCCAGAATTTTGAAACTACACACCGTGTACCCCCTTTCCGGGTATACCCCGTGTCACAGGTCGTGTCCTCCCTATGTGAAATAATGATTACACGTCGTGTGTCTAAACTACACGTCGTGTAGTCTTTCCCCGCGTATGCGTTACCCTCAAACCGTGTATTGACCAGTCAATGGTCACGGAGCCGTGTTGGAAGCCGCGTGGAGACCGTGTAAAATAACTGAGTACACGCCATGTACCATGAAGTACACACCTTGTAATTTTCCTTTTCTCACCTATAAAAGGAGGGGTCCCCTCCTCCTTTCAATTCACTCCTCTCCTCCCCTTTCATCTGAGCATAGCTCTCCCAAGAGACTCGAAGGCTCCTTTTCTTCCATAACTTCTTCGTCTGAGCTCCGATTTACGATCCGTCAGCGGACACAGGATCGTAACGATGAGGAGGAACTTCCGAGATTAGATTCGTTATCTTTCCCTCAGCCTTTCCTTTCCTACTTCCACCCGAGGAGGTTTTGTTGGGACCCGACAGAAGTGACGGACGCCGACGGACGTCTTCTAAGGTTGATCCGGGGGAGCGTTGTGATCAGAACCTGTTGAGGTAGGGATCTTACCTTTGTCTCTCTCTTTTGTGCATCATGCAGGGTGGGTATCCTCTTGTTTTCGTGATATACGGTTGAACCATTAAATGAATATAATAATTGGTTAAAGAATGGGGATGGGAAAGTTGTTATGTTTATCTTTTTTATCCTATTGATATGTCATGAATTGAATATGGTTATGCCTACTGAAAATCACGGTCGTTGGGGGACTTTGCTTGTGCAATTAAATATTGCCCTATCTTTCTAGACTGTTTTTGTGGATGGAACTTTGTTAAATATGGAAATTGGTTAATCATGTAAAGTTGGCCGTTTAAAATATGGAACCCTTGTGTGATCACCCCAGTTAAACAAAATGGAATAATAAACATGTGGGTGTTGGCTTGGATACGTGGCATGTGATGGGGGTGTTTTGTGGGTTGTTGTGGATAGGGTGAGCAGCGAGGATGCGGTTGACTTGGTTGTGGGTTGGTGTGAATGTTGTGTTGGTGACGGGCAGCGGAGCTGCGATAAGTGGTATTAAAGGGATAATGATGTACAGTGCAGTTGTGGTTATGGCAGTTGGCAGCGGGGCTGCAGGGATGGGTTTAAATATAAACGGACTTTGTGTTGTGACTAATAAATAAAAGCGGAAGAGTTAATGAATGGTGGGGCGTGGTAATGAAACGGAGTTAATAATCAATGGGGTTGTTTGGTTAATAAGAAGGACTTGGTTGTGTTGCTTGTGTTTTCCTAACTTGATTTGTGGATGGCAGAGATATGTTTACGAATGATCAATGTGGTTAGTTGTGGATAGTTTCCCAGTAGTTAAGGAACTAAATAAATTAATTCTGCTGAAACGTAAAAACCTAAATAGGGTTGGGGTTGTTTGTTGTATACATGCTTCGTAGTAGCAGTGTCGAGGCACGTGCTCAGTTTCTCTGTTTAGAAGCCATAGGTTGGGCTGTGTGTTTGGTATATATATATATCTGTATCTTTTGTGTTTTATCACACCCCACCCATGTTGATCACTTAGTGTCGAACACTCCCATTTCATGGGAGAGGGTGTTTTTCCCTTAGTTACTAGCTCCTTCCTACTCCTTCTCCCCTAGGTTGTGATGGCTTGAGGCGACCTTACACCTAAGACTCTTCGGGTAGGTTTCGATTGGGGTGGCTTTAGCCCAAGACTCTTCGGGTAGGTTCTATTGTTTCCCAAGAATCTTCAGGATGAGGCCCAGGTGTGTGCGGGCGGGATACGTGGTTGTGAGGCTCAGGTGTGTGCGGGCGGGATACGTGGTTGTGAGGCCCAGGTGTGTGCGGGCGGGATACATGGTTGTGAGGCCAAGGTGTGTGCGAGCGGGATACGTGGTTGTGAGGCCCAGGTGTGTGCGAGCGGGGAGAGTGTGGCAGCGTCAGGACGTTCGCCGTTAGGAAGAGCAGCTAACTAAAGGGAAATGGTGCAGGGTACCCAATACTCTTTTTTCTTATATACTACTACCTATTGTGCTTGTGTTTTGGTGAGTGTGGATGGTGAGGTTGGGTGGATAGAATTCCTTGATAGGTTTCTTCTGTTGATCTCACGGTACATTAGGATGTCTCCCCACTTGTGCACGAGAGCTTTAGGTTTCCCTACTGAGTATACTTGTATGCTCACCCTACGTTTACTTTCAGGTTTTCAGGAGGACTACCAGGGTCGTGCGGGACCCTACTAGTTGGACAGTTGGAGTTGTTGCAGTTGTTGTTCTCTTCTTTTCCTTTGGTATTGTACTTTGAGCTTCCTTGTACTTGTACCTTGTTATAAAATTGTTTAAACATGCATGTGGGCTGGTTTGGGTTTATTTCTATACACTTGTTCTTTTTCCTTTTTTGTGGTTGAATTGTCTTATTTCCCAATCCTAAATAATAAAAAGGGTAATGCCTCCCATATTTGTGAAAACTCGTACCCTTGGTGCTAGTCGCCACCCCGGGGCCTACTGGAGGCGGGACTCGGGGGTCATTATCTCCCTTTCACCATTGCCAGCTCAGGAGGGGCATCTTTAGTGGGAGGGGGTCGTGACAGAATGGTATCAGAGGTGATGGTTGAGAGATAGGATGGAGTCTAGAGTTAGGCACAGTGAGGATTTCATGGGATGGTAGGGCAACAATGTTATTTAATCTTGGTGCGTGACATAGGCCATGGAAGACCGGCTAGGAAACAGGATTTTAGGGCCCCCCATGATCCGATGCAAGGACTCTGAGCCTACCGAATGACCAAGTGAGACTACATTGATTATAGGGTATAGACCCTAGGGAAGGTACATGCATCATCATGATTGTGTTTTACTTGATTTGGGTGTTCTGGGAAATAAATTGAAATAAAATGATAAAATAAAACCTTGAGTTTTTCCTTACTACTTGGGCTTAGGTGATCTTTGTTTACCGTACAGCTATGGCACCTGGACGTCGTCCCCGGGTGGCTCAGACGGCTGAGGCCCAGCAGATTCAGGTGGTCGATCAGCTGAGGATTGACCGAGAGGAGGAAGATATCCAGTGGCAGAAGACTCTCTATTCCTTCCAGCGGCAGACCCTCAAGAAGTACGAGGGTAGTACTTCGGATACAGAGATGGAGGGGTGGCTTGAGGAGCTAGGGATCACTTTTACCTTGATCCGTTCTCCGAGGGAGTACTGGGTTCCCCTAGTAGTCAGTCAGCTGAGAGGTGCAGCGCGACAGTGGTGGACACTCTACCTCAGAGAGAGGGTAGAGGAAGAGGTTTCATGGGCTGACTTTGAGAAGGAATTCTGAGAGGAATTCCTTTATTCCATGATCAAGGCAGAAAAGTGGCAGGAGTTACTCTCCCTTCAGCAGGGGAGTATGTCAGTACGAGAGCTGGGGATCAAGTTCAAGGATCTCCTGCGCTTTTCTCTGGATCTCTTTCCAGATGAGGAGTCTCGGGCGATATGTTTGGAGGAGGCGCTTCATCCTTCGCTCCAGTATACTGTCACCCCCTTCACCCTTCTGACGTACTTGGCAGTACAGAAGAAGGAAGAGGTTGTAGAGAGGATGCACTCACTGGGAGGTGCACCCCGAGAGGGGATCCAGCCGGGCTCATCGAAGGGGAAGGCAGTCAGCAGCAGGCCTCCTGCGACGGGACCTTCCAGGTTCAGGCCAGTGGGGAGTAGGCCCCAGCAGTTTCAGTTCAGATCTTTGGGTCCTCGTCCCTTTTTCACGAGCCCAAGACCGAGGTGTTTTTCTTGTGGAGGTTTCAGGCACGTTCAGAGTCGGTGCCTGACCCGAGCTCAGTACGGTGGAGGTGGGCAGGTTCAGCGCCCACCTCAGCAGCACCAGTTGTTGGCGAGGCCCTTCCAGCAGCAGCAGGACCATGCTCCTCTGAGGGCAGACTTTGCGGGAGGAGGCCGACCTCAGGGTGCTCCTCAGGGACCTCGACCAGGGTGTGGTTGAGGAGTTGGATGACATCAGAGAGGCAGAGGAGCTGGGCATGGACAGTTGCACGCAGTAGAGTTGGCAGCTCCAGCAGGACCAGAGGTGGTGCGAGGTACGATTTGTTTGTTCAGCACTCTTGTTTCTGCTTTGTTCGATTCGGGAGCTTCGCACTCCTTCGTTGCACCTGGTCTAGCCCATGCTTTGGGACTAGACGTAAAGAGAATTTTCGTACCACTGGTGTTGAGTATACCAGTTGGAGGCCAGACCAGCGTATCTTGTGTTTTCTGGGGATGTGGGCTAACGTTGGGACCACATCGATCTAGTGGGGACTTTATTCTGTTACAGATGCAGCCATACGATGTCATCCTAGGCATCGACTGGTTGTTTTCTGTTAGTGTCGTTATCGACTGCTTCCGGAGAAGAGTCATGTTCTCCGATGTGGATGGGCAGTGTGTAGCTTTTATTGGCGAGAGGAACTATCAGGTGGGAAGCCGGTGTGTGGAGCCTCTCTTTTCCTTGTTAGGTGGGCCATCAGTGGTTCCAGCTGATACAGAAATGATGGATTTCCCGGAGGTTGTTGGGGAGTTCCTCGATGTTTTTCCTGAGGAGGTTGTGACTCTACCCCTCTGACGTGACATTGAGTTCGGGATAGACTTACAGCCCAGTGCCCGTCCGATTTCGATGTCCCCTTATCGGATGGCACCTTCAGAGTTGCGGGAGTTGCAGTTTCAGATTAATGATCTGATGGAGAAAGGTTTTGTTCGACCCAGTGTATTGCCATGGGGTGCTCCAGTTTTGTTCATGAAGAAGGCAGATGGTGGTCTCAGGCTATGCATAGACTACCGAAGGTTGAACCAGGTAACGGTCAAGAACCGCTACCCCCTCCCAAGGATAGATGATCTCTTCGACCAACTGAGGGGAGAAGGTTGGTTTTCCAAGATTGATCTACGATCTGGAGATCATCAGCTGAGGGTAAAGGACAGTGACATCTCGAAGACGGATTTAAGGTACAGGTATGGGCACTTAGAGTTTGTGGTGATGCCGTTTGGAGTTACGAATGCACCGGCTATGTTCATGGGACTTATGAACTTTGTCTTCCGGGAGTTTCTGGAACGGTTCATCGTTGTGTTTATCGATGACATTCTGATCTACTCAAGATCAGAGGAGGAGCACGTTGAGCATCTCAGGGCAGTCTTGGAAGTCTTTCGACACCACCAGCTTTACGGGAAATTGTCGAAGTGTAAGTTATTGACACAAGAAGTACACTTCCTTGGGCACGTAGTGTCTCAACATGGAGTGTCAGTGGAACCGTCGAAGGTGGAGGCAGTTGTTTCTTGGGCGGCACCCAAGAGCGTGGTGGAAGTTTGTAGTTTCCTGGGGTTGGCAGGTTACTATTGCAGGTTCGTTTCAGACTTCTCTCGAGTTGCTACTCCATTGACAGCTTTGACGAGGAAGAATCAGGTCTTCCTATGGAGCGAGCAGTGCCAGAGATCTTTTGACTACCTGAAGGAGAAGTTGGTCAGTGCTCCCGTACTCAGGTTTCCAGAGGAAGGGTTGTTGTATGAGGTGTTTTGTGATGCTTCTGGCCTTGGTATGGGGTGTGAGATGATGCAGAAGAAGGGAGTAATCTGTTATGGGTCTAGGCAGTTACGCCCTCACGAGCATAACTATGCCACCCATGACCTAGATATTGCAGTAGTAGTGTTCGCACTGAAGTTGTGGCGACATTACCTCTTTGGGGAGCGCTTTTTGGTCTTCTCAGATCATAAGAGTCTGCGTTATATCTTCTCCCAGCATGACCTGAACTTACGGCAGTGGAGATGGGTTTATTTCCTCCAAGACTATAACTTTGAGATATCTTACACTGAAGGTAGGGGCAACGTTGTGGCTAATTCCCTGAGCAGGAAGTCACATTAGGAAGTAGTTCGGGAATCCACTGATGCTTGGAAATCGATGGGAGAGTTGGCCTCCTTGCACTTGGATGCCAGGGTAGAAGGTGTTAGAGGCTGTTTGTTTCAGATGACGGTGCAGTCCTCCTTGTTGCAGCAGGTGGAGGAGTCCTAGTGGGGGGACTCCGAGGCGAAAGTGATGCAGGATCGTGTCGATCAGGGGAACGCTCCAGAGGGATGGTCAGAGGACAGCCGACATCATATGCTTTTCCATGGAAGGTTGTTTGTCCCAGAGACAATGCATGAGGGAGTTCTCTGTGAGTTTCATAGCTCAGCCTTGGCAGTACATTCAGGAGTTTCGAAAATGTACTGAGGCCTGAGGGAACAGTTTTGGTGGCCCGGGGTGAAACGGGAAGTGGCGGAGTTTTTGGCTAAATGCCTAGTGTGTCAGCAAGTGAAGGCTGAACACCATGTTCCCAGTGGGTTGTTGCACCCTTTAGATGTCCCTGAATGGAAGTGGGATGACATCTCAATGGACTTCGTCACAGGACTACCCAGAGCTCAGGGTGGTTATGATGCTATCTGGGTGGTGGTGGATCGGCTGACGAAATCAGCTCACTTCTTAGCAATTAAGGAATCAGGCCCGGTGAGTACCTTAGCACAGAGGTACGTAGACAAGGTGGTGCGTTTTCATGGAGTTCCAAAGACTATCATCTCAGATCGGGATACTCATTTTACCTCATGAGTCTGGAGGGGGTTACAACATGCTTTTGGCACCCAGCTACGCCTTAGCACTGCTTTCCACCCCCAGACTGATGGGCAGACGGAGCGGACTATCCAGACGTTTGAGGACATGCTGCGAGCATGCGTTCTAGATTTCGGAGGATCATGGGTACGACACTTGCCTTTAGTAGAGTTTGCCTACAACAACATCTTCCACTCTACTATTGGCATGGCACCGTATGAGGCTTTGTATGGGAGACCATGTCGTTCACCCATTTTCTGGGCATAGGTTGGTGAGACAAGTGCTCTTGGGCCAGAGGTAGTGAAGAGCACCACAGAGAAAGTCCAGCTTGTACGTGAGAAGATGAAAGCGGCTCAGGACCGACAGAAGTATTATGTTGATCGTCGGAGGAGTCCCTTGGAGTTCTAGGTGGGAGATCATGTGTTCTTGAAGGTTTCCCCTCTACGGGGGCAGTGGAGGTTTGGGAAAGGGAGAAATCTCTCACCTAGGTTCATCGGACCTTTTGAGGTGCTGAAGTGAGTCGGAGAGGTGGCATGTCAGTTGGCCCTGCCACCTCAGGTGGAGAAAGTTCATGACGTCTTCCACGTCTCCCAGCTTCGTCGGTACTTACACGATGACTCCCACGTTATCGATTGGGGAGAGTTAGATATGGGATACGACGCGACATTCGAGGAATGACCATTCAGGATCGAGGATCATAAAGATAAGGTGCTCCATGGACGAACCATTCTGTTGGTTCGTGTGTTGTGGAGGCATGGCGGCCTCGAGGAGAGCACTTGGGAGCGGGAGACCCAGATGCATTCTCAGTACCCAGAGTTGTTTTGACTTGTGTTTTTCCCTTGTTCTTCTGAGCTTTGTGTTGATGTTGTACTTTGTAACTTTGATATATGGAATGCTTGGCTTGTCGGTTGTGAGACCTTTTGTTTCCTTGTTCCCCGGTAATGTGTAACATGTCCGGATGTGTGGGAAAGGGGAAAACCAGACCCTTAATCAAGACGCATTAATGCGGATGCAATTGAACCCGTGCGGGCGAGTCAGTGCTGCCTAAAGTAGATAATATCTCGACATAGGAGAAGGAATTTCCCAAACCCACGTATTCGGGCAGTGTGTTGGTTGTGTGGTGTTGGGGGTAGTGCGAGTTGAAAAATCCTAATGTATGAAAGTGGGAAGACCCAATTCTTAATCGAGACGCATTAATGAGGATGTGATTAAACCCGTTCAGGCGAGTCAGTGCCGCCTAAAGCGGATAATATCTCGACATAGGAGAAAGAATTCCTAACACATATGATTAGGGTTGTTGGTTGGGTTCCTGTTATAACGAGAACCCTAAGAGGTATCTTGTTGGGTTTCCTCTGGGTTGGTTTTGAATTCTTGGGCATGAGAATGTTTTAAGAGGTATCTGATGTAATGGCCCAAAACTCTCCGGCCCATTCCTTTGTCAAAAAGAAGGTCACGAAGTGTTCTGGAGTGTAAAATGGACTTTTCCCACACTTTCCAGAATTTTGAAACTACACGCCGTGTAGTTTGAGTACACGCCGTGTACCCCCTTTCCGGGTATACCCCATGTCACAGGCCGTTTCCTCACTATGTGAAATAATGAGTACACGCCGTGTGTCTAAACTACACGCCGTATAGTCTTTCCCCGCGTATGCGTTACCCTCAAACTTTGTGTTGACCAGTCAACGGCTGCGGAGCCGTGTTGGAAGCCGCGTGGAGACCGTGTAAAATAACTGAGTACACGCCATGTACCATGAATTACATGCCGTGTACTTTTCATTTTCTCGCATATAAAATGAGGGGTCCCCTCCTCCTTTCAATTCACTCCTCTCCTCCCCTTTCCTCTGAGTAGAGCTCTCCCAAGAGACTCGAAAGCTCCTTTTCTTCCATAACTTCTTCGTCTGAGCTCCGATTTACGATCCGTCAGCGGTCACGGGATCGTAACGACGAGGCGGAACTTCTGAGCTTGGATCCGTTATCTTTCCCTCAGCCTTTCCTTTCTGACTTCCACCCAAGGAGGTTTTTCCGGGACCCGACAGAATTGACGGACGCCGACGGACGTCTTCTAAGGTTGATCTGGGGGAGCGTTGTGATCAGAACCTGTTGAGGTAGGGATCTTACCTTTGTCTCTCTCTTTTGTGCATCATGTGGGGTGGGTATACTCTTGTTTTCGTGATATACGGTTGAACCATTAAATAAAGATAATAATTGGTTAAAGAACGGGGATGGGAAAGTTGTTATGTTTATCTTGTTTATCCTATTGATATGTCATGAATTGAATATGGTTATGCCTACTAAAAATCACGGTCGTTGGGAGCCTTTTCTTGTGCAATTAAATGTTTCCCTATCTTTCTAGACCATTTTTGTGGATGGAACTTTGTTAAATATGGAAATTGGTTAATCACGTAAAGTTGGCCGTTTAAAATATGGAACCCTTGTGTGATCACCCCGGTTAAACAAAATGGAATAATGAACATGTGGGTGTTGGTTTGGATATGTGGCATGTGATGGGGGTGTTTTGTGGGTTGTTGTGGATAGGGTGAGCAGCGGGGCTACAGTTGACTTGGTTGTGGGTTGGTGTGAATGTTGTGTTGGTGACGGGCAACGGGGCTGCGATAAGTGGTATTAAAGGGATAATGATGTACGGTGCAGTTGTGGTTATGGCAGTTGGCAGCGGGGCTGCAGGGATAGGTTTAAATATGAATGGACTTTGGGTTGTGACTAATAAATAAAAGCGGAAGAGTTAATGAATGGTGGGGCATGGTAATGAAACGGAGTTAATAATCAATGGGGCTGTTTGGTTAATAAGAAGGACTTGGTTGTGTTGCTTGTGTTTTCCTAACATGATTTGTGGATGGTAGGGATATGTTTACGAACGATCAATGTGGTTGGTTGTGGATAGTTGCCCAGTAGTTAAGGAACTAAATAAATTAATTCTGCTGAAACGTAAAAACCTAAATGGGGTTGGGGTTGTTTGTTGTATGCATGCTTCGTAGTAGCAGTGTCGAGGCACGTGCTCAGTTTCTCTGTTTAGAAGCCATAGGTTGGGCTGTGTGTTTGGTATATATATATATCTGTATCTTTTGTGTTTTATCGCACCTCACCCATGTTGAGCACTTAGTGTCGAACACTCCCATTTCATGGGAGAGGGTGTTTTTCCCTTAGTTATTAGCTCCTTCCTACTCCTTCTCCCCTAGGGTGTGATGACTTGAGGCGACCTTACACCTAAGACTCTTTGGGTAGGTTTCGATTGGGGTGGCTTTAGCCCAAGACTCTTCGGGTAGGTTCTACTATTTCCCAAGAATCTTCGGGATGAGGCCCAGGTGTGTACGGGCGGGATACGTGGTTGTGAGGCCCAGGTGTGTGCGGGCGGGGAGAGTGTGGCAGCGTTAGGACGTTCACCGTTAGGAAGAGCAGATAACTAAAGGGAAATGGTGCGGGGTACCCAATACTATTGTTTCTTATATACTACTACCTGTTGTGCTTGTGTTTTGGTGAGTGTGGCTGGTGAGGTTGGGTGGATAGAATTCCTTGCTAGGTTTCTTCTGTTGATCTCACGGGACATTAGGATGTCTCCCCACTTGTGCACGAGAGCTTTAGGTTTCCCTACTGAGTATACTTGTATGATCACCCTACGTTTACTTTCAGGTTTTCAGGAGGACTACCAGGGTCGTGCGGGACCCTACTAGTCGGACAGTTGGAGTTGTTGCAGTTGTTGTTCTCTTGTTTTCCTTTGGTATTGTACTTTGAGCTTCCTTGTACTTGTACCTTGTTATAAAATTGTTTAAACATGCATGTGGGTTGGTTTGGGTTCATTTCTATTCACTTGTTCTTTTTCCTTTTTGGTGGTTGACTTGTCATATTTCCCGATCCTAAATAATAAAAAGGGTAATGCCTCCCATATTTGTGAAAACTCATACCCTTGGTGCTAGTCGCCACCCCGGGGCCTACTGGAGGCGGGACTCGGGGGTCATTATCTCCCTTTCACCATTGCCAGCTTAGGAGGGACATCTTTGGTGGGAGGGGGTCGTGACACCAATGGTCATTTACATCATCCATGACTCAAGCATGATGCATAAATTCATTTATTTAGCATATTTTGTAAATTATCAAATTTCACTATTCCTCGAAAAATAAAGTATTTCAGAAAAATCTCAAAAATTCACCCTAACCATTTTTCGATGAGTAGAATTCAAAAATGAACTCCATTTTATGAAAATAATTTTCTGAATATGAGTAATTTAATTTTTAATTAAAATCATAATTTACTTGAAAAATACAAATTTTAAAATTAAAACTGCTTGTCTAACACTTTGAAAAATTAATTAAGGTCTCGTAAAACTATCATATAATCACAAGACATCAAAATAATTGTTTATGAATACATTTTATGAAAATACATTTTCTTTTAAATTATTAAATTAATCATTAAATATTCATGACTTGTAAAAATACCAACACTGTAATATAATTATGTCATATTTGTCACTTGTTGGATGAATAAATTTTATCTATACTATCGTTAGTAAGGTTCCTATTCACTTGGTCGATTTACTATTCACAAGGGTCATATTGTTATTCATAAGGGTAATGTTACCATTTATAAGGGTATGTTACCATTCACCAAAAATTAAGTTTGTCATATCGGACTCCAAATATCTTGCTGATCGCAACTGTATCTGTTAGATTTTCGAAATTCAAATCACAGAAGTAACAGAATTATGTTTAAAGGTCACGTAGAATTTAGTAGTTCATTTAATCATGATGTGATATTGTGTTTACTAATGTGATTTTATGTGATTATAATACATGATATTACTATACTAAGGGAGAAATTGCGTTGATAAAAGTTTGGGTCGTTACACATGCAATGTTTTGTTTTTGACATTGCCTACACCCCCGGTGAGGGGAATGTCATCACTGATACTTTGAGAAGGAAACTTCTGACCTAGACCGTGAAAGAATCATCATAAGAGCGGAATCTTGTGGTTCTCTTCACTCATGTGCATTTGGGAGTCTAGGAGGATGAGACCGAAATTATTCTGACAAACATTCAGTTGACCTGTTCTCTTAACGAGATGATTCTCTAGGAGTAATAGATGGATGATGAGTTCCATGGCGTTAGGGAATCTCTTTATGGTGGAGAGACCAGCATCGAGTGGTCATTCTCTTTTGAGGGTATCCTATGTTTTCAGAACCTGTACGTCGTACCCTTACCTGTGAAAAAGGTTGTGATGAGATATTATCATAGTTCCTAGTGGACGGTGTACCCCGGTACCACGAAGATGTTTTGTGACACGTGATGATGATTCTGGTGGCCAAATATAAAACAAGACATTGCTGATTTCGTTTCTCATTGTTATACCTGTCATCAAGTCAAAGTCGAGCACCAAAAACTTTTGGGTTTGCTTCAGCCCCTTCCTGTGTCGACTTGGAAGTGAGATGAGATTTCTATGAATTTCATGGTTGGATTGCTACGTACCCCTCAAAAGAAGAATTCAATATGAGTAGTGATCAATAGGTTGATCAAATCAACTCGCTTTATCCCTATTTGTGATACAACCAAAGTTGAGGACTTGAGAAGTCTGTATGTGCAAGAGATCGCCAGGTTCCATGGAGTTCCATTTGTTATAGTTTCTAATAAGGATCATTGTTTCACTTCTCGTTTTTAAAGAGGCCTCTAGAAGGCAATGAAATCTTAGGTTGGTTTGAGTATGACATATTTGGTGGAGGTTGAGATAGCCATTTGGGACTTGTTAAGTTTGTCTATAACAACAGTTACCAGTCATCCATTGGAATAACACTTTTTGAGGCCTTGTATGATCGTTCACATAAATCTTCATTGTGTTGGACAAAGATTAGTGAAACTTCCATAGTTGGACCTAGTTTGGTATAAGAGACGACGACTAAGATTCAATTGATTCATTAGAGAATGGTGACGACTCAAAGCCAATATAAATCTTACGTTGATCGTCTTCAATGCCCTTTGGAGTTTGCAGTTGATGATCGGGTGTTTTTGAGAGTTTTACCTCAGTTGGGTCACTGACGACTTGGGAAACAGAGAAAGCTTGCTCCAAGATACGTGAGATCGTTTGAGGTCGCTGAGCATATTGACATGGTGACTTACTGTTTGGCTTTGCTACCTCAGTTGACTTTGATTCAAATGTGTTTCATGTATCGCAGCTCAGAAAGTATCTCTTTGACCCATCACATGTCTTTAGTAGGGAGAACCTTGTTGTCGAACCCGATTTATTTGTGACTGACCACCCAATGCAGAATGTTGATTCTGAGACAACCTTTGAAGGTGATGGTATGAGAGACTTTTAGATTTTTTGCATGGTGTCCTTGTTTTATGGTGCATGTTTTATACTTTTATATCTCTACTATAATAAAATTATTTTTTTGATAATCAATTGAATGGAATTTATATTTAGAATTTATTTATAAATATAATGAGAATTTAATTTAAAAAGATGTTAAAATAATAAATGAAGATAGGAAAAATATTCTTGGAACCTTCCGTTTTCTGACCACCTTAGTGGGGTCCCCGCCGCAACTGCAAGTGGATGAAATCTGCCTCGGCCTCCGTGGCTCCTTTCTCGCTCTCCGACTAATGTGTTCGATTGTATCGCGTCCATGGCGGTTAACAGATCCGTCCTCGCTCGCTGTTGTCACTCGAACGCCATATCCCAACTCTTCTCTGCTCTCCATTACATCAGATCCCCTCAGCCGCCCCCTCCATCGACTCACACTCTTTTCCAGACTCGTCGAACCCTCATCCTTGAATCTGTTCCTAAACCGATCTCACTTCATAGGCTCTCTGATTCCGACGCCGGTGAGTTTCGGATTTTCTTTTCCCTGCAAGCCAATTTTAGTTTCATTTTGTCAATGGAGTTCACTCCGCTGGGATTGGTTTCCGTGAAACACTGTTCTTGCTGATGGTGCTGTTCATGTGAAGGGATCTTTGAAGTTAAATTGGGTAGGCCAGAAGTGAAGAATGCTATTAGCATTAGTATGGTAAGGGAGCTGCAGAAAAGCTTTGAAGCTGTTGACAAGGATTCTTCAGCTCAAATAATGATGGTTAGCAGTTCAGTTCCCAAAGTGTTCTGTGCCGGTGCCGATTTAAAGGTGGATTTCTTCGTTTTGTATGTCTCTGTCATATGTAGTTGAAGAGTTTTGGGATGGTGCCATACATCATTTTTTTTTCTTGGCAACAAGAGGGGGAGACAACAATTAACAGACACAAGATCCTGGGATCATTCTTCTATGGGTGTTTCTAGACAAGGATGAAAGAACCTTGGGAGGGGGCATGAGTTAATGGGCTTTGGAACTAGTAGACAAGGAGTAGGTAACTAATGAATCAAGGAGAGCTATGATATCATTAGTCACGTGGGTGTAAGGGCCAACTTTATTTTCCATCCATGCAGTACGTGGTCAACTGCACATCGCCTGCGGTTCTCAACTTCTTCATATGTAGTCTCAAGTAATATGAAGGCTATCCAAGTTGGACTAGGGTGGTTCAGAAGAGGGTGTGCCTTGCACATGAGTTGTGTTGTTGAATTGTTAGCATCATTAGAATCCTGCTCGACCAGTTCTTCAAAACGATTTCCAATGGTTATCGTTTTGCATTTCTCTCTCATCATAACTTTCCTATATGTCCAATCCACAACTGTAGCTGTGTCTATCTTAATAGTTAAATGCGACATGTAGCAGGCCACATGTCATCTTCCAGAGCTTTTTCGGTGCTAATTGATAAGCACAAATTTGTCGTTGTTTTTAGATAAATTTTCAGCTTTATTTTGCGTGCTTTGGATCATTCAATACCTCTTAGTCACTGTTGATTTATTAATGGAACTTTAGAGATCGAGTATAGTAGCCCATGAGTCTTGAAATAAGCCATGTAAGTCCACTGAAAATCTGGAATTCCTCACAGACCACGACATGTTCAGCTTCACCACGGCGTGTTGTATGCCATTTTGGTTCAAACTGATTTGAAATACCACTCTTCAAATGAAACATCACGGAACACCTGAGTTTGAACATGATTTATGCGTCGACAACAAAATAAAACACAAGAATCACATCTACTTCATCTCTTCTCCAATTCATCTTCCTTTTGACAAACTTCACTATGCTAGGGAATTCTTCTTCAGCTTCTAAACTCAGCAAGCTCCTGGGTCTCAACAACCCCTCCCCCACCAAGGCCACAACCACTCTTGATCTCATCATCTTCTCCATTCTCGGTCTTAGCAATCCCCCCCCCCTCCTTTGGATTTTGTTGACAACCACCGAACATAAATCACTTTTCAAACTTAACACAATTAGCAGTGAATCATCATTCAATAATTCTAAGTCTACGTGAGTGAACCGGTGTAGGAAACAACAACATTGAATAACAATGTCATGCTGCCCATTAAAGTGGCTTGCATTCATTTCCTCACAACTCCACTTCTCCACGACTCTTCTTTCACTTCACAAAACTGTTTGTTTGAACTTGTAAATAACAAGTTCCTGCGTATATGCTCAATAAACATGTCAGAATAATTCACATTCTTCAAACACATGTACATGCTGACTTCACAACTTTCCCCTTTGAATAACTCTCCCTAAATATGTTCTCTCCTAAATGAAAGACATATTCTTTGAATTTATGCTGTTCAGTGAGAGATTTATGTTTTTTTCTCCCCCTTTGACAACAAATATCCAAAAAACAAGCGGGAGAGGGGATTCATTCGCCATACCTTTTAGCCTTTGATGAATAAATACTGATATTTCTTCTTCAACCTCCATGGCTTGGTATTCAACTCTCCCTTCGATTGACAATCACTTTGATCTACCAAACACTTCTTCAACTCTCATTTTAGATTAGGAGAACTCATTTTCTTCTTCACTTCACCAATACGACATTCCAAAGACTCTTTATTCTTGTTGCTCTTCACTTCAACTTCCTTTCGAGAACATTGACATTGGTGTCCTGGAATCGTAGCAACTTCTTCTATCTTTCTCTGATATCTTCTTCTTGAGATCACTCTTTCAGCCTTCTTCTTGAGTAGACTTGTTTGTCCACCCTTTTCAGAGTCAACAATCTCCAATGGCTTATCGACTTCTTCCTTGTTCTTCTTGCGAGACATTTTCTTCTCTGCAACTTTCTTTCTTGTCTCTTTTCTACAATTTTGTTGGCTCATGTTGTTGGATCTGCAAAGCCGGTAGGATCATGAAACACTCTTCAGTGATATGACCCTGTTGATCACATCTCCCGCGCACTTCATTCAAGTCTTCAAAATGGTTCTTCAACTCCACACTTTGTTGAATAACATTCTGCTTGCATGGGCTGTCTCCCTCTAGATGCGTGCCTTCCACTACTATCCACAAACTAAAATGTACTTCCTCTAAACGCAACATCTCATCATACGCCCGTAGCCTCCGCAAAACCAACAATGAGCATAAAAGGTCAATCTTCTCTCCGGATCGGGTGCGTGCATTGTATTTCGAAAATTCCAAAAATAAATAGTATATTATTATATACATGATATAAAAATATCAAAAAATAAAAACGAAAACAACACATAAAAATGTTAGTGAGAAGTTGTTGTCATTCTTAAGAGTGTTCCCAATACCCTCCCATTGAATTGTTATTATCCCACATTGATCCTCTGCATGCAGGACAATACTCCTTCACATCATCACCGCAATGCTACTCCACCTCGCATGCAGCATTATGACAATGAAGGAGAGGAATAAAAATAAACGGGAAGAAAAATACGATAGTAGTGAAAGCGGGGTGAACCCTACATCAAAACCGGTTTCACCACTACTGAAATTCTTAGAATAGAATAAAGAAAAATCATTTAAGCACAACAAACTCAAACACCACCACTCTCCATTTCTCGAACAACAACGAGGGTCAGTTCTCTATTTTCATGGAGATTAGAAGGAGTACGGTGGGGGAAACGCAAAATAGAAAAAAAGAAAAGAAAAGGGAAGAAAAAGAGAGCTAAACTAACTAATATATATTAAACATCTAAAGGAAAATTCCAACATGAAAACTCCACCTTAGTCCCCTGAAAATGGACATCCCTTGGAATGGAAGAGGAGGTACATATTTATAGGGAGAGGGGTGCTCATTTTCACTCCAAAATCTGTCCTCCGAAAGTTTTCAATTGTTCGGCCCACTAAATGGTTGAATATGGTAAAGTGGTCTTCATTGAAGTTGTTCCTCCATGTCTCCTATCTCCCCCCATGAAATTTGAGCTCCATTGGCCACTTGTAGCCCGAGTATTGATAGTTTTACTCCAAAAATATTTTCTGGCCTAGAGGCTGTTGGAATTTTAAAGTGCCGATTTCCCGTACATTTATGGCATTGAAAGAGGCCAAATCTCACGTGGGCTTAGTTTTGACAAATGTTCGTCCATATATTTTCTATGTCCATGTGAATTTTCAGCTCATTTGGGATGTCCATTTGTGAGATATGAGCCCATCTTCAAAATTCTCCAGATGTGAGCTCATATTTCGAGGCATGGATTGTGAGTTGGTTTTGGGTTTCAAAATTTTTGATTGAGCTTTGGGTCTAGTTGAATGAAATACAACCCATAAAGTATTTGATCCTACAAAAAAATAATTTCATGATTTGGATTAGTGTAGAAGTTATGGGTGCAATACGAATCTGATGTAAAAATATTTAAATCCCAAAATTAGGTCATTTTCACAATTAAGCTCAAATTATTAATAAAACCTAAAATTATCACAATTACCCTTAAAATATGAAATTGGTGGGATTAAAACATCGAATTACAAAATTATATATGTGAAATTATGAGTTTTATCAATACCCCCATACTTAAACATTGTACCCCTGGACAATCATCAAATATTTGAATCCAAATTCATACCAAAATCAAAAGTGAGAAAATTTCCAAGATCTTTTTCAAAATGAAATTTTATCATGTATCATCTATGAAAAACAATTCCCTTTCATTTTCATCTCTCACATTGAAATTCATTCAACATCAAAATTCCATCCATGGCCCAATCACACCTACCTTACATTGAAACTCATGTCACTCTTTACTTGAGAGAAATTAAATATGGAGTTATGTTCATACTTGAAAAATGCATTTGTCACCATAGGCTTGTAAAAATTCTCATCCCTCCACACCGCGAGACATAAAAAATATTTTCAATTATGAGGACTTTGTCAAGGTGAATTTTGTGGCTACGGGTTGGTGGGTAAAAAATATTTAAAAATTTAAGACCGAAAAGAGGAGGTTGAACTCTTAAATACCAATGCATGAATATTCACGTGAAACACATGAAATATACCTCACTCAATTCCCCTTACAAATGAAACACAACACCCCCTTTTTGTGACATGGGCCATGAGTCAAAAAGTGAACACAATGAATGATTTCATTTTAATTCTCCCATTTTTTTTTGTTTTTTTCCAATTTTTTTTCATGGAGGACGAGATGACAATTAAATACAATGAAAGAATGATAATCATGCCCTCAATCTTTGAGAGGGACATTGCTCATAAATGCAAGCACAATGAGCAATTCAATCCCATCTCCATTTTTTTCTTTTTCAATTTTTTTTTCCTTTTTCAATTTTTTTTCTTTTTTTCGGAGAACTGGATGATAGAAATGAATCACAATGAATGAAACTGACTCATGCCCATTCTTCAAATGCTCAAAATAATGACACACACCTCACACACGCAATGATGAGATGCATCCCAAAGAACACACATGAAAAACCCTTCCTCACACTCAAATTTGAAATATTTATGCAAAAATATAAAGAGTGAAAGGTAAAGAAAAATTGGCTTGTAATGTGGCTTAGACCTATACGATAATTCATGGGTTCTAAGTGCTAAAAAAGGGTAAATGTAAAGGTGAATCTCAAATTGAAATACGACTTGCCAAAAAAATATTTCAATCACATCAAAAACATTTTATGAACTCCAAAGCTTTGAATGAGAATAATCACAAGTTTTGATTTGCACTCAAAATCCAAGTTTCTCTCATGAAAGTTTGGGTATTATGAAGAATATGTCAAAAGGGTTCCAAACACCTCACATGACGGGAAAAAATAATTTGAGTCTGTGTTTCATAGACATGGATTTCAAAAATTGGTCATACTCATAAAAATGTTTGAAAATCAAAAATCCAAGAAAAAGTTTCCACATCAACAATCATTTAAAATCCATTTTATCCAAAATCAAGAACTTTCTCAAAATCAATTCAAGTGTGAAAAATGAAAATGAATATTCATTGAAGTTCAAAGTTCCTAAAAAAAAAATAAAAAAGAAAAAACAAAAGACATACTTCTAAGCAGGTTGACACCCCCCCACTCTTAAGATCTAACTACCCTTTATTTTAACTGAATGAAAAAAGATAAGGGCAGAAAAACCAAAGAGAATGAAAGATACAACCTGAATTTATTTTTCAGTGACACCCTTGAGCATTGTTGTCAAAGGCGCGCGCCTCAGCGCGCCTTGGCGCGAGGCGCGGCGAGGCGCACCTAGTGCGCCTCGCCCTGTGTGAGGCGGGGCGACCTCATTGAGGTGTGCCAAAGGCGCGCGCCTCGCGCGCCATCCTAAGAGGCTCTACATCAAAAGGCGCATGGCTGTCGAAATCGGGGGGCAAAGTAGGGAAATCGTGGAATGAGAAATTCCGTGAGACTGCAAACATAACCATACCCGAGAAATAATAAAGCTGTGGAAATCAAGGGGAACCGAGTAGAGAAAACGTCGGAACAGGGCGACAAGAATCGAGGGCGAGTCGTGACCGGATTGAAATCAAAGGGCAACGGAAATCGAGGGCAAGTCGTGATCGGGGTGCAGTGAAGCAGTGAGGCGATCGTGGAAATCATGGAAATCGTGGCTATAGGAAATCGGGGGTGTAGTGCAGGCGATTGCGGGGTGCAGTGCAGTGCATGCGATCGCGGGGTGCAGTGCGGCTATAGGAAATCATAGGGCATTTTATCAAAAGTGAGCTAGTATAGTGTTAAATATAACATAACATTTAATTTGTATTATTTTAATTGGATAAGTTTTTTTTTTAATTTAAAATATTCTTGAAAACTGTATTTATTTATTTATCTGCGAATGCGCCTTATTTGCGCCTCACGCCGCGCCTTGCGCCGTATCCCCAAGTGGCCTTCGCGCCATATTGCGCCGCGCGCCTTTGACAACACTGCCCTTGAGTTAAGTTCCTAGCCGCTACCACTTAGACCTAGAAAGCAAGAACAAAACAAAACATAAAAAAAATAATGAAAAAGAAAGAGAAATGGAAAAAAGGATAGAACATGGTTTGACCTCCCAAGTGGGTGCTCGGTTTTTACTATCCCCAGTCAGGCAGTTGCAGCGCTTTATCCCCAATCTGACGATGAGTGCGGTTTATTTGATTTGAACCACCACATTTTTTCCTTCCAAAGTAAACTCCTTTACACAGGTTGTAGAGGACTCCATGGATAGAGTAAAACAATTTCATCCTCTTAGCAATATAGTACACCTTGAAAGATGAGGGAAAGAGAAAGAATGAGTCCTCTTTGTTTACTGCTACTGTTTGCATGGCTCTTCAACTTCAACATCCATGACTTGCTCTTATGATGTTGTTTTTGAAATTTCAACTAAGGGCAAGTTAAAGAACAATTCAACTTGAATATGATTAAAACATAAAGAATCAATAAAGAAGTCTTCCCCTTCAAGTAGGCCATCTTGATACTTGATTTCTTCCGACAAGTCCACTAGTAACTCGGTCTCAACAAGTGTATCATCTTCTTCTTCATACTCCAAGGACATCCATGTATTAGCTGAATCTGAAAAATTAAAGCAGTGAGGTAATTCTTAATTCATTTTCAATAAAACCAGAATAAAGTGAGTTAAAGAAAAGATTATCTTCCTAGATTGGCTCGACTTCAATCTCTTCTTTGCTTAGTACCACTTCGAGTGGGTTTGTTGTGGATGGAGGCAAGTAGTTAATCTTCAATTTTTCTTCAAATTCTACCACTTGGGTAGTGACTTCACCCAAAGCTAGAGAGAGGTAGATAGGTACTGATTTTTCATTGAAAAAGATGGGAGAATCACATACCTTTTCAGCTTCTATAAAATTAGTCCAATATTCATCCAATTCATCTTGATCTCCCACATGTGCATCAGTTGGAAAGTCTTCTTCTTTAACCTCATCTAACAATGGTATGGATAGGTTCGAGGATATTTCATTCATAATATCTTCCTCACACGGTTCTTCAATTGAAGATGTTGGAAAAACAAGCTTCACCTCATCTTCAATGTGTTGTTGCTGCTGCTTCGACCTCAAAACTTTTATATCTTCAAGAGAAGTGGAAAAGATCCTTATTTGGTTTCTCATTTCTTCAAGCATCTTGGAATTTTCTTCAATCAATTTGAAATTTTATTGAACTTGAATCTTTAAAGAATCATCCCAGCAAATCTCATAGATTTGTTTATCAGCATACCAAGCTTTAGAAAAATCACTATAGAAATCCATATTTACCTAAGAAATAAAAGATATGAAATGAAGTTCTATTTTTTTTAGTTTTTGAAACTGATGCTTTCTTGGTTTTTTTTTGAAAAACATTATGTGCAAGCTCTTGGCCTCCCCGACAATGGCGCCAAAAATGTTAGTGAGAAGATGTTGTCGTTCTTAGAAGTTAATGACGATGGAATCATTGTTCTTTAAAATATTAAATCTCAATATATCATTCAATGTTGAGATCAATCCTATCACTCAACACCCTCCCATTGAATTGTTATTATCCCATACCGACCCTCCGCATGCGGGACAATACTTCATCACATCATCACCACAATGCTACTCCACCCTGTATGCAACATTATGACGACGAAGGAGAGGAATAAAAATGAACGGGAAAAAAAATACAATGGTAGTGAAAGCGGGTGAACCCTATCCCAAAACCGATTTCACTACTACTGAGATTCTCAGAATAAAATAATGAAAAATTATTTAAGCACAACAAACTTCACCACCACTCCCCCTCTTGAACAACAATGAGGGTTAATTCTTCATTTTCATGGAGATTAGGAGTACGGTGGGGGGAGAAAAAAGAAAAAAAAGAAGGGAATAAGAAGAGAGCTAAACTAACTAATATATATTAAACATCTAAAGGAAAATCACACCATCAAAACTCCACATTAGCTCCTGAAAATGGCTATCCCTTAGAATGGAGAGGAGGTACATATTTTTAGGGAGATGGGTGCTCATTTTCGCTCCAAAATCTATCCTTTGAAAGTTTTCAATTGTTCGGCCCACTGAATGACCGAATTTGAGTCCATGTGTAGCCAGAGTTATGACCGTTTTACTTTGAAAATATTTTATGGCCTATAGACAGTTGGAATTCCAAAGTGCCGATTTCCCATGCATTTATTGCATTGAAAGAGGTCGAATCTCGAGTGGCCTCAGTTATGAAAAATGTTCCTCCGGATGTTTTCTATGTCCATGTGAATTTTCAGCTCATTTGGGCTGCCCATTTGTGAGATATGGGTCCATCTTCAAAATTCTCCAGATCTGGGCACAAAATTCGAGGTCTAGATTGTGAGATGGTTTTGGACCTCAAAATGTTGGATTGAGTTTTGGGTCCAGTTGAATGAAATGCAGCTCATCAAGTATTTGATCCTATAAAAAATGAATTTCATGATTTGGATTAGTGTGGAAGTTATGGCCGCAATACCAACCTGATATGAAAATATTTAAATTCCAAAATTAGGTCATTTTCACAATTAAGCCCAAATTATTAATAAAACCTAAAATTGTAACAATTACCCTTAAAATATGAAATTGGTGGGATTAAAACATTGAATTACAGAATCATATATGTGAAATTATGAGTTTTTCATGAAAAATGATATCTGAAATTTTTGATATAATTTTCTTTCTCCAAAATTCCACTTTGAGTCTAGATTGTTCTCTTTTCAAATTTCTTCTTCTCCTTACTGACCAAGTCTCTTACCTCCTCAATACTTAGGAGCAACTTAGCTTCCTTCTTTATGAATCCAACATTATTATTCAATTCAACCATATTGGATGCATTCTTCATTCTCTCATTTTCTTTCTCCAACCTGACAACCTTGGAGATGCTCTAACTCAGTTTGAGATTCACGTGATTCTTATCCATTGCTTGATGAAACCTCTTCTTCTTTCTTCGAGTCGACTTCACTGCTCAAATCTTTGACGTCCTTTGTTTCAATGAATGTCTTCTCACCTACCACCTGAGGAGCAATCACTCTCGCTGCGATCACTTGATGTTTCATCATTCTTGGATAAATAACTCCTTTTGGTAAAAAAAATTCTTCCTTGAACTCCTTGATGGCAACTTACCTCTTATGAAGTTCGTGGAATTCTTCCTTGAAGCATCATGAGAGGATACCTCTTCATCTTCCCTTTCATATTCCTACTTTGGATAATTTGCATAAAATTGTTCAATCCTCCCACAACTGAAACATTTCAAAAGTAGCTTGCCACAAAATTTACCTTTCCTTTTCGGACACCTTTTGAGATGAGTGGCATGAGCTTGTTGAACTTCACATCAACATCTTTATCTGAATCTGAATTTTCAATTTCATCTTCACGTTCTTTCTCAATTTGTTTTGAGGTCCTTTCCTTCATGATTTTAAGCGAGATTTCCTTCTCAGCTGAATTCTTCTTCTTCAAAGTACATTCCTTTCCCATCCCGTAAGCAACCAAGATGGTGTGCAAGTTGTCCAATGGAAGTGTGTCGAGATCACGATTCTCTGGAGTTGAAACTTTGACATCAAATCTGTTTGGCAAGATACAAAATATCTTCTCGACGACTGTTGAATCTATAAGAGTCTCACCGAATCCTCTAATGGTGCTCAGCACCTTATTAACCCTTGTAAAGAATTAATCAACAGATTTGCTTGCAAGCGCACATATATCTTCATACTTCAATCGCCAAATTTGCAATTTAACCTTTTTGACTTTGACATTGCCTTTGTAGATTGTTGGATGATAAAATGAGGAGAAACCCGAACCCCCAAGATCTACTCTCTAAAGGAGCCCTTGAGGTTCTTTTATAACAAATAATTAAGACCACATCGGACCTCAAGTCCGACGTGGGATGCAGACTCCAACACTCCCCCTCAAGCTAGGTGTACCTAGCTTGAACACATAAAGAAAAAACAAAGCAATCAACAGACTGCAAACACCCCCCCTCAAGCTGGACAGACCCAACTTGATTACAAAACTCGACAAAACAAAACAAAAGAAAACATTCGCGATTGCAACTCTCCCTCAAGATCACAACTCCCCCTTGAGATGAAAACGATGGATGATTGAAGATGGCTCTGAAAGTCCATATAACATTAGCGGTGCGGGATGTCATTGAGGTGCAGCAGCGGAACCGCGCAGGCGGGGCCGAGCGTCGGAGCGCCGGGAAACCCAAACAAGCGGGGCCAGACGATAGAACGCCGGGAAATGCGAACTAGTGGGACCGGACGATAGAGCGCCGGGAAATCCGAACTAGCGGGGCCAGACGATGGAGCACCGACAATGCCATGCAGGAGCCGCGCTGTAGATCGACGACGCGATGGAGGTGCGGAAGCAGAAGAAGCAGCCGACCAGCGGGAGGAAGCGTGCAGCGGATAGGATTAGGTCGGATCTGGCCGGATCTGGGACGACAGCTGTGGAGAAGGGCTGTCCAGGGCTGTTGGAGCTGGCTCATCAGCGGGCCGTCGGGACGCCACAGGAGGAGGCGGAGTGAAGGAGTCCGCCTTGAGGGAGTTAGGTCTGGCGCACGCATGAGGATGGACGTGGAGGGGTCGATGCCGCTCGGGCTGGACGGAGGTGGTGCGCAGGGGCTCAGGAGGCGTGGCACACGGGGAGAGGGGGGGTCGGGAATGGGAGCCCGCGCGCAGGAGGGCCAGCCCGGTGGGAGTCGTGCGTAGAGAGGGGTCGTCGGGGGTGGCCGTCTGGAGGAGCCACGCAGGAAGGGGGGGAACCCCAAACGAGAGAGCCGGTGGCGGGAGGAGGCGGGCCGTGAGTCGCGCGGGGGGATGGGGCCGTCGCGCGCAGTAGGGAGGGGCACCGAGGAAGCAGGAGAGGTTGTCGTCGGGGAAGAGAGTGCGCCGCGGGAGAGGCCGTCGTCCGTCGGCGAGCGCACCAGGGAGCCGCGCGCAGGGAGCCGCGCAAGGAGGCGGGAGCTTCACCGGGATGCCGCGGGAGGAGGCGGGCTGGGAGTCACGCGGGATGACGGGGCCGTCGCGCGCAGCGGGGAGGGGCGCCGGGGAAGCAGGCGCCGACAGGGGGGAGATCTGCCAGAGATGCGTTGGGGTGAGCAACGCTCGCGATGGAGGGGAGGGGCGACGGCAGAGCTGGCCATGGAGGCCGACGCCCCCCTTACGGGGAAAACTGCAGTAAACCCTAGAGCAGAATAAAAAAAATAGATGGGAGAGAGGGTCTGGTTTATCAAACCTCCTCTGATACCATGTTGGATGATAAAATGAGGAGAAACCCGAACCCCCAAGATCTACTCTCTAAAGGAGCTCTTGAGGTTCTTTTATAAGAATGATAAAGACCATATCGGACCACAAGTCCGATGTGGGATGCAGACTCCAACATAGATATTTTGTAGCTTGCTCCAATTGCCTTTCGCAGTTTTGATCTTCATAATCTTTAAAAACTCCTTATTTGAAAGTGAGGGTAAAATGACATTTCTTGCACGCCCATCCATCTCCAAATTTTTTCTAGCATCTCGAGTTTTTCCATAATCTTTAAAAACTCCTTATTTGAAAGTGAGGGTAAAATGACATTTCTTGCACGCCCATCCATCTCCAAATTTTTTCTAGCATCTCGAGTCAAAACGACTCCAGGTGTAAAACCATTAATCACAATGTCTAAAACATCTATACCCAATGAAAGTAAACAAGGTAACATTCTTTCTTTGCAAACTTTGTAATTTTTCCCATTGAACGTGGGAACTCCTATTCTATTCACCAAATTGATATTATCCATAATGGATATAAAAATCCAGATCACAACTCCAGCTTTACTGAACACCTTCAACAAAGAAACTTGGACGCTACCTCGATTCTTAATGAGAGAGAACTCAAATACCAACTGTTAGGACTCTCTTTTAACAATAACCGCACAAGAGATTATAGGCAGTAGGAAGGGATCAAACAACCGTTTATTCAGATTGTTCAGTAGGAACGAGACAAAATTACATAACAAATAAGAAGAAATCTGTTGGAGAAGACCACTCTCCAAGAGACCTATTTCCTAACAAACCCCTACCTGCCACTACTAAAAACAACTAATAAAAGACAACACGACACCTCCATCCCAACAGCTAACTACACTACCACACACGGTAGTCCTACCATCCCACATTCCTAACAATTTCCACCCTCCCTAAAAACCACCTTGTCCCCAAGGTGGACCTCCCTGCTTAGCTGCTGCAACACTAGAACAGAAGCTTTTCCCTTCTTAAGCACCGAAACGACAACTCGTTGTAGTGGCTGCGGCGGTGGCCTCAAAATTGCTGTGCTCCCAACAACATCACTAGATCCTTCTTCACTCCCTTTGGTACAAAAGCATTTGGAACATGATGAAACTCCATTCAGTGCAGTGGTTCTCGCGCCTCTATGCCTTCTTTTTGGTCCCCACCATTCCACGCTTCACCAAAGCGCTTCAGCTTAAGAACAGTAACTTTGATTGCACTCTGCCTCCTCCTATGTTCTGCAGCCTCGGTTAAAGGAATATTAAGGTCGCCTTCCTCTCCATTAGTCGCCCCCCCCGCAAGGCTAAAGCTTTAATGGTGCCGACTTTAATTTCAGTAGCAACTAACCCACTCTTCGTCATATTTGAACTGGTTTCGGGTAAAGCCACTACCTGTATATTAGTCTGCTAGCAAGACTATGGGCTACCAACAACCAAGGGAACCAATGCGTGTTCTGCAGCTTCGCTGGTACGGTTCCCAACACTCGGCTGACTGCAATCTTCGCCGCCTGAGCTTTCATGAATAACATCAAGCACTAGATGAACAACCTAAACTTCTGAATTCTCGGAATGTCCCACTTGATCGGACTCCAACGAGTGTACAACAACTCTTCGGGACTTGTCTGTTGTACATCCTCTTCTTGTGCCGTAAGAGTCGCTCCTTGCTCGCTCCTCGCAACAAACTCCCTGCCAATTCTACACAACAGGAAGTTTGCTCGGATTCAACTCTTTTGCAGTAAGAGGTTCCACAGAATCAAAATTTTGGTGTTGTACAGTGTAAATCGCGAATTTCCTTTACCTCAATGTGAGGTGGGGACATTCTTTTATAGATGAGTAAAAAGGATTACATGGTGAGATATTTCGATGCGGGACTCGAAAATACCTATTATAATAAAATTGGGTTCAACACTTCCCCTTAAGCTGGACATGCCCAGTTTGGACCAAGAGTCCCACAAAAGAAAGACGACATCGAACAAAACCATACACACTCCCCCTCAAGCTGGATCGCTGATGCTGTGGATACCCAACTTGGTACTGAGAGATTCCAGACGAGCTCCCGGGAGACCTTTGGTGAAGTTGTTGGCAAACTATTCTGTCGTCGAAATGTAACCAAAACTGATATGGTTCTACTCGAGGTGATGGCGAAGAAAGTGGCAGTCAACCTCGATATGCTTCGTTCGTTCATGGTAAACGGGATTAGAAGCAATCTTCGTTGCTGCCTGATTGTCACACCAGATATGAGCAGACGTCTGTGGTGGGAAGCCAAGCTAATGAAAGAGATGACGAAGCCAAAGTATCTCAGTAGTGACCGTGGCCATGACACGATATTCAGATTCCGCACTAGATCTGGAGACGACAGTCCGCTTCTTGCTGCGGCAAGTGATGAGGTTACCTGCCAAGAAAACGGCAAACCCAGAAGTACACTTTTGGGTATCAAGACAACCTGCAAAGTCAACATCACAGAAAGCCACTACAGTCAGATGATTGTGATGTGAGTACTGAAGACCACGGGCAGAGTCTTTCTTTATATATCGGGCAATGCGGAGGACAACATCCCACTGAGATTTGGTCGGATGCTCCATGAATTGACTCACTTTGCCAACAACGCAGTCAACGTCTGAATGTGTCATAGTGAGGCAATTGAGTTTTTCCACAAGACGACGATAACTTCCTGGGTGAGAAAAAATTTCCGTGTTGTCATAGAGAGAACGTTCCCCATGCTCAAGAGGAGTGGCCACGGCAGTTGCCTGACTCAAACCCGCATCCTGTAAGATATCCATGACATACTTTCGTTAACAGAGAAAGATGGTTTCCGAAGAGTGGGAGGCCTCGATGCCAAGTATGTGAGAGGACCAAGATCTTTGGTGTGGAAGTGGTGGTGAAGATGCCCCTTGAGTTGGGTGATTCCAGTGGAGTCGCTCCCAGTGATGATGATATCATCAACATACATCACCAACAGGATGCAGTCGTTGGACGTTGTGCGGTAAAAGACGGTGTGGTCCTTCATACTGCGAGAGAGTCCAAATTCAGTGATGACTGTGCTGAATCGGCTAAACCAAGCACGAGCAGACTGCTTGAGACCATATAGTGAGCGACGAAGTCGGTAGACATGAGAGTCGTCTCTTGAGGCACGAAATCCTAGAGTCTGCTGCAGATATATCTCCTTTTCAAGAAAGCCACGGAGAAAGGCATTCTTGACATCCAGTTGATGAAGGGGCCAATGACGATGAGTGACCAGAGAGATGGATAAGCGGACTAATGTCTTTTTTGCAACCGGAGAGAAGGTATCAAAATAATTGACACCATATGTCTGAGCAAAGCCCTTCGCTACAAGTTGGGCTTTGAGGCGATGGAGAGTGCCATCGGCATTGAGACAAACCGTATAGATTCATTTGCTTCCGACTGCCTGTTTGCCTGCCAGAAGGGGGACCAGATCCCAAACCGTATAGATGGAGAGTGCCATCGGCATTGAGACAAACCGTATAGATTCATTTCTGCCGACTGCCTGTTTGCCTGCCAGAAGGGGGACCAGATCCCAAGTATGGTTGTCGTCCAGAGCCTGCAATTCATCCCGCATCGCTTGTAGCCACCCCGGGTGAGATTTGGCATCGCCAACCGTGCGGGGAATAAATGTCGTCTTCAGAGCTGACGGAACTTTGTATGAATAAGTATAAAGATGAATATTCTGGCAAGAACGAGTACCTTTCCGGAGTGCAATGGGCAAGTCGTCTGGTGTCGGGGCAGGAGTATCGGACGAAGCGGGGACGATGGTGTCTTCGGCCTGGACGAGGGGCACAGTCGATGGGCGACGAGAGTAGACCGTACCAAACTGGTAATCAGCAGGGGGAGACACTAGAGAAGGGTGGATGATGAGAGGAAGACAATCATCGATGGTAGTGTCTGGATGGGGAGATGGAAGAGAGAACAGAGAGCTCTCGACAAATGATACGTCAACAGAGATGATATACCGCTGTAGGTCCGGAGAGAAGCATCGGTATCCACGCTGAGTGCGTGAATATCCGAGGAATATGCAATGGAGGGATTTGGGAGAGAGCTTGAAGAGGTTTGGACGAGTGTCACAGACATAACAGAGACACCCAAACACTCGGAGTGGAAGTGAGTGAGGAGGAAGAGGGGAGCAGAGTTCGAAAAGGAGTCTCTCCTTAAAGGATAGAAGAAGGAAGACAATTGGGGAGGTATGTAGCAGTAAGGATGACATCCCCCCAAAAGAGAAGAGGCACCTGCCGGTGGAATATGAGAGCAGGAGCAGTCTCCAGAATATGTCGGTGTTTCCACTCGGCCACCCCATTCCGCTGAGGTGTATCAGGACAGAAGGTCTGATGAATGATGCCGTTTGCCTGGAGAAACCGCTGAAAGAGTGGTCAAGTACTCTCGCCCATTGTCCGAGCGGAGACATTTAACGGAGATGGAAAACTGGGTATGAATTTCATAGTAAAAAGTCTGAAAAGTAGAAAACACTTCAGACCGATCTCGAAGAAGATATAGTCAAGTCATACACGAAAAATTATCAATGAAAGATATATAATATTTATACCCTAAGTGACTCGAGACGACACAGGGACCCCATACATCTGAATGAACCAAATCAAAGGGTTTGGAGGCTCGTGTAACCACTCGAGGAAGATATGAAGTGCGATGATGTCTTGCAAATTTACACGACTCACAATAAAAGGAAACATGTTGACTAATATCAGGAAAAAGTTGATGAAGGGTGGAGGCGGGTGGATGTCTCAACCGGGAATGAAGGTCCAATGCACGAGCAGAGACAGACGTGTAGGCGACGGATGTCGGGCCATCGAACATGTACGCCCCGTCCCGAAGCTGACCTCTACTAAGTTCCCGATTCGTCGTCCGCTCCTGAAATACAACAGCAGAAGATGTAAAGATGACATTACAGTTGAAATCTTTTGTAAGTTTACTTATGGAGAGAAGGTTAAAAGGACTGCGAGACACATGTGCCACAAATGACAGGTGAATAGATGAATTTAGGGAGCATGCATCAAAGCCTGCAATAGTGGATCCATCAGCGACAGTGATGGATGGGGAACCAGCATATGGACGGTAGGTGAATAACATACCTGCATCACCTGTGAGATGAACTGATGCACCTAAGTCAAGCATCCAGGCAGGGGAGCAGCGACTGACAAAAGCAGCGGACCCACCAGAGTGGGCAAGAGATGCCGAAGAAGAACTCGGTAGAGAGGTGGTCCGATGATCGTGAATCAGCTGGAGCTCAGCCATAGAGAGGTACAAAGAGGGAGGAAGAGTTGTAGCCGACGAGGAAACATCCTGGACCGTAGTCTGACCTTGTTGAGGTTGCTGAGATGGGCGACCGTGAAGAACCCAATAACAGTCGATCAGGTGACCAAACTTGCCACAGTGCTTACAGAGGGGTCGATGACGACCCTCCCCACGACCACGACCACGAGTGCCTGAGGAGTGTCCACTGCCATAACCCAAGAGGGCAGTGTGATCGATGCTGGGGGTGGGTGGGGCAAGTGCCCGATGAGCCTTTCCAAGACCATAGAGACCATGGAGAAGGCTAAAGAGACACAATTGGTCCCTCTGGGTCAAGGCTGCCTCTGGTGTTTGGGGAATGGGCCACAACTCAAACAATTCATCCCGAAGAGCTTTCCATTCCATGGAGTACGTCGGAAATAGACGGGCTTGCTGGCGAATGAGCGATGGGTGCTGAAGAACATCGGAGACCCGAGCCAAATTATTTGTCTCAGAATACATGAGTTTTAAGGAACCTTAGAGTTCCTTAACCGTATTGGCAGTCTGAGTGACGTCCTTGACAGAGCGGTCCATGAAATCGACCAATAATGCAAAGATCTTGCTATCATCAAGATTTCATGGGCGGTATTTGGTATCAGAAGATGGGGGCGGAGGATCCTCGAGGTGGGGGAGTCAAGGTCCATGCCCGTGAGTGGCATCAACACCGTCTTTCGCCATATCGAGAAATTTGTTGAGTTGAGCCGCTCATCAATCAGGTGGGTGGAGGCGGTGATCAGCGGAGGCAGAATCGAAGGTTCGACCATTGGAAGGGCGGAGTCGGGATGTGACGAGAAGAGCGGGACCGGGAGGTGCTGAGAGAGGCGGGGCTAGGATGTCGCAAGGGAGGCGGGTGCTGGGAGGCCACGTCGGAGGCGAGGCCGTGTGAAACCAGAGAGCTGCGGGAGGGCAGGGTCGGAAAATCACGGCGGGAGGCAGGGCTGGTCGCGAAGCCTTGTGGCCGCAAGCAGGTGGGTCCGAGAGAGCGCCGCTGGAGGCGACCCGGGAGCGCCGCAGAAGGCGGGGCCGGGAAGCCGCGACAAAGGCGAGAACCGCGACGGGAGGATGGCTGGGAACCGCGACGAGAGGCAGGGTCGGGACTCTGTCGGGAAGCCTGCCGAAGGGCGGGATCGGGAGGCGGGGGCCGAACGCGTAGCCAGGAGGCTGCTGGAAGGCGGGGGCCGGTTGCGAAGTCGGGAGAGCGCCGCGTGAGGGCAGTCGGGTGCCGATCGCAAAGCCCGAAGAGCGCCGCGGGAGGGCAAGCTGGGGCCAATCGCGAAGCCGGGTGGGGCGTCGGAGGCGGGCGACGCCGTAGGAGGGCGCGAGCGAGCGGGGACCGGGAAGCCGCGGGAGGGCGGGCGGTGGCCGATTGCGAAGCCGGGAGGGGTGTCGTTGAGCGGGAGCTGCGCGAGGAGGCTGAGTGGAGGGTTCCGCTTGGAGACCGCAGGGAGGGCGCCGCCGAGAAGGGCAGGGCCAGAAGACCGCAGGGAGGGTGGCGCCGGGAAGGGCGGTGTGCCTGGCTCGGGAGGGGGGGGGGGCGTTCACCTGGAGTGGGGGGGTCCGCCGGGAGAGAGGAGGTAGTGGGTGGGAGGGGAGGAAAAATATTAGACCTCCTTTGATACCATGTAGATCGCGAATTTCCCTTACCTCAATGTGAGGTGAAGACATTCTTTTATAAATGAATAAAAAGGATTACATGGTGGAATATTCCGATGTGGGACTCAGAAATACCTATTATAATAAAACTGGGTTTAACATACAGATAGCTCAAAATTTTCTGGTATTTGCACCCTGATGAACAACAGGTCCTCACGACGCTCTCTGCCTGCAACTTAGCCAATATTTCTATAGATGTTCGAAGCTTCTGCATCGCAGCTATCTGTGCTTGCGTCGAGTGTTCGAGCTCTGTCTCCGCAGTAGCATCTTCTTTCGCCATCTTCGGTAGGCAAACTCCAACCAAGACCGCCAGTGCACAGTACCGTGCACGTCTTACAGTAGATCGCACAAAAACAATTAGGTAGATGAGAGCGAATTTTTCCTATTCAGTAATATTTGCCTTTTTTGTTTTTTCAGAAGCGATCGTGTCTTCTCCAGCAGCAATTCGTCACCCCCAGCGATGCGACTCTCAACTGCGATCGTGCCTTTCCAATGTCGATCGTCTTTCCTAGCGTGCATGGCTCCCCAACGATCGCGTCTCCCAGTGCGATCATTTGTTCCTCAGCGGTTGATCAAGAATTCTCTTACCAGGAAATCGTCCAAGAAAACCTTTTCTTGAATTTTCCTCAGTCAAGATTCTTCCCCTAGCGTACATTCCTCTCTCTTGCGCTCGTCCCGACTAACAACAATTGTGGCGCCCTCTTCTGTTTCTTGATTTCCTCCCCAGAAGGTTTTCCAACAATACACAGTGTCCGCAACATCCAAGAACACAATGAAAACACCAATATTGTTAGGATCCTCTCCGAGCAATAATTGCACAGGAGATTTTAGGCAGTAGGAAGGGATCAAACAACAGTTTATTTAGATTATTCAGCAGGAACGAGACAAAATTACAGAACAAATAAGAAGAAATCTGTTATTGAGCCTTTGACGTTGCAAGACTTGGAATTAATACCTTGGGTTGAGATTTCCAAGGTTGGTGGGTTTTGTCAGAGTGGCGCGACGAAAGCGTGGTGGCCTTCTGCAAAAGGGGCGGAGATCAACATCGATTTGTGTGATGCTGAGGCTGGCTAGGAGGCTGGTGTTGACGTCGGTTCAAACACGAAAGGGTGAATTGTTAGTTCCAGAGCAATACTATTGTTGATGGTCTACGACGATGGTGGAGGCAATCATTGAGTCTTGCGGTTGACGGGTGGAGGATTAGTTATACAACCTACTGAAATACCACCACGGTGTAAGTTGGTGAGGCTTGACCGACAAGACATGGGCGTCGGGGTATGACCAATGCGTGAGGCGAGACCCCTGTGAGGCGAGACCCTTGTGAGGTGTGAGGGACGATCAATTCATCCGAGGAGCGAGCCTTAACCTGTCGAGGGTTGGGCAGTGTAGTGGTGAAAGCTGAGTTTGAGAAGTTGTTGTGGGTTGTGAGCTCAACGCGATAGTTTGGAAATTTGTGGAATGCTCAGCTGTGGTGCTTGGCTAGCCTGCAATTTTGTTGGTCGGTGATAAGACCATGTGAGGTTGTGGTAGGTTTGAGTGCCAGAGTCGTGTCCAGGTGAGTGGATGGGATCCTTGAGTTGTTTCGTTGGGTTCGGTGACGTGAGTCTATCTGAGAGTTATTGGCAATGCTTGTGAGTGTCGGCGTTCGGCTAACAGCGAGATACGTTCCTGCTTGTGTTTCGACAGTGATGGAATTTCTTAGTGCACGTTGGGAGTGGTGTGTAGGTGAACCTAACTCGTGTGTAGTTGCGGTTGGGTTTGTGCATGTGTGTAAGTAACCGAGTTGCGTCGATAGACGATAGTGAAGGAGATATGCCTTAAAGCCATATATGCATATATATATATATGAGGTATATGGTTTTGCATGCAAATTTAGATTTGCATGCATTATGGGTATATCGTTTATTCTGCCTGTAAAAACAATTATTGTTTGACAGTTCGATAAACAACACAACTATCATTTAAGGAAGCGTTACATATGATGAAATGTTTGAGAGTTGCATTTATGTATATGAGATGCGTATGTTTTCCACTTTAGTGATCTTTATCAAACACATATGAAGATAAAGATGGTGCAATGGCTTCTTCGGTGTAAGTTACACCAATTTACAGGTTCTTCATTTCAGTATTTTATACGTTGGTTTCATATTATCTTGTATGGAGATCCTTGACAAAAAGGGTTTTAATTGTTTTCGCTTGATCTAATAATTGTTATTAGACTCTTTCGAGACCCTTCAGATAGATAGTGTGAGGGTATCAGCCAGAGGCGTTTAAGAATGAACGGGTGACGCCGACTTGTGGAGCGAGGCTTCGGTTGTTAGGCGAGCTTGATGATAGGAGCTAGTATGGTTTGTGACTTGATTCATGGGATGGATCGTGTGATAAATCGTAATGAAGTGTCGTTTGGGACATATCGACACTCAAGAAAGTAAGAAAAGTTGGTGCCATGACTCATGGGCATGAGCGGGACCCGGTGTATGGGCCGTTAGCAGAAAAGACGAATTAGCGGTAGTTGTTTCATTGACGAGCGTCCAATGCGCGTTGTTGACTGGAACGAGGAGAGGGCTACAAGATCATGTAACACCTCTCACTCGAGAGTGTGGTTGCTTGGACGTCTCCAGAAGGGAACTCTGACATGGGAATAGATGCGCGCGCTCAGTGGCCGAGTTGTTTGAGCATGACCTCTAAAGACCCTTCTTGAGGACGAGAAGTCCTTAGAGTGGGAGATTATAACGACCTCAAACTCTCCAGATGCGTTATGCCTTGTTTTCAGCCTTTCTTTAAAAGTGTTTTGAGTTATGCTTCGTTTGGGTGGAGTCTCGGGCAACTTTTGGGTGGTTTTGGAGGGTTTTAGAAGCCTTTTTGGGAAAACACAGTTTGATCATGGTTAGGGGAAACTGTGTAGTTTCCCCAAACAACTGTGCGGTCTGTTGGAGGGGAGCAGTGGGTGGCGCACGGTTAGAGCTAACTGTGCGACATTTTCCAGATAACCGTGTAACTCAGAACATGAGCAAAAGCACGGTTGATGCACAATTTACCAAATCATGCGGCCAAACCGTGCGAGTGCCCTGAAGAGGCAGTGAGTTTCGCATGGTTGATGCATGGTTTGATAAACCGTACAACCAAACCGTGCACGCGAGATTAAATAATCCGAACATTTTTATTTTGACCCGGAAACTTTCCAAAACCCCTCATTCTTCCTCCCACACCTAGTGCTCTCGAACCTAGGACTCCAGTGGTTGTTTTTGGTGAATTTCTTCCCTTCGGAGAGCAATTCATTGTATCTAGAGACGCTAGTCCTAGGGATTTCAAGGTAAGTGATCTTTTTTCCTTTGTGCTTCTCGTTCTTGCTATATCCTCTCTCTTCTTTTTGGCAAAGAACCTAGATATGGGTTTTCATGGCCGAATTTAGGAATTCCAACATGATCTAACGTGATTCCTTTTGGATTGTTGAGGAAAAGGAAGGTGGAAAGCCGGTTTTGCCTTCATCATCCTCAGATTTGTCTAGATCTATTCGTTACGTTGGATCTCATTGGGTAGGTCTAAACCGATCCTAGGCCTTGACATGTTCTTCTTGGATCTTCGCTCTTGAATCCTCATGTGGTGATTTGGGATTGGTTCTAGGGATCGTTGGTGTGTGAGCTTGATTCGGGTGGCGAACCTTGACGTTGGGCTTCGATACGCCCAAGGTAGGAAGTCCTTACCATTTGATGACCTTTATATAAAAATTGTATGCTATGACATGCTTGTGAGCGTGTGTGTGATCCATTCGCTTGATATGACATGCTTGTGTGTGTGTGGCCTGTGAGACCTCTATTGACATGACATGCTTGTGTGTGTGTGGCCTGGGAGACCTCCCTTAATATGACATACTTGTGCGTGCGTTTGTGGCCCGTGAGACCTCTCTTGATATGACATGCTTGTGCGCACGCGCGAGTGAGGCCTCTCTTGGTATGACATGCTTGTGTGCGTGTGTGTGGCTGTGAGACCTCTCTTGATATGACATGCTTGCGCATGTGTATAGCTCAGGGCTTTTCTTGCCATGACTTGTATATGTATATATGTGTATGGCCTATAGGCTTCTGCTATCTAGTATCAAAGTGACAGGTGGACCCTTCATGGCTTGGTTAATCCCTTAGAGGGGGAGCATGTGCGACGTGACACGTGATGATTATGGTGGGGACTTGAATGATAAATGACATGTCACGACCCCCTTCCCACCAAGATACTACAATGAGGGGAGAGAGATGGTGACTGTTCGAGTCCCGCCTCCAGTAGGCCCCGGGTTTGTGACTAGCACTGAGGGTATAGTAAACATGCAAATGAGAAACATTATCCTCTATAAGAGAAACATGTGGAAAAGAGAGATAAGAAAGATACAACAACCAATACCTGTTCAGACATATATATAGAAAAAATTCCCAAGTGCAACCATGCAATGCCATACAGTACTAAACAACTGAAATGAAAGCTACATGTACCGAAATGGTAAACACGACAACGACAACGAAGCCCAAACAACTCCTGCTAAACCCCGAGCTAGTAATATTCCGCCCGATCACGAACCTGCTCCAACTGACCTGAAAAACAGTTTATATATACATAGGGTGGGCATAACAGTATACTCAGTAGAATCCTCTCCGGAGCCTCTTGTGCAAAAGATAAAGAAAGCATGCTAAAGCACAGTGAACAACTGTGAAACTAATTCGTCACATAAACAGGTATACTAAGTTCCCAACCTCATGACTATCTCTCACCAAGTATCGCATACGAGAGAGCATATAATATAATAAAACATCAAGGGTACCCCGCTCCCGCTTCCCCACTGGTTTGCCGCTCTACCCCAACGTCACACGTCCTGAGCATCTCTCTCCAAAAGTAAGTCGTTTCGAAAACACCTGAGCTGAGCCTCACAACATGCACCTCATGCATCACATAACCACACCACCTCATACTACCATCCAAATAGTAACCGAGTAGTTTCCGGGAGCCACCACAGCCTGTATGACGTATGCCAAACATTGGGTATTATACCTCAAGCCATTACAACCCATACAACGAGTAAATACCTCAAGCCATCACAACCTATACACATCATACTTATAATAATCTTTTGGATACTATATTCGGTAATACATGTGTGAAATAATCACAAGCCATCACAACCCTCTACACACATATATGGGAAAACTAACTATCGTGCATACTCGCACAAATAACTACCAAGAGTAGAGAGCGCGGGGTCAGAGGGGATAGTCAGCCATCCATCCTCCCATCGGGATGTTGGGGAAAAGTGTTAGGACCCAAGCCAGAGGGGTGTTTCTGTTGAGGGGTATACTTGTCTTTGAAGTGAGGTTAGTTTGTTAGGGGAGTTGGAGTTTGTTATGGGGGAGGGGAATATTTGTTGTTAGAGGGGGCATGTGGAGGTGGGTTATGCTATAAATAAGGAAGCATGGGGGGAGAAGGGGGGAAGGAACAAAATATTTGGGTATCGACCATTTGGCTTGGGATTCAACCTAAGGGCTTGGGCGGAAACTCTACTAAGAGTCTTTCGGTTCTTCATCATCCTCTACATGTAATTCCAGTTCCTTTCATACTTCAATACAAGTAGTCAGTCCTCTGGTCACTATCATTTTGGTCCGACCTGCCATTTTCCCCGCTCCTCTTCTTACTCAGACGCCGTTCTTCCTGGTTCACATCATCCTCGATCGCGACTTACTGGATTGCCAACTGATGCTCGTATGAGGCGCACACTACCTTGAGCATCTCCCGCACCTTCGGTCGGTGGTGACATCCAGGGCCGGCTCGCGTGCAGCGGCGACGCTTTCACTCGGAGGTGCGCAACACCGACCCGCATCCGCGGCGGGAGGCGCACTGCTTGCTCGCTTTCAGCGGAGGCACACTTGATCGGAACGCGTTAGCCGGGACGCACCCCGCCGGGTGTGTTCACAGAAGCGCACAGGTTGCGATTGTTGGGGTGAAGCAGCCCGTCGGGTGTGATTGCAGAAGCACCCCCGTTCTCAGCACGCTTGGTTGAGGCGCACGACGGCGATGCCACTGTCGATTTGCGGCAACGCACTCGGCTGCCTCCCGCCCATCGATCCCCCGCTACGACATCTCCGTCGTCTGCAGCTCCCATGTCCGAGTCGCTTGCTCCCGCCTCTCTTATCTGGCGTTCCATAGCTCAAAAAAAAAAAGAAAGGAAAAAAAAGTAAAAACAAAAAAAACAATAAAAAAAGAAAAAGAAAAAAAAGCAACTCTCACTACTGCAGGGTGAGGAAGTCTGTTTTTTCTATCTATGGAAAATCCTAAGCAGGAGATGCAGGAATTCTGCAGGAGGAGTTTTTACTGGAATTTTTTGCCGCACATTCGGAGACTTGGATCTCACGAGTTGAGGATTATTTCTCGAACAGTCAAACGTCGGATCGGATGAAGGTGCCAATAGCACGCCTCTGTATGATGGGTATGTATGGACTTTGGTTTTTACTGGCCAAGAGATCTGCAACTACGTTCACCTGGGCACAACTCAAAGAAGCACTCCTTGAGGATTTTGGAAGCTCCGACAGAGAACCCTCTGCAACTACGTCTGAGTTCTCGACGACTGTAACGCAACGGTCAGCTTCGCCCTTCAGGGGCCTATCGACCCGGGAACACAAAATTGGAGCATGGGGCTACTCGAAAATTATGGCGACACTACCTCTAGCCCGTTTGTGATTGACTTGCCGCCTAATGCAGAACCAGACACTTCAAAGTTCGTCATGCTGGAGCACGAGCCGCAGCAGACTAAGCCAACTCAACCATGGGCTCTTGTTATTTTACCACTAGTTGCACGGGTTAAGCCCACGATGACGGGATTGGGTCCCCTGATTTTTCGAGACCCCTACCATTTTCCAAGCACGAAGCGAGGTGGTGCCAGCCGTACTTGCAACCCAGTTCCCTACAACACACATGGAGCCTTTTCGGCGAAATGGGGGAAATCCTTACAGGAGACCCTCAACTTGATTTATCCAACACTGATTGATGACGGTGGGCGACGCATATGAGAGATTGCGTGGCGTGCATATGCAGTACGAGTGCCTTCTACAGGACCACGGTGGCTCGGTCCTCAGTCAACGATGTTTCTTGGTTCTGCCCCAAGCGCAAACTTAGGGCGACAAATATGGAAGATTGCTTGGCTAGTCCGCGTGGCGAGTGCACATTTCTTCAGTCTTGAGGTTAAGACTGTTTTAAGGGGTGGCGAGTGTTAGGACCCAAGCTGGAGGGGTGTTTCTGTTGAGGGGTATACTGTTGGATTGGTGTAGCAACTATGACCACTGTAGCAGAGCTGACCGACCGACACCGACAGACACTGTAGCAGTGCGGACTTTGAAGTCAACTTTATTGTTGCACTTTCGACTTCCAGCTGACAGCCACTGTAGCACTTTTGACTTGGGTGGCCACCTTTGCACTGTAGCGACGCAGACTTCTTGTGCGGTTGGTGGAACAATGATCGTCTTCCTCTCCATTTGTAGCTCATTTTCGGGCTAGGGTTTGTGACCGGAAAAACTCTGTAATTGTACTCCCGAATTATAGTGGATATTCTGCCTCTCCGTGGACGTAGGGATTATTCCCGAACCACGTAAATCTTTGTGTCATTATTCTTTTTTTCCCTTACTCTTGTTTTTCGTCGTTTCTGTCGTTGCAACTCCCGACGTTTCCGCAACAACTGGTATCAGAGGTTGAGTTCGAGATTTCTCCAACGATGGCCATGGATGAAGGCAAGTGAAGATCGATCGCTTCGATGGAACTGACTTAAGTTTCCGGAGGATGCAGATCGAGGATTATCTTTATCAAAAAAAGATGCACTTGCCGCTTCTGGGTCTGAAGCTAACGAACATGGAGCAGTCGGAGTGGGAGTTGCTGGATCGGCAGGTTCCAGGCGTTGTGCGCCTTACGTTGGCGAAAAACGTGGCGTTCAACATCAGAGAGGAGAAGACGACGATTGATCTGATGAAAGCCCTCGCGAATATGTACGAGAAGCCTTCTGCGGCAAACAAGGTGCACTTGATGCGACAATTATTCAACCTGAAAATGGTTGAAGGGGAGAATTGTTGCAGACCACATTAATGAATTCAACACCATCATAAGTCAGTTGACATCAGTGAAAATTGATCTTGGTGATGAGGTATGTGCGCTGGTCTTACTCTCTTCTTTACCTGACAGTTGGGAAGCAACTGTAACAGCTGTGAGCAGTACTTCGGGGAACACCAAACTGGTTCTGAAAGATATACGAGACCTAATCCTCAGTGAGGATATGCGAAGAAGAGAATTGGGCAGATTCTCTGGTTCTGCTCTGAACGTTGAAGGAAGAGGAAGGTACCCACAGCGTGACAATCATAGAGGGCGATCAAAGTCAAGAGGGAAAAGTCGAGACAAAACAAAGGGGGCTGATCCTACCTGCTGGACATGCGGGAAAAAAGAACATGTCAAGGAGTGCAAAGATAAACGGAAGAGACCTGAAATCAGTGGAGCAAACATGGCAGCTGAAGGAACTGATGACGTGCTGCTGTTGAGCGTGGATAGCCCAATGGAGTCTTGGATTTTAGACTCTGGGGCGTCTTTCCATTCTACATCGGAGAAGGGCTTCCCGAAAAATTATATTTCTGGAAATTTCGGCAAGGTAAATCTTGCTGATGATGAACCCTTGCAGATTGTGGGGAAAAGAGATGCACGAATCAAGACAAACAGTGGGAGTCTGCTGGTTTTGGAAAATGTGAGGTATATCCCTGGTTTGAGAAGAAATCTTATTTTTGTTGGACAACTTGATGATGCAGGGTTGGGTACCACATTCACTGGTGGTGCATGGAAGATCACCAAAGGAGCTATGGTCATAGCTCGAGGAGCAAAGAATGGTACCTATACAACATGACAGAAACTTGCATAGACATGGCTGCATCACCGAAAGCTGTCGGAGATTCACAACTGTGACACTACAGACCAGGCCACATGAGTGAGAAGGGGATAAAGGTGCTGGAAACAAAGAGACTGCCACCAGAGTTGAAGACAGTGGGAGTTGGCCTATGTTAAGACTGTATCTTCGGAAAGCAGGAGAAAGTGTCTTTTGCAAAAGGAGGCAGAACACCCAAGGCTGGGAAGCTGGACATGATGCACACTAATATTTGGGGGCCTGTACCAGTACTTTCCCTCGGAGGGTCACAATACTACGTGACATTCATCGACGACTCAACATAAAAGGTATGGGTTTACTTTCTAAAAAGTAAATCTGATGTGTTTAAGATGTTTCAGAAATGGAAGGTCATGGTGGAGAATGAGTTAGGAGCAAAGCTGAAATGCTTGTGGTTTGATAATGGTGGAAAATACGGCAGTCAGGAGTTCAGAGAATTCTGTTCTGATAATGGAATTCTTTGGGAGAAGACTATTCCAGGTACACCGCAACAGAATGGTGTGGCAGAAAGGATGAATAAGACGCTGAATGAACGTGCCAGGAGTATGAGGTTACACTCGGGGTTGCCCAAGACTTTCTAGGCTGATGCAGTGAACACGACAACATATCTGATCAACAGAAGTCCATCTATGCCAATGGGAGAACGTCTACCCGAGGAGCTCTGGACTGGTAAGGAGGTAAAACTCTCACATTTACGAGTCTTTGGCAGTCTGACATATGTTCATATTGATGCTAATGCAAGGGACAAACTTGATGCTAAGTCCAAAAGATGTTTCTTTATTGGTTACGGTGCTGTGGAGTTTGGTTACCGCTTTTGGGATGATCTCAACAAGATGGTCATCAGGAGCCAGAATGTGATATTTAATGAAGGTGTCATGTACAAAGATCGTCATGCAGCTGAAGATGAAAATGGGAACATTGAATTTGAGTGCAAAGAGTAAGTGGAGCTTGAAGGTGTACCTGATCATGAGACATCAGAACCGGTGGAACCTACTACTCCGGTGGAGTTGAGGAGATCTACAAGGGTGAGAAGGCCTGTGCAGAGGTATTCACCACCCTTGCATTATCTGTTATTGACTGACGGTGGAGAACCAGAATGCTTTGAAGATGCAATGCAGCTGAAAGAATCGAGCAAGTGGGAGCTGACTATGAAGGAGGAGATCTCCTCATTGCATGATGTTAAACCCTCTTTTTATTATTGTGGGTATTTTCGAGTCCCACATCGGAATACTTTTATTTGTATTTCTCTTTCTCAATCTATAAAAGAAGGTCTCCGCCTCACCTTGAAGGTAAGGGGGTTTTCCCATTCTACATGGTATCAGAGGGAATCTATTCCCGAGCCCTCCCTCTAGATATTTTTTCCCTCCCGGCGGCAACTGCCCTACGCGGTCCCCCCCCCCCCCCCCCCCCCCCCCACCATCCCGGCGGCACCCCGCGACCATCACCCAACGGTGCTCTTTCCCAGCCCCGCCTCCCTGCGCTGTCCGGCTCCGCCTCCCTGCGCTGTCCAGCTCCGCCTCCCTGCGGCCCTGCTCCGTCACGACGTCGCCCACCCACCTCGTCCCTCCCGACGAAGTCCCGCCCAGCGGCTGCGCTCCTCCCTCCCGACGACGCGGATCCCTCCCGGCGGAGCACCCTTTCGAATTTTCTCGGCGGCCCTCCTCCTCTGCGCGCGACGCCTCCAGCGGCTCCCTCCCGGCGCTCTAGCCGGCTCGCCCTCCCGACACTCTAGCCGGCTCGCCTCCCGTCGCGATCATCCATGCACCCTCGTCCTGACACCCTCGTCCAGGCGCCCACGTCCAGGTGCGCCCTCTTCGCACGACTCCCTGGTGTGCTCAACGGCGGACTACGACCTCTCCTGCCGCGCACTCCCTTCCCGGCTCTCCGACGCCCTCCCGCGATCCCAACGACCGGCCGACTCCCTCCCGGCCCTCCGCACCCGACGCACGCACCTCTATCCAGCCCCGACGGCTGTTCCGGCCCCCGTTGATTCAGGCGCTGCCCACTACTCCGTCTTCGACCGCTACCCGACGCCTCCATGGAAGACTCCTTCCCTCTGCCTCAGATGATCACCGCCTCCACCCGCCTCGTCAATGACCGGTTGGACTCCACAAATTTCTTCATCTGGTGGAAAACTGTGGTGATGTCCCTGACCGGGATGGACCTTAATCATCACCTTGAGGATCCTCCCCCGGCTTCGACTGACCCCAAATACCGTTCGTGGAAGCTTGCTGATAGCAAGATCTTCGCTCTACTGGTCAATTCAATGGATCGATCGGTCAAGGATGTCACCCGCATGGCAAATACAGTCAAGGAACTCTGGGACTCCTTGAACATCATGTATTCTGAGATCAACAACCTGGCTCAGGTTTCCGATATCCTCCGGCGCTTGTCCCATCTTCGACAGCAGGACCGGTCCTTCACCGCATATTTCATGGAATGGAAAGGGCTTCGTGATGAATTGCAGGAGTTGTGGCCCGTTCCCCAAACACCGGCAGAGGCTCAGACCTAGCGGGACCAACTCTGCCTCTTCACTCTTCTCAATGACCTCGCTCCAAAGTTTGCCACCACGGCGACCGAGCTGCTCGCCAACCCTTCGACACTAGAGATCCCATAGGTTTATCATCGGCTGAGCAAGGCCCATCGGGCTCTTCCCCCTCCCGCCCCCATTATCGACCACTCAGCTCTCGTCGGTCATGGCAGTGGACGCTCCTCGGGCCCTCGTGGACGTGGCCGTGTGGAAGGCCATCCACGTCCCCTCTGTCAACATTGTGGCAAGCTTGGCCACCTGATCGACCGGTGTTGGGTTCTGCATGGACGTCCATCTCAGCGCCCCAGGCAGGGACAGACAGTGGTCCAGGAGGCTTCCTCGGCAGTTGCAACTCTTCCACCATCTCTAGACCTGTCTATAGCCGACATCCGGCTGACTCATGACCCTGTAGGACCCGATCCATCCTCGGCTTCTCTGGACCATTCTGTTCGCTCCGCTGCCTTTGTCGGCCATCACTCCCCTGCATGGATGCTCGACTCAGGTGCCTCCGACCACCTCACCGGTGATGCTGGTATGTTGACATCCTACTGCCCTTATACCGGTTCATCAGCCATCACCGTCGCCGATGGCTCCACTATCCCCATTGCGGGCTTCGGCGCATGCTTCCCGACTTCATCGATTCACCTACCCTCTGTGGCACATGTGCCCCGCAGTTCATTTAATCTTCTTTCCATCAGTAAGCTGACAAAAGATTATAACTGTGCTGCCATATTTACCTCCTCTGGCGTTGTATTTCAGGAGCGGACTACAAACCGGGAACTTGGTAGGGGCCAGCTTCGTGACGGGGTGTTTCATGTTCGATGGACCGACACCCATCGCTTGCACGTTTGCCTCTGCTCGAGCATTGGATCTTCATTCCCGGTTGGGACACCCGCCTGCCTCCACCATTCATCAACTTTTTCCAGACTTTAGTCGGCATAATTCTTTTCATTGCGAGTCATGTACATTTGCGAAACATCATCGCACGACATACATTCCTCGAGTGGATACAAGGGCCTCAAACCCTTTTGATCTGGTTCATTCAGACATGTGGGGTCCTTGTACCATTTCGAGTCATTTGGGGTATAAATATTATATATCTTTCATTGATGATTTTTCGTGAATGACTTGACTTTACCTCATTCGAGAACGCTTCAAAATGTTTTCCACATTCCAAACCTTTTACAATGAAATTCAAAACCAATTTTCCATCTCTGTCAAATGTCTCCGCTCGGATAATGGGCGTGAGTATCTCTCTACTCCCTTTCCCCAGTTTCTCTAGACAAAAGGCATCCTTCATCAGACCTCTTATCCTGATACAGCCCAGCAGAATGGCGTAGCCGAGCGGAAACACAGACATATTTTGGAGACTGCTCGTGCCCTCCTCTTCCACCGACAGGTGCCTCTGCATTTTTGGGGAGATGCAATTCTCACCGCCACCTACCTTATAAACCGTCTTCCTTCCTCTATCCTTCAGGGGGAGACTTTTTTTCGGGCTTTGTTCTCCTCTCCCTCTCTTCACTCCTTTCCCCTTCGCGTGTTTGGATGCCTCTGTTACGTCCGCGACACATGTCCTGGCCTCTCCAAACTCTCTCCCAAATCCCTCCGGTGCATTTTTCTTGGCTACTCCCGCACTCAGCGCAGATATCGCTGCTTCTCACCCGACCTACGGCGGTATGTCATCTCGGCCGACGTCGCATTTGTTGAAAGCTCTCCCTTCTCCCTTCCCTCTCCTCATCCCGACCCCGCCATCGATGATTGGCTTCCTCTCATCATCCACCCTCCATCGGTGTCAACCCCTGTTGACACCCATTTTGGTCAGGTCTACTCCCGTCATCCATCAACTATCTCCCCCGTCCCGGCCAATGACACCGTCGTCCCCGCTTCGTTCGATGCTCCTGCCCCGCCGCCCGAGGACTTGCCCATTGCCCTACGGAAAGGTACTCGCTCATGCGAGAGTACTCCTCTATTTGTATCTTTATACATGGGTTTGTCCGCTCTGGAGACAGTTTCTATTCCTCGCACAGTTGGTGATGCCAAATCTCACCTTGGGTGGCTAGCAGCAATGCGGGATGAATTGCAGGCTCTGGAAGAAAACCATACTTGGGATCTTATCCCCCTTCCAGCAGGCAAACAGGCGGTAGACAACAAATGGATTTACAGTCAGGCTGAATCCCTATGACACTCTCCATCGCCTCAAAGCCCGCCTTGTGGCCAAGGGTTTCGCGCAGACTTACGGTATTGACTACTTTGATACCTTCTCACCAGTTGCCAAGATGGCCTTCGTTCGATTATTCATCTCTCTGACCGCCCATCATCATTGGCCTCTTCATAAACTGGATGTCAAGAATGCCTTCCTACATGGATTCCTTGAGGAAGAGGTTTATCTTCAGCAGCCCCCCGGATTTTGTGCCTTCGGCGCCGAGTCTCAAGTCTGCCGACTTCGCCGCTCTCTTTACGGCCTCAAGCAATCTCCCCGTGCTTGGTTCGGCCACTTTAGCACAATCGTCACCGACTTTGGGCTCTCTCGCAGCATGAAGGACCAAACTATGTTCTAAGGAACTCGGTCCTTTCACATACTTCCTAGGCATTGAGGTATTCTATTCTTCGGACACCATCTCCCTCTGCCAACGGAAGTATGCGTTGGATATTCTGCAGGATGCTGGGCTGACACAGGCCACTGCTGTCGACACTCCTCTGGAGCCTGGGGAACGGTCTCTTTATGCCTCCTCGGCACTGTATCCACATCCAGAGCGGTACCGTCGACTGGTGGGAAAACTCAATTATCTCACCATGACTCGTCCCGACATTGCCCGCGCTGTTGGCAAAGTGAGTCAATTTATGGAGCATCCGACCACCTCTCATTGGGATGCTGTCATCCGCATCGCTAAATAAATTAAGCGAGATCCTGCCCGTGGTCTTCGCTACTCCCAACATCCTCATCTCCATATTGAGGCCTTTTGTGATGCTGATTATGTTGGTTGTCTTGCTACTCGGAGATCTACTTCTGGGTTTGTCATATTTTTGGCAGACAACCTCATCTCTTGGCGCAGTAAGAAACAGACTGTCGTCTCCTAATCCAGTGCGGAATCTGAGTATCGTGCCATGGCCACCGTCACTACGGAGATCCTTTGGCTTCGACAACTCCTCCAGGAGCTTGGCTTTACTCAGCAGACATCTGCTCACATCTGGTGTGACAATCAGGTAGCCACCAAGATTGCTTCGAATCCCGTCTTCCATGAACGCATGAAGCATATTGAGGTGGACTGCCACTTTCTTCGACACCACCTGGAGCATAATTATGTCAGCTTTAGCCACATTCCGACGGCGGACCAGCTTGCTGACATCTTCACCAAAGGCCTCTCAGGGGCTCGCCTAGCCTCGCTCAGTTCCAAGCTGGGTATCCACAGTATCTGCAGCCCAGCTTGAGGGGGAGTGTGTCTGGTCTTGTATGATGTCATCTTTATTTTTTTTGTGGGACTCGTTGTCCAAGCTGGGCATGTTCAGCTTGAGGGGGAGTGTTAAACCCTCTTTTTATTATTGTGGGTATTTCCGAGTCCCACATCGGAATACTTCTATATGTATTTCTCTTTCTCAATCTATAAAAGAAGGCCTCCGCCTTAACTTGAAGGTAAGGGGGTTTTTGTTGGATTGGTGTTGCCTGATCTGGTTGGGCCGAATGCTTGTGGCCCGCAACTGTCGCGGACCTCGGAGTCAACTTCATTGTAGCACTTTTGACTTCCAGCCGGCAACCACTGTAGTGCTTTTGACAAAGTCGACCGCCGTTCACTGTAGCGACGTGGACTTACCTTTTCGGAACAGTGATCGTCTTCTTCATTTTATAGTCCATTTTCGGGCTAGGGTTTTCACTGAAAAATCCTCTGTAATTTTGTGCTCCCGAATAGTGAAATTCTGCCTCTCCCGTGGACGTAGGGATTATTCCCGAACCACGTAAATCGCTGTGTCCTTATTGCTTTTCTTTCTTTCGTTTTCTCGTTTCTGTCGTTGTGTCTCCCGACGATTTCGCAACAGTTTTCCCATTCTACACACGATAACAACACTTGGGAGCTGACTCCTCTTCCAACAGGAAAGAAAGCATTGCAGAACAAGTGGGTTTACAGAGTGAAGGAAAAACATGATGACAAGAGGAGGCTCAAGGCAAGGTTGGTGGTGAAAGGTTTCCAACAGAAGGAGGGAGTGAATTTCAATGAAATATTTTCACCAGTAGTGAAGCTTACCACAATCCGGGTGGTTCTCAACATTGTGGCGTCAGAAGACTTGCACCTTGAGTAGCTTGATGTCAAGACTGCTTTCCTTCATGGAGATTTGAAGGAGGATATCTACATGCAGCAACCGGAGGGATATGTAGAGTCTGGGAAGGAAGACCTAGTGTGCAAACTCCAGAAGAGCTTGTATGGGTTGAAGCAGACACCCAGACAGTGGAACAAAAAGTTTGATGCATTCATGACTAAAAATGCATACAAACGATGTGACATGGATCAATGTTGCTACATAAACTCCTTTGGTGATTAATATATTATATTGTTTCTGTATGTGGATGACATGTTCATTGCAGGATCATGTATGCAGAGGATTAATGAGTTGAAAGGGCAGTTGGCTGAGGAGTTTGAAATGAAAGATTTTGGAGAAGCTGACAAGATTCTGGGGATGAAGATCAAGAGAGATCGCACAATTGGAACGTTGATGTTGTCACAGGCTGATTACACTGGGAAAGGTTCTGAGAAGATTCAATATGCTGGAAGCAAAGACAGTCTCTATTCCCCTGGTGCGCCATTTCAAACTATCAAATGAGCAATCACCGAAGACGACAGAAGAGGTTGAGTACATGACAAAAGTTCCATGCGCATCAGCTGTTGGAAGCCTGATGTATGCCATGGTCTGTACTCGACCTGACATCGCTCATGCGGTGGGAGTTGTGAGCAGATATATGGTTAACCTTGGAAATGAACATTGGGAAGCTGTGAAGTGGATATTGAGATATTTGAAGGGCAACAAGGAGGTATCTCTGTGCTTTGGGAAAGGAAATTCATTGCAGGGATATGTGGATGCTGACCTTGGAGGCGATGTCGACAACAGGAGGAGTACCACGGGTTATGCCTTTACCTGTGGAGTAACTGTGGTAAGTTGGATATCACAATTGCAGAAGGTGGTGGCTTTATCCACCACAGAGGCAAAATACATTGCTGTAACAGAAGCTGAAAAAGAGATGGTTTGGCTGAAGAACTTTTTAGATGAATTGGGAAGAAAGCGAGAGGAAAATGTATTGCACTGTGACAGTCAGAGTGCTATACATCTTGCGAAAAACCCGGTATTTCATGCCCGGATGAAGCACATTCAGCTGAAGTATCATTTCATCAGAGGTTTGATACAGGATGGGTTGCTGACATTGCAAAAGATTTGTGGAACCAATAATCCAGCAGACATGTTGACGAAGCCAATGGTGATACAGAAGTTGAGGCATTGTTGTGCCTCTGTTGGTCTTCACTAATGAACGGAGGATGAGAGGCAGAATAAGGGAGGACACGGTGGGAGCACAAGAGGAAAACAGTTTGTATTTCATGAATCGTCAGGTTGAAATTGAAGTTGTGAATGGAAAGCACGCCATTGGTGAGTGAAGAAGAGGAAAAACTCAGATTAAGTAAGTTGTCTTAGTCAGTGACATCGAAGAGTAGCAGCACAGTGGATCAGGCTCCAAGTGGGAGATTGTTGGATTGGTGTAACCTGATTCGGTGGGGCCGAATGCTTGTGGTCCGCAACTGTAGGAGAGCTGACCAACCGACACCGACAAACACTGTAGCAGTGCGGACTTTGGAGTCAACTTTACTGTCTCACTTTTGACTTCCAGCCGGTAGCCGTTGTAGCACTTTTGACTTGGGTGGCCGCCTTTGCACTGTAGCGACGCGAACTTCTTGTGCGGTTGGTGGAATAGTGATCGCCTTCCTCTCCATTTGTAGCCCATTTTCGGGCTAGGGTTTGTGACTGGAAAAACTCTGTAATTGTGCTCCTGAATTATAGTGGATATTCTGCCTCTCCGTGGACGTAGGGATTATTCCCAAACCACGTAAATCTTTGTGTCCTTGTTCTTTTTTTCCCTTTTACTCTTCTGTTTTTCATCATTTCTGTCGCTGCAACTCTCGACATTTTCACAACATATATTTGTCTTTGAAGTGAGGTTAGTTTGTTAGGGTAGTTGGAGTTTGTTATGAGGAAGGGGAATATTAGTTGTTAGAGGGGGGGACCACGTGGATGTGAGATCTGTTATAAATAAGGAAGCATGGGGGAGAGGGGGGGAAGGAACAAAATATTTGGGTATCGACCATTTGGCTTGGGATTCGGCCTAAGGGCTTGGACGGAAACTCTACTAAGAGTCTTCCGATTCTTCTTCCTCCTCTACATGTAATTCCGGTCCCTTTCATACTTCAATACAAGTAGTCAGTCCTCTGGTCACTATCAAAAACACCCTCCCAAAGTCCACTGGGTGTCAGTTGCCCAACCGACATGGGTGGAGCAGCCTATGAAATCACATAATATACATGATATAATATAGCTCACAACCACACTATGGGCATAACCTAGTCTTAGATTCAACTGCAGCTAACGTCGCTCGGACTCCCGGCTGCCACTACTAAGACCAAATATCTTATAAGCACACAAACATATAAAAGAGCTACATTAATTATTTCTTTCATTAAGCAATTCAATTTACGTTAATTAATTCATTAGCCATTAATTAACCATTAACATTATTCAACATTTCATTACATTGCATTAAATATTAGTGTAAAACTATGCCCTCCAGGCATAATCCAAATCAAGGACTTGGTTTATCAAGATTAACACCTTTTAAGCATTTGCATTCCATCATCAACCAACCCCGTGGGTTAAAGCATGCAACCAAGCACATCCATCTGCCTAAGCAACGGGAAGAAGAATGCAGATAAAACAAGCAACTCGGCCAACAACCATTAAACAGATTCAAGCGAGCATACTAGCTCTCAGCATCTCATCAACGGGCAAGCCCAACTTTAGCTCGTTCCATCATCTCTGGTGCCATCTCTGACACCCACATGTATATACCGATGCATCTCGCCATCACAGGTATCAATTGATGCCACGTCAACCGTTAGCCGTCCCAGGCTTAGCTATACCAGGCTCACAACACATCCGGGCCTCCCCGCCCCATATCACATATCAACCCTCTAGGCCCAACCATACCGGACACCCGCATGCATATACCGATGCATCTCACCATCACAGGCATCAATTGCTGCCACGTCAACCGTTAGTCATCCCAGGCTTAGCCATACCAGACTCACAACACATCCGGGCCTCCCTGCCTCATATCACCACACATCAACCCTCCAAGCTCAGCCATACCAGGCTCACAACACAAGGCTCGTATCCAAAGCACACCACAAGTAGTAGGAACAAACAAGCAAGCAACAAGACAACTGGGCCCTCAAAACAAGGCATTCAACCTTCTCATGCAAACCAGCTCTCACGACTCCAAAACAAGGCAGTCGGCCTTCCCAAGCAAACGAGCTACTCAAGCCCTAGCAAACTATCTTTATCACACAACCGGTTCTTATTTCATCTTGATTTAACCGATTCATTTATTAACAGGTTCCAACTACGGGCAACCTAAGACATCAAGCTATAACAAGCTAACAAAGGCAAAACATGCTCTCAACATTTATTCTGGTTTCAACCAACCTAGAAAAGTGCCATTCTCAATTAATATGCCTTTTCAATTATTAACAACAAGCATAAACATGCTTTACATTATTTATCAATTCCATTAAGCAAATGGAAGACCAACTTCAATTAAACATGCCTTTAGCATCAATTTGATTATCATCAAATTAAATTAACAATCGGATTCAATAAACATGTCTCTTTATTCTTAAGCCAATTAATTATCAATTAATCCTCAATTTTACGTTCTTTACCAATTTCCACATGCTATTCCAAGCGTAAACAAACATGCTATCAAGCAAGGCATAGATAACACACTATCTAACAAATCATGAGGCAAACCGCTATCACGATATCAAGAAACAACATGCGATCGCTATCCAATTCCTTTAATCTGGTTCGATAATTATTAGGTTAATTTAATTGCCATCCAAAGGGGTAAAGCATGATCAATTTACGATTGCACGTAAATAAAAGAGAAGCAACGAATCTCCTACCTCAAAAGCCATCAACGTTCTTCGCATGAGATCGGACCACGTCGCGGATCTCCGATCACCTCTTCCGTAAGAACTGCATCCATCCGAGGACGCCACGACACAACCGCAACAACAACCAACAAGAAAACCCCATTAGAAATGTAGTGGGTGAATTCCCCTCACCTCAATGTGAGGTGAGGATATTCTTTTATAGATTAGGAAACCAATATACAAGACGGGTAAGTCCAATGTGAGACTCACCCATTTACACTTAAATGGGTTCCAACACTCCCCCTCAAGCTGGACATGCCCAGATTGGATAGAGTCCCACACAAAAAGAATAACAAGACAATCTCAAACTCCCCCTCAAGCTGGGCCAGGGAGGCTGTGAATACCCAGCCTGGAAGTGAGAGACTCAAGACGAGCTCCGGGAAGACCTTTGGTGAAGAGATCGGCAAGCTGATCGGCCGTCGAGATATGGCCGAAACCGATATGGTGCTGCTCCAGATGGTGGCGGAGAAAGTGACAATCCACCTCGATATGCTTCGTCCGTTCATGAAAGACGGGATTCGAGGCAATCTTCGTAGCGGCCTGATTGTCACACCAGATATGAGCAGGAGTCGATGCCGGGAAACCGAGCTCCTGGAGAAGATGACGAAGCCAGAGGATCTCAGTAGTGACAGTGGCAATGACTCGATACTCTGCCTCGGCACTAGAACGGGAGACCACAGTCTGCTTCTTGCTGCGCCAAGAGATGAGATTACCGGCGAAGAATACGGCGAATCCCGAAGTAGACTTGCGGGTAGCGAGACAACTGGCATAGTCCGCATCACAAAAAGCCTCAACATCCATGTGAGCATGATGTGAGTACCGAAGGCCGCGTGCAGGGTCTTTCTTGATGTACTTGGCAATGCAGAGGACAGCATCCCACTGAGAGCAGGTGGGATGCTCCATGAACTGGCTGACTTTGCCAACGACACAAGCAATGTCGGGACGCGTCATGGTGAGGTAGTTGAGTTTACCGACCAAGCGCCGATAGCTCTCAGGATGAGGAAAGAGATCCGAGTCGGAATGAAGGGAGCGTTCCCCAGGCTCAAGGGGAGTGTCAACTGAGGTGGCGGTGCTCAACCCGGCATCCTGCAATAGATCAAGAACATACTTGCGCTGGCAGAGAGAGATAGTGTCCGCAGTTCGAGAGACCTCGATGCCAAGAAAGTACGCGAGGGGCCCAAGATCCTTGGTGTGAAAGTGATGGTGAAGATGCGTCTTGAGGCTGGCGATGCCTCTGGAGTCGCTCCCTGTGATGATGATGTCATCAACATAAACGACAAGCAAGATACAGCCGTGTGCCGTCGTACGGAAGAAGACGGTGTGATCTTTCATACTCCGAGAGAGGCCAAAGGCGGTGACGATAGTGCTGAAGCGGCCAAACCAGGCGCGAGGAGACTGTTTGAGGCCGTAGAGGGAGCGACGGAGACGACAGACATGGGAGGCGGCACCAGAGGCAGAGAAACCAGGGGGCTGCTGTAGGTAGACCTCCTCGTCAAGAAAGCCATGGAGAAAAGCATTCTTAACGTCGAGTTGATGAAGGGGCCGGTGATGATGAGCAGCCAGAGAGATGAAGAGGCGGACCGAGGCCATCTTGGCGACTGGGGAGAAGGTCTCAAAGTAGTCGACGCCATATGTCTGAGAAAATCCCTTGGCGACAAGCCGGGCTTTGAGGCGGCAGAGAGAGCCATCAGGATTGAGACGGATCGTGAAGATCCATTTACAGCCGACCGCCTGTTTGTTTGCCGGAAGGGGAACAAGATCCCAAGTATGGTTGGCATCTAGAGCCTGCAATTCATCTCTCATTGCGGCTAGCCACCCGGGGTGAGATTTGGCCTCACCGACCGTTCGAGGAAGCGACACGGTCTCCAGAGCGGACAAGCCCCTGTAAGAAGATACAAAGAGAGGAGTATTCTGACACGAGCGAGTACCTTTCTGGAGCGCAATCGGCACATCCTCGGGAGTTGTGTCAGGAACATCAGGCGAAGCGGGAACAATGGTTTCCTCGGCTGGGACGGGAGGGACAGTGGAAGGACGACGAGAGTAGGTCTGTCCAAAGAGATGACCGGTCGGAGGAGACACCAGAGGCGGGTGAACCATGAGCGGAAGGCAGTCATCGATGGTAGTGTCAGGAGAAGGAGAGGGGAGAGTGAAAGGAGAGCTCTCGACAAATGAAACGTCGGCAGAGGTGATATACCGGCGGAGGTCTGGAGAGAAGCATCGGTACCCGCGCTGAGTGCGGGAATACCCGAGAAAAATACAGCGAAGGGATTTTGGTGATAGTTTGGAGAGATTTGGGCGAGTGTCCCGGACATAACAGAGACATCCGAAGATACGGAGTGGAAGGGAGTGAGGAAGGAGAGAGGGAAACAGGGTATGAAAAGGAGTCTCCCCCTGAAGGATGGAGGAGGGAAGACGATTGAGAAGGTAAGTAGCAGTGAGGATGGCATCCCCCCAGAAAAGAAGAGGGACCTGGTGGTGGAAGAGGAGGGCACGAGCGGTCTCCAAGATATGTCAGTGTTTCCGCTCGGCCACCCCATTTTGCTGCGGGGTATCAGGACAGGAGGTCTGATGGATGATGCCGTGGGCCCTCATAAACTGCTGAAAATGAGTGGATAAGTATTCTCGCCCATTGTCAGATCGGAGACATTTCACAGGGAGGGAAAACTGTGTCTGGATTTCCTGAAAAAATGTCTGAAAGGTTGAGAGAACCTCCGTTCGATCTCGAAGAAGATAAAGCCAGGTCATGCGGGAGTAATCATCAATAAAGGTGATATAATAACGGTACCCGGACTGGCTAGGAACCCGGCAAGGACCCCATACATCGGAATGAACAAGAGCGAAAGGAGTCGCTGCACGTGGTTCCGGGCGAGGAGCATACGTCGTCTGATGATGTTTGGCAAACTTGCAGGATTCACAATGGAAGGAGAGGTGAGAACCGAATTGGGGGCAAAGTTTATGGAGGGTGGAAGGCGGTGGATGGCCAAGGCGGTAATGGAGGTCAAGGGCTCGGGCTGTGGTGGATGAGCAAGCAAGGGATGATGGGGTATCAAACAGGTAAACCCCATCCCGAAGATAACCTCGACCAATTTCCCGATTCATCTTCCGCTCCTGAAAAACAACACCAGATGAGCTAAAAATAGCAACACAATTCAATTCGGTGGTGAGTTTGCTGATAGAGATAAGATTAAAGGGACTTTGAGGAACATGAGCGACCGACGTCAGGGGAAGAGACGGGGTCAAGGAACATGTGCCATATCCGGTAATAGGGATTGTTGAGCCATTAGCAACAGTAATGGTAGAGGCACCGGTGTACGGATGATAGGTAGTGAACATACCAGAGTCCCCTGTGAGATGGTCTGACGCACCGGAGTCAAACATCCACGTTGTCTGGCGATGAGAAACACAGGCGGTGGAGTTGCTAGTCTTAGCAAGTGGGGCTAGAGAAGAAGATGGTGGCGCAGTCGCGCGATAAGATGTTACCAAAGCAAGCTCCTCCGGCGAGAGTGTTGTCCTGTAACGGGTACTGGATGAAGGAGGACCGCTGCGCGGTAGAGCTGATGATGGAGGATGGGAGAGCCGCTCGGCTGGGTGCATAGGTGCCCGGGAAGGCCGACAATGGAAGGGAGGGTGCGGCCCGGCCGGAATACTGGCGTCCGGAGGTGAGGCCGGAGGGCCGCGGGCGGACTCGCCCGCCATTAACGCAGGGAGCTGGGCCGACGGCGCAGGAAGGCCGCAGGGTAGCTGCTGGTAGACGGGCTGGGGAGCGCCGCCGGGAAGGGCAGGGCCGCCGGGCACAGGAGGGAGGGCCGCCGGGAAGGGCAAGGCCGCCGGGCACAGGAAGGAGGGCTGCCGGGAAGGGCAGAGCCGCCGGGCACAGGAGGGAGGGCTGCCGGGAAGGGCAAAGCCGCCGGCATGGGTGGAGGTCGGTGCTGGAGGCTGGCTGGAGAAGGGAGGCTGCCGGCGCATGGAGCCGGCTGGGATGGAGCCGCCGGGGAGGGAGAGTCGCCTGGAGGGAGCGCTCCGCAGGAGGAGGCGCCGACGGCTGGAGAACCAGGGAGAGCCGCCGGGAGGGAGGGCAGCCGCGCAGAGGCGTCGCGCGGGGCAAGGGAGATCACCGGGAGGGAGAGGCGTCGCGCGCAGAGGGCCGCGCGACCAAGGGCGACGCGCAGGAGGCCGCCAGGAAGTGAGGCGCGCCGGGAGAGAGGGCCTGCCGGGAGGAGGGGTGGCCGCCGGGAAGAGCGGGCGTCGGGCCGAGGACGTGCCGGCGGGGCGAGGCGGGGCTGGCCGGGAGGGAGCGTCGAGGGAGGTGGTGCCGGGACGGGGGGGGGGGGGGCGCGGGTGATGGCGTCGGGAGCCGCGGGGAGCCGCGGGGAGGGAGCGCCGTCGGGGAGGAAGGGCGCAGGGAGGAGCCGGCGCTGAGGGCTGGGCGCGACGTCGGGAGGAGGTGCGCCGGGACGGCGGGGCGAGCCGGGAGCCGGGAGATGCCGCCGGGAGCCGAGGGAGGCGCGGGAGGCGCTGGGAGCAGCGGGAGGCCGCCGGGAGGGAGCGCGCAGAGGAGGGCCGCTGGAGCAGCCGGGAGACGCCGGGAGCAGCGGGAGGCCGCCGGCGGGGCGCGCGGGTGATGGAGGGCGGTGCGATGGGAGGGCCGGGAGCCGCGGGCGTCGGGAGGTGGAGGCGTAGCGGGAGGGACGACCGCCGGGAGGGTGCAGGCCGGAGAGGAGAGGTGCGCCGGGAGGAGAGGTGCGCCGCGACGGAGGGCCTGCCGGGAAAGGCTAGGGCAGGAGGGAGAGAGGCGGGGCCGGGAGAACACCGGGAAGCCGCAAGGGAGGGAGGGTTCGGGATAAAAATCCCTTTGATACCATGTAATGGGTGAATTCCCCTCACCTCAATGTGAGGTGAGGATATTCTTTTATAGATTAGGAAACCAATATACAAGACGGGTAAGTCCAATGTGGGACTCACCCATTTACACTTAAATGGGTTCCAACAAGAAACATAGGTGATCAAACGCCATTGCATGGCGAGAAGAAACAGGAGGAAACAAGATCAAACCGGGAGAAACTGCTAGAAAACGAAGGAAAAACGCACCTTGGATCACCACAGACCGAAGACGGAAGCCCAAGGATCGATCCCCGTCGAAGGAATCTTCAAAACGCCGAAGGGGGAAGCCGTTGGTCGCCTAGGATGAGAGGAAGCGTTGTAGCCGTAGGGTTTGTGAAAAACCCAGCGACTGAAACATTTTAAAACATACAACATCGGGGATTTACACGACGTGTAATCCCCTTCCACATCGTGTAATCCTCAGGATTCGGTTTCCGCTGAAAAACGCATCGCCTTTTTATTATTTAACCTTGAAAACTTGCACGTCGTGAACCTGCGCTGCACAAGTCGTGAACCTCACTTACACGGCGTGTAATCTCCCTGTTTCCATCTTTTCGCACCCAAACTCCTCCAGACCACTTCCAAGCCTTCTTTAAGCTCCACGAGCCTCGGAAACACGCAAAGGGTTGGACCACATGGATCCAGGCCCTTACAGGACAAGGCATGACGACCTTGAGGCTTGACCTGAGACAATGGGACATCACGACCTTGTGGCCTGACATGAGAGAGTTGGCGGGATACGATGGCCTTGTGGCCTGACCTGAGGCATCATGGCCTTGTGACCTGTTCCGAGACTTACATTGGCCTTGTGGCTTGTTTTGAGATTCATGGAAACTAGACATAACTTCTCCTCCGGCATGGTGACGAAGCAGGTAGGGTCGGGGTGGTTAGTGCACGATGACCCGACATGTGATTGTTACTTGTGCATTTACCTTCGTGCCATCGCATACACTTATATATAACTTCTGCACTCATGCTAAAGATGCATTGGTGACATTCTACTGAGTTTTATACTCACACCCTGCACATGTATCTCGGTGGGCATGCAAACTCCTTTGACCTGAATTTCAGATGAGGGCAGTGACTCTGCTTAAGGTAGTTGTACCGAAGGAGTAGGTTGGTCGAGGCGATGCCGGGACAGACTCCAGGATCCTTTGCAGAGATGCCTCTTTATTTACTTGCCTTGTTTGTTATATATGGATCTGCCGCATGTGGTGATTCCTCCGTGACTAGTTGTATCGACTGTTGTTTTCCATATTGTTATAACATGAGTTGATGATATTATTGTTATTGCTTTCGCATTTTGTTCCGTTGTTACTCTGATTATTCTTTCCGCTATTGTATACTCTGATTTTTATTTGTTACTGAGGGCATAGTCTCCCCACAGTGCCACTTAGGTCCTCGCCGCTAGTCGGCAGCCTCTTGCGTTCAAGGAGGCGCGCATGAGGTCATGTGACCCTTCGGTCTGGACCGGGTGATTCGGGTTAGGGTGTTACATCAGTGTCAAATCTGGAGAAATAGGTCCTTTGAATTTTATTGTCAAAGAGAGGGATTGGGTGCATCATAAATCCGTCAAAGGCTGTAATTTTCAGGGGGCGAACAAAGTTCAAAAGGGGAGAATGTTGTAACTAGAGGTTGTAAGGTTAGATTTGTTATCAATTGGAGTTAGTTGAGTTAATGAGAACTACAGAAGTTTACTGAAGATTTGAAAGTATTCTTGTGATGCAGATAAAGACCATGGCGCAACCATTATAGCCGCATCGTGAACAGAGGTCGAATGTTGCAAGTTGAAAAGGTAATGGGTATGTCACACTGCACCATCCGGAGTCACGTCAAAGTGTTGGGTCTCATGCCGTAATGGTCACCCCCTGAGAAGTAGTGAGCACCTTGTTGGAATTTTGTGTTACACTGTTTTAACTGGACAAAGAAATCACGTTTTGATTGGAGGAAACTGATTGAAAAATCAACTCATCTCGCTGCAATGCGTGCTATCATGCCGTGATTCATGAAAAACACAGAATTTCAAGTTGATTTGCTGACTTGGCTTTGTGAATGGGCTATGGAGGTTTTGGCTTGAATTTCATTAGCCAAAAATGGAATTCTAGGGTGATGATTTGTTCTAGAAACATCCAATGGATGAATTTTTAAGTGTTGGAGGTTTGAAGTGGTTAAGATTTTGAATTTCAATTTCAAATTCCTTGACATGAAAGTGAAGAGGATTGGTGTGCAAGAAGAGAAGGTGAACATACCCAAAATATCAGGAGAAAGAGAAGAGAGGGAGCAATAGGCACTTAAATGAATAGCTGAGATTGCTTGAGTGAGTCATTGCTGAATGAATTTCCTTGAAGATCAGGATTGAGAATAAGCATTTTGATGTGCATACCTGTGAAGATCAGCTAGAGAAGATCAGAGCGTCATGGAGAACACCCTCGACTGTGTGGTATCACTTCACTCATGGTTATCATTGTAAAGAGCAACCTGCGTATCATTTTTTTTCATCGTTTATATCTCTTTTGGAAAGCAGTGGGCAGAAGAGGAAGAGGCTGTGGACTTTGGATTTGCGGTGATTTTTTCATAAAGATTGTAATCACCAACTAATGAAGTAGTGATTATTAGGCATATCAACACATCGTTGATATGTGCTCCTTCGATGTAGCCCGGTGTTGGTGAACCACATAAAATCTCGGTGTCCATGCTTCTCTCACTTCTACATTTTGGTAGTGGTTGTGAAATTGTTGTGACTGTTAGTAAGTGTTTTTGCGAACGCGAAAACAAGATCTGATCGAGTTTGAGACAAGAAGAAATTTTGTAACACTCTAATTCACCCCCCTCTTAGGATGTATATTGGGACCTTGGGTTGCAACGCCGATATTTTTTCAGCCCTTGATCCGATGCATGTTGTAAGTATCACATAGCTTTCTTTGTTAAAAAAGAACATTGATTATGGTGATGTAAATCGAGACCCAAAACACTTTAAATGAATGGAATTGTAAACAAAAGTAATTGCGAGGGCCAGAACACTTTAAAAACCTAATATGCTGTCATGTGTCCTGTTTTTCTTGTGGGTGCATCAGTGTATATTGGTGTATGTTGGACTAACCTCAATAAGTGGCATCTGTTGGAGATATTATGTGTGGGAGTAGGCTTTATCCTATCACTGACTCCTTTTTTGAATTTTAAATTTTATACCTCCTGCTTAGCTCTTGGATTAATTTCCTTATAAATAAAGCCAGCGGCCTTACTTGAGGGGAATGAATTCCAATACCTAGTTTCTACATGGTATCAGACCAGGCCCCACATCTCTACCTTACCGTGGTATCAAAGTAACAATTGATGCTGGTAACCTCCATAATGTTGGGAATGATTCAAAGAGGCAAGACAAATTTCATACAAATTTCAGTCGCGGCCAAAATATTCCAAATGGATTATTTTCTTTCATGCATTGGTGTGTATCAGGTGTGAGTTTTAGGCTAACCCAAATGAGTTTGTCTTGTACATCCTTCATGGATCCAGGATATTTGAAATTTTAAGTTAGCTTTGAAACAAAATCCTCTCTCCATCTCTCTGTGCACATTCAGCTTAAAATCTTGAGTGTAGTGCATCTCTTTGGAGGTCTCATTTAACATTTGTTACCCACAATCATCCCATCTATCAATGCAATGTTAGAAAATAACATGCAAAAAAACTCTTTGTTTTGACATCATTGCCAAATTGTTTGAATTTCGGCGATCAGTTTTTTGTATGCAATGATTCTTGTCTGGATACTGTAAGTTTATACTTAATTTTTCTTAGAAAATGATCTTCATATGTATTATTTGTTTCAATTGACCAAAAGAAAGTGACACGATGTTTATGATGATCCTGGCATATGAAGCTGATTCCAATGCTCGGCTGTTAACTTGAATTGGCAGGAACGCAGGATGATGAGTCCTTCTGAGGTGCTATTCTTTGCAAGAACACTAAGATCTACGCTATCATTCTTGGAGGCGAGTTCATATTATTGTGATATATATGTCTCTTTCTCTGTGTGCGTGTGTATGTTTGTTGCATGGCAGGAATGAAATCACTCACTCTGGAAAAGGCAGAGCTTAAATTTTCCAGTCAAGAAACCATCTTAGATATGCTTGTAGAACTAGTGGCAGAGCTAAATAGAGAACCGAGTTAACAAATGACTGAATGTGTAGCTAAATTTTACATTGTATAAATTTTGGGATTCGCCAAATTTAGCCACGCTGAAAACTTAAAAGTATCTACATGAGTTCATCTTTGCAAACTGAAATCCTTTAGTTTGTGTGTATAGCTTTGACTTTGTGACCTTTGAGCTGACTTTTGTGCTACTCTTAGAATGTTTTATTTTGCTTTTAATGTCATATTGAACTCTGAATTAGAAAATGTAGAAAAATGAGTGCCGCCATTATGTGAGATTTTGTATATACGATGACCTGCTGTTTCAGGTGAACCGCAATGCAATGTTCTGCAATCTCTGAATTTCCAAGTGACCAATGAAGTTTTAAATTGCACCTTAATGTGCAATGCAATGTTCCTGCCATCACAAAGTTTTAATGTGCAATGCAATGCTCAGCACCCTCATCAGTTGATGAGGTTTTATGTATGATAATCAACACACCATTCAGCTGTAACGTGTTGATGATATTTCTGTCATTTTCTTCCACTATACACAGACACACACATACAATGCATGTTTTTTTAACGGACTGACATAATGCATCGCTAAAAAAAAGAGAAAAATCTAAGTGAGAAAATTTCCCCTGTTAAATACATTAAAATTGCTCCCCCCCCCGTTTTCCCTTTAATTGAGATCCTCCTATGCAGGAACTTCCTATACCCACCATTGCTGTCATTGAAGGAGCTGCCATGGGCGGTGGGTTTGAAATTGCTCTAGCATGTGATATTCGGATATGTGGTAATCTCTGTATTTTAGTCATATATACGATGTTTAGCTGTAAATACAATTTAGTGTTAATTTTTGCCTTGAATGCCTTAGGTGATGATGCGGTGATGGGGTTGCCAGAAACAGGACTTGCTATAATGCCTGGGTATGTACTATAAGGCCCTGTTTGGTAATGGGCATGAAAATGATTTGATGATAATCCGAACATTATAATGTCACCTTCCAAATGTTGAAAAAATCATTTCCTCTTCTAATTCATTTTCCCTCACCAAACATACCCTAAATATATCTTCCTTCTTCTTGGCATGCACTTTTATTGGAGCGTTTTATGTGGTAAACATGAAAGCAACTTTTGACAGTGCAGGTGGTACTCAGAGGCTTCCTAAATTAGTTGGAAAATCATTAGCAAAGGAACTTATATTCACAGGCAGGAGGATTAGTGGCAGAGAAGCTCTTTCCATGGGTATCTCACATATGCCTTTCAATTTCCTTTTTCTTTAATTTTTTTATTTAGCGTGTTTCTGATAGAAGTTGCATTATTCGCCTAGGCATCGTAAATCATTGTGTCCCTGCCGGTGAAGCCTATTCAAAGGCACTTGAAATTGCTCGAAGTATAAAGGATAAGGTACGGAGCTCGAGGGTTTGCCATTTTTTTGAATCTAATGTGAGATTGTTATTGATTGTTTTGACTAAATGACAAAATGAGGTGAGTACCTATGCTGTTAAATATAGAACAGAGTCCGTTAGCCCGTACCTATACTGGTGGCTCCATTTTGGCACTTGCACCAACTTATATTATTGGATGTAACAGAGTCCATTAGCCATAAAGGCAGCAAACAAGGCAATCAATGGGGTGCTGGAGATGGACAAGGCATCGGCTTCTGTTATGGAAGATGAATGCTACAGACAGCTCATCGACACTGATGATCGATTGGAGGGGTTGGCTGCATTTGCAGAGAAGCGAAAACCTCAATACACGGGTAGATGAGTGAGCGCCTGTACTTTCTCTCTCTTTTTTAGAATTTATTTTCGAGTTTTGTTTTAGGAAAACATAGAAAAAGTGATATATTTTTTTTCAGAAATAGAATTGAATATTTGTTTTTTTTAAATCCATTTTTAAAAACAATTTTCTTTGGTCTTTAGTCTGTCATTTTAACTTTGTAGTATTTAGTGTCTCTTTTCTTGTTTGTTTTTTCCCATAATTTTATTGATTGCTTTAATTAGTGTAATTCATTTTACAAACTAGTGTGGTTTTTAATAATTATTTGTTTGGAAAATTAAAATATTATGTTTAATGTTTATTTTGTGTGTGTTGTTTTCTAACATTTTTTATGATATTATTTTTGTAGATGGTGAATTCCTCTTACCTCAATGTGGGAGGTGAAGACATTCTTTTATAGATGAGTAAAATGAAATACATGGTGGAGTATTCCGATGTGAGACTCAGAAATACCCAATATAATAAAACTGGGTTTAACACTCCCCCTCAAGCTGGACATGCTTAGCTTGGACCAAGAGTCTCACAAAAGAAAGAAAACAACGAACAAAACCACATACACTCCCCTTCAAGCTGGGGTGCTGATACTGTGGATACCCAATTTGGTACTGAGAGTCCAGACGAGCTCTCAGGAGGCTTTTTGTGAAGATGTCGATAAGCTGATCCATCGTCGTAATGTGACCAAGAGTCTTAGGAGCCGACTCTCATGTCTGTCAACTTCGTTGCTCTTTATATGGTCTCAAACAATCCACCTCGATATGCTTTGTTTGTTCATGTAAGACTGGATTCGAAACAATCTTTGTGGTCGTTTGATTGTCACACCAGATATGAGCAGACGTTTGCGGAGGGAAGCCAAGCTCATAGAGGAGATGACGAAGCCAAAAGATCTCAGTAGTGACCGTGACCATGACACGGTATTCAGACTCCGCACTAGATCTGAAGACGAGAGTGTTTTTTGCTGCGCCAAGAGATGATGTTACCTACCAAGAAAACGATAAACCCAGAAGTAGACTTGCGGGTAACAAGACAATCAGTATAGTCAGCATCACAGAAGGCCTCAACATTCAGATGAGCGTGATGTGAGTACTGACGACCACAGGTAGGGTCGTTATTGATGTACTTGGCAATGCGGAGGACAACATCCCACTGAGATTTGGTCGGATGCTCCATTAATTGGCTTTGCCAACAACGCAGATAATGTCCGGTTGTGTTATAGTGAGGTAATTGAGTTTGTCCATAAGATGATGGTAACTCTCTGGGCGAGGAAAGAGTGTCGTGTCGTCATAGAAAGAACGTTCCATAGGCGCAAGAGGAGTGTCCACGACAATTGCCCGACTCAAACCCGCATCCTACAAGAGATCCATGACATATTTTCGTTGACAGAGAAAGATGGTATCCGTAGAACGAGAGATCTCGATGTCAAGGAAGTATGTGAGGTGACCGAGATCTTTGGTGTGGAACTGGTGGTGAAGATGCCCAATGAATTGAGTGATTCCAGAGCAGGTTTAATCCAACCTGAGCCCTCCCTCTTTTTTTCTCTCGTCTAGGGTTTCCAGTGTTTCCCCCCCCTGTGGGGGGTGACAACCTCCATGGTTAGGGAGCCGAAGATCCTCCGCCGTCGCCCCCTCTGCGGGCATCTCCCTCCCGGCAGATCGAGTCCCGCCGGCGTCCCCGTTCGCCTCTGAGCGTCGGCCGCCCCCTCACCAGCCTGCGCGTCTTCTCCATCGCGACGCGTCCCCCCCCATTCGACGCATCCCGTCCGGCCTCTGCTGTGTCGCGCGACTTCTAGACGTCTGCGACCCTCCCAGCTCCCTCTAGGCGGATCCTCCCGCCGCCTCCCTGTGCGGCGTTCCAACCCCACCTCCAACGCAAACGACTGGCACCGCCCTCCCCGCGGAGTCCCGGCTTCGCCTCTCTCGGCGCCTCTCGGTCACCCGCCCTCTAGAGGCTTGCACGAGCCGTGACCTCCTCCTCTGCGCGCGACGGACCAGGCGACCTCCCCTCTCCCAAATCTGGCCCGATCCATCTGGATCCCGTCGCCGGCCTCTTCTTGCGATGGCTCCTCTGCCTCCTTCCTATCAGATTTCCCCCTATCGCGAGCGCCTGATGCGCGTCGCCCTTCGTCCCTCCAGTCCAGCGAAGCCTGCGCGACGCCTCCACCACTGCTCCCTCCATGTCGACCTCGTCTTGCGGCAGCCCCCGCCTCCATGCCGGCCTCCTCCTGCGGAATCCCCGCCTCCCGACGCCCGATGACTCCATGCGCGCCTCCTCCTCCGACCGGCCCGCCAATGCGGTTTTCTCGGTGCTCCTCCAACCGGCCCGCCAATGCGGCTTTCCCGACGCTCCGACGACCGGCTCACCCGTGCGGCTTTCGAGGCGCTCCTATGATCGACCCGCCATTGCAGATTTCCTTGCGCTCTATCGTTCGGTCCCGCTTATGCATCTTTCTCGATGCCTCGTTGGCACAACCTTTTCAACAGTTTCTTCCATCATCCATCACCTTCCTGAGGGGGAGCAGCAGTCTTGGCGGTTTATCTTTTCTTCTATTTTGTCTTCTTTTGTAATCATGTTGGGTATGTCCAGCTTGAGTGGAAGTGTTTGCAGCGTTTGTTGATTGCATTGTTTTTCTTTTTGTGTTCAAGCTAGGTACACCTAGCTTGAGGGGGTGTCAAAGTCTGTATCCCACGTCAGATTTATGGTCTGATGTGGTCTTTAGTATTCATTATAAAATAACCTCAAGACCTCCTTTAGAGAGACGCCTTGTGTATTGGGTCTCCACTCTTTTAACAAATTTTAATGTGGTTTGAGTAATTATATTTTAGAAAATAACATGATGACAAAATTTTCAGTTGTATTTACTTTCCTTACATGATGATGAAACAATTGATTTCAATATCTTAGCTCGATTGTAATGTAACAACAAGTCTTAGACTCCGACTATATGGATCAAACGTCGCCAATCAGCTCTATTGAAGATCGTATTTTCATTGAAACTATGTAGAACAGGATCATCTTGAATGATTTGTTGAAGAGTCCTTTTAGGTCCATCTTTCTCTTTTAATAAGTGAATTAGTCACTAAGCTTACTTTATTAATAGGTGTATCTTTAGGTCTTCTTCTAACGTGTCCAAACCATCTTAATCTAGTCAATCATTTTCTCATCAACTGGAGTCACTAATATTCTTCCAAATACATTCATTTCTAAGCCTATATCCATTTTAGCATTTCCACATGTCCATCTTAATATTTCCGTTTTCGCTATTATTATTTTTTGTTCAAAATGCCCCATCAAAGGCAAATACACTGTCGTATATAATATTAGGTCTAATATTAGTCCTCTATAAAATCCATCCTTCAATTTCAAATAAATTTTACGATCACAAAACACCCCATAATCATTTTTTCATTTTATCCATCCAGTTTGAATTCTATTAGAGATCTGCATTAATATCGAGTGGAGACCCAAAACCCAAGGTACTCTCTAAGGGAGGTCTTGAGGTTATTTTATAATGAATACTAAAGACCACATCAGTGTTGGATTGGTGTTGCCCGATTCGGTTGGGCCGAATGCTTGTGGCCCGCAACTGTCGCGGGTCGACCGACCGACACCGACAAGCACTGTAGCGGTGCGGACTTCGGGGTCAACTTTACTGTAGCGCTTTTTGACATAGCCAGCCGCCGTTCACTGTAGCGACGCGGACCACTTTTTCGAACAGTGATCGTCTTCTCCATTGTTTTGTAGCCCATTTTCGGGCTAGGGTTTCTACTAAAAAAACCCTCTGTAATTTGTGCTCCCGAATAGTGAAATATTCTCTCTCCCGTGGACGTAGGGATTATTCCCGAACCACGTAAATCGCCGTGTCCTTTGCTTTCTTTCGTTTTTTTTTTCTCATTTCTGTCGTTGTGTCTTTCGACGATTCCGCAACAACCAGACCACAAGTCCAATATGAGACGCAAACTCCAACACTCCCCCTCAAGCCAGGTGTACCTAGCCTGAACACATAATGAAAAACAAAGCAACCAACAGACACTGCAAACACTCCCCCTCAAGCCGGACATACCCAGTTTGATGACAAAACAAGACAAAACACAGAAAAGATAAATCACCGTGGCTGATGCTCCTCCTCAAGACGATGATGGATGATGCAAGAAGCCGGTGAAAAGGATGGGCCGGTTGTTGGAGCGTCGGGAAACCCGCAATGGTGGGCTGGTCGTCAGAGCGTCGGGAAATCCGCACAGGCGGGCCAGTCATCAGAGCGTCGGGAAAACTACGGGAGGAGGCCGACATGGAGGCCGGGGCTACCGCAAGAGGATGCCAACATAGGGAGCAGCATTGGAGGCGTCGTGTGGGGTCGTTGGACTGGAGGGGCGAAGAAGCTACGAAAGAGCCAACAAAGCAGCGCAGAGAGGCAGATGAAACTAGCGGGGAGCGCTGCCTCACAGAGGAGCAACAAATGGGGTGCATGAAGGCAGACGACATGGCGCAACACAACAAAGGTCTGCAGCACAGGGGGGCTGGCGCACTGGAGGATGCTGGTGCACTGGAGGGGATGGCACACATGTGCCTTCAGGTGGGATTCGTCGGGAGGGAGCCACCAGGAGGTATAACCAATAACACCAAAACACTTTTGTTAGGGAAAAGCACATGCTTACAGTTTAAGAAAAAATATAAAATGAAAGAATAAAATCAAACATTGACGCTCTCTTGTGATCATAGTAGGAATGGAAGTCGTAGTCGCAAAGTTCTAACACTTCATAATACAGTTTGTGTAATTCTTGTCATCAGTGAGTTCCCTCGATTAGAAGTAACAAATTCTTCAACAGTTAAATCCCTTGACATAAACGTCATGATCTTCTTGACCAAGTGGGTTTCTTGAAAACAAATCAAAACTTTCTATGATTAGAAGTAATAAATACATGAAAATAATATCGTTACATGTGTATGGAAATATCTTGCACTAATCATTCACTAAACAATTCAAAAACACTTCACATAACACCATTAGCATTTGTGCGTATTTTTAAAATTAATAAAATAAATAAAATAAATCATATAAACTTGCAGTAAATAGAAATATCAAAATGCTAGCAAAACATATTATTAAAATGCTGCATTTATTACTTCTAATCATAGAAAGATGGAAATATCTTGCACTAATCATTCATTAAACAATTCAAAAATACTTCACATAACACCATTAGCATTTGTGTGTATTTTTAAAATTAATAAAATAAATAAAATAAATCATATAAACTTGCAGTAAATGGAAATATCAAAATGTTAGCAAAACATAGTATCAAAATGCATTTATTACTTCTAATCATAGAAAGATGGAAATATCTTGCACTAATCATTCATTAAACAATTCAAAAACACTTCACATAACACCATTAGCATTTGTGTGTATTTTTAAAATTAATAAAATAAATAAAATAAGTCATATAAACTTGTAGTAAATGGAAATATCAAAATGTTAGCAAAACATAGTATCAAAATGCATTTATTACTTCTAATCATAGAAAGATGGAAATATCTTGCACTAATCATTCATTAAACAATTCAAAAACACTTCACATAACACCATTAGCATTTGTGTGTATTTTTAAAATTAATAAAATAAATAAAATAAATCATATAAACTTGTAGTAAATGGAAATATCAAAATGTTAGCAAAACATAGTATCAAAATGCATTTATTACTTCTAATCATAGAAAGATGGAAATATCTTACACTAATCATTCATTAAACAATTAAAAAACACTTCACATAACACCATTAGCATTTGTGTGTATTTTTAAAATTAATAAAATAAATAAAATAAATCATATAAACTTGCAGTAAATGGAAATATCAAAATGTTAGCAAAACATAGTATCAAAATGCATTTCTTACTTCTAATCATAGAAAGATGGAAATATCTTACACCAATCATTCATTAAACAATTCAAAAACACTTCACATAACATCATTAACATTTGTGTGTATTTTTAAAATTAATAAAATAAATAAAATAAATCATATAAACTTGCATTAAATGGAAATATCAAAATGTTAGCAAAACATAGTATCAAAATGCATTTAAAAAGATAAAGTTCTTTTTAAGCATCATTTTGATACCTCTGTAAACATCATTTAAATTTTGTGTAAACATTAATTACATCTGCGTAAGCATCATTTTACATTACTGTGTAAGCATAAAATCCCATAAGAATCAATCTAGCATAAGAATCAATCTAGCATAAAAATCATTTTAACATCCATCTGAACATGATTCTAGCTTATATGTAAGTATGATTCTTGTTTGCGTAAGCATGAATTATATCTGTGTAAACATGATTCTAGCTTCCGCGTAAGCATCAATTCAGTTTACGTAAGCATGAATTATGTTTGCATAAACATGAGTTATTCAGATAATGAAATCACGCAAGTTTTTAAATCTCAGCTCGTAAAACATTGAATATATCTTGTGTAACGACCCGAAATTTTGAATAAATCTTGTTTCCTAATTTTGTGTGTTATTTTATTTTTTATACTCAACAAAACTGTTTTATTTGATAACATGAGTATAATTAAAATGAGACCGTTGGATTTTGACTGTTATATGACCATTGGTCAATATGACCGTTGGAAACTAAACGTTTCGATTATTGTCTCTAAATACAAGTGATCTTGGTTAATTAATATAGAAAGAAGATTTGATGGCCTCACCCAGTAGTCTTGGACCGATCGAAGCCCATCTAACAGAACTTGGGAAGGAGGTAGCACCACTGGACTTTGCTCTGGACCAAACCCAAGCCGAACTTCATCGTGTAAAGCTAGAACAGAATCGCCTTCGCGAGAAGTTCAAACTGATAGAAATTACTACTCGTGCGATGTTGGCCGAGCCTCCCTCAGATTCTCTCACCTTAGCACACCTTACACTTAGGTCCTATGCTGGTGTGATAAGGGGTTATGTAAGGAGACTGTAACTGCCTTGTGTAATCCTTTATTTTAAATAAATTTTTTGATTTCTTCTGATGATGAAGTTTATGAATTTTCAAATGTCCGGATAAATATAGTATGCATATTTTTGGTGAATTTTAGAGAAATGATATTTTAAAAAAATGTTTATGTAAACCTTAAATAATTAAAAATGTGTAATGATTTTCAAAAAATGGTCTTCTACAATTATGTTCAGTACGAAATTTTGAGTCTAATAAGATCAACTTAATTTTTAATGAATAGTAAATTATGAATAGTGATTTTATGCTTAGGATTAGTAATGTGACCAAATGGATTAATAATCTCACTTAAAGAAAGTATTAATATAATCTAGGCACCTTGATTAAGTAATTTGATTCAATAAAATGGTTAAATAACGGTTTCATAAATTATTAGTCAAATATTAGTTTTTTTCAGGTGAATAGTGTTTTTTAATTAAAAATTAAATTAAAAATATTTAGAAAATTATTTTTATAAAATGGATTTCATTTTTGAACTCAGAGCATCGATATTATGTTAAGGTAATTTTTGGGGATTTTTCTGAAAAAAATGAATTTTCGGTGAATAGTGTATTTATTTAAAAATTAAATTAAAAATATTTAGAAAATTATTTTTATAAAATGGAGTTCATTTTTGAAATCAGAGCATCGATATTTGGTTAAGGTGAAATTTTGGGATTTTTCTAAGAAAGTTGAATTTTCGATGAATAGTGAAAATACAGTTTTTAAGTTATGGGTGTTTAATGACCTCATTAAATGATGTATTAAGTATGTAATCAATATGGTTGACTTATGAATAGTAAGATAATGTATGAGGTGTCCCAAGTGGCCAATACCATGGGCAAGCCCATGGTTTTTTCAAAACCACCAATGAGGTGTCCCTTGACCATTAATGCCTTGTCCCCTCACTTTCCCTATAAATACCAAGACATCCTCTCATCCATTCGACTCCCAACTCTCCCCCAACGAAGCTCTGGTCTCATTACCTCCCAAGGAGTCCTCCCAAGGTGCCCCCAAGCGCTCAAGGTCCCAACCTTTGAGTTTTAAGAGTTACGTTTTAAGGTAAGGGATCCAACCTCTTTTTTTTTTCAAATACTTTAAGTCATTTTTTTATGCTCCATGTTCTTATGTTAGAGGATGTTCTTTTATATTCCTCTTACTGCCCTTTTCATGTTCATATGATGAGAGATCCCCTCTTACTCTCATCATTTCGTTTTAAGAAAGTTTAAGTGGCGCCGTTAGGCTGTCGATTTTTTAAGGGATTCTTTCACCTTTCTCATTTTTCAAAGTTCTACTTTCATGTCAAGTCTTTAAAGTTCCTTTTTATTATGTTGGGGTATGATCTCTATATCTATCATACTGATCTTTTGTGTTCATATGATGAGAGACCCTATTTTGATCTCGTCAATTCATTTTTGTTGAAGTTTAAGTGGCGCCGTTAGGCTATCGAATTTTTAAGGGATTCTTTCACCTTTTTCATTTTTTTCAAAGTTCTACTTTCATGTCAAGTTTTTAAAGTTCCTTTTTATTATGTTGGGGTATGATCTCTATATCTATCATACTGATCTTTTATGTTCATATGATGAGAGACCCTATTTGATCTCGTCAATTTATTTTTGTTGAAGTTTAAGTGACGCCGTTAGGTTGCCGAATTTTCATAAGAGAAATCTTATTTTTGTTTTCCTTTCATGTTCTTCATTTCATATGGTATATCTTTCAAATGTCATTACCATGTTCTTAAATCCTTTATATTCTGGCCCCCTACTGTTTTATGGATCATTTATGAGTGGATGAACCATGTTCCCTCTCTTTTCAATGTTTTCTAAAATCCCGAAACATAGTCGTTATGCTACAAAATTTCTATATCAAAATGTCTCTCTTATTCTCAAATTCATTTATTTTATTAAGTGAATACTCAAAGCTCTTTCTTCTAAAGGGGTATTCACATATATACCAAAATGTTCTATTTTAAATTCTGGGATTTACATACATGAGACCCGCTTTCCCTTTCCGTGGGTTTAAAGTGACATAAAGATCATGTCTTTAAAGCAGTTTTTAAAACGTTATGATTATGAAATGAAACCCATTTCTTTTATGCTATATGAGTTGTTTATGAAATGATTGATGATGATATATGTGGCTCACATGATAATAAAGACAAATATAAGGGTGCGCCCTGATAGCGCTCCATTGCATTGGGTAAAAACTTAATCCCTAAAGATAACCATTTTTAACGACGCCTTGGTGAATAACCTTGGTAATTTTTAATGACACCTTGGGGATGGACCTTGGTGAAACGGAAATGATTGTCAATATTAAATGTTGTAGCCACATCTTCAAGTTATGAAATACGTTATTTTTATTATGATATGCCTTATGATTTCTTTCTCATGCCTTAAAGTTCTTTTTCATGACATTGTTGATGTATCTCAAGTTCACATGTTAAATGTTTCCCCTTGTTTCCCTTACTGGGCCTTCTGCTCACCCTTTCTTTGATGTATGTCCCCAGGTTATGAGATGCAGTAATGAACCTAGGATGAACATAAGGAGAAACCTTTCAAGTGTTTAAGAAGAATGTTTTATCTTTTCATGTTTTAAATTCCTGGTTTCCAAGACACTAAACCTTAAAGATCATCGGTTTTGTAAAATGTAATGAAAGTTTATGTGATAAAAATGCAGGATGCCATATCTTGTATGACTTTACATGAAATCACATGACTTAGGAAAATCATATGAATTTGAAGAAAATGTATACCTTTAAGGAAAATCATGACTTTGAGGAAAATAGTATGATTTTGTAGAAAACATATGACTGAGGAAAATCGCATGACTTTGAGGAAAATCACATGACTTTGACAATTTTGTATGACTGTAAATTTTGTATGACTTGGAAGATTTTGTATGAATTTGAAAGAAAATGTATGAATTCATCCTATGTTAAAAAAACAGTTTTAAACATTAAACACAAAGTTAACAAAGTTGTGAGAAATTATAATTATTCATTTATAAAATCATCAAACTATTAATGCGAGTTATTGTAATAATCAAAACTTAAAACAAAAAAACTTCAACACTAATAATCTCTTAATTAATCAAATTTAGTCCTAACATTAACAATCTCTCATTTTTTTGGAAATTATAAAACTGAACTAGATTTTACAAAAAATTCTCCCCCCTTTTCAAATTTATCAAAAAGTCAACAAAAATCTACAATCCATTTAGGTCTCCTTTACCTCAAGAAATTTCTTAGCATAGCGTAATAAGTATCATGTAACGTAATACATGTCATAACAAAATTATGAAAAAAATTACATCAGAGCAATTGTAAAACATTTAAACCCCCCTTAAATAAATGCAGAAAAATTTGAATTAATATAATTATAATTTTAATATTTACTTACAAATTTAATGGAAAACAAACAAAATAACTTCAGTAGTCCGAATCTGTTCTTGAAAACAGATTTAGTACAATCTGTATAGCAGATTTGTTAGCAACTTAAGAACAGTAATGATCATTTAGAATTCAACAGATAAAACTAAATCTCTATCATGCTAAGTTTAAATTTTAATTTCTCAGACTTCATAATATCAAGAGTTTTTGTAAAAATATCAATAAATTGATTTTCAATGGAAAAAAATTCCATACTAATATCTTCTTTATTAACATGGTCTCTTATAAAATGAAATCTAATATTAATATGCTTTATCTTAGAATGTTGTAAATTATTATTTGATATTGAACTTATAGAACTATTATCATAGTAAATAGTAATTTTATCAAAATAAACATTAAAATCAAATAATGTTTATTTTACCCATAAACATTGAGTATAACAAGAAAACGACACATACCTGAAGTGCTTTTTTCTATTAAGTCTACAACCTCTAAAATCAGAATTAGAATAAGATGTTAAATCAAAATAGTTCTGATTAGAATAAAATAAATCATTATTAATAGTTCTTTTAACATATTTAATTATTATTTTAACATTCTATAAATGAATTTCTTTCAGATTAGATTGAAATCTTGCACATATACAAACAGAAAACATAATATCAATTACAGAAGTTGTTAAATATAACAAACTTTGTAACACACCAACCCCTCTAGACCGGAGCCAGTGCATTACTAAGTACATTGTAATGGTTAGAAGGAATGAAAGCCCGAAGAAACGACCAGTTTAGTAGTCTTGAAAAAACTAGATACATATATGTAACTCAAATTACATTGGAAATGTACAAAATACAACGCATAACAAAAACTAAAAACTGCTTCCATAGAAACTCAATAAGTGATCTCCTCTTCATAACCCATTGGAGGTAAACAAATAAAAGGGGTGAGCTCAAACGCTTAGTAAAGGTTAAAAAAAATAGAAGAAGCATGCATCAATAATAACTGAATCATAAACAACTTGGCATAGTCAATATGGCATGGTGAATAAATGAAAAACTCACGCCATTAATAAACTGAGAATGAAACTGCATCCATAGATTTTGTTATAGTGAAAACCTCATGGATAGTAATAACTGATAACGAATAAAGAGAATGCTTATTAATTGGACGTCATGTATCTGACACATGATACCATAATACCATTAAAACAGTTTAGTTTTGTGGGTAGAAACCCATCTGATTTTTTGGAAACAAACTCAAAGTGTTTGTCGCCAAACTGATTGTCTCATGAGACATGTCAATGCATCGAGGAGCTATAGCGGGCCCTGACCATCACTGCATGTCCAAAACATTCTTTATACATAGATTCAATAAAAGAGCAATATGCATTTACATTATCCGTATAGAATAGAGGATACAGATTCATCAACACTTCCACAGTTAAAACAACATTCGAAATAAATACTGTATGTAAAATGGTATACGGTTTAGACAATAATCATATCCATGATATGAAAATATGAATATTTAATAGAATTATAATTTCAAATGAAATGTGATATCAAATGGGCAGTAGATACACCACATAAGAATTATTAGGTGCACGATACAAAGTAAGTCACAACGAAATATAAAATTGAGACAAAGTCCCTTACCACAATGTAATTAGTCGAATCATATGACCAAAAAATAATAATCATCAAATGAATCATTGAATACCATGAATATAAAAAGAATCATGATATTATATGACAAATGACAATACACATACACCACATTAAAGAAATAAGTGGCGAACATTAGAAATCTCACGGAAATGAAGGTGAGATGAGAAAACCCCTTACAAACATTTTGGCACGGTAACGAGTGTTCTTGTGAGGGCTTAATGAGAGGTAAAGGGGTATCCCATTATTTATATATCATAAGGGCTGTATGAGGGAGGTGTGAAAACATACCCTATCATTAGGAATTAAAAATAAAAGGGCACAACATAGGAGAAATTCTTGTACAAAAGTGAGAGAGAGGATCCCTTACCAAGAACGTATCATTAGATTGAGGACAAATCAATGACATAATTATGTGTGACAAACATAAACCCATACAATAAAAGTGGATATACAGAATAAAACAATCACAGGTCATCCACACATATTCTGGGAAAATACAAAACCAATGACATTGATGTTTAACTCAACGAATAAAAATTGAGTTAAGATATCCCTTATAAAGATTGTGTCATTAGAGTGACGATAAATCAATGAAATATTTATGGGTGACAAATAAAAATCCATAAAATATAAGTGGATATATAGTATAAAACAATCATAGGTCATTCACACATATTCTTGGAACAATGTAACCATTGAAATAGATGTTTAACTCAAAGAATGAAAATTGAGTTAAGTAATCCCTTACCTTATGCCCGAAGGTGTTCTTGATTGTTCTTAACAACCTGAAGAATCAAATTTAGCTTCATTAATTAATTAGTCCAGAACCTCATAAACATGTAATTGATATGGTATAATCTTATTAGGTTCATTAATGACATTTTTGATGGGTTTAAGAGATTCAATTTTATTGTTTTGGAAGCATTTTCTTCCTTAGTTTTCAGGATTAGTTTACTCGTATTCATGAATGGAAGTTCATTTGAAATGTGGTTAAACATCCAGAATTGTTAATATATAATATTAGTGACATTAAAGAGATATAAATGATCTTATAATGATTCTGATTATATAGCATGAGAATGAATCATTCGATGAGTTAATGATAAACGCTTGGATTTGGCTTGGTGGTTTTGTGTACAATGAACTTGTTTTGTATTATTATTCCATATTATGAGTGTGTAAGGATTCCAGAACATTAAACAAGATAAAATACATATATTATGATCTGGTTCAACCATTGAAAAGGTTTCATGACCAGTCTTTAAGATAGTAATGAAAATTGAAAACCCATCTTTCCTGAGTGTGATAAATTAACACATCTCGGACGGTGTTTGCATTTATAGTATAAAAGGAAGAGAGAAGGAGAGATTAGGATGAAATATTCCATTAGCATAATGAAAATCCAGTACATGTAAGGTACTAGAATTATCATGACATTTGGATGGGGGGAGGTGAGAAGAGAAAACAAAATAATGGAACTTGTAAAAGGAATTGAAAGAAAAAGGAAGAGAGGTTCCTCTCTTGAGTACTCCTCATTGAGAAACTCCTTAAAACATTTGTTTTTAGCCTTTTGGTGAGACCAGCAGGTCTTGGACGTGAGGAAGGAGGTCTTGGGAAGAGTATTTGGCAGAATTTAGGCAATGCTTGAAGCTTGAGTGGTGTGGGAGGAAGAGGGGGTGAAGGGTGGTTTATATAGTGGAGGGGAGAGGGGATTTCTCTATATTATATTCATTAATTTATTATTTCTCCACAAGACAAGGAATACTCAGTTTTCCATGATCAAGAATAGTAAATTTATCTTGTGAATCTGAATTAATTGGGTTTACATCAGCAGAACATCATACATGACTCTATAATTAGTATATTTAGCTTATTTTGTAAATTATGATATTTCACTATTGAAAAAAATTCAAGTATTTCAGAAAAATACAAAAAATTCACCCTAACCATTTTTAGACCTGTAGAATCCAAAAATAGTCCATTTTTTGAAAATAATTTTCTAAATATGATTAATAAAATATTTAATTAAAATCATTTTTAATTGAAAAATATACACTTTAAATATTTATCTTCATTTTTAAGGTGCCTAAATTTATTTATACATCAATGGGTATGGATACTATTCATAAGATCCATATTACTATTTAAAAGCGTAAATTACTATTTATAAGGGTAGATTACTATTTATAAGGGTAGGTTACTATTCACCAAAAATTAAGTTAATTCCATCACTCTAAATAACTTACCGATTGCAACCATGTATATCAGATTTTCAAAATTCTTCCTTGTGTGTGTGCCGCTTTTGCAGTTGTACCCAAATTTTTATAACGAAGTGGTGTTTTGTAGAGACCCAGTGTTTCATGCATTCTATATTAAATTTATTTGTAAATTCTTGGGGTGTTACATTATCCCCACTTTTGGAAAATTGCATCCTCACAATTTTATTTACTTATTAAAAAAAGTGAGGGTACCTTGATCATGATGTCCATCTGGTTTCATTATCATCTTGCTCACGTAAATATAAGACCCATGCATTGCAACAATGATTTAGAGATCCTTCAAAATCATTTGTTTCCTTCATCCAGATACACCTTGAACAACTTGGGTCATATGGGTGTTCACAGAAAAATAGTTTCGGAAAATAATTATGCATGACATATAATTTCAAAACATCTGATAAAACTTGATTTTTATAAAACAGTCGGACCGAATTTGAGTTGAAACTTTCAATCAATGGTCCTTTTAAAATTCCATAAGTATGTGCTGAAAGATTATATTTCAAAAGCAAATATAAATAAGTTAAACAATGGTCTCATTCTTCAGCACCTTTTTCAAAATCATAATATGCTTCAAAATCTTGTGATAAGGTAAAATATTTGAAAATACCTTGATAATATTTACCTTTCTTGAAAATATGCGAATATTGAGAAAATAGGATTTGATTAAATACAAATCATGATCCACGATGATATCAAGGTATAGTGGAGGTGTTTGATATCTCAAACAATTGCTTGCAAGTGAGTTGTATGTTAGAAAATGTTTCAGAATTGTCGGGACATGACTTTGTAATAATTATTGCAAGCAAGTCATCAGGAAGGGATATGAATGTCATTTGAGATCCTCCTCCTTCTATTTGTAACTGACTTTCCTTGATCTGAAAAGTTATAAAACAAAGATTTAACTTAAAGAATAGACATAGCGACTAACCATACGTTTAATGAAAACTCATAATCCCTAAAGTTGTCTATGAGTATTGATTCCCATTCTTCCATTAGGAAACATTTCTAAATAATTTCATACACTAGATTAGGTTATGAATCATAATTTATACTCTCAATTTGAAAAGTACTTAGCATAAATTAAAATTCTATGCATAGTTAATCTCATAGACATGGTTTCTCTGAGGAAAAATTTACATTAAAATCCTTTATAATGCCTTGTAAAGAAAATGTGAATTATCCTAAGCATATCCCTCGGGAGTGTCAATACCAAGAGTGCATCAAGACACGTTGTCATGTACCAGGATACCCCGAGTCATGCTCGAAACTCCTTGTCGGAGTTTTCACCCCTAGGCATATCTGTGCCGGAGCCACATCTAACTGTTTGTATCCTGACAGAGATGCATTTGCTAGAAAAATTCACATAATCTATTCCTTACCAAAATACCAGGACGTTCTTGTATTTTTATCCTCAAAAACTATCTTAGGGACTCTTCCCTAATCTACGTCCTCTAAATCTAGTTTTCAAGTTTTCTACTAAACTTCATCTGATACCATCTGTAACACCCCGACCCCTCTAGACTGGAGCCGGTGCATTACTAAGTACATTGGCATGGTTAGAAGGAATGAAAGCCCGAAGGAACGATCAGTTTAGTAGTCTTGAAAAAACTAGATACATATATGTAACTCAAATTACATTGAGAAGGTACAAAATACAGTGCATAACAAAAACTAAAAACCGCTTCCATAGAAACTCAATAAGTGATCTCCTCTTCATAACCTGTTGGAGGTAAACAAATGAAAGGGGTGAGCACAAACGCTCAGTAAAGGTTAAAAAAATAGAAGAAGCATGAATCAATAATAACTAAATCATAAACAAATTGACATAGTCAATATGGCATGATGAATAAATGAAAAACTCACGCCATTAATAAACTGAGAATGAAACTGCATCCATAGATTTTGTCATAGTGAAAACCTCATGGATAGTAATAACTAATAATGAATAAAGAGAATGTTTATTAATTGGATATCATGTATCTGGCACATGATATCATAATACTATTAAAACAGTTTAGTTTTGTGGGTAGAAACCTGTCTGATTTTTTGGAAACAAACTTGAAAGGTTTGTCGCCAAATTGATTATCTCATGAGACCTGTCGATGCATCGAGGGGCTATAGCGGGCCTCGCCTGTCACTGCATGTCCAAATCATTCTTTATACATTTATTCAATAAAAGAGCAATATGCATTTACATTATCCGTATAGAATAGAGGATACAGATTCATCAACACTTCCACATTTAAAACAACATTCGAAATAAATACCGTATGTAAAATGGTATACAACTTAGACAATAATCATATCCATGATATGAGAATATGAATATTTAATAGAATTATAATTTCAAATGAAATGTGATCTCAAATGGGTAGTAGGTGCACCACATAAGAATTATTAGGTGCACAATACAAAGTAAGTCACAACGAAATAGAAAATTGAGACAAAGTCCCTTACCACAATGTAATTAGTCGAATCATATGACCAAAACATAATAACCATCAAATGAATCATTGAATACCATGAATATAAAAATAATCATGATATTATATGACAAATGGCAGTACACATACACCGCATTCAAGAAATAAGTGGCAAACATTAGAAATATCACAGAAATGAAGGTGAGACTAGAAAACCCCTTACAAACATTTCGGCATGGTAACGAGTGTTCTTGTGAGGGCTTAATGAGAGGTAAAAGGGTATCCCATTATTTATATATCGTAAGGTCCGTATGGGGGAGATGAGAAAACATACCCCATCATTAGAAATTAAAAATAAAAGGGCACAACATAGGGGAAATTCTTGAACAAAAGTGAGAGAGATGATCCCTTACCAAGAACGTATCCTTAGATTGAGGAAAAATCAATGACATAATTATGTGTGACAAACATAAACCCACACAATAAAAGTTGATATACAGAATAAAACAATCATAGGTCATTCACACATATTCTGAAAAAATACAAAACCAATGATATTGATGTTTAACTCAACGAATGAAAATTGAGTTAAGATATCCCTTACAAAGATTGTGTCATTAGAGTGACGAAAAATCAATGAAATATTTATGCGTGACAAATAAAAATCCACAAAATATAAGTGGGTATACAATATAAAAATATCATAGGTCATTCACACATATTCTTGGAACAATGTAACCAGTGAAATAGATGTTTAACTCAAAGAATGAAAATTGAGTTAAGCAATCCCTTACCTTATGCTCGAAGGTGTTCTTGATTGTTCTTAATGACCTGAATAATCAAATTTAGCTTCATTAATTAATAAGTCCAGAACCTCATAAACATGTATTTGATATGGTATAACCTTATTAGTTTCATTAATGACATTTTTGATGGGTTTAAGAGATTCAATTTTATTGTTTTAGAAGCATTTTCTTCTTTGGTTTTCAGGATCCGTTTACCTGTATTCATGAATGGAAGTTCATTTGAAATGTGGTTAAACATCCAGAATTGTTAATATATAATATTAGTGACATTAAAGATATATAAATGATCTTATAATGATTCTGGTTATATTCCATGAGGATGACTCATTCGATGAGTTAATGACAAACACTTGGATTTGGCTTGGTGATTTTGTGTACAATGAACTTGTTTTGTATTATTATTCCATATTACGAGTGTGTAAGGATTCCAGAACATTAAATAAGATAAAATACATATATTATGATCTAGTTCAACCATTTAAAAGGTTTCATGACAAGTCTTCAAGATAGTAATTCAAATTGAAAACTCATCTTCCTTGAGTGTGATAAATTAACACATCTCGGACGGTGTTTGCATTTATAGTATAAAAGGAAGGGAGAAAGAGAGATTAGGATGAAATATTCCATTAGCATAATGAAAATCCAGTACCTGTAAGGTACTGGAATTATCATGGCATTTGGATGGGTGGAGGTGAGAAGAGAAAACAAAATAATGGAACTTGTGAAAGGAATTGAAAGAAAAAAGGAAGAGAGGTTCACCTCTTGAGTACTCCTCATTGAGAAACTCTTTAAGACCTTTGTTTTTGGCCTTTTGGTGAGACCAGTAGGTCTTGGACGCAGAGGAGGAGGTCTTGGGAAGAGTATTTGGTAGAATTTAGGCAAGGTTTGAAGCTTGAGTGGTGTGGGAGGAAGAGGGGGTGATGGGTGGTTTATATAGTGGAGGGGAGAGGGTATTTCTCTATATAATATTCGTTAATTTATTATTTCTCCAAAATACAAGGAATAACGAGTCTTCCATGACCAAGAATAGTAACTTTATCATGTGAATCCGAATCAATTGGGCTTACTTCAGCATAACATCATACATGAATCTATAATTAGTGTATTTAGCTTATTTTGTAAATTATGGTATTTCAATATTCATAAAAAATTCATGTATTTCAGAAAAATATCAAAAATTCACTCTAACCATTTTTCGACGTGTAGAATCCAAAAATGAAGTCTATTTTTCAAAAATAATTTTCTAAATATGATTAATTAAATATTTAATTAAAATCATTATTTAATCAAAAAATATACACACTTAAAATATTCATCTTCATTTTTAAGGTGCCTAAATTTATTTATACATTCATGGGTATGGATACTATTCATAAGATTCATATTACTATCCATAAGGGTAAGTTACTATTCATAAGGGTAGGTTACTATTCATAAGGGTATGTTACTATTTACCGAAAATTAAGTTAATTCCATCAGACTCTAAGTAACTTACTGATTGCAACCATGTATGTAAGATTTTCAAAATTCAAATCACAGAGCTGACAAATTTAAGTTTAATGGCTAGGTTATAACGAAGTGGTGTTTCGTAGAGACTCAGTATTTCATGCATTCTATATTAAATTTATTTGTAAATTTTTGGGGTATTACAAACTTCCTATCTAACTCTAAAAAATTTATTATCTATAGGTTTTCTCGTTTCATCTAAATTGAATTTAGAAAATTTACAAGAATGAAGATTAAAACTTTTGACCAGCTCTCTAACATACTTAGTTTGATTTAGAAGTATACCATTACATTTCAAGAAAATTTTAAGTTCAATAATTTTTTTAATTCACCCATTAAACTCATGTCAAATTCAGAATTCACCATCTTAGAAAAATCATTACATAAAAAATCACTTAAATATCCAAACATAATATCATCACTATATATTTTCACAATTAAAATATCTTTTGAAACTTTAATAAAGAAAGATTTAAAATGTTTAAAATACTTTTTAAAACATAAAACGTGTTTTAAAACATTTTTCTTTAAAAATAGATTTGAAAACTTTTAAAGGAATCATTGATAACCATAAAACATTTTTGAAAAACCCTTTTCATTGAAAACCACTTTAAAAATAATGAATATCCAGAATATTAGGGAAACATTTTCTTTGAAAAAAAGAGTAACTTTTTAATATTGTAAAGGAAGATTCCAGGGAATATTGGTCATGATGGCGGGTAAATCCGTACATGATGTATGAGGTAAGAAGAACATTCCTTTTTTTGCATGGTAAAAGGTTAGAAAAATGACTTATTTGAAAAGCGATAAGAAGATTCCTTTGAAAACATTGGTAAAAGAAAAAAATGGGGAAAATAGACTTTTAAAGATTATAGGAGAATAGTAGAATATTCTTGGAAACCCTTTTTAGGAAACATGGGTTTGAAGGAACATAGTTTTCCAACTAAAGAGAGGGTAATGCCGAGCTTCCTTAAAAACACTTTCTTAACTATCTTATGTACCAAAGAGTATAAAAATGGTACCAATACATGATTATATTATGAATAAACATATGAGAAGAAAATTTATGAATTTTCTTGAGAGATGGATCATAAGATTTCAATAAATGAAACATAATCATAAACAATTTCGATAAACGATGAGATTGTTTCAATAAACTCTTACCACATGGTAACTTGAGATCATACTCTCCATGTAAGAAAATGAAATTAAATGAAGATTAAAATATCATTATATGAAGTATATTCAAGATATAATATCTCAAATGAAAGTATATACACCTCAAAAAATAATGTAGGTTCATAATAAAATATGTGCCTCGAAGAAGGAAAATTGAGATAAAACTATCTTATCGATTTCGTAGATTTTGAAACATTAACCCCATGAAATAAAGATCATAGAATGGATATGTAAATAACCATAAATTTAAGTATAATAATAATTTACTACATCCATGGACAATATACACACCACACAGAAGGAATGAGTGGTGAATGAAGCATGTATCCCACAAAAATAAAAAATGAGATGAAATCCCCTTACCTTGTGTCTTGACTCTTGTCGTACTTGTTCAAACCACCTATATAATAAATATAAATTTATTATGAATCTTTTACAAAACTATATTATTATATCTAATACCATATATGGTTTGATTACGACCATATATTACCTGTTTTTTAACAATCATATGTTAAGTTTTCCACTTTGGGTAATATTCGCTTTGTTCTTCGCATGTGTCTTAATTTGTTATATCATTGGTTCTTATACTTATATCATGATTTACATAATTTAAATCATGATATAAATATCATTTATATTCAGTATATGTGTATTATAATAATCTATAGAATATATATGTATGAAATGGAATACACCGTTCATGGAGATAGTAAACCGTACGTACTCATAAATGCTGTTTCTGTTTTTATTGTCGTATTGAATGAAAGAAGGTAAATGAAATATGTGTATATATATGTATATATATATATCATTATTCCAGTAGAATTATTATATCATATATATCATATAAGTTCACTAAATTCATCCTTAATACATTCCATGTAGTGTGTGAATGAATCACATCGCTTTGAGAGGGCGGTAATCCACACTTCCTCAAACAAGATTATCATATTTACACCAAATGGAGAGTATATAGATATGTGTTGTAAAAGGATTACAGGTCATAATAAATATAATATATAACATATATAAATAAAGTGTTCATCATACTTTCCACCATGAGAGGCGGTAAGGAAAAATAAACAATCATCGTTTTGTGAGGTGGTAGTTCACCGTACACATAAACAGTATATTCGTTACCTATTAGATGGAGGTGTGTGTAAGTGTAGGTATAAACCTAAGCATAAAAATATCCTAGTATATTTAAGATAATGGTGTTGTTATACAATCATGGAATAAATAAAGTGGAGGGGGTGAAGAAAGAAAATAAAAGAAAGGAGATCGAGAGAAGACGTTACCTCTTAATCGGGTAACTCCTTTTGGTTTGTGCCAAAAGGATTTCTTGGATTGCTTTCTACCTAAGGAGATATTTCTAGGAGGAAGGGAGGGATGTTGGTAAGTGGATTGGTAAGATATTGGCCAAACCTAAGTGGTTTGAGAGGTGTGAAGAAGAGAAAGAGGTGATGACCTTTTACAGGGAAGGGAAAGGACACACTTGACATTTTTGAAAACAACACCATTATCTCGACGCATCCCGTCCGGCCTCCGCTGTGTCGCGCGACTTCTAGACGTCCGCGGCCCTCCCAACTCCCTTTAGGCGGATCCTCCCGCCGGCTCCCTATGCGGTGTTCCAACTCCGCCTCCAACGCGGATAACTGGCACCGCCCTCCCTACGGAGTCCCAGCTTTGCCTCTCTCGGCGCCTCCCGGTCACCCGCCCTCTAGCGGCTTGCACGAGCCGCGACCTCATCCTATGCGCGCGACAGACCAGGTGGCCTCCCCTCTCCCAAATCTGGCCTGATCTGTCTGGATCCCATCGCCAACCTCTTCTTGCGATGGCTCCTCTGCCTCTCCTCCCTATCGGATTTCCCCCCATCGCGAGCGCCTGATGCGCATCACCCTCCATCCCTCCAGTCCAGCGAAGCCTGCACGACGCCTCCACCACTGCTCCCTCCATGCCGACCTTGTCCTACGACAGCCCCTGCCTCCATGCCGGCCTCCTCCTGCGGAATCCCCGCCTCCCGATGCCCGATGACTCCACGCGCGCCTCCTCCTCCGACCGGCCCGCCCGTGCGGCTTTCCAGGCGCTCCTATGACCAACCCCACCATTGCAGATTTCCCTGGGCTCTATCATCCGGTCTCGATTATGCGACTTTCCCGAGGCCTCATTGGCACATCCTTTTCAACAGTTTCTTCCATCATCCATCACCTTACTGAGGGGGACCAGCAGTCTTGGCAGTTTATCTTTTCTTCTATTTTGTCTTCTTTTGTAATCATGTTGGGTATGTTCATCTTGAGTAGAAGTGTTTGCAGCGTTTGTTGATTGCATTGTTTTTCTTTTTTGTGTTCAAGCTAGGTACACTTAGCTTGAGGGGGAGTGTCAAAGTCTGTATCCCACATCAGATTTATGGTCTGATGTGGTCTTTAGTATTCATTATAAAATAACCTCAAGACCTCCTTTAGAGATATGCCTTGGGTATTGTGTATCCACTCTTTTAACAATTTTTAATGCGGTTTGAGTAATTATATTTTAGAAAATAACACGATGACAAAATTTTCAGTTGAATTTACTTTCCTTACATGATGATGAAACAATTGATTTCAATATCTTAGCTCGATTGTAATGTAACAACAAGTCTCAGACTCTTACTATATGGATCAAACATATCCAATCAACTCTATTGATGATCGTATTTTCATTGAAACCGTTTGCATTTATAGTATAAAAGGAAGGGAGAAAGAGAGATTATGATGAAATATTCCATTAACATAATGAAAATCCAGTACATGTAAGGTACTGGAATTATCATGACATTTGGATGGGGGGAGGTGAGAAGAGAAAAAATAAATAATGGAACTTGTAAAAGAAATTGAAAGAAAAAGGAATTGAAAGAAAAAGGAAGAGTGGTTCACCTCTTGAGTACTCCTTATTGAGAAACTCCTTAAGACCTTTGTTTTTAGCCTTTTGGTGAGACCAGCAGGTCTTGTACGTGAGGGATGAGGTCTTGGGAAGAGTATTTGGCAGAATTTAGGCAATGCTTGAAGCTTGAGTGGTGTGGGAGGAAGAGGGGGTGAAGGGTGGTTTATATAGTGGAGGGGAGAGGAGATTTCTCTATATTATATTCATTAATTTATTATTTCTCCACAAGACAAAGAATACTCAGTTTTCCATGATCAAGAATAGTAATTTTACCATGTGAATCCGAATCAATTGGGTTTACATCAGCAAAACATCATAAATGACTCTATAATTAGTGTATTTAGCTTATTTTGTAAATTATGATATTTCACTATTGATAAAAAATTCAAGTATTTTAGAAAAATACAAAAAATTCACCCTAACCATTTTTAGACGTGTAGAATCCAAAAATAGAGTCCATTTTTCAAAAATAATTTTCTAAATATGATTAATTAAATATTTAATTAAAATCATTTTTTAATCGAAAAATACACACTTTAAATATTTATCTTTATTTTTAAGATGCCTAAATTTATTTATCTTCATTTTTAAGGTGCCTAATTTATTTATACATTCATCGGTATGGATACTATTCATAAGATTCATATTATTATTCATAAGGGTAAATTACTATTCATAAGGGTAGGTTACTATTTATAAGGGTAGATTACTATTCACCGAAAATTAAGTTAATTCCATCACTCTAAATAACTTACCGATTGCAACCATGTATATTAGATTTTCAAAATTCAAATCACAGAGCTGAAAAATTTAAGTTTAATGGCCAGGTTATAACGAAGTGGTGTTTTGTAGAGACTCAGTGTTTCATGCATTCTATATTAAATTTATTTTTAAATTCTTGGGGTGTTAAATTATTCCCACCTTTAGAAAATTGCGTCCTCACAATTTTCTTTACTTATTAAAAAAAGTGAGGGTACCCTGATCATGGTGTCCATCTGGTTTTGATTATCATCTTGCTCACGCAAATATAAGACCCATGCATTGAAACAATGATTTAGAGATCCTTCAAAATCATTTGTTTCCTTCATCGAGATACACCTTGTACAATTTGGGTCATATGGGTGTTCACAAAAAAATAGTTTCGGAAAATAATTATGCATGACATATAATTTCAAAACATTTGATAAAACTTGATTTTTATAAAACAGTCGGACCGAATTTGAGTTGAAACTTTCAATCAATGGTCTTTTTAAAATTCCATAAGTATGTGATGAAAGATTATATTTCAAAATCAAATATAAATAAGTTGCACAAGGGTATCCTTCTTCATCCCCCTTTTCAAAATCATAATATGCTTCAAAATCTTGTGATAAGGTAAACTATTTGAAAATACCTTGATAATATTTACCTTTCTTGAAAATATGAGAATATTGAGAAAATAGGATTTGATTAAATACAAATCATGATCCACGATGATATCGAGGTATAGTGGAGGTGTTTGATATCTCAAACAATTGCTTGCAAGTGATTTATATGTTAGAAAATGTTTCAGAATTGTCGGGACATGACTTTGCAATAATTATTGCAAGCAAGTCATCAAGAAGGGATATGAATGTCATTTGAGATCCTCCTCCTTCCATTTGTAACTGACTTTCCTTGATCTGAAAAGTTATAAAACAAGGATTTAACTTAAAGAATGGACATAGCGACTGACCATACGTTTAACGAAAACTCATAATCCCTAAAGTTTTCAATCAGTATTGATTCCCATTCTTCCATTAGGCACCATTTCTAAATAATTTCATACACTAGATTTGGTTATGAATCATAATTTATAATCTCAATTTGAAATGTACTTATCATAAATTAAAATTTAATGCATAGTTAATCTCATAGACATGGTTTCTCTGAGGAAAAATTTACATTAAAATCCTTTATAATGCCTTGTAAAGAAAATGTGAATTATCCTAAGCATATCCCCTGAGAGTGTCAATACCAAGAGTGCAGCAAGGCCTATTGTCATGTACGAGGATACCCCGAGTCATGCTCGAAACTCCTTGTCGGAGTTTTCACCCCTAGGTATATCTGTGCCAAAGCCACATCTAACTGTTTATATCCTGGTAGAGATGCATTTGCTAGAAATATTCACATAATCTATTCCTTACCAAAATACCTGGATGTTATTTTATTTTTATCCTCAAAGACTATCTTAGGGACTCTTCCCTAATCTACATCTTCTAAATCTAGTTTCCAAGTTTTCTATTAAACTTCCTCTGATACCAACTGTAACACCCCGACCCCTCTAGACCGGAGTCAGTGCATTACTAAGTACATTGGCATGGTTAGAAGGAATGAAAGCCCAAAGGAACGATCAATTTAGTAGTCCTGAAAAAACTAGATACATATATGTAACTCAAATTACATTGACAAGGTTCAAAATACAGTGCATAACAAAAACTAAAAACCCGCTTCCATAGAAACTCAATAAGTGATCTCCTCTTCATAACCTATTGGAGGTAAAAAAATGAAAGGGGTGAGTTCAAACACTCAGTAAGGATTAAAAAAATATAAGAAGCAAGAATCAATAATAACTGAATCATAAACAACTTGACATAGTCAATATGGCATGGTGAATAAATGAAAAACTCACGCCATTAATAAACTGAGAATGAAACTGCATCCATAGATTTTTTCATAGTGAAAACCTCATGGATATTAATAAATAATAACGAATAAAGAGAATTTTTATTAATTGTACGTCATGTATCTGACACATGATATCATAATACCGTTAAAACGGTTTAGTTCTGTGAGTAGAAATCTGTCTGATTTTTTGGAAACAAACTCAAAGGGATTGTCGCCAAACTGATTATCTCATGAGACCTGTCATGCATCGAGGGGCTATAGAGGTCCTTGCCTGTCACTACATGTACACAACATTCTTTATACATAGATTCAATAAAAGAGAAATATTCATTTACATAATCTGTATAGAGTAGAGGATACAGATTCATCAATACTTCCACATTTAAAACAACATTCGAAATAAATACCGTATGTAAAATGGTATACGACTTAGAAAATAATCATATCCATGATATTAGAATATGAATATTTAATAGAATTATAATTTCAAATGAAATGTGATCTCAAATGGTTAGTGGGTACACCACATAAGAATTATTAGGTGCACAATACAAAGTAAGTCACAACGAAATAGAAAATTGAGACAAAGTCCCTTACTACAATGTAATTAGTCGAATCATATGACCAAAACATAATAACCATAAAATGAATCATTGAATACCATGAATATAAAAACAATCATGATATTATATGACAAATGGAAGTACACATACATCACATTCAAGAAATAAGTGGCGAACATTAGAAATCTCATAGAAATAAAGGTGAGATGAGAAAACCCCTTACAAACATTTCGGCATGGTAATGAGTGTTCTTGTGAGGGATTAATGAGAGGTAAAGGGGTATACCATTATTTATATATCATAAGGGAAGTATGGGGGAGATGCGAAAAGATACTCCATCATTAGAAATTAAAAATAAAAAGTCACAACATAGGGGAAATTCTTGAACAAAAGTGAGAGAGATGATCCCTTACCAAGAACGTATCCTTAGATCGAGGACAAATCAATGAAATAATTATGTGTGAAAAACATAAACCCACACAATAAAAGTGGATATATAGAATTAAACAATCATAGGTCATTCACACATATTCCAAGAAAATAAAAAACCATTGACATTGATGTTTAACTCAACGAATGGAAATTGAGTTAAGATATACCTTACAAAGATTGTGTCATTAGAGTGATGAAAAATCAATGAAATATTTGTGCATGACAAATAAAAACCCACAAAATATAAGTGGGTATACAGTATAAAAATATCATAGGTCATTCACACATATTCTTGGAACAATGTAACCAGTGAAATAGATGTTTAACTCAAAGAATGAAAATTGAGTTAAACAATCCCTTAGCTTATGCTCGAAGGTGTTCATGATTGTTCATAACGACCTGAATAATCAAATTTAGCTTCATTAATTAATAAGTCCAGAACCTCATAAACATGCAATTGATATGGTATAACCTTATTAGGTTCATTAATGGCATTTTTTATGGGTTTAAGAGATTCAATTTTGTTGTTTTAGAAACATTTTCTTCTTTGGTTTTCGGGATCCGTTTACTTGTATTCATGAATGGAAGTTCATTTTAAATGTGGTTAAACATCCAGATTTGTTAATATATAATATTAGTGAAATTAAAGAGATATAAATGATCTTATAATGATTATGGTTATATTTCATGAGGATGACTCATTCGATGAGTTAATGATAAACGCTTGGATTTGGCTTGGTGGTTTTGTGTACAATGAACTTGTTTTGTATTATTATTCCATATTACGAGTGTGTAAGGATTCCAGAACATTAAACAAGATAAAATACATATATTATGATCTGTTTCAACCATTGAAAAGGTTTCATGTCCAGTCTTCAAGATAGTAATGCAAATTGAAAACTCATCTTCCTTGAGTGTGATAAATTAACACATCTCTAACGGTGTTTGCATATATAGTATAAAAGGAAGGGAGAAAGAAAGATTAGGATGAAATATTCCATTAGAATAATGAAAATCCAGTACCTATAAGGTACTGGAATTATCATGGCATTTGGATGGGTGGAGGTGAGAAGAAAAAACAAAATAATGGAACTAGTAAAAGGAATTGAAATAAAAAGGAAGAGAGGTTCACCTCTTGAGTACTCCTCATTGAGAAACTCCTCAAGACCTTTGTTTTTGGCCTTTTTGTGAGACCAGAAGGTCTTGGATGTGGAGGAGGAGGTCTTGGGAAGAGTATTTGGCAGAATTTAGGCAAGGCTTGAAGCTTGAGTGGTGTGAGAGGAAGAGGGGGTGATGGGTGGTTTATATAGTGGAGGGGAGAGGGGATTCTCTATATTATATTCATTAATTTATTATTTCTCCACAAGACAAGGAATAAAGAGTCTTCCATGACCAAGAATAGTAATTTTATCATGTGAATCTGAATCAATTGCGCTTACTTCAGCAAAAAATCATACATGACTCTATAATTAGTGTATTTAGCTTATTTCGTAAATTATGATATTTCACTATTCATAAAAAATTCATGTATTTCAGAAAAATACCAAAAATTCACTCTAACCATTTTTCGACGTGTAGAATCCAAAAATGAAGTCTATTTTTCAAAAATAATTTTCTAAATATGATTAATTAAATATTTAATTAAAACAATTATTTAATCGAAAAATATAAACACTTTAAATACTCATCTTCATTTTTAAGGTGCCTAAATTTATTTATATATTCATGGGTATGAATACCATTCATAAGATTCATATTAATATCCATAAGGGTAAGTTAATATTCATAAGGGTAGTTTACTGTTCATAAGGGTAGGTTACTATTCACCAAAAATTAATTTAATTCCATCAGACTCTAAGTAACTTACTGATCGTAACAGTGTATGTCAGATTTTCAAAATTCAAATCATAGAGATGAAAAATTAAAGTTTAATGGCTAGGTTATAACGAAGTGGTGTTTTGTAGAGACTGAGTATTTCATGCATTCTATATTAATTTTTTTTGTAAATTTTTGGGATGTTACAAACTTCCTATCTAACTCTAAACAATTTATTATCTATAGGTTTTATTGTTTCATCTAAATCCAATTTAGAAAATTTACAAGAATTAAGATTAAACATTTTGACCAGCTCTGTAACATACTTAGTTTGATTTAGAAGTATACCATTACTTTTCAAGAAAATTTGAAGGTCAATAATTTTTTTAATTCACCCATTAAACTCATGTCAAATTCCGAATTCACCATCTTAGAAAAACCATTACATAAAAATTCACTTAAATATCCAAACATAATATCATCACTATATATTTTCACAATTAAAATATCTTTGGAAACTTTAATAAAGAAATATTTAAAATGTTTAAAATAATTTTTAAAACATAAAACAGGTTTGAAAACCTTATTCTTTAAAAATAGCTTTGAAAACTTTTAAAGGAAACATTGATAACCATAAAACATTTTTGAAAAACCCTTTTCATTGAAAACCACTTTAAAAATAATGAATATCCAGAATATTTGGAAAACATTTTCTTTTAAGAAATATTAACCTTTTAATATTGTAAAGGAAGATTCAAGGGAATATTGGTCATGATGGCGGGTAAATCCGTACATGATGTACGAGGTAAGAAGAACATTCCTTTTTTGCACGGTAAAAGGTTAGAAAAATGACTTATTAGAAAAGCGATAAGAAGATTCCTTTGAAAAAATTTGTAAAAGAAAAAAGTGGAAAATAGTCTTTTAAAGATTATAGGAGAATAATAGAATATTCTTGGAAACCGTTTTTGGGAAACATGGTTTTGAAAGAACATAGTTTTCCGACTAAAGAGAGGGTAATGCTGAGCTTCCTTAAAAACACTTTCTTAGCTATCTTATGTACCAAAGAGTATAAAAATGGTACCAATACTTGATTATATTATGAATAAACATATGAGAAGAAAATTTATGAATTTTCTTGAGAGATTAATCATAATATTTGGATAAATGAAACATAATCATAAACAATTTCGATAAACGATGAGATTGTTTCAATAAACTCTTACCACATGGTAACTTGGGATCATAATTTCCATGTAAGAAAATGAAATTAAATTAAGATTAAAATATCATTATATGAATTGTATTAAAGATATAATATCTCAAATGAAAGTATATACACCTCAAAAAATAATGTAGGTTCATAATAAAACATGTGCCTCGAAGAAGGAAAATTGAGATAAAACTGTCTTATCGATTTCGTAGATTTTGAAACATTAACCCCATAAAATAAAGATCATAGAATGGATATGTAAATAACCATAAATTTAAATATAATAATAATTTACTACATTCATGGACAATATACACACCACACAGAAGGAATGAGTGGTGAATGAAGCATGTATCTCATGAAAATAAAAAATGAGATGAAATCCCCTTACCTTGTGTCTTGACTCTTGTCTCACTTGTTCAAACCAACTATATAATAAATATAAATTTATTATGAATCTTTTGAAAAAATATATTATTATATCTAATACCATATATGGTTTTATTACGACCATATATTACCTGTTTTTTTAACAATCATATGTTAAGGTTTCCACTTTGGGTAATATTCGCTTTGTTCTTCGCATGTGTCTTAATTTGTTATATCATTGGTTCTTATACTTATATCATGATTTAGATAATTTAAATCATGATATAAATATCATGTATATTCAGTATATGTGTATTATAATAATCTATATAATATAGATGTATGAAATGGAATACACTGTTCATGGAGATAGTAAGTTGTACATATGCATAAACGCTGTTTCCGTTTTTATTGTCACATTGAATGAAATAAGTTAAATGAAATATGTGTATATATATGTATGTATATATCATTATTATAGTAGAATTATTATATCATATATATCATATAAGTTCACTAAATTTATCCTTAATACATTCCATGTAGCGTGTGAATGAATCACATCGCTTTGAGGGGGCGGTAGTCCACACTTCCTCAAACAAAATTATCATATTTACACCAAATGGAGAGTATATAGATATGTATTTTAAAATGATTAAAAGGAATAATAAATATAATATATAAAATATATAAATAGAGTTTTCATAAAACTTTCTACCATGAGAGGCGGTGCGGAAAAATAAACAATCATCATTTTGTGAGGCAGTAGTTCACCGTACACATAAACAGTATGTTTGTTACCTATTAGATGAAGGTGTGTGTAAGTGTAGGTATAACAATAAGAATAAAAACATCCTATTATATAAAATATAATGGTGTTGTTATACAATCATGGAATAAAGAGAGTGGAGGGGGTGAAGAAAGAAAATAAAAGAAAGGAGCTCGAGAGAAGACGTTACCTCTTAATAGGGTAACTTCTTTTGGTTTGTGCCAAAAGGATTTATTGGATTTATTTCTACCTAAGGAGAGGTTTCTAGGAGGAAGGTAGGGATGTTGGGAAGTGTATTGGGCAGATCTTGGCCGAACCTAAGTGGTTTGAGAGGTGTGAAGAAGAGGAAGAGGTGATGACCTTTTACAGGGAAGGGAAAGGACACACTTGACATTTTTGAAAACAAGTTAGGCGTACCCACATGTTTACCTAAAAAAAGTCATAAAAAACCAATCAAACTCAATAATTAAAGGTTTATATTCAAATAATGGCCAGATAATGGGTGTTTTACACGTTTCTAGGTCATTTTGGGTCTTAAATTTAAGGTTCAGTACTTTGTTAACCTAATTTTGTCTCTTAATCATTGTAATTAATGTTAATCAATTTCATTAATCTTTTTGGTAAAAAAAAAGTTGAACTTATTAGATATTATAAATTATTTTGATTCCAAATATAAAATCAATTTTTCCAAATTATAATCACATATGTGACAGAAATTAATTTTAAAATAATCCCACTGATGGGACGACACTGCGTGTTTTTAAAGTAAAAACGTCCAAAAGTTTACTAAGTTTTTATACCTAATTTCAAATTGAAATTGATTCTAATGAACTAAATTGGATTAATTTATAAAATTATTATCTAATTAAACTTTATATCCAATTTAAAATATAATTTAACCTTATAAATGAATTAGATGAAAAAACAGTTTTGAATTAAAATTCGGTATTTTTAACTATTCATTACAAAATGAAATCTTATAGAAAAATACCAAAAAATCATCATAACCTAATTTTTATGTTTCTATTTAAATTATGAAGTTTATTTTTATATATTAAATCTTTAAAAGTTCCAAAAATTTGATTTAAAATGGGTTCTCCTTTAAAAGGCGGTAGAACTACCTTTATAAAAATAGAGGGTTTTGAGCATAAAATTGGATTTGTTCTTATCTTATATCTATCAAATTCATTGGATGATTATCAAAAATATTTGGTTGAATATATAACATATAAATTTAATTAATATCGTTCACTATTAGTAATTAATTTAACTTATTAATGTAAATCATATTTTTCACATAAAAACAGACTTTTATAAAATCAGTCCCTTTATATTCATTTGGTTTCTATATTATTTTCTAATTAATAGGTAACCAATGAATTCAAATATATATATTAATAAGTTAGTTAATCCTATAATATTTAATTTAATTCCCATGTTACATCCTATTAAATAATATTATTTTAATAATTAATTATTGTTCAGTAACACTCAATCTTGCGTGTTACACAAGCCATTGAGAAAATCCAGTCTTGCGTGTAACGTATGATAACCTTGATGTTCCTTGTAGAGAAAGATAAAATTTATGTTGTATTTAGTGCATGATTAACTTGCTGTTGTGTATAACTCAATCCATACATAGTATTTTAATATAAAATAAACTATTTTCAGCGTTGCATGAAATGAAAAATATCAAAAGATTAAATTAATTTGAAAAAAAAATTCTAAAAATTTCAGGGTGTTACAATCCCTCATATGGCAGCTGAAGCACTGGTGAACTGATCAACTTCTCTATCAGGTAGTCAAATGCCACCTGACACTAATTCATCTAGAAAATCCCTAGTCCTTAGTCTAAGTTTTTAGAGGGGTTGTAATTTGATAGAATTGTGAGAAAAACCTCTAATAATAGCCCACAAGATCAAGGAAGCTGTGACCCTATAACACGTTCTTGGATGCTTCCCAAGAAAAAACTACCACAATCTTCAACGAGTCAATAAACACACCCTGTCAAGACACCACATGTCCAAGGAAGTGCACCTCCCATGTCCAAAACTTATGTTTGGATATTCCCATAGAGCTGATGGTGTCAAAGAACCTGCAGGAAATCTCTAAGGTTCTTAACACGATTATCTTATGACTTCAAGTATATGAGGGTGTCATTGCTGAACATGACTATGAATTAGTCCATAAACTCATAGAACCTGGAGTTCATGATCCCCATGAACACAATTGGTGCTTTTGTGACACTGAATGACATGACTAAGAACTTAAAGGGTCCATACCTACATCAGAAGATAGTGTTTGGGATATCCTTCTCTTTTACCTTCATCAAATGATATCTAGACTGCAGATCGATCTTCAAAAACCAACAGGATCCCTTCAATTGGTCGAGCATGTTGTTTATCCTTGAAAGGGGATGATGGTTCTTAACCATCACCAGGTTCAACCTTCGGTAGTCTATACATAGCCTCAGACTGCCATCCACATTCTTGAAAAATAACACCAAAGCAATCCAAGGAGATACACTAGGTTGGATAAATCCATTTTTCAACAAATCATCAATATATACCCTCAAATCCCACAATTCTATGGGTTCCATATGATAAGGATCCATCATAATCGAAAAGGATCTAGGTTGTACTCTACCCAGCTAGACATCACGTCGAGGGGGCAGTGACACAACCTCATCCAGGAAGACATCTAGAAACTCCTCAATAACTCTAGAATACTTCTCCACCTAGTCCTCTACTGATAACTCTTCCAATTGAGATAAAAGATGATCTGCATGCCTTCTACCCATATGATAGTTCTAATTGAAAATGAACACGACTTGATGACCCTCCACACTGGAAAACACTACTCTCATATGGAATAAATTGAAAAATGCATGTATGGAATACAACCAATCCATGCCTAGGATGACATCATATAGATGTATTTACATCAAAAAGAAATCCCCTATCGATTGATGTTGCTTTATCACCAGTCTACACTCCTAACACACATCCAACAACATATCCTAACCTCTAACTGGTGTGTATAACACCGGGGGAACCAAAAGTCTCTCCACCTCCAGTCTTAATATGAAAACTGGAGGAGGTGAAAAAATGAGTTTGAAGCTTTTGAACCAAACAAGGTAAAAAATAAGGTAGTTAATAAATTGATCATATCTCGAAAAACCTATGGCAATTTCAGCTTTGGCGCCTCTATATCATGCATCTATCCTTGGCTAACTCCCCTGCGTCACAGCTGTCAGCCTCCACAACTAGGCTTTGGTCTGGGTCTCTAAGGATGAGGACCATCATAGGGATGAACTCTTCCATCTCCATCTCCTCTAGTTTGAGAATATACCTACTAACCTAACTACTGAAAAAATGTTGGTGGTCTCTGCTGTTGATATGACATTGGGGGTAACTACTGCTGTTGTGGCCGAAAAGGGGTCTGACTGCCCATGCCATACTAACCTTCCTAAGTGGTTAGGAATTTATACTAGTAGTGACTATGACCCTCACATGTATAACACATGAATGAGGGCACCTTATTGGGTACTCAAGAACTTCCAACCCTAGAATAGTGTGAACCAAACTACTGAGGTCAGCTCCCTATCCATTGGAGCCTCGACCACCCCAATGTTTGTGATCCCCCATCTAAAGCTTGTCCCATCAAGAATCTTCGGTAACCTCTTTCCAGAGACACTCATCCCTACAAGTGCATCCTCTTGATCACTTATGTCTTCTTCTACACCTCAAAGTACATAGGAAGTATAAATGGAGTGACTGAATATCTTATCATTAGGAACAATGCCTCCTTGAGATGTTGTGCTAGAGAATCCTCACCCCAAAAAAGGTTAGGTAAAAAATGAAGAAGGTCCTTGAACCTGATCCCAAGCTCCTGCATGCTCAGGTTCCCTTATTGAAGGGAGAACATCTCCTGCCTCTTTTCCACCTTCATCATCAATGATAAAAAATTAAAATGAAACTCCCTATGGAAAACTGCCTAGGGAACATCTTTCATCTACCACTCTCTAAGATACAATATCCTCCATTGATGCACCACCCCTCGCATCTGGCTGATCGCTAACAAAACCTAGTAATCAGCTCAATCTTGAATTAGACTAAAGCTGATCTCAATCTCCTCCAACTAGTGTTACATATCCATATTGTAAATTCTCCCCTCATAATTTTCCAGACCCTGACACTAAAAAGTATGAAATGTATTCTACCACAACTTATCCTCTTCAGCAGGATCGATCCTTGATGATCAATTGGATCAGCCTACTAACCCCCCTGAAATACATGCAGATGATGATCGAAATCCATTTTTGAAAATAAGGAACAAGAGAAATCCTAATATCGGTAGTATGAAATTTATTAATATTCATTTATTTGAGTTTATTCTAATTTTTCGACATCAACCCATTCAATCACACGTGCAAACAAACATGATGCATGTACCTGTCCCAAGTATTTATGCTGCAAGAAACATCTCTTCTCTTAATAGGGTCAAAAAGCTTAGGGTCCTTGCATCAGAACACATAGATCCCTAAATAACGTGTCTTAGCCAGTATTCCTTTCTTATGTTACAAGTTAAGATCAACTGAAACCATTTCCCTACCAACCCATGCAAGCCTCACAATTTCCCAACTCCAAACTCCAATCCATCTCTCAACTAAAATATTTGATACCACTTTGTCACGACCCCCTTCATTGGTACCCCTATTGGTATGGCAATGAAGAGAATGATTGACCCCTAGAGTCTTCCTCCAATAGGCCCTGAGTTGGTGACTAACAATGAGGGTATAAACATACAATGGGGGGAATTACCCTCATAAAAGAAGTCAAGGACCAAAGATAATATGAAATCCACTGATCAACACAATGTTATAAAATATAAAATAATCATCACCTCAAAATTCATGTCAAGTAATAAAAATGAAATATCTAAATAAAAATAGTACCAAGGGAAATCTTAAGGCAACAACTCTAAAAAAAACCAACCTCCATGCCAGTAATGTCCAACTCAGTCTTTGAAACCCTCTTAAAATCCTGAAAAATAATTTATATATATATAGGGTGTGCGTAACATGTATACTCAATAGGATCATACCCAATGTCTCTCATGAAAATGTGAGAAGATCATACTAATGCTATGGTGAATAAATATCAGAACAAATAAGCACCTAGATTTGATAACCGCCCAATCCCAACCTCACCAAGGATCACTCGCCAAATAACACATACAATGTTGTAAGATAATATGAAAGGAATATATTTCATAGAACTCCACAACCACTCCAACACTATTCATAAGCCCACAATATCATTGTAATCCATGTGTCTCATATTTAAGGCAGTAGGATATCATGAACACGAAGGAAATAAACCTCACACCCTCCTCCTACCATGCATGACCCCTACCAAAAATCACATCAAGCACTACCACTAACCCATAATCTACCATCACTAGGAATCTTTAAGAATCACTACCAAATGAGCTAAACTCTCTAGGCATCACCAACAATTGATCCATCGTTTCTCTAAGCATCACCACAAAATGATCTATCATCTCTAGGCATCTCCACCAATAGATCTAGACTCACTACTACCATAGAGAGACTGGGGAAAACACCCAGAACCTAAAACCCCTGTTGGGTGTTATCATGAGGTTCTCGACTCAGGTAAGGTGAATATAAAAATCATATAAAAATACAATTATAATAATCGCACACAATAACCAGCCTAAGGGTTCATGATAATAGTACTTGAATAACCTGCATACAATGACCCTAGGCTTTTACAAATTTCACAACATGATTTTAAGCATAGTAAAACATCATATTACAAGCCAAGGATCGTAAATTTTAGTGTCTTGGAAGACTAGGTACATAAAAATGAAAAGATGGGACTGAATATAACATTTATTTATTTAATCTTCATAAAGAGCTCCTAAGTTCCATTATGCTCATACATCTTCATAGGATAACCAGGGGATAACATGAACAAATGGATGAGTTAAAAATCCCAGTAAGGGAATAAACATAAGAATAAAGCTTTAGCACATGAGTTAGAAGGTATAACACAATGATATAAAAAGGCATGGAACATATGAAATCATAACATATAAACATGAGATCATATAAACATGAATTCATGGTAATGTGGAAGAAACATAAAACATGACTTTAGCACAAGTCAAGGCTCGTTGCACATAGAGGAGAACAAGTTAAGGTTAACTACCAAGACCGTTGCACATGGTAGCATGAGTCAAGGCTAACTGCTAAGTCCGTTGCACATAATGTCTCATGAGACTCAACTTTACCCAATGCATTGGAGCGTTATCTGGACACACCCATCATAAAATGTTCATGAATATGATTTTCACATAAAGAATCATACATAATCAACCATACATAAACATAAGGGTACCCATGAAAAGAAATGAGTATCATACTCATGTCATAAAGCATAATAAATGGGTGTATCATACAAGTATCCATGAAAGAAAATAATTATAATATACATGGAAATTCACAAGGGAAAATAGGCATATATCATGGTAAGTGATTTCAAATAGAAGTGATAAAATGTAGAAAGAGTATTTAAGAAATTTTAGCATTAAAACATTTTAGTGCGGTTTAAGGAAAATACTAAAGAGCATTTAAAATAGAAAAGATAATAATATATTATATAAAACTAGAAGTGAGCCAAGAAGGTTTCTATAATAAAAATACTGGTTTTATAAAAATAATGGTGTCTTAAAATAGATTATGGAGTGCACTTGAAATTGGGTATGAATTCGGGAAGTTCCCTTAAAATGAGTTTGATTATCAGGAAGTATTGAGGAGTGAATCATTTAAAAACATGTATATCCATGAAATATAATGATGAATGAATCTTGATACATGAGTTTGGATCATATAAACATAATTTATAAGAGGTAAATAAAAAAATAACTTTATTTGGGTAAAAATAATGATAGATCAATCTGAAGGAATAAAGGAGGTTCGAGTAGAATCCCTTACCCTAAGTCCGATGGTGTCCTTCACCTGATCTTAATGTCTTGGATAACCAAATTAAATTCATTAATTAATATTTCCAGAACCTATTATTTATGTAATTGATTTATTATAACCTTATTAAGATCATTCATGATCTTTTTGATGGGTTAATAGGTTCAATTTCATAGTTTGGGAGCGTTTATTTCCTTGGTTATTATGATTGGTTTACTTATATACATGTAGGGATAAACATGTAAGATGATAATGGTTTTCCAGAATTGGAGTTATATGTTATTAGTGAATATCTAGTAAATTAAATGGTTATAAAATTCATTTGGTTATTTGGAGTGAAGATGAATCATTATATTAAAAATAAGAACTGTTTTGGTTAATTGGTGGTTTTTGATCACATCAAACACATTTTTCTTTATAAATTAATATCATGTGTAGAAAAGATTACATAACCTTAAATTAGACATAATATATATATATATATTATAATATGGTTCAACCATAAAAATGGTTTCATGACCAGAATTGAAGACAGTAAAAGAAATTGAAAACCCGTCATCTTTGAATGTGATAAATTAACACATCTTGGATGATGTTTTCATTTTTAGTATAAAAGGAGGGGAAATGAGAGATGATGATGAATTATTCCATTATCATAACAACATTACAGTACATGTAAGGTACTGGAGTTTTCATAACATTTGGATGAAAGGAGGCGAGTAAAGAAAAATAAAAGAATGGAACTTGAAAGAAAATAAAAGAAATGAAAAGAGGAATTTACCTCTTGAATATATCTTCCTCGAGAACCTCTTTAGGGGAGAGGATTTGGTTTTTTGAAGATACCAAGGGATGATGGATGTGGAAGAGGGACTTAGGGAGATATTTGAGCAGAATTTGGACTAGGCACAAGGCTTGAGAGGAGTGAAGAGAAGATGTAAAGATGGGTGATATTTATAGTGGAGGAGAGGAGTTTCCCATTATTTTAATCATTAGTTTAATATTTTTGCTCAAGACTATGAATAGTCTTTATTATTGTGACCAAAAATAGTAAAAATTGCATGTGAGTTCGAGATAATGGCCTTACATTATCCATACATCATATGATGACATCATAATTCAGTATTTAGCATTTATCATAAATTATCATATTTTACTATTTACAAAAAAAATCAAGTATTTTAGAAAAATCCCAAAAATTCATCACAACGATTTTTTGACATGAAAAATTCAAAAATGAACTCCATTTTATGAAAATAATTTTATAAATATGTGAAATTTAATTTTTAATTAAAATCATAATTTACTTGAAAAATACAAATTTTAAAATTAAAAATGATTTTCTAACACTTCGAAAAATTAATTAAGGTTTCTTAAAATTATCATATAATCATAAGTCATCAAAATAATTATTTATGAATACCTTATATGAAAATAAATTTTCTTTTAAATTATTAAATTAATCATAAAATTGTAATTAAATATACATGACTCATAAAAATACCAACACTATAATTATATCATATTGTCACTTATATGATGAATAAATTTTATTTATACTTTCATTGGTAAGGTTATTTATTCAAGTGGATGATTTACTATTTATAAGGGTCATATTACTATTCATAAGGGTAATATTACTATTCATAAGGGTCATTTACTATTTACCAAAAAATTAAGTTTGTCTTACTGAACTCCAAATATCTTACTGATCGCAATCATATATGTCAAATTTTTGAAATTCAAATCACAGAAGTGAAAATATTATGTTTAAAGGTCACATAGTACTTAGTAGTTCATTGTGTTGTGATTTCATGTGATTATACTACATGACATAACTATAAGAAGAGAATTTCTATTGACTAAACTTTGGGTCGTTACACCGCAACACTAACACATCACCCCACGACGTTCTCCCCCAACTGCTTCCACCACTAAAAAAAACTCACCACAAAACAACCACACATCCCACAATTTCCTTATTTATTCATAAATTCAACCAATTATAGGTTTACTAGTTATCAACTAAGTTCCACTTATTTAACCACATGATTATATATTTAATGAAAAACCATTCACAATAACACCCCATGTTTAATCCATCCATTTCCCATTTCATTCCACCCCATTTATTTTCTTTCAGTTCATTAATAAATTTCCACATAAAGAATTTCATCCCACTCTTATTTAATTTTATCCCATGACACACATGTTTCATCATTACTAACTTCATCCCATAGCTACCAGACAACTACAATGTATGATAAACATAACAAACCATCCTTATCATGACAATGACACCTCATCTCAGTCCAAGGTTATCGTAACAGATCAACCATCACATAATAATGACCATCAACTGACCACTATACATCAACCCTCAACATATCCCATGACAAACCAACCACAACCCCTCTTCCTTAACATAATCCACCCATGAACTGGTCACCATTCTCACCTTACAAAACCCACAAAATTCTACACAATCGTAAGGGAATTTCAAAAATCACAACTCACATAAAAATAGATTTCATCTCCCATAATTATCAAAAATTCATTTTAAAGAGGAATTTCATAGTATTTCATCATATCTTGCATGGGGTTTTTTTGCACAACTTCCATATTTACACACAACTGGTTTATTAGCCACATGTAAGTGCTTAACCTTTTATGGAAAGTGAGATTAAACAAACATTCACATCAAGGGTTCTCATTTCACAGTAATCACATCACACAGAAGGTTGAACAATAATAATGTTTTTTATAAATAACAACAAATATGTATAATCTTATAAACAATATCACAAAAATAAGCAAGCACATGTGAATTCATCCATCCCCATTCAACTTCATTTGTTTTAGTTGATTATATTCTTTATTCATCCCTAACAATAGATACAGGAAAAAAAAGCACGCTAATATCACAGTTACACCAAATAAGGAGAGAATAAGGATCCCTACCTCTATCAACACCTTTTGAATTACTGTATAAGATCCAAGAAAGAAGAATAAAATCATAGGGCTAGAAACACTCAATGGAACACCAAGAAGGAACCATCAACCTAGGTCACAATGTTCCCCTTCAATATTTAGCCAAATAATCACCCAAATTATCCATTCCCACAACCAAAACCTTCTTTGGATGAAGAAAAAGAAGAGAAAATATAGAGGTAAGGAAGTAATCTTACCTTATAATTCCAAGAATCTATCTCCCAAGTCCAGGGATCAAAGCCACTAAAAATGGGATGAAATACCTCTTAAAGATGCACCCAAGTCACCCAAGAATCATGGGAAAATTTGAAAAAATGATAATATTTGAAGGGAGTTTCTAATTTATACTTGATAGTTTTAAAGGTACTATGGCACAACACACCCAACCATGCCATAGTAATTAGGATTTTGCCCAAAAAAATGGCTCAAAACCATTGGCAAAGCCGCAATCACCCTTGGCCCAACTGGCCTCCAAAACCCATGTTGCAGATCTTTCCCAGATATTATCTACCCAGGGTAAGGCTACAACGTAACCAACACACCACATCACAACCACCCCCCAAAACCATAGAGGCATCAAAACCAACCCCTCGAAGACTTCATCTCACAACTCACCTCCATTCCATAGCTATGCTAGAATTGGTAGAGCTGCTAAAACCCATCATTTTTGGATCCCTATGTAACATCTCTATATTGTCCATGTAAATATTTGGAATATATCTAATAATATTTATAGAGTCAACCACTGAGGCAACTTGAGATTTCGAGACCCGTCAAGCTTGGTATTGATATTATAAAAATATTAAATATAGTAATATCACACGCACATAGTTTTCTTGAAACAATTGAATAAATCCTGAATAGGGAATCAGGTAGGAAATCTGTGACCAATGTTGAGTTCAGGACATGGGATTTACATTAGGTGCAATATAATCTTTGTCAATGTCAGACATTTGTTAAATGGTTGGCGTGACTGCAAATAATAAAATAAATAAATTTATTTTTTGTTACATTTTGATGTAGGGACCTAGAATTATCTATAAATACGAATTTATTACCGAATTGCAGAGTTAGATACATGACCTTGATATTGTGAGAGGATCCATTGGAGGAGTGCTTGGAAAATGACAATAGATAAAGATCATGATCAAGGATTGTTTTCCTAGTTAAGGTTGTTGATCTTGCCAGTGATGTCGACGTGTGACCATTATTCATCAGTGATCGATACAACCTTAGGTAAGACATTATTTTATGTGGATTTATTTGCCATCTATTCATCCCATGATAAAAAATAATCGAATCAACCAACAAATCGATTCTCAGGTCAATCATGTTGCAGGTGTGGGTTATTTTACCTGGGATTTGGGGATTTATTATTTGTTCAATTATTTATCTTTGTTCTTCATTCTAATGTAAACAAATCATTTCCAAATCGAGTAATGATTGAGTTTCATTCCACATTTTGTGGTTCATGCATTTCTTCCTCGTTTCTATGCATATTCATTGATGTCATTTTATTTGGATGGTAGTTTGATGAATACCTAGCATTAGATCATTACACAACTATTTTTTGGCATAATGGATCGATATCGTGGGTGTGGTTCACGATCAAGGGTGAAATAGAGGTGCATTGGTGGTTTGATATTGGACTGGTGAATCCTGTTTTCCCGGTTTGACATGTGATGGAGGCATGGTGTGATGACAATGCGGCTTGATGGGTCTATGGAAATTCCACATTATATGGTGTGCACCCCATAAAACACACGCCATGTGGGGCCCTATTTATGGAACTAGGGTTTACATATAAAATTAAGGATCCCATGCCGTGTGGTCCTTACCAAATGCAGTGTGACCCGTGTTGGTAGCTTGGAATGTATCCTAGAGGATACACAGACACAGACTCGACCGGACACATGAGCATGGGTAGAGTACATGGGCACAACCCGATACTTGTACACTACCCAATACACAAGTATGATCCGAGGTATACAGGCACAACCCAAAGTACATGGGCATGGGAAAGTGGCACGCTGAGTGCCGGTTAGACCTCTACATGCTATGTATTTTTAAGGGGCATGTCATGTATATGGAGGTTTACATGTCATGTGAGACAGAAAGACACGAGTAGACCAGAGTTTGGAAAGACATGTTGTGTACCCCTAATACACGTCGTGTACTCCCTATGAGGGTTTTTTAAGCATTTCTTTTCTTCATTATAGACTAGGTTTTGATGAGCATGTTTTCTTAGCCCCTTCTCATCAGGATACAATGTGACATTACTTTCTCAGCATGGGATTGTGATCCCCTCTATGGGTTCAGTATCAGATAGAGTTTGGTGTATCCCCCAGTGGGATGAGTGTAGAATCCTCTATCATACCTAGGTGGGGTTCATGGTATCATCTTGGACACCATGAATAGGGCATCGATCCTCTATTTAGCAGGCTACTTTAGTAGAGTTTTTTGTGTCCCCAAGTGGCCTCAGGTGTGATCCCTTACCTGGATGAAGAGATCTTTCGAGATATAGTGAGTACTTCTTGATAAGGATAGGTGATCAAGACCTCTCAGATGAGTTTCATCTGTGTTATCATGGCTCATGAAGTGGATTATCTTGTACAATCATTACCTAGAAGCCTCAAGAAGAATATGGAGGCTGGCAGTATTGGTTGATACCCACTTTAGACTAGTTTTTTGTTATGAGTATATATGGGTTTATTATTGATTATAGTTATGTCACATATATTGATTGACATACCCATGTATTTGAGAAAACAACTCTTGATGATTTATGTTTGGTTATTTCAGGGTGTCCTATTGGGTATTATTATACTCACCCTGCATGGGTTCTACCTGCATATATCGTGTATTATGTAGATGGCATAGCTCTTGATGGTGTCCTGGGAAGACCATGAGTAGGCAGAGCATAGTATTGGGCTAGACAGACCAAGGTTCTTACCTATGTTTCATTTGACAGTAGTTCCATTTTTTTGAGTAGTTTGGACTTTCTATAGTTTTTGATGGGCTTGTATTTAGTCCCTTTATCACTTTTAGTAATTTGTCGTACTTTGATTATAGGATTATAAATGTATACATGCATTAATATCAGTTTTTCTTTAATTTCATCATTATATGATCTTAGAGATGTGTTATTTCATATAGGCTAATGGCTCTCATGTTTGAGATATGCCTACTCAGTGTTGGTCACCACCCTATGACCTATTTGAGGTGGGCTTGGGGGTGTTAAACTTAGATTATCACTGGCCAGGCAGGCCACAGTGGGTCGATCCCTGACACCCTACACAACAAGAACTCTACTATGCCAAAAAATCCCCCACTACACCACAACCCTTATCTCTACACCATAAGATCCTCCTCTAGATTATATTTTAACTCCAACTCCACCTCCACCAAATTCTCCTTGAATCTCATCCCAACACCTCCAACACCTAAATCTCACCATGTAATGGGATGGGAAATTCTGAGCTGTTACATTTATTATAGGGGAATCTAGAAGATAAATTATTGGAAATAAAAGTATCAATATGACATAAATATTGAGAAAATCTCAATGATCATTCATTTTCATAATTATGTTTTCAATTACATCTAAAACATTTAATGTTGGAAGCATTTTCTTTAGTTTTTTTAATAAATTAATTCTTATACATATTAGGTATTTGTTTATTATATAAAAACCTATTCTATCCTTATTAGGTTTATTCTCAATCATCATCTTATCAAAATTTTATTTACCTTGAACACAAATATATAAGGTTTCTTTCAAACTAGAAATTTCGTTCTTATGATTCTAATTATCTTTTTGAGTAGCTTTTAATCATCACATACTTTATCATTTGAAAATGAAGCTTTATTTCTTAGTTTTTTATTTTATTATTTGATATTCCTATATTATTTTTTATTTTGATTCATATCATCCAACAACTTATTGTATTTCATTTATTCTCCTTCATCATTTTTATAAAAAATATTTAATTCTACCATTTCTATCTTTAAATTCCACAATTTATGTCTTTAAATTATGATTTTATAAATAAAAAACATTATCATTAGATGCTGTAATTTTATGATTTTAATTTTCTTGAGTAAACTTTTTATTATTTTTAAAAAGACTCTTATTTTACTTCTGATTTATCCATTTTTATAAATTCCTTCTGAAACTTTTCATTTTGTTTACCTAACTCTTCAACATCAATTTTAGAATCATATTCATAACTTGTACTAGAATTAGAATCAGTACAACCTCATTCACATTATTTGTAATAAGCCATAGGTTGGCCAATTATCTCTTACTTTTAGAGTCATCATTGCTTGAGTCTGACTCCTCTGTGCAGCTCCATCTAGCCAAAAATTCTCTCTTCTCTTTATTCTTGTATTTATTGCATTTATTTTATTACTTTAATTTTGGATATTTTGACTTGATGTGTCCCTTCTTTATGCACTCATAACATGTTAATTTTTTTACATTCTTATTTTTACTATCGTTTCCTTTCTACTCCCCTTTCATTCTTTGGACTGCCTCTTAGCATCTCTCTTTATTTTCATATATTTATAAACTCCTTTCATAAAGTTTTTTATTTCATATTTTTCACTTCACCATATCTCATAATTAGAAGAATAAGTGGAAAAATTTATATTTTATTTAAATTCTACACCTTTCTTCTTTGACTCTTCTTCCTTATCAATATTTTTTAACTCTAACTCATACTGAAGTAGTGAACTGATAAGTTCATCTAAATGTCTCTTTAAAAATATTCATCTCAGCTATTGCAATTTTATTTATATACCACTTTTTAGGTAGTGACCGCAACAACCTTTAACCATTACTATATTATCTAGCACCTCTACAAGTACACTCATCCCATTGACGATACTTGTGAATCTTTGGAATATTTGGTTCACAAATTCATCTTATCTCATTCTAAAATATTGGTACTCCACATGTAACATTCCCAGTTTTATATGTTCAAGTTTTTATAAACAATATAAGTTACTTGAAGTATTATCTATATTTCTTGAAATGTCTTACAAGCTATGACATGTCTAAAAACACTTCAAATTATAGAATAATATAACACATTCATTAATTTGTAGTTCGAAACGCACTTTACTGAATCCTTACCTACAAGTGTATCTGGATCAACATTTGGTATCTTGTATGATTTTATAGTTATTATCCAATGATCAATACTTAAATTCTTTAGGTATTATTCCATTCGATCCTACCAATAATTGTAGTCATTTCTATAAAAATATGGAGGATTCTGTGGAATCCAACAATCATTTTTATTCATTACCGACATCTCAAAATCAATCATTTTCCTTTGAAAACTATGTTTAGGACAAGGTTAACATAAATAAAACAATAAGAAACAAAAACTAAATCTAAAAAGAATTATATTTGATATGTTGGCCCAGAATGAGAACAAATTGAAAATAAAATAATATAGCATTTAAAAACATAAAGAAATAAAATATGGGGTAGCTTGATGTATCTTTGATAAATTCAATAGAAAATAATCAAATGTTGAAGATCTCTTATGATCATAGTGGTAATATAAGTTTCATTTGAAAAGTTTCATCACTTTATAATGTAGTTTGTGCAACTTGTGTCACTAGAGAGTTCCCTCGATTAGAAATTATCGACAAATACTTCAATAGATAGATAAATTTTTATAAAATTCATGATCTTCCTAACAACATGGGTTTATTGAAAAAAAAATAATATATTTCCATGATTAGAAATAATAAAAACATGGAAATAATATATTTAACTATGTATGGAAATATCCCTCGCTAATCCTTCATTAAACAATTTAAAAACACTTCGCATAACATCATTATCATTTATATGCATTTTAAAAATTAATAAAATAAATAAAATAGGTCATATAATCTTATAATAAAATGAAACATTAAAATTATAGAAAAACATAACATCAAAGTGAATTTCAAAAGATAATGTAAGTTTTTCATAAGCATAAATTTGATATATGCATAAAAATCATTTTAACATCTATGTAAAAATTATTCTAGCTTTTGTGTAAACATGATTCTAGTTTATGTAAGCCTAAATTATGTCTACATAAATATGATTCTAGATTATCTATAAATATTAATTCAGTTTCTGTAATCATGAATTATGTTTGCATAAACATGAATTATTTAGAAAATAAAATCATATAAGTCTCTAAATCTCATTCCATGCAATTTTGAATCTACCTTATTTGGTATTAAATTAAAACATACAACTTTGAGGAAAATCATATGGATTTTCAAAAAATGTATAGAATTGATAAAAAATATATGAATTTGTGGAAAATCATATGAATTTACAAAAAATATATGGATTTTAAGAAAATCACATGACTTTGAGGAAAATCATATGACTTTTCAAAATTTTCATGACTTTTTAAATTTCATATGACTTTAAATTTCATAGGCCTTTTCATATTTCACATGACTTTTAAAATTTTGTATGAATTTTGAGGAAAACGTATGACTTTTTCCCATGTTAAAAAAATATTTTTCAATACTAAAAAAAAGTTAACAAAGATGTAGGAACTTATAATGATCTATTTATGAAATCATCAAACTATTAATGTGAGGTATTGTAATAACCAAAACATAAAGCAAAAAAAAAAATCAACACTAACATTATCTCAATAAATCAAACTTATTCCTATCACTAACCCTAACCAAGTTTGGAACTTTTTGGATGCATCTAAAGTGGTGATACCCATAAGGTGCAAGTAGGTTTTTTGTAAGAAAACTAACATGGATGGTAGAGTTTCTACCTGGAAAGTATGCTTAATGGCATAGAGTTACAAAAAAATTCACGGAATTGAATATGAAGAGACCTTTTCACATATTGTAATGATAAATACATTCAGATATTTCTTTCCATAACATCTCATTATGATTATAAGATATATCAAATGGATAAGAAAACCACTTTCCTTAATGATAGTTTATTCAAGAATTTATATATAGTACAACCTAAAGTTTTTGAAGTTCCAAATGAGTTTTATAAGGTTTTCAAGTTGTAACAAACCATTTATGGATAGGATAAATCCACTCGAAGTTGGAATATTCAGTTTTATGATGCAATTAAAGAGTTTGGTTTCATAAAAAATGTGGATGATTATTGTGTATACAAGCAAATTAGTGTGAACATGGTGGTATTTCTGATATTGTATATAGATGGCATACTTCTTATCAGAAATTATATCCCCACTTTACACTCTATAAATATGTGGTTAAAAAGTGTTTTTCAATAAAATACATGGGTTCCTACTTATTGGGTATGATGATCTCTATAGATAGGTCTAAGAGGTTTCTTAGACTAAGTAAAAACACATATATAGGTAAAATGCTAAAGTGGTTTAGCATGGAGAATTACAGAAATGGATATTTACTAGTGCTGCATGGAAAAAATCTTAGGAAGATTCAAAATCATTCTAAAGTATTATAAAGGATGGATATGATTCCTTATATATCCATAATATGGTTTATCATGCATTACATGTTGTGTACTCGACCTGATGTCACTTATTCTTTGAACATTACAAGAAAATACCAATCCAGTCCTGATGAGATTCACTGGATTATTATAAATAACATCTTTAAGTACTTAATAAGAAGTAAGGATATATTATTGGTCTTTATATTTGAGGATGATCTCATTATAAAGGGTTGCACTGATTATAGTTTCCAATATAAAAGTGATGATATGATATCTCAATATGGTTTCATGTTTTTAATAAATGGTGGAGCTATCAGTTTGAAGAATTCCAAAAAATCCACCATAGTGAACTCAATAATAGAGGAAAAATATATCACTGCATCAGATGTTGTGAAGGAAGATATTAGGATCAAGAAGTTTATTTCTAAACTTGGGGTGGTTCTTAGAATTAAGAGAGAAATTGAGCTTTCTTATGACAACAATGAATCTATTTATCAAGCGAAGGAAACTCAATCTCACCAAAGGACCAATTTTTTTTGGGAAAGTACCATATCATTCCATAGAATGCTGAGAGGGGTGATGTGAAGACTATTGGGTTGATATAGAGGAGAATGTAGCAGATTTATTGAAAAAACCATTAATGTAAGAAAATAATGAGGGTCATATTGAATCTCTTCGTATAACATACATGATAGATCATATGTAATGATTGTAAAATGTATCATGATTTTATAATAAAGGTAATCTCTATTTATCATTTATTCATATGTGCTACAATTTATATTCATAAACAGTGGAATATTAATTTCCCCTCAAATTATGACTTTGAGTTATCTTAATCGATGCTTATCAGAGTGTATTATTAGTTTTGATGATATGTTAAGATTAATGTGAGTAGAATATTATAATCAATACAAATAGTTGTATACATGATAAAAAATAATAGACTCATGAGATAATAAGTCGAGAGTTATTATTTGGACTAACCCACCAAATCATATCACATAGAATGTCATATGATCATTGATATACATAGAGGTGTATGCTTATTATGAATCCTCATTACCAGAGGTTGGTGAGATACCTATCATGATAAATTTCATCCTTTGAAACCATTTGTATGAAACCATTGAGGCTTAGCTAATCAGGGATTGGTTGGGTATGTTGTTGATCACATTATCAGTTGGAGCTCAACCAAGATGAGAATTGTCCACTCATTTGATGAAAAATGACATCAAGGACCTTGATTTAATTGAACTGAGAAAATTTATAGCCATTATTAGTTGAGTAACATGTGATTTTATCAACTACTTGGATAAGGGACATGTGATGTGATCATCTTCTAAATGAATGACATGTGATGTATCCATCGACTTGTTCTATCTATTTCGTAGAATCAAAAATGTATGAGATGTACTATACTATATTGACATGTTCCATGTCTAGTGGTCACTCGATATCATGGTTTGATAGATTGTATTAGTATACATATGATGGATATGATACATCTTGTGGTAGACATGTCTATATAGAGATATGGGATGGTCTATTCTAGATTTACCCAAGGGTTTATAGAACTACGATAGTATTGAGAGTAACAGACAATATGTTGTGGTATTCCCCTTGATATATGATTATTATTTTGTGAGGAGTGGTTCTTACTTTGTGGATTCTAGTGGATATGTGAAAGGTTTATCATATAAAATTATTTTGGGTTTTTTGATTCCTCAGGAACCCCATGGTTTCCTTTGAGGTGTGATTTTATAGTTGAGTTAACCTCTTCAGTCTATGTGGAAATTTTTACTACTTCATGATTTCCTAAATGATTTTGTATTATGAACTTTTATGGATTGGATTTGAGATTACCAAGAACTATAATATCCCATTACTATATTTTAGTTATGAACCCTATTTTGTTCTTGGTTCTCTTTATTTTCATGCTTATCTCTAGTTGATTCCTCTAATCTCTCATTGTTCTCATTTTTTATTGGTTTTCACTCCTTGTTTTAACCTTTGGAGGAGTCTAAGGTATGATTTGATCCTAGTTTGAGAGGTTGGGAGATGACAAAGAGTTTTAGTATGGGAGTGGTAATTCTCCTATAGCTAGAAAAGATATAGGATGCCCACTGGATGGTTTGTGAAGGCCACCATCCATCCCGTGGGACTTCCAGTGGACCCGGTATTCTGTTAGGTGCCACCGACTAGTCGATAGAGGCTACCGGCTTTCCAGTGATGCTGTCGGGACCGATAAATAGTGGGGTAGTATCGTATTTCCATTTTTTAATCTTCATTTAAAAACTTAATCCTCTCCCTCAAATTTCATTCGACCCTAAACACATGGGAGGATCTCTAGAGACAATTTTGGCTCTCCCAACTTTGTTTCTTCACAAATATAAGTTCTAGTTGGTGCGTTGGATCTCTTTCGGTAAGTGTGATATTCTTGGAACATGAATTATACTTTCCTCCTATCTCTATTCCTCTTAGAGATTGATATATCATCATGCTATTGATGGATCTGGATCTTGACTTGATTAATTTTGTTTCTAGGATTCTACCTTGAATATTATATCCATCAAATCTCCATTGGTGGATACTGTGTAGGTTCTTGTTGATCTTTATAAAGGTATGTGATTTCATAAGGTAATTTATAACAATTGAAAACATTAATGTTTGTTTAATTTAAATTGGGTTTCCAATTGATTTATAAATCTTGAATTGAGTACCTTGATAAATGATTTGAAATAGAATGGTGTGTGTGATGAAATCTCTTAGAAATGGATTTTGAAAATTAAGTGTTGAATTCTGTAAAAATTATCTTGATTTTAAATGAATGATTTGAAGCATGATTTTGATGAGATAAAAAGATATGTAATGTTTTATGATTAGAAATGAGATTATTTTAAATGAAAGGCATGATTTTTGGATAAAAAACCATTTGAAGTTGGTTTTTGAAATTAAAGGCATGTTTTGGAACTTGAACTCGCGGTTGATTGAAATGATTATTTGAAATGAATGATATTGATTGAAATGAATGATAACCCCAAATATTTTTTTACCTTGAAGAACATGGGAGCCTAGGTAGTTATGTGGAAGGATATGAATGCTAGGTAAACTGATATCTATCATTGACTTGATGATGATAATGAAACAAAACTATCTTGAGGGAATATAGTTTTCTCTTTGGGATTCTCTCCTATTCCCCCTAGGCTTGTGGATCTAGGGAGTGTGTGCACACCTAGAGCTGTATTTCATCAAGATTTTATAGAACCTTGTGACAAAAACTAACTAACTCTATGTGTTATTACCATGGTTCTATGATTGAAAATATTTCTACAAACCAAATATTGATTGAAATGATTTAACCATGTCAGTTTTGATAGAAAATTATTATTCACGCCTGATTTGAAAAATATTCTTATATTTATCTGATTTGAAGGAAATTCATTTTATACCTACTTTATATTTTCTGTTGATTTTTTATTGTAAATCATGTTTTGATATGAACATTTAAATGATTTACATTACATGTTTTATTTAAAATTAATCATATTTGGTTTACTTTATATGGATTGATCACAAAATACTTGTTGAGATCCTATTAGGATTTATTGCTCACACGCTAAATTTTCCTTCATGATTTTGTAGACTTTCTTATTCTAATTCTAGGAAAAGGGAAATCACCACTCGGAGGTGGTGAATGTTCTTGATAAATGGGACCTTAGAGTTGGTGGTGATCAGTGGATCTTGTGATCCACTTATTGCATTAAGATTATATATTGTTGTCTTTAACGATTGATGTGATGACTTTGGTTGACGTACTATTTTTAAGACTTGTATCTATCTTCTCATGGATTTTATTTCTTATGGACATTTTAACATACCAATTTTTTATTGTATGGTATCTACTGCATTTCCTTGATGCATTTCTCTTATAGAAAAATCATTCACTTTTTTTGTTAATTGGCACCCAGGTGCTAGTTGCTAGCCTGTAGGGATCAGGAACACTATTCGGGCCATGTCAGAACTAATTTGGGTACCATTTAGGTTGTTTATCTAGGTTAGTTCATAAAAAATTTGTCATCAAAGGATATCATGCCTCTTCTTTGATATTGGTATTCTGTTTGGGATGTCTTGTTAGACTAGAGAAAATATTATTGGGATTTAAGGGGTAGGTTATGAGTGAGTTCTTGACCATATTTCATCATAAAAAACCTCAAGTTACCATGGGTTATTGGGAAAAAGTGTCTTGAGGAGTTTTTTAATCTAAATTATATAAATTTTTCAAATATTCAATCTAAGACTTGTGTTTTGCTCAGTTTAATTCTAATTAATAGAGTTGATGATCTTGTATCTATTGACTGATATTACCCTCATCATCTTTTGATGTTTTATAGTACCAATCCCCTTAGAATTCATCCAAACAGACTCTAAGAGGGAGTTATTGGTGAACCATAACAGGAAAACCCTCTATTTGATCAAAACATTATATATTTTATTGTGCGTGCAGTCTATGCTCTAGGCCACATAGCTGCACTTGTTCCTATTTAGGCTGTAAATGTTGTACCATGAAGGGATGATAATAGATATTATTCCCAAAAGTTTCTTCATCTTGAAACTGCCATCTTTCCAGAGTACCAATGATCCTCAGGAGGCATAGGATTGATTGAGAAAGGTTGAGAAACTCTTTGCGTTTTTGGATATGCCAGATTCTATTTTAGTGAAATGTTCCATCTTCTAACTTGAAGGTTATAGAAGAAGGTGTTGGGATTTTATAGTTTTGGATTGGAAGAATGTGGGATTGTAGTGGAAAGACATCATTAATATCTTAATAGACTAATTATATCTGGAATCAATGGTATTGGCTAAGTCAATGGAATTCCTCATACTTAAGCAAGATGATCAAACAATGACCCAATATGAAAACCATTTTTATGAACTTTTTAATTTCTCACATGAGGTGGTATTGAATGATAAGAAGAAATTTTAGAGGTTTTAGATGGATCTTTGGGAAAATATCCTATCCCAAGTTTTCCTATTGAATCTCACCTCATATGATGATGTTCTAGATAGATATTTGATGGTGGATCATAACTTGGATGGTAATTCAGGGTTGAAGGGTGTTCCTCATACTCCCAATGGTAGATTGAGTGGTCCCTTTAAAGGTAAGAGTAAGCAGGCTGAGTCTCATGGTGGAAATCATAGCGGTGGATCTCAATATTAGACTTCTTCTAAATCTTCTTTTGTATCTAGTAAAGGACTACTTACTTGTTTTCAGTGCGGGAAAGTTGGGAACTCAAATCAAGCCTATATAAAGACACCAAATATTTATAGATATTATGGATTCCCATGCCATTTATAGAGTTTTTTTTCATGTATTTAGTTCTCCATATAGTGGAAAGGGATTGACAGTACCAAGAGGATCTACGTCAAAGTCAGATGCTTTAATAATAAATGGGTTCCATTTAGAAGCACCAGGAGTGAAGCTTATTCACATAGTGGATGAGTCTCTAGGGGATGATGATGTGGGTCCTATGACTATGAAAGGTACCATTACCATTAATTTATCTTTAGTGACTACTTTATTTGATATTGGTGACTCTAATTCCTTCATATCTACCCATGTCGTAGAACTATTGAATATTTCTACATAGATATTTCCTTATATTATGGATATTGATACACCTCTTGGGATCAAGAGAGAGAGAAGGGTATTTAATTACCTTATTACACTTTCTATTTATTATAAATTGATCTTTATTTGGATTTTTTAGTTATTGATATGAAACCTCTGGATGTCATTCCTGATATGGATTGGCTGATTGTTCATAAAGCTTGTATCAACTGTTATCTTTAACGGGTCTTCTTTACTACCCCCGATGGGGTGTACCATATTTTTCAGGGAGAATGGGACCCAAGGTTTATTTTATATGGAACTCTTATTTTAAATTTAGTAAGGATGATATCCATGTTTTCATTTGAACTGAAGCATGAGTCTTCAGGTAATGATATTTTTTCAGTAGAAGATTAGTTTCCCGATGTGTTCCTTTATGATTTTTTGGTCTACCAGTGGTGTAAGAGGTGAAGTTTTCTATCAACTTGGTACCAGGTACCCAACCTATTTCTAATCCCTCTCACCAAATAGAACTAGATAAGCTAAATGAGTTAAATACTCAGTTTTATGACATGATTTCCAAAGGATATATTCAAACCAATGTGTCTCCTTGGAAACACCAATTCTTTTCTTTCCAAGAAATTTGATGGAACCCCTTGCCATTTTGTTGACTACTAAAATATCAATTGGATCATGATCAATAACAAGTATCCATTTCCCTAAATTTATGATTTTTTGACCAACTAAAAGGGGTGAAGCGGTTCTCAAAAATTGAACTCTAGTCTAGTTATCACTAGCTCACGATCAAGGGTTATGATATTCTTAAGATAGCCTTTAGGAGAAGGTATGCCCATTATGAGTAACTTATTATTCCATTTGGATTGAATAATTCACCCTCCGTGTTTATGGTGTTGATGAATGTGATTTCACATCAGTACCTCAATTTTTTTAGTGTTATTTGTGGATGACATCCTGGTTTACTCTAAGACTGCGGAGGATCATGTGCATAACTTGAGAGTAGTTATGGACATCTTGAGAAATAATAGACTTTATTCCAATATTTCTAACTGAAATTTATAGATTTAGGAGGCAAATTTATTGGGACACAAGGTTTCCAAACACGGAATTTTAGTTGACCTTGAGAAGGTGAAAACTAATATGACTTGGGATAAACCTCAAAATGTATTTTAGATTTATAGATTCTTAATCTTGGTAGGGTATTATTGCTATTTTTGTGAAGGATTTCTCAAAGTTATCTTCTCTATTGACTACTCTTACTCGGAAGGGAGTAAAGTTCATATAGGATTATAAATTTCATGCTTCCTTGATGATTTGAAGTTTCATTTGACTTAATCTCTTATGTTTACTCTTTTATATGCTGGGTCGGGATATATAATCTTCTGTGATGCATCAGGTTCGAGTTTGGGTTGAATTATTATATAGAGTGATCACATAATGGCTTATGGTTTTCATTACCTTCAACCTCATGAGAATAACTATCCCACACATGATATTGAATGCATAGATTTGATTTATGCTCTAAATATTTTGAGGCACTACCTTTTTGGGGAAATGTTTACTATATATTATGATCATAAAATCTTGAGTTGTATCTTCTCACAAAAATATTTGAACCTTCAACAAAGGCAATGGGTGGAGTACCTACAGTCTTTTAATTTTTACACGGTCTACACTCCTGGTAAGTGAAATGTCATTATTGATTCTTCAAGTAGGAAAATACCATCCCGCTCTATGAAACAATCTTTGAAGGAATAGAATCTAATGGATCTTTTTACCCATATGAATTTAGGAGTTTTATAGGATGGGACCAATGTTTCTTTGACAAGTGTTCATTCAAAATCCTCATTTCTTGAGATGATTCTCCAAAAAAAATATTGATGATGATTTCTGAGGCAATAGGGATTATTTATATGGTGGGGAGATCATCAGTGAGTGGTATTTATTTTATGAGGATATCCTTTACTTTAGGAATTAGTTTGTGGTTCTGTAACCTATGAGGAAAGATGTGAAGGGGGATTATAATCATTTCTAGTGGGTGGTGCACCCAAGAACAACAAAAAATGTTTTATGATATGAGGTGATGATTTTTGTGGCTAGGTATGAAATGAGACATTAATTATTTTTTTCCTCATTATTATACTTCTCTACAGATTAAGACAGATCATCAAAAGCCTTCTTAATTGCTTCAACCAATTCCTATGCCGACCTGGAAGTGGGATAAGATATATATGGAATTTTTGGTTGGGTTTCCATGTATTCTTTGAGGAGATAATTCTATTTGGGTAGTGATTGAATTATCTAATAAATCAACTCACTTTATTCCTATTCATGATATGACTGAAGTTGCGGATTTGGGTAATCTATATGTGCAGGAGATCATCAGATTTCATGGAGTTATATCTGCCATAGTTTCTGATAGGGACCCCTAGTTCACTTCTCGTTTTTGGAGAGGCATCTTGGAGGTGATGAGATCCCATATAAATTTGATCACGACGTACCATCCTCATGCAGATGGTAAAACGAAACAAGCTATACAGATTCATGAGGATATGCCTTATGCTTGCATTCTTGACTTTGGAGTTTCTTGGAATTTCCAATTGGTTCTGGTTGAGTTTTCCTATAATAATAGATACCAGTCATCCATCAATATAGAACACTTTGAGAACTTTATGTCCAACCTTGTAGATCTCTTCTTTATGGGCCAGAGATTGGTGAATCTTCCCTAGTTGGACCTGGTTTGGTCGAAGTGATGATAATGAAGATTTAGTTGATTTGTTAAAGAATAGTAATGAAACAGTGGAAATATAATTCTTATGATTATCATTGTTGATGCCCTTTGGAGTTCTTGGTTGTTGACCATGTGTTTTTGAGAGTTTAAACTTGATTGGTTCATCAAAGGATTAGAAAATAAGGAAAGTTAACATTGAGATACATGAGACCATTTGAGGTTGTTGAGTATATTGGTAAGGTGTATTACTGTTTGGATTTACCATCTCATATGACACCAATCTATAACATGTTTCATGCGTCATAGATCAAAAAGTATCTCAGTGACCCGTCTCCTGACTTGAGCTATGAGGAAATTGATGTGGAACCTGATTTATCCATGATAGAGAAACCAGTTTAGATTATTGATTCTTATATAAAGGTGCTTCATGGAAATTATATCCCCTTGGTTCAGGTGATTTAGAAACATGGTTTTGATTTGCATGATACTTGGGATTATAAGGAATTTATGAGATAGTAGTGACTCACCTCTTCTTGGACCAATATTCTTGACAATGTTTCTGGAGGTTGAAAGAATTTATGGTGGGGAATTTGTAACTTTACATTACCATCTTTCAGGTATGAACCTTGTTTTGTTCTTAGTTATCATTGTTTTCATGTTGATCTCTAGTTGATTCCATTTATCTCTTATTGTTTTCATTTTTTGTTGGTTGTTACACCTTTTTTGAACCTTTGGAGGGGTCTAGGGTATGACTTGATCCTAGTTTGAGAGGACAAGAGTTGGATGAGAGTTTTAACTTGGGAGTAGGCATGCTCTTATAGATGGAAAAGCTACAAGACACCCACCAACCAGTGAAGGAAACTAGAAATATAGTGAGAGGCCAGTAGTGGGGAGTTCCTATAGGTACTCCACTGACTAGATAGTGGGATCCCACCGGCCTACCAATGGGGCTTCTAGTCACCCTAGTATTTTTCCAAGTGTCACCAGCTAGCTGATGGAGGTTATCGTCTAGTGGGTGACGTCGATGGGGTGAGTAAATGGTGGGTAGTATTATTTTTAATCTTTGTTTAATCAATATTTTATAACATAATAATATCCCTTGAATTTTATTTGACCCTAAACACCTTGGAGGCTCTCTTGATATGATTTGGGCTCTCCCAACCTTGTTTCTTTATGGATTGAAGTACCAGTTGGTGCGTTGGATCTATTCCAGTAAGTGTTATCTTCTTGGAACATGAATTCTACTTTCCTCCTCTATCTCTTTCTCTATTTGAGAGTGATGGATCCAAATTTCATTTATGGATTTAGATATTGACTTGATTAATTATGTTTCTAGGATTCTTACTTGATAATTCAATCCATTGACTCTCCATTGGTTGATTATGTGTTGGTACTTGTTGATCTTAATCGAGGTAGGGGTTTCATATAGAAATATATAACAATTTAAACCTTTGATGATTTTTTAATTTAATTCAGTTTATAAATATTAAATTGAGTCTCTTGATAAATGATTTGAAATATAATGGTGTTCCTGATAAAATCCCTTGACAATGGATTCTAAAAATTAAGTATTGATTTCCAGAAAAATGACTTGATTTGAAATTAATTATTTGAAGCATGATTTTGATGAGATGAAAAGGCATGAAATGTTTTATAATTTTAAATTATATTATTTTAAATTAAAGGCATGAGTTTTTGATAAAAATCATCTGAATTTGGTTTTTAAAATGAAAGGAATGTTTTGGAACCAGAACTTGGGTTTGATTCAAATGATTCTTTGAAATGAATGTGATTGATTGAAATAGACGATTACCACAAATATATTTTTTACCTTACAACACATGGGAGCATGGGTAGTTAGGTAGAAGGATATGAATTCTAGGTAAACTGATATCTAGTGATGAATTGATGATGAAAATGAAACAAGAATATCTTGAGGGAAAGAAGTTTATTCTATGGGATTCTCTATTTTCCCCCTATTTTTGTGGATCTAGGGAGTATGTGCACACCTGGAGCCATATTTCATTGAGATTGTGCAGAACCTTGTGACCCAAACTAACTTAACTTGGGTGTTATTACCATGGTTATATGATTGAAAATGTTTATACATGAAAAATATTTATTTAAATGATATAATCATGTCTATTTTGACAAAAAATGATTATTCATGCCTGATTTGACAAATATGATTATATCTTCCTGATTTGAAGTAAATTCAATTTTGTACCTTATTAATATCAACCATTGAAATTTCTTGTAAATAATGTTTTTACATGAACAATTAAATTATTTCCATTCAATGTTTTATTTAAAATTAAGCATATTTTTTTTACTTAATATGGATTGATTATGGAATACTTGGTGTGATCCTACTGGGATTTCTTTCACACACCCTAACTTTACTTTTAAGAATTTGTAGGATTTCTTATGATAGGTCTAGGAAATGGGAAATCACCAATCATATGTTGTGGATGTTCTTGATTAGTGGGGCCTTGGATTTGGCGATGACTGGTGGAGCATGTGATTCACTTGTTTCATGGACATTCTGGGTTGTTGTCTTTGAAAGTTGATGTGATGAATTTGGTTGACATACTATTTTTGAGACTTGTATCTATCTTCTCATTGATTTTATATCTTTTGGATAGTTTGGAATACTGATTTTGTATTGTTTTATATCCACAACATTTTCTTGACAAGTTACTCTTATATAGAAATTATTCCCTCTTATTTTTTAATCGACACTCAGGCACTAGTTCTTGGACCATAGGGATCGGAAAATCCCTTTGAGACATATCAAAAATAATTCTAGTACCATTTATGTGGGTTATCTAGGTGAGTTTGTGATAAGTCCTCACTGAGTCCTTATGACTTTAGTTTTCGATCATATTTGGGTTCTTATTACCTTCCCTTTAGTTACTCACTTATACTAGGTCCTTGAGTTAATTTTTTGATTTGATTTTCCTTTATGATTTTTGGGGATTCTTACTAGGTATGTTTATACTCACCCCTACATGGGATATGTTCCCATATGTGTTGTTTATGTATAGTTAACACACAAGTTGGATATGGTCATGGTGGGGGTGGAGATAGTGAAAATTGTTTAAAGTTGATGCCTAGTGGATACCTTGGTGAACGTGATGTTGGTGGAGCTTAGAGGTACTAGAAGCTGATGGTAGAGAGTGGTGTTCATGTTTTGAGCTAACTTTATGAGAATGACTTCTCATTTTAGCTATTTATGTTAGTTACCCTTTTGTTTCTTCAGTGTGATTTCCTCATTTTGTTTGTGTATTATGACCTATCTTACCTTTTTGGATCCTAGAATTATCATATTCATTATATATATTGTAGCTGGTTTTTATTTATCCTTCCTATATTATTATATCATGTGTGTAGATTCATGTTTTATATAAGATAATTATTCTAAAGCCTCCAATCATGTGTGATATTCCTACTTGGTGCTGGTCACCAGCCCCTGGCTTATTAGAGGCAGGCTTGGGGTGGCACTCATGACCCATCATTAGGATGAGAATGACATCAATGGGTCGAGCTATATCAAAGATGGGTTTTCCTAGGGATGAATTCTAGTGTTAGATTTCTAGTGAGGGTTGGTTTGAGAATTTAGGGAAATAGTGTTAAAGGTTCTCAAGTTTGGATTTAAGACTAGAGAACAAATAAATGGTGAGATGACTAATGTATCACTTCAACAAGACTCTAATAACCTTCTTGTCAACTTAGTACATTGAGGCATTAGTTATAGTATAAAATAGAGGTACATGCATCATATAATAATGGATCATTGATTTCAATATCTTTCTTGAGTTATCTACCTACACATGCTTTGTTGATCTTGGTTCATCTTGTTAATTAATGGAGGCCACTACACAAGTAAATTTTTAGAATTCCGAGGTAGGTTCGCAATGTACCTATAAGATACCATGTCCATCTGGGTTGAAAATTATATAAGGAATTTAAATTTTTAATTTTTTGGATGGGTCAAATTTTTATTGGAGATTCAGAATGGAATTCTGAAAGGTTGGACATCTTTAATTGATGCTCCCAGGAATGGTTTAAGGCTTGTGTTGTGCCTCAGGTGCTCGGGTTGTGCCTCATAAGCTTTAGGATAAGTTCATAATTTTTGGAGGATATTTTCTAGTGAGAACTCTTTGGAGAACACAATTTTAGGGAAATCATGAGGCACCCTGAGGCTCATGTATTTTTTTTATTTCTTTTGTTATAGAACATGAACTATATACATGGTTAGATAATAGTTAAGGGAGAAACATGATAGGTTACCATGAAAGAATTTTAGATAGGTTATAGAGCCACATTCGTGATTGGCACATGGTTTAGTAAACTATGCAACCAAACCATGTAAGGTGGAGAGATTAAGACAATGTCATCCACACAGTTGGCGCATAGTTTGGCCAATAATACAGCCAAACCATGAATCTTGTTAAAAAGTGGAAAATGAATGAAATACCCCCTAAGGTTTGATCCATTCCCATTCTCCTCTTCCTCCTTTGGATGTGCATAGACTATAGGGTATACCTCTACCTTATTCTCTTTAAAACCACTTGGTTTGGGGTGTGTTTTGTGGTGTTCTTCAGTGATTTGAGGCAAGGATTCACTTCCAGAAACCTCTATTATTATTTTTCCTCCTCTATAATTTTTGAGTTCTCGAGTTTAGTTTTTTTTGGTGATTCCACCAGAGGATGGTGGAATAACCCAATTTATCTTGGGGATTTCAAGTATCCTTTATAGGGGAAATATAATGATGTAATTTTCATATTGTTTCCCAAAGATTAAAAGAAGGTATGATGCACAATTAATTTTTTTTAAGTCTTTTTTACTTAAAATTAATTTTTTTTTCTATTTGTATTGGAATTAAATTTTAGTGGTTGATCCTGGAGTGTAGTCAGGGGTACATCATGGGTCGTTGGAAAGTATTGGTTGTGGTTGTAGTGTAGTGAGTGGTTCCAGTACTCGGTGGGTGACATGATCCTTAACGAGCCTTATAAAGTTTCCAACACTTGGAATTAAAGTGTTAAATCATCAAATGTGGTAGGTGGGATCTTTTAATTTAACCTATAGTCTCACCATGTTTATGAGTACATGCATGGTATGGTAAATCTTGATTCATCATGCTTTGATCCTCTGAGTTAATTGTCTCATTTTACTTTCCTTAAAAATTTGAGAATGGTAATTCCAAGTGAATTCTTAGTGGAAGAAAATAACCTTAATGTGGCCCATGCCATTAATTTTTTAACTTAAGTTTAAAATGGTTTAAGAGGAAACATGGTTTAAATAAATGGTTGTTAGATGGAATTTCACAACCATTGATAATTATAAATGGGTTTACCTTTAAATTGGAGTGGACCTAACGGAATGAAAAGTGTGATATTGTAAAGGGAAGCTTGTGTAATGTCATGGTATTAAAGAATTAGTTTGGGAATTCCAAAAATTATAAAATATATTTAAAGTGATTAAATGATATTTGATGTGGTGTAATTGAGTGATTTCCTTGGGAAATGATAAATTCTTTATGAAATGATAATTGATATTATATAATGTATTGGGGTTTAAAAATGGTGATTGTTAAAGTAATGTGGTAATTCAAAAAGTATAATTAAGATGAACCTTGTCTATGATAAATGAAATTATTATTTTAATTGAAGCCTTGGAAAATTGTTAAAGTGAATAATGTGAATAATGAAAATGGGGAATGATAGGATGGGCCCCCATATTCCATATATTATATGTTTCTTGGGAATTATGAGATGAGAATACAAATTCCATGTGATACTAGCTGTATGGGAATACTAGGATAAACACCCAAATTCTATTAAATTGATAATAACTTAGATAGGCCAGGAGTGCCTTGACCTTGTATGATACTTGATGTTTGGTAATGCATAGATTTTAACTCATATTCCATTGGAATTCTAAGTTGATAACCTAAATTACATATGGTGACTGATATATGGGTAAGGATAGAATGAGACACCTAGATTCCATGACATTACTGATGACTGGGGAATGTCAGGATGAGATCTTGGATTTCATGGTAATGCTAGGATGACCTTTTGGATTCCATATATATGATAAACCATATTTTATTACAAATTATTTCATGATTTATTTTATAAATATACACTTAGTACAACCCAAAAACATCCTAAGGCCTAATTTATTTGGAAAATTAGGTACATGACATAAAAAATGAAAAATAAATACAAAACCATTAATTTAAAACTCCAAAATATGCCCTTATTTTCCTTGGATCTTCTAAAACTTCATGGGATAACTTGGGGACATACATAATAAAGGGGTGGTCTATAAATACAAGTAAGGGAATAAACAATGAAAATAATAAGATAAAGTAATAAATATGATCCAAGAGGCATATCAAGGTAACAAAATAGGAGTGAGAATCATAATCTTGAACAATGATGCATGATATAACATGATAACATAAAGACAATATAGGAGTGTGGTAACAACATAAAAAATGACATCATAAACATAAGTAAATCATAACCACCAAGACATCATAACATAGTATGATTAGTATAACATCCCATGCACCATACATGAAATATAATGAGATAAAAACATTACCCAATGAATTTTAGGGATATATAATTTAAATCCCACTCATCACATTCATGTTATGTACATGCATAAGTGTGACATATAGATAATTCAACATAAGATCATATTTAATAAAATTTAATTTCATGATTATAGAGTGTGGTTTACATAAATGGAATTACCATATTAACAAATGATAAGTTCATCTATGTGAATAACATTGAGATGAAATGATATGGGTATTCACTACACAAATGATTGGAATGAAAAAATCATAGGATAATTTTGGCAACATAACAGGGGTATATAAAGATTCATAGAAGGGATTAATGAGAGTGAAATGGGTCTATAATCACTTTTAAATCATAAGGATAGTGATATAGATTTTTAATAACATATACCAACATGAACAATTGTAAATTAAAAGGCAAAATATAAAGAAGGTGCATGATTAAAGAGGAGATGGAGAAGATTCCTTACATTGAGAGGGAACTTCTAAAAGATTGTTAGGAGATTATTAAGAGATTAGGGGAACCTTGGGAGGTATATATAGAGGTAAAGTAATATAAATTTCATGATATAATGGTTTTTATTGAAGAGTAATGGGTGGTTGGATGATTTTATATAGTAAAAGAGAGGATAGTTCTTTATGAATTTCCAAACTTAAATTTTGGACTCTATATAATAAAATAATAAAAACTACAAACATTAAAATAGTTTTTTATCATGATTTATTACAAATAGGAGTTGTTTTCATTATTCTATAAGTCTAAGAACCTAACTTATTAAAATAATACTCTTCGTTATGGGGAAGTGAGTCATGTTTATACAAAATTGATTTTAAAACCTTAAAATATAATATAGGTTTTGGAGGATTCATTAATATATTATAAAATTAATAAAATAAAATTGAAAACAAATTATTTTAAATGTTAAATATATATTTGGTTGTGTATACCTTTTATGGAATATATTACCCCACTTTTGGTTTGTTATGATGTCATAATACACACTGTATATTTATATTGTATTTAATTTTGACAATTTTTGTTTATCTTTAAAAACTATGAAAAAATAACCATTGTCTAATTTAGACATATTGATTTCAAAAATAATTTTTATTTTATCCAAATAATTCTTTAAGAATGATAATTTACAATTTTAGATAATAAATACACATTTATTAAAAAATACTGGTTAGTTTTACAATAACAGTTTTTAACCATTATAATTTTTTTGACTTTATAAAATTATATTATCATTTATATTTAATAAATATTATCTAATAATAATATTTTATAAAAATATAATTTATTTCAAAAATTCTTAAATTCATTAAAAAGGGTATCTTTATTGAAACTATATATTTCAAAAAGATACAATTTGTGTTTCATTGTATCAAAATCTAATTTTTATCAAACTCATTATTTAATAATTTAAAAAGGTAATATTAAAAATGGATAAATATAATAACTATTTTATTAAAAATAAAATATAAAAATTTATACTATAAGGGTTTTGATATATATCCCTTTATTACACCAATGAATTCCCTAAGAGTAAAGTGTGCAATTGTGAAATTTTCATGGGGTGGTTTGGAAAACCTGGTTTGGGATGTGACATCGATGAGCTTTAAATTATCTCATAAATAGTTTTTATCATGATTTAGTTATGGAATATCAGCTTAGTATTGGTCAAGGGAAAATCCTTGTGATACTATCTCCCTTGTAAGCTCTTATAAATGGGTTTCATAGGGTACGATCCTACTGGTTAAGGCTATCTCTTTTTCCATCTGTGTCAATTAGACTTTATCGTAACCCTTAATTTAATAATCTTAATGGTCACTATACAATGTCCATATCTTGAATGATTATGATGATTAATGGTGTTTTAAATTAAACATACTATAACTATCCAAAACAACCAAAGTAGTTCATGTGATTTCAATAATTTGATTACTTGATAAGAAATTTATTCATTCAAAAATGGGATTTCATTTATAAAAGTTAAGGTCATTACATTATCCCCCCTTTAGAAACTTTACCCTTGAAATTTTCAATTTATGAACTAAAACAGGCGAGGGAACTTCTATTTCATCACCTATTCCCATTCCCATGTTACTTTCTCAAGCTTGTGGTTCCACCATAACACTTTGACTAGGTGAATTGTCTTGTTTCATTGAATATTGTCTCTATGATATAAGATCTTAACCAGATACTCCTCATATGAATGGTAATTATCCAATTGTACCACTTCTATATTTAGTATATGTTAGGGGCTTAGTATGTACTTCCTTAAGAGGGATACACAAAACACATTATTTACTTGAGATAAGTTAGGTGGGAGTGATAGTTGACATGCCATCACTCCAATGTGATCAAAGATATCTAAGGGGATGATGTATCTTGGAATAATATTTCCATTCTTCTCAAACTTTATAACTTTCTTTCATATGATGCTGAATGGTTTTAAACTTCTCTATAATTTCTTAGATAAGATCACATCCCCTCATATTTTGATCTCTTAATTCATCCCAACATGTCAGAGTCTGAAACCTATTCCCATACAAAGCCTCATAAGGTACCATTTGAATGCTAGAATGAAAACTATTATTATATGAGAACTCCAATAGGGGAAGGTGCTAGTCCCAACATCCTTGTAAATCCATTGAACATGATCTCATCATATCATCCATATTTTGAATGGTATTTTCAGACTGACCATCCGTCTGAGGGTGATAAGCAGTGCTGAAGCTCAGTTCTATATCCAATTATTGCTAAAGGCTTCCCTAAAACTTTGAGGTAAATCTTGGATCTCAATCATATACAATAGATAGTGAAACTCCATACAATATTACCACTTCCATTATATATATCTTGGAAATTTGGTCAATAGATAAATATTCTTTGATAACTATGAAATGTGATAACTTGGTAAAGTGATCAACTACCACCTGGATGATGTTATTGACTTTAGGGGTCCTAGAGAGTCCTATTATGAAATCCATGGTTATGTTTTCCCATTTTCATATTGGTATGGGAAATGGTTTCATAATATCATTAGAATTATATCATTAAGCCTTTATTGGTTAGCATACCAAGCATCAAGATCAAAAATCCACAATCACCCTCTTCATGTTATCCCAAAAAAAGTTTTTCTTAAAATATCTATACATCTTAGTTCTTATTAGATGAATATAGAATGATTATCTATACACATCATCTAGAAGTTCCATCTTCAGTTTTAGTTTTCTTCTATATCAACTCATAATCTTTTTGGGCCTCATTGATCCTATCAAGAATAAATTATTGGGAAGTTATTTGAGTAAGGTAGGATGAATATCCTTTTATGATCCTCATGTACATCCTTTTCATGTCTAATAAGATTAGATCCCTTATAATCCTAATCATGGATAAGGTTATAGGGCCCTTTATTCTTATAGAATCTTCCACTTTGTTTGATTTCCTAGGATGGTAATGTATTCAACAATCATAATCCTTGATCAGATCTAACCACCTTCATTGGTGCATATTAAGGTTCTTTTATGTGAATATATACTTTAGGATTTTATGATCCGTATATATGCCACACTTTTATCTATAGGGATAATGTCACTAAATCTTCAACGCAAAGATCAATATTTCCAATTCTAGATCATGCATTGGGTAGTTTTCTCATGGATCTTTAATTGGTGGGATGCATAGGATATCAATTTTTTTATCTTGCATGAATACAAAAACCCAATCCATTTTTTACACATCAATGTAGATAAAAAATCTTGAACCACTAGTGGTTAATGTGAGAATGAGTACAATGATTAGCCTATTATTTATCTCTTTAAATATTTATTCACATTTATTAGTCTAGAAAAACTTGAATTCATTTTGAGTAAAATTGGTTAGTGGGCTTGAAAATCATGAGAATTTTCTCACAAATCAATGATAGTACCCAGCTAATCCAAGGAAAATATAGATTTATGTCATTGATGTTGGACTGATCTATCCTTTAATTGCTGCTGTTTTTGAAGGATTCATAGATATCCCTTTTTTGGTGATAACATGCCCCAATAAAGTTACTTTCTTGAAACAAAACTCACATTTACTATAATTTGAATATAAATTTTACTTATGGAAGTTCCTCAGTACAATATTTAAATTCCCCACATGTTCCTCCTTGATTTTTAATTAGATAAGAATATCATCTATAAATACTACCACAAATTTATCAAGGTGATCCCTAGATACTTTATTCATAAAGTCCATGAATATTTCTAGAGCATTATTGAGTACAAATTTCATCACTATGAACTCATAGTTCTCCTACCTTGTATGAAAACCAGTCTTGGGGATATCCACCTTTTTTACCTTTACTTGATAATATCCTAACCAGAGATCCACATTGGTGAAGTATTGAGATTCACATAACTGATTGAAAAAATCATTGATCTATGGCATATGATACTTTTTCTTAATCACGATATTGTTGAGCTCATAATAATAAATGTATAAGTGCATTGACCCATCCTTCTTCTTAACAAAAAGGAATGGTGTGCCCCATGGTGAAGCAATTGGGTATGCAAACCATTTATCTAGATTATTATGTTATTGTTTCTTTATCTCATCAATTTAAACAATGATCATTATATATGGAGTCTTAGATATTTGTAAAGTAAAAAGTATGCTATAGATTGAGAAATCAACCTCATATCTAGGAGCAGGACCATGAAATTATTCAAGAAAGACACCAGTGAATTCCCTTATAATGGGCATGTCATCAAATATAATCCTTTCTTTATTATCAATAATTTTATCTAGATAATATTACTCACAAGGAAATAATATCCACACTTTAGATTTTGGTACCAAATAAGATTCATCCTCATCCTTACACTTGTAAAAAATTATAGGGTGATTTGTGATATAGAGGGTGATTTCATTCTCTTAGAAATTTGTGTTACCTCTATACAAGGAAAGCTAATCCATACTCATAATAACATAAAATTATTATAAGAGGAGTATAATAAGGTTTTATGGGAAATTAATCCTATAAATATGGCTAGGGGATGAGTAATATACTTGGGATATAACAATTGACCCATTAACCATATTCAATGACAACTTAACTTCTATGTTTTAAGGTGCTGCTTTAATAGTTCTAATAAACTTGTGTGTTTTGAAATAATTAATAGAAACATTATAAAATAATAATTTTTCTATCCTTGAATGAATAAATAACATATATTTCACAACTTCATTATTAAGATCCACCTCAGTAGTTGTGATGGAATACACTCAACCTTTCTCTCTAGGACTTAGAGGTTGTTATCATCTATAATCTTCAATAACCCTTGACTTAGGGAATTGATTACCACAGTGTCCCTATTCATTATAGTTGAAATACTAGATGATTGGATAAGTTTTTAATGGATCATTCATTTCGTCCACCGTATTGGTGGGTGTCTCCCATCAAAAATCTTGAGTTAGGTTCCCTTATTTCCTACACCTAAATCATTTTCTCACCCCCTTAATCAATTCTTGTGATGTTTCTTACCACACTTTTGATAAGTGGGATGTTGTAATTTCTTTCCACCATTATATTTCTCCATTGTACCACCATAATTAAAATCTATATTCTGATTCTTATCCCCATGATATCAATGAGATTCGCTGATCACCATTTCAACTTTGAGGGCACATCATACAATCTTTTCATAGCTATCAAAGTCTCGAATAGCTAAGGATCTTCATAAACTCTACTTTAGTCCACCAATGAAGTGGTCAAATTTAATTTTAGAGTTAATTAAAAATATAGAGTTATATCTTGAAATTATTGTGAAGTTTTCCTCATACACATCAATAGATACCTCATCCATTTGCTTTAGGCTAAAGAAATATCTCTCTATTATAAGTTATAGAGTGAAAGGAAAATATTTTTAATTTTTTTGGACTTCCTTCTACTCCATCGCTTAGATCTCCTCCATGATATTTTTATTTTTAAAAAATATCCACCATTGATTATATTCTCCCTCCATATAATAAATAGTTAGCATGAAATTATTTTTATTAGAGCTGTGAAGGATGGAGAAGATTTTTTCAATGGATTTGATCTTTTTCTCTATGATTAAGGCATCAAAATGTCCACTAATTATTGGGGTAATTTGTTGAATAAAGGTATCAATTTAAACTTTTTTATTTCTTAGGTGGATTTGGAAATTCCTCCCAATTAAAGTTTATATTAAAAACTTGAGTTAACTGAGAAATTAACATTACAAAGTTTTTGATTATGCTCCAATTAGGTTGGTCATATCATTTGAGTAGTCATAACATTTCCCATCACATTGATTATTGGTAGAGTTTCTCATATTTCTAGCCATTGACTAAAAATAAAGGTAAAATTAGGAATGAGTATTTTGAAAATATTAAACATACAATAGGGAAACTATGAACATTGAAGTGATAACTAATAATTGACAAATATTATTTAACCAATGAATTTTTAGGTTTAAATCTAAGTTATCCATGACATATTTCCTAACATAAAATATTATTGGAATTTTTTTCCCTTAATAATGGTTCATAAAGAGATTGTGAATTTACCAAAGAATATCTCCCATGAGTGTCAAATTGGGTGTACAGTAAGTCTTGTTGTTATGCACTGCGTAACAATCTAGTCCAACTCAATGCACCATTTTTGAGGTTATTATCCCTAGGTACCTTTATGTCAGATTCATATCCACTTGTAGTACCCATAAATGGATGTATTTGTTTGGAAACCACTTAATATATAATTTAGCAAAATTTAGGTATGTTTGCATATGTTTATTATTATTCCTAAATCATTCCCTAGAGTTTTCTAATCTTAATCCCAAAAATAACTAGACTTTCCTCTAGTACCAACTATGACAACCCATATTTTATTACACCATATCTCATGATTTGTTTCATAAATATACACTTAGTAAAACCCCATAATATTGTGAGGTCTAGTGTATTTATGAAATTAGTCACATGACATAACAACTTGAAAAAGAAATATAACACCACTAATTAAAAACTCCAAAACATGCCATTATTTTCCTTGGAACTTCTAAAACTACATGGGATAACCTAGTGACGTACATAAGAAAGGGGTGAGCTATAAATCCTAGTATAGTAATAAACAAAGAATGGAATTAAAGAAGCACATGTGATCAAATAGGCATATAAAGGTAACATAAGATGGGTGATAATCATAATCTTGAATAATGAGGCATGATATTACATGATAACATAAAGGTAATATAGGAATGTAGACACAACATAAAACACTACATCATAAACACAGGTTAAGGATAACCACTAAGAAATCATAACATAATGTTATTAAGATTACCTCCCTTAAACCATAAGTTTCATCTCATGATATAAAAACATTACCCAATGCATTGGAGGTCAATATAATTTCAGGCCTACCCATCACATTCAAATTATGTGCATGAATAACTATACCACATAGATGATTCAACATAAGATCATATTTAATCACATTTAATATCATTATTAAGAAGTATGGGTTACATAAATGGAAGTCCCCAATAAATGAAGGATAGATAAATCTATGTTAATACCATTGAGAGGAAATGGGATGGGTATTCACTATATAAATGATCAGCATGGAAGAAGTGCAAGATAGTTTCAGCAGCATAACAAGGGTAGATAAAAATTCCTAGAAGGGACTAATGAGAGTAAAAGGGGTCTCTCATCACATGGAAATCATAAGGAAAATAATAGGGGTGTATAAGAACATATCCCAATATGAAGAATTTGAAATTAAAATGCATAATATAAAGAATTTACTTGAATAATGAGAATATGGAGAGGACCCCTTACCTTGAGAGGGAACTTCTAAAAGATCGAGAGGTGATTATTTAGAGTTTGGGGAAACTTGGAAAGGATATAGAGAGGGAAAGGAAGAGTAATTTAATTCTCTAAGGGTTTTTAGTGAGGAGGAATGAGAGGTTATGTGATTTTATATAAAAAAAGTTAAGAGAATTATTTATTAATTTCCAAACTTAGGTTTTGGAATCTATATGATAAAGTAATAAAAAAAATTGCACATGGTTTTTGCCCATGGTTTCTAAAAAATAGGATTGGTTTTCATTATTTTATAAGTCTAAGAACCAAAATCATTAAAATAATACCCTTATTGATGTAGAAGTGAGTTATGTTTATAAAGAATTGATTTTAAAACCTTAAAATATAATATAGGTTTTTAGGAATTCATTAAGGTTTATAAAATTAATAAAATAACCTGAAAATAAATTATTTTAAAGGGGAAACATATATTTGGTCGTTTATAACTTTTATGGTATATATTACATCAATTCTGGGTCATTATGATGTCATAATACACATTGTATATTTATACCATATTTAATTTTGACCCAAAAATTCATCTGTATTAAAAAATTATGAAAAAATAACCATTGTATAAATTCAACATATTGATTTAAAAAATAATTTTTATTTTTTATAAATAATTCTCTAAGTTTGAGAATTTACACTTTTATATCCAAAATCCACATTTATTGAAAAATAATGTTTTTTAACAATTACAGTTTTCTAAGCCTTATAAAAATTATTTTTGACTTAATAAAATTATATTATCATTTTTATTTAATAAATATTATTTAATAATTTCATTTTATTAAAATATATTTTATTTAAAAAATTCTTTAATTCATTAAAAAGTTTGTTTTTATTGAAACTCTATATTTACCAAAAATAAAATTTATGTTTCATTGTATCAAGATCTAATTTTCATCAAACTCATTAACTAATAATTTAAAAATGTAATATTAAAAATGGATAAACATAATAATTATTTTATTAAAAATAAAATATAAAAATTCATAGAGTTAGGATGTAGATATATATCCCTTTATTACACCAGTGAATTCCCTAAGGGTAATATGTGTGATTGTGATATTTTCATGGGTTGGTTCAATGAACATGGTTTGGATAATGATCTTGATGAAATTAAAATTATACCATAAAGGATTTAATTTGTTCTTTAGTTATTGAATCATAGCTTGGTCTTGGTCATGGGAAAACCCCAACGATGCTATCCCCCTCATAAGCTTTGATAAATGGGATTCACAGGGTACAATCCTACTGGTCAAGGCCATCGCTTCTTCCATCTATGTCAATTGGAATTTATCATAACCCATAATATAATGATCTTAATAGTCAATATGAAATGTCTATATTATCAATGGTTATGATTCTTAATATTCTTTTAAACCCAAAAAACTATAATTTTCCAAAATAACCAAAGTAATGCATGTGTTTTCTATAACTTTATTACTTGATAAGGTATTTATTCATTAAAAAAAGAAATTTTATTTATAAAAGTTTGGGTCATTAAAATATCATACTTTATTACTAGGAATGCTAAGAAGAGTGATTGGATTCCATATAGTACCTCATAATACTGGGTAATCTTGGGATGACCTCCTGGATTCTATGTGCTTGCTTATGGAGGTGTAGTTACCATGATGTGCTTAGAGACACCATGAAATTGGGTGGAGCAGGTATGGTCGATCAGGACCATGGTCATAAGGATCAAAAAACTGTATAACTATCCTTAGGTATCACCATGATCCCAGGGCATCAATGGTTGTTCACTATTTTTTGTTTTAAATTGTTTAAAACCATAAAATATTTAAATTCCTTATTTTCATAACTACTGCATGCACCTTGTACAGACTTGTTACATTTAGGGACACCATTAGTGGTGGCCTATTGAGATGTACTGACACCCTGATTGGGCCTCCATGAAACTTGGGTACCCGATAAGACACCACTTTTGTTCACAGGAAAAGGATTCAGGCAAGGCTGATGTTGATACATGTTGTTTAGCATCCTAAGTCAGATTTAGATGATGGGGCCGGGCAGAACTTAAGACTAATTCAGGATAGGATATTAGTCTTAGCTTAATCTTACTCCTTTTTTACTTCTTGTGTATGATACACCCATGGGGGATCCGGATTTGTTTCTATAACTCATAAATTTATTATTACATCAAATATTGTATTTGTTTTATCAACAATTTCCCTATGGTGATGTTTATTTGGACATGTATCTAATTATTTTATTTACTTCTATACTATGTACTCTAATTAAAAGGGAATAGTATCCCCATGGTAACCTCAATGGACCTCTCCACTAGTAAGAAACCACTAGTGTATGAGGAGACGTTCCCAAGGTCACGTAACAAACCAGTTCAGTTACTATTCATAGAGTGATCTGGGTCAGGAGGTTAAAATATCCATACTTGCGACTGAGCCTTATTGATGACTAACTGATTGATGGGTCTACCATTTAGGTATATAGTATTTCACACTCTCACCTACTGGGTAATCTCATTTTCTCTATTCTACACTCGATTGTTGTGTGCTACCTGTTGGAGTTGGTGTCCTAGAACCAACTACTTTGTACTTTATCATAAAATTGTATTAATAAATATCATATCACATCTTGATTTTTCTTCTACGTGACAATGAATGTGATAATGTCCTAAGGATAGCTGTTTCACTAAAGGGTCATAACGGATCCCTACTATGATGAGAACCCAGAAGTGCCATAACAATATTCTTGAATATATGTTATATGGCCGGATGATGTTATTTGAGGGACAAAAATAATACATGCCATTAAGGGTGAGGAATCATAAAACTTTGAGGAACCTTCTCATGGTGTGCGCTCTTGGTAATATCCAGGAGGATATTATGAGAATGAGACTCTCCAGTAGGAAATCCACATTTCATAGTGTCATTGGATGTTTCTATCTACGAATGTGTGTATTAGTCCTTATACTTTAAGATTATTATTAATGGGTATTACAAATCATGCAGTTAGATGTATTGAAAAAAACTATGATGAAACACTGTTCGCAGTGAGGTAGGATATGTTGGGTGCGTCATGAGTAATACTACATTAATAGATAATGTAATAAAGAATTTTTTCCTTCTATTCCATAATGGAAGTTGATATCTCAAGCCCTTTGATGAAATTGATATAGCCTAAATAAATCCATGACCATGGTAAGGAATGTGAAAGTTCAATTTATGGAAGTTAAAGAAATAATAATCGAGCACATGGGTTGATGGCACTAGCATGCAACCCACTTGATTGGAGATATCGTGACAAAGGGATTACATTACATGGTAAACGTTCATAGTAGTTGACACATCATTGTAGTGTTAACACACTAAGTGTGTCCAAGTATCTCAGTTAAATATTAATTTAAAAAGTTGAATAAAGATTATTCTCGATTGTGGTTTAATAATTATTCAAGGATGCCTGATCGCATTTATTTCAACACTAGTTATTCGAGAAAATATATTGTGGGAAAAATAATATATTTATTAGTGAGTAATGCAGTGATACATATTTAAGAAATAAATAGTCATTATTTAAGATCTAATAAATGTGGTGGAGGAAATAAATAAAATGGAAAAAATACACACCGTGTATATTAATATACACGTCGTGTAGTTTTTTTGGGGATTTGTGATAAATAATATTATTTATTTAATTAAATAATATTAGGTGTAATTCACTGGGCACATGTCAAGTGATAATAATAGTCAACTGTTATTATTAGACATAAGGTCTTACTAAGAATTAAATGAAATGAATAAATTCTTTCAGGTAATTAATTCATTTTATTATTCTAAGTAATAAAATCCCATTTACATTATTCTCATTATCCTAGCATTTCTTTGTGTTTGTGCACAACAGATTTAGAGAAATATATCAAGCCAAGAGAGAATTCTTTTCCTCCAAGAATGCTCTCAAGTTATGAGAGAGATCCTCCTCCACTGGATCAAGGAGAGCACCTTGGAAGCGGATATCAAGGCTATTGAAGGTAGACATCATAAGAAAAGGCTCCTCTATGATAGCACCCAGATATCCCTTTGGTGATGTTGAGAGATATGCGTAACATGTGTGGATCACCGCTAGAGAAAGCCTTCACTTGGCTTCTACGACACAATGACAGATCACATCAGATTGTGACTGGAAACATCAACAGAGAGAGAATTCCATCAAGGTAATTATTGTATTTTAATTAAATTAATTATAACCAATATATTATAATCATCTCTATGGTTTTGGGATTCTCCTATTTTATTTCGTTCTTTGTTCTATTATGAAGATCAAGCGTTTTATCATAGTGACGAATCTCAGATTGATCTTTGTTAACATAAAAATTAAAGTTGGGTACACCCATCCACGCACTTCCACTGCACCCAGAACCTACAAGTGGTATCAGATGGGTTATATCGTTAATTATAATTATTTAGTTTTTCATTGATGATTTATGCATTCACTAATTTATTTGTTTCAATTCAAGCTAATCATTCTGCAAATATGAATCTCAAGATCTCTTCCTCCTCTTTCATTTCTCGTTCACCTTATAGAAATGATATTTTTCTTTACATTTTATTAAAATAAAATAGAGGATCTCATCTGAAGGTGCTAAAGGTTCTTGGTCATACAACACGAGAACACATGGCATGTATTTGGTAGTACAAACTATGTAGTAAAGGTTCAATGCATCAGACTGGTCCACCAAATCAAGCCATGTCATTAGAGTTTATCTAATTCTTTATGACTCTGTGTTTTGACCAGGAACAAGTGGCACATCATTTATGAATTACACACTGTGTATCCCACTAGATATAGTGTGTAGTCCCTTTGGGTTAGGGTTAGACTGTGTACCCCATACATGGCTTGCCCGATTGGAGACCGTGTAATGCAGATACTACACGGCTTGTGGCCCACTGGACACGCTGTGTACTCTGAATATTTCTGAAGTACACTCACAAGCCATATCCTCGAGCGTTTACTTTAGATAGATGGTGAAAGATAGTATATGATGTGTAGTTAGAACTACAAGATGTGTACTCATCTAAATTACACAGATTTATTAAAATTTATTATTTAATTTTACAAACCCTTGAGACATGTACCATGGTTCAGACATAAATCTAAGGCACAACACATGATAAGTGTTTTATATATATGTGTTTAATTTAACATATGCGTAATGTTCATTTATTCTCATTAGCTAGTTATGAATAAGAATTCACCGGATTTCCTCCAAGGTATAAGTTACGTACAAAGATAATTTTAAATTAATTAATTTGTTTAAAATTATGATGGATGAGAATCTCAAGGAAATTCAGAAAAGGGTTTAAGATAAAAGGATTGATTAATTAAAGATAATTAATTGACTCGAGCTTGATTTATCTTAAACAAGAATGATTAAAGTATTGAATGCTAGTTTTATTTATGCATAAATATCATTGCATGTATGGATGATCATGAGATAGACTAGGAACTTTGTATGTGAATGGTTTCTTTTAATTTATTTATTTAAATTAAATTTGTTGATCTGTGATCCTTCTCCTCATTAATATGTAGGGCCTACATTCCCAAGGTTTCTTTTATGTAAAAACCTATTTTACCCCTCACCTGTGAGTGAGATAAAAGAATATTTAATGGATATATCTCCCAAGCTAGTGGAGGCGGTTCATGTTATGAACTAAAGTGAAACCAATCCAAGGAGATACAAAGGTGGACAGGTCGAAAGCTGTAAACACGAACCCAAAAGGTTCAAGGTGTTTCTCCCCTAGGTCTTTGGTTAGTTTATCAAATTCTAGATAAACTAACCAATAGAATAAGATCATGATAATACCATTTTTTTTATTTCTATCAGTTTCATGGTTTATTTATTATGGTTGTGTTTTCATGATCACACAATTAATGAATTAAAAAAGCATGTAAAATGGAACTAAAATAAGACCAACTTATACGTAAATATTATCTTAGACATGGTTAATCACTTAATTATATCCCAATTAATATTAAAAAGAATGTAATCAAATATAATAAAATGGAAATTTATGTATAAGGATAAAATCCCTCAAAGAAATATTAATTCGGTATAGCCTTCCATAATATTGGTTAGAATCGAACCATAGTTCAAAGTACTTAACCAACCCTAGTTGGGGTGATTTCAATTATAGGGGAATTATAATTCAAGGTTTTGGGTTGACTTGACTTGGTTCACATCAAGGGTTGACTTCCACAGTAGGACTTGGTGTGACCAAGAGGCAAAGGTTTAGAAAATCTAAAATAAAAGGATTTCAGTATTAGGGAGTGCACTCAGTAGATCAAGGAGATGCGAGTTAATGTAGTTGACATTTGGAATGCCTAACTAAAACCTTTTAAGTTTCTTGACCAACCCTAGTTGGGGTAATGCGAAGGGCAATATGGATCCTTGCTAATAGAATATTCAGGCAACAAAATATTCCGAAGTCAATGGTGAGGGCTATTGGATTTTGATAAAATAGTGGGAGACTAATAAGTATTAATTTAACTATTTGTCTTAGTTTTTATCATGATAAAGTACTAAAATATTTGATTATCTTAATTTTTAGAAAAGGCAAGAAAAATGACTTCAAACATATCATTGCGAACTATACTCGAGAAGGAAAACCTTCTCACCAGCATCAATTTTCAAGAGTGGTAGAGGCGTTTATGCATCATCCTTCACCACGAGAGAAAATTGTATGTGTTGGAGGAGCCTATTCCAGTTTCACCTAGAAAAGAGGTCAGTGATGAGGAAATATCTATCTATATGAAATATTTGTATGATTCCACATATATCCAATGTTTCATGCTATCAGCCATGTCTAATGAGATCTTGAAGCAACATGAAAACATGGATGCATATAGAATGATGTATCACTTTAAAGATATCTATCAAGAGAAGGTGATATAGGAGAGATATAATATCTCCAAATCTTTGTTTACAACTAATCTTAGAGTGTCTACGCTATATGAGCCTAATTTAGTCAAGTTTATTGGCTACATTGAACGCACGTACATCTTAGGGATTAAGTTCCCGGATGAGTTGTGTACAGATCTCATCTTATCATCACTGCCCTTGACATTCTCTAGCTTTATTTTCAACTACAACATGAGAAACAATCAGAAGAGTCTATCATAACTTCTAACCTTGATTCTCTAGGTAGATAAGGACATAGGGCGTGACAAACCCGCAGTCCTTATGGTGAATAAGAAGTGGAAGGGCAAGGAAAATGGTCCAAGTATTTATAAAAGTTCTGAAGCCCCCGAGCACCATCCCTCCAAGAAGGGGAAGATCCAGAGGTAGGGAATGGAATGGGAGGTAGTGTGTTTTTCATGTGTCAAGCCAGACCACTGGAAGAGGAACTACACCCAGAAGTGTGGGGATGCTAAAGGTGCGTTCATTATCAAGTGTAATATTTCTATTTCTACACATTAGGTATTAGATACAACTTGTGGGGCTCATATCTGTATTCAAATGTAGGAACCAAGTAGATTTAGAAAGATTTTCCTAGGAGAGATAGATCTTCGAGCTGCCAATGACATGAGGCTGTCTACATTAGACATTGAAGATTACCATCTCTCATTGCCAACTAGAATGATTTTGATTTTACATAACTGTTATTATGTGCCTAGTGTTACCAAGAACATAATTTTTGTATCATGTTTGGATATGGATGGATTTATTTTCAAGTTTGGAAATAAGGGTTATTTATTTTATAAGAACAATATATGTTATGGTATGGAACATTTAAATAATGGTTTGTATGTATTAAATTATGAAAACCAAGTGTTGGAAATTTATAATGAAACAAACTCACATGACTCATACAACACCCAGTTGTGGAATCACCTTCTTGATCATGTAAATGAGAATCGCTTGACAAAGCTCTGATAAGATGGTTATTTAAACTATACTAATCTAAAACCACTTGATAGATGTCATGCTTGTTTACAAGGTAAAATGACCAATCCACCTTTCAGTGGATAGGGTGAAAGTTCCACAGATCTTCTAGGATTGGGGCACATAGATGTGTGTGGACCATTTCCAATAGAATCTAGAGTTGGATATTCTTGCTTCATTACTTTTACTTATGATTTGAGTAGATATGGATATATCTACTTAATGAGGTATAATTCAGATTCCTTGGAGAAATTTAATGAATTCAAGAATGATGTAGAGAATTAGCTTGGTAAGAAGATAAAGAAGCTTTGATCGGATCGAGGTGGAGAATATCTGAACCAAGAGTTCATCAACCTTTTACAGGAGTATGGGATTCTATCTCAACTCACTCCTCTCTATACACCATAGTGAAATGGTATTAGTGAAAGTAGGAAGCACACCTTATTGGACATGGTGAGGTCGATGATGAGTTATGCATATCTTTCATTATCCTTTTGGGGATATGCATTACAAACTACAATATACACATTAAACCGAGTACCAAATAAGGAAGAAAATGGAATTCCCTATGAGTTATGGAATGGAAAGAAACCCATTTTGTTGCACACACACGTATGGGGATATGAGACATTTGTTAAGGCCTTCTTAGGAAACAAACTAGAACCCTGGGGCACAAGGTGTATCTTTATAGGATATCCCAAGGAAACGAAAGGATATTACCTATATAAACCTTCAGAAAAGAAAGTGACTGTTGCCAAACAAGCTATATTTTTTGAGATGAAGCACATACTCAAAAAGGATAGTGAGATCAAGATTGAATTTGACGAAGTTGATGCTCAAGATACAGGAGTTGGTATAGGAACAAGTTCTATAAGTCCTTGTAGAAGAGGTTATAGAAATACAAGTATTGCTTATGAGCTCAAGAGAGGTAAGGGAACCATAGAGATTTGGTTTCCTAGTCACTGAGGATGGTGAATCATTATTGTTGGAAAATGATGAAACTCTTGATCATACCACGATTCACTGTTTCATTTTCACCCTTACATCATTGTATTAAACTAAATTTGTTTTGTAAATTTCAAATATAACAAAAAAATAAAAATCATGTTTGATTCAATTATTTTGTTTTTATCACTATTAAAAAGGGAAATCATACTTGTTTTTATAATTTCATTGAAGGTGGAGGTGATTTGGAGGATCCATGATGAAGTCCAAGAAAAATGGGCCAAACTGTGTAGGATCCAAGCACACCAGTGGATTAATCTGCACACTACTACTAGAAAGTGCGTTCAAATGGGATGAAATTTTGTGGGTCAGTCCAAAATTTAATAGGATACATTTAATCTCAAGGAACCCAATCCGGATTCGTCTTCTAAGGGGACCATACGAACTGATTTGTCCAAGACACCAAATCTGCACAAAGTCAAAAGTTGCGTTATGTAATATGTCTATATCTCGAGCTTTGATTTACCAAATGATTCCAAAATTTCAGTGGAGATATTTAGGAAGTGGGGATAAAACTTAACATTTTTTTAAAAATGTATATTCGACTATCTAGTAGCCAAAAACCACCCTCAAAGTGGTTTATCAAAATCTAGGTTCTCAAAACCATGTACCATTTTGGATATAAAAAGGCACCATGGGAACCTCATTTGTAAGTTCGAACTAGAAGTGAATATCTACCATTTTTGAGTCCTATAGGACTAATCATCATCCTTGAAGTTCTATATTCCCCTATTATCATAGGGGGTCAATAATGAAGAAGGAGTTCCACCCGAGCTTCCTCCTCCTCCTAATGTCGAGCTAAACAGTGTGTGATCATTGTGAGAGAGATACACACTTTAAGAGAGAGTTTCAACACATTATATTCTACCAGTTTTGTTTAATTTGTGTGTGAATTATTTCAATTATGTTTAATCATTATATGCTTATTCTCTAAATGCATTTATTTTGTTTAATTAAGTGAAACATTTCTCATTTCAATACAGATTGAGTTGAGATTCAAGTGGGAATATTGGGTTGTTCTGATTGGACAATAGAAGCATCCTATTTATCTCTCACATACATGTTATTTTAGTATTATTTGGTAGACCTAACTCTATGCTTGAGGTCCAAACCTTAACAACACAATTGTTGTGTCAAGGGGTGGTTCTTTCTGCATCATTTTAAGAGGAAAGAGGGGAACCAAGATCTTGGTCATCCCTCAACCAAAGGATTACAAAAAAACCTAATAACCAATTGAGAACAAGGAACTCTTAAAGTGATGAAGTAACTTAGCAATGATCACTTGTTTATCTCATATTTTTTAGAATCCACTTTTTCTTTCAACTTTATAACTCTTTACGTTAAGTTACTTTCTGAAATCTGTTTACAAAATCACCCCCCTTTTTTAGTACTTTTTATTAAAAACACATAATCTAAACCTATTAAAGCTCCTTGAGAGATGACCTAGGGTCTTAATTATACTTCAAATCAACCTTAAAATCATAATCAATTTGATGTGTAATGACAACACGGGCAAATTTTGGCACCGTTTTTGGGGAGTGCTTTGGTTTTTAGTGCGTGTTTTTGATAAGATATTTTTAAATTTTGTGAATATTTATTTGTTTTCTCTTCTAACTTTTCAATCCTTTTGTGCTCTGATCTATTTATTGTGTAGTTTTATTGCATGAAATGTTCTAATACATGAGATTTACCACATTTAGAACCCGAACTGGAGAGGATCCTACTTCAACGACACCGAGACACACAAGACAACACTTTGAAGGAGGACACACCACACACTGGACCTCTTCTTCATCCTTATCCTTCTTTTGGAACCAACATTAAAACTGAAATACACTTGTATAACATGGATTAAAACAATAGAACACTAAAATAATTAACCTCACTAGATTTTGACATCCAACCCATATATATTCAAATGCAAGATGAGGCACCCAATTTTGAATTAAAATCTGTTCTAATTCACTTGTTACCTAGATTTCCTGGACTCATAGGTGAAGACCCACATAAACATTTAAAAGAATTTCATACTGTGTGTTCAAAATTAAAACCTTCAAATGTTGATGAAGAACAAGTAAAACTTAGAGCATTTCCGTTTTCATTAGAAGACACTAAAAAGGATTGGCTTTACTATTTTAATTCACCAATAAGAGGTTGGGTGGACATGAAACACATTTTTCTAGAAAAATATTTCCTAGCCTCTTGAACTGCAATAATAAAGAAATAAATTTTTGGTATAAGACAATATCAAGGGGAAACACTTCCTAAATATTGGGAAAGATTTAAAAGATTATTATCAAGTTTTACACACCACCAAATAAGTGACCAAATTTTAATACAATATTTTTATGAAGGTTTAATCCCTATTGATAGAAACATGATTGATGCTGCTGTAGGTGGTGCACTAGTATATAAAACCCCAATTGCTGGAAGGACCTTAATTGAGAACATGGCGTAGAACACTCAACAATTCGGTTCAAGGTTCAAGGTACCCATTCGAGGTGTTCATGAGGTGCAAAGTACTGAATTCAAGAAGAAGGTGGATACAAAGTTTGAAGATGTAATTAACCTTCTAAGACAACTTGCTCTTTCCCAAGAGAAATACCAATATCCTACTCCCATCCATTGTGGTATATATTCTTCTGACACCCACTACTCTGACCAATTCCCCCAATTGAGAGAAACTTCTGAGACTTGTGAGGCAATATTTCCAGGATTCCCCTACAAATAAACCTTTAGGCAATAACCTTACTATCCATCTAACCCTGGGTGGAAATAAAACCAAGCTTATAGGAAAGGGGGGTATTCAAAGCAACCTCAAAAACAATGGAACCAACCGGGGCAGAGTAGTCACCCACCACCACCACCAAAAAACACCCAACCACTACAAAATCCTTTCCAACACCCCCCTCCAAAATTCGAGACTAGCCTAGAAGATATGATGAAACAAATGTCTACCAACAATATCTAATTCCAACAAACCACTCAAGAACCCATACAAGACCTCAAAACCCAATTAGGCCAACTAGATAACTCAGTGGCATAAATTAAAAGTCATGGGTTGGGTAAACTATCTTCTCAACTAGTAATTAACTCTAGGTATAAGGAAAATGTTAGTTCCATCACCCTTAGGAGTCTAAAAAAACTTAAAAGCCAAATGAATCCTCTATTAGAGTCATCCCCTCCTGATGAAACCTCCACCCCAACCATGAAAAATGTTCCAAATGTTGAAAAAACATGTCTTGAGAGAAGCCCTTCCAAAGGAAAGAGTGTGTATATCGATGAGTCTTCTAGAAAAACCATTCCTATTCCATTTCACCAAAGGGCCAACCAACCTAGAAAAAAAGGAAACTTAACTCGATAAGGAAATTTTGGATACCTTTAAAAAAGTGTAGGTAAAGAACCCCTTTATTGATGTTGTGAGAAAAATTCCTAGATATGAATTTTTTTTAAAGGATATGTGTACACATCGAAGGAGACTTCATGGTGACGAGACGGTAATATTGGGGAGGAATTTCTCAGCATTGATTGAACCATCACTGCCTACCAAATGCAATTATCCTATAAACTTCTTGATTCCATGCACCATAGGGGAGTATTCATTTTCCAATGTTATGATTGATTTAGGTGATTCTATAAATGTGATGCCTCAATCCATTTAATATTCATTACAGGTTGGAGAATTGAAGCCAAATGGGATATTCTTTTAGCTAGAAAATCAGAGTACAACACACCCTTCTGGTGTGTTAGAGGATGTTCTTATGAGGGTTCAAAATTTAATTTTTACTACTAATTTTTATATGCTTAAAATGAAAGATGATAGGATGAATGGACATGCCCAAATTATATTGGGGAGACCTTTCTTGAAAACATACAAAACCATAATTAATGTCCATAATGGAAAATTATCTATGTAGTTTGGTGGTGACATTGTCCACATCAATATCCTTGATTCCATGAAGCACCCCTCAGAAGAAAATTCCTCTCTATCTGTTAATTCAATTGATGTACACCCATCCCTTAAAAAAACTTCTTTTCATTCCCTTGGAACCCTTTCTAAGTTTTCATCTTTGATTGAAATGATAGGTAATAAATCATGCATTGAATGTTATACCAGTCTAAAAAAAATCCATACATTTTTATTAATTGATGTTTTCTTGAACACTGAGGATAACATGACCATCGAGATACTGCTAAGGTTGTAAAATCTCATTCCTCATATGAGGATGATACCATTGAGCAGTTAGATGAGATTAGTGACCTCTCACTTTCACACAAACTTCCATCAATCCAAAATACACCTAAATTGGAACTGAAATAACTACCTCAAGATTTAAAATATTCATATCTTGAGAATGGAAACAAGTTTTCCATCATAATTTCTGGTTCACTCCCTCATGAGCATGAATTACGACTGCTTGAAATTTTGAGGGAGTATAAACAAGATTTGGGATGGACACTTGCTGACATTCCTAGTATTATCCCATCAATTTTCACACATCATATTTTATTAAATGATGAGGCTAAACCAGTGAGGCAGGCACAACGTCGACTTAACCCAAACCTCCTAGAAGTTGTGAAAAAGGAGGTAAAAAAATTATTTACTGCTGGAATCATTTACCCCATCTCTAAAAGCTAACGAGTTACTCCCATTCAAGTAGTTCCTAAAAAAACTGGCCTTATAGTAATCAGAAATGAAAATAATGAATTGGTTCAAAATCATGTGTAGAATAGTTTGCGTGTCTGCATAGACTATCACCAACTAAACCAACACACCAGGAAGGACCATTTCCCTTTTTCATTTATTGACCAAATTATAGAGAGGCTAGCGGGTAAGTCCCACTACCATTTCCTTGATGGATATTCTGGAAACTTTCAGATCCATATTTCTCCTAAGGACTAGGAAAAGACAATCTTCACTTTCCCCTTTGGCACATTTTCATATAAGAGGATAACATTTGGTCTGTGCAATGCTCCAGGTACTTTCTAGCGATGCATGGTTAGTATTTTTTTTGGATTACCTAGAGAATTGCATGGAAGTTTTCATGGATGATTTTAATATGTATGGATCCTCTTTTGATGAATGTTTAAGTAGTTTAGGTTTAGTCCTATGTTGCTGTATTGAAAAGAATCTAGTAATTAAATTATGAGAAATGCTATTTCATGGTGCGAAAAGGTATAGTTTTGGGGAATTTAATTTTTGGGGATGGTATCCAAGTAGATAAATAAAAAAGTGGATGTCATTTCTTCCCTACCATTCCCAAAAAATGTACAAATGTGTGGTCTTTCCTAGGTCATACTGAATTTTACCATCATTTCATTCGTGACTTTAGTAAAATTGTACTCCCCCTCTCCCGATTACTATAAAAATAAAAAGAATTTGTTTTTGATAAAGAATGTGAAGAAGATTTTAATAAGTTAAAATATATTCTCACATCACCCCCAATATTCCAACCACCTTGGTGGGATTTACCATTTGAGCTCATGCGTGACGCCTCTAACTATGCAGTTGGGGAATTCTTATCACAAAGGGTCGATTGAGCTCCACATGTCATTGCCTATACTTCACATACACAGGACCCTGCCCAAGAAAACTACACCACAACTGAAAAATAATTCTTTTCCATTTTGTTTTCCTTGGATAAATTCAGGTCATATCTTTTAGGTTCCAAAGTCATTGTGTTCTCATACCATGCATCCCTCTAGTATCTCCTTAAGAAACTGGATGCCAAATCACATCTCATTCACTGGATGCTCCTCCTTCAAGAATTAAATCTAGAAATTAGAGATAAAAAAAGATCATAGAATGTGGCGGCTGACCATATCAGTAGGATTCCCCCATCCGCAGACATTGAATCACCCCCTTGTATTCCTATAAATGATATGTTTCCCAATGAGAAATTGTACCGAGTGCAAGATGCTATTCCTTGATATGCTGAAATTGTAAATTATTTGGTAAAATCTTGCATTCCTATTGATTTCAAAAAAAACCAAGACAGTCATCTAAAACATGAGTCTCGTTGGTATATTTGGGATGACCCCTACCTTTGGATCACATGTAGTGATCAAGTACTTAGGTGTTGTGTTTCAAATAGTGAGTTTTAGCCTGTCCTTAGATTCTGTCACACTCTTTCTTGTGGGGGAAACTTTGGTCGCCAATAGACTACTTGTAAATTCCTTGATTCTGGTCTCTTTTGGCCAACACTTTTTTGGGATTCCCATGATTTTTTTAAATCTTGTCCTCATTTTAAAATAATGGGTAATGTCTCTAAAAGAAATAAAATTCCACAACAACCATTGTTCTTTAATGACATTTTTGATGTTTAGGGTATTGAATTTATGGGTCCATTTCCCAATTCCTTTGAAAACTTATACATTCTTCTTGCAGTTGATTATGTGTCAAAATGGGTAGAGGAATGAGCTACAAGGATTGATAATTCTAAGGTAGTTATATAATTTTTGAGAACCCAAATATTTTTTAGGTTTGGCTTACATAGGTTCATCATCAGTGACCAGGGTTCTCATTTCTACAACTGAAAAATGCAATCACTTTTGCATTGGTATGAGGTCAGTCATAGAGTGTCTACTTCATATCACCCATAGACCAATGGTCAAGACGATGTGTCAAATTGATAGGTAAAACATATTCTTGAAAAAATGGTTCAACCCAATAGAAAGTATTGGAGTATTCGACTTGATGATTCATTATGGGCATACTGTACTGCTTTAAAAACTCCCATTGGCATGTCACTATATCAGCTAGTGTTTGGAAAGAGTTTTCACCTCCCTATTTAGATTGACCACCAGGCCTACTGGGCCATCAAAAAATTCAATTATAATATTTCTGGTTTAGGTGCTCAAAGGAAGTTGTATATTTAGGAGATGGAGGAAATGATAAGAGATGCATGTGAAAACTCCAAGATTTATAAGGAGAAAACCAAGGATTCCCACAACTATCTTATCCTTTATTGTTAGTTCCAAATTGGGTATAAGGTCCTCCTTTACAATGAAAGGATGAAGTTTTATCCAGGTTCAAAATGAAGAAACCAAGAAAACCTTCACTGTCAATGGGCAGTGGCTGAAACACTTTCACGAAGTCCTTCTGGAGTTATCGATGGAGGAACTACATGTTCAAGAAGAAATATATGAATGAAACTCACTAGGTTTTATCCTTACTTCCAAAATTCTATTTTATTTTAGTGAGTACACTTCATACTTTAGGTGTGGGGGGATGGTTATATTCCTGGGCCAGTTAGGAATTTTCATCATCTTTATTATTTTTCTTCTTTTAGCTAGCTGAATTATATTGTTACTTTCCCCATTCCTTCCCCTTCACCTTTGTGTCGGAATATTACCTTTTTTTCTCACTTTATCATGTAAAATAATTCCCATTTAATAATGGAAATTATTGAAAATGCATGTGGAATATCTGTATTTCATGTTGTTTTAACATTCAAAAAAAAAATTCTGATTAAATGTGCATTTTAGCAAGAATTCAATAATCTGGTGTGACTTTCTTTTGAAATTTAGTTATTTGTTGATGATATAAATGGTTGTATCATTTTGAAACCTTTGAGAAGAATGGTTCCCTTTTTGTGAATAGTTTAAGGTAAAATTCTGTTACTTAATCTCTCCACACATTTTTTCACCCAACTATGATGTGTGAAAATTTATTACTTAATAGAAGGTAAATATAAGTTAGGTTTATTTTTCTATACTTTAAAAAATCATTTTCCATATGTTCATTACTTATCTGATCTATTTAATTACTATACCAGATTGACCTATGCGTGTGTACATGTTATCTGACTATTGTACTCCCTCAAAAATAAAAATAAAAAGGGTTGTATATTAGGAAAGTCAAAAACCACCCTTCCTTGACCTTTTATCTTGTTATAACTATTACAATTAGTTTCATTAGTAGATCAAATATGGTTTGAGAGAAGAGTGTGAGACTTTTTCCAAGTGAAACTTTTGAAAAAAATAAACAAATGATGGGAGTGATGAAATGTGTAACATATGGGGATATCTAGGTCTGGAGCTTATGGTTTGACTTCTAGCAATTCTTAAGTAAGTGGGTCTTGAAATTTTATTGCAAAGGATGTGGAGAAAGTTTGGTGGAAAGGATATTGTAAGTAGACAATTATTAAAATAACTTATATTTACTCAATAGAAAGTGGAAAGAATAGTGTGAAATGGTTGTCACACACACACGTGGAGAATTAGTGACATGATTAACTTTTGAATTATTTTCTTTGATTGGTATCATGCATCTCTTGGAATTTCATTTGGATACAATTTTTGAGACATCTTTTTCAATGATTATTTTGAATAACTCCTCGGTGTGATTTTTGATTTGATCACATTTCTATCAGGAATGAAATTTTCATTGAATGTTAAATCTTTATGAAGTTGGAAATATCTACATGCATAATTTTTGGAAATATGAATTTTCTCTAGAGTGCAAATGTTTAGGTGTGGGGGTGTGATCGTACCACGATTGACTATTTCATTTTCACCCTTACACCATTGTATTAAACTGAATTTGTATTGTAAATTACAAATATAATAAAAAATTAAACTTTATGTTTGATTCAATTATTTTGTGTTTATAAATTTTAAAAAGGTAAATGTTACTTGTTTTTATAATTTCATTGAAGGTGGAGGTGATTTGGAGGACCCATGATGAAGTCCAAGAAAAATGTGCCAAACTGTGCAGGATCCAAGCACACTAGTGGAATAATCCGCACAATTATACTATACCATGCATTCAAATGGGATGATATTTTTTGGGACGGTACAAAATTTAATAGGATACATTTAATATCAAAGAAACCAATCCAGATTTGGCCTCTAAGGGGACCATCTGAACTTATCTATCCAATCCACCAAATCTGCAAAAAGTCAAAAGCGGCGTTATGTAATATGTCCATATCTCGAGCTTTGACTGTCCAAATGATGCCAAAATCTCAGTGGTGATATTCAGAAATTGGGGCTACAACTTTACAGTTTTGTCAAAAGGGATATTCGACTGTATATTATCCAAAAACCATCCTCCAAGTGGTTTATCAAAATCTAGGTGCTCAAAAACATATCCCATTTTGGCTATAAAAAGGCACCATGGACACCTCATTTGTAAGTTAGAACCAAAAGTGAATCTATGCCATTTTGGAGTCCTAGAGGAGTATCCTCCTCATAATTGAAGTTATGGAGGCCTCTATCCTCATAGGGGGGGGGGGATAATGAAGAAGGAGTTCCACCCAAGCTTCCTCCTATTCCCGATGTTGATTTAAACAGTGGGTGATCATTACGAGGGAGTTACACACATGAAGAGGGAGTTCTAGCACCTTATATTACCTGGTTTTGTTTAATTTGTATATGAATTATTTCACTTGTGTTTAATATTTATATTCTTATTCTCTGAATGCATTGATTTGGTTTAATTAAGTGAAATATTTCTCATTTCAATACCAATTGGGTTGAGATTCAAGTGGGAATCTTGGGTTGTTCTGATCGGAAAACATAAGCATCCTCTTTCTCTCACACATACATGAGATTTCAGTATTATTTTTTAGATCTCACTTTATGCTAGATGTCCAAACCTTGGCAACATGATTTTTGTGTCAAGGGGTGGTTCTTTGTGCATCATTTTAAGAGGAAATAGGGGAACCAAGATCTTGGTCATCCCTCAACCAAAGGATTACAACAAAACCTAATAACCAATTGAGAACAAGAAACTCTTGAAGTGCTATAGTAACTTATCAATGATCACTTATTTATCTCATATTTTTTAAAATCCACTTTATCTTTCAACTTTACAACTCTTTACATTAAGTTACTTTCTTAAAATTGTTTACAAAATCGCCCCCCTTTTTAGTACTTTTTATTAAAAATGCATAATCTAAACTTATTAACACTTCTTGAGAGATGACCTAGGGTATTCCCTAATCTTAAAATCAACCTTAAAATCATAATCAATTTGACATGTCACAAAAACACAACCAACTATATCTTACAAGGAAGTGGTAGAGAGCTCAGAAGATGAAAGATTGCTAGAATCTATGAATTCTGAGATGCATTCCATGTATCAGAACCAAATATGGGTTCTGGTTGATGAGCCAGTTGATTTAAATCCTGTTGGATGAAAATGGGTATTCAAGAGAAATCTATACATGTAAGGTTAAGTTATCACCTATAAAGCAAGTCTAGTGGATAAAGGATTCAGACATCATCAAGGAATTGACTATGATGAAAATTTCTCACCAGTTTCCATGTTTAAATACATAAGAATTATATTTGACATAATATCTTACCATGACTATGATATTTGAAAAATGGATTTCAAAACAAAATTCATTAATAGGAACCTTCAGTAAGATGTCTATATAACACCACCAGAAGGGTTTGTGACACCAGGTGAAGCCAAATGGGTTTTCAAGTTGCATAAATCCATTTATGGATTAAATAAATCATCCGGGTCATGGGAAAATCTATTTTATGAAGCTATAAAGGAATTTGGTTTCATTAAAAAAGAATGTGAGCCATGTGTTTATAAGTGGTTTAATGGGAATGAGTTATTTATCCTAGTAGTATACGTTGACAACATATTACTTATTGGAAATGATATACCAGTCTTACAGTCAGTTAATGACTAGTTGAACAAGTATTTCTCCATGAAAGACTTGGGTGAATCAGCCTACATTCTAGGGATCAAGATCATTTGTGATAGATCCAAGAGGCTACTTGGACTAAGTCAAGGTACATAAATTGACTAGATACTAAAGAGATTTAGTATGGAACAATCCAATAGGGTATTGGTTCCAGTGTCACATGACCTACATCTTTCTAAGATAATGTTTCCTCAGACACAACAGGAGAAAGAAAGGGTGAGTAATATCCCATACGCTTCGACTATAGGATCCACCATGTATGCCATGTTATGTACCTAGCTTGATGTTGTCTATCCATTGAGCATGGCAGGCATATATCAAGAAGATCCGGGAGAAAAACATTGGACTACTATTAAGACTATCCTTAAGTATATGAGAATAACTAAGGATATGTTACCGGTGTATGGAGGAGATGATAAGTTTTTCATTAGAGGTTATGTTGATGCTGGTTTTCAGAAAGATCAGAATGATCTGAAGTCACAATTTGTATATGTTTTCTATCTCAATAGAGGAGCTGTGAGATGGAAGAGTTCAAAGCTTCCAGTTACCACCGATTCTACAATAGAGTCTGAATATATAACAACTTATGATGTATCCAAGGAAGCCGTCTTGATTCAAATATTTTTCCAGGAGCTTGATGTGGTGCCTAGAAGTAGAGACCCTATCACATTTTATTATGATAATACTGCAGTGGTGGCTCTTGAAAAATAACCAAGGTCACATCAACGTACAAAGCACATTCTCTGAAAGTATCACCTCTTGATGGATTTCTATCAAAGGGGTGAAGTTGTAGTGAGAAGAGTGTCCACATAAGATAACGTGGCAGACCCCATGACTAAAGTCCTATCTCAGTAGAAGCATGAATATCATGTGAGAGTTAGCGGGTTAAAGGTTGTTAGTAGTTGTCTCTAGTCCAAGTGGGAATCTATTGGAGTTGGTGGCCTAGAACCAAATACTTTTTAATTTATGATAAACTTGTATTAATAAATAACCCATCATATATTGATTTTTCTTCTGTGTGACAATGCATGTGATAATTTACTAAGGATAGTTGTTGCACTAAAGAGTCATAGCGGATCCCTGCTATGATGAGAACCCATAAGTGCCATAACACTATTCTTGAATATATGTTCTATGGCCGGATGATGTTATTTAAGGGACACAAATAATACATAATATTAAGGGCTAGGACTCATAAAAATTTGAGGCACCTTCTCATGGTGTGAGCCCTTGGTAATATCTAGGAGGATATTATGAGGATGAGACATGCCAGTAGGAAATCCACATTTCATAGTGTCATTGGATGTTCCTATCTGTGGATGTGTGTATTGGTACTTATACTTTAATATTATTAATAATGGGTATTAAAACTTGTGCACTTATATGTATTGATGAAAACTGTGATGACACACTATTCACAACAAAGTAGGATATGTTGGGCACATCATGAGTAATACTGCATTAATAGATAACATGAGAAAGGATTTTCCCCTTCTGTTCCATAATGGAAGTTGATATCTCAAGCCCTTTTATGGAATTGATATAGCCTAAATAAATCCATGGCCATGGTAAGGAATGAGAAAGTTCAATTCTGGGAAGTTAAAGAAAGAATAATCGAGCACATGGGTTGATGGAACTAGCATGCAACCTGCTTGATTGGAGATATCATGACAAAGGGATTACATTACACGGTAAGTATTCGTTGGAGGTGACACGTCATTGCGGCGTTAACTTATTTCTCTATGGATGCCTTGGGGTGTTTCTAGATGCTAACCTTGAACTTTAGGTAGGCACCACCTAATTCCACTGAGAAAGAGGCCTAGAGGGTCACCCACTAAGTGTGTTTAAGTATCTTAGTTAAATATTCATTTAACAAATTGAATAAAGATTATTCCCGATCGTGGTTTAATAATTATTCAAGGATGTCTGATCACATTTATTTCAACACTAGTTATTCAAGAGAATATATTGTGGGATAAATAATATATTTATTAGTGAGTAATTCAGTGATATTTATTTAAGAAATAAATATCCATTATTCAAGGTCTAATAAATGTGGTGGAGGAAATAAATAAAATGGAAAAACAAAAATACACACCATGAATATTAATATACACACCATGTAGTTTTTCTAAGAATTTGTGAGAAATAATAATATTTATTTAATTAAATAATATTAGGTGTAATTTGATGGGTGCATGTAAAGTGATAAAATAGTCAACTATTATTATTAGACATGGGGTCTTACTAAGAATTAAATGAAATGACTAAATTCTTTCAGGTAATTAATTCATTTTATTATTCTAAGTAATAAAATCCCAATTACATTATTCTAATTAACCTATAAATTATTTGTGGTTGTGAAAAACATATTTGGATAAAGATCTCAATCCAAGAGAGAATTATTTTCCTCCAAGAATGCTCTCAAGTTATGAGAGAGATCCTCCTCCACTGGATTAGGGAGAGCGCTTTGGAAGAATCTCTCAAGGAGATCGAAGGAGGATATTACAAGTGAAGTATTATCCATGATATAACCCATAAATCCCTTTAGTGATGTCTAGGGATATGTGGATCACATGCGGATCACTGCTAGAGGAAGCATACACTTGGATTCTGCGACACAACGATAGATCACATCAGATCGTGACCAGAAACATCAACAGAGAGAGAATTCCATCAAGGTAATTCTTTTCTTTTAATTAAATTAATTATAACCAACATATGATGATCCTCTCTGTGGTTCTAGTACTCCCCTCTTTTCTTTCATTTTTCATTCTATTCCAAATATCCGACGTTTTATCATCGTGGCGGATCTTGGATTGATCATTTTTTAACGGAAAAATTAAATTTGGGTACACCCATCCATGCACTTTTACTGCGCCCGGAACCTACACTACCCTCATCTACCATGTTCGATTTGATGAGGATTAGGATTCTTATACACTATAATTTTATGTGTTACCCTTGTCTGCCGTGTGTGATTTTATGTGGAGTGAGATATTCTTTACACACCTGAATTTTTTGTGCTACCCTCTAATATTGTGTGTGATTCAATAAGGAGTGATATCTTCTTTATACAACCAATTTCTATGTTCCCCCATTTTTAGTTGTTTGGAATTCAACAAGGCATGGGTCCTATCTCATCTTATATATGCTATGTCCAATTGCTATGTGCTTCCCTAATCAGCTATGTGTCGTTCAATGAGGTGTTACTTATCCCTCATTTGTGGTGTGCCACACCCAATTGTTGTGTGTCACCCTCTTATACTTAGTGTTATCTGGAAAGGAATGAGTTTCCCTTTATGATTCCATTGGTGTGATGAGTCTTGTATTATGATACTTGATTGAGAGAAATTATTTCCCATGTTTCGAGGCAGTTTATATTCTCTTTGCATTAGTGTGGAACTTTCTTTCATAGATGATGGTGGTTCCTACTGAGTTGGATGAATCTACCCATACATTTACTATGTTGATTGTGGTATGATGATGAGAGGCATCATGAGTTACTGAAGTGATCTTGATCTTTAAGAAATAGGGGATCAAATGAAGTATGGGACTCATATTTTCTTCTAGTTCATACCTTTAATAACTAGATGATGATTATTATATATATATTCTTATGTAACACCATGGGACAATAATGGATTATGTTTCTCTCAATATCATGATAGGACTACACTACCATGGAGAGATATTCTTTACCATTTATAGAGAGACATTACCATATTTGAGTACACATAAAGGCCCACAATCCTTATGAGGTATTCCCTAAACATGCTTCTAGGTGGATTTTTTGAACTTAGTGGTTCAAGCAGGGACTCTATGGGAGGAATGGTTGAGATGTGGTTGTGTTTTTATATGACATCACCTATGTCAGTGTCCCCTGAGTGAGAATTGGTAGAGATGAGTTTCAATGGTATACATATCAGTATGGATTAGGTACCATTGCAAATACCATGTGGTGATTTGTTATTGTATAAATTTGGAAAAGTTCACCCCTATAGTTTAGGAGTTCCAATTAGGTGTGGTGAAAATATCACACCCTTAAAAAGTTGTGGTATGATACCCATTAAATGGTAGGGATGGTGTTTATGTAATGAGTTCACTGATGAGAAATTCAATTCTTGAGAATGGTAAGGAATATATAGATTATTTCAAAGGGTGACTCATGTTTGACCCTTTTTGAGAGGCTAATGTAAGAATCAACTTGTATTATAGATATTATGCTTGAATATTTATGAGTGGAATAATGTAGTCCCTTGTGGTGTTTATAAATCATTAAGATCGAATCCTATCTAGTATTAGTTTGTAGAGGGGCCTGTTTGGTGTTCATGGAAAAATAATGTGGTCATACTATAAGAGAATCATCTATGTAGAAATCACTCATGGTGTGATATCTAGATTCATAGAGTAGTATTGATCTTCAGGTATTTGAAATTTTGGTGATTGATGAGATCTTAGTGGTGCATTAGTGGTGTGGAAGATAATTCCTTTATCAGGGAACTCCATGTCTGAATAGTGTTGTAGGTGCATGAGTTTCTAGATTTGGAGTTGTGATGCACGTGTGTTTAGAGTTATTTTTCTCACCTATAGTTGATGGTGGCATCCACACAATCATTTTATATGTGTGAGAAGGCCATGGTGGTGATATTTAATTAGTAGTCCTATGTGACTGGACATTATTAGGCGTTAGACCTGAAGGGTTTTTTTAGAAGGTTGGGAGTGTTGGTCCAAGTAAATATGAAAAGAAGGGGGGGGGGGGCGGTGGATTTCCTTTAAAAACGTTTTAGTAATTAAAACTAAAATTTGTGTAATTAAAAGAATTAAAGTAATAACTAAAATTATAAGATATAAACGCAGTGGAAATATAAATTTAAAAGAAAAATTACGAGTAATTGATAAAGGAGTTAAATAATAATCCACAAGGGATCCCTATGTTTCATACCCTCAAGATTCCTTGAGAGGTTTTGGTTTAAAACTTACTTTTTAATAGTTATAATAAGAAAACCTGAACCCTTTATTTTTAATGGTTTTAGCAAGAAAAACCATTATAAGAAGTAATATCCTTTCTTTTTAGTGGTTAGTACCAAGAAATCCAAATCCTGACTATAATTTTAGTAGTAGTGGTTAGAAACCCAATCTACCCCAATTTAAAGGTAGTGATCACCTATCCCCTCACATTTAATAGTAGTGAACACCCAATCTCCCTCACTTTAAAGGCAATGATCACCTTGAAGGACCCTAGAACACCATGAGAGGGGAGGGTTGAATCAGGGTGTTAAAGTTTTCTTTTAAAATAAGGAATATTATTCCCATTTTGGTAGGAACCTATTAAACCTATCTGATGATAAAGTGCAGAAAAAAATCAATCACATGCAAATAAAAGACACAACAATTTTTCTTGGTTCACCATAAAGGACCGTAGAACCCCAAGACACCCTGAGAGGGGAGTGGTGAATTAGGGTGTCAACTTTTTCTTTTAAAGTGATGGATCTTGTTCCCACATTGGTAGGAACATGTTAAACCTATATGATGGATATGATTAGAAATCAAACATTCACATGCAAAGAGATGACACAACACTTTTTTACTTGGTTCACCACTAAGGGCTACACCCAAGGAGCATACACTGACAGGTTGTCGGTTGAACCTAATTACACTATTATTCACAAGTTGTGGATAACAAAGGTTCGGGAATAGTCACTCTATCCCAGGCTCACTGCCTTTACAAATTTTCAGGGATAGCTCACTACGTCCCTCAGGTCACTCCCATTGACTCCCCCTGGCTCACTACCTTGGGTGAAGTCCCACTCAGTTTATAGACGTGAAATTCTCTTAAACAAATAAACATGTAAGTCTTTGTCTCCTCTTCATCATGAGACATTTCTTGAATAAAAGTTTTGAATTGATGCTCTTTTGTATTCGGTCTTCCTCTCTTCTTGGCCAGAATCCCAAAATCCTTTGTGATTGTTCAAGCAATCATCACAATTTCACTACCCTGAATAATTTACAATCTTCAGTTAGTCACACTCTGTTCTTATTCTTCTTCTCTTCCTTTCATTCTCAATACCAACAATTAAGTGTATCGGTATACTTCCTTCTTCCTATGCAGATATGAGTTTAGTTGCACCTATTGCTCTTCTTCTCTTCACAAAGCACAACGAGGGTGTTAAACACCAGTCGTGTGTGTGTAGAACAACTTCTCTTCATAAAACCGAATGGTTCACGGTACTTCCTTCTTTGAAAAGCCACTTCGAGATTTCTAAACACCTATCAAAGGCTTGTGGTACCCCCAATTTTTTTCGCACACCCTTATAGGTGGCTTGTGCGTAAAAATCAAACCATGTGCGTAAAAATACCTTTTGGCCCGAAAAATTCTTTTCACGCAACTCTCCTTTTTTCATGCATAACTTTTCTTTTTCGAGAAAACCTTTCTTTTTTGTGCACCACTTATTCTTTTCGCGCACCACTTTATACTTCAATTTTTCCGTGTGTTAGAGCTCGAGATTTTTCTAAGTGTTGAGTCTCTCCAAATGAGAGGGGGTCACCTTCTATTTATAAGAATTTTGACCTTGAATGTAAAACCCCTTTCTACACATAAAACTGTCTCTTAGTTCTTTATATTACGCGCACCTTCCTTTTCTTCTTGCGCACCACCTAGATTTTTTGTACACCTCATGACTTTTCCATTTTTCATCATTCTGAACATGAAGCCTCCTTTGTGAGTAAAACATCAAACCCACATTTTGTGCACAACCAACTTTTTGCACACAATTTTGATTTTCCACGCACATGGCACGAACATCTCCAATTTTTCATTGCCTTATGCCTTTTCCAATTTTCAGTATTTATGATCCGAGGAACTGCTTGTGGAAAAAAACTCAACCAGCTATTTCACACACCACATTTTTCCACGCACATTCCCATTTTTTCCCGCGCACAGCTCTGGTTTTTCGCTCACCTATTTCCTTATCCAAATATTGAAGTTCTGATCTTAAAACACCAATTGCATGAAAAATTGTAAACAACATTCCATATTGCACGCAAAACAAATCTTCCACGTATCCTCCTTTTTCACGCACTTTGCCTAATATTTTCATGCACTCCATGCCTTTTCCAAATTTTGATGTTCTGATCCTGAAACATCAATTACACGTAAAAACACTCTTGAACTTATCATGAAACTTTCTCTACTAAAGAAACATATCTTTCATCTTCCAATTTTCAGGCCAAAAAATTTGGCAAACACTGGAGAACAGTTCCACCTTCAATATATGCTTTGGCCATAGCCTTTATGCTTTTTTGTGTGATTTGACTTCTTCAACAACTCTTCTTATTTCATCACAAAATACAATATCATGATATATATTCTTTGATAGATCAACTTTAGCATCGTCAGATTTTTATACAATGTGAAATGCGAGGCCATCTCAGAATTCCAATCCCTTCCACACTCTCTTCTTCTTCAACTGTTATTCTCTAATTCATGAAAATCATATGATTCTATTCTTCAAGTAGGCTCTTGTATGGTTTTTATGAAATCATGAATAATTTCATGGTGTTCTCATTCAATCATCCTCAGATGGATGATAACTCACCATTCCTCCATTTCATTAGAGTTCTTCTTAATCTCCTTCATTTTGATCTTTATTGACAACAATTGACAAAAAATACAACCTTATATACAAATTGGTCCAAACAAGGGCTACATCAAAGGAGCATACACTGAAAAGTTTTTAGTCATACCAAATTCCACTAATCTTCACTAGTTGTGGAGTACAAAAGTTTATCATAGTCACTCTATTCTAGGCACACTACCTTTACAAGGTTTTAGGGATAATGCATTGTGTCTCTTAAATCACTTTTGTTGACTCCCCCTTTCTCACTACATTGGGAAGAATCTAAACTTAGTTTATCAACTTGATGGTTTCTTCAATGGATTGAAATTAATTCATGCATCCTCAACCGTATATGGATGCTTTTTTGAAGTTTCATTTTTACCCACAGATGAAGTTCACTTTTCTGCGTAATGATAGTTCGCCAACTGCACCTCTGTGAACTGACCTTCTTCCTCAGCATACTGCACTACACCGTATACTGTGTGTGCACTGCATACTATCTCAATATCCTACCTTCAAGAACCAAATTTGTGATCCACCTTCATGTTCTGCCTCTGTAAACCACCTTCTGCGAATAGACCCTGCTCCGCGTACAGCCTCCACTCCGTGAACCGTATCTACACCATGGACTGTCTCCACTTTCTCTCTGTGTACTATAAGAAATCCGAAGACTGAGTTATTCCTATGTGTACTAGCTATCCTATGTGGACATGTATTCCTACAAATTTTCCTTCCTCTGTGTACTATCTTTCATGAACTATTCTGGACTTCACTAAATTCCTTTTAGATTTTTAATTAATGTCTTTGTGGGGTTTTCTTCTTACAAACTACTTCCAGATTTTTCTAAATTCCTATCGGATTTTTAATCTCAGATCCACACCCTAATGAAGGGATTATTGATCCTTATATAGAAAAATAGATCCACATAATCCTCTAAACCTATATTTACCACATCTTCATTGCAGCACCGCCTTCACCGCGTACCACACATCTCTCGTGAACCATTTTCCTTACATAGTCTGCGTACCACCATTCTCCCTACGCGACGACACAAATCACTACCTTGTTTCCACAAATAAAACCCTTAATGGTTTCTCAAAACTCTGCCTCGATTTCATGAATGACACACCATCCCATGAACCATTATGATTTTCATGTATAGTGAGCCTTTCCGCGAATTGAAAGTCTTCACCGTGAACCTCCTTTGCTCTGCGAACCGTTCCTCCAATGCGATCCACATACCGTTCCCGCTTCATGGTTCGTGGTTCTCCATTTTGAGTACCAAAATTCATGATCTACAAACTATTCCCAGAACATGGTTCACTGTCTATGATTCCTTTACTGAAACTCTTCCTTTTCCAAATAAATAAACTACAGATTTTGAGGCCCAAAAATTAGGCAAACACTTGGAAACTGTGCCACCTTCAATACTACTTTCACCCTCAATCATAAGACCATATTACTTGTAAACTCCTTGATAAAACCAATGTGGATTGACAAAAAACACAAACCATAATCCATTTCTAGTAAAGAACATCCTTGGTTCCAACAATATCCCCCTTTGGGTTTGTTGTCAATTCACAGATAATTTTGATAAAGCACTTATAACAAACAAAACCTGATATGCACGAAACAACTCAACTGACAACACTCTAAATCTATGTGAGTAATAATCATTATAGAAAACAAGAGCATAATAATGAACTGGATTCTCATGTCTTGGAATGATTTAAATATGTCTAAGTAAGCTCCAATGGTTTTCTTATAACACCGAATTGTTTTTTTTCATTCTCATTCTCCCCCATTATAACTTATTGAATTTATCCTATAAAACAAGAAAAATATTTCATTCTCCTCCTTTTAATTATCCTCCTTTATCCATTATATATTCTATGTACTATTGAATTTATCCATTCCCCCCCATTTTTAATAAATTCAAAGAACCAAATTTTGACTTGTAGAGCTCAAAGAACTCTCTCCCTGGATTGTTTCTCCCCCATAAACCTGCATCACTTTCAAAAACAGATTAAAATAGTTAAAACAACCAGGGGGAGGGCATGCTCGTAAAATCCTCATGTACGAGGAGGTGGCTAAACATCGAGGTTCAACCTATGCTTCTTGAACACATGTGTTGAAAATGGCTTGGTCAATATGTCAACTACTTGATCATCAGTTCCAACATGATCTATTTTAATCATTACTTGTTCCAATTTTTCCTTGATGAAGTGATATCTTATTTCAATGTGTTTCGTATGAGAATGATGAACATGATTATTTGTAAGATCAATAATACTCTTATTATCACAGTGAATCACCATAGGTTGTTTAACATCATCACCAATATCAGTTAGCTGTTTCTTCATCCAAAGAAGTTGAGTGAAGGCCTTTGTAGCAGAGATATATTCATCTTCAGTAGTACTAAGAGAAGTGCTTTCCCATTTCTTACTCAACCAGCCCACACATTTCTTTCCAATGAAGAATTATCCACTGCTTTTTGATTTTTTATCCAACACATCTATAGCCCATTCATCATCATAAAATGATCAAAGTTAATTATATTTTCCTACAATAAAGTATAATACATAATTTTGAGTACCTTGAATGTACCTCATGATTCTTTTCACTACTGCCATATTTTCTTCCATTGGATTACTTTGAAAGTGATCCACTAAGCATGTTGCAAAGACAATATCTGGCTATGTCGTAGTCAAATAAAATAATATTCTAATGATTCTCCTATACATTATAGGATCTATAGATGTCTCATATTCACACTTTCCCAATTTTTTCCCAACCACAATCAAATTCGACATTGGTTTGGAATCATGCATATTGAATTTCTTCAGAAACTCTCTTGGATACTTTTCTTGAGAAATGAAAGTTTATTATTTCCTATGAATCCTTTACATCCCTAAGAAGTATGTGAGTTCACCAATCATAGACATTTAAAATTCTAATTTCACGTGATTAAAAAATTCATCCACTGATCCCCGTCTACTTCATCCAAATATAATATCATCTACATACACCAAAAACATGAACTTATCTTTCTAAGAATTATTCACATAAATATTTTGATCCACTCCTCCTATTTTAAATTTTACCTTCTTCATATAAGAATCCTAACGAGGGTATCATGCCCATGGTTCCTATTTCAGACCATATAGATCCTTATTTAATCTAAAAACCTTCATTTCATCATTACCAAGAAAAAATCCCACCGGTTGTTCAATATAGACTTCTTTAAGAAAAAGATTTAAGAAATATGTCTTGAAATCCATTTGATACACTTTGTATCCTCTTTGAATTTCCATGGAAATAAATAGTATGATTGACTCCATTCTATCCACCAGAGCAAATGTTTCTTCAATATCAACACCTTCAATATGTGAATAACCTTTACACACTAGCCATGCCTTATTTATGATCACATTTCCATGCTATTCAAATTTATTTTTAGAAATCCACTTAGTACCAATCAAATTATGGGTTTTGGGTCTCTTAACTAGATCCAATGTTTAGTTATTATCGACATGATCCAATTATTCATTAATAACCTTAACCCATGATTCATCCTTTACAACATCTTCAAATGAGGATGGTTCTACAACTGAAAGGAATATAGATTGCACATTATTCCTTATTCTCCTTGTCTGCGTGGGTGAAGTCCAATCCCCAATGATGTTGGATCGATCAATTTATTCTCTTCGATTTCTCCTTTGGGGTTCAGAATATTTTTCTTTAGTAATGTTTTCCTCTTCTGATTCTTCTTCTAAGTCAACATCATGATGTGATTCCTGATTATTTTTCATGCCTTCTTATACTTCTGTGTTTGAATCCATTCCATGTACACATTCTTCCTCATCATCAACCACATCAGTAGATGAATTTCTTGAGACATTATTGGTTTTATCTTCAATGATCTTCACATCATTTCTTTCCAAAATTTTTCTAAGAAGTTTATTGAAACATTTGTAGTCTTTTCTATTCATTTAATATCCAAGGAATATTCCTTCATATCCAGCATCAACATACTTCCCTTGATTTCCTTCTTTGTTTTGGATAAATCATTTACATTTAAAAACATGAAAATACTTCAAAGAGGGATTCATTCCATGCCATAACTCATAGGGTGTCTTGGTTTCCCCCATATAAATCCATATTCAACTTTGAATATAAAATTCATATTGAATAGCCTCTTTCCAGTAATGGTGAGAGATATGACTCTCAATCATCATAGTTCTGGCCATACTATTCACCTATCGATTCCGGTGCTCAACAACTCCATTTTTCTATGGGGATCTCAAAGTAGCCACCTGATGCTGTATTCCATGTTTATCTAGGTAATTTTCAAATTTAATGGATGCATACCCCCCTCCATTGTCTGACCACATAACTTTGATTGTCCGTCCAATATCATTCTCGGCTATTCCGTGATAAGTTTTCATGCAATCAAGCACTTGTCGTTTCATATGTATAACCATCAAATAAGACATTCTACTATAATCATCAATAAAAAAGAAGAATTTCCTTTCTCTATATGTTCTAGAAACATTTATCGAACCACATACATCTGTATGAATGAGATCAAGAAGATTTGATGATCTTTTATTATTTAGATGATATGAACTACACACCAAATTTCTTTACATGAAAGCAACACAAGTCTTCTTCCATTCATGCTTAAAATTTGGGATATCCATGAAAATATTTAGTTTAGACATCTTTTCTATATCTTGTTTATTGATGTGACCCAGTATCTGATGCCACAAGTTATTCTCTTATTCAACTTTCACGAAACAAATATTCTCTTTACTATCAACCTGATATAAGTTTCCATCTATTCTATATCTCTTCATGAGATAATTCCATGTTCTTACTTTTATAGTGCACCCCTTTTGATTGAATGTCACCATAAGTCCTGAGTCATAGAGTTGGCTCTCACTTAGGAGATTGTGACACAACCCATCCACATAAAGAACTTCAGTCTTCTTCAGCTCACTATTGGCCAGTTCAGTACTTCCACTACCTTTGATCTTCAAAGTATAATCACTATCAAATCTCACTATTACATAGACCTTTTTATTGATATTCATTAATAGGTCTGTATTTATTATCACATGGGATGAGAATCCACTATCACGAATCCAAGTTCTATCGTTCTTTGTAGCTTTGAGAGCTACTTTTTCAAGGTTGGATTTTAAATTTTCTTCTTTTCCTTCCATGAAATATTAGATAGAGTGAAGGAAAAAGATGAACTTTAAAATATCTCTTCCATGTGAGTAGGTTATTCATAGACATATTATTCTTCTAGGGGAGAAAAACTATTTTTAAGAGCAACATCATCTAGTTGGAGAGTATTGACTTGTCTCTGAGTTTTGTACAAATTATTGCTTCCATTCCTCAACCTATAATCAATAGCTTTATGGACAAAGTTGGAACACTAAAAACAATATCCATAGAAACTATTTCTTCTATAAGAATTAGGATATTAATTCATTATCATTTTATAACTTCCTCACTCTTCCCCATTCAAGTATCTTCGTGCCTCTTCACAGTATGATATGGTGTGTCCCAGATAGACACATAATTGACATTTTATAAGTGGGAATTTATTTTCACTAATATTCCTTCTCATGTCAATTTCCTTAAGAGGGTATTTTGATTGCTTATCATCTTGGGATGCCTGAGAATAGTTTTTAGTTCTCCTTTTAGTTTGAATTGAGGGTTTCTTCTTCAGGATTTCAGGTTACTTTTCAACCTATCCAATTTTTAGCTCATCTTTATTTTGACTCATTTTATTTCCATCATTCTATGTTTCGATATCAAAACTGATTCCACTATTACCCATGCACGTAGGTCTTTGGTCATTCAAAATCTTTTCATCTCCATCAGAACCATTCCTAGCTCTCTCCAACAACTCAACATCTTAGAATTTTCTAAAATGTATTTTCTTATTTGTTTCTTTTGAGATTTATTCACTTTTTAGTTTACTCCTTAGAGTAAAAACTTCTTCCTATATACCTTCAATAGACTTTCACATATCTTAAAATATATAGGTAAGGTCATTTATGACCTTTCTCTATTCTTCAATTTTGAGTTTTAGTTCCACTACATTTTCTATGATCTCAAGGATTGATGACTGTACTTTAAAAAATTCTTCGAGTTGTTCAATTTCAGCTTCAAGTTGATCAACATATTCTGATGATTCTTCCACAATTATTCTCCACCTATTGAATCTCTTACATTTATTCTCAAGCTTACCAAAATAATCCTTAAGCTGTAACTTGGTATCGACATTAGTGGTCAACTGATTATCTATAGAATTATCTTTTGGTGGTTCTATTTTTTCAATTGTAGCCATCATGGAATCATGGTTTCTAGACTTAAATTCTACTTCTTCTTCCTCAAAGAATTCATTGTCATCGTCTTATTCTTCAAAGAAAAAACTCTTTAATTTTAATTTCTTTCTAGATTTTATGTCTCTCATTTTGAAAAACCGTTTCTGAGGCTTCTGAATGTCTCCAGTTTCACTTTCTTCATCATAGAAATTTCTTGGGCACTGAGAGGTAATGTTCCCAACTATTCCATAATGAAAACAAACCAGAGGTAACTTTCCTTCAAAATTCCTTTTTCCCTTATTGAATTTCTTGGAAATGAGATAAATAATTTATTTTTCCTCATTATCTATATCAACAATATCTCCTGAAATTTACAGTTTTTCCATGGCTTTGAATGCCATTTCCTTGCTTACATGAGTCGTTGCATCTTTAGGTTTGACTCTCATTTTATAAGCCACCAAACTACTCAACAGATCATCCAAAGAAAGTTTAGAGAGATCCCTTTCCTCAATTGCTAACACATTTTCATTGTAAAGAGGTGAAAGTATCCTTAGGATTTTCTTAACAATATAAATGTCTTTTATTTATTCTCCAAGTCCTTTTATTTCTCTAACAACTTCAGTAATTCAATTAGAAAATGCATATGAATTTTTATCTAGATGCATTTTCATGTCATCGAACCAGTTGTGAAAAACTTAGAGTTTTTCCTCCTTCACTTTGTTGTATCCTTCATATATGTTCTACAATTTTTCCCACATAAACTTTGCTAACATACAACTCATCACTTTTAGATATATCTGATTAGAAAGAGCTGTAGTGAGGGCATTCTGTGCTTTGGCATCTACATCAAGAATTTTCCTGTCTGTATTAGTCACAGGAACCCTAGTTGGATCAGTGACTTGTATTACTTGTGAAATCAAAAATAGGTCTTCCATTCAAAGAGATATTATACGAGATCTCCTATTATTTTTCATATCTTAAATTTTATTTCATCAAAGAGAGGTACTCCCATGAAATTTATAATATTCTTCATCATAGAAATGAATGGAAGATTTAACACCAGCAACCTTTATTGCCCTGATACCATGTAAAGGACCCCGAAACACCATGAGAGGGGAGGAGTAAATCAGGGTTTCAAATTTTTCTTTTTAAACTTATGGGTATTCTTACCACATTGTTAGGAACCTGTTAAACCTATCTGATAAGAAAGTACAGAAAACAAACAATCACTTCAAAGAAAAGACACTACAATTTTACTTGGTTAACCATGAAGATCTATGTCTAAGGATCATATGTTGACAAGTTGTCATTCATACCAAATTCTACTAATCTTTACTAGTTGCGGAGTACAAAAGTTTAGCAAAGTCACTCTATTCCAAGCACACTACCTTTACAAGGTTTTAGGGACAACACACTCGGTCCCTCAGATCACTTTTTTTGACTCCCCCTTGCTCACTACGTTGGGAAGAATATAAACTTAGTTTATCAACTTGAAGGTCACTTCAATGGATTGGAATTAAATCATGCATCCTCAAATATATATGGATTCTCTATTGAAGTTCTGTTTTTACCCACATATAAAGTTTACTTTTCTATGTACTGATAGTTTGTGAACTGCTCCTCCACGAACTGACCTCCTTCCTCTGTGTACTACACTACACTGCGTACTGTGTGTGCACCACATACCAACTTAGTATCCTGCCTTCGCAAACTACCTCTGTGATCCACATTCATGTTCTTCCTATGCGATCCACCTTTGCGTTCTGCCTCTATAAAATTCCTTCCATGAACAACCCCAACTCCGCATACTTCCTCCACTCCACGAACCATCTCTACTCTGTGGGATGTCTCTGCTTCCTCTCCAAATACTATAATAAATCCAAGGATTGAGTTCTTCCTCTGCGTACTGGCTCTCCTACATGGACATGTCTTCTTAAAAACCAACCTTCTTCCTCCATGTACTATCTTTAGTGAACTGTTCTGGACTTCATCAAATTCCTTTCATATTTTTAATTAAAGTCTTTGTGGGGTTTTCTTCCCATGAACTACTTCCATATTTCACTGAATTTCTCTCGGTTTTTTAATCTTAGAACCACACCCTAATGAAGGTATTAGTGATCCTTATATAGGAAAATATATCCACATAATCCACTAAACTGAGATTTACCAAATCTTCATTGCAGCACTACCTTCAATGTATACCGCACATCTCCTATGAACCATTTTCCTCACGCGGTCCATGTACCAATATTATCCCTACATGGCGGCAAAAATCATGACCTTGTTTCAACAAATGAAACCATTTGGCATTTCTCAAAACTCTGCCTCGATTTCTCTAACGACACACTATACCAACAATTGTCATGCATTTCACGTACAATGAGCCTTTCTGCAAAACCACAATTCTTCTCCGTGAACCTCCTTCACTCCATAAATCGTTACTCATATGTGTTCCTCATACCATTCCTACTTCATGGTTTTCATCTCACCATTCTGCATAACAAAATTTGTGATCCGCAAAATTCTTCCGAAACATGGTTTACGGTCTGCGATTCCTTTTCTAAAACTCTTCCCTTTACAAACAATCAAAATCCTGATTTTAAGGCCCAAATTTTTTTCAAACACTGAGAAACTACACCACCTTCAATACTACTTTCATCCTCAATCGTAAGACCACATTCCTTGAAAACTCCTTGATCAAACCAATATGGATTGAAAAAAAAACACAAACCATACTCCATTTATAGCAAAGAGCATCCTTGGTTCCAACACACCTATACCCTTCAAACTCAATGATAGTGTCCACCTAAGAAAATGGAAATAAAGATATTTTCTTTATAAAAACCCTATGAACTATAATCGTGATCCTTCTAATAAGATACAATAAGATAAGAGTGTGAGAGAGTGAGACAATAGTGAAGAGAGATTGATAATGAAAAAAATAGAATAAGAGATATCCAAAATGATCTTCAAGGTATCTACTATCATCTAAGAACCTTTAAGGGTGTATTTATTGCCTCGAGAGGTATTAGGATGATTTTTGAGGCCTTGGAGAATGAATAGAGCTATTATAAGGAAAACATGATAGCAGGGACCACTCCTAATTACTATTTTTCTCTATCTAGATTTCATTGGATAAAAGATTGGTGTCATTGCCTAGGAAATGACACCTGGATAGAACCATGGATCTTCCTAAACCCCACCAGCTCACCGGTGTGGTCTACCATCCATACAATGGTATCCCAAAATGTATATTATAGAAATATTATCCTTTTACGCATATAATTACATGATTATAAGAATAATTAAATATCAAATTAGAATCCAAGGATCGTAAAGTCTAGTGTCTTGGAAGACTAGGTACATAAAACTGAAAACATGGGACTAAATAAAAGATTTATTTATTTATCATCAATTATGAGATCCTAACTTCATTGGAGCCCTTAAATATTAATAGGATAACATGGATATAACATGAACAAATGGATGAGGTAAAAATCCCAGTAAAGGAATAAACATTAAAATAAAGCTTAGCACATGGGTTATAAGTCATAACATAATGATATAAAAAGGCATGGAACATGATTACACATATGGAATCATGAAATATAGAACATGGGATAATACAATCATGGAATAATAGTAATTTTGAAGTGATATAAAACATTAATTTAACACAAATCAAGGATCATTTCACATAGTGTAGTATGAGTCAAGGCTCGTTTCACATATAGGAGCACGAGTCAAGGCTAACCACCAAGACTGTTGCACATAACGTATCATGAGACCAAACATTAACCAATACATTAGAATACTATCTAGACACACCCATAATAATATTTTCATGAATATGTGTGACACATGAAGAATCATACATAATGAATCAAACATAATATAAGGGTTACCCATAGAAATGAATGAGTATCATAATCTTTTCACAAGGAATAACAAATGAGCATATCATAAACGTGTCCATGAAAGAATGGATTCAAAATATACATAGACGTTAATAATGTAAAAAAAACATAGATCATGATAAATTATGTCAAACTGAAGTGATAACATGTAAAAAGATTATTTAGGAAACTTTAGAATTAAAACATCTTAGTGCGGTTTAAGGAAAATATTAAAGAGCATTTTAAAGAAAAAAAGGGAATAATATTTTACATAAAACCAGAAGTGAAACAATAAAGGTTTCATAATAAAATAATTTATTTTAGAAAAATAACAGTGTCTTAAAATATATTATAGAGTGCACTTGAAATTAGGTAAGAATTCAGGAAGTTCACTTAAATCGAGCTTTCTTATCAGGAAGAATTGAGTAGGGAATATTTTAAAAACATGTATATCCCAAAAAAATAAAGATAAATGGATCTTGATACATGATTTTGGAACATATAAAAAACATTTATAATATGTACATAAAAATAAAAGATAATTTCATTTGGGTAAAAAGATATAATGAATAACCTGATGGAATAATGGAGGTTTGGGTAGAATCCCTTACCTTATGTTCGAAATGATTCTGAACTTGATCATAATTTTACAAATAATCAAATTAAATAAATTAATTAATAATTACATAACCCTTTATACATTTTTTATTTATTATAAGTTTATTAGGTTCATTTATGGATTTTTTGATGGGTTAAGAGGTTCAATTTCATCATTTGGGAGCATTAGTTTCCTTGGGTTTCATGATCGGTTTACTTGTATATGTGTATGAAAAAATCATGTAGAATGAGGATAGTTGTCCAGAAATGAACTTATATATTATTAATGAACTTATAGAATATTAAATTTCCATTTTTAAATAATTTAGGATGATTCATTAGATAAATCATTAATGATAATTGTTTACATTAATTTAGCATTTTTGATCACAATGAAATCATTTTGTTTTATAAATTAATATCATGTGTAAAAAATGATTCCAAAACATTAAATAATATATAATAAATATATTATAATCTATTTCAACCATAAAAATGGTTTCATGAATATAATTTAATATGGGATGAAAGCACGCCGTCCACGAAGGTGGTAAATCAGCACATTGTGGACAATGTTTTCATTCTTAAAGTAAAAGAGATAGGAGAATAGATTTGATGAAGAATTATTCCATAAACATGATAAAATTACAGTGTATTTAAGATATTTTAGGTTTAACTCCATTTGTATGAGGGGAGTTTAGAATATAAAAATAAAATAAAGTAACTTAAAAAGAAATTGAAAGAAAATAGAAGAGGGTTTTACCTCTTGATTCCTTTTTCTTGAGAACCTCCTTAGGGGATTGGTTTTGGTATTTTGTAATGAAAAAAAGCTCTTGTATGTGGGGGAGAGGTTTGAAAAGAGTACTGGGCAGAATTTGGACAAGGCTCAAGGCTTGATAGGTGTGAGGAAAAGAGACGGCGAGGGGTGGTATTTATAGTGGAGGAGAGGGGGTGTTTTCTCATTATTTAATTCATTAGTTTACTATTTTTCTCAAGAAAAGAAATAGTGATGATTCTTGAGACTAAATAAATTAATTAGTTCATGTTAATTATAACCAATGGTCACTTACATCATCCATGACTCAATCATGACTCAAAAATTCATTTATTTACTTATACTGTAAATTATCGTATTTCACTATTCACAAAAAATTCATGTATTTTATAAAAATCCCAAAAATTCACACTAACAATTTTTAGAGATGTATAATTAAAAAATTAACTCCATTTTATGAAAGTAATTTTATAAATATGAGAAATTTTAATCATCATTTACATAGAAAATACAGATTTTAAAATTATAACTACTTTTATATCACTTTGAAAAATTAATTAAGGTCCCATAAAATTATCTTATAAATATAAGACATAAAAATATTAATTTATGAATATATTTTATGATAATAAATTTTATTTTAAATTATTAAATTAATAAAAAAATGTAAGTAAATATTTAGGACCTATAAAAATACCAACAATTAATTAATATTTTTTAAATATTTATTTACTTATAATATGATATAATTATATCATAATGTCACTTATAAGATAGTAAAATTTTATTTATACTTTCATTTTTGAGGTTACTATTCAATTGGATGGTTTATTATTCATAAGGGACACATTACTATTCTAATGGTCAAGTTACTATTTCATCCGTATAGGTTCCTTAACTTCTGGAAATACTTCTCATTTCATTAATTCATCATTTATAAAGCTTGTATCATGTTATATTATGTTTTTATACCATGTTAAATAATTATAATAAGAAAATTTCCATTGTTAAAACTTTGTGTCATTACATATATGCTAGTTCCTACTCATGGAAGGATCTAAAAAAATCTTCCTCTATCCTCTTAAGATTGACCTCTGATTATTCTAATACCATCATTAAAAATTTTCTAAAATAAAAACACTGAAATCCATGAAATTAAAAATTTATTAACCCAATTAGGTGTTTGTGTTCATTTAAACAACCTAGGAGAGTGATATGTATAATAAGGATCTTATCATCTACTTTTCTAGGTGAATAGCGGATCTCTCTTGGTAATTGGTAAGTATCGGGATGGACAACCTAAGAAGGGACTGCCTTAGTATATCATGACACTCAATGTGGAATGTTCAGTGAATCATTATGGGTATACCCATCACATGAAAGCTATTTCTATGAAGTGGAAGAATATATTTTCTCAAGCGTTTGTGGATTTTATTCAACTAGGAAGAAGTTTATCCTAGGGCATGAGGCTGAAAAAGTAGGTTTATCTAGATGTTCAGGACCCTATTATTTATATTATTGTGGAATAAGAAACCCTATGGGTAGCTATGTGGTGTTGGAAAGATTGATGTGATCAGTGTTGATATTTATGTTCTCATCAGGAGTTTTCACAAAAGAGTTATAAATAAATAACCGGGATATCCTTGATAGTGGATGCAGACCCATCAAATATTGGGATGTGAATATAGGATTTTCATGGATGTTATAGATTTGGTGTAACGCCCCGACCCTAATTACCTAGATTCGGTGCATTATTACATAACATTGGCATGATCATGAGAAAGATCAAGTCTCGAAAGACCGATTAGTTTAGTAGCCTTGGAATAACTAGATACATCCATAAATTTTTACATTACATCATAAAAAAAACATCTTGTCTTCATATCCCCTCATACTATCCCTGCAGGTCATTCATAAATTACTTCTTCATAATCCTGGGAAAAATAAAACATTGAAAGGGGTGAGCTCGGATGCTCAGTAAGGATAACATTATAGCAGAAGCTTTCATAAATAAGCATAAAACCTTAAGGCAATTTATAACTAAAACAAAAGCCTTTTAAATTTAAACTTCAGCATAAAATGGCGAAGGTAAAATGAAATAATGCCATTTACTTACTCACATGGATATTCTACTAGTCGAATGATCACATGCAATATCAATAACCACTTTCATAATGATGGAATGCATAATGCTAGACTATCATAACCACATAGCCAAGGCCTCGTGCCAAGACTACAAATAAGATTTTTCCAAGGCCTTGTGCCAAGACACTAGTTTGTCTCATGAGACCTACCGATGCATCGAGGAGCTATAACGGGCTCCACCCGTCACTTATTAAGTCCAATTCATTCCTCATATGAATAGGTTTAAGCATAAAATAAACATTCGTATTAAAACTAGCATACGAAATGTCAATACTTTAACCACAAACCATGAATGGTATAAAAATAGAACATCCACAGTCAAACATTACTCATTTGATACAATATGAAAGATTGTATTGTATCACATTAACCTCAATCATGAATAATGAAGGATGTTGACATAGATGAAAATAATCATCATAACTTTTTGAGAGAAATATCCCCCTTTTCTTGAGAACTTTTAAAAGTCACACTATTTGTCAAGAAGACATTCAAAAATAGATTTTTGAATCAAAGTGTCCCATACCACTTTGAAACTTTTAAAAGGATTTTTAAATTTAAAACTTTAATGTCCATAAAAATAAATCCTTAAAACCATTTTTAAAATATGGACATTAATGAGCATGATTTAGAAGAATAATTCTTTAAAACATTTTAAAATGGTATTTTGGTTAGAGTTTCTAACCAAAAGAGAAACACTTGAATACAAATAATTGAGGTTATCAAAACATTGTAATATCATGAGAATAAATGAATTCATGATATACTATGTCAAAGTACATTATATACACCACATAAAAGTGATTTGGTGTATATCATCAAAGAAGTCTCAATGGAATGTAAATTGAGATGAAATCTCTCATAAAGGTTGTATCCTTAGGTTAAGGATAAATCAACGACATAATTATGTGTGAAAAATATAAATACACTAAATATGATTGGATATTCAGTGTAAATCAATAAAAGGATATTCACACATATTCTTGTAAAAACAATACCAACGAATTGGATGTTTAACTCAACAAATGGAGAATGAGTTAAAATTACTCTTATCAAATTCATATCAATGAATTGAGAATTATCAATGGAGTGATTATGTGTATCAAACTTATATCCACAGGAAGGGGAGTGGAAATTATGACATAATCAAATGAATAGTGATTCCACACATAATCTTGGGGTAATATAATCAATGAAATATGCGTAAAGCCAAATGAGTGGAAATTGAAATCTCAAATTCCCTTATTGATTAGGTAACTTAAGAAACATACACCCATGAAAGAATTATCATACCATGATGATGTAAATACCCATAAATAAAAGTATATAACACAATGAATACAATCATGGGTAGTACACATACACCACATGAAATAATTAAGTGGTGATCAATGGAATTCTCACGGAATTAAAAGTGAGATAAGAAAATCCCTTACTTTGTACTTTTTCCTTGGTCGATGGTAGGTTTACCTCCTGTATAATGGTGAAATAATTGTTATTGAATAATACAAGAATCATTTACTTTAATATGATATCATATATGATCTTTTAACATTGATTTGTTAATAATATCTTAGTATTAACGCCGTTTCGGGTGTTAACTTACTCATTTTCTTTTATATGTTTTGTTACATAAGTCATGTTTGTTGTATCTTATTAATATCCAGAATGATATCAAGTCCTTAAACATAATTTTTAAATCATTAAATGATAATTATACTTGAATGGATACGATGGATAATGAATCTCATCGTGTTCGTGGAGACGGTAGTCCGTACGTACGCACGAACGCTACTTCCATTTAATTTTTTATTTTTAAAAGAATCGAATCCAAATGATACATAGGTATATTACTATTACAGTATAATATAATATTTTATATATGTTACTTATGTTCATTAACACCATCCTTTATACGTTCCATGTGTGGTATGAACGAGTCATATCATTTTAAGGGGGCGGTAGTCCGCACTTCCTCAAATGAAATTATCGTATGTATATACGACATGAAACGAATAATGGTATGAAATAAAATGGAATTACAGAAGATTATATATAAAATATATATAATTAATATCATATTTAATTACAGTGCCATCATAATGGCCACCATGAGAGGCGGTAAGATGTTTTTGAACAATCATCGTTTCGTGAGGCGTTAGTTTGCCATCCACAGAAACATTATGTTCATCATCCATTAGATGGAGTTGTGTGTATGTGTAGTTTGAATACTTCTTATAACAACATCCTAGTATATTGAGGATACTGTTTTTGTTACAAAAGAAGGGAAATAAAAAGAGTTTGGGGGTTGAAGAAGCAAAATAAATGAAAATAATTTAAGAGAAATCGTTACCTTTAATTTAGGTAACTCACTTTGGTTGGAACCAAAGGACTTGTTGAAATGCTTTCTGCCTAAGGGGAAGCTTCAAGGAGGAGGAGAGGGATGTGGGGAGCTTAGTTGGGCAGAGTTTGGACGAGCCAAGTGGATTGAGAGGTGTGAGGAAATGAGAAGGAGGAGTGCCCTTTTATAAGAGGGGTGAGGGGCACCTTTGGAAAAGCTAGAAATATTAATTTATAATAAATTCATATTCGGTTTCCAATGGCTCCAAAGTTGACTATTCAAAGGTTGAGGTGGGGATAGGTCGGAAACAACTCATCCAATAGAATTTAGACAGGTTTGGGTACTTATATTAACCTTATCTTTAAGTATTAACTCTAAGTTAATTAGTTTCACTTTTACAATGTCTCTTTGTATTTTTATATAATATGGTTAATAAACTTACTATATACATCCAAAAGACCCCCAAGTGGTCCATTAATGATTAACCTATCATAATATAAGTCTCTTGGCCGAACCTTAGATATTTAGGAATTTAATATCAATTAATAATATAATATTTGTTTTAAGAACTCTTTTATGTCAATTTTGACACTATTCACTAGTTGATTTTTGTGAAACTCATAACAGATTGATTACTTCGAACAAAGTCAAATAAATAAATCCTAATATATCATATTATCCTAGAAAATTTGTTTAATTCATTAAAAGTTTCATATTATAATTATTTGGGTATTTATAATATCAATTATGTTAATTTTTTACTATTTTAGTAATTACTGCATCATCATTGTGTCATAAATAAAATAAATTATTTAATGTCAAAAAAATTATAAATAAAATATAATTATGTAGGAAATCTTTTTAGCTTTCTAATGAATATTTATAATCTAAAATCCAGCATATATAACCCTATGTAACAATTGTTTTTCTAAAAGATATATGCTTGTGTCATTTTTGTATTCATTTTAACTTAATTAATATAAAGTGTCATTATCACTTACAAGTGGATCCATGGGGTCCCAAAATTGACCCAAAGATGCCCATGGTCGACCATGTATCAACCAATAGGGTTAAGACACATTTTAGGGTAATTTAGTATTATTATAATATTATTTTTTTAACCCTTATTTACCGGATTTACCCTTAACCATGGTAAATAAAATATTTACCGCAGTAATTATTCAAAATGTCTAAAAATAAAAGTTACCTATTTAAACAATTTGGACATCCTGATTCCAAATATGGAATCCATTTTTATAAATTCAAAACACAGAAGTGGCAGAAATTAATTTAAAATTAATTCCCGCTGTCAAAACAAAAAGCGTGTTTTTAAGAGATAATAACTATCAAAAGATTGACACTTGTTTATGTTCGGTTTAATTGTAAAATTATGTCCAATGACCAACATTATATTAAATGGTAAAAATATATTCTAAATATAATTTAAAACCACTCAAATTCACAATTTATCACTATTAATTATTTTGATTAAAAAAGTTGTTTTTAATTAAAATTTAGTAATTTTCATTATTCATCAAAATATGAAAGTTATCCGAAAAGTACCAAAATTTCACCTTAGGCTAAATTCGATATTCCGAATCCAAAAATGAAGTCCATTTTGAAATATAAAATATATATAATTTCAAAAAGTAGGTATTACTATTCATAATGGCTAGTTTGATTGGTTGTGGTGTGTTAAAATCTCGAAGTTGCGTACAATGCACGTCATTGCATTATTCGAAAGGAAACATACCGAGGAAGCTTGGTGTGTTACATTCTCCCCTCCTTCAATAAATTGCGTCCTCGCAATTTTTAAAATTTTTCATGGGAATATAATGGAAAGTCCCACATCGGAAAAAGAGTCAATAAAACTATCACTTTAAAAGAAAGAAAGAGAGGTATAAGGGTCATCCAAGATAACCCATACTAGGATTCCATGTAAGAAAACATGGATATGGATGATAAACTAAGTGTCAAGTTCTGATGGAGAGGGATAGAAATCATGATCAGGAGAAAGTTAACAATGAGAAAACCACAAACTTGTGTTGGGACAAACGACCATTAGTCTCCTAGTAGGAAAGTAAACGGACAACATTTTTCTTTTAAGTTACATTACATAAGGAAGAGTAATTCATTTATGATATTGAATAAGAACATTATGAGATATACTTACATTTTAAGTAGATTTTCATTCTTTAATAAATTTCCACCACTAACTCATTTTTTTTAAACGATGAGTATTCAAGAAGACTTGGTCACACTGGAAGAGATAGAATAAACTTCTATAGAATCACATGATCCATGAAGGATAAACCATATATTTACATTGTCTTTGAAGATTAATCAAAACCAAAATGGTCAGTGAATGATCTAATGATCCCCCAAAAGGATATTCATTGAGATAAATATGCACTAATCTTAATTTCTAAAATTAAACCAACAATACCCCAAAGTTAAATAGATAACATTCAATAACCAATTGTCCTTAAAATCCTTTAATATAATCCAAACTAATATTGAAACCCAAAACATAGAAGAATTTGATTATGTAGTCTCCCATGTTAAATTGTATCTCCAAATGACATCAGATACTCTTAAAGTCACATACTCAAAAGTAATTAACCTAATCACATATTCTCTATTATAGGTTAATCATTTCCATAAATAACCCAAATCACTATAAATCCACAATAAAAACGTAGATAAAAATCTATCATTACTCCACAAATGAAACCCCATAGTATTCTATTTTCCTTGGGCATATAGTGTTCCCAACAAAGCGAACATCTTCCAAAATAACATTTATCACTTAATCACCAAATCATTTTGCTATACCAAGGGTATTCTTTTGATATGAAATAAGAACCCAAATCAACTTATTATTGATCAATAAAATTATTTAACTAAAAAAAAAAGTCACACTAACCAGGGACTTCACGTAGTCCAGTGGTAGGCGATAAATCCCAATCGCACTTTGGTTGTGGGTTCGATTCCCATAGCTTTGTCCGACGCGACGGGTTGTCACACGATCTACGTGTTGTCCTTTTTCAAAAACTATATTTTATAATATTGCCAAAATGAGATAAATTCCTCAAAATACTATATCATAAATTTAACCACAAATGTTATATCATACCTTGAATCTTCATCCCAAATTAGAATAACTTATAATTCTCTCAAACCCCAATGATCATATAAATCCAAATGGTTATTTATACCCATATCCACAAGAGAAGAGACAATTCTTCCTCAAATATCATTCTCACATGGCAAACTGCGGGGTTACAAATACAAGAGAAAATTATTCCATAGTAAACCCATCAACAAGGAGTGCTAATACTTTTTAAACATTTCTCCAACCATTTATTCCCACATAGCTTCTTCTTTGACCAAGAAAATATCTTATAGAATAGGACATTCACTCGGGTAATGGCCAGGTCCCCTACATTTACGGCAAATGACTGTAAATGGACTCTTGGGACCATTTTTATCTTCTTCCATAGTACTCTTCATTTTTCTTCGGCAATTATTTACTTTATGTCCTTCCTTCCCGCACGTAAAACATTTCGTTGTCCCATTGAGACACTTTCCTGGGTGTCTCTTTCCACATTTCCTGCATGATGAAAATTGAGGGTTCTTTTCTCCATGGTCTCCATTGCTGTAGCTCTTATCATTTATCACCTTTCTCTTCCTTGTTGAGTCTGGGAGTTGGTTAATATATATGTTGTTGATCATATTTTTGGAAAACTGATTTGGCATAAAGACGATATCTTTTACGCCTATCAACATTCCATTTTGTTGCTCATTGCCACCACCGTTCCCATCTTGTACATCATTCTCAAAGTCACTATGACTTCCTTGGAATCCAGCCATTGACTAAAACCATAAAGCATTGTGTGAGTAATAGTAGTTGTAAAATCATTTATAGATTAAAATGTCACCATATTCTCAATTTGAAACATATTAGGATTAACCAAGGTCATTTACTCTCATCTTATATATATATTACTTAAATTGGTTTGTAAAGAAAATGTAAATTATCCTAAGCATATCCCCCGGGAGTGTCGTAACCAAGAGTGCAGCAAGGCCCGTTGTCGTGCACCAGTTCCCGTTCGAGTCTAGCTCAAAGCGGTGTTTTCGGGTTTTACCCCTAGGTACATCTGTGCCAGAGCCGCCTCTACCTGCTCGTATCCAGACAGGGATGTATTGCTCGGAAAACTCACAAAATCTCTACAATACCAAAATTCTAGGAAGTTCTTTTATACTAATCCTCAAAGTTCATCTTAGGTCTACGTGCTCTAATCAGAGTTTATCTAAATCTAGCTACCAAGGTTTGTACTAAACTTCCTCTGATACCAACTGTAACGCCCCGACCCTAATTACCTAGAGTCGGTGCATTATTACATAACATTGGCATGATCATGAGAAAGATCAAGTCTCGAAAGACCGATTAGTTTAGTAGCCTTGGAATAACTAGATACATCCATAAATTTTTACATTACATCATAAAAAAACATCTTGTCTTCATATCCCCTCATACTATCCCTGCAGGTCATTCATAAATTACTTCTTCATAATCCTGGGAAAAATAAAACATTGAAAGGGGTGAGCTCGGATGCTCAGTAAGGATAACATTATAGCAGAAGCTTTCATAAATAAGCATAAAACCTTAAGGCAATTTATAACTAAAACAAAAGCCTTTTAAATTTAAACTTCAGCATAAAATGGCGAAGGTAAAATGAAATAATGCCATTTACTTACTCACATGGATATTCTACTAGTCGAATGATCACATGCAATATCAATAACCACTTTCATAATGATGGAATGCATAATGCCAGACTATCATAACCACATAGCCAAGGCCTCGTGCCAAGACTACAAATAAGATTTTTCCAAGGCCTTGTGCCAAGACACTAGTTTGTCTCATGAGACCTACCGATGCATCGAGGAGCTATAACAGGCTCCACCCATCACTTATTAAGTCCAATGCATTCCTCATATGAATAGGTTTAAGCATAAAATAAACATTCGTATTAAAACTAGCATACGAAATGTCAATACTTTAACCACAAACCATGAATGGTATAAAAATAGAACATCCACAGTCAAACATTAATCATTTGATACAATATGAAAGATTGTATTGTATCACATTAACCTCAATCATGAATAATGAAGGATGTTGACATAGATGAAAATAATCATCATAACTTTTTGAGAGAAATATCCCCCTTTTCTTGAAAACTTTTAAAAGTCACACTATTTTTCAAGAAGACATTCAAAAATAGATTTTTGAATCAAAGTGTCCCATACCACTTTGAAACTTTTAAAAGGATTTTTAAATTTAAAACTTTAATGTCCATAAAAATAAATCCTTAAAACCATTTTTAAAATATGGACATTAATGAGCATGATTTAGAAGAATAATTCTTTAAAACATTTTAAAATGGTATTTTGGTTAGAGTTTCTAACCAAAAGAGAAACACTTGAATACAAATAATTGAGGTTATCAAAACATTGTAATATCATGAGAATAAATGAATTCATGATATACTATGTCAAAGTACATTATATACACCACATAAAAGTGATTTGGTGTATATCATCAAAGAAGTCTCAATGGAATGTAAATTGAGATGAAATCTCTCATAAAGGTTGTATCCTTAGGTTAAGGATAAATCAACGACATAATTATGTGTGAAAAATATAAATACACTAAATATGATTGGATATTCAGTGTAAATCAATAAAAGGATATTCACACATATTCTTGTAAAAACAATACCAACGAATTGGATGTTTAACTCAACAAATGGAGAATGAGTTAAAATTACTCTTATCAAATTCATATCAATGAATTGAGAATTATCAATGGAGTGATTATGTGTATCAAACTTATATCCACAGGAAGGGGAGTGGAAATTATGACATAATCAAATGAATAGTGATTCCACACATAATCTTGGGGTAATATAATCAATGAAATATGCGTAAAGCCAAATGAGTGGAAATTGAAATCTCAAATTCCCTTATTGATTAGGTAACTTAAGAAACATACACCCATGAAAGAATTATCATACCATGATGATGTAAATACCCATAAATAAAAGTATATAACACAATGAATACAATCATGGGTAGTACACATACACCACATGCAATAATTAAGTGGTGATCAATGGAATTCTCACGGAATTAAAAGTGAGATAAGAAAATCCCTTACTTTGTACTTTTTCCTTGGTCGATGGTAGGTTTACCTCCTGTATAATGGTGAAATAATTGTTATTGAATAATACAGGAATCATTTACTTTAATATGATATCATATATGATCTTTTAACATTGATTTGTTAATAATATCTTAGTATTAACGCCGTTTCGGGTGTTAACTTACTCATTTTCTTTTATATGTTTTGTTACATAAGTCATGTTTGTTGTATCTTATTAATATCCAGAATGATATCAAGTCCTTAAACATCATTTTTAAATCATTAAATGATAATTATACTTGAATGGATACGATGGATAATGAATCTCATCGCGTTCGTGGAGACGGTAGTCCGTACGTACGCACGAACGCTACTTCCATTTAATTTTTTATTTTTAAAAGAATCGAATCCAAATGATACATAGGTATATTACTATTAAAGTATAATATAATATTTTATATATGTTACTTAAGTTCATTAACACCATCCTTTATACGTTCCATGTGTGGTATGAACGAGTCATATCATTTTAAGGGGGCGGTAGTCCGCACTTCCTCAAATGAAATTATCGTATGTATATACGACATGAAACGAATAATGGTATGAAATAAAATGGAATTACAGAAGCTTATATATAAAATATATATAATTAATATCATATTTAATTACAGTGCCATCATAATGGCCACCATGAGAGGCGGTAAGATGTTTTTGAACAATCATCGTTTCGTGAGGCGTTAGTTTGCCATCCACAGAAACATTATGTTCATCATCCATTAGATGGAGTTGTGTGTATGTGTAGTTTGAATACTTCTTATAACAACATCCTAGTATATTGAGGATACTGTTTTTGTTACAAAAGAAGGGAAATAAAAAGAGTTTGGGGGTTGAAGAAGCAAAATAAATGAAAATAATTTAAGAGAAATCGTTACCTTTAATTTAGGTAACTCACTTTGGTTGGAACCAAAGGACTTGTTGAAATGATTTCTGCCTAAGGGGAAGCTTCAAGGAGGAGGAGAGGGATGTGGGGAGCTTATTTGGGCAGAGTTTGGACGAGCCAAGTGGCTTGAGAGGTGTGAGGAAATGAGAAGGAGGAGTTCCCTTTTATAAGAGGGGTGAGGGGCACCTTTGGAAAAGCTAGAAATATTAATTTATAATAAATTCATATTCGGTTTCCAATGGCTCCAAAGTTGACTATTCAAAGGTTGAGGTGGGGATAGGTCGGAAACAACTCATCCAATAGAATTTAGACAGGTTTGGGTACTTATATTAACCTTATCTTTAAGTATTAACTCTAAGTTAATTAGTTTCACTTTTACAATGTCTCTTTGTATTTTTATATAATATGGTTAATAAAATTACTATATACATCCAAAAGACCCCCAAGTGGTCCATTAATGATTAACCTATCATAATATAAGTCTCTTGGCCGAACCTTAGATATTTAGGAATTTAATATTAATTAATAATATAATATTTGTTTTAAGAACTCTTTTATGTCAATTTTGACACTATTCACTAGTTGATTTTTGTAAAACTCATAACAGATTGATTACTTCGAACAAAGTCAAATAAATAAATACTAATATATCATATTATCCTAGAAAATTTGTTTAATTCATTAAAAGTTTCATATTATAATTATTTGGGTATTTATAATATCAATTATGTTAATTTTTTACTATTTTAGTAATTACTGCATCATCATTGTGTCATAAATAAAATAAATTATTTAATGTCAAAAAAATTATAAATAAAATATAATTATGTAGGAAATCTTTTTAGCTTTCTAATGAATATTTATAATCTAAAATCCAGCATATATAACCCTATGTAACAATTGTTTTTCTAAAAGATATATGCTTGTGTCATTTTTGTATTCATTTTAACTTAATTAATATAAAGTGTCATTATCACTTACAAGTGGATCCATGGGGTCCCAAAATTGACCCAAAGATGCCCATGGTCGACCATGTATCAACCAATAGGGTTAAGACACATTTTAGGGTAATTTAGTATTATTATAATATTATTTTTTTAACCCTTATTTACCGGATTTACCCTTAACCATGGTAAATAAAATATTTACCGCAGTAATTATTCAAAATGTCTAAAAATAAAAGTTACCTATTTAAACAATTTGGACATCCTGATTCCAAATATGGAATCCATTTTTATAAATTCAAAACACAGAAGTGGCAGAAATTAATTTAAAATTAATTCCCGCTGTCAAAACAAAAAGCGTGTTTTTAAGAGATAATAACTATCAAAAGATTGACACTTGTTTATGTTCGGTTTAATTGTAAAATTATGTCCAATGACCAACATTATATTAAATGGTAAAAATATATTCTAAATATAATTTAAAACCACTCAAATTCACAATTTATCACTATTAATTATTTTGATTAAAAAAGTTGTTTTTAATTAAAATTTAGTAATTTTCATTATTCATCAAAATATGAAAGTTATCCGAAAAGTACCAAAATTTCACCTTAGGCTAAATTCGATATTCCGAATCCAAAAATGAAGTCCATTTTGAAATATAATATATATATAATTTCAAAAAGTAGGTATTACTATTCATAATGGCTAGTTTGATTGGTTGTGGTGTGTTAAAATCTCGAAGTTGCGTACAATGCACGTCATTGCATTATTCGAAAGGAAACATACCGAGGAAGCTTGGTGTGTTACATTTGGAGAGGAGTTTTATTGTTCATTTGTTTTGCAAGATAGAGACATTAGTACTTGTTCTATGAGGGTAGGTGATGATGAAGAGACTGATGTGGGACAAGGGGAGCTTGCTACTTTTCAACTATTATGGTGTTGGTGTGGAATTTTAAAGATCAATCAATGTTGGGTACAACACAAATAAATTTCCCTCACACAATAATCATCTAGAATACTCTTAAAATATGGGGAGCAGAGCACTCCCACCAATGATAACCTTATCAAAAGATTATTTTGATATGGGTGTTGATAGTTCATGGGTTTTATTCATTTCATGTGGTGGAACAACCTTCAAATGAGAAATGCATTGGGTTTTGAGTGTTTATAATAATCCTATAGAAAAGATTCATGTTTCCAAAGTGGGCTATAGCTGGTATCTTAGTTAATGGAAGTGAAATTACCCTTCTTGGTCAGTGGTGTATCATGACCGCTTAGGGACAGATCCCTGAAGATGAAGAAACTGTGTTTGAGGGTGTGTTATTTTCCTAACAGTGTTTAATGAATTTTATTGGTTATAATCTCTTAGCATTTCCTTTTCAGGTATGAAAATGTTTAATAATTGGGAATATGTAATGAATCAAGTTTTAATCGAGTAAGACTGAGCTCAATTTGGAGTTTAAGTGTCTCAGGACCTATACATGGGTAAAATCAAAAATTTACCTTAACATACAACCTCAAAAAATTATTTGATGGTATCTTGGATTTCTAGGTGCGATGTTTACCCTTAGGTTGATCTTTTGTGGAATTACATGTGGGGAAAAACCTTGATGAAAATATATAAAATATAATAATAATATTTTTATCTTCTGTGCACACATTCTCATAAATTATGCTTTCCCTTCTAAATAGAGATCAGTATGGGAAATATAAGGTCAGGTTTTACCTTAAGGGTGGTGTGACTTTTATTCACATTAGGGTCCCTATGAATTTTCATTCATAGATGGATATATTATTTCAAATAGTAAATTTCGATTATGATTAAATCATCCATTAATGGTGAATCAAACACTAGATTTAGAATTAATGTATATATAAACACACACACACACACACACATATATATATATATATATGTGTGTGTGTGTTTGTGTGTGTGTAAATACTTGGGGGAGAAGCATGAACCCTAGTATTTGAGAGCATCAATTGTGGGGAGACTTTGGAAGGAAATTGATAACTCCTTCCAGGATCATTAGTGTCAGTGATCGTGAACACAAACTTTGTTAGTGATAAATCCATGTTCAAGGTAGTACTTTGTTATTTTTATTTTCTATTATCTTTAAGAATTCGATATTAAAATTAACGGTTAGATTCTTCATTCGTAATGGATGATTTTAGGTGTTTGTATTTAATGAATATCCTTCCATTATCCTCTAAATCATCCATTGTGATTATAGAATTATCATAAATTAATAATTTCCTCCACTCCATGGAAATTTTAGAATAAAAGATATTTACCTTGAACATTTTTATTGGTGATGATAAAATTTCATTCGCGAGATTAGAATGAACGAGTGAGATTCATAGTGGGAGGTGGATAGAGAAGTACAACTACACAAGGTGGCTGGGATTCATGTGGGTGGAGTGGCATGAAACCCCCATTCCTTTAATAATTATATTTTGTAATAATTATAATTGAGGGGAGTGGGTAATTAAGTGGAGGTGACTAACATATTTTGATGCAGGGAACCACATATCAAAGGGGATATCATGCATAGGCATGATTAACACGTTAAAAGATAGAAAAACAAAGATGATATCATTGAGAATGGGAGGATGCAGTTCTGTGAAACACCTCATTCCAATTTATTATATGTATTTTATAATAATAATAATAATATTATTATTATTAAAGATCTTGTTTTAGGTGATTATTTTTACTAAGATTTCATATTTACAATTCATCCATTACATTACAACCCATACATTGATAAAAATGATTCAAGACTAATATGTGATACTTAATTTTGACTATTTTTATGATCCCACATCATGTCATGTAACACCCCTCACATTTGTTTGATTGAAAACCATATTTTTCACCATATGTTTGTTTCAGGAAGCTGAATAGTCTATCCTGAGTGTTTTTCCACATAGATCATGATGGTGCAATCCATTTAGATATCCAATCTTGTTTTCAAGTTGAGATATATAGTCCTTTGTAATTACCATCATGGTGCCAATAACAGGGTTTAGATATATTAATCAGAGCATTCATGGGGCTGAGTATAGGTGTTGGGAAGTGCAGTGGAATATGGTGGGATGAGGATTTTAAAATTTTCATCACCAGAGTGATGTAAATTTTTACTCTCTAATGATCTGAGCCTCAGTAGAGGTTTGAGGATCTCGTGTGAATATTTTAAATCACAAAATTAAATAAATGGTTACCTTGTTTTATTCAATGCATGTTCGATTGAAGTGAATCATAGACAACCATTGCATGAATGATTCAAATATAAACCCCTATAGATCATCCACACATTATTTAAGAGTCTTCACATATGCCTTTTGTCATATTCTAGGTGCCAGCATGGAGCTTTGATGACATCCTCAATGTCACGACTATCACCTCGATCCCATGCCTTCGATCCTTAAAGGCATTCTTGGATTTCTTATTTGGATAGAGCCCTTTTATCTCTATAATATGAGAGGATAGGGGAGCTATAAATCCATTAGAATAATTTTCATAGATGAAATAATATCTTTATCTTCTTATATAGTGGATGTCTAAAATACCTAGTTAGGGTTACCTGATCCCCTTATATTTAACATCCACTAAATAAGTAATAAGTAAATAATTATGATGAACTAACCATGTCATAAATATTATTTATATTTTATCACAAACTTGTAATATATATTAAATATATTACATGATAAACCCGAGTCATTAACTTGAATCTTAATTTTTGCTAATATTAAATAAACATTGAATATTAAAATATTCATTATTATTCTAAGAATTTACTTAATCACTCATATATACTTTTAATAAATAAATTAAACTTAATTATTATATACTTTAATAATAATGAATTTATTTATTTATCGATGATCGATAAATCTTGGACAACTCTCAGACCCCATGGTGGGTCCCACCATGTTCTATATATCCATTCACCAGAATATAGAAGAATCTTGAATGCACTATTGTGTGTGACCCTCTAGGCCCTTATCTTGATAACAATGAATATTATTCATAGACTAGAAGTATATTCTAGAAACCCATTAAGGCCCCTAAAAAGATAAGGAATATCCATAACAACAACAATAATCATACAGACACGCACTATGTAATATGATCTCTTTATTTTTCAATATTTCATAAAGAATGATGTACACTTTTGTCACCATAATTTATTTTATTTATTATTTGTTGATCTAACTAGATGGATTTACCTTCAACTACCATGACCATGGATTTTATGAACATACAACCATCCTAATCAACTAGATCTGAGATATCACTTCCTTAACTTAGAATAGAAAAATTATATCTTGATCATTCAACCAATGACATACTACGAATAACGCACCCAACACAAGATACTTCACAAAAAATTCAATGTCACTTTTTTCATTGCATCAAAGTATGCAATCAAATGACATAAATTGATAATGATCTCTATTTAGGATACCAATGTACATGTATGCAGATAGGAACAATCAATGACACTCGAAACATGTGGTGTTTCTTTTGACAAGTTTGTCCTCATGATATCACCTACTAGAGACCACCAAGTTTGAGATGATCCCCAAACACTTGATATTAAAACATCAACTATATCTAGTCAGTATGATGTATATATACCATAGAATGTTTTTAAGATTAATGTCATAATATCTTGAGGTTCTCATTATAGTCTAAGAATAGATATAAACTTTTGATGTGAAAAATAATATATAGATATCACCATCTAAACAATGGATGCAGAAATATCAACACTATTATGGTATGAATAAATCATGTATAATTCAATCTATCCATGACATGGTAATAAAAAAGTTATATTCAAGTTGGGTTTAGGGAACCCACTATTAAAACACTCCCACTTGTACTAGATCTAACTTTCTAACCAACCTTGTTATCTCTCACATGATCAAATAATGTTTCTGTTAAGTTATGTATTTAGTCATGGGTTTTCCATGTTCCCACAATGTGGCTATTATTCTATTGTTGACTTTATCTCCTTGAATAAAACTTCTCAATAGATTATATCCCTGAGTATTTTAATTTTATCCACTGTTAAAACATGAAATCTTGGATAGTACTAGTAATAGAATTATGATAATTTATATTATGATAAAACTTTAATTACTAGGTTTGATTCCAAGAACTAGAAAAAATTACTCCTTCTTTAGTTTCCACTGAATCCGTAATGTACTCAGTATTTATATATATGGATACCACTGGATTAAATGATCTTGTATCTCTCATTACCTTATCCTGACTGTGATATTAGGTCATGTTGATCGAAAGGAAGACTATTTTGTATCCCCTTGTAACTATTATCCCTTCTTATCCACATACCAGGTATATATATCCTTTATATTTTCTTATATAATTGGATAGTTCTGAATACTTTCTGTGTAGTTGTCCTAGATATAACTGATATTTTCCTACCATAAAGTATATGTTAGCAATATAATTTCTTGTACATAGCATCGAATATGTGATTGATCCATCATAGAAGCATATGTAATTAAACTTACCACATTAATCCCCTTCTATGTTCTATAAATGTCTTATTGAAGATATGTATGTCATGTGACATTTGAAACAATTATCTCTCGAATTGTTCCAACTTTCATTTTTCAATACATTGTCAGTATATGTACTATTAACTAGGTCCAACCAACTGTTAAATATATTTTAGAAGATCTCATTACTTAGAATATTTGTTTCTAATTTAAGTTAATCTCTAGAGAAATAGTTTTATTCTGGTCTTAACTAATTGTAATACCAATAATTGTTTTCCATATGTTTTAAAAAATATTTTAATTGGATAAAAATGATGCTCCCACTAACATTTTGTATATATATGAAAAAATTCATTCCTAATGAACATTATATGATCTTATTTCTTATTTAAATCCTAAATTAGATTTTATTAAATTTCATCCCTTATTATAATTCTATGGTGTCACCATCCCTTTCTAGTTGTTTTGTATAGATGCCTTCCAAGATTGGTAGTCTTGACATCCAATGATCAATAAAATTGATCTTAGAAAGTATCTATGAAAATTAAAATTCTAATAGATTTAGACATAATGACTTGGTATTACCGATCAAGCCTCATTTGTACCACTCTCATACCATATATTCATAGTTTCACTTGAATAACCACCACATTATTCAAAATAATAATCCCCAACTTTGATACATGAAATCCATTATTGAATTTTAGTTGATCATGTAAATATTAACTAATTTACATATACTTCTTAATTGTAACTTTTGTTATTATTAATAAATAATGTATCACCATTCGTGGTGTATACAAAACCAATACCATGGTTTAATCATACCTATTCAGTATATGTCTCTGGAATAATCTCTTTCCACATAATTTTGTGGAATTTGTTCCTATATGAACTATTCATGCATCTCTATCATTGACTAAATCCAAGTTGATCTTTCTTCTAATATCTCAAATAGAGACACACACCCTTTTATAGAAATATAGTCTAGCACTTGACAATATCTATTCTATGATAGGGATTTAAATAATATATAATATAAAATTTAGGATATTAACTAATATGCACATTGTGTTTTACTTGATGCAAGTTCATTTTATATTCTTAATGAACTCTTTGAATCTAAAAAAAACGTTCTTATAACATAATAAATTTATGTCATACTATAAATCATATGATATCCATTTTTTATTATATCTGAAAAATGGTTATGGGATAATGTTTCTATTTGAAAATAATGTATCAAAAAATGGAAGTATCTTCAATGCATGATTTTTAACATTGATACTCCTTTTACTTATATCATGAACCTGATGTGTATAAGGAAATATGTGTTTGGGAATTGTTCCTAATTAAATTTTATTGATAAATCTTAACATTTAATACCCATTATCAATAATCCTTATTTGCATCATTTCTTTTATGTGTATAAGGAAATGTGCATTTAGGAATTACTCCACACTACATTTTAATGATTGATGAATGCTTGATTAAGATATTCCTCGACACACTAGCCTGAAGCAACTCATATCTTCAGAATATGCATATATCATACTTCACTTTTACATTCCTTAAACAATATTAAAGGAATATTATGAAGAATATTTACTACTAGATGAACCTAAAAATAGTTCATAGACTCAAGATGAACTAATTTCAAAATCTTTGTGACTTACCTTATTTTCAAAAGGTTTCTTTGTCCAAAACTAAGTACATAAGTGTGTTAATAATATATAAAGCCTTTAACTCTAAAGAGTATAAAACCATACTGATTATATACTTGAAAACTACTAAGTTTTTCTTGATAAATTATTACCTTTCCACAACTGGGTATATAATTCTTACATTTTATATTCATTAGGTATTTATAAGGATTAAATAAATATATAACTATTGGTTGAGTATTAAACACCAAAAAACATTTATTCCTGAACTGGAATAATGTATCCTTATGTAAAAAGGACACATTATATTTTGGTTATACTCAATAAAATTTCTAATAAAACCATTTACTTGGAAATATAGAAGTTTTGTACCTCTCACCATCGAGTTAAGAACCAACATCTCTCAGCCTCTTGGAGAACACACCTTACTTCTAGTAAAATTTCTATTACTTACTTGGTTATTGTATTTAGATACATATATGTGATAATAATATTTTATTTTATACCCAATAAGCATGATAGAATCATTACTCATAATTTATGAATATACCTAAAGAAGAAGCGACTACTTGATTCTTCGATTTAGCTTATTTCATTTAAACTTTCAAGACTTGTTTCATGACATGTGAAGGAAATAATCTTTTGTTTAATGCCTATTTCTTTGAAGGAAATTTAAAAGGTTCCTTTGATGTTATTATTTCCATATTTCTTTCACCTAGTCTTTAAAATTATTCTCTATAAGTACCAATGATTAATCTTTATGTTATTATTTCTTAGATAACCTTAAATATAAGGTAACAAAGCATGTTCTCCATATTGTTCATTTTTTAATATTAAATGAAACTGGATTAAATGATTAAAAATGATATGAAAAAGGGATCCATTGAAATATTGTGATATATCTTACAATTTACACAAACCTGGTGTAATCATAACCTATTCATATTTGTGATTCTCTTTCTCTTTACAAGCTTCCCGAAGATGAGACTACATGAAATATCATCCATATATAGATGTAGTATCCACAACTCACATCGAACATTGATGATAAAATTATGAAATAACCATAATATGCAAAAAACATGAGACTTCTATAAGCATTTTTCTCACCCTCACTTTCAGTGGAGTCTTAACAGGTATTGGGGACACCATCACCTTGAATTTCCAATGTTGTAGTACTTTGCACAAGCGCCTTTACTAATCTTCAGAAACTCATTCCATTTTAGACATTTTATATAACAAAACAATATTTTACAGTATGTATCTACTTAAATATATTTCTATGATTATAATTTTGTAAAATGGATTCAATATTTAGAATCATAAGGTCCAAATTAGGTTTTAAGGTCTTTTTTATTTTTAGGAATAAAAAATTTACCATGGTAAAAAGAAATATTTATCATATTATAGGTAAAATAATGACACAGGTTAAAGTTAAAAGGTAAAGGATTAAAATACCTAAAAAAATACAATATTTAATGGGGTTTTGAGGTATTTTTAGACCCTAAACAGCCTTTAAAATATTAATTATCATCCAAATTCCTAGAAATTAATTCCATCTCAATTTGGTTGAGTTTAATTATAAAATAATCATTATTTAATCACTTATAACCACCCCTCCTCAACTATAAATACTACCCCTCACCAACCCATTTCTCCTCAAAATACTTGAATCTTTAAAAATATATATAAAACCCTATCCTAAAAACTCTCCCCTTATCCAAGTTCTAATGGTCTCACCAAAATTCCAAATTCAAGGTCCTCAAGGGGCCCTTTAATGAGGTGATATTCAAGAGGTAATTTTTTCAAACCACCCGTATTATTTTATTTTCTTATTTTAATTTCTCATCAGATCCTTAATCCATCATGGAATAATAAATCCATAATAATTTAAATACTATAATTTTATATTGATAATGGAATATATTACATCCATACCTTTTATTACCTCATCTTATTCAAATAAACAAAACTATTTTCTAAATTATGTCGGTTAATCACCTCTGTGAATAATGATTTTTTCAATTTTCCATTACCACCTTCATGGATGGTAATAAAACTATTATTATAGATAAATAATATTTTAATAATTATATTATAACTTATTTCATGTTTTGAAACAAATATATATACATAATATTAAATAAATCTGAACCAGTTCATGGTGTTTGAAAAAACCACCAGAATAAACTAAACCCTTATCATTAACATTATATCAAATTAATAATTCTAATAAAAAAAAGAAAAATGATATATGGGACCATTTATAATTATGAATGTTCATTAATACTATTTTATTACACTTCTAGAGTTGTAACCCCATTTTACTAGAACATCCATAATTATAAACAAATGAACTGATCATGAAACCATGAAACGAACACCCCAGAAACCATGAAAATAATGAAATATTATTAATAAATGGGTCATAAGATGTTATAAAATACTCACATAAGATATTATAAATATGAATATATCTCTTTAATGATTTAATAACATTATTTAAACCATTATATAAGATTTTAAATAATGCTACACTAAATGGAATCATGAGGTAAGGGTTTCTCATCTCACTTTTAATTTTATAAGATATTTAAATTATTAAATACTAATTTATTTTGTGTGGTGTATAAATATATTTTAATTTGTTATATTATATCATGAATATATTTATTTCATGGTATTGAAAGTTTTTTTAAATGTTATCCTTTCATGAGGCATACGATTTGACTGATTAAAAAGTGGTAAGAGATTCCATGCTAATTTACATTATGCTGAGACTTATTTGTTATTAAGCACAAATTCACTTATATGTGGTGTATATAATATAAATTTTAAATGTAATATCATTATTTACTAATTATTAATGGCATGTTAAGTTTCAATTTTAATTATTTCATTTAATGGGATTTGACTTGAAAATTACCAAGTGATAAAAGTATCGTACAATATCAGTTTCATTTATGATTGTTAACTTTATCTCAAAACAATCACAATATTGTAATAAATTTTCATTAGAAATTAAATTTATCTTAAATATCCATATTCTTATATGATGGATATGATAATATACTAAACTGTATTAAATTTTTATATATGGTGTTTACTTTGAAAGTGATTTGATTGACTGAGGAAATAATGTTAAACCCATATCTGTTACTCAATATGGATAGTTGTTGATTCATGAATTAAATCTATTATTCAATATATAATGAATGATTTGGACATGAAATAATGGGTGGGGAACATATTTATAAAATACCCTCGATGCATCGATAATCTCATGAGATGAATAATGTGGCCAAATGGGTTTTTACCCATAAAGATTAAACTATATTGTGTAAGGTCTTAATGATAGTGGTTCATATTTTAAATACATTATGTACAATAATTAAGAATTTCATTAATTTATAATTTAGTTATTATTATCCATAATATTTTCACTATGAAGAAAATCTATGGATACATTTCATTCTAAGTTTATTGAATAAATGAAATGTGTGATCAGTTATTTACCATTACATATTGATTATGCTTATTTATTCAAGTTAATTTCCATTATAATTAAACGTTACTGAGCATTTTATATCACCCATATTTTATTTCCTTTCCCAAATTTATGAAGAAGATATATTTGAATGAGTTTTCAAGGATGTAGTTTATAAACTTTTTTTATGTATTATGTTTTATTTTCTATTCCTAATGTATAATGGGTTTCATGTGTGTAATCTAGTTTACCAAGACTACTAAACTATTCTATCATAAACCAGCCTTCCTGGTCCATGAACTTACTCATCTCACCCCATAGTTCTCCTGTAATACCTTGGTTTCCTTCCTATCACACCACATGATATTACTCATTAGGTTCGCTTATCAGATTAATGACTATCCCCACAGGCCAACACATGTTCTTTTAGTGTACTTTGTTCTCACTCACACACACCCTGTGAAACTTCCTAGAAAGTCACTCATCCTAATCACTAATCTAGGACAAGCATGCTTAACTTTGGAGTTATAATTAGATAAGATCTCAAAAATAAAGGTACATCCTATTGACATGGGTAGTAGCATTTATCCTTTTAAGTCTCACTTTTTTAGGGATGTTACACTCTCCACCCCTTTAAAGAACAACTCCCTCGTTATGGACCCCACACACCAAACCTAGGCAGTGACACTATACTTATGACTAGGTATTATATCTGATACCATATGTCATGACCCATAACCTTGAGCTCACAACTTTGATTCATTAACTTAATATTTGGCAGCATTACCTTCATAGATAAAGGTTTACCATGTATTCTGATCACAAAATCATGAGTTATATCTTCTTTAAAAAAGATTTGAATCTCCACCAAAGGAATTGGGTGGAATACGTATAATATTTTGACTTTGATATTGAATATACCATGGGGAGAGGAAATTTTATTGCATATACATTGAGCAAGAAACTTCTAACCTAGGCCATGAAAGAATCTTTAGAAGAGTTAAACTTGATGGTTCTTTTTGCACAGTTGCATATTGGAGCCTGAGAATTTGGGACTGAGGTTTCCTTTTCTAGTGTTCAGTTTACCTCTTATCTTATCTAGTTAATTATTTAGAAAAAACATCTTGATGATGAGTTTTGTAGCATTAGATACTCTCTTTATGGTAGAGATACCATTTCTGAATGGTCATTCTCCACATAGGGTTTTCTATGTTTTTAGAACTGATACAACTTACCTTTTTCTGTGAGAAAATATATTATGGGAGATTTCTATAATTATTAATGGATAGTGCACATAGGAACTGTGAAGATTTTCTATGACATGATACAATTATTATGGTGTCCAAATATGAGATAGGGAATTTCTGATTTTTTCTCTCATCGTTATACATGACAACAAGTCAAGGCCGAGCACTAGAGACCTTTGAGTTTGACTCATACATTTATAGTGCCAAATTGGAAGTGGGATGATATCTCTATGAAATTTTTGGTTGGGTTGATGCGTACCCAGAGAATGAAGAATTCAAAATGGGTAATGACTGATAGGTTGAATAAATTGGATCACTTTATACACATTCATGATTCAACCAAATTTGAGAAGCTTAGAAATCTCTATGTAAAAGTTATTTTTTGTTTACACAGAGTTCCTTTTACTATAGTCTCTAATAGAGATCACCTTTTTAGTTGTTTATTTTGGAGAGGCCTTTAGGAGGCATTAGGATCTCAGGTTTTTTTAGCATGACATACCATCCGCAGTCGGATGGCCATACAGAAAGAGATATACATATTCTCTAGGATATGCTTTACACCTATGATATTGACTTTGGTGGAGCTTAGGATGATAATTTAGAGATGGCTTAGTTTTCTTATAAAAATACTTAACTATCCATGATCAGAATGACTCCTTTTTAGGACTTTTATGGCCGACCATGTAAATCTCTATTATGTTGGTCAGATATTGGTGAAAGTTCCTTGGTTGTACTAAGCTTGGATTAAGAGATAACAAAAAACATTCAGTTAGTTCATCAGATAATGTTGATGAAAAAAATATGGTATAAGTATTTTTTCAATCTTCTTTATAGACCATTGGTATTTTTAATTGGTGACTAGGTGTTATTTAAAGTTTCTCCCTATTTGGGTCATTGATAGTTTGGGAGGTATGATAAACTTTCTCCTCATTTTGTAGGGCCTTTTGAGGTTTTTGAGTAGGTGGGGAAAGTGTCATACCATTTAGAACTTCCACCATAGTTGATGTCTATACAAACCATATTCCATGTATCTCAGATATGAAAGTATCTTTATAATCCATCTCATGTTCTGAGCTAGATTGATCTTGAGGTTGAGCCTGATTTATCCGTGACTGAGCATCTAGTCAGGATAATTGATTTTAAAACCAAGGTACTTCATAGAAGGATGATGCCTTTGATTTGAGTGATATGAAAACATTATTATTATACTTATAAGACATGGGAGAGGGATCCATTAATGAGAGAGGAGTGAAACCATCTTTTTGACATGAAAGCTTATTTATAGGCTTTCTAGAGACAAAAAGTTTCTAAAGTTGGGAGGTTGTAAAATCCTGTTACTATTTTTAGGAACTCCTTAACCCATATTTTGATCATGATTTGTTTGGGTCTCATTTAGTTTTTCTTCATGTGAGATTTTAAAAATTCTAGAAGGCTCTTGGGTTGTACATAGTTGGAAAATGGTTTTCCCAAACTGTGTGCCTTGCTAGTGAAAACCATGTAAACCCACGCAGTGGGGGTTTTCATGGTTGATGGAAGGTTTGAAAAATTGTTCATCCACCAAGGAGAAACTCTGTACCCCACAATAGGGGTTCACGGTTAGGGTGAATGATTTTGGAAAACTGTGTGTCCCTACCTAGCTAATTATGTTTGTGAGTTTTTATTATTATGAAAATTGTTAAAAAATTCAGAAAACCCTATTTTAGACCCCCACTCAACCCTAAATTAGAATATTTGGTTTTCCAAGGTTGAGAGGGCTCTTAAGGACCCATTTTGGCTCCTATAGACCCTCTCTAAGGTAGATCAAATCTAGTAAATCATTGTTCGATCGTTTCCTAGTAAGAATCATTTCCCTATTCTTTATCTCCTTCTCTCTTCCTCTCTCCTCCTTTGGGTTTTATAGATATGCATGTTGTTAAAAGATCTAATATCCATTGTTTTAGATCTTGAATCTAGGTTTGATTATTGTATCTCCCTTTTTGACATTATTCTTTGGAGGTTCCCGTTGTGGGTGTTGTGTTTCATGATCTCGTGATCTATGGTAGGTGGTTCTATTTAATATTGGCCAATTGATTTAACCCTAAATTGCTTGATTTAAATTAAATTAATTGATTTAAATTAAATTTATTTCAATTAAATTGTGAAAAACCAATTCATTGTGTATTGTGATTTTAATTTGATTTGCTATGAAATTGGAGAAAAACTCCCAATTCCAATGAATTGGGGTGTGTTTGTGGAATTTTATAGAAAACAGTGAAATAAAATTTTGAAATTGATTTCAAATTTATATTTGATAAAAATGGATTAAATTGTTTTGATAAGAACCCATCTGTTTTATCTTTGAATAGGAATGAATTTATTAAAAACCAATTTTTGTTTTTAAATGTAAATTGGCATATTGAAGTGGAAAATGGGTTAATTGTGTTTTGAGTAGTTTTGAGATAAATTTCTCATTATTGATTATTATTTGAGCACATAAAATACTAGGTATTTAGTGAGTTATTTAGGAAAAAACTCTATTGATTATTTACAACTCTAACAAAATATATGTAGTAGGTCAGATCCCCAATGGGATGGTGATGAGTCCTCTTTAACGAGTGTCTGAGGGATGTGCGTACACATATTACTGTGATCACCTATTCGAGTGTGTGAGGATCCCATAACATGGAACTATTGTACCTCTTGGAAGATAATCATGTTGCTTCTTTATGATTATTTTGATATATATTCCATTGTTTATAAACTATTTTACACATGCCTTGTGATTTTATATAAACCGTTTTATATAAAATCTTTATTAATCCATTTTTTAGAAATGTTTCCATAAATTGAAATATAAATCATGATTTGTTTTAAATATGATCTTGAACTTCCATTCATATTTTATTTAAAATTTAAAGATTTATTTTTTTAATTAATGTGACATCTTATTATGGAATTCTTAGTGAGACCTTACTGGAATTTTATCTCACACACTACCAGTGCCTTTGGATATTTGTAGATTTCCTCTTGCTAAGTCAGAGAAAGGGGAAAGCACTGCTTGGAGATGGTAGTTTCTATTGATCTTTGGACTTTAAGATGCTGTTTCTATTGGGAATTGGGTTTTTTATCATGTTTTCTGGTACTTTGATTATTTAATTTGGTTTTTTATACCTATTTTACTTCTAGTATAGTTCTCTCTATGGTGTTTTATTTTATGAATAATGACTTTTAAATATTTATTATGTTGTGTTTGTGGAAAATTCATTCCCACTTTCATATTTTTTGATGCCTGGTTCTAGTCACCAACCCGTGGGTATCAGGAACACCCTTCAGGTTATGTTAGGATCAACTTAGGTATCATGGTACCAGGTTATCCATGACAGTTTGTGACAAATTGGTATCAAAGGAGTAAGTTAAACATACTACCTTGACGTTAATATACAGTTCTATAATCTTGTCAGGAATTAATAGGTACTTATGACCGAGTTTATATCCATATCTCACCATAATGAGCCTTAAGTTACCAGGGAAATTTGAGAAATATGCCTTCATAATTATTTCTAGTCTTTTCCCTAATTTTGATTTAGATAGATTGAAATCCAAATCTTATTTATCTATATGATGGGATTAATTTCCCCTGTTTCTCTGTTTGAGTGTTAATATTATGTCTTCAATATTGTCTATTGAGGTTTTGTAGCATCATTCCTCCAATAATATGTGTGAATCAAATCCATGAGGAAGATTCTAATGGGCCATAATTTAGTTGGAGTTATTGTGCATGTTTTCCAAGCTCTAGGACAGGCACCCGAACCCATATCCGTTCAGGCTCCAACTATAGAATCCCAAAGGGATGAATTCAGGATTTGTGATCAAGAGTCCCTTCACCAAAATCCACCATTGTTACATGGATATAATAATTCTCAACTATACGGGGATTGGGTGAGAAATATTGAGCTACTATTTGAGTTCTTGGAGACTTCAGAATAAATCAAGGTGAAATGTGCCACCTTAAAGCTAGAGGTACCTAGAAAGAGATGATGGGAATGATGGTGATGGATAAGTAGAATGAGGTATTAGAGTATAAATACTTTAAAGTTATTTTACCTGACCAATTATATCAATATTATATGGTGTTGGCCATGGCTATCAAGTTTTTCAAACTCAAGCAGATTGACATGACCATGATAAAATATGAAAATCACTTTGCTGAGCTTGTACAATTTTCACCTGATATTATGATAAATGATAATATTAAGAATCAATGTTTTGAGATGGGACTTTGATCATATATTTGTTCTTAGGTATTCTTGCTATGATGGATAAAGCATTGATGGTTGAAATATACATGGCTGGTATTTTCGGGTTTACGAGAGTTATTTTTTTCTCAGTGGTAGTTCTATGAGTTCCCATAAAGGGAAGAGAAAGAATGATGATTCTCATGATGGTTATTGATAGTAGGATTTTTCTGTAACTCCTGAAATTCCTACAATATTCCCTTTGATTTGTTACCAGTGTGAAAAACCTAGGCACTTAAAACAATCTTGCACTAAGAAACCCAAAATATGTGGTTCTTGTAGATGCTCGAGTCACTTATAGAATTTATTCCATGTCTATTATAATACACATAGTGGGATAGTATCATCAGTTCCTAATAAAACTACAGTGGAATTAAATTCTTCATGGACAAAGGGGTTCTAGCCAAAGGCATCCAGAATGAAGATTCTTTACACAGTGGAAGAGCATCCAGAGGAAGCATATATGGGTCAAGCAATGGTGAGAGGTACCATCACAATTGCTTCATATTTAGTGATTACTTTATTTAATACCAGTGCATATCATTCTCTCATTTCAACCCATGTTTTTAATCTACTAAATTTTTCTATAGATCTTTTATCTTATGTGATGGATATTACTACACCCCTCAGAATGAATATAGAGTAGGGTCTCCATAGTCTTACTTGTGTTTTATCATTATTAGATATCGATCTTTCTTAGGATTTTATGGTTCTTGACATGAAACCTCTTGATGTCATATTCAGGATGGATTGGATCATTTATAATAAATTAGGAATTGATTATTATTTTTAATGGGTCTCCTATACTACACCTGATGGGGTGTGTCATAGATTTTAGGGAGAATGGGACCCAATTTCAAGTAGAGTTGGACCTTCTTATATAGATTTGGGAAAAGTAATATATGTGTTTGCTTTTGATTTTGGTTGAGAATATTTAAGCAGTGATCTACCTCCAATTTCCATCGAGTTTCCAAATTTTTTTCTTCTGAATTATCTGGTTTTCCACTGGTAAGGGAGGTAGAGTTTTATATTGATTTAGTACCTGGTACTCAACCAGTGTCTATTACCTCTTATGGAATGGAACCAATTGAAATGAAAGAGTTGAAGAATCTGCTGGATGATCTGTTAGTGAAAGGCTTTATATGACCAAGTGTGTCACATTGGGTGACACTGGTTCTATTTTCTAACAAATCTAATGGGTCACTTTGCCTCTATGTTGATTACTATAAACTCAATAGGTATACAATAAAAAATAAATATCTATTTTCATGGATTTATGATATTATTGATTAGTTGAAAGGGGTAAAGTGGTTTTTGAATATTGATCTTTGATATGGATATCACCAGTTGAGAATAAAAGAATATGACATTCAGAAAACTATCTTTCAGATCAGGTATAGCCATTATAAGTGATTTTTCATTCCATTTGGTCTGAAAAACGATCCTACAATATTTATGGATTTAATGAACAGAATTTTCCATGAGTATATTGATACTTTTTTGGTGGTATTTATGGATAACATCCTAGTTTAATTTATGTATGATAAGGATCATGTGTGTCCTTTGAGAGCAGTTCTAGAATTGTTAATAAATCATCAACTTTATTCCAAGCTATCTAAATGTGTTTTTTGGATTTGGGAAGTAAAGTTATTGGGACACATGGTGTCAGATTACGGTATTTTAGTTTATCCTAACAAGGTAAAAGCTATTATGACATGGGAACAACCAAAAAATGTTTTCAATATTTAGATCTTCTTTGGTTTAGTTATATATTATCACCAATTTGTAAAGGACTTCTCAAAGTTGGATTATTCAATGGATTCTATGAATTATATGGCAGTAAAGTTTTCTTAGGATGAGAAATTTTAGAGTTCCTTTGTTGATATGAAATGTATTTTGACAACTATGCCAGTGTTGACTCTTCTAGAGGCTGGGTAGGGCTATGTGATATTCTGTGATGTATTAGGTTCAGGTTTGGGTTGTGTTCTTATGCAGGGTGATCATGTCACTGCCTATGGCTCTCGAAGGATTAGGACACATGAGAAGAATTACCTAAACTATGACCTTGAGATCAAAATCATGATTCATGCACTTAATATTTGGAAACATTACCTTTATAGAGAAAGTTTTACCATGTATTATGACCATAAGAACTTGAGTTATGTCTTCTCTCAAAAATATTTGAATCTCCACCGTAGGTGTTGGGTGGAATACCTACAATAATTTTTCTTTTAAAGAAACTATACCTTGGGAAAAGGGAATTACATTGTAGATGCATTGAGTATGGAACTTTCAACCCAGATCATGAAGGAATCTTCAAAAGAGTGGGACTTGATGAATCTTTTTTCACATTTTCATATTGAAGCCCTATAATTAGGAACTGAGGTTTTCTTATCCAATGTTTAGTTGAACTCCACTCTTCTCGATATGATTCATCAGGAAAAAAATTTTGATGATGTGTTCTGTATAATTAGAGACTCTCTTTAGAGTGAAGATACCATTTATGAATGAATTTTCTCCATGGAGGGTATTCTATATTTCTGGAACCAATACATTATACCTTTTCCTGTAGGAAAATATGTTATGGGAGATTTCTATAATTCCTAATGGGAAGTGAACCCAAGATCAATGATGATGTTATATGATATATGATGAAAATTCTGGTGGCTAGGCATGAGATGTGGCATTACTAATTCTGTATATCATTGTTATATGTTTTTAAAAGTCAAGGACAAGCACCAAATACCTTCGGGTTTTCTTCATCCAATTCCAGTTCCAACTTGGAAGTGGGATGATATCTATATGAACATTTTGGTGAGGCTTTCACATACCCAGAGAAAGAAGAATGCGATATGGGTTATGGTCAATAGGCTGGACAAATCAGATCAATTTATACCCATTCATGATTCAAACAAAGTTGAGGAGATATAAAATCTCTATGTGAAAGATATTATTTATTTTTACGGTGTTCTATCTATTATATTCTCTAATAGAGATCCCCATTTTACTTATCTCTTTTGGAGAGGCCTTCAGGAGGCACTGGGATCTTAGGTTCTTTTGAGTATGTCATAACATCCATAGTTGGATGTCCAAACATAAAGAGCTATAAAAATTATTGAGGATATGCTTTGTGCCTGCGTTCTTGATTTTTCTAGAGTTTGGGATAGTAATTTTGTATTTGTTGAGTTTTCTTATAACAACAGTTACCAGTCCATGATCAGAATGACTCCTTTTGAGGCCTTGTATGTCCGATCTTCTAAATCTTCATTGTGTTGGTCAAATATTGGTGAAAGTTCCTTGGCTAGATAGAGATTGGTTCAAGAGAAGACAATAGAGATTCATTTGATTCATGATAGAATGTTGACGTCATAGATATGGTATAAGTCTTATGCTGATCTTTGTCATAGACTGTTGGAATTGTAAGTTGGTGACCAGGTGTTCTTGAAAGTTTAACCTAATTTAGGTCATCAAAAACTTTGGAGGTAAGGGAAAATTTCTCCTCATTTTATGAGACCTTATGATGTTGTTGAGAAGGTGTAGAAATTATCTTATTATCTATAAATTTCACCAAAGTTGATGTCGATACATAACATGTTCCATGTATCTTTTCTATGAAAGCATCTTTCTGATCCATCTCATGTTCTGAGTTGGAGTGATCTTGAGGTTGAGCCCTATTTATATGTGACTAAGCATCCAGTCCGGATAATTGATTTTGAAATCAAGGTACTTCATGGGGGGAAAATACCTTTGTTTTGAGTTCTATGACAGCACAGTTCTGATACTCATGATATTTGGGAGAGAGAGGCATTGATGAGAGAGCAGTGGCCTCATATTTTTGACATAGAAGCTTATTAATAGGCTTTATAGGGACAAAAATTTTATATGGTGGGGAGGTTGTAACATCTTGATACTTTTTTCAGGTGCAACTCAACCCATCTTTTGATCATTATTTGGTTTAGTCTTGTTTAGCGGTGCTTCAGGTAAAAATTTGAAAATTTTGGAAGGCTCTTGGGCTGTGCATGGTTGGTATACGATTTTCCCAAATTGTACACCTGCTAGTGAAAACCGTGCAAACCCAGGCAGTGGGGTTCTGTATAGTTGATGCACAGTTTGAAAAATTGTGCACCCACCAAGGGAAAATCATGCACCCCATAGCAAGGGAACATGGTTAGGGCACAAGGTTTGGAAAACCATGATACCCTACCTAGCTAACCATGCACATAGGTTTTAATTATTCTAAAAATTGTTAAAAAATTCCCCAAACCCTATTTTGGACCCCGCTCAACCTCGACTCAAGATATTTCATTTTACAAGGTTGAGAGGCATCTCAAGGACCCATTTTGGATCCTATAAATCCTCTCCAAGGTGGATCGAATTTAGGTGATCATTGTTTGGCCCTTTCCCAGTAAGAATTATTTCCTTTTTCCTCCTCTCATACTCTCTTCCTCTCTCCCCCTTAGGGTTTTTTAGATATACATGTTGTTGGAGGATCTAATCTCTACTTTTTTAGATCTTGAATATAGGTTTGATTCTTGGATATCCCTTTCTGATGTTCTTCATTGTAGTTTCTAGTTGCGAGTTTTGTGTTTCATGATCCTATGATCTATGGTAGGTGGTTCTATTTAAGATTGGCCAATTTATTTAACCATAAATTGATTAATTTAAATTAATTTTCTTTATTTAAATTAAATTTATTTCAATTAAATTGTGAATTTTTTTTGTTGTGGATTGTGATTTTAATTTTATTTGGAATGAAATTGGAGAAAACCCCCCAATTCCAATGAATTGGGGTGTATTTATGGAATTTTATGCAAAAATTGTGAAATTAAATTGTGTAATTAAATTGTAAAATTGATTTTTGAAATTGATTTCAAATTTATATTTGAGAAAAATGGATTAATATTTTTTTGATAATAACCCATTGGTTTTTTAGAGACTCGGGCTTTGCTTTGAAATACTTTGTAATATTTATGCATATATTTCCAGAACTAGGTGTTGAGATGGCCTGCGATTCCCTGGCCTGGTGTGCCCGGAATAATTTTTATAAAAATATTAAGTATTTTAATACTATTCATATGGAGGAAACAAATTATCTCTTAAAAGGTATCTCATATTAGAAAAATGAGTCCACTGTTGAGTCCATAGTATTTTGTTTACCCTAGGTAGGGTATAAATTTTGTGGGCGCAGACCTTCTGTGGAAAAGTTTTCATCGACGTAACCATAAATAAAATAATTAAATAAAATTATTTTATTTTGACATCAGATCAAATAACTCCTGAACAAAGTCTCAGATTGAATTTCTAAGATTGTGGTTGAGTTCATAACGTTGTGTTTACCCTATGCATGACATAAAATTTTTCATCTCCATGTTTCAGGTCATAGGCAAGTCAGGGCCGAGATGTTAAAAGAAGGATATTGGTTTAATATAAATTAAACCAATATTCCTCTTCCCCCACCCCCTTTAATGCACATAGTAGGACCCCCCTCCCCTATTCCTCTTCTCCGATGAACAACTTGAAGGCCGAATCAATGAAATAAGGTGTCTTTGGACTCAGATCTTGATGGTGATCACTCTGAGATCATGCAACAGTAGCTTCAGAGCACAGATCTAACCTCAAAGCATTAGAGTTTCACCTCGAGGTAGTATGTTTTTCATTTAAATCCCACCCCCTTGTTTATGCATCATTTTGTTCGAATCATCAATGAATCTTTGAGTGGATACCATGTCCGTGTAGATTGGGTCCCAAGGATCCCAAATCTAGTCTCAGAATAATTTTATGACCACCGAAGATGTCTCGGTGGTCCATGGAAGGTGGTGACGATGTGGGTCTGGTGAGGCGGCTTTAGTCAAACGGCTACACAGAGGGTTCCGATGAGGTAACATGGGGAGTTGGCTCAATAGAGGGCAGGAAGGCCAGCGGTGGCAGTCCGGGCTACACACGGTTAGGCCATGGGCCATAGGGTGACACAGTTGGGCCACCAAAAGTGGGATGCACCAGCCAGAATGTGACAAGATAGTTTTAGACCCTCATTATTGTCAAATAGGATGTCTGTTTTACATTCCATCAATGGAAACATGACACTTTCTTTGAGGCAGACCTTTTGAGGCATATTTGAGAACTTTAAGTCTTAGTCTTGACACTTGGTGGAAAAAAACGTCCAATAATAATAATAATAATAATAATAATATTATTATTATTTGGAGTTTCTTGTATCAGACGTATCTCCTACATCCTATTTCCATTTGACACACCTTCACCATCATTGTGACCCTAAGTTTAATGCGGACATTTCAAGACCAAATCTAGGTTCTTAAATTGAAATTGAGGTGCGAGCCCCATAAGGGCCAGTTTGGGAATTTTCGGTGAAATGTGACATTTTCATTGGGTGTCTATTTTGGGAAAGTAAATACCCTATCCTACATGTTTTTATATATAGAGCGTGATGGTGCCCACTATTTGGGCCTAGGATATGTAGTGTGCAAGTGATTTTGTGTGGGTCACTTGGGTCAGTGACGCCTTTACCAGTAGGGTTGAGTGGGTCCCCCTAGTCCCTATTTGTGACATTTTGATCAGATGGGTTGAGTGGGTCCCCCGGGTCCTTTAGATATGAGTGTTTTCAGTATCACATCACCTTTACCAGACTGTGACCCCTCTTCAGATACTATGAGCGTTTTTGGTATCACGTCCTCTTCACTAGACTGTGACCCCTCTCCAGCTTCTTTGTGTGCATGCAGTGTGTGTTTCCCACATTATGGAGTGAGTTGTCTTAATCCTCTTTGATAACAGACTCAACAGATTTGTAGTATGTATTTCCCTGAGGGGCCCGATGCGATCCTCACGTACCTTCATGTTTCCATGTTAGGGTTTTTGGTGTCTACATGACCAATATTTACCTGGGCGCTGATCTTCTACCCAGAAGGTTCTAGTAGGGTATGAAGCCCCCAGAAATACCTAGGCACAGACTCCCTATCTATGTATCGAGATGCATCCCTTATGTAATCTATCACGACATTTTCCTTGGTGAAGTTCTCAGAATCGGCATAACCAACACTACATGGATGTTGATCCGCTGCTAAGTGAGTTGTTCTAGATTCAGGTTGTTGCACGATACCCCTTTCTATGTTTGGTGTTTCCGACTAGAGTTTAGTGTCCCCCAGTGGACCCTAGGTGTGATCCCCTATATGAGGAGTTGAAGTTAGTTTAGTCACTGGGTGACTTCTTCCACGGTGTTGTTCATCAAGCATGTCCTCGTAGACAGAAACTATGAGGGTTGGATGGGTTTTTCTATTAGTTAGTTTTACCAATAGAGTGGAATCTCTTGGATGAGTTTCATCATGGATGACTTGGATCTTGGAGTGTGTTTTTGGTGGTTTTATTTATATCCTCAAGTAAAAACTTGTTGTTGGTGATGAGGTCAGAACCTCTTAAGGCTTAGTACCTTAAATGAGTATATTTGGGTGATTTATAGGTTTCCATTTTGGTGCTATCACTTATTCGATGAAACACCCAGTGGTATGAACTGGATATTCCTGTGTAGCGGAGGATGGTCTTAGGATGGAGTTTCTCTCTCATTTGGGTTCCCTCTGCTGGGATGAGCAGACTGATACCTTTTAATTATTCCTTTTCTTTTGGGGTTTTTGGGGCACCTACAGAGTATCTTTATACTCACCCCTACATGGGTTTTTCCTGCACATGTATTGTGTATTGTGCAGACCATAGGCCTTTCAACGAAGTCCTATGAGGACCCGAAGCAGGCAAATCTTAGTGATCTAGAATTACCGAGGTGTTTATCGGAGGTGGACCAAGGATCTTTCTAGAGGGTTCTGTTGACAGTGATCCCCACATTTAGAGCATGTTGGACACTTTTTTAGTTTTAATTTGGTGGGCCCTATATTTTCCTTTTTTTTACTTTTTCTATACTCTAGTTGGGATAGATGTATGCATGAATTGATTTTCATTTTTTATATATATCTTCACTATTACATGGAGGTGTATGTAGGTGAATGTGTATAGATAAAATAGGTTAATGCCTCCCATTGTTTGTGATATCCTACTCGACACTAGTCACCAGCCCCTGGTCTATTAGAGGTAGGCTTGGGGAGTCGTGGCTCGAGCCCCATAGGGTCGGGTCGTGATAGAGTGGCATTAGAGAAGCTTCCACCTTTTGGGACCCTAGAGTGTAGTTGGTCTAGCTGTGAGATTGGTTTGTGTTTCATACTGACAATGTTAGGATATTTCATGTTCGACTTTCAGGATAGGGAATCTAGTGTTGGTGAGGGAATCCGACATATCCACTCACCAGGACTCTGATTACATGTCTTTCGACTTGGTACCTTAGTAATATATTCACAGGGAGAATCAATGGTACAAGCATCATATAGGAATGGGTTTTGGGTTTTTCCTATCATTGTTGATATAACTCCCTATATATACTCTTTGATTATGGTACGTCTTGATTGTATTTCAGGATTCCTCCACAACGCCAACCAGCCATGGTTTTGCGAAGGGATTATAGTGATGATCTTCCCTGAGTAGAGGCTTCAGAGTAGGGAACTAGTTCTAAGGAGGGAACTCCAGGTGGTCTGCTATTTGATCCACCACATATCTACAATAGGTTGTGCCGGTAGTGTAGAAAGAGGATGTGTATAGGCTGAGTGCACTGCATGAGTTCCAAAGACAACGACCTTTGAGGTTTCAGGGTGACCTAAACCCCTAGGAAGTTGATGACTAGCTTGCAACAGTCACACATGTTTTACGCCTTGTGAGAAAACCTCTTGATCAAATAGTGGTCCTAGAGGTGAGCCTTTTTCAGGATTCAGTCAGATACTGGTGGATTCTTGTGACATATACCCAAGATGAGGATACACTCTCTTGGGCAGAGTTTGAGAGGCTCTTTAGGGAGGAGTTTTATCTGACCATGCTGAGGTCGATGCATATCCAGGATCTTATGAAACTTTAGTAGGATTTTAGGACCGTGGATGAGTACTCAAAATGGTTTACAGAATTGTTGTGTTACTTCCTAGATATGGTTCAATATCCATTCTTTTGAGCATGAACCTTTGAGTAAAGCTTGCGCTAGGATATCAGGGCATTAGTGGTGCCGTTGTGAATTCCCACCTATGTTGGAGTGTTGGAGAGGGACTCAGTGGTGGGGAGATTTCTGGCTGAGTAGATTCCAACTGTCATTTCTGGGCCCACAAGAGCTAAGACCTCCACAGCTGATTCAATGTCCTGTAGCCGACGACAAGCTCTGGGGTCTAGGAATGCGTGGCATTTCAAGAGGTGACCCCAAGATGGAGGATCTGAGGCTCAGGGATCTCATGTTTATTTTAGTCAACTGCATGAGAGGAGGTTTTATGCTTGTGAAGGACATGGAAATCTTTCTAGATATTGTCCAACCCACCATGATACTAAGAGGGAGATGATCAATGAACTGCGTTGGTAGAGGAAGCATTTCGAGCACAGAGTTCTATAGGGTGGAGGACTGGCGGAGGTGTGGGTGTAGCAGTGATAGGTGGTAGATGGTATGAGTTTCCACCACCATACCTAGGTGGTCCACGTCAGGATCACAAAGATGAATTATGGTGGTGAGGACAACAATAGGCCGTAGAGGCTGTTGACCCTAAGGCTCCACGAATGGATAGAGGTACGCTCTATTTTCTTTCTACTTTATACAGTATTTTGGAGGTACTCTTTCTTTTTCATTTCTTTCTCAAGGTTTGTTTAGGGTGTCAGTAAGACCCTGTGTTGGTATTGTTTGACGTAGCTTTGAATGCATGAGGAAGAGGGAACCTTCCCCAACCAAGAAAATTTTTTGTGATGCGACTAAAACTATGTGGGCGAGTCAGTGCCGCACAAAGCAGACATTTTCGAGGTGTGGTGGATGAGTCCTTTTGACTTGTGTGTTCAGGGTGGGGTTGTGTGTTGGGAAGTTTGCGCGAAGGGCCCATTAAGACCCAATGTGTGTTGGGAATCCCTATTTTGTTCATTTATACTCTCATGTGTTTAGTGTCATCTTGATACATGATTCTCTCATGTGTTTATACTCTCATGTGTTTAACGTGGCTTTAGACTCACAAGAATGAGGGAGGCTTTCCCCACTAAGATGCATTCTTGAGTCATGATGAAAAACTTTTTGGGAGAGTTAGTACCACCCAAACTAGATAATATCAAGGTGCGGTGGATGAGTCCCTTTGTATTTTGTGTTTGGAGTAGGTTTTTTGGTATCTACATCAATTTAGTGAGGTGGAATACCGCTAGACCCTAGAACTATGGGAGACCAGGAACTTGGTGCTTCCCACCAGTCATAGTTGAGGAGACATGTGCCGAGTTGCATGACCTAGGATGAGCATGACTTGGGTGTGGTATCCCCTTCAGTTTCCCTGAGTGTGTTCTTGTCAGCAACATAAGAGCCCTTGCTGGAATTTTGGTGGTTCTAGGCGAAATAATTGGTGAGGGAGACCCATTTTAGAGTCCAGTTTCTTCCCATCATGCATAGCCTTTTGATTTACAGGGATGAAAATATTTAAGGTGGGGAGGGTGTATCAACCCGAGCTTTTTCTTGTAAGAGTTTAAAATATTTGTGTATATATTTTTAGAAATAGGTGTTGAGACGACGTGTGATTCCATGGCCCAGTGTGCCTAAAATAAATTTTATAAAAATATTATGTATTTTTATACTATGCAAATAGAGGAAATGAGTTATCTCTTAAATGGTAGATCAGATCGGAAAATTGAGTCCACATTTTATTCCAGAGCATCCCGTTTACCCTAGGTGGGGTATAAATTTTGTGGGCGCATGCCTTATATGGAAAAAGTTATCAAGTACGTAACCATAAATAAAATAATTAAATAAAATTATTTTATTTTGAAATAAGATCAAATAACTCCCGAACAGAGTCTCAGATCAAATTTTTGAGACCGCGATTGAGTTTAGAACATTATGTTTACCCTAGGCATGACAAAAACTTTGTCTGCACCGGGTGTCGGGTCAGAGGCGAGTCGGGGCCAGTATTTTAAATGGAAGATATTGGTTTAATAAAAATTAAACCAATATTCCTCCTCCCCCACCCCCTTTGATACACACGTTAGGAGCCCCCTCCCCTCTCCTCTTTGCTGATAAACAACCTGAAAGTTGAATCGATGAAATGAGGTGTCGTCGGACTTGGTTATTGATAGAGATCGCTCCCATACCATAAAACTATAGCTTCAGATCGTGGATCTGACTCCAAATATTTGTAATTTTACCCTCAGGTAGACAATTTTTCATTCAAATCCTGTCTCCCTTTTTTATGAATTGTTTTATTCAAATCGCCAATAGTACTTCAAGTGGAGACCATGTCGGTATATATCAGGTCTTGAGGATCCTGGATTTGGTCTCAAAATAATTTTTCAACCAACGGAGTGGTCCTAGTGGTCCGCAGAAGGTGGTGTCAACATGAGTCTAGAAGGTCATGACTCTGGCGAGGTGGCTCTGGTCAGGTGGTGGCATGATAGGTTATGGAGAGGTGGCGTGGAGGCCAGGTTCGGTGGCATGGAAGCACAAAGCACAAGCATGGTGGAGGGTGAAATTAGTGGTTTGATCTGAGAGTGACTAGGCTATGGGACATAGGCTAGCATAGCTAGGTTGGACCAGACATAACCGACTAGTCCGGGCAGGCCTTCAGGCTGGGATATTTTTAAACCCTCATAACTGTCAAAACAGACGTCCGTTTTATGTGCCGTCCATGACAACATGACCCTTTATTCGAGACATACCTTTTGAGGTGTATTTGAGAACTTTAAGTCCCAGGCTCGAGACTTTGTGGCATGAAATGTCCAATTATAATAATAATAATAATTTAATGATTATTATTTGGAGTTTCTTGTATCAGACATATCTCCTACATTCGATGTTTGTTTGACATATCATCATTGAAGTTATGACCCTGAGTTTAATGTGGATGTTTCAATACTGATTCTGGGCTCTTAAACCAAAAATTGAGGTGTGGGCCCCATGAGGGCCAATTTGGGCGTTTTGTGGTGAAATGTGAATTTTCACCAGGTGTCCATTTTGGGTAAGTAAATAGCCTATCCTGCATGTTTTTCTGAGTAGAACATGATGGTGGCCACAGTTTGGGACTAGGATATTCAGTGTACAATAGATTTTGTGTGGGTTTCTTGGGTCAACAATGCCTTCACCGATAGGGTTGAGTGGGTCCCCCTAGTCCCTGTTTGTGATGTTTCAATCAACTAGGTTGAGTGGGTCTCCATGTCCTTTAGCTATGAGGGTTTTTAGTATCACATCCCCTTTACCAGACTGTGACCCCTATTCATCTACTTCGAGGTTTTTCAGTATCACATCCTCTTCACTAGACTGTAACCCCTCTTCAGCTGCTTTGCGTGCGTGCATCATGGGTTTCCCACTTTTTGGAGTGAGTTTTATAAATCATCATTGAAAAAAAACTCAATAGATTTGGAGAATGTATCACCCCAAGAGGCCTGACATGATCCTCATGTCCTTTCGTGTTTCACTGGTATGATTTTTGGTGTCAGTGTGACCAATATTTACCCGAGCACTGATCTTATACCCAGGATGTTCCAGTGGGGTAAAAATTCTCCAGTGAGCCTTGGCACAAACTCCTTATCTGTGTATCGATATGTGTCCCTTATTTACTCTATTGTGATATTTTCCTTGGTTGAGTTCTCATAATTGGCATGACCAACACTACATGGGCGTTGATCCTCTACTAAGTGAGTTGTTCTAGGTTCAGTTTGTTGCGTGATACCCCTTTCTGTGTTCAGTGTTTCTAACTAGGGTTTAGTTTCCCTTACCGGACCCTGGGTGTGATTCTCTATCTGAGGAGTTGGAGTTGGTTTAGTCACTGGTTTAATTCTTCCATGGAACTATCCTTCGATCATGTCCTTGCAAACATACACCACGAGGGTTGGCTGGGTTGTGCCATTAGTTCGTTTTACCGATAGAGTGGAATCTCTCGGACACATGTCATCTGGGATGACTCATATCTTGGAGTGTGTTTTTGGTGTTTTACTTTAGATCCTTTAGTAGGAACCTATCACTAGTGATGTAGCCGTAACCTCATGAGGTTTGGTACAAAAAACGAGTATATCTAGGTGATTTTTAGGTTTTCCTTATGGTGTTATCACTTCTTCAAAGACACACCCAGTGGTATGAACTAGCTAGTCGTGTGTAGCCGAGGATGGTCTCAAGATGGAGTTTCTATCTCATTTGGGTTCCCTCTGGCCAGGATGAGCGAACTGATGACTTTCATTTTCTCCTTTTCTTTTGGATTTTTTGGGGGTCCTACTGAGTATCTTTATACTCACCCCTACACGAGATTTTCCTGCACATGTCTTGTGTCTTATTCAGACTACAAGCCTTTAGATGGAGTCCCAAGAGGACCCCAAGTAGGTAGATCTTAGTGAGATAGACTGACCAGGGTGTTTATCAGAGCTGGGATGAGGAGCTTTCCGGTTGGTGAATTTGACAATGATCCCCACCTTCAAATCATGTTGGGTTGTTTTGTAGTTTTAGTTTGGTGGGCCTTGTATTTTCCCCTTTTTGTACCTTTTCTATACTCTGGTTGGGATAGATGCATGTAAGAATTTATTTTTAGTTTTTATATATCTATACACTATTTCATAGAGGTGTATTGGGTATGTGTGTATAGGTAAGATAGGCTAAGGCCTCCCATTATGTGTGATAGCCTACTCGGTGCTAGTTGCCAGCCCCTGGCCTATTAGAGGCGGGCTTGGAGAGTCATGGCTCGAGCCCCATTGGGTCAGTTCGTGACATGTTTTATCTTGGGAAAGACATAAATTGATTAAAAAACCATTTTAGTTTTTAAATATAAATTGGCATATTTAAGTGAGAAACGGGTTAATTGTATTTTGAATAGTTTTGAGATAAATTTCTCATTATTGATTCTTTTTTGAGCACATGTAATCCTATGTAGTTAGTGAGTTATTTAGGACAACAATCTATTGACACTTTATAACTCTAAAAAAACATATGTATAAGGTCACATCCATGATGGGATCACTATAAAAAAACAATAGAATAGTGGTAGTTTTTAGAGGGGTTATGCACAACCCCCACTAATAATAGAATTTTGAGGGGGTTCACAACCCCCTCTAAAATTTTTATCATTATTTTTTGAATATTTGGTTGGATTTTAGAGGTAGTTATATAAAAAAACTTTTAATTTAATAATTAGTGGCACTATATGTTTGGTTTGATTTTAGAGGTGATACACACACACATACATATATACATATATATATATATTATTTTTTTTGATATTAGAGGCTATATATATATATATGAATTTGTTTTTTTAAATGGAAATAGTGGGGGTTCACAACCCCCTCTAATTGAAGAAATTATAAGGGGTTCATAAACCACCGTCAATCCCTTAAATTATATGGGGGTTTGAACCCCGTGTAATTTAAGAAATTAGAGGGTGTTTTGAACCCCCTCTAATATATAACATTAGAGGGGTTTTTGAACCCCTTCTAAGTTATGATATTAGATAGGGTTTTCAACCCCCTCTAATTCAAGAAATTAGCAGGGGTTCAGGAACCATCACTAATCCCTTTGATTAGAGGGGTTTTTAACCCCCTCTAAATATTTATTTATTTTTTAAAATAAATCTTATATAAATTAAAATTCTATAATATATATGTGTGCATCCGCATGTGTGTGTGCGTGTATATACATAAACACATTATATAAATGTATTTAAATTAATTATAAACATAAATATATAAATACATTATATAAATACTTTAAATAAATACTTATATATATAAACAAAAATGTATAAATATATAAATATTGGTATACAGAATATAAATGTAATTATAAATATATTTATTCAAATATATAAAATTTATATATATGGTTTTATAAATAATATACAATTATATTATGATTTATATTATTCATATATTATATTAAATACTTTTATATTGTATATTTATGTACAAATACATTTATACTATAATATGTATAAAAATATATATAATATAGAAAAAATTAAAATTAAAATTAAATATATATTATATATATATATATATTAAATTATAAAATATTTTATTATATATAAATATATATATGTTATATAATTATTATATATATATTATACCATATTAATTATAAATTGATTTAGTAAATATATATATATATATATATATCATTTAATTATATGATATATTTACAATTATATGAATGTATTTAATTTCATGTGTGTATATATATATATGTATACATGATATAATATAAGTGTATATAATTACATATATAAATATATAATATAAATTTATTTAATATAATATATGTATAATATAAATCATAAAATATATAAATGTACAGTATTTATAAAACTAGTATATAATTTGTATAGTTTAAAAAATGTGTAATAATAAAAATAAAAATGATAATTAATAATATTATTGATACACACACAGACATATATATAAGTGTATAAAAATAATTATATAAATATAAATATATTATAATTACATTATCTATAAATATATACACATATATATATATATATATATTAGATGCTTGGGTGTATAATTACATTTAAACACACACATACCTCACACACAGGCCATAAAGGCAGACCATAGCTCCCCAAGGGATAGCCCACCCATCAAGCCTTATTTATTTAATACATGGCCTGTAGGCCTAGTGGGAATGAAGCCCATTACATGGCCCATGGGCCCAATGAGCATTAAATCCCATTACATGGTCCTGAAGGTCCAAATTTTTAACCCAAAGGCTCTCCGATGAAAAGTGATGCTATAGTACCCATGCTACTACAGTGCCTGCTACAACCAATGCTACAATGCCTGCTACCACTACAATGTCACTGGTCAATAGTTCCACTGCTGCTATAGTACGCTACAATATTTCTACAGTACCCATGCACCCAATGGGTTTTGATCCCCCATGTTTGATGTAGTATTACATAGTTCTTACCACTAAACCAAGCCCCAACTACTTATATCTATAAATATTATATAACCACACACACACACACACAAATGTATACATATATAAATATTGGTATACATAATATAAATGTAATTATAAATATATTTATTCGAATATATAAAATTTATATATGGTTTTATAAATACTATACAACTATATTTTGATTTATATTCTACATATATTATATTAAATACATTTGTATTGTATATATATGTATCAATAAATTTATATTATATTATAAACATTTTATTTTATATAAATATATATATATATTATATTATTATTTTATATAGATACTGTAGTATACCATATTAATTATAAATTAATTTAGTAAATATATATATCATTTAATTATATTATATATTTCCAATTATATCAATTTATTTTATTTAACATGTATATATAAATTTGTATACATGATATAATATAAATTTATATAATTACATACATAAATACATAATATAAATATATTTATTATAATATATATATATATATATATAGTATAAATATTAAAATATATAAATGTATAGTATTTATAAAACCAACATATAATTTTTATAGTTTAAAAAATAGGTGTGATAATAATAATTAATAATATTATTATTTCACACACATACACAAATATAAATGTATTTATAAATATATGTATAAATATATATCTATAATATAAATGTATAATTATTTAATTTTGTCTTAAATTATATAATATATATATATATTTCTAATAATAATTAATATTATCATTTTTACACACACACACAAATAGAAATTTATTATAAATATATTCATAAATATATTTATAAATATATATTTATAATATAATTGTATAATTATTTAATTTCATCTTATATATATATATACACATATTTATATATTTATAATATATATATACATATTTATAATATATATATACATATTTATGATATATATATATATACATATTTATAATATAAATGTATAATTATTTAATTTTTACTTATATTAATTATAAATATATTTTATTTATTTATTTTATATGTAAATAGGTGTAAGAATAATATATAATATAAATTTATTTATATAATTATTTATATTTGTAAATAAAAATATTTATAAATGTAAATATAATTATTTATATTATATATATATATATATCATCTCATATTTTCATATTTAAATAAATATATTATATTGTATATAAATGTCGTAACTTGAAGTAGCCTAATGGTACAGTCACGAGATCCTTTATGTGGATCCTGGTATCGAATCCTGCTGGAATGGATTTTTACCGCCTTTAGAGAATCTTGTCGGTGGGTTTCACGACCTGTGTCAGGTGGGGGGTGCGTTAGGGTGGGTGGGATCTCGGGTGTGTTAGGTGGCGGGAGATCTCGTGTGTGAGGGGTGATCAGGGGATGTTGGGTAGGGGGTCTCAGGGGGTGTGAGGCGGGGTGTGAGGCGGCGAGGTGTCAGCATGGGATCTTGGGTGTGTCAGGGGGACTTGGGTGTTAGAGGCATCATGGAGGGTGTTAGTAGGGGATCTCGAAATTTAGGGGCATTAGGGCAGGGATCAGGGGGTTGTCTGGGGCACCAGGTAGGGATCAAGGTTGTCAGTAGAGGGATCAGGGGGTGTTAGAAGGAACATGGGGATCCAAGTGTTAGTAGGGGGCGATCTCAGCTTGTTAGTAGGGGTGGGTGGGGATCAGGGAGACATACGACGAGCATGTGGTTTCCGTTCAGGGGTGTGGTGGGTTATCCATCGTGAAAAGTTGATTTTTTTAAAAAAAGGTTATATTTAGGGGTAGTTAAAAGAAACCCTAAATATGGTGTCTTTAATTAAATTCGGTGTGGTTTTAACTACCCCTAACCATAAAATTAAATTAGGGGAGGTCAAAACCACCCCTAACCCATCAAATTCTAGTGAATTTAAGGAAAATTTAGAAGGGGTTAAAACCCACTCTAATTTAACCGATTCTAAAATTACCTTTATCTTACCATCAATTTTCCATAAATGCCTCTAATCATAGTAGGTGACCACTTTAGCGGCGGTTATGGGTAATTTCCGCTAAAGTGTTTAGAGGGTTTTAACTCCTTCTAAATGAAAAATTAACCCCCTCTAATCGCCTTGTTTTTTTGTAGTGGATAGTGATGAGTCCTTTTTCACCAGTGTCTGAGGGATGTGTATACACATCTTTCAATGATTAATTATTCAAGTGTGTGTGGATCCAATAACCTGGAACCATCGTACCTTTTGGAAGATGACCATATTACTCCTTTTTGATTATTTTGATATATATATTCCATTTTTTAAACTATTTTATACATGATTTGTGATTTTATATAAACTATTTTATATAAAATGTTTATTAATCCATTTTTTAGAAATGCTTCCATCAATTGAAATGTAAAGCATGATTTTTTAAATATGATATTGAAATATCATACCTATTTTATTTAAAATTGAAATATTTATTTGGTTAATTAATGTGTAATCTTATTATGGAATCCTTGCTGAGACCCTGTTGGGATTTTAGCTCACACCAAACCTATTCCTTTGGGAATTTTTACATTTCCTCCTTATAGGTTTGAGAATGGGGAAAGCACCACTTGTAAGTGGTATTTTCTGTTGATATTTAGGCTTTGAGGTACTGTATCCATTAGTACTTGGGTTGTTTATCCCATTTATGGTACTTTGATGATGCACTTTGGGTTTTTTATACCTATTTGACTTATGGTACAGTTCTCCCTATGGGGTTTTCTTTTGTGCATACTAACTTATAATTCTTTCTTTCATTATGTTTGTGGAAAATTCATTCCCACTTTCATATTGTTTGATGAAAAGTACTGGTCGTCAACCCATGGGGATCTAGAACTCCCTTTGGGACATGTCTTGATCAGCTCGGGTGTAAGGGTAACAAGGTATTTGGGTCGGTTTGTGACATATTCGGTCCTTTGTGATGCTATTATTTGTATCTTATTCCAATATAATAAAGTAATCCATCAGCTTTGGGCTACTAGAGTATGGGTCATTACAGTTGGTATCAGAGTAAATTTAATATAAACCTCGAGAACTAGATTTAGGAAAACATAGATTAGAAAACACAACCATATGATATAGTTTGAGTATATGTATTGAAGAACATCCCAAATAAACCATTTTTATGATTATGATATTAGATATGAATAAAATTTTCAATTTATGTTAAGTATTTCATGAGTTTTGGGGATTATAAATTATATTTCATAATTATATGATATAATATAGCGTATGTATTCATTTATAAATGGTTCCTAGCATAAATAATGTGACCTCACAAATGAATGAGATATGAAGAGTAAGAATGATAATGTATTTTATGGAATTAATCCAATATTTCTAAGGTAAGTAGTCTCTCAAACATTCTCATCATATGAGGACATAATATCATGTTCTAGAAAGACAAAGAAAAAATTCTCTAAGTCCTATGGCTTCATAGGTAAGAAAGAGAAGAATAGTATGGTAGAAAAAAATGCAGATAAATGGAATAAGGGAAAGAGTGATTTCCCCACATGTGAAAATTGTGGAAATAATCACATTGGAAGTTCTTTAAGGGATTAAGAGTTTTTTATAAGTTTAGAAATAAAGGTCAATAGGAAAAACAATGCAAATGGAAGGATAAAAGGGTTGTAATTTAGTGTTATAACTACAAGGATATGAGACACTACACAAACTAATTTCAAAAGTGTCAAAGTAATACACCTCAAAAGAAAACAATGAATCATAGAAAAGATTATTCTATTACCACAAAAAAAGAAGAATGATTAATGTGATTGTGTTCGAATTCATAATTTATGGTATTTGAGTATTTTATCAATGATGTGTTGCTTTTTGAATTATGGAATATATAAAAATTATAATAAAATAATTATTTATTAAGGATTTCAAAGCTTGTGTTGAACAGTACCAAGAAAAGTGATTCAGTGAAAAGTTTAAATTCTTATAAAATACATTATTTTTGGAAATATAACTCTTAAAATGATCCTAATGTTGTGATAATTGTGTTGGGATACAGAGATGATTGATATGGATAAAGTAAATTAGATAGTGCTAACTACCTAGGAATTGATTGTTAATTTGTTTAAAAAGTGGTTTATATTCTCATTGATGGAGTTTACAACTTTATTTTATATTTAATGAATATATCCAATAACATGTGTTTTATATAAGTAATAATAAATCATGCATGTTTTTAATAAGGACTTATGGTAATTCAAGTAATTAATATGTTTCAAGAGAATACACAATGAAGTTATTCACATGTTTGATATGCGACAATTTTGAGATACTTCATGTTATAAGGATTATATTAATATAGTTTTAGAAAAAGGAAAACCCACAGGTTAGGCGACAACCCATCATATACTATAAGGCTGTGAGACTTGATCCAACAATGAAAGGGTGACAATGGTGCATCATGCCATACACCAAGTTGGGACGCCATCTGAACTGGCATCCGAACCGGTTCGTGACATGGCCCGAAGGGCATTCCTAATCCCCATAGGCTAACAACTAGTGTATGGGTATCACTATTATGCTTTGGGAATGATTTTAACCATTTAAAAAATAATAAATAACCAACAAAATATAAATAATACATAAATTAATAGACATAACAATTTTTAGATTTAACATTTACAAATTTAACCAACACCCATGATACAAAAATAGAATGAAAAAAATGACTAAAGACCTCCATATTACACGAGGGAAATCACCCTCAAGCCACCACCACCAAAACATACATGAGAGGAACTTTAGAAACCCAAACCACCAACACGATACACTTTTCCTTTACCTGTGCCAAGCAAACAACTTCTACATACACCCAAAGGTGTATGTATGGTGTGATCCAAATCCCAGTAGAATGCCACCCAAAAGAAGGATTCCATTTTATACCATCAAAATAAAATTAACGTGCTCATTTATGTTTAGTCCTTTGAAGCATTTCCAAGAATATTTTTAAAGACCATTTTAGCACCAAAATGTTAAGGAAAACAATTTTAAAAGTAACATTTCAAAGGAAACATTTATTAAGATAAACTTTATTTAAGGTAAAATGCACTCAAGGCCCACTGTATGATGACAGATAGTACCACATTTCATAAGTCTCAAGACAACACCATGGGTAAATCCCTAGGGGTAATCTAGATCAAGTGAGTTACTAGAACCTCGTACCTCAGTGAAAGGTGGTATAATAACCACAACCATCAGTGTCCTCATGCATGAGACACTATAGATGAGAAACATCCAAAATTCAAGCGGATATTTATCATCATCATAGTTTAGTTAGTTTTTTAATTGCCAATCAAGAAAAGTGAAACCAAGAAAATCCACTTCCACATCACTAGCATAATAGTTCTAGTCTTCCCACCTAAAAACCCAGGATTCCTTTTGTTCTCAATTCATGTTTACATGTCACACATCTCATCACTTTCATATACACATGACAAGCATTATAAACATACTAAAAAATTACCATTTTCTATAAACCAAACCAATTTCCATTTTACACATTCCAAAAACTTATTTCAAATACCTTTACCATCACTTAAAAAATTCATAAATCCCCATTTGACAAAGCACAAGAAAAAAAAATTGATCTACCAAATCCATCGGCCAAGACCCTTTTAAAAACCTCATATAAACTAAGATCATTTTTAAAACATGTTATTCATTATTTAAAAAATTTAAAATTCATATTTAAGGGTTCACAAAAAAAGAAAACATTCCAAAGTAATATATTTTTCCATTTAAAACCCACTTTGAAACATGTTTTCACCATAAGTTCCTTTAAAAACCCATTCTGCACCTTCCACACAAGGCACAAAACCGTTTTTAAGAAATATCACAATAAAACATACACAAACATAACCTTACCCTTTTGAAAATACACTTTCATCATGAACACATTCCAAAACACACCAAAAATACATTTCACACCACACAAGTAAACTATAGAACATGATTAAATAAAAAAGCATATTAAGAGTATTTAAAAATGTTAAGTCATGGAACCACCTACCTCATGTGTAGAAATTTTCAGAAATTGGTTCAAAACCACAACCGCACCACCAAAAAACCCTAGAAAGTAAATATTGAACACTAAATGTCAAGATTGAACCCTATTAAATAATATTTAAACCTAAAAAGACAACCCAAACCACTGGAGATAAGAAACCCCAAAGTGGAAGGAGAGGAACCCTAGAAAAGAGGGGAAAATAAGAAGAAAGGGAACTTACTTGAAGAATATTGAAGAAAAAACACCAAATCCACCAAAGGACAGGATCCCAAGGGAGCCAAGAGGAGGAGAGGGAGGCACCTTTGGATAAGAAGCTCAAATAGGATGAGCAAGGGGGGATTTGGGGTTAAATCCTGGAAGGAAAAAAAGGTAATTTTATCATTTTTTAATGATCGGGACATTGTGCCTAGTTAGTCTGCATAGTTTGTCAAACTATGCAGTGACTGTTCTCCCCTCTTCGCCTAAGTGGAACCGACCACATGGTTAGTCCAAAAAACCTAACTTACCTTACAGAAGCCGTATGACATCTTCTATTCAAAAGTTCAACCTACCATATGATTACCTAGAGAATGGTGCATAGTTTGACAAACTGTGTGCCAACTATATGCATCAATATTACAACCCAAAAACTTTCATTTTTCATGAAAACTCAAGGGGGAAATTATTAGACAAACACTAGACAAAAAATGATCAAATAAAATACCTAAAAATTCAAACCCGTCACACCTATAAATCAAGAGTGAAACCAAAATCCAAAAATGATCCATAATAAAGGGTGAAATTAAAAACTCCTGTGTAAAAATTCTCCCCTTCATAACTCTTTCCACCCCCAGAAAGCCACAATAATGCCTAATATGAAAATAAGACTAAATAATTCTTCACTGCTCAAGGTGATTCCCAATGAACATCAAACGAGGTGAAAGAAAGAACACTATAGATAGTAAAGAGGTTTAAAAGTTGAACTCAGGAGGCCAGAATGGACTCCCACTGTATGACTTCCACCCCCAAAAGCTGAAGAACCTTCAGTTGGTCGATAAAAAGAAAAATAATTCTCATAACGCACAATCCAAACTCTCAATCCAAAAAACCCCCAGACATTACCAAATGAAACCCGTACCACTTACCTGAAATGAGTAAATTAATTCAAACCACATATCGATGAATACTTCTATAAACTTACATCAATAAAACCATTGGGTGAGCTCCAATCCTAATGTTTACACAAGGAAGGATCTTGAAATTAGATAGCTATGAATGAGACTAACCACTACCAAGACAACACCAGAAACTCGATTGAATTATCAACATGGGGAGGCCTGAACAGACTCCCCACCATTTGATATGATATTGTACCAATTTACTATAAAATAATTCTCAACGAGACTTACAGTGGGTCTCCCCACCATAAGAACCAACTAGATTAACTAATTAGTACTGACCAAATCCCCAATATAAGGGGACTGATGAAAGAAACTCCAAAACATACAGAATAAACTATGTGAACTACCATCCCCATGGGACACAACTATTTCCAAATAAATACAAACCATAAACAAAACTGATTTACAAGGATGACCACACAAGTTCAACCAAATAGAGATTCAAATCCTAAAGACACAACCACTAGAATTTCAAGGAAATGAGAAAACCATGCGTCCTTATAACAAAGGAGGAATTCTTAGACCACAAGGGTCATGATAAGGAAACAAGAACATAGTTCCATTCCCAAAAAGGGAAACTTTCCATGGTGAAGAAACTACCACATGGAATTTAAGTTGTCCCCATTTTATCACCAAAGACAAAAGCCAGACCAAGGAACTTCGCACCCATGGGGTTCTTGAATGTGTGAAAAATTCACTACAGGGCCTATGGATATATCCCTGATGTTTGAATAATATCCTGCCTCACAGTTAGAAGCTAAAGATCCCCAATTGGAACTCCTTATTTTGGTTCCATAAGCAACCGCACTGCAATCCAGATAGCACCAATTGAACACAACACACTCTGAGACCCAATTTACTCAAAAACGAAACTTTCACCAAGTTAAGGACTTGGAAAATGCACATGCATCATTCTTTTTCATCCCAATGAGAAACGACCAGAATAAAAAACACACAGAAGTAAACTTTATTTATAATGGAGAAATTCAAGGTTTTCGAAGGAAAAACAACTTCCATTAAGGTAGAAGTTCTCAAAAGAGTCACAATCCAATTATTACATGTCAAAACAAAAGGAAAAAACAAATAAACACCACCAGGAATAACCATTACAACCAAAGAGGCATTACAAGGAAAGGGGAATTTAAATAGATACCCAAAAAACACACTATTTTCTACAAATGGACACAACGACTTCTTATGACCAGACTTGACACATTGACGACACAACTTGATACCCCAATTAAAGGAATACGAAAAAAGATATAAGGACCTTTTAACATCACAATCAATACTATCAGTCTCATGCCTCTTTCCCTTATCATCACCATAATCCCCCTCACTACTTCCAGGCAGGACCTTCAAGCATAAAGGTGGAAAAATTCACCTTTAAGGACTCAGACAACTCAAAGAGACTAAAGTATCTTTAAAATTTCTACATCTACCCTTTCAATTTGAAAATATTTTCTTAACAAAAAAAAAGAGTTGGATTTAATCCTAAAACTCTAGAATAAAGTTTTTATATTTATCAACTGGAGGGTCTTCCAGTGGTGAATCACCTATGGCTACACTTCGAATATACAACAATTATTTATAGAGGGTACACTAGCCAACAAGGGAAAATGAGGGCCCTATAAAATTAGTCCATTGGACAAAACGTACCATGAACAAACACCAAACACATAGAGGGAACCAACTCAAGGGATTACCAACCCATAAACAAGAACACACTAACCATTATTTTCAAAACCAACTCATAGATAAAAATGAAAACTTGAAACGCCATTAAAGAAAAAGGGTTTTCAAACTCAATAACCCTGCAAGTGACATTCCCAAATCACAAGAAGACACACTAAACAACCACATGTTAAAAAATAATCACATTTTACTTTAAAATAATCTTTAAAACAAATCAATATTGGTGGGATGCACACTCAACAATGGTATCTCATGGGACTCACACATGTATGTTCTCATTCCAAAATGGGCACCCATCCACTCATACCAATCCAGGAACTCATCCATTCATGCCATCAACCATTCACACTTATCCATGCATGTGGTCACTCATAGAAATACTAAAGGTTAAACAAAACTTTTCCATTTTCCAAAAAAAACCTTTAACCGTATATTTAAACTACTAAATTTAACTCCCATTTAAAAATTTTAATTTTTTTCCAAATCTAAAACCATTTAAAATTCCACAAACCAATCCAAATTTTTTTAGATTTTCTAAAATTAAAATCCCATGGATTATATCCAAAATTTTCAATTAATATTATTCAAAATACTTTTTATAGTTTAACAAGTCCCATTCAAAATAGATTTTCAAAAATCTTTTTAAAACAATTCATGCTTCCCAAAAAACTAGTTTCAATAAACCAAAATTTGTGATTATAAAAATCCAATCTTGGTAAACTCATCGCTATTTACTAAAAATAATTTTATAGAAATCAAATTTTTTAAATACTTCTTCAAAATAGTTCTGAAACTACATTTTCCATCCTAAAAAAAATTCAACTTAAAAATCTAGTTTTTTCAAAGTTTCAATGAAAGGAATTTCAAAACAACCTTCAGAACCTAAGAATACACAAAACAATTCAAGAGGAGACTAGTGTAGATGGGTAACTCATACATATGGTTGGAGGCCATACACCAATCACACTACTATCACAGAGAGTGACCTAGGACCATGTCTCCCGATCCACATAGATTTCCAGACCCTATGAGCTCTTTGAGATTATTACCCCAACTCCCTTTTAATTTCCAAGAACAAACAACCTACAAGACCAAAATAATCCTGAATTCCCATGGAAACTTGAGTCTCGTCACTAGATGTGATGGCCAGGAACCCTACTCATAACTAAAACATCTGGTCCTAACAATCCTAGCTCCGGTCTATCCTGAATCTTTCCCAAATGACATGACCCAAAAAAGAGCGTACCTCCCTCTGATGCCATTTTTTTCACAAACCAAGCCAGGATTCTATCTAAACTGACAGCTTCCCCGATCTGTGACATGGTTCAAATGGAATTCTCAATCCTTATGAGTTGGAAACTAGTTCCTGAGTATCAATATTATTATTTGGAAAAAAATTTACCCATTTAGATAAGCATAAATAACTAAATAAAAATAAAAATAAGACATAAATTAATGGGCGTTAAAATTTTTAGATTTAACATTTACAACTTTAACCAACACCTAAGATAAAAAAACAAAAAGGAAAATGATAAAATGACCCAAGAACTACATATGAAAGGAGGGAAATCAACCTCAAGACACTACCACTAAAACTTGCATGATATGAACTATAACAACCCAAATCACTAACACAATACACCTTGACATTACCTGTTCTAAGAAAATAAGGTCTACATACACCTAAAGAAGTATATAGGGTATGATCCAAATAATAATAGGATGCCACCAAAAATAAGGATTCCATGCTATACCATAAAAATACAATTAATATGCTTGTTTATGTAAAATCCTTTAAAGCATTTGCATGATTTTTTTAAAGAAATACTATTTTTATCACAACACTTTCAAGGAAAACACTTTTAAAGTAACATTTCAAAGGAAACAATTATTAAGATAAACTTTTTTTAAGGTAAAATGCACTCAAGGCCCACTGTATGCTGCCATATGGTACCACATTTCATAAGTATCAAGAGAGAACCATGGGTAAATCCCTAGGGGTAATCTAGCTCAAGTGAGTAACTATAATCTCGTACCTCAGTGAAAGGTGGTATAGTAACCAAAACTGTCATTTTTCTCATGTAAAAGGCACTAGAGAGGAGAAATGTACAAAACTATAATAGTGATTAATCATAATCATAGTTTAGTTAGTGTTGAATCATCAATGCAGCTAAGTGAAATCAGGACAATCCACTTCTGTATCACTAGCATACTAGTTCTAGTCTTCCCACTTAGATACCCGAGATTCCCTTTGTTCTCAATTAATGTTCACATGTGACGCATATCATCACTTTCTCATACACATTCCAAATATTATAAACAAACTTTAAAATTACCATTTTCCATAAACCAAACCACTTTCCATTTTACACATGCCAAAAACTACTTTCAAACACCTTTATCATTACTTACACAATTAAAAAATACCCATTTGGAAAAGCAAAAAAAAAAAACACAAACATTGATCAACCAAATCCACGGGTCAATCCCCTTTTTAAATCCTCATATAAACCAAGATCATTTTTAAAACATACTATTTATCATTTAAATAATTTACAATTCATATTTAAGGGTGAATAAAAAAATATAACATGCCAAAATAATCCATTTTTCCATTGAAAACCCACTTTGAAACATGTTGGCACCATAAGTTCCTTTAAAAACCCATTCTTCACCTTCCACAGAAGGCACAAAACCCTTTTTGAAAAACATAACAATAAAAAATACACAAACATATCCTTACCCTATTGAAAATCCACTTTCATCATGAACACATGCCAAAACACACCAAAGATATATTTCACACAACATAATTAAACTATAGAACATGATTAAATACATAAAAAATCACATTAAAATCTTCTAAAAATGTTAAGTCATAGAACCACCTACCTCATGTGTATAACTTTCCAGAAATTGGTGTGAAACCACAACCAAACCACCACAAGACACTAGCAAGGAAAAATCAAACACTAAAAATCAAGATTTAACTCTATTAAACAATATTTAACCCTAAAAGACCACCCAATACATTGGAGATAAGAAACCCTAAAGAGGAAGGAGAGGAACCCTATAAAATGGGGGGAAAACAAGAAGAAAGGGCACTTACTTGAGGAATCTTGAATAAACAGCACCAAATCAACCAAAGTAAGGGAGATCAAGGGATCCAAGAGGAAAAGAGGGAGGAAAATAGGGATGAGAAGCTTGAATGGGGTGATAAAGGGGGAATTTGGGGTTAAATCTTGGAAGGACACAAAAGTAATTTTATAATTTTTTTAATGATCTGGATATCGTTCACGGTTAGTCTACATGGTTTTTCAAACCGTATGGTGATCGTGTGCCCCTATCTACCTAAAAGGAACCTACCAAATGGTTATTATGTACGGTATGACTTACCATACAAAAGCAATTTGATATCTTCTATTTGAAAGTTCAACCTACTGTACGGTTACCTGGAGAATGGCGCATGGTTTGACAAACCATGCACCAACCGTGAACGTCAATCTTCCAACCCAAAAACTTGTATTTTCATGAAAACTCAAAGGGAAAACTCTTAGACAATAATTAGAACAAAAATAAACAAAGGAAATGCCTAAAAATTCAAACTCGTCGCACCCAGAACTCAAGAGTGAAACTGAAATCCAAAAATGAGTTGTAACAAAGGGTGAAATTAAAACCCCGGGTGCGACACATCGCCTGCTACTAGCCTACATAATGTCCTGGTTAGTATGAAATTTTATTCTTTATTTAAATAGTATGATAGATAAAGTATAAGTTCATATTGGGAACCATATATTATTAAGATAAATAGTATATTTTTTAATTTTATTTGAGGAATAAATGTTGAATTGTCTTTTAGAGAAAATGACGATTTCGTGGTGAAAATTGTTTGAAGGATCTAACTCTACCTATCAAGTATTTATATTTCCTTATGTTCTTATATTAAGAAGTAAAATGATTCCACAACTCTAGTAAAAGGATTTTTCAAATGAAAATTCTATTCATTTAATTTTCTTTCTAAGAAATCAATGGACTTGTTAACCCATCGTAGATTTATGATTTTATGATAGTAGAATTTATGAAGGCAATGTTCCCTACCACTATATATCAGAACTTGATAGTTTGTTTTTTTACTTGTCCATGTTTTCAATTACCAATAATTTTATCTTATTTGGAAGATTAATTTTGTGGTGACCTTCTTTTTTTCTGATTCCCCCCTTTTAAGAGGATGTTTTATTAACTCTTTTTATGATGTGGGATTTCTATAAGGGTATTTTACAATTTTAACTCCATGATTTTCTATCACAAGTTTAAATTGTGAGGAAAGAATTTATTGAAGGAGTGGAGAAAGTAACACCCCAATATTTTACATTATTTATCTTATTAAATAAATTCAAATTTCTTTGATATCATACATTGCAAGCAACACTGAGCTTAAATGAACCATGATATACTATTATTTTAACACGATTGTTACAAAAAAGACTTTAAATTGGTAGGCATGAATAAGATTAACTAAATTATGAAAATATAGTTTACAAATGTTTATAAAATGAATTCATTGGTTACCAATTAATTATAAATAAAAATAAAAACCAATTGAATAAAAAAGATTTATTTTTTTATTAAAAAACATTTTATGCCCACAATGTCATTTTATCTTAATAAATTAAATTAATCACTATTAGTGAAATATATTAATGAAATTTATATGTTATATAATCAATAAAATGTTTTTAAATTCATATAATAAGTTTGATATACTTAAGATAAGAAATAAATCCAATTTAAGCATAAAAAACTATATTGGTCTAAAAGACAATTTTGCCGCCTTTTAATGACGCACCTATTTTAAAACTAAATTTTGAATTTTTTATAAATTTTATTTGATAAAATAAGCTTAATTTTTTAAAATTGAATATAAAAATTATCTTATAGAGAATTTTTATTTTTATTTTTTGAAGATGTTTCTTTTTTGGATGAATAGTGAAAATATTGAATTTTAATTAAAAATTGTTTTTTCTTCTAATTTATTTATATAGTTAAATTATATTTTAAATTAATTTTAAAGTATAATTAATTAAATAATAATAAATAAATCCAATTTAGTTGATTTTAATCAATTTTACATTGAAATTGGATATAAAAACATTTCAAACATTTGAACTTTTTCACTTTAGAAACCTGTTTTCCCACTGTATCTGTAGGATTAATTTTAACTATAATTTTTCTACTTATGTGAATTGAATTTAGTAAAATTAATTAAATATTTGAAATAATAAGGTAAAAATTATTTTTTAATTTTATTTTTATTTTTAGGCATAAAATAGTTACTGTGGTAAAAAGAAAGATTTACCGCAATATTGGTAAAATAATAAAATGAGTTAAACTTAAAAGGTAAAGGATTAAAATACCTAAAAAATAAAATAATTAATGGGGTTTTGATCTATTTATAGACCCTAAATATCATTGAAAATATTAATTATCATACGAATTCATGTAAATTAATGTCACCTCAATGTGGTTGTCTTTAATTCTAAAATAATCATTATTTAATCAGTTAAAACCACCCCTCCTCGTGTATAAATACCACACCTCACCACATAATTTATCCTAAAAAGTCTTGAATATCCTAAAATATCAGTCAAAACCACTCATGAAAACTCTCAACACATCCAAGTGATTTTTCTCTAACAAAAATACCAAATCCAAGGTTCTCGAGGGGTCATTCAAGGAGGTGATATTAAAGAGGTAATTTTCTCAAACCACCTCTCTTATTTTTTTTTCTTTTACTTTATCCTCAACTCCATAAATCATGTAATAATAAATATAGAATCATTTAAATACTATAATGTTATGTTTGTAATGTAATATCTTATATCCATCCTTTTTATTACATCCTATTATTCAATGAAACAAAACTATTGTCCAAATTATGTTGATTAATCGCCTCTGTGAATAATGATTTTGTTCATTTTCTATTAACACCATCATGTCTGGTCATAAAAATATTATTCTAGATAAATAATATTTTAATCAGTATATTATAATATATTTCATGTTCTTTAACTAATATATATATATATATATATAAATGATATTAAATAAAATAAACTTGTTTTTGGTGTTTCAAAAAACCACCAAAATAAACAAAACATTTATTATTAACATTCTATCCAATGAATAATCCACATAAAATAAATAAAAATTATATATGGGACAATTTATACTTATGGAATTTAATTAATACTATTTCATTTCACTTTTGGAGTTGTAATCCCATTTTATGAGAACATCCATAATTATACAGAAATGAACCGATCAGGAAACAATGAAACGAACGCACCTGAAAACATGAAAATAATGAAATATTATTAATAAATGGGTCATAAGATTTTATAAAATCATCACATAAGGTATTATAAATATTAATATATTTATTTAATGATTTAATAACATTATTTAAACCATTATAAATAATGTTAATGAACACTTCACTAAAGGGAAGTGTGAGGTAAGGGTTTCTCATCTCACTTTTTACTTTTGTGAGATATATGACTTATTAACCACTAATTTATTTTTTATAGTGTATAAATATAATTAAATTTTTTATATTATACCATTAATCTCTTTATTTAATGGTATTTAACATTTTTTAATTGTTATCCTTTCATGGGGCATATGATTCTACTGATTACAAAGTGGTAGGAGATTTCATCTTAATTTACATTCCATTAAGAATTATTTGTTATTATGCATAAATTCACTTCTATGTGGTGTAAATACTATAAATTTGACATATAATATCATGATTTACTATTTAATCATGGAATTTTAAGTTTAACTTCGAATTATTTCATCCAAGGGGTTTGACTTGAAAATTACCAAGTGATAAAAGTATCATAAAATATCACTTTGATTTGTGATTGTTAACTTTCTATTGAAAAAAATCACATTATTGTAATAAATTTTCATTTTAAATTAAATTTATATTAAATATCCATATTATAATATGAAGGATATAATCATATACTAAACCATATTCCATTTTTATATATGGTTTTTTACTTTGAGAGTGATTTGATTGACTGGGGAAATGATGTTAAATTTGTATCTTTTACTCAATAAGAATAGTTATTAATTTATGAATAAAATTTATTATTCAATATATAATGAATGCTTTGGAGATGAAATAACTGGTGGGGACTGTATATAGAAAATCCCCTCAATGCATTGGTAGTATCATGAGATAAATAATGTGGCCAAATTTAATGGGTTTTTACCCATAAATATTAAAATATCTTATAAAAGTTCTTGACGGTAGTGGTTCATGTGCCAGATACATGACATATAATAATTAAGTGTTTCCTTCATTAAAAACTCAATTATTATTATCCAAAGTATTCTCACTATGACAAACACTATGGATACATTTTATTCTTAGTTTATTGAATAAATGACATGTGTGTTTAGTTATTTAGCTTTACATATTGATTATGCTTCTTGATTCAAGTTAGATCCTATTGTACTTAAACATTACTGAGCATTTGAGCTCACTCTTATTTTGTTTCCTTTACCTAGGTTATGAAGAAGCGATATTTTAATGAGTTTTCAAGGATGCAGTTTATTAACTTCTTTTATTTATTATGTTTTATTTTATATTCCCAATGTATAATGGGTATCTTGTATGTAATCTAGTTTACTAAGAATAATAAACTATTCTGTCTTTTGGGATGCAATTTCTTGTATCTTATGCTAATGTAATAAAGTAAGGAACTAGATCTAGGCTACTAGAGTCTGGGTCGTTACATTTTTTTGTCCAATATTATCACAGTGTACTTGTGGTATTACTTCCCATTTTTATAAAAAAATAAAATCATGTAGATTAGTACCTTTATCTTGATTACTAATTAGACATTACCAATTAAGATAAATCATTAAATGTCTCACACTATTTTATCGAAATCTAGATTCCCTTACTACTAGACTCAGAATACTCTATCACTTGAATATTGTATTGGAAAGGATCCTTGAAAACTCTTCTCATAGTCTACAAGATTTGGATACACCACTACTTAAAGAGTTAAAGGTAGGTATTTGAAGTTCCAACCATATTAACTAACAGTTCCTTGATATTTTGTATGAAGTCCCAACTTCTAAAATCATTAAAATGATTTAATCAATGCTTACCACTACAGTTTCAACATGATAGATTTTTCTACTTATTTTCTTCCAATTTCATTTAATTCAACCCATCACCCTCATACTAACTGCGTGATAGTAGGAAGAACCCTCAAATTTTGATAACGAGCACCTTGTACACCCGATTTTGTTCAAATTCAAATGATGAAGGTGTTTTGAGACTTAATATTTCCTTATGGATTTTTAATATTTTCAATGAATGTAATCATTTTCTATTAAATATGGTTATACTATGCTGTCATGCTCACAACTAAACATGAATTTAATAGAATACTTCCATCACATATTTGTGAATTTTATCTCTTTATTATTTTATGTATTCTTAAAAATATAAAAATACATAAAATAATAAACAATTCATAAAGTAAATAAATTGGCTGACTGGTCTTGAGCATCTAATAATGGTTGATCTATTTAAACTCAATGGATCAACCATGACCTAGGGGTATCATTCCTGAGTTGAGTCTTGACTCCTAATATAGCTCGTCCCTGTCCAGTGTGTCCACTTCTCATCTAGACTAGCGTCTCATCTATATGGGGCACACGCCTTACTTCTTTATCATCAAATGAACAATTATATTCGCACACATGCGAGGGGGTCTTAGGAGCACAATATACAACTGATAAATTAGATGTACAAGACCTTATACATATTTAATGAAAATAAGATGATGAAAAAAGCATCATATAATTAATTACTTATAAAAAACAGACACATAATATATGAAATAATCATTTCAAAATTATGTTAGGGTGAATTTATGAGAATTTTCTAAAATACTTTATTTTTTAGTGAATAGTAAAAATACAGTTTTGTGTTTTCATTATGTTTTATGAATTAATATTTATATTATAATGATTTAATAATAAATTTACCACAATAAAAGACCTAAAATATTTTATTTTATTAATATCAAGTATTTTAATGTATTTTAATCAATTTCCAAACCCATATGTGGCATTCTAAAGTCTAAAATGAAAAATTTGATTTTAAAAGCATTATTTTGTGGACAATTTTACTTTCTATGTCCAAAGGAGTATTAAAAAATTGTGTCCAGTTTTGGTAAATTAAAATATCAAAATTTTTTACTCAAATTTCCTAAACCATGAGAAAAAACCATGGGTAATATAATGTTTTTTTCATTTTCCACAACCTAGATTTCCATGACCTGTATTTAGATATTATTAAACAAATTTTCCACTTTTTCTATAAATACCCACCAATTTAAATATTTAAATTAAATACCAATTTATCCTCTATAATTCATGGTTATTTTTCCTCTCATATAGTCCCCCCAAATTTTCCTCAATCCCCCAAGGTTATAATCCTTAATATTTAAGAGTAACTCTACTTCGTAAGGGAAATATACACTTCTCTTTTTCATTCAAGTTCCCTTTTTATGGCATGTATTTTATTTTCCAAAAAATTTACTTTTTGTAAACTTTATATTATCCCATTTATTTAATAATAGTCTTTTATAAATGGGAGAACTTTTTCCTTTCTCATTTTACCATTTTCTAACTCCATGTTTTATACCTATCACGTTGTCAAATTTATTTCTTGAATTTATCTCTTTTACATAAGAAATTATCTTTTTCTTTTTATTTGAATAACAATGCATATTTTTTTAATTTATATTAAAATATATGTAAAAATGAATTATTTATTTTGGTATTTACATACATGAAACCCAAATTCCATTTTAGTGGGTTAGAAATGATGTAATGGTCAAGTCTTTAAGCACTTTTTATGCAATGATTTTGATATGAAACATGTTGTTTATTTTACATGAGTTATTAATGAAATGATTTATTATAATCTATGCAGATCACATGAAATTAATACATATGAATTTCACACCCTGATATCACTCTAATTCATTGGGTAAATAATTTAATCTCTATATATGGCATGTTTTATGATACCTTGGAAAATAACCTTGGTAATTTTATTTTATGAAACCTTGATGATAAAATTTTAGTGATATTTTTATAAATGTCTCATTTAAATGTTGTATCCAAATTTACATTTCATGTTTAATTTTATTTTTATTATAATATTCCTCATGTTATCTTGATCATGTTATATTATTACACCTCATTTTCTTATTAATATGAATCATGATCACATGCTAAACGTCTCCCTTTCTTATTACCTTTCTGAGCTCATTCTTACCCCTTTAATTTTATGTATATAAATTGGATATGAGATTCAGTAATAGAAACATAATGTGAACCCATGAATATTTTATTCAAGAGGATTATAATAATGTTTTATATTTTCATGTATTATGCATCTAATTTCCAAGAAACTACAATTTAAAATATCCTGTGTTTTGTTCCATGTAATGAAAAGTTTATAGAATAAAAAGGAAGGATTTCATATCTAGTATCAGAGAATGGTTTAGTTATTTGTGGAAATTAGGACTTGAAAACTTAAGTATGAACCTTAGGAACAAATATAAATATATGAAAACATCACGATACATTATAAAGTATTAGGTAGTTTCTAAAAAAATAAATCCCTATCTGGATAATATAAGTGGATGTGGATATGATACATATGTACCTAAGGGTAAAAACCGAAAACACCACATTGAACTAGAATCAATCAAGAACTAGTTCACAACAATGGTTCTTGCTGCACACCAAGTTTGACACTCTCGAGGGAATTTTTGGTTAATCACAAGATTTTTATAAACCATTGTGAAGGATATATAGAAAATTTAATTGTTATAAAATAATAAAATAATTAATAATGATTAAAAAAACCCATTTATAATTATAAGTTTCCTAAAATTAACACATCTCTCACTATGGTTCTATTATTTTTGAAAAAATGGTGGTAAATAAGAGGAACTGTGTAAATGATTAGTGTAATGGATGATGAATTGAAGACCTTCTAAGGGAATATGGAATGGAAAAATTCATGTGAATTATGAATAAACTATATTGAGTTATGAATAATAACTTGAATCAAGTTGAGTGACCAGATTCACCTCAAAGTGAACAATTTGCTTTTGAGTCATTTATGTGTCAAAAATCACCATATTTTAGTGGATCTACCGAACCATGAATTTCTAAAAAATGTATTACCTCTAAAATAAATATATTTTCTATACTATACTATTCAAATCTAGATAAATTCACCCTAACAATATACCACTTATAAGGAGAAGAATATTAGTGGCCGACACTGATTAATAACATAAATCCAAGAAGGCAGATTGATGCTGAATAGTGGGAAGAGTCTAGGGGAATCTTTTTTAATAAATATTTTTCCCATTTGATGTGAAAAAATGGTGAAAGAATTTATATAGATAAATAAGAAGGAAAATGAATTAGTGTGAATCTATGAAATGAACTTTACAAGACTTTATAGATACACCTCTAGTTTTGTTATGGATCCTAAGGGAAATGTTGGTAGATTATTTGGTGTACTAAGACCCCGTATGTGAAGGAATTTATAAAATAAAGACTATAAAGGATATAAGTAGATAGTGTGGAGTGATATCAATATTTAATTATAGTTTGGAGATATGTAGTGGTCACATAGGTTTAATGAAAAGAATAGAGTAATAGAGATAAACTCAGGGAAGAATTTTGATCATGGAAGAGAAGGAAATAAAGTGCAACTTCACTTGTGCAACAAATGTGGGAAGAAGCATTTAGGGAAATTCTTTTTTTGGGAGTGAAAAGTGATACAAATTTCGAAGATATTGAAATATATCTTAGAACTATCATGGCAAGGTGAAGCCTCAACTTCTCAACACCAATGAAAAAGGGAATATAGTGCAGGCCCAACCTGAAGTTCAATGCTTTAACTATGGATAGATTAGGAAATTTTCCAATTAATTTCAAAATTATAAAATAATAGAGGGAAACCACTATCAACCTCATCATAGTCAAAGGAATAAAGTTAGGTAATTTCCTATCATGATGGATGAAGTATAGATTCCAAATTATATGGTGGAAGGTACACTCATGTTCTCTCAAAGCAAGTAAGAACTTTGTTTGATTATGGTTCTACAAATTCCTTTATTTAATCTATGTCTTCAAATAATATAGAATCAATCTCTAAGCTTCTATAAGTATGGTTATTATTCAATAATCATGAATGGATTATCCTAGCACCAATAGTGTATAGAAACTCTAGTATTAACTTTGGAGAGTATAATATCATCATAAATATAGTATCCATTCCCATGGTGGAAGTCAACACTATACTAGGTATGGACTGAATCTCAATGTATAATTATAATATGAACTATAGAAGAAAGGAAATTTCATAAGTCTTTAATGGAAAACCTATAGTTACTTTCAAAGGAGAGATATCCTGACCTAATCTTTATTTAATGGCACCTCCCATAGCCTTCCTTCTAGAGATTATTGGTGAAGAGTGAGAAGGAAATGAAATTATAAATATAGAAAATTTCTCCATCATTAAAGAATACATTAACATAATTTATGAAGAGTTACCTGGTCCTCCCATAGAAAAATAGGTAGAGTTATCCATTTAACTCATACCTGGATCCAATTTGATGTCAAAGACCCTATATATAATGAAAAATGTGGAGTTAGAGTAATTGAAGAAAAAAATTCATGTTCTTTTGGAGAATGGATTTATCCAACCAAGTGTTTATCCTTGGGGAGAACCTATTCTTTTTTTAAATAAGAAGGATGGATCAGTGAATATATGAATTAATTATAAATAACTTAATGGGGTCATAATGAAGAACAAGTGCCCTCTCCCAAGGATTAATGATTTATTTAACCAAATTCATGGGGTTTAATTATCCTCCATGATTAACTTATGATCTGGGTATCATCAATTGAGGGTGAAGAAAGAAGATATTTAAGATATGGAAATTATGATTTTGTTGTTATACCCTTCTGATTGACTAATAATCCTATTATATTTATGGATTTTATGAATAGAGTCTTTAAGGACTATCTTGATAAATTTGTGGTAGTTTTTATTAATGATTTTATGATATGTTACAAAAGTCACCAAGAGCATGAGGATCATCTTAGGGTTATATTAGAAACTATGAGGAAGGATAATCCATTTGGAAAAATCATAAAATGTAAACTTTGGATATAAAAAGTTTCATTCTTGGGGAACATTATAACCAATGAAAAAATCTCAGTTGAACCTATACAAAAACGATTGTAGAGGAGTGGCCTCATCCTATAATGGTAAATAAGATTCATAGTTTCCTTGGTTTAATAGGATATTATAGGAGGTTTTTGAAAAACTTTTCATCAAATTTTGACCCACTAACCAAGTTAACTTAAAATGGAGATGAGTTCATATGCAAAATGGAGTGGGAATAATGTTTCCAATAACTGAAGAAGAGGTTGGATACTGCACCCGTTTTAACTCTACCCTATGTTGTAGAAGAATTTCTTATTTATAGTAAAACATCTCTAAAAGGTATTGGGTGAATCCTCATAAAAAATGATAATGTGATCTCTTATGAATCTTAACAGTTAAATCATCATGAGCATAATCATCCTACGTATGATCTGGAGTTAGCTGTAGTTATTTTTCTTTGAAGATATGGAGGCACTATCTTTATGGGAATAAATGTGATATATACAAAGACCACTAAATATATATTCAATAAAAAAGAATTGAACATGAGATAAAGGATATGGTTATAGATTCTTAAATACTATTACTATTCAATTCATAATCACCCTGGAATAGAAAACAAAATCATTTATGTAAGAAGTAGGAAAGACCCTATTCTGCAAGTAAAGATGAGGATTCAAGGAGATCCAATTATCAAGGACCTATTAAGGTTGGACATGGGAATTATTAGGGAAGAGACATAATAAAACCTATCCCAAATTATTTTTAAATAATAATTACTAGATAATATCAATAGATCCCAATGGTAAGATCCTTTTATATAAAAAAAGATATAGGCTATGAAGAATGTGAAGTTTCCTGAGTTCATTATTTCTCAAGAAGGAGTACTGAAATTTCATACAAGGCTATTTGTGAATTATGTCCTAGAGATAAATATGGATATGATGAATGAATATCATAGTTCTAAATTATTTATATATCATGGGATAAATAAAATGTGTAGGGAACTTCATGATCATTATTAGTGGGATAATATGAAAATGGAGATTTTTGACTACACTGTAAAGTGCTTGGTGTGTAAAACAGTGAAGGAGGAGATAAAACTTCCTAAAGGGGTATTGAAACCACTACCCATACTAACATGGAATTGGGGAAATATCACAATGGAATTCTTCACTGATATCTCAAGAAAATCCAAAGGAAACAATGCGATATGGGTTATATTGGATTGAGTCACTAAGACTACCCATTTCATCACTATTTGGGAAGATTTATCTATTAAACAGTTTGACAAGATATACATAAAGGAAGTGGAGAGGTTGTATGGGGAACCACTTTCAATCATTTATAATCATGATCTAAGGTTCAAATTTAATTTTTTGAGAAGTCTTAAACATTCTTTAAATAATAAATTGAATTTCCATATGGCCTATCATCCCCAAGCCGATTTCCAATCTAAAAAGACTATTTAGATACTCAGGGACATACTAAGAACATACTCAATTTCATTTAAAGGTGGATGGGATAAACACCTCTAATTAGTTGAGTCTCAAACAACAAAAGCTTCCACTCAAGTATTCAAATGACACCCTATGAAGATATATATGGGAAGTGATGTAGAAATCCTACATGTTGGGATGAAGTTGGCGAGAGGAAGCTACTTGGGCTTGATCTTGTGTAAAATATGATAGAAAAGGTCCATTCCTTCCAAAAAAATATAAAGGATGATCAGAGTCGGTATAAGATCTACGAAAAAACCATCGAAGGGACTTATAGTTTGATATTGGAGAAATTTTTTTTCCTTCAGATATCACCATGGAAGAGAGTCATGCAATTTATAATGAAAGGGAAGCTCATCTATAGGTACATTGTCCCATTTGAGATCCTTGATTACATGGGAGCAGTGGCCTAACATCTAGAACTTCCACCAAATATGGATCAATTTCATGATGTATTCCACATATCTCTCTTAAGAAATTACATACCTAATCCATCACATGCACTGAATTCAGAAGTGGTATAACTCGAACATGATCTCTTTTTTTGAGGATAATTTGATAGAGATATCATATTATAGAGACAAATTTATACACAAAAATACAACTCACCTTGTCAAATTGTTGTAGGTAAATCATAAATATGAATAAGTAATGTGGGAATTAGAGGAAAAAATGAAACAAAATTACCCTCACCTATTCTCAATTGAGAATGTGAGTTGAAACTTCAGGGATGAAATTTATAAAGCGGGAAGGATATAATGACCTATAATTTCTAAATGACATTTATTTCCTGAATAAATGTTTTTGATATATTATATAATATTATACACATAGAAATATAGAGAAACTGACATAAAATTATCTCATTAATAAATATAATTACATTAGTTAGCTACGAAACATATTAAAATTCCAAAAATTACAATTGGATAAAAAATAAAAAATAAAAAATCTAAAATGGTAAAATAAGGATCACCCCAATCTAATAGAATCATCACCCCCATGAAAACACTATATAAATGAAACAAAAGTTTAGGAAACCAATCAACAACTTATAAAATGAAAACATAACCTTAGGAGGAATTGTAGTGAAATTTGAGTGAAAGAATAAAGTGATATTTATAGGGTATAAAAGGAAATGTGGATGTTGGGATTCAATGATTATATGACTATTTATTGAATATAAACATTGGTCAATATAACCATTTTTAAATTTTAATGTTGGTAACTATACCCATTGAAGATAATTTTACCATTATAATTAGTGTTTATAATAAGTAATGACAAAGTATAATTGATGCAAAAAGGAGAAAAAATGACCTCAACCAATAGAGTCATACCATTTAAATCCCATTTTTCAAAATTTGGGAGCGAGGTAGCATTAATAGGGTTTTACTTTGATCAATACCAAGTCAAGATTAAAAAAGTGAATCTTGAACTAAATCTTCTATGAGAGAATTTCAAGTTAGTGGAGATTACCACATGATCAATGTTAGCCAAACCACCCCAGGAAAATACCAACATCATACTCCTTACCCTTAGATCATACATGGGTGTAATAAGGGGTTATGTTCATAGGACTTAGTTTCTTAAAGTGTAATTTAATTTGTATAAATAAAATTTTTATTCCATCAATTCAATTTTAGGAATAGTTTTTCTTAATAAAATATATGTTTAATTGAAACAAATTTGATAAATAGATTTCTAGACACAAATAAAACATAATTTTATTTTTTAAAAAAGATATACATTTTTGTAATAAACTAAGTTATTTTGAATAATATTTTTTTAATGAAATATTATTTTAAAACAAACTTATTAATATATAAGTGATAAAATAATTTTACAATGTCCTAGGAAATTTTTATTAGCCTCAAAATTTGACCATGCTTTAAAAACCGCTATTTTTAATAAACAAAGATTTTTATATTTAGAAGTCAAAATTATCATATTTAGATAATTATTATGATAAAATAAACATTATATTTGAAATAATTATGTCAAAATTAGGTTAGGGTGAATTTATGATAGTTTTATAAAATAATATATTTTTCTATAAATAGTAAAAATATAGTTTTGTGTTTTTAGTATGTTTTATGACTTCATATTTATTTCATAAATATGTAATAATTAGTTAACTACAATTCATGACCTAAAATATTTTATTTTATTAATATTAAGTATTTTAATGGATTTTAATCAATTTCCAAACCTATAGGTGACTTTCCAAATTCTAAAATGGAAATTTTGATTTTAAAAGAATTATTTAATGGAAAATATAACTTTCCATGTCCAAAAGGAGTATTAAAAAATTGTTTTTGGTTCTAGTAGATTAAAATATAATAATGTGTTACTCAAATGTCCAAAACCATGAGAAAAAACCATGGATAAGAAAACCTTGTTGTCATCAAACATCTTGATTATGTTTTTAAAGTTGATTTGTAGTCTAGGGAAGACCCGAGGTCATATATCAAATAATGTTGACAAGTTTAGAGTTTTTAATTTTAATAAAAATTACTAAAAGAAGGGGTGGTTTTGAAATTTTTTTAAGAAAATAAATTAATTTAAAGAGTTTAATAGTTGGAAAACCAAGTGGATTTAAAAAAATATGAGATAAAGGTATCATTGTGATTTCACTACACATATTTCAAGTTCGTTGTTCTTATAGATTCATTCAGGTTTGGAGTAATTATTTGGTTAAAATTAATTGGAATCCAAATTAATTCCTAAGCTTTTATTTAAATCCTTGAAGAGATAAACCTTAACATAACAATAATATTTCCAAGGTCAAACACTTATACATGGAATAATATATTCCAAAGAAAATTGAAATCTCAAGAAAGTGGGTAAGAAAAGGATTCTTGTGTTGTCCAATCAGATCAACACAAGTCACGCACTCTAAACCTCACATCGATCAGTTTAATTAAGAGCATATAAATCATAAGAATCAAAACAATAATTAAAGTTTGAATTAATGTAAGATACATGGAATGAAATGTTTTAACAACCAAATTACTCCAAACTAGTAGCTAATATATGAATCAGAACTCCCTTGACATGTGTGTAGCTCTTTCATAATGAATCCCCACCGTTTTTCCTAACATCAAGAGGAAGAGAAAGTTAGGGTGGATATCCTTATTCATCCTTGATACCACTATGAGGATAGGGTCCTCCAGAACTTTTATGATGAGTTAAGGACTCCTATAGAACTCCAAAATGTCAGTACTTCACTCCTTGTTCTAACTTTCAAATGGGGTTCCCAAGGTTCCAATTTATAGGCAAAGTAGAAGGTAGTTTTGGGCACACAAATTTTGTAAAACCAACTAGACCATGATTTTAGACATCCATAAAGTTCTATATCACTTTAGAGAAAACTAAATTTTTTTTCCCCATATATTTAATATATTCTATGATTTGTTTTGATTATTTGGAGGTTGAAAACTTAAGATATGGATGAAACACTACACACAACTTTTTTACTCCATGTAGATTCAGTGACTTGGAAATATCAATCTGATTGGTACCTTTAATAGAAGAATTTGGATTTGGTTTCTTCATAAGAGTTGTATACAAATGAATTTTGGATCCAATCACCAAATTTTATCCCAATTTAATGCACATATCATCTATAGTGTTAATTTGTGTCCACTGGTATTCTTGGAATCTTGCACATTTTGGCCCATTTTTTTTCAACTTCATATTGGGCCTTTTAAATCACCTCCAACTACAATGAAATCATCCAAAAAAGTAAAATTAACCTTTATAAAAGTGATTAAAACAAAATAATTAAATAAAAAATGAAGTAAAATTTGTTATTAAATTTGGAATTTATGATACAAAATCATTTTAACACAGTGATGTATGGGTTAAAATGAACAGTGAATCAGTACACAATCACACCCCCACACCTAAACATTTTCACTCCTGGGAAAAGTAAAATTTCCAAAAATTATGCATGGAGATATTACTAAATTCCTAAATATTTTTAATTAAATGATAATTTAATCTGTTATAGCAATGTGATCAAATAAAAACTCACACCAAGGAGTTATTCTCAATGATCATGGAAACAGATGTCTCAAAAAATGTATCAGAAAAAAATTCTAGGAGATTCATGTTACCAATTCAGAAAATTAATTTAGAAGTTAACCATGTTAATAATTCTCCATGTTTGTGTTTGAAAACCATTTCATTTTATTCTTTTCACTTTCTATCAAGTAAATATATGTTATTTTTAAAAATTTCTACTTAAATGATCATGTCCATCAAACCTTCCCTACATAATTTACAATGAAATTTAACGATCCACTCACTTAATCATTCCTATAAGTCAAAACTTAAGCTCTCAACATAGATATCCATATATGTTTTACATTTTATCACTCCCTTTATTTATTAATTTTTTTTAAAAGTTGAACTTGGGAAAAATTTCACACTAATCACTCAACCCTTGTTTGATCTCCTCACGAAACTAATTTTTATAGTTATAACATGATAAAAGGTCAAGGAATATTGGTTTTTTACCTACCTAAGACATAAACTATGTTTTTATGTTTTTATTTTTTTATTTTTATTTTTTTGATTACTAGTTTTTTAGGGCACACAACTGTCGGATAACAGGTACACATGCATAGGTAAATCCGGTACAGTAATGAAAAAGATTGGATGAGGAATTACTGCATAGAAAAATCATTTTGGAAAGATGAAAAATATTAACCTAACTTATATTTACCTTCTATTGAGTAAGAAAAATTCACACTTCATGGTTGGGTGAAAATATGTGTGGATATATTAAGTGAAAATTTTCCCATAAAAAACTCACACAAAGGGTATGATTCTTGTTAAAGGTTTAAAAATGATACAACCATTAATATCATTGACAAGAAACCAATTTTCTAGAAAAAGGAACACCTCAATGTTAAATTCATGATGAAATACACATTTCATCATTGAAACCAGTTTTTTAATATTAACACCACATGAAATAGGTAAATTACTCATGAAATTTCAATAACTTTTATGATTAAGTGGGCATAATTTTACATGATTAAGTGGAAATCATTTTACATGATAATGTGTGAATAAAAAATTAACATTATGAAAAAAAATTTAGGGGGAGGGGGTAGGTAACAATACTATCCAGTAAGCCAAAAAGAGAAAAAGAAGAAAGAAGATGAAAATTCCTAACTAAACCAGAAATATAATCACCCCCAAAACCTAGATTATGCAGTGTACTCACATCAATAAAAGATAATGTGGGAAGTAAGGATAAAACCTAGTGGGTTTAATACATATTCTTCTTCTTGAACATTGAGTTACTCTATATGGGACTATAAAATGGCTTCATGAAAGTTCTTAAACCACTTCCCATTGACAGTGAAGTTTTTTTGTTTCTTAATTTTGAACTTGAACAACACCAAAAGGATAAACATTAGTAATGGTGTATAGGCCAAACCAACAGGAATGAAGTTTACCTAGATAAAAATTTAGCCTTTCATTGAAATGGAGGACCTTTTTCCAAATGTGGAATTGATGACGAAGGATGAGGTAGTCATGGGAAACCTTGGTTTTCTCCTTATAATTCGAGGTGTTCTCATATGAATCTCTAGGAATTTACTCTAACTCTTGAATCTGTATCTTCCTTTGAGAATCTACACCATAAAAATTATCATTTCATTTTTTAATGGACCAGTAGGCCTGGTGATCTATCTCAATAGGGAGGTGACAATTATTTCCAAAAACTAGCAGATATGGTGACATGCCAATGTGGGTTTTGAAGGTAGTACAATAAGACCATAATGAATCATCTATTCTAAGAATCCAATATTTTCGATTGTATTGAATCATTTTTCAAGAATTTGTTTTACCTATATATTTGAAACCTTGGATTTACCATTGGTATGTGGGTGATCTGTAGTAGACACTTGATGCCTAACCCCATACTGATACAAAAGTGATTTCATTGTTCGAATGTAGAAATAAGAACCCTGGTTACTGATGATGAACCTAGGTAATCCAAACCTACAAAAAATTTGGGTTCTAAAAAATTATAAAACCGTCTTGGAATCATCAATACTCATGGGTCATTCCTCTACCCATTTTAACACGTAATTAACTTCTAGAATAATTTACAAGTTTCCAAAGAAATTTGAAAAAGACCCCATAAATTCAATGCCCCAAACATTGAAAATTTCATGGAAGAGAAAGGGTTGTTGTGGAATTTAATTTATTTTAGAGACATTCGTCATTATTTGATAGTGAGTACAAGATTTACCAAAATCATTTGAATCATGAAATAATATTGTCCAAAATAGGCCTAAATTGAGGACCTTTTGAGCAGTCCATTGGGGACCAAAGTGGCCCCCACAAGTAAGATTGTGGAAGAACTTGAGGACAGACTAAAAATTGCTATCGAGAACACAACACCTAAGGAATTGATCGGTACATGTGCACCAAAGGTAGGGGTCATACCAAATATACCAATGAGACTCATGTTTTATACAATCATTTTGTTTTTTTATTGAAATTAGTAGTAATGCAAGATTCTACCAAATAATTTACAATTTTATCATATTATGGAATAAAACCTTACACTTGGTACAATTTTTCATTAGTAAACATGCCATTTATTGGAATACAAGGGGATGATTCAATGTCTGAGGATGGGAGGATCCTACTAATATGGTTAGCCACCACATTTATACTCATTTTTATCCCTAATTTCTATATTAACTTCTTAAATTAGGAGCATCCAATGAATGATATGTGGTTTGGATTTTAGTTTCTTAAGGAGAAAATGGAGGCCTGCATGGTCTGAGAATATAATGACTTTGGACCTTAAAAGGAATGACCTAAATTTATCCAAGGTAAACACAATAGAAAGGAATTATTTTTCTTTTTTGGTGTAGTTTTCTTGGGTAGGTTACAGTGTGTGTGAGGCATAGGCAATGGCATGTGGTTTTTGATCAACCCATTGTGATAAGGTAGCCCTAACTGTATAGTTAGAGGAATCTTACATGAGCTCAAATGGTAAATCCCACTAAGGAGGTTGGATTACCAGGGGTGATGTGATACTCCATTATAATTTGTTAAAGGGTTATTCACATTATTTATAAAAAAACTTCTTTTTTATTTTTATAGTAAGTGAGAGAGGGGGAGTGAAATCTTATTAAATTAATTAATGGAATGATGATAAAATCCAACATGACCTAAGAAAGACAACATACCCACACATTTTTGGGGAATGGTAGGGAATAAATTTCATCCACTTTTGATTTATATATTTGGATACCATACCCATAAATGACATTACCAAGTATTAAACCTTTTCGCACCATTAAATGGAATTTATCACAATTTAATACAAGATTATTTTCAATAAAGAAAAATAGGAATGAACCATGACTACTCAAACATTCATCAAATGAGGAATAATATATAGTGAAATCATCCATGAAAATTTCCATGAAATCCTCCAGAAAATACAAAAAATACTAACCATTCATGATTGTAAAGTACCCGTAGCATTGTACAGACCAAATAGAATCCTCCTATATGAAAATAAGCCAAATGGGAAAGTGAAGGTTGCCTTGTCATGATATTTAGAGGCAATATGGATATAAAAGTATCCAAAACAACTATCAAGGAAATAGTAGTGGTACTTCCCCATTATCCTATCTAGCATCTGTTCAATGAATGATAATTATAAATGGTCCTTCCTATGTGTTGGTTTAGTCAGGGATAGTCTATACAAATATGCCAACTATTCTACACACAGGTTGTAACTAATTCATTATTTTTATTTATAATTACCATAAGACCAATTTTTTAGGAACTACCTGCACCATACTGACCCATTGACTATCAAAGATTAGGCAAATTATTCCAGCAACCAATAATTTTTTTACCTCCTTTTTAACAACATCTAGGAGGGTTGGGTTCAATCGATATTGTGCCTACCTCATTGGTTTAGCCTCATAATTTAACAATATATGTTGTGTTCAAATTGATGGGATAATAAAAATAATATCAGCAAGTATATATCCCAATGCTTATTTATACTCCCTAAAAAAGTCAAGAAGGTGAAATTCATTATCTAGAGGGCATGAACTAGTAATGATGACAGAAAACTTGTTTCCATTATCGAGTTATGAATATTTCAAATTTTTGGGAAATGGTTTAAGTTACAATTTAGGGAGATTTTGGATTTATGGGAGTGAATGTAAAAGTGAGAGGTCACTTATCTCATCTAACTGCTCAATGGTAACATCCTTATATGTGGAATGAGATGTTACAAGCTTAGTAGTATCATTTATGGCCATGGGATCCTCAGTGATCAAGAAATTATTAATTAATAAACACGCATGAAATTTTTCTATACCATTACAACATTCAATCCATGATTAATTTTCTAACATTTCTATCAATAATGAAAACTTAGAAATGGGATTAGGGGGGAGAAAATAAGTTTCTATGGAGGAAGGGATTACATAAATTAAATTAAAATAGAGATAAAAATGTTCTTTTGAGGGGTGCTTCATGGAATTATGGATGTTGAAGTAGAAAATGTCACAACTAAACTCCATAGATAATATACCATTATGGATATTATTTATGGTTTTGTAACTTTTTAGGAAAGTTTTCCTCAATATAATTGGGGAATGTCCATTCATCTTACCATCTTCCATTTTAAAACATAAAATTCAATAGGAAAAATTAAAAATTTTACCCTCAAAAGAACATCCTCTAACACACCAGTGGGGTGTGAAGTACACCAATTTTCTAGATGAACGTCTGTTCTAGTGGGTTTAAGTTCTTTGTGTTGATATAGTGGGTTCCCTAGACCCAACTATTCAGTTCTTTTGATTACCATATCGTGTATAGAGTTAACTATGCATGATGCCATCTTACCATTATAGTGTAGACTTTTTTGCTTCCACTATTGAAATGGTAATGTCCAAAGATTAATTGTCGTATCAAAAGGTTATAGCAGTTCCCAGGCTATAATGAGGACCTCTAGATAATATGACATTAATCTTAAATATATGTTCTATGGTCTAGATACATCTTACTAATTGGACATAGTAGATGTATGACCATCAGGTACTGGGGGCTCATAATCATTGAGACTTCTTCTCATGAAGTTCGCACTTGGTGATCTCTAGTAGTGAGATCATGAGGACAGACCCGCCAATAGGCACACCACATGTTTCGGGTGTCATTGGATGTTCCTATCTATGATCATGCGTAATGGTCTCCTGACTTGAGATCATTTCCAATGTATGTCATTTGATTGCGTACTTTGATACAAGATGAAAACCATGGAAATGAAGTCGTGGCGAGGTAGTTTGTGTCGGGTACGTCATTGGTGGCATGACATTTGTTGAATGGTCAAGAAAGTATTTGTCGCTTCCAAGTTATAGAAGTAATATATCTCTGGCCATGTTGATATGGGTGGCAGTACCTTTATAAGACCATGACCATGGCAGTCGAGGGTAAATCCATCCAATTACATCAACAAACAATAAAGTAAGAAAAGGGCGATGACACGAGAGTACGTCCTGCTTTATGAGATATTATAGACAAAGAGATTATATTACACAGTGCGTGTTCGTAGGTTGGTTGTCGCTGCTGTGACAATACTTATTTCTTCAGGGGCCAGGATGGGTTGCTAGATCCCGCTCTTGGTCTATGAATACTATTCACGACTGTCGAAATAAGGGCCTAGAGGGTCACACACAATAGCGTATTCAAGAATCTTCCCTATTCAGTTGAATAGGAGTTTTGGAAATGGCGGGCCCTACCATAGGGGTCTAAGATTTTTCCAGAGTTAAACGAACACCAATGCAATAAATTAATTCATATTATTTTATTTTAGAATAATGAGTATTGAATTTATTTATTAAATTTATTTACGAGTTTTAAGTAAATACATGAAAAATATTAATTAAAGAATATTAAATTATTCAAGGATCAATTAATATTAATGGGAGCGAGGAGTCAGGTTAATGACTTATTTATTATCATATAATATATTTTAATATATTATAAGTAAATTATAATAATATTTATGGCTCAGTGTAGTAGTCATAAATGTTGTTGATAGTGTGTTAAGTATTCGAGGGGCCGGTGAGGCGATACCGAGTATTTTAATTGTGCACTATAAATAGAAGAGGTGGGGAATTTTCCAAACACTATTCATGGAGCTTATCTCTCCTCTCCTCTCTCCCACATTCTAGAGAGAGATGCTCTGGATCCAAGGAGCTCAGATGGAGCTCTCTCTCTGGCATCGCTAGCGATATGATGCGGTGGTCGTTGGAGCATCGAAGGCATCGTCGCAAATCCGTGATGGCACCTGGATTATGATGAATGGCGCTCCCTCAGATTCCTTGAAGCACGTGTGGACGATCTGGAGGAATTTGGATTCATATTCTTCGATCAGCGATCGCCACCGACGAGAAGATGTCGTGCGCGGCTTCGGATTTAAACCAGGTATTTTACGGTTTAATTTTGTGCTTAAAATCCTCCATGTGTGGTCCTCGGCTTTGACCGGGATGCTCTTCACCGACGTCAGCAAGTTTACGTCGAACGGTGGTGGAAATTTTTTAAAAAACCCACCTGTTTGGGGCTTCTGTTGCATGCCCGGTTCCAACACTTTGACCTACAATGAAGAGAAAATGGAGTGAGGAATTACATTTATAGAATAACCCAAATAAATCATAGCATTGGAAAAGGAATACTCCCCTATGGTGCACAGAATCAAGAATGTTCTAAGATAATTTTATTTGGTAGGAAGTGATGGATCTATAAATGTTGATAATTTCCACCCCAATATCACATTCTCATCACCTTGAATTCTCCTTCAGTGTGTACACATATCCTTTAGAAACTTAGCGTATCTTGGAATTTTATTTGAGACATCAATCAAGGGGATGTGAACCTGTACTTTTTTTTGAAAGTTTCCAATATTTATTTATCAAGTTTAGTTTATTTTTGTTTTCTTGTTTGGGTGTCCCTTTGTTGAAATTAAAGAGGAATAGTTGTTCTAGGAGGATTATTAATAGACACCCTCTTTCCTTTAGTGGTATTTTTCTCAGGATAATGATTTTTATTATTTGGGTCATTTGAGAAGGTTAGAATGGAAGTCTCCTTAGGATGGGATGAATCTATTAGAGGTGTTATTTGTATTTTAAGAAGATTTACACTCTTAAGGGTGATGGAATAACATTTACCTTATCCCTAGTGTTGTCTAGTGGTTTATAGGGTAGTTTACCCAACCGATGACTTTGGATTTCCCTCACTGAGTTGGAGAGTTGTCCCCATTGGTTTTTTAGGTCTTGTATAGATGCTTGAGAGGTTTGTTAGAAGTATTTTTTTCATCATGTATTCTAGGCTAGGATCATATTTTTTAGGTATTTGTTGGAAAGGCCTTTTCGGTGGTTGAGGATTTCTAAGTAGTGGTGGTGGATGACTAATTTTCTCTAGTTGATTCCATGGTTTTTGAGATTTGTTTGAATACCCCCTTTTCTATAGGTTTGGTTTTATTTTCACATAGGGTTGGATGTATAATAAGTTTCTTTCCTAATGTGTTGGTTATAAGACTAGAAATTTTACCTCACAACTCTCATATGTTTCTCTCAATTGAGTGTATTGGCCCGAATAGTGGGTGTCAGATGAAAAAAATACTATAATGGACGGGAGGAGGAGGTTGTGATTTTTTTTGGGAAAGTGAAAGTTGTTAAATAAGGGTACTTAATTCTTCAAACTTTTTATCCACCTTCTTCTTGAATTTAATACTTTTCACCTCATGGACACCTCAAATGGGTACAATAGACCTTGAACCAAATTATTGAGTGTTTTTTTCCATTTTCTGAATAAGGGACCTTGCCGCAATTGGGGTTTTTAAACTAGAGCACCACCTTTGTTGACATCAATCCTGTTTCGATCAATTGGAATTAAACTATTATAAAAATACCATATTAAAAACTTATCACTTATTTGGTAGTGTGGGAAACTTGAAAAATAATTTTTAATCTTTCCAAGTATTAATGAAGTGTTTCCCCTTGTGATTATCTTTTCCCAAAAATTTCTTTTCTTATAGTTGCTGTTCGAGAGGTTGGGAATAATTTTTTAAGAAAAAGGCGTTTCATATCTGCCCAGCCTCTAATAGGGGAATTAACATAATACAAATAATCTTTTGTGTGTGTCTTATAATGAAAAAGAGTATTCCATAAGATTTACTTGTTATTCATTCACATTATAAGGTTTTAATTTTGAACATAAAATATGATTTTTTTAAATTCTTATGTGTGTCTTCTCTAGAAAGTCCCTGAAATATTATCAATAAGTGAATTAGAATAGATTTTACTTTAATGTTTGGTGCTTCACCTTTCATTTTAATATAAGTGGGTTGGATATCAACATTAGTTGAGGTTATTTATTTTAGTGTTATATTATTTTAATCAATATTATATAAGTTTATTCTAGTTTTAAAATGGGTTATATAAGAAGAATAAAGATCAAGAAGAGTTTCAATGTTTTGTGTGTCCTCCTTCAAAGGGTTCTTCTATGTGTATCAGTGTCACTGACATAGGATCCTCTCTAGTTTTGGTTCGAAAGGTGGTAAATCTCCTATAGTATAATTCATAATTAAAAGAACCTAAAAAATAAATAAATCATAACACAAAAATATATGTAAATGTTAAAGATAATACATATAAATATTCACAAAATTTACAAAAAATGTATCACAAACACGCACTAAAAACCAAATCAATCCCTAGAAAAGGAACTAAAATTTGACCATGTTGTAATGAAATTTCAAATTTATTATGTTTTTAAAGTTTATTTATATTCTAGGGAATACCATATGTCATCTATCAAGGAGCATTGATAGGTTTAGAGTGTGAATTTTTAATAAAAGGTACTAAAATAGGGGGTGGTTTTGAATTTTTTTTAAGAAAATAACTTAATTTAAAGAGTTGACTAATTCAATAAACCAAGTGTATTTTAAAAAATATGAGATAAAGGGGTAGTTTTGATTTCACTACACAAATTTAAGGTTCATTGTTCTTAGATATTCATTCAGGTTTGGAGTAATTCTTTGGTTTAAATTAATTGAAATCACAGTTAATTCTTAATCTTTTATTTCAATGCTTGAAGAACCAAACCTTAAAATAACAATCATATTTACAAGTTTCAGAAATTATTAATGGAATAAGAGATTAAAAAGTATATTAAAATATCAATAATTTGGGTAAGAAAAGGATTATTTTTTTTGCGAATTGGAACCACACAAGTTACACACTCAAAACCTCACACCGATCGGTAAGAAATTAAGAGCATATCAATCACATGCATCAAAAAAGCATTAAAATATGAAATAATGTAAGATAAATGGAATTAAATGTTTTAACACCAAAATTACTTGAAAACATTAGCTAATATATGTGCCATATCTCCCTTGAAATGTGTGTATCTCACTCATAATGAACTCCAACCGTTTAGCCCGACATTGAGAGGAGGAGGAAGCTCAGGTGGATCTCCTTCTTCATCCTTGATCCTACTATGAGTATAGGGGATTAAAAAAAATAAAATATTATTAAATTACTCCTATATAACTCCAAAATTTAATTACTTCACTCCTTGGTCTAACTTGAAAATAGGGTGCCCAAGGTTCCAATTTATAGGCAAAGAAGAAGGTGGTTTTGGGCACACAAATTTTGTAAAACCACTTGGCCCATGGTTTTAGACATCCATAAAGTATTATATCACTTTGGAGGAAATTAATTTTTTTTACCCACATATTTAATATCTCTAAAAAAATTGGTATAATTTTAAGCTCTAAATCTCGAGATATGGATGGAAAAAACACACAACTTTTGAAATCATGCAGATTCAGTGTCTTGGAAAGATCAGTTTGATTGGGCCCTTTAATGGATGAATTTGGATTTTGTTTCTTCATAAGAGTTTTATAATAATTATGTTTGGACTAGATCAACAAATTTTAGCCCATTAGAATTCCCAGATCAGCTACAGTGTTCATTTGAGCACAGTAGTGTTCTGGAATCTTGTACATTTTGGCCCATTTTTTTTAACTTCATCTTGGGCCTTCCAAATCACCTCCACCTACAATGAAATCATATAAACAAGTGAAATTACCATTTTTAGTAGTGACTAACACAAAATAATTGATTTAAAAATGAAGTAAAATTTGTTATTAAATTTTGAATTTATGATATAAAATTAGTTTAACACAGTGATGTAAGGGTGAAAATGAATAGTGAATTACTACGTGATCATAAGCCAATGTTTTTTCATTTTCAACAACCTAGATTTACAAGGCCTGTATTTGGAAATTATTAAAAAATTATTCCATTTATTATATAAATACCCACCCATTTCACCATTTCCCTTCACTACCAATCCATTATACATAAAGTTCTGGTGATTTTTTCTCCAAAGAAGTCCCCCTAAGGTTTCCTCAATCCCCCAAGGTTCCAATCCTCAAGATTTAGGATAAATCTTCAAGGTAAGGGAAATATTCACTTATCTTTTCCATTCAAGTTTCCTTTTAGTGGTATTACTTCTATTTTCTAAACTAATTCATTTTTTTCACTTTATATTATCCCATTACTGTAATAATAATCTTTTATCAATGGGATACACTTATCCCATCCCGTTTTACCCTTTTTTAATTCCATGTTTTATACCCATCATGTTTCTGAATTTATTTCTCAGATTTATCTCTTATACATGATAAATTCTCTTTTCCTTTTTATTTGAATACCCAAACCTATTTTCTTTTCAATTAGTATTCATATATATATATAAATGACTTATTGATTTGGGGATTTACATACATGAAACCCATATTCCCTTTCTGTGGGTTAGAAATGATGTAATGGTCAAGTCCTTAAGCACTTTTTACATAATGATTTTAATATAAAACCCATTATTTATTTTCCATGGGTTATTAATAGAATGATTTAATATGATCTATGTGGATCACATGAAATTAATACATATTAAGGGTGAACCCTGATAGTTCTCCAATGCATTGGGTAATGAATTTAATCTCTATTGATGAAATGTTTTACAATAACTTGGTGAATAACCTTGGTAATTTTTATTTATGAAACCTTGGTGATAAAAACATGGTGATATGCTTATGAATGCCTCATTTAAGTGTTTTATCCACATTTCCATGTTATGATTCATTTTATTTTTATTATGATACTTCTTATGTTATCTCAATCATGTTATATTGTTATAAATATTTTTCTTATTGATATGCCTCATGATCACATAATAAATTTCTCCCTTGCTTATTCCCTTATAGGTCTCATTCAAACCACTTTTGTAATGCCCCGACCCTAGTTACCCAGAGTCGGTGCATTATTACATAACATTGGCATGATCATGAGAAAGATCAAGTCTCGAAAGACCGATTAGTTTAGTAGCCTTGGAATAACTAGATACATCCATAAATTTTTACATTACATCATAAAAAAAACATCTTGTCTTCATATCCCCCCATACTATCCCTGCAGGTCATTCATAAATTACTTCTTCATAATCCTGGGAAAAAAAATAAAACATTGAAAGGGGTGAGCTCGGATGCTCAGTAAGGATAACATTATAGCAGAAGCTTTCATAAATAAGCATAAACACTTAAGGCAATTTATAACTAAAACAAAAGCCTTTTAAACTTGAACTTCAGCATAAAATGGAAAAGGTAAAATGAAATAATGCCATTTACTTACTCACATGGATATTCTACTAGTCGAATGATCACATGCAATATCAATAACCACTTTCATAATGATGGAATGCATAATGCCAGACTATCATAACCACATAGCCAAGGCCTCGTGCCAAGACTATAAATAAGATTTTGCCAAGGCCTTGTGCCAAGACACTAGTTTGTCTCATGAGACCTACCGATGCATCGAGGAGCTATAGAGGGCTCCACCCGTCACTTATTAAGTCCAATGCATTCCTCATATGAACAGGTTTAAACATAACATAAACATTCGTATTAAAACTAGCATACGAAATGTCAATACTTCTACCACAAACCATGAATGGTATAAAAATAGCACATCCATAGTCAAACATAACTCATTTGATACAATATGGAAGATTGTATTGTATCACATTAACCTCAATCAATAATAATTAAGGATGTTGACATAGATGAAAATAATCATCAAAACTATTTGAGAGAAATATCCCCCTTTTTCTTGAAAACATTTAAAAGTCACACTATTTGTCAAGAAGCCATTTAAAATAGATTTTTGAATCAAAGTGTCCCATACCACTTTGAAACTTTTTAAAAGGAGTTTTAATTTGTAAACTTTAATTTCCATATAAATAAATCCTTAAAACCATTTTTTTAAAACATGGACATTAATGAGAAAGATTTAGATGAATAAGTCTTTAAATCATTTTGAAAAATGGTATTTTAGTTAGAGATTCCAACCAAAAGAGACACTTGAATACAAATAATTGTGGTAATCAAAACTTTGTAATATCATGAGAATAAAGGGATTCATGATATACTATGTCAAAGTACATTATATACACCACATAAAAGTGATTTGGTGTATATCAACAAAGAAGTCTCAATGGAATGTAAATTGAGATGAAATCTCTCATAAAGGTTGTATCCTTAGGTTAAGGATAAATCAACGACATAATTATGTGTGACAAATATAAATACACTAAATATGATTGGATATTCAGTGTAAATCAATCAAAGGATATTCACACATATTCTTGTAAAAACAATACCAACGAATTGGATGTTTAACTCAACAAATGGAGAATGAGTTAAAATTACTCTTATCAAATTCATATCAATGACTTGAGAATTATCAATGGAGTGATTATGTGTATCAAACATATATCCACAGGAAGGGGAGTGGAAATTATGACATAATCAAATGAATAGTGATTCCACACATAATCTTGGGGTAATATAATCAATGAAATATGCGTAAAGCCAAATGAGTGGAAATTGAAATCTCAAATTCCCTTATTGATTAGGTAACTTAAGAAACATACACCCATGAAAGAAGTATCATACCATGATGATGTAAATACCTATAAATTAAAGTATATTACACAATGAATACAATCATGGGCAGTACACATACACCACATGCAATAATTAAGTGGTGATCAATGGAAATCTCACAAAATTAAAAGTGAGATAAGAAACCCCTTACCACGTTAATCAACTGAGTCGTATGGCCAAAAGTTAATAACCACTAAATGATTTACAGAATAACATGAATATAAATAGAATCATGAATATATATCAAATGGCAGTACACAATACACCACTTTCAATAATTTAGTGGCGAAAAATGGAAATCTCACGGAATTGAAAGTGAGATAAGAAAATCCCTTACTTTGTACTTTTTTCTTGGTCGATGGTAGGTTTACCTCCTGTATAATGGTGAAATAATTGTTATTGAATAATAAAAGAATAATCTACTTTAATATGATATCATATATGATCTTTTAATATTGATTTGTTAATAATATCTTAGAATTATCGTCATTTCGGGTGTTAACGGGTTCATTTTACTTTATATTCTTTGTTATGTGAGCCATATTCGTTATTAATTGGATGTATATTATTCATATCCAGAATGGTATCAAGTTCTTAAACATCATTTTTAAATCCTCAAATGATAATTATACTTGAATGGATACGATGGAGAATGAATCTCATCGCGTTCGTGGAGACGGTAGTCCGTACGTACGCACGAACGCTACTTCCATTTAATTTTTATTTTAAAAGAATCGAATCCAAATTATAAATAGGTATATTACTATTCCAGTATAATATAATATTTTATATATGTTACTTAAGTTCATTAACACCATCTTTTATACGTTCCATGTGTGGTATGAACGAGTCATATCATTTTAAGGGGGCGGTAGTCCGCACTTCCTCAAATGAAATTATCGTATGTATATACAACAAGAAACGAATAATGGTATGAAATAAAATGGAATTACAGAAGCTTATATATAAAATATATATCATTAATATCATATTTAATTACAGTGCCATCCTAATGGCCACCATGAGAGGCGGTAAGATGTATTTGAACAATCATCGTTTCATGAGGCGTTAGTTTGCCATCCACAGAAACATTATGTTCATCATCCATTAGATGGAGTTGTGTGAATGTGTAGTTTGAATCCTTATTATAACAACATCCTAGTATATTGTGGATACTGGTGTTGTTACAAAAGAAAGGAAATAAAAAGATTTTGGGGGTTGGAGAAGCAAAATAATTGAAAATAATTTAAGAGAAAATGTTACCTTTAATTTAGGTAACTCACTTTGGTTGGAACCAAAGGACTTCTTGAAATGCTTTCTGCCTAAGGGGAAGCTTCAAGGAGGAGGAGAGGGATGTGGGGAGCTTAGTTGGGCAGAGTTTGGACGAGCCAAGTGGCTTGAGAGGTGTGAGGAATGAGTAGAAATGGTCTCCTTTTATAAGGGAGAGGAGGGGCTCTTTAGAAAAGTGTGAAAGTATTACTTTATAATATATTTTTATTCGGTTTATAATGGTCCAAAAATCATTGAGGTAGAAGATAAGATGACTAATATTCTAAATAACATCAACCAATAAGAATTTGACAGGTTTTAGATAATATTTTTATCATTATAATCTTATTTATTTAAATGATTTATTAATGAGGTAAACATTGCATCATTATTGTGTCATTAATAATTTAACTTATTTGATGTCTAAAAATTATAAATAAAATATCATCATGTAGGAAATCGTTTTAGCTTTCTAATGAATATTTATAATCGAAAATCCAACATGTATAACCCTATGTAAAAATTGTTCTTCTAAAAGATGTAAGCTTATGCCATTTTTATTTTTATTTTAACTTTATTAATATAATGTGTCATTATCACTTACAAGTGGATCCATGGGGTCCCAAAATAGACCCCAATATGCCCATGGTCGACCATGTATCAACCAATAGGGTTAGGACACGTTTTAGGGTAATTTAGTATTATTATAATATTATTTTTTAACCCTTATTTACCGGATTTACCCTTAACCATGGTAAATAAAATATTTACCGCAGTAATTATTGAAAATGTCTAAAAATAAAAGTTACCTATTTACACAATTTGAACATACTGATTCCAAATATGGAATCCATTTTCCTAAATTCAAAACACAGAAGTGGCAGAAATTAATTTAAAATTAATTCCCGCTGTCAAAACAAAAAGCGTGTTTTTAAGAGATAATAACTATCAAAAGATTGACACTTGTTTATGTTCGGTTTAATTGTAAAATTATGTCCAATGACAAACATTAAATTGAATGGTAAAAATATATTCTAAATATACTTTAAAACCACTCAAATTCATAATTTATCAATATTAATTATTTTGATTAAAAAAGTTGTTTTTAATTAAAATTTAGTAATTTTCACTATTCATCAAAATATAAAAGTTATCCGAAAAGTACCAAAATTTCACCTTAGGCTAAATTTGATATTCCGAATCCAAAAATGAAGTCCATTTTGAAATATAAAATATATATAATTTCAAAAATTAAGTATTACTATTCATAGTTTGATCGGTTGTGGTGTGTGTTAAAACTCGAAGTTGCATACAACACACGCTACTGTTTTATTCAAAGGAAAGCGTACCGTGGAAGCTTGGGATGTTTTATTTTAAATTTTTTTTGATGTCCCCATTTAGTCAAAAAGTTTAAAATATTTTATTTAAAAAGGGTTCACTATTAAAAGTTGGTAAAACTACAATACTGAAGATGAATTTGTTCTTACATTATGTCTAAGAAACTCATAATATGGATTATAAAATTATAAGGATTATATAAAGTTTAAAATTTAGTTAATAATATTCATAAACTTTTTTGAACGGCTTGTTTGGTAAGTCATGGTGCGCTTGAACTCGGTGTTGCGTGTAGTGCAAGTTATTGAATTATTTTTGAAGAAATAACACACTATGAAATCTTGGGGTGTTACATTCTCCCCTCCTTCAATAAATTGCGTCCTCGCAATTTGAAATTGTTCTTCGAAAATAAAAGGTTGAAAATAGAAAATATATTTGTGGGAAAACCCACATCGGAAATTGGTTTACTAAAATTTAGTCTTAATATGAGGAAAAGAGAAATGAAAGGGTCACCACCAAATTATGATCTCGATTACGAGAACATTGGTGGCAATTAGAGACATATAATTGGAGGAAAAACGTAAATATTTATAGTTAGTGGTTGAGGTCATCAATCACAAACAACTATAAAATTGAGGTCCTTAAACTCATCAATCTATGATGATTTGAAGTACCATCGGTTCAACAAAATATAGGGTATTGGGATCACACATTTTTGACATTTCAAAATATCTATTTGAAATCCCACATCGAAAAATGAATTAATGAGGCCTCTATTTAAAATAAAGAGTGTAAAGTATGAAGATTACCGAAAATAACACATACTAGGGTTCCATGTAGGAAAATATGGATATGGAGGATAAATCAAACCATCAATTATCTGATTGAGAGTGGTAGAGAACATGGCTATGAAAAGGCCAACAATCCCAAAGCCATAAATTAGTGATGATTTAAGGTACCATCTAGGACAACATTTTTTTTAAAGTTACATTACATAAGGAAGAGGAATTCATTTATGATATTGACTAAGAAAATTATGAGATATACTTAAATTTTAAGTAGATTTTCATTCCTTAATAAATTTCCACCACTAACTCAATTTTTTTTAAACGATGAGTATTCAAGAAGACTTGGTCACACTGGAAGAGCTAGAATAAACTTCTATAGAATCACATGATCCATGCAGGATAAACCATATATTTATATTGTCTTTGAAGATTAATCAAAACCAAAATGGTTAGTGAATGATCTAATGATCCCCCAAAAGGATATTCATATGCACTAATCTTAATTTCTAAAATTAAACCAACAATACCCCAAAGTTAAATAGATACCATTCAATAACCAATTGTCCTTAAAATCCTTTAATATAATCCAAACTAATATTGAAACCCAAAACATAGAAGAATTTGATTATGTAGTCTCCCATGTTACATTGTATCTCCAAATGACATCAAATACTCTTAAAGTCACATACTTAAAAGTAATTAACATCATCACATATTCTCTGTTATAGGTTAATCATTTCCATAAATAACCCAAATCACTATAAATCAACAATAAAAATGTAGATAAAAATCCACCATTATTCTACAAATGAAACCTCATTGTATTCTATTTTCCTTGGGCATATAGTGTTCCTAACAAAACGAACATCTTCCAAAATAACATTTATCACTTAATCACCAAATCATTTTCCTATACCAAGGGTATTCATTTGATAAGACATAAGAACCCAAATCATCTTATTATTGATCAATAAAATCATTTAACAAAAAAATAGTCATACTAACCAGGGACTTCACGTAGTCCAGTGGTAGGCGATAAATCCCAATTGCACTTTGGTTGTGGGTTCGATTCCCACAGCTTTGTCCGACGCGACGGGTTGTCACACGGTCTACGTGTTGTCCTTTTTCAAAAACTATATTCTATAATATTACCAAAATGAGATAAAATTTTCAAAATAACATAATTTAACCACAAATGTTATATCATACTTTTCATTTTCATCCCAAATTATAATAACTTATCATTTTCTCAAACCCCAATGATCATATAAAACCAAATGGTTATTTATACCTATATCCACAAGAGAAGAGACAATTCTTCCTCAAATATCATCTTCACATGACAAACTGCGGGGTTACAAATACAAGAGAAAATTATTCCAAAGTAAACCCATCAACAAGGAGTGCTAATTTTTCACCAACCATTTATTTCCACATAACATCTTCTTTGACCAAGAAAATATCCTATAGAATAGGACATTCACTCGGGTAATGGCCAGGTCCCCTACATTTACGACAAATGACTGTAAATGGACTCTTGGGACCATTTTTATCTTCTTCCATAGTACTCTTCATTTTTCTTCGGCAATTCTTCACTTTATGTCCTTCCTTCCCGCACGTAAAACATTTCGTTGTCCCGTTGAGACACTTTCCTGGGTGTCTCTTTCCACAATTCCTGCATGATGAAAATTGAGGTTTCTTTTCTCCATGGTCTCCATTGCTGGAGATCTTATCATTTATCACCTTTCTCTTCCTTGTTGAGTCTGGGAGTTGGTTAATATATATGTTGTTGATCATATTTTTGGAAAACTGATTTGGCATAAAGACGATATCTTTTACGCCTATCAACATTCCATTTTGTTGCTCATTGCCACCACCGTTCCCACCTTGTACATCATTCTCAATGTCACTATGACTTCCTTGGAATCCAGCCATTGACTAAAACCAGAAATCATTGTGTGAGTAATAGTAGTCGTAAAATTATTTAGAGATTAAAATGTCACCATATTCTCAATTTGAAACATATTAGGATTAACCAAGGTCATTTACTCTCATCTTATGTATATATTACTTAAATCGGTTTGTAAAGAAAATGTAAATTATCCTAAGCATATCCCCCGGGAGTGTCGTAACCAAGAGTGCAGCAAGGCCCGTTGTCGTGCACCAGTTCCCGTTCGAGTCTAGCTCAAAGCGGTGTTTTCGGGTTTTACCCCTAGGTACATCTGTGCCAGAGCCGCCTCTACCTGCTCGTATCCAGACAGGGATGTATTGCTCGGAAAACTCACAAAATCTCTACAATACCAAAATTCTAGGAAGTTCTTTTATACTAATCCTCAAAGTTCATCTTAGGTCTACGTGCTCTAATCAGAGTTTATCTAAATCTAGCTACCAAGGTTTGTACTAAACTTCCTCTGATACCAACTGTAATGCCCCGACCCTAGTTACCCAGAGTCGGTGCATTATTACATAACATTGGCATGATCATGAGAAAGATCAAGTCTCGAAAGACCGATTAGTTTAGTAGCCTTGGAATAACTAGATACATCCATAAATTTTTACATTACATCATGAAAAAAACATCTTGTCTTCATATCCCCCCATACTATCCCTGCAGGTCATTCATAAATTACTTCTTCATAATCCTGGGAAAAAAAATAAAACATTGAAAGGGGTGAGCTCGGATGATCAGTAAGGATAACATTATAGCAGAAGCTTTCATAAATAAGCATAAACACTTAAGGCAATTTATAACTAAAACAAAAGCCTTTTAAACTTGAACTTCAGCATAAAATGGCAAAGGTAAAATGAAATAATGCCATTTACTTACTCACATGGATATTCTACTAGTCGAATGATCACATGCAATATCAATAACCACTTTCATAATGATGGAATGCATAATGCCAGACTATCATAACCACATAGCCAAGGCCTCGTGCCAAGACTATAAATAAGATTTTGCCAAGGCCTTGTGCCAAGACACTAGTTTGTCTCATGAGACCTACCGATGCATCGAGGAGCTATAGCGGGCTCCACCCGTCACTTATTAAGTCCAATGCATTCCTCATATGAACAGGTTTAAACATAACATAAACATTCGTATTAAAACTAGCATACGAAATGTCAATACTTCTACCACAAACCATGAATGGTATAAAAATAGCACATCCATAGTCAAACATAACTCATTTGATACAATATGGAAGATTGTATTGTATCACATTAACCTCAATCAATAATAATGAAGGATGTTGACATATATGAAAATAATCATCAAAACTATTTGAGAGAAATATCCCCCTTTTTTTTGAAAACATTTAAAAGTCACACTATTTGTCAAGAAGCCATTTAAAATAGATTTTTGAATCAAAGTGTCCCATACCACTTTGAAACTTTTTAAAAGGAGTTTTAATTTGTAAACTTTAATGTCCATATAAATAAATCCTTAAAACCATTTTTTTAAAACATGGACATTAATGAGAAAGATTTAGATGAATAAGTCTTTAAATCATTTTGAAAAATGGTATTTTAGTTAGAGATTCCAACCAAAAGAGACACTTGAATACAAATAATTGTGGTAATCAAAACTTTGTAATATCATGAGAATAAAGGGATTCATGATATACTATGTCAAAGTACATTATATACACCACATAAAAGTGATTTGGTGTATATCAACAAAGAAGTCTCAATGGAATGTAAATTGAGATGAAATCTCTCATAAAGGTTGTATCCTTAGGTTAAGGATAAATCAACGACATAATTATGTGTGACAAATATAAATACACTAAATATGATTGGATATTCAGTGTAAATCAATCAAAGGATATTCACACATATTCTTGTAAAAACAATACCAACGAATTGGATGTTTAACTCAACAAATGGAGAATGAGTTAAAATTACTCTTATCAAATTCATATCAATGACTTGAGAATTATCAATGGAGTGATTATGTGTATAAAACTTATATCCACAGGAAGGGGAGTGGAAATTATGACATAATCAAATGAATAGTGATTCCACACATAATATTGGGGTAATATAATCAATGAAATATGCGTAAAGCCAAATGAGTGGAAATTGAAATCTCAAATTCCCTTATTGATTAGGTAACTTAAGAAACATACACCCATGAAAGAAGTATCATACCATGATGATGTAAATACCTATAAATTAAAGTATATTACACAATGAATACAATCATGGGCAGTACACATACACCACATGCAATAATTAAGTGGTGATCAATGGAAATCTCACGAAATTAAAAGTGAGATAAGAAACCCCTTACCACGTTAATCAACTGAGTCGTATGGCCAAAAGTTAATAACCACCAAATGATTTACAGAATAACATGAATATAAATAGAATCATGAATATATATCAAATGGCAGTACACAATACACCACTTTCAATAATTTAGTGGTGAAAAATGGAAATCTCACGGAATTGAAAGTGAGATAAGAAAATCCCTTACTTTGTACTTTTTTCTTGGTCGATGGTAGGTTTACCTCCTGTATAATGGTGAAATAATTGTTATTGAATAATAAAAGAATCATCTACTTTAATATGATATCATATATGATCTTTTAATATTGATTTGTTAATAATATCTTAGAATTATCGTCATTTCGGGTGTTAACGGGTTCATTTTACTTTATATTCTTTGTTATGTGAGCCATATTCGTTATTAATTGGATGTATATTATTCATATCCAGAATGGTATCAAGTTCTTAAACATCATTTTTAAATCCTCAAATGATAATTATACTTGAATGGATACGATGGAGAATGAATCTCATCGCGTTCGTGGAGACGGTAGTCCGTACATACGCACGAACGCTACTTCCATTTAATTTTTATTTTAAAAGAATCGAATCCAAATTATACATAGGTATATTACTATTCCAGTATAATATAATATTTTATATATGTTACTTAAGTTCATTAACACCATCCTTTATACGTTCCATGTGTGGTATGAACGAGTCATATCATTTTAAGGGGGCGGTAGTCCGCACTTCCTCAAATGAAATTATCGTATGTATATACAACAAGAAACGAATAATAGTATGAAATAAAATGGAATTACAGAAGCTTATATATAAAATATATATCATTAATATCATATTTAATTACAGTGCCATCCTAATGGCCACCATGAGAGGCGGTAAGATGTATTTGAACAATCATCATTTCGTGAGGCGTTAGTTTGCCATCCACAGAAACATTATGTTCATCATCCATTAGATGGAGTTGTGTGAATGTGTAGTTTGAATCCTTCTTATAACAACATCCTAGTATATTGTGGATACTGGTGTCGTTACAAAAGAAAGGAAATAAAAAGATTTTGGGGGTTGGAGAAGCAAAATAATTGAAAATAATTTAAGAGAAAATGTTACCTTTAATTTAGGTAACTCACTTTGGTTGGAACCAAAGGACTTATTGAAATGCTTTCTGCCTAAGGGGAAGCTTAAACGAGGAGGATAGGGATGTGGGGATCTTAGTTGGGCAGAGTTTGGACGAGCCAAGTGGCTTGAGAGGTGTGAGGAATGAGTAGAAGTGGTCTCCTTTTATAAGGGAGAGGAGGGGCTCTTTAGGAAAGTGTGAAAGTATTACTTTATAATATATTTGTATTCGGTTTATAATGGTCCAAAAATCATTGAGGTAGAAGATAAGATGACTAATATTATAAATAACATCAACCAATAAGAATTTGACAGGTTTTAGATAATATTTTAATCATTATAATCTTATTTATTTAAATGATTTATTAATGAGGTAAACATTGCATCATTATTGTGTCATTAATAATTTAACTTATTTGATGTCTAAAAATTATAAATAAAATATCATCATGTAGGAAATCGTTTTATCTTTCTAATGAATATTTATAATCGAAAATCCAACATGTATAACCCTATGTAAAAATTGTTCTTCTAAAAGATGTAAGCTTATGCCATTTTTATTTTTATTTTACCTTTATTAATATAATGTGTCATTATCACTTACAAGTGGATCCATGGGGTCCCAAAATAGACCCCAAGATGCCCATGGTCGACCATGTATCAACCAATAGGGTTAGGACACGTTTTAGGGTAATTTAGTATTATTATAATATTATTTTTTAACCCTTATTTACCGGATTTACCCTTAACCATGGTAAATAAAATATTTACCGCAGTAATTATTCAAAATGTCTAAAAATAAAAGTTACCTATTTACACAATTTGAACATCCTGATTCCAAATATGGAATCCATTTTCCTAAATTCAAAACACAGAAGTGGCAGAAATTAATTTAAAATTAATTCCTGCTGTCAAAACAAAAAGCGTGTTTTTAAGAGATAATAACTATCAAAAGATTGACACTTGTTTATGTTCGGTTTAATTGTAAAATTATGTCCAATGACAAACATTAAATTGAATGGTAAAAATATATTCTAAATATACTTTAAAACCACTCAAATTCATAATTTATCAATATTAATTATTTTGATTAAAAAAGTTGTTTTTAATTAAAATTTAGTAATTTTCACTATTCATCAAAATATAAAAGTTATCCGAAAAGTACCAAAATTTCACCTTAGGCTAAATTTGATATTCCGAATCCAAAAATGAAGTCCATTTTGAAATATAAAATATATATAATTTCAAAAATTAAGTATTACTATTCATAGTTTGATCGGTTGTGGTGTGTGTTAAAACTCGAAGTTGCGTACAACACACGCTACTGTTTTATTCAAAGGAAAGCGTACCGTGGAAGCTTGGGATGTTTTATTTTAAATTTTTTTTGATGTCCCCATTTAGTCAAAAAGTTTAAAATATTTTATTTAAAAAGGGTTCACTATTAAAAGTTGGTAAAACTACAATACTGAAGATGAATTTGTTCTTACATTATGTCTAAGAAACTCATAATATGGATTCTAAAATTATAAGGATTATATAAAGTTTAAAATTTAGTTAATAATATTCATAAAATTTTTTGAACGGCTTGTTTGGTAAGTCATGGTGCGCTTGAACTCGGTGTTGCGTGTAGTGCAAGTTATTGAATTATTTTTGAAGAAATAACACACTATGAAATCTTGGGGTGTTACAACTTTATTTTTATGAATTTACCCAAGATATAAGATAAAGTAAAAGTAACTTAGGGTGAACCCATGAAGATGTCATTCGAGAGAAATAGAATAATTTTTCATGTTTTCATGTATTATATATCTAATTTTCAAGAAACTAAACTTTAAAAGATCTTGTATTTTGTTCCTTGTAATGAAATATTTTTAAAATAAAAATGTGGGATGCCATATAATATTATTCATAGACTAGAAGTAGAGTCTAGAAACCCATTAAGGACCCTAAAAATATAAGGAATATTAATTGAAATGACAACTATCCTACGAACATGCACTATATAACATAATCTCTTTGTCTTGCGATATATCATAAAAGAATATAGACACTTGTGTCATCATCCTTTCCTTTATTTATTATTTGTTTATCTAACTATACAAGTTTTCCTTCGACTACCATGTCCATGGATTTTATGAAGGTACTGCCATCCTGACCAACCAGGCCTAAGATATCACTTACTCAACTCGGATGCAATAAATTCTATCTTGGTCATTCAACCAATGTAATACCACCAATGATGCACCCAACACAAGATATCTCACCACAAATTCAATGTCATGGTTTTTCTATTGCATCAAAGTATGCGATCAAATGGGACACATTGATAATGATATCACGTCAAGAGACCAATACACATGTCCTTAGACAGGAAGAACCAATGACACTCGAAACATGTGGTGTTCCTATTGGATAGTCTATCCTCATGATATCACCTATAATAGATCACCAAGTGCAATATTCATGAGAATAAGTCTAATAATATGATCCCCTAACACGTGATATTCTGACATCAACTATTTCCGGTTAGTGTGATATATCTAGACCATAGAACATTTGTTTAATATTAATGTCATAGTATCTCAAAGATTTCATTATAGCCTCAGAACTAATATAACATTTTGATATGAAAAGTAATCTATAGAAATTACCATTTAAATAGTGATAATATAAATATCAAAAATTAAATATTTATATTTATATTTAAAATAACAATTTTATTTTGTCAAATATAATTAATAAAGGTGTCAAAAAATATATTTAAAACAAGTGTTGCATTAAAAGGTAATAAAAATGCCTTTATGAAAATATGGATTTTTATGCACAAAAAATGGATTTTTTTCTATCACGTCTAGAAAACACATAGTATGAATTTTAAAAATTATATTGAATATATCAAATATAAATTTAATTATTATCATTCACTAATAGTAATCAATTTAATTTATTAGGATACAACACCCTTGGTGCATAATAATAGTCATTATAAAAACATTTCCTTTATATTAAATTGAGTTTTATATTAATTTTTAATTTTTTTGTAATGAATTAATTCAATAATATATTTTCATAATGTATTTAATCATATTCATAACCACCAATTTAATGACTTTAAGATAATTTCATTTTAAATAATGATATTAATAGTATATCGTGGTTTTGTTTAAACTTGGTGTCACATGTAATGTAATCTATCAAAAAGATTAACTATAAAAAAAGACATACCATAAAATCTTGGTGTGTTACATCATCCCTTCATTAAATAAGTTGTGTCCTCATAATTTGAAATTTCACTTCAAAAATAAAAGGTTGATACTTGAAAATTATATTGTGGGAAACTCACATCAGAAATAGGGTTAATGAAACTTCTACTTTAAAATAAAGAACAAGATGTATGAAGGTCACCTGAGATAACACATACAGGGGTCCTATATAGGAAAACATTAACATGGAGAAGAAAACTAACTATAAAGTTTTTATGGATAGTGATATAGAATATGGTCATTAAAAATTTAACCATTACAAAAGTACAAATCTTATGATTGGTTAAAAGGCCATTGATTTATTAGAAAGAAAAGTAAACAGATAATGTTTTTGTTCCAAAATATTTTTCCTAGAGTTGGGGAACTCTTTTACTATTCAAATAAATACTTACTTGATTTCTTTCCATATCATAATCATAATCCCATCATTTTTTTCTTTGATATATTTACACTTCATCCTTTAGACATGGAAATGAATGTTCAAAATAATTTTTTTTTCAGGCTTGAAGCAGTTTAATTAATCATAAGATACACTACCACAAATATGGCCTTTATCAGTGCTATAAAAGTGCATTAACATCGCTAAAAAATGCATTGTTAATCGAGGTTAAGATAAAGGGGGGTTCCTTTTATCAGCGCTTAAAAAAGTGCTGATAAAGGAACCTTTTATCAGTGCTAAAAAAAGCACTGATAAAAGTCAAAAAAATAAAAAATAAAAATAAAAGAATTATATAATGCAGGGGGGGATCTTTTAATAGTGCTGGACCCCCCATTTTTTAGTTCTAGGAGGACCTCCAGCCTCACACTCTCCCGCACGCTGCCTTTCCTGCGCATCCCCCACACATGGGCACCTCCTTGATTCCACCCGAACTTGAACCCGTGACCCCCCCTTATGCGCCTGCACCTTTACCACTAAGCAATTTTGTTTTTTCTCTATTTAATTATATATCTATCTATTTATATATATAGTTATATTTATTTGTATATTAATATAGATTAATATTAATATAAAAATATTTAGTTATATTTATACGTATATATTTATTCATATATTAATATATATATATATATTCGTATATTAATATACATATAGTTATATTTATTCATATATTAATATAGATTCATATTAATATAAATATAATTAGTTATATTAATACCTATATATTTATTCATATATTAATATATATATATATTCATTCATATATTAATATATATTTATATTTATTTATAATTTTTTATCCGTATATTTATTAGTTTATTTATAAGATTAGTTTTAAATAAATTTATAAAATATTATTTTTATGTGTGTTTATAAATAAATAAATAATTACATACATACATATATACAACACACACACACAAACAGACACAGACGCGCGCGCACACACACACACACACATATTTACGAATAAGTACACATATATTTGTATTTGAAAAGCCATAGAATGTTAAAATGACCATAACTTCTAATCCATAAGCCTATTTCAACTCCACAACCAGTCAAATCGGATAAAATAAAACAATATTTGATATGATATGTGGTACAGACCTAAAAGACATCCAGATCAAAAGTTATACCTGTTTGAATGTTAAAAAATCGGGGTATCCCGAATAAAAACTCAGTTTGGAGGCCTTATAGGCCCTTTTTGGGCTAGAAAAATGTGACATAAGGTTCCCTTTGGTCACTAGAACATAGAGCTTGTCGAAGGCTTTGATTTGATATATTGTAGAGCACAAACAGACACCCAGATCAAAAGTTATGGTCATTTAAAGTTTGAGTTACATTTTCAACTTATTTTAGATCTTTTGTTAATTTGTTTTTGATTTTTTGTGTCTTACAATTGTTGTTAAATGATTATTAATCGATGATAATTAGAAAATTATTAATTAATAATAATTTTTAAAATATTTTAAATCTATTTTCACTAAATTTATTATATATTAAATTTAATAGTCTATTTATTCTTATCTAAAACATATTTAAAAAATATATATTATATTTATATCAATATAAATATAGTCATCTAACAATATATTTTTTTACATGATTTTTTTTTGAAACATAAAATTTATCAGCGCTAGGGAAAAGTGCTGATAAAGCCCCCCTTTATCAGCGCTACTAAAAAAAGCGCTAATAAAGGGGTCCCCTTTAACAACGCTAAAAAAAGAACTGATAGGGGGGGGGTTTATCAGTGCTAGAAAAAGTGCTGATAAAGGGTCACTTTTAATAGCATTGTTAAAAGTGAACCTTTATTAGCGCATTTTTTAGCGCTGATAAAGGCCCCCCTTTATCAGTGCTTTTTTTAGCGCTCATAAAGGGTGGCACTGCGGAAACCCAGTTTTGTGGTAGTGATCCAGGATTCATTCCTTCATCTTTTAAACATTTACTGAAACCAAAATGGTTATAATATTTTACCCAACATGATAAATCATATATTAACCTCAAACAATAATATGCAATGTTTAACTTAATCCATTCAAACTTTAAGACTCATCCAAAATACATCTATCCAAATTCATAGTCCAAAAATTTATAAGGTAGGCCACTAAATTTCCAAAATAAATCTTAACATTAGATTCTACAAACAAAGTAATGTAGATATTATTATCACACACCCTATATATTAATTGCTTGATCAACATAAAAACCTTAATGGAAACATTCATGCTATAATATCCTTAAAGAAGAAGTATTGAAATAAAATCCTTATTTATTCCATAATTATTATGATCAGTACATCATTGATAAAATACTCAAATGAGATAATTATTTAATCCAACCATAGACACATTAATCATTCCTCTTCATATATTGTAATAGAATAATCTTGACAATGATTCATTATCCTATTTTGGGGTATATTCCTTTGACACTTGAGACATTAATTTTTGTAGTGTCCAATATCCTTATAGTTGAATCATTTTACATTCACAAACTTTTTTTTACCCTTGCAATCATGAGCATGGTGGCCTTTCTTTCCACACTTTTATCAAACTCCCAATCATTTTAAACAAGCACCGTGGTGTTTATTTCCACAATTATCACATATGAGAAAATACTTCTTTCCCTTCTTCCCTTTATATATATTTTTTATAGTTTTCCTATTCTTCTCTTGCTTCTCTTTGAAGCCATAATACTTGGAAAATGATATTATATACTCACACTACTACAAAACAGGCCTTTAACAACATTGGTATTTATCGGTGCTATAAAAAAGTGTTGATAAATGACATATTTATAAATGTAAAAGAAAGCACTGATAAATTTTGTCTTTTATCATCATTGATAAAGACAACCTTTATCAGTGCTTTATTTTGAGCGCAGATAAGGTTACCCTTTATTAGTGCTGATATTTTTTTATCAGCCCTGTTTTAGCACTGATAAAGGTCCGAATAAATAAAATTAAATAATTAAAAAAAATAAAAAATAAAAAATGAGTTTATTAAAAATATATTATAAATTTTATTAATTAAATGATTGTTGATAAAAATTAATAAATTGATTATAAATTATTAAATATTAAACATTTTATTAATTAGATAATTATGATAATTAATGTCAATAAATTAAATATATAAATATATATTAATGTATATAAATATGATTTATATATTAAAAAATATTTATGAACTTTACATTAAGTAGTCATACATTTATTAAATAATGGTTTATAATTAAAAATTAACATGAATTAAAAATACTAACTAATTGCATAGTGTAATGGACATATAATTGAATATCGTTTAATTTTTCAAGTTAACATAGATCAAATGTGTGTTATATTGATTTCAAATATACATAATTAATGTATTTTTATATATAATGCCCACATACAAAACTTATCCATTTTTTCAATATTGTTAAGGTGTACCTATTTTTAATTTATTCAATTCCACTCATTTTTAACATATATACATGCACTTAAAATTAGATATTCATTAATAATGTTTAAAAAATGTTTGTCAAAAAATATTTATAAATAAATATATTTATAAATGTAAATTTACTATATTTATTCAATTATATATTTATAATTATAAATAAATAAATATTTTTTAAAGAGTATTTATATAAATATATATATTTAAATAATTATTAAATTTATAAAAAATTTACTTAAATAATAAATATGTTTACTATATTTATATTTTTATATATTTATTAAATATATATACATATAATTGAATAAATATATATAATGATATAAATATTATTTTTTAAAAATATTTCTATAATTATAAATAAATAATTATGAAATTATAATAACTATATTTAAAAAGAATATATTTAATATATTTATATTTATATATATTTATTAAGTATATATATATTTATAATTTTTTATTTATAATTATAATAATAAATCATTTATCAGTGGTTAAGTAATAAGTGCTGATAAAAGCAAATTTATCAGCACTTTTTTCACATTGATAAAGATGATGCTTTATCATCTCTAAAACTTTAGAACTGATAAATATGGATTTTATCATTGCTTTTTTAAAGCTGATAAAGACCTACCTTTATCAACATTTATTTTTAAATGTTGATAAACGTTTCCCAATCTATTTAAAAAAACCTAACCATTTACGAGCCTATCATGATATGAGAACCTTCCTGTGGAATCCACCCACTTCCCGTGCTCCTCCTCAGTGAATCGAAACTCGAATCACACCACTCAACTTCCTCCAGCTACTTGAACATCTCTTCCGACATTCAGTGTTCAGTTTTAGTTAGGGTTTCCGAAGAGGGTCTTGAATTTCCTTCAACCTAGTGAGGTAGACCTTCTTATTTTTCTATGTGTATTTTTTATTTTGTTTTTTATTTCTTCTTCGATGATATTGTTATTTGTGGTTTAGTTCTTGTATACTATTTTTCTTTTTTGATTATGAACATAAATATTTGTTTATGATCCGTTGTTTAATTGAATACTGATGTTTTGGTCTTTTTAAATTTTTGTTTTGAATCAATTTTCTTCAGTGTCTATTGTTATATATAAAGAGAACACCACATCCTAAGGGCGTATGGTTACCCATAGATTCACCATACAAGTGTAATTTAATCCAACCATTAAATTAAGGATTCCAAACAACATCAAATCTAACAGTAGGATGAATGATGTGACATGTAATACCAAGGCACCATGAAATAATGAAATCCTAAATGGAGCTATGACATTAGTCCCTTTAATGGGAATTGGCTTCCCATATAGTAGAAATTAGCCATGATAATGAGGAATGAAGATTGAATTTGGTTTTTAAATTTAAAAAATCATTCCAAATTCTCTAAATGATAAGTATTGTTTCTTTTACAGCTACCTAATTTTTTTATATGTCTAATCAAACATTTGAAATATATGCATCCTTCTCTTAATGGAATTTGGGAAATGATATTTCCTTATATAAACACCATGTAGGAATCCTTTAGCTACTTCATAGGGATATTTATTAAATAATTTGACTAAAATTAAGTGTTGTGACCATCATAAGTGTAGGGTACACATGTTCTTAAATTTTATATTCATCATGGGATTTTTTTTCATAACATGGATATCATGGGTTGTGGATTCATGTAATCTTCCACTACCAATATTAGTTTTATTTAATATAAGGAAAATTATCATCTATATAATAGAATTTCAATGCATCAAATGATTCTTGAAATTGTATACAAAAGGTTGAAATAATGTAAGTCGTAACCCCAATTGTAAGAATTGGTTTAAATTACTTTAGTGTAATTAATTATTAATTAAGATATCTTAAAAAAATAATATAACCACATAATATAATATTAGAAATTTTATCAAAATAATTTTTTTTATTTCATTGGGTTTTAGCATATCATATCATTCTATATGGCTAATTATAATTTATGATGTGATAAAATACACTATTTCTATGTCTCAAAATAGAGAATCAAATCATGTTTATTATATCAATCAATATTTGAAAATATGAGTACTATTTAAAGTGAATTTATTCTTTTTTTATGAAGATATCATAAAATATGATTAATAATCATGGACTATCTATTTTCTTTCAGGACACACTAGTTATAAGGCATGATATATATTTAAAATATATCATGTATTATGATATAATGTATATCATTAAATACATTTTGAGAAACAGTATTATTTTTCTAATTATCATTTATAATTAGAATAATATGATTTATAATATGATTATAATTTTTTTCAAAATGTATTTTGTGAAATTGAAATTACTTATAATTAATATATATATAAATTATTTATAAAGTATTTATAATTATTTATTAACATATTATGGAACATTTAAAAAATACATGTCATTAATATTAATTAATAATACTAATGTACCTTTTTGATATATATATATATATATATATTTAATGTCTTATTATTTTGATAATGAATATCTTTTATTTATTTATTTATATATTGTATAAAATTAATCTTTTATAAACCCAATAGGATGGATATGAACTGAAAATAGATTCATGCTAATCATTTGATAAAATAATATGAATATGGAGTTAAATAGTTTATCAAGTTTGCAAGAGAGCATGAAGAAAAACCTTCTAAAATCCTTTGTCCATGTTTACGTCATTAATATTCAAGAAAACTTAGTCTAGAAGAGTTAAAAGAACTTTTGATTTGTCATGGAATAGATCAAAGATATAAATTTTGAACTAAAAATGAGGAAAAAATGAATGTGGACATCTGTTGGGATGATACTATGGTTTATGAATCATTTGATATGAATACCTTTGTAAAAGATGATGGAGATAACATAACAGAGATGAAAATGGAAATTGAAGATGACCTTCATGATTGTCCAAAGTTATTTGAGTTGTTAAATAGCTATTCCAAGAAACCATTGTATACCGGTTGTACTAAATACACAACATTGTCAGTTTTATAGAAGTTATATAATTTGAAAGGTGGCAGTAGATGGGGTGACACCAGCTTTATAGAACTTCTTAGTCATCTGAAAGATATGCTACCAAAAGAAAATAAACTATCATGCTGAATATATGATGCTAAAAGAATGTTACATTCAATGGGTATGATCTCTAAAAAATACATTCTTTTCCAAATGATTTCATATTGTTTCTAAAGGACCATGAATCACTCATAAAATTCTCTAAGTGTGGTGCAGATCGATATAAGAAAAATGAAACAAGTCCTTGGAAATCTGTATGGTACTTTCCTATCATTCCATGGTTTAGAATAATATATGGATGATAGGAAACAGAAAGACAATTAACATGGAATGAAGATACAATAATTAAATATTTTAACCTACGTCATATAGTATATTCTTCTCAGTTGAAGAAAATTGATTACAAGTTTCCTGAATTTGGAGATGAACCGAGAAACTTTCATCTTTCTTTATCTATAGATGGAATAAATCATTTTGGTTTACAGAGTAGTATTCACAATACATGGCCCATCATGTTGATAAATTATAACTTACCACCATGGTTATGCATAAAATTAAAATACATTATTTTTTCTCTGCTTATATCTAGAACAATGAAACCCGGTAATGATATTGATTTATATTTGGATCCATTGATTGAAGATCTGAAATTGATGTGGGATACATGTGTTATAATGTACGATTCTCATAGAATTAAAGAATTCACATTTAAGGACATGATGTATGGAATGATAAATGAATTACCCACTTATGTAAATTTATCAGGCTATAGAATTAAAGGAATGTTAGGGTGTCCCATTTTTGAAAAAAAAACATACTCAGTTTAGTTGAAGCATTCCTCAAAGAATTTTTTTTAGGACATCATAATTTTTTACCTCAACGACATAAATACCGATCTTGTAGAATATCATTTTATGGGAATATTGAACAAGGTACAACACCATCTCCAGTAACAGGCGATCAACTATATAAAAAAGTAAAAAAAATTGATATAATTTTCATTAAACTATTTTTTAAAAACCTTAAAAAATCAGGATGGAAGAAAAGATAAATTTTATTTTAATTATCATATTGGAATTGTTTGTATGTCAAAAATTTTCTTTAAGTCATGTATGTAGAAAAAAATGTATTTGATAGTGTTATTGTCATGTTACTAAATGTTCCTCACAAAATGAAATATGGAATCAAGGCTAGGTTAGACTTGATTGGAATGGGGATAAGGGAAGATTTGGCACTGGTGAAGGGTAAAAGGCCAAATTTTCTTCCTCCAACAACTTATACTCTATCTAGATAGAAAAAATTACAATTTTACCTTGTCCTTACTAGTGTAAAAGTTCCACATGGGCATTCATCAAATATCAATAATGTCGTGTTAATGACCAATTTGAAGTTATAAGGACTAAATTCACACGACTATCATGTTTTAATGCAAGATTTAATGCATGTTACTTTCTATTGCATTCTACCACAAAATTTATGAAATAAATTAACCAGAATCTACTACTTTTTGAAATCCATATGTAGTAAAGTTGTATACTCGATAGAGTTTACCATCATGAATAATGAGATTTCAGTCATATTATGTGAATTAGAGATGTTCTTCCCACCATCATTCTTTTATATAATGGTCCAGTTGATGGTTCACTTGGTCAGAGAGGTTCAACTATGTGGTCCTATCCATTACAGATGGATGTACCCCATAGAACAATATATGAATATTTTGAAAGGGTGTGTCAAGAATTAAATTCATACAGAAGGTTTTATTGTAGAATGACATATTATTGAAGAAGCTATTGAATTTTGTAACGATTACCTATCGGATGTTGAAAGCATCAGTCTCCCAAAGTCTCATCATAACGAATGAATTATGGGAGAAGGGATTTCCAGAAGAGATTTTGTTACAATTAACTTGATAGATAGGGATCAAGAACATATTTACATATTATATAATAGTGAATATGTTGATCCATAAATTGAATCCCACAAGTAAATTCTTAGATATTTGAATCCAGCAAGGTAGTAAGGATGAATATCAAACATACTCAGATTGTTTTGATACTTTAAGAAAATGATTCATAAGTCATTTTTTGACATGTAAGAATTAGCCTCACCTCAATCTGATACACAATGTTTCCAATATGACTTAACGTGTTCGTTATTAGTTTAAAATTGACATTTGACATAAAAAAGTGTCACTCACTGAAAACTGAGAAAAAAATGATGATTTTTTTGATAATTTAGGAAATCGATTCATAAATCATTTGTGACGTGTAGAAATCAGTCTCATGTCAAACAGATACATGATGTGATCCATGTGAGTCAAAGTGCATGTTTCATGTTTAAAATTATATTTTAGTAAAAGAGACAAGTGACATACTCAAAAATGAGAAAAAAATTCATATTGTTTTGATGATTTAGGATAATGATTCATAAGTCAATCGGGATGTGTAGGAATCAACCACACCTAAATTCGATACACGGTGTGATCATTATGACTCCAAGTGCATCTTTATTTAAAATTGACATCAATTTTAGAAAAAAAAAACAAACTGACCTAATCAAAACTAAACAAACACATTCATATTGTTTTGATACTTTAGGAAAACAATCTATAAGTGATTTGAGACAGAATTAAATCAGCCTCACCTCAATATGATTCACAATGTGATCGGTATGAATCCAAGTGTGTATTTTTAAAATTGAAATCAATTTTAGTAAAAAGGCCAACTGAACTACTCAAAACTGATAAAACACATTCACATTGTTTAAATAATTTCGAACAACAATCCATAAGTCAATTGTGATGTGTAAGAATCATCCATACCTTAATCTGATACACAATGCGATTGGTATGATTCAAAGTGTGTGTTTCAATTTTAAAATGACATTTTAATAAAAAAGAAAAGTGACGTACTTAAAATTGATAAAACACATTCATATTGTTTTGATACTTTAGGAAAACAATCCATACGTGATTTGAGATATGCATGTATCAGTTGCACCTCAATCCAACGCATGGTGTGACCGGTGTGACTCCAAGTGAAAGTTTTTATTTAAAATTGATATCAATTTTAGTAAAAAGGCCAACTGACCTACCCAAAACTGAGAAAAAACACTCACATTGTTTAAATACTTTAGAAAAATGATCCATAAGTTATTTTTGATTTGTATGAATTATCCTCACCTCAATTTGATACACAATGTGATTGGTATGAGTAAAAAATACATGTTTCAATTTTAAAATTACATTTTAGTAAAAAAGACAAGTGACATACTCAAAATCGATAAAAAAACATTCAAATTGTTTTGAAACATTAGGAAAATGATCCATAAGTAATTTTAGATGTGTAGGAATTAGTCTCACCTCAATCCGATGTGTTGTGTTACCGGGATGACTCAAAGTGTGTCTTTTTATTTAAAATTGTCATCAATTTTCGTAAAAAGGAAAAATGACCTACTAAAAACTAAGAAAATACATTCAAATTATCTAAATACTTTAGTTAAATGATCCATAAGTCATTCATTATGTTTAAGAATCAGGATCACCTCAATCTAATTCACAATGTGATCGGTATGAGTTAAAGTGTGTGTTTTAATTTTAAAATGACATTTTAGTAAAAAAGACAAGTGATGTACTCAAAACTGAGGAAACAAATTCATATTGTTTTGAAACTTTATAACAATGATCCATAAGTCACTTGGGACATATAGGAATCAATTGAACTTTGATCCGATGCACGGTGTGATGAGTATGACTCAAAGTGAATCTTTTTATTTAAATTTGTCATCAATTTTTATAAAATGGAAAACTGTCCTACTCAAAAATGAGAAAACACATTCAGATTTTTTTTAATATTTAAAAAATGATCCATAATTTATTTTTGAAGTGTAAGAATCAGACTCACCTTAATTCAATACATAATGTGTTTGGTATGAATCAAAGTGACTGTTATCAGTTTAAAATCGACATTTTAGTTCAAAAAGTGTCACTCACTAAAAACCGATCAAATGTGCTTAGATTTTATTAATAATTTAGTGTAATTATTTATAGGTTATTTGTGACATGTAGGAATCTATTTCATGTCAAACTGATACATGATGTGACCAGAATGATTCAAAAGTGCATGTTTCTAGTTTAAAATGACATTTTAGTAAAAAAGAAAACTAATGTACTCAAAACTAAGTAAACACATTCATATTATTTTGATACTTTAGTAAAATGATCCAAAAGTCATTTGAGATGTGTTTTAATTAGACAAACCTCAATCCAATGCACAATGTAACTAATATGAATCCAAGTGTGTCTTTTTATTTATAAATTGACATCATTTTTTGTAAATTTAACTATTTTTGTTAATTTGTTTCTTTATATTATTACTAACATAAGAATTTTATTCTTATATAGGTTCATTATTTTTATTGAGAAGGGGTGTTTTGTTCAGCAATTGCCTGAGTCATGTCATGATTAAAAGATAAAGGAACATTGATGTTTTTGAATGTGTATAATAATATTTATTTATGTAATTGTATAAACCAATGTTTGAAATGTCTATAATATAGTGTTTTTTTATTATGTTTGTGTTGTAAATTTCATTTCATTTAAATCTTATATTGGTGCTTAAAACTGTTGATATTTGGTGTGTTTTTGGTGCTGCGGTGTGCTGTTAGAACACACTGTAGTATGACCCATTATCAGTGCATTTATAAGCGTTGATAAATGTGACCTTTATCAATGATTTTGAAAGTGATGATAAATGGTCCTTTATCATAGATTTTATAAGCACATATAAATTTATACTTTATCATTGCTTTCATATGCATGGATAAATGGTTCCTTTAGTGGTGATAAATTAAAGTGCTGATAAATGGTTCCTTTATTAGCACTTTTAAAAACACTGATAAATATCCCATTTATCAATGCTTTTTTAGAACTGATAAAGAACCCATTTATCAATGCTGTTAAAAGACCAAGGCTTTTTACCTCACTCATGTATTCAATGCTTTTATAGCACTGATAAAGGCCATTTCTAGTGTTGTTAAAGGCCATATTTGTAGTAGTATCATATGATGATCATATTTTGGAGACTACTTCCATTCAAAGTATTGTCTTAAGCCCATAAATGAAATTTTCATTCTTTATCTTTATATCACATGCATTGGTTAGGTTCAAATTCCTTCTATTAGGTGTCATTTATAAATGATGACATACTCTAGGTTAGATCATATCATAATGTATAATCCTAAAACTCAAAAAATACATAACATAAATTGAAATATTTATGTGTATCTAGTCTCATAATCATAAACATGGTTTCTTTGGGACGTTCTTATCTACTTATACTCAAATTCTATCTTAGGTTTATGTTCCCCAATCTATGTTTTCTAAAATCTAGTTTCAAAGGTTTCTAATAAAATTCCTCTGATACCAATTATAAAGACCCAAACCCCAGTAGTCTAAATTCATCATCTTACATTATTACATTGGCATAGATAGAAGACTCGAATCTCAAAGGACCAACCAATTTAGCAGTTTTGGAAACCAGATTACATACTTGAAACATAAATTACAATGAAACTATAGAATACAACATAGTCAATCCTTTGAGAGAACCAAAATTCTCCTAGATTAACCCTGCATATTAATCATAACATACAGCTTGGCATCCTGGAAAAAATAAAACATAATAAAGAGGTGATATCAGATGCTCAATAAGGGTAATCATATAATGGAATCTATCAAGAATAATTAAGTATAAACAATAAGGAAATATGAATAACTGAAACACATTCCATTTAACATAACTTGGGTTTAATATGTCCAGAATAAATAATAACATATAAATAATCAAATTAGATAGAAAGCATAACCATGTATATTCTACTAGATGAATAATCACATGTAATATTAATAAATAATCTCATAATGAGGGAATTCATAATGTTGTACATCATAAAAATACCGTTAAGGATTTGGCCAAGACACCATACATAAACGGGTAAGACATCATTCAATACCCAAACTAGTTTGTCTCATGAGACCTACTGATGCATCGAGGGGATATAACAAACTCCTCTCATCACTTAATAAGTATAATTCACTCATCATATAAAAAGGGTGTAACATAAACAATATAAATATTCATATTGAAAAACTATCATTTTAAATGTGGATACTTTATCCATAAACCATAAATGGTAACAAAATAGAACATCCACAGTCAAACTAAATCCTAAAACATTCAATGAAATATTTCAAATAATATCATAATATATAAAACTTAATTAATAATAATATTGAATAGAGTATGTTGACATAGATGAAAATAATCCAATAAAATCATTAAAAATTTCTTGAGATACATACCCCTTTTTTACTTTGAAAACATTTATTTAAAAGGTCATATAATTTCATAAGAAAAAATTTTCATTAAATTTTTTTTAAATTGTAAACGGATATTCAAAACATTAAAGCGTCATGATAGTGAAAAAATATTCTCATGTTGTGTAAGTTAAAAAACATTCCTTCTGTATTTTAGTTGAAAAAATTATAAAGTAGCTCATTTGGGAAATAAAAAAAATATTCCTTTCAAACCATTTTATAAAATTTAAAAATTGGGTAAAATTAATTTAAACATTTTTAGGATAATAGTAAAAATATTTTGGAACTTTTTTAAGAAACATAAACATGGATGATAAATATTCCCCAGTAGATACTTACATATAAAAAATCCTAAACAATATTAAGATTGTTAAATTAACCCTTACAATTCACTTTACTTTAGTTTTATGTTATTTAAACTACTTTATAATGTTTTAAATCATTTTATTAATTTATAACATAACAATATACATATTTATTATATAATATATGATCCTCTTATATCATTTTTTGATAATATTTCATTATAACCCTTGTTTCAGGTGTTAACTGCTACATTTTCATATGCATGTCTTGTCATGTAAGTCCTATTTATTATGAATAAGATATAATTTATATATATATATATATAATTTTATTAAGTTCATAGATATTATATTTACTCATTATATACATTTTTATAATCGTTATTTAATGTTTAACATGGAAAATGAATCACATCGCATCGTGGAGACGGTAGGTTGTACGTACACACAAGGGATGATATCATTCTCTTAATGGTAAAAGGATAAAAAATTGGATGATATATTAATTATAAATAATTAATATAATATCATAATTATTATTTACATCCATTATATCCATCATTATACCCATCCAAATAAAGTGGGGATAAAAAACAAATTACACCACGGTGTGGAGACGGTAAGCCGTATTCACGCATGCACTGTGCTTTAATTTTTCATAGGATGGATAAATCATGGAATATAGTTTTATTATAATAATAATAAAATCTTAGAATATATATTATACTCTATTTATTACTTTATTATGGAAAAAACCCATGAATATGAGGTAGAAGAAGAAATGAACTTGGTTGAGTTGGTAAAAACGTTACCTCTTCTTTAGCATACTTCCTTTAGATCTCTTCTCAAGGGATATAAGGTTGGCCTTTTTGGAATAAAATGACCTCAATAACTTGGATAAGTATTTTTGGAGGATAAATATACATTTTTTGGTCGATATAGGAGGATAAAAGTGGTGTGAGTAAGTAAGGGAGGAGGTTCTCTTTTATAATTGAGGTGAGAGACACTTTTAGAAACTCTCAAAATATTAAAATATAATAAGGTTATTCTAGTTTTAAAGTATTATAAATAGAATATAAATGAATATGTTAATACATTTTAGATCATATATTATACAATTTATTATTATTTAACATTTTTGTGATTTTTAAATAATTTAATAATATATTAATTCAATAAAGTATCATTACTGTCAAATTTGATACTATTCTTTTGATTTGACTTCAAATTCATCAAGAAAAAGTGGGAATTATAATTTAATTATTTAAAACATATCTAATATATCATATAGACCTTGAAAATTAATTATAAACATTAAGTCATCCTAAATATATCAAAATCGATTATTTTATCTTTCTGTTAATTAAATAAATACTGTTTTAGCATTAAAAAAGAATTTATGGTAATTATATAACATATAAAAATTAAAAATAAAATTAAATAATGAATGAAATTTCATTAATATAAAAAATTACATTTAGGATCATTCATATTATTATTTTGTCCCTATGTGAACACGTAAAAGATATTAAATATAAAGAGAGTGACATTTTGTAACTATCTTTGATTTAAATAATATATAAGTTATTTTCACAGAAAAGTATCCATTTAAAAAATAAAATATTATATTAAGGTTATAAGGGTTAAATAATCTTCATAAAATAAATTTTGGACAAGTTTAGGTCATGGTTATACCCTTATATTTTGGTTTTAACCCTTAGTTAAACCCTTTAACTCTTACCGTGACAACCTGACTTTTTACTCTTTAAGAGTTAATATATTTACTATAAAATGCCTAAAAAACCATAAATAAGTCATGGATGACATGTTAAAACTTATATAAAACAGTTGTACAAATTTTAAATCATTTAATAAAATATTATTTATTTTAATATAACATTAATAACAATTTTGATATTATTCATTACTTTGTTTTTTATAAAAATCAATAAAACAAGATATCTTCAAAAAAAAATCTAATATAACATTAACATGTAAAAGTTTTCTATAAAATTTTTTTGGATGAAATTAATTATTTAAAATTATATTTATTTTAATATTTTAAATATCATTTATTTTATGTTTCCCTTAATTAAATAATTATTACATCATCATTGTATAACCCTTTAAGGTAATTATTTATTTCAAGAATTACAAATAAATTATCATGATTAAGATAAATATTTTATATTTAAAATAAATATTTATAGTCGAATTTATCTTCTTTATAACCATATATTAAAAATTATATAGTTATTAAAGACATGAGTGTGACATCTTTTACTTATCTTTAAATAAAATACAATAAATATCATTCTCTCATCCAAGTGTCTTTAAAAGGTTATAATCTTAGATAAAAGATTTTTTTCTTCAACACACACACATAAAATGAAATTTGTACAAGTTTTAGGAAACTTTATAATATTTATAATATTATTGTTACCCATAATTACTCGATTTAACTTTAACCGTGTTAATAAAAAAATTACTAAAGTTATTATTCATAATACCCAAAAATAAAAGAAACATATTTACATAATTTGGACCCACTGATTCCAAATACGAAATCCATTTTTCAAAATTCAAAACATAGAAGTTTTATTAATTAATTTAAAATTTATCTTCTTGATAGAATGAGAAAACATGTTTCAAAAGTGAGAACGTTTAAAAGAATGACATGTTTTTATGTCCAAATTCAATGTGAAATTGATTCAAATGACCAAAAGTGGATTAAATGATAAAAAATTTATCTAATTATATTTTAAAATCAATTTAAAATATAACTTAACACCATAAATTATTTAGATGAAATTTTTTTTTTCAATTAAAGTGCAATATTTTTTTACTATTAATCAAAATATGAAAGTTATTAGAAAAATACCAAAAATTTAAGAAAAGTAAAATTTTATATTCTAATTTAAAATAATAAGTTTATTTTATCGAATATAATTTATAAAAGTGAAAAAACTAGAATTAAAATAAGAGTTCCATTAAAAGGCGGTAAAACCACCTTTATAAAAATATGGCTTTTATGTGTAAAAATTGGATTTATTTTTCTATCATGTCTAGAAAATACATAGGATGAATATTAAAAATTAGATTTAATATATAAAATATAATTTTAATTAATATCATTCACTGATATAAATTAATTTAATTTATTAGGATAAATCTCCTTTGACAAATAATAATAGTTTTTATAAAAACATTTCCTTTATATTAAATTGGATTTTATATTTATTTTTAATTAATTGGTAAATAATGAATTCAATAATATATTTTTATAAGATATTTAATCATATTTATAACCACCAATTTAATGACTAAAAGATATTTTTTTAAATAACAATATTAATTGTATATCATGATTTCTTTTAAACTCGGTGTCGAGTGCAATGTAAGTTATTGAAAATATTAACTATAAAAAAATGACATACCATAAAATCTTGGGGTGTTGAATTAAATTTGTCCTTATTAACTATGGGTGTATTGGAAGATTCGTCCACTTATTTTTCTATAGGTTCTAGTTCTTATTCCTTGGTATGTTCATCTCTCAATTTAGCTTCTACAGGTATTTCTTCACTTACTTGTACTTTCCCACCACTTCTCAAAGAAATAGAACTCAAATTATTCTTAGTATTAGGAAATGATTATAAATTAAGTTTACCTCAACCTTTATTTATAAATGTGTTCAAAGTGGTGAGTATATGTCTATATTGGACTTTCAATTATTTAAGCTCATATCCTTGAGTTGTCAATGTAGATTGCTGATTTAATTTATGTTCTACTAGCTGTCTTAGAAGATCCTTTTTGGAAGGCTATTGGTTCCATACTTAGGGTTGGTAACTTGTTTAGGGTTATGAGTTATTCCTTTAAAATGACGAGGGATGATATATTTGTTAAAAATTATACAATAATAGTATCATATGAAAATTATAACTTCTATATTCATATTGTACTATTGATAATTCTCTAAATATTTGGTTTCTTGGATGTTGTTGGTACTTCCACTGGTATAAAAAATCAATTATCTTGGTTTATTCCACTATAGTTTAGTAGTATGTGAAGTGATATAATTAATGGTATAAATGTATGATTATTAGGGGTGTATATGGTGAAGATTTACTAATTTTTTTATGCTAACTGTATTACAAGAGATGTTATATATTCATTCTAGTTTCAAGTAAAGGAGAGTTATAAATCTTTATATTTTGAACACCTCAAGTGGTAGAACTTATGCTGAATTGTTTAGAGTTATTTAATATCTTATATATCCAATCCATATCCTCAGTTGGAGATTTCTCTATTAGGGATCCCCCTGAAGAAGCATCTAGAATGTTTTGATCTTTTTATAGAATTCCTTGATAGAATAAAACTAATAATAGGTGATGTTTAAATGGTTGAAATGGATAGGATGCAGTTAGATTTTTAAAACATTCCCAAAACTCATAAAAAGTTTCTCCATTGGATTTTATAATCCCATATATATCCTTACTCATCTAGTTACTTCTTAACATTGGGGAAAAATTATAAAGGAAGAACCTTTGAAGATTATCCCAAGTGGGGACCTCTCCGATATGTAAGAAGTACATCCATTATTTGGTTAACCCTTCTAGTGAGAATGAAAATTACTTCTAATATATTATTACTTATGATACTCCTCTAGTTTTATAGGTTTTTTACATAGTCTCAAACTCTTTCAGATGCTTGTTTAGGTCTTCTCCTGCCGATCTATGGAATTTAAGTAAAAGTGAAATTAGTCCATGATTAAGTTCAAAATCACATTAGATGTAACATATTATTATTATTATTATTATTATTATTATATATATTTGGTACACATAGTTATCTAAGTTTTTTATTAAATTGGTCCAAGTTTTCTTCCATGTTATCATTGCCTACAGAAACTCAAGATGAAGTATAAGAGGAGGATATAGATTTTGTCAATGGAATAATGACTAAGTCACAATCCACTTATTCATTAATTCCAATATTTTAGACTCTATCCAAAAAATTTATTATAACATATAGATTAAATAAAAATAGGTGATCATAGCTAGAAATAGTCATGAATTGAAATCATTTCAAACAAAATAAAAACACAAAAGTCAATCAGTAAAAAATGGTTTTCCTATTAGGAAATGATGAAAGGTTGAATATGTGTGGCCATCAAGGACTGGAAGCCAAAAAAAATTTACCCATGAAATATCATATATATTAAATCAAGTTATCTCTAGATAGGAATAATTTTCATTATTATTTGTGTTTTTTGTGATGATTTGGTTTGAATTGGAAAAAATAGAACAATTTTGTGTGTGTATATGTGTTTGGAAAGAAACAAAAGAGTGTTTGAAATATAGTTTAAAAGAAATAGTCTTACCTTATTTAATCCCCCACCTTATCTATTAAATCATAATTCATTAAATTAAACTCTCCCATAATCTCACTAACCATTTGATACCTCAATTGATTCCCCTCATCCAGTATTTTCAGTTCGAATAGGGATATATAATGACCATGACACTCCCCACTCTTACCTAGAAAATTGATCATAAAAACTAATCACTCCTAGATCAATCAACTTACCTCTATCATTAGGGAAATGAAAAAAATCATGGTTCCTACATGTGTAATATAAGAATAATAGAAGGAATAATTAAAATGTAATAAATACTATAAATGTCAAACTATCTATAATAAATAATCATTTCTAATAAGACAAATCAAGTGAGAATTTATCATTAAATGTATTAGTTTGTTTATATGGGGTAGGGGAAGTATCCTTGAATCATCTACTAAGGTTTTAGTGTTCCATCACTAGAGTTTTTTCACAATAAAAAATAAGAGAATAAAATATAGCAGAAATACCATAAAAAAACAACCCTCTCACAATAGTGAATCATGCTCCCTTTTATAAGGAAGGATGAATGTTTTTGGAACTCTATAGAAGTTATTATGATCCTCATGTGAGTCTATAATGCTTGATATCCCCCATGTGGATGAAAAAAATTATTTTTCATGCATGCATGAATGAATTTCTCCGTTGAACCCATTAGATTTCCTCTTCCTCCCTCATATAGTATGTCTCCCATATATTCGCATCATCTTTTCTCGATTTAGATATATAGTTAAAATATAAGTATTTAATTAATATTATTATGCCTATTATGATATACATATGTAATAGAGATGAACTATATGGCCACAATACTTCGATAGTTCTCTTTTTTCATCATAGAATTTTTTTTCCTAAATTTTATCCTCTTGCAACATGACTATATTTTCCACAACACGGGCACCATGATACTTACATTTTATGCATATATTTTTTGGTATTTAAATACATTAATATTGAAAAATTAATTTATAACTCTTTTCTAAATGTCTAATTTTTTTAATCCTTGGTAGGATACCATTATTAAAGGATAATGAGAAAAAATATCCAAACTAATCGAGATTTCCACTAAAAGAATACTTTTTATAATGAAGGATGGAAATAGAATGATTTTGGGGGTTAAAACTAAATAACCAAGCTAACATAAAGAAAAACCTACTAGAAATTGACAATTCATGTCATCAATATAGTTTAGAATATGAATGAGACACAATACGTGAAGTCAAAACCTGAAAACCCACCAAAAGGAGTAGGGGTTAAATGATTCATAGCATGACTACACCTTTCACATCATGAATGTTGCAAGACTCACCAATAAATTGATGATTTCAACAGAAAATTCTATGGAAGACTCCGACTATTGACTCAGATCACCATTAAACAAGGTGATTGATCTAGGATTCATAAATGACTGAATTTATAGTGAATTAAATCCATCCCAGGTACCCCTAATCCATATAAATAAGAGGGTTGGGGTTCTAGTATAATTATTCAATCATTGGGAGGTGCTTCCACTGGGATTGAAGTCTACTGCTGCTATGATAATTGTACTAGTGTTTTTATTTTCCCACCCATCATGGCTAGAATTAAACGGTAGACTTTGTGTCATGGTGCACATGATAGAGGGTATTGAATGTATAATGTATTTTAATTTTTAAATTTCAATTCATTTTGGTATTTTATATTTTGTCTTTATTGATATCCCTTCCCTATTTATTTTGTATGACCATTACTGGAGGGGTAAGGAAGTGTGATTTAATTTTTGTCTTTTTTTGAGAATGACTATTTCCTAATTAGACTGAATTTTCTTTGTTCAAAGTGAGATCTAGGGTTTATAATTCCACCATGACCGTTGTTCTAACTATTATCCTATGTTTAAATAAGGTTTTTGGTTACCCATATATTTTATACTTTGATGTATCTAACCATGATAAAAAGATATTTTAGGATGTAAATTTTTTACCATGACAATTGGATCCTCTAAGACCTAATTTCAATAACTACATGATTGTTAAGTAATTATTTCATTCCTTTTTATTCCATGAACCTAGATTCATTTATACTGAAAACTCTTTTCTTATTTTTCTCTCTCTCATTCTTCAAAATAAACATGAACCATAATTTAGATTTAAATTATTTTAATCATAAATTAGTCTAGGAATTTACTATTTAACTAGTATTTTATCCAGTCTTGCCTCTTTGGGTTCAAACTCAAAATTATATATCCTATAATACCCTATAGTTTAGTGATCTGTTTTCTTTATTTTTTTTAAATTTATAAATTCAGTAACCCATTGGGAATTAAAGATTCCTATAGGGCTATAAAATATTTTTTAGCATTTCCAATGATAGGAGTGGAGATTATTCTAATTTAATAAATTTGAAAAAATATTTTCTTATCTTTTATATTTCTTGATTTTAGTATTGGATGTTTCCTTTATTATTTTTATCACTTTTAATACACTAGGGTAATTTTTTCTATGATGGAGAGGATTCAATGAAAAGACACGCTTACCTTCCTTTTGAATGATTAAATTCAAAAAATCGAAGAATTAAAGATAATGAATAATCAAGAAAAAGAGTGCCCACATCCATACCCAATAAAGGAAGATACAATAATCCATAGTGTGAAATTGAATTTCAAAGAGGAACATTATAAGAAAAAAATAATAGACAACAAGGAAGATGTAATTATCACTTTAGAATCTAATTTTTTCCTTTACATGATTCCCTCTCCTTTTTAGGGTTATAGGATTAATATGAAGTAGTCGATATTATTTCTTAAATTGAGTGGGAAATGAAAAATTAAGCGAACCACAATAAGAGGAAGAAAAAGAACCAGAATAAGGGACTTCAAATATTGATTTATTACATATATATCTTGAAAAATTAAGATCCTAACTGAAGGAAAAAAAGAAAAATAATAGGAAAAGATATCTTCAACATTTATAATAAAATTTTTAGAATATTTAATAGCACCATAATAATAGGAATAATAACCATCTACACTTTTCACTAACTACATTGAAGAAAAATAAGCAGCATCAATAGAAGAAGTTAAGGATCCGACTACTGAACATTAAGTGACTATTGTAGAAGTTAAACACATGGATCCAAAAGTTAAAATAAATAATTTTACAAAGTCAGGATAGATATATAAATCATTTTAATTATGTTCATACTATTAATAATATCATCACCTTCTATAGAATTCATACCAAATTTATCAAGGATAAGAAGTGTTGATCGTGATGCGTAACAAAATCAAAATTGGGTTAAATCAATATGTTTAACCTTATATCACTCTACAATAAGATAACCAAAGTATGGTTGAACTAAATGAATGATACAAAAATATCTTTTGGGATGCAACCATTTTTTTATCACTTTATAATATTTCATATATATTACTTTATTAGGATTTAATTTCATATTAGGATTTAATTTCAATTACATAATAATTTTGAGAATTATTGATTGGTCCTATACTTTCACCTATTTATTTTCATTTTCAGGTACAAGATGAAAGCATTAGTAAGAATAAAGGATAGATTTTCAAGGTCACTGAAGAAGATCCATGTCATAAAAACATTCATTAAGTGAGATACTAATTCAAGAAATAAACCATTTTCATGATGTGAACTGTCATAGGATGAACGATCATAGACTAATAAAAAAGAATCATAGAAGGGAATTAAGAATTTTAAGACTATATTTTTATATTTTACTCTCCATATTTAATTTATTTTATAAATTTTAAATATCAAATTTCATGACCCACATTTAATTTTTACTTTAATCCACTAAACTAAGAGACATAAACTACTTAGGATACTTTCCATTACATGTTTTTAAATTACTTTTCAATAAATTTGAATGAAAAAAATAAGAGAAATAATTAGTAGATATAGTATGTGGTTTTGGATTTGATAAATCATGATTTATGGAGACTGGTTAATAATTGTAAATGATTTTTTTCTGAAAATTTTCATACCATGATGTTTGTGTTAATTTAATTTATTATTCATATGAATTCCCATGAGATGTTTTCCTAACCATACATATTATTCCCAAGACATTATATGAACCAATATTTTCCATTTTAGATATAGTATTTTTTCTTGAGAGACTCGATTATCTTCAATTCTAGAAATTTCTTGGCATCTTATCAAAGATATGACTGAAAAAAAATCAATTTTAATATGATTGAGTCATTTTTTTGTTTAACCCTTTATCATTGGAACCACCTTACATTAATCCATTTTAAGACTATAGGATCCATGAACAACCTTATTAATAAAAGAGTCGCATTGGAATCCTATTTTATATATTTCTATCTTACCCTAAATATATTTCATGATTTTTAAAAATAAGTACGGGGCAATGGTTCCATAGTATAAGTGATGTATATATTGAAATGTATAAGTGTGTGGGAGAATTATTTTGATATTTTTAGAGTGGATCATGATTTTTATACATTATATTCATGGTACACCCTCTTGAAAAAATTGTTTGTGTCTTATAAGGAAAAAAATCACCATTGTTAGGCCGATGATCTTTTGATCATATGTGGTTATGTGGTGAATGAAATTTTTTTCCCAAATAAAACATTAAAAAAAGAAAAAAAAAGAAAAAAATAGGTCACATTTTTCGTTATACTTTACTGTGTAATGATCCTTCTTTGAGATATTGGGGAAGGGGTGGCATTAATTTTATAGAGGAGATTTCCATTGAGTTGTTTTTCATTATCATGGAAAGTACTTTAGAGTGAACCTCAATTTTTTTACTTTACTTTATTTACATCATTTATATACATACCCTAAGCCTCAGAGTAATTTTAACCTTAATTAAGAGTCCTCATGATTAACTGTGATATCAGTCTTTACGTGGTGAATATGCCAGATACCTTGAAAGCCTATGGTAAGTGATGTGTACTTGAGGTATGAGATTAATTTCACTTACATTTTTCACTTTTATAATGAGTATAAAATTTAAATTAAGTTTAATTTCAAATGGAATGAATATTGATAATGAATTGGAAAATAAAAATATATGAATGAAAATTAATGGATATTTAAAAATAAGAAATTTAGAATACTTTATTGACTTATTTCTCTAAAAATTGGGGATTTAATGAAACTTTATTGTGTGATTATTGAACATTTAATTTCCCATTTAATTAAATTTATTTTATTTAAATTTCATTTAAATCATGGTTAGGTGATAATCCACTTTAGTATGATGAGATTTCATTCTTGAGGACAATACTGAATTCAAGTGTGGTGAGATTTGATACTTACAGTTCATGCATATCTTTTTTGGTATTTAAATGCATTGATCTTTGTAAGTTAATTGATAACTCTTTCCCAAATGTATAATGGTTTATTCATATTTGGAATGATACCATGATTAAAGGATAATGAGTAAAATGATAAAAAAATATCAATATTTCCACTAAAATAATATTTTCTATGATGAAGGATGACAATGGAATTATTCCAGGGGTTATAATTGAAGAGATGGGTTGAAATAGAGGAAAACTTGCTGGAAATTTCCAAATCACATCATGAATATAGTTCAGGATATGAATGAGATATATGACGTGAATTCAAAACATAAAAAAACCAAAAAATAAGGAGGGGTCAAATAATTAATTGTGTGAATACAACTTTCACGTCGTGAATATTGCCAGAGCCAATTAGAAATTCCTAATATTGATGGAACATTCTACGGAGCCTCTAACTTTTGACCCAAATCACTATTAAACATGGGGATTGACATGATATTCATAAATGAACATATTTATAGAGAATAAAATCTATCCCAATATTTCTTATTCTCAATAAATAAGAGGTATATGGTTCCACTCAAATTATTCAATCATCGGAAGGTGCTTCTGTTGGGATCGAAGGCTCCTGCTATAGTGATGATTAAATTAGGGTTTTTATTTTCCTACCCCCTCATGGATAGAATGTGGGGGTATAATTTTTTCCATGGAACATGTGATAAAGGGTATTGGATGCATAAGGTATAAATTGAAATTTATGTTGTGACTTTATGTTTTTTCTTCATTTCTATCCCTTCCCTCTTTCTTTTGCATGACCATTGTAAGGGGTAAGGAAGTGTGATTTAATTTCTTTCTTTATTTGACCATGAAAATTTCCTAGTTATATTGAATGATATTTGTTTAATATGATATGTAGGGTTTATACTTATACCATGACCATTGGGGTTGATCTTATCTTATGTTTGAATACGATTTATGGTTACCCATTATTTTATAATATTATTTGACCATGATAAATGGAGAGTTTAAGATAGAGAGAATTTACCATGATAATTGGATATGATATGACTTAATTCTAAAGATAACATGATTGTTAATTTATTATTTAATACCTTGTTATTTTATTAACCTAAATTCATTATTTCCCGATGCTCTTTTCTTATTTTCTTCTCCCTCATTATTTAAAATCCACATGCATCGTAGTTTATATTTAAATTATTTTAATAGTCAATAAGTCATGGTATTTATTATTAAATTAATATTTTCTCCAACCCTGAATCTATGGGTTTGACCTCAAACTTTTATTTTCATATACTACCATGTAGTTTAGTGATTTTTTTTGCTTCATGTTTTAAAATTTTAAATTTGGTAACCCTGTGGAAATTAACAATGCCCATGAGGCTGTCAAGCCAACATATTATCAGTGGAACCAATTTATTTCAAGTAATTATTTATGTAAAAAGTAATATCTTCATGATATGTATTTATATAAATTTTTTTCCTTTGTGTTTGGTTTTAGAATCATCACTGTGAAACTCCATCTTCCACGATGTGAGAGTTTGATTCTTCAGAAATGCTAAGTTTAAAATGTTATACATCTTCAAAAAATTTCTTATTTAGAAGAGACAAAATATTAAATACTAGAAGATATATTAAGTATTATTCCTATCATTTTACATATCACCATGAGGAAAATAATTTACTAATTTTTACATCTTCTAATAATTATCTTATGTATCGGGTGCTTCACCCCCATAGAAAAGTGATTCCTCTTACTTATCACTACTTGAAAGAGAAATATATTACACATAATTACAACATAACTTATATATTCATAGAAATATTATGTATCTCTTATAAATTTTTACATATCAAAATACTATCTTACATATTTGACAAGTATTTTCCACATTCGGGCCTCAAATTAGGACACATATTACATATTGATTGACTATTTCAATTCCCAAATACTCTAAGAATATATTATGTATCATCTGTATTAATATATATATCATTCCTTTTCCATATTTCCTTAGTATTTAACTTTTAAAAATTCCATATCAGTTAATTTTTTATTCCAGATCTTCCTGTTTCCCTCATATTCTAGATATTAAACTTCTGGATTACTAAAAATTATCTAAAAATCATTAAAAATCACAACCATGGTGTAGGATTCATTAATATTAAGTTAAAAATGATAAAATATATAAAAATAATGGTTATTGAACCTATTTACATTAAAATACAAAGTTAGCAAAGATTCATGTTAAAGCCAAATTATTTAGAATTAAAGGAAATTTAGAGTGAAAATTCAAAAAATCCTAAGAAAAATTTCACAAATCATGGTTTGATCAACCTTAAAATGGAATAATAGATTTTATATGAATTTTATTTTTTAAATCAAAATTTTAAAATAAATAATTTTGGTTGAAATTAAGTTATGAAATAGCAAAATCTCAATTTTGATCCAGAAATTATAATATAGTATATCATAATGATCATTTCCCTTTCTTAAAATTATATTATATGATAACATAATATGTGTTTATTAGTCATAGGGTATGATTGGTCTATATCATATAGTATGATACATCAAAACCTATGGTTTTGTTTTGCATTATAAGTTACAATATAGGTTATATCATAGGTATAAATGAAATCTAGGTTCCATAAAAATAGTGAATTGTGTCTTAATGATGATATAACATATAATTTCAAATAAAAAAGGTGCATACACAAGGGTTACACCACTAGTAAGATTTTTATATTCCTTTGTGTGAAGGGTAACCTTTATGAATTCCTCTATCACAAAAGTAGAAAATCGGAAAAGTCCTATATATAAGGATCACATTGTTTGATATATAAGTGTTAATATTCGATATATAAGGATCACTCTAAAATATAAACAAGGTCCACTTCCTTTATCATAAAAGATAAAACTATGATATATAAGGGTCAAGATGCACAAGGGTCACACCATTGGAGCCCTAAATACGTAAGTCTCTTCATCACATAAGTGAAAACCTTATGCTAACTGATTATCATAATCATTTATAGGTTTATAATTCATAAAATATGAATGATAAAACTTAAAAGGTATAAGTGTTACAACCCTATAAATCAAATTTTATGATTCCTTCTTTATTATTAGATACCATTTGTAAAGAAACACGTTTTTCTTAAAATTCAATTATGAATTGAATTATATAATTTATAATTTTCTTATAAATCATAATAAATTGTATTTGGGGATATTTATTAATTTTTAAAAGTGTTTATAAATTAATTGATCATAAATATTTTACAATTAATTAATTAAATGTTAATGAAACATTTATTAATAAATATTCTATAATATAAAATATTAATATTGAAATATCCTTTACCAATTATATGATGCACCTTATAATTTAGAAATAAAGTGTTTATTTATAAATTATAAGGTTAATTTATAATGTGTTTATAAATAACAAAATAAGACTAAATATAAAAGAGTTTATATTTAAATTATGAATTATTCATAATTATTTATTTGAAATTTTTCAGATTAAAGAATTATTTTTAAAAATTATTTAAACCACATCAAAATGTGTTTTGATAATTGATTTGGTCAAGGCTTAAATAAAAAATAAAAAAATATGAGATACTTGGTTATGTAAATAGTTTACAAAATAAAATTAAAATGTAAAATGTTTATATTTAATGTAATATCATATATTTAAAGTAAATGTCATATAATTAATAATATGAAGGAGTTTATATTAGGAAATAAATATAAAGTGTTTATATTTATTAAAAATTATGGAATGTTCATAATGTTAACTAAGTTATAAAGCATTTATTTTAGGTTTATATATATATTTCCCATAAATATTTATATCATGTTTAAATTTATGGATCATTAATTTATTTAAAAGTTATTCCCTGGTTTATTAATCATATTTATAGTTTTTTATATTATGAATATGTGTATGATTTATTTTAAAGGTATTTTAACTACTTATAAGTTAGCATACATGCATTTAAGAAGTTAGATCTTATGTATGATAAATAGATTTAGTTTTTTTCTACCTCGAATTTGTTTTGTATTGAGTTATAAGATTGAATTAAGTAATTAATTATGTTTTTTACATATTAGGTGTCAGGATTATGTTGGATTTGAGATCTCTCTTGAGTAAAATATCCCGAGTAGAGGGAATTTGGGTTAGACATCCCCCTAACTCTGAGGCTTATGATTTGTTTTAGAAAAGTGGGTATTGACTATAATTAACTTTAGACTTACTAATATGGATATTTTTAATTTCATATATTTATTATTCTTTACATGAATGGGTTTCATATACCTTATACATGATATAAATTTGGACATATATGAATATAATTGGATTTTAATCTAGCTCAGTAACACATGTTATTAGTTATGTAAAGAGTTACACATTAATTTGGTTTAAACATACTGATTTGGAATAAGGAATAAGATTCCAAACTAAATAATTATAAGCATAGGTACATGTAAAGGGAATATAAGAGATGACATGGATAAATTAAATCCCTTAAAAATATTAAGTGTTTGATTCCTTTCAAAGCAGCTCTTGTCAAGACCTCGATCATCCAACTAGGTAGTTTCATGCCATATCTAGGTTCCCCTAGACTATCTTGTATAAGGTAAAAAAGTAATGAGATGTATCTAACCATTATATACCTTGTTATTAGTGTTTTATTTTGGTTACACTTAGCTGGGATACACTAATTAGAATAGGTTACTAGTGAAATAAAGTTTGGTTTTTTAAAAGGTTGGGGCTGAAGCCTCAATTTATTATTTAAAGCAATGACCTATTTAGTGTGGGTAGAGGGAGACCCATTACATAGCCCTAAGGCCCAAGGCCAAGTGTCCTGAATATAAGGATTAAAAGCCCATTTTTTGGCCCAAATGACCCCTTGGTGAATAGTATTGCTACAATACCTGCGCTAATACAATACATGCTATAGTACCATCATCACTACAGTACCTGCTACAGTGCCTCCTCCACTATAGTGTCATAGCTGCTATAGTTCCACTGCTGCTACAGTCCGCCGCTGCGACATTACTGCAACAGTGCCCTGCTACAATACTGCTATAGTCCCATAATTTTTCCCCTGCTCGGATTTGATCCTGGGTCTTTTGGATGCCAAGTAGAAGAATATACCACATGGGTACAAGCTCGTTTGAAAGTTTGGTTTATTCTTATGATGGATTGGGAAACAAGTTATCTATTCAAATTTTCAAAAATCATATATGATATGATTGGGATGGTTCCCTACCTAAATAACAAAGTGATTATATGAATGCCATAATAGATTAATTTGTTAACAAAAAATCTTAAGCAAAATAAAATTATATATGTTATAGTAACCCCTTATTGAGTGGAAAACTATTGTTGTTGCTTAACAGCTGAATATAGATTCTTATGAGAATCATAAATGGATTCACCTAAGGTTTTAAAAGAATCAGATAAAAAATTACCTAAGAAACTTTAGTCTTCACTCATATACTCAATAATATTGAGTATTCTAATGAATAGGTGAGATTTAAGGTGTCCTCTAAGGATTACTCTAGTTATGGAATTAATTATTTTATCATTGATGAAAATGTTTTGACATTGTGAATGAGTTCAATAAAATTTTACCTATTATTCTCAAAGTGTCAGGAAGTAGATCTAGTTTCCATAAAAACTGGAACCTAACCTGGTCCATGGAAAGGCCCAAATGTTTTTTCCTATCCCTATGGGCTAAAAGAAGTGCTCGGGTATCACAAATAATGGTTTGGGAATGATTTACACAATTTTGGAATCATAAAACAACAAAAAAACTAAATTTGAAAATTCATTCCAAACAAGATTTAAATAAAATTTAGGATTGAAATATATGGTTTTAGACAAATCCAAAGATAAAAATAACTCAAAATTATAAGCAAATAAAACTCAAGAACCACCACATGGTAAGGGGTCATCATCCCCAAGCCTTCTCCACAACACCACACCAAGTATTGAAGCTAACAACCCGAACTGCCATCTCCAAAGACCTTGACCTTACCTATGTCAAAAAAAATTAGGTATACCTACACCCAAATTTGTAATTAGGGTTTCATTCGAAGCTCAATAGGATTTCACTCAATAGATTATACATGGTAAACATTTTAAGACAAAAATATTGAAAGGTTTTATAAATGAGAAATGCTAATGAAAATTTTAAAAAGGATACAACTTGAAATGAAAATAGTTTTTACGGGATCATATTTTAAGAATGAAAAAATTTGAATAAAACAAACCTTATGCTGAATTTTCCATCAAAACACACTGTATGACTATGGTGAGTACCATGTAGTCAATGATCACTAGTCGCAAGAACACCCCTATGCACTAGCTAGTTGTGGGGTCCTAAGTATATCGTATCTCAGTGCAAATGTATCCATAATCAATAACCTTATTGTGCATAAGCCTCTAGGAGAGAAAACCCCAATGTACTAGTAGTCCCCAAACATCCTCAAAATTTAGTTAGTGTTGTCATCTTCAAAATTTCTAAGTGAAACAGAGACGATACCACTATCGGATCACTAGCATACTAGTCTTAGTCCACCCACTTAGGTACTCAGGTTTACCTCATTATGATTAATCAATTTACACATGTTAAAAATACCATTTTCACATAAAAACACCACTTCTAAAACATAAACATGAAAAAAGTACCTAACATTCCTTTTCACCCTTTGTGTAACTCAATAAACCATGCAAAACTTCTTATAAAACAATTACAAGTAGTAAAACATGGTTTTGGACACCAAAATCCCTTAAAACCCTCTTTCAAGTCCAAATGAGCATTAATACCATACCCATAAATATTTTTAATACCTAAAAACATTTAATAAAACCACTTCATGGATCATAAAACAACCCCAGATGATACAACATTGAAAACACATGAAAAACACCCAATTTCTTGCCAAAATGCAACTTTAAAATTAAATTCTCAATCAAATCTACCAAAGATGATTTTCATAGAATCCTCAAAGGATATAAAACATTCTAAATAGGTTAAATAAGCAAGATAAATTCATCCAGGAATTTTTATCCATGGAAACACCTACCTTATATGTCAAAAACCCTAAATCTTTGTGCGAAACTTCAACCGCACCACCGCCACACCAAAAGAGAGTGAAAATGAACCCTAAACCATATTATTGGACCAAGAAACACAAAATAAAACCCTAGTTATGAATACCTAGCTACTATAAATTTGGAACTTTATGAAAGGTGGAAGAAACCATAAGGAAATGGAAGAAACAAATAAGGAAATCACTTACTTGAAGAAGCTTGAAGTTTTCCCTAACAAAACCCATTCAAAAATGAATTCCAAGAGAGCTTGAGGAATCTTGGAAGCCTTATATGAATGAGAGGCATGAATGGGGGAAGAAAGGTATTCATTAGGGTTAAACCTGAAATGAAAAAATTGGAATTAAAAAACATTTTTAATGAGTTGGAGAACTGTGCATGGTTTTTCTGCACGTTTAGTAAACCATGCGGCCAAACTGTGCGCCCAATTATATCCACTCAAAACATGTCCAAAATCTCCCAAATTCAAGGGAAAACTAGGGGAAACTTGGGGGGGGGGGGGTTATGAAAAGAATATAAGAGAAAAAAGTTCCTTAAATGAATAATATGTATGTGAAAATTCTCCCCACCATGAAAAAGTTTCTCCCTAGAAAGTCATCCTGAAGATTGATCAGAAAACAAGAATGGGTATTATTTATCAACCCATGAATTTAACTCCCAAGTATCATGAATATCATTAACATGCTTCCAAAGGGCCTATACCAATGGAATATACTTCCCTTAAATTAAATTCTCTTAAGAATCCTCTATTCGAACTGGCCACTCAAACACTAATAAATTGGTCTTTATCTCTAACTATTCCCAATTCAGCACATGAGAGAGATCCAGATTGTAATTATTCAACTAGGATACATGGAATATGTAATGAATATATGTCAACTGAGAGGGAAAATCTAACCTATATTCCACCTTTCCGATGCGCTCGATGATCTCAAAAGGTCTGACATACCTCGACGTTAGCTTTCCTTGCTTTCCCAAATGTCGATGACCCAAACGAGGGGACACCTTCAAGAATACCTGATCACCCATCGAAAAATAAAAATCAAGATGACTTTGGTCAGTATAAGATTTTTGGAGACTCTGATCTATAAATAGCCGCTGCCTGATCAACTTGACCTTCTCAGATGTCTCTTTCACATGGCTCATCCCCAAAAGCGAGGTCTTACCTACCTCAACCCAACACACAGGGGATCGACAAGGCCGACCATAGAGCACTTCAAAAGGAGCCATTATAATTGAGGATTAGTAACAGTTATTATAATAAAACTCAACCAATCCTAAATGGCTATACCATTACCCACCAAAGGCTAAGACATATGCGTGAAGCATGTCTTCTAGAATCTGATTTTCCCACTATGTATGATCATTCGTCTGAGGATGGTATTTCGTGCTCATCTTAATCTGTGACCCCAAATCATTATTAAGGCCTTACTAAAACTGAGAGGTGGAGTGTGAGTCTCTATCTGAAATAGCTGATAATAAAACACCATGAATCATTACCACCTCCTGAATATAAAATCAGACCAACTCATCCACTTTAGTTGTATCTCTAATCGAAATAAAGTGGGATGATTTGGTCAAATGATAAATCCCCTCCCAAATAGAATTCTTACCCTAAGGTTTAAAAGTTAATCCAAAAATAAATTCCATGGTTACCTTGTCCCACTTTCAGGTAGGAATGTGTAACGACTGAAGTAAACTAGAGGGCCTCTGATGCTCTGCTTTCATCTATTGACAAGTATAACACCTCAATACAAAATCAGTGATATATCACCTCATACCTAGACACCATCACTATAGATGAATGTCATAATAAATTTTGGTTTCTCCAGGATGAATTCCCCACTGAGATTGGTGGCTATCCTGCTTCACCACCTTCCTCAGAGACAAAGACACCACTGAACGACCCTTGAAACACAATATTCCCTCGGGAGATAAAGACCAATAAGAAGACATTTCCCCACCATGAAGAAACTACATCGACTATTGACATAGCTCATTACTGGGACACTTCTTCTGATTCAGCTCTAAAAGAAAAGGGGTCAACTAAATGCTCTCCAAGAATTCACCACCACTGTTCTCCTTGGTCTTTATATGCATCTGAGAAAAGAGTCTCATCAAAGTCCACTCATCACTGGAGTTCCTCAAAGCCCGCACTGGTACTTTTAAGGAATAAACAACCAAATTACCCTTGACCAAGGTATAGAAGATGTCAAAATCAAACCCCTTCAAGTACTCAATCCAATGACACTGCCTCAGGTTAAGATCCTTCTATGAGAAAATGTAGGCTTCGATCTTATAATCAAAGTAGACCAAAAACTTCTTCCCAAAGAGGTAATGATTCCAATTCTTCAAAGCATGCGTCAATGCTTCCAAATCCAAGTCACGGTTTTAGTAATTATTTTCTTGTAGTCAGAGTTGGTGAGATCCATATGCCACCACGTGATCACCGACATAAGCACGCACCCGATACCCATACCTGAAACATCACAATACACCGCATATTCCTTTCCAGATTCTAGCAAGATAATCATAGCAGTGGTTGTCAACCGCTGATTCAACTCTTTAAAGTATGCCTGACATTTTGGGCCCCATACAAACTTCACCCTCTCCGGGTGAGAGCAGTCATGGGTGATTTAATCCAAGATAAAACCCAAAAAAAACTTCCTATAGTAACTATCCAGGATGAGGAAACTCCTGATCTCAAAAACATTACTCAGCTACTCCTATGAAGTAACTACAATGTTCTTCTCGGGGTCCACTTAAACCCCATTTTTTGAGATCCCATTCCTTATAAACTTCACTTCCTAGATTTATAAAGTGTACTTGGATAACTTTTCATAAAGGTGGTGATCTTAAAGAGTTACCAACATGATCCGTAAGTGATTCTCATTCTATTCCTCATATCTAGAGTAAACCAATATTTTGTTCAAAAATACCACAATGAAGGAGTTGAGATATTGATGGAACAACCTATTCATGAGCACCATAAAAACTACTGGATCGTTGGTTTATTTGAAAGACATGAACAAGTATTCAAAGTGGTCATACCTGCTTCGAAAGGATGTATTTAGGATATATGCCTCTCTCACCCTGACTTGGTGGTAACCCAAACACAAGTATATTTTATAAAACCACTTTTTGTCGTTCAGTTGGTCAAACAAGTCATCTATTCAGGGAAAAGAATACTTGTTCTTAATGGTTACCTTATTCAGCTTCCTGTAGTCAATGCACAACCATAGGGATCTTTCGACCTTCTTCAAAAAAGGACAGGAGCGTCCCAATGAGAGAAACTCATGCGAATGAATCCTTAGAATTCCAAATCATCTAGCTATACCTTCAATTCCCTCAACTTGATAGGGTCTATATGATATGATGGAAGAGATATCATATGTGTTCCTGATGCCAAATCAATCGAGAAATCCACCTCCATCTCTGGGGAAAAGATTGAAAATCATCTGGAAATACTTATGGGAATTCATCCACTACATGAGGCAATCCACCCTCAGGAGCACGACCATCATCCTCTAGCATGAGAGATGATAACAAAAAGACAATATTTCCCAAATCTGGGAGTAGTGGTCCTGCACGACCTGACTAAGGATCCCATTCCCCAAGTAAAACTTAAGGACTCCCACTAGGTACCATGAAACACACCCACTACCTATAGAAATAGATATGATACTGGAAATGAACTAACCAATCCATACTGAAGATTACGTTGAATAGGTCCATATCTAAGACTAGGAGGTCCCACTCCATCTCAACCCCTATCATAGAAAGCACACACGATGGAAACCTGAGACCTTGATCCCTCTTATTTCCCAAAAGAATCACCAAATCCATAACAAAAGACAACATCTCGGTTAGAAAATTAAGAATATTCACAAAAAAATTAAAGAAAAAATAAATAGTAGCACTAGTGTTAAAGATAACAACAACTAAAGAAGATTCAATCAAAACGATACCTCATATAGTCTAAGGCCCTGCATCTGATCCCACTGGTGCCTAATCCACACCATGAAGATGCCTCATCTCTGCCTGAGAACAGTCTCTCTCCTGTGGCTCTACCCTGAACTGGCTCTGCCCAGAAGAAAATCTGGTCCTTTCGCCATGAACACCAAACCGAGATCCCACCGTCCTCGATGGCTCTTACTAAACTAGAACTCCCCTAGAATCCACTGATTTTTCCCACTTTAGAGTGGAAGTTCCACCTTGTAAAAGCGTTGTAAGTGACACATAGATCCACACTAAAAACATGGACTCAAAGAAGATGTAAATGTATGTCAAATGTGACCTAGCCTCCCATACTGGTGGAACACAATAAACCTCACATTAAAATCCACATATGAAAACTGTTTGGGAGGATGGACTGAACTACCTCCTCCCTTCTTCCCCTGCTCCTCTCGCTTCATTTTCTTCTCCGATGAACTACCACTTCCCATCATTGATATTTTCCCAGATGAACTAGACCACCCCTTATGTTCAATATCTACCATAAAATCTTGATCAACCAATTTAGCATTGGTCTTCATCTTAAGTAGGAATAACTGAGAATAGATCTCTGGTCTCATACCCCTATAAAAATTTTGGGACTTCAACTGCTCATTAGAGACCATCTCAGGTACATATCAGGCTAGCTTGGTGATGTGTTTGGCATATTCCATCACCAACTGTTCCCCCGGTATGATCTCCATAAACTTTTGGGACCTAGCATAATCCAAGACTTCAGGGTAGTACTACTCATTGAAGGTAACCTTGAAGTCCTTCTAGCTCATCTGTTCATGCTTCCTAGCTTGAAGAACTAATTCAAACCACCTGCATCTAGGACCCTCTAACAAAAATAAAGTAAATTTAACCCTAACCTTCTTAGGTGTGTTAGGGAACTCTAACATGAATTCAATCTTCTCAAGCCACTCCTCATCTTTTTGTGGTTCCATGCTACCTCAGAAAGTAGGAGGCTTGTTCTTAAGAAACTCTTGGGATTTATCCTTCCTAGGACCAAAATCATCTTATCTAGTTAGAGTAGAAGTAGAAGCTTCTCCCTATCCTAGAGCTTGGACATATCAAACCACATATTCCACCATCCTTTGATCAAGTGGTGAGGGAGAACTCTCTTTGGTTCCTCCCATTGGTGAATGGGAGATTTTGGGGGAGGCATGTTGCTACAAAAGGAAAGAGTCACAAGATAAAACATTAGTAAAAAAATTATGATTTTTTTTAGAAATAACATCAAATATAAATAAATCAAATTCATCACAACAATAAAATAAACAACTAACTCACTCCCACCCAATGTCAACATGCAGTTTGCAGCCCGCACGTCCCACCTGGAAGAGAAGTCAAAAAAATAATCCCAATATCCCCTAGTAACTCGAGGTCCATCATGAGAGGTGTGAAATAGGAAACCTACTCAAATCTAGAAATCCAATATCCAATATTCCTAGATCCTGTCTAATCAAACTCATCCTAAATAATAACATGAACCAAGGAGGTTAACCATGCTCTGATACAATTTTTTCACGAACCAGATCTGGTCACCATCAAAACCGGCACCCGAACCATTCTATGGAAAGGCCCGAAGGGCGTTACCTATCCCCATGGACAGGAAAAATTGCCTGGGTATCACAAATAATGATTTGGCAATTATTTACCCAATTTTGGAATCATAAAACAATAAACAACAATAAATAACCTAAATCTGCAAATTCATTCCAAACAAGATTTAAATAAAATTTAGAATTGAAATACATGGTTTTAGAAAAATACCAAGAGGGAAACATCTAAAAATTAGTAGAAAATAAAACTAAAGAACCAACAAATGTCTAGGGGTAATCATCCCCAAGTCTTTTTTACAACACCGCACTAAGGATGGAAGCTAACAACCTGAACCGCCATCTCCAAAGACCTTTCCCTTTCCTATGTCAAACATAATCAAGTCTACTTACACCCAAAGGTGAAAGTAGTGTGTGATACTAAGCCCAATAGTATTCCACCCAATATATTCCATGTGATGAAAATTTTAATACAAAAATATTGCAAGTTTTTATAAATGAGAAATGCTAGTGAAAATTTTAAAAAGGATACAACTTCAAATGAAAACAGTTTTTAAAGGAGCATCTTTGAAGAATGGGAACATATGAATAAAACAAACATGCTACTTAATTTTCCATAAAAACACACTGTATTCCAATGGTGAGTTCCATATAGTCAATGAACACTAGTCATAGGAACACTCCTAGGAACTAGCTAGTTGTGGGGCCCTAGGTACACCGTATCTCGGTGTAAATGTATCCATAATCAATAACCTTCTCATGCACAAGCTACTATGAGGGGAAACCCCAATGGACTAGTGGTACCCAGAAATCCTCAAATTTTATTTATTGTTATCATTTTCAAAATTTCTAAGTGAAACAACGATGATACCACTACCATATCACTAGCATACTAGTCCTAATATTCCCACCTAGATACCCGGGTTTCCCTCTTTGTGCTCAATCAAGTTCCACATGTTAAAAATTCCATTTTCATATAAAAAAATCACTTCTAAAACATACACACACCAAAAATTACCTAAAATTTCTTTTTACCCCTTGTGTAACTCAATAAACCATTTAAAACTTTTTATAAAACAATTCTAAGTAGTAAAACAAGGTTTTGTACACCAAAATCCATCAAAAAACCCCTCTTGAAAGGCCAAATTCACATCAATACCATACCTAAATATATTTGTAAGCCCTAAAATAATTTAATAAAACCATTTCATGGATCATAAAACAAATCCAAATGATACAACATAGAAAACATATGAAAAACATCCAATTTCATGTCAAAATGAAACTTTAAAATTAAACACTAAATCAAAGATACCAAAGATGATTTTATCAGCACACTCAAAGGATAAAAAACATTATAAAAAAGTTAAAAAATAAAGATAAATTCATCCAAGAATGTTTATATATGGAAACACATACCTTATATGTCAAAAATCCAAAATCTCTGTGTGAAACTTCAACCGCACCACTACCGCACCACAAGGGAGTGAAAACAAACCCTAAAACACAAGATTGGACCAAGAAACAGAAAATAAAACCCTAGTTATGAAGACCTATCTGATGTAAATTTGGAACTTCAATAAATGTGGAAGAAAACCTAAGTAAATAGAAGAAACAAAGAAGTAATTCACTTACTTGAAGAAGCTTGAAGTTTTCCCCACCAAAACCCCTTCAAAAATAGATTCCAAGAGAGATTGAGGAATCTTTGAATCCTTATATATTTGAGAGGAGAGAATGGGGGAAGAAAGGGGAGAATTAGGGTGAGGCATGGAAGGGAAAAATTGGAATTACAATTTTTTTAATAATCTAGACAACTGTGTACAGTTTTCCTGCACAGTTTTTTAAACACTGCGACCAAACCGTGCGCCCAGTTCTGTCCACTCAAAACATGTCCAAAATATTTAAAATTATATGTGTTACTAGGGTAAACTTAGGTGTAGTTAGGAAAATAATATAATAGAAAAAATTACCTTAAAATAATGATATGGATGTGACACAAAGTGTTGAGAATAGATGAACTGAACATATGATGTCTAGGTTTTGGTACAGTACTTTTAGTACAAGTGAATAAAATTTCAAAAAAAAAGAAGAAATTTTAGTTTGAAGATTCCAAAAATTCTTCTTCAAGTAACTAGTAAATGTTAGTTTAACCTAAAGGTGTTATTATGAAGTAGGATTAATGATTCCATATGATTTAATTTTCTAGATACCTAAAGAAGCTTTTTAAACTTAATGGGTTTTCTATGTTAAGCATCATTATTTTCGAAATTGATTCTTAGGATTTGAAGGGTATATGATAATGAATGTTTATTTTATAAATTTTGTGAATATATAATATTTAAAAATCAAAGTAATAATTTATAGAGATTAAAATTTGTATTCAAGTGATGAAGAAAATATTTGTTACACCAAATATTTAAATGTAAAGGATATATCAAGATAAAATAGATCTTAGTAAAGGATGTGTATAATTATCTATTTTATATTATGTGATAAGGTAAGTTTTTTATTATTAAAGAGGTATTATGAAAAATATGAGATGATGGATTAAATACACATAGTTTATGATTCCTAGGATTATATAAAATGTTTTTATGAAGAAAATAAGGATACATTTTTTTATCTAAGATAAAAAATTTATCCATTTGTTTATTAAAATATGTGGAATTGAGATTAAAATACTATCAGTGGAATATTTTAAAGAATAGTATTTTTCAAAAAAAAAATGATCCAAACACATATAATACCATATATGATAAGGATTTAATAGTTTATTTGTTAAATATTACAACTAAAATAAAATAAGTGTTACAATCTAACACAAGTTTGTGTGTCTTAGTAATATATTATGAAGATAGCACATTGTCTAAGAGGTTAGTGAGAGTGTGTTTAGACTTGAATAAGTTAAAAGTTAAAAAATAAATGATTATGAAAGTCAAAAATTCAAAGTGAATTTCACTTTATATCATAAAAGGTTTAGGGTATGTTGGTATAAGTTTAATGTAAATAGTTACATTAGTTACCAAAATATTTCAAAGAAAAGTTTTATAGAAAAGGTTCTATGAATGATGATGTTTTACATGTAAGTAGTTCTAAGTAGATAACATAAGTTATTATCATCAAAACATTTCATGTTATTAAGTTAAGTAGTTTGAATATATTCAAGTAATTGAACATTAGATATATGATTTCTACATATCACCTTTATTTAAACTTTCTTTATTCATAGATGTTACTCACTAAAGAGTTTAGAGGGAGTGCTTATCAAATTGTGACATAGAGATGTGGAAAAAATTACATAGAGATGTAATGAGTTTAAAACCCCCTGTATGTTTAGAAAACCTTATCATAATATTGAAATATATCAAATATGATATGCTAGATATACTGAGATGCTCCTAAGGCTCAATGCAGAAACTTGAGTGAGGTGGGGTGTGAATGAGGGATTGTATATTTTTTATGAAATTCCAATTTTATTTTATTCCATTTTAATATTTACCTATATTTTATATTAGAATATAGTGGATATACTTAGTATTTTTTAATCATATATACCACATGCAATGCAGTAAAGACAATAAAATATGGAATGTGATATTTTTATATGGTTAGACCCTGTTGTGGGAAAACTGCTCCCTGTTGTGATTAGTTATTTTCCCTAATCATGGATTCTCTTATACACTATAAACTCAAGTGAATAAAATAGGTCTTCACAACCGCACAATGTTTCACACACTGTAACTGCTTCTCATAGTGAATATAATATTTTCAGCTTTCACTAATGTCACAAAGTCTCACTGTGATCTCTTCATATATCTATAGTCACATTGGTTCCATATCTTCCCACTATGTATATATAAGTTTTTTCCTTTAAATAAATTTAAATTAGATCTTCAAATATCTTTATATTACACTGCATTAATATGTTTTGATCTATTTCTTACCAATAATATTTGAATGACTTATATTCTTTAGGAATTTCAGCTTGTAACTTGGTCTCTATAATGAAACTTAGTCTGTTCTTGCAACATAACTTCACAGATCTTTCATATAATCTACTCTCATAGATTCCACAACTTAATCTTGAGTTTCTACGATCTTTTTAAATATATTAGTTCCTCACTATATGAAATTCTCAATACAACAGATATAAAGAACAACAGTGTAATCGATCTCTCCTCTATTTCTTCTTCCTAAACTTCGTCTTCTTAAGGCTTTGACTAGATCTGTACATTAGGGTCAAAGTCATATTTTTCTTATTTAATTTACTTATTTACCTAGATGATGGATATTATTTATCTTAGTACTGGATTTATCTTCTCCTTTGAGAGTTCAAAAGTTCCTTCATCTGACACAGTTCACCTGTATTCTTTTTTTCACTTTCCCATTATTTTTCTCTTTTATACATAGGACACTAGAAATATGTTTTATATATTTGTAATATATAAAATTTAATCAAATATATATGGGTCTATCCTCTAATTTTTCAAATTCCTTGTATATGGGAAACTCCCATGATCTTAATTCAATTTTCCTCAATAGTTTTCTCCTATAAAATGATTGGAGTTCCCTTATATTTCTCTTATTATCATTTTTATCTTTGCTAAATATCACTTCCCTATATTCTATAACTACCTCAATGAATCATATTTTTAAAATTATACCACAAAATATACATTTTAAATATTCTCTAAAACTCTATTAATCATATAAAACAAATCATCTTATGGATTAAGTCATATCATTTCAGCTTGGGATCTTCACATTAAACCCATAAAGATTCAATATTAAATCTGTAAATCTTAGATAGTATCTAATAAGTCTTCTTCATCTAAAACCTAAATAAAAAATCTCTTTGTGATATTTAAAAAATTTAATTTCAACTCTGAAATTTTCACATTTAATTTCAAGAGTTAATAAATATAAAAATTTCTCAATCCATGATTGATAAATGTCTTAGAAATTCATCCTACCTTTTTCTTATATTTCTAAATCATATATATTAAATCACAATATTTGTGATGTTTGAAATAATTAATAAATAATTTTTCATCCTCTCATATTAATTTCTATATCAAAATATAAATTTTAGAAATTCAATTTTTCATTCAGTATAATTTTCAAAATTCTACTAATTTTTGAAGTCTTATATAGAGTAGAAGTCATGCGCTGAACTAGATGAAGTCAAATGTTGGGACTTCTAAAGTCATACACGAGATTAAATTCTCACACTGGGACTTGAAAATTATAACACTAGGCACCTCAAAGTTATATGCGAGTGCTAGAGACTGATGTGAAAGGTTATACGCACTTTGTAGAGAAATCCATACATTGAGTCTCATGAAGTTATATGACACTACACAATAGTCATATGCAATATGACTTTTACATTTTTATTATTTCATTATAGAAACTACTGAATTATTCAATTTACTATAAGGGATTATTAAAATCAACTCTAACCTTATTAATATTTATAAAACACCCCAAATCCTCTTTAATTAATTGTAGAGATTATAAAAATAATCACAAACTTATTTAGCTTATTTTTAAGGCAATTTTAAGTACGTGAATAATCAAATAGAGTATTTCAATAAATCCTTTTCCTTAATAATTAAACTTTCAAATAAATATTAAAAAAGAATCATTCACAATATTTTAAACATAGAAAAAAATATCCTTCACGTGGAGTGGTCTTAGGATGGTTTCTCAAACTTTAAACTAGTTTCCTTCAATGATTTGAATTTTTTTAAACCTTTTTAAATATAGTTTACACAAGAAATATAATAAAATTTTAGTTTATTAAGATTCTCCATTATCTTATATTTCATTCAAATTTTCATAAAAAATACTATCATAATTCAATACTTATATATTAAATTAGGATTATCTCAATAATCATAATATATTAGGGGATTATCATATAGTGTCCTACTATTAAAAAATTCATTTCCAATATAGGAAACTTTCTCCTTTTCATGTTCAATGGAAGAAAATACATCTTACATTGAATTTATTTTAAATATCTATTTAAATCCAATTGACAATAAATACAACAAGAACTCTGCAATCCATTTGGGATACTTCAATCTATCCCTTTGAATTTATTATCAATAATAATTAATCTCTTCAAGTTAACTTCTCTTTACTCCTCCTTATTCATAAGAAATGAAAATGATGAATGTTATTCTCCCCCATATTTATACTATAGGGTAGGATTAAATTATATTATATTGTTATTTTTATTAGATGAAAATAGGGAAGGTCTCACAATCCTCCCATTAAGGTTTTCCTATTTTCTTGAGAGAAGGATGGAACTACAAGATTATTAGCAATGTGAATCAAGAAATCCAAATATAATTATGAATGAGATAAATTATTGTATAAAATAAGAGTGATTTAAAAAAAAACATAAAAAATATCCATATACATTCCTTATTGTGGTACCAACACTAAGATTATTCCTTTAGGGGTTTGTCAAATTTATTTTCAAGAACTTTTATAAACCTACATTAAAATTCAAAAAACATATCTAAAATGATAAAGTGTAAGTTATTTTTCTCACTATTGTTGTTATACAGTCACTAGTATTTGATGATATATCAATTATAAACTAAAATAGATCTTGTAGAGTGAAAATAATACCTCATTATTTAGGTCTTAGTTAGGGATGTCCAAATTTCTAGATTAAACAGAAATGAGTAAATCACTAAAAGATTCACCTCTTTGATAGATCCCCATCAAGGGATTATCTCCACACACCACCATGGTTGATTTAATATTTATAAAAAATATCTAATAATTTTTATACCTATTTGAAAGTATGATACCAATTAAGATTTTATACCAATTTCTAAGTTGTTCATGATGGGTGACTTTCCTTGATGTATAAGCATCACAACCTACAATATCTTATTTTCATACTTCACCTTCAATTAAAATTCATAAAGAAAAACCAATAATATATTGTAATGAGGGGGTTATTTATCAAATCTTTAGTTCTACAAGTAGGGTTGAGGCTTCTTCCTCATCCCAACAACACCATTATTTAAATATCAAAATTGTCTAGAACTTTTCAAAACTTCACTACCCTTGACTGTCTAAATATTCCCATATTTAGGAATCATGAGTTTCTATTTGTATTAAAATTTTATAATAGTTAGAATAGTATTCTTTCCTTGATGTAGCATGGTAAATTAATCTTTTTCAACTTACTCCCTTTTTATAGCCTCTTTTAATTGATCTGGCCATGTGATTCGACATTCCCTTTTTACATGAATAGTCTTCTTGTTGTGTGTTGGTAGTTATCTTAGTAATTTTATTCATGGGTGATTTACCTTTGTCTCTTAATTTTTTTTCAAGGAATCAATTTCATAATTATTAAATCTCTATGACCATAATTTTTTCACCTCCCACTCAATTCTTCTTTAGTTTTTGGGTTTTCCTTCTTGGGAAGCATCTCTAATTCATAAATATTGTCAACCACCAATCAAATTTAACTATCAATTTCTTGAATTATTTTTGGGTTCAATATTTCTCCCTTATTTATTTAATTTAATAGTAATTTTGAAATTCTCTATGATGTAGCCTTTCCTACCATAGTAGGAGAATCTTTTTCTAGTTGGTTTGCCACACTTCACATATTTCTTCACAAATTTCTTGGAAGATATCTCTCCAAATTTTTTATTTAATGATTTAACTCCCATATAAGTCATTATTACATCTATTTTATTCTTATAATATTGTTAAATTTTCTTATTATCAGTATAAAAATTGTATTAGGATGATATATACCAACATTCATCATATGTGTGACCATACTTGTTGAAATAATCATATAAGTTATCAAATGTTACAATTTTTCTTTACATTATAAATTATTCATTTTATATGTATTATACTTATTACCAATAGTTTACTTTTTTAATTTATCATTACTACCCCTTTATATTATAGCCTTCTTTGAAATCAATATAGTGGAAAGTTATAACAGTAGCCTATGGAAATGTTTTTGAACCTACAATAGAACCAACATCTTATATTAAATCTCCTTCTTTTCCTGTTGATTTAATCTATCTAGATTTTTTTCCTTGATATTTTTGGGTATAAAATGTATTTTTTGGGATATATTTTTTGAGTTTCTTTACATGTAATTTCTCACCTCCACCCTTGATACATTAGTGGGTTGACCATTATTTTTTTACTTGTCTAAATTTATATATATTTTGATTTTTTTATTCTCTAGACACCAAAGTTGAATTAGTGCAACCTTATTTTTCAGGAAAATGGGTTAATTTATTCTATGAGAAAACAATTGATGTTTCAAAAATATATTCAAGGCCCATTTTCCAACTATTTTGAGTTTATAAAGGAAAAAACATTTCAAGGACTTTAGTGGAATAAAAATTAATTATATCAATAGATTAGAAAGTTCCAACTTGAGTTACTTCTAGTTTTTTTAATTTTATTTATAGCACAATAAATTTTAGGTTGAGGGTTTTATTTTCATATTAAACTAATCTAAAATTTAGTTCCTACTAAAAATTTAGTATCTAAATTTTAACTTTATACATTTTCCTTTCCTCCAGTGGTGAATTTTCAAGATCTTTCATTATTTTTTTCTTTGACATCTAGCTGTGCATATTTTACATTCAATGAGACCTTATAATGCTTCTCAAATTCATCGTATACTTCATTAATAACATCTTTAAATACATACTTATAAAAAAAATCTTTTAAATTTTTTATCAACTCAAATATATATTTCATTTCAAAGTGAGACAAATTTATCTTTTTCTCTCACTTGCTTTGTGAATTTGTTTCATATTACAACATTTTATGATAATTAATTTTCCATAGAATCAGCCTCTTGTTCAAGCTATGTATTTTCATCTTTTAGTCCCTTTATACATGAAAGTATGCATGTAAAATTTTCAATTGGAACCATTTCAAGATATTCCTTTACTTCAAAATTAATATCACTAAGTGATTTATCATAAATGTACTCTTAATATTCTACACATCTTGAAATTAATTCACCTAAATAAAAATGATCAAAAAATTCGTCAAGAAATGTACCACTTTTAATATTTTCATATAATGGTTTATACTTCTTAATTTTTAAATATTTTTTTTGATTAATTTCATTTTTTATTCATGTTTTGTAAATCATATGTTGAAACCTCTATTTATGTTCTAAAAGGGATGATTTTTTTCCATATGAAGATCTTATTAAAGAAATTCAAATAAAAACTTTAAATTTTCAAGTAAAAACAGTAGGGAAATAAAATTTAGATCCAATAATAGGGAACCTTACAATGGTACCAATTGATATTCCCCTAACGATTAATACAAACATCTTAGAGGGGGAGAAGTGAATCATGTGTTGTCTATTTTTTTTTACCAAATTCCAATTTTCTTTGATTATATTTTACCCCATTGGAATTTTTAACTCTATTATAAATTAGTATATAGTGGATATAATTATTATTTAACAATAACATATACCATATTCAATGATGAAATGTAAGTAAACGATGAAATATGGAATTTTTGAAAGGTTTTCCCCTGATGTGGGAATCCTACTCCTTGTTGTGATTGGTTATTCAACCCAATAATTAATTATATTATTCAATATAAACTCAAGTGAAAATAATGAGTCTTCATAACCCCATAGTGATTCACAAACTGAAACTACTTCTCATAGAGAATACATTATTTTCGGTTTCTCACTGATATCGCTGAGTCACATTATGATCTCCTTACATCCCTAAAGTCACATTACCTCCACAACTCCCACCATGTGTATACAAGTTCTTACTTTAAATCCCTTAGAAATATATCTTCAATCACATTAAAACTATACTAAACCAATATGATTCAATCTGTTTATTCTTAATAGAGTATTCAAATTCCTTATTTTCCTTGATAATACAAGATTACACGTTGATCTCTTCTTGTATCAAAACTTCAATGATATTTCATAGAATCTTCTCACCAAGCTTCATCAAATAAATATTAAGCTCTTATGATCTTCAATAATATAATAACTACTCATTATTTTAAAGGATTGACAAAAAAAGTATGAACAACAACATCATAATCACTCTCTCCCCACATTCTTCTTCACAAACTTCTTCTTTTCACTGCTTCAAATGGATTTGTATAGTATGATCCAAGTTAGATTTTTTTCTTTATTATCCATTGATATCCATATGATGAATATTATTTATCGCATGATAAAATCTATCTCCTTCCTTTGAGAGTTTACTATTTCTCTCAGTTCTCATAGTTCACCTCACTCCTTGACTAATCTATTTATAGATGAGAGATTCTGATTATCCTTAATCTTATACTCAATATTGAATTTTCAAATCCTAGATAATAGATTACCGTAATATTATTTATCTATATCTTGGATAAAAAATCTCTTTTTAATATTTAAAACATTGAAGTTCATCTTGGTCATCTTCACACTTAATTTTAAGATTTTATAAATATAGTGTTTTCTCATTTTAGGATTAATAAATGTCTTACAAATTCATCCTACCTCAATCTTCCTTTTCTCAATAACGAAAATTGGATCAAAATATTTATGATAATTGAAACACTGAATAAAAATTTTTGAATCATCCCATATTAATTTATTCTTCAGAATTTAAATTATGGAAACAGAATTTTTCATTCAGTAGAATTTTAACATCCCAGGAAAATAAAGAATATGACATTTTCATATTTATTAATATTTGTGAATTAAATATTAACTTTAATTTAAAGGGGATTCTATGTTCTATGGCGTACCTAATACGCAACAATGGGTTTCTTTGAAATCTTACGTTTCACACAACATTGAGTTATACTAAAAAATAATAATATAATATTATTATTTTAAATGGTAGTTAACTCACAATCGTTGTATTGTAGGGAATGAACAGAACTAACTATAATATTATTACACATGTTTATTAAATGTTTTTACATTTATCTAATAAAATCTATAAGCTTAAAATGTGAATGAATCAAATTTTAAGCATAAACACTCTAATATTTTTTAAAAGGTCGATTTACCACCTTTTGATGGAGAACCCTTTTTAAATCTAGTTTTTGTAACTTTTATAGATTCTATTTAAAAAAAATTCTTATTTATAATTGGGAAATAAAAATTTACCTTGGCTGAAATTTTGGTATTTTTCTGATAATGTTCATTTTTAATGAATTGTGAAAAATACTACATTGAAAACCACCTTTTAATCAAATTTATTTATATAGTTAGATTATTATTTTAATTAGTTTTAAAGTTTAATTGGATTATATTTCTACCATTTAATTAAATTATTTTCATTATAAATAATTTAACTTTTAATTTGGACATAAACAAAGGTAAATCTTTTGATAATTATTATTTCTTAAAAACACGTTTTTTTTGTTTTGACAACGTGAATTAATTTTAAATTAATTTCTACCACTTATGTGTTATGAATTTTAAAAAATATATTATATATTTGGAATCAGTAGGTCCAAATTGTTTAAATAGGTAACTTTTATTTTTATACATTATGAATATTTGCTTCAATAAATATTTTATTTACCATGGTTAAAGGTTAAATATGGTAAATAAGGATGAAAAATAATATTATAATATTATTAAATTACCCTTACACATGTACTAACCCTATTTGATGATAAATTTCCGACAATGGGCACCCTTGGGTCGATTTTTGGACCCCATGGAGGCACTTTAATTTTTTTAATAAAGACAAAAATAACATAAACATAAATCTTTTTTCTAAATTTTTTTATATGGGGTTATATAAGTAATATATTTGACTAAAAATATTCATTTGAAATATAAAATATTTACTACATCATGGTATTTTATTTATATTTGTTAGAAAATAAATAAATAAACTTATTTATGACACAATGGTGGTGTAATAATTTCTTCATTAATAAAGGATTCAAATAAATGATATTATAAATATTAAAATAAATTTATTTTTAACCATTGTATTCCATACAATAATTTTATAGATTAGAATGACTTGTTATATTTTAATTAATGAAGTTTGTTCGAAATAATCAATTTGGTTTGGAGTTTTTAAAAAGTCATGATATGAATAATATTAAAATTGACATAAAATAGTTCTTAAATCAATAAATATTTTATTAAACGATACAATAGTCCTAAAAATCTAAGATTCATAAAAATGAAATATATGATTTTAAAAATGTCATTAATGATCCATTTTTGGTCTCTTATCATTTTTAGTAAATATATTAACAATATAGTATGAATATATAAGAGGACATGGTAAAAAGTTAAATAAGTTAACAAAGGGTTAAATAAAAAAATAAGGATTAAAAAATATCCAAAACATGTCCAATTATTATTGGATGATTTTATTTCGACTTAAATACAACCTATTTTATAATTAAATAAGTTTTAAACATTTATAAAAAGAAAATTATTATATAATAAAATAATATTTTCAAACTTTCTTAAAGAGCCCCTCCTCCCTCTTATAAAAATCCATCAACTCTAACCCTTACTCACACCTCTCAATCCCACTTGGAACATTAAAAATATTCCCAAATAAGCTCTAAAGATCTCTATATTCCTCATATAAGCCTTAACTTAGGCATAAGTCACTTCAAGAAATCCTTTTGGTTCAAACCAAAGGAAGTTACCTGATTTAAAGGTAACGTCTCCCCTCAAGTTATCTTCTTTTATTTTACTTCTTCACTCCCAATGATATTATTATTATTTGTTTACAAACAAAAACCAGTATAATAAATATACTATGTTGTTTTTATGTGAAGTATTCAAACTACACTTACACACACCTCCATCTAATGGATACGAACATACTGTTTCTGTGTACGACGAACTGCTGCTTCACGAAATAATGATTGTTCGATTATCTCCTACCACCTATCATGGTGAAAATTATAATGGAACTGTAATTAAATGTGATATATATTATATATATATAGTATATATTATTATTTATGTTTCATTTATATCATACCTTTATGGTTTCCATAATGGGAAAATATGATAATTTCATTTGAGGAAGTGCGGACTACCGCCTCCTCAAAGTGATATGACTCGTTCATGCAATACGTGGAATGTATAAATGATGAAATTAATAAAATTATATATGATATTATAATATAATTATAATATAATTATGTATCATTATGTTTTTGTTCCATTAAATATGAAATATAAATGAAAGTAGAGTTCATGCGTACGTACGACTTACCGTCTCCATGAACAATGAATTTCATTTCTTATCTCCAAATGTCATGTAATATTATAAATACATATATATAATTGATATATATGATATATATTATATATAAATAATTAATATAATTATGTATATAATGGACTTTTTACCACATGGACAACGTTTAATTATAGGAAGTTTATTTTTGACTCAAGTACCAAATATCGACAAAACGACCGTTATTAACTTAAATGATTATGTAATGTTTATAACATGGTAATAAGTAATATAAAATGAATAATAAACTTGAAAAAGGTTCTTAAGAAAGTATAAATTAAAATTAGTTTATTATTCATGATATTAAAGAACAAACGAGTCAAGTCGGATACGAGGTAAGGGGACTTTTTAACCCAATTTCCATTCATTGGGTTAAACTTATACATATTAATTATGTTATTCTATGAAATTTTTTGAATGAACTATGATTGTTTTAAACTTAATATACACTTATATTGGGTGTATTTTTGTTTTTCACACATATTTATGTCATTGATTCATCCTTAATGCAATGATATGTTCTTTGTATGGGAACCTTTCACTCTACTCTTCTAATCAAAGACTCCTTTTATGTTATGTATTTTAAATTTCCATTTTCTTATGTTTGGATATGTTATTATATATCTTTATTTATTTAAATTATATGTAAATTTTATGAGAGACCCTTTTCTCTCTCATAAAAGCATTTTCTGAATTTTAAAGTGACGCCGTTAGGCTGTCGAATTTCTGTAACAGAACTTCTTAACCCAATTTCAATTATTTGGGTTCAACTTCTACTTCTTGATTATGTCATGCTATAAATATGTTTGAATGACCTCTAATTGTTTTTACACTTAATATACACTTATATTAGGTATATTATTATTTTTCACACATAATTTTGTCATTGATTTTTCCTTAATCTAAGGATATGATCTTTGCAAGATACTTTGTCTCAATTTACATTCCATTGAGACTTATTTGTTGTTATACACCAATTCATGTTTATATGGTGTATATAATGCCCTTTAAAATATTATATCATGAATCTCATTATTCTCATGATATTATAAGCTTTTATTAATGATATTCCTCAATTATTTGTATTCAAGCGTCTCTCATTTGGTTCAGAACTCTTTAACTAAAATATCATTTTAAATGTTTTAAAGATTTATTCTTCTAAATCTTTCTCATTAATGTCCATGTTTTAAAAATGATTTTAAGGATTTATTTATATGTAAATGAATATTTTTAAATTAAAATTTATTTCAAAATACTCAAAGTGGTATTTAACACTTTGATTCAAAAGTCTCTTTATTAAATGTTTTAAATGGTTTTGGAAATGGATTGACTATTTCAGTATCTTGAAATGTTATATTGTGAATGGAATGTGGAAATTTTATATTTCCTTTATGTTTGTTTTATGTGTTATAAATATGTTATGGTTCTTGGGAATTGTTTACACATATGGGTGGTTCCGTATAAACATAGCGCGGGTGAGCCCGAGATAGCTCTCTAATGCTTCGGGTAACGTGACAGAGGTAAACATTAATGTTTCTCCTAATAGATTTAGGGAATATACTGTGATGGGTATCCCAAATGTAACTCCCTATGTAGCTGTGAAAGCTACAGTGTAAGTATGATATGGATTCCAAAATTTACCTTTATGATTTATGATTTCCATGTGTTATTCATGAATCTTATTATCTTGTGTGGTATGTTAAAGATTGAAAAGTATGATTTCATTTACTTATATGTATTGATGGACTAATGTTTTCTTTCCTTGTTTTATAACCCTTACTGAGTTTTTTATGCTCATCCCAAGTTTTTGAAATTTTTTTCATAGGATGTAAGGAAGGTTAAGAGAAAGGAAGAATTCAAGAATATTTTTGTCAAGAAAATAACTCTTGTTTTCTTTTAAGAGTTTTTATTTTATGAAAAAATGGATACTGAGTAGAAGTGTCTACTTTGTAATAATTGAGATGTAATGTAATAGTTATGGCCTAATTCTATAAAACTCTAAACCTAAAAATATCCTCAATGTGAATTATTAACTTAATTCAATATTACTTAATGTTTAAGGTTGGGTCCTTATAGTTGGTATGATAGGTCGGTTTAGACAAATTTAGGGATTATGATTTTTTTAGACACATGGTTAGTCTCTATATATACTCCTTAAGTTAAATCCTTATTTTATAACTTTTTCAGATCAAGTAAATTTTGTTATAAATGGAAGGAGGAGGAACTCAAACAAAATTCCTATATCTTTTTGATGACTTTCTTGTAATAATTATTGCAATGTCATGTCCAGATGACTCTGAAACATTTTCTAACATACAACTGAATTGAAAGAAATTGTTTGAGATATAAAATACCTCCACTATACCACGATACCATCATAGATCATGGGTTGTATTTAGTAAAATCCTATTTTCTCAATATTCTCATATTTTCAAGAAAGGTAAATATTATCAAGTCATTTTCAAATATTTTACCTTATTACAAGATTTTGAAGCATATTATAATTTTGAAAAAGGTGCTGAAGAAGACCCTTGCACAACCTATCTATATTGTCTTTTAAATTATAGTCTTTCATAACATACTTATGGTATTTTAAAAGGACCATTGATTGAATGTTTCAACTCAAACTCTGTCAGACTATTTTATAGAAAGTAAGTTTTATTAGATGTTTTGAAATTATATGTCATACATGATTATTTTCTAAAACTATTTTTCTGTGATCACCCATATGACCCAAGTTGTATGAGGTGTATTTGGATAAAGGAATCAGATGATTTTAAAGGATATCTAAATCATTGTTTCAATGCATGGACTATCTATCTACGTGAACAAGATGACGATGAAACTAGGTGGACACCATGATTAAGGTACAATGTTCTTTCTTTGGGAATAGTGTTATTTTATGGAGGTAAAAAAATGTTAATATATATAATATTTCATGAATTAATATATTTAGGTCATTATGAGTTAGGATGAAAATGAGAGGCATTAGATAACCATTGAGGTTAAATCATGTTAAGGTTATTTTTGAGGAGTTTATATCATTTTTGGGAATGTTATAAAATTTTATAGTTTTTGAAAAATGACAACACACAGACCATGTGACAACCCATCATGTTAGACAAAGCTATGGGAATTGAACCCATAACCAAAGTGCGATTGTGGTTTATTTCCTTCCATTGGACTACATGAAGTCCTTGGTTAGTATGACATATTCATTTTAGTTAAATGATTTTATTGATCAAGAATAAATTGATTTGGGTTCTTATGTTTTATCAAATGGATATCCTTAGTATAAGAAAATTATTTGGGGATTAAGTGATAAAGGTTATTTTGGAAGACACTTTCTCTTTTTGGGAACTATATTCCTAAGGAAAATAGAATAGTTTTAGATTTCAATTGAGGAGTAATGGTGGAATTTTATTTTGGAAGAATCTATGTTTTTATTATGGACATATGGATATTTGGGTTATTTATGGAAATGATTAACCTATCATAGAGAATATGTGATTTGGTTAATTACACTTCAGTATGATACTTTAAGAGCAGTCGATATTATTTGGAGATAAATGTTAAGATTTACTATGGAAGAATATGTGATCAAATACTAAAAAATTTTGGGTTTCAGACTTAGTTTGGATTATTTTAATGAATTTAAAGGACATTTGTGTATTTAATGGTCTTTTTTGAGATTTGGGTATTGTTTATTCAATTTTGGAGATTAAGAGTAGTATTTATTTTTTATAAAAGATTATCCTTTTTGAGGATTATGTGATCTTGTACTAACCATTTTGGTTTTGGTCAATGTCTAAAGAAATGAGAAATATATGGTTCATCTTTTGTGGATTACTTGATTCTATAGAAGTTCATTCTAGCAGTTTAGGTGTGACCAAGTAATCTTGAATACTCATTGTTTGGATAAAATATGAGTTTTTGGTAGAAACTTATTAATGGATGAAACTCTACTTGAAACTTAAGTATATTTCCTTAATTCCTTAGTCAATATCATAAAAAAATTCTATAACTTTATGAAATGGATCTTAAAACAAAAATTTTATCTGTTTACTTTTTCTACTGGGAAACTAATGACTATTTAACCCATCACAAGTTTGTGGTTTTATTGTTCTTAACTTTTTCCTGATCATGTTTTCTATCACTCTCCATCCGAACTGGATGGTTAGTTTTCTATTACAAATCCATTTTTTCATGGAATCCTAGTATGGGTTATCTTAGGTGACCTTTTTACTTTTAATTCATTCTTTTAAAGTGATAGTTTTATTGACTCTTTTTCTGATGTGGGACTTTTAATGAATTTTCCAAGCCCAATTTTAAAATGGCTAGGACGCAAAATCTAAAAGGGGGAAGGATGTAACATCCTAGGTAAATAAAGAATGTGTAATTTTCATATTTATTAATATTTTTGAATTAAATGTTAATTTTACTTTAAAGGGGATGTTATTTTCAATGGCGTAACCGATACACAACAATGAGTTTCTTTGAAATCTTACATTGGACACAACGTTGAGTTATACTAAATAATAATAATATAATATTATTATTTTAAATGGTAGTTAACTCATAGCCATTGTATTGGAAAGAATGAACATAACTAACTACAATATGATGACACATGTTTATTAAATATTTTTACATTTATCCAATAAAATTTTGAAGCTTAAAATATGAATGAATCAAATTTTAAGCATAAACACTCTAATATTCTTTAAAAGGTTGATTTATAGCCTTTTGTTGGAAAACCCTTTTTAAATATAGTATTTTTCACTTTTATATATTATATTTAAAAAAATAATATTCTTATTTAGAATCAGGACATCAAAATTTACTTTGGATGAATTTTTGGTATTTTTCTGATAATGTTCGTTTTTTAATGAATGGTGAAAAATATTACATTCAAAACTGACTTTTAATCTAATTAATTTATATAGTTAGATTATTATTTTAATTTATTTCAATGTTTAATTGAATTATATTTTACCATTTAATCTAATTTTGGTCATTGGAAGTAATTTCACTCTTAATTTGGACATAAACAAAGGTAAATCTTTTGATAGTTATTATTTATTAAAAACATGTTTTTTATTTTGACAATGGGAATTAATTTTAAATTAATTTATGCCACTTATGTGTTTTGAATTTTAAAAAATAGATTTAATATTTAGAATCAGGAGGTCCAAATTGTGTAAATAGGTAACTTTTATTTTTAGACATTATGAATATTTACTTTAGTAAATATTTTATTTACCATGGTTAAAGGGTAAATCTGGTAAATAAGGGTGAAAAATAATATTATAATAATATTAAATTACCCTTAAACTTGTAATAAACCTATTGTATGATACATGTAATACCATGGTCAGCCTTAGTTCGATTTTGGAACCCCGTGGAGCCACTTGGTAGTGATAACGATACTTTATATTAATTAATTTAACGTAAGGACAAAAATAACATAACTATGAATATTTTTACTAATTTTTTTTATATGGGGTTATATAAGTTATATATTCAACTAGAAATATTCATTTTAAATATAAAAATATTTAATAAATCATGGTATTTTATTTATAATTTTATACAATAAAAAAATAAACGTATTTATGACATAATGATGATGTAGTAATTTCTTCATTAATAAAGGATTCAAATAAATAATATTATAAATAATAAAATAAATTTATTTTGAACCCTTTTATGTCATACAATAATTTTATAGGTTAGTATGACTTGTTATGTTTTAATTAAATAAGTTTTTTCAAAATAATCAAGTTGTTTTGGATTTTTTAAAAGTCATTATATGAATAATATTAAAATTGAAATAAAAGAGTTTTTAAATAAATCAAAGCATTTTTAAATGATAAAATAGTCCTAAAAATATAATATTCATCCAAATGACATATATGATGTTAGAAATGTCAATAATGATACATTTTGGGCCGCTTTTATTTTTATAGTAAATATATTAACCATATATTATGAATATATATGAGAACATGGTAAAAGTTAAATAAGTTAATAAAGGGTTAAATTAAAAATATAAGGATTAAAAAATATCAAAAACCTGTCAATTATTATTGGATTATTTTATTTATATTTTAATATACCTTATATTATAATTAAATAAGTTTTGGACCTTTAGAAACTGAAAATTATTATATAATAAAATAATATTTTCAAACTTTCTTAAAGATCCCCTCCTCCCCCTTATAAAAAGACATCACCTCTAACCCTTACTGACACCTCTAAATCCCAATTGGATCGTCCATAATCTACCTAAATAATCTTTCAAGATCCCTATATTCCTCATATAATCCTTACTTTAGACATAAATCACTTCAAGAAATCCTTTTTTTTTCAAACCAAAGGGAGTTACCCAATTTAAAGGTAACGTCTTCCCTCAAGTTCTCTTCTTTTATTTTACTTATTCACTCCCTATGATCTTATTATTATTTTATTACATAATAACACCAGTATAATAAATATACTAGGTTGTTTTTGTAAAAAGTATTAAAACTACACTTACACACCCTCCATCTAATGGATACGAACATACTGTTTCTGTGTATGGTGAATTGCTACCTCACGAAATGATGATTGTTTGATTATATCCTACCGCCTCTCAGGGTGTCCATTATGATGAAAATATATTTATATGTGATATATATTATATTTATATTATCACTATGCTTATTTATTTTTCATTTATAGCATACCTGTATGGTTTCCATAATGGGTAAATACAATAATTTCATTTGAGGAAGTGCGGACTACCACCCCCTCAAAGTGATATGACTCGTCCATGCCATATGTGGAACGTATAAAGGATGGAATTAATAAAATTATATATGATATTATACTGGAATTATAATATACCTATGTATCATTAAGTTTTAATTCCATTAAATATGAAATAGAAATGAAAGTAGCGTTCATGCGTACGTACGACTTGCCGTCTCCATGAACGATGCATTTCATTTCTTATTCCCAAATGTTTGGTACTATTATAAATACATATATATACTGGATATATATTATATATATGATATCCAAATCATGAATATAATTCTGGAGATAATTTAATTTTTACCACATGGACAACTTTTAATTATAGGAAGTTCATTTTTGACTCAAGTACCAAATATCGACAAAACAACCATTATTAACTTTACTGATTATGTAATTTTTATAACATGGTAATAAGTTATATAAAAGAAATAATAAACTTGAAAAAGGTTCTTAAGTAAGTATAAATTAATATTAGTTTATTATTTAGGAGATTAAATAATGAACGAGTCATGTCAGACATGAGGTAAGGGGACTTTTTAAGCCAATTTCCATTCTTTGGGTTAAACTTCTACTTATTAATTATGTCATTCTATGAATATGTGTGAATGAACTATAATTTTTTTACACTTAATATACACTTATATTTGGTGTATTTATGTGTTTCAAACATATTTATGTCATTTATTTGTCCTTAATGTAATGATATGTTCTTTGTATGGGAACCTTTCACTATCCTCTTCTAATCGAAGACTCCTTTTATGTTATGTCTTTTAAATTTCCATTTTATTATGTTGGGATATGTTATTGATTAGTCACTAAAATTGGCTAATATTAATTGTTAATATCTTAATATTAATGTGTTTCAAAGTGCATAAACATCAATTTTAGTCGAATTCATAAATTGAACTTCATTTCCCATCATTGTGCAATTCATGCTTAAAGTGTCAATTTGGGACTACTCAATAAATTTCTTGTGAAAAATACATTTATCATCATTTTAATTTTATATTTTTTTATATTATTCATAAATTTATTTGGAACATTTTATCTTTTAGGTTCGATGGATGAATCCCAAGGGAAGATGAAGATTTTTGCACCTGAATGCAGAAATTTGCTGGAAAAAGCATAATGGGCCTAAGGCCCATCAAACAAATGTGGGGCCCACAATCCAATCCCAATAAAGCTAAAATTGTTACAGTAGAAAGATAAAAATATGAGTATCATTTTATTCAACTGTGGCCAGAGCTAATTCTGAAGTTTTCATGATGATAAAGGGATCTGAAGTTGAGATTTAAATGGTGGGCCCGACATGAATGCACATAAAGTCATCCCACCATTTCGACCATAACTTCCAAATGGCTACTACCAATTTCCTGAAATTTTAACAGGTCATAGAGTACATATGGATGAGAATATTTATCTGCTACTACCCCTCTAGATTCGGCCTTATTCAATTAAAAATTCACACATCAAAATGGTGGATGGATCTAGCTGGTTTTGTGGTCAACTTTGTAACGTCAATTTCCTTTTGATTATTCACCCTCCTTTTGACTCTCTTAATTGTTGGGGGGGGGGGGTTAATTGATTATTTGGGGGGGGGGGTTAATTGATTATTGGTTGGGGGAGTGGAACTAAGGATCTTAATATTCCTATATAACGAGCTGGTGGTGAAGGTAATTATCATCTAATATTTTTCCTTTCGATTGAAGTTTTTTTTTCAATTATAATTTCCTACTTTCGTTTTGTATCCGCATCGTCAATTTCCCTAATGTAAGTTTTTATTTCACATTAAATATCTTAATAAAATCTTTTCTTCTTCACTTTTTATTTTCCTTTTCTTCACACATTGATACCGTTGAATCAAGGTGTGAATTTATTCACACCAGCACTTGTGAATTCATCACACAACGGTGGAGTGCTCATTTTTCAATGTTTGTTTCTTCTTCATCAATCCCACTTCTTTAAGTCAACTACCCACTTCCATTGAGATAATAGCATTAATGGAGGACTAAAATTTTATGTGTTGATCCGAGGGAGTCACATGGGGTGAATTTAATGTTATTTTACGTTCTTAAATTCTTAAATTTGTTCTTAATTTTAAGAGTTCCTTTCTTTGATTTATCTTCTTTGTTTTCACCGACTTTAACAAAAACACATTTTGAGTGCTAGTACGATCCAATTCCTTAGAGTGCAAATTTAATTGACCCTCTAAGTGAATTGGTGATTAGCCTCGAAATTGTGTATGGATTAAATTAGAGAATGATATTGAGGAATTATTTCATTTAATGGATACCTCTTGAACCGATGAATAGGAAATTCAACAAAAAACAAATACATCCAAACAAGCACTAGAGAAAACCTTGGATCGACTCACCTTAATTAATCATTTTAATTCCAGAAATTTTGTTTCTTTTGTTCTTTAAATCAAATCACAATTTTCTTCAAATCAATCAACACCATAGTTAGACACTTTATAGCCAATCTCGCATCCAATCTTAGTGTCTCAAGGTTTCTTCATTGGTCCCTGTGGATTCGATCCCTACTTGTACTTCAATGACTGATTTTACCAGTATGGTAAATTAGGGCACAACCAAATTTTGGCGCCGTTGCCGGGGACCAATTATGTTACCTTAGAACATATTTCTATTCTTCCCCATTTCTATTTTCTCATCCAATTTCTCTTCTCTTTCCCCCTTTCTATTTTTTTGCTCCCGAAAATCACGATTCAAAATTTTCAAATACATACAATGGAGTATAATCCACAATATCCCTTCACAAACTCAAGATGGAATCAATTAGTAAATCCACATTGGGAATCACCAATATTTTTTAATTACTTTGATCAAACTTTGAATGAATACCCCACACACGATAACATAAACAATATTTGTAATGATGAATGTTTAAAAGATAAATTTCCATACCTATAAAGAATGATTGAAAAGATAAATAATGAGGAAGTCCATGATGTACAAACATCTATCAACTCTAATCCTGAATTTGTTTTGAACAATTTTGTGAAAAAATGGTTAAAATAAATTCAGAAGTTTCATCACTGATATTAGAAATACAAAGCATTGAGACTTATGAGGAACACATTCCCACTCAAGATGTCCTTTCCTTATCACTGATAGAAGAATATTTTATCCCCAAAACCACTCATGAATATAAAAAATAACTAACCTTTGGATATGGGATAACTGAATAAGATCAAGGAAATGTTGAAGGGTATTTAAATTAGGAGGAAATTAATTTTTTGGATTCACTAGGGGAAAATTTGTCTTCATGGATTGAGTGTCCTGAATATTGCTCCAATAATGATTTGTTAGAATCACTGATTATTGAAACATTAGAAGTGATAAAAAATATTGAGTCTATAGCCACTAAAAACATTCAAATAGACAATTTTGGGGCTGAATCATCTATTCAAAAGAAACCAATTCTTTCAAAAAAAATATGAGAAGAAACAATTTTTGATTCAATTTTTGATTATTCTTTAGGAAAATTCAATCAAACTGAACTCGATGTTATGATCTTTCCTTACCAACTCAATAATCCCTCTATTTTTGATAACCAAGACCATTCAATTATCATCCATTTTCATCAAGAATCCCAAAAAGGAGGAATGACACTTGAAATATTAGGAATGACTCCAAATGAAACTCAATCAACCATTACCATATTTCCTTGTACTTTTACACTCATTATTAAGCATGGGATTTCACATAGAAAAAATTCTATAAAAAGAATTAATCTAAATCTTATGGAGGTGGATAAAAATGGGGTCCTAAAAATGTTGAAAGTTGGAATTGGATAATTTTGGGGGTTCAAGTCAAGCTAACAACGTTAAACAAAAGCGCTGCATGGGAGGCAACCCATGGTTTTCATGTTTCCAATCATTTTGAATCATTTTATTTTTAATATAATAAATTACAACAGACTGTTTACCTGTTATTATTTTATGAGTAAGGATGGGTATGAAAGGGGAGTGCCATTTTCATCCGTGTCATGTGGTGTGATCTCAGAATAATATCTTACCCAGAAATTTAAAAATAAGACAATGTATCATCAGTTTATTTTTTTTGTTTTATTTTTATGTTTTTATAGGTTAATAAAAATAAAAGGACAGGTCATAGGTCGTGGGGGAAAAGCCCATCACAACCGTCTAAGCCGCTGAGACTCAAACCCAGGATTGAAGGGAGACTGTGGCACATACTATCATCATCAACCACCAGGTGACTTCATTCCATGATTATCATTTTAAATTTCCCCTTTAAACAACTATCCCATACCCCCTTCTATGTTTTCTTTAAACACTGGAGACAATGTTATTCTATGTTGGGGGGAGATGAAACAAAAAATGATTTTTTTATAAGAACATGCATGGAAAGAAAAATTTCATTAACCTTGAACATGATAACACACATTGTAAACTATGAAATTGGATATCAAATAATTTTGCATACCTTTATTCTGATTTTAATGTAAGTTTAAGTTCATGAGCATAGTTTTTGGAAAGTGCGGTTGTCCGATGTGATTTTTCAAAGTTTACATTTTCATCCTCTTAATAAAAATGCCACAATGCACGTCTATTGGATCGTGGGTGTAAATTTTAGTTCTTGGGTCCCTTTCATTATAGCATAGGGTTATGGGGTCACTTTTAGTTTAATTTGAGTATAAAAAAAACAAAAACAAAAACAGAAAAACAAAAAAATTTGAAAAAAAATAATGACCACATAGAGCAATGTTTTGTCCAAATGTATGGTATCCGAAACTTAGGGATAGTGACTCCATAGTTATCTTGTCAAGAGTTAGGCTTTATATCTCTATTTTATAGCATACAATTTACAATATGTGTGGCGTCTGAAACTTGGGGATCGTGAATCCATAGTTTTCTTTCCCAGAGTTAGTCTTTTCATATCTATTATGGTTAAAAAAAATAAAAAAAAATTGGATACTCATCTTAAGGTTTATTTTTATTCCCACCTAGTGCTTCCATTTTTCCCCTTGAACAATAAAATGGGCCCCATGTCTTTTGTGATGCACAACACTTTATCATGCTTAATTGAAATTGGATGAAATGTGGCGATTAATTTGAACAAAGGAATGGGCTTGGGCTTGGGATATGCTTATGGACATAAATTGTTTTAAATTATTTTGATGAGTTTCATTATTGGTTTTGGTATGAGGTATTTGGGTGAGCAATGTGTATTAAAATGTTTTTGAAAAAGGGGATTCGAATTTCATATTTGTAATATATTTTCCCCAGGACTAGAAAAACTCAAGTTGGGGGGGTGTGATTAGTCACTGAAAGTGGATAATATTAATGGTTAATATCTTAATATTAATGTGTTTCAAAGTTCATAAATATCAATTTTAGTCAAATTCAGAAATTGAACTTCATTTCCCATCATTGTGCAACTCATGCTTAAAGTGTTAATTTGGTCTCACACAATAAATTGCTTGTGAAAAATATATTGTTCATCATTTTAATTTGATATTTTGGTATATGATTAATCACTTTATTTGGAACATTTTATCTTTCAGGTCTGATGGATGAATCCCAAGGCAAGATGGAGATTTTTGCGCCTAAATGCAGAAATTTTCTAGAAAAAACATAATGGGCCTAAGGCCCATCAAACAAATCTGGGGCCCAAAAACCAATCCCAATAAAGTTAAAATTGTTACAGTAGAAATATAAAAATATGAGGATCATTTTATTCAACTGTGGTTGGAGCTAATTCCGAAGTTTTCATGATGAAAAAGGGATCTGAAGTGGTGATTTAAATGGTGGACCCGACATGAATGGACATAAAGTCGTCCCACTATTTCGACCATAACTTCCAAATGAATGCGCCCAATTTCCTGAAATTTTTACAGATCCTATAAGACACATGAGAGAGAATATTTATCTTCTAAGACCCCTCCGTATTCGGCCTTATTCAATTACAAATTCACACGTCAAAACAGTGGATGAATCTAGCTGGTTTTGTGGTCAACTTTGTAACATTAATTTCCTTTTGATTCTTCACCCTCCTTTTGACTCTCTTAATTGTCGGGGGGTGAATTTATTGTTGGGGGTGGAACTAAGGATCCTAATATGCCTATATAAGGATCTGGTGGTGAAGGGAATTATCATCTAATATTTTACCTTTCGATTGAAGTTTTTTTTTCAATTATAATTTCCTTCTTTCGTTTTATAACCGCATCGTCAATTTCCCTAATGTAAGTTTTTCTTTCACGTTAAAAATATTAATAAAAATTGTTCTTATTCTTAACTTTTTATTTTAATTTTATTCACATTTTGATACCATTGAATCAAGGTGTGAATTTATTCACACCAGTACTTGTGAATTCATCACACAACAGAGGAGTGTTCATTTTTCGATGTTTTTTTCTTCTTCATCAATCCCACTTCTTTAAGTCAACTACCCAATTACATTGATATAATATCATTAGTGGAGGGATAACCTTTTATGGGTTAATCCTAGGGAGTCACATGGGGTGAATTGAATGTTATTTTACATTCTTAAATTCTTAAATTTGTTCTTCATTTTAAGAGTTCCTTTCTTTGATTTATCTTCTTTATTTTCACTGACTTTAACGAAAACAAATTTTGAGTGCTAGTACGACCCAATTACTTGGAGTGCTCATTTAATTGACCCTCTAAGTGAATTGGTGATTAGCCTCGAAATTTTGTATGGATTAAATCAGAGAATGATATTGAGGAATTATTTAATTTAATGGATACCTCTTGAACCGATGAATAGAAAATCCAACAAAAAACAAATACATCCAATCAAGCACTAGAGACAACCTAGGATCGACTCACATTAATTAATCATTTTAATTCTAGTAATTTTGTTTCTTTAATTATTTAAATCAAATCACAATTTTCTTCAAATAAATCAACACCATAGTTGGACACTTTATAGCCAATCTCGCATATAATCTTAGTGTCTCAAGGTTTCTTCTTCGGTCCCTGTGGATTTGATCCCTACTTGTACTTCAACGATCGCTTTTAACAGTAGGGTAAATTTTGGCACAACCAGTTATTATATATCCTTATTGCTTTATATTTTATGTCAATGTGATGAGAGATCCTTTTTCTCTCTCCTCAACTCATTTTCTAAATTTTAAAGCGGCACCGTTAGGCTGTCGAATTTCTATAAGTGAACTTCTTAACCCAATTTCAATTATTTGGGTTAAAGTTCTACTTCTAGATTATATCATGCTATGAATATGTGTGAATGAACTCTAATTTTTTACACTTAATATCCACTTATATTGGGTGTATTCTTATTTTTCATGCATAATTATGTCACTGATTTTTCCTTAATCTAAGGATATGATCTTTGCATGGAACTTTGTCTCAATTTACATTCCATTGAGACTTATTTGTTATTATAAAACAATTAAAATTTATAGGGTGTATATACTTACCTTTGACATATTATATCATGAATATCCTTATTGTCATGATATTATAATCTTTGATTAATGTTATTCCTCAATTATTTGTATTCAAGCATCTCTCATTTGGTTAGGAACTCTTTAACTAAAATATCGTTTTAAATGTTTTAAAGATTTATTCTTCTAAATCTTTATCATTAATGTCCATGTTTTAAAAATGGTTTTAAGGATTTATTTATATGGACATGAATGTTTTTAAATTCAAATTTGTTTCAAAAGATTCAAAGTGGTATGGGACACTTTGATTCAAATGTCTCTTTATTAAATGTTTTAAATGGTTTTGGAAATGGATTAAATATTTAAGTATCTTGAAATTTTATATTGTGATTGGGATGTGGAAATTTTATCTTTCCTTTATGATTGATTTATGTTTTATGAATATTTTATGGTTCTTGGGCATTTTTTACGCATACGGGTGGTTCTGTGATAAACCTAGGGTGGGTGAGCCTGAGATAGCTCTCCAATGCATTAGGTAACGTGACTGAGGTAAACATAAATGTTTCTCCTAATAGATTTATGGAATATACTGTGATATGTATTCAAAATGTAACTCCCTATGTAGATGTGAAAGATAAAATGTAAGTATGATATAGACACCACAAATTACCTTTATGATTTATGATTTATATATGTTATTCATGAATCTTATGATCTTGTGTGGTATGTTAAAGATTGAAAAGTATGATTTCATTGACTTATATGTATTGATGGACTAAGGTTTTCTTTCCTTGTTTTATAACCCTGATTGAGAATTTTATTCTCATCCCAAGTTTTTGAAATGTTTTTCATAGTAAATAAGGAATGGTAAAATACAGGAAGAATTCAAGATGATTTTTATCAGGAAAATAACTTTTGTTTTATTTTAAGAGTTTTTATTTTATGGAAAAAATGGATACTGAGTAGAAGTGTCCACTTTATAATAATTGAGATGTAATGTAATAGTTATTGCCTAATTCTCTAAAACTATAAACCTAAAAAGATCCTCATTGTGATTTATTAACTTAATTTAAGATTACGTAATGTTTAAGTCCAGGTCCTTATAAGAATTTTCGAAATTAAGTTAAGTGTTAATGTATTATGTGGTGTAGAAGTCATATGCTATACCAACTGAAGTCATATGTTGGGACTTCAAAAGTTATAGGCCAGGTCAAAGTCTCATGTTTGGACTTGAAAATTCTTAACCTAGGTGTCTCAAAGTCATAAGAAGGATTTAGATTATAATGTGAAAAGAATATTCCATTTATAGAAAAAGTCACACGATGGGTCTCATGAAGTCATTAATCAATGCACAAAAGTCATATGCGATATAACTTAGACATTTATCTAACTTTCTTATATAAATTAGATACTTCTTAAATTGGATCTAAGGGAACATTCAATGTAACTTCAACCTTCTCAAGAACTTAAAAAACACCTTATATCAGCTTCAATTAATTGCAGGGATTATCAAAATAATCCCCAAATCCCCTAGTTTGTCTCCAAGGCACTTTATAAAATGTGAATACTTAAGTAGAGTATTTTAGGAACTTCTATTCCTTAATAATTTATCCTTCAAATAAACTGTTATAAAACCTCACCCACAAGATGTTAAACACTAAAAACTATAAAATTCACACAGAGTACTCTTATAATGGTTTCTCCAACCTCGATCTAGCTTCTTTCAACACTTTTAATTTTTTTAAACCTTTTTAAATATAACCTATACAAGTTATTTAGTAAAATTTAAATTTAACCAATTTACTTATTCTATGCTCTTCCATTCAAGTTATTATAGATAAGACTTCTCACACATTAGTACTTGTATTTTCCCTTAAGATCATCTCAATAATCATCAAATATCAGTGCTACTCATATAGCACTACCACGGACTCGGGTAAGAGTTGCATTGACTTTTATCAGTGCTAAGAATAAAGTGCTGATAAAAGCCTCTCCTTTATCAGTGCTAGCTAAAAGCGCTGATAAATGTCATGTTTATCAGCGCTAAAAATGTGCAGATAAAGGTGTATCCTTTATAAGCGTTTTTAGCGTCGAAAAAGGATAGATTTATCATGGCTATTCTTAGTGTTGATAAAAGTTTTCAATAAAAATTATAATTAATATATATAAAATTAATATATAAAAATAATGTTTATTTATATACATTAATTAAAAAAAAAGTTTATAATTAATGTATATATGATATATTAATATATTTTTTAATAATTCAAATATATTTATATATATATATAATGTTTAAAAAAAAGTATTTATAAGATTATAAGTAAATAAACATATATTTAAATAATTATAAAATTATAATTATTTTTTAAAATAATAAATATATTTAATATATTTATAATTATATATTTATAATTATATATAAATAATTTTCAAATATATTTATTTATATTTATAATTATAAATAAATAAGTATATATTTATAAAATATATTTGTCTCTAATGAATTTGGTATATATATATATATATCACATGAAATAATGATGATATTCATAGATATGATTGTTTCAATTTATGTTTATATACTGATGCGTGAGTATAATTGATGCTATATGATCATAAGTTTATTTGTGGACGTGACTGTGAGTTGATATGTACCAAATGTTAAGATTACTATATTTTATGATGACACACACATGTTTATGTTATGTATTCAACATTATGAATATGTTCATTTATACATTGACACCCCTATGACTCATTCATGTCATACCCATGAACTTATTATGTTCTCATAAATACTTATAAAATTACAATAAATATATTTCAACAATAAATATATTTATTATATTTATAACTATAAATTTTTAATTATATATATATAATTTTAAAATATAATTATAACTATATATATATTTAAATAATTATAAATATATTTATTTATAATTATAATTATAAATATATATATATATATATATATTAAATAATTATAAAATCATAATAAATATATTTATTATATTTATAATTTTATAAATATATATAATTTTATAAATATATTTATAAATATATCCAAATATTTATAAATATATATAAATATTTATAATTATAATTATAAATAATTATAAATATATTTAAATAATTATAAAATTATAATGAATATGTTTAAATAATTATAAAATTATAATAAATATATTTATTATATATATTTATAAAATTATAAATATAATAAATATATATATTATAATTTTATAATTATTTAAATTAATATATATTTATTTATAATTATAACTATAAATTAATATAATTTTATAATTATAAATAAATAAATAAATATTTATAGTTATAATTATAAATAAATATATATTTTTTAAATAATTATAAAATTATAGTAAATATATTTATTATATTTATAATTATATAATTATATAATTATATATAATAAATATATTAATTATATAATTATAAAATTATAAATATTAAAAATATAATTATTATAACTTTATAATTATTTAAATAAATAAATATTTATTTATACTTATAACTATAAGTAAATAAATATTTATAATTATTTAATTAGATATATATTTATTTACAGTGATAATTTTTAATAAATATATATTTATTCATATAATTTTATAAAATTATAAATATAAGAAATATATTTTTTATAATTTTATAATTATTTAAATAAATAAATATTTGTTTATAATTATAACTATAAATAAATAAATATTTATAAATATTTAATTAAATATATATTTATTTATAGTTATAATTATAAATAAATATATATTGATTTAAATAATTACAAAATTATAATAAATATATTTATTATATTTATAATCATTTAAATAAATAAAAATTGATTTAAATAATTATAAAATGATAATAAATATATTTATTATATTTATAATTTTACAAATATATATAATTAGTATATTTATTATATATAATTATAAATATAATAAATATATTTATTTTAATTTTATAATTATTTAAATTAATAAATATTTATTTATAATTATAACTATATATATATATATTTATAATTAATGCTTTATCCCTTTATCAACACTATATATTTTAGTGCCGATAAAATTGTCCTTTATCAATGATTTTTGAAAAGCATTGATAAAAGTATTCCCTCATGTTATAAAGATAACCCCAACAAAGTTCCCTCTCACACCTTCAAGATTTCACGGAACCCCACCTCTGTCACCACCAAACCCCACCTCTTACGCCACCGAACCCCACCTCTACTGTTGTTGCCGTCGCTGCTACCGACTACTATATCCACTACCACCGAACCCTACCGCTGCCACTGATCCCTCTCAAATCTATGGCATCCTCTCCCTTTTCTTCCTTTATCTCTCACTCACTCCCTCATCCTGATCACTCCCTCTCACACACTCATCCTCATCCATGCACACTAACACACCCTATAACATTGCCCCATGCTTACAACTCTTAGCCACTCAAAATGACATGGCCTACACGCACCAGTATAGGGTTTTTATTTTCTTATATTCATCACCCTCTCATGACTAGCATGGGAGGGTGATTTTATTTATTTTATGGAAAGTGTGATGAATTGTAATTGGATACAGTAAAATATTTGTAATTTTAATTTCAATTCTTGTTGGTTTCTTACACTTATTCATTGAATGTGACCCCTTCCTTACATGACCATTGTAATTGTGGGCCAGAGAGAGCTATTTAATTTCTTTTGTTCTATTAAGAATGGCCATTGTCCTTAGTTTGAGAGAAATCTTTTTAGTGTGAGTACTAGGGTTTAAACTTACCCCATGACCATTGGATTAGTTTAACTCTATGTTTAAACATGGTTTTGGGTCACCAATTTTCTTAAAAATCTAGAGTATTGACCATGAGAAATAAAAAGTTTTGAGGATAAAGAGTAATTACTAGGACCAAGGGAATTAGACCTAATTCTGAAAATATCATGTTCTCTAAATCCATTATTTTATGTTTGTCTACATCATGAACCTACTGTATTTATAACTTCTAACACCCTTTTCATATTTCTTTTAACACCACCATCATTCCTAAATCTTTCCAATTTAAGTTTATTTAGTTTCATTCATCATAGTTTAGTGTCTTAATTATTAAATTAAAGTGTTCTACCTTGTCCTCGTGGGTTCAACCTCATGATTAATATTTCCTATAATACTTAGTAGTTTTAGGTTTTATTTTTTATGCATTAAAAATTATAAACTGGTTCAAATGTAGGAAGTAATGACGCCTTGTGACCTTAACATATGTTGAGTACTATAATTACCTCTTCAATCTCTTAGCATGAAACCTTCCTTCACACAATACCATAAATCGTTGCTTCCTAACATCATTGACTCTTTCTTGGCCTCCCTTTTATATATGTTGTGAATATAACATTCCACACACTTGAACTCCAAGATCGCAACAAGTTGAACCCCTATGGTATTTGGATTCATTCAATAGATAGATGTGAGGATAAGAATTCATTGTAATTTTGGTGAAATGTTCCAATAATAGTTTATGTTTTGATTATTTGGTAATGTATTATAGATTTCTATAGTAAATCATTTAAATTTTTTAATTTTGTTAGTCAGTGGTTTTGAAGGCTTAGTTAGTGTAGGGGGAATTGTGAGTTAAGGTACCCTATATTCATTATGAAAAAAATTAAAATTATTATTTTATTTTATAAAATTGAAGGATGGTTTTGATTTAGGTAAATGCTTAGTTTTTCATTTGAGTGGGTCCTTAGTTACTTTTGGTATGTGTCTAGATTTTAAAAAAGATAATTTCAATATGGCTATAATAGTCAATTTCATATTAATCCAATGGTTGTAACACCTCATAATTAGATAATTTTAGGTGTTAGTAATGTCTTAAATGAGAATCAGTATCAAATTAAAGCAATTAACCTACAATGGGTGAATTTCAATAGATTCATGGTTTCCTAAACTATGTATTTCACTATAAGGGTTATTTCTTAATTAGTGCTTAGATGAGCCGATTGAGAATCTAAATCATGTATTTTGGAAAAAAATTCATCATTCCTACTTCTTTCAATTATAATGATTTTATAATATTTTTTTGGTGAATAATTTTATTCCTTAAAATATGAACAAATAAATGTATTTTAAATTAAAATATAAAGTGAATTTTGGAAAATACAACTATTTATAAAATGAATATGGAAGGTAAAATCAGAAAGTTTTAAGGTGGATTTCATGATTTATTTTCAAATTATTAGGTAAAGACATGATTTATTTTATATACTTATTCAATGTTTTCATGTTTTTTATTTTATAAAAAGAAAATCACATGGATAGTGTAAGACTTGATATTTGACTATAATAAACCTTTAATTATAATAAAAATTGTACAATAAATGTTCTTTTATTTCAATAATATAATGCAAAAAAAAAAAATTAATTTAATGAACAACTCATGTCAACTTTACATGTTACCCAAGTCAATTTTTCATAAGTCCTGAAGTATGTTTTCGATCTCCACTGGCCGAAAAAAAGAACTAAGGGAATAAAAAACTACTAAGAGTGTGACATAAGTTTCATGTGGACACTAAGAAAGGAATTCATTTTACTAGTGAGGGAGGAATTATTGGAGGTAACCTGAAGGGTGACATAAGTGAAACTGTTACCATGTAATCAAAAAATAGATGTCCACTGATAATCCATAAGATGAGAGCATGTGGTAAAATAGGTAAGAAATGTGGTAACCCTAGTTGAATATAGATATAGAACTTTTGGTTGGAAAAGTTTCAACCTCTTTAATTGAATGTTAATATTTTAAGCTGGGAAAGTTCCAAGGGGTTTTTTAAAAATACCTTTGAATCCTAAGGTTTTTCATAAAAATGTATTTCATTGTGATTTTTAATAAAGTACACCCATTAAAATTCTCATTTTACATCACAAAATTTTAGAAATAAAATATTTCCCAATATTTTTTTTCAAAACTATCAAATCCAAGTTTAACTTCCTAAAAGAGTTAGAGAAGTATTTCTACCCTTTTAAAATTACACTTCAAAACCCCTTATTAAATTTAAAATCTTATTTTACACACAATATTTTAAATCTAGTCACTTTTCCCATTAAAAAAACATTTACTCACATCTTTGTATTAAATCCCTTGGGTCTCATGTAATGACCTTGATTTTCTCAAAGGTAAGGATTATTGTTTTAAAAACTATAATATTTTTTTAAATAATTATTATATTCAATATAAATATTTTCTTTTATGAAAAATTGTTTTTAAATAATATAACTTTTATTTTTTTTTATATTTTAATTATTACATTCAATATTTGTATTTATAAATTTCCTTCAATAAGTTTTTTTGATCATGTGGGATGATAAACCATTTTTCAATATTTCCATTTTATTTTAAGAAATTCATGAGATCCATCATCAATTGAACATATTTTGTGTATTTATTTTGTTAAATATTAATATTACCAAATAAAATAGGATGGATATGAATAAAGAATGTATGGATTCCAATTGTATGACAAAAGATTGTGAAGATGGAGTGAAAGAGTTCCTCAAGTTTTCAAAATATCATGCATGTTACCATTATCAAATCCTTTGTCTAAGTTTATGCTGTTTTTATTCAATAATAATAAGTCCAAAGGAGTTGGAAGAATACTTGATCTGTCATGGAATAGATCGAAGTTATAAATGTTGCAATAAATATGGGAAAAAAGTGAATGTAGCTAGTTGTTGGGATAAAATTTCGTTTTATGGATCATATGATATGATTAAAAGTTTAGGAAATGAAGAATTCTATATCGAGGATGTGATTATAGATGTGAATGATGATAAAGATCATATTGAGGAAATTAAAAGGACAATTTAATATGAACATCATGATTTCCCAAAATTGTTTGATAAGTTAAAGAGTTTTGAAAAGACGTCATTGTATACTAGTTTCACTAAATATACACTTTTTCATCCATACTAAAATTGTATAATTTGAAATCAGGCATTATATGGAGTGACTCCATTTTTACTAAACTACTTTCTATCTTTAATGATATGCTCCCTAAAGATAATTAGCTCCCTATCCAAATATACGATGTTAAATGAATGCTATAATCGATGGTTATGATCTATGAAAGAATACACACCTACCCAAATGACTATATATTGTATCAAAAGGACCAAAAATCACTTAAATAATTCTCAAATTTTGGTGCTTCTTGAAACAAGAAAGATTAATTTTGTCCTATAAACGTTTTTTGGTACTTTTCAATTATTCCATGGTTTAGGCACATATATGGAAGTTAGGAAATTTTAAGGAAATTGATGTGGAATGTAGATAAAAAAAATAAATATAGGAAACTATGTCACCTGACATACTATCCTTACTGAAATAAAATTGGTCACGAGTGTCCTAAATTTGTAAACAAGTTGATAAACTTTCATCTTTCATTATCTATAGATGGAGTGAATCCTTTGGTTTTCAAAAAAGAACTCATAGTACATGACCGATTATATTGGTAAATTATAACTTGCTATTGTGGTTATATATGAAATGAAAATATGTCATGTTATCTATGATTATATCAAGACCGAAACAACTGGGTAATGATATTGATGTTTATTTAGCTCCACTGATCTAGGATTTAAAATTATTATGGGATTCAGCTATTACATTGTATGATACTTATAGAAATGAAGATTTCACATTGAGATCCATATTGTATGAGATGATCAATTAGTTTACTACTTATGGAAAATTTTCAGGATATAACATTAAAGGAACTCAAGGTGTCTCATTTGCGAACAAGGTACATAATCAATTAGGTTGAAACATTCATCGAAGAATGTTTTTAAGACATCAAAGATTTCTACCCCAAATAAAGAAGTACTGATCTTGGATGAAATAATTCGATGGAAGTTTAGAATAATGTACAATACTGTCTCCACTAATAGGTGATTAGCTGTTTGAGAAAGTAAAATATATGGAAACTGCTTTTGGGAAACCATTTTGAAAAAACCTTACGAAAACCAGTTGGAAAATAAGATCAATTTTTTTGATTTACTGTATTGTAATTTCTTGTACGTCAGACATTTTCTTGATGTTATGTATATTAAAAAAGGTATATGATAGTGTAATCAGAACATTACTAAATAAACCCAACAAAAGAGTATGGAATTAAGTCTAGGTTGTACATGGTTGATATGGGATCACGAGAATAGTTGACACCAATAAAGGGTGAAAAATAAACTTTTCTTCCTCCAGCTGCTTACAATCTTTCCAGATAGGATAGATATCATTTTTGAAACTTCTTTAATGACGTAAATATTCCAGAGGTCTATTCATAGAATATAAATAATATTATTTCAATGACTAATTTAAAGGTAACGGGTCTAAAATCACATTGGCTTCCATTTTTTGATGCAATATCTAATATATGCAGCTTTACGTTGCATTTTTTCTAAGAATGTCCATCATACATTAACCAAGATCTATTTATTTTTAAAATATATATGTAGAAATGTTATAAACCTAGAAAAATTACTAAATTTGGAAAGATAAATTTTCATCATATAATGTGAATTGGAAATGTTCTTCCTACTATCATTATTTGATGTAATGGTTCAATTGGTGAGAGAGATTCAACTATTTGGTCTTGTACACTATAGATAGATGTACCGCATTGAATGGTATATAAATAATTTTAAAGGGCATGTCAAAAATCAAAGTCGTCCAGAGGGTTGCATTGTGGAGTGATATATTGTTGAGGAAGCCGTTGAATTTTGTACTGACTACCTGTCTAGTATGGAAATCTCATCACATTGGGTGACTTGTGGGTGAAAGAATTTCTGGAAGATATGTTGTCACAATCAATATTATAGATCAGGACCAGACCCACATTTATGTTTTGTATAAAATTCTGGAGGTTTCCTCATATTCTAAAACCCTTAATAAAATTATTAGGAATTTGAATCCGTAAATGGATGAAAGATGGATATGAAATACACATAATCAATAATTTATAGGAAGGTTTCATGACCATTTTTTTAAGGAGTCAAATGAAAATATGAATTCAATTTCAGAATGACTTCGATGTCTAGCCAGAGGAACAAGTGTGTATGTATTATCTTACAATGGTTATGTAATTAGTAGTTATAAATTCTGTACAAAATAGCACAATGAAGACAATACCATGAAAAATAGTGGAGTTACACTTGTGGCTAAAGAGATGCATGTTTCTGTTACTAAGGACAAAAATCCAATTTACGTGAATATGTCATACTTTGGCATCATCGAACAAATATGGGATTTAAATTATAAAAAATTATAATTTCTATTTTTTCAATGCAATTGGGTTGATAAAAGGAGTTTTGTTAAAATAGATGAATTGGGATTCATGAAAGTTGATTTTAGTAAGGAAGGGTATAAAGATGAACTATTTATAACAACATCACAGAAAATACTTGTATTTTATGTTCTATATCCTACAAACATAAAGTGTTCAATAATTTTGTTATCGACCAAAACCACTAAAGGGTTAGATGAAAATTCAAATAAGGACAACCCTTTCATTGGGACGTCACAATCATTTCATATAGATCTCAATATAGACGGGGTTTTTTATTTCATAGGAGACCAAAATGAAGGTATTATGATACTCAATAGAGGGTTAAAATCCCTTAAACCTTTAAAAAAGAGAGTTTAATAAATATGCTATATACTTTTTGTAATATAGATTATGTTACCTCATGTTATTATCTATTTGTTGTTGTATTTATGTAATATAAATTAAATGTTAAACTAATTCTGTAGATAATGACTTATGTATATTATGATGATCCCAATATTGAGGAATAACAGGTCTCTCAAGCTGTAGTTGCTCCCAGTGAAGAGGAACAACAAACTTATGCACATGTTGATGCTACCACTCCAGAGAAACATCAATTTTCTCAACCTGTTACTGCTCCTAGTGTAGAGGTACATAGATTATTTGCACATTCCGATGATACCCCTATATAATAAAATCATATTGATGGTGTTGAATCCTAGGAAATGGTAAGGAAAAAGGATTAGTGATTCAGAAAAAATAGGAGCGTCATATTTTGATGGTGTTAGGAAAAATCATTAAGGAAAAAAATAAAAGGTATCAAATTTGAGGTCAGATAGAATGAATGGGGCCAGAATGTTAACCCTAATAAGCCCATTTTCATTAGTTATATTAGACTAATCACTCAGTAATGTGTGTTGATTGGTGTAGTTTTGTGGCACCATGTCGTTCCCATGCTTAAGAAATTGATGTGGGAAGATATTATGGAAAAATTATGATGTCATTTCATTATTTTAATAAAAAATAAAATAATGAAACATCGAATTACTCTTCATCATACCTTGAAGAGTGCATTTATAGTATATGAATCTAACAAAAAATATGAATTAATTCTTACTAGAAGGATTTACAGAGGCTTTCACACAATTTTAAAAATATTTCATCTTCAAGATACTGAAGGGAAAATAAACCTGCACCCACTGCTTATGTATGCACACCCGATAACACAAGAAGTGTGAGATGCATTTACCGGACATCGTGAAGATGTGTCTTTTCAAGTACATTGTGACTGGGTAATACATTGTTTGATAATATGTATATTCATCAATTTTATTAAGAATTTTTTTATTTATGAAATAGAAACCGAGTGATGAAAATAAGGAATGGGAAACAAAACCAATATACCTCAACCATAAAGCAAGGATGAGGTATGCTTCCGTTGAAAAAAATTAGTATGTACTTTAAATATATTATAATACTTTTATGTGACATGAAACAATAATATAATTATGTTCCTTTATTTATATACAAATTGATGAATCTAAATTTAAAGCCACTTCTATCTAATTCCATTTTTTATGGAAGGAAGAACATGTAAATAAAGATGGGATACAAAAATTTGAAAACACAAAAAAAGTGTGGGAAACATATATAAGTATGAAATAATAAAAAAATTTCTTTAAATTTATATTAAATAATAATGATTACTTATTTTCCTATACATTCTATCAAACATAGTCAAAAGAACCATCAACACCTATACCAGATGAACACCTACTATCGGTGGCCTTGAAGTAGCCAAAACAGTATGGCCACGTCAGAGGTGCGGGTTTTGGGGTGACACCCTATATATATTTTGAGAAAAAAATAACATGAGGATATAGATAAAGAAATTACTGATATAAAATAAATATTATATACCCATGAAGAATAATTTCATTAGTAGATTGGGTTACTAGAAACTATTATGGGGGGAAGTAAAGAGAAGAAAAAACTCAAGAACAACCATTGTGTGATGATCCTGTCCCACCTCCTATAGATTTGAGGTGATTTATTTACCTCAAATAGCTATCTTAGTTGAGGTAATCAATATTATAATAATTGTTTCTGTGAAATGTGAATCAGATAGACACATATAATTTTTCTCTACTGATATTATACAGGGTAAAAATAACTATGATTAATATCTTTCAACACCCACCCATCACCTTGTAGCAAGGAATATAGTTTTCAATATCCCATATGAAGTGCTACATAAAAGACCACTTCCAACAGGTCATGTGAGAGTGGTGATTAACATAGCTCATGAGATGAGTGCCAAGATACCTATTCCACTGGATGTAAAAGATATTCATAAGTTCGACCAAGCTATTGGAACCTTCATTATATGGCCATAAGATCTTGAAAAAACACATATCAATAAGGTGATATTCATTTCCAATTTATTTTTCATGCTAAAACTTTATCAATAAATGAAAAAAGGTATGAACCAATGAATATTATTACAGACAGATAAAGGGAAGGGGTGAAATGAAAGGTTGAATTAGATCAATCTAAAGGATCAACCAACCAATTGAAAATATCTTTTGAAATAACCTTTACCCCACTAAGTCAATATCCTTATTTACTAACATTGAAGGTTGATGAAGATACAAAGTTACAAAATGGTAGTAGTCATATAGTTTATTTTTAAGAAAAAATGTATAGAGAGGAAGGTACTGACTACATTTCTTTTGAGAATGTAAATGAAATACTAAACTATGAATAACTAGGATCCTTAGTTGTAAATTTATACACTAGGCATGTTTTCATGATTTAATTTTTAAAAAGATGATATACTATATCAATTATGACTAAATACATTTCATATTTTTTTTTCCAGTCATTTATATCAATAGAAATTGATGGGATTTCCCCATGATTTTTTTGAATCACTAGTCATCAAGCCACCTCTATATAATAGAAAAAATAGAATCCAAAAAAAAGGATGAAATAGTGGAAGACCTCGCCAAATAATTTGATAGAAAACTTATGGATGGTATACTATTCTTAAGACCAATGATGCGGGGGTAAAACTCTACAATTTAATCATATCAAATATATTATAATTTATTTCATTACTTATTCCTTTTTGTGTTTTTAAGAAACATTAGATGCTCATTATAGTCAATTTGGATACTCCAAGGATTTATTTCTTGGATTCCCTGTATGGATACTCAACAAACTAACCATACATGATTGAGTTTTTTAATTTGTAATACACTACATCCAATGTTTTAGAACTAAAATTCATGTTATATAATTTATATTATATTTTAATTCGGATTATTTTATGATAGATTGTTGTATAAATATTGTGAAAATCATGGCATGCAGACAATCATTGCACATAAGGACCCTGACAAGTTCTGCAATTGGATAAGTATCGTGGTGTATATAATAATATTTAACTATCCAAACACATATAAAAACAAATTACTTATTTTTATCAATGTTTTTATATTGTCTGAAACAAACAAATGGAAAATATTATGGTTATTATGTTTTTAAATTTATGAGAGAGATCATATTCCATCAACAAACAAGCATCATTGAAGAGCTATTTTCGAATAAAATTACTATTTTATTCTAAATATTTATTAAACCATTGTGTATTTATATTTTTTCAGTACTACTATGACTATAAAAAATACTCATATTCACTAGATGATATAGATTTTCTTAGAAATGAATGAGTAGCATGCCTGATTCAAAACGTATACAAATGACATAGAGATATGAATTCCATAGAAGTAATGAATTATTTCATATTTATGTTTTATTTATTTATTTTTAGTATTACTCATATAAGAATTGTTTTCTTATATAGGTGGATTCCATTGTTTGATTTGGAGTGGTTTGTTAGAAACTACTCATGCTTGTGAGAGATTGGACTTCAAGGTAGAAAATAAGATAATCAAAACAAGGAAATGGTTCAAGAATGTATACAACCATCATGAAAAGGTGAATTACTACTACTTATTTAATTAATTTTTTCATCATTTTATCTACTATTTTTAAGTTATTTTCCCTATCATTTTTATCTAATATTTATTTAGTTATTTTCACATATCTTTTGGGAAGTCATATTTTTATTTCAACTATCTACAAAAATCCATAAAAGAGATAACATGTTCCTTTATACCAATATTACAATACTTTCCATTTCTTTTTGTTGTAAACCTGCCAAAAATGTATATTGAGTTGATGTTATTATCCAAAAAACCTTTCTTGTTGTTGAAAACAAAAATATTGGAGGAATATCCTGTTCCCATTGTGGTGAATTATCATGATATAACAGGCGTAAGAAATTCCCCTACTCTTCTGATTTTCAAGAATGAAAAAGGTTTTTTAGTTAAGAACGTTGACTCAATATACAACATTGGATGTTAAATGAATAAAAACAATGGTAATAATGGCAACATTGGTATTTAGGATTTTTTTGAGACTTTGGTGTGTGTATAAATTAGCGACACCTCAATCCGACACATGATATGACTAGTATGACTGCAGATGCATATTTTTATTTAAAATTAACATTAATTTTAGTAAAATTGATAACAGACATACTCAAAAATAAAACAAAAACACATTTATATTGTTTTTATACTTTAGTAAAATGATCCATAAGTCATTTAGTACATGTAGGAATCAACTGCACCTCAACCTGATGCATGGTGTGATCAGTATGAATCAAAGTTTCCATTGTCAGTTTAAAATCAATATTTTAGTTCGAAATGTTCCACTCACTGAAAACCAAGAAAATGTGATTGTATTTTATTGATAAATTAGTACATCGATTTATAAATCATTTTTGATGTGTAGGAATTTTTCTCATGTTAAAATGATACACGATGTTATCGATATGACTCAAAGTGCGTGTTTTTAGTTTAAAATGACATTTTAGTAAAAATGATAAGTGACATACTAAAAAAAAGGAATTAATGTTGTTTTTATAATTTATTAAAATGATTTATGAGTCATTTTGGATGTGTAGGAATCATCCTCACCTCAATATAATTCATGATGTGACCATTATGACTCCAAGTGTATCTTTTTATTTAAAATTGACATCAATTTTAGTAAAAAGGACAAATGACCTACTCAAAACTGAGAAAATGAATTATGATTATTTTATTAATTTAAGGAAATGATCTATATGTTATTTGAGGCATATAAAGATCTACCTCACCTCAATCTGATGCATGGTGTGACTGATAAGACTCCAAGTGCGTCTTTTTATTTAAAATTGACATCTATTTTAGTAAAAATGACATCAATTTCAGTAAAAATGACAACTAACCTACTGATAACTAAGAAAATGCATTTGTATTGTTTTGATACTTTAGGAAAACAATCCAAAAGTCATTTTTAATGTGTATGAATCAACCAAACCTCAATCTAACACATAGTGTGACCGATATGACTCTAAGTGTGTCTTTTTATTTTAAATTGACATTAATTTTAGAAAAATAAACAAGCAATGTACTAAAAACTAAGAAAATACATTTTTATTATTTTGATACTTTATAAAAATGATCTATGAGTCATTTGGGATGTATAAGAATCAGTCTCACCTCAATATAATGCACAATGTGACTGATATGACTCTATGTGCATCTTTTTTATTTATAATTGACATCAATTTTATTAAAAAGGACAAATGACATATTTAAATTGAGAAAATTCCTTAATATTGTTTTTATAATTTATCAAAATGATCCATATGTCATTTTTTACATGTAGAAATCAACCAAATCTCAATTTGAGACATTGTGTGACCTATATGACTCAAAGTGTGTCTTTTTATTTTAAATTGACATTAATTTTAGCCAAAGGAACAAGTGAGAAACTCACAACCAAGAAAACACATTCATATTGTTTTGATACTTTAGGAAAATGATCCATGAGTTATTTGGGATATGTATGAATCTGTCTTGCCTCAATCTGACACATGATGTGACAACTATGAATCCAAGTGTATCTTTTTATTTAAATTTGACAACAATTTTAGAAAAAAAACAACTAACCTACTCAAAATAGAGAAATTTAATTCATATTGTTTTGATATTTTAGGGAAAAAATAATTAAGTCATTTGTAACATTTAGGAATGATGATAACATCAATATGATGAATGGTGTGACCGATATGACTCCAAGTGTTACTTTTTATTTAAAATTGATATCAATTTTAGAAAAAAGGATATCTTACCAACTCAAAAACAAAAAAATTCATTATTATTGTTTTAAAACTTTAGGAAAATTATCTATAAGTCATTTTTGACATGTAGGAATCAACTGTACCTCAATTTGATGCACGATGTGACCAATATGACTCCAAGTGTGTCTTTTTATTTTAATTTGACATTTATTTTAGCAAAAGGAACAAGTGACATATTGAAAACCAAGAAAACATATTTGTATTGTGTTGATACTTTAGTAAAACAATACATGAGTAATTTAGGATGTGTAAGAATCAATCGTACCTCAATATGTCACATGGTGTGACAGATATGACTCAAAATGCATCTTTTTATTTAAATTTGACCTCAATTTTATTAAAAAGGAAAACTAATCTACTCAAAACTAATAAAATAAATTCATATTGTTTTTTTACTTTAGGTAAAAGATCCATAAGGAATTTATGATTTTTAGGAATCAACCACACCTCAATTCGATTCACGTTGTGACCAGTATGACTCTAAGTGCATCTTTTTATTTAAAATTGACATCAATTTTAGTAAAAATGACAAATAATATACTAAAAACCAAGTAAATTCATTTGGATGGTTTTAATACTTTAAGAAAATTATGAATAAGTTATTTTGGACATTTAGGTTTCAAACGCACCTCAATATGATGCACTATTTGACTGATATGAATCTAAGTGCGATTATTTATTTTTAAATTGACATTAATTTTAGAAAAATGAACATGTCATGTGATGAAAACTGATCAAATGCATTCATATTTTTTTCAATACTTTATAAAAACAATCTATGTTTTATTTTTGATTTATAGGAATCACCCGCACCTCAATCTGATGCACGGTGTGACTGGTATGACTCAAAGTGCCCGATATTAATTTAAAATTCACATTTTAGTTCAAAACATGTGGCACTCACTGAAAACCAAGAAAATGCACTCCGATTATCTTGATAATTTATGAAAAAAATCATAACTAATTTTTGAGATGTAGGAGGTAGTCTCACATAAAATCATCACATGATGTGACCATTATGACTCAAAGTGTGTGTTTCCAGTTTGAAATGACATTTTAGTAAAAAACACAAGTGACATACTGAAAACTGAGAAAACACATTCAGATTATTTTAATAATTTAGGACAATGATCCATAATTAATTTTTAATCTATAGGAATAATCCGAACCTCAATCTCATACACGGTGTGAACAGTATAAAACGGAGTGTGTCTTTATTTAAAATTGACATTAATTTCATTAAAAGAGAAATTAAAATACTCAAAACTGAGAAAACACATTTGAATTGTTTTGATACTTTAGGACAATATTCCATACCTCATTTTTGAAATGTTGGAATCTACCAAACCTCAATAAAATGCACAGTGTGACTGGTATATCTCCAAGTGTATCTTTATTTAAAGTTGACATTTTTAATGAATTATTTCATATTAATGTTTAATTTATTTTTGTATAGTATTATTAACATAATATTTATTTTATTATATAGGTGGATTCTTTTTATTGAGTTTAGGTGATTTGTTCAGAAATAGATACAATGGGAAGACCTTTTGAGAGGTGATCATAGGTGCTAAAGACGATGAAATGTTAATGTTTTTAAATGTATGTGGATAGTAATTTTAAATGTAATTATACAAAACATTAATTGTTTGAATTATATATAGTTGTGTTTTTTTTGTAATTGTGATGTAAAATTTATTTCAACTAAATTATATATATTTTATACATGTTATAGGTTGGGGTTTCTACAGTGTGTTGTTATACAAGCAACACACTACAATAGGTGGGGCCTTTATCAGTGCTTTTTTATCACTCATAAATGGGACCCCAACTTTATCAGTGTTGAGGTTAACAATGATTTTTAGCACTTTTAAAATTATTTTTTGTGCATTGTTAAAATGCATATCTATAATAGTGTAGTATCTAGCTCTTCCATACTCTATTAATAACAAAGGATACTTTCTCTTTTTTATTCTCAATGGAACAAATTCCATCCTACATTGACTTCCCTTCACAACTCTAGTGAAAACAATTAAAAACAAATACAATTACTGCTATGTAATCCATTTGGGTACTTCATAGGTGATTATGTATTGTTTTTTCAAGTATTCTTATAGTATTTTTATAATATAAAATGTATAATGTTATAAAAAATACAATCTCTATGTTATCATTATTCCACATTGGATGTGTGTGTATATATATATATATTTCATGAAGTCAAATGATCACTACTACATATATCAATTTTATCAGTGCTAGAAATATATTTTAATTGTGCTTTTTTTATCGTTGTTAATCTGAGAGAAGTTAGGGGGGGTCCTTTTAATCAGCATTAAAAAAAGCGTTGATAAAAGGGGCCTTTATCGGCACTATTTTAAAAGTGCTGATAGAATTCAAAAAATTTATTTATTTTTAAATCTAAAAATTGGAGACTCTTTTTAACAGTGCCTGCCACCCCCTTTCAATAGCGCTCATGAAGTTAAATGATCACTACTATAGATAACACTTTTACCAGTTATAGAAATAGCTTTTAATTGTGCTTTTTTAGCGTTGTTAATCTGAGAGAAGTTAAAGGGGGTCCCTTTTATCATCACTCATAAAAGAGATGATAAAGGCCTATTTTATCAGCACTTAAAAAAACCACTGATAAAAGGGGCCTTTATCAAAAATTTTTAAAAGTGCTGATAAAATTCAAAAAATGCAATATTTTTTAAAATCCAAAAATTGAAGACCCCTTTTAACAACATCATCCACACCCTTTAAATAGTGCTCAGATGCTCCCAAATCATGCCCACCCTTATCAGTCAGCCTTTAATACCGCCCTCCCCTGTCCTTTAAGAGTGCTAGCCGCCCCCTGCACCTGCGCGCATGCCCCTACCTCTCCCTGGATTCAAACTCGAGACCTCTTCTCTGTGCGCTGGACACTTTACCACTCCTCCATTTTACTTTGTTCTCCATTTAATGATATATCTATTTATATATATATATATATATTTAGTTATATTTATTTGTATATTAAAATATATATATATATATATAAATTCTTATATTAATATCTATTAATATCTATTTATTTATATATATGTATTGTTATATTTTTTATTTGTATATTTATTCATATATTAATATATATTTAACTATATATTTATTCATATATTAATATATATTTGTAAGATTAGTTTAAAATACATTTATAAAATATGTTTTTTGCATGTTTATAAATAAATAAATACATACATATATACAACATGCATACACATGTATATATATTATATATATGTGTATCTGTAAGTATAATTATACATATTTAGACATATTTACATTATTATATATTAATATGTCTATTTATATGTTATAATATATAGACAATATATATCAGTTTTCTAAAACACACACACACAAATATGTATATATATATAAACACACACACATATTATATAAGTATATAAATATTCATATTTTTTATTTTAAATAAAATGGATATTATTTTTTATTTAGATAAGGCTTATATACTAATAAATATATTTTATATGTAAATATGATTAATTAATTATTTATAAAATTAAAATTTTAAATGAGAATATATATAAAATATGTATATATTGTTAAATATTTGACTATAAATAATAGTATATTATTAAAAATTCTAAAATTTTAAAACCATTATATCAATATGAATGTATGTCTTAAGAATAAATTTATTCCCCACCAAAAATGAAAAAATAACCCCATAAATGAGCCTAAAAATCCATCAAATGTTAAAAAATCAGGTTACGCCTACTTAAAACTCAGTTTTAGAGGCCTTTTGGTCCTATTTTTGCCTTGAAAAAACCTTGACTTGGGTCCCCCAGTCACAAGATCATAGAGCTCATTGCAAGCTTTGATTTGATATGGGGTAGAGCTCAAACGGACCTCGGATCAAAATTTATCATCGTTTAAAGTTTTGAGTTGTTTTTTCAAATTAATTTAGATATTTTATTTATTTATTTATCTATTTTATATTAAAATTGTTATTAAATTACTATTATTCGATATAAATAACAAAATTATTAATTATAAATATTTTTTAAATTATTTAATAATATTTTTTTACAAAATATCTTATATATTAAGTTTAAATTTCTATTTATCCTTATCTAAAACACATTAAAAAAAGATATATTATATTTATATCAATATATTAATATATTAATATATTAATATATTAATATATTAATATATTACTTTTAATTATTTTTTTTGGAAATATACCTTTTATTGGTGCTATTAAAAAAATGCTGATAAAGGGGAGTATTTATCTGCATTTTTTTAGCATTGTTAAATGGTACCCCTTTATTAGTGATTTTTTAGCACTGTTAAAGGGGTGGTGCTGCAAAAACCCAAATATGTGGTAGTGGATAATTGACCTCTCAAAGTATGACTTTGAGTTATCCCTAATTGATGTTTTTGATAAAGTAATTCGGGTTATGAAAAGAATGTTAAGGTTAACATGAGTATGATCCTTGTATCGAGATATAAAATATGTTCACAAGGCACAAAATGGGTTTTGTGTATTAGATGACCCACTATACATACTACATGTAGTGTTATACACTATGTCTTTGATATAATAGGGTTTAATGGGTGATATTTGGAGTCCTCACTTCCTAGGGTTAGCGAGATACTTAGTGTGTGAATTTTTATACTTTGATACATTTCTTATGAAATCTTTGAGGCTTATAAAATAAGAGGTAGTTGGGTATATTGATGATCATGTCATCATTTGGAGCATAACCAAGATGACACATGTCCTATCATATGATGAGTATGAAATTTGGACCCTCAAATGAGATAGACCGAGGAAGTATGTTATAAGAGACCAAATTTCCCTGAACCCTCTTTCATTTCATGGGTGTTGGGGATGTTCAAGTATTATTTATAGTGTTTTTGATGGTTGTTGAAGGCTTGTATTTAAATTTAGATGAATTTTAATGTAATTTTGTATTTTTTGGTTTTAATATGAATTTTTTAAATGTCTAGAAAAAATGTTATATGAGGAATAAAAACCTTATATTTTGAAAAAAAGTTACATATTATTTTTTGAAAAAGTAAAAAACCTTACGTATTGATAAGAAAATATTATGTATTATAATAAAAATATCTTGTTCCAATTTCTGATAAAGGGGATTTTTTTTTGAAAATTAGAAAATGTTAGGAATTGAATAAAAACTATAAGTAATTTTCTTAAAGAGACCAAAACCATATGAATTGAGAATTTATCACATATTCCCTCTAGAAATATCTTATGTATCAATAAAAAATATTACATTTGGATTTTTATCGATGGAAATTATCTTACACAAGAAAATACATTATGTATCATTATATATCTTATATAGTAAATATATTACGTATTATAGGTGGTATAAACCTTATTGATTTTTTAGTTTTGGGGAAATCATACACCTGATGCGTAAAATATATCCATTTAAAAAAAGTGGATATTTTCACTTGGCCTTAAATGTTACAAAATAAAAAACATATTTAATAATTAAAAAATATATAAATTATGCGGTCAACCTAAAGAAAATAATAAACCTAACTTTAAGGATAGAAGAGAGGGATGATATTCACAAGCTGTATGTTTACTTTTGATATATTATGTACTGACATTTCTTAGATTTTATAATGGTTTCTTCTATATTATGATATTTAATTATCCTATATAAATATTTTAAATAATTTAAATATGAAAATATTAAGAGGATAATGAATGTGATATCAATGAAATTTCTATTCCTTTATAGAAATGTTTAAGATGTTAATTTACTACTTTGTGCATATTATATTTAATGTTTACCTATAAAACTATTAAAATATATTTATTCTTATGGTAATCTACTCAAAAATAAACTAATAAACCTAATTTGGTAAAATAAAAATACAATTAAAGGAATTAAAAATCAATTTTCATGTTCATTCAGACTACGTTTTCTCTTGAATTCATGTATTCTTGAGGTTGCGTTGATTTTGATGTGTTATTTAATGATATTAAAATTATTATTTCTTATTGCTATTTTAATTCATGAAGAACCTTGCTATGTTTTTATGTAAAAACATGGAATGATTGGTTGGTATAACAAGGGTTGTGTTATATTGATATTATTCTGAGATAGTAATATAATGTACTGGATGGTGGATATAGTGGATAGGTTAGAAAGGTAATAGGGATGAATATGGATAGATGAATCAAGTTGAGAGACTTGGCTATTTTTCAAATATTAATGTTTTATTGATATTTTTTAAATGTCTTCTTCTTAATATCTATTTCCCTTTGGTCTTGTATCTTCATAGATATAGGAATGTGTTTTAGTTCCCATAATTATAGAATGGTAATAATATGATGAATTGATTGAAAGGAGGTGGTTAAGATAACTACATGATGATGAATTTATACTAATAAATATGAATTTTGCAATAGATTAAAGGAGCATGTATATGACTGTAATATCAAATTTAATCTCCTAGGATTATTGATCATAATATTAATATGAAGTTGATGATGGAATGATAATATGAAAGGATGGTAAATGATTACCGATATGTTATTATTTAACCTTGATTTGTGTATTCCGGGAAATATAACCAGCTATCTAGTCCTTAGTTATGGGATAAAGGTCATTATATGAGATGTTAGCGATATATGAGTGTTAGGTTAGGTAGTTTCCCCTAGAATGGTCATGCTTTATATATATCATTATGGTATTTTATTTCTTATGTTCTACCACCAGAGTTGGTTAATGAATCCAACACCCACGTTTGGACTTGGATTTTAGGTGTTTTTCAACATATAGGTTTTTGAGGATATAGATGAATAACTACTCCCTTGACCTTACTCTCTTCTTTAGATGTAGTCTTAGTACTGGATATGGAAGCTTATGGTTACCGTATGTGTACCCATACCATATTTAATAGATCTTAGTTATTGGATACATATATATTAGGGTTGTGGTGGTTTAAGGTTATAGAATATACATATATTAAAATTTTATTTATGTACGAGTTGTAATGTCTTAAAAAATAATGTGTATTCACATAAGTCCACCGACGGGTGTTGGTGATCGAGATGGGTGTTATTGTCCCATACAGGTGGTTCATGATTTTCTAGAGTTCATGGTCACTTTCATAAGTGTTTTGTGGAATTTCCAATTTTATTATTGGAATTATATGAAATTTCATGTATTGGGATGAATTATTATTATTATTTTGGAGTTGATTGATGTTTTCTATTTCTATTTCTTGGGAATTATAGGGTAATGGATCCCATATGTGTATGTTCTATACCATCAGTGATAGTCTCTAACTCATGGCCTATTGGCAGAATGCTTTGATAGTCATGTATGTTTTCACTATTAATCTAGGAGGGTTACTAGTGGGGGAAGGTCAGGAAAAAATGGTATCAAAGATTCTAGTTGAGAGATATGATTAAGATTAGGAATAATCACTGATGAAAATTTCATGGGTTGGTAGGTAAATAGTGTCAATTGAAATTAGTATATGATGTCAGCAAATGATACCTGGATACATGGTTTTAGGGTCCCCTATGATCTAATTAAAGATCCTCAAGTTTATTGAATGTACTAATAAATATTATTATACTTGTAGGGTAGAGACTTAGGTAAGGATTGCACGTTATGATTGATTGACTATGTGTTTGAATTGGGTAGACAATGAGAATTATCCAAGAACTTAAATAATTAATCTTAAGCATTCCATTTTACAAGTTTAATAAGTACCTAAATAATTTATATTTTATAGTCATGGATACCGGTCGACGTCCCTATCAGGATCACACCAAAGAAGCTCAGTAGGATATGCAAACAAATCACTATAGAGTTGAAGTCTATAAAGATCCGTCTTATTGGATAATGCTTCCTAAGTTTTAATATTTGGGCCGGTATAAGTATAAGGGGTCTATTCCTAATCTAGATACTAAGTATTTGTTGGAAGAGATAAATATTGTATTTAGGATGATTCATACTAAGAGAGAGCACTGGATCTGTTATCCATTATTATCCTACAGTGATCTTCTAGTCAATGGTGGATTGTGTGTTTAGGTGATCATGAGGAGTCAGAATTATTGTGATGGAAATTACACTACCAAAAAATGGGTTTTAACAACACCACCCTTTATCAACGCTTAAAAACACTAATAAAAGGCGCTTTCAACAGCGTTAAAAAATAACTATTAAAAGTACCCCTTTATTAGTGATTTTTTTAGCACTGATAAAGGTACCCCCTTTATCAGTGTTTTTTAGCACTATTAAAGGGACCCCCTTTATCAACTATTTTTAGTAGTGATGAAAAATGGGGGTCTTTATGAGCACTTTTCTACTAGCACTGATAAAGGTTATATTTAAAAAAAAATTTGTTTCATTAAAAATAATATATTTATATATTTATATTGATAGAAAATAAAAACTATTTTTTTAAAATATGTTTTAGATAAGGATAAATAGGCATTTTAACATAATGTATAACATATTTAGTAAAAATGATTTATAAAATAATTTAAAAAATATTTTTAATTAATAATTTGTTAATTATTATTTATTAATAGTCATTTAATAACAATTTGAAGATAAAAAAAATAAAAAAATAAATAAAAGATCTAAAATAATTTGAAAATGTAACTTGAACTTCAAACGAACACAACTTTTGATCAGAGTGTTCGTTTGAGCTCTAATACATATTAAATCAAAGCTTGCAATGGGACCTATGAACTAGTGTTATAGGGAAACCCTATGTCACATTTTTATAAGCCAAAAAGGCCCATAAGGCCTCCAAAACTGAGTTTCTAGTCGGGGTACCCCAATTTTTTAACATTAGATGGAATTTCAACCTTGTTTTAGGGGCTCTTTTTTCCTATTCTCAATGGGGCCTAAATTTATTCATATGTATTACATTCATATTGATATTATGGTTTTGAAAATTTATCATTTTTCATAATGTATTGTTATTTATAATCAAATATATAATAATATATACATATTTTTTTATATATTCACACATAAAAGTTTAATTTTATAAATAAATAATTAAACATATTTACATATAAAATATATTTCTAAATATCTAAAACATATCTAAATAAAAAATCATATCTATTTTATTTAAAATAAAAATGTATAAAATATTTATATGAATATACAATTAATGTATATATAATGTTTATATAAATATAAATATATTTGTGTGTGTATTGAAACACACACACACACACATATATATTATAATATATGTATATAAATATTAATATATAATAAATGAAAATAAATATAAATATGTGTAATTATATTTATAGATGCACACACATATATAAATATATATATGTATGTATGCATTTATAAACACACATACAAACACAAAACAAATTTTATATATGTATATATATATATATGAAAAAAATGCAACAAAATATATATAAATATATAGATATATAATAAAATAAAGAAAAAAATAATATAAGTGAGTGGAAAAGGTGTGGGATTATGAGGGAGAGGTCTTAGGTTAAAAACTCACAAAAGGTAGGGGTGCACACAGAGTGCATAAAGCTGTAAGTGTGTGTGTGTGTGTGGGGGGGGGGGGGTTATAGAATTGTAAAGTGGGTGGGGGAGGATATAAAAGCACTATTAAGGGTGGGGTTAAAGCACTGATAAAAGGGTGGTTGGTCCTCCCTACGAATTTGTAAAAAAAAATTCTTTTTAAAAATTAATTTTTTTGACTTTTTGCAGCGCTTTTTTTAGCTGTGATTAAATAACCCCTTTTCAGAACTTTTTTTAGCATTGATAAAATGGGCCTTTATCATCATATTTTTAGCACTGATAAAAGGGACCCCTTTCAATAGTGCTTCGATTATCAACACTGTTTATCACTGTAAATTCCCTTTATGCATGCTTTTAAAGGCCATATCTGCAGTAGTGTTCCATGATCAGTTCCATGATGAATTTCTCTCTTCGAACTTGAAGGCGACCTATCATAAGGAGGTGATTTATCTTTACTAGGATAATTCTAGTATTCATTGGTATTTACTTCATGAACATTTTTTTGTTATGTTTCAAATATTTATAGATGGGTAATAAAGGGAAAAGAATTTTGAGGAAGCGTTTCATCTAGAGATCTAGTGTTATGTCACCCCATTCATGCTAGTGATGTTTATTGAGGTGCTGGAAAAAGGTAGAGGTTATTGAGGGGATTTTGTATCAGACTAGACCATCATGAGTGGGAGATTCATCAGGGCTCTCTACAAAGAAGAGATATATCTAGAATAATATCAGTTGGGAGATCCAAAGGTGGAAGTTTATAGGGACCATGTTGTGTACGGTTATTCCCCTGAGGAATGGTTAGAGTATGATTAACATCAGGTGTTATTATATGGTATGATATTTATTCCTTCAATTATGCACGTTTTGGTTCTTAATATAAGGACCTTACCTTAAAACATTACATAATCATGTGTTAAGTCAAGAATTTTACTTTCATTCATAGTGGGGAACATTTCAGGTTTAGAGTTTTATAGAATTAGGTCATAACTCATACATAAAAAAACTATAAAATAAAAAGTGGAAACTTCCAATCAGTATCCATTTTTTCCACCATATAAAACTTTTAAAAAATAAAACATCATTTATTTTATTAAAATTCTTCATGAATATCAATATGAATTCTTAAAATCCTTTACTCATCGTTAAGTACTTTGAAAAACGTTATTTTTTTTTAAAAAAAACATGGGATGAGAATTAAAAGATCAGTAAGGGATATAAAAAGAAGGAAACCTTTAGTCTATTGGTAAACATTAAAATACATGAAATTTCATCTAAAAGTAATATTTTTCACCTTGATAAGTAGTAAATAATTCACATTAATAATAAGCTCATTTTATTCTTTTTATAATCCCAATTTTACCATAAAACCCATAACAAGCATAGAAAATACATAAAGGTAACTTGGAACATCATTATACTTATAACTCTTATAAATGGAATAAATGTATAGTTTACTTCCATATATGTCACTCTTACAAATTAAATATTCATATGACTGACTTCCATACCCAATGCATTGGAGGGATATCATAGACCCACCCATCATTAGTTTATCATGGAACCACCTGTTATTGGTTTATTATAGAAACCCTTATCAATTGTCCATGTATAATTTATATAATCATAACATAGAAAAGATTTCAATTTTTAACATTTCACTCATAAAATTTAATTTTTAATGACAATAAAAAATTTCAATATATTAGAATAATTAATCCATTTTTAAAACTCATTTTGAATAAAAAATACCCAAAAATAAAAAATAATATTTTTCATTTATGAAAACATGAAATCTTTCCAAGGAATAAAAAAGTAAAATAATTCCCACAATGGAAAAAAATTCATTTTCCTTGTGTATGTTAAGAATAAAAAATTACTTTTATCATTTGTCAAAACATTCCATATAAAGCACGTAAAAATAACCATTTAAAAAAATATTTGAATGAAATTAAAAATAGAAATAAAATTTCCTTTATAACATTTTTTATATCCATATAAAATAAATATTAAAAATAATATCAATAATATTGACATAAGGAAAGGATTACATCTTTAAACATTCAAAGTGTCCCATACCACTTTGAACATTTAAATCATAATCTACATGAAATAATACCATTTAATAAAAAATTAAATAACATTTAAATTGATAAAATATGGATATATAATATCAAATGGGCTGTATATTAACCTTATGAAATAATAAAGGTGCATATAATCAACAAATTCCTCAATGAAAGGAGACTGATATAAAATCCCACAAAATCCCTTACCTTGGGATTGTCTTGTATCGTGTGTCTTTACCTTCCTAAATAATAAAATTATATTAATTATATACTTTATTTATAAACTTTTACATGTTTATTTTTAATTTTATTTAACTTATTTCATTGTTTTATACAACTACTTAAACAATTAATTTTACATTGGGTGTTTTGATTATATTCATTTTATATGTCAAAACAACTTCAGTGGGTCATTAATGGTCAAAGGGGTTATTATATGAACATATCCATAATAATCATGAAATTATTATCATATATATACATAAATTACACTTTTAAAACCAATCATTAGTGATGGTTATGAAAAATGAACCAACGTTACAATCACGAAGACGGTAGGTCGTATGTATGCATGAGTAACGTTCCCATTTTTCAATGATCATTATGGAAAAATGGTAAAAAAAATTAAATTTATAGAATGATAATCATATCATATATACCATTTTATTTAATAATATATATTTATATATATAATTACAGTGATGTAAAAGGAATCACATCGCTTCGAGGAGGCTCTAGTCCACACATCCACGAACAATATTATCACATTTTCACTATGTGGAAAAGTGTTAAAGAAAATGATGTGTTATATTTTAAGAAAGATAATTTTTTATTGAATATAATATAGAATTTATGTATGTCACATATATTTAATTAAACCCAAACTTAATATGTTCCATGTAGTGTGTGAACATATCACATCGCTTTGAGGAGGCGATAGTCCACACTTCTACAAATGATGTTATATTATTTACACAAAAATGGAATGTATAAAGGTATGCATTATAAAATAATTGAAGAAGAATAAATAAATAATAAATATAATATATAACATATATAAATAATGTTTCCATCATAATTCCTAACCATGAAAGGTGGTAAAGGAAAAACAAACAATATCATTTTGTGAGGCGGTAGTTCACCATACATAAGAACGGTAAGTTCATTACCCATTAGATGGATGTGTGTGTGTGTAAGTATAGGTAAAAATATTATCATAAAAACATTACAGTATATTTTGGATACTTATGTTATTATGTATTCATGGAATAATAATATTTTAGGAAATAGAGAATGAAAATAATATAAGAGATATTAAGGAAGGGTGTTACCACTTATTAGGGTAACTCATTTTGGTTTACACCATAGGGATTCATTGGATGGATTTAATCCCAATGTGAGGATTAAAAGATGAGGGGAGGGATTTTTATGATCCATTTTGGTAGATATTGTTCAATCCAAAGTGTCTTTGAGAGGTTCGAGCAAGTTGGAGGGGTGAATGTGTTTTTATAATGGAGAAGTGACACTATTGTAATTTTTTGAAAAGGGAATTACACCCACGTTTTTCCCATGTAAATTGGATAAAATAATGGTAAATATTATATAAAATTAAGAATAGGGTCAAAATATGGATATAAAATTGATTTTGGAATAAAATTTATGTCATTTGGGCCCTTAGGTTTAAGGTTCAGCCCTATACTAAGCTAAATTTTCTCTAAATCGTTGTAATTAATTTTAACCACACTCACTAATATTTTTGGCCAAAAACTATGTTTAAAATATTAGAAATTATAAAATATTAATATTTAAAATACATAATCCATTTTTACAAATTCCAATCATATAATTATCAAAAATTAATTTAAATTTTATCCTGAAGACGGGATGACAATGTAGGTTTTTAAATTAAAAATGTTCAAAGGTTTACTATGTTTTTATATACAATTTCAATGTGTAATTGATTCCAATGACCTAAATTGGTTTAAATGACATAAAAATGATCTAATTATACTTTAAAACCAATTAAAAACATTATTTAACTATATAAGTAAATTTTATGAAAAAGTAGTTTTAAACTAAAATTCAATATTATTCACTATTCATCAAAATATGAAAGTTCTCTGAAAGATACCAAAAATTCACCTAAAAGTTAATTTTTATATTTAAATTTTAAAAAAAGAAGTTTATTTTTGTCACATAAAAATTATAATAGTTTGAAAATTTATATTTAAAATGGTTTTTCTATTAAAAGGTGGTAAAACTACCTTTTAAAAATATATTATTTTTCTACGTAAAATTGGATCAATTCTTATTTTAATCTTATAAAATTTATTGGATGAATGTAAAAAAATTTATAAACATATGTAAACACAATATAGTTATCCCTATTTATTCCCTTTGATACAATGACTAGGAAATAACTACAACTTAAAATAATAATATTAATAGTATATTATTATTCGGTATAACTCAGTCTCACGTGCAATGCAATTTTATAATGAAAATCATTATTTCATGTCATGTACACTATTAGAGTCATTTCCCCTTTTAAGGTGAAATTACTATATAATTCATAAATATTAATAAATATAATAAAGACTTATTCTACCATTACCTAGGATGTTACATCCTTCTCCCCTTTTGGAAATTGAGCGCTTATAATTTTATTCACTTATCAAATAAGTGGGGATATTTTTTCATTATAGAATTTTTAGATTCCCATGTTTCTTATTAAACTATATGTTTTTTCCATAAAAACTTAACCTAGTGAATTAACTTATCCCACAACACTTTCTCTCTGTGGTCAAGAATATGAACTATTCATTCCTCATAAGAAATATTCTCTTCTAACTGAACAAATCTAAGGCTCAAAATATGATATGAGTCTAGTAAATATTTCCTTAACATTAAAACATGAAATACATTGTGTACTTCGGATAAACTCAGAGGTAAATCCAATTGGTAGGAAACTATTCCAACTTCTCTAGGATTTCATACAGTCTAATGAACCATAGGCTCAGCTTCACCTTATTACCAAAACACATCACACTTTTCCAAGGAAAAACATTTAAAAAGGAATGTTCACCTACCTTACAAAAATATATTTTCTTTGGTTATCTCCATAAAACTTCTACCTAATCTGAGCTATCCTCATGTGTCACTAAATCAACTAAAATTTCTCCATTGTTTCCTCTTCCAACTCTGGTCCCATTAACTTATTTACTCCTACATCATCCCAAAAATTCAGCATTCAACACCGCTTTCCATATAATGCCTCAAAAGGTGCCATCATTATATTGAAATGAAAACTATTATTTTAGGAAAACTCAATAAAATAAAGATGTCAATCCCAAATTCCTTGGTAATCTATTAAGAAATAACAAAACATATCTCCCAAGGTATGAACCATCTGCTCAAACTATCCATTGGATTGAGGATGAAAAGATGTACTAAAATATAATTCAGTAAACAATGAATTTTAATGTCCTTTATGAAAATTGGATGTGAACCTGAGATCATTGTCTGACACAATGGAGAGAGGAACTCCATGTAACCTCATTATCTATTTTAGATATAGTATATAAAGATGATCTAAAGACATTGTATCTCGAATGGTAAGTAAATGTGAAGATTTATTTAATCAATCAAAAATTACCCAAATCGCATTATTACCTTGAGAATTATTTATCAGTACCACTACAAAATCCATTGGTATAATATTCTATTTCCACTCCAAAACTGGAAAAGGTTATGGAATCCACTTTTGAAATTGTATATATACCTTACCTATTGACATGTCAAACACTTCATGGTATATTTATCAATATATATTTTCATTCCATCCTACCAATAAAACTACCGATGGTCTTTGTACATCTCAGTACTACCCAGATGAACATAAAATAGAGAACTATGAGCTTTAGTCAATAACTCTTTCCTCAACTTTGAATAATAAGGTACACATAATCTTTCCACAAATCATAAGACACATTATTCATCAATATTAAAATCAGGAAACTTTATTTTCTTAACATATTCTACCTTTTCCATTAAATATTGATCCACTTTCTAAGCCCTCTTAATTTTTTCTAAGAAATTCGACTGCGCTAAAACCTAAAAAAAATATAGGATGTCCCTACATAAAAAATTATAGGCCAAAATTCATAAAATCATTAATCAAAGGTTCACATTCCAAACATAGCATTGTTAATGTAGCATTACTTTTTAGACTCAAAGCATCAACCACCTTGTTTTCTTTTCCAGGATGACAATGAATCAAGAAATAATAATCCTTGATTAGTTTCATCCATATCCTATGTCTCATGTTAAATTATTTTAAAGTGAATATATACATCAAACTTTTTTTATCAGTTTATATTTCACACTTTTCTCCTTAAAAATAATGCCACCAAATTTTTAATGAAAAACCAACAACAGCTAATTCTGAATCATGTGTAGGTTAATTTAAATAATGAGTTTTCAAATGACATGAATAATAAAAAATTAACTTTTTATTCTACATTAGAACACATCCAAGTCCTTTTAATTAAGCATCACTATAGATAATTAATTCAGTATTTCTGAAAGGTAGGGCCAAAACTGGAGCGTTGAACAATCTTATTTTAATCTTTTAAAAAATATTACATTATTATATCTAGATAAACCTAACTCCATTTCATGTTAACTTAATTATTGGTATAGATAACTGAGAAAAGTTTTCAAAAACATTTGGTAATAACCCACTATTCCACCAAAACTACGAATCTCATTAATATTGGTAGGTTTTGGACACTTTTGAAAAACTTTTGTTTTTGAAGGGTCAATGGTTATTCCATATTTAGAAACAGTGTGACCGAGGAATAAAATTTATTTCAACCAAAGTTTACTATTAGTAAAATTTACATATAGTTTATCTTCTTTTAATGTTTTCAAAACAATTCTTAAGTGCCTTTCATGTTCCTCACTATTTTTAGAATATACAAAAACATCATTTATGAACACAACCACAAACTGATCCAAAAAAATGATTAAAGACTCTATTAATAAGGTTCATAAATTTAAAAAGTGCATTAGATAACCCAAATAGAATAATTAAAAACTCATACTGACCATATCCCGTTAGAAATTATATCTTTGGAAGGTCACCGTCATTCACCTTCAGTTGATGGTACCCAGACCTCCGACCAATATTTGGAAAACACTGAGCTCCCTAGAACTATCACATCTTTATTTGATATCCTAACATCAACCGAAATAGTAGCAAAAGATTTTTCTAAACCCTTTTTCTCCCGATATTTCTGGTTTAAACCCCGGTTAATCAACTTTGGTCACACATTGGCATAATGGACTAACTCGCTGCAACTAAAAAATCTTACCACTACCTTTCATTGCTTGTATGAACATCTTACTTACTTCCATAGACCATATGATTATTATTACCACATCAGAATCACTTCCAATACTTTTAAAGACATTATACATGATTATTTTAACTACACTTCTCAAAATGTGGGAATTTGGTTTTCTTACCTCCAACCTTCTTTGACGAATGATTTCCAATTTCCTGCTAGATTGAATACTTTTTTTTCTTATTTTCATGGGACACATTAGCATAAGAAAACTCTATTTCTTCCTTCTCCATGCATCAAACAAGTTTCTCATATCTCTTAAACTCATGATAAGATAATTACCTTCTATATCTTGGCTTAAATACTGAGTAAAACCAATTTATCTTTCTATCAATATCTCGAATAAAATTTGAGACATACCTCATTAGTCTAGTGAGTTTTTCTTCATATGAAGCCACCAAATCTTCCGCCTTCTATCTCAATTCCTAATTGTTTTTCTATCCCATGTCAAAAATCCTTAGGAATATATTTACTAATGAAAATATTGTTAAATCCATCCCATTATAAGGCATTAATCTCTCCATTTTTCCTGATATTCTTAACCATTAACCCCCACTGATTGACTTCACCTTAAAAATGATAAATTGTAAGAGATAATTTCAGTGATCCGAATAACCAATGATATTAAATATATTTTAATGGGATTTAATCTATCTTTTATCCATCACAGGTTCAGATGATCCTATAAATGATGGGGGATGTTTTTGTATAAAATGCTCCACTATCTTTATGTTCCTATTTGGTATATCTGGTTTCTCTATTACATGGACACCCCAATATTTATAACCCGATTCAGTTGATCTATCCCCAAAACAAGCTGCTATGTTCTGTTTCTAACCATCTCAAGATGCTAATTTAGACGGATATTTTCATCTTGGTACCTTCCCATTATAGCTTCCATGTTTCCTCTATAAAAAACCATTCTGAACAAATATACATTAGATGAATCAACATGGTAATATTAAAATGTTATATCAATTTAGCTTAACCATAAATAAAAATAATCTAATGGAATTATACTAATTTTATACTAAACTCTAAAGTTATATAAACATTTCCTTTAATACCAAATCTAAGGACATGTATGTAAAACATTACATAATATAGAGTTAAGTTAAGGATTGTACTTTATATCACATTGAGGATATTTTCAATTTTAGAGTTTTAGTTAATTAGGAAATAATTTATACATAAAAAACCATAAAAATAAAAAGAAGAAACTTCCAAATAGTATCAATTTTTTCTATAATCTAAAACTTTTAAAATAATTCATGACATCTTTTAAGAATAATCTTCATGTATTTCAACATGTATTATTACAGTCCCTTAATCACCATTAATTCCTATGAAAAACATTCAAAAACATGGTATGGGTATAAAAATATTATCAAGGGATATAAAAATAAGGAAACCATTAATCCATTTATAAAAATTTAAAACTTATGAAAACTTTAGCATGAATTAATAATTTTCATATTGATAAGTAGTAAACAATTTACTTTGATAATAATATCATTTCATACTTTTTTTTATAATAAAAATATTACCATAAAACTCATAACAAGAATATAAAATACATAAAGGTAACTAGGAAAATCAATATAATTTTAACTCTTATAAATGGAATAACCATACGGTTGACTTCCATGCATGTCACTATTATAAATGGAATATCCATATGACCATTAAAGGGATATCATGGACCCACACATCATTAGTTTATCCTAGAACCACCCATAATTGTTTGATTATGGAACCACCCTTCAAATTTACAAGTACAATTATATAATCATAACACATAGAAGATTCCAATTTTCAACATTTTACTCATAAAATTTCAGTTTCAATCACAATACAACATTTCATGATATCAGAATAATAAATCCATTTTAAAACCTATTTTGAATAAAAAATTCCCAAAAAAGGAAAAATAAACTTTTTCATTTAATAAAAGATTAATTCTTTCAAATTAATCCAAAAATAATATAATTCCCACAACGGTAGAAAAATCATTTTTTCCATGTATGTTAAGAATAGAACATTCCTTTTGACTCTTGTCAAAACATTCATATAAAGAACGTAAAAAGATTACTTTTAGAAAATGTTTTGAATGTAATTAAAAATATACATAAAATACCCTTTATAATCCTTTTATATACATATAAATAAATATTTAAAATAATATCAAGAATATTTCCATGGAAAAAAGATTATGAAATTAAGTCTTTAAACATTCAAAGTGTCCCATACCACATTGAACATTTAAATCATAATCCCAATGAAATATTAACATTTAACAAATCATTAAATAACATAGAAAATATAAAGTATGTATATATAATGTCAAAGGGTCTATATATACTCCTTATAAAATAATAAAGGTTCATATTGTATCATGTTTTGTTTTCAACAATACATAATGTTTTATTTAAAGGGGGAGTATGTTGAGAACAATACTCTATCTCTTTATGACAATTTTGATGCCTCATAAATACCCTTAATTATTTTCTAATGATTTTATTTGTTAAGTATTTTTCCGGAATTTATTATTCATTATATTTTTATTTCTTGAAGAAATATTTAAGTTCTTTAACAACAAGGTTTTATTTCTAAATTATTCGCATTTAGCGTGTTCTGGAAACACTGTTCATACCCTACTTATTCGGGATTTTCTTTAGCGTATTCTGGAAACACTGTTCATACCCTACGTGGACGAACGCAGCGTAAGGATAAAATGAAGCGTATAATTTATGAGATAAGAGAAAAGTATGGAAGAGGAACCATACGTTATTGGCAAAATATAAAAAAGAACCCTATGTCAGGAAGGAACCCTACAACCGGGATATCAGAAAACTATGGAAAGAGAACTGTATGTAAGTATTAAACATTATATTTGTTTCTTAAAAGTATGGTTCATCAACATTAATTTTGTAAAAAACCATAAATATTCTTGGAAAATTATGTATAAAGTATAAGTATGTATCTTTTATCATACTTTTGAAAGTTGAAGAGAAAAGTATGGATGAACAACCCTACGTTTATGATCAACCATACATTTGAAGAAAGTGACATGATCCTTACGTTTATGATCAACCTTACATTTGAAGAAAGTGACATGAACCTTATATTTTTAATCAAACCTATGTTGTCAACCCTAAGTTTAAAGACTACGTCATCAACCTTATGTTCATAGGATGAATACAGTACAATTCAACCTTACGTTTGGCATCAGAGAATTTAAAGATGATATTTTTATGCAATGGTTAGCAAGCTGATTATTATGCGGATTTCAAGCTGGATTTAAAGCTGATTTTAAAATATGACTTTGACTGATTAAAATCCATTTTATCAATGGTTTAAAGATTTAATTAAAAGAAGATTTTTATGCCGAGTCTTCAGGGAAGTTACAACTACTCTATAAATTCAAATGTTTGAATATCGTGAGTTAAAAGGCGACTCTTGTGGATCTAAATTTACAAGAGAAGTAATTATTTTTATTTTATATATATGTGATTTTTCGAATAGAAAATGATGATATTATGTGATCTCGTGATCATTATGAGAAAAGGGAAGAAAAAACAGATACTATCAAGAATTCAGATCTGCTGATTTAAGAGAACGACAAAGCTCTATTTTCTAAAGAAGAAAAATCACAATAGAAGATTCATCTGTTCTACATCAAAGATCATTTATGAATCTGCTACTGTTGAAGTTGTGATTTATATTTCTATATCTACTAAAACAGAATCGACTCAGAATGACTCTTTTGTGAAGATCATTATTTCTGAAGGAGACTATCCATCTACTAGCAATTTCATGCTGTTGCAATTATGAAGAACATCTGGAAAGTATTTTCAGAATAAAAAAATCTTTCTTTTCTATTCTTGAGTGACCATATTCTCATACTAAGCTATGTAGGTTCTGTGAGTGAACCAGAAGGCTTTGTTTTGCCTTAGATTGTAAAGGTGTCAAATGTCTATACTCAGTTGTTGTTAGGTCTGTTGAAATGAGGACAGATAGTGCAAATCACCAACCTGGTGGAGTAGAGTGTTGGTGGAGTGGACTAGGGGCCTTCTATTCCCCGAACCACTATATATCTTGTGTATCTGATATTTAAATTTCCGCTACATCAATTCATATGATTTAAGTTAAAAGGCAGAACACAATCACACAAATATTTATGAAAAGACACAATTCACCCCCCTCTTGTATATATTTGATATAATCCGATCCAAAAATTGGTATCAGAGGTTGAGATTTCTGATAAATCCTTAACACGATGAAAGTGATTATACACAGAGCAAGATGAATGATACAAGAAAGGGAATGCCTATGGTCAGAGCACTATACTTCAATGGAGAAAACTATGGATGCTGGAAATAACGAATGATTATCTATTTGAAAAACCTTGGATAGAGAGTATATTCTAAGATCCTGACTCCATATGAAATACCAGAAAAACTTGAAACATGGAGTGCTTCTACTGAAGCAGATTATGATATTAACTCAAAGGAAATGAATGAAATTATATATGGTATAGGACCTGATGAATTTAACAGAGTATCTCAATGCCCAACAACATATGAAATGTGGCAAACTATTGCTGTTACTTTTGAAGGAACTCACAATATCAGGAAAATGAGATATGAAACTACTAAGCTTAAATTCGATACTTTCAGAATGGTTGAAGGTGATATTATTACTCAAATGAATGGATGATTGACAGAGATTTTCAATAACATAACTGCCTTGGTAGATCCCATCAAACAAGCTAATCAAGCTTTAAAAGTACTGAGAGTACTGCCTACAAAATGGAATGGAATCTCTGCAGCAATCAGACAGTCGACACCTGTCACATATTTAACCATGAGAGAACTGATTGGAACATTAATGATGTATGAAGTTGAGATGGAATATGAAGCAAATGAGCATAAAGTTATTATCAAAAGAGATGACATTGCCTTGAATGTATCATCACAATGTAAAAACAGAAAGATGAAGAAAAGTGTAAAAGAGAAATCATAAAGTTATGATTTATCTAATTTTGATATCGAATTGGCTCAGCTAGCCCGAAGATTCACTAAATTCTATAGAAATAAGAAGGGATTCATAAAATACTTCAAAAAGGATAAAAAGGAAGTCAGATGTTATGAATGCAAGAAAATGGGGCATATCAGACCTGACTGTCCTCAGCTAAAAGAAGACAAGATAAAGAAATTCTTCAAAAGAAATGATTATGAGCATAAAGAAAAGAAGACTATGAAAGCTACATGGAGTGTATCTAAATACTCCAGTAGCACTTCTGAATCAGACTCAGAGAAGGAAGAATCAAATCTGAAAGCTAACATGTGTTTTATAGTAGAAATAGATGAGGTACAATATTACTATTCTTCTGACTCTAGTTCTGAATCTAGTTTCTCTAATTAAAAACTTGAAGCCTACTACAATATGATTGAAGAAAAATATGATTCACTATTTAAAAAGCATAAGTCTTTAAAGAACATTCATAAGGTTGTTTCTGATGAAAGAGATACAATGCTAAAACAATATAAAGAGATAACTGAAAAGTTTGACTCAATTAACACTAACAATACATATTATGAATCAAAGATAAAATCACTGCAAACTGAAGTGGAAACTTATAAAAATGCATCCATTGTTTTTACTAAAGGAGAAAATATTTTAAATTAAATTATTGGCAAAAATGTCATTAAAAATAAAGATTTGGAATTGGCAGTAAAGGTGAAAAACCCAAGCTGTTCAAAAATTATTTTATTCCAAGTGAAAAAAGACTAAATTGTAATTAATGTGGAATAAGGGGACATATTTATAAAAACTGTTTCTTAAGACAACCCCAAATAAGTGGTATTAAGAAATCTTTTGTATCAAATGATTTTTTGACTCTTGTGAAATTAGAAAATCAAAGCAAGTCTAGATTTCCAGATCCTTGCTGGCTAACACCCCTGAACCCAAAAAAATATGGGTTCCAAAGCAAGTTGTGTAAATTCCTTTGTAGGAAGCAAGTCACAAAAGAAAAAAGGACATATGGTATATGGATAGTGGCTAATCAAGGCATATGAGTGGAAACACATCAAATTTCTCTACACTCACTCAAAAAGATAGTGGAATTGTCACTTTTGGTGACAATGCCAAAGGGAAAATCATTGGTATTGGAATAGTTGAAGATCCAGAAGTTGTCTCAATCAACAAAGTACTTTATGTACAAGGATTGAAACACAATATGATTAGTATCTCTCAAATATGTGATGATGATTATGCTGTTGATTTTTCTAACAATTGTTGTTCTGTTTTCAAAAATAAATTGCTTAAATTTAGATCACCTAGAACTGACAATGTGTATACCCTGGATTTAAATTCCTTGTGTAAACAAAAGTAAATTGTTTAACTGCTAAAGTGAATGAATCTCGGATCTGGCATAGGAGACTTGGACATTGTAATGTATATGTTTTATATAAGTTATATAAGAAACATTTAGTTTCTGATTTGCCTAGTCTCAAATTTGAAAGTGACAGATTCTGTGATGCATGTCAACTTGGCAAGCAACACAAATCATCCTTAAAATCTGTTAACAGAATTTCTACATCTAAAACTCTAGAACCTATTCATATGGATTTGTTTGGACCTTAAAGAGTAGAAATTTTGGCTGGTAAATTATATGTATATGTTTTAGTTGATGACTACTGTATATTTATATGGATTTTCTTTTTAAAATTTAAAAATGAAGCTTTTAATTTATTTGAAAGTTTTTGTAAAGCTGTTTAAAATGAAAAAGGTTTTAAAATAATTTCATTAAGAATTGATCATGGTGGAGAATTTCAGAATCAGAAATTTAATTCCTTCTGCTCAAATATGGGTATTAAACACACCTTCTCTACACCAAAAACACCTCAACAAAATAGAATTGTTGAAATAAGAAATAGGACTATTTAGGAAATGGTTAAGACTATGCTAAATGAATACGGTCTTCCTACTAATTTTTGGGCAGAAGCGGTAAGCATAGACTGCTATATAATGAATAAAGTTTTAATTAGACCAATTTTGAAGAAGACACCCTATGAAATTTAGAATAACAGAAAACCCAAAGTAAATTATTTTAAAGTTTTTGGATGTAAGGTTTACATCTTGAACACCAAGGACAATCTTGATAAGTTCGATGAAAAATATAATGAAGTAATTTTCTTAGGATATTCACCTACCTTCAAAGCTTATATAGTCTATAATAAGAAGTCAAGGATTGTTGAAGAATCAGTTCATATGAAATTTGATGAATCTGATCCCTTGGAGAAAAGGACAGATCAAATGGATGAATTTGACTCTAATGATAACATGAGACTTGAGAATATGAAAAATTATTTTGAAAAAGATATAAATGAAATTCAGTACAGTTCAGAAGAACATGATACTAAAGAACCTATGAGTGTGTTACCTAGACATACTAGAACCCTATGGAATCATCCTCTAGAGAATATAATAGGTGACTTAGACACATGTGTAAAAACTCGAAGAAATATAGGTAATCTTGTAGAATTCTATGCCTTTCTATCCCAATTAGAACCCAAGTCTATAGAAGAAGCTTTAGATGATGAAAGCTGGATGATATCAATACAAGAAGAATTAAACCAGTTCAAAAGAAATGAAGTCTGTGAATTAGTTGAAAGACCACAGAACTATCCAGTGATAGGAACCAAATGGGTCTTTAGAAATAGGAAAGATGATCAAGGAATAATAACTAGAAATAAATCTAGACTTGTAGCTAAAGGATATAATCAGAAAGAAGGTATAGATTATGATGAGACCTTTGCACCTATAGCTAGATTAGAAGCCATTAGAATCCTTTTAGCCTATGCATCTCATATGAACTTTAAGTTATTTCAGATGGATGTTAAGTCTGCCTTTTTTAAATGGTTATTTAATAGAGGAAGTTTATGTTGAGCAACCTCCTGGTTTTGAAAATTCTCAAAAACCAGATTCTGTTTTTAAACTTACTAAAACTCTTTAGGGCCTTAAACAAGCACCTAGAGCTTGGTTTGAAATATTAAGCTCTTTTCTTTAGAAAAATGATTTTACTGTTGGAATGGAAGATCCAACACTTTTTAAGAAAAGTAAAAATTCTAATATTTTATCAGTTCAAATTTATGTTGATGATATAATTTTTGGATCAACTAATAAAACCCTTTGTCATGAGTTTTCATGGTTAATGAAAAAAGAATTTGAAATGAGTATGATGGGAGAACTAAATTTCTTTTTAGGACTTCAAATTTATCAAAAAGATTTTGGAAGTGTTTTGAATCAAAGAAAATATATTACCAATTTATTAAAGAAGTTTGGTCTTAAAAACAACAAGATATATACAACTCCTATATGTACTAATATAAAACTTGATTTGGATGAAACTAGAAAATCAGTTGACAATAAGTTATATAGAGGTATGATTGCTAGTTTGTTATATCTTACTGTTAGCAGGACATATATAATGTATTCAGTATGTCTTTGTGCAATATTTCAATCAAATCGTAGAGAATCTCATTTAACTGTTGTTAAAATAATTTTTAGATATTTAAAAGGAACTATTTTTCAATCTCTTCATTATCCCAAAACTTCTGATTTTAATTTGATTTCATATTTAGATGAAGACTTTGGGAGTTGTAGATTAGATAGGTAAAGCACTTCAGGAACTTGTCACTTTTTAGGGAAATATTTAGTGTCATGGTCAAGTAAGAAACAACATTCAGTTTCCCTATCAACAGCCGAGGTAGAATATGTTTTTGCTGGCAGTTGCTGTGCACAAGTGTTGTGGATGAAAAACACTCTTATAGACTTTGGACTAAATTTTAATAATATGACTATTTTATGTGACAATACTAGTGATATAAATATTTCAAAAAATCCTATTAATCATTATAGAAATAATAATATTGATATCCGACATCATTTTATAAGAGTTCATGTTCTTAAAAAGGATATATATTTGGAATTTGTAAGTACTAAAATTCAATTAGCTGATATTTTTACTAAGACACTTCTCACTACAAGGTTTGATTTTATTAAGGGGGAGCTAAGTTTATTTAATTTTAAATAAATCTTTATTTTACTATGCTGTTTCTTTATTTTAATTCTGTTTAAAATAATTTGGCTATTTGTTTTTCAAACAGAATAATTTTTTTCCCTGTTTAATTAATTTTATTTATTTTTAAATCTATGTAATGATTACTCAAAACATGGGAATCAAGGCTGTCAGAAACCCTTTCGACTTCTAAACCATTTCATTTCTACCAAAACCTTTTCGAACTCGCAAAACCACATCACTTCTCATCAACCCTAATTTTCAAACCTCTAAAAACCTAACCTTTAAAACTTCAGAGATTCTCATAGATATAGAAAAGAATAAGAGATATAATGAAGTTGAGACCAGAAATTCCAAGAGACAATGTTCATAAGGAAGGAAAATCTTACAGGGCATAGTAATTGATCTCGAATGGCTATTTCAAAAAAATATTCTGTTGAAACAAGAATTTTCGTTTTAGAATCTCAAACAGACTTTCAACAGTGAGAATACACAATTTCTTATGAGGTAGAACTTTTTTATTTCTTCAAATCTGTACAGTTTAGTTTGGGAGACAATGGGGACACTATGCTGGCTAAGATAGAGGATAGGGATTTTTCGATCTCTTTAGTTGAAATTGGTCAGATTTTGAACTGCTCTCATGAGGGAGTCTTTGATTTTAATTTTAAAATTATAGGAGATTCTGTGCATAAATCAAAAGATATTATGTATTTTCTTTTTGGTACTACATCTATAAAGAAGATGTTTATAAAGGACTTGGAGTCTGATCAGATAATATTAGTAAATTTTGTGCAAACAGGGATTGCACTAAGGATGTCTGAGATGGAGAAGATATTATATCCCGACATGTATATAATGTATCTTTTTCTCGATGATATAAAATTCAATTTTCCTAGGTACATGGTGAGGTATCTGAATTATTGTTGTCACAGTGAAACTAGAATGAACTTATACCCTTTTGGATGATTCATTTCCAAACCGTTGGTTAAGAAGGATATGGTGAGACTGGTGGATGCCAGAGTGCATTGTCATCACAGTAATGTGTTTAATGCTGGAAATTTAAGAAATATTGGCTATTTATGGAGCAGTATAAAAGGAAAACTTTTTCCAGTAGGAGTTGAGGATGAAACAGAGAGTGATCAGGCTCAGTCTACTAAGTCCAATGAGGGACAAGCTGAATCAAGAATAAGCACTACTACAAGGAGAATAATATTTTACATGGAAGAAACTGAGGAATAAAGAAGTTAGGAGGGACTTCAAACTAAGAGGAAAAGACCTGTTAATGAGGAACTTGTTTCCTCTGTACTGAACACAAGATATTTACTCTCTTACAGCTTTGTTAAAGAAAAGGTTTTTGAACAATCTCAGGAACAAGATGTGGTTGTTACAGAACATGACCCTGAAAGAATTGAAGTCCAAGACCAGAACCACAAGTTGTAGCTGATGTTGAAGTTATACTTCAACAAGAAAAGGAGGAAGATCCTGGTGATGAAGTGGACAGACCTCAGGACAATCCAGAAGATATTATCTTAGAAAATCTATTGGAAGAACAAGTTGTTGATGTTCATGATGAGCATGTTTCTGATGCTCAAACAGAAGTACTTCAAGAGGATTAATCTATGGAAGAGTCTGGAAAAGACTCTGAGGAAAAATCTATGGACCAAACTGCTCAGGAAAAGGAAAAAGACAAGTCAGATGAAGATTCACTACCTTTAGTATTGATGCATCACAATGAACCTGAGAATGAGAATCAAGCATAGGGTGCCTCTGATTCAGGGAATAAGGAAATTGAAGAGCTGTACAGGAAGGTGTCTCAATTGGAATCTGAAAATGATACTCTCAAGAGAGCCTTAAAAACAGAGCAGTTTAAATTTTATAGAATTAAGAATAGTATTGTTTCACGAAAAGAAGTAGATGATTTTAAGCAAGAGATATTGAAAGAGGTTTCAAATCTGAAATCTGAAATAGTAAAGAAGTCAGATCTGTTAGAAATAAAAGGATATCTGGAGAAACAATTTGCATATATTGGAACTAGTGCTGCTGGTGGGTCAACTACTTTACTTGATTTACTCAGAAAGTTTCAGGCTATCATAGCTGCAATGAGCAATATGAGTGATAGATTGCATGATCTGCAATGCAAAAGTGCCTCTTTATCAGTCCTGTTAGACAATAAGAAATGTTTGGTTGATCAGTTGACATCCAGTGAACCAGGAATCAGATCTATCTTAAATAAATTCACAGATAAGCTGTCTTTGTTTATGAAGAAGGAAGAAAGAATTCACGAGTTTTTCAGATTCAATATCATTGAATACATTCATATGACTTAAGAGGCTAGAGATCTTATTATTCATCTTGGTGATGGAATGACTCGAAGACTCAGAGAATAGTCGATAGAAATCAAGTCTGTAGTTTTGAGGAGATAGAACCTATTTCATACCCTAATCAAACCTTTATTTCTGTGTTCATCATAATTGTATCTATTCCATAATTTCAATGAAACTTTTTTGATTTCTGTATTTATCAATTTTTGTACTTTTAATGAAATTATATTTCTTTATATTTATTTTGTTTTACTGTCTTTGTTTATATACGCTAGTAATCCAGATTTCATTACTGAAAAATAGTTAATTAGCATTTACTTAAGTTCAATGCTATATTAAATGTGTTATATTCCATCTTTTAACATTATTTTTGATATCACAAAATGGGGGATAAATTTGGATAAACACAACATTTTTTGTTTGTTTCATTTTATTGGGGGAGAAATTAAAATGGATAATTTAAAGGGAGAAATTAAGTTAAATCTAATATTGTATTTTTAAAATTCAAAACTATATGTAATTAATTAATTTTTGTGTAAGTTAATTTCATTAATTATTTTATAGGTTTTGTGATCATCAAAAGGGGGTATATTTTTGCAAGTATTAATTTTAACAATACATAATGTTTTATTTAAAGGGGGAGTATGTTGAGAACAATACTCTATCTCTTTATGACAATTTTGATGCCTCACAAATACCCTTAATTATTTTCTAATGATTTTATTTGTTAAGTATTTTTCAGGAATTTATTATTTATTATATTTTTATTTCTGAACGAAATATTTAAGTTCTTGAACAACGAGGTTTTATTTCTAAAGTATTCGCATTTAGCGTGTTTTGGAAACACTGTTCATACCCTACTTATTCGGGATTTGCTTTAGTGTGTTCTGGAAACACTGTTCATACCCTACGTGGAGGAACATAGCGTAATGATAAAATGCAGCATATACTTTATGAGATAAGAGAAAAGTATGGAAGAAGAACCATACGTTATCGGAGAAATATAAAAAATAAACCTATGTCAGGAAGGAAGCCTATGATTGGGATATCAGAAGAGTATGGAAAGAGAACCGTACATAAGTATTAAACGTTATGTTTTTTATCAAAAGTATGGTTCATCAACCTTACTTTTGTAAACAACCATACGTTTTTGGAAAAGTATGAGTCAAGTATAAGTATGGATCTTTTATCATATGTTTGAAAGTTGAAGAGAAAATTATGGATGACCAACCCTACGTTTATGATCAACCTTACGTTTGAATAAAGTGACATGAACCTTACATTTATGATCAACCTTACATTTGAAGAAAGTGACATGAACCTTACGTTTGTGATCAACCCTACATTGTCAAACCTACGTTTGAAGACTACGTCATAAACCTTACTTTTACAGGATGAATACAGTACAACTCAACCCTACGTTTGGTGTCAGATAATTTAAAGTCGATATTTTTATGCAATGGTTAGGAAACTGATTATTAAGCGGATTTCAGGTTGGATTTAAAACTGATTTTAAAATATGACTTTAACTGATTCAAAGTCATTCTATTAATGGTTTAAAGATAAAATTAAAAGGATCTTTTTATACCAAGTCTTTAGGGAAGTTACAAGTACTCTGTAAATTAAAATGTTTGAATATCACGTGTTAAAAGGCGACTCTTGTGGATCTAAATTTACAGGAGAAGAACTTATTGTTATTTTATATACTTGTGATTTTTCAAACAGCAACTGATGATCTTATGTGATCTCTAGATAATTCTGAGAAAATGGAAGAAAAAACAGAGACTATCAAGAATTTAGATCTGCTGATTTAAGAGAACTACAAAGCTCTGTTTTCTGAAGAAGAAAAATCACAATAGAAGATTCATCTATTATATATCGAAGATCATTTGTGAATATGCTACTGCTGAAGTTGTGAGTTATATTTCTATATCTACTACAATGGGATCAACTCAGAAAAAATATTTTGTGAAGATCATTATTTATGAAGGTGACGGTCCATCTTCTGTCAGTTGCATGCTGTTGCAATTGTGAAGAACATATTAAAATTATTTTCTGAATACAAAAATATTTCTTTTCTATTCTTGAGTGACCGACTTCTTGTAATAAGCTGTGTAGGTTCTGTGAGTGAACCATAAGGATTTGTTTTTCCTTAGATTGTAAAGGTGTCAACTTCATATACTCAGTTATTGTAAGGTCTATTGAAATGAGGACCAGATATTGAAAATCACCAAGCTTGTGGAGTAGAGCGTTGGTGGAGTGGACTAGGTGCCTTCTGTTCCCCGAACCACTATATATCTTGTGTCTCTTCTATTTAAATTTATGCTACGTCAATTTATCTGATTTAAGTTAAAAGGCATAACAAAATCTCGCAAAGATTTTTTAAAAGACACAATTCACCCCCCCTATTGTGCATATTTTATATAATCCAATCCAACACATATAATCAAGAAATGCCTCAACAAAAGGAGATTGAGATAAAATCCTTTAACTTGGGTCTGACTTGTCTTGTATATATTTATCTTCATGAATAATAATATTATACTAATTATATAATTTATTTATAACCTTTTTAAACTTTTATTTAAATTTTATTTAACTTATAATAATGTTGCATACAACTACTTACACAATTAATTTTATGTCAGGTGTTTTGACCATATTTGGTTAATGTGTCAAAAAAACTTTGGTAGGTCAACTATGGTCAAAGGGGATATTATATAAACATATAAATAATAATAATTATGAAATAATTATCATATATATATACATCAATTACACTTTTAAAACCAATCATGAATAATGGATATGAAAAATGAACCAATCTTACAATCATGGCGACGATATGCCGTATGCATGCATGAATAATGCTCTCTTTTTTCAATGATCACTATGGAAGGAACATAAGTAAAATATTTATATTAAAATAATGATAATTATATCATATATTACTTATTAGTTAACTATATATAATTATATATATAATCCTTGTGATTTAAAAGGAATCACATCACTACGAGGAGGCGGCAGTGCATACACCCACAAACGACATTATCACTTTTTTAGTGTGAAAAGTGTTAAAGAAAATAAAGTTTTATATTTATATAAAGGTAATTATGTAATGAATATAATATATAAGTTATTTATTTCACATATATTTAATTAAACCCATCCTTATTATGTTCCACGTATTGTGTGAACGTATCACATTGGTTTTAGGAGGCAATAGTCCACACTTCCACAAATGATGTTATCTTATTAAAAAAAATGAATATATAAATGTATGTGTTAGAAAATAATTATATAATCATAAATAAATAATAAATATAATATATATCATAGATAAAAATATCTTCCATCATAATTTCCAACCATAAAATATGCTAAAGGAAAAACGAACAACATTATTTCGTGAGGCGGTAGTTCACCGTACACAAGAACGGTAAGTTCATTTATCAATGGATAGATGTGTGTGTAAGTGTAGGTATAAATATTATAATAACAATATTAAAGTATATTTCGGATACTAATATTATTATTTATTCATGGAATATTAATATTTTAGTAAATAGATAATGAAAATAACATAAAAGATCTTGAGGAAGGGTGTTACTTTTTATTTGGGTGAGTCCTTTTAGTTTGCACCAAAGGGATTCCTTGGATGGATTTATTACCAATATGAGTCTTCTAGGATGAGTTTAGGTATTTTTAAGAGATATTTGGGTAGATTCTGGTTGATAAAAAGTGTCTTGATAGGTGTGAGGAAGTGGGACAAGTGAGTTCCTTTTTATAGTGGAGGAGAAGTGCCACTCTTGTAAATTTTTGAAAAGGAAATTCCACAAACATTTTTACCATGTAAAGTGGGTCCAATAATAATAAAAATTATATAAAATGGAGGATAGGGTCTAAATATGTTTTTTGAATTGATTTTTTATAAGTTTATAGGTTATTTGGGCTCTTAAGTTTAAGGTTTAGTCCATTGGCAAACTAATTTTTGTCTTAATCATTTTAATTAATTTTAATTACTTCCACAAATATTTTTGGTCCAAAACTAAGTTGAGATTATTATAAATTATAAATTATGATGATTAAAAATATGGAATAAAATTTTTCAAATTAAAATCATAGAATTGGTAGAAATTAATTTAAATTTAATCCCACAGATGGGACGGTAATGCAGGTTTTAAAATTTAAAAAGTTCAAAAGTTTGCTAAGTTTTTACATCCAATTTCAAAGTGAAATTGATTAAAATAAACTAAATTGGTTTAAATGATATAAAATTTATCGAATTATACTTTAAAACCAATTAAAAACATTATTTTACAGTATAATTAATTTGAAAAAAATTGAACTAAAATTCAGTGTTATTCATTATTCATCAAAATATGAAAGTTCTCAGAAAAATACCTACAATAACCCAAAGTAATTTTTTATATTTAAATTTTAAAAAATAATTTATTTTAAATATAAAATTTATAAATGTTTAAAAAGTTATATGTAAATTAGGTTTTCCATTAAAAGGTGGTAAAACTATCTTTAAACAATGTAAAACTGTTTATGCTTAAAATTGGAACGACTCTTATTTTAAGCCTATAAAATTTATTAGATTAATGTGAAAATATTTTATAAACACATGTAAACATAATATAGTTAGACCTACTAATTCCCATTGATAAAACATCTATGAGATAACTACCACCTAAAATAATAATATTAATAATATATTATTGTTTGGTATAACTCAGTCTTGCATGCAAAGTAAGATTCCGAAGAAACTCATTGTTACGTACTATGTATACTATTAGAGATAAAATCCCTTTTAAGGTAAAATTAATATATGATTCATAAATATTAATAAATATAACAAAAAATTATTCTACCATTACCTAGGATGTTACAATAAGATTGTGTAAAAGGTATAAAAATAAATAGAACTTTTAACCAACAAGTAACGAGGGTGGTACAAAATATCCTTAACCTTATTCCTAAATGTACTATAAACTTTCACTTAACTTATTGAATAATTAAATTAAGTTAATTAAATATAAACTCAATAACCATATTTATATATATTTATTTTTATAAGTTCCATATATTATCTTTTTCTATTTATTATTTATATACTTTCTCTTTATGTCGGTTACTCGGGGTTGTTTGGTTAATTTATTAGTAACACTTTAAATTTGTTAACCATGGTAAAAGGTGTTGTAAAATAACTTCATGATATCAAAAATTGGGGAGGTTTTCAACATTTTTTATTCCAATTCGAACAATACTTATACAGTTTCATGGGTTTTCCCAAAATAGACCCAAATTAAGAAAAGTGTCAGGATAAGTCCATTTAAGGAGGTTAAAGTTACTATGATCATTTATTTTTGATAACTCATATAGAATGCTCAATATTATAATTATATGATATTAATGGTGCCAAAAATTTCATTTTAACAAAATAAATACATTTTATATTCATCTATATTAGGTGATCAAGGAAAAAAAAGTGTCGTTTTTAGTCCACACACACGCATGACGATGTTTTGCCTTTCTCAATGATTTTGGAGGAAGATATAAAATGGATATTAGAATAATATAATAACACTTAAGAATATTAAAAATTCCATTGTTATCATACCTTCATTGATAGCTGGAAATTTTGTGGTGTAGAAGAAGAAAAGAACCAAGAAAAGTTGGGATGAGAGTATTACCTTTACTTTAGAAGTTCTCCCTTGGGTAACTCCTTAAGGTTCCTTAGATAAGTATTTTCATGAGAGAAAGGATTTATGGGAAAAGGAGGATGTATAGGAGACATTAGGGTAGATTCATTTTATCAAAGTTTTTTTAATGGGTATAGAAATGGGAAGTATGTGATTTCTTTTTATATGTAAAGAGGGTGGCATTTTTTTAAAATCTATTTACTTTTCAATAATGTCACTCTATTATTCAAGAGAAAAGATCTAAGAAAGGAAAAATATGGTATAGTGAAATAAATAAGGTTTAAACTGTAAGAACTCAGATCTTCTTTTCAGGTATGTTTTCCTTTTCCTGGGTTTTTTGGAAAAATTGAAGGTTTTTAGAAATTTTTGAAGTACATGTTGTGTACTTTCTGAGTACACACCGTGTACTCTTTTCCTGCTCGAAACCATGTACTGGCCGTGTACGGACCACACACACAGTGTGTAGGGGTGACGTGGTGGCCGATTTTGGCGGAGTACGGAAAAACCCACTACACGCCGTGTACTTTAAAAATACACGCCATGTACTTTTTTTTCACTAAACGGACTAGGGTTGCGCCTAATCGCCATAATCTTCTTCTTCTAGGTTTGGTTAGACCGAGAGATGTCGTATGGCCATGAAACTTCCCTAGATTCTCTAGCCTCCATCCGTTCTCTGATTCAAGCTCTGTCGATTGCGTTGGAAGCGCAACAGTGAGTTCCCCCTTCTGCTTGAGCCTTGTTTTCCAATTCTTCCTCCTTCTCAAGTTATCTAAGGTTGAACGTTTTGAGAGTTTTCTTAGATCTAAGACATTCTAGGGAGAATAAACCATCGTGGTTCAAGTATATCAATCTCCTAGGATCGAGGTAGGTGGTTTGTCCCTTACCGTTCAAAGTCTCTGAGTTTTATGTGCGAATTCCCACCGATACCCGTGAATGGGGTATTGCGTGTTTACCTTTTTTCCTTTGTTGTTTTCCTGCCTTGATTGTATGTTTGTGTAGAAGTAAATTGACCATGTTAGAGGATAATTGTTTGTGCTTGGATGTATTTTCCCTTGCTTTGTCTTGTTTATGACTTTTGGGTCTCGTTTTCCTTTGGCTGCTACACCTGTTTTCATGCCTCGCGGTTAAAGGTTGAAGTGAAACTCATGACATGCTTGTTGCCTTTTAGACTGTTTATCTAAGTAGCTCTATAGGTGTACTTTGGTTAGAAAATTAGATATATAGGTGTAATTTGGACTTATATAATTATTATGCACTGACTGGCATGGGTATGAGAGAACCTGGTGCTATAGACTATAAGGGATAGACCGAGTGAGCTTCCCAGAGAGTCTTAGATATTATAGACTATAGAGGGGATATACAGAGTGAGCTCCTAGAGAGTCTTGGATTTTATAGACTACAGGAGGGTAGAACGAGTGAGCTTCCTCAGAGAGTCTTACCTTGTTTGAATCTCTTAAAGAACCTTTCCAGGCTAGAGGAGGAATTGACCGAGTGAGCTTCCTCAGAGAGTCTGTGGTATACTTGAGGCTATAGGAGGAATTAACCGAGATAACTTCCTCAGAGAGTCTCTACACCTTGGGAATAAGTGGGTTAGACCGCGTGATCTTCCTCAGAGAGTCCCTGACTACCCTAGACTATAAGGGGAATTGACCTAGTGAGCTTCCCCAGAGAGTTTCATAAATTCGTATGACCAAGCCAGAGGGGTTAGGCTGAGTGCACTGCCCAGAGGGTTGTGGTACTTCTTGGATAGGAATAGAGGGGATGGATGTGAGTACTTCCCTCAGGGTTTCTAGCTTATTAGCTTCTTATTTCACTATTGTTGATTGGTTGTGGATTGATTGCTGCTATGTATCATCCTGTTCACTGTTTACTGTTTACTGCCTACTGCTTTCCATTGCTGTTTACTGCTTATTGCACTTTTACCTTCCATATACTCACTTACTGTTAGGCACATATCTTCAGGTGAATGCCTACTGGTATTTAATATCACACCCTATTTGGGCCATGATTTTGGGCCCAAGCAGACTATGTTGTTGCAGGTGTAGACAAGAGCAAGCACCCTTCGACTTCTAGAACTTGATTGCTTGGAGCAGGAGAGCATGGGACCAAGCTTTGGCTTGTGATGCTGAGGAGTTGTTTACTTTTCTTTTGTACTTGTTTTTGTACTATAGTGTTTTCCAGCATTGTGACTTGTTTGACTACTTTCCTAGTTATGTATCATGCATTATTTCATATATACATATGTGCTCCAATTTGTTGATTTAGTCATCTGCTGTTTATATTTTTGGTTATTACTACTTCCCCTATTACATGCTTATCTATTTCCACTGTGTACTCTACCAATGAGGGAATAGTTTCCCCATTATCACACCCAAGGCCCTCACTGCTAGTCGGAAGCCTCTGGCATTTGGGAAAATGCGCTTGAGGCCATGTGACCAACCGGGAATGGGGTGCCTCTAGGTGGCTTCCAGAACCGGGACGTTACATAAACTACCTCCAAAATCTTATATAATACATTTTTTTCACATGTTCTATCTACCTGCATAGGGTTTAAACCATTTCCCCCCCAATTTACCCTTACCACAATAACTCCACTTTTACCATTGATAGCTAATTTTATTGTAAAAAATTAAAATTGACATTAGTTATTAATTTGAAAACAATAATTTTTAATACAAAAATAATTTTACAAAATAAAATTTCTAAAAGTTATAGAAATTAATTTTAGTATTAATGCATGTAACGTGAAAAAACTGTTTCTTGGAAAAGTTATTTTTAAATTAAAATATTGGCGTTGGATAATATTATCAATGTTTTTGATTTTCAAGACATAAATTTATTTATTATAAAATAACTAAATTTTATATGGATTTCAAATCGATCCAAAACTGAATTTTACCAAAATAATGATTAAGCAAATGAAATGATCATTTTTTTATCAGAATTAAAATATTAATTTTGTTTTATAAGTTTAAACATAGGATTTAAAAATTTAAAACTATATATTTAAAATTAATAAAATTATTCCTAAAATAAATTAAAATATTTTATAAAATTATAAATCAGTATTATGTACTAATAAGGTAATAAATATCATAATTTTAGAAAAAAAATATAATTTTCACTATTCATATAAAAATTAATTATATTATAAAAATACCAAAAATTAATCATAATCTAGTTTTTACATGATGAATACAAAAATGGAAATACTATTTTAATATTCAACTTATATAAGTGATAAAAATTAATTTTAAAATAATAATAGTATAATGTATTAAGAAATAATTATTTGAAAAATATAAATTAAGTTCTAAAATGTAAAATATGGGTTTGTAAATTAAAAAAAAATTAAAAAATATTAATTCACTGATAAAATAAATATTTGGTACTAAAAAAGGTTCCGTGAATTTTAAATTCATACTTATATAATAATAATGTCATAAAATTTGTGTTATTTATAAAAATAGTGTTTTACACCATTCACCTAAAAATCTGTCTTTTTAGAAAAACCTTAAAATTCATCTAAAACAAATATTAACATTCTAAATCAAAAAATGAAGTTTATTTTTTAAAATGTAGTTTCTAGAATTTTATGTTTTAAATTTTAAATAAAATCATAAATTACAATTAAAAACTATTTTTGTAGGAAAATAAACTTTTTAAAATACTAATTTTTCTTATTATTAGTTTTTATAAAAAAATCATAAACATAGAATTAATAAATTAATATTATATTTTATTAAAATCATTGTTTAACAATAATATACTTAGTTTTCTTTAGTAAAAATTATGGTGTATAATAAAATATATTCTTAAACCCAAATAACTAATTGAGTAAATTTGTAGAAAATAACCTTTTGACAAACACACATATTAATATCTCTCATAATTTAGTTACTTCTATTCATACATTATAATTAAATGGTTAGGTTTTAACGGTTTAAACATATCACAATTACATTTTAGTTCAATGTTATGTGTGGAACAAGCTATCGAACATATTTTTCTTAATTATTGGAAAACTTATATTAAAATATCTAGTCATTACATCTACCTTATTTAAAATGTTAATCACATGTGACACATGATACACCATAACAACCCAATATTTTAATGTGATATATCACCTACTATAGAAATATGCAGCAAGTCCACCTTGAACCTGCTCTAACACTGACCTAATCACCCAAGACACATATCGGGCCTCTGAACACGTCCAAAAAATTCTCTTAAATTATGTTTTCTTATATAAAATAAGTGCATATTGGTCATAGAAAACTTGGATTTTTATCATAATGGATGAATATTCTAAGATGTACATGATGAATAACATCATAAAAAATGGAATTAAATCTAATATTAATTGACTATTATCTTAGAACCAAGGAGGGATATGACAAATAATTTATCATTATTTTATTTAGATAAATAATTACCATGTATTAAAATTATTCCTTCATTAAAAAATAAAACTTCACATAAAAATACCAATAATTCGTACTAACCTTATTTTTATGTTTTTATCTAAGAAATTAAGTTTATTTTAATATGTAAAATCAATAAAAGTGAAAAAATGGATTTAAAATGGGTTCACTATTAAAAGGTGATAAATTTACCTCTTAAAAATATACATATTTTTATGCTTAAAATTGTATCGATTCTTATTTTAAGATTATAAAATTTATTAAATGAATATATAAACATGTTATAACCATTTGTAAACATAATATAGTTATCTCTGTTCATTACCACTGATACAATGTATATGTAAGAACCCAATGCATTCACACTGAGAATGCAAAGAATGGGATAACTCCTGAACAGTGATCCAGATCAGAGATCAGAGTATACGGATGGGTCCGGAATGGGGTTTTTACACTAGTAATGAAATATAACATGTCGGCGCGGGACGTTTGGACCCCTCACTCGCTTTCGGAACGTTAAACGAATTAATTAATTAATTAATTAATTCGTTCAACAGATTAACTTAATTATATATTAAACGGTGACTTGTATTGGGAAACCGAGGGAACAGTTGAGTTCGGAGCGTGTCATTTACCCTAGGAGGGGTATAAGTTCTGCGGGCGCGGGCCGTTAGTGGAAAATGGCCCCAGGGGAGTTTTAGTAATTTGACAGCCTTGGACATGGGCGTTATAAATTTTGAATGGGGCCTCAGATTAAAATTTCGAGACTACTGTTGAGCTCGGATCGTGGTTTTTAGCCTAGGGGAGGCTTAACCCCGACCTCGCCGAAATTTTGGGTTCGGGGCTGTCGGGCGGGCGTTTAAGTGATTTATACTTCAACAGCCCCACCCCTTCTTCTTCTTCTTCTTCTTCCTCGAACCCTCCCCTCTCCTCCAGCTCCGGTGAAGAAGCTCCGGTGAGGCAATCTCCGGTGAGGCGCAACGGTTCCGACGATCCGCACACGAAGCGCCGGGCTACGCCCTTCGAGGTAGGGGTTTATCATTTTCGTTTTCAATTTTCTGTAATCTTTGAGCCCAATTTATAATACCCAATTGATGTCCGATCATCGATCGAAGCACACGGATGTGTAGTATATGTTCTAAGGATTCTGACGCTTTTCTCGGGTCGAAAATCTGAGTCCCGGGGTTCCCGGGGCAGCCCCGGGATGTTCCGGCCAAATTCTTGGTTTTCCGGCGGTTCCAGGTGGTGGACGGCGGTTCCGAAACTGCGACGCGGTGTTCTGGCATGGCGACACAGCAAGGTGAGGGCGGCTGGGGGGCTTCAGTGTCAGTAGAGGCTCGCGGACGGCGAGCGGCACCAGGAGGAGGCACAAGGAAGAGGTTGGTCGCGGGCGCTGGGGGCGACGACGAGCAGCCGCGGGCGCTGGGGTTCGGCGGTGCTCAGGAGGACTGCGGTCGCGTCGCGACCCCGCGGTGGAGACCGAGACCCGCCATAGGCGGGTCTCTGCGTGGAAAAAGACCGGTCGTGTCGGCCGGTCGGTAGAGGAGGCGCCCACGCGGCGCGCATCCGAGGGCGCCTTGCGGGAGGCGGCATGCCACGTGCGGCGGCCCGCAGGTGCAGTTGGGCCGCGGCTCAGCGGGCCGGCAGGAGCGGGCCAGCCCGAGCGGGGTGGATTGGTCGGACCAGGCCGGTCCGGCCCAGGGGTAAACCCCCTTAAAAATTTTGGACACCCGTAACTTTTGCTGTGGGCATCCGTTTTGTGCGCTGCCTGCAGCGGTGCGGACATGACGTTGAGGCAGACTCTTTGAGGTGGTTCCAGGAGTTTTAATTTCCGAGACAAGGGGCTCGGGGGCACGACATGTGCGTAAAGCAGCTAAGCGGGCTTCCCGAGAATTCTTGTTTTGGACGACGCGGACGCGTATGATGTCCGTTTTAAGCACCGTCAGTGGCATTGGGACCCTGTCACTGAGGCAGAGCTTACCAGGGTTGTTTCTGGCATTGAGGCCGAAGTTGAAGAGTGGGCCCCGTGACCCGTCTTTTGAGCTGCGAGCAGCGTTCAACGACTTTCTCATCGGGCGTCCATTCGAGGCATGCGAGCAGTCGATTCTGGATGTTTTTCCGAGGGGATTGCAATGGTGAAATCCGTCCACTCTAATTTGGCAGGTGGGGCGGGGCCCATGAGGGTCGTTTCGGCGTCGACGGTGATTTCCCATCTCTATCACCGGGCGATCGTTTTGGACAAGTGAATAGTCCACCTTGTGTGATTTTTCGAGAGGATCGCAATGGTACTATCCATTCTTTGTGTTTCGGGACCGGGATGCGGGTCCCACATAGCACCGCTCATGTGCGGTGCACCGAAATGCATCTTTTTCTCTGGATATCTATTGCGCTCAAGTGAGCAGTCCTTTTGACATGTTTTCCCAAGGGAATCACAATGGTGCAATGCGCTCGATTGTTTTCGGGGCCGAGCCTCAGGATCACGGGACACCGTTTGGGCGTGAGGCAGTGTTGGTGACTTTTCTATTGAATATCCATTTGAGGCGAGTAAGTTGTCTAACTCACATGTTTTTCAGCGAGGGTTACAACAGTACGATCCGTTTGGCTGTACGGATCCTCTTGCGTAATCTTATTAAATATGGAAATATGAAGGTGACCCAGTGGCCGTTCTTCTACCGTGTTTGTAGCGGACCCTTGGCATGTGAACGCGTTCACTCCTGGGAGGGTGATGTTGGTGTTTAAAGAGATGTAGTTGGCTGTGCCTGGGCTGATGAGGTGACCAGTTGGAGTTGTTACGTTCACGCCTTCGCATTGACAATGGGTGCCGTGTGCATATTAGCCCTTGGGCTGGAGACGTGGCATACTCTGGGAGTATGCATGAATTCTTGGAGGTACAAGTGGATGGTTGTACCTGAGAAAGTTTGTGCGCTTGGTTGGGGTTGACTTGGGGCCACACATCGTGTGGGCCCCATGTGCGTGTCGTGTTCTGCTTTGCTTACTTTTGACCTCTCGCGACGTAGAGGGTCCCTCAATGCTCGTTTGTTTGAAAATTAGGGTGGAGTTTTCCCCTGGCTCCGTGCTCGCTTGTTTGACCAGCAGGGTGGAGTTTTCCCCTGGCTCTATGATCACTTGTTTGACCAGCAGGGTGGAGTTTCCCCTGGCCTGGTGCTCTTTTGTTTGAGCAGCAGGGTTGAGTTTCCCCCTGGTTCTGTTCTCGTTTGGCCGGTAGAGATGGTTTGGTTCCTCTGTTTCTTCGACTGTGAGGGGTTTTAGTACCGTGCCCTTTCACCAGACTGCGACACCGTTTGCGACTACGGGTGTTCATACAGTGTGGGTGTTTTCCCTACTTTCTGGGATGAGTTGACTCGGTCCGCTTCGACAGTGACTCAGCAGATTGGAGCGTGATCGCCTTGAGAGGCCTGGGGAGTTTCTCCCATTGCTCCATGTTCCCTGGTAGAGTTCTTGTGGATTTGGTGTGACCAACACTTTACGTGGGCACCGATCCTCTAACTAAGAGGTTGATTCCAGAAGTGATGAGGTTGTTTCCAGCAAGGCTGAGGTTGTTACCATCAGGGCTGAGGTTGTTTCGAGCAGGGCTCGCGAGTGGGTTACCATCCAGCCGGGATGGCCAGGACATCAGTGTTCACCGAGCAGTACCATCCAGCAGGGATGGCCATAGTAGTTATGGGTTTACCTCGAGTAGGGATGAAAAGTGGTCCCCGATGTCGGGCTTACCTCCAGCTGGGCTGGGTAGTGGTCCCCGATGCTGGGCTTACCTCCAGCTGGGCTGGGAAGTGGTCCCCAATGCCAGGTTACCTCCAGCTGGGCTGGGCAGTGGTCCCGTCGCCGACTTTAGTCAGGTCACCCTTCAGTGTATTACCCTGTTATGGGACTGGGCAGTGTGGCACCCGGTGACTCTTGCCGAGTCTCCCTATAGTGGGAACCCGTCGACTTCCAGGGACCCTCCAGCAGGGCTGGGCAGGGGGTCGCTTTTCAACTTGAGGAGACCTCTCGACTGTGGGGTAGTGACGAGTTGTGGTTTGAAATTCCCCCAGAACTCTCAAGTACTAGGAGCGCTTTTCCCCCACCGAGACACATCCTTGTGACGCAACCTAAAACCGTGCGGGCGAGTCAGTTCCGCCCAAAGAGGATAGTGTCGAGGTGTGTTGGTTTGAGCCCCTTGACTTGTAGTTCAGGGCAGACATGCGGGATGTTGGGCATCAATGGTGTTTTCTTTTGGGACTGTTGGCTACTCATTTTCTTGGGCCGAGCTACAGGATGGAGATCCCCTTACGATCTTGTTTGGGCTTCTTGATTGAGAATATGGACTTGTATATACCTTGTTGTAGAACACACTTCTTGGGTTTGGATACTCTTCTTCCAGGAGAGGTGAAGACGCACGAGGTATGCCACGTGCTTTCCATGTCAATCTTCTCGTGGTTGGATGAGTCTACTCTCCTGCTATAGGTAGTGAATAATTGAAGGGAAGTTCATCTTCTCACCATTTCTAGCTCCTTGTGTCTGGATGAGTCTACCTTCTTTCTTCTTGTTGGGTTGAGCTGGACTCTTTGCTGCACTTTCGGTTGTACTCCTTTACTTTTCCCTGTTCGCTCTACTGCTCACCCTTCAGTTCCTCTTTTGTTTCTCCCTCGAGCCTTCGGGGTATCCTACTGAGTATTTTTATACTCACCCCTGCTTGGGCTTTGCCCGCACTTGGTGTGCCCTTGCAGATGACAGACAGGTTGGTCGTGACTTCAGTGAAGCTTAGGAGTTCAGGAGCTTGGACCGCGTGCGGTGGTCGTGGTCAGGTCCTAGGTGGGGGACCCTTCCATCTGTTTGTTTTTGTTTACATGTTTATGGGTTGTGGCACCTTTCTGGTTGGGCCCGTGTTTTTCCCCTTTTATTTTCTGTTTACTTTCAGCACTTTCTTTGTACTTTTAGAGGTCGATGCACATTGTGGTTTATTTATAGCAGTTTCCCTTTGATTTTCTATTTACTCTTCACTTTTGCATTGAGTGTGGTGCATGTGTGCGTGTATAGGTACTCAGGAAAAGGACTCCCCGAGTTGTTTAGCCTTCGGCGCTTGTCGTCAACCCCTGGCCTATGGAGGCGGGCTTTTGGTAGTTGCGGCTCGAGCCCGGGTAGGGTCGGGTCGTGACATAGTGGTATCATATGTGGTTCCTTCCTTGGGACATTGTTTGGACATCCCTAAAAAAAGGAATTGGTTGGGATTTAATTAGGCAAATAGTGTCAACGTGTCACTAGAGCGGCTCTCAGGCCAGGGAGTCCAGTGATGGTGCGGCGGCCGGCGTATTCATTCACCAGGACCTTGATAACCCGCTTGTCAACTCAGCATGCTGAGACACTTGTTGCATTGAAAATTGGTTTGTGCATCACATAGGATTGATTCTTTGACTGTCCTTCTTGAGAGAGCTCCCTATTTTTGTTATTGGTATATACATATATGATCATCTGACTGTGACACTCCTTGATAAAATTCAGGATGTTTTCGTGAAGACAGCCAGCCAGGATACCAGCTTTGGTTCGTGACGACGACCCTGTGAGCTACGGGGCCACAGTCCAGGACCCATCATGTGATCCCCTTTCTCCGGGTGGGCCTGTAGTAGCACCCCCACCTATTGAGCATCAGACAGTTTCAGTAGAGCATGCTGAGCTTGAGTGCAGGTTGAGCGCGCTCCGTGAGTTCCAGCGGTAGAGACCGCTGAGGTTCAGTGGTGAGCCAGACCCTCAGGCAGCAGAGGTTTGGCTTGAGGCAGTGGTTCAACTTTTCAGTCTTGTGTAGACATCGAAAGATCAGAGAGTGGCTTTGGTAGCCACCCTTTTTCGTGGAGCAGCTTGGCGTTGGTGGAGTCTGGTGACTCAGTTTCTTGACGAGTCGTTGCTTTCATGGGGCGACTTTCAGTTTTTGTTCCGTGAGGAGTTTTCCCCCTCCTACTTAGGCTCCGTTCGGATTCAGGAGCTCCTTCAGTTTCAGCAAGGAGGGATGACGGTGGCTGAGTACGCGGCTAGTTTCACAGACTGTGCATGCTTTTACCCAGACTTGGTCCATGACGACAACATCCGAGCGCAGAAGTTTGAGAAGAGTCTCTGCTGAGAGATTCGTGCTGTCATAGTACCCTTGGGAATTTCCACATATGCTGGGGTGCTAGAGAAGGTGCTGGTGACAGAGATATTCTTGTCACGTTCTAGAGTTGGTGGTGGCAGTAGGCACGTTAGAGTCAAGACGTCTACCACAGCTAGCGGGCATCGGCAAGCAGAACCTTGACGCAGGTGGTTCTCTGACAACCAGAATCAGGGGCGTGGTCATACACCATAGTGGTGCCAGAGGGCACCAGTGCAACCCAGAGAGAGTCGGTGCTATAATTGCGATGGGCGAGGTCACCTAGCACGGGACTGCCCGACCAGGCATGCAGAGTGCTTCGGGCAGGCAGCAAGTGCACCACCATGACAGAGGCAACGCCGTGATCGGAGTAGTACCCATAGAGGTGGTGCTAGCAGAGGAGCGGGAGGATCTGGTAGTGGGGGACGACTTTAAGAGGTCTTCCCATCACCACTAGTCAGTCCACGTCAGGCTCCGGGAGCTGACAGTTGGGACTGCGGATAGCCGCGAGCTTTGGATGTCTACGATCCTGTAGAGCATGAGGTGGTAAGAGGTATTCTCTATGGCTCTTCTACTTTTTGTAGTTGAATTGTTAGACTCTGTCTGTGAAATGATTTTCTCCCTGCTCCTTGTTTGAGTTGTTATGAGGGTGGCGTGGGGCATCGGTGTAATCCTGTGTTGGTATGATAAAAGGAGTGGGACCTTTTTCTTTAGTCAATGGTGTCGACTCAATCGCTTTCCAAGCGTGTAAGAGAGTCTTGGTTGCAAGACATCGACGGTGAAATCTTATGTGACCAGATATCCTTGGGTGTTCAACCATATGGATGTTCTGAAGGAAGGAATCACCGGGCCTTGTTTTAGGTGCGTGCGGTGATTCCAGTCGCAGCGTGCGACGTAGAGGTTTGATCGGGGAGGTGAGTTACCCCCAAGAGCCTTCAGGTCATTTGAGACCATGCAAAGGGATGGTGAGGTTGTCTACCGCCTTTCCCTAACCCCAAAGTCTTGAGTGGGTGCACGACGTCTCCCACGTGACTCACCCGAGAATAAGTGTGCGTTATCCCATGCATGTCATCGGCGAGGGCATACCTCGCGTGAACAGATCAAATCCTTTGGTCTGTGTGCGGTGGTGCAGAGCTATGCGAGAGTTCTTCTGGGTACGGGAGAGCCAGAAGCTGTCTTAGTACCTTGAGTTGTTCCCTACTTTTGCTTTTTGGGGACGAAAAGCTTGAAGGAGTGAATGATGTAAGAACCCAGTTTTTGCTGCGAAAAACTTTGGGATATTTCTTGATGTTATTCCAGAGCAACGCCTTCTAACGGCGTGCAATTCCGATCCCCCGTGTGGCCGGAATTAATTTTTCAGTGCGTTCACACTAAGAACGCCAAATAAATGGGATAAATCCTGAACGGTGATCCGGATAAGAGATCTGAGTGTATGTATGGGTCCAGAATGGGGTGTTTACCCTAGGAACGACATAGAACATGTCGGTACGGGACGTTTGGACCCCTCGCTCGCTTTCGAAACGTTAAACGAATAAAAAAATTAATCAATTTATTTGTTCAACGGCTTAACTTAAGTATATATTAAACGGTGGCTAGGATTGGGAAACCGAGGGCACCGTTGAGTTCGGAGAATGTTGTTTACCCTAGGAGGGGTATAAGTTCTGTGGGTGTAGGCTGTCAGTGGAAAATGGCCCCAAGGGCATTTTAGTAATTTGGCATCCTCTGGAGTGGGTGTTATAACATTTGAGCGGGGCCTCAGATTAAAATTCCGAGACCTATGTTGCGCTCAGAGCTTGGTTTTTAGCCTAGGGGAGGCTTAACCCCGACCCTGCCGAAATTTTGGGTTCGGGGCTGTCGGGCGGGCGTTTAAGTGATTTGTACTTAAACACACCCACCCCTTCTTCTTCTTCTTCTTCTTCTTCTTCCACAAACCCTCCCCTCTCCTCCAGCTCTGGCGAAGCAGCTCCGGCGAGGTGATCTCCGGCAAGGCGCAGTGGTTCCGACGGTCCGCACACGAAGTGTTGGCCTATGACCTTCGAGGTAGGGGTTTATCGTTTTTATTTTCAACTTCCCGCAATCTTTGAACACAATTTATACTGTCCAATTGATGTCCGATCATCGATCGAAGCCCACATATGTGTAGTATATGTTCTAAGGATTCTAACGCTCTTCTTGGGTCAAAAATCCGAGTCCCGGGGTGCCCGGGGCAACCTCGGGAAGTTCCGGCCAAATTATCGGTTTTCCGGCGGTTCCAGGCGGTGGACGGCGGTTCCGGGATGGCGGCGCGGCGTTCTGGCATGACGGCGCAACATGGCGAGGGCGACCGGGGGTCTTCGGTGTCGGCCAGGGCCCGCGGATGGCGATTGACGCCAGGCGGAGGCGCGAGGAGGAGGTCGGCCGCAGGCGTTTGGGGCGATGGCGAGCGGCCACAGGCGCTGGGGTTTGGCAGTGCTCAGGAGGACCAGGGTTGCGTCGTGACCCCACGATGGAGACCGAGACCCGCCACAGGCGGGTCTCCGCGTGGAAAATGACTATCAGTGTCAGCAGGTCGGTGGAGGAGGCGCTCGCGTAGTGCGCGGGCAATGGGGCCTCGCAGGAGGCGGCGGGCCGCGAGTTCGGCGGGGCTGCGGCTCAGCGGGCCGGCCGGAGCGGGCTGGCCCGAGTGGGGCGGACCGGCTGGACCGGGCCGGTCCGGCCCAGGGGTAAACCCCCTTAAAGATTTTAGATTCCCTTAACTTTTTCTACAGGCGTCCGTTTTGTGTTCCGTCTGCGGCGACACAGATCTGATGTCGAGGCGGAATCTTTGAGGTGGTTCCGGGAGTTTTAAATTCCGAGATGAGGGGTTCGGGGGCATGGAACGTGCCTAAAGCAGCTAAACGGGCTTCCCAAGAATTCTTATTTTGGGCGGCGCGGACGCGTCCAACATCCGTTTTAAGCACCGTCAGTGGAATTGGGACCCTGGCACCGAGTCGGAGCTTACTAGTGTTGTTTCAGGCGTTGAGGTCAAAGTTGAGTCGTGGGCCCCACGTCCCGTCTTTTGAGCTGCAAGTAGTGTTTAGCGACTTTCTCAACGGGCGTCCGTTCGGGGCGTACGAGCAGCCGATTCTAGATGTTTTTCTGAGGGTATTGCAATGGTGTCATACACCCGCTCTAATTCGACATGATGATGCGGGGCCGACAAGGGCCGTTTGGGCGTCGACAGTGATTTTCCATCTCTATCACTAGGTGATCGTTTTGGACAAGTGAATAGTCCACCTTGTGTGTTTTTTTCGAGAGGATCGCAATGGTACAATCTGTTCATTGTGTTTCGGGACCGGGATGCAGGTCCCATGTAGCACCGCTCATGTGCGGTGCGCCGAAATGAATCTTTTTCTCCAGATATCCATTGCGCTCAAGTGAGCAGTCCTTTTGACGTGTTTTCCTGAGGGAATCGCAATGGTGCGATGCGCCCGACTATTTTCGGGGCCAAGACTCGGGATCACGGGACGCCGTTCGGGCGTGAGGTGGTGTTGGTGACTTTTCTGTCGGATATCCGTTTGAGGCGAGTAAGTAGTCTAACTCGCGTATTTTTCTACGAGGATTAAAATTGTACGATCCGTTTGGCTATGCGGATTCTCTTGCACGATCTTATTAAATGTGGAAATATGAAGGTGACCTAGTGGTGGTTCTTCTACCGTGTTTGTAGAGGACCCTTGGTGTGTGAACACGTTCACTCTTGGGAGGGTGATGTTTGTTTTTAAAGAGATGTAGTTGGTTGTACCTGAGCCGATGATGTGACCAGTTGGAGTTGTTACGTTCACGCCTTCGCGTTGACAATGGGTGCCGTGTGAAAATTAGCCCTTGGGCTGGACACGTGTCATACTCTAGGAGTATGCGAGAATCCTGGGAGGTACATGTGGATGGTTGTACCTGAGAACGTTTGTGTACTTGGTTGTGGTTGACTTGGGGCCACACGTCCTGTGGGCCCCATGTGCGTGCCGTGTTCTTCTTTGTGTACTTTTGACCTCTCGCGACGTAGAGGGTCCCTCTGTTCTCATTTGTTTGACAAGCAGGGTGGAGTTTTCCATTGGCTATGTGCCCGCTTGTTTGACCAGAAGGGTAGAGTTTTCCCCTGGCTCCATGCTCGCTTGTTTGACCAGCAAGGTGGAGTTTTCCCTAGCCCGGTGCTCTTTTGTTTGACCAGCAGGGTTGAGTTTTCCCCTCATTCTGTTCTCGTTTGGCCGACATAGATGGTTTGGTTCCTCTGTTTCTTTGGTTGTGAGGGGTTTCAGTACCATGCCCTTTCACCGGACTGCGACACTGTTTGTGACTACGGGTGTTCATATAGTGTGGGTGTTTTCCCTACTTTCTGGGATGAGTTTTCGTGGTCCGCTTCGACAGTGACTCAGCGGATTGGAGCATGACCTCCTTGAGAGGCCTGGGGAGTTTATCCCGTTGCTCCGTGTTCCCTGGTAGAGTTCTTGTGGATTCGGTGTGACCAACACTTTTCTCGGGCACCGATCCTCTACCCAGGAGGTTTCTTCTAGTAGGGATGAGGTTGTTTTCAGCAGGTTTGAGGTTGTTACCAGTAGGGCTGAGGTTGTTTCGAGCAGGTCTCGCCATTGTGTTACCATCCAATAGGGATGGCCAGGACAGCAGTGTTCACTAAGTAGTACCATCCAGCAAGGATGGCTAGAGTAGTTCCGGGTTTACCTCCAGTGGGGCTGGGTAGTGGTCCCCGATGCCGGGCTTACCTCTAGCTGGGCTGGGCAGTGGTCCCTGATGCCGGGTTATCTCCAGCGGGGCTGGGAAGTGGTCCCGTCACCGACTTTAGCCGGGTCGCCCTCCAGTGGATTACCCTGTTACGGGACTGGGCAGTGTGGCACCCGTCGACTCTTGCTGGGTCTCCCTATAGTGGGAACCCATCGACTTCTAGGGACCCCCCAGCGGGGCTGGGCAGGGGATTGCCTATCGACTTTAAGGAGACCTCTCGACTGCGGGGCAGTGACGAGATGTGGTTTGCCGTTCCCCCAGAACTCTCAAGTACGAGGAGTGCGTTTCCCCCACTAAGACGCGTCCTTGTGACGCGACCTAAAACTGTGCGGGCGAGTCAGTGCTGCCCAAAGAGGATAGTGTCGAGGTGTGGTGGTTTGAGCCCCTTGACTTGTAGTTCGGGGCAGACGTGCGGGATGCTGGGCATCGATGGTGTTTTCTTCTGGGACTGTTGTCTACTCATTTTCTTGGGCTGATCTATGGGATAGAGATCCACTTAAGATCTTGTTTGGGCTTCTTGATTGAGCATATGGACTTGTATATACCTTGTTCTAGTACCTACTTCTTGAGTTTGGATACTCTCTTTCCAGGAGAGGCGAAGACACGCGGGGTATGCCACGTGCTTTCCGTGTCAAGATTATCGTGGTTGGACGAGTCTACTATCCTGCTATAGGTAGCAGAGACTCGATGGGAAGTTTATCTTCTCACTATTTCTAGCTCCTTGTATCTGGACGAGTCTACATTCTTTCTTCTTGTTGGGTTGAACTGGACTCTTTACTGCACTTTCGGTTGTACTCCTTTACTTTTCCCTATTCGCTCTACTACTCACCCTTCGGTTCCTCCTTTGTTTCTCCCTCGAGCATTTGGGGTATCCTACTGAGTATTTTTATACTCACCCCTTCTTGGGCTTTTCCCTCACTTGGTGTTCCCTTGCAGATGACAGACAGGTTGGTCATGACTTCAGTGGAGATTAGGAGTTCAGGATCTTGGACCGCGTGCGGTGGTCGTGGTCAGGTCCCAGGTGGGGGACCCTTCTAGCTGTTTGTTTTTGTTTACCTGTTGCCGGGTTGTGGCACCTTTCTGGTTGGGTGCATGTTTTGCCCCTTTTCTTTTCAGTTTACCTTCAGCACTTTCTTTGTACTTTTAGAGGTCGGTGCACATTTTGGTTTATTTATAGCAGTTTCCCTTTGATTTTCTTTTTACTCTGCACTTTCACATTGAGTGTGCTGCGTGTGTGTGTGTACAAGTACTCAGGCAAAGGCCTCCCCGAGTTTTTTAGCCTTCGGCACTTGTCGCCAACCCCTGGCCTATGGAGGCAGGCTTGGGGTAGTTGCGACTCGATCCCGGGTAGGGTCGGGTCGTGACAGACTAGGTGATAACTATCACTAAAAATAATAATATTAACAATATATATATATTTTTGGCATAAATCAATATTGTGTGCAACATAAGATTTCAGAGACACTCATTATTGTGTGTTGGGTATACTATCAGACATAACATTCATTCTGAGGTAAAATTACTATTTAATTCATAAATATTAATAAATATATAAAATTATTATGATATAATTACCTAGGATGTTACATCCTTCCCCCATTTGAAAATTGCATCCTCAAAATTTATTCACTTATCAAATAAGTGGGGATATTTTTCCATAAAACCTCAAATAGGGGAATTACCTTATTCCACAACACTTTCTCTCTATGGTCAATACTCTGAACAAGTTGTTCTTCATAAGAGAGATTCTATTCCAGCTGAACTATTCAAGGTCTCAAAACATGATATTATTCTGGTACATACTTCCTTAACATTAGAACATGAAATACTTTGTGTACCTAAGATAAACTCAGAGGTAAGGCTACTAGGTAGGATACTGTTACAACTTTATCTAGGATTTCATATAGTCCAATGAACCATGGACTTAACTTACTCTTCTTACCAAAAACATCACACTTTTCCATGGATAAAATTTTAAAAAACATGATCACCTACCTCAAAAGAAAGATCTTTTCTCCGACTATCTACATAACTCTTCTGGATACTCTGAGTTATCCTCATGTGTCGCTAAAACAAATAAACTTTATCTTCTATTTACTCTACCTAATCTAGTCCTATTAACTACGCTTCCCTTATATCATACCAAAAATCCGGTGTTCAACACCGCTTTATATATAATTCCTTGAAAGGTTCTATATGTATACTAGAATAAAAAATGTTATTGTAAGTAATTTCAACCAAATAAATATGTCTATACCAACTTCCCTAGTAACCAATTGATCAAGAACAAATAATATATTCTAAGGTCTAAATTGTCTGCTCAAACTTTCAATTGGATTGATGATGAAAAGTTGTACTAAAATTTAATTTAGTACCCAATGACTTTTAAAGTCCTTTCCAAAAATTATATGTGAATATAGGATCACAGTATGATACAATAGAGATAGGCACTCCATTTAAAATCATAATATGTTATAGATATAGTATAGAAAGATTATCTAAAGAAATTATTTCTCAAATGGGAAGGAAATGTATAGATTTAGTTAATCAATCAACAATAACCCAAATCACATTTTACCTTGAGAAGTATTTGGAAATACCACCAAAAAATACATTGATATATTATCCCATTTCCAATTTGGAACCGAAAAAGGTTATAACATCCCCTTTTGTAACTTTCTCTCTACTTTAACCTGTTTACAATTAAAAAACATCATGATAAATTTAGAAATATCACTTTTCATTCCATCCCACCAATAATACTCTCGAAGGTCTCTGTACATCTTAGTGCTTCCCGAATGAATGGAAAATGGGGAACCATGAGCTTCAGTCAAAAAATATTTCCTAAACTATGAATCAAAAGGAACACATAATATTTTCTCAAATAATAAAACACATTCTTCATCGATATTAAAATCAAGAAACTTACTATTCCTAATGGATTTTACATTTTCTTGCAAATATTGACTCACCTTTTGATCCATCTTAATTCTTTCTAACAGAGTCGACTCCAAAAAAACCTAAAAAAAGGGGGATGTATAAGCATCCAAAAATTCTAGGATGAAATTCATCAATTAATTAACCAAAGGGTCACACTCCAAATTTAACAGGGTAAATATACAATTACTTTTTTGAATTAAATCATCTTCCACCTTGTTTACTTTTCTAGGATGATAATGAATCGTGAAATCATAATTGTTGTTTAGTTCCAGCCATATTATCTATCTCATGTTTAACTCCTTATGAATGAATATATACTTTAAAAGTTTTGGATTGGTATATATTTCAAACTTCACTCCATAAAAATTATTTCTCTAAATTTTTAATGAAAAAAACAACGACTAACTCCAAATCATGTGTAGGGTAATTTAACTCGTGAGTTTTCAAATAATGTGAATCATAATAAATTTCCTTGTCATTATGAATTAGGGAACAACTAAGTCCTTTTAATGAAGCACCACTTTAGATGAAAAATTCACCATTTCTAGAAGGCAAGGCCAAAACTGGTGCATTGACCAATCTTCTTTTCAGTTACCAAAAACAAAAATTACATTATTATATACAAATAAACCCAACTCCATTTCATGTTGACATATTTATTGGCCTAGATAACCAAGAAAAGTTTTCAATAAACCTTTGATAATAACCTACTAATCTAAGAAAACTAAGAATCTCAGTAACATTGGTGGGCCTTGGAAACTCTTCAATAACATTTGTTCTAGAAGGGTCAATAGTTATAGCATATTTAGAAACAATATATCCAAGGAATGAAATTTGTTTCAAAAAATATTCACTCTTACTAATATTTCCATATAGTTTTTTAATTTTAAAGTTTTCAAAATAAAAATCCTTAAGTTCCTTTCATGTTCCTCATGGTTTTTAGAATATATCAAAACATCATCTATGAACAAAATAAAAAACTGATCTAAAAATTAATGGAGGAATCTATTTATAAGATTCATAAATACAACAGGTATATTAGATAACCCATAGGGAATAAATAAAAACTCATAATGCCCATATCTCATCCAAAATGTTGTCTTCAGAATGTCATCCTCCTTCACCTTCAGCTATTGGAACCTAGAACTTAGTTCAATCTTATAAATACATTGAGCTCCCTGCAGTTTATCAAAAAAATCATCAATAAGAAAAAAATGACAATTTTACTTAATATTGATGTTATTCGAGGATTTATAATCAATGAAAAGTCTTATGGAACCATATTTTTTTTTCAAAAATAAAGCAGGATCATCCCATTGTGAAGTGCTATATTGAATGAAACCTTTATCAAGTAATTTTTGCTACTGGGTTTTCAATTCCACTAGTTTTACTTGATACATTGAATAAAGGGGTTTAGAAATAGTGTTAACATCAGGAAAAAAATCAACAGTAAATTCAACTACCTGACTAGGAACAACACTAAGAAATTTTTCAAGAAAAACATCAGTTAATTCATTCACTATTAGGATGTCACTAATGATAAATTTTTCATTATTTTCAACAACATGATCAAGATAACTTTGAGTACAATATTTTATAAATTTCAAAGATTATTAGTATGTTATCAAAGTTAAAAATCATTAAATAAAACCCTCTTAGATTTTAAATATATTTTATTATGATAAACTGAAATCCAATCCATACCCAAAATGATATCAAAATCCACTATGGTATGTTCAATAAGATTTGAAGGAATTACCATCCCACTAATGAAAATAGGACTATTATTATAAATATTGGTTTCTCTAATAATTCTAGTTAGGTTTTTTTACTAAAAGTTCTATCTTAATTTGATGAGACAATTTTCCTAATTTTCTAGAAAATTTCATAGAAATTAAAGAATTAAAATATCCAAAATATAACAGAGTATTGTTATGATTCAAATAAATCAATGACATACTTATCACCAATTCAATTGATGTCCCAACATGAACTATAGTAGTATAAAAATATTTTTATAGACCCCTTTTTCTTTGATCTTTCTAGTTTCCACCCTAGTTAATCAACTTTGGACACACATTAGCATAATGGACAAACTCATTGCAACTAAAAAATCTTACCGCTGGCCTTTTATTTCTTGTCTGATCATCTTAATTATACTCATGAACCGTATGAACAATATTACCACATAATTATAAATTCCCAAACTTTGAAATTCATTCTCCAAGATACTTTTTTACCGTATTTCTCACAATATGGGAATTTAGTTTTCTTACCTCCAAAATTCATTGCTGAATGCTTTCTCATTGCATGTCCACTGGACCTCTTCTTTTACTTGTTTTCATGGGACACATTATCATAAGAAAAATCCATTTCTACCTTATTATCACATTAAAAAGGTTTCTCATAGCTCTTGAACTCATGAGAATCCAATTCCCTTTTATATCATGGATTTAATCCTAAGTAAAAATGATTTATCTTACTATCAATATCTATGATAAAATTTGGTACATACCTTGACAGCTGAGTGAAGTTTTTTCGTATATATCCACCAAATATTCCAATTTTTATATCAATTCAAAGAATTTGTTTCCATCCTATGTCGAATAACCTTAGGAAAATGTTTCTCAATAAAAATATTCTTAAATTGATCCCATTCCAGGGCATAAATATCTTCACTTACCCATATATTCTTAACCATTGACCACTAATGAACTACTTAACCTAAAAAATTATAAATTTAAAGAGTTACCTTTGGTTATCCGAACAAACCATGACATAGAATATCTTTTATAAGGGTTTATTCTATCCTTCAGCTATCATAGGGTCAGATGATCCTTTGAATGATGAGGGATGCTGTTGCATAAAATACTCCATTATCATCATGTTTCTATGTGGTAGATATTGTTTCTATCTTTCATGGAAACCACCACCATTTATATCTTGAGTCAACTGATCCATCACCATAAAAAACTACGCAATTACTAGTCCAACTATCTCAGGAGATTGATTCAGAAGTATATTTTCCTCTCGATGTCTTCACACTATAGCTTCCTTGTATCCTCTACAGAAAATAATTTTGAAAAAATATATTTTAGATGAATAAACATGGTAATATTCAAATGCTATATCATTTTAACTTAAATATAATGTAAAATATTCTAATGTAATTCTACTAATATTATCCTAAACTCTAAAGTTATCTAAACCTTTACTTTGATACCAAATATAAGGACCCAACATTAAAATAGTATGTAATATTGAGTTAAGTACTGAATTTTAATTTATTACACATTGAGGATCTTTTCAAGTTTAGATTTTTAATGAATTAGTCCATAACCCATACATTAAAAAACTATAAAATACAAAGTGGACACTTCTGATCAGTATCCATTTTTTCCACCTTATAAAAATTTTAAAAAATAAAACATGATCTATTTTATGACAACTCTTCATGACTATTAACATGAATTATTACAATACCTTAATCATCCATAAGTCCTATGAAAAACATTAAAAAACATGGGTTTATGATAAAAATATCATTAAGGGATATAAAAATAAGGAAACCGTAATTCCATTAACAAACCTTAAAATCCATGAAACTATATAAAAAGTACTAATTTTCACCATGATAATTACTAAATAATTTCCTTTGATAATAAGATCATTTCATACTATTTTATAATCAAAATATTAACATAAAACCCATAAAAAGAATAAAAAATATATAAATGTAACTTAGAACATAAATATACTTTCCACTCTTATAAATGGAATAACCATATGATTGACTTCCATACATGTCACTCTCACAAATGGAATATCCATGCGGCTGACTTCCATACCCAATGCATTGGAAGGCTATCACAAACCCAACCATTATTGATTTATCATAGAACCACCTGTCATTGGTTTATTATAGAACCACCCATCAAATTTCCAAGTACAATTTATATAATCATAACACATTAAAGATTTTAATTTTCAATATTTCACTCATAAAATTTCATTTTTAATCACAAGAGAATAATTAAATATAATTGAATAATAAATCCATTTTAAAAACCCATTTTGAAGAAACAAATACTTAAAAAATAAAATAATGTTTTTTTCATTTAAGAAAACATAAAATCTTGTAAAGTAATCCAAAAGTAAAATAATTCACATGGTGGAAGAAAATTCAGTGTCTCTATGTATGTTAAGAATTGAACATTTCTTTTTTTCATTTATCAAAACATTTTGTATAAAGAAAGTAAAAAGATTCATTTTAAATTTTTTTAGTGAAATTAAAAATAGGAATAAAATTTATTTTATAACCCTTTTTTATATACATATAAAATAAATATGAAAAATAATATCAATAATATCAACATAAGGAAATGATTCCATCTTTAAAACTTCAAAGCCTCTCATACCACTTTAAACATTTAAAATATAATATACATGAAATAATACCATTTAATAAAACATTAAATAACATGATAATTGACAAAATATGGATATATAATGTAAAATGTGCTATATATACACTTTATAAAATAATAAAGGCACATATAATCAATAAATTCCTCAATGAAAGGAGATTGAGACAAAATCTATGACCTTCGTTCCATCATGTACTGTGTGTCTTTACCTTCCTGAATAATAAAATTATATTAATTATCTAATTTCTTGAGAAATTTTTTCAAGTTTATTATTAATTTTATTTCACTTATTATATTTTTTTATAGAACTACTAAAAAAATTAATTTTATGTCAGGTGTTTTGACTATATTCGGTTTATGTGTCAAAATGACATTGTGGCCAAAGGGGTAATTATATTAACACATACAGAATAATAATATGACATAATTATCATATATATACATCAATTACACTTTTAAAACCAACCATGAAATATTTTTATAAAAAATGAAACAACGTTAAAATCATGGAGACGATAGGTCATACGTACGCATGAGTAACATTATCATTTTTCAATGATCATTATAAAAAGAAGTTAAATAAAAATTTAACTTTATAGAATGATTATTATGTAATATATATCATATTATTTAATAATATATAATTATATATATAATTCTGGTCATGTAAAAGGAATCACATCAGTTCGAGGAGGCGGTAGTCCACACATCCACGAATGGCGTTATCACTTTTTTTGTGTGTGGAAAGGTTTTAAATAAATTGATGTTTTATATTTGAAGGAATGTAATTATGTCATGAATATCATATATAATTTATTTATCTCACATATATTTAATTAAATCCATCCTTAATATGTTCAAAGTAGTGTGTGAATCTATAACAATGTTTTGAGGAGGGGATAGTCTATACTTCCAGAAACGATGTTATCGTACTTACACAAAATGAAATGTATAAAAGTATGATTTATAAAAGAGTTAAATAAGCATAAATAAATAATAAATATCAAATATATAATATATAAATAGTTTTTTCATCATAATTTCCAACCATTAAATGTGGTAAAAGAAAAATGAACAACATTGTTTCATGATGTTGTAATTAGCCGTACATAAGAATGGAAAGTTCATTACCCATTATTTGGATATGTGTGAAAGTATAGGTTAAAATATTATCATAAAAACATTAAAGTATATTTATGATACTTATGTTAATATGTGTTCATGGAATAATATTATTTTAGGTTGTTGAGAATGAAAATAAAATAAAAGATATTGAAGAAGGGTGTTACCTTTTATTCGGGTAACCCCTTTTGGTTCTCACCAAAAGGATTCCTTGGATGGATATATGAACATGGTTAGGCTTATAGGGTGTGTATAGGGAGTTTTAGTATCTATTTTTTAAAATCTTGGTTGATCCAAAGTGTATTGAGAGGTGTGAGGAAGTGGGTGGGTTGAGTGCCTTTTTGTAGTGGAGGAGCAGTGACACTGTTGTAAATTTTTGAAAAGAGAATTACACCCACATTTTTACCCTGTAAAGTGGATAAAATAAGGGTAAATATTTTATCTAAGGGAGTATAGGGTAAAAATATCTCCATATAATGGACTTATAACAAGTTTCTAGGTCATTTAGGTCCTTAAGTTTATGGTTTAGTCTCTTGTTAAACTATTTTTTTCTTAATCTTTTTAATTAATTTTAATAACTTTCCCTAATATTTTTGGTAAAAAACTAATTTGAACTTATTATAAATTAGAAATTATTCTAATTCCAAACATGGAATAATTTTTTCCAAATTCCAATCACATAAGTGATAGAAATTAATTTAAATTCAATCTCATACATGGGATGTGACAACAAGTTTTTAATGTAATAACATTTAAAAGTTTGCTAACTTTTTATATTCAATTTCAAAGTGAAATTGATTCCAATGAACTAAATTGAATTAATTTATAAAAAATAATCTAATTAAAATTTAAAAATATTTAAAAATACAATTTATCCCAATAAATAAATTTGAAAAAAATAGTTTTTAATTCATTATTTTTTAATATTCTTTAAAAAATAAAACTTCACAGAAAAATACCAAAAATTCATACGAACCTGATTTTTATGTTTATATTTCAAAAATTAAGTATAATTTTACATATAAAATCAATAAAAGTTTCAAAAATTAGATTTAAAATGGGTTCTCCATTAAAAGGTGGTAAAAATACCTTTTAAAAACATACATCTTTTTTATGCTTAAAATTGGATTGATTATTATTTTAAGCCTATAATATTTATGAGATGAATGTAATTTTTAATAAAAATGTGTAAAAATAATTTAGTTATCCCTATTAATTCCCTAAAATACAATATTTAGGTGGTAAATAACACTTAAAATAATAATATTAACAATATATTATTTTTTTAGCATAACCTAGTGTTGAATGAAACACAAGTTTTCAGAGACACTCATTATTGAGTGTCAGGTACACTATCAGTTATAGAATTCTTTATAAGGTAAAATTACTATTTAATTCATAAATATTAGTAAATATGAAGAAATATTATTCTATAATTATCTAGGATGCTACACTTCATGAGTTCCACAACTCACCCTTGGTCGCACATCCTATTGTGGCTAAGATATACCATGGCTTGTAGAGTTAGTTTTGGTGGTATAGTATAAATAGGTCCATAGTAAATTTTTATGTTTGTATTTTGTTTTCTAGAAGGTAAAGTCTGATCATCATGTTCTTGGTGGATTTCTTCAACCGTTTAATGTTCCCTAGTGGAAGTGGGAGGATAGTTTAATGGATTTCATCACAAGTTTACATTAATCCAAGGGTTGATATGATTCTATTAGAGTGATTTTTGATAGCTTGAAAAATTCATATCACTTATTGGTTATTAATAATTCAATCTTAGTGTATTTATTAATAAGTAAGTATTTGAAGGATATTGCGAGGCTCTATGGGGTTCTAATGATTATCATTTCCAGTCGTGATCCCCATTTTAAGTTATGATCATGGAGAGGTCTCCATAATGATTTTGAATCTCAAATATTCCTCAAAAATAATTTTCATCCAAATAAATATGGTTAGATAGAGAGGAATATTGATACCTTAGAAGACATATTATATGAATGAATTTTAGAATTTGGAGGCTCCTGGGTGATGAAACTACCCTTGGTTGTGCTTTATTATAATAACAACTATCATTATACCATTGGCATGACCCTATTATAATCACTCTACATCCAAATTATAGAACTCTATTTTTTTGAACTGAGGTTGGAGATTCAATGGTTCTTTGATGGGAATTTTTGTAAAGCATAACAAAAAAAAGGCAGGCGATTCTTGAGTGGACTAAGGAAACATAGGATTGTCAAAAGCACTATTATAATCATAGGAGGAGGCCTTTGGAGTTAAATGTGGGAGACTATGTATTCTTGAAAGTATATCTTCATCATTGTTATTTATGGTTTGGTTATGGGAGTAATATTTATCCCTAATTTATTGGTCCTTTTCAAGTATTAGATCATGTTGGTGAAGGTGTGTATTGGTTGTAACTATCCTCATATATAGATTAAATCCATAAATTTTTCTATTTATCACATGTTTTTCGATATCTTAATGATGTATCATATATCATTAACTAGGTTTAGTTATAAATAAATGATGATTCCACATTCGATGAATGGCCTGTTGAGATTCAGGACCATCAGAAGAAGGTGTTTCACAAGTGTGTTATTCCTTTGCTTATTTTCATTTCATGGAAAGATTTTTTAGAAGAGTGTACTTTGGAAATGATTCAAAAAATTTAGATCAATATCATGATTTATTGGATGATTGATTAATGTTATGATATGGATGATCTTGGATTATTTGATATGATGATTAATGATTATGATTTTTTTATACATCTTTTTATAATGAGATGGTTATTATTTTATTATAGTGAGAGCCTTGTTTGAGAGGTATCTAGTGGTATATTTATCTCATTATTTATTCTTACTGGGTTGGTTTTGATCTATTAGGATGATAATTTTTCAAGAAGTTTCTAATGTAAGGGATCATATTTTCTTGAACCATTCCTTTGTCATTTATTAGATGTTATGGTAGTTGAAGTATGTTTTCTAATACTTTTAAGGATTGGGCAAGGCTCATGTTAAATTTCATTGAATTTTAAAGTATTTTTTTTATTTTTGAATTTTAATTGGAATTTTCTATAATTTTAGTAAAAACATTACATAAGGAATAAAAACCTTATGTTTAAAAAAAACTTATCGGTTTTTGAATGAGTAAAAAACCTTACGTATTGATAAGAAAATATTATGTTTTATAATAAAAATCATATATATCAATTTTTGATAAAGGGAAAAGGCATACATAACTCAAAAAATATTACCTATTGCATAAAAATATTATGTAAAGGTTTTGGACAAAGTAAAAAACCTTATGTGTTAATATATTATGTATTCCCTAAAAATATCTTACATATTGATAAAAAATATTACATAAGGATTTTTATCAAAGAAAACTATTCTACATAAGTAAATATATTACATATCATATATCTTAAATAATAAATAAATTACTTATTACTATAGGTTTTATCCTTTGTCAATTTTCACTTATGAGGAAAATCTTACACAATATGGATAAGATAAACCCCTTTAAAAAAGTAAAAATTTCCACTTATCTTGGAATGTTACCAAACAAAAAATGAATTAAGAATCTAAAAACATGGAAATTAAATATCTAGTCATGAAATTTAAATCCATTCCCTGTGAGCTATGTTATTTTTAAAAAGAAATTAAAAGTTATAATTTATTGATAAATACCATGAATATTTTAAATATAATTTAAAGGAGTTGAATCCATTTTCAAATAAAATAGGTCATTCCAGGGGAACCATGACATGGTTCTTGAAGTTAGAGTGACTAGGTTAGTTTCTTTACGTGTTCTAGTCTGCATGAACACTCTCCTTTATCTCTATATGTGTGTAGTGACCCATTGTTATTTTTTTATGAGATAGGTAATTTGAAAACCTATCCTTATTTTATGCATTTATGTGGGATTATCATGCTTAATATTTCATTGGATAAATAACATCATCAACCTAAAGAAGACAATGAACCTGACTTAAAGGATATACAAGGGGGATGATATTCACATGTTGTATATTTACATTTTAGATATTATGTGATAATATTTATGGGATTTTATAATATTTACTACTTTTTTATGATATTTAATAATCCTCTATAAATATTTTAAATAATTAATGGATGATAATATTAGGAAGATGAAGAATGATACATCAATTAAGTTGTTATTCTTTTCATGAAATGTTTTAGATGTTAAATTGTTTCTTTTCTCATATTTTATTTAATTTTTACCATTGATACATCACTATTAAAATATATTTATGATTATGTTAATATGATATTGAATAAATTAATAAAATCAATCTCAATAAATAAAATGATATTTTCTGTAATTAAAAACCTATGACCGAGTGCCTTCAGACCCTATTTGATATTGAATGCATGTTCTCACGAGGTTTCATTTATTTCACAGTCATATTTAATAGCAATTAAATTATTAATTCATACAATCATTTTAATTTACTAAGAACCATTATTGTGATTTTTATGAGGAAACTTGGAATAGTTGGTTGGTATGATGAGGGTTGTTCTAGGTTGATATTATTTTGAGATGACAACATGATGTAACAGATTATGGATATAATTGACATTATGGAAAGATATTATGGATGAATCTTGATAGATGGATCAAGTTAGGAGCCTTGAAAAATTTTCAATGTCCAATGATTTATTTTTATTTGTTTAAATTATTTCTACTTAATATTTATTCTTGTTTGGGCTTATACCTTCTTAGATATAAGAATGTGTATTAGTGCCCAAAATCACAGAATGGTAATTTAATGGTGAATCAATTGAAATGGGGTGGTCAATATGGTTACATAATAATGAATTAATATTAATAAACATGGATTGAGTAATATATTAGAGAATATATATGAATGTAATATTTAATTTAAGATCCTAGGCTTATTGATTAATATGTCAATCTTGGTTTGATGATGGAACAATATTATGAAAGGACTGTAAATGATTAATGATATAAGATCATAGAACCTTGGTACATAAATGCTTAAAAATTTAATTAACTATCTTATCCTTGGTGATGAAACCTAGGTTATCATGTGGGATGTTATCAATAAATGAGTTTAGGGTTGGGATGATCCCTCTAGAATGGTTATTCATTATACATTATGATCTGTTATTTTTTATGCTCGACCACCAAAGTTGGTTGGGGTGGCCAATGCCCATATTTAGACTTGGGTTATAGGTGTCTACACAAATATATGTTTTTAAGAATATATATGGCTAACTAATCCCCCTACCCTACTCTCTCCTCCAATCATAGTCTTTATTTGTTGATATATCCAGGCTATGTTGGATTACTATTATAGGATGTGTACTCATACATGCCATTTTGGATCTCAATGTTTTCATACATTTATGTGGGTTCTGGTGGCTTAATGTTATAGAATATACTTATATTACATGTGTATTTATTCAGAAGATATATCTAATTAAAGTATAGTGTATGTTTACAAAGGTCTATAATGGATCTTGATCTTACTATATGATCATGGGGATGTGATGGGATGTGGTTGTGATATATTTTCATGAATTTTTGACATGACTTAGATAGGAGATGAGATAATTGATACATAAATCATTGGGGTTTAGGGTGACTGGTTAAGTAGAAAAGTTACACAAAGTAACCTCTCTTATATATTTCTTTGATATTATGCCACTTACTTCCATTTGTTACTTGGGTATTGAGCCTTAATGAGGATGAGAATATAGTTGACCTATCTAGATGATTATTTTTTTCTTTATTTATTCACCGGAGACTTAGTATGCTTCTTCCATATTTTCATGAGAGGTTTTAGGGAAGATCCCACTGGGTATACTTGCATCATATATCTCTCATATATATATAAATATTTTTTTAGGTTTGGAAGAGGGTGTTGGTGATTGAGTTGGGTATTACTAGCTCTTGAAGGTGGTTTTTGAGTTGCAAGAGTTCATGGTCACTACTGTAGGTGTTTCTATTGTATTTACACTTATATTATTATCATTTTATAACATTACATATAGTGTTACTGGTTATTTATTATTATTATTATTTATTTTATTGGTTGTTTCTTTTTTAATTTTCTGGGAATTTGAGGTCAATGTCTCCCATATGTGTATGTTCTATACCCTCAATGCAAGTCATCAACCCATAACTTATTAAAGGTAGGATTTTGGGGTCACACCTATCTTTACTAACTAGGTTGTGGCATGTGAATCCACACCATGATAGTACATATGATGTGTTAATATATTCTGGTGATGATCATTTTTTGTGATCATCTATAAGGTAAATGACATGTGATATATTCATCATTCTCTATAATAAATTCTTGGAGAATAAAGAATGTATGAGGTGTCTATATGATATTAACATACACAATGTCCCATAGTAACTTGATGCCTTGTATAAAGGGATTATATGAGAATAAATTCTTGTATATGATGAGGATGGGGGAATAAGTATATAGATACATGTTTTTATAAATATCATACTAAATACATTTGTAGATTGAGTATCATTAATGTTTTTCTAGAGATTACTCTTCAATTTCATTTATGGATCCCATGATTCATATTTGTTTCCAATGTTACAAAGGCCCACAGGGCCACACTTTGTAGTTGACTAGATGAGTATTTAGTTTGACTCAAGTAGTTTATCAATTTTTTTAGAGTTTCATCAAAAAGAGTTTTGATGAGTATTGAAGAATTATTATATATGATGTCATACACAGTGAAGTTGATGATACCTTTCAAAAAGTTTTTTGGAATATATTCAAAAGGATTTTTAGATATGGTTTCACAAGTTATTATATATGATACGATATATGGTGTAATAAAATAAATTCTATATGGATTTAGTGCAAGTGGAAGATTTTTGTAGTTATACCCAAAATACAAATATATATTTGACACGTATGTGCCAATATCATAGTATATGATATTGAAATGTTGTTTGGTATGACATATAGAAACTAAAGCATTTTCAATTGCTCAGTTTTGGGAATATTGTCCAATATGATATGGGATATCGTAGTACTGTCCTTTCATGTCATGGTATGAACTATCATGAAACTACCTATTGAATTTTAAACATTAACATTAACATTATCTTCCACTGTCTTATTGGACATACACTTAAAAATAGGTGTTTAAAATATTCAACGATATACCCATATTTTAAACTGTGATATTCATGTAATGAATATCATAGGCTATGATATATATATATGTATTATATAGATACATGAGACTTGTCTATTTTCCTCAATTACAAGGTATGGTTGTGCATGTGATATGGGACCCACATGCATATAACACTCCTACCACATAGTTTCATTAGTTATAAACCAATGGGATTAGTTTATTAATGGATTGGAATAAATTCATTAAAGTGTTCAATGGATTATAGTCTAATGAGCTATAACATATGAATGTCATAAGATGGTACTAGATACAACTGACTCTCTTCATTTAATGAAGATAATCAGATATGATATATAAAAGGGAAGAGTTTACTTCATTGGATGTATACCTCGTTTCATGCCATAACTAAATATCACTTATTCCTGAAACACCATTCATCACTTTATTAACGCAATAACACCCCTTTTGTGGTTAGGGGTCCTCATGCTAAAAATGTGGATCCACTATCTGATGTAATCCCTTAGAGGATGTAAGTTTTTGTTGGTTTATTCAGTGATCCCCTTAAAACATACTCCATCAATGTTTAGACAAGTAGATTATGGTAGTGAAGGTATGCACCTATTATTGTTATTTTTTATTTTAGCATATAGAACCATTAAAGATAGATTGAGTAATTACATGGGTTTATTCCTCTATAAGTGATCACTATATTATCACCATAAACCTATCATTGGTATCAAATCCCTGTTTTTCAAAGATTCAATATTCTAATATACTGATTTGTTAATGAATTTGATATTGTAGTGTGTTTATATCCATATCATTAAATATGATATGAAAAGGCTGAATGTCAGCATTCTAATTTCTATTTTTCATAGTTGTAGCATATGGCTGAACTGTATTGTAAAGTATTATCTATTGTAAACCCATATATTTTCATTATTTTAGGTTATGATATTTTATTATTTAATCCATGAAAAAATTAATATTTAATGGAAAAAATAGTATCATCCAATTGTTATGATATATGGGGTATCATAAAATACTATTGGTGCATTAGGATATTTCAATTTTTAAGTGGTGATATGAATCATTACATACGATTAAATTTTATATCATAGAATATGGTTGATACATGAACCAATTCTCCCTTTATCAATAATATTTTATGATCAATAATTCTAATAATCATTCCTAAAATACAATATAGGTGAAGAAATAAAAAAATAAAAAATTCTATATATTTACTTATGGTTGATAAAATTATTATAAATTAATAGTGTTAATCCAGGTAAAATGTAAATTTTCATGATCTAATAAAATATGAAATGTTCATATTTTTATCTCATGTTTTATAAAATAAATAAATATTTTATTTATTTTTTTATTACTTAATAATATTCATATTTATAAAGTGTTTATGAAATGTGAATATTGTGTGTGCTTAATTTATGTGATAAATCACTTCTAGTAGATTTTCAAGTGTTGCAATACATGCTATATGTGGTTTCATAAGATTTAGTTTTCATGTACCTTAACGTTTGGTTTTTGTTAAATTTATGAGTTTGAATATAGTTTCTAAATATAGTTTGTTTATATTAGGTTTTATATTTATTATGAATCAAATTATCTAATGATTAGAGTCACTCTGGGGAGAGGAAACTAGGTTTAGAAATCCCACTTGACTGGAGGTTTATTCATTATTATAAAAGGTGGGGGTTGGTTATATATCACTCTAGGCTTACTCGTTTGGAGATTTACAATCTCATATAACTGTAATATTTTACATAAAAGTTTATATACCTTATTAATGAGATATATTTGGATATTTATGAATATAGTGAACTTATATTTTTGGATGAGTAATAAAAACTTGTGGGTTGTGTAAGGAGTTACACATTATGTCGTGTGAACACATTAATATGAAGGGTGAAATAGGGATTACAAAACTAAATCATTATAAGAATTCATACTCAACTATATTATAGTGTCTTTTTTTTACTTTTAAGACTTCAGAATATTTTAAAGAATAATTTCAGAGTTAGGACCTGAGATGGTATCAGATTTCAGGGCTTGGAGAGCCTCGATATTAATATATTAAAATATTGACATATGTCAAAGCACACACACATATATCCTTTGAATAAAATTTTCCCCATTGTTTAGGACCTTAGATGGAAAATCCAAGAACATATTTTTTTTTGGGATGTAGGGTTTACCCTAGGAGACCTTGTGAATTTTGTGGAAAGCATTGGAGGGTGTAAAAATAATTTATTTAATTAATTAAATAATTAAATGAATAAAAATACTCTATCTTACTCCCTTGACTCCTATTCATAGAGTATAAAGGGTATATTTCTCCTCCCATTCTCTATGAATGAATCGAGGAGGAAGAGAGGCACCTCCAGACTCAATCCTTGATAGAAATCAAGATCATATTGGGCTGCATCAGCTTCAGAGCATCACATTGGACCCCAATCTTTGGTGTTTTTTCCACAAGGTAGGAAGATTTTGAGTTTTGAATATAGATTCTCATATATTTTCCAATTTAAAGTTTTAAAGCCTTATTTTCATTGTTAAGGATCCTATGGGGGTCGATCTGTGTATAATTAGTGAAAAAAAGTGTTTCGGGAGGATCACAAGGAATTTCTATTTAGATATCCCAATCACACAGTGTATAGTTTGGGAGAACACGCCACGTGTTCTTCCCATCTAGGGAAGATAAAGTTTTGGAAATACATGAAATATACCCTAATTACATGCCGTGTAGTAGGACATGGTCATGAATTTATGTGTTTGGCCAAACCCTGACCACGGAACACGAGAATAAACAAAACTTGGGTACACAAGCATGAGCTGGGTACATGGGAATGACTAGGTACCTAGTCATAGCCACTGTATAAGGCATGGATAGAGTACATGGCTATGACTAGTGTACACAGACACATCCCATGTACATGGCCTTGGGTAGAGGTATATAGACATGAGTTGTAGTATATAGGCACATGCAGAGTTGCATGGGCCCAGACATTTTTAGGCATTATTTTAGGAGTAAATGACATGTACTCCCAATTAAACACCATGTACATTCTCTATGGAAGTATGGATCCCATATTCCCCTTAGACCAGTGGAATTTAAATCGGGTGTGATCCATATTCCACTTTATTTGGGTGTATTCCCTCTTTCTGGATCAGTGTGGTTGAGTTCCCTTTTTCATCTAAAATATGTTTCCTTTGTCCATCACCACGAGGGTTTGGTGCAACATCATGTTCCAGACATAATTATAGACCCCCTTTGTATATTAGGGTAGGTATCCATTTATGAGGCCCAAAGTTGATCCTAATTACCATTATTCCTTCCCAAGTGAGGGTTTTAGGAATAGTTTTGACTAAAATATATAGGTGTGCGATCCCCTACTTAGAGATTTATTCTAGTTATAGTTATAAGAATCCCCTAGATTCCCTAGGTGAGATTCCCTATCTATGTATCGAGATCTTATGAGTTCCAGAGATAATATTTTTCATGGAAAGGCAAGATGGGAATGACCTATCAAATAAGCACCATTTTTGTTAGTAGGTTTATTGAGTGATTTATCCCAGAAAAGTGTTACCTTGAACCCTTGAGTGGAATCCTAGAATGGATGTAGGGTTCTGACCTACTTGAGACATAATGTCTATTTTTATTATATATTATTCTAGTTTTTACTTCTTACCCACTTACTTATGGGATGATTTGATGGTTTCCTTCTAGTTTTTTTTTTAATTTTTGGGGTTCTAATGGGTATTTTTATACACATCCCTACATGGTCTCTACCCACACATGTCATGTATTATGAAAATGACAGGACCTACGATAGATTCCTAGGTATAATAGGATCAGGAGGAACATAGGTGAGCTATTCAAACCATAGTTTATACTAGTTGTTTCATTATCCAACAGTCCACTCCTTAATAGGTTAGACTCTTTTACATATTTTTTGGGCATGTATTTTACAAATTATGTTTTCCATACTCTTTTCATACTCTGTTGTGGGATATATATGTATGTATCAACTTGATATCAATTTTATTTAACTTTTTTTCATTGTATGGGTATTTGGAGATGTGTGAGTGTGTACAATTACCTTAGTCAAAGGCCTCCCATGTGAATGATATGACTACTTAGTACTGGTCACAGGCCCCTATTTTATTGGAGGTGGGATTGGGGTGTCACTCTTGATTCGTTGCTGGATAGGTGGTACCTGACTGGAAAGATTGTGAAAAAGTGGTATTAGAGGTGTTGGTTTTAACTTAAGATTGTATTTGAAGATTTTATAGATGTAAGGCTTGGTTTAGGTACTAGGGAAATGATGTTAACATGTTTCAACTTCGGATTTCAGGCTAGGGAACATAGTGTAGGTGCAGCGGCTGATATATTCATGTACTAAGAATCTGATAACCTACTTATTGAATCAGTACATGTAGGAACTGGTTTCAGGGAAAATATTTATACATGCATCACATATGAATGGGTTGTTGTTTCAATTTCCTTGAGTCTTCTCCCCAGATATAATCTTCTAATGTGGTGCTTCTTTTCTATTTTAAGACACCCCCATGTTTCCAACCTACTAGGATTCCACAACAATATCATGATGATGATCCACCCAGTGAAGAGGCTTCAATATAGGGACTTGTTATAGGGGTTGTACCTATGGGTGTTTTTCTATAATTTCCACCACCCCTTGACTAACAGGTAGTCTCGGTAATACTGACAGAGGATGTGAATAGTTTGAGCACACTTCATGAGTTTTTGTAGTAGTGAACCATCAATATTTGAGATGAATCAAACCCTAAGGTAGTATATGACTAGATTGAGGTATTTTCATGCATTTTCCACCTTTTTTGGATATCTACTGATTAAATGGTGATCCTAGGGGAAAGCCTTTATCATGTATTTGAAGGGTGATGGTGGGGTCTAGTGTCCCAGATGCATGATGAAATGATGATAAATTGGGAAGAGTTTGTGTGGCTCTTTAGATAGGAGTTATATCCATATATGCTAAGAGTGGTTCATAACCATGATCTTTTGGAGATCGAGTAGGGAAACATTTAATTTGATGAGTATGCATCGAGGTTCACTGAACTCTCATTATACTCCATGGATATGGTCCAAGATGTGATCTTATGAGAAAAAACTTTCAAGAAGGAAATTAATCAAGATATTAGGGTTGGAGTGATATATCTATATAAATTCCTACCCATTCTGGAGTGATTGAGTGATCCTCGGTAGTGGATAGCTTATTGATGGAGTGGTCATTGAGAGTTAATGCTGGTAGTGGAAACCCTAGTGTTGGGACTTCAATAACTGGAAACTGATGGAAGACTTATAAGTCTAGGTGAGATAGAAATTTTTGATGACAGGTTTAGGAAATAGGTTCTCTAGAACATGTCTCATAGTATGGTTTGAGTTAGTTAAGAAAGAGGTATTGTTATTCTTACAATGGTTCAGGACGTATCACTCATGATTTTTTGACCTGTCATATAGAAGATAGAGAGACAATCAATGGGATGCCTAGGAAGAGGTGGTGGTTTGATAAGATAGGTTTGTAGAGTCTCATATGTGGCATAGAATATGAGAGAGTAGTTGGAGGCGCCTAAGAGTTATAGTTTCCACCCCCACCACCCATAGGTGGTCCCCACCAAGATCAGGGAGATGGTGGTCATGGATGATGATAGCTACAGGTGGTAGAGACCTTTAACCTAGAGGCTCCATGAATGACTTAAGGCATGATATGTGTATTTTCTACCCTAGATACAGTATTTATAGACAAAAGTGTGAGAAATTTCTTTCTTGCAACATCTCTTGTACAGGATCTAGAGATTCTAGTTGAGCCTTTTCCTCGACCATTATAGTTAGAGGCTCGTACTAGGGAAGATTCAATGATCACACACTTCTTTAGATAGTGTGACCTGACTCTTGGAGGGGAGGGATTCCTTTGTGATATTTTCACATCAGTGATAAGGCCTTATGAAATCATATTAGTTATGGACTAGAAATCCACAGTTCACATATAGATTTAATGTTGCAGTAGGAGGATGTGGTATTTACACATTTATGGAATAAGGTTTCCCTTCATTGGTGAGAATTAATTTTCATAAGAATAGGATGTGGTTGTGTGAAAGAGGATAAATTTAGTATCTCACCAAATTAGTATTATTTCCCTTTGTGTGGTAGATGTTATGAGCTACGAGATACCTTTTGTGGTGGAAGAATATGAGAACGTATTCCATAAGGATGTTCTAGGCTTACTCCCCACTATGAGATTGAATTATGTATAGAATTTAACCCAAGATAAACCATGATATGTGTTCCATTATATTGGATGGTTCATGTAGAGCTTAATGAGAAAAAGGTACGGTTGAAGGATTTGTAGAGGAAGATCATCGTTAGACTCAGTGTGTCACCCTGGGAAGACCTAATATTGTTTGCTAAGAAGGCGGATGAGTTATTGAGGTTATCTATAAATTACCATTTCCAAAATCCTATGACTATCAATAATTAGTATCCACTTCCAAGAATTGATGAACTCATTGGAAAGTTGAGAGGGGAGAAGTGGTACTAAAAGATTGACCTATAGTCGGGTTGTCACCAGCTCTGAGTTTTTGAGGAGGATATACTGAAGATGACATTATGATATCACTAAAGTCACTATGAGTACTTGGTGGTTACATTAGGAATGAAATATGTCCTATAAGTGTTCATGGGACTCATTAATCTAATCTTTTGATCATTCTTATTCCTATAATGATTCATGGTAGTATTCATTGACAATATCATGGCGTACTCGAGGTTAAAGGAGAAGCACATGAGACACTAGAGGATGGTTCTAGAAATATTATAAGGGAACTAACTTTATGGTAATATATCGAAGTGTTAGGTATGGATTTGAGAGTTCAATTTTCTAGGACATGTCATCTTATAAGGGGGAGTACTAGTGGATTTGGAAATGGTTGAGGCAGTGTTTGCTTGGGATCCACCTAAGTGTATGAATGAGGTGAAAAGTTTACTTAGGTTTCTAGAATACTATCTAAGGTTTGTAACTAATTTATATAGTATCACTACACCCTTAAATATTTTTACCTAAAATAGGAAACTTTTTATATGGATAAAGAGGTTCCAAAAGGGTTTCTTGGAGTTTTTATAGAGTTTGACGCACACCCCCATCCAGAGACAACCATATGAGGGTGTTAAGTATGTAGTGTTCTATGATACCTCCAGAGTTGGGATTAGATGTGTTCTAATGTAGAGTTATGTGGTGATTGCCTATGGGTCTTTATAGTTGAGACCCCATGATAAGAACTACATGATACATGATCTAGAGTTGGAACTAGTGGTCTTCACCCTGAAGATATGGAGACACTATATTATGGGTGAGTTGTTTATAATCAATTCTGATCATGAGAGCCTCATATATATATTCTACAAAAAAATATATTAACTTTATGTAGATAATATTGATAGAGTTCCTCTAGGATTACAAATTTTAGATATTTTATACTCTTGGGAAGGAGAATATAGTGACAAATTCTCTCATTAGAATATCTTGTTCACTATCATTGAGTGAGGAGGTAAATCTGTTAGCATCACTGTAGTTGTACTTAGTGGATGAGGTTGACACAACTTAGATCTAGTTAGTGGGTTTTACCCTTTTACTTATTCATCATGTTAGGGTGGATCATCTTAGAGATATTGATTGTGAAACCTTATATACTCAAATATCAACTGGATGTGATCTAAATGGATTTTATGAAGGTGAGGAGAACATCATCCTATTTTGAGGGAGGATGATGGTACCAGTGATGTTGTGAGAGGAGCTATTGAGGGAGTTCCATAAATACCTTTAGTGTTACATCTAGAAGTGTCTAATATATATCGGTACCTTAAACATTTGTTCTGGTGTCTAGGAATGAAGAAGTGTATTATAGAGTTTGTCTCTTGATGCCTCAGTTGTTAGTAGGTGAAGGATGAGAACTAGGTTCTAGTGGTTTTATCCCAACCCCTTGATCTTATATAGATGAAGTGGGATGCTATATCCATGGAATTTCTGATGGGGATTCCATGATTTTATATAGGAAATAATGCTATCTGGGTGATCATTGAAAAATCTCACCAAGTCAGACCACTTCATTGCCATTCAAGATCAGGATTAAGTAGAGGTATCGAGACCCCTTTACATATAGGAGATAGTCTAGATTCACATAGTTCCCTCCATGATCATATTAGATCATGATGCATGCTTCAAATAATTATTTTAGGGAGTATTGTAAGAGGAATTTGGGAATCAATTGCATTTGAGCATGGTCTTCCACCCCTAGACTGATGTCTAGATAGAGAAAACCATTCATGTACTAGAGGAAATGCTTCAAGATTTCATTTTGGACCTTGGATGTAGTTGGTAGGATCACCTAACCTTAGTGGAATTTTCCTATAATAATAGTTACCAATATAATATTAGTATGAAACCATTTAAGAATTTATATGGGAGACCCTATAGGTCACCACTATGCTGGGCTTACCCAAGAGAGTTATCACTTATGGGACTAGAGTTGGTGTGAGCGATTATAGAGAAGGTATTGATCATCCAGGAACAGATGAGGACTTCCCAAATCCATCAAAATTCTTATATAGACCGATGAAAGATGCCATTGGAATTTGATGAGGGATAACATGTGTTTCTAAAGGTATCACATTAGTGAGGTTTACAGAGATTTGGATAGGTAATAATGTTATCTACATGGTTCATTGGTTCTTTACAAATACCATTTAGGGTGGGAAAGGTGGTGTACCGCTATTCCAAACAACCACAATTAGACCATGTACATTATATATTCCATGTATCATAGCTGAATATGTATGTACAAGACCCATCACATGTGATTGATTGGGGTGGATATGAAATCAATTATGGGGATACCTTTATGGATTACCAAGTAGAGATAGAGGATCCGTAAGAGTGGATACTTCATGGTAGAGTGATTCCCTTGGTGATTTTCCGATGGTAGTATGAAAATTTTCAAAATAGAACCTAGGATAATGAGACCTAGATGCGTGATCAGTACCCTCATTTTTTGAGTAATATTTTTTCTTATTAGGATGAAAATCCATAAGGTAGTGAGAATATAACATATATTTTTATTCCTTGTAAGACTTTGAAACATTGTAAAGAATTTTTTTGGATCCAATTGTTGAGACAACCTGAGATTATGGTGCCTCAAGATCATTGATTTTGATATATTAAAATATTAATTTATGTGAAATCATGCACATGCATCTCCTCGAAATATCAATTATCTTCAAGACCTCTAAATATATGTTTTTACCATTTTTTGTAACCTCAGATGGAAAATTTTAGATTGTGGTTATTTTTGGGACATGAGATTTACCCTAAACATGACATAAAGATTGTTAGTGTTAGGAGTTTAGTGTATGGCATTGGTGGGTGTGATAAATAATTAATTTAATTAATTGAATAAATAAATGAATAAAAATAATATTCCCACCCTCTTGTATCCTACACATAGAGGATAAATGGGAGAGTTACCATACCTTGCTTGATGGATGAACTAAATAGGAAGAGAGGTGTCTCCAGACTCCATACTTGATGGTAATTGAGACTAGATCTGGGTGCAGTAGCTTTAGGGAATCACTTTGGACATGTGTCATCATTGTTTTCACCATGAGGTTGGTGGTTTTTTAGTTTTGAGTTCTCATGCTCATATACAAACCACTTTAAAGTTTTTAATCCTAATTCTGACTATTAAGGACCCTCTAGTGGTCAATATTTGTGTAATTGGGGAAAAAAGGAGTTTTGGGAGGATCATAGGGAATTCCATTCAAAAATCACAATTAAATGACATGATGTTTAATAGAAAATAAAATGTGTACTTATTATTCTGGGAAGATATATTTTTGTAACTACAACCATGTACCCTAAGTATACACTGTATAGTAGGACATGTCTATGCTTCCAAGTGCCTGGATAGACCCCAACCAAGTAACACATGCAAGGAAATGATATGGGTACATGGGAACAACCTGGGTACATGGGAACTACCAAGTACCTATGCCTGAACACTATATATGGAATGATCAGAGTACACAGGCATGAACATAGTATGCGGGCATAACCAGTGTTGGGACCAAGTTGGTTGGAAGTTGTTTTGGATGATGAAAGAAGTTCATGATAATTGTTTTGTATTTTTTTGTAATTATAAAAAAATCATTTTACTTTATAACTTTTGGAGATTAGATGATAAAAATGAAAGAGGTCATCATAATCAAAATATCAGATGGAGTTTTTATAAGAAAGTTCATCAGTTTCAAGTTTTTTGTTCTGAATAAGTTTTCTAAGTGAATTTATTTTTTGGAATCACATTATTTCAAGAAATAAAGTTTCAATTAGTATGAGAAAAGGTATTGGAGTTTGATTTGATACATACTAAATCTGAATATGGTCTTCTATTCAATTAGTTTTCAAATATCATAAGTTGTCTAAAACAATTGTAACACAAGCTTTGTTAAATAAAAGCGGATAATATATAATTAAGACGATGTAATTCCAATCCTTATGTTCTAAAAGTCATGAATTCATTATGATATAAGTAAAAGTTTCTAAAAGAAGAATAGTAGGGATGTTTGAAATTATTAAAGTACTAATGAAATGATCCACCGGAATTTCTAATCCATCAAACTATCCAATCCACCAAATGAAACTTCTCATAGGATTAAATCGATAGTTTTAGAGAAACTAGAAGAGAAAAGTATATAATTAAACTAGTACATTGCATGTGGGGTGCCACCAATTCATCGAGATAGTTCAAGAATAATTTACTGATGGAGATTAGTAAACAGAGATTGTTGGGACCGATGATTGAGAATGGAATCAGAGACCGATCAATCAGATGATATTCAACAATGTAGTCAAATATTTTCATCAGGTTACTTTTTTTTTGTTTCAATTGGGTCAAGAGAAAAAGAACAAAGGTGTTGTTTATTTCTAAAGTGGGTTAAGATTCATTAGACAATACCTGAAACTGATACATTAAAAAAAGACAAATACTGATTCATCAGATGAAATATGACATCGATAAGTCACCAGACTTGGTATGAGGAAGTTGTGAACAATTTTAGAAAATGTGAAATTTTTTGAAGTAACTGTAAAATTATTTTAAATGGGGTTTGTAGATGGTGATGAAGCATTACCAAAAGGGTTGAAATAATATTTAGAAGTTATAATGATTTTTATGACAAAATATTATCATTTATATTAGTTTTTATGGAGATATGGAATGAAAATACATTCATCCCTCAGCTGGTATAGAGCATCGTAATGAGTTTTTTTTTGTTTTCAAAGGGTATAAAGCATCATAATGAAAGGTTTTAGTCTTACATATGTTTTCATTGTAATAAATAATCACATCTTAATTTCAAATGGTATTGGACTAAATAATGGTAAGAAATATTACTTTGATATGGAGTTATGATAAGATTATAGAAGTTTTGAGAAAAATAGAGAAGAGATGAGAAGCACTAAATTAGTCAAAGATGAAGCCAAAATGAAAGTAAAATTCTAGTTTCTGAAATTTGGTTAAGTGGGAATACATTTTTATATTCCCTCCCAAATCACTTTTGGATCTTCTATAAATAATTGGAAGTAAATTTTACCTTCTGACTCTGGTATTATTCATGTGTAAAGAGAGAGAGAGAGAGAGAGTGATAGAGCTGTAGTTTTAGAGAGAAAGAGTTTTTGGTTTAAGTTCTCATGAGGATTTTTTTGTATAGAAGAATAATAAGAAAGAGTTATTGGATTATACCGAGCCATTGGACATAGTTTTTCTCAGAATGTTTGAATTATTTAATAATTTATTTCAGAGTATTATTTCCTTATCTATTTTCTAGATTGAAAATATGATAGAGGAATAGGACTGATCCATTAGACTAAGTTTTTGTATGAAGTATAGAAAGGGTGTTTCTACCTACTTCTAAGTAGGAAAGTGAAGACTTGTAGTTTTAATAATTAAGAGTGGAAGTTGAACAAGGAAACACAATGACTTATTTGAACCAACTGTTGAAGGTTTCTTAACTTGTTACACAAACTTATGGTTTTAATTGTTTAAATCATTCATGATAGAAGATGAAAATTCACTTTTTTATTGATCATAGTGCTACACAAGTGTAATGGTATATCTTACATTTTGTATCAACACAAAAAGATTTTTTTCTAGTGGATTATGTGGTATTGAATTATTTACAAACCATTCAAATTATATAACTACTCTTATTGAGCAGTGAACCTTATAAATAATTTTGTTCTTGAGGATGTGTGAATGTTTTTTTTCAGAAAACTAATAAATATTTAATAGGAGGAAAAGGTTGTTACACAAGAAAGTTATCATAAAGTAAAAATTTATCACTAATTTACCCCTCCCCATCTCAGGGATACATAAATCCCGGTTGGAACTTTACATGTGGTATCAGAATGAAGGTTCACTTTGTTTACTCTTTTCTGTTGTTTTTGAAGAGAAGTTGTTATAGATAATCTAAATTGTGTGAATAGTACAAGGATTATGGTCTTTGATGGTAATAACTATCATATCTAGAAATATAGAATGTTTCATTATCTTATGTATCTTGGTTATGATGTTTTGGAAGCTACTACAGATAGATTCCCTCTCCTTGATGAAAAATTCAAATAAAATCTACAGATTAGAAGAATATTGAGAATGATTTAAGAACAAAGAATTATTTACTCTCTTCACTTTCTAAAAGTAAATTTCTAAGAGTGAAGAGATTTTATACTACCAAAGGTATCTAGGAAAATTTTAAGAACATATATGAAGGAAATACAAATTTGAATAAGGAAAAGTTAAAAATTTGGAAGCTCAAGTATGAATATATTAAAATTGTTGAGTACAATTATGTTGGTGACTTATTTACAAGGGTGAATTATATTGTTAGAACCATAATATTCTATAGTGATAATTTGTAAGAATCAACTATTGTAGAAAATATATTGATAATTCTTCATGATAATTTTGATTCCAAAGTTTCATCTTTTGAGGATAGAGATCTTGAAACTCTATCTTTGTATGACCTATATATTACTCTCATTACTTATTTAATGAGAATGTATAAAGTTATAAAAGGGAAAAAAATTGATCGAGATATTTCCTTCAAGGATTCCAAGAATGGAACGCCTAATAATATTCTTGAAGATGAAGATGGTTATGATTTTGAATATGAAAACGAGGTATGTAACATTCTTGAAAAAAAATATGTCCTTGTTTTCGAAAAATGTGAAAATAGTTATGGGAAAGTATAAAGGGAAACTTCCCTTAAAATATTTTGAATATGGAGTCATTGGTAACTTTATTTTCTAATTATCCTTGAAGAAATAATAAATAATATATTATTGAAGATGATAGAAGGACAAGAGGATATTGAAATAGACATAGTGATAAATCCAAATTCTATTCCAACGGTAAAGAAACAAAGTTCTCCAAATCCAAAAGGATAAGTTTTTTTAAATATTATGACGAGGAAGGTAGTAAAGTTGATATTGAAAAGTTTTCTAAAGTTTCTGGAGAAAATACATTCATTGCAATAGTAAATGATGAAGATCTTAGAATTAATAGCTCTAAATATGAAGAAACTGAGTTATATTTTTATCTGAAGACAGAACTGAAATAATGTTTGAGAAAGATCGTAATAATTTAAAAAGATATCAAAAATTTGAATAAATAAATTCCTATAAAATAATTAATAATACATTTTTGAATATAAAGATAAGTTACTTGAAGATATTTATTGTTTGAAGAAGTATATTGAGAAAGAAAATAATTAGAATGAACATCTTGAAGTAATGTTTAAGTCAAGGAGGGGGAGTTTGAATTTATCCAATGAACGTTTTCTAAAGTTTATAAGGGGTATAAAAGTTTCAAAAAATCTATCTCTAAAGTTGTTAAAAGTTATAAAAAGTGAGAATCTAATAAGGATCAAAAGTTACCTTCAAAGGTTGAAAATAAAGTTGAAATTATTCATAGGAAGAAGAAAGTTGAGAAAATTTTGTATGTTACCAAGAAAACAAATTTGAATGTCCAAAAGTTTTTAAAAATTATGAGTCCAAAACTAAATTTGTTACTAATTCTAATTACAATTAGGTTAGAAAGAAATATAAATTGAAGAAGAAGATTATAGATGATGAAAAAAGTTTGGGACTCGACAATTTTCGGATGTGAAGGATAAGAAAGTTGATGGGAAACATATTCACAAATCCATACAGTATAAAAGTTATAGAGGTAAATATTATTTTTATGTTTACTATGGGTATTGTGGTGGATTTGGGAATACGACATATCTGTGTTGGTTTAACAAGAAACATTACAATTATCCAATGAATTATAGAAGAAAAAGTATGAGGGGGAGTCTATCATCTCAAAGTAATAAATCTAAGAAGGATGTTATTAATAAATATGAGAAGGATATTTTAAAAGTTGAAAATTGATTCCAAAATTTGGAAACTTTTTGTGAAAGATGTGAACCACCTATACATATTACAATAGGATGTCTTGTTTTGTTATAAGTACAACCACATGTTTATAACAATTCTTAGAATCTATATGTGAATAAAGATAAAGGGAAAGAAAAAGATCTTGTTATAGAAACTTCTCTTAAAGGTATAAAAGGAGAACAACCTTGGATCTTGGATAGTGGGTGTTCTTCTCAAATGATAGGATATTTGAAAACTTTGAATAATTTGAAAGACTTCAAAGAAGGTACAATGATTTTTGGAAATGATGAATCCATCAGAATCAAATGATTTGGAACCGCTATTATTAGAGAATAAAATTTAAAATATAAGAATGATTTGTTTGTTGATGGGTTGAAACATAATCTATTAAATGTTTCATAATTTTGTGATGAATTCAATAAAGTTGTTTTTAAGAAAAGGTGGATTTTTGTGAAAATATATAAATATGGAAAAGTTGTTATAAGGGAATAAAGCAAAAAACGAAACCTATTTCAAGGTGGTGAAGTTCATAACTCATGTTACCTAATAATGATGGAATAAAATCAGTTTTGGTATAAAAGGTTGGGACATATATGTCAGAGAAAAATGACCCATTTATCAAAATGAGACAATGTTCAGAATATTCATGATATGTAAAAAAGAAGAGATTGGTGTTATTTTATTTTTCAGAAAGAGAAGATAACAAACTCTATGCATAAGAGAGTTGATATCCATTCAACTAGACCCCTAAAACTTATACATTCTGATATTAGTGGGATGATGAGAAAAAAATCAACATTTGAAGATAAGTACTTAATTTCTTTGATTGATGATTTTAATTGTATTACCTACATTATGTATTTGAAATATAAATTAGAAGATCTAAATATGTTTAAGAGTTTTAGGAGAATATTTGAGAAGGAATGTGGGTATTCTATGAAGAAGTTGAGAACTGATAATGGTGGTGAGTACAAGAATAAAGATTTTGGAAGTTATCTTGATAATCATGGAATTCAGTATGAGTTCAGTACACCATATACACCTAAAAAAGGGTGTTTCTAATACGAAGAATAGAATTTTGGTTGAAATGGGGAATACTATATTACTTGAACATGGTATCTATCATTACTTTTAGAGGTAATACATGATAAAAACTATTTATATTCAAAACTGGTGTTTCTATAAGACATGTTTTGATATGAATCCTTATGAAATGTTCTATGAATAAACTCCAAGTTTGAAACACTTATGAATTTTTGGGAGTCCCTGCATCATAAATAAAAATGGTGGAAACATTGTATGGTTTTATCAAAGAGGTGAAGATGAAATATTTCTTGCCTATGCTTTGAATGGAAGAGGATATAAATGTCTCAAAAAAGAGATAGAAATATTTTTTTTGACTCTATTAATGTAAAAGTTCTTGAAAAAGATAAGAAAGATGTTTCAAAATCTCATTTAGATGAGGAAGATAAATAGGATAAACTAATTTTTGTTAATCAACATGAGAAGGATTCAAACAATTATGATACCAAAAAATGGAAGAATAAAACTTAGCTATTTCTAGTGATGAGGAATAATTTCTCAAATCTTATACTAGGATGATGAAAAAAGTGGAAGATCATTATTTGTGATCAACATCAGAAGGTTCAAACAATAAGAACATAATTTTTTTTACACATACTTATTTGTATTCAAAAGTTGAGGTGAAATATGTGAATGAAGATTTGGAGTATCCAGAATTGTTTCAATCTATGAATGAAGAGTTGGATCAAATTGAGAAGAATGGTAATTGGGAACTCATACCTAAACTAAATTAAAATAATGTTATTGGTACAAACTTTTTTTATAAACAAGTTTAATGAATAGGATTAAGTGATAAGAAAAAAATAAATATTTTTTTGTAAAGGTTACTCATTGATTTAATGCATTTATTTTGATGAGAATCTTTATCCAATGGTAAGGTTAGAAACAATTAGATTTTTTTCTATTGATGCACAATAAAGTTATAATTTTCTTACAAGGATGTGAAGTAAACCTTTTTAATGGAGAACTTGATGAATAATTTTATGTTGAAAAACCATGTTTTTTTTATTGGGAAAGATAAAATTTATTTGTGAAACTTGAAGAAATCCATGTATAGGATAAATAATGATCCAAGGTTGCAGTACTAAAAACTGGATACCTACTTAAGGAAGTTGAACTTCATGAAAAAAGGGTCGATAATAATATTTATATCAAATAAAGTAAGTAGATTTTACTCATTGTAATTTTTATGTTGATGACATTATCTTTGTTGGGAATTATGAAAGAATATGTGAAATGTTTCTAGAATAAATGAATAAGGTATTTGATATATCCATGCTTGGTGAAATGAAATACTTTCTTGGGTTACAAATATCAAAAAATAAGAAACACATATTTATTTCTCAAGAAAGTTATGATAAGAAATATCTTAATAATCTTGGAATATAAAATTAAAAACCCAATTATATACCAATTTTAATGGTAACTAAGTTCAATAAAGATGGATAAGGTAAGGAAGTTGACTCCAAAGAGTTTCAGAATCTAATTTGCTGTTTGTTTTATCTATTTCCCTTAAGACTAGACATTGTTTATACTATTACTTTATGTGAAACATTCCAAAGTGATCTAAAATAATCACATCTATTGGATGGAAAATAATTCTTAGATATATCATAGCCATAAAATATTTCATAATATAGTATGCTAGCTCATAAATAATCAATTTATTTGGTTAAAAATATGTTTATTGGGTAGGAATTATTAATGATATAGGATCCAAATCTAGTGGATTTTTATTTCTAGGAGGAATTTGTGGAAGTTTTCATACTAAGAAAAAAACTTAGTAATACTTATCATGGTTGAAGATAATTATGTTGCCTCCACTCAAGCCACAAAACAACTTATGTGGATAATGAATTAGTTGGAACTTATTAAATTGCAGTTATGTCTTATCTTAGGTTGAGATAATCAGATTGTAATAAAAATTACATGAAATCTGATACAAAAATATCATTAAAAACATATTGATATCAAATATCATTTTATCAAATAGAATATAGAGAAGAATAAACTCAATATAGAGTATGTTCCAAAATTGGAAAAAGTTTTATTCATTTTCCCAAAACCTTAACCAAAGGATGTTTTTTAAAAATTGAGTCTTAACATGGGAGTCCAACCTATTTCTCTCCATGGTTGAGGTATGTGCCTTTTTCCACTCTATCATATTGTATTTGGATGATGATGTTAAAGGGGGAGAAATTTTTCATAAATATATCCATTGATATATGATAATCCTTTTAAGGAAGCATATATTTAGGGGGAGTTGTGGGTAATCTATGAGCCCAACATGTAAGTGTGTGAACTATTTTAATAGTTTTGTTGAAGTGTTTGTATGAAACATGGTATATGAAGAAATAAGGTAGAATGGAAAGTTTTAATGCTAAATAATTTTTGTAAGTGACTACTTTTGGAAATCATGAGTTTTCTATAAATTATTATTGTTTTCTTTAACGAGTTCACTCACATAGGCTTAGAATTATTTATTAGTGGTCCATTGATCGAGATTACAAAGTTCAATGATTTATGAACCTTGGTTGACAACAAAATCCAAAGGGGAGATTGTTGGGACAAATTTGGATGGACGTTGTTTTAGACACTGAAAGTAGTTTGTGACGATTGTTTTTTTATTTTGTTGTCATTGTGAAAAAATAATTTTACTTTGTAAGTTTTAGTGATTTGATGATTGGAATGAATGGGGGAATCATAATCAGAATATCTGATGATGTTTATATAAGAAATTTTATTAGTTTTAGTTTCTTATTCTGATGATGTTTTATGAGTGATGTTGTTTTTTGAGAAAAAATTGTGTTCAGAAAGAAAGTTTCGATTCGCACGAGAAAATGTATCAGAGCATCAATATCTCCATACTAAATCTTATAATGATTTTATATTTAATTATTTCTCAAATATCATAAGTTTTCCAAAACAATTGTGATGAAATATTTTTGAAATGAAGATGGAGAATTTGTATGTCAGATGATACTATACCAATCCTTATATTCTCAAAGTCATGAAGTCATCATGATATAAGTAGGAGTTTCTATAAGAATAAAGGTAGGGAAGTTTGAATTTGTTGAAGTACTGATTGATTGATCCATCAGACTTTATGATTCATCTAAATGTTCAATACACCAAATGAAACTTCTCATAGGATCAAATCAATAGTTGTAGAGAAACTGTAAAAAGAAAGTCAATGTTGACACCGGTACATCGGATGCCGAGTACCACCAATCCATTAGAGGTAGTTCAAGACTTAAATTTTGATGCATATTAGTATGTAGAGATTTTTGGGGCTGATGATTGTCAGAGACAGATCAACAGGATGATTTTCAATAATTTAGTCAACCATTTTCATCAGGTTTCTTTGTTTTTTTCATTTGGTTCAAGAGAAAAAGAACAAAAGTGTTTATTTATAAAGTGGTTTAAGATCAATTAGAAAATACCTAACATAAATAAATTAAATAAATACATATAAAAATTTATTAGATGTATTCTAACACTAATAAGTCATCAGACATTGTCTGAGGGATAATTTAAGAAGATTTGAAATGTTGTGAAGTTATCATCAACATATTGTCAAGGAGGTTCAAACTCAATGATGAAGTGTTTCAAAATGGGTTGTGGGAATATTTAGAAGTTGAAATAATGTTTATCAAAAAATATTATCACTCATTTCAGTTGGTATGGATCTTTGGAATGAAAATTCATTCATTTATCAGCTGTTATAGAGAATCACAATGATTGTTTTTTTTTCAAATGGTATGGAGCATCATAATGAAATGTTTCTATCTTACATATGATTTCATCATATCGAAGAATTTCATGAGAATGTAATATGGTATGAACTTGACTAACGGTTAAAAATATTAATTCAACATGGATTTATGATATGATTTGAAAAGTTTCGAGAAGAATCGAGAAGATTTGGGAAGTGATGAATTAGTCAAAGATGAATTTGAAATGAAAGTCAAATTCATGTTTCTGAAATTTGATTAAGTGATAAAACATTTTTAGATTCACGCACAAAAAACTTTCAAATATCCTATAGATAAGAGGATATACATTCTACTTTCTCACACTAGTACATCTCACATGTGAATAGAGATAGAGAGATAAAGTGTTGGAGTTTTAGAGAGAAATAGTTTCCAGGCTAATTTTTCCCAGGGATGTTTTCCAAATAGAAGAAGAAGAAAGAGTTACCAGATCAGACAAAGCCATCAGAATACATTTTCTAAGGAATGTTTTAAGTGGTTTAGAATTGTTTCTAGAGTATTATTTCATTATATGTTTTCTGGGATAACAAATCTAATAGAGGAATCAGAATGTGCCATCAAATTGAGTTTTTTTACAATGTCTAGAAAGAGTGTTTCTACCTACTACTATGTAGGAACGTGACGATTTTCGTTTTGAATAATTATATGTTAAATTTTATAAGGAATAAAATAACTTATTTTGAACTAACTGGTGAATAATTATTAAATTGTTACAAAAACTTGTTTTACATCATTCATACTAGATAAATCCCAAGCACTATTGTATTGAACAGAGTTCTATACAAGTGTGAGGGTATATCCTAGTTTTATCCATACAAAAGGATTATTTTCTATTATATTATCTAGTATTTATTTATTTACAAACCATGCCAAGGATGTAGATACTATTAATGAGTAGCGAAACTTGTAAATACTTGTGTTCCTGTATATGTGTGAATGTTTTGTTTTCAATATAGTAATAAATATTTAACAGGAGGAGAATGTTGTTACAAAAGAAAGTTAACATAAAAGAAAATGATATCACTGATTCACAACTACCCCTTTTCGTGATACATCAATACTAGTTGAGACATTAAACATGCCATATACCCTAAGTATACACTGTGTAGTAGGACATAGCCATGGTACCAAGTGATTGGCCCGACCCCAACCAGGGAACACAAGCATGAACATAGTTTGGGTATACGAGCACAATCTGGGTACATGTGAATGACCAATTAACCATGCGTGGACACTATATATAAAACATCTAAAGTACATAAGCATGAACCGAGTTCATGGGCATGACCAATGTACACAGGCACAAGTAGAGGTAAATGGGTATAAGAATAGGTACATGAGAATGTCCATATTTAGGAGTACATTATTTGTACTCCCAAGTACATGCAATATACTCCAAATTATAGTTGTTTACTTTATTTATCTCATTTTTATACCCCCATTTCCCTCATACAATAGGAATGTTTGTTGGGTGTGATCCATATTACACTTCAGTTGGGTGTATTATGACATTCCAGATCAGTGTGGGTGAGTTCCCATTTTTTAATTTGGATTGTGTTTTCTCAGTCTGTCACCATGAGGGTTCAATATGATATCCTATTCCAAACATATTTTAGGATATTCTTAGTGGATTAGATAAGGTATCCCTATATGAGTTCCAGAGTTGATCCTTATTCCCCTTCTTATTCCCTAGGTTTTGATTTTAGGAATCATCATGACCAACATATGTGAGAATACGATCCCATACCTAGAAGGTTATGGTAGTTAGAGTTTTAGGAATCCTCCAAAGGCCCTAAATGAGATCCACAATCTATGTATCAATATAATTTGAGTTCCAAAAAGAATCTTGTTCATGGAAAGGCTCAATGAGTACGACCTCTCTGATGAGATCCACCAATGTTAACTAGTTCATGAAGTGAGTTCTCCTAGACGAGCATTACTTTAAAGCCTCAAGTGGAATCCTAAAATGGTCATAGAGTTGTGACCTACTTGGGACTCATATTTTATTTTAATTATATATGATGTTGGTTTTTACTTTTTTCCACTTTATTAGGTAAAGATATGTTGGTTTCCTTCAAGTTTTTTTCTTTTTTTGTTGTGATTTTGGGGGCACCTACTTGGTATTTTTAGACATACATGGTTGATACCAGGTGGTGCATTAGCCAGCATTTCCCTCCTTCTTAGTAGGTTGGACTCTTTTACAACTTTGGTGGGATTATATTTGTCTTATTAGGTTTTCTATAATTTTTTTATACTCTATCGTGGGATATAGATGTATTCACGCATTTGATATTAGTTGTATTTACCTTTGAGCACTGTACAGATATTTGGAGATGTGTGATTGTGCATAGGTACCTTAGGAAATGGCCTACCATGTGTGTGAGATGTATACTCAATGTTGTTCACTAGCCCATAGCCTATTGGCGACAGACTTTGGTTGTCAATATTGATATGTTGTGGGATAGGGGGGCCCCATAGGTCCATACTGTGATAAAAATAAAATATGTAAAGATAAAGATTCTATATGATTCAATAATTATTGATGTAATATTCATATTATGTATATTCAGTTGGTGTGACTTTAAAGAAAACCCCTAAAATACTAAGTGCAAGATTACTTTTAATGTTACACTTGTTAAGACCTTGATCATCCAACTGGATAGTTTCATTCCATTGCTAGGTGCCCCTAGATTATCTTGTGTAAGGTAAGAAAGTTATAATGTTACTGTAATGGTTAGTGCCTTGTTCTTGGAGTTTTCTTTGGGATAAACTTAGCTAGGAAACCCTAACTATTAGGATACCAATGAAATAGAGTTTGGTGAATCTAAATTATGGATTTGGATAAAGAGTTATCTACTCAAATATCCCAAAATCATAAATCCTATAATTGACATTTTTTATTATCTAAATAAATAAATGATGAAATGAATGCTATAATAGAATTATTAATTAGTAAGATTTGGATATTGTCTCACTAAATTGACATAGTGTATGATATTGACATTTTTTTGGGAGTAATTTTACTAAAATTTATTGATAAAAAGATATAAAACAAGATAATATTATTTATATATATATGTTTTTTATAGATTATTACTTATATCATGATAGTAATTTTGATATCCCTTATAGATATGACCTATAAAACAATTATATATTGGTATCTAAGGTTGAGAAGTGTTATTAAAGAGAAAAAATTTTAACTTATGAATGTGAATGTGATAGAGGTCAATTTCAGTAACTATGACCCATGGTTATTGGATATTGAGTGTGCATCACACATTTGTGTTAATAAACACAATCTTAGGAGTAAGAGGAAATTGAAAAATGGTGTTGTATATCTTCATGTTTCTAATGGGGAAAGGGTTAATACATTATAATTCAATACTTATGATCTGAATTTACTTAGTGGAATAGTTCTATAATTAGAGAACTATTATTATGTTCCTATCATATATAAATTTTTTATTCCTATATATTTTTTAGACATGATAGAATTTTTATTTATTATGAATAATAATATTCATTATATATATAAGAATGAAATATTTTATATAATTAGTAATATGTTAAATCATTTATATTTATAGATATCAATAATACCATCTATAACATTCATAATAATAAGTCTATAATTGATTATAATTCCACCTACCTTTAGTATTTTCTACTTGGATATATAAATGAGGAATATATCTAATGAATCTTAATGTATAGATTGTTTAAACCATTTTATTATAAATAATTTGATATATAAGAATCATAATTATTATACAAAATGAACAAAGAACCTTTTATAAAAAAGGTGAAAGGGATAGTAGACTATTGGATCATATACATAATGATTTATGTGGCCTAATGAGTACTTAATAAAGTAGTGGTTTTTGGTACTTCATTACTTTTACCAATGATTTTTTTCAATATTGATATATTTTTCTAATGAGAAACAAGTAAGAAACACTTGAAAAGATTAAGTAGTTTTAGATATAAGTATAGAATATATTAGAATTTTTTTATGATTCTCTCATCAGATTAGGGAGGTGAATACTTGATACAATAATTGACCAATCATCTGATAAATTGTGTAATTTCTTTACAAATCACTATTATTAGAACACTATAGTAGAATAGTGTGTATGAGAGGGGTAATGATACCTTTTTTAGTTATAGTTATATTGATGGTGATTAAGTGTGTCCTTCCTATTTCATTTTGGTATTATGCTTTAAATATTGTTACATTCCTTCTTAACCATGTTCCATAAAAATAATTCATGAAACACAATATAATACATAGTATGGAAAACATAAAAGTTTATCTTTTATGAGGATTTAGGGTTTTAAATCACATGTATAATGATTTATTTTAGATAATATTGGACATAAGTATGATAAATTATTATTTTTTGGTTATCCCATGGAAAAATGGGATATTATTTATATATTCATACTAAAAATGTATTTATGGACTAACATAATAATTCCATTAAAATAAAAAACATAAATTTAGGAGTTAGTGAGAGGAACATTGAACATATATAAGTTTAAGAGTACCACCCAAAAAGTTATCCTGATATGGAAGTTGAGACAGCTACACAAAAAGTTGTAGAGGAAGAGTTGAATCAAGCTATATAAGGACCTTGAAGGTAAAATAGGATTCATTAGGAAACTATGAGATATGTATTTCTTATAAAAAATGACGATGAATTAATGTTGATACTAGATGGACATACTACCTTTTGGGAGGTCATTGAGAGTTCTAATTTCATGAAATGGTTACAATCCATGGAATCTAAAATAGAATCCATGTACACTAACCATGTTTAAAATTTAGTGGATGCATCTTAAGGGGAAAGAATCATAAGATTCAATGGGGTTTTTATATGAAAAATGACATGGATGGTAGATTATATACCTATAAATCACATTTGGTGGAAGAAGGGTTACAATAAAATTAATGGTATTGACTATGAATAAAAATTTTCACCTATTGAAATAATAAAAACCATTATGATATTAGTTCCCATATTAGATCATTTTGATTATGAGATATATCAACTGAATATCAAAACCAATTTATTTAATTGAAATTCAGTCGAGGATTTGTATATGATAAAATTTAAAGTTTTTAAAGTTCCCAATGACTCTACTAAGGTATGTAAGTCAAAATAGTCCATTTATGTAATTATGAATGCTTCTTATCATTGGAATATCCAGTTTAATGATGTAATCAAAGAGTTTGGTTTCATTAAAAACATGGATGATTCTTGTGTATATAAGTAGGTTAGTGGGATTATTGTTGTGTTTATGATATTGTATGTAGATGACATAATTTTTATTGGAAATGAAATACTGAATTTATATTCTATAAATATATGGGAAGGGAAATAATTATTGAAGAAAGGAATGAGAGAAGCCTAAATACTAGGTATGAATATCTATAGAGATAGATCTAACAGTTTCTTGAAATTAGTTAGGATCCAAACATTGGTAAAGTACTAAAGCATTTTAGTATGGAGAACTCAAAGAAAGGGTCTTTATTAGTGTTGTATGGAATGAATCTTAGGAATATTGAATGTCTATCTAAATAGTTATAAAGGATAGATAGAATTAACCATATGTCTGATATAGGTTCTATCATTTATGTCATGCAGTGTACTCAACTTTATGTCACATGTAACGCCCCGACCCCAAAATCCCAGAGTTAGTGCATTATTATGTATCATTGGCATGATCACAAAAGATCAATTCTCAAAAGACCAATTAGTTTAGTATCCTTGAAAGTACTAGATACATTCATAAGGTTTACATTACAACATAAAATGAAAAACTACAATAACATTGTTTCCATAAACAAAACTAAGATCCCATAGACTATACCTGTAGGTCAGTCATAATATACTTCTTCACATCCTGGAAAAAATAAAACATAGAAAGGGGTGGGCTCAGATGCTCAGTAAGGATAACAATATAGTGGAAACTTTCATAAATAAGCATAAACATTTAAGAAAATGTATAAGACTAAAACAAAATCCTTTTAAAGCTGAACTTCATCATAATATGGAAAATTTAAAATCAAAATAAATCTTCTTAATTACTCACATGGATATTCTACTAGTTGAATAATCACATGCAATATCAATAGCTACTTTCATAATGATGTAATGCATAATTCCAGACATTCATAACCACATAGTCAAGGCATTGTGCCAAGACTAAAAATAAGATTTTGTCAAGGACTTGTGACAAGACACTAGTTTGTCTCATGAGACCTACCGATGCATCGAGGAGCTATAGTAGGAACCACACATCACTTACTAAGTTCAATTCATTCCTCATATGAAAAGTTTTAAACATAACATAAAAATTTGTATTAAAACTAGCATACAAAATGTCAATACTTTATCCATAAAACATGAATGGTTTAAAAATAATGCATCCACAGTCAAACATATCAATAAACCTTCAATACAATATGGATGTTTTTTATTATAATAAATCAACTTCAAATAAGCTTAAAATCCATCAAAGGATGTTGACATAGATTAAATTAAAACATTTTTTTAGAGAAATATATCTTTCTATTTTGAAATCATTTAAAATTAATATAATTATAAAAGAAAACATCTACTTTGGAAATATTCTTATAAGCTTGTAAGGGAAGCTTTGATGATGTTATAACGGTGGAAAATAGCTGCACCCGCTATATAAGTTAAAAAAAAGACATTCTTACCTTAATTTTGTCGAAAAGGTTATAAAGGACCTTGTTTGTAAAATAACAGAAATATTCCTTTATAAAAATATAATAAATGTAAAACAAGGGTATAAATGACTTTAACCCATAGTCTATAAAATAGTAATAATGTTTTGAAATACACTTTTATGAAACACAGATGTGGATGATAAAGAGGTCCCAGTAGATACTTACGTAAAAACAACCTCAGATAACAAAGAGATTGTGAAATTAACCCTTACCTTGTACTTTTCCTTGGTCGAGGGTAGGTTAAACTCCTTTATAATGGTGAAATAATTGTTATTTAATTATACATGAATAATATACAATAATATGAAATCATATATGATCCTTTAACATTGCTTTGTTAATAATATTTTAGTATTATCGTCGTTTCGGGTGTTAACTGATTCATTTTACTTTATATGATTTGTTATGCAAGAAATTTTTGTTATGGATAGGATGTATATTATTCATATTAAGAATTATATTAAGTCTTTAAACATTATTTTTAATAATTTAATGAAAATTAGTCTTGAATGGATACGATGGGGAATGAATCTCATCGTGTTCGTGGAGATGATAATCCGTACGTGCGCACGAGCGACAATACCATTATTTTGATATTAAAATAATATATAATTGGATGATATATCATATATACAGAATAATTATCATGTTATATTTATTATTCAAATCAATTACACATCATTATTATACCTATCCAAATAATAATGTATTGAATAACAATTACAGCACAATGTGGAGACGGTAAGCCATACGTACACACGTATGGTGACATGTCATTCAAAGGATGGATAGAATAATGAATATGTTTTTACCATATTTATAATAACATCATACTATATAGAATATACTGGAGTTATTATTTTAGATTGTAAACAACAAATAAAGAGGACGTGGAAGAAGAAAAGAACTTGAAAGAGGTGATGAAACATTTACCTCTTCTTCGAGTTCTTCCTTTTGATTTGATAAAAAAGGCTCATTAAGTAGGATTTATAACTAAATTAAGTCCTCTAGGATTAAGGGAGTATAATGTAGAGGGTATTCTGGTAGGGTTAGACTGATCCAAATGGATTTTATAGTGTTAATTAGAGAGAATGGGGAGTGCTTTTTTATAAGAGGGGTGAGGGGCACCTTAGGAAAAGCTAGAAATATTATTTTATAATAAAATAATGTTGGGTTTATAATGGCTCCAAAATGAATTATTTAATGTATAAAGTCTGTATGGGTTGAAAACCACTCAACCAATATGTTTTAGACAGGTTTGTGTCACTATATTAACCATATCTTTTATATTTTACTCTTAGTTAAATAGTTTGACTTTTACCATGTCTCTTTGTATTTTTATATTATATGGTTAATAAACATACCATAAAATTCCAAGTGAACCCCAATAGGTTCATTAATTACACATATAATATTATTTAGGCCCTTTGACCGAAATTTATACTTTTAGAAATATTATATCAACCAATAATATAGTATTTGTTTTAAAAACTCAATTATGTCAATTTTTACATTATTTAATAATTTATTTTTATTAAAGTCATAACAACACTATTAATTCAAAAAATTCATTAAATCAATATTATTATGTCATATTAACCTATAAAATTCGTGTATGTCATAAAAACATTGAAATTATTTTTATTTTATTATTTATAATACAATTTATTTGATTCTTTCATGAATAAGGTAATTATTGTATCATCATTGTGTAATAAATAAATTTAATAATTTAACGTGTAAAAATTATAAATAAAATACCATTATGTAGGAAATAATTTTATCTTTCTAATAAATATTTATAGTTGAATAGATCAATTATATGAACTCATAAAAAAATTGTTTTACTAAAAGATATTTGCTTTTGTTAATTTTGTCTTTACTTTAAATTATTTAATATATAATGTCATTATCACTTCTATGTGGCTCCATGGGGTCCCAAAATCGACCCAAGTATTCCCATGGTCGGAAATGTATTATACAATAGAGTTAGGACATGTGTTAGGGTAATTTAATTTTATTATTATATTATTTTTTAACCTTATTTACTGGATTTACCGCTTTAACCATGGTAAATAAAAATATTGACTGAAGTAAATATTCCTAATGTCTAAAAATAAAATTTAACTATTTACAAAATTTGGACCTCCTGATTCCGAATATGGAATCCATTTTTCTAAATTCAAAACAGATAAGTGGGGTAAATTTATTTAAAATTAATTCTCGTAGTCAAAACAAAAAGCATGTTTTTAAGAAATATTAACTATCAAAATATTGACACTTGCTTATGTCCAGTTAAAATGTGAAATTACATAAAATAATCAAAATTGGATTAAATGATAATAATATAATCTAATTATACTTAAATAACACTAAATAGTATAATTTATCACTATAAATTATTTTGATTAAAAATGTTTTTTTAATTAAAATTTAGTATTTTTCACTATTCATCAAAAACTGAAGGTTTTCAGAAAAATTCCAAAAATTCACCCTAAGATAATTTCGATATTCTAAACCCAAAAATTAAGTCTATTTTGAAATATAAAATTGATAAAATTTTAAAAATTGTGTATTACTATTCATAATGGCTAGTTTGATTGGTCGCGATGTGTTAGAATCTCGAAGTTGCGTACAATGCAAGCTATTGCATTATTCAATGGGAAACGTACTGTGGAAGCTTGGGGTGTTACATTCTACCCTACTTCAAATAATTTTATCCTATAAATTTCTAGAATATTACTGCATAAAAATACTTGGGTGGTTCTTCATCATAAGTTCCTTGAGTTCCCACGTTGCCTCTTCCATCTTATGGTTTCTCCATAGAACTTTTAATAGATGAGTCATCTAGTTTCTTAGCACCTTTTCTCTTGTATATAGAACCTTGAAATGCTCTTAGAAATAAGACATATTGGGTTCCAACTTTAATTCCTCAAATATTAGTACATGCGTTGGGTCAGGAATGTATTTTCTCAATAGTGATATGTGGAACACATCGTGAACTTTGGAGAGACTTGGCGGAATTGCCAACCGGTAAGCTATAACCCCAATTTGTTCTAGAATTTAGAAAGGTCTGATGTACCTGGGACTTAATTTTCCCTTCTTACTAAAATGTATAACACCATTCCATGGATATGCCTTCAAGAAAACATGGTCTCCTACATGAAATTCCAAATCCTTCCTTCGGATATCAGCATAGCTCTTCTACCTACTTTGATCTGCTTTGATGTGTGTTTGGATTACCTTCACCTTTTCTATCATTTCCTCTACAATTTATGGGCCTACAAGTTTTCTTTCACCAACATCATCCCAACAGGTTTGTGTGCGACTTCTCTTTCCATATAACGCTTCATATGGTGCCATCTAAATACTTGAATGAAAGCTATTGTTGTCGGAAAATTCTACCAGAGGTAAATATTGATCCCACATACCTTTAAAGTCAAGTTATAATGATCTCAACATGTCTTCTAACATTTGAATAGTCCGTTCTGATTGTCCATCAGTTTGGTGGTGGTAAGCAGTGCTCAAATGAAGTTCATTATCCAGGGTTTTCTAAAGACTTTTCCAGAATTTTGATATAAAACGTGGATCATGATTAGAAACAATTGATAGGGGTACTCCATGAAGTCTCACAACTTCATTAATATATATTCTTGCTAGACTTTCAAGTGGTAAATCTTCTCTTATTGTAAGAAAATGTGCTGACTTGGTAAGACGATCAACAATGACCCATATTGCATCATTCCTTCTAGGAGTCTTTGGTAGTCCCATGAAAATGTCCATCGTAATATTATCCCATTTCCACTAAGTTATGGGAAGAGGTTTCATAACTCCTCCAGGATGTTGCCTTCAAGATTTCACTTGTTGAAAACCCATACATCTGGACAAAAAATCAGCAATCTCCCTCTTCATGTTGTCCCACTAAAAATGTTCTTTTAAATCCTTATACATCTTAGTGATACCAGGGTGTATAGAGAAATTGGAACTATGGGAATCATCCAACAATTCCCTTTTTAGATCAGGTATATCGGGATCACAAAGTCTCTTCCCAAATTTCAAAATTCCATATTCATACACAAAGTCACTCAATCTCCCATCATTCACAGCTTTAATCTTATTTTGAAACTCCTCATCATCAGCTTGAGAACTTTTTATCCTTTCTAATAAAGATGGTTTGGAAACCATTTGAAAATGTATTGATGATCCACATTACATGGTTATTCCCATATCCATATTTACTAGATCCATGAGAATAGGATCCCTTTCAACTCTCATCTTTTTCAAAACTGCATGATCTTTTCTGATCAAAGCATCAACCACCTTATTTTCCTTCCTCGAGAGGTAGTGTATTGTGCAATCATAATCCTTGAGTATTTAAAGCGATCTTCTTTGCCTCATGTTGAGTTCTTTCTGTGATAAAATATACTTCAGCTTCTTTTGATCGGTATATATCTCACATTTTTCACCATAGAGATATTGTCTCTATATCTTCAAAGCAAAGATTACAGCTGATAACTCAAGATCATGAGTAAGATAGTTTTTCTCATGAATTTTTAGCTGTCGTGATGCATAGACAATAACCCTATCATTCTGTATAAGGACACAACCAAGTCCTTTCATTGAAGCATCACTATAAATAACAAACCCATCATTCCCCAATGGTAGAGTCAATATAGGATCATTGACTAATCTTATCTTCAATTCTTCAAAAAAATTTTCACACTCTTTTGTCCAAACAAATTTAACCACTTTTCGTGTGAGCTTTGTTAATGGGTTATCCAACCGGGAAAAATTATGGATGAAACGTCGATAATAACCTGCTAAACCAATAAAACTGTGTACCTCATTTATACTCATTGGTGATAGCTATTCTTGGATTTCCTTGGTCTTATAAGGATCAACATAGATTCCATCTTTAGAGACAATATGGTCAAGAAAAGAAATATCCTAAATCCATAATTCACACTTGCTAAGCTTCCCATATAATTCATGTCTTCTAGGAGTCTTACAGATAATGCACAAGTGATTTTCATGATCTTCATAGATTTTGGAGTATACCAAGATATCATCAATAAATACCACTACAAAGTCATCAAGATATTCATTGAAAACTCTATTCATTAGATCCATGAAGACAGATGGTGCATTAGTCAATCCAAAAGGCATTACAGTAAACTCGTAATGGCTGTACCTGGTTCGAAATGCTTTTTCTGAAATGTCTTCCTTCTTCACACAAAACTAATGATATCTAGATCGAAGGTTAATCTTTGAAAATTATTGAGCTCAATGAAGTTGGTCAAATAAATCATCAATGCGAGGTAGGGGATACTTGCTCTTTATTGTTATAACATTGATCTCCCTATAGTCAATGCACAACCTCATAGATCCATCTTTCTTCTTAACCAAAAGGATAGGGTCTCACCATGGAGAAATAATAGGGCGAATAAATCCCATATTAATCAATTCCTCTAGTTGTTTCTTTAGTTACACTAATTCCACATTTTCCATTCTATAAGGTGTCTTTGATATGGGCCTTGAACCAGGAATTAAGTCAATGGAAAACTCAATTTGTTGTTCTGGAGGATGTCTAGGTAAATCCTCTATAAATACATCCACATACTCTTGAAAAATAGGTACATCCTCTATTTGAACATTCTTTTCTTCAGCCACAGTTATTTCATTCTCTTCCTCCCTAATAATTGAATTTAGTTGAGCTACTGAGGGTGGATCTAGATAAGAATTAGGTGGTGACGTTTCTGCTCTAAAATAAGGTACCACTTATCATCATAAAAAATTGTAACCTCCTTCTTCTTATAATAAATTTTCGCATCATGGTCTAAAAGTCAATACATACCGAGGATTATATCAAATTCAATCATGAGTATGATGATCAGATCAGCAGATAAATAACATTTATATGCCCTAATGGGGACTGATTCACAAATCTTTGTTGCAACGATACTTCCATTAAGAGTTTTTACTAAAAACTCCATTGTTAAATAAAATTGGAAATATCTAATTTTCTTAGCAAACTGGGAAGATATGAAACAATGTGATGATCCATAATCAAATAAAGAATTTTCTAAACACGAGAAAACCATTAAATTACCTTCCACCACATATTTTGGAGCTTCAACCTCAGTAGTAGTGATAACATAATCTTGGCCTTGATCCCTTGGACTTTTCTGAATTAAGTTCCCCTGATGCTTAGGAAATTCATTCTCATAATGCCCCCTTTCTCTACAATTGTAGCATTCAACATCAACAACCTCTTTCTTCCCCTTGAAATCACGAGCTTGGTGGCCTTTTTCACCACACTTGTAAAAGACTACCATTCCCTTCAAGAAAGTAATAGGGTGTTTCTTCCCACATTTACTGCAGGATGGATATTCAAAATTTCCATTCTTCCCCTTATTTCCATTTCTAGAGTGTTCAGCAGATCTCTTCTTCTCTTGCATTGATTTAAAGTCATAAGACTTAGAGAATTCTTTTTCTATCCTGATAGCACATGAGACAATATCTTCGTACGATGAGAAGGATTGTGAGACTAATTCTCTATAGAGAAATGGTTTTAACCCATCAAATAAATGATCAATCTTACTTCTTGGGTTACATATATAATCTGCCGCATGCCTCGCTAACCTTGAAAAGTTAGCTTCATAATTTACGACATTCTCATCCTCCTTTTGTCTCAGACTCAGAAATTGTATTTCCATATCCGCTCGATGGTCATGAGGAAAGTATTTTTCTAAGAAAATATCTTTAAAATCCCTCCATTCCATATTTGATACTTCATCATCTTCCTTTGTGTTTTGAATCAATGACCACCATTTATCAACATCTCCAGTGAGGCGGTAAACAGCCATGATAAATTTTTCCCTTTCGCTACTCCCTAAGGCATGGAATATTTTCTCAAAGGAATTTATCCATTACTCAGATACTACTGGATTTTTACCCCCATTTAATTTTGGTGGTTGTTTCCACATGAAGCGATATAACATTGATCCTCCATGCTGCGGATCAGGGTGCTCAATACCGATAAGGTTATTATTCATAACCTGAGTTAGTTGTCCCAATATATTGATAAGATGATCAGCACCAGTTGTATCACCAGCTCCACTATAATTATCTTGAGCAGGAGGGAAATCCCTACATGGAGTGCGTTCATTGATACGATTTTCATTCCTTCCACAAGGCTCCATTTACAAACAAAGAAATAAACTAGATTAGTTTATGAATCAAAATACATAATTCCGAACTTTTAAAACACTTAACATAAAATGAATAGTTTATGGATATAATCCACAATCATAAAAATAATATTTTATTTGAGAAATAATATACTCCTAAACCCTTCATAATGGTTTGTAATGAAAATAAGAATTATCCTAAGCATATCCAATGGGAGTGTCGTAACCAAGAGTGCAGCAAGGCCCATTGTCATTCACCAGTTCCCATTCGAGTCTAGCTCAAAGCGCTGTTTTTGGGTTTTATCCCTAGGTACATATGTTCCATAGCCACCTCTACCTGATCGTATCTAGACAGGGATGCGTTTCTTGGAAAACTAAAAAAATCTCTATAATACCAAAATTCTAGGAAGTTCTTCTATACTAATCCTCAAAGTCTATCTTAGGGCTATGTGTTCTAATCAGAGTTTATCTAAATATAGTTTCCAAGGTTTGTATTAAAATTCCTATGATACCAACTATAACGCCCCAACCCCATAATCCCAGAGTCGGTGCATTATTACGTATCATTGGCATGATCACAAAAGATCAAGTCTCAAAATACCGATTAGTTTAGTAGCCTTGCAAGTACTAGATACATTCATAAGGTTTACATTACATAATAAAATGTAAAACTACAACAACATTATTTCCATAGACAACACTGAGATCCCATATAATATCCCAGCAGGTCAGTCATAATATAATTCCTCTCATCCTGGATAAAATAAAACATAGAAAGGGATGACCTCAGATTCTCATTAAGAATAAAAATATATCAGAAACTTTCATAAATAAGTATAAACTTTTAAGGAAATGTATAAGACTAAAACAAGATCCTTTTAAACCTGAAATTCAGCATAATATGGCAAGGTTAAAATCAAAATAATCCTATTTACTTACTCACAAGGATATAATACTAGTCAAATAATCAAATTAAATATCAATAGCCACTTTCATAATGATGGAATGCATAATGACAGACTTTCATAACCACATAGTTAAGGCACTATGCCAAGACTAAAAATAAGATTTTTTCAAGGCCTTGTTCCAAGACACTAGTTTGTCTCATTAGACCTACCGATGCATCAAGGAGCTATAGTGGGCTCCACCCGTCACTTACTAAGTCCAATGCATTCCTCATATGAAAAGGTTTAAACATAACATAAACATTCGTATTAAAACTAACATACGAAATGTCAATACTTTATCCATAAACCATGAATGGTGTAAAAATAATGCATCCATAGTCAAACATATCACAAAACCTTCAATACATTATGGAAGTTTTTTATCATAATAAATCAACTTCAAATAAGCTTAAAATCCATCAAAGGATGTTGACATAGATGAAATCAAAACCTTTTTTAGAGAAATATCTCTTTCTATTTTGAAATCATTTAAAATTAATATAATTATAAAAGAAAACATTTAATTTGGAAATATTATTATAAGCTTATAAGGGAAGCTTTGATGATGTTATAATGGTGGAAAATATCTGCACTCGTCGTATAGTTAAAAAAAGACATTCTTACCTTAATTTTGTCGAAAAGGTTATAAAGGACCTTGTTTTGAAAACGACAGAAAGATTCCTTTATAAAAATTGTATAAAAAGTAAAAAAAAAGGTATATATGACTTTAAACCATAGTCTAAAAAATATTAATAATGTTTTGAAATACAGTTTTAAGAAACACAGATGTGGATGATAAAGAGGTCCTAGTTGATACTTACGTAAAAACAACCTCGGATAACTAAGAGATTATGAAATTAACCCTTAACTTGTACTTCTCCTTGGTCGAGGTTAGGGTAACCTCTTATATAATGGTGAAATAATTGTTATTAAATTATACAAGAATCATATACATTAATATGATATCATATATGATATTTTAACATTGCTTTGTTAATAATATTTTAGTATTATCGTCATTTCGGGTGTTAACTGATTCGTTTTCCTTTATATGATTTGTTTTGTAAGTAATGTTTGTTATGGATAGGATGTATCTTATCCATATTCAGAATGATATTATTTATTTAAAAATTATTTTAAATCATCTATTGAAAAATAGTCTTTAATGGATACGATGAGGAATAAATCTCATCGTGTTCGTGGAGACGGTAATCCGTACGTACGCATGAGCGACAATGTCATTCTTTTGATATTAAAATAATATATAATTGGATGATATATCATATATAAAGAATAAATATCATGTTATATTTATTATTTACATCAATTAAATATCATTATAATACCTATCCAGATAATAATGTATTGAATGACAATTACACCATGACGTGGAGACGGTAAGCCGTACGTACGCATGTATGGTGACATGTCATTAAAAGGATGGATAGAATAATGAATATGGTTGTACCATATTTATAATAACATCACATTATATATAATATACTGGAGTTATTATTTTATATTGGAAATAACAAAGAAAGAGGAAGTGGAAGAAGAAAATAACTTGAAAGATGTGATGAAATATTTACCTCTTCTTCGGGTTCTTCCTTTTGATTTGACAAAAAGGGCATCCTAGGTTGGATTTATGACTAAATTAAGGACTATAGGATTAAAGGAGTATATTTTATAGGGTATTTTGGTAGGGTTTGTCCGAGCCAAATGGATTTGAATATTTTAATTAGAGAGAAGGGGGAGTTCCCTTTTATAAGAGGGGTGGGGGGTACCTTAGGAAAAGCTAGAAATATTATTTTATAATAAAATAATATTAGGTTTCTAATGGATCCAAAATGAATTATTTAAAGGATAATGTGGTTATGGGTCTAAAACCACTCAACCAATAGGTTTTATACAAGTTTGCGTCACTATATTAAACTTATCTTTTAGATTTAACTCTTAGTTAAATAGTTTGACTTTTACCATGTCTCTTTGTATTTTTATATTATATGGTTAATAAACATACCATAAACTTTCAGGATAACCCTAATAGGTTCATTAATGACACATATAATATTATTTAGGTCTTTTTTCCTAACCTCAGACTTTTAGGAATATTATATCAACCAATAATATAATATTTGTTTAAAAAACTCAATTATGTCAATTTTGACATTATTTAATAATTTATTTTTGTTAAAGTCATAAATACATTATTACTTAGAAAATAATTCATTAAATAATCCTAAATATTTCATATTCACCTATAAAATTCGTGGATGTCATAAAAACATTGAAATTATATTTATTTTAGTATTTATAATACAATTTATTTGGTTCTTTCATTAATAAGGTAATTACTACATTATTATTGTGTAATAAATAAATTTAATTATTTAATGTATAAAAATTATAAATAAAATACTATTATGTATAAAATATTTTTAGATTTATAATAACCATTTATAGCCGAATATATTAATTATATAACCTCATATGAAAATTGTTTTACTAAGAGATATTTGCTTTTTTTATTTTTGTCTTTACTTTAAATTATTTAATATAGAATGTCATTATCACTTCCAAGTGGGTCCATGGGGTCCCAAAATCGAACCAAGGATTCCCATGGTCGGACAAGTATCATAAAATAAGGTTAGGACATGTGTTAGGGTAATTTAATATTATTATAATATTATTTTGTTAACCTTATTTACTGGATTTACCCCTTTAACCACAGTAAATAAAATATTTACTGAAGTAAAATTTTCTAATGTCTAAAAATAAAATTTACCTATTTACAAAATTTGAACATCCTCATTCCAAATATGGAATCCATTTTTCCAAATTAAAAACACAGAAGTGGCAGAACTTGATTTAAAATTAATTCCTGTTGTCAAAACAAAAAGCGTGTTTTTAAGAAATAATAACTATCAAAAGATTGACACTTTCTTATATCCAGTTTAAATGTGAAATTATGTCCAATGACCAGCATTGGATTAAATGGTAAAAATATAATATAATTATAATTAAAAACAACTCTATAGTATAATTTATCACTACAAATCATTTTGATTAAAAAAGTTTTTTTTAATTAAAATTTTGTATTTTTCACTATTCATCAAAAACTGAATGTTTTCAGAAAAATATCAAAAATTCACCCTAAAGTAATTTTGATATTCCGAACCCAAAAATGAAGTCCGTTTTGAAATATAAAATTGATAAAATTTCAGAAAGTGAGTATTACAATTCATAACAGCTAGTTTGATTGGTCACGATGTGTTAGAATCTCGAAGTTGCGTACAACGCAAGCTATTGAATTATTCAAAGGGAAACGTACCATGGAAGATTGGTGTGTTACATCACCTATGATATTAGAATAACTAGTAGACACTAATATAATATAATAAAGAGTCACTATATTACTTTTAAGTGCATCCTTGATTACTTAAGAAGAACTAAGGATATGTTATCGTTCATTGGAGTTGTATATGAGCAAAATGTAAAGGATTATATAGTTTCAAGTTTCCAATACGATGGATATTACATGAGATGTAAATCTGGTTATGTGTGTTTTCTGAATGGTAGTAATATTAGTTGGAAGAGTTTCAAATAAGTAATCAGGGTGGACTTGAAAATAGATGCATTTTTCATCGCTATATCATATGCCGTAAAAGAGAAAATTTCGTTCAAAAATTTCATTTTAAAATTGATATAGTTCCCAACATCAAGAGAGAAATAAATATTTACTATGATAATAATGAATCCATTTCTCAGGCAAAGAAACCTTATTCTCACCAAAGGACCAAACACACCTTTCAAAAATACCATCTCATACAATAGATCATTGAGAGGGGTGATTTCAGAATTTTTTAGGTGGATAAATGTGATAATATAGTAGATAAATTGACAAAAAAATTAGTATAATAGAAGAATGAGGGTCATTTTGAGTATCTTGGTATATGATACATAATATATTGATCTAATTATTGAATAATGTATCATGATTTTATAATAAATTAAAATATCCATTTATCATTCATTCATCTGTGCTGCAGTTTTGTTTACAGAAACTATGGAATTATAATATCCCATAAAAGTATGAATTTGAGTTGTCCTTAATTAATGATCATCACAAATCACTATGAGTTTTGATGATATGTTAAAATTAATATGATTAGTAGAATCATTAGATAATAAGTGGAAATTTATAATTTTTACTGGCCTACCAAAGTATTTCCCATATTATGTTATACAGACATCAATATACATCATGGTGTATATTTATTAGGAATTATTTTTACCTAAGGTAAGTAAGATACATAACATGAGAAAATTCACACTTTTATACCTTTATTACGTAATCCTTGGCTATTATCTAATTTGGGGGTGGTTGGTTCTATTTCTGATTATGTCGTTAGTTGGATCTTAACCAAGATGGTATTTATTCACTCTTATAATGAGAAAAATCATCTGATCCTTGATTGAATCAGACTAAGGAAATACATGGACATAATTAATTGAGTCACATATGATGTTTTAAACTAATTTTATGAGGGACATGTGATGTTTTAATTTTTTAGATAAATGAATTGTGATGTAATAATTAATTAGGTCAGTATTTTTTATAGAATCCCGAAAATTTGAGATGACCTATACTAGATTGACTTTTTTCTATGTCTAGTGGTCACTCATTATCATGGAAAATGATATTATATAAGTATACATACAATATATATTATAAATATTATGGTGGATATGTTCAAATGATATATGAGTATATTTGATGAATATCACACAAACAACATAATATATTGAGTAACACTGATGATTTTCTATAAACCACTCTTTACTTACATATATGAAATAGAGATTTTATGTTTATTTTCAATGATACTAAGGCCTTGAGGGTCACATAGTTAGGCATTTATATAAGAATTATGTTTTGGGAAAAAAATTAACCCAAAATGAAAATATTTTAATAAACTATATCCAAAAGGGTGTTGGAAGGATTCATAAAGAGTTGTGATGATTTTCATAAATTACTTTTTTCAATTTTAGTGAAAGTGGGATATTGTTAGATATAAACCTAAAATTGTGGAATATAATATTCTATGATATAAAAACCACAAAATATAATATTCATGCAATTAAAATGTCAGGCTATGATAGGTATGTATCATATAGATACTTGAGATGCATATTTTTTACTCAATCCTAAGGTATGATTGGGCATATGATATGGACTCTTCATGTATGAAACACTCCTACCACAAATTTTCATAAATTATAAACCAATTATATTTGATTATTAATGTATTGAAATAAGTTCATTAAAGTTTTTTTTAATAAATAATGCTTCAATGGTTTGTAACATACGAGTTCCATTAGATAACACTCAACATGACTCACCATATTTATTTAAGGAAGGACATCATTTATGACCTATAAAAGGGGAGTGTTCCATTCATTGGATGTATCCCTCATTGTAATCCATAAATTAAGTGCTCTTATTACCAAAACACCATCCACCACTCGATAAAGGTGGTGGTATCCCTATAGTGGTTTGGGGTTATCGTGTTATGAACATGGATATATTAGCCAATTTATCGAGAATATATTAAAAAAATTGATCTATGGAAGTAAAGGTATGAACCTAATATTTTTATATATATTTTAGAATGTAAAACTATTGAATATAAGTATAAAAACGTCCATGGGTTTCATCCACTAAAATGATCATTAAATGATCAACCTAAGACCATCTTAACTATGATTAAATGTGATCCATTTCGTAGGATGAAACACATGTGGGTTTCATTCAAATAATAAATGAATAACTAGCTGAGGTATTTCTCATGAGTTTTGTAATACATGAGTAAATTCATGGAGTTATCATGAGAGACCTAAATACTATATAAAATAGAGATGTAATATATGATGATGGTAAGACAACTTGGTTATTATTGGTTTAAACTACTTTGGAATCATAACACTCTTAATGTTTACCATTAGCCTTCACAAGGAACCATCATTTAATGGGTGAATAGAGGATCTTCCTTAATAATCAATTGATTTCAGATATTTCATGGATACATTTAGAGGAGGGATGCCATTTTACAACTTATCATGTAATCTTTATCATCCACAGATGACGAAGATGGATATAACAAAACTATGATGTAAGGTACACAACATTGTTTATTAATTTTAGCGTAACCTGATTTAATTTATCAAGCTTGGTATTTTTGGTTTGATAGTTTCACTATTCTTCTACAACTTATCTTAATCATTAATATATCGTAATAAACCATATATTTTTTTCATTAATGGTTGACCTTCTAAAGGAAAATAATCTTTATCACCTTCTATATTGGACCAACTTGGGATTCCATATGATTCGATACCTAACCAAACTCAACATTGGTATGAAGGGAATTCCTGATCCCAATGGTCTAAAAAATATTCCCTGGGAAACACATGACACACTTAGGTAATGTTTTCACCCATGATATCAATATAAAAAAATAAACAGTGGAAATGATAAATTAACTATCAAAAAAAGGAATAAAAAATAAATATATATGAATGGATAAACACTATAATAAATAAAAATTGAAATAATATATAAGTAAATATCCCTAACTGAAATACTGATAAAATAACCCTAAATAAAAAATGTAAACAAAACTTGAATGGATCCAACTGCACTAAAAGTGACCCCTGATCACTTATTGCATTCCACTCATACGTCCATGGAAGAACCCAGACCAAATAAATAAAGAAAATCTTGGTACCATAAACTGATATAATATCTGTATAAGCGTGATCTAAATATTCCAATAGGTTACAACCCACCAAAACTATGGAAATAACTTCATAACATAGTTCATAAAAACCTAGTTTGAACATAGGGTATAAAATATAAATAACAACATGATTTATAAAATTGGAAACAAGTGAAATAACATGACACTCATTCATTCATAAATATACTGTATTTTAATAGGTATAAAATAAAGATAGTCAACCATTTTCATAATTCATTTCACACTTTAGGAAATAGGTAATTTAAAACCATAAATGTAGGCTAAATCACCATTTTACAACTTTCCAAAATTTCAAGGAAACATATTTTTCATAAACAACATCAAGGAAGAACCATTATTTTAAACCCATTTCAGAAATAATAAAATCATTTTCCTATTAAAATAATACTTTTAAACCTTTTTAAGAAAACCCATTTGAAAGAAATACTAAACACACTAAAGGTGATCCACTATCACATGTCGGTACAAAGGCACCAATGAAACATATTCCAAGAATACAACCAAACAAAGGTTATATAGAAATAAATTAAACTAGGGAGAGCAATAAAATTATATACAAAATACCCTAAAATATGACATCCAAAATGGATATAGTATCATGGGTATCATAATACATCTGTAATAATAAAGACCTTAACTACAGACATGGAATCTTGGCTGAAAGGACTAAAACTATTTTCATTCCCATTAATCCCATTAGACTATATTTAAATAAATATCTCAGGATCTCCATTGCTACTATGAGTTATAAAAAGGGTTACTAGCACATAAACTACTATTCTCTCTACCTAAATTATGGGGTATGGCCATGAAATATTTCTTAGATAGCCAATGTTTTACATTAGGGATTTCTCTCATATAGGTCACATACAATCTACCCATGAATCGCATGATAAGTCAATGGTGGTCAACATAAATAAACTATCACATGTATAAAATGTAAAGTATTTGAAATAACTCACACATCACCTCCCATGCCTTCACAAGAAACATACCCATCCACATCCATGCATAATAAGTATATAAAGATGCATCATTATAAAATATCCCCTCATGAGATCACAACCCACTATAGTAATGATAATAGTCACAAGGGACTCAAATATGGTCTTATACATTTTTAAAACCACTTTTCTTAAATTTACAATTGGGATTTCAAAAATTTCTTGGGAAACCAAGTAATTATCACAATATTGGACACAAAATTTCATGTTTACTTTGAAAACCATTTATCAAACTGCACTTTGAAAGACAATTGGGAAATATATTTCAATAAAATTGTTTTTGATAGAAACACACCCATTTTTAAAACAATTTAATCAGTGCTAAACACCCATTACAAAACCAAACATACCAACTAAAAAGTTATTCAATCCACAATGAGACCCCAACATCTAAAAAAAAATTAAAGATAAATAAGTTAAACTCCCTTAAATTTCAAAAACATTACTTCAAAAAATCACACACATTTTTTAAATACAAAACTAAAATCAAAATCTCCTTTAAAACATTCAAATGCTTTCAGAAAAGCCACTCGAGCATTTTAGAAAACACTTGACATGCTATATTCATCCATGAAAAGTACTTAAACCATTAGAAAAATGATTTATTACCCAATAAGTAATACTATATGATTTTAATTTCATGATAAAACATTTAAAGCACTCAAATAATTTTTAAAGAGCCACTCAAGAAAAATCAACAGTACTTGGCATGTGACATGCCCATTACAAGTCCAAAATATATTTGAAAATTATTTATAGATTACTAATATCATAAAAAATTATTCTAAAGGAATAATAAATCATTTACGAATGAAAAATATATTTATAAAATTTATTATAAGGGATTTATATAGAAACACCTACCTCATTTCAAAGGGATCCTTCTAAAAAACATTGACTTCAATGAAAAACACACAATCAAGCCATGAAATAACCTTATCAACCATAGAAAACTCAAATCCCAATAATTTTAACTTCCTTGAACCCTAATTTAATCACAAAAAATTATTAGGGTTCATAGGATTAAATAAAACTAATATAATGGGATTGGTAAGGGGAGTGAAGAATGAAGGAGGAATAAAGGAGGGATTACCCACCCGAAATCAAGAATAAAAAGGGTAAAAAAAGAAGAAGAGTGGATCTATTCCCATGCACACCCTAATTCTTCTAAGCAATAGGAAGGGGATGGGTGGCCCAAGAAATAAATACAGAGTGGGTAAAATGACAATTTCAACCATTTAATAAGATCTAGGTATGCCACACGAATTTGCCATATGGTTTTCCAAACCATGAAAAAATAGTGCACATGGAACCACTTAATAAGTATGAAATGACTATATTATGGTGGTGTAAAAGCTAAAATTTATTTTTCAAATGTATCATAGTGGCTAACTAGGGTCATCTCACTTTTGGATCTTTATAGTCAACCACAAACTACTTCTAATCCACTTATTCTATTTTGTGTGTGTCTTTTAATGATTTCATAAAATAAAAAAGTGTGTGATATTTTGAATAAAAATAAAAAGGATATAAAACATGTAGATATATATATATAGAAATAATTAATTTAGGTTAACAAAGAAAGTTCTTACTCATAGGGTTAGTTACCCAGGTTCATTTATTATCCATTAACATATCTTAAATTCTATTTTTTAATTCTTTCATGAACTACTATACCAATTTTTTAGTTTCATTTTTTGAATGACTTGGATACTTATTCAGAACCCAAAAAAATCATCTTCTATAATGGAAAATTTTAATGAAACACCTCTATCAGAAGTGTGGCACCTTCTAAGACCCAACTCCACAATATTTGATTTTATCCCTTGAATTAACTTAACTCAATTGTATGAATCTTTTTTATAAGATAAGGGAGATAAATAATGAAAATTAAGGAATAAAATGATTTCGAGAGTCTTGAAAATGTCTGGTGGATTTTCACCACATCCAACTTAAGTACTTCACTTTCCCTCATTACATACAAAATACAATCATTAAGCACAGAAGTGAAAGAATTTGGGAACACTGTGAAAACCTACCTAAAGGCCAAGCCTTGGGAAAATCACTCAACATTGTGAGTATAAGAGATCAAAATAGAGAAAGATAGAGAGATATAAACTTGAATTAAAATATGAAAAAGAGTTACATGGAAAAGAAAACCTAAAACTATTGAATAAAAGAAACTAAAATAGAGCAGCATCTTCCTTCTAGTCAAGATTCTCTCTTTTCCCAAAAACATTACCAATTATTATAGAAAATTACCTGAAGACATGTCCTTCTTAACATCCTTTGAATATTTACGTAATCTCATCATCCCTTGAATCATCCTCTTGAATTTCTCCTTTGAAATAAATATTCATATTTATCTATGAGATAATGAGGTTGGGTGGTATACTATATTAATTCTTTCTTCCCCATTTGAATCATCCATATATTCTTATTTAATATCCACATTTTGTATCGTAAAAAATATACAAACCCCTTTCATGGGATCAAAGTATCCAAATTACCTTTTCTTTATTTGAAGCAACATCTTTATCCACTTACATGCCACATTACCCCCCCAAAATGAAATTTAAAATTACCCCACAATATAGGCATGAGACGTTTCAAACTTGGGTTCCTCCTTCTATATATAATAAATCCAACCATGGGTCTATAATAACTAGTTTCATCTTCTATTGATTCTTTCAAGACCCATCCATGATGTCAAACATGGGTTGCATGAAATTTCAACTTTCATTTCCACCTCCATCCTTCCCTACTCATCATGGGTGAGTTCACTATGGTGTATTGAAAGTTATATGGCCATTTTCATTTACTAATTCTATGAAACATGAATTACGCCACATTTAAAATGTTGTTTTGAGATTGGGACCTCCCTATGAACCATAAAATCATCACCTATGGCATATCCATAGCAAGTTACTCTTTTCAATCATGCATGGGGTTTTATTCTTCAAACTGGTTTTCATGGTTTTCCTCCATGCCCCTGATGATTGTCCATGGTGGTTATTAGCCTTTAAAGTGGGTCTTAAACTTGGGATTGATCTCAGAAGTGTCATTTGTAGAGTTTTCTAGTCACTTAAAATGGTGGATTATCAATCATCTAAGGTGGTAGGCTATGAAGTTGCAGCAACGTCTTTATGAGGATGGAGCGTGTGATCACAAAATTAAACAGAGTCATCCCACTTATTTGAACAATTCAAGTAGTCCACATTGAAATTTAACTCATGATATTATCTACTTTATCATGTTAATTGCACCAAACCCATATCATAAGCCTGATATGGAGATGGGATGCCACATACACTAGCACACTTCTCAAATCCCCATACCAACACACATAATCCCAATGGGACTTATACCAACCCATGCACACACTCCACATGCCTCTTGGTTATACTATGTGTTGATCCATGCCTCATGCTTATTATGGTCCTATTATTTTTTGCTTTTCTAGATATGGTTCCTTGGTCCAATTTTGAAAAAATGTCATATTTTTACTCATGTAAAATAATTTTGTTTAAAATTATTAAATGAAAAATAATTTATATATTCTTCAATAAATTATTCCAAACTATTATTGACCCACAAAAGAATAAAAAATTTAATAAATGAGTAATTATCAATTAAAAAATAATTAAAATAATTATTTAAAATTAAATTTTTTCATATAAATATTATACACATGAAATACCAGAACATTTGAACTATTATTGTTCTAAATAATTTAATCTCAACAAGAAATTAAAGAAGAACAACAAGTTACAAATAAAAAATTACAAATTAATAAAAAATGATTATCAATGGGAAACTAAAATTTCATGTTTCACATAAAATATCAATTCAAATTCATAATATTCAAATAAAAAAATTATAACATGCATTTTACTTTCCTACATTGTAAATTAGTGAATTATCTCCTTCCATTAATAGACATTTCATAATAAATTATTATTAATTATTCTATGTTTTGATCTACCTTATCATATTTTTTTCATCACTCAAGGAAACAATATATATGGAGTCATGGTCATACCATGAGTACATGTTCCTCATATAGTCTTGAAAGGGACATACATTCTCCACTTTGTAACAAAAAATCACCTGAATCATGATGAATTTTCAATTTAGGTTCTAATTACTTTTAGGATTAAGGTAGGTGGGTAAATTATGTTTAAAAAATTAATTATCAAAGTTGAGGTTTGTATCTAAATAATATTACATGATATTAGAAAGTAAAATCTCAATTGAACTCTTCTTTTTCAAATTGAAAACACCATATTCTGAAGATCAAAGTAAAGGTATTGAATAATGAAATCATAATGAAAGATGTATACCATCTCATTTTTTTATCTATTTTGTTTCTTATTCAGAATAGATTATCATATTTTTTTTTACTCTTTAAAAAGTTATAATTTAAATAAATCTCACCTAAACCACTTAACTTTATATGATAAAATCACTGACCAAATAATGGTGATTTTTTATTCTATTAAGCCACAAAATATTATTGTTTTTGTCATTTTTTTTATTTTTATACTTTTTTTTCAATATGAGTAGCAATTAAATATAATAAACAAATGAATATTAACCCTTATCAATACCTAAAAGAACACCCCACACTTATTATTTTTAATTTAATTCATCCATTTCACTATGAATTCCTTCACTTCCACACATCAACCATAAAATACTATGAAAAGTATACAGAGAAGGGTTGGAATATAAAATTTTGGCTTCTGATGTGGATCATTCCTTATAAATCTCTTCATGGTTTATATTCAATAAATAAGGATTAATGTAAAATATGGTATTATGGATAAGGTCTTTTTAATAAAAAATACATCAATCATATTAAATGTGAATTTTTACAATCATTTCTTTGACAATATCAAATGAAAGTTCTAGTAGGTGGAATTCCCCAAGATCTCTCAAGAAATATGATCTAGATAATATAGAAACTATCATGTCTATAATTCCTCTAAAGAATGGTAAACACATGAAATTAGACAAAAAATCATGAAATTTAATAACAATAATGAACCAATGCCCATGAATTTTAGAAATTAAAATTATGAATAATGGTAAAGAAATTTAATTTTCATGAATCAACTATTACCTTAAATTGTGATTCATAAAACTAACATCCTACACATCAATATAGTCATTCAATTATCTATATTAATCATTGAATTTTTTTAACTTATAAATATTAAACATGGAATCATGTGATTCCCAATAAATTCATGTCTTTTAAATTAGTCAAGTAAAGAAAAAATTATAAGCATGGACATGAAAATTATATTTTAAAGATGAAAAATAGATGTAAAAAAGCATAGATTTAAAATATAATGAATGAAGAAGTGTAATCCATGTGAAAGGAATATCTAGTCATCCTCCTTTTTTTCTACTTCAGGGGATTATTTTTGTAATCATCATGGACCTAAAAAGTAAAACCACTCATCAAAGAACAAGGTACGTGTTAAATTAAGATTAAAAAGAATTAGGTATTTGTAAAAATCATAATATATTTCTAAAAATAATTCCTAAGAAATAAATTAAAAAATAAATTCCTAGAATGATAAGTCTTTCTTTGATCCCCAAATTGGACTCTTGGTTTTGAATACCTCCAAAAAGGCAATGCCAGCTATTATCTAAAATACAATGGTGGGTGAATTTTCTTTGATTTAAACCACCTAAAATTATTCATTACACCTTTCATTCATCACTTCTTATTGTTTATTAATACAAGGATAGAGTATACCTAGTCCATCCCATTAGTAATATGGTACAGTTTTTATGGTGGGGGAAAGAGAAAATATGAGTCCACTTTTTTGGTTTCTTCCTCCACAAAATTTTCTTCATTATATAGTTCTTGTTTAAGGTATTTTACATAAGAATGGTAATTTAAGGTAAATTAAATGTTTAAATCCATTTAAAAAAATCACAATGAATCAAATTCAAAATCTCATCCTTTAATATAAGAAAATTATATCTTAGTTTCCTCAGGAAAAGTTAATTGTATCTCCTCTTGTTCTCCCTCCAATAAACGTTAAACATGTTTGGGGAGATTCATGTGTTCCTAAGTAGGTGAAACTTATTTTTCATCATATTAATCCATGTCAGTACTTGTGTTGGAAAAATCTATAAAATTTAAACAAGGAGAGTTAATATTAAATTCATATTCAATAAAATAAAATAAAATTGAGTTCAATAATGGATAATATCTCTTAGTCGGTTCAAATTAAATTTATTTTATAGTGGAAAGTGCCTATTAGAGAAGAATGGTAATAGATGGAGGAAATTAGTTATGCTCCTCCAATGCTTATTAAAATTATACCACATTGGGTCATTTCTTTTTCTTTAAAATCTAGAAAGAGAAATATAAATGTGATGATTCTTCTTATTTAAATATAGGGAGACAATGTTGTACTTAATCACTTGAATATTCAATCCAAAATTCATCCAAATCTTATTGATATCCCACATATACGGTAGAATAAGATTATTTTTCATTAATATCCTCCAAAAAATGATTGAGTTCAGTGGAATAGATATTGAAGTAATTCTTTCTTGGATTCCTTAGGTTCTTTAATTTGAAAGAAGAGTGGGCCTACTTATTCCACCACTAGATTAGGTCAAGGTTTCTCATGATACAAATGATTTATTTCTTCTATTTGGATCTTCATATCCTACATCATTCCTTATTTACTTTGCAATAAGTATTTAATATTTTTCTTATTCTTGTTATTATTGATGTTTCACCCATGGGATTTATTCATAAAAATTTTGTGTGTTTGGGGGGGGATAAAGAAGTCTCTTTTTTTGACTCGACCTTTTCTTAATAAATTCCAAGAATTAATCTTGGAATTAAATTAACTATATAGATAATCCATCAAATATTGGGTATTCATGGGTCTCTTTAAGGTCCAATATGATCTCTTTGAATTCATCCTCTATGAAAATTCAGCTTTGAGATCCCCTGGTATGTTTAGAAAATAAAGAAACACCATATTTTATAGATCATGGTGAGTAAGAAATTTTTTGATTCTTTTATAAAAACAAACACTAATATTTACAAAATTTGAAAACAAATAGAAAGTGAAATACTTCTTGGATCCTCGGAAATAACATTGAGTTTTAACACGCCTATCATAATGTGGTATAAAATATGTAATTTAGTTTCCTAATACAAAATTTTGGATAACCAAGGAACTATCACTTGAGGAGATTTTCAGTCAACCACCCACAACTCCTAAACCACTTATTATATATTTTTGGTTTTTTATGATTTTAAAAAAAATAAAAACTGAGTGAGAATGAAAATTAAAAGAAAAAGAAAATAATACATATTGATGTAGATGCAGAAAAAATTAATGTTGGTAAGAGGGGAAAGGTCTTAGTCCTATGTTCAGTTACTTGGGTTCTTTCATTATCTATTAATGTTGATTTAATTATATTTGATAATTCATTCATGAGCTACTATCCATAATTATTTAGTATGAAATTTTTCATAACTAGGTGACAAATTTATCACACCAAACATCACTTCATCTAATAGTAAAGACTGATGATAGACCTCAATCGAGTGTGTGGAAACATCTAAGTCCTGACTCCATCATATACTATTTGATTCCTTAAATAAACTCAAACCCATTATATGTAAAAAAATTACAATAGAATTAAGTAAAATAATGTTAATTAAAGAATTGAATGTGTTTGAGCAGGCCACAAAATAGTGGTGGACGATTTCCACTCCCATATTAAGAACTTCTCTTTACCTTTCCACAAATAGAATAAAAACATAAATCATTAAAGTAAATGAATTTTGGAACATCAAAAAAACTTCCCCCAAGGCCAAGACTTGGGTTACTTACTCTCCATTATGGGTGTAATAGATTAAGGTGGATAGAGATAGATACTTGAATTAAAACATTAAAAAGAGTAAAATGGGAAAGAAAACCTAAAAATATATATGAAAATAAAATAAAATAGAGTAGTAGTCTTCTCCCAGTTAAGATTATCTATGTACATACTGTCTTTCCCTATACTTATTATTAGTTCTCCTAATATATCTTCTTCTTATCATTATTTGAATATTTCCTTAATCTTATTATCCCTCGAATAAACCTATTGAATATTGTATTATCCATATATGAAAATTCCTTATATATATCCTTTGAAAGAAATTTTCATTTTTATCTAGGAGATAATGATGTTAGGTTATATCCTATTTTAAATCTTACTTTAACCATTTAAGCCAAAAATATAATCCAATTTAATACATTCATTATCTACCCTTGAAAATGTATGAACCTGATGCATGGGATCAGAGTATACAACTTAAATTTTCTCAGTTTGAAGTGTTATATTTATCTGCATTTCACCCTCATTTATACCCCAAACATGGATTTTAAAATTACCCCATGGTGTAGTCATGATCCATTTCACACTAATGTTACTTTTACTATACATAGGTTAGCTATCCACAATCATAAGATAAGTCATTTCATCCTCTATTTCTGTATGAAACACCCATCCACAACACCAGACACATATTTAATAGTGTTTTGACTCCCATTTCTTCATCCATATTTCTTTATTCACCATGGGAGAGTTCACTACAATATAGAAAAAATTTTGTAGACATTTTACTTCTTCCACACCATGATACAAGTATAAATCCCTATTTTAGAAGTCATTTCAATATAAATACCTCCTTCTGTACCACAAAATCGTCTCTTATGGTGTAGACATAGCTTTGTTACTACATTAAATCTTAAACGGGCTTCTATTCTTTAAAATGAGTTCCACAGTGGTCATGTGAGATCCATATGATCATCATAACTTAGCGGTGGATATTAAACTTGAGATTGAGCTCTGTAGTGGAATCCATGGAGGTTTATGGTCACTTATAGTGGTTATATAACAATTATTTAAGGTATAAGGTATTGATATGAGTGATGAAGTCTTTCCGAGGCACAGGTGTGCGACTGCAGAATCAAACAATATCGTCCCACTTAAGTGCACAGCTCCAAAAATACACATCAGAAGTTTACTTAGGAGGCCATATTCTTTATCATGTTCAAAGTGTCCAACCCATTTTAGATGCCTTCTATGAGGATGGGCTCCCAAAAACACTAAAATAATTATCACGGGCTCATGCCGATATACATGGGCCCATTAGACCTTGTCCCAAACCATTCGTGCGCTCCACATGCCTCTTGGTTATCATATGCACCGACCCATGCCTCATGCTTTTCTTGGCCCTATTATTATGTTCTTATGTTGATTTGGTTTATTGTCCCAATTAAGAAAAAAGATATTTTTTAATTAAGTAAAATAAATCCTTTGTAAAAAAATCTTTAAAGATAAATAGTTACTCTCTTTTTCCAAAAATTACTCCAAACTATTAATTACCCAAAAAAGAATAAAATAATGAATAAAATTGGAATTATCAATTAAAAATAAAAATAATTTATTATTTAAAATTAATTTTTTTTCATGTAAATATTATGTACATCATAAGACAAAATCACATGGTTTGGATTCATGGTTTACAAACCATGTGTGAACTATACTTAACCACTATATTAAAAAAATATACCTTCTCATACACTTTCTACATGATTTCCTTTAACTATGCTCTTGTTGTGTGCTTGTATTGAAACCCAAATATGATGCACATGGTTTCTCCTAGGACTCATACGGTTTTTACCAAACCATACGCTACCCATTCACATAAACCATGCGCTATACAGAAAAAATTATAAAAGTACCTTTATAAAGATAGGTGTATGATTTCACCCATAACCATGCTTGAAACCTATTCACAGGAGATAAAATTACAGATTTTCTATGTTCTAGGTCAAAACTTGTTGTAAAATTAAATTAACCCTCACAAAATAAAAATAAAACAAATTATTGGGTAATACTCAAATTTGGGTTCGAAAATTATTCCCACCATGAAACTTTCTTTCCTTAGAAAGCCTTTGGTCAAAACAAAGGTAATAGAGGAAGTGTAAAGGTCTAAAACTCCTTCTAAATAAGTGGAAGGATTAGTGAAAAATCAAAACATCCAAGATCATGGAAACTTAAAAATGGAAAATTCTATACAAAGGACCTAACAAAATCCTCCAACAATGATAAAACCTTAAATAGAAATCATCCATGAGAATTATACTAGAAATTCTAAACAAAGAGAGACCAAACAGGTTATCCCTACCATATATAATTGATCTAAATGGTCAAAAAACAAATGAATAATTCTATAGTGGAAGAATTATCAAGATTACCATGATTCCACAAAACCATAAGAGAAAATATAGAATTTCACTGACTATAGAAATCTACAAGCAATGAGACTAGGTTAGAAAAAATAATTGTATCTCAAAACATAAAAATAAAATACTGACAAAATACATGACTAAATTAAGAAGTTATGTAGGATCTAACTTGGGATCACATATCACAATAAAAGGAAAGAACTAGGACCTCATACCCAGGTCTTCCTCTCATGGTAATCCTAACCAGATTTAAACTAATACTAGACAGTTCATAATCTCAATTGGTTCCATACCTATCATAGTCACTTGGAGCGCACACCCAATGTCATTATACGTCCAACGAATGAGTCGTAGGTCATGTATGTCTCTCATCACAATCCCAACATCACCAATATATCTATATAAGCCATAAATAAAAACAAGGCATGAACATCCAATACTATAAAATTGGCCTTTAACAGTACTAAAAATAGCCTTTATCGGCGCTAGATATGTGATGACTACTGGAGAAAGATTAAAAGACCGAGTCTTTTATCAGTGCTTATAGAAGCACTGATAAAGGGGAATACCGCAGTATACTATTACAAAACACTACAAACACCAGTGAAGTATGCTATAATAGCACACAAAAACCCTTAAAAACACCATGAAATCAGAAAAATCAAGTATAAATACAGAATTTAAATGAAGAGAAAACAATGTAGGATCGTTTTATCAGTTTTGGTGATGTGATGCGCATTCTAAAATAAAATGATACTTATATATTTAAAAAACACACATGGATTCATACCTATCACACCATGCATTGTATTGAGGTGAAAATGACTCTTACATATCTCAAAGGAATTTTGGATCATTTTCCTAAAGTATCAAAATAATCTGAATGTGTTTTCTCAGTTTTGGCTAAGTCACTCATCTTTTTTACTAAAATGTCATTTTAAAGTGAAAACATGCAATTTTACTCATATAAGTCACATATTTTGTTGGTTTTATGTGATACCAATTCCTACATGTCACAAATTACTTATGAATTATTTTCCAAAATTATAAAGACAATCTGAGCATGTTTTCTTGATTTTCAGTGAGTGTCACTTTTTGAACTAAAATATTGATTTTAAACTAATAACAGACACATTGAGTCATACCAGACACATTGTGTATCATATTGAGGTTTTTATTATTCCTACATGTAAAAAATGAATTACGGATCATTTTCATAAAGTATTAAAATAATATAAATGTGCTTTCTCGGTTTTTGAGTAGGTGAGTTATCTTTTTTACTAAAATTGATGTCAATTTTAAGTAAAAAGAAAAACTTCGAGTCATATTGGTCACACCATTCATTGGATTGAGGTGAGGCTAATTCTTACATATCCCAAATGTCTTATGGATCATTTTTATAAATTTTCAAAACAATCGAGATGCATTTACTCAATTTTGAGTACATCACTTATCTTTTGTACTAAAATGTCATTTTAAACTGGAAACATGCAATTTTACTCATAAAAATAACATTGTGTATCATTTTGACATGATACTAATTCCCATATTTAAAAAATTAATTATGAAACAATTTACTAAATTATCATGAAAATTTTAGTGCTTTTCCTTAGTTTTCAGTGAGTGACATTTTGTAAACTAAACTGTCAATTTTAAACTGATAGTGGACACATTGAGCCATAATGAGCACATCATGTATCAGATTAAGGTAAGGATGATTAATACAAGTCAAACATGAATTATGGATCATTTCTATGAAGTATGAAAACAATATGAATATGTTTTCTCAGTTTTGAGTAGGCCAATTGTCCTTTTTATTAAAATTGATTCCATTTTTAAATAAAAAGACACACTTCGAGTCATAACGATCACACTGTGCATCAGATTGAGGTATGACTAGTTTCTAAACACCTCAAATGACTTATGGATAATTTTAATAAAGTATCAAAGTAATATGAATGTTTTTTTTTATTTATTTTGAGTTGGTCAATTGTCTTTTGTAATAAAATTTGTGTCATATTTAAATAAAAAGACGCACTTGGAGTCATACCGGTCACACCGTGCGTCAAATTGAGGTACGAATGATTCCTACACATCTTAAATGACTTATGGATCATTTTCTTAAAGTACCAAAACAATCAGAATGCATTTGATATATTTTGAGAATGTCACTTTTTTTTACTAAAATTTCATTTCAAACTATAAACACACACTTTAATAAATAATGATAACATCATATATCAGTTTGGTGTGAGACCAATTCCTACACATCAAAAAATGACTTATAAACCAATGTCCAACACTATCAATAAAATTTGTGCAAGTTTGTTTTTTTATTGAGTGGAATTTTCAGAAATAAACTGACCATTTTAAAATAATAATACATAGATTTAGTCATAGTGGTCACAAAATGCATCAGATTGAGGTGATGATAATTACTACACATCTCAAATGACTTATATATCATTTCCCTAAACTATCAAAACAAAAAAAATATTTTTACTCGGTTTTGAGTAAGTCAGTAGTCCTTTTTACTAAAATTAATGTAAAATTTTAATAAAAAGAAGCACCTTGAGTCATACCACTCACACCATGTGTCGGATTGAGGTGTGGATGATTCCCACATGTCTCAAAGTCTTAAATAAGTCCTAAATACCAATGTTACCACCTTTCCATTTTCATTGTATATCAAACTTCCAACACTTCATATTGAATTGATGTTTTTATCCAAAAAACCTTTCTCTTTGCTAAAAGTTAAAAGAGAATATACTTTCAACAACGAGAAAGTTTTTTAGTTAAAAAAATTAAAATCAATATTCAGTGTTTTCGGGTTTATAGTGAAAGACAATGAAAATGGAAAATGTGGTAACATTGGAATAAATAATCATTTTATATCTTTTGTGGATTGTTATAAATAGTTGAAAGCAAAATATGAATTCCCAAAATATCTGTGAAAAAAACTAAATACGGATTAGATAAAAATGATAAATAAATTAGCATAAAAATAGTAGATTAAATGATTCAAGAATTAATTAAACAATTTATAGGAATTCTCCTTTTCTTGATGGTTTTATGCATTCATGACACATTTTGTCATGACCCCTCCCCACAAGGTGTACCCCTCCTGGGACGGCAATGTGATAAGGGAGATAATGACCCCTCAAGTCCTACCTCCAGCAGGCCCTGGGTTGGCGACTAGCACCGAGGGTATAGTAAACACACATATGGGAGGCATTACCCTCTAAGAGAATACATATAAAAGAGAGAGATAAGATAAACAATAACAAAATCCAACTCAGACTGAAATATAAATGAAAACCCAAGTGCACATATGTAATTTCATGTAAAACTACTACAATTGGAAGGGTAAAACTGCAAGAACCTAAAAGAAAGTAAAAAACAATAGAAACCACAAGCCCGAATAGCTCATACAACACCAAGATAGTAGAAACCAACTTGATCTCCAACCTTCTCCTAGTGACCTGAAAAACAGTTTATATATACATAGGGTGAGTATAACAGTATACTCAGTAGGATCCTCCTCAGAGCCTCTCGTGTTAAAGTAAAGAAATCATTCTAAAGCACAGTGAGCAACAAGTGAAACTAACTCATCACCTAAAAAGATATACTAAGTTCTCGACCTCCCCATGGCTACTCTCACCAAGTAATGCATATAAGAGTATATAATTTAATAAAGATTATCAAGGGTACCCCGCTACTACTTCCACACTAGTTTGCCGCTTTTCCCTAAAGTCGAACGTCCTTAGCATCTATCTCCAAAAAGGCTTGTCCACAGACACCTAGTTGAAGCACCACAATATGCACCTCGTGCAACAAAACCACCATGTCCACACAAGAAAGTAACCAAGTTGTTTCTGGGAGCCACCACAACTCACATAACGTGTATCATACGTCGAGTATTAAACCTCAAGACATTATAGCCCATACACCGAGTAAGGATCCTCATGCTATCACAACCTATACACATTACACCTGTAGTAGTCCATATGATACTATATCTAGAATATATGTGTGTGGATAACCACAATCCATTATATACCTCCACACACATATATGGGGAAAACTAACCACTCTTCCTACTAGCACAAATAACTACCAAGAGAAGAGAGTGAGGCCAAAGGGGGTAGTCAGCCATCCATCCTCCCACCGAAATGTTGGGTAAAACACCCCCCAGGGATCAGAATACCCGGGGTGTCAGTTTCCCTAACTGATAGGGTGGAGTTGCATCTAGAAACACAAAAAGTATATAATAAACTATATCTCACAACCACACTATGGGCATAACCTAGTCTTAGACTCAACTGCAGCTAACGTCTCTCGGACTCCCGACTGCCACCTCTAAGACTAGGTATCCTATAACAACACAACAATTTAAAGATCATTATTACATTAATTCATTCCATTTTTATCAGTTTCACTTTACATTAATTAATTATTTAAACATAAATTAATCATCAATAATTCCACATTAAATGTCATTAGCATCACACCCAAAGTCCACTGCCCCTTTAAATTTCATCCTCAGCATTGCGTCCTAGAAAGCTCCAACCCCCTAGGTTAACATCATTTATTAAATCTTTTATTGAGAACATTATTACTTTCCCATATTCCCAAGAATTATAGAAAAACATTATATGATACTAAACACAAGGGGTCTCAACACGGCAAGTAGATGAACTTCCCATCAAGTCTTTACTGCCTATAGAAAGAGCGTGGACCCATCCTCTCTTGAGAAGCTAGACATGGAAAGCACGTGGCATACCCTGCGTGTCTTCGCCCCTTTCGAAAGAAGGGTAAGAAAGACCAACTGCCTTGTGCAGTGGGAAATGTAAATTAGATAAACAACTAATAAGAATCAGCCAACATCCAAATATTCACATCCAACCTATTCCGTCATCCACAATGTCCTCCCCGACACCCACATGCATAAACTGATGCATCTCGCCACTCTAGGCATCAACTGCTACCACAACCAATAGGCCTACCTACCCCCACATATCAAAACAGCTATCCAGGCTCACATCACAACACAAGCTATAGAAAAAATAAACATCTTATCAATTGGGCTCTTGACCCTAAAACAAGCAAGAGGGTAACTCAGAACCCTATAGGTATTATCTTTTATCAAACAATGAGTTCTTTAATCCATCTTGGATTAACCGATTTATTATTCATAGGTTCCAACTTTGGGAAACATAAACAGCAAGCTATCAAAAATAATTAAACATGATTACTGCACCAATTTTATTAACATCAAATTACAACAAGAGGAACCAGATACATTTACATTCCTCTTTATCTTTAGCCAAACAATTATCATTTAATTATGACTTTATGTTGTTTACCAATCTCAACCGAGAATGAAAAATCTAAGCAAGAATGCATAGATATCACACTATCTAGAAAAACAAGAGGCGATAACATATGATCAATATCAATTTATTTATCCAGTTCAAATATTTATTATGTCAATTCCATTGTGATCGAGTGGGATAAAACATACTAACTCTACAGTTGTACTTAAAATAAAAGAGAAGCAACTGATCCTTTACCTCAAATAGTTCTTAACGTTCTTTATATGAGAACAATCCACACAACGGGTTATGATCTCCTCCCCTGTGACAAATATATCCACCCGAGGATGTAGAGACACCACAACATCGGCCAACTCCAAGGAAAATACCTTTAGGAACATGGGGTAAAAATTCAATAAAAAGGGCAAGGAGAAAGAAGGATACAAACCAGAAATAATGAAGATTGATCATACCTTATATAAAAGACTGATCGATATTGCTTGGTTGCATCAAAACAAAGCTGAACAAATCCTAGGAGGAAAATTTGATTGCACAACTCCTATAGGATGTAATGGGATGTTCGAGCGTCACACACTTGAGAACAAGGAGGAAGAACTAGGGAAGAAGATATCTCATCCCTTTAGGAGATTTAACAGAGCATTGGTTTAAGATACGTTGGGTTTTATATTAAAAGAAGATCACATTAAACCATGTGGTTTGACTAAGTAAAAATATCCTGAGCCTTAGGAGAAATTAATATCGGAGGTATGGCCTTTGAATCGTCCTTAGAGTCCTTAAAAAAAGGCTTTAAATTCATTTTACGTCAAAGAAAACATTAAAGGGGTGAACCTGTAGGAATATGGAAACACTATTCATGAAAACAAAAGTTGGATATGGAAAAACACTGTTCATGAACCTCACCGTTCTAGACACACTGTTCTTGAACCTCGCCATTATGGAAAAACTCTTCATGAACCTCAAAATTTGGCAGAGGAAAAAGGTCACCATTAGAACCTCACCATTATGGAAACACTGTTCATGAAATCAAAATTTGGAAAAGGAAAGAGGTCACCATTGGAGCCTCACCATTCTGGAAACACTGTTCATGAAATCAAAATTTGGAAAGGAAAAAGCTCACTATTGGAACCTCATCGTTGCACTGTTCACAGAAGGTTACCGATAACACTATTCACCTAGGGCTTCTAATGCACTATTCACATAAGGTCACCGTTGCACTGTTCATATAAGGTTACCGATGGCACTGTTCACATAAGGTCACCGTTTCACTATTCACATAAAGTTACCAATGACAATGTTCACAGAAGGTCACCAATGACAATGTTAACATAAGGTCACCAATGTCACTGTTCACATAAGGTCACTGTTTCACTGTTCACATTAGGTTACCAATGATACTGTTCACAGAAGGTCACCAATGAAACTATTCACATAAGGTCACTGATGTCACTGTTCACATAAGGTCACCATTTCACTGTTCACTAAGGTTACCGATTACACTGTTTACAAAAGGTCCCCAATGAAACAGTTCACATAAGGTCACCGATGTCACTATTCACATAAGTTCACTATTTCACTGTTCACATAAGGTCACCAATGACACTGTTCACAAGAATATAAATTTAGAAAAGTGTTGGGGATAAGTAACCTTGACCTCCCGAAGCACTTAATACACCAGATTTCAATAAAGGAATAGACCTGAGAGGTTTGGGCCATTACATCAGACACCTCTCAAAATATTCTCATCCTCGAGAATTCAAAACCAACCTAAAGGAAACAAAAAAGAGGTACGAACAACCACCCATTGAGATACCTCTCAAGAGATAGCACGCCACAAGAAGAACCAAATAAATCCATATCATAAACCCGAAAGGTTTATAAACACAAACGGGACATTGATACATGAAAAGAGTTAAACATCAAACAACTCTGGGTACTGATCACATATCTGTGAATCACGTTCCTAGGTACTCTTCTACATGACACCGTGTTTCCATAAGACACAAAACAAGGGGATAGAACACCCGCACAACACCTTCTCTTTGTGGTCTTGGATCTCTATAGGTCGCTCCTCAAAGGTCGCATCATCGTCAACATCGATCTCTCCCCAATCGATGAAATGAGAGTCATCATGAAGACAACGACAGAGCTGTGATACATGAAAAACATCATGTATCTGACTCATTTGTGTGGGGAAGTGCTACTCGATACGACACAACTCCAACACAATCTAAAACCTCGAAAGGCCGAAAAAGCCGGGGAGAAAGCTTACTCCCACAACCAAACCTTCACTGCCCAGGATGGGGGGTCACCTTAAGAAACATGTGATCCCCAAAATCAAACTCTAATGGCCTCCTCTTTCGATTGACATATTATTTATGAAAATCCTGCATTGTCTTCATCCTATCACAAATCACCTGAACCATCTCTGTTGTATTCTACACTAGTTCTAGTCCGAGAATTGATGACTCTTTGAACCCAGTCCAATACAACAGATAACGGAAAGGTAGACCATACAAGGCTTCAAATGACGCCATACCGATGGTGGAGTGAAAACTATTATTGTAAGCAAACTACACCTAGGGTACGTGCCTCATCCACGAACCTCCAAAATCCAGAACACAAGAGCATAGCATGTCATCAAGAGTCTGGATGGTTCACTCTATCTAACAGTCTGTTTGAGGATAAAAAGTAGTTCTAAGGCATAAATAAGAACCAAAAGAATGCTAGAGACCTCTCCACAACCTATAAGTAAAGAAAGGATCTCTATCAGAAATTATCACCCTTGGGACTCCACGAAGTCTCACCACCTCCTCCAGATACTGCATCGACAAAACATCCACTGAGCTTGACTCCTTGATTTCTATGAAGTTGGCCAATCTTGTTAAAAGATTCACTACCACCCAAATAGTATCATCTATTCCCTGAGATCAAGGTAAACCAGAAACAAATTCCATTGAGATATCCTCCCACTTCCATCGAGGAACAAATAACGGCTGGAGGATACCACCAGGAACACAGTGTTCGGCTTTCACATTCTGGCAAACCAAACATCGAGAAACAAACTCCACAATCTCATGCTTCAGCTCAGGCCACCAAAAATAGCTTCTCAAGGCTCGGTACATCCTTGTCACGCCAGGATACAACGAAAAAGGATAAATATGGAACTCTTTGAGAACCATCTCATGCAACATCAAAGGAACAAATATACTTCCATAATAAAACACTCAGTGTTGTTCATCCTCAGACCAACCATTAGGGTCCTCGCCACAAACAAATCGGTATCTCCAGACCTCAACCTCTAGATCCCCAAACTGGGACTCTTCCACCTTATACACCAGATATGACTGCACTGTAATCTAAAAAAGATAGCCTCTTCCCCCAACTTCTCCCATATTAAGATATAATGCTGGAAGTTCTTCCATTACTCTCTAGGAGTCACTAGATTCACGCAATACATCACTACGTGACTTCTGACTCAGAAAATCATCTACAACATTCCCCTTTCCAGGTGTATATGGTATTTCTAGGCTGTATTCCTATAAGAACTCCATCCACTGAAGCTATCATAAATTCAATTCATGCTAGTAGAAAACATACCTCAGGCTCTTATGATTGGTGAAAACCAAAAATATCTCACCAATGAGGTAATGTCTCCACAACTTCAGAGAAAACACTATGGTTTCCAACTCAAGATTGTGGGTGGAATAGTTACGTTTATGAAGACGTAACTGCCAAGACCCATAAGAAACAACTAATCTCTACTACATCAGAACACAATATAACCCTAGATGAGAAGAATCATAGAAAACATCAAACTGAACTCCCACTACTGGAAGATAAATAACTGGGCACTTATTAAATTATCCTTTAGAAAATCGAAAGGTTCCTGACACTTATCAGTCCATATGAACTCCTAATACTTCCTAGTCAAATTTGTCAGAGGATTCATAACTTGAGAGAAATTGGCTATGAACCTCCTGTACTAGCCTGCGAGACCAAAGAAACTTTGCACCTCTGACACAGTCCTGGGGGCTGCCCAAGACACAACCGCTTCTATCTTCGATGGATCCACAACTACTACCTACTAGGAGACCACATTCCCCACGAAAAGAACTTCTTGAGCCCAAAACTCACACTTTGAAAACTTCCCAAATAGCTGATGTTGACGAAGAACTCCCAAAATGGTGTGTAGATGCTCTGTATGCTCTTATTCAGACGTTGAGTACACAAGGATGTCGTCAATGAAAACTACAACGAACTTGTCTAGGAACTCACGGAACACAAAGTTCATCAATCCCATGAACAAAACTAGAGAATTTTTCATGCTGAATGACATTACAACAAACTCATAATGCCCATGACAACAACAGAAAGCAGTCTTCGAGATATCCTCATCCTTCACACGCATCTGATGATATCCTGACCGCAAGTCGATCTTTGAGAACAAAATTTCACCCTTAAGTTGATTGAATAAATCATTAATCCATGGAATTGGATAGAGATTATTTATTATCACTTTGTTCAAGTGACAATAATCGACACACAACCGAAAACTACCATCATCCTTCTTCATGAAAAAAACTGGTGCACCGCACGGTGACACACTCTACCTAACAAAACTGCACTATAACATACCATCAAGCTGTATATGTAGCTATCCTAACTCAGAATGGGGAATTCTATATGGAGACATAGATCTATGAGATGCTCCAAGTTGTAGCTCGATCCCAAACTCGATCTCTCGTCGAGGGGGTAATGGTACAACCTTTTCTGGAAAGACATAGGGGTACTCTTCTACGACCCTAAGAAATGCCAACTGCTGAACCTCTGAAGAACTCAACATTATCTTAGACATTATGGATGATAAGGATGGAACACACCTATGATCCATCCGAGGGTCTCGCTTGCCAATGAACACCACTGGATCTCCATCCACATCGAAGAACAAAAAATTCCTCTTGAAGAAATCCACGATATCCTACACTGAATACAACCAATCCATGCCAATAATGACATCATATAGTTGTATTCGTAAACATAGGAAATCTCCCCAAGAGATGCTACCCCAACACTAGCTCACAGTCTCTACATAGATCAAACAAGTCAGCTCGGCCTACAACTAGCGTAGTCAATGCTAAGGGCACTGGAAGCCTCTCTACCTCAAGTACCAAAGCATGGACAGGGGTAGGTGATATGAAAGAGTGTGTCAATACTAAATCAAACAAGGAACACACAACGGTAGAAAACAAGAAAATGGTACCTCGAATGACGTCTGACTCGCCTGGAGATAGTAATGCTAAAGCATGAAGTTATCCAAAACCTCCTCCATGACCTCTCTAACCTTGATGACGACCACCACCACAGGAGAACTCTGCTCTATGAGGATGGGGAATATAAAAGGGATATCCTCTACCTACCCCATCTACCTTCTGCAGATCTAAAGTTGGTGCAACCTGCTGCTGCTGCCTCTACCGGAACTGCCTCAACAGAGGAACATGGAGTGGAAAACCTGCTGCATGATGACTGATCTGAAAGGTCAGGCACTCTCACTGTTGATGATTCCATCCACCATAATAAAAATCGGTGCATGATCCCTTGGCATAGGCCCAAGATCTGCTGCCTCCGAAGAAACAAGATGCGAAGGGCTGGGACCTACCCTCGGTTGAACGAAAACTCTTCTGCCCCGAAAACCAGGAATCCTAGAACACAGCTCTGATTCATGAGGAATCATGACGACTCCCCTCTCGTGATGATGTAGTTCGGGAAAATGTCATATCGATGACCTCTTCCCTCCCCAGTGCCTCAATATATGTATTCAGCATAAATGGGTTGACCTGACATGGGATCTATGGATGCAATTCCTCTTTGAAATGCCCCGCCCTGGCCTCCTCATCTGGCAATAGGTCCGAAGCATATCATAAAAGGTTCATAAAATAGATTCCAAACTATCGCACACTGGAGATCCCCTGTTGAAGGGTAAGAAGCTCCTGGCGACTGGATTCCTTTGCAGTTGATGAAAGAAAGTCGACTCTAAACTTGTCCCGGAACTCCTCCCATGAGATCGCTGACTCTTCACAATCCCCGATGAACAAGAACCACCACTGCCTCGTTGCTCCACACAACATCATCACTACCAAGGACACCCAGTACTCTTTCCGATCATGGATCAAACTGAAGCCTATCTTAACCTCCTCCAACCAGTCTTCCATGACTGCATCTAAAATGGAGCCCTCGTACTTCTAAAAAATCTGTCACTAAAACTATCGGAGTTTCCTCATCCAAGTGTCATCATCGTCAACCTCTACCCTGTGGCGATCTGCTGTCATAGCTTGCTGGACATATTCTATGCGATCCTGACGTGGATGTCGACCTGGATCCATACCTATAAAATAAAAAAACAGTTAGAGTTCCTAAACCTAGAATATGGAAGACTCAACATTAATTAATTATTTGTTTTTCTAGGTTACCCTATCCTAAGGTCTACCCATTAAAACACAAGCACAAATAATAATGATGCATGATCCTTTCCTAGGTCTCTACCATGAAACTAGTATCACCTCATTTAGTAGCCATTGTAAACTTAAAGGTCCATACATCCGATCATAGGGGGGCCCTAAACACCTATGTATCAGCCGGTCACTATTGTTTACATCACTTGATAAACTTGACTAACACTATTTCCCTACCAACCCAAGAAACCTTACATGTGCCTAACTCCAAACTCCATCCTATCCCTCAACCTCCCTTTGATACCACTCTTTCAGGACCCCCTCTCCACAAGGTGTACCCCTCCTTGTCCGACAATGTGATAAGGGAGATAATGACCCCTGAGTCCCACCTCTAGTAGGCCCTGGGTTGGCGACTAACACCGAGGGTATAGTAAAAACACAGAAGGGAGGCATTACCTTCTAAGATAACACATGCCAAAGAGAGAGATAAGATAGACACCAACCAACACCAACTCAGACTGAAATATAAATGAAAACCCAAGTTCACATATGTAATGTCATGAAAAACTACTACAAATAGAAGGAAAAAACGGCAAGTACCCAAATGAAAGTAAAAACAATAGCAACCACAAGCCCGAACAACTCCTGCAACCCCAAGCTAGTAGAAACCAGCTTGATCTCTGACTTACTCCAAGTGACCTGAAAAATAGTTTATATATACATAGGGTGAGTATAATAGTATACTCATTAGGATCCTCCTCGGAGCCTCTCATGCAAAAGTAAAGAAATCATGCTAAAACACAGTGAACAACAAGTGAAACAAACTCATCACCTAAACATGTATACTATGTTCCTAGCCTCATCATGGCTACTCTCACCAAGTAACGCATACAAGAGTATATAATATAATAAAGATTATCAAGGGTACCCCACTACTAATTCCCCACTGGTTTTCCACTTTTTCCCAACATCGCACGTCCTTAGAATCTCTCTCCCAAAAGGCTTCCCCATAAACACTTGGGCAAAGCACCACAATATGCACCTCGTGAAAAAAAAACCACCACGTCCATATAGGAAAGTAACCATGTAGTTTCTGGGAGCCAACCCAACTCGCATAACGTGTTTCATACATCGGTTATTAAACCTCAATCCATTATATCCCATACAATGAGTAAGGATCCTCAAGACATCACAGCCTATACAGGTTACACCTATAGTAGTCCATAGGATACTATGTTCAGAATATATGTGTGTGGATAACCACAAGCCATTACAGCCCTCTACACACATATATGGGGAAAACTAACCACTGTGCCTACCAGTACAATTAACTACCAAGAGAAGAGAGCTGGGCCAAAAGGGGTAGTCATCCATCCATCCTCCCACCAGAATGTTGGGTTAAACACCCCCCAGGGCTCATAATCCCCGGGTTGTCAGTTTCCCTTACTGACAGGGTGGAGTAGCTTATAAAAACACAAAAAGTACAGAATATACTATATCTCACAACCACACTATGGGCATAACCTAGTCTTATACTCAACTGCAGCTAACATCTTTCGGACTCCCGGCTTCCACTTCTAAGACTAGGTATCCTATAAGAACACATCCATTTAAAGAGATTTATTAAATTACTTCATTCCCTTTTTATCAGTTTCACATTACATTAATTAACTATTTAAACATAAATTAACCATCAATAATTCTACATTAAATTTCATTTTCATCACACCCAAAGTCCACTGTACCTTTAAGTTGTAACCTCAACATTGCATCCCAGCAAGGTCCAACCCCTTGGGTTAACATCATTTGTTAAATCATTTATTTACAACATTATTACCTTCCCATATTCCCAGAAATTCTAGAAAAACATTCTAAGCTACTAAAAACAAGGGGGATCAACATAATGAGTAGATTAACTACCCGTCGAGTCTTTTCCACCTATATCAAGACCATAGACCCATCCTCCCTTGAGAAGATAGACACATAAAGAACGTGGCACAACCCACGTGTCTTCGCCCCTTTTAGAAGAAGGTTATGAAATACCAGATTCCTCGAGTAGTGGGAAATGTAAAGCAGGTAAACAACAAATAAGAATCATCCAACATCCAAACATTCACATCCAACCCGTTTCATCATCCATGGTGTCCTCCCCGACACCCACATGCATAAATCGATGCATATCACCACTCTAGGCGTCAACTACTGCCACAACCAATGGGCCTCCATACCCCCACATATAACAATAGCCATCCAAGCTCACATCACAACACAAGCAGCAGGAAAAAAATTCTTATCAATTGGGATCTTGACCCTCAAACAAGAAAAAGGGTAACTCAGAACCCTACAAGTATTATATTTTATCGAAAAACCAGGTCTTTAATCCATCTTAGATTAACCGATTTATTAATCATAGGTTCCAACTTTGGGAAACCTAAACAATAAGCTATCACAAGTAATTAAACATGGTTACTGCACAAATTTTATTAACATCTAATTACAAAAAGAGGAACTAGATTCATTTACATGCCACTTTATCTTTAGCCAAACAATTATAAATTAATTCCGGCTTTATATTCTTTACCATTCTCAATCGAGAATGAAAAATCTAAGAAATAAAGCATTGATATCACACTATCTAGAAAAACAAGAGGTAATAACATATGATCGATATAAATTTATTTATCTGGTTCAAATATTTATTGTTCCAATTCCATTGTGATCTAGTGGGATAAAACATTCTAACTCTACAGTTTCACTTAAAAGAAATGAGAAGAAATGGATCCCCTACTTCAAATAGTTCTTAACGTTCATTATACAAGAACGATCTACACAACGGGTTATGATCTCCTCCCTTGTGAAAAATTTATCCACCCGAGGATGCAGATACACAACCACATCATCCAACACCCCTGAAAATCCCATTAAGAACATGGGTTAAAAATTCAAGAAAAAGGGAAAAAAGAAATAAGGAGTTGAACTAGAAATAATGAAGATAAATCATAACTTATATCTAAGACTGGTCGATATTTCTTGGTAGAATAAAAACAAAGCAGAACAAATCCTAGGAGGAAATTTTTATTGCACAACTCCTATGGGAAGGAATGGGATGTTCGAGCGTCTCACACCTGAGAATAAGGAGGAAGAACTAGTGAGGAAGATCTCGTCCCTTTAGAAGATTTAATGGAGCATTAGTTTAAGATATACAAGGTTTTCCATTAAAATCGGATCACATTAAACTACTAGGTTTGACCAAGTAAAAACATCCCGAGCCTTAGGAGAAATTAATATAAGAGTTACGAACTTTGAATCAGCCTTAGAGTCCTTAAAACAAGTCTTTAAATGTATTTTACGTCAAAGGAAATATTAAAGGGGAAAAACTGTAGGAATATGGAAACACTGTTCACGAACACGAAATTTGGAAAAGGAAAAACACTGTTCATGAACCTCACCATTGGAACCTCACTATTCTAGAATCACTATTCATGAACCTCAAAATTTGGCAAAGGAAAAAGGTCACTGCTGAAACCTCACCGTTCTGGAAACAGTGTTCATGAACTCAAAATTTGGAAAAGGAAAGAGGTCACCGTCAGAACCTCACCATTCTTGAGACACTATTCAAGAACTCAAAATTTGGAAAAGGAAAAAGGTCAATGTTGGAACCTCACCATTAGAACCTCACTGTTCATAGAAGGTTACTGATGACACTGTTCACCTAGGGCTACCAATGCAATGTTCACATAAGGTCACCATTGCACTGTTCACATAAGGTTACCAATTACACTGTTCATAGAAGGTCACCTATGAAACTGTTCACATAAGGTCACCGATGTCAATGTTCACATAAGGTCACCATTGCATTGTTCACATAAGGTTACCGATGACACTGTTCACAGAAGGTCACTGATGACACTGTTCACATAAGGTCACTAATGTCCCTATTCACATAAGGTCACCATTGCACTCTTCACATAAGGTTACCGATGAATTTGTTAACAGGAATGGAAATTTGGAAAAGTGTTGGGGATAAGTCACCTTGACCTCCTAAAACACCTCATACACCAAATTTTTCTAAAGGAATATACCTGAGAGGTCCGATCCATTACAAATTTCCTTATTTTCATTATCTTAGCTATAGGCTCAAAGTATAATCCATCATGATCAAGAGAAGATTCAAAAAAAACCACCCCAACTCGAACAAAATAATCTACTTGTAAAATAAAACAATTATTATATGAGTAATACTAAAAATAAATAAATAAAACATAAATATATAACAATACATTAATTTTCTGGATAATTATTTTACTATGAAAACAGTTTTGACCATAATGCAGACCCAAAAGGAAATGCTAAATAATGGTCTCTTTTTAGATGGATTAAAGTCAAACATACATAATGTTTGTTAGATGTGTGATAAAAGAAATTAAGTTATTTTTTATAAGTATTAATGAGCGGGTAATCATTTCAAAGATGGATATATTTTTATTAACCATAACAAATACCAGTAAGGACGAAATTAGTGAATAAAATTTCATTGGTGATCGGAAAATTTCCCTGAAAAATCAAAGGGGTAAGATTAAAAAAAACCCTCAATTTTTCCCAAGTAGAGCCTAAATCATTTTTAGAGGCTAAAAATGATTATAATTGGATCAAATCCATGCATGAGGAGATTGATCTGAATAAGAACAATGTGACATGAGGAGCTTGATCTGAATAATAACATTTAAGGCTTCTTATAGGTCAAATTGTTGCATATATTATTCCAAAAAATGTCCATTAGTTTAAAAATGAATATTTTTTTAAGCTAATGTTTTTCCTAATTCTGTAAAAATATTAACATAAAAGGTCATGGTAATGTATTGTAATAAAACATTTTTTATTTAATGTAATTGTGATGGTCACATCTATGGGGAATTGTATTTCCACTATAAGAACATAAAAAATGGATTTATGTTTATGTTAGTAAACCATAAAATTCAATAGAATTAAGAGTACAGAGTGAACATATCATATCATTAAATTATTAAATCCAAACTAATAAAGTTGAATTGAAGTGGGATTCTAAAGGTGTAATGATTTTATCCATGATTTTTTTTAATTTCCCTAAAATAGATTCTATTAAAACTTATTTATTAAATTTACAAAAATCAATATTAATATTTTATTTTATAAAAATTAGTTAAATCTAGTGGTATAAGATTTATTCTTGACTGATTTAAAATATTCTTTAAAATTTAAATAATAGGAAACTTTTCTTGTTAAATAAGTTACTTTTAAAGAAAATTTCAAATTTTTAAAAAATTTGATCAAACCTAAAGGATTAAGGACAATAAATTATATCAACAATGTACTCTTCTAATCCACCACATAATGAAACAATATTTTGTTTCTTAAAACACCTTGATGATGCGTTTTTTCCTAGAAAATGACTTATTCCAATTTTTTATTTTATTAATATATTTCAATAACAAAAATAATAATATTAATTACATTTTTTCTCATAATCAAATTTTCCTGTATAATATAGTCCAAGTATTATAAAACCTTAAAACTCTTTGATTTTTATTTTTTATAACATTTAATTCATATTATTTAATTTATAATTTAAATATTTAAAAAATAAAAACTAAAAAAATTATATTTTTTCTAGAAGTAGTTAAATCAATAAGACAAAAAATCAAACATATATAATGTTTTTCTCATATGATTTTACAAATTCATCAGAATAATTTGATTATTATATTTAATAATTGACCCCAAAATCTATCCCAATACTCATGAAATCATTCACAATCATCCTATATAAATCCATTAATTTTACACATTATTTCAGTTCTCATTATCGTAGGAAGAAATTTCATGAAAAAATAATTATATATTTATTCCCATGTGTCAGATATTTCATCATCCATTTTTTGGAGAAAAAATCTTGAATTACCTTTTAAAATGCAATGGTATAACCTTATATTTTAGTTCCTCCACACTCAACCCTCTCAGTTCTAATCAATTCATGACACAATATAACACCCTAATGATGTTAGATATTTCATCATCCAAGTGATTTGAAATGTAATATTCCAAACCAATGATAACACCGACCACTATATGGATGATTTTCTCAAAAGGTGAGGATTGAAAAGAGGCATATGTCAAGGAATATAGGTATTGGGTGCCTATTATAACTCACAAAAACATGAAGCAACATTGGGTTTGACATATTTCAAGTCGCAGAATACCAATGTTGTCCTAAGGAGACCCATATGATATCAGAGAATATGATACTTCAATATATGTAAAAAATAATGAATTAGGTTGTTTTATTATAGGATAGTGCAACTAGACTTGTTGGGATATATAGATGTGGGATGAGAAGGTTTAGTGGATAATTGATGGAAATTAGAGATATTGAAAGACTAGGATTTCATTCGAGCCGTGGTTGTGTTCGACCCTTGAATCGCTCAAGACTTGGATTCGAGGCTTGGAATAGTTGGAGCCTAGATTCTGGCCTAGATTTGATCTTGGATTCGACATCATGGAGCACGAGTAGTAAGTTTCTTTTGTAGATATCCTAGGATATCACAAAAAAGTTTGTGATGGTTAGGGTTTTTAAAATAGATCATGAAACTTTTGTCAACACTTCAAAATAAGTGCTAATAAAGATACATTTTATCAGAGGTAGGTGAATAAGCACTGATAAAATGAATCTTTATCAGCATTTTTTTAGCGCTGATGAATTATTTTAATATGTTTTTTTAAAAATAATACTTTTTTAAAAAATTATAATTATTATATACAGTTATAATACTTATAATAATAGTTTTTATAAAATAATAATTTTATAATTCTTTGAATATATAATTATATATTTATAAGTATATAATTTATTTGAAAACAAATAATATTTATATGATTATATATATTTATATATTTATATATATATAAACATAATAAATATATTCATTATTTAAATAAATGTATTATAATTTTATAATTATTTATTTATAATTATATAATTTTTTTTAAAAATATTATTTATTTATTTATAATTATAAAGGTATTAAAATAGTAAATATACATTTATAAATATATTTATTTATAAATATTTTTTACTGATTTATTTTTAAAAATATTAATGAATATTTAATCTTAAGTTCATCCATGTTAAAAATGAGTAAAATTGATTAATTAAAAAGGAGTAAAATATATTGAAGATTTGGATAAGTTTAATTAGTATAAATCTTTATAAAATGTATATATATTGAAATAAATATTAATACATATTGAAAATATTAGAACATAATAAATACTGATTGAAAATTAAATTTTTATTATTCAAACACTTTTTAGGAAAAAGTGAGAAACCATGGGTTCAGACACAAAAGGAAATAACTAAACCATTAAAAGGAAATTTAAGATGACCATATTTTTTCTCCCTAAATAATTTCTAGGATATATTGCATACCTAAGTGTTCGGTTCATCCATTAAAAGATCCTCAAGTCTAGACGTCACTTTGTCCCAAGTCTGAATGCACTCCTCCAAGATTATCCTCCCTTTGTTGAATCCCCCTACTAAAATCATGGCTTGCCTATAGATCCAGTTATACTACTCCTCATTGAGATCCAAACTCAATGGCCTCCCCATCACTCTAGCAGCTTCTTCTTTAGTAGAGTTAAGAAGAAAAACCTATTCCACCATTTCTTCATCTAAAGTCATAAGTAATTCAAAGGGTTGATGAAGAACATCATTGTTCATTTTCTTGGAATTTAATTTCTTCATCGAATGTGTCTCCATGGGAGTGGGAAAATATGAGTAATCTTTATGCTTTTAAGGATTCCCATAATGTTTCCTTCACTGTTTGTGTTCACCGATGCCTGATTTTGATCTATAGGATATATGTTTTGATTGATTTCAACCTCCAGAACTAGATCTTCATTAGACAACCCATCAAAATGATTTTCAAGATCAATATCAGACACTTCCCTTTTAGGGAATGCTCTGATTGAGTCCTTAGGGGGCTCAATCTATCCTCAAATAGTGGGACCTTCCCCTGACCAGAATGCCTCTACATGTGAACCATCAACAGGAGTCCTGTAGACTCCCTAAAACTCCAAATGAAATTCTACACTTGCATTAGAAATAGAAGCTCTGAAAATGCCCTCACCCGAGGCCTCTTTTGCAGTGCCATCACCTGAATTTGTTGCATCACCCTGAATCACCACAAAACCTGTAAGACTCCCCAGCCTCAGATCATGTTTCAACCTACTATAAATGTCAAAAATTTTAGGATACTTAGGTGTGTATTGACATGCTTGGACACCCCCTTAACTTCCTCTTACATGTTCAGTGTCTTAGCATCTTATTTTTTAGGATGATCAGCGTCAACCAACTGATAACCTGCAACTGTTCCACTATAGTTTTCCACCAAAGGACTACCACCATCAATAGAAACCTTTCCTGGAACCAAGCTCATCTTTTTAACAGAAATATCTAACTCATTCTACAACAACTTCCCATTTGTAAAAACCTCCATACTATGCCCAAATTTGTTTCATGGGGTGAGAAAACCATGCCATGAATAAAAAATAACTAGATTCTTATAAAAGAACTATTCACCTACAAAAACCCACAATAAATCTACTGGGGGATTAAATATATCAACTTCAATGAAAATCTTGGGAGAAATTGGATGACATAAAACCCTATTCATACTATCTGAACAACGATATCGAACAAAGAGATTTCTAAGCATACAAATAATCGATGGGTTTTGAAATGCAACAGGGAGTTCTGTTAATCTTACCTATACATCTATTGCAGGTGAGTCGTGTTTCAAATGTAAATTTTATGTCCATCAGAAGAGAAGAAAACAAGAGATATTTCAGATATGAGCTGCAGATGACCAAGCTTGTATCAGATCTTCCTCAGAGGAAAACCTTATAATGATGTGTCTTGAGCCGAGAAGCCCCATTGTTGCTCGCTTATACAGTCCCCATAATCCAAAGATGAAGTAGTTAAATGCATAAACCGATGAATGATGTTGCTTGAATATTTAAATAAGAATAAGATGAAGTAAGGAGGATGCGTTAGTGAACTCCATATTCGAAATCGAAAACTATGGGGCACCATTGAATAACTCTAGAATCTTCAGATTAATAGTGATCGAGGGAAAGGGACGGATGCAATCTGGGTTCGAGAAGGGGGAGAATTGCAATGGTCGACCTCCATCAATGGGCGTCAGAAGACCCTCCCCCACTGAGGGTGGGAGGGTCCGATGTTTTGACCATCGAACCCTAGGCCATGGAAGTTGACGACCGAGAAGACAACCTCTGACACCTAAATAAGAATGTTGATAAGATTATTCAATATATATAAAATAAATAATATAAAGTGAATAAATTCTAAAAAATATATTTGTGTGTGCGTGTATGTATATAAAAATACATTAATTACATATATGTGAAATTAATATAATATGTTTGATCTATGTTATAAATTGAAAAATCAAATGATTTTCAATTATGTCCATTACTTGATGTAATTAGTCATTATTTTTAATACATATTAATTTTTAATTATAAAACTTTATTCAATAAACACCTTACTATTTAATGTAAATCATAAATAATATTTTTTATTATATGAATCATATTTATATACATTAATATACATCTGTATATTTATATATACTATTTATTAACATTATCAATAATCATCTAATTAATAAAATGTTTAATATTTTTCTCAATTTAAATATTTTTAATTTTAATTTGTTTAATTTTTATTTTTCATATATCTATACAATTAATACATAATATTTATTATTATTTATAATTTATGAATATTATAATCAATTTATTAATTTTTATAAATAATTATTTAATGAATAAAATTTTTAATAAAATTTTTAATAAACTCATTTTTTATTTTTCATTTATTTTATTATTTCATTTTATTTATTTGGATATTCATCAGTGCTAAAAAAGTGCTGATATAGGATTCCTTTATGAGTGCTAAAAATATAGCACTGTTAAAGGGTATCCTTTATTAGTGCTAAAAATAAAGTGCTGATAAAGGGTACCTTTTACCAACGATAAAAATAAAGCAATGCTAAAGGGTCACTTTATTAGTGCTAAAAACTCCGATAAAGGGTAAATTTATCAGCGCTTTTTTTAGCACTGATAAAGATTTCATTTTGAGCACTTTTTTTTAGCATTAATAAATACCAACATTGTTAAATACTACTTTTTTATTAGTGATCTTAGAATAATTTCCAGCCCAAATAAGAGAAACCAAAATATCACCCAAAGGATCACAACAACCAAATGCTACCTTAAGGTTATAAAGCTCTAAACTCATTGAAAACAAATACTCAAAACTGACCATCACATGAAAACCAAATATATCAAAACAAGATGAAAATATATTAATTTTTACATAATTTCCATAATTTATACATTACATATCATATAAAAATATCACTATCTTAAGTCTGTAAGGTTTAATGTCATTGAGGACTAGTTACATAGGTAACTTATTCTATAAAAGTTTTGAACATTTATTTGTAATCAAACTCTTCTAGACCCCCTTATAGACTTATATTATATTATACTAATCTTCTTAACCTAGGTAAAGGAAATATAAGAAAGAAGCTAAATCAAATGATCAGTAAGGGTAATCATAACAAATAATAATCAAAATTCAATAGTGAACATAAGATAAGCATATGAGTATGTTAATTTAATCAAGTCACATGAACATAATATATAGATTTAAAACCCAATAAAGTAAAGAAGATGATAAAATCCATGGAAACATGGAATAATAGAATGAAAACCTAAGATCATGGAATCATAAATATGCGAAAACTACACAATACATGTCACCATAAACATAAGTCAAGGGTTACTCGTAAGAAAATAATCATATTGTGGGAAAAGTACCATGGTAGATTGGGTTCACTCCCCATTTCCATACATAACATATCTTGAGATACAGAGATTTAACTGATCCATTTGAGGGATATATAATTCCATTCCCATGCTTTACTTAACATATTATGCTTAGGCGAACCTCCTATACACCATACATAGCGGATGAAGTCAAATAATAGATTAGGTTCACTCCCTAATCCCATACATAACATATCATGAGATATAAATATTTACTCAATGAATTAGAGGTTTAATGTCCCTGAAATCTTAGGTCCATTCCTTTGTAAAATTTTTGTCTTTAAGGTGTTTTGGGAGGTAGCAATAACTCATTTTAGGAGTTTTCAAAAATTACAATTTTTCCAATGGTTGGTCATCCCAACGGTGAGTCGCATCAGTAAATCATGATGGTGAATCCCAATGGTGGGTTAGTATTGGTGAGTCATAAATGGTAAGTCAGGAAAGTAGGCTGTGATGGTGAGTCGCAATGGTGACTCACACCGATAGGTCGCCAGCGGTGACTCACGATGGTGACTCACAATGATGACTCATCCAACGGTCAATTGCAATGGTGAAGCACATCGGTAGGTTTCCAGCAGTGACTCGTAATGGTGACTCATCCAACGGTGGTTCATTTGATGGTGTTTAATCCAATGGTGAGTCACCCAATAGTGACTCATCCACCAGTGACTCGTGATAATGAATCACCCAATGGTAAGTCATTTCTAACAGTTTTTCAAAAATCAAATTTTCTCCAGTTTTTCCAATTTCTCCCCTTTAATGTTTCATTTGATTTAAAATGAGTTGAAAACAATATTTAATGGTTTTTAAAGCTATTTCAAAGTGTATATATCTTCTAAAAACCAAAATCTTCCTTTGAATTCCAAATCACATGGTCTTGGACGAGATCCACCTTTAATGGATTTTAAAAACCATTTCTCCTGTTGATATAGGATCTAGAATTTCTAAGGCCAAGATACTCTCTTCCTTGTACAATCCATTTTTCTCTTGGTGTTACCCAAACCCTTCTTCCGTAAGGATATTTGTGTGTGATTTAGACATTGGATCACATTTTCCTTGGTGTTTTTTCCTACTACATGCGACTCCCTATTTTGGAACAAGGAAGAACTACTGATTGTCTATTCTTTGAGGTAGGTATCCCTTCATTTCTATTTTAATTTTGTATCATATGGGGTGTGTGTATGAATTTATTCTAGTGAAGATATAAAAATACCAAATAAATAAAGATAGTTGAATCAGTTTAAGATTATCATGAGGGGTCGGGTTACATGACTTATGTTTTGTTTTGTTATCTGTTGATGTTGTAAATTTATATGGGCTATATTCCTATTGAAAATCATATTCATTAGTGGTTTTTTTGTTGCACCTAGAATGTATTGTGAATGCTTGTTGTTTTACTAATGTTGAATGAATATATATATATATAATCTATTAACCACGTAAACTTGGATAATAAATGGATTCTCCATTATCAAACTATTTATGTGATAACCCTTGGATTAAAAAGAGTAAATTGAACAAGGAATGCCTTGTTAAATCTAGAAATGCTTTACCTTAGGTTGTGTAGTGGTGTGATGGGTGTGGGTTTGTTCTGACTAGTATTGTATCAGGGTTGTGGTTTTGCCTATGTGATGTGGGGTGGTATGGGTGGTTTAATGAGATCCCATTTTGAGAGATTGTTTGATTGTGGAATGGATGAGTTGTGCTGTGTAGTGGGACTACAACTGGGTAGTGCCTTTTTTGTGTTTATGGGTGTGGCTATGAGTTTTCAGTTATTTTTTTGAGAGGATGGATTGGGATGGATTACTTTGAAGAATGATGATGGTTGTGGTTGGTATGAGTGTTAAACAGAGTGGAAATATGATGTGGGATAGTTGTACTATGGGTTTTCCTCTTCTTCCTTGGTGTGACTTTACTTTGTGACCTGTAACGTGATGTGATTTGTGAATACTCGCCTTCTAAAAACTATAACTTTTTCCCTTAGTGCTTGGTATTTTACCAAGTGGTAATGTAATGAACAAATAATTTGTTTAATAAAGAATGAGAATTGGTTAAATGAATTAGTTGCGTTATGAATTGGGTTTCTGGATAGTTGCATGGTTGTGCATTTAGAGGTTGTAGTAAAGGTGGTTTTGTGGGGTGGTTGTTTTTTTGAAAACCCATAGGTTGGGCTTAGTTCCTGGTATTATATTTATATATACATGTATTTACTTGTGTTTTTTATATGAAACCCACCCTAGTTCAGCACTATGTGCTAAACACCCCCATCATTACAGGGAAGGATATATTTTTCAAATATCGTGGTGGGAAGATGGATTTATTTTTTAAATTTATTCCTGATCCCTCTTAAGGAATTTTTATCCCAAGACTCTTCCAGCCGTTTGTGGTATGGTTGTGAGGCCCAGGTGTCTACAAGTGAGTTGTGCTTTCCTAGGTGACTTCTGGATGAGATGTGGTGTGCTATCCTAGGTGTCTTTTGGATGAGGGGAGATTGTGGACCAGGTGTCCATGGGTGAGATGTGATATAGTTGGGGATCATGTGTCTACTAGTGGGATGTGGTGAGCTTCATTTTCCCATTTGACAAGACTAGCTCTAAGGCTTGGGTGTGTGTGTGTGGTTTTTGATGTGGGGCTTTTGGAAGAGGTAGAAGCACCAAAATGTTTTCTATTAGGGTATGCTAAATTAACCAGTGGGAAGTGGTTTGGGGTTCCCAAATCATTTATGTGATTACTATATTACTTTACTTGACTTGAAATACTTTGAGTGGTTGGGGTGGATAGTATACCTTGTATGGTGTTGTTGGGTTCTATTGTTTTATCATAGGGGTATTAGTATTCTTCTTCAACTTGTGCACGAGAGAATTTAGATTTTCCCTAATGTGTATACTTGTATGCTCACCAAACATATATAAAAATATTTCAGGTTTCAAGGAGGCCTATGGGGACTATGATTTTCATTATTAGCTTGAAATTTGGGACTGTTGTTGTGTCACTGCTTAGCTTTATTTTGGGGTATTTACTTTGGATCTTTTCATTGTATTTGTAGAAGTTTTACTTTAAACATACATGTGGGATATATTTGGTTTTCTTTTATATATATCTTGGATTTTTTTTGAGGTTGATACATCTTATCTCCTGATCATGGTTACTATAAAAATGGTAATGCCTCCCATTTTGAGATATTTTCATTCCCTTGGTGTTGATCACCACCTTGAGGCCTGGTGGGGGTGGGACTTGAGAGTCATTATCTCTCTCCCTTCATTTCCAGCTGAGGAGGGGAATCTTTCGAGAGTGGGGGTCATTATAGAATGGTATCATATGTAGGTAATGGTTGAGATATAGAATGGAGTTTGGAGTTAGTAATAGTAAAGATTGCATGGGTTGGAAGGGAAATAGTGTTGGGTTATCTTGGTGCATGTCATAGGCCAGCTAAGACTGACTAGGACCTAGATTTTATCCCCCCCCCCCCCGTGATCCGATACAAGAACTATGACCCTACCTAATGACCAAGTTAGGCTACAATCTTTTTAGGGTAGAGACCCTAAGAAAGGTACACACATCATAATAACTTGATTTCTTATTTGATTTCGGGTTTTTTGGGAAATTTTAAATGGATAACAAAATGAATTAAATGAGTTAAAATGATTCTAAAATAAAATTCCATACTACTCGTGCTTAGTAATTCCTTGTTTAACTTTCAGATATGGCACTTAGACATCATCTATGTATGGATCAGGTAGTTGAGGCTCAATAGGCTGATCTGATTGATCGAAGATGGGACGACCGAGTAGAGGTGGATGACAAGTAGAAAATAAATTTATGTACATTCTAGTGATAGGTCTTGGGAAAGTACAAGATAAGTGTTTCAGATATGGATATGGAGAGATTGATCGAGGAGCTTGATATCACCTTTAGTTTGATCTAGGATTCGATGGAGTATTGGGTTCCTTTGGTAGTGAGCCAGATGTCTGGATATGCATGTCAGTGGTGGATGCTATACCTGGGGGAGAGGAAGGAGACTAATGTTCTATGGGCTGATTTTGAGAAAACGTTCTGATAATAATTCCTTTATTCGACAATGAAGGTTGATAAGAGGAATGAGTTACTCTCCCTCCAGTATGGGAGTATATTGGTTTGAGATCTTAGGATCAAGTTCAAGGATATCCTTTATTTTTCCATGGATCACTTTTTGGATGAGGATTCCCATGCGAGATGTCAAGAGGAGGCACTTCATCCTTCTCTCTAGCACGCGGTTACCCCCTTTACCTTGACGATATACTAGGAGTTATAGAAGAAGGTAGAGGTAGCTGAGTAGATTCACTTGTGAGGAGATCTACTGCGGGAGATGAGCTAGAATGTTTCTTCTAAGGGAAAGGCTACCGGTAGAATGTTTTAGGATCTAAGGCCTTTAAGTTTTCTACCAATAAGGAACTAACCTCATCAGTTTCCATTTTAGCCTTCAGGTCGTCATGCTTTTCATGTGAACATATAATCAAGGTGTTTTTCTTGAAAATCCCATGGCCATCTTTAGAGTTAGTGTACAATGGTTGTTTGAGATTAGTATAGTGGAGGTGAGTAGGTTCAATTACTGCCTTAACAGCAGTTTCTATCCCGGCCATTTTAGCCACAAGGACAGCAGGCTCTTGCTCCACCAAGGGGAGACAAAGCTGGTGTAGGCCAACCTCAGAGTGTTTTTATGGGACCTCGACCCGGGAACGGTATTAGAGGCAGTCATCAGTAGAGGGAAATAGAAGCTTGTAATGGTATGTTGCATTCCATAAAGGTTATAGTTCTAGTTAGGCCAAATATCATTCAAGTTACGATCACTTTTTTTAGTACTCTTGTTTGTGCCTTACTTGACTCAAGAGCTTCACACTCCTTCATTGCACTCACTCAATCCCATGCTCTGGGAATAGACATAGATATGCTTCTAGTGCCCATGGAGTTGAGTAAGCCAGTCGGAGGTCTGACCAGCTTGTTTGACGTGTGTTGGGGATGTAGAATGATGATGAGGACATATCAATCCTATGGGGATATCTTCGTGCTAGATATTTAGCCATATAATGTTATTCTCGACATCATATGGTTGAATTCTGTTCATGTCATTATCAAATGATTTTGAATAAGAGTCGTGTCTTCAGACATAGATGGTCAGCGTGTGGTTTTCATTAGCGAGCGATGCTGTCAGATGGGAAGTCGGCACGTAGAACCCCTTTTTCCTTGTTGGCTGAGCTATTAGTGGATTCAGAATCCGTTGAGATGGTGGAAGACCCTATGGTAGTTAGGGAGTTCTTGGATGTTTTCCTCGAGGAGGTTGTGACTCTACCTCCTTGACGTGATACCGAGTTTGGGATAGACTTACATCCCAGTGCTTATCTAATTTTGATGGATCCTTATCATATGGAACCTTATGATTTATGGGAGTTGAGTATTCAGATATATGATTTGATGAATAAGAGCTTTATCTGGGCCAGTTTGTTACCATGGGGTGCTCCAGTGTTGTTCAAAAAGAAGGAGGATAATAGTCTAAGGTTATTCATAGACTACCAAAGGTTGAATCAGGTAATGGTAAAGAAATGTTACCCTCTTTTAAGGATAGACAGTCTTTACAACCAGTTGAGAGTGGCAAGTTGGTTTTCTAAGATCAATCTATGGTTTGGATATCGCCCGTTGAGGGTGAAGGAGGGAGTTATCTCAAAGAATTCTTTCAAATGATGGTATGGGAACTTTGATTTTGTAGTCATTGCTTTCGGTGTTACAAATTCACCAGCCATGTTCATGGGGATTATGAACTCTATCTTCCATGAGTTCATGGACTAGTTCATCATTGTATTCATCGATGACATCTTAATCTATGTGAAGTTAGAGTAGGAGCATACCAAGCATCTAAGGACTATCTTGTAAGTCAGTCAACTCCACCAGATTTATGAAAAGTTATCCAAGTGAAATGTTTTGACATAAGAGGTGCATTTCCTTGGGATGTGGGGTCCCAACATGGTGTATCAGTGGACCCGTCAATGGTTGAAGTAATATTTTCTTGGAAAACACCCAATAATATTACATAGGTTCATGTATATTTTGGTCTTGTGAGATATTACCAAAGGTTTGTACCCAATTTCTCTATATTTTTAGCTTCATTGACATATCTGACCAAGAATGACTAGAATTTTTTGTGGAGTGAGTAGATCTAGGAAGCATTCAGCTATCTGAGGGGGAAGTTGGCCAGTGCTCCGATTATCTAGTTTCCAGAGGAGGGGTGATGTTCGAGGTGTTTTGTGATGATTCCTGTCTATGATTGGGATTCATGCTAATTTAGTAGTGGAGAGTAATCTCTTATGGGTCTAGGTAGTTACACTCCCATGAACGTAACTATTCCACCCTTGAATTGGATTTGGAAGAGGTTTTTTTTTTCACTGAATCTATGGTGGAATTACCTCATTGGGGAGAGATTTTTGGTATTCATAAATCCAAAAAAGTTTGATGTATATCTTTTCCCAGTGAGATCTGAACTTGTGACAATAGAGGTGGATGTATTTTCTTAAAGATTATGATTTTGAGATCTCCTAGACCTTAGGAAATCGGAATTTTGTGGCTGATGACTTGGGAAAGAAGTCACAAAATAAGGTAGTTTAGAAATCTGCAGATGATTGAAAGGTAATGGAGAAGTTGGAAACCTTACTCTTGGATGTAGGAATAGAAAATGGTAGATACATTTTGTTTCAAGTGACACTACATTCTTCTCTGATGTAGTAGGTGGAGGGGTCTCAGTGGGGAGACCTAAAGGCAGAGGTGATGCCAGATCACATTGACTAAGGTAATACTTTAGGGAGATGGTTGGAGGATGATCATAATTGGATGTTATTCCATAGAATGCTATTTTTTCTAGTGATAATGCACGAGGGAGTCCTTTGTGAGTTTTATATATCACCCTTAGAGGTACTTCATAGAGTTTCCAAGATATGCTGGGGCTTGAGGATGTAATTTTGGTGGCCTAGGATGAAACATGTAGTGGCAGTGTTTGTGGAGAAGTGATTAGTGTTCCAATAGGTAAAGGATGAGCACTGTGTTACTGATGGTTTGTTATATCCCTTAGATTTCCCCTAGTGGAAGTGGGATGAAATCTAGATGGATTTCATCATAGGGTTACCAAGATATCAGGGAGGCTACAATGATATCAAGGTGGTAGTGGATCAATTGAAGAAATCAACTCCTTTTTAATGAAGGATTTGGGCACAGTCGATGCCTTGACAAAGGGGTATGTGGATTAGGTGGTATGGATGCACGAAGTTCTAAGATCCATTTTCTTAGATCGGGATACATGTTTTAACTCACGGGTTTGGTGGAAATTACAACAAGATTTTGTCACTCAATTACACCTCATCACTTCTTTCCACCCTCAGACAGATGGGAAGACTAAACAGACTATCCAAATATTGGAGGATATTATATGATAATGCGTCTTGGACTTTAGTAGGTCTTGGGTGTGACACTTATCCTTGGTTTATTTTTATTATAATAATATATATCACACTTCCATTGAGATGGCTCCATGTGAAGCTTTATACAGAATACCATGTCAGCTGGATGGAGTTTGGTGAGTCAACTTTTCATGGTCTAGACAAGGTAAAGATTTTGAAAGAGAAGGTTCATCTTATTCACGAGAGGATGAAAGTAGTGAAAGACTAGGAGAAGTCATATGCCGATTTCAGGAGGAGGCCCTTTGATTTTGAGTTTGGGGACCACGTATTCTAGAATGTTTTCCCTTTACTTGGGTAGCAGAGGTTCGGTAGAGGGATAAAGATTTATACCAGGTTCATTGATCCCTTTAAGGTATTAGGGTGAGTTGGAAAGGTAGCATACCAGTTATCACTGCTACCGCAGTTGGAGAGGATCCACGATGACATTCAAATCTCTCATCTTCATCGGTATCTACATGATGAATCCCAAATCATTGTCTAGGGAGAGTGGGATACTGAGGATGACATAATATTTGTGAAGTAGTCTGTAGAGATCTAGGATTGTCAGGATAAGGTGCTCTGTGGATAGACCATTCCATTCGTTTTCATGTTTTGGAGGTATGGTGGCCTGAAAGAGAGTACTTAGGAGTGAGAAGAAAAGATGCATGGCCAGTACCCATAGTTGTTTTGAGTTTTTCCTTTTTCTGTTTTACTTTGTAATGTAATGTTTGAACCTTGTTTGTTATGAGTTGAGTTGTTTCCTTGTCCCATAGTGTAAGATAAAATCCTGACATGTGGAGAGGGGGAAGACCCGATTCCTAATCGATACACATTAATTGTGATGTGATTAAACACATGCAGGAGAGTCAGTGCTGCCCAGAGCAGATAGTATCTTGACATGGAGGAAGGAATTCTACGATTCATGTTTTCAAAAATTTTGGATGTTGTTGTTGTGTGGTGTGTCTTGTGGTAAATTGGGTTATTAGATGTTGAAAGAGGTTCTCTTGGAAGTCGAGGTTTCACACTATATTTCAAAAAATATAAATTGGTTTATCATTGAAGCTTATTTGTGTCTAGTCGGTAGTGGTGTTTCAAGTGTAGAGAGATTACAGAGAGGTATCTCAAAGGGTGGTTGTTCATACCCCTCTTTTCCTTCTTAGTTTGGTTTTGAATTATCAATGTCAATAATAGTTTGAGAGGTATATGATGTAATGTCCCGGACCTTTCCAGTATATTCCTTTATGAAATTTAAGTCTTTAAGGTGTGTTGGGAGGTAATAATGACTCATTTAAGGAGTTTTCCAAAATTGTAGTTTTTCTAATGGTAGGTCATCCCAATGTTGAGTCATGTCGTTGACTCATGATGGTGACTTGCAGCGGTGGGTCAGGACTGGTGAGTTAGGAATGGTAAGCCAGAATAGTTGGTCATGATGGTGAGTCACAACGGTGACTCAAACTAGTATGTATCCAGTGGTGATTCATGATGGTGACTCATCCAACAGTGACTCACAATAGTGACTCATCCAATAGTGAATTGTCCAAATGGGAATCATCCAAAGGTGAATAATTCGATGGTGTGTCGCCCAATGGTGAGTAACCCATCAATGAATCATCCACTGGTGGCTCATCCAATGGTGATTCACCCAATGGTGACTCATACACTGGTTACTCGAGATGGTGACTCACCCAATGATGATTCATTTCCAATAGTTTTTCAAAATTCTAGTTTTCCTCTATTTTTTCTAGTTTCACCCCTTTAATGTTTCCTTTGATATAAAATTAGTTTAAAACTATATATAATTATTTTTGGAGATATTTCAAAGAATATCTATCTTATAAAAAATTTAATATTCCCTTTACTACCAAACCCTGTGGTCTTGGTCAAGATCCCCCTTCAATGGATTCTAAAAAACGATTTTCCCATTTATATAGGATCTGGAATTTATAAAGCCAAGAACCTCTATTACTTGTACACACCCATTTTATCTTGGTGTACCGATGAACCTTATTCCCCAAAGAGATGTCTTTGTGATGTAGATATTAGATCATGCTTTCCTTGGTGGGTTTTTCTACTACACACACACTCCCTATTTTTTTCAAGGAGGAACTAATGATCATATGTTCTCTAATGTAGGGATCCCTTCATTGCACTTCAAATTTTGTATCATGGAGGTTGGGTGTATGAATGTATCCTTATAAGATATATGAGTACCAATTAAATAAGGATAATTGATCAGTTTAATATTATAATAAAGGGTTATAAAAAGTGAATTATGTTATGTTTTTTTTATCTTTTTATGTTGTGAACTTATATGGGATATATTCCTAATAAAAATCATGGTCATTGTTGGTATTTGTTTATGAACATAGAATGTATTGTGAATGACTTTTGTTGGTATTCTATTGAATGACTATATATATATATATATATGAAATTTATTAACCATGTACACTTAGATAATAAATGTATTCCCCATGATCAAACTGTTTATGTGATAACCCCTAGATTAACCAAAGGAAATTGAATGAGGAATGCCTTGTTAAATATTAAAGTGCTCTGCCTTGTAATTTTTGGTGGTGTGCTGGGTGTGGTTCTATTATGACTTGTGTTGTAGTATGGTTGTGGGTTTGGCTATGTGCTGTGGGGTGGTACAGGTGGTGTATTGGGATCCTATGTTGAGATATTATTTGATTGTGGAATGAATGAGCTGTGTTGTGCTGTGATATTGCAACCAGGTTGTGCCTTGTTTGTGATGATGGGTGTGGGTGTGAGTTGGTGGTTGTTTTTTTTGGGAGGATGGATTACTTTGAAGAATGATTATAGTAGTGGTTAGTATGGTTGTTAAATAGAGTGGAAATATTTATTGGGATATTTGTACCATGGTTTCTCCTCTTCTTCCCCTACGTGACTTTACTGTGTGAGTTATTACATGATGTGATTTGCGATTCCTCACATTCTAAAAACTGTCACTTATTACCATTCATGCTTGGTAGTTTCCCAAGTGGTGATGGAATGAACAAATAAATTATTTAATAAGTAATGGGAATTGGTTAAATGAATTGGATGTATTATGAATTGGTTTTGTGGATGGTTGTATAGTTGTACATTTAGAGGTAACAACAAATGTGGTTTTGTGGGATTATTGTTTGTTCTAAAAACCCATAGAATGGGTTGAGTTCTTGATAATATTTATATATATTTATTCCATTTTGATTTCTATATGCACCCCACCCTAGTTGAGAACTATGTTCCAAACACCCCCATCGTCATGTGGGAGGGCGTATTTTCCCAATATCTTTGTGGGAGGATGGATGGATGGTTACTAGATCTCCCCTACCCCTATTATAGGCAGTGGTTGCCCAAGAATCTTAGGGAAGGTTGTGAAATGGCTGTGAGGCCCGTGTTTCTATGTTTGAGTAATGATTTACTAGGTTTCTTCAGGATAAAATGTGGTGTGCTTTCCCAGGTGTCTTCAGGATAAGGTACGATTTTGGCTGAGGTGTCTGCGGACAAGATGTGATATGGTTGTGGCCCAGATGTTTGCGGGTGGGATGTGATACCGTTGTGTCCCATGTGCCTACGATCAGGATTTGGTGATATTCATTTTTCTAGGGGAAAAGACTAGCTCTGAGACCTAGGTGTGTGCGGGCAGGTTGTGACACGAGGCTTGTGGAAGTTGTATAAGTGCCAGATCGTTTTCTATTAGGGTATGAGTAGTTAACTAGTGGGAAGTGGTGAGGGGTACCTAAATAATAGACGTTATTACTATAGTAATTTAATTGACTTTAAATACTTTATGATTGTGCCTTGGTGAGGTTGGGGTGGCTATTATTCCTTATTAGGTGATGTTGGGTTCTATTGTTTTCTCACAGGGGCATTATTATGCTTCTTCCATTTGCACACAAGAGACTTTGGGTTTTTCCTACTGAGTATACTTGTATACTCACCCTAGGTATATAAAATGCTTTTAGGATTCTAGGAGGACTATGGGGACTGTGCTGTGCATTACTAGCTTAGACTTTGGGGTCTTTGTTGCGTCACTACTTAGCTTTACTTTTGGGTATTTATTTTGGAGATTTTTATTGTATTTGTAACAGTTTACTTTAAAACCTCACGCGGGATAATTTTTTATATTATATATGTCTTAGAGTTATTTTTGGGTTGATACATCTTATCTCTTGATCTTGGTTACTATAATAATGGTAATTCCTCCCATTTTGTGATATTTTTATACCCATGGTGTTGGTCGCCACCCCAGGGCCTACTGTAGGCAGGACTCGGGGGTCATTATCTCTCTACCTATATTTCCAGCTCAAGAGGGGAATCTATGGAGAAAAGGGGTCTTAAAAATAGGAATATATAATTCTCGGTACACACTTAACATAATTAAAATAATAATAATATATTCCACATGAGTAAGAAAACCAAACATAAACCATAACCATGATCAAACCCATAATAAAGAAGTGGATTTTGTAATTATGATTGAAGGAATAAAAAAAGGCTAAATCATATGTATTTCCAAGATAAGAAGGAATAAAATTATTGTAATTTTCATATTTGAAACTAGGTCTTGATCATTTAGTACCAATATATATATTTTTAAATAAAGAATAAAAATGCACCACATGAGTGAATCTGTTTGAAATTGTTAAAGGATATTTATAAAGATGGAAAGTCCTTATTATTTTTTATAAATATAAAATTGAACCAATAGGGCTCTATATAAAATAATGAAGGTTTATATAATATATTTATGTTTTTAAAACATATTATTTGGGTGATTCTTGACATGATACAAGAAATAGAAAAGTTCCCTTAAATTGGGTTTACTTTAAAGTGGGAATTTAGAAGGGAACTAAAAACACATATAACTATAGAAAGGAAAAGTATATTTAACTAGTTATATATTTATATGATATATATATATATATATAAAATAAGACCCTGAGGAAAATATTTCATAAAAAGGATAAAAATAAAAAGAACGTGTAACTGAAAAGTAATGAGGGTAGTACACAAGGCCCATTTTTACGTTTAAAACACATTTGTTGAAATAAAAAATCATTAAATAAGATAAAAAAATTTATTTTGTAAATAAGATAAGGTAAATATTATTTTCACATGAGATAACACTTGATCTATTTTTCAATTAAAAAGGATAACATTGGTGGTAAGGTAAATTATGTACTAGGAGGGGAAACCATCGTTTAAATGAATGACAATTATTCTTAACATAGTCACATTTTTAAAAAGGATTATAACTCAAAATTAAATTGTATTAGAATAAAAAGTGATCTCATAATATATAAATAGGTATTACTATATGAAATGAAATATGAAGCTCAAGGAGAACCAATATAACTCAAGAAAGAAGATTGAGTTATGAAAGGCCCTTGTATTTTAGGGAATACATCAATCATATCCCATAGTAAGGAGGATCATGAATAGAAGTTAAATTTACATGTTAAATAGTAATTTGTGATATTATAAGTAAAGGGGGTACTTAATAAACTATAAAAATGAATATTGGTGCATAATATCAAAACATTCCTTAATGAAGGGAGATTGAGACGAAACCCATTTCATTTAAGAAACAATGTATTAAAAACCCCTTGAAAAATAAAAAAATTGAAGTTTATGTTAAAATAACATTAATAAATATAATTCATGATATTATATATCTAATTTTAATTATACAAACTATTTAAATAAAATTATGTGTATAAAAGAAAATGAATCTCAAAGAAGGAAGTTTTTAGAAGAAACCCTTACCCCGTGCTCGAAAGTGCTATGAACTTGCAACTAACTTACTAAATAATAAAATTATGTTTATATATATAAACTGAATAAAATTATTTATATATATTGAATTTTCTATGACACATCTATTATATTTTGGTATTTATTTTTAATATAGTTTTCTCTTACACCGGTTACTTGGGATTGTTTGGTTAATTTATTCGTAACACTTTCTGATTATTGACCATGGTAAAAAGTTTTGTAAAATAACTTCATGATATATATAATTTATTTAGTGTTATATAATTCATTATTCTAATATAACAATACTTATACAGTTTCCAAGGTTATCCAAAAATAGATCCAAATTAAGAAAGGTGCCTTAATAAGTCGATTTAAGGTGATTCAAGTTACTATAATTGTTTATTATTTTTATTACTTGTATATTATCATATATTATCATTTAAAAAAATTAATAGTTAAAAAATATCATTTTTACATAATAAATTCATATACGTTAGAGGGTTATGGAAAACAAAACATGTCATTTATAGAGGTGGTAGTCTACACACACACATGTTGCCAATTTCATTTTTCTCAATGATTTTGGAGAAAAGTATAAACTAGATATTAAAGTTTTATAATAAAACTTCAACATATTAATAGTTTTGGTGTTATCATACCATCATGGATAGATTGAATTTGAGGGGTGTAGAAGAAGAAAATAGCTAGATAAGTTGGGTTGAGAGTATAACCTCTCCCGTGGCTAACTCCTTTAAGATACTTGGCACGGTATTTTGGTGAGACATAGGCTTTGAATGAATGTGTAGGGTGTTGAGGAGAGACTATATAATAGTTTTGTTTGATCCAAATATTTTTAGTGGGCTGAGAAATAGAGGGGAGGAGGACTCCTTTTAAAATTGATACAAATGGAACTTTTGTAAAAACTCATTATCTCACAATAATTTGACTCCATTATTCCAAGAAAAAGGATAAAAATGGCCAATAATGGTGTGGAGATATTGATAAGGTCTACCATCCCTCCACAACCCAATATAAAGCACATGTTCCTCATTTTTTAACCCTTTTCACTATGTTAAACCACTTTTACCCAAATTTACTCTTAACGTGGTAACTCCACTTTCATCCTTGGTAACTAATTTTAATGGAAAAAATAAAAATAAAAATTATTTAATAATTTGAAATTTTTTATTTTAAAATATTTAAATCATTTTATAAAATAATATTTCAACGAGTTATTGAAATTGATTTTAGTATTATCACATATAACATGTAAAAACTATTTCTTAGATAAGGATCATTTTGAGCTTAAATTTTATGATAGGGATAACATTGTTAATGTTTTTGAGTTTAAATAAAATAAAATGGTTCATTATAAAAAAACAAATTTTTTACATCAATGTAAAACTGAATTTTACCAAATTAATGTCTAATTAAATGAAACTATCAAAATCATTTTTATGTGAATTAAAGTATCACTTTTATTTTATAAGGTTAAACATAGGTTTCATAAATTTTAAAGAAATTTATTGAACATTAATAATATTAATCTTTAAATAAATATTTTATCATTTAAAATGATTTATAAAACTCTAAGAATTTCTAATATTCTAATAACATAATAAAAGTCACCATTTTTTGTACAAAACTGTATTTTTCATAATTTATCCAAAAATAAATTATTTTATAAAAAACAAAAAAATTAATACTGATCTCATTTCACCATGATGAATCCAAAAAATGGAATTTATTTTATTATATTCAAATTATATAAGTGATAATTGTTTTTATATATATGTTCTTAAGGCGTAATAAAAACATTTTTTTTGTAAAATATAACTTAAGTTCTATAATTTCAAATATGGGTTTTAAAATTAATTTTTTTAAAAAAATAATGTCACTTAAAAAATACATATTTGGTCTTATAAAAAAGAGTCATTAATTTAGGAATCATAATTATTTAATAATAATTTCATAAAATCCATCTTATTTATTAAAATAATATTATTTATTATTCTCCTAAAAACAATCCTTTTATAAAAAACTCAAAAAATTAAATACTAAATAAACAATGAAATTATAAATTAGAAAATGAATTTTATTTTTAAAATTAAAATTCGTTAATTCTATATTTTAACTTTTAATTAAAATTACAGAATAAATGAAAAATCGTTTTTATAGGAAAATAACTTTTAAAAATAGTTGTTGTTCTTATTCTAAATTTTTATAAAAATATAGAAAATCTATCACTAATCAATATATATTTTATTTTATTAAAAAAATATTTTACTGTAATTTACTTAGTTTTATTTTATAAAAAGTACAATGCATAAAAAGATAGATTTTTAAACACAATAATGAATTAAGTAAATTTGTATAAAATAATCTTTATATAAATTAATATATCTAACAATTTAGTTACTTATATAAATACCTACAAATTCCACATCTAGGTTTTAATGGTATCAAAATATCATTTTTTAAGATTAGTGTTTCATGTGGATAAATATTTCAAACATATTTAAATTAATTAGAAGAAAACATATATTAAAATATTGGGTCGTTACATTTATGGGGATCGATCCTCACCAAGATGGTTCAGAACCTTTACCTTTAAACATCCAAATGGAGAATGAAACTTTCCACTCAACTCAAATTATAATAAATATAAAATAATAAGGGAAGAGATACCCTTAAAGATAAACACTCCATTTTAATCACATAACATTCTAAAAGACACACTTTACATAAAACGATACATAGACCCAACTCAGTATTTTTTCCCAAATCACATCAAACAACCCCAACTTGAATGAAGTGATACAATTCAAATAAAATAATCAATCTAGGAAACTCACATTCAAAAATCCCATTTGATTAAAAAACTAAATTCTTGAAGGAATTAAAATACATCTAAAAAAACAAATGTTTTTTAAAGCACACAACCATTTAAAAGAAGTCCACTTCATTTAAAATCCCAACTCAAATCGGGAATTCCATGAAATTAATCGTAGTTTTAAAAAACATCAAATTCCTTTTCAAAATAAAGAAACAACCCAAGCATCTCAAATATCATTATTTAAAACATTTCAAAATACTTCTATTCCCTTTTTAAAATTCTTAGAAATCATCCCCCATCACTTTCATTAAATTAAAATAAGAAAATTTTAGAATAATTCCAAAGGGTTAAAATACATTTACAATTAAACACCAATTTTTTTTAAAAATAATTTTTTTGTGGAATTTTAACACAATAAACAAATTTTTAAAACCAAAAAATGTTTCAAAAACCTTTCTGAAAAATAAGAACCATTTTATAAAGTACTCAAAAGCATAATTTAAAATCCAAAAATAGTTTCATAAAATCCAAACCCATTTTTATAAACAATCCCAAGTATGTCTTTTAAACCTAAATTATTTTCCAAAAAATATACCTTTTTCAAAAAAACCACTTCACACAACAATCACAATAATATGGAGGCACATCACAAAATTCTTAACAAAATCTTATCCATATGATCAACTTACCACACAAACAGCTTGATTTATTTCCCACCATTACAAATTAATCTAGTGATTTATAAAAAATAAAATTATATTCATGTAACACATTATATGTATTCATTTTAAATAAATTCGAATTATTTGATAACTTTCTTTACTCACAACCTCAGGTCTAAAAGAACCTTGATATATTATCACATTTCAAACCTTACCATTGGATTTTCGGTTATGAATAAGATTAAAATAATTATGAAATATATATATATATATATATATTATTTACTTGATTCAAATGTTTTTATTAATTCCTAATAAATAATCATTAAATTTTAATAAAATTATTTTATGATTAAAATACCCTTTTTTCGGAAGAAATGTATTTTAATAGGTGTTATGATTTTTTTAGTAAAAAATATATTTATCACTTTTAGAAAGTGGTTTTAATTAAATGTATTGGTAATTATTGAATAATAATTTATACATTAGTCATTTTATGGTTAGGAATGAAGATAAAATCATTTGATAGTAAAAATAGTTATTTATGAAAAAAATATTTTTATTTATGCAATGTGTTTTTATCTTAATTAATTAAATTAACCACTATTGATGAATTATTTTAATGAAATATATATATTATATATTAATTACAATATTTTAAAATTAATCCAATAGTTTTTAAAATGTATGTAATGAAATTAATTCTAGTTAAAAAGTAGTTTTTCTTTGCATTGGCATGTTTATTTTAAAATTAAATTATTCCACTTATAGAAGTGTAATTTGATAAAAAGGATTCAATATTTTTAATCAAAACATATAAATTTGGTAATGAGTAAACTTTTATTTTTGGGAATATTTAATAGTCAAAATAGTAAAAATATGTTACCATGGTTAGGGTCAAAAGGGAATATTGGAGTGGTTAAACTAAGAGATAAGGGAAAAATTTATAATCAAACTTATATAAATATTATTGGTTGTATATATTTCAACCATATATTATATTATATTCAATTTTTTCGAAATTTTTTCTACTTAGGAAATTTACCTTATATCATTGAAATATTTTATCCAATTTTATGTGTGTCCCTCCCCTCACTCATAAAAGGGTACATCTCATTCTCCCTTCTTCACAAAATTATAGACTTATATATCAGCCAAGACCTAGAAAAAAACATTCCTAGCTTCATTCCATTCATTCTTGAGATTCTAGTTTTACCCTAAGACCATATTATAATGGATTAATGTGTCATTCAAAGAGGTATCTGAAATAAGATAAGGTTAAAATCACTTATAAAACAAGTGAGACCTGAGGTAAGTATTTTTACTCTAAATTTTGTTTTCATGAGACATATTCCACATTCAAAACTTTTTTCTTTCATATGGTGTATATAATAATCAATTTATATTTTATATCATGAATCTATTTATATTAACGACATTTAAATTTTCATTTTAAGCTATTTATTTCACGGATGTTATGATTTAAAAGTTACCAAGTTGGTAAGCGTCTTATGTTATAATATCAATTTTTATACAGATTATTTATGCTTAAAATTTATGATGATGAAATTATAGGTTCCATATCTCAAAAATATTATTTCTTTTCTTTTCATATGAGAAAATATATAAATTACACATTTTCATTTCACTTTCCTCTCTCTATATACTCAAAATTTTGAAAGAATTTTTTTAAGGAAAATCAACCTTATATTTCTATTCAGTCAATAATATTTTTCCTCCATATCTATATTTTCATTAATTATTTTTCAAGAATGTTTTTAATAATCTAAAATTTTTGTTTGAATTTGTTTTTACCTATGTCTATTTAACATCCCAAGTAAATAAAGAATAATTCATTTGAATTTTTATTAATATTTTTGAATTAAATATTAATTTTACATTAAAAGGGATGTTATGTTCAATAGCGTACCCAATACACAACAGTGGGTTTCTTTGAAATCTTACGTTACGCACTAATAATATAATATTGTTATTTTAAATGGTAGTTAACTCCTATCCATTTTTTTAGCGGGAATGAATAGAACTAACTAAAATATGATTATACATGTTTGTTAAATGTTTTCACATTTATCAAATAAATGTTAGAGGCTTAAAATGTGAGTGAATCTAAGCATAAATACTCTAATATTCTTTAAAAGGTCTATTTACCACCTTTTGATGGAGAACCTTCTTTAAATATAGTTTTGGTCATTTTTATATGTTATATTTGAAAAAATAAAATTCTTTTGTAGATTCGGGACATCAAAATTTACTTTGGGTAAATTTTTGGTATTTTTTAAATAAAGTTCATTTTTAATGAATAGTAAAAAATACTATATTTTAATTCAAAAGTGCCTTTTAATATAATTTATTTATATGGTTAGATTATATTTTTAATTGGATATACAGTGTAATTAGAATATATTTTTACTATTTAATCTAATTTTGGACATTGGAATTAATTTCACTATGAAATTGGACATAAACAAGTGTCAATATTTTAATAGTTATTATTTCTTAAAAACACGCTTTTTGTTTTGACAGTTGGAATTAATTTTAAATTAATTTATGCAACTTCTGTGTTTTGAGTTTGGAAAAATGGATTCCTTATTTTTAATCATTAGGTCTAAATTTTTTAAATGGGTAACTTTTATTTTTAGACATTTTAAATATTTACTTCAGTAAATATTTTATTTACCATGATTAAAAGGTAAATATAGTAAATTAGGGTAAAATATAATATTATAATAATATTAAATTACCTTAACATGTGTCATAATTCTAATAGATGATACATATCTTACCATGGGCATCCTTGGGTCAAATTTGGGACCCCATGGAGCCACATGGGAGTAGTAATGACACTTTATATTAATTAATTTAAAATAAAGACAAAAATGACACAAAAAAAATATCTTTTAGTAAATAAATTTTTACATGGGGTTATATAAGTTATATTTTTGACTAAAAATATTCATTGGAAATCTAAATATATTTCCCACATGTTGGTATTTTGTTTATAATTTTTGGATATCAAATAAATAAAATTATATATGAAACAATAATGATGTAGTATTACCTCATTAATAAATGATTTAAGTAAATAAGATTATAAATATTAAAAAATTATCCAAAACCTATCCAATTCTTATTGGATGACTTTATTTCAACTATGAGTCATCTTAAATTTGACTTTAATTATTATTTTACCTTTTTAAACTGAAGATGAGTTTATAATAAAATAATTGTTTCAAACTTTCCTAAAGAGCACCTCCTCTACCTTATAAAAGAACCTCACTTATAACTCATTCCTCACCCTTATCAAGCCTTTGGATCATAAAAAATATTCTGCAATAATCTCCCAAGATCCCTCTCTTCATCCTAGAAGCCTTACCTTAGGCACAAAGCACTTAAAAAAACCCTTTTGGTTCAAACCAAAGGGAGTTACCCGCTTAAACGGTAACATCTTCTCTTAAGTTCTTTTGTTTTATTTTACTTCTCAAACCCCCTAAACTCTTTTAAATCCTTTATTTTATAATAGCAACAGTATCCTCAATATACTAGGATTTTTTTATGATAAGTATTCTAACTACACATACACACACCTCTATCTAATGGGTGAAGAGCATACTGTTTCTGTGAATGGATAACTAACGCCTCACAAAGCGATGATTGTTCAATTATCTCCTAAGACCTCTAATGGTGGCCATTAATATGAAACTATATTTATATATGATATATATTATGTTTATATTTTCTTTATGCTTCTGTATTTTTCATTTATAGCATACCTTTATGGTTTCCATAGTGGGTAAACGCGATAATTTCATTTGAGGAAGTGCGGACTACCGCCCCCTTAAAGTGATATGACTAGTTAATTACATATGTGGGACATATAAAGGATAGAGTTAATGTTATTATATATGATATTATTCTGTAATTATAATATACATGGGTATTATTATGTTTAATTCCATTAAATTACAAAATAGAAATGAAAGTAGTGTTCATGCGTACGTACGGTTTACCGTCTCCATGAATGGTGCATTTCATTTATTATCTCCAAATTTTGTGTACAGTTATAAATACATATTTATACTGAATATATATGATTTATATGATATCTAAATCATGAACATCATTTTGAAGATAATGGATTGTTGACGACATGTACAACTTGTAATTATAAGGTGTTCATTTTTACTCAAGTACCAAATATCGATGAAACAACTGTTAATAACTTAAATGATTAAGTAATGTTTATAACATGGTAATAAGTGATATAAAAGGAATAATAAACTTGAAAAAGGTTCTTAAACAAGTAGAAATTAACTTTAGTTTATTATTCAGGAGATTAAATAACGACCGGGTCAAGTCGGACACGAGGTAAGGGACTTCGTCTCAATCCCCATTCATTGAGGCATATTTTATTTTATTCTAAAATTTATTTTATACGGTGTATAAATACCGTTGAATTTTCATTTCATTAAAAAGAAATATTTTCCAATGAGGCATTTTACTAAACGACAAAAAAGAATGTTTTTAACGTAAGCAGTGACAACGACCTTTTCCACCACCGCGAGTATTATTTGATCTTTGTCTTCCTTAATAAGAAAAAATGTTTTTAAAATGAAAATAAATACCATATACTCTTTTATGTATTTTGTTATTGAATATGGTTTTGATAATGGATTTTTTATGTCAATAGATTTAAATGATATATTATGATTAGAATGTGGAAATTTTATCTTTCCTTTATGTTTATTTTATGTGTTATGAATATGTTATGGTTCTTGGACATTGTTTACGTATATAGGTGGTTACATGATAAAACTAGGGTGGGTGATCCCGAGATAGCTCTCCAATGCATTGGGTAACATGATAGAGGTAAACGTGATTGTTTCTCCTAAGAGATTTATGGAATATACTGTAATGGGTATTCCAAATGTAAGTCCCTATGTAGCTGTGATAACTACAATGAAAGTATGATATAGATGCCACAATTTACCTTTATGATTTATGTTTTCTATGTGTTATTCATAAATCTTATGATTTAATGAGGTATGTTAAACAACTTATGTTTAGTATGTAATGATGAACTAATGTTTTCATTCTCTGTTTTATAACTCTTACTGAGCTTTTTATGATCATCCCATGTTTTGAAATGTTTTTTACAGGACTTAAAGATGAATAGGGTCAAGGATGAGATTATGGAAAAGTCAAGATTTCTAATACATGGAACTAGACATGACCCTTTTTTCAATAATTTTTATTTTGTGAAAAAATGGAAACTGAGTAGAAGTGTATACTTTGTAATCTTTTGAGATGTAATAGTTGTGTCTTAATTTTCTATAACTCTAAACCTGAAAATATACTCAATGTGAATTATTAATTTAATTAAATACTATGTAATGTTTTAAGTCCGGGTCCTTAAAGTTGGTATCAGAGGTCGGTTTAGATAACCTCAAGAGTTAGGGTATTGTTATATTTATATCCATAAATTAATGTATGTTAATATTGAAATGATATAGCATTTAGAGATTACCATGTTGCTTTGAATAAGATATTTCTGTGTTCATAATGGTTTTCCGTAGAGGAAACAAGACAATTATATTGGGACGACATCAAGAAGAAGACAACCTTCCAAATCGGCAACCTGAGATGGTCAGAATTGGAACTGAACAGTTTGTTGCAGTAATGGCACAGTTGAATTAGGCTATAAATGGTGGTGGTATTCATGCATGAGATCAACTAGATCAACCATATAGGAACATGTCAGTAGTATAGAATTTCATGCGGCAACATCCCCCATTGTTCAAAGGATCATCTGACCCTGTGCTAGCAGAAGGGTGGATTAAAGCAGTGGAGAAATTTTTTGATGTCATGGGGTGTTCAGAACACCAAAAGGTTAGTCTTTCTATTTACTATTTTGAAGGTGAAGCTAATCAGTCTTGGTCATTGGTGAAATATATCAGGGATAGTGAGGGGATTGATGCTCTTGATTGGGATGAATTCAAAGGTATGTTCCTTGATAAATATTTTCCTAAGTTGGTTCAACTTAGGATGGAAAACAAATTCCTAGAATTGAGGTAGGAGGATGACTCAGTGGATGATTAAGAAGAAAAATTCACTCAACTCGCAAGGTATGATCCGAATTTCATACGAGATCTTGATAGTAAAATCAACTATTTTTAGTCAGGATAAAAGCCAAAGTATTGAAGGGATTTAGCTTCTTCTGAGTTCAAAAATTATAAAAAACTTTTTCATTGTGTGGAGAAGGTGGGAATGGAGTTTTCCGATGATCAGGTATTCTTTGAAAAGAAACAGAATAAGAGGTTGAGGTGGGAGATGAAAGAGAACAACTCTTTAAAAAAGTATGATTGTAAGAAACATAAGTTTACATTTTGTGAAAATTATGGTAAAAAGAATGTTGGGGAATGTCTTTTGAATTCTAGTAAGTGCTACTGATGTGGTAAAAATGGGACATAAGGCTCTTAATGCACTAAAAAAGATCAAGGTAATGGTAATACAAAATATGATTTACAGTTTGTAAAATTTTTCAAGTGCAATGAAATGGGTCATTATGCAAATCAGTGTCCAACAAAGATCTAAACTGAGGGAAAGTAGCCAGACTACAAGCAGAAAGGGGTGGTGAAATCCTTTACAACTACTTCAGAAAATGTTGGGCCATCAAATGAAGTAGTATTAGGTACACTCTTTGTTTGTTTAGATTATGAAAATGTAATTTTTGATTCAGGGTCTACACATTCATTCATTTCGTAGAAATTTTCTAGTAAATTGAGAATTATATCTCATGATATAAATACAGAACTTATGGTAAAAACACTTGGAGGAAATGTTGGGACAAAAATAAATTATAAGAACCTTCCTGTCCTTGTGTGTAAGAAGAATCTACCTGCAATATTATTGTTTTTCCTCAAGTAGTGTTAGATGTTATTTTGGGTATGGGTTGGCTTTCTGTTTATCATGATAATATTGACTGCAGAGATAAAGAGGTTTCTTTTCAGAAATATTTTCAGTTTGTGTACAATAATGAACCCTTACTTTTGATAACATATAATGTAATGCCCCGACCCCAGTTACCCAGTGTCGGTGCATTATTGCGTAACATTGGCATGATCAAAAAGATCAAGTCTCCAAATACCGATTAGTTTAGTAGCCTTGGAAACACTAGATGCATTCATAAATGTTACATTACATCATAAAGTGAAAAACTAAAATAACACAGTATCCATTTTTCACACTCATATCCCCTTCCAACTATCCCTGCAGGTCATTCATAAAATACTTCTTCACATCTTGGAAAAATTAAACCACTGAAAGGAGTGAGCTCAGATGCTCAGTAAGGATAACAATATAGCGGAAGCTTTCATAAATAAACATAAACATTTAAGATAATGTATAACTAAAACAAAAGCCTTTTAAACTTGAACTTCAACATAATATGGCAAATGTAAAATGAGATAATTCCATTTACTTATTCACATGGATATTCTACTGGTTGAATAACCACATGCAATATCAATAACCACTTTCATAATGATGGAATGCATAATGCCATACTATCATACCCACGTAGCCAAGGCCTCGTGCCAAGACTATAAATAAAATTTTGTCAAGGCCTCATGCCAAGACACTAGTTTGTCTCATGAGACCTGCCGATGCATCTAGGAGCTATAGCGGGCTCCACCCGTCACTTATTAAGTCCAATGCATTCCTTATATGAAAAGGTTTAAAATTATCATAAACCATAACATAATCATATCACATAAGACATGCATAAAGGAAATATAACATTTCCACATTTCAATCACAAGATATCAATACAACACATTGATATAATAAAACATTATCAAAACCATTTTCAATACCAAAAGAAAAGAAAAGTAAAACATGATATTTATTTTTCATTTTAAAAAAAAGTTATGGCTTGTAGAGGAAGCCGAAACTCAAATAATGGTCATGGAGGCAGAGAAGTAATTTTCGCCGCATAGGTAAGACAAAACATTCCTTTGGTCATTTAGTAAAAATTATTCATATAAAAATATTCCTTTGAAATAAAAGTAAAATTAAAAAAGGGCTTTATACATCGTATAAAAGAAAGTTGTTTATAAAATAAAATATGCCTCAATGAAAGGAGATTGAGACAAAGTCCTTTAAAAAGATAATTTTTTTAAATAAAATAGATCTATTATGTGTATTAACTATAAGTACACATAAATACAGTACAAATACAATATAGGACATAATAATATCATGACATAATTTGAAAGTAGGAGATTAACCCAAAGAATGGAAATTGGGTTAAGAAGTTCCCTTACCTTGTGTCCGACTTGACTCGATCGTTCTTTAACTTCCTGAATAATAAACTAGAGTTAATTTCTTTTTTTCTTAAGAAACTTTTACATGTTCATTATTCCTTTTATATCACTTATTAACATGTTATGAACATTATGTAATTATTTAAGTTAATAACGATCATTTTGTCGATCTTTGGTACTTGAGTCAAAAATAACCTTATTATAATTACAAGTTGTTCATGTGGTGAAATATCCATTATATCCAGAATTATATTCATGATTTAGATATCATATATATCATATATATACATTATATACATGCATTTATAATATTACATAACATTTAGAGGTAAGGAATGAAATGCACCGTTCATGGAGACGGTAAGCCGTACGTACGCTACTTTCATTTCTATTTCGTATTTAATGGAATGAAATTATAATTATATAAAGGTATAGTATAATTCCAGTATAATATAATGTATAATACCATTTACTCCATCCTTTATACATCCCACATATGTCATTAACGATTCAAATCACTTTGAGGGGGTGGTAGTCTGCACTTCCTAAAATGAAAATATCACGTTTACCCATAATGGAAACCATAAAGGTATGCCATAAATGAAAAATACAGAATATTAAGTAAAACATAAACATATTATATATCATATATAAATATAGTGACATCTTAATGGCCACATTTGAAGGTTTTATATGAGTGTTGAACAATCATCGTTTCGTGAGGCAGAAATTTGCCATCCACAGAAACAGTATGTTCTTTAACCATTAGATGTAGGTGTTTGTAAGTGTAGCTCGAATTTTTCTTATAACAACATCCTAGTATATTGAGGATACTTGTGTTGTTACAAAAGAAATTTATATAAGATTTTAGGGGGTTTGAGAAGAAAAATAAAACATAAGAACACAAGAGAAAACACAACCTTTAAAACGGGTAACTCTTTTTGATTTGAGCTCAAAGAATTCCTTGGGAAGACTTCTGCCCAAAGTGAGGCTTCTAGGAGTAAGAGTGGTATGTGGAGAGAAAAAATGGGTAGGTTTTGGCCGATCCAAAGGCTTGAGGGGTGTGGGTAAGGTGGTAGAGTTAGGGGCATTTTATAAGAGGAGAAGAGGGTCACTCTTGGATAGTAATGAAATGTTACATTATTATGAAGTGCTTTTCGGATTTCAAAGGTCCCACAATGAAATATTTCTAGGATAAGGTGATAAGGGTTCGAAATATACTCATCCAATAGGTTTTTGACAAGTGTAAGTATTAGATTTTACATTATCCTTCCATTTTATTAAAATCGTTTAATTAATGAGGTAATCGCTGCATCATCATGGTGTGATAAAAAATTTAATTTATTTAATGTCTAAAAATTATAAAAAAAATATCATTATGTATGAAATCTTTTTATCTTTCTAATGAATATTTATAGTCAAAAATATGACTTTTATAACCCCATTTAATTTTTTTTAGTAAAACAACTCATGTTTATGACATTTTTATTTTAACATTAAATAAAAAGTTTTTAATGTCATTTTCCTACCAATGTGGCTCCATGGGGTCCCCAAGTTGACCCATGGATTTTATTGGTCGTCCATGACTCTTACAATAGGGTTAGGACAAGTGTAAATGTATTTTAATATTTTTATAATATCATTTTTACCTTAAATTTCACTAATTACCTTTAATCACGATTAATTAAACTTAAAAGTTACTATTCACCAAAAAATTATTTTAATCCCATTGAACCACATTTTACTTCCAAATGACCACCATGTATGTCATATTTTTGAAAATAAAATCACAGAAGTGCTAATGTTTCATTTAAATGAAAAATCAGTTTTTTAACTACCACTTAGTGGTTTCACTATTCATCAAAAATTGAAGTTTTTCAGAATAATGCCAAAATTTCACCCTAAGATATAATTGATATTCCGAATTCAAAAATGATGTCTATTTGAAAAAATTCTCAACATATAAGTTGCATTAATTAATTTTATAATTAATTCCCGCTGTCACAACAAATAGCGTGTTTTTAAGAAACAATATATATCAAAAGATTGACAATTGTTTATGTCCAATTTCAAAGTGAAATTAATTCTAATGACCACCATTGGTTAAAATGGTAAAAATATATTCTAATTATACTTTAAAACCACTCAATGGTATAATTTATCACTATAAATTATTTTTATTAAAAAAGTTGTTTTTAAGTATTTTTCACTATTCAGAAAAAATTGGAAGTTCTCAGAAAAATACCAAAAATTCAACATAGGATAATTTTGATATTCCTAATACAAAAATGAAGTCCATTTTGAAATATAAAATATATATAATTTCAAAAAGTCGGTATTACTATTCATAATGGCTATTTTGATTGGTCGTAGTGTGTTAGAATCTCGAACTTGTGTACAATGTAAGCTATTGCATTATTGAAAGAGAAGAGTATTGTGGAAGCTCGGGGTATTACATTCTCCCCTCCTTCAATAAATTGAGTCCTCGCCATTTGAAAATTTTCTTTGAAAATAAAAGGTTGAAAATAGAAAATACCTTTGTGGAAAACCCACATTGGAAATAAGGTTAATAAAATTTAGCCTTAATAAGAGGGAAAGAGAAATGAAAAAGTCACCACCAAATTATGATCTCGATAAGAAGAACATTGGTGGCAGTTAGAGACATATAATTAGAGGAAAAACGTAAATATTTTTATGGAGTGATTGAGGTCATCAATAACAAACAAGTGTAAAATTGAGGGCCTCAAATCCTTCAATCTATGTTGATTGAAAATATTATCAGTTCAACAAGACATAAGGTATTAGGATAACACATTTTTTTGTTTTAATATCCCTTTACTAAAGTTTAAGAATTAATTTATTCATATAATAAGAGATAGGTATATATATATTTATGCTTGACAAGTAGAGTTTCAACCTTCAACTAATTTCTACCACAAACTCATCTTTCACTCAAAAAGATAACATAACACAAAAATATTATATTTATCCTAATCGTACAAGGTTAAAAATATTAACACATACCATTTAGATTAGGGAAACTATTTTTTAATAACTAGGGACTTCATATAGGCTAGTGGTAGGTAATAAAGGCCTGTCACACTATGGTTGTGGGTTCGATTCCTACAGCTTTGTCCGACGCGACGGTTTATCCCCCAACCTGTAGGTTTTCCTTTTCCTAAAACTATAGTATTATAATATTCCAAAAATAATCTTCATAAATGTGTTAACCTTAAATAATACTATCCAAAGTTCAACTTAATCCATTCCAACCTTTATAGTTATCCAAAATATTTCTGTCCAAACTCACAGTCCAAATTTTATAGGGAATGTAAACATAAAGAAGAATCTTTTTGCCACGTAATAACATGTGAACACCTTCATCATGTATTATTTTAAAACACTAAAACATCCTGAATTACCATAAATCCTTTTTGATTACATTCATTATCCCTTATTCTTTATAGAATACTAGTTATACTCCTTCTATCCAAAAATTTATGCAAACCATTAATCAGTTTCAAGGAAGTCAAGAATATCCAATATAATTTGTCCAAATCAATCATGTATTATTCCAAAATCACTATCTCGGTATCAGAACCATATTATGGTTTATTTTTCTCTCAACCATATATTTTCCAATAATTTAACCTGCTGTGGAGTCACTTTTCTTGGTTCCACACAATATCATGTCCTTGATGAAATAGCACTACAGTACAATCCTTATATACTCCATAATTATTATAACCAGTACATCATTGATACAACACTCAAATAACAAAATTCTTTAATAATAACATAAGAACTCTAATCATTCCTCCTCATCTGTGGTAGTATCATAACTTGATTATTATCCAATAACATCATTTGGGGCATAATCTGATGATTTGGATATTGGTTTGCATAGTGTCCCCACTCCTTGCAGATGAAGCATTGTACATTTGAAACCTTTTTCTTACCCTTACAGTCAGCACTCGATGTCCTTTTTCTCCACACTTATAATAAACTCCCATTCCCTTCAGGAAAGTTCCAAGGTGTTTCTTCCCACAGTTATCACATATTGGAAAATTCTTCTTTTCCCTCGTCCCTTTATCCATTATTCTCACCTACATCCTTTTCTTCTCTTGCTTCCCTTCAAAACCATAAGACTCAGAGAATTATTTTCTTATCTTATTAACACATGATACTATTTCTTCATATGTTGAGAACAAATGGGAGACTATTTCCCTTCTAAATGTTGGCTTAATACCATGAAAGATATGATCTTTCTTACTCTTTGGATCATACATATTGGTGGAGTTCACATTCCTTCTACTGGGAACCATTTCTATACAATTGCATAAACTAGGTTAGTTTATGAATTGCAATGAATAATTCCAAACTTGTAAAATACTTAATGTAAATTGAAAGGTTTATGGATATAATCCATAATCATAAAAAATGTTTTCTTTGAGGAAGTATATGCTCATAAACCCTTCATATTGGTTTGTAAAAAAATGATAATTATCCTAAGCATATCCCCTGGGAGTGTCGTAACCAAGAGTGCAGCAAGGCCCGTTGTCATGCACCAGTTCCCATTCAAGTCTAGCTCAAAGTGGTGTTTTCGGGTTTTACCCCTAGGTACATCTGTGCCAGAGCCACCTCTACCTGCTCGTATCCAGACATAGATGTATTGATCAGAAAACTCACAAAATCTCTATAATACCAAAATTCTAGGAAGTTCTTATATACTAATCCTCAAAGTCTATCTTCGGGCTATGTTCTCTAATGAGTGTTTATCTAAATCTAGCTTCCAAGGTTAGTACTAAACTGCCTCTGATACCAACTGTAACGCCCTGACCCTAGTTACCTAGTGTCTGCGCATTATTGTGTAACATTGTCATGATCATAAAGATCAAGTATCAATAGACCGATTAGTTTAGTATCCTTGGAAACACTAGATACATTCATAAATGTTACATTACATCATAAAGTGAAAAACTACAATAACACAATCTCCATTTTCCACACTCATATCCCCTTCCAACTATCCTTGCAGGTCATTCATAAAATACTTCTTCACATCCTGGAAAAATTAAAACACTGAAAGGGGTGAGCTCAAATTCTCAGTAAGGATAGAAATATAGCGGAAGCTTTCATAAATAAACATAAACATTTAAGATAATGTATAACTAAAACAAAAGACTTTTAAACTTGAACTTAAACATAATATGGAAATTGTAAAATTAGATAATTCTATTTACTTATTCACACGGATATTCTACTGGTCGAATAACCACATGCAATATCAATAACAACTTTCATAATGATGGAATTCATAATGCCAGACTATCATAACCACATAGCCAAGGCCTCGTGCCAAGACTACAAATAATATTTTGTCAAGGCCTCGTTCCAAGACACTAGTTTGTCTAATGAGACCAGCCGATGCATCGAGGAGCTATAGCGGGCTCCACCCGTCACTTATTAAGTCCAATGCATTCCTTATATGAAAAGGTTTAAAATTATCATAAACCATAACATAATCGTATCACATAAAACATGCATAAAGGAAACATAACATTTCCACATTTCAATCACAAGATATCAATACAAAACATTGATATAATAAAACCTTATCAAAACCATTTTCAATAACAAAATAAAAGAAAAGTAAAACATGGTATTTTTTTTCATTTTAAAAAAAGTTATGGCTTGTAGAGGAAGCTGAAACTCAAATAATGGTCACGGTGGCGGAGAAGTAATTGTCGCCGCATACGTAATAGAAAACATTCCTTTTTTCGTTTAGTAAAAATGCTTCGTATAAAAAGATTCCTTTGAAATAAAAGTAAAAGTCAAATATGGCTTTATACACCGTATAAAAGAAAGTTGTGTATAAAATAAAATATGCCTCAATTAAAGGAGATTGAGAAAAATTCATTTACAAAGATATTTTTTTTAAATAAAATAGATCTATTATGTATATTCACTATAAGTACACATAAATACAGTAAAAATACAAGATATGACATAATAATATCATGACATAATTTGAAAGATGGAGATTAACCCAAAGAATGGAAATTGGGTTAAGAAGTTCCCTTACCTCATGTACGACTTGACTCGACCGTTCTTTAACCTCCTGAATAATAAACTAGAGTTAATTTCTTTTTTGCTTAAGAACCTTTTACATGTTCATTATTACTTTTATATCACTTATCACCATGTTATGAACATTATGTAATTATTTAAGTTAATAATGATCATTTTGTCGATCTTTAGTACTTGAGTCAAAAATAACCTTCTTATAATTACAAGTTGTTCATGTGGTGAAATATAAATTATATCCAGAATTATATTCATGATGTAGATATCATATATATAATATATATACAGTATATACATGCATTTATAATATTACATGACATTTAGAGGTAAGAAATGAAATGCACCGTTCATGGAGACAGTAAGCCGTACGTACGCATGAACGCTACTTTCATTTCTATTTAGTATTTAATGAAATAAAATTATAATTATATAAAGGTATAATATAATTCCAGTATAATATAGTGTATAATACCATTTACTCAATCCTTTATACATCCCACATATGGCATTAACGATTCAAATCACTTTGAGGGGGCGATAGTCCGCACTTCCTAAAATGAAAATACCACGTTTACCCATAATGGAAACCATAAAGGTATGCCATAAATGGAAAATACAGAAGGTTAAGTAAAACATAAACATATTATATATCATATATAAATATAGTGACATCTTAATGACCACATTTAAAGGTGTTATATGAGTTTTGAACAATCATCGTTTCGTGAGGCAGAAATTCGCCATCCACAGAAACAGTATGTTCTTTAACCATTAGATGTAGGTGCATGTAAGTGTAGCTCGAATACTTATTATAAAAACATCCTAGTATATTTAGGATACTAGTGTTGTTACAAAATAAATTAATATAAGATTTTAGGGGGTTGGAGAAGCAAAATAAAACATAAGAACACAAGAGAAAACACAACCTTTAAAATGGGTAACTCTTTTTGATTTGAGCTCAAAGGCTTCCTTGGGAAGACTTCTTCCCAAAGTGAGGCTTCTAGGAGTAAGAGTGGGCTTTGGAGAGACAAAATGGGTAGGGTTTGGCCGAGACAAATTCTTGATAGGTGTGGTTAAGGTGGTAGAGGTGAGGGCCTTTTATAAGAGGAGAAGAGGGGCACTCTTGGAATGTAATGAAATGTTACATTATTATGAAGTGATTTTCAGATTTCAAAGGTCCCACAATGATATATTTCGAGGATACGGTGATAAGGGTTCGAAATATACTCATCCAATAGGTTTTTGACAAGTTTAAATATTATATTTTACATTATCCTTCCATTTTATTAAAATCGTTTAATTAATGAGGTAATCGCTGCATCATCATGGTGTCATAAAAAATTTAATTTATTTAATGTCTAAAAATTATAAAAAAAATATAATTATGTAGGACATATTTTAAGATTTCTGATGAATGTTTATAGTCAAAAATATGACTTGTATAACCCCACTTTAATTTTTTTTAGTAAAACAACTCATGTTTGTGACATTTTTATTTTAATATTAAATAAAAAGTTTTTAATGTCATTTTCCTACCAAAGTGGCTCCATGGGGTCCCCAAGTTGACCCATGGATTTTCTTGGTCGGACATGACTCATCCAATAGGGGTATGACAAGTGTAAAGGTATTTTAATATTTTTATAATATCATTTTTACCTTAAATTTCACAAATTAACTTTAATCGCGATTAATTAAACTTAAAAGTTACTATTCAACAAAAAATTATTTTAATCTCATTGGACCACATTTTACATCGTAATGACAACCATGTATGTCGTATTTTTGAAAATCAAATCATAGAAGTGGTAATGTTTCTTTTAAATGAAAAAAAAGTTTTTTAACTACCACTTAGTGGTTTCACTATTCATCAAAAATTGAAGTTTTTCAGAACAATGCCAAAATTTCACCCTAAGCTATAATTGATATTCTGAATTCAAAGATGATGTCTATTTTAAAAAATTCCAAACATATATGTTGCATTAATTAATTTTATAATTAATTCTCATTGTCACAACAAATAGTGTGTTTTTAAGAAATAATATATATCAAAAGATTGACAATTGTTTATGTCCAATTTCAAAGTGAAATTATTTCTAATGACCAACATTGGATAAAATGGTAAAAATATATTCTAATTATACTTTTAAACCACTCAATGTTATAATTTATCACTATAAATTATTTTTATTAAAAAAGTTGTTTTTAAGTATTTTTCACTATTCATAAAAAATTGGAAGTTCTCAGAAAAACACCAAAAATTCAACATAGGCTAATTTAGATATTCCGAATCCAAAAAATGAAGTCCATTTTGAAATATAAAATATATATAATTTCAAAAAGTGGGTATTACTATTTATAATGGCTATTTTGATTGGTCGCGGTGTGTTAGAATCTCGAACTTGCGTACAATGGAAGCTATTGCATTATTAAAAGAGAAGCGTATCGTGGAAGCTTGGGGTGTTACATATGAGGAAATTGAGAAACTAGTAAAAGATGGAAATGAATTTTACCTTGAACATATTGTTGAAAATAATGGAAGTGTCCAGATTAATTATGTTCCAGTGGTAAATGAACACCTTGATGTTTTTACTGATGAGTTGCCTGGTATTATACCTGATCGGGATGTTGAATTTAATATTGACTTAGTGCATGATTCTAAACCAATTTTAATACCCCCTTATCAAATGGATCAAATTGAACATTTAGAGTTAAAGAAGTAATTGCAGGAGTTATTATATAAAGGTTTCATTCAACCTATCACATCACCATGGGATGATCCAGTCTTATTTGTTAAAAAAAGATGGTTCAATAAGACTTTGAATTGATTATAAAGAATTGAATAACATCACTGTTAAGAACAAGTATCCTTTGCCTCATATCGATGATTTGTTTGATAATCTCTAGGGAGATCATTATTTTTCGAAGATTGATCTGAGGTCGGGGTACCATCAGTTGAAAGAAAAGGAACCAGACATTCCGAAGACTGCGTCTCATACTAGATATGGCCATTATAAATTTTTAGTTATTCATTTTGGGTCAACCAATGCACCTGCTATATTCATGGATCTTATGAATATAATTTTCTGTGAGTTCTTGGATAAGTTTGTGGTTGTGTTAATTGATGATATTTTAATTTTTTCTAAAAGTAAATAGGAGCATGAAAGTCATTTAAGGGTTGTCTTACAAAACTTAAAAGAAAAGAAATTTTATGGTAAATTCAGAAAGTATGAGTTTTGGTTACAAAAGATTTCGTTCTTGGGTCACATTATTTCAAAAAATGGCATAACTGTTGATCGTGCTAAAACAAAAGTTGTTGAAGAATGGACAAGACCCATAAATATAACTGAGATTTGTAGTTTTCTTGGTCTGGTAGGTTATTACTAAAAGTTTGTTGAAAAATTTTCAAGGTTATCTAGTTCAATGAATAAGTTAACTCAAAAGGGTGTTAAGTTAATCTGGACAAAAGAATGTGATGATTGTTTTCAATAATTGAATAGAATATTGGTAAATGATCCATTTTTAGCAATTCCTTCCAAAAATGGTGATTTTGTTATCTAAAATGATGCTTTATTGAAATGAATTGGTTATGTCCTTATGTAGAATGATCAGGTAATTTCTTATTCGTCATGTCAGTTGAAACATCATGAGTTAAATTACCCTACACATGATTTTGAATTAGCTGCTGTTGTTTTTGCATTAAAAATTTGGAGGCATCATTTGTATGGAGTTAAATGTGAAATATATACTAACCACAAAAGTTTGAAGTATATATTCACTCAAAAATAATTGAAAATGAGACATAGGAGATGGTTGGAATTAATCAAGGATAATGATGGCACGATCCATTACCATCCAGGAAAGGAAAATAAAGTACCTGATGCTTTGAGTCAAAAAAGTAATGCTTCACTAACCATGCTACGTTTGGAATGAGATCCTTTGGTTTTCGATTTGATGAACTTTGGCATAGAAGTTGTTGGTGCAGTAAATTCTTCTGTTTTGTTTCAGGTGTCCGTGGAATCATCTCAGTCAGACAGAATTAAGCAAGCATAGAAAGAATACAGTGAGTTATATAAAAAGTTAGAGTTGTTTCAGAAGGGTAAGTTGCCTGAATTTAACATTGATAATTATTGTGTTTTGAGGTTTGGGAAAAAATTATGCGTGCATTGTGATTCACTGTTGAAGAAAAATTTGTTTAGTGATGCTCATAGTTCCCCGTTTTCATTTCATCCTGGAAGTACTAAGATGTATAGAGATATTAGAGAGTCTTACTGGTGGGATGGAATGAAAAGAGATATTGCTGATTTTACTGTGAAGTGTTTTATTTGTCAACAAGGTAAAGTAGAGTGACAGTTACCTAAAGTGATGCTTCAGTCTTTACCAGTTCCCGAGTGGAAATGGGAAAATATATCCATGGACTTTGTTGTGGGATTCCCAAATACATCTAGAGGTAACAATGCAATCTGGGTTATTATTGATCAGTTGACTAAATCTGCTTATTTCCTTCCTATTTGAGATACTATGTCTCTAGATCAACTTTCTCGGTTGTATGTTAAAGAGATAGTCAGGTTGCATGGTGTTCCCCTCTCCATTGTATCTGATCATGATCCCAGGATAACTTCTAAATTTTGGAAAGGCCTTCAGAAGTCGCTGGGTATGAAATTAAATTTTAGTACATTTTTTTCATCTTAAATCAGATGGGAAGTCAAAACGAAGAATTCATACCTTGGAGGATATTCTATGAACTTGTTCACTGGATTATTAGGGAATTTGGGACCAAAATATTTCTTTTTGTCGAATTTTTATATAATATCAGTTTTCATTCCAGTATACAAATGGCTCCATTTGAGGCATTATATGGAAGGCATTGCCGAACTCCAGTTTTTTGGGATGAAGTAGGTGAAAGAAAGATGATGGTAACAAAATTGGTAAAATAGATAGTAGAAAAACTTCAGGTCATTCAGAAGAACTTTAGAATAGCTCAGAGAAGGCAGAAAATCTATGCGGATAACCGGAAGAAGGATCTATCTTTTGTGGTAGGTGATCATTCCTTTCTCAAATTTTCTCCATGGAAAAGTGTGATGTGTTTTGTTAAGAAGGGAAAGTTTAGTCTGAGGTTCATTGGACCTTATGAAATCCTAGAGAAATTTGGAGCAGTTTCATATAGAGTGGCTTTACCCCCAATTTTATCTTAGGTACACAATGTTTTTCATGTTTTAATGTTGAGAAAGTATATGCGAGATCCATCTCTTGTTTTAAGCCCATAAGTAGTTCAGTTGGAAGAGAATCTCTTCTATGGGGAACAACCAGTCCAGATTCTTGACCGTAGAGAAAAGTGTTGCGGAATAAGTTAATTTGTATGGAAAAGGTTTTGTGAAAAAACTATATGGTTGAATAACCAACGTGGGAATCTGAAAATGTTATGAGGGATAATTACCCCCACTTATTTGACAAGTGAATAAAAATTGTGAGGACGTAATTCCCAAAAGGGATGAAGGATGTTACACCCCAAGTAGATAAAGAATAATACATTTGAATGTTTATTAATATTTTTCAATTAAATATTAATTTTACTTTAAAGGGGATGCTATGTTCGATAGCATACCCAATACGCAAAAGCGAGTCTCTTTGAAATCTTACGTTGCACACTAAAAATATAATATTATTATTTTAAATGGTAGTTAACGCCTAGACATTGTATCGACAGGAATGAATAGAATTAACTACAATATGATTATACATGTTGTTAAATGTTTTTACATTTATCTAATAAAAGTTAGAGGCTTAAAATGTGAATGAATCTAAGCATAAATACTCTAATATTATTTAAAAGGATGATTTACCTCCTTTTGATGGTGAACCCTCCTTAAATATAGTTTTGGTTATTTTTTTATATTATATTTGAAAAAATAAAAATATTCTTTAGATTTGGGACATCAAAATTTAATTTGGGTAAATTTTTGGTATTTTTGTGATAAAGTTCATTTTTAATGAATAGTGAAAAATACTGTATTTTAATTCTAAAGTGTCCTTTAATCTAATTTATTTATATGGATAGATTATATTTTTAATTGGTTCTAAGGTGTAATTATAATATATTTTTACTAGTTAATCCAAATTTTCACATTGTAATTAATTTCACTTTGAAAATGGACATAAACAAGTGTCAATATTTTGATAGTTATTATTTCTTAAATACACGCTTTTAGTTTTGACAACGGGAATTAATTTTAAATTAATTTCTGCCACTTATGTGTTTTGAATTTAGAAAAATTGATTCCATATTGGGAATTAGTAGGTTCAAATTTTGTAAATAGGTAACTTTTATTTGTAGACATTTTAAATATTTACTTCAGTAAATATTTTATTTACCATGATTAAAAGGTAAATATAGTAGATAAGGGTAAAATATAATATTATAATAATATTAAATTACCCTAACATGTGTCCTAATCCTATTGGCTGATACATATATGACCATGGGTACCCGTGGGTCTAATTTGGGACCCCATGGAGCCACCTGGGAGTAATAATGACAGTTTATATTAATTAATTTGGAATAAAGTCAAAAATGACATAAACAAATATCTTTTAATAAATAATTATTTTTCATGGGGTTATATAAGATATCTTTTTGACTATAAATATTCATTAGAAATATAAAAATATTTACTACATCATGTTATTTTTTTTATAATTTTTTTACATCAAATAAATTAAATTATTTGTGACATAATAATGATGCAGTATTTACCTCATTAATAAATGATTTAAATAAACAAGATTATAAATATTAAAAACAAATTCCAAAAAATGTCCAATTATTATTGGATGATTTTATTTCTACCATGAGTCATCTTAACTTTGACTTTACATATTATTTGACCTTTTGAAACTGAAGATGAGTTTATAATAAAATAATTGTTTCAAACTTTCCTAAAGTGCCCCTCCTCTCCCTTATAAAAATCCATCACTTACAGCTCATTCCTCACACTTCTCAAGCCTTTGGATCATAAAACCTCTGCTCCAATAATCTCCCAATATCCCTCTCTTCATCTTAGAAGCCTTACCTTAGTCAGAAATCACTTCAAGTAACTCTTTTGGTTCAAACCAAAGGGAGTTACCCGATTTAAAGGTAACGTCTTTGCTTAAGTTATTTTGTTTTGTTTTTACTTCTCCGACCCCCTAAACTATTTTTATTCCTTTATTATATAACAACACAAGTACCCTAAATATACTAGGATATTTTTATGAGAATTATTCAAACTACACTTACACACACCTCCATCTAATGGGTGAAGAACATATTGTTTTTGTGAATGGAAAACTAACGCCTCACGAAGCGATGATTGTTCAATTATCTCCTACCGCCTCTTATGGTGGCCATTAATATGGAACTGTATTTATATATTTTATATATTATTTTTTCATTTTATTTATGATTCTATATTTCTCATTTATATAATACCTTTATGGTTTCCATAGTGGGTAATCACGATAATTTATTTTGAGGAAGTGCGGACTACCGCCCCCTCAAAGTGATATAACTCGTTAATGACTTATGTGGGATGTATAAAGGATATGGTTAATGGTATTATATATGATATTATACTAGAATTAAATTATTTATAGGTATCATTATGTTTTAATTCCATTAAAGTACGAAATAGAAATGAAAGTAGCGTTCATGCGTACGTACGACTTACTGTATCCATGAATGATGCATTTCGTTTCTTATCTCCAAATGTTATGTACTATTAAAAATACATATATATACTAGATTTATATGATGTATATGATATCTAAATCATGAATATAATTCTGAAGATAATGGATTGTTGACGACATGGACAACTTGTAATTATAAGGTGTTAATTTTTACTCAAGTACCAAATATCGACGAAACAGCCGTTAATAACTTAAATGATTACCTAATGTTTATAACATGGTAATAAGTGATATAAAAGGAATAATAAACTTGAAAATTTTTCTTAAGAAAGTATAAATTAACTTTAGTTTATTATTCGGGATATTAAAGAACGATCGGGTCAAGTCGGACACAAGGTAAGGGACTTCGTCTCAATCCCCTTTCATTGAGGCATATTTTGTTTTATTCTCAACTTTATATTATATGGTGTATAAATAACTTTGAATTTTCATTTCATTCAAAGGGAATATTTTCCTATGAGTTGTTTTACTAGATGACAATAAAATAATGTTTCTTTTTAATGTAAGCGGTGACAACGACCTTTTCCACCGCCGCGAGTATTATTTGATATTTGGTTTCCTTAACAAGACAAAATGTTTTTAAAAGGAAAATAAATACCATACACTCTTTTATTTATTTTGGTATTGAATATGGTTCTTATAATGTATTTTTTATTTCAATATATTTAAATGAAATATTGTGATTAGAATGTGGAAATGTTATCTTTCCTTTATGTTTATTTTATGTGTTATGAATATGTTATGGTTCTTGGACATTGTTTACATATACGGGTGGTTACATGATAAACCTAGGGTGGGTGAGCCCGAGATATCTCTTAAATTAATTGGGTAACATGAAAGATGTAAATGTGAATGTTTCTCCTAATACATTTAGGGAATATACTATGGTGGGTATTCCAAATGTAACTCCCTACATAGCTATGATAGCGACAATGTAAGTATGATATGGATTCCACAAGTTATGATTTATGTTTTATATGTTTTATTCATAAATATTATTATTTCATGACGTATGTTAAAGAGATTATGTTATGTATGTAATGATGAACTAATGTTTTCATTCATTGTTTTATAACCCTTACTGAGTTTTTATACTCATCCCATGTTTTGAAATGTTTTTCATAGGACTTAAAGATGAATAGGGTCAAGGATGAGATCAAGGAAAAGTCATGCTATCTAAAACATGAAACTATACAAGACTCATTTTTTCAAGAGTTTTTATTTTGTGAAAAAAATGGAAACTGAGTAGAAGTGTCTACTTTGTAATCTTTTGAGATATAATAGTTATGTCCTAATTTTCTAAAACTCTAAACCTGAAATATCCTCAATGTGAATTATTAATTTAATTCAATATTATGTAATGTTTTAAGTCCGATTCCATATAGTCTATCTTATAACAAAAAGGTTTAAAAGGAATCATATTAGCATTTTTCAAATGAGGTACTTTTTTCCAAAAGTGTGAAATAAATATTTGTTTTACCATATAATTCATGAATTATTTTTCCTACCATCATGACTAATATTTAATTTTAAGCTTAATTTATAAGTTTCAATGGTTCTTTAAAAAAATGTTTTTATTAAAAATCATTAAAATTTTAGATTTTAATTGAGTAATTTTAAAATTGAGAGGTTATTTTCCTTAAGAAAGGTTCTAGTGATCATTTAAATATATTTTCATCTATAACAACATAATTCGAGGTTTCTTACGCTTTACTAAGGATATGATCAAATGTTACTATATTAAACATTTCTATATATGTTTATTTAATATTATTATGAAATCACGGTGAAACCTGTTTTCTTTTACATCATTTAAGCTATTAAAAAAGAATATTTTTTTATTATCTCATGAAGTATATATGAATGGATTGTGACTAATTGTTGGGTGTGTTTGTTAAACACATCAAATTAATTGAGTAATGATTAATGTTTATGAGGTCAAAGGGTATATAGGAAGTTATCCGAAGACTGAAAGAGTGTATGTGGGAGGTTATCCCAGGACAGAAAGAGTGTATATGGGAGGTTACCCCAAGTCCAAATAGGGTAAATAAGTGTTTATCCCAAGTCCAATAACTGATTAATGTCATGGTAGATAGCCTTGATAAATGATTTCAATGATTATGATTACTCAAAACTTATTTTTCCAATCTATATGTCATGTTTTTATACTTATGATATGATCTCATGGCCCATTATATTTTATTATTCTATGATTTATGACTTATGAACTGATAAATCCTCATTCTAGGATTATGATCTATGAATGGATGGGTATTATTTTCAAATGTTAGGCTCATATACTAATACCTTTATGCTTATATTATTCTTAAATATGATCATTGAATGATATATCCCATGTTTACCCTTAACGAGAAGATGATCTCACCCTTTCTTATGTTTACTTTCCCAAAGTTATGAAGATGTTTTTAAGTAAGGTATTACGAAGAAGTTTACTATGTGAGAAAAAAGTGTGTGAGATGCTAGAGATATTTCATGAAATTAGATTTTTATATATCTGACCTCAAAATTCAATAAACCTTTAGGGTAATAGGGAATGAATTATTGTGATATGTTTTTAATATTCATCTACAATGATTTAATATTAATAGATGTAATGTTTGGGTCTCCTTAGTTGTTATCAGAGCAATGTTTAATAATTTTTGAATTTTAGTATCATAAAACATTAGTGATAACCCTCAAGATAATTATACGAATAATATAACATCCTAAAGGTTTACTAAATTAGATATTGCGTGGTTTCCTAAGAAAATATATACCTTTTTAGATACCATCAAGTGGATGTGGTTGTGTTATAGATGCACCTGTGGGTAACAAATATGAAAGGGGTATATTAGGTTTTAACTTGATTATCACTGGTGCATGATGTATGGGAATAATACTGCACACCTAGATATACAATCTTGAGTGATATTCTTGGGTTAATCCACATTTTCTTTACGAACCTTTATGAAGGATATGAATAGATAATAACCATGGATGACCTGGTTTAAAACAAAGGTGTCATAGATTTAAAAGAAGCTATCATGACTTATATATCCAATGAATGATTTTTCATGATTATATGACTTCTTACTAGGATTATTTTTTCTTACACTATTATTTTTGGATTTATTCAATTGTTTGAACCCAGAGTAATCATGTTAACACCAAATTTGATAGACAATGTAATGATATTTCTTCTGATAAATCGAATGTTATAGGAAATTTAATGAAAAATATTATTATTATTCTTACAAAAATTTCTCAATCTATGAATCATCATAAGATTACAAATGAGAAAAGGAATGAACAATGTCCTATTAAGTCTTTCATGAGGAAATATCCACATAATTTTAGTGGGTTTTCCAATCTACTAATTTTTTGAGTAATAGATCAATACCATTGAAAATATATATATTTATATAAAGTTATTCATGTATGAGAAATTTATTTCACCTATTTAGAATTTTGAAGGTGAACATATCAATGTTGGTCTCTTTTAAATAACACAAGGAAATGATAAGAAATTGACTCCATGTAGTTGGATGATTTTAAGGGGTTATCTTTCAATAGGTACTTTCCTTATAATATTTATATGAAAATGGAGATGAAATTATTTATGATAAATAAAAAATATGATGAATACATTAGTACCTATGAGGAACATTTTACAAGACATTCACGGTATGCTTATGGTTTTATGATTGAACCTAAAATTAATATTGATTGATTTTTCAATGGATTAAAAATAATTATCCAAAGTGATTAATCTAAAAGTGACTTAAGTGGATATAAATAAATCATTCAATTTTCTATCAAGATAGAAATGTGGATCAAATTAACTCATCAATCTCATGGTTTTGATAAGAAAAAATATGGAATTCAAAGGAAATTAATATAATAAAATTCATTGATGGAAAAGATGAGTCTTACGTTATCCATATGTGTTGAGATAAACATGGAAGAAATTTTCTAAATAAGACTGGTAAATTATCTAGGTTTGGAAAACAATTTCATTAAGAAATTAATTATTTAATTAATGGGAAAAAGTTTGATAATGATGTTAATTGAGAGGAGGCTTCGTAGAATACACCACCCACATTCTAGTTTCTGAAATACAAGGAGTATGAGTATTATGCTAAACAATTCTCAATTTTTATGGTTAGTGATGATGGTTGATTTCATCAACCCCTTAAACCCATATGCAAGGGGAAATCTCATGAAATCACAACTGAAAATGCATGTTATGATAATGAAGTTGTGAAAGGTACACTTAACATACAATCTAGAACTTATACTATCTTACAATCCACTCTTTTATATATAATTTTATTTTCTAAGGGTAAAATATTACCCCATCAATCATTAGATGTTGAATTAGCTGTGAAAAATCCTAATGGAATGGAAATCACATCACAAGTCTATGATTGTTATCCGATTGAATTTTGGGGGAATTTACTTCCTAAAAATATTTTTATTATATCTCTAGAGGAATTTCATCTGATTTTGGACATTAGTTAAATATCTCTATATAGATCATATATCATGTTCCAAGGAGGGGAAGTCATGTTTCATATTCTGAATGAACCAGTGGTTAATTTTTAGTGTGAGGAGGAATATGATCTTCTAATGGAAATTAATTACATTTTATGAGTCTTTATTCTTATTCATAAGGGATATTTATCTCATATATATGATTTGAAAATCAAAATCAATGATATAATATGATACGAGATTTGTTAGACATCTTTATAGAAGAGTTTCCTAGTATTCCTTTAAATCTTGAAGTTGAGTTTTTAATAGAAATAATACATGATAATAAAACAATCAAATACTACATATATAATGGAATTTATTGAGTTATAATAATTGAAGAAATAACTTTATTATAATCTTGATTATGGATTCATTCGGACAAGTTCATCACCATGGGGTGAACTTGTTTCTTTTATTAAGAAGAAATATTGTTTAATGTGACTCTACATTGATTATCAGAAATTTAATAAGATCATGATCAAGAATAATTATCCTTTACCTAATATTGATAGATGTTTTGATAAACTAAGAGGATCTTAATAATTTTCCAAGATTGAACTTTATTTTGGATACTATTAATTGTTGTTACATAGTGAAGACATACCAATGATAAACTTAATTATAAGGTATAGACACTATGAATTTATAGTTATGACATTTGGAATTATGAATTTCCTCATCATCTTCTTGTATCTTATGAATTGAGTCTTTCGATTTTTACCGTGATCAGTTTATGGTAGTCTTTATAGATGATATTCTCATATATTCTAAGGGTAAGGATAACCATAAAGATTAATTAAAGATTATAATAAATACCCTAATAATAGAGAAGATGTATGGAAATCTTAGTAAGTGTGAATTTTGGATATATAAAGTCTCATTTTTGTTTCATATAATCTTAAGTGAGGGTATATCCATAGATCCTTCTGAGACATAAGTCATTGAAAATTGTCCCGAACCAACCACTGTGACTAAGATTCATAGTTTTCTTGGATTGTATGGTTATTATCAATAACTTATTAATGATTTATAATATAAATATAATCCCATAAACATGTTAACATAGAGTGGATTCAATTATTTTTGGAATGAGGAATGTGAAGAAAATTTCAAGGAGATGAAGAGAAGGTTGGTCAGTGCACTAGTAATCACACTACCCGATAGTGGAAATGCGTTTGTGATCTATAGTGATGTATCTAAGAAGGGTATGGGATGTGATCATATAAATAGTAATATGGTGATATCATATTACACACAAAAATTTGAGTTTCAGGAGTATAATTACCTGACACATGACTTGGAGTTAACAACGTTAAAATTTTCATCAATGATATGAAGGAATTATATTTGTTGAGAAAGGTGTGACATATATACTTATCAAAAATTTTTATTGTTTATATTCACTTATAAAGAGTTGAGTATATAACAAAGGATATGGTGGGAATTTATTAATGATTATGACTGCTCAATACGTTACCACCATCAGAAGGAGAACAACATGGATAATGATTTGAGTTAAAATTATCTTGCTAGCTTATATATGATAAGAATAACAAAAGATCCAATATTTATTGATTTTGAAAGGATAGACCTTGAAATATTGAAGGAAGGGGAGAAATATTATCTTGATCAAATGATTGTTCAACCATATATCCATGTAAATATTAATTATGTTCATAAGGAATATATAGAGCTATAAAAGAAGTTGATAAATGTTCCTTAGTTAAACATTGATTTTGGGGGAAAAATAAAATTTAATTTGTGTCCTTGTTAAACCAAAATTAGGGAAGGATGTATTGGATGAAGATCACAATTCATCATTCTATATTCGTACTGGAATTACAAAGATTTATAGAGATCATAATGAGTATTTATTGTGGGATAACATAAAGAGACATATTGAAATGTATGTATCTAGGAGATTGGTATGCTAACAAGTTAAGGCTAAGTAATTTAAGTCTAAGGGTATGTTATAACCATTACCCATACCTAGATGAAAATAAGAATAAATCACCATGGATTTAATATTAGGACACCCCAATAAGTATAAAGGTAATTATTCTATTTAGGTTATATTAAATTTCCTTTACAATTCATCACATTTCATTTCTATAAATGAATATTCCTCTATTAATTATATTTCCTAGATATACATTAACAAAGTGGTAAGGTTACATGGGGTACCATATTCTAGGGAATCTGATCGAGATCCAATGTTTACCTTGAAGTTCTGAATAAGTATTCAGAATGAACTAGATATAGAGTTTTATTCTAATACTTATCAAAATTATATAGATTTTCATCCTAATATAAGAATTCAAACCCATCAGGTTATACAAATATTATTTTCTCAAAATTTAAAAGGTTATTGAAATCAACAACCTCTTATTTTTGAATTTTCATATAACAATAGATTTTATTCAAGAATTCATATGGATCATTATGAATCCACCTACAAAAATAAGTGTATAAATCTGACATGTTGATAAGAAGTTAGATAAAAAATATATTCAGACTCGTGATTGATAAGAAAAATGACAGAGAAGGTTGGAGCCACTCAAAAAAATATCAAGGACACTCATAATCAATAGATGAGTTTTGTTGATAATCATCAATGGGATATATATTTCAAATTTAGTGAGAATTTATTCTTATTAATTCCTCTATGGAATATTTTTATGATATTTGAAAATAAGGTAAAACTGATCCTTATGTGTATTGTCTCTTTTTAGATTCTTGTTCACATAGGGATGACAGCTCATCTCTTAGTTCTTCCACCAAACTTATGTCATTTTCATTATGTGTTCCATGTATCTATTTTGAGGAAGTAGATACCTGATACTTATATATACTAGACTCATAGGTTTTATAAAAATATAATGATATTTATTATGTTAAAAAATTGGTGAATATTCTAGATCATAGTGAAAAAGTGCTGCGAAACAAGACAACTCACCCAGTAAAGGTTTTATGGAAAAACTATAAATTTGAGGAAGTTACTTAGGAACCTAAGGATGTGATGAGGTAGAAGTATCCTCATTTTTCTATATCAAAGTAATTAAATTTCTAGGGAAAAATTAATTTTAAGGGGGGTTATATTGTAACTCCCCAAGATTATATATGTATTCATTTTAATGAAATTTTATGTATTTGATTGTTTTCTTTACACACAAACTTGAGCCAAAAAGAACCACAATATATTATAACATTTAATATCTATCCATTATATTATAAAGTATGAATATGATTAAATAAATTATGAAATATATTTATATAAATGCTTTTATTAATAAAAATGATCTATTAATACCAAAAAAATAATCATTAAGTTTTAATAAAATCTTTTTATGATTAAAAGACCTATTTTTCTGAAGAGATGTATTTTTCTAGGTTTTATAAAATTTTATATCAAAAAATATATTTATCATAATTAAAATGTGATTTTAATGAAATTTAATGGTAATTTTTGAATAATAATTTATACTTTAATATTCTACTAGTTAGGAATGATGTTAAAATCATTTTAAGTTAAAAAGTTATTTTTCTGAGAACTATTTTTATATGCATAATGGGTTTTTATTATAATAAATAAAATTAATCTTAATTGATGACCGATTTGAATGAAATTTATAGATTATATATTCAATGAGATATTTTAACATTTATCTAATAGTTTTTAAAAGGCAAGAAATTAAAGTAAATCCAGTTTTATGCTAAAAAATGCATTTTCCAAAAAAGGTTTCTCATTGTATTTGCACATTTCATAAAAATTAATTTCTTCCCCTTATATAATTTGGGTTTGATAAAATGGATTCTATATTTGGAATCACAATTTACAAATTTTTCAATGATGATAATTTATTTTTTGGCTATAATAAATTGTAAGAACAATAAAAATTTGTTACCACATTTAGTGTCAAAAGAGTTTACTAGAAGGGGGTTAAAATAATTGATAAAGCTTAAAGTTCCACTTAAAATTTTCTAAATATTATTTTAAATATATTTTAACCTTATATTATCTCCAGTTTTAATTCATGTCCATTTTTATCACTTTAAAATGAAAGTGACCTTATATTATTTAAATCTTTTAAGTAATTCTCTATGTGTCCCTCCCTTTGCTTAAAAAGGGATCCTCTTATTATCCCTTATTCACACAAATTAAGCCTTTAATCTTAGACATGCCTTAAACAAAACATTCCAAGTTTCATTCCATTACATATTAATCTTCCATTATAATCCTAAGACCATCCAAAAAAGGAATAAAGGGACATACAAAGGATGTATCTCAAAGAAACGGTGGTTAAAACTTCTTACAAAGCAAGTGTAACACCCTAATTTTTGAGTGGTCTTATTAATGAAGGTATAAACACATATTAAGTGATGTTTTGAAATTGGTGGATGTATCATGGGTAAATAATTATTTGTCAAGGCTTATGAAGCTTTGTGAATATTGGTTTGTAATTTAGAGATTACACTATCTGAAGCAACCAACACCATGCCATGGTGCAAGATATTTTGGATTTGGTTTTGCATAGTGTAAAATGAGAAATAGTAAAAATGAAATGGGAAATTCATGGTTATCGAGCATGGATCATATAGGAACACCCTGGGCTACCCCATGATATCCTTTTTAGAGGCTATAGAGAGGGAAAATAGAAAGGGTTTGGGTAGCACACCATAGGTATGGCCGCATAGGGATGGTGTCTCAAGAACACCATGGAGAAGGATAGACCATGGTGGTGTGTATGGTGAGGTTGGGATAGGTTTTCAAATTCCCAAAATATTTTTCATTATTCTTGTATTTTAACTAAATTAAAGGGGGAATGTGTATGGATTAATTGTTTTGGTTTTTAATAAATTTATTAATTAGTTATAACCCTTATTAATATAATCAACCATTATTATATTGGTTACTTTAATTTAGATAATTAGATAGTAATTCTATATGAAAAAACGGTGTGAGGTAAATCCTTCTTATTTTTAGGACTCTTTCCCCATTTTATTCATTTAATATCAACTTTTTTTTATTTAAAGGCTCCTTTAACCTTATATTGTTGGTACTTAAGGTTTGGGGAGATTTAGTAGAGAAATTTGGTGAGATTTTCTTGTTTTTTTATGAATCCATTATATTCTTTATTTAATTATCATGTAATGATTTGGTTGTTGTTTATTTAGACTTATAGAAGCCTAAAATCTCTTCACTTGTCAGTTTACTTGAGTAACTAAGTTCTTCTATCTTCAAATGGACTAAAATTCTAGTGTTGATGGTGGTTATTGTTGGGAATGTTTTGTATAACCCATTGTTTTTCCTTACTTATGTCTTGATCTATAAGCCATATTTTTTTTATGTGAACTAGTTCTAGGTGTTCTTGGAAAGTGAACTTATTTATTTTAGTGTATAATCATGTTTTGAGAGATAATTTTCTTGATAAACAATGAAGCAGACATTGGAACCCTCTAGGGTGGAACTTACTTACCATTTAGTGGTCATGTATATGATAATTATCATGATATAATGTTGTGTGTTGATATAATTATACCCTCTTGAGTTGATCACATGTTTTTTTGTGTTTTTGGGTACTATATCTTGTTTAGGATGTACAATGATGTGCCTTTGTATGATATGATTGGATTCCATGTGATTTATTTGGTATATATGATATTGTGTTATTCCATGCATGGTACCAAAGTTAAAAGTGGAACCCTTATGGATTAGTATCCCTATATGGGGGTCATGTTTTGAAGCTACATATGACTTGATAACATGAACGAGATAGACAATAGAGTATGATGGCCTTGCGTGGCATGAACTGGGGGGAATGATGGTCACATGTGATCAAACATAAGAGTTGATAGTGGGTCATAATGGTCTTATGTGAAATAATCTAAGAGATAGTAATGGGGGTATGATGGACTTTTTTGGTTTAACCTGAGGCTGTTAGCCTTGTGGCTATCATGGGTTACATGTGGGCACCATTCGTTTGACCATGGTTCATGACGTCTGTTATGAGTATATTCCAACATGGAGTTGAAGTGTAATAACCCAATATTTTACGGTATGTCTATTTTTTAATTTATCTTCTTCAATAGAATACATTACACAGAACAACGAGCTTAAAAAATGATTAAATATTGTTATTTAAATATGATATTTATCACCTTTTTGTTGGAATAGCATGAATGAATGAAATTAGGTAAATAATGAAAGTATATTTTACACATGTTTTTAAAATTAATTCAGTATTACCAACTAATTATAAATGAAAATAAAATCCAATTGAACATAAAGGATGTGTTGTCATAAAAAACATTTATGACCACAATTACATTTTATCTTAATTAATTAAATTAATTAATATTAGTGAAAGATATTAATAATGTTTATATGTTACATATTCAATAAAAGTTTTTAAATTCAAAAAATACTTTCAATATGATTAAGATAACAATAAATCCAATTTTAATCTTAAAAAGATAGATTTTCTAAAAGGAAATTTTACCGCTTTTTAATGGAGTACTTGTTTTAAATATATTTTTTTACACTTTTATAAATTATTTTTTACAAAATAAAATTCATTTTAAAATATGAATTTCAAAATTATCTTAGGGTGATTTTTTTGGTATTTTTTAGAAAATATTTATTTTCTAGTGAATAATGAAAAATACAAAATTTAATAAAATTGTAAATTTTAATATATGATTTGAATTAAATATAAATGTAACATAAATACTATATAGTTATAAATAATATAATATATTTCATCATTATACCTTATTTTTGAATAAGTATATTATTAGTCTTAAAATAACATTTCCAAGAAAACTGTTTTTAATTGTGTTTTATCAGTTTAATTTTAAATTAAATTCTACCACTTCTATGTTTAGAATTTTAAAAAATAGATTCCATATTTGGAATAATAAGGTAAAAATATAGTAAATGTAACACTTTTATTTTTGGTTAATATGAATAGTAAATTTGGTAGTTTTTTAAATATCACTATTAATGGAAAATTGAGTAATTTAGGTTAAAACTAAAATGATAAGAATCATAAAATTACCCTAAAAATTTCCCAAATATTATTGAATGATTTATATTCGACTATTTCTCCCTATGGTTTTAATTTGAGTTATTTAATGAAATATTTTACATGAAAATGACTTTGATGTTATTTAAATTAAAGAAAATTACAAAATGATACTTTCTTTGTCTTAAAGATCTCTAATGTGTCCATATGGTGAAAAATGTAGTTTTTGAATTAATATAAGTATCCATTTTGAAATTAAAAAACCTATTTTCATGATATAAATTTATTTATTATTTTTGGGAACCATTTGGATGAGATTATGATATTTATAATATTTTATTTAAGGAAAAGAAAAAAATGCCACATTCATATTTTAATAAATATATTATTTTTACTACGGTGCTATTCACAATTCATCTTAAAATATAGATATTATTTTTAAATTTAAACGATATATATACATCATGGTACTTTATTTTTAAATTTTAGCGAAGAAATAATTACCTTAAATAATTATACAACGATGATGCAATAATTATTTTATTAATGAAACAATCAAATAAATGATATTAAAAATATTAAAATAAATATAATTTAATTAATTAAAGTTATAAAATAATTTTATAGATTATTATGAAATATTAGGGATGTATTAAATAATTTGGTTCGAAGTTATCTAGTTTTCTTGATTCCCGTAAGGCCAAAGTAATGAATAGTGTCAAAATTTATACTAATTATATTTTTTCAAAATGATATATTAATAAATTATTTAAAAATAATAATATAATTTTTTAAATAATTTTTTTTATTTGGTCCAAAATTTCCTTATTTATTCATTTATGGTCCAATTTACATTTTATAAGTAAAAAATTAGCACCATCTAATATTAATTAAATTGTTACTATAATTAAAATTAAATTATGTTAACTAATATCAATCAAACTGATAAGGTTTAAAGTAAAAAATATTTAAAAAGTTTATTTTATTATGAGATTAAAAACTTATATCATCTTATATTATAATCCTCAGTCATTGGTTATATTTAGATAGAAAATAAATTTAATATAATTTAATATTTTGAGGATTTCCAAGGGTGCCCCTTAACTCAATTAAAAAAGGTCACTCATTCCTTAATTTCATTTAACCACCCTGAGCCTTCTAGATCAACAAAACTCTACCCATTTCTCATCTTAACACCCTTATATATGTTATGGTGGTTCTTTTACTTCAAAAATACTAATTATAGATCACTTGAGAATATATCTAAAGGAAGTCCGTTAATGAATAGGTAATCATTTCTACCAACTCATTCAAATCCATTTCTTATTTTATATCCTCTTCATGTGTTTTTTCTATTATAAAATAATAAATCTAGCATCATATATGTTCTGAAATGTTATTATGATTATGAAATAACCGTATTATACCTTTAATATATGCTATAAAAATTTAAATCACCACACATGTGTATGTACGACTTACCATATCCACGTAGTGGTGTTAGTCATTTTCTGTGTTGAATATTAAAAAAATGGTTTTAAAACTTATTTAACAGTTAAATATTATATTTATGAAATTAAATTTATTTTAGAAATGTTGTATATATACCCTATTTAAGATAATTGTCTTGGTGTTTTATTTTCCAATATAAAATAATAAATCTAGTATCATATTCATCCTGGTGTTTTATTTTACATTTCCTATCTCAACAGTTTTCCCAAAACCATTGTTATAGGTCTATCCCAAAACCAAATAAAAAAGGGCCTCTAAAACATTTCTATAGGATATACCAATTGTTTGGGTACCTATACCAATGGTTCAATATCATTGGTATAAGATATTTTTCTAATAGTATATAGGATGTTCAAACTTGTATGGTAGAAATCAGAAATAATGCCAGGGTTTATCATCTCACTTTTATTTATATGATATATTCCTTATTCACCATTTATTTATTATTTGTGGTGTATCTATAATTCCTTTTTATATGTCATATCATGAATCTTTTTTTCGTCATGGTATTAAATGTTTCATCTGATGAAAATTAATTTAATGGGGTATACAGTTCGACTGTTTTCATAGTAGTATAGAAATTATTAACCTGATTTCCAATCTTTGGGTTAAAAATATACTCCAATGATTATTTCATGCTATGATTATATGTAAAATGAATTTTTTATTATATTAATTTTTATTTAAACTTATTTTATTTTGATTTACAATGAATACCCATAATTGATTCATTTGGTTAATTCTCACACTTTTTTTTAAAGATACATTTTTAAACATTATTTTTTTTCAAAATTTGAAATAATTTTTTAAACTTATATGACATGATAGGTTTTTACTAATTTCATGATACCTTAATGTTTTCATGAATCCTTTAAAAGTTTTCATGGTTACTTTCCAATATATTTTTTCTTTAATAATTGTGTACTTTTTTTAAATAAATGATTAAAAAAAGGGTATTTCTCTTAAGAAATTTTCAATGATTTTGATAGAGTATTTTCATCTATGATAACACCCTATATTGAATATTATTAATAGTTTAGGTAGATATATTATGACACTATATACCATATTTTATTGAATATTTTATGATCATTTTGATTGGGGATCAATTATCATGACAATATTCACCATATTACTCTGGATAATTTATGTATTTGTTTATTGATTGGGGAAATTATTTTCCTTTCATATTTTTGTTTCAATATAAATGTATATATCGAATATGTTTCACACCATTCATATGAGGAATTCATTGGCCTTAGAAAATTTAGATCAAGGCTCGCTATAGCCCCTTAATGCATTGGTATGTCTCATAAGAGAAATAGATCAGGTTTTTCCTAAGGCCTTACCCATTATGTAGACATATTGGCCTAGGCCTTGATGGTATATTTTAGACATACCCAATTATGAATTACCTTATTGTGATATTAGTTATTGTTAATACATGTGATTATTAGAACAGTAGAATATCTATGGTTAAGTTTTATTCACATGTGACTATTTATATGTAATTATTTGATCATATTTTACTCCTACCATATTATGATCAAGATTATGTTTTAATGGAATTTTGTTTAGTTATTCACCTTAAATTATTGTTTATGATAATTGATGATAGATTCCATTGTATTCTTACCCTTACTAACAATATGCTATCACCCCTTCCTTATGTTTTATTTTCCCCAGGATTCCAAGATATATATTCTGATTGAATACAGGGACAATCTGAGAGAACATGGATGTTTCAAATGGAGTTTATATGTTTTATTTTATTTCAAGTTGTAATGTAAAATTTATTTTTGTATCTGTTTTTCCAAATCTAATAAACATTTTGGTCCTTTTGGATGGGATCTCTTGTTTATAGTACCAATAATATAATGTAAGGAACCCACTCTAGGATAATGGAGTTGGGGCCTTTATAGTTGGTATTAGAGAAAGTTTATTATAAACTTTGGAAAATATATTTAGGAAAACATAGATGTGAGAAAATAACCCTATGTTATAATTTTAGGATAACTATAGAATAATATCCCAAACAAACCATGTTTATGAGATTAGCTATGCATTTTTTTTTCAATTTATGTTAAGTATTTCACTAGTTTTGAGATTATATATAGTGACATGAACTAATCTAGCATACGTCATCATTTAGAAATGTATCCAAGCAGAAGGAATGTGAACTTCATCAATGTACATGATTATAATAGTTATAAAGATCATATCTTTTATGGTCTTATTCCAATATTTTGAAGGGAACCAATTTTCCAAACATTCTCATCATATTAGGACATTGTATCATGTGATAATGAGGCAAGGAAAGAATTATCTATGTATTATGGATTAAGAGGGAAGAAAAAATAACAAGAATACATCTAGAAAAAAGTTGGATAAAGGAATTAAGAGAAAGAATTATTTTCCACATGTGATAATTTTGGAAAGAAACACCATGATACTTTCCTAAAAGGAATGAGAAGCTTTAATAATTATGGAGAGAAAGGTTAAATTACTTGTGATCACAATGGTAAGAAAAAGGTTTCCAATTTAAAATTATTCAAATAAAAGTACATGGGACACTATGGAAATCAATGTCTCAGGCATGAAAATAATATACCCCAAAAGAGGATAATTGATCATGGTCAAGATTATGATACTACAAAAAATGAGGAGAAATGATTAATATGAATATTTTGGGATTCAAGAATTATATTATTTGGGTATTTCATAAATAATGATATGGTTATTATAATCATGAGATATGCAAGGATTGCAATGTGGTACTTATTTTTAAGGAATTGGAAGCGTGTGATGAATAACACTAGTAATCAAGAGAAGTGATTCTGTTGTTTTTTGATCTTCTTGAAAACACATTACTTGGGTAAGAGAACTCTAAATATGTGCTTGATGTTGAGATAATTAAAAATAGATGTTTATGGGATAGTATTGATAACCATGAAGGTGGTTAGTGATATGATGGTTTATGTTATGTTGGAATTATTAGATGTTTGGATTTAAGGAATATATTCAACAACCTCATATTTTACTCTTAGAAGCATGCCTGTTTCATAAAGGTTTAAAGGAGATAAATGTATTCAAATATTTGGTATGTGGAAATAATAGATATATTATTTGGGGAAATATTATGTTAAGTTGATTTTGAAAATTTAGTGACCTTCCATTTAATTTTTGGTCTTTAAATTTGGGTAGTCATATTTTGGATGAGTCTTAAGTTTAACTACTTGTGGAATGGATTAAGGATAGTATTGATTAATATTAAAGTATGATTTATCATATTGTATATCTTCTGCTAAATATTTCAGTTTCAAAAAAAATTAAATTATGAAGTAATTAATTGTAGATCTTATGATTCATAAGAGCGCTTCAAGCATAAAAATTTATCTTGAATATTAATCTCTAGATTTAATAAATGATGTATAGATAGATCGATGCATAAAAAAAGGATGATATTATGAAAATGAAAGGAATCAAGTAAGTTTATTTTATCAAGCGATTATCTGGAAAGTAAAATAAACCCTCCAATATAGGAAAATGATTTTGGAATAAAATATCATCTATTTACTTTTATTTATGAGAAATCAGTGGTCTTTTAATCGATCAAAAATTTATGGTTTTGTGATGGTATTCTTTTTAATGACTATAAAATCTTTCACTATCTATCAAAAATTTATATTTAGTTTTATTTTCTATGTCCATTTTTTCACTTACCACAAATTTTCTCCTATAAAAAACCTAGTTTTTTTGGTGACCATCACATTATGATTTCCCTCCATTTATGAACTAGTTTTATTAACCATGTTGATGATGTGGGATTTACACAATGGTATTTTAGAATAAAAACTTCTTGATTAATTTTTTTTTTTAAATTTATAGGAAATTATTTTATTTAGCAGGGGGAATTTAAAAACCCAATATTTTATGGTATGTCTGTTTTTAAATTGAACTTTTCCAATAGCTTACATTACACAGAACACTGAGCTTAAAAAAATGATTAAATATTATTATTTAATTGTGATAGTTATCACATGGCTATTGGATTGGTGGAAATGAATGGTATTAATTAAATTATTAAAATATAGTTAAAAAATGTTTATAAAATGAAATCATTGGTTACCAATTAATTAAAAATGTAAATAAAAACCAATTGAATATAAAGGTTGTGTTCTTTTATAAGAAACTATTTTTATGACCACAATATAATTTTTTCTTAATAAATTAAATTAATTAATTTTAGTGAAATATATTAATAAAATTTATATGTTACATATTCAATAATTTTTTTTAAATTCTACCAAAAAATTTGATAGGCTTATGACAAGAATGAATCCAATTCTAAGCATAAAAACATAAATTTTCTAAAAGATAATTTTATCACCATTTAATGAAGGACTTTTTCTAAATATAAATTTTTATACTTTCTAAAATTAAATTTTAAAAAATAAACTTAATTTTTAAAATTATAATGTCTAAATTATCTTAGGGTGAATTTTTGGTATTTTTAAGAAAATATTTATTTTCTACTGAATAATGAAAATACAAATTTTCATAAAATTATAAATTTTCATCTATGATTTCAATTTTAACTCAGTATAAAATAAATAATATTTAGTTATAAATAATCTAATTTATTTAATAATTATACCTTTTTTTGGAATAAGTACATTTTTGGGCTTAAAAATACATTCTCAAGAAAACTGTTTTTAATTGCGTTTTATCAGTTTAATTTTTAATTAAATTTTGCAACTTCTGTGTTTAGAATTTAGAAAAATAGATTCCATATTTTTAATAATAATTTCCAAATTTATTAAATAGACTCATTTTATTTTGGGTCAATATGAATTGTAACTTCAGGATTTTCTTTAAATAACCATAGTTAATGGTAAATTGAGAAATTTAAGTTAAAAATAAAATTATAAGGATTAAAAAATTACCCTAAAACATTCCCAAATATTATTGGATGATTTATATTCGACCCTTAACATTTAAGGATTGAATTTTAGTTATTTAATAGACACTTGTCCATGAATATGACTTTAATATTATTTAAATTAAAGAATGTCACAAAATGTCCATTTCTTTATCTCAAAAATCTCTTATATGTCCATATGGTGACAAAGGTAGGTTGTGAACAAATAAAAGTATCCATATGGAAATTAATAAACATATTTTTAGGATATAATTTTATTTATGATTTTTTGGAACCATTTAGACAAGGTTTTGATATTTATAATATTTTATTTAAGGAAAATACTGAAATGTCACATTCATATTTTAATAACTATATTATTTTTACTATGGTTTTATTCATTAAATATATTTTTATATAGATATTTTTTTTTCAGTCTAAAATATTTATCTATATCATGGTATTTTATTTTTTATTTTTCAGGGAATAAATAATTGCCTGAAATAATTATGCAATAACGATTCATTAATTATTTTATTAATGAAACAATTAAATAAATTATATTAAAAATATTAAAATAAATATAAATTGAATTAATTTATTATTTCCAAAAATTTTATGGATTATTATGACATATTATAAATTTATTAATTTTTTTTCAATGTTATCACGTTTTCATGATTTCCTTAAGGCCAAAGTAATTAATAGTATCAAAATTGACACTAACGATATTTTATCAAAATAATATTTTATTAAATTATTTAAAAATTATAAAAAAATTATTTAAAAATAAAAACTTGTTTATTATTTGGTATAAAATTTTATAAAGTATTAATTTATTTCCCAATTTACATTTTAAAAGTAAAAAATTACAACATTTTAATATTAATTAAATTGTTACCATAATTAAAATTAAATAATGATAACTAAAGGAAATCAAAATGACAAGGTTTAAAGTGAAACAAAAAACATGCAAAAATTTTATTGTATTATTATATTAAAACCTTATCTCATATTATATTCTAATTATTAGTCATTTGAATTTATTTTTATAGAAAAATAATTTATTACAATTTATTATTTTGAGGATTTTTAAGGGTGCCCCTCACCTCAATTATAAAAGGGAACTCCTTACATCATTTCATTTCACTACCTTAAGACTTTTAAATTGAACCAAATATATTAATTTATCCTTATAATATCTTTATCCATGTTCTAGAGGTTCTAGTACAATAAAAAGACTAACTCTAGATTCCTTGATAAGAGATCTAAAGGAAGTCCACTGATGAAGAGACAATCATTTTACCAACTCATTCAAATTCATTTTTAATTTTACTTCCTATTCAAGTATTTTTTTCATTATAAAATAATAAATATATCATAATATATATACTGTGATGTTATTATGATTACTAAACAACCATATTCTACCTTTTATCCATCCTATGAAAAACAAAAGCACCACACGTTCATATATATGACTTACCGTCTCCACATAACAATGTAATTAATTTTTATTTGTTAAAAAATAAAAAATGGTTCTAAAATGTATTTAATGATTAAATATGATATTTATGACATTAAATTTATTATATAAATTTTTTATCTATACCCTATTTAATAGATACAATACTTTTAGGACAAAACAAGCATGAAAAACAACGTAATTAACACCCAAAATAGTGAAATGGATAAATATTATTAATAAATGGGTGATAAAACATTATAAAAGGATAATATATGATATGATAAATACTAATATGATTCAATTATAAGCTAATAAAATGTTTGAAACCATTATAATGGAGTTTTATACATGTACTATGGAAATCAAACCTAAGGTAAGAGTTTCTCATCTCACGTTTTGTTTTGTGAGATATGTCTTATTCACAACTTATTTATTGTGTGTTATGTATTTTTAACCCCCTTTGATGTGTCATATACGAATATATTTTTCTTCATGGTATTAAATGTTTCATTTGATGATCACTATTTTTATAGGGCATAAAGTTATACTGTTTTCATAGTGGTAAGAGAATTCTTAACACAATTTCCATTCTATGGGTTAAACATCTACTCCAATGATTACATCATGGTTTTATTATGCATCAACTGAATTTTTATTATACTAAATTTTATTTACAATTATTTAATGTGAATTTATATCTAATACACATAATTTATTCATTTGGTTAAAAATCACACTTTCTTATCAGAATAAAATTTTAAATGTCTATTTTTATTCAAAATTTAAAAGAAATATTTTTGAAACTTATACAACATGAGAGGTTTTTCTACCTTTAATTATGCCTTAATTTTTATTAATAATCCTTTAAAAGTTTACAAGTTTATTTTCAAAGAAAATGTTTTCTTTTATAATTGTGTAGTTTTTAAAATAAATGATTCCAAAGTAAAAATGGTATTTCTCTTAAGAAATTTTCAATGATTTTGTTATAGTATTTTCATCTATGTCAAAACACTTTAATGAATCTTATTATTAATTGATTTTGATATATTATGATATATTCTATCATATATTGTTGAATGGTTCATGACCATTTTGATTGAGGATGTACTGTCTTGATAGCATTATCCATATTACTCTAGATAATTTATGAGTATGATTACTAATTGGGGGAATTATTTAAATTTCATATTATATTTCAAATATTAAAATAAATTTTGAATATGTTTCCTCCCTTTTATATGGGGAATCAATTGGACATAATAAGTGTTTTCTGGGGCCCGTTATATCCCCTCTATGCATCGATAGGTCTCACAAGACAAATTAAACTGGGTTTTGGTTGAGGCCTTTCCCATTATATAGTCTTATTGGCCTAGGCCTTCATAGTATGTTTTAGATGTCCCACATTATGAATTACCACATTATGATATTATTTATTAATAATTCATGTGATTATTTGATAATAAGAATATTCATGTTTAAGTTTTATTCTCATGTGATTATTTATATGACATTATTTGATCAACTTTTTTTCATGTAATATTATACTCAAGATTATGTTTTAATGGAATGTGTTTTTAGTTATTCCACTTGCCTTATTGTTTATGATTATTTATGATAGATTTTTATATATGATTACCCTTACCAAGCATCTGAGCTCACCCCTTTCTTATGTTTTATTTTTCCCCATGATTCCAAGATATATATTATGATTGACATGCAATGATAATCATAGAAAATAGGGATGTTTACAAATGAGTTTATATGTTACATTTAATTTCAAGATGTAATGTAAAATTCATGTTGGTATTTATCTTTCCAAATCTACTAAACTATTCAGTCCTTTGGAATGTGATCTCTTGTTTATAGTTCCAATAAAATAAATTAAAGCACATGCTTTAGACTACTAGAGTCGGGGTCTTTACTTGAAGTAGGTACGACAAGGGGTTTACGGAGGGTTGGTTAGTGCATGACCATTCATTATAAAATTTTATTTTATTTCTTATGTTTTTATTTGTTGTCATTATATACAATATTAGACATGTGAACTCTTATTATGGACATGTTGGTGCTATCTTACTGAGTTTTATTACTCACACCCTATATGGGCATCTTGTTGCACACGAAGACTTCATGTATAGGGATCCATCAAAGGGAAAGGGGGCCATGGTAGACAAATGAGTAGTAGAGAATGGAGATGGTTGGATAAATAGAACATATTATAGAGTATTTTCATAGTGTTACTCATGTATATATTTGGTTTCACTTATAATCTAATTTGGATTCCCATATTGGGATCCTGATTTATTTATTTATATGACATGTGTTCCATTTGATATTAAATTTTGATTATTTATTCTTTATCCTTGATTAATTTTATGTGTTTTATAATTTATCTATATTTTTGGTGAATTACTATGACATAGAGGGTATAGACTCTCCACTGATAGAATTAATATCCTCTCTTATAGTTAGTAGACTCTTACATATAGGGGGTGTGCATGAGGTCTTGTGGATCTCCAACATGGAACCGGTGGTCTGAGTTTGGGTGTTACAAAATCAAATCATAGTGTAATTTTTTTATATTTATTTTAACAAAACTGGAACATGGTAGAAAGGAGATAGGATGTGTAGGACTCTGGTAGGGTAGTTTTATGTTCCTATCGAACTCATTTGCAATGGACCTATGAGTTACCATTGATGGGTTTTTTGTTATGGGTTTATAATATTTTTGGTGTATTCATGCATCATAACTTGACATATAAGATAACATTCCACATATATATATATACATACTGTATGTTTTATACTAGTTCTCGGATTTAATGCCTTGAATTAAGCTATCTTTTCAAGATAGACTTTTATTCTTTGATTGAGTGATATATTTGTTTTACACACTATTGTAATGTATATTTTTTACATTAATTATTTAAAGTAGAGAATGATGTTATGTTTTGTACACACACACACACACACACACACACACACATATATATATATGAGTTTGACAAATGTGTAGGGATGAATACATTGGTTACTTCTAATAGGGATGTACATTGGGTTATGGGTAGTATCTTAGTAGAAAATTTGTGTGATCATATAGTTTGATTATGATCTATCCTAATGGATTTAGATGTTCTAAATTTTTTCTTCACATATCTGAAGATGCTACCATGGAGGAGACTGATGGGTAACTGATTGACATTGGTTGATATGCTCTTGACAGGTTGGATAGCCATATTCCACCACCTACTATATAAGAGGGTACAATAGAGCATGCTACCACCCCTGCTCTAGTAGAACAGGTTGTAGTCCCACCTCCGCTTAGAGTCCTTCCATTTGTTCCTGTACGAGGCATAAGGGAATTGAGGTCCATGACCTACTATTCCAGGGACTACCAGATTCAACATCTACTAGTATTTTCGAGAACAAGTGGGATAGAAGATTCATAAGACTAGATAGATATCATCATGGGAGATGTTGACCTCATTGTGATACCTGAGGTTAGAAAGGTGAAGCTGGAAGTATTCATATAATAGGGACCCACCAGGAGGTTGTGAGGTGTGACAAGACATGCTAAAAGATGTGAGGGTATCACTTGGGAGGTATTTAAGAACCTATTTTAATTTAATTATTTCAAGATACATTGCATCTAGACCAAGAATAAAAGTTCTTGGATCTGTAATGTGGATCTATGATGATATCTGCATATCCCACTCATTTCACTAAACTACTTCATTTTTCTCATCTATTAGTTGGAAATGAGATACATAAAGCCCAAAAGCTAAAGATACATCTTCATACCAATATCAGGTGTTATTTATTATGTTTTCATCTAACGATACACCCAAAGGTTCAATGCAAGGCCTTGATTGTTGAGAATGGTATAGAGGATGATCGAGAAGTTGGTCTTCTTTAACCATGAATATCCAGGCAGGTGGACCACATACGACAACTATGAGTGTTTCTTTTGATACCATGAAGAGGAAGATTGAGGACACACAACATAGTAATGGTAAGTATGTGGAACAAATATAGGTTTCTTTAGTTCCCCTAGGAGGATATACACAATGCTTTATATATGGAAAGACCACACATTATCACATGTCCTACACATCACCGTTGATCAAGTATCATCAGTGTTGTAAGATAGGGAATCTACAATTTTTATTCTGAAAGGATTAATAAATGATGTCTCATGGGGGTTTGAGTTATATGTACGCATCTATCTAGGGGACAAGATGAGGTCCTCAATGGTAGGCATAGATTTATCCAATGATGATGACATAAGAAAGTTAGTCATATCAAGATTATGGTCATGGAGACAAGGAAGGCCAATTATATGAATTAGATTGGACTACAAAAGAAGGTGATGAGGTATCATCTAATATTTGAGGTATGTCCATAGTAAATTCTACATTTTCTACATGTTTTTTGATACCAGTGCTTCCCATCTCTTTAAATCTGCATAGGTTGTTACTGGAATTGACCTACCAGTCAAGTTATCTTCTGAGTTTCTTTCCCCTGATACACCATAAAACATGAAATTAGATCATATTTATTGATTTTTTTAATTTCCTATAGTCATTATAAAATATGGAAATCTATGAGACTTCCTAATTCTATATTTGATGAGATTAGATATGATTTTTGGAATAGACTAGATGAATAGATTTTGATCCCACATCAACTGTTATAGGATATGGGTATCATTTACATCAACCAAGGGAGAGAGGTATTTGATGACTAATGATTGGGAGTTAGGATTAGGTTGAATGGGTCGAGACATGATCTATATTGGGATGATTATGGTGCCAATTTAATGATTGGATATTTTAATAGGATCAGTGGTAACCCCCTCAGCTTTCCTTCCAGATGTGGATCTCTATCAAGATGTCTTACAAGATAAATTCATAGGACTTACCCCATTAATAGAGGATTTTAATAAGATATATAAATCATTATAAGTACACAAACCATTTTTATACACCTTGTTATATGGTGTTGACCAATTTGATGGAGATAATGGTACAAATCAAAGAATTGGAGAAGAAGGGATTTATCAGGATGATAATAGCATCAAGGTAGATGGTAGTATTTGTCTCTACATAGATTAAAATAAGTAGAATCATGTGATGGTAAAGAATAAGTTCCATTTTCCTTATTCATGGCCTATTTTATTAGTTGTGGGGATCCTAATGGTTATCCAATATTGATCTCTGACTAGGTTATCATTAATTGTCGGTTAGAGAGGGGGACATCCTAAAATGATGTTTATATGTAGGTATGGGTTTTATAAGAACTTTTTCATACTATTTGGATCTATGTATACACCATAAGTGTTCATGGATCTCAAGAAAAATATATTTCACCCATATAAGGATTTTTTCATCATGTTGTTCATTGAAGATATCCTCACCTACTCACCAACCCTAGAGCATCATGCCAGGAATCTCAAGATAGTTCTGAGTACACTTAAAGAACATTAGATTTATTCTAATCTATCAAAGCATAAATTTTGGATTTAGGATGTGAAATTCCTAGGGAATGTGGTTTTAGAGATTGGTATATTAGCTAACCTGAAGAAATTTGAGGTAGTTATGTCCTATAAATGTCCTCATAACATGTTTTAGATCAAACATTTTATGGATTTAGTGAGATACTCTCAGTGTTTTATCCAAGTAATCTCTCATTTATCAACACCCATGACCATATTGATGATGATAGGGGTTAGGTTTCAGTGATAAAATCCATGTGAAGATGATTTTATTAAATTAAAGAGAAGGTTGACTACAACTCTAGTGTCGATTCTTCCTAAGATAAGGATTGGTTATACCAATTACTGTAATTCATCAGGAGATTATTTGGGGGAAGTGTTTATATAGAGGGAGTTATTAGTAGCTTATGGGTTATGTTATTCACAACCCCATGAGTATAACCATCCTACCCATGACTTGGTTCTTGCATCAGTTGTCCATTATTTGAAGTGTTTTTAAAACTATCTCTTCAATGAGAGTTTGATTGTCGGCATAAACCATAAGATCCTTCACTATATCCTCACACAAAAAGACCTAAATTTTAGGAAGAGGAACTAGGTAGTGTATCTATAGATGTTTGAGTTTAATATGCCATATTCATTAGGTAAAGTTAACAACATTTTAGATTCTCTAATCCATAAAATTCCGGTAGCTCATGATCTTGGTGAACGAACTTCAGAGGAATAGTGATGACTAATGATCTTGTTAGCCAAATGGAGAATTAATGATTCTGAGGATTAAGGATTAATGATATGTTCTACATTAGTGGTCAAATTTTATTTGGTATACTAGTCAAGAATCTAACCCAGTGTGTGTGGTGATGAAGGAATGACTAGATGGCGGTGACTTGATACCTGGGTGGTTGTTGGACGATGATGATGTGATCCTTGTACATGGGAGATATGTAGTCCCCTATTCCATTAGGAAAGAACTAAATAGTGAATTACATACCTCTATGTGGGTAGTGTATATTGGATTTATGAACATATACCATGAATTTAGGTGATAAATATGGTGGCTAGGGATGAAGAGGTACATTTCTGGATTTATTTCCCAATTCCTTACTTTATATAGGATAAAATTTGAGCCCCATTATTATGGTGGTTTACTCTATAAACTTCTAATTCCTACTTAGAAGTGGGATGATTTCATGATGGTATTTTTTTATAGGGTTTCATAGGATACTGAGGATCAGTGATTCAATTTGGGAAATTTTTGATTGTCCAATGAATGTTGATCATTTATTACTAACCTATAAGACTCACATAGTTGATGAGTTGGAAAATATTTATTTCAATCAGATAACATTATTTCATTGAGTTAACTTGATTATTTCATATGATATATAAAATTTTTTACGTCCTGATTCTGGAAGGGATAGTAGAAGGCCTTAGAGACCCATATTGGAGTGAGAACAGTGTACTATCCCTAGATAGACAGAATGTCAGAGAAAATGATTTATATATTTGATAATATGATTAGATCTTGCACCATAGACTTTAGTGGAGTGTGGGATAATAAATTAGACTCGGTTGAGTTTGTATATAAAAATAGTTTCTGGATTTTGATTCAAATGAAACCTTATACGGATCTATATGGTATGACATGTCATTTATTTTGTTCTTTGTTGGAAAAGGCTGGTGAGGAAATAGTTGTGAGGCCTAGTATGGTATATGATACCTCTTAGAGAGTGTTTACGATTTATAAAAAATTGATAAAAACTCAAGGAAAGTAGATATATTATTCCCACAAAAGGATGAGAACTTTTGAGTTCACTATAGGTGATTTATTTTTTCTAAGAGTGACTACTTGGTTAAGCCACTTATGCTTGCGAATGCAAGGTAATATAGAACAGTGTTATGTTGGACCTTCTAAGATCACTGAGTGACTTGTAACAATAACATAACATATGGATATTACTTCACACTCTATGGTATGAATGATGTGTTTCACGTGTCTTATATATGAAGCTAAATACTTTATCCTATGAATGTTATCAACTGTGAAGGTGTTGATCCACATCCTGACATATCGTATGTGCAATATCTCGTCAAAATTATAGTCTGGAGAGAGGAATTCAAAAAAGGGATAACATAACCACTTATCTAAATACTATATAATCATGGATAGATATAGAAGGAAACTTCAGAGTGGGAATATTACAATAAGGTGCAATGCATTGTTTTTTTCAAGGTAGACTCTGGAGATAAATCTCCTAGATGATAAATTCTTAGAGGGGGATAATTGAAATACCCTCGTTCTTGGGTGGTTATGTTAATGAAATATATATAATGTATTAGGTGATATTTTGATCCATGATATTCATATATTGGGTCCAGAATGATTTGGTGAGGCTTGTGAAGATTTAGGAATCTTATTTTACATTTTGGAGATCACACTATCCAAAATTATCCACACCAAATCCCAGTGAAAAATGTTTTGTATTTGGTTTTTCAATGTGTAAAATAAGAAAAGGGAAAATGGATTGGTCAAGTAGCGGTGATCCGACATGCCTCCTATTTTCCATGCCCTGAGCTTCCCCACCACATCCATTTTAGAGGCCATAGTGAGGGAAAAAATATTGGGTTAAGGTATCACATCATATGTCTATTCATGACTTGTTGGCGTCTAAATAAAACTATGATTATGGCCATTCCACGATGATAGGAATGGTGATGGTTGGGATGGGTTTTTTAAACTATCAAAATCTTCTCACTTTTTCTGAGATATTGACCAATTAAAGGGGAAATTCATGTCAATTAAATGCGGGGTTTTAAATATATTAATTAATTGGTTCCAACTTTTATTAATCAAATATTATATTCCTATCGTGTATTAATTTAATCAATTGGGTTCTAGATGATTTCAAAATGAACCTAGTTTGTGAGGTTGACACCTATTCCATTTCCAATTGTTTCCTTATTTAATTCATTTCATCTCAACTAATTTGTTTGATTTAATGAATCATTCCACTTTCTATTGTCAGTGATTCTGATTTAGGGTGATTTATTAAAAAAATTCATTGAGTATTTATTGTTTCGGATGAATTCCTTCTTAAATGATCATGGAATAGGGTTATTATCATTGACTTATACTTATAGGATCCTTGAATCTATTCAATCTCCATTGTACTTGAGTGACTAAGTTGTTATTCCATTAACCAGACTTGGATTTTACTATTGATAGTGGTTGTCATTAGGTTAGTGTTGTTATACACATTTCTATGTTCTTCATTTTGTATTTCTATAGAAAAAATATTATTTTATGTTAACCAGTTCTAGGAGTTCTTAGGAAGAGAGTTTGTCTTGATTGGTCTGTGAATGTAGATTGTGAGATAAAACCCTTCGAAAACCTTGATGTTTACATTGACAACATTAAGGTAGTAAGTTATTTATCATGTAGTGGTCATTTATATGATCATTAACATGATATAATTTTGTGTGTTGATATGATTTGGCCATGATGATTTGATCACATATGTGTTTTTGTGTTTATCTAATATCTACTTTTTATGATGTACTCTGATTTGCTTCTATATAATATTATAAGGACTTGGCCTTAAACATCACATAATCTTGAATTAAATGAATAATTCACATTTAAGATCTTTTTAGGTTTATAGTTTTAGAGAATTAGGCATAACGATTACATTACATCTCAAAAATTACAAAGTAGACACTTCTACTCAGTTTAATTTTTTTATTCATAAAATAAAAACTCTGTAATAAATGAGACATGTCTAGTTCCATGTTTTAAATAGCAAGAATTTTCCTTGATCCCATCCTTGACCGTATTCCACTTTATGTCCTGTGAAAAAATTTCAAAAACATGGGATGAGCATAAAAATCTCAGTAAGGGATGCACAAAGAAGGAAAACTATTAGATTTTCAAAACAACAAGTAATCCATGAATACTTTATCATAAGTAATAATTTTCCCCTTTATGAAGTAATAAATACTCTTCATTGAATAAAAGATCATTGATTACCCTATTGTAACCAAAATATTACCATAAAACCCATATAAAGAACACATAACATATAAAGGTAACTTGGTATATAAATTCTTTTAGTGGAATAACCTTACAATCGACTTCCACAAATATCACTTAATGGAATAGACATACGGCTGACTTCCATACCCAATGCATTAGAGGTTATAACATAACCACTCGTCCTGATTTATCATGGAACCACCCATCATGTGGTTTATCATGTAACCACCCATCAAATGTCAAAGTAAAATTATAACACATAAAATATTGAAAATATAAACATTTCACCAATAATATTTCATTTGAAATCACAAGAAGTAATTTTAAGATATTGAAATAATCCTTCCATTTTCATAAAACATTTAAAAAGAGATTTTTGAATCAAAGTGTCCCACAACACATTGAAGATTTTAATGGAATTATAATTTTAAAACATTAATGTCCATAAATATAAATACTCAAAACCATTTCTAAAACATGAATAATAAAGATAATTATTTAGAATAATAAATCTTTAAAACATTTAAAACGATATTTTTGTTAAAGAGTTTTTAATCAATTGAGAGACTCTTGAATACAAATAATTGGGAAATAAAATTTAATCTGAACATTATAATGTCATGAGAATAAATGGATTAATGATATAATATGACAAAGGACAATATATACACCATATAAGAGTGAATTGGTTCCTAACAACAATGAAGTCTCAATGGAAATGTAAATTGATATGAAATCCCTTATAAAGATGGTATCCTTAAATTAAGGATAAATAAATCGCATAATTATGTGTGAAAAATATAAATACACCCAACATAAGTGGAGATTAAGTTTAAAACAATTATATTTAATTCACACATATTCTTAGGACGACATATTGAAGAAGTAAAAGTTTAACCCAAAGAATTGAAATTGGGTTAAGAAGTTCCCTTGAAACAATTTGAAAGCCTAACAGTGTCACTTTATAATTCAGAAAATGAGATGATGAGATAAAAAGGGTATCTAATTAATTGGAAATAAAAATTACATCAATAAGGATATAGAATAACATATCCCAAAATAATAATATGTAAATTAAAAGACATAACAAAAATAATTCTTTTAAAAAGAGGAGGGAGAAAGGTTCCCTTACCGATTTGGTAACTTACAAAACATACGCCACATGATAGAATGACCATACAATGTAGATATAAATACCAATAAATTAAATTATATTACACAAAGAGTATAATCATGGGCATTACATACACCACTCAAAGGAAATGGTGACAAATATAGCATGGATCACATGGGAATAAAAAGTGAGATAAAAACCCCTTACCTCGTTGTAATCAGTCGAGTCATATGAACAAAAGATAATAACCACCAAATGAATCACACAATACCATGAATATAAAAAGAATCATGATAATATATATCAATGGAAGTATTCATTAAACCACAATCAATACATAAGTTGCGAACCAGGGAAATATCAACGAATTAAAAGTTAGATAAGAAAATCCCTTACCTCGTCTCCGACTTGACTTGTTTGTTCCTTGTTCTTCCTGAATAATATACTTAAGTTAATTTATACTTGATTTATAACCATTATTCAAGTTTATTATTCTTTTTATATCACTTATTACCATGTTATAGAAAATATGTAATCATTTATGTTAATAATGGTCGTTTTGTCGACATTTGGTACTTGAGTAAAAAAAAAACACCTTTTAATTACCAGTTGTCTATGTGGTCAAGAGTCCATTATCTCTAGAATTATATTCATGATTTAGATATATTATATATCATATATATTCAATATATATATATGTATTCATAATAGTACATAACATTGGGAGATAACAAATGAAATACACTGTTCATGGAGACGGTAAGCTGTACGTACGCATGAACACTACTTTCATTTTTATTTCGTATTTTAATTAAATTAAAACTTAATGATACATAGTTATATTATAATTCCAGTATAATATAATATATAATTTCAATAACTTAATCCTTTATATGTCCCACGCATGGTATAAACGAGTCATATCACTTTGAGAGGGCGGTAGTCCGCACTTCCTTAAATTAAATTATCGCGTTTACTCATAATGGAAACCATAAAAGCATGACATAAATTAAAAATACATAAACATAAAGAAAATATATACATAATATATATCATATATAAATACAGTGACATAATAATGGCCACCATAAGAGGTGGTAGGAGATAATTGAACAATCATCATTTTGTGAGGTGTTAGTTTTCCCCCCACAGAAACCATATGTTCTTTACCCATTAGATGAAGGTGTGTGTAAGTGTAGTTAGAATAATTCTCATAACAACACCCTAGTATATTTAGGATACTGGTGTTATTATAAAATAATGGAATAAAAATAGTTTAGGTGTTGTAGAAGTAAAATAAAATAAAACAAAATAATTTAAGAGAAACTATTACCTTTAATTTGGGTAACTCCCTTTGGTATGAACCAAAAAGGTTTCTTGAAGTTCCTTCTTCCTAAAGTAAGGCTTCTAAGAGGAGGATAGCGATTTAGGGATCTTAATTGGGTAGAGTTTGGACAAGCCAAAAAGGCTTGAGAGGTGTGAGGAATTGGTTATAAGTGAGGGCTTTTTATAAGGGGGAGGAGGGGCTTTTTAGGAAAGTGTGATAATATTATTTTATTATAAAATTATATTCGGTTTCTAAAGGTCCAAAACTCATTAAGGTAGAATATAATATGAATCATCGTCAAAATAAATTCATCAAATAAGAATTGGATAGGTTTGGATGTTATTTTAATATTTATAATCTTATTTATTTAAATCATTTATTAACGAGGTAAACAATGCATCATTATTGTGTCATAAATAATATAATTTATTCGATGTATAATTTTTTAAAAAAAATACAATGATGTAGGAAATATTTTTATATTTATAATGAATATTTATAGTTGAAAAGATAACTTATATAACACCATGTAAAAATTAATTTACAATGAGATATTTGTTTATGTCATTTTTACCTTACTTTAAGTTAATTAAAATAGAGTGTCATTATCATTAATAAGTGGCTTCATGGGGGTTCCAAAAACGACCCAAGGATTCCCATGGTCGTCCATTACTCATCCAATAAGGTTAGGATAAGTGTTAAGGTAATTTTGAATTATTATAATATTCTTTTTACCTTGAATTACCATATTTATCTTTAACCGTAGTAAATAAAAGTCAAAAGTTACTATTCACCAAAAATTATTTTCATCTTATTGAACCACATTTTACTTACTAATAACAACCATGTATGTCAGATTTTCAGAATTCAATTCACAAAAGCAGTAAAATTTCATTTAAATGAAAAAGTTAGTTTTTTTAACTACTACTAAGTGGTTTTACTATTTGTCAAAAATTGAAGCTTTTTAGAAAAATACAAAAAATTCAGCCTACGATTTATTTGATAATCCGAATTCAAAAATGAATTCTATTTTACCAAATTAAAAACATAGAAGTTGCATTAATAAATTTAAAATTAATTCCTGTTGTCAAAACAAATAGCGTGTTTTTAAGAAACAATAACTATCAAAAGATTAACACTTGTTTATGTCCAATTTTAAAGTGAAATTAATTCCAATGAATACCATTGGATTAAATGGTAAAAATATAATATAATTACACTTTAATACCAATTAAAAATATAATATAACTATATAAATAAATTATATTAGAAATCAGTCTTGAATTAAAATACAGTATTTTCACTATTCATCAAAAAACAGAATTTTATCAAAAAAATACCAAAATTTTACGCAAAGTGAATTTTGATGTCCTGGTTTTAAATAAGAATTTATTTATCAAGAAGAACATATAAAAGTGACCAAAACTATATTTAATGATGGTTCTCCATCAAAAGGCAGTAAATCAACATTTTAAAGTAATTATGCTTAAAATTAGATTCATTCACATTTTAAGCCACTAACTTTTATTAGATAAATGTAAAAACATTTAACAAACATGTATAATCATATTGTAGTTAGTTTTGTTCATTACCATCATTAAAATGGCTATCCATTAAATAGTATTTAAAATAATAATATTATATTATTATTTTTTAGTATGACTCGACATTGTGTGCAACGTAAGATTTCAAAGAAACCCATTGTTGCGTATCTGGTATTCCATTGAATTATAGCGTCCCATTTAAATTAAAATTAATATTTAATTCACAAATATTAATAATATGAAAAAGTCTTACACATTATTTTCCTTGGATGTTACATCCTTCCCCTCTTTTGGAAATTGCGTCCTCGTAATTTTAAAACTGGGCATGGAAACTCAATTGAAAGTCCCACATTGGAAAGAGTCGATAAATATATCACTTTAAAAGAAAGAATGAGAATTACAAAGGTCACCAGAGATAATACCATACTAGGATTCCATGTTGAAAAACATGGATATGGAAGAGAAAACAAACCATCAAGTTATGATGGAGTGTGATAGAAAACTTGGTTAGGAGAAAGTTAACCACTTGAAAATCACAAACATGTGATGAGTTAAATAGTCTTTGATTCCCCAGTAGGAAAAGTTAATGGTTAACGTTTTTGTTTTAAATTAATTTTGATAAATTTGAGGAATTTATTTTTGAGCTTAACTAAAAACAAAGGGAAGCATACATTCCTGTCATGTAGACTTTCATCCTTTACTAGATTTCTAACCCAAACTCATATTTTCTCTAAATGATGAGTATTCAAGATATATTTTTCACATTAAAGGAACTATAATAAACTTCTAGAGAGTCACATAAACCAAAAAAGATGAACTATATATTTCCCATGTATTTAGACATTAACTAAAACAAAAAGGGTTAGTACAAGATTAGATAATCCCCCAAAATGACAATTCTTTATAAAAATAAATACTATTCCTAGTCTCCAAAATTCAACAAACAGTACCCTAAGTTCAATAAAGACCATTAAATAAAAATGATTCCTTAAAATTCTTCAATATAATCCAAATTATCCTTGAAAACCAAAACTCAAAATAATTTAATCCAATAGTCTTCCATAGTAAATCATAACATTTGTCCCCAAATAATATCGACTACTTTTAAAGTCTCATACTGAAGTATAATTAACCTAATCACATATTCTCTATGATAGGTTAATAATTTTGATTAATACCCCAAAATAAACTTATTCATATGATCATATAACTAAAAATAATTTCTCATACTAACCACAGACTTCACATAGTCCTGTGGTAGGCGATAAATCCTAGTCACACTTTGGTTGTGGGTTCTATTCCCATAGCTTTGTCTGATGAGACGGGTTGTCACGCAGTCTGTGTGTTGTCCTTTTTCAAAAACTGTATAATTTTATAACATTCCCAAAAAGAGATAAATTCATCAAAAATAACCATAACATATTTTCACCACAAAGGTTATCTAATAACATTCATTTTTGATCCCAAAATGTATTAACCTGTAATTGCCTCAAAATCAAGGATCATATAAACCCAAATTATTCATTATAACTATATCCACAAAAGAAACGAAAATTTTTACTTGAATAAAATTTTCATATATCAAAAATCAGGGTTACACATACTATAAAAAGTCTTCTAATGTAATATCATCATCAAAAGAGCCTTAATACTTTTAAGAATTTTACCATCCTAAAATCTACTATAACTTTGGAATCCCTTATTTATTGACTTATTACTCATTCAAAATTCTTCATGATACATTAACCATTCTTTACCAGCTTATTCTGAAATAATTTTTTCCTAAAAAAAATATCATGAATCATATCTTAGGATTCAATAATGTCAAAACATATGTTAAGAAATAATCCATACCTTTCATTGGTCATTGTCAGTTTCTTCATCCTCAATTAGAATGGCATTAGGTATTGGTGAACATATATTTGCATGATCCTGGTGATCCCATTCTTGAAATATCTTCGTAGGAAATTTGTTTTTATAATTACCATGCAAACCACATTTAAAACATTCAATTGATCCCTCAGAAATAACTTCTTTCCCTTTCCCAGAGTCAACTTAATGCTTCTTTTTTCCATGGTAGGTTATTGATTTATGACCTTCATTCCCACATCTATAGCATCTTACCACCCATTTGAAGCATTTTACTAGGTGTTTCTTTCCACATCCTAGACACATAGGTTTTTGAACATACTTACCTTTAGGATTATTACCTGAAATTCTGTATGGATTTTTTCTCTCATATACGATGCCTTATAAAAATCACCAAGGTTCAGGTTTTCAATTATGACTCCAGATAGTTGGTTGAGAATAACCAGAAGAGTTATCATTTTAGCTCTCATTTCATTCAGTTTCTCATTCAGAAAACCGTCACAGTTTTCTTCACAGCCACTATTACTTTGGTGCCTTTTAGATCCATCCATTTACTAAAACCAAAAAGGTCAGTGTGAGTATATCAATAAAATCATCATATAATATCTTATGAGGAGGGTAAATACTTATTCATGTTATCATAAAATCATTCAAAAATAACTACGACTCTTTCTAATATGCTAACCATTATGGTTATGTCACTAATGCTTAGATTTCACCCCAACCTCTAAAGTTATCTAAACCGACCAATGATACAAACTATAAGGACCCATCCTTAAACATTACAAAATCTTGAATTAAATGAATAATTCACATTTAGGATGTTTTTAGGTTTATAGTTTCATAGAATTAGGTATAAAAATTACAATACATCTCAAAAATTACAAAGTAGACACTTCTACTTAGTTTCCATTTTTTTTCATAAAATAAAAACTCTTGAATAAATGAGACATGTCTATTTCCATGTTTTAGACAGCATGAATTTTCCTTGATCCCATTCTTGACCCTATTCCACTTTATGTCCTATGAAAAACATTTAAAAAACTTGGGATGAGCATAAAATGCTCAGTAAGGGATACACAAAGAAGGAAAACTGTTATATTTTAAAAACAACAAGTATTCCATGAATACTTTATCATAAGTAATATTTTCCCCCTTTATGAAGTAGTAAATACTCTTCACTGAATAAAAGATCATTGATTACCCATTTGTAACCAAAAGATCACCATAAAACCCATATAAAGAACACATAACATATAAAGGTAACTTGGGACATAAACATTATTAAGTGGAATAACAATACGGTCGAATTCCACAAATATCACTAAATAGAATATCTATACGACCAACTTCTATACCCAATGCATTGGGGATTATAACGTAACCACCTATCCTGGTTTATCACGGCACCACCCTTCATATGTTTTATCACGTAACCACACATAAAATGTCCAAGTACCATCAAAACACATAAAATATTGAAAGTATAAACATTTCACTAATAAAATTTCATTTCAAATCAGAAGAAGTAATTTCATGATATTGAAATAATCATTCCATTTTCATAAACCATTTAAAAAGAGATTTTTTTAATTAAAGTGTCCCATACCACATTGAAGCTTTTAATGGAATTATAATTTTAAAAAATTAATGTCTATATAAATAAATAATCATAACCATTTTTAAAACATATACATAAAAGATGATTATTTAGAATAATAAATCTTTAAAACATTTAAAATGATATTTTAGTTAAAGAGTTTTTAAGAAAATGAGAGACTGTTGAATACACATAGTTGAGGAATAACATTTAATCTGAACTTTATAATATCAGGAGAATAAAGGGATTCATGATATAATATGAAAAAGGATAGTATATACACCATATAAGAGTGAATTGGTTCATAATAATAATAAAGTCTCAATGGAAATGTAAATTGAGATGAAATCCATTATAAAGATGGTATCCTTAAATTAAGGATAAATAAATCACATAATTATGCATGAAAAATATAAATACACCCAATATAAGTGGATATTAAGTGTAAAAAAATTATAGGTCATTCACACATATTTATAGGACGACATATTCAAGAAGTACAAGTTTAACCAAAAAAATTGAAATTGGGTTAAGAAGTTCCCGTACAAAAATTTAAATGCCTAATAGTGTCACTTTAAAATTTAGAAAATGAGTCGATGAGATAAAAAAGGTATCTTATTAATTGGAAATAAAATTTACATCAATAAGGATATAGAATAACATATCCCAACATAATAATATGTAAATTAAAAGACATAACAAAAACAAGTCTTTTAAAAAGAGGAGGGTGAAAGGTTCCCTTACCGATTTGGTAACTTACAAAACACATGCCACATGAAAGAATGACCATAAAATGTTGATATAAATACCCATAAATGAAATTATATTACACAAATAGTATAATCAAGGTCATTACATACACCACTCAAAGGAAATAGTGAAAAATATAGTATGAATCTCACAGGAATAAAATGTGAGATAAAAACCCCTTACCTCATTGTAATCAATCGAGTCATATGACCAAAAGATAATAACCACCAAATAAATCACACAATAACATGAATATAAATATAATAATGATAATATATATCAATGTAAGTATGAATTACACAACATGAAACAAATAAGTTGTGAACAATGGAAATATCAAAGAATCGAAAGTGAGATAAGAAAATCCCGTACCTCGTGTCCGACTTGACTTGTTTATTCCTTGTTCTTCCTGAATAATAAACTTAAGTCAATTTATACTTGATTTAGAAACCTTATTAAAGTTTATTATTCCTTTTATGTAACTTATTACCATGTTATAAACAACATGTAATCATTTAAGTTAATAATGGACGTTTTGTCGATATTTGGTACTTGAGTAAAAAAAATGAACACCTTATAATTACAAGTTATCGATGTGGTCAAGAGTCCATTATCTCTAGAATTATATTCATGATTTAGATATCTTATATATCATATATATCCAATATATATATGTATTTATAATAGTACATAACATTTGGAGATAAGAAATGAAATGCACCGTTCATGGAGACGGTAAGTCGTACGTACGCATGAACGCTACTTTAATTTCTATTTCGTATTTTAATTGAATGAAAACTTAATGATACAGAGTTATATTATAATTCCAGTATAATATAATATATAATTTCTATAAATAAATATTTTATATGTCCCACGTATTGTATGAACAAGTCATATCACTTTGAGGGGGTGGTAGTCCGCCCTTCCTCTAAGGAAATTATCGCGTTTACTAATAATGGAAACCATAATGGTATGCTTTAAATTAAAAATACAGAAACATAAAGAAAAAATAAACATAATATATATCATATATAAATACATTTCCATCGTAATGACCACCATAAGAGGCGGTAGGATATAATTGAACAATCATCATTTCATGAGGTGTTAGTTTTCCAGCCACAGAAACAATATGTTCTTTACCCATTAGATAGAGGTGTGTGTAAGTTTAGTTCGATACATCTCATAAAAACACCCTAGTATATTTAGTATAATGGTTTTGTTATAAAAGAAAGTAATAAATATTGTTTAGGGGTCGTATAAGTAAAATAATATAAAATAAAAGAATTTAAGAGAATCTATTAGCTTTAATTTGGGTAACTCCCTTTGGTATGAACCAAAAGGGTTTCTTGAAGTGCCTTATGACTAAGTTAAGGCTTCTAGGAGGAGGAGAGAGATGTAGGGAGATTAATTGGTCAGATTTTGGATGATACAAAAGGCTTGAGAGGTGTGAGTAATTGGTTAGATGTGAGATATTTTTATAAGGGGGAGGAGGGGATTTTTAGGAAAGTGTGATAATATTATTTTATTATATAATGATATTTGGTTTCTAAAGGTCCAAAAATCATTACCGTAGAGGATAAGATGAATCATGGTAGAAATAAGCTCATCCAATAAGAATTGGACTAGTTTTGGTTGTTAGGGTAATATTTATGATCTTATTTATTTAAATCATTTATTAATGAGGTAAACACTTCATCATTATTGTGTCATAAATAATTTAATTTATTCGATGTGTAAAAATTATAAAAAAATACCATGATGTAGGAAATATTATTATATTTACAGTGAATATTTATAGTAGAAAATATAACTTATATAACACCATTTAAAATTAATTTACAAAGAGATATTTTTTATGTCATTTTTACCTTTACTTTAAGTTAATTAAAATAAAGTGTCATTATCATTCATAAGTGGCTTCATGGGGGTCCCGAAATAGACCCAAGGATTCCCGTGGTCGGAAATTTCTCATCCAATAAGTTTAGGACAAGTGTTAATGTAATTTTGAATTGTTGTAATATTATTTTTATCCTGAATTAACATATTTACCTTTAACCGCATTAAATAAAAGTCAAAAGTTACTATTCACCAAAAATTATTTTCATCTTATTGAACCACATTTTACTTAATAATAAAAATCATGTATGTTTGATTTTTTAAATTTAATTCACAGAAGTGGTGAAATTTCCTTTAAATGAAAAAGTCAGTTTTTTGAACTAATATTAAGTGGTTTTACTATTCATCAAAAATTGAAGCTTTTTAGAAAAATAACAAAAATTCAGCCTAAGATTTATTTGATATTACAAATTCAAAAATGATGACTATTTTACCAAATTAAAAAAATAGAAGTTTCATTAATTAATTTAAAATTAATTCCCGTTGTCAAAACAAATAGCGTGTTTTTAAGAAACAATAACTATCAAAAGATTGACACTTGTTTATGTCCAATTTCGAAGTGAAATTAATTCAAATGACCACCATTGGATTAAATGGTAACAATATAATCTAATTAAAATTTAAAACCAATTAAAAATATAATCTAACCATATAAATAAATTATATTAAAAGGCAGTTTTGAATTAAAATACAGTATTTTCACTATTCATCAAAAAACTGAATTTTTTCAAAAAAAATAACAAAATTTTACACAAAGTAAAATTTGATGTCCCGGTTCTAAATAAGAATTTTATTTTATCAAAAAGAACATTTAAAAGTGACCAAAACTATATTTAAATAGGGTTTGCCATCAAAAGGTGGCAAATCAACCTTTTAAAGTAATTATTCTTAAAATTAGATTCATTCACATTTTAAGCCTCTAAATTTTATTAGATAAATTTAAAAACATTTAACAAAAATGTTTAATAGTATTGTAGTTAGTGTTGTTCGTTCTTGTCATTACAATGGCTATGCGTTGACTACTATTTAAAATAATAATAATATTTTTTTCAGTATGACTCAGCATTTTGTGCAACGTAAGATTTCAAAGAAACCCATTGTTGTGTATCAGGTATGCCATCAAATCATAGTATCCCCTTTAAAGTAAAATTAATATTTAATTAAAAAATATTAAAAAATATGAAAAAGTCTTACTCATTATTTAACTGGGATGTTACAGATATTCCCAGAACCCATGTGATATATTTGGTATACGAAATATTGTATTATTCTGGGCATGGTACCAAAGTGAGAGGTGGACCCATCATGGCTCGATATCCCTAAAGGGGGAGCGGGTTTATACATTTCATGTGACATGATGATTAGACTACAATTGATGATGAGGAATAATGGAATTTGTTGGCTATACCTAGGTGGAATTATGGGAATAAATGAGAGGAGATATCATGGCATGATGTTCTTGTGTGATCTAAATCAAGAGATAGTAATAGGGTATAATGGCCTTTTGTGGTCTGACCTAAGACTCTTAGCCTTGTGGTTACCATGGGTTAGATGGGGTCAAATTGGGTTATAACTTGGTTCATGATGTCCATTATGACTATATTACGACATGGAACTAAAGTAGGTATGACTGGGGGTTTGTGGAAGCATGGTTATTTCCTGACTACTTAGTATAAAATTTAATATTGTTTCTTAAATATTTATTTATTATCATGACATACACTCTTATAAATGTTCACTCATGTTAAGGATTCACTGGTGGTGTCCTAATAGGTTTTATAACTCAAACCCCACATGAACATATCTATGCATCTATGATATTAATGTATATAGATCTAGGTAATGGAAATGGGCCCATAGAAGATAGTTGAGAAGTGGAGAATGGATCTAGTAGTAGAAATGGGACATATTTAAATGGATTTACATATCATTACTCATTTATTTATCTTCTTTCATTTATACTCAGGTTTAGGTTCCCACATTATGAGCCTAGTTCATTTATTTATATGAGATTTGTGCCATCTAAAATTACAATATGATGCTTTATTCTTCCACCTTGGTCACTCTATGTTTTTTTTTATTTTTGATTTATATTTTTTTGTATTACTCCAATACTGATGATATAGTATCCCCACTGGTGGAATTTAGACCCTTGTTACTTTTCATAGGCCTCCTACATAAAAGGAGGCATAAATTAGGTCTTGTGGATCTCTGGTATGAATCTGATGGTTCGGGTTGGGGTGTTATACAAGTCAGATATGAGGTAAATATTTCTTGACTCTCTGGTGTTCCTATAAGACATATTCCATATTCACAACTTATTTCTCTCATGTAGTGTATATAATGTACTTTTTATATATTATATAATTAGTCTATATACATTCATGGTATATAATGTTTTATTTGAAGTTATTTATATCATGGGGGTTACGATTCAAAAGTTTCCAAAGCAGTAATGATTTTATATTACAATATCACTTTTTATTGGGATTGTTTACACTTAAATTTTCTAGTGAAAAAATTATATAAGATATTTATCAAAAATATTATGTCTTGTCTTCTATTTTGGATATTTATATAAATTATAGGGTTTTCATTCCTTTTCCTTTTCTATATACTCAAAATTCCAAAAGAACGGTTTTATGGAAAACTGATATTATTTTTCTATTCGGTCGAGAATATTTTTCTTGAATGACTATATTTTATTTAAAGGATTTTTAAGAATATTTTTACTTTTATTCAATGATTTATTAAATTCATTTTTCTAGTTTTTATCTATCTATAAAAAGGTTTAAATGTAATCTTATTTTGATTTTCTAAATGAGGTATTTTTTTACCAAATGTGTGAATAGAATATATTTTTTAAATTATATTACATGAACAAAGTTTCCCATCATCCTTACTATTATTTTATTTATAAGGTTTATTTACAAGTTTTATGTTCTTTTAAAAGAAATTTTTTTCCTAATATTTTTTAAATCTTCATATTTTAATCAAGTGATTTCAAAATGGAAAGGGTATTTTACTCAACAAATCTACAAGTGATATTTTAATGTTATTTTCATTTATGAAAACAACCTTTGATGTTTATCATGATTTATTGGGGATATTATCCAATAACCACATTTATTATGTATTTGTATAGTTATGAAATATGATGATGAAATCATGATGAAATAAATTTTATTTTCCACGGGTTAAGCTATGACAAAATGAAAATTGTTTTTAGAATATTATGGAATACATATGAATGAATTATGATTATGTGATATGTTGGTATATTAAATACCTAAAATTAATTGGGTAATGATTAATGTTTATGAGAAAAAGGGGTATATAAGAGGTTATCCCAAGACAGAAAGAGGGTGTATGAGAGGATATCTCAAGCTCAAATGAGGGTACATGGGAGGTTATCCCAAGCTCAAAAAAGGGTATATGGGTAGTTAGCCCAATCTGATCATGCGATGAATGTATTAGTAGATAGACTTAAAAAATGATTTATATGATTATGATTATGACACACTTGTTATTCCAATATCTATGTAATGTTATTATGTTTATGATATAATCTCATGGACCATGATCTTTTATTCTTATATGATTCATTTCTTATGAAATTATTTCACCTTATTCCATGACAATGATCTATGAATTGATGGGAATGATTTTAAAATATTCATCTCATAGATCATGTTATTATTAAATATGACCACTGACTAATATCTCCCACATTTACCAATATTGAGAATCTGATATCATCCTTAATTATGTATCATTTCTTAAAGTTATGAATAAAGGTTTTCTGTTAGTCACGACTAAGATGTGTACTATCTGAGAAGAACATTGTGGGAGATATTGAGGATCTTTCATGAAATAATAAGTTCATGTGTGTAGTCTCCATGGAAACTAAACCTTTATGGTTAAAGGGAACTTATTATTATGATAGGTTTTTAATATTCATAAAAAATGATGTAATATTTATTTATGTAATGCTAGGGTCATCTAAATGTATAACCATGCATGAATTTACCACACCATTTGGTGGGACATGATCCAGTTATACAGTAATCACTTTAACATTGTTAAGACTAAGAATTTGGTCGCTACCCGGTTTATAAGGTCATGAAAACCAACCCCACACCACTAATAAATATTCCATTACCATACTAAAATCTAACATGAACCCCATGAAAACCCAAAAAATGGAAATTAAAATCAACACATCATCAATAATAAATAAAAAAAATTTGAATTCAAAATTCAAACCCCACTAGTCATTGTAATTCCAATGCTATCATTAATGATGGTGATCGAGTAACCAATCATGACTAACCACCAGATCTGAGATGATATATCCTAACTGAATATTATAAAAATACCTCAAATATAAAGAGATATACTCAGTAATCTAGATATATATTGAGAAAACTATTCTTTGATACCATTTGTAATGGAATAGCCTAGGTTGTTATCTGAATTGATACCCAAATCTACCCATTACAAGCCAAAAAAGAATTCTTGATCCTCATGGGAAGAAAAATAGTGTTTGGGAATCACAATACATTATTTTTGAATGATTTAGCCCATAATATTATTATAAAATAAAAAAACAATGATTAATATAAATAAACTATACAAACATGTCATTATAAGTAAAAATCCATGCATAAATACACATTGAAATAAATACAAAGAAGATGTAGACATAGATAAACATCATAGGGATAATGGATGATAGAAAATACAAAAAATTAAATAAAAGGTAATTGAAACCTAAATAGATCCAACTACATGAAAATTAACCCATAGTTAGTAATCACATTCCACTCATCTATCAATTAATTAACCTGAAATAAAGAACTTAAGAAGAGATGGGTATCAAAATGCTGTAGAATATCTATATAGGCATGAGTTAAACAAATAATTTGGTTTACACCTACCAAAACTATGAAAATACCTTAATAACATAGATCATAAAATTTTATTTTGAATAAAAGGTAAAAAATAGATTTATCCACATGCTTTTTATAAAATTAAAAAAAGTGAAATAACATGAAACTCACTTAGTTATAAAAATTCAACCATTTTATAGATACAAAACAAATATTGTTAACCATTTTCATAAATATTTTCACAATCATGGAAAGTGGACCTTTAAAAGATTAAAATAAGGTTAAATCATTGTTCCCCTCACCTTTCTCATATTTCCTGGAAATTCCTTTTCCTTAAACAGCGTCAGGGAACAACCATTTCTTAAAACCTATTTTTTGAAATAATAAAATCATTTCCCTTTTAAAATCACACTTTCAAAACATTTTAAAATAAACCATTTTAAATTAAGAAAAAAGAACACTCAAGGTTTTATATGACCACATATATGCAATATGTAAATAAGAAAATGTAGTCCTAAAGAACAACCAAACAAAGGCTCTACAAAATAAAATGAACTACAAGAAATAAAAAAAATTATATAATTAAATAGCCTAAAATATATCATAATAAAGGTACCTAGCATCATTGGTATCGATATAAGGGTCTATTAATAAATACTAGAATATGAGATAGGGATCCTAGGATAACACTACCTAACCTGTCCATATCCCCAATAGTCATTTCAGAATATATATCGAAATAAATGAACCATGATCTCTTTCTCTACCACATGAAAGAAAAAGGATATCTATCTCATAACTCAGTATCCTCTTAGCCTAACCGATGGGCTTTATCCAGAAAACATTCCCGAGACATCCCATTATTGTACACTTGGTATTTTTCTCATATAGGTCACCTACTATGTACCTAAGACTCCCATGGAAATTCAATAGAGGCGAGCTCAAAAAAACCATCACATGTATCAAATATAAATCATTTAAAATAACTCATGATTCTCTACTAAAACCCTATCATGAAATATCCCCATCAAAATCTATTCATAATCAACATAAAAAGATACATAAATATTAAACACCAATTTTTTCAATATTTGGAAACCAATTTTTTTAATGTTCCAACTGGGATTTCCCAAAGTTCTTGAAAAACCAATCCATTTTCACAAAACATGGAAACCACATTTCAAATTTCCATAAACAACTATTTATCATATTTCATTATGAAACTTAATTTGGTAATCCATATAATCCATATAATTTATTTTTAAATAAACACACCCCTTTTAAATAAAAGTTGATCAGTTCCAAGATCGCTTTATAAAACCACACTTCCCAATTCAAAAGTTTTTCAAGCTACTTTAAGAACCCATCATCTCAAAAAAAATTAACGAGAAAGAAAATCATTTCCCTTAAATTTAAAAAATATTCATTTAAAACATCAAATAAATTTTTTAATGAAAAAAATGGTGTCAAACACCTTTTTAAAATATTCAAATGCATTTAGAAAATCAACTCAGGCATTTTAGAAAACACATGGTATGTATTATTCATCCATTAAATGTCTTTAATCCTTTATAAAATTGATTTATAACCTTTATATGGATTCCAAATTCTAATAATTTCGTGAGAAAACATTTAAATAACCCAAATCATTTTAAAGAGTCACTCAGGTAATTTCACAAGAACTTGGAATGTGAGACATTAATGAAAATTCTAAAATCCATTTGAAAATAATTTATAGCCTAATAAAAGTCTAAAAAATGATTCTTAAATTATATTAAGAATTAATAAATGTATAATAAATTTATAACATTTATTATAATGGATTTCCATAGAAACATGAACTTCATTTCAAGTGGAACCTTCTGAAACATGTCGCCTTCGATAGTGAATGAACAACTGAGAAAAAAATGAACTCAACCCTTGAATAACCAAATAACATTCTGTATAACCTCATTGAAACATAATCCAAACCAAAACATCAGTTATGGATCATAGGAGTAGAATAAATTGAGAGAAATGGAAAGTTAATTGGAGAGAAGAAGAAAGAAGTATAGAGGCTTACCTGATTGAAATCAAGAAGAATAAGTGTCCAAATAAAAGGAGGAAGAAGAGTAGGTATCCTCCCACATTCACCCTAGTTTGGATTAACAATATTAAGGGATTTTATGTCCCCAAAAATAAATCCCAAGTGGTAAAAATGAATATTTCACTAATTTAATGAAATTTGGGATGGTTTTATGGTTTGGCCTCACAATTTGAAACCGTTTACACATGGAACTACCAAATTAAGACATAATAAAAAATTTTGGATATATTTTAGATAAAAAATGTCCCAACATTGAAGAAAAAATTTTTTTAAACTACATACCTACTCACATGATTTTTCTATGGTTTCCTTTAACCATTATCAAGGCATGTTCCAGTTCCAAGACCCAAATATGAATAACACAATTTCTCCTTTACCTCACATGGATTATACCAAACTATGTACTACCCCTATTGAACAACCATGGAATAGACAAAAAAATTAAAAAAGACATTGCGTTAAGGTAGTTACATGTTTTCCCCAAAAAACATGCATGAAAACCATGCACAAAAGGAAACATTCCATATTTTCCATGTTTTGGTAAAATAAAAGTCAGAAACATAAATTTCACCTCCTAAAAAATATAATATAAAAATGAAACATGGGTTTAAATCCTTCTCTATTATCACTTGATTCAAGACTATATGTATAAAACAAGTGAAAATTAACCTTAAAACCCGTCAAAATTTCATAAATCAATTCAATAAAAATATTCCTTCAAGATTATTAATCACTTTATCATTCAAATTGAAATTTTTCCTAAACTAAATTTGATGAAATTATATATATTCATGTCTTTATTTAAAAAATAACATATATTATATCTATATTTTAATTTGAAATTAAATTTAACCACTTGTTAAAGAATCACAAATAGGGATATGGGAACTATCCAAATTTTTTCTAATTTATGGTGGTGGTTGGACTTCAAGGTCTACCTTGTGCTTCTCGAATGTATATTTTTTCAAAAGTTTTATAAAAATTTTAGCAACTAGATCACTTTTCTTTGTATTGAAATTTCATAAAATATTATTTCAAAATTTTCTACAGTAGTACATTATCTCAATATGCTTAATCCTTGATTGTTGTAAAAGATTAATTACATGTTCAGTAAAACTATTTATCTCATAAAAAATCACGATAGAATCATTTATATTCTAAAAAATATATTCTTATTGTTATTTAATACAAATTAATTGAGAAAACGTTATTGTAGTTGAAAAATATTCATCCTATATAAGAAATAAGTGATATAATTTTTTAAACCAATATGTTTATTTTTATCAAATATGAAATTATCCATCACTTGGATATTATCTCTAGGATATCCCTATTCAAATCAACATCATAGTATTCTACCACGTATTTCTTGTTTATTTTTAAATAAAATAAGCTATTCTTAGTAGTAAATTTTACATACCTTAGTCTTATTTCACAATTAGGAAGTGTTCTTATTTAGGATCACTCTAGAATGTACAACCAAACATGATGCATACACAATGTAATGTTTACTTGGTGTATGATAATGAAAATTTCTAATAATTCTCTTATGTAGTGTTTTTCCAACTTTATTTCCAAATTTATTTCATTGAATACTTTTTATCACTTAGATAGGTGTTAATAATGTTTTTATGACCTGAATACTAAATTTAATCACAATTTTATTAGCATAATTCATTTGTAATATAAATACATAACCTAATTTATTTTCCTAAAACTCTATAAAATATGTGAGCTCTTTAATCATGAAAATCTCAAATTCAAATTTCATGAGATTTAAAAAGTTCCCACATGATTAAAACTTAATTCCACCAAATATTATATCATCAAAATATTCTGTTTTCTTAATATTCATTTCAATTAAGCTCTTCACATGTAGTTTATATTGTGCTCCTCCCATTTTTAATCACAGGTTATTTATAATAGAATCAAGTTTTATGTATTTTGAATTAGTACATATATAGTCTTATTAAATGGATAATTTTTTTATTCATCATCATCGAGATAAAATCCATTAGGCCGATCATTGTATAATTCATATTAAAGATAACCATTCAAGAAAGTGAAATTTATATCTATTTGATAAATTTTATATATTATTTGGATAAAATTTTAAAATAATAATTACTTTTAAAGATTTATATTAGAGAAAATGCATCCTTAGCACCAAAACTATCAATCTCTAAGTATCCCTTGCATACCCATCTCATCTTATTTCTCACAACTTTCTCACTATAATAAACAATATTATTTTTAAAGTTGAACTTAGTTCCAATAACATTGTATTCTTGTAGAATCTTTACAAGATCTCATGCATTATTATTTTCAATTTGATCACTTCTCATTCATGGATTTAACTCATGATATATCTCGTTTTACATTATCAAATGAAATATACTTAACTCATGATAATAGAGTTGTCCACTCCAAATTATCCATTATTCTAGTTTGAGAAATGGTTGTTTTCTTATTTAAAATATGATATTCATCCATTTCAGATATATTTTTATCTTAATATAATGTATTAAAGGTTCATTTACTTTATCCTTATATTTTAACTCAATTTGAAAACATTTTCTTATGGGATACACTATCATGTGTCAAAGTTAGATCCTTATCATTTTTCTAAACAAGTTTGTGTTGAAATAATCATGTTTCAATAAAAATTCATTAATAATATTATTTACATCATAAATTTCAATATTATTGTCAATACTATTGTTAAAAAACATATATTATATTATTTTATTCAATATATAATGAATTTTTATTTAATTTTAGTATCATCAATTTTTCATTGAATGCTCTCTTTAGAATTATTTTTCTTCCATTACACCTCTCTTAAATGTTATAGTTATAACCTTATCATTAAATTGGAGGGTATGAATAAAATAAACTATATTATGAAATATATATAAAGGTCATACTAAATAAAAATATGTTGATTCATTCTTAGGAAATACACACTCAATTTTTAGTAAAGTCATTTTATGATTCAAAAACACATTGTCTTCAAAAATTGGTCTAATTTATTTTTATGAGAAAATATTATTTTTAATATTTACCAAATTTTAAAAATTTATTGGATAAAATGAAATTAATTTTTTAATTCATCATATAAATATTATCTTATGTTTAAATTTTGGGATTTCTTTTGAAAAAATTTATTTTTCTATGAATAATGACAATACGGTTTTTACGTTTTTTGTAAAAATGCCATTTATTTTTATTAAAAATATCATTATGATTTTAATTTGATCTTAAAATAACATAATTATTATTTAATTAGAAATTATCAAACTAATTACATTTTAAATATCATTATACTTGATTTGGGTGTAAGTTCATATTTGTGCTTAAAAACACATTTTTTCAAAAAAAATTCTTTTTAAAAATTTATATTAAAATAAATTTATGTAACTTGTAATAATTTTAATTGATTATATTTAATTATTTTTTTATTTACTTACTCAAAATTTTCCTATTATTAATTTTAGAGATTTTTCTAATAAAGTTAAATTTTTAGTGAATTGTAAAAGATGAAGTTCTTATGAAATAAAATATCTTTTATGATATTTTCAAGACATAAATATAGTATAAAAATTTATTAAACTTATGAAATCAATAATTTAAATTAATATAATAAAAATATAATTAAAAAATAATTCAAAACATATATATTAGAATTTACTTCATGATAAATATGAAAATCACTTTCAATGTCGAAGTAGTGCTTGTACGACACATGTAAAGTAAAAATTAGTGTCCTAATGATGAAAATAGATATTAAAAAGTATTTCTATGAATTATTTAGTCAATATTTTATAAATATTATAATTTCGATTAATATTTTATAATTTTGGAGTTATATAAAAATAATCTTATCTAAATTCTTATGTAAAACTTACTCAAGGCAACAATAGTAAAAATAACATATTAAATAAGTTTTCAAGACATATATATGTGTAAATATACATATTTAATGAATATAATGATTTATATTGAGATTAATTAATTTTTTTTCCTGATATTAGTTTACTTTTAATTTTTGGAAATGAAATAGTTACCTTAATTTCTTATGTAATGAAAAAACAACACCTATGAAAGTAGTTAAAAAAATCAAGTAAATGATTTTAAAAACTATTAAATTAATATTATTATTGGATGATTTAAACTTTAACACAAAATTTTAAGATAAAAATTACAATTCAAGGACATATTAATGTCATATTTTTGAATTTAATTTTTTCATCTTGTTTTTGAAGTCAAATAATTTGAATAGTTCAGAAATTCCATTAATAGTATTTTATGTTAAATAATATTATATTAATTTTTTAAAAAATAATAAATATATTTCAATGGGAAAATTAGGATTATAAATGGTTTGAAATTTCACCCATTTTACATTTATGATATTATTTTCACCTTATAATTAAATTTTTAACCCATTAATACTGAAAATGTTATTTCCACATTTAAGTTTGAAATTATTTAACCAATGGTTTAATAAAAAAGGTAAGGTACAAAATGATTTTAAAAACATTAAAAATATTATTGCATATTTATATGAATAAAATATCTTAAATAAATTATAATCCATTCCATTTTGGAACCATTTTACACGATTAAGACACATATTATATTATAATATTTCAAGTATTTATAAAAATGATATTAATTATATTTTATAAAAAATAATGTTTATTAAATGATTTAAAATTAATAAAAATATTACCTCTAGACAAGTGAATGGTATATGCTTGATAATATCAACTGTGGTTCATTTATGTGTCACTTTTACTTTAATAGTAACTTTATAGACTCCTTTATTGTAAACAACTTTTATTCCATGGTAATAGATAAAAGGGTTAAGAGGGGTCAAAATCAAAATATAAGGGTAAAAACATCACAAAAAATTATCCAAATTTTATTTTATGATATTATTTTGACTCTTTCATATCCCATATTATAGTTATATAATTTTGAGATATTTTTTATGAAAATTAATTTATATTAATTTAATACATTAGGTAATTCCAAAAGTGTCCTAACCTTTATTATAAAAGGGTTCATCCTATCCACTTTTGTTCACACTTAAAGAATTTTTTTTATAACTACCCAAATAAATTGTTGAAATCTATCCCCACATTATATATGTCTTATTTTGGTTTTAATAAAAACTTTAGAGGGCTTAAGGTGTAAAACAAAGAAGGTTGTCTGAAGAAGAGGTATAACTTTTAACCAAATGTTTTAGTTTTATTTCTTATCATACCTTATTCAAATATTTTTCAAAAATGATTAAATAATAACAAAATTATCTTAAATATAATGATATGTTTTTATATTAATGAAATACACTATATATATATATATCCTCTTCAATAAAATGGGAAACAAAACTATAGTTCGTGTGTACAGTAGTCTACCGCCTTACGAATCGATGTAATTCATTTTCCATAACCACCTCTCACGGCTGGTTATAATGATGGATTTAATATATATATATATATATATATTATATTAATGACATAATTATAATTGTTTAAATAAAATATATCATATTTTTCTTACCATTACATCCACTGAAAAATGTTAAGGTCATTCGTGCGTACAAGTGGATTACCACATCCATGAAGCGATGACATTTTTTCCATCACCACATCACATGGATGGTATATATAAAGTATTTAAATATTTAATATTATATTTATAATATAATAGTCATTATATAAAGATAAAATAATTATTACTTATTTCCATCTTGTTTATTAAGAAATGGAAATGTTACTTATGCGTACATACGACCTACCATCTCCATGGTCGTAAGATATATCATTTATCATAACCATATTTCATGTTTGGTTTTAAAATTTTAATTTAGGTATAAAAATGATAATTATTTCCAGATTATTATTCTATATATTATTTAATGATGACCTTATTGACCATAGTCAACTTGCCAATGACATTTTATACACATGATCCGAATATCATCAAAACGACTCATGTAAACTTAATTTATTAAGTAATTTTATATAACATGGTAATAAATAAAATAAATGGAATAAAAAAATTTCTTAATTAATTAAATAATTTATATAATTTTATTATTTAAGATGATAAGTAATGTACGTGATGAGTCGGACTCAAGGTAAGGGACACTTTAACTTAAAACTTTATTTTAAATTTTCAAAATATTTATTTTCTAAATCCTTTTATTCAATTTCCATATGCATAAAATTATTTTAATAATGTATTGATATAATCATAACTTAATTATAAATTACATTTGGGTTTATTTTTAATTTCATTCAAATTTTTTAAAAAGTAATGTTTTTCATATTTCATACAGAACATTTTGAAATTTTAAAAAAAAGGTAAAATGAATGTTTTATTTTAATATATGTAACACAAATAGATTTTACCTCAACTAAAATCACTATTTTATACCTTGATTTAGTTACAATATTTTAGGTTTTATTTAAATAAAAATTATCTTTACCTTTTTCTTGGTATTTTAGTTTTGAAAATGGGGTTCTAAAAGGAAAGGGTATCTCGATATCCAAAAATGTATTTCATATGAGTTCAAAATAGTTTTTCAAGGTTTTATGATAAAAAAGGAATGTATAAGGTTTTTTCTTCATGATATGGTACTTTATCATTATAGATGATAGTGGTGGATCCCAATATAATTATATTATGGGTGATAGCCACTATATCTCTCCAATGCATTGGGTAATGTTTCTAGTCTTCAAATACAATAATTATTGAGTTGAATAGGAATGTTTCTCCTATAGATTTAACTAGGATTTACTTATTTATGACATGAGTTTAACATGGGTTATGAATATGGTGATTTTAGTTGCCTAAAATAGGATATATTTTCTTGTTATTGGTTTTAAAGATTTTATTTGATAAAAATTATGTATTTTTTTATGGATATAATTTATTTCACATAGTAAAGAATATTATGATGAATGTAAATTTTTTATTTTATTTTTTATTTTTCATTGAACTAATATATTTATTTCTTTTATTTTCATTACTGAGTTATTTGTTCTCATCCAATGTTTTAATTTTTTTCTACAGTGTTTAAGGATGGGTAAGAATAAAGAAAAAGTAATGTTAAAATTTAGGATGCTTTTTCATGAATAGAAAATGTATTTCATTATAAAGGTTGTATATTTTTGAAAAATTGAGATTTAGAGGATTTTTCCACTTTTTTATATTTGATTTTTATGATAGAGTTATGATCAAATTATATAAAACTATAAATTTAATTGATCCTTCAAATAAAAGGAAGTGAATTATTTTGTAAAGATCCAATTTTAAATTTTTTTATAGTTGGGTACTTAGAATTGGTTTTAGAAGAAAATTTTAGATAAATTTAAAGATTAGTATGTTTTAATGTAAGGTTAACTTAATAGTTATGGATACCAGCATGGGTTTTAATTTTAAGGATGATCATAAGTTCAATGTCTTAGACACCCCATTTTAGGATTTAAGTGATGAGATTTTAAGGAAACTAAGGATATTTTTAGGAATGTTATTAGATCAATAATAATTATGAACATAATCATCACAAAAATTTTGTACATTTATAATAGAATTATATTAATATAATTTTAGAAATAGGAAAACCCATATGCCAGGTGACAACCCATCGCATCTGGTAAGGCCATAGGGCTTGATCCCATAACCGAAGGGCACCAAGGGTGAATCACTTTCCACTGATTTACATGATTTCCTGGTTATTATGATTTTTACTTAAATTTTTTGGTTGATAATGATTTATTTGATTTTCGGGACATATGTTTCATCATATAAATAACCATGGGATTGTACAAATATTTAGTGATTAAGTGATTAATGTTTTTTCAGAATATGATCACTATAATTATGGGGAACATGATATGATTAAAATAAACCCATTATTATGAGATTTTATTTAAAGAAAAATGGTTGTATTATATTTTGGAAGAACATATAAATTTTAATGTGTATTTATAGTGAATAATTTTATTTATGGAAATGAGTAGAAAATTTTAGTGATAAAATGATTAGAGAATATATGTTTTTGGGTATATGACTTCATGAGTGACTAATGTGGACTGGATATGAATGATAAATTAATATTAGGAGAATATGTGATAAAAAACTTATGCTTTTTGGGTTTAGAACATGATTTAGACTATTTTTAAGAATTTTTAGATTAGTTATTTATTGAATGATCAAAGTTAAACTTTTGGTAGTTTAATTTGTTTGATTAATATATTATTTCTTCATATGAAAGTTTATAAATTTTTTGAATTATTTTACCTTATAATAAACATTTTATTTTTAGTTAATTTATAAATCTAGGGTTAATATCTTGATATCATACCGTTTATTCTGTGATCCATAAGAAGTTTATTTTAGTGCTTTAGGAATGATAAATTCATGTTGAATACTCATTCTTTGAAGAAAAAGATGGTATAGTGGGGGAAATTTATTAAAAGATAAAATTATATATTTTAAGTAAGAATATTTTCTTAGGTTATTAGTATATATGGTAAAGAAATTTATCAAATCTAGGTAAAGGATATTGATTTTTTCTGTCCTAATACATTCTTTTGTGATGAATCGATGGTCCTTTTCACATATCTTTGATTTATATTTTTTTGGTCATTGACTCATGATCATTCCCTTTCCTGTGATTGATGTTATGTGTCGCTATCCATCATTATTAGTACATTATTTTTCTACTCCATGTTATTATTTTCACTTTTTAATAATATTCTCCAATCTAGAAACCTAGTACGTGTTATTTTAGATGACCTTTGTATTTCATATTCCCACCTTTCAAGAGGAAGTCTTATTTGATTTTTTAAGTTTTGGGTTTTCAGATATGGTATTTTAAATTTTTAAACCCTTGATTACCAATACCAATTTGGAATTGAGAGTATATGATTTATTAAATGGAGGTGGTAGATAGTGTTCTAATAATTTAAGAGAACATTATGTTTGATATCATTTACAACATGCAACATCAAGTATAAACGAACCATGAAATATTATCATTCAAATGTTATTGTTATTACCCAAACATTAAATTGGTGGATATGATTATGATTAAACTAATTATGAAACATGCATAAATATTTTAATAAATAAAAATATATTGATTAATTCTTATGAAATAAGCACTCAATTTTTAGTAAAGTCATTTTATGTTTTAGAAATACATTTTTCTTTAAAATGGTTTTTATTAATTTTTTTAAGAAAATATTATATTTAATTTTTAACCTTTTAGGAAATTTATTTGATAAAATTAACTTAATATTTTAAATTATTGTGTCAGAATTATCTTAGGTTGAAATTTTGGGATTTTTCTTAAATGATTGATTTTCTAGCAAATAGTAAAAATACTATATTTTTTGTAAAAATATTATTTATTTTTTTTAAATTACCTTTATTTGATGAATTTGATCATAAAGTAACATATTAACTATTTAGATAGATATAATTTGACTAATTACATTTGAATCCACTTTATACATGATCTTAGTATAATTTCATTTTTGGGGTTAAAAACACCTTTTAAAAAAACTATTTTTCGTTTTGTTTTATACATTTATATTAAAATTTATTTTGGTGAATTAAAGGAATTTAAATTTATGAAATATAATTTAGTCTTGGATTCAATAAGTATATTTTTTTCTAGTATTTATTTTTTATATTTTTCTAAAGAAGTTATAATTTTGGTTAATAGTAATAAATAATATTTTTTTTGAAATATAGTACCTTTTATGATATTTCCAAGAAATACCTATTATATATAATTTTATTAAACATATGAAAATAATAATTTATGATAATGTAATAAAAAAATAATAAAAAATAACTAAAAACAAATAAATGATAATTTATTCTTTGATAAATATGAAAATCATTTTCAGTGACGACATAGTGCTTATGCAACACTAGAAAAATACAATTTTTGATACTAATGATTCAAATAGAGAATGAAGAATTATTTGTATGAATTATTATTAAATATTATTTATACATAATTATTTTTATTTATTGTTTATAATTTTTGAGTTATATAAGATGAATGTTATCGAAATGCTTGTGCAATGCTATATAAGTCAATATAACATATTAAATAAGTTTTCATGATATACATGTGGGTATATATATATATTGAATGAATATAATTTTTTTATTCTTTAAATAAATTATTATTTTTCATTACTTTAATTTAATTATAATTTTTATAAACAAAATAATTACCTTAAATTCTTATGCAATGATGGCACATCACTTGTTAAAGTAGTAAAACAATAAAGTAAATGATTTTAAAAAACATTGTAATAATATTTTTTTGGACAATTTAAAGACTAAAATGAATTATAAAGATAAATATATCATATTAGATAGTTTAAAAAAATTTATATTCTCATTATTTCGCTTTCATGTTGTTTTTAAATCCAAATTATGTGAATAGTTCTTAAAATTCCATCAATAGAATTTTATGTTAAATAATATTTTATTAAATTATTCAAAAATCATAAAAATCAATAAATATTACAAATAGTATAATAAATGGTGTAAAATTTCATCTATTTTCCATTTATGATCCAATTTTCACCTTATAATTAAAATTATAATGCTTCAAATATTGAAAAATTCATTACTGTAGTTAATGTTAAATTTTCTTAACCAATGAGTTAATCCAAAAGATAAGGTATAAAATGATATAAATACACTTCAAAATTTCATTTTATTGTTATAATAATAGCATATACATATTATATATGAATCCATGACATTTTGGAATTATTTTTCATCACTTAGATATATATTATATTATAATATTTAATGTATTTCAAAAAAAGACATTAGTGACATTTTATAATAAATAATGTTTTATTAAATGATTTAAAATCTATTAAATATTATATTTTTCTAATAGAATGGGATATGGTATATAATATCAACCAAATTCCATTTATGGGTCACTAGTCCTTTTTTAATAACTTTCATGACTCCTTTAGTGTTAAAAGAATTGATACCATAATAACAGGAAAAGGGTTCCCAAAGGGTTATAACCAAAAGATAAGGGTGAAGACATCATTTAAAATTGTAAAAATTTTATTGTATTAGATTATTTAGACTAATAATAAACCTATATTCTTATTATATTATTTTTATCCATTTTTACATGAAAATTAATTTATATTATTTTAATACCTAAGGTAATCACAAAAGTACCCCTCCCCTTATTATAAAAGGGAACATATTATCCTATTGTCAGGTACACTAGGTCAAATACCCTGAGAGGGGGGTGGGGGTGAATTAGAGTATGACAGATAAAAACTTTTCCCCTTGAAATCTTGTTTCGTTGTTTAAAAACACAATTGTCTCTTCCTCCCATAGCAATATATAAACAGATTTGAAATCATGCACATGACGCATCTATTTTTACTTGGTTCACCCTCACTGGGATATGCCCAAGGAGTATACAACAGAAATTCACCGATGTACCAAATTCACTAAGGCTCACTACCAATAATGAGTACAATGTTCAGGCTAGATCATATATTCCCAGACTCACTACCTTTGCAATGTTTAGGGTCTTATCACTGCATTCCCAAGGGCCACTCCCTATGCCTCTTTCTCTAGATCATTGTAGATAGATAGGGACACTGTCTTCCTCTTACTACACTAACTGCTCTCGAAAGGGAATCCATGCATATTTTATCAACTTGTAGGTCAAATACAGTTTAGGGACATGTAGGTCCCTTCATTTGACTGAATTCATACATCCTCAATTGTAGGTAGATGCTATGTTGAAGTCTATTTTTCACACGCTGATGAAGTCCACCTTCCTGAGTACTTCTAGGTACCGGAAAATAATTTCACAAACTAATTTGAAGCATTTAAAAGCTTCCTTATGCTAGTTTCAAACTACCCTCCTCTATCACGTTCGGATTATTGGGTTTGGTACGTGGAACAACTCCTCTGCGTACTGCTGTCGCTACTACGAACCTCCCTTCGTTTCCAGACTATCTTCACTAACCGCCCACGTACCGCTTCCTTTGTTCTGCCTCTGCGAACTACCTTCTATCTGCGAATTGTTCCCTGCTCATGGATTGTCTTCTCTTACATGTACCAGAGCTCCCCCATCACGTACTACTTGTGGAGTTCTATCGACCGTGTACCAGAGATTCCTCTTTTGTGTACTGAGTATTCCTTTGCAGGTTAAGAATCCTCGCAAAATACTTCAGTGAAATTTCTTCCACACAAACCACTTCAGATTTTGCAGAATTCTTCCCCGCAAACCACCTTCAGAAATTTTTGAAATCCCATACCAAAAATATGTTCTCTACTAATATTAAGTCTCAACTGTAATAGGTGGTATTAGCGATTCTTATATAGGAAAAGATACCCGCAAAATACGCTAATCTATGATTTATCAAATATTCAATCTAGCCTTCACCGCATACTGATCCTTCTGCCGCCATGACCCAAAAGCCACACATGAACCATTTTTATATGTGGGTTGTGTACTTCCTTTGATACTATGTGGTAAATCTCCTCCGACAATGACACGCCATCCGCGTACTGCATCACCTTCCACCACGAACCGTTTTTGGTTTTGTGGACCGCTCTGGCATACAGTTCCCACTAGTCCACCTACTGTTCTCAGTGCTCCGTGTATAGTTCTCAGAACATGGTATGCAACCCATGAATTATGGTATATGATTCTCATACTTTTCCAATTTTCTTCAACATTCTTCATACCATTAACTCCTATGAATAAATCCTTCCTTTTCAAACATCAAACTCCTGATTTTTAGGCCCAACAATTTGGACAACACTAGGAAAGAACTCCACCTTAAAAAACTATCTTCGGTAAACACCAAACATTCTCATTTGTGATCATATTTATTTTTCAAGAAATATAATCACACCCAAAACATTCTAATAGGACACCTTGAGGGACTTTTTTCAACAATATCCCCCTTTGGAGTTTTTAAAAACTCATCTCATAACAATTATTTGCATTTTGAAATCTCATTAAAGCTCCTTCCATATTCAACCATCATTCACTTATTGTGATTAATATAGAAATAAAGGATTTACACAAAACATACTCTAAGACCACATGAGGTATACTAAGCATGAGAAACAATAGTATAATGAAAAGTTCATCAATGAATCACTTCATTGATAATCCCTAATTGCTAATACCATACTGATACACTAATACCAATGAACTGATTTCATCATGAACCTCAACCCTTATGATATCTAATAATTGAAAGATCGCTTCTAAAATCACCAGATTTAATGATCCCCTTATATAATATCTCATCTAACTAGCTTTAGCTCAACTTCAACTCCCCCTATCCCACTACTCCCCTTAATATCTTCACATCATGTCTTTTCTCTCCCTGAATAGTCACACTTTCTACACCTTTGTCAACGAAACCGAAGAGAACTTCAAGGTTGTCTACAACATGGTAAATAACACATATCAACACATTAAGGAAAGAAACATCATACCTCAGGGAGAGGAGGTCCCACATCCAAAATTTTTCAAGTGTGGGGATCCGAATGGACTCCCTGAGCCAGTCAATGCCTTTTAAATAATTCTTTAAGTAAGGCCTTCATAAGAATATCCGAAACTTGTTGTTCTATAGGCACATACTCCAAATTCACAAGCCCTTACTCCACCTTCTCCTTGATAAAATGATATTTGATTTCAATGTGATTTTTCCTTGAGTTATGGACTAGATTTTTTCTATGATTTATATCACTTGAATTATCACATTAGATTCTGATCAGAGATTTCACTTCAATTCCTATGTATTCAAGATGCTGCTTCATCCACAATAGCTACTTACAGGCTTGAGTAGCTGCAATATATTATGCTTCTTCGGTGCTCAATGAAATTCAATCTTGTTTCTTGATTAACCAAGAAATACACAACCCTATAAGATAAAAGGAACCTCCTGATATTGATTTCCTATCACATGCTAAACTGGCCCAATCCACATCTATATATCCCAATAAGTCTGGATGATATTTTTCATTATACATTAATCCAAAATCCACTATTCCCTTGATATAACAAAGAATTATTTTTAATACAATGATGTGGCTCTCCTTGAAATTGATTTGATATCTTCCTGCTTGGCATGTGAAAAATACAATATCAGGCCTTGTTTCTATTAGGTACAACAAACTTCCAATGATTTTCCAATATTCTGGGATATTAAATTCATTTCCTTCATCATCCCGTGATAGTTTCAATCAGGTAGAAACTAGAGTATTCATTTATTTGGAATAGTCCATTCAAACCTCATTGGAATATTTATATTTAGAAATAAAAGTGCCATTTCCTCCTTGCGTCACTTGTAATCCAAGTGAAAATGTTAGCTCACCAATCATCGACATTTCAAACTCTATTTTCAAGTATTCAGAAAACTGTCTACATTTTGCTTCATCTGATCCACCAAAGATTATGTCATCAACATAAACTAGCATCATCATTCATTGACTTTTGTCATTTTTAAAAAACATATTATAATAAAATCCACCACACTATAAACCAATCTTCTTTAAAAACTGATCAAGCCTCGAATGCTGTTCTCTTAGTGCTTGATTCAAACCATATAAAGCCTCCACCACCCGACAAAATCAGTTCTCATCTTCATGAATGAAAAAAACATTTGTTTGCTCGATGTAGACTTCTTCCTCCAGAAATACATTCAGAAATGGTGACTTGACATCCATCTGGAAACCTTTAAACATTCATTACACTGTTATGGCCAAGAATAATCTAATTGTATCTAGCCTTGAAACATTTGAAAATGTTTTATCGGCATCTATACCCTCTATCTAGGAGTACCCTTTGCACACCAGTCATGCTTTTTTTCAATTAACAACACCACGATAATTCATTTTTTTGTGAAAGACCCATTTCATTAATATGTAATTCTTTTTTATTGGTCATGAAACAATCTCCCATGTCCGATTCTTTGCAATTTGTTAAATAAATTTATTAATAACTTGAACCTATTTCCCATCTCCAACTGCTTTATCAAAACATTTAGGTTCCACCTGTGATAAGTATGATTCTTGTTGTACAGTCTTCATCCTTCATGTCTGAACTGATGCTGTCTGATCATAAATTATGTTCTATCTATAAATTTCATCTCTTATCACTGGTCTCTGGATAGATATTGATTTATTCTCATCATTTTAGTCTTCTTATGAATTATCCTCTAGATCTGGAGTGTCTCCCAATCTACTAATCTCTTCATCACTATCCTCCTATGTTTGACCATGTATTTATTGAATATTTTGTTCATTTTATACTATAGTCACATCATGATTTTCAAATATCTTCACCAGACCCTTATTGAGGAATTTATATGCTTTTATTTTCTTTTATTATCTAAGAAATATCCCTTCATCCATATGAGATTCAAATTTCCTATGTTTCTACTTATTGAGAATGAAACATTTACTTCCGAATATTCTAAAGTACTTCAATAAAGGCTTCCTTCCATACTATAACTCGTATGAAGTATTATCCTATTTTGGAAAATGTAAAGGTATGTTTGAAGTGTATATTAGTATCATTATTGCTTCTTTCCAAACATGGATTTTCCTGAACCAATAATTTTCCATCCCTCATCACTACTGAATCTACTAATACCTTCTTTACCATACCTAATTTTGGTCACTAGATCCTTATTTACAGTCATATGGGATGTGCATCCACTATTAATTATACATATCTCTATGCGATCTGATGCATTGAATGCAATTTCTACAACCACGTACTGCATGAACCTTTTCTTTTTGACCAAAGTATTTGAATTCATACCTGACACATAATGATAATCTTGATCTTCCTTATTATATGATGGACCGACATCAATTTTCATAGCTGAAAATCGATTTTGAATTTTCAGCTCTTTTGATGATACATTTGACTACTTCTTATGGACAAATTCAGTCTGCCTTGACACATTCCTCAACATTACGTGTAATATCTTTCCATATTTCTGAGTCCTTTACACCTGAAAAAAATATCATCAAATAATGACATAGAATTTTGTGCTCTAAGCAACCACCTATATTTGTATTGTTTCCTTTGATACCTCCTTTTTATTGAATATACATTTTGAGAGTGTCCCATATTACCACAACAATAACATTTTATGTGAGGTAAATTCTTGTATGGAAATGATACACCACTAGTTGTGCCTTGGGTTCTCTGAATCTTCTAATTCTACTTCATACCCAAATCAATATTTATTCTTGGAGTGGATTCTTATGACCTATCTTGAACCATAACTTCTCTCTCTTTTAGATCAAGCCCCATACCAACCTTATCATTCAGATTTGATTGCTATTTTTGATCTACAAGGCCACTATTCTCAAATATCATCTTCTCTGTTTCCTGTATGATCTTCATTCACAATTTCAAACCTAGAGTTAACTGTTTCTCCTTACCATTAACAATTCTTCACAGACTGATGAATTCATCTTCTATTTCTTTGATACGTTTGACTTGATATTTTTCAGTTTTAGTTAATCATTTGATTTCCATTTTTTGTTCTTCAATTTTTAGTTTATACTCAACCACCCTTTCTGAGATTTCTAGCATTGAAAACCTAAGCTTTTCAATTTCTATATTGAGATCATAATTATATTCTTCCTATTGCTTTATATAGAGTTTTACATCACAAACTGATTTGTTACCTTTCTTTTTTTTGGATCCCAAAATATCTACCTCTTCAAGGGTAGCTTCTAATTATTCCTGAAGATCAGCTCCGACTTCAATTTATCCTTATTCATTTCCACTTTCTTATTTTGTTAATTAATTTATGACAACTGCCACCAAATCAACCATTTTATGATCCTTGTAGTCCTCCAACTATTCTACCTCATATTCTTATGAACTTTCATCCTCTTTTTAAAGAATATTCTTCTTTTTGGAGAACATTCTCTTAGTACTTCTCCTCTCTTTCTCAATTGATGAATACCACTTTTGGGGAATTTAATTATTTTCTTCATTTTCATCATCAAACTTCTTAGTAAACTTTTCTGCAAAATTCCTAATCTTTACACATATAAATCATGGAAATGGATGTTTACCTTTGAACTTTCCTTTTCTCCTTTGCAGATTAGAGGAGAGAAATGACATGACATCCTCAATATTTTTTTCATCAGGGACATATTCAATAGAGAGATTCTTCATGGACTTGAATTACACTTCCATATAATCCCCCTTTTCCACTTCATCATTATAATTGTTTCTCATTTCATACACTACACGAGTACTGTGTAGGTTATCTAGTGTCATCTCTTTTGGGTCTTTGTCTTCCAGCAATGAAACTTTCGGATCGAACCGCGGTGGAAGTTTCCTCAAGATACATTTCACAATCTTTCCAAGACCCATAATGTCTTCTAAAATAATATTTATCATGTTAAAGAATGGATCAAAAATATCATTAGGATTCATTCTGATATCCCTAGGATTATTCCATAGAACCTACAACTTTTCTTCTCATACTTTTGTGTTTCCCTCATAAATGTTTAAATTTTTTCCCACATTTCATTTGATGTTTAAAAAGACATCACCTTCACATAAATTTCATTTTATATCCCCCCCAAAGCATTGATCCCTTTAGCATCAGCATCAATTTCTATTATTTTAGCTTTTGATAAGGAACCACTATTAATATCAGCTGATATTTCATGCATAGCTGCCGTGAAGACATCCATCCCTACTGATCGGAAGTAGTGTTGCATTAAATTCTTCCATAGTTGAAAATTATTTCTATCGAATATCAGAATTACTTTATGATTTACCATATCCATTTTTTCTTCTGAGAGTGAAACACTATCTTTCAACCTTTCTCTTTGATACCAATTGTTAGGTCCACTAGGTCAGATACCCTGAGGGGGGGGGGGTGAATCAAGGTACGACAGATAAAAAAATTTCCCCTTCAGATCTCATTTAATTGTTAAAAAAAACTCAATTATCTCATCCCCTCATTGTAATATATGAAAAATATGAAATTCTTCACATGACACATTGATTTTTACCTGTTTCACCCTCTCTGGGATACGTCCATGGATTATACAACAATAATGTGACGATGTACCAAATTCACTAAGGATCACTACCAATAATGAGTACCATATTCAGACTAAATATTTTATGCTCAGGCTCATTGCCTTTACAAAGTTTAGGTCCTGATCACTGCATTCCCCAGAATCACTCCCTATGCCTCTTTCTCTGGATCACTACCAGTGGAAAGGGTCACCGTCTTCCTCTTCCTATGCTCACTGCTCTCAAAAAGGAATCTATGCATGGTTTATTGACTTCTATGTCAAACATAGTTTATGGAAATGTAGGTCCCTTAATTTGAATGAATTACTGTATCCTCAACTATAGGTAGATTCTCTATTGAAGTCCCTTTTTCATCCATAGATGAAGTCCACCTTCCTGAGTACTGATAGGTACTAGAAAACACTTTCGCAAACTGATTTGAAGCCTTTTCAAGATTCTTTGTGAAAATAGTGAACCAACTTCCTCTCCAGCATACTGAGTATCAGGTTTGGTACATAGAACACCTCCTCTAGGTGCTGTCACCACCATAGTGATCTGCCCTTCGACTGTGGACTGCCTTTGCTAACCGCTTGCATACCTATGCCTTCATTCCGCCTCTGTGAACTTCAATCTATCTACAAAATCTTCTCTATTATCTGATTGTCTTTACTTCCGCATACCAGAACTCCCCCTCCACATACCTCTTGCAATATTATCTCTCTTGCATACCGAGGATTCCTCCTCCGCACAAAGAGTCTTCCTTTGTAGGTTAAGAATCCCCACATACTCCTTTGGTGAAATTTCTTCTATGAAAACCACTTCAGATTTTGCAAAATTCTTCCCCTCAAACAAGCTTTAGACATTGCTGAAATCTTATACCAAAAATATGTTCTCTTATGATATTTTGTCCTAATAGTAATCAGTGAGATTAACGATTCTTATATAGTCAAAGATACTCGAAAAATACACTAATCTAATATTTACCAAATTTTTAATCCTATATTCACCACATACCAATCCTTCTGCCGCTGCGAACTGCAAGACACCCATGAACCATTTTCATATGCAGTCCATATGACAACCCTGCTTTTTATTACAACTTAAACATGCTTTATTACATAAAACTTCACTTGATCCAACAAAGAAGATCGAGAGGTTTAGTGTCTTTGGGGCTCAGGATCATTACATAAAAACTTTAAACTTGAAATACAACATCTTTATTGAAAACTTCCTTTACATGACCACTACATTCCTTCGTACTTAGCATTGCAAGGGATAACCTGAGGACATGCATAAGAAAAGGGTGAGCTATAAAGCCCAGTAAGGGAGTACATAATGAATAACATGAGGAGTACAATACATGTTAGGAAATAGGAATATCAATAGAGCATAAGAGAGACATGAACATAAAGGCATGATAAAGCATGATAATCATAACATGGAAATGTGGCAGCAACACTTAACATTGAATTAGCATGAGCCAAGGCTCATTGCACATGGAGCATGAGTAAACCCTCATTGCACTTGAAGCACGAGTAAACCCTCGTTGCACTTGAATTATCATGAGTCAACACTCATTGCACATGACGTATCATGATACTATACTTTACCCAATGCATTGGAGCGCTATCAGGGCGCACCCTTCTTAAACATTTCATTTCATGCATAAGTGTGCCACATGGATCATAAAACATGGATTCATAAAACATAATCATTTCTTCCACGATAAAGGAATGTGGAATTCATACATGAAACTTTACAATCAATACGTATATGTGCATAAAGGTGAATACCCATGATGGAGAAATGGGCATGGTATTCACTACACAAAGACATTGGCTTAGAAAATTGGTGCGATTTCGGCAGCGTAACGGCGTGACATAAGAATTCATAAAAAAGGTTGATGAGAGAGAAAGGGGTTCCTCATCATATTTACATGTAATGGACAGTAAGGAGATCATATATATACATGTCCCAACAATAGAAATGGAATTTAGATTCATGATACAAAAGTATTGCTTGAATATAAAAGAGGAGAAAAAGGTTCCTTTCGGAATTTCGGCATAGTAACGGGTGTACATGGGAGGCATTTAATGAGAGAGAAAGGGGTCTCCCATCATTCAAAAAATAAGAGGGAAGTATGGGAGAGGTGAGAAACCATACCCCAACATTCATAATTGAAATAAAAAGGGAAATACAACTTAATGAAAATTGACAAAAAAAATGAGAAAGGAAGAAAACCCTTACTTGGAAGTGTGCTTCCAAAGGCTAGAGAGAGGCTTGTGAGAGGCTTCTTGGGACCTTGGGGCACCTTGAGAGGATTCTAGAGAGAGTAGGGCAGAGGTTGGACGAACTTCAAGGGCTTTGAGTGAGGAGGAAGTGGGAGCTTGGGTGGGTTTATATAGGAAAGGTGAGAGAATTCTTTATTATTTAGGTTTGGGACCCCTTATATTAAAATAATCCAAACCACAAACCATCCCATGGTATTTGACCATGGTTTCTGGAAAAGGAGAGAGGAAAATAATATTTTATAAGGCCAAGGTCCGAACTTATTAAAAAATTAGAGTTGCTTATGTGGAGGTGAGTCACACTCCCATGGAAATTAATTTAAAAAGGCAAAGTGTTTGAATAAGTCTTGAGGGCTCCATTAATGCTTTGAAAAGTGAGTCAAACAAACCCAAAACCTCATTATTTTAATGATAAAACACATATTGGCCGAACATAAGGATTATGGTATTTTATTACATCACCATTGGGTCATTATGATGTCATAAAACACATTATATATTTAAATGGTATTTAATTTTTACCCAAAAATTTGACTGTCTCAGAAAATTATGAAAAAATCACCGTTGGATAATTTCGACGTCCTGATTCCAAAAATAATATTTATTTTATCTAAATCATTTTCTAAATATGTGAATTTTCACTTTTAAAATAAAAACCGACATTTATAAAAAAATCACGGGTTTTGACAGAAATGGCTTTCAAACCTTAATAAAAATTTTAATTGCATTCATAAAATTATAAGATCATTTATATTTAATAAAAATTAATTTAATATTAATAATAATATTTTATTAAAATATTATTTAATTCAAAAATCCTTTAATTAAATAATAACTAAAAACATCATTTGTACTTTAAAAACTAATTACAATGCATCAAAAATGACTAGAAATTATATTCATTATTATATACAAAAAATATTGTACATGAACATGGTGCTACTTATTTGTTACATAACCCCTTAAAATAGCCACATAAGACCTAAGGGTAAGGTGTGCGATGGTGACAGATTCTTGGGGTTGTTCGGATAACATCGCTCGAGTGGTAATCTCAATCAACTTCCATTTTTCCCGTAGACGATCACGTTCGAGCTTGACTTGATGAAGCTCAGCTTGGGCTTGGTCAAGGGAAAAGCCCAAAGACGCCACCTCCTTTCCGAGCTCCGACAAATGGGCTTCGTAAGGGGCAATTCTACTGGATGAGGCCATCGCTTCCTTTGTCTGAGTAGAAAATTGGTTTGTTAAAGCCTTATATTTAAACTACCCAGATGATCACTGTTCAACGGCTATAAAAGTAACGGTCACAAATCTTAAAGTAAAACTAAAAAATTTGATGTCTTATAAAAACATTTTTCATAAAGAAACATTTAACTGGATCAAGAGGGATTTTCCATTAATGAAATTTTGGGTCGTTACAACATTCCCCCCTTAAGAAATTTCGCCCTCGAAATTTTCCTTTTCCCACACTAAAACAAATGTGGGTAACTTAGCTTCATCATATCCTCCGACTCCCAAGTTGCTTCTTCAAACTTGTGGTTTCTCCACAACACCTTGACGAGGGGCATTGTCTTATTTCGTAGAACTTTTTCTCTACGATCCAAGATCTTCACTGGTTGCTCCTCATAAGAAAGATCGTCTTCTAATTGTACCACCTCAGAAGAGAGTACATGTGAAGGGTCTGGTATGTACTTCCTTAAGAGGGATACATGGAAGACATCATGCACCTTGGCCATAGTAGGTGGAAGTGCTAGTCGATAGGCCACATCCCCAACATGATCAAGGATCTCGAATGGGCCGATGTACCTTGGACTTAACTTCCCTTTCTTTCCAAACCTCATGACCTTCTTCCACGGAGATATGCGTAAAAACACCATGTCTCCGACTTTAAACTCAAGGTCTCGTCGACGATTATCTGCATAACTCTTCTGTCGACTTTGGGCTGCCTTGATGTGCTACTGAATGGTTTTCACCTTCTCCACCATTTCTTCGACCATCTCTGGTCCAAGCAGCTTACGTTCACCGACCTCATCCCAATATGCCGGTGTTCTACACCTTTTCCCATACAAGGCTTCATATGGTGCCATTTGGATGCTCGAGTGGAAACTATTATTATAAGAGAACTCAACTAGAGGAAGATGTTGATCCCATCCTCCTTTAAAGTCCATTGAGCACGCTCTCAACATATCCTCAAGTGTTTGGATAGTCCGCTCGGATTGGCCATCAGTTTGAGGATGATAGGCCGTACTGAAGTTCAGTTCAGTATTCAGAGCATGTTGAAGACTCTTCCAAAACTTAGAGGTAAATCTTGGATCTCGGTCCGACATAATAGATAATGGTACTCCATGAAACCGTACCACTTCCCTGATATATATCCGTGCCAGTTGATCCAAAGAGAAATCCTCTCGAATAGCAATGAAGTGTGCAGTCTTTGTAAGACGATCCACAATAACCCAGATTGCATTGTTGCTTTTGGATGTCCTTGGAAGTCCAGTGACGAAGTCCATGGTGATGTTCTCCCATTTCCATTCTGGTATGGGCAATGGTTGCATCATCCCCTTAGACTTCTGCCTCTCTGCCTTCACTTGCTGACACACCAGGCACTTTGATGTATATTCGGCGATCTCCTTCTTCATATTATCCCACCAAAAGTTTTCTCGGAGATCTCGATACATCTTTGTGCTCCCTGGGTGAATAGAGAAATTTGAACTATGTGCATCATCCAAAAGTTCCTTCTTCAGCTCCGAACTTGATGGGACACATAGTCTTTTCCCAAACCGCACAATTCCTTCTTCATTAACATTAAACTCTGAGGATTTTCCCTTTTTGATAGCTTCCACTTTTTCTTGGATTCTCGCATCATCCTTTTGAGCATCCTTTAACCTTTCCAAAAGAGATGGTTGAGCAATCATTTGTGAAAGGATTGATGATGTTCCCTTCTTTATGATTCCCACATCCATCTTCATCAAGTCTAAGAAGATTGGATCCTTCTCAATTCTCATCATTGATAGAATTGCTGGATCCTTTCTACTTAGGGTATCCGCCACCTTGTTCGCCTTCCCAGGGTGGTAATGTATTGAACAGTCATAATCCTTGATGAGCTCTATCCATCTTCTCTGGCGCATATTATGCTCTTTCTGTGTGAATATATATTTAAGACTCTTGTGGTCAGTATATATCTCACATTTCTCTCCATAGAGATAATGCCGCCAGATTTTCAAGGCAAAGATCACCGCCGCCAACTCCAGATCATGCGTTGGATAGTTTCGCTCATGTATTTTCAACTGTCTTGAGGCATTGGATATCACTTTATCATTCTGCATCAGCACACATCCTAAGCCCTTCTTCGAAGCATCACTGAATACCACAAAAAGCTCCCCACTTGTGGGTAAAGTGAGCACAGGTGCAGTGATAAGCCTCCTTTTCAACTCCTTGAAGCTTTCTTCGCATTCATCACTCCAAGCAAACTTTACTCCCTTTCGAGTTAGCTTGGTAAGAGGGTTGGACAATCGTGAGAAGTTTCTCACAAATCGTCGATAATATCCAGCTAACCCCAAGAAGCTACGGATATCAGTTACCGATGTTGGCCTCGGCCATCCCTCAATTGCATCTGTTTTGGAGGGGTCCACAGATATCCCATTGCTTGTGATGATAAAGCCCAAGAATGAGACCTCCTTCAACCAGAACTCACACTTGCTGTACTTGGCATAGAGCTTCTCCTTGCGCAAAGTCTCTAGTACAGTTCTTAAATGCTCCTCATGGTCCTCCTTGGTTTTGGAGTATATTAGAATATCATCTATAAAGACTACCACAAATTTACTTAGGTAATCTCTAAAGACTCTATTCATCAAGTCCATGAATATTGCTGGAGCATTGGTGAGTCCAAAAGGCATTACTATGAATTCATAGTGCTCGTACCTTGTACGAAAAGCAGTCTTGGGGATATCTTCCTTCTTCACCCTTACTTGATAATATCCCGACCGCAAGTCAACCTTGGAGAAGTATTGTGCTCCACGCAGCTGATCAAACAAGTCATCGATTCTTGGGAGAGGATACTTGTTCTTTATCGTGATTTTGTTAAGTTCACGATAATCGATGCAAAGCCGCATTGACCCATCCTTCTTCTTGACGAAGAGGACTGGTGCACCCCATGGTGATGCACTTGGGCGTATAAACCCTTTATCCAGATTCTCCTGTAGTTGTTTCTTCAGTTCTTCAAGCTCAACCACAGCCATTCTATATGGAGTCTTGGATATTGGTAGATCCCCAGGTATAAGTTCAATTGAGAACTCAACATCTCTTCTTGGAGGAAGACCAGGAAGTTCCTCGGGAAATACTTCAGCGAATTCCCTCACAATAGGCATTTCTTCAAGGATGGTTTCTTCCTTGGACTCAATCATCTGAGCCAGATATGCGTGATCATAATTCAGTAATATCCATGCTTGAGATGATGAAGCTAAAGGAGATTCATCTTCCTCCTGACACTTGTAAAGAATCGGGGGTCAATTCTCCATATGGAGTGTGATTTTTCTCTCCCGACAATTTATGTTGGCTCTATATAAGGAAAGCCAATCCATGCCAAGAATTGCATCAAATTCCACCCAAGGGAGTATGACGAGGTTCGCCGGGAAATTCAATCCACAGATTATAACAGGGGAGGACTTATACTCATGGGATGCAATGATTGCCCCATTTGCCGTACTCACCGACATCTTTACTTCCATGATTTGTGGTGGTGCAAGGATTATTCTACTAAACTTTTGAGATATAAAAGAATGCGTAGAACCTGAATCAAAAAGTACGTTCTCTATTCTTGAATGAATAACTAGCGTACCTGTCACCACTTCGTTGTCGGGGTTCACTTCGGCAGAAGTGATGGAAAAAGCTCTTCCTTGCTGTCTTGGAGGTTGTTGATTGCCTCCGATAACCCTTGGATTAGGGCACTGATTCGCAAAATGACCCGGTTCTTTGCATTTGAAGCATTGAACAACGCGTTGAGGTTCGAACGGAGCGTTCCTCCCCTCCGTCGCAGCCGCAGGTCCTTCTTGCTGACAGTTAATAGCTAGGTGCCCTTCTCTTCCAAACATGAAGCATTTTCTTGTCCCCCTAAGGCAATTCCCAGGGTGCTTCTTTCCACACTTTTGGCAAGTGGGGTGCTGAAATTTCTTAGCGCCGTTGGATTTATCCATCGGACCACCAGCATTGAAGTCCACCTTCCGCTTCTTGTCCCCATGATACCCCTGTGATTCTCCGATCTCCATTTCAACCTTAAGGGCACATCGGACAATCTCCTCATAGCTGTCAAAGTCACGGATCGCTAATGCTTTCCGCAAGCTAGGCTTCATCCCACCAAAGAAGCGGTCAACTTTGCATTCGGGGGTAACGACAAAGCCGGAAGCGTATCGTGCAAGCCTTGTGAAGTTTGCCTCGTACGCTCCCACAGATTCTTCATCTTTCTGCTTGAGGGAAAGGAAGTCCCTTTCCATCTTAAGACGGAGGGTGCGTGGAAAATATTTATCGAAAAACATCTTCCGGAATACCTTCCATTCCAAAGCCTCGATCTCCTCCTCAGGCTTCGTATTTTTGATCAATGTCCACCATTTATCAGCTTCACCCTCCATACGATAAGCCGCCAGGAGAACCTTCTCTTTTTCAGAGCATTGGAGGATGGAGAATATCTTCTCAATGGAGTTGATCCATTGTTCAGCGATCGTGGGATCAGATGATCCACTAAAAGTAGGAGGCCTTTGTCTCATGAAGCTTTCAATAGTGACTTGTTCTTTCTTAGGGGGGGTTGAACGTTCCTCTTGACCAGTGTTTCTATTCAAAACTTGAGTTAGCTGAGAGAGAAGCGTGACAAAGTTCGCGATTCCCGCTCCCATTGGATTGGGCATCTCATTAGTACAATCATCACACTTATCTTCACAACGGTTGTTAGCCCGAGTTCTCCTATTACCGGCCATTGGCTGGAATAAAAGGAAAGTTAGGGGTAACACATAAAGGGTAATCCAAAGACAAAAGTTGATGACTTATAAATAAAATTTAATCTCTTTAACTCATGAGTCTATAGGATTCAATCCAGGCTTTTCATGATCTTCCTTCTAACATATATTCTTAGGGGCATTTTTCCCTTAATAAGGGTTCATACTAAGATTGTGAATTTATCAAAGCATATCCCCCGGGAGTGTCGTAACCAAGAGTGCAGCAAGGCCCGTTGTCGTGCACCAGTTCCCGTTCGAGTCTAGCTCAAAGCGGTGTTTTCGGGTTTTACCCCTAGGATACATCTGTGCCAGAGCCGCCTCTACCTGCTCGTATCCAGACAGGGATGTATTTGTTTGATAAAACACTTACTTAGTATTTACCAAAATTTAGGGATGTTTTTATTATGCTTAGTCTTGTATCTAAGGCTTTACTAGGGTTTCCTAATCCCAAAAATAACTAAACCTATCCTCTGATACCAACTATGACAACCCTGCTTTTTATTACAACTTAAACATGCTTTATTACATAAAACTTCACTTAATCCAACAAAGAAGATCGAGAGGTTTAGTGTCTTTGGGGCTCAGGATCATTACATAAAAACTTTAAACTTGAAATACAACATCTTTATTGAAAACATCCTTTACATGACCACTACATTCCTTCGTACTTAGCATTGCAAGGGATAACCTGAGGACATGCATAAGAAAAGGGTGAGCTATAAAGCCCAGTAAGGGAGTACATAATGAATAACATGAGGAGTACAATACATGTTAGGCAATAGGAATATCAATAGAGCATAAGAGATACATGAACATAAAGGCATGATAAAGCATGATAATCATAACATGGAAATGTGGCAGCAACACTTAACATTGAATTAGCATGAGCCAAGGCTCATTGCACATGAAGCATGAGTAAACCCTCATTGCACTTGAAGCACGAGTAAACCCTCGTTGAACTTGAATTAGCATGAGTCAACACTCATTGCACATGACGTATCATGATACTATACTTTACCCAATGCATTGGAGCGCTATCAGGGCACACCCTTCTTAAACATTTCATTTCATGCATAAGTGTGCCACATGGATCATAAAACATGGATTCATAAAACATAATCATTTCTTCCACGATAAAGGAATGTGGAATTAATACATGAAACTTTACAATCAATACGTATATGTGCATAAAGGTGAATACCCTTGATGGAGAAATGGGCATGGTATTCACTACACAAAGACATTGGCTTAGAAAATTGGTGCGATTTCGGCAGCGTAACGGCGTGACATAAGAATTCATAAAAAAGGTTGATGAGAGAGAAAGGGGTTCCTCATCATATTTACATGTAATGGACAGTAAGGAGATCATATATATACATTTCCCAACAATAGAAATGGAATTTAGATTCATGATACAAAAGTATTGCTTGAATATAAAAGAGGAGAAAAAGGTTCCTTTCGGAATTTCGGCATAGTAACGGGTGTACATGGGAGGAATTTAATGAGAGAGAAAGGGGTCTCCCATCATTCAAACAATAAGAGGGCAGTATGGGAGAGGTGAGAAACCATACCCCAACATTCATAATTGAAATAAAAAGGGAAATACAACTTAATGAAAATTGACAAAAAAAATGAGAAAGGAAGAAAACCCTTACTTGGAAGTGTGCTTCCAAAGGATAGAGAGAGGCTTGTGAGAGGCTTCTTGGGAGCTTGGGGCACCTTGAGAGGATTCTAGAGAGAGTAGGGCAGAGGTTGGACGAACTTCAAGGGCTTTGAGTGAGGAGGAAGTGGGAGCTTGGGTGGGTTTATATAGGAAAGGTGAGAGAATTCTTTATTATTTAGGTTTGGGACCCCTTATATTAAAATAATCCAAACCACAAACCATCCCATGGTATTTGCGCATGGTTTCTGGAAAAGGAGAGAGGAAAATAATATTTTATAAGGCCAAGGTCCGAACTTATTAAAAAATTAGAGTTGCTTATGTGGATGTGAGTCACACTCCCATGGAAATTAATTTAAAAAGGCAAAGTGTTTGAATAAGTCTTGAGGGCTCCATTAATGCTTTGAAAAGTGAGTCAAACAAACCCAAAACCTCATTATTTTAATGATAAAACACATATTGGCCGAACATAAGGATTATGGTATTTTATTACATCACCATTGGGTCATTATGATGTCATAAAACACATTATATATTTAAATGGTATTTAATTTTTACCCAAAAATTTGACTGTCTCAGAAAATTATGAAAAATTCACCGTTGGATAATTTCGACGTCCTGATTCCAAAAATAATATTTATTTTATCTAAATAATTTTCTAAATATGTGAATTTTCACTTTTAAAATAAAAACCGACATTTATAAAAAAATCACGGGTTTTGACAGAAATGGCTTTCAAACCTTAATAAAAATTTTAATTGCATTCATAAAATTATAAGATCATTTATATTTAATAAAAATTAATTTAATATTAATAATAATATTTTATTAAAATATTATTTAATTCAAAAATACTTTAATTAAATAATAACTAAAAACATCATTTGTACTTTAAAAACTAATTACAATGCATCAAAAATGACAAGAAATTATATTCATTATTATATACAAAAAATATTGTACATGAACATGGTGCTACTTATTTGTTACATAACCCCTTAAAATAGCCGCATAAGACCTAAGGGTAAGGTGTGCGATGGTGACAGACTCTTGGGGTTGTTCGGATAACATCGCTCGAGTGGTAATCTCAATCAACTTCCATTTTTCCCGTAGACGATCACGTTCGAGCTTGACTTGATGAAGCTCAGCTTGGGCTTGGTCAAGGGCAAAGCCCAAAGACGCCACCTCCTTTCCAAGCTCCGACAAATGGGCTTCGTAAGGGGAAATTCTACTGGATGAGGCCATCGCTTCCTTTGTCTGAGTAGAAAATTCGTTTGTTAAAGCCTTATATTTAAACTACCCAGATGATCACTGTTCAACGGCTATAAAAGTAACGGTCACAAATCTTAAAGTAAAACTAAAAAAGTTGATGTCTTATAAAAACATTTTTCATAAAGAAACATTTAACTGGATCAAGAGGGATTTTCCATTAATTAAATTTTGGGTCGTTACAGTCCATGTACTACCTATTCTTCTACGCAGTTAATCTCCTCCATCAATAACATGCCATCTTTGAACTTCATAAACTTCTTCCACGAACTGTTTTTGGTTTCACAGACCACTCCATCGTACCATTCCCGCCACTCCTTATACCATTCTTGGAACTCCACATACCGTTCCCAGAACATGGTATGCGGCTCATGAATTATGGTACATAGTTCTCATCCTTTTCAAATTTTCTTCAATGTTATTTATACCGTTAACTCATATGAATAACTCCTTCCTTTTCCAATGTCAAACTTATAATTTTGAGGCCCAAAAATTTGGTCAACACTAGGAAACAACACCACATTAAAAATATATCATTGGAAAACACCAACCATTCTCATTCGTGATCATCGAGATTTTTCAACAAACACAATCACACTCAGAACATTTCGAGAGGACAACTTGAGTGTTTTTTCCCAAAACCAATTTTTTTTCACACTATAAGAACCATTTTTTTTGGAAAATACATGACCAAATAGAATCATAAAATAACTCCCCATATTATTTTGGTCTTATTTTTGGAATAATATAAACTTTATAGGGATTAAGGTGTAAAGTAAAGAAGGTTGTCCGAAGAAGAGGTGTAGCTTTTAACTGAATGTTTTAGTTTTATTTCTCCATCTAAATCATCAATAGATTCTTGAAATACAATTAAATACTAGGACCAATATCTTTGATATAATAATATGTTATATTTCAACTATATGTTCTATATCCATCTTCTCTTCCATGAAATGGGAAATGAAACTCCCATTCATATGTATGGGGGACTACCGCCTTGCGAACCGATGTAATTCACTTTCCATCAACTCATAACATGGATGGCTATATTAATGGATTTAACATATATACATATAGTATTAATGAAATAATTATAATTATATAAATAAAATATATCATCAATTTTATTACCATTCCATCCATTTAAAAATGATAATATTTTTTGTGCGTGCGTATAGATTACCACATCAATGAAGCGATGCGATTCATTTTTCATCCCCGCATCACATGGATGGTTTATATGAAGTATTTAAAGAGATAATATGATATTTATGATATAATAATAATTATTTAAAGGTAAAATGATATTTTTTTCTTTCCACTATGTTCATTGAAAAATAGAAATGTTACTCAAGCATATGTATGATCTACAGTCACTTTGATTGTAACATAGTACATTTTTCAAAAAAAATTCATGGATGGTTTTGAAATTATAATTGATGTATAAAAATTATAATTTTATCATTATTATTATTATTCTTGAGTTTAGGGAATAATTATCTCATGGACTGTAGTTAACTTACCAAATTCATTTTAGACATATGAGCCATATATCATAAAAATGTCTGATGTGAACTTAATTGATTAAATAAATGTATATAAGATGGTAATAAATAAAATAAAAGGAATAAGAAACATGAAAAAGGTTATTAATAAAGAAAATATATAACATGATTGTACTATTCTTGAATATAAGGAATGTACATGATGAGTTAAGCTCGAGGTAAGGGACATTTTAATTTAAAACATCATTTTAAATGTTTTAAAGATTTATTTTCTAAATATTTTTCTTACAAGTGCATATTAGTACAATTATTTTATTAATGTATTTATATAGTCATAAATTAATTAAAAATTACATTATATATTTATTTTTACTTTCTTTAAAAGGTTTTCAATGGGAATAGTTTTTCATATTTTATACTGAATGTTTTTGAATTTATTTACAAAAATAAAGTAATAATGTTATATTTTAACATATACAGAATTAATGGATTTTACTACAACCTAAAAATTAGTTTATGTTTTTATTAATTTTATAGATTTATTGTTTTCTTCAAATAAAAACCATCTTTCCATTATTTTGGGTATTTTAGTTTTAAAAATGGTTTTTAAAAGGAATGGGTATTTTGATGTCTGAAATTTTTTTTCATAAGGGTTCAAATGAGTTTTTAAAGGGTTCTATGATAAAAAGGTGAAAGAATAATTTTTTTATTCATGATATGGTACTTTATCATTATATATGATGATAAGTAATATTGAGATGGATTATACAGTAGGTGAGTCGTATACAACTGACAAGATTGGTGATTCCAATATAGATTGTATGATTGGTGAGCCCCATTATAGATCTCTAATGTGTTGGTTTATGTTCCTTGTATTCAGAGGAAATAAGGATGGAAGTAACTAAGAAGGCATATACTATGGATTTAACTAGGCTATAATTATTTCTAACATGATTTTAACACAAGTTATGAATATGATTATCAAATTTTCCTAAAACAGTTTCAATTTTCATTATATGGGTTTTGAAGTTTTCCTTTGATAAAAAGGGTTTTTTATTTGGATATTATATTGTATCATACATCCAAATAATATCACAATGAAGGTAAAAATTTGGGATTCCATGTTTCCAATTGGAACAACCGATTTATTTATATTATTTCCTTTAATGAGATTTTTGTACTCATCTGAGGTTTTTAAATATTTTTAAAAGGGTTTAAGGATGAGTATGAAAAAAGAAGAAGTCATATTGATAGTAATAAATCTTTATCATGAAAATAAAACACATTTAATTATAAAAGATTCATATTTTGAAAAAAATGGAAATATATTGGAAGTGTACAATTTTTAATATATGGGTTTGTTATGTTAGAGCTACAAATTAATTCTCAAAAACTCTAAAAAAGGGTTCTAAAAATAAAACAAAATGAATTAATTTCTATGGATTAAATTTATGGATTTTTTAGGATGGGTATTACTTGTAATAAGATCTATAATGAAGAAAAATTTGGATGTATGATACAAAATTGGATGTAGTAATAGCTTGGAACCACAACATGAAACCACCATTATCCGAATCTATTAGAAGTGTTGATATAAGAGGATGAGTTTTGAAGTGGGAACTCTTCACTAAATACTTTGGTTGAGATAGTGGTGTTCAATGGTTTTCAAGTAGTTTCAGTAATCAAATGAAGGTTGTTCGAAAAAATCAGATAATGTTGGAATCAATGAAACTGACCAGGATTATCTATAAAAGTATGGGTGAGGTAAATTGTGTGGTAGAGAGCTGTTGTATACTTTGGAGTGATGTTTGAACTAAATATGTTTCTCATGAATAGTTTTTGGAACCCATAAATGTGTACCATGCACTTTTGTTTTGGGATTTGAGAAGTCATGAAGACGATTAAAACATAAGTTATATTTTTCATAAAGTACATTTATAGTGTTATTGTGGAATTATGAATAATCCCATGAAAAAATAATTTATATTTTGGATGAAGGTTTTTTGAGAATATAAGATAATTATAGGTGAAATTATTAAAAATAATTTCTTGGGATTCATTTTATAATGTCACATATTTTTGTCCCTATGAAATACAATTATAATTTTCTTTCTATGTAGCTTGAGTAGTTCTTGATTAAAAATAAGCCAGACATGGCTACCTATCTAGCTATCTTGACCAAGCACTTGTGGAAGTTTCCTTGACCATGCTAGGGAGATAAGATATCTATAAATACATATTAATAGGGGTGTGTGCATGCATATGAAAACACTTATAAGGAGAATAGGTAGCACCACCAGGTTGTTAAGAATGATAGTGGAGGGGTTCCAACATTAGTTGGTTCTAGTGGAAGCCTGGAGCGGACCCCATTACTCACTACTAACCACTGAAGGAAAATATTTTTCTTATTAAGAGATTCCAAGATGTTTTCAAGTTTGATATGGGATATGTCCCTTGTGTTACACTATTAATTTTTTTAAAAATATATACATATAAGTGGAGTTATCAGATCCATTTATTCTACATTTATCGACTAAGAAAAGCCATTATCTTAAACCTTTATCCTCTGAAGGATCTACATGAGCATTCAAGATAATTTTATTCTAACGATATATAGTGATCAAATTGTGAGAGTTCAAGACATGTTATATCATCCAAAATCCACGAAAGAATTATCCATCTTTCATGCATGTGATTATTCAAATAATGAGATACATCCAAATGGAAAATGAAGTTGAATCAGGACCTTCATGTATCAAGGTTCAAAAATCATGAATCAAATAAAAAATTTGGTTTCATGAAGAACAATGTATGTAAGACGATCCCAAATCTGATAGTCTCAGTTTCATTACATGATCATGTATCCACCAATTTATCACAAGAAAAATATTATCATGTGAAGACTTTAACAAAACACAATTCTATGAAAGTCAATAATTTTTACATTTGAAATATTTAAGATATATTTAGATTTTAATTATTTTAAAGATACACCTTGTTGAGATATAATAATTATATCTAAGGTTGAGTAAGTCAGTGTGATGATTGGTGTAATTTTTTTAAATTAAATTCTACCATTCTCAAATGTAAAAACGAAATGAGATACAAATTTTATAAACATCGAGAATCCAAGAGAGAAACAGAGTGGTGGCTACCATTTGAGTATTTTTATTTAGAGATCTCTAGTTTTTTGAAAATATAACACCTTACCATATCTTTTTTCATGATTAAGAATAGAGTTATCATGTGATTCCTTTACAGGAAGGAGGAGTAAGACCTCACATACCCATACATAAAAGAATAATAGGCATAGAGATAAATACCTAGGAGGTAAAAGGTTGATATTTTTAGAGGAGTTCTCAAGGTAACCACTCACCACTTGGGACTATATTGTGTGAAACTCTATACCTTACATGATCACATTAAGATTTAATCATCATGAGATTTCCTCATGAATCCTCATACATGCTCCCTAGACATTCGACCCAACCTTGTGGAATATATAAGTAGAGAATCCCTTCACTGCACAATCATGAGAATAAGATTCATGTAATGATATCATGTGACCAGGGTCATGAAAAATATATGTTATGTGATGTATTCATACATCCTTAGAAAAGAAAACCCTATCATATTGATATCATCCTTGAACAAGAACACTCGATCCTGTGAATAAAATACCCAATCATGCACCCTTGGGAAGGATCCCTCCTCACATAAAGGGTAATAATGTGCCTCTGTCTTATGGACCAATTTATGTCGGAAATACCCTTGCAGTATAGTTTTGGGCCATTGATCATGCGACATTGGGCATGTACCCTTGATCACATGACCCGGTATTAAGACCCTAGTCAGTCCAACCATGTCTATAAAGAAAATGTTATACTTCCTTAGCTATTCAACCTTTGGAATTCACCCCTACCTTTTGGATATCTATTTATATAGAAAAATGGAAAACACATTACCATGAACCCTCATTCCATGTGGCTCAGTCATGATCCCTTGGATGAGAAACAACTTAATGTGAGAAGGGTTCATGTAGTGAGGGGGGATGCACAGGTGGATTTATGTAACCTTATTCATACTTAGGGTCATGTTCCTTATACATGAACCCTAAATTATGTGCCCAATTATAAGAACATGACCCCCCATCGAGGTAACATGATCGCATGACCCCTACTTGTCCATTTGATACCCTAAACCCTTATGAAGAAATGTGAGGTTCTATTATTCCATTTTCCATGGAGGGATCCTGTTATATAAAACCATGTTCAACCAAATTTTCATGGTAGTATCTCATATCCTTAAGAGGAAATTGAATGAATATATAACTCAAAAATCCACTTGGTGTAAGCCCCTAATTACTATAGTTCATAATACTAAATTATCCTCTGAATCTATCATCTTTCATCATCTATTAGTGGATGATTAATGGGTTGTACATTGGAATACTATAAGATGTAATCCCTAGTGATGTAATCAAATTCCTTAATTTGAGACGTTTCCTTTATGATTTATCATGCACTATGAGTCTAAACTCAAATGGTCCTCCTGGATTAATCCAAATATTGGAATCCTCTTTAAATGTAATACCCAACATGTCTTTGGGAATCCAACTTGGTGTAAGTTCCTAAATATTCCAATATTTTCTATCCTATAAGATTATAATCCCTATGAGTCAAATTAACCTTCCCCACCCATCAGTGAGAAAGGAACGTATAGACTATAAAGACATTGATTCCTAATATAATCATGATACATATGACAAAATTTTATAGTTCGAGCCCCCATATCAAGTACCAGAATCACATCACATATCATCCAATTTTGACATCACTGTATCCCTTATAAACATTAACATCTTCACTATATGACATTAAAATGCATGGTTAACATCCTTATCGCATGACAGAAAATTGAAATATGTATGAACTATGAGGAATATAATTCTTTTTATAATCAGGATATGTAGGATTCATTTTAAGGCATGAAATATATCTCCAATATATTTCCATTGGTAATTTTATGATTCCATATTCCTTATTAAGACCATGAAATTTTTATGGAATTACCTTCAAGTTCCCCCTTAAATAACTTTCACATTTCAATTTCCCTTGTGGAAGATCATAATTATTTTCTCATAGATCCATATTCTCCATGGGTATCGCAAGCATACTTCTATCAAGGAATCCTTAATGTTTAATCCCTATACAAAATACCCCCTGTACGAACATCTACCTTAGGTGTAAGCCCCCACAACATATTCTGTATCTTAAAAAGGCCATACTCCCAATAAATACTCTCAAAGAATCCCAACTGTGTAATCCCAATAAAAATTCAATACTATTCTATCATACAACATTTATAATCTTCTACTATATATTCCTTTTCACACCGAGAACTCATCATATGGGCTTAGAGAATAACGATGATCATACCATTACCATGATGAAACTAGTTCCAATATGGGACTAATATCATATTTAAGTCCCAAATACATATTTTTTTCAAAGGTCCATATTCCTAATGAAACATCTCAGGTCATTCTCATGTGTGTAATACCCAATCAAACTTTTGTTTCCATATCTTCCATGGAATATATATTATCAACATCAAAACTATATTGAATCTAGTTCTTGCATTTGCGGGATATGTAAGATTCTCTCTAAGGCTTGATACCTCCATATCTCATATTCAAATGTCACCACATATATCCTTAACAAATTATGTTAAAATTTATTATATATTCCTATCACATTACCTTAAACTACGTCAAATGAACTATGTGAGTTTTGATTCCTATTATAGAAAAGATGCATATAATGACTCATTTAGGATCAATATAAACTCTAATACACCAACCACCTCACTAGATAGAGATGAAATTCAAATTTCACAAACATGGATATAAACTAAATCATTATAAATTAATAATAGAATAATAGATAACTTGTGACACATGTAATTTTTCTCATCAACACATGGCTTCAATCCGATTGTTTACACATGGGTAACTAGTCCCATACTAGGATTTGGGAATAAAACAAAAACATATATTAAATATATAATAGATTCCTAGAGTAGGAAATAATTACAACCAATAAGGTGTGATGAGTTCGACCTCCCATTCCTTAACTAATGGGAGTTTTTAATCTTCATTAGTATGAAATCCCAATGGCTGCTTGCCGTTTTAAATTATTCATGTAGCCCATTATAGATGAAAAATGTGTTGGGATTTTCTATTAGAAAAAAATAATGAGGAAATTTTGAATGATTGGGAAACCATAATCAAACCCCCAAAGTCAATCCTCTATCCCAAATGAAATTTTGGGAAAAAATGGTGAACTTGATGTGAATCCACCAATTGTGTCAACACAATCATGAAAAAAAGAGAGTTTGATCACCCAATCCACTTTGGATGTTTTGTTGCAAGAGGTCCATGAAAAAAATAGTGAACCCAAAATAAAATATTAAACACAATCATGAACCTCACATATATAAAATGACTAATTTTCTATCCTTTTACTATGAAGGTAATCAATTGACCATTCACTATTGTATATGATACAATACTTAAGGGTGTCTTATTCATGTTTCAACTCTAGGATTTTTAGGACTTATTAATCATAATGGATTCACCAAATATTATAATGAGATCCAAGACCATTGGAAAATATGAAACACCTCACGTTTCTATACATAACACGCTTACACACTGATTACATGCCTCATCTTCCATTGAAACCATTGCCTCGAGGTCCGGACATACGATGTCACCAACCCAACACCTCCATTAAATGTTAGTGAAAATAATATTTTGATAGTACCATATCAAAAAACCCATATTGATATTTTAGGAAGTTCATAGAATCCTCTATAAGATCAAGCACCACATTCCATCATACCGATGAAAGGTTGTAGAGAAGAATGTGGCCCCATTTTCTACATCCAACCGCATTGGGAGCTTATCCCTAAAGTGAAGAAACACATATCTTACCTATATTAGGGAGGTGAATGATTTCACTTTCAATTTCAAATCAACCAAATTGGAGATTTCTAGGTGGAAACCCATTTATCTTTTTCATCGTCATTGATGTATGACCCCAATTTTATGAGAAATTGTGATGACTATTTTCTTACCTTGATTATTAAAGTTAGGTAATCTAGAAGGAGTTTCAATATAGTGTCTCCAAACACTTTTAATTAAGATCAAGAACACATCCCTGATACCATCAATATCATTGAGTCCCATAACTGTATCCTAATATCATCCTAGAACCAGCTCTAGATCATCACTAGCCATAAGTTTCAGACTTCATCACAACTAGCCTCGGTGACTGTAGAATCGTAGGGAGAACCTCACCCCATAGGGTTAGGGGAATTTTTATCATTTTTACCTTGGTTTTATCTTTTTCATAGGAATAATCACACTAAAAAAAAATAGAAATGGTCCAACCAAATGGTATATCGTGCGCTGACCTGCTAAATAAGATACTCCATTTGCAAGGAGCATCAATTCACTGAACTCACCATAAACACAATATTATCGCTTTCCAAAGTCATTCCAATAGGTTCTGATGAGTTCACTCTTGATGAGGATTATTTTACAATCCAAAAATCTTCTAATCCCTAGAATGTTATCCCATTTACCCCATTAATAGTGAAAAAATGATTAGTGATACCTTTCCTACCTCTACTGAAGACATTATCAACTTAGTTGGAATTTCAAAGTGAAATATTGATAGAAAATATGCATTATGTCCAAAAAATATCTAGTCTCTAGGGTCTATGATGAGACTCCCATTATCATCCACCCATCATATCAATAATAAATTAAAGGGTGTCATCATGATGTCTGATAGTCAACCCCTTAAAGATGATAGGGAAATTTCCATCGATGCACATATTAATAATCTCCAACAAGGGAATGAGGATCTCTAAGAAATAAATGTGGGAATACTTAAGGGATCATTTACCTATAATGGAATACCAACAAACTTTTATATAGGTACTATTTTTAGTGATATGACCCATACCATAGGGCTAAAGGAATTTTTATATTCTTCACCCCCTCATCGGGTGAATTATGGACATCGTTACACCTCCCCCAGCCTATAGGGTTGGGGGTATTTCTAGATTTTTCCTCCCATATTAGGTAAACACCATGAACTATCTTATGGGAACCAATCCTTTTTAAACATATTATTATATGATTCTTTAACATAAATATTCATTAATACAACACAAGTATCATAAAGTCATAGTGTCTTTGGAGTACTAGGTTGATAATATATAAAAAAAACTTAAGAATGAAATATTATTTCATTTTCCATAATAATATCCTAAAATCCATTCAAGATCTTAATATGAATGGAATAACCAGGGAAATACATAAATAAATGTGTGAGATAAAAACCATATTAAGGGGATAAACATGATAAGGAATAATAACATGTGAGTCCAAGGTATAAAATTATATGATAAAAGATAAGGTACATGAGAAATAAAATGGGATCATTACATAATACGTGTGGTATTATAAGATAACAGAAACATGGAAAAGTATAAATAACACATAACATGACATAAACAAGAGTTAAGAATAACTTCTTGATAATATAACATGATTAAAAAAGTTCTATTATGGATTAGGTTTACTTCATGATCCCATATATGACATTACCCAATGCATTGGAGAACTATCTATGGACACCCATCTTAAAAATTTCATGATCTATGTTTTCCACACAAATGAAATTGATCACAATTCATAACATAATAATTAAACTTGGAAAGAAAATGGGTTGTATAATCTTTCTTGATATCATAATCAAAGGAAATTTTATAATGATGTCATTTGAAAAATTATCATAAGGGAAGTAATACCATGTCAAGGAAGGGAGAATAAACTATGTATATTTGTGAGAGAAATATATATATATATATATATATATATATTTGATGTAATAAATAACATCAAAGGTTGTTTTCATTGATTAAAAAACCTTTATAAATATTAAAAAATTTCTTAAGGAAAATAACCTTTTCACTTTGAGTAATATCAAAGGATGTCATCATAGATAGAAAGTGATTTTGAAAGATCCCTTTGAACATTTATTAAGGTAAATATGATTTAATCTTTGAAAATCACCTTCAAAAAAAAGTTCACAGAAAATTTTGAAAATACTTTAATTAGAGAATAGACTTTAAAAACTTGTAAAGTAATATTTAAAACATTAACTGGTCATGACAGTAAAAAATTACATTCATGTCGTATATGTTAAAACAAATATTTCTTTCATATTTTCAGTAAAGGAAAATGGGACTTATTTTGAAGAAAATATGAATATTAACTTTAATTTTTTTTTTTGTAAAATGTGAATATTGTAAAAATGTATTTAAAAAAGCATTTTACAAAAATAATTTTTTTAAAACATATTTAGAAGAAATAGATTTTTATGAAAAAAGGTTTTTTTTGAACTTAAAGAGAAATAAAGTCAGATTTTATTATATTTCCCAATATTTTTAAGTATTAAAGAGTAGAAAATTGTAATATTACTTGAGAAATTTCATGAATAACCATATTTGGATAAAATATATTGATTTTAATAGAGAAATATTAAATAATTCCCCCAAGAGAGACTTCAACAAAAACAACACCGAATAATGGTGAGATTGTGAAATAAACCCTTAACACTTCAATAACTTCTAAATCATAAGCCCCATAAGAGAAATAATTTCCAAATGAAACTTTAAATATATTGAAGATAAATATATTTATGATATATAATTTCAAAGAGGTAGTATATATACTATTCAAAGGTATAAGTGGTGAATATGGCGTATGTTTCATGGAAGTAAAAGTGGGATGGGAAAACACTTACCGTAGGTTCCACTTCCTTAATATGTGTCCAAACCCAATTCATAATAAATATAGGTTTATTATAAATATGTTATCAAATAATAATAATATATATCACACCATATATGATCCTCTTATCACATTTTACCATCTTTTTGTTAACAATATTTGATTATTTTCATTAGTTTGGGAGTTAGATGCCTAATTTTATAATTTATTTTTTGTCATGAATGCTTCGGTTTTTGTACATAGAATATAGATACATCATCACCCAAATTATATTAATTTTATATGAAATATTTTTTTCATTATATATACCCTTATAACTATTCTTTAAATTGGGACATAGAAAATGAATCACATCCCTTCGTGGAGACGGTAGGATGTATGTACACACGAGCGACGATATCATTCACTTAAAGGGTGAAATGGTAAAGAATTTTATGAAATATTAATGTTATAGAATTCATATCATGTAATATATATTAGATATATTCATTAAATATATCCTTATTAATTTCCATATAACTCATAATTGAAAAACTAATCACATCACTTCAGGAGTCGGTAGTCCTCCGTACACAGGAGCGAATTTATCATATTTTAAGCAGAATGAAAATTAAGAAGTTACATGTGATATTATAAATCAAGGATTATAATTATATCAAAAAAATTATATATAATCATTAATTATATAATTTTATCCAACTGTGAGAAGTGTTAATGGAAAATGAGTTACATCAACTCGTGAAGTGATGGTCCACCGTACACATGATTGATAATTTTGTTTCCCATTTAATGGATGTAAATATCGATGGATATTATTCTTTTAAAAAATAACATATAAGTATATGGTAGATAATTATGTTATTATATTGGAATTTGTTGGACAAAATTTAAGGATAAAAAGGAAGAAACAAAAATAATGAGCTTAGAAAAGAAAATTACCTTCTCTTAGATAAACCTCATTTGGATCTCTTCTTAAGAACCCTAGGTTTAGTATTTTAGGAATACCAAAAGCTATATAATGAGTATAAGGATGTTTTATATGTATATTTTTATTGTTTATTCAATCCAAATGTATTTAGAGGTGTGATAACTGATGGGAGTGAGTTATTTTATATAATTTAGGAGGAGTGATTTTTTTTAAATACCAAAATCTATACAATAATGGAAAGTCACTCTCACCCCATATGGCTCCAAAATTTATAACTAAAGGGTTTTTGGGATGATATGATCCATAAAAACCTCCAATACACAAAATAACACATGTTTCAAACATTTTTTCCTTAATTTATATGTTTATAGACTTTTACCATTTAGGTTTTCACTACGGTAACAAGTCTTTTTAACCTAGGTAATTTATCCATTAAGACTAAAATATGTCGGAAAAAATACATAGAGGTGTAATTTTACTGTTTTTGGGTTGTTTTATTTGTTTACAAAGATGTTTGATAACATTTTTGCATGATTTCTGTCAAATAATATTTTTTGAAGGTGGCATAGTTTCCTATTATTTGCCAAATTTTTGGGCCACAAAATCATGTTTTATTTTATTAAAAAGGATGGTTTTATGGAAAAAAATTAGTGAACTAAAATAGTTATAAGGGAGTTATTGAACTAAAAATAGGTTAAACGGTTTTTCTATACCAAAATGGAAAAATTAGTATTCCACATAGCAAATATGATATGAAAACCCCAATGTAAGTCTGTGAGAGAGATCATAGTTTGATATTGAGATAGTGAAATCAGACTCCCAAAAAAGGCTTTGAGCTATGAAAACAACATAGAAAGATCATTTATGAGGTTGATATTCATTTTTGGTTGAAGATTTTGTGTTAATATTTACAAAAAGGAGTTGTGTCCTTTTCAGGATAAGGAAATACTTTAGAGCTCATCACAATGAAATAATGTATTATGTGAACCACATATAGATTATACTTTGTGGTGAAGAGTAATACTTGGAGGAGTAAATGTTAATTGTGATTAGTGAGTTTTTGGGATTTATTTTCTTATATAAAGGACCCTAATCACATAATTATAAAGAGTGAATTTCATTGATATGATTATTTCTAGAAGAATTTGGATATGTTTTGAAGTGGTTTACAAAGTATGTACTCAAAAAAGGAGGTGGTTCATGAAGTACGTCGTCTGCGAAGGCTCAAATATTGAAGGAGGACCTTTATAAGGAAAAATCTATTTTCAGAAGGAGTTTGCGAGGATATAAAGTCTTCAAAAGAAAAGGGGGATCACAAAGCAATAATTCTATATGATTCAATGTTTTTCATGATGGGTCTTAATAAGTTCACGGAGTTACAGAAAAAATTCATGAAATGTATCTCCAAAAGGTGTTCACTATGCAGTGAAGTGTATTTCTTCTATAAGTTGAAAAAAATATTTCATGGAACACTCATATATTTGTGAAACAAATATGAGATGATTCATAACAACATAACACTCCTATAAATAATTAGTTAGCACAATTTATTGGATTGAAAAGTGGGATTAAAAATTGTGATTGGTTGTAAACTAGTAGGTATAGTGAGTCCGCTCCGAACCTTGTATTAGCAGTGAGCATTAGTGGATTTTGTATATAAGAAAATTACATTTTTACACTCTTTGGATGTTTCCCAATGAGGGAAACCCATGTAAAATTTTTATGTAGTATTCATATTTTAATTCTTATATTATTCTATATTATGGGAAAGAGATAGAGAGATGAGTATTTATTTAATGACGAAACAAGTTCCAAAGAGGCAGTTGTTTTAATATGTCAAACCATCATTCTCCCCCTCTAAGTGAATTTAACCTAGTTGAGATAATAAAATAAAATGAACCTTATTAGATAATTAATAATCAATTATCCTAAATATTAAATCCAATTTATCAAATAAAATAATAATAATATGTGTGTTGAAAATTAATTTTAACACAAGTGCAAGAAATGTGAAAACACGGCTTCAACCTTAACTGCGGTAACAATGTTTTTACTATCTAGGGGTCAATATAGTCACTATAAAATAACAATTTAAACATGTCTAAAACATAGTTTATATTAAAAATATTTCAAAATAAATTATAATAATATATGATTCTTAATAATTTTAAATCATTGAATGAAATATCATTTATTATAAAATAACAATAGTGTCAATTTTAAAATTATTAATTAAATATGAATTTTAAAAAATTTAAATAAAATTATGTAATTTAAATCTCTTATTATCACACTTTTTTAATATGTTATATTTATCCACAAAACTTAATTCAAAAAAAAAAATTGATTCAATTTATTTTAATTTTAATATTTTTAGTATCATTTATTTTGTTTATTATTAATTAAATAATCACTGCATTGATGTTTTTTAAAATATTAATGTAATTATATGATAAATAATAATTAAAAATAAATTTCCCATATGAAATTAATTTATATAATTTCAAAATTATCATATATATTCAATCACATATTGATTTTTTATTAAGTGAACACATAATTGAAATTTAGAAGCAAGAAGGTGAAATTTTATCTTTTTCATTACTTAAATTATTATAAATGGAAATTTCATATAAAAGTGACTAAAAGAATAATAAAGTAGATAACAAGGTGCTAAGGGTTGAAATATAGACTTCCAATAGGAATTAAATAATCGTTTAGGCCACTTTAACACTTATCTTTTTAGTTTAACCCCATGGTATAATTATTTTTACTGTAACCGCAATAATTAATTTTAATTATCTTCACTATTAATTATCATCATAAATTAAGTTGATCTTATTATATAATATAAATTATTATTATTAAAAATATTGAATCCATTTTTCAATATTCAATTAATATATTTGGTATAATTCAATTTAAAATTAATCTCTATGTGTGACAAAAGAGCGATTTTCCAAAGTGAATATTCTCATAAGTATAGAATGTTTTAATATAAAAATTAAATCTGAAATTGATTCCAATGACCTAAATTATTTTAATTTTAAAATAATTAAACCAATTTTATTTTGAAACCAGTTTAAAATGTAAATTTACTTTGTAAATAATATTAACAAAAAGATAATTTTCAATAAAAATTAGTATTTTTCACTATTTATAAAAAACAATCTGATTAGAAAATTATAAAACATTACCCCAATATAATTTGTACATTTATGTTTCTAAATTTAACTTTATTTTGTAAAATATTTTTTGCAAAAATTTTTAAAAATTAATTTTATATTATGTTCACAATGCGCTACTAATCTACCTCAAAAAAATATAGTTTTTAAAACATTTCTGTCTCTTTAAAACAGTTCGTATTTTATTTATAATAAATATAAAACCATATAATTTATATTCTATATGTGTAAACCATATAATTTTCATAATTTATTTATTATTATTCATACCATCCATCTTAACAAATAAGTTATAATGGGAATGTTTAAATAATAATATTTTAATAGAGTGTCATATTTCATTTAAACCTGGTGTTGCATGCATTTCAAGATATAAAGTTGATTTAATTTATTTAGAAATAAATATTTTATACAATATAAAGGTGTTACAATACCCCCCATTAAATAAATTTCATCCACATAATTTTATATTGATCTCAATAATCAATGGATAGACATGTGAAAATACATTTATTAGAAACCCACTTTGTAAAAATTGTTAATACCTCCTCTTATAAAGATGGAAAGATAAATAAAAATTTCATATTGAATAATAATAAACTAGGTTTCTAAAAAGGATAAAATTGGTGGCAAGTGAATATATGAACATGGAATAAAAGCATAAATAATCATGGAGAGTAATATAGGTCATTAATCAAAAGAATGTGAATGATCAAGGGAAAGTTAACAATCATAAATCCATAAATATATGAAGAGTTAAGAGGCTATTTGATTCATAAAATATAAAGGTAATAGGATAACATTTTTTCTCAATATCACTTCACTATATTTAATGGATTCTTTTACTATTAAGATAAATAACAACAGAAAATATAGTTTCCTGGTATCTATTTATTTCATAAACACAATTTCATCCTTTGGTTGTGATTTGATCACTTTCCACTTCACATATTACTATAAATAATGGATATACAATATGATTTTTATGCATAAAGATTTGAAGTTATCTTTTAACAAATCATATTATCTAAAAAATTATAAAAAGATATTCCTCATATATTTAAAAAAACCAAAAATGGTTAGCACATTGTAAGATAAATCCATTTAACATTATAGATCATTCCTTAAATAAATAATTTTATATCCCAAATAATATCAATAAATTCAACATGAAATAAGGTTTTAATCGCAAATGTTATATCATACCATTTCAACTAACATACCAAAAAACATGATATCATTATTTATAAATAATCATTTTTGTTAAACCTAGAGGTTATATATATATCTTATCTGAATAAAAATTTTTCCAAAATAACATAATGACATCAAAATACAAAAAATATACAAAAATATTTTATTCTTTAATATGTTTCCGTAAATCAACATAATATTTATCCACCAATTTTTTTTAAATAGAGGCAATTTTATAATAACCAATACATCACATAGAAAAGTGGTAGGAGATGTACACTCATCATTATTAAATTTTGGGTTCAAGCCCCATGGCCTAGCAAGATGCGATGGATTGTTTTCTGAAATACCATTTATACATTTTCTAAAATCGTATTTATAATTTTTTTATAACATTCCCAAAAATACGATGAGCATTTTCAAAATAACATTAATGAACTAATCAGTTTGTAACCACTAAGGTTTTCAATAAATATTTCTATTATCACAACTTCAAATAATCTTAATTCAATATTATTACATTAATATAAAATATAGGATAATCCCTAAAGGTTAACAATACCATTTAACATATTTCTATAAAATATAAGGAATTATTTCCCAAATAAATATTTTTTTACTAAAATATACAGTAAACCCAAGGGTTATATTACCATAAATATCTCCCTATATACTCTTAATCATATTAGATAAATATAAAATAAAACCTCAAATGGGATACTTATTTCTTTAATCTTATGATCAACTTTAGAATTATAAACCCAAGACACTTTAGGTTTAATCTAGGTCATTAATGATTATCATCTATGAAATCCCTTCTGATGGTTAATAAAGAGTATGCAAATTTCCAAAACAAAACCCTAGGAGTGTCGAACCAAGTGTGCAGTAAGGCATGTTATCATGCACCAAGTGATGATCAAGTCCATATCTATATAACCTTTTCAAAAATAAGAACCCATGGTATAAACATGCTACAGATACATCAATTCTTATTATCCAGAAATGGTTGTGATTTTTTGGAAACCACTTTCTCTAAACATCACTAAAATTAAATGATATTTTACTAGACTTGGAATTATTCTTATAATTATCCTTTGAGTTCACACTAATGTTTTCTCATCCCGGTTCTAAAGGTTAAATAAATAATTTCTTCGATATCAACTATGGTGACCCAAACCATTTTACATGTATTAATACATGATTATTAAAAATATATATTCATTAATACAATACAGGTATTTTAAAATTCCTTGTGTCTTTAGCAGAAAGGGTTTATAATACATAAAAGGAAGATTAAACATGGTATATTTATTTTATTTTAAATAGTGATATCTTAAAATACATTCAAGCTTATAAATATGTATAGGATAACCTAGGGAATACATAAGAAAAGGGTTCAGATAAAAATCCCAATAAGGGGGTAAACATGATAAGAAAGCCTAACACATGAGTCAGAGGTATTACATGATTTTATAAAATATAAGGCACATGAGTAATTAAGTGTGAGAATAATATAAGAATCATGATATTATAAAATCATGGAAACATGGGAAAGTGTAAAAAACATAAAACATGATATAAAAATGAGTAAAGATTACCTTCATAGACAATATCACACGGAATTGTCCATTCATGGTGTCTCAAGAGACTATAAAATTACCAAATCCATTGGAGTGAGATCATGGTGCACCCATCATAACATGTTTACGATCTATATGTGTCACATAAAGGAAATCAATTATAAGGAATAATATAATAATTACCCATTGAATTAAAGTGGGTTTCATAATCATTCTTCATTTCACAATCGAATTAAATTTCATAATGAAGAAATTTTAGAAATTATTATAGAGAAAGTACTACCTAATCAAATAAGTAATAATGAACTACATATATTTGTTAGATACATAAACATATATACAAACATATATATAATTTATAAGAAATTCATATTATCAAAAGTTATTTTCGTTAATTAAAATAACTTTGAAATGATTAAAAAAATCTTGAAGAAAATAACAATTTCACTTTGATTAACATCGACAGATTCCATCATAGATAAATAAAGATTTTGAAATATCACCTAGATAATTTCTCTAGGAAAATATCCTTTGCACTTAGAAAATAACATTTTAAAACGAAAATGATGACAAAAAATTATGAAAAAAAATTTCTTTGAAAATAAACATTTAAAAATTCTAAAGTAATCTTAAAAAAATTAAGTGGTCATGATGGAGTAAAATTCCTTTCATGTCATACATGTTAAAACAAATATTCCTTTTACATTTTAAGTAAAATCCAAATGAACCATGATTTGAAAAAGACATGAATATTCCTTTAATTTGTTTTTGAAAAAATTAAAATTGGGTAAAAATTTCGTTAATAAATAATTTAGAAAATGATAAAAAATTTAGAAAACATTTTTAGGAAGCATAGCTTTTAAAGAAAAAGTATTTTTGACGAAATAGAGAAATAAAATTATATATTCTTACATTTTCTTAATCATTTTATATACCAAAGAGTGTAAAATGGCACTACTAATTGAAAAAGTTCATGAATAACTATAGGAGAAAATATAATGCATTTAAGTTATAAATATAAAATAATTCCCCCCAATTTAGACTTAAACAAAAACACTCTTGAATAATGTTGTGATTATGAAATAAACCCTTACCACTTTTGTAACTTCTGAATCGTAAGACCCATAAAAAAAAATTATCATATGAAACTTCAAATTCAATGAAGATAAATAGATTCAGGATATAACATATGAAACGTGGATTATATAAACCACATATTAGAATAAGTGGTGAATATGACATATATCTCATAGAAGTAAAAGTTATATGGGAAAAACCTTACCCTGAGTTCCACATCCATTTTATGTGTTCAAACATCCTTTATAATTAATAAAAGTTCATTATAAATATATTATATATGAATAATAATATATCTCATACTATATATGATCATCCTACAACATTTTACCACTTTTTTGTTAATAATATTTCATTATTTTCAATGTCTCAGGTGTTAATTTCCTTATTTTATCTTGTGTGTTTTTTCATAAAAGTTATGATTCTTATGTATAATATATATTTCCATCAGCACAAAAATTATATTAATTATATAATTTTTTTTCTTTAAATACATATTTATAACCATTCTTGACTGCGATATATATAAAATAAACCACATCGCTTCGTGGAGACTATAGGTCGTATATACACACAGCGATGATATAATTTTCTTAAAAGGTGAAAGAGTAAGTAATTTTATGATATATTAATTTTATATAATAGATATCATGTCATATATATCAAATATATTCATTAAAATTTTCATTATTACTATCCATGTAATGAGTATTTAAAAAATAAATCATATCTCTTCGGAAGGTGGTAGTCCATTGTACACACGAGCGACATTACCATGTTTTAAATTGAATGGAAAATATGAAGGTATATGTGATATTATAACTACTTAAGTATAATTATATTATAAATTATATATATATATATATATAAAATAATTACATCATTATATCAAACCGTGTGAAGTGTTGATGGAAAACGAGTAACACTGTTCGTGAGGCCGTACTCCTCATACACACGATTGATGATTTCATTTCCCATTTGATATAAGTAGAGATGGATAAATATTTTTACATCAAAATAATGCTATATAATTATATTTTTTATAATTGTTTTATTATATTGGTTGTGTTAATACATATTTTATGGTTGTAAAATAAGAAAGAAAAATAATTATCCTAGTGAACACAATTACCCTTTTATAATTAAGGAGTAACATTTTTGTAAATACTAAAACTATTAAATAATGAGAAGTCAATATCACCAAAATTATATTATAATTTTATAATTAAATGGGTGGAGATATTATATTTATGATATACACCAGCAACACAAAAATAATAAATTTTATAATTATGTTGTTCCTTAACTTCTATGTTTCCTTACATCTACCATAAATGTTTGTCACTATGGTTACTAGTATTTTTAACATAGGTATTTTATAATTGAAGAGTAAAATAAAATGAGACTTATTAGATAATTTAGGCCCAATTATTGAATACATAAAACCTAATATATAAATCAAAGAAATTTTATGTGTCTTAAAAATTTATTTTAACACACAATTGGAAAGTTAATCTATACCAATAGTTTTAAACTATTCGTAAAGGTTGTAAAAACATTGGAATAACCTATACTAATGGTTGTCCAAATTGTTCACTAGTGAGGCATGAGAATAGAAATATACCAACAGTTATTGAGTAACCACTGGTATATAGTAGTAGAAATCTCATTATACCAATGATTTATAGTAATCGTTGGTATAAATTTTTACCAATAGTTTGAATCCATTATACAATAATCAAATAATAAGATCTATTCCATTAGTTTTCAAACTGTTGGAATAAACTTTTATCAACATTTTAGGTAACCATTGGTAAAGATATAGATAAAAGGTCTGTACCAATGGTTTATAAACCATTGCTATAGACTTTTAACAACTATTTACATGAAAACATTGGTATAGAGTAGTTTCTCACATATATACCAATGGTTTTTAAAACGTTAGGATAAACTTCCTGAAATTCCAACAACAGTATCTTGCCTGTCCCTGTAAAATTACCTGCAAGTATAACACATACATAATTCATGTTTTAGAAGGTAATTACCTACAATTACCCGTGCAATTACAATACACTATATAATTCAATGGTGCATGTCAGTGTTACTCATTACCACTATGATAGGTGGGAGGATTTAATCAATGTAATGTGTTTGTCCAAGAAAAATTTATGGAATTGAGAACTAGTACAATGGGATGAACATGGATACCTTCCCTTCACCTATTGATATGTTAACAAAGATGCCTTATACTCATTGCAGTGAACATATTAAACACTTCCTACTTATCATTGATACTGCACCCATTGCTGCTCTCTGGGAATATAAGAATGATGAACTATTTGAAAATTATTATAATGATGTACAACAAGAAATTGTGGCCATACACATGGAGGTTTAGGTTGTTGAAGGTACAATTTTTAATAATTATTCTGACCTAAAAACTCTCAAATTACTTGGGGTTTCTAGTCGACCGCGAAATCCCCATATGCTCAAATAGATTTAGTGGATACCTATGATTTCTACATGCCTCAAGGTGAATATTAATGGAGCTACCTCAGGTGCATGAGGTCCATTAGGTTACAGTGAGCTGTTTATCACTTACTTCAGATTTGTTAAAGGATGTTTCTACCATTTCACTGGTGTTGGAAATGCCTATGAAGCGTAATTATGGGAAATAATTCCTGCAATTAGGTATGCTATCCATTATAGTTGAAACATGATATGGAAATAATCTGATTCCTAGCTTGTAGTTCATGCCTTGTAAACAAGGACACATAATGTGCCTTGGAGAGTGTTACCTCATTGGGTTGATTTCCTTGATAAGATTACTCAAATCAATTTGGTTGTTTCACATGCCCATTGGGAGGCCAATCAGGGGTCGGATGCTCTAGCAAATAATAAGATCACTGAAATGGACATGATGTGGTCTTTATGGCCCCATAATACTATGCATCATTGGTAGAGGTAGATAGATATAGTTCCATGCACTCTCATTTTTTAATAATGCCTTGTATGCCTGACTCTTTATCATATTTTATTTAATAATTTCTCATGGATGGATTCCACAAGTTCCTAGACTTTTAGGTATAGTGGGAAGTGGTATGGGGCTAGGGTGAGGAAATTTTGATAGTATGGGGTCGAATAAGCTTGGGATATCATGAAGCTCAGACCCACTTATAGATTTTGTGACGAATTTATGAGTATTAAATTAGAATATTCAATGGGTCAAAATTCTTGGGTGATGATAGACATCTATACTGGTTGGTTCTCAAGGGTACTTGGTGAGTGTAGTCAAATTATGGGGATAACACCATAAACTGATAATGTGTATGACCCATGGTTTATAATTGGATGCGGTTAACATTGATTTATGTATTGTTGATATATAAAACCAAATAATTATTGTGGTTTTATGTTATTTCCTGATCTTCAGGGGTTATCAAATATTTTAGTATGACCCTAATGTCAGATAAGTGGTGATGAATGTTTATATTAACCAATATACCTAATCCATCTAGGGACTGATTGGAGTTTTGATGTTGGGGAAGGATGTGGAAAGGATGGTTCAAATATAATTCAATGAAAATACTAAATTTTATGATTCATCTATGGTAATTGGATACGATCTGTGTTCTAGGGTGACTAGTGAGGTGTAGACTTTAATGAATGGATCAAGTACAGATCAAGATTTAGATATATATGTCTGAAAAATAATAATATAAAAATAAGGTCCTTAATAGAGGTATTATATATATGTTAAAATGAATTGTGATAAACCCTATATAAGGAAATCACGTTTTAGGTTTTGAATATTACAATGTTGTTCATAGGCTTGGGTTATTTTAGATAAATTCACTGTGATTAAAGATTGAACAATACTTTTTTATGTAATTAGATATCTAAATGGATAAATGACGTCAAAAATTTCATTTTAAAAAATGGTGGATTCATAACGGGGATTGAATCTAGACCTTTCAATGAAAAATTAGTTTACTGGAATAGATTTTACTGATATACCAATTATCCCTCATTTACATTCATGAGAAAATGATGATATTGGATTTTAGTAGATGGGAAATAGATTGAGATATTATTATATATTCTTATCAAGGATTAGATTTTGTTCATATTTTGTTTCTACTCACATTTTTATAGGTTAGTATAACTAAAAAAACATAGTATTATCTAGAGACATAACTACCGTGTGTTTGAATTTCTGTTTCTAATGTAATCCATAATTATTTTACATGGAAACGAGGATTATTTTTTCATGATCATGGGTTCAAGAGGAGTTTTATAAATTTGACCATTGTTTGAAGTAGGGTGATATTTCTTCCAAGTGTAACAGACACCATTGAGAAACTAAAGTTAATAGACCCGATACCTAGTAAGGTCTAGGTGGTCCTAAATTTACTTTATCTTACATCTAGAATATAATGGTGGGGCATGAGGTAATTGATATTTTGGAACATTTTCCGACCTTTAATAGTCATCCATTAGGTACTCAAGGGAAGTATACATGGTACCCAATATGGTTTAATATTTTTTTTATAAAGATAAGCATGTCTGAAATTTCATATTTATCCCACCTTTAATTTTATAATGTTAAGGGACAACATGGAATCCCATTTGGATAGCTCCTCATATCAGTCTTTTTCAATTAAATTATTCATGATTAAGGGTGATTTAAGGGTGCATATATAGAATTTTTATGTATGATTCCTCCTCACCTCCATCAATTTCACTCTCCCCCAACATTATAATGATTCAGTTATTGTGGATTTAGGAACTATATAAATATTCCACCACAACCTAGTGAAATCAATGAAATAGGATGGTGTTTTTTTGGATATTGATAGTGGAATCATAGAGATGATGAATACTCAATGTTAATTATATCTTTAGATAGATTAAATACGTTAAGTGATATAAAGGGGTTGATAGTTATGATAACATTACACTATGGGTATATTTAAAGGATTTTATAAGGTAATTTATAAACATCTAGATCTATTTTCAAGTGAATGGACTAGGTCCTAAGGGAATAGTGGTGAGTAAAGATCCTAGTGTGACCTTCTAGTCCTTGGGAATATTTTACCATGAAGTAAGATATGGTATTTTCTCAGTGGTTGATATTTCTTGATTCCAATATAGAACATTGAGGGTAACTAATGGTATTTAACCTTTTAAAGGGTCCTCCGAATCTTTTTTGTACCAATTCCGAGTTATCAGATACATCATACATCTATATCTTCTATGTTATATTGGTTTTTCCATCTCCACCCCTCAATCAAGACTTTTAACAAGTCCATTATTGGATTTAAAGGGCCTCAGATTTGAAAAAATGGTGGCACTAATTGTCTCTGGGACAATTATCATCAATTTCCTCAAAGATGAAAACATGATTAATTCTATGTCTTCCAACGATTGTTTTTTCAATTCTATTCATTTCTACTATCATATATGGTCTTATAAATATATTTTTATGTGTGATTATCCATATCAATGGTTTGGGTAAGTCTTCCTATCCCGACCCTCCCTTTTAAAAATGTTTCTATCCATTGGGTGATTAGAAACATTATTATGCATTATCTGGGTTTAGACCGTAGAACTCAATATTTCTATCATCATATCACCATGTTTATTTTCATGGAGGCTGACATATTGAAACCCCCAATGAATTCTACTGCGGATGAAATTGAAGGCTAGTACATGTATATGCAAGACATTCAATTCTAGTCATCATCATATTGAAACCCCCTCCCCCTTGCACATCCCCCTCCCCACCTGCACAGCCCCCCTCCCCACTTCACCCCCAACAGTCTCCCCATTCACACCCCTCCCCCTTTCACACCCACTTAACCTACATAAACCCCTCCCAACCTCACCCCAACATCCTCTCCATTCATAGACCCCCTCCCCACCTCACCCCCAGTAGCCTCCCCTGTACAACCCCCTCCCCACCTGCACACCCCCTCCCCACCTCACCCCCAACAGCCTCCCCTACATATCTCCCCTCCCCCCTGAACACCCCCACCCCACCTGCACATCTCCAACCTATATATCCCCCCACCCTCCTACACACCCCTCCCCACCTGCCCAACCCCCACCTACTGTACTGGTTCATTAACCGAACTTCCATCTTTTTTCCTTATACTTTACTAAAAAAGTATTGCTCAATGAATACATCCTCAAATATTAAATAATCCCCTCTATAATGATGTTGAATTTCTGAAACCATAATTAAAAATATGTTAACAATAATGAATTTCCTAACTAAAATTATATGAAAATTTTAGAAATAGAATAAATTATAGAGGTAACAATTGAAGGTGAAAGTCCTAATGAAAAATTATAAACAATTGTCATACCTACTTCCTCCCATGATCTGACATCGTAGTACGTCCTAATGTGTGGAATTATTTTTTTCATCAATGATTATTTTTAATTTTTCAGGATGATTTCTAAATAAAATTCAATAATTAAAAAGATAGTATTAATGCGAAAAAAGAAAATTTTAATTTAACTAACTCAAATATGATTAATACCTTAAACTTGATAGTTATATAAGGAGTAATAATTATCCGATAATGTTCTATTAGACAATCATCCAAGATAGATATTGCCTTTAACTCTATACCAACTCTAATATGCCAGGAAATATACAAATCATGCTTATAGTCTCTCCAAATCTAACCTAACTCTGTTAGATGTGATGGTCGTGCACTCTCACCATCATGGAAATTAATCCGAAGCTAAAACCAAAATATTAATTCATATAAATACAAAAATAATATATTTCATTAAATACAACATATTTTCTTACCTATATCTATGCCCAAGCATTATCCTTGAATTCTTTTGGAAATTGTCTCCATGAGAGTGGGTTGACGAGAATGATGTTATAGTATTTGGAAAGTGTCACAAAAAACTCCAATATTTCTTCCCTATTTTTTCAATCATTTTACTATCTTCATTGTAGTCCACCATAACATGCATGCAGTAGTTCCAGACCACACACATGTGTGTATACCCCTTCCCCCACCTCCTATCAGTATATGTATTTTTTATGAAAGAAAATCCAATATTATATCAATACATGTTATAACAAAAATAAATAATGGTATAAAAATTTGTTAGGGTTATATAAATATACTTGCGGTAGTATGATCAATGGGAACTGCTAGATCCGATGAAGATGAATGAACCCCCAGTATTGGTGGAGTGGGTCCTAGTGTATGCTCTATAGGCACATACTATGGTAGAGAAACAGTCAAAGAAGATGGAATATAAAATCTTAGAGGTAAGGAAAGAGAAGTAAAATAATATGGAATGGATGGTTGTACAAATGTATGATATGGATGAGGAGTGGGAATCATCGTCAGATATAGTAAATATGGGTGAGGTGGATCAGATGTAAATGGTGGTTAAAACATGGGAGGCCTAAATATCCCATGAATCCCTAATGAAACACCAGGATCGGGATGTGGGATAGATGGTACAATAGTGGGATGGACTGGTTCTAATCGGGTATGATGACTATATCACATATCTCTTGTTCCACCCTCCATTTAAATACCGGCCTGAGTAGTAGGAGCATTACTAGGATACTCATAAAATAACTATCACCTCAATGGTGGATCCTGCAAAAGTGTTTCAAAAAAAATCACATGACATTATATGTAATTTCAATATATTCATTTTAAATAAAATACTCACAATAGGTACTAGTGGAGGAATTCCCATCTTTTCCATGCAATGATTGTTTTTCATCATCCTTTTTCATCACATCTCTTCAATAGGTTATATTTCATTCATTTGAAAACAAATATAGAAGTAAATAAAAAAGGATAAATAATGTGTATCCCAAAAAAATATATATGAGAGGGGATAGGGGGATTCATGGGTTCTGGGGTCAAGAAGCCATGGTCAATAAAGCATTGAAATGTTACAGGGGGTCTTAGAGTTATACTAATGTTATACATGGACAATAAAGAATTTAAATGTTCACCAAGTTAGAAAAGTTGGTTTTTAGGTTTAAATATTGTTCATGTTGGATACAACATATTTATAATCAATATTAAATCAATTTTAATAGTACCAACCTTAACAACCTAAGTAGAGATAAATTAATGAATTGAGAACATGGATGAATGATTCTATATATTTCCCACAACTTTGGGTTCACAATCAACTATGAAAATTGAGATATTAGAGTTATCCAATGTAAAAAATGGATTAGTTTAAATGGTAGTAGGGTGGTGTCAATACATTCATCACCATCATCAAAAACATGTTTTATAATTACTTTAATAATGAAACCAAATTTAGGTCAAATATGACGTTGGACATAAAAAACTATTTTATCATTGACGAAAATATATAAAGTTCATCGGTAGAAAGAGTGCAAGTCATGTCAATAACTCAAAATCTAGAATCATTAATAAAGGTTCCCTACCTCATCATCAAATCAATGAACTGAAATTTCATCATCATGACTCAACCATGAGAGTAATAACCCAATATTATTATTTTCTTAACAACTGCATAATAATCTACATTTTAAAAATAAGGTCTAATATTCAATGCACTGGAATAATAGTCTATTGTGGTAGTTAGCACAACACCATCATGTTGTGTTATCTTGTTCTTTTCTCATTTAGTGATAATAAATTTGTACCCATTGATCATAATTGATTTTCATTCATAAAACATGGTATTAGGACCAAAATCTAGAGCTCTTATTTCTTTAGAATCTGAGTCTATAAGAAAACTCGATTCCTGAAATATAAAAAAATATTAAATTTAATTAAATATTGATTTTATTTATTTATTATAGAAATATTTGTGCCTTAAATTTAAACCAAGTAAGAAACTCTTTGCTATGAAAAGTCTATATTCTTCTTAAATATAAATAACAATGATTTATATTTATCATTTATTTATGTTCCCTATACATAAAAATATAAATATTTTAATAGATATGTAATATTACAATATAGGAGATAATATATACTTGTTCAATTTACAAACTTGATGTAGTCATCAAAAAAATCACTGTTTAACAACACTGTGTGATGTGCCATCTCCTGCCCTTCACGGATTAATGTCATCCATGTATATGATCTAGGAATTACTACTGTTTGAGGAAGTGATGGAAAACTGGGTTCAATTTTCTCATACCGTTCTTCTTCATTTCTCATTGGTCCACTCATTAATGTCATGAGATAAGACAAATACATTGAGAAAAAATCCATAAATTCTTGAGCCAAGTAACCATTCATAATAAAACCTTCCGGACGATTCATGTTACAAACATAATATTTCAATGTGTACATATTTCATTCAGAGTGATATATACAATGGAAAACAATAAGTCCTATGAGAAGAATTACAGTTAGAATATGGACAGTTAGATGCAACATGCATGTGAAAAATGATGGAGGAAATATTTTCACTAACTCACATAAAATTAATGGTGTCCCTGCTAGAATTTTTTAAAACAAATACTTGGAAAAATTCTTCACACAAATATCTCTAAAAAAATGTCACAACCGAATAACTGACACCCTTACATTATTGGAAAAAATATGATGGATTTATATTGGAATCAACTCATTCATAAGTACATGATATTCAAGAGTCTTCAAATATTATAGCTTTAACTCTCTTCTATTGACCCATTTGGATATATTTCTTAAATGTCCATAAATAACATTAATAGTCTATAGTACATCCATAAATTTATTTTTTATGCAGGTGTCATCACATAAGAAGAACATGGAACTTTACTTTTATTTTCACTGATACACACATGATGAAAATATGGTCTAATGCCCGAAACCACCAAGTCATGCCAAGATCATAAATCATCTTTTTTTCTTTCCGTTGACATTTAGAAGAATCAAAAGCAACATTTCATATATATTCTTTTCAATGTGCATTACGTCTAAGAAATGATGTAAAAAATTGGTTGACCAATATAATAACTCAAATAAGATAGTTATCCTTATCCAATTGTAATAAGTATCATTGGAAATATTATTTTTCTTTATAGATTTCATTTTACCCTTCCCTAATGAAAAATTGAAATCTTTAAATTAATTAAGCACATCAGTTCCAGACATATCCTGAGGAGGATTATTAGTCTCCTTGTTATTTTCAAATATTTGATGATTGTTTCTATATAGATGGTTCATTAGAATAAATCGTTGATGTCCCATAAAACAAAAACTACAGTGAAATTTTAGTCTTTAGGATAGATTATTCTTCATATAAAGAAGACATGCCATTTTTCCCTTCCTGCTCCATCCAAACAACATTGTATAAGAAGAAAAATCATTGATCATCCATATAAGCACAGCCTGCATAAAAAATATGTATTTTGAACATGCATAGTATGTGTGAACACCCACATCACAAATAAGTTTCAAATATTTTATTAAAGGTTTCATGTATACATCTCTATCATTTCTGGGATCAGAAGGTCCAGATATAAGTATACTCATGAAAGTGAATGGTTTTTCAAACAAAAACATGTGGGAAGGTTATAAATGTGTATGAAAACCGGCCATGTTCCGTGTGAAGTAAGCATCTTCCAAAACATATTAAAACTATCACATGAAAGACCCAACCTCACATTACACATGTCAGCTGAAAAATTAGGATATCAAGATTCAAATCTCCACCATGAAAATCCATTTGTAGGCTGAACAAACTCTTTATTATTCTTATTTCTCTAGATATCATGCCATCACATTTTTATTTATATTTCATCATAAATGAAAATATTCTATAGTATGGGGATCAATGGAAAGTGACACATTACTTTCTGTGGAACACGAGATGGTGTTCCATCAGATTTTGTCTTCCATTGGGATGTTCCACATTCGATACAATCATTTATTTCAGCCGTTTCCTCCCAGAATAAGATGCAATATTTCGGGAAAGTATGAATTTTGTTTTTTTAAACTCCATGTTATTCAACTAACTTCAATGCCATATAGTGGTTTGAGGTAATTTTTGCATCATCTGGAAGTAAGTGCTTTAAGAATTTAAGAATGTAATTGATGAAAGCATTAGAAATCCCATACTTGGTTTTCCCATGAAACAATTGAATTAAAAATTATAGCCTTTTGAATTTACTAGATTGTAGATATACTGGAGTCGTCAAAACATCATTCAATTTTTTCACTCTGTCAACATCATCATTTTCATTGGACACATCATGTGTGCCCATATCGTAGTCTTCTTAGGCTTATATCCTTTCATTTTCAGGATGAAATATAAATGGAAACTAGTCATATATCAAATTATCCAATTGAGTCCTCTCATTTGGGTCATCAGAATTTTGAGATTCCATTTTGTCCCCATTATGATACCACACAAGATAGTTTGTTTGAAAACAATATTTGGTTATATGGTAGATAACTTATTAATAGCTCAACCAAGGTTTTTAAACACAATCATAACATGGGAAATGTATGTGACAACTATCTAAAGCATTTTCAAATGTGAAATCTAAAAACCTCTCCAATGTTTTTTGAAAATTTCTTGAGATCTGATAAGTTTCATACATCCAACTTCTATCCATTCTATAAAAAAATAGTAATCATTAATTTCATGATAGAAATTCAATAATATTTAAGTTCAATTGAAAATAATTTTATGTAAATGAGAATTGTTCACATTATATAAAACCATAACAGGCACAATATGTAGATACACGTTGAAACATAGAATTGGAAATTATAATATTGTATCAACATCGATATTAGACTGTGTAAGAGAAAACAAAATGACACATAGTGGAATAAAAAAACTGGAGGCTTAGTTCCAATACAATAATATAATCCACTACACATGATAGTAATACACTACTAAGAATATTTATTTTAAAAAATAAAACGAACCATAACATGGAACCTGTTTTATAGGCCATAACTACACGCTAGGAAGTCTAGGACACAACCAGCCTCTATTATAGTTATTCATGTGAAAAATATTTAAAAATAAGGAAGAAGGAGTTTTAGAGTAAACCATTTTAAATAATAAGATATGTGATAATAAAATATACATTAAACAGAGGCACAACTCAATTGTAAAATGAAACATAGAGGGTGAATAGTGTATTGAGTTTTTGATGCAACTCAGTATTAGATTAACTTTGGTTGAAGCATTATCTTTAAATATATACCTCATATAAGATTAAATGATCCAATGAATCTTTCTCTTAGGTGTGGTAATAAATCTCGGGAAACAAATTTTTTTGTGGAGAAGTAAGTAACATCGTACCATCATATGTTTTATACACCCATTTCATTAGAGGATTTATCTAATATATACTCAACTACTTAAAAATTATCCACTGAGGAATAATCACAATTAATTAATCATATTGATAGTATTTTTTGAAAGTATTAAATTGTAATATATTAATTAAATGGTAAGATATTCGTTAATAATATTGATAATATTTTGTTGTATCATTCAATGCAAGCCACCAATGAATTTGAATTTATTCCAATATAATAATAATTCATTAAAACTCAAGGTGTTACAAACCCAATGAGTGTACACTCCCATATCACCCAATCACACCACCAATATCGTACTCTAATGAGTTGCATGGCATAAAACCTAGCCTTTTTCAACTAAAAAGTGACCATAATTCTCATCCATGTCATGTTTATCTAGAAAAAACCATCATTGGTGCTTCCTTCCCAACAATACTAAGGAATCACACTCATTACATGGATTAAAAAATGATCACTAGTCACTCAGGAATTACTACAAAACCATAGAGGATATACACATTCATGATCCATCCTAGATCCAACAATATAAGATCATAATCAACTGTATCATAAAAAACCACACCCAAAACCAATAGGTCTTGGTATCTAATAAATCATACCTTCTTTATATAATCATGATTCCTAATTTATTTCAAGTAATTTAAATTAAAAGGATAGAATTAATTCTACATTTATTATCTTTTTTCCATCATAAGGGTATCAAAATAATCAAGGAGAATCATTCCCATCATGAACCAACTTTTTATGATTACCTTTAATACTTTAAACTATTACAAATCCATAAAATTAATAAATGAACCCCCAAGTGGTAAAATACATCCATTTCACCAATGTAATTTATTTACATCATTAGAGAACATCCCAAAATAATATTAACATGTTCTTTCCTAAAAAAACTATGGTTTGGGTGGGTATAATTCCATTAAAAAAGTTATATAGGAAACCCATATAAAACTCATTATGGAAACTTTATACAACTAAACCCTATGTAATTAGAAAATTCAGTCACATATAAGAATATAAATTTCATGTGAATTCTACATTCCATATATGATGAATGTACACAATCCTCTTTCTTGTATTATCCAAGTTCCAAAACCAAAAATTAAAATATCAAGTCAAAACATCATACTTGAGTAAATATCTCAATTATAACATTGATAATCAAGAAACAAAATTTCATAACCCTATTAACCTATAATTACTACTGGAGATGGGTTCATGACTCACCTGTTTTAGGACTATCACAAGTCTAATACATTCCTATCAACATAAAATTATCCATAAATAATAATAAAAATAAAACAATTTAATATTTATATCTAATGACCAGAATAAAAGAAAACAATAGAATCCAAGTAGGTGTACAACAACACCTCAAGTTCAACTTCATAGACAAAAATACTATCAACTAGTAATGAATAATTATGTGCACCTAACATTTCTATTTTCTTTTGTGAGATATATATCAAAGAGTAAATAATGTGTAGGAATGAATAGCCTTAGTGAGTTCTATGATGGTTCTAATCATTTATCATGGGTAGATTACAAGGATATAAAATCATATAAATTCATTAATAATGCTTTATAACTACCTAATACAATTGTGAGATGAATTCATAACACTCATTTTAAATTTAAAAAAATACAACCGTACAAGTGTTTGACCGAACCGCTTAATAGTGTAGGACTAAATGATCATGTAATTGAGTAAATGTTGGTTATATTACCATTCACACATGAAAATGACCCTAAACCAACTCTATTGGTTCAGGTGGAAGCCCCACTTCATTGAATGGCTTATAATGAGGGTATCATCAACTAAAAGTTAGAGTGTGATATTTCAAAGGCAACATTTATGGGTACATAAATAATGCATGAGTATCTTGTCATTCCACTTAGGATAAAAAAATTTATAATTGTATTTATATATAACCAACAAAATCATGTCCATAAACCTTAAATTTACAATAAACCAAGGATAAAATAACTCAGGATCTTATTGACCTCTTCAATATCAATCAAAATTTTTATATAATGATAAATCACAATAAAACCACAACCTAAAATGATATATGGCTTGTGTTCATAAGAGATCATAATACACAGTACATTATAGCGAAACCAAGTGAAAAAATATAAAATAAATGAAATAAGATGTATAAATTTTATGTTAAATAACTAAAATTAATTAAATCAAAGATAGATGGCCGGTTGGAAAGTAGATTTAGCACCTTCAAGAGCTGGTTGGGAAGTAGGGTTCATGTCGAGCTCATGTTTAGGAAAAAAATGCACAATATGGGTTCTAGAGGCCTATTGTCTGCGCTGTATTTGAATATTTTCTATCACAATGGTTTTAAAAAACCATTGGGATAATAATACTATTACAATTTTTTACAAAAAAAACAATGGAAAAAATGAATATATACCAACCGATTCATTAATCCCTTCGAAGAACCCACCCTCAGACGACCCTATCCCAACAGTTTCATCAAATTGGCGGGAATAACAATCGTTGATAGGATTATACCAACATTTCAATATAGCTGTTGGTATAGTGTCCTTTTCCCAATGGATTTTTAAACTTTTTTTAGAAATACATTGGTATAGGTGGGATTTCCACCAGTGACAAAAGTGCCTAAAACATACAAAAACACCACTTTAACCTTAACTGTGAAAAGAAAGTTTTTTACTCCTCAGAGATAGATATAGTAACCATAAAGGAACAATTAGTCTATTAATAGAACATAATCTATATTTACAAACATTTAAAAACACTTGGAAGAAGATATTATTTTTAGGAATTTTAAATCATTTAATAAAATATCCTTTATTATAAAATAACATCAATTGTAATTTTGACATTATCATTTAATTTGAATTTTAGAAAATATATATAAAATGATGGAATTTAAATATATTATTATCACAAATATATTAAAGGATATATTTATCTAAAAAATTAATGTAACATAATAATTCATTCTTTTTTTTAAATTTTAATATTTTTAGTATCACTTTTTATTTTTCTATTAATTTAATAATTACTGCATTGGCATTGCGTAAGAATTTAAAGTAATTATATTATTTATAAAAATTAAAAGTAAAATAACCTCATGAAATTAGTTTAAATATTATCAAAATGACTATTCATATTCATTCATATCTTACTTTGGTCTTTATGTGAACACACAATTGAAATTTAAATGTAAGATGGTGACATTTTATCGTTTTCTTTAGTTAAATTATTATATAGGCCACATTCATAGAACATTTTCTAAAAAACACACACACATATATAATAAGGTTATAAGGATTGAAAAATGTGCATAAAATAGTAATTGGAATATATTTTAGTTCATTTAAACCCATATCTTTTTAGTTTAAACCCATAGTAAACTCATTTTTACCTTAACCGTGGTAATTAATTTTTACTATTTTCACTATTAATTATGGTAAAAAATTAAATTTAAATTATTAGGTAATATAAATAATTTTTTATATAAATTAAAAATCCATTTTTACAAATTAAATTCACATAAGTGTAAGAATTCAATTTAAAACTAAAACAAAGATGTGATGAAAGAGTAGTTTTCCAAAGAAAAAATTCTAATAATTATAGAATGTTTTAATATCAAAATTAAATATGAAATTGATTGTAATGAACTAAAGTAGTGAAATTTTAATACAATTTAACAAATTTTACATTTAAACTACTTTAAAATATAATTAACTTAGTCATTAATTTAAATGAAGATACAGTTTTGAATAAAAATCATTATTTTTTACTATTCGTCACAAAAATTAATGTTTTCCAAAAATTAAAAACAATTCACCAAAAGGTAATTTTTACATTTATATTTAAAAAATAAACGGTAACTTTTGAAATATTTTTTTAATGGAGGAAAAAATTAATTTTTAATTATGTTCCCAAAGCACAACTAATTCGCCTTTCAGAAAAATACAGTTTTTCTGATAACATTTATCTCCTTTTCAAATCATTCTTAATTTATTTATAATAATTATATAACCATTTTATTTATTTTATACATGTTTAAACCGTATAATTTTTATAATTTATTTATTAATATTCATAACCTCCATCTTAGCAGCCATGTTACAATGGTCACACATAAATGATAATATTTTAATAGAGTATCCTATTTTGTACAAACCTAATATTGTGTACATTGTAATCTATCAAAGAGGATGAATTTATTTAAAGAAAAATATTTAATAAAATATTAGGGTGTTACATGTACAACCTTAATAGTATCCAAATAATCTCTAGGAGAATCATATTTTCTTAATCTATGGGGGATATTATTAGTATATGGGGCCTCAAATGATTTAGCATCTGGACCCAAAATGGGGAATCAACATGTTCATACATCTCTAGATGACAGAGAAATAAAGATGTATTTATACAATCTATAACATGTGTTTAGGTATTTTTCCTATTACATGGAAAATTATTTTATTGAACTCCCAAAAATAATGAAGCGAAAAGAGGTAGAGTTAAGAGGATATGATAATTTGTTTCCTTACCATTGATGTCTTTGGAATTCAATCAGGAATTGATTTTCATTTAAGGACTATATTTAGAATTATTTATATGAGGTAATATTGGATCCACGAAAACCCAAATTTCCACTATAGTTAGGTGAGTCCTCTAAATATAACACATAAGATGGGAAACAGAATTTGAGCCACCCACCACTCAATGATAAATGAATGTCTCCCAGTAATAGATAAAAAAGGATCCATTCCTTTAAATTTGAGCATATGGATTTATATTACACATGTTCATTAGAGCATTACTTTCTCAATATCTCTAGGACCAAGAGAAAATATGAGGAAACCATGAATTACCAATTGAATTATTGTGTTTACCCTTGGTTATTAGGGAATATTATTGAAGGATGCCTTGTCTTCAAGGATTGGACCCAGAAGAAAGTAGAAGATGGATTGACGGAGTTAGAGAATATCATGAAGCAAGAGACCTACACGTGAGTCATCCTTTATCCCTAATAAAATCCTCCTCCCAACAAGTTATTTTGGAATACATTTCCTTAACACATGATATTAAATTTCATGATATATTTCCTTACCAAATGAAATTCGACAACATAGTACATGGCCATGACACATGCCATTAAATAGTATAGTAAACATCATAGTCACATGAAATAAAAATATAAAATATATATTTTTTCTCTACATGGATTAAAAATGAATTTCGAAAATTCCTCACTAGAAAAAATTAAACTACATAGTGGTCCTCTGTCCAATCCTCATTGACTATACACATGGTGAACGTACTAGACCTTTTATCAGACCCTTCATATTTGAGAGCTTCTGGTCAAATGGTCAGAAATGCGAAGAGGTGATCCGATCAAGCTGGAAATGTACTCACGAGGATGTTTGGCACAACCTCCAACATGTCGCATCAGATTTGAGGTCATGGAGCAATAAGAAATTCTATCACCCTGACCGACACTGTGGCACCCTTGAAAAGAGACTGAACTTTCTCTTCAAACAACCCACATCCAATGGAAATCTCTCTAAGATTGGCACCATACAAAGAGAGCTAGACACGACCCTACGTTTCAAGGAATTTTATTGGGCTATGCGCACACGGGACAACCATATCAATGAAGGGGATGCTAACACCCATTATTTTCATCAGAAAGCTTCAGCTAGGCATCGAAAATAATCTATTACCTGCATATCACAACCTGATGGAAGCAAAGTTTCTGACACCAATGGTATCCACGAGGCCTTGACTGGATTTTACCATAATATCTTCTCTACAGGAACCCCTTTCATGTTTACTAAGGTGGAAGAATGTATCAGACCTGTGATCACTGAAGAGATCAATATAAAGCTCTCCAAAGATGTGACAGATGACGAGATACGCCTGGCTCTGAAGCATCTTCATCCCACAAAGGCTCCGAGACCAGATGGGTTCCATGCCCTATTTTTTAAGCAATACTGGTACATAATAGGTCCTAACATCTTCAATATGATTAAAAATATCTGGGATGGTAACACCAGCATTGAGGCCTTCAATGAAACTATCCTCGTTCTCATCCCCAAAATCAAGAAACCTGTGGCGATCCTTGACTTTCGACCTATCAGCCTATGTAATGTCTCTTACAAAATCTTCTCAAAGATCCTTGTCAATCGGCTGCGACCTTGGCTACCAGATATTATCTCCGAAAATCAAACCGCCTTCATGGCCAAGAGACTGATCACTGATAATACTATTGTGGCCCATGAAGTGTTCCACTCTATGAAATCACACTCCATGTTGAAAAGAGGAACCATGGCCTAGAAATTGGATATGTCCAAGGCCTACGATAGAGTTGAATGGCACTTCCTTAGAGTCGTTTTGCAGAAAATGGGTTTTTGTGGTAAATGGACAGATATGGTCATGAACAACATCTCGTCTATATTGTTTAAAATAAAGTTCAATGGGGAGTTTACCAAATATTTTACCCCTTCTCGAGGCCTTCTCCAGGGAGACCCTCTCCCCCCCTTTCTCTTTATCCTGGTGACTGATGTATTTTCTAATCTTATTTCCAGGGATGTTTCTTATAAGTCTATTCATGGGGAAAAAGTTTGTTGAGTTAGCCCTCTGGTGTTGCATCTCTTCTTTGCTAATGACTGCCTCCTTTTTTCTAGAGCAACAATTAATGAATGAAGGGTGATCTTCCAGGCGATCTGCCAGTATAAGAGGGCGTCTGGCCAAACAATCAATCATGGTAAATCTAAAATATTATTTAGTGTAGGGGTGCCTCTGTCTAAGAGGGATGAACTTTTCACATCAGCTGGAATCCATATGGTTGTTAAACATTAGAAGTATCTTGGGCTCCCCATAGTGATTGGCCTGTCTAAAAAAGAAATCTTCATATCCATCATGGACTGGATTGAGGCTAAAATCCAAGGCTGGACCCCTAAAAGAATTTCTAAATATGGCAAAGAGTGTCTCATTAAATCCATCATCCAATCTGTCCCCAACTACTTTATGTCCCTTTTTAAGCTCTCGGTGTCCATCACCGATCAGATCCACACACGTATTGCCAATTTCTGGTGGGGGAAGCATGATGGAAGGAATCGACCCAATTGGATGGCCTGGGAGAAACTCCTTAAACCCAAATCAGAGGGTGCGATGGGGTTCCAGAATTGTTCTCTCTTCAATGACGTGATTTTGGCCAATCAAGTATGGAGCCTTATTGACCATCCATCATCTCTATGTGTGTGAGTTCTACGAGCTAAGTACTTCCCCCACACGGAATTTCATGCTTCCTCTCTTGGTCCTCATCCCATATTCCTCTAGAGAAGCATCTGGGGGCTACAAAGATCCTGGATAAAGAATTGGGTTGGAGGATTGGGAATGGCTCATTTGTAAAAATTTGGTCTGATCCTTGGCTTGATGATAAGGATGGTTTACGGGCTACATCCCCCGCCCAACCAGGTCTGGAAGACGCCACTATTAGCTACCTCCTTTCCGACCAGGGACACGGGTGGTGTTTGGATAAGATCTTCGAATTGTTTAACGAAAGAGATCAAAGAATTATCCTCAACATCCCCTGGGTACCAGATGCAGGCCCTGACCATCACTTCTGGATCAATGAAATTTCGAGCATTTACACGGTGAGATCCGGATACAGACTTTCTCTTGGAATCCACCCAGTTGGTTGGGATGAGGGTCATTGGTAATCGATCTGGTCACTCAACATCCCCCCAAATATTCACCATTTCTGGTGGCAGGTTTGCACGAGCACTGTCCCAACAACGAGCCTTCTCGTTTATCGACATATGGACAACACCACCTTTTTCCCTTTCTACCAGAATACTCCCGAAACCCCTCTTCCCGCTATCATTCTCTGCCCGGGAGCTAAGGAAATCTAGAATCAATGGGGCTCGGCTTCTACTACTTCACTGGTATTGGTCTCTGACCTTTTCGATCTTCTGACGCGTTGGTGCTCCTCTCTCTCCCCAGCTGATATTGGTTCACTCTGTACTCTGGACTGGATTATTTGGGTCCGGTGCAACGATGCTGTTTTTCATCATGCCCACAGACCCCCCAAATTCTGGATTGATTGAGCATCCTCTTGTATTGAAGGTTGGGAAGGCCACAATGGATGTTCTATGATGGGTGTCTCCCCCTCTCCTCCTGTTCCCTGGAATCCCCCAATGAAAGTGATTCTCAAGATCAATGTGGACGTGTCACTTCCCAATGCTGGGATTGTTGCCCTCGGCCTCCTTGCCCGAAATCATCTGGGGAAAATCCTTGCTGCTAAGTATGAACCACATCAGACATTCTGGGAACCAGCAGTCACTGATTCCAAGGCCATCCTTGTTGGTATGATGCTCACTATTGAATGTGGATGGGGTGACATCATCATTGAGTCTGACTGTCTTTCCGTTATCGACGCTATCAATCACAGCGATAGCAGACTCCAGTCGTTTGGTACCATTGTCAGAAGAATTCTCTCACTCCACGAACATTTCTCATTGTGCACCTTCTCATTTACCAAAAGGGAAGGAAACAATGCGGCCCATCAGCTAGCGTCCTCAGGCCCATTTGACACTAACCAGCTCTGGTTGGACAATTTCCCCTCATGGCTTCATGCATGTACTTCTGCTAATCTTCGTCATTAATGTTATATGCTTTTATAAAAAAATACTACATATTGGTCCTTATCACAAGACCTTAAATTGCTTGACCTATCAGTCTGGAATGTAAGACCATAAACTGAATAGAATAATTATTCTTTTCATATGATGTTAAAATTAATTAAATGTTGTCACCTTTTAGGACCTAACTTCCCTTTTTTCATATTATCTTGATTTGTATAGGAGGTTTCTAGGGAACGTGTTTACCAGCCCAGGCTGAGTTTTCTATAACAACCCTACACTGGAACAAAGGTATCTCACCTCATAATAGCACCAAGACCTCATCCACATCATGTTTCTATACTTATTGATCTAGGATACCTCTTCATTGGTAATTCACTACATATGACATAGATATGTACATATAATGAAACTTATCAATCCCTATGTAAGAGCCAGATGTGTTTTAGGACCATATATAAGAACTATCTGTGGCTTGATTCCTATACCATGAGATATGTATTGATTACAAAATATTCTATTTTAGGGACAAAGATCAATTTCCTTCATTCCAAAAAATGTCCCTCTACAAGATCCAATTTTTTTGTAGATATTCTTACTCACATTAAAATGTAAATCCCCCCACACATTACCTACCATGAAACCTCATGTGATCCAATCAAATCCCCATTTTTGTTTTTTTCTCATGTTGAGCTTTACTCATGTGAGATTAGAGGACCTAGAAATTATCTCTAAATAATGTGATTAAGATTTATTTTATTCAATTATACGGAGCATAACTGTATGATACAAAGTCTTTATGTTGATAAGATCATTCATTTTGATGATTGTGAACTCCAGAATTTATTATTTTATCCATTCACCCTGAAAATGTATTTAATTCACATTCACATACCTTTAGGGGATTCAAAACCTTCTTGAATATTCTCTTATACACTAACCAACTTCATACCTTTAATATATGAGTTAGTACCAACCGATTCCTTGAGTTCACATTATCTTGGCATTCGATGAATGTTGAAACATTCTCTTGGTTCTCTCCCATATAATATTGTTAATAGGGACAAACTAATCTAAAGGGAACCAACTAGGATTCATCGGTGAATAACACAATACCCTCGAGCTTATGCATTGGGGATGTTTTGATCCTAGAGGAAAGGTATCCCTTAAAACCATGAGTTATTTTTCCTAACTGTGTGATACTGGTTTCTACCATTAATAATGGCTGAAATACTCTCACTTGTCTCCAATTCCCATTTACTAAAATATTATTGGGTTATGATTTACACATCCCATAACCCAAATATTCATTTATATTTGAATATTACTGATGTTACACATCTGTGCATTTTACCCATTATCATAATAATATTATAACATCATATTCTTATAGCCTTCCATTTCAGAGTATGAATCTCTCCTGGAGACCCATATGACTAGAGTTAGTTATTACTCTCATCAATCCTTTATTATTATCTAAATAATCTTAAAATCTATGCCTTAATTTTAAATTCAATGTATATGAGTTAGATCTAGCCAAAAAATGAAATTCCCTAATCCTTATGTGAGAGTCAGATCTACATAGGGACCATATATAAGAACTACATGTGGCTATATTCACATACCTTCAGATATTTAGTGATGCCTAGATATTCTATTTTAGTTCTATCCATGAATTATTATTTTTAATTCCTCATAATATGATGTTAAACTGTATGACACAAGTCATTCACATTGAGAATATTATCCCTTATGATGATTGTGTTCTCAAGAATTTCATAGTTTATCCCTTCACAAAAAAAATGTGATCAGTATATGTTTAAATAACCTTTAGGTTTTTTGAACCTTTTTTGAATATTCCATTATCCATGAACTAACTTCATGCCCCAAATATTTGTTTTAATACTAACTAATTCCTTAAGATGATACCCTTCTCATGTAATTCCATGAACCTTGGAACATTCTATTGTTCCCTCCCACACTATATTAGTAATAGGTATTGAATGATCTTAAGGGACCCAAATAGGATTCTTCGGTGAATAACACAATTTATCAGATCTTGTGTCCCAAGGTATCTTTTGGACCTAGTGGAAAGGTCCCCCATAAACCCATGCACTATTTTATGGAATGTGTGTGATGCTAGTTTATGACATTACTAATGGACAACTGAATATCTCTTGTATTAAATTACCATTACTTCGATATTACTGGGTTTTGATTTTCACATCATATAACCCAACTATTTCAATTCCTATAAATACCCTCAATGTTACACATCCATGCGTCATACACATTATCAAAGAAAGATTATGAGGTCATATTCTTTCACCCTTTCATTTTAGGCTATGCATCCCCCATAAAGATCCAAAGGACTTATGTTAGTCATTAATCTATGTAATAACCCTTTTCAAAAGATGTATTACAATAAACATCATCCCTCCCTACATCATTTTCACATGACATTAAACAACATGATGTTTGGTTAATCCAAAATGATCTAAAACTACTTAGTGATGGCCATCCTATGGGACCCATTATCTATATGAGATCTAGATCCATGTAATGATATGTAAAATATGTCTCCTTATCCATAAATATATAATAGGGATGAATGTTACACCCTCATATTATGATTGAATATTGAAATACCTCTCCACTATATATGATATCAATCTATATTGGGGACCTTTTAGACGACTATGATGTCAAGGATATGCGAGGAAATGACAAAAAATTATTCTTCCAACATGTGAACTAGATCTATATAGGGGATATATATAATAAATATGCGGGGATTGATTCCCATATTTACAGGACATACAGTGATGTCTAGATTCCTATTGTAGGCCCAACCAAACCTTTCATCAAGAAATAATTCCACCTATATTTGAATCCAATCAATATAAAGGTGACATCATTTTAAGAAATATGTGTGGATTGATTCATAAATACTAGGACATATAGTGAAATCATGGATCACCAATATTTGACTCATCCATATGTTATATTTTGATACCAAACCCAAACATTCATAGCTGTATGAAATTAAACCGAATATCATCCTTAGTCCATCCAACATGACCTTAAATGGTTTGGAGGGTTTTATTCCATATGCCCCAAAACTAAAAAGTCCCCTCTAACTATATTTGAGATAGATCAAGTGTGGGAAATTTTCAGTTCATAAGAACTATGTGTTTCTTAATTCCCATTCCTTTAAGATATGTAATGATATTTAGATCTTATACTTTCGACCAAACCAAAAATTTCAAAAATAATATATAAGGAGTGACCCCCTTTTCCATACGAAAATTTAAATTTCCCCCACCTTATCTCGATACATAACCCTTCACTAAATAATGATGGTTGATTTATTAAATTAAGATATATACATGGCCCTTAAAATTTTCATGTGGATTAGACCCACATAGAACTATACATATTTACCACATGATGTTAAACTATATTTTCACCATCCCTACCACGTGAAATTAAATTATGAGGTGAAATTCCATCTATAAATACTCTAAACTATTTAGATTGTCCCATTAATTATTGCCACATTTCCCACTACATGAGATCTTGACCATATAAAATCCTTCGACACATAATTTTCACATGCATTAGAGCATAAGTCGTCCCTATTCCTTGCATATGAGCTGGATATATACATGAAATCAACTTTTAAAAGAACTATGTATATACTTGATTCCCATCTTTGTGGGATGTATAATGGAATCTTGGTAGTTTATCATAAACCCAAATAATTTCCTCTTAATTATAATATTTATGCTCCACCCTCATGTATATGAGTTAGATATGTGCAAGATATTCAACATAGATTCTATCATTTATAAACCTATGTTTGGGACAAAATACCCCTTTGAATCTTCCCTATATATGATCTCAATATTTCTAGTGTACCCTTTTATTTTATAATAACTATCTATGACTTAATTCTTATACATAATAGATATGCAGTGAAACCTAAATTATCTATCCTGGGCCTATCCATGATGTTAAAAAAATTCCCTCTCCTTGCACACAAGGTTGATCTATGCATGAAACTTAGGATATAAGAACTACAGGTAGCGTAATCCCTTCCATATAAGGATATATAGTAACACCTAGGTATATTGTTCTTGGAAAAACCACTGGTTCTAAACAATCAAAACATTACCTATTTCTTGGAATACATTGAATGTATTAGCCCTCTTTTGGGTACAAGACTATGAAGATGATCTATTGGTGAAAGTCTCTCCCAACATAATATATATACACCTTTAGGAAATATTTAATAGTTAGAAATCATGAACCTATTTTATAGTGGATAACTTCTATTTTGAAGAGTAATACTTCCTTTTCCCTACACATGATCTAGACCTATTTAGGGGAAACTATATTTAATAAATACGTATGACTTGATTCCTATTAACACATTATTTATAGTGATTCCATGGTTATCAATCCTAGGCCAAAATTTAATTCAAAAAATAATAATACACATTTTATTTTCCTATAATATGATATATATTTGTAGGGGATTATAGCTGAAATTCATGTATGCCTTAATAAAAAATGAGGTATAAAATACCCCCTTTCACCTTGATTTATTGGCCCCCATCGCTTTATTGAATTGTTGTGTGCTAAGGTGAAGCCCTTTTTCAACTCATGCATATGATCTATATTTGTATAGGGGAAATTAAAATATAAAAACTATGTATGACCTAATTTTTATCCCTATAGTATACATTTCAATTCATGAATATACTATCCTAGGCTCGATAAAGAATTACCAAAAAAATGCCCCTAAATTAGTGTTTAAACCTACATAGTGACACTTCACTTTCTTGATGCCTTTCACTAAGGCATGGATCAATTATCATTCTTGTTCATGATCCAGATATAAGAAAAGGAATACTCATAAATATTTCATATGGCTTGATAAGAATACCCTTATACCTACGTACCAGCTTGATCTATATAGAGAGAGACTATAAGAACTATTTGTGGGTTTATTCTTCTCATCATAGGATACATAGTGACATTGATATTATCTATATTAGAACCAAACTAAAAATAAATCAAAAAAGTTTCCCCTACATACATATGAGAATTATTTAAAAATAGGACTTCCTTTGAAAAAGTAATCTATCACTTGATTCCTATACATTCAGGATTCATGGTAAAACCCATATGGGTCATTCTATAGAAATCATAAATTCCCTAACTCATTTTGTTTCCTAATAAAATCAACTTTCATCCATGAAGGTCCTCATTAATTATAAGTACTAATATTGTTTATTTTACCCATTTTACAAACTAGATCCATGTAGAATAAAAAAAGACAATGAAATATTTCTCTCTAAGAGCTAGATCAATGTTGGATTCTTCAATATAATGTTTTTCATTAGTAAACCCTTTTTATGGTAATATACCCCATATATTTATGGTCTCTTTTTTAGATGATCCACTTTCCAGTATAGTATATGTTATTCTCTGACCAAATTTGATTTCTCATAATGAGAATAACTCACATGAGCTTATAAAACTAATTTTACCCATCTGGATTGGTCGAGAGAATAATTTCAACACCCCAATATTTTCAACGAAAAATGTTATGTTTGATAGTGTGCACGACATGAAACATTGATTTTAAATGAACCATGAAAAATTATTATTTAAATATTGAAACTATAACCAAAATATTTAATTAACATGAATGAATAGTAATAACAAAATTTTAAATAAATATATATATCCAACTCAATACAAATGGGTTTATTAATTCTTAAGAAATATTCACTCAATTTTTAGTAATCATTTTTTCTTCAAAAATACATTTTTGTCAAAAAATATTTTTGTTTCTATTTGTGGGAAAATATTATAGTTAATTTATGAAAAAATTTAAAAATATTTTTTATACACCTAAATTATTTTTTGAAATAAGAATATCAAATTATATTTAGGTTATTTTTTGGATTTTCTCTGTGAATAATGAAAAATACTTATTTTTATTGAAAATTGTGTTATTATTTCAATAATTTACAAAGAAACATTTTATTTTTAAATTGATTCAAATAAAATTTAATTATATTATATTATGAGTAATCTAAATAAGTTCATTTAAATAAATTTTAGGGTGGAACTTGGTATGAAAACATTTGTATACTTTAAAATAAATTTTCTCAAAGAAGTGTGTCTCATTGTGTTTTGAAATTTATACTTAAAATAATTTCTACAACTTCTAGGAATTTATTATTTATAAATTCATCCTACATTTTTAATTAGTAGGTTTTAATTTGGTCTATATATCCCTTTTGTTTTTGATCAATATGAATAATTACCAAAGTATATGTTTATCACCTCAGTAAGGGTAAAACAGGTAATATAGTTTTAAAGCATTGGTATAAGGATTTAAAATTTTCATAACACTTTCGTTTATTCCATTTTATTGGTTGGGTTTATCCATTTCCATCGAAGTATCATATATATGAACAAATTTTTTCATATTTCATTGATTATAACCTTTATATTTATTTATGTATAGATAATGTAAAAAATGTTACATTATTGTATTTAATCTCTATAATATTTTCTCGTAATGGTGAAATGAGGTTATGTTAGACTATATATTTTATTTTGTATTTAATTTAGTTTTATTTTCTATAGTAATATTTTTTAATTTGTCGATATTGAATAATTACCCTAAATACTAATACAACATTGTCATAATATTTTTTAAATTAGTAAAAAAATAAAATAAATTGTTTTGTAAATATGAAAAGTAATATAATTTGGATGAATTATTGGGTTTAATGATATTTTAGAAACATATTACATAATAGGGATGTGTTAAAGTATTAAATTCTAATTTCTTATTTATATTGTTGTCTTTAAAGTCATGTCAAATGAATAGTGTAGAAATGACATTAATTATATTTTATGAAAACACTATTTTATTTAATTATTTAAAAATAATAAAAATATTGAAAAAGGAGAATGGGGATAATATATAGTAAAACATTTAATCCCTTTTCCATTTATTATCCATTTTTTACACTATAAGTTAAATTATATCCCTTTAATATTAAATAATTCATTACTATAGGTAAGATTAATATTAGTTAACCATGGTGTTAAACTAAACTATAAAGTTTAAAATGAAAAAAAATTCAATATAAATTTAATTTTTTGATAATATTTGTAAGTTATAATTTTTTTTTAATCTATGTATGTATGGAAGAAATTTTATTTAGAATTATTTATTTATATTTTTGTCTTTCTAATAATTCCAAATGTGTCTTTCCCTCCCTTATAAAAGGACACCACTCCTCTATCTTCTTTATACCACATTAAGAAAAATAGATCAACCAATACAGGACCATTTATCTAAAAAATATCCCTATAAAAGTTATATGGGTTATGGTATTATCAAAATACCATCCATAGGTTCTATAATAAAGGATTTAATGGTGGTTTCCCGAAGAAGAGGTAATCATCTTACCCAAACTCTCTTAATTTATTTATTATTTTACCTTCTCCAAATCTATGATATTTATAATAAAATAATATACTAAATTTCCAAAATATACTAAAATATTATTATAGTTATGAAATCATTATTATCCACCCACTTTTCTATCAAATGGTATGTGAAAATATCCATTATCTGTATGCACGACATACCATCACCACATAAAGATAAAATTTATTGTTGATCACCATATGTTATGGATGGCTATTATGATGGTTTATATATATATATTATATATATATTATATAATTATTATTCTATAATTATAATATAATACCAAACTTCTTACATTTCAATTCCTTGAAAAATGATAATGTCGATGGCCCATACGTGTGGATTACCACCTCTAAAAACTGATGTGATTTGTTTTTCATTTATGATTTATATGGATTATAATAAGGTTAGATTTAATGAATATATATGATATATATTATACAATACTTATTCTTTAAAGGTTAATTGTTATTTATCTTTCTTTCTTCCCATCAATTGAAAAGTGAAACACCAAACTTATGCGTACGTATGACTTACCTTCTCCATGAATGATGTAATTAATTTTTTTTATATCCACAATTTATCGATGATTATAAATTTGAATATAATAAATATATATGATATTTATATCATGACTAAAATTTGGGATATGATTCAACCTTGATCAACATAAATGTATCAAAACTACGAAACCAAAACATACTTGAAAAACGAAGTCGTTATCACCCAAAACAATGCTTTTAATGAAGAATTATTAATAAATTGGTGATAAATTGTTATCAGTAAATCATATATGACATGTCATCTATGATTACAGTTCAATGATATATTTATAATTAATATATATTTATTATTAAATATTTTCAGGCACATATGAAAGAAGTTTGACTAGAGGTAAGGGGTTTCACAAATCAATTTATTTTTATTGGTTTATACTACTTCTTAATTGTCTTTGATATGATAATATTATTTTTTGTAATGGAATATAATTATTTTATGATTTATTTCCAATTTTTTTATCTGGGTTTACATTTTTTACACATAATCACTTCATTGATTAAATCCTCACTCTAATGACACAATATCTGTAATGGATTTCATCTCACTCTTGTTTTCGTGAGAAATATGAATTATTAACCACTTGTTTCTTTAATTTGGGGTATATAATACACCTTTTATATGATAAAAAATTATTAATTTTATATTAATTTTATTAAAAGTTCTTTTTGAATTTATTTCTTTCATTAGGGTTATGATTCAAAAGTTACCAAAGTGGAAAAGGTTTTTTTCAAAATGTCATCATTATTCGAGTTTTTTATGTTGAAGTATATACCAAGGGAATTATTTTATATTTATTTATTAAAAACAATATATTTTATCCTCATCTAGTTATTTAAATACATTACATGTTTTACTTTCATTTTCCACACTTTAAGTAATCAAGATACTGAAATCATGTTTTTAATGAAAACTAACTTTTTTTTATACTCAGTTAAGAATATTTTTCTTTCACATCTATATTTTACTTAAAAATTTTAAAAGAATACTTTGACAATTATGCAAGTATTTATTACCAAAAATTTTAAGCATTATTTTTTTTAATTTTTTTCATAAAATTAATCTTTTTTTCATTTTCCAAATGAGGAACTTTTTGATTTTTTATAAAAGTGTGAAAGGAATGTTTTTAACATATAAAACATGAAAATAATTTACAAGAATTATTAAAAATCAATGATTTTAATATTACATTAAAATTTTAAAAGGTTCTTTTCAAATATTTTTTTATTAATATTTGTGAAATTTTTAGATAAGTGATTTCAATGAAAAAAGGAATTTTCCTCAAGAAGTTTTTTCAGTGATCTTTTGAATGTATTTTCATATATGTCGGAATAATTTATTGAATATTATGAGTTATTGGTGATATAATATAATGATACCATACACTATATTTATTTGGATGGTTTATGATCAGTTTTACTAGGTAAAGTATTCACATTCCACATTCCAGTTCTTTTAATACAGATAATTATTTATTTTTAAGGCATGATGATTATGTTGCATTACTTATTCATGTGATGAATGCATTGAACTTATTAATTGATGTGTGGTCCCCATAATTATATATTCCATTTATTGATTAGTAGGTATCATGATATAAAATAAATTGGGTATTTGGATGAGGCCCTAAACATTTTTATAGATGTATTGGAATAAAGACTAGATGGTCTTTTTATATTTCTTAGCACAAGGCCTAGGCGATATATTTCAGATGTTTGAAATTATACATTATATAATTATGAAATTAGTTATTGATATCAATTTTTTTATTTGAATAATTATGATATATATGGATAAGTTGCAATATTATGTCGATATTTATATGAAATTATATTATAATCATTTATTTGTACAATATTTTTCTTAGTGCTCAAGTTATTAATTAAATAGAATGTTTTTTCAGTTATTTACCATACCATATTGATTATTAATTATTTATTGAAGATATATTGCAATGAATATAACCCAAAATGAGCATCTGAGATCACCCTTTATTTGTTTTTTGTTTCCCCAGGATTCCAGGATGTGTACTATGATTGATATGCATGAATACTCTAGATGAAATAGTAGTGTCCTCAAATAAAATACTATATTTTATTTTATGTTTTCATATGTAATGCGAGATTCAATTATATATCTAGTTTACCAAAACTACTAAATTATTTATTACTTTGGAATTATATTACTTATACATAGTAAAAATTTAATGAAGTAACCACTAGTTCTAATCTTCAAGGGCCTGGGTCTTAATAGTTAGTATCAGAGGCCGTTTAGTAGAAACCTTTGAAAATAGATTAAGGAAAACCTAGATTAGTTATTATAAATCTATGAATGAATTTAAGGCTATGTCTAAGTATAGTAAAATATCCCAAAGTCTTTTTAAGGTAGATATTATGTGGTTTTACTAGTAATTCATCCCTTTCTGGATACTATAAGTTGATGTGATTTTGGTACGTATGCATCTCGGGGTAATAACCATAAAAAGATTTGGACGATTATATCTCATCCATCATTCTGGTGCATGGTGATTGCACCATTACTAATCACTTGGTTTTACACTCCTAGAGGATATTCTTGGATTAATTCACATTTAATTTATGAACCATTATAATGGGTCTGAATTTATGATAGCCATGAATAACCTAGGTTAAACCTAAGGAATCCTAGATTGAAAAGAATGTTTCTTGATTTTAAGATCCTATAAATGATTTTTCCTAAATATATGGTTTCCCACCTTGATTAATGTTTCTCACATTATGGTTTTTTGTTTTATTCAATGGTAGTAACTAGAAAGAATTATGTGAACGTTGAATGTGAGAGACAATGGAATGATTGTACTTATGAGCAATCAAGTAAAACATGATCTTGAATAAAAAAATCTTTTGATTATTAGTGCTCAGTTATATTTTTATATGACTAAAAATAGCAAATTTGTTGATTTTCTTAACACACACAATAATAGAAAAAGTAGTTTCATGAGGTCAATGGAGGGAAAATATTTAGTTTCTTATATGTCAAGTATATAGGAAGAAGCACCCTTAGAAATGTCTCAGAGGTTCAAGAAGATGTTATTAGGTATAGAAAATAAGGACATAGTGATTGTTTTGGGGAAAAATGATATTTTTTTATTAATGAAATGGATGAGAATAATGGTTTTCCTAAGTTATTATAAATTTTTGAATGTTTTGAATATGGAAAATATAGGCATTATATAAATCAATGTCCTAAAGGGAAATCTCAAAAAGAGGATCATCAAGGTTGTATGAGTGAAAGGTTTTACTATTGATGATGAATAGACTATGAATAATATATTAAAGGAAGAAGTTATTAAGGAATAAAATTATGAATAATATTTAATGGTTTAATAATAAATGGGAATGATTGAAGTATTTATGTATCATAATGTGAGAATTATGTTGTAGATTTATTTTCATCAATGGTACTCTAGATATAAAAATCATGAAAAATTTATCCATTGTTTTGAAGTAGTTTTTATTTTAGGATTTTTAACAATATGATGAATGAAAATGGTGACTTATAAAAGTGATTCTATGTTAAAGTTCTATTTAAAAAAACACATTATTAAGGAAAAAATAGCCCTTAATATTTTATTAATATTGATATAATGATATTTATTTGAGATAAATAGACTATTAAAAAAGTAAATGGTATATTATTGATGAACTTAGAAAAAATTACTGGTTTGATTATGAAGTCATTTATGTTATATTTTGGAGAGTTTATATCAATTATGGGTTTATGGAATAAATTATATAATCTGTGATTTTATTTAAGTAATTAGGAGAGAATTAATTTTTGAAAGGGTGAATGTTTTTATTATGGTTTTATGGAAATTCAGGTTATTAAAATGTTTCAAGAGAATATATGATCAAGGTATTTACATATTTGGTATATGAAATTTAGAGAGACTTTATATTTTTTTGGGGATTAATATTAAATTTATTTTGGAAATTTAGTGACCTTATTTAATTTTTTTTGGATTTTATATTTTTCTAGAAATATTTTCGAAAGTGATTTAAAGTTAACTAATTATGGAATGGTTTAATTTGAACTTTTGGTATTATTATTTTTGGTTAAATTATGATTTACCATATTTATTAACTAGTGATAATAATTTTGGTTTTGGAAAATATCTCAAGGAAGTGCTGATGAATTTTACTTATTTTATGGATCTTAGTTTCAATTAAAAGATAGATATAGTGATTCAGGGAAAAATATATCCTTAACATTCAATTCTTGGAGTAAGATATGTAGTGTAAATTGATTAAAGAGAAATCAAAGGAGGAATCTTTTCTAATTATATTAAAAGAAATAAAGTAATTATATTTTCTAATGTTTATATCTTGATTGTAGAATAATCCCTAAACATTAGGAAACGGAAATTGAAATAAAATTTTATACTTTTAATTTCACTTGATATGAACTTGTTATATTTTTATCCATCACATATTTATGTTTTTTTGTCACTAACTTTTTTCTAACCATGGTCTCTACCACTCTATATTTGTCCATGGGCATTAGTTTTCTCTTCCATGTCTATAATTTCACCTCCCAATAATGTTATCTTATTTTCAAACGTTGTTTTGTGTTATTTTAGATAATGTTATATATTTTCTTTTCCCTCTTGTTTTATAGGAAGTTTCATTAACCATTTTTATGATGTGGGTTTTACACAATGTAATTTTAAAATTTTAAACCCTTAATTTCCAAGAAAATGATAAAATTAAGAGGATTAAATTTTTTTATGGAGTGGGGGTGTAGGGGAGAATGTAACACCCTAATATTTTTAATGAAGAACATTATATTCCATAGTGTGTAAAACATGAAACACCGAACTTAAATAAACCACAAAACATTATTATATAAATATAACCATTATAGACATGCTTTGTAAATGGTAGGTATGAATAATAATAACTTAATTTTTAAATACATATAAAGTTCCTATAGAATAAAAAATTGTTGACTAATGCTATGGAAATAAGCACTCAATTTTTCTAAGACTCATCTTATTCTTGAAAAATACATTTTCTTCAAAAATGATTTTTATTACTTTTAGAGATAAAATATTATAATTAAATTTTGGATGTTTTAAAAAATTTATTTTATAAAATGAAATTTAAAATTTAAATTATCATATTAATATTATATTATATCAAATTTTTTAATTTTTCTACAAATATTGAATGTCTAGAGAATAATGAAAAATACTGATTTTTATTGAAAACTATATTTTTGTTTGCAAAATTTGCAAAGTAACATTTTGTTTTTAAATTTTATAAAAAAAATTATAATATATTATTATTAATCCAATTATGTTCATTATAATAAATTTATGGTTTAATTTTATATGAAAACCATTGTACATAAAAAGTCATTTTTCTGAAAAAACCATTTTTCATTGCATTTTTCATTTTAAAATAAAACTAATTTTATCCACTTATAGGAATTTAATCATTACTAATATATCCTACATTTATAATTTTATGGTTAATTTTTTTTGATATTCTCTATTTATTTTTTTATCAATGTTAATAGTAACCATCACAAATTTTTGTCTACTCGGTAATAGTAAAATGAGTAAAATAGAGTTAAAACATGGGATAAGAATTTAAAATTTATCTAAAACTTGGCTTTATCCAATTTAATTTGTTTATTTTGTAACTTCATTAAAATTATCTTGTATATGGATACATGTTTCCATATTTCATTAATTATGTATTTTATAATAATTTATGTAAAGTAAGAAATATCACACTCTTGACTTTCATATAATTAATATTTTATCATAATAGAAAAAATTGGTTATATTTGGTTATAAATGTTTATTTTAAATATAAAATAAAATAAATTTTTATTTATTTTAATATTTAGCGATGTAATAATTACCCTAAATTCCTATGCAATCTCGAAACAATATTTATTCAACTAATAGAAAAATAAAATAAATGATAATAAAAATATTAAGAGTAATAAAATTTCGATGAATTATAATTTATACAAAATTTTTAGATAAATATTAAATAATAGGGGTGTTTTAAATTATTATATTATAATTGATTCTTTGTCTGGTTGTCTTTAAAGTCAAGTTAAATGAATAGTGAGGAAAATAAAATTAATGATATTTTATGAAAGAAATATTTTATTAAATTATTTAAAAATCATAAAAGTATTGATAGAGGAAAAGGTAATAATATAATATCTATAATTGAATCCCTTTTCAATTTATGATCCAATTTTTACCCTATACGTTATGTTATTACACTTTAATGTTAAAAAATTCCATGTTACAGTTATGATTATAATTAGAAAACTAAGGGGTTAAAACGAATGATAAGGTTGAAAATGACACAAAAAACATATAAATTTTATTTTTCAATGATATTTGGAACCTATACTTTTATTATTTAAATCTTTAAATATTTTCAAGAATTTTTCCTGGGAATGACTTAGTTATATTCTAATCTTTTTAGTAATTCCATGTGTGTCATTTCCCTCCCTTATAAAATTGAACCACTTATCTATTTTATTTACACCACTTTGAGAAAAATATCTGGAAAAAATCCTTGAAATTTGTATTATAAAAATACTTAAACAAGTTTAATTGGTTTTTGGTATTATCAAAAGTCTGACCCTTGGTTCTATAATTAAGGATCTAAAGTTACACTCCACAAGAAGTGGTAATCGTCTTACCTGATCTCTTTCAATTTATTTATTATTTGAACTACTATAAATATTTGGTATATATTATAAAATAATCAATTAATTATCCTAAATATAAAAAAATGTATTATTATTATGAAACCATCATTATACCCCATATTTTCCTTCAAATGGGAAGCGAATGTATCACTCATGCATATATACGACTTCCTATCTCTACCTAGCAATACAATTCATTTTTCATTACCATATTTTATGGATGTGAATTATGATATGTTAAATGAGTATATATAATATTTAAGAAATAATTATTTTTTTTAATTTTAATATCAAATCTATCTTCTTACCTTCTAATATGTTGGAAAATGATAACGTCACTCATGCATATGTGTGGACTACCACCTTCATGAAGCAATGCGATCTATTTTTAAATTATGATTTACATGGATGGTTAAAAGTATATATTTAATGAAAAAATATGATATAGAATATATAATAATTATTTTTAAAGTTGAATCTTTATTTACATTTCCTTCGTTCCATCCACAAAAAAAGTGAAAAAACATTCATGTGTATGTATGACCTACCATCTCCATGAATGATGTAATTGTTTTTTCTATCCACAACTTTTATGGATGGTTATAACTATGTATATAATTAATATATATGATATATATATATATATATATCATTATTAAATTTTTTGGATGATTTAACCATGATCAAATTATAAGTACCAAAACTAGTAAACTAAAACATACGTGAAAAACAAAGCAGTTAACATCAGTAATAGTGATTTTTATAAAGAAATATTAATAAATGGGTGATAAATGGTTATAAGTAAATCATATATGGTATGTAATATATGATTATGGTTTTTAATATATTTATAACAAATATATATTTATATTATAGGAATATTTAAAAAATACGAAAGATGTTGAACCTAAGGTAAGTTATTTCATAACTCATATTATTTTCATTGGGTTATATTAACTATTCATTTTTTTATATTATAAGATTATGTGTTTAATGAGCTTTGATTATTTTATTTTATATTTTATGTTATTTTATATGAGTTTAAATTTTTTATAAATAGTTTTTTCATTGATTAAATTTTCACTTCAATGATACAATCATTGTAAGGGATTTATTATATCAATTTATTTCTGTGATACGTATACCATATTCATCAGTTGTTTCTTTAATTTGGTGTTTATAATACCCATTTGATATGAAATATAATAAATAAATTTTTATTCATGGAATTTAATGTTCCATTTTAATCTATTCCTTTTAGGGGTAATTATTCAAAATTTACCAAAGTGGCAAGGGATTATTTCACAATCTCATAATTATTCAGGATCGTTTATGTTAAAGTCTCTACATGGGAATTATTGGAATTTTTTTTGTTAAACCCATTATATATTCTTATACTATATTTATATCTAAAAATTTTATGTTTTCATTTCATTTTACACCCATTAAGTACTCAAGATACTGATATCATGTTTTAAAGGAAATATTACTCTTTTTCCTACTCTGCATGGAATATTTTTCTTCCATATCAATATTTTACATAAAATGTTTTAATTTTTTTTATCATTCTCCAATGTTTTGTTAATGACAAGTTTACCCATTTTTTAATTTTTTTCAAAAAAACGGTTTAAAAGGAATCTTCTTATTGTTTTCCCAATGAGGTACTTTTTGACATTTTACAAATGTATGAAATGAATAGTTTTTTAACTTATATATCATGAATATAAATTTTCTCCATCATAACCACTAAATTATTTTAATATTAATTTAAAATTTTATAGGGTTCTTTCCAAATAATTTTTTTTCTTTAATATTTTGGAAAATTTTTGATAAGTGATTTCAAAGTAAAAATGGTATTTTCCCTAAGAGGTTTTTTATGGATCTTTTGAATTTATATTCATATATGTAAAAATAATTTGTTTAATATTCTGATTTACTAAGAATATTATATAATTATACCATCAAATATATTTCTTTATATTTTTTATGATTAGTTTTACTAGGGAAAGTATTAATATTCCATATACTAGTTATTTCAGTACAGACAATTATTTATTTTTAAGGCATGTTGATTATGTTGTATTACTTATTCATATGATCAATACATTGGAATTATTAATTTAAAGGTATGAACTATAATTATATATCACCTTGATGCATCAGTAGGACTTATGATGCAAAATATATTGGGTGTTTAGCAGAGGCCTTCCCCATTTTTATTGATGTCTTGACACGAGTATGTGAAAATATTTTTAGATGTCTTGGAACAAGACCTAGATGTTAAGTTATAAATATATAACATTATGTATCTTATAATTATAAAATCAGTTTTTGATGTCCATGTGATTGTTTGAATAGGTATGATATACATGGATAAGTTTCAATCTCATGTGATTATTTATATGGAATTATTTGATCATCATTTATTCTATCCATATTATTCTAAGTTCTCAAGTAATTGATAAAATGGAATGTGTTTTATGTTATTTACCTTTTCATGTCAATTATGCCTTATCTATTAATGATATCTTCCAATGCACGTAACCCTTAACGAGCATCTTGTCTCACCCTTTATTTTTTTTCTTTCCCGAAGATTCTAGGATATGTATTATGACTGATATGCATGAATATACTATAATAAATAATTGTGTCCTTAAATAAAATTATATGTTAAATTTACTCTTTCAAATTTAATGTGATATTGATGTATTTATTTTTTTTACCAATACTAATAAACTATTTCTTCATTCCATATTCTATTCCATATATCTAGTACCAATGCAATAAATAAACCACTGGCTTTGGTATACCAAGGTTAGGGTATTTACATCAATATTAAAAAAGGTCCACATTATAAGGATTTAAATTACATAAGAATGTTTGAGTCCTAAAAATAAAATTTTCTTATGTATTAGTGATATCTATGTAAATTTTTCTTACATAAAAATCTGATTTGTGCAAAGGGATTCCGAAATAAGGTTATTTACCAATAATATTATAAAAATATTAAAATGTATCTTGTATTCAAATACCCTCAACCAATTAAATGTGCCTATAAATAAAATTTTCATAATTTTAATTTTAGTTCAAAATTTATTACTCATACAACGTTAAAGTGTAGGATGTTTTTCCTAGTTGTATAAAGTTAAACTAGGTAGCATAAGGTCCTTGTCACATGACCCTACACTACAGAACACCTAAGTACTTGACATATGATATTAAACTCCATGATAGTTGCATCATTTTTTCATGGAGATAAATAGAATATAATATAACACCAATATATTTTAAAATAATAATATTATGTTTTATAATATGTATGACCCACATCACCAAGCTTGAACGATTAGGGAAATATATTTTTTAAATATGGCCATTGTAACCAAACTGTTAAATTGGAGGGTATGAATAGAATTAACTAATTTATGATATATATAAAATTCTCACTCAATTTAAATATATTGAAAAATTATTATTAAATAATTACTCAATTTTTATTAATGTCATTTTATTCATCAAAAATACAATTTCTTCAAAAAGGATTTTTACTACTTTTTGTGAGAAAATGATATAATAAATTTTTCCCACTTTTTAAAAAATATTTATAAAATTAATTTTATTTTTAAATTCATTATATTAATATTATCTTATGGTGATTTTTTTTTGTTTTTCTAATAAGTTTTATTTTTCAATGAAAAGTGAAAATTTTTCCTTTTTATTGAAAACTATTTTTAAAATTTTAAGGTCATTATTTTTTAATTAATTAAAATAATATTTAATAATGAATAATATTAATGAAATTTATAGAGTATATATCTTACTATATGAATTTAAATCAATATATTAATGATCACTAGTCATATAGTTAATGCAATATCATCTTATGCTTGAAAAATGCATTGCTTGAAAAACTGTTTTCAACATAATTTTTGAGTATATTTTAAAATTAAATTCCACCACATATGTTAATTTAATTTAGTAAAAAATTTTAAATATTTTTTATAAAAATAATTAATATTATTTAATAATATCAACTTAGTTTTTGATCAATATGAAGAGTAAAAATAGAAAAAACTTGTTACCATCGTTAAGGGTAAAACATGTTTACTGATAGTTAAAATAATGATATAAGTGTTATAGTGTCCTAAAAACATGTATAATTTTTAAATAATTTACATATTTAAACCATATAACATATAATCTCTAGATATTTTCCATTTTAAATCCACATGGGAATCATTTTGACCTTTATAATAATTTAAGTGGAGGAAAAAATGTCACTCTCTTAATAATATATTATGTGTTCACATATGGATAAAAAAGAGGTATGTTTGGTCATAAATAATAATTTGAATTATAACCAATTTATATTTATCATGGTAATTTGTTTCTATTTCTTAGTGATGAAATAATTACCTTAAATACTTATGAATCTTTGATGTAGTAATTATTTTATAAAATGGAAAATAAAATAGATGAATTTAAAAATATTTAAATTAATGTAATTTTTATAAATTATTTTTTACAGAATATTTTTTGATAAATATAACACTTTAGTATAGTTTAAAAGTTATATATTAAAATTAAATATTTTTCTTGTTGTTTTTTAAGTCAAATTAAATGAATAGTTTCCAAATTGGCATTAATGATACTTTATACTAAATAATGTTTTATTAAATGATTTAAAATTATTAAAAGTATTATATTTGGAAAAGTGAATGGGAAATGGTTTATAATATAAACCATGATCCATTTATGGGTATTTTTGTTCTTTTTATAGTAACTTTGTTAACCTCTAAATAGTAAAAAAATTAATTACTGAGGTTAAGGTTAAAATGGGTGTTTTTTCATGTTAAATGAAAATGTTTTAAATTTATGTTTACCCAAAATAATTTTTTTTATTTGATAATTTATATTTAAAATTTATAATAATTTGTTATATGTTATCTAATATGGGTTATTTTGTTTTTAGTCTTAAATAATAAATTACCTAAGTAAAAAAATATGTTATCGTGGTGAAAACAAAAATGGTAAAAGTGTGTAACCTTAGAGGTTAGGGGAATAAAATTTAAAAAAAAATTCTTTTTAATGGTGGAGGTGTGTATTAAATTATATTCCATCCACTCAATTATATTTCAATATTGGAGGTGAATAAATTGAGAGTGACTTGACATTATTGAATAGTTTTTGGTATTTACAAAAATTCCACTCTTTTTCATTTATAAAATGGAAACCCTATCCTATCCTATTCATAATTAAAAGTCATTTTTTAGATAAAACCTAACCAAATACCCTACTTACTTCCATAAAACTTTTCTATATTCCTTTATTTTTTCTAAAAAATCAACTAAGGGATGCTTTTGGTGCAAAACTAAAGAGGTTGTCTAAATAAGAGGTATCATTCTTAACTGAGAGTATTTATTTTATTTCATCTTCCACCTCCTTAAAATATTCTCAAAATATGATAAAATATAAGCACAAGTACATTCCATAAAATAATATGTTATTGTTTTAATGTCATAACCTATATCCATATCCCCCTCCACGAAATGGGAAACAAAACCATCAATCATGTGTATGGAGAACTATCACCCCACAAACCGTTATAATTCATTTTTCATCACCACATATCTTGGATGGATATAATGATTTATTTAATTTATATATATGATATTTACAAAATAATTATAATTTTTTAATTACAATATTACATCTAACTTATTACCTTCAATTTTTATTAGAAAATGAAAATAGTGCTTGTGCGTATGTATAGACAACCACCACCACCATGTGAAGTGATATAGTTTTTATTTTATCTTGAAATGTATGATAATTATAGAGAACCTAAATTTTCTTACATGACTAATACATAATTTTGAAGATAGTAAAATAAAATAATCCAGGATCTAAAGGTTTAGTGTCTTGGGAAAATTGGGACTATACACAACAACTATAAAATAAAACATAAATATGATTTAATCCCTTATTCTATAGCTTCTTAGTGTCCCTAATGTACTAATTAGTATAAGTAATCACCTTATCATCATCATAATTCTTTCATTTTATTTTTAAAGACAAAACAAACAACCAGTAAACCAAACAAGCAAACAGAAAACATGAGGCTACGGAGGCCTGAATTGGTGAAGCCCAATGGAATCCCCTATAATGAGATTATTCCCTTAATTAGAGAAGCAAAGAAAGTCTGATGGGAGAAAGATGTTGAGGTGTTGCGGAGCTAGAGAGTCAAGATGATCAACAACCATATTACGCTCTCTCAAAGTGTTAAGGATGTCAGTTCCAACACTGATAAGAGATCTGCACCTTATGATAATATAAGAGATAGACGAGGGAGTTTTTCGGTTGTTGTGCATGGAGTCATGAATAATAAGAGAATTAGTTTCAACCACAGTCGGTTAGATACTGCTAATCCTGCAAATCTGAAGACCATTCAACATTACGAGAGCCTCAGCCATATAATAATACCCTCTAACAAAGTGAATATTGAAGCAAAGAACAACACTACCACCTAATTCCTTGACCACACCACCACCTTTCATGTCATTCAAGCAGCAGGATCTGTCAATATTAAAATTTAGGCCACAAGCGTGTGGGAACCATCTAATAAAATAGTGATCTAAAAGTCAATTAAGAGGATAAATAATGGCATGAAACAATATACTATGGGTGAGAATAATAATCATCATAAAATAAGCATAATATCAACATCATAATCATGAAGGAAGAATTATATAATGGAATGGAATTTGGAAATGCATAAAAATGAAATTGCATGTCTTAGCTGTTAAATACAACACATAGTTGTGAACATAACTAGCATAATGTTCACACATAACATATGTTCATAATCATAACATAATCATTTTTGAACACATTTATCATAATTTTCATGCATATTTCATAATATCTCATGAGATACACCATATTACCCAATTCATTGGAGTGACATAAAATTTCAGGTACACCCATCACATTATAACATTAACATAATCATGCATTCCACTGAGAATGTATATCAATATTAGAAATAAAATAACCCATGGAAAGTAATGGGTTTCATTTCATATAATATAATTTCATGAATAATATTTTTGGTTCCCAAATGAGAAAGATAAAAATATATTTTTTATAAGATTAATAATTCTTGAGTGAAGAAAATACAAGTCAAGAGGAGTCAAAATGTGTTTTTGAAAGAAGAGTTCTTATGTAAAATATTTTTAATTTTCATAAAATCAGATTAAAAACATGTATATCCAAGAAAATAAAAGTTATGTATAATGGAATTATTTTTTAGTAATATTAAAATAATATTCACATTGAAAATGTTCATTTAATAGGAATAGCCAAAAGAAAAAAGAGTTGGGTTCAAGAATCCCATTGCCTTTTGTTTGAATGCTTTCTTCACTTTAATGTCCTTGATTGTAATGAACCAGGTATTTATAGAATAATAATTTTTCATTTCAATTAATATTTATGAATTAGATATCAATTTTATATTAAAGGGGAAAATTTTAATGATAGCGTACTCGACACGCATCAACGGGTTTCTCTGAAATCTTATGTTGCACACAACATTGAGTTATACAGAAATTTAATTAAATAATAATATTATTATTTTTAATGGTAGTTAAAGCCTCTATTTTTGAATTTTGTAAATGAATAGTATCAATTGAATTTTTAAATATGGTTTACAAATGTTAAAATAATGATTCATTGGTTACCAAATTTATTATAAATGAAAATAAAAAACAATTGAATATAAATGATGTGTTTTTATGAAATCCTATTTGAAAAGTGAATAATTGTGTTTATAAAATCATATCAATATCTATGATTTTTTATTTAATAAAAAATATAATTTATATATTCAAATTAAGGTTTTCAAATCATCTTATCTTTTTTCGGATATGATATAAGAAGAAATTCAATTTTTTAGATAAAAGAAGTATTTTTCTAAAAATGCAGATTTACCACCTTTTGATGGAGAACAATTTTTAAATATATTTTTGACACATTTATTTGTTATATTTTATGAAATAATCTTTGTATTTAGAATATAAACATCAAAATTTAATTTGGTTGAATTTTTGATATATTTATAATAACTATCATGGTTTGATGAATAATAAAAACATGCACAATTTTATTTGAATTTTTTTTTTCCATTGATATATTTAATATATTTAAATCATATTATTTAATGGTTTTAATGTATATATATAATATATTTTTATCATTTAATTCAATTTTTTTCATTGGAAGTAATTTTAATTTGATATTGGACATAAACACATGTCAATCTTTAGATAACAATTATTTCTTACAAACCCTCTTTTTGGTTTTGACAACGGGAATTAATTTTAAATTAATTGTTGAAACTTATCTATTTTTAATTTGTAAAAATGGATTCCATATTTGGAATAATAAAGAAAATTTTTTGTGAATAAGTACCTTTTATTTTTGGACATTATGAATAGTAACTTCAGTAATTATTTTATTTACCATGGTTAAAGGGTAAATTTGGTAAATAAAGGTAAACAATAATATTACAATAATATAAAACTGCCATAACACATTTAATAATACTATTTTATGAGATATTTCTGACAATGGGAATCCTTGGGACAATTTTGAGACCCCATAGAGCCACATGGGTGTGAAAATAAAATTTTATAAGAATTAATTTAAAGTAAAGAAAAATACAACATAAACATGTATCTTTTAATAAAAAATTCTTATATAAGGTTATATAATTGATATATTAGACTATAAATAGTAATTATAAATAAAAAACTTTTTCCTAAATCATGATATTTTATTTATAATTTTTAGAGGTTAGATAAATAAATTTATTTATTACAAAATGATGATGCTGAGATTGCTTTATTAATAAAGGATTCAAATAAATGATATTATAAATGTTCAAATAAATGTAATTTGGTTATTTTTATGTCATACGCTAATCTTTTTTATTATATATACATGTTATATTTGAGTTAATTCCTTTTTTTGAAGGAATCAGGTTGTTATAAATTTTTAAAAAAGTAATGTATGAATAGTGACCAAAATTGGTATAATTCATAACTTAAAATATAAAATATTTTATTAATTAAAATTAAATTATTAAAAACATAATATTCATCCAAATGGATAATAAAAGTACATATTTGTCATAAATTACTTTTTTTGGGTCTTTTTACATGATATGATAATTACATTAACCCATAATGTGTAAATAATAAGATATCACGGTAAGATTAAAAAGGGTAAAATAAGTGTTAATCCAAAAATATAAAGATAAAAAATATTAAAAACATGTATAAAAATTATTTAATGATGGGTATTATAAAAAAAATACTCTTATATTATAATTAAATGAGTTTTGGACTATTGTTAATTGAAATTGAATTTATAATATACTAAAATTTATAGACTTTCATAAAGTGCTCCATCCTCCCTCTTATAAAAGGCCACCATCTCTACCAATTTAATCACACCTCTCAAGCCACTTGGACAATAAAAATTATACTCAAATAAGATACCAATATACATACATTTTCCGTATAATCTTTACCTTGGGAATAAGGAAATTGAAGAAAGCCTTTGGTCTCAAATCAAAAGATGTTACCTGATTTAAAGGTAACATATTCTCTCAAGTTATTTTATTTTATTTTCCTTATCCACTCCCTATGATATTCTTATTATTTTATTAAATAACAATACAGGTATACTAAATATACTAGGACGTTTTTATGAGAATTATTAGAACTAGTCTTACACACAACTCCATCTAATGGATACGAACATACTGTTTCTGTGTACGACAAATTGATGCCTCATAAAATGATGATTGTTCTATTTTCCCCTACCACCTATCATGGTGCCATTATGAATGAACTTTATTTATATATTATATATATTATATTTATATTTTCACTATTCTTATGTAATTTTTTACAATATAACATTATGCTTTCCATGGTGTGTAAATACGACAATTTCATTTGAGGAAGTGTGGACTACCGCCCCCTCAAAGTGATATGAATCATTCATTATATACATGGAACATATAAAGGATGGTTTTATTAATCCTATGAGACATAAATGACATATATATAATACTGGTATTATAATATATCATTTTAATATTATTATTTTAATATGACAAAGAAATGAAAGTAGCATTCATGTGTACGTACGACCTACCGTCTCCATGAACGATGCATTTCATTTCTTTTCTCCAAATGTTATAGACTATTGTATATATTTATATATTGAATATATATGATATTTAAATCATGAATATCATTCTGGTGATGATTTACTTTTGACTATATGTACAATTTATATCAAAAGAAGGTCATTTTCGTGTCAAGTACCGAATATAGATAAAACGATCGATATTAACTTAAATAATTATGTAATTTTTATAATATGGTAATAAGTGATATAAATGAATAATAAACTTGAAAAAGGTTTTTAATAAAGTAGAAATTAACTTATGATTATTATTCAGGAAGAACAAGGATCATACATTACGAGTCGGACTCAAGGCAAGGGACTTCATCTTAATCTTCTTTCATTGAGGAATATTTTGATAATGTACACCTTCTTCTTTTATATGGTGCATTATAAGACCATTTTAATTTTAATTTCATTAAAAGTGTATATTTTTTCAACAAATAATTTTACTATATGAAAAAGGGATGTTTTTAACGTATACGGTGACAATGACCACTCTGTCACCATAAGCATTATTTGATATTTGGTTTCCCTAATAAGCCATAATGTTTTTAAAAGAAAAAGAAACCTACTATTCCATTTTGAGTGTTTTAGTATTTAAAATGGTATTTGAAATGGATTGATTATTTCAATATCATGAATTGATTTCTTTTGATTTCAAATGAAATGTTATTAGTAAAAATTTTATATTTGAAATATTTTTTTGTGTTATGATTATATAATGGTACGTGGAAATTTTATGGGTGGTTAATTGATCAACCAATGATGGGTGGATACGTGATAAACCAAATTATGTGTGGTTCCATGATAAATCAAGAATGGGTGGTCATGTTATAACCTACAATGCATTGGGTATGGAAGTCAGTTGTATGACTATTTTATTTAGTGATATGTGTGGAAGTCAACCATACGGTTATTCCATTTAAGTATGTTTATGTCCCAAGTTACCTTTATATGTTAAATGTATCTTTTTATGGGATTTACGGTAATATTTTGGTTACAAAAGCTAAGAAAAAAGCTTATATTCAGTGAAGTATATTTACTTATTCTTAAAGATGAAAAGTATTACTTTACGATAAAGTTTTCAAGGTTTATGTGTTTTCGAAATACTAATAGTTTTCATTAAGTATGTACCCCTTACTAATATTTTTATTCTCATCCCAAGTATTTGAAATTTTTTTCATAGGACAAAATGAAGAATAGAGTCATGGATGAGATCAAAGAAATGTTATTCCGTTAAATCATGAAACGATGTCATGTTTCATTTTAAAGGGTTTTTGTTTTATGAAAAAATTGATAGTGAGTAGAAATGTATACATGTAATATTCAAGTTGTTATATAAAATTTATGACCTAATTATCAAAATCTCTAATCCTAAAAATATCCTCAATTTAAACTAAAATTCAAATTATTGACTTATCTCAAGATTACGTAATGTTTAAGGCTTGTACCTTATATTGATAATAGAATTATATTCATTAATTACAAAACAAAGAATCTATTATTAATTTATTTTATTCAATATAATTTTATGAAGTTATTTTATGGCCATTTTTTTATGGGTTATAGAGTTCAGTTTCGTCGATCGAGAGTGTTTTTTTCTTGGTTTTCATGATTGGTTCACTGGTATACAAGTATAGAAGTTCATGTAAAATGAGAATAATTATCCATAATTGAAATTATATGTTTTTAATTTACTTACATATGTTTATTTTGTATTATATTTTTTTTATATATTAGGACGATTCTTTAGATAAAACATTGACGATAACCGTTTAGATTAATTTTGTTGTTTTTCGTTCATCAAGAATTAGTTTTTTTATTATTTAATATTAATTATTTATGTTAGTTCCATAACATAAAAAGGTTATAAAATATTTTTTAAAATATTTTTTAACCATTATAATGGTTTTATTACTATCCATGAAGGAGGTAAAGGAAAATTAAAACATTTCATCCTTAAAGGCGATAAATCAACACCTCAGAGATGATGTTTTCATTTTTAGAATAAAAGAGTGGATAAGAGGTTTGATTATGTATTATTCCATTAACATAATAAAATTATAGTATATATATTTGATAATGGAGTTATAATTACTCTTGGATAAGGGTATGTGATAATATAATAAGAAAATAAAAGAAATTAAAAAGAAATTAAAAGAAAATTGAAGATGATTTTACCTCTTGAATTATTCTCCTTAAGAACATCCCTAGGGAAATTGGGTTTGGTATTTTTTGGGACCAAAGGATCTTGAAAAGGGTTTAAGGGCTTTGGAAGATATTTGGGTAGAATTTGGACAAGCTTAATTGCTTGTAATGTGTGAAGAGATGAGGTAGTGAGGGTGGTATTTATATGGGAGGAGATGAGTGTTTTTTATTATTTTATTCATTACTTTATTATTTTGGGTCAAGGATATAAATTGTATTGAAAATTATCACTAAATATAATAAATAATAAAGTAGGGGTTTAGATTTTGGTTCTTACATAAGAAAAGACTCAATAAATAGTGAATTTAACTTAAAATGTTATATACCGTAAATTACCATATTTTACTATTCACAAAAAAATCCAATATTTTAGAAAATACTGAAAATTCAACCAAAACATTTTTGGTAATTAGAATTAAAAAACGAACTCAAATTTATGGAAATAATTTTCTAAATATGAAAATTTTATTTTCCAATAAAAATCAAAATTTATTTGAAAAATACCGATTTTAAAATTATAACTGATTTTATGACACTTTAAAAAATTAATAAAGGTCTCATAAAATTATATTATAATAATAAGAGAAAAAATATTAATTTATGAATCTATTTTACGAAAATAAATTTTTATTTTAAATCATTATTTTAATTATAAAATTATAAATAAACATTTATATATTACAAAAATATCATCACATAATTTATCAATTTTAGAAAATTTATTTACTCATACTATGATATAATTATATAATATTATTATTTATGAGATTCCTAAAATTTATATATTATTTCATAGGTGAGTTTACTATTCTATTGTCCATATTACTATTCTTAATTTTCATTTTTTAATTCTAAGGGTCATGTTACCTTTCCAGCAGTATAAGTTCCTTAATATCTATGAATATAACTTATTTCATTCTTAATTTATTAAAATAATGTTCTATTTAGCTCTATATTCTATATATGTGTTTTACAACATATAACATAATTAAAATATGGGAAAATTTTCATTGTTAAAAGTTTGGGTTGTTATATTCTTCCCCCCCTTTTTGAAATTTCACCCATGAAATTTTGTTTTACGTGCAAAGATGAGATTAGGTGAGGGTAATTATCCTCCATTACTTCCTTCAGTTCCCAGGTTACCTCTTTGTACTTATAGTTTTTCTATATAACTTTGATGAAGTAACTATTCTTGTTGTGTATAACTTTATCACTATAATCCAAGATCTTCACCAGCTACTACTTCAAAGAGAGATCATTTTCCAATCGTAAAACCCTTGAATTAAGTTAATGTGAGGGATCTAGTATGTAGTTCATCAAGAGGGATACATGTAATACATCTTTTACTTGAGACATGGTTAGTGGAAGTGATATTCGAGAGGCCACGATTCTGATATGTTCAACAATATTGAAGGGGACGATGTAACTGAGACATAACTTTCATTTCTTCCAAAATTTCATGATTCTATTCCTAGGAGATACACATAAGAATACCATGTCTCCAACCTTAAACTCTAGGTCTCTTTGATGATTGTCTTCAAAGATCTTTTATCGACATTTTGATTCCTTGATGTGATTTTGAATTATTTTCACCATTTATACCATTTTTTCAACCATTTAAAGTCCTATTATCATACATTCACCAAATTCATCCTATAATTCTAATTTTATGCTTATTTTACCAAAAAGAGATTCATATGGATTCATTTGGATGCTCAAGTAGCAACTATTACTGTAAGATAACTCAACCTGAGTTAGATGTTGTTCCCATCCTCCTTTTAACTCCATATAACATTCCATCAACATTTCTTCCAGTGTATGCATAGTCTAATCAGATTAGCCATCGGTTTGAGGATGATAATCCATATTGAATTTCTCTGTGTTTAGAGCATGTTGGAGTCTTTTCCAAAACATGGAGGTGAATCTCAGATCTTGATTGGATACAATTGATAATGGTAATACATGAAGTCTTACCACTTCTATAATGTATAACCGTTCAATTTTATCTAGTGATAATTCATCTCAACTTAAGATAAAGTGAGTTATCATTGTAATATGATCTACAACAACCAATATAGCACTATTTCCTCTAGATGTCTTTGGAAGTCTGATGAAAAATTCCATGTTGGTGTTTCTCATTTCCATGTTGGTATGAGTAATGGTTTCACAATACACTTATTTTTTTTATTCATCCTTCACCTTTTAACATACCAATAAATTTGATGAATATTTTTGCGATCACTTCCTTCATATTTATCCACCAATAGTGCTCTCGGAGATTGGAAGACATCTTTGTGCATCCTGTGTGAATAGGGAAATGTGAGTTATGTGCATCATTTAGAATCTCTATTTTTTTCTTTGGGCTGGATGGAACACATATTCCTGACCCAAATATAACAAATCCTTCCTCATAATATTTTTACTCTAAGTATTTACCTTTTTCAATATCTTCTACCTTCTTTTGAATTTCCATATCATTTATTTGAGCATCCCTTATTTTCTCCATGAGGGATGGTTTGGAAATAATTTATGAAATGATTGATAATTTTCCTTATATAATTATTACCATATCCATCCTTTGAAAATATAGGATGAATGGATCCTTCAAAATTCTCATCATTGATAATGTTTCAGGATCCTTTCAACTTACATCATCTTCTACATTATTTTCCTTACAAGTTTGGTAGTGGATTGAATATTCATAATCCTTGATGATATGTAACCATATTTGTTGGTGAATATTAAGATCCTTCTATGTGAATATATATTTGAGACACTTATGAGTAGTATATATCTTAGAATTATCCCCATAGAGATAATGATTCCATATTTTCAACATGAAAAACACAACCACCAATTCCAGATCATGCGTGGGATAGTTTTGGACATGAAATTTCAACTACATTGATGTGTAAGCAATAAATTTATCATTTTTATCAGCATGAATCTCAATCCATTATTTTAAGTATCATCTCATATGACAATGATTTCCCCACTTGTCATAATTTTTAGTATCGGTGTAGCGATAAGACACCTTTTTACCTCTTTGAAGAAGGCTCTCATTCACTAGTCCTGACAAGCTTTACTCCCTTAAAAGTCATCTTGTTTAGTGGGTTTGAGAATCATGAGAAATTATTCATAAATCATCAGTAATACCCAGCTAGACCAAATAAAACTTGGATCCTTGTTTATATGTTGGCCTAGGATACTCTTCGATTGCCTTTTTCTTGAAAGGGACTACATATATTCATTTTTTGGTAATAAAATTTCCCATGTATGACACTTCCTCCATCCAAAACACCCATTTATTATAAATTTCATATATATAATCCCTTCTCAAGGTCTTTATCAAGGTATTCAAATGCACCCCATGTTCCTCCTTACACTTAGAGTATATCAAAAAATCATCAACAAAGAGTACTGAAAGTTTTTCAAGGTAATGTATAAAGACTCTATTAAATATATCCATGAATATTTTAGGATAATTAGTGAGTACAAAAGGAATAACTATAAACTCATAGTGACCATAACTCAATCTGATGTAAGTCACATTAATATCTTCCTTCACCACCTTTAATTGGCGATATCTTGACTGAAGGTCCTCCTTAAGGAAATACTTGTCCCCATGCAGTTGATCAAACAAGTTGCCTATCCATGGAAGGGGATACTTGTATTTTTTCATGATTTTTTGATCTTAGAATAATAAATGCAGAGGTGAATCAATCCATCTATCTTCTTGATGAAGTGTACTAGCACACCCCCTCCTGAAGCACTCATGAATATAAAACCATCGTTTAAATTCTCTTGTAACTGCTTCTTCAGTTCCTCCAACTCAATGGTGGCCATTCTATAAGGTGTCTTTGATATAAGGATAGATCCCAGAATATGTTCAATTGAGAACTTAACCTCTCATCCAGGAGGAAGACCAAAAAATTATTTGGGAGAACAAATCTATGTAGTTCCTCACAATAGGAATGTATTTGAGCATGATTATATCATTTTTTATCAATAATTTTAGATAAATATTCTTTCTAGTGAGGAAATAATATCCATAATTTAGATGATAAATTGTAATGATATTCATTGTACTCCTTATAGTTGTATATAATTGGAGGATTCCTCGAGATGTGAAGAGTTATCAACCTTTCCAGACAGTTTATGTTGGATTTGTATAAAGATAGCCATTCCATGACCAATATATAATCAAAATCCACCGAAGGAAGTAAGATTAGATTTTCTAGGAGGGTTAGTCCATAGAAATTAACTGGGGAGGAGTTATACACATTTGATTAAATAATTTCCCCATTTTTTTCTCACTGATAATTCAACCTCCATATTTTGAGGGTGTGTTTGAATAGTTCTAAAAAACATGAAAGATATGAATGAATGCATAGAAACAGAAGAAAATAATACGTTCTATATTCTTGAATAAATAATCAGCATACCTATCACAACATCATTATTGGGATCCACCTTATTAGTAGTGATGGAATAAATTATTGATTACTATTTTGGAATTGGTGGCTATTAACACTGATTACCCTTAAGGAGTCAAGGGTTAATACACTGGATTATATAGTGAATTTTCTCCCTATATTTGAAATAATGAACCATGGGTGGTTCTCTCCATTCCTACACTACATTTTCTATCTTCCTCGTTTCTCTTTGACATTCATGAGCTTGATTTTATTCTCTCATATACTTGAATCATTTATCCACCCCCTTGAGGTAATTCTTAAGATACTTTTTCCCACATTCATGAAATGTGAGTGGATGAGTTTTCTTTACACCATTATCATTAGATCCTATAGCTTGAAACTACATATTTCATTTCTAATCTCCATATACATGGGGCCATTCTATAAACTCCATATTCACATTGAGATCACACTGAGAATTTTTATCATAACTCCAAAAGGCTCAAATTTTAAGATATTCTTGAAGGTGTGGTTTTAAACCACTAAAGAATCTATCTTTATTTCAATCATTATTGATAACAAAACCTGAGGCATTCCTTGAAATACTTGTAAAAATTTATTCATAATCAGTGACTGATTCACCTTATTTTTTCTTCAACTCTATTAATTATCACTCTATATTTGTCTGAAGAGTATGAGGGAAATAATTATTAATATATTTTTTCTTAAAGTCTTCCCACTATTTCTCGTATATTTTATCATTTTATTTGTTGTTATTAATCAATTTCCACTATTGGTTGAACTCTCAATCTAAATGATAAATGTCCAGAGTCACCTTCTCTGCCTCAGAACATTGAAGTATAGAAAATATTTTATCCATTAAGTTGACACACTTTTCAGGGAATAGTGTATTAGAGTATCGAAAATATATCAGTGGTTATTTATGCATAAAATACTCAATATAATGTTTCTCCCTCTTATGGTAAAGAAACCGTTCCAAATTATTTAGGTTATTTTTCATATCCTCAGACATCTGGGTAAGAATCAACATGAAATTTCTAAATCCACCTCCTAATGAATTAGGGTTTCCATTTGGGAATTCTCTTTATTGTCCCTCGCATGGGTTGTTTTATTGGTTTCTCTTACTTCCCACCATTTTCTAGAAAAGGTTTGAAGAAAACAATAAGTGAACAAGTCAGGAATAAATATTTTATTACTTTATGTAACTAACTCTAAAGACATATCTTGTGGGATCCCTCTATTTAGATTTTTTTACAAAATAAAACTTATTGGGTGATTACATATACATAGTCTCATACTAGTAGTTTTCACTAATATTATATAATCATAATTACCAAATTAACTAATTTTTTTTTGATATCAACTATAGTGACCCTAAATTTTCTTACATGACTATTACATAATTTTAATGATAAATAACATAAACTCATTAAAATTTAGGATACTAAGGTTTAGTGTCTTGAAAAAACTATGAACATAAATAACAATTAAAAAATAAAACATAAAAATTATTTAATTACTTTTTATATCTTCTTAGTTCTCCTCACGTACTCCTTAGTATAAGTAATCACCTGAGGATATACATCCAATAAAGGAGTGAGGTAAAAGCCCAATAATAGAATTGATGATGACAAAAATCAAAATAAAATGGGTGAGACTAATCATCATCATAGAATAATCATATTATTATCATCATAATAATGATAAGAAGAATTAGATAAAGGAATGGAATGTGGGAATTTATAAAAATAAAACATCGTGTATTATTGATTAATGACCACACATAGTTGTGAACATAGCTAGCATCATGTTCACAAATAATATATGTGAATAATAATAACATAATAATTGTGAATATATCTAGTATCATGACCATGCATATTTCAAATTATCTCATGATATAAATCACATTACCAAATTAATTATAGCACTATATAATTATGAGCGCACTCATCACATCATAACATTTACATAATCATGCATTCCAATTAGAAAACATATCAATATAAAAATAAAAAACCCATAAAAAGAAATGAGTTTCATTTAATATATCATACATTCATTAATAGGCTTCGGGGTTCCCAAATGAGAAAGGAAAAAACATATCTTTCATAAGATTCACCACTCTTGAGCGAAGAAGAAACAACTCAAGAGGAGTAAAAATGTGTTTTTAAAAGAAGATATCTTTTGGAAAATGTTTCTATTCTTCATAAAATAATATTGGAAAAATTTATATCCCTGAAAATAAAAGTTAATTAAAATTTAATTATACTTTAGGAATATTAAAACAACACACATGCTGAAAATTTTCATTTAAGAGGAATAACCCAAAGAGAAAGAGTTGGGTTTGAGAATCCACTTACCTTATGTTCGAATACTTTATTCACATTAATATCATGGAAAATAAAATAAAATTCATTAATTACATAATACATATCCTATTATACATGTATTTTATTCATTAAATTTTTTTAAGTACTTTTATGCCCATTTGGAAGAGTTATTGAGTTTATTTTCATCGTTTGGGAGTGTTCATTTTCTTTGTTTTCATAATCGGTTTTCTCGTGTACAAGTATGGAAGATCATGTAAAATGATAATAATTATTTAGAGTTGAAATTATATGTTATTAATGAAATTATTGAAGTTTAATTATTCATATATATTTTTATTTTTTCAAATATGAGGATGACTCATTAGATAAAGCGTTAATGATAATTGTTTAGATTAATTTGGCATATTTTTGTTCATCATTAAATATTTTTGTTTTATTATTTAATATTATGTATATATTTTAGTTGTAGAATATAAAAAAAGATATAAAAAATTTTAAAAATATATTCCAATCATTATAATCGTTTTACCACCACAAATTAAGGCTATAAAGTAAAATGGATATTTTTCATCCTTCAAGGTGATAAATCAACACCACATGAATGATGTTTTCATTTTTAAAATAAAAGAGATATATAAAGAGTTTTGATGATGCATTATTAAATTAACATAATTAAACTATAGTATATATAATATCCTAGATTTATCATTGCACTTGGATAAGGGTAGGTGATAAGAGAATAAGAAAAGAAAATAAATTAAAAAGAAAATAAAAGAAAATAAAAGAGGATTTTACATCTTTAATTTTTCTCATTGAGAACCCCCTAAGAGAAATTGGGTTTGGTATTTTTTTTTTGAGAAAAAAGAATAATATAGGAGGGGGAGTGTATTGGGAAGAGTATTTGGTAGAATTTAGAAAATATTTAAGGATTGGAAGGTGTGAGGAGAATAGGTGGTGATAGTGTTATTTATAGGGGAGGAGAGGGTTATTTTTTGATTATTTTATTCATTAGTTTATTATTTGGATTAAAACAATCAATAGAAACGAGACTTATAACTAAATATATTAAATAAAGAAGTATATTTATACATTATGGTGAATACATCAGTAATTACTCAATAAAAAGTGTATTTAAGTTATAATGTCATATTCCATATTTCACTATTCACAAAAACTTCAACTATTTTAGGAAAAATATAAAAAATTCACCCCAACCATTTTTAAATGTGTATATTTAAAAATAAACTCCATTTTAGGAAAATAATTTTCTAAATTTGATAAATTTAATTTTAAATTAAAATAATCATTTATTCAAAAAATACTGATTTTAAAATTGTAATCGATTAAATGACACTTTGAAAAATTAATCAAGGTCCCATAAAATTATATGATAATAATATGAAAAAAATACTAGGTTATGAATTTATTTTATGAAAATAAATTTTATTTTAAATAATTATATTAATTATAAAATTGTAAATAATCAATTATATTTTAAAAAAGCACCAACACTAAATTTATCAATTTTAAAACATCAATTTACTCATAATATACTATAATTATATCATTTTATCATTTATAAGATACCAAAGTTTTATTTATACTTTCATTGGTGAGGTTATTATTCTATTGATTGGATTTCTATTCATAATGATCATGTTACTATTCCAAGGGTCTTGTTACTATTCAATTGATATAGGTTCCTCAAAATCTATAAATATCACTGATTTAATACATAATTTATGAAAATAATGTTTTAATTGACCTCTCTATGATATGTATGGGTTTTATACCATATAAAATAATTATAAGAAGGGAAAATTTTCATTGTTAAAAGTTTGAGTGGTCACAACAATAACGATATATTTTATGAATATACAAGATATATATGATATAAAAATTATTTTTAAAGGTTTAATTAACATTTAAATTCATTTCAATTCATCGGTCAAAAAATTAAAATAGCGTTCATATGTACATATGACTTGTCATCTCCCTGAATAGTGTAATTAATTTTTCTAATCCCAAATTTTATTGATGAATCTAAATATATATATAATTATTAATGTTATGTAGATGATGGAACCATGATTAATATATAAGGAGTAAAAACTACTAAACCAATAGATACATGAAATAAAAGTATTTATCATCCAGAACAGTGATTTTAATAATGAGTTGTTAATAAATGTTAAATAAAAGGGTTATATGTATTCATATATGGTATGATATATATAATTTTTATTTTTTATTATATTTATAATGAAACAATATTTATTATACTAGATGATCGAACATGCATGAAGGAAGTCGATACTTGAGGTATGTGTTTTCCATCTCAAATTACATTCTTTGGGACGTATGTTTGGTTAGGGAGATGTATTATTTTATGATGTGTAAGTGATACCATTTGACTTTTTATGTCATGAATTTATTTTTATTCATTATATTTAATTTTTCATTTGAAGTTATTATTTTATAAGGATTACTATTTAAAAGTTACCAAAGAGGTAAGGTAATTTCATATCACTTTTATTTCCATCAGATACATTCCACATTCACCACTTGTTTATTTTACATGGTTTATATAATTCACAAGAATATATTTTATTATTATCATCATAAATATTAAGGGGTATAAATATCAATCTAAAGTTATTTTTTTAACAGTTTTTATGATTCAAAAGATACCAACGTTCTAAGGGTTTTATGTTCCAATCTCATTGTTTAATGATGTTTCTTATGAATAAGTTTCTGATGATGCAATATTATGATATATCTCTCAAAAAAATCATAAATTTTATTATCCTCCAGTTATTTTTTGAAATTAATTTTTTTGTTTCATTTTTCTCTCTTTAAGAACTTAAGATACGGAAATAAAATTTCTAAGGAAAAAAAACTTTATTTTTGTCTTCAGTCAGAAATCATTTTCTATGTATATGTTTTCAAAAAATTATTTAAATAATGTTTTTATAATACTAAAATAAATTTTTAAAATCATTTTTATGCATCATTATTTTTTTAAAATGGTTTAAAAGGAATATTCTTATCATTTTTTGAATGAGGTACTTTTCAATTTTTTCCAAAAATGTGAACCAAATCCTTGTTTCAATATTTATCACATGAATTTTATTTTTTATTATCATAAATTATAAATTATTTGAATATTACATTAAAAATGTTTATGTTTATTATAAATTAAATCTATTTCTTTAATATTTGATAAATTTTTATATTTTGAAAAGTGATTTTTAATATGGAACATTTATTTTCCTTAATAATATTTTTAATGATCTTTTAATTGTTTTTATTTTCATCAATGAAAACAATCCTTGATTATACTTATTCTATACTAGGGATATTATCCAATGATTCCATTCCTATTATCTCTCTATATGGCTTATGATTATGATAACATGATATTTATGAATCCCATTTAATTTGCACGGGTTATTCTATGATGAAATGTTGAAATATTTATAAAGATCATTTATTTTTCAGGGGTTATTAAATGATGAAATGTTTATGAAACCTATTTTCTTTTCATGAGTTAGGATATGTTGAATGTTTTTTTTTTGATCTTTTGGAACACATAGGTGTGATATTCATTATATGAGGGGTGGGATTGAAATTATATTTTCCTCTAATGTAGTGGGTAAATATAGATATCTCATGAGTTAAATAAGATTAGAGTGGGGAGTGAACACAATTCAGTAAGTAACTTTGTCCACTATGACAATCTTAGTAATAACCTTAACTACTATGATAGTTTGAGGAGTGTACCAATTCTAAGAGTTACACAGAAAGTTATTAGGTATGATATATCTAATAAGGGTTATAATTATGAAGAAAATAGTGGGAGATTATATAGTTAAATAAATAACCAATTGTATATGTATCCAAGTTTCCAAATATATTAGAACGATATGATTCTGGCATTGATTATTATGTTATGTAATGAATATTAATATAATAAGACTTAATATCTATGTATGAAAAGTAACGGTCTCTATATATGGTATTCAAGAAATTTTTAGTAAACCTTTAAAAAATAAGATAAGAAAAATTTAGTGAGAACCCTTAGAATAATCCTCAGTAGAAGATAAAATTATATGTTTTGGTAAAGAAAATATCATGGTTTTTCTAGAAAAACATACCTATCTAGATACTAGAAGTTGATTTTTTTGTTACAGATGCATCTAGGGGTGATAATCCCAAAAAGAGTTAGTCAATTATATCCCATTAATCATTCTAGTGCATGGTCAGTGTACCCTTACTATGTACTTGGGTTGACACTCGAGAGGGAAAATCATAGGTCAATTCACATTTTCTTTAGAAACCCTTATGAGGGACTTGAATGGATGATGAAAATGGATGAGCTTTTTTAAATCAAATGTGTCTTAGATTTCAACTAATTACTCATTATTAGAACATCCTATAAATTAAATGTATTTTTCTACCATGATCATTATAGCTCATAATATGTGATTTGTTTTTAGTCAATGGATGTCAAATTTGGTAGACAATGATATGGTTATGAGTAACTAAATTTTATGATGACTAGGGATAAAGATATCATGATTATTCCTAATTAGTTTTCATGATATATGATTTAAAAGAGTCACATTAATGTACTCTTGGACTCAAAGAAGAAGATAATGATAATGTTTTCTCATATATTGAATAGTAGATACCATATAGGAAAGAAGACTCAATTTCATTCATGTTATAAATTTATAAATAGATACGTGGGGAATATCTCAAATAAAGTGGAACTTGTTTTTTGTACGGAAATAAATGACGAAGAGTCATTAATTTATAAGGATTTTAATGTCTTGTGTGGGGGGGGGGGAAACACGAGCATTATCTGAGTCAATACCTTAATCCAAGTTTTATCTCATACACCTATGAATGAACTATACCATGAAAACTAAAGTGAATAGAATGAAGTATTTATGTGTTATGATTCAAGAATTATATCAAAAAGTATTTTTACCAATGGTATTTTGTTTATAATAATAATGAAACATCTAAAGATTGTGATAGTTTTGGAATCATATATTTCTTCATGTAATATTAACTTAAAAGTTATGGATACCATAATGGGTTTATGAGTTTGTGTTTGATCATAGAATAAAAGTAATAAATTCCACTTTTGAGGTTTTAATTGATCTTACTATAATGCGATTAATGAAATTTTGGGTGAAGTTTTATTGGGATAAGTTATAAAAAACCTCTACGTCGAACATGAACTACTATTTGAGAAGAATTATCTTTTCATAAGTTTAAAGGTATTGAAAAACATTAGGGTTTATATGATCTTTGATGATTAAGGTTATTTGTAAGGATTATCATTATATTTCTAGTGATGCAATATTAATATAGTTTTAGTAAAAGGAAAACCTATCATATATGAAAAGGCCATAGTTCTTGAATCCATAACTGAAGGGAGATAATGATGGAATGCGTACCAATGGCCTATATGCTTTCTTTGTTAGAATGATATTTTTTTTAAAACAATGTTATAGATAAAGATTAATTTTTTTTAAGATTATATATTTTAGCATTGAGATAACTATGGGATTGAAAAGTGATTTTATGATTAATGTTATTTTAGAAGAATTTAAAAATTTTAGGAACCTTGTATGATTAAGATAAACAAAACATAATGGCATTTTATTTGAGGAATAATAGTTGAATTATCTTTTTTAAGAATATATTATTTTAAATTTTATTTAGGGTGATTCAATTTATTTATGTAAATTAATAACATATCAAGGAGATTATATGATTAAGACATATTCATTTTTGAGTTGAGACATTAAGGGTAAATTATGTTACTTGGAGATGAAAGTTAAATTAATTTTAGAATAATATTTGATAAAATAATTCTAATATTAAGGTTTATATATATTTTTGGTGTATTTTGAATAATTTTAAGCTTATTTATTTATTAAATGATTTAAGTTTAACCTTTTATGTTATTATTGAGGTTTGGTGATTAAGGTTTTTTTTCTTTATATGGTGGTTTATTTATTTTCAGAATTATCTTATTCTAACAATTTTTGTTTTCATTAATGTATAAAGATAAGAGGAATATATTTTTGCACTTTTTTTGGATTATGTGATCTGTTATAAGTTAATTTTAGTGATTTAGGAATAAAAAACATTCTTCTTGGATATTCATTTCACGATGTAAGAAATAAATTAGAGATTGGATGAAGTATATCCAAAGGATGAAATTATTCTAATGAAATAAAAAGATACAAATTAAGTATAATTTATGGTAGTAAAATAATCCCTCAACTTTATGAAAGGGATGTTGAAATAAAATTTTTATCCTATTACCGTATTTTTTGATGAATCAATTGCCTTTTTCACACATCATTGGTGTATGGTTTTGTCGTCATTACCTTTCTCATGATCATTCTATTTCTCATGATCAATGATCAATTTCACTCTCTATAATTATTTGTAAACTATTATTTTATTCCATGTCCATATATTCAATCCATATTAGTTTATTCATACTTAAAAACTGAGTTCTGTGTTATTCTTGATGACATATATACTAACCTTTCTCTCTTATTAAGAGAAAGTTTTATTAACCCTTGTAATGATGAGATTTTCAAATATCAAACCCTTGATTTCCAATATCAAGTAAAAACTAAGATAATTAAATTTATTAATTGGGGGGTGGGATGTAACACCCGGATTTTTGAAAATAATAATATTATATGTCAAAGCATATACAACATGCAACATTGAGCTTAAATGACCTGCAGAATATATTATTTAAATATGACCGTTATAACCTAGAAATTAAAATTGAGGGTATGAATAAGATTAAAAAATTTAGGAAATATATATAATGGACATACTTAATATAAATTTTATGATAAATTATTATTAAATAACCACTTAGTTTTTAGTAAAGTTGTTTTATTCATCATAAATATATTTTCCTCAAAAATGATTTTTACTGATTTTTTTGTGAGAAAATGATATAAATAAAATTTCAACTATTAGAAAATATATTTTTTAAAATAAAATTAATTTTTTTAATTCAGAATATAAAATATATCATATGGTTATTGTTTTTATTTTTTTTTAAATTCTGATTTTTATAATGAATAGTGAAAAATACTGCTTTTTTAAAATGTATTTAAATGCATAATGTCTTTCCATTTTAATTAATAGATTTTTTTATAATGAATAAATTAAATGAAATTTATAGATTATATATATAACTATATGAATTTAAATTTATTTAATTATGATCATTAGTCATATAGTTAACATAAGATCATCTTAGGCTTGAAAAATGCATTCCTTGAAATCATTTTTCAACACATTTTCCAGGTTTTTTTAAATTAATTCCATACAAATATATAAATTAAATTTGAGAAAAGTTATTCCATATTTGGAATCACTATATTTAATATTGTTTAATAAGGTCAACTTAATTTATGGTCATAATGAATAGTAAAAATAATAAAAAACTGTTACCATAATTTAGGGTAAAACAGGATTACAGAGAGTTATATTAAAGAGATATGGGTTATAATGATTGAAAAAATTACATAATTTTTATTTTGTAGACATATTTCAACACTATATCTTATTATATCTTGAAATTTTATATTTTGAATCCATATAGACTTGATTATAACTTTTATAATAATTTATTTTAAGAAAAGGACAAAATATCACTCTCTTTCTATTAAGAATCTCTTATGTGCTCACTTAGGGATAAGATAGAGGCATGTTTAGTTATAATTATTCATTTTACGTATGAATAATTTTTTATCATGGTAATTTATTTCTAATTTTTAGCGATGAAATAATTATCTTAAATTATTGCATAATGCCAACAAAGTAATTATTTAATTAATTAAAAATTAAATAAATTATTTTAAAAATATTAAATGTAATATAATTTGAATAAATTATTTTATTACAAGAATTTTTTAGATTAATAAAAAATAATAGGGAAGTGTGAAATTTATAGATTCAAACTTCATATTTTTCATGATATTTTTAAAGTCAAATTAAATGAATAGTGTTAAAATTTAAATTATTAATAGTTTATAATAAATAATGGTTTATTAAAAGATTAAAAATTTCTAAAAATATTATGTTTAGAGAATTTAATAATAAATGGTTGATAATATCAATCATGGTCTATTTATGTGTCGTTTATCCTTTTATAGTTACTATTTTGACCTCTAAAGAGTACTAAATTTAATTATCACGGTTAAGGTTAAAACAAGGTCTTGCTTGTTACATGCACATGTGTTAAAATTAATTTTACACACACATAGTTTTTCTATTTAAAAATTTTGATTTAATATTTAGAATCATTTTTTAAAAATTATCTAATAAGGATCATTTTATTTTTAGGCTTGAAGGATAAATTTCCTAGATAAAAAAACAGTTTTCATAATGAAATATAAAATGGTAAAAAGTGAGAAACCGTAGAGGTTAAGGGAATAGAATGTATAAAACATGTTTATTTTTTGTTTTGGAGGTTTTTATTGAAATTATAATCCCTAAAATACATTATTTAACAATTTTTTAGGCACTTGGATTGATAGTGACTTCCCATTGTTGAATAGTTTTGTGTATTTACAAAAATGGAACTCCTTATCACTTATAAAAGAGATAATATTATACACTCATATCCACACATAAAAGAAAAATTGATTTATAAAATCCCTAAATAAATACCTTAAATAAATTATGACCCATTTTTTATAGGTCTTTATTTGATCATAATACCAACCTATGTAATATTTTGGTGCGAACCTGAAGAGGTTTTCTGAATAAGACATATCATTCATATCAGATAGTTTTTTATTATTTCTTCTTAAAACACATTAAAATATTCTCAAAATTTGATGAAATTATAAAAAAGTTTCTTAAATATAGTAATTTATTATTATTTTAATTTAATAACCTATATCCATGTCATCCTTCATAAATGGAATATGAAACTGTTGATCTTATGTATGACATACTAGCACCTCACGAATGGATGTAAATCATCTTCCATCACCGCCCCTCACAAATGAATATAACGATGTATTTAATATATATATATATATATATATTATATCTATAACATAAGTATAATTATATAATTATAATACCACATCTACCTTCTTACCTTCCAATATTTTGGAAAATGAAAATGTTGCTTGTGCGTACATGAAGATTACTGCCTCCACAAAGTGTTGTGATAAAATTTTTATTTTATTTTTACATGGATGGTAATAATGATATAGTTAATGAATATATATTATATATATGATATAAAAATTATTCTATAAATGTGACTTAATATTTACATTTCTTTTATTCCACCCATCTATACATATAAATAACATTCATGCATACTTACAGTCTAATGTCTCCATGAATGGTGTAATTCATTTTTCTATCCCTAAATTTTATGGATGAATAGAAACATATATATAGATATTTAATATATATTATATTTATATAATTATTAACATTATCATTATGGTGTAACCAATAAAAAATTATAAGGACAAAAAACTACTAAATCAAAATATATATGAAAAACAAAGTAGTTATCTTCCAAAGCAGTGATTTTAATAAAAAATTGTTAATAAAAAGAAGATAAAAGGGTAATATGTAATCATATATGGTATTAAATATATGATTATGGTTATTTAATATATTTATAATAACACTATATTTATTATACTGGATTTTCAAAAACATACGAAAGAAGTCCAGACATGGGGTAGGGGTTTATCATCTTAAATTGTCTTCTTTGGGAAATATGTTTTTTATGAACCTATATTATCTAATGAGGTGAAATTAATTATATTTGATATGTTATATCATGGATTTATTTTTATTCATGATATTTAATTTTTCATTTAAGTTTATCATTTCATGGATCTTATGATTCAAAAGTTTCCAAAGTGGTAAGGGGTCTTCATCTCACTTTTATTCCGGTTGGACACAAGCCATATTCACCACTTATTTATTTTATGTAGTATATATACTACCCATAAAAATATTTTATTAGTATTATAATAAAAATTATGTGTTATACATGTCCATATAATTTTATTTCTTTTATGGGACTTATGATAAAAATGATACAAAAGAGGTAATGGTTTTTTTTGATATAATATCATTGTTTATCAGGGTTGTTTATGATTAATTTTTTTATGATGAAATATTATGATATATCTCTCAATAAACTCATGAATTTTATTCCCCCATGGTTATTTATTTAAAATAAATGTTTTCATTTCAATTTTATAACTTTAATTACTCAATATACCAAAATATTATTTTTAAAGAAAACCTAATTTATAACTCTCTTCGATCAAAAATAATTTCTTTTCAATGTCCATGTTTTATTTTTTTAAATAATCCATTTATTACTATAGAATAATTTTTAATTTCCTTTTAACCATTATTTTAATTTTTACTAAGTGGTTTGAAATGATTTTTTTTAATTTTCCAAATAAGGTGATTTGGAGTTTTTACCAAAAATGTGAATGGAATATTTTTGGTAATGTTTACAAAATGAATTATATTTTTTATCATCATTAACACTCAATTAATTATGTATTAAATTATTATTTTATAATTATATTTTAAAATAAAAATATTTAGTTAATATCGGATAATTTTTTTATATTTTTAAAGTTATTTTCAAAGTGAAAAAGTGTATATTCCTCATGAATGTTTTAATGATATTTTAATGGTATTTATATTCACAAATGACAAGAAATATTGATTTTTATTATGATATACTGGGGATATAATCCCATGATACCATCCACATTCTTATACTAAATATATTATAATAATGATAACATGATATTTATAAAACCCATTTTTTTGCACGGGTTATTCATTGACTAAATAATGAAATGTTTATGATACTCAAACCTTTTCCATGGTTTATGATATAACGAAATGTTTATGAAACCAGTTTCCTTTTCATGGGATATGATATGTTTAATTTTTTATTATCTTGTAGAACACATATGTGTGATATTAATTACGTGATGGGTGGGGCCATAATTATATATCCTCCAATGCATTATGTAGAGATGGATATATCATGAGATTTACATGACTAGAATGAGAAGTAAACCAAGTTCCGTAAAGGAATCTATCTATATTGATATTTTAGGGAGTGAACCTTTAAAACTATGATAGTTTGGAAATTAAACCTGTTCCACTATGGTAGTCATGGAAATGATCCTTTACTATTGAGGACAAGATTTTATAAGCTTATGTGTGTTCTGAAAAGTTATGTCTTATGCCAATGTTATGTTGTCATGACTTATTTTATTTTATTCCTTTATGATTTTTTTAAAAACTACCAATATTTATGCCATGATTCATGTTTATGATCTATGATATATAGGGTATGGTTTTTAAATATTATTCTCATGTTCTCAAAATTTTAAGCTCATGTTATGTTGATATGTCACCTTTTTACCCTTACTGAGAATCCAAGGTCATATTTAATTATATTTCCTTTCCCGAAGTTATGAATAAAATTATTATGTATTATATTTCTAAGAAGGGTTATAATTGTGAAGAACGTAATGGGAGATGATATAGTTCACTTATGAACCAATTTTCTTTGTATCTAAGTTTCGAAAGAAACTAGAACTATATGATTCTGGTGTGGATCATTATGTTATATAATGAATAATAATATAACAAGATATAATATATATATATATATGTAAAGTATGGTTCACTGTATAGACCATCATCTACCATCACTCCTTAACAAGGTACCGTAAGATCCTAACCATGGTCAATCAAGTTTCGCGGTACCTATGCCATAATTTTGAGAACCTCAATACATAAATCTTACTTTGAGTCTTGAGTATCTCAGGTTTCCAAAAACCTTCCATGACCCTTAGAAAGGAGTGGGGAACCCTATGCTTGATTATTCATTAGATATAGCTATATAAAAGCCTCTGACCCATTAAACCAAGGTGTATTTTCCTTATAAAATGGTCTCCAATATTTGGGAGCTCTAAAAACATCATAGTGAAATCCATAACACAAGAGTTATTTTCAAGTTTCCTCTATGTGTTTTTACCATAACATTACTCATGATCATATATCCATGATCCACAATTTAAAACACCCTAACATACCTTTCAAAAAGGTGTTAGAGTACTCTCAACCTTGATATTCATAAGAAAGATACCATGCAACAATCCAATGATACGTAGTCTATGTATCATGACTCTAAAATTTGTGTAATTTGATCAAAGATATATGACCTTAAAATTTTTCCTTGAATGTTCCTAATAAAGAAAACTTAATATTCTTGTAAGAGATATAAAACAATTTTCTGGATCAAAACCCAAAATGGGATGTCTGAGAAAAATTCAATTCTTCGCTCACTAAGATATTAATCTATAGATCTTAGAAAAAATATAGATCAAAAATAAAATAACAAAAAAAACTCATAGTTTCTATATCATGACCCCATCAAAATATTATCTATACTTGCTAGACACTTATGGTCTGGGAAAAAGTTTGATAAATGATTATCACATCCCTCCACCTTGATAACATTTTTAGTTCATCGAGATGTAACCTTTAGGTTTCTCAAACCCTTTTTGAATATTTGTTTATCCATGAACCAACATCACGTAACTAGTACCTAAGTTAATACCAACAAATTTATTGAGAACACATTCTATTATCATTCCATGAACCTTGAGCTCATATTCTCTTAGTTTCCCTTCCTATAACATATTGGTAATAGAGACTGATAGATCAAATTGGACCACACTAGGATTATTTAGTGAATAAAACATTTTGACTCTGAGTTCATGACATAGGGAATGTTTTAGTCTTAGTGGAAAGCCCCCCCCCCCAAACCTAGGATCTATTTACTTGACTATGTGCAATACCAATTTATTTTATTTCTAATGGTTGAACTTATCCTGCTGGTATCCACTCTAATTGACTAAGATATTCTTGGTTTATTAATTACACTTCCATAATCCAACTATTCAAGTTGATTAAAAAATCTGTGATGTTATCTCATTATGTAGTGTACTCATCTTTAAAGTAGGTATGTGATACCCCATTCTTGATCCATTCGGTAGTCCAAATCAAATGAAATTAATTTTTTTGATATACAGTCCAAGATTCTTGACCATAAAATGATTTTCCCTTTTTATGAGGTAATCTATATTGGAAATCAACCCTCCATTCACATATAGATTCTCTTGGAACTTTCTATCAAAACTATCTATAGTGTTTTATAAACCTCCTTAGATAGCTCTTTCTCTATACACTACATCAATGTTAAAGGGTTTGAATCTAAAAAAACTTTCTTTTCTCTTGGAAAGGATAATTTCTATCATCAAAGGACCCCCTTTTTGGCTACACATGATTTGGATCTTCATACAAGCCTATGAACTATCAACTAGAGGTGTATTTTACCTATATGAATTTCCAAAATTATAGTGGAACTCATCGCCCTAGAATAATTCAAGATCATTCTTGGAATGTTTATCCCATTCCAGAATCTTTTGTCCAAGAAATTTGAGTTTTGATTTACACAACCCATAATCTAAATATCCAAGTGTATTCGACATTCTCAACATAATTTCACCCTATATCATACTCGTTCTTGAAGGAAGAATGTAGTGTTATAAAAACCTTCCTGAATACTCATCCTCTTTGACTTAAGCAGAGATGGATGGTTCTAGAACCCTTCATGAATACTCATCCAACATACTTAAGTGATGATTCATTGTTTAAAACCCCTTATTTAATAATCATATTCCATTACTTAAACAGGGATGAAAGGTTCTATAACCATTATTGAATACTCATCCTCTATAGCATAAGTGAGGGTGATGGGTGCAATAACACTTCTTGAATACTCATCCTCCATGACTTAAGTAAGGATGCAAGTTTCCACAACCCTTCTTGAATATTCATCATCAGTTACTGACTTTATATTTTGAGCATCCAAATCCCGATAAAAACTTACATGTCCCTTGATAAGGGGAGTTTATGGCTTCAAGGGACCCTTATTCATGAACAATCATGATTTGGATCAATATAAGGACCCTATTCCAATCAAATAGAGGAATATTTTCCTTCGGAAAATGACTAATTAACCTTATCGTCCCTAGAAACATTTCACAAGATCTCATCACCTCAGAGTGATTTGTGAGAATACCTAAAATTTTTATCCTATATCATCATCCTTGATTCAATATAATTGAGGCACGATTCTATTTTTCAATGAATCCCGCATTTAAAATGACCATTTTTCTTCCAGTATAATGTCTATTTATATGATTTTAAACTATGACAACAAAAGGTAGAAACTATATAAAAATAAACTTTAGCATTATTTGGTAAAAAAATTTCAACCTTAAACATCATAAACTCGTTGTTCCAACATTTAATACCTTAAAATTAAAATTGAATGATACATAATTCTCACTGGGTTGAAAACCTGCAAAGGGAACCTCAGGAAAAATTCAAGACACTTCTTTCTCGACACACACCTTACGTGATACATGAAATATTGAGAACCAAGAAATAGAAAGGGAAAAAATTATCTTATTCAAAACCCTTAAACGGTGACAAGATAAAAAGCTATGTTTGTGCCTACTAAGTCACTACTTTAATGGATTAGAAAAATTTTAGGGTGAAAATAAAAGATAGAAATCTTGTAGGGAACATTATTTAGCCCTAGAAAAAAGTAATATATTTTCCCTAGGTATAATAACCTAGAAACAAATAATGAATATATCTATTTCTCATGAATCATTCTAGGGAACATAGTCTTATGATGACTAAAAACTATATAATACATGTTCTATCTTGCGTGACGTAAAACTACTTAGAGTGTCCTACCTCATGTGACACTAAATGTGGCATGAGAGCAAGATATTTCTAATATCTTCACTAAGTAATGGGTCCCTACTCATGATCCCTGGGAAAAGTGTTGATATCCCCTATCCTATGTATGATCTAGATCTATGTAGGAGCTTTCAACAAATATTTCTTCATCCATAAACCTATGTTAAAAATTATATTCCCATATATATGTGAATTATATTCATAGGAATACCTTTATCACAACTACTTGTGGATTGATTCCTACTCTCACAGGATATATAGCAATGTCTATATCACTTCTCTTGGATCCATACACAAATATATTTCCATCTCTATTCCGTTTCTATCCTAAGTTTAAAATATTTTCTAATTTAGCTTATCCATACCCCGAGTCGATATTACTTTTTTTTTTCTAAACATAGTTCCTTGATAAGATTATTCATCTTGGAAATAAGAGGATTATATATATCAATGAACCCTCTCTTGGGGTTTAATGAAAATTTCCATTAGATGTTCAAGAATGTGTCAAAGTGACATATCTTTACCTTAGAATTGAATTTGATTCATTCTGAATCAATCTAATTATAAGGGGGTTATTTTTTTTGGCACCCCTAAATGTTTACAATTAAATTTTCCAATAGAAATCTTAGAATTCATAAAGCCTAAAAAAATGAAATTTATAATTTTAATGAAGGAATTTGCATTTTTTGGTAATTCTAAATAATCCCTTGCAAAAATTTTTTATTTTACATGAAAGATTTTTTAGAATATAGGAGGTTTGTATGTCTTATGGTTGAGAATAATGGATTGAGTTTACTTTTATAATGGAAAATATTTTTTCCTTATGAAATATAATTCCTAATTTTTTTTCATTGTTTTATAGTACGACTTAATAAAAATCATTTCAAACATGGATGGCCAGTGAAATAGACTGACTAGAAACTTGTGGGTGTTTCCTTGACCACGATAGAGAGCTAGAAAATCTAGAAAGCCACGAAATTAGGGGGTGTGTGTGCACTTGTACACACACAAAGAAGGATCATAAGTGGTGCCACCATGTGGATGGAAATAAATTAGAAGGGTTTCATCTTGGTTTAGAGCTAATTGATACCAAGAGTGGTCCTTGTTACTCACAAATGACCATCGATGGAAACAAGTTCATTTATAAAGCGATACTAATCCATTCTCAAGTTCTCTGAAGGATTATACCTTTTTATGGAACTATTAATCCACTTAAAAATGTGCACATATATGTGGATCCATCCTATCCATTTATTCTTCACCTTTTGATCAAGACAAGACATCATCTTCAACCTTCATCCTTTGAAGGATCTACATGAGTGCTTGAGACAACTACATTATGAAAATATTCTATAATAAAATTGAGAGAGATCAAAACATGATCAATCATATGAAATCCAAGAATAAAATATATATATTTCATGCATGAAATTTTTCAAAGAATGAAATAATTATAAATGAAAAATAAATATTCAAGAGTCTATTCACATATCTTGGTCAATAAGCAGATTTCATATAAATAACCTTGGTCATGTTAAGAATATTGTACATAATAAGATCCTATCTCAAATAGCCTGAATTAGATTATATGATACTGTATGAACTGATCCATCACATGAAGATTCTAATCAAGTGAAACCTTGAGCATATCATGAGTCTAAGAAAGTGGAGATTTTAAATATTTGAATGTTTTAAGATACACAAAGAGTTTTAGTGTTTTGAATGTACACTTTGATTTGACATAATACTTATATATAATGTAGAGTAAGATTGTGTGATGTATGGTGGATTTTTTTATTATAAATGACACACTTCTCGAAAATTTAATGTGAGTGTGGAACCAAATATATAAATACCAAGCATTCAAGGGAGAAAAAAATTAGGGGTAGCTACCATTTGAATATTTTCATAGAGAGAGATCTCATTTCAGGAAAATAAATCATCTTCACATATCTTGTTTCATGAAAAATAACTAATTTATCACATGAAACCTTCACAAAAAGGAGTATCAATATCTTTCATACCCTTGGTATATAAATAAGTGGTAGAGATATGAAAATAGAGGAATGAAATGGTTACTATTTCTAGAGGAGTTATCCAGGTAATACTACAATACTTGAGACTCTATTACATGACCCCCATCCCATTCATGATCACATGATAATTTAATCATTATGTGACACCCTCAAGAAACCACAGTAATTCACCTATATCCAGGAATACTCACCTTATTCCACACATAAGAGGATAATAACTTAGTAGTGTAGTAATTCAAAGTGGCTTCATGCATTGTGGTCATACTATTGAGGTCATGTGAATCCCCAGTTATGTGATGAATTTGTGCACACATGGAGAAACACCCTTACTCAATAGGGATACTAGCCTTGGAAAATCACCCATAATCATGTGTCGTTGGAAATGAACCATCTTCACATAAAAAGTATTCATGTAACTTTATCTTGCGGCCCTATTAACACTGACACTTTCCTTGGGGTTCTACTATATCCCCTTGATTATATAGCCCCCAGAATATTCCATTGATCAAATAACACAATCTGGAGACCCTACTAAAGACAACCATGTCCATACATCAAGGGTTATGCACCATCGTTCAAATGACCTTAGGCATGTTCCCCGATCTTTCAGCTATCTATTCATGTAGAAGGATTATAAACCCTCATCCATGAATCCTTAGTCCTTGCGGCATAGTCCTGAGCCCTTGGATGAGCAATACCTTCATGAAAGAGGTGTTCATATAGTTATGGGGATTGGGTGGGGGTGGGGTTTGGAACACATGGATTTATATTACCCTGTTCATACATAGGTTTACATGCCTTAGACATGCACCCAGCCCATAAACCAACTTATGAGTGCATGACCCCATATAGTTCATGCAATCATATGACCCCTACGTGGTCATGAAATCACCTAACCCCATGGGAAGAAATGGGATTTTCCCTTGTGATATTTCTCCCAAGGGACATTGTTCTATAAAAAAAATTAATTATAAATTTCATGATCATTTCCCCATATCTATCAAATGACATGGAATGAAGATGTGACTTGAGAATCTACTATTGGTAGTCCCTCAATAATTCTAGATCATATGATCAAATTATCCTACTAGTCTACCATCATTACTCTTCTATTAGTGGATGAGGAATGGGTTTATACATGAACATTATCAAAGGTTTAAGCCCCAATAATTTCCTCAAATTCCTTAAGTTGAGATGTATCCATTAATATTTATCATGTTTCATAGTCCAAACTCAGATAATTCTTTTAGATTGATCCTAATACAGGCATAAACCTTAAGTGTAATCCTTGAATGGCCTCTAAGAATCCAACATGGTGAATGTATCTAAATATTATAATATTTCCTAGATCCAAGGGACATAATACCTATGAGTCTAATCAATATCCTTCACCCATCAGTGGGAATGGAATAAATGAACTGTGAGGAATCTGAAACCCTTTATAATAAAGATACTTAAGAAAATGTTTATGGATTGATACCAATATAAAATACCATAATTCCATCACATATCATCCATTTTTTCATTTATATATCCATTTTTGAAATTAACATCCTCACTATATGATGTTAAACTACATGGTTAAAATACTTAAAGCATGATGACAAACTACATGGCATGTGAACTATGAGGACTATGATTAATTCTATAATAAGGATATATATGAAACCATTTAAGACCTGATATCTATCCCTAATATACTTCCATTGGTAATTTTATGAGTCCATATTCACCTTAAATTCTATGAAATTTGAACAATATTACCACAAGTTACCCCATATAAAACATTCAAATTTCAATGTTTCTTATGGAAGTTCGTAATTATTTTCTCATAGATACCTATTCTCTATGAGAATCATAACCATTTTTCATTAATAGATGCATCAATGTATAATACCCATACAATATACCCCCTATATAGGCATCCTCATTTGGTTTAATCCTTGATGAAATCTTATTTCTTTTCTAATGGAAAAAATAATAAGGAAGAATCTCAGATAAGCCCCAATTTGTAAGCCCTATAAAAATTCAATCCTACATTCACATTCAATGTGTCTAATATTTTTACATAATTTTTTTTGATAACTATTTTTCATGCATATATTTTTGGAAATTTTTAAGTATTAATTTATGTATTTAATTGATTATTCTTTCCAATTTCTATGGCATTTAACTTTTTTTATATTTTTTTCATATGATACAATGAATATTTTAAAAAGGAATGAAAATGGATGCATTTTGTAGAAAAATGACACTTCACACCACTTTTATTTACCCACAGTGCGACACCGTATTTTTGGGGATACAACTAAGTAAGAAAACTAGAGCAGAATGATTACACATCATGACTTTATCTAAATAAGTAGACACTCAGGACATGTCGTGAAGATTTTACACACTCTAAAGAACAATTACATGTCATGTAAACACATTACATGATCTGTGTTTTTTGGGATATTTTTTTTGAAGAGATCTACTGAAATTTGAGTCGACTATAAATTAAATTATTTCACATCATGTAAACACATTACACGTTGAGTAAATTCACCGGACAAGTGTTTGAGATCCATATTCACCGTATCATTGATATTTGACAAAATATATTATATGAGACCCACCATAGACCATTATTGTAATGATTATATATGATCATTATCATTACAAGACCCCATATAGTGCTTATAAAAAGAAGTGATACCCTATAACTATTGTGGGATTTATATATGTAGACTGAAGCATAAAGCAATAAGTTGCATGGTACTTTTGATGTTTTTATTCCTTTCCATTATTCTTTGTTTTCTTTTCCCCTTTCCTCTTATTATCTAATCACCAGGACTAGAGGGTAAAACCTCCCCATGTTATGGTATTTTAATATAAGGGGGAAGGTGTATTAGATTAATTTCATTTTACTTATTCATGTATTTAGTCTTTCTCAATTGTATCTCCAACTTCAAATCCCTTTATTTTTATTTTATCAAAACCATTGATATTTGAATCAAAAAGAATATTAACAATGAGAAATTGAAAACCCTAAAAAATGAATTACCATTTTAATATTTAAAGGAAATCATTTTTAAACCTGGTATCAAGACAAACTTGATTAGGCAACACCCTAAATTTACAAACTAAGGGAAATAGGGTATTGTCATGTTGAGGAGGGGACACCATAACCATTGGATCTTCCTCGTCTCAACTCCAACACCAATCATGAATTAACCAACCTATTTTCTAAAATTAAATTTTACTTAAACCCATTATTACAAAACCCTTACATACTTTCCAAATATAATCAGAAAAAATCAATCATCTTTTCTTTGGTATTTTTCTTTTCCGAAATTTAATAAAACACAAATTTTCTCCCCTATTTATTAAAATTAATAAAAATAAATATTCTGAAATCCTAATCAAACTAATTTCACCATCTATGTGGATCAACCTCAAAATTTCCTAATACTATGTTTTAATTAATTAAGTAGCATAGTTTTATTTTTACAAAGTTTTTATTTACAAATACCCATAGAGAATTGACAAAGCCCTCTCAGACTATCTAAATAGTGACGTTTCTGTGGATTTTTGTTTTTTGTTTTTAGGATTTCAATTTTTTATTTTATTTTATTAGTATATTTAAATTTCTCTATTTACACTGGGTGTGCACGTGCTGTGAGTTTTCAGATATTGAAATTTTTAATGCATGAACACAACATAAGAGAAAAAGGAAAATAAGTTTTTGAATTAAATTCTAAATTAGAGAAAAGTCTAAAAAAGTAAAATAATATAAAACCATGGAAGGAGCTAAGAAAAAGAAAACCTGTTGGGGTTATTTAAAGAGATTTGGGTTTGCAGACACCCGTATACTATATGCGACCATCAAACACATGATTGCAACCGAGTATCCTAATATCCCTTGTTGATGAAAACCACTTAGAGATCAAGATTGAAATCATTTCAATGATATAAAATAACATGAAATTCCCCAAATTTTCACATAATGATCTAAAAAATCATCTAGGAAACTTCCTCCAGGTCTGCGATACATTCCAATTCCAAAATGTTTCTTGTGATGCGAAGAGTCTTCTTCTTTTCTGATTTTCATTACGTGATCTAGTCAAGATTGGTTTCAAATCCAGCTAGCACATTCCATCAAAACATAGGATGATTTGGCAAGAAACATCCTCACCAACTTTATTACACCTTCGAAATAAATGGTGTTGGACTCTTCATGTGTTAATCATGTTTTAATGATCACAAATCTTATACATTCTGTAAAGATTGTTAACCATGTGTTAATAATGTTTTAATGATCACAAATCATATACATTTTTTAAATCTTATTAATCATGTGTTAATCATGTTTTAATGATCACAAATCTTATACATTATATAAATCTTGTTAATAAAGTCTTAATCATGTTTTAATGATCAAAAATCCTATAAATTTTGTAAATCTAGTTAATCATGTGTTAATCATGTTTTAATGATCACAAATCCTATACATTATGTAAATCTTGTTAATACTGTTTAATCTGTCTCAAATCATGTGCACAGATAATTGGTTTCATTATGGTTTAAATAAACCTATCCAAGATCTTATGTGCTATGTTTGATTATTGAAAACTATTTTTAATTTCTGTTATAATGGATTTCCTTGATAAATGATTAAGTCTAATCCATTCTATGAATATCATGGTTTATTAATGTATACATATATTTGGCGATGTCTGAGAAACCGTGAGTCTTTCACCGGTTATATTTTTATGGAAAAGGACCCAAACATAGTGACCAGACACCGTGACCTAGACACCGTGACCCAGACACTATGACCAGACACCGTGACCCAGACAATGTGACCCAGACAATATGACCCGAACACTGTGACCTAGACACCATGACCATACACCGTGACCCATACACAGTCACCAGACACTCTGACCAGACACTGAGAACCAAACACTATTACCAGACACTACATATGTGCTACCTATTATTGATCTCTAAACAATTATTCCATTATAATGTATCACCGCAAAAAAGGCAAAGAAGGAGACACTATTTCATACAGACACCATTTCATGGAGACATTATTTCCATATAGATTGTGACACCATTCTTTAATATGTTTTTTCTTTTTCAATTTAATTTCTAACATTCATATTTGAGTATTTTAAATGCACTAACATAATTAATATTTATTTGTAGACATATCTCCTGAAAGTACGAGGTACAGAATACATGCCTCCTGTCAGCTTCAACACATGAACTCAAAGAATAAAAATAGAAGTGTGGCCTAAAAACAAAGGAGAGCACATGATAACGAAGAATCATGAGAATTCTTGAGAAAAGAACTGACACATGAAACTCAATACATCTGAAGAACACACGAAGAAATCTCGAATCCAAAAATATAGGATACCAAAGATCAGTGTCATGAACATCTTCACATCACCAACTCCACGAAGAACACGATTCAGATCTAATTGGAAAAAAGAGCATCAGTCTTACGATACTCTGTTTCTCGCAAGAGGACTCAATTCTGATATATTCTTAATCCTAGAAGTTTAGATCTACATAGAATAACACTCAGAGCACTTCTAAAATTATCTCGTAATTTTTTATCTTTTGTGAATTGTTTTTATCTTTTGAGAATTGCATGTGTGTCTGTATAAAAACACACATATTCCCCTGTATTAATCTAGATGATATACGACATCCTTCCTCCCACATCCTTTTAAAATTGTTTACTCCCAAAGATAAGTGTGAAAGATATCTATGTGTGACCTGTTAGTTTATGCCCACGAAGAACTGTGTAAGAGGTCATGTGACCTGGACAGTCCTGTATACTATTGATTACCCTAGTCCAAGGCGTGGATAATGTTTATTAATATAAACTACTTGGTGGCAGTTGATCACCATGTTGAGTGGATTTTCTCTCTTCTTGAGACTGGACCACTTGTTTTATATCCGTTGCGTTGATTAATTTGGTTTTTTCTGTTTTAATATATAATTCAAAAATCACCAAATTTACTTTGATAGTTAATCATAGAAAGAAGTTATAATTGTTTTTCCTTATTATAATGGATTCAAAAGTAATGTTAAAAACTGATATTAATATTAATGAGAATTAATCAATCTTACGTGAAGTTATTTAAATATTCAATCATTCATAAACATATTACTTTGATTAAATGGGCTTTATTTATTTTATTGGGGATACTTTTAAGAATAATTTTCATATATAAATTTATATAGATACTCAATTAATCCCCCCCTTGAGTACTCTACTCCGACCAGCATTTGGTATCAGAGGATTGTTTGTTATTTTTATTAAGACTCTATTTTTTACCCTATTAAACATTGATTTTGGTTTTACTTTAAAGATCTGTAAATTTCTATTAATTCTAAATTTCTAGAACTTTCAAGGTATTTATTTATTATGGATAATAGACTGGAAGTTTATTCAAAAAACAGACCACCAGTCTTTAATGGGACAAATTATTCCAAATAGGAAATTAAAATTAAAATTCATTTGTAAAGTATGGGTTTTGAAATTTGGTCTTCAATTATAGATGATTATATGATTCTCTCAATAGATAGAATCACTTGGGAGGACCCAACCATTCCTGCCTATAATAATAATTGCAAATCCATGAATTTTTTATATATCTTTATAGTTTATGTGGAATTTAACAACATTTCCTTATATAAAACTGCCCATGAAATTTGGGTTACATTGTCTGTTTCACATGAAGGAACTTCTAGTGTAAAATAAATGATACTTAATACTTATACAATTAAATATGATAACTTTAAAATGAAACATGATGATCCAATTTATGACATGTATCTTAGGTTCTAAGAAATTGTTAAAACAATGACTTCTCAAATATGAGAAGTTAATGCCAAAGAACAAATTATGAGGATTCTCAGATGCCTACCTGACAGATATAGAGAAACCTCTGTCTCTATTAGAGAATAATGCAACATCAAAAAGTTACCTATAAAAGAAATCATTAGGAAACTAATGATTTTTGAAGAGTAGTTAAAATTCAACAAGGAAGATGAGGATGAACCTAAAAAAATTTATTGCATTTATGACCACCACCTATAAACAAAAATAAAAAAGGAAATTGGACGTCTCTAAATAAATTTCTAGTAGTGAACATTCATCACCTGAATGTGATGAGAAGATATATTAATTCACCAGAAGGTTTAAGATATTTTACAAGAAAAGAAAGTTTTTATAAAACCTATCTTCAAGGGAAGATATGATCAAAAAGGATTCTAGAAGAAATATTGGAAAGTGACAAGTGAGATGAGATAATATTCTATGAATGTAAGAAAAAAGGTACATGTAAAAGCTAATTGTCCCAAGATGAAGTACAAAAATAAATATGAGAACAAATATAGAAAGTATAAAAAGGCAGTGAAAACAACATAGAGTGCCTCTGAGGATAGTTCATGTGACTCATAATCTTCATATGATGAACGTGATAACAAATAAAATCTATGTTTTATGACAAAAACATCTGAGGTAACACTGGAATATCCTATACACAATTCCTATTATTCTAGAGATGAGAGTGAATCAGAAAATATGTCTAATGAAGAACTATTTGAGTACTATAATATGATTTAAGATACATGTAATGAACTAAAATATAAATACAAATATTTAAAGAAACATCTCTCTCTTACCTTAACTGTTAAATTGGAACTTATTATAGAAATGGATAAAAATGGTCAACTACTCAAAGAAAAAATGAACTAAAGCTATCTAATATGAAATTGAAAAAGGATCTTGAAAAGTTTACTAAGGGTAAAAATACTTTGGTGAAAATTCAAGGAAAATATTTTTCTCTTAAACATACTACTGGTATTAGCTATCAACTTGGTAAAAGAAATTTTGGAAGAGCTAATTTTGTTTCTAAGTCTAGGACATACAACTTTACTCCTAGTTCTGAAAAACATTCATCTTGTTCAAATTATGATACACTCATTACTGTTTCAATATTTTTTGGACCAAATTGAATTTATTTTTCAAGATCTTTACATAATGCTTATAGGAAACTAATGAGGCAGATGTGGGTTCCTAAATCACTACTCACTAATATTATTAGACCCAAGAAAATGTGGGTACCAAAATCTGTTTTTATTTGACTATTTTGTATGAAAGATTCTCAAAGAGCTCCTGTAAAAGATTATGGTACTTGGGTAGTGGGTGTTCAAGAAACATGAAATGAGACTATCCATGCTTCATGAATTTAATAAAAATTGATGGTGGACATGTCACCTTTGGTGACAATGCTAAAGGAAAGATCATTGTACTTGGACAAATCGGTAACTCTAACACAGTTTTAATTTCCAAAGTAATTTTTCCTGATGTATTGAAATATAATCTACTTAGTATTTCACAAATATGTGATGATGGATTTCATGTTATGTTTTAAAATGATTCTTGTAATGATTTTAATTATGAAAATGAATTAGTGTTTTCTGCATTAAGAAATGAAAATGTATACTTAGTTAACTAAGATTATTTAGTCTCTCAAAATGATTCAAGTTTAAGTGTTTTTGAAAATTAATTTTGGCTTTGGCATAGGCGACTAAGACACTGTAATATTCAGTCCCTTAGAATCTAAACTAGAAAAATCTTAGTTAAAGACCTACCCAAACTTGAGTTTCCAAATGATAAAGTGTGCAATACTTATCAAAAGGGAAAGAAATACATAATTTACTTTAAACAAAAGAAACAAGTGACCACTTCTCAACCTCTCAAATTAGTTCAAATGGATTTATTTAGGCCATATAGAATATCTAGTGTAAATGGGAAGAACTATGTTTATGTTCTTCTAGATGAATTTTTTAGATATACTTGGACTTTATTTTTGGCTCACAAAAGTGAAGCCTACTACCATTTTAACAAATATTCCAAAACTGCAGAGAATCATAGTGGACATAGAATAAGATCCTTAAGAAGTGATCATGGGTGTGAGTTTGAAAATCAAGAGTTTGGATCCTTTTTCTCAAAAAATGGCTGTAGTCATAATTTCTCTTCCCCTAGAACACCTCAACAGAATGGAGTTGTAGAAAGAAGAAATAGAACCTGGTAAGAAATTACAAGAACCATGCTTAGTGAATACGAATTACCTATTTATTTTTGGGCTGAAGCTATAAAAACAAACTGCTATATTATTAGTAGAGTGTTCACTAGACATATTCTTAAATGAAATCCATATGAGTTATGGAACAATAAAAAACCCAAAGTTAGATACTTCAATGTTTTTTGTTGCAATGTCTATATCCTTAATACTAAGGATAATATTGACCAATTTGAATCCAAGAGAGATGAAGGAATATTTCTAGGATATTCAATCTTTAGTAAATACAATAGAGTGTTCAAAAAAAGAACTAAATGCGTGGAAGAATCTATCCATGTCAAGTTTTATGAAACAGATCCATTTGAGCCTAAGACCACTATAGAGAACCTGGAGGATGATGTATCAAATATGGACATTAATAAAAAATAATCTAACCATCCTATAAAGAAATATGTGAAAACTTCCAATTCTGGAAATTCATTAGATTCAAGTCACAAGAAACCCAAAACTGTTGAAGAACCTAAAATCACTAGCCCTTATTTTTCTAGAGCTATTAGAACTCTTTAGAACCATCGTTTAGATGCATTTGAATGAGATTTAGATAAAGGAACTCAAACTAGAGACTTTCTTAGAAATCAGGTTGAACTTCAAGTATTCTTATCAAAAATTGAAGAAGAAAACATTAATGATTCCATCAATGATGAATTTGGGGTGATGAATATGAAAGAAGAGCTTGATCAGTTTGAAAGGAACAATGTTTGGAAACTTTTTGAAAGACCCAAAGACACATTTACAATAGGCACTAAGTGGGTGTTTATAAATTAGGTATATGAAGCTAGTAACATAGTTAGAAATAAGACTAGATTGGTTGCACAAGGATATAGTCAACAAGAAGGAATTAACTATGAAGAAACCTTTGCACCAGTAGCTAGACTTGAAGCCATTAGAATTATGCTTGTTTATACTGCACATATGAATTTCAAAAAATATAAAATGGATGTTAAGTGTGCATTCCTAAATGGGTATATAGACTAGGACATCTTTTTTGAGAAACCCATAGTTTTACAAATACTCATTTTTTAAATCATGTTTTTAAATGATCAAAATCATTATATGGTTTAAAACAAGCTCTAAGAGATTGGTATGATAGATTAATTACATTCCTTATTTACAAAGGTTTTACAAAAGGAATGGTTGATCCTAACCTTTTTATAAATTTAATTTCCAATGATGTTTTAGTAGTTCAAATTTATGTAGATGATATTATCTTGGGATCTTCAAAAAATTCTTTATGTGTCAAATTTTATAGAATGATGTAAAATAAATTTGAAATGAGTTTAATGGGTGAACTAAAATTCTTTCTTGTATTTCAAATCATTCAAAATAATTATGTTATTATTTTAAATGAAAGGAAATATACTAGAGATCTTATAAAAATATTTGTCTTGGATAACACTAAAAGTAGTGAAACTCTAATGAGTACTACTTGTAAGTTGGATGTTGAAGAAGATGTAAAATCTATTGATCAAACCACTTACATAGGAATGATTAGAAGCATACTTTACTTAACTGCTCGCCAACCTGACATTATGTTTAGTTTATGTATGTATTCTCATTTTCAAGAAAACCCTAGGGAATATCATTTAAATTTTGTTAAGAGAATTTTCAAATACCTCAAGTATACACCCAATCTAGGAATGTTCTATCCCATAGGATAATCTATTGAATTATTCAGTTATTCTGATGATGAATTCAGTGGTTATATGTTTGATAGAAAAAGAACGTCTGGAACATGTCACTTTTTAGGAAAGTCACTAGTATCATGGTGTAGTAAGAAAAAAAATTATTTCATTATCTACTCCGAAAGCTGAGTATATAGTTGTTGGTTGTTTTTATGCACAAATTTTTTGGATGAAACACACATTACTATATTATGGATATCAATTCACGAATGTACCTATAAATTGTGACCATACAAGTGCTATTAACATCTCAAAAAACACTGTTACACACTCTAGGAGAAAACATATTGATGTATGAAAACACTTTCAGAGATCAATATCAAAAATGGGGTATCACATTGGAATTCATTGGAACTGAATTTCAGCTTGTTGATATATTCACCAAACCATTAAATTCTGAATGAATAGATTACATAATACATGAGTTGGGAATGATAAATCTTAAGTAGTAAGTGTACTGTTTCATAGCATACTATTTTACAGTTTATGGTTTCACAAGTCATTGTATAACTCTAACAGTTCTATAGTCTTACTACCTTAAAAGTTTATGTTTCATGTTTAAGGTCTCACATTTACTATCTCTTGGTTATCATATGAAACTTAATATCTCAAACACTATGGTCACGCATTTTATAAATAACAGAGTTACGGTCCCACTATAAAAGCATGTTACGGTCTCATCATGAAAGCCTGTTACAGTCTTACTATGATATTCTATTAAAGTATAACCATAAATACGCTTTATTTTTTATTTAAATATTATAACCTGTATCTCGGTAATAAATTATTTTATTCTCTTACTTTTCCGCGCTTTTTATTTTGAGATGCTTGACATCCCTAAATGATAAAAACGAAAGATGTTTCACTCCTTTATTCAGTTGAGCCTTCTTCTCACAAACCGTAACCCATCATTCAAACTTTATCTATCTCTCTCGAACCTTTTTTCAATGATCAGAATGAAACCCCCGTACTTATCAACTCATGAGAAGCACATATCAAAGAAGAATATGAAAATAGAACCAAAGATTGTGCTCGAAGGTCCCTTGAATCTGAACCTGGTGAACAGAACAATGGTACCCAAAAAAGAAATTTTCCCCCAGTGACTGCTATCAAGTATGTGTTTTTTATTGAAAGTACTAAAAAAGAATGGGTGGCTATATTGGTTCACAAAGGAGGATAGGCTGATATACCCGAAGCTAGTTGCACAGTAATATTAGTTCATTTAATTTTCTTTTGATACAGATGATGCTCTTGTTTTGAGAAGTTGGATCAATGGAAAAAGATATACATTTTCATTGAGGTTATGGGCTTCATTCCTAAGGATACCTCATGAGGGTATTTTTGAGGACTACTAGAGAGGTCCTCCACCTCCACGTGAGATCTTTGTTTTGGAAGAATCCTTGAGAAGCTTAACTGAAAATGAAACAAAGAGAATATCCATAGCTGCTGAGCTATATGGGGGAACTAGAATTGGGTTTATGTTTTTCTAGAATCTGATTAGCCCTAGAAAAGGTTATTTTTCTACAATAAAGTATTAGTATGTATTTTTGATAAATCTTAAGAATAACGGACCCAAGATCAAACTATGCAAGTATGTTATCATATATATGTGTGAGTTGATAAAGACAACCTCCAAGTCAACCTCCATGTTCTACTCAAGGTTAATATAATCTATGATTCATGAAAAAGGGTTGGTTAGACCAGATGAAAAAGTTTTTAAGTACAATGAATTTTTTATTTCAAAAGTTATAGCCAAGAGAATGAAAATCATTTGGAATCCATGGAGAAAAGCATGGGTGGAAGATAATGACAGGGTATATGAAAAGTTCAACCCGGTAGAGAACTCTTCAAGACCTAAGGACACTTCTAATCCTGGTTTGGAACTAGATGAAATCATTGAGTACTCTGACGAGGAAGAAGAAGAAGAGGCTATTGAACCAATAGGGAAAACTATCCTGGATGAGGAAGACAATGAACCTTCTCCAAAAGTCTTAATTAAGAAGGAAGTACTTTTCCCTGAAGAGATTGTTGATCAAGAGGAAGAACCAACCTATAAAAAAATAATCTGTTGTTGTTGAAAGGGAAAATCCTATTCTGGAAGATCATTTAGAAGATTATATTTCTCCTGATAAAGAAGCTTCTTTTGAGGAACACCTAGAGGAACATGTTGTTCTAGAGGTTATCCCATTTTCTAAATAACGAATGGAGAAAGCCTTTTAATTAACCAGAAATGGAATGGGTGATGGTATTGGGGTTGAAATCTTGGAATTTGATCAAGGATCTATATCTATTAGTCCTGCGAAATATGCACATGTTGAGGGGGAGTGACACCCAAATATAAAAACTGTTGATATTTCTAATCCGGTTTATCCAAGCTCTATGGATACATGGTATAGATCCTCTATCTATTTTGACGTGAATGATTCCCAGGAATCCTTAGTTAAAGGAATATATTTTTCTACTATGTTTCAATTAAAACCAATATCTTCTCTTGATGTTATAGATGCAAAGAAACATGAGCTTTTCTCATCTCCTCTCCTCGACCCTTCATAAGAGCCTTCCACCTTGGTGAGTAAGGATGATTTGAAATTGTTTGAAGCTACCCTATTGGCTAAGATAGAAAAGAACGTGAATACTCAACCTTCTCTTGTGACCAACTTGACTGAAAGAGATGATTCACTATTGTTAGAGAATATTATTTGGCATATTCAACCAAAAATTCTTCATGAAATTCAAGAAGTTATAATTGAGAACAAATAGTTTTGTGATGAAGTGAAGTCTCTCAGAGGTATGGCTGAAGAAATTAAAAGAGTCCTGGCCTCAGGACCAAAACTTGTTGCTCATCCTGTTGAAGATGTTAGTTGTCATATTGCATAGAAATTAGCCTCCCTAATTCAAACTAACCATACTTACATAGCTGACAAGGTGGCTAAAAGAAACAAGCAAATAGAATAAGAGATGTGTGATCTTGTTATTGGTCTTAACAAGTTGAATGATTAGTATAAAGGCTATCTCCTGAAAATTCAGAATCAACTGAAGTCTCTTACTTCAGCTGTTTCAGTTTCTAACACCTCTGGACAATTATCTCAACCTTCCTTGGAAAGTGATCTTCTCAGAATAGTTGTTAAAGAAGAACATTAGTTTGTGCTCAATGGTTTTGAAAAAGAGTCTCTATCTATGGTTGTCAAGAACAATTAAAGACTTCATGATTTGGAGGGATTTCATTCTAATATTTCTAATGATTCTCAAGAATAAATTACTAAGGAGGTGGACTTATATTTAAATAGAATTTTCTATAATAATGATATGGAAAACCATTTATAGTACCTTGTAGGGAATTTAAAAATCCATCCTGTTACTCACACATTCAAAACATAGGTTAATAAGATTAAGGACTTAACTCCCTTGTTGGAAAAGTTCATAGAGAAAAAGGATGACTTTGAGAAAGCGATGATGTATGGGGGTGATATTTTTTCTGACTTTATAAAGATTTTGAGGCCTTATCTTCATGTGGAGAGCATTGCTATTATGTCTCTTGCAGCTGCACCCTTGGGACATGGTTTACCTACCTTCTCATCCTATGCCATTTCCTCAACTTCTATGTCTATCTGTCAGGCTTTGAGTCAGATTAGACCTATTATCCTTGTACAACAATTGCCTTAGTCTTCCACTACACCTACCTTGGCCCCCTCTATTTTTGAAGGAATCCCTATGCCTTATTTTTTAGTTGCTTCACTTCCTTCTTCCACTTCTACCTCTAATCCTATCGCTTCTAGTGATGTTGCAACCAAGGGAAAAGAGAAGACATATGGTGCTAAAGAAAAATGAACACTATCTTTTGATAGTGATAATTGTTTTATTTTTGTTTCTTACTATCTGTAATGACACATTTTTATCCATATAATTCATTATGAACACTTCTTTTCTATAATATTATTTACTTTTTCACACTTTTTCATAATACCAAAAGGGGAAGAGACATGCACTCTAACTACACACTAAGGGAGAGACACATTCACTAAGAAGATATATCTCTCTCATATGATTTGTGATAATAAAAAAGGGGGATATTGTTGAAATACTCATGTGTTAATAATGTTTTAATGATAAAAAATCCTATACCTTCTGTAAATCTTGTTAATCATCTATTAACCATGTTTTAATGATCAAAAATCATTTACATTCTGTAAATCTTGTTAATAATGTGTTAATCATGTTTTAATGATAAAAAATCAGATACATTCTGTAAAGCTTGTTAATCATGTGTTAATCATGTTTTAATGATCACAAATCCTATACATTATTTAATGATTATTAATCATTTTTTAATCATGTTTTAATGATTACAAATCTTATATATTCTGTAAATATTATTAATCATGCTTAGTCATTCTAAAATCATGTGTACAGATGATTGGTTTCTTTATGCTGTAAATAAACCTATCCAAGATCTTACGTGCTATGTTTGATTATTGAAAACTATTTTTAATTTGTGTTATAATGTATTTCCTGGATAAATGATAAAGTATAATTCATTCTATGAATATCACTGTTTATGTCTCTAGATCGATATTTTGCGAAGTCTGAGAAACCGTGAGTTTTCTACTGGTTATAATTTTCTGGAAAATAACCTAGGCACCGTGATCAAACACTGTGACCCAGACACCATGACCTAGATACTGTGACCAGACAATGTGACCTAGACACCATGACCCATACACCATGACCCAAACACTGTGACCGAAACACTGTGACCAGACACCGTGACATAGACATCATGACCATACACCGTGACTAGACACTGAGAACCACACACTGTAACTAGACACTACATCTGTGCTACTAGTTCCTGATCTCTATACAACTATGCCATAATAAATATCTCTCCACCAAAAATGCAAAGAAGAAGATACCGTTTCATGGAGACACCGTTTCATGGAGACACCATTTCCAGACAGACCGTGACACCATTTCTTGATCTGTTTTGTCATTTTCAATTTAATTTATAATGGTCATATTTGAGTCTTTTAAATGCACTGTAATAATTATTATTTCTTTGTAGACATATAATATAACAGTATGATGTATGAGGTGCAGAATACATGTGTCCTGTCGGCTCCAACACATGCACTCAAAGAACAAAAAGAGAAGTGAGGTCTTGAAAAAAAGTAGAGCGCACAATAACAAAGAAGCACGAGTATTATTTAGAAAAGAACTGACACATGAAACTCAATAAATATGAAGAACAAACAAAGAATTATCGAATAAAAAAATCTTGGATACCATATATCAGAGTCAATAATATCTTCGCATTACCAACTGCACGAAGAACAGAAGTTAGATATAACTGGAAACTAGAGAATAAGTCATGTGACACTCTATTTCTTTCAAGAGGACTTAATTCTGAAACATGTTTCATCCTAGAAGTCCAGAGTTGGATCGAATAACACTCAGAGTAGTTCTAACCTTATATCATCAATTTTCCATTTTGTGTATTGTTTTTATCTTTCAGACAGTGTGTGTGTGTGTTTGTTTGTATAAAAACACACACAATATCTTGCATTAAACTAGAAGATACAAGATATCCTTACAATCACATCCTTTTACACTAGTTTAATCCCACTAATAAGTGTAGAATAGGTCTATGTGTGACCTGTTAGTATATTCCCATGAGGAACTATGGAAGAGTTCGTGTGACCTGGATAGTCCTGGGTACTATTTTTTACCCCGATCAATGGTGTGGATCAAGTTTATTAATAAACACTGCTAGGTGGTGGGTGATCACCATGTGGAGTGGATTAAGTCTTAGATTGAGACTGGAACACTTGTTTTATATCCAATCTGATGATTAATTTTGTTTTCTCTATTTTATTGTATAATTTAGATATCACAAAATTTACTTTGATAGTTAATATTTGAAAAATTTTATAATTGTTTTTCCTTATTAGAATAGCTTCAAAAGTAATGTTTATAGAAGATATTAATATTACTGATAATTAGTCAATATTTTGAGAGGTTATTTAAATAGTGAAACTTTCATAACCGTATTACTTTGATTAACTGAGCTATATTTATTTTATTGGGGAACCTTTTAAGAATAATTTTCACATAGGTATTTTTATAGATACTCAATTAACCCCCCTCTCGAGTACTCTACTCTGACCGAAAAATGAAAATATGGGTAAATATTATAAAAAATTTTCGATTTGAAGATGACTCACTACATTCTTCATGGTAACATTATAAAGAGATGACTTAAAAAATTATCCTATTAGGGAATAAATTTATGGATATTAATCCAAAAATTCTATAATGGTATGTTTTAGGAAAACTAGTATATTCATGACGCTACAACTAGAGGATCAGTAATAAAGAAATCACATGAAGAAAGCATAAAATTTTTGGATGGCATGGAGTGAAATTGATTCTAGTGTAAAGGTGAAGGAACATAATGAAAAGGAATTCATGTAGTATAAAAATTACTGGATAAAGGCACAACTGGATTCATTGACCCTGAAGATGGACATCATGACGGGTCATCAATAAAATCCCTAAGGTATGCATATTGATGATGAAAATTATGATGATTATAATATTGGTAATTAATTTTAGGGTTGGATACGACAATAAAAACAAAGGGAAACAACTTTGAAAAAAACCAAAAGGGTACCAATAATAAGAACCTCAAGAACCCACACTAAAAATACTGATCCATACATTAAAAGAGATGCTTGAAACATTCATGATAGATTATGGGGATGTAATTAAAGAAATAAAATAAGAAGTTTCAAACAAAGAGAAAAAAATAATAAATATAGAGCATAATGTTGGACAAATTGATGATAATCTTATAGGGATACCCATATGAGAACTAATATGATGCCCTGAAGAACATCCACATGATGATTTAAAAGTTATACAACATAGAAGTGGGATTAAAATAAAAGGAAGTGGTATATAATTTTTTAGAGAAAAACTAGTAGGAGAAAGAGAAGAGGAAGCTAATTGGGAACAAGTAGCTGGAGAAGAAGAAGAAGAAGAAGAACTAACTCAGTATAGTCCAAAATTACCTATTCTAGAATGAATGGGAAATGTGATGAATAATGTTCAGAAATGTATGTTTTTGGAAGACTTTAAAAAACTATATATTGATATAACTTTTTCCAAGGATCTCACAAACATGTTAGTATATGGGAAATTCATGAAAGTTACTGTAACCAACAAGAATAATCTAGAATATATTGGAACCAATCCACTCACATGAGAGTGTTAAGTGGTGATATATAAGGACCTACATAAGAAGAAAAGTGATCTAGGTATCTTTTCAATTCTAATTTTTATTAGAGCTAACAAATTTATATAAGCTTTATGTAACTTGGGTGGGAGTGTAAATATCATTTCTTATACATCCTTCAAGAGTTTGGGACTAGAAGTATTGAATCCTATAATAGTTTCATTCAAATTAGTAGACTCAATAGTGAAGAATCCCTGAGGAATCATCAAGGAAATCATAATTCATATCAAGAGATTATACATCCCCATTTTATTCCTAATGCTAGATATAGAATAAGAGAGAAATTCACTCATTATGGGAAGACCATTTTTAGCTAGAGGTTGTCCACTAATGAATGTTAAGAATAGAGAATTATGTTTGAGAGTTGGTAGGGATGATGTAAGTTTCAACATCTAAATATTAATAATACACTATTACGTGCAAGACGATGGAGGTTTTGGAGAAGGAAAAACACCCAAAGTTGAGGATGTAGTTGAAATTTCATAGGTACATGAGTTAGAATCTATAGTGAAAGAGGACGATAAAATTAAGAAGAAATATAATATTAAGAACACGAGCACTAAAATTAGAGGATTGACCGAATCCACTACATTTGATAAAGGAAAATAGGTATGGATGGTACATGAACTTTTATTTAGTCCATCTCGATTAAGAGAAAATGGTGGGTCGGTCCAATGGGGATCAAGAAAGTTCAACCATATAGAGGAATTAAGTTATTTATAGAAGAATTATAGAGGCTGTCCAATATGGATAAGAAACTACTAATTCCATTTATTGACCCTAAAGAGGTACAAAATTTTAAATAATCCATCACATGAGCTGAATATGAAAGAGGTTAGGTCGATCCAATGATGATAAAAAAATATATTTCGGGAGCCAAGATGAGTTTTTGTTTTTTATTTATTTTATGTTTTTTTGGCATGCATTCTCTCACTCCAAATATTTATAAAATTAATTGATAATGTACTATGATTTCACATGTTTATTTTTAATTTTTAGCTCCATCAAGACCCAATATGGGAGTAGGCAGTTGGAATCAAAAGAAGAGGCTACAGAAAAATGACACATCATGCATGATATTAAACATCATGAATCTGCATCAGGAAAAACCTGCACATCCATGATTGATGATAGAATTGAAAGGGGAGTAAGAGATTAAATTGTGTATTTTTTTAACTATACTCCCCACATTTATTTAGTGTTTTTAACTACCAATTCCATGCCTCACATTTTATTCTTGATTCAATCAATTGAATTATGAGTTATAAACATCTTAATAAAATTATCTTGCTATGAAATTTAAATTTCTTTGTCAATAAGTTTGAATGAGAAAAATGAGAAAAATAATTATTATAAATAATAATTTGGATTAATATTTGACAAATGATGATTTATGTGAGAATGTTGATCATTGTAAATGAAATTTTTCTAAGATTCGGACATGCTTTGAATTTATGATATTTTAATTAATTGATTTAATTATTTATATTCATTTACATGAGAAATTTTCCCAACCATTCATCTCATTCTTTAGATATCCACTAAACCAATTTTTTAAATTATTATTTTTATATATTTCTTGAGAAACTCAGGCATGATTTATTTAAGAACTTACTTTGCATGTTATCGAAGATATAACTAAACATAATTACTTTTAAAATGATTCAGGAACTATTTTTGTTATCCCTTATCATGAGACTCACCTTACTTTAATCCTTTTTAATCCCATAGAATCCATGAATATCCATGTTAGAAAATGAGTCGTGTTACAAGCCTATTTTATCCATTCATATATTCTTCTAATTTTATCTCATGATTGTAAATCAAAAGTGTAGAGTAAGTGGTGTTTTGTGGAATGGATGGATGTTTGTAATGAATAAGTGTGGGGGAAATTTCATGGGATTTTTATAAGGCGCATTCATTGTATTTACTACAGTCCCTCTTGAAAAAAATAAAAAAAAAATGAGTTCTGTCTAAAGAAATTTAAAAATTTCCATTTACTAATCTGGGGATCCTGTTATAAATATTCTAATTAGTTTCATTAATATCTCATAAGGGGTTGGGTAGTGGATGTGAGAATTTTCCAAAACACAAAATTAAAAAAAGGAAATAAAATAAAAATAATAATAAAAGAGGGTGTTTCATTTTTTACATTTAATCTCTTTAAGAGAAAGCTATGAGATACTGGGGGAAGAGGATACTTTTATTGTGTTAATTTTGATAATCATGAAAATTATTTTAGAGTAGAACCTCTTATTTGAGCTTTATATATTACATCATTTAACTACCTACCCTAATCCACGTAGTCATTTTATCTTTAATGGTGAAGTCCGCATGATTATTTGTGATTCTGTCTTTATGCAGTAGAGATGTTAGATGCCTTGAAGGACTATAATAAGTTACATGTTCTTGAGTTATGTTCATCACTCTAATCATTTGTACCCTGATAATGAGAATAAAAATTTAATGTGAGGTAATTAAAAATGACATGCATATTTAAAATGAAGTGAAAAATGGAAATGGATGTACGAAGAGGTGTGGAAATTTTAGAAAAGGAAAATTAAAATATACAGTAGACTTGTTTCTTTGAAAAGTGAAACATTGATAAAATTTTCCACCGGTGATGCTCAAACATTTTATTTTCCATTTGATCAATTTAATTTATTCAAATTGAATTTTAAGCATCGTATGTTGAACATATTTAGTAGTATGTTGAGATTCCATCCTTGACTAAAAGTATGAATTCAAGTGTGGCGGAATTTGATAACCGTATTTCATGAATATATTTTAGGGTGTTTTTATGTATTTAATTAATTAATTAATTAATTAATTATTCTTTCTAATTTTGGAGTTATTTTACTTATTTTATGTTTTTTAGGAAGGAAGCAATTAATATTTGGAAAAGGAAATAAAAGGATGAATTTTGGGAAAAAAGAGAACTTCATGCCGCTTTAAATTGCTCACAGCATGACACCATATTTTTTAGGATATAATGAAGATAGAAAATTGGAGAAGAACAATTACACACCATGTAATTCATTTACACATTATGAGTTCATCCGAAGAATAAACCACTATGGAAAAGTCATGATGATATTACATGATGTGAAGAACAATTACATGTCATGTAAACACATTAAATGAGTCGATTTTTTTTAGGATATGTTTTTGGAATAGATATTGTGAAATTAAAGTCACTTGGATATTAAAGGATTATACATCGTGTAAACACTTTACATGTTTATTAAATTTGTTGGATAAGATTTTAAGATCCAGATTCACCGTATCTTTGATATTTGACATAATATATTACATGGTACCCACCTTAAACTATCGTTGGATCTATTATTAATGATCATCATCAATACAAGAGATCTTATAGAGCCCAAAAATGTATAGATACCCTTCTACTATTAAGGGATTCATATTTATAGACATAAGCCTTGGGGGAGAAGCGACATGGACCTTTTAGAGTTTTTCTTCCATTACTTTATTCTAGGGTAATATAATAGAAGGGGTATAGTGTGTTGGATTAATTTAATTTTAATTTTTTAGGTATTTGTTACAATTATATTTTCAAATTCCAAACCCTTTATTTTTTTTATCACGATAATTGATATTTGAATAAAAAATGACCATTAAAATTAAGAAACTGGAAACCATAAATAAGGCGTGAACAATGTAAACATTAAGGGAAATCAGGTTTAAACATGGTATTGAGAAAAACAAGATACAAAACAACCTAAATTATCAAACCAAGGTAGATATAACATTTATGTGTTGAGGAGGGGATACCATGACCATTTGATCTTCCTCGTATCGACTTTGAACCCAAACATGAATTCACCATCCTATTTTCTAAAATATAATTTCACTAGAACCCCGGTATTAAAAAAACCCCAACATGCTTTCCAAATCTGATCAAAAACCAGTCAAACATTATTGCTTTGGTCTTTTTTCTTTTTGAAAATTGAATCAAACCCAATTCTCTCATATATTTATTAAAATTATTTAAATTAAATCTGTTTAAATCCTAATCAAAATAAATTAACTATATTTTTTGATCAACCTAAAACTTTTCTAATACTACATTTCAATTAATTAAGTATCATAGTTTCAATTTTATAAAAAAAATTCATAGACCTGTATGGAATTAACGATTCTCTCCTGACTTATCGGTTTCTCACACTAAACATGACCCACATGGGATTAAATAATGGTAATGATTATGAAATTATAATGATTAAAATTAATCAAATATGGGACTCATTTTAGAGGAATGTATTGACTATATTATTTTCAATGGGCCATACTCATGATGAAACATATCAATGTTTCCTCAGGTGAAAAATCCCCACTCAAACTTCTATTATCGTACCTTTCATGACATTGATGTACTCAACATCAAAACTATGTGGAATACGATTCTTACCTTTATTGGATATATTTTACGTCTTTATAAGGTTCAATCCCTCCATATATAATATTCAAAATTGCCTACATAAATCATTTTCAAATGGTGTTAAACATTATAGTATGGGCCTTCAACAAAACCTTAATCTATATTAACTAAACTACATCGGGTTTGATTCCTTTTATAGATATGAAATACAAGAAACCTCTTTGTTGTTCACTCCCAACTCTAATACACAAACCACCACCCTAGATTGAAATGAAATATAGAGTTCCAAAAAATGAAAATAAACCAAAGAATCAGAAATTAACAAGAGAGTAGTGGAGAACCTGTGAAATATGCAATTTTTCTAATCAAAAGATGGTTTCAATCATATTGTTGGAACATGTGTAACTAGTAACATACTAGTATTTGGTAAGGATTCAATAAAATATCATAAATCTACAAGACAGTCCTAGATTAGGAAATAACACCACCTAACTGGGTGTGATGATCCTAAACTCTTATCATCCTGACCAATGGGATTTACTAAGAATCATTGGAATGGAATCCTAATGACTGGATGCATTTTTTAAATAAGTTATGTAGGTTGTTATATATGTGGAATCTATTGGGATATTTCATCAGAAAAACATTGTGAACTAGATTTAAATGACTGTGAAACTTTACTCAAACCCCCCACAATCACTCATCAAGAACGAATAATATTTTGGGAAAAATAGTGAAACTGACATGAATCCTTCAATGGTGTCAACCCATTCATAAAAAAAGAGTTCAACAAATAAGCTCCAATTATTCATTTTTTTCATTTATGACACTAAAGAAATGCTGAACCTAAAATCAAACCTTTAATAGTGTCAAGACTCTCCAAAATTAGAAATTTTTTATTTTTATCTTTATTTATGAAATGTACATAATTTTTTTTATCAAGTTCAAATATGTAATTTTTTTATTTAATTGAAAGTTATTCTATACCTTATTCATAGATATAATTGTTATATTACAAATTTTTATGTGTCCTTCAATTTAAAGTTGTTAAATTGCTTCTATAAATTATTATACACACATCTAACGAGTTTCATGCATGGTAGGATAATATATTTAATTGTTATCTACCATGACTTAAATTTTTAATTAAATTTATTAGATTGAATTTATTTATTGGATATAGTTTATATATATTTGGTTTTAGAGTTATGATAGAATTATAATATTTCTCGAGTAAATTATCCATAGGGAGAGGGACTTGGGTTGGACTCCCCACTTGACTGGAGGATTATGAATTAAACTAGAAACACGTGTGATGGTGATATATGGCTCTAGGAATATTCATGTGAGGATTTCTAATATAATACAATTATAAAACATTACATTAAATGTTTATATACCTTATGTATAAGACATATATGGATATGTGTAAGTATAATCGGCTTCTAATCTTGAGAGAGTAACAAAAAATATGATTTGTGTAATGATTTACATATCAATATGATATGAACATTTTGATTTGGTGGAAGGAATATGATTCCAAACTAAATCATTCAATGTATGAATACATGTAAAGGTAATAACATAAGATAAGATTATGTGAATTAAATCCCCGTTAAAATGCATTGGGCTAGATTCCTTCTATAGATTCACTTGTCAAAACCTTGATCATTCAGTATGGATGAAACAAGCATTAGGTTCCCATGGATTATCCTATTTAGGGGAAAAATTAATGATTTTACCCTCATAATTAGGTTATTTATTATTGTAATTTTATTCGGGTTAAAATTATTCAGGAAATTATAACCTCTAATCTACCAGATGATTCTAGTTATGTAAATCTACATGATATATTTTAGTAAAGTGTTATATACTCAGGTATCCAAGAGTCATATATAATATTATTAGAACTATTTAAATAAAATAAACATTCATATATTATTTACATGATACTCAGTGTCTGTTTTTTTGAAATATGGATCTTAACCCACTAATAGATATGTTGGATTTTGGAAAAACCTAATGTTTTGTGATAATTGAATCATTTTTTAATGATTAAATCTAAATATTCATATGTTTTGGGTGATGGAGAAAGATCCAAACATGAATAAATAAGTTGATGATAGTTGAGATGCATTTTGGAGTGTTTCAGATATAGTTGAATGTGATTATTTACATTTTATTATAAATATTCATTTATTCATATTTTAGAAAAGAAAATTGAGATACTTCTCTTGACAGTGGGTGATTATTATAATGAACAAAGACTTTTAAACATATCATTACATGATTTTTAACATAAATATCTATTAATTACAACCCAAATATCATGAGGCCTAGTATCATTAGAGGTCTAAGATCATAATACAACAAAATAAATTAAAACATGGAATCATTATTGTTTTCATTAGCATAGTTATCTCATAAATACAATTGAACTTGTAAAAATACATAGCACAACCCAGAGAATACATATAATAAAGGGGCCAGTGAGAAATCCTAAAAAAGGAATAAATATGATAAATAAAAATAAAATGTAAGTTGAAGTTATAACATGATATCATAAAACAAAAGGCTCATGAGTAATCGCATAGAAGTATAACATAAATAAAATGGCTTCCTAAGATCATAACATCCTATGAAATGTTGTCACAACACAAAATATAACATAAACATGAGTCATGCCTAAATTCCTAGATAAAATCACATGTTGGAAAAATTATAATAACATAATATGTTTACTCCCTAATACCATACATGATGCCTCATGAGTTTAATGATTTACCCAATACATTATAAGCTTATCTGGGTGCACCCATAATAACATGTTCATGGTCTATGTATACCACATAATGGAAAAAAAATCATAATTCATAATATAAACATTACACATAGAAAGAAAATGGGTTGTTTAATATTTATTTATAACATATTCAAAGGAAATTCCCTAATAAATGCACATGATAAATTATCATAAGTCATGTATTACTATACAAATAAAGAAAGAATAAACTAGGTATATATGTGAGAGACATATATACAAAATCTAGATGCAATACATAACATCAAAGGTTGTTTTAATGATGAAAATACTTGTAAAAGGATTATAAACATTCTTTAATAAAGTAATTTTTCACTTTGAGTAATAGAAAAGGATGTAATCTTAGATGGAAAATGACTTTGAAGAACCACTTTGATCATTTATTGAAGAAAATATCATTTACATTTTGAGAGAACATATATAAATTCTAAAATATTATCAAAAATTAAAGAAAACGTTTTTTAAAAATAACTTCTGAATAATATAACGAATTCATTAAAATAGTGAGTGGTCATGATTGTGGATGAGTTCTGTTCATGTTGAATATGTTAAAAAACAATGATTCCTTTAACATTTTTGTTAAAAAAATTAAATATGTAACTTGGTAAAAAAATGATTGGATGATTAATTCTAATTTTTCTTAAATCCAATTAAAGGTATTTTTTTAAACAATCCTATAAAAAAATTTGAAAACATTTTTAGAAAATATGTATTTTGATGAAAAATTATTTCCGACCAAGTAGAGAAGTGAAGATAGATTTTATTAAAGACAATTACTAAATAATTTTAAATAAAAAAGAGATAAAAATGGTAATATTACATGAAAACATCATGAGTAAATAAGTGGGAATAAAATTTATTGGATTTATTAGGCAATGATAAAATAATTTCTAGTAATAAAAATTCAAGCATTAACAATCCTGATTAAAATAATATTGAAAGATAAAACCTTACCTCTTTTTTAACTTTTTAATTTTAACATATCATGAATAAAGTATTTGAATTCTAACTTAAAATATGATGATATAGGAAACATTAATGATATATCATGTAAAGGGTAATAATATCCACCATTTAAAATAAATTATGTGCATAAAAGAACATGTGTCTCAAAGAAAGAAGTTTGAGAAGAAACCGTTATCACATTGGTAGCTTTTAAAACAGTATGTCCTAATAAAGTATAAAATAAAATGATTATTTAAATATGATTAATTGAATTAAAATAATTATATAAAATTTCCAAGGTTAATTATATAAAACTCATTAATGAAGATATGTGCATACATAACATATGTCTCGAAGAAGGTAAATTGAGACATGAATCCCTTACAACGTTTGTATCATTGTGGTGATAGATAATCAATGGGGTGATTAGGTGTAAAAAATTTAGATAAAAAAATTAGAATCATAAATACAATAGAAACAAACAAAAAGTAATTTGACACGTAATCCTAGAATAATTTAATCAATGAATTAGTTATATAACCCAATGAATGGAAACTGAGTTCAAGAAACCCCTTACCTCACGCTTCCCTTAAGTTGAGTGATATTTAAAATCCCATATAGTGGTTTTAAAAAATTTATTAACTTATAAAAAACAATATTAATATTTATTATATGATATACGATTCTATGTAATAATTTATGAACCATTCATTAAAAATTATTCATTATTTTTATTATTTTGTGGTGTTAATTAACTTGTTTTCACATGCATATTTTGGCATGAATGTTTTGGATCATGAATAAAGTATATAATTACATAATATAAAGTATTATATTATTTTTATAAGAATATTTATTTTCATTATATTCTTATCTATAATCATTATTGAATTTTGAACATGGAGAATGTATGACATCGCTTCGTGTAGACGGTAGGTCATAGATATGCACAAGTGACTTTATCATTTAATTAATGGGTGAAAGGGTAAAGAAGTGTAGGGTATATTAATTTTAAATAATAATTATAATGTAAAATATATAAAATATATTCATTAAATTTATCTTTTATTACCTTACATATAAAGCGTTAGTGAAAAAATCACATCACTTCACAAGGAGGAAGTTCATCTTACACACAAATAACGTTATTATTTATTCAAGGGATGATAAGCTAAGAAATTATAAGATATTTATTTTTTATATAATGACTAATATTTCATTAATATAATATATAAAAAAAAACTTATCATTTTTAGCTTCCATGTAAAGCGTAAGTGAAAAGCGAATCACATCACTTTATGAGGCAGCAGTCTGTCATACACATGAGCGACGATGTTATATTATCTACAAAATGGAAATTAAGAAGGTTTATATGATATTATAATTAATTAAGTATAATTATATATCATAAATATAATATATAAACATTATATAAATTGTTATATACCATTGTGAGAAGTGGTGATGGGAAATGAATTATGTCGATTTGTAAGGTAGAGTCCACCTTACACACGATCAATGGTTTTATTTCCCATTTAAGGGAAGAGTATATATTTTTTGGTTATTAAATTATAAGAAAAAGATCTCAGTGTATGTAAGATACTATGGTTATTATATAATAATTCTTTAATAATGTTTTAATGAGGTGTAAGAATAAAAAAAATAAAGCACTCAGTTAAGGACACTACCTCTTCTTCAGATGACATTTTTAGGTTTTCTCCAAAATCCATTCTAGGATAGAATTATGATAATGAAAATGAATATATAATTAGGTGAGAGAAGTAAATAAGTTATATTATTATTTAATTTTCTAACCAATTGGTTTTGGAAGTGTGTAAAGAAGAGGAGATCGGGTGACCTTTTATAAGTGGGGGAGAGACACACATAGATTATTTGAAAACAATGAATTATACCGACATTTTTATCATTGAAAATGGATAAGAAAATTAATAATTTTTTAACATTAGAATGGATAAGGTATAAATATGACTATAAAATATTAATTAGAAAATTATTGGTTTTTTAAACCTTATCCTATTTGTTTATCCCCCGATAAACCTATTTTTACCTTTTCCCACGGTAAATAATTTTTACTGTTTTCAATATTAATTATAGTAAAAAAGAAAGTTGAACTTATTAAATAATATAAATTACACTGATTCCAAATTTTTAATCAATTTTCAAAAATTCAACTCACATAATTAGAGTAATTAAATTGAAAATTAATCCCATAATCATGTCAAAAAATGGGGTTCCAAAAGAAAAACACTCAAAAGTTTAAAAAGGTTGTATTTCAAAATCAATATGAAGTTTATTATAATGAACAAATTTGGATTAATTAATATTTTTTTGAAATAATTTTACTTTTAATAGTAAATTAAAAATGAAAAATTAATTGTAAATTCGTTAAATGAAATGATAGTTTTTAATAAAAAGGAGTAATTTTCACTATTCATCAAAAAATTAATCATTTTAGAAAATTCAAAAAAATTCTCTAAAAAATAATTTTTATATGTATATTTCGAAATTAATAATTATTTTTCAACTAAATTTTATAAAATATACAAAAATTTAATTTAAAATTTTATGTGGAAAGCGTGACTGAACTGCCTCTTAGAAAAATATAATTTTCCAAATAACATTTATTTTACATGAAAATGGTTATTATAATATTTATAATGAGTAGATAAAAATTGAATTTATTCTATACATGTTTAAATTTATAATTTTTATAAAATTTTTATTTATATTAATAACCTCCAACTTAACATATTGGTTATAATGGTAATATTTAAATAATAATATATCCATAGAGTGTCATGTTTCATTTAAACCCGGCGTGGCATATATCACAAGATATCAAAAAGATTGAATTTATTTAAAAGGAATATATATATATATATATATATATAATCATTAGGGTGTTACATTCACTTTTACACATGGTGTTTCATATCATATATTTCATCAAACATCATGTTATTTATTTAAATTGGTGGGGGTTTGTATTTTTATACCCTTAAATAAACTCCATCATCTAAATGTAATCTCGATATTGGAAATCAAGGGTTCGAAATTTAGAAATTGATTTTTGGATAACACACATAATAAAATGGAATAATAAAAATTCATATTAATATGTTGGAAAGGAAAATATGAAGGTTATCATATAACCATGCTTCTATATATAAGAAAATTGGTGGAAAGTGAAGATTTGGAAATGGAAGAAAAGTCTAAATAATTATTAAGAGTGTTGGAGATCATAGATCATAATAAATTGAATGAACATTAGAAATACCAGAAACAGAAAACCATAAATAATTAATGAATTAAAAGATTTTTTATTCATCATATATGAAGGTAATAGGATATAATTTTTGTCTCAAGATCCTTTCCCTAGAGTTGAGAGATCCATTTACCTTCCAGACTAAAAACATAATGAAAAATATTTAATTAAAAAGTATAATTCAAAAAATTAATAATTTTCACTAAAATATTATATTTTAACAAAATGATGATACTTTAAGATGATTTTTTCATGAATAAAGAACTAACATACACTTCTAATGGACAAGATAGTTCCTAAAAGAATAAAATGAAATTCCAACTATATTTACTAAACAAAAAATAGTTAGCCCAGGTTATAAAATATAAGAAATTAATCTCAAATAAAACAATAGTAACTCCCAAAGTTCAACTTAATCCATTACATAAGTTTATATCTGTAAAACATTTTATTTTAAATCTCTGAAAAACATAATAGAATTATTCTTAACTAATATATTATGTTATACCAAAAGGTTATATATAATTAAATGTAATAAAACATATCCCAAAATATCCTTAGTCAACTTAAAATCTAATTACATAAAACCTCAAAAGGGGTGTCTAAGACTTTGAACATATGATCAACCTTAAAATTATAAACTCGTGATGGTATCCACAACTCTTATGATAATCTATCATGAAGAAAAACATGATTCCAAAATTAACATAATCTTTATATGATTCTTGAATATTATAACTAAAATAAAATTGGTTAAAATAATTCTATTAAATAATTATTAACTCTCAATAACAAAATAGTTTTACCCTTTTAATTAAATTATTTTGTATAACATTGGTATATCTTTATTCTAGGGTCTAACCCTTAGTTAATAGAATTCAATTTAATAATTACCAAGTTCCCCACATATAATTCACCATATTACTTGGAAATTAATTTATCTATGACATAAATTTTCATATAGAAAAAATATTCCCATCTATTTGAGATATTCCTCTGGGTACTTCTTCCCACCTTCTTAACATGTTGGAAGTTGAATCTTATTTTCTCTGTGTTCATTAATACATGAAATCCCATGAATGTCCATCCTCTACGTATTATACTTATTCGTAATATCATCGAAGTTAATATTGTTAATCATATTTCATGATATATGATTATCCATAATCATGATATCATTCTACGCAGTCATCATCTGTTTTGGTTGCTCATAATCACTAAAGTTTCCATAAGATTCACTATTGACATGATTCATCCTAGTTCTAGCTGTTGATTAAAACCACAAAGCATTGTATGATAAATAATAATCAGTGGGAAACCACATAATCATTTATATTATGTCTAAAGCATGATAACATATTTTAAATCTAAGAACCCTTAGTTTTATCCTTGTTCATTCAAGGTGATCATCTATTAAAATCCTTCATGATGGTTCATAATGAGTTCATCAATTTCCTAATCATATCCCCCGGGAGTGTCAAACCAAGTGTGCAGTTAGTCCCATTTTTGTATAATAGGTTATTCTCGAATCATTTATGATGTGACTTTTTTAGAGTAATTACCCTAGGTACATTTTTTCCAAAACCATATTCATGTGTAGTATAGAAAAAAGGATATAATTTCTCAAAAAACACTCACTTTATACTTCACCAAGAACCCATGATATTTTTATATACTTATTCTTATCATTATAATTATCCTTATAATTTCCCCTAGGGTGATCACTAAATTATTCTCATCCTAGTTTAAAAAGGTTAACTAATCCTTTTCTCTTATACTAACTACAGAGACCCAAGCCTTTTACACATATTATTACAATTTTTTTAGAATAAAAAACTATTAATTAATACCCAAAGATCATAAGTCATAGTGTCTTTATAAGACTAGGATAATAATGCAATAATAGAATCTAAAATATATAATCCATATTTTTTATCTTCCATATCATGCTCTGAAATCCATTTGAGCTTATAAAACTGCATAGTATAACCTGGGGAATACATAGAAGAAAGGGTTGATCTAAAAAGCATAGTAATTTAATAAAAATAGTTATTAAACATAACATGTGATTCAAATGTATAATATGATATCATAAAAGACAAGGATCATGATCAATCACATGGAATCATAACATAAATAATATTTATTCATAAGATCATGGTATCATAAGAAATGTGGTAGTAATAAAAAACATTAAATATACAAGAGTCAAGGATAACTTCTTAGACAATATCACATGTTAAAAAATGCCCCATAGTGCATTAGGTTCACTTCATAATACAATACATTACACCTCATGAGGATAAATATTTACCTAGTGCATTAGAGCACTATCTGGGTGAACCCATTGTAACATGTTCATGATCTATATGTTCCATATAAAAGAAATAAAACATAATTAATAACATAAAAATTAACCATGGAAAGTAAATTGGTTGTATAATATTACATCATATCATATTCAAACGAAATTTCATAATGAATTCATGTGAGAAATGATCATAAAGAATTCATTACCCAACAAAGGAAGAGAGAATAAACTAGGTATATATGAGAGAGAAATATATACATAGTTTAGAAACAATTTATAACATCAAAGGGTATTTTATAGATGATTTTTCGAAAAAATATTACAAACATTATATAGTAAAATAAACTTTTAATTTTGATCAACATCAAAGGATGTTTTCTTATATGGAAAATTATTTTGAATGATCACTTTGAATATTTATAGAGAAAAATGTCATATCCTTTTTGAAAACAATTATCTAAAATAAAAAAAATTCTCAAGTATTAATGATTATTTTTTAATATAATCTTTTAATCATAAAAATGAAGTTGAGTGGTCAGGAAAGTGGAAGAGATTCATTAATGTCAAATATATTTAAAAAATTAGTATTCCCTTTCCATATTTGTAACAAGAGTAATAACTACCTTAGTAAGAAAATGATGGGAATATTTCATTTTAAACATTTTTTAAAAATTAAATTAATGTAAAAAATTATTTTAAAAAATATTAAAATATTATTGGAAATATATTTAGAAAACATGAATTTGGATGAAAATAGACCTATGATAGAAGAGAGAAATAAAGTTAGATTTTATTAAAAACATTTTCCTAATAATTTAAAATACCAAAGAGATGAAAATGGTACTATAACTTGAACACTTCACGAATAACCATAGTAAAAAAAAATTTAATTTTATGATTAGTCAATTATCAAATAATTTCTAGAAATGGTAATTCACGCATTAACAATCCTGATGAAAATAAGATTGAATCCTAAACCCTTACCACTTTTGTAACTTTTTAATCATCACATATCATGAATTAATTAGATGATTTGTAACATAAATTATCATGATATAGGAATGATTCATGATATACTAGATAAAAGGGTATCATATACACCCTTCATAAAAAATTAGGTGCATTAAAGAAAATCTATATCAAATAAGGATGTTTGGGATGAAACCCTTACCACTTTTTAACTTTTTTAATAGAAATTATCAGTAAATAGTAACATCAAATTAAAAATTAAATATAATGAATTTAATAATATTAATGATATAACATGTCCTATGGGAAGTGTATATATCTCATAAAGAAAGATAACTGCAATAACATAACATATGTCTCAAAAAAAAAATTGAGACATAAATCCCTCATAGAGTTCCTATCATTGAGGTAATGGTTAATAAATGGGGTGATTTTGTGTAAAACATTTATATAAAAAAATGATTACATACAACATAAATAAAAGATAAATTTCAAACATAATCTTGGAATAATATAATCAATGAAGTAGACGTATAACCAAATGAATGAGAATTGAGTTTAAGAAATTGCTTACCTCGCACTTCCGTTTTGTTGAGTGGTATTTAACCCACTGTATTGTGGTTTTAAAAATTTTATTTACTTATAAAAAACCATATTAATATTTATAATGTCATATATTATCATCTTATAACATATTCATACCCTTTGGTTAATAATCATCCATTATCACTATTGTTTTGGGTGTTAATTGCCTTGTTTTCTAATGCATGTTTATTCATGAAAGTTATAAATATTGAAAATAGGGTATAGTTACCAAATAAACACAATTATATTAATTTTATAAATATAATTTTTTCATTACATTCTTCTTTATAATCATCATTTAATTTTGAACATGAAGAATGAATCATATTCTTTCATGGAAACGGTAGAACATACGTATGCACGAGAGACAATATTATTTTTTTAATGGGTTAGAGGGTAAGGAAGTAAATGGTATATTAATTTTTCAGAATCAATATAATGTCATATATATCATATATATTCATTAAATTTATCTTTTTTTACCTTATATGTAAAGAGTTAGTGAAAAAATATCACATTGCTTTGTGAGGCGGTAGTCCACCGTACACACGAATGATGTAATCATTTATTAAATTTATTATAAGGTAAGAAATTATATGATATATTTATTTGAAATAATTGTTAATATTTAATTATTATAATATATAAACAAAAAATTATACCTTATTTCCTTATATGTAAAGCGTAAGTGAAAAACGAATCATATCACCACATGAGGCGGTAATCCTCGACACACATGAGAGATATTATGGTATTATCTATAGAATGGAAAGTAAAAAAGGATATATATGATATTATAATTGAATTAGTATAATTATATCATAAATATCACATATAAAGATTATATAAATCAATATACCCATCCTTGAGAACCTGTGATAGAAAGTGAATTACATTAGTTTGAGGGGTGGTAGTCTCCCTTAAACACGATCAATAGTTTCATTTTCCATTTTATGGATGAGGATATGGTTTTAGGTCATTATCATAAAATAAATATATATATATATATTAATATTTAATATATATAATTTACTATATCATCATGTTCTAATAACATTTAAAGTATGTGGAAGAATAAATAAAATAAAATTCTCGGTTAGGGACGTCACCTCTTATTCAGACAATTTCTTTAGGCTTACACAAGAATACATTATCGGTTTTCTTTATGATCAAGAAAATGAATGTATAACTAAAGGAGCTAATTAAGGAATTAATTTGGGAAGGTATTTTCTAAACAAATTGGTTTGGAAGTGTCGAAAGGAGAAAATAGGGGGTGTCCTTTTATAAGTCAGGGAGAGGACACTCTTGTGATTTTTGAAAATAAAGGATTATAACCAAATTTTTATCATATAAAAAGTATCAAAAATTATAAAATATTTTTAAATGATAAAATGTCTAAATATGAACATATAATAGAAACTATACATGTTTTGGTTCATTTTTAACTATTATATTTATAATTTAACCCTTGGTAACCCTATTTTTTACTTTAACCACGGTAAATAATATTCAATGTTTTCCCTATTCATTATGGTAGAAAACTAAGTTGAATTTATTAGATAAAATAAATAAATAATAGATAATATAAATAAATATTATAAAAAATATTAAATCTATTGTCAAAAATTCAACTCATAGAAATGGAAGTAATAAATTTAAAATTAACCCCACTGACGTGTAAAAAACAATTTTCCAAATGAAAAACATTGAAAATTTTAAAAAAATTTCAAATAATAACTCAAAATGAAATTGATTTCAAGGAAATAATTTGAATTAATTATTATATAATTAAACTAATTTTTATTTTTATAAAAAAGGGGGCTTTAAAATTGTATAAATGAAAATGAAGTTTTTAATAAAAAGTAGTATTTTCACTATTCATCAAAAAATTTACCTTTTCAGAAAATTCTCAAAAGTATACCCAAATATGATTTCAAAATTTATATAATTTTTTATTATTATTTTCAAATATATTTTCTATGATGGTAAAAATTAATTTTAAATAATATGTGAAAATTGTGACTGAACCTCATATTAGAAATATAAACTTTTTCTAAAAAAACCTTCAAAATGGTTCTTATTTTATTTATAATCAGAAGATAAACATTGAATTTATTATTTATATGTGTAAATATTATAATATTCATAATTTTTGTATTAATATTCATTTCCACCAACTTAACAACCAGGTTATAATGGTAATGTTTAAATAATAACATTTTAATATATCATAACATTTCATTTAAACTCGGGGTTGAATACATCGAAAGATATTAAAGATATTGAATTTATTTAAAAATAATATATATTATGATGTATTTGTGTGTTAAATTACCTTATAATCAGGGTGTTTGATATAATATATGCTATCGAACATATTTTCCTTCATTTAAAATATAGAGGTGTTACAAAGAATGATGCATCTTGGTGGGAAATGAAAAATACATATAATGATTGGGGGATGATCTTAAATATAATCAATGACATGTAATAATGGGAAATGAGAGAACTATATACAATATTATATTTATATGTTTGTGAAGATAACTATTGAAAATCTCAAAGAGCCATGATAATAAAGACAAAAGTTGGATGGATGTTTGAAAAATCATCCTTCTGTTATCTAAAATGAAGGATTTTGTTTATATCAATTAATACACTTGGATAATGTCTAATGAATTATAAATTTGAATATGGAGTATTATATTTATTGAAAAATTGTGTAAATACTCATTAAGAGTATTAATAAACTACAATTTGATTTATGAATTGTGTTGAATAGGCTTAAGATGGTTTGATAAACTTTTAATGTTATTTGAGTCGCTTTGAGAAGTTTTAATGTGAATGAAAACATAAATACCTAGATAAAAAGGATAAAACTATCATAAATCATCCTAATAAAGAAGTTATATGGTCAAAAAATACATAGTCAACTTGATGATAATCATTTGTATATATAGTACTCTAATACTTTTCCCCATTTAAATAAACGGTACAACATGATCATAAACCATCCAGAAAAAAAAAGGTTTATGGTAAAAAATACACAATCAAATTTATAATAATCAATTATACTGTAATAATAACATATGTAATTTCAATACTTTCTCCCAAGTCAATCTAATATCATTTATTCTAGGTTACCATCATCTTATCCAAATTATTTAAATTATGATGTTCATAATTATAGATAAATGATTATATTTATAAGACAATACATGGAAAACAAGATCATAATCAATCATTGATAATTATGTGGATGGTTTCATAAGAATATATACCATGTGTATTAAAGGAAACATATAAGGATTATGACATAGAAGAAAAATATCCTTTCAAAACAATGCTTGAATGATACCACCCAAAAAGGGATCCAAAATTATATTGTTTGGTATATTGAGTTTATTTCCCTAAAATGATAACAAAAACACAAACAATGATATATATATATATATATATATTAGGGTATAAATCCTAAAAATTATATCCTATCAGAGTAAATAATTTTTAAAATTATTTTTTAAATGGAAGTGAAAGAAAAAAATAGATTTTAGAAAAAAATTAACATAGAAGTAAAATATTAATTTACACATTGCTTTTAATTGAATTTTTTTAAAAGGTAAAGTGATATTTTTCTTAAAAAATTACTTTTAAAAATAATATTCAATAATTGGGACTTGAAAATACATAAGTTTTTCCTTGATGAAATTTTTAGAGGAAGAAAAATCAAATCAAGGTGAAAGGAAAACGCTTTTTAATACATTCAAAAATATCTTTATTCAAAACTCACATTGTAAAAAGTAGAAAAGAACATTATTTATATTATAATTTTTTTTAATAAATAGGATTATAAAATACCATAAAATATTAGGGTAAGATAGATAAACCCATAGATAAAAATATTCAAGATGAAACATTTTAACTCAGAGAAGGAGACTCAAGTTACCAGTATCCCTTATAAATTACATATCTTAAGAAGTGAGAAATAATTTACAAGTGTTTATATAGTAAGAATATATATCCCTAGAAAAAACTGGGAGAATAAGAAAAATACAATAAAATCAATGAATATGAAAAACTGATAAGTTCAATAGAACAAATATAACTCAATGAAAAAAATTGAGTTACCAAAGATACCTACTACATAGGAAACAGCTAAATCAACAAACACATGAATAAGGGAACATTATATGGAATGTAAATCCCATTATATACAATGATTATGATAAAAATAAATCTATGTGAAGTAAATACACCATACCAAGTAATCATTTTTCACAAAATGTACAATATCTCAATGAATTATAATTTAGACAAAAAACCCTTACTACTTGAGTAACACTTTAATCAAAATCCCTTGAAAGAATTAGCTTGTAATTGAAATTAAAATAACTTTATAAAAATGTTATTATTAATATTATATCTCAAATATGTATTATATACACCCCAGAAATGAAATTATTTTCATAATACCAATCACGACTCAAAGAGAGGAATTTGGGAAAAAACCCAAACCCCATTCCCTATTCATTTTACCCTTACACCAACCATCCTGAATAATTAAATTAAATTCATTAAATACATACCCAAGAACCATATTCATAAATATACCTATATATACTCCAAATTGAAAATCATTATATACATATAGATATTATTTATTATTTATATATTTTCAACCCTTGGTATAATTAATATTTATCTCTTTGACCTAGTTTCACAAAAATGATGTTGATTTCTATTATTTTACAAATTAAATAATTGTTATATCATATAACATATTGGAGTATATTTTGATTGATATATATATATATATATAAAGGTATAATTTCATTCCATGTTACTTTTGGTAACAAACTATGAAGATGAAATTGATGATGATCATGTATCAAGGATTCTAAACAAATGGAAGGTGATTTCTTAATTAATGAGTTAAATATTGATATAACTTTAAATAAAAAAACAAAATATTATTTACATATTTATGTCATATTATACTGTTATATAAGTTCTAATATCAATTAATAATATAAATTCATAGTACTGTATAAGTAGGTGGATAAACCTAACCAGACTCAAACAAGCTTTAACTCGATGGGCGAGTATTTTTAAGGGAATGTTTATTTTGACAAAATATCATTAAAACAAAATAATAAGCATATAATTTGGATTTTTGTATACTTTTTGACCATATTTGAATATTTTTGTATAAATAATGAAAAAATATAAGGAAAAAATGATTCTTTGTAGAGGCAGTAGTCTACACACATGCATGAATGATATTCCTTTGTTTTCCCAAGTGGATTGAAATGAATAAATAACAGTTATAAAAATAATTTAATAATATCTAAGTAAATTAATGATAGTTAATTAATTTTATTATCGGGTTTATAAGAAATTTATAATTGTAATATTAAGAATAAAAACACAAGATGGAGATAATACTTATATTAAATACATGCTATTTTCTTATAAGTATCATTAAAATTGAATAGATTAGGATAAATATGAGTGGACATGGGATTATGTTCATGGGATAAGGATATAGGGAGAGTAAAATTGTATTGTTTTAATTATTAATTTTAATTTGGTGTCTATATTTTAATGATAAAAGTGGTATGTTTTTATAAGTGAAAGTAAGTGTACGTTTGGAAACACCTTCACGTTTTTCAATAATGAAATAGTATTTTCAATGTATCAAGGTAAAAAAATTAGTGAATGTGTTGGGTACACATGTATTATTTGATAAAAATCCCAAATATTCAATTGAAGGAATCTTTTTTTACAACATTTAACACTTTTACATCAGGTTAAACTCAATTTACCCCCTTTCACTTTTACCATGAAAATTAATCATTAAATTTAGAAATTATTTTTAAATAAAAAATTAATATGAACATTATTACCTAAATTGAATATTATGATTTTAATTTTGAAATTCATTTTTTCCAAAAAAAATTATACAGATATGAAAATGTTATTTTACAATTAAAATAGTTAAACATGTAAAGCATTTGTTTTGAAAAATAACGTTATTACGATTTTAAATAAATAAACATATGTTTGTGTGTGTGTGTTAAAATTATCATGGTGACTGATTTTAAATAATTAAATAAATTTATAATGGATTTAATATAAGGTATGAGGCTTCTAAGCCAAGAAAATACTGAACTCCACCATGAAAATACCTGATTTAAAGAGAATACCAAAAATGGTTTTTATATTAAAGTAACATTTTACTTTAATTATAAAAATGTTTGTAATAGGATTTTTATGTAAAAATAATATTTCAAAATGAATAATTTCATTAATTTATTTCATATTTTATTAAGTTAATGGTTAATAAATCTTCTAGGTTATTATTACGTAGTGATAAAATCATGGAAATTATCATTTTCACAAATCCCACTTTTTTAGACTAAAAAGTAACATTTATAGAAAATGATAAAAAATCCCACATTGTAAATTTTTATATGGGTAATTCAAAAATTAGATATGTTTTTTCAATTTCAATTTCAAAAATTTATTATTTACTTCTTTGAATAAAATTATAATACAATATGAAAAATATTTTTTATTAGAAATTGACATTTTCAAATATTAATTATTATTATTCATCTCATTTCATTTTAAAAATAAAATTTTGTTAAATAATTATCAATATAAAAAATATATTTTCATTAATCTCGCGATTCTTGAAATAGAAAAGCATATCCCATAAAATTCAATTTTTATAAAATCATTTTTCAAAACAATAAATAATCTAATTAGACATTTTAGTTAAAGTAATTGAATTTAATTGGTGTTAAAAGTATCCATTGTTTTATTTCTTTAAATATTTTATATAGTGGCTACTCTTATTCATTGTTTCTAATTTGATGAATTTTTTTAATGGTAATTCTTTACATTTTTGTATTTTTATTAAAATATATAACAATTTCATTTATGTTCAGCGTTGTATGTTGATAAATCTATGAAAAACATTGAATTATTTATTGGTAATCATATATTAAATTATCAATTTTTTTAAAAAAAATTCTTGAGTAAATTTAAAAATTATCTGAGCTAATTTGAATTTGTTTAGAATTTTATGTTGGAACTACAATTTGGAAAATTAATAAATTTTTAAAAATAAATATAAAAAATACATAATAGTAACTATTATTCTTTTACCAATACATAAATTTACTTAGTATGATACATAAAATTCACTTTTAAGTTAATCTGAAAATATAAGAGTATTCCATAACATGTAGACTAGAAATTGAAAATGTGTTGAAAACTATTTTGGATATGTAAGTGTCAACATGAGAAATACGTAAGAGTAACTTTCTCATTTTAATCTCAAATTGGAAATTTTCTAGAAGTTCCTTTAATATGTAATAGTTACTATGAGTGAAGAAATTAAAAAATAGAAAGTTTTTTAAGAACCTTATGATATATAATAGAACATTTCTCAATTTTTAATGGTTCTTAGAAGGAATTAAATTTAGAAAATGGAAGAATCACATTGTGGTATATAAGAGTAAAAATATCATACATAAGGGTTTCATACATTGAATTTGTTAAATATATCAGCCACACTATGATACATAAAGGTACATTGGTCGATACATAAATCTACTCAGTGTGAAAATAAAATAATTTGAAAAATTCATGAGAAACATTATGATATATAAAGGAAAATTCCGCAATTTGTAAATTTCACCAGTGAAATGAATAAAATATAGAGGATAAAACTTCACCATGTCATAATAAATAATATTATTATGCTAAAGAGTAATTTAGAAGTCTGATGTGATAGATAATGGTCCATTAGTTAGTAAAATATGGGATTTATAGTGATCTATATCTGATTATGGAAATCATTTCTTTGTAAAATTCAAATATCAAGATACTATGATTAAGTTTTGATTCAACCCAAGATTAATAGATAATGAATAGAAGAATTGATAGGATCACACCTTAATTATTCCATGCTTTTAAAATAGGATTATTTGAGAATCATTATTGGTGATCAAAGATGTAGGTTTTATCAAGAGACCTATTTAACCCTCTTTTGATGCTCTAATTTTGGGGAAAAAATAATTCCACCAGTTGTTGGGAAGATTAATGATTTTCAAAGGATAGAGGAAGAAATTTTGGTTCCCAACTCATCTCATGCCATGTTCCAGATAGTACATGCCTTCCCTAACCACATAGAACCCATGAATTGAACTCTCCATAACATTACATCCTTTTTTATGCTAAGACTCTCTATTCACCATGTTATATATTACATAATGAAACTAGAATGTAAATATTTCCACCAAAATTAATTTGGTAACCATCTCACATTACTTATATAACAACCTCTAGACCCCCAATTTTTACCTGAGGTGAAAATGTGAAAACAATGTACAACAAAATTTGATAGAGAGTGAAATGAGCTTGAAATAGAAGCCTCAACAACATCTGAGTGCTCACAATCTATACCTTGATCCTCCAAAATCCCATATTAGTTAGTTTTGGCTGTAAAAAAAGGGAAAAATAATGAAAAAAGGGAAATTGAATTTTTTAATATATATAAATATTAAAATAACAATTCTTTCTAATCATAATCAAGATTAAAGTGAAGTAACATCATCAGGAGGGTATTTTAGGTATCAGTGAATTTCATCCCAGTGATTTCTCTACCCCAAAAGGGTCACACTAAGGTTTTCCTTGAAATTATAATAAAATATCCCATAGGATACCCAATTGGGTGTCTTTTTTCTCAAGAACCTAGGGTGATATGTTAATTGATCTCTAAACCTCCATTCATATTGTGCCTAAGCATCCCTTAAAGGATCCATTCTTTTATCCTCCCAAATTGGTATCACCCAAGTCACTTACCTAGGTGCCACTTCACCCAGATTACCCACATGGGTTGAACTATCACCTAGGTCCCCTACTTTAGTAACTCTTTTTTCCATGACTTCTATATAGATGAAACATTATCCTAGGTCACTCATTTTGGATCCACTATTTCTCAGGTCACTTAAGAAGGCCCTTAATTACACATACCTTACCCATAACCTCCTAACATACATGAATTGGATATGAACATCAACACACACACCATTGTTCATATATTCTTTTGATAAAAGATTTTTGTTGAGGCTACCTCCCAAAACCGTTAGGACCTTAGGTTGTTTATAATCATATGTTCTCATATTAATGTGGGTACCTATTATAATTATACCCAAATAACTTCCCTTGGCTTATGATTCTCATATAAGATGCCCCAAAATCACAAATCTTTTCCACCTCAACATCCTATAGATCATTTTTATCTATTAAATGATACAAAAATCCATATGATCATCATATCTAGTGTAAAACCAAAATTTATACTCATTAATAAACTTATCATAGTTCCAATCAATAGTTCAGTACCGTCTCTAGAACTCTAATAAGATGTAAGATGAAAAATCTACCATCACTTGAGTCATCTTTATAGTTGAAACATATAGACCACCCATCAATAAAACCCTACTTTTCTTCTAGGACATATTCTCCATGAGTCTGCTCTTTATTAAATATATAGTTATTAGTATAAATGAGGTTGAAGTATGAATTATTGTATCCTATCAACCATTATATATATAGTGATCTATTATAATATTTATATTAACTCTTTGGTTTAATTCTTGATGATGATACAATTAGTTTTGAACTAATTGATGTTTTTTTAAATGACATAGAGGGGAAGGGTGTTTTCATATATATTTAAGAAGAATAATGAAATTTAATTTTTATGAAACGATTTCTGAGAATTTAGTGTGAGAAAAAATGATGTGAAATTAATTAATTTATTTCTCTATGAATTAAAAAACCTCATGTAAAATTTATATTCACAACACTATATATGAAGGATTAGTCTTTTTTGAAGTTTACTTTATAATCTGATCCTCTACTCAAGATTTGTTTCATGAAAAAATCTTGTTGATGAATGCTATAACAATCCATGGTATTTTATGTGTTAAGATATCCAATAATCATTAGAACACTCAAATCCATCAAATAGTTTAATTTTCCATGAAACATTTGATGGAGGCACACAAAATAAAATTGAAATCTATAAAGCATGGTTGATCATGATCAATCCATTATCCATAGACAAGGTCTCACAATGAAGGAATTTTTACTCATCCAATGAAATGTTTGGTATTGTAGCTTGGTAATCATATAATTCAAAAAACATGAAAAGAAACTAGAATGGGATAAAAAATGATTTAAACTAAACAGACTCACAGACATAGAAAAAAATGATATAATACATGATTTTAATATAAATAGAAGGGTATTGAGGGAAAGGATTATAATAGAGACTAAAATACCTTAATAACATGATAATATTTCTAAATAGTGTGATTATATTTATAGATGAGTATGAAAAATTCATGAATATTAAATTTGAAATGTCAACAGGACACTTATGAGATTACAAAAAATAAAAGGAGAAAATAATGAAGAAAGAATAGGGGGTATCTCTAGTTACAACTAGAGTGTAATAGATAATCGAGCCCTATATCAAGTTTTTTATAGGATAGATAACCTTCCTTTATGTATGAAATTTATAAACCCTTTAATGGAAGTGGAGACTCATTCTTTTATATAGAAGGGGTTGTTGATTTCCCTCTTAACATTAGATCCAAAAGTTTACACAATTTTGAACCATAAAAATTCATAATATAAAAAATTAATTAGTTGAAAATATTTTTATATATATTTATTATCCACTCACAAAATTTATGTATATTTGAAACATATGTATAATGATATGGATGAAATACTGAAATCACCTTTGTCAGATAGGCAGACTATCTAAATTCAATAATTATAAATTTCCATGAATTTATGAAATTGATGGTGAAGTAATATTAGCAACTAGAAGTTAATGAATTTGTTTCCCATTATATTCTCTTTATTATTTTAAAATTTGATATCATTTGGTCAAATGTTTTGGGAACACATGTTCTCATCACCAGAATTAGTCCAAATAGATGATGTATTTTTAAGATTTTATTTAATAATTTGGTTGCGACACTTAATTACGCAATTGAACCCCTAATTTTTTAAAAATTTATTCTCAAATGTTTTCCTTCCATCCATGGAGTTCCAAGAAAATATGGTTTCTAAATTTTTCCCAAGAATAAACAAATCAAAACTACTCTATGGAGCATGATAAAAATGTGGGATATTCATCCATGATCAAAATAGAATTCCAAATGAATGATATATATCTGGATCCAGCTGTATGGTTGGTTCAAAAATAATGTTGGAATACTAAAAATGAAAAATAAAATAATTTGGATCATCATAGAAGATCTTATGATTAAAATAAAAAACTATTATCAAAATTGATTAATTTAAAAAAATGCTCCCAAATTGTATTAAATTTTAAAAATGAAAATTTTGATGAAAATACGAATATTTTATGAACAAATTAGTGGACGAAGTTAACAAAATTTCCTCATGAATTTTAATTATTAGTATCATATATGGGGTCCCTCCTTAGGTGGAAGGCCAAAATATAACCTTATTGATTATCTCATCCTTATGATCTATTAATGAGCCATATATATATATATATGGAAAACTAATGATTAGGCCCCAAATATTCCTCAATGTTCCATATTCCCTTTGATCCCTTCTTTCTAAATGGGATATATTCTCTATTATTTACCCTTTCTCAATGAGACATATTTTCTATGAGTCATTATTTCTCAAAGAACCATATTACCCATGAGTTCTTCTATCTCAATGGTATACCCATTCATAGGGCCCACTCAATATCTTATTATTATTCCTTTAAAGTGATAGAATTTATTATTGATTGATGTTAAAATACATGGACCAGTCTTGATATATGACCTTAAATTATGAAAATCGGACGATATGGGTTTTTTATTCCTATTAACAAAGATATGAAAGTCATCACTTTTAGGTCCAATATTCACACTTAAATTGGTCCTTTATGTAGGACCTTAATTGAATCTTTAGTAGGTCCTGAATGAATGACATTAAAAGAAACATTATTTGGTCCTGATTGTATAACCTTAAAAGGAACCAAATTGATCCTTATCACAATATCTTAATGGTATGGAAATAATTATTAAGTGGAATTGAACTAAACAGGTTCTAATTACCTTCTTAAAAATATATAGGAATACCCTTTTCTGGGCCTGATCCCAACTCCTCAACACCTACCACATCCTTGGATGAATTTAAATTCCAAATCACCCAGCTGTGCGGCATTAAATCCTATCCTGGATAACTAATAAGATAAAAGGCTTAGATAGATAACATTTATTGTGGAAACTGATACAATTATTAATATTGGGATAGATTCATGAATATGTATTAAGTGTTTGAGAGAGTCTAAGAGTAGAAAAAAATTACACCATCAAAGGGGTATAGTGAGCCTAACCTCCTATCCTTACAACCAATAAAAAACCCGAAGTTTCATTAGTAAAGTCCCAGCATCTTCCTACCTTTTAAAATTTGGTATGCATCAAATAAAAAATGTTACGTGTGTGGGAAAAATTAGAAATAAAACAGTGAAACTGACATGAATATTTTAACTGTGAAAGAGACCGATTGGACATGGTTTTTCTTATGATGATGAATTAATTGGTTATTTATCTATGGTATATCCTTGAGGACCTTAAAGAATCCCAAAATTCTATATAGCATCATCAGGAACAGTTTCAAGTAACGATCTATTTAAAAAAAGTAGCAGTCATAGGGAACTTTAAACCACTAAACACATCTAGATGATGCACCATGCATATGTTGTCAACACAACAAAAACTATATTCCACGTATTAGAAGAAACCTATCACAAAATCAATTCCTTGAGTGCTATCTGTTGATGTACCTAGTTTAGAAGTTACATTTTTACAAGTCCTTCCTAACTCTAGACATATCTTGAAAAATCCTCTAGGAGATGAATCTCTATAGACAGTCCCATCAACGACAAACCATATAGAGACATGTAACCCATATTTTCATGTTCAACTACTTCAAGGACATTTTTTAGAAGCATATAAATATATGAATTTATTATCATAGGGATTTATAGGAGGATGTCAATTTAAACCCCATCACTTATCAAGAGATTCTCAGGAGGGATACCACTATCTATTTCCATGGTTAGCATTACACAACCCCGTTTCATCATGATTACACCGTGGAGGTCACTTTGGAGATCCATGATAGGGAGTTCCAAACTAGTACACCCAAAAGGGGTATTTTTCAGGGGATAATTAAAATTAAATCATAGAAATATTCATATATTCATGTTATCTATTTCAAAGCCTATCAGCATATCTCTATGGAAGCTGAGGATTCGGAATAGACTCATATTCTTATTCATGATTACTTCCATGAATCCAATCAATATATTCTAGGAAAAAATCATGGAAAATATTATATTCATATTCCCATATAGACTCACCAATCCTACATATATATTCTAGTAGTGAACTGAGAGCAGGTTTATATTCTATACCACTTTCAAGAAGCCTAAATAATTATTCAATTTATATCAATAGATTATTCCCATAACCTTATACATTATCTATAAGGATATCAGAATATTCGAGTGGAATAAAATATGTTGGATAATATCCAACCTATAATCTAATTAATTTGTTGGCATATTTAGATGATAAATATGGAGCAGCCTAGGATGGATACCTCTCCTGAAGGTCTTTTTCTACATTTGTTGACCCCAATTATGATCATGGTTTTGTGCTCGATATCCCAACAAAATACATACTAAAGGAAGTCTCACCAAGTGAAAAATTATTCTAGAGGTTAGATTATATCCTTTCCCTTTTCAATATAGATATTCGTGAGTCTCTTCAACATCTTTTGTGGGAAACCCTATATTGTTTTGGTGGTCCTACCCGTGATGCGATGATCAAAGACATTAGAGGTTCTTCCTAGATCACCATAGATATAGGTACTCACCATGGAAATATAAATAGTATAAATGAAGTTACTCTTCATGATACTAATTATAGAGGTCTATCCTAAAACATGAATAGAAACCTAGAAAGAATATCCTACCCTTTCTAGAATTTCAATCTCCAATGACCACAAAGTATCTCTCTATGAGAGCCAAGATAATAACCATAGAGGTCCTAACCATGGTATATTTTATATAGGTCCACCCTATGATGAATGAAATATCAAAAGTGTAGGTTCTCCCCTTGACATAGAGATTTAGGCCATCCACTATAGAGGTCCTTCCCATGGTTATCATTACAAAGATATTCCCCATAATAATTCATCTTCTCGACCAATAAGTCCTCCCCATGATAGATATTCTCTATTTTTCCCTCATACCAATAGGTACTTCATAAATCAAGGATAGATAAATTTAGTTCCTTCCCATTTACTAGATACATCGTACCCTAGTCAAAGGATTGTCTAAGGTGATGATTGTCATCGGCACCTCAATAAGATCTCTCACCCTCTAATAAAACTAAATAGATTAGGAGTGATCCCACTACTCATGAGAAAGAAAATTGGTAAAAGATATTTATTATGAAGGATGAATATAATACCATGGTTATGTAGAAATAGATGATTGAGAACAAAATATCATTTATGTTCAAGTCTATCTTCAATCCCCACCGTGATATTCCGAAGGAAATAGAAGAGGAAAATAGACCCTAATTTTTCCAAAATTAATTGATAAATATTTATTATAACAAATCCATGTACTTATCTTATGAATAAAATTCCAAACAACTCAATATATTGGATGAGATGTATCACAATATTGACCTGGACACCTTTTAAATGGACAAAAATCTTATGCAATGGAATCTGTGAGACTGCCTCCAACATGCCTACCATAGTATCATAAATTCATTATTTTATATTATTACTAATTCCACATATGATAAAAATATAATAATTTAGAGATATTGTGGATCTTGACATTTCACACCACTCACAGTCTAGTAGGGATCATTAGGTAAAGTATCTTAAAATGGCATTGCTTATGGCCAAGCCTCATGCCCTAGATCCACATTTACTAATTTTTACATCCAATGAATACACAACATTACTAAATACCAAAAAATGTACTTTGTGGAAGATATCTATTGAAATTGTTTTCACCAATATTTTAGGAATGTTACATAGGCCTTATATATGGGAAAACAAAAATTAGCAACTATAGAGAAACACTTAGTGGTAAGAAGCTATCACCCAATATAGTAATTACATCTAGATTATGCTTGAAAATAGGCTTAAACTTTTAATAAGGATATAGTGAAAGCTAAATTAGTGTTATTATAGAATAAATACCACTCCACATGGATGAGGGAATTATTATTAACTCATTATTTTTCAAGAAATCAAAACTTCCCTAGGATGGGAGAATATTTACCGGAAAAACCATTATAGTTTATGAAAAATTATTATCTATATCCTTCATTGAGATCTTTATTAGTGAAAAATTATTAAAAATATCTAATTATCTCTATCTATAAACCACTTATATGGGATATTTAGGGAGAGTGAGTGAAGACTTTCAGAGGCCATAATCTAAAATGACCCGTCAAGAAATTATATATCAAGGAGGATTATAATTTATCCCCAAACACATATTAAGAGGATAATAGTCTCCATATATATATAATGATAATATGATCCCCACATTACAATTTTTATTAGTAAAATTTAGTAGTGTCATCCTTAAAGATAGCATAGGGAATGATACCAATGTAGATTAGAATAAAGAGGCGGCCTCTCGTCAGAATGTGTTTCATACCAACGAATGTGAAGAAGGTGTTCTTACCTGAAATAAAATGTTGTCTCAATATCTAGGTGCTCCTAAAAATATTCAACTACTACCAACTTGGTGGAATTCAACCGAATATAATGGTAAAGATGTGGCTATATCACACCCACTATGCAATGAATCCAAACCTATCTCTAATGCAGATAGAATTATTCAATATGATATTGAGTTGTAGAAACTATAGTGTCTCAATACTAGGATACTCATAGGTACTGGGTGAAACTCATAGTCCAAGACTCGTATAACTCCCATGGGAAATTTTCCCCTCAATAATAATGTGTTCATCGATCAGTAAGATTTTAATCCAATCATTCATTTATATGGGCTCTAGGCATTGGATTTACATTACCATGATGGATAAGGACTATCAAGAATAAACTCTATTGGGGAATAAACCAAAATTATTTCAAGAAATATAACTGATTAAAACATAAAATAGATATCAATAATAGACACAGGTGAGATGATCGTATCATGATTTTCCTACTTCCTCTACTCGGGATTCTTCCTAAGTGATAGTATGACCAGAACTCCCTGAATTCATCAATTCTATTTCTTTAAAGATATATGCCATGGATTTGATCCATGTACTAGTGCAAACACAAAGGAATATTTTCATAGAATGGGTGGACATGAATACTCCACCACCGAATTTTTTTAATCCCACATTCCAAATGTTCAATGGGATAGGGGATCTATAGTTGTATATTCTACACTTTACATCTCATTGGGGCCCCATGATGGGAATAAAGGAACAACTAGAATTAGTTAAACTACAATGTTTTGTACACACACTAGAGGGACGAATAATATTTTTGGTATATAGACCTAAAAATAGGTTTTATTTTCAACTATAAAGACTTATAATGATAATAAATTTAATATTCTAGCCACATATTGATGGAAATAATGATCTTTGACCTCTAAAACCAAAACCAGTGAAAAACAATCATAACCAATACTTATCTAATTTGATGAAATGGTTGAAGTAATCCTTAAATATGAAGATTATTTACAAGATACTAGATATATTCATTGAAAATCTATAGGATGATCTAAAAAAGGTGATTATGTTAAAATACCCTAGTGGTTTCTAGGAATTTTCAGCTTTCACATAGTCATTGGAAGATCCTATCCAATGTTATAAGGCTATGTATAATCCAAATCCATCGTCATAAGAGAAAAATCCTAGTATAGAAGAGATTAATACCATTTTGATCATACCAACTCCAACTATAGATCTAGATCCAAGGCTTGATCAATATCACATAGTTTCTCCATTTGATTATTATCAAAATAATAGTTCCCTCATAATAAGGGAAAGAAGGATCAAAGTCATCTAAAATTTTACGGTCAAAGGAATAAAGTAAAAAAATTCTAAAAGGAATATTTTATGAGGTATTTCATCACTACCATAGAAAGAAACCACCAAAAATTTCTAGTGTTTAGAAAATAGAATGAATTCATTATAAAATACCACCCTAACTATAGTTTATATCACTAAATATTGGGATATAATATAAAATACTACTTCATCTTCATGGATATAATTCATAATATGGATAAATTTTGCAAGGTCATGTAGGGAAAATCACTAGCATTGGTGGCCTACATTTCCACTACCTCACTTGAAGAAGTACAGTGACATGAATTCTAGGAAAAGAATTAATAGGAATTTGAGGACTATATGACAAGAAAATTTGTTATATGGGAAGATTTTATTCTTATGTAACAACTAAATCAACCAATTTTTAACCCCATTCTCCTTAGAGTAGTTGAGAAAACATATTCGTTATCACAATCTTTCAATATATGGAGTAATAAACATTGATAAAAAAGGTATTGGAAGAAGATTCATTACTAGTACTCAAGATAGTCCTTAATATTTAGGACCTCTTACCCATAATCACTAGGAGGATAGGAACCATCCCACAAAATGAGACAATGTGAATTTCCTCACCAAACATGATTCTAATTACAGAAAGATTTATAATTTGGATATGTTAATGTTATCCATGTGACAGAAACATTTACTGATATTGAAGATATATAATAAACTGAGACCCCCTTAAATTATTAGGGAGGGGGATGAAAAGGTAGTGGATTTTGGGGATGATGAAGTCATTGAAGATATCAATGTTTAGAAATCATCTCATTTGAGTTTATAGATACTATATAAACCAAAAGACAAGAGCTCTAATGAGATTAAGTAGAAAAATGATCTAATACATAATCATCGATGGATAATTTAGGTCTAATTATACTATAATAGTAACTAACGAAATCGTGGTTTCCGAAAAAATAACAAAATTTGAGGAGTCCAGTTCAATCTAACACAAGTACCACAAATGTTCACCCAATTTTAGTTGAGGGAAGGAACCACCAGTTTAGTTGAACTTCGCCCCAAAGTCTCAATCTTGGGAGAAACATCATGATATGAAAGCTCTATCCTTTGTCAATAATTATGGATTATTAAAAAATATAACCATCATCCCAGTTATGCTATAAATCTTGGATTTAGTTCACCTATCAATAAAAGATAGGGAAGACTTTATTAAGACTCCTTTGATCCCAAAATAGTTTGAGGTAGAAATTTTTATAGTTAATATGTATCATAAAGATAAATTCTATGAAAAATTCTATATAGTCATTTAATTTATGGAATACGACCAATAATATTCGATAATTAGGAACATGAGACAGTTGTACATATCTAGAAATTTTTCTGACATCAAAATTCATTGGGAAATGATTTATAATGGTTCTAGGATCAACCTCATCTCAATTAAAACCCTCGTGAACTTTTCTACAGGGAATCTGAGTCGTCTACCTCATACCTAAAAACCTAGAGATATGAAATGAGTTAGCAAAGACCATTTTAGAATATCAATTTAGATGACCAATTTTTTGATTTCATATCTAACTCTAAATTCATGTTAGTTATCTAAGACATTAATTTCAATTTTTTTATTGGATGGTTAGATATATATATATATATATGTATATATATGTTCCTTATTTATACAATCAATACCAAAAGTACTCTATTAGTAGGAAAGTTGTAGTAATGTATGGTGATAATACCCCATCTAAGTCATATGAATATTGTTTTATATACACATGTTTCTAAAAATGTTAGAGGATGTAGATGATGACAAATAAAACCCTTCATATTTCCTCCCCTAATGGCTAGGAAACTGCTCTTATTAGTCCATTGAGTAAACATAGAAAAGATTGTGTGTTTCCCTTAATTAAATTAGGTTAAAAATATCTGATTAGGGAATTAAATAGTCTAAATGAGTTAAAATTGACAATGAAATAAAAAACATAATAGTTTTCCTCTTATATGACTTTCATGTCATTATTTCCATCTAATGACCATCACCAAGGAAAGAAAATGATTCTATGCAATTAATAAAATTCATAATTTCCCCTAGGAATATTTATTCATAAGATGATTTGAATTAAATTAATAAAACAAAGAAAATGAACCTAAATCAACCGGATATGAATTCATGATGATAAAGGGAATGGGATTTGGGAACATTTACTACCACTATCATAGTGTCAGTTGCATCAGATGAGTCTATCTATTTCAAAGAATGGTTTCATCTCAATAGGAATAATAATAATTCCAGTATATCATCTATTATTTCTCAAAATGTATATCTGTATTCCATTTCCAATTATAATGAAGATATAGAATAATTATAATAATAATAATAATAATGAGTTATCATGGATTATCCATTGATGTTTGAGAAAGTTGTTTCATCAACCATTGATGAACTCAGGAACATTAAACTGGTTATTGATGAAGATATATACACTACATTTATTAGTGATTCTATGAACTCTATGGAAAAATAAAAGTACATATTATTCATAAAACACAATTGAGATGTGTTCTCATATAACTATATGGAAATTCCTAGATTGGATTCAACATGACAACCCATCATTTGGGTTTTCTAGAGGAATACCATGGTTGTAAGAATTTCACTAGGATGATGAATCCATCCCTTTATTCCAATGTGGATTATGTGGATGATGAACTAATAAAGTTTGAAATCATTAAATAAGTTCAATGAAAAAAGTGTCTCACTAAGACCATACCATTCAAAAATATAATTGACCAAATTAGAGTCTTAATTAATTTTAGGGACTCAACCAACACTATCTAAATGTTTATTTCCTAGTATTTATCATATAATATTTGATTGATGAAATGTCTAGATTCAATGTTCTCTTATTTATGGATATAAATTCTGGCTATAATAATATCTGAATAGTCATTAAAGAAAATAAGGACACTATGTTCAATGAATTTTAAGGGATTTATTTCTACCAAGTAATTAACTTTTCTTTGAAGAATAATAATGCCACATATCAATATTCCATGTTTTATATATTTAAGTCCTTGTTAAAAAATAATATAGAATCTTTTGTGGATAATATGGAGGTCATGTATCAGTAATTATATGATCATATTTTTGATATTGAAACAATGTTTAACAAATGAAACAAAAAATATTGAATATGAATTACCTAAAATTATCTTTTAGGGTGACATCAGTGAACTGTCTTAGTTTTTTGGTATTTCATAATCACATAGAAGTTTTCCCTAAAAAGATGAAAGAGATACTTGATATCCCCCTTCCTCAAAACTTCAAATATTTAAGAGTAATCTAAGAATTTATCAGTTTTATTAGATGATTTAGAGATAAACTCAATGATAAGTGTTTTCTGTTCATAAATATGAGGAATAAAGGGGTCACTTACTAGTGAGATGAGTATTTCTAGAAATAATTTGATGATCTCAAGAATTACCTCCTACATCAATTAGTTTTGATGCCCCATTTTGAAGGTAATACTCTTATCTCATGTGAGAAAAAAGGAAAGCATTAGCTTGAACACCCCCTCACCTAGTATATTGATATAGGAAAGGAGAAAAGTATATATTATCTTAGTAAAATAATAATGTATTGCAATACTTGATACTTAAATATCAAGAAAAACTACCTTGAACTATATTCCTAGTATTGAAGTTGATTTACAATCTAAAGTATGAAACAATTTATCTAATATCTTATGTTAACCTGGTCAAATATATCATGATATGTTCAACATTAACTGGGAATGTAGCATGATTTTTATTCATTCTATAGTGGTTTTATATTTGGTTCATGTCTTAGAGGGATGTTAAAGGGAAATCATTGGTGGATTTTTAGACAGTGAACCATATCATAGGGAACTCATTATTGAACACAGAAATCTCCGATGAAGTGATTTAATCTATCCCTAAAACCTCCCAATCATGGGAGATGTCCTTAAATTTTGTCTTGAGTATTCGAATAGTTTAAAGTAAAAACCTATCATTAATCACACGGGAATGGGGAATATTTTTTATCCCCAATGAAAGTGGTTGTGCCTTATTCCTTTTTTATATCAAAAGTATTTACCCATACTTAGGTAGAATATCTAGTCCTTATATAGTCTCAGAGTTTTCCATATAGATACTAGTGGATCAATTGAATATAAAGGGTGATTAATTGTTGGTAATAAAGTTTAAAATGTGAATATTCTATCACGAAGGAATATCAAGTTCTCTTTCTTAATTATATAAATGGTTTGTTTGATGAATTCCCTTTAGAACTAACATTATCTCATATTCCACATCTACTAAACACCAGATTAGATACACCCAGAAATAAATATATTACCCTAGAATATCCAAACTAGTATGTAATGGTATTTCACATCATGAATCATAATTCGATATCTCCATTAATTAATTATTATATAGAAGAAATCAACGAGACCAGAACCACAATTTATCAATGTGATCCTATATTTACATGAATTATTCCAAAAATTAAATGAATATCACCTATAATAGAATACATCTAAAAGTGTTCCTCCAATTTGATAAGGGAAATAAGAAAAAATCCACCATAAAGTAGAAAATTTAATTCTTTACGATAGTATTAATTCTTAGAATGATCTTTATACATGAGGATTTGATAGGTTCATCCTCTAGTGAATCAAACGAGAGGCCCTAGTTGTTATGCTGGAATTTTATACCGCTCTCACTAGTCAAGATCAAATCTCTTCTATCAAATTAAAAGGTTTGGATACTTCTATACATTAATGATGAATTATTATATGGATTTAAAAAATAAATTACCTTCCATTTAGGTATATAGATTCTTCATCCATAAACCCCAGAGTTATTTCTCATTTCCAATTATTATTGGTAGCTTATAGTTCAAGTACATACTTAATACCATCAACTCTTTCTTTATGTGGTCCAAGCTTATATTCGTTAAGAAATTCATAATAAATGGAATCATAAATTTCATTATCATCTCCATATTTGGTGTTCCTTACATAATATTGATGGACAACAACACTGATTTTTATGATTTTGAAGAAACGAATTTGTATTAAGAGTATAATATCCAGTATAACCATTCATCCTAATATCATGAAATGACCAGTGGATAGGTAGAGGAATTCAATAAAACCCTATCCAATACCATTTATAAAAAAATGGCAAAGGAAAATAATTATTATAAAGACATACTATTCTAATATTTGTCGGATTATCACACCATATCCCATGCTAACACATGTGACCAAGTATTTTCCTATGTATAAGAAAACTATTATCCTTACCATCAAGGTTAAACCACACAACCTGGAGATCTATCATAATCAAGTCACAAATAAATTCAACAAGATGGTTTTCCTCCACTAATTCATCCAAGGAGAATTAGTGCTATCTCTGAGAACCCCCACAATACATGGGAAGAAAATTTTGGGGACGGATCCAAAATGGGAAAAACCTTACGTCATTTATAAGGTATACTCCAATGGATCCTATATCATGGTCACAAAGGATATAGAGAATATTATTTGTCTTACTAATACAAGGTTTCTATAGAAGTACCATTCATATATTTACATAATGATAATAAAATCCTCAATTCACGACTTTAAACTTTATAGCATGAATGTTTTAGGTATATGAATTTAAACCACATAGCATGAAATTACTCACTTCATGGATTTAGAAAGAATATCAAAAATTTCTTATTGTTTGACATTAAACTGTGTATCATGAAGTTCCTCATCATATGACCATAAAATATAGAAAACAAAATCCCTCACCTCATGACTAAAAACTGTATAACATAATGTCGTTGTGACATGATGATAATCTTTATAACATACAATCAATCTTCTATTATCTTAAACTCCTCAAAGTGGTATATTTTTAATGAACTTAAATGTAAATATTCCCCTTATATTAGACCTTAATCTATATAAGGGAGTCTTTCTCTCCTATGTGTTTGATCGTTATGCCTACACTAAATAACCCTAATTTCATGGTTCACCCAACATATGATAGATAATTCCATTTTATTGGAACTACATGTGACTTAATTTCTATTACTATTGGATATACAATGATTAAAAGATCAATAATTTTGGGGCCAAGAAATAATTCCCTCAATATATAATCCATTTTATTGTATGGTATACTAATTCATGCCATTTATATCAATAGTGGACTCTATACTAGGATGGAAAGTCCTTTGAGAGATCTACATGTGTCTTGATTCTTGTTACCTCAAGATATGTAGTGTTGCCTAAATGTTCTATCTTGGGATCACCTGTAGCTTTCATTTAAATGATCAATTTTCTCCAGTGATAAGGAATCTACTAATTCACATTGGTTTTCATCATTTTCTTTCACTATAGTATCCATTAATTTCTCCCCTTCTCTCTTTTACATGATCTAGATATCTACAAGGAAATCCTTATAAGAACCTTGTGTTCTTTGATTCATATTATATCAAGATATATAATAATGACTAGATTTACTATCCCAAACCCATATTCAATTATGGTTAACTTCAATACAATATTCATCCTAGTATATAGGATCACTCATTTATGATAGGCTTTAAATGTCATGCATATAATGAGACACCGTGTACTGTAACCTGAATCTTTTATCTTGGGTATAGCCTCAAAGTTTTCTTTGGTTCCAATCTTATAAAAGATTAGAAAATGTCCTAAAATAAAAACTATATGTATCTTGATTCCCACCATGTTAGGACATGTAATGACACCTAGAGGTCATTATCTTGGTATAAACTCAAATACCACTAGCATTAGTATGAGTGTCAAGACTCTCTATTCATGTTGGTCCAGTCAAAACAGCTTGGCACCATGATAGAACCATTATCATTCACTTCCAACACATGAGACCAATATATGCAGAGTTTCTCACCTTATAACTATGTTTTGATTTATTCTTATTATATTAGGATATATATTAATTCTTATATACTTCATCCTGATCCTAGTTATAATTTTCTTCAATATAACCTCCCCCATCCAACATAAGGTCATCTTAATCACATTAGGTCTTGATATGTTAGGGTCCAGATAAGGATATAATATATATTTTTCAAATATATATAACCTTAAACTATATACCTCCATTTTTTAAACTGAATGAAATTAAAATGGTTAATAAAATATCCCAAAAGGCTCATCAGGTTGAAAAATTGCAAAGGGTGGCCTAAGTAATAGTCGAGCCTCTAGTCGTTAAGTCATTCCCTTATATGGCTTATGAAAAAGCTTGAGTGAAAAATAAAAAAAATGAACAATGTTTGTGGGTCCCTCCGTAAGGACCTATAAATAATAGGTATATACTCACCAGATACATTATTTCCTGAATAAATAGAACTTCTTTTCCCCTTTCATGTTCTTAAATTACACCATAAGTACATTGTCACCCAAGACATGACGGTAAATTAACATGAAGAAGATTCCCCCATGAAGGTAGTGATATACTCAATCCATCTTATCCCATATCTCTTCATCAAAATAGTGTTTTCAATATACAGGGGAATACATTTTAGGGTACTTCTACCATTCAAGAATATTTTGTTTTTCTATAAAACCTACTTCATTCCTCAAGTTTGTGAATTATAATAAACCCTTAATATCTATTAAAAATGTGAATAATCCTCTCTAAATGGAAACCTCTACTTAATAATGATGTCCATAATTCCATATTTATAACTTCCAAAAAATGAAATATTTTTTACTGAAGATATGGTTTTATAACCCCATGAACCATTACAATATTATAGTGGAACCTATCAATCGAATATCAGTCAGCAGTCATTGTCACGGGTTGAAAATTCCTTTATGTTATTAAGAACTCATATTTTACAATGACTATTTTATTTTTAACACACAAAAAGTCTATTATATTTCAAAAATAAATTATATATCATTAATTAGTGATGAATATAATATCTATAAAAAATATAAGGAGATAAATTAATAATAAAAATGTACACACTAATATAAACTATATGGGATTAAATTATTCAATAAATACCACACTACTATAAAAATACTGAAAATTAATTCAAGAGTTAGGAATATGATATAAATTGTTGCGTTAAGTGTAGAACCTTTTTATGTGATGTAATAAATGTTGAGGTGTGAGAATAGCAGAGTACTTATAGGGTATAAAGGGAAAGGTGACCATTAATTTATAACCATTACCTAACCAATAAAACCATGGTTCAAAATTAATTATGGTCAATATGACCATTGATCAATATAACCATTGAAAGTTATGACCATCGGTAAAAATATTACCATTAGAATTTTTTATATAAAATTTAATGATAACAATTGATGCAGTTGGGAGAAATGATGGCATCATCCATTATGATCTAGACTTTTGAAGTTCATTTTTTAGAAATTGAGAGGGAGGTAGAAAATTTGGGGTTTTATATTAACCATTCCCAAGCATATATTCAACAAGTATGTCTTAAGTGAAATCTACTACGAGAGAAGTTTATGTTTAAGTAGATCACCACTAGATCATAGATAATTGAGCCACCCCATGAACATACCACTATCACACACCTTACCCTTAAGAAATATGATGGTGTAATAAGGGGTTATGTTTCTATAAAATTGTATTATAAAATTATAATTGTATTTTAAGAAATTAAATATAGGTTTCTTCAATACCATTTTCATTATTATTTTATTTTACAAAACAAGCATGAATATAAGATGGATATGATAAATAAATTTTTTGATATAAAGATAAAATTGTTGCATTTTCGGAAAATATATAATTAAAATAAAATTTTATAATAAATTCATGAATTAGAAATAATATTTTTATAAAATAGAATTATAAAAAAATTATAATATCCCATACAATTTTTACAATGGTCAGAAAGTTGAATATCTCATAAAAACCACAATTTTCAATAAATAAGGATTATTATTTTAAATATAAAATTATAATACTTAAGAAATTATTTTTATGAAATAAATATTATGTTTTAAATTATCACGTTGAAATTGGGTTAGAGTGAGATTTTTATAATTTTATAAATTACATTATTTTTTATTGAATAGTAAAAATAAAGTGTTGTGTTTTTGGTATGTTTTTTTAACTTCATAAATATTTAATATTTAAAAAAATTGATTTCAAAATAAAAAATTAGTTATTTTATTAATTGATTTTACTTTAATGAATTAGATTTTGATTTGAAACCGACAAATAACTTTTTAAAATATAAATTTGAAATTAATGTTTAAAAAACTTATTTTATGGAATAATTATTTTCCCTTGAGGAAAGTAATATAAAATATTTAATTTTGATTATGAATCTTAAATTTATCAAAAAAACATATTAATTTCATAAAACTTGAGCCACAATCCTGGTTGAACTAAATGATTTGTATTTTTCACAACTTGATTTGCAATGATTATATTTTTAAATTAACAAACAATCCTCCAAAAATTGTTATAAATAACCACCTCAACACCCCATTTAATTTAATATGAATACATGAGTCATTAATTTACACTTATTTTCCCTCTATAGATCCTTTATAAAAAGTTTCTAAGGCTTTTAGGAACTCTCCTCAAGCTTTGAGAAGCTATCTTTCAAGGCAAGTAATACACTTCCCCCATTATTATCCATGTATTTTCTTCGTAATTAGTATTCCAATAACAAATTTATTATGCTATAATAATCTTATGATCACTAAATCACTATACAAATATATTTATATCCATGATATCCTTCCATTATATCTTATTAATCTCATTCCCCGAACCACATTGTATAGTTATTATGCTTTCAAAATTGAAATTAAAATTTTCAAGCCTCCCTTTTTATTTTATGAATACCATGCCATATTTTAATTTAAGGTTATTCATATAGATTAAATTATAATTAATTTATTGTGGTTTTACATGTATGAAAACCACATTAAATTTACTTGGGTAAATAATGTTCAAAAGTTCAATTCTTTAAACACTTATGTGCTAAATTATTAAATATAATACCCATTTTTTATTCTACATAGGTAATTGATGAAATGATTTATTATGATATAGGTGGAACACATGATTTAAGACATATAAAGGTTTCACCATGATAAAAATACAATGATTTTGGTAAATAATTTATCTCTATAGATGATCTATTTTATGATACCTAGGTGAATAACCTTGGTAATATGTTTTATAACACTTTGGTATTGATCCTTGGTGATATACTTATGAATGTATCATTTTTATATTTTAAAAACATTTAAATTTTATGTATGATATAATTATGATTATTCACTCATATTATGACTCATGTGTTAACACTAATAATGACTCATATTCCATTTCATTTGTTTATCCCTTAGTAGGATTTATTATCACCCTTGTCTATTGATGAATGTCTTTAAGAAATCATTTCATGTGAGAGAAATATGATGAAATAATAAAAAATAATTCTAAGAGGATTAAAAAGTTTATGTTTATGGTTTTCTTATATACTTTATATATTATGTACCTAGTTTACAAGACATTAAACCTAGAAAGGTCATTCAAAGTTATTAATGTAATATTTTGTTAAGGAATTAATTTAAAATTCATATATTTAAAAGGTGTATTTCCATAGTTGGTATTAGAGGCAAGGTTTAGTTATTTGTGAAAATTGGGACTAGAACCATTCATAATAATCATTGGGATAAGTCTAAATATAATAAAATCTCTTGAAAATTTTTAATGTATAAATTAATTTTTTTGGTAGAAAATAAATCCACCTCTGGATACTATATGTTAATGTGGATCTCGCATAGATGTACCATGGGGTAAAACCCACAAAATGGATCTTCAGGAATTAAATCAATCATTACCATATTAATGAAAAATAAGTATTTCTAGGATCTTGGTTTGACACTCCCAAAGAATATTCTTTGGTTAATCATGTTATTTTTATAAACCATTATATAAGATATATAGATATTTTTTTATGACCGAAGTATATCATCTTAGAAGCATGTTATTAAAACATTTCATGATTAAAATTTAATTTAGAGTTATTATTATAATAATTCTATTAGTAAAAAATTTCTCACATAGGTTTTGTTTGTAACACCCTGATATTTCATTAAATACTTATATCAAATATATTTAACTTATATTATATCCTGAACTATACACAACAATGAGTTTAAACAAACCAAGATATACTATTAAAAATATTTCTATTTAATGTTGTCCGCCAATGATGAAATTAGTGAGTATGAGTAGGATTAAATAATTCATGAAATATATATAAAGGTACAACTCAATATTAATTTATTGGAAAATTCTTAGTATTGATTCACTCAATTTTTAGGATAGTCTTTTATTTTTTAAAAATATGTTTTCTTCAAATATGAATTTATATATTATTATGAAAAAATATTATAATTAATTTCTATAAATTTTTGAGACTTTATTTTATAAAATTAAAATCATATTTTAAATATTCATATAAATAATATATTTTGGTGTAATTTTGTTATTCTTTCTGAAAATATTTATTTTTCTTTGAATATTGATAAATACCAATTTTTGTAAAACTGCAACTTCTTTTCATTAAATAAAGTTATTTAATGGCTTAATATATTTTTTATTTATTCTTAATGTGACATATGATTCATTTTATTATTAATAATTCAATACATTTCAGTTTAATTATCAATTTTCATTATTTTGGTATAAATTTATTTTTATTTTTAGAAATGTTTTTTAAATTATTTTTAAGTGCATAATTATTTTACATTTTAATTTTTTAAAATAAGCATTAATGAGTAATGATTAAAATTAATATTATAGATTATATATCTATATATAATAATTTAAATTTATATAATTAATATTAATAGACGTATAGTTAATATAAAACCATTTTTCCTTGAAAAATGTATTTTCCATGAAAATGCTTTTTGTCCTATTTTACACACTTATATTAAAATTACTTTTTGAAACATATAGGTATGTAATTTGAAAAAATAATTACATATTTATAATCAATAGTTTGATTTTTTTTAAATAGTCCCCTTTTATTTTTGGTCAATTTGAACATTAGTTGTGGTAAAATTTATCACATAGTTCAAGGGTAAATCAAGTTAATATAGGTTAAAAATAATTGAAAAGGCCATAATGTTTTAGAAAAATTATTATATGATGACTAAAATTTAATCCTTATCAACTTATTCTTGAATTTAATTTTTTAATGGACACGTTTCTATGAAAATTAACAATATAATATTTAGAGAAAATAAAGTTACAAAATGTCACACTCTTAGTTTTAAATATATCTTTTGTGTCCACACAAGGAAGAATAAAATTTATTAATAAATTTAAGTGTCTATGTTTATCTTATGGAATTTATTTTCATTGTATATATTTACTTTAAATTTTTAGTTATGATATAATGACCTTGAATTCATATAAAACACTGATGCAATATTTCTCCATTTAATAAAAAAAATATAATAATTGATTTTAAAAAAATTAAATGTAATATAATTTGAGTGAAATAATGTGTTACATGAATTTTTAAAATTCACATGAAGTATTATTATTATATTAAATTGTTTTTATTCTAATTTAAAATCTTTATTTATGTCTCTAAAGTCAAATTAAAGGAATAATGTCTAAATTGGTGTTAATGATGTTTTAGGAAAATTATATTTTATTAAATTACATCAAAACCATTAAAATGTTGAAATAGGAAAATGGGGATATTATATGGTCTAAAATATTATCCCCTATCCATCTATAGGAAAGTAGGAACCATTTTCCTTTAGAATTACCTTAATATATTTTTATCTTTTAAAAAATTCCAAGGGTGACCCTTCTCTCATTTATAAATGTGTGCCCATCCTTTCTATTCCTCACACCACATTGAGACTTATATAATGAACAAGATATTCTAATATATATTCTATACTCCCCTATACACCTTATAGAGGTGTTTTTCTTCCCAAAATACCAACCCTAGAGCCCTTAATAGGTGATCAAGAAGAGTTATTTTAAAGAAGTGGTAATCGCCTTAACCGATCACTTTATTTTTAATTATTATTTTACCCACTATATATCTGTTATATTCTTAATAAAATAATTCATCAAGTAAAATAAATATATTGAAATGTTATTAGGTTTATTAAACCACCTCTATTCACCCTCATTCCTTCAAATAGTAAATGATAATATTGCTTGTGCTTATGTAATACACACGGTCTCCACATAATGATATAGTTAATTTTATATTAGAGTATTTAATTGATGGTCATTATGATGGGATTAATGTTTATATATGATATTTATAGCATGTTTTTTGTTTTATAATTATAATATCATATCTACCTTCTTACCTTCAGAAATGTTGGAAAATGATAATGTCGTTCATGCATACATGTAAACTACCACCTCCATGAAGAGATAAGAATTTTTTTCATTTTTATTTAAATTAGAGGGTAATAAGGATGGGTTTAATGAATATATATGATATATATTTTATAATAATGATTCTGGAGAGTGGATTTATTATTTAAATTTATTATATTACATCTATCAAAAAAATAAAATTATATTCACACATACGTATGGCATACCATCTCCTTGAAGAGTCTAATTTTTTTATTTATATCATTTATTAATAACTCCAAAAATATATATATTTAATATATATGATATTTATATAGTTATTAAAATTTTTATGATAATGTTACCACGATCAAAATACAAGGTCCAAGCTACCAAACTAGAAAATACACGACAGATGAAGAAAATATCACCCAAAACAATAATTTAAATAATGAAGTGTAAGAAAGGCTGATAAAATGTTATAAGTAAATCATATATGGTATTAAAGATATTATTATGGTTCTATAATATATTTATAATATATATTTCTTTATTATATGGATGTTTCCACTTCATATGAATGAATTTGGACATAAGGTAAGAGATTTTTGTCTCACTTTTATTTATATGGGGCACATGCCATATTTACCACTTGTTTCTTTTGTGTGGTGTATATACTACAAATTAATATATTTTATTATTATTATCATGAAAATTAAGGAATAAAAATATCCATATATGGTTCTTATTTCTTGTGAATTTTCATTCAAATTCTACCAAAGTAGAAAAGGTTTTATATTATAATCTCATTATTTATCAGGACTGTTTATGGTTAAAAATTGAAGATAAAATATTATGATTTATCTCTACATAAACTCATGAATTATCATTTACTCTGGTTATTTTTTTTAAAATTAAAGGTTTTCATTTCATTTTCCTCACCTTTTGTACTTTGGAGGCTGAAAATATTTATTTAATGATTTTTTTTTATTTCTCTCTTTAGTCAAAATGAATTTTTATTCCATATCCATGTTTTCTAAAGTTGTTTTTAAGATGGTTTTCACTATTTTACTATTAATCTTTAATCATATTTTAAACATGTTTTAGTATTTATAATTTTATTAAAAGGAATCATCTTGTCATTTTTTAAATGAATTAATTCTACCAAGTTATAAAATTATTATTTTTTCTTTTAACTTATATCATATGAATAAAATTTTCCACTATCATGAAAACTCAATTATTTAAATATTTATTTATATGTTTTAATATATTTTTTCAAATAATTTTTCCCATAATATTTTGGATTTTTTTGGATTTTAAAAAATTAATTTCAAAATGGAAAGTTAATTTTTCTAAAAAATGTTTTAGTGCCCTATTAATGGTATTTCTAATCATTAAATAGAAAAACCCTTGAGTTAACTTATTATTTAATAAGGATATGATAAGAGGATATCATCCTTATTCTTTATCTATATGGTTTATGTTTATGTTGATAAGAATTTTATGAAGCCTATATCTTTTCCATGGGTTATGAAATGATTAAATATTTATTAAACCCAATTCTTTTTGTGGGTTATGATATGATTACTTTTTTATGGTATTGTGGCACACATATGTATAATTTCGGTTATTTGATGGTGGTTATGTTATAACTATGAATGGTGGTTTTGTTATAAACCTAGAATGTGGTTACATTATAAACCATGATGGTGGTTACTTTATAACCAAGGATGGTGGTTATGATATAACCATGTATGGTGGATATGTTATAACTATGGATATTTTGTTAAATTATAACCAATTATAGAGGTAAAATCATAAAAAATACAGGAGGGACCTATATTTTTGTAAAATATATTGGTAAAATATTGACATCTCGTGAGATAGATTGGATGGGAATGGGTAGGGAACACAGTTCAGTAAGGAACATTGTCAACTATGATAGTCTTGTGACTAAACTATGACTACTGTGATGGTTTGGGGAGTGAACCCATCCTAGTATGATAGTCATAGAAATGATCCTTCATTAACAAGGAAATGAATTTCTATTCTAATATGTATGAAAAAACTTATTTATTATGCTAATTTTATGCTATCATGGATTATTTACTTTGATTATATATGATTCATATCTTAGGAACTACCAAAATTTATTCCATGAAATATTATTTTTATCTATAATTTATAGTGTATGATTTTCAAATGTTATTATCATATTATTAAACCCTTATGTTCATGTTATGATTAAATTATCATTGATATATCTTTTTTTAACAATTAATAAGAATCTGAGCTCACCCTTTCTTATGTTTCCTTTCCACAGTTTATGAAGAATGATACTAAGTATGATATTCCTAAGAGGGGTTATATCATGATCTCATAGAGGGATAGGGTTCTTTGATGGTATGCTAATCCATGAATGGTCGTCGTGTCGGTCCCTCCCCCCACGGTGGGGAAGGGACCTTTTCCATCCCATAAAGGTCCTTCACACTCATTTTCTCCCTTATCCAATCCTAACCTCCTTCCATAATTTCCTCAAATAACACTCCGTCTGAATGTTCTAAAACTCATTGAAGGATTCCCTAATCTTCTGATCTCGTCCTTATAATTTAATGAATCCTTATCACTCTTAAATCTAACTCTTATTGCATGATTTAAATAGTGACTTCCATCGGTGGACACATTTTATATGCATGTTTTTAGAATTTGGGACATCCACGATCAGGCAATAGTGGGATTACTTAAAAAAATCATATCATGATTTAGTTTTCAATAATGATATCCGAAATCAAGGTGTGGTATAGTTCTCCCAGCACCTGTAAAAAATAATAGTTATTTATTTGTAGGTGGTTTTATGACTTCCCCATGAAGCGTGATATCCTGACATTGGAAATTTGTATTAGTCTCCCTGAACATTCCTTACCATTTCAAAACCCATCGATTTTTAACATGTTAGGAAATCTGGTTGGAAGATATCTGTGTTTCGATAGTATAACTAGGACTATTTTTCATCATGTCTCTCATCGAATCTATATGGAAGTGGATATCTATATAGGGCTAGTTGATTTCATTTGAGTTACAGTTGGAGAATAATTATGCTACAAAAAACCCATTGTCTTCATGTCAAGGGATGACTTATTCTCTACATAAAAACAATTGGGTCATGAATTGGTAGTTTTTAGGTGTGGTAGGAAAATGGTCACAGGCTTTGGGGCAACAATAAAAGTTTGGTCACTGGTTTTGGTGATGGCCCGATCGAGAAAACATCCCTGGGTGACTCTAGGGATCAAACTATGGTGGAGATGATACTAGACAAGAGAACAGAGGGAAACCCTAAGGTGGTAGATATTTTAAATATCACGACCCGTCTCTCAGGGCCCATTCCATGACTACCCCAAGCCCACCTTCCATAGGTCAGGGGTTGGAGACTATCACAAAAGGTGTAATCCCCTAAAACTGGGAAGGCATTGGATTTATAAACTGTAACGCGCACACAAGAAATCACACAGCTAGATGAAACACCATGTTAACTGTATAACAAAAGAGTGATGGAAGTAAAAGGGGCCAGAATAGAAGCCCAACTGGAAAGTAAAGTACAACTAAAATGAAATACACCTAAAGAAAAAGAAAAGACAGCTACTGGATCTTCCTCCGAGGTTCCTACCTGAAGGGTAGGTATAGATCGTCTCCTCAGCACTCCACATCCGTCCCTATCATCTATGTACCGACAACCCATATGGTCCAACTCTGGGTACCATCCAATCTTGGTACTCTCAGCCTTAGTCAGCGCTGTCCGTCATCTGCAACCAACACAACAAGGTGCGGGCATAGCCCGTGCAGGGGTGTGTATAACAATACTCAGTAGGGACCCCGACACCCTCAAGGTCTCAGAAAATCCAACAAGGATAAACCAAAAAGTATGAAATCAACAGATAACCCTACTTTGGTATATTCCCATACATATACGTAAGTTATTAAGTTATCCATATCAATCATGAATAAAACACAAAAGTACTGACTCAGTTTAACCATGATTTTATTTTAGGGGTAGTATCAAGTAACAGACCGAGTCACATTATTGAAACCTTGGATTCTGGAGAACTCCTGCTCAATCGAGTACAGTGGGCCTTACAAGACACCAAGAGTGCTTCCCACTAACCTTGGACTAATAAGGTACTCCTCCTGTCAAGTACCATGGGTCTGACGCGTCATAGAGAGGCGCTCCCCACCGCGGGTCTGCCACGTCACCAAGCATGCTCCCCCTCGTAGCCTGCTGAGGTACTTCTCCCATCTAGTACCGTGGGTCTGCCACGTCACCAAGCACGCCCCTCCTTCGTGGGTTTTCCATGACACCAAGGCGCTTTCCACAGGGCAAGTAGAGTCACTTCGAGTCAAATGGTCAGCAATCATTATGTCTCAGCCATCTACTAGGTCTCTGCACTAAGCTCACTCATCTCTAGGAGGATCCGCTCCACGAGCTACTAGTCTGTACTCCAACTGTCAATAATTTCCAAGAATAAGTATCTCAAAGGTCTTCCACATCATAGGGGTCTCAACATAGTAGACTGAGCGTCAATCATATGCCCAGTTTGTGAGTTATTAGCATTTTAGTCTTGGGGGCCTGGTTTGATTTGTGCATGATCCAACCTGACTGTATCTCATCTATACCCCAAACTCCTGTGGGGTATACTCAAAGGTAATTTAATGCTCCATGATTACCAGTACCGCTGACACTTCACCAAACAGACGTCCGATGCCAAAGATATAGCCAAAAGAAGGTAAAGGGTCATAGTGGGCCCCGGTCCGGTCCGACCCAGTCAGACTGACCCGGTCCAACCTAGTCAAGGCCGACCCGATTTAGGTCTGGCCCAGCCAGTTCAGTTTAGCCTGGCCCCCTGGGTCCAGCCAAGAATTTCGCGAGGGGTTGCGAAGGGCCGAGAGGACGCGGACCGGCAGTGGGTTGGCACGAGGGTGGTTCTGCCTGTAGGGCGTCACATTGGTGGCTCGACCCAGAGGGTGCCACGAGAACGACTCGGCCTGGAGAACGGGGCCAGTTCAACTCGAAGGGCCATGGGGCGCGGCTCGGGTTGGCTCTTCCTGGGGGCCGAGGTGGCGCGGCCGGGGTTGGTCCGGCCAGTAGGTGGCACGACCTGGGGCGATTTGGCCTAGAGGCCAGAGTGGTAGGGGTGCGGTGCGGCCGGGGCGCATTACGGCTGGGGGTGCGGTGTGGCTGGGGCATGACATGGTCGGCTCGGTCGACGGCGGTGCGGGGCTGGCTTGGGTGGGAGTTCGAGGCAACGCGGGGGTGGCGCGGGTTGCGGAGGCCATGGGTGGCGGCGTCGTTGCCTTCGTCTCCTTCGTTTCCTTCCTCCATTTCGAAGAACACTAAAAATCAACATAAGGGTTACGGAGAGGACGAGCCATGTTAGATAGGCCCGCAGCCTCTGTATTAGAGTGGTAGAAAGAGGATCACAAGAATAAATCACATCAAACCCTCCTGCAAAGATTCTTCCCAACCCGCATATGAAAATAATGGGGTGTATTTGTGAAGTGATAATCAAACAGCATTAACCCCCACCTTAGGTTTATATGTCAATAGAGTTATGGGGAAGAAGACAAAGTTGTCGTCGGTCATCGCATCTGCCACACACCTCCAATCCCGAGCTCATGCATCGGTTCATTGACGATGATGAGGAGGGAAGGTCAGTCATCGAAGACATCCCACATCGGTTGCCTCCACAAGGTGGTTTTGAGGAAGAAGTCAAAGGAGGTCTGCGTTCTTTATTGGGGTGCACATTTTTCATTGGAGAACGCGTTCTTCATTGGAGAGCATAATCCTCCAAGTTTTGGGCGTCGCGTCACTTTACTAGCACTTCTCCGCGTGGTGAAGTCATCCCAAATCCTCCTCCCAAGCTCTATATATATAGGATATGGGGGTAGGTAGGTAATGATCATGGAATTTATGACAGTTCATTTATTAGGAACCTTCCTAAATTTCAACGATGCTGTTACTTATTTTGAAAAGGTGGCAAGCCAATTAACTAAGTTTGCACAATTAATGGTTTGTGAGTTGGAACAATTAATATGGAATAAGTATAGAGGATCCTCCCCATTAATGAGGGGGGTTGAGAGTTTCTCTCATTTAAAGGGGGGGTTTAGTCCTGGGTGGTCCCCACCACCATAACCTCTCATGGGAGGTTGTGGTTCTGGTGGTCCCCACCACCATAAAATCTCATGAGAGCTTAAGGTCTGGTGGTCCCCACACCTCAACATCCACATAGAGGTTTAGTTCCAGTGGCCCCTCCTCCCAACACCCACATGCGTGTTTCAAATAAAAATAATAATTTCATACACTTTTATTTTTATTTTATTTTTACACGAAAAACCCAAATACAAACATTCACCCTCACCAACTGTCATCGAGGTGAAATTCTTCTTAAGAGAATACCGACACTGCGAGTTCAACGATGCCTTCAGATATCAATTCCGAGCATCAGTTCAAATGTTAGAAAAACCCACTCTCATGTTTACTTAACATACTAAAAAAAGTTCAGAAATTCATTCCGGGCACTCCAGGCCTTGGAATCACATGCCATCAATTTTCGTGGACTAGTATAATTATCGTATATTTTAAAAAATACATGGAAATTCTGGGTCTTTACATTCTCCTCACCTTAGGATTGACATCCCCGTAAGCCACAACTTAAACTAGGTAAATGAGTGGGGGTAATGAACATGCATCAGAGCCTCCTGCTCCCAGGTGCTCTCCTAGAGGTTCCCGTGCTTCCAGAAATTGCGCACCAAAGGTATCGACCATCAATGAAGGACCCACTCATGTTGGTCTAAATCTCTACTGCAACCTCCATAAAAGTCGCCACATCATCGACGTCCAACTCTCCATGGTCGATGATGTGAGAAGGCTCATGCACATATCTCCTCAGCTGGGATACGTGGAAGACGTCGTGCACCCGGTGAAACTGAGGTGGAAGAGCTAAGTGGTAAACCACCTCTGCAACTCTGCTGAGGACCTGAAAAGATTTGTTTAACCTTAGAGATAACTTGTCACCTCGGCCAAATCTCTGAAAACACTCATCGAGGTGAGACCAGTAGAAGATGTGGTCACCATCCTCAAACACTAGTGGTCTTCGTCTCTTGTTGGTATATGACTTCTGCCTGCTCTGTGCAGTCTTCATCCACTCCTGGATGATCTTCAACTTCTCTGTGGTAGCCCGTACCATCTCTGGTCCCACGAGTGCGGACTGCCCAAGTTCAATCCAGCACAAATATGATCTTCAAGGTCACTCATATAACCCCTCAAAAGGTGTCATCCCAATGGTGGAGTGGTAGGTATTGTTGTATGAAAAATCCACCAAAGGTATGTGATCCTCCCAGCTGTGATCGAAGTCGAGGAAACAAGTACAGAGCATGTCCTCGAGGGTCTGAATGGTCCGCTCAGTCTGACCATCTGTCTGAGGATGGAAGGTGGTACTCAAACCAAGATGTGTCTCGAAATCCTCCTGCAACCCCTTCCATAGCTGAGAATTAAAATGTGCATATTGATCAGATACAATCGTTGAAGTTACTCCATGCAGCTACAAAATATTCTGCACATAAAGGTATCCCAAGATCTCTACTAAACCCTTCTTTCTGATCAATAGGAAGTGGGCCGACTTGGTGAGTCGGTCAATGATCACTCAAATCGAGTCATGTCCCTTGAAGGTACGTGGAAGACCCGTCATTAAGTCCATGGATATACCATCCCACTTCCACTCTAGGACCTCTAAAGGATGAACCAATCCTGTTGGTACCTGATGCTCCGCCTTCACTTATTGGCAAGTGAGGCATCGAGAGACAAACTCTACAACTTCTTTCTTCATTCCTGGCCACCAGTGCTGTCGTCGGAGGTCTTGGTACATCTTATCCACTTCTGTATGTACCGCTAGTGGGGATGTGTGGAACTCCCTAAACACTTCTTCCTAAAACGACACTGGTTCCATGTTACGTCCTTTGAAGAGGATGACATGCTCCCCACCTTCAGAAAATCCATCAGGTGCCTGCCCTATGGATATCTGACCACGTCGTGTCTCGCAGTCAGTTTCCCCACGCTATGCCTCCCTGACTCACTGAAGAAGTGGGGGAGTGACTATAAGAGACTGTAGAAAATATGCTTCATCTTTATCCATAAATGATATCTGCAAATCGACCAGATGCTCCGTCCCCTCACCTAGCATTTGTATACCAGACCTCTTGCTGAGTGCATCTGCAAAAATATTCCCCTTCCCAGGAGTATAGACTATCATTAAGTCATAGTCCTGGAGGAACTCAAGCCAACGTCGCTATCTCAGGTTCTGGTCCTTCTAATAGAAGATATACCTGAGACTCTTGTGATCATAGTACACTATAAAATGTTCGCCAATCAGATAGTGTGGACACATATTCAAGGTGAAGACCACTAATTCTAACTCCAGGTAATGGGTAGCATAGTTCTTCTCGTGTTGTATCAGCTATCGAGAACCATAAGTGATCACTGTTTGCTCCTGCATCAGGAAAAATTTGAGTCCGGTCCCTGATGCGTTGCAGTAGACTACGTAACCAACGCCTCCCTCTGGAAGCCTCAAGATGGGGGCACTAGTCAGCCTCTGCCTCAGCTCCTGAAAGCTCTGTTGGCATCTCTTTGACCACATAAAGGGTTTCCCATTCTTCTTCAATGTTGATAATGGTGCTGCAATTCTAGAGAAATCTGGCACAAATCTTTGGTAGTATCCAGCCAAACCTAGGAAACTCCATACATCTATCACACTCTTGGGTGGCTCCCAAGAAAGTACTGCCTCAATTATTGTTGGATCCACTGCAACTACAGCCTCTGAGACGACATGTCCCATAAAGTGAACCCTTGAGATCTAGAACTGGCACTTCGAGAGCTTACCATAAAGCCGGTGCTCTCATAGTGTGTCCAGTACTACCCGAAAATGGTAGGCATGCTCCTCCGCAGTGGTCGAGTAAATCAGAATGTCGTCGTTAATGTCTACGAAAAAGCGATCAAGGTATGGATGAAAGATCATGTTCCTAAGTCCCATGAACACTACTGGAGTGTTGGTTATGCTAAACGGCACAACCAAAATCTCGTAGTGGTCGTACCGACATCTGAAAGCCTTCTTCTAGAATCCTCGTCTTGATCTATGAGCTGGTGGTATTCTGATCTAAGGTCTATCATCAAGAACCATTGTGCTCCCTTCAACTGATCAAAGAGGTCATAAATCCATAAGAGTTGGTACTTTTTCTTCATAGATACCTGGTTCAGGTGCCAATAGTCAACACAAAGCCTCAAGATCCCATATGCCTTCTTGGAGAACAGAATCGGGGTTTCCAAGGGAGAAACAATGGTCCTGATGTACCCCTTACCCTGCAGGTCCTCTAGTTGTACCCGCAGCTCGCAAAGCTCCATGGGATCCATCCGATATGCTGGAGTAAATATAGGTGCCATCCTGGGGTAAAAGTCAAAGTAAAAGTCCACCTCTCTGTGAGGAGGTAGACCTGGTACATCATCAGGGAAAACATCCATGTACTGGTCCACCATTACAGGATAAGTCAGACTCTCTACATCAACCACTCTGAGGGTAAGGCTAGCCAAATGATGAGTGATAGGATGAACTCTCCTCCGACCAAGTCCATCCTGTGCTAAAAAGTCTCCCTTCTCACAGGTGAAGGTAAACCTGGTCCCATCCGTGTAGACACACTGCACATTGCACCTAATACAGTAAATCTGATTGTGGACAATAGATAACCAGTCCATACCCAAGATGACATCGTAAGGCCTCGATGCCACTTCAAGGAGATCCAAGCCGAAGCTCTCGCCTCCTAGAGTAAGCTCACACTGCCGACACCAGTCCGTAATCATTGAATTTTCTCTCGTAGGAGTCTCTAGCCGTAAGGATCGAGCAAATGACTCTGTTGGAATCTCTGAGCTCTGAATGAGGGCAGTGGAAATAAAAGAATGACTGGAACCTATGTCTATAATAACTACAGCGAAGGTGGAGTAGACAAGGATCGTACGTCGAGTCATCTCTAGAGCGCCATGATTGTAGGCCTCAGCTGCTTGGAGTTGAGCTATCACTTATCCACCTACTCCTTACAGTCAGGGTGGACCTATTTGTGGTGGTGGAGGTAATATCCCGAATCTTCATGCATCGCCAGATGCTTGACCATCTCCTTTTCCAATCCGCCTGCTCCCTATGGACCACCTCAATCGAATCTGTGTCTCTGCCTGGGTGGTCCTTCGACCGTCTTCTGAACATCTGTTCGGAAGGTTGGATAGTCATGAGCCATGTGACCATGATCGTCGCATGAGCAACACTGCCCACTCTTGGAAGGTCTTTCTCCACCTTGGGTGCCCACAAAACCGATCCTGAGTCATGTGGTCATGCACCTATAGGTCTGGTCCTCTTGGACCTCTGTGATGTTTGTCTACTGCCAGTTGCAGAAGACTCTGCTTTTTCATGATTGGTAGTGGGTCTTTCTTCTTGTGACTACACAACAATGAAGCTCTCCACCAAGAGGGATCTCTCTAACACCCCCGCCTGCGTCAGGATGCTGAGTTAGACCACCGAAGTCCTGATCTCTCGCATGAGTCCCTAATCAAAGGTCTGGGCCCTGAATAATGGGTACTGCACCATATCAGTGGAGTAGCATGTGAGGTATGTAAACCTCACAGAGTACTAACCTATAGTCATGATGCCCTACTGTAGATGAAGTAGCTCTGGAATGCGCACTCCGCAAAGAGTCGCTAAAACAAACTCCGCCCAAAACAGGCTCTCGATGTCTACTTAGAGAAGCGTTACCTCATCGTGGACCTGGAGCATCAAACTCCACCATGTGCCTGATACTGCCTGTAGAAGGCTGGCAGCAATAATCACCATGAGGTCATCTGGTGTCCCTACAAGACGGAAAACTATCACCACAACTTCCAACCATTCCTCATCCACTTGCAGGTATATCTCTCCCCTGAACTTGGGTGGCATCTACACTCGAACTCGTGCAACATAGTCAAGCGTCGTGCACCATATTCTACTGGGGTTGGTGGCATCAGTGGCCCAATGGGGAAAGGTACCGCTGGTGCCTTCACTGGAAAAGGGCCCTACACCGAGGCCTCGTCACTCGGTGGGCTATCTGTGTGTACAACTCTCAGAACTCTAGCCGGCTGTCTGCGTGGAGGCATCCTGAACTAAAACAGGTGCACTAAGTTTAAATGTTATACCTGGTAAGCTAACCTGGTTGAGATGACATAAAGAAAACTTTTGAAAACACACACGCAATCATTGTTTTCGTGCATTGAGTTGGAAATCAGAAGTTAGGGTCCTAGTGTATGGATACGTCATCCACTACACCAACATTGGACTCCCTGAACTAGAAACCACACTCATAACACTTAACCCTATTGCTTAACAGAAAAGATCCGAGTCCAATGTTTTGCGGTAGAACCGACTCCTCTGATACCAATTTGTCATGACCTATACCCTGGGGCCCGTGCCATGACTACCCCAAGCCAGCCTTCCATAGGCTAGGGGATGTAGACTAGCACCAAAGGCATAATTCCTTAAATCTTAGAATACATTGCCTTTATAACCTGTAACACACACACAAGCAAGCACACAGCTGGACGAAACACCATGTAAACTGTATAAGAAAATATTGCTGGAAGTTAAAGTGGACAGAATACATGCCCAAATGGAAAGTAAAAGTACAACTGAAATGAAATAAAACTAAAGAAAAAGAAAATACATCTACTGGATCGTCCTCCAAGGTTTCTACCTGAAGGGTAGGTACAGATTATCACCTCATCACTCCATATCTGTCTGACTCCTCTATGTACCGACAAACTGTATGGTCCACCTTCGGGTACCGTCCAGTCCTAGTACTCTCAGCCTCAATCAGCGTTGTCCGTCGTCTGCAACCAACACAACAAAGTGCAGGCATAGCCCATGTAGGGGTGAGTATAACGATACTCAGTAGGGACCCTGAGACCCTCAATGTCTCACAAAATCCAATAAGGATAAACCACGAAGTATGAAATCAATATATAACCCTACATAGGTATATGCCCATACATATACCTATGTTAATATGTAATCCATCTCAATCATGATGAAAACACAAACGTACTGACTCAACTCAACCAGGATTTTATTTTAGGGGTAGTATCAAGTAACATCCCTTGTCACGTTATTGAAACCTCAGCTGCTGGATAACTCCTTCTCAATCGAGTACAGTAAGCCTTCCACGACACCAAGTGCGCTTCCCACTAACCTTGGACTACTGAGGTACTCCTCCTGTCGAGTATTATGGGTCTTCCGCGTCACACAGAGGTGCTCCCCACTGTGGGTCTACCACATCACCAAGTGTGCTCCCCCTCGTATCCTGATGAGGTACTCCTCTTATCGAGTACTGTGGGTCTGTCGCATCACCAAACACGGTCCTCCATCGTGGGTCTTCTACAACACCAAGGCACTCCCCACTGGGCTTGTAAAGTCCCTCTGAGTCAAACTGTCAGCAGTCGTCTGGTCTTATCCAGCTACTAGGTCTCCGCACTACGCTAGCTCATCTCTTTGAGGTTCCGCTCCTTGAGCTACTAGTTGATACTCTAACTATCCCAAAGTCCCATGAAGAAGTATCTCAAATATACCCCAAACTCCAGTGGGGTATATTCAAAGATACCTCCATGCTTCAAGATTACCAGCGCCGCTGATGGTTCATTAAAAGGACATCTGGTGCCAATGATATGGCCAAAAGAAGGTAAAGTGTCGTAGTGGGCTTGGGTCTGGTCCATCCCGACCAGAACTGGTCCGGGCTGACCCGTTTTGTGTTTGGCATAGCTCATTGGGAGGGCCAACCCATTGGGATAGGCCTGGCGTGCTGGGCCCAACCGAGAAGGCCGTGAGGGGTCGCGAAGAGGCGAGAGGGTGCGGACCGGCCACGGGTCGACACAGGGGCGGTTCGGCCCGGAGGGCACCGCATGGGCGGCTCGGTCTGGAGGGCGCCGCGAGGGTGGCTCAGACTGAAGCGTGGGGCCTGTTTGGCTTAGAGGGCCATGGGGAGCAGCTCGGGGTGGCTCGGCCAGAGGCCTGGGTGGCATAGCCGGGGCCGGGGTGGCGCGGCCGGGGCCCGTTCTACCAGTAGGGGTGCGACCAGGGCATGACGCGGCAGGGGTTGCGGCGCATCGAGGGTGCGGCACGGCTGGGGCGCGACGCAGTTGGGGCCGGCTCGGTCGACGGCGGCACAGGGCCACCGTGGGTGGGAGGTCGGGGTGGCACATGTCGCGAAGTCCATGGGAGGTGGCGTCGTTGCCTTGGTCTCCTTCATTGCCTTTCTCTATATTGAAGAACAAAGAAAATCAACACAATAGTTATAAAGAGGAAAAGCCACATTATTTTGGCCCACACTCTCCGCATTTGAGAGGTAGAAAGTGGTTCATAAGAATAAAGAACATCAAACCCTCCTGCAAAGATTCTTCCCAACCCAAAAAAGAAAAGAACGGGTTTCATTTTTGAAGTGATAATCAAAAAACATTAACCCCTACCTCGGGTTGATACATCGACGGAGTCACAGGGAAGAAGACAAAGTTGTCATCATTCGTCGCATCTACCACACACCTCCAATCCCAAGCTCGTGCGTCAGTTTGTTGATGACGATGATGAGGGAAGGTCGGCCATCGAAGGCACCCAATGTCGGTTGCCTCCATAAGGCGCTTCTGAGGAAGAAGTCAAAGGAAGTTGACATTCTTCGTTGGGGAGCACGTTCTTTGTTTGAGAATGCATTCGTCATTAGAGAGCATAATCCTCCAAGTGTTCGGTGTCACATCACATTACCAGCACTTCGTCGCATGATGAAGACGTCCCAAATCCTCCTCCAAAACTCCATTTATATAGAAGAGTGGGTAGGTAGGTAACGATCATGGAATTTATGACGGTTCATTTATTAGGAACCTTCCTAAATTCCAACGACATTGTTTCTTAATTTAAAAAGGGGGAAAGCCAATTAACTAAGTTGGGACAATTAAAGGTATGTGTGTTGGCACAATTAATGTGGACGATGTCAAGAGGCTCCTCCACATTAATGAGGGGGGTTGAGAGTTTTTCTCAATTAAAGGGGGGTTTAGTCCCGAGTGGTCCCCCCCCACCATAACCTCTCACGGGAGGTTATGGTTTGGGTGGTCCCCACCACCATAACCTCGCATGAGAGGTTAAGGTCTGGTGGTACCCACACCTCAACTTCCACATGGAGGTTTAGTTCCAGTGGACCCCTCCTCCCAACACCCACATGGGTGTTGCAAATGAAAATAATAATTTCATACACTTTTATTTTTATTTTATTATTACCTGAAAAACCCAAAAACAAACTTTCACCCTCGACCAACTTCATCGAGGTGAAAGTATTCTTAAGAAAATACTAGCACTGCGAGTTCAACAGTTCCCTCAAATTTTAATTCCGAGCACCGGTTCAAATTTTAGAAAAACTCACTCGCACGTTTACTGAATGTACCCAAAAAAAAGTTCATAAATTCATTTCGGGCACTTCGGGCCTCAGAATCTTGTGCCGTCAATTTTCACAGACTCGTCAAATTCTCATATATTTTAAAAAAATACATGAAATTCTAGGTCTTTACATTAAATAACATGGGGAAGGATCTAGGAGATCCCATGTTTACTGAACAATATCACTTGGGCTTAGTGGGAACTATTAAAATAAGTGATGATTGTGCATTGAATTCAAATACTTACAATTACAAAAAGGTTGAGCGAGAAAGTTGTGGTTTAAACTCTAAAGGGGTGATAAAAATGACTTGTGGTAAAATATATAAGGATATTCAGGACTAGGAGGAACTAATTCATGGCTCTGATAGTCTGTTTAATGCTGAACAGGGGTCCAAACCAAGATGCACCTCGTCCTGTCTCAATCAAATCAACCATTTTGATAGACCGGGGGCTAAAAGATGAGTAGAGGGAAAAACAAAATGTCTCTCAAGAGTAGAGTTAGAGGAGGAGAGTTTTGGAAATTTTTTTGATGAAAATGAAATGGTAGGATATAGTAAATGTGTACAAATCCCAAGGAGGAAGAAGGGGCATAAAGAAAATAAACACCCATGGAGTTTCATTGTCACCAAGAAAAATAAATCCAAGTGGTGTAAAGACTACTCATGCCTACTATGAGGACCCAACCTTAAAATTTACATAATCTTGAATTAAGTTAATAATTCAGATTTATTATATTCTTAGGTTTATATCTTTACATAATTAGGTCATAACATATACATAACAATTTGATTATTACATGTAGACACTTCTACTCAGTATCCATTATTTTAATAAAATAAAAACTCTTAAAAGAAAAGTAACATGTTTAGTTCTATGATCCCATCCTTGACCCTATTCCACTTTAAGTGTTGTGAAAAACATTTCAAAAACATAGGATAAGCATAAAAAACTTTGTAATGGATATAAAAAGAAGGTAAAATATTAGTTTTTCAAAACAATAAGTTAAACATGAATACTTTATCATAATTAATACCTTTTACCTTTATTAAGTAGTAAATACTATTCAATGAATAAAAACTCATTACTTACCCATTTTTAACCAAAATATTACCATAAAACCCATAGAAATAACACATAACATATAAAGGTAACTTGGGACATAGACATACTTAAATGGAATAACCATACGGTCAACTTCTATACATATCATTAAATGGAATACCCATATGACTGACTTCCATACCCAATGCATTGGAGGTTATAACATAACCACCCATCCTTGGTTTATCAGAGAACCACCCATAATTTGGTTTATCACATAACCACCCATCAAATGCCCAAGTACCATTACAGAATCACAACACATAGAATATTGTAAATATCAACATTTTAGTAATAACATTTAATTTGAAATCACAAGATACCATATCAAGGTATTGAAATACTCATTCCATGTGATAACCAATTTTCAATACCAACACATCCAAAAAAACACTAAGGGGATTCTTTTTCATTTTAAAATCCTTAAGTCTTATAGAGGAAATCAAATAACTATTACGGCGACATAGAGGTCATTGTTGCCGCATATGTTAAAAAACAATACTTTTTTTGTTTAGTAAAACACTTCATAGAAAAAATAATCCCTTTGAATGACAATAAAATTTAAATGGTTTTATTTTACACCTTATAAAATAAAGAGTTTTATATTATCAAAACATTCCTTAATGAAAGGAGATTAATACAAAGTCCCTTACCTCGTGTCCTACTTGACTCGTTCGTTCATTAATTTCATGAATAATAATCTTAAGTTAATTTCTACTTGCTTAAAAACATTTTTAATGTTTATTATTCTTTTTATATCACTTATTACAATTATATAACAAGTATTTTATTATTTTAGTTCATATTGGTCATTTTATCGATGTTCGGAACATGAGTAAAAAAATGAACTTGTTATAATTACAAATTGTCCATGTTGTCAAAATTAAATTATCTCCAGAATGATATTAATAATTTTAGATATCATATATATCATATATATCCAGTATATAAGTATTTATATCCTGTATATATTTATTTAGAATAATCCATAACATTTGGATATAAGAAAATGAAATGTACCGTTCATGGAGACGGTAAGCCGTACGTATGCATGAACGTTACTTTTATTTCTTTTTCATATTTAATTGAAAGAAAAATAAATGATATATAGGTATATTATAATTTAAGTATAATATACATGTTATATATTTTACATAAGTTCATTGATTCCATCCTTTATATGTTCCATGTATAGGATGAACGAGTTATATCATTTAGAGGGGGTGGTAGTCCACACTTACTCAAATGAAATTATCGTATTTATATAACATGAAAAGTGTAAAGGTATGTTCTAAATGATAAATAAAGAAGAAAATAGATAAAATAAATATCATATATATCATATATAATTACAGTTCTATCATAATGGTCACCATGATAGGTGGTAGGGGAAAATCGAACAATCATCATTTCGTAAAGAAAGAGTTCGTCGTACACAGAAACAATATGTTCATATCCATTAGATAGAGGTGTGTGTAAGTGTAGTTCGAATAATTATCATAAAAACAAACTAGTATATTTATTATAATAGTTTTTTTAATATAAAAAATGAATAATAATAGAATTTTAAGTGGAGAAGGAAAAATAATTGAAAGAATATTTGGATAAGACGTTACCTCAAATCGGGTAACTTCTTTCGATTTAAGCCATAGGGCTATCTTGAAATGTCTTCCACCTAAGGGAAGCCTTAAAGGAGGAATATAGGTCTTTTGGGATATTATTTGGGTAGATTTTGGATGATATAATGGTGCTTGAGAGGTGTGAGTAATTGATTAGATGTGATGTCCTTTTATAAGTGGGAGGAGGGGTTCCTTAAGAAAGTTTGAAAATATTATTTTATTATAAACTGAATTTAAATTTCAAAAGGTCCCCAACTCATTTAACTCAAATATATGGTGTTTAATTTTCTAAATACTATTAGACAACGAGTTTTAGATAATTTTAGGGCATAAAATTAACCTTATCTTTTTTTCTTTAACTCTTAGTTAACTAATTTATCTTTTACCATGTCCTCTTGTATATTCATACTATATAGTTAATATATTTACTATAAAATTACAAGAGACCCAAAATAAATAATTAATGAAATTTTTATATCATATATGTCAATTGGAAAAATCATCTATTTTTAGTATTATTTTATCATTTAATAAAATATTAATTGTTTAAAAAACCCATTCATGTTAATTTATAAACTATTCATATCAAGACTTTTAAAAAATCTATAACAACTTGATTGTTTTGAAAAAACATCTTTAATTAAAATATAACAAGTCATAATAATTCATAAAATTTTTGGATGACACAAAAAGTTTCAAAATAAATTTATGTTAATATTTATAATCTTATTTATTTAAAACATTTATTAATGATGTAATCATTACATCATCATTGTGTCATAAATAAATAAATTTATATTATTTATTAAAATTATAAATAAAATTCCACGATGTAGGAAATATTTTTATAATTATATTTACTATTTATAGTCAAAGATATCAATTATATAACCCCACATTAAAATTGTTTTGGAAAAAATATATATGTTTATGATATTTTTATTTTTAAATTAAATAAAATGTTATTAATGTAATTATTTTACCCAAGTGGATTCAAAAGGCCAAAACATATACCCAAGGATTTTATTGGCCATCCATGACTCATAAAATAAGGTTAAGACAAGTGTTAAGGTAATTTTATATTATTATAATATTATTTTTACCTTGAATTACCCTATTTACCTTTTATCGTGGTAAATAAAAATCAAAAGGTACTATTCACCAAAAATTATTTTCATCCTATTGAACAACATTTTACTTACTCATGGAAACCATGTGTTTCATATTTTTTAAATTCAATTCATAAAAGCGGTAAAATTTCATTTAAATGAAAAATTCGATTTTTTAACTACTATGTAGTGTTTTTGACTATTTATAAAGAATTGAACGTTTTCTGAAAAATGCCAAAAATTCACCCAAAGATAATTTTGATATTAAGAATTCAGAAATGATGTCTATTTTAACAAATTTGAAAAATATAAGTTTCATTAATTAATTTAAAATTAATTTCTGTTGTCAAAATTAGAAAGTGTGTTTTTGAAGAAGTAAAAAACTACGAAAAAATATTTACATGTGTTCATGTCCAATTTCAAAGATAAATTACTTACAATGACCAAAATTGTATTAAATGGGAAAAATATCATCCAATTACACTTTAAAACCAATTTAATGTGCAATCTACCTATATAAATAAATTATATTAAAAGGTAGTTTTGAATTAAAATGCATTATTTTTCACTATTCATAAAAAATGGGATTTATCAGAAAAATAAAAAAAATGACCCAAATTAAATTTTTATATCCTGATTTTAAAGAAGAAGTTTATTTTATTAAATTAAACATATTAACGTGACAAAAACTATATTTAAAAAGGATTTTCCATCAAAAGGCTGTAAATTTACCTTTTAAAGAATATTAGAGCATTTTATTCTTAAAATCCAATTCATTCTTATTTTAAGCCTCTAAAATTTATTGGATAAAAGTAAAAACATTTAACAAACATGTTTAATCATATTTTAGTTATTTATGTTCATTCTCTCCAATATAATGGCTATGCGTTAACTACCATTTATTATAATAATAATATTATATTATTTTTCTCTATAACTCAATGTTGTGTGAAATGTAAGATTTCAAAGAAACCCATTTTTGTGCGTTGAGTGTGCTATAAGACATATAATACCCTTTAATGTAAAGATAATATTTAATTCAAAAATATTAATAAATATGGAAATTTCATATTATTTATTTACCTGGGATGTTACACCTACCTAGACCAATGGAGACATGTTCGTCCAAAAAAGGTGGAAACTTTAAGGTACAGGAGATCCAGGAAGTGGTATGTATTAAGGAGGATCAATATAAATGATACACTATGACCACATAGAAAAAATTAGGATAAAATGGTGGGGGATTTTCTAGATGTCTTAACATTCATTCAAGTGGATATAGATGAGGAGGAAGGGGAATAACATAGGGTGCTGCAACTGCACTCTGAGGATGTGAGGCTGGAGGGGGAGGTTTCATATGATGTGTCCTTTCAACATGGATAGAAGCAAAAGTTAGTTTCAGGTTCTAAAAATTCTCTATAATTTCTCATGCACTTAGGAGAAAAATTAATGGAATATGTAATTATGATTAATAACACACAAGAAGAAGTAGAAAGATGGTGGGAAGAATCATACGCATGGGAACTAATCATGAGAAGAGTGCATGAATTGAAAAGCATGATCTTATAACGATAATAGGTTTTAATAAAGGGAAGAAAAATAAATATTAGTACATCCAAACCTGGGAAAAACTATCATATCACTTTGAAGAGCTTATAAAGGACTATCCAAACTTATAGGTAACCACTATATCCTGGAAATTATTTAGGGGGAATGCTTCCAGTAGGCTTAAGTTATCTTTTAAAAATTACATGGTTTCTTTTAGATTTGTATCTCAGTGAAGCTTTAGGTTTCTCACTATTCCCTTAAAATTGTTTTTGATAATAAAAATTCAATTTTCAGAGATGGGTTCTAGTTATTAATAAATTAGTTGGATATGATATAGATCTTTTATGAACAAACTGATTATTTTTTTCATGTTTCCAAATTTTATTGAACTATACGATTATTATATGGATCAGTATGTAATGTAATGAATATCCACCTATTAATATTTGATATTTATGAATGAAGAGAATGGGTTACTATAGTTGGTATTATATTAAGGTTTAGTTAACCATTAAAATATACGATGAGATAACTAAAGTGAGAACCTTGGGGATAACTCTATGTATATTATAAAACCCTAATTTTTTGGAAATGATCATGAATAACCTAGGTTAAACCTTTGGTTTCCTAGTATAAAGGGTTATGATTTAGATATCCTATAAACAATTTTTCATAATTATATGGTTTTCCACTATGATTATTGTTTCTCAAACCATGCTTTTTTTATTTTATTCAATCGGTGGAAATATGATGATTCATGAAAACACTTGATGTGATGGATAATGGAATGATTTTACCCATGATAAACCAAATGGAAAATCATATGGAATGAGAAACCTTAGGATTATTCCTAATCAACTATCCTATTATATGATTAAAAAATATAACTTGGATGAGTTTCCAAAACCACATAACAAGAGAAAGATGGAGTTATGTGAAGACTGTGGAGGGAAGAATATTAAACGTCCAAAATGTTGAGAATGTGGGAAGAAGTACATAATGGAATGACATAGAAAAATGATAAAATGTTTTGAGTGTGGAAAATATGAACAAAGGTTGAGTAATTTACAAGGAAAAATGAAATGTATAGTTACCAATATAGTCTAGAATATCTGTTTCCCAATGGTATCATCGAAGGTTGAAAGTTTTAAATGTGGAAAATATAGAAATTACACAAATTGATGTACTAAAGGAAGATCAAGATGAGTGTCAACAAGGTTTTATGAGAAACATTTTTTATTTTGATGACAATGAGACTACAAATGACATATGAAAAAAATGTTGTATTATGGAATAAGATAATGGAGCCTAATTAATGGTGAAATATTGAAGTGAAGTGATTAATTTTTTTTGTATTGGTATTTAATAATTATAAATTGATACTTTTCGATATTATAATCATGAAACATCTTATGATTATTCTATAATAGTTTTATTTAAGGATTTTAAAACATATATTAAATAGTAATAACAACTATGAAATGTGAAAATTTCTAGTTAGGATAAAGAGTTGAATAAAACAGGTGGGATAGTATTGGTGAACATAAAATTGGTTAGGGATTTGATGAAATAGTGATTTAGGTAATATTTGATTATGTTTATTGCATATTTGGTTTTACGGAATATATTAAATAGTATATGAACTTATTTGTGGAATAAATATTGTTTTAATTTTTGGAGGCATATATATGTTCATGTGAGGTTAGATTATAAGTTATGGATACTATCATAGGTGTAATTTTGATCATAAATTCAATAGAATCAACACACATTTTTAAGATTTAAGTGATCATTTCAGAGGTGATTAATGATATTTTTGACGATTGGATTTAGAATGTCAATTAACTTCATTATAAATGATTTTATGTTTAAAGTATTATAGAATTTCTAAGGGTATTGTATTTATAAGGACCGTTTCCATTTTAACATGAAATAATTCATATATTGGTTTAATGATTTCCATTTAATTAGATTAAGGTTATTTTATCAAGATGTAAGTAAATTAATCATTCATGGCCTTTACATCCTTAAAAAATTATTTAATAATCACAATCATGGAAAAATATTGTTCAAATAATTACAAAATCGTTATCAATTTCCAAATCACCTGTAATAAAATATTTGATCCATCCAACACATTTTCATTTATCCAAAATTAATATAGATACCAATTTATTTTTATATGATTTCCAAATATAAATTGATACATCTCATTGGATAAGGTAAATTCGACAAAATAATTCAATATTTATTTTCTGGAGATATGGATTTCATGCTAAAAGATAAATGGTATATCAATAGAATAAAAAAGGCCATAATGTCTAGATTTAGGGTATACATTAATTTTTTTGTCTTATATGTTTAAAAAATAATTCAGTTTATATTGAAAAATAATAAGTATATATTTCATGTCATATATTTTTTGGTATAAAGTATTAAGTTATAAGAAAAAGAAGGTTGATTAATGATTTAAAGAAATTTAATATATTTTTCATAATTATGAAGCAGTGATATTTTATAAAAATTATGAGAACCATGAAACACCTATTTATTTTTCTATATTATGTTTTTTCCCAAAATATAGAAATATATGTTAGATGGAATCATTACATTAAAATGGATTAGTGAAAAGGTGATAATTTTTGGGAATGATTTATTGAGTTTGATAAATGTTTTGAGGTATATTTAACCATTAAGTTTAAGATGTGAAAATAGTTATTTTAGGAAGAATGACTTTACATTTGGTGTAACTATATTTAAAGGTATTGATAACCTTTAGAGTTTATATTATCATTGATTTTGAGAGAGTTATGGATTATTACAATTCTGGAACATTGTTTTATCAAATGTATAAAAAAATTAGATATTAATCAGAGGAATAAATTCTTTATTTCAAGTAAGTATATTACCATAAGATATTAGTTTAAATGATAAATTAATTACTACTTTTTAAGATAAGGTTATTGAAAAAAATGTTATCCTATTATCTTCTTTTCTAATGAATATATGGAATTTTTCACACATCAACGGGCTGTAGTTTTGTGGTCGTTCACTTTCTTACGATTAATGTTCCTTGTCACTCTCCATCATCATTTGGAAGTTAATTTTTTTCATCCATTTCCATATCTTAACATCCCAATAATTTTAACCTCTTTTTAAAAATAGTTTTTTATCCTAAATGACCTTAATACTTTTGTTTATCTTTTATAAAGAGGATATTTTTTTACCCTTTTTACAATGTTGGTTTTCACAAAGGAATTTTTAAATGTCAAACCCTTGATTACCAAAAAATAATTATGAGGAAACAATTAATTAAAGGTTTAGAATGTAAATACCAAATATTTTATGAAATATTTCTTTAAAATATATTTAACTTCTTCTATAGCATGCATTACATGCAACAAAGAGTTTATTAAAACCGCGATATACTATTTAAAGTATTATTATTTAATGCTATTTTCTAACTGCTAAATTGGGGGGTATGAGTTGGATAAAACGAGTTATGAAATATATATAAAGGTTATACTCAATATAAATTTATTGATAAATTATTTGTAATTAATCAATTAATTATTTATAAAATTAATTTTATTCATAAAAAAGAGGTTTTCTTCAAATATGATTTTATTTCCTTTCAATAAAAAATATTATAATTTATTTTTCAAGTTTGAGAAAAAAATATTTTTTAAAAATAAAATATTTTTTTAAATCACCATAAAAAATTATATTAGGGTGAATATTTGGAATTTTTTTGAAAATATTGATTTTTTAGTGAATAGCTAAAAATACCGATTTTTTACAACTATTACTTCTTTTTAGTAAATAATGTAATTATAATTAGAATTATATAATTTTTATTATTAAATTTACATATGATTATTTTTTTAATAATAAAATTAATATCATTTTAATTATAAATTTTCAGGATTTCGGTATAAATCTTTTATTATGATTAAAAACAATTTTTTTTCAGAAAACTATTTTTAAATGCATAATGTTTTTACATTTTATTTATTCAAAATAACTGGTAGTGAGGAATTATTTAAAGTAAATTTATATATTATATAACTATATATATATATATTTAAATTCATATAATGAATATTCATAGTCATAGAGTTAATGAAAAATCATATTTTCCTTGTAAAATAAATTTTCTTAAAAAAGGACTTACATCACATTTTACAGATAGATTTTAAAATTAATTTCTACCACCTATAGGTATGGAATTTGATAAAATTATTTATATACTTATAATTATGTGTTTCAAATTTGGTAAATATTCCCCTTTTATTTTTGGTCCATTTTTATAGTAACTGTGGTAAAATTTATCACCTCAGTAAAGGGTAAATCAATTTATTCTAGGTTAAAAGTACATTATAAGGTTATAATTTTTTATATTAATGATTATTATATGAAATTAATAATATATTTTTAACTATATTCTAAAATTTCAAATTGTTTAATGGTCACACATTAATGAAAATGTCCAATATAATATTTAAATCAATGAATGTTACAAAATTTCACTATTTTTCTAAATATATCCTACATGTCTACATAAGGAAAAAAGAAAGTTACAAATAAATTTAATATTTATGAAACAATTTTTATTATATAAATTTATTTATAATTTTTAGTAATTATATAATGACATTAAATGTTTATCCAACACCGATGCAATATTTCTCAACTTAATAAAAAACTTAATAAATTATATTAAAAATATTACATGTAATATAATTTTAGTGAGTTAATGTTTGAAAAAAATTAGATTAACATTACATATTTTTTATTTTTAAATAATTATATTCTAATTTAAAAAATTCATTTATGTATTTTAAGTCAAATAAATAGAATAACGTCTAAATTGGAAAAATTGATATTTTATCAAAATAATATTTCATGAAACTACATTAAAATAAAAAAAATTAAAATATGAAAATGGATAAAATATATAGGATAAAATTTCTTCCCTTTACTATTTGTTGGATTTTTGACCATTTTTATTGATAATGACCTAAACATATTCTAATCGTTTACAAAATTACAAGGTTTTCCCTCCCCTCAATTATAATCGGGCACCCCTCCTTTAACTTATACATAAAACTTTTATCACTATATATTGAAAAAATATACCCATTAATAATATAAAAATCCCCATACACATTCTATAGGTTTTATCATTTCAAAAATAAAAACCCTATAACCACTAAGAGGATATCTAAAAAAGTTATTTCAAAGAACAAGTAATCGCCTTAACTGATCACTTTATTTTTAATTACTCTTTCACCATATAGAAATCTATTATGTTATTAATGAAATAAAAATTTGATTATATTAAATATACTAAAATGTTATTATGATTATGAAACCACATCTGTTCACCCTCTTTACATCAAATGGGAACTGAAAGTATCACTCATGCCTATGTACAACTTACCATCTCTACACAGCGATAAAGTTCATTTTCCATCACCATCTATCATTGATAATTATTATGATGGTTTCAATGTTTATATATGATATTTATGATATAATTATGATTATTTAATGATAATTTCATATATTCCTTATTACCTTTGAAATTGTTTGAAAATAATAATGTCGTTCATGTGTACGTGTGGACTACCACCACCAAGAAGAAATGTGAATTTTATTCATTTTGTTTTAGTGGGATGGTAATTATGATAGATTTAATGAATATATATGATATATAAGATATAATAATGATTTTGTGAATTTGAGTTATTATTGATCTTCATTTGATTCAATCCATTAACAAATGAAAGTAGTGTTTATTCTTATAAATGTATTACCGTCTCTATAAACAGTGTAATTCATTTTTCTATCTGTATATTTTTTGAATGAAAATAAAAATTTATATAATTAATATATATGATATTTATATCACTATTAAAAAAATATATATTATTTAACCATGATCAAAATAAAAAAACTACCGAACAGGAACATTGATGAGAAATATTGCAGATATCAATCAGAGTAGTGATTTTAATAAATAAGTGTTAAAAAAAGAGTGATAAAAGATTATAGTTAAATAATATATGGTATGATATATATTATTATGTTTATGAATTATATTTATAATAAATATATATTTATTATACCATATGTTCCAATGCGTATGATGGAACTTTAGCCTATGGTAAGAGATTTTCATGTCACTTTAATTTAGGTGGGACACATTCCATATTCACCATTTGTTTATTTTTTATGGTTTATACACTACAAATAAATGTATTTTAGGATTATTATCATGAAAAGTATGGGATATATATATATACCCATATATCGTTCTTCATTCATGGTAATTATGATTCAAATGTTACCAAAGTGGTAAGAGTTAATGTTACAATCACATTATTTATTGGGATTGTTTGTGGTTAAGCTATAATGGTGAAATATTATGATATAAATATAAATAAACCCATAAAATTTCTTATACTATAGTTATTTCATGAAAATACATGTTTTAATTTATTTTTCCTCACCTTAGGTACTCAATATATTGAAAATATTGTTTACTGAAAATACTCTTTATTTCTCTCTGGTAAAAAAACATTTTTATTCCTTATCCATGTTTTCTAGATAGATTTAATGAAGGAATTTACTATTATTATATGATTGTTTCATGTCATTTTTTCCCATGTTTTAATTTTTTTTATTTCTTTGAAGTAATATTATTATCTTTTCCCAATGAGGTACTTTTAAAAAACTTGAAAATGAATGTTTTACATTTAACTTATATGGCATGAAATAATTTACCACCATAATGAACACTCAATTATTTGAATATTAGTTTATAAGTTACCATATTTATTTTTAAATAAAATTATTTATGTAATATATGATATTTGTTTTATATTTTAAATAAGTTTTTTGAAAATGTTAAGGTTATTATCCTAGATAATGTTTTAATGATCTTTTAATAGTATTGTTATTCATCAAAGACAATAACCCTTAATTTAACATATGAATTACTAGGGATATGATCCATGGATAGAAACTATTTTATTTATAAGGACAATTTATGTTTATGATGACTATATATTTAGGAAACATGTTTCTTTTCCATGGGTTATGATATGTTGCGATGTTTATGGAACCAATTTTTTATCATGGGTTCTAAAATGATTAATATTTTATGATCCCGTGAATCAAATATTAATGGTTTTCATTATGTGAAGGGGTTTAGGTTATAAACAAATATTCTAGTCACATTATAACCAAGGATTATGGTTACTCTATAGACAATGATGGTGGTAATGTTATAACCAATGGTGGTGGTTACATCATTACTAATTATAGTGATTATATTACAACCATGGTTGGTGGAAATGTTATAACCATGTTAGAGTGGGAAATATATATCCCTTCAATGAATTTGGTAAATATTGATATATCAAGATATAAAAAAGATTGAAATTGTAGTGAACCCATTTAAATAAGGTAATTTTCCACTATAAGAGTATTGGTAGTGAATGTTTATAAATATGATGTTTTGGGGAGTGAACCCATTCTGTAATTGAAGTCTTGGAAATGAGGCTTGAGTACTATGTAAATTATTTTATATACTTAGGTTTATGAAAAAAACTTATTCTTGAAGATAACGGTATGATTTATTTTCTCATGTTGTTTGATTCCTTTATGATTCCTGTTTTATGACCTACCATGATTTTTTCCATGACTCAATATTATGATATATGATTTTCAGGGTATAATTTTCAAATTTTATGATCATGTCATCAAACTATTATGCTCATGTTTTTATAAAGATATCCTTGATATATCCATTGTTTACCTTTACCGAGCATATGATATCACCCTTTTATATATTTTATTTTCCTATTTTATGAACAATGATACTAATAATGATATGTATAAAAATGATGGTAGTTATATTTAATTTAATGGGAGATTATGTAGATATTTTATGAAATATTTATTTATATGTCCATGTTTCTAAAGGTACTATTCATATATGATTCTAGCATGGATCATTAAATAAAATAATGAATACTAATCTATTAATCTGTGAAATATATGTATAAAATTATTTGTTATCTATATTCTTCTTCTAGAAAAATGTTAGGAAATTTTACGGAATCGTGTAAATGATAGATGCAATTGAAAAATGTGATTATGAACTTCCTAATATGAAGGGAATTGGAATTGAGAAATTCCTAATGATGACAAACCACTTAAATTAGCTAATGAATAATAAAATAAACCATGTAGAGTATCATAATTCATTAATAAATGTAAAACTAAAATTTAAATCTTTCATGTGTCAATGACCACATATTTTTAGTGGAACCTCTAATTCATTGATCACAAAATAATCTATAAATACTATAAAAAATGTATTTTCTATTCTCTATTATTATGAGAAATAGAATATTATGTTGGTAGTATATCTCTTAGAGGGAGAATCAAATCAGTGGTGAACACTTATCAATAACGTAGATTCCCAAAATTAGGTTGAATCCATGGGGTGGGAACACTATAAAAATTATTTTTTGAACAATAATTTTCCTCATACCCTCCAAACCAAGATGGGGATGTAATTACGTTAGATAAAGTAAATGGATAATGAAGAGGTGTGAAGTTATGAGACAAAATTAAGAAGTCTTCCATGATACAATTCGAGTTTTTCATTGATTTTAATTTGACGATTGGTTGGTTTTTGTGGGATATGAAAAAATATAAGGGAATCACTAGAAATTATAGAATTTGGGAGTTAAAATTAAATTTTATGATTTAATATAGAAGTGGAAATGGATCTTATATAGGTATAGTGGTCTGATGGACTGATTGATAATAAGAGGTGGATAAGGATAAACATAAAAATATTGATTATGAAATAAATGGAACAAAACAAAAAAGACCTTTTTGAAATAAGTGTGAGAATAAGAATTCCTAAAATTTTCTACAAACAAGTATATTCTGATAAATTTATGGAATACATGGTTATATATCTTGATAATATTTTGGATATGTAATGTCTCATTTCAATTTTGGATTTCATTATGGGAAGGAATCTTATAGTGGGTGGGTTTGGGTGTTTATTTGGCTGGACTTTTAACTGGTTGGATGTGTCTTTGGTCTACACATATCCTTAAAAGTGTCATTAGATAATTAAAAATGTGTATTGTGGAGGGAAAACTCTATTAACCAAAGTAGTGGAAAAGGGAGAAAGGCTGTGTTTTTCAATCATGATAGTTTAAGTTGAGGCTCTAAATGATTTATGGTAGGCACGATAATCATACACTCAGATCTATGAAGTATATTGTTTGATTATGGTTCTACAAATTATTTTATTTAATTCATGTTTGAAAAGAACGTCAAGTTAAACAAAAAATATTAGTAGTGGAGTTTTCAATTAAAAACCTTGGAGTAACTATTCAAGCATCCAATATATAGAGGGATTACTCTATTAACTTGGATGAGTACAATCTCTCTAAAGACCTGATGGTCATTTAAAGGGTGGATGTTTACCTAATTCTAGGGATTTATTGGCTATCAATGTCTAATAAAAAGATCATATATAAAAGTAAGGATTTTTTTTTCTTAAAAGGAAAACATATAATTATATTCAAGGGATAGATATCGTAATATGAGCCTTGTAAATGACCACCCTATTTCATTATTTATGGAAATGTTTGGTGAAGAAGAATAATAAATAGAAAGTATAATGAAAGGATATGTATCCATTATTTTGGAATACAATGACTTGTTTTCTAAATATTTACTTATAAATTCCCCGGAAAGAAAGGTAGATTGATCAATTAAATTAATAGTTGTATCCAATACAATATATAGGACCCCATATAGAATAGAATTTATTGAGTTAGTGTAATTAAATAACTAACCTCAAAATCATTTGTAGAAGTGTTTTATTCAACCAAGTGTTTCTCCTCAGGGAGAACCTATTATCTTTATAAAGAAAAAGGATTGATAAATGTGACTATGATATAACTATATAGAACATAATGAGATCATAATGAAGAAAAAAAATAATCTTATCCAGGGATTGATGATTTATTCGACGAGCATTGTGGGGATAATTTCATCTCTAATATTGACATATAATCAGGGTATCATTAAATGAGGGTGAGGAAGGAAGATATCACAAAGAATGTATTCCTATAAAGATATGAACATTATCTATTTTTATTAACTTTTAAATGACTAATGCTCCTTCCATATTTATATATTTTATAAATAAATTCTTTAGGGACCACTTTGATAAATATTTGGTTGTGTTTAATGACAATGTTATAAAATATTCTAAATTTTTTAGGGGAATGACAATCATTTAAGGGTCATATTTCGAACTCCAAGTAAAAATAAACTTTTCTATAAACATAGAAAATGTGAGTTACACTTACAATAACATTATTGGGACACATTTCGACTAGTGAAGAAATATCAATAGATCATACAAAGACAAAGGCCTTATAGGGGTGTCCATGTCAAAAAACTGTAACATTGATTCATAGTTTCCTTGGTTGAGTATAAAACTATATAAGGGATGTGAAAAAAATAAATGTTTCTTGTCTACTAACCATGTTAACTTGAAAGGGAGTAAAGTTTATCTAGAAAATATAGTGAAGAAAGTTTCAAATAACTAATGAATAGGTTGGTTAGTACACCCATGCTATCTTTACGCTCTAATGGAGAAGTATTTTTCATTTGTTGGGATACATCCATTAGTTTATATGGATGTGTACTCACAAAAAATAATAAATGGGTTTACTATACTTTTACATAGTTAACTCCTCATGAACCAAATTATTATACCCATGATTTGGCATTATCTATAGTTATATTTACATTAAAGATATGGAGAAACTATATTTATGGGTAGAAGTGTGATATATACATATAACACCATATAATAAAGTATACATTCAAACAAAAGGAGTTTAAAAGGAGACAAAGGAGGTGGTTGTATCCCTTTAAGGACCATTATTTTTCTATTCATTATATCCCTAGAACATAAAAAATAACCAACGCATTGAGTTGGAATGAACACAATGTTTTTATGATGATGTGGATTGAAGAGAGCATAATTACCAAGGACCTGTAAAAAATATTCAAGGAATTTTAAAGAGAAGGTTTACTACCACCACTATCCCATGTTATTTCCCAATCATCATTAAGAGAGTAGATCAAGAAATCAAAAAGAGACGAAACTAAGTTACAAAATAAGATAAAATATATGAAAAATGGGAAGATATATGAGTTAATGTTTGATCATGATAGAAAAAATGAGGTTTGGTACAAGGATGTGTATCCCATCTAACATAGAGTTAAAGAAAGAGATGATAAATGAATCTCATAGGTTTAAATTATTTATACATCATAGAAGAACCAAAATGAATTGAGATAGGAATGATCATTATTGGTGGTAAAACATGAAAAGTTTTATTAATTACTATGCTATAAGTTTTATTTTATTTTATCAAGTGATGATAGTGAAAAAATATCCCAAACGAGTGATCCACCACTACCCATACCTATATATAATTAAACAGTAAAACTATGAGATTTATTTCAAGCCTTCATAATACATCCAAGGGAAATAATTTCATATGGTTAATCACTGATAGTTTAAAAAAAGTATTCTAATTTTAAAACCAAACAAGAGGACGCCTTCCTTATGTTATTTGCTCATTTATATATTTTAAATGTGGTGATTTCTCTTGGGGAATGGCTATAAATTCCTTCATACCGTGATCTAATATTTAATTATACGGTTTGAAGGTTCCATTTAAAAGATATGAATAATAAAGTAAACCTTAACACATAAAATCATCTGAAAATTTTTGTAATGTAAAATAGGAATACTGAAACATTAAATTACATATTGATGGAAATATCACTTAATTTTTAATACAAATGGGATCAATATATTACACTTATTGAATTATACTTAACACCATTTCTCACTTGAATACTCAAATGTATCATTATGAATAACTCTATGAGAAGATTTATTGTACTCTAAAATGCAATGATGAAGTCAGATAATGAAAACTATTGGTATTATACACTATGAAAGACACTATGGATAAGATTCATGTGATCCCAAAACATTTCAAGGATGCTTAGATTTAAAAAGAGTGGTATGTTGGCATAATAACCCTTCTCCTTATTAAACATTAATATATGATTTATTACATAATATTACATGTAATCAAACCTAAAATATTGATAAATATAGTATCATTGGGAATTAGTTAAATTACATAACAATTGTAAATAGGAAAACATCATCTTTATTAAAAACATATTTAACATGCCCATCTTATTCCTTCATACTTAAAACTCCATGGGAAAACCTGGGAACATACATTAGAAAGGGGTGATCTATAAAGGATAGTAAAGGAATACACATGTTATAACATGTATAATGTAATACATGTTAGAAAATAGGAATATTAATGGGGCATAAAAGGAGTGAAAATTATAAACATGAACAACAATACATGACGTAACATGATAACATAAATGAAAAAATGGGAAATGTGGAAACAACTTAAAACACTAAATTATAAACATAGGTCAAGGATAACTACCAATACATCATGATGGAAAAAGTCTCTCAAAATAATCTAGTTTACTACATTTCCAAACATTACATCTAATAAGACTATACATTACCCAATGTATTGGAGTGCTGTAGAATTCTAGGCACAACCACCCCTTTCATTTAAATCTCACTCTTAAGTGTACCACATAGATCGTAAAACATGGAATCATTTATCATAAAATTTTATTCCAAGATCATTGAGTGTGATATAACTACATGATAATCCCCAATCAATAAGTATAAGTGCATAAAGTTGAAAAATATTGATATAAAATTGGTATGGTTATTCACTACATAATTGTTTTGGCATGGAAAATCATGGTGACATTTATACAACATAACAATATCACTTAATAATTCATAAATTTTTTTGTTGTGATAGAAATTGTTATCTACTAATTTGGAAATAAGATAGTTAGTAATAGATACATTTAACAAAATATTTCACCCTAAGTATTTTGAAATAGAAGTCGTAAGATAATAAGGAGACTTGAATAAAGAAACGAAGGTGAGGATCCCTTATTAAATTTAGGAATGGTAATGGGTGTACATAATGTTTTTTGGGAGGTATTAATGAGCGTGAAAGGGGTATATAATCACACTGACAAAAAATTTAAATTAAGGGGGGATAAATAATAACATATCCCAACATTTAAAAAATTGAAATCTAGAGGCATAACATAAATTAGGAGCTTGAATTCAAATGAGAAGAGAGAAATCCCTTACTAAATTTTGGAATAATAATGTATTAGGTAATGGTCAAATAATCACATATAATTCAAATAACATAAATTCTAAAGTAATTAAATGATTAGAAAATAATGAAAATATAATAAATTGAAATTAAAAATTCAAATTTCAAAGAAGGTTCTTGCATTTAAAGGAGAAGAGGAAGGTCCCTTACCTTGAGAGTGTGACTCCAAATGCTTAGAAGTGGATTATTAACAGCTTGGGGGAAACCTAGTTAGGACTATAGAGAGTGGAGGGAGGCGTAATGATTTGATCAAAGTATTTTTAGTGAAGATAAATTGGTGATTGGGTGTGTTTATATAGGAAATGATTATGTAATTATTTATTATTTCTCAAATATTGGTTTTTGGACTCTATATAATAAACTAACCAAATCCCAAAAACATATAATGGTTTTCTCAAATATTTTCTTCCAAATGGGAGTGGTTTTCATTATTTTCAAAGATCAATGGCTGACCATAATAAAATAATACCCTTGGTTATGTGGAAGCGAGTAATACTCGTAAAGAAATTATTTTAAAACCATAAAATATATTAATGGTTTTGGAGGATTCATAAAGGCTTTAGAAAATTAATCATATAAACATAAAATAAAATTATTTTAAATTTAAAAATAATTTTAGGTCATGGATACCCTTTATAGTATTTATAACATCACTTTTGGGTCATTATGAAGTCATAATACACACCTTATATTTATACAATGCTTCATTTTACCCGAAAATTTAACTGCATCAGAAAAATATGAAAAATTCACCAAGAATAATTTTGAAATTATTATTCAAAAAATAATATTATTTTTATAAAAATAATTTTCTAAATAGTTGTATTTTCACTTTTAAAATATGAATGAACCTTTATTGAGAAATGATGGGTTTTGACAATAATAATTTTTGACCCCTTATAAAAATTACATTTTACCTCATAAAAATTGTATGATCATTTATTTTTAATAAAAATTATTTAATATCAATATTTTTTTAAAATTTTATTTAATTAAAAAATCAATTAATTCATCAATATAAAGGTCTTAATTGAAATTTCATATTACTTATAATATAATTTTTATCAAACTGATTACTTAATCATTTATAATTTAAAAACAAAAATGAAATAATATTATCATTATTTTAAAGAAAATTATATATAAATATTCACACTTAAGGTTACTTTTTTTCTTGTTTATTTTAAATTCTTTTTAACCTTAATTATCATGTTTTCTGTTAAACATTTTAATTAAAATCTACCATAGTTACATTTCATATTCTTCAAAAATTATGTTAACCTTATTATCTAATAAGAACTATGATGGTTATTTCTATAGGATCCATTTTATCAAAATAAATTCACATAGGTGGAATGATTTATTATAAAACCCACAAGCATGATGGAAAGAGGTTTTCCTAAAAATACATTTTTATGGAAAATTTTATTTCAATTTAACTCTATAACAAGTAATCCTTATTATACAAATTTAAATTCACAAATATAGATATATATTATGAAAATTTTATAGAAATAATTTCTCTTTAGGGGTTATTTTAAATAATTATAATGGAAAAACAATATGTATTTTAAAATAGTTTTCATACAAATGTGTTTTTAAACCTAAAAAAACGTGAATTAAAATAATGTATAAATATGATTTAAATATAATTAATTGAATTAAATGTAGATAAATAATACTCATGTTACATTGAAATAAAAATAAAATAACAATTTTCATTTTAAATTAATTCATTTATCAAAATATAAGACAATTTTACAAAAAATGTTATTTTTTCACCATTCACTGAAAAATCTATATTTTCTAAAAAATACCAAAATTTAAACCAAAGTTAAGTTTTAAGTGATGATATCAAGGATGGAGTTTTTTTATCAAATAAATTTTCTAAATTTTCTATAAATTAATTATAATAATTTTAAAAATAAATAAAAAATATTTTTGAAGAAATCATATTTTGAAGAATGAAATACATTACCAAAAAATTATTGACTATTTTATAATAATTTATCAAAATATTCTAGATATATATATATATATCCTACATTATTTAATATTAAACATAAATAAAATTTTAATATAAATTTTAAACCAATCATTATTAAATAATTATTGTTTTTTGGGGTCGGTTTTGCATATCGCATACACTTTCGAACAAATTTTTCTATTTTGAAATCTTGGGGTATTACATTATTTACCCATTTAATAGATTGGATCCTAGATATTTAAACTTGAAATTGGTATGAGAACTTTTTATAAATTCAAATATCTTTATTGACAACCCACATAATAAAAAGGGTTAATAAAAAATCTTCTTGAAAAGAGATAAAGGGAAGAATGAACGTAATTACATAACTTGGTTTCCAAGTAGGTTAAAATTAGTGGGATGTGAAATCATAGACATGTAAGAGAAATATAACACCAAAGAAATAATTGAGTGTGATAGAGAACATGGTCAAGATTAATTCAATGACCACAAAACCATAAATCTATGATGGATAAAAAGACCATCAATTCATCAAAAAATGACATAATATGAAAACATTTTTGATTCATGATTATTTATTTAGTGTTGAGGAATTACTATAGAAACCCACAATTTATAAACATCAAAATTACATGACTTTTATGGAATATATAAACATTATATAGATATATACAAGAAGATCATACTAGTTTAGTGCCTTTAGAAACATGGAAAAATAAACATTAGTATATAAATGAGCTGCACTATCTCCCTATAGGTTCATATTAACTAGAACAATTCTTAGATACCTAAAACATAATTCATATCTTCACATCTTGGGGAAGTAAAAATAAAAGTTGGTGAGCTCAAATTATCATTAAGGGTAAACATGGGAGACACGTAAGTATAAACATGAGATGATGTGTAAGAACCCGGTTTTTCATTCCGGTATGGATTTTTTCATTTTCAGTCTAAATATTTTTTTTGGACCTAATATGGATTCCTAATGAGTTAGTAAAGGTTAATTGGGTGTTTGGGGATTTTTCAGAGCCAGGAACCCATTTTTGGAGAAAACAGACTCGGCACATGGTTCAGAGTAAACCGTGTGGGATTTCCACACGATTTTCAAAACCGTACAGACGATGTTTTTTCTAGATATTGGAACCTCACATAGTTAACACACAAACATGCATCAATACAATTAGAAATTCCCTTTTTCTTGGTAACCGTGCATTGATGGCTCAAAATTTGATCAAATAGTGCATAGGAATACTTTTCAGGGAGAACCATCTTGCACGGTTTTCACATGGTTTTCCAAACCGTACATACAAACCGTGCGTCGGCTAAACACCTATCTAAAATGTCCAAAACGCCCTTAATGATCTATTAATACTCATCCTTCCTCCTAATACAATAAAAGATGGGAATTTACTCCATTTTTACCTATTTGAATATTTTTGAATTCCAAATTTAGGGATCAAGAGATCTAATTTTTCCTGCATCTGATTGAGCTTTTGTTCATCACATTGGATGCACAACAATAAGTAATCAAGTTCTCTTTATCTTTTATTCTTCTCTTCCACTCTAAAAATAGATATCTCCATGTGAGAATTTTTTCCTTTTCTTAGATATACTCTGTTTGGAGGAAAATCTAGGGACAATACCAGAGGATATGGCTCATACAACCCTATAGTGGTTGGTCTATAACTCATCCCTAACATTTTTTTGTTTTTGGAATGTTCTTGTTGGCCCCACTAGTTTTGTTGGAAACTGTTTCTTAAATTTACAAGACATGATTATATTATTTACAATCATATGGTTATGCTATTTATAAATATGTGATTAGTTGTTAGTGGTTTCTCCCACAATGCAATCCAAATCATGTCAAAGGTTATTACACAATTGGGTTTTAGTTTTTCGGTATGTTTAAGCCATCGTTCGGGAGTGCCTTTATTTTACATTTCTAAATGTGAGTCTTCTTATCATAAATGGCCTATTATTACTGAGAATTGCATAATGGCATGTAGCATGTATGCTCACCACTTGACCTACCTAAGGTATGTGCTTCAAAATGGTTATTAAAAGTGAAAAGTGAAATATTAAATTGAAAGTATAAAGACCCAGCCTTAAAAAATTACATAATATAGAATTAAATGAAGAATTTACATTGATGATATTTTCAGGTTTATAGTTTTAGAGAATTAGGACATAACTATTACATCTCAAAAGATTAAAAGGTTGAAACTTCTACACAGTTTCCATTTTCTTCATAAAATATAAACTCTTGAAAAAAAGAGACATGTCTAGTTCCATGTTTTAGAGAGCATGACTTTTCCTTGATCCCATCCTTGAACATATTCATCTTTAAGTCCTGTGAAGACATTTAAAAACTTGGGATGAGCATAAAAGGATCAGTAAGGGTTATAAAACAAAGAATGAAAACATTTGTTCATAAATACATACAAAACATGAACTCCTTTACTTACCTCATGAAATCATAAGATTTATTAATGACGCATAAAAATCAAAAATCATAAGGGTAACTTGTGGCATAAATATCAAACATACATTGTAGCTATCACAGCTACATAGGGAGTTACTTTGGAATACCCATCACAATATATTCCCTAAATATCTTAGGACAAAAAATCACTTTTACCTCCGTCATTTTACCCAATGTATTGGAGAGCTATCTCGGGCTCACCCGCCCTAGGTTTATCATGGAACCACCCGTATACGTAAATAATTCACAAGAACCATAACATGATCATAACACAGAACATAGGCATAAAGAAAAGATAACATTTCCACATTGCAGTAATGAAATCTCATTTCAAGATATTGAAATAATAAATCCATTATCAAAATCATTTTCAATACCAAGATACGTAAAAAGATTATATGGTATTTATTTTTCCTTTTAAAAACATTCTGGCTTGTTAAGGAGGCCAAAGATCAAATAATACTCACGGCAGCGGAAAGGTCATTGTCACCGCTTACATAAAAAAAACATTAATTTTTTTTATTTAGTAAAACTATTCATATAAAAATATTCCCTTTGAATAAAATGAAAATTCAAAGGGGTTTATACATCGTATGAAATAAATTCATGTATAAAAATAAAAATTCCTCAATGAAAGGAGATTGAGACGAAGTCCCTTACCTCGTGTCTGACTTGACTCGATGATTCTTTAATCTCATTAATAATAAACTAAAATTTATTTATACTATCTTAAGAACATTTTTCAAGTTTATTATTCATTTTATATCAATTATTACCATGTTATAAACATTATGTAATCATTTAAGTTAATAACGTCCATTTTGTCAATATTTGGTACTTGAGTCAAAAATGAACACCTTATATTTATAAGTTGTCCATGTGGTAAATAGTACATTATAAACAGAATGATATTCATGATTTAGATATCATATATATCATATATATCCAGTATATTCATGTATTTATAATAGTACATAACATTTGGAGGTAAGAAATGAAATGCACCATTCATGGAGACGGTAAACCGTACGTACGCATGAACACTACTTTCATTTCTATTTCTTATTTTAATGGAATTAGAACATAAGGATACATAGGTATATTATAATTCAACTATAATATCATATATAATATAATTAACTCTATCCTTTATACATCCCACATAAGGTATTAACGAGTCATATCACTTTGAGGGGGCGGTAGTCCGCACTTCCTCAAATGAGATTATCGTATTTACACACTATGGAAACCATAAATCCTTGATATAAATGGGATTTAAAGAAGAATAAGGAAATCATAAACATAATATATATCATATATAAATACAGTTCCATCATAATGGACACCATGAGAGGCGATAAGATCTAATTGAACAATCATCGTTTTGTGAGGCGTTAGTTTGCCATCCACAGAAACATTATGTTCATCATCCATTAGATGGAGGAGTGTGTAAGTGTAGTTAAAATAATTCTCATTAAAACATCCCATTATATTGAGGATAATGGTGTTTTTCCAAAATAAAGGAATAAAAAGATTATATGGGTTGGAGATGTAAAATAATAGAAAACAAATAAAGTGAAACTGTTACCTTTAATTTGGGTAACTCCCTTTGGTTTGAACCAAAAGGACTTCTTGAAGTGACTTCTCCCTAAGTTAAGGATTCTAAGAGGAGGAGAGGTATGTAGGGAGATTAATTGGGCATAGTTTGGACAAGCCAAATGTCTTGAGAGTTGTGATGAATTGGATAGAAATGATCTCCTTTTATAAGGGAGAGGAGGGGCTCTTTAGGAAAGTGAAAAAATATTATTTTATTATATAATGATATTCGGTTTCTAATTGTCCAAAAATCATTAAGGATGAATATAAGAATAATAATTGTCGAACTAAAATCATCAAATCAGAATTGGACATGTTTTGGGTAATATTATAATTATTATAGTCTTATTTATTTAAATCATTTATTAACAAGGTAAATACTGCATCACTATTGTTTCATAAATAATTTAATTTATTTGATGTATAAAATTATAAAAAATATACTATGATATATTAAATATTTATATATTTTCAATGAATATTTATATTTGGAATGATAATTTATATAACCCCATATAAAAATTAATTACTAAAAGATTTTTGTTAATGTCAATTTTGTCTTTACATTAAATTAATTAATCTAAAGTGTCATTATCATTCATAAGTGGCTCCATGGGGTTCCAAAATTGACCCCAAGATGACCATGGTTGGAAACTACTCATTTAATAAGTTTTGGACAAGTGTTAATGTAATTTTGAATTATTATAATATTCTTTTTACCTTGAATTACCTTATTTACCTTTAATCGCGGTAACTAAAAGTCAAAAGTTACTATTAACCAAAATTTTTTTTCATCTTATTGGACCAAATTTTAGTTCTTGATAAAAAACATGTATATTTTATTTTCTAAATTCAATTCACAGAAGCGGTAAAATTTTATTTAAATCAAAAAGTCATTTTTTTAACTACTACTAAGTGGTTTCACTATTTATCTAAAATTGATGTTTTTCAGAAAAATACCAAAAATTCAGCCTAAGCATTATTCAATATTCCAAATAAAAAAATGGTGTATATTTTTCCAAATTCAAAACATAAAAGTTTCATTAATTAATTTTAAAATTAATTCCCGTTGTTAAAACAAATAGTGTGTTTTTAAGAAACAATAACTATAAAAAATATTGATACTTTTTTATATCCAATTTCAATGTGAAATTAATTCCAATGACCAAAATTGGATTAAATAGTAAAAATATATTTTAATTTTACTTTAAAACCAACTAAAAAGATAATATAACTATATAAATAAATTTTATTAAAAGGAACATTTGAATTAAAATACAATATTTTTCACAATTCATTAAAAAAATGAACTTTATCATAAAAATTCAAAAAATTACACAAAGTAAATTTTGATGTCCCCATTCTAAAGAAGGATTTTATTTTATCATATAGAATGTATTAAAGTGACCAAAACTATATTTAAGTAGGGTTCTCCATTAAAAGGTGATAAATCAGACTTTTAATGTAAATTATGCTTAAAATTAGATTCATTCACATTTTAAACCTCTAACATTTATTGGATAAATTTAAATAAATTTAACAAACATGTATAATCATATTGTAGTTACTTTTTTTCATTCCTTCCAATAAAATGACTTTGAGTTAAATACCAGTTAAAATAATAATATTATATTATTAGTGTGCAACGTAATATTTCAAAGAAACATGTTGTTGCGTATCAGGTACGCTATCAAACATAGCAACCCCTTCAAAGTAAAATTAATATTCAATTCAAAAATATTAATAAATATTAAATATGTCTTATTATTCATTTACTTGGGATGTTACATCCTTCCCCCCTTTTGAAAATTTCGTCCCCACAATTTTTATTCAATTATCAAAATAAGTGGGGGTATTTATCCCTCATAGCATTTTCAGATTCCCACGTTTCCTCTTCAACCATATAGTTTTTACACAAAACCTTTACCTAGTGAATTAATTTATAACGCAAAAATTTCTCTCTATGGTCAATAATCTAGACTGGTTGTTCTTCATAAGAGAAATTCTCTACCAACTGAACTACCTATAGGCTCAAAACATGAGATGGATCTGACATATACTTTCTCAACATCGAAACATGAAAAACATTGTGTACTAGGGATAAAAATGGAGGTAAATCCACTCTGTATGAATCTAATGCAACTTAATCCAGAATTTCATAAGGTCCAATGAACCTCGGACTCAACTTTCCTTTCTTACCCAAATGCATCACACTTTTCCATGGAGAAACATTGAGAAAGACATGATCACCTACCTTAAAATAAGGATCCTTCCTCTGGTTATCTGTATAACTTTTCTATCTGCTCTGAGCTATTCTCATGTGCTCTTGAATCAACTAAACTTTCTCTGCCATCTCTTCTACCAATTCTGGTCCCATCAGCTTCCTTTCACCTAATTCATCCCAAAAAGCTGGAGTTTGACAATTCTTTCCATATAATGCCTCAAATGGAGCCATATGTATACTAGAATGAAAACTGTTATTATAAGAAAATTCAACCAATGAAAGATATTGGTCCCAACTTTCCTGATAATCCATTGAGAAAGCACATAACAGATCCTCCAAGGTACGAATTTTTCATTCTGACTGCCCATCAGATTGAGGGTGAAATGTTGTACTAAAATTTAATTCAGTACCCAACGACTTCTCAAGGACTTTCCAAAAGTTAGAAGTAAACCTGAGATCATGATCAGATACAATGGAGAGGGGAACTCCATGTAAACTAACTACCTCTTTAATATACAACTGAGCAAGTTGATCTAGATAAAAAGTATCTCGAATAGGAAGGAAATGAGCAGATTTAGTAAATCGATCAACTATAACCTAGATTGAATTATTACCTCAAGATGTCATTGTTAATCCCACAATAAAGTCCATGGATATATTTTCCCATTTCCACTCTGGAACCGGTAAAGGATGAAGCATCCCTTTCAGTAACTGCCGCTCTGCTTTAACCTGCTGACTAGTCAAACACTTCACAGTAAAATCAGCAATATCTCTTTTCAATCCATCCCACCAGTAATACTCACAGAGATCTATGTACACTTAGTACTATCAGGATGAACTGAAAACGGAGAACTATGATCTTCACATAACAACTCATTATTCAACTATGAATCAAAAGGTACACATAATCTCTTCCCAAAACTCAACACACAATCATCATCAAGATTAAAATCAGGAAGCTTACCCTTCTAAACCAACTCTACCTTTTTCTGTAACTCACTGTCTTCTTTCTGTGCGTGCTTTATTTTGTCTAATAGAGATGATCTCACTGACACCTGATACAAAACAAAAGAATTTCCTACACCAAAAACTTCTATCCCAAAGTTTATCAAATCAAAAACCAAAGGATCTCATTCCAAACATAACATGGTTAATGAAGAATTACTTTTTTGACTCAAAGCATGAGCCACTTTATTTGCTTTTCCCGGATGGTAATGTATCGTGAAATCATAATCCTTGATTAATTCCCACCATCTCCTATGTCTCATGTTCAGTTATTTTCGAGTGAATATATACTTTAATCTTTTGTGATCAGTATATATTTCACATATTACTCCATACAAATGATGCCTCCAAATTTTTAAAACAAAAACAACAGCAGCTAATTTCAAATCATGTGTAGGGTAATTTAACTCATGAGGTTTCAACTGACGTGATGCATAAGAAATTACCTGATCATTCAACATTATGAAACAACCTAGTCCTTTCAATAAAGAATCACCATAGACAACAAACTCACTGTTTATGGATGGCAGTGCCAAAACTGGAGCATTCACCAATCTTCTTTTCAATTCCTGAAAACAATCATCACATTCTTTTTTCCAGACGAACATAACACCTTTTCGAGTCAACTTAGTCATTGGACTAGATGACCATGAAAAAATTTCAATAAACCTCCAGTAATAACTAGCCAAACCAAGAAAACTACGTCTCTCCGTTATATTTGTGGGTATTGGCCATTCTTCAACAACTTTTGTTTTAGCAGGATCAACAGTTATGTCATTTTTTGAAATAATGTGACCAAGGAAAGAATTTTTTTGTAACCAAAACTCACACTTTCAAAATTTCCCAAAAAAAATCTTTTCTTTTAAGGTTTTCAAGATAACCCTTAAATGAATTTCATGCTCCTATTTAATTTTAGAATAAACCAAAATATCATCAATGAACACAACCAAAACGTATCCAAGAACTCACGAAAAATTCTATTGATAAGATCCATGAATACAGCAGGTGCATTGGTTAACCCAAAAGTTATAACTACAAATTTATAATGGCCATATCTAGTACGAAATGCAGTCTTCAGAACGTATTCTTTCTTTACTTTTAACTGATGGTACCCTGGACTCAAATCAATCATCGAAAAATACTGAGCTCCCTAGAGCTGGTCAAAAAAATCATCGATTTGAGGCAAATGATACATAATCTTAATAGTGATGTTATTAAATTCTCTATAATCAATGAAAAGTCTCATTGAACCATCTTTATTTTTAACAAACAAGACAGGATCACCCCATGGTGATGTGCTAGGTCGAATAAAACCTTTATATAACAACTCCTGAATCTGCTTCTTTAACTCTAAATGTTCAATTTGAGCTATTTGATAAGGGGTTTTTGAAATTGTCTTATCATCAAGAACTAACTCAACATTAAATTCAACTTCTCGATTAGGTATAATACCAGGCAACTCATCAGGAAAAACATCAGTGTACTCATTTATCACTGGCACATCATTAATCTGAACAGTTCCTTTGTTTTCAACAATATGTTCAAGGTAACAATCATTTCCATATTTTATAAGTTTCTCAGCTTTCTGATATGTTATCAATAGCAAGGGTTAATTTTTGTATACAAATTGAAAATCATTCTAAAAAGACATCTCTTTAGCTCTGAAGTAAATCTTAGCTTGATAAATAGAAATCCAATCCATTCCCAATATAACATCAAACTCTAATAGAGAAAAACAATAAGGTTTACAGGTAGATTATTTCCACATAGAAGGACATGAATGTTCTTATGTTTTATTTTTGTCACTACATTTCCTCCAAGTGTTTTTACCATAAGTTCCATATTCATATCATGCGATGCAATTCCCAATTTACTAGAAAACTTCTCAGAAATGAAAGAGTTTGTAGAACCTGAATCAAACAACACATTGACATAATCTGAACAAACAATTAGTGTACCTTATACTACTTCATTTGATGGCCCAACATCTGATGAAGTAGTTTCAAAGGAGTTCTCCACCCCTTTCTACTTGTATTCTGGCTAGATTCCTTCATTTGAGTTCATTATTGGACACTCATTTGCATAATGACCCATTTCATTTCCCTTAAAACATTTTAATGATTGTAAATCAGATTTTTTCTTACCATTACCCTGATCTTTTTCATTGCAATTACGAGCCTTATGCCCCATTTTACCACATCAGTAGCACTTACCATAATTCAAAAGGCATTCCCCAACATGATTTTCACCACAATTTTCACAAAATGTAAACTTAAGTTTCTTACCATCAGACTTTTTTGAAGAGTTCTTCCCTTTCCCCTGCCACCTCAACCTCTTATTTTGTTGTTTTTTAAAGAATACTTGATCATCAACAAACTCCATTTCCAACTTCTCCACACAACGAACAAGTTTTTCGTAACTTTTGAACTCACGAGAAGCTAAAGCCCTTTGATACTTTGGCATTAATCCTGAGTAAAAAACGGTTGATTTTACTATCAAGATCTCATATGAAATTTGGAGAATACCTTGCCAATTGAGTGAATTTATCTTCATAAGAAGCTACCGAGTCATCCTCATGACTCAATTCTAGGAATTGGTTTTCCATCCTATGATGAACCACCATAGGAAAATATTTTTCAAGAAAAAAACCTTTTAATTCATCCCAATCAAGAGCATCAATCTCCTCATTATCCCTGCTATTTTCACCATCGACCACCACTGATTAGGTTCACCTTTAATATGGTAAATAGTGAGACTAACCTTTTGATGTTCTGAACAACCCATGACATCTAAAATCTTCTCCTCTGCTTTAATCCACCCTTCAGCTAGCACAGGGTCAGATGATCCTCTGAATGATGGGGGATGTTGCCTCGTGAAATGCTCCACTACTGACATGTTGCTCTGTGGTTGATCTGGCTGATCTCGTACATTGATACCACCACCATTTATCGCAAGAGTCAGATGTGTCATCGCTGCAAAAAATTGTTCAGTTCTTATTCTTACCATCTCAGGTTGATGATTTGGAAGGTTGTCTTCCTCCTGATGTCGTCCCAACATAACTGCCCTATTTCCTCTGCCGAAAACCATTCTGGGCACAGAAATATCTTAGGCGAAGCAACATGGTAATTTGTAAATGCTATATGATTTCAATATTAACATAAATTAGTTTATGGATATTAATTTAACAACACCCAAACTCCTAATGTTGTCAAAACCGACCTTTGATACCAACTATAATGAACTAACCTTAAACATTTACATAATATTGAATTAAACGAATAATTCACACTGAGGATCTTTTCAGGTTTAGAGTTTTAGAGAATTAGAACATAACTATTACATCTCAAAAGATTATAAGGTAGAAACTTCTACAAAGTTTCAATTTTTTCATAAAATATAAACTCTTGAAAAAAAGAGTCATGTCTAGTTCCATGTTTTAGACAACATGACTTTTACTTGATCCCATCCTTGACCTTATTCATCTTTAAGTCCTGTGAAAACATTTCAAAACTTGGGAAGAGCATAAAAGGCTCAGTAAGGGTTATAATACAAAGAATGAAAACATTTCTTCATAAATACAAAAAAAACATGAACTCTTTTACTTTCCTCATGAAATAATAAGATTTATGAAAGAGGTATAGAAATCATAAATCATAAATGTAACTTGTCGCATTCATATCATAATTACATTGTAGCTATCATAGCTACATAGGGAGTTAATTTGGAATACCCATCACAGTATATTCCCTAAATCTCTTAGGAGAAACATTCACTTTTACCTCTGTCATGTTACCTAATGCATTGGAGAGCTATCTCGGGCTCACCCGACCTAGGTTTATCACAGAACGACATGTATATGTAAATAATGCCCAAGAACCATAAAATGATCATAACACATAACATAAGCATAAAAGAAAGATAACATTTCCAAATTTCAATAATAAAATATCATTTCAAGATATTAAAATATGAAATCTATTCTAAAAATCATTTTCAATACAAAAATACATAAAAAGTGTATATGGTATTTATTTTTCCTTTTAAAAACATTCCGGTTTGTTAAGGAAGCCAAAGATCAAATAATACTCACGACGGCAGAAAGGTCGTTGTCACCGCTTACGTAAAAAAGAAATATTCCCTTTTTTCATTTAGTAAAACGCTTCGTATAAAAAGATTATCTTTGCATAAAATGAAAAGCCAAAGGGGTTTATACACCATATAAAATAAAGTCATGCATAAAAATAAAAATGCCTCAAAGAAAGAAGATTGAGACGAAGTCCCTTACTTCGTGTCTGACTTGACTCGATTGTTCTTTTATCTCCTGAATAATAAATGAAAGTTAATTTATAATTTATTAAGAACCTTTTTCAAGTTTATTATTCCTTTTATATCAACTATTACCATGTTATAAACATTATGTAATCATTTAAGTTAATAACGTCCATTTTGTCGATATTTGGTACTTGAGTAAAAAATGAACACCTTATATTTATAAGTTGTCCATGTGGTCAATAGTCCATTTTATCTAGAAGGATATTCATGATTTATATATCATATATATCATATATATCTAGTATATACATGTATTTATAATAGTACATAACATTTAGAGGTAAGAAATGAAATGCACCGTTCATGGAGACGGTAAGCCATACGTACGCATGAACGCTACTTTCATTTCTATTTCTTATTTTAAAGGAATTAGAACATAAGGATACATAGGTATATTATAATTCCAGTATAATATCATATATAATATCATTAACTCTATCCTTTATACATCCCACATAATGCATTAACGAGTCATATCACTTTGAGGGGGCGGTAGTCTGCACTTCCTCAAATGAGATTATCGTATTTACCTACTATGGAAACCATAAAGGCTTGATATAATTGGGAAGTACAGAAGAATAAGGAAATCATAAATATAATATATATCATATATAAATATAGTTCCATCATAATGGCAACCATGAGAGGCGGTAAGATGTAATTGAACAATCATCGTTTCGTGACACGTTAGTTTTCCATCCACAGAAACATTATGTTCATCATCAATTAGATGGAGGTGTGTGTAAGTGTAGTTATAATCCTTCACATAACAACATCGCAGTATATTGAGGATACTGGTTCTATTACAAAATAAATTAATAAAAAGATTTTATGGGTTGGAGAAGTAAAATCAAAGGAAACAATTTAAGTGAAATGGTTACCTTTAATTTGGGTAACTCCCATTGGATTGAACCAAAAGGACTTCCTGAAGTGCCTTATGCATAATGTAAGGCTTCTTAGAGGAGGATAGGGATGTAGGGATCTTAATTGGGCAGAGTTTTCACGAGCCAAATGGCTTGAGAGGTGTGAGGAATTGGATAGAATCGGTCTCCTTTTATAAGGGAGAGGAGGGGCTCTTTAGGAAAGTATGAAAATATTATTTTATTATATAATGATATTCAGTTTCTAATGGTCCAAAAATCATTAAATATGAATATAATATGACTCATGGTCGAAATAAAATCATCCAATAATAATTGGAAATGTTTTGGATATTATTTTAATCATTATTATCTTATTTATTTAAATCATTTATTAATGAGGTAAATACTGCATCACTATTGTGTCATAAATAATTTATTTTATTTTATGTCTAAAAATTAAAAAAAAATACCATGATATAGGAAATATTTTTAGCTTTACAATTAATATTCATATTCTAAAAGATAATTTATATAACACCGTATAAAAATTAATTACTAAATGATTTTTGTTAATGTCAATTTTTCCTTTACATTAAATTAATTAATCTATACTGTCATTATCTTTCATAAGTGGCTGCATGGGGTTCCAAAATCGACCCAAAGATTCCCATGGTAGGCTAATACTCATCTGATAAGGTTTTGACAAGTTATAAGGTAATTTTGAATTATTATAATATTCTTTTTACCTTGAATTACCTTATTTACCTTTAACTACGGTAAATAAAAGTCAAATGTTACCATTCACCAAAAATTATTTTCATCTTATGAAACCAAATTTTAGTTCTTGATAAAAAACATGTATGTAATATTATAGAAATTAAATTCACAGAAGTGGTAAAATTTTATTTAAATCAAAAATTCATTTTTTTAACTACTACTAAGTGGTTTCACAATTCATCAAAAATTGATTTTTTTAGAAAAATACCAAAAATTCATCCTAAGCTTTATTTGATATTCCAAATTCAAAAATGTTGTTTATTTTTCCAAATTGAAAACATAAAAGGTTCATTAATTAATTTTAAAATTAATTCCCGTTGTTAAAACAAATAGCGTGTTTTTAAGAAACAATAACTATCAAAAGATTGATACTTGTTTATGTCCAATTTCAAAGTGAAATTAATTCCAATGACCAAAATTGGATAAAATGGTAAAAATATATTTTAATTTAAATTTAAAACCAACTAGGAAGATAATATAACCATATAAATAAATTAGATTAAAAGGCACTTTTGAATTAAAATACAATATTTCTCACTATTCATTAAAAAATGAACTTTATTAGAAAAATTCCAAAAATTTACACAAAGTAAATTTTGATGTACCCATTCTAAAGAAGTATTTTATTTGGTCATATAGAATATATTAAAGTTACTAAAACTAGATTTAAGGAGGGTTCGCCATTAAAAGGTGATAAATCGTCCTTTTAATGTAAATTATGATTAAAATTAGATTCATTCACATTTTAAGCCTCCAACATTTATTGGATGAATTTAAATACATTTAAAAAACATGTATAATCAAATTGTAGTTAGTTTTGTTAATTTTTTCCAATATAATGGCTAGGAGTTAACTACCATTTATAAAAAAATAATATTATATTTTTAGTGTGCAATGTTTGATTTCAAAGAAACTCGTTGTTGCGTATCGGGTACACTATCGAACATAGAAACCACTTTAAAGTAAAATTAATATTTAATTCACAATTATTAATATATATGATATATGTCTTATTCTTCATTTAGTTGGGATGTTAAAGAAAGTATACTAAGTATATAAATTTGAATTAACAAAAAGAATCTGAATAAAGTTTACATGTACATAACACCCCTTTCCATGTTGATGGAAGGTAGTAGAGTAAACCTCAATAATTTAATAAACCTTAATGGCTAACTAAGACTTGATTTAATGGTTGCAATGCTACATGGCCTATCCACAGTAATGGAAGACAAGGCATGGACCAATAAATAAATGGTTCCAACTCTTCTTGACCTATCCTCACTAATGGAAGGCAAGACATGAACGAAATTAATTATTACATGATTTCAATATCAAATAGGAATGGACTGACTCAAGATCACATTGAATCCTTGGAGTAGCATACCATGGGTCTTGGGAACCCCATTCCAACTCAAGGATACATTTTTCTTAGGTTGATAGCCACCTAGACTTTGGTTCTTGTCTATTCCTTGGATTCCCAGTATTCTACCATTTGGTACCTTTCATTATTATAGGATACCACAGATACACTCCTTGGATCCAGCATTGACTAGTAGGTTCCATGGTGAAATCCCATAGGGCCTTGTCTTTTATTAGCCCCATTTACCTTAGTCGATCACCTGGGACTCGATGAGATCCTTATTCTGGAATGCCTCAGATTACACACCTTGGATTACACTCTTACCCCTTAGATAGAGTCAGATACTACTGAGTTAGCGTTTCATGATAACTACATTACCTCAGTTATTACCCTGGAACTCCTTCACTGGATATCATTATTTGGTTTCCTTGTTACATCTGGGGACCTTCACTACATATACTATCACAAGACGATGTCAGTGCGGGATATGTCTAACATGACCGATTAACATTAAATGGTAATTTCATAATTAAAATGAAAAGTTTACAAGTTCAGACACCACTCGAGGGAAGAAGTAGGTACTTCGTTATTTAGTTATATTGTACTATTTTCTTTACCTATATATATATACTTTCACACTATTATATTCCATTACATGGTCCAGATGTTATAGACACCATTGGTGTTGGCCCACTAAGATTTATCCCACACCCTCTCTGAGCACCGTTTGGTACCCGTAGTAGATTACATGGTTGCAGGTATTGAAAAAAGAAAGCATGTAGTTTAAAATACATGATTGTGTGTTAATATAATGGAGCCTGAAAGCAGATGACTGAGTAGGATCTCGGGATTCTTGGATTCGAATTTTTTATCTTTTACCTTGTGGAACATGTTATGCCTATTGTCTTGTATCCATGTTTTCTAGTTTTCTAGTGACATGACATTACAAAATCATGGTTCTAGTTGATACAGTTATTATTATTCTTGTTTATCTATTGTATCAGTTTTCTTCCGCTATTTATTTATATTCTTTTCATTGTTTACTATTTTGTTATATTCCTTCTGTTGTGCTACACTCTTCTAATGAGGGTACAATCTTCCCATATACACACACTGGGCCCTCTATTTTAGTCAGAAGCCTCTAGCATTCAGGAAGATGCTATTGAGGCCATGTGTCCCATCGGGCTTGGGGCACCTATTATGTGGCATCCGGGCCCGGGTCATCATAAAGTGGTTTCAGAGATGGTTTATTTTCTTGCAATACTATTTGGAGACAATAGATTTGAGAGTAGGAACACTTGGTAATTGGTCATAAGTAATGCTTTGGCATCATGAACCCATGTTTGGGTTAAAATCAATGTTACCCAATATAGAATTGTTGTTCTATTTTCCTATTAACATTGGTATTATTTCACTGTTGGGAGACACACATGTTGTGTGGTGTTTTTGATTTTTACTGTGGTTGAGAATTTATTTCATCCTTAGCCTGATGATATGAGGGAAAGGATCATTGTAACATGAATCATTATAGGCACCTAGAATTCACATGCTATGCATATTGCCTTGCCATATAGGTGTATTTCACTTCTTTTCATTGCTTGATATTCCTGTAATTGTTGAGTGATGTTGTGATAGCTTCTTGTACATGTATTACATTGGATTTGATTGAGTGATTGTATGTCTCAATTCTGGAGGTGTATGGTCCCTCATGGGTTGGGATGAGTAATTTACCGAGTCAAGCCATTATGTTATAAGTAAATGGGTGTTGTTCTAGTGATAGGTGTATGGACACTGATTCATTGGAAATGACTATCCATTATAAAGTGAATCCTAAAATAAAAAATAAATGTTTTTCACATCCTTATTCTGCCTTATCAGGTTTATGAAAGGTAAACAAGTGAACCTAAGAATTAACTGAAAAATGACATAAAACTAATAGTTGAGTTTTTATCAATACCTGGTCATCTAAGCAGGTAGTTTGGGTAGTTTTACTCTGGTAATGAGTTTTATTATGATCCTTTTCTACTAGTTATGTTATACCCTTTCTTCTAAGCATGTTCTAAGGTGTGCGGTTGTAATTTGAAGACAAATGCCGCCACATCATCCCTGTGTCGTTTTCTAGGAGGGTGGTGAAGACCATGCTTCTGACATGGTGGGACCTGAGCCTCCAGTATTACTTCTAGGAGTTCCACTTGAGGCACTTCTTATTGTACCTAATACAAGAACGAATTCCGAAGTCTATAATATTTTCTAACGTATGATGTATTCCATGATTGGTGCTCCATGAGTTTCACCTTTAATGGATGATCGGAAAAGCAAGTTCCAACAACATAATCCTCTTAATTTTTCAGAGGATGGTGGTTCTTAGGCTACTGAGTCTTGGATGGAGGCTTTTCTATCTATATTTGATAATCATAAAATTCCTCTAGAATGGATATTCAATATTTCTAAATACATTCTTTAGGATTTGGCCACACATTGCTGGGATGTGGTTACCCAGGTTGGTCGTCATCATTGTTATTATAGGATGATTTACAGACTATCTTCTTTGTTCAGTTTTTTTCCTCAAGCACTGATATCTGACAGATCTAGAGGGTTCATGCATGTTGAGTAGGGTTCTATTTTATTTATGTAATATTCAGTACATTTCAATGATTTACAACTATTTTCACTACTTCGAGCTGATGGTGAGCTTTTGCGTGCTAGACATTTTGAGGATGGGCTCCAATACTCCATCGGAACTCAGGTGAATGTCTTTCACCTTCCAAAATTTTCTAAAACAGATGATCATTCCCTTATCACTGAGCATAACCTGAGGGGTTACACAATTACCGAGTTTAATGTATCAGTATTACAGAAGGCCAATGTTTCTTCTGGTGGGAGGAACCATCCCCTTGAGTTTTTGTTTCAGGGCAGTGGTAGCTAGAGTATCCAGTTTTATAGCTTTGTTGTGTGTCACTAGTGTAGAAGAATAGGGAATAAGAAGCCCCAATGTGAAAGAGACCCTATGGAGTTTTGGACTTGTGGTCGTATGGGTCATCTTCAACAATATTTCAAGACCTTTCCACCAACTTGGAGTGGAAAAGGATCAACTTCAGCTCCAACTTTAGGAGCGAGTTCTTCTGCACCATGTCAGGTGGGGAGTTGGAGTAGCATCGAAAAGTTGTCCAAGGAGGAGGTCATGGTCATGGTAGTCTGATCCCTCATCAGTAGAAGAACCAACAGAGCAGTCATGATCATTGTATTCTATCTGCTGCACAATGTCGTGGATCAAGTCAGTTACATGCCTTACAACCGATACCCAAAGATCAAGTTGTTGGACCATCTATAGTATGAGGTACTATTCTAGTAGAATATACTATTGTCTCTTCTTTTTTTGATACAGGTTCTTCAAAATCTTTTATTTCAATATCTATCATGGAAAGTCTCGGACTAGATATACACTATCACTATGGTGTAATGACCCTCATACACCATTGGAAATGTGGGCGAAGGGCATATGCCAGTGCGGGGACTTGCCCCTTGAGGTAAAAATTTACCCCATATTGTAGAATCTCTTTATTCTCAAGATTACGGGCTTCAATGTCATTTTCAGGATGGACTGGTTGGTCTACTATCACTTCTTTGTAGATTATTATCACGGAAGGTTTTCTTTTACAACACCAGAAGGCATCATTTATATTTTCAAGGGAAAGTGGGATATCAAATATGGTATAGTGGTACCAAAGCATCATGGGATTGGTGAAGTGACCACTCATATTGAAAATATTTTCATGGATGATTAGCATTTTCATCAAGCTATTTTCCCTCTTGTAGTTGATCATTTTAGGTATGTATTTCCGGATGACTTTTCTGGCTTACCGCCTAAGAGAGAGGTAGAGTTTACAATAGAGATTGTTTCGGGAGAAACTCTAGTGTTCATTACTCTATACAGGATGAAAACTACTGAGATTTTGGAGATCAAGCGATAGATAGTGGACATAGAGTCCAAAGGCATTATACAACCTAGTACATCCTCATGGGGTTCACCTATGATTTTTGCTAACAAGGTGGATATAACTCTCCATTTATGTTTGGATTACAGAAGGTTGAACCAGCTTACAGTCAAGAGCCGGTATCCACTTCCTCAAATAGATGATCTCTTTGACCAGCTCTGAGGAGAAAATGTGTTCTCAAGATCGAATTGAGATCAGGTTATCATCAGGTGCGAGTCATACCATCATACATACCTTATACAACGTTCTGTAGTAGGTATGGTATGTATGAGTATCTTGTTATACCGTTCGGTCTTATGAACGCACCTACCATTTTCATGGATTTGACGAATAGGGTTTTCCATCCCTATTTGGACTCTTTTGTCGTGGTCTTTGAAGATAGAATCTTGGTGTATTCACGCACTCGTAACGACAATGACAAACATTTTGAGATCATTCAAAGTACACTGACATTGAATTATATTTATTTCAAGATTTCTAAATGAAACATCTGGATCGACAAGGTCTACTTCTTGGGTAATATTATTTCAGAATCAAGAGTATCCATTGACCCTAAAAAGGTTAGTGCTGTAGTTTCCTGGGATCATCTCAAGAACATGTTTGATATCAATAGTTTGTTGAGGATGGATGAATATTAAATGAGCTTCATATGGGACTTCTCACATCTTGATTCACCTCTTACTAGAATTAAAAGGAAGGGTGTTAAGTTATTTTGGTCATAAGCATACAAGAAATCCTTTAAAGAGTTGAAAGGAAGGATTTTCTTGGCAGCGATTCTGATTCTTCCAGAACTAGGTAAAGGTTATATCATCCTCTGTGATACATCAAGCATTGGCCTAAGAGTAGTTTTGATGTAGTAAGATAATCATTTCGTATGGATCTCTTCAGTTTAAGCCTCGTGAGAGAAATTACCCAACACACGACCTCGAGCTAGCAGCAGTTATCCATGCCTTACATTGCTAGAGACATTATCTCTTGGGTGAGCACTTTGTGGTGTATACAGATCACAAGATCCTTAAGTATATATTTTATCAGCATGACTTGAACCTCTGGCAGCAAATATGGGTTGAATATCTACAATAATTTAATTTTGATCTTACCTATACTCTTGGAAAAGGCAATGTGGTTGCAGATGCACTGAATCGGAAAAATCAAATGCATACCATACAAGAATCCAGTGATGAATGAAACTTACTGGTCCTCTTTTCTAAACATCATGTGGAGTTTCCTGAAATTCATGAGTAGTCTTACCTACATGTATTAACAGTTACAACTTCCCTCCTTGAGAAGGTGAAGAGTATGTAGTTTTCAGATCCTAAAGTTTTGGTTCTCCGTGAGAGTATATCAGGAGATAACCTACATTCGGGTATGTTTTTGGATAGAGGTGATGTCCTACATCTATGTGGATGTATCTTGGTTCCTACAGATGTGTGGGAGGAGTTGATGGAAGAGTCCCATTCTTCCCAAGGGGCACTTCATCTAGGCATCTCAAAGATGTATTGAGATATTCAATACCAGTAATTTTGGCCTGGGATGGAACATCTGATTCCATGCTTCATCACTAGGTGTTCTACCTGTCAGCAGGTGAAGGAGGAACACCAGATACATGTAGTCTTCTTACAACCACATCCAGTTAGAAAATTTAAATGGGAAGATGTTTTTATGGATTTCGTAGTCGGATTACCAAGGTCACTAAGGGGTAGTGATTTTATCTAGGTAGTCATTGACCAACTAATGAAATCATCCCACTTCATTACTATTCAAGATACTTTCTCAGTTGATGAGATGGGGAGACTTAATGTTCATGAGATCATATGACTACACAAAGTTCTACATACTGTCATTTCAGATAGGGATGATTGTTTCACTTTGTGGTTCTGGTAGGGTTTGCAGAAATCTATAGGAACTCAGGTGATTCTAATCACATCATTTCACCCTCAGATCGATGGACAATAATAATGAAAAATACATGTTTTGGAGGATATGCTCTGAGCACGCAACCTTTATTTCAGTGGTTCTTGGGAGAAGCATACCCCTCTCATCGATTTCACCGATAATAACAATTTTTACAAGATGATTCAGATGGATCCTTTTGAGGCCATATGTGGTAAGCTATGAAGTTTACCCCTATGCTAGCTAGAGGAAGGTGAGGCATCCCTACTAGTTCCTTGTCTCATTCAAGAGACTTCAGAGTAGGTCTAGCTAATTAAGAAGTGTATGACTACTGCACAATATAGACAAAAATCATATGCTGATCAACATCGATGACCTCTTGAGTTTGATGTTTGGGGTCATTTTTTTCTTTGGGTATCGCCCATTATAGGGTATAGATGGTTAAGAAAGCAGGAAAAGCTGTCGCCTCATTACATTGGGCAGTTCTAGATTCTTGAGAGAGTCGAGCTGATTGCTTATTGGTTTCTACAACCAGAGAGGTACCATTCCATTCAAGACATATTTCATGTCTCATAGCTTCACTAATACCATGTTGACCCATCTAATACCTTTGATCCCAAGGAAGTTGAATAAGATTCCAATTCTACTTTTGAGGAATATCTAGTATGCATTATTGACTAAATCACGAAGTCTCTCAGAGCCAAGTATGTTTCTCTCATACAAGTTCTATGGAATCACGACCCAGTATTGGATGAAACTTGGGAGCTTTAAGATTATGTACATGCTCAGTGGCCAGTGTTTTTCCCAAAAAGTGTTTACTTACCCTTGGAAGGAGAACTCGGGGGGGGGAGTTCTTTTAATGGAGGAAGACTATATGAACCTGGGTTTTCACTTCTGTATGGATCATTTAAGTTTATATCTAAATCTTTAATCTGGACCTCATATAAATGCCTAATGAGTTAGTAAATGTTATGAGGGTGTCCGGGGATTGTTCGGATCTTGGAACCCATCTTTTTAGAGAAAACAGACTCAACACATGGTTTTAAAGAAACTGTGCGGGATTTTCCTCCAGGTTTTCCAAACGGTGAGGATGGTGTTTTTTCAAAAAGTGGAACCTCACATGTTTAGAACATGTCCATGCATCCAAACCTTGAGATATCCCCTTTTTCCCAACTAACCATGCATGGAAGGTGTAAGGTTTGATCAAATTGTATGGAGGAAGACTCTTCGGGCAGAACCATCTCAGACAGTTTGCGAATAGTTTAAAAAACCGTCTGGACAAACCGTGCACATGGTATGAACTTGTGTAAAATTTCCCAAACTCCATTAATGATCTATTAATCCTCCTCCTTCCTCCTAATCAGAAATCCAGTGGAATTTTCCTCCATTTTCACCCATTTGAAGCTTTTTGAAATCCAAATCTAGGGATCAAGAGATCTCCTTTGCCTAACATCTAGATTTCGTCCATCACAATGGATGCACAATAGTTTGTACATGAGTCCTATTTATCTGTTCATATTCTCTTCCACTCTCAACCTAGATATCTCCATGTGATAATTTTCACATTTCTTAGATCTACTCCAATCCGAGGAAAATCAAGGGATGATACCAGAGTAGAAGGCTTATACAGCCCCAATATGGGTGGTCTATAACTCATCCCTACAGTTCATTGTTTTTGGAATGCTTAAGTGGGGACCACCAGTTTTTTTAGAAACTGTTTATTAAATAAACATTCCATGATTATATTAGTTATAATTTTGTGAATATTCTCTTTCCAAATATGTGATTTGTTATTAGTGGTTTCACCCACAACTCAATCTGCCTCATGTCAAAGGTTATTCCATAATTGGGGTTTTAGTGTTTCCGCATGTTTGTTCCACCGTTCAGGTGTGACTTTATTTGAACATTCTAAAGGTGACTCTTCTTATAATAAATAGATTGTTATTACTGATAATGGCATAATGGAATGTACCGTGTATGCTCACCACTTGTCCCGCTTATGGTAAGTTCTTTCAAATGGTTATTAAAAGTGAAAAGTGAAAAGTGAAATGGAATGTATACTAAGTATATAAATCGGCCTTAATAAAAAGAGATTTAATAATGGTTACATGTCCGTATAACCCCTTTCCATGTTTATGGAAGGTAGTGAAGTGAACCTCAATGATTGAATAATACTTAATGGCTAACCAAGACTTGATTAAATGGTTTCAATGCTACTTGGCCTATCCACACTAATGGAAGTCAAGTCTTGGACCAATAAATAAATGGTTCAAACTCTACATGATATATCTACACTAATGGAAGGAAATACTTGAACTAAATTAATTATTACACGATGACAATATCAAACAGGAATATAATGACTCCATCTCACCATGGATTCAGAGAGGATAATACCTTGGGTCTCAGGAACCCCATTTCGATTCAAATATATTTTTTTATTCTATTGATACCCACCTAGAATCTAGTTATTGGCTATTAATTGGATTCCTAGTATTCTACCATCAGGTCCCTTTAATTAATATATGATACCAAAGATACACTCCTGGTATTCAGCATTGACTAGTAGGTGCCATGGTAAATGTCCATAATGTCATGTCTTTGCATTGCCCCATTTTACCTTGGTTGATCACCTTGGACTTGGTAGGCGCATTACTATGGGATGCCTTGGATTAAACTCCATGGATTACACACTTACCCAATAGATAGACTCAAATACTACTGAGTTAGCATTTTGTGAGATCTATGTTACCTGGGTTATTACCATGGAACTCCTTCACTGGATATCATTGTTTGGTTTCCTTGTTATGTCTTGGGACCTTCACTACTTACACTATCACAAGGTGATGTCAGTGACAGTTATGCCTCACGTGAACTTTAAACATTAAATAGTAATTTCTTAATTAAAATGAACTGGTTACATGTTCAGACCTCAGCCGAGGGCTAAAGCCAGCACTTGGCAATTTAGTTATATTGTACTATTTTCTTACACACGCACACACACACACACACACATATATATATATTCATGAACACTTTTCTATTCCATTACATGGGCAGCATATTATAGAAACCATTTGCGGTGGCCCACTGATATTTATCTCACACCCACTCTGGGCGCCGTTTGGTACCCGAAGTAGATTACTTGGTTGCATGTATTGAAAAAGAGAAGCACACAACATCTAATACATGATTGTGTGCTGATAGGATGTAGCTCGATAAAATATGACCGAGTAGGATCTCCGGATGATTAAAGTAGACATTGTTTTCTTTTAACTTGTGGAACATGTTATGCTTATTTTCTTGTATCCATGTTTTCCAGTTTTTTAGTGACATGAAATTACATCATAACTATTCTAGTTGATACAGTTTTTGTTATTATTGTTTATCTATTGCATCAGTTTGCTTCCTCTATTTACTCATATTTATTATATTGTTAACTATTCCATTATATTCCTTATTCTATGATACACTCTATTAATGAGGGAATAATATTCTCATGGACACACCCTGGGACCTCACTGCTAGTCGACAGCCTTTGGTGTTCCAGAAGATGTGCTTGCGGCCATGTGGCCCACCGGGCTTAGGGAACCAATTAATTTGAATCTGGGTCTGATTCATCACAATAAAGGTAGGATAATGTGATCATGAAAACAAAATATAATACCCTACATAAAAAACATCATGGAAAAAATATTGGTAGTTCATAATACATGAATCATAATGAAATAAAGAGAATATTCCATGGAAGTATAATATTGGAATAAGACATGGAATTTTAGAAACACATAATTAGATAATATTATTTCCATAGTATCCAAGTAATCATTTCTAAGACCATATTAGTGGATAAATTCCTTTATGGAAGAGGGTAACCCCTGTTCCAGCCCTGTACTACTGAACAGAGTGACCCTCATTCCAGCCCTATATTACAAGACTTAGTAACCCTAATTTTAGCCCGATATTACAGAACCAAGTAACCCTCATTCCATAATAGTTTTATCTCATGAGATATAAATCATTACCTAATGCATTGGATGGAGATATAATTCCCACCCGTCATATAATGAAATCATACATACATGTGCCAAAAGATCATAAATGAACTTATCCTAACCCATGAAATGAAATGGGTATCATAAACATGTCAACAAATCATAACATATCGAAATATATAGGTTTCATAATAATTTCATTATAAACATAACTGGTGAAAAGAAGTGGGTTTCAAAAGCATATAACCCATGAAATAGAAACTTGTTTCATAACATCATTCCGTAAAAACATAATCCATTCAGAGAAAGAACGTTAATGGAAACATTGAATATTTTCCCCATAAATGCATGAGAAAAACCAATAAATGTTATCTTTGAATGGAAATGATTTTTAAATATCTTTTAAAAACATTTCATGCAGAAAAAATCAATAATATTTTGGAAATTTTTTTTATTACATAAAACCTTTTGAAAACCTTTTTCATTGAAAATAGCTTTAAAAACATATGAAAGAAGATTTTAAATATATTTTTTAAAATATAGTTTTACATGAGAAGTATCATTAATGTTATTTTGAAAACATTTTATAAAACATGGTTTTTTAATATAATATATTTCTGACCAAAGACTGTGGTGGTCAGATTTTACAAAAAACACTATCTTAGTTAAAAAAAGAGTGAAAAAATGGAACTAAAAAATGAATATATATTTAAAAAATATAGGTTGAGGAAACAATGGAATATATTTTAACAATGTATCATATATTTCATCAATGGAAGCATAAAAGTAAACAATCTCAAAAAAAAAACGAGGAGATTGTCTTAAAGAACTCTTATAACGTAGTGACTTGGGATCATAATCTCCATGTAAGAAAAGAAAATTATATGAATCTTAAGATATCATGAAAATAATTAGATTCATGATATAAAATGTACAATTGAAGTATATATACCTCGAATAAGAGTTTAGGTGGATAATAACAAAGGAGTCTCAAAGAAGGAAAACTGAGACAAACCTGTTTTACTGATTTTGTAACTTTTGAAAGTTAAACCCCATAAAAGAAGGATAGTAGAATGGATATAGGAATAAACATAAATATAATTTCATGATAAATATAAGTAATTAATGGGAAGTAAATACTTCACATAAAAGTAAAGAGTGTCAAACATAGAATGTGTCTCACAGAAATTAAAAGTGAGAAAAAAATCCCCTTACCTTATGACTTGACTCTCTTTCTACTTGTAAAAGATTCATGTATAATAAATATAAGTTCATTATAAATATTTTAAAGAAAATTATTATTATATATATTACCATATATTATTTTATTATGAACTTATATTACCTTCCTATTAATGATCTTTTGTCAAGGTTTCACTTTGAGTAATATTCTCTTTGTTCATCACATGTGTCTTAATTTTTCATATCGTTGATCCTTATACTTATATCATGATTCCAGAATGTATAAAATGATATAAATATCATTTATATATAGTATAATTATATTATAATAATATATAGAATGACTAATTATGTATTTTAATACACCATTCTTAGAGATGGTAATCCGTATGTTCGCATGAAGCTATTTTCCATTTTCATTGTCGTATTGAAAGAAAGTATGTAATGAAATATGTATATATATTTGTATATATGTGTATATAATTACTAAATTATAATTAATATATCATATATATCATATAATTTCATTAAATTCATCCTTAATAAAATTTATGTGGCATGTGAACGAATCACATCTCTTTGAGGGGGCGATACTCCACACTACCTTAAACGATATTATCGTATTAACACCTAATTGCAGGTAAAAATATGCGTGTTTTGAAAGAAATAATGAAGCATAAATACATATTAAATTTAATTTGTTACATATATAAATATATTTTCCATGATAATGGACACTAGGATTGGTGGTAATGGAGAAATCTACAATCATCATTTCATGAGGCAGTAATTCTCCATACACAGAAACATTATGTTCAACATCAATTAGATGGAGGTTTGTATAATTTTATGTTAGAAATATTGCATAAAAACAACATAGTATATATAGGATAATGGGTTTTTCAAAAATAAGCGAATAAGAGAGTGTAGTGGTGGAGAAGAAAAATAAATGGAAGGATCATGAGAGAATACGTTACCTCTAAATCGGGTAACTCTTTTTGGTTTGAACTAAAAGAATTCGTTGGGAATATTTATGCCCAAAGGGATGATTAAAGGTAGAAGGGATGATTTTTGGGTGGTACTTGGGAATATACAGGAAAAAATTAAAGGGTTTTAGAGGAGTGAGGAATGGGTATAGGTCATGGCCTTTTATAGGGAAAGAAATATACTCATTTGGAATTTCTAAAAACAAGTTAGGTGTACACATGTTATTACCTAAAAAAGTCATACCAAACAAAACAATCATAAATGGAAGTTTTATGGCCGAAATATGGATATAAAATGGGTTTTGGACAAGTTTATAGGTCATTTGGCCTGTTAATGTTAAGGTTTAGTCCCTAATTAAGATTAATTTGGCCTTAACCACACTGATTAATTTTAATCAATTTTACTAATCATTTCCATAAAAAATTGACATGGTGTTATTGCACTATAAATATTAGAATTAATACAATAGTGTATTTAATATTATTTAAATTCACTTCTCCGAATAAGAAAAATTAATATTAGTTCTAATCCCGCAAACGGGATGAAATAACAGGGTTTTAAAGTAGGAAAAAGTTCTAAAGTTTGTTAATATTTTATATTTAGTTTTAAAGTTAAAGTGATTCTAATGAATTTAATTGTAATATTATATTTAATATTTATCTAATTTATCCTTAAAACTAATTTATAATATTATTTATCTTCAACAATTAATTATAAAAATGTTTTTTAAGCTAAAAAGCTGTATTTTTCACTATACAGTAAAAAATGATGTTTCTAAGAAAAATCCAAAAAATTAACCCTAGGATAATTTCAAAATTATGAATTAAAAAATGAAGTTTATTTTATAAAATTAAATTTCTAAATGTTTCTCAAATTAATTTTATTAGGACATTAAAATCTTTTTAATTGAGAGAACTATATTTATAAACATAGAATTACTTTACCAAAAATCATATCTTTTATTATAAATATTTTTTATTTATATATAAAAATTATAAAAAATATCTGAAAAGTAGTTATTAATATTAATATTATTAATTTTAATGGATAGTTTATAATTATTTTATTTCAAAAATTAAAACAATAAAAAGATATGTTTCTTAGAAACTCAGTGTTGCATGTATCGTATGCCAAGTTGGTGTTACATGTAATGTACACCAATTCAATATTGCATGCAACATACTCCAGGTTTGTGTTGCATGTGAAAGGAATATTTTACTTAGAACATTGCAAGATAAAAATGAAATTTTAAATTTATTAAAAAAATAGGTCCATAAAAACTCGGGGTGTAACAATTCATTTATCATCTAAACTGGGAACATAAGTTAGTATAATTTTTTGAAAATTATAATTAATTTATACTAAAATAACATAATTTTCTATAAATTATGAGAAATTAATATTTTTTATGCATGAATAACTAAAATAAACTTCTAATAGATCATATAATACACCAAATAATAATAGGATATCCCTCATGTCTTTAATAAATCGAAAATGGTTAGTATAAAGTGATATAATACCTTAAAACAATATTCCAAAAAATTGTAAAAAACATAAATGATTAAAATAGATAATTACATAAATGAATAACCATATATAACACTAATAAACTCAAAATTAAAGAGTATTTAGCATCAATGGATGTCTCATTCCAATAATCTTACACCTTTAAATAATTTAAGAGAATTTATCTTAGATAATCCTAATAGTTATATATTCCTAAACCTAGTTAAACAACTACCAAAATATGGTTAATCACATAAAAATAAGAATATTTTTTACATTAATATGTTTCCTAAAATATAATACAGAACATTCATCACATAAATATTCAAAAGTTACATCAATTTTTTTAAACATAAGATTAGACTTAGAGATATCATCTCAAGAATCCTTAGGTCTATCCCAACATCAAGTGCCTATTAAGGGTTATCAATCCCTCAATCATGTGTTCTAAAAAATATAAATTTATCACTAAAACATTTTTATTGGTTATCTTTACCATTAAACATAAATTTAAAGTTATTAAGTAAAATATACTATGGAAAAATCATTATATGTTTCATGATTATTATATTAATAATGTCATTTATATACTAATTTTACAACATAAATATTAAATACCCATAAATAAAAACAGTAATCTTTAAAAATTAATGATTCTCATATCATGAGACCTTCCTTATACCCAAACACATGACATATATATGATTTATTATAGTGAAATAATATCTATATTAATGAATATTTTACCTCTTACTTGTAATTTTGTACAATCGAAGGGTGATTTGTCTCATTGATGGTGAATTCTTTATCTTAGTAGTTTATATTTAATTTATAAAAGTAAAAACAGTCCATAACTAAGAAAAAGTCAAATTACACTAAAGTAAGACAGATAATATTTTCAAGAAGAATATTCCCATGTTATACATAGTCATATTTTTTTTTGATGATTTCAAATCATTTTGGGTGGTGACTCAGTATTATTAAAAAACATACAAGGATTCCAATAGGGAATGAATTGAAATACAACATGAAATAAAATACTTTGCAGTAGAGGTTACATTCCCATCAATCATTTCCTATGTCAATTAAAAACCTTATTTATAATCTTCTTATACTTAAAAAAATCTCTCAGACCCTTTGTGACAACTCCCTTGGTCCTCTTTCCACATTTTTGACACACAAGAAATTGAATTTTATTTTCATTATCTCATTTTAGAGATTAAATTTCTTTAGACATTTTTCTCCTCTAATTTTATGTTTTTTAATGATAAACTATGTACTAGTTGTTAATTGTGATTTTTTTGTCGCTAGTTTGTAATAATCAAAAAATGTGTTACATGATATCCTATCATGTTAGGTATCTCATTTGGGAAGTAATCACATTTCCCATCACATTGGCTATTTACTAGGTTCTCCCTATTTTTTCCAAAAACATGAATAAATGGAAAATTATGGATGGTTAATGTTAAACTATTAAACACATAAATGGTAATTGAAAATCATTAATGGGATAACTTATAAATGACATGTGTTTCCTTTACTTAAGAATTTATAGTCTTAAATATAGGATATCCATTATCTATTCCCTAACATAGAATATTATGGAAATTTTATAGACATAATATTTTCATCATTATTATATGTTTCTAAATGAATTAATTCCAAAAAATTAATCATTTTTAGTATATTTGCAACAATTTTAGATTTATGGTGTGTTTTGAGTTTAAATGTGAAAATTGTTTAATTATGAAATATTAACAGATTTTAATATCTTTGGTATGTTAATCATAAGTTTTAAGATATAGATCAAATTTATGTGATTATTTTTTTCAGGATTCCTTGATTCATTGTATTTAAAAATAATTGTACCAAGAGCTGATACGAGAATATTGAGGCCCAAAAAAATCAATCAAATTAAGAATCTTTCAGGCGGATAGAGTGGACCCAACCTTCAGAAATGGGGCATAAATCATGAAACAGTCATCCATGTGAGGTGATTCTAAATGAATTTAAAGGAGGACTCATAGAAGAATTTAACCCATTAATTTTGGAGGAGTTTTTCACTAATTTATGAATCAATTGGATTCTCAACATTGAAGGAAAATTCACGATGTATTTAGATATAATAAAATTATGGAGTAATTTTGTTATAACTAATTCTACATGTTCAGGATTAAGATGAAATTTAAAGGTAGAACATAAAAAATATTTTATAAAAACTTTTTATAATACTAAATTATATGATTCAGGAAAACCAAGGGGATACCATGTAGATTCTTTTGAAGAAATATTCTGGGGTCATATTTTCAACCGTTGACTACCCATTATGAACTGAAACACATTAAATGGTCTATTTTGACACCCCAAGGCCTCTTACATGACTATAAATAAGAGGATATTAGTGGATTGAAGAAGATATAGAATAGAGAAATAATATTTGGATGTTTTATACTATTTTAGGACTTTTCGTTCTTTTAATGTTTATTTAAGTTTTCTTTTCCTATGTAATTCATTCATATATTTGTTAAATTGTTTCAATTTTATTATTCCATCCCATTTTCTATTATAATATTTACCTTAATATTTCTATCTTTCAACTTCCATCATGATATATTTTCAAATTACAATGGAAATCGACTAACCATAGGCTTGGCCATGGTGAAGGTTTCAAGGTATTCTTTGTTATCACGCTTCAATTAAATTGTTTTTATTATATTCATGGTGAATACAAGAGTATTTTGTGGGTGTGGTGTTCATCCACCAAGACATTATTTTCAATTACACTTATTTTATTTGATTAATTGTTTTTCCATCCCTTATCTTGGAAAATCCATCATACGGTGGAGATGGGGTTTCCTAAAGAGAAGAAATGACATACGGTGGAGATGGGTCTTATAGGAATAACATTCTTAGCTGAGGTGTTATCTTATTTGAATATTATAAGAGGTGTCATTTGGTGTTCTGGAGGTATGATAAAATCAATGACATAATAAATCAATGAAAATTAATTCATTATTGAGTTTTCATCAAATGAATTATCAAATTGAATTTAAACAATAATTAAATAATGAATGAAATAACATTATCCAACCCTAGGACCGAGACATTTCTTCCCTAATTTCATTTTTATGCATCTAAATTTAGATTTAAATTCTAAATTTCATTATTTTTATATCATGTTTTTCAAAAAACTATCCTTTTTAGTAAATAATATAAAAACAAAAAATTATTAGATTATGTGAATTAAAAATTAGAGATTGAAACGACTGCAACCCTCCTAAAGTGAGACGGCCCTAGTCAGACTCTATTATACACTAGGAAAACATATAAATTTTCATTTTCCAAGACCTATGATAGGTGTGTGTCAAAACTAGTTCCATTTTGGTGGACCTAAATAGTTATTTAAATGACTTTTTTTTGAAATGAACATTTTTTTAAAAAAAATATCATTGTTTTAATTTTAAAAATCCATAAATATCATTTTCCATTTTGTATTATAACTAAAATTATTATGCATGGGAAGATTACTTATATGTTGGAGAACAATAAATAGATTATATTGAGGAGGAACTCCAACAAAGGGGTGACTCCCATATGATAATGTTCAAAAAGTTGAAAAGAGGACAAAAGACATGGATCTCACTACAATGTTTGATGAGCATGATCTATGAACTCGGAATTGACTTATAAAGATTCACGACCCTGAATGAAGTTCCACTGGTCATTCCTAATTTCACTAAAAACATCCAAGAAGTTGAGTCCAAACTTAAGGCAGAGGAGCCTAACTACCTACCTCCATCCAGCAATGAGAAACTCCCAGAGTAACTTTCCATTGAAGAAGAGATTCATGAAAAACCACCTCAGGGAGATAATAAATTCTTGAAATAAAAATTATTTTATTTTATTGAAAATAATTTGAGTATCACAACTAATAATTTTTAATTTTTTGATTCAACCAACTTGTATGACGCCTTGGAGGAAGATGATGAAAATGAAATTTCACATGTTAAGGAACAACTAGAGCTCCTAGAAGACGTTGAATATTCACTAGAGTGTGTGAAATAAAAGAAAGATAATGTTTCTTAGGTTTATATTTTGGAGGATGTGGTTCCATAATTCATCATACCCCACCATGAAATCTATACCACATTGCAGAGGTGGGTGATCTGGTGTACTCTATACATAAAATTCACATTAAAAAAATAAGGGAATGAAAGATAGAAGGAACCACATGTGGGGGTTCAAATCCGAGAAGCCTCAACCACCATCAAACATTGGATGAAAGTTGGTACTACCCACTGTTTTTAGTAAAACTTTAAGTCCCACTTGGTGGATTGTACCAAGATTTATCTTTACCTTCATTCTAGTTATTTTTATTTCATGTTAATTTTTTGGATTAGTCAGGCATGCATCCCACTCCATATTTTCCTTTTTATCTTAAATGATATGGCCTGTGTAATTAATTGGGTAATTATATTTTTTTAGGTACATGATGGAACAATTATGAACCAAAACAACAGATGATGAGAACCAAATCTTTAGTTAAAATGGGAGTTTAATTATAATGTTTATTTTTTAAAAACATATAATTTTTTTTCTAATATTTGGATTTGAGATCTAAACTGAAATTGCATAACCATATTTAAATTCATGTTTTACTTGAATTTTATAGGAGACATTAGATTCATCGGAATCCTATGATTCCATGTTTTATATTTCAATGAAAATGATACTGAATGAGTATATAGGATAATTTAATTATTAAATTGAAGTATGGATATTAAAACAAGGAATCATGTTTTACGAGAGTTGATTTATTAATGTAAATGAAATTTCCAAACCATTTTACATTATTTGAATTTATGAAACTTATGTGAATTTAATTTTTTATTGTTAATCAGTCCTTGAGGGATTTTATAATATTATTTTACCATTCTTGAGAGGATTTCTAGACCAAGTACTTACTATTTATTCTTGAGTATAATTCTTTACTGATCTTGGGACATAACACTTTCTAGAACATGTTTTTGAACTTATCAATGATGTTACTATGAAAATAGGCTTTTAAAATGATTGAGGCATATTTTGTTAAACCAATGATCCTTATAATAACACCTTAACATCAATCCTTCTTTATCCCATATAGAATATGAATGTCCTTTTTATGGATGAGCACTGTTTCTGTAATTTTTGTCCATTACTACCTAACTCTTAGTATTTTGAATGATATTTTAAAGATGAATTGTTGGAGTGAAGGGATTCATGGTGTAAGAGATAAAATAAATTTTAATGAATAATTTTCGGGGTGCTCCTGTGGTAATAAGGATATATTTTTTATTCATTCAATGTACTTAATTTCTTTCCCTTATCAAAAAACATAGAAAATGAATGAGTTGTGACATAGATAAATAAAAAATATCGATAAATAGATAAATTATTTTTATCATATGTGGTTATGTGGTGGTTGTGAGGTTTATTCTAAGCATAAATTTAAAAAAAGGAAAATAAACAAAAAATCTGATTAAAAAAAATAGAAACAAGGTGTATAAAAATTCAAAAAGGTGTGCATCATTCATTATGATTTCATTTTTCGTGACCTTTGCCTTAAGTTTTGTGGAAAGGGGAGTTGTTACTTTTAAGGGGAGAATTTAACAACACATTAATTTTTTATATCAGGTATTATACTTAACATATACACCTTCTTCTTGAGGCTAAATGTTCTAACATCAATTCCTACCAACCTTAGGCCTTAGAGTCATTTGAAACATTAATAATATCCCTCATGATTTTATATGAATTTCTTATTTACAATCTGGATAACGTAGTTAATTTACAAGCATATGGATAAGGGGAATGTTCTCATTATATGATCATAAATCTAGTTAAATTATACAATGAGTGATGATATAAGACTCAAAAGAGAGGTAGATCATGATTCGACATTTTTAATAATAATGAATTATGGAGCTTAAATGAATGAAATGAGATGTTCCATAATTTTACAAAGGGGAAAAGTAAAATACATGAATTTGTTGATTCTTTGAAAATTTATAAATTAAATATATATTTTATGTGGATTTTTAAAAAATTGATATAACATTGATAATTTTTTAATTTTATTTCTTTGTAATTTGAATATTGGTAAAATAGGTGCCCTTTGAAATTTAATGTTGAGAATTTATGCTTGAGTACAAGCATGGTTTATGTTTGGGGGAATTGATAAAGATAATATTTTCATCATTTTTATATGTTTTTAAATGATTTAATGGCTAAAAATTAATCAATTTGAGTTTATTTTCATCAATTTTTGTATTTATGGTTTGTTTTTGAGCTTCAATGTGAAAATTGATTAATTATAAAATTTTAACAGATTTAATATATTTAGTATTTCGATCATATGTTTTAAAATATTAATCCAATTTATGTGATTATTTTTTAGGTTTAATTTATTTATTTTCTCTAACTATTTTGTTTAGATCAAGAGATTATTCAGGCATATAGAGGCCTAATAAAATCAATAAAATTAAAAATATTTTGGGGTGATAGAGTGGACCCCACCTACGCAAATGAGGCATAAACTGTTCTACAAACCTTTAATTGAGGTTATTAAAAATGGATTTGAAATAGGAATCATTGAATCATTTTACCATTAATTTTGGAGGAGTTTTTAACTCATTAAGACGTCCATTTCATGCTCAATATTTAAGGATGATTCAAGATGCATTCAGATAGAATAGAATTATGAAGTATTTTTGCAATAATTTCTTTTAAACATTGAGTATTAAGATAAAATTCAGATGTATAATGTAAAAAATACTTTAGAACAAATTTTTTGAAGACTACATTCAATTATTTATCCAAAAAGAGGGGGTACCAGGTGAATTACATTTAAGAATCATTCTGGAGTCAAATTTTTAACTGTTGAAAACCCATTATGATCAAAAACTCATTAAATGGTCAGCTATGACACCTCAAGGCCTCTAAAATTAATATAAATAAGATTATTAGGTGGATTGAATATAATATGGATTGGATAGCGAATATTTAGAAATCGCACACTACTTTAGTACTTTTCTTTATTTTTTTGTTTTAGTTTTCTTTTCCCATGTAACACATTCAAATTTTTATTAATGTTTCCCTTTTATTATTACACCCCTTTTTCTATTCCAATGTTTATCTTATTATTTATCTCTTAAATATTCCCTCATGATCTCTTTTCACATTTAAATGTCATGTGACTGACAACAGGATTGGATGTGGGGGAGGTTTCACAGTATTCTTTTTTATTGTGCTTAAGTTCAACTTGTTTTATTATATTAGTGGTGGATGCGAGAGTATTGCATGGGTGTGGTGGTAATACACCATGAAATTATTTTCAAGTAAAATTTTTTATTTGATTAATTATTTTTCATCCCTTATCTCAAGAAAACCCTTCGTATGGTGGATCTGAGGTTTCCCAATTAGATGAAATGACATACGGTGGAGCAGGGTATTTTAGGTATAACATCCTCGGTTGTGGTGTTATCCTATTTGACCATTAGAGGATGTGTGGTTTTTTGTGTTGTAGGAATGAAAAAATGACACACTCAATAAATTAAATAAAATTAATTCATTAATGAGGTTTTACCAAATGAATTATCAAATTTAATTTAAATAATAATTAAATAAACAATGAACTCATGTTATCCAAGACTAGGACCAAGAACTTTCTTCTATAATTTCATTTTGTTCGCATATGTATTTAGATTTAAATTCTTAACTTCATTATTTTATTTTCATATTTTCCAAAAAATCACAAAACATTCATTTCATTAAATAATATAAAAACAAAAATTAATTAGATTAGGTGAATTAGAAATTAATTATTAAACATAATAAGATCCTCTTTAAGTGAGATGACCCTAGTGATCCTCTGTTCTGCAATAGGAAAACATAGATTTTTTTTCTATTCCCTACAACAAGCATGCATTATAATTATTATTCCATTAAAAATGGTTTATAACGAGCTTGTGAATTTGATAAATCATATCCCCTAAGAGTGTCAAACTAGATGTGCAGCAATGCCCATTGGCATGCACTAGTTCTCGGTTGAGTACATCTCAATGTGATGTTTTTGGGTTCTACCACTTTGTACATCAGTGCGAGATCCACATCCACTTGTAGTATCTGGACAGGGACATGTTTTCTTAACCAACAACTTAATATATACTTACCAAATTTTGGGGATGTTTTATTATTCTTAGTTTTATTTATAAGGCTTTCACTAGAGTTTTCTAATCCTAATCCCAAAAATTACTAAACTTTTCCTTTGATACCAATTATAACAACCATGCTCTTTATTACATATTAACACATGATTTATTACATAATATTACACTTAATATGACCTTAAAGATCAGTAAGTCTAGTTTCATTTGGAATTAAGTATATTACATAAAAATTGAAGGCAATAAAAACATATTCTTTATTAAAAACTTCCTTAACATTTTCATATTATTCCCTCATACTTAAAACTACATAGTATAACATAGGAACATATATAAGAATGAGGTGAGAAATAAATACCAGTAAGGGAATAAAAATATAATAACATGAAGAAATTAATACATGTTAGACAATAAGAATGTAGATGGGGAAACATGAGAAATGTGGTAACAACTTATATCATTATATCATAAACATTTGTCAAAGATAACTACCTAGAAATCATGATGGAAATATTCCTATAATGGAATCAAGTTTACCCCTCTTACTAAAATTAAAAACCATGAGATTGAACATTACACAATACATCAGAGCACTATATAATTCAGAGCACACCTATCACTTTCATTTCATTTTCATGGTTAATTACGCCACATAGATCATAAAAGATGGAATCATTTAACATAAATTTTTATTCCATGATAATAGAGTGTGGGATAAATAAATTTACTCCCCTAAAAATATATATAGTTATATAAAGTTGAAAACATTTGATATAAAATAGGTAAGGTTATTCGCTACACAATTGTTTTGAAATTTAAAATTGTAGTGAGATTTCGGTAGCATAAACGACATCACATAATAATTCATAAAATGGGTTTTTGATAGTGAAAAGGGTCTATAAAAATTTGGACATGAAATAGGCAGTAATAGAGATGTGGAAAGACATATCCCAACTTAATTAATTGGAAATATAAGGCATAATATAATAAGAAATCTTGAATAAATAATAGAAGGTGAGGATCTGTAACAAAATTTTGGCATGGTAAAAAGTGTACATAATGGTCTTTTGGATGCGTTAATGAGAGTGAAATAAGTATATAATATTATATAAAAATAATGGATAATTATGGTATATAGAAGAACAGATCCCAACATTTACAAATTGAAAATGAGAGACATAACATAAATGAAGTTGTTGAATAAAAATGAAAAGAGGGAAATCCCATACTAAATTTCGGCATTGTAACAGCTTAGGTATGGGTTAAAATGAGAGAGGATGAATGGAATATCATTGAAATAACAAAAATTGGACAATAATGGAATTATTATAAATGAATTAAAATATTACAAATTGAAATTAAAAGTTCTAATTTCAAATAAGCTTCTTAAATTAAAGAGCGAAAGGTCCCTTACCTTGAGAGTGTGACATCAAATTCTTGGAAGAGGCTTATTGAGATCTTGGGGGATCCTTGGGAGGACTATAGAGATGAGAGGGTAGAGTAATGAATTGATAAAAATATTTTTTGTGATGATAAATTGGATATTGGGTTGTTTTATATAGGAATTTAATGTGGAATTATTTATTATTTCTCAAATATAGATTTGGATGCTGTATAATAAAATAAAAAAAACCCACAAACCTTAACATGGTTTTTACCATGGATTCTACCAAAGGGTAGTGTTTTTTATTTTTTTTAGAAGGCCAAGGTAAGAACATAACAATATAATACCCTTTATAATGTGCAAGTGATTCATATTCTTTAAGAAATGATTTAAAAACCTTAAAATATATTAATGGTATTGGAGGATTCGTAAAGGATTTACAAAATAAATAAAATGAACATAAAATCACATAATTTTAAAATTAAAACCAATATTGGGTATTTTATACCCTTTATAATATTATTACATCTCTTTGATGTCATTATTATGTCATAATAACCAATATATATTTAAACGATGTTTAAGTTTTACCTAAAAATTCAAATGTCTCAAAACGTTACGAGAAATTCATCATTGGATAATTTCAACATTATGATTCCAAAAATAATATTAATTTTATCAAAATAATTATTTAAATATTTTTAATTTTTAATTTTAAAATAAGAATCGATATTTATTGAGAAATTTTAGGTTTTTGAAAATAAAAGCTTTCGAACCCTTATAAAAATTAGACTTTACCTCATAAAAATTCAATGGTCATTTATATTTAATAAAAAATATTTATTAATAAAATTTTAATAAAAACATATTTATTTTAAAAAACTATTAATTCATCAAAATAAACATCTTAATTGAAATTTCATATTACTTATAATGTAGTTTTTATCAAATTGATTACTTAATTATTTACAAAGGAAGAAATAAGGAAAAAATATGATCATAATTTTAATGAAAATGATATATAAATATTCACAATATTTGGATTACGTTTTTTCTTAAATTTAATAAATTATTTCTACCCTTAATTAAGCAATTTTCATTTTATCATAGTAATTAATATTTACTATAGTTACTATTTATATTGTTCAAGAATTATGTTGAGCTTATTTCCTAATATGATTTATGATGGTTCCAAATATGGAATAAATTTTATCAAAATAAATTCACATAGGTTGAATGATTTTATAGAAAACTTGAAAGCTTGTTTTAAAATGGTTTTCCAAAAAATCCATTTTTAAAAAAGAAAATATTATTTTACTTTAACTCTATAACTAGTAATCCTAATTATATGAATTTAAATTCATAAGATAGATATAATTTCTAATTTTTTTAATTAAATATTTTCTCTTTTGGGTTTATTTTTAATAATTATAATTGAGAAACATTATTCATTTTAAAATATTTTTTCGATAAATTTGTTTTCAATCCTAAAAATAAACTTGCAATAAAATCGAGTATCAAGATGATTTAATGATATTTAATTTAATTATATATTTATAAATAATACATATTTTACATTGAAAAAAAATTAGAATGATATTTTTCTTTTTAAATTAGTTCATTAATCAACATAAATAGAAATTTTACATAAAATAATATTTTCTTAATATTCATTGGAAAATCTATATTTTTTGAAAAATCCCAAATTTTCACCAAAAGATTAATTTGATGTGCCGATATCAAATATGGTGTTTTTTTATCAAATACATATTTTTAAATTTTTGGTAAAATAAATATAATAATTGTAAAAATAAATAAATAACATTTTTGAAGAAAATGTATTTTGAAGAACGAAATTCATTACGAAATATTGATTGATTATTTATTAATAATTTATCAACTTTTAATATATATATATATATATATATATGATGAATTATTTAATCCTAATATTATCTAAAAATTTAATGGAAAGGATAAAAAATAATATTTAAAAAATTATTTTTTTGGGTTTGGTGTTGTGTGTCACATAAGCTGTTGAAAAAAGTTTTATCTTTTGAAAACATGGGGAATTACAAGTAGAAACCAAATGATGGTCTTAGTGTTTCATGTTAGGGATCTTGTATTCCTCAATATATCACCATTAAAAGGGTTTATTTTTTTTTAATATGGTGAAACTATGTCCAAGGTACATTGGACCATTTTAGAGTTAAGAATTTGTTAAAGAAGTTTCCCATCTGGTAAAACTACCATAATTTTTTTTTTAAATTCCATGATGTCTTCTATCAGACCCTATTAAGAAATTTTATGTCCGACCAACAAATATAGTATAATAAATGGTATGTAATTAGAACCTGACCTATCAAATAAAGAAGAACATATCCATATTACTAATGAAATGGAACAAGTGTTATGGATCATGATAACCCTACTCGTGAATGTTTTATGGAGTAATCAAAAGTTCAAATAAGAATCCTAGGATCATGAAGAAGTGATGGAGGATAAATACCCCCATTTTTGATGTAAGACACAAAATTTTAAGATAAAATTTCTTAAGTATGGGAGAATTGAAGGGATTAAAAACTATTTTAAGTTATTCGGAAAAATTATTTTATAATTCACTACTAAAAATGAGGCCCTTAACAGTGTTAAAATAGGACATTTCCATAAAAACAACACCAAAAATTTGAGAGTGATTAAAAGAGTCACAACTTGACCCAATGGGGCCGGGATCATGACTACCCTAAGCACGCCTCTAATAGTCCAGGGGATAGTGACTAGAAATGAGTAGGAATATACCACTCATGGGAGGAATTATTATAATTTACTTATACACAAAAAAATATACAAGACCATACAATGATGAAATGTAAAACAACTGAATTCAAAGAATTTATATATCTTTGATCCCCTAATCAGATAACAATAATAAAGTACTGAAAGCGATAAAGGGGGCCGAATACAGGACCAACAAGAAAATGTTGCATTTTTAACTTACTCTGATGGTGCATACTATAATCAAATGAAACCACCCAAAAAATATTATCTATCAAGCTTAATATATTTTCCACTAGTTCACTTTCCTCTTACGACACCATCAAATGGTTCATCATTTATATAATACATGACACATGTAGGAAGATCCCATACATGGGTGAGTATAACCGTACTCATTAGGACACCTCAAAATTACTAAACATGAATCATCTAAAATATTCATCTCATAAAAATGAGACAGTAATCAATGCATAAAAGAGAAACCAAGATATACACTAGAGGGGAACCATGCGCCCAGGTGGTTGAAGGACCTTAGAACACCCTGAGAGGGGAGGGGTGAATCAGGGTGTGAAATCTTTCTTTTAAAGTGACCGATATTATTCCCATATTGATAGAAACTTGTTAAATCTATTTGTTGGTAATGTGTAGTAATTTAAGCATTCACACACAGAAGTATGACACACAAAATTTATTTGGTTCACCACTAAAGTCTAGTCCTAGAGGTATAAACTAAAAGGTTTTCAGTCATACCAAAGTCCACTAATTATTGCTAGTTGTGAATTATAAGTGTTTAGCCCAATCACTCTATACCAAGCATGCTACCTTTATAAGGTTTTAGGTATAGAACATTGCATCCATCAAATATCATTCATTGAATTACCTTTTCTCAATGCATTGGGAAGAATACAAACTCAATTTTGTGACTTGAAGATCTCTTAAATGGGTTGGCATTACATCATTCATACTCAACTATAGATATATCATCTGTTGAATTCATGTTTTCCCCAATAAATGTAATCTACTTTTCTGCGTACTATATTTTTTTGTGAACTTCTCCTCCACGAACGGGGACAATTCCTCCACATAATTCACTACACCATGTACTATGAGTGCTTCAAAAACCACCTCCGCGTAATGCCTTTGCGTACAAATTATTCTTTGTGGGCCAACTTCTCCTCCGTGAAGTGTCTTACGTGAACCATATTCCAAAAACCATCTTCCAAGATCAGACTTCCATGAACCATTCTAGAATTCATAGAATTACTTCCAGATTTCTAATCAAAGTCTCCATTGTGGGGTTTTCTTCCCTCAATCCAATATTTACATCACTGAATTCCTCTCGAATCATAAATCTCGGTTCCACTCTCTAATGAAGGGAGTAGTTCTCTTTATTCTTGAAAATAGATCTATAAAATCTATTAATATGAGAATCACTAAGTCTTCACTATGACCATGCTCATATGAGCCATTATCCTCTATGTGGTCCATATACTTAATGTTCTATTATGATGGCTCTTCATGGATCCTAAAACTACCACCTCAATATTTCTAATGACAAGCCATCTTGGGTATCGCAGGTCTTCCTTGAATACCATTTGCAGTTCCACAAACCATTCCTACTACGTGGTTCGTGGTACTCCATTCCGTGTACCATATTTCATGATCCATGAACAGTTCCCATAAATCCCATTCCATGTACTACCTTTTTTTTAAATCCCTCCTTATCCAAAAACATACTCCCATTTTTGAGGCCGAAATATTTGGCCAACACTGGGAAACTACACCACTTTAAACATCTGCTTTGGTCTCTAAGAAACATTGTCTTCACATATTGTTGATCAAGCCAATGTGTGTTGACAACAAACACAAACCATACTCCATTTCTAAAAAAAGAATGTCATTGGGTCCAATAATCCCCCCCTTTGGTTTTTTTGGAAATCTGTATATAGATTCAATGAATCACCTGAAACAATCAAAACATATTAAGGAAGAAAAAATTCATCTGAAACTCTATGTCTATGTGAGGAATGCTTAGAGGGTAATCAAGAATTGAGTTCTGGTATCTTATAAAGATTAAAAATGTCCAATATATTTTTCAAAAACTCACAACCATCTTATCATATTTTTTATTATTACCCTTTGTTTCTCAAATCTTCTATCCTCCAAAGTTAATGAATTGAATTTACCATGTAACCAAAAAAAATTTCATTCTCATACTTTCTCCATTATCTCCTCTTTTATCTATTATCCATTCCCTGTACTATTAAATTTATAGATTCTCCCCCATTGGAAATAAACCCAAATACTAGTATATAAACATGGTAGATCCCAAAACAAACTCCCCTTGGATCATATCTCCCACATAAACATGCATCACATCCACAAAATGATTAATATAGTTAAAATAATTGGTGAGAGTGGATATTTGTAACCTCCTCACACATGGGGCGGTGGATGAACACCTAGGATTAATCGATGCTCCTCGAACACATGTGTTGACATTTTCTTGGCCAGTATGTCATCAAATTGATCATTAGTTCCAACATGACACCTTTTAATCATGACTTGTTCCACTTATTATTTGATGAAGTGATATCTGATTTCAGCATGTTTCATATGAGAATGCCAAACATAATTATTTATAAGATCAATTTCAATAATGTTATCAAAATGAACCACCAATGGTTGATTCACATCATCAAAAATATCAGTCAGTTATTGCGTTATCAAAAGTAGTTGAGTGAAAACCTTCATAGTAGAGATATACTCATATTCAATAGTACTGAGAGAAGGGGTTTATTATTTCTTACTCAACTAGCCAAAAAATTTCTTGTCAATGAAGAATGATCCACCACTTGTGGAATTTCTATCCATCGTATATTCATCCCAATCAGCATCAGAAAATATTGACAGTTCAATATCATTTTCTACATGAAAGTATAATCTATACTTGTAAGTACCTTGAATCAACCTCATGATTCGTTTAAATTTTTCCATATGTTCTTCCTTTGGATTTCATTGAATGTTTTCCACTAAGTGTGTTGAAATGAAACTATATACCCATGTTTCAACTAAGTATAGGAGGATTCTGATTATTCTTCTATACATGGTGGAATATACATAAGTCCCATCCTTATTTCTTCTATGTTTTTTCCAACCACAATCGGAGTCGAAATTGGTTTGGATTCATGCATAGTGAACTTCTTCAACGATTATCATGAATACTTTTCCTAAGGGATAAACGTGTAGTCTTTCCTATGAATCACTTGCAAACCGAAGAAGTATGTGAGTTCACAAATCATTGACATTTAAAATTCTTATTTCATGTTATGGGAGAAACCATCCACTTATCCATGCCTATTTCCACCAAATATATTACCATCTACATACATCAGTACAATAAACTGATCTTTCTGAGAATTATTCACATAGATATTGCGATCCACTCCTATTATAAATTTGATCTTCTTAAATGATAATACAATTGGGAGTTCCATTCTTGAGGTACCTACTTAAATCTATAGAGAGCCTTATTTAATCTATAGAACTTTATTACATCATTACCAAGTAGAAAACCAACTAGTTGTTCTATGTATAATTCTTTTTCTTCAAGAACACCATTTATGAAAAAAAAAAATTGACATCCATTTGATACACATTGTATCATATTTAAATTTATATTGAATGAAATAGTATGATTGACACCAGTCTAGCCACTAGAGAAAATGTTTCTTCAACATCAATGCCTTCAATTTCTGAAGATTCATTAAACACTAGCCATGCCTTATTTCTAATCACATTTCTATGATCATCAAATTTATTTATGAAAATATAATCTATACCAATCACATTACAATTTTTAAGTCTATTAACTAGATCCTATGTTTGGTTCTTATCGATCTGATTCAACTCTTATTTTATGGATTTAATCAATGATTCATCCATTACTGCTTCTTCAAATGAGTATGGTTCCACAACTAATAGGAATAAATATTTTTCATTATTCCTCATTTTCCTCATTTTCATGGGAAATTTCCAATCTTTAATTATTTTGGATTGATAAATTTATTCCCTTCTATTAATCCTGTTGGGTTCAAATTAATTATATGCAGCCATGGTTTTGTCTTCTCATTATTCTTCTGATTCAACATCATTATGGGATTCATGAGTTTTTTTCCCGCCTTCCTCTACATCTGTATTTGAATCCATTCCATATCGACATTCATCCTCATCTTCTATCAAATCAGCAGTCAGATTTCTGGAGGAATTTATGGTTTTATATTCAGTTATATTCACATCACTAATTTCCATTATTTTTCCAAGATGTTTATTGATACATTTGTAGGATTTTTTATTTATTGAATATTTTAGGAATATTTCTTCATCTGTAGCATCACCACACTTATTGATTCCGATACTCCACAACTCCATTTTGCTGTAGATTTCTCAAAGAATCCACCACATGTTGTATTCTATGTTTCTCTAGGTAATTTTAATATTTAATGGATGTGTATTATTCTCCATTGTTATACTGAAGAACTTCAATTGTTCATCCAATATCATCTGTGGCCATTCAGTGATAAGTTTTCATGCAATAAATGACTTTTCATTTCCCATATATAACCATCACAAAAGAAATTATACTATAATCATCAATGAAATAGATGAATTACCTTTCTACATATATTCCATCAAAATTTATTAGACCACATACCTCAATATGAATGAGATCAAGAATATTTTATTCTCTTTTCTTCTTTGGATGATATGAACTGCACACCAACTTACCTCACATGCAAGAATAACAAGTCTTCTCCTATTCATGCTTCAGATTTGTGATATCCACAACATATTTATTAGTTTAGATATATTTTCCATATATTGTGATTGATGAGACCCAACGTTTGGTGCCAAAACATGTTTTATTCTTCAATATTCACATAAGAAATGTTCTCTTTACTATAATCTTGATATAGGTCTCCATCTGTTCTGAAAACTTTCATGGGAGAGGTCTCTATTCATTCTTTTATAGTGCACCAATTTTGATTGAATATAATTATAAGTCTTGAGTCATAGAGTTTACTCACACTTAGGTGATTTTGATATATCCCATCCATATAAATAACTTCAGTCCTCTTCAACTCATGAACAGCCAGTTCATTACATCCATGACTTTTGATATTCAAAGCACTATCATTACCGAAGCTCACTATTCCATCAATTTTTTTTGACATTAATTAATAGGTCTTAATTTCCTGTCATGTGGGATTTGAATCCACTATCAAGAATCCAAGTGCTATTTTTCTTGGTAGTTTTAAGAGTTACTTTTCCTAGGTTGGAATTTTCAATTTTCTTCTTTTCCATCCATGAAATATTAGTTTGATTGGAGGATAAAGATTTATTTTTAATTATATTTTCTATGTAAATAGGTTCATCATAATCCTACTCTTCCTCTAGAGGAGAGAACCAATTTGTAAGGACAACACTGTATGGTTTAAAAGTATTGAATTTTCTCTATGTTCTGTATGAATTTTTCATACTATTAATCTTCATTCAATCAATAGATTTATGGACATAGTTAGATCAATGAAAACAATATCCATAGAATCTATTTATTATCTAATAATTTTTATATGAATTCATTTTACTATGTTAAATTTCTAGCTCTTCCCTATTCAAATATCTATTTTCCTCTTCACAATAAGACATAGTATGGCCCAGATAGCCACCTAATTTAATTTTCATAAGTGGAAATTCATTTTCACTACTATTAAACCTCTTTTAAACATCATTCGGAGGATAGTATGAGTTTCTATCATCTTGGAAAATTTGAGGATAGTTTTCAGTCCTCCGTTCAGTTGGATTTGAGACATTCTTTATTTGGACATTAGGTGTCTTTATGATTTGTCGTCCTATCAACATGACATTATTTTTGGACACTTTTACTTGTAGCATTTGATGTTTTATAATAAAAACCAACACCTATTTTTACAATACATGAGGATATTTGATCATTCAGAACCTTTTCATCTCCATCAGAACCACTTTTATCTCTCTCTAGTAGCTCAACCACTAAGAATTTTCCGATCTAAATTTTCTTCATTGATCCTTTTGAACTTGATTTACATTCATGTTTACTCATAAGAGTAATGACTTATTATTAATGTCTCTCAATATTTTTGAATTCTCATCTAGTATATATGTAAGTTCAGTAATAACCTTTTCCCATTCTTCGATTATGAGATTTATTTCAACTATATCTTATGATATTTCAAAAGTTTATGAATGTTCTTTTACTACTTCCTCGAGTCGATGAATTTCAGCTTCCAGTAGATCAAAATATTTTGATGACTCTTTATCATTTTCTCTACACGTTTTTCATATCTTGCATTGATTATCAAGCTTACGAACAACATCCTTATGTTGTAACTTGAGATCAACATCAGTGGTTAACTGATTATCTCTATCCTTATCTCCCAATGGTTATAACTTTTTAATGGTATCCATCACTTACACATGGGTTCTAGATTTAAATTCTGTTTATTCTTCCCTAAATAATTCACTATCATCTTCTTCTTCTTCATTGACAAAAATCATTCTATATAATTTCTCACCAAACATAATGTCTCCCTTTTTGAAAAACCTTTTTTGAGGCTTCTACATTTCTCAAGCTTCACTTTCTTCAGCATCTAAATTTTTTGTGTGCTTATAGGTAATGTTACCAAATATTCCATAATGAAAACAATCTAGAGGTAACTTGACATAAATTATCCCTTTTCCCTTCTTGAATTTCATTAATATGAGAGAAAAAAATTATTTTTCCTCATTATCTTCATCAATACTCTCTCATGAAATTTCATGTTTTTATATGGATTTTAATTCCATTTCCTTACTTAATCGAGTCCTTATATCTTTAGGTTTGAATCTCATTTCATAAGCCACCATACAACTCAGTATATCATCCAATGAATGTTTTGAGATATCCCTTTCCTCAAGGGCTAAAAAATTTCATCTTAAATAGGTGGAAGCCTTCTCAATATTTTCTTTACAATATCAATGTATTTTGTTTCATCACCAAGTACTCATATTTCTCTAAAAACATCTGTAATTTGATTGAAAAGGTATCTGTATATTAATCAGAATGCATCCATATATGATACAACCTACTATAAAAAACATGTAGTTTTACATCGTTCACATTGTTGTCACATTCATATATATTTTCCAGTTTCTCCCATACATACCTTTTAGAAGTACAACTCACCACCTTTAGATAGATTTGATTAGAAATAGCTGTATTGATGGAATTATGTGCTTTAGAATTTTCATCAATCATTTTCATGTTTGTGTTATGTAGTGGAAAACATTACTTCCATTCCAAGAGATATTATATGAGATCTCATCATATTCTCTGAGATCTAAATGTTTCTGCCATCAAAGAGGGGGACGCCCATGGCATTCACTATATTCTCCATGATAGAAATTAAAGGTAGATTTAACATGAGAAACTATTACCCTATGATACCACATAAAGGACCCCGAAACATCCTGAGAGGGGAGGGGTGAACCAGGGTGTCAAATTTTTCTTTTAAAGTGACTGATCTTTTTCCCACAGTTATAAGAACATGTTAAATATGTTTGTTGGTAATGTGTAGTAATTTAAACATTCATACACAGAAGGACCACACAAGAAATTTAATCAATTCAACACTAAGGTATATTTCAAGGAGCATATGCCAATAAGTTTTCAGTCATACCAAATTCCACTAATCTTCACAATTTTTTTATTACAAAATTTTATCACAATCACTATGTGCTAGGTGCACTAACTTTACAAGATTTTAGGGATAGAACATTGTGTCCATCAGATCACTTCCGTTAGCTCCCCCTTACTCACTACATTGGGAAGAATTTGTACTCAGTTTATTAAGTTGAAGGTGACTTCAATGGGTTGGTGTTAAATCATGAATGCTCAAATATAGATAGATTCTCTGTTGAAGTCCCATTTTCTCTTATAGATGTAATATACTTTTCCAATTACTATTTTTTCATGAACATTACCTTCGTAAAATGGAATTCTTACATGGTGTAACACACTACACCACGTAATATGAGTGATTAAAAAAACCCTTGGGTACTACCTATGAAAACCACTTCCACCTACTACTTCTTCTCTACAGACCATCTCCTCCTCCACAAACTGTCTTCAATGAACTGTCTTTCCTGAACTGTCTTCTACAAACTGTCTTCCACGAAATGACTTCTGCAAATAGTTATGTACTTCATTAAATTACTTCTATATTTCTAATAAATTTATCCTTTGAATGGTTGTCTTTTTGTGAACCACTCTCAACTTCACTAAATTCCTCCTAGATCTTTAATTTTAGTGTCGCTCTCTAATGAATGGATTAGTGCTCGTTATATAGAAAAATAGATCCATAAAATTTGCTAATATGATATTTTACAAATATTCACTATGTATCTTTATCTCACAAACCATTCTTCCCTACACGGTCTATGTTCTACAATTTCCTTCATAGCAGTCCTTCGCAAATCCTAAAATCAGAACCTCAATTCTACCAACAACAAGCCATCTCGCATACTGCAAGTATTCACCGTGAATCATTTTCCATTCTATAAACCGTTCCTGGTACATGGTTTACAGTTCTCCCTTCCATGTACCATATTTCATGATATGATAATTATCCCCAAAAATCTCATTCTGCATACTGCCTTTATAGAAATACTACATTTTCCAAAAATAAACTCTCAATTTTCAAGCCCAAATACATGGAAAATACTAGGAAACTATGCCGCCTTAAACACCTAATTCATCATATATAAAAAATTGTCTTGAAAACTTATTTATCAAACCAATTTGTATTGAAAAAAAACAAAAACCATACTCTATTTCCAGTAAAGAACAACATTGGGTCCAATAGTGGTCATAACCAAACAACCAACCAGAAAATTCTACTCGAAGAAATTCTTGTTCTGGGAGAGTCCACTCTATTGGCCATGATATCACTAGAGACAATAAACAAAGATTCCATGATCATTAGGCCATATCCAAGAATCTAAATGGTCTCAAAAACCTGAGACTTAAATAGAGGATCAAACACAAGATCGCCAAGGGAAACCACAAACCCAATCTATATCAAACCGCTATATATGGGATAATAATCTAATGATACCATGAACCCTACTAAAATTGCCTATGATATGAAAGACCAATTCCTTACTCAAATAGGTCACATAGATTCCTCAAACCCCACCTTGGGCATAAAATGATATAGGATCACACACTGGTCTCATGATGGGACACCAAAAATTTATCTAAGACTCATCCTCTAGAGGAGATCACAATCTAGAGATGTAGAGGTAATGATAAACAATACCCTTGATGGGATGGACCAAGGGAATACACTAAACTGATACTGGTCCAAATAAATAAAGGAAAGGCTCAAAAAACCCTTGGGGAGGTACACAGCGTGTACTGGGGGTGCACGAAGTGTCCATCCAACCACTGGTCTGCCTGTATGGTGCTTCCTCACATGACATGTAAATATCTATATAAAAAGTTAGTAGGAATAGAACACAGTGTATATAGACCACCCGAAACTCTACCTGTTCCATATGGATATGACAATGTACTAACCCATATACATCTAGTTGTGCCCTTGTATATTTGGATGTGTCTATTCCTATGTACACCTGGACATATCTGTTCCCATGTACTTTATCCTGTCTATTCCCTTGTAACCTTAAAGTTACACACAAATATGTTTATCATGAGTCACATGACATGTGCTATTTAAATTTCTAAAATAACCTAGAGCCGCAGATAGTGCGCCCCAAAAAACGTGTAATTCTGGATTACACATCATGTAACATGGGATTTTATAACACCCCCAGGTTCTTCCTTGATAACATCCATTCATACCATTTCAGTTTCTTCCCATTATAGAGATATAGATCTATGGTAGACCAACACAACCATCACCAAAGACCAAGATTCTAGGCTTCCAATCCACTTGGGAAACACCCACATGTTCTATTCGTATCCACCCAATAATATCTAGAATGAAAATATATCGTAATTCTATTCCAATCAACCTCTAATCACACTTTTTATTTGTCATACCTTGATCAAACCATTGATCATGAACCTCATCAACAATATTGATCCGTTGAGCTGCATAATGGCCACACAATAATCAAATATTGGGTAATTATTGAACCATGAGCCTAATAAAAATCTTTAAATGAATGTGTAAGGAAATTAAGAAGAAATATATAAACCATAAGATGTGAGGAATGAACATCAACCTTTTTTTGTTTAGCCTAAATCTATTATCGTAGATTTTGAATAATGAAGAGTGATAAAAATAAATATCCAAATACAAATCCATCAATAAAATATACCATTGATGTAAGAATAAATTATTGTTAATGAAATTGATCCATGTTCGACTAGGTTAAAAGAAATGGATTAAATATCAAAATAAAATGACCTACATAATGTTTGGATCAATTAGTAATAAATAAGGTACACACATTTTTATCGTTGGTGAGATCCACATATTTTGTTTTTCACAAATCAGCAATCCATAAGAGGGTCGTCGTTCTCCCATGGAGGCTCCTACAACACTCTCCAATTCATCTGCTCAATTTCTAGGTTTATGTGGAAAACCCAAAAAAATTTCCATAAGAAAAATTTGTAAACCAAAAATCAGGTCATGGAAAGTTTAGTTAAAAAAATAATTTAATAAATTTATTTATTCAAGAATCCTCCCATGATCGTGCTCAACCTGAACACCTGATGCACTCCATGGTTATTTCACACATAGGGTAAAACCAACATTCTAGACTCAAAGGTGCCCTATGATTATTGATTTAGGCCCCCATTTGGGAGTTATTCCACTTTTTCATGAAAACTATATGTGTTTGATATTAATATATTTAATATATTTGAAAAATTAATTCCTGGCATATCATGCCTCATAATATCACACCGTTTTAGTGATTATCTCCAAAAATAGTTTATATAATACCCAAACGTAATACATTGAAAAATTATAGTTGTTATATCTTCTCTACCTTAGGAATTTCTATCCCGAAAATAGAAAAACCTACTCAAAAAATGAGGGAATGGAAATAACATTTGGGTTTCCAACTACCAAGTTCCCTCTTAATGATTCTCATGCTACATCCAAACACACTCTAGGGTAATTGATCATCAATTAAGGATCCTCTCATTAAAATCCTTATTATCCATTGGTTACTCAAAAAAGTTATCTATATCCTCAATTTCTTACTCTCCCTAGTCGATAACATGCGATTCATTGTTCACGTACCTCCTCAGTGTCAACATGTGGATGACTTCATGTACCCGATTCAACTACGGTGGTAGAGCTATAAGATACTACTCCTCACTAACTTCACACAGTATCTATAAATGTACAAGGAATCTTGGAGATAACTTTCCACCCAAGACAAATCTATGTAATCCATATCAAGGTGAGACCCTCACGAGGACATAGTATCCCTCCTAGAAATTCATTGGTCTCTGTCATCAGTCCTCATAAGACTTTTTACGTCTTCGTACAATCATCATTTTCTCCTTGATGATCGGAGTCTTCTCTATAGTATCTATCAACAACTCTAGGACCATGAGTGCTAACTATCATGGATAACTCCAACAATGAGGTGACCTATTGGTTCAACCAAACAATGCCTATAATGGTTCCATACGAATGGTAGAATAGAATCTGTTGTTGTAGAAAAACATCTCCAAGGGTAAGTGATCATCCCAACTATGGATAAAATCTAACATGAAAGTATGAAGCAATTACTCCAAGACTTGAATGGTGTTCTCATTCTAACCATTATTCTAGGGGTGAAATGACATGCTCAAATGAAATTATGTCTCAAAGGCCTCCTGGATTTCTCTCCATGACCCTGACGTGAAGCGAGAATCATGGTCCAAAATGATCATCGGGGTAAATCCATAGAGTTGGTCTATCTCCCGCACAAACAAGTGTCTTGAGATCTCTACTGAAAAATTATCTCGAATATATTGGAAGTGGGATGAATTATTGAGTCAATTTATGGTCACCCATATGGCATCGTGCCCTCTGAACATACATGGTTACTCCATTAATAAGTCCATCAGATCCCAACCCACTTCCACTTTGAAACCACTTTGGGTTGAGCTAAATCCACCATAAACCTGGTGCTTAGCCTTCACATTATGACATGTGAGGCATCGAGAGACAAATTCTACAATAAAAATATTCCTGACCGGCCACCAAAACTAATGTTGGAGTTCTTGGTAAATATTTTCCACACCTAGATATACCACTAAATAGGATATATGAAACTACCACATCACCTCCTCCTATAATTCCAATGGTACCATCATCTGTCCTATGAAAATAAAAACATGCTCCATACCTTTAGAATATCCATAAAGAGAATGTACAATGGATACCTCCGTACATATGGTATCATAATCAGTATCTCTATTCTGAGCATCCCTAAGATTCTATAACTGTAGTGGGGAAAAACCATAAATTGTAGAAATGAAGCACCATCCTTTTTCACAATGTAAAACTACAAACATGATAACTGGTCAGACAACTCTTCCAATATTTGAGAATAAGATCTCACATTGATAGAGTTTTCAACCATGTTCCCCTTACCAATAGTATATAAAATCTTGAAATCATTGTTCTACAGGAACTCTAACCATCTCCTCTATCTCAGGTTAAGATCCTTCTATGAGAAGATATAATTGAGACTCATGTGGTCAGAGTAGATGTTAAACTGCTTTCACATTAGTTAATGTCACCACATATTTAGTGAGAAGACTATCTCTATTAACTAAAGAATGTGGCTCACATAGTTCAACTCATGTGGCCTCAAATGATGTGAACCATAATCAATCATCACCTTAACCTCCATCAAAAAAACAACCATGCCTAGAACCTAATTCATCACAGAACACTACATACTCAACACTATCCTTTGGTAATATCAATATGGGAGTTCTTTTCAACCTCACCCTAAACTCTTAAAAGCACTATTGACAATATTACACCAATAAGAAAGGTTTACCCTTTCAGTTCAATGATATCAAGGGTGTTTCTGCTTTAGTGAAATCAAGTACAAACATCTAATAGTACCATGCCAATCCATGGAAACTCATCACCTCGGTAAAACTATTGGGAGGCTCCCAAGATAGAATTCCCACAACCTCTACAGGGTACACTACCAGTCCTTCCTCTAAGATGATGTGTCCTTGGAACTGGACCTCCCGAATCTGAACCTAACACTTAAAGAAATTACTATAAATATGGAACACTTAGAGTGTGTCCAGAACCATACTCAAGTGCATTGTGTTATCTTCCTTGGAAACAGATTACACTGGGTTGTCATTGAATAAGAACACCAAAAACGGGTCTAAGAAAGGAAAAAAGATCTGTTTCATGAGTCTTGTCCACACTTTTGTGGGTTTTTCATGGCGAATGACATCACCAAGTATTCATAGTGATTGTAGAGACATTAAATTCCATCTTCGATATATCCTCATATTGTAATCACAGATGTTTATAGCCAAATCTTTGATGAACCAACCCAGTTTGGCCTTGAATCAGTCTCCAATGTCAATCCATGGAACGAACCAAAATGCTATACTGATCCTCATAGGCTAGAAAATAGTATGGAGACGTTAATAGGTAGTCAAGGGAATGGTTTTTTCCAATATAAATAAATAAAATGAACAACAAGAATATATAGAGAATCCCAATATATATAAATCTCCAAACTGATTATCATTTTAGAATGATAAGAAATACAACCAAACTAAAAAGAAAAGCCCAAATAAAACCCGATGACCACAACACCTCCAGGTGAACCCAAGGGTCACCCTCTAATACCAAAACCAAAAGTCAACAAGAGTGATCAAAACCAAGAAAATACCTACACCACAAAGTAAAAAAACTATAGGTGTAAGTATTGAAACTCAGTAGGCATTCCCGGAGAAATTTATTCCCAATTAACTTCATTCAAAACAAAAGAAACATAAACTTGATGTTTGAATTACAATATATAAAGGTATGATTTTTTTAACAAATCTACACTTTAATGAAAAAATGGTTCCATTATTAATTTTACATTTAAAATCACACTCTTTCCCAAGTGGGAACAATTATAATTTCAAATAAAAATGAAGATGTTTTCATTTAAAAAAGAAAGGGAAAGTGTGAAAAACGTTTTCCAAAACATTTTCCTTAAACCGTTGAAAACCAACACACAACATTTACCCTAGAGGTACACCATGAAAGTAATCCATATCAATAATCACATAATAAGGGAAATGGATATAGGTACACAAGGGTAACCAACAAACAATATATCTCAATCATATAATACATACAACTAAATTCCAATAGACATGGGAGAACCTAGGAGCTCATGAAATAATCTAGAACATATTATTCATCCTAACTCATCCCTAAAAGCACGACTCACTCGATGACATATAATTTCACACACATGATCTATAAGACACTAAATGTTCTAAAAGAGGACCACTACACCATATAAATAATAAATAAACAGATCATATCTCTAGTAATGGGCCAGTAGTCAGAGAGTAATCCGAACTAGTGCAAAAATCTTTCTTAAACATTTATCTAGTTATGCTAAGTCCCCATGTCAAAAGTATAAAATGGTGTTGAGCCAACCGATTCCAACCAAGAATCCAATATCAAAAACATAAATTATCTATAATAATCCACAAAACAATCACCACCTCGAGTCAGTCCAAAGATCAATCTCTTGCTATAAACAAATAGATCTCAAAGGATTCAACACTGAGGATCTCCCATTCCATTCAAAGTAAATGGGTCATGAAGAGTCCACAGGGATGATGTCCCACAAATTTACATAATGGATCATGAGGATTACAAAATGAGGAAATACCATCCATTAAATATATATAAGAAAATGAGATTATCCAAATAGGGTTTTCATGATAAAAATTTTCACCACTTTCAAAAAAGTTCTAAACGGGCCACAAGAATCCTTTCTCAAAGAATTAAAATCACCTTACCAAAAAGGTGAAATCAAAGAGTTTTTTATTTCATAATAAATTAGAAAAATCCGATTTAATTACTTGCACCACATGTGAAAACAAAAACCTTTTTCATAAAAGGTCAAATCGGGCCACATATCATCATCACATGTCATTCCATTTTTTAATGAACTAAACACACACAAATTTCAAGTATAAACCCATTTGTAAACTCATTATAGAAATTCCAAACCTCCATTTAGATTTCAAAAATATATTTAAAAATACATACCATGTATTAGGTATCAAATAACACACACAAAATTTAATTAGTCATTTTATCCAACACTTGGCCTGCATCACATAACAAAACAATGACATATACTTCAAAAAACATGAAAAACAGCACATTTAACATAAAAAATTTATTTTAAAAACTGAACATAAATAGTTAACAGATAAGGAGGGTTTAAAATGAATTAAACCGACTATTATTAAATTTAATGTCATGTGCAAAGGAAAAACTACCACAAACTCACAGTTCTTCAACATCTCACACCCAAAACAACGTCTCTAAGGTTTTTAAAGCCAAGAAAAACACATAAAATTCATAACCAAGAACAACCCCCGATATAAAAAAATGGAATCATGAACCCAAGATTCAGATGAAAAATGAAGAAGAGTAACTCAAAAGAAAATGAAATAAAGGGGAAGAGGGAGAGGATAAGAGAGGATTACCTTGAAGATATATCCCAATACCTTGAAGAAATCCATTAGATATAAACATTGGAGGGAGGAGGAGGCTTAGAAAAGGAAGTGGATTCATCCTTTGGGTCTCACTAACTAGGGTGAGATGAAAATGGGAAATTTGGGGTAAAAATAATGAGAGGGTAAAAGATTCATTTTATAATTTTTATGATTTGGGAACTGCGCATGGTTAGGCCATACATATTCACAAATTGTGCACCAAACATACACCCCTCGCCAGACACACACTATGAACCCACATGATTGGGCCACGTGGTTTGGTAAATCATGCATTAACAATGAGAAATAGATCTTCTATGAGATAGTGCCTCCCAGAATGCTTGACAAATGGTTTAATAAACTATTGAAAAGTTGGGTTCCATGACTCAAACACCAAGATTAAGCCTAATTGTTTATTGGGTTGAGCCACATAGTTTCCTCTAACTGTGCACCACTTTATTCCAAGCTCATAAACCGCAGTTTTCACTATAAAAGTCTTGATAAACTAATTATTTAACATGATATCAAGGATAAAAAAGGATCAGAGCAAAATTTAAAACCATTCACACCCATAACTCAAGAGAAAAATTGAGATAAAAAATTGAATCAAAACAAAGGGTGAAAACAACAAATTGGGTGTTAAAATTCTCCCCACCAAAATTGTTTCTACCCCTAGAAATAAAAAAAATCATTTTTATTTATCAAAGACAAAGGATTCCCATAACCACATTATCAAACCCCTCAATCCAAGAAAACCTCAATAAACATCCAATAGAACATACACTTCTTACATGAAACAAATGTACAATCTAAACCCACTTTTCGAAACATAATGGAAAGTATGAACCCCATTTATACAAAATACCAAATGTTTTCCCAAATGAGGAGGAACTAAAAATTCAATACAAGATTCTATAATGGACTCCCCACCATTTAGAACCAACTATCATTGATCAAAATTTGAAGAAACTTTATTGAGATGTACAATAGAAATCCCCACCATTTATAAACCAACAAGGACCGACTGATCTAGAAAATCTTACATGGATCAACCTAAGAACATTATACATAGACCAAAAAAACCCCACTTAAAGGGGGAAACCTGATATATTAAACACAATCCCAAGGTATAGGATAAGACCAAATATACTGCACAAAATTTAACCACACAAGGACAACCAAATAGAAAATTTTAAAATGTCTCGTTTTCTTTTACTGAATACAAAATATAAACCAAGGTCCCTCACACCAATGATTCTTGACTATGTTGTAGCTTCACTCTAGGGCCAATGGATGGAGCCCTGATGTTTAAATCATATACTTCCTTACAATTTAGAGATGAAAATCCCTAGTTAGAACTCCTTTTTTCCACTGAAATAGGGATTCAAAAGATACACGCTCATCATCCCCATTCACTTTTAACAAGAAAAATTAGGGATGAGACACTTGATATGAAGCACCTCCACTTAGAAGGGAAATATTCAGAATTTTCCAAAAGAAAAACACACTTTCATTGAAATAGAATTTCACAAGAGATCCCCAACATCGGCTTCTATAATTTAATTTAAAAAACCAGCCTCAAAACACCACCAGACACAACCATTAAAACCTTAAATGCATACATAGAAAGGTACTCTAAAATAATATGAAATAGAACAATACTCCTTCAAACTGGATCCTAATTACTTCATGGAAACAACCTGAAAAAACCATTGCATGTGACCTAGGTGTCCACAAGAACGACATGTATTTGGAGAATTCAAACATGAAAAGTTCTTATGATCTATATTGACTTACTTATGACACACCATGATCATACGCTTGGAAGAACCTGATGAAAGATCAAGATTCCTTTTATTCTTTGATGAACATCAACTATTGTAGGATGATTCTCCATCTCCTACTGGAATCTCCTTCACAACATATATATATTAGAGAAATATTAGAATCCCCATAAACCCCCGCTAACAAAACCTTAACACGAATAAATTGTATCACCACATAGAAAAAAGTGGTTAATCAGAACCCTAAAACCCTTGACTATAGAACATAATGAAGCATGATCGCAAAACATTAAGCTTTTAAGTAATCATGCATATCTATATCTAGATGATATGAAAATATATCTATAAAATAATAGAAAAAATACAACACTAACCCATCACCATGCTACAAAAAATACATCTCCATCCCTTTCCTCACCTTCACCATCTCAGATAGATTCTATTAAATGATTGAATCCCTAAATAGATCGTCGGTAAGATCTTGTCGAGGCTCAGTTCGAGATATTGTCTTTTTTCATCCCAGGTCATACTTTCAAGAATAAAGGTAGAAAACACTACCTTCAACAACTTAGAAAACTCAAGGAGATAGAAAGTAATTTTGATTCTCTGCAACTATTCTTCATCTTTGAGAGGATCTATTTGAACATAAAAGAGAGGATGTTTTAACATTCTAAACTCAAGATATAAATCATTATATTGATCACCCATATGGTTTTCCAATGGTAAGACACCCACATCCACACCTCAAATATCAATCTAATATTTATGGGGGAAAACATTAGGGAACAGAGAAAATATATTCATTAAAACAAGCTCATCAAAAAGAGTTCTCAAACTCAAAACACCACATAAGAAAAATTCCACAAAACGTAGGGAAAAAGTCCACACAGCCATTGGTTACTAAATCATCAAAATTTTCCTATTAAAAACTCTTTGGACGAAAGAAAACCTGGTGGGGTTCACACTCAATAATGGTATCCCTTAGAGCCTCTCACATAAACATTCTCATGCCACAACAAGTACCTATCAACTCATTTTAATCTACAAACTCATACTCCCATGCCACAATCTACTCACTTTTCTATACATATCAGCACATGTGAACACCCATGGAGTTACCAAAGTTCAAAACAAAACATTCTCATTTTTTTAAAACAAAACATTCCACCCATGTTTTTTTTCATACTTTTAATCCAATTTACATTTCAACATTCATAAAACATTTTTCTAAATACCATTATCCACAAATAAAAATCCTTTTACAAAATCTCCACTACAAAACATTTTATTCCATTCAAAACATTTCATTCACATCAACAAGCCTAATTTCATCAAAAATAATTTGATTAAAACCTCATTGTTTCTTCTTTAATTTTTTTTCCAAAATAGACTTTTTTTTTCAAATAATGGATTTCAATGAACCCAAATTTTTTATTATAAAAATATTATCTCATTAAACCATTTCAATTTTTTCCAAAAGGGTCATTTTATAAAAATCCATTTTTCTAAATCATTACTAAAATTTAATTTTAGAAGTCCATTTTCCATTTTATAAAATCCTATCCATTATTGCTAAAAATATAATTTTAACAACTCTAAAACAAATATTAAAAAAAAAAATTAGAATCAAGGAAGACTCCAAAAAAATTCACAAGGGAAAACAACGGGTGATGAGTGATTTGGATATATGGTTAGAGACCATATTCCAAACACACCTCCATTATAGATATTCTTCTATGAACATGTCCCCACATCCTCATGGATTGATAGGCCCTGCGAGCTCACTAAGAGAATTGTAAGAACTTTATTTTCATTTACCAACCATAAAACAAAAAATAATAACAAATAAACCAAAATAATCATGATTTCCAATGGAATTTCAAGGTTCAATCTAGAAAGTGTTGTCCAGAAACTACCATAGAATTTCACCTTGAATTAATATTGTCCTACTCCATCTACCTTGACATCCCAAATGAAAAAGGTCACTATGAGATCTAGGTACTCTAAAGATCCAACTCGATCTAATACAATTTTATTTTGAACCAACTTGGGTCGACCCTAAACTGGTCACCCGAGACAATCTGTGGTAAGGCCCAAAAGGCATTCTCGATCCTCACGGGATGGAAACTAGTGTCGGGGAATCACAAGAGAGAAAAGGGAACAATTTATACCAATATAAATAAATAAAATAAATAGATAAAGTAAATAGATAATCCCAATATATATAAATATCCAAACCAACCATCATTTGACAATGCTAAAAAATATTAAAAAACTAAACAACCAAACCCAACTAAAGCCTGATGACCACAACACCTCCATGTGATCCTAAGGTTTACCATCAAATACCAACCCCAATCAAATCTCAGGACGATAGAAACCACACTAAGACATACAACACATGCTAAATGAAAGAAATAACTATAGGTGTGAGTATTAAAATAGAGTAGGAATGCCCGAAAAAAATCTACTTCCGTTTCACATCCTTTAATATAAAAGAAACATAAACATTAGGTTTGAATTAAAAAATATAAAATTAATATTTTTACACATATTTTTACTTTAAATAAAAAACATTGTTCCTTTACTATTTTATAAACCCATTTGAGTAACACAAAACCCACATTTTGATTTCAAAAATATTTTTATATACCCAAATAATTCTTGATTTATCAGAGATCACTCAATAAAGCTAACCTGGCATTTTTTTTCAAACAACTGGTGTGCATCACATAACAAAACAATTTAATATACTTCAAAAACCCCTGAAAACAACAGCAACTCATATCAAAAAATAATTCCAAATATCACACATCAATATTTAACATGTAAATAAGGTTCTAAAAGCAATAACCAATTATTGTTAAATTTAAAAGGAAGGTTCAATGTAAAACCTACCTCAAACACATGACTCTTCAATAACACACACCCAAATGAACCTCGCCAAGGTTCCAAGAGAAACAAAAAACCAAGAGAAACCCTAACCTAGAAAACCCCCCAATATTAACCAATTTAATAATGAACGTTATATCAACATGATAAACAAAGATGAGTAACTTAAAATAAAATTAAATAAAGTGGAAGAGGGTGAGGAGAAAAGAGGATAACATTTAATATATATAAAAAACCTTGAATAAATCCTTTCTATCAACACATGAGCGGGATGAAAAGAATTTTAGAAGGAGGGATAGGCATCCTTTGGGTAGTATGAACCAATAAGAGAATAATTGGTGATATGGGTTATAAATATTGAGAAGATTGAAGAGTCATTTCATAATTTTTAAGATATAGGAACTGCAAATGGTTAAGCCACATGGCTTCCAAAACCATACACCAACCGTGTGCCCCTCACTAGAAACACACTGGGAATCCACATAGTTAGGCTGCATGGTTTTGTAAACTATGTTCCAAAAATGAAAAATAGTTCTTCCACAAGATAAAGCCTCCCTAATTCTTGCTGCATGGTTTGACAAACAGTGCGCAATCCATTCACCATGTCTCAAATACCAACATTAAGTTGCACGGTTTCCTACGATGAGCCACAAGGTTTCCTCCAACCGTGCAGCAACCATGAATGACATGATTTCAATATAAAAAACACCAATTTTCTCAAAGTACTCCCATATAAACTAGGGAATGAACATATGGTCAAGGATAATAAGGGATCACCACAAAATTTAAAACTTTCCACACTCGAAATATGATAAGAAAACCAAGATACAAAAATTAATTGGATAAAACTAAGAAAACAAAAAAAACAAAGTGTGAAATGATATTAGGTCAATATTTGAGAACCATTGTGCCCATCTCAACAAATAAAAGTGGTTTTAGGTCCTTGGTAGTGGATACTTATTCTTCAGGGTCACCTGGTTCAATCACTGGTAATCCACACGTAACTTCAAGATCTCATCTCCCTTATTGGAAAAACACTAGGGATGACCAAGGGGAAGCACTGGGTATCATAAATCCATTATTCTATAAGTCCTCTAACTATACCCTAAACTCACGAAGCTCTGCAGAATCCATTGAATATGTTTGTGCAGATATTGAAGCTATCCTAGGGTGTAATTCAATGAAGAAGTCATGATATTGGGCTATAGTTAATTCTAGAATTTCCTCAAGATGGAAATCCTTATACTCTAATGCCACTATAGTGAAGTGGTATATCATAGCATCAGATTCTCAAAAAGTCATGATAGTAAACTAGTGAGTAATCATCTACCCTCAAACGATCCAAACCTCATCCTTCTCCTCTAAGGTTTTCCTTCTAACCACAAAGGAAAACCTTTTCCCATCATTGCAGACACACCACGTACTCCACCTATAACAGTCAATCTAGGAATGATAGCTAGTCTATATATAAGATGATTTTGTAGGACCTCATCCATGCTACAATGATTTCCTATTAAAAAATATTACCTCTAACTATCAGACCACACTGTGGGAATAGGTGTTCAATCACTGAGTCACCACCCATTAGAGTCTCCAAGCACAAAGGTCGAGCCAATGGTTCAATAGGAATATCTACGTATTGAACTATATAATTGGTAAGGAAGGAATAACTCAAAAACATGTCATTAAATATTATATCTACGGTAGAAAAGGTATAGACCATACCTAATATCATCATTCAAGCCTCATGGTCATAGGACTCCATATCCTACCTCATTCCTCATCCCTAACCACCAACTCTTTAAGCGCACCCCAGAATACTTGGTGGTGGTGGTGGAAGTAAGTCAGTCCTCCAACCACCTCCTTCTTCTCTACCATCCCCTCTGCTACATTAAATAGCTTCTGGACCACCTTGATCATACCTATATATTTTCCCTGGGTGTAACGCCCCGACCCCAGCTACCCAGAGTCCGTGCATTATTCATAACATTGGCATGATCACAAGAAAGATCAAATCTCGAAAGATCGATTGGTTTAGTAGCCTTGGAAACACTAGATATAATCATAAGTTTTACATTACATCGTAAAATGAAAAACTACTACAACGACATAAAGTTTCCACATTCCACACTATAATCCCCTCATAATTATCCCTGCAGGTCATTCATAACTTACTTCTTCACATCCTGGAAAAAATAAAACATAGAAAAGGGGTGAGCTCAAATGCCCAGTAAGGATAACAATATAGCGGAACATTCAAAATAAGCATAAACATTTAAGGCAATGCATTACTAAAACGAAAGCCTTTTAAACTTTAACTTCAACATAGTATGGAAAAAGTAAAATGAAATAATGCCATTTACTTATTCACATGGATATTCTACTAATCGAATAATCACATGCAAAACCAATAACCACTTTCATAATTATGGAATGCATAATGTCAAACGTTAATTTCATTGTCTAGGCCTCATCCCAAGACCTAGGGGTTACTTCTAACCGGAACCCAACCCGGAGTGCCTCTAATAACCGGACACCAACCCGGAGTGCCTCTAATAACCGGACACCAACCCGGAGTACCTCTAATAACCGGAGACCAAACCGGAGGGCTTACTATTACCAGTCCCTAACCTGGAGGGCTTACTTTAACCAGTCCCCAACCTGGAGGGCTTACTTTTACCGGTCCCCAACCCGGAACATACTTGTTCAGCACATTCATCTGAAGAAAAGTTTGAAATATAACATAAACATTCGGATTAAAAATAACTTTTGAAATGTCAACACTTTAAACATAAACCATGAGTGATATAAAAATAGCACATCCATAGTCAAACATAACTCATTCGATACAATATGTAAGATTGTATTGTATCACATTGACCTCAATCAAGAATAATGAAAGATGTTGACATAGATTAAATCAAAATTCATTTTAAAGAAATATCTCCTTTTAATTTTGAAATCATTTAAGAGCCATATAAAATAAAACATTTTCTTGAAAATATTCTTATAAGCTTGTAAGGAAAGCTTGGAATATTTTATAACGGTGAAAAATAACCGCACCCGCCGTATAAGTTAAAAAAAACATTCTTACCTTAATTTTGTCGAAAAGGTTATAAAGGACCTTGTTTTGAAAACGACGGAAAGATTCCTTTATAAACCTCTTATAAAAAGTCAAACAAGGGTATAAATGACTTTAACCCATATTCTTGTAAATAGTAAAAATGTTTTGAAATACATTTTTAAGAAACATGGATGTGGATGATAATGAGATCCCAGTAGATCATTACATATAAACAACCTCGGATAATGAAGAGATTGTGAAATAACCCTTACCAATTTGGTAACTTATGAAACATACAACCCATGAAAGAGGTATCATACAATGAATATGTAAATATACATAAATTAAAGTGTATTACACAAAGAATATAATTATGGGTAGTACATACACCACACAAAAGGTGATGGTGGCAATATGGCATGAATCTCACGGGAATAAGGAGTGAGATGAAAACCCCTTACCACGTTAATCAACTGAGTCGTATGGCCAAAAGTTAATAACCACCAAATTATTTACATAATAACATGAATATAAAGGGAATCATGATAAGATATATCAAATGTCCGTACACAATACACCACTTTCAATAATTTAGTGGCGAACAATGGAAATCTCACGTAATTGAATGTGAGATAAGAAAATCCCTTACCTTGAAATTTTCCTTGGTTGGGGTAGGTTAACCTCCTTTATAATGGTTAAATAATTGTTATTAAATTATACAAGATTCATATACATTAATATGATATCATATATGATCTTTTAACATTGCTTTATTAATAATATCTTAGTATTATCGTCGTTTCGGGTGATAATCGATTCGTTCTTCTTAAATGTTTGGTTACGTAAGACATGTTTGTAATGGATAGATTATATCTTATTCATAATCAGAATGATATTAACATTATTTTTAACCCCAAATGATAATAAGACTTGAATGGATATGACGGAGAATGAATCTTATCACGTTCGTGGAGACGGTAGTCCGTACGTACGCACGAACGCTACTTCCATTTAATTTTTATTTTAAAAGAACTGAATCCAAATTATACATAGGTATATTACTATTCCAGTATAACATAATATTTTATATATGTTACTTAAGTTCATTAACACCATCCTTTATACGTTCCATGTGTGGTATGAACGAGTCATATCATTTTAAGGGGGCGGTAGTCCGCACTTCCTCAAATGAAATTATCGTATGTATATACAACATGAAACAAATAATGGTATGAAATAAAATGGAATTACAGAAGCTTATATATAAAATATATATCATTAATATCATATTTAATTACAGTTCCATCATAATGGCCACCATGAGAGGTGGTAAGATGTATTTGAACAATCATCGTTTCGTGAGGCGTTAGTTTGCCATCCACAGAAACATTATGTTCATCATCCATTAGATGGAGTTGTGTGTATGTTTAGTTTGAATCCTTCTTATAACAACATCCTAGTATATTTAGGATACTGGTGTTGTTACAAAAGAAAGGAAATAAAAAGAGTTTGGGGGTTGGAGAAGCAAAATAAATGAAAATAATTTAAGAGAAATCGTTACCTTTAATTTAGGTAACTCACTTTGGTTGGAACCAAAGGACTTCTTGAAATGATTTCTGCCTAAGGGGAAGCTTCAAGGAGGAGGAGAGGGATGTGGGGAGCTTAGTTGGGCAGAGTTTGGACGAGCCAAGTGGCTTGAGAGGTGTGAAGAAATGAGAAGGAGGAGTGCCCTTTTATAAGAGGGGTGAGCGGCACCTTTGGAAAAGCTAGAAATATTAATTTATAATAAATTCATATTCGGTTTCTAATGGCTCCAAAGTTGACTATTCAAAGGTTGAGGTGGGGATGGGTCGAAAACAACTCATCCAATAGAATTTAGACAGGTTTGGGTACTTATATTAACCTTATCTTTAAGTATTAACTCTAAGTTAATTAGTTTCACTTTTACAATGTCTCTTTGTATTTTTATATTATATGGTTAATAAACCTACCATATACATCCAAGAGACCCCCAAGTGGTCCATTAATGATTAAGCTATAATGATATAAGTCTCTTGGCCGATCCTTATATTTTTAAGAATTTAATATCAATTAATAATATAATATTTGTTTTAAGAACTCTTTTATGTCAATTTTGACACTATTCATTAGTTGATTTTTGTGAAACTCATAACAGATTTATTACTTCGAACAAAGTCAATTATATCAATCCTAATATATCATATTATCCTAGAAAATTAGTTTAATTCATTAAAAGTTTCATATTGTATTTATTTGGGTATTTATAATATCACTTATTTTAATTTTTCACTATTATAGTAATTACTGCATCATCATTGTGTCATAAATAAAATAAATTATTTAATGTCTAAAAATTATAAATAAAAAATCATTATGTAGGAAATCGTTTTAGATTTCTAATGAATATTTATAATCAAAAATCCAACATGTATAACCTTATGTAAAAATTGTTATTCTAAAAGATGTAAGCTTATGCCATTTTTGTATTCATTTTAACTTAATTAAAATAAAGTGTCATTATCACTTACAAGTGGATCCATGGGGTCCCAAAATAGACCCAAAGATGCCCATGGTCGACCATGTATCAACCAATAGGGTTAAGACACTTTTTAGGGTAATTTAGTATTATTATAATATTATTTTTTAACCCTTATTTACCGGATTTACCCTTAACCATGGTAAATAAAATATTTACCGCAGTAATTATTCAAAATGTCTAAAAATAAAAGTTACCTATTTACACAATTTGAACATCCTGATTCCAAATATGGAATCCATTTTTCTAAATTCAAAACACAGAAGTGGCAGAAATTAATTTAAAATTAATTCCCGCTGTCAAAACAAAAAGCGTGTTTTTAAGAGATAATAACTATCAAAAGATTGACACTTGTTTATGTTCGGTTTAATTGTAAAATTATGTCCAATGACCAAAATTATATTAAGTGGTAAAAATATATTCTAAATATACTTTAAAACCACTCAAATTAATAATTTATCACTATTAATTATTTTGATTAAAAAAGTTGTTTTTAATTAAAATTTAGTAATTTTCACTATTCATCAAAATATTAAAGTTATCCGAAAAGTACCAAAATTTCACCTTAGGCTAAATTTGATATTACGAATCCAAAAATGAAGTCCATTTTTAAAAATAAAATATATATAATTTCAAAAAATAGGTATTACTATTCATAACGGCTAGTTTGATCGGTTGTGGTACGTGTTAAAACACGAAGTTGCGTACAACACACGCTACTGTTTTATTCAAAGGAAAGCGTACCGTGGAAGCTTGGGATGTTTCATTTTAAATTTTTTGATGTCCTCATTTAGTCAAAAAGTTTAAAATATTGTATTTAAAAAGGTTTCACTATTAAAAGTTGATAAAAGTGCAATACTGAAAATGAATCTGTTCTTGCATTATGACTAAGAAACTCATAATGTGGATTCTAAAATTATAAGGATTATATAAAGTTTAAAATTTAGTTAATACTATTCATGACCTCTTTTAATGGCCTTTTTTTTTGTATGTCAAGGTGTGATTGAACTCGGTGTTGCGTGTAGTACAAGTTATTGAATTATTTTGAAGAAATAACACATTATGAATTCTTGGGGTGTTACATTCTCCCCTCCTTCAATAAATTGCGTCCTCGCAATTTGAAATTGTTCTTAGAAAATAAAAGGTTGAAAATAGAAAATATATTTGTGGGAAAACCCACATCGGAAATTGGGTTACTAAAATTTAGTCTTAATATGAGGAAAAGAGAAATGAAAGGGTCACCACCAAATTATGATCTCGATTAGGAGAACATTGGTGGCAATTAGAGACATATAATTGGAGGAAAAACGTAAATATTTATAGGTAGTGATTGAGGTCATCAATCACAAACAAGTATAAAATTGAGGTCCTTAAACTCATCAATCTATGATGATTTGAAATACCATCGGTTCAACAAAACATAGAATATTGGGATGACACATTTTTGACGTTTCAAAATATCTTAGTTGAAATCCCACATCGAAAAATGAATTAATGAGGCCTCTATTTAAAATAAAGATTGGAAAGTATGAAGATTACCGAAAATAACACATACTAGGGTTCCATGTAGGAAAATATGGATATGGAGGAGAAATCTAACCATCAATTATCTGATGGAGAGTGGTAGAGAACATGGCTATGAAAAGGCCAACAATCCCAAAGCCATAAATTAGTGATGATTTAAGGTACCATCTAGGACAACATTTTTGTTCTAAGTTCTTTTTCTTAACGTTATGGAATTTATTTATGAGATTGGCTAAGATCATAAGGAGGTAGACATACTTTATAATTAGAGTTTTATCCATTAATAAATTTCTACCACAAACTCATCTTTCACTCTAAAAGATAATAGAATGTAATTTTTTTTTCTATTTATACTATTCGTACAGGGTTCCAAAATAAATGAATTTATAATTAATCTACCAGATCTTTTAATAAAAACTAAATTATTTAATCCAGGACATCTCGTGGGCCAGTGGTAGGTGATACACCCTTGTCGCCCTTCGGTTGCGGGTTCAAGTCTCGCAGCTTTGCCGGATGCGACGGGTTGCCGCCCGACCTCTGGGTTGTCCTTTTATGGAAATCCAAAATAATCCAAACTAGAACTATCCAAAATACTTCTGTCCAAACTCACAGTACAACATTTATAAGGAAGGTAAACATAATGTAGATCCTTTTTACCCCGTAATAGAATATTAATACCTTCATCATGTATTCTTTTAAAACACTGAAACATCCTAATTTACCATAATCCTTATTGATTACATTCATGCTCCCTTATTCCATATAGAATGCTGGATATACTTCATCAATCCAAAAATGTTTTAAACCCCACAATGATGGAATATACAATTTATCCAAATCAATCATGTATTATTCTAAAATCACTACTTCGGTATTAGAACCATATTATGGTTTATCTTTCTCTCAACCATATATTTTCCAAAAATTTAACCTTCTATTGAGTCACTTTTCTTTGATCCACACAATCTCAATTCCTTAATGAAATAGTACTGCAGTACAATCCTTATATACTCCATAATTATTATAACAAGTACATTGTTGATACAACACTCAATTGACATAATCAACATAAGAACTCTAATCATTCCTCTTCATCTGTGGTAGTATCATAACTTGATTATTATCCAATAGCATCATTTGCGGCATAGTCTGATGACTGGGACATAGGTTCGCGTAGTGTCCAAACTCCTTGCAAATGAAGCATTGTACATTTGAAACCATTTTCTTACCCTTGCAGTCACGTACTTTGTGCCCTTTTCCTCCACACTTATAACAAACTCCCATTCCTTTCAGGCAAGTTCCAGGGTGTTTCTTTCCACAGTTACCACATATGGGAAAATTCTTATTTTCCCTATTCCCTTTATCCATATTTCACTCTTCTATCCTTTTCTTCTCTTGCTTCCCTTCAAAGACATAGGACTCAGTAAACTCTTTACTTATCTTATCAACACATGATATTATTTCTTCATATGTTGATAATACATGGGAGACTATTTCTCTTATAAATTTTAGCTTAAGACCATGAAAGATATGATCCTTCCTTCTCTTTGGATCATGTGCATTTCTGGAGTTCTCATTCCTTCTACTCAGCGCTATTTCTAAACAAGTGCATAAACTAGATCAGTTTATGAATCGAAATACATAATCCCATACTCATAAAACACTTAACATAAATTGAACTATTTATGGATATAATCCATAATCATAAAAATGTTTTCTTTGAGGAAGTATATACTCATAAACCCTTCACAATGATTTGTAATGAAAATGAGAGTTATCCTAAGCATATCCCCCAGGAGTGTCGTAACCAAGAGTGCAGCAAGGCCCGTTGTCGTGCACCAGTTCCCGTTCGAGTCTAGCTCAAAGCGGTGTTTTCGGGTTTTACCCCTAGGTACATCTGTGCCAGAGCCGCCTCTACCTGCTTGTATCCAGACAGGGATGTATTGCTCGGAAAACTCACAAAATCTCTACAATACCAAAATTATAGGAAGTTCTTTTATACTAATCCTCAAAGTTCATCTTAGGTCTACGTGCTCTAATCAGAGTTTATCTAAATCTAGCTTCCAAGGTTTGTACTAAACTTCCTCTGATACCAACTGTAACGCCCCGACCCCAGCTACCCAGAGTCGGTGCATTATTCATAACATTGGCATGATCACAAGAAAGATCAAATCTCGAAAGATCGATTGGTTTAGTAGCCTTGGAAACATTAGATATAATCATAAGTTTTACATTACATCGTAAAATGAAAAACTACTACAACGACATAAAGTTTCCACAGTCCACACTATAATCCCCTCATAATTATCCCTGCAGGTCATTCATAACTTACTTCTTCACATCCTGGAAAAAATAAAACATAGAAAAGGGGTGAGCTCAAATGCCCAGTAAGGAAAACAATATAGCGGAACATTCAAAATAAGCATAAACATTTAAGGCAATGCATTACTAAAACGAAAGCCTTTTAAACTTGAACTTCAACATAGTATGGCAAAAGTAAAATGAAATAATGCCATTTACTTATTCACATGGATATTCTACTAATCGAATAATCACATGCAAAACCAATAACCACTTTCATAATTATGGAATGCATAATGTCAAACGTTAATTTCATTGTCTAGGCCTCATCCCAAGACCTAGGGGTTACTTCTAACCGGAACCCAACCCGAAGTGCCTCTAATAACCGGACACCAACCCGGAGTGCCTCTAATAACCGGACACCAACCCGGAGTACCTCTAATAACCGGAGACCAAACCGGAGGGCTTACTTTTACCAGTCCCTAACCTGGAGGGCTTACTTTAACCAGTCCCCAACCTGGAGGGCTTACTTTTACCGGTCCCCAACCCAGAACATACTTGTTCAGCACATTCATCTGAAGAAAAGTTTGAAATATAACATAAACATTCGGATTAAAAATAACTTTTGAAATGTCAACACTTTAAACATAAACCATGAGTGATATAAAAATAGCACATCCACAGTCAAACATAACTCATTCGATACAATATGGAAGATTGTATTGTATCACATTGACCTCAATCAAGAATAATGAAAGATATTGACATAAATGAAATCAAAATTCATTTTAAAGAAATATCTCCTTTTAATTTTGAAATCATTTAAGAGCCATATAAAATAAAACATTTTCTTGAAAATATTCTTATAAGCTTGTAAGGAAAGCTTTGAATATTTTATAATGGCGAAAAATAACCGCACCCGCCGTATAAGTTAAAAAAAACATTCTTACCTTAATTTTGTCGAAAAGGTTATAAAGGACCTTGTTTTGAAAACGGCGGAAAGATTCCTTTATAAACCTCTTATAAAAAGTCAAACAAGGGTATAAATGACTTTAACCCATATTCTTGTAAATAGTAAAAATGTTTTGAAATACATTTTTAAGAAACATGGATGTGGATGATAATGAGATCCCAGTAGATCATTACATATAAACAACCTCGGATAATGAAGAGATTGTGAAATAACCCTTACCAATTTGGTAACTTATGAAACATACAACCCATGAAAGAGGTATCATACAATGAATATGTAAATATACATAAATTAAAGTGTATTACACAAAGAATATAATTATGGGTAGTACATACACCACACAAAAGGTGATGGTGGCAATATGGCATGAATCTCACGGGAATAAGGAGTGAGATGAAAACCCCTTACCACGTTAATCAACTGAGTCGTATGGCCAAAAGTTAATAACCACCAAATTATTTACATAATAACATGAATATAAAGGGAATCATGATAAGATATATCAAATGGCCGTACACAATACACCACTTTCAATAATTTAGTGGCGAACAATGGAAATCTCACGTAATTGAATGTGAGATAAGAAAATCCCTTACCTTGAAATTTTCCTTGGTTGGGGTAGGTTAACCTCCTGTATAATGGTGAAATAATTGTTATTAAATTATACAAGAATCATATACATTAATATGATATCATATATGATCTTTTAACATTGCTTTATTAATAATATCTTAGTATTATCGTCGTTTCGGGTGATAATCGATTCGTTCTTCTTAAATGTTTGGTTACGTAAGACATGTTTGTAATGGATAGACTATATCTTATTCATAATCAGAATGATATTAACATTATTTTTAACCCCAAAATGAGAATAAGACTTGAATGGATATGACGGAGAATGAATCTTATCGCGTTCGTGGAGACGGAAGTCCGTACGTACGCACGAACGCTACTTCCATTTAATTTTTATTTTAAAAGAACTGAATCCAAATGATACATAGGTATATTACTATTCCAGTATAATATAATATTTTATATATGTTACTTATGTTCATTAACACCATCCTTTATACGTTCCATGTGTGGTATGAACGAGTCATATCATTTTAAGGGGGCGGTAGTCCGCACTTCCTCAAATGAAATTATCGTATGTATATACAACATGAAACAAATAATGGTATGAAATAAAATGGAATTACAGAAGAATATATATAAAATATATATCATTAATATCATATTTAATTACAGTTCCATCATAATGGCCACCATGAGAGGTGGTAAGATGTATTTGAACAATCATCGTTTCGTGAGGCGTTAGTTTGCCATCCACAGAAACATTATGTTCATCATCCATTAGATGGAGTTGTGTGTATGTGTAGTTTGAATCCTTCTTATAACAACATCCTAGTATATTGAGGATACTGGTGTTGTTACAAAAGAAAGGAAATAAAAAGAGTTTGGGGGTTGGAGAAGCAAAATAAATGAAAATAATTTAAGAGAAATCGTTACCTTTAATTTAGGTAACTCACTTTGGTTGGAACCAAAGGACTTCTTGAAATGATTTCTGCCTAAGGGGAAGCTTCAAGGAGGAGGATAGGGATGTGGGGAGCTTATTTGGGCAGAGTTTGGACGAGCCAAGTGGCTTGAGAGGTGTGAAGAAATGAGAAGGAGGAGTGCCCTTTTATAAGAGGGGTGAGGGGCACCTTTGGAAAAGCTAGAAATATTAATTTATAATAAATTCATATTCGGTTTCTAATGGCTCCAAAGTTGACTATTCAAAGGTTTAGGTGGGGAGGGGTCGAAAACAACTCATCCAATAGAATTTAGACAGGTTTGGGTACTTATATTAACCTTATCTTTAAGTATTAACTCTAAGTTAATTAGTTTCACTTTTACAATGTCTCTTTGTATTTTTATATTATAAGGTTAATAAACCTACCATATACATCCAAGCGACCCCCAAGTGGTCCATTAATGATTAACCTATCATGATATAAGTCTCTTGGCCGATCCTTATATTTTTAAGAATTTAATATCAATTAATAATATAATATTTGTTTTAAGAACTCTTTTATGTCAATTTTGACACTATTCATTAGTTGATTTTTGTGAAACTCATAACAGATTGATTACTTCGAACAAAGTCAATTATATCAATCCTAATATATCATATTATCCTAGAAAATTAGTTTAATTCATTAAAAGTTTCATATTATATTTATTTGGGTATTTATAATATCACTTATTTTAATTTTTCACTATTATAGTAATTACTGCATCATCATTGTGTCATAAATAAAATAAATTATTTAATGTCTAAAAATTATAAATAAAATATCATTATGTAGGAAATCGTTTTAGATTTCTAATGAATATTTATAATCGAAAATCCAACATGTATAACCTTATGTAAAAATTGTTATTCTAAAAGATGTAAGCTTATGCCATTTTTGTATTCATTTTAACTTAATTAAAATAAAGTGTCATTATCACTTACAAGTGGATCCATGGGGTCCCAAAATAGACCCAAAGATGCCCATGGTCGACCATGTATCAACCAATAGGGTTAAGACACGTTTTAGGGTAATTTAGTATTATTATAATATTATTTTTTAACCCTTATTTACCGGATTTACCCTTAACCATGGTAAATAAAAAATTTACCGCAGTAATTATTCAAAATGTCTAAAAATAAAAGTTACCTATTTACACAATTTGAACATCCTGATTCCAAATATGGAATCCATTTTTCTAAATTCAAAACACATAAGTGGCAGAAATTAATTTAAAATTAATTCCCGCTGTCAAAACAAAAAGCGTGTTTTTAAGAGATAATAACTATCAAAAGATTGACACTTGTTTATGTTCGGTTTAATTGTAAAATTATGTCCAATGACCAACATTATATTATGTGGTAAAAATATATTCTAAATATACTTTAAAACCACTCAAATTAATAATTTATCACTATTAATTATTTTGATTAAAAAAGTTGTTTTTAATTAAAATTTAGTAATTTTCACTATTCATCAAAATATTAAAGTTATCCGAAAAGTACAAAAATTTCACCTTAGGCTAAATTTGATATTCCGAATCCAAAAATGAAGTCCATTTTTAAAAATAAAATATATATAATTTCAAAAATTAGGTATTACTATTCATAACGGCTAGTTTGATCAGTTGTGGTACGTGTTAAAACACGAAGTTGCGTACAACACACGCTACTGTTTTATTCAAAGGAAAGCGTACCGTGGAAGCTTGGGATGTTTCATTTTAAATTTTTTGATGTCCTCATTTAGTCAAAAAGTTTAAAATATTGTATTTAAAAAGGTTTCACTATTAAAAGTTGATAAAAGTGCAATACTGAAAATGAATCTGTTCTTGCATTATGACTAAGAAACTCATAATGTGGATTCTAAAATTATAAGGATTATATAAAGTTTAAAATTTAGTTAATACTATTCATGACCTCTTTTAATGGCCTTTTTTTTTGTATGTCAAGGTGTGATTGAACTCGGTGTTGCGTGTAGTACAAGTTATTGAATTATTTTGAAGAAATAACACATTATGAATTCTTGGGGTGTTACACTAGGGGTCTCTCAACCATCTCTAGATCAACTATATGATGGGTCATATTGTCCTATACATGATTTTATCAAACATCATAGGATAAACAATGCCTCTCCCTTGGATGACTAGAGCTCTCCTGGGAACTATATACTACTGATTCTATGTATTAGGATTTTATTTTGAAGCATCTGAAAAACTAAGATCCCTACAAATACCATTGGCTATATTCCGCTGAGGTCTCAGCTCTGGGGTGCCCACTACTAGCACCCAATGTTGGTTCCTGATCTTCTAGGAAACTCTCCACCACCAAGGTCTACTCAAGAACCACAATATAGGTGGGAATGTAAAAAGATATCAATAAATATATAATATCCCAAGGAAATTACTTATCATAGGATTATTCTCTAAATAATGGATCATGCACCATATTAACAATGTATTATGATAGATCAGAAAACCTCTTCAAATACTCTTCCACAGTCAACAGACCCCACTGCAGATAAAAAAGCTTCTGGATGTTCGTTGATCACAACTTGACTGTATAAAACTTCTCCCTGAAGAGACTACCAGAGTCTTACTAGGAGGGAGCAGTCTCATCATGTGAATTAGTAACTAAACTCCACTATCACCTAGTTGATCCATGAATAATACACTCTGTGAAGACCACAACATGATCTATAATAATCCTCAAAATGAAATAATCTTGAGTTAATACCTCTAGCCATTCCTTATCCCCACGGGGTTTTGGATCACCCTGAAACCTAATAGATCGCTTCCTATAAACCTCATACATCACTCTCAACCGGCGTGCATCCTAGGATATCCCTGAAAGTTCTAGATGCTTCTCAATGGGTAGTGGTATAGCTGGTAAACCACCCCACGATGATAACTCTTGTATATGCCATTGTACTGAAGACTTTCTCTCCGCGGATCAGCCTTGTGATAATGTATTGGAATTTTGGATGACTATCTCCTCAGAGGCTTCCTAAAATAAACAACATATACCATAGAATAATACTATATATGGGGATCTAATTCAAGAAGGACGTGGAAACCATAAAGCATTCCTATATGATTCATGTACCAATTTGTTTCCTACAACCAATGACTATGTGTATCAATTCGAAAGGAAAGTAATGAGAGACCTGGTGAATGGATACGTTTGTCACCACACCAGCACAAGATTCTATAGTTTGAAATTAGAACATGAAACCCTAATAAATATTTCCTCAAACCAATATCCCAGATTATGGACCTAACATTGAACCAATTGCTCTGATAGTACTCCAGCACGATCCAACCTAATGGGACCTGAATAGTGTGTACCCTAACCCCCTCCAAAATACAAAGGGATAGTGACCAATAACAAGTAAGAATATTTCACACTTAGGAGGAATTATCCTAATGTACCTACACACACATTACCTGTAATTCCCCGACCCCAGTTACCCAGAGTTGGTGCATTATTACACAATATTGGCACGATCACAAAAGATCAAGTCTCAAAAGACAGATTAGTTTAGTAGCCTTGGAAGCACTAGATACATTCATAACATTTACATTACATTATAAAGTTAAAAAAACTAAAACAACATCTTGTCTTTATATCCCCTCATACTATCCATGCAGGTCATTCATAAAATACTTCTCCACATCCTGGGAAAAATAAAACATTGAAAGGGGTGAGCTCAGATGCTCAGTAAGGATAACAATATAGTAGAAACTTTCATAAATAAAAATTAACATTTAAGGAAATATATAACTAAAAAATCCTTTTAAATTTGAACTTCATTATAATATGGCAAAGATAAAATGAAATAATTCCATTTACTTATTCACATGGATATTCTACTAGTCGAATAATCACAAGAAATATCAATAACCACTTTTATAATGATGGAATGCATAATTCCAGACTATCATAACCACATAGTCATGGTTTTGTGCCAATACTACAAATAAAATTTTGTCAAGGCCTTGTTCCAAGACACTAGTTTTTCTCATGAGACCTACTGATGCATTGAGGAGCTATAGCGGGCTCCACCCGTCACTTATTAAGTCAAATGCATTCCTCCTATGAACATGTTTAAACATAACATAAAAATTCATATTAAAACTAGCATAAGAAATGTCAATACATTCTATATAAACCATGAATGGTATAAAAATAACACTTCCACAGTCAAACAAATAACAAAACCTTCAATATAATATGGATGTTTTGAATCAAAATAAATCAACTTCAAATAATCCTAAAATCCATCAAAGTATGTTGACATAGATGAAATCAAAACTATTTGAGGGAAGTGTATCTTTTTTGAAATCATGTAAAAGACACATAATTATAACATAAAACATTTACTTTGAACATATTCTTATAAGCTTGTAAGGAAATCTTCTATGATTTTATAACGGCGGAAAATAGCCGGACCCGTCGTATAAGTTAAAAAAAGGCATTCTTACCTTAATTCTGTCAAAAAGGTTAAAAAGGACCTTGTTTGGAAAACGATAGAAAGATTCCTTTATACACTTCTTATAAAAAGTCAAATAAGGGTATAAATGACTTTTAACCATAGTTTGTAAAATAGTAAGAATGATTTGAAATACATTTTTAAGAAACATGGATGTGGATGATAAAGTGGTCCCAATAGATAATTACGTATAAACAACCTCAGATAATGAAGAGATTGTGAAATAAACCCTTACTTTGTAATTTTCCTTGGTTGAGGGTAGTTTAACCTCATGTATAATGGTGAAATATTTTTTATTAAATTATAAAAGAATTATATACATTAATATGATATCATAGATGATCTTTTAACATTTCTTTGTTAATAATATCTTAGTATTATCGTCGTTTTCGGTGTTAACTGATTCATTTTCCTTTATATTCTTTGTTGCATAAGCCTTGTTTGTTATGGATAGGTTGTATCTTATTAATATCCAGAATGATATCATGTCCTTAAACATTAATTTTAATCATCAAATTAGAATTATTCTTGAATGGATACGATGGAGAATGAATCTCATCGCGTTCGTGGAGACGGTAGTCCATACGTACGCACGAGCGAAAATATCATTTTTTTGATATTAAAATCATATATATTTGGATGTTATATCATATATACAGAATCATTATAATGTTATATTTGTTATTTACATCAATTACACATCATTATCATACCCATCCAAATAATAATGTTTTGAATAACAATTACACCATGACGTGGAGACGGTAAGCCGTACGTACGCACGTATGGTGAAATGTCATTAAAAGGATGGATAGAATACTGAATATGGTTGTATCATATTTATAATAACAACACAGTATATAGAAGATACTGGAGTTATTATTTTATAATGGAAATAACAAAGAAGTAAGAAGTTCAAGAAGAAAGGAACTTGAAAGAGGGTGGTGAAATCATTAACTCTTCTTCGGGTTCTTCCTTTTGATATGATCAAAAGGGATCCATAGATTAGATTTCTGATCAATCTAAGGCCTATAGGATGAAGTTAGGGAAGTTGAGAGAATATTTGGGCAGGGTTTGGCCGATCCAAATGGTATTTAAGCTATGAATTTGAGAGAAGGGGGAGTTCCCTTTTATAAGAGGGGTGAGGGGCACCTTAGAAAAAACATAAAATATTATTTTATAATAAATTCATATTCGGTTTCTAATGGCTCCAAAGTGTCTTATTTCAAGGATAAGGTGGGGATGGGTCTAAAAATACACAAAAAATAGGTTTTAGACAGTTTTGAGTCACTATATTAACATTATCTTTTATTTTTTTACTCTTAGTTAATTAGTTTCACATTTACCATGTCTCTTTGTATTTTTATATTATATGGTTAATAAAGTTACTATAAACTTCCAATAGAACCCCAAGTGGTTCATTAATGATAAAAATATCATTATATAAGTCTTTTGGTCAATCCATATATTTTTATTAATTGAATATCAATTAATAATTTTATATTTGTTTTAAAAACTCTTTTATGTCAATTTTGACACTATTTGGTATTTTGTTTTTTATAAATTCATAACAACATTATTACTTCTAAAAAAAATCACCTAACCAACCCTAATATGTTATAGTAACCAATAAAATTATTGGAATTTATAAAAATTCTTAAATTACATTTATTTTGATATTTATAATATAAATTATTTTAATATTTCATTAATTTGGTAATTATTGTATCACCGTTGTGTCATAAATAAATTAAATTATTTAATGTCTAAAAATTATAAATAAAATATAATTATCTAAGAAATATTTTTATCATTCTAATTAATATAGGTAATCTAATTTATCTTATGTATAACCCTATAATAAAAATGTTTTAATTATTAAAATTTGATTTTATCTCTTTTAACTCTTCTTTGAATTAAATAATAATAAATGTCTTAATCTAATCCAAGTGGACCAAAGAGGTTCATATTGTATTCCTAAGGTTGTTTTTGGTCGAATTATACTTATAAAATTGAATTAGGACATGTTTTAGGGTAGTAATAATACCAAATTTACCCTTAATTACCCTATTTAAATTTAACTGTGGTAAATAAAAGTAAAAAGTTACTATTCACCAAAAAATATTTTATCTTATTGAACCACATTTTACTCCTTAATATTAACTGTGTCTCTCAGATTTTTGAAATTCCACTCACATAAGCTGTAAAATTATGTTTTATGTGAATTTTCAAATTCTCCTAGGAGGTGGGTAAAAGACGGTGAAAAGTTCAAGAAAATTTTTATATATAAAAATTACAATAAATTGACTCCAATGAATTACAGTGAACTTATATAGGTATTATGTATCTATTTTGACCTAAAATAAATTTAAATAAAATAAATAATTATTTAAATAAAAATTCGGTTTTAAATTATAACTCAGTGTTTTTCACAATTCATCAAAAATTGAAATTTTTCTGAAAAATACCAAAAAATCACCCTAAGCTAATTTCAATATTTAGAATCCAAAAATAAAGTCTAATTTGAAAGATAAAATTTATCAAATTTCAAAAGGTTGGTATTACTATTCATAATGGCTATTTTGATTGGTTTTGGTGTGTGTTAGAACTCAAAGATGTGTACAACACACGCTATTGTATTATTCAAAGATAAGCGTACCGTGCAAGCTTGGGGTGTTACATTCTCCCCTCATTCAAATAATTTCATCCTCGAAATTTCTAGAATATTACTACCTAAAAAGACTCTGGTGGTTCTTCATCATAAGTTCCATGGGTTCCCACATTGCCTCTTCCATCTTATGGTTTCTCTATAGAACTTTTACCAGACGAGTCGTCCGGTTTCTCATCACTTGTTCTCTAGTATCAAGAATCCTAATGGGATCTTCACAATAAGAAAGATCGAGTTCCAATTCTAATTTCTCATAGGTGAGTACATGTGTTGGGTCAGGCATGTATTTTATCAACAGTGATACGTGGAACACATTGTAAACATTGGAGAGATTTGGCGGCATTGCTAAACGATAAGCTACAACCCTAATTCGTTCAAATTTTTTGAAAGGTCCGGTGTACCAGGGACTCAATTTACCTTTCTTACCGAAACTTATAACTCCATTCCATGGATATACCTTCAAGAAAACATGATCTCCTACATGAAATTCCAAATCCTTCCTTCGATTGTCAGCATAGCTCTTCTGCCCGCTTTGATCTTTTTTGATGTGGTTTTGGATTACCTTAATCTTTTCCATAATTTCCTCCACCAGTTCTGGTCCTATGAGTTTTCTTTCACCAACATCATCCCAACAGGATGGTGTGCGACATCTCTTTTTGTATAAATCTTCATATGGTGCCATCTGAATACTAGAATGGAAGCTATTGTTATAAGAAAATTCTACCAGAGGTAAATATTGATCCCGCATACCCTGAGAGTCAAGTGAGCAAGATATCAACATGTCTTATAAGGTTTGAATAGTCCGTTCTGATTGTCCATTTGTTTGATGGTAGTAGGAAGCGCTCAAACGAAGTTCAGTATCAAAGGCCTTATAAAGACTCTTCCATAATCTTGATGTAAAATATAGATCACGATTAGAAACAATCGATAGGGGTACTCTGTGAAGTATCACAACTTCATTAATATGTAGTCTTGCTAGACGTTCAAGTGGTAGATCTTCTCTTATAACAAGAAAATGTACTGACTTGGTAAGATGATCAACAATGACCCATATTGCATCATTCCTTCTAGGAGTCTTTGGTAGTCCCATGGAAAAGTCCATCATGATATTATCCCATTTCTACTCAGGTATGGGAAGAGGTTGCATGAATCCTCCAGGTTGTTTCCTTCCAACTTTCACCTGTTGACAAACCATACATATTGGCACAAAATCAGAAATCTCCCTCTTCATATTGTCCCACCAAAAATGTTCCTTCAAATCCTTATACATTTTAGTGCTCCTAGGGTGTATTGAGAAATTGGAACTATGGGTATCATCCCACAATTCCCTTTTTAGATCAAGTTTATAGGGAACACAAAGTCTCTTCACAAATTTCAAAATTCCATCTTCATACACAAATTCATTCAATCTCCCATCATTCACAACTTTAATCTTCTTTTGAAATTTTTCATCATCGGTCTCATAACTCTTTATCCTTTCTAGTAAAGATGGTTTGTCAGCCTTTTGAAAATGTATCGATGTTTCACCTTCCATGGTTATTCCCATATCCAACTTTACTAGATCCATGAAAATTGGATCCCTTTTAACTCTCATTTTGTTCAAAACTCCATGATTCTTTCTTCTCAAAGCATCTACCACCTTATTTGCCTTCCCTGGGTGGTATTGTATCATGCAATCATAATATTTGAGTAGTTCAAGCCATCGGCTTTGCCTCAAGTTGAGTTATTTCTATGAGAAAATATACTACAAACTCTTGTGATCGGTATATATCTCACATTTTTTACCATAGAGATAATGCCCCATATCATCAAAGCAAAGATTACAGCAGCCAACTCAAGATCATGAGTAGGATAGTTTTTCTCATGAATTTCCAGCTGTCGTGATGCATAGGCAATAACCCTATCATTCTGCATAAGGACACAACCAAGTCCTTTCTTTGAAGCATCACTATAAATAACAAACTCGTCATTACCTGATGGTAGAGTCAATATAAGATCATTGACTAATCTTCTCTTTAGTTCATCGAAGATTCTTCACACTCTTTTGTCCAAACAAATTTAACCCCTTTACGTGTGAGCTTCGTTAATGGGTTAGCCAATCGGGAAAAATTTTGGACGAAACGTCGATAATAACCTGCTAAACCAATAAAACTATGTACCTCAGTTATACTCGTAGGTGCTAGACATTCTTGGATTTCTCTTGTCTTAGAAGGATCAACAGAGATTCCATCCTTAGAGACAATATGGCCAAGAAAAGAAATCTCTTGAAGCCAGAATTCACACTTCCTAAACATCCCATATAATTCATGTCTTCTTAGAGTCTTCAATAAAATGTGCAAGTGATTTTCATGATCATCATATCTTTTAGAGTATACCAAGATATCATCAATAAATAACACTACAAAATCATCGAGATATTCCTTGAAAACTCTGTTCATTAGATCTATGAAAATAGAGGGTGCATTAGTCATCCCAAAAGGCATTACTGTAAACTCATAATGCCCGTACCTGGTTCGAAATGCTGTCTTCGAAATGTATTCCTTATTCACACACAACTGATGATATCCAGATCAAATTTCAATGTTTGTAATGTATTGATCTCAATAAAGTTGGTCAAATAAATCATCAATGCAAGGTAGGGGATACTTTTTCTTTATTGTTATAGCATTGATCTCCCTGCAGTCGATATATAACCTTATATATCCATCTTTATTATTAACAAAAAGGACAGGGGCTCCCCATGGAGAAACACTAGGGAGAATAAATACCTTATTACCCAATTCCTCTATTTTTTTCTTTAGTTCAACTAATTCCACAATGGCCATTCTATAAGGGGTCATCGATATAAGCCTTGAACCAGGAATTAAATCAATGGAAAACACAACTCCTCATTCTGGAGAATGTCCAGGTAAATCTTCTGCAAACACATCAACATATTCTTTCAAAATAGGTACATACACAATTTGAACATTCCTTTCCTCACCCACAGTTATTTCATTATCTTCCTCCCCGATAATTTAATTTAGCTGAGCTACTGGGGGTGGATCTAGATAAGCATTAGGTGGTGACGATTCAGCTCTAAAAATAATGTGTTTTTTTTCATCATCATCAAAAATCATAACCTCTATCTTCTTACAATAAATCTTCACATCATGATCCGAAATCCAATCTATACTGAGGATTATATCAAACGCAATAATAGGTATGACGATGAGATAAGTGGATAAAGAACATTTATATGCTCTAATGGGAAATGATTCACAGAACTGTGTAGAAATGATACATCCTTTAGGAGTTTTAACTGACAAATCCCTTATTAAATTAAATTGAAAATATATAATTTTCTTAGAAAAATGGGAAGATTTGAAACAATGTGATGATCTAAAATCAAATAAAGCATTTGAAAAACTTGAGGAAACCCTTAAATCACCTACCACCACATCTTTCAGAGCTTCTACCTCAGCACTAGTGATAGCATAAGGTTTTCCTTGATCCCTTGGCCTTTTCTGAGGTAAGTTCCCCTGACGCTTAGGACATTCATTTTCATAATGTCCCATCTCCCTGAAATTGTAGCATTGAACATCGGTAGCTTATTTATTCCCCTTGAAATCACGAGCTTGGTGGCCTTTTTCACCACACTTCTAACAGACTCTCATTCCCTTAAAGCAAGTACCATGGTGTTTCTTCCCACATTTACTACAGGATAGATAATCAACTTTTCCTTTCTTTCCCTTATTTCCATTCCCAGAGTGATCGATAGATCTCTTCTTCTCTTGCTTTGCTTTAATGTCATAAGTCTTAGAGAATTATATTTTTTGTCTTGATAGCACACGAGACAATATCTTCGTACGACGAGAAGGATTGTGAGACTAATGCTCGACGGTGAAATAGTTTTCACCCATCGAAGAAACGATCAATATTACATCTTGGATTATGTATATAATCTTCTACATGCCTCACTAACCTTGTAATGTTTTCCTCATACTTTGTGACATTATCGTCCTCCTTTTTTCTTATGCTTAGAAATTTCCTTTCCATATCTACTCGATGGTCATGAGGAAATTATTTTACTAATAAAATATCTTTGAACTCCCTCCATTCCATATTTGATACTTCATCATCTTCCTTCATGTTTTGAATCAATGGCCACTGTTGGTCAGCATCTCCAGTGAGGCGGTAAACTTCCATGATAACATTTTCCATTTCTCTACACCCCAAGGCGTGGAATATTTTCTCTAAAGAACATATCCATTTCTCAGATACCAATGGATTTGTACTCCCATTGAATGTTGGTGGTTGTTCCCTTATGAAGCGATCTAACATTGATCCTCCACGCTGTGGATATGGGTGCTTCATATGGGCAAGGTTATTATTCATAACCTGAGTGAGTTGTCCCAGTATGGTGATTAGCTGATCAGCACCAGTTGCATTGCCAGCTCCACTAAAATTATCTTGAGCAGGAGGGAAATCCATACATGGAGTGTGTGCATTGATACAGTTTCCATTCCTTCCACTAGGAACCATTTCTAAATAATGGCATAAACTAGATTAGTTTATGAATCGAAATACATAATCCCAAACTTGTAAAACACTTATCATAAATTGAACATTTTATAGATATAATCCATAATCATACAAATGTTTTCTTTGAGGAAGTATACACTCATAAACCCTTTTCTAATGTTTTGTAAATATAAGGAGAATTATCCTAAGAATATCCCCTGGGAGTGTTGTAACCAAGAGTGAAATAAGGCCCATTGTCATGAACGAGTTCCCGTTCGAGTCTAGCTCAAAGCGGTGTTTTTGGGTTTTACCCCTAGGTACATCTGTGCCAGAGCCGCATCTACCTTCTCGTATCCAAACATGAATTTATTTCTTAGAAAACTCACAAAATCTCTAGAATAAAAAAATTCTAGGAAGTTCTTTTATACTCATTCTCAAAGTATATCTTAGGGTTATGCGCTCTAATCAGAGTTTATCTAAATCTAGCTTCCAAGTTTTGTACTAAAATTTCTCTAATACCAACTATAACGCCCAGACCCCAGTTACCCAGATTTGGTGCATTATTACATAATATTGGCCTGATCACAAAAGATCAAGTCTCAAAAGACCGATTAGTTTAGTATCCTTAGAAACACTAGATACATTCATAATGTTTACATTACATTATAAAGTTAAAAAAACTACAATAACATCTTGTCTTCATATCCCCTCAAACTCTCCCTGTAGGTCATTCATAAAATATTTCATCACATCCTGGGAAAAATAAAACATTGAAAGGGGTGAGCTCAGATGCTCAGTAAGGATAACAATATAGAGGAAACTTTAATAAATAAACATCAACATTTAAGGCAATTTATAACTAAAAAATCCTTTTAAACTTGAACTTCATCATAATATGGAAAAGATAAAATGAAATAATTCCACCTACTTATTCAAATGGATATTCTACTAGTCTAATAATCACATGCAATATCAATAACCACTTTCATAATGATGGAATGCATAATGCCAGACTATCATAACCACATAGTCAAGGCCTTATGCCAAGACTACAAATAAGATTTTGCCAAGGCCTTATGCCAAGACACTAGTTTGTCTCATGAGACCTACCGATGCATCGAGGAGCTATAGCGGGCTCCACCTGTCACTTATTAAGTCTAATTCATTCCTCGTATGAACAGGTTTAACATAACATAAAATTTTGTATTAAAAATAGCATAAGAAATGTAAATACTTTCTTCATAAACCATGAATGGTTTAAAAATAACACATCCACAATCAGACATATCACAAAAACATCAATAAAATATGGAAGTTTTGTATCATAATAAATCAACTTCAAATAAGCTTAAAATCCATCAAATGATGTTGACATAGATAAAATCAAAACTATTTGAGGGAAATATCACTTTTTTGAAATCATTTAAAAGCCACATAATTATAAAAGAAAACATTTACTTTGAAAATAATCTTATAATCTTATAAGGTAAGATTCAATGATTTTATAATGGTGGAAAATAGCCGCACCTACCGTATAAGTTAAAAAAGACATTCTTACATTAATTCGGTCGAAAAGGTTAAAAATGACCTTGTTTGGAAAATGACAGAAAGATTCCTTTATAAACTTCTTATAAAATGTCAAAAAAGGGTATAAATGACTTTAACCCATAGTCTGTCAAATAGTAAGAATGATTTGAAATACATTTTTAAGAAACATGGATGTGGATGATAATGAGGTCCGAGTAGATAATTACATATAAAGAACCCCAGATAATGAAGAGATTGTGAAATAAAACCTTACCTGGTACTATTCCTTGGTTGAGGGTAGTTTCACCTCCTGTATAATGGTAAAATAGTTGTTATTAAATTATACAAGAATCATATACATTAATATGATATCATATACGATCTTTTAACATTGATTTGTTAATAATATCTTAGTATGATCGTCGTTTCAGGTGTTAACTGATTCGTTTTCCATTATATGCTTTGTTACGTAAGCCGTGTTTGTTATGGATAGGTTGTATTTTATTCATATACATAATGATATAATGTCCTTAAACATTAATTTTAATCATCAAATGAGAATTATTCTTGAATGTATACGATGGCGAATGAATATCATCGCGTTCGTGGAGATGGTAGTCTGTACGTACGCACAAGCGACAATATCATTATTTTGATATCAAAATTGTATATAATTGGATGGTATGTCATATATAAAGAATCATTATAGTGTAATATTTATTATTTAATTCAATTACACATCATTATCATACCCATCCAAATAATAATGTTTTTTATAACAATTACACCACGATGTGGAGATGGTAAGCCGTACGTACGCACGTATGGTGACATGTCATTCAAAGGACAGATAGAATACTGAATATGGTTGTACCATATTTATAATAACATCACAGTATATAGAATATACTATATTTATTATTTTATAATGGAAATAACAAAGAAAGAAAAAAGGGTAAGAAGAAAGCAACTTGAAAGAGGGTGGTGAAAACATTACCTCTTCTTTGGGTTCTTCCTTTTGATTTGATCAAAAAGGCTCCTTAGGTTGGATTTCTGATCAAACTGAGGCCTATAGGATGAAGTGACAGAATTTGAGAGAATATTTTGTCTGAGGTTGACCAAACCAAAAGGCTTTGAAGGTATGAATTTGAGAGAAGGGGAGTTCCCTTTTATAAGAGGGGTGAGGGGCACCTTATAAAAAACATAAAATATTATTTTATAATAAATTCATATTCGGTTTCTAATGGCTCCAAAGTGACTTAGTTCGAGGTTAACGTGGGTATGGGTCTAAAACCACACAACCAATAGGTTTTAGATAGTTTTGGGTCACTATATTAACCTTATATTTTAGTTTTTAACTCTTAGTTAATTAGAGTCCCATTTACCATGTCTCTTTGTATTTTTATATTATATGGTTAATAAACATACTATAAACATCCAATAGAACCCCAAGTGGTTCATTAATGATACAACTATAATTATATAAGTCTTTTGGCCAAAACATAGATTTTTAGGAATTGAATATAAATGAATAATATAATATTTTTTTAAAGAACTCTTTTATGTCAATTTTGACACTATTTGGTATTTTGTTTTTTCTAAATTCATAAAAGCATTATTACTTAGAAAAAAATTCATATTACCAACCCTAATATGTTTTATTATCCTAGAAAATTAGTTTAATTTATAAAAAGTCTTCAATTGCTTTTATTTTGATATTTATAATAAAAATTATTTTAATATTTCATTAATTAGGTAATTACTGCATCACCATTGTGTCATAAATAAATTAACTTATTTAATGTCTAAAAATTATAAATAAACAATCATTATGTAGGAAATATTTTTAGATTTCTAAGTAATATTTATAATCGAATTTATCTTATTTATAACCCTATATTAATTTTTTTTATTATTAAACTTTGATTTTATCTCTTTTAACTCTTCTTTGAATTAAATAATAATAAATATCCTATTCTAATCCAAGTGGACCAAATAGGTTCATATTTTATTCCTAACGTTGTTGTTGGTCGAATTATACATATCCAATAGAATTGGGACATGTGTTAGGGTAATAATAATATCATTTTTACACTTAATTACCCTATTTAATTTTAACCGTGGTAAATAAAAGTAAAAAGTTACTATTCACCAAAAAATATTTTTATCTTCTTTAACCACATTTTACTCCTTGTTATTAACCGTGTCTCTCGGATTTTTTAAATTCCACTCACAGAAGCGGTAAAATTACATTTTATGTGAATTTTCAAATTCTCCGAGGAGGTGGGTAAAAGATAGTGAAAAGTTCAATAAAATTTTTATATATAAAAATTACTATAAATAGACTCCAATGAATTACATTGATCTTATATAGGAATTATGTATCTATTTTGACCTAAAATAAATTTAAATAAAACAATTAATTATTTAAATAAAAATTCGGTTTTAAACTATAACTAAGTGTGTTTTACTATTCATCAAAAATTGAAAGTTTTCAGAAAAATACCAAAAAATCACCCTAAGCTAATTTTGATAGTAAGAATCAAAAAATGAAGTCCAATTTGAAAGATAAAATTTATCAAATTTCAAAAAGTGGGTATTACTATTCAGAACAGCTAGTTTGATTGGTTGGGGTGTGTGTTAGAACTCAAATTTGCCCACAACACACGCTATTGTATTATTCAAAGAGAAGCGTACCGTGGAAGCTTGGGGTGTTACATTACCAGCCCTATAAAATAATCAAATACAATGTGTACATGCATATATGATCCTATAATCATAGTACAATAGTAAAGTACTAAGGGTGATTATGAGGTCTAAATACAAGCCCAACTAAAAACTTTAGAGAGTCCAACCTAATCTAAGGATGAGGACAATGATCAAATTCCACCACCAAGACAAAAAAATCAGTCTATCATGCTCAATCTTTGATTTAATATCCCCCTATCCTCTAAGGAAACTGTAAAACGAGCCTTTATTCGCATAAGACATGAAACATGAAATCATAGCCCATACATGAGTGTAACACCCGAGACTTTTATGTGAAATATTTTGTTTTTATATAAATCATCAAAGGAATCTTTCACTACACACAACACTAGCTTGGCTTGCTTTACACCCAACCGCGACCTTCCTCGATAGCTTGCGTTTTACGCAATACCGAGTTTCACTAAACAATGATATGCTATTAAAATATTATTAAAACTAGCCGTTATGAATTGTAATAACCACTTTTTGAAATTTTATATATTTTATTTTTTATAATGGACTTAATTTTTGGATTCATAATGTCGAAATTAGCCTTGGGTGAAATTTTGGTATTTTTCTGAAAACTTTCAATTTTTGATGAATAGTGAAACCACTAAGTGGTAGTTAAAAAACTGAATTTTTCATAAAACTTAATTTTACCGCTTCTGTGAGTGGAATTTCAAAAATCCCAGAGACACAGTTGATTTTAGTAAGTAAAATATGGTTCAATGAGATGAAAATAATTTTTTGGTGAATAATAACTTTTTACTTTTTTTTACCACGGTTAAAATTAAATAGGGTAATTAAGGGTAAAAATGATATTATTATTACCCTAACACATGTCCTAATTCTATTGGACAAGTGTAATTCGACCAAAAACAACCTTAGTAATAAAATATGACCATTTATTCCCACTTGGATTAGATTAGGACATTTATTATTAATCTATTTAAAGAAGGGTTAAAATAGTTAAAATCAATGTTTAATAAGTAAATAATTTTTAATATGGGGTTATACATAAGATAAATTCGACTATAAATATTCTTATAAATCTAAAAAGATTTCCTACATAATGGTATTTTATTTCTAATTTTTAGACATTAAATAAATTAATTTATTTATGACACAATGATGATGCAGTAATAATCTTATTAATGAAATATTGACATAATTGATGTTATAAATACCCAAATAAATGTAATTCGAGACTTTTTATGAATTACACTAATTTTATAGGTTAATATGACATGTTAGTATTGATTTAAGTAACTTGGTTCGAACTAATCATTCTGTTATGATTTTCACAAAAATCAATTACTAAATAGTGTCAAAATTGACATAAAATAGTTTTTAAAACAAATATTATATTACTAATTGTTATTATATTCCTAAAAATCTAAGGTTCGGCCAAATGACTTAGATAAGGTTATATATATTAATAATAAACAACTTGTGGTTCGTTTGGCTTGATATGGTAAGTTTATTAACCTTATAGTGTAAGAAAACAAGAAGACATGGTAAAAGTTAAATTATCTAACATAATGTTAAATCTAAATGAAAATGTTAAAATTGATACCTAAACTTGTCTAAATTCTATTGGATGAGAGGATTTCGACCCCTACCCACCTTATCTTCGAAATATATCAATTTGAAGCTATTAAAAACCGAATTTGACGTTATAATAAAATAATATTTTTAGTTATTCCAAAGGTGCCCCTCTCCTCCCTTATAAAAGGGCACCTCCTCCCCCACTTCCTCACACCACTTTGAGCCTTCATACTCGGCCAAACCCTACCAATTTCTCCTCTAAACTTCCCTAGAAACATCCTAGAGGTTCTTTTCTTCTTCAAAGACCTATTTTAGTGACCTAAAAGGAGGTCTCAAAGAAGAACTTTAAAGAAGAGGAGGTTCAGACACTTACGAAGCAAATCAGACCTAAGGTAAGGGAAAATATCACAATATCATTTTTATCCGAGATTGTTTATACTTTGGTATTTACTAGGGTGTATTTTATCATCCACATCTGTGTTTCCTCAATATGTAATATTTATATCCTTCTACAATAGTTTATATTCAATTTTACCCTTCGGTGAGTTTTTAGTAAAAGATATGAAAGGAATCTTTTGTCATTTTTAATACGAGGTACTTTTTGACTTTTCCGACAAAAGTACGAGAAGAAAGTTTTTTTTAACTTATATGACATGAATGGATTTTTAAAACATTATTTCCAAGAATCTTCCTTTACAAGTTTTCAAGTTTATTTTTAATCAACTTCTTTTAGTTTAAAATTGTATGACATGTTAAGAAAGGAAAAATGTTTTTGATGTAGAAAGGATATTTTCCTCAAGAATGGAGTTCAAGTGTTTTATCAAAATTATTTTCCATCTAAGATAATATAGGGTTCTGTTTCTATCCCTATTTTTACATTGATTTCATTATGTTATGATGGAATTATTTTTATGATTTCCTTTTATCTTATATGGATTATGTTATGATGGAATGATGTTTAAGAATCCCATTTTTATTACATGGGTTATGCAATGATGTATGATTTATGATTTTGTGGCACACATAAGAATGGTATCATTATGATATGGGTGGGACCTATATCTCCCTCCAATGCATTGGGTAAAGATTTTATATCTCATGAGATAGACATGGCTGGAACGGTAGGTTATACCGGTTCAGTGAAACAGGACTGAAACGAGGAGTGAACTCGGTTCAAAAATGGACTTTGTCCAATAAGATAGTCTTGGTAATGAGTCTTTACTAATAAGAAATGATTCTCTATGATTATGTGTGTATTCCACAAAGTTTCATGTTTTATGTTATGATTATTAGTATTCCATTTCACTACTATGATTTATCCCATGTTATGAAATTATGCTTTCTTTTGCAGGTTAAGATTTCCAAAAGTTATGTTCTTACGAATATGATGTCATTGATATTTCTTTTTCATACCTTTACTGAGCATTTGAGCTCACCCTTTTGTATGTTTTCTTTCCCCAGGTCAGGAAGAAGGTTATTAAGTAAGATATGCCAAAAGTGACTATAGATATGATGAAATAAATGAGAGACATTATAGACGCTTTATGAACCAGTTGTTTATGTTTCCCAGTTTCTAAAGACACTATACCTATACGGTCATTTCGTGGTTTTGTTATATGTTGTAATAAGTATGCTTTAATTTTGAAGTATTAACAATGTATGTAAAGTATGGGTCGTTATAATGAGTGAGTATAACAATACCAGTAGGACAACCCAAAAAAACTAAATACAAAGCATCAATAATATTCAACTCTTAAAAATAAGAAAAAAATAAATGACTAATAGATAAACCCAGATATACTTATAAAAGAAACCACACCTATCAGAGGTCACAACCAAACTACTATCCAGATGATTATACTCAAAGCAATGCTCGTTCTGGGAGAGTCCACTCCACGAGCTATGTTGTCATTGAAGAAACTCATCCAAGAGGTCATGATCATTGATCCCCACCCAAGAATACCACTAGTCTCAGGGGACCCGATAATAAAATAGGGGATCACACCCAAAACCACTAGGGGACACCACAAAACCATCCTAGATCAATCCACTATGTAGGGGACCATACTACAACGATACCATGAACCCTACTGAAACAACCCACTAGATTGAGGATCAACTTAATACTCAAATAGGTCATGGTGATTCTAAAAACCCCACCTAGGGTATAAAATGATATAGATGCACACTATGATCTCATAGAGGGAAACCACATACCCTCTTTTAGAATCATCCACTAGAAGGTATCACATACTAGAGATATGGACATAATTACACATTATAACATCGAGTGGATGGACCAATGGAACACACTCAAGGGGGTAAAAGGCGTGTACTAGGGGTACAACACGTATCCCTCCAAGACTTAGTCTTCCCATGTTTTGATTCCTCAAAAAGAATTTTAATATATTTATACATGGTGTGTCGAAATATTACATGGTTTTTATTGACTGCCTGTCATTTTTATCATGTCATATGGCCATGATTGTGTACCACTGGCCATGCCCAATGCACTAACCCATGTAAACCTAGTCATTTCCCAATACATATGGCCATGTTCGTGCCCGTTTACACATTCCCATGTCCATCCCCATGTACTTAGGCCTGACTATTCTAATGTAACCTATGAGATACATGACAATTCACCTAGAATAAGTCACAAGATGTGTGATAGTCTCATAGGAAGTGTGATATTTACCATCGTTGAAAAAATAGCATAGTAGCCAGGGGTCACACACAACATGTAACATCGGATTACACGCAGTATAACAAGGTATTTTTAATAACCCTTAGGTTTTTCCTCTATGTCACCCGCATATGCCACAACTATCATCTTCGTCATTGGGAATCATAGATTCTAGATAGACCAACACTCCATTCACTAGATATCTGGATTCTGGGCATTAAATTCACTCAGGAAATGACCACACACCCCGTCTGTAGTCATACATTCTAATATATGATAAAAAAATACTGAAAATCCATTCTGATCAACCTTTGATCATCCATCTTAATCTTCACACCTCTATCACACCCTTGATCATGAACCCCACCCACATTATTGATTAGTTTAAATGATGTAAGGACGCATAATGATCAAATAACAGGTAATCATCTAACCAAACTCCAAAAAAATTCCCTTGATGAATAAGAAAATAAATGGGGGATAAATCCATAAGTTAAATTATGTGAGGAATGAACCTCAACTTTTTTTAATAAACCTTAATCCATTTTCATATATTTAATAAATGAAGAGGGATAAAAATAAATGAAAAAAATCATTTAATTAAATCTTCTGTCAATGTGATAATCAATTATTTTTTGTGGAATTGATCCACATTTGACCAAAATAAAATAATGGGATGTATTTTAACAAATAAAATGTCTTACATAGATTTTGGATCAATCTCTAAAGAATAATGGTCACACGTCACAGTTTTTGGTGACATCCACACGTTCTATTTCTTACTAATAGATGATCCATGATAAAGTCTTCATTCACCCGAGAACCCTAATCCAATGCTCTCCAATGGATCCTCTTGATTTACAGGGTTATGCAACTAAAACCATAAATTTTCCATACAAGCATATTTATAACCCATAAATCAGGTCATGGTGATTATAATTAAACAAATTAATTTAATATATTAATTTATTCAAACATCCACACATGACTGTGCTCAACCCGAATGCCCGACATGAACCAAGTTTATATTGATCCTATGGTAAAACCCGTATTCTGAACACAATGGTGCCCTCATATTTCTGATATGCACCACCATTCAGGATTACTAAATTTTCTTAGGATAACTAATCATGCATGATATTAATATATTTAATATATTTCATAAATTAATTTTAGTCACACTATTCCTTGGAATCTCATGACATCGCAATGCCTAAATCTGAAAATAATCCATATAATATACAAAATTCATACCAGAAAAATCACCGTTATTAAAAAAATTCGTTGGATTTTATCAATGCTATAAAATTTATGATAAAGTTACCCTTTAACATCATTTATTTTAGAACTGATAAAGTACTCCCTTTATTAGAACTTTTATTTAGGGCTGAAAAAGGATACCTTTATCAGTAATTTTTGTAGCACTGATAAAATGTCCCTTTACATCGCTGTTACTAGTTCTAATAAAGGGGAATACTGCTATAACATCCTGTTTAAATTATAGAACACCACAACAGTAAAATAATATAAAAAATAGAAAATAAAAAATTAAAGATACATATTTTAATAAAAATATAATTTATAACACAAATAATAGAAAAAAACACTTTATTATAGACATTTCAAACATCATATTGTACATATACATGAGAAAGAAAAAAAATTCAAATACATTAAATAAAATTAATGTTTATTTTTTTTGGCCTCTAAACTGTGGTCTTGTTATTTCCAAAAAGACCACTCCAGCTTGATAAAAATAATTCACCTATATAAGAAATCAATTATTATGTTCATAATAATATAAAAAAAGTAAACACAATGTGTGAATTTAAAACTAAAAAATTATAATTTCAGTCATACTAGATACACAATATATCATATTGAGTTTTGGTTGATTTTTACATGTCACACAATTTATTTATTTGTAAAAAATGGTCATATTGAATTGGATCTCACCTATGGTGATAAAAAATTCACTATAGATGGGAGCAAATTTAAGAGAACTATTTTTTTTCAAATAAAACTTCAGTTGGCGGACCATTTCATGTTCGTCACTAAGAATTATGTCTATAAAAATTATGAAAAAAATATATGATAAAAATTATAATGAAATTAATTAATTGATATGAAATAAAATGATGAGAAAAAAATCTGAGCATATTTTCTTAGTTTTCGTGTGTGATGTGAATTTTAAACTAAATTAGAACTTATATATTGAAAACATGTGCTTCGATCATACTGATCACAATGTGTATAAAATTGACATGTGGTAAATTTCTATATTTCACAAATGAATATGAATCATCCAAGATTATCAAGACAATCAAACAATGTTTTAATGATTTTTAGCGAGTGACACATGTTTTTAAATAAATTTTCAATTTTAAAATGATAACAAAAACGTTTATTCACACTAGGAATACTATGTATCAAATTGAGGTTGAGAATTTTTCTACTTGTCAAAAATGAATTATGGTCCATTATCCAAAACTATAAAAAATAAAACCAGAATGAATTTTCTTGGTTTTGAGTTTTTTACTTGTTATTTAATCTAAGATATTAATTTAAAATTAAAACCATACAATTTGAGTAATATTGGTCGCACTATAAATCATATTCAGGTGCATCTGATTCCTACACATCCAAAATGGCTTACATATCATTTTAATAAAGTATCAAAATAATCCATATTTGTTTTCTTAGTTTTGAGTGTATCACTTTTTTTTCTACTAAGATTTCATTTTAAACTTAAAACACACACTTTGAGGAAGACCTCTCACATCACGTGTTTGTTTGATATGATATTAATTACAACATGTCACAAATGACCTATGAATACTTTTCCTAAATTATCAAGAACGTATAAGTGTGTTTTATTGTTTTTCAGTGAGTAAAACATGTTTTGAATTAAAATATCAATTCTAAATTGAAAACAAAGACTTTGAGTCATATTGAGAACATAACGTATTAAATTGAGGTGAAAATTATTCCTACATGTCAAAAATGACATATAAAACATTTTTAAAAAGTATCAAAACAATCTAAATGTGTTTTATTAGATTTTAGTATGTCACTTATATTTTTCACTAAAATGTCAATTTTGAATAAAAAAAACATGGAGTCATATCAGTCAAACTGTAAGTTGGATTAAGGTGAAACTAATTCCTACACATTTAAAATAAAAAATGGATCATTTTACTAACGTATAAAAATAACATGAATTCATTTTATCAATTCTGTTTATTTCACATTTCTTATTACTAAAACATCATTTTAAACTAAAAACACACACACTTTGTCATAACATTCATATCATGTGTTAGTTTGAAGTTATGTTGACTCCTACACATAAAAAATAACCTACCAATTTTTTTCCTAAATTATCAAGAAAATAAATGTATTTTCTCTTGACTTTTAGTGAGTGACGGATTTTTTGAACTAAAATACCAATTTCAAATTGATAATAGTCATTTTGAGTCATACTGGGCACACTACACATCATATTGAAGTGAATATGATTTCCAAAAATCAAATGCGTGAGATATATATTTTTTACTTAGGTATAAAAAAATTGAATGAATTTTTCTCATTTATAGTATGTCACTTTTCTTTTTAACTAAATTTTTATTTTAAACTAAAAATATAAATTCCTTGTCATACTAAGCATAATAGGTATCATATTGAGGTGAGGCTATTTTATACACATAAAAAATGACATATCAATCATTTTATTAAAGTATTAAAATAATCCAAATTAATTTTCTCAGTTTTGAGTTTCTTACTAGTGTTTTTTAATAAAATTTCATTTTAAACTGAAAACACACAATTAGAGTTATACTAGTCATATCATGTGTTAGTTTAAAGTGAGACTGATTCCTACAAATCATAAAAGAATTATGGGTCATTTTCATAAATTATCAAAACAATATGATCATTGTTTCTCAATTATCACTGAGTGAGTCATATTTTAAACTAAAATATCAACTTTAGACTAGTAACATACACTTTGATTAATATGGGGAACCATGTATCATATTGAGATTTACTTGATTCCAATACATAAAAAATGACTTATGATTTTTTTTGTAGATAGAAAAACAATCCAAATTTTTTCATTGGTTTGGAGTATTTCATGATTCTTTTCCACTAAAATTTCAATTTTAAATAAAAATACATATTAGATGTCATGTAGGTCACATCGTGCATCAGATTGAGGAATGGATAATTCCTACATGTCAAAAATGATTTATAAATCATTTTAAAAAAGTATACAAATAATATGAATGTGATTTAATAGTTTTGTTTGTGTCACTTGTCTTTTATAATAAAGTGTCATTTTAATCCAAATTCATGAACATTGAGTAATACTGGTCACATTGTATGTCAATTTGAGGTGAAACTGATTCCTAAACATCATAAATGACATAATAATAGTTTTCATAAATTATCCGGACAATTTGAACATGTTTTATTAGTTTTTAGTGATCAAATCATGTTTTGGACTAAAATGTCAATATTAGACTAATAAAGGTAAATTTTTGTAATACCAAACACAACGTAAATCATAATGTGTTGTATATGATTCCTACAAATTAGAAATTAATTATTTATAATTTTAATAAACTATCAATCCAATATTAATGTTTTTGATGTATTTTGAGTGTGTCACTTATCTTCTAGACTAAAATGTCAATTTTTAATAAAAATATATTCTTGGAGTCATAATAGTCACATTGTGTGTCATATTGAGGTGAGAACAATTCATACATGTCAAAAATGGATTACAGATCATTTTCCTAAAGTATCAAAATTATCAAAATGTGTTTGATCAGTTTTTTTAAGTGATGTGTGTTTTAAACTAAAATTTAAATCATAAACTAAAAACATACACTTTTATTATTATCGAACACACTATGTTTCATATTTAGGTCCAGCGGATTGAGTTTTGGCTGATTCCAACACCATTAAAGATAATGTTCTAGAAAGATCTTTTTTGAATTCATACTTTTCATTCATGTATTGAAAAATCCGTTAGTCGATGTATCCTTATGACTCACTTCACATTTTAGGTATCATGGGGTTTCCTCTTATATCCAAAAAGAAATATTTCTCTATTTTATAGCTTGTTGCAGATAGTTGAAAGAAAATATGACTTTTTTAAAGATCTATTGAAAAAAATAAATATGTATTAGGGGAGATGATTAGAAAATTAACATAATCATAATAGCTAAAATAAGGAAAATATTATGTAAATAAGTAGTGTGAATTCACCTTTTTATGATGTATGTATACATACTTTACCCATTTATCTATTTCCATTTTCATAGTTTCTACCAGGAATTTCCAATCTCTCATATTCATGAGAAGCTTCAAAAAAATACCCCAACTCAACCAGAAGAACCCACCTATATAGGGAAAACAATTCTTAAGTTAATAATACTGTAAAGAAATAAATTAAACATTAATATGAAACAATACATAACAAGATATAAATTTGAAATTGAAACCATGAAATTTAAATCTTATATGGAACACCATGTATCATATTGAGGTTAAGATAAATCTTATATGTCAAATAATATGAATGTATTTTCCCAGTTTTGAGTAAGTCGCTTGTATTTTTTACTAAAATGTTAATTTTAAATAAAAATACACAATTGGAGTCATACTAATCACATCGTGTTTCAAATTGAGGGGATTATGATTACTACACCTAAAAAATAAATCATAGATCATGTCCATAATGTATTAAAAATATATAAATTCATTTTTCTCAGTTTTCAGTATGTCACTTGTCTTTTATACTAAAATGTCATTTTTAACTAAAAACATACACTTTGAGTCACATCAGTCACATCATGTGTCTGTTTTATGTGAGTCTAATTCTTACATGTCACAAATGACTTATGAACAGTTTTCATAAATTTATTGACAATCTGAGCATGTTATCTTGTTTTTAAGTGATTGATAAAGTTTTTAACAAAAATTTGATGTTTAAATTGATAACAAACATTTTGAGTCATTACAGGCATTTAGTTTGTTGTATTATTGTGTGGATAATTCCTACACATTAAAAATGAATTATATATAATTTTCCTAAATTATAGAAATGATCTCAATTAGTGAAATAGGGTTTTAGTAACATGTGTTTTGAACTAAAATGTATTTTTAAACTAAAAACATAAACATTGATTCATAACAGCCACAACATGTGTTGTATTGGGGTGTGAATGATTTCTAAACATCCCAAATGACTTATCTATCATTTTTATAAATTATCAAAATAATCCAAATGAATTTTCATGGTTTTGAGTAGGTCACTTTTTTTTCCAAAAATGTAATTTTAAAATGAAAACACACACTTGGAGTCATAACGGTCACAACATGAGTCATATTTTAATTTTTTTGAATCCTACAAATCATAAATGAATTATGGATTTTTTTTCAAATATATAAACACAATTTGAATTCATTTTCATAGTTTTATGTATTTCATGTGTTTTTTACTGAAATGAAAATTTTAATCGTAAAACACACAATTTGAGTAAAACGACACTTTGGTATTGAAAACTCACACTTCAATTCATACCAACCACATAGGTTGTCAAACTGATGTGGGATTGATTCCTACATATCAAAAATGAATTCTGGACTATTGTATTAAAGTATTAAAACAATAAGATTTTTTTCTTAGTTTTGATCATGTGATGTGTGTTCTTAACTCAAGTGTAAATTTAATAAATTATGTATTGGATAAAAATGATATGGAAATTAACTAAAAAAGTAGATAAAATTTTGATAAAATTAACTAAATAAGCAGTGAGAGGGAACCTTTTCATGATGTATATATACATTCTAACACCATATATTTTTTCCATTAATTTCTAAACAAATATATCTACTTTATCATACTTATCCTAGTGAAATAGATTAAAAATAATATATAAGAATTATGATACTATGGATTCATATCACAAGTATATATCTATGGTCATAACACATACTAGATCACAAATATAGTTGGTAATCACCTAAATTTGATGTCAGATAAATTATATCTCCATGTATGCTTCCCACTCATCTCTAAATAAATTTACTTATTCTTTTGAGTACATAGACTTCAAAAATACATTCTATTACTAATAATAAATTGAAAAATAAACAATTAAGAAATATTATTAATGAAGTTAAAATTACTTTTTGAAATTACCTGTTTGGGGTTTCTAGTTCTTTGATAGAATACGTTATCATTCATAAATATTAAAACATAATATCCACAATAATTGTTGTTGTATTACTTTAGACAATAAAAAACATTGACCAAAATAAGTAATTTTTTTGAAATATGTTTTGGTAGTTAAATATTTCAATATATATCTTAACCTATTTCTATTTGAAGTAATTCAAAGGCTTGTTATTTCTAGTTAGTGACCGCATACCATTATTTAGCATATATTTATAGATTTTCATATTATGACAAAATTATTGTTATAACAAAAAATGAAACATATAATTTGAATTTTATCTATAAAATTTTGATTGTGGTGTATTAAAAATTCATAATACACATCACATGTTGTTAGCTTGTCAGAAGTTTATACATTGGATCTAGAAAATAAATATTTTGGTTATCTAAATTTATTGAAATCATCATTTAGTGATTCCTAAAAAAACAAGAAGAAATAAGTAATGAAAAAATAAAAAAAATATTTTATATGATTATATTGTAGAGTTTTACCCCTACATTGTAAGAATCCAAAAGAGTCTTTTTTATCTTATTTTCTTCTAAAATTTCTCATTTATCTCATCATTTTTCTTATTAATGTTTCTAAACTCCAAATAAGTTTTGTTCATGGAAATGATATACGTATTAATGAATACAAACTGTACTTCATAGGGTTTTACCTATATATAGTATTAATATAAAATCCTATAGAAAATATGGATAGTTATTAACTTTAATGAACATATTAGATCATTTTTATGACAGAAATGTTATGAAAATGTACCTTATTTATCTATTTAGAACTAACACTTTCAACCATTCAAACTTAAAATTACCATTTATACTTTTGTTACCAACCATGTCTGTAATGAAAGAAGAAAATATTTATTCTTCATATGGAATTTAGGATATAACTCCATACTTGAATATGGTTTCTGCATGAATTTTTGATGATAAATAATGTTTTAGTGGAACTAAAAGGGAGAAGGAAATCATGGAAGATATTTTTGTAGTCATGGTTGATTCACCATATTGTATTGATATAGCCTTTCATTTCCCCATTGTTTTATACATCTATAATAACATACCTCACTTCCAACATTTTTTCATCAATAATTATAGGGTTTCATTAGAAAATATATATTAAGGAAATAACTCATTTATCATTATTAGATTATAAAAACATGCTACCAAAGTTCCAAGAGCATCATTGACCATTGCAATATCTAGATCATCAAGTGGAACTGGAAACTCAACACTCATCCCTTGAATTACTTCAATCCCTATTCTCATGTGATATTTTGGGAGTTATTATTTTTGTATCCTGTATTTCAGGATATTATACATTGTACCTATTGTAATAAGGTTGTGTATGGGTGTTGATAGATATAAATCACATGAAAATTTTCCCAATTTTTTTAATAATATAACGTTATTGAAAGTATTTTTATTTTCATTTTTGATAAAGATTAACGAATAAATTCATTAAACCATGTAAGGTATGTGGTTGAGGGGAATGACTATCCTCAAATCTAGTGGGGTTATTTTTGATGTTCATGTGCTAATATTTGTTCCACTACTAGTTTTCCTTAATATTTTTTCGTATATTAGTATGCCAAACCAGACCAGACAATTATATATTGTAAACAGTCTATTTTTGATGAAATAATTTTGTAACATGATATTTTTCTTATTATAGTTTTGACTTCTCAAAATATGTATGAGGAGACACTCCAAAACCTATACCTCTAACATGGCCATATTATTCTAACCGCTTCAAAGCTACCAAAATTAGTTTTTTCTTTTGGTATGATCACTTCCTATTCTTGTTTCTAAACTGTATAAAAACATACTAACATAAATAGATCTAAAGAATAAACAATTACAATTATTACATGCCTAAACATGTTTCCCATAATGATTTTGAATTTTCATAATATAGTTTAATCTACTTATATACATGGGCCTCATTCCATATCACATGATGTGGGATGAAAGTGGATTTAGATATCAATTCATCATTTTTCATATAAAAAAAGAATATATGTTGTTTTAGACCACATAAAATTTTTATTGATTATTTAAAATACATACCATTTTATTTTCTAGTAAAGTGTACCCCATAATTACTTTGTGATATGTGTGTATTGGTTTTGATAAAAAATTTATATTTTCAACCCTCTTTTGATATTTCATAAATTTCCAATTTTTAATCAAATTAGACAAAATCAATAATATAAAATAATATCCTTCTTGAATAGCCCGAAGGCCTTCATTTTTTATTCATTTTTGATTATCACCATTTTAAGGATTTATGGGTAACCCTAAAATTACATTTCCCTTAGGCTTGGAGACATTACAGGACCCATTGTTCTTACAGAAATCTTACAGACTATGACTACTTCAAACTGCCACTCCCCAACATCTGCATCCTAATCAGCTCTCAACCTTTCCATTGTTGTTCGACTAGATGTCTTGTTCATAAATGCACATCCACGGTACTGATGGAATTTTCGTACCCTCTTATTATTCCAAATCCATTATCCATGCCCTAGTGAATGCACTCTACTCTTGAATCCTCTTCTGGAGCTGGTTCCTTGTAGAATCTATATGGGCATCTGCACTTTAGATGGACCAAAGTCCTTGAGGTGGCCCGAATACCTTAAAAGTGGCCCCAAAGCCTTACTAACCAGAAGGTCTAGGTGTCCTGAAGTCCTTAAGGACTCCAATCCCAAACCCATGGACCAAATTGAATAGTTCTGGCTGCTACAGTTCCGAACTGTACATGCTATAGTATCCGCACAATACTGCTACAGTGCCTACTATAGTGCCTTATACAGTACTGCTACAGTACCAGAAATATGCCTCCACCTAGTTTCAAAACATGTGGATTGAGTTTAGTTTCCCCTTAGAATCCCTATGTTTAACCACGCTAAGAAGAGTCCATAAGATTATATGATGTTTTCTAGTGGACATTAAGATATATTTCTTATATAAATAATTTAAAATAATTGAACTCTTCAAGGAATAATGAAAAATAAATCAAAGATTCATTATTTTTTTATAAAAGTTAGAAATTATATCATAACATTACCTTAATATCTTCCAAAAGGGTTTCATTCATTACATGTTATACGTAGAGCCACAAATTTATATCAATCATCACATTCATACATGTTGTAATTCAAATATAAATAATGAACATTGAATTATTATGGTCAATAGGTTGGTCACATCGATTCCATACAATAAAAAATTTTATACCCTTACTTCGTTCCATTATAATCTCTTTCAAAACTAAGATGTTGCATCATTTTTTTCATCAATAGGGTGTCAATACCCTAATAATTTTACAGTTTTAGCATCAATTTCTTGTTCTTCCTTGATATTGGTAATATCATCATGTGAAAAATCGTTTTCTTCATGATTAGTCAAAAATTTATTTTAGGTAACATAAATTTTATAGACAACACATAACATTATGTCGAAAATCATAATATATTACAAAATATTTTAACATGATCATTGAATTATCTTTTTTTCTTTGAAGGTTGAATTTATTTGGATCTTATATGGAGAATAAAAACCCATTCTTTATGGTCCCTTATAACTTACATGACATTGTATACATTTGGAAGACTATGAAATGATTTTGATCTCCCAACAGCAGGGTCATAATTGACTAAATTTTCACCAGAACCTATTTTTTTGTAGTATCTAGAATGATAATTGAACAATTTTTATTTGATGGATCTCAAAAATAAAATACCTATGCTACTTTTTCATACATTATGAATGGATAATCCTTTTCCCTTTCAACTTAGAAATTCACCTTCATAAATCCCATTTCATCAATATTCACGGTTGTCTTATTGTCAACCCATTTACAATAGAAAATAATAACTTGAAATGATTTATAATACAACTTTTATATCTATTCGATGATTCCAAAATATTAAATATTCACATAAATTAGATTTCTACCCTTGGAACTAGATATGTGCATCGCTTATGCCATAAGAATAACTCCACTTTTGGGAATCATACTGAAGTCATCATATTCTTTTTTATACAATGAATAACAATTAATTAAAAAATCAGAATAATATATAATATTTTTATTTGTTCCCGTGGATATAAATCAATTTTGTTCGTTAGTTGAATTAAAATTTTCAGATAACTCCTTATAAATATTATTTTGGAACCATCCAATAACTATTAATTGTGTGTATTTGATATCCATCCTCTAGCCATTTATGTATTCAAATGTCTAAGAATTATTTTATGGGATTCAATGTTTTGTTCAATAAATTCAATATTATATAATATGAAAATGTGACCTTTCTCCTGACAAATAATGTTAAATATAACAACATCTATTCGGAAATCCATTCTCCCATATTCTTTCTATTGTAATGAGGCTTTGGGAGACTAATGCTATCAAAATATGATATGTAATCAATATATAATTGAATAGTTTCATTAAAAATATATAATTATATAATAAATTTTTTTGGAAGACTTGCCCGAATGGACTGTTAATATAGAATTCAATAGTTTTATAAAAAATATATAATTCTATAATGACAATTTTTGACAGACTTTCCCAAATGGCCCGAAGGACTTCATTTTTATTGATTTTTGATAAGCCCCCATTCAAGGGTTGAGGGGGAACCCTTACAAGTACTATAGGCTTAGAGATTACATGGCCCATAGGATTAAGATACATTACATGACTCGAAAGTCTTAGGGAATTCAACCAGACTATAACTATAAGGAACTACCCCTCCGCAACACCTGCATCCTGATGGTAGCTCTCCACCTTCACATGGCCGTCTAGCTAAGCTTCCTGTACAAGCACAGGCTGGTTCCGATGGCGTAGCCATACCCTCTCATTCTTACAAATACATTGGTTCTTCTCTGGTGAGTTAACCTACTCTGAATCCACCTCCAGGGATTCTGTTTTTTTGTAGAGTCTTTCTAGGGTAACTACACTGATCATGTGGCCCGAAGGCATTAAGGTGGCCCGAAGGCCTTGAGGTAGCCCGAAGGCCTTAAAGGTGGCCCGAAAGCCTTACTGACCTGAAGGTCTCGGTAGCCTGAAGGCCTCAATGAATCAAAGACCAAACTAGTGGCCCAAGGTGAATAGACCTGGGTACAACAACACCGAAGAGTACATGCTATAGTAGCTGCTACAATACTGCTATAGTTCCTACTACAATATCCTGGAATGATGGTGGGAAGAACATATATAATTCACATAATATTATTTGAACATCCATATTCATGATTGTAATCCTAACTGTGTCTTATATTACCGTATATAGATTTGATAAGGAAGAAAATTTTGGTTAATGTATGTCTTACATTTTTAGGAAGAATGTAAGGTAAAGATAAATGCATCAAAACCTAAAAACCATGTGATTTTAGTCCCTATAACTTTAAATTATCCATTGAAACATTTTTATTGATATTTTCTGAATACCACTATTAAAATTTTACACCATTATGAAAATTAAAAAATTGAAATTTTTATTATCCAGATAGAGTGTAAGCTACTAAAGGAAGAAAAGTCCAAATTTTACCCTTCATTGGTTCCAACTCTACCCTTGTACCCTTTCCAGTCATTTCCAACCTATCTTTAATGCCATATTTTTTTCAAGGAACATTTAGTAACATACCAATGACCCTGTAAAATTCATTTTTTTCTATATTCATGACATATAAAAAATTTATAAGATACCAAAAAATATATTATGTTAATTAAAAAAAACTGATCCCTTTGTCCAACATGAATTTGTAATGTTTGTTGAAAATGGTTTCCCAAAAACAATTCCAATGTATTTTACTTTATTGAATAGTTGATCAACCATTAGTAGAGATGGTTTTGTACCTTGTTTTATATTCCCATTGAATGCTATCATCTATGATCAATATTTATGTTTCTAAGGTAAAAGTTTATAATGGACAAAAAACACAATCTTTGAGGAATATTTCAACCTAACTAAGTGTGTGAATTCTTCACAAAAGGGAACCATACGATTCCTTTAATACTCTTGCCTGAAAAATTTCCATAAGCAAAAAATTCATTTATCCTCCTATAAAAAATGGCCCTTAATGTTCATTTTTCACTTATATAAGAATCATACATTGTAACACCTTTATTCAAAATATCTTTCATATCTTCGATCAATGGATCCAAATAGACATCAATATCATTACCAGGTTGTTTTGGTATAGATATAAGAAGATAAAACATAATGTATTTTTTTCATGTATAACCATGGAGGAAAGTTATAATTTACTAAAATAACTGGACATTTATTATGAATACTACTCCATAAACCAAAAGTTTTTATTCCATATGTAGACAATGTAAGAAAGTTGTTTCTCAAATCATTTCCAAACTCATGATAATCATAATAATTTTTTTTGATTAGAGTTTGTTGGATGACATAGTTTCCCAAATTTAATTATTGTATATACATTCCATTTCAATTGTCTCATTGTTTACTGAAACCATATAGTCTTTTAAAACATGTAATGATAGGAAGGTACCATACATCTTTTAATAGACTTTATTAAATTTTATTGTATCCATTCATTCCCCACTTAGGGAATTTTATGAAGGATTCATGGTCCTTGGGAAACAATATGCAATCATTTATACAGGTATGTATTTTTTAGATCATTTCCATTGAAAATTTCTTTCATTTAATTAAATATATTCGATAAGGATGTTCATTTTATTTTGGTAGGATATCATTTATAAGACCAATTAGATCTATAAATCTGGTGTCACTCCATCTGCTACCAGGTTTCGAATTATATAATATCTATAAAAAAGAAAATGTTCTGTATTTAGTAAAAATGGTATGCAATAGTCTCTTAACAAAACTATTTATCTTCTCAAAAAACATTTGAAAATAACAAAGGTCATCTTAAATATCCATTATAATTTATTCCATATGATATACATAATCATTTACACTAGTATTCATATTAAATGATCTCTATAGTATAGTTTCATCCCAATCAGTTTGCATGTTCCATTTTCCCCATGTTTAGTCCAACATTTATAGCTTTGATCTATTATGTAAGAAATAAAATGTTATTACAACCATTCTAAATATAATTATCTTGAATAAATAAAAATTGAATATGGAAAAAGTATTTAAGAAGGGTCGTATGCATGCTCTATTGAAAACATGGGGTACTCTTTAACACAATCTTCGTACTCTTTTTTCATATGATTAGACTACATACATTTTCATGTCATATTCATCATATTAGGTTCATAAATTATTCATTTAATAGAAAATAAACAAATAAACTTATGATATTCACAATTGAATGAGAATTTTGTACATAATTATATGAAGGGGAACTCAACATTTGAATGCTATCGATTATGACTCATAAAAAGTTATCATTTTACACATTGGTGACATGAAAAGAAACAAACAAGGTTAAACATGTGGTTGTTGGTCTAGGACCTCTATTTGATGTTGTGATAGAGTTTAAGGTTGTAATAAATATATTGGTAATCAAGATTTATTTATTATTGGATGAAAGAATTCCCTTGGAAATTTGTGTTCTTTATTATCAGTTAATTGTGACATGGATTTCTAAATTTGTGTAAAAAATATATTTCCTAAAAATATAAAAGGTCTCGTAATCACTGGATTTTTTCTCTGGGTCACGGAGCTTGGAATTTCGTGAAATGAATGGATGAAACTGTTACTGAAAGAATAATAATAATATTGTGGACATGGATATTTGGGTAAAAAGAATTATATTTTATATACTAATCTTGCATATTTTATTTCAGTTAAAATTAAAGGAATGCTAATTCAAAATATCTAATTCCAAAAATTATAAATACAACCATAAATTAAATTTACAAACACTCCAGAAATCATTCAGCTATCCCATTCCATAAAAACTTATGTATATATGAAAATAATAATTATTTAAATATATGAAAATGCTACTTTATACAGAAATAATTAATTTTCCTCACTTTTAAATTCAAAATTATAATTTAACATAAGGAACAACAAACTTCAAATATTTCTTTAAAAAATTCATTTCATAATAAGACTAATTTAATAAATAATTTAGGTATCCTTTATACTAAAAAAAGAGTTATCCCAAATCACTTTTATAGATACCAATTTAACATAATCTTATCACATTTTAAAATACTAAAACACTAAAACATAATTTTTTATTTCAAATAAAATATAGTAACATTATGTATATCATTAAACATTCATAATAAACTGAAAATTAAATTCTTATATATCACAATAATTTCGAAGGAATCGTTACAATTTATCTTTTTTTAATCTTGGTAATCTCTATTTTTTTGGAAAAAAATTCATCTAAAAGTTTAAATTTAATTTTTTTTAAAATAATTGTTTTAAAATAATGAATTAAGTCTTTGCATCCAAATAAATCATTCTACAGACTAATTAATAAATCAATCAATCACCATTCATATAATCAAGAAAATAAAGAAAAGATATAAAAAAATCACAAAATGTTCAAATAAATTATATTATCAATAATAACCATTAAGGAAAACACTATATAATGAGAAGTAGTTTTCCAGCTCAAACATAGTAAACAAGAAGTAGATTGTGGGATTTATGTACACTTTTGATCAGTTTTTTAATGTTTTTGTTGTTTATAGTTGTTTATATTTTTTTATTTCTCCCCTAGCAAATTGATTCTTTCCCCAACAATGGAAAAATGATTATGATCATGTCATTGGATAATTGAAATTACTTATTACCTATTCTAAACATGTAAATCAGCGGTAGGGTCATATCCCATGATGAAGGATGGATGTGTTTTAGTATTTTCAAAAATATATTCTAAACAAAAAAATAATGAATGTGTGTGAAAAATGTGATGGGAAACCTGAAAAATCAAGAAGTGAAAGAAAAAAATGGATCAAAATTAAAAATTGATGAGTTAAGGGATATTTAATTGAAACTTTGATTACTTTTATTTGGAAACACCTCATCATCACCTGAATAACTACCATTTATTCAATTAACTTTCATTAAAAATGATTTTTAACCATAATTTAACACATGGATTAATCATTCATGGAGAAGTTGAAGGATGAAACCTTTATAGTTAAATTATTTAAACTAACTCTTCATAGGTAAAATTATTCACTACTGTTTACATATTAGTGCATGAAATTAGTGAGAAGAAATGAACATGAAAGATTTAAAAATTATAAAAGATTAGAATTAATTCTCAATATCATTCTCTTAAAAATCATTATATCACTCTAATGATTTTTTTTGAAAATGAAGAATGTATTAATCCATGAAAAAAATATTTATTAATCAACATTGCTAGTTTTGAATCCCACAACCTCACTATATGAATCAATGACATTAAAACTATAGACGATTCATTCTGTAGAACCTAGTTTATCCATACAGAATCCCATGATGCAATGTACCTAAAGATGAAAGGATTCATACCATACTCACTGTACTGTGTCAAACCTGAAACATACTCAAACAAAAAAAAGGGAAAATGATGAAGAAAATGACATAATTATTTAACATGATTCATATTAGGGAAGAGGATAAAAAAACATACCTTATTTTTGATTGTTGATTCGCTTGAGAGAAGATTGAGGGGAAGCGACAACAAAAGATGGGATTCAATGAGTGCTTGAACATCAAGAAGAATTCGGTTCAGTTAGGGTTCCTTGTAAAAGACTGGGGATCGTTTTGTCAGTGCTTCCAAAAATGTAATGATAAAGAGGAGTTTTATCAACACTAAATAAAAGTGAAGATAAAGATATATTTTATCAGTGATTTTTAGCGTGAATATAAATATACCTATATCAGTTCAAAATAAGCGCTGATAAAACACCTCTTTATCAGTGCAAAAAATACCTCATATAAGATATATTTATTAGCACTATAAATTTAAGGATGATAAAAAGGCCTTTTATCAATGCATGTTTAGCATTGATAATGATTTATAATTATAAATATAAATAAATATTTTTATAAATATTTGTATATAAATATAAATATATTTATGTCATTATATATATTTATGTAATGTAATTATATATATATTTAATATATAAATATAAATATAAATATACGTATATATATTAAATATATTAGTTATTTAAATATATTTATTATTATTTTATAATTATTTAAATGTATAATTAATTTTTATAATTATTTAAATACTTTATAAAAAATGATATTTATTTATTATTAATTTTAAATATATAATTTTATTAATATAATAAGTATACATTTATAAATTAATTTATAAATAATATATTTTGAAATGTGTTTGTAATTAATTATTTATAACTGTAAATATATTATTATCATTATATATATACATATATATTTATATTAATATATATATTTAAATATATATATATATTAAATAAATATAAATATAGTAAATATATTCAGTATTTAAATATATTTATTATAATTTTATAGTTATTTAAATATATAATTAATTATTTTTAATTATATAAATTCTTTTTGAATAATATATATACATATACATAATTATAAATATATAATTTTATAAATATTGAAAATAATCATTTATAAATATATTTATTTATAAATATTTTTTTAACATTATTAATGAATATTTAATCTAAAATACATGAATATTAAAAATGATTGATATTGAATAATTAAAAATGAATAGGCCTTAAAATATTGAAAAAATGGATATTTTTTATTAATCATACAAATTATTAAAAGAATATTATTTAAATATATATTGAAATGAAGATGAATATATCTCGAAAATATTAAAAAATAGAAAATAAATATGTGTAAATAAATATTTGAAAATGAATAAATTCCAAAAAATATTAAAAATGGATAAATAATACTAAATGTAATAATATTATAAAAATTAATAATAATAAATATAATATAATAAATAGATTATTTTACTAAATGAAATTATAAAATGAATATAAAAATTTGAATAAATTACATAAATATTAAATTTATATGTTTCTATATAGGATTTCATTAATTACATAAATATTTGTGTGCGTGAAGTTAATGTATATATATAAACATATACAAGTTTGATATATGTTACTTTCATTAACGAAATTATGTAATATGTAGCATCTATTAATGAAATGATTAATAATTAGAATGAATAAATTTTAAAAATAAATTATTGTTATCAATTATATTGATAATTAAAAAAAATTGCAAATGAACATTTTATATGTTAATGTGGAAATGGATATTTTTTAATTTTATAAATTAAAACCATATTGCTGAAAATCCCAAAGGCCGTACATTTTTATTAATATGTCGATAATCCCCTTTTCAATATGGATGAGGGGTATCCTTTACATGGCTCGAAGGCCCAGAGGTGCTAGGCCTTAACATGGATTATGAATCCCAAATATCAGACAACCAATACAAGCCACTCCCTAGCTACACTACTACAAAAACGGGCAAGGGAAGCGCGCCCTTATAACAGCGCTAAGCAAAAACGCTGATAAAGGATACCCTATATCAGCGCTAATATTACAGCGCTGAAAAAGATAATTTTTATCAGCGCTTTCTTAGCGCTGATAATATAAATATTTATCAGCGCTAGAAAAGCGCTGATAAATATGATCTTTATCAGCGCTAAAATATTAGCGCTGATACAGTTGGTCTTTATCAGCGCTTTTTGAGCGCTGATAAAGGTTTCCTATATAAGCGCTAAAAAAGCGCTGATACAGAACACCTCTATCAGCGCTCAAAAAGCGCTGATAAAAATTATCTTTATCAGCGCTAAAAAAGCGCTGATAAAGAGACCCGGTATCAGCGCTATAATTGTAGCGCTGATACGGGGAATCTTTATCAGCGCTTTTCTATCGCTGATAAATCATAATATTATCAGCGCTAGAAAAGCGCTGATAAATCTAGATTTTATCAGCTCTATAATTTTAGCGCTGATAAAGGTAGCCTTTATCAGCGCTCTTTTAGCGCTGATAAAACCTTAGTCGACTTTTTTATAAAGTCGGTCGCACAGTGCCCTCGTTTTATCGCAGCTAAAGCTCTCGCGGAACCGTAACCCTGCTACTCTTCTCCCGGATACCGCTGCTGTGTTCGCTTCGCCGGAGCTTGCCTCCCTCGGTACAGTCGCCGTCCTCCGCCGCCCGCAACACCCTCGGCCGACCTCCACCGCCTGCCGCCCTCGGCTGCCCGCAACGCCCTCGGCCGCCGTTCTCTGCCGCCCTCGGCCGCCCTCCGCCGCCCTCGGCCGCTCTCCGCCGCCTCCGTCGCCCTCCGCCTCACTCGGCCGCCCTCGGTCGCCCTCCGCGGCCGCCTTCCGCAACCCGCAACGCCCTCGACCAACTAAGGGTATGAATTCTATTCTAGTTTTATTTATTTGTTTCAAACATTCATGGAATCCCTTCAAGTTGTTATGGAATGTATAAAACCTACTAGAATTTGTCTTATGTAATGGAGAGTTGAGGCATGGTGTAGTTTAATGTCCTAAAACCAGGACCTTTGTGCAGGTTTCCATTTTGTTCTGATAAGGAGGGGAAATGATTCACCCTTTTCACTATAGTATAACCAAGAATGTTCTACCATAATCATGCATGAGGGGGGGGGGGTGGTAGATGTAAATTTTAACCCAGGGGTTCATGAATCCAAGGATTGATATGGTACTTAAATGTCATAGGGTGTTTGATGGTAGTAAAATCCATTATTGAGGACGAAATTGTCTTTGGTTGACATGCCTTTTTAGTGGGAAACATATGCAGATCCACCAGTGCATATTGTGATTAGTCAAATAAATGTGACCTTAGGACGATGACCGCTCATTTCCGATGGCCATGGAAGGATATGAGGATTAAGACCTTTTTGTGCATAGTGTATGGTTTTTGAAAGGAAGAGACCATTTTGGCTCCGACATAGTGACAATGGGGAAATTTATGTCTCATGAATAGACCCTAAATATGATGTTTATGTATCACCATGTTTCTTGTGATGGAAAGAATCAAGCTGTACATAGATATTTTAAGTTAAAACTACATGCATGGGTCTAACCCACACAAAGGGAGGGGGAATGTTTAGTTTTTGGGGTGTCTGGACTAGAACATAATGACTTAGGCATTACTATAGAATCAAACCAACTATAGTACTTGAAATCATGCATTTTAGAATCATGCAATTAGAACTATGGTAGAACTTTTTAGTGTCATATTGTGGGGACTGATTCCTTGAAAATCCTGAGTAACTTAATGGAAAATCAGTCTAAGATAATTTGACATGCGCTGGACATGAAGGTGGAGAAAGGTGTAGACTATGACACCAGGGATTCTTGAATCGATAAGAATAAGTCCATGCACGCAACTTTTTACCATGCACGCAACTCTCTTTACAAACTCCTATTGAATGCAATTCTACGCGATTCAAAGCCTCATATTTTCTATAAAAGTTGAGATACTAAATTAAGGGGGTATCCTATTATTTATAATCGTTTCTGAACATGAACACATGTTTATCCCAAAGTGTGTAAAACCATGTTTGATGTCACATTAGGTGCATACGTATCTTTTTCTCCTAATAGAGTGATAGATAATTATCTTTTTAGTGAATCTAATATTCTTTTTTATGAATCTTGATTATAGGTTAGACTACTTGATCTCCTTCCAAGGAAGTGGTTCCCTTCTACTGTATTTGGAAGTCTTCTTTTGTGTACTTGAACCATAAATACTAATATTTGAGATTCAAATAGGATGAAGATGAATAAAGATTGGATGGATTCTAATCGTTTAACAATAGAGTACGAGAACGGAGTGAAAGAGTTCATCAAGTTTTCAAAGGATCACACAAAGGATCCTTCTCAAATCCTTTGTCCGTGTTTACGTTGTTGTTATTCTAGACTACTTACTCCAGAGGAGTTGGAAGAACATTTGATATGTCACGGAATAGATCGGAGTTATAAATGTTGGAATAAACACGGAGAAAAAGCGAATGTAGCTACTGGCTGGGATAAAACTGCGTTTTATGGATCGTCAGATATGAATACAAATATAGATAATGAAGAAGACCGTATGGAGGATGTGATTACAGATGTCAATGATGATGAAGATCGTATTGAGGAAATGACAAAGACAATTCAAGATGAACCCCGTGATTGCCCAAAATTGTTTGAGAAGTTAAAGAGTTGTGCAAAGACGCCATTGTATGCTGCTTGCACTAAGTATACAACATTGTCAGCTGTACTGAAGTTGTATAAATTGAAAGCAGGCAATGGATGGAGTGATGTCAGTTTTACGGAACTACTTGCTCTCTTGAATGACATGCTTCCGGAAGATAATGAGCTCCCAAGCCGGACGTATGAAGCTAGACGAATGCTACGCTCGATGGGAATGATTTCTGAAAGAATACATGCCTGCCCGAAAGACTGTATATTGTTTCGAAAGGAGAACAAATCACTTACAGAATGCCCAAAGTGTGGTGCTTCTCGATACAAGAAAGATAAATCCAATCCTACGAAAGTTGTATGGTACTTTCCAATCATTCCAAGGTTTAGGCGTTTATATGGAAGTAAAGAAACTGCAAGACAATTGTCGTGGCATGCAGATAAAAGAAATAAAGATGGGTTATTACGTCATCCGGCCGACTCTCCTCAATGGAAGAAAATTGATCATGAGTATCCTGAATTTTGAAAAGAGCCGAGAAACCTTCGTCTTGCGTTATCTACAGATGGAGTGAATCCTTTTGGTTTTCAAAGCAGCACTCATAGTACATGGCCTGTTATGTTGCTAAATTATAACTTGCCACCCTGGTTATGCATGAAGCGAAAATTCATCATGTTATCTATGCTTATATCAGGACCAAAACAACCAGGTAACGATATTGATGTTTATCTGACTCCTTTGATCGAGGATTTGAAGTTATTGTGGGACTCAGGTGTAATGTTGTATGATGCTTATAAAAGTGAATACTTCACGTTGAGAGCGATGTTGTATGGGACAATAAATGATTTCCCTGCTTATGGAAATTTGTCAGGCTATAGCATTAAAGGAACTCAAGGGTGTCCCGTGTGCGAAGAAGATACAGAATCAATTAGGTTGAAACATTCATCGAAATCTGTGTTTCTAGGACATCATAGATTTCTACCTCGTCGGCATAAGTACCGATCTTGGACGACATCATTCAATGGAAGTTCAGAAAAACGCACAACACCGTCTCCACTAACAGGTGATCAGCTGTTTGAGAAAGTAAAAGATATGAACACTGTTTTTGGTAAACCATTTTCGAAAAACCGTACGAAAATCGGTTGGAAAAAGAGATCAGTTTTTTTTTGAATTACCATACTGGAATTGTTTGTACGTCAGACATTTTCTTGATGTGATGCATGTGGAAAAAAATGTATGTGATAGTGTTATTGGAACGTTGCTAAATGCCCCTGGCAAAACAAAAGATGGAATTAAGGCAAGGTTGGACATGGTTGACATGGGAATACGAGAAGAGTTGGCTCCCGTGAAAGGTGAAAATCGAATGTTTCTTCCTCCTGCTGCTTATACTCTTTCTAGGGCAGAGAGATATCAGTTTTGCAACTTCTTTAATGATGTAAAGGTTCCAGAGGGGTACTCATCAAATATCAAGAACATTGTGTCAATGAATGATTTGAAGTTAAAAGGTTTGAAATCACATGATTGCCATGTTTTGATGCAAGATCTAATTCCTATAGCTTTACGTTGCATTTTACCCAAGAATGTTCGTCATACGTTAACCAAACTTTGTTTCTTTTTCAAAGCTATATGTAGCAAAGTTTTAGACCCGGGGAAATTGCCAGCTATGGAAAAAGAAATTGTCATCATATTATGTGAATTAGAAATGTTCTTCCCGCCAACATTCTTTGATATGATGGTTCATTTTATGATTCACTTGGTGAGAGAGATTCGACTTTGTGGTCCTGTGCACTATAGATGGATGTATCCTGTTGAACGGTATATGAAGATTTTGAAAGGATATGTCAAAAATCGAAGTCGGCCAGAGGGTTGTATAGTGGAGCGATATATTGTTGAGGAAGCCATTGAATTTTGTATTGAATACCTATCTGATGTGGAAAGCATTGGTCTCCCGAAATCTCGTCACACTGGACGCATTGAGGGTGAGGGAATTTCTGGAAGAGAAGTTGTAACAATCAGTATTACAGATCGGGAGCAGGCTCATCTTTATGTTTTGCATAACAGTTGGGAGGTTGCTCCATATATTGAAACTCACAAAGAAATTCTTAGGCAGTTGAATCCATCGAGGGCTGAAAAATGGTTAGCAGATACACATAATCACCAGTTTATAGGATGGTTTCAGGACCATATTTTTAAGCAGTTGGATGAAAATCCGAATTCAATTTCAGAACGACTTTGATGGCTAGCCGCTGGACCAAGTGTGTATGTATTATCTTACAGTGGGTATGCAATTAATGGTTATACATTCTATACGGATGAACATGATGAAGAGAGTACCATGCAAAATAGTGGAGTTACACTAGTGGCTGAAGCGATGCATGTTTCTGGTAGTAAGGATATAAATCCAATTTATGCAAATATGTCATACTTTGGCATTATCAAACTAATATGGGAGTTGGATTATACGACATTTCAATTGCCGATTTTTCAATGCAAATGGATTGATAACAATAGTGGTGTTAAAATAGATGAATGGGGATTTGTGAAAGTTGATTTTAGTAAAGAAGGGTACAAAGACGAACAGTTTATAATGGCATCACAAGCGGTACAAGTTTTTTATGTTCCAGATCCCGCAAACCGAAAGTGGTCGATTGTTCTGTTATCGTCCAAAACTATTGAGGGTTCCGATGAAAATTCAGTTGAGGACGATCCTTTTAGTGGTACGTCACAATCAATTCAGAGCGGTCCCAATGCAGATGATGTTTTGTATGTTAGAGGAGACCACAATGAAGGGATTTGGATTGTCGATAGAGGTGTCAAATCTCTTCAACCTTTGAAAAAAAGAAAGAGAGTTCAGTAAACAGGTTATATTTTGTTTGTAATATAGATCTTGTTATCTCATGTTATTATCTTATCATTACAGAATTTATGTAATTTGAATGAACTGTTCAACCACTTTTGCAGATAATGACTTCTGCACATTCTGGTGCTCCTAACCTTGAGACTGAACAAGTCTCTCAAGCAGCTGCTGCTGCGGCTGCTGCTGCTCCTGCTGCTCCTGCAGCTCATTCTGCTGCTACTGTTTCTCCTGATGCGGCTCCTGCTGCTCCTACTGCTGTGACTCATACTCCTCCTCCTGCTGTGGCTCCTGGTGCTCCTGATGCGGCTCCTGCTGCTGCTCCTGCTGCTCCTACTGCTGCTCCTGCTGCTGCTCTTGCTGTTGCGGCTCCTTCTCTTAGTGTTGAGGTCCAACAACCATCAGCACATGCCGTTGATATCATAGTAGATGAACATATAGATGATGTTGATATCGATGAAATGGTCGGGAATGAAGGACCGAAGTCGCAGAAATCACAGGTGCGTCGTAGTTTGACAGTGTTAGCCAAAATTCTTAAGGCGAAAAGCAAAGGCATCAAATTTGAAGTCGGATGGAATGCACGAGGACAACATGTGAATCCCAACAAGGCTATGTTTAGCAGTTACATTGGAGTTGTCACTCGGCAACGCGTGCCGATTGACGTAGATTCATGGCACCATGTTGTGTCCGGGTTGAAGGCTGTGATCTGGGAAGAAATTACGGTAACATTATGAATTTATTTTTTTAATTAACTAGCAAATAAAATGATGAAACAGTGTCTTACTCTTCTCAATCTCTTGCAGAGTACATTTATAGTAGACGACTCACACAAGGATTATGTACTAAGGCTTGCAGGAAAGATTCATCGAGGTTTTCGTACTATTTTAACAAGATGTCACCTGAAAGATTCTAAAGGTAAAATAAACCCGCACCCACCCATTGTCTATGCGCACCTGATATCCCAAGAAGCATGGGATGCATTTATTGGCCGTCGTGGGGATGAGAAGTTTCAGGTACATTGTGAGTGATAATACGTTGTTTGAGGATACCTGTATTCATCACTTTGATTGTCAATATTGCATTTATGAAACAGAAACTCTGTACTGAAAATAAGGAACGTGCATCAAATCCAACATACCCCTATCGTAAAGCAAGGATGGGGTACGCTTCATTAGAAAAGAAAATGGTACGTATTGTAAATTTACAGTAATATTGTTAGGTGCCAATAAACAACATCATAATTATCTTTCTATGTTTATATGTAGATTGATGAATCTAAAACCAAATGCACTTCTATCCCACGTCATGTGCTATGGAAGGAGGCACGTGTGAACAAAGAAGGGAAGTTAATAGATGAGAACACACAAAAAGTGTGGGAAATATGTGTAAGTATGACACGATGATAAAAAGATTTGTTTAAAATTGCTATTACATAAAAATAATTAGTTTTTTTCCTATATCTGACAGTCACAGGAATCAGCTACTCCTGTAGCTGATACAGACCTATTATCGACGGCTTTGAAGCAGCCGGAAAAATACGGTCGTGTCAGAGGTGCAGGGTTTGGGGTGACACCCCGAGTATATTTTGAGAAGAAGAAAAAAATAGATGATACAGAGAAAAAATTGGAACAAATGAGCGAAAAAATAGCAACCCTTGAAGAAAAATTGCAATGGCAGGGAGAGTTGCTAGCAACTTTTATGGGTGGGAAGCAAAGGGAGGACACAACTCAGGAAGAACCACCGCATGAACATCCTGCCCCACCCCCCACCAGCTTTGAGGCGAGCCATTCACCTAAAAAAAATGTCTTAGTCGTGGTAATCAATATTCTAATAACGGTTCCCATTAAATATGAATCAGACAAACACTGATAATTTATCTGTACTGATCTTCTACAGGGTGATAATGATTGTGATTTATATCTGTCAACACCCACCTATCACCTTGTAGCGAGGGCTACAGTGTTCAATATCCCAGATGCCACACTGCATAATAGACCACTTTCAAAAGATCATCTGAAAGTGACGATTACTGTAGCTCATGAGCCAAATGCAATGCTACCTATTCCACTTGATGACGATGATATTCATACGGTTGAAAAGGCTATTGGGACATTCATTGCATGGCCGGCAGAACTTGTAAGAGTACATGCAGACAAAGAGGTATTTATTTCCTTTTATTTTCAAGCTAAACCCTTAACAATTAATGAAAAGAGTGTCTGAATCAATGATTGTTGTTATAGACGGAGAAAGGAAAGGGGGTGACTAACATCGGCTCGAAACCATCTAAAGGATCGACCAATCGATCCCAAGGAGCTACTGAAAGCACAATAACACCACCTGTTCTCTTTCCACATTTACTAGCATTGAAGACTCATGTGGATACGAAGCTAAAAGATGGTAATAGTCATATAGTGATTTTCGAAGATAATATATACGGAGAGGAAAGTCAAGATTTCGTTGCTGCTGAAAATGTAAATGAAATCCTTGAAAACGGTTGGTTAGGCGTCACTGTTGTAAATGTATATATGAGGTATGTTTCCATGAATTGATTTTCTAAAAGCTGATCTAATGTGCAAATTATGACTAAATGCATTTTATATTGTTGACAGACGCATTTATGAAAAACAGTTGAAGGGATTTTCCCATGAGCCAAGATTTGGACTGGTTAGTCCTCATATCTCATCAACACACCAAACAAAAATAGAGTCATCAAAAAGGGATGCAATAGTGAAGGACTTGCTGAAAACATTTGAACGCAAGATTACAGATGACAGACTTTTCCTAATACCAACCATGCAGGGGTAATACTCTACGATTAAAGCATATCAATTATATTTTCACTTTTTTTATTACTTATTCCTTTTTGTGTTTTTAGGCAACATTGGTTGCTAATTGCGGTGAACTTGGATACTCCGAAGATTTACTTTCTGGATTCAAAGCTAGGATATCCATCAAACCGACCATACATGATGGAGTTTGTGAATCTCTAAGACACTACATCTTACGTTTTAGGTCTAAACATCAATTTATATAATATATATTATCTTTTACTGAGGATTCTGTTATGATAGGGCGGTGTACCAATATCGTCTAAATCATGGTATGAGGACAGGGGCTAAGCATAAGGAGCCGAGCAAGTACTACGTCTGGACAAATATCAGGGTATATATAATAAAATTTCACTATCCAAACACACCTCAACACAAGTTATTTATTCTCCTAATGATCAATTTTTTTGCAGTGTCCAAAACAAACAAACGATAATGATTGCAGTTATTATGTTTGTAAATTTATGAAAGAGATCGTTTTTCATCAGCAAACTAGCATCCCTAAAGAGGTATTTTCAAAAACAATTACTAGTTCGTTTAAGTTATTTATTAATTCTTTATTTTTTTATTTTGCAGTACTACTATGACTGCCGAAAAGCCTCATACTCACAAGACGATATAGATGTGTTCAGAAACGAGTGGGCCGCATACCTGATGACAGATTGTACACAAATACAATGATGATCTGACTTGGGGACATGTACAATTGGTGGTCATTTTTGAGAGGGGTTAAGGGGATCAAAAGATAAAATATTGTTGTATGTAAATGTTCGTAGCAAAATTGTAATTGTTATTAAATAAAACATTCTTTCTCCAATGAGTCATTTTTCCATTTTAACAGATGATATGCACCAGCAACATGCAAGAATGTTGAACCACTAAAATGGTCGCTCTCTTGTTTAAAATGGACACCACTTTAATTGAAAACAACAACTGACCTACGGAAATCCGACCAGACGCATCTGGATTGCCTTCATCCTTTAGGAGAAGGATCCACGGGTCCTTGGTGACGTGTACGAGTCAACCCCGCCTCAATCCGAGGCACGGTGTGACCGCTACCACCCAAAGGGTCGCTCTCTTGTTTAAAATGGACACCACTTTAATTGGAAACAACAACTGACCTACGTAAATCTGACCAGACGCATCCGGATTGCCTTCATCCTTTAGGAGAAGGATCCACGGGTCCTTGGTGACGTGTACGAGTAACATGCAAGAATGATGGACCACATTTCTTTGGCCTTTGGACAAAAAAACTAGTAAAATCTCCAAAATACCTTCATATCATGCATGAACCAGTAAAATCTCCAAAATACCTTCATATCACGCAGTTCTGAAAAGAGTCACTATTTAAAAGAAAGTCACAAATTTAGATACATCTCGAGATGGTCAGTTGTTGATTTCACTTAAAATTAAGTCCATTTTTAACAAAACAGTGACACTGTGAGTGGTGTCGGCCACACCGGGCCTCGGATTGATGCGGTGTTGAATCGTACACGTCACACATGAGTCATTGATCATTGTGAAAAAGTATCAACGCAATCAGAAGCCGTTAAATCGATTTGGCATATGTACGTAAAATATTGTCCATTTTAAACTAAATACATACACTTGGAGTGATACCGGTCACACCGCGCCTCGGATTGAGACCCCACCCTTTCCCCTCGGCTGTCAAAAATCATAACCAGATAGTCGAAGGGTGATTTTGACAACCGAGGGGAAAGGGTGGGGTCTGAAGACATTGTAGGATATGTCGAAGGGTGATTTTGTGTGTGACTGGTATCACTCCAAGTGTATGTATTTAGTTTAAAATGGACAATATTTTACGTACATACGCCAAACTGATCTAACGGCTTCTGATTGCATTGATACTTTTTCACAATGATCAATGACTCCTGTGTGACGTGTACGATTCAACACCGCATCAATCCGAGGCCCGGTGTGGCCGACACCACTCACAGTGTCACTGTTTTGTTAAAAATGGACTTAATTTTAAGTGAAATCAACAACTGACATACGGAAAACCGACCAAACACATTGGGATTCTATTGAAACTTAAGGACAACTATCCATGGGTCAAATGTGACGTGTAAGATTCAACCCCGCCTCAATCAGAGGCGCGGTGTGACCGGTATCACTCCAAGTGTATGTATTTAGTTTAAAATGGACAATATTTTACGTACATACGCCAAACCGATCTAACGGCTTCTGATTGCATTGATACTTTTTCACAACAATCAATGACTCATGATACATAGAGAAATTCACTGGCCACCTTCGAGAATGATCTGAAGCACAAACCATGACAGCATTATGTTTTTAACTTCAGCACCTCAATTGAGAATGTGACACCTTTCAGGACTTGGCGCCATTGTATGTCGTTTCGTCCACTGAATGGGTCTATCCTTTTATTTAATTTTTTTAACTTCAGTCAAATATTCTAGAAAGATGTCGCGGCAGATCCTTCACCATTTTGTTTTGCTGAACATCTCATTACATTGTTAAAAAAAAGCAGGGTGTCTTGCATGGGCAATACGTTCTTGTATTGAAGATGATGCACTCCCATTTATTCGAACCCACATGGTTAATTATTTTGTTTAAGCCTAATGATTGATTTAATTATTGTGGAACACATAATCATGAAAATCGTATGATGGTTGTACCCAGATAGGACTCCAATTCATTGGTTAAATCTATTGTCTCATGAGATGTTATGTATGAGATTAGGGAGTAAACCTAGTCCATTAAAATGGGAGTGCATCATCTTCAATACACGAACGTATTGCCCATGCAAGACACCCTTCTTTTTTTTAACAATGTAATGAGATGTTCAGCAAAACAAAATGGTGAAGGATCTGCCGCGACATCTTTCTAGAATATTTGACTGAAGTTAAAAAAATTAAATAAAAGGATAGACCCATTCAGTGGACGAAACGACATACAATGGCGCCAAGTCCTGAAAGGTGTCACATTCTCAATTGAGGTGCTGAAGTTAAAAACATAATGCTGTCATGGTTTGTGCTTCAGATCATTCTCGAAGGTGGCCAGTGAATTTCTCTATGTATCATGAGCGTTCTAATGCATATCTTGTTTGGAAGATCATTGTAGTAGACAACGATCTAAAAGTGGGGGATGAGTGCATATCTGAGCATGTCTTTAGTAGTGTCCCTCAAAATGTCTTTAAACTGACCATCTTGAGATGTATCTAAACTTGTGACTTTCTTTCAAATAGTGACTCTTTTCAGAACTGCGGGAGTTAACATTTCTCCAACATATTCACACACAAAATCACCCTTCGACATATCCTACAATGTCTTCAGACCCCACCCTTTCCCCTCGGCTGTCAGAAAAACCTAAAAGACCATGGCTAGCAATGATCATTCCAAAATGCATTTAAACTGAAACCTTCCAGAAAAAAATAGAGTAGAATACTTGCAAGTTGTAACTTAGGTCGCTTTGCACAAGCCGATTTCCACATTGTTTGTAGCAACCACATTTGCTCCAACACTCTAATGATCTTCATTGCTTCATGTCTTTTATACTCTTCCAGAAACCCTTCTCTAAGAAGGTCAACTATCGTGTATGCATACTCACCTTCAAATGTGACGTGTACGAGTCAACCCCGCCTCAATCTGAGGCCTGTTGTGGCTGACACAACTCCAAGTGCCTCTGTTTTGTTCAAAATGGACTTATTTTTAAGTGAGAAATCAACAACTGACATACGGGAAACCGACCAAACGCCTTCGGATTGTGTTGACACTTTAGGACAACGATTCATGGGTTATATGTGACGTGTACGACTCAACCCCGCCTCAATCCGAGACGCGGTGTGACCAGTATCACTCCAAGTGTATGTAGTTAGTTTAAAATGGACAATATTTTACGTACATACGCCAAACTGATCTAACGGCTTCTGATTGCATTGATACTTTTTCACAATGATCAATGACTCATGTGTGACGTGTACGATTCAACACCGCATCAATCCGAGGCCCGGTGTGGCCGACACCACTCACAGTGTCACTGTTTTGTTAAAAATGGACTTAATTTTAAGTGAAATCAACAACTGACATACGGCAAACCGACCAAACACATTGGGATTCTATTGAAACTTAAGGACAACTATCCATGGGTCAAATGTGACGTGTAAGATTCAACCCCGCCTCAATCAGAGGCGCGGTGTGACCGGTATCACTCCAAGTGTATGTATTTAGTTTAAAATGGACAATATTTTACGTACATACGCCAAACCGATCTAACGGCTTCTGATTGCGATGATACTTTTTCACAACAATCAATGACTCATGCGTGACGTGTACGATTCAACACCGCATCAATCTGAGGCCCGGTGTGGCCGACACCACTCACAGTGTCACTGTTTTGTTAAAAATGGACTTAATTTTAAGTGAAATCAACAACTGACATACGACAAACCGACCAAACGCATTGGGATTCTATTGAAACTTAAGGACAATGATCCATGGGTCAAATGTGACGTGTACGAGTCAACCCCGCCTCAATCAGAGGCGCGGTGAGACCGGTATCACTCCAAGTGTATGTATTTAGTTTAAAATGGACAATATTTTACGTACATACGCCAAATCAATCTAACGGCTTCTGATTGCGTTGATACTTTTTCACAATGATCAATGACTCATGTGTGACATAACATCGCATCAATCCGAGGCCCGGTGTGGCCGACACCACTCACAGTGCCTCTCTTTTGTTCAAAATGGACTTATTTTTAAGTGAAATCAACAACTGACATGCGGCAAACCGACCAAACGCATTTGGATTCTGTTGAAACTTAAGGACAATGATCCATGGGTCAAATTTGACGTGTAAGAGTCAACCCCGACTCAATCCGAGGCCCGGTGTGGCCGACACCACTCAAAGTGCCTCTATTTTGTTCAAAATGGATTTATTTTTAAGTGAAATCAACAACTGACATACGGGAAACCGACCAAACGCCTTAGGATTGTGTTAACACTTTAGTACAATGATCCATGGGTCATATGTGACGTGTACGAGTCAAACCTGGGGTGGATTACATGGCTTTCCTACATGGAATATATCCCACTACACGTCTTTAATGAGCCAGCTACGCAGTTTATCCCTTGTACAGATACACAAGAAGAATCACACGAGATCGACGTCATGTACTAACATAGGGCAAGGGTGCATAAGAGGACACAAGATCAAAGGGTAACACGTATATGTTTTTTAACATGCCATGTAATTTCCTATTGATATGACATGTATATTCACACAGGCAGCTGAACATTGGAGTTACCCAGGGTAAAGCGACAAGGCATGTGACCCTTTAAATGACACATAATTTTATGTACCATGATTGATCTCTTTGAACACTATATCAAGGACATATTTCATTAGGGTTGGCTCCCATGATCCTTCCTAGGATGGTTTTGGTATCTTTTCCGACTTACGGTAGTACGATCGCTTCAGCAGGACGTCCTAGACATAGTTGGAGTCTCTCTGAAAGTCCTGGAGTGAGATCATATATCTATTTTTGAGGTCCAGGTAGAGTCATGTATCAACGCAACCAATCCTACCAGACATTGATCCTATATATAGAATGTTAATCTTGATGTCTCATTACAGTACCCCAATTTATGATATGTTACCTTTTTTGTATTAATATACATAATTACTAAGGGTGATGGTTGGGAGAGTTAGGATATCCTTTTTATGTATTGCAGAATGATTCAAGGAGCACGGGCTCTGCACGATTTGTCAAAACCAAGTGGCAATCCAAGGAGAAACAATGCATAGTGGAATGTTCTAGTATTTATCTTCTGAGTTGTGTAGGAATATTTTGTGATACTATGTAATGAGGTAGTTTTGCTTTCTGGGTAGATGGTATCTAACTCATGGTAAGAACACTGTTTGGTTGGGTTGTGATCGGTTGATGACATGCTTGTGGTTGATATACTGGTTTTTGTGCAGGTCTGTGGTTGATATACTGGTTTTTGTGCAGGTCTGCTCGGCTGGCTGTAATAGTGCAGGTTTTTTATTAGCAGCTGGCAGGGATTTAACAGCGCTTTTTTAGCGCTGTTAAATGTCTCCTTTAACAGCGCTAAAAAAGCGCTGTTAAAGGAGATATTTAACAGCGCTAAAAAAGCGCTGTTAAAGGAAACATATAACAGCGCTTTTTTAGCGCCATTAAAGGTATCCTTTAACAGCGCTTTTTTAGCGCCATTAAAGGTGACATTTAACAGCGCTTTTTTAGCGCTGTTAAAGGTGACATTTAACAGCGCTAAAAAAAGCGCTGTTAAAGGACCCCTCCTTTATCAGCGCTTTTCTAGCGCTGTTAAAGCCCGATTTTAGCGCTGTTATTTCCCGTTTTTGTAGTAGTGCTAATCCTTAGTTTCTCATAAGCACCCGAACTGCAAGGCATGATCAACTAGAAATTATCCATTCAGAACTGAATGGTGCCTAATATCGATGGTTAAAGAGGTCACGACCCATCCCCCGTGGCTCGAGTCATGACTACCCCAAGCCCACCTTCCATAGGCCAGGGGTTAGCGACTAGCACCAGAAAGGTGTATCCCTATAATGAGAAGGAATTTCCTTTAAACCTATACAAACACACGATCCAAGAATGCAACAAGAAGCAAAAATGAAGTAAACTAATATAGTAAAATATGTACTAGATGTAAAGGGGTGTTGGAATACAAGCCCAACTTAAAAGTACAAGTATAATTGAAAAGAGAAAACAACTAATGGATCGTCCACCGAGGATCCTACCTGAAGGATTAGTACAGATTTTCCCGACATCACTCCACATTAGCCCATATCCTCCATGTACTACCTGGTCCTAGATCCCTCAAGACTCATCCCAGATGCTCGTTGTCTTCACAAGAAACAACAAGGGTTAGGTGCATCCCTTGCAGGGTTGAGTACAAAAATACTCAGTAAGACCCTAAGAACCCCGAAGGTATCCCAGAGTTCCACAAAGGAAAAACCAAAAAGAAAGACCTCAATCACAAAGCACAAAGTAATTGTCAACTCTACTTAGGTATATGCCCATACATATACCTAAGTTATCAAAATATACTCCTCTCATTCATGAGGAAACATAAGGCTCCAACTTTTAATCCATTTTCACAACTGATCCATGAGGGGGGAATACCACAAAGGTACCTCCATGCAGGTAACACCACAATGGTAATGTAATACAAATATAAAGACTCAAATCAGACTAGGAATAACTTAATTACAAATATACATATTATTAGACGCATCATTTGATCATCTTATTCTATTGAGAGGCTCCGCTGTAGGCCAAAAAAGGATCGCTAGATACTGACCCACATAGGACTAGTGAGCACTTACCCACTCAGGATCACTGAGCACTGACCCACATAGGATTGATTGATATTGACCCACACAGGATCCATTGATGATGAACCACCTAGGATCGATAGGTGCTAACCCACATAGGATCGATTTCTTTATTCACGTTATATCCAGCCACTAGATTCTCGTACTAAGCACGCTTGGTTCTGGGAGGATTTTCTCCTCAATAAAAAGGTCTTACCCCAACCGGCATGAAGTTCTATGAAGAAGTATCCCAAAGGACCTCTATGTCGTAAGGGTTCAAATGTGACTGACGACGCATCAATTAGGCTCCATGTCTATAAGTTATAGGCATTTTAATGCCAAGTGCCCTGTTGGATTTGGGTTCTATCCAACCCATCCATACTACAACTTTCTCCCAAACTCAGGTGGAGTAAACCAAAACGATTGTCTCGCTCCAAGGATCCCATTGCTAAAGACAGTTCATCAAAAAGACGTCTGGTTCACAAGTTATAGCCCTGTAAGAGAAACTGGTCCTGGTTGCGTCCAGGTCCGGTCTGACCCAGTCCAGGTCTGACCTCGATGGGTGGGACGCAGTGGGCTCAGCCCACCTAGGCAACGCGGCCCACTGGGTTGGCATGGCCCGACCCGTGGGGGGTGCATCCCGGAACGTGGAGGGCGCGGTACACTGGGCTTGCGGACCCAGACCGCTGGCTGGGGCCCACCAGAGCTAGCACGGGGGGGGGGGGGGGGGGGGGGGGGATGGCGCCCCCTGTTCGGAAGGGAGAGCGGTGGTGCCACGTTGAGCCACCAAGTCTCCACGGGACCAGCAGGGATCTGAAGCCATCTTCAGGGGTGCGCGACGGCGCACCGCTTGCCTCTACCCGTAGTCGGCTGCCATTTTCCGCTGCAAGTATATGTCGCAGCCCTCTTTACCAGTAGCGCATGACGGCACACGACTACCTCCTTCATGGTATGTCAGTACCGGCCACCGCCGTCACCCCTGTCGTCATCGGCTACTGGTGCCACCATGTCGGTGTCGCACTGACGATCTTTTGTGGGTCACCGAGTGAGCATCAGTGACCCATTTTTTCATCTGAAGGTATCAATGGCCTCCCAGGATGCCCTCTTCACTGCTTGACCCTCTGTTCTGGGTTCTGTCCAATCTCGAATAAAAATCCCAGGAAGAACGCATAGATCAACAAAGTAGCGAAGGTCTAGACCTTGTTCGTTTGGCCCGCGCCCTCTGTGTTAACCGCATAACATGATAGAATAATAAGATCAATGAATTCTTTTTAAAACTAAACAAAATAAAAACCCTACCTTTATTTTATGTCTTCTAACGATGATCGAAAAAGCCTCCTTCGTCATTGTCGTTGGTTTGTGATTCATTGGATCTCGTCACCACTCACTAGAATTGGTCTCTTCCTCCAAGTGGTTGGAGTCATGGTAATTTATCAGTGCTTCGTCGATTGGTGAAGTCGTGCCGATACTCCACCCAGAGAACCATATAAATAGGACAGGGGGAGGGTGATTAATGCACGTAGAATTAATGGGATTCATTTAATTTATGATACTTCCATATTCCAATGGTGTAGTTACAATAATAAAGTGGATTCAAGCCATTTAATGGCTTGACATGTTGTTGGTTCTGCCTCCACCGCACATCCATTAGAGGAAAAGAAAAAAAGAGAAATAAAATAATATTTTTGTTTTATTATTATTTTAAAAGTGAAAAAATTATCTTTGTCTCCCGACCTACTGTTGTTGAAGTGAATCCTCCCTTAAGCGAATCTTGGCACTAATGATTTGACAGTTCCCTCATATTTTTAATCAGAGCACTGGTTCCAAAGTTAGAAAATGCCACTCATGTGTTTATTGAACCTGCCTAAAAAATGTTTAGAAATTCATTCCAAGCACACTGGGCCTCAGAATCATGTGACATCAATTTTCACAGTCTCGTAATAATTCCATATATTTAAAAAAAATTAAATGGAGAATCTGGGTGTTTATATTCTCCCCACGTTTGGTCTTTTCATCTCCAAAAGAAACAACATACACTAAGGAAACAAATGGGGTACTGAGCACGAATCTGAGCCTCCCGCTCCCATGTTCTCCCCAGGAGGTTCCTTTTATAAAAGAAAATGTGCAACAAAGGAACCGATCATCCACAAAGGACCCACTCACATCGATCCTCAATCTCCTCTATAACCTTTATAAACGTCATGCCATCATCAATGTCCTGCTTTCCCCAATTGATAACGTGTGATGGATCATGAACGTACATCTTCAGATGAAACACACGGAAAACATCATGCTCCTGATGCATCTGTGGGGGAAGAACTGGGCAATCTGCCACCTTTACAAATCTATTGAGAACCTAAAATGGTCTGATGAACCTTAGAGGTAGCTTGCCGCCACATCCAAATATCCAAAACCTTCATTGAGGTTAAACCTCTATGAAGGCATGGTCTCCCTCCTAAAACTCCAAAGGTGTCTATCTCTTGTCAACATAATACTTTTGCCTGATCTGATCGGTATTCATCCACTTCTGGATGATCTACACCTTCTTAGTGGTAGCCCGTACCAACTCCGGATCCAAAAGTCCTGACTCCCCTAGGTTTGTCCAGCATAGAGGTGATCTGCAAGGTCGGCCATACAAGGCCTCAAAAGGGTCCATACCAATGGTGGAGTGATAGATATTATATTATGTTAACTCCACCGAGGTCAATTGATCCACCCAACTACGACCAAAATCTAGGATGCATGAACGAAGCATGTCTTACAGTGTCTGAATGGTCCGCTCTGTCTAACCATCCATATGTGGCTGAAAGGTAGTGCTCAAGCGTAGCTGAGTCCTGAACTCCTCCTGTAATCCCTTCCATAATCGGGATGATAAACATGCATTATGGTCAGAGATGATCATCGATGGAACCCCATGAAGTCGTACTATTTCTTGTACATATAGGTGTCCCAATCCCTCTACAGATCCCTTCTTCGGGATGGGTAGGAAGTGGGTCGACTTGGTGAGTCAGTCAACGATCACCCAAACAGAATCATGTCCCCTGGAAGTCAATGGTACCCCGTCATGAAGTCCATGGAGATACCATCCCACTTCCACTCTGGTACCTCTAGTGGATGCTCTAAGACTGATAGAACCTGATGCTCGACCTTCACTTACTGACAAGTGAAGCATCGTGAAACAAACTCTACCACTACCTGCTTCATCCCTGGTCACCAGTGCTGACACCAGAGGTCTTAATACATCTTCCCAACACAAGGATGTACTGCTAGAGGGGACATATGGAACTCCCTCAACACCACTCCCATAGTTATAGTTAGACCATAGTGCATCCTTTGTAGAGGATGACGACCTCACCGCCTTTAGAAAATCCATCTGGTGCCTATACTGAGGATATATGAGCACATCGAGCCTCGTAGTCAATGTCTCCAAGCTGTGCCTCCCAAACTTGCTGAAAATGTATGGGAGTGATAGTCATATACTATAGGTAAGATACTCTATCTATATCCACAAAGGATATCTACAACGTGTCTAGATGCTTTGTCGCCTCACTCAGTAGTTGAAAACCAGACCTCCTACTGAGTGTGTCTGCCACTATGTTCCCCCTCCCAGGAGTATAGACTATCTCAAAGTCAAAGTCCTTGAGGAACTATAGCCATCACCGTTGTCTCAGTTTCAGGTCCTTCTATGAGAAGATATACCAGAGACTCTTGTTATAAGAGTAGAATGTAAATCATTCTCCCATCAATTAGTGTTTCCACATCTTAAAGGTGACGAACACTACTGGTAAATCTAGGTTATGGGAAACATAGATCTTCTCATGCTGTATCAGCTATCATGAACCATAAGTGATCACTTATCACTCCTTTATTAGGACACATCCATTTCAGGTCCCCAACATTTCATAGTATACAAAATACCAAATCCCTTCTTCTGGTAGCCTTAAGATGGGGGCACTCATCAGTCTCTTCCTCATCTCCTGAAAACTCTGATGGTATCTCTCCATCCATACACCGGGTTGTCCCTTCTTCATCGATGCTGACAAGGGTGCCTAAACTCTAAAAAAGTCAGGTACAAATCTTTGATAGTACCCAACCAACCCTAGGAAACTCTGCACCTCGGTCACACTTCGGGGTGGATACCAAGCTAGCACAACCTCTATTTTCACCGGATCCACTACAAATATAGCCTCTGAGATAACGTGCCTCAGAAAGTGGACCTCCTTTATCTAGAACTAACACTTTTGAGGTTTTACCATAAATATGGTTCTCTCAGTGTATCCAGTACTATCTGTAGATGATAGTCATGCTCCTCCTCAATCGCTGAGTACACCAAGTTGTCATCGATGAAGAACACCACAAAGTGATCGAGGGATGGATGCAATATCTTGTTCATGAGTCCCATGAACATTTAAGGGGAATTTGGAACACTAAATGGCATAACCAAGAACTCATATTGGCCATACCTATATCCGAAGGTCGTCTTCTGCACATCCCCATCTCGTACCTTGAGCTAATGATTCCTGATCTGAGATCTATCTTCGATAAACAATGAGCTCACTTGAGCTGATCGAAAAGATCATCAATCCTAAAAAGTGGATACATGTTCTTTATGTTCACTTGGTTCGGGCACCGATAGTCCACACAGAGTCTTAAACCCCCATCATCCTTCTTGGCGAAAAAAATCGGGGCTGCCTAGGGAGAAACACTGAGCCTTATGAACCCCTTCCTCTTTAAGTCCCCCATCTGTACCCACTCACGAAGCTCTGAGGGAGACATTTGATATGTTGGTGTAGTTATCAGTGTCTTCTTGAGGTATAGTTTGATGTAGAAGTACACATATCTGTGAGGAGGTAGTCCCGAACATCATCAGGGAAGACATCAGCATACTAGTCTACCACTACAGGATAGCACAGAATCTCAACATCAAATGCCCTGAGGGTAATCCTAGACATGTGATTTACGATCAACTGCACCCTCCACTGTGTAAGTCTATCCTATGATTCAAGGGTTTCCGTATTGCTGGTGAATGAAAACCAAGTCCCATCTTGCGGACACACCGCACATTGTGCCTAATGTAGTCAATCGAAGCATAGACTATAGATAATCAGTCCATACCCAAGATGATGCATTAAGGCCTCTAAGCCGCTACTATAAGATCCCAGTATATTATCTCACCTCCTAGAGTAATCTCACACTACCGGCACCAGCGTGTAATCGTCGAATCCCATCCCATAAGAGCCTCTATCCATACGGATTGAGCCAACAACTCCACCATAATATCCAAGCTCCGAACGAGGGCTATAGAAATAAATGTGTGACTGGAACTGGTGTATATAATTACTACATCTAGGGTGGAGTAGACATAGATCATTCCTTGAATCATATCTGGAGCACTGTGGTCATAGGCCTCAATTTCTTGGAGCTGAGCTCACCCCTTTCCTTCTACTCCCTGTGGTCGGGGTGGAACATCAAGAGGTGGTGGTGGTGGTAAAACCTTGAATCCTCTCCCACCACCTACTACACGGACAACTCCACTACCATGTCCTCCTACCACCTAAGGACCTCCCCAATTAAATCTAGGCCTCTTTCTCAGCGGTCCCTTGACCGTTTGATGGTCTTCCGTATGGTAGGTCGGTCAGTCGCGAGCCATGTGACCCTTCCCACCACACGAGTACCAATGCCTGCTCCTCATCTTTCCTCTTATATCCCGTGATCCCCACACCACCGACACTGCATCCTGAGGTCATCAACTATAAGGTATGGCCCAGTTGGTCCTCTATGTCATCCGTCTACTTCCTTCTATGGACAGCTCTTCTACCTGAAGTGTAGTGGCGGCTCTCACTATCGGTGCCTGCTCAGCTAGGAAGCTCTCCACCAATAGTTCTCGCTCTAGCACCCCATCCTATGTCAGAATGCTGAGAGATATCATCGATGCTCTAATATTCTTTCAGAGACCCTGCTCAAATTTCTAGGCCCTTATTAAAGGGTCTCGTACCATGTAGGTGGAGTAGAAGGAGATATCGGTGAACCTCACCGAGTACTAGACCATGGTCATTCTGCCCTGTTGTAAGTATAGCAGGTCCTATATATGCAATGAGCATAGATTTGCTGGGATGAAATCTACCATTAAAAGAACCTTGATGTTTTCCCAGGTGAGGTTTGCCTCATCATGTATCTGGAGTGTTAGGCTCCTCCATCCCCCTACTCCTCCTTGGAAAAGGCTAACAACTAGGATCACCATCTAGTCAGATAGTGTCTAAACCTGAAGAAAAACTCTAGCCGCAGTCTCCAACCAGTCCTCAGCTGCCTGCAGATCTGTCTCGCCTCATAACCTCAGAGGTCTCTACGGTTGAAACATGTTAAAAACGCTCAGCCATCATGCACCATCTACTAGTGGGGCTGGTAGGAACGGCTGCCCAACGGGTAGTGGTGCTGCTGGTACACAACCTAGAGGTTCTAACGCTGTAAGAGGCCCCTTCACCGAGGCCTCATCACTCGGTGGTCCGTCATCGTGTACTCTCTTAGGAACCCTATATTCCTGTCTACATGGTGGAATCCTAAAATAAAACAAATGCACCACAATCAATAAGTTATACCTGTTTAGATGACTTGAAGATATCAAAAGAAAAACTTTTCAAAACCCACACAATCAGTGTTTTCATGCACTGAGTCAGAAATCAGAATTCAGGGTCCTGGTGTATGGATACGTCGGCTGCAGGACCAACACTCAATTCCCTAAACTGGAAACCACACTCATAATAGTTAACACTATTTCCACATTGAAAATATCTGAGTCCTAGTTCTTCGGTAGAACCGACTCCTCTAATAAAACTTTTTCCCGACCCATCCCCCAGGGACTAAGCCGTGACAACCCCAAGCCCGCCTTCTATATGCCAAGGGTTAGTGACTAGTCCCAGAAAGGTGTATCCTTATAACAAAAATAAATTTCCTTTCAACCTCTAAAAACACACCATCCATGAAAACAACAAGAAGCAATAATGAAATAAATTATTCTAGTGAAATTTGTACTGGAAGTAAAGGGGGTCGGAATACAAGCCCAACTGAAATGTACAAGTACATATGAAATGGGAAAACAACTCCTGGATCATCCACCGAGGATCCTACCTGAAAGATAGGTACAGATCGTCCCCAATAAACTTCAGATCAGACGGTCTCCTCTATGTACGGCCTGGTCCTAGGTCCCTCAAAACTCATCCCAACTGCTCATCATCTATAGAAGACACAACAATGTGCGGCTGAATCCCAAGAAGGGGTGAGTATAAAAAACTCATTAGGGACCCCAAGATGCCCGATGGTCTCCCAGAGTTCCACAAAGGAAAAAACCACAAAAAAAGACCTCAATCAAAAATCAAGGATCAATCATCAACTCTACTTAGTTATATACCCATACATATACCTAAGTTATCAAAATATACTCGTCTCGTTCATAAAGAAACATAAGGTTCCAACATTTAAGAAATTTGAAAAACTGATCCATGAGCGGGGAATAACACAAAGGTAACACCAAGAAGGTAACACCATGAAGGCAAAGTACCAAAATGGTAAAGACTTAACTCACACAAAGAATAAATTAAGTTCAAAAGTACAGATGATTAGATGCATCACTAGATCATCTTATTCTGTCGAGAGGCTCTACTACTGAACCACATAGGATCAATAGATGTTGACCCACAAATGATTGGTGAGCACTGACCCACTCATGATCGTAGGGTGCTAAACCACATTAGATCGATTGATGTTTTCGCACATTGGACCAATATATGCTAAACCACCTAGTATCGAAAGATGCAGACCCACATAGGATCGATGTTCTTTGTTTATGTTATAGCCAACCAATAGATTCCCACACTAAACACGCTTGATTCCTTGAGGATCATATCCTCATGCCATCATTAATACCTCAACCACCACGATGATCCACTAATTAGTATTCCAAATTTATTCCATGTTGTAAGGGTTCCAACACGACTGACGGTGCGTCAATCAGGCGCCTGGTCTGTATGGTATAGGCATTTTAATCCCAAGGGCCCGATTGGATTCAGGTTCAATCCAACTCAACCGTAATCCAAATTTATCCTAAACTCATGTGGAGTAAACCAAAAGGTCTGACTCACTTAATGTATCCCAGTGCCATAGACGGTTCGTCAAACAGATGTCTGGTTCACAAGTTATGGCCCTTTAAGCGAAACTGGGCCTGGTTGGGTCCGGTTCAGGTCCAACCCAGTCAGACCGACTCAACACAACTTAGTCTGGGCCGACCTTCCATTGTTCTGGTAGACCTACCATAGTCTAGGTCTGAACCTTTTGGGTGGATCCATGGCGGGATCAGCCCGTTGAGCCATGAACCAGCCCAGCCTACCTAGGCAGCACGGCCCGCTGGGCTAGCGCGACCTGACCTGTGTTGGGTGTGGCCCGCTGGATGGGGACCACCCTAGCTGGTATGGGGGGGGGGGGGACTCCCCCATTTGGAAGGCAGAGCGGCGGTGCTAAGTGGTGTCTCCAGGTCACCACAGGACCCATAGGAAGCGCGTCCCGGCACTCCGCCACGACTTCAGAGCCACACCCATCTTCAGCAGCGCGCGACGGCGTGCCTCTCACCTCCGGCCGTGGCCAGCCAGTGTCGGCCGCCGAAGTCTGCCGTGATTATTTGTCATGACACTATTCACCAGTGGTGCACGATAGCGTGCTACCAACCCCTTCATGGTCGACCGGTACAGGTTACTATCGTCACCCCCGCTGGAATCGGTTGTTGGCACCATCGTGCCGGTGCGGCGCCGACTGTCTTCCACGGGTGACTGGGTGAGCTTCAGTGACCCTTTTTTCCATCCGAAGTTATCAACAGCCTCCCCAGGATGCCCCCTTAGCCGATTGACCCTCCTTTCTGGGTTTCGTCCAATACCAAATAAAAAGTCCACCAAGAAAGCATTGATTAACAATGTAGCAGACGATCTGAGCCTTGTTCGTTTGGACCGCACCCTCCATGTTAGCTTCATAAGATGCGGGAGGAATAAGATTCAACAATTCTTTTAAAAATAAACCCAATAAAAACCCTACATAGATTAGAAATTTGCTGCTGATGATAGATGGAATCTCGTTCATCGTTGTCATCGGTTCGTGATTCCATGACACTCATCACCGCTCGCTGGAAGAGGTCGCATCCTCCAAGTGGTTGGTGTCACGGTACTTTTCCAAAGCTTCGTCTCTTGTTGAATTCGTACCAACACTCCACCCTGTACTCCATATAAATAGGAGAGGGGGAGGGTGAGTAACACACGTAAAATTATTAGGGTTTATTTAATTTATGACCTTCCAAATTCCAACGGTGCAGTTACTAGAATAAAGGTGAGTCAATCCATTTAATGTCTTGACGTGTTGTTGGACCCACCACCACTGCTCATCCGTTAGAGGAAAAGAAAAAAAGTTAAACAAAATAACATTGTTATTTTATTATTCTTTTAAATGTCAAAAAAATCATCTTTTTCTCCTGACCTACTACGGTCGAAGAGAATACTCCCTTAAGTGTATCTCGATGATGCAGGTTCAATGGTGCCCTCAGATATTTAATCTGAGCACTGATTCAAAAGTTAGAAAATTCCGCTCGTGCATTTACTAAACGTACCTAATGAAAGTTCAGAAATTCATTCTGGGCACACCGGGCCATGGAATCATGCACCGTCAATTTTCACAGACTCGTAATAATTCCATATATTTTAAAAAATCATGGGAAATAAATGTATTTTCGAAAGCCATACCATCTCAAAAATCCAATATGACTTTGAATTATTGGAGGATGCTTCGTACAATGAACCTCATCCAAGATTTGATTTGGAATCAGAACCTTCTTTTAATTTTTCATTCCTTCGTGGATGGATCTACATCCTCTGTCGAGTCTCTCCACAATCTTGCACCATCACCTGACACACTATCGCGCCAATGATTACATTGTCCTGCTGCATACCGATGTGTATGCTATATTTAGGGAAGCTCCATTGTGGCTTGCTCAACCTACCTCGTTGTGACCTTCCACTGTTGATGTCTTTGCTATCCTACCACTACCACAAAATTGCACCGTGACCCCTTGCCTCTTCCAGACATGTCGATAGAACACCGACCCACCTGCAGTCATCATCCATCTCATGACCATACTGCCGTATCCGGCCACAAACCACCTCACCGCAGAAAACCACAATGTGAGGTGCCCTGGTTCCGTAATGGGAAATAACATTCCCACACCAATATAGAGTTCCTTACAGGAATTGAAACAGGGTTTCATGTAGTATTATGGGGTGCCTCTTCTACTAGGCCGGAACCCAAGTGCCAACCATTTTTAAAACATTAAATGTTAATGAATAAAAAGGTATAAATAGATATTGAAAATGGATAAAATTACAAATATATTGAACAATGAAGAATAGAAAATTAATAAATTAATAAAAATATTAATTTTTTTTGATTATTAATGAATAAATAATATTAAAAATGAATAAATTTGAAAAAAATATCAAAAGTAATAAATAGTATATACTGAAAAAAATATAAAAAATGATAAAATTGACCGATCAGAGACATAATATATATTAAATATATTATGTTAAAAAAATATAATTATAAAATTTATTCTAAAGATTGAATAAATTATAAAAATATTATCTGTATGTTAGTTTTATATAAAAATGCATTAATTATCTATAAGTATGTGTGAAATCAATGTAACACATGTTTGATATATGCTAAATTGAAAAATAAGATGGCATTCAATCAAATGTCCATTACTCAATAAAATTAGTTAATATTTTTAATTACTATTAATTTTTAATTACAAACTATTTTCAATAAATTTATAACTTATTAAATGTAAGCTTAAATATTTTGTATTATAAAAAATCATATTCTACAAAATATATAACTTATTTAAGATTAATATATTTGTAATTATTATTTATTCATTTTCAATATTTAAATTTAATATATTTTAATTATTACGGTTTATAATTAATATATACAGAAATTAAATTTACTCATTTTTATTAATAATTTTTTCATTAATAATTTTTTATTAATTTTCTAATTTATTCATTTTTATTTTTTTAATTATTAAAATTTAGTTATTTTATATTCTCAATATTTGATATATACTATTTATTAATATTTATAATATATATATATATATTATATTAATTCATTCTTATTAATAATTATTTAATTAATTATTTTTTAATATTTTTCTTAAATTTAATCATTTTAAATTTTTAATTGTTTAATTATTTGAATTTATTCATTTTATATATCTATATTTAATATATATTATATATTAATATTTATAATATATATATATATTTATTAAAGGTATAAATAATTATTTAATTAATAATTTGGTAAATATTTTTCTAATTTTTTGAATTTCAATTCTTATTTTCTTAATTATTTCAATTTTTAATAATTTTAATTTTTATAACTTTTTTATTATTACATATAAAAACTAGGGAACATGGCCTAGATGAGCAGGTGGGTTGGGCCATGTATAGGCTTAAATGGTGGTGTAGGTGGGCTGGGTTTTGTAGGACCTGACCATGTTTTTGTGGGTGAGATAAAACCTGTATGAAACATTGGGTGTGCCAAGGCCCCTGTGGGATTGTGGGGCCATATGGGTGTGTGAAATTTTTATGGTGGAGATCATCCCTGTAAATAGGATTCTGAGCTTATGTTGTGGTGGAATCTTGTATAAAGAAGTGAAAAAATGTATGCCAATGCGGGACTCACGCACACATTTGGGACCTTTATGAGTGATAGAACATGTGGTGATAAAGGTTTTCCTTATAAAGTGCTATATGAAATCACTGATAAATTCTTCCTTGATCAACTCTAAAAAATCATTGATAAAGACAACCCTTTATCAGCACAAAAAAAGCACTGATATAGGGTACTACTTATCAGAGCTCAAAAAAGCACAAATAAAGGGTACTATTTCTTAGTGATTTTTTTAGCAATGATAAAATGTGCCCATTATCATAACTTTTTTAATGATGATAAAGGAAGTTTTCATCAAAACATTTTTCTGGTGATGGTAATGGCTAAGGTTTTATAGTGTGCAATTTGTAGTAGTGAGGACTATTTTATTATGAGCACCTAGAAAGACTATAAGATTTCATAACAGCATTACATATAATGAATTAACTTTAAATATAACAACTAGAAAAAATTCATGGAGATAAATGAACAAACTAATATAAACTCCACATATTTAAATTCTCTAATTCCGATCACTCTTTCTATAAAAAAAGTGAAAAATAAATAGAAGAGTTAAGAATATGATAGACATTTTCAAGGGAGGTATAAAACCTTTGCCAGCAATGTAATAAATGTTGAGGTAAGAGATTGGGGGAGTATATATAGGGTAAAAATGGAAAAATACCATTTATGATATGATATTCACTTAACCAATATGACCATTGGTAACTATTACCCTTGTTAATAGTGTTACTGTTGAAATTAGTGTATATAGAGGGTAATAAAAGAATATAATTGATGAAAAAGGTATAAGAGATGGTATTAACTTGTTGAATCATTCATTTTGAAGTGAATTTGTCAATAATTGGGAGGAAGGTAGTGTTACCGGTGTATTCCCTTGACCAAGTGCTAGCATATCTTCAAAAATTAAGGCTTGAGTGAAATAAACTATGAGAGAGCTTCAAGTTAGTAGATATCACCACTAGATCAATGGTAGATCAACCACCACATGAATGTACTACAATATCACACCATAACATTAGGGTGTCTTCTAGTGTAATATGGTATTTTGTGTCATATTATTATTATTATTAAATTAAAAATTTCATCTCTGAAATTAAAAAGAGTTTTCTTCAATTCCATTATATATATTATTTTATTTCTCAAAATACACATGAATATAAGTTGAATATGGTAAATAGAATTTTTGATTTTAATAACTCATAATTTTATTTTTCAAAAGTATATAATTAAAATATACTTTTAAAACAAATTTAGTTATTTTAAATAAAATTTATTTTCATTAAATTTTCTTAAAACACAATTTTTTATAAGGTCCCAAAAAAATTTAATTAGGGCCCAAAAGCATATTATATTATAAAAAATATTATTTTTTCAATGAATAAGTATTTTTATTTAATTATTAATGATCTTATATTTATAAAATAATTCTTATAAAATAAATATTATATTTCAAATTAATACATTAAAATTATGTTGGGGTGAGAGTTTGAGAATTTTATAAAGTACATTATTTTTTTTGTGAATAGAAAAAATAAAGTTTTATGTTTTTTGTATTTTTTATAAATTCATAAATTTGTAATAATTATATAATAATTAATAAAACTGAATAAAAAAACAAGAATATTTTATTTAATTAATATATTTTATTCTAATGAATTAAAACGATTATCCAAAATAATAAATAACTTCTTAATGTATAAAATTGAAATTAATGTTTTAAAAATATTATTTTGAGGAAAAAATAATTTACCCTGGAAAACATAATATAAAATATTTAATATCATTTATGAAACTCAAATATGTTAAAAACCACCATGCTCATTATCATAAACCGTGATCCAAAATAATGGGTAAGCCAATGGTTTTTTAATTTCCACTAACTAGATATTGAAGGCCTATAATTAGAAATTAATAAAAAAATCCTCTCTCAATTGCAATAAATACCCACCAATATTCCCATTTAATTCACTCTCATGACATCAAGAATGATGTTACTTTCATTTTCTCTATCTTGATACTTTCCATGGAATTTATAAGGTTTTATGGAACTCCCCTCAAAGATTAAGAATCTATCTCACAAGGTAAGGTATTCTCTTCCTCCTCTTTTCTACCCATAAACTTCATTTGTAGTTAGTATTGTAATTTAATTTTTTTATATTATCATATAGTTATTATATCTCCATTACTATCTAAACTCTATTAAATCAATGAAATAATTTAATTCTCTCACATTAATAGAGTTCTACAAACAACTTTGTGTACTGGTTACGCTTCTAAAATCAATCTTTTATTTTTCATGCTTCCATTCTTATGTTGTGAGTAGCCAATGCTACATTTATTAAAGGGTATTCATATATATTTAATTATACATAACTGATTTGTAATTTTCATTTATGATACCCACATTCTCTTCTCATGGGTTAATAATGATGAAACATTGAAGTCTTTAAACACCTATGTACACAATGATTTTATATCAAAATGACTCTTTATTATTCACAAGGATATTAATGAAATGATTTATTATGATTTAAATGACACACATGAATTAATACATATGAAGGGCTCACTTAGATAGTGCTTCAATATATTTAGAAAATAATTAATCTCTAATGATGACATGTTTTATGATTCCGTGTTGAATAACCTTAATAATATGATTATGAAACCTTGGTATTAAACCATAGTGATATGATTCTAAATGTATCATTTTGATGTTATATTTACATTTCCAGGTTATGTATCACACACATATTATAGTGACCCGAGCCTTTAACATATATCATTACATGATTTTAAGCATAATTATACATCATAGTTCAAGACAAGGATCGTTAAGTCTAGTGTCTTGGAAGACAAGGTACATAAAACATGGGGATAAAAAAACACATATTTATTTAATCTTTGAAAAGAGATCCTAACATACATTGAGACCTTACATCTATATAGGGTACCCTAGGGAACACATTAACAAAGGGATGATCTAAAAATCCCAGTAAAGGAATGATCATAAGGATACATCTTAAGCATAAGAGTTAGGAGGCCTGACCTAATGATATTAGAAACATGAAACATATGAAATAATATCATATAGGAATGGGATAATATAAACATGGAATCATATTAATGTTTAAGAATCATAAAACGTTTCTTTAGTACAGGTTAAGGATAACTGCCAATCCTGTTTCCCATTTTTTACGGGTCAAGGCTAACTATGAATCCCGTTTCACATACCAACTCATGAGTCTAAACTTTACCCAATGCATTAGAGAACTATCTGGGTTCACCCATATCAATATTTTCATGAGTATTATTACCACATAAATAATCTTTCCACATAAATAATCATACATAATCAACCATTCATAAATATAAGGATAACCATGGAAAAATATTGGGTACCACAATCATGACATAAAGCTTAACCAATGAGTGTATCATGAAAGTGTATATGAAAGAAAGGGATTATAACATACATGGTATTTCATAATGTAAAATAGGAATATAACATGTATATGGTGTCAAATAAAAGTTACAACATATAATAAATGTATTTGAGAAACATTAGCATTAATACATTTTTGTGCGGTTTTATGGAAAATACTATAGAAATTTTAAAAATATAAAAGAGGGAAATCTATTATGTAAAATCCAGAATTAAACAAAAAATATTTTCATAATATAAATACTGATTTCTAAAGACAACTTTGTCTTAAAACATAGGATATAGTACACTTGAAATTGGGTAAAAATTTAAGAAATTCCCTTAAAACAGGTTTGCTTATCGGAAAGTTCAAAAGATGGAATATTTAAAAAAACATGAATATAACCTAAAGATAATGATGAAAGGGTATTCATAAATTAATTTTTTAAAACTAAACATAATTTATAATATGTACATAAAAAGATAATATAACTCCACTTCGATATAAAGAAACATAAGGAAACCCAATTGAACAAAAGGGGTTTGGGTATAATCCGTTATGGTGTATTGGCATGGTGTCGAGTGTACCTAAGAGGTATTAATGAGAGATAAAAGGGATTTATAATCACATATACATCATTAGGGAAGTATTGGGGGTTGAAAAAACAAACCCCATCATTTGGTATTACACATAAAAGGCAGAACATAGGGGACAATCTTGATTAAGAGAGAAATGAAGAGGATCCCTTACCTTAAATCTGTTGGTGTTCTACACTAGTAAATAATGACCTTAATAAAAAATTATTTTTATTAACTAATAATTAAAAAAACTATAATATATTTAATTGTTTTAGTATAGTCATTTTATGTTCATTTATAACCGTTTTTATTGGTTATGAGGTTCAATATCATTGCTCGAGCTCATTTGTTTACTTGGTTTTAATGATCGGTTCACTTATATTAATGTTTGGATAAACATGTAAAATGAAAGTGGTTTTCTGGAATTGAAGTTACATTCTTTTATTTCACATCCAAGATATTACATGTTTTTAAATTTAATTTGGTTACTTAGAGTGAAGATTAATTATTATATAAAAACATAGTGACAACTGTTTTTGTTAATCAGTGGGTTTGGTTAAAAAGAACATGTTTTTCTTTATAACATTTGTACAAAATAATTATAGATCCCAAAATAGGATATATTACATATATAATAATCTTGTTCAACTATAACACAAATTTTTTCATGACCATAATTAATGATAATAATAGAAATTGATAAATCATTGTCCTTGAATGGGATAAATTAGTAAATCTCAAACGGTGCTTTCATTTATTTCAAATAAAAGGTGGGGAAAGAAGAGAAGATAATGAAATATCAAATTATAATTATTAAATTCTAGTATATTTATGTTACTGTATTTATCATACTATTTTGGTGAAGGGAGGTGAGGAATGAAACAAAAATAAAAGAACTTAATAGAAATGAAGGAATTGGAAAAAGGAATTTACCTCTTGAGACTTCCTCCTTTAAAAACCTCTTAAGGGGTAAGGTTTGGGTATTTTGAAGATGTTGGGAGATTTTGGAAGTGGGGGAGGATCTTGAGGAGAGATTTGGGTAGAATATTGGCAAGCCACAAGGCTTTAGAGTAGTGAATAGAAGAGGGAGTGAGGGGGGTTTATAGTGGAAGAGAGGAGGGATTTCATAATATTAAAATCTTTAATTTATTATTTCTTCACAAGAAAAGGAATAGTAAGCAGTCCATGACCAAGAATAGTAATAAATGCATTTGAGTTCTAGATTTTGGTTCTTACATCACTTGTGATGTCAGGAATAGTGGATTTGAACTATAATGTATTTGTACGGTAAATTAATGTATTTTAGTATTCACTAAAAATTCACGTATTTCACAAAAATCTAAAAAATTAAACCTAACCATTTTTCTACGTGTATAATCTAAAAATGAAGTCCATTTTTCAAAATAAATTTTTTAGATATTATTATTTTAATTTTTAATTAAAATCATATTTTATTATTAAAAACTACTTTTAAAACATTTAATTACATATTCTAAAATATAGGTATAAGGTACTTTAAACATGAATATTATTTATATATTATCATTGGTAAGGTTACTATTAATTAGGGTATATCAGTATTCATAAGGGTAAGTTACTATTCATAAGGGTAGGATACTATTCACCAAAAAAATATTTTCCTTATTGGACTCCAAACAACTTCCTGATTGCAATTGTATATATCATATTTTTCTAAATTTCAAACACGGAAGTGACAAACTTATGTTTAAAGGTCACTTAGCACTTAGTAGTTCATTATGGTGTGTTTTCATGTGATTTTATGACATATTTATAAGAAGGTAATTTCTATTCAAAACATTGGGTTGTTACATTCTTCCCCCCTTATGAAATTTCTCCCTCGAAATTTCATTTTACATTTTAAGACATAAACTGGTGTGGTTACATTTAATTCATTACTTCCTCCAGTTCCCATGTTTCCACTTCATACTTATGGTTTCGCCATAGTACCTTGTCCAGATGAGTAGTCTTGTTGTGTAGAACTTTGTCTCTATAACCCAAAATCTTCACGAGCTACTCCTCATATGAAAGATCATCCTCCAACTGTACCACCTTCGACGAGAGTACATGTGAAGGGTCTGGTATGTACTTCATTAAGAGGGATACAAGAAAGAAATCATGTACTTTTGACATAGTAGGTGGATGTGCCAGTCAATAGGCCACCGCTCCGACTTGATCAAGGATCTCGAAGGGGCAGATGTACCTGGAACTTAACTTCCCTTCCTTTCCGAAACTCATGACCTTCTTCCACGAAGATATGAGTAGAAATACCATGTCTCTAACTTTGAACTCAAGGTCTCATTGACGATTGTCTGCATAACTCTTTTGCCGATATTGGGATGCCATGATATGCTGCTGAATTGTTTTCATATTCTCCACCATTTCATCGACCATTTCAGGTCCTAGTAGCTTATTCACACTGACTTCATCCCAACACGCTGGTGTTCTGCACCTTTTCCCATAAAGGGCTTCATATGGTTCCATTTGGATGCTCGAGTGGAAACTGTTTTTATAGGAGAATTAAACCAGTGATAGATGTTGGTCCCATACTCCTTTGTATTCCATAGAACACGCTCTTAACATGTCTTTCAGTGTCTGAATAGTTCACTCAGATTATCCATCATTTTGAGGATGATAGGCCATACTGAAGTATAGTTCAGTTCTTAGAGCATGTTGGAGACATTTCTATTAATTTGAGGTGAGTCTAGGATCACGATCTGATATAATAGATAGTAGTACTCCATGAATCCTTACCACTTCTTTGATGTAAATCTGCGCAAGTTGATCCAATGAAATGTCCTCTCAAATCCTGATAAAGTGAGCTGTCTTTTTAAGATGATCCACAATGACCCATATAACATTGTTTCCTCTGGATGTATTTGGAATTCCAGTGACAAAGTACATGGTAATGTTCTCCCACTTCCATGCTGGTATGGGTAGTGGTTTCATCATCCCCTTATACTTTTTCCCCTCAACCTTTACTTGCTGAAATACCAGGCACATTGATGTATATTAAGCAATCTCTCTTTTCATATTATCCCACCGAATGTTTTCTTGAAGATATCGATATATCTTGGTGCTCTCTAAGTGTATAGAGAAGGTCGATCGATGGGCATTGTTCAATATCTCCTTATTTATCTCTGGATTAGATGGTACACATAATCGTGTCCCAAATCATACAACTCCTTCCTCATCAAAACGATATACTACTAGTACAACATTATCTCCATTCGAGCACTGGAGGATGGAGCATATCTTTTCAATAGAGTTAATCCATTTTTTCACAAGGAAGGGATCAGATGATCCACTAAACATGGGAGGCCTTTTCGACATGAAGGATTCTATAGAAACTTTCTCTTTCCTTGGAGGGGGAGGGCATTAAGCAAGATTAAAGTTATTATTCATAACTCAAGCCAGCTAATCAAGTACTATCATGATGTTTTGGGTACCCACTCCCATCATATCAGGCATATCATTAAGGAAATATTCACCTTCCCTATCACATTGGTTGTTGGAACACATTCTTCCATTTCCTTCCAATAACTAAGAAAAAGAACATATAATTATAGGTATTTAATACTTAGTTATTAAGCATAAAAGGAATCATTGAACATAAAAGGATAAACTTATAAAGAAGAATTATTTCCCAACTTGTGATTCATTAGGTTTAAATCTAGGTTATCCTTGATCTATTTCTTAACTTTTATTCTTATGGGATTTTTTGTCCCTTAATAATGGTTTTTACTAAGATATTGAATCTATTAAAGAATATCCCATGGGAGTGTCATAACTAAGAGTTCTGTAAGGCCTATTGTCATACACCAGGATACCCTAGGTCAAGCCCGAAACTCCTTGTCAGATTTTTCACTCTTAGGTACATCTGTGTTAGAGATGCCTCTACCTTCTCATATCTATACAAGGATGTATTTTATTGATAAATCATTTAATAAATACTCACCAAAATTTAGGAATGTTTTCTTATACTTAGTCTCATCCTTAAGGTTATCACTAAGGTTCTCTATTCCTAATCTTCAAAAATAATCAGACCATCCTCTAATACCAACTATAGAGACCCAAGCCATTTACAAATATCATTACATGATTTTATGAAAAATTATACATCCAAGTACTAACCATGGATTGTTAAGTATAGTGTCTTGGAAGACTAGGTAAATAAAACATAAAGCATGGGGATAAAAAACACTTCTTTATTTAATCTCTATGAAGACCTCTTAACTTCCTTTGATCCCTTACATCTGCATAGGGTACCCTGGGGAACACATGTGCAAAGGGATGACCTAAAAATCCTAGTAATGCAATGATCAGTAAAGACTCAGAAATTTCATTGAATTTTTTTTCATAATTCTTTTTAATTTTTCAAGTCTGTAGTTTCTAACGGCACCTGATTCTGAGGCTCGGTGTGCCCGTAATCAATTTCTGAAATTTTGTTCAGTTACATTCAGTAAATGTACGTGCATGTTTTTCTATCTTTTGAACGGGTGCTCGGAAATGAAATATGAGGGCACTGTTGATCTCACTACGCTAGTTTTCACTTAATAAGGCTTTCACCTCGAGCATTTGATCATGTATGAGAGTTGGTTTATGGGTTTCACATGGATTAATAAAATAAAATAAGTAACAACTTATTTTATTTTAGTTGAACCCACGCCATGTGGTAATGTTAGTTAAAAGCTCTCCATGGGGGTTGGTAGTGGGACCGCCACACCCTAACTTCCAATGGGGGGATGATTGGGGTGGGGACCACCTGAGCAGCATAACCTCCCGCCAGAGGTTATGATGTGGGGTCCACATGGGGCTTAACTCCCCCGTTTAATGGGAGGCGAAGAAACCTCTCAACTCTCCCTCATTAATGAGGGAGAGAATCTTGTTCACTGACTCCTCTCTTAATAGAGGAGGATGAAACCTCCTCAAAACCCCCAATTAATGGTAGGAAACTCCTTGACCCTCTTCTTGTTAATTATGTGGGGACCACCCAGGCCTCTAACCCCCTTAAAACTCCCCAATTTATTTATGCCAATCTTGTGCAATTAATTTGGTGGAGCCTCTCCACTTTTGAATTTTGAATATTTCTGCCAACATGAATTTAATTAAGTGGGGCCCACTTAATTAACTCAGTCCATCTGACATAATAGAATAAAATATATTATTTTTTCACGTTGTTCTCTTTTTAGTGGAGAGCTTGGGAGAATAGGATTCTCCAATGAAGAACACGAAGACGCCGACAACAAAAAATTCTTCATCGGCTTCTTCCTCGGAACCCCCTTCTGATGTGGGATCTCATTGATGGCCCTTCATCCTTCCTCTTCTTCGTCAATGGACCGCCACACGAACATGGAAGTGGAAGTGTACGACAAACGACGTCAACATCATATTCCCTCGTGACAAACGAACGCCGTCGATAAAAAAGTTAGGGGTGTGTTTTAAGTAGTTTAACGCTTAATCATCTCTCGTTAAATAAACTTCTTGAGCCGCTTGCTATCATTCTAACGTGGAGGGTTCGGGCCGAACGAACATGGCCCAACCCCTCTGCAACATTTATGGTTTCAGAACCATAGATCGACGATGACGTAATAGTTTCATGGCAATGTGGCGACGACAACGAAGACAGGGAATAGAGGTCGTGCTTCTCGCGACCTCCACGAATCGCACCACTGGTCGTGCGACACCTGACCAGCCTACCCGCACGTTTCCCAGTGCGTGCCCTAGCAGAAACCGTGGCCAGCTCAGTTGCTGGCACCTTGCCCTCCTGCCCCACCCACTGTTGGCGTACCTCGCGCCTGCTCGACACCCTCCCGGCGCATACCCGGCACCCTCCCGGCACCTGCCCGGCACACCGGATGCCCTCCCGGTGCCCACGCCGCCGACCCGACGCCCCCCAGCCCCCAGGCCGCCTACCCGGTGCCCTCCCGGCTCCTTCTTGGTGCCCCTCGGCTCCCTCCCGGTGCCCCGGGCCGCCTGCCCGGTGCCCCAGCCGGCTACCACTCATGCCCTACACTTTTCCCGACACACCCGCGGCCTTCCCACACCCCGCGAGGCCCGCCGTTGGACTCTCAGGTCAAGCTGCTCGATCCAGGACCCTCATGGTTCTGGCTGAGCCTGCCACTGGCCTACGGGCCGTGTCGCCCATGAGGCGACTTCAGCCTGAATTGTCCACGCAGTCCACTGGGTTGGGCCCAACAAACTGGGCTGAACTGAGCAGAATGAACCACCCTACGGGCCAGGACAAACCCAGCTAGTCTAACCGGGTCCACCCAGATCGGGTCAACCCAAACCGGGTTGGGCTGAGTCGGTCCGACCGGGTCGGACCAGACCCGGGCCCACTAATGACTGATTTCTTCTTTGTCCATATCATTGGCACCGAACGTCCGTTTGATGAACCGTCAGAAGCGCTAGTAATCTCTTTGAGAAAATTTCCCTTCAAAAATACCCCATGGGAGTTTAGGGTATAATTGAGATATAGTCAGGTTGGTTCATACACGAAACCAATCGGGTGCCTGGGACAAAAAAGCTAATAACTTACAGAGAGGGAGTCCGATTGACGCGTCGTCTATTGCGTTGAGACCCCTATGACATGGTAGAACTTTGAGATACTTCTTCATGGGAATTCGTGACAATTGGTGTATCGTCTTGTAGCTTGTGGTTCAGACCCTCCTGGAGATGAGCGAGCAGACTACAAAGACCTAGTAGCTGGCTGAGATGTGATAACTGCTTGTCTGATTCGTTTCGGAGTGACTTGAATAGCCATGTGGGGAGTGCTACTGTGTGAGGCAGCAGAACCATGACGGAGGAGTGCTACTATGTGAGGTGGAAGACCTGCGGTACGAGACAAGAGGAGTACCTCTCTAGGATACTGGGGGGAGTGCTACGGTGTGAGGTGGCAGAACCATGGCGGGGAGCACTACTATGTGAGGTGGCAGACCTGCGGTACTCGACAGGAAGAGTACCACAGCAGTTTAAGGTTAGTGAGTAGCACCTCGGAGTCAGGACAAAACTATTATGCTCGACAAAGGAGGAGTTATCCAATATTCGTGGTTTCATTAATGAAAAATCCTGGCTTGAGCTTAGTCAATGACCTTTGTGTTTTCCTCATGATTGAGATGGGTTACTCGATAACTTAGGTATATGTATGGTAATATACCTATGTATTCGTTATTAGTTGAAATCATACATTGTGGTTTATCCTTGTTGGATTTTGTGAAACCTTGAGAGTCTCGGTGTCCTTAATGAGTATCATTATACTCATCCCTGGAGAGGCTACGCACGCACCTCGTTGTGTTGGATGAAGACGACAGACAACACTAACGGAGGCCGAGAGCGCTGGGACTGGATGGTACCACGATGAGTACCTTAAGATGTATTGGTACAGGGTGGAGTCTGACGGATGTGGAGTGCTGAGGAGGCCATCTATACCTACCCTTCAGGTAGGAACCCCGGAGTATGATCCAGGGGCTGCTTTCAACTTTCAGCTATTTGTCCCTTTTAGTTGTACTTGCTTTCAGTTGTATTTGTACTTTATAGTTGGGCTTCTATTCAGGCCCCCTTTACTTTCCATCACTTCTTCTGTATACAGTTTTACTTAGAGTATGGTTCCACTTGTACTTTGGTTGTGTGTTCACATTTTATAAAGGAAATTCCTTCCTATTTTTAGGTAATTACACCTTTGGTGCTAGTATCCAGCCCCGAGACTATGGAAAGAGGACTTGGGGTATTCACGATTTGGGCCCCGGGGGACGGGTCGTGAAAAATTGGTATCAGAGGTGGTACACAGCCTTAAGTTTGGTGCACTGCCTGAGTTGCGATTTAGGGCTCACAAAGAGGGAGTAATTCTCTAAGGGGGGGGTGATTGTAACATCCCCAAATGATAAAGGGTTAAATGACTAAACGATATGACTAATGTCAACAAGGTGCACCTTCCTTTTTGGGAGCCTATATAATTAGAACTCCACAGTTAAGCGTGATTGGACTGGAGTAGTGATCAGGATGGGTGACTTCTGGGAAGTTTCCCAGGGTGTGTGTGAGTGAGGACAAAGCACACTGGAAAGAACATGTGTTGCCTACGGGGACTATCATTCATCAGTTGACATGTTCAGGCATGTGGGTGGACCCTTGGGTGGGGACCACATGTCTGCGGGGTAACTCGTTGTACCTAGTGGGCCAGGATGCAACATCCATGTAAAGGCGGGGTGGTTGTGCTATCATTGGGACCTGGTTGTTACATTTGGTAACATCCAAAAATGATAAAGTGTTAAATGGCTAAATGATATGACTCATGTCAACAAGGTGCACTATCCTTTTCGGGAGCCTGTCTGATTAGAACTCCACAGTTAAATGTGCTTTCCCTGGAGTAGTGATTATGTTGGGTGACCTTCTGGGATGTTTTCCAAGGTGTGTGTGAGTAAGGAAAAATCACACTGGAAAGAACAAGTGTTGGCCTATGGGGACTGTTATTAGTCAGATGACCTGTTCAGGCATGTGGGTGGACCCTTGGGTGGGGACCATGTGTCTGCGGGGCAACTGGTGGTACCTGGTGGGCCAGGACCCGACGACCATGTAAAGGCAGGGTGGTTGTGCTATCACTAGGACCTGTTTGTTACAATTGGTATTAGAGGACTTCGGTTCTACCGCAGAACTTAGGACTCTGATATTTTCATTTTTGAAACAATAGTGTTATGGGTACTAAGTGTGGTTTTCAGTTCAGGGAGTCCAGTGTTGGTGCGGGCAGTTGACATATCCATACACCAGGACCTTGACTTCTGATTTCTGACTCAGTGCATGGAAGCACTTATGGCATGTATGTTTTCAAAAGTTTTCTTTACAGTCAGCTCAAACCAGGTCAACTCACTAGGTATAGTATTTTGCTCATGTCACATCTGTTTCTTTCAGAATGCTTACTTGAGGATGACCAGCTAGAGCCCCGAGAGTTGTACATACTGATATCCCACCAACTGACAAGGCATTAGTACATGGCCCTCTTCCTATTGAGCCACCATCAGAGGCACCAGTGGTACTACTTCCCGTTGGGCCACCGATGCCAGTAGCCCCATCAGCAGATGATGCACGCCACTTGAGCACATTGCACGAGTTCCAGTGCCAGAGGCCACCCAGTTTCTGGGGATAGATGGATCCATAGGCGGCTGAGTATTGGTTGTAGGCTGTGGTGAGAGTCTTTTGGCTAGTAAGGACACCAGCAGAGTTCATGGTGATCATTGCTGCCAGCCTCTTTCAGGTAGCAGTAGGCAGAAGGTGGAGCCTAATTCTCTAGATGCATGACGAGGCGACACTTCTATGGGTCGACTTCAAGAGCATGTTCTGGGTAGAGATTTTCCCAGCCACCCTTCCAGTAGTGAGAATAAAGGGGCTACTGCATCTACAACAGGGTAGGATGATGGTGGCGCATTACTCAGTGAGGTTCACTGACCTCTCGCACTACTCCACTAATATGGTATGGGACCCGTTCATTAGGGCCCGAACCTTTGATCAGGGACTCATGAGAGAGATCAGAGCTTTAGTTATCTCTCACAGCATCCTGACGCAGACGGGGGTGTGGGAGCGAGCCCTCCTAGTGGAGAGTCTCCTTGCCGAGGAGTCTCCGACAGCGAGACCCACCACCAGCCAACATGCAGTGGAGTCTTCTGTAGCTGGAAGTATAATGATGATGCATAGGTCCAAGATGAATAGACCTATAGGTGGTCAATCGCATGACTCGGGATCAGTAGTTCGGGGCACCCAGAGTGAAGAAAGAGCCAGAACTGTCAAGCAGTGTTACTCATGCGGCAGATAGGGTCACATGGATCGTGACTGTCCAACCCGCTGCACGAATGATCAATAGTTAGTTTTGGGACCTCCCTGGTAGAGGTTGATGATAGATCGAGATGGTCTGTAGGGAGAAGGTGGACATGCAATAGGAGCTAGTTGTGCAACTAGTGGTGGACGACGCTTCGCGGTGTTGCCACCACCACCTCCACTCGAAGGTCCACCCCGACCGCAAAGAGCGGGTGGAGAGGGGAGAGCACAAATTCAAGCAGCAGAAGAATACAACCCTGGAGCTCCAAAAGCATGTGTATAAGAGTGGTACTAGTTCTAGGTATAGGGTCCTTTGTTCAAGATGCTTCTAGATTTGTTGATGTCATTGTTTGTGGTTGTTTTATGTCTTTGTACTTTCAACTGCAGTAAAAAAAGACACTTGTCCTTGTGACGTTTTCTTCCCTGCCTTTTTGTGTGGTTAATACTAAGAGGTTCCAGTTAAAACTGTTGACATGACACTCACTACCGAGTTTCCTACAGGAGTAGATCCCATGACCAAACACTGATGCTGATAGTGTGACTCGACCCTTAGAGGTGAGGGTAATAGTTGAATCTCTTGGTAGTAGCGTTAAGGCCTTACAACATCGTTCATGGAATGAATTAGTACCGTTCATGTCTGTATTGACTATATTAGGCTAAGGATGTGGTTCATTCAGGGGATAAGACCAGATTTCTCTTATCAAAAAAGGGAAAATCATAGCAGCTTTTTAGAACGTAGGCAAAGAAGGGTGTAGTCGAGTTTTTTACAATTGGATAGTCCCACCCATAGTTCATTGGGAAAATGATTTACTGTGTGCTCTGATCACAAGAGTCTCAGGTATATCTTCTCTCATAAGGAAATGAACCTGAGACAGCGGCGATGGATTGAGTTCCTCCAGGACTATGACTTCGAGATATTCTATAATCCTGGGAAGGGGAACATAGTAGCATATGCGCTCAATAGAAGATCAGGCATCCAGCTTCTAGGAGAGGCGATAGAGAAACTGGTCGCGTTGTAGATGTCCTTTGTGGATAGGGATGGAGTATCCTATCTACAGTGTCTTACAATCACTCCCCGATTCTTCAGTGAGTCAGGGAGGCACAGCTTCGGGACGCTGACTGCGAGACGCGACATGCTCAGATATCCACAGGGTATGCACCTGATGGATTTTCTGAAGGTGGGGAGCACATCCTCCTCCTCAGAGGATATACCATGGTACGAGTTTCACTTCAAGAGGAGGTGTTGAGGTAGTTTCACACTTCCCCTCTAGCGGTACATCCAAGATTGGGGAAGAAGTATAGGGACCTTCGACGACAACATTGGTGGCCAGGTATGAAGAAGGTGGTAGCAGAGTTTGTCTCACGGTGCCTCACTTGCCAGCAAGTAAAGGCAGGGCACCAGGTACCAGTAGGCATGGTTCATCCCTTAGAGGTCCCGGAGTGGATGTGGGATGGGATATCCATGGATTTCATGATGGGGATTCCATGTACATCCAGGGGTCACAACTCAATATGGGTGATCGTCTACCGACTCACCATTTCGGTCCGCTTCCTACTGATCAGAGAGCAGGGCTAAGTTGAGAGCTTGGGACCCCACTATGTGCAGGAGATAATGTGTTTCCATGGATTACCTTCTTCTATTGTCTACGACCGTGACACACGCTTTACTTCCCAGCAATTGAAGGGGTTGCATGAAGCTTTCGGGACATAACTTTGCTTGAGCACCACCTTCCATCCTCAGAATGATGTTCAGACCGAGAGGACCATCCAGACCCACGAGGACATGATCCGTCCATGTGTCCTCGACTTTGGTCAAAGTTGGGAGGATCAATTACCCTTGGAGGATTTTACGTACAAAAACAGCTACCACTCCACCATCGGGATATCCCCTTACGAGGCACTGTACGACCGACCTTGCAGATCGCCACTATGCTGGACAGACCCAGAGGAGTCATCACTAATGGGACCAGAGATGGTACGAGCCACCAAGGAGAAGTTGCAGATCTTCCAGGAGTGGATGAAGACTGCACAAAATAGACAGAAGTCCTATGTTGATCGGAGATGGAGACCATTGGAGTTCGAGGATAGTGACCATGTCTTCCTACGGGTCTCACCTCGACGAGGTCTGCAGAGATTTGGCCGAGGCAGAAAGTTTTCTCTGCGTTTCATTATGAATTTCTAGGTCCTCGGCAGAATAGGTGAGGTGGCATACCTCCTGTCCCTTCCACCTCAGTTGCATCGGGTGCACGATGTCTTCCACGTATCTCAGCTAAGGAGATATGTGCACGACCCGTCCCACATCATCGACCACGGGGAGCTGGACATCGATGATGGGGAAACTTTCGCGGAGGTCCTAGTGGAGATTGAGGATTGACATGAGTGGGTCCTGGGTGGACGGTCTATTCCTATGGTGCACGTTCACTGGCAGCACTGCAACCTCCAAGAGAGCACATGGGAGCGGGAGGTTCAGATGCATGCTCAGTACCCCTTTTTGTTTCCCTAGTGTGAGGTGTAGCTTTACGGGGACATAAAACCCTGAGGTGGGGGTAATGTATGGACTCATAAATTTCAAGAAAATTTTATTTTATTAATTATTCGGAATTTTATTAGTCTGCAGTTTCTAACGACACCTGATTCCGATGCCCGGTGTGCCCGGAATCAATTTCTGAAATTTTGTTCGGGTATGTTTAGTAAACGTACATGTGGGTTTTTCTATCTTTTGAACAGGTGATTAGAATTGAAATTTGAGGGCACCGTTGATCTTGCATCACCTGTATTCGCTTAATAAGGCTTTCCCCTTGACGACGGTTGATCGGGTATGAGAGTTGGTTTTTGGGTTTCACATGGATTAATAAAATAAAATAAGCAACAAATTATTTTATTTTAGTTGAACCCACACCATGTGGTAATGTTAGTTAAAAGCTCTACATAGGGGTTGGTGGTGGGACTGCCACACCCTAACCTCCCATGCGGGGATGATTGGGGTGGGGACCACCCGATCAGCATAACCTCTCGAGAGAGGTTATGAAGTGGGGTCCACATGGGGCTTAACCCCAAATTTAATTGGAGGGGGGGAAACCTATCAACTCTCTCTCATTAATGAGGGAGAGCCTCTTGGTCACTAACTCCTCTCTTAATGGAGGAGGATAAAACCTCCCCAAAACCCCCCAATTAATGGAAGGAAAATCATTGACCCTCTTCTTGTTAATTTGATGGGGACCACCCGGGCTTCTAACCCCCTCAAAACTCCCCAATTTAATTATGCCAATCTTGTGCAATTAATTTGATGGATCCTCTGCACTTTTGAATTTCAAATATTTGTGCCAACATGAACATAATTAAGTGGGTCCCACTTAATTAATTCATGCCATCTGACATAATAGATTAAAATCTATTATTTTGGAACGTTGTTATATTTTTAGTGGAGACCTTGGGAGAATAGGATTCTCCAACGAAGAACACGAAGAAGCCGGCGATGACAAATTCATCCTCGGCTTCTTCCTTAGAACCCCCTTCTGACGCGGGATCTCTTCGATGACCCTTCATCCTTCCTCTTCGTCGTCCACGGACCGACACACAAACTTGGAAGTGGAAGCGTACGGTGAACGACGTCAACATAATCTCCCCCTGCGACGAACGAACGTCATCAATTAAAAAGGTAGGGGTGTGTTTTAAGTTGTTTAACGCTTAATCATCTCTCGTTAAATCAACTTCTTGAGCTGCTTCCTATCATTATAACGTCGAGGTTTCAGGCCAAATGAACACGGCCTGACCCCTCAGAAACTTTTATGGTTTCAGAACCTTGGATCAACGGCGACGTAACAGCAGCGTGGAAATGTGGTGACGACAATGTAGACAATGAATAGAGGTCGCGCTTCACGAAACCTCCCCAAACTGTGCCGCCGGCCGCGTGACGCCCGGCCAGCCTACACACGCACAGCCCGGCGTGCACCCCGGCTGAAACCACAACCAGCACGGCCTCCAATGCCCTCCCCGTGTGTCATGTGCCTTCCTGGCTCCCTCCCAGTTCCTTCCCAATGCCCATGTCCCCTGCCCGGCGCCCAGGCCGCCCTCCCGGCGCCTTTCCAGTGCCCCAGCCGCCAGCTCGGTGCCCCCCCGGTGCCTAGGCCGCCTTCCCAGCGACCTCCCGACGCTCACCTCGCACCCCGGCTGCCTTCTTTGTTCCCCTCAGTGTCTGGGATGCTTGCTCGGTGCCCTCCCAGTGCCTGCCCGGCACCCCTCGGTGCCCTGGCCGCCTGCCCGGCGCCGTCCCAGCGCTTGCCCGACACCCAGGCCAGCTGGCCCGGGCGCCCCGCGCCCTTCCCGGCACACCCACAGCCTTCCCGCATCCCGCATGGCCCGCCGTTGGCCTCTCGGGCCGAGCCACCCGAGACGGGGCCCTCACGATTCCGGTTGAGCCTACCACTGGCCTTCGGGCCGAGTCTCCCACGTGGCAACTTCGGCCAGAATTTTCCACGCAGTCTGCTGGGTCAGGCCTAGAAAATTGGGACAAACTGAGCAGACTGAACCGCCCAAAGGGCCGGGTCAGACCCAACTAGTTTGACCAGGTTGACCTAGATCGGGTCGAACCAGACTGGCTTGGGCCTAGTCAGTCCGACCGGGTCGGACCGGACCCGGGCCTAATAATGACCCATTGCTTCTTTGGCCATATCTTTTGCACTGGACGTCCATTTGACGAACCGCTAGTGGCGCTGGTAACCTATTTGATAAGAGGTCCCATAAAAAATAACCCATGGGAGTTCGGGGTATAGTTGATATACAGTCAAGTTAGTTCGTACATGAAACCAACTGGGCCCTCGAGACAAAAAGGCTAATAACTCACAGACCGGGCGTCCGATTGACGTGTCGTCTGTTGCATTGAGACCCCTATGATGTGGAGGAACTTTGAGATAATGTTTCATGGGCCTTTGTGACACTTGCAGTATTGACTTGTAACTTGTGGAGTAGACCCTCCCGGAGACAAGTGAGCAGACTACAGTGACCTAGTAGCTTGCTGAGACCTGATGACTGCTTGTCTAATTCGTTTCGAAGTGACTTTACTAGCCCAGTGGGGAGCACTACTATGTGAGGCGGAAGACCCATGGCGGAGGAGTGCTACTGTGTGAGGCGGCATACCCACGGTACTCGACAGGAGGAGTACTTTTGTAGGATATTAGGGGGAGCGCTACTATGTAAGGTGGCAGTCCCATGGCGGGGAGCGCTATTGTGTGAGGCATCTGACCCACGATACTCGATAGGAGGATTATCTCAGTAGTCTAAGGTTAGTGAGTATCACCTCAGATTCGTGATAGAACTACTCTGCTCGACAGAGGAGGAGTTCTCTAGCAGCCATGGTTTAATTAATGAAAAATCCTGGTTTGAGCTGAGTCAATGACCTTTGTGTTTTCCTCATGATTGAGATGGGTTACTCAATAACTTAGGTATATGTATGGGCATATACCTAAGTAATGGTTATCCATCAATATCATACTTTGTGGGTAATCTTTGTTTTATTTTTTGAGACCTTGAGAGTCTTGGGGTCCCTACTGAGTATCATTATACTCGCCCCTGCACAGGCTAGGCCTGCACCTCGTTGTGTTGGATGCAGATGACAGAAAGAACTGACGGAGGCCGAGAGCGCCAGGACGGGACAATACCCAGAGGAGGACCTTACGACGTATCGGTACACGGTAGAGTCTGACGGACGTGGATTGCTGAGGAGGCCATATGTACCGACCCTTCAGGTAGGAACCCCAGAGGATGATCCAGGGGCTACTTTTACCTTTCAGCTGTTTGTCCCTTTTAGTTGTACTTACTTTCAGTTGTATTTTTACTTTATACTTGGGCCTCTATTTTGGCCCCCTTTACCTTCCAGCACTTCTTCTGTATACGGTTTTCCTCAGTGTTGGCTTCTGCTTGTACTCTGGTTGTGTGTTCACATTTTATAAAGGCAATGCCTTCCCAGTTTTAGGGAATTACGCCTTTGGTGCTAGTCTCCAACCCCTGTCCTATGGAAGGTAGGCTTGGGGTAGTCACCATTCGGGCCCCAGGGGATGGGTCGTGACACGATCATAAGGATAAATCTTAAGCATAAGATCTATGAGGCATTAAATAATGATATCCAAAGCATGGAATATATGAAATCATATCGTATAATCATGGGATAATATAAACATGGAATCATATAAATGTGGTAGAATCATAAAACATTTCTTTAGTACAGGTCAACGCTAACTGCCAATCCCATTTCCCATTATAGTACGGGTCAAAGCTAACTACCAATCCCGTTTCACATCGCATCTCATGAGAATTAACTTTACCCAATGCATTGGGTTGATATCTGGGAGCACCCATCTTAAAATCTCCATGATTATTCTTTCCAAATAAATAATATTTCCACATAAATAATCATACATAATCAATGATTCATAATCACAAGGATACCCATGCAAAGAATTGGGTACCGCAATCAGGACATAAAGCATAATCAATGAGTGTATCATGAAAGTGTCCATAAAAGAATGTGATTAGAACATACATGGATGTTCAAAAGGTAGAAAAGGATTGTAAAATGGTAGGTGTTGTCAAACAGATATTACAACATAAATGCAATGAATTTGAGAAATATAAGCATTAAAACATTTTTGTGCGGTTTTAAAAAAAATACTACAGAGATTTTAAAAATAAAAAAGAGGGAAATATGTTATATAAAAACCATAATTGAACTAAGATGGTTTTAATAATAAAAATAATAATTTTTTAAAGACAATGGTGTTTTAAAACATAGGATAAAGTACACTTGAAATAGGGTAAAAATTCGGGAAGTTCCCTTAAAACATGTTTTATTATCAGAAAGTTATAAGGAGGGAATCTTTTAAAAAACCATGCATATCCCCAAAAGAGAATGATGAAAGGGTATTCATAATTGAATTTTTTAAAACTAAACGGCATTCAAAATATGCACATAAATATCTAAGATAATTCCACTTTGATATAAATAATGATAATGCAACCTGAATGAACAAAAGGGGTTCGAGTAGAACTCGTTACGGTGTATTGGCAGGGTGTCGGGTGTACCTAAGAGGTCATGATGAGAAATAAAAAGGGTTTATAATCACTAATACATCATTATTAAATAATGGGGGATGTGTGACAACATACCCCATCATTTGGGATTATGCATAAAAGGAATATCATAGAGGAAAATCTTGATTAAGAGAGAAATGGGGAGGATCCCTTACCTTAAATCTGTTGATGTTCTCCAATTGTTATTAAAGTCCTGAATAAAAAAATTAGGTTTATTAATTAATAATTTAAGAAACTATTATATATATAATTGGTTTATTATAATAATTTTTAGTTCATTTATAACCATTTTGATTGGTTATGAGGTTCAATTTCATTGCTTTAGGTCGTTTGTTTACAAGGTTTTAATGACCGGTTTGCTTATATTCATGTTTGGATAAACTTGTATGATGAAAGTGGTTTTACATAATTAAAGTTATACTCTATTATTAAACATCTAGGAGATTACATGGTTCTAAATTTAATTTGGTTACTTTGAGTGAATTCGAATTGTTATATAAAAACATAGTGACAACCGTTTTTGTTAATCGGTGGGTTTGATTAGAAACAACATGTTTTGTTTTACACAATTTGTACAAAATAATTAAAGAACCAAAAATAGGATATATTACATATATAATAATCTGGTTCAACCATAACACAAATGGTTTCATGACCATAATAAAATACAATAATAGAAATTGAAAAACTGTTGTCCTTGAATGGGCTAAAATAACACATCTCCAATGGTGCTTTCATTTCTTTCAAATATAAGGTGGGGAAAGGAGAGAATATAATGAAATATACCATTAGCATGAAAAAAATCAAGAACTGTGTATTTTATTGGAGTTATCATAATATTTGGGTGATGGGTGGTGAGGAAAGGAATAAAAAGAAAAGAACTTAAAAGAAATGAAGGAATTGGAAAGAGGAATTTACCTCTTGAGACTTCTCCTTTGAGAACATCTTAAAGATAAAGGTTCTGGTATTTTGAAGAGGTTGGAAGCTTTTGGACGTTGGGGAGGATCTTGAGGAATGATTTGGGTAGAATATTGGCAAGGAACAAGGCTTGAGAGTAGTGAAGAGAAGAGAGAGTGAGGGGGGGGGGGGGTTATAGTGGAAGAGAAGAGAGATTTCATAATATTATAATCATTAATTTATTATTTCTTCACAAGACAAGGAATATTAAGTATTCCATGACCAAGAATAGTAATAAATTCTTGTGAGTTAGAAATTTTGGTGCTTATATCCCTTGTGATGTCCGGAATAGTGGATTCCAACTATAATGTATTTATAATGTAAATTACTATATACTTCTATTCTCTAAAAATTCTAGTATTTCAAAAAAAATATCAAAAATTAACCCTAACCATTTTTTGACTTGTAAAATCCAAAAATATAGTACATTTCTCAAAAAAAAATTCTAAATGTGATTATTTTAATATTTAATTAAAATCATAATTTACTATTAAAACCTAGTTTTAAAAAATTTATTTACATATTCTAAAATAAAGGAATATCATACATTAAACATGAATATTATTTATATATTATCATAGGTAAGGTTAAAATTCATTATGGAATGTCACTATTCACAAGGGTGTGTTACTACTAATAATGTTATGTTACTATTCACCAATAAATTACGTTTCTCTTATCAGACTCCAAATAACTTACTAATTGCAACCGTGAATGCCAGATTTTTGAAATTCCAAACACAGAAGTGACAAACTTATGTTTGAAGGTCACTTAGCACTTATTAGTTCATTAGGTTGTGTTTTCATGTGATTTTATGACATATTTATAAGAAGGTAATTTCCATTAAAAAGCATTGGGTCATTACACATATGATTATGATCTCATGTTATTCCACATGATTTATCCATGATAATAAAAAAATTGTTCCATTTTATTATCCCTTACATGGATTTATGATCATCCTTTTATATTAACGTATGACCCTAGGAAATTAATTTTAATGAGATTAAGTTGAATTGGATAATAACTGATTATTTCAAGTGAATTAAATATATATTTTTTTATGTTTTCTTTATGTAATTCATGTATCATATACTTGTTCTCCCCAACACTAAGCCTCATTATTTTGTTTAAATTTTTTATTTTAATTTTTTGTTAATGAATTATGTTGTGAGGAATACATATTTCCCTCCATTATATTAACTGAATGAGTGATGAAAGTAATAAATAACACAAGATATTTTTACTTGGTTAACCCTAACTCAAATAGATTAAGGATAATACCAATATGATGTGCCTATGAACTAGAAACACTAATGGAAACTGCTTCTCTCTATTTTACACAATAGAGATGTATCACACATTATCAAAAAAATATAACTCAAATAATTGGGAAGGATCTCTATTTATTATCACAAATAGGAAATCACTGCTCTTTTTATAACCACCTTATTATTCTTCCTGAGATAAAATTTTGAAAATACACCTAGAGTTGTGACTCACTTCTAAAAAATTTGAGAACTTTCCACTCATATGAATTTCTTAGAATTTCTTCCCTATTCTTCAATTTCTATACTTCTAGAAAGTCTAGAAATAACCTATGTGATTTATCTTTTATCTATGCTCTGGCGTATTCTCTCTATCTCCCATATAAAATAAGGTATAATGAGGGAATTATATCACTACCTATGACACCATAACAGGTCATCAAGAACCACCCAATAACTCCCACGATTTCTATAACTTCCATAGTTAAATATTAAATACATAATAAATATATTTATCTCCCTTTTATAGGATTAATTTAATTTATATTAAATACATAATTAACTCACTCAAATATTACTTTCATTTTATCTTGAATAATGGTATAAAATTAGGGCACATGATTATTGAATAATAAAATAACCATTCAAGAATCTTCTGACTAATAATCTCATGATTTGGTGTGTCTATAAGTGAAAAACCAGAAAAAAATGGATTTATTCTAGGCAACATAGTGTGTCCTATTCAATTTCTTAATGAAACAACCATTGAAAAACCTATCTCTATTGTTTTTAGGCCATTTTCACTTATACTATAGAACTTTAATACGTTCTTCCAATGTTCTTCATAAACACCTATAATGCGATCACCACCATTCCTATGATAGGATCATTATTTCTCACATGTATAACTCTAAATAAAAAATCCATGCACTATGGTGTAGTGAAAAATCACAAGACATTTTCAATGAAACACAACCACTTCTATGACATGGTCCTATTTGGTAGGTCATTTTAGAAATTACTTCCACAATTCCCATCAAAATGACTATATTTTTATTGACATTTTGATCATGTTAGATTCTAACACACCACACTGATCTCTACATTATGTAAATATCATGACATACATTTTTCATCTTTTGATCTTCCATGAAATTCATTCCTCAAAAGATGACCACTTAAATTCCTGTCTATTCCCATTTTGGACCTGGATGTTTCACATCGATGATCTGGAATTCAACTATGGGTATCTCTATGACACAAACTTTTTTGAATATCCAATTTTATACATCATGATATAAAAAAATCGTTTCTATATCATAACCTACACCTTCACTTTTCTAACATGTATTTATATTTTTTTTAAAACCTATGATAAAAACATCTAAATGGATTTTTTTTTAAAAATTGCCCCCTTTGGGTTTGCTGATAATAACATAACAACTTAACACACTTGAACAACATTCTATTACTCTATCCTTAAAATAGTGCATTAGTGATTCATTTATTAAAATATAAGATTATGTGATTCTAGGATCAATGTGGGAAGATGAGTTATATGAAATAATTCATTGGATACCATGTTATTTCAATTTTGATAAAAATATTACATTTTTTAAATATTCAGCCCCTAAATATTTAATGAAACACTCTTCCCATACATGGGTAAAAAATATATTCAATTTTTATACCCAAAAAACCATGTATACTTTTAACCCTTTTAAAATGGAACCAATGGGAACTTTCTTCGTGATTAAAAAAAGAGAGTTACAAACAAATAAAATAAGCTGAGATGAGAATTTATATCTTTCCCACAAAGAAATTCCACGGGGCAGTGGGGTACCTTCTCTAATACCTTATTTAGATATTGATTTTGTTCTAATCCAAGAACCAACCAATTCCATTCGAAATACACCTTGGGTAAAACCTTTTTCATGATATAATCTACTTGATTTTGGGTTGGAACATTCTTTAACTTCACAACATGGTGTTATTCTTTTTCATTGAAGAAGTGATATTTAATATCAATGTGCTTCATCCTCTGGTGTTGGGTGATATTTTATATAATGATATCAAAATTTAGTATCCATACATGATAATAATACAATATTCCACAACAATTCCATTATATTAGAGCTATTATTGTATCTATATAAATTTGGTACAAGCATGAGTTACCACAACATATTATGCATATGTAGTGTTTATGAAAATGAAGTCCTATTTTTTACTTTTCAAGGAAATTAAATTGATTACAATATAGAACACACCAATTGATGTTAATTTTTTATCATCAAATGAACCTACTAAATCAACCATCAAAAATACCACCAATTACAACTATAATTTTTTTAATAATATTAACCAAGAATCTAATGTTTGGTTAATATATCATAGTACTTTCTAAACATCCTTTATTTGGATTTTCTTTGAAAAAATATAATATCAGGAATCTTGACATGTGGTAAAAGCAATGTATGGGTGAGTGACTGTGAAGTAAATAAAACATTCGATATTATGCCTATAGAGTGTCAAATAAAATTCAACACATTCACCACCCTTAAAAAATTTAAACTGGGACTCTGTGGGAGTATCCATCATTTTATACTCATCAATATGAAACCTCCTTAGTTATTCCTTGGTATATTTGGTTTTTGATATAAATGTCCCATTATTTCATTGAATAACCCGAAGACCAATAGAAAAATAATAATTCACTAATTATTTAAATCTTGAATTCACACCTCATTTGTTCTGAAAATTTATTGGATTGAGTGTCTTATGAGCATCCAAAGATGATTTCATTAACATATATGAGAACTACTATATTCTTACCTTTATCCTTATTTATATTGAGGTTGTGATCAAGCCCATATTTATTATAACTAAGATTCATTAGGTACTAATCTAGCTGTGAGTACTAGGATCTCAAATCTTGTTTCATCCCATATAAATATTTCTTCAAGATACATACTTTTATCTCATCATAATGAATGATAAATTCATCTGGTTTCTCAATATAGTCCTCCTATTCAAGTAATCCATTCAATAATGATGATATGATATCCACCTCATACATATTATAATCATTTTTCAATATCATATATATAAAAAATATGATTATTTCAAGTCATGAAACCAGTGTAAATATTTCATCAGCTTCAATTCCATTAATATGGGAATATAATTTACATATAAGATATACCATATTACTTTTTACAATGCATGTTTACTGATTTATTTTCAAAAAACACATTTGGTTCCAATTAGATTATTATTTTTTGACTTTGATAAAATTTTCCAAGACTTCTATTGTCACCCTTTTAAAGCTACTCATGTATCTCCTTGAAAAAAAATTCATTAGCGATAGTTTTATTAAAAAAATTTTGTTCTACCTGAGATGATAATTAACTTCTCTACCATGAATTCATTATTCTTATTTAAACTAGTGTTTCCTTCTCTCTAAGAATATTTTTATTCATGATTTCTATTTTATTGAGTCATCTATTTGAAAATAATGTTCTTAATATTTCCTTCATCATCAGAGCTTTCATTAGATTTCATTTTGATAATTTGAATCCCCTTAATTTGGATATATCTTCAACCTATTAAAAATGGACTATTTTTATGTGAATCCTTCACATTTACTATTGGAATATTCTATCCTGAAGTCAAATTATATTCACATTCAATCACAATATCATCATGTAATTAAAAAATTTTACTGATTCATTTATTTAAACACTAATATTCCTTTCTCTTGGATGAGTAACCAATAAATACCCTTTCATCTCAACATGATTAAAACATTATATTCTTTTCATTATTCAAAAAATCTATTTATTCTAAACACCAGAAGTATTTCAGTGTGGAATTCCTTATATAGCCAATTTTTTGTGGATTTTTTTCTTCATTTAGACACAAAAGTTCCCAATTGAAGATATAGACCACTGTAAGAACCTCCTCTTTACAATACTTGTCTAGACTGGTCTTTTATTGAGAATATACCATGCCATATTGTTGATGATGTGATTTTTCCTCTCAATAAATCCATTCAGTTGAGGAGTACACATTGATAACACTTTAATAAGTCCCATTTTTTTCATATATTCTTCCACTTGGTTATTTGTAAATTCCATACCGTTGTAGGTGAATTTTCTTATTTTTTATAGCAATCAATTTTTCATCTTCTCATTGATATAAAGTGATGAACTTGTACAATTCAGTTTTGTGAGTAGACACCGTCAGCCAATCCATCATGATAAATAATCAAAAATATATATATAATACCTTTTTACATCAAAATATTTAGGTGTTTTTGTTCTAAAAAAGTCAAAATCAACATGTTCCAATACTATTGACGATTTTACCTTCATCAACCTATAAACTTAGAGAATAGTCTTCCCCGTTTGAGAAGAATAAAATGTATGATTATTATCACATGAGATCTGGTGGAAATAATGTTCTCTATAATTATTTACTAGATTTTTCATAATTTTTTACATAAGTTCTTAAGTTGATTTCTACAAATCACTTTTTAATCTTCCTTGGAAAACATGAACCAATTTTATTTGAAAATAATATAAATATTCCCTATGAATTTCTTCCATGTAAAATAATTGAACCATCTATAGATTTAATAATGAACTTATTTTTTTCAAATTCCACTTCATGTCTTGAGTCACACAACTAGAAGACACTTTTTAGGTTATGGAGAATTCATTCCATTAGGAGTATTTATTTTTTATGAGATCCTTTATCCCAACCATTACCTTCCAAGATCCAATAATTTTAATTCCATGATCATTGATAAATTAATCCAATCCAAATTTTTTATATTGTATTATGATGATATGATCATATTTACTATCATGTGTGAGGTACATACCCTGTCTAGAACCCATAAACTAGGCCTATTTATTTATCTCTAAGAAATTTCCACAAACGTTTCTTTATTATTCCATTTTTTCTTCATATGTGATCATTGATGAACTTATCTTGATTATTTATAGACATTTTGCTCCAATGGTTCAATAATTTCATCCTTATATTACAAAATTTAGAATCCATTATCAGTTTTCATTATATTTTTAGGTGTTTCCAAATGATTATTTCCTACATTTTGAGTCCTACTAGTTGTTTCCTATTGAACCCTTAAAGCATAATAGGCTTCTTTGTTCCCAAAACCATTAAAATGATAACAATAACCCTTAAAAGGATAAAAATATGATGAATAACTTCTTAAATATATTTGATATTTATGATTTCTTAAAAAAAAATTGTAATCTGAAAAAAATATTGAATGTGTTCCAATTTTCTATAGTAACAATACCTAATTTTTGATTTCATCCATGAATAATTTTCCACTTGTTCTGAATCCTCTTAAGCATCTACCAAGGCCAATTTCCTTTAAGAAGTTTATTATTTTGTTCTAACATGATGCGTGGCTATATTATATTTATGATTATGTTCTACTATAACATTTTGTTTTTTTAAAGATATTTACCTCTGGTATATGAATACATTGTTTAGTAGTCACATTAGTGACCTCAATATCTTTAGTTGAGTATATTTTCTTCAAAAAAAACCCTATACTATATTGGGCGTAAGGATTATTTCTTGATCCTCACACTTTTTTCACCAATATAAAACATCTTATCTAATTTCATCAATTATTTTAACAATTTATTTCATACTATTAGTCAATCCATCTATGATTCTAACATGTTCTTACACTTTAATCTTGAGATCTACCTTATTTTTGGTGTTTCCATAAATTATAGGTTCCAGTTTCTCAATATATTTGTTCATTTATAAAATCACTTTTTCTTATTGTTTCATATAATTATTTGTGTCATGAAAAAATATATTTTTCTTATTTTTTGTTCATCCACCTATCATGTTATTCAAGGTCCACCTTAAGCTCATCCTGAAGATAAAATCTTCCCATGATGTAATCATTTTTTGGATTAATATCATGAATCTTTAGTCTATCAGTAATGGATACTAAAAAATCTTCACTGAGGTCCCTATAACCCTATAATTAATCCACTCTACACTAATCTATGATACTATTTTAATGAGATAAAATATTTTTCCTCTTAAATAATTTCACCTAAGATTTTATCCTTGTTTTTTCATCATTAAAATGGGTTTTCATATAATAACCATCCCCATTATCTATAATCATTTTATATCACTTAACAACAATATCTCATACCATACTACATTAAAAAAGAAATTTGAATCTTTCCTATGAATATTTCCTTTTTCATTATTATGGTCATAAGAAATGAAATCCTTTACCCCATCAAACCCATCTACATTTAGATCTTCTTTAATATAATGATTATTAATTAAATTAACTAAAACCTTATATGATTTAACCTTCACCATATCCTCATTTTAATTATTTTTAATTCATATGTGATAAGTGTACTATGAAGTATATCTTGAGATACTTCTTTCAGATCATTATCTTCAAGCATAAATTCCTTTTTTTGAACCACATAGGTAATATCCTTAAGATCTACTCAATAATATTGGAATCATCAATATTATCTCAAATAACACATATGTATTTTATAAGATCATTTATACAATCAATTAATGCATTGCTAGTTTCATCTATACTCATCCCCAAGTCTGTAAATTTCTTCCAAAACAATCACAACTTCGAGACTCTAACATTGGAATCACATTCTTAAATATTAAAGATATTTTTCTTCATATCACTTGAATTTTCAGAGGATATTAATTTAGTATAAACAAGGTTCTCCAACACTCCCCTTAATGAATTTATCACCTTCAAATTTACATCCAAATCCTCATGGTGTATCTATTTTAATACTCTCTTTATTCCATGAATTATTGATGTATAAAATTCCATCCCCAAACACCAGATTTAGTGTTGCATCTTGTTATTCCATAATTGGAAACTATAACCTTTGAAAATTGGTATGAATTTTTAGTTCAAAACTGTCACCACTATCCTGGTTTTAAGATAAAATTTCACCACAACAATCTACTCATTAAGAGTAATTACTGTTTCCTTTTCAAGAAGATTATACTAAGTGGGTGGAGAAATGGGGCGAATCAGAGTAATACCAATTTAAAAACATTTCCCCTTAAATTTTATGTTATTCTATCAATGTGAGAAACACCTATTATTCCCCCTTACTTTCTCTCTATTAGTGATGAAATAATAAAATAACACAAACAATTTTTTACTTGGTTCACCCTAACTTGGATTATCCAAGGAGCATGAAAATGGGATGTGAATATGCACCTAAAACACTAGAGAGAAAAGATTCTATTTGGTTTACAAAATTTAGAAGTCCCATCAATGAAAAAAAACTCACCATTTAAATAATTGAGAAGGCCTACTACCTCTTTTCATAAATAGGAACACCTCACCCTTTCTAAGACCACCTTATTATTCTTCATGATATTGAAATCTAAAAGTGCACCTAGAATATCGTGTCACTTATATAAAATCTTATGGCATTACAGTGATATTAGTCTCCTTGAATTTCCTTATTAATAATTACTTTCTAAACTACCATAACATATGAAAATATCTTTTATAAATCATATTCTTTTGATTATATAGTGTATCCTATCTCAATCCCCAATAAAAAGGGGATCATGTGTGAATTAAATGTCAAAATATTTCACCATAATGGTTCATAATGAACCAACAAATAACTCCCATTATTTCTATAACTTTCATAGTTAATATATACCTATGTCATGGCTCTAATTATATTGTCTTTGTATCATGGATTTAATTTAAATTTAATACATAATTTAATTTCTAAAATCACTCTTGAATCTCAAATTGAATCATTACATAAAATAGGGGAACAAGATTATTGAGTCCTTAAATAACGGTTCATGTTTTTTTTAACTCGGTATCTTGGGATTTTTTCCATGAACTGTCAAAACACCCCCTAAAATGCATTCATTCCAGAAATCAAGACACTAAATATTCTATCTATGGTTAAAATTACCTTTGAAACTGCTAGTTTCAGGAAATTGTGGATTATTTTCCTTCTTCTATAGTACTCTAACGTCCACTTATGATGTCAATAGATAAACTACCTACACAATGAGTACTACCATTCCCATTCTAAACTCACAGTTTCTCACTTGTCGAACTCCGATTCAAAATTCCATGTGAAATTTCTTGTAAAAAACACTTGACATTTTTAATGAAAACCAAACACTTCTATGATGTGGTTCTCTTTGTATGGATGTTTTAGACACCATATTTGCAACACCCATCAAAATTCCCATATTCAGTTTCATATTTCATTAGGTTAACTTCCAATGTTCCACTCCCATATCTATGATGTATTGATCTTAAGATATCAATTTTGAATATCTAGATCATCCATGTTATTCAATACTTGAACACAACCAATGAAGCACTCTCCTATGCCTATTTTATACCTGATCATTTTTTACAGGTTCTCTGGAATTCAACTATGGGGATTAGCATAATATGATGCTTTATAGTTTAAACATTTTTTGTATCCTAAAAGAAAAATTATCTATGTTATGGTGTGGAATTCACTTACATTTTCAGACACATAGATATAATTTTCATCAAATACAATCATAACAAGCTTCCAAATGAATTTTATATCATTTACCGATTCATGTATTTCTATTTATGGATTAAATATTCTATAATAAAAATATTGAAGTGGATTTAGATACCCTCAATGTTACATACCTGTTCATCATACCCACTTTAAAATCATGTTTAAGACATCCTATTCTTTCACACCCCACTATATTTGAGTATGTATTTTCTATGAAGAAACAAGTTACATGAATCAAGATACACTTATTTTAAACCATATAAAAACTATGTTTACATTGATTTCTGTTATTATAGGATACACAATAATTTCTATATTTATTGTCTTAGGTTCATCTGAATAATATCTTCCCCATGTCCCCCTAAGTGAAGGTTCTATTAATTCATATAATGTATTCTACAATTGACATGCACTAGGATAGAAGATTCCCATTTTCCCCTACATATAATCTTTATTTATGCAGAACCCCTATATAGAGGTCATTATTATACGACCTTAAACTACATGACATCTAAGTCCCTATTGTATGAATTTAAAACATCACAACATCTAAGTCTTTGTTGCATGATGTTAAATTACGTAACATGTGGTCCACCCTAAAAGACCGTCAAAATACTTAGAGTGGTCGAGTATATATGCCATGAATTTCCCTATATGATAGATAGATCAAAGTAATAGTTCTGAGGATGTGGTTAATTTATGAACCTATAGTAGGATAAAATTTCCTGATTCATGAGGACTATATCCTAGTGTCTGGGATTTTCATATGTACATAGAGTTCCCTATCCCATCTACACCCCAAATCACTATCTTAGGATTATCCATAGAGACTCATTTGGGTTGGATTATACATTATAATAAATAATTTTTTATAAAACAACTTTTCATGGATTGATTCTTATTATTATAGGATATGCAGTGACAGTGGAGCTATATATCTCAGACCCAACCATGGATCATCATCTATTTCCACATGGTCATATGTGGGATAGATTGTTCAAATTACCTCATGAATACCGATATCTATATACCATAATTCATTCATTAAGTGATTATATAAACATAAACCTTTCATGGATACTAGTAACTAAAATGTTTAACTACAAAAGAGAATAAATTCTTGATAATGATACCCACGCCACCATATTTATATGTCCCAATTGGAAACATATTTTATCCCAAGGTGAATGTCCTCTCACCCAGGTGACCTTGAACAAATTTTCAAGGAACCCATTATTCAAATATGGTTAGTGGTCATCCCTGACATGTTTATTATATCTCAAAATTTCATGATTCAAGTACATTAAGATATGATTTACATCACCCTCATTCCTTATTCCGAAGATGGTGGAGGGATATTAGAACGTGATATACATTACATTTTTTATATCACACCAATCTATGATATAGTTATATTTATTATTAGGCTCTCCACTCATGTCGGGGATACCATTACCTAGGTATATGACCTGTCACACCTTTTAGGAAAATACATGTGATGTTAAACCCTAACGAATTTTTTTCAAGGTACTGTAACCATAAAATTTATTCACCATTACAAGAGAATTACTACACTATATTTGGTATTACATTCATGCTAGGTTAACCCCATCCTCGCTATGTAGACTATATCATCCCATTGATCAATGATTCACATCCTTAAGCTTTAACCATAGTTCAATGAATGTTGGAAGATCTTAAACCCTAATAAATCTCACTCCATTAATTATAAATTTAAACTATATGCACCCCTATTGAGGATATATAAAATAGTGGTGTTGGGATCACATCCACGATGGGTCAAACTTTCCTTATCATATGGTTACAGTACCTTATATTGTTCTCAAAACATCCCTACCATAAATGTTGGTTTGACCGGCCTGACTTGAATAACCATAAATTATACAATGGAAAAGAATTGGTACTAACCAATATGAAGTATCACAATGGTAATCATGAAAAAAAAGTTGATTATACTCTACCTAAGAATGTAACTCATATATTTTGTGAATAATTTTATCATTTTAAAAAATGAAAAGGAAAAATATTTTTCAGGTTCAAAACCTACAAATGGAGGCCTAAGAAAAAGAAAAATCTCTATATTTTAATACATTAATCATCCATGGATTAGTTAAAAGTTATGATAAAATAATAAAAATACATTAAGCTTATAAGTTTGACCATAAGACCTTAGAAAAAGTCAATACATTCTTCCTCAGTTTCCTGAACAATGAAAAAGTTAGAGAAACTCCCTGTTCCTCAAAATTGGTTTAGGTGATTTGTGTGAAATGAATGAGAATGTAATTTCAGGGAACTTTAACCCAACCGAAAATTTAAATCCTCATTTCAGAATCCCCCATCATGAATTTCATTGTTCTAATTCATTCAACTCTCATATATCTAAATTGACCAACCTCGTCTTACTATGAGGGTATATATGTTACCATATCCACTCAACATTTATCAATATAAGCAAAAATGTTTAGGAAAAGACCAAATCTAATATCTATATAAACTAACCTTTGTTTAAAATGATGGTATTTGTTCTTACACATCTGGCCAACCCCAAACTGTATAAGAGTAAATGTTCAAAATGAAGTCATCTAAGTTAGTTAACCTTGGATTCAGACTATGATATATGTGATTCCATATCCACCCCTCATATATCCATCTGAGTTCACATGATTACGATGAAACTAAATTACACAATCCATTATCTTAGGAACTTTTTGAGGATCATGGTAATAGTATATGTTTCACCCTATTCACCCCACTTATATTCATCAAAGGGTGTATATTTAATAAAAGGTGGAAGAAATCAGGCATGTCACATCTGGATTAAGAATATGGATGTTGTGATATACCTAGTTTATTTCCATACAATGATTAGGAGAATTTAGTTTTCAAGATATCAATATTTGTGAGTTTCACTAATTATATTGAAATTATATTTTAGGTGACATAGTAACCATAAAATTGACCATGGTTTTAGATAATAATTTTTTTCATTCATTGAGAAAATCCTGGGAGGAATGTCCACAAAATAAATCCTATCAATAAAAATAGATCAAGGAATAAATAAAAATATCAAAAAATTGATATTAAATAAACCATTTGGATGCGTGCTAAAAATTATCCAATTCCAAATGAGATTCATTAATTTATTGCTATAGGTTCTCTCACTCGGAATATTTGGCATTAGTTAGTGGACACATATTCTTGACTCATGTGGTCAGTTCTTTGTTCCTCCATTTGATGTTCACAAGTCTCATAAATAACTTTGAGAAGTGATCACTCACTTTTATTACACAATCCTCGTTTTCATTAATATTTATTGTCAAGGTGGCCACCCAATCCAAAGATCATAATCCCTAAGAAGTTTACATAGTCATATCCTAGATATCCAATTGTAATTTTTTTTGGAGGTTTGAGCTTTATATAGAAAATAAATCTCACCCTTAGGTCTATAAATTATCTTAGATAACCATTATTTGAGGGAAAATATATTATAACCTTTTTTAGTCAAATCCTAATATCTTCATACCCACAAATAGTTGGCATAGGCAATCATACATTCACCCATTATAACAATTGGATTCTGAGGGATTAGAGAAAAGTCATTTTCCCTTCCCCTTTCAATGATAATTCTTTTACTAGAAGTAACCTTATATCCAGAGGTAGCTTCATCTTCTAAAACTAGGATGTAGTCTGATATTATATCACTTTTTAAGAAGGTCCATAAAATTAATGAAGATACGGCTAATAATAGATTCGAGACTTTCATGTCAATAAGAGCCTGCTCTAAGGAAGAATGGATATCAGGGAATCTATAATAATATAAGGATGTAGATAACCTAATATATGTTACATGTGAATACTTCTTAAGAGCCATGTAAAACACAATTCTATAATTTTTAGGAATGGAATTTTCTTTATTGGTTGTGAAGCCTAGCCCAATGAAGTCATCTCCCAATTCTATTTCATCCCGGGTCCCTCCCTTAACTTTAGAGGATGGTTTACATATTGGTGTAGTAAATAATCATAATATCACACACTAATAATGTTTTATTAATGATTTAGAATACTATTAGGACATTCCAATTAGATCTTTGATTGGAAGAATGTATAACTGATCACTGATGTTTGAGAAGTCAAAATCAAACAAAATTTTTATTGAATTATGGGGATTTCCTCACCTCATACTCCATAGAAAGAAAATTGGATTACCACATATACACACCAAAATTTATGAACTAAAATAGATAACATGTAATGCTCACATATATCACCTAAATATTAAATATTAAATATTTTATTTCATTTAGAATCAAATGTGTTCGACAACATGTGACACACACAAAACCAAACCATTAATAAACCACATAACAATATATGAACATTAAAATGTTTCTCTAAAATTGTATGGTATAAACTGATGAAACCAAGTTTTGATATATATTTATTGCTAAAAATAGTGTAATAATCAATGTGAAGTCACTAATAATTTAAATTAGCATAGTTAAATAACTAATAAGACTCCTTTTTGATTTAAAATGTACCCTTTCTTAAAATTGATTTTTATTTTTTTATTTATGAAACTAAATACTATATGAATAAAATATATTTTTTATATGAATAATATTCTACAAGTTATTGGATTTTTAATTGATAGGAAATAAGAATAATAATATATAATATTTTTATATAAAATATGTTAGTTTCCTATGAAAATAATTATCATTATATTTTTATGTTATTATTTAAAATCTAATTTATCAATTTTATAACATAAATTTGAAAAAGTAAATTTAAATTTTATATAAAACATTTAAATCTTAACTTAATATTAATATTTTATTTTATTGAAATAATTGATTTTAGTTGAATAGTAAAAATACAATTTGTACTAAATTTTATATTTTATAGATTTATCATTATATAATAATGATCTATATGTTTTTAAAAAAAATTAATTAATAAAATATGAATTTAATGATTAGGAATATAAATTATTAAATACCATTATGAATTTATGAAGCCGATTCTTAATATATTGTGATCAAAAGTAATATTTTTCTCTAAAAACAAATTTATTCACTTATATTAAGCAAAATTAGTTTCCATCACCTATATGAATTATATATTTAAATATAGGTTTCATAATTTATATTAACATGAAAAATATTATTTCATAAGGACAATTTCGTTTTTGGGCATAAAATTATGATTACTAATATTAAAGTTAATGACAATGATAATGGTAAAACTGTTATTTTTAAATAATTGTTCTATTGATGTTGGGTAATTTTATATAATAAATTAAATTTATATATTTTAAATAATTAATATAATATTTTTTTAAATGTATATATAAATATATTAACACCCATTTTTATAGAAATTAATGCTAAATAAGATTAAGAAAAAACAATGTTTAAAGTGCCTTTTTCTAGAAAAAAATATATATAATATTTTAATTTAATATTAAATGTTATATTACATAGAAATTGAATTATATTAAATGGGTAATAAATTTAGGTTCATCAGAAATAATATTTTTGAAGTATTTTATTTTAAATGTTTAGTAAAACCTAAGTTTCTATGTTAAATATATGTTACCTTGATAAAACCAAAATCTGGAAAAAGTAAAAATATACAAGTACATGAATTAAAAATTATTTATTACATGTATGGAAATATTTGGTTGAGGATTTATATAACCAATGTTACACCATAATCCATTATTTCTCACTTTTGTGTTTTTTTAATTTCGACCCTTTAATTTTATCATTCCAATATTAAAAATTATGGTTGTTTATGAACATATAATTTTATTCACTTATAAAATGGTAGAATTACACCTTGTAATGTCCCGGTTCAAGAAGCCACCCAGAGCCACCCCGTACCCGGTTGGTCACATGGCCTCAAGCGCATTTTCCCAAATGCCAGAGGTAGCCAACTAGTAGCGAGGGCCTTGGGTGTGATAGCGGGGAAACTATGCCCTCATTGGAAGAGTACATAATGGAAGTAAAAAAATACATTCAAGAGTAGAAGAAATAAAATATCCAACAATAGTAAACAGCGAAATAATGATATAATGAAACAACTGGAGTAATGCATAATAAATAATGCATGATACATATGTCTATGAAAACAGCCGAACAAGTCATAATGCTGAATACAAACAGAAATAAATCAAAATACAAAAAGAAAGCAGATAAACTCCTTAGCATCGCAAGCCATAGCATGGTCCCATGCACTCCAGCTCCATAGAAAGTCAGGTACCTGAAGTAGCAGGGCGCTTGACCTTATCTATACCTGCAACAATATGATCTGTTTGGGCCCAAAAGCATGGCCCAAACATGGTGTGAGACTAATCCCAGTAGGAAACCACCAAGAGACCCATTCCTAATATTAAATGAGTATACAACAGGTAAAAGTAGGAAACAATAAACTGGAAGGTACTCAATAGTAAACAATCCACAGTTCATTATCAAGCTATAACTAACAAGCAGGTAAACAAACAGGTAACCCTCTTGGAAGAACTCTCAGTCTAACCCCTCTGGTCCTACCTAAAAAGTACAAGAAACCCTCTGGGTAGTACACCTAGTCTAATCCCCTAGTTCACCATAAGAATAGACTCTCTGAGGAAGCACTCACCGTCAATTCCCCCTGTAGTATCGTATCGTAACTAAAAGAGCTCTAGGGAAGCGCTTACTTCACATTCCCTCTGTGGACCACGTCGAGGAACTAAAGACACTCGGAGGAGTCACTCAACGTCAATTCCCCCTATGGTCTCACATATTAAATTATAAAGACACTTTGGAGAAGCCCTCAATGTCCATTCTCTGTATGGTCTATACACCAAGTTCTCACAGCCTTTTGTAAGTCAAGAAACTGTAGAAGCGCATAAAAACCAAGGAAACCTCAAGAAATACTTGTCTAGAATTCTATAGCACTAAAACATAACTGAACAATAGTAACACTATCCAACAATACTAGGCATGGGAAAGTAAATAGCATCCTAACAAGAAATCAAGACCAGAAGGTCCAAACAGGAAAAACATGCATAGGAAAAACATCCAAAGCACAAAAATTCACCCTATTCAAAAACAATGAACATATACATAGGCATATCGGCATATAAAAGAAACATTAGGGGTAAATGGTAAATGTTCAACACCCTGTTCAAGGGTATTGGGAAACTTTGCACATTAAACTCATGAAATTTCAACAGAAAGGCACAAACCACCTACCTCTATGTTAAGAGATCGCTATAAGTGAACCTCATAGCTTGAATATCTTTAGAACGTCGAAGATCTAAAAAAACGCCTAAAACATTCAACCCACGATAACATGGAAAAGAAAAGAAATAATGGAATGAGGATCCAACATAAGAGAGGACTAATCAATGTGATTCTAACACAACTGACAGTGATCAATTCGGAGGACGGACAGAAGATCGGGGGCTCGTCAAAGAGCTGCGGCTGTACCCTCACTCTCGGATGAACCAGACTTAGAAGAAGTCAGTTCTGTCCATCAGACACGACCTCAGTGTGTTTAATGAAAAAAATAAAGTACATGGTGTGTACTTTCTATTTCCATATTCTGCATTAGGCGGCCTCCAGGTCATCACACATGGTCGTGTGCAAGGCCGCTACACGGCTAGCACACGGCTTCCCGCGGTAATTGAGTACAAGGCGTCTACTTAAAAAATTTCTAGAAACTATTCTTTTCTAAAAAAACTCCAGGAAAAGAAAAACATACTTGACAAAAAGATCCATGTTCTTACAAACTTCCCCCCTTAAAGAAATTCTTCCCCGAATTTCCCTAGCGTGGCGTAGAAGAAGAAACCCCGAACAGCTCCGGCCACTATGATTGTACTTCAGACTCTCTCTCCCAAGTCTCATCCTATACTCACATGTGCTGCCAATGTACCCATACCAGAGGAACATACTAGCCACAGAGAACCTTCATACTTTGATAGACAATCTGAATAGGATGCTCTTTAGAGGATGAATCCAGTTCCAACTCACCCTCCTCAGGTTGAAAGATGTGAGACGTGTCTAAAAAGTAAAATCAGAGCTGAGAGACGTGAAAAAAATCATGAATAGCCCGGTACCTCTGAGGTAACTGCAACTGATAGACAAATTCCCCAACTCTCTACAACACCTTGAATGGCCTGACATACATTGGTGAATGCTTACCCTATCTCCCAATCCTCTCGTGTCCCAACCTCGGTGTGACACTCAGGAAAACTTGATCCCCATCCTCGAAATCTAGTGGTTATCTCCGCTAATAAGAATAAGACTTCTGTTGAGACTGTGCAGTAGCCATCCTCTTCAGAATTATCTCAATCTTCTTTGTGGTCTCCTGAACAAGACGAGGTCCCAACAAAGCTACCTCTCCTATCTCCATCCAATATAAGGGTGATCGGCATAGCCTACCGTACAATGCCTCATAAGGTTCCATCTGAATAGTTGCTTGAAAACTATTTTTGTCGGAAAAATCGTCAAGAGGGATATGCTTCTCCCAAGAACCTCTGAAATCTAGGATGCATGCTCGAAGCATGTCCTCAAGAACCTGAATCGTACGCTCGGACTGTCCATATGTCTGGGGGTGGTAAGTTGTACTCAAAAGTACATGTATACCCAAATCCTTCTGAAGCCCCTGCCAGACCTGTGAAGTAAAATTAACATCCCTATATGATACAATGGAGTGGGAAACTCCATGCAGACGTACAATCTCTCATATGTACAACCATCCCAGCTCAACAACACTGAACGTCTACTTGATCAGTAAGAAGAGAGCAACCTTCATGAGTCTTTCAATGACAACCCAAACTGCATCATTCTCGTGAGGTGACCTCAGTAACCTTGTCCCAAAATCCATCGCGACGTCATTTCACTTCCACTCAGGAGTGGGTAACTAATCTAAAAGCCCTGCTAGTCGCTGATGCTCTTCCTTCACCTACTGACAAGTGGAACACCTCATGAAGAAACCAGAAATGTCCCTCATCATACCTAGCCACCAATAATGATGGTGTAGATCATGATGCATCTTGGTGATGCCAGGTTGAACTTCCCAAACTGAGGAATGAAATTCCCTCATCAGATCCTCGTGTATATTTGATGGCACCCACATGTGTCCCTGGAAACACAAGATCTCATCCTCACCTATGTTCCATCCAGGAATAGGGTCCTCTCCAGACGTGCTCTCCCATAGGACTAGTCCTTTAGAATCTGATAGCTGCCTCATTTGAACTCGATCCGGAAGAGTAGAGGTAACAGTTACAGAAGATAGAAAAATATGCCCATGTTTGTTTTGCACCACAAAATGCATCTCAGAGAACAGATTCTTAAGCATCCACTCACTACAGGCCTTCTGAGCTGCTTATATGTTAGTCCTCCTACTCAATGCAGCAGTCACTGCGTTGCCCTTCCCAAGCGTAAAGGCAAGATTGAAGTAAAAATACTAAAGGTACTCAACCCACCATCGCTATCTCAAATTCAGATCACACTGAGTGAAGATGTACTTGAGACTCTTGTGGTCGGTGAAAACAACAAAATTCTCTCTCAGAAGGTAATGTCTCCAACAATGTAAGGCATGAACAACAACTGCCAACTCCAGATCATGCGTCAGGTAATTCCTCTCGTGTGGACTCAACTACCGAGATCTGTACGCAATGACTCTATCACCCTGCATAAGCACAGCTCCCATCCCAATACCCAAAGCATCATAATAAACAGTATAGCTCATTATTGGATCTTTAATGACTAGTATCAGTGCTAATGTCAACCTCCCTTTTAGCTCTTAAAAGGATGGATCACAAGAATATGATCATAATAACTTTGCAACCTTCTTGGTCAGACCTGTCAGTGGTGCTAATAAGCATGAAAAGTCATGTATGAAACATCTATAGTATCCAGCCAGCCCAAGAAAACTATGAACCTCAAAGATGTTCTATGGATGCTCCCAGGAAACTACAGATCTAACTTTCTCTGGGTCTATGATACTCCTGCCTCTAAGATGACATGACCCAAGAAGTGAATCTGATCCATCCAAAAGTGGAATTTTGAGAGCTTAACATATAACTGATGCTACCTCAGTGTACTCAAAACAATCCCAAGATAGGTAGCATGGTCAAGTCGAGTGTGAGAGTACACCAAGATATAATCCACGAAGACCATGACGAAGGAATCCATGTATGGATGGAACACTCGGTTCATCAGTGCCATCAAAACTGTATGCATGTTCGTGAGGCCGAATGGCATGACCATATAATCGTATAGACCATACCTACTCCGAAAGGCTGTGAGAGGTATATTTTATGGTCTAACACACCAATGATGATAACCCAATCTCAAGTCAATCTTCGAGAACACTCGGGCTCCTCAAAGATGATCAAAGAGATCATCAATCCTTGGTAAGGGATATCGGTTCTTAACCGTCAACTGGTTCAACTTCTGATAGTCCACAGAATGCCTGAGGGTAATGTTTGCTTTCTTCGCGAATAGGACAGGCAAACCCCAAGGAGAAGTACTGGGTCAGATGAAACCCTTTTCCTAAAAGTCTTCCAACTTCTTCTTGATCTCCTGAAACTCAGGTGTAGCCATCCTATAAGGAGGAATAGACATAGGTTCCATTCCTGGGACAAGCTCAATAGAAAAGTCTACCTCATGCTCCGGAGGAAAACTTGAAAAGTCATCTCGAAAGACATCTCTAAAAATGATCCATCACTGGAGGAAATTCTAACTGTGAAATCCCCTGTTCAACAAGATAGATACTAGAAATATGGGATGTAACCCCTCCCAACCCAAAGTGCTATGGACCCTCTCTTCTTGCCTAGATGTCCCACTCGCCCCTATGAAGAAACGATCCACCCTCTGGTGATATGAAACTCACTCTATGGCGATAACAATCGACAACTACCTAGAATGTAACTAACCAGTCCATCCCGAGAATGACATCATAGTCTGTCATCTCTAGGACATTAAGATCGCAAAGTAAGTGACACCCAACAACCTCAAGATCATTTCCCCGAATGCCAGAGGCTTCCGACTAGTAGCGAGATCCTTGGGTGTGATAGCAGGTAAACTATTCCCCCATTGGTAGAGTACCCAACGGAAGTAAAAAAATACATATAATAGAAGTAGTAAATATCCAACAACAGTAAACAATAGGAGACTGTAATAATGAAACAACTGGAGCAATGCATAATAAATGATTCATGATACATATGTCTATGAAAATAGCCAAAAAAGTCAAAATGCTGAATACAAACAGAAATAAACCAAATTTCAAAAATAAAGAAGATAAATTCCTCAGCATCGCAAGCCATATCTTGGTCCCATGCTCTCCATCTCCACAACAAGTTAGGTACAAAAAGTATCAGGGCACTTTCCCTTATCTATAATTGCAACAATATGATCTGTTTGGGCCCAAAAGCCTGGCCCAAAGAGGGTGTGAGACTAATCCCAGTAGGCAACCACCACCAGACCCATGCCTAATAGTCAATGAGTATATGGCAGGTAAAATTAGGAAACAATAAATAGGAAGGTACTCAATAGTAAACAATCCATAGTTCAATATCAAGCAATAACTAAAAAGCGGGTAAACAAATAGGTAACCCTCTGGGAAGCACTCTCATTCTAACCCCTCAGGTCCTACCTAGCATGTAAAGGCAACCCTCTAGGATGTACACTCATTCTAACCCCCTGGTTCAACTTAAGCATAGTCTCTTTGAGGAAGCACTCACCGTCAATTCCCCATATAGTCTCGTATCGTAACTAAAGGCGGTCTAGGAAAGCACTTACGTCACATTCCCTTTGTGGCATGTGTCGAGGAACTATAGAAACTTTGAGAAACCACTCAATGTCAATTCCCCCTATGGTCTCATATCGTAAATTATAAAGACACTCTGGAGAATCCCTTAACATCCATTCTCTCTATGGTCTATACACCAGGTTCTCACAGCCCTGTGTAAGTCAAGCAAGTGTAGTAGCGCGTAATGGCCAAGGAAACCTCAAGAACTACTTGGATATAATTCTATAGCACTATAACATAACGAAACAATAGTTACACCATCCTACAATACTAGGAATGGAAAAGTAAATAGTAGCCTAACAGGAAATCAAGACCAAAAGGTCCAAAATGGAAAAACATGCATGGGAAATACATATAAATCACAACAATTCACCCTATTCAAAAACAATGAACATTTACTCCGGACTCAGGCATACCAGCATAGGTGAGAAACATTAGGGCTAAAACGGTAAATGCGCAATACCTCGTTCATGGGTATTGGGAAAATTTTCACATGAAATTCAAGGAATTTCAACCGAAAGGCACAAACCACCTACCTCGGGGTTAAGATATTGCTATAAGAGAACCTCGAATCTTGAATCTCCTTAAAAATTCAAGGATCTACAAAAACGCCTAAAACGTTCAACTAATGATAACTTGGAAAAGAAGAGGAATCATGAAATGAGGCTCCAGCAGAAGAGAGAACTCACCGATGCGATTCTAATGCAACCAACAGTGTTCAATTCGGAGGACATATGGAGGATCAGGGGCTCGTTGAAGATCATTGGCCGTACCCTCGCTCTCGGACGAGCCAGACCTAGAATAAGTTGGTTCTATCCATCAGACGTGACCCCAGTGTGTTTAAAGAAAAAAAGAAAGTACACAAAATGTACTTTTGGAGTACACAATGTGTACTTGCTGTTTTCGTACTCTGCATTAGGCAGCCTCTAGGTCATCACACATGGTCGTGTGAAATGATGCTACATGGCATGCACACTTCTACCTGTGGTAACCGAGTGCACGATGTGTACTAAATATGTACATGGTGTGTACTTCAAAATTTTTCAGAAACTCCTCTTTTCTTCAAAAAACTCTAGGAAAAGAAAAACATACCTGAAAAGAAGATCCAAGATATTACAGACCCCTTAATTCCCCAATCATTAATTAACATTCATTCATGAAACAGTTTAAATTTTATCCTCATATAATCCTATATCAATTTCATAATCCCTTGTTCTCAATTAGTTATCCTAATCTCTTTATTTCTAAGGATACTTACAAGAGAAGTTCAATGTCCTAAAGTTAGTATTACATAATCATTATCATTTTCTAAGTATTATTTTCCTTACTAAACAACCCTAAACATAGTAATATAATTAAATCGATATAATTATTATAATGAATTAAAATTATATTGATGTAACAACCATTTTTTGTTCCTTAACATCCACTTAGAAAAAAAATGTTAACCACGCGCTGTATAGACTACCACCTCCACAAAATAACATTTTTTCATTTTGATTTTAATTATTTATACTAGAAACCTAAAATATGTTCCAAAAACATAGATAAAAATTAATAATATCATTATTATTCCATATTAGTGATATTTTACATTTTTTTTACGATAATCACAAATCGGGTTATAGCATGTTCGTGTTTGGGGTTGGTTTAACCACCTACTTGAGCAATGCTATTAAACTATATCATGGATGCTTATGTGAATTTATATTTTAAATATATTATAAGATAATAACAAAATCATTATTTTTTTTAAAGGTTATATTTGGAACTTAACTTATAATAAAAATATAATCTTTAATGGCTAAAATTATCGAAATAAGTCAATACCGATTCAATTTTCATGAAAAAAAAGAAAAAACATTTTAATAAATAAATATAATATAAAAAAATATTATATATTAAATAAAATATATATGAATAATTTTCATAATAAGGTATCTAAGAATAATAATTTTATTATTCAGAAATTCAAGCATATGCGTACAATAAATCATGAATAATGTAAGGGTTTGTGCTAACTCAATTTTTTCCATTGACTGAAAATATTTCATATTGAAATATATTATTCCAAGTATTATTTACTCTATTAAATTATATATTTTATGATATTAACTTCTTAATTTACGTGATTATATAATTCTTCCATATAAAATCATTATCAAATGACACTTAAGTCAAAGATTATGTTACTTGTAAGGGTTTATGGTCACATGTTTTCACTCCTTGAGAAATATTTCTTATTATAATCCATTTTTTGTGCATATACTGAAAATTTAATGATTTCTATAAATATCAAATCTTTTTTAATGTTATTAAATATTTCATTTGAAATTACATCCTTCAAGGGGTTTTTATTCTAATGTAGTTAATTTCATAAGTGTTCTTTGTCTAAAATTTAAATTCTTCATGACCCGATTATGTTATCAACATATTTTCTATTTTATGGTGTACTTACTAAGACATAAATATTTTTTATCATGATCCTCTCATTATTCATGGTATTCAATTATTTATTTGAAATTCCATCCTTTTAATTCAATAGTTTCTAAATTCATAAGTGTTATTTTTCCATATTTTAATTCAATGAGGCATGTTTGATATTGTGAACCATATTTTTATTTATATAAATTATTCACTGACCAATTAGATTCATGTATATAGAATATTTTTAATTTCATTATATTTCAATTTCATGGTATCCCTCCCATGTTCTTTTCATTATTATGTTACCATTATCATAAGAGTGTTTGCATATTAATTTTGTTTTATCAATTGATGATTCATATTTGATAACTTTTTTTTATATATTGGAAATTGATTAATTTCTAAATACTCTCATAGTAATTTCCTCTGATGGATTATACTTTCCAAAATGCATTACTGACTTTATCTTCCCAAATCATTCTCCTATATAAGAATGATTTTTCTCCAAATTTATTTACTCTATGAATACCTTATTTCACATTTCACTGCTTAAATGAATTCACCTAGTTAGACATACAATTATTGATTGGATAAATTATTGAATTTATTATATACCATTACTCTTTATAGTGTTAGTTTGGGGGAGTTTTACATAGAAATCGTTTCCATTCATTGATTGGGAAAATTTGGAAAATCCATAAACTTGTTATTTCAATATAGATGTTTGTGGGTTACTATAGAAGGATGATTATATATTTTTTGAACCTCCATATTATTTATCTATAATTATTATATCTATATTATCACATTTATCTAGTAAGAAATTATTGATGTTCTGTATGTTTCTATCTCCATGAAGATGGTTATTGATTCATATGGAAGTATGATTATGCATTTTATTGATATTTATAATGTTTATATAGTCAATGATTTGGAATTAAATTAGTGATGGGTGGGGATAAGTATTATATATCTCTTAGATTCATCAATAGGAATCTTGAGAAAAATATGATTGATTATTTTAGATAATTACTTCTTAGAAAAAAAAAACATATTTCAAAGACATAGGGCCCTACCGGTATGTTCATGATGTCTTATCATAGGGGATGTAATTATAATTTTGACATTAGACATTTTATCTCCATGGAACATATTAATATTATCAATGTGTCTACTAATTTATATGTAATATATATATATATATATTCCGATAATAGTTTATTTTTATGGTGAAATTATTTTGATTTTCTATTTCAGTCATATTATTTATGTTCATCTTATGCTCAGTTACGATCACTGATTATTATCTATTATGTTTAGACTTACTGAGTGTTTTATCTCACCCCTTATTAGTTTTCCATTTTACCTAGTTATAAATAATTTTATTTTAAATAATATGTCTATATTAATATCTTATGTGTTGATTTTATTTTGGGAGATGATGAATAATTATTACTAACATATTAGTCTCTTATATAATGGGAAAAAATTTATTTTATGTGACATACATGGGGTGTTTTAGTTAATTTTTTCCTAACTTTCTAAAAATATAAACTCAAAAGTTATTTCAAGTATAAGTGACTTAATATTTGTTTGTTATATTTTGTTTATTAATGGTTAAAATTGATTTTCTTTGGTTCATTTCAATGTCTGTATGTAAAGAAGGTTATTGTGAGAACTTGATCTTCGACTATGGGTTGGAGGCATTATGATTGGAATCAAAAGAATGTTTCAGATAAATTTTGAGATTAAGATTCATTATTTGAGGATAATTTAAGAGTTATATATTTCATTAAGTGTAGTTAAGTTAATTTTGATAATTATTTAAAAGATATAGATAATCCTTTAGGTTAGTTGAGGTAATATTGAATATCATAAATATTAAGAAAATAAAAATGACGTGAAAAACCTAAGGGTAATTATAATAGATAAATCATGTATAAGATAACATTTAAAAGTTTTTATTAAAGTATAGATTGAGTGGTAATATAAGGAATTACATACTGTTTGGATATTGGAAGGTTGATTTGACCATGGAATATAAATTCAGTGTGAGGTAATCATCCTCTAAAATACAGTTTATGTATCAACATAACCTCCACTCTGATGAATAGTGTGTGATTCTAAGACTGGACACCTGTCTAGAAACTCCTAGTGTATATTATTTTTTTAGTCACATTTTCTATATAAGTAATTATGAAGGATTAATATGTTATGGAATCAGTTTTGGAATATGAGAGACCCAAAAATAAATAAACCTATTTTAAACCAAGAGTTATTTATGTTGAATAAAAAGATAATGTAATAATTTAAAATAGTAATACATTTTGAAGTTTAATATATTCTTTAATTATCATGAAATATTTATATTATCATGTTCAGAACTCACAATTAACTCTTATTAGTTTTAATAATAGTTGGGGACTGAAGGAACCAAGTCAACAATGGATTCCATGGACAATATGGCGATTTTTCTAATGAGAATCCTAACAGGATAATAACTTCAATAAGAAATCTTATGAGTATACAAAACCTATATTAAAAATTATTACTAACAACATAGATAGTAGAATATAGAAATACACCAAAGAAAATAAAGGTGTGGTCTAATAGAAGTTCGGGTGATTAAGATGATAAAAGAAACAATTTTCAATTTCATATATTTTAAAAATAAGTGAAGAAACACATTAGGGATTTCTTAAAGGGGATTTGAATTCACTACATGTGTGAAAATAAAAGTTATAAAGATCATGATTTTAGGGGAAATATAGACTCACTTTTGCGACCCGTTGCAAATAGTTTCCCAATTTTTACATTTTGCCGATGGCCCGTCACAATTTCTCTTAAAAAAACCCTTTTACGATGGACCGTCGCAATTAGTATTTGCGATGACTCATCACAAATAGTTAAAAAAATTTAGAAAAAATTAATTACAAAAAAGATTATATTAATAATATAATATTAATATAAATATAATCATTATATTTATATTAATAAAATACAATTATTTATAAAATAATAAATATAATATAATATTAATATAAATAAAGTATTAAAATTAATATTTTTAAAATAAAACTAATTATTAAATAATTAATTAATATAATAAAATGATTATTAATATTAATGAAATAATAATATTAGTAATATAATAAAAACCTTAGTATTCAGAAAAATATAACAATATATTAATTAATAAAATAAAAATACAATAACAAAATAAAAAAAACAGTAATTTTCGAGACAATATAAAACACACACTATTTGAAACCATAAATAGTAAATATTGCAAAACAAATACATCCAAATGTTTCATCGTAAAATAAAAATACATCACTGATGGGGAGGGACATCTGGAGGAGATAGAGGAGATGGGGAAGAGAACTCCTTCCCTAAGATACATGTCAGATGTTGCATGTACTCTATCTACTGCTCCTTCTCTTGCCTCTATCGACATATCTCACCCTGCATCTGCTGCTGCTACTGTAGAAGAAACTTTTCCTGTTGTTGCGGCTGCTTCCACTGATGTATCTCCTCCTGCTCACTATACATAGTCTCTATAAGCTCACTCTAAGCTCACATATACTCCTGATAATGTGCATGAGATGATGACGACTCTCTGTGATCTCCTCTCGAGCTGAACGCTGAAATCTTACATCTGCTATAAATCTTCCATGGGTCACTCGAGAGTTGATACCAACATCTCAACCTTTCTCGAATCCATATTGGGTGGCATGCATCCATGATGCCTCATGAAATCAGCTTGTAGTGGTCTGACCATTGGTCTTGGCCTGACTCTCAACATCTTTCTGAAATATCACAGCCTCATATGACTCAATTAATTTCAATTTAAAATTAAAATTTATAAACTATTATTGGTAGTTAAATTTAAAACTAAAAAAACTTATATTGACAACAATATGACGTTGGAGATCACTTCTAATCTCCCTAGTGGCGGGATCACAATACATCCTTTTATAAATGTCGTACTTTGTAATATTGGGCTGTGCGACTGCCTATATGAATATAAAATAAACTGCTTACATTTAAAGGTATATACAATATTTAAAAAAATGTACTTACTATATGCTTCATATGCGTATTGAACGTATAACTACCAACTCGATGTGTCAGCTCCTATATCCCTCGATTTATCTGACTTGCTGATGATCTACTATGAAACTGCCTACTCAACTAGTGTGTACATAATCCATCCCAAACCTAAGATAAAATATAATCAGGTCCGTGGACATGACATGTCTTATCAAACTCTTACACTCTTGCTTTCTCCATTGCTTTAATTTTCAAATTGTGAAAAAATGAGTGCAACCTAGACAGATAACTCCATACCATGCCTTCTAAATAGCCACATGCATGCTCTCCTCAATGATATACCATAAAACATGTAAATAATTTCTTTTCTCAAGTTATTAATTAAATTAATTTCAAAATAAATATTATTTATTTATGTACCATCTAATGCTTGAACATGCACTACTGAACATAAACAAGAATTTGATCCCATGACACACATGCATCAAAAAAATAAGCGTGCAATATAGTGATCCCATGTCCAACTGCAATATGCATAAGGGTGTGAAAAATAATAATTAATCAATCAAAAATAATATAAATAAATTAATAAAAACTTACAAAAATTAACAGGCAAACATACCACTATGTTCTTGGATTGAACACAAGATTTTGATGATGCTTAGGTATAGGGTTGGGAATCAACAGTTGGGTAAGACCACACCCATCTGGGTGACCCCAGAACTGCCAAAATTCTGAGGGTAGGTTAATCCGACCTCCTACTCATCTAAAGTTAGATCAACCTCATGTAACATATGATATACATCATTTTACATCTGAAAGAAGAAAAGATTATTGTTATAAAAATGTTCCAAAAAACTATTTTATCTAGATATATATTATATATGATTATAACCAGCATTTTACTATGTCAATGTCTATATTTATCCTAATTTTCATAGCTATTGATGTTAATGTCTTCATTTTTTCCATCAGTATCATCAATTTCTATATTAGTTTCTATTTCACCATCTCTTATCATTTCAAATTCTATTGTACCATAATTAACATCATCGTTACCATCATCCCTTAAACATGGAATGTAATTAATGATATTTGTGTATCCTATTGAAAAAGATAGATTTTGATCAGTATCTTGAAATAGTTTAATTCCATGCACTTAAGAAAAACCACATTCACATTTAGTAAACTTATTCCCCCGAGATTTAATTTTTATTATGCTACACCAATCACCCAACTCCCTTGAAACAACCTAGAAATTTGCATAATAAATTTAATGTGTTTGATGACCTAATAAAAGAGGTTCAATTACTGAAAGAATACTTTTATTTTTAATATCAATGATTCCATGGATCGAATGAACATGAAATCCTCTATTAGTATCCAAAAACTAACATTTAAAAATCATTATGTAATGTTGTCATTGATAACATAGTTCAATGATTTCTTCCAACATGCCATAAATATTAATTTTAGTTTCTATATGATGTGATCCTCTCAAGAAAACACCACTATTCATTTTATTTTTTGATTCCCCATAAGAATGTGTATGAAATCAAAAACCATTCACCACATATGAATTATAAAACTTAACCATTTTTGATGGTGGGTTACTCAATACAGACAATCGATTATCAATTTTATCAGCATGTTGAGATACCTGAAAATTTGTAAAACTATTATCACTATAACAAGTATTAAATTGAATTTTTATTAGAAATGAAAAATAATTTATGTTACCTATTTTTGAAACCAGTAGAATTTAATTGATTTCATTATTCAAGAGAAGCTACTCGAATTTATGGAAACTGTTTCTTGATATGATTATTATATAACCTATAGACAAAATTATATTAATTTATTGTTATAAAATTTATAAAATAAGTGATAGAATCACTTACAGTACAAATGGTATAATTTCATCATAGTTGAGTATAATATATGCTTGAGCTCTATGATGTTCACGATCTTAAACCCATCGTTCATGAAATCCACCGAATCCATGTTCGGGATGATTGAAAACTGATAATTGATTTCTCATGTCATCATCAACATGTCCCTCATTACATCTCATCTAGTTTTTTTGAAGGATATTCATATTGAATGTAATGAGATTAAGAAAAAGAAATTTACTCTTGAAAATTAGCTTTTCCAATTGAGCCTTCAACTGATGCTTTGTTGCATACTTTTTTTTCAATTTATATATGCATATCTCAAATGGTTACATCCATTTGAACTGTAATGGACCACCACATTTTGTTTCATGAAGAAAATGCAATATCAAATTTTCCATTGAGTCGAACAAACCTGGCAGGAATATTTTTCCCAGTTTACATAAAATTAAAATGTCATCTTCTTGTTTTTTGATTACGACATCGTAGTATGTTGTTGACACAAAAATGTCTCAAAAATATATATGAAATTTATATAAGAACATCCCAAATCATATGATTTAACGAACCACTTAATCTAATTAGAATAATTTTTTCCATTAAAATATAACACTCACGACTTTTCAATCCAATAATATGACAATTTCTGACACATCTTCCCAAATTGGAGGAATAACCATTTGGAAGTTGCAAATCTACAATCCACTGACAAAATAATAAGTGACTCTCTTTGGATAGTGTATAAGCTTCTTTTACCCTCACTAACTTCCGTGATCTAATTTTTTCAAGTAGTTCAAGTTCTGGTCACTTTCAAATTTGGGTAAGATCAAATCATGAATTTACATTTATCTTTGGTCTTTAATGAAGTATCCAAAACTGTATGAAATAAATTATCAAAATAGTTCTTCTCAATATATATCATGTGATAGAACAAAAAATCAGGCAAATATAGAAAATCCCAAAAAATGCTTAGTTTTGTCTAATTATGCTCTTTTCCATACCCATCAATTTTCTATTGGTTTATTGTTTATCCAAATGTGTTGGGAGGTAATGGAGAGATAATTGATTTCAAATGTGTAACTAAAATCATTCTTGGAGGACCATATTTTTCAAATGTTCCTTTTTTGAAATGATATTTGTTTCTCCAAAAAGGATGATCACTTGGATGAAATTTGTGATGATAGTAAAAAAATAGGGTTTTCTATCCATTGATGAGCATAAACACTTTCCTGTCTCTCATATAGTATGGAAATGATTTTGGACCACGTGTACTCTAGGCATATGACATGAAATATGATCAGAAATAACTAATTTTCTACATCAATGTAGCATTCATAAGGATGTTTGGTTTTTAAAAAACTTCATGTGCACTAACACAATTACTCCACATTGAATTAAAATAATCGATCAATGGTTTCAGATAAAAATCGATATTCTTTTTTAGATGACCTAGAATTAATAAGGTCAAAAAAATATATGGCTCTTTCATTAACATCCATGGAGGTAAATTATATGGAGTTGTTATGAGACAACAAATTAATATTGACTACCGTAAGAACCAAATATACCAAAGCCAATAGTAGAAAGACCAAATCACATGTTTTGGGATTCTAAAGAAAAGGATAGATGAAATTGGTTAAAATTTTTCAATGATTCACCATAATAGGGTTGATTTAATTTTTTACCGATTGGAATGTTGGTTTTGTGCCATGACTTCAATGATGATGTGTTTTGAGATATAAGTAAACAATTAAATCTGGGTGTGAGTGGGAGATATCTAATTTTTTTTACCAAAAAAATCATTACATACATAGTTGAGCTTATTTATACCTTTATTGTCCTCATATAGGACAACTATCCAATAACTCACTTTCACCATAATATAAGAGACAGTCATTTGAACGTGCATGAATCTTATGATAACCAATACCAAGATTACGAACCATCCTCCTACTCTCATAAAAATTTGTAGGAAACAAATTTCATTTAGGTAGAAGTGTTTTTAACAAAGAGAATATATGATCAAAACAACTATTTGACATTCCATTGCCTGATTTAATGGAAAAAAATTTAGTTAGTGCTTCAAACATGGTTATCTTATAACTAGGATATAAGGCATCCTCAGTGGACCTTAACTAATCATATAAATGAGATAGTTCCAACTCAAGAGTTAAATCAACATCATCCTGAGTTTTAGTTTGTTGAACAGATTGACCTGCCACATCATGTACTAAAATTTGAAATTGTGAAGGATCTAGAACAAAATTATTAATATCTTCTCCGGAACTGAGTTCACCATGTTGATACCTAAATACATAATCTGGTTAAAAACGAAAATGAAGTAAATGGCCTACAACATTTTCCAGTGTGTCATACATCCTCAGTGCAAATTTTTTACAAGGACACTTAATTTTCTCTACTGATTTTTTTGTTTCAATTTTTCAAATGATAAGAAATCTTGAACACCTTCAATATATACAGTATTTAAACTAGAATCATTTGGATTCTTCTGTTGAGTAATCCAAGCATGATCATCTGATAATGACTATTTTCGATTTCCTCATTCCAATTTTGTTTTAAAAATATAAAATAATTATTTATTTTGTATAATTAGATGTAAGATAAACACTATCCAAAAAAGACAAGACAATTAAATTCTCTTTTCTATAAATTTATAATAATTTATATTATTTTATAGCTATGTATAATTTTTTTAAGCTTTTATACTAATCTACACTCATTTATAAAAATGTATACTGATTACCACTAATTAATATTAATTTGAGGTATTATTTACTAATTATTCTTAATTATTAGAGGCACAATTTCTAATGGATTGGTGATTGCTCTTTTTCCCGATGACTCATCGCCTTGCATCTTTTTAATAATCAAAGAACATTGAATAGTCTACTCCTATGTACGAATATTCCTTTTGCGTATGCATAACAGCCTAGAGAGCAGTGCTCTCCATGCTATTGTGCATACAAAAATGGATATAGGTATGTTAGAGCAAACTATTCATAGTGATTTCAGTCATATAAAATTTTAAGGGTATGAGTCGTCCGGAAAAAGAGTATCTTTTGTCCAACGGATCACCACCTTGCAACTTTCTCCAATATAAATCACTATGAATCCTCTGTTCTAACGTATGTCCAAGCATATTTTTAATATATATTTTAGTGGAAGAAATTTTCAAGGACCTAAGGCCTCGATCAAAAGGAATGATGCCAATCCATTAAAATGATGCCAATTTATGAATGTACTCGAATTTATTATGATTTATTACTAATTATTGCTTATTAGTGCTAATTATTGATAATTATTTCTAATTAATCCTAATTATTGCCAATTATTTCTAATTATTTCTAATTATGGCTAATTCTTGCTAATTATTTAAAATTATTGCTAATTATTGCTAATTATTGTTAATTATTACTAATTATTCCTAATTATTTCTAATTATTGATAATTATTCCTAATTATTCCTACTTATTCCTAATTATTCCCAATTATTTCTAATCATTCCTATTTAATCATATTTACTCATATTTATACTTATTTATACCAATTTATACCTATTTATTCCTATTTAATCCAATTTATTCCCAATTATTCATAATTATTCCTATTTATTCATATTTATTACTATTTATTACTAATTATTACTAATTTTTAATAATTATTATTATTTATTACCATTTATTACTATTTATTACTAATTAATACTATTTCTTACTATTTATTACTTTCTATTACTATTTATCACTATTTATTACTATTTATCACTAATTATTACTCATTATTACTAATTATTACTAATTATTACTAATTATTACTCATTATTACTAATTATTACCCATTATTTCTAATTACTACTAATTATTTCTAATTATTACTAATTGTTACTAATTATTACAAATTATTACTAATTATCACTAATTATTACTAATTATTACTAATTATTACCGTTTTTACTATTTATTACTATTTGAAACTATTTATTCCTATTTATTACTATTTATTACTAATTAATACAATTTATTACTAATTAAAACTATTTATTACTATTTATTACCATTTATCACTATTTATCACTATTTATTTTTGTTTATTACTATTTATCACTATTTAGTAATATTTATTTCTATTTATTACTAATTATTACTAATTATTACAAATTATTACAAATTATTACTATTTATTAATATTTTTTACTATTTATTACAATTTATTACTAATTATTACTAATTATTACAAGTAATTTCTAATTATTAAAATTTATTAATAATTTTTTTTAATTATTACTAATAAATAATAATAATTATTAATAAATCCTAATTATTACTAATTAATCCTAATTATTAATAATTATTTCTAATTATTAAAATTTATTAATAATTATTCATAATTATTTATAATTATTACGATTTTTTATAATTATTTCTAATTATTACAAATTATTTCTAATTATTACAAATCAGTTCTAATTATTACAAATTATTTCTAATTATTTCTAATTATTACTAATTGTTAATAATTATTACTAATTAATGCAATTTATTACTTGTTAATACAATTTGTTACTAGTTATTACTAATTAATAGTCGCTATTACTAATTTTTTCTAATTATTTAAAATTATTACTAATTATTTCAATTTATTACTAATTAATACTTCGAAATAACCATTCATAAAAATAAATACTAAAAAACAATTATATAATTCTAATTTAATTATGTTACATTTAATTAATAGAAATTTTAAATAACTTGTAATAATATAAATTGACTAAACAATAAGAAATAGATAAACACCTTGATACTGGAGCTTTCCGAGTATTAAAGTCGCAAATAATGCTCTGATTTAAAAGTTTAAACTATGAAAAATTTTGGAAGAAATTTTTTCTGTAGAGATAGAGAGAGAAGTTGAGTAAAGAGTGAAATGAGAAGAAAAACAGATGGGAGGTATATATAGGTTAGATTATTTGTGATGAGGGTATTTGTGATGGGATATATGTCACAAATAGTGGTATTTGTGATGGGCCCCTTCGCAAATGACTCTGCCCGCACTAATTATTGTGGGCCATTAAAAATTGATTTGGGACAAGCCCCATTGCAAATAGATCCTGCCAACAAAGCATTTGCGACGAGGCAAGTATCTCGTCACAAATGCTAAAAACCACTGCTAGTTATTTATGACAGGAATAGGAACATATCGCCAATACCCTTACCCATGGTTTAGCGCATATTACAAGCCAAACAATTTGCGACGGGTGGTAAATGCCTGTCACAAATAATGGTTATTTGTGATTGGGTAACTTGACATTCACAAATAACTCCCTTCGATGGGTAATTTGTGATGAGCCCTTGAACCGTCAGAAATAGCCCTTTTTCCAATAGTGAATACATAATTATTGTTCTTCAATTGAATGGATTTTGGCCCTATGAAAATCAGTGCATAAATCCAATGGCCAACAGGGAAAATAGCAATCAAAAATTGATTAGAATGTGGGAGCAAGGAAAAGCCTATGAAAAGACACTATTGAAGATGATAATTATTTCTCACTCGAGATTTCCTAATTTCTTTTGATATATAAGTTTTCAATAACCATTGAATATCGAGTTAACTATGAACTTCCAATGGATTTTTTTTTATCATGTATGTCTTAATGCCCAATCTTGAGTTTCTTAATATTTAAAATTGAATGTTTAAAATCTCATTAGAAATTTAACATAAGATATTATCTATATTGTGGATACACTCATTTTTTTGTCCATATAGACATAGAATTAAAAATTTAGAGGATGTAATTTATTCATGGTAGGGATAGTTTAACACCCAATTATTAAATATTGAATATTTTAACTCCTTTAGAATATAAAAAGTTCGAATGATTGTGATGCACAAAACACTAAACAAAAAACAAACCACAAAACAATACTTGACTATTAAAATTTATCTCTAGATTTATAGGATAAAAATATAATTTACCAAATCATTAATGTTATTTATAGAAAATAAAGTTCATTATCAATGTTGAATAATTTATAAATTAAATTAATGTAACAAAATAACAAATAATAGCAATTTATTCACTAAAATGTAACCTATCTAAAATCCAACATTTCATGTGTTTTTTAAGAAGCTAAATACTTTATGGAAAAAATATATGGTTGATATAAATAATATTTTAATGCTAATTTTATTTTTAATTGATATGAAATAATAAAAATATAAATTAATATTTTGTTCAAAATGTTATTGTTTATGAATTTTTTTCATTATATTTTTATATTATTTATATAAGATAAATATCAAAATTTTATTCGTTAAATTTTATAAAAAAAATACATTTTTATATTTATCCTGTCAATATCAACTTAAGATTAATTTTTGATATTTTTATGAAATAGTTGATTTTAATTAAATAATGAAAAATACAATTTTTACAAAAACTATAACTTTAATGATATCATTATTATAAAATCACAATCTATATGTTCTTAAAACATTTTAATTGATAAAAAGTGTATTTATTGAGTAATAATACATATTTTTAAATACCATTCTAAATTTATGAAACCTATTATTAACATTTAAGAATCTAAAGAAAATTTGTACACTAAAAACTGATTTGTTCAATTAAATTACACTACTGGAAATGTGGTTTTTACCAATAGTTCTTTACCAAAGGTTTGCTTAAACTGTTGGTAAAGAAGGTTTAGGGAACCCTTTCCCAATGGTTCACTAGAACCGTTGGGAAAGGGTACCCCTTTTCCAAGGGTTTCATAAAACCGTTGGTAAAGCGGTGTTTAAGTTACCCTTTCCCAACGGTTTTATGAAACCATTGTGAAAGGGTACCACTTTTCCAATGGTTCTATTGAACCTTTGGGTAAGATTACCCTGAACAACCCTTTTTCAACAGTTTTTAAAAATCGTTGGTAAAGGTTTTCCCCAAATACAGTCGGGCCGCTGCTCTCCCCCATTCGTGACAGAACCCTAAAATCAATTTGGCACTCTGCTCCTCTCGCGAACTCCCCCATCTGAACAGGAGAAAAATCATCTGAATCATCTCAAATCAGGTATTTTATTCTTTATACACATATGCTACCTTGTTTTTATTGTTATTGATCTAATATTTTAGTTTTATGTTTTGATTTTGATGTGATTTCACCATGAAAAATTGGAAAATGTATGAATATTTTGTTAATTAATTAGTTTCCCATGGAATATCATTTGTGTTATAATGTCCATGCTAAATAAAGTGGTAATGTAATAAAAGACCTTGAATAAATTGTGGATGTTTGGGTATGGTGCTTCTATGAGAGGTTTTTTTGTTGTGTTTCATTGTATGTTGTAGCCTATTTTATGGTGATTGAGGTGACCAGTTGGGATTTGTGATATGTGGGGTTGTAATGTGATGGTTAGTGGGCATGGATATGACATGTGATGTTGTGTGATAGTGATGATGTGTTGTGGTGTTGTGCCGTGTGGAGGTGTTGTGTGATGAGGTTGTGGTGTATTATGTGGTGAGGTGGTTTTGGTTGTGCGGTGGTTTGTGATGTACAATATTTTTTTGTGATATGTGGTTGTTTTGGTGAGATGGTTGGCTGATGTAACATGGAGACGGTGGTTATTGTGAGATGGTGGGTTGTTGTGTGGTGGTTTTATTCGTTTCCTGGTTATCTGTGGAATAAATTATGCTGTTAAAACAAAAAAACAAGATAGTAAATAAATGAGATGGAATAGAAATGGATGTGTGGTAAATGGATTTAATTAATTTAACATTAAATGAATGGACAATGTAAGTGTGAATGAAGTTGATTATAAATGAAAGTGGGAAATGCTATGCATCTTGTGTGGTGGTGGTGTGGTGTGTTGCATATAGTGGTGAAAGTGGTTGTGATGGTTTACGTGTTGTATGGTAGTAGTGAAGTGTGTGATTATGTAGTTAATGTGAACCCATAGGTTGGGTATTTTGTGCTATCTATATATCATGTATTTTATGTTATTTCTACACATTCCCAACCAGAGTTGGATTAACATACCAACGATCAGAGGTTTTGAGTTATGGGTATTTTTTCTAATATCTAGGATGGTGGTTATATGGTTGGATAACTACCATGTCTTCCCTACTCTTCCTTCATAAGTGATTGACTATGTTTTTTTAGGCAAGATGCGATGTCATTGTCCATGTGTCTTCAGGTGAGATGTACTATGATTTCCCTAGTGTTTTCAGGTGAGGTGCGATGTGATAAGGCTATAATAAGATGTGGCATGTGGTTGGGGTCATGTAGGGTAGGAGGATGGCACAAGGTTGATGTTATTCATGTTCCTGATACCCTATTAATATGGTTATGGGATGAGGCATGCTATGATGTGATTACACATTAAGTTCTTGTTGGTTTTACATTTTTTCAATAACACATTAGTATGTTTTTTTTCACATGTGTAGTTGATACCTTGATTATTTTCTTCCTTTATCATTTACTTAAATATATTTTCTATTAATGTTCAATCCTATTGAATTTTTTATGACAAAATGACTTATATAAATTCTTTTTACAGAATAGACAGAAGTTGGTTGTATGAAACCGATCGAATCTCAGGCGATTTTCAAAACAATTTGGAGATCTTTAAAGATTTTTCATTTCACAATGCTTCAGATAGTGGTCGCATACACTACCCATGTTCCAATTGCGTTGGTATACCTTGGTTGAGCTGTGATGAAGTCAGCTACCACATAACCAAAAATGGTTTTCAAGAAAACTACTTTGTGTGGTATCAAAATGGGGAGAAAATGAAATAACAAATTGGTGATGATCGAAATGAAAGAACTAGAATGGAGAATTTGTTATATGATCAGCTTCCATTTATTCGTCATCATTAAAAAGAAAGGATTTCGACCCAAGAAGACTTCGTTATGAGGACAGCTGATGCACCTAGTGAAAATGATGATATTGATAGGGTGAAAAATTTTAATGATGCTGCCACAACTCCAGTTTATCGACAATGCGATAAAATGAAAAAGCTGGAATTTTTAATCCAGTTGTTTCATGGGAAAACTATGTATGGGATTTCTAATACAGTGATCGATTATATTCTTACCCTCTTGAAGGATTTACTTCCAGATGACGCAGATATTCCATCAAACCACTATATGGCATGGATGTTTGTAGAGGAACCTAGATTTTCAAGAAACAAAATTCATGCTTGCCTGAAAGATTGCAGTTTATTTAGGGAGGAAACCGCTGAACGAAATGATTGTATAAAATATGGAACATCCCACTGGAAGTCAAAATCTGATGGAACACTATCCCGCATTCCACAGAAAGTAATGTGTCACTTTCCATTGATCCCCAGACTCCAAAATATTTTTATGTCTAATGACATATCAATAAAAATGAGATGTCACGATACAGAGAGAAAGAAGACTAATGATGAGTTGGTTCATCCTGCAGATGTATTTTCATGGCAGAGATTTGATGCTCAACATCCTGATTTTGCAGCTGACGTGCATAATGAGAGGCTTGGTATTTCATGCAATGGTTTTAATCCATTAGGGCAGATGCTTACTTCGCACAGTATATGGCCAGTTTTTATACACATTTATAATCTTCCCCCATGGTTGTGTATGAAAAAACCTTTTACTTTCATGAGTATACACATATCTGGTCCTTCTGATCCCGACAATGATATTGATGTATATATGCCACCTTTAATAAAAGAGTTGAATCTTCTTTGGGATGTGGGTGTGCGCACATACGATTCATGTTCGAAAGACATATTTCAGATGCGTGTTGCACTTATGTGGACGATCAATGATTTTCTGGCTTATGCAGTGATGTCTGGATAGAGCACGAAGGGAAAACTGTCATGTCTAGTTTTTATGAAGAATACATGATCCAGAAGACTGAAACATCGTTGTAGTTTCAGTTTTATGGGACATCGACGATTCTTTCCAAAGTATCATCCATATAGATTGAATCATCGAAGATTCTATAATACCATAGAGACTGATGATCCACCTCAGCGTATGTCTGGAACTGATGTGCTTAATGAATTGAATGATTTCAAATTTTCATTAGGGAAGGGTCAAATGAAATCTGGAAAGAGAAAGAATGTTTGCACTAAAACCTGTTACAATTGGAGGAAGAAGAGTATCTTTTTTGATTTGCATTATTAGTCAACCAATTTGTTACGTCATTGCTTAGAAGAAATGCATATTGAAATTAATATATGAAAAATGTTGATTTAGGTTCTTTTAATTGTCAAGGGGAAGACAAAAGATGATTTACGTTCTCAGCGTGACTTGGCGGATTGGGGCATCAGACCAGAATTGCATCCTGTGCGTATCAGTGAAAATAAATGGAAAATTCCATGTGCTTCTTATGTTATGACACCTATGAAAAAAAAACAATTTCTGGAAGTATTAGAGACTATTAGAGTTCCTGATGGCTATTCAAGCAACATATCTAGACGGGTCAACAAAAGAGAGTTGAAGCTAAAATCTTTGAAGACTCTTGATTATCACATTCTACTGCATGAGTTGCTTCCAATAGCAATCCATCATCTTTTTTCCAATAATGTAAGGGTGGATATTTTTCAGTTGTGCCATTTGTTGAGAGATCTTTTTTCTAAGAATTTTTCCAAGTATTTCTTCCCAAATATGTTGACAGATGCCCCATTAATTTTGTGTGAGTTGGAGAAAATATATCCTTCATCATTTTTCACATGCATGCTGCATCTGACTGTCCATATTCCCATTGAAATACTTCTCAGAGGACCTGTTTCTTTTCATTGGATGTATCCAACAGAAACAAATATGTTCACATTAAAGTCTTATGTCCGAAAAAAATCATCCCGAAGGTTCTATCATGAACGGTTACCTGGCTCAAGAATTTATGGATTTCTGCTTGATGTATTTTTCTGATCTTACTACAAGATTGAACAGACCAATGATGTAACGCCCCGACCCTAATTACCTAGAGTCGGTGCATTATTACATAACATTGGCATGATCATGAGAAAGATCAAGTCTCGAAAGACCGATTAGTTTAGTAGCCTTGGAATAACTAGATACATCCATAAATTTTTACATTACATCATAAAAAAAACATCTTGTCTTCATATCCCCTCATACTATCCCTGCAGGTCATTCATAAATTACTTCTTCATAATCCTGCGAAAAATAAAACATTGAAAGGGGTGAGCTCGGATGCTCAGTAAGGATAACATTATAGCAGAAGCTTTCATAAATAAGCATAAAACCTTAAGGCAATTTATAATTAAAACAAAAGCCTTTTAAATTTAAACTTCAGCATAAAATGGCGAAGGTAAAATGAAATAATGCCATTTACTTACTCACATGGATATTCTACTAGTCGAATGATCACATGCAATATCAATAACCACTTTCATAATGATGGAATGCATAATGCCAGACTATCATAACCACATAGCCAAGGCCTCGTGCCAAGACTACAAATAAGATTTTGCCAAGGCCTTGTGCCAAGACACTAGTTTGTCTCATGAGACCTACCGATGCATCGAGGAGCTATAACGGGCTCCACCCGTCACTTATTAAGTCCAATGCATTCCTCATATGAATAGGTTTAAGCATAAAATAAACATTCGTATTAAAACTAGCATACGAAATGTCAATACTTTAACCACAAACCATGAATGGTATAAAAATAGAACATCCACAGTCAAACATTACTCATTTGATACAATATGAAAGATTGTATTGTATCACATTAACCTCAATCATGAATAATGAATGATGTTGACATAGATGAAAATAATCATCATAACTTTTTGAGAGAAATATCCCCCTTTTCTTGAAAACTTTTAAAAGTCACACTATTTGTCAAGAAGACATTCAAAAATAGATTTTTGAATCAAAGTGTCCCATACCACTTTGAAACTTTTAAAAGGATTTTTAAATTTAAAACTTTAATGTCCATAAAAATAAATCCTTAAAACCATTTTTAAAATATGGACATTAATGAGCATGATTTAGAAGAATAATTCTTTAAAACATTTTAAAATGGTATTTTGGTTAGAGTTTCTAACCAAAAGAGAAACACTTGAATACAAATAATTGAGGTAATCAAAACATTGTAATATCATGAGAATAAATGAATTCATGATATACTATGTCAAAGTACATTATATACACCACATAAAATTGATTTGGTGTATATCATCAAAGAAGTCTCAATGGAATGTAAATTGAGATGAAATCTCTCATAAAGGTTGTATCCTTAGGTTAAGGATAAATCAACGACATAATTATGTGTGACAAATATAAATACACTAAATATGATTGGATATTCAGTGTAAATCAATAAAAGGATATTCACACATATTCTTGTAAAAACAATACCAACGAATTGGATGTTTAACTCAACAAATGGAGAATGAGTTAAAATTACTCTTATCAAATTCATATCAATGAATTGAGAATTATCAATGGAGTGATTATGTGTATCAAACTTATATCCACAGGAAGGGGAGTGGAAATTATGACATAATCAAATGAATAGTGATTCCACACATAATCTTGGGGTAATATAATCAATGAAATATGCGTAAAGCCAAATGAGTGGAAATTGAAATCTCAAATTCCCTTATTGATTAGGTAACTTAAGAAACATACACCCATGAAAGAATTATCATACCATGATGATGTAAGTACCCATAAATAAAAGTATATAACACAATGAATACAATCATGGGTAGTACACATACACCACATGCAATAATTAAGTGGTGATCAATGGAATTCTCACGGAATTAAAAGTGAGATAAGAAAATCCCTTACTTTGTACTTTTTCCTTGGTCGATGGTAGGTTTACCTCCTTTATAATGGTGAAATAATTGTTATTGAATAATACAAGAATCATTTACTTTAATATGATATCATATATGATCTTTTAACATTGATTTGTTAATAATATCTTAGTATTAACGCCGTTTCGGGTGTTAACTTACTCATTTTCTTTTATATGTTTTGTTACATAAGTCATGTTTGTTGTAACTTATTCATATCCAGAATGATATCAAGTCCTTAAACATCATTTTTAAATCATTAAATGATAATTATACTTGAATGGATACGATGGATAATGAATCTCATCGCGTTCGTGGAGACGGTAGTCCGTACGTACGCACGAACGCTACTTCCATTTAATTTTTTATTTTTAAAAGAATCGAATCCAAATGATACATAGGTATATTACTATTCCAGTATAATATAATATTTTATATATGTTACTTAAGTTCATTAACACCATCCTTTATACGTTCCATGTGTGGTATGAACGAGTCATATCATTTTAAGGGGGCGGTAGTCCGCACTTCCTCAAATGAAATTATCGTATGTATATACGACATGAAACGAATAATGGTATGAAATAAAATGGAATTACAGAAGCTTATATATAAAATATATATCATTAATATCATATTTAATTACAGTTCCATCATAATGGCCACCATGAGAGGCGGTAAGATGTTTTTGAACAATCATCGTTTCGTGAGGCGTTAGTTTTCCATCCACAGAAACATTATGTTCATCATCCATTAGATGGAGTTGTGTGTATGTGTAGTTTGAATACTTCTTATAACAACATCCTAGTATATTGAGGATACTGTTGTTGTTACAAAAGAAGGGAAATAAAAAGAGTTTGGGGGTTGAAGAAGCAAAATAAATGAAAATAATTTAAGAGAAATCGTTACCTTTAATTTAGGTAACTCACTTTGGTTGGAACCAAAGGACTTGTTGAAATGCTTTCTGCCTAAGGGGAAGCTTCCAGGAGGAGGAGAGGGATGTGGGGAGCTTAGTTGGGCAGAGTTTGGACGAGCCAAGTGGCTTGAGAGGTGTGAGGAAATGATAAGGAGGAGTGCCCTTTTATAAGAGGGGTGAGGGGCACCTTTGGAAAAGCTAGAAATATTAATTTATAATAAATTCATATTCGGTTTCCAATGGCTCCAAAGTTGACTATTCAAAGGTTGAGGTGGGGATAGGTCGGAAACAACTCATCCAATAGAATTTAGACAGGTTTGGGTACTTATATTAACCTTATCTTTAAGTATTAACTCTAAGTTAATTAGTTTCACTTTTACAATGTCTCTTTGTATTTTTATATAATATGGTTAATAAACTTACTATATACATCCAAAAGACCCCCAAGTGGTCCATTACTGATTAACCTATCATAATATAAGTCTCTTGGCCGAACCTTAGATATTTAGGAATTTAATATCAATTAATAATATAATATTTGTTTTAAGAACTCTTTTATGTCAATTTTGACACTATTCACTAGTTGATTTTTGTGAAACTCATAACAGATTGATTACTTCGAACAAAGTCAAATAAATCAATCCTAATATATCATATTATCCTAGAAAATTTGTTTAATTCATTAAAAGTTTCATATTATAATTATTTGGGTATTTATAATATCAATTATGTTAATTGTTTACTATTATAGTAATTACTGCATCATCATTGTGTCATAAATAAAATAAATTATTTAGTGTCAAAAAAATTATAAATAAAATATAATTATGTAGGAAATCGTTTTAGCTTTCTAATGAATATTTATAATCTAAAATCCAGCATATATAACCCTATGTAACAATTGTTTTTCTAAAAGATATATGCTTGTGTCATTTTTGTATTCATTTTAACTTAATTAATATAAAGTGTCATTATCACTTACAAGTGGATCCATGGGGTCCCAAAATTGACCCAAAGATGCCCATGGTCGACCATGTATCAACCAATAGGGTTAAGACACATTTTAGGGTAATTTAGTATTATTATAATATTATTTTTTTAACCCTTATTTACCGGATTTACCCTTAACCATGGTAAATAAAATATTTACCGCAGTAATTATTCAAAATGTCTAAAAATAAAAGTTACCTATTTAAACAATTTGGACATCCTGATTCCAAATATGGAATCCATTTTTCTAAATTCAAAACACAGAAGTGGCAGAAATTAATTTAAAATTAATTCCCGCTGTCAAAACAAAAAGCGTGTTTTTAAGAGATAATAACTATCAAAAGATTGACACTTGTTTATGTTCGATTTAATTGTAAAATTATGTCCAATGACCAACATTATATTAAATTGTAAAAATATATTCTAAATATAATTTAAAACCACTCAAATTCACAATTTATCACTATTAATTATTTTGATTAAAAAAGTTGTTTTTAATTAAAATTTAGTAATTTTCATTATTCATCAAAATATGAAAGTTATCCGAAAAGTACCAAAATTTCACCTTAGGCTAAATTCGATATTCCGAATCCAAAAATGAAGTCCATTTTGAAATATAAAATATATATAATTTCAAAAAGTAGGTATTACTATTCATAATGGCTAGTTTGATTGGTTGTGGTGTGTTAAAATCTCGAAGTTGCGTACAATGCACGTCATTGCATTATTCGAAAGGAAACATACCGAGGAAGCTTGGGGTGTTACATTCTCCCCTCCTTCAATAAATTGCGTCCTCGCAATTTTTAAAATTTTTCATGGGAATATAATGGAAAGTCCCACATCGGAAAAAGAGTCAATAAAACTATCACTTTAAAAGAAAGAAAGAGAGGTATAAGGGTCATCCAAGATAACCCATACTAGGATTCCATGTAAGAAAACATGGATATGGATGATAAACTAAGTGTCAAGTTCTGATGGAGAGGGATAGAAATCATCATCAGGAGAAAGTTAACAATGAGAAAACCACAAACTTGTGTTGGGACAAACGACCATTAGTCTCCTAGTAGGAAAGTAAACGGACAACATTTTTCTTTTAAGTTACATTACATAAGGAAGAGTAATTCATTTATGATATTGACTAAGAAAATTATGAGATATACTTACATTTTAAGTAGATTTTCATTCTTTAATAAATTTCCACCACTAACTCATTTTTTTTAAACGATGAGTATTCAAGAAGACTTGGTCACACTGGAAGAGATAGAATAAACTTCTATAGAATCACATGATCCATGAAGGATAAACCATATATTTATATTGTCTTTGAAGATTAATCAAAACCAAAATGGTCAGTGAATGATCTAATGATCCCCCAAAAGGATATTTATTGAGATAAATATGCACTAATCTTAATTTCTAAAATTAAACCAACAATACCCCAAAGTTAAATAGATACCATTCAATAACCAATTGTCCTTAAAATCCTTTAATATAATCCAAACTAATATTGAAACCCAAAACATAGAAGAATTTGATTATGCAGTCTCCCATGTTAAATTGTATCTCCAAATGACATCAGATACTCTTAAAGTCACATACTCAAAAGTAATTAACCTAATCACATATTCTCTATTATAGGTTAATCATTTCCATAAATAACCCAAATCACTATAAATCCACAATAAAAACGTAGATAAAAATCTATCATTACTCCACAAATGAAACCCCATAGTATTCTATTTTCCTTGGGCATATAGTGTTCCCAACAAAGCGAACATCTTCCAAAATAACATTTATCACTTAATCACCAAATCATTTTGCTATACCAAGGGTATTCTTTTGATATGAAATAAGAACCCAAATCAACTTATTATTGATCAATAAAATCATTTAACTAAAAAAAAGTCACACTAACCAGGGACTTCACGTAGTCCAGTGGTAGGCGATAAATCCCAATCGCACTTTGGTTGTGGGTTCGATTCCCATAGCTTTGTCCGACGCGACGGGTTGTCACACGGTCTACGTGTTGTCCTTTTTCAAAAACTATATTTTATAATATTGCCAAAATGAGATAAATTCCTCAAAATACTATATCATAAATTTAACCACAAATGTTATATCATACCTTGAATCTTCATCCCAAATTAGAATAACTTATAATTCTCTCAAACCCCAATGATCATATAAATCCAAATGGTTATTTATACCCATATCCACAAGAGAAGAGACAATTCTTCCTCAAATATCATTCTCACATGGCAAACTGCGGGGTTACAAATACAAGAGAAAATTATTCCATAGTAAACCCATCAACAAGGAGTGCTAATACTTTTTAAACATTTCTCCAACCATTTATTCCCACATAGCTTCTTCTTTGACCAAGAAAATATCTTATAGAATAGGACATTCACTCGGGTAATGGCCAGGTCCCCTACATTTACGGCAAATGACTGTAAATGGACTCTTGGGACCATTTTTATCTTCTTCCATAGTACTCTTCATTTTTCTTCGGCAATTCTTTACTTTATGTCCTTCCTTCCCGCACGTAAAACATTTCGTTGTCCCATTGAGACACTTTCCTGGGTGTCTCTTTCCACATTTCCTGCATGATGAAAATTGAGGGTTCTTTTCTCCATGGTCTCCATTGCTGGAGCTCTTATCATTTATCACCTTTCTCTTCCTTGTTGAGTCTGGGAGTTGGTTAATATATATGCTGTTGATCATATTTTTGGAAAACTGATTTGGCATAAAGACGATATCTTTTACGCCTATCAACATTCCATTTTGTTGCTCATTGCCACCACCGTTCCCATCTTGTACATCATTCTCAAAGTCACTATGACTTCCTTGGAATCCAGCCATTGACTAAAACCATAAAGCATTGTGTGAGTAATAGTAGTCGTAAAATCATTTATAGATTAAAATGTCACCATATTCTCAATTTGAAACATATTAGGATTAACCAAGGTCATTTACTCTCATCTTATATATATATTACTTAAATTGGTTTGTAAAGAAAATGTAAATTATCCTAAGCATATCCCCCGGGAGTGTCGTAACCAAGAGTGCAGCAAGGCCCGTTGTCGTGCACCAGTTCCCGTTTGAGTCTAGATCAAAGCGGTGTTTTCGGGTTTTACCCCTAGGTACATCTGTGCCAGAGCCGCCTCTACCTGCTCGTATCCAGACAGGGATGTATTTCTCGGAAAACTCACAAAATCTCTACAATACCAAAATTCTAGGAAGTTCTTTTATACTAATCCTCAAAGTTCATCTTAGGTCTACGTGCTCTAATCAGAGTTTATCTAAATCTAGCTACCAAGGTTTGTACTAAACTTCCTCTGATACCAACTGTAACTGTAAAGACCCGTAAAATTCAAGGGAAATTTTTTCTTAATTTTCTTTAGAATTTTACAAGAGCGCGGTTTCAGACGGCACCTGATTCCGAGGCCCGGAGTGCCCGGAATTAATTTCTGAAGTTTGGCTCGGGTACGTTCAGTGAACGAACGAGCGGGAATTCCTAACTTTTGATCCGGTGCTCGGAATTGAAATCCGAGGGCACCGATGAACTCGCAACGCCGATATTCGCTTAAAGAGACCTTTTCGGGAGTTGTGTTTGTTGCGGGTTGAAAGTTAAGTTTTGGGGTTTTCTGTTAAGTTAAATAAAATTTGTGTAAGACAAATTTTATTTTTAGATTGTTAAAAACCTACCTAAGGGGGTTGGAAGTGGGACCCACACCCACTTAACCTCCCTTGGGAGGATTAAGTGTGGTGGGGCCCACACGAACCCCTAGACTTTTCAAGTTCCCTTAACCCCCTCTTAATTGGCTTAAGTTACTCTTAATTAATTATGGGAGTTAAACCTTTTTGAATTTCAAACATTTGAAATTCTTTTGTGTTATGTGTTAATAAAATAAGAAGTAGTCTTATTTTATTTTGAGTTCTTTGTTTGTCATTTGGAGAGCTTCCTCTTCATCTTCAAACTCTGACGAAGAACGAAGAACGCTCAAACTCCGACGAAGAACGACGCATCTCTTCTTCGTCCTCGGTGTCAACAAGAGGGAACGCCGCTTCCTCCTCGGACCTTCTTCGTCGGCAAACGAAGATCCGCCAACGACATGTCTCTTCGGGCATATCTCTTCGTCAACGGATTTGACGAACGACGACCGCGACGCCCGACCTCCGCGACGCCGTCTTCCGCGGAACGTAGACGAATCTTCGAATCTTAAACCCGAGGTAGGGGTTGTTGATTTCATTTTGGTTTCCTTATTCCTTTTCTTGCTCGTGGATCGCATGTCTACGTGAGGTATTTAAATATTTTATATAAGTGTTATTGTTAACGCGAGGGGGGCCGGACCGCACGAACACGGCCGAACCCCCCTCCATCGTTTATGTTTATTCATGCGGGTGGAAGCAAGTGGCGTGGTGCCGTCGCACCACGCGGATGATCGTACAAATAATTTACGCGGCGCCGTCGCGCTACGTCAAGGAAAAATCTTCAAGAACGCGACGCCGTCGCGCCGCGTTGAAAAGAATCATGGCATGGCGAAGGGGGCGCGGTGCCGTCGCACCGCGCCGGACGACGAACACCGCGGCCGGTTCCGGGCCGCGGCGGGACGAGAAGACCGCGGCCGGTTCCGGGCCGCGGCGGGACGAGGAGACCGCGGCCGGTTCCGGGCCGCGGCTGAAGGGAAGACCGGCGGCCGGGCCGCCGGCATCGGAAGCCGAAGAGGGGACCGGAAATTCCGGTCCCGTTGGAGAAAACCGGCCGGCCAGCTGGCCGGCCGGATGCCGTTAAACCGGGGAATTAATTCCCCGGTCAGCATGTAAAAACCCCCCTCTTAAAGAGGGGGGGGGGGCGGTTCTTGAGGGAAGGGGGCAGCCGCCCCCTTGGTTCGGCGCCAGCAGGCCCCTCCACGTGAGGGGGGGGGGGGGGTTTAAAAGAACCGGCGCGGCACAAAGGCCGCGCCACTTTGAAGAACCGCGGGGCTTAGCCCCCGTGTGCGCAGCCCCACGTGCGGCGCCAGGCGCCGCCGCCGCGCCGCCCCAGGGGGGGGGGGGGTCGGGCCGGGTCGGCCCCTTACCCGGACCCCCCGTTTCGAACCAGTTTTGGTTTTTGGCTCATAACATGAGCCTCGGACCTCCGAATGACGAACCGTCTGCGGCAACGCGATCCTTGAATCGAGACGGTCGTTTCGGTATATCGCACTCAAGGTTTCGGTTTACTTTGTGTTCGGCCGGGTTGGTTCGTTCACGAAACCAACCGGGCCTTCGGAGCGGAAACGCTCATATCTTGAGCTACGGACGTCCGATTGACGTGCCGTCAGTCGCGTAGTGTTCCTCTTAGTGAGAAAGATCTTTTGGCATACTCCGCCCGAGGTTTGGACGCAGGTGGAGTACGGTCGGGTTGGTTTTTCCTTAAAAACCAACCGGGCCCCGGAGACGAAAATGCCAATAACTCTCAGACCGGGCGTCCGATCGACGCGCCGTCTGTTGCGTTGAGTTCCTGTTGACGATACGGAACTTTTGGATACATCAACTCTGATCTTTGTGACAGTTGATGTATCAGCCTCTCGGCTCGTGGAGCGGACCCTCCGTACGAGCTTGCTGTGTGCGGGAACCCTAGTGCTGGCTGCGACTGTTCTACTGCTACGACTGCTACTGTGACTGCGACGACGACAGTACAGAGATCCTGTGTGGATTCGACGACGACAGTACAGAGATCCTGTGTGGATTCGACGACGACGACTACAGCACTCAGCGATCCTACGTGGATCAGTGATACAGGTCCTGTGTGGGCCCGATCCTGTGTGGGTCCTTGCGCTCAGCGGTTCTGTGTGAGCCAGCGCCTACAGGTCCTGTGTGGGCCCGATCCTGTGTGGGTCTTCTACGGGGGTTAGTTACCTATCGATCCTTCGTGGGTCCGACGACTTAGATGGATCAGTGATCATCTTTATCGTCCTCTGAAGAAGTATACCTGTGTGAGCTGAATCCTGTTGCTTTCCTGTGTGGATTGTGTTGTGCAATCCTGTGTGGATTATGTTTTGCTTTCCTATGTGGAATACGTATACTTTCCTGCGTGGACTGAGTTGTACTTGGGCTCGGAGGTTGGAGCATTTTTTTTGAAATGATGACTTAGGTATATGTATGGGCATATACCTAAGCAGTGTCGGTTGTTACTTCGTGATTGTACTTTTCTTCATGGTTTATCCTTTGTGGATTTGAGAGACCTTCAGGGGTCTCGGGGTCCCTACTGAGTAGCTTATACTCACCCCTGCACGGGCTTCGCCCGCACTACGTTGTGTTGGTTGCAGACGACGGACAGCGTTGACCTTAGCTGAGGCCTACAGAGCGGGACGGTACCCGGAGGAGGACCACTGGGCGGGACGTGCTCGGAGTGGACGGTGGGACCCGTGGAGCAGAGGAGCTTTCTGTACCCACCCTTCAGGTGGGATTTCCAGTGGACAGCTCGGAGTAGCGGCTTTTACTTTTCAGTTGCTGTTTTTCCCTTTTCGAGTTGTACTTTACTTTCAGTTTGGGTTTGTTTACTGGCCCATTTACTTTTCCTCACTTTCAGTTGTACTCTGCTTGCTTAGTGTTTACTTTCCGCTTGTTTACTCTGTGGTGTGTGTTTACTTTTCAAAGGCAATGCCTTCCCTTTTTACCGGGATTTACGCCTTGGTGCTAGTTGCCAGCCCCTGGCCTATGGAAGGCGGGCTTGGGGTAGTCACGGCACGGACCCCGAGGGCGGGTCGTGACAAATTGGTATCAGAGGAGTTCGGTTCTACCGCGAACTCTGATCTTTTCTATGTGAAGCAATAATGTTTAGCGTATTGAGTGTGGTTATCAGTCCAGGGAGTCCAGTGTTGGTGCGGCGGCCGACGTATCCGTACACCAGGACCCTGACTTCTGATTTCTGACTTAATGCACGAAAACATTGATTGCGTGTGTGTTTCAAAGTTTTCTTTGTGATTACTTATATCAGCTCACCAGGTATACTGTTCTAACTGTGACGCACCTGTTTCCTTTTCAGGATGGCCCCACGACGGCAACCAGCTAGGGTTCCGAGAGTCGAGTGTGACGACAGCCCACCGAGCGATGAGGCCTCGGTGCAGGGCCCTTTTCCAGTAGTGGCACCGGCGGTAGCTTTACCCGCCGATCCCCCGATGCTTCCAGCAGCAGCCGCTGACGATGCACGTCGCCTCAGCGCACTGCATGAGTTTCAGCGCCAGCGACCGCCCAGGTTTCGCGGGGAGACGGATCCCCAGGCAGCAGAGGACTGGCTGGAGGCAGTGGTTCGAGTGTTTAGGCTAGTGAGGACACCAGCAGACCTCATGGTGATCCTCGCTGCGAGCCTACTACACACAGCTGCTGGACGATGGTGGAGCTTGATGCTCCAGGTGCACGATGAGGCATCTCTACTTTGGACGGACTTTGAGAGCCTCTTCCGCTCGGAGTTCGTCCCAGCCACCCTTCGTGCGGTGCGTATCCAGGAGCTTCTACAGCAGCGGCAGGGCAGCATGACGGTCGCTCAGTACTCGGCGAGATTTACCGATCTCTCGCGCTACTCGACCGACATGGTACGGGACCCATTCTTCCGGGCCCGGACCTTCGAGCAGGGTTTGAGACACGAGATCAGGGCATCGCTGATCTCCCTCAGCATACCGACTCAGACAGGAGTACTGGAGCGGGCCCTTCTGATCGAGAGCTTCCTTGCTGAGTCTACACCAGCACAGAGACCCACCGCAGGGCGGCACGTGGCAGAGTCATCTGCAGCAGGCAGTCGACGGATGACTCAGGGGTCCAGACAGACCAGACCTTTGGGCAGACGATCTCAGGGCACTGGCTCAGCAGTGCGGGGCACACAGCGCGGAGCCAGTCTTCCGAGAGGCAGACAGTGCTACTCATGCGGCGGACAGGGCCACATGGCTCGCGACTGCCCGACCCGTCGTGCCGAGGAGCAGCAGTCAGTTGATGGACCACCGAGGCAGAGGCAGAGGGTCGACCGTGGCGGTCCGCAGGGAGGAGGCGGACGAGGCAGAGGAGCTGGACGAGCAGCTGGTGGTGGCCGACGCTTTGAGGCTCTACCACCACCACCACCAGGTGGTCCACCCCGACCACAGGGAGCTGGTGGGCAGCGACAGGCACAGCTTCAGGCAGCAGAGGCCTACGACCACGGCGCACCCGAGATGATTCGAGGTACTATCTGTGTCTATTCCACCCTTGCTGCAGTTCTTATAGACACAGGAGCGAGTCACTCTTTCATAGCCGCTGCCCTTGTTCGGAGCTCGGAGATTCCGACAGAGCCGTTGGCTCGATCCTTACGGCTAGAGACTCCTACGGGAGCAGACTCGACGATTACGCACTGGTGCCGGCAGTGTGAGCTTACTCTAGGAGGCGAGAGCTTCGGCTGGGATCTTCTTGTAGCAGCGTCGAGGCCTTACGACGTCATCTTGGGCATGGATTGGCTGTCTACGGTCCATGCACAGATTGACTGTTTTAGGCGCAAGGTGCGATGTGTACGCACCGACGGGAGCAGGTTCACCTTCACCGGCGAGAAGGGAGCCTTAGCAGCATAGGATGGACTTCCGCGGAGGAGAGGACAGCCCATCACTCATCAGTTGGCTAGCCTTATCCTTGGAGCAGTTGACGTGCAGAGTCCTGGTTTTCCTGCAGTGGTGGATCAGTTTGCGGACGTTTTTCCTGACGACGTACCAGGGCTACCTCCTCGCAGAGAGGTAGACTTTTATATTGACTTGTACCCCGGGACAGCCCCGATATCCACTCCAGCATATCGGATGGCCCCCGCCGAGCTTCGAGAGCTACGGGTACAGTTGGAGGACTTGCAGGGCAAGGGGTTCATCCGACCCAGTGTTTCACCCTGGGCTTCACCGATATTGTTCGCCAAGAAGGCGGACGGGAGCTTGCGACTTTGTGTTGACTATCGTCGCCTGAACCAGGTGACAGTGAGGAACAAGTATCCGCTACCGAGGATTGATGACCTCTTTGATCAGCTCAAGGGAGCACGGTGGTTCTCGAAGATAGACCTCAGGTCAGGCTATCATCAGCTCAGAGTCAGAGACGAGGATGTGCAGAAGACGGCCTTCAGATGTCGGTATGGCCACTATGAGTTCTTGGTTATGCCTTTCGGTGTAACCAATGCTCCAGCAGTGTTCATGGCTCTCATGAACAGGATCTTTCAGCCATACCTCGATCGGTTTGTCGTAGTCTTCATCGACGACATTCTGATTTACTCTACGACAGAGGAGGAGCACGCCTATCACTTGCGAGTTGTTCTTGACACACTCCGAGAGCACCAGCTTTATGGTAAGCTCTCGAAGTGCCAGTTCTGGATACGTGAGGTCCACTTTTTGGGACACGTTATCTCTGAGGCGGGAGTTGCAGTGGATCCCGCGAAGATTGAGGCTGTGTTAGCATGGGAGCCACCCAGGAGCGTGACTGAGGTTCGGAGTTTCTTGGGACTAGCTGGATACTATCGGAGATTTGTGCCGAACTTCTCCAGAGTTGCGGCATCACTCACAACTTTGACGAAGAAGGGGAAACCCTTCGTGTGGTCAGACAGTTGTCAGCAGAGCTTCCAGGAGCTGAGACAGAGATTGACTAGCGCACCTATCTTGAGGTTGCCTGAGGAGGGAGTAGGGTACGTAGTCTACTGCGATGCATCAGGGACCGGACTCGGATGTGTTCTGATGCAGGAGCGGGCAGTGATCGCTTATGGATCACGTCAGTTGAGGACGCATGAGCAGAACTACGCTACCCATGACCTGGAGTTAGCAGCAGTGGTCTTCGCTCTGAAGACATGGCATCATTATCTGATGGGCGAGCGCTTTACAGTCTTTTCCGATCATCAGAGTCTCAGGTATATCTTCTCGCAGAAGGACCTAAACCTGAGACAGCGGCGATGGATCGAGTTCCTCCAGGACTATGACTTTGAGATAGTCTATACTCCTGGGAAGGGGAACGTAGTAGCCGATGCCCTCAGCAGGAGGACGGGAATTCAGCTACTTGAGGAGGCGACGGAGCAGCTAGCCTCTTTGCAGATATCCTTCGTGGATAGAGATGGAGCAGCCTTTCTTCAGTCTCTCACAGTCACCCCTCCACTACTGCAGCGGGTCAGAGAAGCACAGCATGGGGACGTTGACTGTGAGACGCGGCGTGCACAGATATCCTCGGGACAGGCACCTGATGGTTTCTCCCTTGGAGCAGAGCACGACATCCTTTTCAGAGGACGTACCATGGTACCAGTCGCATTGCGAGAGGAAGTGCTGAGAGAGTTTCACACATCTCCTTTGGCGGTACATCCTGGAGTGGCGAAGATGTACCAGGACCTCAGACGACAGCACTGGTGGCCGGGCATGAAGAAGGCAGTAGCAGAGTTCGTTTCTCGATGCCTCACCTGCCAGCAGGTGAAGGCTGAGCATCAGGTACCAGCAGGCTTGGTACAACCCTTGGAGGTTCCGGAGTGGAAGTGGGACGGCATATCGATGGACTTCGTGATTGGACTTCCACGCACTTCCAGTGGTCACGACTCCATCTGGGTGATTATTGACCGACTCACCAAGTCGGCACACTTCTTACCCATCAGAGAGCAGGGCTCAGTGGAGAGCTTGGGACGTCTCTACGTTCAGGAGATTGTGCGGCTCCACGGCGTGCCATCATCTATCGTTTCCGATCGAGATGCCCGCTTTACTTCCCGGCTTTGGAAGGGGTTACAGGAGGCGTTCGGTACGCAGCTACGTCTTAGCACAGCTTTTCACCCTCAGACGGATGGTCAGACGGAGAGGACCATTCAGACTCTCGAGGACATGCTCCGTGCATGTGTCCTCGACTTTGGTCGTAGCTGGGAGGACCACCTACCCTTGGTGGAGTTCGCGTACAACAACAGCTACCACTCCACCATCGGGATGGCACCGTACGAGGCGTTGTACGGCCGACCATGTAGATCTCCTTTGTGCTGGACAGACCCTGGAGAGTCAGCACTGGTGGGACCGGAGATGGTCCAGGCCACGACAGAGAAGGTCCAGGTCATCCAGGAGCGGATGAGGACAGCTCAGAGCCGGCAGAAGTCATACGCTGATAGGAGGCGGAGGCCACTGGAGTTCGAGGATGGCGACCACGTCTTCTTGCGGGTCTCACCTCGACATGGTATTCGGAGATTTGGCCGAGGCGGCAAGTTATCTCCGCGCTTCATCAGACCCTTCCAGATTCTCAGCAGGATTGGCGAGGTGGATTATCGCCTGGCTCTACCACCTCAGTTGCACCGGGTGCACGACGTCTTCCACGTATCCCAACTGAGGAGATACGTGCACGACCCGACGCACATCATTGACCATGGGGAGCTTGACGTTGACGATGGGGCGACTTTTACGGAGGTCCCGGTGGAGATAGAGGATCGACAGGAGCGGGTCCTGCGTGGGCGATCGATTCCTCTTGTGCACATCAGATGGCAGCACGGGAATCTCCAGGAGAGCACATGGGAGCGGGAGGCTCAGATGCGTGCTCAGTACCCTCATTTGTTTCCCTAGTTTTTGTTGTATCTTTACGGGGACGTAAAGCCCTGAGGTGGGAGTAATGTAAAGACCCGTAAAATTCAAGGGAAATTTTTTCTTAATTTTCTTTAGAATTTTACAAGAGCGCGGTTTCAGACGGCACCTGATTCCGAGGCCCGGAGTGCCCGGAATTAATTTCTGAAGTTTGGCTCGGGTACGTTCAGTGAACGAACGAGCGGGAATTCCTAACTTTTGATCCGGTGCTCGGAATTGAAATCCGAGGGCACCGATGAACTCGCAACGCCGATATTCGCTTAAAGAGGCCTTTTCGGGAGTTGCGTTTGTTGCGGGTTGAAAGTTAAGTTTTGGGGTTTTCTGTTAAGTTAAATAAAATTTGTGTAAGACAAATTTTATTTTTAGATTGTTAAAAACCTACCTAAGGGGGTTGGAAGTGGGACCCACACCCACTTAACCTCCCTTGGGAGGATTAAGTGTGGTGGGGCCCACACGAACCCCTAGACTTTTCAAGTTCCCTTAACCCCCTCTTAATTGGCTTAAGTTACTCTTAATTAATTATGGGAGTTAAACCTTTTTGAATTTCAAACATTTGAAATTCTTTTGTGTTATGTGTTAATAAAATAAGAAGTAGTCTTATTTTATTTTGAGTTCTTTGTTTGTCATTTGGAGAGCTTCCTCTTCATCTTCAAACTCTGACGAAGAACGAAGAACGCTCAAACTCCGACGAAGAACGACGCCTCTCTTCTTCGTCCTCGGTGTCAACAAGAGGGAACACCGCTTCCTCCTCGGACCTTCTTCATCGGCAAACGAAGATCCGCCAACGACGTGTCTCTTCGGGCATATCTCTTCGTCAACGGATTTGACGAACGACGACCGCGACGCCCGACCTCCGCGACGCCGTCTTCCGCGGAACGTAGACGAATCTTCGAATCTTAAACCTGAGGTAGGGGTTGTTGATTTCATTTTGGTTTCCTTATTCCTTTTCTTGCTCGTGGATCGCATGTCTACGTGAGGCATTTAAATATTTTATATAAGTGTTATTGTTAACGCGAGGGGGGCCGGACCGCACGAACACGGCCGAACCCCCCTCCATCGTTTATGTTTATTCATGCGGGTGGAAGCAAGTGGCGTGGTGCCGTCGCACCACGCGGATGATCGTACAAATAATTTACGCGGCGCCGTCGCGCTACGTCAAGGAAAAATCTTCAAGAACGCGACGCCGTCACGCCGCGTTGAAAAGAATCATGGCATGGAGAAAGGGGCGCGGTGCCGTCGCACCGCGCCGGACGACGAACACCGCGGCCGGTTCCGGGCCGCGGCGGGACGAGAAGACCGCGGCCGGTTCCGGGCCGCGGCGGGACGAGGAGACCGCGGCCGGTTCCGGGCCGCGGCTGAAGGGAAGACCGGCGGCCGGGCCGCCGGCGTCGGAAGCCGAAGAGGGGACCGGAAATTCCGGTCCCGTTGGAGAAAACCCGCCGGCCAGCTGGCCGGCCGGATGCCGTTAAACCGGGGAATTAATTCCCCGGTCAGCATGTAAAAACCCCCCTCTTAAAGAGGGGGGGGGGGGGGGGGTTCTTGAGGGAAGGGGGCAGCCGCCCCCTTGGTTCGGCGCCAGCATGCCCCCCCACGTGAGGGGGGGGGGGGTGGTTTTAAAAGAACCGGCGCGGCCCAAAGGCCGCACCACTTTGAAGAACCGCGGGGCTTAGCCCCCGCGTGCGCAGCCCCACGTGCGGCGCCAGGCGCCGCCGCCGCGGCCCGCCGCCGCCGCGGCCCGCCGCCGCCGCAGCCCGCCGCCGCCGCCGCCCGCCGCCGCCGCCGCGCCGCCCCAGGGGGGGGGGGGGTCGGGCCGGGTCGGCCCGGACCCGGACCCCCCGTTTCGAACCAGTTTTGGTTTTTGGCTCATAACTTGAGCCTCGGACCTCCGAATGACGAACCGTCTGCGGTAACGCGATCCTTGAATCGAGACGGTCGTTTCAGTATATCGCACTCAAGGTTTCGGTATACTTTGAGTTCGGCCGGGTTGGTTCGTTCACGAAACCAACCGGGCCTTCGGAGCGGAAACGCTCATATCTTGAGCTACGGACGTCCGATTGACGTGCCGTCAGTCGCGTAGTGTTCCTCTTAGTGAGACGGATCTTTTGGCATACTCCGCCCGAGGTTTGGACGCAGGTGGAGTACGGTCAGGTTGGTTTTGCCTTAAAAACCAACCGGGCCCCGGAGACGAAAATGCCAATAACTCTCAGACCGGGCGTCCGATCGACGCGCCGTCTGTTGCGTTGAGTTCCTGTTGACGATACGGAACTTTTGGATACATCAACTCTGATCTTTGTGACAGTTGATGTATCAGCCTCTCGGCTCGTGGAGTGGACCCTCCGTACGAGCTTGCTGTGTGCGGGAACCCTAGTGTTGGCTGCGACTGTTCTACTGCTACGACTGCTACTGTGACTGCGACGACAACAGTACAGAGATCCTGTGTGGATTCGACGACGACAGTACAGAGATCCTGTGTGGATTCGACGACGACGACTACAGCACTCAGCGATCCTACGTGGATCAGTGCTACAGGTCCTGTGTGGGCCCGATACTGTGTGGGTCCTTGCGCTCAGCGGTTCTGTGTGAGCCAGCGCCTACAGGTCCTGTGTGGGCCCGATCCTGTGTGGGTCTTCTGCGGGGGTTAGTTACCTATCGATCCTTCGTGGGTCTGACGACTTAGATGGATCAATGATCATCTTTATCGTCCTCTGAAAAAGTATACCTGTGTGAGCTGAATCCTGTTGCTTTCCTGTGTGGATTGTGTTGTGCAATCCTGTGTGGATTATGTTTTGCTTTCCTATGTGGAATACGTATACTTTCCTGCGTGGACTGAGTTGTACTTGGGCTCGGAGGTTGGAGCATTTTTTTTGAAATGATGACTTAGGTATATGTATGGGCATATACCTAAGCAGTGTCGGTTGTTACTTCGTGATTGTACTTTTCTTCGTGGTTTATCCTTTGTGGATTTGAGAGACCTTCAGGGGTCTCGGGGTCCCTACTGAGTAGCTTATACTCACCCCTGCACGGGCTTCGCCCGCACTACGTTGTGTTGGTTGCGGACGACGGACAACGTTGACCTTAGCTGAGGCCTACAGAGCGGGACGGTACCCGGAGGAGGACCACTGGGCGGGACGTGCTCGGAGTGGACGGCGGGACCCGTGGAGCAGAGGAGCTTTCTGTACCCACCCTTCAGGTGGGATTTCCAGTGGACAGCTCGGAGTAGCGGCTTTTACTTTTCAGTTGCTGTTTTTCCCTTTTCGAGTTGTACTTTACTTTCAGTTTGGGTTTGTTTACTGGCCCATTTACTTTTCCGCACTTTCAGTTGTACTCTGCTTGCTTAGTGTTTACTTTCCGCTTGTTTACTCTGTGGTGTGTGTTTACTTTTCAAAGGCAATGCCTTCCCTTTTTACCGGGATTTACGCCTTGGTGCTAGTCGCCAGCCCCTGGCCTATGGAAGGCGGGCTTGGGGTAGTCACGGCACGGACCCCGAGGGCGGGTCGTGACAGTAACGCCCCGACCCTAATTACCTAGAGTCGGTGCATTATTACATAACATTGGCATGATCATGAGAAAAATCAAGTCTCGAAAGACCGATTAGTTTAGTAGCCTTGGAATAACTAGATACATCCATAAATTTTTACATTACATCATAAAAAAAACATCTTGTCTTCATAGCCCCTCATACTATCCCTGCAGGTCATTCATAAATTACTTCTTCATAATCCTGGGAAAAATAAAACATTGAAAGGGGTGAGCTCGGATGCTCAGTAAGGATAACATTATAGCAGAAGCTTTCATAAATAAGCATAAAACCTTAAGGCAATTTATAACTAAAACAAAAGCCTTTTAAATTTAAACTTCAGCATAAAATGGCGAAGGTAAAATGAAATAATGCCATTTACTTACTCACATGGATATTCTACTAGTCGAATGATCACATGCAATATCAATAACCACTTTCATAATGATGGAATGCATAATGCCAGACTATCATAACCACATAGCCAAGGCCTCGTGCCAAGACTACAAATAAGATTTTGCCAAAGCCTTGTGCCAAGACACTAGTTTGTCTCATGAGACCTACCGATGCATCGAGGAGCTATAACGGGCTCCACCCGTCACTTATTAAGTCCAATGCATTCCTCATATGAATAGGTTTAAGCATAAAATAAACATTCGTATTAAAACTAGCATACGAAATGTCAATACTTTAACCACAAACCATGAATGGTATAAAAATAGAACATCCACAGTCAAACATTACTCATTTGATACAATATGAAAGATTGTATTGTATCACATTAACCTCAATCATGAATAATGAAGGATGTTGACATAGATGAAAATAATCATCATAACTTTTTGAGAGAAATATCCCCCTTTTCTTGAAAACTTTTAAAAGTCACACTATTTGTCAAGAAGACATTCAAAAATAGATTTTTGAATCAAAGTGTCCCATACCACTTTGAAACTTTTAAAAGGATTTTTAAATTTAAAACTTTAATGTCCATAAAAATAAATCCTTAAAACCATTTTTAAAATATGGACATTAATGAGCATGATTTAGAAGAATAATTCTTTAAAACATTTTAAAATGGTATTTTGGTTAGAGTTTCTAACCAAAATAGAAACACTTGAATACAAATAATTGAGGTAATCAAAACATTGTAATATCATGAGAATAAATGAATTCATGATATACTATGTCAAAGTACATTATATACACCACATAAAAGTGATTTGGTGTATATCATCAAAGAAGTCTCAATGGAATGTAAATTGAGATGAAATCTCTCATAAAGGTTGTATCCTTAGGTTAAGGATAAATCAACGACATAATTATGTGTGACAAATATAAATACACTAAATATGATTGGATATTCAGTGTAAATCAATAAAAGGATATTCACACATATTCTTGTAAAAACAATACCAACGAATTTGATGTTTAACTCAACAAATGGAGAATGAGTTAAAATTACTCTTATCAAATTCATATCAATGAATTGAGAATTATCAATGGAGTGATTATGTGTATCAAACTTATATCCACAGGAAGGGGAGTGGAAATTATGACATAATCAAATGAATAGTGATTCCACACATAATCTTGGGGTAATATAATCAATGAAATATGCGTAAAGCCAAATGAGTGGAAATTGAAATCTCAAATTCCCTTATTGATTAGGTAACTTAAGAAACATACACCCATGAAAGAATTATCATACCATGATTATGTAAATACCCATAAATAAAAGTATATAACACAATGAATACAATCATGGGTAGTACACATACACCACATGCAATAATTAAGTGGTGATCAATGGAATTCTCACGGAATTAAAAGTGAGATAAGAAAATCCCTTACTTTGTACTTTTTCCTTGGTCGATGGTAGGTTTACCTCCTGTATAATGGTGAAATAATTGTTATTGAATAATACAAGAATCATTTACTTTAATATGATATCATATATGATCTTTTAACATTGATTTGTTAATAATATCTTAGTATTAACGCCGTTTCGGGTGTTAACTTACTCATTTTCTTTTATATGTTTTGTTACATAAGTCATGTTTGTTGTATCTTATTCATATCCAGAATGATATCAAGTCCTTAAACATCATTTTTAAATCATTAAATGATAATTATACTTGAATGGATACGATGGATAATGAATCTCATCGCGTTCGTGGAGACGGTAGTCCGTACGTACGCACGAACGCTACTTCCATTTAATTTTTTATTTTTAAAAGAATCGAATCCAAATGATACATAGGTATATTACTATTCCAGTATAATATAATATTTTATATATGTTACTTAAGTTCATTAACACCATCCTTTATACGTTCCATGTGTGGTATGAACGAGTCATATCATTTTAAGGGGGCGGTAGTCCGCACTTCCTCAAATGAAATTATCGTATGTATATACGACATGAAACGAATAATGGTATGAAATAAAATGGAATTACAGAAGCTTATATATAAAATATATATCATTAATATCATATTTAATTACAGTGCCATCATAATGGCCACCATGAGAGGCGGTAAGATGTTTTTGAACAATCATCGTTTCGTGAGGCGTTAGTTTGCCATCCACAGAAACATTATGTTCATCATCCATTAGATGGAGTTGTGTGTATGTGTAGTTTGAATACTTCTTATAACAACATCCTAGTATATTGAGGATACTGTTGTTGTTACAAAAGAAGGGAAATAAAAAGAGTTTGGGGGTTGAAGAAGCAAAATAAATGAAAATAATTTAAGAGAAATCGTTACCTTTAATTTAGGTAACTCACTTTGGTTGGAACCAAAGGACTTGTTGAAATGCTTTCTGCCTAAGTAGAAGCTTCAAGGAGGAGGAGAGGGATGTGGGGAGATTATTTGGGCAGAGTTTGGACGAGCCAAGTGGCTTGAGAGGTGTGAGGAAATGAGAAGGAGGAGTGCCCTTTTATAAGAGGGGTGAGGGGCACCTTTGGAAAAGCTAGAAATATTAATTTATAATAAATTCATATTCGGTTTCCAATGGCTCCAAAGTTGACTATTCAAAGGTTGAGGTGGGGATAGGTCTGAAAAAACTCATCCAATAGAATTTAGACAGGTTTGGGTACTTATATTAACCTTATCTTTAAGTATTAACTCTAAGTTAATTAGTTTCACTTTTACAATGTCTCTTTGTATTTTTATATAATATGGTTAATAAACTTACTATATACATCCAAAAGACCCCCAAGTGGTCCATTAATGATTAACCTATCATAATATAAGTCTCTTGGCCGAACCATAGATATTTAGGAATTTAATATCAACTAATAATATAATATTTGTTTTAAGAACTCTTTTATGTCAATTTTGACACTATTCACTAGTTGATTTTTGTGAAACTCATAACAGATTGATTACTTCGAACAAAGTCAAATAAATCAATCCTAATATATCATATTATCCTAGAAAATTTGTTTAATTCATTAAAAGTTTCATATTATAATTATTTGGGTATTTATAATATCAATTATGTTAATTTTTTACTATTTTAGTAGTTACTGCATCATCATTGTGTCATAAATAAAATAAATTATTTAATGTCAAAAAAATTATAAATAAAATATAATTATGTAGGAAATCTTTTTAGCTTTCTAATGAATATTTATAATCTAAAATCCAGAATATATAACCCTATGTAACAATTGTTTTGCTAAAAGATATATGCTTGTGTCATTTTTGTATTCATTTTAACTTAATTAATATAAAGTGTCATTATCACTTACAAGTGGATCCATGGGGTCCCAAAATTGACCCAAAGATGCCCATGGTCGACCATGTATCAACCAATAGGGTTAAGACACATTTTAGGGTAATTTAGTATTATTATAATATTATTTTTTTAACCCTTATTTACCGGATTTACCCTTAACCATGGTAAATAAAATATTTACCGCAGTAATTATTCAAAATGTCTAAAAATAAAAGTTACCTATTTAAACAATTTGGACATCCTGATTCCAAATATGGAATCCATTTTTCTAAAATCAAAACACAGAAGTGGCAGAAATTAATTTAAAATTAATTCCCGCTGTCAAAACAAAAAGCGTGTTTTTAAGAGATAATAACTATCAAAAGATTGACACTTGTTTATGTTCGGTTTAATTGTAAAATTATGTCCAATGACCAACATTATATTAAATGGTAAAAATATATTCTAAATATAATTTAAAACCACTCAAATTCACAATTTATCACTATTAATTATTTTGATTAAAAAAGTTGTTTTTAATTAAAATTTAGTAATTTTCATTATTCATCAAAATATGAAAGTTATCCGAAAAGTACCAAAATTTCACCTTAGGCTAAATTCGATATTCCGAATCCAAAAATGAAGTCCATTTTGAAATATAAAATATATATAATTTCAAAAAGTAGGTATTACTATTCATAATGGCTAGTTTGATTGGTTGTGGTGTGTTAAAATCTCGAAGTTGCGTACAATGCACGCCATTGCATTATTCGAAAGGAAACATACCGAGGAAGCTTGGGGTGTTACAAATGAGAAATGAAGAAGAATAGTATGAGAAAATTGAACCCATTTTTCCATCACTTCCTCAAATAGGAGGAATTCCCGGATCATATACATTCAAGACATTAAGCCATGAAGAGCGGGAGATGGCACATCACACAGTTTTTTTCAACTGTGATTTGTTCGATGACTATATCAGGTAACAAAAATGATTATATATATCGTACATATATATCTGTTAAACAATTCATATTTTTTATCTACAGGGAACATAAAACAATGATAAATAGGAAGCATCGTTCTTTATCTTTGATAAGGAGAGAGACTTTGAATAGCAAAGAGTTTTCTACTCGGTTAAAATTGAAGGTAAAAATATTACTGTTTAAATTATTTATTTCAATATTTAATTAAGTTTAACAGTCATTTATATTTCAGGTATTGATTTTGTCTATTGACTTTTTCACTGAGGAAATAAGAGCTTTTGCTTTTGGTCCTAATACAGTGGTTCATGACTGTAAATAAATTGTTATCAATGGGTACAAATTTATTTTCACTGAATTAGAAAAGAACATGAGAACACAATATTATGGTGTTATGGTTACTGCCACAACAGATTGTTATGCCAGTGCATCAGATAGTAGACCACAATTTGAAAATATGGGTTATTATGGAGTCGTTGAGAAAATAATAATATTGGATTATTACTCTCATGGACGAGTCACAATGATGAAATTCCATTGGTTTGATTCGATGATGAGACATGGAACATTTATTGATGGTTGTGGATTTTTGGTAAATAATATGACTCGTACTCTTGCAACCGAAGAACCATATGTGTTGGTATCAATGACTAAATAAGTTTTTTATGTCAAAGACCAACTTAATCCTGAATTTGGTGTCATAGTTGAAGTAATTCCAAGACATATTTTTTATGACGGTGATGATGAAATTGACATTGTCCCTATTGCCATTGTAAAGAATCCATTTATTTATTTTGATGACTCCAATAGCTCAATTGTTAGAGTTGATTGTGAACCTGAAGTTGTGGTTGAAAATATATAAAATCATTCATCCATGTTCTGAATTCTTTTGGTTTACCTCTAGTTGGGTTGTTAAGGTTTGTAATATTCAAATTGATTTAGTATTGATCACAAATAGGTTTTAGATGACTTGACCGTTATGTAAATTTTCAATGTTAATTGGTTGCTATTTTATTTTAATTGCATTTTCTAATTTGGAATTGAACTGTATTCAAACCTAGTCAAACAATATTTCTAACTTGGTGAACATTATAACTTGTATGATTTATTAAATTTATTCAAGATCTTCTAAAACAATTGATAGCTAAATTATCAATGAATCCCCCAATTCCCTCATATATTTAGTTTTTTTGTTTACACATTAGTTTCCATTTTCTAATTAATTACATATTTGATTTCAAAAGCAGGAAATGCAGCCAATTGAAGAGAGAAGAAAGAAAAAAATGATGGAGAACAATCATCGGATGGCGGAGATGGGTGTTCCACCATTAGTGCCTACAGTGAGTACTTTATTTAAAAAATATATATATATTTATGGAATATATAATGTCATGAGATTAATTTTTTTGTAAATTTTTTTGTAGGATCCACCTATACGTCGACAATTATTCGATGAGGAGCCTAGTACTTGTCCTAGTACTTAGGACGATGCTACGAGGAGGGTTTGTATAGATGTGGACGATTAGATGCGCGTTCCCGACTAGACCCTGCCCCTCCCACTAACATGTCATCCTTCCCACATTCTGATCCCGGTGTGTAGTTAGGTACACACGGGATATTTAGGCCTCCCATGTTTTCGCTACCTTCTGCATCTTCTTCCCCATCATCTTCACATCCCATGATGATTCACACTCCCCAGTCAGAATCCGGTCATACCGCTATCCCATATTCTTTTCCTTCTACTTCTGTCTCTCCTAGCTTCTATATTCCAACATCTTTGACTCCTGTTCCACCTTAGGGTGTTCCATCAGTTTCTGTGGATCCGGCGGTGCTCAGCGAACAGATTGGCGCATGTATATTTATAAAACCCTAAAAAAAATTTATAGAAATATTTATTTTCATTATAACATGTTTTGATAAAATATTTGTTTTTCTTTCAGGACAAATACATCTACTGATAGGAGGCGGGGCGGGGGCGTACACGCATGTGTTCGGTGTGGAACCACCACACACAGGTTATAGTGGATTACAATGAAGACAACCAAATGGTTGAGAAATCAGGGCATCAATGATAGTGTTTTTTGGCGACGCTTGCCAAGTACTCCGACATCATTCTCGACAGCCCGCTGTCGTGGAGACATTTTCCCCATGAGGTCAAGGATAGATCTTGGGCAGAGACATAGGTAAAAAAAATTTGTATTTAATTCCATGAATTATTTTTGTATTTATATGAATTAATATTTTGATGTCAGCTTCGATTTAATTTTCCCGATGGTGAGGGTGCTCGAGCGGAACGTCTAAAGGATTTAGGCAAGCTTTGGAGAGCCTAAAAGCATGAGTTGTATATTGGCTGGCGTGCTTGACATGGTACTGAGTTAGGGGCGGTACCAGGCATGGATGATTGTCCTATAGAGCAGTATCATCAGATGATTACTCATTGGACGAGTACCCAATTTAAGGTATGAATTACATTTGAGGTATTTAAATAATAACTTTCAAGTTTTTAATTAATATTATCATTTGAATTATCAAATTTTATTTAGGAATCATCTGGAAAAAATAAAAAAACATTGACGCAAAAAATATCTCCACACACTAGTTCATACGACGATGCCGGATCATGAGAGGAAGCAGGTATGACAATTTTTTATAAATATTCTTTATGACTTAAATTTTCTATTATTTTCTCAATTATTTAAATGTTTGATAATTTTTTAATATAACTTTAGTTTTCAATGTCATTGTATAGGCAAGTGAATAATATTGAAGGACGTGTGCCTTGAGAAAAACTGTTTTGCTCAAGTAGACGGAAAAAGGATGGAAGTGCCGTCAACAAAGCAACTCCTCAGAAGATTGTATGTTTTAATCTGTTGATTTTATATTTTAATATCTATTTTTTAACTTAATAATATATTAATATTTGTAACAGGTTGCTTTAGAGGCCCTCGATTCCCAAGAACCAGACAATTTTGGGCCAACATCTCACTTACATTAGGTGTTGGGAGAGGAGCATCCAGGCAGAGTATGCTGCCAACCTAGGATATCCCTGATGAGGTATTGGCCCTCCTCATGTATGATTTGTAGTGCCACCGAGTTGAAGCAAGTTAGGGCACAGGCAGAATAAGCTGAAGAAAGGGGCATAGAGACGGCAGAACTGTCTGTTAGGGCAAACAGTGCGTTTATGAAATTTATTGAAGTTCTACATCCAACACTTCCAGCAGAGGCCATCCCATCTTTTGATGAGTATATGTCATCGATACGTTCTATATATGGTGCAACAGGTGGCAGTTCTAATGGTGGTCAGGATGATTTCCAACATGACGATGATGATGGCGAGGAGTCTGATTCGGAAGAGGAGGGAGAGGAGGAGGGTGAGGCGGGTGGTGAGGGCGAGGAGGAGGGCGAGGGTGAGGAGGAGGGCGTTGAGGAGGGCGAGGACGATGATGGGGATGAGGAAGAGGGTGATGATGATGGGGATGATGGTGATAGGGATGTGAGAAAAATTTATCCATTACATTTTTGACTAATATTACTGAGATTTGATATTTAATCTATTCTAGTTGTTGGTTTTATCTAGACTCATAGTATAGTATTAGAGTTGAGTTATTTTTATATATTATCTGTTTCTATGGATGTTGTTGTATTTTAATGGTTGTGTGTTTTGGAACCCCCTCCTTCCTGGACCCTAGACAACCCCCCACCATCCTCCTTGGACCCCGGACACCCCCAGATAGCCCCCAGACAGCCCCCCGAACAGCCCCCCAGACAGCCCCCCACCCTCCTCCCTGGACCCCGGACAGCCCCCCAGACAACCCCCCACCCTCCTCCTTGGACCCCGGACAACCTTCCGAACACCCCCGGAAATCCCCGAGACAACCCCCCGGAAAGCCCCCCACCCTCCTCCCTGGACCCCAGACAACCACTCGGACAGTCCCCCAGAGAGCCCCCTAGACAGCCCCCCCACCCTCCTCCTTGGACCCCGGAAAACCCCCCGAACACTCCCCTGAAAGCCCCCGGATAGCCCCCGAATAGCCCCCCACCCTCCTCCTTGGACGCCATATAGCCCCCCGGACAACCCCCCAGACAACCCCTCGGACAGCCTCCCCACCCTCCTCATTGGACCCCGGGAAACCCCCCAAACACCCCCCAGACAGCCCCCGGACAGCCCCCCAGACAGCCCCCCGGATAGCCCCCCCACCCTCCTCCTTGGACCCCGGACAACCCACCAAACACCCCCCGGACAGCCCCCCGGACAGCCCCCCCACCCTCCTCCTTGGTCCCCAGACAGCCCCCCCGGACACCCACCGGACAGCCCCCCGGACAGCCCCGCCGGACAGCCCCCCACCCTCTTTGATATTATTTACTACTAGAAAATCTATAATATATATTTTATTTATTTTCATCATGATAATCAATGTAAATCACATTTACACATCTAATCAATATCATAGATTCTTGGTATGTTATAAAAGATATGTATTCATTGGCCATGACATTGTTAGCTCCGAAATATTTAATAACATGATAAACTAAAATCTTATCCATACTAAGAATGATATAAAAATATTTTGTATGAATGTTCACAAGATTTTAAGTAAATACCATTCCACTAACAGACACATGAGGATTCTCATAAAATGGACAACATTTTAAGTATTTATAGAAATCTGACCAAACGCATTCGGTTTCCGTTGAAACTTTAGGAGAACGATACATGTGTCATATGTGACGTGTACGAATCAACCCTGCCTCAATCTAAGACGCGGTGTGGCCGGCATCACTCAAAGTGTCTATCTTTTGTTTCAAAAGGACGACATTTTAATTGAAAATCATCAACTGGAATACAAAAAACTGACCAAATGCATTTGGATTGTGTCGATACTTTAGAACAACGATCCATGAGTCATATGTGACGTGTACGAGTCAACCCTGCCTCAATCCGAGGGGCGGTGTGGCCGAAACCACTCACAGTGTCTCTCTTTTGTTTAAAATGGACATGATTATAAGTGAAAAGAAAAACTGACATACGCAAAACCAACCAAACACATTTGAAATGTGTTGATGCTTTAGAAAAATGATCCATGGGTCATATGTGACGTGTATGAGTCAAGCCCGCCTTAATCTGAGGCACGGTGTGGCTGGAATAACTCTATGTGGATCTCTTTTGTTTAAAATGGACAACATTTTTAGTATATATAGAAAGATAACCAAACGCATTCGGTTTCCATTGAATCATTAGGAGAACGATCCATGGGTCATATGTGATGGGTACGAATCAACCCCTTCTCAATCTGAGACACGGTGTGGCCGTCACCACTCAAAGTGTATATATTTTGCTTCAAAAGGACGACATTTTAATTGAAAAACATCAACTGGCATACGAAAAACTGACCAAACACATTCGGATTGTGTCGATACTTTAGAAAAACGATCCATGGGTCATATGTGATGTGTAAGAGTCAACCCCGCCACAATCTGAGGCGTGGTGTGGCCGAAACCACTCACAGTGTCTCCCTTTTGTTTAAAATGGACAAGATTATAAGTGAAAATAAAAACTGACATACGCAAAACCAACCAAACACATTGGAAATGTGTTGATGCTTAATGAAAATGATCCATGGGTCATATGTGACGTGTACGAGTCAACCCTGCCTTAATCTGAGGCACATTGGGGCTGGAATAACTCTAAGTGGCTCTCTTTTGTTTAAAATGGACTACATTTTAAGTACATATGGAAAACTAACCAAACGCATTCAGTTTCCATTGAAACGTTAGGAGAACGATCCATGGGTCGTATGTGATGTGTACGAATCAACCCCATCTCAATATGAGACACAGTGTGGCTGGAACCACTCAAAGTGTATGTCTTTTGTTTCAAAATGACGACATTTTAATTGAAAAACATCAACTGGCATACAAAAAATTGACCAAATGCATTCAGATTGTGTCGATACATTATCACAACGATCCATTGGTCATATGTGACGTGTACGAGTCAACCCTACCTCAATCTGAGGCGCGGTGTGGTCGAAACCATTCACAGTATCTCTCTTTTGTTTAAAATGGACATGATTATAAGTGAAAAGAACAACTGACATACAAAAAACTTACCAAACACATTCTAAATTTTTTTATGATTTATGACAATGATCCATGGGTCATATGTTACGTGTATGAGTCAACCCCGCCTTAATCTGAGGCATGGTGTGGCCGGAATCACTCTAAGTGGCTCTCTTTTGTTTAAAATGGACAACATTTTAAGTACATATGGAAAACCAATCAGACGCATTCGGTTTCCGTTGAAACATTATGAGAATGATGCATGGGTCATATGTGATGCGTACAAATCAACTCGGCCTCAATCTGAGATGTGGTGTGGCTGAAACTACTCAAAGTGTCTGTCTTTTGTTTCAAAAGGACGTCATTTTAATTGAAAAACATCAACTGGCATACAGAAAACCGACCAAACGCATTCGTATTCTGTCAATACCTTAGCACAACGATCCATGGGTCATATGTAACGTGTACTAGTCAACCCAGCCTCAATCTGAGGCACGGTGTGGTCAGCACCATTCACAATGTCTCTCTTTTGTTTAAAATGGACAGGATTATAAGTGAAAAGAACAACTGACATACGCAAAACCGACCAAATGCATTCGAAATGTGTTGATGATTTAGGAAAATGATCCATTGGTCATATGTGACGTTTAAGAGTTATCCCCACCTTAATTTGAGGCACGGTGTGGCCGGAATCACTCTAAGTGGCTCTTTTTTGTTTAAAATGGGCAATTTTTTTATGTACATATGGAAAACCGACCAAATGCATTCGGTTTCCATTGAAACTTTAGGAGGATGATACATGGGTCATATGTGACGTGTATGAATCAACTCCGCCTCAATCTGAGATGCAGTGTGGCCAGCACCACTCAAAGTGTTTGTCTTTTGTTTCAAAAGGACATCATTTTAATTGAAAACATCAATTGGCATACGCCAAACCGACCAAACGCATTCGGATTGCAGAGATACTTTAGAACAATGATCCATGGGTCATATGTGACGTGTACGAGTCCACCCTTCCTCAATCCGAGGAATTTTGTGGCCAACACCATTCACAGTGTCTCTCTTTTGTTTAAAATGGACAGGATTATAAGTGAAAAGAACAACTGGCATACGCAAAACCGACCAAACGCATTCGAAATGTGTTGATGCTTTAGGAAAACGATCAATCGGTCATATGTGATGTGTAAGAGTCAACCCTACCTTAATCTGAGGCACGGTGTGGCCAGAATCACTCCAAGTGGCTCTCTTTTGTTTAAAATGGACAACATTTTAAGTACATATGGAAAACCGACCAAACGCCTTAGGATTCAATTGATACTTTAGGAGAACTATCCATGATCCATGATCCATATGTGACATGTACGAATCAACCCGGACTCAATCTGAGACACGGTGTGGCCGAAACCACTCAAAGTGTCTGTCTTTTGTTTCAAAAGAAAGTCATTTTAATTGAAAAACATCAACTGGCATACGCAAAACCGACCAAACACATTCATATTGTGTCGATACTTTAGCACAACGATCCATGGGTCATATGTTACATGTATGAGTCAACCCCGCCTCAATCCGAGGGACAGTGTGGCTGACACCTTTCACAGTGTCTCTCTTTTCTTTAACATGGACAGGATTATAAGTGAATAGAACAACTGACATATGCAAAACTGACCAAACATATTTGAAATGTTTTGATGCTTTAGGACAATGATCCATGGGTTATATGTGACATTTAAGATTCAACCCTGCCTTAATATGAGGCATGGTGTGGTCGGAATCACTCTAATGGATCTCTATTGTTTAAAATGGATTACATATTAAGTACATATGGAAAACTGACCAAATTCATTCGGTTTCCATTGAAACATTAGGAGAACGATCCATGGGTCATATGTGACATGTATGAATCAGACCCTCCTCAATTCGAGACACTGTGTGGCCGAATCCAATCAAAGTGCCTGTCTTTTGTTTCAAAAGGACGTCATTTTAATTGAAAACCATCAACTGGCATACAAAAAACTGACCAAACGCATTCATATTGTGTCGAAACATTAGAACAATGATCCATGGGTCATATGTGATGTGTATGAGTCAACTCTGCATCAATCTGAGGCGTGGTGTGGCCGAAACCACTCTAATTGTGTCTCTTTTGTTTAAAATGGATAGGATTATAAGTGAATAGAACAACTAGCATATGGAAAACTGACCAAACGCATACCAAATGTGTTGATAATTTATTACAACGATCCATGGGTTATATGTGACCTGTACGAGCCAACCCAGGCTCAATCTGAGTCACGGTGTGGCCGGGATCTGTCTAAGTGTCTCTCTTTTGTTTAAAATGGACACCATTTTAAGTACATATGTAAAACCTACCAAAAACATTCGGTTTCCATTGAAACATTAGGAGAACGATCCATGGGTCATATGTGACATGTACGAATAAACCCCGCCTCAATCTGAGATGTGGTGTGGCTGACACCACTGAAAGTGTCTGTCTTTTGTTTCAAAAGGACGCCATTTTAATTGAAAAATATCAACTGGCATACCGAAAACCGAGCAAACACTTTCAGAATATGTTGATACTTTAGGACAATGATCAATGGGTCATTTTTGATGTGTAAGAGTTAACCTCACCTCAATACAAGGCACGGTGTGGCGGGATCACTCCTTGTGTATGTATTTTGTTTAAAATGGACAGGATTATTAATGAAAAGAAAAACTGACATAAGTAAAACCAACCAAACTCATTGAAAATGTGTTTATTATTTAAGACAATAATACATGGGTCATATGTGACATGAACGAGTCAACCCCGCCTTAATCTGAGTCACAGTGTGGCCGGAATCACTCTAAGTGTCTCTCTTTTGTTTAAAATGGACAACATTTTATGTACATAGGGAAAACCGACCAAACGGATTCTCATTGTGTTGATACATCAGCACAATGATCCATGGGTCATATGTGACGTGTACGAATCAACCCCGCCTCAATATAAGACATGGTGTGGCCGGCACCACTCAAAGTTTTTGTCTTTTGTTTCAAAAGGACGACATTTAAATTGAAAAACATCAAATGGCATACAAAAAACCGACCAAACGCATTTGGATTGTGTCGATACTTTAGAACAATGATCCATGGGTAATATTTGATGTGTAAAGTCAACCCCGCCTCAATACGAGGCGCGGTGTGGCCGACACCATTCATAGTGTCTTTCTTTTGTTTAAAATGGACAAGATTATAAGTGAAAAGAACAACTGACATACGAAAAACTGACCAAACACATTTGGATTCTATTGATGCTTTAGATCAATGATACATGGGTCATATGTGATAAGTAAAAGTCAACACGGGATCAATGCGAAGCACGGTGTGGTCGGGATCACTCTAAGTGGCTCCCTTTTGTTTAAAATGGATAACATTTTAAGTACATACGGAAAACCGACCAAACACATTTGGTTTCCATTGAAACTTTAGGAGAACGATCCATGGGTCATATGTGACATGTACGAATAAACATTGCCTCAATATGAGATGCGGTGTTGCTGACACCACTAAATGTGTCTATCTTTTGTTTCAAAAGGACGTCATTTTAAGTGAAAAACATCAACTGGCATACGGTAAACCGACCAAACGCATTTTGATTGTGTTGATACTTTAGCGCAACGATCCATGGGTCATTTGTGATGGGTAAAAGTCAACCATGCTTCAATCTGAGGCGCGGTGTGGCCAACACCACTCTAACTGTGTCTCTTTTGTTTAAAATGGACAGGATTATAAGTGAAAAGAACAACTAGCATACGGAAAACCAACCAAACGCATTCAGAATCTGTTGATAATTTATCACAATGATTCATGGGTCATATGTGACCTGTACGAGCCAAACCAAGCTCAATATAAGTCGTGGTGTGACCGGAATCAGTCTAAGTGTTTCTTTTTTGTTTAAAATGGACAACATTTTATGTACATACGGAAATCCGACCAAACATATTCGGTTTTCATTGAAACATTAGGAGAACAATCCATGGGTCGTATGTGACGTGTACGAATCAACCTCGCTTCAATCTGAGAAATGGTGTGGCCGGAACCACTCAAAGTTTCTATCTTTTGTTTCAAAAGGACATCATTTTAAGTGAAAACCCTCAACTGACATACGGAAAACCGAGCAAATGCTTTCGGAATATGTTGATACATTAGGACAACAATCGATGGGTAATTTGTGACATGTAAGTGTTAACCTCACCTCAATCAGAGTCATGGTGTGGCCGGTATCACTCCAGGTGTATGTATTTTGTTTAAAATGGACATCATTTTAGTTAAAAATATATGGTATACAAAAAACCGATCAAATTATGAATTGAATTCCGGATTCCACATATAATTGTCATCTAAATTTTAAATTGAATTCTAAATGAATTATGTATGTTTATAATTACGTTATGAATTCTAATTTAATTATGGATGTGTATAGTTCCAGGATGCATTATATGTTAAATGTGTATGAATTTGATCTATATATGTATGTGTTAGTTGGTTATTGCAGGTACAATAATTGTATATGTATGTGTTAGTTTATTGCAGGTACAATAATTTTATATGTATGTGTTAGTTTATTGCAGGTACACTAATTGGATTGAAAATGGGAGGGAATGCACAAAATGAGGCCTGTTGTCCAAATTGCAGAGCTGCTGTGCAAATTGAAGGCTCCTGTGAAAATTGCACAGCATAGGCTATGCCAACGGTTTCAAACCATTGGCATATCATGTCTGATTCTTTTTTACCAATATTTCATTGAACCGTTGGTAAAAAAGTTTTCCCAATGGTTTAGAAACTTTTGGGAAAGAGGAGAATCCTTGGGATTTCCCAATGGTTCAAGCCAAACATTTGTGAAAAACTATCCCAACAGTTTGGCACAACCGTTGGGATAAGTTAGGCTTTCCCCACCCTATAACAACGGTTCACAGTAAACCATTGGGAAAATCTTTCCCAACGGCTTACTTCCCAATGGTTTGCAGAACCGTTGGTATAACATATACCAACGGTTCTGCAGCCTTTCCCAACAGTTTAGAACCGTTGGGAAAGACTATATTTCCAATAGAGTTAAAAAATAGTTTTAATCAATTATATAAATTAAATATATATAATTATATTTAATATTTAAGATTAATATAATCATATAATTTAATATTTTCATTTTCATTTTTCATTAAATTATGATTACTAAGATTAAATTTAATGACTATTATAATGGTAAAACTGTTTTTACCATAAATTGTTTAATTAATGTTGTTTAATTTTATCTAATAAATTAAATATTTTAATTTTCAATAATGACTAAAATATAATTTTTAAAGGCATATATAATTCTATTTAAGCACATTTAACATGTAATCAATGTTAAATAATATTAAGAACACATAATTGTTAAAAGATTTTTTTTCTATAAAAAATATTTTTCCATATATAAATTTTTTTAATTTAAAATTTAATTTTCGATTATCTAGAAAATAAGTTAGATTAAATTTAATTTAAATTTAGGTTTATAATACCAAAATTTTATAATAGGGGTTATTTTTTATGTTTCTTAAAACATTGGTTTCTATGGTAAAAACTTGTTACCCTAGTAACAACAAGAAAAGTTAAAAGTAAGAATATAAGAGTAATGAATTCAAAACTATTTATAAATTCTGTAAAAATTAAAGGTTGAGAATTTATAAGATCTATATCCCCATATATTCCATTATTTATCACTTTTGGAACCATTTATTCTTTAATAGTGTCATTTCATTATGGAAAAATAAAGTGTGTTCAAAAAAATTCCACTTTCATTACTTATAAAATGGGAGACTTCCACACCTGCATGCCACACATAATCCGTGGAATTTATTACTTAAAATATTATAATTTTCTCATCCTATAATCTTCTATAATGTACATAATTTTATGGTCTCAATTATTTATCCCAATACCTTATTTCTAAGGGCCCTTCCAAGATATAGTTAGTGGTCTCGGAGTGAGTAATACATAATCATTTTATTTTTATTTTTATTCTTTCCATTAATAACCTACACTAAAACTAGTAATATATTGAATTTAGTATCATTATTATAGTGAAATATAATCATAATAATGGAAGAACCACTTTATATTCCTTCAAAACCACTTATAAAAACAAAAGAACATCGACTGGACATCATTTAGACTACTCCTTCCATGAAATAACATTTTTTAGTTATTCATCTCATTTTTTATTTTTTGTAAAAATAAATTAAAATTTCTATAAATAAGATAAATAATTTAATAATATAATATTTCATATAATTTAGTGTTATTATACACTTTTTTCCCACACTCATCGCTCGAGATAAAGCGTGTTTTTGTTTTGGGTCAGTTGAATAACCAACGTGAATAATGTTATAAAACTCTATCATGGATGACTATGAGAAAATATATAATAATGTTATTATATTTTAGTAATAAATTAATTAATTTTTTTGGTTATAATATGGTTATATTATGTATTTTTCTTATTATTAAAATATCATCTTTGATCACTAAAAATATCGAAATATGATGACACTGATTCAATTTTCAAGAAAACATAAGAAAAAACCATATAATAAATAAATATCATATGAATATAAATAGACTATAATGAATAAAATACTAATGAATAAGGTTCCTAATAATGTATCTTATAAACTTTATATTATTATTCAATAAGTTAGTAACATGTACCGAATGAATCAGGAACAAGGTAAGGGTTCATTCTAACAAAATTTTCTACAATTGAGTTAAAAATTTTATTATTAGACTCTATTATTTTATGAATTATCTATTATACAACATGAAATATTTTTATGGTATTTTATCCTTAATTTATAGGGTTAAAAAATTACACCTAATAAACTAATTATCAAAATAATCTTACCTGAAAGATTATGTTATTTGTAAGGGTTTATTATTTCAAATTTTCACTCTCTAAGACATATTACTTATTATACACCACATTTTTTATAGGATGGTGTATATAAAGAACCTTTAATATTTTTTGTCATGATGCACTTTTTATTCTTGGTATTTAATGCTTCATTTTAAATTATATCATTTAATGGGTGTTGAATATAATGTTTATAAAGAAGTAAGGGTTCTTTGTCTCAAATTTCAATTCATGGAGACAAGATTATGTTATACACCATGTTTTATTTTATATGTTTTAATTAATTTAAATTTAAATTTTTTTCATAATTATATCATTATCCAGGGTATTTAATGTTTTATTTGCAATTATTTCCTTAAAGGGGTTTTTATTTCAATGTTTTTAAGTTCATAAGTGTGATTAGCATCTATTTACAATTCCATAAGATATGTTTGACATTTTAAACTTTATTTTCTTTTATATAGAGTATTAACTACCCTATTACCTTCGTGTATGATTAATATCTTATGTTTTATTATATTTTAATTTCATGGTATCCTTCTCCTGACATTTCTAATATTATTTTACCATTACCAAAAGGGTGTTTTCATATTAATTCTTCTTTATTGAGTTATGATTTTGTAAGATCCTATATTTTTCCTGGAAAATCCCCATTTGAGTTTTTCATTGTGTCTTGGTAGCTAAGTATTGTTTTTAGATGTAGATCCTTTTTTGGGAAATTACATAATCCTCCTGGATGTATGTTTATTTTAATTAATGGAGTCTTGATATAAATGTGTTAAATGGGCTTATGGGGGTTTTCCATGATTTAGAAGGATTTAGAGGTGGTTCTAGAAATTTTTTAGAATCTAGGATGAAATCTACCTACAGGGTATTTACACACTTTGTGAATTGTTTACACGACATGTAATAACTGCTAGACTTTTCATGTACTAGTGTAGGGAATGATGCAGTTACACTTCATATAAACCATTCACATTGTGTAAATGTTGTCCAAGATAAATATTATACCAATGAAACATGAATTTCTACATATCCCTTTTAAAATGAATATATGAAGTGTAAATGTGTAACAAACATTGCAATTATCTCGAGTAGCAGTTTTAAGGCTGATGTGGTGCATGTATAATTTTCATTAATCTCCTACACATCCCTCTCCTCTCGTCCTAGGATTAACTCTAGGTGATTTAGTTATCCTTTACTCTATTCTGGATTTCTTGTCTATGTGATCGATCATTAGTAGGTCTTTAGATTTAGTCTTCAATTATTCTTCCATTGTTCTCCATTAGGGTTGTGGAATTTTATATGGTGTCTATGTTTGATGTTAACCTTGATCTAATTTAATCTAGGTTTAATCGTGTGATGTTCTGAACCTTTGTTTCCATTTGGGTTACCCATTGTTGGTGTTTCTAAATCTCCGTTTAAGGTAGGGGCCTAAACCTCAAACCTATGGTCTATTTAATTTTTATGTATAAGAAATATTGTTATTATGCTAATGAAAAATGTTCTCTAATTAATGTATTATTTTAAAATGGTAATTCTTATATTAGAATATGGGTTAGATCTTTTTTGATTCTATTGATTATGAGATGGATTTTGGATACCCAAAGGGTGATAAAAACCTTTATTTATATGAAATGAAAAAATTATTAAAATGTGTTTATCAAGAAATGATACCTTAGATGATTTATTGATTTAGAATACCTAGGTAATGTATTTTTTCTTATTAATATTACTATTTATCATGTGTCATATAAATGGAAGTAAAATTGAAAGATAAATAGTAATTTGCTTAATTATCCATTTAGGTGTATTATATGATATTATGATATCCATGTTGATGTGACTTGATGTACTATCATATAGAAATGATTATATTGAGAAGGCTATGCACAGTCCCCTAATGTAATTCTTATATTTAGTAGGGTATGCCCACCCCCATGCTGTAATTCTTATATCAAGTGGGTTAGGCCTAGTAATGTGCTCTATTGAAAATATTGAGTGGCCTATGCCTAGACTCATGCTAAATGATTAAATTTAGTGGGAAATGACCTATCACAAGATCTAATTAATATATTGAGTTGGTTATGCCCAATAACATGCTGTAATTATTATATTGAGTGGTTTATGTCTATTCTCGTGCTGAAATTATTATATTGAGTGGGATCTTATATAACCTCCTGGTTCCGGGTGCCACTCAATGGGTGCCCCGAACCCGGTTCGCCACGTGACCTCAAGAGAATTTCCCCAAATGCCAGATGCTGTCGACTAGCAGCGAGGTCCCATGTCTGATAGTGGGGAAACTATGCCCTCATTTGTCAAAGTGTAGAACAGTGGAATATAATATAAACATACAACATCACCGGAAGCAGTAACAGTGTATATAACGGAAATGGATAACAGATAAAAAGGAAACCAACAATCATATATTTATGATGATGCATCATGTCACTATTCTATAAAACAGCTAGAACATGTTACCCAATCAGTACAATACAACTGAATTACAAGTACAGAAAAGAAAAATAGAATATCTCACAGCATCACGAGCCAATGCTCCATCCCATGCTATCCTACACCCCAGAAGCAATCAAGTACCTGTATAGGGACCCTTGCCCTTATCTACACCTACAAAAACGTAATCTGTTTGGTCCGAAAAGCATGACCCAAATAGGGTGTAAGAAATAAATCCCAATAGGAACCCACCAATGGCTCGTGCCCAACTGTGTGAAAGCATCCAACAACAGTGTGCAGTAGTAAAATGCAATAAACTAATTAGTACTGAAAAGAAACTAACATAACAGTTAAATTTCCATTTAATTATTCATTTAATCCATTTAATATAATAAAACACCATAGTGCATTTCTAAGTAAACAGTCAGTGTCCTCAGAAACTCAAGCCCTTACCCTTAGGTAATTATAATTCAACATGCTAGTAATTGACCACAGGCATAACATATTTTCTCCTCAAGTGTACATAGTGTCTCCCCCAGGCACAGAGTCTATTGCCCACAGGCACGTAAGAAGTTTCCCTCAGGCTAGGATTACAACTGCCCTCAAGATATGAAAAACAACACCCACGGGCTAAGTAAAATACTTCCATCAGGTGCAAGTAACCGGTCCATGCCCAACATGTAAATAAAAATTCACTAGAAATTCCTCTCAAGGGAATTCTACAATCATTACATTAAAGGCATACCCTTGGTCATCCTGGACAAACGGCTAAACAGAGGAACACACCCCCGGGGTGGTCCTGGATCCAAGCACAAATCCCACACAACAATTTTACAATTCCATTTAATTACCACATCCTCTACCACACGACACCCCAATATGGGTTCGTAGCTCAAAAACACAAAAAAACGCACGATAGTTGGAAATAAACACTAAGCCACCTACTATAAACACCAACGAACGATATATGCCAACGACACCTTTAGAAATGTCCAAGAATGTCGTAGATATGAGGTAAAATAATTCTCTCTTAAAACCAAATAACTCTTGTTAGAGGAAGAATTGGTAAGAAACACACTAGGAGAAGGAATATCTTACCCGTGCGGTTCCAACGAGATCATCCAAGGTGGAAATGGATTCCCGACGTGTGCCTGACGGATCATCGAATCTCCAGACTCCTCCTTTGGCTCCGAAATGGCTCAAATGCCTCCTCCACCAAATGAGGAGGCTACTGCTAGTTTTAATCCAAAAAAACAAAGTACATGGAGTGTACTTCCCATTTTTAAACTATTCCTATGGCGGCTTCCCGCCAGCATGGCACTATTCACCTGCTGACATGACTACACGACGTGTCTTCACGAGTACACGTCATGTGCTGCCACACGGCTAGCCACCGCCTTGATATTCGCCTGCCGACTAACTACACGGTGTGTAAGGTACCACTACACGGTGTGTAGTCGGTTCCTACACCCTTCATCGCCGACATGGCCACACGCCCTGTGTACTCATTCTACACGGCCTGAAGTACACAACGTGTGGAAAAGTACACGGTGTGTACATCCAAAATTTGGGATTTTTTCCCATTTTCCTTTTATTCTGAAAAACACTTAAGGACAAGAGAAAAGAAGAAACTCGTAACTCAAAAATAAGAATCAGGTTCTTAAAAACTTCCCCTAATAAAGAAATTCGACCCTGAATTTCCCTTCCAAGGGTGTAAAAGATAAACCCATGAACAACTCCGGCCACTGAGCACATACGTCGGTCTCCCGCTCCCAGGTTTCTTCCTCCACTCAGCTATGCTGCCATAGCACCCGTAGGAGAGGAACTGACCTCCCTCGGAGAACCTTCGTGATCCTATCAACGATATGAATCAGATGCTCTTCAAAGGACGCATCTAAATCATGCTCAACCTCCTCAGGTTGAAAGATGTGAGACGGGTCTGAATGATAGTGGCACAACTGAGATACATGGAAGACATCGTGCATGGCTCAGTACTGCTGCTGTAACTGCAACTGATAGGTGACCAGCCCGACTCTCTCCAGAATCTCGAATGTCCCCACATACCTCAGTGAGAGTTTACCCTGTCTCCTAATCCACCTGTGTCCCAGCCTCAGCGAAACATGCAATAAAACCTGATCCCTGACCACGAACTCCAAATATCTTCTGCGGTGATCAACATAAGATTTCTGACGAGACTGTATGGTAGCCATCCGCTTCTGAATCAACTGGACCTGCTTAGAAGTCTCCTGTACAAGACGTGGTCCCAGTAAAGCTGCCTCACCTGCCTCTAACCACCACAGAGGTGATTGACATGGACTACCATATAAAGCCTCATAAGGTTCCATCTCGATCGTTTCCTGAAAACTATTTGCATAGGCAAACTTGACTAAGGGTATATGATTTTTCGAAGAGCCCCCAAAGTCTAGGATGCATTCACACAGCATGTCCTCTAGCACCTGAATTGTACGCTCTGACTGGCCATCGTTCTGAGGGTGGTATGTTGTGCTTAGATGCACCTGTGTACCTAGTGCCCTCTTAAAAATCTGCCAGAAACAAGACGTAAAGCAGGCGTCCCTATCTGAAATGATAGAACGAGGGACCCCATGAAGACGTACAATATCTCGGATATAATTCCTTCTGAGCTCGTCAAATCCAAAGGTATCCTTGATCGGCAAAATGTGAGCTACCTTCGTGAGTCTGTCCACAACAACCCACACAGAATCATTGCCTCTAGGTGACCTCAGATACCCCATCACAAAATCCATCGCAACGTCATCCCATTTCCACTCCGGAATGGGTAACTACCGTAACAGCCCGACTGGCCTCTGGTGCTCTGCCTTCACCTGCTGACAGGTGGAACAACTCGTAAAAAAACCATCTACATCTCTATTCACACCTGGCCACCAGTACTTATGTCTCAAGTCACGGTACATCTTGGTAACCCCAGGATAAACTGCCCAAAGTAAAGCCTGAAACTCCCACATCAGCTCCTCACATATATCCCATGGAACCCATACTCATCCATGGAAATGTAGAACCTCATCACTTCCTACCATCCAACCAGGAGGAGGGTCCTCACTTGCCACTGACTCACTTAGAACTAGGCCTTCAGAATCTGATAGCTGCCTCATCCTCACTCTATCCAGGAGGGTAGAAGTCACAGATAAAGATGAAATATAGTTCTGCCCCTGACTGTCATGTACCTCCAAATGCATCTTAGAGAACAAATCCATAAGCTACCACTCACCACTGGCCTCCTGTATAGCCTGTGTCTGAGTCTTCCGGCTCAGTGCATCAGCTACTGTATTACCTTTACCAGTTGTATAGGCAAGCTCAAAATCGATGGACTGTAGGTATTCGACCCACCTCCTCAGTCTCAAATTCTGGTGACGCTGAGTAAAGATATACTTGAGGCATTTGTGGTCAGTGAAAACCACAAAATGCTCTCCCAATAGATAATGCCTCCAACAGCGCAACACATGCAAAAATGCAGCCAACTCGAGATCATGCTTCAGGTAATTCCTCTCATGTGGCCTCAACTGCCGAGACCCGTATGCAACAACTCGATCGCCCTGCATCAAAACTGCTCCCAGACCAATACCTGATGCATTACAGTAAACTGTATAGCTCTTCCCTTTCTCTGGGAGTATCAAGATAAGTGCTGATGTCAACCTTCCATTCAGATCCTGAAATGCTGTCTCGCAAGATTCCAACCAAACGAACATCACACCCTTCTTAGTCAAACCCATCAACAGTTCTTCTAAAAGGGATATGTCCTGTATGAAGCATATTTAGTAACCATCCAGCCCTAAGAAACTATGTGTCTCAATCACGTTCTTAGGCTGCTCCCAGGAAACTACTGCTCTCACCTTTTCTGGGTTTACTAAAACTCCTGCCTCTGAGATAATGTGACCTAGGAAGTGAATCTGGTCCATCCAAAAGTGTCACTTTGAGAGATTAGCATACAACCGATGTTCTCTCAGTATACTCAATACAATCTCAAGATGGGTGGCATGGTCATGTCGAGTGTGAGAGTACACCAAGATGTATTCCATGAATACTACCACAAAATAATCAAGATACGGATGGAACACACGATTTATTAGAGCCATGAAAACTTTTGGCACGTTCGTGAGTCCGAACGGCATAACCAAGTACACATACAAACCATATCTGCTCCGAAAAGTTGTAAGCAATATATCTGATGGTCTCACGTGCAGCTGATGATATCCTGATCTCAGGTCAATCTTCATGAACACTCATGCTCTATGAAGTTGATAAAAAATATCATCAATCCATGGAAAAGGATATCGGTTCTTAACCCTCAACTGGTTCACCTTTCGATAATCCACAATGATTCTGAGGGTACTGTCCGCCTTCTTCGCAAAAAGTACCGGCGAACCCCTTGGAGAAGTACTGGGTAAAAAAACCCTTTTCCTGTAACTCCTCTAACTGCCTCTTGAGATCCTTCAACTCAGGTGTGGCCATCCTATAAGGATGAATAGACACTGGTGTTGCTCTTGGCACCAGCTCAATAGAGAAATCCACCCATCGCTCCGGAGGTAGACCCGAAAAGTCGTCCCGGAAGACATCCCTAAAATAATCAACAACTGGAAGGAAATCCGTCTGACATGTACCCTAATCGTCCAGATATAAACTCGCAATCTGGGTCGTGACTCCACCTCGCCCATGATGCTCTAGTCCAGCTCGACTCGACTGAACATCCCATTCTCCGTTGTACAAAAACTCTCCGCCCTCTGGTGATGTGAAACTCACCCTGTGACGATAGTAGTCTAAAAAGGATCCAAAGGTAACTAACCATTCCATCCCGAGAATGACATCATAAGCTGTCATCTCTAAGACATATAGGTCCCAATGAATGTCACACCCACCAACATCAAGGGGTAAATCCCTGTAATGACGCACACTAGCCGTTCTAATCCCCAACGAAGTGTCTAGCGTCATGACATTAGAAGAAGAAGAAGAAACACAGAGCCCAAGGCTCTCCACAACGGGCACATATATGAAACTATGCGTAGCACCAGTGTCAAAAAGTATTGAAGATAAGATAGAAGCTACTAGAATAGTACCTCTGACTGTAGAAGGTCTGGGATCCTGCTTCTGCTAGGTCTGTTGCACTACATATGCTTGCCCAGTGTCGCGGCCCTATGAAACAACCTGGCTACCCTAAGTTGTCCTGCCATGCTGCCTCTGAGATCCTGGTGTCTAGCTACCACGACCACAACCACCATCTATGCCTGCATGCCCTGATGTATTCAAGTTCACTGACTGGTAAGATGCCATTGGTCCTACTCCCGCACACAGAGTCTGCACAGAACCCCTCTCACTATCCACTGGTGGAAACGCCCTAAAAAATCATTGTAGATGACCCATCTTGCCGCAAGCTCGGCACTCCACTGGGTCTCGTAGACACTATGGCCTCTTGTGCCCCTCTCTACCACACTGGTAGCACCGAATCTGGCCACCTGAAGAAACTGCATGGCTGGTACTTCCACCCTGACAGTATTCCATCTGTCTCTTACTCTTTCTAGTAGTAATAGTACCAGTAACTGGTGCTGGACTGCCCTGGCCCACACCACAAGATTCACGCAGGTTTATCTCTGTAATCAGCACCTCATTCACAATTTCATGTACTGAAGGCAACCTGAAAACATTCACTAGTGCTAGGATGTCATAATGAATACCATCCTCAAAGCTCCTGACGCTCAATGTATCGTCACCCACCAGTACGATTGCAAAACGCTGAAGCTCGGTAAAACGAGCAGAATAGTCCATCACCAACATAGTGCCCTCCTGCAGATTCATGAACTCTCAAGATCTATCTGCCCTCAGCGTCTCCGGGAAAAAGAATTCATAGAAGACTGCTTTAAAATATTCCCACGCCATGTCTCTGTGATTCTATGACTAGGTGGTAACATCCCACCACCTCTTGGCGGAATCACGCAGTATATAAGTCACGAGCTTGACCATCCACCCTGAATGTGTCTCAAGATGCTCGAAAATAGTACGCATTGATCCTAGCCAAGACTCAGCAACCTATGGTCCGCCATCCCCTGTAAACGTAGGAGGATTCTGCTGCTAAAAGATACGTGTCAACTCGGCCATAGATGTGGCAGCCTGTGGTACTCCCTGAATGTTCTGCATGAACTGCATAAAGCCTTCACGAAACTGCGCCTTTGCGCCTATGTCCGGTATAATATCTGGCGCCGCATATGTCTCTTCTAGAGGATCCACTAGTATCCCATGGCTCACCATCTCGAGAGTATAATCATTGCCACTCTCCTGGAGAACAACGCGTGGTCGTCTAGGTGGCATGACACTACTAGGTCAAAAACACACCTTAGATTCAAGATTTATCAAGGACTGAAAAGGAAGGGACCACAAAGGGAACAAGAGGAAGAAGGCATTTCAAAATTTGCAAAACAAGACTACACAGCGTGTACAATTACTAAACGGCGTGTACTTGACTTCCCTTCCCCTGCCTGGGTCCTTCTACACGGCTAAGCCACACAGAATCCATTAAACAAAACTACACGACGTGTATAATATCTACACGGCATTTATGGTGTTATTTACCAACTACTTGTGTCATTTGTGACACGGCCGACTACTCAGCTTGACACTACATGGTGTGTTACACCCGCACACGGTGTGTACATCTCCCCGTTTCCCGGCCACAGGTCTAAGTCCACATGGTCTATCCTCGGATGAGACTACACGGCGTGTCCTACAGGTACACAGCATGTACTAGATGAGCTTTGCCATCCCGTGTTGTTAGTTACACAGCCGGACACATGCCTCACACTGCACGGCGTGTCCATTATTGACACGGCGTGTTCAAGAAAAGAGTTAACCGACTCGTGTTTTTAGTTACATGTCCGGACTCTGGGTCAACACTTCACGGCGTGTACATCAGGTAAACGACGTGTTTTACCTTAGCCTTTCTCTATCCCATGTCACTACCCACACGGTTTGTGACACAGGATGCGACTACACGACATGTACAGAAGTTACACGGCGTGTTCGCCCTAAGATCTACTCTTCCTCGTGTCACCGCCAACACGATTTGTGACAAGGGAAGAGTCTACACGGCGTGTACTCTGGGTATATGGCATGTACTAAAAAAGATTATTTTTCTACCTGAACAGAAGACCATATATGGCATGTTTAATGTACTACACGGCGTGTATACTGGGTTTTCAGACAGTATGCCTCAGAAACTCCCCCGGAACCCAGAAAACACTGAAAAACAACACCTAAGTGTCAAATTCCGATCTGTGAGGGCCCATAATCCCCATGAATCAAAGTTTGACATCTTATCTCTATTATAACAAAATAATAGTCAATGATACACCAAATTCTGGTTAATGGGGGCCCATAATCCCTAAAAACCAAAGTTTGACGTCCATTATATCAACAAGATTATACAATAATACCCTATCACATAGCAGGTATTTACCAAGCAGCTATGACAACAGCATGCGTTTCTAGCACAACAACTATCACAACAACATGAAAATTCTAATGCACCTACATCGAAAGGAACTATGAATGGAATGTGATTTCTAGAATGTGCCTATATTATGCATGAGATGGTATACCCTCATCTCATCATGTTGAAACTAAATATACCCATAGTTAAAATATAACCAGTACAATCTCAAGTGCGTCACCCAACGGTGAAATAAAATCAACTGTAAATTGAAAAATCAGTTAAATTGCAACACGAGGTAAATTGGATTTTCCCTGTACGCGGGTTAGCTACGCCCGGGCACAACTTATTACCAACTACCATTCGTCTTATCCCTGACTGAGACTCCCAACATTAAGTCAAAGAAAAGAACTCCTCTGATACCACTTTGTAACATCCCGGTTCCGGGTTCCACTCAACGGGTGCCCCGAACCTGGTTCGCCATGTGACCTCAAGCGCATTTCCTCAAACGTAAGAGGCTGCCAACTAGCAGCGAGGGCCCAGGTCTGATAGAGGGGAAACTATGCCCTCATTTTTCATAGTGTAGCACATCAGAATATAATATAAACATACAACATCAGCGGAAGCATTAAAAGTGTATATAAATGAAATGGATAACTGATAAAAAGGGAACCAGCAGTCATATATTAATGAAAATGAAGCATGTCACTATTCTATAAAATAGCCAGAACATGTTACCCAATCAATACAATACAACTGAAGTACAAGTATAGAAAAGAAAAATAGAACAGCCCACGACATCGCGAGCCAATGCTCGGTCCCATGCTCTCCAACATCCCAGTAGCAATCAAGTACCTATATAGGGACCCTTGCCCTTATCTACACCTGCAGAAACGTAATCTATTTGGGCTGAAAAGCATGACCCAAACAGGGTGTGAGAAATGAATCCTAGTAGGCACCCACCAAAGGCCCGTGCCCAACTGTATAAAATCATGCAACAATAGTGTGCAGTAGTAAAATGCAATAAACTAAGCAGTACACAAAAGTAACTAACTTAAAAGTTAAATTTCCATTTAATTATTCATTTAATCCATTTAATATAAGAAAAAACCACAGTGCATTTCTAAGTAAATAGTCAGTGTCCTCAAACACTCAATCCATTACCCTCAGTTAATCAGAATCCAACCCGCATGTAATTTCCCATAGGCATAACAGATTTTTCCTTCAGGAGTATTTAGGGTTTCCCTTAGGCACAGAGTCTATTTCTCACAGGCTCGGAAGATGTTTCCCTCAGGATAGGATAACAACTTCCCTCAGGATAATCCAAACAACAGCCACAGGCTAAGTAAAGCAATGCCCTTAGGAACAAGTAACCGGGACATGCCCAACATGTAAATAAACATTCACAAGAAATTCCTCTCAAGGAAATTCTACAATCATTACATTAAAGGAATACCCTCGGGTATCCTGGCCAATAGGCTAAACAGAGGAACACACCCCCGGGGTGGTCTTGGATCCAAGCACTGATCCCACACAAAAATTTTACAGTTCCATTTAATTACCTATATAGTTCTAGGTAGTTAAAATAGCCACAACCTCAGCCACACGACACCCCAATATGTGTTTGTAGCTCAAAAACACACAAAAACGCACGACCGTTGGAAATAAACACCAAGCCACCTACCTTAAACACCAATGACTAATATACGTGAACGGAGCCTTCAGAAAATTCCAAGAATGTCGTAGATCTGAGGTATTAGAATTCTCGCTTAAACCCAAATAACTCCCGTTAGAGGAATAATTGGTAAGAAACAGACCTGGAGAAGGAAGCTCTTACCCATGCATTTCCAAAGAGATCGTCCAAGGCGGAAACAGATTCCCGAAGTGTGCCCGGTGGATCTTCAAAGCTCCGGTATCCTCCTTTGGCTCCAAAACGGCTCAAATTCCTCCTCTGTCAAATGAGGAGGCTACTTCCTGTTTTAAGCTGTGAAAAAGTACACGACATGTACTTCCAAGTACACGGCGTGTACTTCCCATTTTTAAACTGTTCCTCTAGTGGCTTCCCGCCAGCGCGGCACTCTTCACCTACCGACATGACTACATGGCTTGTATTTATGAGTACACAGCGTTTTTTGCTGCACAACTGGCCACCGCTTTACTATTCACCTGCCGACTGACTACACGACATGTAAAGTACCACTACACGGCGTGTAATCGGTTCCTACACCCTTCATCGCCAACATGGCCACACACCCTGTGTACTCATTCCACACGGCTAGAAGTACATGGCGTGTGGAAAAGTACACAGCATGTACTTCCAAAATTTGGGAATTTTTTCCATTTACCTTTTCTTCTCAAAAACACTTCAGGAAAAGAGAAAAGAAGAAACTCATATCTCAAAAATAAGAACCAGGTTCTTAAATCTTATCGGTCTTATGATAAAATTATTATATAGATACTTCATCATATATTTTAGATCTTTTACCATGGTTTTATGGTTATTGGTTTGAAAGATTATACTACATGCTCAGATACATTTTGACATGGTGCTGAATCAGGTTGTTTTATGTGTCATATTAATTGATAAATCAATAGACCTATTTAGTGCCTTTTTACATACACATATTATCATACTGGATATTTTTAGACATTGTGGTGTTGAACTAAATAGTTATAATCAAACCCTAATCGAGTTTCCATTTGTACCTAAGAAGATTACATTGATACATGTTTGGATAAGTGAAAAGGATTTGTTGTTGATTTTGTTTCATGCTGGATGGGCTGGAGTTTGGGGATGTGACCGACATGGGGTTCTAGACTAGGGACTTTTGAGTTTTTATTTGATTATTCTAGTACTTAATTCTATATTTCTCCCATCATGACATTTAGTTTCATTCCAAATTTTCATTACACATATTAATTTATTATTTATTATATTATTCAGTTGGGTTTTATTATTTGTTTCATCCATTGTATTGTATTGATTCTGATATATACGTTACTCTTATATTTATTTATATATTGTTTCTAATGTATGTACACTTTAACAGGGGTATAGTAACACCTCTATACATATCGGACCCCTGATGCTAGTTGAATGCCTCTAGTATATAGGGAGGTGTGCTTGAGGTATCATAACCAACCCTTTTTGGCCACGTGAGAGGGAGAGTTATTATGGGATGTTACAAAGTGGTATATGAGTATCCATGTTTCATATCAACTTCATTACTATTTGGAGATGGTAGAAAGGGGACTATGATGTGTCAGGACATTGTAATGATCTTTTTCATGTGAGTAACTAATCCATGTCTGGGGGAAAATCCGAGTTCCCAAGGATGATATTTCTTCTTATGTTGTTCGCTAATTAAAATTGATATTATTTCACCTTGGGTGATTCACATGTTCTATGGTGTTATTGTTTTATGATGTTATTTTTTCTTGATATTTATACTTGTTGGCCGGTAGGGTGTGAGATGAGTATCCATGCATCATGTTAGGCACATAGGGATATATATAAATATATATATTGATACACATTGTTCATGAATGAGACATATTTATTTCTTATGTTATATACTTTCTTATTTGTACTATGGTTTGAGATTCATTTTATATTTTCTAATTTGAATGAAATTAATAGTTATTTCATGCAAAGACACTTTCAATCCATTTTTATAGAGACCAAGAGTAGTTTTTTTGTTACTTGTTGAGGCTGAACTTGTTGTTATAGCCAGTTTTATAAGGAGTGTGTTTGTCTTGCAGAGAAAATTAATCCTTGTAATATTAGAGTTGAGCATTAGGATAATGGAAATCAAAACACTCCAAATAAATATGAACCAAAGATTCCTATATATTTTGAATATTGGATGGATTTTTAGCTGTATGACAACTTATTTAGGGACATGTGATCCATGGAAAGAGAGACTATTCACACAATAGCTTTTATGTATGAGTTGACAAAATAGTTCCAACTATAGAATTTTCCTATGGTCACTGGGGAGTGAGAACCCTAGGAAGCCTTGTTCATGATCAAGTCTGTCTAGATTCTCTTTAAGAATCTTGATAAACCCCCAGATATGAGAGTTAGTCTTATTACATATACACTTTGTGGGCCTGCTATGATTTGGTGGGAAATTATAGCGCAAGATGAGTAAAAAGAGGTTCTATCAAAGAAGGAATTTGAGGAAAAGTTACTAATCTAATTCCATAATGAGTTATTGAGTGAATAAAATTCTTGTAGTTCATGCACATGACTTTAGAGGGAATGTCAGCGATGGACCATGATGAATGCTTTACCGACCTGAAATTATTTACACCATCTTTTGTAACTGACGTGATATCTAGGGTGAGGTGTTTTCAAGATAGACTTCACCATGAGATTAGGTAAAAGGTGAATGTATTTTTTTGATATGTTTTGAGAATGTGATGAATTTGGAACTCGTCATAGAAGGGAATATGAGAGATGCCTCAAGTAGTGGACAAGTTATTTCAGTAGGGCGAACTACTAACTCCTATTCTAGTGTAATAAAGTGTCACTATGATAGTTTTTTCCTTGGTAATAGTTATTTGAGCAGTCATGGAAGTGGGAAACTATCTCAGGACCATGTTATGTTATAGTGTTTTTAGTGTGGGAATTAGGTCCACAAGTAACCTTATTATACATAACCATCTTTAGAGTGTTATGCTTATAGTAGGATGGGCAACCTATAATGGTTTTGCAGGGAAATGTAACATCAGATTAGTGATAGGGGATGAAGATAGGCATTTGAGTCTAGGAAGGAGCTAGCTACTCCTCAATAGATAGGTAATTGGAGCTCCACCAGATGTTTAGGTTGAGGAAAGGTATGTGGTACCCCAGTGCAAGAATGGTTGTATCTATAAGAGGTAATAAAATAGGGGAGTAAGACTAGATCCCATGGTATATGGGCTAGTCATCTACACTTGACTACTCTGGCTATTGTGGATGAATGACTATATAATGTCATAGGTATGATTCTTGTTTCATCTACCCATACATGAGTTTTTTTGATACAGGGCCATCACATTCATTTTTATTCTCTCTTTCTGAAAATAGTTTGAGATTGTATATGGAAATATTGGAAGGTTTTTTACTATTGATATAGTATTCGGAGTGCGGTTATAGAATATCAATTGCCATATGGCATGTTCCTTAGTGATTGGTGGTTACCGTTTCTTTTTTGAATAGTTTATGCTCGAAATGACTGGTTTCAATTTGATTATTAGTATGGAATGGTTAGTTCTATTCCAGGATCATATCAACTATAATAGGAGTATAGTTACTTTTCTATCTCTAGATGGAGGTGGTTTTTCTAACCAGGGTGAGTGTGATCTTCATAATAGTCATGCATGACCAATTTAGTGCAGATTGGATTGTATCATGGATCAGATAGCTGAAATTTCTATAGATTGTGGTGGAATGAAGAAATATTATTTTTCCCCCACTGGTAGATAATTTTTAGGATGTATTTATAGACTAGTTCTATGGTTTACTACCCAAGGGAGTGATCGAGTTCATGGAGGGAGTAGATCCAGTTTCTATCCTGCCTTATTGAATCAGACCAATATATCTTAGAGAGTTGAACATTAATTTTTAATATTTTAAAGCTAATGTTTTTATATGGCCTAACATATCTCTCTAGGGTTCTTTAGTTCTCTTCGCCAAGAAGGATGATTTTATTTTGCACTTATGTGTGGATTATTAGAGATTAAACTGGATGGAAATCAAGAACTAGTTATCCATTCCATGAATTATTTATCTTTTTTATCAGTTAATAGGTGAGAGGACCAGTTTAGGATATGTCTAACATTGAGAGGGGGTGAATTTGTTTTGGGGAAATTTTAATCCAATTTCAACTTTTTAAACGTGTACCTCTTAGACCTGCTAGGATCTTTATTCTATTATTCTCTTTCCCATATCTCATGAATGTATATGAAAGTAGTAAAGCTAGAATATGATATTTATATAAGGTTCACTACTCAACAAGAGCAGCTTCTTCCTTGGCATGGTTTTAAATAATCCAGACCACAGAACCACTATAAAATAATTCTTTTGTTTGGTTATAAAGATTTGGATATACCCCTACACTCGTGAAGCAATTTTTAAACAATCCAATAGTGTGAGTTTTACTGATCTTGGATGGATATTAATAATTCCTTTCAAGACAGTATTATCCTCGTCGATAAGGGTTTCTAACCGCAATAAAGTCCTCCATCTATTGAGTTATTTCCAATATAGTAGTTATTATTTGTTATTCCACAAAATTATTCTTGACTTTGTTACTTGCACAACAACAAGAAAGTAACTCCTCTTACTTCTTCCCAATAACAAACTTGATAAATGCACCTTCTTCTTCTATATGTGAAAATAATATGACTATGTTGTGAAAAAATGAACACTAAAGTTTATATAAATCAATGTATATTTAGCTAATATCAATATGGATAGTCAATTCCTCATCCCCTTTCGATATGTTACACACTAGGATATGAAACTATTTATAGTAGTGTCTCGATCTCTTTTTCTTGTTACTTTATTTATGAGTGAAAATCCAACTACACTCAGATCCATTCTTATTCTTCTTGTTGGAATCATGGAATACAATTTTTATTATTAAAACAACGAAGATAAATTTATCTTAGAATCATCATAATAAATCTTCCATAAATAATAATTGATATTTAAGTGGGCACACTCTATTCATCTTGGACACACAATAATATATAATAGTGCATCAGTGTATATCCCTTTCTTCTTCACAAAGAAGAATGAGGATGTGAACACCTATAATGTTTATACAATATTTATCCTTTGTGAAATATCCTATATTATTCAAGAACTATCTCTTTAAAGTGTTCCTGCGAATTGTTCTCTCAACTTTTTCCAATAAACTATTTCCTAAAAATGTGTCTATGAACTGTCACTACGAACTACCTTGCACCCTATGGAGCATCTACTTCATGAAAAACCTTTTATTCTCAAAATAATCCTTGCTCCACATACCACTGATGCTCTGCATACCGCTAATGCTTAGTGGACTACTCCTGTACCGTGAATGACCTTTTTTTAACGAGTCTCTTTCCCTTCCGTGTACCGCTTCTTTCTTTGCAGATTTCCTCTACATTGGCAATCAACATCCTCCTTTTCAAGACATTATTTATTCAATAAAAACATCATCCTACATGGAATATCTTCTTCGATAACTACTAATCTTCACATAATTCTCTCTCATGAATTCTTCCAGACATAGCCACATTCTTCCTTAGCGCGAAGATTTTATCATATGAAAATATATCTTCACAATGATGGGATTAGCATTCCATATATAGTAAAATAGATCAAAAAATATTGATAATTTTATTTAACCAATTTTACAATGTGGTACAACCTTCACCGTGTACCATTCACGTCTTGTGAACCATTTTACCTACGTGGTCCATGTACCACCTTCTTTTCCTCACAGCCAACAAAATCACCACCTTAATTTCGAAAATGACACTCTTCTCCATGAACTATGGATCTCCCATGAACTAAAAACCTCCCACTAATTTTGATCCACCCATGAACTGTTTCTCCTGCGTATTCTGCATAACCCGCTTCATAGCTTGCATAGTTCCGCTACGAGGAATCCCTCTTTTGCAGATTTCCTTTTCCACTCCGTGTACCTCATATTCATTCCACAAATTTTATTTCATGGTCTTTGAAAAATTCTTCATGGAAATTATTACTTTTCAAAAAAAACAAACACCTGATTTTGGGCCCCAAAAATTTGGTAAACAATTGGAAACATCGCTACCTTAAAAATATTCTTCAAATAGAACACCCATATTGATTTGATGTCATTTGTTTTATTTAACAAAAATCTACTTTCATCACGAACCTTATAAATAATGATATATAGTCTCTGATCTATCACATTTAGCATCATAATATTTTATATGTAAATTATAGGAACTTCCCTTTATTTCAGCAACACCTTTCTTTCTAATCAAAACTAAATATGATTGGAAACACTTTTACTCCCCCTTTCCATCATAAAGTTTTCATCCCATGTTATTCAAGAAACATATGATATTTTTGAAATAAAAATCATCAAAGAATCATAATTTTTTCAAGTAGAATTATTCATCAATTTTATATAATGTTATCAAATGAATCTATAACAATTCTCCCAGCATCACCATAAAAAACAACGTTTTCAAACAATTCACAAGTAATCTTGCAAAATCAAGACTTAAAAAATTAATTCAATATCTATTAAAATTGGAACTAATTCATCATATTGAAAGAAGTGAGTTATTCATATATCATTGAACACCTCTCAAAACCAATAAAAATTAGTTGAAAATAAATACAATCCATAACAAAAGTGGGAACAACCCCCCCCCCCCTTTGTATTTTTTTGTCAATAGCCTCAAAGTTCTTTCCAAATGAATGTGTCAATATGTGGATCATTATTTTATCTATCCAAATTACTTTTCAAACATTCATTTCACTTTCTATCAACCTTATTGAAAAAAAATAAAAAGTTCATGGGATAAAAGGTATCAGTCCATACTTAAGAAATGTGCCATTAACCATTTCACTCTAAGTCTACATGAGCTATGATCGGTGTAGAAAACAAGAGGATTTGATTTAGACAACAAAGCTACCCCTGTCCATTAATCATGATACATCATGAGATGAGAACACATGTACTTTTATTTAAGTATTTATTTCACTTTAATTCAAGGATGGAATTACTAATTGTGAGATGAATATTTTTCAGAACAATTAACATGAAACTCCTGCACTCACTTCATCAAATAGATTAAAAACATTCAAGTGTAATAGGTAGGATATGTGAACTGGGGGAACATCCATTATTCTTATGTCACTAAATAATAAAATTTCCCCCTTTATAAAATCATATTTATTTTCAATAACCAAGGATGAGATATTTCGGAATGACATACCTTTTCCAATTACATTAACTTAAAGTAATTTCCAGAATAATTATATTTGATAGAAATTAAAGTAATAATTCTGGAAGGTTCTTCATTTGTATCTACATCAAGGGAAACTTGCCTCACCATATTCACAATGGTGTATCTCATCAGGAGTGTATTTCAAGAAATTCCAGTATGGAGAATAGACCAGAATGGATCTCCCATTTGTGACCATCCAGATTAAACAATTTTCACAACTTCATCAATAATGATCTTTTTAAACCTTTTTTTCTTCAGAATTCAATGAAATAAGATCATACCATGATAGAATATTATATATCTAGGATTTATATAATAAAACATCACATTACTAATATTCATAAAAAATTATCCTTCATCATATTAATATTTGAATATAAATTTGAGGAATCATTCAAGGATGGTGACTTCTTCAGCTTTGTTGTCATGAATTCATAACACTCACTACTTATCAGGTTTCCCTCCTAAGAACTTGATTCACCTTCAATTACCTTTATTAAATACAAAATTAAAATACACAATGATTTAAGGTAATAAGGAGGATAATCCTTTATTTATTAATATGAATATAAAGGTTGATATAATCTTCTCAACTAATATGGTCTATTTTCCCTATTCTTCATGCTTGCACATCTGAATATCTATTCTGATTTATGTTGGGGAATCATGGATCTCTTCAAATAATTTTATAATTTATGGAGAGAACTTTTCTTCTTATCATCCTTTATGGATGATACCTCATTACTCCTCTTTAGGACAACTTCTAATTCTGGTAATTAGGTGAAACATCCTTTTGCAATGTGACTAGTTTTCTTGCATATCTCACACAGAACCTCTTTAACACAAGACTTTTCTTTTGTTTTAAACCCCTCATTAATTTATTATTCATAATGTGAAGTCTACTCATTTCATTTTGAAATATCCTTAGCTTGTGTATCTTTAGGATTCCTAATTCTTTATAAATCATTAGGCCAAATAACTATCCTGCCATTAGAGACTATGGAAGTGAGTTTGGATATTCCACATGGGTTCCTTTGAGTGACCTTAAATTTAGTAGTTCTTTTGGATGAACCAACCTTAAAATTAATGGATATAGTATACAAGTTATTCTAACCTTTCCTTCTTAGAATATTCTTTGGAGAATTTGTTTTCACAGTATTCTTCTAATTTCATCCCAAGCTGGCTTCTTCTTTATTAGCTAGTTTTTTGTGATATCGTTTTCTTATCAACCTTGGATACATGTTGATATATGAATGTACCAACGTTGTGATCAATTACATTGAATAAATAAAAGATGTTATCATGAATTCCAAATCTTTTTGTTGTATACAAATGCTTCAGGACATGTGGATGTTGCTTCTTACTCTCTGGCTTACTCCCCCTTGAGATAGGATTGCTTTGTGATTTTATATTTTTATGATTGTACCAACAATTTAATGAAGAGTGACATAATTTATTACAGCAACAACATTGAACCAAAAATAATTATTTTTTATTTTTTTGTATAAGATTGTTGGTTCTTAATCAAGATATATTATGCTCTCTGTGGGGAACTATATTCCACATTCTTTTTCCTATCCACCCTAGTCATGGTGGTAGGTATCTCCTCACCTTTATTTATACATACTTGTTTTGAATCTATTGTCAAACCTATAATTATTATGAAAAATTATTTAGAAACATGAGTACAAGAAAGTATGGATGTTACCTTATTATTTTCATCTTCTTATGATAGAACATTGAATGAAGTCAAGATCTTGTCAACACTTCTTTGTGGTATTTTAACAATAGAATCATCCTGGGAACATAGAAAACAACAAGTAACATTGTCCTTCTATTGTGAAGTGTGAATATCTGTCTTCTCAAGATTTTCCAACTAATCTTCCAATTGTAGACATTTCATATTAAGTATGATTTTTTGATCATCAATAAAAATAATCTTCTTTTCACAATACTTTTCATTATTTCAACTTCATTTTCATGTATCTTAATTTTTTTTAAAAGGAGTCAAGTTCCTTCAACTTCTTGGAATTTTCTTCCAAATATGTACCATTGGCATTAGTTCTCATCTTCATCTTGTATTCAAGTGAACAGATCATTTCTTCCAGAGTATTATTAACTCCCTCTTTCTCTTCAAATTCATGGAGACATTTTGATAATATTATTTTAAATTCCCTCTTTGTGGCATAAAAGGATCCAACCTATCTTGAGAGATTTAATAATTCAACAATTTTTTCTTAAAATCCCTTATCCAAAAAATCTGTTCCTTTTTCAAGAAAGGTGATATATTCCTGTATAAATTGAAATACTCCACAAACAAGGGATTCACATTCCTTAGGAATATTATTATTAATAATTCTTAATCTATCAACAGATTATTCTTGAGAATTTATAGATTGATCATCATCACCACTTGTTCTAGAATATTCATCTTGAGGATTTTTTTTGAATGCACTAACACATACCTCATGATCACTAGAGATAGAATGTTTATCCATATTTTGGTGGAGACTTTATCCAATTACTCATTACTTTCCAAGTCCGCCATGTCTTCACTATCAACAAGGTATGGAGAAACAGATTCTTCTCGTTCTTTAGATAAGAGGGACTTCTTCTTAAACATTCTATTATCTTTATTTTTCCTGATCATCATGGTCTGGGCAGATATAGACTTCTTCTAAGAGATAACTAAATCTTCACCAAAATTTCACTTCATTGTTAACTCAGGAAAGTAACTCAAGTATTTAAAAAATAATATATTCACTGTAGAGAATCCATAAGAGGTGATCCTTCCCTCCAAAACCAATTGAGAGAACCAATTTGGGATATGTCTAACACTAAGAGGGGGTGAGTAAATATTTGGGACTTTTTAATATTATTTTAACATTTAATCCCTATACCTATTAGAAATGTTAGGATAATGACTCTCTTAATCTTTTTCTCCATGTCACATGCAAGTATATGAATGTAGTAAAGATATCACATGATATTTTTACAAGGTTCTCTACTTAAAAAGAGTATCTATGTCCTTGGAATGGTAGGAAATAATTTAGACCACACCACCATGATAAAATAATCCTTTTGTGTTGTCACATTGAGTACTATATACCCTTACACGCAAGAAACATTTTGTAAAAAATCCAATAGTGTCAATTTTACATCTCTTGGATGGATCTTTATAACGCCTCCCAAGATATTATTCTCTATATTTATACGAGTTTGTAAAACCATGAAAGCCCTCCAACTACAAATTCCTATCTAATGTCACAATTATTCTGTATTCTTCAACAACTTTCTTCTTGACTATGTTACATTCATAGCTGCATGTAAGAAACTCCTCTTACTACTTCCCAACACCAATCTTGATAGGTTGACCTTCTTCTTCTATCAGTTACAATAATATGAATGTGTTGTGAACTGATGAACACTGAATTTTCTATGACCCAAATTATATTCAACTAATATAAATTTGTTCGGTCAGTTACTCTTCCTCTTTGATCTATAACACACTAAGATATGCAACAGTTTATAGTAGTGTCTTGATCTCTCTTTCTTCTAAAATTCTTTTTTAGGGAAAATCCAAATACACAGAGATATCTCTTCATTTTTCTTGAATCAAAAAATTTCCTTGTTATTATTTTATCAATGAATATCATCTCAACTTAGATTCATCATAATAAATATTCCCTAAAGATTAAGTGATCTTTAGTGGGAACACTCTATTATATATGGACATACAATAATATAGAATTGTGTAGTAGTATCTTAATCTACCCTTATTCTTCAAAAATCACAATGAGGGTGTAAACACCTATCACATGTATGCAATATTTACCCTTCACAGACTATCCTCTATTCTCTGATAACTATCTCTTCATCATGTTCCTACAAACTATTCCTGCAACTGTTCCGACAAACTTTTATGACAAACTGTTCATGTGAGTTATTTCCTCGAACATTCACCATGAACTTCCTTCCACTACATGGAGATAGTGATTTGTGACTGACCTTTTATTCCACAGGTTGTCTCTGCTTTACATAACATTGATGTTCCACATAACGCTGATTCTCTTTGGATTAATCCTACATTGCGAATAGCTTTTTCTTCACAGAAAAATTTTCCTTATGTGTACCGCTTCTACATTTGTAGGATTCCTCCACTTACATGGTCTATCTCCTCTATCATGAGTCTCTTATTATTCCACAGATCACTTTATCCTACGTTGAATCTCTACTCTAATAACTGCTTCCCTTTACGGCATTCTCCCTCATGAACTCTTCTGCACTTATCCACATTATTCCTTAGGGCAAAGAAGTTATCTTATGAAATTCTCTCTTCACTAATGATGATATTATCATTCTTTATATAGAAAAATAGATTCTAAAATCTTGATAATCCGATTCACCAAATTTTAAAATGTGGTATAAACTTCACCGCGTATCGTGTACATCCCACAAATTTTTTCCCCTATACGGTCCGCATACAAACTTCATTCCTTCACTACATCCAAAATCACCGCCTAAATTTCAATAATGACACCATTCACCATGAACTGTTTTTCTCCCACAAACTACAAACCTCCCATGAATCGTTATCCACCTATGAACTGTTTTTCCTACATTGTCCACGTATCGTGCTTCGCAGTCCTCATAGCACCTATAACACCCCAACAAATTACAAATAGATTTATTATACAATGCATGTAACACTGAGCCTCTACAGACACCAATTTGTTATAACATATCCAAGTAAACTTAATTTTGTCACTTCTGTGTTGCGAATTTCAAAAATCTGACATACACGGTTGCGATCAAAAAGTTTTTTGGAGTCTGATAAGGAAAACATAATTATTGGTGAATAGTAACCTACCCTTATGAATAGTAAAATACCATTATGAATAGTGATATTCCCTAATGAATGGTTACATTACCTATGATAGTATATAAATAATATTCAAGTGGAAGTATGATTTACCTATGTTTTGGAATAAGTAAATAAATGTTTTAAAACTGTTTTTTAGAATATATTATGATTTTAATTAAATATTTAATTATATATATTTAGAAAATAATTTTTGAAAAATATAATTCATTTTTTTATTCTACATGTCAAAAAATGGTTAAGCTGAATTTTTTGTATTTTTCTAAAATACTCAAATTTTTGAGGAATAGTGAAATACGGTAAAAAACTGTATATACAAATTATCAGTTAAATAAACTATTTATGACATCATAGGTGATGTAATCCCACTTGGTTGGAAATAAAAATCATTTATGACTATTTTAGGTCATGGAATCTTCACTATTTTTGCTCTTAAGGGAAATTAATTAACTAATGATTGAAAAATTATGACAACCCTCCTCTCCTCCACTATAACCCCCCCCCCCCTCACTCCATCTTATCTTAACTTATATATCCCTTGAAGATCCAAAAAGTTCTACAAAAATACCCTTCCTTCGTCACTCCCCATCCATGAATCTCTTTGTCTTGATAAAGACCAAAATCCCTTCCCTTAATGAGGTTCTCGATGAGGTTATTTCAAGAGGTTAAACACCTTTCTTTTTCATTTAATTTAATTTCAATTTATCTTCTTTTGTTATCCTCTCCTTACCTCTTCTATAAAAATGACCATGATAGACCCAGTATCATATATATATTGTAATTATATCATGTTAATGGAATAACCATCATCAATATCCATACTATCTCTCTTTTTTATTTTATAAACAAAATCAAAGTCCATGAGGTTCTAATTTATAACCTTCATGGAAGACAAAGTTCTTTTCTTCAATTTCACCTTCATTAATAGTCATGAAACCATTTTTATGGTTGGAAATTTTTTTAATATATTTAATATAACCTAATTAATATTCATGAACCAGTATATGGACATATTATTAAATAGTATGACCAAACTAGTTCCTAATAATTAAAATACCTCAAAAATAATCTAAGTGAATGTCATTAATATTTTATCTAATGATTCATCCTATTTTAATGAAACCAAATGATAGAAATTAACATTAAAACATAAATATTTTTATAAATAATATGGATATTTACATCCATTCCACATGAACTCCATCACTTATGAACAAATGAACCGATTATGAAATTAAAGAAAATGAACACTCCAGAACGACAGAATTTTGTATAATAACATATCAATAAGGGCATAAATGAACTAAAAATAATTATTATAAACTAAATAAATTTATAATAGGATCTAAAATAATATATTAATAATTCTAATTTTATATTCCAGGACCTTATGTTCAAAAGTGTATCACATTCAGACTTAAGGTAAGAGTTTCTTCATCACACTCCCATTTTTGTTATGTTTTCCATATTCACAACTAATACGTGTGTATAGTGTATGTATACCAACCATTGATGTAACATATCATTAATATATTTATTTTCAGTTTATTCAATTTACCATTAAAATATTATTAATTTTGGGGCATATGAATTATTTGTTTTCAAAGTGGTAAGGGTTTTCCAACCGAACCTACATTTTCATTCAGGTTACTTTTCTTGTATAATTACCCCAATAAACTTCTTATGTATTATTATTTACTCCTCATAAATTTTGTTTGGGTGTTATATATATGTTTACCAACCATAATAAATCCTTATTTTATGGGGAGTTACATGTTTTAAAAGGAACATTCAAAATTATTTCTGAAATACAAACCTGATTCTAGGGATCTTTTCGAAATCGTACCCATTTTCAAGTGTACAACCGGAATATTTTTTATGCCACCATTATTTTGATAAAAAAAATAATTTTTTCATGAAAATTTATATTTTATTATTTATTTATTTAATATAACAAACATGTCTTTCCACTTTAATATTCTCTCTAATACTTTCCTTAAAATTCTCTAAAATGTTTTATTTCAAAATATTATCAAGAAATTTTCTACATGATTTCACTTCAGTGGGACATAAGTTATGCCTAAAATATAATTTCAATGTAAGCACCTTTTATTTTATGGGATATAAATGTTTACAATCTGATTTTATGGCCAATAAAAATGATTTTTTAAAATATGTATTCTTTGAAAAGTAAAAAATATTTTTTTCATCTCATGTTAACTTTTATGAAGTATATGATTTGTTCACCACCTATTCCATGCATGTGGTGTATGTACTGTCCATTTTTATATCATATCAAGAGTATCTTTATTATCATGTCATTCTATGGGATTATTATTTGAATGTTTCAAGGTCGTATGTGACACTTTGGAATGTCTAAGGATTATTTCCTTAGGAATTTTTTAATGGTCTCATTTAAAATATATTCATCTTTGACAAGATACCTTATTGAATATTGATATTCATTGAGATTTATCTCCTATGATATCATCTACCATATTTAATTTAATGGTTTATGATTATATTCACTAGGTATTTTCTATCTTAAAACCATTCCCCAATTTACTCCGGATGGTTAGTGTTTATGCTTAATGTTCGGGGATAGTTATTTAGATTTCATATGTTAGTTTCAATATGAATTTTTATATTATTTATTTTTATCCCCATTCATATGAGGAATGCATTGGACTTAGTAATTGTTGGTTGGGGCCTGCTATAACCCCTCAGTGCATTGTTAGGTCTCATGATACAAACTACGGTCTTCGCACAAGGCCTTGACAAAATGATTATTTATGGTCTTAGCATGAGGCCTTGACGGAATGGTGATGATGTCCCGCATTATGCATTCTGTCATTATGAAAATAGTATTTATGGTTCATGTGGTTATTAGATTAGTATAATACCCAAGATTATGTTTTATTATGGCATTATTTACTTAGCTAACATTCCTGCCATAATGTGTTCAAGTTTATTATTTGTAAAGGCATGTGTTTTAAAATATTCACCATGCCTAATGTTTATGTTATGATATCTTCCGCTGTATTTATTACCCTAAATGAGTGTTTTAGCTCACCCCTTTCTTATGTTTCATTTTATTAGGGAAAGAAGGATTTTATTTTGAATGACGTGCTGAAATTACCTATGGTATTAGAAGAAGTTTAGTAGAAAACATGGAAACTAGGTTAGAAAATGTAGATTAGGGAACAAACCCCTACGGTAGTATTTGAGGAAAATTATACAAGAAAATCATGGAATCATGGTTTAAAATAGATTATGTGGATATTTTTAGAAAATATATCCCTGTCTAGAATCAAACAGGTAGAGGTGGCTCTGGCACAGATGTACCTTGGAGTAAATACTCCGACAAGAAGTTTTGGGCATGTCCTAGGGTATCCTGCTACATTAAAATGGGCATTTCTGCACTCTCAGCATTGAAAATCCCAAGGGATATTATTAGGATAATTCACATTTTATTTTCCAAAAATTATGAATGATAAATGTCCCCAAAGTAACCAAAGTATATGGTTATTGGATTTACGATGCATAAATTAGTTTTGTGTGCTATACCATATTTAGAGTTATAGAGAGTTCATAATTTTATGAGCTAATATATAATATGTAATTTATTAGAAATGGCTCCTAGAAGAAGGAATGATAACTTCACCAATACACATGATTCGAAGAGTAATAAGGATCATATCTCCAATAGTCTTAAGATATATTTTCAAAGGAAGATTGTCTCCCATGTATCCTCATAATATGATGAAATAATATCATGTTTAAACAAGGTATGTAAAGAGTTCTACGAGTTTTATGGCTTTGAAGGGAAGAAAAATAATAAGAGGATGGTAGATAAATATGGGGATAAAGGGATGAAGGGAAAGAAGTGTTTTCCTACCTGTGATAACTATGGAAAGAATCAGCATGGTAAATGCTTCAAGGGAATGGGTGTTTTCTACATGTGTAGAAAAAATGGACACCAAGTTCATGATTTAAAGGGTAAGAAAATGGTTTCCAATGTACAATGCTTCTACCGTAAGGAGATGAGACACTATGTGAATTAATGTCTCGATCCTCAAAGGAATATACCCCAAATTAATATTTTGGATAATGATCAAGTTATGATGCTACCACGGATGAAGTAGAATGATTATTATGACTTTGTCAAGAATCGTGTCATCGGAATATTTTGTTAGTAATGTACTATTTTTAATAATTATGAGATATATAAGGATTTTACTATAGTACTATTTCATCAAGTATTTGAGGACATATGATGAATGGTACAAAGGAAAAGTGATTCAGTAGAGCGTTAATCCTTTTTATAAAAAATGTTGTATGAGGGAAAGACAACCATTATCTGATGTTGAGATTATGATAAAAAAATGATTGATTCAGATAAGCACATACTACCTTGGAACTGATTATGGACATGTTGAGAAGTGGTCTATTCTATCATCGATGAAGTTTACAACACTTTTAAATTTAAGGAATATATCCAATAACTTGTATCTTACTTAAATAATACAGAAGAATTCATGTTTCCAATATGGTTTTTATGGTAATTCAGGTTATTACCATATTTCAAGAGGATACATGATGATGTTATTGTCATATTTGGAATGTAAAATTTAAAGTTGCTTCATGTTAATTAAGGGTTAATGATAATTTCATCTTTTAAATTTATAGGACTTCATTATAATGTGTGGAATAATTATATTTTGTATTTTCTTAACCAATTATGAAATAGTTTAAGTTGACCATTCTATAATATTTTAGAGGTTAATGTATTGTTATTCCAAATGGCGTAACCCATTATATGTGATCAGGTATAGATAGGTCAAGTGTAATAAAAGGATGAGTTTGTAAGCAAAAATGTAAATTTATACTCTTATGGAGTGGAATAATTCCTTGAATCAAGGAATATAGTGTTAAATAAAATGTTTTCCTAATCATTGATAATATCAATGAGTTTTTTGTTTATAGTTTTTTAGTAATCAAAATTCATATGAACATGTCCTCTTTCATGTTCCATTAGAACTTGATAGTAAGATTTTTCTTCCATGTCCATGTTTTTACTTCAAACTAATGTCTCCTCATTTGAAAGATTACTTTTTAGGGTGACCATATCATCTCCCTTAACCATTTTTAGGAGGATATTTTGTTAACCCTATTTTTTATTTGAGTTTCCATAAGGGAATTTTCATGTATCATCCGTTATCTTTTGAAGTTCAATTTAAAATTTTGAGGATGAAATTTTTGCAAAGAGGGGATAATTTAACACCCCATGAATTTACAAATAGATTTATTATAGAATGCATGTATCACTGAGCCTCTACAAACACCACTTTTTTATAACCTATCCAAGTAAACAAAAGTTTGTCACTTCTATGATATGAATTTCGAAAATTTGACATACACGGTTGTGATCAAAAAGTTATTTGGAGTTCGATAAGGAAAACATAATTTTTGAGGAATAGTAACCAACCCTTATGAATAGTAAAATAATGTTATGAATAGTGATATAACTTAATTAATAGTAACCTTACCTATGACAGTATATGAATAATATTCACGTGGAAGTACAATATACCTATGTTTTGGAATAAGTAAATAAATGTTTTTAAACTATTTTTTAGAATAAATTATGATTTTAATTTAATATTAAATTAATAATATTTAAAAATGTATTTTTGAAAAATGGACTTTATTTTTTAATTTTACACGTCAAAAAATGGTTAGGGTGAATTTTTGGTATTTTTATGAAATACATGAATTTTTTATGAATAATGAAATACAGTAAAATATCATATATACAAACTTTTAGTTAATTACATTATTTAGGACATCATAAGATATGTAATCCCACTTGGATAGAAATCACATGCATTTATTACTATTCTTGGTCATGGGATCATCACTATTTCTGGTGTTGAGGGATATTAATAAACTAATGGTTAAAAAATTATGAAACCCTCCTCTCCTCCACTATAAAACCCCCCTCACTCCCTCTTATATTAACCCCTCTAAGACTTGAATCTCCTCAAATTTCGGCCCAAATACCTTTACATAGTCACTACCCACATCCAATAAGCTATTGGTCTTTCCAAAATACCAAAGTCCCTTCCCTTAAGGATGTTCTCAAAGAGGTTATTTCAATAGGTAAAACACATTTCTTTTTCATTTAGTTTCATTTCAATTTATCTTCTATGTTTATCCTATCCTCACCCCTCTGTCCAAATGACCATGATAGATCCAGTATCATCTATATACTAGAATTATATCATTTTAATGGAATAATCATCATCAATATCCATACTCTCTTTCTCTTTTATTTTATAAATGAAATCAACGTCCATGTGGTTCCGATTTATAACTTTCATGGACGATAAGGTTTCATTCTTCAATTTATCCTTCATTACTAGTCATGATACCATTTTTATGTTTGGAAAAAACGTTAATATATGTATTATAACCTAATTAATATTCAGGAACTAGTATACATACATATTATTAAACAGTATGACCAAACTAGTTTCTAATAATTAAAATACCGCAAAAATAATCAAAGTGAATGTAATTAAAATTTTATCTAATGATTCATCATATTTCCATGTAACAAAATGATATAAATTACCATTAAAACTTATTTAGGTTCATAAATAATATGGATATTTACATCCATTCGACATGAACTCCATTACTTAAGAAAACATGAACCGATTATGAAAATAATGAAAATGAACACTCCGGAACGATGAAATTCAATATAATAACTTATTAATAAGGGATCAATTGAACTAAAAATCATTATTATAAATTAAATAAATATCTAATAGTTTCCGAAATAATTTATTAAATTTTGTTTTTCATATTCTAGGACCTTAATCTCAAGAGAAGAACACATTCAGACTTAAGGTAAGGGTTTCTTCGTCTCACTCCCATTTTTTGTGCGATTTTTTGTATTCACAACTAATACTTGTGTATAGTGTATGTATACTTCCCATTGATGTAAAACTTCATTAATATACTTATTTTAATTTTATTAAATTTATCACTTTAATATTTATATTCTTGGGGAATAAAAATCATTTGATTACAACGTGGTAAGGGTTTTCCACCCGAACCTCCATTTTAATTTGGGTTTCTTTTATTATATAATTTCCTCAATGAAATTCTTATGTATTATTATGTACTACCCATAAATTCTATTTGAGTGTTTTATATATGTTTACCAACTAGAACACTTACTTATTTTATGTGGAGTTACATGTTTTAAAAGTATCTTTCAAAATTATTTCTGAAATAAAAACCAGATTCAAGGGATCTTTTCGAATTCTTACCGATTTTCAAGTGTACACCAGAATCTATTTTAAGACACCATTATTTTTATGAAAAAAAATTATAATGAAAACTTATCTTGTATTATTTCTTGATTTAATAGAACAAACTTGTCTTTCCACATTAAAATTCTCTTTAATACTTTCCTTAAAATGATCTAAAATGTTATATTTCTAAAGATTCTTAAGAACTCTTTTTTACATGATTTCACTTCAGTGGGCCATCGGTTATTCCCAAAATATAATTTCAATATCCTTACAATTTTATTTTCTATGATATAAATGTTTACAATCTAATTTCATGGAAAATACAAATGATTTTCTAAAATATGCCTTCTTTCAAAAGTAAAATAACATTTTTCTCGTCTCACGTTAACTTTTATGAAGTTTATGCCTTGTTCACTAGATATTACATGCATTTGGTGTATGTAATGTCAATTGTTATATCATATATATAATATCCTTATTATCATTATAATATAAAAAATTATGATTTGAATGTTTCAATGGGGTATGTGACACTTTGGAATGTTTAATGATTATTTCCTTAAGAAATTTTTAATGGTCTCATTTAAAATATCTCCATCTATGAGAAACTCCATTATTGAATCTAGTAATTCATTGAGATTTATCTCCTATGATATCATTTACCATATTTAACTGAATGTTTTATGATTAGATTGACTGTGGAAGTGCTATCTTAAAACCATTTACTAATTTACTCTGAATGGTTAGTGTTTATGAATATTATTCGGGCAAAGTTATTTTAATTTCATATGTTATTTTAAATATGAATGTGTATATTGTTTATGTTTATCCTCATTCATATGATGAATGCATTGGACTTTGTATGTGTTGGGTGGGCCCCACTATAGCCCCTTGTTGCATCGGTGGGTCTCATTAGACAAACTACGGTCTTGGCATAAGGCCTTGACACAATTGTATTTATGGTCTTGATACGAGACCTTGACAGTACGGTGATGATGTCCCGAATTATGCATTACCACATTATTAATATAGTATTTATTTTTCATGTGGTCATTCAGCTAGTACAATACCCATGATTATGTTTTATTATGGTATTATTTACTCATCTAACATTCCTTCCAAAATGTGTCCATGTTTATTATTTGTAAAGGAATGTGTTTTGAAATATTCACCTTGAATAATGTTCATATTAAGATATATTACACTTTATTTCTTACCCTTACTGAGCATTTGATCTTAACCCTTTATTATGTTTCACATTCTCAGGGCATGATGGATTTTACTGTAAATGGCATGCTGAAATAACCTTGTAGTTTTGGATGTTGTCAAAGGAGATTCTATGTTGTTTTTCTTTTCAAGTTGTAATGATGAATATATGTATGTATCTTGTTTCGAATACTACTATCATGACACATACTTGGGACCTGTGTCGTGACTACCCCAAGCCCGCCTTCCATAGTCCAGGGGCTAATGACTAGCACCAAAGGCGTAATTCCTGAAATAAGGGAAGGCATTGACTTTATGTAAGAAAACAAACACCACATAGTATACAAGAAGAAGTAAACACTAAGTAAACTGAGTACAATAGTAAGTGATGGAAAGTAAATGGGCCAGTATAAAATCCCAAACTGAAAGTAAAGTACAACTGAAAAGAGAGTACAACAACAGAAAAGTAATGTAGTGAGTCTGAGCCGTCCTCTGGAAATCCCACCTGAAGGGTGGGTACAGATAGTCTCCTCTGCTCCTCGGCTCTAGCCGTCCGCTCCGAGCACATCTCGTCCAGTGATCCACCTCCAGGTACCGTCCAGCTCCATGAGCTCCTACCTCGATTAGCGTTGTCCGTTGTCTGCATCCAACACAACGTAGTGCGGGCATATCCTGTGGAGGGGTGAGTATATGGTACTTAGTAGGGACCTCGAGACCCCCGAAGGTCTCCCAGAATCCACGAAGGATAAACCACAAAGGAAAGTTACAATCACGAAGTAACAAACAACTTTACTTATGCATATTCCCATACATATGCCTAAGTCATCAATTCCAGTTTTTCTCCAACATCTGAGCCCATTTTCGATCTAGTCAACACAAGATAGTACCACTCAATCCACACAGGAAAGCACAACCCAATCCACACAGGAAATCAAGTCAATCATATCGAAGAAATGATTGAAATCGAGACTTAGCTCACACAGGTATACTTCTTCGTAAGGTGATAGAGATGAATAGATGTAGCCACATATTCATATAAGTTTTCGGACACTCATAGGATACAAGACCAGCCAAGCTGTCGGACCCACAAAGGATACAAGACCCACTACTCTGCCAGACCCACAGAGAATACAAGTACAGAGTCAAATACTACCGGACCCACATAGGATACAAGAACAGTAGTCAAGTACTTCCAGACCCACATAGGATACAAGAACAGTAGTCATCATTGTCAAACCCGCGGAGGATTCCAGTACGGTCATCATCGCTGCCGAACCCATGGAGGATCCCAGTACAGTTGTCATCGTCGTCGCAGTCGCTGCCAGCTCTAGGGTTCCCGCACACAGTATGCTCGATTCCTGGAGGTTCCACTCCACAATCCAAGGGGGGTCGATACATAAACTGAAACTAAGTCCGGAGTTGATGTATTCAAAGTTCCGTCTCGACAAAAGGAACTCAACACGACAGACGGCGCATCAATCGGATGCCAGGTCTGAGTGTTATTGGCTTTTTCGACCTAGGGGACCGGTTGATTTTTTAGTCAAAACCAAACCGACCATACTCCAATGGAATCCAATCCTCAAGTGGAGTAATCCAAAATAACTGTCTCACCAATAGGAATCCAACAAATCCGACGACACTTCAATCGGACGTCCGGAGCTCAAGTTATAAGCGTTTCCGCTCCGAGGGTCCGGTTGGTTTTGTGTTCAAACCTACCCATACATACAAAAAGTTTTCAAAAACATTGAGTTTAATATACTGAAATAACCGCGTCGATCCAAGGATCTCTATGCAACTGACAGTGCGTCGATCGGAGGTCCGTAGCCCATGTTATGGGCGTTTGAACGGATATGTCCGAAAACAGGGGGTTTATGCCCAGTACGACCGGCCCAATACCCCTTGGGTCGGCCCGAACTGGGTTGACCGAACCAGAGTTTGGGTCTGGCCCATTGGGGTGCGGCTTGGCCTGGCTGGGTCGGCCTGGTCTAGCTGGCACGGCACGGCCCAACCGGTGCGGCCCAGTGCGGGCGGTCCGGCCCGACGCTGGTGGTCCGCCCCTCTCTACCGCTGGGGTTTACAACCCCCGGACTTCCCGAACGACCGACCATGTTGTCCGGTGGGTGTGCCGCCACGGGTCCCCCGCGGGTCCCTCCTTCCGAAGCGCCAGAGGCTGACGGATCTGGCCGCCCCCGTCTACACCGCCGCGGCCTTAGGTCGTGGCCCTTGTCCGACTGGCGCGGCGTGACGGAGTCGTGCCCCTCCGCCACGGCCCGCCCCAGCTGCGGCCCTCCATGATACTCCGGTGCGGCGAAATGGCGCGACGCTCCACCACCGTGGCCTTGCTCCAGCCGCGGCCCTTTTCGGCCTCACCGGCGCCGCGTGACGGCGCCACGCTCCTCTACCGTGGCCTGCACTGGCCGCGGTTCCCTCGTTCCTGTGCGGTGTGACGGCACCACATCGCCTCCGTTCCAATCCACAACGAAGTACAACAACAAAGGGGGAGGAGGGTCGACCATGTTCGTGCAGTCCAACCTCCTCCCATTATATAAATAACATGCATCCAAGAAATAACGAAGAACTTCAAATAATAATTCTTGAACAATGAACAACCCCTACATCAAAGTAGTTCGCGAAGGATATCGTCGTGGAGAACGACATCGCGGTGTGTGGCTCCGTATACATTGGTGGAGATCACATGAGGAGGAAGCAGCATCTCCCTTTCATTGACATGGAGTGAAGATGGAATGGTAAGTCAGTGTTCTTCAGGTTCTTCAAGGAGGAAGATGAAAAATCTTTAAGACTTTGAGTATTCTTCTCCCAATCCCCTTACACAACAATCCAACCTAATAAAATAAGATTCCTCTCATTTTAATATCTTATGTCATGCCTTTCAAAATTAAAAATTTCAAAATACATAACCCACTTAATTAAATTAAAGAGTTGGCATTGAATAAATGCGGGGAGAGGGAAGGTCAAAAATTAATGGGATGTTTTAAGGGTTACACACTTAAGTGGGAGATTAGAGGAGTTAGTGAATATGAGAAGATGGGGGATCGTGTGGTCCCCACCGCCCTCATATCCTCACATTGGAAGTTGGGTGGTTGTGGGCCCCACCAAAAACTTTCCATGAGAGAATTAAACTACCATGGATAAAATAAATTTTCACATAATTTATTTTACCTAACATTTAATTCCATAATTTTTTAACAACTCCTCCCAAGAAAACAAAACTCTAGTAACGGTCTTCTTAATCAAATACTGGCACTGCGGTTTCATCGGTGCCCTCGGATTTCGATTCCGAGCACTGGTTCAAAAGTTAGAAAAACCTACTTGTTCGTTCACAGAATGTACCCAAGCTAAACTTCAGAAATTGATTCTGGGCACACCGGGCCTCAGAATCAGGTGCCATCAGAAACTGCGTACTCGTAAAATCCTAAGGAAATTAATAAAAAAATATTTCCTTGAAATTTACGGGTCTTTACATTACTCCCCCCTTAGGGATTTACGTCCCCGTAAAGATACATCACAAACTAGGGGAACAAATGAGGGTACTGTGCAGGCATCTGAGCCTCCTGCTCCCAAGTGCTCTCCGGGAGGTTCCCATGCTGCCACCTGATGCACACTACAAGAATCGACCACCCACGTAGGACCCGTTCCTATTGATCCTCGATCTCCACTGGGTCCTCCGAAAAAGTCGCCCCTTCATTGATGTCCAGCTCCCCATGGTCGATGATATGCTTCGGGTCGTGCACGTATCTCCTCAACTGAGATGCGTGGAAGACGTCGTGCACCTGGTGCAACTGAGGTGGTAGAGTCAGGCGATACGACACCTCGCCTATCCTGCTGAGAACTTGGAATGGTCCGATGGAGCCCGGAGATAACTTTCCACCCCTCCCAAATATCCGTAATCCACGCCGAGGTGAGACCCATAAGAAAACATGGTCGCCATCCTCGAACTCCAATGGTCTCCGCCACCTATCATCATAAGACTTCTGTCGTTTCTGAGTTGTCCTCATCCACTCTTGGATGACCTGGACCTTCTCGGTCATGGCCTGGACCATCTCTAGTCCCATATGTGCTGACTCCCAAAGGTCTTTCTAGCACAGATGTGATCGGCAAGGTCGGCCGTACAATTCGTCGTATCGTGGCATCCTGATGGTGGAGTGGTAGCTATTGTTGTACGCAAACTCCACCAAGGGTAGGTGATCCTCCCATCTATGACCAAAGTTGAGGACACATGCACGGAGCATTTCCTCGAGAGTCTGAATGGTCCTCTCCATCCAACTCTCCATATGAGGGTGAAAAGCGGTGCTCAGGCGTAGCTGTGTCCCAAATGCCTCCTATAACCCATTCCAAAACTGGGAAGTAAAGCGAGCATCTCGATCGGAGACGATAGATGATGGAACACCATGAAGTCGTATGATCTTTTGAATGTAGAGGCGTCCCAAGCTCTCCACTGAGCCCTGCTCTCTGATGGGTAGGAAGTGGGCCGACTTGGTGAGTTGGTCGACGATCACCCAAATGGAGTCGTGTCCTCTAGAAGTACGTGGAAGCCCAGTCACGAAATCCATAGATATCCCATCCCAATTCCACTCCAGGACCTCCAAGGGATGTACCAAGCCTGCTGGTACCAGGTGCTCCGACTTCACCTACTGGAAGGTGAGGCATCGAGAAACGAACTCTGCCACAGCCTTCTTCATACCTGGCCACCAGTGCTGTCGTCTGATATCCTGGTACATCTTCACCACTCATGGATGTACTTCTAAAGGGGAAGTGTCAAACTCTCTCAGAACATCCTCCTGTAATGCAGTTGGTACCCAGGTACATCCTTTGAAAAGGACAATGTGCTCTCCTCTTATAGAGAATCCATCAGGTTCTTATCCTGTAGAAATATGTGCACGCTGCGTGTCATAGTCAACATCCCCATGCTATGCCTCTCTGACCCACTGAAGAAGTGGAGGAGTGACTGTGAGTGACTGAAGAAAGGCTGCTCCATCTCTATTCATGAAGGATATCTGCAAAGCGGCTAGCTGCTATGTCGCCTCTCCATATAGCTGAATTCCCATCCTCATGCTAAGAACATCAGCTACTACGTTCCCATTTAAAAGAGTTTATACTCTCTAAAAGTCATAGTCCTGGAGGAACTCGAGCCATCACCACTGTCTCAGGTTCAGGTCTTTCTGCGAGAAGATTTACCTGAGACTCTGGTGGTCAGAATAGACTGTAAAGCGCTCTCCCATAATGTAGTGATGCCACATATTCAGAGCGAAGACCACTGCTACTAACTCCAGGTCATGGGTAGCGTAGTTCTACTCGTGCTACCTAAACTATCATGATCCCATAGGTGATCACTACCCGCTCCAGCATCAGTACACACCTGAGTCTGTTCCCTGATACATAGCAGTAGACTACGTACCCTACTCCCTCCTCTGGTAGCCTCAAGATGGGTGCACTGGTCAATCTCTGTCTCAGCTCCCGGAAGCTCTGATGACATCTATCTGACCACACGAAGGGTCTCCCCTTCTTCATCAAAGATGAAAGTGGTGCTGCAACTCTGGAGAAGTCCGGCACAAATCTTCGGTAGTACCCAGCCAAAACTAGGAAACTCTGCACCTCTGTCACGGTCCTGGGTGTCTCCCAAGCTAGCACTGCCTCAATCTTCATAGGATCCACTACAAATCCCGCCTCAGAGATGACATGCACCAAGAAGTGTACCTCACGTATCCAGAACTGACACTTCGAGATCTTACTATAAATCTGGTGCTCTAGGAGTGTGTCCAATACAACCCGCAAGTGGTAGGCATGCTCCTCCTTAGTAGTCGAGTATATCAATATGTCATCGATGAAGACTATGAAAAATAGATCTAGGTAAGGCTGGAAGATCCTATTCATGAGACTCATGAACACTACTGGAGCATTGGTTACGCCAAAAGGCATAACCAAGAACTCATAGTGGCCATACCGACATCTGAAAGCCGTCTTCTCCACATCCTTGTCTTGAACACTGAGCTGATGATAGCCTGACCTGAGGTCTATCTTCAAGAACCACCATGATCCCTTGATTTTATCGAAGAGTTCTTCAATCCATAGAAGCGAATACTAATTCTTCATGGTCACCTGATTCAGGTGAAGATAATCGACACACAGTCACAAGTTCCCGTCTGCCTTCTTGGAGAATAATATCGGGGAAGCCCATGGTGAAACACTGGGTCGAATGATTCCCTTGCCCTACAAGTCCTCAAGATATACCTGTAGCTCTCAAAGCTCAACGAGAGCCATCTGATAAGATGGAGTGGATATCGGGGCTGTCCCAGGGTACATTTCAATATAGATGTCTACCTCCATGCGAGGAGGTAGTCCTGGAACGTCATCAGGAAAAATGTCCGCATACTAATCCACCACTACAGGAAAGCTCAGACTCCACACGTCCACTACTCCTTGGATGAGGCTAGCCAACTGAGGAGTGATCGGATGTCCTCTCCTCTGTGTGAGTCTATCCTACGCTGCAAAGGATCCCTTCTTGCCAGTGAAGGTGAACCTGCCCCCATCGGTGCGGACACACCGCACCTTGCACCTAATACATTCGATCAGATCATTGACTGTAGATAACCAATCCATGCCCAATATGATGTCGTAAGGCCTCGACTCCACTACAAGAAGATCCCAGCCGAAGATCTCGCCTCCTAGAGTAAGTTCACACTACCAGAACCGGTGTGTAATCATCGAGTCTGCTCCCATAGGAGTCTCTAGCCGTAAGGATCGAGCCAACGGCTCTGTCAGAATCTCCAAGCTCCGAACAAGGGTAGAATCAATGAAAGAATGACTTGCTCCTATGTCTATAAGAATTGCAGCAAGGGTGTAGTAGACACAGATAGTACCTCGAATCATCTATGGTGCGCCGTGGTCATAGGCCTCTACTGCCTGAAGCTAAGCCTGCCTCTGTCCGCCAGCTCCTTGTGGTTGGGGTGGACCTCTTGGTGGTGGTGGTGGTAGAGCCTCAAAGCGTCACCCACCACCTACTACTAGGCCAGCTCCTCTGCCTCATCTGCCTACTCCCTGTGGACCACCATGGTCGAACCTATGCCTCTGCCTGGGTGGTCCCTCAACCGTCTGTTGCTCCTCTGCATGGAGAGTCGGGCAATCACGAGCCATGTAGCCCTGCCCGCCGCATGCATAGCACTATCTACACCTCATAAGGTTGGATCTGCGCCATGTGCCCCACACCTCTGAGCCAGTATCCCGAGGTCATCCACCTGATGGTCTGGTTCACTTGGACCCATGTGACATACATCGACTTCCAACTACAGAAGACTCCGCTACATGCCGCCCTGTGGTAGGGCTCGCTGCTGGTGTAGGCATAGCAAGAAATATCTCCACAAGAAGGGCTCACTCCAGTACTCCTGCCTGTGTCGAAATGCTGAGGGAGATCATCGATGCCCTAATCTCATGCCTCAGTCCTTGCTCGAAGGTTCGGGCCCGGAAGAAGGGATCTTGTACCACGTCCGTGGAATTGCACGAGAGATCGGTAAATCCCGCCGAGTACTGGGATACCATCATGCTGCCCTGCCATAATTGTAGTAGCTCATGAATGAACACTGCATGGAGGGTGGATGGTATGAACTCCGAGTGGAAGATGCTCTCGAAGTCCAACCAAAGAAGAGATGCCTCGTCGTGCGCCTGGAGCATCAGGCTCCACCATCTACCTGCTGCCGCGTGCAGGAGACTCGTTGCAAGGATCACCATGAGGTCAGCTGGTGTCCCTACTAACCTGAAAACTTGTACAACAGCCTCCCACCAATCCTCGGATGCCTGAGGGTCCGTCTCCCCGTGGAAACTAGGCGGTCTCTGACACTAAAACTCATGCAGTGCACTAAGGCAACGTGCACTCTCAGCGGCTGGGGCTAGTGGAATCGGTGGCTTGGTGGGTAGAGGTATTGTCGGTGCCTCCACTGTAATAGGGCCCTGCACCAAGGCCTCATCGCTCAGTGGGCTATCGTCTCGCACATACCTCAGAACCCTAGCTGGTTGCCGTCATGGGGCCATCCTGAAAAGAGATAGGTGCACCACGGTCAATACAATATACCTGGTGATATGACACAAAGTAATCACAATGAAAACTTTTGAAACACACATGCAATCAATGTTTCCGTGCACTGAGATAGAAATCAGACGTCAGGGTCCTAGTATATGGATACGTCGGCCGCAACACCAACAACGGACTCCCTGGACTGATAACCACACTCAATACCCTTAACACTATTGCTTCACAAAGAAGAAAGATCAGAGTCCTAAGTTCTGCAGTATAACTGAACCTCTCTCTGATACCAATTTTCACGACCCGTCCTCGGGACCCATGTCGTGACTACACCATGCCCACCTTCCATAGGCCAGGGGCTGGTGACTAGAACCAAAGGCATAATTCCCGATATAAGGGAAGTCATTGCCTTTAGGTAAGAAAACAAACACGATAGAGTATACAAGAAGAAGTAAACACTAAGTAAACTGAGTACAATAGTAAGTGCCGGAAAGTAAATGGGCCAGTATACAAACCCAAACATAAAGTAGAGTACAACTGAAAAGAGAGTACAATAGTAGAAATGTAAAGCAGTGAGTCTGAGCCGTCCTCTGGAAATCCCACCTGATGGTATAGGTGGTCACCTCTGCTTGTCCGCTCCAGCCGTCCGCTCCGAGCACGTCTCGTCCAGTGATCCACCTCCAGGTACCGTTTAGCTCCATGAGCTCCTACCTCGATCAGCACTGTCCGCCGTCTACATCCAACACAACATAGTGCTGGCATAGCCCGTGCAAGGGTGAGTATACACTACTCAGTATAGACCCCAAGACCCCCGACGGTCTCCTAGAATCCACGAAGGATAAACCACAAAGGAAAGTTACAATCACAAAGTAACAACCAAATTTACTTAGGTATATGCCCAAATATATACCTAAGTAATCAATTCCATTTTGGCTCCAACATTCGATCCCAAGTTCGATCTAGTCCACATAGGATTGTACCACCCAATTCACACGGGAAAGCACAACCCAATCTACACAGGAAAGAAAGTCAATCATATCGAAGATAATGATTGAAAGTCATGGCCCAGATCACACAGGTATACTTCTTTGTAAGGTGATAGAGATGATCAGATGTAGCCACTGATTCATCTAAGCTGTCAGACCCACATAGGATACAAGACCAGCCAAGTTGTCGAACCGACAAAGGATACAAGACCAACTACTCTACCAGACCCACACATGACACAAGTACAAAGTCAAATACTGTCGGAACCACATAGGATACAAGAATAGTAGTCAAGTAATTCCGGACCCACAAAGGATACAAGAACAGTAGTCATCACTATCGAAACCACAGAGGATTCCAGTACGGTCGTCGTCCCTACCGAACCCACGAAGGATCCCAGTACAGTCGTCATCGTCGTCGCGGTCGCAACCAGCTCTAGGGTTCCCGCACAAAGCATGCTTGATTCAGGGAGGGTCCGCTCCACGAGACAAGGGGGGTTGATAAATAAAATGACATGAATTCCAAAGTTGTTATATCACAATGTTCCATCTCAACAAAAGGAACTCAACGCGATAGACGGCACGTCAATGGGACGCCCGGTCTGAGAGTTATTGGCTTTTTCGTCCTAGGGGCCTGATTGGTTTTTAAGTCAAAAACAACATGATCGTACTCCAACTACATCCAAACATTGAGTGGACTAAGCCAAAAGAACATTCTCACTAAGAGTAATCCAACAAAGTCAATGGCACGTCAATCAGACGTCCGGAGATCAAGTTATATGTGTTTCCGCTCCGAGGCCCCGGCTGGTTTTCTGTTCGAACCAACCCGGCCATACACAAAGTTCTCTGAAACCTTGAGTGTAATATAGAAAAACGACTGTCTCGATCCAAGGATCGCTACGCGATTGACGGTGCATCGATCGGAGGTCCATAGCCCATGTTATGGGCGTTTGAACGGATCTGTCCGGAAACAGGGGGTTTGGGCCCGGTCTGACCGGCTCAATACCCCCTGGGTCGGCCCGAATTGTGTCGACCCAATCCAGGTCTGGCCCGTTGGGGCGTGGCCCGGCCTGGATGGCGTGGCCTGCCTAGCCGGTGCGGCCTGGCCCGGCGCGGGCGGCCCGGCCCGGCGCTTCCTGTCCGGCCCGGTGCGGGTGCCCGTGCGCTGAGCGGACGCAGAAAGTGGGGGTGTGTGGGAGCACTGCCCCCCTCATTTTGAAATGGTGGCCCCCACCTGGAGGGGCCCACCATTGTCTACCACCGGGGGTTATAACCCCCGGACATCCCGAACGGACGGCCATGTTGGCCAGCCGGTGTGCCGCTGCGAGACCCCCGCGGGTCCCACCTTCCGAAGCGCCGTCAGCTGGCGGATCCGGCCGCCCTCGTCTGCACCGCCGCAGACTTAGGGAGATGTCGTTGTCCGACTAGCGCGGCGCGACGGCACCGTGCCCCTCCTCCGTGGCCCGCCCCTTCCGCAACCCTCCTTGGTACTCCGGCGCGACGCGACGACGCCACGCTCCTCCGCCGCGGCCCACACCGGCCGCGGTTCCCCCATTCCCGCGTGGTGCAACGACACCACATCACCTCCGTTCCAGTCCACAAAGAAGTAAAACAACACAGGGGGATGAGGTTCGGCCATTTTCATGCGGTCCGACCTCCTCCCATTATATTGATAACATGCGTCCAAGAAATAACGAAGAACGCCAAATACTAATTCTTGAACGATGAACAACCCCTACCTCAAAGTAGTTCACAAAAGCTATCATCGTGGAGAACGACGTCGTGGGGTGTGGCTCTGTACACGTTGGCGGAGATCACATGAGGAGGAAGCGACGTCTCCCTTTCTTTGACGTGGAGTGAAGATGGAATGGTGAGTCGGTGTTCTTCACGTTCTTCAAGGAGGATGATGAAAAATCTTCAGGACTTTGAGTATTCTTCTCCCAATCCCCTTACACCACAAGCCAACCTAATAAAATAAGAAACCTATCCTTTTATTATCTTAATTCATGCCTTTCAAAATTACAAATTTCAAAATACATAACTCACTTAATTAAATTAAAGAGATGGTATTGAATATATGTGGGGAGAGGGAAGGTAACAAATTAATGGGAAGTTTTAAGGGCTACACACTTAAGTGGGAGATTAGAGGAGTTAGTGAATATGAGAATATGGGGGCTCGTGTGGGCCCCACCGCCCTCATAACCACACATGGGACGTTGGTTGGTTGTGGGCCCCACCAACAACTTCCCATGGGAGAATTAAACGACCATGGATAAAATAAATTTTCACACAATTTATTTTACCTAACATTTAATTCCGTAATTTTTTAACAACTCCTCTTGAGAAAATGAAACTCTAGTAAAGGCCTTCTTAAGAAAATACCAGATCTCTAGTTTCATCAATTCTCTCAGATTTCGATTCCGAGCACCGATTCAAAAGTTAGAAAAACCTGCTCGTTTTTTCACTGAACGTACCCGAGATAAACTTCAGAAATTGATTCCGGGCACACCGGGCCTCGGAATCAGGTGCCGTCAGAAAATGAGTACTCGTAAAATCCCAAGGAAATTAATAAAAATAATTTCCTTGAAATTTAAAGGTCTTTAAAAATACTAAATAAAAAAAATTATTCAGGATTCATATTCCTTGTTTATATGAAAATGTATTAAAATAAGGCACTGGCTCCAGGAAACTGAGGTCGGGTTCTTACATTGCTGCTATGCAGAATCCATATTTTGTTGATTTTATTTTTCCACTATGTATACCTCATATGCATTACCTAAACTATCCTTTGTGGTTTGTGAAATATTCTTTGCATCTTATTAACTATTCTTCACAGAAATTATTCTTTTTACAAAAGAAACCAAACACCTGATTTTGTGACCCAAAAATTTGGCAAACACTAGGAAATGACACTACCATAAAAATATACTTCAATAAGATCACCCATGATGATTTCTGGTCATGAGGATTACTCAAAAAACATCTGATTTCATCATGAACCTTATCTATCAAGATATATAGTATTTGATCAACCACCTTTAGTAACATCATATTTCCTGAGGAATGTATTCAAACATCCCTCTCTTCCAGCAACATCTTTCTTTCCAATCAAACCTGAATAAGATTGGAAACACATTTAGTCCCCCTTTCAATTATAAGGACTTCATCACAATTTCAACAAGATACTTATGACATTTTTGAAATTAAAATCCACAAATCATAATTCTATTTTCTTAGGAGAATTATTCATCCATGAAATCCAATTTCATCAAATGAATCCATAGCAATTCACCAAGAATCACCATGAAACACAAAGTCGGAAAAAAATTCACATGTTTTATTGGAATATAAAGACTTGAGAACTTAATTAAATATCTATTAAATTTGTATCAAATTCTTTATATTGATAATAGTGAGACCTTCATATCTGATTTAACAACACTAAGAACCAATGATAATCAGTTGACAACAAATACAATCCACACACAAAGTGGAAAAATAGATAAGATATTATCCAAGATTTATTTGATATCATTATACTACTAATTGATTATGAGACCATAATAAATAACTCAAACTACATTTAGGAGTGGTTATGGATTGTATGAGTTCTTAGTGATGCCATTTGGGTTGACTAATGCAATGATGACATTCATGGCCTTGATGAATCAAACCATTCAACCTTTTCTAGACAGGTTTATAGTGGGTTTTTATTACTTATTTGTGTACTCCCTATCAGCATACAATCATTCCCAACATCTTGAAATCATATTCAGTGCATTGAGAGAGTATCACCCTTATTCTACGTTAACCCAATTTAGTTTCTAGTTTGATAAATTTCTCTTATTAGGTTATTTCATCATAGAGTTCGGGGTGTTAGTAGACCTCGATAAGGTTGCATACATAGTATATTGGGTGAATCCCAATAATTTCAAAGATATTCATAGTTTTCTATGTTTAGAAGGTTATTTTCGATGCTTTATTTAGGACTTCTTCTATTTAGAAGGATCGATGTTAGGGAAGTCCTGGAAAGGGGGGTGTTTTTTTATCCAGATGCATGTACGAGTTTTTTTAGGGACTGAAGAGTAGGATTACCTCAATACCTATCCTCAAATTACCTAATAAAGGAAAATTATATACCATGTAACATGATGTATCTAGAGTAGGAATTGTATTAGTTCTGATTTAGGAGGATCTAGTGGTTTCTTATGGCTCTAGAAAACTGAGACTCCATGAGAGGAGTTACCCTACTCATGATATAGAGCTAGCAGTAGTGGAACATTACATGATATTCTAGAGACATTATTTCATGTGTGAGAGGTTTTTGGTATAAGAAAAACCAAAATACCCTTAGTTACATATTTTCTCTCAGGTACTTGAACCTTTGGAAGAGGAGGTGGGTCAAGTATATGTAGTCTTTCGACTTCAAGTTGGATTATACACTAGGAAAAAGAAATATATTTGGTAACAATTTGATCTAAAAGAAATAGATAGAGAAATTTTGAGAGTATTGAGACAAGTAAAGGATGATATAACAATTTGATAACAAGAATATAGATGTTTAAAAGTCTCATGAATGAGTATATCTGAATTCAACATCTGTTATAAACAAGATATTATACCAGATTAAAATAGAGTAGTTACCTAATCCACAGGGATTAGTTCTGAGAGATAGGTTATATGTCAAGGGGACACCATCAACATGATATCTTCATAGTGTAAATTCTATTATTTTACATGGTTAAATATGGATTTCTATGGGCTTGCATAAGGATGTGATGAGAGAGTTTCTTGCTTATAGATGGGTGGTACATCCTTGTTTGGAAAAGATGTATTGTGATCTCTGTAGATAGTACCAGTGGTTAGGAATGAATAATTAAGTAGTTGGACTTATGGAAAGATGATTCACTTATAAATAGGTAAAATCCAAGAATCAGAATATATATAGGATTTTTAAGCCCTTTCTTATTCTCAAGTGGAAATGGGATGATGTCACTATGTATTTTATGATAGGATTGCCTCAAACACCTTGTAATAATGATCCTGTATGGGTGATTTTGGATCGACTGATGAAGGTATTCCACTTCATTCCAATTAAGAAAAGTATTAAAGTTAATTACAGGGTAAGTTATTACATGCATGAGATAGTTAGACTTCATAGTGTTCTGAGGAGTATCATTTCTGATAGAGATCCTCATTTCACATCCCGGTTCAGATAGGGTATTCTGAAGGCTCTTGGACCACATGTTCTTTTGAGAAAAACCTATCACCCTAAGACTAAAACATAGTTTGATAGGTCTTTTTAGGTTCTAGAGTATATGTTATGATCCTGTGTTTTGAATTTCAATGGTTCATGGGAGCAACACATGACACTCATGGAGTTTGACTATAATAATAGCTTCCAGACATCGATCCACATGACATCTATGAAGGCCTTCTAGGGTAGGTCATGATGTTCTGATATTTTCTTTATTATAGGTAGTTGAGTTAGTACTTTTCAAACCTATTATCACATAGGATACATCATTTAAGTTTCAAATTGATTAGGAGGAGGTTGGTGATCACACAGAAAAGGAAAACAATCCTATGCCGACCACCATAGATGACCTCTAGAGTTCCCAGTTAGTCATTGTGTTTTCATTATAGTTTCACCTAGGTTGGTGAAAATCCATATCATGAAACATGGAATGCTATTGGATAGGTATATTGGTCCATTTTAGATAGATTAAAGGGTTGGTTTAGTGTTGTACCGATTATCCCTTCCACAATGCTACAATTCCTTGAATGATGTGTTTCATGTGTCACAACATCAGAGATATTATCCTAACCCTTAGAACGTGGTGTTTACTGAGAAAATAGATCTTTTAAATTATGTTTCATTTAAGGATAATCTAATATGGAATTTTTACCAAATTGATTAATATCTTTTAGGTAGTGCAATTCCTTTGGTTCGAGTGTAGTGCAAGCATGGATGTGTTTAGGAGGAGAAATGGGAAACAAAGTCTGATATGAAAGAAATGTGGCCATAATTATTTTCCAAGACCCATATTTATTCATGGAGTAGGTTATGGATGATCTGTTATATGGTGGTGAGGCTGTAAGATCCTATTTCTTCTTGTTATGACCCTCTATGAATTTTTTGTTGAGCCTTGGTGGCTGAGTCTTCTTTAGAGAGGTAAAGTCTTTGTTGGAAAAAATGAACTACAGTTCAGGGACTCATGGTTATTTTAACTAATGGATTATATATATATATATATGTATTAAATGGTTTTATTGGGTTTTTTCAAGACTTAGAAGGCTTTGGAGGTCGTTCGAGTGCCTTTGAAGAAGATGGGATGAAGGCTGTTTATAGGGAATTTCCATGCTATGTAAATGGTTTACCCGATGCGTAATATCTGATAGACACCTCAGGAACCAGTGTATCATGTGAAGTGGTTACACATCATGTATACCATTAAAATCATGTAAATGTAGATCTGGATAAATATTTACAATAGCCTAAAGTTTTTTGGCATATCCCTTTAAAAAGGATTTCCCAACGTGTAAATGTATTACTCAACATGTAGTTATCTAGAGTAATGGTTTAAAAGATAATGTGGGGAAATAAATTTCATTCATCTCCTTCTTATCCATCACCTCTCAACCTAGGATGAAATATTGGGGATTTTGGGATCCTTTCATCCATTTTAGACATCCCATTTATGTGATCGATCCCACGTAAGTCTTTGGATTTGATTTCCCCTCCCTCTTATATTGTTATCCATAGTGGTAAAATATTTAGACCACATTTGATTTTGATATTAATCATGATGTTATTTGATCAAGGTTTTATCTTTCAATCTTACATGACTTTATTTCTATTTGTATTATCTATTTTTGGTGTTTCTAAACATCCATTTAATGTTAGGGTTCTAAACATTAACCCTAAAGTATATTTAATGATGAATGATATAAAATATTGTGATTTCTATTATTAAAAATACACTCTACTTAATTAATTCATTAAAAAATTGTAAATATTAAATTTAAATACATTTTGGATCCTTTTTTCCATTGATTATAACCTAGATTTGGATACTCATTGGGTAAACAAACCCTTGATTTATATGAATGAGATAATGTCTTAAAGTGTGTTTAGAATGACATGGGAATTTAGGTGATTTCTTGATATAGAATCCCTTAGTAATGGATTATTTCTTATTGATATGATTATTTATGTTTTGGGTATATAAATGGAAGTTAAATTTAATGATTAATGGAATTTTTCTTAATTAACCATTGAGACGTATGATATGATATTGTGATATCATTGTTGTTGTAAATTGATGTAAAATAATGTTTAATTATTATTTTATGTGGGATATTCCTAGTCCCATGTTGTAATGCTTATAATGAGTGATATATTCTAAGTCCCAATACTGTAATGGTTATATTGAGTGGGATATGCCCAGTCCCATGCGGTAATGCTTATATTGAGCAGGATATGACCAATCCTAGGATTTAATTCATATATTGAGAGGGTATATTCCCATTACCATGCCATAATTATTATATTTAGTGGTCTATGCCTAGTCCCATACTGTAGTTATTATATTGATCGAGATATGCCTAGTCCCTTATTGTAATAATTATATTTAGTGTGCTATGTCTAGTCCTATACTGTAATGCATATATTGAGTGGGCTTTGTCCAACCCCATGTTAAAATTTTTATATTGTAGGATCAAAATAGATATGTGTTATTTTCCAATGTACATATGGTCTTTGGTTGGAATTATTGTGCTATATTCTCTGAAACACTCCAACATGGGGCTAAAGCAGTTCGTTTTATATATTGTATTAGTTAGTAAACTAATAGACATGTTTATAGCCTTATTGAATACACTTATAATCAGACTGGTAATTTTTGTACATAGTAGTTTTTACCTATTTAGTTTCACTCACAATCAACTCAGGTATATATTTGGTACATGAGAAGATTACATGGATTTAGGTTTGGAAGAGGGAAAGAGACCTTGTTGTTGATTTTTTTGCTTGCTAGATGGGATGGAGTTTGGTGATGAGACAGAAATGGTGTTTAATACTGGGGAATTTTGAGTCATTATTTGAGTTTTCTATTCATTTGTTTTTTATTACTCCTAACATGAAATTTATTTTAATTTCATCCTATAATTATATATATTTAATTATAATTTATTAGTTTATTCAGTTAGATTTTATCTTTTGGTTTATCTACTGTATTTAATTATTTCTGCAATTTTCGTTACTGTAATATTTATTTATATTGTCAATTTAAACATTATGTACTCTTTACTAGGGGATATAGTATCCCAAATATACTTATCATTCCCCACTTCTAGTTGGTAGCCTCTTATATATGGGTAGGTGCCATTGATGTCTCGTAACCAACCCTTTTTGGACACGTGAGAGAGTGCTGGTTATGGGGATGTTACAATTTGTAGTACAAAAATTAGTTTTTTATGGTTTATATATTGGACATGGATTTATATCTAAATTAACACATAAAATTTTACTATTGGGTATAAAACGTAAAGAAATCCAGCATGTCCTTTATCTTTCAAAATCATCCTCCATTATAGGCATACATTTTCTCTTAATGCCTTTACTCTGTGAATACCCAATATTCCAATACATTTTTGATTTAAATTAACCTAGATAACTATAAATTTATTGATAATGAAATTATTCACCTAAAAATATATCATTACTCTATATGGTTTTAGTTTGAGGGACTCTTACATAGAATTTTTTCAATTTTTTTTATTAAGGGCATTTTTAAAATCCATTCACTAGTTATTTCAATAGGGGTGTTTATAGATTATAAATGATATTTGATAATTTATTATTTAATAATCTGAAATATTTTCTGGGTTGTTTTATATCTATGTTATCCCATTTTCTGACTATGAAAGTATTGATGTTTAATATTTTTTTATATCAATATATATGTTTATTCATTCATAAGAAAATTTGATTATAAATTATATTGATATTAATATCTTTAATAAAGTTAATTCTTTGGTATGTATGTACCTATGGGTTATGAATGATGATTTATATCCCCTATTTTCATTTTCATGTCTCATGAGAAAAAATATATTATATATTTTTGTGTATGCTTGCCTAGAAGAAAGTATTTCCTAGATAGAGGTCCTTTATGGTTAGATCATGATGTCTAATTTCATGATGTATTGTCATAGGGAATGGAATTAAATGTATGAAATTATTTATTTCATTACTAAGGAACCAATTATTGTTTTCCATGTGTTTATTTATTGACATATCCCTTATGGATTTTTTATTCTCATAGTTTATATAAATTGTGTCATTATTTTTATTACCTATTCCTATCATATTATTTATGATAATTTTATTCTCACTTATGATCTTTGATTTTTATCATTTTTTTAACCTTTTCGTGGATTTTATCTCACCCATTTTAATGTTTTAATTTACCCATGTTATGAATGAATGTATTACACATGAAATGTATAACAAAATAACTCATGTGGAGAATTTTGTGGGAGATGTTGAATACCTATTACGAATTAATTTGTTTCTTATATATTACAAAAAAAATCCATTTGATGAGATATAAGTGGTATTTTTTGGATAATTTTTTCCAAAATATATAATCATCTAAACCAAAAATATTTTTTCAATGTATGTGATTCAATTTTTGTTTGTGATATTGTAATTATTGATGGTTAAGATTGGGTTTCATTGGTACATTTCAAATCCAGTATGTAAATAACATATTTTTGAGAACTAAATCTTATTGGATCCTAGGACAATATATTTTTGGAAATATAGTCTAGTTTCAGTTTATTGTTAATCCACATTGGAAAGATCAGTGATTTTTCAAGGAAAGTTATTTTACATTAAAAGCTGACTACAATGTCGAATGGGACATCATTTCACATTGTTTTCTAAATTTTGGGGTCCAAAATTTAATGAAATATGAAAGGTGTTTCTAGAAAAGAAAGTTGTGAAAAAGTTTGAAGGTGAATCAAAATGTTTCATGTAAGTTAGTTTTCAGGATCATCTCGTTAAAATATGTAAAAGGAAGTAATCATGTGAAAGATTGTTTTTTTGTGTAAAATATTGTTTGTGTGATAGGAAGTTTTGTGCACAAAAAAATCTATTATAGAATCATAAAATCCAAATAAGAAGTAAAAATTAGGTTATAAACAAGTGGAGTTTCAATATATTCAAATAAAAAAAATGAAAAAACCATGATCTCCTTAAAAAGGCTATGTTTTTGTGAAAGGATATTTCACGAGAAATATGACAAAAAAATCAGGCATATGCATACGGAGGATGCATGTATGGAACTTACACACATGGTTGTATAATATATAAAAATGTAGCTACCCCCACATATAACTTAAAAATATTTCATATTAATATTTTGTGTCTCTAACATGTGAAAGAGTTGTACACAGAAGACTTACGTGTAGTAAATCATATGCATAGAATGTTACCTATGTCTGTAAAGTCCAAGTAAAACATGTGGTGTGGTTTCATGAACGATTAGGGTGGTGAAAAATAAATCTTGTGTGAAAATAATAAAATTTTTGTGCAAGAACATGTATTATGTCAAGGTGTAGAGTTACACTACTTTCAGGTTTTTAATATCTTGTTTTCTTAACCAGCGATTTCAAGTTCATCAATTCAAGACTACGGTGTAAGAAGAGTCTCATGATATTTAGGGGAAAATACAAAAATTTCAATTTACTAAAGTGACCTTCGAGTAGTTAAGATGAGTAATACTTCCCCCAAAGTAGTGAGATCAAGGGGGGGGGGGGTCAATGGAAGTATTGCAAGGGATGAAGTGTTTTATTCCTAAAATATTATAAAGTCAGTGTTCCTGAAATTGAGTGACTACATATAAACTTTTGTATTAAAAATCTACTAAAGATTGGTGGATTTGGGTATGACTGAAACATTGTCATTGTATTCTCATTGGACTATCCATTACTAGTGAACCAAGTAAAATTATTTTGTTGTCTATTTTCAGGTGTTTTTTAGTTTTCTATGAATTTCAATAAAACTGGTTTAACAATTTCCTACCAATGTGGGAACAACACCCATAATTTTAAAAGAAAAGGTTTTCACCCTAATTCACCTCACCCCTCTTAGGGTGTTTTGTGGTACTAAATTTAGTATCAGAGCCAGGTTTCTAGAGTAAAATCTGTCGACATTTTTCAAAGAGAATTTAGTAAATGTTAGGGGAGTTACCCTATTTGATGGATGCAACTTCCAGATCTATAAGAATAGGGTGTGATATTATTGGAGATCCCATAGTATGGAAGATACTTTTTCCACTACTTAAGGGATTATAGACAGTGATTCAATAGGTCTATCTATGACTGAAGCTGACAAGAAATTACATGGTGTTGATTCCAAATCATATAATTACCTTACTAAATCTCTATATAATCAAATATATCTAAATATGACGAGTTTGAAATAATCCATTTATATGCAGGAAAAGCTAATATATATATATATATGAAGGAAAAAATAAAGTGAAGGAGGTGAAACTCCATGTTTTGAACAATAGGTTCAGGGATATAAAAATTCTTCCCATTGAAAACAAAAATAGCTTTTTTCATAGGTTTACTAATGTTGTTGCAGCAGTTCAAGTAATTGGTTAAGAAATAAAAGATTTTTACATTGTGAATAAAATATTTAGAAGGATTGCACCACTATACAATCCAAAAGTTTCTTCCTTTAAGGAGTGAGATCTCTATAAACATTCTATTGATGATCTTCTATATGGTCCAGGGGATTATGAAATGAGTGTCAAACTATAATATGAAACAACTCGAGTAATCCAGGAAATAGGATTCAAATACAAGAAAAAACATGAGGTTTCCAAGGATAGTACTGATGAATATAATGAGGAAGATGAACTTATTTATTTTTTCCCAAGAAATTCAATATAGGAATATTGATGTTTAAAATAAATCTCCATCTAGACTATTGTTGATGTGGGGGATTTGGGAAATTTTAATCTAGATGCTTATAGAATATTGATAATGAAGATAGTGAAGCTCAAAGTATGCAATGGTCTCAGAAATGGTTTTACCAAAAGGGAGACTTCGAATCAAGAAAAAAATTACAGTGAAAGAATGTCATCTGTAAAGAAGAACAAGATGGTAATGATTCTTTTGAGGATGAAGGACATGAGTTTAAATATGATACCCAAGAATCCATTATGGTTATAGTTGAAAAGGACTAACCATAAAAAGATAAAGATAATCAACCTATTGAAAATTTTTATCTTAAGATAGAAATTTAGGGTGCACTTGATAAGATTGGAAATCAAAGGAAAAGAAACAAAAATTGGAGAACTATTATAGAAGAGTCATTAGAATATTATGACTGTCTTGAAGTAAAAATTGATCAATTGGAATTAGTGGAAAAATATCATTCCCAATATTTTTAAATATAGAAAGAATTTGTGGAATTTAAGCTAAGGATTGAAGAAAAGGAAAAGGTAATCAATTTCCTTACATCCGGACTAGAGGAGAAGGATAAGACAATTTAGGGACATGAAAACAAATCTTTTACTCAAAGGATTAATCTTGAAACTAAATCAAATCCAAGGGAAATAAAGAATAAATTATAGTTTGAAATTTTATTAGGTATAATGATGTTAGAAAAACGTAAATGTTGTCCTTAAAGAGTTGAGAGGGCTCTAAATGATCAAATATTCACATGTATGATAAAAAGTGGAATTTTATATGATGTTGAAACATCAATGGATGGAAATAAGATGATTCAAAATAAAAGGAAGCATAAATTGGGACATATCGCAAATCCACCTGATGTCATAACAAAAAAAGTTTCAAATCAAAGAGAAAAGAGAGATGAAAATTATCTTCAAATATCAGGATATGATCTACATTCAAATTATTTTTCAAAATAAGGGGACATGAGGAGGAATGGAAGTGATAAGACATTTACACTTATGAAATTTCTATTATATGGATATAAGTCCCATATAATTTCATAATATGATGAGGTAAGGATCTATCTGAATGGGGAGGCACTTGAAAGCCAATGACAAAGAATGAGGCCATATCACTCATTATATATATTAAATAGTTTCCATGGATATTTTTTTCATTGTTCTAACTATGGACATAAAGCTATTCATTGTAGGAAGAGAAAAGGTAGGAACATTTCCTATAGAACTCAGAAATAACTCAATTCCCACCAACCAAGAAAAGTCAATATTGAAAATAAGTATTCTCCACCAGAAGAAGAATATGAGTATGATGAACCTATGAACATTGAAAATCGGTCAGAGAATTAATTTTTGTTCTACACTCAATAATGTTTATCATAGGTGGAAAAAAAATACTATTGAGAAATCCAACCTTGAAGAAATAGATCTCAAAGTTACAAAGAATAGTATCACCTAAGTTCTTAAAAGAAGGTTCTTATCTCAAATGATGGAAAATGTAGATTTATTGCAAAATGTTAAGAAAAGGGTTGATGGAATAGTGAAGTTTGTAAATGATAGTGCTGTAAATATAAAACTTATTATATGTACAGAATTGAAAACGGACATGATTTGTAAAACCGAAGTTCTCTATGTGGACGGTTTGCACTACTATCTCCTGAGTGTGAGTCAACTCTATGAATTGAGGATGATAGAAATAATTAATCAATGTGGGTCTACTATCAAATAAAACATAGGTAATTCACTCATGAAATGATGCAAAATAGATTATGATTTATACCATGTTGATATTAATTAAAGCATTTATTACTAAACTATTGAAGAATAAAACAACATACGACTTTAGAGGTTGGGTCACATTAATAAAAATTGCATGGAAAATATATCTAAGATGAAGACAGTCATGGGTATCCCCAATATGAAGGGTGAAAAAAATAATTTGAGGCTTTCATATAAGGATATATGGTCTTCATTTCATATTTTTCAAAGATCAAAAGGGCATAAAATGTGCTTGATCTTATCTATATAGACATATTTGTTCTAAAAAATGTGGCAGAAATACACAGAGAGAGGTACATCATTATTTTTATTTATGATTATTTTATATTGTCCTATGTAAGTATTATTTAGATCAAATAATATGTTCTTTATTACATTAAGATTTATCATCTAATTGACGATAATTAAACTAGCTACACAATAAAGATTCTACGATCTGAAAATTAAGGAGAGTACACATCAATTGAATTCGAAATATACCTAGAAAAACATAAAATAAAACATGAGGTGGATGCAGTGAAAACCCAACATAAAAATATTTTTTTTAATGTATAAATGGATAGGGGAACAATATGTCTAGAACAACACTGATTGAGAGTCGTATTCCTCATCATTATTGGAGATATCCTTCTCAAGCATAAGTGTACAATCAAAATTGAACGGGGATATATATGGGGAAACCAAGACACCATATGATTTTGTTAATGGAAGGAATAAATTTATAATGTATTTTGTTGTTTTTTAAAGTAAAATTTTCATCCTAAAAAAATAGAAATCAATTGATGTATGGTGATACTATAGATGAGGGAATATTCCTTCGATATTCAATGAAGAGTAATTCCTACAAATGTTACCGTAATTATCTTGTATAAATTATGGAAAGAAGTGATTTCAAGATAATTGAAGATAAATACACAAATAACTCAAGGATATCATATTCTAATATGACAGATAATGAAGATTAAATTGTATATGGTACATATTCAAATGGAGATATAGAGGAAGGAATTCCAAAAATTTAGGGGGGAAATAATTATGATTAAGAATATGAATAAAAAGAGGAACCCATGGATTAAGAAACATCATCACAACCTCAAAAGAGAAATAGAATAATAGAAATTGATCATTCCAACATGATTAGGGATTGAACCACTCCCACACAACCAAGGATAATGAGGAATGAATCACATTCTTTCTTCTTATCAGGTGTGGAACCAACACCGTTTAAAGAAGAATTGAAGGATGAATCATGGGTTAAGGACATTAATTATGAATTGGATTAGATTGACAAGAAACATACATGTTATCCATAAGATACTCTAAGATCACAATATTATTGGAAAAAATTGGATCTTTACAAACAAATTCAATAAGTATAGAATTGTGATCAGAAATAATGTACACTTAGAGTGTAAAGGTTATAAACAGATTGAAGACGTTGATATTGAAGAAACATTTTCTATAATGGATGGACTGGAGTCGATCAGGTTCTTTATTGCCATGAAAATTTGAAAAGGGTTCAAATTTAATCAGATGGATTCCAAAAAACATTATTAAAATGATTTCTTGAAGAATAAGAATATATTTAATTAATAATTGGTATTTCTAATTAGAAAGGATGAAATAAAGGTTTTTTGATTCAACAAGGCCATATATGTTCTAAAATAGGCACCACTTGCACGGTATTATTGATTAGATGATTATCTAAATAAGATTCAATTCAGAAAAGTAGGTTTCGACCATAATATCTATGTGATGAATTTAAATAAATATTTATTTATAGTGCACATGAATGTGGATATATTATATTTTGTGGAAGTATGCATGGATTGATAGAAGAAGTTTCTAATCACATGAATTTAGAGTTTGAAATTCCTATGATTGGTGAACTGACATACTTCTTTGGGATGAAGGTTATTGAGAAGAAGGATTACACTTTCATTTATGATGGAAAATATACAGGACAACTACAAAAGAATTTCGACATGCGTGACTCCAAACCAATTTCATATTCTACTGTAGTTGGAAGAATACTTGGAAATCAAGAGGATGTGACATCTATATATCCCACCCTATATATAAGAATCCCTTGAAGCTCATTATACATGGCTAAAACACAGACAAAAATCAAATTTTCAATATGATTATAACCCATCTTTCAGTGTAATTCAATGGAAGAGTATATGGAAGTAGTGAAAATACTCATGAGGTACATTTAAGGTAATTTTATTATTGGATTATACTTTATGTCAATAAAATATAATGATTTAAAAACATTTTCTGATGCTAATTGGGCTAGATATGTGGTGGATATATAGTCTACTAGGGGTGGTGATTTTTTCATTGGAAATAAATATGTCGGATGGTTGAGTATGAAAAAAGAAATCAATTATATTTTTGAGACTAAAATTAGTATATATATATATTATAAAAGATTGAAATAATCTATTTTGGATGAATTAACAACTAATTTATATTGTTGATGAGGTGAAATAGTCGATGGTGATTCACTGTGTCAACAAGAGCCCGATCGATCTTATGAATAATCCTATTGCAAACTCTCATAAAAAACATATTGAGATCAGATATCACTTTATAAAGGAAAAATTTTAACAATGTGTGATTAAAATGGATCATATTGGAACTAATGACCATGTGGATGAAATTATAACTAACCCATTGACGACACATGTGTTCGAGAGAAATTGGTTGAACCTCGATGTTCATCCACCTCCCTGTGCATGAGGAGGTTACTGATAGTTCCCTCTCTCCATTTGTGTTATCTATTTTAATCTATTTTTTAATGTGATGAAATATTATTAGGGATTTAAAATCCATGGGGAGTTTATTTTTGTGATCTACTAGTCTAATATAGGATATTTGGGTTTATTTACAACCTGTGAGAATGGAGACATTCAAATATGTCTTCAATGGTTTTTGGGTTTCATGTTTATTATAAACCATGAAATTCATCTATAACATGGTGAGAATTTGGTGTTACGTGGAAAAAATATGCAATGATTTTATGACACAATGACAATCAGGTTTTATGAAGAAATAGTTAGAGATTATCATGGATATCTTTAAGCATTCCAAAACATGATAACCTAATTCATGATTCCACTATTGTTTTTTTCACCATGATTTTCTCACATATACTTAGACTTTTTAATTCTTTTTTTCTCATGTATTTAATTTTGATAGAGGATTGTTATTTATTGATTTTTTCTAAATATTTCCAACAAATCCAAATGATAATATTGATGGAACAAAGGCTGTTATTTTCTGGATATAGAGTCTGGATTGTGTTTTTTTAATACACTCTAGGATGATCAAGGAGTTTGCAAGGAAAGTGATCTTACACTATAAGGTGACTACAATGTTGAAGGTGGAATCATTTACCAGTGTTTTCCAAAATTTTGGGTCAAAAAATTTAGAGAATGGATAAAGGCGTTTTTTAAAAAGAATTTTCAAGAATGTTTAAAGTTGAATCTGAATGTTGTACAAATGTTATGTTTCAGGATCTTCTCATAAAAATATGGAAAAGGAAAGCATTGCGTGAATGAGTTTTATTTTTTTGAAAAATCAAATTTGTGAGATATGATGTTTTAAATTAAAAGAATAATCCATGAATGAATCTTATTCACCAAATATGATGTCAAATTTGTGTTATGTTCAAGTGAATATTCATGATCTTCACATCAACAAAATAGTAAAGTCATGATTTTTGTAGAAAATCAAAATTTGTGTGAAGGGATCTTACACACCAAATACGACGTCAAAACTATGCTTATTCAAATGGAGAAAGTCGTTCAAGGAAATTATTTATAGGGTCATTCAAGTATGTAAAAAATTGTATACCCCCATATAAAACATAGAACTTTTTCCAATGAGTATTTTGTGTCTGTGCCATGTGAAAGTGTTCTTCATAGAAGACATATACACAGTAAATCTTGCATAAAAAATGTTCCTTTTATTCAAAAAGACAAATTGAAACTTGTGGAATGGATTTGTTAATGGAAAGGCTTTCATTAATACAAATTTCTCAAAAATCATAAAAGTTGAGTGTATGAACATGTCTCTCATGTATGTGCAGAGTTGTTCTCCTTTGAGGTTTTGAATATCTAGTTTCTTGATCAGTGATTTCTAGAGCATTAATTCAGGACTACAATACAAACATAGTCTTTTTCTAGTTATATACAAATAATTAAATTATAATCTACTAAAGTGACCTTCAATTCATTAATCAATGTATGAATTAACTAAAAGTAGTGAGCTTGGGGGGTCGATGGAAGTGTTCCAAGGAAGGCAATGTGTTATTTCTAAAATCATATAAAGGTAGTGTTCCTAGAGCAAAGTGACTGTGTTTGATATTTTTTATTCCATAACTAGTATATATTAGTTGATTTTGGTATGAATGAAACACTATTAGAATATGTTACTTAGACAACCCCTTAGTGATAAACTAATTAAAAATTCTCTGTTGTCTCTTTTCATATCGTTGCTTGTTTTATGGATGTTTCCATAAGAAAGGTTTAACAACTTTATACGAATGTGGGAACCAGAACAATCAATTTAAAAGAAAAGGTTTACACCCTAATCCACCCCTCCCCTCTCTAGATGTTTTGGGGTGCTACAGATCTGGGAGTATAGGTGTGTGGCATTACATTGTAGATGGAAACCCCATGAAATATTATTATAGGCCCTCCATTATACAAGGTGATTCTATTTGAATGGGAGTCTATTGATGCATTTATTTTAGCTACCACCGTTCCGACATGAGCCTCATTTAGGATAAACATGAAAATCATGTGTTTCTTTATATTGTGATATAGAACTTGGGAATCCATATTAATTTTTCGTACACTCAAAACGTAGAACAATGTGGGATTTATAGTGAGTTGAGGAGATATGACTATGTTCTATAGGAGGTATCCACCAAGATTCAATTTTATCAACCCATTAAAGAATTATATTGGACTAAAGAGGCTATGATATGTCTCACCCTATTTAACTTTGGCCAAAACAAGATAAAGAATCCCAAATGGTTTCACAACAATGTTTACTCATACCCCCAAGTCTATTTTTATAGGCACCATAAAGTCGGTCACCTTCACCCTCATATGAACTTCTTGGTATGATAATAGCCACATGCTGAGGAACATTGCTATAAGTTCATCCAATAGAAGAAAAATTCACAACATTGACCTAGTTATGTAGACCCACATCATGTATTTACCTTCATAAAAGATATAGAAATAGGTATTATTAGTCATATTGTTGTGATGGGTTGGACATGTCCTCGACCTCTTCACCATGGGTTTCAATCCATAGGGGTGTAAGAATATCATGATCCAAGGGATATTTAGAGATGGGTGAACATTTATTTTAATATTTTATTTGAACGAAATTACTAATATCCTCACCAGAAAAAGATTACATTTAATGGATCCCAACGCACCGTGAGTGAGGAGAAACTCATCATACATTTCACCATGGATAGGGACTCCTATGACCTTGTAAATGTCTCCTTGACTTATGCCCAATTATCTATGTAGTAGGTAGAAGGTATTGGTTGCAGGGAAATACCAGTTATCCAACTCTGGGAAGAAGTCCGGATGACAATATGTTGAAATATATGTGGTCTAAATGGACTTTTAAATCCTAATGACTATCAAATGGTCCTCAAACATAGTGTAACTATAATTCACTCAATATAGACATGAACATTATTCTATTAAATTCCCCTAGGAAAAAGGCCCCTTTATAAGATCCATCGTTTTTTATGACTCCGCATAAAATATATCTTGATGGTTTGGTATACTTCAGGCTCATAACTCACTAATTCTAGATAATGTACTTGTTAGTATGATTTTTGAAACTCCTTATGAAGACAACAAGATTATGATGAAGCACTTTAGATCTTTCAAAATATCAAGATTAAGTTAAATAATTTAAAAGGCATAAAATTAAAGGGACCTACACGGGATGCCTACATGGGATACCTACACTTGGAACCTACGCATCATACCTCTGCATCCAGAAAACCAACACATGTTCTACTCATATAGCACAGTGAACAACCCCTATGTGGTAGACCTAAATTGTAGAGATATGTATAAGAACTACAAGAAAATATAATTTCTGGCACCTACATGGAGAAGTTACACAAAACACCAACGCAACCAACCTACACCAAAAAACTCCTTTTGACAAACCCTCATCCTTGCCTATAAATAGTACCCTGGTCTCCACATTTTAGGACTGAAAAAAGATGGATGAACTCTTGAATCTCCCATTGCATTGCTCTTTCAGCCATTTCCCACAAATTTTACCAAGTAGCTCTCTAAAAACACAATAGAAAATAAAAGTACATAGGATAAGAATGTTTTAAATCCTTTTAGTGTTTTGAAATATAAAACATATGATTAAGGACCCTTCTTCAATAATGAAGAAGTTTCCTATACAAGGCCTATTCCTAGGACATACACGGGGATTTTCCAAGGACACCAAAGGAGATCTGGGGTGTTTAGATTTAAATATCACCAAGTGTTGTCTTCATGGTAGCCCCTTTTAAAACATTCATAGGATTAGTTATCATATTCTAAGAATTTTTGAGTCATCACTAGGACCTTCATGACACATATATGTGACATACCTATGTGATAGAGCTATGTTGTAAGGATACATGACATACATTGGCTATAGAACAATGATGCATATTTTCTCATAGGACCTATGCATATCACCTTATAAACCGTCTTAAAATCCACACATGGAAGGGTATCCCCTTCCTTGGTTCCCTTATCTAAATGGGACTAAGTTTAAGCCTCCAACAAAACCTCTCGACTTATCAAATATTTGGTAAGGGAACATTGGAATGTCTCCATTTGGTTTTGTATATCTACAGTAATAGGTTTCCCACATTCATCTTCTAAGGGAGTTAGGAAACTTGGCATGTTTGTAGATTTTTATATCTATAGTCACATGTATTCTTACCCTAGATATAGTTTTGAGAAGTTCCATGTCTGTGATTTTAGGGATGGGACTCTGTCATCCCCATTTTTTCTCAAAGATTCAGATCCTCTAGTTCCCAATAGGGAGAGTGAGGGTCCAAAAGAAAAGTCTCCCTCCTCTCCTGGGAACCACTAAAGGAATCCATCCTAGAGTAAGCCCCTATCCTTTTTAGCTGATCCTAATGACCATCAATTTTATTTTACATTGAAAGGTTCATTGATTTGCGCCCTCACCCACCGTCGCATCAGTATAAATCATCGTAAGATAGGCCTTTTCCATCAGTGGAAGAGAAAGTGTGTGGTTTTTGGAATCATTTACATCCTCTTGTTTATCACTCGGAACATGAATCATGTGGTCTTAGATATTTGTGATGAGTACAAAACCCACACAATCCACTTCACTTCTTGAACTATGAGAACTTTGATTCACCCCATATATGGGATACATAAGAGGCCTTCACCCATGGCCCAATATCATTGGATATCCTCATCTAGAATCCAACCATAATTCACTTAATTTGGGAATCCTATTTAAGAGTAGGCCCCAAATTAATCCCCCACAAATCACTATGAGTTAAGACATATCTCATGGACCTTGTTAAAAGGGAATCTATTTTAGGAGTAAGCCCCAAACTATTTCTCTCAAACTATCATATTCTATTGTGAGATTCACCAAACTACATGGGCTTAGATTCCCAACTGAATGGGATAAATAGGAAGCCTCCTTGAGGTTCAAACCCCACATTCCAAATCAACCTTATTCTTCTTAGGCCATATTACCAACAGGGTTTAATCTAACATGGAAACTCAAATCCTTTCTAGGTTCCTTGGGATTCTTGGGAATAAGTCCCACCAAGACATGACTAAGCACCTTCCACTTATATGTCCTTACAAAATGATGTTAAACTGTATGGTTATTTCCTTATCACACAACCCTAAAAGTTATCATATTTCATAATAAGCAGCATCGAACTATGAGGGTTATTATTCCATTTATAAGTATTTGTAGGTTTCCCATTTATGGGTATGATCAAAAAATCAAAACAATCTTTTGTCTCCCTAGATGGAAATGAATTCTAGAGTTCACCACTGAGTGGATTAAAAAAAATATTATCCTAAAAATGGTTAAAATAATCTCTAAATAGAATATGAGAGGATACTGATTAGTCACTGAAAGTGGCTAATATTCATTTTTAAGATCTTAATATTAATGTTTTTAAAAGTTCATAAACATCAATTTTAGTCCAATTCAGAAATTGAACTTCATTTCCCATCATTGTGCAATTCATGCTTAAAATGTCAATTTAGGCCCACTCAATAATTTGCTTGTGTAAATTACAATATTCATCATTTTAATTTGACATTTTGGGATATGATTGATCACTTTGTTTGGAACATTTTATCTTTTAGGTCCGATGGATGAATCCCAAAGGAAGATGGAGAATTTTGCGCCTGAAGCCAGAAACTTGCTGGAAAAAGCATAATGGGCCTAAGGCCCATCAAACAAATGTGGGGCCCAGAAACCAAGCCCAATGAAGCTCAAATTTATACAGTAGAAAGATAAATATATGAGGATCATTTTATTAAACTGTGGACGGAGCTAATTCGGATGTTTTCATGATGATAAAGGGATCTGAAGTTGAGATTTAAATGGTGGACTCGTCATTAATGCACAGAAATCCGTCCGACCATTTCGACCATAACTTCCAAACGGATGAGCCAAATGTCCTGAAATTTTGCAAGCTTCTAGAAGACACAGTAAAGAAGACATTTCTCTTCTACAACCCCTCCGGATTAGGCATTCTTCAATTTTTAATTCACACGTCAATATGGTGGAAGAATCTGGACAGTTTTCCGGGTCAAATTCAAAACATCAATTTCTTTTTGATTATTCACCCTCCATTTGACTCTATTAATTGTTGGGGGTGAATTAATTGTTGGGGGATGTACCTAAGGCTCCTAATATGCCTATATAAGGAGCTATTGGTGAAGGGAATGGGGGTGAAAAAAATTTCTTATCATCTTGGATGCTTTGTTTCATTGTAATGTTTTGCTTCCAAATTTCCTTTGTAATGTTTTCCATTTCTATGTAAGTTTCTTTTTTGTATCATTAAGTTATTAATAAACTTCTTCTCTTATATATTTTCCATTTCATTTATTAAAACTTTATAATCAAAAAGCACAGTGATATCTCTGTGTTGTTGTGAATTAGTTCACACATAGGTGTGAATTTCATTCACACACACGGAGGAGTGCTCGTTATTTCCGCGGTTTTAATTTCTTCAATCCAATTCTTGTTAGCCATCTTCCGCCCACCATTGATAGTATATCATCAATGGAGGGCTAAACCCTTAATGGGTTGATCTTAGGAGGATGCGAAGGCTGGATTAAATGTTATTTTATGAACGAATTGTTGTTAATTGGATAATTAATTTAAGACATTCATTCTTCAGTTATTTCTACTCTTCATCTTTACTGTGTTTGAGAAAAATAAATTCAATTACTAAATGACCATATACCTCGGAGAGATCATGAATTTGGTTCTCTAAGTGTATAGGGGATTAGTAATTGTGTTTAGTAAGCACCAAACCAGAAAATGATGAAGTTAGTGTTATTTTTGAAGAATGGATTCATCAAGAATTAATAAAACCAAAATTGTTTAAAGAAGTAAAATTCATTCAATCCACCCCGAGCATAATCCCAGATCAACCCATTTTCATTGAATTGAATTCACGTAGGTTTCTTAGTGTTATTTAAAACCATCCAAAATCAAAACCAAAGTTGGCTACTTCATAGCTCATCCTTCACCAAATCATAGCGTCTCAAGGTTACTTCTTCGGTCCCTGTGGACTCGACCCCTACATGTACTACATCGATCGCTTTTACCCGTAGGGTAAATTTGGGCGCAACCAAATTTTGGCGCCGTTGCCGGGGACCCAAGTAAGTACCTTAGATCCACATCTTCTTTTCTCACCCCAAATTCTCTATTCTCACCCTATATTTCTCTTTTCTTTTCCCCTTTCTGTTTTCGTGTGTCCAAAAAAAAATCCATATCCAAATTTCATTCAACTCCAATGGAGTATCATCAACAATTTCCTTTCATAAAATCAGGCTGGGATCAAATAGAAAATCAACAATGGGAATCCCCTCAGATAGAAAATTACTTTGATCAACACTTGAATGATTACCCCACACCCGATAACTTGTACAATCAATGGGATGCTGATTGTTTAAAGGATAAATTTCCATACCTCTCGAGGATGATTGAAGAGATAAAACTTAATGAAGTTCATGAGGTCCAAACAACTATCAATCCTAATTCTGAAAAAATTATTGAACATTTGCGTGAAAAAATGGATAAAATGAATTCAGAAGTTTCATCACTGAGAGTAGAACTACAAAGCATTGAATCATTTTTGGAACCCACTCCAACTCAGGTTATCCCTTCCACATCACTTATAGAAGAATCTTGTTACCCACATAACATATTTGAATTTAGTGATGAACCCACTTTAGAATCTTGGAAAACAGAGTTGGATAATGAAGTGAATTGTTCAGGTAATTTTGAAAGTCAAGCTAATGAACATGAGGGAATTGCTAACAAGTGTTTAAATCAGGATGAAATTGATTTCATGAATTCACAAGAGGGAAATTTTTCTTCAGAGATTGAATGTTCGGAATATTTCTACAATGATGATTTTTCAGATACACCAATCACTGAACCATTAGGAGAAATCACAAACATCAAACCCATACCCATTTATGAAACTCATCTAGAAAATTTTGGGTTTGAATCTTCAATTCAAAGGGAACCAATTGTGTTTGGAAATTTTAAAAATGAAATTGATATTGATTCTAATTCCTTATCTATTTTTGAATGTCCTATCCAACCTGAACTTAAAATCAATGTCCTTACTTCCCCACTCAGGCATCCCATCATAGGGTACAAACAAGACCTCTCAGTTATCATTCATCCATCTCATGAAACCAATGATGTAGGAATGAACCTTGAAATCTTAGGAAATACGCTAGATAAAACACGATCAACCATTACAAAATTTCCTTGGACTTCCACACTCATTATTGACCATGGGATTTCACATGAAACATATTTCAAACAAATAATCAATCTCAATCTTGTTGAAGTGGAGAAAGATGGGTTAATTAAAATTTTGAAAGATGGAATTGGATAAGTTGGGGGGTTCAAGTCGAGCTAACGACGTTAAACAAAAGTGCTGCATGGGAGGCAACCCATGGTTTTCATGTTTTCTAATCATTTTGAATCATTTTTTTTCATATAATAAATTACCATAAACTGTTGACATGTTCTTCTTTTATGAGTAAGGATGGGTATGAAAGGGGAGCGCCATATTCATCCGTGTCACGTGGCGTGATCTCTGAGTAATACCTTACCCAGAAAATATAATGAAGACAATGTATCATCAGTTTATTTTGTTTTGTTTTATTTTTTTTATAGGTTAAAAAAAGGACATGTTGAAATCCATAAGGAAAATCCATTCACCACCATCCAAGCCGCTGAGACTCAAATCCAGGATTGAAGGGAGACTGTGGCATGCACAATCATCATCAACCACCAGGTGACTTCATTCCATGATTTTTATTTTAAATTTCTTCATTGAACTCCTCTCCTACCCCCTTCTAACTTTTCTATTCTTTAAACACTGGGGACAGTGTCATTCTAAGTTGGGGGGAGATAAAAAATGATTTTTTTTTAAAAAACATGCATGAAAAGAAAAATTCCATTAACCATAAACATGATAACACACATTGCAAACTCTAAAATTGGATATCAAATAAATTTTGAATGCCTTGATTCTGATTTTAATGCAAGTTTAAGTTCATGAGCATAGTTTTTGGAAAGTGCGGTTGTCCGATGTGATTTTTCAATGTTTACATTTTCATCCTCTTAATAAAAATTCCACAATACACGTCTACTAGATCATGGGTGTAAATTTGAGTTCTTGGGTCCCTTTCATTATAGCATAGGGTTCTGGGGTTACTTTTAGTTTAATTTGAGTATCCAAAAAAAACAAAAAAAAAACAAAAAAAAAATTGAAAAAAAATAATAATGACCACATAGAGCAATGTTTTGTCCAAATGTGTGGCGTCCGGCACTTGGGGATCGTGACTCCATAGTTGTCTTGCCCAGAGTTAGGCTTTATATCTCTATTGTAGAGCATGAAATTGACAAAATGCGTGGCGTCCGGCACTTGGGGATCGTGACTCCATAGTTGTCTTGCACAGAGTTAGTCTTTTCATATCTATTGTGGTTAAAAAAACAAAAAATTAAAAAAAATGGATACTCATCTTAAGGTTTAATGTGATTCCCACCTAGCGCTTCCATTTTTTCCCCTTGAACAATAAAATGGGCCCCATATCTTTTATGATGCACAACACTTTATCATGCTTAATTGGAATTGGATGAAATGTGGCGATGAATTTGAACAAAGGAATGATCTTGGGCTTGGGATATGCTTATGGAACTAGCTTGTTTTAAATGATTTTGATGGGTTTTCATAATTTTTTTTGGTATTAGATATTTGGGTGAGTAATGTGTATTTAATTGTTTTTGGAAAAGAGGATTTGGATTTCATATTTGTAATTTATTTTGCTCGGGACTAGCAAAACTCAAGTTGGGGGGTGTGATTAGTCACTGAAAGTGGCTAATATTCATTGTTAAGATCTTAATATTAATGTTTTTAAAAGTTCATAAACATCAATTTTAGTCCAATTCAGAAATTGAACTTCATTTCCCATCATTGTGCAATTCATGCTTAAAATGTCAATTTGGTCCCACTCAATAATTTGCTTGTGTAAATTACAATATTCATCATTTTAATTTGAAATTTTGGGATATGATTTATCACTTTGTTTGGAACATTTTATCTTTTAGGTCCGATGGATGAATCCCAAAGGAAGATGGAGAATTTTGCGCCTGAAGGCAGAAACTTGCTGGAAAAAGCATAATGGGCCTAAGGCCCATCAAACAAATGTGGGGCCCATAAACCAAGACCAATGAAGCTCAAATTTATACAGTAGAAAGATAAAAATATGAGGATCATTTTATTCAACTGTGGCCGGAGATAATTCTGATGTTTTCATGATGATAAAGGGATCTGAAGTTGAGATTTAAATGGTGGACTCGTCATTAATGCACAGAAATCCGTCCGACCATTTCGACCATAACGTCCAAACGGATGAGCCAAATGTCCTGAAATTTTTCAAGCTTCTAGAAGACACATTAACGAAGACATTGCTCTTCTAAAACCCCTCCGGATTCGGCATTATTCAATTTCTAATTCACACGTCAATATGGTGGACGAATCTGGACAGTTTTCCGGGTCAAATTCAAAACATCAATTTCTTTTTGATTATTCACCCTCCATTTGACTCTATTAATTGTTGGGGGGTGAATTAATTGTTGGGGGATGTATCTAAGGCTCCTAATATTCCTATATAAGGAGCTATTGGTGAATGGAATTGGGGTGAGAAAAATTTCTTATCATCTTGGATGCTTTGTTTCATTGTAATGTTTTGCTTCCAAATTTCCTTTGTAATGTTTTCCATTTCTATGTAAGTTTCTTTTTTGTATCATTATGTTATTAATAAACTTCTTCTCTTATATATTTTCCATTTCATTTATTAAAACTTTATAATCACAAAGCACAGTGATATCTCTGTGTTTTTGTGAATTAGTTCACACATAGGTGTGAATTTCATTCACACACACGGAGGAGTGCTCGTTATTTCCGCGGTTTTAATTTCTTCATTCCAATTCTTGTTAGCCATCTTCCGCCCACCATTGAGAGTATATCATCAATGGAGGGATAAACCCTTAATGGGTTGATCTTAGGAGGATGCGAAGGCTGGATTAAATGTTATTTTATGAACGAATTGTTGTTAATTGGATAATTAATTTAAGACATTCATTCTTCAGTTATTTCTACTCTTCATCTTTACTGTGTTTGAGAAAAATAAATTCAATTACTAAATGACCATATACCTCGGAGAGATCATGAATTTGGTTCTCTAAGTGTATAGGGGATTAGTAATTGTGTTTAGTAAGCACCAAACCAGAAAATGATGAAGTTAGTGTTATTTTTGAAGAATGGATTCATCAAGAATTAATAAAACCAAAATTGTTTAAAGAAGTAAAATTCATTCAATCCACCCCGAGCATAATCCTAGATCAACCCATTTTCATTGAATTGAATTCACGTAGGTTTCTTAGTGTTATTTAAAACCATCCAAAATCAAAACCAAAGTTGGCTACTTCATAGCCCATCCTTCACCAAATCATAGCGTCTCAAGGTTACTTCTTCGGTCCCTGTGGACTCGACCCCTACATGTACTACATCGATCGCTTTTACCCGTAGGGTAAATTTGGGCGCAACCAGATACAATTGATGGATAACCTCAAATACATATGGATATATCCATTAATAATGAACCTTGAATGCATATGGATGATTCTAAATTTCACACAGGCTAATAATTTATTTCAAATTCCAAGGGAAACAAACATTATACTTGGTAAATTAATAAGGATTCATGAACATATTTTAAATTTATAATAGAGTATTGATGTAGGAAATAATTCCCCCCAAATGGGTGTGATGAGCTTGACCGCCCATCCTCTCGACCAATGTGAGTTCTTAAGCATTATAGGTCCAAACATAATGAACTCCTACCTTTGGAAAGAAAGTCCCTTTAGATAGAGAACTGTTGGATGATTTATGTTCCATAAATAAATCCGATGGAAATTTTTCATAATTAGTGATATTTGAGAATGACACACATTCTAAGAGGAAAAAAATGGTGAACCCGAAGTGAATCATTAAATACAATGATAGCATTATACATCTGTTATGTCCCTATCAATTGATAAATGAGGGCCAAACAAGAGAATAAGTCATGCATGTGTCCATCTAAATGATTCTTCATTAATGGAATTAATTATTTTTATTTGTCAAATTTTCATAGATCTCCATTCATTCCAAATTGATTCCTTCACATTCACGCCTGTGAATGCCCCAACTGCAACTCAAGATAGACCCTAGTCTGCTCGATGGATGTCGTCACTGACTTAACATCTTCAATGTTGGGTATCAAATGCATTGGTTTTGGAATACCGTGAACATGATATTATCCCAACCCTGGAGTCTCCCTGATAAACTCACCAAGTTAACAACAACCCCTGAACGTCTAGTCAGTGATGGCCAGTTATCAAGAAGCATATGGTTCCAACAACGGTCATAAACTATTTTGAGTCCTTATCCCCAGAAATCAATAATCATTCCCTCCCATAATATAGTTAGGTGGATAAGGAGGTGAATCATGGATTCAAATCAAATAAACATGGGACCTTCATGAGTGATCCCCCCCCCCAACAACTTATGCAAACAGAATCGTTCGGTAATGAACCCCCAACATGTTGGGGGTGTTTTCTTCAGTTGTCCAGTCTAGGTCCCTCAGATCGAGCATGCAAGACGAACCCCCCGAGTGAAAAATATAACCAAAAAGAAGTAGGTTTATACCTTTTCCCCTATAGATAATTCCATCAACAGAATTTGGTGGAAAATGATGAACGTGAATATACACCCGTCTGCCTTAATCCTACCAACTAACAGACCCATATGGCGACACCCAATCAATCCCACCATTCAAATATGGTGGAGTACTGTAAGTAGGAACATAAACCAGCTTATAAACTATCATACAGTCATCAGACTCATCTGGTTTCATTCAACAAATCCCACCAATCAAATATGGTTTCAACTTTTAAGAAGAAACATACACCTGCCTAGATCAATCAAGCCTGCCAATAGTCTCATTTGGAATCACATGGAGAATTCATTTAGAAATCTCTGATGAAAAACCTAGGGTAGGCTCAACTCTATACCCCCAAACATGAGTTATTTTAGTATACAATGATAGGAAATGGATGAAAAGATTATGTACATACAACCACTCTTGATACGGAACAGACATATATTTTTGTTCTGATCGTTGAATTCACCAAACACATTTTAGAAATGGTGAAAGGGTAGACAAAAATTATTGACCATATTTTGAAATCCTTCCAAAATATCATTATGATTACTTCAGAAGTATCAGAGGGGCAAACAAATAATTCAATCCCCAAACATGGGATAACTCGTCAGCATGGCATTCTAGAGCATATACATTCCTCCTTATCTAGTTCAGGAGGGTTGTGGGGAATACCCCCATACCATATAGACACTTGGATCTAGAATATACACCCTTTAAAATTTGATATAATTGGTTTATTCTGATGACCACTCCAAGGCAGGTACATACACCTTCCCATGGTAACCACTTCTTACAGAAAGTGCCCCCAACTATGTATAAAAGTGTATCTAAAAAGAAGTCTCTCCAAACAAAGTTGGAAAATCAATAGTCAATCTGTGATTTGTCTCCTCTTAATGCTGGGGTTCTTGAAGCCCTTAGACATTTATCTGTTGCAACATAAGATCCTATCATCCAGTTACCAAATTATGGGAGTAGTAGCGGGAATTCTTGACGTTCCTTATTAGATACTTTTTCATGAAGGCTTGCTTCATAAATATTCAGTCAATTTCGAGAACTTATCTCTAGATGAGAGCCATATAAACCCTTCATGTGTCTAGACGACCAAGGATCAAGAGGATTACCCCTTTCTGTAATCCACCATGGTGGTCCTCCCTATGATATAATTCTCTAAGAATGTTCTCTTCACAGTAGTGTTTCACATTGTTAAGATAATTATTCAATTTACTATGTAGTGATGAGAAAGAACTCTTCTCTTGAGTTACTTTTCAATATAAGTCCAGTCATTTCTGAGGCCTTTTTATTAACAGGTGAAATAATTTCTAAACTGGAAGAATGTCCAAGGAAAAGGTCATTCTATGAACCACCCTTTGGTCATTTTCATTCTAATATGGCAGAGGAAAAAACAATTGATCCTATTTTTTGTGATAAAACAACTGAGAAGAATCCACTCTGGTCGGATCATGTTGAGAAACTTGTAGAAAAGAGATGAAGAGGGTATGTTGAATATTATAAAACAACTGGACATGTGTAAAATACCAGTGATCTTATAGCCTTTAGAAACCTCTCAACTCAAAATTATAGAATTGAGAGTAGAATATTTCATTCATGATATCCGACTCAACATAAAGAAGATTCATTGTCATTTGAAGTCCAAATTATTACCATATGTTCAATATTAAAGTCATGTGAATGTAATATATGGGTTATAATGCCAAATTAACTTGAAATCCCTCCAGGTTTCCAAACATCCAATGTTCAAGAAGAAAAAAGTATATCTTCAATGTGCATGCCTCAATGCATTAAAGATGTTGTGAAAATTGATTACGGAAACTCCACTTTGTGTTCATATCATAGGATGGGGTTCACACAGAGCATTTCATTTCACTTCACTCTAATACTAGTAAAGTCCACCAAAAGTGGTCTCATGCAATTTTATTGCCCCATGCCAGCTACAAAAAATAAATTCGGTTCATAACCGATGAAATTCTCTTCAAGAACATGTCTCATGCAGTGTTCACCAATGTAAGGCCAAAGAGAGCAAGATATCAAGATAATTTTTCATCAAGAATCTGAGAACATTAAGCAGACCTCCCTCCTAGAGGATGTTATCCATAAGATTGTAGAAATGTCTGAAATATCACAAAGGTATACCGAAATAGGTTATTTAAGTGGTTTTTAGATAATGAACCAAACCAATTTTTAGACCCGAATTCGTAAAATCAGAAGAGCAGCTGCACTAATATTAGATATAGTAGTTCAAGAACCACCCCTTCCTATAGGGCTAGTGAATTTTTTAACCGAACCTTCTAATTCAAAAAACAGAGTTTGAGGTTTTGAAGAAGAAGAATAAGAATATCCTCATCCTATAGGTCCAAAGGATTTCTTACATCCACAATCCCCTCCTCTGTAGAAGACAATTATCTCTCTATTAGGGAGGAATCCACAAAGTGACCGCACAACTGAACTATCCAAGTATTCCCTTCATGAAACTATCCATCAAACAGTTCTTAGGAAATCAGCATATAGAATAATACATTGTCATGGGGTCACAGAAGGAGGCGATCTTAGAAAGATACTGACATATTTCATTCAGTACATTATTCATCAGTGAATGTCATTAATACCATTATATATGTTCCTCCAGAAAATAAGTTTAGTTCAAGGGAGTTGGAGGAAGAAGATTTTATTCAAAATACGGCACACACCGAAGAAAATGAATTAGGTATGCTTACCCAAAATCATAGGCTTTCCTCGAATCTAAGTACTCCCTAAAGTAACCAACTCCCACCTCTTCAAAATAAATCTAACCAGAGGAAAGGTAAATGTTAGATCATGTATCACTTTTCCAATTAATAAGGTCTATCTCTTTTTCATGAAGAATAATTTTCCCAGCAAGAGGAGGCGATGAATGATTTGAAAAGACTCAATGCAAAGTTACACCAAAGCAGTATTCCTTCCATATATTCTCCACAAGAAGATCCTCATCTTTCTCATACCGTAGAAGATCCTAGAAAAAGAGGGGTTGTTGCAACTACAGATGTGGATAATGAATTCAATCTTTTGGGTACACAATCAGAATAGGATCAAACATATCATTACAGGCATATCCTCATAGGCTATCCATGAAATATACTAGCACCACCACCACCAGGGTTATTTCCAATAATCTCGCCAGTTCAAGCTCAAGATACTCTTCTTATAAAGGTCCCAGATCATCCAAATATTCTCCAAATGATTCTGAATAAAATTAAATCATTAAAAACATGATTGGAATCTATGGAAGAATAACATGCACCAGTACAACTAGAAAAAAAATCTTACCCTAAATGGGTAGATCTGATCTCTCCCCCAATAAACATTGTTAATACCACATTTCCAATCATTAAAGGTTTGGGAGATCCATAGAAACACTTAAAAAATTTCCTTCTCTCTATGATCCTATGATAGGGACCCCTCAACATCAACAAGTAGTAAAGATTAGATGTTTTGTGTAATATTTACAGGGGCTTTCCTTTTTTTGGTATACATGTTTGCAGTCCCGATCAATTGCTAGATGGGAAGAACTCCATCATAAATTAATTTTCCAATTCAGCTCAATGTTTCCAAAGACAATAGTTTTTTATCTTAAAAAAATAAAAAAAGGTTAAATTATGGGGGATAAATATTTCATTGATCAATTAAGTGTATTAACATATTCCTTAAATGAACCACTCCCTCAAGAGGAGTTTCTTCAAATCTGTGTCGAAAATCTATGTGATGTGTTTTGAAAACCACCAATCCCTGTGAAATAAACATGAGGGTTTTATGACCTTGTTAAATATCCAAAAAAGTGTATAATTCCATTTATGTAACCAAATCTAAGTATTGTGAAATCCTGGCTTCTCCAGGAAGAAGAACAGAAAAATCGGAGGCTGTTATAGTTACACTCAAGCAAGCCCCTATACCTTCTTCTATTTCAAAACCTTCATCATACCCTTAGGTTCCACCTCTCGAGCATCAACAACAATGACCATCTTGTCAAGACAATAAAAATGATCAAAGTCAGAGATATTTTGAGGAATCTAAAAGCAAAGTCTATTAGTTTTAGAATTAATAGGTTCCCAATTACTTCATTTGAGTTTTGGAAAACAATTTAGTTCAGTTTCAATGGTAGAAGAAACTAAATAAATAAGGAGATGATGATCTCCCAAATTATTTCCCTTTTCATAAAATTTTGGGGAATCCCATTCATGAGTGTTTTGTTTTAAATGATATCATGAAAAAATGGTAACTAAAACAAAAAACTTCATCAGCCCAAGTAGCATGTGTTACTTCTATCGATCCAGAGGAAGAAGGTGGATGACAAGAAGTCAAATAAAAAATTAACATAAGTATGATGATTTGATGGTTAGGAAAATGATCTGTCTAACTATTGACATTCTATGAACAAAATTGAGACAAACAACTATGCCTCTGACCACTTCCAATACAACAAAGTCATCTTTATCAAAAGATCAGTCCTCTAAAGGCCAATCATAAAAGAATAAACATAGTCAGAAGGATAAAGAGAAATCAGGGGAAGATGACCACATATCAAGGCAAATGTTGTCCTTGAATTTGGAATATTTCATGCCAACTGTCTCAAAATAATGGGCACCACCGCACAAAATGGAATAACAATAACCAACATGCCACAAATAATATTTTTCTGATGAGATATTAATCTTTGGTTCCATTAATGTTATCCACTTAACGGATCCCTATTGAAATTATGATTCTAGTTTTTAAATTGAATTCCCTATAAATGATTCGGTAAATAGGGGAAGAATTAAAATTCAAGGATACATGGGATGATGTGGATATGTTATAATCCACTATTTTAACTGCACCCCTTCTCGAACTATTTATGCATCAGAAACTCATGGGAGAGCCCCACAGCAGGCTCAACATGAACAAGGGATCTCTCTCATGCATGATAAGTTCGACCCCAACATGATCATCCTGTAATATGGATTATATGATATACCACCACTCTATAGATAGGTAGATATACCTAAAATATCTAATTTACCAAGAGCATAAGTATTTCCAACTTCCACACTGACATATGGTACATCTACATCAGGAGCTTCAACTTCCAAAGCTCCTGAAAAACCACATCCCCAAAATGAAAAATGCATACCTTTGGATCAAATATATGATGTTTTGAAACAGCTAGACCAAGTACCATCCATGTAATCAATCTTGGATGATTTGAATCTATCATAAGTTCATCAAGAAGCACTTATTGTGGCGTTTTGAAGTCCTAAAGAGTTTCAATCCGAGGTTGCTTCTACTGAGGTTTATCGTATTGAGAATGATCCAGTAAGATGTTAGGAAGTTATATAATTCATGGATTAAGATGATGATGATGATATACATGAACACATCAGACACTTGTATTTATTTGATAAGATTTATGATACATACATCTGATGAGCCTTCATTGATAATGGTTCAAGAATAAACCTCATTCCCATACGCACACTTCGTCGATTGGGTCTCACTGAATCTGACTTATCTCCCTCCAAATTGATGCTTCATGTTTATGAAAAGAATGAACAAGAACCACTAGGAGATATAATACTCATAAATCAGTTTGGAGATCTTGTATCTAATTAATAATTCTTGATTTTCTAATAGGACATAACTGTCTATATTCTATTGGAAGGCCTTGGATAAATCAACATGCGACCATTCCTTCGTCATACCACCAATATATTAATTATTGCATAAATTGTAAAATTTGGATATTTCATGGTGATAATTATCTATTCAAAACATGTGAATCTCAGTTTATTGAGGCATAATTCTAACACATAATGGAAATGATTTAGTGAAAAAAGACGTAACAAGAATCAATCCTCCAAATGGTCTAGAAAAGATCCCAGCTAACTCATTATGACATCTGAGTATAGATTAGTTGTGTTATATCAATATAATTGAAAGGATAAAACTAAATCCAAGAACTCATCAAGTAACTTAAATATTTTCAGTAGTGGCAATCAATTATAACATCAGGGGATAAATTTTTGATCTACCAAGTAGTGGTGAAATCTTAAATGAATATGTCTTCATTTCATCCATTGAACTTCAGTAAGTATTTCCTTCATTATTCATACTAGAATATGTTTTTGAATTATTATAGAAATATAAGGATGTGGATTCCCAACCCATATTTTACTCTTCCATGTTCAAGGAAGACCCTTCATCATCATTAGAGTTAGAAATGATGGCCTTTTCTTCAAGATGTCCTAATACAGACTTCTCCCCTAGCTCTGAAAGTCTTGTTTCATCACCTAACCTTCAAGAAGAAACAATAATTGGTAAATAATGAGGAATAAGAGGAAAAATATCTAAAATACACCCTCCAAAATTTTAGGAAGGCGTCTCCACCACCGTGGATGAGCTTAGAGAAATAAATATGGGCATAAAAGAAGATCCATACCCCATTCTGATTAGTGTAGCTATGAAATCTGAGGAGAAAGATGTGTATATTTAATTTCTAAAGCCACACCAAGATATATATTATTGGAAATATATATAAATTTCAGGCATTGACCCCAACATTGCTACCTATCATTTGGGTTTTCCAGAAGAGCATTGAAGATTTAAGAAGGCAGCTAGAAGAACTCACCCAATACATGCCTCTAACATTGAAGTTGAAGTTGATAAGATTATCATATATAACTTCATTAGTGAGGTGAAATATCCCAAATGGATGGCCAAAATTTCCCCAGTGAAAAATAACAGGGGAGAAATTAGAGTTTTTACTGATTTCAGATATCTTAACCAGCATTTTCCTAAGGATGACTTTTTGGATCCAATCACAGAACTTTTGATTGATGCAACAACTGGTTATAAAGATATATCCTTCATGTATGGCTACTCTGGGTACAATTAAATCCAAATGGCCCAATAATATGAGGAATATACAGTCTCCAGATCCCCTCAAGGTTAATTTTTCTATCAGTTAATAACCTTTGGCTTAAATAATGCTGGTGGAACGTATCCACATTCCATGCACCATATTTAGAACCCTTATTGGGAAAATTCTTCGAATGTTATGTGGGTGATATAGTGGTTATATACATACAATTTTCTAATCACCTAACTAATTTGGAGGCCATATTCAGCAAGCATTGGCATTTCAATCTAAAGATGAATCCCTTGAAATGTGCTTTTAGGGTAACCTCAGGAAAATTCCTTAGCTTCATTGTAAGCTATCACAAAATCAAAGTTGATCCTGAGAAAACAAAAGAAATCCTTGGCATGTAACCCCCTAGAAATTTTAATTAATTGAGAGTAATTAATGGAAACTTGACCTATATCTAGCACTTCATAGCCAATTTAGCAGGCAAGTGTTTATCCTTCACCTGATTAACGAAGAAGGGAGTCACCTATCAATGGACCTAAGAATGCCTTGAGGTATTTTATACCCTCAAGAAATATATCTGGATCCCACTGGTATTAATTCCACATATTGAAGGAAACCCTCTCATTATCTATGTGACAGGATTAGAGCGATCATTGGGTTCTTTTATTTTACAATAAAATGATGATGGGAATGAAAACATCTTTTATTATCTTAGTCGAATAATGCTCGATGTAGAGAATCAATATTCATGTATATATAAGTGATGACTGGAATTAATCTTTGTAGTTTAGAAGCCTAGGTACTACCTGCAGCATCAGGAAGTCCACTTGGTATCTCACAATAACCCGCTCAAATTTATCCTCAACCATCCTATGATTACAAGATATCTGTCATAGTGGGTGGTTATTCTGCAATAGTTCGATATACAGTTTGTACCTCATAAAGAAGTAACTGGTCAGGGTTTATCATATTACCTTGCTAAGAACCTATCTACAAAAGGTAGTGTTTAATACATAATTTCATGATGAATAAATCTTCTATATTCAAAAAATTCCCCGAATATGGGAAACATACTTTGATGGTTCTTCCATATGTCAAATAGGGAATAAAATGGAAACCCTAAACCCAACAAATATGGATTAGGAATTGTTTTTATTTATCTAGAGAAGGTGGTATTTCAATATTTCTATTTTCTATTAGAAGGTGGTACCAAAAATGATGCAGAATCTCAAGCTCTCATTAAAGGCCTATAATTAGCACTCCATGTACCAGTGGACTACCTAAAGGTGAAGGGTGAATTAGAATTGATAATAAAAAAATAAATGGGGATTACTCCATTAGAAAAGAAGAAATAATCCTTATGTGTAATTATGTTTGAGGTTTAATGTCTAAATTTCCCTCATAACCAACATTGTCTTATGTCCCGCAATCACAAAATTCCCAAACCAATGCATTGGAAAATGCATCCACAGCCCGGACAGAACAAAACTAGGATGAAACAATCATTAGCATTGCTCATTAGTGAGTATTTTAAAATTTTATTCAAACCAGAAAATAGTAAATCCATGAAATAAGTACCATTTATGAGCCATATGGTCATACCATAGGATTTATGACAGCCATCATGGAATATCTCCAAAATAGGGTACTTCCACTGGACAGAATTGAAAGAGAACAGATCTAGCAATGAGCATTTAATTTCACACTTTATGATGGTTTAGTTCTTTCGAAGATATTTTATCGACGAGGCATTGATGTAATTATTTTGAAAGGAATCGATGTGGATGAAACCATAACTATAATTAATGAAGTACATGTAGGAGTTTTTGGTGCTCACCAGTCTGGGTGTATAATTTTTGATCAAATTCTAAGGCTTGAATTATTTTGGCCTTCAATGACACAAGATTTCACCGATTTCACTATGAAATGTCATCATTTTTAAGTGGATTACAACTTCCTTCATCAACCCCAGAGTTTCTACATATAGAAAAATACTCTTGGCCATTTTCCCGATGGGGAATGGATGTAGTAGTACCTTATCCTTAGCTACAGCTAACGAGTTCATGTATATTCTTACTAATACTGATTTCTTCTCAAACTGGGTTGTGACAATACCTCTCAATGAATTTGGGGTCCAAATCATTGTTATCATTTCCAAAGATAATATCATTATCAGATGTGTTATCCCTTATACCATATTGACAGACAACGGCATGAATTTTTATTTTGTTGAGGTAAAGAAGTAATATTAGGATAAAATATCAAATCAAACCATTAATCTCACAATCATGTGGCAGAAAATGGATATATAGAGTTTTTAAATAAGATCCTATGAAAAAGAATCCCGAAAATGGTGGATAAATATAAGAAATATTGGGATAATAAACTTTTTCATGGGTTATGGTCATACAAAACTACTACCCATTCTACCACATGGCCAACTCCATAGTCATTAATATAAGGAATAGAAGCAGTCCTTCTTATTGAAGTTCAATTTCCTTCACTATGAGTTTCCATCTCTGATCAGTTATCTATAGATGAGAAGTTTTAGAAGCGATTTAATGAGTTTGAATGTTTAGATGAAAAGAGATTCTTTCCTTTTCATCATTTGATAGTCTATCATAACAGAATATAATTAGTTGTTAACAATAAAGTTCAACTATACTAATTTCTTCAATGATAATTGGTATTTGTTGTTAGGACTCTGATGATAACAGGAATGAATCCTCCAAATCTTGAGCCATAGTGGAAGGACCTCACTCCATACATAATTTCTACTCTAATGAAGCTTATTCCATAAACTAAATGGATGGAGAGTTTATTAAAACATTAACCAATGAAATATTATTGAAGAAGTACTTTGTGTAATCACACCATGTAATGTTCCAGTTTCAAGACATTAAATAGCATAACAACTATATGTGTCCATCTTGTATGACATTAAAGTGAACAACATCTTTTCCCTTATCATACGACGTTAAAATTCATGACATCATTTTTCCTCACTACACGACATTAAATTGTATGGTTAAAATCCTCTTCATTTGATGTTATGAAATCCCCTATGATACCAAAAATTGCCATTCTTTAAGGTTATTTAAAAAATTGATGAACTTCCATGCCCTTGTATTACTCACATCATTGCTACTCCATAGTAGTAGATGAGTTCAATATCTTCATATTTTTGAATCAGATCTACATAGATACCTCATTTCAAGAACAAAGTGTGGCTTGATTCTCATTCTAATGGGATATGTAGAGATGCCTATATCTCTAATCTTGGGCCCAGCCACAACCATTAGAAATTTTAGTTCCTTGTTTTCTCTTTGTTATTGTATATGAACCAAATATATATAGATTTCTCATCCATGATACATAGTTTTATCTTCATACTATCTCGTGTCTTAAGTTTAACCATTATTTCAGAATGTGTTAAAGCTCCCATCTCTCACATCAAACTCAATTGGTGTGGGGAAATTTTTTTTCCCAAGAACTATATTTTGAATGATTCTCATTTAAAAGGAATACATAGAGATTCCTATATCTCCAATCATGGGCCCAGCCACAAAAAATATCTCTTTCCCATGTCAAAGCATGATTGATATGGGGAACATCCTCACGTACTATGTGTGCCTTGAGTATTTATTCAATAAGATATATAGTGACACCTGATTCCTATTCTCTGGTCTAGCTACAATATTCTTTTTCACATCAGAATCATTCTAATGTCCTCACTACATGACTCTAAATTTCATAGCATAATGTACTTGATGCATGATATTAAATTACAAAGTATCCAAATAAATACTTATGGATTTATTCTCAACCGATTGAGAAATTTAGTGAAGACTCGGCCATAGCTTCTAGTCCTAGACACATGATAAAAGAAAAAAATTACCTCTCCTAAACATATAATTAACTATCTATGTGGGGGTCTTCTTTTTGGGTCCTCTTCTTAGAGATCCCACCAAAGAAACAATAAATGCCCCCATTTTACAAATGAATGAGATCAATGTAAGGTAATCTAAAATCATAGAGAATATTGATTCAAATATTTCTCATGTGAATTGAACATAATACCTTTAACATTTAACAATCTTAAACTTGAATACTTTTATATCATCTTAATCTTTCTTTGGTTTCTGGTGGCAGAATCTCTGATACTTGAGAGCTTTTTCTTGACTATGCAGTACATGCCACCAAAAATCCTTAAATTAAATTTTCCTACTGATAGAGTTAATATTTTCATTATAATGAATATTTTTTTTCAATTATTTATTTCCTCTCAATTATTCTATTTGAGTATATTTGCATCATTTATGTTTTTTTGGTGTATTTTGGGCTTAAATGTGAAACTGGGGTAATTCTGTAAAATTGACAGTTTTATATAGATTCTTTTTTTGGGCATAACATTGATAATATTAGTCCAATTGAAGTGAATATTATTTAGTCTTAATATGTTCTTGGAATTAAAATTTTTCTTCTAGACCAAGACCTAATTTGAAACCCAATGGTATAGATAAATCAATCAAATAGAGAACTCAGTCTGGCTGGCAGAATGGACCCCACCATATTAAATCAACAATATCTCATTCAGCTGACCTTAGAATGAGGTGATTCCAACTGGTTTCGATAGAGGAAATTCAATGGACGGCTCAAAATAATGTTTATAAAATATGAATCTCATAAAGGCCTTTTTTGGCACGTCCAAGTGGAGTGGGTGAAATAGTTTTTTGCGTCCAGAAAAGTAATAGTCATTGATTCGGCCATATCATTCTTCACACCTGTCCAATGACTCTAAAATTTTGAAGGTCGATAGAAAAATTAATTTACAACATTCTATAAGGATGAAACTCAGTTAATTTTGGCCGGAGGGTGGTCATAATAGATGCAATCTTCTGGAGGACAGATTCTAGAGGATCAACATTTCTGTCTTTCTTCTCATTCTTTTGTTCTTCATAGATTTGTAATAACTTCTTCTTCCCACATCAAATCGGTTACCCTAACCATGGTGGGGTAGATATTCTGAGTGATTGAGAAGGGGTAGGTTTACAATTTTGTAATTATTGAGTTATTGCACTTAATGTTTTAATATCTTCTTTTCTCTTCTGCGAATCAGTTTCAATTTCTTAAAACAGTTTTTATTATCATGTACGATTGTATCTGATTTTAAATTCTGTTTACTTTATTTATTTTCTCAATGATCAATATCTCTCTCCACTAGGTACTGGTTTATAAACAATGGAATAGACCAGGACTGAGTGGTGAAGTACTCGATGATCACCGGTACGTATGCGAGAAGTAGTGAATGTTCTTAATTGCTTAGGATAAACAAAACCCGATTGGGAATTTCCTAAGATAATTGGGGGTATTCACTACAAATCTATTACACATTGTAAGAAGAGTAGACCAATATATTGTTTTTTAAAGGTTTATTCTCAAATTATTATTTGAACAAGGGTGTGAGAATAAATGATTGTGGATTCTCACTCTTAACGGTTTAATAGAAGAGAATTGGGTATAGTGAACTGTGATAGAATTAAAATTGGAAAACCGACCCTATCCTGATTATCATTCCATATCACTGATTATAATAAAATAATTTGTCATCTTATTTTAAAACAATCACTTAATTGCTTTACTTAATTTAGTTTATGTCTTGTATTTTCAAAATCAAACAATTTCAAAAAAAAACATCAATTTTTCCTCTTATTTAAAGTGACAATCACGATTGTTGAGCACTTTTATCTGGAGACAACCTAGGTAAGACGTATAATACATTTTAACTTAGGTTATATTTGTTTTTTCCACACCCCATTATAGGAATGTGTCAAAACTTGGCACCGTTTTCGAGGAGGTAGTGCCAACATTTCTTTTCTTTTCTTTCATTTCTCTTTTCATTTTTTCTCTTCAAAATTGCAGGACTAGAACCTAAAAAACTGAACCTTTTCCCATAGATCCTGATATTTTAAGAACCTTGTTGAATATACTTAGAAACATTAATTTGGAAACGAAATTTTAGGATGTTCCCCTTGAAGACTCAAGTGAAACTTTTAGTGTTCACTCCAAGCCTGTCATCATGGTTGAAAAAAAACCAAACACTTAGAGACCTCTGTGCACCATAATTACTGAATCAAAACAATAAACTTGTCATGATAGTGTTACAAAATGATTTTTAAATGAATCTTAATATTATTCCATTGATTCCAAAGTTTAATGGTTTGGAAGGTGAAAATCCCAACAAACACATTAAAGAGTTCACACATGTTTTCTCAACTTTCAGACCCCGTGGAGTTGCTGAGGAGCAGGTTAAGTGGAAGGAATTTCCATTTTCATTGGATGGGGCTGAAAAATAATGGTTGTATGGCCTATAATCAGGAGAATTACATGACTGGACTGACCTAGTAAGATGTTTTATGCAAAGATTATTCCCCACCTATATAAGCACAACCATTCAGAAGGAAATATATGCCATACGACAATCATCAAGAGAAACTTTTTACGAGTAATGGGAGAGAGTTAAGAAGCTATGAGCTAGATATCCACATCAATACATTGATTAACATCACTTTCTTGTCTTCTTATATCAAAGACTACTGGATAATGACAAAAACCTTCTTGATGCATCATCTGGAGGTGCATTGATTGAAAAGTCACCAGAATAAGCCAAGGGCTTGATTGAGAAGATTTCCTAGAACTCGCAGTAGTTTGGAACAAGAGGTATTGGAACAAGAGGTATTCATGCGGTACACACTTCTCATCCATCACCCTTACTAGAAACTAAGATTGAAGAGCTAACTAGTATGGTGAGGTAGGTGGCCTTGATGTAAGTTAGGGACCAACAAGCACCTGCTAAGGTAAGTGGTTTATGCTCATCACCTGATCATTTTACTGACCAGTGTTCTGAAATACAGGGAATGGAAACATGTGCACCAGACTTTTAACCAAGGAAGTTCAAACAAAATCAAGGATGGAGAGATCATATCCAAGTTGAATATGGGTTTAAAAATCAGCAGAATCAAGGTAGACCCCCCGTACCAAAACCAGTTTCAAAACCCACCACCATTTCAAAAAAAGAATTATTATAACTAGCCTTCATACCAAAAACCACCAACTTTTCAAAGAACCTATGAGCAGCCATCCACCAGTGCACAACCTCCAATTGAAATCTAGTAAAAAAATATGAGTTTGTGGGGTTGAAGGACACCATTAAAGATTTTTCCAATAAGTTTGAAAGTCTCATTGACTTTCTGACAAAAAATATAGGTAAAATCGCATCTAAAACAATCCCAAACCCAAAAGAGAATGTTAGTCTTATTACTACAAGAAGTGGAAAAGAACTCCAACCACCATCCACCATTGAACCTGAAATAAGAAAACCTGATCTGGGAGATAATGAATTTAGAAATGATGATAATTCTATGAAAATGCATTGGGAAGAAGATAAGAAAGAGGAGGATGATAAGGATAGGCCAAATAAAGAGAAACAAGAAACACCATTTCAAAGGAAACTAAGGGAGAAGAAATATATAACCCCACCATTTCCATCAAGTATGATTGAATCAAAGAGGTTGCAAGAAGAAACACTGAAAAAGAAATTCTGGACACCTTCCAGAAAGTGGAAATCCACATACCTCTACTTGAATCACTCAAAAAATTCCAAGGCTTGCAAAAATTTTGAAGGATCTTCAAACTAAAAAGAGGAGACTTCAAGGGAATGAGAGTATCAGTTTGAGAATAAGTGTCTCAGCACTTATCACACCATAATTTCCAACCAAATGTCAAGATCCAGGTACGTTTTCTATTCCATTAACCACTGGTTCATTAAATTTATCTAATGCTTTGTGCGATTTAGGTGCCTCAATTAATTTATTTCCTCACTCAGTATATGCTTCTTTGCAGATGGGAGACATGAAGCCCATAAGAGTGGTGGTCCATCTTGAAAACAGATCAATAGTGTTCCTAGTAGGAGTTCTGGAGGATGTCCTAGTAAAAGTCAAAGATCTTTTATTCCCTGATGACTTCTTTGTGTTAAATATGGAAGATTATAGGATCCCATCACACTCACCCATCATATTGGGAAGAACGTTCTTGAAGACTCCCAAAATAATCATCAATGTCCATGAAGGGACACTTACCAAGGAGTTTGGAGACATCACTTTTCACTTTAATATTTCTGAATCCATGAGGCACCAATCATATGATCATTCACTCTTTGCACTCTTCCATGAAGATTTTACATAACCAATTAAAGAATTAGGTATGTTTCATGAATTCTTATCATTAGGAGAGAATTTTTCCATTAAATATGTCATTGAAAATATGGATGCCCAAACTCTTGGAGATTCTAATTTCATTTTTAAAGAAGAGGTAAAATCTAATTTCTTTGATAATTTGTTAAATAATGATGAAGATGACATGATTTATTGTGTACATTATGTAAAACCATTGGAAGTGGGGAACATCAATTTAGTTTCATCCCTTGACCATCCCATGATCTAGAATTAAAACCACTCCCCACTGATTTAAAATATGTTTACCTTATGGAGGGAGAGAAATTACCAGTAATAATTACTAATAATCTATCTGAAACTCAAGAAAAATCATTGATTGAGATTTTGAGATAGAATGTCCAAGAAATAGGGTGGAGCATAGGTGATATCCCTGGAATAAACTCAAAAAATTGCTCACATTGAAATTTTCTTGATGGAGATTCCAAACATGTCAGACAACCCCAAAGGAGGCTGAACCCCACCCTCATGTCGGTTGTAAAAAAATAGATTGAGAAGCTATTAGAAGTTGGGATCATCTATCCCATATCAGATTCACAATGGGTTATCCCCATCTATGTAGTCCTAAAGAAAACTGGCCTAACCATTTTGAGGGATGAAAAGAATGAATTAATCCCAGTGAGAATTCAGAATAGCTGGAGAGTGTATATTGATTTTAGGAAGTTGAATTAGGTCACTCGAAAAGAACATTTCCTTATCCCTTTCAATAACTAGATGCTAGAGATATTTGTAGGGAGAACTCATTATTTCTTTTTGGAAGGTTTTTTAGGTTATTTTCAGGTACCCATTGCTCCCGAGGATCAAGAGAAGACAGCATTTACTTGTCCTTTTGGCACTTTTGCGTACAAAAGGATGCCATTTGGATTGTGTATTGCTCTAGGTAAATTTCAGAGGTGTATGGTAAGAATATTTTATGATCACATTGAGGATTTATTTGAGGTTTTCTTGGATGATTTCAGAGTATTTGGAAATTTGTTTGACCATTGTTTGAAAAATCTGGAAAACGTTTTGAAAACATGCACTGAAAAGAACCTTGTTCTGAATTTTGAAAAGAGTCATTTTATGGTTGAGAGAGGAATTGTCCTTGGTCATGTCATTTCATAGAAAGGCATTGAAGTTGATAAATCAAAAATTGACGTGATAAATTCTTTTCCATACCCAACTTGTGTGAAACATGTTAGATAATTTTTAGGAAATGCACGATTCTACTTGTGTTTTTTCAAATATTTTAGAAAAATTTATCTCCCTATATGTAGATTAATTTTGAATATTTTGATTTCGATTTCAATGGTTCATGTAGGGAATCATTTGATTAGTTGAAAATGATATTGATTACACCACCAGTAATGCAGCAACCCAATTGGGAAGAACCATTCGAGCTTATTTGTGATGCTTCAAACCATTATGTTGGAGTAGTCCTTTCTCAGAGAATTGAGGGCAGGTCACAAGTCAGTGCATATGCCTCGAAAACCTTAGATGCGGCCCAATTCAACTACTCAAAAACATAAAAGGATATTTAGCAGTTGTTTTTCTTTTGAAAGATTTAGATTATATCTCATTGGAAATAAAGTCATTTTTTTCAGGCAGCTCTTAGGTACATGATGAAGAAGGATGAATCAATACCAAGGCTTGTGATATGGATTCTATTACTACAAGAGTTCAACATAGAAATCAAAGATAAGAAGGGATCTAAGAACCAAGTGGCTGATCACTTAAGTAGACTGGATAACATTGTTTAAGTTGAAATTCCAGACACTAAACCACTAAATGATCGCCTTCAAGAGAGAAGTTGTACTTGATTAAAGGAGAAGTACCTTGGTATACTGACATGGTCAATTATCTGGTAACCTGTCAGGTCCCATATCATTTAAATTTTTACCAAATTCACAAATTGAAAGCTAAATCTAGATATTACATCTAGGATGATCCATTTCTATGGAATATTTCCAATGAACAAATGATAAGAAGATGTTTTCTTAAAAATAAAATTGATTATGTATTTATGTTTTGTCACACATTATCTTTTGGAGGCCACTTTTGACCTCAATGGACAACAAGGAAGGTTTTAGAATGTAGATATTATTGGCCAACACTTTTCAAAGATTCTAATGAATTTTTTAAACGATGTGAAAAATGTCAATTTATAGGAATTATTATAAAGAGAAAAGAAATTCCCCAAATGCCACTTAATTTTTGTGATATATTTGAAGTTTGGGGGATAGATTTTATGGGCCCTTTCCCAATGTCATTTGGAAATTCTTATATTATTCTTGCTGTTGAATATGTTTCCAAATGGGTGGAAGAAAAAGCCACCAAGACTAACGATGCTAAAGTTGTTTGTGATTTTGTTAGGGCTAACATATTTTGTAGGTTTGAAGTTCCCATAGCCATAATTAGTGATCAATGGACTCACTTTTATAATAGTTGAATGGAAGGATTGTTAAAAAAGTATGGGGTGCATCACAAAACATCAACTCCCTATCATCCATAGACTAATGGGAAAGCTGAAGTGTCCAATAGGGAAATCAAAGGAATTTTGGAAAAGACTGTTAATCCAAATAGGAAGGATTAGAGCCAAAGGTTAGAAGACACATTGTGGGCTTACAGGATAGCCTACAAAACCCCAATTGGAATGAGTCCATCTAGGCTTATTTATAGGAAAAGTTGTCACCTACCAGTGGAATTGGAACACAAGGCATACTGGGTTGTGGGGAAGATGAATCTGGATCTTGAAAATGATGGGAAAGAAATAAGGTTGCAGTTATAGGAGTTGGAAGAAATTAGAATGGAAGACATTGAGAAATATAGGATTTACAAAGATAGCACAAGAGTGGCTCATGAAAAGCTAATCCAACCAAAAGAATTCCATCCTGGAGACACAGTTTTGTTATTCAATTCAAGACTCAAGATGATGCTAGGTAAACTTCGTTATAGGTGGGAAGGTCCATTTATAGTTACTCATGTATATGCTATTGGTGCTGTGCAGATTGTGAAGGATGGAGCACAAGATCCATTCACTATCAATGGGCATAGGCTGAAGAAATTCATTGGGACCAAGCCATCAGAGCCAATGGAGGATATGACACTCCTCCAACTCGTTTATCAATAAAATCCACCAGGTCATACCTCTCCTTTACACTTTCTTGCTTATTGTGATTAATGTTTTTCAAATATCATTACATGTTAAATCAATTTTAATGAATTTCGGACACTGCATCATTTAAGTGTGGGGGAGGGAACCTTTGTAGTTTAGGATTTTTATTGTTTGTCTTCTTATTTTCACCTATTTTAAACAAAATGAAAAAATGGAGTTTATTTTTCAAATTTTGTATTTTCTGACACTTTTGAGCATAAATGATTATCTTTTACATTTTTGAAACCCATTTCCAAGGGAGAAATAATTTATTCCATGAAACTGAGCTTAAATGAATGTTGAAAATGAATTTGTTTCACGTTTAATTCATTGGGAATTTCATAAAAAGTACTCTGATTTTTTGAATCCCATTCCACATATCACTGTCCTTAAATTTGAAATCACATTCTTGTGAGGCTTCTGAACCAATTGTTTTCATATTCATTACATTCACATCACTTCTTGAGAGAACCAATCATGCTTGATTTAACCGGAATTTGATTTCTTCCTATCAAAACCTAAGGGTTTCAGGTACCTATGTTTTAAATGATTGAGGAATTTATTTGGTTTTAAAGACCCATTTACAAGATAATCCTTTTTATAATGGCCTACCTTGAATATTTAATCATTGTATCCCTTATATTCTATGAACAACCTATTAGGTTAGCCATAATACACGCCAATATTCCCTATCCAACCTTCTCTTGAAGTGAAATTGCACGATCTATTTGAAAATAAGTGTGTGGGGGGAGATGTGTTGTATTGTACTACCTTATTTGGGGATAATTATAGTGAAAATAAATTGTTGAAGAGATGTTATTACTGCTAAAAAAACAATTCTGCTGAAAGCTGTTCCTTTTCTGGAGCTTTCATGATGAGAGAAGTTGTGCCTTTCTGGAGCTTCTAATAAAGAAAGAAAGATGTGCCTTTTTGGAGCGTTCAAGAAATATTATATTTGAGGAGACTGAATTGTTTTATACTGAAATGATGAAATGTGTGAACGCTCCTTGATATTCTATGATGAAGGAGGATCTTTTCTACTAAGGGGAGTGAAGAGGAGACTATACTTTTGTAAAAATTAGAGTAATGCAATTTTTCTTCAAAAAGAGCCATGCCCTCTTCATTCAGCCTCATAATTTTCACATCTAAATCCTACCAACCTAAAGCCACAGAACAACCTTCAAAAGTTATCATGATAAAAATATATCTTTTACTCACATCAGGTGGAGATGTAGGAATTTATCAAGCCTATGGTGACCCTTGTATGAGTTTGGATGATAAAGACATTGCTATAAAATTGAAATTTGTGTGATGAGAGACAATGAATGTTTTGTAGGTGTTTTGTGTGCATGGGAGGAGAAATGAAGAGTAAATATATTGAATGATATTAAATTAAGAAAGTGAAGTAATAGTTTTTGAGGAGGCATGATATTTTTTTTTATTGTTGTCAAATTGGTGGATCTCATGGATATTTGTTTTGAATTTACTTTGATTTTATTTTGATTTTGACTTGTCGAGGATTCCAAGTGATAAGTGTGTGGGAATTGATAGAGTTAATATTTTAATTATTATCAATATGTCTTTCAATGATTTAATCCCTCCCAATTATTCAATTTGAGAATATTTTCATCATTTATGTGTTTTTGGTGTATTTTGGGATGAAATACGAAAATAGGGTAATTCTGTAAAATTGAAAATTTTATATAGCTTCTGTTTTTTGGGAATAACCTTGATACTATTTGTCCAATTGAAGTGAATCTTCATTGGTAGGATTAATATGCTCGTGGACTTCAAATTTTTCTTCTGTATGAAGACCCAATTCAAAAATCAATAGTACAGAAAAATCAATCAAGTAGAGAACTCTGTCTGGCTAGAAGAATGGACCCCACCATATTAAACCAACAATATTTCATTCATCCGACCTTAAAATGAGGTGATTATAGCTGGTGTCGACATAGGACATTCAAAGGAAGGCTCAAAATAAATTTTATGAAGTATGAAGCTCATCAAGGCCTTTTTTTGGTCCATCCAAGTGGAGTGGGTGAAATAGTTTTTGGCGTCCAGAAAAGTAATGGTCATTGATTCGGCAATATATTTCTTTACACCTATCCAATGACTCTTAAATTATCAAGGTCGAAATCAAACTTCATTTCCAACATTATATAAGAAGGGTCCTCAGTGAGTTTCAGCCAGATGGTGGGCATAATAGATGCAATCTTCTGGAGGACATATTCTGGAGGATCAACATTTCTTTCTAGCTTATCTTTATTTTTTTCTTATTATCTTTGTAATGACTTATTAATCCCACATCAACTCAGTTACCCTTACCATGGTGGGTTAGATCTTCTAAGTTATTGTTGAGGGGTAGGTTTACCCTTTTTTAATTATTTAGTTCTTTCACTTAATGTTTTAATATCCTCTTTTTTTTATGCGAATCAGTTTCAATTTCTTAAAAATGTTTTTATTATCATGTACGATTGTCTCTGATTTTAGATTCTATTGTTTATTTTTTTATTTGGTAAATGATAAATATCTCTCTCCACTAGGTACTAGTTTATATACGATGGAATAGACCAGGACATAGTGTTTAAATACTTGGGGATCACAGGTACGTGTGCGAGAAGTATTGAATGTTCTTAATTTTTTAGGATAAACAAAACCCAATTGGGAATTGCCTAAGATAATTGGTGGTATTCAATACAACTCTATTACACATTGGATGCATAGTAGACCAAGATGAGGTTTTATTAAGGTTTATTATCACATTATTATTTGACCAAGGGAGTGAGAATAAATTATCGTGGATTCTCACTATTAACGATTTAATAGAAAATAATTTGGTAAAGTGAACTGTGATAGAGTTACAATTGGAAAACCGACACAAACCTGATTAAAAATCCATATCACTTATTATAATAACATCATTTGTCAACTTATTTTAAAACATTCACTTAATTTCTTTACTTAATTTAGTTTCATTCTTGTATTTTCAAAATCAAACAATTTCAAAAACAACATCACCTTTTCCCCTTATTTTAAGCGACAAACACGATTGTTGAGCACTCCTCTATGGAGACAACCTAGGTAACCCACTATAATATATTTTAACTTAGATTATATTTTTTTCCACACCCCACAATAAGAACGTGTCACCTACATAATTTCCATATCAGTCAAAGGATTCCATTTTACAGATATACATCATATACCTCAATTGGCCCTGCATAATATAGCCCTAATAATAGGTTTCTAATGTAGTGGTAACTTCATTCTTGGTAGAAGCCTCTCATGTCCCCTTCAAACATTGATTGAAATATATAAGAACTCATATCTTAAAGTGGTCATCCATTGTATATTTGTCCCATTACCTTTATCTAAACCTAGATGCCTTCAACACCATGGTTTATAAATTTTCCATCTCTATCTATTCAAAACATATTGAAATAACCTTGGAAAATTTGATCACATATCATCCATTGCTTCCATGATGGTCTTAGTCATATGAATTAAAACTACAGGCACCGTACATCTTAAATTTTCGCTATAACTTCGTAGAGAACCAATTCCTCCTTTTCCATGGAAATCATGATTGGAAATAATCTTTCTATATTTTTGGACCTTTATCCATAAACCAAACTCTTTTCTTTGGAAATCTAAATCTCCATAAACTTTTTTCAGTTTTTAGCAATATAATTGTTTAAACCCAAGAGATATTTTCCTAACATTGCAGTATGTTCCCCTAGGTTGTTGTGCATAAGTCACCAACATAACAGGACTATTGTTCAAAATATGTCACTATTTGGATATGTAGAATATTCCTCAGTTGTCCCAGTATAATATACCCCCCCATAATGGTTTTATCAAATAATTATAATTTTTTTCCTGAAAAAAAAATCTTCTAATTCCTTTATCCCTTTTCCCGTTCCATTTTTCGGATCTACAAATTCTCAAATCATAGTTCACAATTCTTCCATTCGATACCTAAACATGTTAGTATGTTTGCAGACAAATTATCATGAAATTGGAGACTCATAATACCTTGGTCAAGGCTAAAGAGCTTAAATTAAATTCCTCCAGTTTCTTTGCTGCATGAATTGAAACTGCACAACATAATGTCTTTACTACATTAATTTAAACTACAAAATAAAATATAAAAAATCCCAATTTATGAATATTTTTAATAATTATTCATATATATCAAATTATTGTTGGAATGATTTTACCCATTATTATCCTATGATGGAAAATATGTCCCCTTTATTATCAGGTATCTTTCCTTGGATAAGACATCTATTGTGTCCCTGAGACATCCAAATCCTAAATCTTTTTGCCTATTAGAAATAGAATGTCCGAATTCTTATGAGGTCCTTTACCTAACAATGATGTACATGACTCTAGTGGAATTGTATAAAATTCACCTATATAATGGTCATGTTATTCAAAAGATTGCATTGTTTGGCTACACAGCACATGCCCTAGTAGGTCCTCATAATATAGACCCCATAACGGGGTTTTCAGGAAATGTTAACATTGTTCCTAGAAGAGGCCACCTCTATTTCTATACCTTAAATTTTATATTTTGTGAAAATTAAAATCATGACTCAAGATTCGCCTAGGAAGTATCAAAAAAAATATTAGGACCTTCCAAACAACCATCAAAGCCTTGTTTGGGTTCTAATCTAAAAATTTAGGGTCAAAGCTATTCAACCTAAATCACTAGAATTATTATCCCAAAATGAATGAATTTAAACTACCAATAAAAAGAGACATAATACTCACCAGGTTGAAACCCCACAAAGGGAACCATGGAAAAAAGTCGAGTCTCAGCTCGCTAGACCAACATTTTTTGTGGTTTAGGCAATATTGTGCAATAAAATGTCAATAAACACAATTCTTGTGGGGTTTTCCATATAACCCTAGTAAAAATAAAACTACACCCACTAAGCCCATTAGGTTAAAAAAAGAGAATAATGAAGACATGTACGATTGGGGACAAATTTATTTTCATTCATATGGTAATATCCGAGGAACATCCAAAGAATGGATCTCTATGTCCTGTATCAAAACAAAATCTCCACATGACACTTCATCTATTGAATGGAATCATGGGCTTTATCAGCCTCTTGCAGAAGTTGAGACAATTGAGCAAATTTAGCCTCCTCATCTCGATGAAGCACTTCTTTGGTAGTTGTAATGGATGTTATCCCTTCCAACTAGATTTCACCTAATTTTTGGTTCAATTACTCAAGCTTTTTGCAAACCACATCTATTTTTTATTAAAGATGTATCATCTCCTTCATTTCATCCATCATTTTGTGGAAAATTTATATTGACCACTTGCTATGGTTGGCCTCTTCCTCAACTACTATAGTTTGGAAACTCTCATGATTAACAAGTCATTTGGACTTTACAAGATCCCACCATAGCTTATGTTATTGCTCCCATAAGTGAATGGTATATTTCATTGAATTGTAGAATGGGTGATAATTAAATCCACCGAATCCCAATATATAAAATAATACTGATAGTTTTCCAAAAATGAATGGAAAATCATCCAAAGTATTATAAAAAATTATCTTCCAAATTGGTTGCCATGTATTTTTATGTGACATACCAAGAGAAACATGTATCTATAAATTTGAATCTATGTCACTACAATAGGGAAGAATGTACTCTGGAATAAAATCACATAGAGAGGTTCCTTGCTCGACTTCTTTTAGAAATGTAGAAACATTACCTTCCATTTATGTTTGAGCCAATGCAAATGTTTCACCTTCAGATCTAGATTTGGGATCCAATATCCCTAAATACTGAATCAAAATCATTTTTAGTTTTAAAAGAATGGTATAAATGGAGAATGATCTAGACAATCAATAACATTTACTCAATAATAAGTTGGATGCTTCAATATATTCATCCCCAATTATCTCAACTTCAGTAGTTAGAGAATGTGTTTATTGGGGAGGGGAATTTTATTGAGTTTTTACAATTGTCATAATCAAAGGCCTTGGAGCATCTCCCAACATGGTATTCTCAGTTGGTATTTCTACTGTCATAGAAGAAGTAGGATGGAGTGGAATTCCCCATTCCTGAAGGGCCTTTTCTACATTCCCAATAGACAAAGTTGCATTAGTTGAACATTGATGTGAAGTGCCAAGTAAAAGAAGAATAATTACGTATAAAAAATTAAATAATGATAACATAGGTCATTGAAATTCCACAGTTAAGTCCCCAAAATCCTTGATGGAACCAGAAATATCAATTTAAGGATTATGGGAATCCATCATTTCAGTGTATATGACATTAAATGTGATAGCACCCTCACCATTTAAGGTATCCAAAAAATGTTGGTCGTTGCACAAGTTGGCTCCACTGACATTTTGTTATGTCAATTCTTCAACTCATGTAATGTCATTCGAACATTCCATGTTTGGATTGACATCGGTATCTGCTTCAGATTTCCCAGGATCCTCGTTCATCCTTATGGAGCAATAGGAATATCAGCATTGATTATCGCAGGATCCATCAGGATAAATAATTTATCTTAGATATTATGAAGAAAATAATATTACCAACAACATTTAATACTCAAAAGAAATGTATTTTACATTACCATGACATTTCTCTCTCTCTATAGAATCATGGGCAGATGAAGCTGCATATTTTGAAATCTCATTCATCAAAATTACATATTCTTCATCACAAATCTATGATTCTCCACGTGTTTTCAACTCTGTTCTTTATGGACTATTTTTTAATCCCCTAAGAGAAGAAAAAGATTCAATTCTTGTGAGAAAATGAACAAGGTCCCTAAGGTGTATCAAGAAATTAAAATTACTAGAGGAAATCATGAATACTTAATTTTTTGTTGTAAATTTTGGACCAATCTAAATTCAATCTTAAGTTTACTATCATAAGATAGTGGAGAAATTTAAATAATCCTCCTAGAAGTATAAACATGAGGTATAGACTATGGACTTTCTATCACCATCACCTCCATCATGGTTTTACCTCCTGGAGAAAGCTCTAGAGACCCAAGGGTTTCATCCAATGCATCAATAATGGTGGTCGTGTGTCTATATTTTGGTTACTCAAGAACCTTTTTTGAGGTCCCTTATCAAATTTCTAGATGCTAAATAAAATCTCATCAAGATCATTGATGGTGAATGACAAAGCATAATTGAAACAAAATAAAAGGGAAATACAATCTCAGTGTTAACATAAATGTCTCAGTCCTCTTTAGGGTGAATAATTACCCCTTCACGTATCCCTTGTTCCATCATATCGGATACTCATTTTGAGTGTAGGACTTGGTTATTGATTGCATATATATATGTCTAAAGCTCCACAATGCTTTCCTACACTTCAGCCAGGTTATTATCTACATGAAAATAAAAATGTTCTTTAATATCACCAACATCCAATATTCAAAGTCTAGTTTGGAGGAATTCCCATGCATCCCTGAGTTCACAAGTTTTTCATTCCCAGTATTGAATAGATAAAGCCTACATATAATTAAATTTTTATGTATTTTTATATAGAGAAAACTAAACAACCTCTGGTTGTAAATCCACGTCTAGGCTATCTTCTTCAGAAGAAGAATCAGTAGATGATATGGTAATCTTATTCTGATGATGGCGACTAGATTTCCTAGGTGTTGGAGGTATTTCTTCATTATCCTTAGTCTTCTTGGTAGATATTTTGTGGAATTTTTTTTAAGGTTTTGAAGCTTCTGATGCCTCTTCATCATCTTTGTATTTAGACATTTTACAATAGTTTCTATAAACAACAGTTATCATGGCCTTTACCCAATATATTCATTTTTTCAAATCCTCATGAGGGTATGAAGAAGCCCAAGATTTAGCATATCTAGACTCTAATCAAATTGATGTATCTGATAGAGGTAATGTAATTGATAATTTTGATGTCTTTAAATCCATCATAATCTACAATTGTTTTGGCTACCATTGGATGTATCTCATACCTTAACATATATGGGAGGAAAAGTTCTTGATTGTAGAAGACATTTTAAAAAGAGAGAAAACCTATAATGGACATAAGACTCATAGATAATTTCACCATAAATCGTATTTTATAACACACTATCCCTGAATTCCGTCATATACGACCTCAACACATATTTTTATTCCTTACCATCAGAAAAAAAAGTTCAAGTTGGTGGGTTACCAATATTAAAGAAGCTGAATTCCTTCGATAAATTCAGAACCCTTAGTACTACATCAGGTTTTAGGTTTAAATATTGAATCTCATATACTTTTTGTAAAAAAATGGGGTAAATCGACAATTGGAGACTCCAACTGAATAAAATTCCGAATATGAAGAAACGCGTGCTGCAATCTGGCCCCACAACACGTGAAATGGTCCTGCAAGCCTAAATTGAGCCTCCCCATTGTACAAATGCGGCATGGAATAATAGATTCCTGATAATACAGTGGTTGGAAACCTAATATATTTCCCCTTTACCAAATTGTGTATAATATCAAAAGTCTTTGGCCTTACACCACCACTAGATTAATGAACTGGAAGCATGTAGATACTTATCCACTTGGCAAGAAAATTGGCTAATCACACCTTTACATCAATATCCAATTTGACTTTAGAACCATAGTATTTATAGTCACATATCTCTAATATGGGATAGTATGTGCCTTAAATACCCCAATTATCCATATCTATGAAAATGGTAGGACGTCCATAGGTGAGAAAATTCTCTTTCATTGGTTTTAAAAATGATTCCATCCAAACTCTTGCATAAATATATTTATTTTCATTCTTAAATTCCTTTTCTATTTTGAATAATTCATGATCAAGTGGTGGTGTCCTGGTAATTTCACCCCATGTTGTTACTAGTGGAATGAATTCATCATACATCCACCTGAGAATTAGAATCCTAGATATTTGTTAGATATCCCATAGACTAATGCCAACCTCACTGTGTGACAAATGAAAATTATTTTTTTGTGGACTCCACCAGCTCAACAATTCAAGAATGAAGTCATTTTTGAAAAGATAATTTTCTTATCCAGACTACTTCATAAATGTTAACATCTAACAGTCCTTTCCGAAATTATGAAAATTTATGGAATACCCAAAACACCCACATCTATTCAGGTTTAACTTTTCCTCCAGAACGAATGTCCCAATATTCCTTCGAACCATTAGACTAATCTTTTGGTGAAGAATTAAAGGTTAAATCATCGCAATGCGTCCTTAGACCTAAAACATGATCTTTCATATCAGGGTACAACCACTATGGTGTAGAATGCATCTAATAGGTATTGTTCCCTCATTAATAGGAATTCCCTTTGTGGTGATTTTCATGCAATGAAAATTAATGTGTTAGAAAAACCAAGTATTTTGAAAGTATCTCTTATAAGCTAGAATGTGGGAATCTTGAAAAATACCATGCCCATACGGAGACAGATAATGGATTTGTGGGTATTCCATTTGGTATGGAATCAAGCCTTTCAACAACCAAGGGAGGGTACTCTCAACTATGTCATAATAGTCCAGTCCAGCAATTTTCATCATCTTGTTTTGATGAACTTCATCTTCCTCAATTTCAGTCATCAAATTATCCATTTCCTGTAAAATAATTACCATGTTTTCCCCATTAAGTTGTAATTTTGACTTAAGAAAGTTCAAATTTCAACTTACAGGAATCTAAGAATTCTGAAAATGAAATTCTCTATGTATCTCCTCAGACAATGTCATCCGCATAGGCCCTTTGACAATCATCATAGCACAAGTCCTTCGATAGAATCCTTCCATGTAGCTCCAACGTTCAAATGGTTTTACCTTGATAAATTCTAGGGGACCTACGTGAGAGTACAACACAGCAAAGATGGATTAGCGAGCTGTGAAATGGGATTGAAAAATAAAAAAAATTCATAGGTGAAGAAAATCGCAAAGTAATAGGGCTATTTATAGACACCAAATTAATACACTGAAGACCTACACCACAAAGCTATGTCGTGAACCTGCATGACATAGCTAAGCTACAAACATGCACAGTTCATAATTTACTCAAAATCTTTTCCAAAAATCTTTTCTAATGAATCGAGCCTTTTTTCAACAGGATCCAATCCTGAGGGGGGGGGGGTTGACACTCCATAGGATGACAACACGATTACGAAGATGTCCTTTAGATATTTCAAAATATCAAGAAGAAGTTAAAGGATATAAATGGAATTAAATGTATGTGACCTACACGGGATAACTAAATGAGATACCAACACTGGGGACCTATGTAGTATACCTCTGCATCCAGAAAACCAAGACAAGTTCTACTCATACAAACAAGTGTGCAACACCTACGCAGTAGACCTATTCTATAGAGATATGTATAAAAACTATGCCGTCATATAATTTCAAGCACTTATTTGGAGATGTTATGTGGAACACCTACACGACCGACCTACATTGAAAAAATCCTTTCAACCATCCCCCACATTTCCTATAAATAAGACCCTTGGGATCCCCATTTGAGGACTAAAAAAAGTTGAAAGAACTCTTAAATTGTCCATTGCGTAGCCCTTTCTCCTAGATCCCCCAAATTTTCTTAGTAAGCTCTCTAAAAATAGGAGAGAATATATAATTATACATCATAAGGTTGTTTTAAATCCTTTCAGAGTTTTCAAATACAAAACATCTGATGAAGGAACCTTCTTCAATAAACAAAGAGCTGCCTACGCATGGCCTATTCCTAGGACCTACATAGGGCTCTTCTGAAGACACCAATGAAGATCTGGGGTGTTCAGATTTAAATATCACCCAAATTTTTTCTTCTTGGTATCCCTTTTTGAAGCTTTCATAGTCTTAGTTCTCTTGTGATAATAATTCTTCAGTCATCTCTAGGACCTATGCGACACATATTCATGACATACCATCATGGTAGAGCTTCGTTACAAGGCTATGTGATATAACTAAACTGTAGAACCACGTTGCATAGCTACACCCTTGACCTACACATATAGCCATGTAAACCCTCTTCAAATCCACTCATGGCATGGTATCTCCTTCATTGGTTCCATTATCTAAAAGGGAATATGCTGAAGTCTCCACCAAAACCTCATGACTTATCAATCCTTTGGGAAGGGAACATCAGTGCATCTCCCATTTGGGTCTATATATCTACAGTCAAAGGTTTCCTACATTCATCTACTAAGGGATTCATGTTCTTTCTGATGTGTGTAGGTTTGTATTTCTATAGTCACATGGACCCATACCCTAGAAATAGTTTTGGGATGTTCCCAATATAGGATTCCAGGTATGTGACTATGTCCTCCCCTTTTTTCTCTATGATTAGGAGCCTTCAGTTCCCAATATGGAGAGTGATGTACCAAAAGAAAATTCTCCCTCTCTCATAGGACCCACTAAGGGTATCCCTCCTAGAGTGACCCCAAGGGATTCTAGACAAACCCGATGACCTTAAATTTAATTTTATATTGAAAGGTTCATTGCTTCGTTCCCTCACCCACCATCACCTCAACTTCTGTCACTCCAGGACCGACCTCTTCCATTAGTGCAAGAGAAAGTGTGTGATTTGTCAAATATTTCACATCCTATTGTTTCTCAAACTGAGCATGAATCACATGGGCTTAGAAATTTATGATGGGTAAAACACCCACACAATCCGATTCACATATTAATCTATAATAACTCTGATTCCCACCATAACTGGGATACATAAGAATCCTTTACCCAGGGCCCGAGCTCACTAGATATCCTCTTCAAAAATCAAACCCTAATTCCCTTAATTCGGGATTCCTCCTTAAGAGTAATCCTCGAATTAATCCCCCCTAAATTTCCATGAGATAAGAAATTTTTGATGACCCAGACTCTCATGGTCCTTTCCTTTTCCAAAAATATGGATCCTAAAGGGGTACCGTCTCGGCATGAGAACGATCAGTGAGACCAATCAGCGCGACTGATTGGGGAGACCGATCGGCGCGACCGATCGGCGAGACCGATCGGCGCAACCGATTGGTGAGGCTGACTGGCCGATTGGTGAGACCGGTCGGTGAGACCAATCGGTGTCACCCAGCCTTGTTGGGGTTTTTCTAGTGACGTGCGGAAATTGGGTTTTAAACCCTATTTTGACCCCTTTAAGCTTGTTTTAAAGCCCAGTAACACCCGAAAATGATTTAATTAAATATTTAATGAATTAACCTAGTGTATGCGTAAGTTTAAACCACCCGACCCTCTACTGACGTGTGGGGCCGTGTGGTTGACCCACGACCCCCCGCTCCTTATGCGGTTCGACGTTGTTATCTCAATTATCCCTGTCCTTTAAAAACCAAAAGGGTTCTCCCCAGGTTTTTTTTCTCGATCACCCTGTGCTAGTAGTAGCCTTCGTTCATATGAGAAGATTTTCATTCAGACGAACCACATCGCTATCCGTAAAGTTCCGTGCCCGGCCTTAGCATCGATCGTTGATCAAAAAGTAGGGTGTTTCTCCTTCGTCTCTCCCTTTTTGTGAATCATACAGGGTGGGAATGCTGTTGTTTCTGTGGAATTGGATTAACCAAACCTTAATGAAGATAATGAAAGGACTCTACAGAACAAAGGGGGCTGTGATCGATGATGCTGATTGTTTTATGATGTTCTTTTCTGAATTTTGCGGGCTTACGCCTACTAAAAATCATGGTCGTTGGTGGTCTTTCTCTGTGCACTAATGAACCCTTACATCTGGTGATGTTTAAATGGATTATATTGTGGTTGTGAACACTTGCTGTAAAGGAAATTAGTTAATTACGTTCATTCAGATAAATAAATTGAAAAGCACCAGGATCAACCCTTTTTCTATGATAACCTCGGTTAAAGTACAACGGAATTGAAATCATGGATTGTGTTAAATCTTTTAAATCTGAAAATACCCGTATGGGCCTGCTTTTCTTGGTGGTAGTGGTTTTATTGTTCTTCTTTCACGGGCCGGTTGTTGGGTGATGTGGTAGGGGATGGGATCTCCTATTATTATACTCTCAGTGGTTGTGAAATTGGGGATGGGATCCCCTGTGTTATGATTCCAATGGTTGTGACTTTAAGGTCGGGTGGTTACCTTTATTGTATCAAGAATTGTGGGGGGACCCTCTGTTGATGAGAAACCATTTGGGGGGACATGGGGCAGTATCCTGGGGTTGTATTTTGTTCCAGTACTTTGAGGGATCCCACTTATCCCTTTGTTGTTGTGACTTTACAAGAGAACAGGGTGTGAATTTTTAAATTGACATTTGGATGGATCCTTTTACCTGGTTTGTAGTTTCCCAGTAGTACATAAGCTTATTTGAACTTTAATACTAAACATGAAAACAAGGATGGGACAAATGGGTTTTCGTTTGGTATGAGTTGTGACTCAGACTTCAGTGTTGTTTGTGTTCCTTAGGCTAGCTAAAAAACCTAAACTTGGGAGAGTTCTTGTTACCTATATATATACTTTTAGTTTTGTGTTTCTTATTCGCGCCCCACCCAAGTTGATCACTTAGTGTCGAACACCCCCATTTCATAGGGGAGGGGGGTTTTCCCAACACTACTATTAGTGGCTGGTTATTAGCTCCTTTTCTGCTCCCTTTCCTGGATAGCCCAAGTATCATCGGGCAGGCTGTGAAGGCCTGAGGTCAATTATTAGTCCAAGAACCTTCGGGCGGGGTAGTGTGGTGGTTATGGCCCAGGTGTGTGTGGGCAGGTGGTTTCTCAAGTACCTTCGGGATGAGGCAAAGGTGTCTTCGGGCGTGGCGGTGGTTGTCATGGCCTAGGTGTTTGCAGGCGTGGTTACATGTGACAGTTGTGGCCCAGGTGTTTGCGGGCGGGGTTTGGCAGTGGGACTGCGTGAGGATGTGTCCCAAGTGTGTGCGGGCGGGGTGAGGTAGTGGGACTGCGGTGAGAATGGCGGGATTGGTTCGATGCGTATGATGTCTTCAATAACCAGTGGGAAAGTGGCGCGGGGTACCCAAACATCGATGTGCTCTTACTATATTTATTACTTGACTTGTGTTATTTGGGGAGTGTGCCTTGGTGAGGCTTAGATGGATAGTTTACCTTGTTAGGCGTTCGGGTTAATCTTTTTCTCACGGGACTTTATTACGTTCCCCCACTTGTGCACGAGAGTCTTTGGTCTTCCCTATTGAGTATACTAGTATGCTCACCCTGCGTACATAAAAATGATTTCAGGATTCCAGGAGGGCTTCGGGGATCGCGCAAGACTATACTAGCTCGGACCTTTGGGGCAGTTGCAGTTGTTATTTTCCATTCTTGGTAATTTACCATTGTAGTCACTTTATACTTTGTGGTATTTACTATTGTAACATTCATTGGGAATGGTTCTTGGCTTTACTTTTACTTTCCTCTTTTGGTGTTGTTGGGATTACCATCTTATCTCCCGATCCTATTAAAATAAAAAGGGTAATGCCTTCCATTTAGTGTGTGATTCTATACCCTTGGTTCTAGTTGCCACTCCGGGACCTATTGAAGGCAGGTTTTGTGGGTTATTATCTCTCCTTCAACTTAAAGAAGTAAGGGTCTAGCAATCTTCTGACCCTTCCCTCCTTTTGGTGAAGGTGGGTCGTGAAAGAATGGTATTAGAGGAGAGAGGTTGAGAGATAGGATGAAGACTGGAGTTAGGAATAGTGAGGATTGCATGGGATGGTAGGGAAACAGTGTTGGCTGACCTTGGTGCATGAATTAGGCCAGGGAAGACCGGCTAGGACACAAGATTTTAGGGCCCCCCGTGATCCAATGCACAGACTCTGGACCTACCGAACGACAAGTGAGGCCACGCTGATTGTAGGGTAAAGCCCCTAGGAAAGGTACAAGCATCATAATGAATTGTGTTCTCATGTTTCTGGGGTGTCTTGGGAATTAAAAATAAATAAAAAGTTTATGAAGTTTTAAGAACAATATTCTGCACTACTTGGGCTTAGGAATTCCTTGTTTACCTTGCAACTATGGCACCTGGGAGGCAACCACGTTTGGTGCAGGCGATCGAGGACTTGGAGACTACATTGGCCGATCGGCAGAGAGCTGATCGAGAGGAGGAGGAAGACCAGTGTCAGAAGACACTTTGGGCCTTCCAACGACAAACCCTCGAGAAGTATGAGGGCATCACCTCTGATATGAAGACAGAGGGATGGGTAGAGGAGATGGTGATAGCATTTGGCTTGATCTAGGATCAGATAGAGTACTGGGTTCCTCTGGCTGTCAGCCAGATGTGGGGAGCGGTGCGTCAGTGGTGGATGCTTTACCTGGGGGAGAGGAGAGAGGCTGAGGTGGCATGGGCTGATTTCGAGAGGGAGTTCTGGGCGGAATTCCTCTCTTCGAAGATGAAGGAGGAAAAGAGACAAGACCTACTCTCCCTCCAGTAGGGGAGTATTTCAGTGAGGGAGCTAGGAATCATGTTCAAGGACCTCCTATGTTTTGCTCTGGACCACTTTCCCGACGAGAAGTTTTGGGTAAGGCGGTTGGAGGAGGCGCTCCGAACCTCTCTCAAGTATGTTGTTACCCCCTTTACCCTGCCAATGTACTTGGAGGTCCAGAAGAAGGCTGAAGTGGTTGAGAGGATGCACGCTCTAGGAGGTGTGTCAGGAGAGGGGATCCATATGGGATCATCGAAGGGGAAGGCCATCAGTACTAGGCCTCCAACATTAGGACCCTCCAGGTTCCAACCAGCAGGGAGTAGGCCACAACACTTTCAGTTTCCATCCCTTGGTCCTCGCCATTTTTCCTCAGGCCCAGGACCGCGGTGCTTCGTCTGTGGGGGCCATGGACATCTCCGGAGTCAGTTCTTGGACCGGGTACAATACGGCGGTGGCGGACATCCCCAACACCCGCCCCAACAGCAGCTTCCGGCCAGGCCTTTCCAGCAGTAGAAGGGACAGCGAGCTCCCGCTCCTCCGAGGGCAGACATAGGAGGAGGAGGCCGACCTCAGGGTACTCCACAGGGACCTCGACCGAGGCATGGTTGGGGAGGCGGCTGACAGCCTAGGGGAAGAGGAGCTGAGTGTGGATAGCTACAGGCCGAGGAGGCAGCAGTTCCGATGGGGCCGAAGGTTGTTCGATGTACGATCAGTTTGTTTAGAACCCTTGCTTATTCCTTATTCGATACCGGAGCTTCACACTCCTTTTTTGAACCTATTCTATACCATGCCTTGGGTATAGATGCCGAGAGACTTCTAGTTCCCCTGGTGCTGAGCACACCAGTCGGAGGTCAGACCGAATTGTTATATGTTTGTCGAGGATGTAGACTGATGATAGGGCCACATCAGTCGGTCTGGGATCTTCTTCTGATACAGATACAACCATATGATGTCATCCTAGTCATCGAATGGCTATTCTCTGTTTGTTCTATCATTGAATGCTTCCGAGGAAGGGTTGTGTTCTCAGAATTGGGCGGACGGCATGTTACTTTCACTAGCGAGCGGAGCAATCAGAAGGGCAGCAGGCAAGAGAAACCCCTCCTCTCCTTGTTAGCCGAGCTGTCAGTGGAGCCAGTAGATGTTGAGATGGTGGGGGTGCCAAAGATCGTCCGTGAGTTTATAGAGGTCTTCCCTGAGGAGGTGACGAATCTACCCCCTCGACGTGATATCGAGTTCGGGATAGACCTACAGCCTGATGCTCGTCTGATCTCGATGGCTCCTTACCGGATGACACCTTCAGAGCTATGGGAGTTGCGGATTCATATTAATGATCTGATGAAGAGGGGTTATGTTCAACCATGTGCGTCACCGTGGGGTGCTCCAGTGTTGTTCTCAAAGAAGGTAGATGGTGGTCTCAGGTTGTGTATAGACTATAGGAGGCTGAATCAGGTGATGATCAAGAATCGTTATCCTCTTCCGAGGATAGACGATCTTTACGACCAGCTGAAAGGGGCAGGGTGGTTCTTGAAGATTGACCTACAGTCTGGGTATCACCAGTTGAGGGTGAAAGAGGGATAAATCCCAAATATGTTGTTCAGGTGCAGATATGGATACTTTGAGTTTGTAGTCATGCCTTTTGGTGTTACGAACTCCCTGGCTGTGTTCATGGGGCTTATGAACTCCATATTCCGGGAGTACCTGGATCGGATCTTAGTCATGTTCATCGATGACATCCTGATCTATTCGATATCAGAGGAGGACCATGTGGAACACCTGTGGATGGTTTTGGAAGTCCTCCGACATCACCATCTCTATGGGAAGTTGTTGAAATGCTTGTTCTGGACGCGAGAAGTGCACTTCCTCAAGCACGTGGGGTCCGAGTAGGGGGTAGCGGTGGACCCATCCAAGGTTGAGGAAGTTGTTTATTGGGTAGCACCGAAGAATGTGGCAGAGGTCCGTAGTTTACTCAGGCTGGCGGGTTAATATCGGAGGTTCGTACCTAACTTATCCTGAGTCATATCCCCTTTGACATCCTTGACCAAGAATGATCGGCTTTTCATGTGGAGTTAGCAGTGTGAGGTAGCCTTCAGCTATCTGAAGGAGAAGTTGGTTAGTGACCAAGTTCTTAGGCTACCAGAAGAAGGGGAGACGTAAGAAGTGTTCTCTGATGCTTTAGGACAGGGCCTGAGATGTGTGTTGATGCAGCGGAAAGGGGTGATCTCTTATGGGTCTAGGAAGATATGCCCTCATGAGCGTCATTATTCCACCCATGACTTGGAGCTTGCAGCGGTCATTTTTTCACTGAAGTTTTGGCGGCACTACCTCATCGGTGAATACTTTTTGGTCTTTACTGATCACAAAATCTTGAGGTATATCTTCTCCCAGCAGGACCTAACCTTTTGGCAACGAAGGTGGATGGATTTCCTCCAGGATTACGAATTTGAGGTTTCCAAAACATCAGGAAAGGGTAATGTAGTGGCTGATGCCTTGAGCAGGAGGACGCAGAGGGATGCGGTCCGAGAGTCAGCAGACGTCTGGAAGGCGATGGAGGAGTTGGCTGCCTTACACTTGGAAGTGAGGATGGATAGCGGTAGAGGTTTCCTGTATCAGATGACAGTGCAGTATTCTCTATTACAGCAAGTGGAGGAGTCTCAGTGGGGAGACCCAGAGTGCAAAGTGATGCGTGACCGAGTTGACCAGAGGAATGCTCTGGAAGGGTGGACAGAGGATGGTCAGAACCAGACACTTTTCTACGGAAAGCTGTTTGTTCCAGAGGAAATGCGCGGCCAGGTCTCAGTGAGATCCACAAATCACCCGTAGCGGTACACCCATGAGTTTCCAAGATGTTCCAGGGCCTGAAGAGATAGTTTTGGTGGCCTGGAGTAAAGCGAGCAGTGGCCGAGTTTGTGTCCAAGTGCCCAGTGTGTCTGTAGGTGAAGGCTGAACACCGTGTTCTAGGTGGCATGCTGTAGTATCTTGATGTCCCCGAGTGGAAATGGGAGGACATCTCAATGGATTTCTTCACGGGACTACCCAAAGTCCAAGGGGGATTCGACTCCATCTGGGTGGTATTGGACCGGTTGACGAAATTGGCTCACTTCTTGGAAATCAAGGAGTCGAGTGCAGTGGCTGCTTTGGAACAAAAGTACGTGGATGTGGTGGTGCAGTTTCATGGAGTTTCTAGGTATATAGTCTCGGATAGGGATGCATGGTTTACCTCGCAAGTCTCGAGATGATTGCAACATGATTTTGGCACCCAGCTATGTCTTAGCACCGCTTTCCATCCCCAGACAGATGGACATATAGAGCGCACCATACAGACATTGGAGGATATGTTGTGGGCATGTGTTCTGGACTCAGGAGGATCATGGGTGAGACACTTGACTCTGGTAGAATTTTCTTACAATAATAGCTATCACTCTACCATTGGTATGACCCCATTTGAAGCGTTTTATGGGAGACTATGCCGCTCACCTGTGTGTTGGACCGAAGTCAGAGAGGCGGGTATCCTTGGGCCGGAGGTGTTGCAGTGTACGACAGAGAAGGTTCAGCTCATAAGGGAAAGGATGAAGGAGGCCCAGGACCGACAGAAGTCATATGCTAATACCAGGAGGAGGCCCTTGGAGTTTGAGGTTGGAGACCACGTTTTCTTGAAGGTCTCCCCTCGGCGTGGACAACAGAGGTTCAGCAAAGGGAGTAAGCTTTCTCCCTGGTTCATCAGACCCTTCGATGTTTTGCGGAGGGTCAGTGAAGTGTCTTATCAGCTAGCGTTACCACTGCCGCTATTGAGGATACATGATGTCTTCCATGTGTCCCAGCTCCATCGTTACTTGCATGATGATTCACACGTCCTTGACTGGGGAGAGCTAGACATTGAGGACGACATGACCATTGTGGAAATACCAGTGATGATAGAGGATTGTGAGGAGAAGGTGCTTCGTGGGCGAACCATTCCCTAGGTTCCTGTTTTATGGAGACACGGTGGGCTTGAGGAGAGTATGTGGGAGAGGGAAGAACAGATGCGTGCCCAGTACCAAAAGTTGTTTTGAGTTTTGTGTTGTTCTGTTTATACTTGTTGTGGTGGATCGTTTTACCATTGGCTATGAAATATGTGGTTTTCTTTCCTCTAAATGTGTACAAAAAGTCTAGGCTATGGGGAGGGGAGGACCTGAACCCTAATCTAGATGCATTAAGATGGATGCGATAAACCCGTGCGGGTGAGTCAGTGCCGCCCAAAGCGGAAAATATCTTGACATGGGGGAAGAGGCTCCCCAAACCACATGGCTGGGAAGTTTGACATGGTATCTTGCTTAGTTCCTAAAAGGGAGGTGTTCTTAGTTAACAATGAGGTTCACTCTTAAGAGGTATCTTTCGAGGTGGTTGATCGGACCCGTTCATTCCTTTTGGGTTGTTTAAATTCTCGAGGGTGAGAATAGTTTGATCGGTATCTGATGTGATGACTCAGACTCTCAGGGTTCTTTCCTTTGCCAAAAATCAGGTTCATAAAGGGGTAGCGTCTCGGTGTGAGACCGATCGGCGTGACCAATCGGTGAGACCGACCGACCGATCGGTGAGACCGATCGGTGTCACCCAGACTAATAAGGGTTTTTCCAGTGACGTGCATAAATTGGGTTTTAAATCCTATTTTGACACCTTTAAGCTTTTTTTAAAGCCTGGTAATGCCCATAAATATTTTAATTAAATATTTAATGAATTAACATGGTGTATGTGTATGTTTAAACCACCCAACCCTCTAATGACGTGTGGGGCCCCGTGGTCGACCCACGACCCCCCGCTCCTTACGCGGTTCGATGTTGTTATCTCAACGGTCCCTGGCCTTTAAAAACCAAAAGGGTTCTCCCCATGTTTCTTTTCTTGATCACCCTGTGCTAGTAGTACCCTTCGTTCAGATGAGAAACTTTTCATTTGGACGAACCGCATCACTATCCGTAATGTTCCATGTCCAGCCTTAGCATCAATCGTTGATCAACAAGTAGGGAATTTCTCCTTCGTATCTTCCTTTTTGTGTATCATGTGGGGTGGTAATGCTGTTGTTTCTGTGGAATTTGATTAACCAAACCTTACTGAAGATAATGAACGGACTCTAAAGAACAAAGGGGGGGTTGTGATCGATGATGCTGATTGTTTTATGATCTTCTTTTATGAATTGTGCGGGATTACACCTACTGAAAATCATGTCCATTGGTGGTCTTTCTCTGTGCACTAATGAACCCTTACCTCTGGTGATGTTTAAATGGATTGTATTGTGGTTGTGAACCCTTGCTGTAAACGAAATTGGTTAATTACATACATTCGGCTAAATAAATTGAAAAGAACCAGGATCAAACCTTCTTTTTTGATAACCCTGGTTAAAGTAGAGCATAATTGAAATCATGGATTGTATTAAATGTTTTAAATCTGAAAATACCCGCATGGGCCTGCTTTGCTTGGGGGTAGTGGTTTGATTGTTCTTATTTCACGGGCCGGTTGCTGGGTGATGTGGGAGGGTATGGGATCCCCTGTGATTATACTCTTGGTGGTTGTGAAATTAGGGATGGGATCCCCTATGTTATTATTCTAGTGGTTGTGACTTTAAGGTCAGGTGGTTACCATGATTGTATCACGAATTGGGGTGGGACCTTCTATTGATGAGAAACCATTTTGGGGGACACGGGGCATTATCCCGGGGTTGTCTTTGGTTTTAGTACTTCGAGGGATCTCACTTATCCCTTTGTTGTTGTGACTTTACAAGAGAACTGGGTGTGAATGTTTAAATTGACATTTGGCTGGATCCTTTTCCTTGGTTTGTAGTTGCCCAGTAGTGCATAAGCTTATTTGAACATTAATAGTGAACATGAAAACAAGGATGGGACAAATGGGTTTTTGTTTGGTATGAGTTGTGACTTGGACTTGAGTGCTATTTGTGTTCCTTAGTCTGGCTGAAAAACCTAAACTTGGGAGAGTGCTTGTTAACTATATATATACTTGTAGTTTTGTGTTTCTTATTCGCACCTCACCCAAGTTGAGCACTTAGTGCCGAACACCCCCCTTTCATGGGGGGGGGGGGTGTTTTCCCCAACACTACTATTAGTAGCTGGTTATTAGCTCCTTTCCCGATCCCTTTCCCAGATAGCCCAAGTATCTTCGGGCAGGCTGTGAAGGCATGAGGTCCATTATTAGCCCAAGAACCTTCAGGTGGGGTAGTGTGGTTGTTATGGACCAGGTGTGTGCGGGAAGGTGGTTTCCCAAGTATCTTCGGGATGAGCCCCAGGTGTCTTCAGGCATGGCAGTAGATCTTATATCCCAGGTGTCTTCGGGTGTGGCAGTGGTTGTCGTGGCCTAGGTGTTTTCAGGCATGGTTACATGTCACAGTTGTGGCCCAGGTATTTGTGGGCAGGGTTTTGCAGTGGTACTGCATGAGGATGTGGCTCAGGTGTGTACGGGCGGGGTGAGGTAGTGGGACTACAGTGAGAATGGCAAAATTGGTTCGATGCATAGGATGTCTTCAATAACTAGTGGGAAAGTGTCGCGGGGTACCCAAATATCGATGTGCTCTTACTATATATATTACTTGACTTGCGTTATTTGGGGAGTGTGCCTTGGTGAGGCTTGGGTGGATAGTTTACCTTGTTAGGTGTCTGGGTTACTCTTTTTCTCACAGGACTTTAGTACATTCCCCCACTTGTGCACGAGAGTCTTTGGTCTTCCCTACTGAGTATACTTGTATAGTCACCCAACGTATATAAAACTGCTTTCAGGATTCCAAGAGGACTTCAGGGATCACGGGGGACCATACTAGCTCGGACCTTTGGGGCAGTTGCAGTTGCTGTTTTACTTTCTTGGTACTTTACCCTTGTAGTAACATTGTACTTTGTGGTATTTACTATTGTAACCTGAATTGGGAATGGTTCTTGGCTTTACTTTTACTTTCCTCTTTTTGTGTTGTTGGGTTTACCATCTTATCTCCCGATCCTATTAAAAGAAAAAGGGTAATTCCTTCCATTTAGTGTGTGATTCTATACCCTTGGTGATAGTCGCCACTCCAGGACCTATTGAAGGCGGGTTTTGGGGATCATTATCTCTCCTTCAACTTAAAGAAGGAAGGTCCTGGAAATCTGCTGACCCTTCCCTTCTTTTGGTGAAGGTGGGTTGTGAAAAAATATCTCATAGACCTTGTTACAATGGAATACTCTTTAGGATTAAGCCCCAACCTATTTCTCTCGAACGGTCATACATCCCTGTGTGATTCACTGAACAATGTGTGCTTTGATTCCCATCAGAACGAGTTACGTCAGAATCCTCCTTAAGGTTCAAACCCAAAATTCCAAATCAACCCTATTATTCATGGTCCATATTCCTAGTTGCATTTAATCCAACTTTGAAACTCATATCCTTTCTAGGATCATTGGGATGTTTTGGCATAAGTCCCACAAATCCAAGACTAAGCACCTTCCACATAGTTGTCCTTACCACATGATGTTAAACTGTACTGTTAGTTCTTTATCACATGGACATAAAAGTTATGATGTGTCCCATTTAGTGCCACTGAACTATGAGGGTTCTGATTCTATTTACATGGATACATTGGTAGTGCATTTATGGCTATGATCCCAAAATCAACAAAAAAACATTCATCTCCCTGGATGACAATAAATTTCAATGTGCCCCACTTAGTGGATTAAAAACTAGTATTATCATAACAATGGTTAAAAGAATCAATAAATAGTATATGAGAGGATAACATTGATGGAGAACCTCGAATACATACGGATATCTCTATTAATGAAGAACCTCGAATACATATGAATGATTCTATATTTTTCACATGCTAATAATGGATTGAAAATTCCAAGGGAAATATACGTTATAGTTAGTAATTTAATAAGGAATAATGAAAATATCATAAATTTATAAGAGAGTCCCAAAGTAGGTAATAATTCCCACCGAAAGGGTGTGATGATCCCTAACTCCCATCCTGTCGACCAATGTGAGTTCTTAAGTATCGTAGGTCCAAACCTTATGAATGCTTGCATTTGGAAAGTAGGTCCCTTTGGATAAAAAACCGTTGGATGTTTCCAGTTCCATAAATAAATTTGATGGAAACCATTCATAAGTAGTGATCCATAACAAGGACACACATTCTAGGAGGAAAAATGATGTATTGTTACAATCGTTACATATTATATTTTAATAAAGGGAAATGTTAACCCAAATGATACCATGTACTAATAATATTCACACTATATAAATATCAGTGTTTAGTCATTTTAATGGTGAATTTGTCATAAGAAAAACACCGTATAATGTAATCTTGTTTGATAGTGGGTAATTGAGTACAGTCAATCAAGAAGACTTGGGATAATTCTATAGAGCATTAAGAAATGTTGTAGTGAGTTAGGCTCAATTCCACTAACAATATCTTTTATGAAAACATCCATAACTTCATTTATAAATATGTTTGAATTTCCCACTATTTTGTACAATGTACTTCAAGTATATTATAACCCTTTTGATATGGTTAAATCATATATAAATTTTGGTGAGTGTGGAAGAGTGAGATATATCATAGAAATGTGTAGGAAAAAAATTCACTAAGTGTGAATTTTCATTTATCCCCTCATGCCCATAACATGATTCACTGATCACAATTCCTAGTTTCTTATTCACAAGTGTATAGGACTATAAAACTACACTCAATCATCTGTACCCATCTTGATGACATAGGATACAAATGCCCTGGTAAATATTACCTATTGGTCAAACCTTTCTTCCACACTCTATTACTCGTGTCAATTATTGAAATGTGGTGGGGTCGAGGAATCACTAATTTTAATGCACAATTTGATAAAAAAAATATAGACGGAAATGTTTTGGAATCCCTCATATTGTTAAGGTGAATTGACGAAGTGGGGTACCCTATATTTAAAGAATTATGACCATAACCTATATTGAAACAATTCACATATATTAAAAAATATGAAACTAAGTGTTCATTCACTTAATTACACGAGTGACCACACTAAGCCCAATTTTCACCCAATTTTAGTGTTTACCTAAGAGTTTGATCCCCTTTATGACAATCATATCTAATTATGTGGGGGGGGGATTTGTTGTTGTTTAAATTTTGGTAAAGGAATAATTACATCATTACATGGAAAGATGGAGTATTTTCAAAGGGTATATGTAGAGATGTGGTTACCAAGATCATCTAAAACCAAAATATAGTTAGTGTGTACACACCACAACTAGTCTTCATTTGAACACCCAAATCTCCTCAAAGTAGTGTTGTGTTTCACGTCAAGACGTTCTTCATGATGATTCACATTCCCCACTGAAAGAATCTAGGTGATTAAAGAACCCACCAAAATTAGCTATGAGATACAATGTCGTATAAAATGAACACTAGATATATTATTTAGACACAAAGTGGGAATGATGTGAAACTATGTGCATGGGATAGTGAACTAAAGATGAAATAGAGGCCTAAACAACACCCATGTGCCCAAAATCCATGCCCATATTCTATGAACTATCTTTTAGATGAGTTTCAACTCTATTATATGGGTGAAAGTAAGTAAAGTCATGGTAATTTCATATTTTAGTCAATATGAATTTTAATGGGAAAATTATCCTTGGTGGTCATTAAGATAAAGGAGAAGGAACCTCCCTTATAGTTTTATTCAATGAACCATGAAATGCCAACCAGGTTCTCTATCCATCTTAAAGAGAGGAATCCTAATAAAAAAATAAGATTTTGATTAAAAAGGGTTATTTTTTTCACTTGGAAAATGTTTTAACCCCCTATAAACACTTTATTGGTGGTTATACATATCTGCTGCTAAAGTTACCGCCTACTTTAATAAGGGATGGTTGTGGGTAAGTGATAGTAAAATGGGTCTATGTTTAGTAGTGGTTGAATTAAATGAGGTTTTAACCACTAGAAATTTCAACCTGAATTCAAACATCCAATTCGGGGCATTTAGAAACTGACCAAATCAACTGTCAATAGTCAAATTTAGGGGAGGTTATACTATAAATGCCTATAATCTACTGACTTTTTTTATACATACCCAGACCCCCTATTTTTTATACATACTATGACCACCTACTATAATTAGGAGAGGCTGTGGGTAAGAACTATAAATGGGTCTCTATTTAGTGAAGGTTAGATTAGAGGGGGTTATAACCCATCAAATTTGATTTCATATCACCAGAAACAAGTCGATTATGCATAGTTAGAACATCCCCTAACTCAAACACCTTATTAGGGGTGGTTAGAACATCCCATAATCGTCTATCAATGGTCAAATTTTAGAGTGGTTAAACTAAAAACTCCCCTAATATAACCTTTTTTATACAAAACCATTCCCCAAGGCCCCCTTAAACATTTCCCTATATCCCCATCCATGGTTTTCCTGACTCCCCCTGGGCACTGCCCCCGGATCCTTAGAAACTGGCCCTTGACACCCCCTCAGAAACCACACAATAACCCCTCAAACACCACACAGGGCCCCACAGACAACCCCCCTGGACACCGCCCCTGGCCCTAGACACAACCCATTACACCCCCATACCACCCCCATTCCCCCTCCCAGAAAACCATCTGGACACAACCACGGCCCCCCTGACACCCTCTGGAAATCCCCTAGCCACCCATGAAAACCCCTAGGAATCTCCCCTCACAACCACCTAGTCCCCCCTAACACCCCTCGACAAGCCCCATGCCATGATCGCAGACAAACACCATCTGGGTGACCCCCCAACACCCTAGACGTTACTCCCCAACATTGAGAATGGGAAAAAGGACACCTCACGCATGCCATCGCACCTATTACCCAAAACCTGGGATGAAACCTAAAAATCCAGCCACAAGGAATCAAAGTCGGTACTGACCGGATATACCAAAACGATATAACTGAATAGGATATGAACCCTGTTATAAGATACACAATAATATATACTAATTCAGATATAGAATGTAACGTTTGTTTACATTGAAAAACATTGTGTGTATATATATATATATTTGTGAATATAAATATAAATAATATAATATATTTGTGTCTAATATTTAAATATAATATATATTTGGGTATAATATATATATATATATATAAATAATTATATTTACATAAAAAATTGAAATTTATACATTAATATTTGTGAGTGTGTATATAGGTATATATATAATATTTATAGAAATAATATAATTATATATATATGTCATTAGTTTTATATAGTTATATATATATGTGTGTGTGTTTTTGGCTATAACAATAATATTGTTAATTATTATTATTACGTATATTTTTTAAACTATGAAAATTATATATTGGTTTTATAAATACTATATACACACAAAAATATTAAAATAATTTATAATTACTATATATTATATTAAATCGATTTATATTAGATTTTTATGTATGTAATTATTTAAATTAATTTTATATCATTTATACACACATACACGCACAAAAAATTAAATAAATTCAAATTATTAGAAATATATAATATAATTAAATTATATATATATACAAAATTAATTTATAATTAATATGGTATACTAAAATATATGTAAAATAATTATATAATATATATAAATTTATATATAATATAATATATATAATATAAATATATAATATATAATAATATTGATTTATGTTTTGATATATTTGTATACATAATATAATATAAATGTATTTATTCACAAATACAAAATAAAAATGTATTTAATATAATATATGTATAATATAAATCATAACATAAATGTATAGTATTTATAAAACTATACATAAATTTTATATATTTGAATAAATATATTTATAATTTCATTTATATTATGCATACCAAAATTTATATATGTATACATTTGTGTTTACATGTATAAGTATTTATTTAAATTATTTAAATAATTTATATATATATATATATGCTTTTAATACATTTTAATACATTTATATAATGTGATTATATAATATATATATACACACTCTACGGAACATAGACATATATATTATAAAATTGGAATTTTAATGAAATTTATTTTAAAAAATAAATAAGAAATTTAGTGGTGTTAAAAATCCCCTTTAATCACATGGATTAGTGGTGGTTTATAAACCCCGTATAATGTCAGAAATTAGAGGGGTTGCACAACCCCCTCAAATTTCAATAATTAGAATGGGTTCAAAGCCCCCTATAATCTAATGTATTAGCGGTGGTTCATGAACCCCCTCCTATATACAAATGAATATATATACATATATATAACACCTCTAAAATCCAACTAAACATATAGTGCCACTAATTATTAAACTACTTGTTGATTTTTCCTAAATACCGATAAAACCCAAAAAAAATATTAAAAAAATAATGGTAAAAATTTTAGAGGTCTTTCTGAACCCCTTTTAAATTAGAGGATTACTGGGGGTTCTGCAAAACAAATCTAAAATTAATTTAGAGGGGGTTATTCATAATCTTATATAAAAAATTGCTGCTAATGTGGTATTTTTTGGTAGTGACCTGGGTATTCCTTAAAAGGTTATACCCATGTGCAATAGGCTACCCAATTAATCATATATTTTCTCAAGTACCTAGAGAAAAATGTCACTTGATATTTGAATCCTCTACTGCATGAAGCCTAAATCCCTATAGATGGATCCATTCATAGGACTTATCAAAGGGGCCATTCCTAGATTACTTTCCTTGGAGCCACTTTGATTGGATTCCCCGCATGGTGACCATTCTCACTTAGTTTTACTAATTATGCACCACATTTTCTAATGGATTCTATAAAAATTCCATATTTTCATAGGTCTCCCACTTGGGTGACACATTTTTTAGGTTGACTACCTAAGATCTTATATACATAGGCCACCTCAATGACCTCCCAAGGTATATGGTTGGGATATTTCCATCAGCAAACACCCCATAGACCATGTATTCCTTTGATAAAAGGTCATCATTGGGTTATCCTCCTAGACCAATTGGCCAATCATCATGTTTACAATCATGTATTACATTGATACTGAGGGTCCCAATTGCAAGGATACTAGTAGAACATCCCTTGGATCTGATGCTCATCCATGCCACCCAATATCATGCATTCTATCAGAGTAGAATTTTATTAACACCATCTATCTAGTTAATTATACAAGAATCCATACGAGCCTACTATATGGTGTAATCCATAATCATATCCTCATTGATTACCTCAACATTGGTCTACATAATGAGTCGTAACCACCATGAACCTCCAATCCTGTATATGTCCTGAAATATACTTTCTCCCATCTAGTTATCATTTGATAGGAAGATGACACATTTATAGGCTGAATACAAAGATGTTAGTCCCAAATATATCCTTATTAATTGTCTTTTTCTTTTGATCTATTCATATATATATATATATATATATATGGGTCTCCCATGTATAATCCTAAAATCCTTCTCAATGGTCCATATTTTTTGTGAATCAGTCATCCTCAATGGGCCATATTCCTTTCAGGACATTCTTCCCCAATGGTCCATATTCCATGTGATTCATTCTTCATCCAAAGGATATATTTCTTATTTTATCTTCGATTCCTATTATCCATGTTATGTAGTACACATCTCTATGGTTTAATCTTGAAACATTAATAGATCCTAGCCACATAACATTAAATATCACAAAAATATGCCCTCTATGCTTAACCGTAAAGTGAACTTCATTTTTCTTGACCGGATGACCATAAAATGGACCAAATTGGTCCTTGTCACATGACCTTAAAATGTATTATATTCTCCATTATGTGGAACCAAACTACTTAGGTTGTAATTCCTTTTATAGGGATATAAATTTAAACCCTTCCATGGACCGATACTAGTTCCAAAAAACATACCACCTCCCCAGAGAGTATAAAATTCCCAATCTCAAAACTATGCATCATAAAACTTGGTAACACATAGTAATATTATTATCAGGAAATATTTATGAAAATTTGTTCAATCCTTTAGATATTACAAGATTATGTATTAATTTTACCCCAAAAAGTTAAGGTAATCTTGACCTTACATCATCTTGAAAAATGTGTAACCCAAAGTGTCAATGTTAAAATCCCAAGAGCCACCTTCTATTAAAAATTAGGTTTGTACTGACATTAGAATACCACGGGTTCAAGGGAATTCTAAAAAATAAATAAATGAGAAGGTGTTTATTTTTTTAATTTTAGTAGAGTAAAAATATAATATGATTATAATGATGTTAGAGGGAATATTTCTGTATTGAAAATATATAAAAAATACTAATTTTGTTCTTAAAATTATGTTTTTTAATCAGGGAGTTAAAAAATTAATAATTGTGAAGAAACATATACTTATCTAGAAATTTATATGTTTTATATGAAATATAGAGATAATATGTATTAATAATGATAAAAAATATTATTTTCTACTTAAAATATTGTGTACTATAGGAATAAGATAAAGTATCCAATGAAGGTACTACCATTGATTACTCATAATTTTCTAAGGAATAATATAAGAATCAAAAATAAGAGAATGAAAATATAAGAAAAAGAAGTTATCATAAATACATATTATGAAACTATATCATAAAATATGACTAAAAAAGAAAATAAGAACTAAGAGAGATATTGATATTCATCATTTATATTATTCACTATCTTTACTGATACTCTCACATATTGAAGAGATGTTGTGATTGAAGATCAATTAATATTAAAAAATGACTAAGTTGGGATACACAATACGTCCTGATCATAAAGAGGTCTATAAATATGAGTTGATGGAAGAGGTTAAAATTCATGTGGCAGTATAAAAATATATATTAGATGTTAAAGGCTCTGATTTTGGAATAAGGTATTATTTTTGGGATGTAGTGAAATCCCAATTAAATTTAAGATGCTTTTCCATAGTGTGTTGGAAATAATAACTCTAAACTGATGGAAGCCAGTATAATGAAACTAGTTATGAGATTATGATCATATATAGACATAGGATAACATTTTTAATTGATATCTTACTGTATTAATTTTATGATTTTCAGGGATGTTTTTGTCTCATACTTGTCCCAAATACAAAAAAGATATAATCACCAACAGTATTGTTGACCTTATAAAAATTCCATGTATTATTCTCTTACTTTATTTACTACATTTCATATTTTAATTACGTGATGTGTAATTATAAGATTATCCATTTATATCATAACTAGTATTAATGCCTACAATTGTAAGATGTAAACTTAAATGGGAAAATTAATTTCATAAAAAGGCCACACTTATTCATTCCCCCTTTCAGAGTGACATCATAGTCTTAATGGGGAACTAAAACTACCATCTAATCTATTCCAAGTTTACTCTAATTCTGTATAATTTCATTTTTTGTTTTTATCATATATGCATGATGTGTGTATATAAATAAGGTCTAGAATTTACTCATATATAAAATAATGTTACCATATATTTCAGTTATAATATAGAGGTTTTTTTCAAAACATTCAAGAATAGGAATAATAAAAATGAAAAGAATATATGAAAGTTCTTATATATGAATATGGAAAAAGGCGATTCATAACCAATATAATAGAATTAGATTAATATTACCATTAACTTATTATTTGATAATGATCCTCTAGAATAATCATGTTCAATGTATGTTGAGTATGTATATAGTGAATCACATAGTTATTTTCATTCTATAATCATGGATTATTTTAAAATTATCCCGATTGAGAAAATTATATATATATTAGAATATAAGAATGTTAAATTGGATAAATATTCACAACTAGTTTTTTAAGTTGATGTTATTAAAAAATAATTCAATGAAAATGTTGTAAAATTGAAATCTCTTATCAAAGATGTCGAAGGAATGGAAATTATTTTATGGTTATATAGGGGGAAAATGTCTTAAATTAATAAGACCTTAAAAAATTAATACGTGATACAGCTGAGACAATCTGTGATTGTGAGGAAAAGTTCTAAACATTTGAATAAAACAAGAGTTTTACATTGATACAATAACTAAATAATTATATGTAAAATATAACTGGATAAAAGATTTTTTTCATTAATTTTTAATAATGAAGAAAAATGTATAAGGATAATATTGAGAGATTTAAGAAGGAATGTGAGGAAAAACAAAATTGTTTTTGGATGAGAAGAATATCCATAATATGATGTTTCATTATCATTATGTCAAATTAGAAAATTTAGAAATTGTTAATGTTGAGTATTCATAATCATTTTAGATATAGGTTACCATCAAACTCAGTTCAAAAGTGTATTATTATGATAAAATACTTCTATCTTGTTGAAATAAGGATTTTAGATAATCTTATGATTAATATAATACAAGATTAGGGAGAAAGGTAACTCTCATACAATAAACTTTAGATTGTAATAATTTAATTTATTCTCATATTAAAAATATTAAAATGAGTTCTAGAAATATATAGATGGAGATAAATATTGTAAAACCCACCTCATCAACAAGGGTGGATGTGAGTATGATAAGGAATATAATATCCCCAAATAAATCTAAAAAAATGGATTTTTTCCAAAAATAGTACGGTTTAAGATCAAGATAGTCTATAACAAAATGTAAAAGAACATAATTTATCAACTATTGTTTATGATGTGAAACATTTAGACATAATTTCATTGAATGTTAGAGTAATATAACAATTTATCAAAATCAAATAATGTTTGTACCAAGGGTAAGGCTATCAAAATCAAACAGTAATCCTAATGAGGAGAGGAAATATTCACAGATGAAGTTAAATATATTCATCCAGAATAGAGTTAATTTCATGAATATCCTATAGTATTTACAATGAATGTGGTTGGAGTTAATAATCACTATTTTTTAATTGAACTAATAATATGAATATATAATTTTATTGAAGAAAAATTATGAATAAAAAGTTTAATATATATTAAAATAATTTTACCTTGGTCAACAAAAATAGAAAAGTTTTGTTCAAAATAAGAACATGGTGATTTTCACCACTAAAAACAAGAAAAATGTGATTCTATTGTGAAAAAAGTGGTCACACAAAAGAACATTGAAAATATTCTAGGTAAACCAGTGTAGATGAGGAAAAAATAAATTAAAAATGGGACGATCAATCCGAGAGAGAAGTAGAAGGGTTGGATTAATAGAATACAACCCTTATAAAAAAGTAAAATATCACAAAAAGTTTCTGAAAGTTTGTTACCTAAAAATTCATGAGATTCTGTGGGAAAGAATCAATAAATCTGAGAATTTTCCCAATTAGTGGTTGATAATCTGTCCAATCCTATTAGGATGGTAAATATTGATGATTAAATATAAGTGTTAAAGGAAAACAAGTAAATTAATGAGAGGAAATCAAATATCTTTTGTAGTTACTATAAGATGAGGAATTTTTTTAGGAGTTATAAGGATAGTTAAAAACATTGGTTCCATTAATAAAAAATTCATGAAATTTAATCCAAAATAGGATGATATATTGAGAAATAATTCTAATATATCATTTATGTCATACAGAAATACTAAACATGTAGAAAAGGATGCATGTGCTTTACTAGACATTGTGAAAAAAAGAATTTTATCACAAAGTGAATGATGAATCATGTTTTTGTTGAAAATTATGTTGATAAAAATTAATTTCAATTCCCTGCATTGATCGTTATTTTTTCAAATAATGTAAATTTTTATTCGGAACTTCTAAGGGCATGGATCTACACAGATCGACCCTTTGTGTATTTATAATGATTGAGGTGCTTCGGGGAGGCTCGGAGGACGTCTGAAGGAGTTAGGTTTCTAAAATTTGGAAGTAGAGAGACTTCACACCCTAAAAAACTATTATTTTATGTGAAAGTAGGTTCCATGATGTGTACTAGATTAGGGTTTGAAAAATAAGTAAAATAGAGACGTGATGTACTTTTCTGCCGAAACTGAACCATGAGGTTTACACGATGTTAAAGGAGAATACATGTTGTGTAATTCCCAACTACAGTTATTTTTTGAGCATTTTCAGCCACTCGGGTTTTTCATAACCCTGTTGATGTAGTGGCTCTTCCTCTCTTTCATGGATACTCTAAAGCCCCCTCTTCAATGTTTTGGGGATTACTTCATCGTGGATCAATTCGAATCTTCCCTCCTTTGATTCGTAGTGATCCATCTTCAATCCAAGGTATGTTCTACCTCATATCTCAGGGTTTCTTAGATCCATTTACTCATGTTCCTATTTCCCATATTGTGGGGATTGATCTCCATTTTTCTAAAAAAATTAATTGGTTGTTTGTTGGAATGGTTGTGGCTTGACATCCTCAAGTGGATGAATTTCTTTTAGGAGAGGTGATTGAGATCTACATTGATGGTCTATTTTTATGATAATAAAATTTACAAACATTTTATGTATGGGATTCATTACTTATTTATTTAATTATGTGTAACTGTAGAGTTAGCATGATTTATCCCCTTGGATCGTAATGAAATTAAACTAATAATTACTTGTACCATATTAAATAATTAGTATCCATCTCTTGGTAATATTGTTGTTTGAACCATGATAATCAGTTTCTTCTTGATTTTATAGATTGTTTGATATTTTTGTTATGATTTTTATACATGGTTCATAATGTGGATTTGGTAATGATCATAAATATAATATTAATTATTAATTAATTGGTTAAAATATTAAAGAGGAATTTTTAAAGAATCCGGTTAATTTTGTTGTTGTAATTTAATGATTATCAAATTTATTCATGTATTCATGTCTAATTTATTTTTTTAATGAACCTAAATCATATTAATTCTTGTTAATGAAAGAAAACAAATTTTAAATTAATTTTTTAATCTATTTGGTATATCTTGTGATAGCATGCTTCTTAGGTTTTCCATAGTTGGGACCTGGGAATAATGAATCAGATAATTCAAGAAGGAATAAGAACTGATTGTGTGATTAAAGATAATGCCTTTATAGGCATTGGGTTTCCCATTTTCTTGTAAAAAGACATGTGCTTTGTGCTTTGGAGTTGTGAGAGTTGGTTGTATAAAGGTTTTAGGTCATGATTTAGGGCCAAGAGCCCAGCTGCTATATTTGTTCCCAACTAATTTGGATATGATTTGATCCTGGGATGGATGAGCCTAGGGGATATTGTGGTATGTTGGGTGGGGAGGCCCAAATGTGTTTCGATCCTAGGATGGCAGATCCTATAGGGTTTTTTTGGACGTGGGGCCAGGAGGTCCTGTTGTTGTGGCAGCAGTTGATGCCTATAGTGGTGTGATGCATTGGAATATTCATGAGGTTGTCGAGGGGGACATAGAAAATGATAGAACTGGTCAAAGATGGACTTACCCATTGATATGAAAATTGGATGCTTGTTTTTTTGGGATAATGGATGTTTTTTTTTTATTTTCTTTTCTTTCCCCACTCTTGAGGTAGATGGATGTTCTTGGTGGTATTCTTTATTTGGTAGCTGAGGTAATTTTCCTAGGGTACCTGGAAATATGGAAGGTAATTATATTAATAAATGAAAAAAAATTAACTCATGGAGTTTGAAGCATGATGGGATGAAATTCCATGGTTATAATTATGGGAATCCATAGACCCGATTTGATTAGGTTTGGAGGGCATAGACCATTGTTGTAATGTATTTTGGTAAATTTAATGGTTAATTAATGTTTAATAAATTAATTAACGTAACATTAAACTAATAAAAATTAATAAAATAATTTAATGTATCCCCTTAAATGGTTTTGTTCTTTTCAGATATCTTCTCTTAGTAGAGGTAGTCGGGAGTGCAGGAGATGTTAGTTGCAGTTGAGTTTGAGACTAGGTTATGACCATAGTGTGGTTGTGAGCTATATTATTTATTGAAACTTTTTTTTGTTTGTATATGTTATTATAGATTTTTGGTTAGGAAAACTGACACCCTAGGTATTTGGAGCCCTAGGGGATGTTTTCCCCAACATTCTGGTGGGAGGATGTATGCCTGACAACCCCCTTTGGGCCCAATCTATTCTATTAATAGTTATTTTTGATGCAATGCATATTCATTAGTGTTCCCCATATATGTGTAGAGGGATGTAATGGATTGGGGTTATTTCACACACGTGTATTCTGGATATAATTTCCTAAGGACAAATATAGGTATTACATGTATAAGATGTGATAGCTTGAGGATCCTTACTCATTGTAAGGGATGTGATCAATTAAAGTACAATACCAGATGTATGATACATGTTCTTTAGGTTTTCGTTGCTCCTAGGAAATACTCGATTACTTTTGGTTTCATGGATTTGGTGGTGTGTAGCACGAGGTGCAAGTTGTGGTGCTTTGCCCAGGTGTCTGCATGATAGCCTTGGAGAGAGATGATTAGGATGTGCGATGTTGGGGAAGAAAAAGAAACCAATGGGGAAGGAATAGCGAGGTAACCTTGATATTAATTATTAAATTATATTCAAATTTATGAGATTCTTGGTGTGAGTAGCCATGGTGAGGATGGGGACATAGTATAACTGATAAGGTGATGAGTTAGTTTCCATTTTCGTTCACAGTGCTTTAACAAGTTTTCATTAAGATTTTCATGAGATGATCTAGGTATGATCCTTCCAAGAATACTATTATACGAACCCTACATATATATAATTTTTTTTTGGTCCATTTAGTGTAGGTTAGAGATCAGGTTGTTTACTACTAGCTTGGGGTTTAGCAGGATTAGTTTTGGCTCTGTGTTCACTATCGTCTTTACATTATTTTAGTACTTTAAGGTTCATTTTATTTTTTTAGTTCTTACAAGATATTACATATGTGTACACAAGATTTTATTTCTTATTTGAGTACGAGAAGAATTTGGTTGGTATCAATCTTATATCTCTCTTTCTCATGTATTATTATAGATGTTAATGCACCCCATCTACGTTTTTACAATACCCTCGATCCTAGTCGCCAACCTGGGGCCTACTGAAGGCAGGACTCGGGTGCCACTATCTATCATATCTCATTGACAGCTCTAGATGGGTACACCTAATGGGGAGGGGGTCATAACATAGTGGTATCCAAGGTATGGTTGATGGATAAGACATAGCTTGGATTTAGGCATAGGTGAGGTTTCATGGGTTTATAGAGAAAAAATGTTAGATATGTTTAGTGAGAATTGAAAACATAGGATATCGACTGAGACATCGGTATTAGGCCCCCATGTGATATGATTCAAAAATAATTTAGCTTAAACTTAATACTAAAAAATTGATAAAAATTTCAAGGTAGAGACCTAGGAAAGTAGATTATACCATACTTATTTGTTCCTGTGATTGAATGGGTATAACTTAATATTTTTTAACCTCAAAACAATAAAATAAAATATTTAATTAATGTTTAAGTCTTTTATATCATTGGTTTAAGAGCTATATATTTTTTAGGTATGGATCTGGGTTGACATCCTTGTCAATTTTGTGTAGAACATGTTCATTAGGTTGTGATAGAATATTTCCATACAGTATTGGTTGAAGAAGATGAAACATGGAGGAGGACACTATGTGAGTTTTGATCACCATAGACTGTAGAGGAATGCAGGATTTGTTTTAGATACAGTCATAAAAGACTAGTTGGATGATGTTGAGATATCCTTCAGTTCTGTCTATGCTCAGATGGATAAATAGGTATCATTGGTTTTGACGATGTTGTGTGGGGCAGTGAGGTAGTGGGGTATCTTGTTCCATGATCATCATGAGGATTTTGTAGTCTCATGGGAGTATTTCGAAGACCAGTTCAAAGCCAAGTTTCTTTCTTTGAATGTAAAGTTTTCCAGTCGCAAGGAGATACTTACCCTTTGACAAGAGAGATCCAGTGTGTGAGATTTTGGAATCCATTTCATGAACCTTATGCAATATTATTCAGACCTATTTATTAATGAGGAAGCTACAACAAGGTATTTTGGGGAGGCTTTTAATCATGATATGCAGCACAAGGTCACCCTTTTTATGCTAAATATGTATCTCGAGGTGCTGGAAAGAGAAGAGGTTATAGAGAAGATGTTTTCTATAACCGGATCACCATGATAGGGGAGTCATCAAGATTCTCAAGAAGCAATGATACCGTCCATGATTCCCAGTTTTTAGGAGAAAAGAGTTTCCGATCAGCCAAGGGTAGGCCCTATCCCTCAGTGTCTTATATCGTATGGGGAAGTGTAGCTCTTGCCTATGCTAAGGGATCATACATATGCTTTTCTTATGGAGTTCGATGTCATCAGCGACCAGAGTGATTGTCATTTATATTCAGTCAACTTACACTAGATCTTCCGCTTTAGGTTCCTCTATTAAGGCACTTCATATTGAGGTGACAACATTAGGTTTCTCAAGTTTGGGATTAACACAGTGTGGATGAGGAATGTAGAGGATATCCCTGAGATGCTCCGCATCCCTAGAAAGAAAATCGGGTCTATGGAGGCAGTCATTAACTGGGTCAAATAGTCGGTGGAGAAGACCGTGGATAGCTTCATGCTTTAACATTTATAGTTCTAGGTGATTCAAACATATTTTGAGGTACGCTTTAATTTTTTATATTTAGGTACATGCCCTGTTTGATCTAGGAGTGAAAAAATCATTCATATCAATTACCATTTTCCATGATTTTGGACTTAAGTTAGAGATTCTTATAGTACCCTTGGCATTGACTATGCTAGTTGGAGGTTGATTTGACTTGTTTGATGTATGTAGAAACTATGATATAGTGTTGGGGAAGCACCACTGTTGGGAATATTTAATATTTTTACTGATACCACCATATGAAATCATCCTCAACATGGATTGTTTTTATTTAGTGTAGGCTATCTTGGATTGTTTCATGATGCAGGTCTTGTTCTTGTATGCTGAAGGGGAGCCAGTGGAGTTTTTTGGCCAGCGAGACCCTCAGATGAATCAGAGGCATGTTCCATCCTTTTCATATTTAATGGATGTGCTCATACTGTGTTCATGAGAGAAACAAATGTTGGAATTTCTAAGGGATGTATAAGAGTACCCTGATCCCTTTCTAGAGGAGGTTGTGGTGTTATTCCCTTAACATGAAATGGAGTTTGGGATCAATCTATAGCAAGGTGTGTCTCCTATATCGATGTCTCTATATAGGATAATGACTTTTGGGTTTAAAGATCAAAGTAAACATATCTATGGTCTATTGTAGTGTGGTTTTTTTCAACCTAGTGTGTAACTATGGGGTTCACTAGTTTTGTTTGTAAAGAAGGCTGATAACAGTTTGCGATTGTGTATCGATTAGCATCGGTTGAACCAAGTGATAGTGAAGAAACTCTATCCTCTTAAAATGGTTGATTATTTATTCGAACAACCAAAGGGTGTTAGTATGTTCTCTAAAATGAAATTATGGTCAGGATATCATCATATGTGTGTAATATATGAGGATATCCAAAAGAGTTCTTTCTATTTTCGTAATGGGAATTTCATGATGGTTGTGATGTTGTTCACTGTGAAGAATTCTTCAGCTGTGTTTTTAGGGTTAATGAACGCTTTTTCTAGGAGTTCATGGATATGTTCATTGTGGTTTTTGTCGATGTCATCCTTGTGTAATACATGTCTATGAAGGATCATGAAGAGCATCTGCATTCCATTTTGTGAGTTCTTTATCATGAGTAGTTATTTGGGATGTTACTGAAGTGTGTCTTTTGGAAGAAGTCCATTTCATGTGTCATTTTTTATCCCACAAGGGAGTATATGTGAATGCTTCATTGATAGAAGAATTTTTTTACTAGGGAATCCCCCATGAAACCTGATGAGGTAAAAAGTATCCTTGGTCTTATAGGCTATTATAAGAGGTTCATATCAAATTTCTCTATAGTCGTGACTTCTCTAAATGCTTTGACCAAAAGGGATCGGGTTTTCCTCTGGACTGATCATGTTAGATATCTTTTGAGTATCTGAAAGAGAATTTTTTCAGTGCTCCAGTTTATTTTCTTCCAGTATAAAGAGTTCAGTTTGAGGTTTTATGTGATTCACCTCATTTTGGGTTAGGATGTGTTCTAATGTAGTAGAGATTTGTCATTTCTTATGGGTCACGGTAGTTATATTCCCCTGAGAATAAATATTCCACACATGATATTACGTTGGTTTATGTGGTGTTTTCTCTGACGTTTTAGATACATTACCTCATCTATGAGCATTTTGTGTTCTTTATAGATCCTAAGATCTTGAGGTAAGTTTTCTCCCAATGTGGCTTGAAATTTCATCAGTATAAGTGGATGGAGTTTTTACAAGATTATGACTTCAAGATTTTGTATTCACATGGAAAGGGGAATGTTTTAGTTTATTAACAAATCATGATGTCACAAAGTGATTTCATGCGTGAATTAAGTGATTCTTGGAGAGTGATGGAAGAAATATTAGCATTGCACCTAGATATATGAGAAGTATGGGGAAGAGGTGGTCATTTTTAGATGAAGGTGAAATCATCTTTGGTGAAAATGGTGGAAGATTCCTAATTTGGGGATCATTGTGTAGAGGTCTGGAGAGTCTGGGTTGTTTTTGGTGATACCCTTGATGGTTGTTCTGAGGATGAAAAGCATCGAGTGTTGTTACATGGAAGGGTGTTTGTTCCTTTTTGAAGTGCGATATGGTTCATAGAGAGTTCCATAGTTCTCTTTCATCAGTACATACTAGCATGAAAAGTTTGTATTGATCTTTGAGAGGTCATTTTTTGTGGCCTAGGTTGAAAAATGCAGTTACAGAGTTTTTGTCTTGATGTTTGGTCAGCCAGAAGGTGATTGTCGGGCACCATGTTCTGGAGGGGTTTCTCTACTCGTTATATGTTCCTTAGTGGAAGTGAGAGGACATATCGATGGAATTTTTTACCAGTTTACCTTATTATAAGAGAGGCTATGACACTAAATGGGTGGTAGTGGATCATTTGGTGAAATCATACCACTTTATAGAAATCAAGGAGTTGAGATCAGTGGTTGTTTTCAGTATCTAGATGAGGTGGTGAGACTACATGGGGTCCCAAGGGTGATCATTTCTGATAGAGATCCTCATTTTACCTCTAGGGTGTAGAGAGGTATCCAATATGATTTCTCTTCTCAGATGTGTCTTAGAACTTATTTTTATCAATAAATGGATGATCATATAGAGCAGACCATCCATACTCTAAAATAAATGGTGTGCTCCTGTGTTTTAGATTTTTGAGGTTCCTAGATAAGGCACATTCCCTTGGTAGAGTTATCTTATAAAAATAGTGTACCCTCAGTCATTTCTATGGTTTTTTTTTTGAATCCTTTTATGTATGACCTTTCCTTTCTCTATTGTGTAGGACTTTGTTTGGAGAGTCTTCAATTCTTGGCCTAAAACTGGTATAGAATATGATAGAGATTATTCGGGTGATTTGTGAGAGGTCGAAAGTAGCATAGGATTGTCAGAAATCCTATGTCTATCGTAGGAGGATAACTTTCGAGTTTTAAATTTTTAATCATGTGTTTGTGACTCCCCATCATTGATAATGAAGGTTTGGTCATGGGAGTAAAAATTATCCTAGATTTGTTGTGCCTTTCGAGGTGTTATCTTCTGTTGGGGCCATGGCGTATTGGATAGGGCTTCCCCAAAAGATAATCTAGATACACAATATTTCTTATGTGTCACAGATCTATCATTATTTTTATGATGACTCTCACATAATTCATTTGTGCAAGATAATCTTGATGTTGGTGTGACCTTTTTAGAGCGGTCTGTAGAGATCCTGGACCACCAGGAGAAGGTGTTGCACGAGTGTACGATCTCTTGGTTTGTGTCTTATGGTGTCACAATGGCATAGATGATCGTACCTAGGGAAATTAATCATAGATATGTTCTCAATACCTATGATATTTTTTCTTTATATATTCAATTGTAACACTATTAGTTTTTTCGTTATAGACCTTTTCTAATTTGTGAGATATCTCTCTCTTGATTCCTATTGTGGATTACTCTATTTCTATTGGAGGAAAAGGTGCTCTAGGTATAACAAATGATTTTCTGGTTTACATACCTATGGTTGGATGCGTCTTGTAACGCCCTGACCCCAGCTACCCAGAGTCGGTGCATTACTTCGTAACATTGGCATGATCACAAAAGATCAAGTCTCGAAAGACCGATTAGTTTAGTAGCCTTGGAAACACTAGATACATTTGTAAACGTTACATTACATCATAAAGTAAAGCAAAACAACAACAACATATTGTCTTCATATCCCCTCAGACTATCCCTGCAGGTCATTCATAATATACTTCTTCAAATCCTGGAAAACATTAAAACATTGAAAGGGGTGAGCTCAGATGCTCAGTAAGGATAACAATATTGCAGAAGCTTTCATAAATAAACATTAGCATTTAAGGCAATGTATAACTAAAACAAAAGCCTTTTAAACTTGAACTTCAACATAATATGGCAAAAGTAAAATGAGATAATGCCATTTACTTCTTCACATGGATATTCTACTGGTCGAATAATCACATGCAATATCAATAACCACTTTCATAATGATGGAATGCATAATGCCAGACTATCATAACCACGTAGCCAAGGCCTCGTGCCAAGACCACAAATAAGATTTTGTCAAGGCCTTGTGCCAAGACACTAGTTTGTCTCATGAGACCTGCCGATGCATCGAGGAGCTATAGCGGGCTCCACCCATCACTTATTAAGTCCAATGCATTCCTCATATGAATAGGTTTAAACATATCATAAACCATAACATAATCGTATCACATAAAACATGCATGAAGGAAACATAACATTTCCACATTTCAATCACAGTATATCATAAATATATTTTCATAATAGAGTCCTTTATCAAAACCATTTTCAATACCAAAATACATAAAAAGTATATGGTATTTATTTTATTTTAAAAACATTACGGCTTGTTGAGGAAGCCAAAGACAAAATAATACTCGCGGCGGCGGAAAAGGTCATTGTCACCGCGTACGTTAAAAGAAACATTCCTTTTTGTCGTTTTGTAAAACGCTTCGTAGAAAAATATTTCTTTTGTATAAAAGTAAAAGTCAAAGGGGTTTATACACCGTATAAAAGAAAGTTGTGTGTAAAACAAAATATGCCTCAATGAAAGGAGATTGAGACGAAGTCCCATACAAAGATCATTTTTAAAATAAAATAGATATATTATGTGTATTAACTAGAGGTACACATAAAGAAAGTAAAAAATACAAGATAGGACATAATAATATCATGACATAATTTGAAAGTAGGAGATTAACCCAAAGAATGGAAGTTGGGTTAAGAAGTTCCCTTACCTTGTGTCCGACTTGACTCAACCGTTATTTAACCTCCTGGATAATAAACTAGAGTTAATATCTACCTTATTAAGAACGATTTTCAATTTCATTATCCTTTTTATATCACTTATTACAATGTTATGAACATTATGTAATTATTTAAGTTAATAACGGTCGTTTTGTCGATCTTTGGTACTTGAGTCAAAAATAAACTTCTTATAATTACAAGTTGTTCATGTGGTAGAATATCCATTATCTCCAGAATTATATTAATGATTTATATTTCATATATATATTATATATCCAGTATATACAGTCATTTATAATATTACGTAACCTTTAGAGGTAAGAAATGAAATGCACCGTTCATGGAGACGGTAAGCCGTACGTACGCATGAACGCTACTTTCATTTCAATTTCATATTTAATGGAACTAAATCATAATGATATAAAGGTATAATATAATTACAGTATAATATAGTGTATAATACCATTTACTCCATCCTTTATACATCCCACATATGGCATTAACGATTCAAATCACTTTGAGGGGGCGGTAGTCCGCACTTCCTAAAATGAAATTATCGCGTTTTACCCATAATGGAAATCATAAAGTAAGCCATAAATGAGAAATACAGAAGAATAAGTAAAACATAAACACATTATATATCATATATAAATATAGTTACATCTTAATGGCCACCTTTGAAGGTGTTATATGAGTGTTGAACAATCATCGTTTCGTGAGGCAGAAATTCGCCATCCACAGAAACCGTATGTTCTTTAACCATTAGATGTAGGTGTGTGTAAGTTTAGCTCGAATACTTCTTATAACAACATCCTAGTATATTGAGGATACTGGTGTTGTTACAAAAAAATTGAATAAAAAGAGTTTAGGGGGTTGGAGAAGAAAAATAAAACAAAAAAACATTAGAAAAGACATTACCTCAAAATCGGGTAACTCTTTTTGATTTGAGCCAAAGGCTTCCTTGGGAAGAGTTCTGCCCAACGTTAGGCTTCTAGGAGTAAGGGAGGAATGTTGGGAGAGTATTTGGGCAGAGTTTGGCCGAGCCAAATGTCTTGAAAGTTTAAATGAGGTGGGATAGGTGGGGGCCTTTTATAAGTGGAGAGGAGGGGCACTTTTGGAAAGATTGAAATGTTACATTATTTCACAATGCTTTTCGGATTCTAAAGGTCCCACACTTATATAATTCGAGGATAAGGTGATAAGGGTTCGAAATCTCCTCATCCAATTGGATTTGGACAAGTGTAAGCCTTGGATTTTGCATTATCTTCCCATTTTATTTAAATCGTTAAATAATGAGGTCATCACTGCATCATCATGATGTCATAAATAATTTAATTTATTTAATGTCTAAAAATTATAAGAAAAATACTATGATGTAGTAAATCTTTTTATCTTTCTAATGAATATTTATAATCAAAATTTGGACTTGTGTAACCCCACTTAAAAATTGTTTTAGTAAAACATTTTATGTTTGTGTCATTTTTTACTTTAACATTAAATAAAAGTTATTTATGTCATTTTCTAACTAAAGTGGCTCCATGGGGTCCCCAAGTTGACCCATGGGTTGTCTTGGTCGGCCATGACTCATCCAATAGGAGTAGGACAAGTGTCATGCTCATCTCATATTATTATAACATTATTTGTACCTTAAACTACACTAATTACCTCTAATCGCGATTAAGAACTTAAAAGTTACTATTCACCAAAAAATTATTTTAATCTCATTGAACCACATTTTACTTCTTAATGACAACCATGTATGTCGGATTTTTGAAAATCAAATCACAGAAGTGGTAATATTTCATTTTAACGAAAAATCAGTTTTTAACAACCACTTAGTGGTTTCACTATTCATCAAAAATTGAAGTTTTTCAGAATAAAGCCAAAATTTCACCCTAAGCTATAATTGATATTACGAATTCAAAAATGATTTCTATTTTACAAAATTCCAAACATATTAGTTGCATTAATTAATTTTATAATTGATTCCCGCTGTCACAACAAATAGCGTGTTTTTAAGAAACAATTTATATCAAAAGATTGGCAATTGTTTATGTCCAATTTCAATGTTAAATTAATTCTAATGACCACCATTGGATAAAATGGTAAAAATATATTCTAATTATACTCTAAAACCACTCAATAGTATAATTTATCACTATTAATTATTTTGATTAAAAAAGTTGTTTTAAGTATTTTTCACTATTCATAAAAATATTGAAGTTCTCAGAAAATTACAAAAAATTCAACATAGGCTAATTTCAATATTAGGAATACAAAAATAAAGTCCATTTTGAAATATAAAATTTCTATAATTTTAAAAAGTGGTTATTACTATTCATAACGACTATTTTGATTAGTTGCGGTGTGTTAGAACTCGAACTTGCGTACAATGCAAGCTATTGCATTATTGAATGAGATGCGTATCGTGGAAGCCCGGGGTGTTACATTCTCCCCTCCTTCAATAAATTGCGTCCTCGCAATTTGAAATTTTTCTTGGAAAATAAAAGGTTGAAAATAGAAAATACCTTTGAGGAAAACCCACATCGGAAATAAGATTAATAAAATTTAGCCTTAATAAGAGGGAAAGGGAAATGAACAAGTCACCACCCAATTATGATATCGATTAGGAGAACATTGGTGGCAATTAGAGACATATAATTAGAGGAAAAACGTAAATATTTGTAGGGAGCGACTGGGGTCATCAATCACAATCAACTGTCAAATTGAGGGCCTCAAAGCCTTCAATCTATGTTGATTTAAAATATCATCAGTTCAACAAGACATAAGGTATTAGGATAACACATTTTTTTGTTTTAATATCCCTTTACTAAAGTTTAAGAATTAATTTATTCATTGAATAAGAGATAGGTATATATATATTTATGCTTGACAATTAGAGTTTCAACCTTCAACTCATCTTTCACTCAAAAAGATAATAGAACACAAAAATATTATACTTATACTAATTGTATAATGTTCCAAATGTTAACACATACCATTTAGATTAGTAAAATTATTTTGTAATAACCAGGGACTTCCTGTAGGCTAGTGGTAGGAAATAAAGGCCCGTCGCACTATGATTGTGGGTTCGATTCCTGCAGCTTTGTCCGACGCGACGGGTTATTCCCCACCCTGCAGGTTGTCCTTTTCCTAAAAATATAGTACTATACTATTCCAAAAATAATCTTCATAAATGTTTTAACCTTAAACAATACTATCCAATGTTCAACTTAATCCATTCCAACCTTAATAGTTATCCAAAATACTTCTGTCCAACCCACAGTCCAAATTTTATAAGGAAGGTAAACATAATGAAGATCCGTTATCCCACGTAACAACATGTGAACACCTTCATCATGTATTATTTTTAAACATACTGAATTACCATGATCCCTTATTCCTTATAGAATACTAGATATACTCCTTCTATCCAAAAATGTATACAAAACATCAATCAGTTTCAAGGAAGTTAAGTATATCCAATATAATTTATCCAAATCAATCACGTCTTATTCCAAAATCACAATCTCAGTATCAAAACCAAATTATGGTTTATCTTTCTCTCAACCATATATTTTCCAAAAATTTAACCTACTGTGGAGTCACTTTTCTTGGTTCCACACAATCTCAAGTCCTTGATGAAATAGTATTGCAGTACAATCCTTATATACTCCATAATTATTATAACCAGTACATCATTGATACAACACTCAAATTAAAAAAAATCTTTAATAACAACATAAGAACTCTAATCATTACTCCTCATCTGTGGTAGTATCATAACTTGATTATTATCCAATAACATCATTTGGGGCATGCTCTGATGATTTGGACATTGGTTTGCGTAGTGTCCCCAATCCTTGCAGAAGAAGCATTGTACATTTGAAACCATTTTCTTACCCTTGCAGTCACGCACTTTGTGTCCTTTTTCTCTACACTTATAACAAACTCCCATTTCCTTTAGGCAAGTTCCATGATGTTTCTTCCCACAATTACCACATATTGGAAAATTCTTCTTTCCCCTCATCCCTTTATCCATCATTCTCTCTTCCATCCCTTTCGTCTCTTGCTTCGCTTCAAAGCCATAGGACTCAGAGAATTCTTTACTTATCTTATTAACACATGATACTATTTCTTCATATGTTGAGAACACATGGGAGACTATTTCCCTTCGAAATGTTGGCTTAATACCGTGAAAGATACTGTCCTTCTTACTCTTTGGATCATACGTACTGCTGGAGTTCACATTCCTTCTACTGGGCGCCATTTCTATACAACGGCATAAACTAGATTAGTTTATGAATCAAAATACATAATTCCATACTTGTAAAACACTTTACATAAATTGAACTATTTATGGATATAATCCATAATCATAAAAAGAAATGTTTTCTTTGAGGAAGTATATACTCATAACCCTTCATAGTGGTTTGTAAAGAAAATGAGAATTATCCTAAGCATATCCCCCGGGAGTGTCGTAACCAAGAGTGCAGCAAGGCCCATTGTCATGCACCAGTTCCCGTTCGAGTCTAGCTCAAAGCGGTGTTTTCGGGTTTTACCCCTAGGTACATCTGTGCCAGAGCCGCCTCTACCTGCTCGTATCCAGACAGGGATGTATTGCTCGGAAGAGTCATAACATCTCTATAATACCAAAATTTTAGGAAGTTCTTCTATACTAATCCTCAAAGTCTATCTTTGGGCTATGTGCTCTAATCAGAGTTTATCTAAATCTAGCTTCCAAGGTTAGTACTAAACTGCCTCTGATACCAACTGTAACGCCCCGACCCCAGCTACCCAGAGTCGGTGCATTACTTCGTAACATTGGCATGATCACAAAAGATCAAGTCTCGAAAGACCGATTAGTTTAGTAGCCTTGGAAACACTAGATACATTCATAAACGTTACATTACATCATAAAGTAAACCAAAACAACAACAACATATTGTCTTCATATCCCCTCAGACTATCCCTGCAGGTCATTCATAATATACTTCATCAAATCCTAGAAAACATTAAAACATTGAATGGGGTGAGCTCAGATGCTCAGTAAGGATAACAATATTGCGGAAGCTTTCATAAATAAACATTAGCATTTAAGGCAATGTATAACTAAAACAAAAGCCTTTTAAACTTGAACTTCAACATAATATGGCAAAAGTAAAATGAGATAATGCCATTTACTTCTTCACATGGATATTCTACTGGTCGAATAATCACATGCAATATCAATAACCACTTTCATAATGATGGAATGCATAATGCCAGACTATCATAACCACGTAGCCAAGGCCTCGTGCCAAGACCACAAATAAGATTTTGTCAAGGCCTTGTGCCAAGACACTAGTTTGTCTCATGAGACCTGCCGATGCATCGAGGAGCTATAGCGGGCTCCACCCGTCACTTATTAAGTCCAATGCATTCCTCATATGAATAGGTTTAAACATATCATAAACCATAACATAATCGTATCACATAAAACATGCATGAAGGAAAAATAACATTTCCACATTTCAATCACAGTATATCATAAATATATTTCCATAATAGAATCCTTTATCAAAACCATTTTCAATACCAAAATACATAAAAAGTATATGGTATTTATTTTATTTTAAAAACATTACGGCTTGTTGAGGAAGCCGAAGACCAAATAATACTCGCGGCGGCGGAAAAGGTCGTTTTCACCGCGTACGTTAAAAGAAACATTCCTTTTTGTCGTTTTGTAAAACGCTTCGTAGAAAAATATTCCTTTTGTATAAAAGTAAAAGTCAAAGGGGTTTATACACCGTATAAAAGAAAGTTGTGTGTAAAACAAAATATGCCTCAATGAAAGGAGATTGAGACGAAGTCCCATACAAAGATCATTTTTAAAATAAAATAGATATATTATGTGTATTAACTAGAGGTACACATAAATAAAGTAAAAAATACAAGATAGGACATAATAATATCATGACATAATTTGAAAGTAGGAGATTAACCCAAAGAATGGAAGTTGGGTTAAGAAGTTCCCTTACCTTGTGTCCGACTTGACTCAACCGTCCTTTAACCTCCTGGATAATAAACTAGAGTTAATATCTACCTTGTTAAGAACCATTTTCAATTTCATTATCCTTTTTATATCACTTATTACAATGTTATGAACATTATGTAATTATTTAAGTTAATAACGGTCGTTTTGTCGATCTTTGGTACTTGAGTCACAAATAAACTTCTTATAATTACAAGTTGTTCATGTGGTAGAATATCCATTATCTCCAGAATTATATTAATGATTTATATTTCATATATATATTATATATCCAGTATATACATTCATTTATAATATTACGTAACATTTAGAGGTAAGAAATGAAATGCACCGTTCATGGAGACGGTAAGCCGTACGTACGCATGAACGCTACTTTCATTTCAATTTCATATTTAATGGAACTAAATCATAATGATATAAATGTATAATATAATTCCAGTATAATATAGTGTATAATACCATTTACTCCATCCTTTATACATCCCACATATGGCATTAACGATTCAAATCACTTTGAGGGGGCGGTAGTCCGCACTTCCTAAAATGAAATTATCGCGTTTTACCCATAATGGAAATCATAAAGTAAGCCATAAATGAGAAATACAGAAGCATAAGTAAAACATAAACACATTATATATCATATATAAATATAGTGACATCTTAATGGCCACCTTTGAAGGTGTTATATGAGTGTTGAACAATCATCGTTTCGTGAGGCAGAAATTCGCCATCCACAGAAACCGTATGTTCTTTAACCATTAGATGTAGGTGTGTGTAAGTGTAGCTCGAATAATTCTTATAACAACATCCTAGTATATTGAGGATACTGGTGTTGTTACAAAAAAATTGAATAAAAAGAGTTTATGGGGTTGGAGAAGAAAAATAAAACAAAAAAACATTAGAAAAGACATTACCTCAAAATCGGGTAACTCTTTTTGATTTGAGCCAAAGGCTTCCTTGGGAAGAGTTCTGCCCAAAGTTAGGCTTCTAGGAGTAAGGGAGGAATGTTGGGAGAGTATTTGGGCAGAGGTTGGCCGATCCAAATGGCTTGAAAGTGTAAATGAGGTGGGATAGGTGGGGGCCTTTTATAAGTGGAGAGGAGGGGCACTTTTGGAAAGATTGAAATGTTACATTATTTCACAATGCTTTTCGGATTCTAAAGGTCCCACACTTATATAATTCGAGGCTAAGGTGATAAGGGTTCGAAATCTCCTCATCCAATTGGCTTTGGACAAGTGTAAGCCTTGGATTTTGCATTATCTTCCCATTTTATTTAAATCGTTAAATAATGAGGTCATCACTGCATCATCATGATGTCATAAATAATTTAATTTATTTAATGTCTAAAAATTATAAGAAAAATACTATGATGTAGGAAATCCTTTTAGATTTCTAATTAATATTTATAATCAAAATTTGGACTTGTGTAACCCCACTTAAAAATTGTTTTAGTAAAACATTTTATGTTTGTGTCATTTTTTACTTTAACATTAAATAAAAGTTATTTATGTCATTTTCTAACTAAAGTGGCTCCATGGGGTCCCCAAGTTGACCCATGGGTTGTCTTGGTCGGCCATGACTCATCCAATAGGAGTAGGACAAGTGTCATGCTCATCTCATATTATTATAACATTATTTGTACCTTAAACTACACTAATTACCTCTAATCGCGATTAAGAACTTAAAAGTTACTATTCACCAAAAAATTATTTTAATCTCATTGAACCACATTTTACTTCTTAATGACAACCATGTATGTCGGATTTTTGAAAATCAAATCACATAAGTGGTAATATTTCATTTTAACGAAAAATCAGTTTTTAACAACCACTTAGTGGTTTCACTATTCATCAAAAATTGAAGTTTTTCAGAATAAAGCCAAAATTTCACCCTAAGCTATAATTGATATTACGAATTCAAAAATGATTTCTATTATACAAAATTCCAAACATATTAGTTGAATTAATTAATTTTATAATTGATTCCCGCTGTCACAACAAATAGCGTGTTTTTAAGAAACAATTTATATCAAAAGATTGGCAATTGTTTATGTCCAATTTCAATGTTAAATTAATTCTAATGACCACCATTGGATAAAATGGTAAAAATATATTATAATTATACTCTAAAACCACTCAATAGTATAATTTATCACTATGAATTATTTTGATTAAAAAAGTTGTTTTAAGTATTTTTCACTATTCATAAAAATATTGAAGTTCTCAGAAAATTACAAAAAATTCAACATAGGCTAATTTCAATATTAGGAATACAAAAATAAAGTCCATTTTGAAATATAAAATTTCTATAATTTTAAAAAGTGGTTATTACTATTCATAACGGCTATTTTGATTAGTTGCGGTGTGTTAGAACTCGAACTTGCGTACAATGCAAGCTATTGCATTATTGAATGAGATGTGTATCGTGGAAGCTCGGGGTGTTACACATCCACCCTCCTACTATAGAGGGAAAATACTCGAGGAGTAGTTCATCTACTCATCACGTGGATCCCCTGGTTGTTGGACGAGGTGGTTGAGATCTTGTTGTGATGAGAGCCTTGTGAGGTATCTCGTAGGGTGGTTGTTTGAATTAAACCTTTATATTTCCTCTCTAGGTTGGTTTTGGATTATTGAGGACAAGAATGTTTTTAGAGGTATCTAATAAATGTTCTTAGATCCATGTGGATAGACCATTTGCGTGTTTCCAAACACCGAGGTGCTTAGTTGAGGATCAAAAAAAGTATGGATGACTATAGTTTCTAACAGATAGAAGAAGGGAGATTTTATGCTATGTAAAATTTTTACATGATGTGAAACTAGGTTTCAATTTGTGTAATATATCAGGGTTTGAAAAATAAATAAAAATAAGATGAAATTAATTTTTTCAATAGAAACCAAACCCTAAGGATTATACGAAATGAAAGGTGATTACACATCGTGTAATTCTCCATTACAGTTTTGTTTTAAGTGTTTTCAGCCACTCGTGTTATTCATAACCCTTCAGATTCAATGGATATCCAACTTGTTCTAGGGAACAAGGCATCCCCCTCTTCTAAGTTTTGGGTATTCCTTCATCAGGGATCTATTCTTAGCTTCTCTCATTCGATCTGTTGTGATATTTCTTTGATCCAAGGTATGTTCTACCTCCATTTTTATGTTTTCCTTGATCTATTTCCTCCTATTCCTATTTTACATGTATTTTAACTTGATATACATGTTTATAATTGAGTTTTTTTGGTTTGGTTGTGGCATGACGTCCTCAGGTGGATGCAGTTCTTGTGGGAGAGGTGATCGGGATATGTAATGTTGGTCTTTTCTTGTACGAATAACGTTTAGTCCCTTTTGAAGTAAGGGATTTGTTGATTCTTTATTTAATTACATGAAATTTTAGAGTTAGAATTATTTATTCCCTTGGATCATAATGAATTTAACCTAATAATTACTTGAATGAGATTAATGAATAGGATTAAATTGCTTAGTGATGTAGTTGTTTATACTTTGATAATAGGTTGCCACTTTATTTTCTAGATAGTGTGATATCTATGATGTTCTTTTTATTCTTCATTTAGCATATGGAATTGGTAATGAATGTAAAACCTGAATTAAATATTAATTAATTATATAAAATATTAAAGAGGTGTTTGTTGTTATTATTGTAGTTTGATGATTTTCAAATTGATGTAAGTACACATTTTAAATTGAATTGTTTAATAAACCTAAACAATGTTCATTATTTTTGATAAAATAATTAAATGCATGTTAAATTAATTGTTTAATTAAAATGTGATATATTGTTATAGATTTGTACTTAGGTTTCCCATAGTTCGAACATGTGAATAATGAATCGTCTAATTAAAGATGGAATACGAACTAACTGTGTGATAGAGGATATTGAATTTATAGGGATTGAGTTTCCCATTTTTTTGTAAAGGCCATGTTCATTGTTCATTGGATATGTGAGAGATCCTTGTGTGTGAAGGTTTCATGTCTTACTTTAGGGTCAATAGCCTGATTACTATGTTTGTTTCCCATTTCTTGTGATGTGATGTGATCCTGGGATGGCTGACTCAGGAGGCCTATTGTGGTATATTGGGTGGGGAGGCCCAGATGTGTTGTGAGCATGGGGTGGACGATATTTGAGGGTTGTTTTGGTATATGGGGTGGGGAGGCCCAATTTGTGTGGAAGAAATTGACTCCTTAAGTGACAAGATGTTTCCGTATATGCATGTAGGTATTGGTGAGAACATTAGAGATGATAGAATGACTCTAAGCCATGAATACCCATTGATATGAATGTTGGATTCTTGTTTGATTTTGTTGTTTGTCATATGGATATGTTGTTTGTTTATCTTCTTTCCTTTCCCCATTTCTTGAGGATGATAGATGTTCTTGGTTGTAAGCATTGTTCGGAAGCTTAGGATTTTTTCATAGAATACCTAGTAATATGGAAAGTAATGATGTTAATAAATGAATAAATGTTTAACCCATGGGGGAAAGACCTTGCTGGGATGTAATTATGAATTTATATTTCTAAGAAGTTGTGGACTTGGTTTGATTATGCCTAGAAGTTATGTAACTTTGTTATAATGTAATTGGAAAATGCTAATGGTGAATTAATGGTTAATGAATTAATGAAAGTGAAAATGATTAAAAGTAATAACCTAATTTAATTTATCTTCTTAAATGGTTGTCTTGTTATAGAATATAAAGTCTTGGAAGAGTAGTCGGTAGTCTGAGTGACATTAGTTATAGTTGAGTCTAAGACTATATTATTCCAACAGTGTGGTTGTGAGATATATTATATCATGTGATTTTTGTGTTTAAATATTCTACTCCACCATTTTGATTAGGGTAACTAACAACCCAAGTATTGTTATCCCTATAGGGGAGGGTGTTTTCCCCAACATATTAGTGGGAGGATGGATGGATGACTACCCCCTTTGGCCACACTCTATTCTCTTGGTTGTTACTTTTTTTGATATGCACAGTGGTTAGTTTTCCACATATATGTGTGTAGAGGGATGTAAGGTAATGTAGTTATATCACACACATATATTCTAGATATAGTTTCCTAGGGAATACTATAGATATAATGTGTATAGGTTTTGATGGTATGCAGATTCTTACTCAGTTTCTAGGGTATGATGGATTGAGTTATAATACCCGATGTTTGATACACATTATATGGTATATGATGGATCCAAGAAAATACCTTGTAACTTTTAGTTACATGGAAATGGTGGTGTGTTGTACAAGGAACGTGTTATATTGCTTCATCATGGTGTCTACATAATATCCATTTTGGAGAGAGATTCTTAGGACGTGCGATACTGGGGCAGAGGAAAAAACAACATGGGAAGCGGTAGCAGGGTACACTTGAGATTATTTATTATCTTATATGCTCTTGTAAGTGATACATTGTGAGAGTATTTAGAGAACGTTTGAGAAATTATTATACATGTTTAGGTGATGGGTTAGTTTCTCTTATTGTTCAATGTGATTTAGCATGCTTTCTTTACCTTTTGCATGAGAGGCTTCAAGGAGGATCCTACTGAGCATTCTATTATACTCACCCTATGTATTTATTATATTTTTCATTTATGTTGGATTAGGTTAGAGATTCGGAGGTTACTACTACCTTGGGGTTTAACAGGAGCTGTTTGGGCCTCATGGTCATTGTCAACATTACATTCTTTTGATACTTGTAGTTTCCTTTCAGTTGTAGTAGTTCTTTCCTGAAATTACATATGTGTACTATGAATTTTCTTTTTTATTGGAGTCTTATAAGATGTTTTTTGGTGTATATATTATCTCTCTCTTTAATATGAGTTATTTTAGAGGGTAATGCCTCCAATTTGTATGTTTATTATACCCTCAGTGCTAGTCACCACCCCAGGGCCTACTAGAGGTGGGAATCTGGTGTCACTGTCTCTCTTCTCCATTTTATTGCCTGATAGGGGTACACCTTGTGAGGAGGATGTTGGGAAAGAACTTTAATTCTGAAATTACATTAAAATTATGTGTTTACCCTTTTTAGGACACACTTGTTATTTTTCACAAACGTTTCTATGGGTTGATTATTTTCTTGAAACATTTTGTACGTATTCTAAAATATTTTTTATATATTTTTTTATTTTGATAATGATAGTGGGATCCCACATGAGAAGGAAAAAATGAATCCATTAATGAAGATATAGAGTGTATTCGATAGATTATACCTTACCTCACTATTTTCCATAACTTTTTTGTATATATATGTATTCAAGTGTTTGTGAAAATATGTTTTCTTGTATATTTATAAAATTTTCAAAATAATACAATAACTATTTTTATCATTTGTTTTAGAAAACCCCTTACCAGGCACTTTGTACCCATCCCATGTTTTAAAACTATTCTTTCAGAATTAGTGGATATGGTATGATGAATTTCTATGTGAGAGAAGTGAAGTGATGATACATTGTTTAATTTTTTATAAAATCTGTACATTTTTTATTGAATGTATTTTTTTATTCTAATTCTCCAAAACCTTGGCCGGTAAAAGATCCTGATATGAAAATTAAATGTTGTGTATTTATTAAGATTCTTAAATTAAAAAACATACATAAAATTTAGAAGGTCTGATTCTGATAGCTTGGGCTTGGGTATTTACAATTGGTATTAGAGCAACAATCTAGATAATTTGGGAAAATCAGATAAAAATTAATAATTTAAGTATGCATTCTTTGTAAAATTATTTTTCATGTGTGTAAGGTAGAATTGCGAGGAAAAAATTCAGTTAAGGAGGGAGAATTTAACACCCTAAGAAATTAAAAATAGAAATTTATTTAAATTGAGGATTTATTAAATACTTATAAATAAAACATTTCCATTAGTTTGAAATAAAAAAATATGACACTTATGATTTTTTTAAAAAAAATTATAAAAATTAATGGTCAATCAATTTCAAATGAAAACTATTATTATTATTATTATTATTAAGATAATATATTTTATAAATATATGAATAATATATTATGCTATGATTTTATAAATTTTTTAAATTATAAGTATATATAATTAATTTATTAAAAAAACACACTTTTATGTGTGTTTTAAATTTAATGTTTTTAATTATTTTCTTTAAAGGAAAAATAATTTATATATATATATATAATTTACACAGTTGTTTAATATGTATGTTTATATTAATATGAAATAAAAATAAATATATATATGTATAAATTTTTTTATAATATTTGTGCCATTATATATTTCAGTTGTTTAATACGTATAAATAGTTTCATATATTTCATTATATATATACATATATTATAAATCGTTATATTATATAAGTCTAAACAATAATATTAATGTTTCATTATATATAGTTTCCAATCGTTGTGTATAATATTATTATTACTATATTGAATAAAATATTATTTTTTTAATAAAAGGTGTTACATTATATTATATAATATATTTATAACATTATAAGAGAGATGTGACATGGGGAACCCAAAAGTCAAAAAGTGAAAATAATAGTGGGGAGAGGTTGACCTGTGGAAACATAAGATGAGAAAAAATTAATGTATAATAATAATTAGATATTATAATAAGGAAAGTGATGAGAGATAGCTTCTTTAAGAAGTTTCCTTACACATTTTTTGTTATAAATTTGGAGACACCTTCTTTTGGTGAGAACACACAGTCATACCAATTCTTTGGGTATATGTTCATTGGAAAGAAGCATTTTCCCTTTCTCTATTTTTATTTCCAAATCAAGTAAGGGAATTATTTTTATTTTCAAATATATTTTGAAAGGGTGTATTTAATTTAATTTCAGTTCTTGATTTTCTTTATGAAATTCTCTAAAAAAACAATTTAAATTCCAACATGTATTCATTAGAAATTTTATTTATATAATGGATTCAATTATTTTCAATTCATATATATAAATATGTAATATATATATATATATATAATAATGTAAAATCGTATATTTCTAATTCAATTTGTATACATAATATTTTGATCATGATGCAATAGATCTACTTTTAAAATCATTTTGTGTGAGGGTGTAATTAAATTTATTCTCAGCTTTTGGGTATTTATATTTTTTAAAATTTAGAAGGATATGCATCAATTATTTATTTTTAAAAAATTATTATATTACTTTTCCAAAAATTTAAGGGAGATTACATTTATTTATATCAAACTATGTGTAATTTAAAATACACACACACACACACACATATATATATATATAACAACGTGTGATTATGTAAGGGTATATCTATTTTGTCAATTATTATTTAAAATTAATTTATTGTGGTATAATGGAAGGATTAATTAAAAACCTAATCACCTTCATGAATTATTACTTTCAACAATTCCACTTACATATATGTATTTAACAAATTTTATGCTTTAATTAATTCTACCAATGAATATTTTCATTTATTGACATTTTGTTCAAGTAAGTATTTAATCTGTGACGATGAGTGTTGTAATTCAATACCAATACCCACATATATATATATATATGAAACATTTACTATCATTTTTATAATTTTATTATCAATTCATTTTAATGTTTCAAAAAAATAAACATAACATGTTATCAAATTTTATCAACATATGGGCATTTGATTTCCACATATACATGGCCACACCTTGTGAAAGTCATCGAAACATGCTACATATATAATAAATAAATGGTTTCAATTTAAATTTTATGGTTTAATTCCAATAATAAAAATAATTGTAATATTATTGGAAGTTTTTTCATATCAAACATGCATTATTTCATTTAGTATTTTATTCATGATTCACAAATAAAGATCTTAATTTAAAAAAAATTAATTCTCTTAAAATTGCCTTTTAAAAACTCTAGAGAATTTTTTTACAACATGTGATAATAATGATTATTTTATTTTAAAGAAAATAATAATATATATTTTTTAGAAATGTTTTGGGAAAATGATTATAAAGGCAGTTCTATGAGAAAATGTTTTAAAAAATGTGGCACTGGTGGTATAAGAGATGTTATGGGGAGTGAACCCGTAAGTATAAGCTAATACCTGTGGCCTTCTATAATGTTTTTTAAACATGGGCTGCAAAGTATCATTAATTTCCCACCAAAAAATTATTATATTTTAACGAGAATCCCTAAAGGAATTTCAAGTATAATAGTTTTTCAGAATGCTATTTTTATATATATCTATATTCAAGTGTTTGCGAAAATATGTTTTTTTGTATATTTATAAAATTTTAAAAACAATACAAAAAAGGGTTTTATCATTTGTTTTAGAAGACCCTTTAAAGAGAATTTTGTGTATATGCTATTTATAAAAACCATTATTTTAGGATTAGTGGATATGCTACGCTGAATTTCTATGTAGGAGCAGTGCAATGATGATACATTGTTTGTAGTTTTATTAAAACTATACATTTGTAATTGAATGTATTTTTTCATTCTAATTTTCCAAAACCTGGGCCAGTAAAATATTTTGATATGAAAATTAAATGATGTGTATTTATTAAGTTTCTAACATAAAAAATACACAACATTTAGAAAGGCTGAGTCCAGTAGCTCAGGCTTGGGTTTTTATACACATGTTATCAATTTATGTTAATAAGTTTATATAAAAAATTAATTTTTATTTATTATAGTTGTTAATATAGAATTATAAGGTAGGGTATTTTTGGTTTGGGACTCCCACTATTTAAATTCAGGGTTTGGACTCCCCATACATAATTTAGGTGTACTATTTTTACATCCACTAGAAAAAGACAGTTATTATTGGGTTATGATCCCCCTTAAAAATCAGTATAGTATAAAACATATCTATCACCAAGTATAGAGGAATAAGAGTAGACTAGGTTCACTTTGGACCAATCTACTAAAATAATTTATCTGTTCTTTATTATACTTTTCATTGATAATTAATTTTTTTTTAAAAAATTGGTAGTAATTTTGTGTAATTAATCTATCTATTTAAAATTTTAATATATTCTATTAACTCCATAAAAAATATTGCATCACTATATATGACCTAAAAATTAGTATGAATGGTTTTTACTTTTTTAATTTATAAAATCCTTATAGAGTATTTTCTTGTCCTTATTTTTATGGTTTATTATTATTTTTGATAACCTATTATTAGAACTCATAGTCTAATGATAAAAAATATTTAACATGGAAGGATTGAACACAAAATATAAATGGGTTCCTCAGAAACCCCCATACTTTGATGCCATTGACTATGGTTATTAGTAATAAAAAAGAAACATACCTTAAATAGGTAAAAATAAAACCCTATTTAATCATTGTAAGTTAATAAAAAATACCATATATTGAACTAAATACTCTTATAAAAATGATGCTTTTAAATATGTTTTGAATTATACACCGGAAAATATTTTTTATTATTCTATTAAGAGATGTTTGTTTAGGAATGTGTATGTATGTAAGACAACTCATGATATATGGATTATGTTGAACGTAACATATCATAAATGAAATAATATTATCAGAACCAAACATAGAATGCTTCAAATTAAGTACCAAAATTTCATGTTGGGTAAATATGAAAGAACAAATATAATGTTCCACTGATTCAAAATCATTTTGAATGGATTGAATTCCATTTAAAAAACTATATAGAAAAATGGAATTTTTGAAATATTCTTAAGAGGTCTACCTAATAAATGGATTGAAAATAATATCATGATACATAAATGTACCAATTTCAATAAATAGACATTGTATGAACTCATCAGATTAATTCATAAATATTTACTCTAATTAATGAATATTATGGAGGAAGATACTTCAATGAATAATGGTATTTATTTTAGATGCTATTAAAATTATACTTATTAATTTTCTTAATCTGAGGAATATAAATGTGAAAATTTAAAAAATGATAGTGTAATAAAATATGATTACAATTTGATATGGAAAAGGAAAGGTTCAAGAAAGGACCATGTAATGATAAAAAATGATTGAAAATATGATAAGGGTATTACATCTAAACTGGATGTAAAATTCTATGAATATAAAAATACAGGACATATAGAACAATATTATACAATGTTGATGTAATAAGGGAGTGATAAAATTTCTAGAATGAATTTAAATGTTATTATCGTACTAGATATAATTCCACTAAATTTTTTGATTAAATTAGTGAATATGAAAGTGAGAAAGAGTTAACCAGCCTATGTTGGATGGATGTAAATAAAAATGAGGCATGTAATGATTCTAAGTATAGTAATTATTATCAAAGTGATGGTTATAAAAATTAAAGTCATGTATGAATAAAAAACATAAAAATTATTTTTTAGGAGTTACTAAATTATAGAAATAATTTAAATAATAAAATAAGAGTATTATCAATGAAAGTAAGAAAGTCTATAAATAGAATAATTTTCTCAAGGAAGAAATAATTAATTATGCACATTTTTCTAAAATTAGTATCTTTGATTATTTTGAGTCTGTTATTTAGGAAAATGATAATCTTAGAAAGGATGTTGTTATCTGAAAAGAAAAATTATCTACTTTTGTTCAATGAAAGGAAAAATATGAAAAGATGGTAGTTGTGATGAAACTAAAAGATAGAAAAGTGTTTTTGGTTACAATATTTTGATTCCTAAGTTATCCAAGAATAATTTTGAATAAATTTCTGTTGAAAAGGATTCTTCTATTACTAGATTTAATTGGTTTATGCAATGTCATTATGCTAATTAATTTTCTATTAAATTTCATCAATATCTTTTCAATAATAGATTTATTATTTAAAAATATTTATATTTCTGAGTAACATAAAATAAATGTTTTAAATCTTTTTTGAAACCTCATAATTCTATTACAAACCTAGTTGGACCAAAAATAGAATGGGTACAAAAATAGTTCAATGTATGATTTATATTTTTTTGGATAACCACCATAATAGTCTCAAGGGAACATGTTACATGGACAATGACTATTCTTAGAACATTACCAATGACCTATAAAATTTCCTCACATATACCAAATACTATATAGGTTTTTTAACAATTCAAGTAATTTTTAAGATATGGAAAAGGGATTTGGTAAAGTAGGTATTTATAATATAGTTTTAATTTATAACATTTTATACAGTGAAGGTTTTAAATATAACATAATTAACATTTCAAAATTATTGAATTATATAATGAATTTAAAATTTAATGATAATAAATTATTAGTATTTAAATATGAAAATGTTTTCATTTATACTGATATAAATGATAACATTTATTCTAATAACTAATCTGATCTATCTAATAAAAATCATAAGTGATTCAATTCTATACAAATATATGATGTTGTTTGGAATAATATTTTTGGATACAATCATTCTTGAACGATACAAAAATTATCCAAGCATGGACTTGTTCTAGATTTAACCAAGTTAATTTTAATAAAGAATTGGTTTTTGTCATTTCTTCTTAAAAGTAAGAAATAAAAGTTATCTTTCAAATATATAGATATTTTTTCTCTTTTTGTACATGTTAAATTATTTTATCTTGATTTTTTTGGTCCTACAAAAAATGATAGTCTGGGCGGTAAGAAATATGTTTTTTTATTATTTATAATTTTAGTAGTTTTAGTTTTTTTTATTATAGGTATTATAGCATGAATGTTTGTCGAGAATTATTAATTGTTCTATGATTGTTAAAAATATAATAGTTTGATTTATTTTTTCTATTATAGGTGATAATGCATGATAATTTGTTATTTTTTTATTTTGAAACATTTTGTGATGAAAATGGGTTTTCAATTAATTTTAATGGTCTTAGAAAAAAAATAGTTTTACAAAACAAATATATAATTTATTCAAGAAATGGATCAAAAAATGCTTCCTGAATATATATTACCTAAATATTTTTGGTTAGAATCTATTAGTACTACATTCTATTTCTTGAATATTTTATGTTAGACTATTTTTAAGAAAACTCTTATTATTTTTTAATGGTAAAAAAATAATGGGTGGTTATTTAACTTTTTTGTTGTAAAATTTTATCTTGAATATGAAAGGTATTTCAGACAAGTTTGATTTTAAATGTGTTGAAGTTATATTTCATTGTTATTATTACAATAGTAAAGCATATAGAGTTTATAATTAGAATATGATTACTATTGAATAATCTGTGCATATGATGTTTGATGAATTTTGTGATGTTCAAAATATGTTTTATGAAATGTTGAAGATGATTTTAGGGATTTGAATTTTAGTGATGAAAACCTCTAAATAATATATATTTTGAGGGTGAGTAAGATTATTGTCAATCTGATCATAGATCTTGGAGGTTTCTCAAGGATCATCATATTTACAATTTTATTGGAAATCCTAGTTTTGATGTGATAACCAGAAACTATACTTTAGACTTCTTTTCTAATTATTATTTTGTTTCATATTGTGTTCCTAGAGATGTTTTAAATGATTTAAATGATAATAATTGAATTGTTTTTATTAAATAAGATATTAATTAGTTTTGTAACACCCCAGGTAAATAAAGAATATGACATTTTCTTACTTATCCAAATTCGTGAATAAAATATTAATATGACTTTAAAGGGGACTCTATGCTCGATGGTGTACCCAACACGCAACACCGAGTTTCTTGGGAATCTTACGTTGCACTCTAATAATAAAATAATATTGTTTTAAATGGTAGTTAACATGTAGCCGTTGTAATGGCGGGAATGGATAGAAATAACTAAAATATGATTATATATGTTTTTAAATGTCTTTACATTTATCCAATAAAAAATAAAGGCTTAAAATACGGAAAGAATTCGATTTTAGGCATATACGGAAAGAATTCGAGTTTCTTGGGAATTTACTTTGTGTAAATTTTTGGTATCTTTCTGATAAAGTTCATTTTTTTAATGAATAGTGTAAAATGTTGTATTTTAATTCAAAACCTCTTTTTAATCTAATTTATTTATATGATTAGATTATCTTTTGAATTGGTTTTAAAGTGAAATTATAATATATTTTTACCATTTAATCCAATAGTGGTCGTTGGAATTAATTTCACTTTGAAATCGGACTTAAACCAGTGTCAATCTTTTGAAACATACTGTTTCATAAAAACAAGCTATTTGCTCTGACAGCGGGAATTAATTATTAAATTAATAAATTTTACTTATATTTTTTGAATTTTGTAAAATAGACTTCATTTTTGAAATCGGAATATCAAATATATCTTAGGGTGAATTTTTTGGATTTTTCTGAAAAACTTTAATTTTTGATGAATAGTGAAACCACTAAGTGGTACTTATAAAAACTGATTTTTCCATTTAAATGAAATTTTTCCATATTTGTATTTTTAATTTCAAAAATCTGACATACATGGTTGTCATTAATAAGTAAAATGTGGTTCAATGGGATAAAAATAATTTTTTTGGTGAATAGTAACTTATTAACTTTTTAATCGCAATTAGAGGTAATTAGTGTAGTTTAAGGTAAAAAAAATGTTTTAATAATATGAAATGAACTTGACACATGTCCTTACCTCATTTTATGTGTAATGGCTGACCAATAAAAGCCATGGGTCAACTTGGGGACCCCATGGAGCCACTTTGGTTGGGAAATGACATAAATAACTTTTTATTTAATGTAAAAGTAAAAATGACACAAACATGATATGTTTTACTAAAACAATTCTTAAGTGGGGTTATACAAGTCAGATTTTTTATTATAAATATTCATTGGAAATATAAAAAGATTTCCTACATCATAGTAATTTGTTTATAATTTTTAGACATTAAATAAATTAAATTATTTATGACATCATTATCTGCCGATTTAAATAAAATGAGAAGATAATGTAAACTGTATGACCTACACATGTCCAAAACTTATTGTATGGGTGGATTTCGAACACTTATCACCTTATACACTAATTATATCAACGTGGGACCTTTTAAAACCGAAAAATTTTTTCAAATAAAGTAATATTTCTTACTTTCCAAAAGTGCCCCTTCTCTCCTCTTATAAAAGGCCCCCACCTCTACCTCATTTCACACACTCCTCAAGCCTTTGGATCGGCCAACACATGCCCATTTACTCTCTCCACATACCTCTCCTCATCCTAGAGGATTCCCTTTGGGAATAATCCTTTCAAAGGAAGCCTTTAGGCTCAAATCAAAAGGAGTTACACTTTTAAAGGTAATTCATTCTCTCATGTTCATTTGTTTTATTTTGCTTCTCCAACCCCCTAAAATCTTTTTATTTAATTCTTTTGTAACAAAAACAGTATCTTAAATATACTAGGATTTTGTTATAAGATTTATTCGAGCTACACTCTCACACAACTACATAAAATGGTTAAAGAACATACGGTTTCCGTGGATGGCAAAATTCTGCCTCCCGAAACGATGATTGTTCAATACTCATTTAACACCTTCAAAGGTGGCCATTATGATGTCACTATTTTTATATATGATATATAATATGTTTATGTTTTCCTTAATCTTATGTTTTTTTTCATTTTGGGCATACCTTTATGGTTTCCATTATGGGTAAATGCGATATCTTCATTTAAGGAAGTGCGGACTACCGCCCCCTCAAAGTGATTTGATTCGTTAAATACCATATGTGGGACGTATAAAGGATGGAACTATGATATTATATATGATATTATACTATAATTATAATATACCTTTATATCATCATTATTCCATTCTATAAAATACGAAATAGAAATGAAAGTAGCGTTCATGCGTACGTACGGCTTACCGTCTCCATGAACGGTGCATTTCATTTCTTACCTCTAAATGATTATGTAATGTTATAAATGCATGCATGTACTGGATATATATTACATATATGATATCTACATCATGAATACAATTCTGGATATAATAAACATTTGGCCACATGAACAACATGTAATTGTAAGAAGTCCACTTTCGACTTAAGAACCAAATATCGGCAAAATAAATATTATTAACTTAAATGATTACATAATGTTTATGACATGGTAATAAGTGATATAAAAGGAATAATGAACTTGAAAAAGGTTCTTAAGGAAGTAGAAATTAACTCAAGTTTATTATTCATGAGATTAAAGAACGATCGAGTCAAGTCGGACCCGAGGTAAGGGATCCTACTCCTCTTTTTCTTTTTAAGTACACACTTTTATGTCATTCCCTTTAAAGCTCATATTTCATGTTATTGGGATGATATTTTATATTACAATTACTATAATTTTTATGTTCATGTGATGAGAGACCCTATTCTCTCTCATCAATCCATTTTGGAAGTTTTGAGTGGCGCCGTTAGGCTGCCAAACTTTTGTAAGAGATCTAACCGCTCTCTTTCTTTTTAAGTACTCTCCTTTATGTCACTTATTTTGAGCTCCTCTTTGTAATGTTGGGGGATGTTCTTTTATATTACTATTACTGTACATTTTATTTTAATGTGATTATATAACCTATTTGATATCATCAATCCATATTCGGAAGTTTTATGTTGCGCCGTTAGGATGCCGATTTTTCATAAGGGATTTTTCATCTCACTTTTATTCCCGTGAGATTTATGCTACATTTGCCACAAATTCCATTGAGTGGTGTATGTACTTCCCATTATTATACTCTTTGTGTAATATACTTTCGTTTATGAGTATTTACATCAATGATCTATTGTCCTTCTTTCATGGGGTGTATGTTTTGAAAGATACCCAAGTCGGTAAGGGAACCATTCACCCTCCTCTTTTTTAAAAGACTTCTTTTGTTGGGACTTTTAATTTACATATTGTTATGTTGGGATATGTTCTCATATATCCTTATTGATGTAAATTTTATGTCCAAGTAATGAGATACACTTTTTATCTCTCATCAACTCATTTTTATGTGATGTCGTTAGGCTGTCAAGGGAACTTTTTAACCCAATTTCGATTTCTTTGGGTTCAACATGTAGTCATTGAATATGTCATCCATTGAATATGTGTGAATGACCTTTTATTGTTTTAAACTTAATATCCACTTATATTGGGTGTATTTATATTTGTCACACATATTTTTGAGATTGATTTGTCCTTAATTTAAGGATACCTTATTTATATGGGATTTCATCACATTTGACATTTCTATTAAGGGTTCATTGTTGTTATGCACCAATTCACTCTTATATGGTGTATATACTGTCCTTTGGAGTATTATATCATGAATCCATTTATTCTCATGATATTATAATGTTCTGACTAAATTTTATTCCTCAATTATTGTATTCAAGTGTCTCTAATTTTGGTATAACCCCTTTAACCAAAATATCGTTTTAAATGTTTTAATTATTTGTTCTTATTAATATCCATGTTTTCAAAATGGATTTAAGGATTTATTTATATGGATATTAATGGTTTAAAATTTTAAGCTTCAATGTGGTATGAGACACTTTGATTCAAAAATTTCTTTATTAAATGTTTTAAATGGTTTTGGAAATGGTTTCTTTTTTAATGGATTCATTATTTCAATATAATAAAATGTTATATTGTGATTGAAATGTGGAAATGTTATGTTTCCTTTATGCATGTTTTATGTGATACATTTATGTTATGGTTCTTGGGCATTGTTATGAAAACGGGTGGTTCCGTGATAAACTAAGGGCGGGTGAGCCCGATATAGCTCTCCAATGCATTGGGTAACGCGAAGGAGTGAAACGTTAAGGTTTCTCCGAAGAGATTTAGGGAATATATTGTGATGGGTATTCCAAACTTAACCAAGAGGGTTACTCCCTACGTAAGAATGTTATGAATGCCTCAAGTTACCTTTATGTCTTATGTTTTCTATGATTTATTCATGATTTGATATGCCTATGTTTTATGGGTAAAGTGTGATTTCATTATAATGTATATATGAACTCATGTTTCCTTTCCATATTTTTATAACTCTTTCTGAGCTTTTTATGCTCATCCCAAGTTTTTGAAATGTTTTTCACAGGTCAAGGGAAAGGTACATGATGTGATTATAGTGTCAAGTATGTGTCAAGAAAGAATCCGTGTTATTTTTTAAATATGTTTACGTTGATGGGAAGAATGAATACTATCTTTTATGTAACCACTTTTCCTAAATGTGGGTTGTAATGAATGTTTTAAGATCTAATTCTCTAAAACTCTAAACCTGAAAAGATCCTCAATGTGTAATCTTGTAATAACTCAAGATTAAGTAAGGTTTAAGGCTGGGGCCTTATAGTTGGTATCAGAGGTCGGTTTAGATAACTTTAGAGGTTAGGGTATTCTTTAAGCATAAGTGACATTACCATAATGGTTAGGATTTCAGAGAGAGTCCTAGTTTTAGATAAAGTGAATGAGTAAGTATTTCTTAGTGTTTATCTTACTCATTAGTACATGATGGTTTTGTTGATATACTCACACTGACCTTTTTGGTTTTAGTAAATGGTTGGATCTAGCAGGCACCAAAGTAACAGTGGATGTGAAGGAAACTGTGACAGCTTTTTGAGAAAGCAACTGAATGATATGGGAGCTGCAATGAGAACTCTTGTGATTATCCTCAACCAACTATCTGGAGTCATGATTGACCACCTAAACCTTAGAGATTTCTCTAAGGCATCATATATGCAAGAAACAAATCCCTACGGATGTACAGGTAATAATCATAAAGGGAAGTGTGTTCAAAGACCTATGTGTCAAAGATGTGGAAAGAAACACCTAGGAAAATGTTTCAAAGGGACAGAAATATGCTATAGATGTGGAAATGAAGGTCATAAAGCAAGAACCTGCCATGGAAAAAGGAAGCATCCAGTTGACTCGAGGAAAGGGAAAGAAGTTCTTTCTGAGGGATCAATTGAATGTTTTAAATGTGGTGTGCATGGTCATTATACAAACACATGTCCTATGAAGGAGTTTCGTGAATGGGGTCACCAAGAGCGTACCAATATTCGTTTACCAATACCTAATGCCATTCCGATTGAGGATGAAGAAACTGACAATGACCAATAAAAGGTATGTACTATTTCATGACTATTGTTTTCCTATTTTGGAAATCTTAGGATATGATTCATGATTTTGTTTGTAGGAAAGAGGTATTTCGGAATAAGTTGGAAAGGAATGGATAATTGATCATGAAGAATGTTGAATGAGTAAGATGTCAACATATAAGGGCTTCAAGAGTTATGGTGAAATTCTTAAGAGTATTAAGTCTCTTTTGATGATGGGGTTACATTAGAAGACTTTTTATATTATGTGCAACCCTGATGTTTAATATAGGGAAATTTTATTCAACTAATAGTTATCTTTTCTTTTGTGGACATAGTTATAAAGAACCATTTGGGTTTATATGATCCTTACTTTTAAGGTAATTATGGGTTACTATATGTTATGATTGAAGTGAAAGGCATGAGATAAAATTGAGGTTAAATTATGTTATGGTTATTTTTGATGATTTTATCCCTTTTGTGGAATGATTTGAGAATTATATAGTTTTGGAAAAAGGACAACATGTAGACCATGTGACTACCCGTCGCGTCGGACAACGCTGCGGAAATCGAACCCACAATCAAAGTGCAACTGGTATTTATCGCCTACCACTGGACTACGTGAAGTCCCTGGTTAGTTTGACTGATTATTTTTAGTTAGATGATTTTATGAATTAAGAGTAAGTTGATTTTGGGTTATTTATGAAAATGATTAACATATCATGGAGGATATGGGATTAGGTTAATTACTTTTCAATACGAGACTTTAGGAGCAACTGATGTTGTTTGGAGATAAATGTTACGATTTAACTTGGAAGACTATGTGACTAAACCCTTCAAACATTTGGTTTTCAATCTTATATTGGTTTACTTTTAAGAATTTTATGGACAAATTTTTTATCGAATGGTCCTCGTTGAACTTTGGGTTTTTCTGGACAAATTTTGGAGATTAAGCATAGATTTTCTTTTTAACGGGTTATCCTTTGCTGGATTATCTGACCTTGTACTAACCTTTTTGTTTTGGTTTTGGTTAAAGCCTAAAGACATGGGATGTATATAGTTATCTTTTGTGGATTAGGTGATTCTCTAGATTTTGATTATAGTACTCTTAATGCGAACAAGTCTCCCTAAATACTCGTCTTTTGGAAAAAATATGAGTTTGATTAAGGAATCTAGTAAAAGTTGAAAGTCAACATTATAAGTGATTATGTTTCCTTATGAATAAATTCCTCAATAAAAAGTAACTTAAAACAAAAATGTTGTCTATTAACTTTTCCTACTAGGGAATCGAATACCGTTTAACCCATCACAAGTTTGTGATTTTCTCATTGTTAACTTTCTCCTAGACATGTTTACTATCACTCTCCCTCAAGAACATGACCCTTTGCTTTTTCTTCCATGTCCATGTTTTTCTACATGGAATACTAGTATGGGTTAACTCAGGTGACCTCTATGCTTATCTTTCTTTATTTTAATGTGATTGTTTTACCGACTCTTGTTCCGATGTGGGACTTTCAAGGATGTTTCCAAGCTCAAATTTTAAAAATTGCGAGGACGCAATTCCCAAAAGGGGGGAAGGATGTAACACCACAGGTAAATAAAGAATATGACATTTTCTTACTTATCCAAATCTGTGAATAAAATATTAATATGACTTTAAAGGGGACGCTATGCTCGATGGTGTACCCAACACGCAACAATGAGTTTCTTGGGAATCTTACGTTGCACTCCAATAATAAAATAATATTGTTTTAAATGGTAGTTAACATGTAGTCGTTGTAATGGCGGGAATGGATAGAAATAACTAAAATATGATTATATATGTTTTTAAATGTTTTTACATTTATCCAATAAAAAATAAAGGCTTAAAATAGGGAAAGAATTCGATTTTAGGCGTATATGCCCTGGTTTTCACTAAAGGGTCACTTATCGCCTTTTGATGGTGAACCGTCGTTAAATATAGTTTTTTTCACTCTTATACATTCAATTGGACCAAATAACACTCTTCTTAATAACTGGGACATCAAAATTTACTTTGTGTAAATTTTTGGTATCTTTCTGATAAAGATCATTTTTTAATGAATAGTGTAAAATGTTGTATTTTAATTCAAAACCTCTTTTTAATCTAATTTATTTATATGATTAGATTATCTTTTGAATTGGTTTTAAAGTGAAATTATAGTATATTTTTACCATTTAATCCAATAGTGGTCATTGGAATTAATTTCACTTTGAAATCAGACTTAAACTAGTGTCAATCTTTTGATACATATTGTTTCATAAAAACATGATATTTGCTCTGACAGCGGGAATGAATTATTAAATTAATAAATGTGACTTATATGTTTTGAATTTTGTAAAATATACTTCATTTTTGAAATCGTAATATCAAATATAGCTTAGGGTGAATTTTTGGGATTTTTCTGAAAAACTTCAATTTTTGATGAATAGTGAAACCACTAAGTGGTACTTATAAAAACTGATTTTTCCGTTTAAATGAAAATTTGCCATCTTTATATTTTTAATTTTAAAAATCTGACATACATGGTTGTCATTAATAATTAAAATGTGGTTCAATGGGATAAAAATAATTTTTTGGTGAATAGTAACTTATTAAGTTTTTAATCGCGATTAGAGGTAATTAGTGTAGTTTAAGGTAAAAATAATGTTTTAATAATATGAAATGAACTTGACACATGTCCTAACCTCATTTGATGTGTAATGGAAGACCAAGACAAGCCATGGGTCAACTTGGGGACCCCATGGAGCCACATTGGTTGGGAAATGACATAAATAACTTTTTATTTAATGTAAAAGTAAAAATGACACAAACATGATATGTTTTACTAAAACAATTTTTAAGTGGGGTTATACAAGTAAGATTTTTTATTATAAAAAGTAATTGGAAATCTAAAAAGATTTCCTACATCATAGTAATTTGTTTATAATTTTTATACATTAAATAAATTAAATTATTTATGACATCATAATGATGCAGCGATGACATCATTAACTGCCGATTTAAATAAAATGAGAAGATAATGTAAACTCTATGACCTACACATGTCCAAAACTTATTGGATGGGTTTATTTAGAACCCTTATCACCTTATCCACTAATTATAGTAATGTGGGACCTTTTAAAACCGAAACACATTTTCAAATAAAGTAATATTTCTTACTTTCCAAAAGTGACCCTCCTCTCCTCTTATAAAAGGCCCCCACCTCTACCTCATTTCACACACTCCTCAAGCCTTTTTCTCGGCCAAACCCTGCCCATTTACTCTCTCCACATCCCTCTCCTCATCCTAGAGGATTACCTTTGTGAAGAATCCTTTCAAAGGAAGCCTTTAGGCTCAAATCAAAAGGAGTTACACTTTTAAAGGTAATTCATTCTTTAATGTTCATTTGTTTTATTTTGCTTCTCCAACCCCATAAACTCTTTTTATTTACTTCTTTTGTAACAACAACAGTATCATAAATATACTAGGATGTTTTTATAAGATTTATTCTAGCTACACTCTCACAAAACTACATCAAATGGTTAAAGAACATACGGTTTCCGTGGATGGCGAAATTCTGCCTCCCGAAACGATGATTGTTCAATACTCATTTAACACCTTCAAAGGTGGCCATTATGATGTCAATATTTTTATATATGATATATAATATGTTTATGTGTTCCTTAAGCTTATGTTTTTTTTTTCATTTTGGGCATACCTTTATGGTTTCCATTATGGGTAAATGCGATATCTTCATTTAAGGAAGTGCGGACTACCGCCCCCTCAATGTGATTTGATTCGTTAAATATCATATGTGGGACGTATAAAGGATGGAAATATGATATTATATATGATATTATACTGTAATTATAATATACCTTTATATCATTATTATTCCATTCTATAAAATATGAAATAGAAATGAAAGTAGCGTTCATGCGTACGTACGGCTTACCGTCTCCATGAACGGTGCATTTCATTTCTTACCTCTAAATGATTATGTAATGTTATAAATGCATGCATGTACTGGATATATATGACATATATGATATCTAAATCATGAATACAATTCTGGATATAATAAACATTTGGCCACACGAACAAAATGTAATTGTAAGAAGTCCACTTTCGACTTAAGAACCAAATATCGGCAAAACAAATATTATTAACTTAAATGAATACATAATGTTTATGACATGGTAATAAGTGATATAAAAGGAATAATGAACTTGAAAAAGGTTCTTAATGAAGTATAAATTAACTCAAGTTTATTATTCAGGAGATTAAAGAACGATCGAGTCAAGTCGGACCCGAGGTAAGGGATCCAACTCCTCTCTTTCTTTTTAAGTACACACTTATATGTCATTCCTTTTAAAGCTCATATTTCTTGTTATTGGGATCATATTTTATATTAAACTTACTGTAATTTTTTATGTTCATGTGATGAGAGACCCTATTCTATCTCATCAATCCATTTTGGATGTTTTGAGTGGCGCCGTTAGGCTGCCGAACTTTCGTAAGAGATCTAACCGCTCTCTTTCTTTTTAAGAACTCTCCTTTATGTCACTTCTTTTAAGCTCCTCTTTGTAATGTTGGGGGATGTTATTTTATATTCCTCTTTATGTACATTTTATTGTAAAGTGATGATATAACCTATTTGATCTCATCAATCCATATTCGGAAGTTTTATGTGGCGCCGTTAGGCTGCCGAGTTTTCATAAGGGATTTTTCATCTCACTTTTATTCCCGTGAGATTTATGCTACATTTTCCACAAATTCCATTGAGTGGTGTATGTACTGCCCATTATTCTACTCATTGTGTAATATAATTTCATTTATGAGTATTTACATCAATGATCTATTGTCCTTCTTTCATGGGGTTTATGTTTTGAAAGATACCCAAGTCGGTAAGGGAACCATTCACCCTCCACTTTTTTAAAAGACTTCTTTTGTTGGGTCTTTTAATTTACATATTTTTATGTTGGGATATGTTCTAATATATCCTTATTGATGTAAATTTTATGTACAAGTGATGAGATACACTTTTTATCTCTCATCAACTCATTTTGATGTGATGCCGTTAGTCTGTCAAGGGAACTTTTTAACCCAATTTCGATTTCTTTGGGTTCAACATGTAGTCATTGAATATGTCATCCATTGAATATGTGTGAATGACATTTTATTGTTTTACACTTAATATCCACTTATATTGGGTGTATTTATATTTGTCACACATATTTTTGAGATTGATTTGTCCTTAATTTATGGATACCTTCTTTATAAGGGATTTCATCACATTTGACATTTATATTGAGGGTTCATTGTTGTTATGCACCAATTCACTCTTATATGGTGTATATACTATCCTTTGTAGTATTATATCATGAATCCATTTATTCTCATGATATTATAAAGTTCTGACTAAATGTTATTCCTCAATTATTGTATTCAAGTGTCTCTAATTTTAGTAAAACCCCTTTAACCAAAATATCGTTTTAAATGTTTTAATTATTTGTTCTTATTAATATCCATGTTTTCAAAATGGTTTTAAGGATTTATTTATATGGATATTAATGGTTTAAAATTTTAAGCTTCAAGGTGGTATGGGACACTTTGATTCAAAAATCTCTTTATTAAATGTTTCAAATGGTTTTGGAAATGGTTTCTTTTTTAATGGATTCATTATTTCAATATACTAAAATGTTATATTGTGATTGAAATGTGGAAATGTTATGTTTCCTTTATGCATGTTTTATGTGATACATTTATGTTATGGTTGTTGGGCATTGTTATGAAAACGGGTGGTTCCGTGATAAACTAAGGGCGGGTGAGCCCGATATAGCTCTCCAATGCATTGGGTAACGCGAAGGAGTGAAACGTTAAGGTTTCTCTGAAGAGATTTAGGGAATATACTATGATGTGTATTCCAAACGTAACCAAGAGGGTTACTCCCTACGTAAGAATGTTATGAATGCCTCAAGTTACATTTATGTCTTATGTTTTATATGATTTATTCATGATTTGATATGCCTATGTTTTATGGGTAAAGTGTGATTTCATTATAATGTATATATGAACTCATGTTTCCTTTCCATATTTTTATAACTCTTACTGAGCTTTTTATGCTCATCCCATGTTTTTGAAATGTTTTTCACAGGTCAAGGGAAAGGTACATGATGTGATGATAGTGTCAAGGATGTATCAAGAAAGAATCTGTGTTATATTTTAAATATGTTTCCGTTGATGGGAAGAATGAATACTGTCTTTTATGTAAACACTTTGCCTGAATGTGGGTTGTAATGAATGTTTTAAGATCTAATTCTCTAAAACTCTAAACCTGAAAAGATCATGAACGTGTAATCTTGTAATAACTCAAGATTAAGTACGGTTTAAGGCTGGGGCCTTATAAGTTTTCTATAAATAGTGTTTGAACTTTTTTGTAAACCCCAATATATATGCATGTTATTGGAATTAAATGTATTTTTAGAAACAAAATGAATGAATCAGGTCAAAATGTCAAGAATAAAGCAAATCTTGTTTCTCATGTTTATTATCAAGAAGAATTTACAGACTTCAAGGAATATTTTTTTTCTATTTCTCATATGGAACATATTATAAATATATTATATTTTATATCTTTTAAATAATTAATATTCTTTGAAATTGATATTAAGGTATCATTATTAAATGATATTAATTTTAAATAAGTTTATGTTTCTCAACCCTCTAGTTTGGAAAATGAAAAATTATCAAATCATGTTTTTAAATTGTGAAAAGATTTATATGGTATTAAATAAACACCTCATTCGTTGTATTATAGGATTTTTTGTTGAAAAATAATTTTTATAAACGTAAAGTAGAACTAACATTGATTATCAAAAGGACTTAAAATTATATTTTAATTATTAAAATATATATTGATGATATTGTTTTTGGAACTTCAAATGATTTTATTTTTAAATTATTTTCTAAATTAACGGATAGTGAATTAGATATTAGTATCATAAGAAAAATCAAATTTTTAGCTCTTAAAATTAATAAAATAAATGATTGTATTTTATAAAATCAATCTAATTATGATAAAGAATTATTTAATTTTCTTGGTCATGATTTATAAAAAAAATTACAAATCCCCATGTGTATTAGTTTTGAATTAGATTATAATTTTTCTTTAAGGTCTATTGATTTTATTTTAATTGGAGGTATGATTGGATCTTTATTGTATTTAGCTGATTCTATAACTATTATAGTGTTTTATGTTTGATTATGTGCTATATTTCAATATAATCCAATGTAATCTTATGTAATGGATGTTAAAAATATTAATAGATATATTAAAAAAACTATTAGTACAATATTATTTTATTCTACACATTTTTTTGATTAAATTAGTTACATTTATTTTTATTTTGGATTACACAGACTTGATAGAGAAATTACAAGAATTATATACCATTTTTTTGTAAAAACATTATTTTCATGGAGTTTTAAAAAAAATTACTGACATAACTATTACCAGGAGTAAATATATTTCCACCACATCATGTTATTCACAATCATTATGTATTATAAAACCTTTGTCTTATTTTAATTTTTATTCTGAAAATATTCCTCTTTATTGTGATAATTCTTTAACTATTTGTATTTCAAAAAATCATTTACAAAATTCTTGAATGAAGAATTTTTTCACATGATTCATTTTATTCTAGATGATTTTATTAAATTAGATATAATTGTTAAGTATGTTCCAACTGAAAATAATTTTTCAAATTTTTTAATAAAACATTATATTTTTCTATATTTGATAAAAAATTGATCTTGAAATGATGGACATTTAGTTTTCAAATATATATGTTTATTTATCTTTTATTATGTGGGATAATTACTTTTTAGTTATCCAATATTTATTTTTGATAATATTTAAAAGGGGGATAATTTGTTAAGAAAATAAATATTTTTTTTAATTTCCAAAAGGGGAGATGGTTATTGGTGATAGTGAGTTTATTTCAATTCGGAGTATTTATATTTTATGTTTTTATCTTAAAATGACTCTAAATATTTTATTCTTTTTCCAAATAATATTTTTTAATTATATTTTATTCCACTTAATATTTTTATTTAATTATTGATTTAATTATTTTTATTATTAATATTATTTATTTATTCACTATTATTTATTAGTTAATTATTTTTTTTGTAAAACAGATTTTACATTTTTATATTTTTTTCTAAGTTCTTTATCTATACTTATGTAAGTTTGGAAAGAATTTTATTACCCTAAATTAGCTTTTTAAATCCATCTTTTACCTTCATGTTACTGGATTCTACCCTTACATGAGCTGTACTATTTTAATTTTAAATTTACATGGTGTTATAACATATCGTTTTGTAGTATATATAAAATTTATGTTACCTTTATGGAGTGAATTTATGTACCCTTACCTAACACTTAATAACCCTTACATAAGGTATGTAAACTCATTTATAACTTTACACATTTTTTATGTTACCATTATACAACCTTGTTACTTATACACATGTTGTAAAAATTTTATTTTACCCTTACTCGAGTTTTGAAAAATTCTTTTTATCCTTAAACAACATAGTGGTTTACCCTTATGAAAATATGGTTGTTCTAGATTACAATATTTTCACATTTTTATTGATATATTGAATTGTTTCAGGATTATGATAAGTGTTTAAATTGTTTTATTCACTCTATAAATCCTTATTAATAATATAAATTCTAGGTGACGTGTTTTTAAATTTTATAAATAGATTTATATGAAGATAAATGTTTTTTTCATTATTATGTATGCGCTTTTAATATGTAACTAAAAAAATTCAATTTCAATATTTTGAGTCATTTTGATTGTTTTTTGTTGTTTATAAATTCATATTAAATATAACACAGTTATTCAAAGTTGTACTATAATTTTTAACATATTTATAATCATTTTTGGAAATATTTATATCTATATGAATATATTCTACAATATTTTATTTTTTTGATTTTAAACATTTGTGTTGTGATATTATCATGAGATTTTCCTTAAACCATTATTTTTTAAGTGATTCACTATTATAAAAATTATTTCAATATAGTTTTAATTATTCATAATGATTTTGAATATTGGATGAAAGGTGGGTGATAATGTTAAAATGATAATATATATATATACATCTCTCTCTTTGATAATTATATAAATGTATTATTGAATTTGAATTTTAATTTGAATTGCATAAACTTTTAATCAACTATGTTATGTTTATTTTTTTAATGAGTTCAAAAACTTCTCAAAAGTTGACTATGAGATATAGAAATATAAAAACTATACTTTTTTTATGTGAGATTATATATTTTCAAGTTCTATTTTGAAAAATGTGTTGTAGTGTGATACTGTGAAGTGATGTGAAATTCTTCATGTGTAAAACATTTTCTCATATGTTGGATGATCTCTCAATGAATGTACAAAAAATAATTTGGATTCTAATAGATTGAAAATATGTGGTGATCTAGTACTTAAGAACCAATACATTTTCTTCTCTTGTTAAATCATCAAACTATTTAGTCATTATTTTGTTTGATTATTACACTACTTCATATATCTCACTCATGGTCTCACATTTCAGGTATTCATTTTCATAAAAACTAATATTTATTTATTTGGGTTACGACTCCAATATTCTAAATTCAGGAAAATTTGGGCAGTGAAATATGATATATAAATCCAAGGTTGTTATTAGGTTAGGAATCTACATAAAAAGTAATGTTCCATAGTTATACTTCCAATAGAAAAAGTAGGTTTTAATTATTTTATAATTCTCCTTCATAAATCAGTATAGTCCACAGCATATCTTATACCGATTAGAGAGTTTTTAGAGTAGACTACATCCAATTTTTATTAAACTACTATAAATATCCTTGTGTTTTTTATTTTATTCTCCGATGATAATTAGTTTTTCTAAATATATTTTTTAATAAATTTATAAAATTAATCCCACTCTTTAAATTTTTAATCTAGTCTATTCACCCACCTCTATACTATCTTTAATCAACCTATCTGACCTAACTGTGTAATGGTGTATTATGGTTTTTTTGGATAAATATAATGTATTATTTATGTTTTTAACATAATATTCTAACCATATTCTATCTTTATATTTTTTGAATTCAATAACAACAATTTTATAGAAGATGAATTTAATGGTATTTTATTTTTAATAATACTTTATTAAATGATTTAAAATTCATAAAGATATTAAAAATTTCCATGTTCATGAGATGAGATCTAGAATTTCATCAATTTTCCACTAATGGGTCACTGTTTATTTTTTAGAAACATTAATGACCCCTAAAGAGTAAATAAAGTTGATATCACGATAATCATCAAAAGGGTTAAAACTGAAAGTTAAGGGTTAAAAAATAGTCTAAAATTGTCAAAATTTTATAGGATGAAATTATTTGTAAATATGTCAACACTGTATTTTAAATATTTCATTTTAGAGCCACTTGAAAATGAAAATTATTTTAAATTAATTTAATACTTTAAGTAATTCCAAGGGTGCCCCTCTCCTCTCGTATATATGGAAACCAACTCTATTATCTTCCTCAAACTTATTGAGACACTTATCATAAAAATAATATAAAAACAATATTCCAAATATTATCATATACATTTTATAGGTTGTGGTAATATTAAAATACAATCCCTATGGTCATTGAGAACAGATCTAAAGGAGGTACTTCAAAGAGGAGGTGATCATACTAACTATGAATTTTTGTTTTACTACTTCTTATAACTCCTTAAATTATGTCCAAACCATTAAAATATAATAACATAAATTTATACCATATACTAATATGTAATTATTTTAATGAAATAACCTTATTAATCTACATTTCATCATGTGGAGAATAAAAACATTATTTGTGCATACTTGTGGACTACCACATCCACGAAGCGATGTGTTTCATTTTCTATAACTACATATCATTGTTGTTTATAATGATGTATTTAATGTATATATGATATTAATGAAACAATAATCATAATTTAATGATAATATATCAACGATTTTCTTATCCTTCCATCTTTTGGAAAATTGTATCATCCATTATGAATCTGTATGTATTACTACCTTCACGAAGCGATATAGTTCATTATTCATGTATTACTTTCATGAATAGTTATAAAATTTTATTTGGACTATAAAAAAAATAATTCAAGATTATTCTTTTTGATATGATGAAATGATGAAATTATTGACCAAGATCAACTTATCAAAGTTATTTTGAAACTATGAAACAAACAACTTTAAAAAAACCATATATGAACGTAATAAAATAAGTATTTAAATATATCATTTAGATAAATGAAATAAATTTATTAATGATAAGGGAATAAAAATAGCTAATTTTTATTAATAATGGAAATAATTAATATACGTTTATTATATAGTAGATAAAGGACCTACATAGTATGTCTGGACTTTAGGTAAGGGGTTCTTAAATCAATTTCCATTAATTGAGTTATACTTATACTTCATGGACTATTTTATGCCAATATTTTATGTGAAAATAAAAATAAATTTTATATCTTATAGTTAATATTTTATTATGTTTTTTTAATTATTAAAAACTTTCAGTTAATTAATTAAATTCTAACTCAATGATACAGTCTTTGTAGGGAATCATCATCCCAAAATTTTATCTTTCAGACACGAATTTTATTATTGACCTAATTAATTTTATAAGGTGTATATGATTGATATTGAAATATTATATCATGAATGTATATTTTATCATGATATTTAATGTCCATTGTAAATTCTATCATTCATGAGATATTGATTCAAATGCTGTAAAAGTTTCAAGTGTTTGTAAGGTCTCAATTTTAGATCATTAGGGAATGATTCATTTTATATGGAATAACTAATACCAAATGAATGTATTTTGACAAATAAATTCATCTAAATTAGGTGTTTTATATATTTATGTTATGTTCCATTATTCAGTGGATGTTGGATTTATGTATTATCCAATTTGTAAGGGTTTCTCATTGCAAACTTCCTTCTTTGAGACATGTTTTGATTTATGACCATATATTTATTTATATGATGTATACATTGAATATTAAAATATATTATCATGAATATTTTTATAGTCATGTTATTTTATTTTCCTTATTACATAATTTATTTTAAATGGTTCTTTTATTTTAAAATGATGATAATAGGGTTTTCTTTATAAGTGGTTTTTTAATCTTTTTAAACACTCATAACTAATATCTTTCTCCATGTTCATCCTCATATTTCAATAATGTTATTTTGTGAGCATAAATTTCTCCTAATGTTATTTTCCATGATATTTTTAATTATTATTGAATTATTTAAAATTATGTTTCTTAAATTTTTTTAACATCCCATGTTTCTGGAGCGGGCCAAATTCCTTGACTGTGTTGAACTTTCAGAGTTCGGTGGGAATAAAATTTATTTCTTATTAAAAGGAACATAATTTAATTTTTTTAATTGAAACAAGGACTTTATTTTATATAATTATCTATGATTGTAATGTTTTATTGGGATTTAGTCAGGTTTCAGGTGTGTTAGAGGCTGAAAACCCAAACATTACAAATAGCATATACTACGGCACATAGTTTGGAAAAACCATTTAGACATCTAAGAGTAATAGTTTGACCCATTTTTGTACTAAATATGGTTTGAGAAACCATATAATATTGTTTGAATTGTGGTTAAATACCTCTAAGTTTTTTGAAAAGGTATTTTTCACGGTCGGCACACAGTTTGAAAAACCAGGCACAAGTTGCATGTTTATTGCCAAATAGCTAGCACCCATGCACTGTAGTGCCCACAATTTCCACATGGTTTTCCCAAAATGTGTGGAATAAATTTTTTGTGGTATATATCATGAGAAATAAAATCTGAACAGTTTTTACCTAGTATGAAAACAATGTGATCTTATTGGGAAAACATTAAAAAGGTGAATTTATGATTTTACTATTCCTTATATAAACATGTTCTATCCTCCCTTCTCCATGGGTCACACACAACATAGGAGGATTCCTCTTTTCTTGTTACAGATAGAGATTTATCCATATTCTCGATACGACATCTATTTCATGATCCATATGTGTAATTGGATCCCTATTGGTAAGGCCCACCATACTCTGGCTTCAATTATTATTTTTCCTCTCTATACGGTGCGCCAAATCCATGAAAGTTCTTTTAACCTATATTCAGTGTTTTCATTTAAAACCCCAATATCTTACAAATGAATATTAGTTAGAGGATAATATCATATAAGTGTACATCTACCAACATGAGGTAGGTGGATCTGATCTTTCATTGTGATTTCAAGTGTGTTGGGTGGTAGCTTTTAGCATGCCATTGGGTAGACCAAGAATGGCACTATAAATTTAATGTTTTTATTTAATTAATGAATTTAATCCAATGTGATACTTCTATGTGAATTCTAACAAAATTCTATAAATTATTTGAACTATGCATGGGGATTTTTACCCAAGGTACTTAGGTTGGGTGTGCGGATTATATTAATTGAATTGTGTTTTTTAAATTTAGTTGATTTTTTTATAAATATGAATTACTTGTGATGAGATAAATGGGATCATGATTGGATTGGCCCAAGTATTGTGATGAAATCATCCATCTAGATTGAGGCAATATGATCATCATGTTTGGTGTGGCCAGATATATATATATATATATATACACACACACACACATGAGTGATCTTGATCATAGGTTAGGAGAATCAGCCATTAGTTATATTGGTAAGCTCGTTAGGTTGCAGACGTGACCCAATAAATATGTGATGATGTGGCTATCAAGTTGAGTAACATGGTCAGAGGGGAATGATGTGTTAGAATAGTGTGGCATAGGTTCTTATTTGGTGATTTTCACTCACCAATGTTGGCCAATGCGTCATTTAGAGTCGTTTTAACACTAGATGTCTCAAATGTTGAGGTGGTATTGACTACACATGTGGGTAGGGGCCTCTGGAAGTTTTGTCATAAAAATTTTGGGTGGAGGTGATTTCCTTAGAAATCAATGGGGATGGTGAGGAGCCATCAAATGATAGTGATGAGACTCTTAGTTGGGGGCTAAGGATTACCATAATTGAGGCTGTTGAGCCAAGACTATTTTAGAAGGATGGATATCGTTGTTCATCCATATGATGACTGTTGAGTAGATAATAATCTTAATTAGAGGATATATATAACTATGCCTCAGATATTGGGCAAATGGATGATGAGGTTTAGGTTGAGCTGAGGTCCATAGGACTAGGTACAAGATTGGGGAATGCCTTTGAGACTTTAGTGACATGGAATAGACACTAATTGTCAGTTGGAACAAGATTCCACTAACCTTTCAAACTGATGTTTCACTAGGAGAGTTTCAAATAGAAGGATTCCTTGGGATTTATGATAAGTATCCACTCCTCAATAGTATTTAGGCATTAGACAATGAAGGTGATAGATTCGTATTGTCTGTTGAGTACCATAAAAGCTTTTGTTTATATAAATATATGTCATGTATTTATTTATTTTTAGTATAAACCAACATTATCACAAGTTTAATATAGGAACATGTTGGTGGTGACTTACTAATACAGGTTCCCTCACCTAACACAGGTCATTTGGGATGCTTGTAAATTTTATGCCTTTCAGTTCAATTAAGGGTTCAAGATCTAGATCTATAACATAGAGTTTTCATATTTGTCATGGGGTGAATGGAATGGGACCAAGGTTTCTTTCCCTATTTGGAGTTCTTCTCTATTTTTTTCCTTATATGATCTTTCTTATGTATATATATATATACATATGGTTTCACATGGGAGTCCCTTTTATTCTTACTATACTATAAGACCTGTTATGTAATAAAAATATATTTAGTAGATAAAAATAGTATGTTTGGATGGTTTATTTTGTTCCTCTTCTTTTTATAGTTACTATTCACATATTGTTTTATATTTCCATGTTTCCTCCATGGGTGAGTTACTAGTCCAGATTCTATATGTTTTTTTATTTATGCCTATTTATATTTATATATATAATTATTATATCATAACTAGAGGGTTTAGTCTTCCCACTATCACATCTTTTCACCCTCACTTATAGTTGGTAGCCTATGATGTTTGAGGAGGCATACCTATAGCCAGTGAAACATGGCCCAATCCACTTTCTGAGTGGCTAAACAGGTTGGGGAAATACAAATGGTATCTAAGGATTTTTTTAATGGGAATAATGGTACCAAAAGATTTTATTCTCTTCTATTTTTAATTTTTTGACTATATTTTATAATATATAAGGATGATGTAAAAACTAGGTTTAGAACTCATTTTTGAGTGCTTTCAGTCCCATTTATGGGTATATGAAGTTACGTAGGTTGGAATTAGTGTTCTTCCTTTATCATTTTAAAATTCATATGATTTACACCTTGAGAAATATTATTGTATATGGATATTTCCTATTATGATATGTGACCTTGAACTTGTATGGTAAGGGGGAGATATTGGACCCCTGTCTGAATATGTAAAGTGAATGTTTGTTCTGTTTATTTTTTACAGGAACATAATATAATTTAATATAAATGCTTGTGTCCTGATATAAAATGTGTTTGAATATCATTGGGGACCTGGGTTATTCTAAGAAGGTTTGAGTGGTCTAAAGTTTCAAAAAGGAAGATAAATGGTGTTTTCCTAGATAGACTCTCTTTGGTGGAATCTTACTCAACCATCCCAGGAAAGTGAACCTAATGAAATATGTTTATGATATGTCACACACACACAAACATATATATATATATATATATATGTTTGTGTATGTTCCTAAATCTTATAGGAGGAGGAAGAGATGATGATATGGGGTGATATTGATCACCAGATTGGGCGACATGGTAGTTGGTTTCCAGCGATGTTATTCTTTATGATGGGCATGGTGCAAGGAATACTTGATACATGGCTATAATATGGGTGGGTAAGGAGGTCAAGAGGTTGGGATTTCATGAGACATGGTTTGTATGGGGAAGGTATAGGGTAGTGAGATTGTGATTCATATTACTGATTTCCCAATATTATATATATATATATATATATGTGTGTGTGTGTGTGTGTGGTTTTTTTTGGGTTGTATGACCATGTATTGGTATTCCATGGGATTCCACCTTGATGAGATATTATAGAGATTCATACATGCATTGATGTGGTGCCATTAGAGAACATATCGGTTGAGTCCCCTAAGGGTCTGGTAGATCATGAGTTGTAGATATAGGCTCTAATGAAGGGGGTCATCAGCTAGATTTGATATCGTTTGGGTCATGGTGGATGAGACACTTAGATCAATTCTGAAACATGTTATCTGGAGTATTGATTGGGGTGTTTAAGGACTAGATCTTTCCATTGAGTATCTAACATGGTATTTCCAATCATAACACCTACTATTTTTTCAAGGTGAGGGTGGACCATAGGTGGCTAAGAACTAGATTGAATTGATGCAGATCATCTTCGAGCAGTTTGAGACACCCAAAGGGTGGAGGGTGAAGCTAGATACATATATGTTCATAGGACTAACTAAGCACTGGTGGGATGATCAGGTCTAAGAAAGTAGACATGAGGAAGTAGATTGGATGAATTTTTAGGCTAGGTTCTTTAAGAACTTATTCTCATATATGCCGAGGGATGAGAGATTTTAGGGGTTCTTTAGCCTATAATTGGGTGACATGTCCATACTGAACTAATAAACGATGTTCAATGAGTTTTCTCACTTCACACATGGCATTGTGGGTGACGACACCTCAAGGTTGAGGAATATTGAGGATGGTTTACAACATTCTATATGGGTGTAGGTGAATATTTTCATGCTGACCTCAGTGTTAGAGATGGTGAATCAGGTGCTCATAGTTGATGGAAATTTTATTGATTAGATTTATTAGTCTCAGGTGATGGAAACCTTTTATTTTAGTGGCTATGCTTCAAATAGAAGGAATAAAGGCTGAGATGAGTTCCATTAGGGAAGTCAGGACAGAGAATCAGAAATACCACTAAGGAGTTGGTCTTTGATGATGTGATTCTAGTGTGGGAAGCCAGAAAATGTCTAGAATCTATCTGACTAGTCTCCATAGGAGTGCTGGTCATGTGTACAGGTTGGTAATCTGCATAGTTTTTGCAAGAATCCTTCTTAGAAAACTGATAATTAGAGACCACGATATATTTAGGTTTTAGAGATTAGAATAGGAGTAGTACCAGGCGATGAAAGCCAAGTTTCAACTTCATGTGTAGGTCATGGAAGAGATAGCATGACCAAGTAGTGGGGTTAGTGGACAGTGGCTTGGGTACCACTGTATGGACGTTATGCTTCAAGAATTCGAACTTTAATCTTGGTGAATATCTTGTAGCTACTAGGGTAACGAAATGTTGGGGAGATGAAAATGGTCATAGGTATGCTATGGGAATGATCAGGGTACCTTTTTATTTTATATTAGAATTCCATTATTAGAGGAATGTATATTATGGGTGAATGAGGTTCACAAGACATATAATTGAACTAACCATACACTAGTTAGTTGGTGGGAATCATTTTTGATCCGTTATGTATATATATATATATATATGTATATATATATGAGCTTTATGGAACTGGGATGATTGATGAGTGTTGGCATTGGGGAATCAAGGCGATGTGGTTAACTAGAGGTGCATTGGAATCTGCGATCTAGTATGATGTGGGACTTTATTGAGGTGTAAGTCACCGAGATGGATTTTTGGGAAACCTTTAAAATATGGGACCTCATAGGTGCTATGTACAAATTTGGCCTGTGGTGGGCATCAATGTATTTTTGGATTTCGATTGGTGTCAGGTATGACATGAGAGAACCTAATGAGGTGCATACGTGACACCGCATCACAAGAAGACCTTGAGTCTAGGGATGGTTAGTGGAACATATGTTTTCTTTTAGTTTGGGGTCAGGATGTGACTGGGGTAGGTAACTCATAAGGCGGGGAGCCACATGAGGTAGTTGACATATAGAATTCTTTACCAGGGTAGTTTAGTGTGCTTTGAATGAGATGGGATTATTCTATACCATCACATATTTGTATTTTATAGATATGGTATGAGCTACGTTAAGGTGGGGCAAATGTAATGTCGTGAGTTTTTGGGGTGAGTTAAATTCCAATCCCTTTTTAATTTTTTTGGAGTTTTTTTGGGTAGAACAACTTATTTATCATTCAATGAAACGTAATTATGAGTTTTTCTTTGACCCAATTCCTTCTTTTTAGATGATCCTCAATTATTGACATGTTTATTAGGGGTTTAGTTGGGTTTCTTGTGTATTGGAGGGTTAAAACCCAGACATTACAAGGTGCACAAATTGAGCCACATGGTTTGGATAAACTATGGGGCCACTTAGGAGTAACTGTACATACACTTTAAATATTAGGAAAGGATTAAAAAATCATGCATGATGGGGTGCACAACCAAGCGAGACCTATGCTGTTTTTAGAAGAGGTAATTCAGATAGTCTATTCATAGTTTGAAAAAACTTGGGTATGTATCACACTTAGTTCCAAATAGGGAGTACCTATGAAATGTAGCACGCATGGTTTTTGCATAGTTTTTTATAATTGTGATGGCTAACTGTGCATGGTATGGCACCTGATTAGTAGTAGCTGATGGTTTCCCCATAGATTGGAAAACCATGTGGCCTATTAAAAGGTTGAAAGTTTTATTTCTCCCTTCCTTATATAAACTTAATTGATCATCGTTCTTAATATGTGGGTCATGCACAACAAATGAGGATTCCAATCTATTTATTTTAGATAGGGATTGATCCATATACTCAATTTGGAATCCATTATATAATCTTTCTTCAATTTAAGATATGTGTTAGTATGTATCACCATCCTATTTCTTATTTTCTTCCATTCCCTCTTCATACAGTGCACTAAATTCATGCAAGAGGTTTTACCTTATTTTCATAGAGTTTGTCTAAAACTCTAATTTCATCCAAGTAGTTCTGAGGTAGAGGCTAATATAGGACAAGTAGACATATCCCAACATAATATAGGTGGTGATTACCTTTATTGGTGATTTAGTGAGTGTTTTCATGCATGCCTTTTGGTGCGCCGTCGAGTAGAACAAGCAAGACCATATAAATTCAATGTTTTCCTTTAATTAACTATTTAAATTGATGAGAGATGCGTATGGGAATTATAACTCAATTTTAAAAATGTTTTGAGCCATGTGAGGGGATTTGGACCTTGGGTAGTTAGGTTGGGTGTGTCGTTTATATTAATTAAATTATTTTTTATTAATTTGAGTTGAATTGTTTTATAAATATGATTTTCTTGGGATGAGATCAATAGGACCGTGACAAGATTTTACTAAGGATTGAGATAAAATTGTTCATCTAGAATGTGGTGATATGATCTTCAAGCTAGGCACAGTCTGATATATATATATATATGTATATATATATGAGGGATGTTGATCAAAGGTTGGGAGACTAGGTCATTGGATGAGGTGGTTAGGACGTCTAGTTGTGGGAATGGCCATGGATATATAGGATGCAATGGAAATAAGATTGATCAACATTTTCACAGTGGAAGAAGGTTCCAAAATAGTGTGGCACATGTTCTTATTTGATGATTTTTGCTCACCCATGTTGGAAAAATCACCATTTGGAGTCATGTGCACCCATGATAACTTAGATGTTGAAGGGATATTGACCAATCATGTGGTAGAGGACTCCATTTATTTTTGATTAGTAATTATCATTGTAGGAATTTTTTGTAGAGATTTATTGGGATAGTGACGATTAATCAATTAATAGTGATCAGACTATCTATTGGGGGATGAGGCTCTACATACATGAGGATGTTGGGCCATGACTAGTTTGGTAGGAAAAATTTCATCATCCATTGGGATGTTAATTGTTGATCCTACAAATATATTAATTAGAGTATAGATATCAAAATGACTTAGGAATCATTATAAGGGATGATGAGGTTTATTTTGAATTAGATCCATGTGGCCAAGTACATGATTTGGGCATGCCTTCCGGATGTTGGTGACATGGCACGAACATGAGGTGTTGGTTTTCACATGGTGCCGATGACTTTAATAGTGGTGGAACTTGAGGGATCACATAGATTATTTTACATCAAGGGATGACTTTAGATTTATGATAATTATCCTATCCTCTATAGTATTCTATCATTGAAAAAATTAGGTGATAACTTGTTGGTGGATGTTCAGTAACAGGTAAGCTTGTGTTTATTTAAATTCATGCATTGCCATTATTTTTTTTGTATGAAACTTCCCAATCACAATTATATGATAGAAACACATTGGTTTTGATCTAAAGTGAATTGTTCTTAGACAATACACATGACCTTCGAGACACATATAGATTTTAAGCATCTTTATTTAGGTAAGGGTTCGGGCTCTAGAGCAAGACCTTAGAGTTGGAATGTTTATCACGTGATGGATGAAAAGGGACCTTTGGTTCTTGCCTCATCTAGAGTTATTTTCTATTTTTTCCTTATATTATCATGCTTATATATATGTATATACTAATGGTTGGCCATAGGAAACCATTTTTTACTTATTGTAGTATATGACCTGTTATGTAATAATGATCTGTTTAGTAGCTACAAATAATATTTCTAGATTGTTTATTTTTTTATGTTGTTTTTGATTAGTTATGGTTACACTATTTATTTTTATTGTTGTGTTTCCTCCATGGGTGGGATATTGGTTCAAATATTTTATGGTATTTTCTTTCTTTTGTTATATATATATATATATAGTAATAATAATTATTTCATCACCAAAGGGTACAAGCTCCCCACTATCACCTCTTTCCACCATCACTACTAGTCGGTATCCTTTGGCATTTGTAGAAGCATACATACATCCATTGGTACTCGACCTAAATCACTTTTCATGTGGATAAATAGGTTAGGGAAATGTACAATTTATGAATTCTCCACTTTTTACTATAATTACAAATTTTTTAAATGAATATTTATTGTTAATTTTTACAAAATGAACCAATTTTTCAACCATCATGACTGTTCTTTTATTTGAATATTAATTTATAATTTTATATGGTTATTTTTAAATAAAATATGTTTCCCAATATTATTAGAATTTTTATAAAATATTATCAAAAGAAAATGATAGTTTTCTCCCTTTCTAAATATGTTTCTTAAAAATTATTTTAAATGAATTTTTCAATTTTTGAAATATCTTTTATCAATTTATTATGATTCCATATGTTCTATTGAAACCATCCTTATTATATCTCTCGATGGTTTATGATTTTTTTAATGATATAATCATGGATTACATTTATTTTCCATTGGTCAATGAAGAAGAAAAATTGATTGTTGCTTTCAAGGGTTTTAAGATGAAAAGTCAATGATTCACTTTTTTTATATTCTATGGTACATGGACATATGTATGGATTACTAAATGGTGGTTATGTTTTTAACTAAGGATGGGTGGGTCTATTATATCCCTATAATCTAATGGTGAAGTGATAAAGATAACTATTGTATGTTACCCCAATGATAATAGATAGTTAACTGTTTTAAGTTTCTTTTAAGTGAAAATGGATCTTATGGAATACGAGTATGTCATAAGAGATGGAAGAGTTAACTATATTATGTTTCTTCAAATACAATCTTATAATTATTTTATTTAAGTGAATCCTTAATGAATATTTGATGTTCCAAGATTACAAAAAATTCTTCCAACTCTTACTAGGAATTAAAATGGATCCTTTTAAAAAATATTTTTTTTCACATCCATATAAATTTAATTTTTCATAATTTCTAATAATCTCCCTTTGATTTTGAGTGGGAACAACTTATAATTATGGAAAATAGACTAAGATAAGAATAAAAGAAAAATAAACCAATCAAATATCATCAACAATGACAGTTCATTAAACACCACATGAAATCACAAATTCAAAAAAAACTAAAACTATAAACAACCTATGTGCCTTATCCCAAATAATATCCTAGATCCATGTTAAAAATTAAAATCAAAAAAATTAATGGAACTACCTATGACCAAACATTCCTTAGGCCATGAGATCCATCATAATCCTCAAAACTTTTTATAAAATCAATTTCATAGAGACAAATAATGTCAAGATTCCATAACATCATCTATGATGATCTAAATAAGAGATAATCCATTGAAAAATATCAAAGACCAAATGAATCCACCTCTATCCATGACTCTGTAGTTTACAAAACATCAAATATAGTGCCTCAAAATACCCGATGGATGAATCAAATTAATGGTCTTCTTCCTTGAAACTATTTTCTACTCAAACAACATATCCCAAAGATTCCTTGTAAAACACCTCAATAGGCCAGCTTAGCAATGAGTGATAAATTTTGAAGCCAACAAAATGTTTCAATTAGTAGGGGATCAATTGAACCAAGACCTTCACTAGGTAAACCTTACTTAAATCCTCATATCCAACTTCAATTCTCAAAATCAAGATTACATCACTGACAATCTCTCATTCCCACTATAGAACCACAATAATCCAACCTAAAACAAACCAAAAAACTAAACACTTTCAACAAATTGGACCATGAAACCATTAATATATCAAAGTCAACCTAGTGATGAAATATAATTAGAAATAATTATATGAAAACCACAATGAAACTAGAACCATAATAAAACACCAGTTCAACCCCAAGGAACCATACATGAGAAAAAAATAAGAAAACATGAGAGTTGTATTATATATATCTATCACCAATTAAATAATCAAATACCCAAAACACCTCATATACTAGAAAAAATGACATCCTTCACAGTGGTAAATGTAGTGAGGGATATTTCGGGTATAGAAAAGATCATTGACTAAAAGTAATCATAGGAATAAAACCCCTACACAAATAAAAACAAAGCATAAGACACCAGATTCACACACAAAAATAATCTCAACCCATCGAAATATCTATTAGATTATAATATAATTGCATTCTGGTATGATGGGTAATATGGAAATAGTTTATGTGAAGGGAAGAAGATACCATAACTAGGATAATTGAAACAGAAGCACATTGGACTGATTGGAGGGATCTAAAGATGAAGGTGACTGCTGAGAGAAACTGATCATGTTAGATAGGAAAAATTAAGACAAAAATGACACCAACATTTCAGGAAAAGAAGCACCATCGAGGGAGATATTCCATCAACACAAACAAGGAAAAATAGACTGGGTGCTTTTGAGAATACATAACTCTATGATCATCTCCATATATTTTTTCCCCATGGTTTATGATTGTTGAATTAAATAAATGTTTCCTTTTTAAAATCCTTACACTATGACTCATGATTTATGATGAATATTTTTATTGGTATAAATTCACCTAGGTTATTCTCATTTGCTTTAATTATTTATTCACAAGCTTATCTTCATCTTATACTCACTGATGACATCCATTTTTTAATACTTATGTTTACCCTTACTAAGCATTTTAGTTCACATTTATTATCTTTTCCTTTCCACCATGTTATCAAGAATGATGGTAAGTGAATTTTTTTTTGTAAAAGTTTCATTTGTAAAGGTTTTATTGGACATTTTTGTTACTAATTTTGAAAAATGAAATTCTAGGTATAATATTAAAAATGATCACTTGAAGACATATATATTATTATGTAATTGTTTTTATACTTATATAAATATATATATATAAAGGGTCCTTGGGTAGGTAAGTGATCAAATATTTCCATTTTATATAGTAATTTTTGGATGAACAAAATTAGGTCAGATTTATCTTTATCAAATCTAAAAATGTCAATGTAATGAACCGATCTTTTATTAATGAAAATTCCTCTTGATATGTTTAAATGTATTATTATGTAAAATAGTTATATAAGAAAAATTCAATTCTTTGGTTTTATATTTGTTTGTAATTTAAAATACTGTTAAGAATTGTTACCATTTTCTAATATAGCCATTGAATAGTGATCACATGATTAGTATAAATATAGGGATTTAACAAATCCAATTTACTCAGACAACGGAAGTGATGGCCTCATCCAATATAATTGCTCTATACGAATCCCATTTTTAAGAGCTTGGAAAAGAGGTAATATCATTGGTCTTCACTCTTGACGAAGACCAAGCATAGATTTAACACGTTAAGACTGAACAGAGCTACCTACATGAGATGTGGATGTTAATAAATATTACCACCCGATCGATGTTGTCCAAACCGCCGCAAGAGTCTGTCACCATCGCACACCGTACCCTTTTAGGTATTATGTGGGTTCTATAAGGGTTTATGTAACAAGAACCTACCAATATGATTTTGTGCATAATTTTTAGGTAGAATACTGAATATACAATCATTTTATTGTTACATTGAAAATGGTTTTTAAAGCACAAATTGTTTTTAGTTATTATTCAATTATGAAATATATTTGGATGAATTAATAAATTTTTTAATTAAATAATATTTTAATAAAACATTATTACTAAATTAAATTTTATTTAACATTAATGATCTTATAATTTCTATGAACACAATTGTAATTTTTATTATGGTTTGAACACTGTTTTTGTCAAAACCAATGAATTTTCAATAAATGTCGGTTTTTATTTTAAAATTGAAAATTCATAAATTTTGAAAATTATTTAGATAAAATGAATATAATTTTTGTATTCAGGACATATAAGTTATCCAAATATGAGTTTTTCATACTTTTCTAAGACAATGGATTTTTTGGGTAAAAAATAAATACTGTTTAAATATATAATGTGTTTTATGATATTATAATAATTTAATAGTGATATAATAAAAGAATATAAAAATTATGTTCGGCCAATATATATATTATTTTTATAATAATGTGATTTTATATTTTTTGATTAATTTTATAGTGCCTTGGTGGACCATTCAAGACTTATAAAATATTTCAACTTTTTAAATTGATTTCCTTAATAGCGTGACTCATCTCCACATAATCAAGCCTAATATTATAACAAGTTCAGCCATTGTCCTTATAAAATATTTTTTTTTCACTCCCCTTTGGAAAAACCCATGGGAAAAAACCATGGTATGGTTTGTGGTTTGGATGAGTTTAATGTGTAGTGTCCAAAACCGAAATAATTAAGAATTCCCTCTCCTTTCCTATATAAAGCCACTCAATCTCCCATTAATATTAACTCCAAATAGTTTTAGCTCGACCTACCACTGCCCTCCACTCCCTAGAATCCTCCCAAGGCTCCCCAATCTCCCTAGAAACCTCTCTCAAGCCTCTACAAAGCCATTGTGATCATAATTCCATGTAAGGGATTTCTTCCATTCATTTCTGTCCAAATTTCTTTATGCAGTTATACCCATCTATTTTAAATTAAAACTGTTGGGGTATGATTTCAAACCTCCCCCATAATTATCTAATTATGTCTTAATGATGAGATACCTATTTCTCTCTCGTCAATGCCTCTTATTCACACCCGTTACCATGGCAAAATTCTGTAAGGAATTTATCTCTTCTCATTTACATTAATGAAATTATTTTATGTTTTTCCTATAAATTCTATTAAATATGTTAATATATTATGATACATTCCCCCATTACTTTTAATTTCATTTATAAATGATTAGAGACCCATTTATCTCTCATCAACCAATTATACGAATTTTATTTTACGTCGTCATGCTGCTGAAGTTACACCAAAATTTCCCATGACAAAAACATTATGTAAGTGAATACCATACACATTTATCTATAAAGGGTATTCATATTTATGAACAGGTACTTTTTGATTGATAACATAAATTTATTTACTCAACATATCTTATTAATGGAAGAAATTATGATGTTTAATGAATCCATGTTGTATGATCCATGTGGCACACTTATGCATGAAATGAAATGTTTATAAAGGGTGCGCCTTGATATCACTCCAATGACTTGGGTAAAGATTAGTATCATGATACAATAATTGAAAGGAGGTTTTACAAATGATAATTTAAGTGCAATTAGGGTTTAATCATGATAATTCAAGTTTAATGAGGGTTTACTCATGCTTCATGTGCAATGAGTCATGGATCATGCTAATATCATGTTAAATGTTGTTTCCACATTTCCATGTTATGATAATAAATCTATATCAGGCCTTTATGTTCATTTTTTTCTTGTTCTATATTTATATTCCTATTTACCAACATTTACTATATTCTTCATGTTATTCCATGTTTACTCTTTTACTAGGCATTATAGCTCACAGTTTTCTTATGCATGTCATAAGGTTATCCTGTGTAATGCTATGTACGAAGGAATGTTGTGGCAATGTAAAAGATGTTTTCAATAAAGATGTTGTGTTATGGGTTCAAAGTTGTTATGTAATGTTCTTAATTTCCTAAAACACTATAACTCTCTATCCTTATAGTTGTCTCAAGTTCAATATTATGTAATAAATCATGTTTAAATGTGAAATAAAGATGAGGGTTGTTATAGTTTGTATCCTAGGAAATGTTTTGTTACATTTGGGATTAGGATTTGAAAACCTAAGAATCAGTATAAAAAAAACATCCCTAAATTTTGGTGAGTATTGAGTAAGTGGTTTATCATGAAAATAAATCTTGTTCTGTTTATACAGACGTAGAGGGGCCTCTGGCACAAATGTATCTAGGGGTAAAACCTGAAATCACAGATTCGACCAGGAATTGAATGCGAATTGGTGCATGAAAATGGGATTTGCTGCACTTTTAGTTACGACACTCCTGGGGGATATGATTTTTTAAATCCATAAGCATACTATAAACCACTATTAAGGGAATAAAAAATTTCCCCTAAGAATATATGTTGGTAAGTAGATCAGGAATAACATAGATTGAAGCCAATAAATTCATATGTTAAGGAAATAAATGTAATTTATAAGTTATCCTTTTTTGTATTTGGATTCCCCTTTATGTGTTACCCATAAATTTCATTTTATAAAATCTAAATGCTAGTAATAGGAAGACTCATGCTAAAAACTGATGTGAAGATCAATGTGATGACTATTCTAATAAGACGCCCAATATGATGGTAGTGGGAATCACATAATTTTTAATGATATTCTCCTAGTTAACACATGTTTTGAATAGAAACATGGTTCAAGAGGAATGTTCAACCCCCATAAGAAAGAAAAATCTGTAATCAAGAATTTCATGAGATAGAGGCCTCCTACTATTAATGGATCATCTAATCCCTAAATCTACGAACAATGGATCATATCCATTGAGTATATCTTCCCTATACTTCAATGTTATGAACAAGAGAAGGTAATTCTGGCTACTTATTGTATGGAGGGTGAAGAAAATAAATGGTGGACATTGATCAAAAATAAAAATCATGAGGAGTAGATCGAGGCGTTGGAATAGAAGGATATCCATATAATGTTTTTCGATAAATATTTTCCTCACACCCTCTAAATTAAGATGGAAAGGGACTTTCTTTTCCTTGAGAAAAAAAAGACTACTAATTCATTGGATTGTATGAGTAAAACTTCACAAGGCTTGTAGGATACACCCCCGACTTTTTCATTACCCCTGAATGCAAGTTTGACCGCTTCTTTGGTGGCCTAAAACATATCCTAAGGAAATCTCTGAGATCCGTTACTTAGATAGCTATGAGGAAATTGTCCGGTGTTCCCTCAAAGTCGAAATGGAGATCAATGAATCTTAGGGGGTATCATAGGGATAAAAAGAAGAGAGTGGACATTAATTCTGGTGGTCTGATGGATAAACCCCATGGTGCTAAAAAAATTATATCTCTCCACTTTCCAATGGTGTGGAAAGAATCACCCCATAAATTTCTTTAAGGTGATGAGGAAATTCTTTATGTATAGAAGAGAATGACACATAGATATTAACTAGTGATAAGAAAAACCCACTTCTACAACAGAAGAGAGTAACACTCCGTTTGAACCTCAACACATTGTTCATTACATCCTACAAAGAACCATGACACTTTTCAAACCAATTTTCTAAGCCAAGGGATTTCAGAGGCAACCAACAACCTCCAAAGTAGAAATGGTGAGATTTTTCCTTCACTACCACTGAAGAGAACATCAACAATGAAGTGGTGATAGGTTTCCTAGTTTTTCATTCAAGCATAGAGAACATAATTTTTTTTATTTTGGTTCTATGTATTCTTTTATATTAAAAAAAATTATTATAACAATCACAAAACCACATAAAATCATGGAAGTAGAGATTTCCATGAGAACGTAAAATGGGGAAATCATTTAATTCCATGAATATAACTCCTCCCCTATCAGAATTTTTTGATTGAACTTCCTGGAGAACCATTTAATACTCACTCTAGTGGAAAATGATGAAATTCTTGGCATGTATTGGATTTCCCTATATAAAGCCAACATAAATTTCCATGAGATGGAAATAAAAATCCATATGGAATGTTGACCCCTCAATTCATTATAAGTCCCAGGAGGAGAATGAATATTCTTTTGAACCATAATCTCAAGAATGTATATTACATGCCTTATTAGCATGCATATCTTGATTATATGATTGATTCTAAGGATGTAACCATCCTTGAAGACATGCCTATTGTGAGGGAATTCGCTGATGTGTTTCTTAAGAAATTTCCTGGTCTTCCTCCTAGTATAGATGTTGAATTCTCTATTGATCTTTTAACTCAGGAATATCCAATATCCAATACTCTATATATAATGGTTCTTATGGAGATTGAGGAGATAAATAAACAACTACAAGTGAATCTAGATAAAGGGTTTATACACCCAAGTGCTTCATCGTGGGGTGCACCAGTCCTCTTCATCAATAAGAAGGATGGGTCAATGCGCCTTTGAATTGATTATCATGAGCTCAAAAAAATCACGATAATGAACATGTATCCTCTACCCCAAATTGATGAATTGTTTAATTAGCTACATGGAGCACAATACAACTTCAAGTTGGATTTGCGGTCAGGATATTACCAAGTAAGGGTGAAGAAGGAAGATATCCCCAATAATTCTTTTTGTACAAGGTACAAGAACTATGAATTTATAGTAATGCCTTTTAGATTCACTTATGCTCTTATAATAATCCTATAATTTACGAATAGAGTCTTTAGATATTACCTCTACATATTTATTGTAGTCTTTATAGACAATGTTCTAATATACTCAAAAACCAAAGAGGATCATGAGGACCAACTAAACACTGTACTAGAGGCCTTGTGAAAGGATAAGCTCTATGAAATGTACAACAAGTGTGTGTTCTGGTTGAACAAAGTATAATTCTTGGGTCTTATTATCACAAGAAATGGGATATATGTAGATTCCTCCAAGAAAACTACAATTGTGGGATGGCCAAGGCCAAAATTGGTGATATATATCGATAGCTTCCTGGCGGTAGCTAGATATTATTTTTGATTAGTGATAAATTTCTAATTATTATCTAACCATATAACTAAGCTAACCCAAAAGTGATTCATGTTTTCTTGGAGTGATGAATGTGAAGATAACTTCAAGGAGTTGAAAAAGAGGCTTATCATTGCACTCGTTCTCACACTACGCATGAGTGGAGAAATTTTTGTGGAATTAAGTTATGCTTTGAAGAAGGGAATGGGGTGTGTGTTTATGAAAAATTAAAAATTCAATTCTCATGCTTCAAGGAAATTGAATTTTTATGATAAAAACTACCCAACAAATGATCAGGAGTTGGCTTTAGTGATCTTTTATGTAAAAATTTGGCGACATTTCCAATTTGTGGAGAAGTGTAAAATATATATAAATCACAAAAACCTCAAGTATATATTCACATAGTAATTTATGAATATGCACCAATGAAGATGGTTAGAGATGATCAAAGACTATGAATTCTCAATTCACTACCATCCAGGGAAATAAAACATGGTGTTAGGTTATCTTAGTAGAAAGGATCTAAAAAATCTTTCATTGATGAGAGTTAAAAAGGATCCAATCTTATTAGATTTGATGATGATGGACATTAGAATCATAAATAAGGGAACATCGTTAGTCCTATCACAAATTATTGCTCAAACGTCTCTTTTGGAAAGGTTAAAGGATACTCAAATGGATGATGTGAGAATATTGAAGAAAGTAGAAATTGTCAGAAAATGGAAACCCTTAGAGTTAAATGTTAATGACGAAGGAATTGTGATAGTTGGGTAAAGAATATGTGTTTCATCAAAGAAGGAGTTAAAGAAATCAATTTTGGATGGTGCACATAGTTAGGATTTCTCTATTCACACAGGAAACACAAAGATGGATCAAGATCTTTAAGAGCATTATTGGCGGGATAACATGAAGAAGGAGATCACTGAGTATACATAAAAGTGCCTTGTATGTTATCAAGTGAAGCCTGAGAGGAAAAAGTCTAAGGGGATGATGAAAACATTACCTATACCAACATGGAAATGGGGGAACATAATCATGGAAATTATCACCGAACTTCCGAATACATACAAAGGAAACAATGCTATCTGGGTTAGTGTGGTTCGTCTTACAAATACTACACACTTCATCATAATTTGAGAGGATTTTTTATTAGATCAAATGTAACATATATAAATTAGATAGTTGGTAAGGATGCATAGAGTTCAACTATAGATTGTATCTGATTGAGATCCAAGATTCACCTCTAAGATCTAAAAGAGTCTCCGACACACTTTGAATAATAAGCTGAACCTTTGTATAACTTATCATCCTCATACTGATTTCCAATATAAGTGGACTATCCAAACACTTGGGGACATGTTGAGAGAATTCTCAGTGGACATCAAAGGAGGATGGTATCGACATCTTCCCCTGGTTGAGTTCTCTTAAAATAACATTTTCCACTCAAGTATCCAAATGGCTCCTTATGAAGCCCTTTATGGGAAGTGGTGCATAACATCAGCATGTTGGGATGATGTTGGGGAAAAAAACTACTTGGTCTAGAAATGGTTGAAGAAATGGTTGAGAAGGTTAAGACCATCCAGTAGCACGTTAAATATGCTCAGAGTTGGAAAAAGAGCTACGCTATTAATCGTCTATGGGACCTAGAGTTTGATGTCTGAGACATGGTATTCCTCCGAATATCACTGTGGAAGAGAGTTGTGAGATTTAGGGAGAAGGGAACGATTAGTCCAAGGTAAGTTGGCTCGTTTGAGATCCTTGATCGCATTGGAGAAGTGGAATATCAACTAACACTCCCAATGAACATATCTCAAGTACATGATGTATTCCATGTACGACTCTTGAGGATGTATAGAACCGAATCATTGCATGTAGACAATCCAGAGGTGGTACCATTGGAGATTGACCTAACCTATGAAGAGTGGGCAGTAAAGATCTCAAATAATAGGGAAAAAGTTCTACAAAATAATACAATGGCCCTCATAAGGTGTTATAACGAAAACAAAATATTTAAGAGGAAACGTGGGAATCAGAGGTAGAGATGAAGCAGCGTTACCCTCATCCATTTTAGTGTGGTAAAAATACATTTCAAAGTTTAAATTTATTAAGGGGAAATATTGTAAAGAACCGAACTTTAATTAATGAAAATTTATCTTAATCTGATTAAATGTCTTAATATGTATAATGGTTATATAAGACATATAAACTTTATTGTTTTTAATTTTTTTTTGAATTTTAATATATCGTTAGGAATTATTAACATTTTTAATATAGATGTTGAAATGTGATCACATGATTATTATAAATATAGGCCTTTAAAAAAAATTTATTTACTCAGGCAAAGGAACTGATAGAATTATCCAGTAGAATTGCTCCATAAAAATCCCATTTTTTGGAGCTCAAAAACGAGGTAGCATCACTGGGATTCCCTCTTCACAATTCCAAAACCGATCTGGAACATGTTAAGATTGAACGAAACTGCCTACGGGGGAAGTGGAAGTTAATAGAGATTACCACCCAAGAGATATTATTTGAGCTGCCCCAAGAGTCTGTCACCATCGCACACCTTACCCTTAGTTCTTATATAGATGTTATAAGGGTTTATGTAACAATACCCTATAACTATGATAATGTTCATTATTTGTTTGTATAATAAATAATATACATTAATTTTATTGTAACATTGTAAATGGGTTTTAAAGCACAAATAGTATTTTTAGTTAATATTCAATTTAGAAATATATTTAAATTAATTAATGAATTTTTGAATGAAATAATATTTTAATAAAGTAATATCACTAAATTAATTTTTATAAATACAAATGATCGTATAATTTTTATGAACATGATTGTAATATTTATTAAGGTTTGAACACTATTTTTGTTAAAACCCATGAATTTTCAATAAATGTTAGTTTTTTATTTTAAAAATAAAAATTCACATAATTATAAAATTATTTACATAAAATTAATATCATCTTTGGATTCATGACATGGAAATTATCTAATGATGAATTTTTCATAATTTTCTGAGACAGTCGAATTTTTGGGTAAAAAATAAATACCATTTAAAAATATAATGTGTTTTATGACATCATAATGACCTAATAATAATAAAATAAACTAAAATAAAAATGATTTTCTGCCAATATATTTGTTAAATTTAAAATTATTTGATTTTATATTTCTTTTGATTAATTTTATGGTGCCTCAGTCGACCCTTCATGACATATAATATATTTTAACTTTTTAAAAATGATTTCCTTGAGAGTGTGACTCACCTCCACATAATCAAGACTAATATTTTAATACTTTTTTCCCTTGGAATTATAAAGTAACATTCTCCACTCCCCTTTGTAAAAAAACATGGTAAAAACCATGGTATGGTTTGTGGTTTTTATTAGTTTAATGGGTAGTGTCTAAAACCTAAATAATAAAGAATTCCCTCTCCTTTCATATATAAACCCACTCAATATCCTATTCCTCTTCACTCATAATGTTTGGAGCTCGACCAAACTCTTCCCTCCTATATATATAATCCTCCAAATTCACCCAAAGCTCTATATAAGCCTTTATAAAGCATCTCTCAAGCCTTTGGGATCACACATCCAAGTAAGGGATTTCTTGATTTTTCATTTTTTTCCAAATTTTTAATTTTTTTATTCCCATTTATCATCCATTAAAAAAGATTGGGGTATGATTTTTCAACACTCCAATAGTTCCCTCCTTAATTTTGAATGATTATAGACCTCTTTAATTTTCAATAATTCCTCCCATGTAAACCAATTACCATGCTGAAATTCCGTAAGGAATTTCAATCTTCTCATTTACATTCAAGAAATTCTTTTAAATAATGCATATAAATTTCATTACATATGTTGGGAAATTATGTTTCATGACCCAATTATAGTTCGTTTCATGTATAAATTATTATAGACCAATTTATCTCCCATCAAACGATTTTACTATATCCATTTGATGTCGTTATCTTGTTAAAGTTAAACCCAAATTTTCAATGCCAAATTAATCATGTAAGTAAATACCAAAACCATTTCTCTATTAAGGGTATTCACCTTTATGCACACATACTTGTTGATCGTGAACATAAATTTATGTATTCCACATCTCTTATTTTTAGAATAAATTATTATGTTCATTGAATCTATATTGTATGATCCACATCGCATAATTATGCATGAAATGAAATGTTTATAAAGGGTGAACCCTGATAGCACTCTAATGGATTGGGTAAAGATTAGTATCATGATATTCCAAGTGGAATAAGGGTTTAATCCTGATAATTAATGTTCAATGAGATTTTACTAATTCTAATTCATGTAAAATGAGAGTTTAATCATCTTCTATGTGTAATGAGCATTGGCACATGGTAATATAATGTTAAATGTAGTTCCCACATTTTCATGTTATGATAATCATGATTTATCATGACTATATTTTCATGTTTCTATTGTGGTCCATTTATATTCCTACTTCATAAAATGTACAATATTATTCATGTTATTCTCTGTTTACACCCTTACTGGGCTTTATAGCTCACCCTTTTCTTATGCATGACCTCTAGTTATCCCATGCAATGCTAAGTACGAAGGAATGTTGTGGTCATATAAAATATGATTTCAATAAAGTTGTGGTGTTTTGTGTTCTAATTTGTTATGTAATATTCCTAAATTCTCAAGGAACTAGACATTAAGATCATCAGAGTTGTCTTAAGTGAATGTTTATGTAATAAATAATGTTTCAATGTGTAATAAAGAGTGGGGTTGTTATAGTAAAGATTATATTTTTAGCACCAGATCTGGGAGTCCATGTTTGGGGATATTATAGTCCGTGTTAGAGTATGGTTTATATAGATTTTTTAGATAAGTATTTTTTTATGTGAGGTTAAGTTAAGAGTTATGGATAAAATTATTACTTTATATGTTTATGGTTAATCATAAGTTCAAATGCATAAATACCCCTTTCTAGGTTTTAGGTGATGAGATTATAAAGTTATTAAAGATATTTTTAGAAATATTTTATTGGGTTGAGGTACAATAAACCCTACGATTTATCTTGTATGTTAATAGGAATTATTATTTGGGAATAATTCAATTATTTTGTATGGTAGTTGAATGTTATGAGATAACCATTCATGTAAAAAAATTCATTACAATTGAGGTTATTATGGTTAATTTGGATATAGTGAAAATTATTTACGGAATAACCTATGTTGAACCTTGGGATTTATTATATAAATTTTATTGTTAAATGTTTTATTTATTGAAATTATGGTTTATAATTTTTTTATATTATTTTATCTTGTGGTAAATATATAGATATTTAAGGATTAAATTTTCATTCTTTTATGAATATTTTTTATTGTTTGAGAATAATATTAATGCTTCAGAAATGTAAAATTCACTGTATATATTTTTTCATTGAATAAGGAATGATATAAAAGTGAAAAAACATATAGAAGAAGTACGAAAAGAATTAATTATTATTTTTTATCAGATAAAAGTCATTTAAGTTAATTTTGTCGCATTCATTATCTTGATAGAAAAATAATCCCTCAACATTAGGAAAAGGGACCTAGTAGTAAACATGTTATCCTATTACCTTACTTTAAAATTAATTGATGGTCTTATTTATCCTCTATATATTTAAATATTTTTCTTAATTAAAAATCTAATGACCATATTCTCAGTCAAACTATTATTCCTTGTATGTAATTTTTCACCTCTATGCCTATATTTTCAATTTCATCTAATGTTCCACTTATCTATGAACTCAATTATGTGTTATTGCATGTTATCTTATTTTTTTACCCAATAAAAGTTTCAAAGTTTTGTTTCATTATCAGTTTTTATATTTTGGGCTATCCAAAAGGTTAATTTTAAATTTTAAATAGGTTTTTTATTTTATAGTTGTATGTTTTATCTTCCACTTCATGTAATTGATTTAAAATATTTAAACCCGTTTTATCATGATTAGGAAAAAATTGAGTGGATAAATTTTTTTGTAAGGGTAGCATGTAGAACCTAAAAAATTAGATTAAAAGAATACTATGGTGGATATTTTTCTTAAAAAACTACACCAAAGTTTAAGCAAATTAAAATATACTATAAAAATATTATTAATTAAATATGGCTATTATAACCTTGTTGTTGAATATGTGGTTATGAATATAAGTAACTTAAATATGATATGTATATATATATATATATTAATTAATCAATAAAGATATTAAAATTAATTCTAAAGAAATAAACATCTATTTTTTAACCATTTTGTTATTAAATAATATGTTTTTATTAAAAAAAATTATTTATTTATTTTTATAAGGGAGTATTAAAAATCAATTTATAAAAATTTTAAAAATTATAATTTATAAAAATGATATAATTATTGAAATTATTATATAAAAACTTTATTATGATGTAATATTTATATTTTCCTAAAAAGATTGATTTTAGAGTGAATAGTGAAAAATAAAATTTTCATAGAAAACTACCATTTAATTTCTTGAATTTACAAAGTAAAATTTTTTGAATTGGTTTTAAGAAATTTTTATTTACATTTTATTAAAAATAATTTAAATAATTTCACTTTAATTTAAATTATTTTTATGTTTGGTATGAAATCATTTTTATACTAAAAATAAAATTTTTTAGAAAAATATTTTTCATATTCTTTTCTATTTGAATTTGAAATTTAGTTTCTACCTACTTTAGAACTTTAATATGATAAAATTTATTATTTATTTATAATTATGAGGTTTTAAGATTTTAAATATTTTTCTTTTATTTTTGAAAATCATAAATGGTAACCGTGGTAAATATTCATCATCTCAGTAAGGGTAAATCAGTCAATTAAGGATTAAAACAATGTCATAAGGATTTACAAATCTATGTGACACATAATTAAATTATATTTTTGGAGTTTATTTTTAACCATACTCATCTAATAATCAATTATATTGAAACATAGTTCCATTTTCAATTGATAATTTAGATAATAGTATTTTATGTAAATAATAAATAGAAAATGTCACTCACTTTGTTTAAATATATATAATATATTTATAGATATATAAAGGGAATTTTTAGTTAAAAATGATTCATTTAAATGTTAATGTTTTTCTACCATTTTAATTTATTTTCAAAATTTTAGTGTTGTAATAATTTCATTAAATACTCACGCAATGCCAGTACAGTGATTGTTTAAGCGATAAGAAAAGTAAGAAAATGATTTTAAAAACATACTATGTAATATGTTTTGGATGATTTACAGTGTTACATTAATTTTTGGAAAAATATAATGTATTAGTGATCTGTTTAAAGTTTATATTTTGAAAACATAACTAACTTTATATTTTTTCAATGTAAATTATGTGACAAGGCCTAAAAGTGACTTTAATGGTATTTTATGTTAAATAATATTGTATTAAATAATTATAATTTTATAAAAAAATTATTTTACTAGGTTAAAAATTTACTTTGAATAATTTCAAACATTATCTAGTTATGTTTCTCTTTTCCTTTTATACAACATTTCTAACCTCTAAATAGTAAAAAAAACATTGAAATAATGGTAATCGTTAAAATAGTTTAAAGGGAGTTAAAACTAAGGTATAAGAGTTAAAACATCACCTGAGATTTTATTAATTTTATTGTATTATATTATTTATACATATATCAATACTATATTTATAAGGCCCCAGCCTTAAACCTTACTTAATATTGAATTAAATGAATAATTCACATTGAGGATCTTTTCACGGTTTAGAGTTTTAGAGAATCATGACATAACTATTACATCTCAAAATATTACAAAGTAGAAACTTCTACTAAGTTTACATAATATAAAAACTCTTAAAAGGAAACATGTCTAGTTCCATGTTTTAGATAGCATGACTTTCCCTTGATCCCATCCTTGACCCTATTCTACATTAAGTCTTGTGAAAAACATTTCAAAAAAACATGGGGTGAGCATAAAAATCTCAGTAAGGGATACACAATGAATAAAAACTATTAGTTTTTCAATACAACAAGTAAACCATGTATACTTTATCAAAGTAATACTTTTCACCTTTATGAATTAGTAAAAACTCTTCACTGAATAAAAGATCATTACTTACCCTTTTGTAACCAAAAGATTACCATAAAACCCATATAAAGATCACATAACATATAAAGGTAACTTGGGACATAAACATACATAAATGGAATAACCATACGGTCGACTTCCACACATATCACTTAATGGAATATCCATACGGACAATTTACATACCCAATTCATTGGAGGTTATAACGTAACCACCCGTCCTGGTATTCACGGCACCACTCGTAATATGGTTTATCACGTAACCACCCGTCAAATGTCCAAGTACCATTATAAAATCATAAAACATAAAACAAATATAATGGAAAGAAAACTTTTCCACACATTGATCAAGATATATCACATAAATATATTGACATAAAAAATCCATTATAAAAACTATTTTCAATACCAAAATACATAAAAGAGTATATGGTATTTATTTCATTTTAAAAACATTACGGCTTGTTGAGGAAGCCAAAGACAAAATAATACTCGTGGCGGCGGAAAAGGACACCGCGTACGTTAAAAGAAACATTCCTTTTTGTCGTTTAGTACAACGCTTTGTGGAAAAAGATTCCTTTTGTATAAAAGTAAAAGTCCAAGGGGTTTATACACCTTATAAAAGAAAGTTGTGTATAAAATGAAATATTCCTCAATGAAAGGAGATTGAGATGAAGTCCCTTACCTCGGGTCCGTCATGACTCGATCGTTCTTTAACGTCCTGAATAATAGACTTGAGTTAATTTGTACTTGATTAAGAACCTTTTTCAAGTTAATTATTCCTTTTATATCACTTATTACCATGTTATGAACAATATGTAGTCATTTAAGTTGATAACGGTCATTTGTCGATATTTGGTACTTGAGTCTAAATTGAACTTCTTACAATTACATGTTGTTCGTGTGGTCAAAGGTTCATTATATCCAGAATGATATTCATGATTTGGATATCATATATATCATATATATCCAGCATATACATGTATTTATAATATTACATAATCATTTAGAGGTAAGAAATGAAATGCACCATTCATGGAGACGGTAAGCCATACGTATGCATGAACGCTACTTTCATTTATTTGTCATATTAATGGAATTAAAACTAAATGAGAGGTATGTATATTTTAATTCCAGAATTATATTCATCATTTATATGTAACATAAATCATATATCATAACTGTAAATCCATCCTTTATACGTCCCACATATGGCATTAACGAATCAAATCACTTTGAGGGGGCGGTAGTCCGCACTTCCTAAAATGAGGATATCGCGTATACCCATAATGGAAGCCATGAAGGTGTAAAATAAATGAAAAATACAGAAGATTAAGTAAGACATAAACATATTATATATCATATATAAATATACTGACATCTTAATGGCCACCTTTGAATGTGTTGGAAGAATATTGAACAATCATCGTTTCGTGAGGCAGAAATTCACCATCCAAGAAAACAGTATGTTTTTTAACCATTAGATATAGGTGTGTGTAAGTGTAGCTCAAAATCTTCTTATAACAACATCCTAGTATATTTAATATACTCGAGTTGTTACGAATGAAATGAATAAAAAGAGTTTAGGGGGTTGGAGAAGCAAAACAAAACAAAAGGACACAAGTGAAGACATTACCTTAAAATCGGGTAATTCTCTTAGATTTGAGATCAAAGGCTTACTTGGGAAGACTTCTGCCCAAAGGGAGGCTTCTAAGAGTTAGAAAGGGATGTGTAGAGACAAAATGGGCAGGTGTTGGCCGAGCCAAAGGCTTTGGAAGTGTGGGTAAGGTGGTAGAGGTGGGGGCCTTTTATAAGAGGAGAGGAGGGGCACTCTTGGAATGTAAACAAATGTTACTTTATTTTAAAATGAGTTTCGGATTTAAAAGATCCCAAATTGATATAATTAGAGGATAAGGTGATAAGGGTTCTAAATCCACCCATCCAATAGGTTTTTGACAAGTGTAGGTCTTAGATGTTACATTATATTTTCATTTTATTTAAATCGTTAAATAATGAGGTAATTGCTGCATCATCATGGTTCCAGAAATAATTTAATTTATTTAATGTCTAAAAATTATAAAAAAAATATCATGATGTAGGAAATATTTTTATCTGTCTAATGAAAATTTATAGTAAAAAATATGACTTGTATAACCCCATTTAATTATTGTTTTAGTAAAACAACTCATGTTTGTGGCATTTTTACTTTAACATTAAATAAAAAGATATTAATGTTATTTTCCTTCCAAAGATGCTCCATGGGGTCCCCAAGTTGACCCATGGATTTTATTGGTCGTCCATGACACATCTAATAAGGGTAGTACATGTTTCATTCTCATCTCATATTATTAAAACATTATTTTTACCTTAAACTACACTAATTACCTCTAATCGCGATTAAAAACTTAAAAGTTACTATTCACCAAAAATTATTTTAATCCCATTGAACCATATTTTACTTCTTAATGACAACCATGTATGTAGTATTTTTGAAAATCAAATCAAAGAAGTGGTAAAATTTCATTTAAACGAAAAATCAGTTTTTATAAGTACCACTTAGTGGTTTCACTATTCATCAAAAATTGAAGTTTTTCAGAAAAATACCAAAACTTCACCGTAAGCTATATTTGATATTCCGAACTCAAAAATGAAGTCCATTTTACAAAATTCAAAACATGTAAGTTTAATTAATTAATTTAATAATTAATTCCCGCTGTCAGAGCAAATAGCGTGTATTTATGAAACAATAAGTATCAAAAGATTGACACTAGTTTAAGTCCGAATTCAAAGTGAAATTAATTCCAACGACCACTATTTGATTTAATGGTAAAAATATAGTCTAATTTCACTTTAAAACAAATTAAAAAGATAATCTAAATAAATTATATTAAAAAGAGGGTTTTAATTAAAATACAACATTTTGACTATTCATTAAAAAATGAACTTTATCGGAAAAATACCAAAAATTTACACAATGTAAATTTTGATGTCCTGATTCTAAAGAAGAGTTTTATTTGGTCCAATAGAATGTATAAGAGTGAACAAAACTATATTTAATGATGGTTCTCCATCAAAAGGTGATAAGTGGACCTTTAGTGAAAATTACGGTGTATATGCCTAAAATTTAATTCTTTCCGTATTTTAAGCCTTTATCTTTTATTAGATAAATGTAAAAACATTTAAAAAACATATATAACCATATTTTAGTTATTTATATCCATTCCCTCCAATACAACGACTATGTGTTAACTACCATTTAAAATAATATTATTTGATTACTAGTGTGCAATGTAAGATTTCAATGAAACTCTTTGTTGCGTATTGGGTACGCTATCGAACATAGCAACCCCTTTAAAGTAAAATTAATATTTAATTCGTAAATAATAATAAATATGAAAATTTATTATTTTTTATTTACCTGGGATGTTACATCCTTCCCCCCTTTTGGGAATTGCGTCCTCGTAATTTTATTCACTTATCAAAATAAGTGGGGGTATTTATCCCTCATAGAATTTTCAGATTACCACGTTGCTTCTTCAACCATATGGGTTTTCCACAAAACCATTACCCGGTGAATTACCTTATTCCATAACACTTGCTCCCTATGGTCATGAATCTGGACCAGCTATTCTTCATAAGATAGGTTCTCTTCCAGCTGAACTACCTCTGGACTCAAAACATGAGATGGATCTGGCTTATACTTTCTCAACATCGAAACATGAAAAACATTGTGTACCTGAGATAAACTCGGAGGTAATTCCACTCTGTATGAAACTGATCCAACTCTCTACAGAATTTTATATGGTCCAATGAACCTTGGAATCAGCTTTCCTTTCTTTCCAAATCGCATCACACTTTTCCATGGAGAAACCTTGAGAAAAACATGATCACCTACCTCGAAAGAGAGATCCTTCCTCCAGTTATCCGGATAACTTTTCTGTCTACTATGAGCTATTCTCATGTGTTTCTGAATCAATTGAACTTTTTCTGCCATCTCTTCTACCAATTTTGGTCCCATCAGCTTCCTTTCATCCACTTCATCCCAAAAAGTTAGAGTTCGACACCGATTCCCATATAATGCCTCAAATGGTTCCATCTGTATACTGGAATGAAAACTGTTATTATAAGAAAACTCATCCAAAGAAAGATGTTGGTCCAAACTTCCCTGATAATCCATAGAACAAGCTCGTAGCATATCCTATAAGGTTTGAATTTTTTGTTCTGACTGCCTATCTGATTGCGGATGAAAATCTGTACTAAAATTTAATTCAGTACCTAATGACTTCTGAAGGCCTTTCCAAAATTTAGAAGTAAACCTGGGATCACGGTCAGATACAATGGAGAGAGTAAATCCATATAACCTGACTCTCTCTTTACGATACAAACGAGAGAGTTGATCTAGGGAAAAATTATCTCATATGGCAAGGAAATGAGCAGATTTAGTCAAGCGATCACCAATACCCCAGATTGCATTATTACGTCGAGGTGTCTTCGACAATCCCACAACAAAGTCCATGGATATATTCTCCCATTTCCACTCTGGAACTGGTAAAGGCTGAAGCATCCCTTTCGGTAAATGCCGCTCTGCTTTAACCTGTTGACATGTCAAACACTTCACAGTAAAATCAACAATATCTCTTTTCATTACATCCCACCAGTAATACTCCCGCAGATCCATGTACATCTTAGTACCGCCAGGATGAACTGAAAAAGGGGAACTATGACCCTCACATAACAACTAATTCTTCAACTGTGAATCACAAGGCACACACAATCTCTTCCCAAATCTCAAAACACAATTATTATCAATTTTGAATTCAGGCAACTTACCCTTATGAACCAACTCTACCTTTTTCTGCAACTCACTATCTTCCCTATGTGCTTGCTTAATTTTGTCTGATAGGGATGATCTCACTGATACCTGAAACAAAATAGAAGAACTTCCTGCACCAAAAACTTCTATACCAAAGTTCATCAAATCAAAAACCAAAGGATCTCATTTTAAACGTAGCATGGTTAATGAAGCATTACTTGTTCGACTCAAAACATCGACCACTTTATTTGCTTTTCCCGGATGGTAATTAATTGTACAATCATAATCCTTGATTAATTCCAGACATCTCCTCTTTCTCATGTTCAATTCTTTCTGAGTGAATATATACTTTAAACTTTTGTGATCAGTATATATTTCACATTTTACTCTATAAAAATGATTCCTCCAAATTTTTAGATCAAAAACAACAGCAGCTAATTTCAAGTCAAGTGTAGGGTAATTTACCTCATGAGTTTTCAACTGACGTGAAGCATATGCAATTACCTGATCATTCTGTAGAAAGACACAACCATGTCCCTTCAACAAAGCATCACTATAGATAACAAACTCACCATTCCTGGAAGGAAGTTCCAAAACTGGAGCATTAACCAATCTTATTTTCAACTCCAGAAAACATTCATCACATTCTTTTGTCCAAATAAACTTAACACCCTTTCGAGTTAGCTTAGTCATTAAAATAGATAACCGTGACAAATTTTCAGCAAAACTTTAGTAGTAACCTGCCAAACCAAGGAAACTACAGATCTCGGTTACATTTGTGGGTCTTGGCCATTCTTCAACAACTTTTATTTTAGCAGGATCAACAGTTATGCCATTTTTTGAAATAATGTGACCCAAGAAAGAAATTTGTTGTAACCAAAACTCACACTTTCTGAATTTTACATATAGTTTATTTTCTTTTATGGTTTGTAAGATAACCCTTAAATGACTTTCATGCTCCTCTTTAGTTTTAGAAAACACCAAAATATCATCAATGAAAACAACCACAAGATTTTCCAAGAAATCATGGAAAATTCTATTCATAAGGTCCATGAATACAGCAGGTGCATTGGTTAACCCAAAAGGCATAACTACAAATTCATAATGGCCATATCTAGTACGGAACGCAGTCTTTGGAACTTCTGCTTATTTTAATTTCAACTGATGGTACCCTGACCTCAAGTCAATCCTCGAAAAATACTGAGCTCCCTGGAGCTGATCAAACAAATCATCGATATGAGTCAAAGGATTCTTGTTATTAACAATAATGTTATTTAAGGCTCTATAATCAATGCAAAGTATCATTGAGCCATCTTTCTTTTTAACAAACAAGAGAGGATCACCCCATGGTGATGTGCTAGGTCGAATGAAAACTTTATCTAATAATTGTTGAAATTGTTTCTTTAACTCTAAAAGTTAAACTTGAGCCATTCGATAAGGGGGTTTTGAAATTGGATTAGAATCAGGAACTAAGTCAACAGTAAATTCAACTTCCCAATCATGAATAATACCAGCCAACTCATCAGGAAAAACATCAAGATACTCATTTACCACTGGCACATCATTAATCTGAACAGTTCCTTTATTTTCAACAATATTTGCAAGGTAACATTCATTTCCATCTTTTACTAGTTTCTCAACTTCCTGATATGTAATCAAAATCAAGGGTTCATTCTTGTACACAAACTGAAAATCTTTCTGAAAAGAAACTATTTTAGCTCTGTATTCAATCTAAGAATGATAAATAGAAAGCCAATCCATTCCCAAAATAATATCATACTCTACTAGTGGAAAAATAATAACGATTGCTGGTATATTCTTTCGGCACACAAGGATAGGAAGGTTCTTATGATTCCTTTTTGTGTCAACGTTACCTCCAGGTGTTTTTACCATAAGTTCAGGATTCATATCTTGAGATGAAATTTCCAATTTACTAGAAAACTTATCAGAAATGAAAGAATGTGTAGACCCTGAATCAAACAATACATTGGAATAATCTGAACAAACAAACACTGTACCTGATAGTACTTAATTCGATGGCCCAACATCTGTTGAAGTAGTTTCAAAGGATTTTACCACCCCTTTCTTCTTGTAGTCTAGATACTTTTCCTTAGTTGAGTTCTTTATTAGACACTCATTTGGATAATGACCCATTTCATTACACTTAAAACATCTTACCGCTGGCTTTTCATTGCCCGCTTTATCATTTTCCTTACAGTTCCGAGAAATATGTCCCGACTTACCACACCGAAAGCACTTTCCAGACTTAGATAAACATTCTCCAAGATTCATTTTACCACACTTCTCACAGGATGGATATTTGGTTTTCTTACCTCCTTGCATCTTTGATGAATTCTTCTCCTTTGCCTGCCAACTGGACCTCTTATTCTGTTGTTTGTCAAAGATCACCTGATCATCGGCAAAATCCATTTCCACCTTCTCCGCACATTGAACAAGTTTTTCATTACTTTTGAACTCATGAGAAGCTAAAGCCCTTCGATAACTTGTCTTTAAACCTGAGTAAAAACTGTTTATTTTACTATCAAGATCTCGTATGAAGTTTGGAGCATACCTTGCCAATCGAGTGAACTTTACTTCATAAGAAACCACTGATTCATCCTCCTCCCTCAATTCTGGGAACTGTTTTTCCATCCTAAGACGAACCCCTTAGGAAAATATTTCTCAAGAAACATACCTTTGAATTCGTCCCAGTGAAGATCATCAATCTCATCACTATCCCTGATATTTTTCACCATCGACCACCCCTGATCAGATTCTCCTTGAAAACGGTAAAAAACAAGACTAACCTTTTGATGTTCTGAACACCCCATGACATCAGAAATATTCTCCAGTGCTTTAATCCACCCTTCAGCTTCCACAGGATCAGATGATCCCCTGAATGATGGGGGATGTTGCCTCATGAAATGTTCCACCATTGACATGTTCATCTGTGGTTGATCTGACTGATCTCGTGCATGGATACCACCACTATTTATAGCTTGAGTCAACTGTTCCATCACTGAAACAAACTGTTCAGTTCCGATTCCAACCATCTTAGGTTGCTGATTTGGAAGGTTGTCTTCCTCCTGATGTCATCCCAACATAGTTTCTTTGTTTCCTCTGCGGAAAACCATTCTGAACCCAGAAATATCTTAGTCGAAGCAACATGGTAATCTTTAAATGCTATATCATTTCAGTCATACCATAAATTAACTTATAATTTAACAATTTTGTAACTCCTAAAGTTGTCTAAACCGACCTCTGATACCAACTATAAGGCCCCGACCTTAAACCTTACATAATATTGAATTAAATGAATAATTCACATTGAGGATATTTTCACGGTTTAGAGTTTTAGAGAATTTGGACAAAACTATAACATCTCAAATGATTACAAAGTAGAAACTTCTACTAAGTTTCCATAAAATAAGAACTCTTAAAAGGAAACATTTCTAGTTCCAAGTTTTAGATAGCATGACTTTCCCTTGATCCCATCCTTGAACCTATTCCACATTAAGTCCTATGAAAAACATTTCAAAAAAACTTGGGGTGAGCATAAAAAGCTCAGTAAGGGATACACAATGAATGAAAACTGTTAGTTTTTCAAAACAATAAGTAAACCATGTATACTTTATCAAAGTAATACTTTTCACCTTTATGAAGTAGTAAAAACTCTTCACTGAATAAAAGATCACAACTTACCCTTTTGTAACAAAAATATTACCATAAAACCCATATAAATATCACATAACATATAAAGGTAACATGGGACATAAACATACTTAAATGGAATAACCATATGGTCAACTTCCGCACATATCACTTAATAGAATAGCCATACATCCAACTTCCATACCCAATGCATTGGAGGTTATAATGTAACAACCCGTCCTGGTATTCACGGCACCACCCGTCATATGGTTTATCACATAACCACCCGTCAAATGTCTAAGTACCATTATAAAATCATAAAACATAAATCAAATATAATGGAAATAAAACATTTCCACACTTTGATCACAATATATCACATAAATATATTGACATAACAAATCCATTATAAAAACCATTTTCAATACCAAAATACATAAAAGAGTATATGGTATTTATTTCATTTTAAAAACATTAAGACTTGTTGAGGAAGCCAATGACAAAATAATACTCACGGCGGCGGAAAAGGTCACCGCGTAGGTTAAAAGAAACATTCCTTTTTGTCATTTAGTAAAACACCAAGTAGAAAAAGATTCCTTTTGTATAAAAGTAAAAGTCAAAGGGGTTTATAAACCATATAAAAGAATGTTGTGTATAAAATGAAATATGCCTCAACGAAAGGATATTGAGACGAAGTCCCTTACCTCGGGTCTGACTTGACTAGATCGTTCTTTAACATCCTGAATAATAGACTTGAGTTAATTTAAACTTGATTAAGAACCTTTTTTAAGTTCATTATTCCTTTTATATCACTTATTACCATGTTATTAACATTATTTAGTCATTTAATTTTATAACGGTCGTTTGTCGATATTTGGTACTTGAGTCAAAAGTGAACTTCTTACAATTACATGTTGTTCGTGTGGTCAAAGGTTCGTTATATCAAGAATGATATTCATGATTTGGATATCATATATATCATATATATCCATCATATACATGTATTTATAATATTACATAATCATTTAGAGGTAAGAAATGAAATTCACCGTTCATGGAGACGGTAAGCCGTACGTATGCATGAACGCTACTTTCATTTCTTTGTCATATTAATGGATTTATAACTAAATGAGAGGTATATATATTTTAATTACATAATTATATTCATCATTTATATGTAACATACATCATATATAATAACTTTAAATCCATCCTTTATACATCCCACATATGGCATTAAAGAATCAAATCACTTTGAGGGGGCTGTAGTCCGCACTTCCTAAAATGAAGATATCGCGTATACCAATAATGGAAGCCATGAAGGTGTGAAATAAATGAAAAATACAGAATCATAAGGAAGGAATAAAAATATTATATATCATATATAAATATAGTGACATCTTAATGGCCACCTTTGAAGGTGTTGGAAGAATATTGAACAATCATCGTTTCGTGAGGTAGAAATTCGCCATCCACGAAAACAGTATGTTATTTAACCATTATATGTAGGTGTGTGTAAGTGTAGCTAGAAAGATTATTATAACAACATCCTATTATGTTTAAGATACCGGATTTATTACAAAATAAATGAATAAAAAAAGTTTATGGGGTTGGAGAAGCAAAATAAAACAAAAGGACACAAGTGAAGACATTAACTTAAAATCGGGTAACTCTCTTAGATTTGAGCTCAAAAACATCCTTGGTAAGAATTATGACAAAAGTGAGGCTTCTAAGAGTTTTATAGGTATGTTTAGAGACAAAAATGGTAGGGTTTGGCCGATCCAAAGGCTTTGGAAGTGTGGGTAAGTTGGTAGAGGTTGGGGCCTTTTTTAAGAGGAGAGGAGGGGCACTCTTGGAACGTAAAGAAATGTTACTTTATTTTAAAATGAGTTTCGGATTTAAAAGGTACCAAATTGATATAATTCAAGGATAAGTTGATAAGGGTTCGAAATACACCCATACAATTGGTCTTTGACAAGTGTAGGTCTTAGATTTTACATTATATTTTCATTTTATTTAAATCGTTAAATAATGAGGTAATCGCTTCATCATCATGGTGCCATGAATAATTTAATTTATTTAATGTCTAAAAATTATAAAACAAATATCATGATGTAATAAATCTTTTTATCTTTCTAATTAATATTTATAGTCAAAAATATGACTTGTATAACCCCATTTAAAAATTGTTTTAGTAAAACAACTCATGTTTATGTCATTTTTACTTTAACATTAAATAAAAAGATATTAATGTTATTTTCCTTCCAAAGTGGCTCCATATGGTCCCCAAGTTGACCCATGGATTTTTTTGGTCTTCCATGACACATCCAATAAGGGTAGGACATGTTTCATGCTCATCTCATAGAATTAAATATTATTTTTACCTTAAACTACACTAATTACCTCTAATCGCGATTAAAAACATAAAAGTTACCATTCACCAAAAAATTATTTTAATCCCATTGATCCAAATTTTAATTTTTAATGACAACCATGTATGTCACATTTTTTAAAATCAAATCACAGAATTGGTAGAATTTCATTTAAACGAAAAATCAGTTTTTATTAGTACCACTTAGTGGTTTCACTATTCATCAAAAATAGAAGTTTTTCAGAAAAATACCAAAACTTCACCCTAAGATATATTTGATATTCCGAACTAAAAAATGAAATCCATTTTAAAAAATTCAAAACATATAAGTTGAGTTAATTAATTTAATAATTAATTCCTGCTGTCAGAGCAAATAGCGTGTTTTTATGAAACAATAAGTATTAAAAGATTGACACTAGTTTAAGTCTGATTCCAAAGTGAAATTAATTCCAAGGACCACTATTGGATTTAATGGTAAAAATATATTATAATATCACTTTAAAACCAATTCAAAAGATAATCTAAATAAATTATATTAAAAAGAGGTTTTTAATTAAAATACAACATTTTTCACTATTTATTAAAAAATGAACTTTATCGGAATAATACCAAAAATTTATAGAAAGTAAATTTTGATGTCCCAATTATAAAGAAGAGTTTTATTTGGTCCAATAGAATGTATAAAAGTGAAAAAAACTATATCTAATGACGGTTCACCATCAAAAGGTGATAAGTGAACCTTTAGTGAAAATTAGGGTGTATATGCCTAAAATTGAATTCTTTCCATATTTTAAGCCTTTATCTTTTATTAGATAAATGTAAAAACATTTAAAAAACATATATAACCATATTTTAGTTATTTATATACATTCCCTCCAATACAACGGTTTTGTGTTAACTACCATTTAAAATAATATTATTTTATTACTAGTGTGCAATGCAAGATTTCAATGAAACTCTTTGTTGCATATCGGGTATGCTATTGAACATAACAACCCATTTAAAGTAAAATTAATATTGAATTCTTAAATATTAATTAATATGAAAATTTATCACTCTTTATTTACCTGGGATGTTACAATATTTGAAACAATTAATTTTCGAGCCACATTAACATGAAAATTAATTTTTATTAATTTAATACATTAAGTAATTCAAAGGGGTTCCATTTCCTCTCTTATATAAAGACACAATGTCTACTCTCTTCCTCACACTTATTGAGACAATTTTATAAAAAAAACCAACCAAAACATATTGTTAACTTATTTATCAACATTATAGAGGTGATGGTGTTTTTAAAGGACCATCCCTATGTTCCTTAAAGAGTGATCCAAAGGAGGTTCTTCAAAGATGATGTAATTTCCTTAACCATGTTTTTTCATTTTAATTTTTATTATACCTTCTTAAATTATATCATAAAAATTATAATATAATAATATCAGTATCTCTAATATAATGATATGATATTATCTTAATTTAATAATCTTATTCATGTCATTATCTATCATATGAGTAATGAAAACATGATTCGTGCGTACGTGTGGACTCCCACCTCTATGAAGCGATGTGTTTAATTTTAGATAATCCAACCACAATGATGTTTATAATGATAGATTTAATATATATATATATATTATCAATTACATAATTATTATTCTATAAATATATTACAAAATCTATTTTCTTACCCTTCTATTTATTAGAAAATTGTAACTTCATTCATGCATAAGTGTGGATTTAAAACTCCATGAAAAATGTGATTTGTTTTTAATGAATACATTTCATGGAAGGTTATAAAATTGTATTTAAACATTAAAATGATAATTATGTCATAATTATTATTTTTTAGATTATATATCCATGAAATCTTTGACCACGATCAACCTACAGATGTCATTTTTCAATTAGAAACTGAACATCCTCAAAACTCCCAACAGGAACTTAACCAGATAATTAATTAAATATATCATTGAAATATGAAATAAAAGATTTCATGATAAGTTATTAAACATATAAAAGGATATAAATTATTTATACAATTAATATATTGTCATTATATAATTATTAAAGGACACACATGGCATGTTTGGACTTCATGTATGGGGTTCTTGAATCAGTTTCCATTAATTGATTTATGCTTGTACTTAATTGAATATGTAATGAAAAGATTATCTGTGAAATTCACAATGATTTTATTATGTTATATTTAATTTTTTTGTGGTTTCATAACTATTAAACATAATTAATTAATTAATTAAATTATGAATGCAATGATATAATCCTTGTAAAGATTATTTGTCTAAGTACTGTTTATTTGAGACATATATTGTATTATGAAAATAATTACTTTTATTAGGTGTACATGTTTCATATTGATATATTATATCATGAATTAATCTTTAATCAAGATATTTAATGTTACTTTTAAGTTCTATGTTTCATGAGATATTTATTAAATTGTTATAAAAGGTGCAAGGATTTTCACAGTCTCAATTTCAATTCATTGAGACTTAATTCATGTTATGCACCATGATTATTATATAGTTTAATTAATGAAAAATTAATTTGTTTTAACATATTATTTTATGTAAATTATATTTAAAAAAATTAAAGTTATGTTCCTTCATTAAATGACTTTTTTTCCAGTATTACTCATGTTACAAGAGTTTCTCGTCTCAAACATCCATCTTTGAGACATGTTTTGATTAGTACACATATATTTATTTATATGGTGTATAAAATTACTCTTAAAATATAATATCTTGAATATTTTTATACTCATGGTATTTTATGTTCCTCTTTATGTTTTTCTTTCGACTTTGTTGTGGTTTGAAAAGTCCATGAAGGAATTTTCATTAAAACTATTTTCAATGTTTTAAAGACTTTTAACCAAACTCTTCCTCCATGTTATTTATCTACGTTAATGATTATTATCATATAAAAAAATTATTCTCAAATATATATTTTATATTCTCTTTTAAATTATTTTACAATGTTATTAAAATAAATTTTTTAACATTTTCCACATGGGCCAATTTTGAATTTCTTTATAAATTCTTGAAAACAAATTTATATTTAACTTTTATGACACGAAGGGATTTTCCCTCCACCATGAATATTTTTTTTGAAGATTCCTTTATATTATTACATAGTTATTTTTAAAATAAAATCCATTCCCTAATATTTTGGAAATATTTAAAAAATATTATGAAAATAAAAGAATATTATTCCCCAATTTTATTGAAATTTCACAAATGTTTTATGATTTTTTTCATCTAAGGAAATATACATTATTGTTTTCTTCTGCTATAATTTGGATGTTTTCCATATATATTATACATATCATTTATATATAATGATTGTGATTATTTTCAATATATTTTCATGGAACATGTTTCTTTTCTATGTGCTAATCATGAAAAAAAGTAATATTGGTTGTTTTCCAACGAGTAATATTGAAAAGTTGAAGATTATAAATGTTTTGTTCTCTCTATGGTAATTTTCCATATATATGGATAACCGATGGGTGTTTCTATTATAAAAAAGGGATGGGTGGGGTTTTAATATCCATCCAATTCATTAGTTAAAGCAACAAAGGTAATACTGGTAAGTTACTCTTTGGAGACAACGAAGTTAACTATTATATGTTACTGCAATGAGATGACAGAGTTTACTGAATATGAGTTTCTCCAAAGAGAATACATGGTTAAATGTTATATTTTATTGAAAATAAAATATTTTAATTATCCATTTTAATTGATTTTAAGATGAATGTTTTATGTTCCAAGATACCCACAATTTTTTTTAATTCATTCTATAATTTTGAAGGGATCATTCATTAAAGGATTATTTTCACACAGATCATGATTTTTTACCTATATAACTTTTTCATTCTATTAAATATTTATTCCATATATATTGATTAATTATCCAAACATATAGGGTTATTAATTATCCTATGTTATGTTCATGCACTTGATTATGTCATCATAACCTTATGATCATGCAATTCCAATTAAAAATAATGATTTTTTATTTATTATTTTACCCTTACTAAGTTTTTAATATCACCCCTCATATTTCTTCCATTTTCGGAGGTTATAAAGAATGATGTTTAATAAATTATTCCTATAATGGTTTCGTGTTTGAAGATATTTATGAGAGATGTTTAAGGATAATTTAGAAATTTAAAAAAGTGGCTATAATAAGAAGTATTATCACTTGAAGACATGGGTATTTCTATGTAAGAGTTTGTTGAAATTTTATAAATCTGTAAACCCAAAAATTTTTAGGTATTTAATGATTCCAATATTTCTATTTTATGATTTATGTATCGAATGGATAAAATTGTGTCAAATTTATCACTAACAAATTAAAAAATGTAATGATTATGTTTTTAGAACCATATGTGGGAGTACCATTTAGGATATTTTATATTATGAATGTAATTAATGATGTGTCTAATGTAATTACTCATATTTTTATATCATGGGTAAATTCATGATCTATTCTGAAGCATCAACATGTGATTTTAAAATCCCAACACCATCGTATGGACGTTTTTGTTCTTACACAATGATTGGATGAGACTCCCCACATCCCATATATTCCCCTTTTACCACCATTACCTTTTGAGGAACCAACATATCAAGGTAGGTAGATAATCCCATTCAGATATTAAATTACTCAACCAACAGATGGATAACTATGGAGGTGGAAATACATTTATTATTACAATAGTAATATATGATGATGCATTGATGTTATATATGAAACACCTGGGAAAAATACTAATAGACTAATTTTATAAAAATATGGTATATATGGAGGTATGTATTCATTTAATATTTTTACATATATATTTTTATTTCCTCAGTTTTCGATCCATAGTAGTTTATAAAAATAGTCACAGGGAACATAGAGTTTTATCATGTATTAGAAGCATAAAATTAATATAAATAAATTTTTATGCAAGGGAACATAGTTAATACATATTTAGTTCTAAAAGTGATCCTCAACAATGAAGAGGATAAGGTCGTGTCTCATAGTTTTCTTTACTATGTGAAATTTCATAGGAGAATATAAAAAATCTTTATATAATTTCATAGATATTTTTCACAGTTGGTTCATGGTTTATGTTACTATGTGGCCCAACCATGCAAAGTAATCTTCCATAAATAGTGGGATTCAAAAAGTTGACATATGGTTTTTAAAACCATGAAATACTAATGTGTGAACCATGGTTCTTAATGAAATTATAACCACATGGTTTGGAAAATCATTGGGATAAACCATTTGGTCTTATTAGTGACTAATAATTTATTAATTTTTAACATTAATATTTATAAATTATAACACACTAACACATTTAATATCCCCTTATTTTTAAAAAACCCTCTCCCACATGAACACATTTCTCCCCCACATTTTCTTAGTGTTTCTCCCTCAAACCATGATGAAATAACTTGTTGTTCACTCTACATAAATCTTGAGGCACAGTTTACAATATGACATCACTCTTTATCTATTTCTTTTACTAACTTGGGGTTCCAAATTGTATTTTCCTATTTATGTGTTATTTCTATGTTTTAGTCTTATTTTAAATTGTTCATCATTTGAGATAAAACCAGTGGAAAATATTGGATGATTATGCTCCTATAAATTCCTAGGTAGGTGGTCCCTAAACTATCCACCACATAATTATTAGTTCATAGATGTGTGTTTTTTGTAGCCCCACTAATTGTCTATGTGATTGACCCCGATAATAATTTAAATGATTTAATTATAGAATTTATATACATAATTAAACTTTATTAATTATAAATAGTGTATTTTTGGAAGTTGAGATATCAAGGATTAATTATATTTTATTTTGACCCTTGATTTGTTAAATAATGTGGTAATATTAGAAATAGATGTCTTTAAATGAAATTGGAAATGAAAAATGGTTAATGGTGATATATAAAATTACTGTTGATTCCCTATGAGATGGAAAAAATAGTGTGAGGGACAAGTGATTATACATTTTTCGTTAGAAAAGGTGTTGATAAAATGATAAATAGTGATTTTAATGAATCATTAACAGCATAATGGAATGGTGGTGATAAATTTTTTTATCTTAAAGGATTATTTACCATGATGGTGTTTCCCATAGTGGTTCTCTCATGGTTCTGGAGATAGTGTTTCCTCTAAGTGGAATCTCATGTTCATCAAAGAGTATATTTACTTAGGTGATACTCATTTCACGGATTTGTATATTTCCATTGGTAGAGTCTCATGTTTTTGGATGGGTATATTACATCAGGTGAAATTTATATTCTTGGGATGGATATATTTCCCCCCAGATGGATAATACTGTTCTTACAAATCTAGTACAAGATGAGGATGGTATACTCACCCCAATTTTTCACCATTAAACTGAAGGATTGATGATGTTGTTTCTTAATTTATTTATACTTTACTCAATTACCATTTTATCAATTTATCAGTCACTCACTTAGGTTGGGTATGTTTATATATACGACTATTGATTTTCTAAAGAGTTATAATCACACCCTACTTGAGATACCGTTGGTACCCTAGAAGACTTCATTAAAATGAGATAATACATGTGAAATTCCCCTATGAGAGATGCATGATTTGGATAGCTGGGATAGATAATAGGAGATTAGGACTCGGCTAAGAACCCAAGTAATTTTTAAAGATACTTTTTTTAATTTATTTTTTGGTTTCTGATGTATATGATCATCCAATGAGGGATTAGTTTTATATATGGATTTTCAGTCATTTACAGAGTCTTTATTTTGTTTCAATGTGTGATTTTGATGTTTCATTACTAGAATGATTCTTTTTTTTTGTGATTATTTATAGGATGTACATATGGTATTTTCATTGTTTTAACTAATATTTCTACAGTAATCAGAGGTTATAGCTTCCCCAAGGTATTTGCGTTGACTCTTGATGCTAGCTGATATCTTTTAGTGTTTGATAAAACACACATGAAGTTATGCAGTGATAGATTCTCCTAGAACTATCGAGTAATCCTTAGTGGTGAGGTATTACAAATTGGTATCACAACTCTTTATTTTGTCTAATTATTTGGGAAAGGTACATAATAGATATTACAGTATGAAGACATTATATAGACCTTATGGTTGGGGGACAGCATAACCACATATAATGAAATATCTATATCACTAGGGATTTGATTACTCTTAGGGTTTTTTTTATATATTTAAGTTATTTCACCTACCACAACCCATGTGATTTAAGATTTATTATTTATTATATTTCCACTATTGGAGGAGAATGGAAAGAGGGAATGTGTTCATGTATAAAATTAGAAATATAGGATTCATATTTCATTTTCATGGTTTCTTGTGATTTGGTACTTGACTATGAAAAAAAGGTTTATTATTTATATCCGAAACCAAAATTTATATGTTTTCCCCATATAATTTAATGTTATTATTTTATTTATAAAATCCTCAAAATTTTTAATATCATAAAGTGTGATCCCTTGATTTGATATTTATGTGATATCAACTAAATAAAATTACAACTAAAAATTATAAAATATGTTTCTCTCTAAATTTTAACTGAAATATCATTTTATTAAACCAGTGTTATGGATTTTTTTAAAATATTGAAAATAAATGTAAGTAATGTAGATCCTAAATATATATATATCTTGACCATGGATATGGGTTTATGAGGATAGAGAGTGTTCCAGAGTTGTGATATCTTTATGTTATAGGATGAGAAGGGTAGTGGGATTCTATCCATGTTTTTTCCTATAATGTACGATAATGGAAATTGTGATCGAAAAATATTTTGATATGTACACATGTAATTATTGAGATATGCCTTCATAGAAACAACTGGAAGAGTGCCAAGATAGTAGTAGTGTGCAATAAAACTACTTTTTGGGCTAGATAATCCTATAGTGATAAGCTAGGTGATGGATTGTAACACCCCGAGCTTCCACGATACGCTTCTCTTTCAATAATGCAATAGCTTGCATTGTACGCAAGTTCGAGATTCTAACACACCGCGGCCAATCAAAATAGCCATTATGAATAGTAATACCCAATTTTTAAAATTATATATATATTATATTTCAAAATGGAATTCATTTTTGTATTCGTAATATCAAAATTACCCTAAGTAGAATTTTTTGTAATTTTCTGAAAACTTCCAATTTTTTATGAATAGTGAAAAATACTTAAAACAAATATTTTAATCAAAAATATTTATAGTGATAAATTATACCATTGAGTGGTTTTAAAGTATAATTAGAATATATTTTTACCATTTTATCCAATGGTGGTCATTAGAATTAATTTAACATTGAAATTGGACATAAACAATTGTCAATATTCTGATATATATTGTTTCTTAAAAACACTCTATTTGTTGTGACAGCGGGAATTAATTATAAAATTATTTAATGCAACTTATATGTTTGGAATTTTTTAAAATAGACATCATTTTTGAATTCGTAATATCAATAATAGCATAGGGTGAAATTTTGGCGTTGTTCTGAAAAACTTCAATTTTTGATGAATAGTGAAACCATAAGTGGTAATTAAAAAATTGATTTCTTTTTTAAATGAAACATTACCACTTCTGTGATTTTATTTTCAAAAATCCTACATACACGGTTTTCATTAGGATGTAAAATGTGGTTCAATGGGATTAAAATAATTTTGTGGTGAATAGTAACTTTTCAGTTTAATTAATCGTGATTAAAGGTAATTAGTGAAATTTAAGGTAAAATGATATTATAAAAATATGAAAATACCTTTACACTTGTCCTACCCCTATTGTATGTTTCATGTATGACCCATAAAATACATGGGTCAACTTGGGGACCCCATGGAGCCACTTTGGTAGGAAATTGACATAAATAACTTTTTATTTAAAGTTAAAATAAAAATGTCACAAACATAAGTTGTTTTACTAAAACAATTTTTAAATGATCTTATACAAGTCATATTTTTGAATATAAATATTAATTATAAATCTAAAACTATTTCCTACATCATGATATTTCTTATAAAATTTTTAGACATTAAATAAATTAAATTATTTATGACACCATGATGATGCAGCGATTACCTCATTAATTAACAATTTTAATAAAATGGAAGGATAATGTAAAATATAAGAATTACACTTGTCCAAAGCCTATTGGATGAGTATATTTAGAACCCTTATCACCTTATCCTAGAAAGATATAAGTGTGGGACCTTTAATATCCGAAACTCATTATATAATAAAGTAACATTTTCTTACTTTCCAAGAGTGCCCCTCCTCTCCTCTTATAAAAGGCCCCCACTACTACCACATTATTTACAACTTCCAAGACATTTGGCTCAGCTAAACTCTGCCCAAATACTCTATAAACTTCCCTCTCTTACTCCTAGAAGCCTAAATTTGGGAATATTTCTTCCCAAGGAAGCCTTTGGATCAAATCAAAAAGAGTTACCCATTTTAAAGGTAGTGTTTTCTCTTGTGTTCTTATGTTTTATTTTGCTTCTCCAACCCCCTAAAATATATTTATTCATTTCTTTTGTAACAACAACTGTATAATCAATTTACTAGGATGTTTTTATAATATGTATTATAGCTACACTTACACACACCTACATCTAATGGTTAAAGAACATACTGTTTCTGTGGATGGAGAATTTCTGCCTCACGAAATGATGATTGTTCAACACTCATATAACACCTCTCATGGTGGCCATTATGATGAAACTATTTTTATATATGATATATATTATGTTTATGTTTTCCTTATGATTCTATATTTTTCATTTATGGCATACCTTTATGATTTCCATTATGGGTAAACGCGATAATTTCATTTTAGGAAGTGCGGACTACCGCCCCCTCAAAGTGATTTGAATCGTTAATGCCATATATGGGATGTATAAAGGATGGATTAAATGGTATTATACATTATATAATACTGGAATTATAGTATCACTTTATATAATTATAATTTCATTACATTAAATATGAAATAGAAATGAAAGTAGCGTTCATGCGTACGTACGGCTTACCATCTCCATGAACAGTGCATTTCATTTCTTACCTCTAAATGTTACATAATATTATGAATGAATGTATATACTGAATATATATGATATATATGATATCTAAATCATGAATATAATTCTAGAGATAATGGTTATTCTACCACAAAAACAACTTGTAATTATATGAAGTTTATTGTTGACTCAAGTACCAAATATCGACAAAACGACCGTTATTAACTTAAATAATTACATAGTGTTCATAACATGGTAAAAAGTGATATAAAAGGAATAATGAACATGTAAAAGGTTCTTAAGAAAAAATAAATTAACTCTAGTTTATTATTTAGGAGGTTAAATAACGATCGAGTCAAGTCGGACACAAGGTAAGAGAACTTCTTAACCCAATTTTCATTCTTTGGGGTAATCTCCTACTTTCAAATTATGTCATGATATTATTATGTCCTATATTGTATTTATAATTTATTTATGTGTAAATATAGTGAATAAACATAATAGATCTATTTTATTTTAAAAAATGATCTTTGAAAGGGACTTCGTCTCAATATCCTTTCATTGAAGCATATTTAGTTTTATACACAAATTTCTTTTATACGGTGTATAAACCCCTTTGACTTTGACTTTTACTCAAAAGGAATCTTTTTATACGAAGCATTTTTACTAAATGACAAAAGGAATTTCTTTTATTATGTATGCGGTGACAACGACTTCCCCGCCGCCATGACCATTATTTGAGTTTCGGCTTCCTCTACAAGACATAACTTTTTTTAAATGAAAAATAGATACCAACTTTTAATTTTCTTTTATTTTGGTATTGAAAATGGTTTTGAAAGTGTTTTTATTACATCAATGTGATTTACTGATATCTTTTGATTGAAATGTGGAAATTTTATGTTTCCTTTATTCATGTTTTATGTGATACGATTATGCAATGGTTTATGTTATGTTTAAACCTATTCATATGAGGAATGCATTGGACTTAATAAGTGACGGGTGGAGCCCTCTATAGCTCCTCAATGCATCGGCAGGTCTCATGAGACAAACTAGTGTCTTGGCATGAGGACTTGACAAAATCTTATTTGTAGTCTTGGCACGAGGACTTGGTTACGTGGTTATGATAGTTTGGCATTATGGATTCCATCATTATGAAAGTGGTTATTGATATTGCATGTGATTATTTGACCAGTAGAATATCCATGTGAAGAAGTCAATTGCATTATCTCATTTTACTTTTTCAATATTATGTTGAAGTTCAAGTTTAAAAGGCTTTTATTTTAGTCATTCATTTCCTTAAATGTTTATGTTTATTTATAAAAGCTTCCGCTATATTGTTATCCTCACTGAGCATCTGAGCTCACCCCTTTCAATGTTTTATTTTTCCCAGGATGTGATGAAATATTTTATGACTGACCTACAGGGACAGCCTAAAGGGGATAGAAGTGGGGACTATAGAGACTATGTTTTTGTGATTTTTCACTTTATGATGTAATGTAACATTTATGAATGTATCTAGTGTTTCCAAGGCTACTAAACTAATCGGTCTTTCGAGACTTGATCTTTTGTGATCATGCCAATGTTACGCAATAATGCACCGACTCTGGGTAACTGGGGTCAGGGTGTTACATGGATGATCGTATCTGACAAATAATGTTGATAGTTTTCTAGTAAATAGAGAGAGAGGCTCCACAAGTACCACCTGTGATATTGTGCTATACAGAGAGTTTCAGCTAGAATACCCATCATTGTTTACTCCAAAGGCCAGTCCCCAAGTGGTTGAGTTCAGCATTGAGTTTATCCAACATATTTTTTATCACATGGAGAAACCCTTTGAGATGGGTTTTAAATTTTAAGTTTATATTACTTGAGGACTAATTATGTATTGGTGGGATATCCTATTCCATGTTTACCAATATGTGAGGATTCCTAAAATGGACTTCCAGATGAGGTTCTTAAATAAACATAATTCAGAGAGTTTGGGGGTAGATAAAGATTGAGATTTCATTAATTTTATATAGAAACATGTTTTTATTAGACTATTATTCTTATTTTATAGTTCTACAATGTTTCATCCCATTTATGGTATGTTATGAGATAACAAGAGTTAGGAGTTTGAGGATGGAATAAGGTATGAGATATTGATCTAGGTAAATGTATTTCACTTTTTATCATTTTATAAGGTCAATAAGTAGGTCTTTATTATAGATAAAAACTGAGGTGACATAATAAGCTTACAAAAATTGAATTTCCATAGGGGGTTTAATAGGGTATATTTAGGAAAAAGGAAAAACTATTTCGAGGAGTCACACTAGGGAATAAGTGGTCAACACTTTAAGGGAGGTGTGTTTTGTTATCCTTCATTGAGATAATATTCTACAGAATGTTATTAGTGTGAAGGATGAGGTTATACATTCCCCCAATATACCCAACCCGCACTTGAGTATTGATTTTTTGGTAGATAGGGGAGCCTGTAGTAGATCTTTGTAACACCCCGAGATTTTATGAGATATATTATTTTTAATTTATTTCATATCTTATATTGTTTGCTACACCAAGATTATCTTGTGCTATACGCAACACCGTATTAGCATGTAGTATACACAACACTATTCTTGGAATGTGTTACTCATAATTTCAAGTTCGTTTGATATTAGCTATTCTACACAACATTGAGTGTATATATATATATATATTCAATGTATAAATGAAATATGGTTGGATTATGTTATATGCAACAACAAAGGATTCTTTCACTACACACAACCCTGACTTGGATTGCATTACATGCAATCACGACCTTCCTCTATAGCGTGTGTTGTATGCAATACCGGGTTTCACTAAACAACGACATATGGTTATAATATTATGAACTAGCCATTCTAAATAGTATTAACTACATTTTGAATTTTATAACATTATCATTCATCTTACACATTTTCTTGAACATGGTATGAGAACAAAATAACATTTTTGGGTAAAATAAGTATTTTTAAAAAAATATAGTTTTGTCACCTTTTGATGGCATACCCATTTTAAATATAATTTTTGACAATTTTATAATTTAAATTTTACAAAATAAACTTATTATTCTAAATCAGGATATAAAAATTTACATTGGATACAGTTTTGAAAATATTCTAGCAATGTTCTTTTTTTGATGAATAGTAAAAAACACGGTAAATTTTACTTAAAAACAACTTTTTTCCTCGAGATAATTTATATGGTTAAATTATAATAGTAAATTGTTTTAAAGTAAAAATAGAATATAGTTTTACCATTTAATATAATTTATTTCATTAGAATTGATTTTACATTGAATTCATATGTAAAATAATTTCAATCGTTTCTAATGTTTTAACTTTTAAAACTGGTTTTCTTTACAACGGGATTAAGTTTAAATTAATTTCTGCAACTTCTGTGATTTGAATTTGGAGAAATTTATTCCATATTTGGAATCAGTAGTACCAAATTATTTTAATAGGCTACTTTTTATTTTTGGGCACTATGAATAGTAACTACGGTAAATTTTATTTACCGTAGTTAAAAGTAAATCGGGTAATTAAGAATAAATATAATATTATAAAATTACTATAACACTTGTATTAATATAATTTTATTATTATATTTCGTCATAAGTCATATTTGGGTCGAAATAGAATCTATTGTAACCCACATGGATGTGATTAAGACCTTAAATTTATTTTATTTTAAAGAAAGTAAAAAATGTCTCACTCAAACTTTAATAATTAGATTATTTTTAATATAAGGATATAAAGAATATAAATTAAATTATAAATATTAATTTGAAAGCTGAAATTTTTTTATTTATCATGGTAATTTATTTGTAATTTTTATGAATTATTTATTTACCTTATTATCTTACACATTAATGATGTAGAAATTATTTATTTAGTGAAAAATGAATAATATAGTTTTTATTGAAATAATAATATATAAAAAACCTTACCAAGACTTATTTTTAGTGTATATATAAACCATAATCATCCAATGGCCGAATTTGTGACAATTTGGATCCTTATAAAGAAGATTATGACACTTATGTTATTTTATATTAAATGATTCCAAAGTTGTCACCCTCATAATTTAATAAATATAACAATTTTCATGTCGTGATTTTAAGATGAAAAATTCATGAAAAAGTATTATTATAAAATATATGAGATTTATCTTCATCATAATATATTATTTTTAATTTTTATGAAAAAAATAATTATATTAAATAATTATACAAAAATGTTTTACTAATTATTTTATTAAGACATATACCAAATAAATGGTTTTAAAAATATTAAAATAAATATTATATGAACTATATAATATGAACCACGAATTTTCTAGAAACATTTGAAATTTTAGTAATCTATTAAATATTTTTTTTAGAATATACCCTCTATGTGGATTTTATTAAAATAAAAATAAATCAATATTGTTAAAATTGACACTATTGTAATTTTATAAAAAAAACATATTATAAAATTTTTTAAAAATCACAAAAATATTTAAAAGTTATAAATTTAAATTTATATGGTAAAAAATTTCATAAATTATCGAATTATGGACAATTCACAACAAATAATTATTTATTTATAATAATTTATAAATTAGAATCCTATTACCACAAATAAAATTAAATAGATTAAATAAGGATAAATCAAGTTGATAATGTTTAAAATAAATTCCCAACATGTCTAAATTTTATTGGATGATGATATTACAAACCAATATCATCTAATATTCGGATTTCAGTCAATTGTGAAGGTTTTTAAGTGAGTTTGAATTTATTATAAATTAATATTTCTTATGTTACCAAAGGTGCCCCTCTCCTCCATTATAAAAAGGGAACCCCTTCCCTCTTCTCTTGACACCCTTTTGAGCCATGAAGCTCATAAAAACCCTGCCAATTCCACTTCTCAACCTCTCTCGTTATATCATAGAGGTTCTGGTATTTTCAAAATACCAACTCTAGTGCCTTAAGAAGAAGTTTAAAGGAGGTGCGTCGAGGAAGAGGTAATCTCTTCTACCGACTCTTCCAAGTTTATTTCTTCTACTAATTCATCTTATTTACATATTTCGTTATAAAGTAATAAAATAAGTATTACTTATATACTTATATGTTATTATAAATATTAAACAACCCTATTTCCATTCTATCCATCCTACGGAAAACGAAATCATCGCGCGTGCGTACATACGGAATACCATCTCCACGCTGTGGTGTAATCTGTTTTCCACCACCACTGTACTTGGATGGGTATAATGGTGTAAATAATAACTATATATGATTATTATAACATCACACTGATTATATGATATTATATCATCCACTCCAATTCCAATCAATAAATATGGTAATGATATCATCGCTTGTGCATACGTATTGATTACCGTCTCCACGACGCGATGAGATTCCTTTTCCATGTTAACAATTCGAGAATTATTATAAAGTATATATAATAATTAATCATGAAATATATGACATATTAATGATAATTTATTTATTTATATGTTATTTACTTACATCTATTAAATTTAATAAGGAAATGAAAACAGTGTTCATGCGTACGCACGGCCTACCGTCTCCATGAATGGTGTATTTCTTTCCATTTATCGATCTATTATATATGTATATTCTGAATATATATTATATATAAATCATGTTTTATATTATGGAATTAGGTAATCATGATCTAAGTAATCATATGAATAATTACAAGTCAAATCACGGAGGATAAATGAAACAATTTTACCCAAAACGCTGCTTCAACATGGAATTGAAAAATGAACGGATAATATAAAGTCATATGTGAATCATATATGATATCATAAATATTATTATGGTTCTATTACAAATTAATAATATGTTTAAACCCACTATATAGGATTCTCAGACACATATGGAAGAAATTGGACAAAAGGTAAGGTATAACTTTTCCAATCTCGTTTTTATCCGAGATTGTTTATTCATAAGTATTTACTAGGGTTATATTTATCATCCATGTCCCTGTTTTTTGAAAATGGATTCATGTATGTTTAAATTAGTTTTTAACCATTTTTGACTTTTACTACATGGTATTTAAGTAATATTTATTTTGTTTATGTTGCAAGGTACTTTTTTGACTTTTCTGGAAAAAGTACGAGAAGAATGTTTTTTAAACTTATACGGCATGAACGGATTTTTACAGTTTTATAGCGATTTATTTTCATGAAGCTTACTCTACAAGATTTAATGACTGTTTTCAAAAAAATAATTTTCTTTTAAAATTTAAGGGCATTTTGTTAAAAGAAAATTATTTTAAAGAAGAAAGGATATTTTCCCCAAGAATTCAGTTCAAGTGTTTTATCAAAACCATTTTCCATATAAGATAGAATTATTTCGTATTTGTATATCCATGTATAATTTCTCTATGATTTACATGGTTTCAATTTTCTTATGATGAAATGAAATCCATTTTCTTATATGGATTATGTTATGGTGGGATGATGTTTATGAAACTCATTTTATTCTTTGGGTTATGATGAATGATTTATGTTCATGTTGTGGAAAATGTAAGAATGATTTCATTATGATATGGGTGGGACCTATATCTCCCTCAAATTAATTGGGTAATGATTTATATCTCATGAGATATACATGGCTGGAATGGTAAGTTAATCCTGTTCAGTGATACAGGACTGGAACGAGGAGTGAACTCGATTCAGAAAGGGACTTTGTCCACTAAGATGGTCTTGGCAGCAATGCCTTTGATACTATGGAAATAATATCATGTGCTTAATGGTTTTCCACAATTAAATGTTTTATTCCCATTCTATTTTATCATTATTGATGTCCCTTTATGATCTATTCCTTACATACTGCCATGATTTATTTCACAACTCAATATTTTTATGATTAAACTTTATGTTTATGTTTTGAAGATCAAATGTATATGGTTTGTTTTATTTTCTCCATGATTACCCTTACTGAGAATTTGATCTCACCATTTATATGTTTTATTTTCCCCAGGATATAAAGAATGTTTTTAGGTAAGAAAACAAAAGGGGAAGATCTTTATGGGAGATGTTGAAGATCTTTCACCATGATTAGAAGATTATGTTCACTGTTTCGAAAGACACTAAACTATTACGGTCCTTAAGTGTTGGTTTTTGTTATGTATTAAGTATTCCATTAAATAAATGTAATGTATATGTACTTCATTCTTTGGGTCTCTAAAATCTTCATAAGGGATCTGGGGTTATCCAATACCAGAGTAGTTGGATTGGTGTGGGGGTTGAGATTTGGATGAGTGGTGCGACCACATAAAGATTATATGTGTTATTATGTCCTTACTGTACGATGAAGAGGATGCGGAACCCTTGGATAGGTTCAGTAGTTCTTGAAAAGTGGTGCTTCATGGAGGACATCATTAGGGGCCTAGATAAGTGGCCCAAGCTAGTTACATGTCTTTGATTTTCAGCCAATTTTTCAGATACTGGAATTCCTATTGTTAGAGGTATGATACTAGTAGATTGAACTATAGTCTGTTCATTTTATGAAACATTCAAATCACATTACTTTATTATAGCTATGTTTTTGTGTACATTGGTCTTAGAAATTTAATATATATATAGGGCATTGTCCATAGACACACCCTTGGATGTGTGATTAGAGGGAATTCACCAATGTTGGGAATGATCCCTAAACAATTATGGTTACAAATTTCTCTAGGATATGGTGACCATTTTTTATCTGATTTTTAAGATGGATGGGTTAGTTTCATACTGAGTATATATCAAATATTTCCACTAACAAGTTTATTTCACATATCCCAATATTTTTAGTTATGTTGATATTGTAGAATGAGATAATCATATGGGATATATTGTACCTAATCATTAGAAACTGAGTATGATTATATCATAGGATTCTATTCTGGTATTAGACGTTGGAGGAATGCATCCAATAATATTTCATTTGGATTTTTATTTGTTTAGTGATTTATTTCCGGATGATTTATTGGTATTTATACTCAAGAATGAGGTAGAGTTTACTATATAACTCAAGTAAAATATAATGTCAATTTCCATTTTACCTTATAGGATGGATTCTATGATGTAAAAGGAAATGGTGGTTCAATTGGATGACCTGGAAGCGAAGGAATTTATAAGGATGTGTATATATCCACAGTGTTCTCTAGAAATTTTATATATGGATTCATATGGTTTCTTCTGGTGAGACATGGAATAATGAAAGATAAACCAAGTGATGGTTAAGAACTAGTATCTTCTTTTGTGTATTGAAAACATGTTTTAACTTCTTAGATGTTCTTGAGTATTCTTTATGATCAGATTGGTATCGAGTTATCACCATCAAATAGTATAAAACTATTATATACCTCACACTGTTTTCATGAGTAGGTATGGTCTATAAGAGGATTTTATGATTCTGTTCGTCATGCTGAACACTCCATTTTTATTTTTGGATTTAATAAAATGAGTTTTTATCATACAAAGACACATTGAGGGTCATTTTTATCAATAATATTTTCATGTATCCAATTCAATGGTGGATCACACATGAAATCTAGAGTTATTCATGGGAACCTTTTGGTGGAATTTATTATATACCATGTTATAAAATTTACACTTTAGGATCAACCTAGTACACTAATTGGGTCATGTTATATCTGAGGCATGAGTGTCCGAAGACATTGAGGATGTTAGAGAAGATGTTTCTTGGGACTGGACCTGGAATATCTTTGATATATGTAGGTTTTTGGGTTTTTACATGTATTATATAAGGTTTATCTGGAATGTACCCTATTTATTAGTTTTAATTATAGGCCTGACAAAAAATGGTGCGATGATTTCTTGGACTGATGCTTTTGAGAGTAATTTTCAATAATTGAAGGAAATGTTGACTAAAATGCGGATCATGACATTATCTGAGATAGGTAGGGAATATACCACATATTATGATGCATCAATGGTTATGATAAGAGAAATTTGGATGTAGGAAAGACTTTTGGTCACATATGGTCAAGGAAGATGATGCCACATGATTATAATTACCATATGCACGACAATGACCATGTATCATTAGTTCATTCCTTGGGATGTTGAAGAAATTAATTTTTAACGGAGATATTTGAGGTTTGTACTAAACATGAGAGACTAAAACATATGTTCATTCAATATTCCTTAAAACATATAAATTTAATGTGTGTTGAATATTTTTATTCCTTTGATTTTGATGTTTCTTACACCCCTGGGATGTGTAATGTGGTTGAAAATGCATTGAGCTATAAGATATACAATCTTGTGTCTTAAAGGTCTAAAGTGAATAGAAATTGATGTTCCAATATATTAAGATGCATTTGGATATTTGGGTGTACCAAGTCGAAGTAACATTCACAACCTTATCTATTACTACTCAACTTATTAGAAAAATGAAGAGTAGGAAACTTTCCGATTTAATTGTTTAGATTTAAGGTACAACATATATGGTGAGTATTCAACAACATACCGGACCCTTAGTGATGATGAAATTATTCATATCCACGATCTTTCCCTAGTTCGCATGAGTTTGAATGAAGAGTCGATGAGGGAATCACATTCCTTGATATGGTCCATTCACCTAGGTTTGATTAAGATGTACTATAACATACACAAGTACTATTGGTGGTCTTAGAAGATGTTTAATATTTATACTTTTGTTATGCGATGATCTAGTTGTTAGTAGGTAAAGCACATGAATTAATGACCCATAATTCCTATTAAACTATTACACATTCCTAAGTTGAAATGGGATTGTTTCACCATAGATTCTATAACGATCTTTCAGATAAAACCCGAAGGCCAATACAGAGTGTGGGTGATTGTTGATTTTCTAAAAATGGTGGATTATTTTCTATAAATATGGGATTCATTTTCATTGGATGAGATGGGAGGATCGATGTTCATGATATATTTTTATCATATAAAACAACTTATTTTATTATCTTTAATGGCGACACTTTCTTTACATCACATTTCTTGTAAGGGTTTATAAAGAACATGGTTCAATGGTGAATCTACACGCTACCTATCATCCATAGACTAATGATCTATCCAAGTGGACTATTCAAATTCTAGAGAACATGATTATAGAATGAATCTTGGAATTTGGTGTTTGTTTTAATAATAATGTGGATTTGTTTGATTTTAAAAATAATCATAGATATAGATGGAACTAATCAAGGACTTATATTAGAAAGTGTGAAGCTCACCTTTTTGTTTGTTGGAGGTTATTGAATAAATTATGACCAGATCGAGTACTACTCATGAAATTTTGAAGCATATATAGTTAATCCAGAAGTAGATGATTATTACCTAGAGTAGGCAGAGGTCATATGCTGAATGATGAAAATTTCATCTTGACGTCAAGGTGGGTTACCATGTATTTTTATGTTTGTTTCTATGATTGGGATATCAATATGTTTAGAGGTATAGAGAGTTAGTTACTAGATATATGGGTCCATTCAAGATCATGGAGAGGTTATATAATATAAAATAAAAATTAAATTTTATTTAGTGTTTCAATGCTATAAAAAATGCGTTACACATATCAAAACCTTGACAATATTTTCTGGATCAATATCATATAAAGGAAACCATTGATATGGATCTTAAGGATGATGAATCATTTGGGTAGAGTTGGGTTCTGATAGTAGATCCAATAGATAAATCACTTTGTGATAAGAAAATTTCTATATTATCAGTGTTGTGGTAGAATAAGAATATCCTAGAGGTGGAATGGGGAAGTAGTATAATATGGAGTATCAATGGTAGGATTTATTTTCTGATGATTCTTTATGATGTTTGAGAGTGAATCTCGAAGAAGAACTGCTCCATGCTATGGAGGTTTAGATACTCCATATTTTTCTAAGGTAAATATTAGTTAATTTTTCACTTGAGTATTATTTTATTACAAAGTTTTTTTTTCATGGTAGTTATTATGATATGTTAGTGTGGTATCATATTTTTTTAGGAATTAGAGGCATAAAATAACGAGAAATTGAGCCAAATGCCAGAGTTCATGTTTTTTGTTAACTGTGGACTCCAATGTGTAGAGGGGAAGGGCCTGATGTAGAATTCCCTTATGTAAAACCTGAAATCTGTTAACCTAATGATTGTTCTTATCTTACTACATTGTCTCAGAATATAAGAGATCACATCTAATAGGATCAAATAGTTTAGAAGTATTTTGAAACTATATACATACATGATTCTCACATTACATTTTAAAACATGAAATATAGAAAAATATTATTGTGTAAGCATTATTAATTATTACAGTATATCCGTAAAATCATTCATAGACCCCTTAATGGTATCTTATGAAAAAAATAATAAACGGTGAGCTCAGATAATCCACAATAAAAAGAGTACAATAGAAGATATAATAAAATAAATATGGTTGCAATAATACAAAAATGTTAAAAAATAATCTAATATTCTATATAAATAATATCATCAAAAGAAAATATATCCATGGAAGACAAGATAATATAAATAATCACATGGATAATAATATCTAGTTTCATACTGATAAAATTCCTATGATAGACATCATAGTCATACCATCCAACTGTTTTTGCATACTGTCTACCTGTTTCTGCGTACCATCCAACTCCTCTGTGAACTGTACTTCATTGCGTGATTCCCTACTCCGTATACTACACCACTCCTCCATGTACCGTCCTACTACGCATACTTCCTTGCTCGGCCGTGTACTGCGAGGGCTTCCAGCATGAACCATACTCTCTTCCGTGAACTGTTTTCCTTACACAGATGACTCTCTCAACGTACCATCTTTTCCTTTATGTACCAGTTCATACTTCACAGAATTTCTTCCCGAAATTTTAAATTCCAAAATTGTCCCTTAACAAATGGGATTACTACTCCTTAAATAGGCACATAACTCTAAAAATTTTGGTAATCATATTTACCCAAAATTTCAATGTGGGACAAACATCACTGCAAAATGATCTCCATATTCCTACTGTTAGCCTCCACTGTGTAATGAAATCTTCTGAACTGTGAACCTTTAATGCGTATCTTTATCCTTATACATACCATATGTCTTTTTGTCCATGTATTTCATCTCTTTACCATATACCGTCACACTGAATAGTTTTCGGAAGCATTTCGCGTACCTCACACCTTCAATGCATACAGTCGCTACAAAAAAATTTCAGTTCTGTGCACCGTTCTATGTACCACATACCTTTACCGCATTCTACATGCCTTTGCTACATATTGTATACCTTCACCGCATACCATGAACCTTCACCGTGTACCAAGCACCATCACCGCATACTGTTGCTGCGAACGGTTACCAAACTCCACAATTTTTTAGGCCTGAAAAATTTGGCAAACACTGGGAAACTGCTCCACCATTAATATTTCTTTCATCCTCAAACATATGACCCTATTCTTTACCGACTACCTTGTCATCCAAGTAAATATTGTCAAAAAATAGAAACCAACTTCAATTATTAACAACGAGCAGCCTTGGTTCCAACAATCTCCCCTATTGGTTTGTTGAAAATCTCCAGATAAATTCACCGATGCACCATCCCTGATCAAAACACGAACCTTTAAGAAACAACTCATCCATCAATCTAAGTATATGAGAGTAGTGGTCAGTGTAGAAAAAAAGAGAGATGGCATGAATTAAGATCTCATACTTTTAATTTCTCCCCCATAGATTCATTTATGGGTTTTTATATTCTCCATCATTCCTATAACCAAAAAGAAATAGAAAACACTCCATTGAATTTATCCATTAAACCCCTTTGGAAATATACCCAATGAACTGAATCTTGACTTGTAGAGTAAAAAAATTCTCCCTTTGGATCGTATCTCTCCGATAATCTTACATCATCTTAATAAACAGATTAAAAATAGTTAAAATAATGGGGGGGGGGGAATATTGTTACCTCCTTATGCACTGGGAGGTATCTGAACACCGTGGTTCAAAGTATGTTTTTCGAACACATTTTCTAATAGTTTCTTGGTCATAATGTCATCAACTAGTTCATCATTTCCCACATGGTCCATTTTTACCATGCCTTACTCAATATTTTCCTTGATGAAGTGATATCTGATCTCAATATGTTTCGTATGAGAATGTTGAACCATATTTTTCATAAGATCAATTGCACTCTTGTTATTAATGTAAATCACCATTGGTGGTTTCACCACATCACCTATGTCACTCATTTTTTGTTTCATCTAAATTATCATAGTGCACTCCTTGGTAGAATATATATATTTTTATTTAGCAGTACTAGGTGAAATGCATTCATAATTCTTGCTTAACCAGCCCAAAACTTTCTTCCCAATATAGAATGGTCCACCATTGGTGGAATTGTTTTCAACTATATCTCTAGCCTAGTCAGTATTAGAAAATGTTGATAGTTCCCTATATCTTCCTTCAATAAATTATATCCCATAATTATGTGTACCTTGAATGTATATCATGATTCTTTTCACTTCAACCATATTTTCTTCCTTCAGATTACTATGAAAGAAGGCCGTAAGGCATGTTGCAAATACAATATCTGGTCATGTCGCTATCAGGTACAATATGATTCCAATGATTCGTTTGTACATGTTGGGATCCCCAGAAGTCCCTTCTTCATGCTTTCTATACTTTGATCCAACTGCAATCAGAGTTGACATTGGTTTGAAATCTTGCATATTGAATTTCTTCAGTAGCTCTATTGCATACTTTTATTGAGAAATGAAAGTGTAATCCTTCATCTGAAGAACCTACAACCTTAAAGAGTATGTGATTTCACCCATCATGGACATTTAAAATTCTGATTTCATGTTATTAGAAAATTCATTCCTTGATCCATGTTTTCATCCACAAAAAATAATACCATCCACATATACCAATACCATGAACTAATCCTGTTGAGAGTTCTTCACATTGAGATTCTGATCCACTCCACATCTTTTAAACTCAAGCTTTATCAGATAAGAGTCCAACTGAGAGTACGACGCCCATGGTGCATGTTTCAGGCCATAAACTGCTTTCTTTAATTTTCAAACCATTAGTTCATCATTGATAAGAAAGAACCATATGGGTTGTTCAACGTAGTCTTCTTCTTCCAATCCTCAATTTAAGAATTATGTCTTAACATCCATTTGATACACTTTATATCCTCTTTGGATTTCCATGGAATGAAATAGACTAATTGACTACCGTCTCTCTATAAGAGAAAATGTAACCTTGACATTAATGCCTTCGATTTGTAAATATCTTTTATAGATCAATCAAACCTTATTTCTGATCTCATTTATATGTTCATAAAATGTTTTCTTGAAAATCCACTCAGTACCAATCACATCATGATATTCAGTTCTTTTAACAAGATCCCATGCCCCATTTTTGTCAATCTGATCTAACTCTTCATTCATTTCATAAACCCATGACTCATAATTTGAATCCTTTTCAAATGAGGATGGTTCCATAAGTGATAGAAATATAGATTATTCATTATTCATCATTATCCTTGTCTCTTTAGGTGCATTCCAATCCCCAAAAATATTGGACTGATCAATCTCTTCTTGTCGTTTTCTCCTTGGGGGTTTGACCAAATTATCTCTAGCTATGGCTTTCTCTTATAATTCTTATCCAGATTCAACATCATGATGTTAATCATGAGAGTTTTTACACATTCCACTACCTCTATATTAGAATTTGTTATATTTTCACATTCTTCCTTATCTTATATCACGTCAGAAAATGAATTCCTTGAAGCATTGAGTTTTTTCTCTTAAATGATCTATATATCACTGATTTCCACAATTCTTCCCAAGATCTTATTGAAAAACTTGTAGTCTTTTTTGTTCAATAAGTATCCAAGAAATTTTTCTTTAATCTTCATTGTCTTCATAATTCCATTGATTTACTTATTTTTTTCGAATAAAATATTTTCTTCTGATAACACGAAAATATTTCAAAGAGGGATTCCATCAATGAAACAATTCATATGGTGTCTTTGTTTCACCCATATATATCTCTGTTTGATTTTGAATGTACATTGCAGCTTGTACATCCTCTTTCTATTAATGTCAAGGAATACGACTCTCAATCAGCATAGTTTAGGCCATGTTGTTTATCTATTGATTCCTGCACTCAACAACTCCATTTTTTTGGAGTTCTCACACTTGCTACATCATGTTGTATCTTGTTCTTGTTTAGGTAATTTTCAAATATAATGGACATATATTACACTCCATTGTTAGACCATAGGACTTTAATCTTCCATCCAGTATCATTCTTGGTGATTTGTTTATAGGTTTTCATGCAACCAAGCACTTATAGCTTCCGATGTATAATGATCACACACGAGATTATAATATAATCATCAATGAAAAGAACAAAGTACCTCTATCCATGTGTTCTAGCAACATTTATTGGGCCACATACATGTGTATGGATTAGGTCAAGAAGATTTGATTCTCTTTTCTTCTTTGGCAGGTAGGAACTGTAGACTAGTTTCCCTCACATGCAAGTATCACAGGTCTTTTCTCGTTCATGCTTCATATTAGGGATATATAAGACTATCTTCAGTTTAGATATATTTTTCATGTATTACTGATTTATGTGCCCCAATATTTTATTCCATAAGTTGTTTTCCTCTCCTACTGATAGGTAGAAAATATTCTCTTTACTACCAAACTGATATAAGTTACCTTCAGTTCTACAGCCTTTCATGAGAGGATTTCTAGAATTTCTTTTATAGTACAACCATTTTGATTGAATGTCAAGACAAGACCTGAGTCACATAATTGACTCACACTAATAATGTTGTGATGTAGACCATCCACATATAGAACTTCAGTTTTCTTCAGCTCTCTATTAGCTAGCTCAGTACTTCCAATGCCTTTTATATTCAAAGAACCATCGTTACAGAACCTCACTGTTCCATCATCCTTTTTATTAACATTCATTAATAGGTCTACATTACCCATCATGTGGGATAAACAACTTTTGTAAAGAATAAAGGTGTTATTGTTCTTTGTAACATTGAGGGCTACTTATGCAAAATTGGACTTTTCAATTTTCCTCTTTTCTTTCCATGAGATATTGGATAGAGCATAGGACACTAATAGTATTTGAATTATTTATTCTGTGTACATGGGGTATTCATATTCAAATTATTATTCTAGAGGATAAAAAAAATTTGAAATAGAAACACTATCTAGTTGACGAGTATTGGCTCGTCTCTGAGCATTGAAAGAATTTCTCTTATCACACCTCTTCCTACAATACACATCTTTATGGCCAATGTTAGAACAGATAAAAAAATATACATAGAAATTATTTCATCTATAAGATGTAGGATATGAATAGGTTATCCTTTGTTGAACTTTTAACTCTTCTCCATTCATATTGCTCTTTTCCTCTTCATTTTATGACATAGTATGGCCCAAATATCCAAAAAACTAACTCTTCACGAAAGGAAATGTATTATCACTTATATTCCTCCTCATTACTTCTTCCCCAAGAAAATAGTTTGACTTCCATTAATTTCTAGAATCATAAGGATAATATTATGTTATCATTTCAGTTTGATTGAAGGGTTTTTTTCAGCACTTCTGGTGACCTTTTACCATGATCAACTATCATATTTCCTTTATTCTGGATCACATTATTTTTTGTATTTTGAAATTCAGCATTATAACCAATTACACTATTTCCCATGCATGTGGGTCTTTGATCACTCAATATATTTTCAAATCCATCAGAACCACGTTTTTCACTTTCTAGAAGATCAGAATCTGAGAACCTTTCAAAATTTAAATTCTTCTTTTCTTATTTTGAAATTGATTCATATTTGAGATTAATTATCATAGTAACAAATTATTCTTAGAGTCCCTCAATGGTCTTGGGATTCTCTTCTAGTCTCAATTTATGTTCATTAATGACCTTTTCTTGTTCTTTAATTATGATTTTTTGTTCAATAACATCATTAGTTCTTTCAAGGATAGATGATTGTGCTTTAACGAGTTCATTGAATCATTCAATTTCTGCTTCCAGTTGATCAATATACTATGATTATTCCTCTACCATTTTTACACTTAATTAATATCTTACATTTAATCTCAAGATTACCAAACGAATCCTTAAGTTTCCACTTGGGATAAGAATTAGTAGTCAACTAATTTTCTCTAGAATTATCTATCAATGGTTTTGACATTTCAATTGTATCCATCCTGGAGGAATGGTTTCCAGCCTTAAATTATATTTCTTCTTCCTTAAAGAATTCATTATAATCATCTTCCTCCTCACAGTCAAAACTATTCTTCAGTATGTTCTTTGAAAATTTAATGTTTACCTTTTTAATAATATTTCTTGTGGATTCTCCATGTTTTCAACTTCTCTCTCTTCATAATAAAATTTTGTTGATCACTAAGAGGAAATGTGCACAAATCTTCCATAGAAAAAACCAGCAAGACGTATCTTGCCTTAAAATTTCCCAGTTCCCTCTTAGATATTCCTTGAAATGAGTGAAAGTGTTTCATTTTCCTCATAATCTTCATCAATGATATCTCTTGAAACATTTATTTTGTCCATGGATTTTAATTCCATTTCCTTGGTCACATGATTCATACCTTCTTCTGGTTTGATTCTCATTTCAAAATATAATAGATTTCTCAGAAGATCATCCACTAAGAGTTTATAGAGATATATTTCAATAGGGGTTGAATCCTTTTTATTGTAAAGGTGTGGAAGTCTTATCAATAATTCATTCACTATGTCAATGTATTTGATTTCTTCACCCAGACCTCAGATTTCTCCTACAAGTTCAATAATTTGATTGAAAATGGAGTCTGTATTCTCATCAGGATGCATCTTCAAATCCTCAAACCTATTGTGTAGTACATGATGTTTTTCCTCCTTAACTTTTCATATCCTTCTAAAATATTATAATGTTTACCCGACATTGACTTGGAAGATCTACAACTCATTACCTTTACATAAATCTAATAAAAAAGGGGTGGAGTGAGAGAATTTGGTGCTTTTGCCTCAGCATCATGCAATTTCTTGTTTGTATATATCATCAGCATTCCTTTAGGATAGGTGAATTTTATTCCCCATTCATTAGAAAATAATACTTCCATTTCAAGAGATCTTAGGTGTGATCTCATCCTATTTTTCTATATGTGAAAATTACTCCATCGAAGAGGGGAAGTCCCCAAATATTGACTAGATTCTCTAGGACAAACAAATTCAACAACATAAAACATCCCTCTGATAACACTTGATGGACCCCAGAACACCCAGAGAGGGGAGTGGTGAATCATGGTGCCAACATTTTCTTTTAAACATATAGATCTTATTCCCACATAGGCAGCAACCTGTTAAACCTATTTGAAGAGGATGTGCAGAAAATAAACAATCACATGCAGAGAAATGAAAAAAAATTACATGGTTCAACACTAATGGCTACGTCCAAGGAGAATATTCCAAAAGTGGGTCGGTTGTAACAAATACCACTAATAATAAAAAGTTATGGATAATAAGAGTTCAACACAGTCACTCTGTGCCAGGAACTCTACCTTTACATTGTTTTAGGGATAACACACTGCGTACCTGGGATCACTTATAATGACTTCTCCTTACACACTGCATTGGAAAAATATTCAATCTATTTAATGACTTAAAGGTCTCTTCAAAGGTTTAGAATTATATCTTGCAACCTCAACTATAAATGGATGATCTATTGAAGTCTTGTAATCACCTATAGATGTAATTTACTTTTTCATACACTAATATGTTATGGAAATTAATATCACAAACCGATTTGGTCATTTTTTAGAATTCCTTGGGTTTTCTCCATACTACTGCTATTTCTGCAAACCACTATTGTTTTCGCATACCGCTAATGTTTCTATCTATCGCCCAACTATTTTTGTGTACCATCTAGTTGATTCTGTGTACCATCCAACTCCTATAGAAGTTTTCCTTATCTATGTACTGGCCTACTCTGCATACTTCTCTACTCCTCCACATACTATCCTACTCCATGTAATACCTTTCTCAACCGTATACTACAAGAGCTTCATGCACAATCCACAGTCTCTTTTGTGAACTATTTTCCTTATGCATATGATTCTATATGCGTACTCTATTCTCCCCCACATACCACTTCAGATTTCACCCAATTTCATCCCAAAATTTAAATCTCAAATATCATACCTTAATAAAAGGGATTAATATTCCTTAAATAAGAACATACATTCAAAAATTTGGGTAATTTGATTTACCCAAATTTTCAATGTTGGATAAAATTCAATGTAAACTGAACTTTGTCTGCATATTTTTATCCTCTACTGCGTACTGCAATCCACAGAACAGTGAACCTTTATCGCGTATTGTTGACATTCCACATACCGTATGTCTGTCAGTCTGCGTAGTATATATCCTCACCACGTATCATCACTATAAACTATTATCGATATCATTTTTCATACCACACACGTTCACTGCGTACTGTCATTGTAAACATTTTTTAGTTCTACACACCGTTATGCATACCAGACTCTTTCATCATATATTGCACGCCTTCGCTGCGTACCACACACCTTCATTTCTTACCGCGTGCCTTCATTGCAGACCAGACGCCTTCGCCACACATCGTTGCTGAAAGACATTACGAAAATCCTGATATTTGAGGCCCCAAAAATTTGGCATTCAATGGGAAAATGCGCCATCGTCAATTCTGATTTCAGTAACAAACCTATAACCCTGTTCTTTGGAAACTCCCAAGTCATCGATGTAAAAATTGAAAACATACACAGACCATCATCTATTATTAACAACAAGCACCCTTTTTCCAACAGAACCATCCTTAGATGAATCAAGAGAGGTATCTCATAGTTTTTTCACAACCTCATCCAAAGATGCTTTATATTCAACTGATTATCTGTAAATTGAAGATAGTATAACAACTAATTAATTATGCATCATTTGATTGTCGGTTAAAATTACTTCCAAAAATGAGATGAACTGAGGTTCAACCTGAGAAACCACCCTCTCTATGAGCATAATAGTATCATTTTCACTAAGCCTTGAAATAGGAGTAGGTTGATATGAATAGGAAGATCTAGCCAGAACAACCAACTCTTCCTTAAATTCATTACTATAATACGTAGTTACATACTCTATAGGCTTAGGGATAAGAGTAGTAGTAGAGATCCTATCATCTAAATTAGGGTTCCCCAAACCAAAAGTAACATACCCTAGATCCTTTGTCCACATAGGCACAACTGTATCATCAAGAGGATCAATTACATCAACTTTCGCTCTCTTTTCCTGCCTCTCCCCCTCAACAGATACTCTTCTTATATTATAAAACAAATCTTACACTAGATCCAATGAAAATTTTATTTCATCATGAAATTCATCATGTACAAGGACATTCATAGCCCTTTCCTCGACCACTGGTGCTTTAGCAGTTTTATGGGATTTCACAATAGGTTCTTGTTCCACTAAAGCAGTATCATAAAGTTATAAACCATGAACTTGCTCATCACCATGATGGTATAATCCAATAATTAATCACTTCCTTCTTATTCCCTATCATTTTCATATTCTTCATATTCTTTATCAGATTCCTCATCATCTTCATTATTTTCTTCCTCAACTCTATCACCATCACCATAATCATCTTCTTCTTCATTGTCACTTTCTTATTCTTCACCATTTGAATCCTCATCACTATTATATATTCTATCATACATAACATTCTCTAAATCTTTATTATCCTCCTCATTATCCCCATCATCATCATCTAGAACAAGTTCCTTTGAGGGTAGAGGCCTAGGAAGACTAGAATATCAATAGGTCACCCTATTAGAATTTCAACTATATCTGGGTCAATTATATAATAAACAGTAGATTCTCCTCCATGATCTGTCTCAGCTCCATTTTCCTCATTTGAATACATACCAGCTTCCTCGAGTCATAGACCAGGGTTAATTGGGCTCCTGGGCTTTATTGAGTGACCAACATGATTATAATCCTCATACATTTTGTCATTGTCCTCAACCCACATCTTCTTACAGGGATTCCAACTTATTATCATTCTATTACAGATTTATTTTTTCAGACAATACCCATCAAGTTCAATCACTATTTCTTAACCCTCATTTATTAAACCCTTATCTTCCAATATAGAATAAATTATCTTTGGATAAAACAATTAATTTATTTTTCTGCAGGGTTTCATAATTTCTCTTATATATACCATCAAATATTTCATTGGTTAACCTTATATCCCTTCTTCAGTAGATAAATAAAATATACATCTTGATACTTTATGGAGGAAAATCCCCTTTTTCTAGGACATAACTGGTGATGGATAAATTTGGACAATAGCCTAGAATCACCATTACGCTCTATTTCTATAGGTCGTCTATGTTCTCCATTTTCAGTATGCTCTTCCAATGCTTCCTCAAAATTTAAATTATCAGTGGGTGGAGGTGCACTTCCCTAATGTTAATCACAAACACCCTCATCAGTTACCTTTAATCATTATTCCAAATTCATGGATGAAAAAATATTATTTTTTCATCTACAATAGTTTTAATCCAAAAAAACATTGAGCTTTCCAGAATACATTCTACATATGGATAGAATTCATGCACTATGCTCGGATAAAATTTTCATTCATTGTCAGAGAACCACCCCAACTATTCATGAAATTTTTACAAATTTAATAAGAGGGACCTAGTTGTCTAAAACCATTTTGAGTGGACTTATTTCTAAGGAGTGATGATATGGTTCAAAAGTTTCTGATGATCATGTTTTGGATTAGTTTGACAAGATTAAACACTTTGCTTCATAGACAGATGTGACTCATACACTAATATCATATAAAAACATTTAACTAGAGATATTAGTGTGATTTAAGGGTTTCAAGATCAAGGAAAAAGGTAGTAAGACTTCAGAAGAGAATGTTTCGAAGGAAATAGTGCAAGAGAAAGGGTGTGAGAGTGAGAAAAAGAGTTGGATCGACCTTAATTTTATTATTTAATAATTAAAATAATAAAATAAAGAATGTGGATTAAAATAAAATTAAATAACAAAAACAGCGAAAATTTAACTTCTAGACAATGAAATGAAAAAATAGATCCGTGAGGCACATCAGTGAGGCCTACCAGTACATCACCAAAGGTAAGTCCTATATGTAAGTAGTTATCAGTGAGTCGTCATCAGAAATTACTATAAACGAATCATCATTTATAAGTCCTATCGATGATTCCTTAATGGTAAGTCCTATCAGTGATTCATCATCATTAAGTCCTATCGATGAGTCGTCATTGGTAAGTCCTATCAATGAGTCATCATCGGTAAGATTTATCAGTGAGTCATCATCGGTAAGTCCGATTTTTGAGTCATCATAGGTAAATCCTATAGGTGATTCCTCTTATTGTTATTAACTCAATTTTGATCATTACTAACTCATGTAAGATGTAACTCATCCTCTCATAATTTAATGGTTTTGTAAAAATGTCCGAAAACTGATATTTAGTGCCGATGAATTATAGATTTATATCACCTTTTTATATTGATATCTCGAAAAGTGATTTCATAGATCAATATGCTTTGTTCTTGAATGAGAAACTAGATTCTTAGAAATTTTAATAGAACTTTTATTGTCATAGTTTATAGGGACATTCCTAACATGATATGCATAATCTTGTAATGTTTTTTTAATCCACAAAATATAAGCAAAAAAATTAGCAGTAGATATGTATTTATCTTTCACAGTAGATAATGAACCAAAATTTTTCTTTTTACTACACCATGAAACTAGAGAGTTTCCAAAGAAGTGAAATGTTTTAGAGGTTTTTTCATTCAAAATTGAAACCACAAAAATCAGTATTAGAATAACTAACTATGTGAAATGGTTTTCCACTAGGGTAAAACATTCCTAAGTTGGTAGTATAACTGAGGTATTTTAAAATTCTTTTAACATCAAGTAAATGAGACTCTTTTTGATTTTACTGAGAATGAGAACACATATAGACACTTAACATAATATCAAATCGAATAGAAGTTATGTAATAAATAATTCTAATAATACCTCTATAGTTGGTTGGATAAACTGAATTTTCATTTTCATCATGATCTGATTTATAAGTGGCACTAAGGGGAGTATCACTACTTTTTGTTCTATCCAACACAAAAAGTTTTAGAAGATATTTTTGGTATTTAAATTGATTAAAAATAATATTTTCCTTATTTTGAAATCTTTTCAATCAAATAAAGAATTTGAGATCACCCATTAAGCTCATCTCAAACTCATTTTGTATCATTTTTTAAAATTCAATACATAATGATTTTATTGATTATCCAAAAAATAATATAATAAACATATATTTTAACAACTAAAACATCTTTAGAAATTTTTTTTATAAAAAAGTGTAGGATCAACAATACATTTTGTAATGCCTCTGGAATTATGAAAAGTGTTGAGCCTATCATACCATGCTCTTGGAGCCTATTTTAATCCATAAAAATCTTTCTTTTAATTTAAAAATATGATTAAAAAATGAGGATTTATAAAACCTAGGGGTTGTTCAAAAAATAAATCCTCAACTATATACCCATTTAAGAATTCACATTTAATGTTAATTTGATAAAGTTTGAAGTTCAAATAGGCTAAATAATCTAGAAGGATCATAGTGGATTCATGTCTAGAATCAGGTGAAAAGGATTCTTAATAGTCAATTCCTTCTTCTTGAATATAACCCTTTGAAACTAATCTAGCCTTATTTCTTACTATAGTGCCAAACTCATCATTTTTGTTTCTAAATACCCATTTAGAGCCTATGGTCAATGTGTCATTTGGTCTATCTACACATTTAATAACATTAATAATTTGAAACTGATTCTATTATTCTTGTGTAGCCATTAGCCAAAATTCATCATTTATTGTATCATTGATGTTCTTAGGTTCAATATGTGATAAAAAATCTTGATGTTAAACTTGGTTTGTTAGAGAAGCTCTAGTCTGTGTCCCTTTATCTAATTCAAAAACTACAGCATCTAAGGAATGGTTTTTAAGGGTTCTAACAGACCTATAAATAGATGAGCTTATTATTTAGGGTTCTTCTGCCAGTTCAAGTTCATTATGATCAAAATCTAGAGATTTTATAGAACTGGAATATTTTTCTACTTTCTTAACAGTAGAGTCAGAGTGTTTATAATTCATGAACAAATTTGTCTAATCATCTTGACTATTTTTTAAAGTGGTCTCAGGATCATGTGGATCTATTTCATGAAATTAGACATGTAGAAATTCTTCCACAAACCTCGTTCTTTTATTGAAAACTCTATAAGATTTTATATATGTTGAATAACCTAGGAAAATTCCTTCATTACTCTTAGATGAAAATTTTCCAAGATTATATTTTTTTATTAAGTATATAGACGTTGAAACCAAAAACATTATTGTAATTAACCCTTAGATTCCTATAATTCTCCCACTCATATGGAGTTTTTGTAAGTATAGTTTTAATTAAAACACTCTTAATTATGTACCATGTTGTATGCATATCATCTGTCCCAAAATAAATAGGTAAAACAAAGTCAATAAGTATATTTGAGGCTGTCTATTCTAAGGATCAATTTATTCATTCTATAACTTTGTTCTACTGAGGTGTCATAGAATAAGAGAAGTTACGAATATATCCATTTTTTTAAAAAATATTCAAATTATTAATTTTCAAACTCACACTTATAGTCACTTCTTATGTTTCTAATCCTATGTCCAATTAATTTTTCTACTAACCTATCATACATGGTGAAATAAGAACAAGATTCAGTCTTGTGAGCTAAAAAGAAGGTCTACATACACATAGAAAAGTCATCAACTAAAACATATTAATAGCTCTTCCCATTTAAACATGAAACACTATAAGTTCCAAACAAATTCATGTGATCCAAATCAAGGGGTTAGGTGGTTGAAAATTATTTCTTTAGTTTGATAGATATTTTGTGTTGTTTTCCTTTTTGACAAGGATTACCAACGTTGTCATTTGAAAACTCATGTTTTGGAAGAATCATTACTAGTCCTTTTTTAGTTATATTTTTAAGGGAATGAATGTTATAGTGTCTTGGTATTCTATTCTAGAGACAAGACTCCTTATGAAAGGAACTAAATCCAGAAAAATTATGTGATACAATAGAATATAAATTAATATCATATAAATTTTCATTTCTAAAGTTAGTAAATACTAAATTATTTTTATAATTGAAAAAATTACCAGCATCATTTTTAAATTTAACATGAAATCCATCATCATATAACTATGAGAGGATAATCAGATTATACTTAAGACTATAAACAAATAGAACTTTAGAAATTAAAATTTCGTTATTGTTACTGATTTGGCCAAGGAAAATTATTTTTCCATTTGCATTGTGACGAACGGTGACATTCCCACCATCAATACTGATAAAGGTTCTCAATGCTTGAATAGTCATCTGTCATGTGTATTGAAAACCCACTATCCAAGTACTATAAGCTCTTATAGGAACCATTTAAAAAACTCTCCTACAAAAATAGATCAAACAAGAAAAGGCTAGGCTTCCCAGATTTTCTTGGGTCTTGTAACATTAGTAATTAATGACATAAGAACCCATATTTTTTATGGGTTTCATATAATCAATTTTTAAAGTCCTATAAAAAATAAAACCTATTAGATCTATAGAAACTAAAAGTAGTAAAAGAATTTACTGTTCTATAACTTTTAGTATATTTTTCAATTTTTGGCACAAAACCAAATTTTCCAGATTTTGATACACAACAATTTTTAATAATATCTCATTCCCTAGGTTGATAACCTATACCTGTAGTGTATATCGAAGAATATTTATTAATTTGAATTGGAGTTAGAATATTTTTACACTTTTTAAGCTTCTCAAGATTATTTTTTAATTTCACATTATATAGTTTATGTTCATTAATCTCATTAAGTATCTTATTATTCTTTCCCATTTGAATAGTAAGTTCATACTTCATAGTATTATAATGATCATGTTGTCTCTTGAGTGATTTATAGTTATCCTTTAGTTTATTGCATGTATCTTAAAGTATTATACGTTATTCAATAATCATTAAATTTTTTGTATTTTCAGAATAAGATCCAGCATCTAAATAATAAGAATTATGTACAATAGATTGAATGGTTACCTCTAAAGTGTTTGTCATGAAACACATATCGTCTTTATCATCCTTCTCATCATTAGATTATTCTGAGTAACTAGAGATATACATAGAAGCACTTCAGCTGGCCTTCATTTCCATCTTCTATTTTCTATCATTTCTCTCATACATCTTTTTGTACTTTAATTTTGTTAAGTATGCCTTTACATGTCCTATTATCTTTCCCTTATAGCAGACTATCTCTTTAGTGTTATCATTTCCCTTCCAGTCCTTCTTCTAGTTTCCGATGTTGTCATACCTCCCTTTATAATTGGCTTCCTAAATAATTTTTTCTTTATCTAGAACATTTTGAATATTTTGTCTAGTTGACCCATTTCTACATCAATCTCACTTGGTGATTCTTAATTGATGGAACTTTCACCAGGAACATGCATTTTCTATTTTTCTTTGTGTTTAAAAGTAATGGTTTTGAAATTCAGTAACATTCTATTTGGTTTATCATATTATTATATATTACCCTTCAATTATTCTTTACACTTTATCATCTTACCTATAATCTCCTTTATATGAAGTGAATCAATGTTATAGGATTCTATAATGGATATTGATGTCCCTCTCCTCCTTTTTTGGGAAGACACCTCCAAATTCGCATGATTTGTTCCTTTGCAGCAATTGTTTTCCTAGTGAAATCATCATATTCAAAATCTCATTGAACATATGATACATGTTAGAGATAAGTTCCTCAGGATTCATTTTGATGTATCATATTTAATAGTATGTGTAATAAGTGTCATTTCTTTTACATTAGTGGTTCATTCATGATAATTAGCTAATGTATCCCAAATCTCAAAGGTTATTTTACATGAAGAAATCCAATTGAATTATTCTTCACCAGAAGCACAGTTTAAAACATTCATAGATTTGAAAAAAAAATTGGCTTCCTTAGTGGCATCATACCAAGTGTTTCGAGTAGTAGTACGAATTTTATAGTCATCAACTATAGTAGACCAGACTTCAAAACACATTCTTTATAAATTAGTTTTCCATTTTGTTTTACACTGATCATAATTTGTGCCATTGAAATAGGTAAAGATGTTGATAGAAACATTTTCCTATCTATTTTACAATTAAATTAAATTTTATTTAGTGCAAGAAATTATAAATTTTTAGTCTAAATCTTTTTACGGATCTTCAAAACACACCTGAAATAACAGTTGAACATATTTAAAACCTTTGAAAACTTTTAATGTAAGAAAGCCTGCAATACCAAATGTTGTAATGAGTGGGAGACTCAGGAGGGGGTGGGGAATTTAGTTCTTATAATTATTTATGTATAAAATACTTATTTAAAACTTCCCCAATTTGAATTGTAAAACTGCCCAGTTAACCCAAATAGGAGATTTATAAAAGTTTTGATCTTTGAAAGTGTTATCAATGAGTGATTGATAATCAATTAAAACAATATGGGTTATTTTATAATCTTTTTTTTAATAAATATACTAAATCAAAATATAATATAAAAATTATCTTTGATTAGCTGTCAATGTGAAGTAAAGTTTTCTGATTTAAAAACAATAATGAAAATAGAACATTTAAAGGCACAATAGAATTTAAAAAACATGGTTTAGTCTAAAGCTAAGACATAGTCCTCTACACCTGTTATCACCTTCCACTAATCAATTTATATAAATATAAATTATCTACACCTTGGATCGGGGTACACAATAGCATACACAACTATCCAGGTAATCAAGACCTCTTACATAGTTTTCGTGGGAGTGAAATTTATAACATGCCACACAGGGACCTATTCTACTATTATTTGTGGGAGTATAAGGTGTAAAAAACTATGTTTGTGAAGATATCAATGTATCTTCCAATTATTAACATGAGACAATGTGTTTTTATAAAATAATGACACACAAACTAGTCAAAATATAAAATAGTTCACAAGCCGAGAATGAATTAAATAGAGTTGAGTTAGAAGGAACTACATGATCTAAATTGCAGCTTTTGGATTCCTTAATGATAATTGAAGTGAAGCTGTAGTCGACTTTCAGGAAAAATTACAGGGTTGTAAATCCTTATGTCTTCTGTTCTAAGTGAGGAAGATCTTTTCTCTAACTCTTCTTTTACATTATTCAATTGTGTCGATATAATTTTTTCGATAATTAATCACATCACAATTTTGATAGAAGCTGGTAGTTCTTTTGTTTTTCTTATGGGGCATGATCAGCTCATTATAATTTCTCATGTCACATCATTTTACTTATTGATCCAGCTATAACCATTATACTATGTAGTAGACAAGTATTATGTTCTCTAGTACCTCATACATCGTATTAGTCCCCATGATCCATTAAATTTTGTCTATAAATTTCAAAATCACATTAATATAATAAGAAGGGATAGGTTTTATAAATATGACCATCAGACGTAATTATTAATTTAAATTGAAAAATAAAGGAATGAAGGAGTATCATGATCAGTTGGTCAGTTTTTCGGTGTCTCATGCTGTTGGTAGGTCATTCTATCGATAAGTCACTCTGTCAGTGGCTACTCCATCGATAGGTAATATTTCGATGTCTTAGGTTGTCAGTAGGTGATGTGTCCGTAACTCATCTATCGAGAGATTATACTGAAAAAAAAGGATTTTCGGTCATTTGCTCTGTTGGTAGGTGAATCTTTTTCTAATGTAGGTATTAGTGAATTACATTTTCAATGAAATATAATTATGGATGAATTATACTTATCCAAATTTTGTTTCCAGGTCTTATCATATAGACAATAAAAAAAGACTCCATGATTAAATAAAAACATGGCTAAAAAGATTTATGTTAATAAAACACAATTAAGCATGATTTTGGAGCATTAAAACTAGAGGAGGAAAAACACTTTATATATTTTTTAAAATGTGGTTATTCCTATTTATAATTGCAATTTAATAGCTGTCATATAATAGTAAAATTGAAATAATAATATATATATTATATATCATTGTTTTCATTAAATTCGGTGTTGAATGTTAGAAATAATATTGATATTATTATTATTTTAAACAAAAATTTTGAGGCCTTATATTCTCCATCTGTTAATGAAATTGTGTTCTTTATTTTTTTATCGTGATAATCAATGGATCAATATTTGGAAATAATTTTGTTAAAAACCAACATCATACAAATGAATGATAAAACTTATATTGAATAGTGGAATGAGGAAAAACAATAGTTACATAAAATAACATATAATTGATTTTGAAAATACATATAACATTAAAATTAAGGGAAATATGGACATGAAGGAGAAAGATAATGTCTAATAAGACATAAGGAGTGATAGATGACTTGATCATGTGAAATTTAATGAAAAAAAAATCCATAAATAATTACTGGATAAAGAATATGATCAATTCATTAGAAATAAAGTTTATAGGATAACACTTTTTAAAAGATCATTTTACAAGATTTTATGTATTCTTTTATCCTAGAAATTCTATCTTCATATATGGTCATGTTTTCATCACAGATTCGATGGGCCAACATTTTTGGTCCATATGCACCTTTAGATTCTTGAATTATCCAATGATCTAGTTGAATTATTTGTTGGAAATAAAATTATAACCCATAAAAAACATAGTTTTTATAAGTAGGGTGATATTTATAATTAAAATAGTAAAATAACTCGGATAAATATTAATTCAAATAATACTCAAAAATTATATTTATTATTAAAATATGGGTATTTCAGAAAAGTTATGCACTTTTACATGAAAATAACTAAAGGGATTATAAAAAATGTATGAATAAATTAATAACATTAGTGATATGTCTAATAAGATTTATAGTTATAAGAAACTATGAGGGAGAAAATGTAAAACCCTTATGAATTATTTTTTTATGCTTATATGGTTTTAAAAGAACTAAACCTTTACAATCCTCAATCACGTGTTAGTGTAATGTAGTGAATGTTTATAAAAAAGATGTCATATCTATGGATGAAAATACAAGTTCATTATATTTGGTATCAATTTTTAGGTTTAATTATCCTCTGAAAACTAGTATAAATTTTGTTGGGAGAACCCTTCGGATAAGTATAAATATAGGGTAACATCTTTAAGTTTTGAAAAGGAATATATTATGTAGTTTAACAAGGAATAAATACCTACCAGGATACTAAAAGTGTATATTATTATTGGTTAAATATACATTGGGGTAATAACTCTAAAAAATAAATGTTGGGTTTGAATCAAGTGTGAGCAGGTACATGATAACAGGCCTTACTGCACACCTTGTTTGATAATCATTGGGTAAATTATTTGGATAATTTATTTTTTTATAAAACATCATATATTGATTTAATAGATTATGATAATGAATAAACCTAGTTAAACATTAGGATTAATGGATTTAAAATAAAGTGTATTAATTTAGACATCCTATATATTTTTTCTGGTGACTATATGTTTTCTCAAATTGTTTTTTATTTCTCACACTATATTTTTTATTTTAGTTGATGTATGGACCCCAAAAGATCCATGTTAATTGTGAATAAAAAATATAATGATATGATTATCCTCCTGAGTATCCAAATTTTATAGGAGATGAAATAAAAAATATCATTTTAATGATCAAGAAAAAAATTCAAGCTATGAATCACTATGAACATCCAAATGACCAATGGTGGTACTAATATTTTATTGATTCATTCCGGAGGAAACTTCCACTATCATTTTGCAGTTCAACTAATCTAATAGTTTTTGAGTAATGGATCAGTACAATTGAAAATATATTTCCAATTCTATAGTGATCATAACATCAAAAAGGCATTTTATTCGTCTATAATTTTAAAGGGGAAGTAGATCAATGGTGTAATATCATAAAAAATATGAGGCAACAAGATGAAATTGACTCTCTAGAGTGGGATGTGTTTAAGAGAATATTTTTTTAATAAGTAATTCCATAGTATTCATTATACAAAATGGAGATGGAATTCATAGATATAATGTAAAATGATGATGAATCCCTTGATATCTATGAGGAATATTTTACAGTTCATTCAAGGTACACTTCTGGAATTATTATAAAACATTAATGTTAGGTTGATAAATTATTAGGAGGGATACAACCAATACTCCGAAGTGTGTTATCCAGAAGGTACATTGGTATATATGAATAAATATTTTAATGTGATCTCAAGGTGTAAATAGATATTAGTGTTCACATTAATCAAATGGGTTTTATAAGAAAAGAACGATACAGTTCATGAGAGACACTAAGAACCATGGAAAGAAGAATATTATATTTCCTTAATTCTTGATGTGTGGTAGGAAATATAGATGAAGCTATATTAAGGAGAATAGTATATATTTTAGATGTGTAAGGTAATCTCATCATATAATAAAATGTAATGTAATCGGATGAAAGTAACTAATGATGCTAATAGAGAGAAAGATGAAAAGAATTCACCACCCACACTCCTATGTTTCTAATATAGTGAGTATGTGCCCTATGATAACCAGTTCCCAAATCCAATGGTTATTGATGATGATTGAATTATGAAACCTCTTTATCTGAGCATCGAGGGGGAATATCATGTGTTCAAATTTTTGGATGAGGGGTTCGATAATGACGTGGTGAATGTACAATTACCATCCACTTGATAACTAATAATTTTCTTATTTCACATTGTATCTACCAATTCCATTAAATATGAAAAAGTTTCTATGGTTATCAAGATTCCACCCACATATTTTGATAATGAATTATATGTGAAAACAATAATGGTACAATGATTTCATATAATGTATATGATTTATCTCCGATTGATGTTTGTGGGAAATTTGATTCCTATAAATCTTTTCTTTATTTATATGGTTGGATTTTATGTTATCTTAGGAAAATATTGTCTTTAAATACATAAATCCCACATCAATTGTTAGGTATGGTAAGTGAATTTTGATATTACTAAACAAACCTATGATCTTCGATATGTATGATGATAAATATTAAATTCTTAATGGAAATAACATCTATTGCATGGTTTTTTATCCATATTAAAAGGGGAATTTATCTCAAATTATTATGGAGAAATTAAACATTGATGATAAGAATATTTTGTTAGAGTATATTTATGTACTTCAGGAAGAGCCTCCCAATCCTCCACCAAATTATGAAGTTGATTTTTCTACAGAACACATGCAGGTTTCCAAATATATTTCAAATACTCCCTATAGAATGGACTTAATTGAGGTATAGGAATTGAAAATGAAATCCATGAGAATCTTGAAAATGGATTTATTTCGCTAATTATTCATCCTTTTGTTTTACCCACCCTCGTTTTCAAATACAATGACAGATCTATGCGATTTTGTAATGATTATTGGAAGTTGAACAAGATCACAATTAATATAAAGTATCATCTCCACCATATTGATGAATTGTTTGATAAACTATGTGAAGCTCAATACTTCTATAGGACTAACCTTTATTATGGATATCATCAATTGAGGGTCAAGAAGTAGGATATACCAAAGAAAACATTCTATATAAGGCATGGACACTATGAGTATATCGTGATTCCATTTGGTCTTACTAATTACCCAACTATATTCATGGATTTAATTAATAGAGTCTTTAAATATTACCATGATCATTTTGCGGCAGTCATTGCATATGATATTCATATCTATTCACAAATAAATAAATATAATGAATATCACATTATAATTGTACTAAAGACGTTGAGGATGGAGAAATTATTTGAAAAATTTACAATGTGAGAATTTTGGCTACAAGTCTTTCATTTTCAGGTCATACAATATCAAGGGAGGGTATATCAGTGGATCCATTAAATATGGAGGCTATTGAGTGTTTTTCCAAACCAATCATAGCGAAAGAGATATTATGTTTTCTTGGTTAGGTTGGATATTATCGATGATTATTAGATAATTTCTCATGATTGTATAATATACACCGCATGTTAACATAGAAGGGAGTCCATTTTATTTGGTAAGATGAATGTGAGGAAAATTTCATGGAACTAAATCAAATAATAGTAAAAAAATAACCACTCATTACCCTATAGTGGAGAAGGGTTTGTAATCATTAGTGATACATCCAAGAAGGTATTGGGATGTGTTCCTATGAAGAATTTCATGGTTATAGATTATGCATAAAAAATAATGTTTGATAAGAAAAATTAAAAAATTCAATATTTTTAGTTAGCTATAATAACTTTTGATTTAAAAATGGAGGAATTATATTTATGTCAAAAAATGTTACATATATACTGGTAAAAAATGTTTAAAGTATATATTCACATAGAATAATATTAACATGTAACAAAGGAGACGGTTAGAGTTGATTAAATATTATTACTGCTCCATAAATTACTACCTTGTGAAAGTGAATAAGGTGGCTGATTATTTTGGTTGAAATAATCCTGATATCATATACATGATACGGATAAAAAAGATCCAATATTTCTGAATTTTCAAAGTATGGATCTAGAAAACCTAATGGAATGTGGGACATATTGTCTTTATTAATTGCATGTTCAACCATATATCCTAGTTATGATTAATGATATACATAGGGATGAAATAGAGCTACAGATGAAGTTGATAAGAATTTATGAGTTTATCCTTGATTGTAATGGAATGATAAGGTTTAGAAACCATGTTTGTGTTCCACCCATACCAAATTTTAAGGAGTTGTTAGAGGAGGGACACTGTTATTGTTTCTCTATTCATACTTGAAGTATGTAGTTTTATAGAGATTTGAAAGATTATTTTTTCATGGATAGTATAAAGAGTGATATCAAATAATTTGTATCTCTATTCTTGGTATACCATCTAGTTAACGCTAAGATAACAAAGTCAAAGGTGTTGTTGAATCCATTACCTCTACCAGAATGGAAATGAGAAATCTTCACCATGGGTTTTATCATCGGACTTAGTAAAACATATAAAGGGAACTTCTTATTTGGGGTGTAGTCAACCAACATATAATTTCAGAACCCTTCATAACCATCAGTGAATATTTTAATTTAGATTCACCTTCCAAGATTTACATTATGTTTGTGGCAGGGTTGTATGGAGTACCATATTTCATTTTGTTTTATCAGGTCTAAGTCTTACCTCAATGATCTAAAAATGTCTCAAGAGAGCTCTTGATATTGAGTTGAGTTTTAAAACTATGTGTCATCATAAAATTGATGGTTATTCTGACATAAAAATTAAAACCCTATAGGATATATTGATAATCTGTTCTTTATAATTCAAATTTGGTTAGGGTCAACACCTTCCTTTAGTTCAGTTTTCCAAAAAAAAATTCATTCACATGAGTATTAAGATGTATCCTTATAAATTCCTCTATGGAAAGAAGTATAGAGCTCCAAAATGCTAGATTAAAGTTTTATAATGAAATATATTGGGACCTGAGATAGATGAAGAACTGTAAAAGAAGGTTAAATCCATAAAACAACACATAAGGGTGGGACAATGTTGACATAAATGTTTTCATAATAATAATCAATGTCATATGGAATTATAATTTGGTTAAAATGTGTCTCTAAAAGTCTCCCCATAGTGGAACTTAATGATATTTAGAAAGAAGGGGAAACTATTCCCTAGGTATATTGGCCCCTTTGAAATTATTGATCATATCATGAGAGTAAACAATTGGTTGGTGCATCCACCAAACCTATCTCAAGTCTACAATGTGATCAATGTAACATTCATGAGGTAGTACATACCTATCCCTTTACATGTACTAAACTTATAGGTGATACCTCTAGAGAATTTATTTATTACAAATAAAAACTGATTGATATTTTGGATCATAGATAGAAAGTTAAATGAAATAAGTCAACTCCCCTCGTAAAAGTTTTGTGGAGAAATCATCAGATTAAGCATGATTTGTGGGAACTTGATGATATAATGAGGGAGAAGTATCCTCAGTTCTTTATAGCAATTTAATATATTTTTTATTGAAAATTTAATTTTAATGGGGGTTAATGCAACGCCCCAAAATTTTATTAAATATATATTTTTTTAAATAAATTTAATTTCATTGATATATTGTGCTATACACAACATAAATCTCTAATAAACCATGTATTCTTTAAGACCTATTCATTAACTATGGTGGTTCAAATGGGAATAAAAACATTTTAAATATTAATTATATTTTTTTATGTAAAAAAACATGTGGATAAAAAAGTACATAATTTTGGGTAGAGTATTTATATGTTTTTAAAATTATATTTTCAAAAAATATATTTTATTAATTTTTTTGAACAAATAATAGATATAATATTTTAATATTTTAGAAAATTTATTTGAGAAAATGAACCTCGTTTTTGGAATAATATTGTCTAAATTATCTAAGGGTGAATTTTTTTTGTTTTTATAAAAAGATTAAATTTTGGATATTTAGGGAAAATAAGGGTTTTTATTGAAAATAATTTTTTATTTAATTAATTTAAAAGTTTTAATTTTGACATAAAATGGTTTTAAAAGTTACATTAGTTCAATATTATAAAAATTAAACTAATATATGAAATTTTAATCCATGTTATTCAAAAATGTTTATAAATCATATAATTCATATATTTAACATAAAATTCCGTATAATGAATAATATTAAGGATTAGTATGATGATATGAAGATAATTTTTTTATATTGAAAGATTATATAAATTATAATGAATAAAACAAATTATAAATTTTTTTAGTTATCATATATTTATAAATTGTTCATAAATTTTAATCTCATGTTTGAACGCATAATGAATTCACTTATTTATTATTAATGGATATAATTATTTTATGCTATGAATAAATTTATGCTTTTGTTTATGTGATAAAGTTACTCATATAAAATTTTAAAGCCTTAAATTTTATTGAAGGTATGATCACATGAGACATTTATTCTTATACATTGACATTGGTTCATAATTATTATTTTATATTGGATATAGTTGATGAATATTGTTTATACAAATTAGGTATTAGAGTTCTGTTGAATTAAATTATCTCTCCAGTAAAGTATCCCAGGGCATAGAGAATTTGGGTTAAACATCCCATCGGTTCATGAGTTGTATCCATTATTTTAGAAATTTTGAGGTTAACTATAAGTGTCTACAGGATTACTCAAATAGAGATTCACATTATCATATATTTATAGACAATTAAAAAAACCATCTACATTATACATGAGATGCATTTAGATTTTCTTATATATATATCTTATATTTTTGGGTGAGTAACATAAGAAGTAGGTTATGTGAAGAGTTACACATCAATATGGATTGATCATATTGATTTGGTGGATAAAATAGGAATTCAAAAACTAAATTTTTAGAAGCATACATTAATAATGAAAATAACTTGGCACATAATGGTGAGATTGAATCCTATGAAAAATATTAATTGCTAAATTCCATATAAAGCAAAACATTCCATGACCATAAACATTTAACAATATATATTCCTACATAACAAGTCTCCTATAAATTTTCTTGTGTATGGTAAGGTCAAAGTGTAAAAAACTAAAAGTTAGGTAACCAAACACTACTATTTTCATTGGGATACACTTAGCTGAGAATCCCTAAGAGTTAGGATACTATATGAAAAGATTTCAGTTTATCCATTTGATGTAATGTTTAAATATTTACCTTATCAAAAATCCAAGAGTCATATATGATATGATTTTGGTGTCTCAGTACCTAAATATCTATGCGGTGATAGGAAAAGAAAAGTGGACTAATTTATTACTCGGATATAAATCATGGAACCATTAAAATATACAGTGAATTATAAAAGGGATATCATTTTAAATATAGGCCATTTAAGAAATTTTTTTAATAAATGGAAATAAAACATGATGTTAATATGATAAAATGTTATTTTATAGACAATATCATTTTTTTAATCAAATTTATCTTTGAGATCATTACTATGTGGAAAAGACGTTTAATGTATTAAAATCCTAGAACTAGTAACATAAGTATTTCTATTAATTAAGTGAAAATTTAATGTGTTCTGAGAAGTCCTTCATGAGAAACCAACTGTTGAAATTTTTCAAAAAGTGAATCTAGTTGATTATGAGAAGCATATTATGATTACCTTGATGTTTCAAAGGTATTTAATTCTAAATATCCAAAGGAACTATATTGTAATATACTCAATATGTGTGGGTGTGTCTGTTAATATCTATTGTGATTGAGTATTCTAATGACTTGTTGAGATTATAAGTTTTATAGAGGATTATTATAGTTATGAAATTCAAACTATTGTAACATATGTAAGTGTTTTGACATGATGATTGAATTTAAGAAAGTTATAAATGATATTATCAAGAGTTGATAACTGAATAACTAGTAATGAGATGTCTAGGTTCTTTTAATTTTTATAAATTAAATGTTTCTTAACATTTAACTAGAATAAGAAATGTTAAATAGAGAGTCTCAAATAGTTACTTTGAGTAACTAGTCAAGGTAATTGAAACCTAAATAAGAAATTATTAATGTGGAAGTAATTATTCCACAATATTTTATTGTACGATATACCTAAAGGGTTTTTTGTAAACTCAATGGAATGTACCTATCGAATGTTAGTGTAATATAAATCAATTATTTTATTTTGAAAGGTATGTGATACCAAATGTATAATTTACTAGTGTTATAAATATATTAGAGTTCAAAATAATGGGAATATTTGACAGGTCTTTTAATTTTCATTCATATGATGAACCAAAGAGTTGATACAACAAAATTTTAATTTCAGAATAAATTTTCATTATTATATGGATCTAATAAAAAATGAATATCTTTATCTCATTTCTATTATATGAAAATATAAAAAAAATTCATTAAAAAAGATTTGTTTTGAACAAATTGAGTTGATTAAATGTATTCAAATTGTTTTTGATTCATCATATCCCATAACATGTTTTGAAAAGGTGAAAATGATAAAAATGTTTTATTCAAGATAACATATTTTTCTAGATATTTATTAAAATAATAGGTAATATGTTCCCATCACCCATTACTGTAATAATATAAAGAACAAAGTCATCCTTCTATAAGATAATTCTCCAAACAAATAGAATACCATATATGATTCGGAAAAATAGATTATTTTTTAATATTCCTATTAAAAATAAATTAGAGTTATTTTTTAAACAAAAAAGTGTTAGTATATGATAGAATGATATCCTGTATAGAACATAGTGTCTAATAGGCTAATGAGAGTATGTTTGAATACAATGAAGTTCCATGTTAAAAAAAATAATACATTATAGTAGTTAGAACATAAAGGTGAGTTTCATTTAATAACCTTATTTTTTTGGAGATGTTCCCATAAATAAAAATATAAATGCTCCATCTAGTTATCATGATGAAGTAAATATTGCTATTGAAAGGTGAGTTTTAGTTTGAGTTACATGCTAGGAATTTTTATTTCAATAATGTATGAATATTATGGTTATATGATTATAAATTTTATTATTGATATTAATAATATATTAAAATTAATTTAATTATAAATTCATAAGAAATAAGAATAAAAATAGTTAATATTTGAATAATACATTTTTCTATAAAAATATTTATTAATTATATTTTATATTACAATTTAAAATGCCACTCCCTGCCCCTAGAGCCCGGGCCATGACTCCCCTAAGCCCATCTCCCGACGGCTAAGGTTTGGCGACTAATGCTGAAGACATCAACCTACAAGTGGGTGATATTTTATTGAGTACCTATAATGCACACACACACATCCACATCCCAAAAACATGAAGGAAAAAAGCATTCCACTACAAACAATCACTGAGTACAAGGTATAATCTGTAACTTAAATGGGCTAGAATACAAAACCAACAAACAAAAAACTGAAAATGAGAATGTATGACAAATATATTGAAAATCTTCCACAAAAAACCCCACTCTATGGAAAGGGTAGAGCAGCTTCCAGATGATGTAGAAGCACTTCCTCCCGTCTGACCTCATTAGGCACCACTGGGTCCAAGGCCACCAAGTCCTTCATTAGGGTATCAATCATCTACACTAGACACAACACGTACGTGTGAAGCCCGTGCAAGGTTGAGTAACAAAATACTCATAAGGGATCCTAAAAGACAATGGAAAGACCATAAATCACTCCACGAGCAAACCAAGAAGAAAGACAACTCACACCTAGTATAATCAAATGTATAGAAAGTAATACCATCAGTAGTATCACTGAACACCTTGGGTTGCTGGGGTATTCCTCCCTAATGAGTATTGTGGGTATACTGGGTCACACATATCCACTCCCCATAATGGGCCTACTAGGTCACATAGAGCTGATTCCCACTAGCCTTGGAATATTATGGTACTCATTCCTAATGAGTACCCTAGGTATACTGGGTAACACAGAGCCACTCCCCACCATGGGCCAACTTGGTCACACAGATCCTCTTCCCACTTGGCCATCGTACTTAGGTACCAATCCTTGATGAGTATAGTGGGTCAACCGGGTCTCAAAAATCATCTCCCCACCATGGGCCTGATGGGTTACATAGGGTCGTGTCCCACTGAGCCATCATAGCTGATCCACACAGGGTCTTTTTCAGCAGTCTTTGGGTCTCAATCAGCTGCAGGGTTCCCACACATAGTTCCTTTGATTATGTGAGAAATCACTTCCCAAGACATTCATTGTACTGAAAATTACATTAAATATTTCTTAGAGTACTCTAAAATACCCACCTCAGCATAAATATTCCAACATTGCAAACTACTCATCAATCAGATGTCTAGTTTGAGAGATATTGGCGTTTAAGTAAACAAAGGCCAGTTGCATCTGAGCCTGATCCGACAGGGTCAGACTAACCCGACCATCCTAGCCCTGGGACCGAACATGCCCCATTTTGGTTTGACTGACCCAACCCAGTCGAGATGGCGGGCCAGGCCCATTGGACCTTGCTAGACCCATCCCTGTTCTTCCAGGGGTCCAACCCGCTGGGTAGCCCAGCGACCCGGTCCCATCTGGCCTAGATTGCAACTGGTGGGTCAATTTGTTTCCTGTCTAGGCTTCCAAGTAGCATAGTAATATCCCATCAGCTTGACCTATAGAATCGGGCTGACTTTGATTCTAGCCTAGGCTCCATAGCGGCCCGGATTCCACACCCCAGTTCGACCCGCAACCAGCGTGTCGTCCTCCTCTGCCTGACCCACGAGCACAGTATGATTCTTCTCTAGACAGATGCTTGGGAATCCATCATGCATCGCTCCATAGCTGGCCGAAGAAGGTCTCCCATATGTTCCTCGCACATAGTCGCTAGACCGCATGCCACTGGGAGCCACGTCCCTCCGCCATCTGCCACTGCTGGTGGCTTCTACCGCACCGCCATAGCCCGAACTTTCCCATTACTGACGGCTTCTACGGTAGCCCAAGCCTACTGTGGAACCTAATTTGGAGCACCTCCACGTATTTGTGTCCACTGCTGGTGCTTCATAATGGTTCTTCCGCAGACCACTCGGTCTGCTCAGGTTGTATGTTCTTCATTTCATATGCACCTCTGGTCTCCATGGGGTTCTGTCTTCCCTACTAAGGCCTTGAAATTGCTTCTCCATCAACTTGGAGGGTTGGATATGAAAAACACACTTGGAGAAGGTTCTCAGGCCTTGTTCGTGTTGGCATGCACACTTCAAATTTGTGTTTAAATCAGGGGTTGGTTTACGATTAATGTTTTATCAAACAAATAATTTTAATCCCAAAACAAAAACCCCCAACAAAAGGCAACCTCCCCCAAGAACAAGTGATCTTTGGATAAAACTATTAATGGGTTGATCATTGTTCACTATTTTAAAATAAAGAATAGGAAAATGAATTAAAATAAAATAAACCCCAACCCGGAGGAGGTTCATCGTTGGAGTGATCTGTATGCGGGGATTCCATTGGTGTTCCTCATTCTCTAGTCCTATTCTTCAGGGGTAGTCGATATCACTGGATATTCACTGAAATTCAATGTTCATTGTTGGAGAGGATTCTCATCATAGATTCATTATTGGATTTCTAATTTTTTTCCCATTTCTCTGACGCGTTAACCCATTAAATGAAAAACATGTCATAACATTTATATTACATTGTTCCATCACGTCGTTACACTTCATTTAATGGTTCTCTATGCTCCACATTAATATTTATTAAAGGGATTCATTTAATGAGACTCCTCTTCGCCTCACCTTCATGCTTCAGTTTCACCCTTTCACCTTTCAAAAGTTGAGGAAATGAATTAAATAACTTTTAAAGTTATTTTATTTATTTTTAACTTCCAAAAACTAATATTTCCGGTCAACCCTCATCGGACGACGTTAGGTCTATTTTAAGAAAATCCCGACATTATGAGTTCAATAGTGCTCTCATATTTTGGATCTAAGGACCAGTTTAAAAGATAAAAGAACCCCGCTCTCACATTTATTTGATTCAAATTTAATAAAAGTTCAAAATTCAATTCGTGGATCACCGGACTTCGAAATAAGGTGTCGTCTCAGCATTTTGTCTCGAAATAATCCCATATAATTTTTAAAAAAATATATAAAATTTTCGGGATATTACATTACTCCCCCATTTTAGGGAATCACATCCTTGTAAGCCAAAACAAGGATAAAAAAACAAATGGGGTTACTGAGCTTGAATCTGAGCCTCCCGTTCCCTTGTGTTATCCTGGAGATTCCCATGATTCCACTGAACGAGCACCATAGGAATTAACTAACAATGAAGAACCCTCTCTTATTGATTCTCTATGTCCCTCAGGAACTCCACAAACGTCACCCCATCATCTATGTCCATATCGACCTAGTTGATGACATGTGATGGAACATGCACTTACCTCCTTAGCTACGACACATGGAAAACATAGTGAACCTGGTTAATTTGTGGGGGAAGAGCTAAGTGGTGCACCACCTCGCCAAATTTGCCCAGAATATATAAGGGGCTAAATAACCTTGAAGATAACATGTCACCCTGAACAAATCTCTACAATCCCCATTGGTGTGAGACCCGAATGAACACATGGTCTCCCTCCTCAAACTCCAAGGGTCTCCATATCTTATTAGTAGAAGATTTTTTTCTTCTCTATGTTGCCCTCATCAACTACTGAATGATATGTACTTTCTGAGTGGCAGCCCATAAAAACTTTGGACCCATTAAGGCAGACTCCCCTAGGTCTGTTCAGCATAGAGGGGATCTGAAAGAATTCTTGTAGAAAGCTTAAAATGGTGTCGTACCAATGGTGGAGTGATAGCTTTTGTTGTATGCTAACTCCACCAGTTGAAGGTGGTCCTCTAGACTACGACAAAAATCAAGACCGGAATCACAAAGCATTCCCTCTAATGTCTATATGGTCTACTCCATCAAACCATCAATTTCTGGGTGAAATTTTGTGCTCAAGTGCTGCTGAGTCGCGAATGCCTGCAACAATCTCTTCCACAATCGGGATGTAAAATGTGTATCATGGTTTGAGACGATTGTCGATGGAACCCGGTGAATCTGCATTATCTCTTGGATGTAGAGGCATCCCAATCCCTCTACTGATCCCTACACTCAGATGGGTATGAAGTGATCTCACTTGGTGAGTCGTTCAATGATTACCTAGATAGAATCATGGACCCTATAATTGAATGGAAACCCCATCGCAAATTCCATCGATATACCATCCCACTTCAACTCAGGTACCTCAAGTGGATGTGCTAAGCCTCCTAGAACATGGTGCTCAACCTTCACTTGCTGATAAGTGAGGCACCATGAAATGAACTCTTCCCCCACATTTTTCAACCTTAGACACGAGTACTGACGTCAGTGGTACTCATACATCTCTTCTACAACTATATATACTACCAAATGGGATATATAGAACTCCCTCAACGCGTCCTCCCACAACGTCATTGGTACTATGGTGCAACCTCTAAAAAAGATGATGTAATCCTCACCTATCGAAAATACTTTAGGAGCCTATCATGATGATAAATGAGCATGTCAGACCTCGCAATCAACATCCACATGTTGTGCCTACCTAACTCGCTATAATAGTGGGGGAGTGACAGTCATCAACTGAATATAAGTACTTCCATCGTCATCCACACAGGATATCTGCATTGCAACTAGCTGCTTTGTTGCCTCACTCAATAGCTACAAACTGAAGATCCTGCTGAGTGCTTCTTCCACCACATTCCACATTGTAGGAGTATATACAATCTCAAAGTCATAGTCCTAGAGTAAATCCAACCGTCATCGCAGTTTTCATGACATGTCCCCTGAGGCCCATGCTGTGACTCCCCCACGACCTTCTACCAAATTCCATGGGTTGGAGATTAGTGTCAAAGGAATCAACCTACAAATGGGAGACATTTTATTGAGTAACTATACGCACACATACTGAACCACATCTCAAAACACAAAAGCTAAAGCATGCATTCCACTAAACAACCATGTAGTAATATTACATGATGTAGGTCAAATGGGCTAGAATACCAACCCAACAAAAGAAAAAAATGAAAACATAAAAGTAAATAAGGTCTCTGAAAATCCATCCTATGAAAACCCCACCTGGTGGGTAAGTTTAGAGTAGATTCTAGAAGTCGTAGAAGCACACCTCACCTGCCTGATTTCACTGGGCACCACTAGGACCTAGGCCACCAAGTCCTCCATCAATGTGGTGATCATTTGCACTAAAAAAACATGTACGGGAAAATCCTGTGCACATGTCAATAAAAAATACTCATTTGGGACCCCAAAATAAAAATGAAAGACAAATAAGAAATCAAAAAAGTAAACCAAAAATACTGATCATGAAGCCTAACATCTCACACAGTTATAATCTAGAGTATAGAAAGAAGTACTACCAATTGCAACACTAAACAACATGTACTGCTGGGGTACTCACCCCTAATGGGTACCATGGCTATACTAGGTCACAAATATCCGCTTCCCACCATGGGATTTCAGGGTCACACAGAGATGATTCCCACCATGGCCATATTATTAAGATACTCATCCTAATGAGTATCATGGGTTTGCCCGGTCACAAAGAGCCTCCCCCCACCTTGGGACTACAGGGTCACACAAAGCTGCTTCCCATTGGTCCACCATAGATAAACCACATAGATTCTATTATAGTTGATTCACACATGGTCTCTTTTCTGCATTATTTGGATCCCATTCAGCAGTAGGATTCCCGCACAGAGTGTGCTTGATTCTGAGAGAAACTGATCCTCAAGCCATTATTCTCATTTACACTTCTAGTAAAAAATCCTAAAATTATTTCAAAAGAACCCCCATTTTTCAAGGGTTCCAATTCTATAAACAGATCATCGATTGGATGAAAAGTCTAAAATATATCGGTTTTTCAGTAAATTGGGGTTAGTTGTGCCCGGTTCTGGTCCAAGCCAGTCGTATCGACCGGACCAACCCAGCCTATGGACCTGCTTGCCCCGGCTTGGTTAGATCAATCTAACCTGACACAGTTTGGGTCTAGGTTGGCCCGGTTCGGCTAGACCATTGGTACATGCCCAGTTCGGCTGGTGGTCCAACCTGTCAGGTTTCCCTATGAACCAGTTCTATCCTGCCTTGCTCACAACAGGTGGGATGGGTCATTCAATACCTGGGCATCCCAACAACTCGGGTTTATACCGATGGCCCGACATGAAAAATCAGGCCCAATTTAACCCATCTTTGGTCGTGTAGTGGCCGCATTTTTGCACCCTGCTCTGACACTCCAAATGGGATAGTCCCCTCTATCATAGATGTCATGTGGAGTCCAGTTCTTGGGCACCATGATTGGATAAGCTATTCACGCTTTGGCCCTTACATGCAGTTTCTGGATCATATGCTTGTGAATCACCACAGCCCCCATGACACATGCCGCTCCCACTGACACAGTTGGGGTGAATGCTCCCACCAACGCGGCCGAGGTGGCCGTGTCCCTGTCTGCTAGCCACAGGCCTACTACCAGCGGCTCCTGACCCAACTTTGCGTCCCGAGCCGGCCCTGATACCTCCCTCGTCATGGCATCAATGCCTTCCACAATCCATCAGGTCATCTCTGGTGGTCCATTATTCATTTTTATGTGCCTCCAACCTCCATGGGGTTCCTCCTTCTCTACTAAGGCATCAAAAACTCTTTGTCATCAACATAGAGGTTTGACCATGAAGAACACACAAGAATTAACAAAGGTGGAGGGGCTCAGGGCTTGTTCGTGTTTTCCCACACCCTCTGTGTTAGAGTTTAAAACAAGTAATATGTTCAGGATTATATCAAAAAGGTAACTTGATGAAAACCCCAAGTATACAAACCCTCCCACTAGAATAAGAGAATCGAGGATCAACCTATTTGTAGGTTGATCCACTTTAGTTGTTTTATAATGATGAACGGGGAAACACAAAAAATAACCCCTACGTGGAGAAGGATCATCATTAGTGTCAATCTATTAGAGGCCATTGGCGTTCATCGATCTATGGTCCCAGATCATTCCTCTAGGGTGTCTTCGCAACTTTCGGATATGCCGGAATTCTTCGTTGGAGAGAAAATATTTTTCCGTTCATAAGAAAAATTCTTACCCTGATTCTACGACTGGTTATCTCACTAAAATAGAAAGACGTCGTAGCGTTTATGTTCTACTGCATCATCACATCCTGAAACTATTTCATTCATGAAATAAATTTTCTTTTATGCTTTGATTAATGAGTCATTATGCTGGTCATTTAAGATCATCATTAATTGGGTTCATCTCCACATCGTCATCGCACCGCAGTGATGGTGTGACACTGCTCAACGATAAGGAAAAGAAAAGTAAATTACATTTTAATTTATTTTATTTCCCTTATGAGAGGTCCGAGAATTATCTTTTCTAGTCGACCCATGATGTTTGAAGTTAGGTCCTTTCTAGTAGAATCCCGATTTTTTGAGTTCAATAGTTCTCTTAAATTCATGATCTGAGCACCAGTTTAAATGTTAGAAAAAATACGCTCATATATTTATTTAAATGAACATAAAAAAAGTTCAAAAATATATCTCGGGTTCACTGGGCCACATAATCATGTGATGTATAAGCGTCTGGTCTCTAAATAATCCCATATAAATAAGTAAAATACATGGAATTTACGGGAGATTACATCACCCCCACCTTTTGGGATTCACATCACCATATGCCGAAACAAGGCTAAACAAAAAAATGGCAGTACTGATCAAGAATCTGAGCCTCCCTCTCCCATTTTCTCTCATGGAGATTTCTGTGATACCACGAAACACGCACTGGAGGAATCAACCATCCATCTGTCAATCCTCTATCTCCACCATGAACTCTGCAAACATTTCCAAATAGTTAATGGCCATGTCGCCCCGGTCGATGAAACATGATTGATCATGCGCGTACCTCCTCAACTGTGACACGTAGAAAAAATCATGCACCCGGTGAATTTGTGCGGGGAGAGTTAGGTAGTACACCACCTCACCAAATCTACTAAGAATCTATAAAGGTTCGATGAACCTCAGAGATAACTTTCCACTATTCCCAAATCTCTGCAATACCCATTTGGGTGAGACCCAAAAAAACACATAGTCTCCCTCATTGAACTACAAGGGCCTCTATATTCTATTAGAATAATATTTCTACCTACTCTGTGCAGCCCTCATCCTCTTCTAGATGATGTGAACCTTCTCAGTGGTAGGCCGTACCAACTCTGGACCATTGAGTGATGACTCCCCTAGGTTTGTCCAACATTGAGGTGATCTGCAAGGCTGCTCGTACAAAGCCTCGAATGGTTCCATGACAATGTTGGAGTGATAGAATTTTACTATATGAAAACTCCACTAATGGAAGGTCATCCTCCCAACTACAACCAAAATCAAGTACGCAAGCACAAAGCATTTCCTCTAAGGTCTGGAAGGTCTGATCCATCTAACCATCATTCTGTGGGTGAAAAGTTGTGCTCAAGCACAAATGAGTCTTGAACACCACCTATAACCCCTTCCCTAGTCGGGATGTGAAGAGAGCATCACAATATGAGACAATAAATGATGGAACCCGATGAATACACACTATATCCTGGAAATAGATGCATCCTAAGAGCTCTAGAGATCCCTACTCCTAGATGGGTAGGAAGTGAGAAAACATGGTGAGTCGGTCAATGATCACCCAGATAAAATTGTGGCCCTTGAACCAGTGTGGTGATCCCGTGACAAGGTCCATCAAGATACCATACCATTTCTACTCTGGTACCTCAAGTGGTTGTTCCAAGCCTGGTGGAACAAAATGCTCATCCTTCAATTATTGAAAATTGATGCACTATGAAACAAACTCAGCTACCACATTATTTATCCTTGAACACTAATACTAACATCATAGATCTTAGTACATCTTCACCACTATCAGATATTCCACCAAAGGGGAGGTATGGAACTCCCAAAAAATATCCTCTAATAACGGAACTGGTACTACTTTGTGCCCTATAAAACGGACGACGTGCTCCCTACATATCTAAAATCTAGCAGGATCTTATCTTGAGGAAAACTGAGCACTTCAGGCCTCATAGTCAATATCCACAAGTTGTTCCTCCCTAACTCATTGTAATAGTGGAGGAGTGGAAATCATTGACGGAAGGTAAGATGATCCATCATCATCCATAAAGGATATCTGCATCGTGGCTAGCTGCTCTATCGCCTCACTTAGGAGTTGCAAACTAGATCTCCTACTGAGTGTGTCTGCCACCATGTTCCCCTTCCCTGGATTATAAACTATCTCAATGTCATAGTCCTATAGGAACCCCAACCATCACCACTGACTCATGTTCAGGTCCTTCTCCGAGAAGTTATACAAGAGACTCTTCTGATCAAAGTAGATGGTAAAATATTCATCCATCAAGTAGTGCTGCCACATCTTCAATGTAAAGACCACTATTGCTAACTCTCTATCATGGGTCATGTAAATGTTATCATGCTTCCTCAACTGATGTGAACCATTGGAAATCACTGATTTATCCTTCATTAGGATACAACCCAGTCTGGTCCCTTATGCATCATAGAAAACTACATACCCAATTCCTTACTCTATTAGTATCAAGAAGGGGGAACTCATCAGTCTTCACCTTAACTCCTAGAATCTCTGATAGAAATTCTCCATCCACATGAAATGATGTCCCTTACATGTCAGAGATGATACGAGTGCTGCTACACTAGAAAAGTCATGCATTAACCTCTGGTGGAATCCATCCAACCCTAGGAAACTCTATACCTCTATCACACTCCTAGGTGGATCCCAAGTAAGAACTACCTCTATCTTTTCCGAATCCACTACTAATCCAGCCACTGTGATGACGTGTCCTAGAAAGTGGATATCATAAATACAGAACTAACAGTTCGAAAGATTTATATAAATCTGGTACTCTTTGAGTGTATCCAAGACTATCTCCAGGTGTGTAGCATGATCCTCCTCTGACGATGAGTACACCAAGATTTCATCAATGAAGACCACCACAAAATGATTGAGGTATGACTGGAATATCCTATTCATGAGTCTCATGAACACTGATGGGGAATTGGTCACGCTGAAGGGCATCACTAAGAACTTGTAGTGGACATACCAGCATCTGAAGACTATCTTCGGTACATCCTCATCTCGTACCTGAAACTGGTGATAGCCTGATATGAGTTCTATCTTTGTGAACCACCCTTCTTCTTTCAGCCTATTAAAGAGGTCATCAATTCTCTACATTGGATATTTTATCTTTATGGTCACCTGGTATTGGCTCCGGTAGTCCATGTATATTGTGAGGATTCCATATTCGTTCTTGGAAAACAACAATGGGGCTACCCATGTAGAAACACTAGGCCTCACGAAGCCCTTCTCTTGTATGTCCTCCTATTGTACCCTCAACATACAAATCTCTACAGGAGCCATTCGATAAACTGGTGTCGATATCATTGTCGTCCCAAAGTAAAGAAAAATTCAACCTCATTGCGAGGGGGTAGTACCTGAACATCCTTAAGAAAGATGTTTTCATAGTCATCCACCACTATAGGAAATCTATAACTCATCTCATCCACTACACCAAGAAAGAGGCTATCCAAATAGTGAGTGATCAACTGCACCATCCTCCAAGAAATTCCATCCTACACTGTAAGAGTTTTGTTCTCACCGGTGAAGGAAAATTTGGTCCCATATTTGCGGACACATCACACTCTACACCTAATATAGTGGATATGAGCATGAACTTTGGATAACCAATATATAGCAAATATGACATCGTAAGGCCTCAACACTGGCACTTGGAGATCCCTTTGGTGATGTCCAGAGATACATGGATCATGTGTTTATCACTGCTAGAGGAATCCTACACTTTGATTCAATGACGGAATGATGGATCACATAGGATCGTGACCAGAAACATCAATAGAGTGATAATTCCATCAAGATAATTATTGTATTTTAATTAAATTAATTATAACCAACATATGATGATTTAGTCTATGGTTTTGGAAATCCCTCCCTCTCTGTTGTTCTCTATTCTATTCTAAAGATCCAGTGTTTTATTATGGTAACATATCATGGATTGATCGTTGTTAACAAAACAATTAATGTCGGGTACACCCATCCACACGCTTCTACTGTGCTTGGATCCTACATTGTACATGAACTATATGGGTTGGGGACTGGTTAATGCAAGACCTATGGGTTGTGGACCTGTTAATGAAAGCCTTATGGCTTGGATACCATTTAATGTAATCTTCACGATGTATTGGTAGTCTCATGCGATAATATTAGTTGTTAAAAAACAATTCATGTTTGTTTCCAAATTGAATAGATGAGTTTGTACAGATAGACTTCAAACATCATGTGAAAGGTCTTGATGGTAGTGGTTCATGTGGCAGATACATGATGTCTAACAATTAATAATTGAATTTTTTAAGAATTAAATTATAATTATTGTCCATATATTATTGCATCGACATATCTATGGATGAATTTCATTATCAATATATTGATTAAATGGCATGTGTTTCAATATATAACCATTCCATATTGATTAAGACTTATCCATTTTTTGAATGGAATTTGTTTCAAGTTATTTAAATTTCTATATTTTTGACACACTTACTTTTTAGTTTATTTATCTCATGTCATGTATCTTAGCTTATTACCTTTCTATATTAACAATTTTAATTGACAAATTATTTCTTTTGCTATACATTACCCTTACAGAGCATTTGAGATATCCGTTATTATGTTTCCTTTCCCTAAGATTCTTTGAAGTGTAATATGAATGATATTCAAAGATACACTATATGGAATAAATTAATTATCCTCAAATGAAAAAAGTATGTTTTAATTAGTGTATTCATTTTAATACAAGACTCATGTATATGTCTGGATTACCTAGACTAATGAACAGATCTACCATTTAATATTAGATTTCTTGTAATCATGCCAATGTTATGTAAGTATAAAACAAATCTAGATTTTATGGGTTCATATTGCTACCATTGGTATTAAATAATGTTTAGTAGAAACCTTGAGATCTATATTTAAGGGAAAAAATACTTGACAACATAACTCTAAGGTTGACGTTGAGGGTAGGTATGTAATAACATCTCATAATTTTGTTAATGTATAGATTCTGTGGGAATTTTTATAAAAAAATCTATGTATGGACACTACAAGTCGATGTAGTTATGGAATAGATGTAAGTAGGGTTAACAACTCTGACTAGGTTCATCAAGCCTGAAATGAGGGTAACATTGTACACAACAACATGCCTTAATATGCGACTGGTTTGAAACTCCCTATAGATATGAATAGGATAATTCAAATTTTATTTAAAACCCATTATCAAGGATTTTAATAGATAATGAAAATTAATTACCTTGGTTAAAACTAAGGAATATTAGATAGAAAATAATGTGTCAATATTTAGACATCCTAAATATTTTTATATGATTTTTCCAATATTATAATTGATTCTCACATTATGGTTTTTGGTTTTAGAAAATTCCCACTTCTAAAGGATAAAATATATATAAAGGAAGGATCTATATGGATATAAATGGATGGGGTATTTATGTTTTGGAGTTTTATTGAAAACATTAGTTAATAGACTATTAAATGATTAAATTTAAAGGATTTCCATCATATTTATTTAGGAAATTATATAAATATGGTTTTTGAAAAGAAAAAACGGTGTGTCTGGTGACAACCCATCAAATCCAAAATGGTCTTAGGACTTGAACCCATGATCGAAGGATATTAACGGTCTAACACAAACCACTAACCGACACAATTTCTTTAGTAACGTGTCATTATTTTTAGTGGAAACATTTTATGATTATATATTAGTGATGAACTAGTAGTATCTCTTTTTACATTAAGAGATTAATGTATTAACCATTTTGGATATAAATAATAGTTAGACACAAATATTTATAATTTTCACTCTTTTATGGGACTTACGAACTGTTAAAATTTTATTTTATTGTTGTAGGCATCAATATTAATTTTTGGACATCCATTTCTTATAGTAATGGATGAATTGGAAATTGATCAATGCATAAAAAAGAATAAAATTATATTTATAAAATATAAATATATCAATTATGAATATTTACTTATATAATTATGTTGTAAAATAATTACCCAACATTAGAAAACTGATCAATTTTTTTCCTAATGTCTTAATTTTTATTGAACCAATATTATTTTAAGTCATAATAGATTTAGGGATTAGTGGCCCTAAACAATCCATTGTTCATTCAATTGTGTCTTATTAATGAACTCAATCACTCCGTAAAAATATTTATTCTTTTACTCCACGTACATATCTCTGCTTTCCAATAATGTTATAGTACTTAGAGACGTATTTATATATTAGTGTATGCGATCTTTTCACTTCTCATTATCTCCTATATAGAGTATATTTTATGAACCCCTCTAATGATGTGGGATTTTAGAATTGGAAATATAAATTAATTTATTACCAATTTTGAGTTTAAATTCTGAGGATGCAATTTAATTAAGGTTGGGAGAATTTAAGGCCCTGAAATTCTAAATTAAAAACATCTTTTTTGATAGTGTGTACGAAAAATAAAACCAAGCATGAAAGGGTATATAATATCTCTATAATTTAAAATATAATTAATAATTAAAATAAATTCAATATATCCATTACCTTTCTATGCACACAATACTGAGATAACTTTAATTGAACACAACCACAAGTTTCTTCTATGACTTACGTTAAACACATGATTGAGTTTTACCGGACAACAATATATTATTAAAATATTACTATTTAAAATAATAAGATAAAACATAACTATTAAACTAGATGTTATGAATATTATTAAAGTACTTATGAAAATATATGGTTTAAAAAAATACATAATGAAATCAATTTAATCAATTTATTAAAAATTAATATAAGAAACAATTCAATATAAATGAAATGTTTTTATTCTTACAAATGTGTTTTATCAAAATAAGTTAAAATAATTAATATTAGTGAATGATATTAATGATATATATATATATATATATTATTTTCAATAAAATATATTTTATATTCATACAATAGGTTTCATAAGGATAATATAAGAATAAATCCAGTTTTATGCTTAAAAATTACATTTTTCTAAAAATATAATTTTTTTGTATTTTAATAGAGAACCTACTCTAAATAAAATTTTTGGATCTTTAATAAGTTTTATAAGAAAAAATAGAAATATTTTTTGAAATTTAAAAATCTTATTTAATTTAGGCTAATTTTTTTATTTATCTATGAATAATTATATTTTTATGAATAGTGAAAAATACTGAAATTTAATAGAAATTCTTTTCATCAAATTTATTTATAATGTTAAATTATATTTTTTATTAGTTTTAAAATATAATTAGAGAAATATTATATAATGTAATAAAATTTAGTTAATTTGAATAAATTTAACTTTTAAATTGAATATAAAAACATTGTAAATGTTTGAACATTTTACTTTAAAAACTCACTTTGTTTTCTTATCAATGGGATTAAATTTGAATTAACTTATGCCACATATATGATTAAAATTTTGATAAATTGATTCTATATTTTAAATTATAATTATTTATAATTTTTAATATTTTCAATTTTTTCGAGAAAAAATATTAGTGATTTTAATTAAAACTAATTATCGTGATGAAGAATAAAAATTAACTTATATAGAGACTAAACCTTACACTTAAGTCCCAAAATGACCTAGATACTTTTTCAAAATACATTTTATGAACATATTAAGAGACTATAATTTTTTTATCTATTTTTTATTATATAATCTACTTTTCATATGAAAAACATTGGTGAAATTCCATTTTCAAAATTATATAATAATTCCACTCCTCCTCCACTATAATAAGTTACTCAACCATTCCACTTATTCAAACCTCTCAAGACACTTTTTATTGAAAAATATATGCCAAAATATATCCTAAAAATCTCTCCCCTAATCCGTGAAATCTACATTTTTCTATTAATCCATCCAATTAATATCTTCTATGAAACCCAAAAGGAATTTCCCAAAGAAGATGCAACATCCTTCCCCAAGATAATTTGCTTTATTTTCATTTTACACACTTAATAATATTCTTATTACATGATTATATAATAACACAATTATCATATATATATTTTTATATGTTTTTATTATAAGGGTTATACATAATATTACACACACTTCAATCTAATTGTTAAAAACATACCATTTATGTGTATGGAAAACAACCACCACTAAAAATAAGGTCATTCGTTTTTCCATTACCACGTCTCATGGTTGGGAAATTTGGAAGGAAAAAACTATTTTTATATGATATATTGTAAATTTATTATGAATTTATTATTCTTAAATTTTTATATAATGCATAACCTTTTTCATTCCATTTTGTGTAAATTCGATAATTTTGTTTATGGAAGTGTGGACTACCGCCTCCTCAAAGCGAAGTGATTCATTCACTCTATACATAGACTTGTTTAAAGGATGGTTTTATTGAAAAATATATGAAATATATAATATATTTGAATTATAATATACATATATTTAATTTAATTTTTATTCTTATAAATATGAAAAATAAATGAAAGTAGCTTTTATGTGTACGTATGACCTACTGTCTCCATGAATGATTCATTTCATTACCTATCTCTATATTTTATGATTTATTATAAATACACACATACTGAATATATATAATTTTTAAATATTTTTTTAGTTTATTTATATGATGAAATCATGATCTATGTAATCAGAAAAAAAACAACAAGTCAAAACCATCTAAAAAACAATGGCCATTAACACCCGAAATAGTGAATATAAAGAAATATTATTAACAAACAGTTAATATTATGCTATAAAAAGATAATATATGATATCTTAAATATAATTATGCTTTTATAATAATTTATTAACATGTTTAATACCATTATACAAGAATTTAAATGATTTTTACTTGAAAGGAAACACACGGTAATGGATTTTATTCCCACTTTTTAAATATGTGAGATACAAGCTATATTCACCATAAAATAATTTTATGTGGTGTATCTAAAAACCATTTATATATAATATATAATTAATTAATTTATATTCATGTAATTTATATTTTCAATTTGAATTATTTATTATAATCATACTTCAGTTATAAGTTACCAAGTGGAAAAGAATTTCATAACCCAACAATTATTTTTTAGATTATATTACATCATCTTTGTCATTAATATTATAAGATTATATGTGCAATCAATTTATAATATAACTTTTTTTATTTCCAATTATTCTTTTGAGGAATTACATTTTAAACACACAATATATTCATTTATATATTATGACATCAAAATTTGGTTCTTTTTAAGGGTTTACATCACAATCACAATTCTTTTGGATTAATTACACATGAATTTTCATCAGAGGATATTATTGTACCATTTTTAATAAATAATTTCATTTTGTTATCCTATATTTATTCATTGCCTTTTCCATGTAATAGTACCATTTGTTCACTCTTTTGTATTCAATATTTTTAGTAAAATGTTTTTATGAAAACCCGAATTCATTTCTCTCTTTAGTTAGTGAACCTATTTTCTTCAAAAAACTATGTTTCGAAAAAATGTTTTTTAAAATGTTTTATCCCTTCCAAAATAATTTATTAAAGGATGTTTTATCATTTTTATTTTTACTAATGTTTTTAAAAGAATATTTTTGTTTCCTTTCGAATAAGGAATTATTAAATCTTTTTTATCAGGAAAAAGGAATGTCATTTTTTACATTGTATGTCATGTATGGATTTAACCACCGTCATTTATTTGATTCTTCCCTTTCATGTTTAAATGGTAAAATTTTAATGATTTTTCTATAAAGTGATTTTCAATGAAAACTATTTTCAAATTTTTTTCCAAATCAAATGGTTATTTTTCTAAAGAATGTTTTAAATGATATTTTTATATTATTTCCATTCAATAATGATAAAAAGCCTTTATTTTTAATCCACATTGGATATGTTGTACTAAAACCATCCTTATTCTTCCTTTGGATGGTTTATAATTTCTTTGACCAATGAAAATATTGAAATTTAATATCTTGATCCGTTTTAGTCCTCTTAAAATATTCATTTCATATGATCATTGAACATTAAATTTCCCCAAATTACCCAAATAATTTATCATGTATATATTTATTTCCTAAAACCTTTATCATTTATATATATAAATTTAATATTACCATTATTTTATTGAATGTGAATATATTTATAAGTTAATATATTTTACTCAATATGGATGATTTATAAGGAACTTTGATTATAAAAATTTATTATTTGATATATGAGGAATGATTTATACATGAAACATATTCATTGGGGACCATTTAATGAAATCCCTATGGGTTTGTGTCCTTTTAATGTAATCCCCTTTGTGAATTGGTAGTCTAGTGGGATAATATTAGTTGGTGAAGTGGCCTCCAAGTTTGTTTCCAAGCAAAATAGATGGGGTTTTACCAACAAAGATAAACCATCTTGTGAAATTTCCTGATAGTAGTGGTTCATATTTGATATACATAATGTAAAATAATTAAGAAATTACTTTATTTAGAATTAATTTATTATTATTGTCCATGAAATTATTGTATTGACCTATATATGGATGAATTTTATTCTATGTTTATTAATTAAATGGAATTTGTTTTAGTTTATCACCTTGAAATATTGATTATGATTTATTTATTTATTTTAATAGAATGTGTTTTCAAATATTTACCTTTATATATTTTATAGAAAATCCCTTTATAGTTTATTTATTTGACGACATGTGTCATCATTTATTACCTTTCCACATTGTCTATTCGCATTGATTCATTATTTCTTGCACTATACATTACCCTTACATATAATTTTTTCACACCATTATTATGTTTGTTTCCCTATGATTCCATGAATTTTACTAAGAAATATATTCAATGGCATGTTACATGGAATAATTTTATTATCCATCAAAGTAAAAAAATTATGTGGTAATTAGTATCTTCATTGTAATACAAGAATAATGTATGTATTTGGTTTAATAATATTTCTAAAACTATTGATCCTTTGGGATATGATACCTTTTAATCATTATAACGTAATGGTAGATGAAACCAGCTCTATTATTTCTTAGGTTGGGTATCTTTATTGGATCAATTTATTCCCTTTTCAAACACCACCAAGGTTGATTGATTGGGACATTAGCATGTGAAAATAATCATCAGATTTTATAGAGTTCAGTATGTTTTCATTTTTTATAGGGATAACCTTTTTATATCCCATTTTTAACAAGGAATACAAGATGTAATGGGATCCCTTAAAAGTTGAACATGATGTTCCATCCACAAAAATATGGTCAGACAAAGTGGGATATATAAATTCTTTCGAACATCCTTTGTTCTTGTGTCATTAGCTCGAGAGTATTATGGGATTTCCTCTTGGGGATTGTTTTATTTATAGTATAAAAATAGTTACTAATTATACATAAATACTGAATTTTTTTTGCAGTGTATAACTATCCTTGTAGATCTCATATTGGTTGGTTGGAGGACAGTGAAGCTTTCCTGGATAGACCTAGTTTTCTCCAACAGATAATGGTAATGTTTTATTTGTTTCTTTAGATAATTATAAAAATATAAAGAAAGTATAAATCCTATGTTAACAGTCAATGTATAAATTTTGAGTTCTAATTTAGTGACCATCTATTCATTACACTCTCACCTCCGTTGTTTTATAGAAGACTTGGAAGATAAGGAAAATTGGCTCCTTGATATGTGGGAAAATTTTAATTACTGAGCGGGTTGGAAAGGTTGATTACTATTTGGATTCACCAACTCATATGAAATATATCAGTGATATGTTTAACATTTCATAGCTAAATAATTATATTTCATACCGAAATAAAGTTTTGAATAGGGAGGTCCTTGATGTGGAACCTTATTTATTTATGACTATGAAACTATTTCGTATTATTGATTCTATGATAATGTATTTTCATTAAAACACCACTCCTATAGCACAGACACTAGGGCTTCATGGTTATGATTCTAATAATACACTAGAGTGTGTTTCTTTGGAGAGATAATAGTGTCCTCATCACTTTTATATAGAGTATTAACGATAGGATTTATGGTGGAATAATGTTCTTAGGATTGGTAGAATTGTAACACCTTAATTTCCACTTTTAGGTTATTACATTCCATTTATTAGACCAATTTTTATGTCTTAACTTATGTCATTTTGGGCAGATTATGATTTTATTTATAAATTTCTATGCATGTTAATGGTAATTAAAAAACATATAGTCAAGACTGGGAAAATGGGAACCATTTTTTGGGGTTCCAAAGGTGGGCTCATTAATGGTCATGGTTAAAGAAAATCATGCAAACTTCTCCTAATATTTTGTGTCATGTGATAGTAGGGGTGTATAGTTAGAACACTATTTATTAAACAATATAAACAAAAAATGAAATATCTCTAGTAAAACTGATGGGGGAACATGGAAGGTGTGCTATTTTTCATACCACGAGTCAAATCCATGATGCTCTATCCAATTACACAATAAAAGGTTCAAATTTGGTGTATGGTTTATCAAACTATGTTTCCAAACTTTGTGATAAGAATTTAATTTAATTATATTATCAAATTAATTCATGATACACTAATTTTAAATTCATATATCATTCCATTTGATCTAAATATGATTTTTTGGACCCTGGAGGCTCTCTATAAGAATTATTTTCCCTTACAACCTCCTTTTTTCCCAGATAAAATTTCCAATTAATGTGTTGATCCTCTTCTAGTAAGTGTAATATAGATTTAATTTCGATTCCTCCACTTATCCTCTCACTATTTATTCAATATTCTTAAATAATAAGGTCATTGATTGATATTTATGTTTCATTAATGAATTTTGTTTCTTGGATTCTAATTTTATCAATCAAATCCTTTAACCTATATCTTCATGTGAAGATCTCGTGTGGGGTGATCGTTGATATTGTGAGTTGATGTTGGGGTTTTTTTACAATTGAAACCATTTGTTATTTTTTAATTTAAATTGTATTTTACAATTTATTTCTAAATAATTAATTAAGTATCTGGATAAATTATTTGAAATGGAATGTTGTTCTCGATGAAATCCTTTTGAAATTGAAAATTTTAAATACAGTGTGATTTGAAGAAAAGGATCTTGATTTAAAATGAATTATTTGAATCATGATTTAATGGGATGGAAAGGTATAAAAATTTGAATGTCTTGAGATTATTTGATTTAAAAATAATGGCATTATTTTTTTTATATAAACCATTATATATTTTTTTAATAGAAAGTCATGATTTATCGATTAAAACTGTTTGATTTTGGTTTTTGAAAATATTTAGAATTTTTTGAAACATAAACTTGGGGATTAATGAATAGATTTATTTAATTATTGATTGTATTAAATAATTTCCTAGGGTAAATCTTCTTACCTTGAAACAAATGGGATACTATGTAGGTAGGTAGAAGGATTTGTAAAGTTTTTAAACTAATATCTATCAAAGACATGATGCTGAGAAAAAGACAAAACAATCCCAAGGGAAATGAGTTTATTCTTTGGGATTTTCTACTATCCCCCATTTTCTTTAGATCTATAGAGTGTGAGCACACCATGAGCTTGATTTCACAGAGATTGCTTGGATCCGTATTATTATAAGTAATCTTGGGTGTTATTACCATGGTGATATGATTGATAATTATTGAAAATTAATACACATTAAAATGATTGATTGAAATTATTTACTATGTTTTTATGATAAAAATTCTAATTCATTCTTGTTTTGATAAATATTTTTATATCTACCTTATAAAATGGAAATTTACTTTGAAACATATTTTATTTATCTAATGAAATGTTTAGTAATGCATTTTTGAAAAGAATAGGGGAAACATTTCACGGCTATGATTTATTTAAAATTATGTTGATTTGGTTATTATGTTATAGATTAATTTTGAAATTCTTGGTAAGATCCTATTGCTATTGTTTTCTCACAATCTGGATTTTCCTCCCAGAATCTATAGATTTTTATATTTCAGGTCTAGTGAATGGGAAAACACCACTCGAAGGTGGTGGATGTTCTTGATTACATGGACCTTGGAGTTTTTGGTGATCATTGGAGAATGTGTCCACTTGTTTTCATGGATTTATTTGACTGTTGTCTTTGATGATTGTTGTGTCGTATTGGGATACCATATTACATCTGAGACTTGTATCCATATATTTTTTGTTTTTCACATATTATAGAGTGATTTTAATAGAAATGATTTATTTGTTTTATATTTTTTTTATTATTTATGCTTCTTTATAAATCATTACTTCCTATTTATTTTCATTCCCAATAATTATTTTTTTATCCCATGGTTAATGATAATTATGTTCGAGTTGCATCATAAATAATTAGTGTAACATTTAAACATATTATCTTAGTAATTCTTTTGGAATACAGATAAAAATTGAGATTAAAACATTATAAAATATATATGTAAGTAAAAATAAAGGTCACTTTAAATATTTGATGAAATTAAAATTTTATAGCTAAACAAATAATAAAAACATTTAATTCGTAAAAATGTATATTTATATTAAACAGAATTTTTATACAATAAAATTTTTTATTATGATAATGTTTGTATACTATGGTTTGGTGATGTTAAAATTTATTATTCAATTGAATTATATAAAAAATTAATTTAATTTTAAATTAATAAAAAATATAAATAATAATAGTTAATAGTTTAAAAATATATTCCATATAATTTTTTTTCATTATATTATTTGTCTTAATTTAAATCTTAAATTCATAAATATTATAAATTTTATTTGAAAAAAAATTACTCTTTTTTTTGGGACTCAAAATTAAAATATTATCTTAATATGATCTTTTGGGTTTTTTTTGAAAATATTGATTTTTATGTGAATAGGGAAAAATATTGTTTTTATAATTATCTTGACTTTTATAACATAATTTGGGAATAATAACAACATAAATTTCAAGAAATATTTTACTTTAAAATTTATTTATTTTATACTTGAAATTATAAATTTTAAAACCTTAATTTTAATTTACAAACCACTATTTGACATTTATGAACCTAATTTATATATTTCATTGAAATTATTTTCAATGTGCTAAAAATATATATTTTTAGAAATAACATCAATCACTATTAAAAATATATATAATAAAATGTATTTAATAATTGAAAATATAAGTTGAAAATTATTTAATACATTCGATTTTAATTTTATGCATAAAAATTAAATTACATAGGTATAGATTAATTATCGTGGTAAAAGTCAAAATAGTAAAATGGATAAATATATGTGGTAAAAGATGTAAATCATGTAATTTTTTTTGTCCAAATGAGTTATTGAGTGTTTATAAATCTTAACACATCCCCTCTCCAATATTATCCATTTTTGAAGCCACATTCTACTGAAAGAGACATGAAATTAATATAATGTTATGAATAATTTTAAATGTTTCCCAATTCCCCCTAACAAATGGATCCCCACAACACCCAACTTCTGCTCACACCACAAGAATTTTATCCCAATCATATTATTCCCAAATCTCTTCCATTTTAGAGATATCATATTCTATCCAAAAAATTACAATGTATTAAGTTATAATTGAATGGAGAATATCCATGGAATATGTAATGGTCTTAATCGAGTGAATTTATGTTTCAAACTACCTATGCCACCAAAAAATCACTATAAACACCTTAAAATTATTTAATCATTATAAATATTATAATATAATGTTATTATGATGTGGTACTAATTATTATCTACAATCATTACACCCAATGGAAATTGAATTTTTTTTTCATGCGTATGTGCGGACTATCGTGTCCATGAATTGATGACTTTATTTTTCATCAGCATATATTATGGATGGTTTTATGGATGAATATAATGAATATATATGATAATGATTACAAAATTATATTTATATAAAGATAATTCTCTATTTACCTTCCTTTTTTTCTTCCCATTGAAAAATGAAATCATTGACCTTGGGTACATGTGGACTACCTCCTAAATGGACAACTTGTTTCATTTTTTATTGTCTCTTAACATGGATGGTTTTAAAATTTTATTTTATGAATATATATATATATATATATTATGTATTAATATATCTTAGGAATATGATTTTTAATGGTTGATAAAAAATCAATATTCATTATAATGTAATCCATTGATATAGGAAAATCACCCCAAATAAGATCATCAAGGATTTCATCATCACAAATCACAATGAAAATTTTAGGGTAATGTTATTGGAAATGTATTAATAATTATGGAACATTTATTAGAGTGAAATTATTTATATACAAAATATATGTTTTTACCAAGGAACATGGATCAATATCACCACTACGAAACATGTAATGAACAGAAATAACTATGAACATCTGATTATGAGAATGAAATATAACTGACTAATATATTTGTAACATGTTATTATAAATGAATTATATAATTTTAAAAATATATAAATAATGTTTTTAAATAAGTTATTAATTTTTTTTATTATGCAATATGATAAAGATCTTTTTCTAAATTTCAGAATAAAAACTTATGGGTTTTTCGTGTAACAATTCCATCTTTTAGGATTGTTATATATTGGAAACCAATTATCGTTTACATGGTGAATATATTTATTATATTTTATATTTTATTAGGATAATATTTTATTCATGGTAATTAAGGTTTTATTTCATGATTTAACTCTCAAAGGGTTAGGATTTCAAGGTTACCCAATATATAAGGGTTTTCTCATATTGACTTTCCTTCTTTGAGACATATTCTATTTTACCAATTTTTTTGGCGTATATACTGTCCTATGTATTCCTTTTATCCAAAAATTTAATAAAATTAACATCACTTAAAAACAAATCTCTTATTGTTTCTTTCAAAGGTGTTTTCATTGGTTACCAAATGAATAAGGGGTTTTCAGAACTAAATTTCCATTCATTGAGTCATAATGTTTCCCATTGAACTCCATTATATTATGTTTGGAATACCATTATAACACCATGAGATTTAAAATTTCATTTCCAATTAAAAAAAATGTGTTCAATGGATTTCTTCGTATGCATCACCTAACCAAAATCAAACTCTAGTACAATATACGACTATTGGAATAAAGTCACAAAATTGGTTGGTAAAAATAGGTATAACCATATTATGAAATATATGTATAAACATTAATAAAGGATATTATAAATTATAATACATTTCAAAATTATATTATTGTAGCTATATAATTAATAAATCATATTTTTTAAAAATGTAACCTTTCTAAAAATTGAATTTTCATGTATTTTTCTAAGAAAATAATTAATTTGTTGATTTGATATATTATTGATATTAATAATATAAAAACTCTAATTTCAAATTTATCTTAATTAAAATAATATTAAAAATAATTAATATTTAAAAAATGTTAATTTGCAATAAAAACATTATTCATTATATTTTATGTCATTTTATAATGTTAAATTCATAAATTTAATTATTGAAATATTATCCCATAAAAATATTTTTAGATTTATAATATAAATATTAGAGAAATATAAATTTTTTTAATTTTTCAAAAATATTTGTTTCATGTTAAATAGTGAAAAATACTATTTTTAAAAAAATGTACTTTTATTACTATATACGTAGGACATAGAATTTTAAAAAACTTTTAATTGATAAAATATGTATTTATGAAATATATTTATGCATTTTTTACATATTATTTAAATTTATAAAACCTATGTTTAACCATCTAAAAAAACTAATATTTTTAACTTTAATAAAAACTATTGTTGGTATTTTTAGTGAAATAAATTTAAATTAGTAAGATTGTAGTTTGAGTTTATTTTGAATCTAAATAAAATTAATTTAATTTATAATAAAAAAATTAATGAATTTGAAATAAATTTTTTTGATACTTTTATCACAGAAAAACAATTAAATTTTTAAACAAACTTTTTCTAAAAACTATTTCTACACAATATGTGCATTTATTTTAAAATTAATGTTTCACAAAATTAGAATTTTTATTTCATAAAATAGTTATAAAATTTGAAATTATGAGTTTTAAAATTTTTAAATGTTAAATTTTAATTTGTTTTATAAAAATTAATTACTGATGTTGATAATTAATTAACCCGATAAAAGTAAAAATGGTAAAAGTTGTTTTACAAAGTTAAAATAACCAAAAATATATTAATCAATATTTTCAAATTGATGGATTATGTGTGGAATGACCAAAAATCACACCCACTTCTTCTTTATTCAATTTTGGATACTTTTTCCCTTGAAAAATAATTTTACGTTATTAAAAATGTAAAGGGTTGTTCAATAATCCTCCATCATCACTTATAAAATGGTATCCCACTACCACTTTTAGTTACACCGTTACCTCATAAAATATTTTAAAAAAATGAATTTTTTCCTAATATAAACCTATACCACTTAATCCTCTAGTCATCATTATTTTTCATAAGGCCACCATTACTACGAATATTTATTAGAGAAATATCTATCTATAAATGAAATTATTACATAATTATTAATCATTTGGCCTCAATCATCCTAATAATAACCTATTATATCCATTAATGTATAATGAAATTAGAATCATTATTATATTAAGTTGTTATGATATGAATTTACCATATAATATTTTTTCCTCTCCATCAACTAAAAAGCCGAAGTGTCCTTATTGTCCATGCACAAACATTCACCTCCATTGATTGATATCTTGCATTTTTTCAAAACCCTATATAATCTATGGTTTTAAATATGGATTTTATGAATAAATTTGTGATATATAATATATATTTTATTATTAAATTTAAAATTTTCATATAACTAGGTTTTTTTCATTCATTGAGAAATAGAAATGTTAATCATGCATACATAAAAACTTCTAACTCCGCGAATGATGAATTTCATTTATCATCACCACCCACAATTAAAGTATTTAAATATATATTTAAAATATAATAAAATTATTTTAATTACACTATTATTTTTTGGATATTATGAAGATATTTTACTAACAATTTTTGATCCTGAACAACATGCATAATAAATTACAGATGAATTGATGAAACAACCCCATGTAACTGATGTAAATAAAAATTATATATATATATACATATATAATGATAAAAAATGGACCATAGATAATTAAATGAAAAAGAATTATTTTCATTATAACTTATATAATAAACATAATTTTATTATTCATGAATTCATATGCATGCACATAACAAATTCAGAATGAGGTAAGAGTTTGTGCTAAGTCAATTTTCTTCCATTGAGCTACATATATTCTTAGTGAATGCTAGTATTCCACATTATATTTATTAATTATAATGAATATTTTTTTTGTATTTCATGATTATTATTTCTTGAAATTTTATCTCTATGACATCATTATCAAATGATTATTACCTCAAATATTATGTTACTTTTTAGTTTTTCTTGTCTAAATTTTCAAATCCTGGAGACCTATTTCTTATTATACATGACATTTTATTTGGAATGGTTTATCTAATTACCTTTCGTATTCTTATTTCATTATTATATTTTATTTCTTAATTCTAAATGTTCTATTAAATTTTCTTTCTCTATTGGTGTTTTGATAAAAAAAATTCAAAATCTGTAAGGGTTTTTCTTGACTCAACTTATTTCTTGAGTTATATTGATTATTTTTTCAAATAATGTTTTAAAAGATGGATTTATTCTACTATATGATGATACTACGGTTCATATCAGTTGGAAAACATATGTTTTTTTATTAAAATTACATCCTTGATGAGTTTATCTCTAAAAATTAAATCATTTTTGAGAATAATTTTATTCCACTTTACTTACATTTTCCCATTATAAGATCCCATGTACATACATGTGTGTAAAATAATTTATTTTTCATTTTTTCAAATGGTGTATGTTAAATAACATTATAAATTACTCATAATGGAATTATAAGAGTGTTAGGACCTCAATATAGAAGTTTTTCATGTTTAATATGGTATGGTTAGTATCTGGAAGCTTATGGGAGCATCAGGAAGTGGTCAGGGAGACTGCTGTTAAAAATAGCAGACTACAAATTACCAATGGTCTCTGGAAGTGAAAACATACACTATTTGATTCAATTGGATAGACCATGGTCTTTTTCAATGGATATGTTTTTTAATTAATTCCCTAATTAATTGAAGAGGCCACCCCAAAAATCCCCTTATTTTTAGTGCATGTTACATCAAGTTATCCCCTCCCTTTCTCTATTCACCAATACTTTTTAGGGAATGATCTTGTATATTTCATTGAAGATTTTATGTAGATATCCAACACCAGAATCTTCCGTTCATCCCCACATTTCTCTTCTTTAATTACTGAGATCTCCAGTTTAGGTTTTTATTGGAGTTTCCACTAGAGGGTAGATGAATTTACTACTTCACTTAGTGATTTCATATAGATTTCATAGAGGGGATATAAAATTGAATTATATATTACATCACGTGTCATTCCCATTCACATATGCCGAACCATGAATTGTATTATGATTTTTAATTAAATTTAAAATTAATTAGTGTTATGCTTGGCACTAATGGTTAGTGCTTTGGCTAAAAAGTATAGTCAAGGGTACATCACAGTTAATTTGGGATCCTTTGGTCATGGTTACAGTGCTATGAGAGATTGAGTTGATTTTTCATCCCCACTTCCTTTTAAATGTTATTTTTATATCAATTATAATTAATTTTTTGATTTTTAGTGTTACTGTGGATTATTTTGGTACTCGGTAGGTGATTATGGTGCCTCATATGCCTTAGAAGATAATGTTATTCCATGGACATAAAATGTGAGAGTGTCATATAAGGTAGGTGTTCCTTAAATTCATCATAGAATTATATTATACTTTTATTACATAAGTTAATTGTATTTATGATTTCTAAGTGATAAATATAGAAATAAATTAAATATTTAAATTGGATTTTTATTAATTAACACCCCTTATAATGTCTTAAGATTTATACGAATGATATTTCTAGTGTAAATCCTTGATTGTATGTGGACCCATGTATTTGACTAATTAAATGGAATTTTTTTGGAAGATTATTTTTTAGGTAATTTGAAAATATGATTTGGTTGGGTTATATAATTTGGTTTTAAAATGATTAATTGGTTAGGATTTTAGTATGTGTTGTGAAATGGGAATGATGAAATGTTTTTGGTAATGTAAAATGGTATTTTTGAAATGGGATTTGAAATGGTAAAATGGAATTGATGTCATAAATCAATTTTGATATGGTTTGACTAATGGAAATTGAATTATTTTCAGTATAGATAGGTGAAATTACCCTTCATGACTTGTTTTGTTTATTTCGGTTCTATGGGACTGATGTACATTTAACTTATGTTTTTAATGTATATAGATTATATTGTTTATTATTAGCCTATATTAATCACCAACCCTAGGGTATTTTGAGTCTGATGGTTACACTCGGTGTAAACACAAACCACAAGTGAACGCTGAGGCTCTAGTGATGGGTATATTACCCCCACATGACACTTTTTTGGACTAGGGATGAGTATATCACCTTTAGATAGGATATGGATGGAACAGTCATAACAAAATTCTTACAGAAAAACCACACTATGTGAGGTAGGTATGTACCATTCCTAGGGTGTACCTACACCCATATTTTCGTGTTGGTTTTATTCTTTCATCTTAAATGTTTTAAAATATATATTTATACTTATTTATTAGAGAACCATTACATGAAATTGTATTAAATGACTATGTTTAGGGATATTAATGGTGTTGGCCTACAGAAGTTTACTCACACAATGCCCGAGTAACCATAGAATAAGGGTCCCACATAGAAATAGTTTATGAAAACATATATAGGTTTTTATGTTAAGGACCTATGGTGATTCATGTTGTAGGACTTCTATGTCAGATTCATACAATGCAACTAGGAGATACTTAGGACATGATCAAGATAGTTTTTTGGAATTAGTTTTTTATTTCTCATATGGTTGTATATGATCCATCCACCAGGGACTCAATATGTATGATAAATTGATATAATGTCACATGTGTTGTTTGGTTTCTTTTTTTGAATATTCTCCATTTTCAAAGTTTATTTACATAAATATTATCAGTTTCATTTATTTGTATTTGAATTTTATTACGAAGTGATGTCAAAGTCTCTCCATAGAGTCTTTATAGGTCCTCACTGATCATCAACAACATTGGTGTATGGGGAGGTATATATGAGATCACATGGTGAACCTGTCTAGTTACAGTTCATAGAGGGATCTATTTTGGGATGTAAAAATGTTGTGATATATCTATTTTTATTTTGTTTTACTATTTGTGGATGGTAGATAATAGACTAGGATGTTGTTGGAGATTCATAATGTGCTCATTCCAACGTTCTTACATCCCCATATACATGGGAATATCATTGTTTCTAGGGGTGTAAATTTATTTTCCTTATTTTTGATTTTATGTTTGATTAATTTATAAATCTATTGGAACACAAGGATGTGGTTTTATAGATTTATGTAATTTTTATATTGGGGGATATGAAAAGAGGGTGTGTGAACTCATGCATCGTTCTAGGATTATAGTTTTGATAAGTCATATTTATGCTTTCTGTGATTAATAGATTTTTGGGATTCACATTTGTTGGTTTCTTATTTACTATCTATGGAATATGTATAATAGTTTAATATATGTACATATGGTTTTAGTTAATAGAGAGGTATTGGTATTTGAAGAGTTATTATCTATTATTACGGTTTTTATATAAGTTTATGGTGAAATTAATGTTGGAAAAATCCGTAGGTGACTTCTGGTTAATGAGAACATATAAATGAACTAAAATAGATGGTTTTGGTTACATAATGTGTACATAAATCTATTATTAGTCATTTTCCCTTTGTAAATTGTTAATGAATTTATATAATACCAAACCATAGAATTGTAAATCCAAATAATGATAAGAAATTATAAATTTATGGATAATGAAAAGTCATAAAAAAATTGGATCCTTAGGTTTTTTTTAATTTATAATTAAATATGAAATAAAAATAATTGGTACCTTTAGGGGTCTTGGTGACGAGTACCAGTTTTGTTTATGGCTCTGACCTAACCTTGTGTATGGGTAGTTGAGGGATGAAGAGAGAGTATATGGTGGTAGAATATTTGGATATGTTTTCTGAGACCTTGATAAGTTTGGGATATAACATTTATATCATCAAATGTATCCACATATTGTGGATTTGGGGACCCATGTGGGTTGTGACCCTTAAGAGTTTTGACCACTTTGAAAGTGACCCCTTTGGATTGTAACTCTTGTGGGTTGTGACCATGGTGGGTTGGGTAGAACTGATTAGTGCATGTGTTTTCTTGTAGTTCCAATCTAAATGGTTGTGTATATGTGGGTTCATGAGACCTAGAGTGAGCATCTATCATTGGGTTCATAAACCACCATTCATTTTGTAATGGTGATAGGTGTTCCACCCATGAGAAATGGATTTTTGATACTTGATCAAATGGGATTGATGAGTGTCTCATTATCTTAGGAATATTAATTAGGTTGTGGTATTTATTTAGCATGTTTTGTGATCATAGGTAACCATAATCGAGTTTAGTCTAATATAGTCGGTGGTTTAGGAAATTGAGTTATGGGTAAATATTTTGGAATGTGGAATTGATGCATGAAAAGAACTATTGAGGTTTTTCAAAAGTCATGGTTATGCCTTATGCCTTTTAAGGGATGCAATATAAGGGATTATGTATTAGTTTTAAGACCATTTTCAAAGGGAGAATGATCAATTTGATGCCTAAAATTATGGATTGTAGTTTTTTTGGAATGATAATCGATGTTGACCCTAGGTCGATGGGTTTATTAATGATTAATCATGGTATATTATTCTAATAGTGAGATGATTAAAATATTTATGGGGTTTAATAAATTATAATTTAATCATGAAAAATGTTAGGATTCTTCGTTGGGAGCATCGTGGATGACTCTTTCCTGGTGGAACTGATTAGACAAGAAGCATGGTTAGATGCTTGAATGGGAATGTTGTCTTAGAGTTGATAATGAAAGACTCATAATACCATGAGTTAGGTGAACTCAATGGTTAAAGGAGATTAAGAAACCCTTTGGGTTTTAATGATATATTGGTGAAACATATGAGCAGGAGATGCACGATGTCATTTGGGGTTTTTTAATTTTTTGGTTCCCAAGTTAGAATAGTTACATTTCAATGAGATCAATGTGATATGTGTGAACTATGCACATGATCTGTTTGGAATGGGTCATCTAAAAAGCATCTATTTTCTAAGGAAAATCATTTGAGTCTTAGTGGAGGAATTTGTGTCATGAGGTGGTAGTAGTTCTTCTACGAATGTTAATTCAAAACTACATAGAAAATTGTAATGAGGTGGTGGTGGTTTTCAGTTGATGAATCATTCTATAAGTGTGGTGAATAAAAGTAAATTATGTGATTACTAGTAGGGTGGAATGGATATTTTTAATAGATTTTGATAGTTTCCCTACATTTTAAGGTGATTCAATTATGGAAACAATGTGTGGTGGCACAAACATTTGTTCTGATCCATATAGAGTCTTCTTGTCTCATAGATGCGATGCTCATGAATTAGAAGAGTTCCAAAAGTTTTTTTCAACCAAAACCTTTTAGTTTACCTATATTGATTAGTATAGGTGAAGTTTTGTGGTGGGGAGTGCATCATTGACTGTTGAAGGGGGAGATTATCATGATGGAATATATAATAGTAAATAATGTTGTTGTAGTTACCAGAGTCCAATTACATCTGATGGTTGCTAATTTCATCTATTTATCTAGTTAGAGAGGGAGAAGACCTTAGATTATAAATTAGATTAGTGATAAATAGAGTATTAGCCATAGTTATTTGTTGTTAATCAAGTTAAATGTTGATAACTATTCTCTTATTGTGGCGAGTGATGTATCAGTAATTGGAGTTTGATACTCATGCTAAAAAGGTCATGGGAATGTGAAGTTGTATATATATAATTAATGGTGTCTCCTATAGGTCAGCGTGAAACAATTAAGACGTATATATGTATTAAAATAGTAGTTATAAATAGAAAGTCAAATATGGTGGAAAATTGACGCCACACATTGGTTTTCGCCTCGGGTGGTATTAATTGATTTGATAGTTCTATGGCCATAGATATAATCTAATGTTGAAGGATGTGACCACAATATTCAGATGTTGAGGCTCTAATTGTATAATATCACTATGAGTTGAGGATGGAATACATAGCTCATATTGGGTGATCATAGGATTCTCTACGAATGAAGGCAACATGGCTGGGTAATTGAATTTTTTTTGAATAGAATTTTGAAACTCCCATTTATGTTTTTTGTTTATTTTTCCTCTATCGAAATGATGTATATTTAAATTCTATTTTTTAATTTTTATAGATTAATAATTATATGATTAACATGAGGTGAAAAAAATCCTTTGTGATATTATTTGTTGTGACGTATAACCTATAGTTAACATGGTCCCTAGGGTAGGAAGATCTTGATTGTCAATCCCAAGGTGAACACTTACCCCGGGTGGATGATAGAGGTCCATTGATGAGATTATTACCCACATATAACACATTATTGGACAGGATATGTGTATATTTTCCTGGGATGGGAGTGGTTGTAGTTTCCCTCATGAGGTACTTAGAGACACCCACACACTTTCCAAAGAAAATATGTACCATTATCTAGGTGAACATGCCCTCAGGATCTCATTTTGTTTTATGATTCTAGTTCAAATGTTTTAAAAGATGTAATTAAAAAAATTTAAATAAGAAATACCACATCAACATGAAAAGTCTAGTTATATTTATGGATTCTATTAGTGGTGGAATATTTCTGATCCACCAAGAACCTTGGTTACCCAAGAATTCACTGTTCCTCTTCACATGTATATGTTTTAGAGAATTTTCATATGTTGATACATGTTGTTGGTATTCATATATAAGAGTTAGATGATTGAACTAGGTAGGGCTCAGGAAAGATCAAGATCGGTTGCATAGAATAGTTTTTTATTTTATTTCTTTTATAGTTTTGTATCATCCACCCATGGGGGATTTAATATGTTTAAGAAATTCATTTGATGTCACGTGCAATGTTTCATTTATTTATTAGTACATTCCCCGTTGTTGGTTTTTGTTATATATATATGTTATTTTTTCTTTAATTAAATTTTTATTATTATTTTCTATGAGGGAATAGTATCTCATGGGGTTTCCCTAGGATCCCACCTCTAGTCAATAGACTATTGAGTATGGGGATGCGTTTCTGAGGTCACATAGTGAACTAGTTCAGTTACTATTCATGAAGTTATCCAGGTAGGGATGTTAGAACCCTCCTTGCCCATAATTTCCATTCTCACCAATAATCTATTTTTTATTAGAAACCTCATAGTTTTTTTTCTAATGTAAACTTAATATTTCCCTTATCCTCTATTCAAAATAGAAATTTATTAACCCTTTTTACAATGTGGGATTTATAAAAAATTCATTTTAAACCCTAGAAATGGATATTCCATACCACCCCTATCACATATCATGTACACTTTCACTTTCATTATTGACCATTAATTAATAATATTCTCATGAATATATTATTTTCTATATATTTTCCTTACACAAATACCATATTATGTATCATTTCCATTTTTTGAGTTACACATGTTTTACTACCCTTTAAAATTCAATCTATTAAGTAAACATGATTTAAGGTAACTTTACTATTTCTTATCTTATATCAATAATCAACCTTATTAAGTGTTTTTGAATTGTGAATATCATTTAAAAATCATCACTATTCTATAGATAACCCAATTGGTTAAATTTAGGTTTTATAAAAAATGATAAGATTTTTCATTCTTTAAAAGGATCCTTTACTTATTTCCTAAAGAATCACCCAAAAGTTTCTTTTTTATTATTTACTATCTTAAAGATTTCAAATGATTTTTCTATATTGGATCTCCATATTCAAAACTATGTTTCATTTAAAATTAGTAATATGAAAAAAAAATAATTACTTCAACTCTTGGTAACCCTTATGATTTAACCTTTAGTTATTCCTTGAATCATAATTATGAAACCCATTTCCTTTCCATGATCTTGATCATGCATATGATTTATTTATGTTTTATTTTCCTTAGGTGGTATAAAAAGTATAATTTTGATTATACGATAGGTGGGTTAAGAATTATATATCCCTCTAATATATTTAGTAAAACTCTAGAGATCCTGACATGTTATGTAAGGGATTAGTGAGTGAAACTAATCTAATATGGGACTTTTTTCTCTTCATAATGATGGTATTTGGGGTGACCCATTAATTATCACAATGATTTCATTTATTATCTTGTTTTGACATAATACATTAATCAAAGATCTTATGATATTATTTCCTTATGTCATTTTAAATTATTATGACAAACCTCTAGGGTTTATGGGTTAAAAATTATATATTTTAGGTTCATGTTCACTTCATACATTATCATACCCATATTATTATCTTATGCTCAATTATGATCTTTTATTTTTATCAATTATGTATATACATGATTATAATTTTAACTAAAAATATCATATGTTTCCTTATCCCTAGGTATAGAAGGAATGTAATACAAGTTATTTTTCTAGAAAATTATATTAGGTGAAAATTTGTGGGTGGTGTCGATGACGTGTTAGGGATTAATTATTATATTTTATTATATATAATAAAACATATTAGTTGAAAAATAAATGATTTTTCAGTTATTTTTTATCTAAATCCTTAAAATTATAAACCTAAAAGATAAAAGGCACATTCGTAGGGCATCATAGTTAGTATTAGAATAATGTTTATTGACCTCTATATGTTAGGATGTAATATAAGGAAAATATAGTGGTATATAATCTATAAATGATCATAATTTCCAAGGTATTGATAATTATTTCGGTTGATTTGGGTAATATAAAATATTTTTTGAACTAGGATGATAGAAAATTAGTGAAAAATCTAAGGGTAAATATTTGTATTTGACCACATCCTGAACATTTACTAAAGTTAATGTTGTCTGGTTTTCCTAGAAATGGTATCCATGTTTAGATACTAAAATTTTATTTAGGATCTAGTATATTGTTTTCAATGGTAATTAACTCTGGAAATGGAATGACAGAAAATAACTCAATCATTAATTGGTGTAAAAAAAGAGGCCCAACTGCACACCTAGTTTGAAACTACCATGGGATATTATTTGGTTAATAACATTTCCTTTACAAGACATTATTAAGAATTTATTATGTCAATAAATTGTGTAAAGGAGTATAAGATAACTTTTCCAACAGAAACATAGATTTATCAAAGTGTGATTTAGGTTGATTTAAATGCTAATGATATGATTTTAAAGGGAAGGAAATTATAAGGTTATGTTTTTATAGTTAATAAAGATTTTATATATAAATATCACATATTTTTAGATTAATATTCATTAAAATTCATAAAAATCATGCCCAATTACCAAAATAAATAATTTTCTTTAGAGACTTGAAACACAGTATTCTTATTCGATGAAATATCTTAAATAAATCCCACAAATATTATCTCATATAGTACTCCTCTTAGGGACATCATAACTAACCCTTTCTTCATAACCAAGGGAATGAAACATAATAAAGGCTGATATTAGATACTGACTAAGAGTAAGAAAAAAGGATATGTATGTATAACATGATCTAAGTGTATGATAACATGAGAATAACATTATCGAACCATACCTTCCAGATTAAAAATAATAATCATGGGTCATGGTATAAGTATTGGAAGTTTATAAAACTTGAGTCATAAAGAAATAAAATATCATGATACATGAGAGAAAAACATTATCATAATACTTAGGACTATGGAATAAACATAATACATTAGAATAAATTCTGTAGTAGTCAAGGCTCATTTCCAAGGATATAATAGTGGAATGGGTTCACTACCCAAACAATCAATATAGTTATGGTTAACTACGAAGACCATCATAGTGGACATAGTACTTTACTAATTAAGGTTCAATTCATACTATAATACTATCTTTATAATGATATATAAATCATTATCGAATTCATTGAAGGCATATATTTACCCCACCCATCATGTAATTAAAAATGTACACATGTGTTCCATAAGATCATAAAACATTAAACATATCAGAAATCCTGAAATGAAATGAGTTTCAAAAAAATTTCACCATAAAATGTTGATAAGTAATAGGTTTCATAATCATTTCATCATATCATACCCTATATAAAATAAATAGGTGAAATAATCCCTTCATTCCATAATCATATCATTACTCGTGGAAGAGGAATGATTTTCATAAACATCTTATCATAAAAAAACATAAACTATTTAGAGAAATAATAAGAATGGTTTCCTTGGATCATATCCTTAATAAAGAATAAGTAACATCAAGTGATTTCATCTTAGATGAAAAATTACTTTTAAATATCTCTTAGAATATATATTAAGGAAATTTACCCATCCAGGTTTCAAAACACTTTTTTGAAACATAAATAATTTTCAAAATACACTTCTTTGAAAATAATATTTGAAGATTATTTTAAAACTATTCATGAGGAAAATAATCATTCCCCTTGAAAACACAGTTTAAAACACAATAAATTATCAAAATACTTTTCATTGAAAATAATATTTAACGATTATTTAAAAACAATTCTTCCGGAAAATATCCTTTACACTTGAAAAACACTTTTTTAATACATAAAAATTTTAAAAATTCATTTCTTTGAAAATAATATTTAATGATCATTTTAAAAAAATTATATTGGAAAATATACATTCTTCTTGAAAGAAACCTCTTCAAACCCAACAAAAATGAAACAAAATTATTTTTGGAATATTCATTAAAGATCATTTAAAAACAATTATTTTTGAAAATATACATTTGACTTGAATTTTTTTGGAAATAAAAAACATTTTAAAAATAAATTTCTTGGAAAATAAAATTTCAAAAATATAATTTAATTTTCAAAAAATGTGTGGATATGATAGTGTTAAATTCTGTTTATGTAGAATATGTTAAAACAAATGTTCCTTTCACATTTACAGTATATTAAAAATAGTTTTTTTTGGAGAACAACAAGATGATTCATTTTATCTTTTTCATAGTAAAATTGGATAATTTTTTTTCAATAAATCATTTGATTATTTTATTTAAAAAACTTATAAATTTTAAAATACCTTATTTTAGAAGAAAAAATGGTTTTTCATTGAAGAGAGGAATAATAATGATTTTTATTGAAAACATTCTTTTTTAACTCTCACGTACATAAAGTGACAAAAATGAATGCAAAAATTTTATTTTCATGACATAAATAAAGGATAATAAAATTCATCAAACTCATTAGAGATATATCATATGATTTTATCATTATAAATATAATCATAAAAAATATAGTTAAATAATGAGATTGTAATATAAAATATTTTCCACTTTGGTAATGTTTAATTATAAGAAACATTAAGGAATAAAAGAAAATTAAAAATAAAATATCATGGGAAAGAATAAATTTATGATATTATATGTCCTTGGGTCTAAATATATATCTCATAAAATATGATACGTTTATAAAATAATATATTTCTTAACCAAGGACTATTGAGATAATAATACCTTACTGATTTGGAAACATTTTAAGTATAAATCACATTAAAAAGATGTACTAAAATAGATATATAAATCAGAATAATATTTATGATATTAGTGCTAAAAAATATTGGGTAGTATATAAAATATAAAAGAAACAAGGGGTTAATATGGTATGTGTCTCACATAAGTAAAAAGTTAGAAAAAAATAACTTACCCTAATGTTTTGACATCTTTTATACATGTTAAAAAATATTATATAATATATATAACTTTATTATAAGTCAATTAAAGAAAAATATTATAATATATGTCATGCCATATATGATATAATTATACACTTCTATTGCATGTGTATTAACATTTTCTCATTAAAGTTACGTTTTGGGTAATCACTGATTTGTTTTTAATGTATGTTTTGATTTGTTATTTTTTTGGTCCTATTAATTTTTCCATGGTTAAATAATATTTTTTATATTACTAATAATATAAATATCATATATATTTAGTATGTTTTTATTTATCATAATCCTTAAGAGTTATAGATAGAAAATGAAATACACCATCCATGGAGACGGTAGGTTATACGTACGTATGGAAAATGTTTCCATTTTACCAAACGAAAGAAAAAAAGAAATATCAAATTTATATTACCATTAAATAATTTTTTTATCTCATATATATTCTATATATTTATCAAAACCATCCATATTAACTTCCATGTAAATGTGATCAAATCACATTTCTACATGAGGTGGTATTCCATCGTACACATGAATGACATTATCGTATTCCCATAAAATAAAAAGTAAGAAGGAACATGTGATTTCATGATTATAGAAGAATAATAATATCAGAAATATAATATATAAATAATATAAACATTATTATATCCATCCATGATAGGTGGTGGTGGAAAATTAATAACATCATCTCACTAGGTAATAATCCATCTTACACATGAATGATGATTTTGTAACTCATTTTATGGAAGAGTAGAAGGTTGTCGGTCATTTACATAATTTAAAAAACAAATAATTATATGTATGTTTTTTAGGTTACTTATATTATCATGGTTCAAAAATAATTTAAGGATGTGGGAAAAAAATGTAATAAAATGCTTTGTGAGGGACGTTACCTCTTTTTCGGACTTCTTCTTGTTTCCACCAAAAGTATTATTATGTTGAATTTATAAAAAATATATGGAATCTATGATGATATTATGGAATTAAGTAATGTATCTTGGTTGGGATTTTATGATATAATTGTTTTCGGAAGTGTGAAGAGGATAAGAGAAGGGGTTTCTCTTTATAAGTGTGGTGAGTCTCACACTTGTAATTTTTAAAATGAAAAATGTTTACCCATGTCTTTTACATGAAACAAGGATATAAAATGATAAATTATCAAAAATTTAATATATATGATCTAAATATAGTGATAAAATAATTATTTTAAATGTTATGGTTCATTTTAAACCCTTATCTTTTTTGTTTAATCCTGTGGTAAACCAATTTTCACCTTAACCGAATTTTGTTTTACTATTTTTACTATAAATTATGGTCAAAAATTAAGTTGAACTTATTATGTAATATAAATTATTATTATTCAAAATATTTAATTCATTTTCCCAAATTACACTATAGTAATTAGAAAATTTTAGTATAAATTTAATCCCGTGAATGCTATGAGAAAGAGGGATTTAAAATAGAAAATTTTCAAAAGTTTAATAATAGTTATATAAAAATCAAATATATAAATTACATAAATGAACTAAATTTTATTAATAGATATATAATTTAATTTATCTTTTCTTAACAAATATTAATAATTTTTGATGTTTTTAAATTAATTAAATTATATGAAAATTATTAATAAAAACCGTTATTTTTCAGCTTACTTCCTAAAATGTATCTTATAAAAAATTTATAAACAATTATTCGTAATAATTTTTTTTAATAATTATATAAAAAACGTTATTTTTTAAAATAAATTTTCGAAATGTTTCAATAAATTGTTTTAAAATAAATGCACCCAATGCGAAAAAATATCTTTATAGAAAAATACAATTTTAGTATAACATTGGATTTATTATTATATATTTTCTATAAAACAGATAATTTTTTTAAAGTTTTCATTGAGTAGATAATCTAAAAATTTAATTAATACCATTCACTAAATTGTATTCTCTAGTTTTTTGAGGTTAAATGATTTGTTTTTCATAAAAATAGCTTTTAGAAAAGAAAATTCATTTATTTTAATGGAGTTTTTATTGTCTTTTATAATTTGTTGGTAACTAAATAATTCATTTTATATAAATTTTAAAACCACATATTTCCATAATTTAGTTTATATAATTTATAAAATATAGTATAATGTTTAGGTGATAACTATCATATTAAACATTAATATTTTAATAGCATGTCATTTTTAATTTAAAATCGGTGTTGTGTGTGATTTAAAAAACTGAAAAGATTAAATTAATTTGAAAATTATCTTTCAAAATATATTAGGGTGTTGAATTATATCCAAATTATATTAATTACATAATTTAAAATTTATGTCCTTCGTGTTAATGAAGTGTTTAATATTTTAAAATCCCATTGTTGGAAACCCACATCCTAAAATGGATTAATCAAACATCCTCTTTAAAAGAGGGAAATATTTTTTTAATGACATTATAATAACACATACTTGGTTTAAAAATAGGATAAAATTGGTTTGAAGTGAAAAATTGGACAAAGGAGAGATAACTGAAACCCAAATACTGATTAAGAGTGATATAGAACATAGTAATAGAAAGTTAGCAACTACAAATCCATAAAAAAATAGTTATGAGAAAGGTCATTTATATTATAAAAAATTATGACAATAGGACAAAATTTTATTTAAATATCATTTTACTAATGTTGGGGGAATTTTTATGAGAAGATATAATTATTTGATTCATTCCATTTCATAGTCACAATCTCATCATTTTGTTGTGCTTTGAGTAATTTCTTCTTCATCTCTTACTATAAGAGATGATTTTTTTCATGTCTACATTATTAATAAAGATCCATTGAATAATTATAAATATTTATTTATATATCGATTTATTTTTTTAAAAAATGGGTAGAGAAATTTATTTATTAATATTCATTTAGTGAAATAATATATTAATCCCTACAACCACATCAAAAATTTAACTTAAACCATTCTATAAACAGTGGACCTGAGTACCCATACAAAATTCAAAATTTATAAAGGTAACTAAATTTATTATAATTTTCACCCATTTATCATAAGGTATCTCTTGATTGTCACATACCAAATATGTGAATACCATGTTCATAAATTCAATAAAGTTGTAAAATCCCTCATGGAAAATGTAAACCAATTTTTCTAAAAATCATTAATCATATCCAAGGTCATAAATACAATACAACACATATTATTCATATCAATCATCTATTTAACCAAACTAAACAACATTTTATCAACATGAGGATCATATTAAGTGTCATCTTCCCTAAATAAAATATCACCTTTCCATTAAATAAATTGTCAATTTCATCAGCACCGTTAAATTTATTTTTGAAAATCAACATCAAGAAACTAATAATGAACATTCATTATATATTTCATGATTAATATAACCATTAACTTGGGTTCATAATATTATTAATTATTACCTCTTACATACACTATGGAATAAATATTTTGTCTTAACATTCATTAACATAAATTTAATCATGCTTCACACATTTAAAAAAATACTATTATAACAGAGCATACCATTCATATACCATTTATAATCCCATCATAATTAGTAGTATAACCATTACTTGTACCACCTTTCTGATTATCTTCATGGTATTTCCTCAATTTTCATAATTCCCATACTTTCCACATTTTAAACATTCAACCGTCGATGATATCTTAGGTATAACATTATTCCCATCGATTATGTTAACAAAATTTTGTTTTTTCCTCAATAATTACTGTCTTGATGCCCTTATTTTAAAAACTCAAAACATCTTTCTATTCCTCTAATAAATCCACCTAGGTTCTTATTCACATGTTATCAACATATAGGAAACTAAACATTCTTTACTTTGTTGTATCGAACACCAAAACTCTCAAAAAACTCTATCCTTTTCGAATTTGGTAATTCTAAGAGTTGGTTATAGTGAATATTAATAATCATATATTGTGATAAATAATTAAGAATAAACACAATTTTCATCACTCTAGTTACAATCCAATTAGGTTGGTCATCACCACATTTTTTATCACATTCAATGTTAATATGGTTTATTCGGGTTCCTGCCATCAAATAAAACAAAAAAAGTAGCCTAACAAACAATATTCATATTTGGAAACCATAAATCATGTAAATCACTTATAGGATGTCAAAATAATGACACCTTAATTTTAATATATTACACCATAGGTTTATCCTAGTGAATTCATAGTCATTATCTATTAAAATCCTTCATTTTGGGTCATAAAGAGTTTGTGAATTTATAAAGCATATCCCATGGAAGTGTAAAAATAGGTGTGTAGCATGGAATGTCATCATGAACTAGGTAATGATTGAGTCTAGATCAATGAAACATTTTCAGATAATTACCCCTAGGAACCTCTTTGTCATATCTAAATCCAATTGTAGTTTAAATAGTGTGATATAATAACATTAAAACCACTTTCTATATCCTTAAACAAAATTCTAGGATATTTTCTTATACATTGACTAATTCTTATTCACATTCTTATACATATCCTTAGATTTCTGACTAATTTTTTCTCATCCTAGTTTTAAAAGTTTAACGAAACATGTCATCTAATACTAATTACAGAAACTCAAGAATTTATGCATAAATATAACATATTTTTGGATTAATAATAAATATATTTCATAAACCTATTATCAGAGACCGTAATAGTTTAGTGTCTTTGGAGACTATAAATACAATCATATTTTTTCATGAAATCTCTTCAAAACCTCCCACATAGATATTTTAACATAGTAATCCACTAATAAATACCCTACCTAAAAATTTATTTATAACCAAGGGATGAAAACTTAAGAAATGGTGAGCATAAATTCTTATTAATGGTAAAAAATGGAGATAAATAAGTATAACATGAGTGTATGGGTATAAAAATATGATTATAACATTTAAAAACCATACACTACATATAAAATATCATAATATCGAGTCATGGAATAAGCTTTGATAATCTATAAGATATGAATCCTAATAAAATAAATGAACATGATCGATGAGAGTAAAAAATTGGTATTATAAATATATTGTTTTAATAAACATAAGTATGGATTTTCATTTCCATAGTAGTCAAGGATTAGTAATATGGTTATCAAAGTGGAATGGGTTCACTCCCCAAACTATTATAGTTGTTAAAGTTCACTCCTAAGACCATCATATTGGATAGATTCTTCTACTGAACTGGGTTTACTCCCCCTTCTAGTCATGTTTATCTCATAATATATAAATCATTACCAAATTAATTAAGGGGATAAATAGACATCAACCATCACAACTTGAAAATAATATTTAAAAAATATAATAAACCATTCAGCATATAATATCCCATGAAAATAAATGGGTTTAATAAAAATTCTGACATAACCCATGGAAACCTAATAGGTTTAATAATCATTTTGTCATAGCATTACTTATGGAAAAGAAATGGGTTTCATGATCCATTCATAATTTAATAATATAATAACCTATTAAAAAATGGAAATCATCATAAACATATTTTCATAAGAAACATTAACCATTCAGAGATTGGATAATAATGGTTTCCTAGTTCATATACCCAGTAAAGAATAATTAACATCAACAGATTTAATCATAGATAAACAATTATTTTGAAAGATCACTTGGAAAATTTATTTAGGAAAATTCCCCTTTATATTTGAAAGGCCATTTAAAAAAACAATTTAAAAAACATTTTACTTGAACATTATATTTAATGATATTATATAAACATTTTTTAATAAAAATATCATTTATAGTTCAATATTTTTAAATTTATACATTTTAAAAATATTTTTTTCATAAATAATAATTAAAGATTATTAAAAAGAAATTATTGTGTAAAATTTTCATTCCCCTTGAAAAGAAGTTTTAAAAAATAAAAAATTTTAAAAAAAATTATTAGAAAATTAGATTTAAAGATTATTTAAAAAAAATCCTTATGAGAATATTATTTCTACTGTAAAAATATTTTAAAAAAACATTTTGATTGAAAATAATTTTTAAATGTGATTTAATATATTTATTGGGGAAAAATACTATCTACTTGAAAACCCCTTTTTAAAAAATAAAATATTTTAAAAATAATTTTATTTGAAAATAATATTTGAAACTTATAAAGTATGTTTTAAAATATTGAGTGGTCATGATGGTAGAAAATTCCATTTATGTTGTACATTTTTAAACAAATATTTCTTCGACATTTTTTTGAAAACCAAAAAGTAATTGTTTGGAAATTGACATGATGATTTTTATAAATTGTATTAAAATTAAAAAATGGGTATTTTTTAAAAAAAATATTGGTTGTATGTTAATACAATATTGAAAAAAGTCTTTGAAAACAAGGTATTGGAATAAAAATGGGGTGCCGATTGATGAAATAAATAATGGTGATTTTTCTTAAAAACATTATTTTGAATTATTGAGTACATAAGGAGGGGAAAATGGATGGAAAAATGTGTTATCATGACACAATAAGTGAAGAATAAAATTCAATTGGTTGTTGGGAGATTAATATTAATATTTTATTATCAGAAACATAATCATTAATATCCTCAATAAACTATGAAATAGTTACATAAAATGTTTACCACATCAGTAACTTTGAATCGTATGCCCCATTACTGAATAAAATTAAGTGAATCATAAATTATAATCATAATAAAAAATAGTATATTAAATTTCAAAGGGACTTTATATATGCCTCATAAAATATGAAAGTTGAATAATAAAATTTTTGTCTTAAAGAAGGCCAATTATGGAAAAAACCCTTCACCGATTTGGTAACTTTTGAACTAAAAACCCCATGAAATAGAGATAAAAAATTTATCTATAAATAAATATATGTTTCATGATAATAACAAAAAAATAAATTCTTGGGATGTATATAATCCACATAAATGTAATAGGTGTTGAATATAGAATGTGTCTCACAAAAGTAAGAAGTGGGACATAAATCCCTTACCATAAGTCTCGAATTTATTTGTACATGTTCAAAATTCATATATAATAGATATAAGTTTATTATAAACATTTTAATAACACATACCCATATATTTAATACCATATACTGTATATGTATACTCTTTTATTACTTTTTATTACTAGTTTCTTATTAATGGTACATTTCAGATAATAACTACTTTGATTTTTATCTATGTTATGATTTGTTAGTTTTCTGGTCCTATTAATTTGATAATGGTTACATTATCAAAATAATTTTTTAAATAATAAAAATATAATATATATTCATTATATATAATTTTTTCATAATCCATAAAATTTAGAATTTGAAAATGAAATACGTCGTCAATGGAGATGATAGGTCATACGTATATATGAAAGATCATAATATTTTATTAATATAAATTATGCAATAATGGAAAATAATATATTAAAATTACAAAATATTTTTATATCATATGTCTCAAATATTTTCATTTAAATAATTATTTTTACCTTTCATGTAAAGCATGAACGAATCACATTGTTCTGCGAGGTGGTAGTCTATCATACAGATGATGTCATCATATTCCCACAGATTGGTAAGGAAGTATAAAATTGTATTATAATGATTTAAAAAGATTAATAAAATCCTAAAAATTAATATATAAATAGTAAATCTATCATTATATCCATCCTTGAGAGGTGGGGAGGAAAAATTGAATAACATCAGTTTCCGAGGTCGTAGTCTACTTTAAAGACAAATGACGATTTTGTATCAAATTTTATGGATGGGAAAACAGTTGTAGGTCAAACCTTTAATATAGAGAGGTAATTATATTGAAGACACTGAGGTTATTATATCATCACATTTATTAATAATTTAAGGATGTGGAGGAAGAAACCAAATAAAATGCTCGGTTATGGACATTACCTCTTCTTTGAACAACTTCTTTTTTTTCACCAACATTATTATTAGGTTAGATTTATGGAAACAATAATTATTCTAGGATTATATTAGGGATTTGAGGAATTTATTTTTATATTTATTGTCCTATGTAATGTTTTATTATGTGTGATGAGTTCTTGAGAGGGGGTGACATTTTATAATTGTGGTCAGTCTCACCCTTCTATTTATTGAAAAGAAAAAGTTGTATACACATTTTTCACCTGGAAAAAGGAAAAAATGGGTCTATTATAAAACAGTGAATATATAAGGTTTAAATATATCTATCCAGTAGGTTTTATAATTTTTTTTCATATTTAACCATTATCATTTTATTTTAATCCCTAGTAAACCAATTTTTAATTTAACTACAAGAAATATTTTTTAATTTTTAAAATATTATGTTTGGAGAAAAAATTATATTTAAATTTTAATATGATATTAATAATAATTATTGAAATTATTTAATCTATTTACTAAAATATGATTCTCAGAAGTAAAAAAATATAAATAAAAATTAATCATGCATACACGACAGGAAATCATTTTTTCAAATTGAAAATATTTTAAAGTTTAAACATTTTAATATTTAAATACATTATAAAAATTTTCTAAATGAAAGAAAAAATTATATAAATAATTATATAATACAACTATTTTTATTTTTTAAAATGCATTAAAATAAATGAAAAATCATTATAAAAACTAGTAGCTGTCATTATTATTTGAAAATTTTATCTTCTGAGAAAATTTTCATAAATTCACCCTAAGATAAAATTTAAATTCTAACATAAAAAATAAAATTATTTTTTGAAATAAAATTATTAAACATTTCAATTATTAATATTAAAAAAATCATAAAAGGAAACGAAACGAATTTTTATAAAAATGATATTTTAAGTGAAAATTGGATTTATTCGCATCCTTTGTATAAAAAACACAAAAGATTAATGATAAAATTTTATTGAATATATAATAATTAAATTTTATTAATTTTATTAACCGAAATAGTATTTACAATTTTTTGTGGTAAAACATAGTTTTTCGAATTAAAATTATTTTTCGGAAAAACATTTCCTTTATTTTCAAATAGATCTTATTATTATTTAAAATTAATTAGTCACATAAGAATTTATTTTATAAAAATTTGTAGATCATGTTTTTTTATACTATCATAAATACTATTCATACCAACCACTATAAAAGTTATATGATGTTTATCATATTAATAATGATATTTTAGTAGTGTTTAATGATTCATTTAAATTCGATGTTGCATGTATTGAAAATATCAAAACGATTAAATTAATTTGAAAAAAACATTTTACATATTATCTAGGTGTTACACTATTTTTATAAGACCATTTATGATAATTATCTTATAATGTTACTTATACATCACCATAGTTTTCACCTTTTTGTTTTAGTAATGGATGATACCCAAAGAATACATATTAATGATGAGTTCCATGAAAAACATATGTTTTCCAAATACGAAACATAGTGGGAAAAGAGTTGGAGTAAAAAATCATAAGAATTTGAAAAACAAGATATCAAAAATTGTGATTAAAAATGTGTTCTTACTTAACTTAGAAAACATACCAAAGATATTAAGGATAATCTCCCATGGTTGTTTAAGTGATGAAGATGATAATGGAAATAAGATTCAATTTAATTTGTGTCATGAATATTGGATGTGGAACCCAGGGGAATGTATTAAAGTAATATGAAGATGTTTTTCTTCTGTAAATGAAGGAATTAAGAAACAAATTTTCAAGTAAATAAAAAGTGTTTAATTATATTGGTGGTGGGAAATATTATTGTTCCTAAGGATCCAATATATGTTCAATGTTTTAGATGTTTGAAAGTTGGGAACTATACAAACAAGTGCACAAATCAAAGGGATTGAGATGAAAAATGACACCAATAACCACATTGAACATGGGAACAGAGATAATTAAATGTAATAACTTTTGTTTTTCTATATAGTGATAATTAAAAGGTTCTACATACCCTTATTCATCACTCTAAATTTACATATGCCTATTTTGATTTATGTTTTCACCATGGATAATTTTATGATATAAAAAAATATGGTGTTAAAATTATTATATCCAAGGTATATAAAATATTATCAATTATTTCGGGATTATAATTCAGGAACATATTTTTATCCTTATTTTAAATTTCTTTCCTGTAAATTTAGGAGTTTATTCTCTCTCTGTATTGAAAAATAATTATTTTCTGGAATATAGAAATCAAATTCCATATGAGCCTATAATAAGCTACCAATAAAATAATGATTATGATAACCCTTTATAAACAAATTATAAAATGTGGTGATTTATGTCGAATAATTATAGGAACTTGGATCAAATTATTATAGAAAAACACAATATTATGGTTAAGTTTATTATAAGGAAATAGATATGTTAAAAAATTAGAAAGCTTGATATCTATATAGATTATATATCTTGAGTCATATCCTTCCTTTAAATACAATTAGTTTTTTTATTATGATGTGTAATTAAATCAGAGAGGAAATAATTTACAGAATATGAAATAATGTAACATATTGAGATTTAAATTAAATCCCCCTTTAAAAAAAATATGTTCATTTGCTTGCTTCACACACAACATCAAACAAAAAATGAACCATAGAAGAATATATGATCATTAAAATATATCCATATAATTGGGGAGTAAAAAAATATTCAACTGAATTATGATTTATTTGTATAAATAAAAATAAATGTAATTATCAATTTTAAGGTATAAATAAATTAAATTTGTGAATCTAAATTACTAATAAAACCCATTTAATATTCAAAATGTAGCATTTAATAAAAATGAATTTTTATTTATTTTCAATGAATGTAAAATATAAATGGATAAAATATATTATTTATATAATAATAAATTAATACCCCGTTTTCAAGGTAACTGATATGAAATAAGAAAAATAATAGTTAACATTTACAAAAATTGATATTTTTCTATGAAAACAGTTCACATTATTTTATATTATTATTTAAAATGGAAATTGGGAAATTTTATTCTTTTTATTTGATAAAATAAAAATCATTTTTATAAACATATTTTCAACATTATATTAATTCTATTTTTTGGAACTTTTCTATAATTATTGTTTTTAGGTGAATAGTTAAAAAATTATTTTTTCTAAAAAAATGTGAATCTATTTACTACATATTCATGATAAGGAATTTTATTAATCATAATAATTGATCAAATATATTTTTAAGAAATAAATTTATATATTTTAAATATAATTTTTATAATTTATATAACCCATGGATAAGCTTAAAAAACCAAAGTATTATTTTTTAATTATAATAAAAAACCATTGTCTGTATTATAATTTAATTTAAATTTAAATTTAAAAAATTTTGTATTTGATTTCATTGAATGGAACATAATTTTTATTTTTTAACAATCGAAAAATTTATATCTTTAAAATAAAAAACATTGATAATTTTATCATACATACAAACATTAATTTAAAAAGAACTATTTATTCTAAAAAACATTTATTACGTGTTTTGTATGTTTTTTTTAAATTAATATTTCACATTGTTCAAATTTTAATTTTATGGAATAATAGAGAAACTCTAAATTAGATTTCTAAATATAGGTAAAAATTATAATTTTAATTTTTTACCAAAATTTATTTATATGGTTGAAAATTAATTACCCCATAAACATAAAAATGGTAAAAATTGTTTCACCTTGGGTAAATGAACCAAAATAGGCTAAAAAATGATGCCAAATGGGTTTTTTAATTTTTTATGAAACTAAAATCACACAATATTTTTATTTTATCCCTTTTTATTATTTTACACACAAATAGTAAATTTAATTTATTGAAAATGTAAAGGTTTCTTTAAAAATTTCCCAACTCTTATATTATAAAAGGGGATCTTTTTACTACTTCATGATACACCATTACCTTAAAATTTATTCCAAGAAATATTCCATTTTTTCATCTTAGAGCTCTATAAAAAGTATTTAAATATAATTTTCCCAATATTTATATTAATGTATCCATTTTCATGGTTATTTCTATGTGAAAATTCAATATCTGAACATAAGTATTACTTAATTTTTAATATTTTCTTCATTATATTATAATTTATTGTTAAATCCCAACCCTATAAGCCTAGATATGGTGTATTATTTAATTTTGTTAGAATGTTTATAAGCAAAAAATGCTAAAATATTGTACAGTTTAAGAGTCTTTGAAAACCATATTACATACATGAAACCCACAATAAATTGGGAATAGAAAATAAAACATGATACATTATAAAATTAAATAATATACATACTTGGAAGAATATTAAATAATTTTATTCTCTATAACCTAGGAAAAACAAAATAAGTGTGAGATCAATTTATTACGAAGGGTAAGTACAACAAAAACAATATTAGATAAATTAAAATAGAAAGGTAAGTAATGGAACACACTTTCCATTTAAACAAGTAAGGTATGATCAATATAGAAAGGTAAATAATAAATAAAAATCCATTTAATAAATAAATACATAATGTAATAAAAACATAAATATATCGATGAAAAATAATATGGATAACTAATAATTGAGTCTAAATGAGGGAAATTATTAATTATTCGACGTCATGTATGAGTTACATGAAAAGATATACCCTCAAGACATTTCACAATATGTTTTAAAACTCCATGAAGAAACTTGTTTAATTTTTCCACCATATTGGTCTCATGAGAACCTATCGACGCATCCAGGGGATATATAATGTTCTGGCCCTACCCATCACTGCCAGTCCAACTCATTCCTTATATCATGTAATCAATTTAATTAATTAACAAAATGCCTTATAAAATACCCCTATTGAATAAATAATAAGGATTTGCTAATTATTCCCCATTGGAGGATATGTAAAAAAAGGGTTGTAGACATAGACTCAAAATTAATTTTTTATTATAAGTGATAGAGAAACATATGAGGAAAAAAGGGCCATAAAAGGAACACATAACATAGATCATGGCGGCCTAAAGTAGTGAAGTCCTAGTGTGTCACAAAAAATGATGTGATTACAACTTTTTCCAATAGATCCTATATTGATATAAATAATTAGATTGTCTTATCCTCTTCATTTAGGTGCCAAATAGTCAATTTTAAAGTTGACCTTTTACTGAGTATGCTTGATAGAAATTCCATGACTGATTTTGATTATGAAATGAATTTCCAGATAGGGTAGTTCCCATGGTGAATCAACTACCCCTTAATGAAAATGCACTGAAACTACAATGTCAAATTCAATTTCCTCCACCCTAATATTAAAATGTTCACACAGGTATAAACCAATGTGCATGGCTCTAATATACAGACCCAAGGATGAGCACCGATAATAGAAATAAGTGAAGACGAGAATAACCGAGAAATATTAATTTATTACAAGGCCTCCACCCCTCATATCCCCTTTGACATACAAGCTGTCGAAAACATTGCATAATGGTAACCACTTAACCCATATTCCCTATTTGTTATGGGTCAAACCTACTGTGGAGAGGTAACATGGATGAATACTGAGAAGGGAGGTCTAGCCTTCTCCGCCACATAGGAGATAGGCCAGCCCCACAACCATAGCTCACGCTTGAATCTATAGGGAGGTAAAGTAGTGGGTCAATCATTCTCTGGCCGTGTTAATATAGTCACAAAGGGTCGAGAAGATCCCCATCATATTTATGGTACAAAATTTTCTCTTTGTTTTATTTATCCTGAAAACATCAAAATAGCTTGATATGATCTCCAGAAACGAGTTCTCTCTATATTCGATTTTTATACATTCCCCATGAAATGCTAAGGATTCTTCACACATTTTCTATTCACAAACAGATGTTTTGTGGACTCCCTTTACATGATACTTCTCAAAGACATCATGATATAGTAATAATACCTCTTCATTAGATATTCTGATCCATCATAAGAGCATGGTGACATATGGGCGAGATTGGGAAATTGAGCTTCTTGGGGATATCCTTGAACCATGTACTCGAAGAAAGATCATCCCTATCTCCTTGAGCCCGAAAGGTGGATCGATAACTTCTACTGGAGTACTTATCAGTGGACGAACAAGGGATGAAAAAATGGTACAACTCATCAATAAGTATAATATTATTTAAAACAATTTTCAAATCCACATTGAAAATTGCATCGATTAGGCCTTGGGGGATGCTTGCCTCTTCAAAGGTAATAGTCGGAGCTGGGAACCTCGGAAAGAATTATTTTTCACCACCCTATTTATCATTCCATTAGTTGATTTCTCCTCTTCCGACCAACCAACATGTGGGATCATGGAGCTCTGATAGATGGTTATACATGCATTTAGAGAGGCTTTAATGAATTCTCTTAATGCTCAACCAGTCCCCCCATATCCTCCCATATCTATCCCAAATAAACCACACCCAGAGGGAAGATCCTTCAATGATCTCCCACTCAAGATGGGCCCGCATGGATTTCAGGGTTTCCGAAACATTGTAAAGGCCCACCCCACCCTCCTCAACATGTTTATTCATTCAACTTCAGGAATCCCAATTATACTTCCCCAATTTTTTAGCATCCCATAACAATGGTTACATGACATCTTAAATCCATGGGATAGTACCCTTTAGAGGATTGATGATAAAAAGCACATGCATGGGTATCGAAGTGAGAACACTATTGATAAGGGTGACCCTTCCCTAGAAATAGAGGAATTTCTTCATCCAGTTACAAATTATTATTGTCATAAGGTTGATGAAATCATATAAAATGCTCTTTCTGATTACCCCATTAGAGATAGAGGCTCCAAGGTACATCATTGGCAGTTTAATACCATGAATTACTAGGATCTCTTGGATATTATGGAATCTATTTATGAAAATTTTATTATATATGATTACCTTGTTCTTTCTTGGGTTGATAACCTACCCACTTTCATCACCATAGGCCTCTATTATACTCATGAATTTTTTAAGAGGTCTACACCTGCAAATTTATTTAGAAGGCCAAAATTTTATAAAAGAAAATATTTAATTTTAAAAAAACCTTTTAAATTTTTAAAGCCTGATTTAAAAAATTAGTTCTTCATAACTTTTGGTAAAATCCAATCACTCCATATATGTGAAAAATAATCATTCATTTCTTATATTTGTCAAAATTCCATAAAGTATATTGTTGAAAAAATGACAGAAAGATTCATTTCAAATAATTTAATAAAAATTTGAAAATGGGTGAAAGAATTAATAATTTGATGGATAATTGTAAAAATATTTTTTCAAATATTTTTATGAAACATGGAAATAGATGATAAATATTCCCCAATAGATACTTACATATAAACAATCCTAAATAATAATGAGATTGTGAAATTAACCTATAGCTTGTGGTTCCTATTGGTTGATTGTCCATTAATATCTTATATAATGGTTAAATGATTATTATTGAATTTTTATAGAAACATATTAATATTTATAATATCATATTTGATCGTCTTATAATATATTATTACCCATATTTTAACTTTGTTTCCTTTTATTTTTACTATTTCAGATGTTAATTTCCTAATATTTCGAGTATGTTTTTACTTGTTTTTTATTGTTACTATTAATTAGATTATAGTTTAATAATATCAAAAATTTAAACAATGATTTAAATATTATATAAATTAATTTTATATATTTTTATAATAATTCATTAAATTTAGTGATATGAAATGAAATGCACCGTTCATGTAGACGGCATGCCACACGTAAGCATGAAAACAACTTTCATTTTTTTCTCATAATAAAACTATTAAAAATAAATTATATATATTTTTATTATAATTAAACTATCACAAATATTTCATATGTATCACATATATTAATTATAACCATCTTTTATTACTTACATATATTGTGTGAATGAATCACGTCTCTTTAATGAGGTGGTAGTCCACCCTTCCACAAATGATATTCTCGTATTTACAAAAAACGAAAACTATAAAGGTGTGTTTTATAAAATAATTGAATAATAAAAAAAGAAATAAATATAAAACATATATAATATAATAACAGCATGTGTCTATCCAGGATATGTGGTAACAGAAAAATGAATAATCACCATTTTGTGAGGCGGTTGTTCACTGTATAGAGAGATAGTATATTCATTACCTATTAGATTGAATTGTGTGTATGTGTAGGTAAAACACTTAATATTACAAAATATCATTATTTTCAGGATACAATGTTTTTATATAAAATTAAAAAAACATGAATTGAAGGATTTCTTAAATAAATAAAGTTATCAATGAAGAATAATTCCTCATTTTAGAGTAAATCCTTTTCCTTTATACCAAAAAGCTTCCTTGGATGGATTTACTCCCAACGACAAGCTTTTAGGATGAATATATTGAACTCATAAGATTTATTAGGTTGGTTTGGGTCAAAATATATGGCTCAATGTGGTGTGAGGAAGTTAGGGAGGAGGAATCCTTTTATAATTGAGGTGACATGTACTTTTGGAAACTCTAAAAATATTAAATTAAAATAAATTAATTTTCATTAAAAAATAAAAAAAATTGAGTTATTTATAAATTGAGGCTATTATGGATCTAAATCCTTTAAACTAATTATTTTTTGACAAGTTTTGTCAGATTATTACCCATTTATTTTGGCTTTAACACATAGTTAAACCCATTCACTCTTTTCGTGACAACATAGTTTTTTACTCTTTATGGGTTAATATTGTTATTATTAAATTCAAAACAAACCCCAAATAGATAATTTATGAAAAAAGTAACCTTATAACAATCAGATGGTCTAATTTTATAATTTTATTAATTATATATCATTTAATAAAATATAATATATTTTAAAATATCAATAATAAAATTTTGACACAATTCAATACAATACTTTTAAAACATATAATAACATTATTCTATATTAAAAAATTAAATTTAATCAACTAAAAAATGTAAAAGTTATCCATAAAATTAATTTATGAAATCAACTATATCAATTTTTTATTTTAATATTCTTAATATCATTTATTATATTCTCCCATTAAATAAACAATTACTACATCATCATTGTGACAAAATTTAATTTAATTATTTATTCCCTAAAAATTATAAAAAAATTTACATAAAAAATTAGATTTAAAATTTATATTTATAGATGAAGATATCCTCTAAGTAATGATATATAAAAAATATAACACTTATTAAAACAAGAGTGTTATATATAGGGCTTCCCTTTGAATAAAATATTATAAAAGGATTAAAATAATCCAAGCGGATCAAAGAGGCCATAAATTGAACCGAAGAATATTTTGGTCCATGATATTTCATAAAATAAAATTAGGACGAGTGTTAGAGTAATTTTATAATTTTATTTTTAACGTTAATTACATGATTTACCCTTAATTATTGTAATTAAAATATTATTTAATTTATTATTTATATGTCCAAAAATAGATGAAACCTATTTATATAATTTAGAATAACTAATTCCAAATATGGTATCTATTTTTAATAATTTATTACATATAATTCATAGTAGTAAATTTGAAATTAATCCTGTTTACAAGGTGATAAAATGAGTTATTAATGATTAAAACATGCAAAATATTGATTTATTTTTATATCAAAATTCAATGTGATATTGATTTAAATTTAAAAAATTGGATTAAATGATATAAAAAATATTTTAATTAAAATTTAAAACCAATTAAAAATATAATTTAACATAACAAATTATTTTAATGAAAAATTTGTTTTCAATTAAAATATATTATTTTTCACTATTCATCAAAACATTAAACATTTCATGAAAATTCCCAAAAATTCATCCAAAGACAATTTTTATATTCCTATTTAAATTAGTGATATTAATTTTTCCAATAGAATATATAATAGTGTCAGAAATTTTATTTAAAATTGGTTCGTCATCAAAAGGCTATAAACCTGCCTTTATAAAAATAAATGTTTTTTTAATATTGGGATTGTTACTATATTATTCATCTAAGATATATTTGATGACAGTAAAAGAATTGACTGAATATATAAAATATATATTTAATTAATATCATTTACATATGGTAATTAATTTAATTTATTACGATAAAATGTCCTTGTGAGAAAAAAAATAGTTTTTATAAAAACACTCTTAGTATATTCAATTGGTTCCTATATTAATGTATAAAAAATCCGTAACCAATGAATTAAATGATATATTTTCATAAGTTAGTTAATATTTCTCATAACCACTAACTTAACATCTAGGATATATCTTATTATATTAAATAATAATATTTCAACAATATATTGTTGTTTGGTAAAACTCGACATTTTATCTAATGAAAGACAAATAATTATTATGCATGGAATAAGATTAACATGATGTCTCATAAAAATAAAGCTAGAAAAATTTTAATTTATTCAAAAATGAAAATATTTTAAATTCTTGGGGTGTTACATTCTCTCATCCTTCATTTAATTACGTCCTTGCAATTTTTATATCCGTGTTTAGTAACGATGGTTTGACAATTTACAATACATTTATTGAAATCCCACATTAGTAAAATGATCGATAAAAATTTAACATTAAAATAATTAAAATGGAAATAAAAAAGTCACTAAATATAACACATACTAGGGATCTATGTAAGAAAACATGGAAATATAAGAGAATGTTTTTATAGAGAGTGATAGAGATTATGATTCAGATAAATTAATCACAAAGATATAAATCTACGATGATCTAAGGGACCCCTTGAATCATCATAAATGAAGGTATTATGATAAATATTTTTGTTTCAAGAGACTTTATAAATAGTTAATGGATTTACATACTTCATAGACTTAGTATATAAGGAATCATACATACAAGAAAAGAATAGTCTCATCCTATAATTAATTTCTACCCAAAACTCATCTTTCTCTCTAAAATATAATAAAATTAAAATAATAATCTATTCATCATAATAAAATACGGTTCCAAAAATTAACATATACATTATATGTCATACAATATAAAAAATTAAAACTATTTTTTTACTAACTTGTACATCACGTAGGTCATTGTAAGGTGATTCACCCTTGTTTCCCTTCAGTTGCAGTTTCGAGTCTCGTGACCTTGACAGATGTGACATGTTGTTGATAGACCCACGACCCTTTTTAAAAAAAAAATATTGTTATATCTACAAATAAATTTAATATATTGAACATTAATGAAATGTTTTAACCTTAAACAACAATACACAATGTCCAACTTAATCAACTCCAACCTTAAGACTCATATAAAATATATTTATCCAAATTACAAATCCAAAAGGGTCATTAAGTTTGCATAATAAATCGTTACATGAAATTCTACAGACATGTAATTTATATCTTATTATCACATACCAAATATTTGATCACCATTGTTTTGCACGGAATCTCGGGATGACCTCCTGGATGGGAGATTCAAACATTCCGATCGGTTTCTAACGGGTTTATTCGTAGAACCGGAAACATCCAATGATTCCACATCCGTTTGGACCTACTTTCCAAAGGTAGGCGCTCATTAGCTTGTGGGCTGATGAGACTTAAGAATTTGCATTGGTCGAGAGGATGGGAGGTCGGACTCGTCACACCTTTTTGAGGGGAATTATTGTCTACTCCGGGACTCTCTTTATATATTTAAGTTATGTTTGTGAATCCTTATTACATTACCAAATATAAAATGAGATTTCCTTTAGTTTTAACATTCAATGATTAAATATGCAAGAAATTTAGAGAATCTTTTATATATATTCGAGGTTCTACATCAATAGAGAATCATCTATATCTGTTTAGAGATTCTTGGTCAATGGTATCCTTCAAAACATTTATATAAAAGTATCTTGGTCATTATGATGACCAGGATGGTTTTAAATCCACTCAGTGGGGCACTTGAAGTTTATCGTCATTCAGAAGGACGTAGATTATTTCAAAGTTGGGATCGAACCCATAAATGGGCAACCTACGTATCCTTTGTTTTGGAAAAGGAATCATAACCCATGTAGTTCGAGTAATAGAGTATGATGTTTATGATTGATGGCTCAAAGAAGAATTTCATAATTAATTTTACACTCTAAGATCACGTGAGTCATGCTCGGTGTGAGAAACAAGAGGTATTGGTAAAAATTAGACAATTGTGCCATGAAAGATGCAATCATAAGAAATTGTTTGGGGATTATGTATGTATGACTGCCCAAATAGATGAAGGTTTAGGATTTACTTTTAGGGAGAAAATCCAGGAACAGGGTCCATAAAGGTATATGTGCTTTATGGAGATTTGAATACTCTAATCTTGGGGCTTACTCCTAAGGAGGATGCCCAAATTAGGAGGGGACTTATGATTGGGTTTTACTCCTAAGAAGGATGCCCAAAATTATGACTGGGACTTATTCCTGAAAAGGAGACCCAGGTTAGGGGACTTGGGGCTTACCCCTCAAAAGGAACCCCAAGATTATGACTGAGTCTTATTCCTGAAAAAGAGACCCAGGTTAGGGATTAAGGTTTGGGGCTTACTCCTGAGAAGGATGCCCAGTATTTGAGATTGGGGCTTACTCCTGAAGAGGATACCCAAGTTTGGGAACTTTAAGAATTTGGGGCTTACTCCTGAGGAAGATGCCCAGATTAAAGGATTTATAACTGGGGATTATTCCTGAAAAGGAGACCCAGGTTAAGGATTCCCTCATCTTAAAGGATGCGGTTGAATGAATGAACTCTCAATCTTTGGTGATATAAAGATGTATAAATCACTAGGTTTTGAGAGATATTCCATCGAATTCCCATCAGATAAGGATGTCAAATCAAGAAATCGTGCCATAAATGGCTTTGAAGAGTATCTTGAAGACTGAATCTTGAATAGGAAAGGTGAAATGGCTTAAGAGGGGTAAAATGGGCAAGATGGGCACCCAAAAAAAGTAGGGGTGCGCAAGTCTTGAAAGGCGCACAAGTCTTCCGTGGGCGCACAAGTATTGGTCGCGCAAGTATACCTGCGCGACACATGGTGTACTTGCGCAATTTTCAACTAGCATTGAAATACTTGAGAGACTCTTTATTAAACCCTTTAGAATCCTCTTGAGGTTCTTCCAGATAAGGGATGCGCAAATTCTATTGAAGGAATAAGGCGGCGCGCAAGTGTGACCAGTTCCCTTAAGGGCTGGCCATTCAGGCGCGCAAGTGTTGATGAGTTTCAACACTTAGGCCTTCCTCCCTCTCTTTAGATCTTCCGTTCTAGGTAAGAAATTACCTTAAAAGTGTTCCGAAAGCTTTGAAAAGAGACTTGGCCGTCGGGAGCTTCAATCCGAGTTTCTGGAAAAATATCCTCCCGAATGGGGGCCCACAGGGTCTATTTATAGGCAGGAGAAGACCCCGGGTGGTTACCGAGCGGTTATCACTTAGGTCGCGCAAGTCACTTGCGCGACCAAGAGTGTCACGCAAGTGTACTTGCGCGACAGTGATATAACTTGCGTTGTGCAATTTCTGTTGATCCTTTCTTCCTGCCTTTGTCGATTTTTGATATTTTCTTCAAAGGTTGAATCACTTTGAGCACAGATATTCCCCTTTTCCGATTTTTAGATTCTGTGACGAAAGGAGCGTCAACAAAAGTCCCCCCTCAGAGTTGGATCCGGAGAGAAATGAGGATTTGGCTCTGAGGAAATCGAATCCATCCAAAGGAAAAGGGGGCACGCAAGTCTTCAGGATTCAGATGTCGGCGCGCAAGTTTGCTTCGCGCGGGCGTTAAGCGCACTGGGTACGGCGCGAAAATAGGCCTCCTGGCCTATAAATACATGGCCTCACCTCGGGATGCCATAAATCAAATGAAGTGTTATGTTGAAAGCCTCTTGTAATTCTTGAAAAATAGAAGAGACTCCAGTCTGTGGATGTCCTTCTAACTCTTGTGTATCAATGAAAAAAACACTTTCATCTGCAATCATTTGTACCTGCATTCTTTCACTACCTGCTTCAAATTTACTTAAGCCAATGGGCCCAGTAAGTATAGTTTGATTTTTACTAGGATTATTACAAATAACCCTACAAACTTTGAACCTTTTAATTGCTCAATATTACCAAACTCATACAAAAATGTATATTTAGTGAGCTGGAACTTGACTTTTATTCAGAGTTCCTTTCTCTTTTGTGGGCAGTTTAAAGTCATGCATGTCGTACATAAAGGGGCTATTGTTTAAGGTAGAAAATAGCTTTGACCAAAATGTACTAAAATTGATTCAATTCCTTGACAATTTATCTGAAAATATATTACCATACTCGAGTATGAGGGAAAAAATGTAAACTGTGGCTTAAGAATATTTGAATCTGAGGAATGTTATGAAAAAGAGATAAAAGGCATTAGAAGAAGTAGTTTCCAATAATGAAGTTACTATTATTTAACAAAACCCGTTAGGGGGTTGAAATATGCAGGGCCACCTATGGGCATTGGCTGCATGGTCAAATAAATAGTATCTTTCGGCTGACAAGTCTGTTATGTGGACTGTTTATGCAAGGCCACCTATGGGCACGTGCTGCATAGTCAGGCAAAAGAACTCTCAGAAATTTACTTTCCTAGTTCTAAAAGCCAGTGAAAGTTTATGGAGATTCAAATTTTCTAAAGTATAGAGTTTGTTGTATGGAAAGAGGTACATGATAATGGAGAAGATATTTTCAGACAAGATTGTCGAAGAACTAGATGAATATCACTCCTACGAAGGTCTGACCCAAACGTAGGGAAGAAGAATAAACCGTAGACTTGAATACTTTCAGATCATGAAAAAGGATATGGGACAAATATGTTAAGGATGGCTATTTTTTGCGGATCCCTACATACTGTCGTTTAAGACAAATAACGACAAAAGAGGCATTCTTCCCAAGAATGAAGTTACCATTATTTAACAAACCCGTTAGGGGGTTGAAATATGCAGGGCCACCTAAGGGCATTGGCTGCATGGTCAAATAAATAGCATCTTTTAGCTGACAAGTCTGTTATGTGGACTGTTTATGCAAGGCCACCTATGGGCACGTGCTGCATAGTCAGGCAAAAGAATTATCATAAGTTTGACATTTTTGTGATTAGAAGTCATGAAAAGGGTTATGAAGATCTGAAAATATTTAAGGTTAGGATTATAACACATAAATATGGGTATTGTCCAATTTATATAGAGATACATAGGTCAATGAAAACCATAATCATGTTGTGGCTGGGTCCTGAATTGAAATTTTGGACTTCACTACGTATCTCATAAGAATGAGAATCAAGCCATACGTAGTTCTTGAAATGCAGTTTAACGTCGTGCAGGACGAAAGTATGAGTGATCTTAGTTTAGGTTTATAGAATTCGGACCATAATAAGGAATACACAATGTGTGTTTTCATGAGGACTTTTCAGCCAAGGGACTGAAAGTGAAATTTGGGGTTAGGCCCAAAAGACTTGGGACTGGATTCGAGGGATACTCGAATGTTCCTACGTATCCCATAAGGATGGGAATCAAGCCCACGCAGTTCTAGAAATGCCCTTTGTACAAATTTGGTTCGTACATGTGAAGGGTGAAAGGGGACTTTAGTGCAATGATGGTTTAACCTGAGATAAAAAATTTAGGCATTACCATGTATGCACGTAGTCTTTTTGAAATGAATCAATGTCAATAATAGTTCTCTCTCAAGTGAGGAGATCAAAGAATATTGTAGTTTATTGTCGTACCGGACAAAAGTGTTGTATAGTTTAACATCGTATAACAAGGACGAAAGTGAATCAAATGTAAAAATATTGATTCCAGGGGCGGTTTCACAAATCAACATCATATGAGATGGTGGTGAACTGATGTGAAGAGATTGTTTTTGGGCTTGAACCCTGGGAGGTTGCCTACATACCCATCCTGGAGGGAAAGGATCAAAGTCCGTGTAGTTCAATTAAAGAATGAATTAATGATCAAGTTGTTCTTGGGGACAACGATCTAATTAAATTGTTGTTGGGACTTACACATGGTTAGGGGCCCAAAGAGAGTGTTATGGTTGAGGTTTTCTCTAAGCTCATGTGAGTCATACTCGGTGTGAGAAACAAAAGGTAATAACAATCTTAACGATGCACCGTTTAATGTCATGTAGGACATATTCAGGGACTATGCAGTTTAAAGTCTTGCAGTTAGGACTATTGGTGATGCACAGTTTCGTGTCATGTAGCAGGGACAAAATAACAGTTTAATGTCATGTAGGACATATCAAGGACTTTCTGTACAGTTTAGCATCATGTAGTTAGGATGATGGGGACAATACAGTTTAACATCATATTGGACGAAAGGGGGATTGTGCAGTTTATTGTCATGCAGTAAGGACAAAAGAGTGTACCATTTTAACGTCATGTCGGACGAAAGTGAGAATAGTTTAAGGTCATATGCATGGACCGTGAATGGTGTAGTTTAATGTCATACTGGACCTTTGAGATTATATAGTTTAACGTCTTTCCGGACGTAAGGGACTTTTGTACAGTTTACCATCATGTAGTTAGGACGTCACAGTTTAACGTCTTGCTGGACGTAAGGGATTTGCAAATAGTTTATGGTCATATACATGGACCAGGGATGATGCAGTTTAAGGTCATGCTGGACGGTTTAGGGAACTTTTTCACAGTTTAATGTCTTGTGGGACGAAGTTGCAGTTTAAAGTTATACTGTACTATTGCTGTATAGTTTAACGTCATATAGCAAGGACGAACTGGTGCTGCACAGTTTAGTGTCATGTTGCAGGGACATCTTCTTTTCTACAGTTTAATGTCATGTTGGACGAAAAAAAAAGGAAACTTTTTAACAGTTTAATGTCATGTAGGACAATTCATGTAACTGTTACAGTTTAACGTCATGTTGGACAATAGAACATTTATACAGTTTAACGTCATGTTGGACGATAGAACATTGTTGTACAGTTTAAAGTCATGTAGCTAGGACTAAGGTGAACCAATATGAGGATATCAGTTCTGGGGACTTTTTATAGTTTATCGTCATGCTGGACAATGAAAGTGCCACACAGTTTAATGTCATGTTGCTAGGACACAATATAGTTTAATGTCATCTCAGACAAAATATAGGAACTTCTGTACAGTTTAACGTCATGTAGATAGGACATAATACAATTTAGTGTCATGTAGGACATTATACAGTTTAGTGTCATGTAGGACATTATACAGTTTAGTGTCATGTAGGACATTATACAGTTTAGTGTCATGTAGGACATTATACAGTTTAGTGTCATGTAGGACATTATACAGTTTAGTGTCATGTAGGACATTATACAGTTTAGTGTCATGTAGGACATTATACAGTTTAGTGTCATGTAGGACACTATACAGTTTAGTGTCATGTAGGACATTATATAGTTTAGTGTCATGTAGGACATTATACAGTTTAGTGTCATGTAGGACATTATACAGTTTAGTGTCATGTAGGACATAACATGAACCAATGTGACTGTTTTGGCTCTAGGAACAATATTTTGTGTTTATACAAAATACTTCTTCAGAAATCTGGTATTAGTTGGAGTCTTGATGTGTTCTCCATCCATTGAGATTAGAGAATACGCTCCATTAGAGTAGACCTTATGTATTGAATAAGGTCCTTCCCATTTTGGTTCAAGCTTGGGAGGCTTCTTTCCTGGTATCATTGGTGCTCTGAGAACCAATACCAATTCTCCCTGAATGAATGAACGAAGATGAACTTTTTTGTTAAAAGCACGTGCTATTCGATTCTGATAGATTTCCAAGTGGTGCAATGTGCACAATCTTTTCTCATCTAACTGTTCCAATTCATTCAACCGCTTTTGGGATTGCTCATATGTAGATAACTGATCACAAATGGCTATTCTGAGTGAGGGAAATTGAACTTCAATTGGCAAGACTGCTTCTGTTCCATATACCAATGAATATGGAGTTGACCGCGTTGCATTGCGAGTGGTAGTCCGATAAGCCCATAAAGCATGAAAGAGTTTATCAGGCCATGACCTCTTATCTTTATCCACCATCTTTTGCAGTATATTTGAAAGAGTCTTGTTGAAGGCTTCTATCTGGCCATTAACCGCTGCATGATATTGAGATGAATGGTTGGACTTAATGTTGTATTCTTGATACAATTTCATTACCTCAGAAGAACAGAAGTTGGTGCCGTTGTCCGTCAATATGGTATGAGGGACACCAAATCTAGTAATGATGTTAGACTTGATGAAGCTAATAATGCATTTAGAACAGACTTCTTTGAGAGGTACTGCCTCTGCCCATTTGGAAAACAAATCAGTAGCAGTAAGAATGTACTTAAACTGCTTGGCCGTAGCCGAAGGGTAAGATCCCACCACATCCATTCCCCATGTGGAAAATGACCATGAGTATTTAGATGTATGAAGCATCTTTGGAGGTTTATGAATGAAGTTGGCATATACTTGTCATGAACGACACTTCTTTGTGAAATTAACACAATCTTGTATCATTGAAGGCCAAAAGTATCCAAGCCTTCGAATTTGATCAGACAGTCTATGTCCAGACTGGTGGGCACCACAGACTCCTGCAGGAACTTATTTTATGACATCCATTGTCTCTTCACCATCAATACATCTTAAGAGAACTCCATCAAAACAACGTTTGTAGAGAATTTTCTCGAGGTGGTTTGGGCTATCATAAAGAGTAAAATTGACCACACGTCGCCGAATTTGTTCTTTCTCGGCTCTATCAGGTGGAAGTGTTCCATTTTGAAGGTATTCCCTGATAGGTGACATCCATCCTGTAGTATGACCATACGGTTCAGGAATGGGACTAATTTTATTAATTTCCTCTGTTCTGACTTGAACATAAGGTTAAATTGCACGACGGTGGGCAATACAGATGGTTGTCTCGTCCCGATTTGGATCTGCTAAAGCTGTGGCTATATTAGCCAGTGCATCAGCTTGAGCATTTTGTGATCTTGGGACATAAGAAAATGTCGGTTCTGAAGGGAATTCCGACATTAACTCTCTGACGTAATCATACAAAGGGATTAATTCTTCTTTTCTGATGGCATAATCCCCATTGACTTGTTTCATTACCAGGTCTGAATCACCTTTCACCTTTAAGTGATTCACTTGTGCTTGAAGCGCTAACTCCAAGCCTGTAATGAGAGCTTGGTATTCAGCTTCATTATTGGTACCACCTTCCCACAACAAAAAAGAATAAGGTAACACTGCCTTACTGGAGAAATGAGCACAATTCCTAAACCAACTTTGTTGAATTTAGGATTTTCCATTTTTTTCCCTGTTGGACTTCTAGAAGCACCATCAAAATACATTTCCCATGTTTGAGGACTCTCTTGAATAGATAAAACTTCCTCATCAGGGAGTTCGATATCTGAATATGTGTCTTCCACTGAAGGATGTTCAGCCAGGAAATCAGCCAGAGCTTGGACCTTAATTTCCTTTTGAGACACATACTGAATGTCGAACTGCTGTAGAATAACCGCCCACCTTGCCAGACGTCCTATAAGCATTGGACGACTAAGGATGAATTTGAGCGGATTATTACGAGATACCAATTGTACATCATGATGTTGCAGGTAGTGTCTCAGTTTCTGAACTGCAAAGATTAATGCTAGGCATCACTTTTCAATACTTGAATATCGGGTTTCTGCTTCAAGCATAGTTCTATTGAGATAGTAGAGACTATTTTCATTCCCAGCATCATTCTTTTGAGCGAGAAAGGCACCCAATGATCGCTCTAAAGCTGTCACATAGAGGATAAGCGGTCTACCCTCAACAGGTGGCATGAGTACTGGTGGACTCAAGAGGTATTTCTTGAGGACATCAAATGCTTCTTGACATTCTTCAGTCCACTGGTAAGTGACTCCTTTCTTCAATAATTTGGTAAAGGGTAAACGTTTTCCTGCCAAATTGGCGATGAAACGCCGAATATAGGCTAAGTGTCCTTGAAGTCCTCTTAATTCTTTCAAATTCTGAGGAGGTGACATACCAAGGATTGATTTGTTCTTCTCAGGATCGACTTCAATACCACGATGGCGTACAACAAAGCCGAGGAATTTTACTGAGGTTACCCCAAAAGCACATTTTAAGGGGTTCATCTTCAAATTATGTTGTCGAAGCTTGTGGAATATGACTTCCAAATCAGCCAAGTGATTAGAACACTGTTTGGATTTAACCACCAAATCATCTACATAGCATTCAACAAACTTCCCTAAAAGAGGTTTGAAGATATGATGCATGGCGCGTTGATATGTTGCACCTGCATTCTTTAAACCAAAGGGCATCACCCGGTAACAAAACACACCTTGAGGAGCTCTGAAGGCTATATATTCCTCATCTTCTGGGGACATTCGGATCTGATTATATCCGGAATATCCATCCATGAAAGAAAGTACTTCATAGCCAGCCGTCACATCAATTAAGAGTTCTGTAATGGGAACTGAGAAATCATCTTTAGGAAAATACCGATTAAGATCTCTGAAATTGATGCAAACCCTAATTTGTCCATTCTTCTTCTTTACAGGGACAATATTAGCCATCCACTTGGGATATTGAACTTCTCTGACGAAGTTGGCTTTGATCAGCTTATCCACTTCAGCTTCAATTTTGGAAGCATAGGTTGGGTGTGTTCTTCTCGCGGCTTGCTTAAAACCTAGATGTTCTTTTGGTAAACCCAAATGATGAGTAGAAACATCAGGATCAAGCCCAGGCATTTCTATATAATTCCAAGCAAAAATATCTTTATTTTTCTTTAGAAAAGAAATATACATCTCTTGCTCTTAAAGGGTCATGGTCGCACTAATTATAGTGGGGCGTGGATCTTTCTCTGTACCCCGATTTACTTCTCTGAGTTCATCCACGGTGGTAGAGATACCCTCTTCAAATGCTGGAGGAGCATCTCTAAGATCGTCCTCTTCCTCTTCATCATGTGTTATTTCTTCCATTTCTACTTGCAAAGTAGATGAAAAAATGAAATTCTCATGATCATAAGAGATGTCAAAATTTTCACATTTTGAAGAAGAAGCTTCCATTTCCGACCCTATTGATGATAAAGGGTCTTCTTTGGGAAATAAAGAGGAGATGATGGATTGAGAATCGACATAATTATTCACCTCTGGTGTTGCTATAACTTCTTCTGGCCTGATTAGCGATGTATAGACTTGTTGGACTTCAGCAGATGAAATGAAAACATCACCACTTATGCTTTCATCACTGCTTGTTAGGTTACCAATTTCTCCCATGTTTTCTGGCTCAATCGTCGTAATTGACATTATGGATATTTCCATAAGATTATTTTGATTTGGGCCTATTTTGTCAATTTGACTGATGGTAACACATAATCTGTACTCACATGTGAAAATGGATTTATTGGAATTTTCTCCAAACCATATGGAGCATTAACTTTGGTAATTTTTATCATTGTAGATTTTTCTATTCCTTTCATGTGATAAAATTCCACCTCAATGTATTGAGACTCACATGTCTTGAACGAGGCCTTATCACCATATAATGTTCCAACTTGACCATAGAAACAGTATTTGAGACATTGATGGTATGATGAAGGAATAACTGCATGCTGATGTAGCCAGGGTCATCCAAGAAAGATATAGAAAGCTGAGTCTTGATCAACAATAATGAAATCCGAATTGGATACAAGATCTCCAAACTGAGTTCTGAGTGTAACCTCTCCCAGTGGTTCTTGTTCATTTTTATCATATCCTTGTAACATCATCGTAGAAGGAAATAAATCAGATTCTGTGAGCCCCAATCGACGAAGTGTACGAATGGGCATGAGGTTGACTCCTGAACCATTGTTAATGAAATCTCTTCGAACATCTACACCATTGACTTTTCCAGATAAGTACAAAGGTTTTATGTGCCCATGCACAACATCATCTTCATCTTTATCAGTAAAAAATATCACTACATGACATTCTGCAGGATTATTCTCTATGTGATAGATTTCAGCTGCAACAATTTCAGCTTCAAACTCCTGAGGACTTGACAAAGCTTCGATGAGTGCTTCACGAAGATCTTTTGACAGATTCAAAGCATACAAAATTGATAACTTGTCTGGTACTTGGGCCAAGTGTTTCAATATATCATACTTTTGATCTAGAGGTCTGCGTTTCCCAATAGGAATATGCGGTTTAGCAGGTACCTTGGAAGCAGATGCTTTGGAAGCTGATGCATCTTGTATTGAAGTTGGCAACATCCTTGGTTTTGGAAGATTAGACTGATTAGATCCATTTACTTGCTGAGATAAAGAAGATGTAACCTTTAATCGGTCTTCCAAAATAACTGTGCCAAAACTGAGTTGGCCATTGGCAGAAGAACTTGCTTGTTCTTTTTGAGCTCGCTGAAGGGCTCTACCACGAGTTTCTGCTGCATATACAGTGCTAGCAGGGGTATAATTAGAGTAGTGGCTTCAGAAAGATCCACGTCTTCCCCTGTATCCTGAACCTCTAGAACTTCCTCGGATTCCCTTATTTGATACAGGGAATGCTGGCTCATCAAGACTGGAATATGGATATGTTAATTGAATCATATTAACAGAACCAAAGATTAACTCTTCGTCTGATAAAGACTCTGCCTGGTTAGCCTGTTTAGGTTGTGCCGTTTGGTGGGACGGTGCCCGTGGCTTTGAAGTAGATGGCATGAAATCTACCAGAGTCAAAGACAATTTAGGCTTTGATACATACTCATCTTCTCCTGATTCCTCTTTCTTCTTTGAATTGCACTGCCCTTTTGAGGATTTGTCTTTTGATGGAGGCTTTACTGCAGCTTTTGTAGGAGACACAATTGGATTCTTTAATTGTGTTCGCAAAATGGAATGGCTCCGATTGATTGCCTTTCTGACCATCCAATCATCATATTTTTTCGCAGTTTTGCTTTTGACTTCCTGCCACTCGCCTCCTTTCTCTGGATCTGTAGCGGTAATACACGCTACATGAGCTGAAGAAACCTTCAATTTGACTTGTCCCAAGTCGACCATATTTTGCAGGAGGTCTTTAAAGACAAAACACTCCTGGATGGGATGCCCCAACATTTGATGAAAGGGACAATAATTGGGATGATCTTCATCTCTTTCCTTGTTTGGCCTCTTGGGCACTGGTAATTGAACCAAATTATTTTCCAGATCTGAAATGAAGTAACCAGGAACTTGCTCACTTCAGAAAGAGTATGTTTTACTCTTAAAATCCTCAAATTGTTTTCGTCATTGATCTCTTTGATCATTTGGACGAAACAGCCTTTGTTGTTGGCATTCAGGAGGTGGATCCCTTCCAGAAGATGAAGGTTTTGAAGTAGAAATAGGTACAGGTGCTTGTTTAAGCATAACTGTAGCAGTTTCCGCTTTACCCATTCTCCTTCCAGGAGCTGATGGAATTATACGAGATTTAACCTTAGCCTGTATAAGGGAATCTTCAATATGTTGAGTGATTGAAGTAAGGTCTCGAAACCCTCCTGTGTATTTCACAGGGATCAATGGCGTGCGTAATTCGTCACGCAAATTTGCCACACATATTGGCAACAATTCCTCCTGGGGGAGTGCTAAACTCAGGGAATACGTTAATCCCTTCCAACGAGAAATGAAATCAGAGACTTTTTCATTCTCCCTTTGCTTGCAGTTTGTAAGATCGAAAACTGTCGTTTTTGGCAAAGTTGAGCTAAACTGAAGAAGGAATTTTTGACAAAGATCCTCCCATTTGATGACTGACCGGGATTGCAAGCTTGTATACCAGACAAAAGCTGGTCCTTGCAAGGTTCGCACGAATCATCTGATTTTCAATGCTTCTTGCTGCTCTGGAGTTCCCATCATAGGATTACAACAAGACATGTAATGCGTCAAATGTTGTTCAGGATCACCTGATCCATTGAAAGTAGGGAAAACAGGGTTTCCAAATCTGGATGGAGGAGAAATTGAATCTACCCATTCAGGGTAAACTTTCTTTTCAGGTTGAACTTACGCCCGTTTCCCTTCCATAGTTTCTAACCGAGCTGTTAATGACTCAAGAGTAGTTATTAACTTTTGAGAAACATCAGGTTGAACTTGGTTTTGGGTAGGTGCAATGAATGGAGCTTAGACAGACGTGGTGGTTGGTGCTGCAACTGATGGTAGTGCTGCCAACCGTTGTTGCGTTTGACCCGTAGGATTAGATCTCTAAGGGTGTACTGATAAAGGAGGATATTCCTGATCCATCTCAATAGTTACAACAAATTCCTTTGGCTGTCGGACTTCAGCATTCTTAAGAAGAAGACTACTATGAAGTAGTTCTGCATTCAACCTTCTTAATTCTTTCATTTCTTCCTCCTGTTGTGCAAACCTTTGCTCTAATGAGAGCGATTGACCTCCTTCAAAGGAAGGATGAGAAGTAACCTGATTCTTTCCTTTCCCCATATTGGATCCTTTTCGGAGAGGGGGAAGTGGGTTACTTGAAGGAATACCCAGATTTTGGGTAATCCTTTGATTACGTGTGCGCACACCTTCTTCATTTAGGTCTGTGTGCGCAACTTCTTGAGCAGGAACCTCTTCGTCTGATCCCTCTGATTGAGCCTCATCTGGTGAATCTGCAGCAACGACATTGATGACATTAATGGATGCATATTTCATGGAATCCTTTTTATCAGCATTTCTGTGATATTGTCTTCTTCCATGTCCATGATGAGACATGGAATTCCGTTGACTTGATCCCTCAGGAACTTCTTGGAGAACCGTCACTTGGAGATAATATCCTGATATCTTGGCTCTTCATTCCTCTTGAGGCTTATTCCCTAATCGAGAGAATACTGACTTTCTCTGAGGGAGGGATTGAGGATTTGAAAAAGTCCCCAGTCCGGTGGACTGGGGATGTTCCTGCTGCTTCCGCTCAACTCCTTGAATCCCATTTGTTGACTCTGAGGGTTGGGTTAGAGAAGTCCCTAGTCTGACAAGCTGGGGTGTCTCTTGACATGCTATGTCTGAGATCTTCTTAAAATCTATCTTGATCTTGCGAATCTTAGTTCGGAAATTAGCCGGATGCATTAACCTGTATCCACTTTTGTCACCTGGTTCAACAGACCGTTGGATGATTTCCGAAACATCTGTCATTTGATGATGTGTTTGCTCCAGACGAGAGGCTTGTTCAATATTCTCGCCTGCTTGATGTAGGAGAAATTCAACAACTTGTTCTCTATATACTTGATTTTGAGAGGAACTAGTTGAAGCCTGTTCTTGAGCAAGCTTTTGATTATGAACAAAGCCCATTGACTGTGGCCGGCCATGGGCAATAACATTGCATGAGATGATTTTCGGCGGGCTTTGCTGACTGGAAAGCACTGTGAAATGTAGTGCTCCGTGAACACCCTATCCTCTGATATGAACATCAGATGGAGCATTGGCAATTAACTGACGCAATTTTCTTAGTGCGCCAAGGCATGAACGTTGAAGGGTTCTCTGTTGCTTTTCAGCCTTCGGATACCGAGAGACTGATAGAGATGCCAAATCAATCTGGCGTTGTAACACATCTATTATCTTAATATGATTTTCATAATCACCGTAAGATAATACTTTCTTCTTCAATTGACAAAGTGTATTCCATATGTTGAGACAAATATCATGGATTCCATCATCCGTCAACATCTTTGGAATGTCGTACTGGGAGTCAGCCAAAGGCCAAAACATGACTGGTACTTCACCTTTTGTCAGTATTTTCCTCATGTTCAGCATTTCCTCTTTATCATTAAATGAAGATTATTCTACCTGTTTTGACCAGAGTTGGTGTTTCCTTGTTGCTTCATCGGATTCAACAAGATTGGTAGAGAGATCATTAATCAAACTAGAATATGCATGACATAGGGGTGGTTCGGAGAATGACCTACACCCTAGGCTATCTTCTGATTGAGAAAGTATTTCACTTGTTAGCGATAAAGCATCAGACATGACTGGTTTCGCATTTGCAAGTGCCTCAAGATAATAGGTCTTTCTCGGCACTACATTATCCACTGGAGTATTTTCCAGGCAATGTGAATCACTACTGCGGAGAGGACTTTCGCAGCGAAGTTCATCATCATGGGGAGGACCACCATAATGGGTTACAGCAAAAGATGAAATCTCTTTCTCCTTGGTCTTCTGACCACACAGAGGGTTCCTGTGGCTCTCATCTGAAGAAGAAACTTCACGATTGACCGAACTTTCATGAAGAAAGCCTTTATGAGGAAGTGTCTGTTGAAGACCTTCAAAATTAATGTTCCCGTTATTGGGAACTGAGGGAGTAGAATCTTGAATTCCGACAGATAAATGTCTGAGGGCTTCAAGAACTCCAGCATCGAGTAAGGCCTTGTTGCAGATTGGCCTTTGATCTCCTGACTGTGCTGGAAGGATCTTTTTCTCAGATTCCTTCTTACTCAATTTAGAAACCACTTGATGACGAAAGTGGTTACTATGAGCAGGTGTATGTGCCTGATCAGGAAAGATGGTCAGGTTAGGCTGACGATCTCCACTCAAATCAGGTGTATGTGCCTGACTTGGTTGTCCGTATGATATGGGGGAGTATGCCCCATATCCCTCTTGGACTAGAACAGATGTGTGTGTGTGTTCCGGAGTGAATCGTTGATGTGTCACTCCATTGCTAGGGATAGATTTATGTGTCTATCCCTGAGATGATGCTGAAGCTGTTATGATATCCTGGAAAGCATCCAGAATATGAGCAGGAATTTGCTTCTTCTCTTTCACCATTGACAAAATATGTTTGGTGCCTTCAGCCGCCGGAACGGGGATATACGTCCATTCCAGGCTTGGAGTAGGTGTATGTGCCTGCTCCTGTCCTCCTTTTCCTATCAGTGAATCCTGACAGTACTCAAGTGTGGAGGCAGAGAGTTGAGTCTGCCTCCTATTTGTCGTCGGGGCTTTCCGACTGACTTCTCCATGCGCTACCAAGCGAGACTGTTGGTAGGATTGATTAGTATTAGCAGGTGTATGTTCCTACTGATTACACTTCGCCAAACATGGTTGGCGAGATCCATCATATGTAGTCAGACGAGCCTGCTGACAAACTGGTGATGTATAAGCAGGTGCATGTTCCTGCCTATGGTACTCCGCCGGAATTGCCTGGCGGGATTGGCGTGATGCTGCCAGACGAGTCTGCTGGACAGCGGAATTAAAACGGACAGGTGATTGTGCCTGCTCGTTATTTGCCACCAAGTTAGGTTGGTGGACTTCTCCGGAGATGGCAGGGGTGACAACCTGCCTATTGTTAACCGGATTCCGTATCTGGCGGTTCATCTTGCCTGCTCGGGTTCGAGGAACCTGAGCTGAATGCCTGGAGTCAGTACCCTCATCATGTTCACGGCGCACTACCGCACGAGTCTGACGGTGATTGTTGATGGGAGCCCTCGAGAGGGACTCCTGTCTTTTTGAATTAAGGCCCTGCGGGACCTGCTCATTCACTTCCTCAGAGTAAGGGAGTGAATGGAAATTGCGTTCCGAGGATAACGACCCGAAACGGTTAGAGACGGTAGTCAGCACCGCCTGCTTCTTGATCGCTGGCCGCCGTTGTCCGGACGACCAGGTAGAGTTGTTAACTTGGAGGGCTTGACGAGTGGCCTCCAGAGTTGGGATAGTACCGTTGCGACGGTACTCCTTAACCAGTGCATTAGAAACCAAGCGTTGAAGATGCTGAGTTGGTGATGTCATCCTTAGAGCGGACGACGTTCCAGCAGGAGTAGCAGCATTGGTTTTCACAGCACCAGACCTCACAGTAGAGGTGTTCACAGCAGCAGTATTCACAAGGGTGAATTTAAGAAGAGCCATTTTGCAGAATATCTTGAGAAAAGAGTTCCTGTTCCATATAACAGACATAATCAAGATGAATCTGGCCACTGCATCTTTTGGATGAGCACATGTCAATGATTGATTTGTTGGCCCAAGGAGCCTAACAAATAAGAAGAACATCACTTTTACATGGTTAAGGATTCACGTAGGGTTCACCATTTTTTGTTTCGCACGGAATCCGGGGATGAACTCCTGGATGGGAGATTCACACGTTCCGATCGGTTTCTAACGGGTTTATTCGTAGAACCGGAAACATCCAATGATTCCACATCCGTTTGGACCTACTTTCCAAAGGTAGGCGCTCATTAGCTTATGGGCTGATGAGGCTTAGGAATTTGCATTGGTCGAGAGGATGGGAGGTCAGACTCATCACACCTTTTTGAGGGGAATTATTGTCTACTCCGGGACTCTCTTTATAGATTTAAGTTATGTTCGTGAATCCTTATTACATTACCAAATATAAAATGAGCTTTCCTTTAGTTTTAACAATCAATGATTAAATATGCAAGAAATTTAGAGAATCTTTTATATGTATTCGAGGTTCTTCATCAATAGAGAATCATCTATATCTGTTTAGAGATTCTTGGTCAATGGTATCCTTCAAAACATTTATATAAAAGTCTCTTGGTCATTATGATGACCAGGTTGGTTTTAAAGCCACTCAGTGGGGCACTTGAAGTTTATCGTCATTCAGAAGGACAGGGATTATTTCAAAGTTGGGATCGAACCCATAAATGGGCTACCTACGTATCCTTTGTTTTGGAAAAGGAATCAGAACCCACGTAGTTCGAGTAATGGAGTATGATGTTTATGATTGATGGCTCAAAGAAGAATGTCATAATTACTTTTACACTCTAAGCTCACGTGAGTCATGCTCGGTGTGAGAAACAAGAGGTATTGGTAAAAATTAGACAATTGTTCCATGAAAGATGCAATCATAAGAAATTGTTTGGGGCTTATGTATGTATGACTGCCCAAATAGATGAAGGTTTAGGATTTACTTTTAGGGAGAAAATCCCGGAACATGGTCCATAAAGGTATATGTGCTTTATGGAGATTTGAATACTCTAATCTTGGGGCTTACTCCTAAAGAGGATGCCCAAATTAGGAGGGGACTTATGATTGGGTTTTACTCCTAAGAAGGATGCCCAAAATTATGACTGGGACTTATTCCTGAAAAGGAGAACCAGGTTAGGGGACTTGGGGCTTACTCCTGAAAAGGAAGCCCAAGATTATGATTGAGTATTATTCCTGAAAAAGAGACCCAGGTTAGGGATTAAGGATTGGGGCTTACTCCTGAGGAGGATGCCTAGTATTTGAGATTGGGGCTTACTCCTGAAGAGGATACCCAAGTTTGGGAATTTCAAGAATTTGGGGCTTACTCCTGAGGAAGATGCCCAGATTAAAGGATTTATAACTGGGGATTATTCCTGAAAAGGAGACCCAGGTTAAGGATTCTCTCATCTTAAAGGATGAGGTTGAATGAATGAACTCTCAATCTTTGGTGACATAAAGATGTATAAATTACTAGGTTTTGAGAGATATTCCATCGAATTCCCTTCAGATAAGGAAGTCAAATCAAGAAATCGTGCCATAAATGGCTTTGAAGAGTATCTTGAAGACTGAATCTTGAATAGGAAAGGTGAAATGGCTTAAGAGGGGTAAAATGGGCAATATGGGCACCCAAAAAAAGTAGGGGCGTGCAAGTCTTGAAAGGAACGCAAGTCTTCCGTGGGCGCGCAAGTATTGGTCGCGCAAGTATACCTGCGCGACACATGGTGTACTTGTGCGATTTTCAACCAACATTGAAATACTTGAGCGACTCTTTATTAAACCCTTTAGAATCCTCTTGAGGTTCTTCTAGATAAGGGACGCGCAAATTCTATTGAAGGAATAAGGCGGCACGCAAGTGTGACCAATTCCCTTAAGGGCTTGCCATTCATGCGCGCAAGTGTTGATGCGTTTCAACACTTAGGCCTTCCTCCCTCTCTTTAGATCTTCCGTTCTAGGTAAGAAATTACCTTAGAAGTGTTCCGGAAGCTTTGAAAAGAGACTTGGGCGTCGGGAGCTTCAATTCGAGTTTCTGGAAAAATATCTTCCCGAATGGGGGGCCCACAGGGTCTATTTATAGGTAGGAGAATACCCCGGGTGGTTACCGGGCGGTTATCACTTAGGTCGCGCAAGTCACTTGCGCGACCAAGAGTGTCGCGCAAGTGTACTTGCACGACAGTGATATAACTTGCGCGGTGTAGTTTCTGTTGATCCTTTCTTCCTGCCTTTGTCGATTTTTGATGTTTTCTTCAAAGGATGAATCACTTTGAGCTCAGATATTCCCTTTTCTGATCTTTAGATTCTGTGACGAAAGGAGCGTCAACAACCATAAAAATGTTAATAAAAAATATCATTATTCATAATCCTTCAAGAAAAATTACTACAATACAATCCTTATTTATTTCCATAATTCATAAAACAAGTACATAATTGATAAAATACTCATGTGATGTAATTATTTAATCATTGAATCATTTATCTTTGTCTAGGGTAAGATCATAAGATTTTCCATGATCTATTGTCTTATTTTGAGTCATATTATAATGAATCTTGGGGAATTCTCATGCATAGTTCCCCATATCCTTATAGTTGAAGCATTGAATATTGGAAAACATATTTTGTTCCCTTACAATCATGATCATCGAGGGACTGTTCTCTACACATGTTAGAAACTACTTTTCCTCATAATCAAATTTCACAGTGTCTCCTTCCATAATTATCACATCTAGGAAAATAATTCTTTTCTCTTTTCCATTTTTCCACTATTTTCCTTGTCATCCTCTTATTCTTGTACTTCCTTCCATTTACATAATTCAAAAAAATTTATTTCTCTTCCTTGTTATCATATTTTAGTATTTCTTTATACGAGAATAATGTTAGGGAGCCTAGTTATTTTCCAAATATTTTATTAAGATCATAAAATATGTTATCATCTTTATTTTTTAGATCATGTTAATTAGTTAGGTTTCCATTCCTTCCATGAGGGGTTATTTATAAATAATGGTTTATAATATATTAGGTTATGATTTATAATTCATAATTTCAAACTTCTAAAAACACTCAACATAAATTGAAAATTTTATTCATAGTTAATCTCATAATCATAAACATGTTTTCTTTGGGGGATTTTTTTTTAAATCTTTCATAATTGTTTGTAAAGAAAATTTGAATTATCCTAAAAATATCCACTAAGTGTTTCAATCCTGGTGGATAGTAAGGCATATTTAAATCTACTAGGTTACAACATGTTATGCCTGATGAACCTTGTTGGAGTTTCTACCTTTAGGTACATCTATTCCAGAACCACACCCACTTATAGTATCCAAAAATGGTTGTATTTCATGAATGTAACACATAATATCTATCTTATAAAAATTATAAGATATTCTTCTATGCTTATACTCTAATTCTATCTTAGGGTTATGTTCCCTAGTGATTGATTTCTAAATATTGTTTCTAAGGCTACTACTAAGCTTAATTTGATTCCAATTGTAATTCCCCAACCCCATAATCTTGATTTCAATGGAATATTTTAATATATTGGAATGTTTATAAGGGGGAAAAAATTCCAAAATGACCATACATTTTAGTAGTATTGGAAATATAAATTACATACACGTTACCCGTAATACATTGGGAAAATGAAATAAAAATTAATACATAATAAAATTAAATAAAAAGAATCCTTGAAATATTATTCAAAGAATTATTCTCAATTACCTCAAAAAATAAATAGTATAAGGGTGAGCTCAAATGCTAAGTAAGGGTAAGTACAATAGAATAAATAATAAATATATTAATATAGAAAGGTAAGTAACTAAACACACATTCCTTTTAAAGAAATACATAAGGTATAATCAATATGGAAAGGTAAATAAGTGAAATATTTTCATTTAATCAATAAACTGATTATAAAATACAACCATAGATACATCGATGAAAAATATCATGTATAAATAACAAATGATTATAAATGAGGGAAATGATTAATTAATGGAAATATTGTCTGAGGCACATGAAAACCAATATTATTAATACCTTTATAAATATAGTTTAATACTTTAGGTATAAATATATTTAATTTTTCTAAATTATTTACCTCATGATAATCCACTGATGCATCAAGGGGATATATAAATTATGGTCCCCACATGTCTCTACTAGTCCAATGCATTCCTTATATTGAGTAATCAATATAATTAATAAATAATACACCTTATTAAATATCAATATTGAATAAATAATATATATTTATCACTAATTATCCATTGGTGGATATATAACAATAAGGGTTGTTGATGTTAATGAATGTAAATAATATTAAAAAAACAATAAAAACATTCTTAAGGATAATAATATTTAAACTTTCCTAAGTGTTACATACCACTTTGAAACATTTTAATCATAATCCCAGTGAAGTAATACCATTAAAAGAAATGTATAATTTCATTAAATTAATTATATTAATTATATAACATGCCAAAGGTTAGTATATATGAAATATGAAAAACTAGGTTCATAACATTACAATATGCCTCAATGAAATGTAATTATGATGTAATCTATAACAACTTTTTAATCATTTAATTTAAATGGCATGCATTTATAAAAGAAAATATTTTCTTTAAAAGAACCATGTAAAATAGTAAAGGAAGCATCAAAACAATTGGTTATCATAAAGACGATAAAATATGTCCATGCAGTAAAATTTAATAACAAACATTCCTTCAGTATTTTTGTTGAAAAACTAAAAAAGTACCTCATTTGGAAAATGACATAAAGATTAATTTAACGACATTATATAGAAATTTTAACATTGGTAAATGAATTAAAACACTGTCTGGATAATGGTAAAAATATTCAGTAATATATTTTTATGAATCATGGAAATGGATGATAAATATTCCTTAACAAACACTTATGTATAAACAATCTCGAATAATAATGAGATTGTGAAATTTACCAATACATTACATTTCCTTTGGATTGATCATACATTAACCACCTTTATAATGGTATTAATAGTGTTAAAAGTTTATTATAGAACCATAATAATATATATGATATCATATATGATCATATTATAATATCTAATTTTCTTTATGTTAATATTATTTTGTTATTTTTAATATTTCGGGTGTTAATTGCCCAGTTTCATGAGTATGTTTTGAATTTTAATTTTTTTATTCCTATTAATTATATAATGGGTTCTTAATTTCTAGAATTTAAACCATGATTTAAATATTTTAAATAATCAGTATGCATGTATTTATAATAATCCAAAATGTTTGGAGATAAGAAATGAATTTCAACCTTTATGGAGACGCTAACTTGTATATACGCATGAATTCAACATTCATTTTTTTCATATTTAAATAATGATAAATATATGAAATATGTGTTTGTATTATAATTAAATTATAATATCTATGTCATATATTTCTAATATTGTTTTTAAAACCATCCTTTATATTCTCTACGTATAGTGTAAAATGAATCACATTTCATTGATGAGGTTATAGTCCACACTTCGACAAACGATATTTTCGTATTTACAAAAAATGGAAAATATAAAATTTTGTGTTATAATATAAATAAATAATCATAAGGAAATAAATATAATAAATATATCATATTAAAATAGAATGACCATCATAATTCCCAACCATTAAATGTGGTAAAGGAAAAATGAACAACCTTAATTTCGTGAGGCGGTAGTTCACCATACACGGGAACAATATAGTTTTTACCCATTAGATAGAATAGTGTGTAAGTGTAGGTCAAAAAAATAATATAAAACATCTGATTATATTGATGATACTATTTTTATAATATAAACATCAAATAATAATAAATTAAGTAGTGGTGAAAGAAATAAAACTAAAGAGATCATCGTAGAACGTTGCCTCATTTTTGAATAACTCTTTTTGGTTTATACCAAAGGGATTACTGGGATAAATATCTACAAAAGGTAATATTATAATATGAATATAGGTAATTTTAGCGAATTATTAGAGTTTATGAGCTATAAGGATCAATTTGGTGTGAGTAATTGAGTGAGGAGGTGTCCGTTTATAATTGAAGTCATGGATACTTTTGGAAACTCTAAAAGTGTTAAATGAATATAAATTAAATTTATATTCCAAATCTATCCATATTGGGTTATTTATTAAATGATATGATTATGGGCATAAATAATATCAAACACTATTTTTAACAAGTTTATGCCACATTATAATCTTATCATTTGGATTCAACCCTTAGTTCAACCCTTTGTCGCATACGTTGAAAACATGGATTTTTTACCCTTTAATGGTTTATTTAGTAACTATAAAATTCCCAAATAAGACCAAATGGATAATATATGTCAAAATATATCTTATCAAAATCAATTTTTAAAATTTATATTTTCATTAATTATATATCTTATAATAAAATATTATTTATTTTGAAATATCAATAATGTCAATTTTGAAACTATTCAATACATGACTTTAAAAAAATAGTATATATCTTATAAAATAATCAATTCAATCAACCATAAAATGTAAAATTCACCCATAAAAATTATTTATGGCTTCAATTTTATCAAATTATATTTTTTTAGTATTTTAATTAAATTTAATCAATTACCCTTTTAATTAAATAATTACTGCATCCTCACTGTGTCAAACTTTTCTTTTATTAATCTTTACTAAAAATTATAATAAATTACCCTAATTTAGTTAAAAATTTTATCTTTAAAATTTTGTTTTTTATTCAAATATATCCTCTAAACGACCATATATAAAAAATATAGTACTTATTAAAACTAGAGCATCCCATATATGACTTCTCTGATAATAAAACACTGTAAAAGGCCTAATGTAATCCAAGTGGATCCAAGATTCCACTAAATCATCAAAAGGATAATTGTTTTCAAAAATACCTCATCCAATAAAATTATTACATGTTTATGACCATTTTCTAGTTTTATTTTTATCTTTAATTAACAAATTTACCCTTAACAATGGTAATTAAAATATAATTAAATTTACTATTCGTATAGCCATAAATAAAATAATACTATTCTAAGAATTTAAAATCAACTATTATAAAAATTTAATCCAATTTTTTTAAATTAAAAACACTTAATTTTCTATAATTAATTTGAAATTAATCCTGTTGATTGGGTGAGAAAATGGGTTATTAAAGCTTAATACAAGAAAAAGTTTGAAGCATTTTAATGTAAAAATTCAATGTGAAATTGATTTCAAAGAAATAAATTGAATTAAATTATAAAAAATATTCTAAATATACATTAAAACTAATTATTATTTTAAATTAACACTAGAAAATATTTTGATTAAAAAAATTGTTTTCAATTAAAATTTTGTATTTTTTACTATATATCAAAACATAAAACTTATATGAAAAATACCAAAAAATAAACCAAAGTAAATTTTTATATTTTTATTTAAAAGAGGAACATTATTTCTTCAAATATAATATATACCGATGTCAAAAATAAATTTTAAAATAGGTTCCCTTTAAAAAGGTGGTAAAAGAAGATTTATAAAAATATAGGTCTTTATGTGTAATATTGCATTTGTTCCTATATTATGCCTATCTAATTTATTCAATAAATGTAAAAAATATATTATTGAATATATAAAATATATATTTCATTAATATCATTGTCCAATTTTAATTAATTTAATTTATTAAGATAAAATTCCATTGTGTTCATTAAAAAAGTCTTTATAAAAACATTCTAATTATATTCAATTGGTTCTTATATTCATTTATAATTAATTTTTAACCAATGAATTCAACAATATATTTCTATAATTTAATTAATATTATTTCTAACCTCTAACGTAATAGCTAGGTTATATGTTATTATATTATATAATAATATTTTATAAATATTGTGTTGTTTAGTAAAAATCAGCCTTGCGTGTAACAAAAGAAAAATCATTATTGCGTGTAGCGTAATCATAACATGGTGCTTCATATAAAGTAATTTGAAAACTAAATTAAATTTACTCAAAAAAGCAAACATTTTAAAGTATATTGATGTTACATTTATAAAATATTTTATCCATACAAATATAATGAAATCATTATCATTATTAAAATAATATGTTATTAGATGAATGAAAAAATAATTATTTATTCCTCTATAAGCACTGCAAAAAATGAAACATTAGTGAGCTTGAGTGGACTACCAACCCCACAAAAAAACTTCCATTATTGATAACTACATATAATGGTTGGTTTTAAAGAGGTTTCTGATAAATAAAAATTATATATAATGTAAATATTATTATTAAATTTAAAATTATTATACTCCTAATATTTTGCCAATTCATTGAGAAATAGAAGTGTTAATCATTTATCCACGCAAAATATCTCATCCACGAGAAATGAATTTCATTTTTCTAAACCATGTACCATATAAGGATTAATTTTTTTATTAAAATATATAATAATTATTTTAATTACAATATTAATATTCTAGATATTCAAAATATATTTTATTACACTATTTGACCCTGGATAACATAAATAAGAAATTATAGAGGAATTAACTAAAAACCCCCATGTAACTGATGTAAGTTGTTATTTTATAAATAATAAATCACAAATAATAAACAATAGAATTTATAATATTAAATATAAAATAATAATTTTTCTAATAAGGTATCTAATACATTTATTTTCATTATTCATCAATTTTGGTACATTTGTATAATGAATTTGGAACAAGCTAAGGGTTTGCACAAACTCAATATAATTCTATTGAGATGTCAAATTTATTATTGAAATATATATTTTTAGTTTTTATTTATTTAATATAGTAAATAATTTGAATTATATTTCCTATATTTTATAAATTATTCCTTACAGCAACTTTATTATATGACTCTAACATTAAATATTATGTTACTTGGAAGTGTTTCTTGTCTCAATTTTCACCTTTGGATAATTTTTTCTTATTACACAGCATGATTTATTTCGAATGGTGTATATAATTAAATTATATATTTTTTAGTTTTAATTGTATTATATTTTTTGATAATAAATGTTTTATTTAATTTTATTAATCTCATGGGGTTTTAAATAAATTGATAAATGTAACGGTTTTTCATCATTCTGCTTCTTTCATGAGTAATAATGATTCTATTTTTGCCTATAGTTTTCCAAATTTTAATTGACTTATTATATTTTAATGTTATAGTTAAACTATTTGGGGAAATTGACATTTGTTTTTGAAAATATTACCTTGATTAATTTCTTTCTCAAAAAGTATATCCTTGGTTGGAATATTTGTCACCACTTTAACGATGTTCCCCCTCATTTTCTATATTCTTAATTCCCTCAAATGTTATACATTTTATTATAAGTATTATTTTGTTTATCTCATTTAAAATCTATATTAAAATTATTCTCTATAATAAATAATTTTAACTTTTTATTTTTATGATGTGATATATTTATAAAAATTAATTTAAAACAGAATATGGATCTTCCGTACCACCCGTGTTACTTATTAGTTACATGCAATATTTATTTTTATCACTTGTATGAAATATTATTCTATTGAAAAAATTTTATTTTTATATCTATTTCAATTATAAATATACCTACATAAATATAATTTTCATTGTTGAGGTTATATAGGTTTTCTTATTCCCTTCAAAAGTTCCACTTTTATGTAAATCTGATTTGATAAAAATTTCCTATTTACTGTATCATATCAAGAATCATCTACATAATTTTTTTTATACCAATATTATACAATAAATAACCCTCATTATTTTGTTTATATCCCTCTAGGTTGTTTCTTTATTTTATTCAAAAAATAAGTACTTTACTTCTTTAAAAATATCTTTTACTTATTTAATGAAACATTACCCAAGTATTTCCTTTAAATAAATTCTTCTTCATGCTCCTTCTCATGAATTTTATATACTATACCACAATTTTCAAGAACTATATTCCTTTATCAAATATGAAATTCTAAAAAAAATTATTTTCTTCATCTTTTTTGGATCTTTATGATTTATGCTTTGGTTGTTCCTTGTATCCTGATTATGAAACCTGCAACCATATAATGGGTTTGTTCGTTATTATAATTTATGTATGGTTTCTTTTAATAATGTAGGAAACATATGTATTAGTATTATTATGTGTTTAGTGGGACTAAAATTATATTTCCCAAAAATTTATTGGTCAAATATTTATGTCTCGTTATATGTTATATATGATATTTGTGTGTAACACTAATCCATCATGGGACTTTGTACAATTTATGATCATGGTCATGGGAGTGACCCTTGAATGATGTATATAAAGTCATGTATTATACTATTTTCATATATTCCTAAATTTGATGATATTATGAAGTCATTTAATTATTTCGTGCTTCCATTCTTATTACCATCCTATGAGTTTTATTGTATTTTAATTATATATATTATGTTCAAGTTCCTTGATTTCATTCTCATATCTATATAATTATATTATGATCACATGTGATTTTTTTATTTTTGTCACGTATTATTTACCTCATTGATTGTTTGAACTCACCCCCTCTAATGTTTCTTTTTTCCCAGTTAAATAAGTAATGTAATATGTGGGGTATTAGAAGATGATTAAATCACGTAGAATTCGTTTTTTAGATATTTAAGACTTTTAATGGATTATTTTTTTTTACATTTTTAAAAGTTGACTATAATTTGAAAATACATAGGTTTTTTAGTTATTGCATCTTCTAAATTTGTTGGAACCTCCTTGTATGGAGTGTGTTTGACAGTACCTTATTTTAATGATCACAAGCCATAATTATTTTATTATAAATGTTACAAATGTTGTATAATGTAATTTTATATTATAATAATACTTATATGATATTTGGACTAAGAATTATAGAATTTCATCATTGGCTTGGATTCACTGTTACTACAAAAAAATACACTCCTAGACCAGAGGCACCATTACCACAAGGATGAGCTACTACCAGACTATGTCACCATAATTTTTAATAAGAGATACTACCAGGATGAGCTACCACCATAGGTGAGTCACAATTACCATTAGGGGAGTCTCCTCCAGAGGATAGTCACTGCTAGATATTGAGTTACCGCCAGCTTCTTATTACCATTGGTGTCTGAGGAAAATTGCATGAATGGATCAAAAACTAAATAAATTCTTTCATAGTTGTACCATGTCTTCCAGAATTAGTAAGATTCAATAAGATGATAGTGGATCCACTCCGACCGATGCTTCTTTATATTATCACAGGATCCCTATCTCAGATATATAACAGTAGATACTATAGACAGATGATATGATCTCTTACTAAAAAAACCATCAGTGGATTTTGTGTCCAAATTTTTTTATTATCATGAACATTATATTTCAAGTTATATGAATTTCAATAAACTAGAAGCACAAATCCCACTAAAAATATTGTGTAATACCTCAGATTGTCATCAACTGAAACAAACCTATAGATTTATACAATCCTCTGTTCTACATCAATTCTCAAGAACAAATCCCAAATTCTTTACCAATGCTGATATGAGGATTATGGACATATAGAACACATCATACTATGAATTTCGTATTCTTATTTTTTCTATCTATTATACTTTCGATCAATGTTTTGTTTTCCTATTATCCAATACACACTGTCTCTTGAACATTCTTAGTGAAGACATGTTATTTTCATCTTCTTAAAGATGTTTCCCATTGTGTTTGTGGAAAAGGTACCAATGTGACCTATTCTATTATTACATCCCAATAATAACTCTAGATGATCATTTTTATCCTAGACATCTAGTTGTTATTTAAAATATACTTAATCTAGGATGGGGATTTATTTGATTTTATTTATAATATTCTTAGTAGCGATTGATTGGAAAATAGAGGGGATTAAGTCTCCCCTTGGGATCAAACATATTCATTATTATGTTGGGTCATTATATTTTGTTTTACTAATATATCCTAGATTATTTTTATAACCTTAAAGAATTCTATTATGTTGATTATTAATCATAACTAGGGTTGATATTTGTTATTTTCTATGTATATTGATTTCATAAGTTACGGTATTTCTAAAAAATATTATAAATGAGACATAATAATTCTTTAAAAAATATTTTTGAAGGATAGATATTATAACGATCTTATATTTTGGTTAATTGGATATTTTATTTCTATTAAAGAGATTTTACTTTAACATAATATTGGGAACTAAATTCACCAACTCTTGAGTCACTCACTCCATCCAATATAATTCCTTAAAACTCTAAACCTAAAAGATATTAGATATATATTGTAATGTAATATTTTCTTTAAGTTATCTAATTTGACCATCACATCCTCATAGAATCATAATTCAATCCTATGATTTTTTTAATGTTTTATTTCCCAATTTTGTTCTTGGAATATACATTTATTTATCATGAAATCTTTTTTGAATGAATCTACACTAAATATTCTTTGTGGATATAATTATTTACTATAAAAAATGTTGCTAAGAATAATTATCATCTTATTGATGGTTTTATATCCACTATGCCCATATTATTTCATTACAAAAATTATTTCCTCTCTTATTTTTGAAACACCTGTTGTATTAAATCACAAAATCTACCTATTTCTCTTTATACATTTTCAAAATAATGTTTTATTATCATTTTTACTATATCATTTTGAATAATGTTATTTTAAAAACATTTTAAATTACTATACTTTCCTCATTTTATATTTTATCATCTACTCCACAATTCTCTAGAAAATGTTTATATATTTTTAAATGATCCATTTTTTAATATTTTTTATAAAAGTAATTTTTTTTAAAAAAACTAGTTCTCCTTTTTAAAAATAATTTTGGAAAATTATCTATAACTTCTTATTTTATGAGAATGTTAAAAGAATTTTATGAAAAAAATAATGATTTAACTTACATTTTCCTATTTATTTATTTACATGGATATTATATCTCAAGAAATATCTTCTAAATTAACTCATACTATATTTATTTTATGGAATTAATCAATAATTAAAAAAATTTGATTCTTGATACCATATTATGTCGACCATTTTATTTGTTATTATAAATTTTTTTCATCCATGTTTACATCTTTAATGTTTTTAAGATTTAGTTGGGATATTTTCATATTCTACCTTTAACCATATTTCTCTAGATGGATTATGAAATTTTATATGAATGTTTTCAAGAAACCCATCTCTTTTCAATGGGTTAATTAAATGTGTCGAAATATGAATGTTTTTATGTTTTCATAGAAAAAATATGTTATGATTTAATTATGTTATAGGTGGGATTGGAAATATATATCCCTTAAATTCATTGGGTAAAGATATATATCATGAGAAAAATTAGATTTTAGAGTGAACCCAACCCTTTAAGGGACTATGTCTGTGAACCGAATGGTGAACCCAAAATTATATAGCCTTCCACTACATTAGGTAATGAGTTGTATCTCATGAGATGAAATTTCAGTGATTAGGGAGTGAAATTAATTTATTATCTGTCTCTATCTAATATATGATTATATTCATGGGAGTGAGCCCTGGAAAATAAATGAGTTCTGACGATTATGTTTATTCCATAATCATATGTTTTTTGAAATTATCATATTATGATTAATAATATGTTATTTAATTCTTAGATCCTTATTTCTTGAATTATTATTTATGATCTATGGTTATTTGGGTGTTTTTAATGTTATATTACATAATTAATTAAGATGAGTATAACCTTTGCAAGACCCCATGATTTCATAGTATGTTATCTCTTTAAAGTAATTTAATAGCTTATATTGCACAAAACACCAACTTGGATTACGTTATACACAAGATTGAGTTTATGCTAAACTACACACTAGTATTATAATTATTTAAATGATATATTAATTTATCAATTAAATAATGTATTATAAGTACTAAAAAATAAAAACTCAATGTTATTTATAAATTTTTCACATAAATAAAACATATTTATATGGAAATTTATTAGTTTTGTAAAAATAATTATATATTTTGGAAAACTACTTTCTTAAAAGAACTACTTCTTATGTCCTTTTGTGAACAATAATAAAATAAATTTTCGTCACTACTTGAAATTGAATTTGGTAAAATAGAATTCATTTTTGAATTCAGAATATCCAAATTATTTTTGGGTGAAATTTTGGTATTTTTATGAAAAAATTCAATTTTTGATGAATAGTGAAAAATACTACATTGTACATAAAAACCGAATTTTTCATTTAAAATTTTTTTAATTAAAATTGAACTTAAAGTAAAAAAATATAAATAATAAATATTATCCCAATTTAAGTCATTTGATTCATTTTATAATAGAATTAGATACAAAAATTAATTGAACTTTTTTTGACATCTTTTTACCCATATTCTTGGAACATTTACAAACCTTATAGAAACATTTGAAAATTAGAATAAAACATAATTCTACCACTTTTGTGAAATAAATTTCAAAAATCCAACATACATGGTTTTCATAAATAAGTAAAATGTGGTTTAGTTGGCTGAAAATAATTTTTGGTGAATAGTGACGTTTGAATTTTATTTACCATGGTTGAAAGTAAATAGTAAAATTAAAGGTAAAAATAGAATTACAATAATATAAAATTACCTCAACAGAAATCCTAATTATATTGGATATTTTTTTGATACAAATAAATCTTAAGAAAAAAATATGATCCATTTTTGATCCACTTGGGTTAGAGTATGAAATTTATTATATTTTATTTAAAGAAGAGTTAAAAGTGCTAAATTCAAATTTTAATAACTAAACCATTTTTAATATAGGGTTACACATAAGATAAATTGGACTATAAATATTAGTTAAAAATGTAAAATTATTTTAAACATCGTGGTATTTTACTCTTAATTTTTATACATTAAATAGTTAAATTTATTTATGACATAATGACGATGGAGTAACTACCTTAAAAATAAATGATTTACATAAATGAATTTATAAATTTTAAAATAAATTTAATTTGAACATTTGGATGCCATACAAGAATTTTTTGGATGATATTTACAAATTGTAAATTCTTTAATACCTTTTTTTGAATGAATCGGGTTACTATGATAATAAGAAAATTCAATTACAAAATAATGTCATAGTTTACATAAAATGAGGTTTAAAAACAAATACTATTTTATTAAATGATTTAAAAATAATAAAAATATAATACACAAAAATATGACATAGATAATGATAAAAATTATTTTAATGATCCACTTGATGTTACCTTGGAATTTCATGATAACTAAATTAACCCTATAGTATAAAAATACAAGAAGACACGGTAAGAGTTAAACTGTTTAACTAAGGGTTAATCCCAAGAGATAAGGAAACATTAATGACCTAAACATATCTAAAATATTTTTTTTGAGATTATTTCTACCCATACTAATTATATCATAGAAATAAATATATTTTAAGCTATTAGAAACCGAAATTCATTTTAAAATTAATTAATATTTCAACATTTTTTCTAAAGGGCCCCTTACCTCTCTTATAAAAGGGAACCTCCTTTTATTTTTAATTCACACCTCCAAAGCTATTTTTTTTAAAAACTTGTATTAATATCCTCCCAATAACCCTCAATTAATTCTAGTGGCCTTAATTTTAGTATAAAACCACACTAAGGATACCTTTTTTCAAATAAAATGGAAACACCTCAAGAAGACATAATTATTTTATCACCTCTTTCAAAGTTATTTTCTTCTTCTACTTCCACTTTCTATTTTTTACATGATTATATAATGAATAAATTACCTTATAAATTCTTATATGTTATTAAATTTTTTGGAAAACCATATTACATATTCTATTCATCCTATGAATGACAAAGTCATTGTGTGTGCGTACATATGACTTACCATCTCCACACCGTGGTGTAATTTTTTATTCAACACTGAGTTATTTGAATGGATATAATGATGAGTATTATTTATATAAATAATTAACATAACATGATAATATTTTTTTATAGTTAATATACCATCCATTCCACACCATTTAATCATTAAGGAAATGATATCGTCCCTCGTGCGTACGTACGACTTACTGTCTCCACGATGCAATGAGATTAATTTCTAAGTTCTCCATTCAAGGATGATTATAAAAATATATACTATTAATAAGTATGTAATATATGGAATAATAAATCTAATGGAAAAAATATATATGTATTTACATATATTTCATTCACTTACTTCCGTTCAATACGATATGAAAATGGAAACAACCTTTATGCGTACGTGCGACCTACCGTCTCTATAAATAGTGTATTTCATTTCATATATCTATATTATATATATGTGTGTGTTATATTCTATATAAATATGATATATAAATCAGTTTTTATATTCTGGATGTTAGTAAATCATGATCTAAGTGGTACGATCAAGAATAACATGTTAAAACACGTACGATAAAGAAAGCGATTATTACACAAAATGTTACTTTAACAAGGAAATTATTATTAAATGGGTAGTATAATGTCATAAATGAATCATATATGATGTCATAAATATAAATATGGTTCTGTTATAATTTAATAACATACTATGGTCATTTTACATGAGGTTAAACGTACCCTTTACCAAAGGAAAGTCCAATGTAATGGTTAATTTTACAAATTCTTTATTATCTGGAATAGTTTATGTTTAATTATTCAGTATGATATATTTATCATAAATGTCCATGTTTCATAAAAATTTCTTCAAAAGGAATCATTTTTGGTTTTATGGAAGGTAATCTTCAACTATATAATCATTTCAATTGTTTTAAAGATTTATTTTCCTAAATATTTGTAATTAATGTCTGTGTTTTCAAAATTATTTTAAGGATTTATTTATATGAACATGATTGCTTTAAAATTTTAATTCATTTCAAATGTTTCAAAATTTTATGGAACACTTTGAATTAAAAATTTCTTTTAAATTAATTCATTTATAAATTGTGTGACATTTAAATGATTTCATGAAAAGGGTATTTCTCTCAAAGAGTTTTACTGATTATTTTCATCTTTGTCAACATCCATTATTGGATATTATTCTTGATTGAGGATGATTTTTTAGAAGGAAATATTCCATATTATTTTTAATGAGTTATGATATGTTTGAATGTGGATTCTCTATTTTTATACCATTCATGGTTTATTGTAAAAGTATAAACATTTCATATTTAATTTTTAATACGAACGTCTATATTATGTTTCACCCTTATCATGTGAGGAATTCATTGGACTTAGTAAGTGACGGGCATGACCTCTATAGCCCCTGGATGCATCAGTAGGTCTCATGAGAAAAACTAGTTTCATGGAACAAGGCTTTGACAATATTTTTATTTGTATTCTTGGAACGAGGCCTTGAATATATGGTTATGATGTCTAACATTATGCATTTATAATTATGAGATTAGTTATTGATGTTACATGTGATTATTTGAGTAGTATAATATCCATGTGAATATGTAAATGGAATTATTTGATTTATCATTACCATATTATGATGAAGTTTATTGTTAAAGGTCTTGTGTTTAAATTTTATACATTTCCTTAAAAGTTTATGCTTATTTATCATAGTTTCCACTGAATTTTTATCCTTGCTGAGCATATGAGCTCACCCCTTTCTTATGTTTTGTTTTCCCAGAATGCCAAGAAGTGTTTTATATTTGATATGTAGGGTTAATATAAGGGATTAATGGCGTTCTAAAAGTATTATATATGTTATAGTTTATGTTTTTAATTTTAATGTATGTTTAAAAAATGTAATCTATATTCCAAGACTGCTAAATTGATCAGTACTTCAGTACACGATTCCTTGTATTATGACAATGTATTAAAATAACACATCATCTCTTGGTAACTTTGTCTGGGGCATTACAAAATTAATATGTCTATAGTGTTTTCATTATATATTAATGTTCACTATTATATTAAAATATGTTTGTTATGGATATAGTCTCCAAAGAAACTAATCCTCAGGGTTATTATGATGGCGTGAGATTATTTTGTGATTCGATATTAATGTGAATTGTATAAATGTTTCACTTGGTCTATAATACTTGGTATTAAATACAATTTATAAAAACATGTTTTAAGCACCCAATCTAGGATTCAAGATCTAGGGTTCCTCACAGAATTCCTAACTAATCATGGGTGGTTGAGTATGTTTCTAATACTGTCATCAATTAGAGTGAACCCATGATGATATTGGTCTTCTCATATGATGATTATGAAATTTCAGCCCTCAATTAAGATAAGATGGGAAGTGTGTTACCCCACAAAGCTAGTACATGTGATGTGCATATCTATTTGGATTAAATAAGTATCATGGGAACATAGATTAAAGTGAATAAAATATATTTTATTTATCGACTTGGTCAACCAATACTCAGATGATCTAGAACACTTGAGTTATTTATATGGTATTATAAAACTCTATATCCCGGGGCCAATTAATGACTTTGAAAAAAGAGAACATATACAAATTCATGCTATCATAAGATGTTTCTAGTGGAAACTAATATAATGATACATGTGTTTGATGGAGATCCCTCTAGGATCCTTTTTAGATTGAGTAGAATTGAGGCTTTGATAAAGGCCACTCATTTATTACATTTATGTATTTGGATATTCAAGTTTTCATCCAGCATTACAATGGCCTATGAGGATAGTGTTTATGGTTGAATGAACAGATACTGAATTTGATGTAGGGAGTTGGTCAATGAGTTCTAGAGTTAATTAAAAAGATTTTTCGATCGATATTCACAATGTACTATATACGATTTAATACAAGGTGAATTTGATGAAAGATTTCCAAAAGTGTTTTAAAATATATCTTAAAGGAGTTTGGGATAATTTTTGACATGTTATAGGATATTATATAACATAATGTGAAATGGAAAAATGTATATAGGTTTTAGTTCATGTGGGAGAAGGAAGGTGATGGTATTGCCAAAATATATACTCTAGGAGACAAAAATGGTGAGGACATATTATATGACACGGGGATATCATAATAGACTATTGGAGCTATCATATACATGTGATGAATGGATATTTCTTATCATAAAACCTAGGAATATTTTATACATTTCATGTCAAATCATATTATATGAATTTGTAGTATCATGGTGACAAGAATAGTAAGGTGTGATTCATTTGGAATTATGTAGTTATAAATTAATTAATGAAGTGTTAAAATATTTACACCAAAATATCATACACATTTATTGTCATCAAAGGCATGTAAAAAAAGATATAACAAATAGGGTATTCATTTCATTCATTCATGTGATTTAAGAAGTGGTTTATGTATTTAATCATACATTATAATGTATGAGAAAATACAATATCTTCTAGGGAGTATCCATATGGAATTTTACAAGACCACTATCATATGATGGAAGTGTGTTTTTATGATGCTTGAATGAAACTCCCCAAATTTCCTAGTTGTCTCTTCCACATCATTTACAAGATGAGGGGATATCATGACTTGGTGGATGGAGAATCCCATCGAAGTGTCTAATGGTTTATATAAACCCATAGATACCTCTGGAGGTTATAATCCATTGACAATCACTTTCATTATATTCTTCATGTATATATGAAGATAAAAGTAATGGAGATAAAAATAAGTGAATATGGGGTAAGGCATATATATGTTTCTCATTTCTAGTTTCATAATTTATTATATATATGATTAATAACAACATGGTTTTCAATTATTAATCATTTCTACTATAATTAATATTTATTATTAGATCCTTATAAATTTAAGATTCTTTTTATTGAACATTTTGAGTATGGAATAAAGAGGAGGAGGAGGAGGAAGATAATGGTGTTACCACAACACACTCATTATTATAAAATGTAGAAGAGAAGAATAAATAATCAGATAAGGAGTAAAAAAATAAAGTGTGAAATCCTATCATATAATATACATGTCACACATGGGTCATAATTTTCATGTGTTTACTCTATTTATTTTTGATCCCTTGTTTATCCATTTGATTTCCCAGGTGTTTTTGGTGAAAAATTACGTTTTTGGGCTTTACAACATGGTGTACATAGTTAGTGGAAATTTTTCCAAACCATGTGCCAATTACCAGGTAACTTTGCAGCTATCTTTATATTTGTACCAAGTCTAATTGAATAGTTAGCGCATAGATTTTAAACCATGAAAACTTATTGTGCACTATGTCTTAATTAGATAGTAAGTAGTGTCTGGTTTCTACATGATTTGGAAAATCATATGGGAAAAATTTGTGACTAGTCCTGATCAATAAAAAATTAAGAAATACTAATGTTTCCTCTCGATATTTAACCCCAAATCACCCATTTTCATCGCAACATGGGAATAATATACCTTGGTGCTTCAAAACCTAGTCCTACCACCTATAGACCCAAATTTATGAGGTTATTTTGTGGATATTATTCAAGAAACCTTCATGTATTTTTATCTTCCTTTATTTTTTCTATTTTCTAGGGGTTCTCTTATTCTTTTAGGGTTCACTTATCCAGTGGGTTGGGTGATCTATTTAGGGTTGAATCTTATTTTTTAGTGTTTAATCATGAGGTTTATGGTTTGATATTGCCTTTATAGTGCTTGTTTGTGGTGATGTTTTGGTTTTAAACTGATTTCTAGAAGTTTTTATTCATGAGGTAGGTGGATCCCTACTTAAACATTGTTTGGATAATTTTATATGATTTCTCTAATTCTTGGTTTTGTTCTATTCATTGTGTATGATGTAAGAAATGTGTTAGTGAAAGGGTTTAAGAAATGTATGGATTGAAATTGGGTTTTCTTATGGAAATTGGGGTTTTCATTTGTGTTTCCGTATTGCATATCTTAAATATGGTTTATAAATTGGTAAAGTGGCTTAATAAATTGTGAAATTGGTGTTAAAAAAATTTAATTTGGATTTTGTGTGTGTGTGGGTTTTAAAGAGGTTTTGGGTTACGAAAATGGTTGTTTACCAAGTGTGATATATTGATTGTATTATGCAGTTTTGAAAGTGATGCTTTATTTGATATCTGAAATAAAAATTGATCATGAAGGGAAACCTATGTATCTATATAGGAGGAATAGGACTAGTGCACTAGATGACCTGGAAGTGGCTATCCTAAATTCATCTTGTAGTATTAATAATTACAATAAATAACTAAAGTATGATAATGATTAGAGACTACTAAGACCTTGGGATGTTCCCTCATAGTGTCTCCTATATGAGAACAATGTAGGTTATGGTTGTTGTACCCTGATTCAATGAGGTATGTTGTTCCCAATGCCCCATTTTAGCTAGTTACTATTGGGGTTTCCCATGACATAGTGATATTTTTTGTTATTGTACTTACCGTTGTAATATTGTTCACTTTGTTGTTTATTTAGAAAGAAAATAATTCTTTCTTCTAAATTGTTTTCTATTAAATGATTCCCAGATTTTTATTTCATAAAATATGCATCTTAATTTTTCATGTAATGTTTTTTATGGAATATATTTTATTGGGAAGAATACTAATGGTCTTTTTCTCACACCCTACATACACATTTTGTGTTTGTATACTTGGTTATATTTGACTTAGGTAAAGGAAAGATGTATCGTGATGGTGGTTCAGGTTTCTAGAGGATTTCTCCTTGTAGGTGGTGGTGGTGGTGGTGGCTTAAAATGTTGCTCCTCTTATTGGATAGAGGTTTTTGGGATTATTTTGTAGTTCCCCTTTTTGTTTATCCCATTTCAATTTTTGTTTTATGTTCTAAACTTGACTATGAAAAATTATTAAGAATTGTTTTCATATGATCATTCACCCTTGTGATGTTAATTATTGTGAGTTTATATGATTATATAAATTGGTGAAATCATTCCCATAATGTATTTTTGAATCCTAAGAACTATTTTCTTGCCTATAAGGATTGGTAATTCCCTTCAGTCCATTCTATAGACTGGGTTGGGTGTTGGGTTGGATGGAACTGTAGATTGGTTCCTAAAAAAATGGTATCATCGAAGGTCTACTATTTTGGGTCAAGTTATTTTGGGGGTGAGTCTGGATCGACTATAGATAATAATATCAGGACTTGATGTTCTAGTTGTGAGAAGGGTTATAATCTTGAAAACTATCTAAAAGAAATCGAGTCTTCATGGGTTGTTGGGATATTTTTCACTTCTCCTCTAGGTGATATATATATACATAAGACCTTATATGAACATTGAATAGAGGAGCAGTTGTTTTTTTGTCATGTTATTAGGATAGAGTTTATATTTTTTGGATTTATGTAATTTTGGTATTTGTTGATATTGTTGAAAATTTTCAGAATAGTTATATTGATAGTTTTTTCTTTTGGTTAGTTATTCTTATATAAAAATTCCTCCCCATAGAATTCATTTGAAATAATGGGGTGAGGCCATAGAAAGTTATCCCTCACCAATTGATCATAGAGTAGTGGAATCTGTGGTCTAAGATATCCAAGATTTGGGACGTGGAGAGGGATCTAGTGTCTATTTGGTTAGAGAATTTGAACAAGGTCCTGTAAAATAAAAAGTTCAGGAGTTTCTTAAGAACAGACCTCCATATTTCCAAGGAATCACTCAAAAACATGATGTAGAGGGGTGGATTGAGATGATATTAGGGATGTTATAGTTCATCAATAATCTTAAGGATATTAGGGTTACATTTCCCTCACTTTAGTTGGAAGGTCCCATTCAGAGGTGGTGGGACTCAGTGGTCCAAACTGGGAAGATATGCCCAATGAGTTGGAAATATTTCAATATCATTTTCGATGAATAGTATTTTCTAGAGCTATTGGTTTATTCCAGATCCTTGGAGTTTATAGAGCTTCTACAGGGATACCGGTATATGATGGAATATGTAAACTATTTTTCTGAGTTTGTTCGGTAAAGACTGTAGCTCATTTCCAATGTGCTAATGAAGGCTTAGAGGTTAGAAGAGTGGTTGTAGCGAGAAATCCAATCACATGTTTTATTATTCAAACAGAAGACATGTTCTAAGGTGTTTTATCATTATATGAAGGTAGATATTGATCGTAGTGACCATATTAGCCTGTAGAGATTAGTGTTAGCATTGGGTAGTGGCATTTCATCAGAGATGAAGAGGAAGCAGGATGACAAGGGGATAAAAGGAGGTGGTAGCTTAACACAGCCTTCCCGACTGTCTTCGTATATGGATTCAACATCTAGGTTGGTTTTTTTACTTCAGTAGGAGAATGTAGGTTATATACGACCTTCATGCACATCTCCTCCTAGACCTTGCCACATATGTGGAGCTATGGGACACTAGCAGAACATTTTCAATGTGACAAATCATTATTAGAGCGGTGTTGAATCTATGGATTATAGGGGATGTCAAACCACCTAGAAATATCCAGGTTAACGGGTTTTCAGTTCGGAGTTCATGGGAGTATGGCTAGTCTAGATTCTAGGTAGAGTAATTTCATTGAAGAATCATAGTCCAGTAGTTGTTCTATGGGTCAGGCTGAGACTAGGAAACTCTATGTGGTGGATTGAACACCAACAGAATTTGATGTAGGGCCTTTGATATTTCTAGGTACCATTCTCATGGAATCATCTTTTTATTTTGTTCTCTTTTAAATTAGTGCATCGTTTTCATCTATCATCTGTTTACATGATGATGTATTGAAATTACTAGCTGATATTATGATTTATGTGATGGATTTGGTAACACCTCTTTGTAAGAAGCAAGAGAAGGGTTTTAGGTGTCTTTTATGTACACTCACTATGGTAGGGATCAAATTATAATTGTATTTCTTGATATTATAAATGTACCCCTTTGATGTAATCCTTGGTTTGTATTGGATGGTTCTTTTTTAGGCATACATTGATTTCTATAGGTGGTGAGTATGTTTTATAGAGCCTAATGTAAGTACATTGGTTTTTCATGGTGAATGAGATCATTGGATGGATCTTGATAGACCTCTACTCTAATAATTGGGAAATTTAATTTTCAAATTATCATTATTCACATTTTAGGATGATAGTGCTGCTCTTAAGGGTGGACTACCTCATGTGGGGGATGAGTTCCTATAGGTTTTTTCAGATGATTTTTTGGGATTTCCTCTCGAGTGAGATGTGTATTCATCCATTGATTTGACACTGAGAGAAAAACATATATCTATTTTTTCATATCATATGGACCCCACTACATTAAGGGAATTATAGGTAAAACTAGATGTTTTGGAGTCCAATGGATTCATCAACCCAAATATATCTCCTTGGGCACCAATGTATATTTCATGAAAAAGGCCAATGGATCTCTCGAGATATGAAATGATTACCGAAAGATGAATTAGGTTACTAACAAGAACAACTATCCTTTGACATGTAACAATGAAATTTTTGATCAGATTATGGGGGAATGGTAGTTTTCAAAAATTGACTTGCAATTTTTTATCACCATGTCAGAGTTAGATATTTGGAAGATCCAAAAATATCCACCAATGTAGGTATGACCATTTTGAGTATTTGTTCATGGACTTAAAATTTTACAATTCTCTATGTTTCTTAATTGAACTTATGAATTGGTTTTTACACTATTATATTAATTTTTTATCATGGTATTCATGGATGACATCCTGGTCTACCAGGGGACCGAGGAAGGGCATGATTAGTATTTTATATTCATAATTGGAACTATTCTGGGAAATTGTCTCCGGGAAATGTTATCTATGTTCACCTTCTAGATTATATAGATAATTTTTATGGTCCATGATATATTAGAAAAATGGGTTTTGGTTTCCCCTGAGAAGATAAGTGAAGTCGTTCATGGGAGAATAAAAAAAATGTGTCTGAAATTAGAATCATTGTAGGCATCATTGTGTTTTAATTGTAGTTCATTCAAGACTTCCCTCAACATGGTTTTTCCATAATGGTGCTTACTCATTAGGGGGAGAATTTTGACTGGATCCCAGAGTACTAAGTGTCCTTTGAGGAGCTTAAGTTTTGTCCAATTTCCGCTCCTATATTGATCATTCATAATCAGGGAAGGGATATGTTGTTTATTATGATTCCTCATGTATGGGTATCAAGTGTTTGGTTTTTAAAAATGACCATGTGGTTGAATATGGATCTTTCCAACTCTGACCACATGAATAGAACTACTTGACCCATGACCATGATTAGAAGCAGTGATGTATTCCCTAATGACATGTCTTAATTATCTTTTTGGGGTGAATTTTTTGGTTTTTTCTAATCCAAAGATATTGGTTTCATTTTCTCCCGGAAATATTTTAATTTGAGGTAGATCAGTTGGGTTTAGTAACTTTAGGTGTTTAACATTGATATAGTTTTTACCCGGGGAAAGGTAACCTTTTGGAATACACTTTGAGTAGAAAGGTTCTATTGTAAGCATTGAATATGTCTAGCGATGAGTGGAAATTCATGCAGATATTTTACCAAATGCACCTAGAGACCAAGAATCACAGTGGAAGTGTGTTCATGACTAATATTCAATTGAATCCTTCCATTATAGAGGAGATTCAATGATATAATAATGATGATGAGTTATTCTATAATTCTATGCAACTTATTCAAGGTGGGGAGACACCTTGTGATTGGAAATTGTATCCTGAGAGGGTTTTGGGTGTCAAGGGTCACTTCATGGTCATGTTTTCATAGTGGATGGTGGTGATGCAGGATAATCATCCATCTCAGTGCTCCATTCATCCTGGATCTACCAGGATGTATTATGATGTTGGACTACTGTCCTGCTGTCCATGAATGAGGTAGGATATAGTTAACTTTGTATGATGGTGTTATACATGTCAGTTAGTAAAAGTAGTGTACCAAAGACCCTGTGGGTTTCTCCAATCACTGCCTATTCCTACCAAGAAGTGGGATACGATCTCCATGGATTTAATTTTCGGTTTAACTCACACACCCCAATAGTGGATTTTTTTTGGTTTTGATTAACCTTCTGACCAAGTCAACACATTTCATTCTGATCAGAGATTTTTCCACGGTCGATGAGTTGGGAAATTTATATATTCAAAATATTGTGACTCATCATAGTGTGTCATTGAACATTTTTTCTGATGGGGACCCCCATTTCAGCTCTCGGTTTAAGGTAGTCCTTCATAATAAAAAATGGTTATATCTCTTAATGTGCATAACATACCATCCTCCAATAGATAGTCAGATGGAGAGGGAAAAATAGATTATGGAGGACATGATATGGGTATGCATGTAGGAATTTGGTGGTTAATGTGATATAAATTTGGGATTGGTTGAGTTTTCATATAACAAAAGTTACCAATCTTTGATTTGAATGGCTCCTTTCGAGACACTTTATGGTATGCTATGTACGTCTCATTTATATTGGGATGAGGTGGTAAAAACCTCGTTATTGGGGCCGAGCATAGAGCAAGAGACATCTAAGAAAGTAAATATGATCAAGAATTGGTTTTTGAAAGCCCATAGTTGCGAAAAATATTATGTTGATCAGATTTGTCGATATCTATAGTTTTCTATGCGTTACTCGGTGTTCCTAAAAGTGGAACCTCAATTGGGACATCATCATTTGCGTAAAAAAGGGAAGTTAACCCCATGGTTTGTTAGACCTTTATAGATCACTAGGAGGGCTGGTATGGTGTCATATAAGTTATATTTTCCTTCAAATTGGATGTTAATCAATGATGTAATTCATGTTTATCAATAGAAAAATTACCACCCTAACCTGTCTCATGTATTGAATTGGGAAGAGCTAGAAAAAGAGCATAATTTTCATTGTTTTAGCAGTTAGTGTGGAATGTGGATTCCCAAGATAAATTCAATCATGGGAAGTATATTCCATTGGTTATAATAATTTCAAAACATAGTAATTATGGGCATGATACTGGGGAGAGTAAGTCATGGGTAGAGAAAGAACATCCATTTTTATTCTCTGCTCAAGTTGCAAGTTGTTTTTCTAGTGGTAGAAAGTACTCATGGTGGGGAGAATTTTCACACTCGAGTGTCCATATTAAGGTATTTATTCTATTTATTTTCGATCTTATCTTTATCCCTTTCATTTCACAAGTGTTTTTGGTGGAAAGAATGTTTTTTCTATTTCTAGCACGATGCAGATGGTTTTCCAAACCGTGCGCCCTTGCCCAGGTAACCACACTACTATTTTTATTTTTGGACATTGGGTGACTAGAAATTTATTGAAAAATTACTAAAAAACATGAAAAATCATGTATAATGTCATACTTAGATAGTATGAGGAATATGGTCGCTACATTGTTTGGAAAACCATGTAGGAAAACCAGGTGACTTTACTGAGTCATAAGTAATTGAAAAACGATCGGTGTTTCATCTTGAAATTTAACCGCAAATCACCCATTTTCGTCCCCACTAATGATTTACACCCCAAAGATTCTATAACCCTCCTCATTTTTCCTTTGTATCACCATTTTCGTGGTGATTTTGGTGAGTATTCTTCAAGAAACCTTCAAGTATGTTATTTTCATCCTTGATTTCTTCTCTTTTCTAAGGTATCCCTTCTTCTTTCATGGGGTTTAACTTATCCACTAGGTTGGATGATCACTTTAGGGTTGAATCCTATTATTTAGGATTCAATATTATTTGTTATGGTATGATCATGACTTTATAGAGTTTTATTGAGGTTTGGTTCTGGTTTCACACTGATTTCCAAAAGTTTATACACTTAAGATAGTTGGTTCCTGGCATAAATTTTTATGGTGAATATTATATGGTTTCTTTTTTTGTTATGTTATATGCATTGTGTATGAGGTGAAAAATATGTTTTTTAAATGTTTTAATATGAGTGGGATTGAAGGTTTTTTTAAAGGAAACAGGTTGTTTCAAGTGTGCTTCCATGTTTTGTTTCTTAAACATGGTTTATAAATTGTGAAAGTGGATTAATAAATTGTGAATGTGGTCAGAATCATGTTTTAAAGTGGATTTCGTGTGTGTGTGTGTGAATTTGAAAGATTTTTTGGGTCACAGAAATGGTGGTTTATCAAGTGTGGTATATCGATTGGTTGATGCAAGATTAAAATTGATGCTTTATATGATATGTGAAATGAAAACTGAGCATAATGGGAAATAATGGTATCTAGGTGGGAAGACTATGACTACTACCCAAGTTGACTCAAAATTGGGTTGTCCTATATTCATGTAGCATGATTAATGATTACAACACTAACTAAATTATGATGATAATTAGAGACCACTAGTCCCCTGGGATGTTCCCTCCTAGTGGATCGTGCTTGAGAATTCTATGGGTTATGGTTGTTATATCATGATTCATCAAGGTATAAGGTTCCTAGTGCACGGTTTTAGCTAGTTAATACATAGTTTTTTTATGTCTTAGTGCTCTTTCATGAAAATGTACTTTCCATCAACATATAGTTCACTTTTTTTGTTATTTTGAAAGAAAATAATGATTACATCTAAAATGTTTTCTATTAATATTTTCATTGATTTGACTTTATTACAAATTTGTTTTTAATTGTACTTATAATGATATGGAATTTAATTTATATTATATAGTGTAATCATATTGGGTGTTAGATCAAACAATTCATACACCATTAGGTGTATGTAAACTTGGTTATGTCTAACTTAGGTAAAGGAAGGATGTATCATGATGGTGGTTTGGGTTTTTAGATCATTTCTCCTTGTAGGTGTTTGTGGTGGTGTCTTGCGGATAATTGTCTTCTTATTTAATAATGGGTTTTAAAGTGTTTTAGTTCCACTATTTGTTGAATCACTTTTCAGTTTTTTGTTTAAAGTTGTAAACATGAATATGAAAAATTAACATTCTTTGTTTTCTTAAGAATATTTAGCCTTGTGATGTTTATTATTATGGGTTACTATGATTATATAAATTGGTCAAATCATTCCCATGATGTATTATTGTACCTAGGCACTTGTTTCTATCATTTGGTGATCAGGAAAGCCATTGGGGTCATGCCATGGATCTGGTCATGTGTCTGGTTGGATGGAACTCTGAAGTTGGTCATAACAATACCTATATCGTAGAATATTATTTGGAATAATGGAAAGAATAATTGAGATATAAAAAAAATCACTTCTACTATTCATTATCTATGTTTAGACACTTATATATTGCATAGATTCTATGATAGAAGATCAGAAAAGGCACAAGAATGATTGACATGAGTAAGGCTATAGATACAAATCTTGAGAGTGCTTTAAAAATCATGTCTACTTGAAGAGACTAACAAGTATGTGAATTTTGTAGGATATGTATAGATTTTCAAAGATTATAGTTAAGGATGGATATCTTATTTTTGTGGTGTAGTTACATCTCGATTCGATTGAATATCATCTTTAGTAGTGTGTTAAAATGAACACTTGTAAACGTCTGGGATCCAATATGATGAAACTAGTAGAGGAAAAATGAACTTATAATTATATAAAATAGTTTTTATAATATACAACTAATTGTTATCACTTATAATATTGTTGGTATCTATTCCTCAAAATTGAAAAAAAACAAAAAAAAAAGCATAGTAATCCACACTAGGGATTGACACTGCAAAAATATTACAAGTTGTTTTATTACATTATTTTCTTAATTTTATGTGTTAATGTTTTGTTGGGTAAATATTAGAAGATACATTTATACAGGGTCTTGAATTTGTAAACATGTGTAATTACATGAGGAAAATTTATGTTTTTTAATTTTGGGTCTCGGTCATTTTGAGAAATGAGGTTCATAGTAGAGTTTTAAGAGTTTGAATGCCTACAATGGTTGGATTTAGAAGAGGACTGAAGATCAAATGATTTTACAGGGGTTTAGGGGGGCCTTAGTAGAGGTTGAGTTGATTTTATGTCCAAATATGTAGCAAAAAAACTAATATGAAGTAGGATTTATAGGGGAGAATTAAATTCCAACCCGTTTAGTTTTAGAAGGTTGTAAAATCATACAACACATTATTGGTGCTCGTGAGTAGTGGATGAACGCCACACTTCTCCTTTTATCCCCTAGTGTTGAGATGATATTTAAGGAATTTTTTTTTTGTTTTAGTGCAGTGTTAACCATATTTTGTTTATACTATTATTCTATTCAATTATTCTTTAATTTTAGTTTCTAGGTTTATGGATTTGATACCAATTCCAATAGGTTATGGATTAATTAGTCTTTTCTCAAAGGTATTTTATTTAGCATAGCTAGAGGATATCTTAAGATGACCACTTATTGTGGCCATTTATCGTTTACTAAAATGTGTGATGGTGTGTGAATTTTTGAATGGTTATGTTTATAATTAAATAAATTTACCTTTTTTGTGTGTTTCTTATTGATTGTTTTTCTTGATGAAGGGTCGATGATGTGAGACTCTCCCATAGGGTTTTGTTGTATATTGTTCCTATGCGAAGAAAATGTTTGGTGATAAATTATTATCTTAACTAGGATAAATAATCTGAGAGTGAGTGTGAATTTGGGTATGAAATATTGATATAAATTCCCCATTGGAACATGTTTTCTTGCAAGAAACTTTATTCTCTCATGTTCTCGATGCAATATATGAATAGAATGAAATCATGCTGAGACACATCAATTTTACCTGGTTCACCCTCACTGGGCTATGTCTATGGAGTGTATACTAGAAATTTATTGATGTAATAAATACACTTTGGCTCACTAGAATAATTAAAAGTTAATAATTGATCACTTTTATGCCAAGACTCACTACCTTAAAAAAGCTCTAAGAAGACTCATTGTCTCTCCTAGTTTACAAAAAATCACAATTTCAATGATCACTACTCTCTCAAATGAAGTTTGATCACTTTTCATTTAGAATAATCCACTTTGATATCTTGAATCATTATGTTTTACACCTCATATAGTGTATCATTATGTTCCACTTTCATCCACCTGATGAATAACCATATAACATTTAATTACTGGGCAAATTCTATCTTTCTCACAACCTTGGGATGTCTTACGAGGAACTTTAACACTTCGCACACAACATTTGAGATTAGGTGTTGAACTACCAACATCACACACTATCTCATAAAAAATATCTTACATTCAAATTTAATCTTTTGTGTTAAATTCTCTTTTTTAATAACTCAATATGTGTTCAAATGTTATGCGATTTGGAGCTTTGATCTCCTATAGCGGTTGAGTTACTGAACTAAGAGCAACATTCCTTTATTTATAGACGTTATCAACACTTCATGATTGTTTCTATCACTAAATAAACTTTTCCCACAACATATCTATATGCATAGAAGACCATATTTTATTTATCATTTGTCACATAAAATCCTTTTGCACTCAAGATCCAACAATATTAACTTTGATTTTGTTAGGAAATCTCTTCATTCACGCACTTGAGAAAATTTCATGACCTTATTTCCTTCTCCATAGTTTATGTGATGATGAAGAATCTTGAATTGCATGAAACATTCATATTCATCTTCAAATATTCACACAACATCTAATTCCAAAAACATCATTCTCCATTCTCTAAATTTTGGAACCAAAAAATTGGAAATCAATGGAAAACAAAACCATCTTATACATGAACTTTTTTTATTACCTATAGAGAATCCATTCCCTTGTCTTGGATCATTATAAACATATATTATTTACAATATCTCTGGAACTCCACAACTGACAATGAAAATCAACTATTTCAACGTTCATAATCAAGACAAAAAACACGACAATGTTACCTTGATTAATTTTTCCCAATATAATTTTTGAATAATGAGATTTTGGGTAAAAGGATTTAGTTAATTATAAATAGTTTGAATTAATAATATTTTATACTTAGTTATAATTTATGTGCCTTAGAGTGTGGAAGGTTATAGATTAAGAAAAGTTGATATTGGTTGAGGATCAACAGTTCATTTCCATGTTGTGTAAAAATGAAAAAGAGTATTTGAAATTGGGTAGGTGGCCTTGAATACTATCCCAATAGTTTATTGGATCTTTTATGTGGAATGAGGTGTAGGGGATCTCTATTATAAGTGAAACCCATTGTTTAACACATGTAATAAGTTATAATTAATTGTTTAGAATGAACTAAAATGTGAATGATAAGTGAATTTCATAAGTGAACTAGACTAAATTCTAGGGCCCATGTGGGCTCTTGTTCACTAGCCTAATTCCTCGACCACTGATGGCTAGGGCCTTGAATATTGAAATTCCATGGTACATTAAAACCATTTAGGGGTACGGGGAGTGATAAGGCCGTATGAGATATATTGGACCTTGAGTAGGACCCGTGTTCACCACTTTAAATAGGTGTGATTTAACATGAGATGATCGACCTAAGAGTGCTAGTTGGGACCCTTGAGACACTTCCACAAATGAGGGGAGGTTTAAAAGGGATACCTTAGCATTTCTAGTGCTTAATGAAATTTTGTTATGTATTTGAGACAAGAGTCTCAATGCATTGGATGATACAGATATTTTATTAGTAGTAAATTAGCCTAGTTAGATGACCTTATGATGTTCATGTATCCGGTTGGGTGAGTGAACCAACCAATTGGAACTTTGGAATTGAGATGGTCCATGATCAATTTCTTAATATTAGTGCATATTCTGATAAAACTCGGAGGCTAAGAGTCTTTTTTGTGTGTTTTCCCTTCCTGTTGGAATGTTTTACTAGAGTAAAGGGGGTTTTACTGAGTGACTAGATTATGTTCAAGGATTCCAATAGGGATACCTCCACTTATATTCTATCATAGAGGATAACAAGAGGTATTCTTATACTTACATGGTGATCCTAAGAAGGATTTCTCTACTAACATACTATCCCAGAGAATCCCAAGATGGATTCCTCTAAATAAGTGTTGACTCAAAGGATTCCAAGAGGGATTCCTTCACTTATATATTGACCATGAGGATCCCAAGAAGGATTCCTTTACTTATGTACTGATTCAAAGGACTCGATTAGATACTTCATTAATAAACCAACCTAGTGTGGGTTAATGTGGTTGGGTAATGATGGTTATGATTTCCTCTTTATAACCTTAACCAATGTGGTGACTAATGGGAATAATATGATGATGGAGGTCATGCGTGTTATACTTATCCTTATTGTATTTTTATTTATCTGATAATTAACACTTGAGATTTTATATGATTCATGTGAATATTCTATTGGGACTAACATTATTTATATTTCTTAGGATACATAAGAATGAATCATTGGTCTTGAAATTATTGTGATTGTCAATGATTCTAGGGAACCACATTTTTAATTGAATGACACCCTAAGAATCCCATTATCTATAGGATCTGGTGTCATGGAATATTAGGAGTGAATAAATAGTATGACTAACATATAGTGATATAGATAATATTATAATTTATTTCTATAGTTCATACCCAATATCTAACATCTGATCTATGTGATTGTATGCATATAGAAATTCCTAGGGTACATGGGATTCCATTGATATAGTGAGGCCATTGTGATTTCCCAAGGAGCTATCGATTCAGATAGTGATACGATTATACCATTGAAAATTTCTAGGACACCTAGGATTATAATGTTATTATAACGTTTTGTGTGGGTTTATTTCCTAGAAAATAGATATTTGAAATCCCACGGGATACTACTTGATACCCTTGATTGATTACATGGTTACCCCCAATGATCGAGTGGATTCACTAATATTGATTTGGAAGAGGAATCATGTTATATTAGATTCCTTGGAGTTGGATCATGGGATCATGGAGGGTATTCTATTTGATGTCCTAGTTCACCTAGGAATCATTGACATAAAGATGTATTGGATTTAATTGGGCCACTATCACCTAATAATGTGGCATCAATTAGATATTGAGATTCTTGAGTACTGCTATGGGCTTCAATATAAGGGCATGGGGATGAGAGATTCCTAGTGACTCGACCAGATCATCTACTCATCGGTGGAGGTGTGGGCATGTAGTACCTTGATTGTGGAAAGAGGTCCCTTGATGTGATCCTCACTGACAGATACTACATTTTCCAAATCTGTTATGGTCGATCATGGTCACTAACCTAAGTATATATGATGTTTTTTGGGCTTGGACAAAATTATAAATGTATTCCCTTGAGGATGTGGTGATGTGGTGGTTAGAACAACAAATGTGACTTTCTCAGAGAAATTTAAAAACTAATTTAGCTATTATTTTAGGTTATTTAATAATATATTTGTTTATAATATATTTTAACTTTTATTTTAGTAGATCAAATTAAAAACCATTATCATATATTCAATGTTGGTATAGGACCACATTGGTGTTCCATACATAGTTATGTACTCAAACCCATCTTGGGTCACCGTTTGACATGGGTACTTTATCAACCATCTCCTAGTTTTTGATATCGATTAGAATGATGCATGGTATTGTTTCATTGATTTGGAGCTACTTGAGTTTGAATTAGAAGATATTTAGGAAAGTCTTGTATATGGGGGAGTGGCCTATTTTTGATACTTGTTTAATTGTCTTTATTTAACATGTATATGTGATTATACTAGTGGGAAGAATGTATTGTATTATAGAATGATTGTTATAGTATGAATTTACTCATCATTAATTTATTATTTATGGATATTTTTATCATTTATATATACTCTAATGTGAGTATATTGATGTTATTGGGTGATTTTTTCATGATTGTGAACTCTAAAATATGTGGTATAGTATCCCTATAATGCCATAAAATAACCTTGGTCCTAGTTGGTAGACAATGGAATTCAAGGTGGAATGCTTGAGCTCACATTGCACCACCATTTTGGTTACTATTTAGAATGAGGTGGGTCACAATGTGACAAAGTGGTATCATAGAGGTTTTATAGATTGAATTATTGTTTAAGATGTGGTATACATTCGAAATAATGATGTCTTTGATCTAATTATTGATATTTTACTGGTACATCAAGAACACTTGTGTTAGTAAGAAGTCTCGGATACCAAGGGATGAGATTTCAGTTCGGGGAGTTTGATGTTATAGAGGTATACATTATTCAACATGGGAAAATCACATGGATGTTTTTTATTCTTGATTTATTATATATTCTGGCAATTAGAATTAAAGACCATATGAATCCCATGCACCAGATTGGGCATGTTGTATTCACGAGACATAAATTCCTTTTCATTTTCTCATTTTCATTGATGTATAAGGTTAACATATTTAATTTTTTATCAATTTCTCATATGATGTTTTCCTATATAAGTACATGATGAAATTTTAGTCTCTTGGGATGACTTGTATTTTTATTTTCTTTTTGATGGTAGGCTAGGTGGATCCATAGTGAGATGCTTTATAATGATGGAGTATTCCACATGCATTGGAGGTTCAGTGAACCCCAACATGTTATAGGTAAAACTTAATGATATCAGGATGAACATGGTGGTTCGATGTAGGAAAACTATGCCTTAATGTTACACCCCTGGGAGAGGTTCCAATGGTAATGGTGAGTTTATTTTTTGTACCAATGTCAATGTATATGGTTTTTTCCCATATAAATTGGAATGATGTTTTACTTAGCTGATCTTATCGACCTAGTTTCTTTAACATGGATTTTCTTAGATGTTCTCGTGGGGGATTAACCAAAGTTATGGGACTAGATGGAGTAGTACCATTTAAGGATTCTCAGTGATAATTAGTGTCTTGGAGGGATTTTGGGTTGGAATGGGATGAAAGTGGAATTTATGAAACCCTTGGGGGATGTTATCACATGAGATACCATATTTTTTAGATTGGAATACGAGATATTAAGAGTGAGATTTTATTGTAGTGAGAAGATTATTTATGGACTATGTGGGAGACCATACTACCTGTCCTCGAATACAAATCATGTTTTTGTGAGTCAGTTATAGTTTTTTTAGTGTTACTCAGGTGATGGGTATGAAAAGGATTTATATTTCACTATAAGTGAGAAGAACAAATGAATTCTTTCATTGAGGTTTATGCATAGAGGTGATATTAATCATGTGATATATACATGGTGATTCCTTAGTTTATTTCGGAAGACACTATGAAAGTTAACTCATTATTATTGATGATTGTATAGAGTTAAGGATCATTCAAAATCCGAAAGTATTTTTTTAGATGAGTTTTGATTTGTGGTTATGGAATGGTTGAATGATTTTTGTTTTTGGGATGATGTTGTGAGGTGGAGGTTATGTGAAAAAATGAGGCATATTTAGGGCGATATATTTTGAGGATAAATGCTATGGGATCCTTGGTTAAAATAATTGAATGTCAATGTCATGGAGTGTGGTAAGCTATGTTTGATGACATACAATTCTTGAGTTCATCATTCTGGTTTTGGAAGTAAGTCACATCAGTGCATGCATAATAGTTCTTATTGATTTTATAATTAAATATTCTTCTAAGGGAAGTCGTATGATGTGGAGTGAACCGTCAACTATTTGAGGGTTAAACCCTAATTTTCGAGGAAATATTTGAAAGGCCTACAGGTTCTATTATTGAGACCCAAGAAAACGATGTTAGTGATGTTTCTATTAGAGATTGATTACTAGAAGGATAACCACATCCATACTTTAGGTTTTTTGATGAATCAACTGTAGGATGTGGTGATTGAGAAACTATTTCAGAAAAGTGATGTTAACATCACTCTTATGGTTTGGATTTGTTTATCAGCCATAAGAATATGAACCTTGTGCTAAGAGGGTCTCAAGAGTGTTTAATCTACTAGAGTGTAGTGGTGGTGGTAATCAAATACTATTGTGTGACAAAATAAAATCATAACATAGCTCATCATTGAATTTTTTAGGTGAATTGAATGTAATCAAAGATCAAAACTAAGTGTTTTCTTCCAGCTCATGGTTAATTTTAATGATTTATGGGAGCATGGATTAGACGTTCTTTAATTCATCTGGTAAAACACAATGAATATTTTTACAGTCAGAGGAATAAACTATATATTTACATCGAAATTTAGACAAGGACATTAGTGGGGATGCTTGTATGTTCTGAGGATTCCTTAGGGAATGAAGGAATCATGATTAAGTAAGTGGTGATGTTTCAGTAAAGGAGTTAGTTGTTTTGGGAAGGTTAAACCAAAGGTATTTTGAAATGAATTCTCATAGAAAAATTGGTGAAATGAGTTACAAACTATATTAAGTGAATTATTTTTTATATTAAGGGTGTTTCTTAAGAATTAAACCAATATTTTTTTGATAAAGATGTCGTGTTGCTAGATTTTCATGGATATTGGTTATGAATCCATGGAATTATGGTTTAAAAAATGAGAAATGATACAAGTAAATTATTGATGTTCTCATTTATTTTTGGGTGTGGTAGGGTCGGAACCATGATTTTCGCATCCTCATAATTTGGGTGGTTATTTGAGAAGAAAGTTCCTATGGAGGAAGCACCATAACATTAGAATTGGCCATTATGAGTGAATTTCTATGATGGGAAGGACCATTGGCATAGTGATAGGTTGGAAGGTGACATGACGTGTTTCATGATGAATGGTCTTATACAGGTGCTAACATGTTGTTATGGTAATGGTAATGGTAATTTTCCACAGTTTTGGTTGTTTAAGTATATTGAATTAGAGGTTTTTTCTAGGTATGTTCTTTGGGGACTTGAGAAAGAACAAGGAAAACTGTTTAGAAGTTTATGAAACAGAAAATTTGGGACATATGATTGGATACCCACAAGGAGATCCCCATGAGTTGAAGTGTTATGTTCGGTAGTTTATTATGCCTTGTTTCTATATAGATACAAAATTTCACGATGCAATTTAATTTTTTTGGGATTAATGTCTATGTCCTTTTTATTTCATCGATTTAGAATCGAATTATATGGGTTTAAATACCTCCAAAAATGTTTTTTTGTTGAGTAATGAATATTTGGTTGCATCTCGGGGGGATTAAAGTATCCTCAGGAGAGTTGGGTGAATATTATAGCCAAAACTGTAGCATAATCATCGGCTAACCAGTGGTGTCTAGTTGTAGAAAGTGCTAATTTCAGTATTTAGTGGTCCACTAGTAGGTTTTAATATGGGAAGAGTTATATTTCTCCTCCATTTTTTTATAGAATAAGGAATGCCATTATTCTTGTCATATCACACTAGAATGGGACCACCCCATTATCTTTTCCACACAATTAGTTTGGGATGGTATTTGACGAGGTTTTATGATGAATCATTGTACATATTCACTTTCATTGTTTTAGAATCTTATTCCTCTCCATTCTTCTATATTTTTTTTACGTGTTTAGGGATTTAATACAAACTCTAGTGGGTCATGGATTAATTGGTCATTCAACAAGGAGATTTAGTTTAAAATAAATTGAGGATATCTTGAGATGAAAATTTATTTCTTTCATTCATATATTCATAAATAGTACGATACCATGTGAATTTTTACAAGGTTTTATAAATTATATTAATATTCATTTTTTATTTTGAATTTATTCTTGGTGATTTTTCTCAGATTAGGGTCAGGGATTTGAGTTGTGCCATTAGGTTTCCATTAGATGTTGTTCTGGTGTGATGGTAATGTTTGGTGCTAAATTAGGCATTATGAATTTTTTAAAAAAAATGTTTAATTAATTATAAATTGTTATAATTGTTTTTTCTTATTCCTCGGTAGTATGTGGTGATTTGAATCACAGTTGATGGCCACTTTTTCTATGGAAAGATTGTGTGATGCAAGATAGTGAGTTGCCAGTTGGTGTAAAAAGGAAAAAGGGCATCAAAATGTTATAGGTGGTCTTGCATGATAGCTTTGTGTTTTTAATTATTTTTCATATGGAATGAGGTGTTTTTTCTCTTATCTAGAGGAAATTCCCATTTTATAAACGAAATAAATTATTTTAAATTATTTTCAAACATTAAGTAAAATGTGAAAAATTATTGAATGCCATGAGAAGAAAAAAATAAATTCCTAGGACCACATGGGTTTATGTTAACTGGCCTGGTGCCTAAACCGCCAATGGTTGATTCCCTGACTATTGATATTTCATGTTACCTTACGCCCCTTGGAGGGGGAGGGAGACCATATCTTAAGAGATATAGTAGACATAGAGTTAGAGGCTTATTGATCTCTTGAAGTAGGTGTGAAATGACATGATACGGTCAACCCAAAAGGTCTTGGTGAGACCCTTGAGACACCTCCAAGAATAAGGCGAGGTTTGAATTGGAAAACATCATCTATATCAGCCTTATAAGACTTCTGTTATGTTTTTATGCTTAGGGTTCATTTTATTAGATGAGAGTGACTGTGATTTCACTTTAGTAGTGAAATATATGAGGATGAAAACCTCTGGATGGGTTGGGATAAATTTGGGTGACTGTCCCAATTGAGTGTATATTTGGAATTGAGATGGTCCATGATCTATATCCCAAGACCGATGCCTTTGGGGGTTATCCCTAGAATCCATGATTCCATTTTCTGTGTTGAAACGTCTATAAAGAATGTGTTTCTCTATGTGAAGGGAACTGGTATGAGTAATTATGTTTCCATTGAGGATCCCAAGATTGACAAGCCATCATACATACAAACCTAGATGAAAAAAAGAGGGATTCACCCACATATGTACTTACCTAGAGGATTCCAAGAGTGATTCCTCATCATTTTACTAACCCAGATAATCCCATGATTTTTTCCTCCACATATGTGTAGATTCATAGGATTTAAAGAGGGTTTCCTTTTCTTACATGCAGACCCGGAGGAACCCATTAGGTATGCATCTACTTTCATATTGATGAAGATGATTCGATTCAGTTCTCCATTGGTAGATCGAACATAAACATGTGTCTAGTTTGGTAGTGATTGTTGAGAGTGTCAACGTAGAATCCATACTAACATGGAAATCTGATGGTGTTGAGAATATTATGATAAGTATCAGTAGTTATCCAACCCTTGGTTGAGTTTAATTTCTATTAGGGATAATGATTGAGATTTACTAGATATCCTGTGAATTTTACTATTGGCCCTAATATTATTTAGATTTCCTAAGATGATTGGGAATCACCATTGGGTTTTATATTATTATGATTTATAGAGACACCTTGGAATGACCTGTTATGATGGATGAAACCTTCAGATGACCACTATGTATGGGAACATATCTAATGACATATTGGGGGTATATACCTAGTGATACCAATATCTAGTTATATGGTTGATGTTGTAGTTGATTCTCAGAGGTGATATATGGGATCCAACATCTGAGCTATGTGATACCATGCATACAAGAATTCCTATGATACTATGGATTCCTTTAATATAGAGAGGCCTTTACGAATTATTTCGGAGATTGATATTTGAATGGGGATACAATTATATCATTGAAAATTATTAGGAAACATGAGATTTTAATGTTTTTATAAGGTTCTAGGTTGTCTTATATCCCTATGAATGGATATTAGACATCCCATGGGTGACTATTAAATCATTGTCATTGATTCCTTGGATACCCCTCAGGATTGGATGGATGTACCAGTTTTGGATTGATAGATACATCACATTATATTATCTTACCATGAGACTAAATATGTGATCCATGAGGGTGTTCTATTCAATTTAATAAGTCTCCAAGGAATCATCCACTCCTTGACGTATAATATTTCATAGGGAATCCCCATCCTAGAAATCAAATATGTATCTAGAATTGAGAATTCATAGGTACTATCATGGGGTTCAACCTAAGGGATTGAGGATGATAGATTCTTGTTAATGCACATGGTTTTACTAATCATCGATAGAGATGTGGGTGTGGGATCCCTAGAGTGCGGATAGATATCCCCTGAGGCGATTCTCATCCTCGTAGACATTTAAACACTAGTAAAAGTATGTATTGTTGATTAGGTTCCCAGACATGAGGATTAAAAATGGATGATAAGATTGACATAGATATACGTGTATACCCTTGGGGGTTGTGGTGATGTTATGGTTGGAAGGATCAACATGATGTTCTCAGTGAAATTTTGAAACTAGTTGACGTAGGTATTGTGGGTCAATTATTTATCTATTAGTTTACAACATATTATTTGTTTATTTTAGTAGATTACATCATATGAACATATCAAACATTTATTGATTAGTATGGGACCACTTCGGTGGTAATATACTGAGTTATATACTCAAACCCTACTTATGGCACAATTGAAAAAGGTTACACAAACAACGCTCACCTGGTTATATGTATAGGTTGGTATGAGGCCTGATATTTTGTGTTTTAGCTAGAGTGACTCTATTATGGATAAGGATATTAGAGGTGAGGATTTGGGATTGGGGTGAGACCTATTTACTGTCCTTTTTATTTATCATTATTCACCCTATATATGTGATCGACTCAGTGAATGACTTGTCCTGTATGATAGAATGTTTTTTTTCAATGTATTGCCTCCATATTTATTTAATAATGATGGATATGTTTGTCACTTATGTGGACTGTGATTAGATTATTTGGATGTTATTGGGTGATTTATTTATCATTTATTACTGGGGTATGAGTGTAAAACTCTCCTCACAATACCATTATAGACCCTCACATATAGTCCACATCCTCTATAATTTTAGGTGGTGGGACTGAGGTTATGTTTCACTATAGATCAATTTGTTTTTCCGAGTGATATGGACAAGGACATGGGAATTTATTTGTTAACTAGTAACCTATATTTAAATATTTAGAGGTAAATTTTAAAGGGAAAAAGTTTTTTCATGACCCGTCACCCGGGGCCCGTCCTGTGACTACCCCTAGCCCACCTTCCATAGGCCAGGGTTGGCGACTAGCACCAAATGCGTAAATCCCTAAAACTGGGAAGGCACTTCCTCTATAAAGAGTATGCACACAAAACAAAGTACAAGATGGAATCAAATCACTAAGTAAAACTATATACAAAATAGTTCTAAAAATTAAAGGGGCCAGAATACAAGACCAACAAGAAAGAACAATTACAACCGAATAACAAGTACAACTGAAGAAAGGTAAAAAGCTGTTGGATCATCCACCAGGAAGTCCTACCTGAAGTGTAGGTATAGATAGCCTCCACAGCACTCTACATCCATTCATCTCCTCTGTGTACCGTCACGCCGGGTGGTCCAACTCCGGGTACCATCTAGTCCTGGAGCACTCGGCCTCAGTAAATGTTGTTCATTGTCTGTATCCAACACAACAAGGTGCGGGCATAACCCGTGCAGGGGAGAGTATAACGATATTCAGTAGGGACCCTGAGACCCTCAAGGTGTCACAAAATCCGAAAAGGTTAAATCACAAAGTATAAAATCAATAGATATCCCCACATAGGTATATTCCCATACATATACCTAAGTTATCAAGTAATCCATCTCAATCATTAGGTAAATACAAAAAGTTACTGACTCATCTCTACCAGCTACTGGATCTCCGCACTATGCACGCTCGTCTCTGGGATGATCCGCTCCACGAACAAGTAGTCAATATTACAACTATCACGACATACCACGAAAAAGTATCTCAAAGAACATCCACATCAGAGGGGTATCAACGAAACAGATGGTACGTCAATCGGACGCCCGGTCTGTGAGTTATTATCCTTTTAGTCCAGGGGGTCCGGTTGGATTCGGGTACGATCCAACCTATTTGTAACTAAACTATACTCCAAAATCTAGTGTGGAATACTCAAAGGGACCATCTATCATCAAGATTACTAGAGATGCTGACGTTTTGTCAAATGGTCATCCAGTGACAAAGATATGGCCAAAGAAAGTAAAGGGATCAGTAGTGGGCCCGGGTTTGGTACGACCCGGTCGGGCCAACCCGACCCGACTCAGTCTGGGCTGACCCGGTTCGCGTTGCCCATCCTGGACCGAGGGGTCCGTCCTGGCCCGTTGGGTGGTCCGGACCATTGTGTTTGGCCCGGCCCGCTAGGCCCAGCCCACCTGGCCGCGAGGGCGGTCCGACCCGGGCTCTGGGACAGTTCAGCCAGGAGCGCCGTGAGGGCGTGGCCCAATGCGACTCGGCCCGGAGGGAGAAGCCAGGGCCAGTTTGGCTAGTGTACCATGAGGGATCCGAGACGCCGGCCCGGCCGGTAGGCCACGACGGGGCCAGGAAGCCGGCTCGACCGAGTGGCCGCGAGTGGGCTAGGACATCGGCTCGGCCGGGAGGCCGCGTGGGGGCTGGGATGCTGGCTCAGCCGGGAGGCCATGTGGGGGATCGAGACGCTGACTCGGCCAGGAGGCCGTGAGGGGGGATGGGATGTTGGCTCGTTCGGGATGCCGTGTGGGGGGCCGGGACACCGGCTCAGCCGGGAGGCCTTGAGGGGCCCAGATGCGGGCTCGTGCGGGAGGCTGCGAGGGGGCTGGTTCGGGCCACTGGGAGGGGTGCGAATCAGGAATCTTAGGAGGCGGCTCATGGAGGTGCACAGGGATCGCAGAGGCTGGATCGGCCGGGGCTCGGCTCGGTCGGGGCCGGTTCACTCGTGGAGTGTCCGGGAGGCCGGGGCACGGCGCGGCCAGGGCGGCTCGGCCGGAGAGCCGACGTTCGGCCCGGAGAACTGGGGCACCGTAGGGGCGGCGCGGTGTGCGGAGGCCAAGGGTAGAGCAGCCTTTGTCGTCGCCGCCTTCGTCATTTCGTCTCCTCATCTCCATGCCAATGTTCATCACAAACAAGAATGATGGAGGGGTCATGCCATGTTTGTTTGTCCCGCACCCTCCACGTTTAGGGTGGTAACAATCTGTTCATCAAGATGTAAGATTATGATATTAAATTGTTTCTTTTCAATCTCCACAATGTTTCCATTCCCACCGAAGGTGAGAATAATAAATGAAATATTTCACAAATAAACCCAGAAACTTTTTTTTCGATCGACAATGAAGTCGTGGAAGGTAGAGGAAGAAGAACATCGTCTGTCGCGTCTGTCGCACATTTCCAATCCTGAGCTGCATCGGTTCGTTGACGACAATGCAGAGGGTAGGTGGGTTGAAGATGTCCCATGTTGGTTGAGGCTCCAAGGAATGAGATGGAGAAGTTAAGTGATCTTCGTTCTTCATTATTCGTTCTTCGTTGGGATTTTTTCTCCCAATAATATTCCTCTCAAAGCTTCCACCAAAATGAATTGGACAACAAAATAATAGATTGTAATATCCTATTAATTTTTTGGCACAATATTCGAATTGAAAAAATTAATTAAGTAGGATTTCCTTAATTAATTCTAGGGCTTGTCACAAGTAATTAATTAGGGGAGGTGAAGAGGCTCTCCCTCATTAATGAGGGAGAGTTGAGAGGTTTTTTCTATCCTCCCATTAATAGGGGTCTGGTGATCCCCACCCCTATCATTCAAAATGGGAGGTTATGTGGTCTTGAGTGGTTCCCACGTCATAACCTCTCGCAGGAGGTGAGGTTCGGGTGGCCCCCCCACCATAACCTCTCATGGGAGGTTAAGGTGTTGTGGTCCCACCTCCAACTCCCATGAGGTGGTTTTAACCACCAAAGACCCACATGGAATCTCAAATAAAATAAAGTGAAGCTCACACTATTTTATTACTTTCCATGAAAAACCCAAAAACTATCTTCTATTCTCGACTCACTGCCATCAAAGTGAATGTATTCTTAATTAAATACTAGAACTACGAGTTCAATGGTGCCCTCATATTTCAATTACGAGAACCAGTTCAAAATTTATAAAAACCCGCTCGTAGGTTTAATGAACGTACTCGAACAAAACTTCAGAAATTGATTCCGGGCACACCGGGACTCAGAATCATGCACTGTAAAATTTTACGGACTCTTAAAATTCCCATGTATTTAAGAAATTCAATTCCATGGAATTTCCAGGTCCTTACATTCTCCCCACCTCAGGGATTTACATCCCCGTAAGCTACAACTCGAACTATGGGAACAAGTGGGGGTACTGAGCACACATCTGAGCCTTCCACTCCCATGTGCTCTCCTAGAGGTTCCCGTGATGCCAGCGAATGCGCACCAGAGGTATCGACTATCCACGTAGGACCCACTCCTATCTATCCTAAATTACCACTTGGACCTCTGTAAAAGGCGCCCCATCGCCGACATCAACCTCTCCAATACAGATGATGTGAGAAGGGTCGTTTACATCTCTCCTCACCTGGGATACGTGGAAGACGTCGTGCACCCAGTGCAACTAAGGTGTAATATCTAAGAGGTATTCCACCTCACCAAATCTACAGATGACCTGAAAATGTCCTATTAATATCAGAGATAATTTTCCACCTCGATGAAATCTCTATATACCTCGTCGAGGTGAGACCCATAGAAACACGTGGTCACCATCCTCGAACTCTAGAGGCCTCCATATCCTATCGTCATATAACTTCTTCCTACTTTGTACAGTCTTAATATGCTATAGGAAGATTTGAACCTTCTCTGTGGTGGCCCATACCATCTCTAGTCCCACCAGTGCTGACAACCCTGGGTCTGTGCAGCACAAGGGTAATCTACAAGGTTGCCTGTATACCGCATCGAAAGGTGCCATCCCAATGGTGTAGTGTTATATATTATTGTACGAAAACTCCAACAAAGTTTAGTGATCCTTCCAACTATGACCGAAGTCAATGACACAAGCACGAAGCACGTCCTAGAGGGTCTGAATGTTCTGCTCTGTCTATCCATTTGTCTGAGGATGGAAGGTGGTGCTCAAATTAAGCTACGTCCCGAAAGCCTCCTACAACCCCTTCCATAACCTGGAAGTAAACCTTTCATCACGATCAGAGACAATAGAAGAAGGTACTCCAAGTAGCCGCACAATCCCCTGCACATAGAGGCTTCCCAAGCTCTCTACTGGGCCCTTCTCTCTGATCGGTAGGAAGTGGGCTGACTTGGTGATTCGGTCAACGATCAACCAAATCGAGTCATGACCCCTAGATTTATGTGGATGTCCTGTCATGAATTCTATTGATACTTATTCCCACTTCCACTCTGGGACCTCTAATGGATGAACCAAGCATGCTGGTACTTGGTGCTCTGCCTTCAATTGCTGATAAGTGAGACATCGAGAGAAACAATCTACTACCTCATTCTCCATACCTGGCCCCCAGTGCTATCGTCGAAGGTCCTGGTACAACTTCATCACTCCGGGATGTATCACTAGAGTGGATGTGTGGAACTCCCTCAACACATCTTCCTGAAATGACACTGGTACCATGGTGTGTCCTATGAAGAGGATGATGTGCTCCCCACCTTCAAGAAATCCATCAGGTGTCTGCACTATGGATATCTGAGCACGTCGTGTCTCATAGTTAGCATCCCCATTTTGTGCCTCCCAAACTCACTAACGAAGTGGGGGAGTTAATGTAAGAGACTATAGAAAGGCTGCTCTGTCTCTATCGACAAAGGATATCTGTAATGTGGTCAGATGCACTGTCGCCTATCCAAGAAGCTGTATACCAGATCTCTTACTGAGTGATTCTGCTGCAACGTTCCCCTTTCTAGGAGTATAAACTATCTCGAAGTCATAGTCCTGGAGGAACTTAAGAAAATGTCTCTATATCAGGTTCAGGTCCTTCTGAGAGAAGATATACCTAAGAATCTTGTGATCAGAGTACACAGTAAAACATCCACCCATCAGATTGTGTCACCTCATTTTTAAGGATAAGACCACTCTTGCTAACTCTAGGTCATGGGTAGCATAGTTCTACTCGTGTTGTCTCAACTACTGAGAACAATAAGAGATCATTGCTCGCTCCTACATCAAGAAAAACTGGAATCCGATCCTCGATGCGTTATAGTAGACTATATACCCTACGCATTCCTCTAGAAGCCTCAAGATAGGGGCACTAGTCAGCCTCTACCTCAGCTTCTGAAATCTCTGTTGGCATCTCTCAGACAACACAAAGGGTTTTCCCTTCTTCTCCAAGGCTGATAGTGGTGCTAAAACTCTGGAGAATTCTGGAACAAACCTCCGGTAGTAACCACCCAAAACCAGGAAATATCATACCTCCTTCACACTCCTGGGTGGCTCCCAAGAAAGTACTTCCTTGATCTTCACTGGATCCACTACAACTCCATCCTGATGAAATTTCCCAAAAAGTGAACCTCTCAGATCTAAAACTAGCACTTCGAGAGCTTACAATAAATCTTGTGATCTCAGAGTGCATTCGGTACTACCCGGAAATGGTAGGCATGCTCGTCCTCAATAGATTATTAGATCAGTATGTCATCGATTAAGACTATGACAAAGCAATCAAGGTATGGCTTGAAAATCTTATTCATGAGTCCCATGAACACCGCGGAAGCTTTGGATACACTGAAAGGCATAACCAAGAAATCGTAGTGTCCATACCGACATATGAATTTCATCTTCTGCACATCCTCATCTCGAACTCTGAGTTGGTGATAGCCTAATATGAGTTCTATATTCGAGAACCACCGTGCTCCCTTCAACTGATCAAAGAGATCGTCAATCCTCGAGAGTGGGTACTTGTTCTTCACGGTCACCTGGTTTAGGAGACGGTAGTGGACATAAATAATCAAGATCCCATCCAATTTCTCGGCGAACTGTATTGGGGATGCCAAGGGGGAAACACTGGAGTGGATGAATCCCTTCTTCAGCATGTCCTCTTACTGTACCTGTAGCTCATGAAGTTCCGTGGTAGCCATTCGATATGCTGGTGTAGATATCATTGTCGTACTGGGGTACAGGTCAATTTAGAATTCTACCTCTCAGTGAGGAGGTAGTCCTGGAAAATCGTCAGGGAAAACATATGTGTACTAGTCCACCACTACTGGATAGCTCGGACTCTCCACATCAACTTATCCGATGGTACGATGGGAAAATTGATGAGTGATCAGCTACACCTTCCTCTGAGTAAGTCTGTCTTGTTCTGCAAAGGCTCTCTTCTCACCGATGAAGGTAAACCAGGTCCCATCCTTGTGGACACACCTCACTTTTCTCCTAATACAGTTGATCTGAGCATGGAATGTAGATAACTAGTAAATACCCAAGATGACGCCTTAAGGCCTCAAAGCTACTACGAGGTGATCCCAGCCGAAGCTCTCACCTCCTAGAGTATGCTCACACTACCAGTACCAGGGGGTAATCATCGAGTCTGCTCCCGTAGCAGTATTTAGCTGTAAGGATCGAGCCAACTACTCCGTCGGAATCTCCAAGATCCAAACAAGGGCAGTGGTAATGAAAGAGTGACAGGAACATGTATCTATAAGTATAGTATTTAAGGTGGAGTATACACAGATCATACCTCGAATAATCTCTAGTGAGCCATGGTCATATTCTTTAGCTTCCCGAAGCTAAGATCTTCCCTTCCACCTACTCTCTATTGTCGGGGGGGACCTCCTGATGGTGGTGGTAGTTTCACCTCCAAACGTCTCCCACCGCCAACTGCTCGACCAGCTCCTCTTCCACGTCTTCATGTGCCCTACATACTGCCTTTATTGAATCGTTGCCTCTCTCTGGGCGGTCCTTCGACCGTCTTCTGATCATCTGAACAACGGGTTGGACAGTCACAAGCCATGTGACCCTGCCCGCCGCATGAGAAACACTGCTCGATCTTGGCATGTATGTATTTGCTCAGGGTGCCCCGCACAACCGATCCTAATTCATGTGGTCATCCACCTGTAGGTCTAGTCCTCTTGGCCCTATGTGACATCTGCCTACAGTCAGCTACATAAGACTCTACTTCATGTCGACTGGTGGTGGATCTCGCTGCTAGAGACTACTCAGCAAGGAAACTCTCCACTAAGAGGGCTCTCTCTAACACCCCTGCCAGCGTAGGGATGTTTAGTGAGCTCATAGGAGCTCTGATCACTTGTCTGAGCCCCTGCTCAAAGGTCTTGGCCCTGAATAATGGGTCCCACATCATGTCGGTGGAGTCGTTTGAGAGGTCTATGAACCTTGCTGAGTACTATGCTACGATCATGCTGCCCAGCAACATATGAAGTAGCTCCTGTTTGCACGCTGCACAAAGAGTCACTGGGACAAAATCTGCTCGAAACAGCCTCTCGAAGTCTACCCAGAGAAGTGTCATCTCATTAAGGACCTGGATAATCAAGCTCCACCATCTTCCCGCTACTTCCTGTATAAGGATAACATCAAGAATCACCATGAAGTTGGCTGGTGTCCCTACTAGTTGGAAGACTCTCACCACAGCTTCCATTCAATCCTCATTCGCCTGTGGGTCCATCACTCCCCTGAATCTGAGTGGACCTTGGTGATGTAACTCGTAAAATGTGCTCAAGTGGCGTCCATCATCTGCTGCTAGGAATGGTGGCATTGGTGGACCAATGGGGAGTGGTATCGCTGGTGCCTCTGTTAGAAAAGGGCCCTGCACCAAGGCCTTGTGGCTCAGATGTCTATCTGCTCGTACAACTCTCGGAACTATCTCTGGTCGTCCGCAGGGAGGAATCCTCAAAGAAATAGATGTGACACAGTCAAATATTATATCTGGTGAGCTAACCTGGTTGATATGTCATAAATAAAACTTTTGAAAACACACACGCAATCTTTTTTTTCGTACACTGAGTCGGAAATTAGTAGTAAGGGTCCTGGTGTATGGATACATCGACCACTTCACCAACACTAGACTCCCTGAACTGAAATCCCCACTCAATAACCTCAACAATATTTCATCCTATAAAAGAAAGATCAGAGTCATATGTTCTATGGTAAAACCGACTCCTTTGATACCAATTTGTCATGACTCGTCACCAAGGGCATGTGCCGTGACTACCCCTAGCCCACCTTCCTTAGGCTAGGGGATGATGACTAGCACCGAAGGCAGAAATGACTAAAACTAGGAAGGAATTGCATTTATAAAGAGTAAACACAGACAACAAAGTACATGATTGAAGCAAAACACTAAGTAAAAATGTATAAAAAATGGTGCTGAAATGTAAACGGGATGGAATATAAGCCCAACAGGAATGTACAAGTACAGCTGAATAACAAGTGCAACTGAAAAAAGGTAATCAACTGCTGGATCGTCAACTGGGAAGTCCTACCTGAAGGGTTGTTACAGATATCCTCCACATCACTCCATGTCCATCTGTCTCCTCTATGTACCATCACACCATATGGTCCACCTCTGGGTAGCGTCCAGTCCTGGAACACTCATCTTCAGTCGGAGTTGTCCGTCATCTGCATCCAACACAACGAGGTGCAGGCATCGCCCGTCCAGGGGTGTTTATAACGATACTCAGTAGGGACCCTGAGACCCTCATGGTCTAAAAAAATCCAGCATGGATAAATAACAAAGTATAAAATCAATAGATAACACCACTTAGGTATATGCCTATACATATACCTAAGTAACAAGTAATCCTTCTCAATTATGAGGTAAATACAAAAAGATACGGACTCAGCTCAACCAAGATTTTTATTATCAAAACCTCAACTGCTAGAGAACTCCTCCTCTGTCGAGTACAGTGGGCCTGCCACGACACCATGGCGCTTCCCATTAACAATAGACTACTGAGGTACTTCTCCTATCGAGTACCATGGGTCTGCTGCATCACCAAGGCACTCCCCACAGCAGGTATTCTGCTTCACTAAGGCGCTCTCCCTTGTAGTCTGCTGAGGTACTCCTCCTGTCGTGTACCATGGGTGTTCTGGGACACCGAGGTGCTCCACACCGCGGGTCTTCCACGACACCAATTCGCTCCCCACTGGGCTAGTAGAATCACTCTGAGTCAAACAGTCAGCAGTCGTCAGGTCTCATCCACCTACTAGGTCTCCGCACTACGGACACTCGTCTCTGGGAGGATCCGCACCATGAGCTACTGTTCGATATTCCAACTGACACGAAGTACCATGAAGAAGTATCTAAAAGGATCTCCACATCATAGGGGTCTAAATGAAATAGACAGCGCGTCAATCGGATGCCCGGTATGTGAGTTATTATCCTTTTAGTCCTGGGGCCCGGTTGGATTCGGGTACGATCCAACCTGACTGTAACTCAACAATACCCCGAACTCCAGTGGGGTATACTCAAAGAGACTGTCTCTCATCATGATTACCAGAACTACTGACAGTTCTTCAAATGTTTGTTCCATGTGGATGATATGACCAATGAAAGTAAAGGGGTCGGTAGTTGGCCCGGGTCCGGCCCGACCCAATCGGACCAACACGACCTGGTTTCGTCTGGGCCGAACCGGTTCGGGTCAACCCATCCTGGCCCAATGGGTCTGGCCTTGCCCGTTGGGTGGGCCGACACGTAGGGTTTGGCCCGACATGCTGGGCCTATCCCGGCCAGCCGCGAGGGCAGTCCGGACCGAGCTCGGGGCCAGTTCGGCCCGGAGCACTGAGAGGGTGTGGCTCGACACTAATCGACCTAGAGGGCGAGGCTGGGGTCGGTTCAGCCCGGGAACCATGAGGGGGCCAAGATGCCGGCCCGATCGGGAGGCTGTGAGGGGATGGGACGCCGGCTCGTCCGGGTGGACATGAAGGGGCGGGGATGTCGGCTCGGCTGGGAGGCCGCGAGGGGGGTCGGGACGCCGGCTCGTCCGGGAGGCTGCGTTGGGGGCCCGGACGCCGGCTCGGTTAGGAGGACGCGAGGGGTCCGGGACACCGTATTGTCCGAGAGGCCGCCAGGGGGTACGGGACGTCGTCTTGGTCGGGACGTCGTGAGGGGGGCTGGACATCGGCTTGGCCAGGAGGCCATGAGGGGGGCCAGGTCGCTAGCTCGGTCGGGAGGCCGCGAGAGTGTCGGGATGCCAGCTCGGCTGGGAGGCCATGAGGGGGCCAGTTCGGCCCACCGCGAGGGGTGCGACATGGGCGTCCTGGGAGGCGGCTCCTGGAGTCTCATGGGGCGCGCAAAGGCCAACCCGGTCGGGGTTCGGCGCGGCCGGGGCCAGGTTGGCCAGAAGGCCGATGGGCGGTCCGGAGGCCGGGGCACTGCGCGACTAGGGTGGCTCTGCTGGATAGATGAGGTTCATCCTGGAGCACCAGAGCTACATGGGGGCATCACTTTTGGCGGATCCTGCAGGTATCACGACCTTTGTCGTCCCCGCCTATGTCATTTGGTTGCCTCATCGCGATACCGAAGTTCATCAAAAACACGAATGGTGGCGGGGTTGGGCCATGTTGGTTTGGCCCGCACCCTCCATGTTTAGGGTGGTAACAATTGGTTCATCAAGAAGTAAGAATATGATCTTCAATTTTTTCTTTTCAAACTCCGCAATTTTTCCATTCTAACAAAAGGTGATAAAAAAAGGAATATTAAAAAAATAAATCCCATACCTTTGTTCGTCGGTCGATGATGAAGTCGTGAAAGGTAGACGAAGAAGATCGTTGCCCATCGTGTCTGCCACACATTTCCAATCCGGAGTTGTGTTGGTTCATTAACGATGATGGGGAGGGTAGGGTGGTTGAAGACGTCCCACGTCGGATGAGTCTCCAATGAAGAAGTCGAATAAGGTCAGTGTTCTTCATTTTTCATTCTTCGTTCTTTGTTGGGAGCTGTTCTCCCAATAATCATCCTCTTAAAGGTGCCACAAAAATGAATATGCCCAAAAAATAATATATTGTAATATCCTATTAATTTGTTGGCACAATATTCAAAAAATATTAATTAATTAGTTAGGCTCTCCTTAATTAATTAAAGGGTTTGGAATAAGGAATTAATTAGGGGAGTTGAAGTGGCTCTCCCTCATTAATGAGAGAGGGTTGACAGGTATTACTCTCCTCCCATTAATAGTGGTTGGGTGGTCCACACCCCTATCATTCAAAATGGGAGGTTATGTGGTTTCCGGTGGTCCCCATGGCGTAACCTCTCGCGAGAGGTTAGGTTCAGGTGGGCCCCACCACTATAACCATTATTTGGAGGTTAAAGTGTTGTGGTCCCACGACCAACATCCATGATGAGGTTTTAACCACCAAACATCCACATGGAGGATCAAATAAAATAAACTGAGCCTCACTTTATTTAATTACTTTCCACAAAAAACCCAAAAACATTCTTCCATTCTCGACTCACTACCGTCGAAGTGAATGTCTTCTTTAGAGAATACCAGCACTGCGAGTTCAACGCTGCCCTCAGATTTAAATTCCTTGAACCGGTTCAAAAGTTATAAAAACCCACTCCTACGTTTACTTAATGTACCCGACCAAATCTTCAAAATTTGATTCTGAAAAAACTGGGCCTCGGAATCATGGGCCGTAAATTTTCTAGGACTCATATAATTTTCATGTATTTGAGAAAAAAAATTCCACAAAATTTCAGGCTCTTTGAAAATTTAGTAAAAATTCTATAATAATTTGTACCCCCTTTAAGAGTGAAATTAAAATCTTATAAGGGGACTAAAATTTGAAAATGGTTCATCATTTTAGTGGGAAAAAATTTAATATGGTTCATATTAATTTTTTTTAACATGATACTCATTAGAAAAAATATTCCCTTATTGAAAAATTAGATCATCATCACCTGACTTATCCTTGAAATTAATATTTGAATAAGATAAGTTAAATGTATGTAAATCTTAATATAAGTGAATAAATAAAATTTATTAAAAGAAATTTTATGTGATAGACAAACAATTTCCCAAGTATTCAAACTGTTGAAGTTTTTCAATACATTAAAAGAATAATCTTATGGGAAGTATATAATAATTCACTAATGTTTTAAAAAATATTAAATTGGAATTTAAAATATTGATGTCAGTATATGATAATATACTCAATATTATTCGGTATTCTAATGACTTGGTAAGACTATAGTTTTTCTTAAAGCCATATTTAGTTATGTAATTAATGTTATTTTTATTAATTAAAATGATCTATAAGGGTTAATTAGTTTAATAAATTATTATAATTTTTTTGTAATGTGTTGATTATAGATGAACAAGGGATTATTATGTCAAGGATCTATTGATGTGTCAACCACAGAAGTGAGTAAAAGTTAAAACAAGAAGAAGAATAAGTTAGGTGATGAGTGAAAACAAAATTTCTTCTAGAATCTAATCAATGTTAGTAAAATCTAAAGATGATATTAGTAAGAAGAAGTAGTGAATCTATAAGACGGAAGTTTTAGAATACCTAAAGGAATTTTAGAAACCCCACGGAATGTCCATGTTAGGTAGTGTTATATATAAATTGATTCCTTGATAATTATGGGTATATAATTACAAATTTATAATTTATAAATATTGTGAGTATATATGAGTTTATAATCTGGGAAAAATTGATAAAGTATATATTTTAACATCAAGTGATAAAGAAAACTTTCTTCATCGAAGATATTTATAATAATTAATATATCAAGAACATATGGATCAATGTAATAGATAAAAATAATTATCTATTTTTTTATTTGATTGGATAATATTTTTATTGAAAGTGATTTTATGAAAAGCATGAGACAGTATACAGGGTTTATAATTAATCATATTTTATACCCTGTTTTGTGAAGAAGATAGGGGTAAATAAATATTTAACATAGTATTTTTAATCTAAAATTTTGTTAAAATATAAGAAATAGTGATTACCCAAAAAATGTTGGAATATTTTAAAGAATAATAATTTTTTCTATAAAATTTTCCAAACTCATAAAATACCATATAATATTCTTTAATAATGGTTTTTTAATATTTGAACTGAACATAAATAATTTTTCTTTCTCAATACTAATATTTTTTGAAACATTGAATTACATTCTGAGTACAATATAGTGTTTCAAATTCAATTGAGAGTATTTTTGGACATTGATAATTTCAAAGACAATAAATAAATGTTTAAGCCATTGAAAATTTAAAGTGAATGTCAATTTATATTCTAAATGTTTTAGGGTATATTTGTATAAGATTAATGTAAATATTTTAAGTATTAATCATACCTTTCAGGGGAAATTTTTAGGTAATGTGATCCAATAACGATGATCATGAGAATAAAAATACTATTTTGTAGAAATAAAAAGTAATTATCATTGTGATGTTTGATGTTGTGGAGTTAATGAGTTTAAATATATTCAAGGATTTTAATATTAGGAATATGATTCCAAAATATCAATAGTATTAAAACTATATTAGATAATATATTTTATTGATTAGATATTATAGTGGAATTGTTTTTTTAGGTGGTCACATATATATATATATATGTGGGGAAAATTTAAAAATATATTTAATTACCTTAGTAAAACCCAAGGATCTGCAGCAAACATAAGACAAATCTTGGATTCTGTCATACATGATATGTTTAAAATGTTCTTTTATATGATTTTAAAGTATTTTCAATTGAGTTTAAAAATATAAAATTTAATAAGTTAAAAAAGTGAAATCTCACCTTCATCATTCTTTCACATTGGATATATTTGTAATAGTGGGGGAATCATATTATGATCTACATAGTGTAAGAAAACCATAATAATATTGATCTATCATCAATGAAACTAACATGATATATAAATAATGTTGGGAAATAGGTGTACCTTTATCATAGTGAACTCTATATACTACTAATTGATGGATTATTATTGATTGAGTATATTGAGAGGAAACCAAATAATTCAAAACTCAACAGGTGGTACATCGACCACTAATATCCTCATTGATAGGGGTAGGACCCTACAAAACAAACGTAGGCTACATCCTTTCCCACAAATATGAATTATGAACATATAGAAGTGGGGTGCCTTGTATATTGTTACATAGTGTCCCCTTATATATGAATTGGTATATCATCCCTTATATAGGATCCCTTTGTTTAAATAAGGGATTAGATAATTGGATACTAACTATTTCAAGTCTCTATATATTACAATAATATATTTCCATAGGATATGATAGTTATAAGATTTGAAATTATCCTTATTTTTTTGTGTAAATATTAAAAATGATTCATAACATAAAGAAACAATAGTTTAAGACATTAAAGTGGATTAACACTTAATATTATATATCACTTGTTTATAATTCATGATAATATATATTTGTCATATTCTATGAAGGAAGCATCAGTATTCCCACATAGCTGGAAAAGATTTAGGGATATTATAAGCTATGATACCACTACTTTATTAAATTTCCAACAATATCCCATACCACTAAAATACAGACTGGAATTTAGAAAAAACAAAAAAAATATTTTTTAATCCACTAAAATCACTATTGTATATGATTAATCAAAATATTTTCATTGTGGAATAAATGATTCCTCCAAAATATTGTCCTTATATAAAGGCCTAACTGTAAGAACCTTTTGGAAATTATAGCCTTTTATTTTTTATAAATACTAGTTTTAAAGATTTTGGTACAAAGTGTCCAGTGAAAAATATCAATGACATTATAGCTATAACTGTATCTAGAGTGATTTTAATAAAAAATACACATATCTCCATATACACATTTCCACTAAAAGATATATCATATACATTATACGTATTCACATATGTTAACCTATTATTTGACATCGAGTGACCACTATAAACAACACATGTCAATATAGTTTAACCTAACTTATATATATTTGATTATATGAAATATATTAAAAATGTCGATGAATATATCAAAAGTCATTTATCTAGATCATGAGTTTTTTTTACATGTAATTCCACATAGCTTAATGAACCCAAAATTACTGGATTTACTATAAGGGTTTCAGTTTCTTATATTTCAAGGATATTTATAGTTTAATGTTTTTGATAATTAGGGGAAAAAATTCATACAAGACCATCATTATACAATTGTTACAATTCTACATAATGTATATTTTTCATAGAAATATGATTCTTAAATTTAAACTCCATTTTCATTCAAAAAGTTAATGATATTATAAGGGGAGTCACTATAATGGAAATATTGACATTGAAATAGTTCTTAAAAAACTATATATCCTATGAGAAACATTTGAAAATTCCCGATAATAAAAATTCTTTTTGGGGATATAAAGATAATTTAATCCCTTTTGTACACTGAAAAAAATGAAAAACCGTGATAATATTAATCTTTTTCAAAATAAAACAATAAAAACAAAATAATAATATCCACATGATAGAATATAAATTATTAAAGTAAAAACATTCAATCCCATTATAAAAAAACATAAAAACCTTGTTGTCGTCATGAAAATTATCTTACAAAACCAATCACGTTTGAATAATCTCAAACTTGTCTTATGAAATAAAAATATTTCTAATTTTTCATATAGTATACAATAATTATTTTGGAGAAATGTTTTCATAATTTATAATCTATTAAATTTAACTTCTGTTAAAGTAACCAAGTCCTATTTTATTCCGTATAAGTAACCTATATGTTTATCTCCCTTGTTTTTTGCATTTGATGAATATTCATTACTCAATGCCTTAGAGATCTATATCTGGTTTACCCATCATCAAGAGAAAAATCCGGAAAACATTTCATCATATTTAACTCTTATTTACCATGTTGTGAACAAAAATGATGTATTGAATTTTAAATTATAAACCTCTTCAAAAAAACCATTTTAACACACATGTAAAATAACATTTAGTTATATCATAAAAATAAGAAGAAAACCCCTTTTAGGAAAATAATTTAAAATAAAAATTACCAAAACTATAAGAATGTGATATTATATAAAAAAACATTTAAAATTGTAAATTAATATTGAAAAAGAAATAAATTAAAATATGGTTGGAAAATCCGGTCAATGCTTATTCTTCAAAAACATTCTTTTGTACTTTGGAAAAAATAGTCAAAAGTGACCCATATGAAAAATGTAAAAATATTTAATCATTAAAAATTTTAAATTATATAATATTAGTTCAATAAATAATTTAATAATAATATAATAATAAATAATAAACATATTTAAGACATATAAAATAACACACAAATATATTTAAAACTACACAAAACATTTAAAATAATGTTTTTATAGAAAAAATCTATTGTTTCTTTGATAATATTTTAACTAAAAGGACATTAAAGATGAAAAAAATGAAACTCAATTAAAAACTAATTAAATTTTATTAATTAATTATGTAATAAATTTAAATGTCGGTTTATAGACCACACAACAGATAGAATCTATTGAAAATGGAATAAGTCTAAAAGAATGGAAATTGAGATGATAAATCACATACCATGAGTCCCAACTTTTTTCGTAAGTTTAGGTAACCACATAATTTTTAAAATTATATTAGTTCTATTTATAATTCACAACCATTTTGAACTTCATTATATTATTATATTTTTATTTATTTCAAATATTAAAATTATTTGTTTAGTTTTTAACCAATTATGTTTACATTAGGCGTTTGGAGGTTTTTTGGTTGGTATCCTCAAAATAAGTTCAGTGCATTGACCATGGTTAAATTTATCAAGGATACAACATATAATTAATATTTAACACTTATATACACTAAATATTCTTTAATAACTTTCCATGCGATGTGCTCATGAAAAATTAATCACATCATGTTATGAAGACTATAGTCCAAACATTATGCATTATTGACATTAATATTTTTCTAGTGGGTGGAAAATAAATAAATTTGATGATATATATCTTTTAAAAAATAATAAATATATTATATATGTAATATTTCTTCATTATTTATATTGTTATGACCATATTCTATGTGGTACTGACAAATTTATGACATATCTTTATAGAGGTGGTCGTCCAGAGGAACACATGAGTGACATTATAAATTTTAGAAAGATGGTAGTTTAACAAATAAAGTAACATATTATCTATCAATAAACATAATTAATTCATAAATATAATATTTTTTTAAATACACCATGATAACCAACTAGTGAGTTGGTGATGAAGAATGAATCACATCGCTTCATGGAGTTGGAATGCCACATGTACACATGAGTGATACGTTAATTTTTCATTATATTGAAAATGGGATGGAAAGTGGTTTAACCATAAAAATCATAAAACATAAACTTATTTTATATACACAATTTATTGTAACAGCATTGTTATGATAGATATGAATAATTATGAAGAAGAAATAAGCATAAAAGATATCAGATAAGACTTATGCCTCCACATTGATATTCCCCATTCAATTGAGCATAATGCTTTTGGAAATTAGTTTTAAGGTAGATACAGGTGAATGAAGATGTTGGAATTTGAATTTTAAATAGGTATTTGGCAATATTATTTAGAGAAAAAATGAACATGAGGTATTTTTTTAAATGGTTGAAGTAATTCCCTTTTTTATAAGTAAAAATAAATTTCATTTTTATAATTTTTTGACCTTAATGTCCATAAATATAACATTAAAAATTTACAAATGGAAGATACAATATATAATAAAAAAATTTAAATAAAATTGGGTAATTTTAAGATTTTTATTATTTTATATTGTTTTTACTAAATTAGTGGAAATGAAAAACAATTAAAGGTAATTTTCAGTACTATTCCAAAAATTTGACTTTAAAAGATTCACGGTAATAATTGAATTTCATTATAAATTCTTATGTAAACAAAAATAATCTTATTTTTAATGTTTTTAAAATAATTTACATGATTTTTCAACTGTTTTCACAAGCACTACATCGACGTTATGTAAATTTTCAAGGTAATTATTCCATCACAGAGAAAATAAAAATATATTTCAATAATTAATATTGATTATTATTTATCAAATATATCATCTATAATCATTTACATGTCATTTTTATATATATACATGTCATAAAAACATAATATGTGGGAGATAGCGACATTCTATAATTTCTCAAAACATAAAATTATATAAAGGTTGTAATAAAAGGAATGTTGCACAAAAAATACATATTTTATAATATAGGATTGTGATGGTTGAATTTGACCCATATAATTAAATAAATATAAGTTTTAGATATAATTTGAAACCTTATCTCATAGTTTTAACCCAGTTTAATCCATTTAACCCTTTATATAGTGATAACATTTCACCCTGGATATTAGTTTAATGAATAAAATAATAGTATAATATATTACGTAATTTTAAATTATTTATTCAAAATAAGAAATCAATTTTTAAAAATTTAATTTTGTTATTTAGAATAAATACTTTTAATATATGTTCAAAAAAATGCAATAAAAAACTTTTTTTCAGAAAAATGTTTATTTTATGATAAAAATTATATATAAAAAAATTAAATATAATTTTTATTCCAATGGAATTAATTGTTTAAATTTAATAAAGTAAATTTTATATGACTTTTATAAAAAATTTAAAACTAAATGGAACATTGAAATTACTTCGATCAAAAGTATAGAAACAATAGATTTTGAAAAATTGGTATTCTTTCACTTTTCACCCAAAAATCAACCTTTTAAGTAAAATATTAAAAAAATTACAAGATTATATAAAAAATATTATTTTAAAAAATATTTATTTTTTAAAGAAATAACAGTTATACAAATATTATAAATTAATAAAAATATCTCCATAAAAAAAGTAATTAAAACCATTTCTGAAGTATAAATTTATTTAATATGTATTATTATTCTAGTGATGACCATGAGATGAATTTTAATTTATTTTATTTAATATATGATCTATATATATCATTATAAATATTCATATATAGTGATTAACATAATTTAATTTGGTAAAAAATTATGCATAATAAGCATTTTATTTTGAATAGTTGATCTTTTAATAAATTATGATCTTATTTAAAATTGACTAATTATTTCCTAGGTTTGAATACATATATTTTTGTTAAGTAAAATATATATGCATATATTTCATAACACTATTATTATATTTCATACCCACCAATCCAACATCTTGGTTGTAACAATCATATTTGAATAATAATTTTTTGTACTATATCACAATTAATTTCTAGTCATGGTATTATGTGTGGTACATGAAAGAAAAAATGATATTAATTTAAATGAAGTTAAATTGTAATCTTAGTGTTTTCAGTTATCCCCACACTTAAATAAATTATGACCTCAAAATTTTAATTTGATTCTCTCAAAATGAATTTATTATAACATTGTAATAAAATAATATTTAGATTTTATCATGAAATTTAATTTCAAAGTCAAGATTATGAAACTTATTATTTAACAAATGTATGACACTCTATAAGTCTCATATTTGAATATGATTTTCTAAAATCATACCTTGATAGTTAAGTGCTAATTTCTCAATAAGACTCGATATATTTAAGAAATTATTTTATAATCAAATAAAGGATTTCAAGAAATATTTTTTCATGATTTATTCCCATTCCATAAGAATAATTTCATCATTTTATTTCACTTTTATTAGTCTTCTATCTATACTTAACCTGATAGGATAAATAACAATGATTAATTTTTATTCCTGAAGAATTAAAATTTACTTGGAATGGAATACATGATCCATAAAAAGGAAGATAAGTTATTCCCCCGATTCTGGTCGATTAACCAAAACCAAAAATGTCTAGCACATGTTAAAATAATATCTATATTAACAAGGTTTCATATGATTAAATACTACAATAATCACAAAAGCCTCAATAATAACACCCAATATTGAAAATAAATTATTCTATAAATAACTAATATTAGGACTCTTCAAATTATTCCATAATAAGATCGAAACCTAAAAATTATAAATATTTTATTATATATTCTTCAAATATCAAATTAAAATATATGTCTACATAAAATCAATCACTCTTAATGTAAAATACCAAAAATGTATATTACTTAAACAAAAAATATCCATAATATGATTATATTATCCATAACTATTTAGAATGACCATAGATCCTTAATAAAATTATATATACATATGAAATATAAGTGAATCATTATTTTTCAAATAAAATATAAAATCGAAAAAATATACTTTGTTTACATTAATCATCAAAAATGACCACAATATAGTGAATTTAATTAATAATATATTTTATTATCCATTCCACAAAAAAAATTTGAATCTCTTGATTATCATTATGATAAAACAGGTTTTCCCAAAAGTTAATAACCCTTTATCTAAATTAACCATTATTATCTCAACATAAAAGATCATATTAACCCTTAAGGTTATTTTTAACTTGTATATTTTATCTAGAACATAAAACATTTTCACCAAATAAAATTAATGATTTTATCATTATAAATTCGAGAAAACATGAATTTTCTATTACTTAAAGAGATCTAAAAAATTACCTCGGTTCATTTATTTAATCATATATTGAGATATATGGTTTGGAATATATAGGAGAGTTTTAAATATATATCCTATCCTATTCATTTTCCCATTCATAAAAAACATCACCTAATCTTTCTCTCCAATTTTTAACATGATTTTTTCTAGTTCTAGGAACTTATTAAAACCAAAATGGTTACAGTTATTATATAAAATAAAATCAGAATAAAACAACTTAAAAGGATGTTAAATACTATGATATCCTTAACCATTTAATATTATACTCAAATCCATCAACAATGTCAAAAAATACTATAATTATCCATAACAAATAAACCTAAAATGTTATCTAATATTTTTAAATTATAATCTTAAACCCTAGAATTATTAACCAATTATGGTATCTAAAACACTTTAATTAGTCCCATTTGTTAAAATTATAACCTATAATGTTATCTAATAACATCATTCAATACTAACTATAATTAATTGGGACTTAAACAATCCATAATTACATGATTTTTAATAAAATATTCGTTTTCAAACATTTCAAGAATATTTTTTGTTTAGTGTTTTATATAAATTGGAATAAAGATTACATATGAAACCCTTTTAATAAAAATTATACACTTCCACACAAGGGTAATTTATAAAACAAATAAAATATTCTTAAATTTAAACTCTTATTCTATAAAAATACTTATTTATATTTTTTTTATGACTCACAATAATGGAAATATTTACCTTTCTATAGTTTCTACAAATTCTTATAACGCATAAATATCATTTTAAAATATGTAACAAGAAAAATAATGTTTAGTATGTGATATAAATAACAATAGAATCCCATTAGTCCAGTAAAAAAACAAAACACCCATGATAATGTTTACCTTTTTCATTATAAATCTTTGAGCACATAAGAAAAAATTATCCACATAAGAGAATAAAATTTTCTCAATAAAAATAATAAAAATCTAATAAAATTAATTTGTAGAAAAAGAAGGCATAAAGAAAACTTTACATTGAAAAATAAACCTTTCACATTTAAAATATTTTATACTTTCATTACTAAATGAAATAAAAATAATTATGTAAGAACCATTAGCAATAATAAAATTTTATCTTGGAACAACATACTCAAAACCAATTTTCACTCATTTTTATCCAACATTGGAAATAACCAATCCCTATTTAATCCCATAATAATAAACTTCTAGGTTATCTCCCACATTTTACACAATAAAAACTAATAATTACCCAATGCATTGGAGAGATACATTAGAATCAACCATTATCCTCTATAATTCCAAATTAACATTTCATAAACATAAAATTTGTAATTTTTTATTTTTTATCATAAATCTATTGAAAAACTCAATATAACCCATAAGAAAAAAATATATTTATTTATCTCATAATAATAATTTGAAATACTCATTTCATATGAAATAAATGTAAACTATAAATTATCATAATAAAATGAATATTATATTACATGAAAACCATTAGCACTTATAAATTAATACTTTCAAATAAGAAAAGAAATAACCATGGTGAGATTTGTTCAAGATGTATATGTTACAAAAAATTCTTTTATAAATTTGTGAAAATAGTCAAAAGTTATTCTTATGAAAAATATAAAAAACCTAAATTCTTAAACACTTAAATAAATTATATAGTAATTAAAATTTTCATTTATCAATCTTAGAACATAAATAATAAATATTTTAAAATATTTTAAAATAACATGGACAAGGAATAAATATTATTTAAAACATTTAAAACAATATTTTTAAAGAAAATTACCTTACATGTTTTTAAATATAAAGAACATCAAACGAGTAAACAATAAATGGATTTTATTAATTAATGATAATATAAATTTATATGGTAGATTATACCGAATAAAAAGTTAAACTAAGGGTGAAAATTTTATAGATATCAAAGAATTGATATTGAGACAAGAAATCCATTATCTTGATTCCCACCTTTCATTATATTGTGATGTACCCTCATGAGTTATACATTAATACTAATTTTATATTATCTCCAAAAAAATTCATATTAAATATTTTTTATTAATATAGTATCATGTATTACCATTATTTATTTATTTACATAATAAATTGAGTTTATGTCTGAAGTTTTGAGATCATTTGGTTTTCAACATCTATATAATTTTGGAGTGTTGACCATGGTCTAGAAGTTGATTATTCCTTCATCTCCAAAAAATTAAAAATTTTATAGTTAACATGTTTATACATTAAATATAATTTTGAATTCAACCATGTAAGTAGTTTAAGAAAATGTAATATCATTCTCTTATGGTGATGGTAGTCTATAAATATGCATGAATAATGTTCTCATTTTTATATTTGGTTATAAATAGATAAATTAGAAAATATTTAAATTTTTCAAATTCAAAAATTATTTCATATAGTTTATGTTTAATCATTAATTAAATTATAAGGAGAATCCATGTGAGGAATTAATAAAAAATTAATCACCTCATAGATGTTGTAGTCTATAATTATTCATAAGAGACATTATCATTTTCCTATGGGTGGAATGTTAAGAATGTAAGTAATACTGTATATTAATAGAAGCATAATTATTTCATAAGTATCATATTATTTCATAAAATTTATCATGATTACCATCCATTTGAGTAGTTAATGAAAAATGAAACACATCGCTTCTTGGAGTTGGAAGTCCAGAGGTTTTCATGAGAAAAGTGTTTATTTTCCATTTGATGGAAAATATAGTGGAAAATGGTTTTAAAAGTGATGTAAAAAATTTATTTATATTGGATGTAATGATGTTATTATATTATAATGGTTATTATTGGTTTGAAGAAGATATAAGAAGAAATAAAATTAAAATATATTTGTAAAAACAGATACCTCCTCTTTTGATATCCCCATTTTGATTGAGTTTAATGACTTTGGAGGAGTGGTTTAATGTAACTCTAGAGGCTTAGGGGTATAAAAATGGAATTTAAAATAGTTATTTAATTTTTTTGAAAAATTAACTAATTATTAGATATGTATTGAAAGGGTATAAGTGATTTATTTTTTTATAGTTAAAAATCAATTTCATTTCCACAATTTATCAATCTTTAATTATCATGTATATAATTTTTAGAATTTAAAAGTGGAAAATAAATGTACTATTCAAGATATTATCTAAATTTTACCATTTATTTGAATAATTATAATGTTTTTAATTTTATATTTATTATGAAGTAATTTTGAAACATCATATACCATTAAGTGTTATTTACAAGACTATCCCCTAAATCTGAATTTATAGGCATCAATATAAAAATGAAATTTGAATATAAATTCTTTCAAAATCGTTAATAATATATAATAATATATTAAATAAATATAAAACCATAATAGTACCAAATAATATATATTTTAGTGTTTTTAAAATTATTTTCATGATTTTTATACTACATACACAAGCACTGCATCACTGTTATGTAAATATTCTATGAAATTATACAATCAAAAAAAATTAAAAAATAAATCACTCTCATTAATATAGATTATTATTAGTAAAATTTTAATCTATATTAAAATATATATCATATTTATCACTATCCATATCATGAAAAAATAATAAATTAGAGAGTGAAACTTTTTCCCTTACTCTTAATATAGTATGATATAAAGGGCATGATCAATCAAAAGAAAAAAAATTACATATTTTTGAAGATAGAATGATTATGGTAAAATTAAAACCTTACAATGAAATAAATTAAAGTTTTTTTATTGATTTGGAGACCTTATACCATTATTTTAAACTCCTTTAACCCAATTAACCATTTATCATGGTGATAAAAATTTACAATGGTCACTATTCAATATAACTGAAAAAGAAAAGGACTAAAATACCTAATTTTAGCATGAAATTTAAAAATATAAAAAATAATATTTCATTTTTAATTTCCTGATTCATTTTAAATTACTTTTAATATAATTTTACCAAATTTAGTGAAAAAATATTTTTAGAAAATGATTATTTTAAGAAAAAAATTGATTTAATACCAAAATCAAGTCTAATGTTGATTACCATAGGATTAATTGGATTTTTTTATCAAAATGAAACTTATGTAACTTTTAATAAAATACAAAACCGAATAAAACATTTAAATTAATTTCATGAAAATTAAATAAATGATAGATTTTCAAAATCAGAATTTTAACTATTCAACAAAAATCAAAATTTTTAGTAAAAACCCAAAAATTTGTTTTAAAATTGTTTTCAAATGATTATATAAAATATTATATCCACATTAGAAAATAATTTTTTTAAATTTCTATATATTAAAAATAATATACACACTGAAAATGTAAGAAAAATATTTTATGAAAAAATATATTTTTTATAGTATAAAATGATTTTGTATCCATTACATGTCTCTAAAACACCATTAGATGAGACTTATTTTATTTTATTAAATATATTATCTAAATTTTTAATTAATATCAATAATCTATAATGATTATCATAATTAAATTTAATAAAAATATTTTGCAAAAATATAATTGTCTTCACAAAAAATAACTCTTTTTAACATATATGACCTCTTTTAAAATAGAGTTATTATTTCCTTAAAATTAAAATGAAAATTTTCATTAATAAAAAATTATCAACATATATTTCATAAAACAGTTTCACTTTTTCATACCCTCTAATAAAATGGATAGGTTCTAATAATCATAATTAAATAATAATTTTTTATATTATTTTTTAATTTTTCATTATCAATATATATTTCAGCATTATATGTGTTACATATCATGTCCCCCATACAAGTAGTTAATCTTATTACATGTCACACAACTAAGTATGTCTATGTATTTCCTCAATCTAATTCAATCAAGTCCATAAATGTATTTTCTATTTATATGAGTTGAAAAGTACCATTTGGTTGAGTTTCAATTGACAACCTAATCACCAATATACCCTACAACCACTTTATTAGAGAACCCTTATGGGTTAAATTATAATATAATCAAATTATGAAGTTTCTCATGGTAGTAATTCCACAAACCCTAGTTAATCTAGATTTATAATAAGCACACACCCCTTACTAAATCAATGATTGTATAACATTTCATGCGATATACATTGGTGGGTGTGTCTAAATAATAAATATTTACCTATTAACCTATGATTATATTGTCGGTATATCATGTAAAACACATTGTATAATTTATAATAATTTAATCCTTTAAATAATAATATATCATCAAAACCCATAATACTCTATGATGATCATCCATCAAGGATAAATTAATTAAATAATTTTAGGGAATATTATCACTCCACATATCATGAAATATAAATTTTAGGAGTCATGAATTAATTTTAAATGGAGATGTACAATACTATAGTATCATGATACATTTTACTACCATGACAGATAATCTCTTTTGTATCTTATACCAAGATATTTAACATGAAACTCTTGATTTTTCTATGATAATGGATTTTTACTTGTTTATCAATTTTCTATTATATATCCACATAAATAATCCACCCATCACCACTCCCAATGATATATCATATAAAATAATACTTGTGGAGGGTTTGTTTGATCCATTGGTTATTTTGGGGTTCATTATCCCATAAAATAGCTCTATTATTATCACAATAATGATTTATTATACCTTCATTTCTAGGAACCACCCTCTGTTTAGAGATAAAATTATTAATAAAAAAAATCCATCATATAATTTGATGTAATTATGTACATTTCATCTATTATCAAGTTCTCTATTTCGACTTTTTTGAAAATCATTAAACTGATAGCACTACTATTTAATTAAAATACTAATCCATATAGATAACTCATATTATCATTTTCAGAATATAAATTATATTCAGTTGTACCCTTTATAATGAGCTTATCGTCTTTCCTAATGACCAAGAACAAATCCTTAATTCTTATTATGTACTTAATGATGTTCTCAATAATAATATATTGAATCTCACTATGTTTGGATTGAAATATACTAATAATGATCAATATATAAATAGTTTCTATTTGAGTGTATAATATTGCGTATATGATGGATCCTATAATGGTCAAATAAATAATTAAATCCATCCTTTTTAACACTCTATAATGATCATGAATTTCATTAGTTTTATTCTATAGAACACTAGTTAAAAAACCTATTTTGATTACTCAATGATAATCCAATTAAATAATTTATCAATATAGGTGATATATCTTAGTCTAAGAAACCTATTAGATCTATCTATATAAATATTCATACCGATTATGTAGGCTTCTTTATAAATGGATTTCGTCTAGGGTAATGCTCACAATCACATATTTAAATAGTTTAATGTTGAGAAACTATTTCTGATAAGTAGTATTTTATACATATAAAATATTATAAATCCTATAACTCTCACATGAATCCTATTGGATGCTTAATAGTCATCCATGTTTTTTTTGAAAAAAACTCTTGGATTTCTTCATCAATCCAAATCATCAAGCATGAAAAAGCATGATTTAACTTATAAATAGTCTTTTAGAACTCACAAGCTTTATAATATTCATTTATCACTTTAAATAAATAAAGATACATTATATATTTTTCCATTATTAAGTTCTCATTAAGGAGGGTGGGATTTTCATCCCATTTATATATCTCATAACTATGATGAGTTTAAAAGGTAATAAACAGATGAACAGATTATATCATCACAACTAATGAAATTGTATTTTCATTGTAAATATTATGAATCTATTTGTATCCCTTTTTAATGAAGAATGAATTATAAGTTGAAACTCTACCATCCATGTTGGTTTTCAGGTAGAAAAACCAATGGTGACCTATAGGTTTCACCCCTTCAGGTGTATCCACCAAGTTACAATATTTTTTAGTATACATAGATACCATTTTAGAATCCATGGTTTTAACTACATCATATATTCAAAAAACTATGAATGGTCTCTCAATAAGTAGTTATTTCATCATATATAATTAATACCTCATTATCAATTTCTAAAATAAATATATATCTAATGATATATTGGAATATGTTACCCAACCTTTGAATTTCTTGTATAAATTAAGTTAGTTATTCTTCAACAACTATTTTTCAAACTGGCTGATTTTCCATCAGAATAACACTTCCTATTTGTTGATCTTTAACTTATCCACTTTTATCTTTCATCAAACTATATTCTAAACATATTTAATCTTCCAAGAGAACACCATGATATGACAAAAAAACATTGTTCTCAGTGTAATTATAGATATAATAGCCCACACATTTTTTTGGAAAACCAAAAAATAATCCTTTCAATAATTTGGGGGTATGTTTATCAGAATAAAAAAGACATGAATAAAATTTTAAATCCAAAAATACACTTAAAAGATATATCAATATTTTTCACTCTCCATATATTATATGTTATCTTCACAAATACTTTAGATGGAATGCACTTAAGTGGGAATACAAAAATATTAATAGAATATCCTCAAAATGAAATTACAATGTCACAATAACCCATAAATGATGAAACCATGTATGGAAGGGTAAAATTCATCCTCTTAGGCACACAATTCTATTGTGGAGTTATATGAGGAGTGAGTTTTAAAAAGATTCCATAATTTCTTATATGATCAGTGGCTTCTTGAATCAATTATTCACCACTTAAAATGGTTTAGGTAATCTTAACAGTTATTCAAATTGATTATGTAGTATGTTATGAAACTATTCAAACTTTTAAAAAGTTTTACACTTCTATCTCATCAAAAACCCATAACCATAAGAAATAAAATCATCAGTGAAGGTTATGAAGTACCTAAACCCGCTAATTTATTGTCAACTCATTGTACTATATACATTACAAAGTATATGATCGATTAATTGACTATGCCTATTACTTTTTCCACAAAAATTTCCTTGGTCATTTTCTTCTAATAAAAAGGCATGCAATTATGAAAGGATTCACAATAAAAGGATTTAAAAAATTAATCTATATCGGGTTTTAGATAAATTTATTATTTATATGTATAACATGAAAATTATAAAGGTTGTTGGGATAAGAATCAACCATAAAATTTTTATTTTAAATGATGTAGACAAGATTATCAATATCCGTAATTTATAATATGTTTACCATAATACTTATTCTATACAAAATATCAATCATATATATGTATAGAGAAGAAATATTATTATTCATATTTAATGAAAATAACATGTTTCTGAAAATGATATATAACAAAATTTCTCTATATAGTGAGAACACAATAAAATTAATCCAATACCAAAACTAATCTACACAGTATAATTATATTAAAATTGTTGATCATCAATGACAAAGATATTAATCCATTGTCGACATGTTGATCTACTTCCCCATTTTTAATTTTATACTATCCTTTGAGAGTGTGTTTATCATAAAACATTTTTCATGAACACATGGTACCTAATATCCATTAGTCCAAGTTGAATAAATTTATATATATAACATTCATAATCAAATACGAAATATTATTCTAATTTGAGAACACATCCCAACCATAGATTCCAATTTTGAATTTTTTTTATACTTCATGCCTACAATAGATCTAATAATGATATGCACAAGGCATGAGATAATTTAAAAAATATATATTTATAAGTGAGTATCATGTTTATATATATTAATAAGGGTATTTTAATGAATTTACTCCTCCATAAGCTGATGACCCCATACGTTATATCTATTTAGTGAGCCAATAACCGTATTGCAACATGACTTAAACAGGTTTGAGAATATAAATAATACATGACAATATTTTATTAAAAATAATTATCAGTTATATCACATATGATTCTTGTATATGTGAGTATATGACTCTTTATCTAAATCTAACTTATGTATTTCCCAAACTATATCCCTATACAGTACTAAATATTAATGTTTCCCAACAAAGTGTAACTCAATGTAAATTCCATGAACAAGGTACCTAAAATTTTTGGTCACATTATTAATTTATTTCCATTAAAAAGATAATCCATGGGAACATTACTATTAGGGCCACCCGTACATTATAATCTTGGTATTGACATGTTATTCTTTGTATGGAATCCCACAAAAATTATTTAAAGGGTTCTTTTTAATGTCTGACTAATTTAATATGCATCAGATGCATATTAAGGTCATAACATTTTCATCATTTGAAATCATTATTATATCATGTTATATTCAGTTATGGATTCATGTTTCTAATGATTTTGATTAAAAATACCTATTCCAACTACCAAGTTAATATGTTAAAACTATATTAATGTGTAATTATTTAATAAACCCCTAATTTGAACTACTCACTAAATAATCGAAGATATTCATACATATCAAAATGAATTATATTTATAAGGGAAATGAATTTTTATTTTAAAAATTTATAATTACATGAAATTGATAATCCCCGTATGATTAATCATAGAGACACATATAGCCCCCCAACATTTCAAGAGTTAGGAATAAGTTTCCATGAATGTGGAAAGTCTGACACAATGTCACACTTCCTGGGGATACATTACATATGATATAATTTATTTCATCAAAACTATAATACCTAATATTTTTAAAATATATTAGGCATATAAATTTAACCTAATAACATTAATTATTAATCAAAGTCATGGTACATAAAAACTCCATATTAAGTTATCATACCTAGAATTCAATGTTTGGAATGAATATTTATGGAAAGTGATTTATCACAAACACTAATGAAAACATATATTCAAACTCCCTGAATAATTTAAGTAAAATCCCAACATGTGTACCAAAAAACAATTCCCTAATAATATGGTTCATATTCCCTCAAGCACACCTCCCAATGTGCCATTGGTTGTTGAATATAAATAAGGTCTTATGGTGTGAATGTGGGGATACTATGCCCTATTGTTATAGTGTAATGTAGCAGTATAATCATATCAATCAATAGTGAATGAATAATATAAATCACTAACTAAAGATAAATAACCATAATACTGTATTAGTAAATAAGGAAAAGGTAGTTCCATGTACACTATGATGATCATGTCATGTATGTAATCAAAATGGAAAGCATTAGATGGAAACAAAAAACAAATATATTACATGAATCAAATTTCAAAAAAGGAAAAAAATGATCAATTCCAATGAGCATCACAAGTATATATCGATCATGTGCTACCCTGTTCCTATGAACAACCAATAAATCATCATAAAGTGTAGTCTTTATTAGGTCCCTACCTGCATCCATGAAGGTTTTCTAGTTACCCAATAGTGGCCTAATTAGGGTGTGGGATAACAATAAGTATATCAATACCAACAATATATTTATTTAGAACAGTATGTGTAAAAAATAGAAGTAGTTTTGAAATAAATCATTGCTATAATAGTAATGAAAGAAACGTGTCTTAGTAGATGTAATCATGAATAGTGAAAATGGCACGCTATGAACAATAATCAAGAACATGTAAACAAGGTCAACAGTAAAAAAATAATGATATTTTGATACATTCAATTATAAAATTTGTAATAAAATACCCACACCAGTTCTATCTTTAAATAATGATAAATATCCCCAATAGTTATTTCTTGTAATCAAGTGTATAAAATTCAAAAAAACCTATATTAATTAATCTTGTGTCAATCCATGAAGGTCTGGATATAGGATATAGAAGAGCAAGGAATATCTATCATGTTCATGGAGTATCTCAATCGAAACTGGTAAATACATGGGTGAAGTCTAAGGAGCATGTAAAACTAGATTGTCTAATGAAAGTCCTTGTAAAATAGATCCAATGGATTCTAATGTTCTTTGAATACTATAGAATCCAGATCAAATGAGTAGAAATTTCCAAGTCATCCACTACAGAAATCAATACGGATCCATGGATTAGAAATATTTAATGAATCTAATTGAATAATTATACAAGGAACATGTACAAGTTATACTCTACAATTATCAATTAATCAATCATTATGATTAAAAAATGCTTTATTCCAACCCATTCGATATTTTTATATGAAACATTTAACCATTTTAATCTTATAAAATCACATGAAAATGATGAAAAAACCTTCTCCTATTAATTAAATTAAATCATTTCCTTTCATTTACTAATGAGAATGTAAAAAAAATATTCCCACAACCATAAATATATCATTAAATTATCATTATGGCTTCCATTGGAATTTTTGATCCCACACACACCCAACATGGTGGTATCACATGGGGAAACAAGGAAACAACCCATGGGTGACTTAGGTTGGGGATATCAACCTCAAATGTTAAAAAGTAACTAAGTGGTAAACCTATTATGATTAAAAAAAATTACACATGGAATTGAATTAAATTTAGGGTAATGAAAAAATGTCCAGTTTCCAAAAAAAAGGTAACTAGGAATATAAAACCACAAACATTGAGGGAAAGGTATAGACCACCAACCGTAGGTCTATAGTATAACAATCATCCAATAAAGACCTTTGATTTGATCTATATTGAGAGAAATAATAATAATGGATGAACACCCTAGAAATAGGGAATATCGTCTTTCACCAAAATATATCTTCCTAAATGAAGACAAATGAATAATGTCACACATGGAGAATAGAACTCCCTAGTGTGGATCCAATGGGACAATTGATGATTTAATATGATTCCATATGATGAATCAAGAGCCAAGACTACCTTGAAGGATTCAAATGGGGATCCCAAATCCATGGAGCTGATCTTCTACAATGAGGAGTAAATTATATTTTAGTTTTAAGTAATTTTATTGAAAAATAGTCATTTATCACATTTTAACTGGGCTGAATGGTTTTTCCACACGGTTGTCCAAACCATGCGCTAACCATGCACCCCAAAATGTCTCTATAGGGAACCTTCATGGTTCTTGCACATGGATATGAAACCTATTCACAAACCATTCTATAATCAACTATCCACTATCACCCCTCATATGGTCATGGAACATGGTTAGACAAATTGTGCTCCAACCCAGAATTTGGCATCTGCATAAAATTGTAGGTGATTATATACTGGCATGTAGCCCTTTTTTCATGGGTAGAGAAAACTATGCACCCCCTATTACCTTATAAAATGACTTTTATGGTTTCCTCATACCATGTAGCCTCAGTTCCATGGTTTTTACTAATCATATGATCCATTTTCCTTTTCCAAAAACCAGGCCCTCTTGATTTTAACAATCCTAAGATACCTATAAAACTCCAATGATCTCATTAGGTACTAACATTAGGTCAAAACGAAGGAGTTAAACCAAAATTAAATTTATCATTACATCATAGAAAAACTAGGGATCTTATATTATACTCCCTTAAATCCATTTTCCATTGAATGTCCCTTCCAAGGGTTGTAGATAATCATTTGAGAATAACTCCAGCCAATGGGCATGTACGTCAAACTCCATATCCCACACATCGTCTTGTAAATGGTTATGTTTCCATATCACCCATACTAGAGAAATTGAATAGCCATAGAGAACCTTTGTTCTCCTATCAACGATACGAATATGATGATCCTTTAAGGATTCATATACCTGTAGCTCAATCTCATCCTACTAATGAGCAGGATATTTGTATGAGTGATAATGACATAGATGAGATACATGGAATACATCATGCATGGATCAATACATCTAAGGTAATTTAATCTGACATGCTATAGGCATGACACTCTCAATATTCTCGAATTTTCTGACATATCAGAATGAAATCATACCTCATATTTTAATCCAACTATCTCATAACCTCAGTGTGATATATAAAAAGACCCAATTATATCCTCGAACTATAGAGGTCGTCGATAGTGATAGGCTTTAGATTTTAGTTAAATTATTCAACATTCATCCACTTTATGATCAACTAGGCCTACTCTGATTTCTTCTCCTTGATATGTGGTCCATGAAATGCTGCCACCCATTCCAATAATTATTATTCAAGGGATCGGCAAAGAAAACCATAAAAATATTTATATGGTTACATCTGTATAGTATCCTCATATCTATTATTAAATGTGATTTCAACCATGCTTATGTGCCTCTCCCAAGATACCTCGAAATCAAGGATACATTTATTAAGCATGTGATCCAAACCCTACATAGAGCACTCCAACTGGCCATTAGTATGTGTTGGTGTGTCATCCTAAACAACCCCTAGGAATCAAATTTCTGTTATAAATTCATTAAAATTTTAGAAGAAAAACAAGTGTCCCTCTCTAAAACAATGTTTTTAGGACCCCCTTGAAGGAACACAATCTCATAGATATATAATTTCTAATGATCATCCACTAAGAAGGTATCCCTGATCGGAAGGAAATTAGTGACCTTTATGCGCCTATCCACATTTACCCTTAAAACATCACTACCTTGAGGTAACATCATCAACCTAGTCATGAGATTTATCAAAACATCATCGCATTTTATTATGGTATTGGATAACTACTATAAAATTCCTATTGTTCACTTATTTTATGCATTCACTTACAGAAAGGTGGAACACCTCATGAAAAAACTAGATGCCTCACATTTCATCTCTAACTACCAATACATGAAATGTAATTCTTAGAAAATCTTGGTAACATTGGGATGTACTACACAAGATGATGAATGAAATTATTATATAAGCTCCTCACCTATGTCTGCTGTAACTCAAACATTACCATGAATACATTGGATTTCATCCTCACCTGTATTCCAACTAGGAGGTGGGTCCTCACCGGCCACACTCTCCCGTAAGACTATGCCCTCATCATTATATAATTAACTCTTCCTCACTCTATCCAAAAGAGTAGAGGTCACAACTATGGATGAGAGAAAATTTCTCCCATCAACAACCTGTACCACCAAGTGCATATATAAAAACAATGCCATAGGCTTCCACTCACTACTACCTCCTGAACTACCTGTTTCTATGTCATCCTACTCAGTGCATCGATAACTACATTACCCTTTATAGCTGTATTGGAAACCTCTATGTTAAAAGTATTTAGGTATTTAACAAACCTTTATTACCTTAGATTAAAATAACATTGTGTAAAAATGTACTTGAGGATTTTATAGTCTTTTTATAACACAAAACGTTTTCTTGGAAAATAATTCCTCTAATAGTGCAAAGAAATATACCAAAATAGATAACAGGAAATTTTGTGTTTGGTAATTCTTATCGTGTGATTTCAAATGCTGAGTACCATATGGAATGAATTTCTCCTCTTGAGTCATAATTTATCCATGCCTGATACCAAATTCATCACAATAAACAATGTTTCTTCTTCCCGATATTTGAAAAATCGGGACTGGAGATGTAGACATTCTCTATTTCTTCTTCAAAAGGGATGTAGGTATCTGACCATATGAATATAACACCCTTCTTAGTCATGCCCATATGAGGTGCTACTAAGAATGAAAAGTCCTACATGAAATGCCTGTAATATCCTGCTCATCCCTAAAAATACCATTATACAATGACATTCATGGGTTTATCCTATGAAACTACAACTCTCACTTTTTCTGGGTAAATTGACACACTTCTCTCTGAGATTATATGACCCATGAAGTGAATCTATTCCATCTAGAAGTGTACTTTGTGAGGTTAAAATATAACAGATTCTCTATAAGTGTATCCAAACTAATCTTAAAATATTTTTCTAGGAATTTTAAAATATGAGAAAACACCATTATATCATCCATGATTACAATGCAAATGAATCCAAATAAAAATAGAAAACTAAGTTCATCGGCACCATAAAACTACTTGCACATTTATGAGACAGAAACACAAATCCAAATACTTATTTGACCATACCTTCAATGAAAATATATATGTGGTATTTCTATTGAAGAAACACTCATATGAGGATTGTCATTCCCCAGATCCTAAATACCCAGAGTTGGTGCCATACAGAGGATCAAATTTGGTTCAGGATATGAGAAACAAGCTACTTCTAAAATATTTATTTAGTAAAAACTGATACTTGAAATTTTTTAATAAAAACGTAGGGTGAGAATATAAATTCCAAGTACGGGGATTTAAAATAAACCAATATAACTTTTTAAAATAACCCTTAAACCATTTCTTGAAACAATCTTCTTAAAGATAATCTATAACACAGATAACATATCATAAAGGAGCTCAATTAAAAACATGCTAACAGAAATCCAAGGATTCATGAATCAAATATTGGAATGCTCATTTTTTGTAACAAATAAAACACATTCTAAACATGTATGACATATTCATATGAGAGAAAAAATTAAACAGTCATGAGTAATGAATAATCAGAGTTTCGCGTAAAGGTAATAACTTCAATTTCATACACTAAATTCTAAATTACTGAGTGCTAAACATATGTCATGCCATAAGATTTTACTTTTTGATACTCATATGTACTGGCTCTTAACTATGTACATTTTACTAGTTTAATATCAATTTGGTTATTATCATACACATAATGAGGGAATGTATAATGCCAGACTTTAATTCTTGGGTCAAATCCTCGTGCCAATACCTAGTGGATAACTGTAACCGGGCCCGGACCTGGAGAGAATCTGTAACTAGACTCCATCCTGGAGAGCCTCTATAACCGGACTCCATCCCAGAGGGTCTTCTATAACCAGGTTTCAACTCAGAGGGCTTACTTTTACTGGTCCCCAACCCGTAACAAACTAGTCCAAAACATTGGTCATATGTTTAATAAGGCCATGTATCCAAAGTGTCCCATAGAACTTTGAATACCTAATTCCATGTCTTTTATTTTGGTTGTCCAATAAAACTCCAAATAATTACACTCTTAATTCATTATTAGAAGTGATAAATAATAAGTAGTTTGATTTATCACATATATTAATAACATTACAACTGATTCCATAAACATCCAATGCATTACATTTCATGTTTATAACTTTGGATAGGTATTGTTTATGATAAATTCATGTGATGATAAAAATAAATGACATTGGAATAACTTATAATATTTCCTTTATTATTTAAATAACAATTTTCCCAACGGCATGAATAAACTAGTAAACATTCTTTGTGCATGCGATGTTAATTTAAAACATTCAAGTAATGGGGTTACCACCTAAAATGATAGTTTCTTATTTCTTCCAAATACTTGATTCATTTAAATGATTATTTATAGTTTAAAATGAATATGTATGAATTAATACAGAAGTCATTTTTACACAAAGCATGTGCTGGTAAATGGTCACGTCTTATTAAGTGGTCATGCCCTATGTTGCATAGCATATAAGGCCAACTAATTTACAATGCATCATTTGTTTTATGTAATGCATATATTTAATTAAACATATCAAAAACTTAATTTAATGACCGAAGTTTATTTTAGGCCAAGTGAATTTGGAATATGATTAAAAATTATAGGTGCATAAATATATCTAGATGTATATATATATATAAAATATGTATATGTTTCTCCCACATACATCGCATTGATGTAAATAGTTGTCGAGTGTATAATCAAATAACTAAAAATATATTTTTATGTCGAGGATAATCTTGTTTCCGCATACTTATATTCATGCACATATATATGTTTTTCATGAATTTAAATTCGACAAATAAAATGTATAAAATATCCTTCATTGGTTTTCAGTAGGACAAATTGAGAGAACAATTTCAATTATATAAATAAATTTTTTGATCATTGAATATTTTAAAATTAACCATCTTCCCTAACAGCAGATTCTTAAATCATATAACATAATTATATATATATTTAATCCTTGAAAATTGTTGTGTTGTCTAGCTCAAACAATTTGATATTACACACTTTCAATATTAATTATATCAATAACATTATTTAAGGGTTGAAATCATCTTCTAAAATTCATAAAATAGATTTGGTTTGAGTCACATTAATTTGTTTATATAAATCTATGTATATGATTATATACTATGTGTGTAATCATGTTTGCTAATATAAGAACACCTGATAGAACTAAAACTGGGTGGATTACAATCACATGGGTGTATGAGTAATAAATATACCTATCCATTTGAACTTAAAACCCTTTTGGAACCCAAGTCTTTATTTAATGATTGTAAATCGTCTTTCATATCATCAAATAGAAATAGATTTAATTATGTGTGTATGTCCGAATATACACTAAGTGTATAAAAAATAATTATAAATTAAAATAACCCTTAAATAATGTACACATAAAATAATAATTTTTATATGTGTACATATATATATGTATATGTATATACACACATATAACTACCGTAATATGATCAAATTACACCCTCACAAACCATAATATTTAGAGATAAAAACATAAAATTTAAAACTATTATCATTTAAAAAATTCCAGGTTAAATAAATAGATATGGTTTTGTATATATATATATACACGTATAAAATTTTATAACAACATGGTCTAAGAAAAAAAATTAAAATCCTTTCAATACATATATTTTAAAATCATAACCGAGTTCGGAAAATAAGATGTTATAATGAAATATATAGATTCATATAAACATTTATACACAAGTATATTTGTGTATACCACTGTAAAAAAACTAAGAAAACAAAATTGACCAAATTAGTTATAAGATTAAAAAATATATATTTAATTAAAAATATTAAAACATAACCCTTACAAGTCATAAGGTCGTAAAATAATCATTCGAGACAAATATAATGAACCCTTACCTAAAATGCAGTAAGAAAGTGTAGAATAATTTCTTGTCGTTATACATGTATTCAAGAACCCTCTAGACATACTAAGATGAAAATTAATTTTCACCAAGGTTTGAGAGCTAGGGGCTCCAAACACATACCAACATAGGTTGTTTTCTCCATTCATTTTCACACAAAATCTAGTATTTTATAACTAAAAGATCTATTGTGTGTAAACACAAAAACACAGTGTGAAAAGCAAGATGTGTTTGTTCTCTACGTTTAGCATGTGGGAAATAAAATAATTACATTGACATAGACAGAACATAAACAAAGACAGAATATAATATAAAAATGTATTCTTCAAATAATTGGTAAATTGGATTCATCAAAATAAATAAATCATCACATAAAGTTATACATATTCAAAGTAAAATAAACAATAAAACAAAGATAATAAGATTCTAAATACTTTGATCAAATTTCAAGATATTCAAAACCAAAATAGGACAAAACACTAATAGAGAATCAGAAAACCTACCTTTGTAGGCTGAAGAATAATCAGATAGTAATATTATTTCATTGACGAAGAAAATCGCAACCTAGATCCAACTCAAACCTAGGCCGCGGTTTGGGACCCGAAATCACTCAGATCATCCTTTACAGAAGACGAACCCCTGTGGGATCTCCTAAATAGTCCCGACCTCCACCTCCACATCCACCAGAAGTAGATGAAACACTTTCTTGGTTTCTTCTCTGCCAGTGCCAAACGAACCCAAGGCCGAGCCTCCCTCACATGAGACTGTCCCTGTTTGCACAACTTCTACTGCAAACGCCCCATGAAGACCCCCGATGAAGGGTTGCTGAAAACCCTAAGTGCCTACCCACGGACGCATGTGATCCCGAATTCCCTTCATAGGGTTTCTATCTTTTTTCTCACATTCAATTTAGTTTATTATTATTATATCTTTATCATTTATTTACTTAATATTATATTATATTATTAATAACTTTAAAAGGTCAAAAGTCTAATAAAGCTATTTATATTTTAAACATTTTTTATCAATACTTTACTAAAATTAATGTTTATTATTATCAAATCCCTTGGAATAAAATATATTTATATATTTCATATCATATTCTTATAATGTTATAATTAAACTAATTATTTAAAATGTATTATAATAATAATTATAAAAAGTCGTAATATTTAAGCTTTAAAAAAATGTCAATAGTACACACACACACACAAATATATATATTTGATTCAAGATAACAATAATTTTTATCAAACGATCATTCATATATGAAAAATTTTAATCAATCTATTAAAATAGTTTTATAATATATTCTAAATGTTAATAATGTTATAAAACATTAATCCAATATTTAATCTATTAATTTTCATATTTTTGAATATGTATAAAACCAATATAAATATTCATATAGTGGTTTAAGTAACTCTTTTCATAGTTAAAATAGCATAAAATGATATCATTAAAATATTTTAAAATAACAATTTTTTATGTTATGTATAACCGCAATATAAAATTATAATTTTATAATAGTATTTTCATTCAAATCCAATATATATAAAAATATATATATATTCCACATTTTGGAAAATAAAAAAATTAGTTCTATTATTATAATTATTATTTAAAATATTAAATTAAATATTTATTCGACAAGAATAAATTATTTTTGACAATAATAGTTATTTATTTATTCTTTAAACAAATTGCGATATTAATTAATTTGAATTTTGTAGATTGTTCGGACAAAAAAATAAAGCTTCAATATAACTATTACATGAGAAACTTGTTTTTTTGGGCATTACATTGTTCCCCAAAAAATAATTGCATCCTTAAAATTATAAAATGGTCATACACAACCATAGAAATGTCAAAAACACATCACTCATGAGGTTCCTTTACCGGGAAAACCACCAATGGTAGGGTGCTGAAGACCTCATGTGGATCCTTAATGTAGTATTCACTTGCTCGATTTGCTTGGCCTAAACACATTGTGAATAACTAGGGTCTAACCTGTGCCTAATGTACTCATCCTTCCATAAAGAGGAATGATAGGTGTTGAAGATGGAAGGTTCAGAGTGAACGAAATCCATATAAGTCCAACACACCACGTTGTTTTTGAAAATATTGATGTCGTAAAGTTCTCCGTACATACTAAAACTCAGGACCTGGAATAGGTAGCTCGCTCGATGGTCACAATCCATAGAAGCTTCTAGAAGTTTACCTACTCCTGGTAGTTATCATCAAAATTGAAACATATAGAAAGATAGTAATGAAACTTCCCTCTTTGCCTATATGTTTCAAATTGTGCAATTGATATATGGAAATAAACAAAATTGCTTCCTTGGTAAATATGGAGAATGTTTGGGCAGTTCGACACCCGATGGAGTTGTTTACAAGTCATATGTAAGTTGGCATAAGGTTGGTACTCCTCAGAGAATGTCTTGATGATTATAGTCTCTAACAGTTCGGTAGGAAGAGATAAAACATTGGTTGGTGAACTCATTTCTTCTGTTTGAAAATTTTTAAGAAGTCATCACTACTGGAAATTCGGGCTATAGCCACGGTTCTAAAATGTGGCTATAGGCCCTCAAACCGTGGTTATAGGTAATAGCCACGGTTTGAGGAACCGTGGCTAAGTTTGGCATGGCTATAGGCCCAGACCTATAGCCACGGTTCAAACCGTGGATGTATACTTAATGCCACGGTTTCAACCGTGGCTATATTAGATGTCAGACATGCTTTATAGCCACTGTTGGAAACCGTGGAGTTAGGTCTACAGCCACAGTTAAAAACCGTGGCAATAAACAAATAGCCACGGTTTAAAACCGTGGCTATAGGGTGTGCACATACATAAAAAAATACCCCCAACCCCCTGGACACCCCCGGGACACCCCCCTAGAAACCCCCCTGGACACCCCCCTGACACCCCCCTGACACCCCCTGGACACCCCCTGACACCCCCCTGGACACCCCCTGGAAACCCCCCTGGACACCCCTTGGACACCCCCTGGACACCCCCCTGGACACCCCCTGGACACCCCCCTGAACACCTCCTGCACCCCTCCCCTATGCCTTGCAGACCCGCCCCCTGCCCTCCTCCCCACTGCCTTGCAGACACCCCCTGCCAGTCCACCCTGCCCCCTGCCCCCTGCCACCCCCCCTGCCAGCCACCCTGCTTGTCCCCCTGCCCCCTGCCAGTCCCCCCTGCCCCCTGCCACACCCCCTGCTAGTCCCCCTCTGCCACCCCCTGCCAGCCCCCCCTTCCCCCTGCTAGTCCCCCTGCCCCTTGCTAGTCCCTCTGTCACCCCCCTGCCAACCCCCCTGCCCCCTGCCCCCTGCTAGTCCCCCCTGCCACTCCCCTGCTTGTCCCCCCCCGGCCCCCTGCCACCCCCCCTGCGAGCCCCCATGCTTGTCTCCCTGCCAGCCCACCCCCCTTCCCCTGCCATTACCCCCCTTCCCCCCATCCCCCTGCTAGTCCCCCCTTCCACCCCCCGCCAGTCCCCCCTGCCCCCTGTAACCCCCCAGCCCACCTGCACCACCCCCCCCCCCCTCGCAGCCCATCTTCACCAGCCCCCAACCCCAGCCCCCAGCTACACTAGTCCACCCCCAGCCCAGCTGCACCAGTCTCCCCCACCCTCCCCAGCCCCCTGCACCACCCCCCCCCAGCCACCTGCTACCCCCAACCCACCTCCACCAACCCCCCCCCCCCCCCCCGCAACCCACCTGCACCATCCCCCAACCCCAACCCCTAACTGTACCCCCCTAGCCCCCTGCCACTCCCCAGCCCACCAGCACCTGTCCCCCCCCCCCCCTCAGCCCACCTGCACCAGCCCCCAACCCCAGCCCCCAGCTGCACCAGCCCCCCCCCCCCCAGCCCCCTGCTACCCCAGCCCACCTGCACCTGTCCCCCCTCCCGAGCCCCCCTGCACTGGCCCAAGGATCCTACATTGTTTCACCAAGGGGATACATGGTTTAGACTTGGCTATGCGCAACTCATGCTAAAAAATTGTGTGCAATTCAAAATGAACTTAAAATTATCCTCACGAAGGGAGGTCATACTATTTTCCACAAACCATTTACCATAACCATGAAGAGTATGGAAACCTCAAAAATTTCCATGTTCTGACCTGGAACTCCATGGAGATAAAAACCAAAACTCTACTTACCCAAATAATAATAAAATAACTATGCAGTGACATAGGGGATATCATAAACTCCCCGCCATGCTACGTTTCCTCCTAGAATTTCCTTGGTCAAAACTAGAGACAAAGGAAAAGAGATGCAAAGGAAAACAGAACTAGCACACTATGACCAGAATTTTTCTAGTACATTGTATCTTTTACTGCCTCTCTCAATGTCTCCCAACATTGTGCAAGTCTTACCACTTCCGATCTACGCATTCACGTTACACATTAGGGGGTGAAACAAGATAAAACAGAACTAGCACAGTAAACTGCAAATAAGTGAAATCTTGGTGTGAAGTGATGTAAATGTAAAAAATCTCACATTGTTGTGCCCTATGACACCTACTAGACCCCCTTGACACCCCCTAGACCCCCTGGACACCCTCTAGACCCCCCTGGACACCTTCCACTAGACACCCCCACCCTTGGACACCTTTCACTGGACACCCCATGCCCCCTGCTAGTTCCCCCCTGCCACCCCCTGCTTGCCCCCTGCTAGCCATCCCCCTCCCACCCCTTGCCACCCCCTTGCTTGTCCCCTGCCTTTCCCCCCCTGCCCATGCTAGTCCCCCCTGCCACCCCCCTGCCAGCCCCCCCTACCCCTGCCCCCTGCTAGTTCCCCCCTGCCACCCCCTGCTTGCCTCCTGCCATCCAGTCCCCCCCCCTTGCCACCCCCTGCTTTTCCCCTGCCTTTCCCCCCTTCCCCATGATAGTCCCCCCCTTCCAGCCCCCCCTTCCCCTGCTAGTTCCCCCCCCCCCCTTGCCACCCCCTGCTTTCCCCCCTGCCAGCCAACCCCCCCTGCCCCCTGCCAGTCCCTCCCTGGCACCCCCTGCCAGTCCCCCCTGCTAGTCCCCCTGCCAGCCCCCCCAGACCCTGGACACCCCAGGATAGACCCCCCCGCCCACTGGACCCCCTAGACAACAGATGGATGTCATGGGCTATTGCTAAAAGACTAAATCCGGCTGATGAAATCAGCAGTAAGTAAGAATAGGTAAATGAAGAAAAATGAATAAAATTTTCCCAATATACTTGGGGAATTTTATTCATCAGCAGGAAGAAGAACAGAAGAACGGTAGCTGAGAGTTCCTTCCCCGGAGGTGGAGAATGATTTTTTTACATAGGATCTGTCTAATATTTAATGGATGAAATAGGGAGAGTAAATTAAGTACCTCATTACAAGTGGCAGCATCCAACAATTATAGAGATAACCATTCAAATATTATGTGATTCATGTACAATAAAATATGCCAGACAACTCCAAACCAATGTTTCCAGTTGAATTGATCCTTTGTACCACCTGCTATGCACGTTTTGTAGAAATATGGATGAGAGGCAGCGCTGAGAGGAGATATAGTTTAGGAATGAGGAAATACGAAAAATTATAGAGATAACCATTAAATGTTTCTCTAAGGAGGAGTAACCGCCGCAGGGTGTCGTCCTGGAGCAGGGCCAAATCACGGCGTGATCGCGGCGTGACCACAGCGTGACCGTAACGTGACCACGACGTGACCGCGGCGTGACCGCAGCGTGACCACAACGTGTTGGCCCGGTCCAGCGACCTCCCCCCTGCCTGGACACACCTCCCCCCTATCTGGACACCCCCTCCCCCGTCTGGACACCCCCCCTACTATCCCAAATCTATAATCCCACTTACCCTAAAAGACAAGAGTGACCCCAAAAAGAGATTTAAAATGAACTCAAAAATGTGAAAATTCAATCTAGTATATAACACAGATCATTCTATCTATTCAAATAATAATGTCAAATACCTCCAGATCATGCACTAAGAGATCCCACACCACTTCAAAGTTTGAAACCATCACATAACACACATGAAATTTAAAACATCACATGGACCTCTTTACTAAAGGCATGTATGGATCCAACAAGAATTATATAGTATTTGGATTTAAGAACTACATTTCAACTAAAATTGATGATATAAAAGAATGAGTAACATCAATACCAATTAACTCTAACAACATAGAGATAAAAAATAAACACCATAACTTTATAGTAGCTGGACATGGTATAGATTCTTTTAGTGCATAATCTACAATATAAAGAAATTCAGTATTAGCTCACCCTCATCACTCTTGCACCAGCCCCCCCCCCCCCAGCCCCCTGCTACCCCAGCCCACCAGCACCTGTCCCCCCTCCCCAGCCCCCCTGCTACCCCAGCCCCCCTACCACCCCCCAGCCCACCTCCCCCCCCCCCGCATCCCACCTGCACCAGCCCCCAACCCCAACCCATAGTTGCACCACCCCCCAGCCCCCAGCCCCCTGCCACCCCCAGCCCCCCCCCCCCCCGCAGCCCACCTGCACCAGCCCCCAACCCCAGCCCCTAGCTGCACCAGCCCCCCCCCCCTAGCCCCCTGCTACCCCAGCCAACATGCACCTGTCCCCCCTCTCCATCCCCCTGCTACCCCATCCCCCCCCCTCGCAGCCCACCTGCACCAGCCCCCAACCCCAGCCCCCTGCACTAGCCCCCCCAGCCACCTGCTACCACCCCCCCATCCCACCTCCACCCCCCCCCCCCCCCGCAGCCCACCTGCACCAGCCCCCAACCCCAACCCCTAGCTGCACCAGCCCCCCCCCCCCCCAGCCCCTACCTCCCCCCAGCCCACCAGCACCAGTACCCCCCCCCCCCCCCGCAGCCCACCTGCACCAGCCCCCAACCCTAGCCCCCCAACCCCCTGCTACCCCAGCCCACCTGCACCTGTCCCCCCTCCCCAGCCCCCCCCCCCAGCCACCCCCAGCCCACCTCCAACCCCCCCCCCCCCCGCAGCCCACCTGCACCAGCCCCCAACCCCAACCCCTAGCTGCACCAGCCCCCTGCCACCCCCCAGCCCACCAGCACCAGTCCCCCCCCCCCCCCCCGCAGCCCACCTGCACCAGCCCCCAACCCCAGCCCCCCCTAGCCCCCTGCTACCCCAGCCCACCTGCACCTGTCCCCCCTCCCCAGCCCCCCTGCTACCCCAGCACACCTGCACCTATCCCCCCTAATGTCTATGTGTTTTATTTTACCATGAAAAACTAAAATTTTGGAAAAATAAAGGGTTGATTGACTATTAGAATAAACATTTATAACAGAATTGAAAAGGATAATCTTAGAAGATTCACCTTTCATCCATATGGATTATTTAACTTCCTCAATCAAGGAAATATACATATATTCCATGGTTGAAATAGAAAATATTGACTGCATGTTACATTTAAAATAAATGAGGCCACCATAGGAAGTGAACACATAACCATTCAAGGATTTTCTAGTGTAAATATTACATTCATAGTCTGCATCTTCATATCCAACCACAATTTCATAATTGTTGACATCTTTACCATAACACAAAGACAGATTAGAGTTACATGATGGGTATCAAAGAATCCACTTAAGGGCATGAAAATATGGCATCCCAGGTGTGGTCATAAATCTGCTATGATTGTAGATTTCATAGGCAATATCAGGTCCCATGGAAATCAGAGTACATAATGCTACCAAAAATATTATCATAATGGATTTTACACCTAAATTTAATATCATCATCATCAATGGGTTTTTGTGTTAAAGAAAATTTAAAGTGTTTTACTAGGAGTACATTGGAAATTTTGTGAGATTCAAACATGTGTCTATTTTTAATATTTAATATTTAACCATTTTGAGATAAGTAAGAAAATTTATTTGGTCTATCTATAACAATTTCAATGCCTATGGTTTTATTAGCTATTCCTAAGTCTTTCACTTCAAACTTACCATTATTTTGTGATTTTACAATAATTATGAGGCTCATGTTCTTACAAATTGTAATCATGTCATCAACATAAATCATCAGATTTCATGTAGTACTGCATTAAACAAAACATTGGAATTATGATTTGAAATAGAGTTACTAGATTTTATAGCACCGTGATCACTATCTATAGGTGGTCAAATAGTTATACCTGGTGCCTGTGAAGTATCTGTGGGATGTTTATGTTATTTTCCAGATCTGGACAGCACTGCATTTTCTCTATAGAGACATTCATAACCTGCATGGGCTTAGGTTCCTGGACATCCCTCTTGAACCCCCTGGACAGCCCACTTGAACACCCCCTGCACCCCCCATGCCCCCTTAGTCCCCCATGCCCCCCCTGCACCCCAGTGGATAGCCCCCATGCCCCAACTGGACAGCCCCACTAGACACCCCCTGCAGCCCCTGGACAGCCCTCCCCCTGCCGTACACCCCTCCCCCTGCTTGGATAGCCCCTCCCCCTACTAGACACCCCTCCCCCTACTGGACACCCATTCCCCCTGCACCCAGCGCCCTGCACCCCACTGGACAGCCCCCATGCTCCAACTGGACAGCCCCACTGGACACCCCCTACACCCCCTGGACACCCCTCCCCCTGCTGGACACCCCCCCTGCCGGACACCCCTCCCCCTGCCCCTTTCTACACCCCCTGGAATGTGTTTCTATTGATATAAATGATCATCTTATTTAGGTATGTTTTGTATTAGAAAACATACCAAAGTACAATGAGCATTGCAGGATGATAGTCCATGCCACTGATAAGTGCATAATTGTACAGAAATTCTGCAAGCCATCCTATATTAGTACTTCATTGAAAGATTCTCTAAAAGGGAAAAATATTAATACCACGGCGTGACCTCGGCGTGACCGCAGCGTGACTGCGGCGTGACCACAGCGTGTTGACCGGATCCAGTGACATCCGCGGGGCAGCATCTTCTGGCTAGGAGCAAAGGAAGCGGGAGGAGGATGGAATACTGGTGGAAGGGGGCTGGTTGCAGGTGTTGGGGGGATGGTGCGGGCAGATTCGAAGGTGGTAGGGGGGCTGTTGCGGGCTGGAATGCCGATGGCAGCGGGCTGAAATGAAGGTGGAAGGGGGCTGGTGTGGGCTGGATGTGGCTGGAGTAGGGCCAAATCATGGCATGACTGCGGTGTGACTGCGGCGTGACCACAGCGTGACCGCAGCGTGACTGCGGCGTGACCGTGGCGTGACTGCGGCGTGACCGCGGCGTGACCGCGGCCTGACCGCTGCGTGACCGCGGCGTGACCACGGTGTGACCGCAGGGTGACCGCGGCATGACCGCAGCGTGTTGGCCCGATCCAGCGACATCCGCGGGGCAGCATCTTCCAGACAGGAGCAAAGGGAGCGGGAGGAGGCTGGAATGCGGGTGGAAGGGGGCTGGTTGCAGGTGTTGGGGTGATGGTGCAGGCTAATTCGAAGGTGGTGGGGGGGGGGCTGTAATGTTGGTTGCAGTGGGCTGAAATGAAGGTGGAAGGGGGCTGGTGTGGGATGGATGTGGCTGGAGCAGGGCCAAATCATGGCGTCACCACGGCGTGACTGCGGCGTGACCGCGGAGTGACCGCGGCGTGAACGCGGCATGACCGCTGCGTGATCGCAGCATGACCACAGCGTGTTGGCCCGATCCAGCGACATCCGCGGGGCAGCATATTCCATCCAGGAGCGAAGGGAGCAGGAGGAGGCTGGAATGCGGGTGGAAGGGGGCTGGTTTCAGGTGTTGGGGGGATGGTGTGGGCTGATTCGAAGGTGGTGGGGGGGGGGGGGGGCTGTTGCGGGCTGGAATACTGGTGGCAGCGGGCTGAAATGAAGGTGGAAGGGGGCTGGTGTGGGCTGGATTTGGTTGGAGCTGGGCCAAATCACGGCGTGACTGCGGCGTGATCGCAGCGTGTTGGCCCGATCCAGCGACATCCGCGGGGCAGCATCTTCCGGCCATGAGCGAAGGGAGCGGGAGGAAGCTGGAATGCGGGTGGAAGGGGGGTGGTTGTAGGTGTTGGAGGGATGGTGCGGGCTGATTCGAAGGTGGTGGGGGGGGGGCTGTTGGAGGCTGGAATGCTGGTGGCAGCGGGCTGAAATGAAGGTGGAAGGGGGCTGGTGTGGGCTGGATGTGGCTGGAGTGGGGCCAAATCATGGCGTGACTGCGGCGTGACAGCGGCGTGACCGCGGCGTGACCGCGACATGACCGCAGCGTGTTGGCCCGATCCAGTGACATCTGCGGGGCAGCATCTTCTGGTCAGGAGCGAAGGGAGCGGGAGGAGGCTGGAATGCGGGTGGAAGGGGGATGGTTGCAGGTGTTGGGGGGATGGTGCGGGCTGATTCGAAGGTGGTGGGGGGGGGGGGGGGCTGTTGCGGTCTGGAATGCTAGTGGAAGTGGGCTAAAATGATGGTGGAAGGGGGCTGGTGTGGGCTGGATGTGGCTGGAGCAGGGCCAAATCATGGCGTGACTGCGGCGTGACTACGGCGTGACCGCGGCGTGACTGCGGCGTGACCGCGGCGTGACTGCGGCGTGATCGCGGCATGACCGTGGCGTGACCGCGACATGACCGCAGCGTGACCGTAGCATGTTGGCCCAATCTAGTGACATCCGCGGGGCAACATCTTCAGACCAAAAGAGAAGGGAGAAGAAGGAGGCTGGAATGCTGGTTGAAAGGGGCTGGTTGGAGGTGTTGGCGGATGGTGTGGTCTGATTCGAAGGCAGCAGGGGGGTGTTGCTGGCAGGGGGGATGTTCAGACATAAATACACCGACCGAGATGCTCAGATAAACCAAGACTCCATTGCTCGGATAGAGGCGATCTAGCAATACTTCCGCATGCAGTAACTATCAGAAGGTTATAATCATAGATGAAATGGTTCAAGATAACCAGACACAGTATGAAAATTTTAATGTAAAACAACCAAATTAAGGGGTCGTGCAATGACACAAATGGGAAGAGTGAGAATATTGGATTGATCATCGGATGGAGTACACTGCAATTAGAGGAAAGAATATGCGCTGTGAGAATACAATATGCAATGGAGGATCATCAGATGGTCAAATAAAATTGTACGCTAAGTAGACACCCTATGATCAAGTGATTTAGGTATAACATACCCGGTAGTAGAAAAGTTGAAAGAATATGATATGAATCTACATACACAAGAGTTAGAGCACCAAAAAAAATGAAACTACTGATGATCATGTGATAATAATACAATCGAGCTGAGTAATAAATACAATAAAGCAGCTAATAATCATATAACTCTCTTGAAATAATAGATAATAGTTTATGTTCAATGTATAAAGAATGATATCTTAGATTTGGATGCATGGGGAAATTAAATTGCATAAGATAAAATTATATTTTTCATTAAGAGAATATTTTGAAAAGCACATTTACAATTTTGTAATTTGAATAAAGAATTCAGAGTACATAAAACAAAAATCATGATGGAATAAGTTATTACATACCGTTAGGTACAATGATGACATTGATATAGTACCTGAGTCAATTGTTTGGGATCTTGCACCAGAAGAAGCACTCTATAAGCAGATAAACGGTAATGTCAAATTGAATGACTACACAAATATTGAACATAGGTGGCTGAAAGCATCTAATAATCTACACTCATGTAAGCATATCCTCATTCTTATGCTTGTGAATAGAAACAATTCATCCTCGTTAACTTGTAAGCATGCCCTATCTCTCTTTTAATCTCATGCTCAACAAAAGCATATTATCTGGTGAAGCACCAACCATTGCAAAGAGCATAAAAACATGGGTTTGAAAATGTAAAAAGTATAACATGATTAACAGGTGTAGGAAGCTTCTATGGACCTACCACTATATGCTAAAGTGTCAAACTGTGATGTAGAATACTGACATATGATTCTATTTTTAGGAATCTTTAAAACTAATGGGTATGTTGGATGGTTTTAAAACATTAACCAAGTTTATACATGCTTTAAAAAGTGATTCATTTCACATCTAGATCTTATAACCCATTTTTAATTTCAATTTGTCTAAGCTAATTTTCTTGGAAAATCTCTTTTATGATAATCTCTAAAAGTTCTATAACGTCATGGAAACATTGTCTATGTCATGGTCTTCCCAAGAACCTATTATTCAAACATTCTTTATAGGAATAGAGAGTTGTTGATTGTAGGGAAATACAATTACTACACCTCAGTCTAATATTGAGGGTGTCGCGCTATAGGTTGTCACCCTAAACTCTGAAATTATGGCCCTTTGGAAATCTTTCTAGGAATAGAGAGTTATCAATCATAGGTAATGAGCTAATATTGCAAGTTTACCAATATATTCTAGAAGAAAACAGGGATTATGCACATATCCCCACCACTTCACAAGAATACCATTAGCATATCCTGGTAGAAAATGGAGGGATACATTCAGAATATTTCAATGCTTCAATCGAATATGTCTTCCAGTATATTATTGTGACAAAAAATGTATTGGCCATTATTCTCACGATGGAGGGAGGGAATGGAGATGAGTCACGACGGAGGGAGGGTTTCTAAACCCACGAATAAAACGAGAGGAGGTCGGTACCGTGGGTTTTTCTACTCTAAAGCCATAGTTTAAAAAAAGTAAGGCTATATCTTAACTTATAGCCATTGATGGTAGTTGTGCATTTTAATATCATGATGCCAAGAAATGTAAAGTTATAGAATTTTATATTTGAGCCCATGGTAGGGGACTTGGTCATTGATAATTATGCAAGGATAAAAATCAATCGACATATAGTTCATAAAGGGGGCATTATATGATTTTAAAATATCTATCTCATGTGCAGTTAATAGTCAATGAAATTGAAGGAGAGATATGGTAGAGATTCTTGAAGTCTGGATCTGTGAGGTTTAGAGTTTAGAAGAAGTGGGAGTTTTGAAAGATCTGCTTGTGGTGTCGCCTGAAATTTGAGGAGACTAAACCTGGAACACTAGAGTAGTGTCTCAGAGCATATAATGTTCTCTTTGAGGGTAAGATCTTCCAGAGATACTCAATGTCTAGAGTGATGGTCTTTTTTTCTCTCACATGAAGTTTTTCAGAGTTACACCTATGACCACATCGATGCTGGAAGAGAGACAACTCGACCGAGAAGGGTGGTTCAGAGACCTGGAGAGGCACCATGTAGGTTGGGAGGCCGGAGGCTGGAGGCCACAGGGCAGAGGAAGGGTGGTGTCGGGCAGGGGCCATCCGTAGCTGGGAGGCTGCTAGGAGGGCGGGCCGGATATAACCGGGAATCCGCAAGATTTTTTGGCAACCCTAGATGGGAGAGAAAAAAAAGAGGGAGGGTCTGGTTTAAAGAGCACCCACTGATACCATGTAGAAGATGAAATCTCCTTACCTCAAGTTGAGACAAAGACTTTTATAGATTGAGAGAAAGGAATATATGAATGAAAGTAATTCAATGAAATCTGTACAATATTTCCATTTTCAAGCAAGAAAAACATATATTATAAGAGATAATTCCTTAACTTCAATGGATAAATCTTAAACAGAATCTAGCATAAGAAAAAAAACAATAGCAAGTGACAAAAAATAATTACTAATTGTCCATGTTAATGATGGAACCAATTAAGTATTCATCGACATGCTGACATCACTGAAGGGGTTATTCAAATTAGAAAGACAGTGAAGAAATCCTTAAAGTTTGGAAAGTACATAATGATTTTGAAACATATCAGGAAGTTGGCCCTGAAATTGGTTGTGACTGACGTTTCTATGATCAAATGAAAAAGAAAGCTAGTAAACATCTTGAATTAAGAGAGTGAATATGAATATGATATTCCAAGAAATTACTTGAAGAATAAGGCATAAAATTACTCTCTTAATGGGAAATGTAAGAATTTATCTATGTTTAAGATGTGAAACTTTTTATCTAAGTGTGTAGATAGTAATTTTAGTAAGGATAATGAAGAGGTGGAATCATCTAGTGAAGATGGTGAAATTCTACTAATTGAAAAGGTGAATAATAAAGTATTGAAAAGTGATGATAGAAGAAATGATGAAAATGAAAGAGATATAAAAATAGAGTGAAGATGAAGATGATATTCCAAGAAATTACTTGAATAATAAGGTATAAAATTATTCTCTTAATGGGAAAGGTAAGAATTTATCTAAGTTTAATATGTGAAACTTTTTATCTAAGTGTGAAGATAGTGACTTTAGTAAGGATAATGAAGAGGTAGAATCATTTAGTGAAGATGGTGAAATGCTACTAACTGAGAAGGTGAATAATGAAGTATTCAAAAGTGATGATAGAAGCAATGATGAAAATGAAAGAGATATAAAAATAGAGTTCATGATGAAAAAGAAACTTAAAGAGTGTCTCTTGAAGATTTCTCACTTAGAAATAAAGAAAGGTTTTAAGAATGATGGTCAATTATCTATCAAAAATGACATCATACATGCTACTTTTGCATTCAATTATAATAAGGATGGTCAATTATAAAAATGATTGACTGTACTTTTGAACATCTTATGGAAATAATCTCCACAATGACATCATCCAAACCTCTATATAATTGACCATGTTATAGATCATTTTTATAATTGACCATCCTTCTTAAAAAAATTTATAATCTATCAACAATGACATCATAATCATATTTCATTCCCTTAGTCACTTCATGGGAAATTTTAATGAATATATATGAAATATAACTTAATCGTGTTATTTCTATACTTTTCTTGATTCCCTTCCATGTTAATAATATAGAACTTACTACCAAAGACTCATAAATACTTCAATGTTGGTTTCCTTTTATAACTTAGTTCAAAAGGAAACTTTTTTTTATACATTTTAATACCACTAGAGATCACCATAGTTTGTGTTATATTATTGACAGTTCTACTTTACCTCTCAACCACCCCATTCTATTAGGGTGTCTACATTACAGTAGCTTGTTGAGCAATATCATATATCTGTAGATTCTTCTTAACTAAATAACAAGTGAATTCAATTCCATTATTATAACTTGGCACTTTGATATTCATTCCAAATCATGGTGTGAATCTAAGGATAAATTTTCAACCATATAAACCTATCATTGCACTCTATTGAAAGCACTGACATTTCCTAACCCAATCATATTGCATCATCACAAGCCATCCTGATCCTGATGATGATACATAGACTCCAAACGTCACCACATTTTCAGACCATTCAATTCCCAATCCCCCTATTTCAGGAGGCACATCATGTTCAACATTATAGACCAATGAATTAAAATCTTGAAACATGGTGAAATTCATTGGTCTGGGCCTCCACCAACTAGACTACCATCAAGCCCTATCTCCATCTTTGACATAACCATGATTTAACACATTTGGATCATCAAAACCACCCCAAGTCTGAAAACTAGTTCGATTCCCTCATTTCAGTCATTAGTCAATCAATCCCATGTTATGATTTCCATAAGAACCAATTAAACTTAAAATCTAAAGAAACCTTGGTTCTTTACTATTTCCACTCAACCCAAATGCCCATGTTCGGACTCTAATCTCCAAGAAAAACCAACTCAATTTAGGTACTCATTGGGTTGTTGGAAACTAATTTCCATTTGAAATACCTACCTATTGGTCTCCCAAAACCAGAACTCTACCCTCATGGGTTTATATTTCCCATGACTGATGTCACTCTCTCCACTATAGGATAACCCTTGTCATAAAATCACTTGATCAAAGTCCAAGCACCACAACCCACATTCTATCTATCCCCAAACATGATGACTGGATTCATCCAAAACCCATGCATTCTTAAGAGATAACCAAAAAACTACTCAATACCCATTATCTGTGCATGATAATTCCATTCTTGGAATGTGATGAGTTTTCTAGAAAAAAAGATTATCACCTTCCACACCATCCATTGGTGCACTCACCACCACATGGATTTACTTAAAATTGCCCCACAAGAAACACCTTGAAGATCCAAATCTAAATCGATATACCACTTCTTTCAAGCCATTATCAAATCACCCTAGGAAACACTTTTCCTTAACCAAGATATGGTATAACCATACCCAATATATTTCCAAAGAGCCCTTTTTCATAGGGAACTTCCTCTTTATCATTTGAAGCTATGAGATACCTCACCTATGAGAATCTCGCTAAAATTTCCATCGATTCTCTACCCTCTATCATCTAACACTGATTAAAAAATACACAACCTCCATCCATGAATTGTTTGTTCTTACTCAAGTTATGTCAAAGTCAATAGGTGTATGCTCTTATACCACCCAGTTGCAACCCATCTCACAGCTCCAGAAGTCACGTCACAACTGAACTAGGATCACATGCCTAATTAAAAAAATTATCATTCCTCTTGGATGTCAGTTCCATGAAACCCAATATTAGAATAAATTGATCCACTAATCTAGATAAGGGAAAACATGAGACCTAAATACCACGTTGGAGCCGAAATTCAGAAAATACCTAGCGAGGCAAGGAGTGCAGTAGGTAGGGATTTCGCATGAGAAATTGAAGAAGGGTGGATTTCGCTAGGGTCCCCTAAGTGGGGTCAGTGAAAAATCACAGGAGGAGGATGACAAGGTAGGACTTGGTTCGACTGAGAAATCGGAAAGGTGGGGACATTGTGTCGGAGGAGAAGAATCAGGGGTGGACGCGTGGAAGGAGGATCCCGAGAGGTGGAGTGGCCGCGTCTGAGCCTGTCGGGGCAGCGTCGAAGCCGTGTCGGGGTAGCGCCCGAGAAGGAGAATCGCGGTGAAGTGGGGTGACCGCATCAGAGGCACGTCGCCAGAGGAGGTGGGGAGTCCGCGTCGGAGCAGCGACAGTGGGGAAGTGGAGTGGCCGCACCGGAGGAGGATGATCATGGCGAGGTTGGGTGTCCCATCAGAGGAGGAGGATCGTGGAATGTCGGGGATAAGATTAGCGATGAGGAGGGGCACGAGAGGGTCACAGTAAATTGAGGAGTGGGGGGGTTAATTTCCACGACCAGCGAAATTTCCATGGCTATAAGCAGGATATAGCCACTTTTCCTTTTGTCCTTGGGTATATCTCCATAGCCGTAGCTCTAAATTCTAGTAGTGCATCATTCATTATGGTAATTCTAGTTTAAGAAGAGCCATTGTTTATAAAATCATATAAAAACAGAGTATACAACATCATTTATTTAGATATGATTTATAAAACTCAAGAAATTATGTAATCTCTTATTCCCTTTCACAAAACACTAGTATGGATTTCCTGATGTCCTCTAAGATGACTCCTCAATATTTCCACTGACGTTGGGGATTTACCCAGTTATTAGACAAACGAATCCCCAATGCTGTTCTATATTCTTCTATCTCCTTGGTCCAGATGCAACATGTGCCACTGGGATCAACCACGTGTGGACTTCTAGAATTCAGATTGAGAGAACCATGTCGGGTATCAAGTTGAGCGACATCGGTATGAACATGATTTCGATAATGTAGATGGGTAGTCTCGTTCTCAATGAATTCAAAGTCCATCACATGACCACAGAGACCATAGTTCATAATTTGACATAGATATGCTTCTGGGAGGTTACCCCCCTTGTGAAACCTCCTTAATGTCCTCAAGAGAAAAAAAAGATTATTTGCTAGGGTGAAACATTTAAAGATACCCTCAAATTATTTCCCTTGTCGTACATAGAATGGGAATTGAGCCTTTATCATGAGGTAATAGACGAATTATTCTCCATGGTGATGTTGGAGTATATATGGAGATTTAAATACCTGGTAGAGGGGTTTTCATGATAAAAAATTATTTTCAAAAGTATCATAGTTTTCTACACATGATTTTCCCACTACGGTCACTAATACTTTTGTTAGAAGAGATAAAAGACATGTACTTTCGTTTTCCATCTAGAAATTAATAAAACATTATTCTTAGTATTTCTTAAGTAAATTTTTCATTGTCCAGTCTTGGTTTTACAGAGTTATCTAAACCTAATCTGTTGATACCAACTATCTTTCCTTAGCTCCGGAATACCCGGAGCCGGTGCCATACAGAGGATCGAATTTGGTTCAGGCTCTGAGAAACCAGCTACTTCTAAAATACTTATTATTAAAAACTGATACCTAAAAAGTTTAATAGAAAACGTAGGGTGGGAATACTAATTCCCAATATAGGGTTTTAAAATAAACTAATACAACTTTTAAAAATATCCCTTAAACCATTTCTTAAAACAATCTTCATAAAGAACAGCTATAACACATGTAACATATCATAACGGAGCTCAATTAAAAACATGCTAACAAGAATAAAAGGATTCATGAATCAAATATAGGTATGTTCATTTTAATTAACAAATAAAATACATTCTAAAAATGTTTTACATATGCATATGAGTGCACAAATTAAACTGCTAAGAGTAATGAATAATCAGAGTTGCACGTAAAGTTAATAACATCAATTTGATACACTGAATTCTAAATTACTGAATGCGAAACATATATCATTCCATAAGATTTTACTTTTATATACTCATAATTAATGGCTCTAAACCATGGACATTATACTAGTAGAATATCTATTTGGTTATTATCATACACCTAATGAGGGAATGTATAATGTCAGAAGTTAATTTGTGTGTCAAGGCATCGTCCCAAGACCTAGGCGATAACTATAACTGGACCCTAACCCGGAGAGCCTCTGTAACCAGACTCCATCCTGAAGAGCCTCTATAACCAGACTCCATCCTAGAGGGTCTACTATAACTGGACCCCAACCCGGAGGGATTAGTTTTACTGGTCCCCAACCCGGAACAAACTAGTCAAATACATTCCTCATATGTTTAATAAGGCCAAGTATCCAATGTGTCCCATACCACTTTGAATAACTAATTCCATGTCTTTTATTTGGGGTGTCCCAAAACACTCAAAATAATTAAATTCTTAATTCATTATTATAAGTGATAAATAATAAATAGTTTTATTTATCACATAAATTAATAACTATACAACTGCTTCCATATACTTCAATACATTACAATTCTTGTTTATACCTTCGTATAGGTATTTTCTATGCACAATTCATGTGCTGATAAAAAGGAATGACATTGGACGAAATTATAATATGTCTGTTTTTATTTAAATAATAATTTTCCCAATGGCATGCATAAACTAGTAAAAATTATTTTCACATGAGATGTTAATTTAAAACACGCAAGTAATGGGGTTGCCACATAATATGATAGTTCCTTATTTTTTCAAAATCCTTGATTCATGGAAATGAATATTTATAGTTTAAAATGACTAACTTTGAATTAAGACAGAAGTCATTTGTACACAAATCATGTGTTGATAAACGGACATGTCTTATTATGTGGACATGGCTTATGTTGAATAGCATATAAGGCCAATTGATTTGAAACGCATTAATTATTTTATGTAATGCATATATTTAATTAAGCTTATCAAAAAAATACTTTAACAACCGAATTTTATTTCAGTTCAAGTAAATTTTGATTATGATTAAAACATATAGGTGCATACGTATTTCCATATGTATATATATATATAATATTTATGTCGCTCCAACATACATCGCTTAGAAGTAAATAGTCTTCGAGTGTAGAATAAAATACTTATGAATTTATTTTTATGTCGATGATAATCTTGTGACTACATACTTATATTCATGCACATATATATGTTTGTCAAGAATTTAAATTTGACAAATAAAATGTATATAATCTTATTAATTTATTTTCAGTAGGAAAAAATGGAGAGAAAAATTTCAATTATATGAATAAAACTTCTGATGATTAAATATTTAAAAATAAATTGTCTTCTATTATAGAAAATTCTTAAAGCATAAAACATTATTATAAATAAATTTATTTCTTAAAAATTGTTGTATTTTCAAGCTCAAACAATTTTATATTTCACACTTTAAATATTTATTGTATCAAAAATATTATTTAGGGGTAGAAATCATGTTCTAAAATTTATAAAATAGATTTGGTTTGAGTCACATAAATTTTTATATATAAATATATGTATATGATTATATATTAAGTGTATAATCAGGATTACAGATACAAGAACACCTGATAGAATTAAAACTGGGTGGATTAAAACCATATGGGTGTATATGTAATGAATAAACCAATCCATTTGAACCCAAATCTTTATTCAAACCCAAGTCTTTATTTGATGATTGAAAATCATCATTAATATCATAAAATAGAAATAGATTTAATTATTTGTGTATGTCCAAATATACACTTAGTGTATAAAAATAATAATTATAAATTAAAATAACCTGTAACTAATGTACAAAAAAATAGTATGTCATATATGTGTAAATATATGTGTATATGTATATACACACATATAACTACCTGAATTTGATCAAATTACACCCTCACAAACCATAAGATTTAGATATAAATACTTAAAATTTAAAACCATTATCATTTAAAAAATTCCTGGTTATATGGATAGATACAGCTTCTTATATATATATATAGACACATATAACATTATATAACAACATAGTTTAAGAAAAACAAATAAAACCCTTTCAACACATAGATTTAAAAATCATTACCCAGTTCGGAAAATAATATGTTATAATGAAATGTATAGATTCATATAAACATTTATACACAAGTATATTTGTGTATACCTTTGTAAAAGAAAAAAGACAAAAAAATTGATGAAATTAATTAAACCATTACAAAATATACATTTAATGAGAAATATTAAAACATAACCATTAAAAGTTATAAGATCATAAAATAAACATTCGAGACAAATATAATTAAACCCTTACCTAAAATGAAGCAAGAAAGTGCAGAATAATTTCTTGTCGTTGGACAAGCATTCAAGCACCCTCTCGACAGAATGAGATGAAAACTCATTTACACCAAGGTTTTAGAGCTAGGTGGCCCAAAACACACACCATCATGGGTTGTTTTCAACATTAAATTTCACAAAAAGATAGTATTTTATAACCAAAAGTTCTATTGTGTGTAAACATTAAAATATTGCTTGCAAAGAAAGTTGTGTTTGTTCTCTACAGCTAGAAATTCGAAAATAAAAAAAATTTACATTGACATAACCAGTGCATAAACAAAGAAAGAATATAATATACTAATTATATATTCAAATAATTGGTAAATTTGATTCATCAGTAGAAATAAATCAGTAAATAAATTTGTACATATTCAAAATAAAATAACTAATAAATCAAAGTAAATTTGAGACTTAATACTTTATCAAATTTCAATAGATTCGAAACCAAAATCGTACAAAAAAAAATAGATAATCATAAAACCTACCTTGGTAGGTTGTAGAATAATTGGATAGAAATATTCTATCGTTGATGAAGAAAATCACAACCTCGATCCAATTGTAACCTAGACTGTGGTTTGGGACTCGACATCCCTCAGATCATCCTTCGCCGAAGGCGAACCCCTATGGGAACCTTGAAACAGTCCCAACCTCCTCTTCGACCTCCACCAGACGCAAACGAAGCATTGTCTTAGTTTTTTCTCACCTAGCACCACACAAACCCAAGGCCAAGCCTCCACTGCACAAGACTCTCCCTAGTTGCACAACTTCTACTGCGGATTCCCCCTGAAGACCCCAAATGAAGGGTCTTTGAAAACCCTAAGCTCCTACCGACGAATGCATGTGATCCCCAATTCCCTTCATGGGATTTCTCTCTTTTTTTCACATCCAATTTAGTTTATTATTATTATATAGTTATAATTTATTTAATTAAACATATATTATATTATTAGTAACTTTAAAAGGTCAAAAGTCTAATAAAACTATTTATCTTTTAACCTTTTTTTATCAATACTTTTTTAAAAGTAAAAATTATTTTTATTAAATCCATTTAAAAAATCTATATGAATATATTTCTTATTACATGCATAAAATTTTATAATTAAATTAATAATTGAAAAAGAATTATAATAATAATTATAATAATTCGTAATTTTCAAACATTAAAAAAATAGTAGTACACATATATATATATGATTCAAGATAACAATAATTTTTTACAATCGATCATTCATATATGAAAAATTTTAATCAAACTTTTAAAATATTTTTACTATATATTCAAAATGTTAATAATGTTATAAAACATTAATCCAATTTATAATCGATTAATTTTCATATTTTCAAATATATATATATAACCCATATAATGATTCATATAATAGTTTAGTAACCATCTACATAGTTAAAATAGCGCAAAATGATATCATTAAAATATTTTAAAATAAAAATTTTCTATTTTATGTATAACCATAATATAAAATTATAATTTAATAATAGTATTTTAATTTAAATAAAATATATAAATTCATATATATTTCTCATTTTGGAAAATAAAAAAATTAATTATATTATTATTTTTATTATTTAAAATATTCTATAAAATAATTATTTGATAAGAATAAATTATTTTTGGACAATAATAGTTATTTATTTATTCTTTAAACAAAGTGTGATAATATTTACTTTGAAGTTTGTATTTTTTTTGGATAACAAAATAAAACCTAAATATTTCTATTACATGAGGAAAAAGTTTTTTGGGGCATAAAATGATAACATAACGAAAAAATATATTTTAGAACACTAAATATCCTTTGATATGCTCAAAGGGATGATTTTTTCATTACAAGGGATATAGGTTCTTAATAGTCAAATGATTCAATTTTGGGTAAACCACACATATCCTGAGGGGTTTATCTACCTTTTTCTAAAAAATTATTGGAAAACCCCACATTGATGTACTGGGTCATATAAACCCCTTTGACTATATGCACTATAGCTTCCTCTTGAACTCCAGCAACTCTTTAGTTGCCATCCTATAAGGAATAATGGATACTGATGCAGCTACAAACAATAGCTCAAAAAAAAAATTTAATCTCTCTTAGAGGTAAAATAAAAAATATATTGGGATGAAATCCAAGAAAAAGGTTAAAAAATAGAGAAAATTCTTCTTGACACATTCTATAATCTTCTATATACAAGCTACCAATCTGATCTATCATCCAGCCCAGCCCGTGATGTTATGATCTAGCACGTATCACCTGGAAATACCATTCTCCTTTGGGAATAATAAATCATCACTTTGGTGATGTGAAGGTCACCCTCAGTGAGTTTAGTTGACATATTCCTAATATAAACTAGTTTTTTTTATCCTGAGTATGTTGTCATACCATATCCTATTGAGGGATAAGATATCACATAGGAAGTGATACCCTCCAACATCAAGGAGAAACCCCCACACTAGAATACAACCTCAATTCTGATCCCAAATAAAGTATCTAGTTTGATGATGCAATATGAAAACTAAAAAATAAACCAAGGGATATCCAAAATAGGTATAGAATTGAAATGATGAGATGAAGTTATATAAACAAGAGTAGATACAAGGATTGAGGCTTTAGGGTCATACCTTTCATTGTAGATGGACATACATGATGGTCTTTTAGGGTCTGATGTAGAGAATATAACTGGAATAAACCATGTCCTTGTAAAACAACCTCACTACCAGAATGAGGACCACTATGATATCGTGGTATAACTGGTGCGTTCCTTCCTCGACCGTGACTACCACCTTGGCACAAACGACCAACACTTATCCAACAGCCAGCCTGACCCAATGTTATGAGTCTTGCACCAAAACCTGTAGTTGGAGATTATAATCTCCCACTTACCATTGGAGATATGGTCCAATGTAAACATTTTACATGGTGATTCCATCCGTAAATGTGGAACTCTACTAGGTATTTATCCCACCAACACTTCATATGTCCCCACCTCATACCTTGATTATAGGAGATGGAACTACTAAAAATAATAATCATACTCATATTCCCCTTATGGGAAGTCTCAAAAATGAACCTCCTAACACTTGAAAATAATCCACTAGGTCGATAGGTTGATCTTCCCTTCTCTACGCCCTACATTCCCTCATGTTCCATTCAATAATACGTTCCTAATTTACCATCTGAGTAATATTTGTCAACCAAAAAGTGTTTACCTATGATTGAGTGGAATGCTTGAGACTATAATTGAACCATATTTCCCTTTATTGATCATTATTAAGTTAAATCAGCTTAAAACTATAAAGTTATGTAAATAATGTTGAATACTCCTAAATAGGTATTTCACCCTCCTCAAGATGAATAAACTCAATAGACCATTCAACTCCTAGAATATCAATAAAAATGAATTCATAAAACTGGTTTTTAAAATCCCTTCAAACTATAACCTAAATCATATAATACTAGTTCAAATCATCCCCTATCGGTTAGCTACTCCACAAAGCATATATTTCATTAGATTCAGTCTCCTATCAAGTGGTTTGTTCATGTGATAAAAAATAGATAATGTAATCTCAATCCACATCCCAATAAATTTTAGACCACTAACCCTTGAAAAATTTGGTATATGATGTCTTTGTAACACACAAACACAAACACACACACACACAAACACACACACACACACACACCGAATCTTCCATATTTATTTAAGGATTCAGGTCTCTATGAAATTTCAACATAAATTGTAGGAAACACTCATGGAATTTGGAATCATCACATATGTACAATAAAACTGGAGGTGTTATAGATGGCACAACAAGAGTTTCTACTAGAGGCTAATGACCCACAACCTCTAGATCATGGTCACCACCACCCTCCTGGCACACAAATAGAGGTCATCACGGTGAAATATCTCTACAATTACAAGCACACACCCCAAAAAATATTTATAATGGTATGATCAATAATAAAATCATAGGATACATTAAATCCTTCCTAGAATATTGTCTCACCACTTTGGATGCTCCTAAATCTAGGACTGTGTAATACTGACTACCATATGAAGCACTATAGACAGTACCTACAACCTACACTATAGATGGGTCAAGGTCAAGTTCTATGTTTTTACAAGTGATATTTAATTAAAATTAATATTTATTTCAAAATTATAATTATATTGTTGAACGAAAAGAATCACCAATTCTGATCCATAAGGGCCCATTAAACATATAAAATTAAGTGTGTCATCCATCCAATCCATAACATGTTCCTATATATGTGAATAATGGACAATGACTCAACATGACCTAATAGGATTCATAGGGTTTCTATTATAGCCTATACAGGAAAACAAATTAGTTTAAGAAAGACACTCTATATACTGACTATGTTTCTCAATCCTCTATACAAAATATTAACCAAATCACAGATAGTTCACGTAAGGGACACATAATAATGTCACACAATTATGTAATGAATCATATCTAACATGACATATTCATTACATGTGAATATTTAAAGGTTAATAAAACAACGCATGATACGGAATACACTCATATCCTCGTGAAACAATAAAATCCATAATCAAAAGTAATATCAATCACTAAGTGAGTTGACCAATGGTGGAATCAAATAAACTATAATAGGGAAAATCCAGAAAAATCATTTCTCATTCCAATAAATTGTTATTTTTCCTACATGTGGGTTAGCTACTTAAAGGAACAACTCATTAAAAAACCAATATAAATTCCAAATGTCTTTTATATTGTCTGAAAACATTAATTCTATAAAATAATAGGCTCTAATACAACTTTGTAATGTCCCAACCTATCTTCAAATGAATAGTTCTCCAAGAAGGTTCTTCATATGGCCTCGTGCATGACTCCCCGTACACTAGAGGCTTCCAAGTAACCAAAAGCTGATATAGTGTGTCTATGGGGAGACAATAAATTCATGTCATAGTTTAACACATTAGTGTAAACATATAAATCAATATCTAAAACATAATATATTTCATTTATTAAATATAAAAAACTAAATAATGTAATATTAAATAATCCGATTGAATTGTAACGTAAAATATGATGACCCTATCATGTATCAATACAAAATTAAGTGAAAAACATGAAGAAAGGTATCCATCACACCACATGTATCAAAAGTAAAAAAAATACTAAAAATGAAATTTTCAAAAAAGTATCACAAGTATTTCTTGGTCTTTTGATGCCCTTATCCTATGGATAACAAATCAAGCATTGAAAAGTGCATAGCTTCTGTGGTCCCTACCTTCATTCATGAAGTCTATTCAAGTACCCAATGACTACCTGAATAGGGTGTGAGTTAACACTCTGTAGGCCACCTCCTGTGGTGTCTATAACAAGTCAGGTCTGTGTAATATAAACTGAAGAAGTGTGAAATATATCACTTGTATATTATTAATGAATTTAAATTTTCATTGAATATTTAATCATGTACATCCAAACATGGGTCCCTATGAACAATAATAAAGATCCCATAAAAAAGGGAGATTGTAAAACATAAATATAGTAGGTGTGCTACCAAACAGTTTAACAAATGTAATCAAATAATAATACTAGGGATTTATATAAAACATGATAAATATCACCAATGACCATGCCATGTAATTAAGTTTATAATATCCAAAATTTCATATTTCGTATAATTTAGTGTTAATTATAGAAGTTCTAGATCCAAGTTATTAAGGATTAACGCATCTTCATAGTGTCCAAGGAGCATCTCAATTCAATTTGGTAAATAATTGGCTAGAGTCCAAGGATAATTTCCATATAGAATTTCTAATTTGAGTCCATGAAATTTAGATCCAATAGGTATTATGGTTACTGAAATCCTATTGAATCAAGATCCAAGGAATATAAATTTCCATGTCATCTACTAACATAATCAATATGGAACCATGAAGTAGAAATGTCCTTGTCATCTAATGGACTGAGGGTCCAATGAGATCATCCAAGGAACCAAATACCATTATAAATTCTTCAATCAGTATCATTATAAACCATTTAGACCATCCAACCCATTAAGAATTTCCATATAATCCATTTATCCATTTTAATCATATGCAATCACATTGAAAGGAGGTAATAACCATCTCCTATCAATTCAATTCAATTCATTTATATCATTTACAAATTAATAAGTAATAAATGATTCTCAAAAAACATAACAAAATCACTAAATTATTTTTTAGGATCACATTATAATTTGAAATCTCACATGCACCCAATGGGGTGGTATTACATGGTGAAGTTGTATGGAAATACCCCATAGGTGGGCTAGGTTGGCGTAACAAACTCCAATGATAAAAATGAACTAAATGGGAAAATAAATCAAGCCCCAAAAATTTATTCTTGGATTTAAATTATTTTTAGTGTTAATTCCATAATTTTTTTGCATGAAGTACAATGACTACTTATCATATAAAACACAAAACAATGAGGGAATGGTATATACCACTAATGTAGGTCTGTAATAGAACATTCATCCACTATCGACCACTGATTCAGTCTAGATCGGGAGAAAAAAAGAAGAAGAATGCATGAATAATCATGAAATAAGTTAAATTATATTGAAAAAAATTAATTCCATAGATATGAAGAGAGATGAGGAACCACACAAGTGAAATAGAGAACTCACTGAAACAAATCTAATGAGATGATCCGGGATTTAATCTATGTCTGGAAGATGAATCAAGATCCAATCCTACAATCAAGGTTGAAAATAGAGATCCCTAACCTATGGAGGCTATCTGATGGAATTAAAAAGACAATTGATTTATATTTTAATAAATTTTTAGGTCCAAATAATCATTTCCCACTTTTTAACAGGGTTATATGGTTTAGAAAAACCATGCACGAACCATGAAACCCTCATTGCATCTCTTGGGAACTCGCATGGTTCATGTTAACTATTTTGAAACCACTGTGAAAATAATTCCATAACCAATATCCCTGTCACACCTCAAAATTTCATGGTGCATGATTAGAAAAGATGTGTGTTTATTGTGTTTTTTCCCTAGGCTAGAAATTATATGTTACCACACATGGGTGTGCGGCCATAGGCACATGGATATGGAAAACTGTACACCCCTCTTACCTTAGGAAACACACTACAATATAAGGAAATTGAATAATTAAATATGTAATCTTGAATTTAGTTAAGAAAACACTTCCATTTACACTGAGGTTATTTTCAAGTGTAAAACATTAGAGTAATGGGACATAATACATTCATAACATTACACATTGTTATAGAGTGGATACCATAAAAATAGTTTCCATTTTTTTCAAAATTAAAACATTAAAACATTAAACAGGATTCCCTGAGAATTATTCAACATTTAACATGGATTTTTTGTTTTTCTTACACATCCATTATCCTATGAAAATAATTTAAAACTTGGGATGAGAACAGAAACCTAGTAAGGGATATAAAAAGAAGGAAAGAACGAATTAGTCCATGAATACATGTAATGTATGAAATCATTTTCAAAAGACATATTTCTCACTAGTATATATATACTTTCTTTGAAAAACATGAGATTTACACAATACCTAATAACAATAGTATAACCATAAAGGTATCTTGGGTCATTACTTACATAATCTTGTAAACCTCTTGGCTATCTTATAATTTGTAATCCTCATTTCTACCTTACTATTTGTGTAACCATCACAGTTACACATGGAGTAACCATATAGCCGACCACCAACTTATACATACCCAAAGCATTGGAGGAAAATATAAGTCCCAAACATAATCCTAAATAATTACCAATAGCCATAAAAATATCATAAAAAATTATTAATATCATTAAAACATTGATTTTGAATTTTGTAAAATAGAATTTTAAAGAGGATTTTAAAAGAAGTACCCCTTACATAAATCATATAATTGAAGCAAAATTTAATATAGTGAATGGAATATGTATTTAAAATGTAATTTTAAATTATTCAACATCATATAAACAAATCCCATCAAATAATAAATTTTAATACCACATAAAAAACAATGTAGAAGGTTAACCCAAAGGATTGAATACAGGTTAAGAATTCCCTTACCTCAGGATTATATTACTTAAAACTTGTTTAAAAATTCTTGTATAATGGATAAAATATTGTTATTATTATTTCACAGAAACATGTTCATGTTTATAACATGTCATATGATCATTTAATAACCTCATTTCAACACTTAATTGTTAGTATTTTGTTCCTTACACTATTTTGGGAGAGTTCCATACATGATTTCCATGATTGTCTCATGATGGATGTTCTTGTCAATTGGAAGTGAACATACATAATTGGACTAGAATGGCCTACAAATCATTTTTTTCACATTTTCAGAAGCCGGTTTAAGGGGTTGTCGGTACCTATAACACCATTTCACCTCATCCTTTAAACCACATCTCCTCATCCAGATGAAATACACATTTCAAATTTCAAATTCAAAACCACTGCCAGCCGCCTCGTGCTTCGAAACAACGTCATCTTCACATGCCACTATCGCTTCAAACCTGCCAACGAATCCTGTGATAGCGCTGACATGCCTCGCGCCGCGCACCGCACATCAATCCCTCACTGCGCAACAGCCCACATGTAAATCAAAAGCCATGCGACGACCCAAAAACCGACACGCGCCACACTTTCACCGGAACACCGACGACGTCGACCGTCTCCCGTCATCGTGTTCACCAGCGACCATCGTCGTCGTCCCTGGAGAGCTTCACCGATATCAAAAAAATCATCGTCGGAGAAACATCCCGACACCATAACATCAACGTCTTCACCCAAATCACCAAGAGAATGGAGTAAAGGCCTAAAACCTTCACCCCCGTCTCAAAAAAAGGAATCAATCGCAAAAGCTCCACGATATACAGCAAAACCTCCACTCCAGTAACCATCACGAACAACAAAAATCAAAGAGATCAAAATAAATTCCACCAAAACCCAAATCAAGCCGCTCTAGAAACGGTACCACAACATCACCCTGGCTCGGAAAATCCCGCCGCCACCTGAACAATCGACCACATTAGACACAGAAAGACCCCAACGAATTCAGAGGAGAAGAGAAGGAACCCAAAAACAATTGACAAACGAGCACGACCCCCCAACACTGATAAAAGCTCACCCTAGGGAAATCGCAAGAAGCCGAGAACAACACGAGGAGCGCTCCGAAGAGTATGTCGTCGACGCAGACCGGTCTTACACCCGCAGATCTGAACTAGCAACCACTAAATCCCAAAGCAAACCTTCACAGCAAAAGGGAAGACCACAAGCCCACCAGACGCAATGACCATGGAGAGCCTCCACGAACCCACCGAACGTGGGGGAAAATGCCATGTCTTCCGCAGTGAAGGAGCGGCGACGGTGAGAGGAGAAAAACCTAGGTCGGGAGCCCTTTACGGGCGCATAATTTCCAGTACTATAATTTATACCATTGAACATTTATATTATTTTATATGAGGTTAATTCATTTGTTAAAACATTAATTATGTTCATTTAGATAATTTTAGTTGTTCTTTGATAATAACAACATTATTTTGTCTTATAAATTAAATCCATAAGAAAAAAAGAATTAAATAACCTTGGATGAAACATAATGCATATACTATAACTTGGTTAAACCATATAAATGGTTTCATGACGAGACATGAAAGAATTAATGGAAATTGAAATAACATAGTCCACGATGTCGGTAATTTGACACATAACAGGCAATGTTTTTTATTCCTTGAATAAGTGGGAGAGGAGAAAAATAATGATGATGAATTTTCCATGAACATGATAAAATCAAAAAAATACATGATTTTTGGACATTTCATGCCTCTTGGGTAAGAAGAGATGAAGAAATAATATGAACAGAAAAGAACTCAAAATAAAAGAATAATTGAGAAATCCCTTATAAAAATTCGGCAGCCTAACGGCTATGACATATGGTTTTAGAAAATATAAAAAATAGAGGGGACAAGGGTCACCCATCCATAAATGAATCATAATATATAATTGATCATGAATAATAATTAAATAAGAACATGGTATGTAAAATTAAAAGTTATACCACATAAAAGAGAACTTGAATGGAAAAAAGAATGAAATTGAGAATTTTATTACCTTATAGTGTAACTCCTAGAACATGAATGTTGGGAACTTAGGGGATTGAGGAGACATTTTGAGGGATAATAGGGAGGTATGGAGGCCATATATCTATTTATGAGTAATTTTCAATGAATTTAATTAAGGAATGTGTTGGTATTTATAGCAAATGTGGGCGATTATTTTAATAATTTCCAATACACACCTCATTAGTGGAATTTGCAAAACCATGGGCCTTCCCCTAGTCTTTTCCCTTGTTATAATCCACTTGGGGCACCTCATAACTTATTTTACAGTACAAAAGTCTACTAGATTTATTACATCATTATTACACCATTAATGGTGTCATTTACACACTGAAACTCAAAACTCTATTTTTACTATTCACCAAAAAATCAACTTTTTCAGAAAAATACCCAAAATTCACCCTAACCATTTATCAACATGTATAATTAAAAAATGAAGTCAATTTTTTAATTATAACTTTATAAATATTTTTAATTTAATTCTTAAATAAAATCATACTTAATTCAAAAAATAATAATTTAAAAACTATAAGAGCTTTTATATCACATTTAAAATTTAATCAAGATGTCATTATCTTAAAACCTCAATAAAATAAAATAATAATACTATTTAATTTTTATTAAGGTAATATTACTATTCATATTACTATTCATAAGGGTATGTTACTATTCAACAAAAAAAACTAGTTGGTTTCAATAGACTATAAATAACATACTGAACACAATTGTAGATGACCATTTTTCAAAATTCAAAACATAGAAGCAGTAAAATAATGTTTAAATGATACTTATAAATATCAACATTAAACATAATTTAATGAATTTCAATTTATTTTTAGAAAATCCTAGGGTGTTACATTATCCCCACCTTCTGGAAATTGTGTTCTGGCAATTTTATTTACATATTAAACAAGTGAGGGTAACTTTCTCTCGTAGAATTTTTTGACTCCCATGTTTCTTTTTCAACCATGTTATTCCTCCACAAAACCTTTTCATGGTGGATTAACTTATTTCACAATAACAGTTCCTTTTGATCAAGAATCTGTACTGGTTTCTCTTCATATGATTGGTTATTTTTTAGCTAAACTGGTTCTAGGCTCAAAACTTGTGTTGAATCTGGTACATACTTCCTCAAAATCAAAACATTAAAAAAAATTGTGTACCTAAGACAAACTCAGAGGAAAAGCTACTAGGTATGCAACTGGTCCAAAATTCTACAGGATTTGAAAATGACCAATGAACTGTGGACTTATCTTTCATTTTTTACCAAAACACATAACACTTTACCAAGGAGTGATTTTATGGAAAACATAGTCACCTACCACGAAATAGAAGCCTTTACTTTTGTTATCTGTATAACTTTTCCGCTTGCTCTGAGCTGTCCTCATGTGATACTGGATCATCTTCACTTTCTTATCCACTTCCACTACTAATTTTGGCCCCATCAAATTTCTTTCACTATCTTCATCCCAAAACACTGGAGTCCGAAACCACTTTTTGTACAAAGCCTCAAAAGATTCTATCTGTATACCGGAATGAAAACTATTATTATAAGAAAACTCAACTAAATAATGATGATGATCCTGACATCCCCGGTAGTCTATTGAACAATCTTGAAGCATATCCTCCCAAATTTCAATCGTTCATTCTGACATCCCATCTAATTGAGGATGAACAACTGTACTAAAATTTAACTTTGTGCCCAACGACTTCTGAAGTCCCATCCCAAAGTTAGAAGTGATCCTGGGATCCTGATCAGATACAATGGAAGGAGGAGCTCCATGTAATTTGGAAATCTCCTTGAGGTACAATCGAGAAAGATGATCCAAATATATTGTATGTCAAATAGAACTAAAATGTGTAGATTTTGTCAGTCGATCCACAATAACCCAAATTGAATTGTTACCCCAAGATGTCTTAGGTAGTCCCACCACAATGTCCATGGATACATTCTCCTACTTCAAATCTAGAAACAGAAAAGGCTAAAGAATCTTCTTCGGTAACTGACTCTCTACTTTAACATGATGACATGTAAATAATTTCATGGTAAAATCAGTAATATCCCTTTTTATCCCATCCCACCAGTAATAATCTAGAAGTTCTCTATATCACATAGTTCTACCAGGATGAATCGAAAATGGGGAACTATGAGATTCAAACAACAAATATTTCATCAACTGAGAATCATTGGGCACACACAACCTTTTTACAAATCTGAAAAAACAATCTTTATCAAGGTTATATTCTAGAAGCTTACCCATTTTAACCAATCCTACATTTTTATGAAACTCACAGTCTTCCTTCGGTGATCTCTCAATTCTATCTAACAATGAAGAATACAATGAAATTTGAAACAAAATAGATGTATTCCCATCACCAACAACTTCTATTTCAAAATTCATCAAATCATTAATCAAGGGATCATGTTCCAAATGTAACATGGTTAATGATTTAGGATGTTTTTGACTCAAGGAATCCATTTTTTTGATTTTACAGAAAGGTAATTGATCATGAAATGATAATCGTTATCAGTTCAACCAATCATCTCTGTATCATGTTTAATTCCTTCTAAGTTAATATATACTTCATGCTTTTATGGTTAGTATATATTTTACATTTGGCTCCGTATAAATGGTGCCCTAAATTATCAGATAAAAAACCCAGAGCTACCAATTCCAAATCATGTGTAGGATAATTTAACTAATGAGGTTTTATTTTTCTTGAAGCATAAGAAATTACCTAATCATTCTGCATCAAAACACAACATAGTACCTTCACCGAAGCATCACTGTAATTGACGAAATCACCATTTTGGGAAGGCAAAGACAAAAATGGACCATTTACCAATCTATTCTTAAGTTCCTGAAAACAATCATCTCATTCTTATTTCTATACATATTTATTCCCTTTCCATGTTATCTTAGTTATCAGGCTAGATAACCGAGCAATGTTCTTAAAACAATTTCTGTAATAACCTGCTAATCCAAGACAACTACGAATCTTTGAAACATTTTTAGGCCTTGTCCATTAATCAACCCCTTTTGTTTTGACATGATCAACTATTATTCAATCCATATTTACAATGTTCCCATGAAGAGAAATCTATTGCAACCAAAAATAACACTTTCTGAATATTCCATAAAGTTTTATTTCATTTAAGGTTTGCAAAACACCCCTTAGATGTTTTTCATGCTTCTCTTTATTTTTTAAAAATACCAAAATGAAATCGATAATTAGAATTGAAAACTTATCCAAAAACTCAATAAATACTCTATTCATAAGATTCATGAATATAGTAGGTGCATTAGTTAACCCAAATGACATAACAACAAATTCATAATGCCCATATCTAGTACGAAAGTCTATTTTTGGAATGTCATCCTCCTTCAACTTCACCTGATGGTATCCGGATCTCACGTCAATCATGGAAATGTACTAAGCTACCTAGATCTCATCAAACAAGTCATCTATATGAGTAAAAGGATTCATGTTTTTAAAATTGATGTTATTAAAAGATCTATAATCAATGTAGAGTCTCATGGAACCATCTTTTTTTTAACAAAAAAAAAATGTGCTCCCCATGGTGAAGTTCTAGGACGAATGAATCCTTTATCAAGAAAATACAACAAATGATTTTTCAATTCATGAAGTTCTATTTCAGCCATACGATATGGTGGTTTTGAAATTAGCTTTGCATCAGGAAGTAAGTCAATTGTGAATTCAACTTCCCGATTACGTATGACACCAGGTAACTCATCAGAAAAAACATCAAGGTATTCATTTACCCCAGGCACATCATCAATCTGAATAGTTACCTTGTTATCAACAATATGAGAAAGAGAACATTCATTTCCATCTTTAAAAAGTTTCTCAGATTCCAGACAAGTTATCAATTGTATGGGTTCATTGTTGTATATAAACTGAAACCCCTTCTGAAAAACAAAATCTTTATCCCTACAGTAAATCTTTGCATGACAAACAGAAAGCCTATCCATTCCTAGAATAACACCATACTCGACTAAGGGATAAAAAATAAGGTTTTCTAGTAATGTCTTTCCACAGACCATAATATAAAGATACTTATATTTTTGTTATAATATTTCCCTGTGGTGTTTTAACAACATGTTCAGGTCTCATTTGTTAAGGTGATATATCTAATTTACCCACTAATTTATTAGAGTAAAAGGAATGTGTTGACCTTGTATCAAATTAAACATTATCAAAATTTGAGTGAAAAAACAATGTACATGATAAAAATTCTTTGGATGGCCTAACATCTGCTGACATAATCGCAAAGGATCTCACAACACATTTCTACTTATAGTTTGTCTTCTTTGTATCATTCAGATATCTCTTTGAGCAGACATTTGCATAATTACCCATCTCACCACATTTAAAACACTTTATAGTTTTATTATCAGGATTAGTATTAGGATCATTTTCATTGAAATATCGGTCCATATGTGCAAACATACCACATTTAAAACACTTCCCAGTTTTTCTATGACATCCCCCATGTTGTTTCTTGACACACATCTCACCAAATGGAAATTGGATTTTCTTCCCATTAGATTTCTTTGGATGATTCTTGCCCATCTATTTTCACCTATACCTCTTCTTCTCCTTGCTTCCAAAATTCATTTGGTCATTCGAAAACTCCAACTCTACCGTCACAGCACATCAGATAATTTCACATTACTTTGGAATTCTCGGGAGGCCAATGCCCTTCGATACCTTGGCTTTAGTCCTGAGTAAAAGTTGTTTATTTTTCTATCATGATCCAGAATAAGATTTGAAGCATACCTCACAAGTCAGGTGAAGTTCTCTTCATATAAAACCACTTAATCCTCCTCCTTTTGCTTCAATTCTAGGAATTTCTTCTCCATCCTATGTCACACCACCTTAGGAAAATATTTCTCAAGGAAAAGAATTTTAAATTCATCCCGCTCTATAGAATCAAAATCCTCTCTTACCCTAATATTCTATACCATTTTCCCACACATATCAACTTCACCTTCAAAACGATTAATGAAAGGACTTACATTTTGATTTTCTAAACATCCCATAACATTGAATATCTTTTCAAGGGATTTGATCCATCCTTCAATTGATACATGGTTAGAAGATCCATTGAATGAAAGAGGGTGTTGTTCCATAAAATGTTCTACTACTATCTTGTTCTGTTGTGGTACCTATACTTTTTCTCTTTCATGGATTCCACTACCATTTATTTCCCAAGTTAGATGATCCATTACTATGAAAAACTGTTCGGTTCCAATCCCTACCATTCCGGGCTATAGATCCGGAAAGATATCGTTCTGTTAGTGCCTCTCTGCTTCAACATCCTTGTCCCTTCGGAAGGAAACCATTATAAAAAACATATCTTAGAGGAAGGAACATGGTAATATTTAAATTCTATAACATATCAAATTATTTATAGAGTAAAAAATCATTTATCAAATTCTTTTAAGATCATCCTAACCCATAATGTTATCTAAACCGTCCTATGATACCAACAATAAGGACCCAGCCTTATTACATACATAATCTGAATTTAGTCAAGAAAACACTTTATTTTACATTGAGGATATTTTAATGTTTAGGGATTTAGAGAATTGGGACATAATACATTAATAACATTACACATTGTTACAGATTGGATAACATAAAAACTGTTTCCAATGTTTCAAAACATTTAATATTAAAACATACAGCATTTTAACATAAAACAAGATTACTTGAAAATTATTCAACATTTAACATAGAATCATTCTTTGTCTTGCACATACATTAACCTGTGAAAATCATTTAAAACTAAAGAGGATCACAAAAACTTAGTAAGGGATATAAAAATAAAGAAAGAACACATTATTCTATGAATACTGTAACGTATGAAATCATTTTCAAAAGACATACTAATCACCTGTATATATATACTTACATTTTGAAACATTAGATTTAAACAATAACTGAGAACATAAGTAGAACCATAAAGGTATCATGGGGAATTACTTATATAATCTTGTAACCCTATCAACTACCTTATAATTTCTAACCCTCACACTTACTTTACTATTTGTGTAACCATCACAGCTACACTTGGAGTAACAATACATCCAACCTCCAATATACACATACCCAATGCATTTCCGGGAAATATAGGTTCCACCCATAATAATAAAAAATTACCAATAAACAGAACATAATCATACAATATGAGTAATATCATAAAAACATTTCTTTTTAATTTTGTAAAAGAAAATTTTAAAAGAAGATTTTAAAAGAAAATCCTCTTACATAAATAATATATTTGAAGAGAGACTTAATAGATTTGATGGAATATGTATATACAGTTTAATTAGACATAATTAAATATAATATAAATAGAACCCATCACATTGTAAGTTTTAATATCACATAAATAATGAAGTAGAATGTTAACCCAAAGGATGGAAATCGTGTTAGGAATTCCCTTACCTTTGGCTTGTCTTATATAAAACTTATTTAAAATTATTGTATAATGGTTAAAATAGTGTTATTAGTATTTAAAAAAACATTTTCATGTATATAACATATTATATTATCATTTCTTAACCACATTTCTACCCTTGATTGTTATTATTTTGTTCCTTGTGCTGTTTTGGGTGAGTTCCTTACATGATTTCCATGATTGGTTCATGATGGATGTTCTTTTCGATTAGAAGTGAAACCCCATAATTGGAATGTGAAGGTATTTACATGTTTACATTACCTTAATTTATACCATTTATCATTTTGTTGTTTTATATGAGGTTGATTCATAAGTTAAAACATTAAGGATGCTCGTTTAGATCATTTTAGTGGTTCTTTGATAATAACAAACTTATTTTCTATTATAAATTAAAAACAAGAATACAGAAGAATTAAAGGACCATGGATGAGACATAATACATATATTATAACATTGTTCAACTATATAAATGGTTTCATGACAAGACATGAAAGAATTAATTGAAATTGAAATCACATTGTCCACAATGTCGGTAATTCAACACATCATAGACAATGTTTTTTATTCATTGAATAAGTAGGATATGAGAATAATAATGTTGATGATTTTCCAATGAAAATAATAAAATCTAGAATATACATGATTTTTGGATATTTCATGCCTATTGGGTAAGAATAGATGAAGAAAAAATAATAAAATAATGGAACTCAAAATAAAAGAATAATTGAGAAATCTCATTAAAAAATTTGACAGCCTAATGGCTATGCCACATGGTTTTATTAAATATTAAAATGAAATGGGAAAATGGTCACCCATACAAAAATGAATAATAATAGAAAATAGATCAAGAATAAGAAGGAAATAATATCATGGTATGGAAACCTGAAAGTTATATCACATAATGGAGAACTTCAATGGAAAAATTAAGAAATTGAGAATTATCTTACCATGTAGAGTAACTCCTAGAACCTGAAGATTGAAACCTTAGGGGCTTTCGGAAGCCTTGGGAGGGCTGATAGGGAGGTTAAGAGGCCATAGCATCATTGGTGAGTAATTTTTAATGAAGTTAATGAAGGAATGAGTTGGTATTTATAGAAAAAGTGAGGGATTATTTTAATAATGTCCAAGGGCACCTCATTAGTGGTATTTTCCCATGGTATAATCCACATGGGACAACTCATAAATTATTTTACTGTACAAAATAGACCAGATTTATTACATCATGATTATATCATTAATGATGTCATTAACACACTAAAACTCAAAAATGTATTTTTTACAATTCTCCGAAAAGTCCACTATTTTAGAAAAATCCCCAAAATTCACCTCAACCATTTATCGATGTGTATAATTCTAAAATAAAGAACATTTTTAAATACTAATTTTCTAATTATTTTAAATTTAATTTTTAAATCAAATCATACTTAATTCAGAAATTAAAAAAATTTAACGTATAATTGCATTTATTTCACATTTCAAAATTAATCAAGATGGCATTATCTTAAAGCCTTAAGAAAATAAAATAATAATACAATTTACTATTCATTAGGATCACATTACTATTCATAAGGATATGTTACTATTCACCAAAAAAATGTTGGTTCCAATAGACTCTAAATAATATACTGAATAGAATTGTAGATGACCATTTTACGAAATTCAAAACATAGAAGCTATAAAATTTTGTTGAAAGGCTACTTATAAATATCTAAATTAATCAAAATTTCAATCATTACAATTTATTTAAAAAAATATATGGTTGTTACATTCATAGTTTCCTCAAACCAGATGGACTAGGTTGCATGGTATCTACTAACCTTGAGGACTAGTTTCCTTTTCAAAAAACCGGGCCTTCGGGAACCGAAGAATCCCCGAACACCCCCACCCCAAACTATCGTGATAAAATTAATTACTCAAATTGTTTCAATACCAAAGATTTAAAATGAATTTAAAGAATCCTTACCACACAAGAAAAACATTGGATTTTAAAAGATATAAACCAGACTATTCAAAATGAATAAATAAATAAATAATGATTTTTTTTCAAATATGAGATATTATTATAAAAAATTATATAATTGATTCAAATAAGAAAATATATAATTTAAATGGACTAAAATAATTAATTTTTAGAATATTTATAAACTATATTCAATTATAGAAAAAATTGACCATTTATCTATTTTGGTTATAACATGTTTTATGATTAATTGTTGGGAATTACTAGTCAAAAGCACTGATTCAGTGAGAGAATAGATTTATGTTTTAGAACTACTGAAATGGGAAATAACCTCATATATTGAAATGAACATTAAACATGTGGGAATGACCCATACATGTCCATTATATAGAGAAGGGAATGACCTCTACACATGGGTCACCTATACGTAAGAGTAATAATCCTATAGATGCAAGACTCTTATGTATTAGGTTCCCTAGACGTGAAATTAAACCATGAAAAATAAAACACTTAAAATATTAATATTATTTTATGATATATTTAATGTCATATTTTTGACATGATGATCATTATTTTCACCAATATTTCAATCATACCCTATGATGTCACTTATATTATATCATACACCATAGAATAAAACCATGAGATTTTACATTGTATTTTGTTATAATATAATCAATTCATACTCCATGACAAAAAAAATGATATTTTGATATCTTATATCACAAACCCATTATATAATGTGGTTAACATTCGTCAACTTAATATTATACACTATGATATGATCATATGTAGGTTATGATACACATGTTCTTTATAATATTAAAAAAATGATTCTTAATTGATGATCATGAATATGATAATACTAATGGTTTTTGAGGAGTATAATATGATCAAATAGTATAAAAACACATAATAATTCATTATCATTCATCATCACAACAAACATGCAATTTAAAAAATATAAATAAATAGGGACAACATTATAGTAGTGAAATATTAGTTCTACTCATCAATAGAGTATGCTTGATTGAGTTCACCGAATGAAAACCAAATTATTCTCTCCTCAATTGGTGTCACAATAACCACTAGTATCCTTATTTATAATGTGTGGTTTTTTGAACATTATGGGTGTGTTAGCGCATTCTCTGTAAAGATGGAATGCGAATAAAGAGGAAGAGATAGATTTGGCTATTGATGAGTTCAAATTTTTTATAATTTTTTTTAAAATTTTAGTTAATAATTGATTTATTTTAATTTTTAAGCCCAATTATTAATTTCAAAAAAATTGGAGATTCATATTTTAAATAATATTTTTTGAAAATAGAAACTAAAATAATTTAAAAACATGTTTTTATATAATGTAATTTTCTACATATTTTGGGGTACATGATTTGGTATAAAAATAGCCCCCATGGTTAGCCATCAACCCATGGGACAACAAGACACATTGTTTCCCCAATGATGTAGTCATTGGATAGGACAGCCCAAAGAAACAGGTGACCATGTCACAGAGAGGGAGAATTTATTGCTCAAGGTGCATGCAGTTTAGGAAATATGAGCACATTGATGCATGGGTGTCAGGTTCATGTGGCGGTGGGTGGAATGCCTCACTATTGTTTTGTTCCACACAGTGGAATCAAAAACTATATTAACGAAAACTGAAAGGAAGTTAACCATATATAATGCAGTGGATGGACATCTAAACATTTGATATGGAAAACTCTCTAGAAATGGGTATTGTGAACTTAAATGAAGTGAAATCATATTGGGTCACTCTCACATAGTTATCCTCATACATATTTCAAACTGAAATCTACCATGATATTCCATTATCATCATAACTGCACTGTAATCTCTTCATGTCCTTCTATGGAGAAAACCATGAAGCTTCTAGATCTTCAAGATACATTGCACTATACCCAAGGTTTTGTACTATAGTGACCCTAGAGGTTGAACAAAAAAAGAAATGTTGCACCGTAGTATGATTCATTGGGTTGTGGTCACTATTGTCCCAAGGAGGAAGAAAAGGAGTTGCATTGGAGGATTTCTACCGCATCGTGGAGCCCTATATTTCAAAAACAGAGATGAAAATCCCTCTTTGCAATGGAGAGTACTATATCATGGCTTAATATATAGAATTATTATATTTTTCATAGGGATAAATATGACACCATAGAGGTTAAGAAAATGGATGAATCTAGTTTTGAAGAGAAATAAGACACTATTCCATGAGATATCCACTTTGACATAGGGGTAAAAAAATTTGTAGTGTCTTGAAAATGATGAGAAAGGTTTCTATGATCACCGATAATGTGTTAAATTGCATGACATCAATATAAAGACACTGATTTAAGAATTGATAAACCTTAAGAATATTCCCATGTTGCAGGGTTTAATTACATACTATTTAAAAGAGACAAATATTTCAGGCTGTCCATATACTAAAAAATGGTCTTTAGGGATTTGGAAGAAACAAAAAACATGGTCAATCACTAGACAAATAAGAGTTTAAAAAACCCTATAAAAACTAGTAGATTACAAGAGAGATAAAATAAATTCATATTAAAATAATTAATGTCTATCAAATCGTGTTCTCTCCCTATCGCATACAGACTGAGTAAAATATAAATAAATTCAAAAATGTGTGTGTGATGACATAGGCAGGTGAACATAAATATTGGATGAAAATTTCAATTAAAAAATGGATTAGAAGAAAGCCAATAATTCCATAAAAATAAATGGGGTGACTATATTGTAGGGGTTACAGACATGACTCCTAGATGAAAAATAATGCTATTCTGATGGTGTTGTTGCTGAGAAGTTCTATTATACTTGGTCATTATTTCTTAATTTTTATCCCATAATCACTATCATGATGGGGTAAATTCCTCTATACAAAGAATGTAATTTTAGGGGATTACAACATTTTAAGGGATTAATGTCTTTTATTTCAATGTTTATTTGAACATTCATTCTAATTTTCCTTCAATATTATTATTCTATGACTGAAATGACCACTGTAGTCTGGGAATGTAATTTCACAATTAAATATAATAACTATCAAAATTTTCTATAGAATTATCTATGTGTGGAAAAATGGATATTTTTAAAGATAGGTTTTCATACATAACTTATCTTTTAAAACAAGTAATTGTGAGGGGAAAGGGGAATAATTAGTCTATTACATTAGTACACTAAGAAGAGTCCCAATTCGATACAATTACTAAAACACATTAATTACCATGAATTCCTGACTTCACTAAAGGCATGAAATTTGATTTATTATACTTGTTTTTTCATTAAATTAATTTTAAAACTTTGTCAAAAGTACGACCGTGGGGTTTCATGAATTTTCATTAAATTTTCAAGGTATTTTTTTTTGATAATTTTATATAGATTGACCTCAATTACCACTTTACTGCACTATAATTTTTTTTTGCGATTACTGAGTTTATAAATTATTTTATTTGATCTCCTTGATAGAAGTAATGACGCTTTTTGGTGATTTTAGGTATAGATTGATAGTGTTGTGTTATAAACATTAAGGGGATATAATCCTTTATATAGGCTCCCATTGTTAAATGAAGGGATTCTAGAATTGGATTCCAAATATTGGAAGTCATCAATTGTTATGATAATCTATACTCCTTTGGATATGATCATTTGAATGGATGAAATGACCAAGGTCTATTTTAATATTCATAAATGAATCATCTTACATATTCACAAAAAAGGAAACCATAGTGGAAAAAATGGTAGTGGGTAAGAACATAATATTTAATATTACTTATTTATCATATACTTTGATAGATACTAGTCACATTATATGTTATAAGAATCTATCATCCAATGTTATTAGTTAATACAATGATATATCATTAAATATGTATTCGTATTTTAGTGCATTTCAAACACATATATTGTGTAATGGGAAATGATAAAAATCCCAGCCATAGTATAACTTATAGTTTTCCCTCAACAATTATCATCACAAAGTGTAACGGACTGTGATAATATGTTATGATTACTGTGAGTAGAGTCTTATATTGGATACACATAGTAATGTACATGATTCTAATAATATAATAACGGGATAAAAACATGATACTTATTTTCTGGAAAAACCAATAAAAGTATAAGACATGGAATCCCATAATATAATTTTATATTAATTGCTATATTATTATTATGAATCCCTATTACATAAGGTTAGTGAGAGACCGAGTATGTGAACCTTTCTACCTTGACACCGTTCTTGTAGAAACTATGTCTCTTGGCTAATTAGGGTTGGTTGGGTATATTGTTAATATTGAAATTAGTTAGATCTCAACCAATATTTTGTTATTATAGTTGTATAATTATTTAACTACATTTGGAACATTTTGTAACACCATGGAAAGATCCACTAGGTCCATGACAAATGGTTACACGACTTCATACATGATTTCCCATATGCAAGAGGCTATCAACGAGTAGATAGGGTCTAAGTTTGTATGTAGGGAGACTATACCCTCAATATCATAGAGATTACAATGAAATTATAAAACAATAAATAATATAATGATCATTGTATCATGCAAAAATAGAATTTTCTAAATGGAATCTAGGTCATAATGTTATAAATGACTTCCAATGTGGAAATACAAACCCAATAATAAAGTACATATAAAAAATAAATATATAGTGGAGAATTAAATAGTTTTTCCTTATCCTCTACTCTATTCATGATTCTCTACTCAGTCATCCACTATAGGTTCCTTTGCCATTTTGAGATCTACAATCATGAAATCATTAAGATAATTTGAATCCTTGATTATGGTGTGAGTATAAGACTTATTAGGACACGAAAAATTTGTATTTTAGAAGTGTGATCAAGTAAACACAAGTATTCTATAATAAAAAGTAAATGAACATACAAAAAATCAATCAAAACAAGGATTCTATCTTCTAACCAAGACACCATTGAACCTATCCATACATACATCATTTCCATGTTAAAAGGAATATCATGGTGTTGGATGTAATAAATAACTATCCATGAGACTAATATAAATAATTATCAGAAACATATGAACATATTACTCTTCATTCACTAGAAATCATGTGATTTATGTCCTTAGAATCTTCAAATAATCAAGTGATATAGCTACTCAGCATTCACTAGGCATCGAGTAACTTTCTCCATGGATTTTATTAGGAATTTTGCGCATCACATGATATCTATGAGTCATCATCATATCCCAATAATTTTCATAGATTCATCATTGGTATCTTCATAAGACATGTGTACTCCTTCCTCATGCTATAATAATAATATTACAAAGTCACATACTATCGGGTAAAATACATAAGTAATCATAGCATATTATTATATGTATGTAGAAACACAAAATACATGTGTTCAATGAAAAACATGAATAGAAAACCAATGTATATAATCATTGAATCAAGTATAACATATGGTTATCACGGGATACACACACACATTTTATCATAATCAAGAATGATAATCATATATGGAAACACAATGTTTATATCATGGTAAAATGTGGAAAAAATATCCCCAAAACTTAAGGAACTTCATACCTAAATTTCCCTGATTTCAACATCAACGATAAACCACCTTGTGTGGATAAAATGGTGGAGTGGAATCCTCTTCATCCAGAAACACCTCCTCTTGGGTCTGTTTGTCATAGTTGTTGGTACATTGACATTCATGGTTCATCCAATATCCCTATAACCAAAACAAACTTTTTTATTTCAAAATAAATAAAATTTAACCTGACATGACAACTAATCTCCACTGAATGATTTTTTAATTATATTTGTTATTCTAATTAATATTTTAGAAATTTATTTATATTAGAATAATAATAATAAACCTGACATGATATTACATTATCTATTCAGAATAACATTCATGGGATAATCCTACAATAATATTCATTCATATTATATTATAATAATTATTTTATAAATCTCTGATAAATTTCTAGATTATTATCAGTCAATAATTCTATAGTCAATTTAACCAGAATTTTTCATTCATGATTACACAAGAAATTTGTAGAAATAAGGGAATGCAAATCCTAAATACAAATATCTCTCATAGGAACTGAACCCAGGAAGAGGAGAGACGTGAGGGTTTTGGTATTCAATGAAAATAAAAATGAAACCTGATTTGATCAAAGAAGATTCATATGTGTCATTTAAATGGATTTCTAGTAACCTATGAATAAAATGATAAACTAAATATGAAATTTTATGGGTTAAAATATTCTAGAAAAAACTAAATTTATGTTAACCATAATAAAATCCATTAATTAAATATCATTATTTAATTGGTTCTCAAGTGATTTCTAATTTCAAAATTTTTAATTCTGACCATTAATATGATACAAATATTAAAACAATTACAACATTTTAATACCATGATATTTATCATTTAAAATTACTAAAAGGAGTTATAAGTATATATGAGGATTAAAAAGAGGATAAAGAATCATTTTCCACCTAAAACTACTCTATAAGTTTATCTTGGATTTAGCCTTATCTAGTTCCAAGGTGTTAGAAAAGGGTACTAGGTTACCCTAGAACATATTTTGAAACGAAAGTATTTCCCTTACCCAAATTCAGCTTAACCTTATAAAACCTTTGAAAACATAGGGCTACCTTTACAGAAAGCCATTCTTACCCATACACAGGTAGAAGAAGCTTTGAGCTACCCTTATGTAGCTCATGGATTACCTTTACTTAAATAGGGTTTACCCTCACGTGGCCCTTAAAAATCCTAACCTATCCTTATGCACAAATTTAAATACCCTTTCACAATAAGGATTAGCCTTACATAAGTAGAGGAAACCAAAGGATTACCCTTATATAGTGCAGAATGACCCGTATATAGTGCTTATGTACCCTTATACAATTTATCTCTTCCTTTACATAGAAAATGCTATGAGGGGGTTACCCATAAGTTCTGTTCATTTACCAATATTCCACCCTTATAAAATTAGTGTTACCTTTTTGAAACATATGGATAGAATACTCTATCCTTTCATAACCTTTGGAAAACAAAATTAACCCTTAAGTAAGATCTTTAAAAAAATTGTTCTTTACAAAACACCATAAAACCAAAGAAAAGGTGAATTTTTTTGGAAATAAATATCATCAAATAAAAAAACAAATTACATGATAAAGAGGTTTTAAGGATTAAATATAAATTTATAGTATCAAAATTCTCCCCCTATAACGAGTTCTCATCCTTAATAAGTGTCTCTAGTGGTATTGAGTGAACACATTAGGCTAACAATATTCAACATTAGACTCATTATCCCAAATATACATCATGATCAATCATGATTCCACTAAATTAAAAAATTAATACCATATTCCCTTAAAGTACTTTGTTAGTCTTGTCCATATTTTTCACTAGAGTCTCATCATAAGATACATATGGATGCAATTGAACATACTCATTGTTAATGAAGATCAATAGTGTTCGTACAGACCTATAAAACATGAAACATGTAAGGAATACCTTGGTAGTTAGAAGTAAGATCTAAATGGCCTTCCACTTTCTCAACCCACTTAGTGGCCTGGAAATGTTCAACACAACATGGTGCTAGTTTTCTTTTCTTTCTCCAATTTCATTGGCCTAACATAGGATCCACTCTAAAAGAAAAAAAATCTCCCTCAATAAGCTCCAAAGTCCCCATCCTATGTTTTTCAGTCCATATATTCATGCCTTAAGTAGTGATTGACCTATTCTTAATTAGTTTTACTCTATCAAAGTTCTCTAAAAAGAAACATTCCCACTAACACTGCCTCACCTATTGCATGAAAAATAATCAGTGAAGGACATGGACTCAAATAAAGATCCTCGTAATGTTCCATGAAAATATAATGTTAGTAAATAAATTCTGTGAACACAACCAAGGCTATAATATCATATCCTTACACACCAAATTATAAAAAACAAGATTGAAGTCTACCATCCATTATGAATATTATCTAATAAAATTTCACTATCTATTAAAGAATGGTACAATGTTCTCATTCTATGCTTAGTCCATTTGGATTTCATTAATATTTACCAAAATAAAAACATAAAACATACATCACATTCATATAAAATTTTAAATGGATCTAAAATTAAGTGTATTATATCCTAGAAATAATGCATTCCCCCTTGTCTATTGAGTGAGCCTCTCAAATTAGTAAGAAGTGGGAAAAAATCATTAGTTGATTGAAAATTACCCATACAATGTTACAACACCTCGGGGTCCTGGGAAACCCTGTAAAAATGTCCATCATGATGTATGAAAACATCCTCATGGATATAATTAGTGGATAGATAAAACTAATAGGATTACAGTTCTCAACATTTAGACATTGTTAGGGAAGGAATCAGAACCAACATCTAATGATGATCCAATTCATCATTAACCCCTAAAACATTCACCTAAAAAATGACATATATTTAATATTCTAGGATGTATAAATCATATAGAGGTATGGAAGTCCCTTGACATCTTATCTTTAATGGTAGTAAGGACTACTAATCTCCCATGTACAAAGGTCACAAGGTTATATCCAAATGGACATTGAGGTATCAAATCACCTCTATCAAGCTACTATAGCATCACAACACACTATTTTGTAAACTTCTGGTTTATCCTTTACCTACTTTATTGAAGAATAAGTGACCATCAGTGGATCACAAGTCATATTTCACTGATCCTCAAATTCATATATCATCTAGTTATCTAAAAAATTCATCATGTTCCACTACCCCTCAAAGGGACTTTCACCAATATTCTTATCAACATGTATGTTATAGCTTAGATCATCATATGCAACGTTAGATTATAGAAGAATGTATATGCAATCTCACTAATGAATGTTTGAAGATACTCTACCCCGCACCTATAACGTAGATTCAAAACCATCCGTGTGAAGATATAGTGAAGTATTATGTGGTTATTGTAGATAAAAATACTCTCACTGAAGATATTTTTTTCCATCATTTCATAGAATGAACCTGGGTTACTAGTTATAGATTTCAAGTTGTGTATTTCTGCTCACATGGCCACATCTTTCATGACCCATAAGATAATAAATTCTCTATCTACATTAGTTCCACTACAATACCAATACATGAAAAATCATATTATACTACATATCAAATCCCATGATAATGAAATATCAATGTTGGAGTTGTATTTGTCATTATCTTCAACTCATGAAACTCTTATTCACATGAGTATGAAAACTATAATTTCACTCCCTTATTTATCAATGCCATCATGGGTACTAAAAATAAAGATAGTTCCCTAATAATATGACGGTAATATCCTTATATACATAGAGAGATCGTGATCTAAAATATGTTTTAATGATGTTTCTAGGATATTACTACCCCCACAATCTTCAAATATATATATATATATATATATATATATATATCCAAAATAGTATATTCCCTTCAAAATCACCTCATGAATCCATAATTTCAACTTCAATAACAGGGTGTTAAGCTTATATTCTCTATGGATTATTATAATTATCTGAATTTGTCTAAAAATATGATTTGGCGTCGATGAATAGATGAGTATGTCATTGAAAAACAACATTTTGGATGTACCCAGGTATGGGAGGATATTCTTATTAATGGGGGATATGAATACTTCTAAGGAATTTGATATTCCAAAGAACATATCTAGATACTCATATAGTCTATACCTACTCTGAAATTTTGTATTTCATATTTCAACCTCTATAACACATGGTTGTTGATATCCCGGTTGAAGATCAGTCTTGGGGGAACACCAATATACCTATAACTAATTGAAAAGTTCAACAGTATTTGGGAATGGATATCAATTCTTCAACATAAAATTATTCAAATTCTAGTAATAAACATATAGTTGAAGAAGATTGTGTGAATTCTTGGAAAAAAACCTAGGTGCCCACATAGTGATGTACTCAACTTGATGTATCCCTTAAAACCTAAGTCATCAAACTACAATTTGATCTCATTCAAATTGATTGGTGCCCCATAATAAGGGAATGTCATTATAGGATATGTAGCTTGAATGAGATATATTTCAAAAATAGTCTTCTATATATAGAGGATGTTTTATAAAGGAATCAAGAAATATTTTTTAATATACATCCATGAATAAAATAAAAGATGAGAGGGTTCCACTAATCCTTCCAAAAGTGCCAAACTTGAAATTTGTGTCATGATTTTTTTTGAGATGACTCACTTATGAAATAAATTTTACTCCTCCTAGTTCCCACTCACCGGTGATCATGAGCTTCTATCCCAACAATTATGTAAATGAAAGACGGATCTGATAAAAATCAATGTGAACTATGAAAATGATCCACCATTCCATCACAATAATCAAATTAATTCTCTTCATATCTAGAATTTGGAAGTCCCGCATATTTTCATAGTTTGTAATTAGTATTGGACTCACTGGTCCTCACTAAATATAGTCCCCTTTCATTCCCAAAGGTGTATCAATAGTTACTTACTCAGAGGATAACATGATAGGTAAGTTAATTCTTACATCAACTTGGGAATATATTTTGGAAGTAGAAGAAAATATATAAAAAATTATATAGATAAAGTGGACATGATCAAGACTGTAAATTAAATAGAATATGTACTATCACCACCATCTATTAGAGATTAATCTACTATGTAGACGAGATATGCCTCAACTCAATGACTTTATCTGTGAGACACATGACTAATCTGAGTCTATTATTTAGGGCCTTGACCGGATCCCTTCATCTCTATACATGACTTTATCAACCCCCTATGGAATATTGGGATCCCATATTTTTAGAATTTTTTTGGATATGTCCCATCCTTCCAAACTACTAACACTTTCTCTACGGTGATGAGTTGGAAATTTGGTATTGTCTGATCTTCCCATCGTTGGAGAATTATGGGTCACCACCTAATGGAACTAAAGAAAATTAAATCTACTAAACCTACAAGCCATGCCACAACTTCATGTCAATGTATTTTCTCTTCAATCCTCTATAAAGGGAGCTCATTGAATAAATAAGAGGTCCACCCATATGAGTATTGAAGGGGAGAAAAAATAAGGCTACTCAAACCTCCACCAATATTTTCCCAATAGTAAATTCCTTCTATAAGACCTATTCGTATAAAGCTATATCAAAGATCATGGAGTTCTATATTATGTTCGTAAAAAGTCTGATCTAAATCAGCATTGAATTTTAAGTATCATTCTCAGCCATGAGAGGTAAAAAAATATAGAATCTATATAAAATGAACAGAGTTGGATGGAACAATCATGAAACCCTAATATATCTTCATGAACTCTAATGCTCTTTTGATCAAAAATGTATCATAAAGGAAATCCTTTAATAACATGTCATTGAAATCCTTCCAGGTGAGACCCACACATCATCCAACATGTCCCATAACTCACCAAAAATACCTACAAGTCCTTGAATTATGTAAGTGGAAATCGTAAAATTCCTTTCAACTGAAATATTAATGAGGTATAAGATACCATTTATGATAACCACCATGTCCTAAAAAAATTTAGGTTCATTAGTTCATTGGAAATATGGAGTACACTGGAGTTAAAAATCCATGACATTGTCGACCATGGATCTCAGTCAAAAGGATCCTAGCTAGAGTGAGCTAACTTCTTGCACTATTAGAGTAGGTGTGGGAACGTTCTTTGGATCACACTCATACTCACTTTGTAGTCCCAAAAAAATGTATATGAGGAAGTAACTTCAGTAACCAAAGGAAAATGAGGAAGATAAATAGATCCTAACTAGTCTAAGGGTTCACATATGGTTCTCCAAGGTCTCCACTCATAACCCAAGGTATATCCCTCCTAGAACCAACCAAGGTCTCTAGAACTACATGTTTTTAATATCCATAATATATATGGAAGAAAAAAACATTATCTCATCAACTAATTAATTCTATATTGATTTATATAACAATTGCATGAGAAAATATAAATATCACTTAATCAGAGATATCTATCGTGAACAAATATCTTAATTAAAGGAATTAAATTTAATAACTATTATGAAACAGTGAAATTGGTATATATATATATAATGTGAACCTCCATGTCCAATCATAATGTATAAATGCACCCAAAATCCCTTAAAAATTGAAACCACAATCATGTGAATAGTATATATGAGACCTGTTAAACATGTGCTGGCCTAGAACATGGAAAATCCATTTCTTGAGTTCCATATAGCTATATAATTTCTATTATGTACCTGATTAGTCTAAAAAGAAATTAATAAATTGTACTGTGATTTTATTTTGTAACACCCCTACCCGAACCACTAGGACTGAACTGGAGGGTCACATGACCTCATTCATGCATCCTTGAATACAATAGGGAGTCTACTAGTGGTGAGAGTATTAGTATGTATATGTGGAGACTATACTATTAGAATAATTTAATATGATAGAAAAATTATTAAATAATAAATTATATAATTATATAATTATCATACCTAAACTAATTAATCAAAAGTGAACCCATTTTATACATTATAAATATCTCCCAAAGTAGACACCCAAACCAGATTATGATTTGAAGATAAAAAATAAATAAACATTTGAATAGTGTATATTACATCACTAGCTACTACCAGATCCATGCTAGTATGCTCATCCAACCACCATAGGTCCCTTTTATTTCTACTTATATATAGATATTAAATCAATAACTGGACCAAAATTCCATAGTTTGTGGGGTGGGTAATACCAAGTAGGACGCCACCAATGTTTTATTAACAAGGTTTCTCATGTAAAAAATTGTATTCCATAATAAAAAATAAATGGATACGTTACACAACATTAAAAAAATTAGAATTTATGTTCTAGCAAATTTAGTTTGATCCCTGAGCGTACCTTCTGCATCTCCATGCAGGAGTGAATATCCAGGTATCAGAAGTAATCAAGAACATTCCATGAGGCTAAAATTGATATTGTTCAGAATCATCTGAACAAAATAATTGGAATTCAATGGAAATAAACTATTTCATGTTCTTATTATCCACTAGGAATTGATTTATCTTTATAATCACAATTCAAAAGGCATTGACTAACATACTCATTGGTTTTTTTCTAGGCATTGAGTGTATCACAATATATATGTGAGCCATTATTGTATCGCTAACCTATGTTTAGGGCCGTCATAACATAGAATATTAACTCACCCTCTAATGGACAAGCATTTCAAGATGGTCAACCTTCTTTGCGATTTTTGAGGAATACCATAAAGGAACACATAAGATGGTAGAATACTCAAGTAATAATGTCATATCCTCAATCCATTTTATTTATTTTTTAAGAAGCCACTTTTTGGTATTGTGGGAACTATACATAAACCACCTAAAATCACATGCACATACCCTACATAGACTACATATATGATCAACATACATCATACAAGATTTAAAATTAAAAACCAACTTTAGACAACCCCCACTACCACTACCGACTTCCAAAAATTCAAAGTATTCAAAATTCAAGAGATCATAATCCATATTGATAAATGGGTAATCTCGATTCATGCTCCCCAAAAGTCACAGACCCTAACTCGAGTCACACATATAACACAAAATCCTCCCTATCTGCATCATACTAGATCACCCATGATCTGCACCAATGTCTTCCATAACTATCGCCATCAAAACAATCTCATTGTATCCTCCATACTCGAATCACAAAACATCACACCATCATTTACTAATTTAGCCGATTCCTGACACAAGAGATAGGTATCATGAGGTACCGTTGGCAACATCACCAACATAATAGCACCATAATCATCCTTGTTCAAACACCACACCATTATTGAGGCATTAATAATCCAGAAAATAACATTACCAGATACAGAAGATGAAAACAACACCAAACAAACCTCAAATAAATCCACCATCGTAGAAGGAACATGAAATCATCATTAGAACAAAGAGAAACATGTCGTACGAGAATTACCAACCACTGTAATATGACACCACATAACACCATTGTGGAACAACCACTTAAACTCCAAAATGGATAGGAGCAGAGGGCCTCAGGGTTATGGATGGGATACGAGAAACTAGTCCCTCCAATCAACATCTTCTCACCTGAACTGGAAATAGAAGCCAAAAAAATATCAGGATAACAAAAGAGTGATTATAAATCCCTCTCTTACCATTCCACTTCTCCCCAAACCACTTATTAAATATAAATTTTGATCTGAAATGGATAGGAGTGATGGAATGTGAGGCAATAGAGGGGATGGATTGTCTAGGGGATGCATCAACCACCAACCTCATGATTGAAAACCTAACTGAAAAAAATCACCAAACACCACACCTCTATAGAGAAAAAATGGAAAAATTAATGGTATTTAGAAGAGGCTGGAGGATTTGGGAGGAATAAATAAAGGAAGAGAAGAAGAGAAATAGGGGAAATGATGTTTAGAAGTGCTTCCAAACCTGAAGAGAATGGTTTTTGGAAAACCCTATTTGAAGCCATGAGATGGAGGGGTAGAGCTGAGGGAGAAGGGAGTCGTACCACCTATTTGTGACATGTAAGCATATAATATAATCATAAGTAAGTAGAAACACCTATTACATATCAACAACATAAAAAATTTACAAACAAGATACATACATACTCATGGAATCATGTATCATATATGGTTCTCATGGGATATGAACACACCCATATGAAATAATAAATATGAATCGCTCTAAATTATGCTAATAAAAGTGTTATATCATGGTAGAAAGTGTAAGAAATAGCACCAAAAGGTATGAAACACTCTACCTTGATGTCTATGATGTCATAATCAAGGATAATCCACCATTTGTGGTCTAAAAGATGATGTGGAAAACTCTATAGCTAAGAAAACCTAATCTTGTAAATCTTTTTCATATTTTTCAGTACAAATTTGTTCAAGGTTCATTAAAGATCCCTAGAAAAAAAACAAACTATTTTATTTTCAATTAAATATAATTTCAAAGGTAATGAAATGTTTTATCTCTTTTATAATTTCAAATTTATTACCTTATACCAAAAAATATGATATAAATTTCTACCAAAAAGTATAATTAAATACCACATGTGGTGATATATTATCTCCATAGAAAAATATAAATGTGATAATCCTTCAGTATTATTCTCTGATATTATAAGATAATAATTATCATAGGATAATTTGATAATTATAATGACAATTAATATTCAATAAATCTTTATTCAACTCCACAAAAGTATTCTTTCACAATTAAATGTGAAACAAGAGAATGGATAGAATAAAAAACCTACCTATAATTATATATTATAGGAGATTCACATAGTAATAGGAGAAATGTGAGGTATCTTCTTTTTCTGGAAAACTAGGAAGAATGATATTATTATTAATGAGGCAATATAGTTATCACTTAATGGGTTTTCTGTCTATAATTGACTCAAAGGATCAAAAACAATAAAAGCTGTAAGGGTTTAACTATTTTATAAAAACAACCCATGTAATGTTTATCTGCAATAAAAGCCACAAATTAAATATCATTATTTAATTTTTTATTAATGGATTTCTAATTATAGAATGTTTAATTATATGCATAAATATGAGATGCACATTTAAACAAGTCCAAGATGATAATACCATGTATTTTAGCATTTAAAATCACAAAAAATGAGTAACAGTGAAATCTAAGGATGAAGTAGTAGAGAAAAATATGTCTTCCTCATAAAAAATAACTTCAAATAGGTAAACTAAAATTACCCATAAATAGCTCATCGGTGTTGTATTAGGGAATGTGGATACCCTTAAAATCCCTTGAAACTAAATGATTGCCCTTACATAGCTTTTGACCACCCTTATATAACCTTTAAAAACTTCAGTTTACCTCTATATAAGTCCCTTCTTACCCTTACACCTATAGAAGAAACATGGATATACCATTACAAAACACCCATCATACCTTTTCAAAAATATGATTTACCCTTATGAGAACATTATAAATTTTTATATACCGTTATATAAACCCTAATTTACCCATATAAAAAACATTTTTTCATTAAATAAGTAGAGTAAACATTATGTTAACCCTTAAATATTGTAAATGTACCCTTATATAGTGCATGTGATCCCTTTCACCACACAACTATACCATTATGTAGTTAATGGAACCTTTTGGTTACACTTATGTGGAAGAAAATTACTGTGAAATAACTCTTATAAAAAATGTTTTACCCTACTGTAGTGTATGTAGGTACCCTTTCACCCTTATGAAACCTCTGTAAAACACAAGTTACACTTAAATATAAAATTTAAAACCAAATTTATTTTTTTGTAACACCATGAAAACTAATTAATTGTGGGTTTTATTAAAAATTTATATTTTTTCATAATACACATATAAATTACAAACAATAAAGGGTTTAATGATTAAATAAAAGTAGATAATATTAAAAATTAATTGAACTATATCAATGAAATTTATGGTCACAAGTAGTTTAATGAAATTTGATGTGAAATTTTATTTGTATAATGGATATGTGATGTTATCTTCTATAAATAAATGATAATAGATATTTTCATCAACATCATTAGTCTTTTTTAGACAGTAATTAATGTATAGATGTCATATATGAGATTAACATGTTCTATAATATAAAAACCAAGGTAATGTTAATATAAATAATCTTCATGAAATAGTAACATTTATTAATTATATTTTATAGAGTTATATTTATTACAAGAACATTAGTTAATGTATCAGTTAAATGGGAAAAAAGCATTATTTCAAACCAAATTGGGTTATGAACCATTATATGGTTTTATTTAAAAGATAAATTTCCAAATTATATAAATTAAATTTCAACAAAATATGTGAAATTTTTAATTAAGAATATAAAATTTAAATTATAATTAATTTTTGTGAATTTTATGTAAAGTTTGTTTTTTAGTGAATAGGGAGAAATATTGACTTTTAATGAAAAAGTTTTTTTCTTTTCACGATTTTATAATGTCAAAAAAAATTTTTGATTTTTCTTTAAATTTAATTAATGATTTTATTAAATTAATAAAATTATTTTCTTTTGAATTAATCTTATACTTAAACATGGTATAAACACCTTTTAAAACTCAACATGTAGTTTTTTAAAATCCATTTTCATCGTGTTTTGTGTATTTAATTTTAAATTAAATATTTCCACTTTCAGAAATTTAATTTAAAAATATTTTAAATATTTTGTTATGTAGTACTACATTTAGAAAATAGGCACATTTTATTTATATTCATAATGAATAGTAACTCTATTAAATTATTATTACCATGATAAAGGTAAAATGAGTTAATTAGGGTTAAAAGTAATGTGTTAATGCTTAAACGTATTCCTAACACATGAATATATTTAAAAGGATCAGTCTACTTTATATATATTCAACCAAAATTAGAAAATGTGACCATTTTTTCCTTTTATCTAGGATTTTTTTACTTTATAATATTTTATATAAATAAATATGAAAATTGTCACTTTATTGCCTTTAAATTTACCACATATAAGTTAACATAGGAAAAAAGGAATGAATGAATATTAAATGTTAGTTTCAGAATAATGAAATTATTTTTTTGATTTTAATTTATTTATAATTATTTTTTGACATATAATTACCAAAACATCATATAAAACACGAAATTAGTTGTTGTGCATGTAGTAAAAAAATATAGTAAATGATTATAAAACATAAAAATAAAAATATATGGTTGAATTATAGTTTATCATGAATTGTCTCATTAATATAACATATTAGGGTTTCTTAAAGTTTCTTATTTGGATTAATTTTATGTAATTTTGTTTTCAATGTCAACATAAATGAATAGTTTTTAAAGTTACATGTATGATATTTTATAATAAAAAATTATCTTATTAAATAATATAAACCAAATTAAAATACTATATTTGACCAAGTGAATGGTATATATTTTGAAATATTAAACATTTCCCATTAATAGATCACTTTTCTATTTATATTTACTATATTGACACATAAGAGTAGAAAACATTGATATCACTATAATTGTAAAAATGATTAATGGGGGTTAAAACAAAGAGATAAGGGTACAAAACATTCTAAGCCCATAATACTTTGATTATATTATTTTATTTAGACCCATAATAATAATATATTCTATATATATCAATTTTAATCCAAATTAACAAGATAATTAATTTATAATAATTTAATACTATAGGAAATTCCATGGATTCCCCTCACCTCACATATAAAAGGGAACCTCCTATCATCTATTCCTCACACCATTTGAGAACTATATATCCATGAATATCTACTAAAATACCTTCTTAAAAAAACTAAACATGTTATATATGTCTTATTGTTTCTATAATACCAACATTATAGGGCTTAAAATGTAAAGAAAATGAGGCATTCCGAAGAAGAGGTATAACTTTTAACTGAATGATCTAATTTTATTTCTTTTTATGGATTCATAAAATATTATTAAAACAAGAAAAAATAATAATAAATAATCCTAAATATCATATTATGATGTTATATTAACGTAATATCCTATATACATCTCATTTTCCCATTAAATGGGGAATGAAACCATCATTAATGTGTATGGTTGACTACAGATTGATGAATCAATGCAATTAATTTCCTCTTACCACTTCTCATGGATGGTTATGAAGATATATTTAATATATATAAATATATATTATATTCATGAAATATTTCAAAATTTTTATTCTAATATTTAATATAATTTCATACCTTTTAATTAATTTTAAAATGATAACAATGTTTGTATGTACATGTGGAATACCACCAACATGATGTGTGGTGATTATTTATTCATACCCACATCACATGGATGATATTTGTAAGTGTATTTACATAAAAAATATTTCTTTTCGGATATAATAATCATTATTTAATGTTTAAATAATACGTACCTTCTTTCAATCATGATCATTGAAAAATGGAAATGTTACTTATGTGTACATATGGCCTACAGTCTGTGGAGTTATAACATAGTTTAATTTTTTATAACCATATTTCATAGTTGTTTCTTTTAATATATTTATAAAAATTATAATTATTTCTTTATTACAATTCTACATATTTTTTTAATAATGACCACTATATATACAGTCAACATAACTAATTCATTTTGGAGATATGAGCTGAATATCATCAAAACATCCAACATGATCTTAATAGATTATGTAACTAAACATAAAAGTGTAATATCTGAAATAAAAATAATAATCAAATATAATAATATTATTAATCATTCATTTAATTAACATAAGTTTATTATTTAGGAATAATAAAATTTATTCAATGAGTTAAACTAGAGGTAAGAGGTAATCTACATATAAAATGTCATTTTAAGGATTTCAATGATTTATTTTCTAAATATTTTTCTCCCCTTCTTATATAATTAATCATATTTTGTTTACATAATTATATAGACATGAATTGACTATAAAAGGCCATATTCCTTTATTAAAAATGTTCTCTAAAGAATATTTTATGGAATATTTTAACATTTTCTACAAAAGAATAAATGAATGTTCTAATGTAACGTATATGAAATAAATATATTTTCCTGCCATAAAAACCATTATGTGATGTATATATTAATTTTAAATATTACATTTTTTGTAAATAATAAACCTGTACACATAGTTTTAGGTATTTTAGTTTGGAAAACATGTTTTTAAAACGAAAGTGTTTTTTAATGTATGAATATGTTGTGCATATTGATCTAAAATATATTTTAAGGACTTTTGAGGAAATTTTTTTGATTTAAATGTTTGATTAATTGTATGGTCATTGTAAATTTTTTTATTATAGGCTAGCGAGATATAACTCATGAGGATGGGTTATCATTGAGTATATCATGATGATAGGTGAGCCCGATATAGCTCTTGATGATAGGTAAACCAGATATATCTCACCAATGTATTGGATAATAAATATGTTATATAGATAATTATAATGGAATATGACTCTATTATTTATTCAATATGTTATGTTTCTTTCAATATGATATTCTAAGGAACCTAGAGACCTATTCTATTCTTTCTAACGTGTTTTAGAGAATTTTTTTTGTCTTAATAAGGTAAGCTAAAGGTATTTTCATTAAAAGGAATGACTATTACCTTTGGGAGAAAAAGGTTTGTTTTTCAAAAAATAATTTTCCTAGGTTATCCTATTTTATTCTAAGATTTAATCGTTATGATTGTTACTTAATTTTTTATTAAAAAGTTTTTTTGTATTAAAATTGGTAATCACGCTGATTTCATGTATACGTAATTATTTGATCTCAAATGTTATTATATTAAAGGAAAACACTATTTTTTGATCTCATCGTATTAAAATGGGATAATATATTTCTTTTTTATTTTTTATATCCATTAATGGAGTTTTTATGTTCATCCCATATTTTTAAATGTATTTCAATTAGTTTTAAGGATGAGTTTGGATAATGAAGATGTAAAGTTAAAAACCATAAATAATTTTCATGGAATGAAAACATGTTTTATTATAAAAATAATATATTAGCAGAGAAATTATTAGTAAGTAGAAGAGAAATAAGTAAAATATATGGGGTTTTTATATAAAAGTTATGAAATAATTCTCTTAAAATATAAAACAAGAATGACCATCAAGAATGTATGAAATTTAACCCTTGTTTAAAAGTGGTTTTTTTTGGAAAAGGGCTAGAACATTATAGTGGGTAATGGGGAAAAGGTTTATAAAACATTATATGTCATGATAATATAATAAAGTACTCTTAAGTGACAATAATATATTTTTATCATAATATAAAATATTTAGATTACCATTTAAATTCATTTAAACTATTTTTTTTAAAAGATTTCCCATTGAGTATATAGGGGAAAAATTAAGAAGTAACCAATGGGATAATAAACTTCCAAATATAAATCATGGAATGGTTGGAATTCGAAAAAATTATGTTTTTTCTGTGGTAGATTAGTTGACCCAGGATATGAAAGGTGGGTGTATCCATGTGAGGGGGAACCCACATTAACCATAGAGTAACATGTTAATATTGGATAATTTCATGAAATATAACCCTCCTGAATTTAGTTTATAATTTGGACATGTGATAGATAAAGGATCATTTCAATCCAAAAAGATGATATTTAAAGTCATAGGTTATTCATATAATTAAAAGGAAACTCTTTCTATTTAATGTTATGAATGTGAAGTCGATCATTGGTTGCTAATGGTTAAGAATACTAGATTAATGGAAGATATTAACCCCGTGTAATGACAAAAAATTAAGGATATTTTCCTCGATAAATATATTCCTAATTCCATTGGACCATGGATAGAAAAATAATTCTATGAATGGATGCAGAAGTAGAAATATTAAATTTTTGCATATAAAGAAAACTTGAATTTATTGGAAAGGAACAAAAAAAATATTATTTGTGATCTTGATAGTAAAATCATTTACTTTTACTCAGGATTGAATCCAAGATATCAATAAGAATTGGCTTCTAATGAATTTAAAAGTTATCAGAAATATGTTCGATGTGCCAAGAATGTGGAAGGAGTTTTAGGATGCTCAAGTATTCCATGAAAAAATTTATAATAAAGGGAGTAGCCAATATGAAATAGGGAAGAATCCATCATGAAAATATGAAGGATTGACAATAATGATTCATGTTTGGGATATTTAGGGAAGAAAACAACTTTCATAATGTTATATTAATTCTATGTAGTGTTTTAATGTGGTATGTTTGTAAATATGCCTCATTAATGAAATAAAGGATCCAAAAAATAATGAAAACCACCAGTTAAGAAAAATTAATTTTCATGGGATGGGTCATTATGTGATTTATCATTCAAATATACGAATTAAGGATAAAAATCGTCAAGATCACAAAAAAAATCTTGTGTCTAATTAATTTGAGGATATATTAGATGTTGTTGGATAATCTAATGATGTGATGTCAGGTACATTACTTTCTTTATAATATTATTACAATATATCATTTGATTTGGGGTTTATATACTCTTTATTTTCTGAGATATTTTCTAATAAATTATAAATTTCACCACCAGAAATTAGCCAAAACTTTAGGTTAAATCATAGATAGATTTTTCTAAGGAAAAATGATATTATAAGAATATTCTTGTTATTATATATATTGAAAGAATTTACCTTTAATACACTTTGTATTTCCCATAGTAGAGGTTGATGTTATTCAAGGAATGAATTGTATTTCTGTTTACTATGTTAAGATATAATGTATTGATAAATAATTTTTTCATATGAGAATGAGTTTTAGTTTGCTTAATATAATGAATTTATACCTTTAATAACATATAAATAATATGAGAAATTGTTAAATGATCAAAGATAAATTTATCACAAACAAATGTTTTAGAAAATGGAGAAAATTAATATATGTGATATCGCTATAGTTAATTAATATCTAGATATATTTCCTAATGAGTTTCCTATTATTATCGTTAGTAGAGATTCTGAGTTTACTATAGACATTGTGCCACATGATAAGACAATTTTAGATCCCCAATAATTAATTGATCAAGTATAACATTTGTAATTAAAAATGTATTTTATAAATCTTCTAGATAATGGTTTCATTCAATTTAGTAGTGCAATATGGGGTTCTCTAGTTTTGTTAGTTAAAATGAAATATGATTCAATATGGATTTTTATTGAATATAGATATTTGAGTAACATTACTATTAAAAAAATATTATCCTTTGAATCATGTCAATGATTTTTTTATTAACACCTGAGAGCTCAGTATTTTTTGATGATTTAGGTTATGCTAAGGTACCATCAGTTGATGGTTATTGAGAAAGACATTTATTGTAAAATGTTACATACTATATATTGGTGTTATGAGGGTTTAGTTATGACCTTTTGGATGCCTAATTCACATGTTTTATTCATAGATCTTATGAATAGAGTATTCCTTGAATATTTTGATATGTTTATGGTTTTTTTTATTGGTGGTATTTGGGTATATTATAAAGGTCATGGGTATCATGAAATAAACATAATATTTTTTTTAAATTTTGAATGAAAAATAGTTATTTTTAAAATTTAATAAGTTTAAATTTTTGATGTAATAGCTTTATTTCATTGGGAATGTTATTTCTAAAGATGAAATAACTATTGGCCTACTTAAAACTAATGTTTTTTGAAAAATGGATAAGAAAGTTAATTTTTATAAATATTTATTGTTATAAGGACCCAACCATTAGAATTACATAATATAGTTAATTCACAAAAAATATACTTATTACATTACCAAAGACCTTTTCCATTTAGAGTTTTATAAAATTAGAACATAATTTATATATATAACAATCCATAATCATACTATCTAGGAACTACTAAAACAATATCAATTTTTATATAATAAAAATGTTTTTAATGAAACATGAAATTTTTTCAAAAAAAATATTCACAATATTGATCTTTCATTCTTCTTTTCTCTTACCCATCATTACACACTATGAAAAACACTTCACAACATGGGATGATCACAAAAACATAATATGGTACATAAAAATAAAAGAACAATTAATCCATGCTTAGTTATAAAAAATGAAATTATATCAACAAAGTAATAATTCTCACCAATAAAGTATCATATACATACATTTTAAAAATAATATATTTCCCTAAAACATAGAAAACACAAACAAAACTATTAATCGTAAATTTAGGCATCAATTAATTAATATTGTAACCCCCATGGATACAATATATAACAACCCTTATATTTATTAAACATTAAAACATGATTTAACAACAAAAAATTACTCATAATATAGCCTGAATGATCAATATTCCTAGAGCATGTGGGTATTAGGTACATTACTTTACAACTAAAAACATGAATTACAACATCATTATTGAAAACTTCTTTAACATTCTTGATCTTTAAACTACCTTAGATAACCTGGGGAAATAAATAAAAAAAGGTTGATTCATAAATATGAGTATATAAATAAAACTGGAATAACATGAATATTATAACACATTCTACACAAGGAAATTCAATGTGGAATATATGAACAAGAATAATAATGCATGATATAGCATGATAATCCTAACATTGGAAATTTGGCAACGACATAAAACATTGTATCACAAACATTGGTCAAGGATAAACTTTCAAGAATTCATGGTGGAAAAGTCCCACAAAGGAATCAGGCATAACCATGTCCCAATAAGATGTATCATGATACTAAACATTACCCAAATCATTGGATAATTATATAATTCTATGTGCACCCATCACTTTCATTTCAATATCATGCTTATTTGTGCCACATAGATAAAAAACATAGATTCATTCATAATCATAATTTATTGCACAATCAAGGAGTATGGAATTGATACATGTGAGTCCTTAATGAAAATGTATCCATGAATAAAATTTAACTCCATTGATTAGAAATGGTATGGTATTCACCACACAAGTGGTTTGGCCAGAAAAATCCGGGTGAAAATTCGACAATAGAACAACGTAACTTAAAAGTTTAAAAAAGAGTTTTATTAGAGAGAAATTTGCCTCTCATTATTATAAATTAATTTTAAAGAAATATTGAAATTTAATGACACTCTAAAACTTATATAATTAGAAAAAATCCATATGATAATAAATACGTTTGAAAAAAAAGAAACTGGAAATGATGCTTACAAAATTTTGGCATGGTAGTGATTGTACATGGGAAGGCACAATGAGAGAAAAGGGGTATCTAATAATTTATTAATTATAAGGGAAGTATGGGGGAGGTTAAAAATCCTTCTCCATTATTTCTAATATTAAATAAAAGGGTAAAAAGGATAAATGAATTTTGATAAATATGATAAATGAAAAAACCCTTACTTTCGAGTGTGGCTCCAAAAGCATAAGAAGGGGATTATTGAGAGCTTCAGTTGACTTAAGAGTATTCTAGAGAGGGTCTGGAAGAGTAAATACATTATAAAAGTATTTTTAGTTAATATATGTTGGATCATGGGTGGGTGTATATAGTAAATTAGGGGGGTGGATTCTTTAATATTTCAAAAACATAGGTTTTGGACTCTATAAAAAAAATTCAAAAGAAATAACTCCCCATTGGGGTTTCCCTTGTTTTTTCCCAATTATGGAGGATTCATTATATTATTTGGAAAATGGAAAATTATATTAAAATATATCTCTTTCTTATGTTGATGTGATTCGCTCTTTTAAAAAAATTAATTTAAAATCATAAAATATAATATATAATTTGTAAGATTCAAAAATAAGTTAATAAGTTAATAAAATAAACGTAAAATAACAATATTTTAATATTAATCGTATATTTGACCAGGTATACCCATTATAGTATTTATCACATCATTTATGGGTCATTATGATGTCATAAAACACACAATACCCAAAACATTCGACTATCATAAAGAATTATGAAACATTAACCATAGGATAATTTTAACATTCTCATTCCAAAAATAATATTTATTTTATCTAAATAATTTTTTAAATATTTGTATTTTTACTTTTAAAATAATAATCAATATTTATTGAAAATTTTTGGGGTTTTTGACAATAACAGTGTTTGAACCCTTATAAAAAGTACATTTCACTTCATAAAAATTTAATGAAAATTTATAATTAATATTCCTTATTTAAAAAAAAAATTTATTTAAATAGTATTCATTTTAAATATCCATTAATTCATAAAAATTAATCCCTAAATTGAATTTTGAATATTACCCTAAAATACAATTTGTGTTTAAATGAATCGAAATAGAAATCATTTATAAAGTAACAATAAAAATGGAAATAGTTTAATTATTCAATAAAATATAAATATTCATAATATTAAGGTAATGATACATATATCTTTATTACACCGATGTATTCCCTAAGAGTAAGGTGTGTGATAATGATACTTTCATGGCGTCGTTCAACAAACATGGTTTGGGTCATGATCTCCATGAGGTTGAAATTATCTTATAAATGGTTTCACTCATGCCTTATTTGTATGATCACATCTTAGTCTTGGTCATGGTCAAATCCCAGTGATTCTATCTCCCTCGTAGGCTCTAATAAATGGGACTTATAGGGTATAATCTTACTAGATGAGGCCATCACTCCCTTTTTCTATGTTAGTTGCATTCATTAAAGTCTTATATTTATACCAATCTTGTGATAACTATTTAATGTCTATGTTATCAATAGTGAAGATTTTTAAAATTTGTTGAAATAAAATTGGATGTAACAAAACAAAATAAGTTAATGTATTTTTTATAACCATATTAAATAATAAAACATTTAGTCATAAGGGAATTTTATTTATAAGAGTTTGGGTCATTCAATTCTCCCCAGTAAGAAACGTTTCCCTAAAAAAATTTATTTCACCCCTTAAAATAGATATGGGTAATTTTGAATCATTATTTCCTATGGTTCCCACATTTCTTCTTCCTACTGGTGGTTTATCCACAACAACCTGACAAGGTGAATTTTCTTATTTCGTAAAACATTGTCTCTACAATATATGATCTTCACCGACTGATCCTCAGAGCAAAGATAATTATCTAATATTAACACCTTTGAAATTAGTACATATTATGGTTCAGGTATTTACTTCCTTGAGATTGATATATATAATACATCAAGAACTCGATATAGGTTAGGTGGGAGTATAATTCAATAGGTCATCACTCCGATGATATCAATGATCTCAAAGAGGCCAATTTATCATGCTTATACATTCCCTTCTTACCAAATTTCATCACATTATTCAATTGAGATATTATAATGAATTAAATGTCTCTAAAATCACAATCTAGGACTTTTATATGATTTTTAGCATAACTCTTTTGTCAATTCTGAGCAGCCTTGATGTGCTGTTGAATAGTCTTAACCATTTCCACTATTCCCTCTACCATTTCGGGACCTAGTGGTTTTCCTTCCATAACATCATCATAGCATGAAGATGTTATACAAATCTTCCTATAAATGGATTCATAGGGAAACATTTTCATTATCAAGTGGAAACTATCGTTGTAAGATATCTTAACCCCAGGAAGATGTTGATCCATTCCTCCTTTGAAGTACATTGAGCATTACCTCATCATGTCCTTAAGTGTTTGGACAATCCACTCATATTGGACATCAGTTTGAGGGTGAAAGGTCATGATGAAGTCTAAATCGGTATTGAGCATATATTGTAAACTCTTCCATAATATATATGTGAAACTTGGGTCATGAATAGATACAATCGATATTGGATCCCCATGCAGCCTGATCACTTCCCCGATGTATATTTATGGAAGCAGATCCAGTGAGAATTCTTCAAATATCCTAATTATGGGTGAAGTATTTATATGAATATCTAGAAAATCCTATAGTTAATTACCCCTTCTTTATGTATTTTTAATATTATTAACAAAGTTCATAGTGAGGTTTTCCCATATTCATGTAGGTATGGGTAATGGTTTCATCATCCGCTTGTATATTTTTTTCTTCTTTCACTTGATAACATACCAGACATCTTGATGTATATACTATTATATCCTTCTTCATATTTCCCCACCAATAGTGTTCTAGAAGATCTCGATACATCATTCTAATTCCTAGGTGGATGTAGTAGTTTGAGCAATGTGTATCATCCAACAACTCCTTCATTAACTTAGTATTTTATATTACACATAGTGTTGACCCAAATCTCACAACACTTTCATCATTAAAATTTAACTCCAAGGATTTCCCTTTCTTTATAGATTCCATATTTGTATGAAATCCCTCATGAACTATTCAAGCATCCTTTAGCATCTCCATAAGATATAGTTGATAAATATTTTGTTAAGGTATTGATTATGTTCCTTCCTTCCTGATTCCAAGGTCCATCCATTACAAATCTAAAAAGATTAGATCCCTCTCAGTTCTCATGAATGAAAGAATTGTTGGATATTTCTACTTAGATATTCTACCACTTTATTAACTTTACCCAGATGGTAGTATTTTGAGATTTTATGGTCTTTTATCAGCTATAAACATCTTCATTGGTTCATATTAAACTATTTCGAAGGGAATATATACTTGAGGATTTTTTTTATCTATATAAATTTTACACTTCTCCCCAAAGAGATAATTCTTAAAAATATTTAACGATAAAATTAGCACAACCAAATCCTTATCTTTTTTTGGGTTGTTTATTTTATTAAAGTTCAACTTCCTTGATATATAAGCAATGAATTTTCCATTTTTCATCAACACACAACCCAATATTTTCTTTGAAGAATCGTGGAATACCACTAAAATCACTCCACTTATGGGTATTGTGAGTATAGGTGTAGTCATAAGCCTTCTTTTAAACTCCTTGAATATCTATTCACAGTCTTCATTCTATAAAAAATTTTCACCCTTTCGATTTATCTTTCTAAGAGTGTTTCAAAATATTGATAAATTTCTCATTAATCAGCGATAATACCTAATGAACCCAACAAAAAATGGAAATCAATCACAGATGTTTGCCTCAACCATACTACAATTTCATCAGTATTTGAAGGGTAGACATATATCCCATTAATTATGATTATATTCTCCTAGAATGATACATCTTTCAAAAATAACTCATACTTTCATTACTTTTCATAAAGTTTCTCTATTCATAATGTCCTTAGCACAATGTTAAAATACTCCTGATGATCCTTCTTAATTTCAGAGTATATTAAAATATAATCTATATAGGATACCACATATTTTTTGAGGTTATCCCTAAATAATATATTCATCAAGTATATGAATATTTGTGGAGCATTAGTGAGTCCAAAAGTTATTACTATGAACTCATAGTCCCTATACCTTGTACAAAATGAAGTTTTGGGGAAATATTTTTTCTTCACCCTAACATGGTAATATCCAAAACATAGATACATATTGGAGATGTATTATGATCCACATAAAGGATTGAATAGGTCATCAATATGAGTCTATGGATACATGTTATTTAATGTGATCTTGTTGAACATGCGATAATTGATGAAAAGGTGCATTAAACCATCCTCATTTTTGATGAAGAGGACTAGTGCACCCAATGGTGAAGCAGATTAGTGTCTGAAACCATTATATTGATTCTCCTATAGTCGTTTCATCAGCTCATCAAGTTCCACAACAACCATTATATATTGAGTATTGGATAATTTTAATTCCCTATGTATAAGCTTGATTGAAAATTCAATATCTTGGCTAGGGGGAATACTCGATAATTCATTAGGAAACACATCTTCATATTCCCTCACAATGGGAATGTATTCATGGAATATTCATTCCATAAAAACAATCATTTGAGCTAGATAGACATTCTCATATCGTAATTATTTTCATGTTTGAGATGATGGAGATAATGAATATTCAACCCCTCTTTGCACATGTACAAAATCAGGGTTCGATTCACAATACCAAGAGTGGTTTCCTTCTTGCATAAATTTAGGTTTGATATATATAGGTAAAGCCAATACATTCCCATAGTTGCATAAAATTCCACAAAAGGGAGGAATAAATGTTTCATTGGGATGTTCAACCCACAAACATTGATAGTGGAGGAGTTATATACCTGGGATTCAATTATTTTCTCACTTTCCATTTACACTGGTAGCTCTGCTTTTATGATTTGTGGTGGTGTCTGGAATGTTTTACTACACATTCATGATATGAAAAAATTTCAGAGAAGTAAAATCAAGAAATGTGTTCTCTATTATTGAATGAATAAATACCGTATCTATCACCACTTAATTGTTAGGATTCACTTTGGTGGTGACAATGGAAAAAGATCACCCTTGATTCCATGGAGGTTGTTGGTTATCTTTGAAAACCATTGGATTAGTGAATTGGTTGGAAAAACAACATGGTTCCTTGTAGTTTTAGAAATGAAAAATAAGTTGAGGGTTGACTAAAGAATTCAATTCCTCTATCATAGTAACAGTTCCTCCGATAAGAATTCATTGGATAGGTTCCCTTCTTACACTAAAAGAATTTCGTTTTCCCCTTCAGGCAGTTTCTAGGGTTCTTCATTCCGCATATTTTTCACGTGGGATGTATAAATTTCTTTGCACTATTAGATATCTATATTAGAGAACCAGAATTGATCTCCACTTTTCACTTCTTATCCTTATGATAACAATGAGATTCAAAGATATCAATCTTTATTTTAAGGGCACATCAGACAATTTCATCATAACTATCAAAGTCAAGGATCACCAAGGATTTTCATAGGCTCGGTTTTAGCTCACCAAAATAAGTGTTCTACCATTAAATCATGGATATTGAAAAAGATATAGGCTTATCGTGGAGGACTTTTTAAGCTTTACTCAAACACCCTAATATATTCTTTATCTTTGTTCTTGAGGGAATGGAAATCCTTTCCATTTTAAGACGGAGAGTTGGAGGAAAATATTTATAATTTTTTTTGGAAATAATTCCACACCATTGCTTCGATCACTTCCTCATGATTCATATTTCTGACCAATATCAACATTTTATCAACATCACCTTCCATATGGTAAATAGTGATCAGAACCTTCTCTTGTTCAGAACATTAAAGGATGGATAAGATCATTTCAAAAGATTTGATCCACTATTCCATAATTAAGGGATCATATAACCCATTGATAGTAAGAGGCCATTGATGCTTGAATCCAATGATTATTACTTGTTCTCTCTTAGGGGGGTTTGGATGCTCCTCCTAATCTTGGATTCTATTCATAACCTGAGTTATCTAAGAGTGTATCATCATGAAGTGTGTGATTCTTACTCCCATGGGGTTAGGCATCTGATTGGGGAAGTCATCACATTACTCTTCACGTTTATTGTTTACCTAATTACTCATATTTCCATCTATTGAAAAGAATAAAAGATAAAAATGGGATGAGTATATTTAACATGTAAACACATAAATGAGAATTTCTATGAAATTAATGGGATAATTTATAACATACTTGTATTTCTTTAACTCATGAACTTATAGGCTTCATTATTTTTTATCCATTATATGTTTCATAACATACACTATTTTGTGATTTTTTTTGCTTCATTAGTAATGTATTGTAATGATCTTACGAATAAATAAATCATATTCCATAGGAATGTCAAATTGGGTGCCCAGTAACACCCGTTAACATGTACCAGGTTACCCTAAGTCGGGCCTCGAACACCTTATCGGAGTTGTTACTCCTAGGTATATCTGTTCCAGAACCACATCCACATGTAGTATCTAGAAAAGGAAGTATTTTATTGGAAAACCACGTACTCTATACTAAAAAAAATTTAGGGAAGTTTTCTTATACATAGTCTTATACATAAGAATTTTTCATGAGTTTTCTAATCCTAATCATAAAAAATAACTAAAAATTCCCTTTAATACCAACTGTAACAACTCTTATATTTATTAAAAATTATGACATGATTTAATTATGTTAAATTAAACATAAAAAAACAAGAATTATGAAGATGTTTAGTGTCTTTGGGAATTAGCTACATTTAATGAAAACTTTAAAAATGAATTATAACATCTTTATTGAAACATTTTTTAACATACTTGTACTTAAAACTATATTAGATTACCTAGGGGAATACATAATAAAGGGGAATCCCATAAATCAAAATAAGGGAATGAAAATGTAATATCATGAATATAATAAAACATGTTTGGTAATCAAATTAATGATTTTTCTAGGAACATGAATGTCACGACCCGCCTTCACCAAAAGGAGGGAAGGGTCAGCAGATTTCCAGACCCTTCCTTCTTGAAGTTGAAGGAGAGATAATGACCCCCGAAACCCGCCTTCAATAGGTCCCGGAGTGGTGACTAGCACCAAGGGTATAGAAAATTCTCGCAAATGGAAGGCATTACACTTTTTATTTTATAGGATCGAAAGATAAGGAGAAGAAAACCCAACAACACCAAGGTAGAAAGAAAAGTAAAGCCAAAAGTAAACCATTCCCACATGCATGTTTCAAAAGTGAAAGCCACAAAGTGAAAAAAGGTGACTACAAGGTAAGTACCAAAATGAAAAAAAACAACTGAAACTGCTCCAAAAGTCCGAGCTAGTAAGGTCCTGCGTGATCCCCGAAGTCCTCCTGGAAACCTGAAAGCAGTTTTATATATGTAGGGTGAGTATACAAGTACACTCAGTAGGGAAAACCAAGACTCTCATGCACAAGTAGGGGAACGTACTAAAGTCCCGTGAGAAAAAGAGTAAACCAAACACCTAACCAGACAAACTATCCATCCCAGGCCTCACCAAGGCTCACTCCCCAAATAACGCAAGTCAAGTAATATATATAATAAGAGCACATCGATGTTTGGGTACCCCGCGCCACTTTCCCACTGGTTATTGAGACATCCTACGCATCGGACCAATCCCGCCATTCTCAACGCAGTCCCACTGCCACACCCGCTCGCACACACCTGGGCCACAACCACACGCAGTCCCACTGCTGAATCCCGCCCGCACACACCTGGGCTACAACTTTCACATGTAACCATGCCTGCAAACACCTAGGCCAGAACAACCACCGCCACGCCCGAAGACACCTGGGCTAAAGGATCCACTGCCACGCCTGAAGACACCTGGGCCTCATCCCGAAGACACTTGGGAAACCACCTGCCGCACAAACCTGGCCAACCACCACAACGCCCCGCCCGATGGTTATTGGGCTAATAATGGACTTCAGGACATCACAGCCTGCCCGAAGGTACTTGGGCTATCCGGGAAATGGAGCAGAAAAGGATCTAATAACCAGCCACTAAGGATAGTGTTGGGAAAAACACCCTTCCCCCATAAATGGGGGTGTTCGGCACTGAGTGCTCAACTTGGGTGGGGCGCGAATAAGAAACACAAAGCTACAAGTATAGATATAGGTAACAAACACTCACCCAAAGCTTAGGTTTTCCTAGCCAACCTACAGAACACAACACCACTGCGTCCGAGTCACGGTTCACAACCCTTGCCCACAAAAAAACCATTTGTCCCATTCTTGTTCCACGTTCAGTTAAAATGTTCAATTAATTTTAAGCACTACTAGGCAACTACCATAAGCATAACCAAGGAAAGCGTCAAAATCATGGATCAACCAAAACACTCACACCCGGTTCTGTCAACAGAGGTTCTCTCCCCAATTTGTGATATGAACGAGTAACCACTCGGATTTAAAACTCACAACCACCGAATCCACACCAACAGGAGATCCCATCCCCCAAATTCACACAACCACCGAGAGTATAAAAGAACAGGGGATCCCATCCCCTCCCACATTTCCAGCAATCGGTCCGAAAGGAAAACAACCAACTACCACTACCAACACAAGTCAGGGATTTTCAGATTTAAACGACTTAACACACTCTATGATTTCAAATTCCGTGTGTTCTAACAGGGAGTTATCACAGAAGGTTTTATCCTGGTGCTTTCAATTATTCAGCCGGATATACGTGCTTAACCGATTCACTTTTCACAGCAGGAGTTTACAACCATAAACAAGCCATTTAAAATATCAACAGGGTTTATTAGTGCACAAACAACGACCACCAACGACCTTGATTTTCAGGAGGCGCAAGCCAGCACAACTCAACAAGATGGTCATAGAAGAAACAACATCAAAATATAAAACACCATCAACGATCACATCCCCCCCCCCTCTCTTTATTTATAGAATTCATTCTTTATCTTTAGTTAGGTCTGGTTTACCCAATTCTACAGGATCAAAAGCACGCACACCCCGCATGATACACAAAAGAGAGAGACGAAGGAGAAATTCCCTACTTGTTGATAGATGATCAATGTTTAGGCCGGGGGCACGGAACTTTATGGATAACGATGCGGCGGGCCCGATGCACCAGAAGAGCCACGATCGAGGAAGGGGGAAACCACGGCCTAACCCTTAATTTATAAGAGCCGGGGATGGTTGAGGTGAAAACGTGAAACCGCGTAAGACATGGAAGTCGTGGGTTGACCACGCGGCTTGACTCATCATTAAAGGTGTTGGGTGGTTTTAAACCGACTCATGAGTCGATTCAGTATCTAATTAAAACTTTTGTGCGTGTTTCGGGTCATTAAGACATTTTTTTTAAACGAGGCAGAATAGGGTTTAAAACCCTATTTGCGAAAAAGGAGCGTTACTGGAACAACTTGGGAAGGACAGGTGACGTCGGCCGGTTCCGCCGATCGGTCGCACCGATCGGTCTCACCGATCGGTCTCACCGATCCGTCGCACTGATCGGTCTCACCGATCCGTCGCACCGATCGGTCTCACCAATCGGTCGCACCGATCGGCACCCCTTAAAAATCCGGATTTTGGCAAAGGAAGGGACCAAGGGGGGGTCTGGGTCATCACATCAGATTCCTCTTAAACGATTCTCGTCCTCGAGAATCACAACAAACCAGAAGGAAAGAGAGGGTCCGAACAACCATCTTCGAAAGATACCTATTAGGAGTGAACCTCTGCTAACTAAAAATACTCCCCTGTCAAGAACCAAGCAACATACCACGCCAAACCGCCCGGTCATGTGGGTTTGGGGAGTTTCCCTCCCCCATGTCAAGATATTATCCTCTTTGGGCGGCACTGACTCGCCCGCACGGGTTTAATCGCATCCACCTTAATGCGTCTTGATTAGGGGTCGGTTTCCCTCTTCCCTTTAGCTGGGGCTTTTCACACAGAATAGAGGAAATAAACTAGTACATTTCATAGCCAAAAGTCAAACGTTCTACCACAACAGGTACAAAAGGAACAAAGCTCAAAACAACCCGGGGTATTGGGAACGCATCTGTGCTTCCCTCTCCTACGTACTCTCTTCGAGCCCGCCATGTCTCCACAACACACGAACCAAGGGAATGGCTCGCCCAAGAAGCACCTTCTCCTTGCGATCCTCGATCATCACTGGTTTCTCCACAAAGGTTACGTCGTCCTCGATGTCCAGTTCACCCCAATCAAGGACGTGTGAATCATCGTGCAGATAACGACGGAGCTAGGATACATGAAAGACATCATGTATCCTTAGCAGCGGCGGAGGTAACGCTAGCTGATAAGCCACTTCGCCGACCCGCCGCAACACTTTGAAAGGGTCCGACGAATCCGGGGGAAAGCTTACCCCCCTTGCCGAACCTCCGTTGCCCACGCCGCGGGGAGACCTTCAAGAACACGTGGTCCCCAACCTCAAACTCCAAGGGCCTTCTCCTGGTATCAGCATACGACTTCTGTCGGTCCTGGGCCACCTTCATCCTTTCCCGTATGAGCTGAATTTTCTCTGTCGTGTTATGCACCACCTCCGGGCCAAGTATGCCTGCCTCTCCTACTTCGGTCCAACACACGGGTGAACGACATGGCCTCCCGTACAAATCCTCAAACGGGGCCATACCGATGGTAGAGTGGTAGCTATTATTGTAGGAAAACTCTACTAGAGGCATGTATCGCACCCATGACTCTCCTGAGTCCAGAACACATGCCCGTAGCATATCCTCCAAGGTCTGGATGGTTCGCTCCGTTTGTCCATCTGTCTGGGGATGGAAAGCAGTGCTAAGGCGTAACTGGGTGCCAAACGCATGCTGCAATCCTCTCCAGATTCGCGAGGTAAACCGTGCATCCCTATCCGAGACTATAGAACTCGGAACTCCATGCAACCACACCACCTCATTCACGTACTTTCGTGCCAAAGCATCCACAGTACTTGACTCTCTGATTTCCAGAAAGTGAGCCGATTTCGTCAACCTATCCACCACCACCCAGATGGCGTCGCACCCTCCATGGACCTTGGGTAGTCCCGTGACGAAATCCATCGAGATGTCGTCCCACTTCCACTCGGGAACAGCTAAAGGCTGCAGTAGGACGCCTGGAACCCGGTGTTCAGCCTTCACTTGCTGACATACTAAGCATTTAGCCATAAATTCTGCCACTGCTCGCTTAACTCCGGGCCACCAGAACTGCCTTTTCAGCCCTTGGTACATCTTGGTAACTCCTGGGTGCACCGCTAGGGGTGAGTTGTGGAACTCACTGAGAACCTTTCCACGCATCACTCTTAGAACAAACAACCTTTTCTGGAAAAGCATCCGGTGCTGACCGTCCTCTGTCCATTCTCTTGGAGCATCGCCCTGGTCAACCCGATCACGCATCACTTCGCACTCGGGGTCTCCCCACTGAGACTCCTCCACTTGTCGAAACAGAGATGACTGCACTATCATCTGATATAGGCAGCCTCTGCCACTATCCATCTTCGCATCCAGGTGTAAGGCATCCAACTCCTCCATTGCCTTCCAGGCATTTCCCGACTCTCGGACCGCATCTTTCTGCGTCCTCCTGCTCAAGGAATCGGCCACCACATTGCCCTTGCCCTCAGTATAAGAGATTTCAAAGTCGTAGTCCTGGAGGAACTCCACCCATCTCCGTTGTCGCAAGTTCAAGTCCCGCTGGGAGAAGATATACTTTAAGCTTTTGTGATCTGCGAAGACCACAAAGCATTCCACGATGAGGTAGTGCCGCCATAACTTTAGCGCAAAAACGACCACTGCAAGCTCCAGGTCATGGGTGGCATAGTTACGCTCATGGGGGCGTAGCTGCCTGGACCCGTAAGAGATCACCCCTTGTTGCTGCATCAACACGCATCCCAGGCCCTATCCTGAAGCATCACAAAATACCTCATAGGCCATCCCTTCTTCTGGTAATCTCAACACTGGGGCACTAACCATCTTTTCTTTTAGGTAGCCGAAGGATGACTTGCATTTCTCACTCCACACGAAAACCTGGTCCTTCTTGGTCAAAGCCGTAAAAGGGGCTGCTACTCGGGAGAAGTTGAGTACGAATCTCCGGTAGTAACCTGCCAGTCCGAGGAAACTCCGGACTTCCACCACATTCTTGGGTGCCGCCCAAGAAAAAACTGCCTCAACCTTTGATGGGTTGACTGCTACCCCCTGCTCAGACACTACGTGCCCGAGGAAGTGCACTTCTCGTATCCAGAACTTGCACTTTGACAACTTCCCTTAGAGCTGGTGCTATCGGAGGACTTCCAAAACTGTCCTCAGGTGCTCTGCATGGTCCTCTTCTGACCTTGAATAGATCAGGATATCGTCGATGAATACCACCACAAACCGATCCAGGTACTCCCGAAAGATGGAGTTCATAAGCCCCATGAACACGGCCGGGGCATTCGTATTACTAAAGGGCATGACCACGAACTCGAAGTGCCCATACCTTCACCTGAACACTGTCTTCGGGATGTCGCTCTCTTTCACCCTCAGCTGGTGGTACCCAGACCGCAGGTCGATCATCGAGAACCATCATGTCCCTTTCAGCTGGTCAAAAAGATCATCTATCCTTGGGAGAGGGTAGCGATTCTTGATCGTCACCTGATTCAACCTCCTGTAGTCGATGCATAACCTGAGGCCACCATCCGCCTTCTTTTCAAACAAGACCGGAGCACCCCACGGTGACGCACTTGGACGAACATAACCCCTCTTCATCAGATCGTCAATCTATATCCGCAACTCCCGTAGCTCCGAAGGTGCCATCCTGTAAGGAGCCATCGAGATTGGACGAGATCCGGGCTGCAGGTCTATCCCGAACTCGATATCACGTCGAGGGGGTAGAGTCGTCACCTCCTCAGGAAAGATGTCCATAAACTCATAGACGATCTCTAGAACTTCCACCATTTCTGCATCTATTGATTCTACCGTCAGTTCGGTCAACAAGGAGAGGAGAGGTTCCTCCCTCCTGTTTCCCTTTGGACAGCTCCGCTTGCCGGTGAAGGTAACACGCTGGTCGTCCAAACCTGAGAACACCAGCCTTCTATACAAACAGTCGATGAAGGCGCACACAGAAAATAGCCAGTCGATGCCTAGGATGACATCGTATGGCTGAATCTGTAGCAGAAGGAGATCCCTAACCGACTGATGTGGCCCTAACATCAGTCTACATCCCCGACAAAGGAACAGCAAGTCGGTCTGACCTCCAACTGGTGTGCTCAACACCAGGGGCACTAGAAGTCTCTCGGCATCTAGACCCAAGGCACGGGCTAGACTGGGTGCAAAAAAGGAGTGCGAAGCTCCGGTATCGAACAAAGCATAAGCAAGAGTGCTAAACACATTGATCGTACCTCGAAAAACCTCTGGCCCTGTTGGAACTGTTGCCTCTGCGGTGTGTAGCTGTCCACGCCCAGCTCCCCTGCCCCTCGGCTGTCGGCCACCTACCCGACCACGCCCTGTTCGAGGTCCCTAGGAAGCGCCCTGAGGTCGGCCTCCTCCTCCTATGTCTGCCTGCGGAGGAGTGGGAGCTCGCTGTCCCTGCTGCTGCTGCAGGAAGGGTCTGGCTGGAAACTGCTGCGGCGGCGGATGCTGGGGATGACTGCCACTGCTGTACTGCACCCGATCGGGGCACTAACTCCGGAGATGTCCAGGGATCCCGCAGATGAAGCACCGTGGTCTCGAGCCTTAAGGGAAAGAACGTGGGCCAGGGGATCGAAAATGAAACTGCTGCGTTCTGCTCCCTGTGGGTCGGAACCTGGAGGGTCCCGATGCTGGAGGCCTGGTGATGACGGCCTTCCCCTTTGATGGTCCCAGATGGATCCCTTCTCGTGACACTCCGCCCAGAGCATGCATCCTTTCCACCACTTCGGACTTCTTCTGGACCTCTAAGTATGTCGGAAGGGTAAAGGGGGTAACAGCATACTGGAGGGAGGGTCAGAGCGCCTCCTCCAAACGTATTTCCCGAGACTCCTCATCGAGAAAGAGGTCCGTAGAAAAATGTAGGAGGTCCTTGAACATGATTCCAAGTTCCCTCACGGACATGCTCCCCTGCTAGAGGGAGAGTAGCTCCTGCCTCTTCTCCGCCATCATTGTCGAGGAGAGGAACTCCGCCCGGAACTCCTTCTTGAAATCCGCCCAAGCAACCTCAGACTCTTTCCTATTCCCCAGGTGAAGCATCCACCACTGACGTGCTGCTCCTCGCATCTGGCTAACAGCCAGAGGAACCCAGTACTCGGCCGGGGCCCGAATCAGGCCGAAGGCTATAACTAGCTCCTCTAGCCAGCCTTCCGTCTTCATATCGGAGGTGCTGCTCTCATACTTCTCGAGGGCCTGTCGCTGGAAGGCTCGAAGAGTCCTCTGCCACTGTTCGTCCTCTTCCTCTCGATCAGCTCTCTGCCGATTGGCCAAAGTAGTCTCAAGGGCCTCGATCGCCTGTACAACACGTGGTCGCCTTCCAGGTGCCATAGCTGCAAGGTAAACAAGGAATGCCTAAGTCCAAGTAGTGCAGAATATCGCTCTTAAAATTTCTTAAGATTTAATTTATTCTTAATTCCCAAGACATCCCAGAAACACAAGAACACAAGTCATTATGATGCATGTACCTTTCATAGGGTCTCTACCCTGCAATCAGTGTGGCCTCACTTGGTCGTTCGGTAGGTCCAGAGTCCTTGCATCGGATCACGGGGGGCCCTAAAATCCTGGGTCCTGGCCGGTCTTCCCTGGCCTAATTCACGCTCCAAGGTCACCCAACACCGTTGCCTTACTATCCAATGCAATCCTCACTATGCCTAAGTCCAGACTCCATCCTATCTCTCAAACATCACCTCTGATACCATTCTTCCATGACCCGCCTTCACCAAAAGGAGGGAAGGGTCAGCAGATTGTCAGGCCCTTCCTTCTTGAAGTTGAAGGAGAGATAATGACCCCCGAAACCCGCCTTCAATAGGTCCCGGAGTGGCGACTAGCACCAAGGGTATAGAAAATTCTCGCAAATGGAAGGCATTACCCTTTTTATTTTATAGGATTGAAAGATAAGGAGAAGAAAACCCAACAACACCAAGGTAGAAAGAAAAGTAAATCCAAAAGTAAACCATTCCCACATGCATGTTTCAAAAGTGAAAGCCACAAAGTGCAAAAAGGTGACTACAAGGTAAGTACCAAAAAGAAAAAAACAACTGCAACTGCTCCAAAAGTCTGAGCTAGTAAGGTCCTGCGTGATCCCTGAAGTCCTCCTGGAAACCTGAAAGAAGTTTTATATACATAGGGTGAGTATACAAGTACACTCAGTAGGGAAAACCAAGACTCTCGTGCACAAGTAGGGGAACGTACTAAAGTCCCGTGAGAAAAAGAGTAAACCAAACACCTAACCAGGCCAACTATCCATCCCAGGCCTCACCAAGGCTCACTCCCCAAATAACGCAAGTCAAGTAATATATATAATAAGATCACATTGATGTTTGGGTACCCCGCGCCACTTTCCCACTGGTTATTGAGACATCCTACGCATCGGACCAATCCCTCCATTCTCAACGCAGTCCCACTGCCACACCCACCCGCACACACCTGGGCCACAACCACACGCAGTCCCACTGCTGAATCCCACCCGCACACACCTGGGCCACAACTGTCACATGTAACCATGCCTGCAAACACCTAGTCCAGAACAACCACCGCCACGCCCGAAGACACCTGGGCTAAAGGATCCACTGCCACACCCGAAGACACCTGGGCCTCATCCCAAAGACACTTGGGAAACCACCTGCCGCACACACCTGGCCAACCACCACAACGCCCCGCCCGATGGTTCTTGGGCTAATAATGGACTTCAGGCCGTCACAGCCTGCCCGAAGGTACTTGGGCTATCCGGGAAAGGGAGCCGAAAAGGAGCTAATAACCAGCCACTAAGGATAGTGTTGGGAAAAACACCCTTCCCCCATAAATGGGGGTGTTCGGCACTGAGTGCTCTACTTGGGTGGGGCGCGAATAAGAAACACAAAGCTACAAGTATAGATATAGGTAACAAACACTCACCCAAAGCTTAGGTTTTCCTAGACAACCTACAGAACACAACACCACTGCGTCCGAGTCACGGTTCACGACCCTTTACTACAAAAAAAACCATTTGTCCCATTCTTGTTCCACGTTCAGTTAAAATGTTCAATTAATTTTAAGCACTACTGGGCAACTGCCATAAGCATAACCAAGGAAAGCGTCAAAATCATGGATCAACCAAAACACTCACACCCGGTTCTGTCAACAGAGGATCTCTCCCCAATTTGTGATATGAACGAGTAACCACTCAGATTTAAAACTCACAACCACCGAATCCACACCAACAGGAGATCCCATCCCCCAAATTCACACAACCACCGAGAGTATAAAAGAACAGGGGATCCCATCCCCTCCCACATTTCCAGCAATCGGCCCGAAAGGAAAACAACCAACTACCTCTACCAACACAAGTCAGGGATTTTCAGATTTAAACGACTTAACACACTCCATGATTTCAAATTCCGTGTGTTCTAACAGGGAGTTATCACAGAAGGGTTTATCCTGGTGCTTTCAATTATTCAGCCGGATATACGTGCTTAACCGATTCACTTTTCACAGCAGGAGTTTACCACCATAAACAAGCCATTTAAAATATCAACATGGTTTATTAGTGCACAAACAACGACCACCAGCGGCCTTGATTTTCAGGAGGCGCAAGCCAGCACAACTCAACAAGATGGTCATAGAAGAAACAACATCAAAAAATAAAACACCATCAATGATCACAGCCCCCCCTCTCTTTCTTTATAGAATTCATTCTTTATCTTTAGTTAGTTCTGGTTTACCCAATTCTACAGGATCAAAAGCACGCACACCCCGCATGATACACAAAAGAGAGAGACGAAGGAGAAATTCCCTACTTGTTGATAGATGATCGATGTTTAGGCCGGGGGGCGTGGAACTTTACAGATAACGATGCGGCGGGCCCGATGCACCAGAAGAGCCACGATCGAGGAAGGGGGAAACCATGACCTAACCCTTAATTTATAAGAGCCGGGGATGGTTGAGGTGAAAACGCGAAACCGCGTAAGACGTGGAAGTCATGGGTTGACCACGCGGCTTGACTCATCATTAAAGGTGTTGGGTGGTTTTAAACCGACTCATGAGTCGATTCAGTATCTAATTAAAACTTTTGTGCGTGTTTCGGGTCTTTAATACATTTTCTTTTTTTTTTCTTTTTTTTTTAAACGAGGAAGAATAGGGTTTAAACCCCTATTTGCGAAAAAGGAGCGTTACTGGAACAACTTGGCAAGGCCGGGTGACGTCCGCCGGTCACACCGATCGGTCTCACCGATCGGTCACACCGATCAGCACCCCTTAAGGATCCGGATTTTGGTAAAGGAAGGGACCAAGGGGGGGGGGGTCTGGGTCATCACAATGAATTATAAAAATTGATATAGAATGATAACCATAACATAAGAAATATAGAAACAACTTAAAACACTGCGTCATAAGAATAGATCAAGGAGAATCATCCAAGACTTCCTGGTAGGAAAATTTCCATAAAATAATCAAGTATAACCCTATCCTAACATGACATATCATTATACTAGAAATTACCCGATGCATTAGAGGGCTTTATAACAACGTGAGTACCCGTCACTTTCATTTCTTTACCATGTTTGTGTGTGCTACATAGATAATAAAACATGTATTCATTCCTCATCCTAATTTGTTATAGGATCAAGGAGTGTAGAATAAATATATATAAGTACACAATAAAAAGGTATATATGCATAAAATAAAACACCATAGATAGAAATGGGTGTGACATTCACTACACAATTTTTTGGTATGGAAAATCGTGATGAAAATTCAGCGGTATAACAACATCACATAAATGCTCATAATATGGGTTGATGAGAGAGAAATGGGTCTACCATAATTTTAACATTAATTAGATATTAATATAGTCATGTAATTATAGTTACATGAATATATAATTAGAAAAAGAATCCCTAGAATAATAAATATATTTGGAAAAAAGATAAAGGATGCTTACGAAATTTCGGCATGGTAAAATTTGTACATGGGAGGGATTAATGAGAGAAAAAGGGGTCTCTCATCATTGATAAATACTAATGGATGTCCGGGGGAGGATATAAATCACATCACATCATTTTTAATTAAAAATAAAAGGGCATACCAAGTTAAGGAATCCTTAAAAAAGATGAGAAATAAAAGAACCCTTCCATTAGTGTGATGATCCAAAAGATGGAAAATGGGATTCATGAGAGTTTGGGACACCATGGAAGGATTCTTAAGAGGGGATGAAAGAGTAAGGATGCGATACAAGGATTTTTAGTAATGAGAAGTGGGTTCTTGGGTTGGTTCATATAGTAAATGAGATTGAAATTCATTAATATTTCACAAACGTGGATTTTTGACTCTATATAATAAAATAATAAAAACCCCAAAACATCCCATGGTTTTTCAAATGCGGGGAAGTTTTAATTTTTTTATTTGGAAAAGGGATGAAAATGTTAAAATATTTCCGTTTATTATGTGGAGGTGAGTCACTGTTTTAATGAAATGAATTTAAAATCATAAAATAAATTATATATTTTGGAGGATTCATAAAGTCATTATAAAATGAATCAAATAAACGTAAAATGACATTATTTTAAGGGAAAATATAATACTTAGACCAGTATACCCATTATATTAATTATTAAATCATTATTGGGTCATTATGATTTCAAACAACACAATGTATATTTTTACAATAATTAATTTTTACCAGAAAATTTGAATGTCTCAATAAATTATGAAATATTCACCATTAGATAATTTCAACATTATGATTTCAAATAAAAATATGTATTTAATCAAAATAATTTTCTAAATATGTGCATATTCACTTAAAATATAATATTCAACATTTATTTAAACCTTTTGGTTTTTTTATAATAAAAGTTTTTGAAACCTTATTAAAATTACATTTCACTTCAAAAAAAATATATGACCATTTATAATTAATAAAATTTATTTCATTATAACATTTTATGAAAATAAAATTTACATAAAAATCCATTAATTCATCAAAAAAATTCCTTAATTTGAATTTTAATATTACCCAAAAATACAATTTTTGTTTAAATGAATCAAAATAAAAATCATTTATAATGTCATAATAAAATTGAATATATATTTAATATTATATACAATATACATATTTATATTATTAAGGTCCAGTTACATATCTCTTTATTACACCAACTTACACCTTAAGAGTAAGGTGCACGACAATGATACTTTCAAGGGTTCATTCGGTGAACAATGTTTGGGTCATGATCATGATGAGCTTCAACTTCTCCTATAATAAGTTTCACTCATGATTATGTTATTGGATCTCAACTTTGTTTTGGTCAAGGGAAAATCTCAATTATGTAATCTCTCTTAGAATCTCTGATAAAAGGGATTTATAGGGTAAATTATACTGGATGAGTCCATCACTTCATTTGTGTATGTAAATTGGATTCATTAATGCCCTATACTTATACTAATCATGTTATAACTATTTAAAAACTATATTATAAATGGAAAATATTATTAAGAGTGTTATTAATCATATTGGATATAATAAATCAAAACAATCGCATGCGTTTTCTATAACCATATTACGTAATAAAAAAATAAATCATAAGGAAATTTTATTTATAACTATCTGGGTCATTACACCATATGATTTTTAACCATCGTGAATACCTTACAATGTAATATTTATGGCTACATCATTATGTAACCCTCATAGCTACCTTATGGTGTATGCATCGTAGTTATAGATAGAGTAACCATAGGGTTTAACTCCAACATAAAAATAACCAATGCATTGGATGAATACATTGGTCTCCCCTTTATTATAAACAATTACTCAAAACTAGAACATAATAATAAAACATGAATAATCGCATCAAAAAAATCATGTTTAATTTTGTAAAAATAGAAATTTAAAAGAGGATTTTTAATGAAAATCCCCTTACCTCAGGTTCTTCTTACTTAAAACATGTTCAAATGTGTTGTATAATGGTTTAAAGATTATTATTATTATATTAAATAACTATATTTAAATTTATTATACCTTATATGAACTTGTTTATAACATCTTTACACCCATTTATCAATAATAGTTTGTTATTTTCATTGTTTTGGGTGTATTTATTTCATGGTTTCCACGGTTGGTTCGTACTGGATTTTCTAATCAAATGGATGGAAAACTATAGAAGTAGAATTAAATGGTTTTAATGTGTATGAATAGTTTTATATGATAACTTATATCCCTTTTATGATATAATATTTATTCATTTGATAAAAACTTAATTAAAAATATTTAATTTATTTTGGTGGTTTTTACTTCCATCACAATATTATATCATTTTATTTAATATCATGTTTATAAATTGGTTACAAAACATTATATAACATATAATATTTATAATAAAATCTTATTTAAACATAGTAATGGTTTTATGACCAGTATTTATTTTGGTAAAATAAAATGAAAGTCTATCATCCATGATTGTGGAAATTCAGCACATCATGAATAATGATCTCATTTTTTCGAATAAAAGAAAGAGGAGAAGAATATTGATAATTAATTTTTCCATAAACTTGATAAAATTTATTTTTATATAACATACTATAGTTTTCATGACACTTGGATATAGGTAGGTGAATAGATATTAAGAAAATAAAGGAAATTGAAAGGAAAATAATAGGGACTTAATGTGGATTTTACCTGTTGATCTCTTCTCCTTGAGAACCTCTTTAAGGCACATGGTTTTGGACTTTTTATGAGACCAGTAGGTCTTGGAAATGGGTGAATTTATTGGGAATGGAATTAGGAAGAAATGAAATAATATACAAGTCTTGGAGGATTGATGGAAGATGGGGGTAGCTGTTGAATTTATAAGGGGAGGGATGTTTTCTTAATAATTTTTCTTAGTTTTTTATTTCGGTGCGATAGAATGAATAGTTTGAGAATTATCACAACATATATAAAAATAATTAATTCAAGTTTGATATTATAGTGATTATTTCTGAAAATACTCAAGTAATAGTATGTTTAACTTATAATGTATATATACCATAAATTAACGCATTTTACTATTCATAAGAAATTCAGCTTTTTTAGAAAAATATCAAAAATTCACCCTAACAAATTTTTTATGTGTAGAATTCAAAAATGAAACCCTTTTTATGAAAATAATTTTCCATATATAGAAAATTTAATTTTTAATTAAAATAAATATTTATTTAAAAATAGAAATTATAACATTATAACTGATTTTATAACTCTTCGAAAAATTAATTTTGTTCTCCTAAAATATATTATAATCATAAGCCAAAAAATATTAATTTATGAATCCATATTTAGATAATGTATTTTTATTTTAAATCTTTATATTAATAATAAAATTTTAATTGAATATTGATGACATACAAAAATACCAACAATTAATTTATCATTTCAAAATCATTTATTTACTTATTCCATTATATAAATATATCATGATTAAACTTATAAGATTAATAAATTTTATTTAAACTATCATATATAGGGGTATTATTCTATTAGTACAAATTCCTTATTTTCTCTAAATACCAATTATTTAATTATACATTTACAACTAATTTGACTATTTAATTATAGAATGAAAATAAACCAATGTATAATTAACTAGGCTGTTACATTCTCCATAAATTAATGAAATAATGTACTCAAGATTTTATTTACTTATTAAACAAGTGAGTATTTCTATCCATCATAGAAATTTTAGACTCCCATATTGCTTCTTCAACCATATGATTTCTCTAAAAAACTTTAACCGGGTTAATTATCTTATTTGATAATACTTTCTCTCTATGATTAAGAATATGAATAGAATTTTCCAAATAAGAAATGTTATCTTCAATCTTTACTATTTTTAGGAAGAAAAGATGATATATATCTTGCACATACTTTCTCATGATCATAACATGAAAAACATTGTGTACTTGAGATAAAATCAGAGAAAATTTAACTCTGTAGGAAATTGATCCAACATTCTACATGATTCTATAGGATCTAATAAACTGTGGACATATATTTCATTTCTTACTAAAAATCATCACACATTTCCAAAGATAAGTATTGAGAAGGACATGATCACCACACTCAAAATAAAATTATTTCCCCAAGTTATCTGAATAATGTTTCTACCTACTCTGAGTTGTCCTATTGTGTTTCAGAATAGTCTTCACTTATCGGCCACCTTCCATACTAATTATAGTACTATAGACTAGATTTACCTAAAATAATCCCAGTAATAATGGATTTTAACATAATATTCTATATAATTCCTCAAAAAAGTGTCGTCTGTATACTAGAATTAAAACAATTAATATAATAAATTTCAACTAAAGAAAGATGTTGAACAAAAATTTTCTATCGATCCATTGAACAATCTTAACACATATCCTTTAATGTCTAAATTGTTCATTCTAACATTCCATCTGATGGAGGATGAAAGGCATTGTTGAAATTTAAATTTGTTCCCGACATCATAAGAAGGCATTTCAAAAATAAATATGTGATCCTAGGATCATGGCCTAATACAGTGGATAGAGAAAATCCATGTAACCTAACAATCCCTTTGAGGTTGTTGAGATAGCTAATCTAAAGAAATAATATCTCACGTAGGAAGAAAATAAGAATATCTATTCATTTGGTAAATAATAACCCAAATCACATGGTTACCTTGAGATGTCTTTGGTAGTCCCACTATTAAGTGCACGGATATATTTTCCCATTTCCACTCTAGCACTGGAAAACACTAAAGCATAACATTTAGTTTTTTTTGGTATTATTTAACCAGTGGACAAGTAAAATATTTCATAGTAAAACCAAAAATATATATTTTCATTCAATTCCTTCGGTAATACTCAAAAAATTATATCTACATCTTCATGATACCTGGATGAAATGAAAACATAGAAATATGAGCTTAACTTAATAATTATTTCATTATATGGGAATGAAAAGGCACACATAATCTCTTCTTAAATCTCAAAAAACAATCTTTATTAATGTTAAATTATTGAAACTAACTATTTTTAACCAATTAAACCTTTTTATGTAACTCACAGTATCCATTATATGATTGATTAATTCAATCTGAGAGAGATGAAAACACTAAACCTGATGCAAAACATAGGAATTTCATTAACCAACAAATTCAAAGAGAAAATTCATCAAATCATTAATCAAGGGGAATTATTCCAAACATATAATATTTTATGATGCATGATGTTTTTTGAATCAAGGAATCCACCACATTGTTTACTTTTCAAGGATAGTAATTTATCACACAATCATAATCCTTTATCAGTTCAAGTTATCTTCTCAACCTCATGTTCAATTAATTCTGAGGGAATATATACTTCATACTTTTATGGTTAGATTATATTTCACATTTGGATCCATATAAATGATATATTATTATTTTTAAGGTAAAAAACCATAGATCCTAATTCCGATTCATCTATGGGATAATTTAACTCATGAATTTTCAGTTGACTTGAAGCATAAACAATTACTTAATCATTCTGCATTAGAATGTATCCAAGTCCCTTAAATAATGCATCACTATAGATGAAAACCTCCCCATTTCAGGAAGGGATATCCAAAACTGGATCAGTCAACAATCTTTTATTCAGTTTCTAAAAATAGACATCCCATTCTTCTGTCCAAATAAATTTAACCCCTTTTCATGTTAACTTATTTAGTGGTCTAGATAACCGTGAAATATTTTAACAAACTGTAAAAAATAACCTTCTAATACTAGAAAAATGAAAATCTATGTAGCAATTTTAGATATTGTCCATTCATTAACAACTGTTTTTAGAAGGATCATTATTATTCCATATTTTTTTACAATGTCTATAAGATAAGAAATCTTTTTCAACAAAAAATAAAATTTTCTAAATTTCCCATATAACATATTTTCTCTAAGTATTTTTAGAATAGTCCATAGATGTTATTAATTATCCTTATAAATTTTTTATTAAAAAAACTTCATCAATAAAAAATATATTATCCAAAAATTTATGTAAGATTCTATTCATAAGATGAATAAGTATAGAAGGTTCAGTTTTCAAAAGAAATGGCATAAAAAACTCATAATGCCCATATATAGTTTGAAACATGGTTTTTAAGAATGAAAACCTCATTCCCCTTAAACCGATGGAACTTGGATCTCAAATCAATTGTCTAAAAATACTGAGCTTCGATGATTGGATCAAACAATTAATTGATATAAAACAATGGATAATAATTCTTGACATTAATTTTATTCAATACACATTAATCAATGTGAAATATCATGGAACTGAATTCATTCTTAATGAATAATATAGGATCACACCATTGTGAAGTGATAAGACGAATGAAATGTTTATCAAGACACTCCTACAAATAAATTTTCAATTATATATGTTCCACTTGTGTTATTAGATAGGGGTGTTTTGAAATTTCATTCAAATTACGAACTAATTCAACAATAAATTCAAATTTTCTATCAGGTCTAAAACCATTCACCTCATTAAAATCACATTTTCATATTCTTTTACCACTGGAATAGAAAAAATATGAATAGTTTCCTTATTTTTGAAAATTTGTTCAAGATTGAATTCATTCCAAACTTCTAACAGTTCCTCAATTTAATGATATTTTATCAATGTTATGTGATCATTATTGTATATAAACTAAAATACTTTCTAAAAAACAACTTTTTTTATATAAAGTCAATCATATCATGATAAAAAAAATCCAATCCATAACCAGAATAACATTAAAATACCATAAGGAAAAAATTATTTGGGTAAAATGTATTTCCATATAAAAAAATATTAAGATACTTATAATGCCATTTTTGTTTTAATATTTCCCCTAGTTTTTTAACACCATGTTTTGATTTAATCTCAACATGGTTAATTTCCAATTTCCCAAAAAAAATATCATAAATATTGCAATCTGTTGACCCCGTATAAGAAAACATTAGAAAAATTTGTGTACATAGGAAGAGTACCTAATACCACTTCATTGGAATTCCCAACATCTACTAAAGTAGTCAAATTTGTTTTTATTACACCTTTATTTGTATAATCTGGCTACTTTCCATCATTAAAATCTTTATTTCAGCAGGTATTTTCATAGTGACCCATCTAACCACATTTGAATCACTTTAATGTTTTCTTATCAGAATTAAACATTCCATCACTATAATAGTTTTCATTATAATTTAGAGCCATATTTTCAAACATACACATCAAGAAACACTTCTTTGATTTTTTATGGAATTCCACAGGGGGATCCTTATCACACTTTTGATAAACTAGAAACATGACTTTCTTATATTTACATTTATTTGATTAATTCTTACTCACTTCCTTCCATATGTACTTGTTATTTTTCTTGTTTTAAAAGTACATTTGATCATTAAAAAACCCCATTTTTACCTTCTCACCACATTAGAAATTATTTTTATAACATGAAAATTCATGAGAACCCAATTCCCTTTGATATCCTGGCATCGATCATGAGTAAAAACGATTTATTTTACTATCATTGTCATGAATAAGATTTGGTGTGTACATTTCCATTCAGGTATGTTTTCTTCTTACACAACCATTAAATCATCATCCTTTTGTTTCAATTAAATAAATTTATTTTTCATCTTAAGTCAAACCACCTTATGATAATATTTTTCAAGGAATAGTTTTTTAAATTTATCCAATTTTAAGGAATAAATCTCATTTCTACATATGATATTCAAGACCATTGGCCACCACAAGTTGGATTCACCTTTAAAATGATAAATAAAAAGACTAACCTTTTTATTATCTATACACTACATGACATCACACCTTTTTTCAAGGTCTTTTTTCCACTATAAATCAGCCACTAGGTTAAAAGATCCATTGAAATCATTAGGGTGTTTCCTCATAAAATAGTACAATATGGTCGTGTTACTTTGTGGAAGCCATGGATATTCTTTTTCATGAATAATGACACTATTTATAGCTTAAAAAAACTGATACATTACTATCACAAAATTATCATTTCCAATTCCCACCATTCAAGGTTGAGGATTAAAAAAGATATAATCCTCTCGATGCCTTACTATATCAGCTTCCCCATTTATTCAGTGGAAAAACATTCTAAAAAAATTTATTAGATGAAGAAACATGGTAATATTAAAATTATATATCATTTCAACACAACCATAAGTTAAATATCATTTATGGTATTATATTAATATCATCCTAACCCCTAATATTATCTAAAACATGCTCTGATATTAACTATAAGAACATGACATTTGACACTACAATGTTTAGTTAATTCTGCTAGAATAAAATTATTATATTACCAAAGATATTTTCACTTTAGAGTTTTAGATAATTTGTACATAATTCAAACATATAAACCAACATGCATACAAGTTGGTACCACTAAAATAGTATCAATTTATTCCATAATATTTTTTTAATAAAACATGAAACCTTTTCATGAAAAATCATCACAATATTCATCTTATCATCTTCTTTTCTCTAACCCATCCTTAAAAACAATGAATGTTTTTTTTAAAACATTGGATGAGAACAAAAAATTGCATTTAGAGAAAAAAAATAACCATTAGTCCATTAATACTTATATACATATGAAATTATTTTTAAAAAGATATACTTCTTACCCATAAAGTAAAATATACACACGTTGTAAAAACAAGATATTTCCATAAAACATAAAAAATAAAAATAAAACTATAAATGTTAAAATAGGAAATTAATTAATTAATATTATAACCCTAACAACTACCATAATATTTTTAACCCTCTCAACCACCTTCCAATGAAACACTCACAACTACTTTATGATGTAACCCTCATAGCTACATTATGATCTAACTATCATAGTTACACATGGAATAACCATATGACTATCTTCTATCATAAACATATCCAATGAATTTGAGGGAGATATAAAGCATATCATTAATAATAATAAATTTCCAAGAACCATAAAATAATCATAAAACCTGAATAACGAAATTATCCAAACATTTTTTTTAATTTTTCAAAAATATAAATATAAAATAGTATTTTATATGTAAAGTTCCTTACATTGGGTTCATCTTACTTAAAATGTTTTCAAAACACTTTTATAACGGTTTTAATAGTTTTTTAGTATATTATAGAACAATATTTATTTTTATAATACCTTATATGATCTTTTTTATAACATATTTCTACCCATTTATCAACAATATTTTTTTATTTTCATTTCTTTTGGGATCCTTTATTTCATGCTTTCCAAGGATAGTTCGTAATGTATTTTCATGTTGAATATAATAAAAATTATAGAAGTGTAATAAGTGGTGTTAATATATTTCAATAGTTTTTAATGATAAAATATATCATTTTTTCCAATAATAGTATGATTCATTAAATAAAATATTTATGAAAATGTTTTAATTTATATTTTTAATATTTACGACCATTCTGATCAAATAACATTTTATTTAATATCATGATTATATATTGGCTCTAGAACAATACATAACATATAATATGAGTAATAATAATTTATTTAACCATAATAATGGTTTTATGACTATTCTTGAAGTTGATAATGGAAAATTAATATGTATCATCCATGATGGTGGAAATTCAGCAAATTACAGACAATGTTCTCATTTTTAGAATAAAAGGGAGAGGAGAAGAATTTTGGATGATTATTTTTTCCGTAAACATGTTAAAATTAATTTATATATAAGATAATTTATTTTTCACACAACTTGGATATGAGGAGGTGAAGAGAGAATCAGAAATGAAAAGAAATTAAAATGAAAATAAATGAAAAATGAAAGAGGATTTTACCTCTTGAATTTTCTCCTTGAGAACCGACTTGAGGCCCTTCGTTTTGATGTTATGAGTGGCTATAAGGTGTTGAAAATGTGTAAGAGTCTTTGGAATGGATTTGGGTAGAAATTACACAATTTAATAGGCTTTTAGGATTGAGGAGAAGTGGTGGTGATGGTTTGTATTTATACGGGTAAACTGGGTGTTTTTTGAATATTTTATTCATTTATTTATTATTTTGTCTCAGGAATATGAATAGTTTGAAAATTATCACTAAATATATTTAAATTATTATGTTATGTATAATATTATAGTGACTAAATCATATATGACTCAATTAATAGTGTATTTAACTTTTAATGCAAATATTCCACAAATTATAATATTTAAATATTCTTAAAAATTCAACTGTTTCAGAAAAATCCAAAAAAATTCAACATGGCCATTTATGACATGTATATTTCCAAAAAAAACTTCATTTTATGAAAATAATTTTCTCAATATTAGAAATTTAATTATTAATTAAAATAATCATTTGTTTTAAAAAAACGAATTTTAACTTTTGAACAGATTTTATAACCCTTCGAAAAATTAAGGATGGTCTCATAAAATTATCTTATGATCATAAGATAATTAAATATTAATTTATGAATATATTTAATAAAAATATATTTTCTTTTAAATAATTTTAGTAATTATGAAATTTTAATTACATATTTATGACTTACAAAAATACAAATAGTTAATTTATCATTTCCATAACATTAATTTATTTATTCAATGATATCAAAATATCATGATTTCACTTATAAGGTACCTATATTTTATTTATATTCTAATATGTAAGGATACTATTATATTATTATAGTTTACATAATATCTATTATTACCACCTATTTCGTTATACATTTATAATTAATTTAACTATTTTCTTCCATAATGAAAAGAAATTCTTTTATAAGTACCTTGTTTGTTACAATTGTTTTATTGAATTAGTAGGATATTATTGGTTGTTTGTGGAAACAATTTCTATATTATCATCCCAATGATTATTTCAACATTATATGAAGTTAAACTCATATAGAAAATAGTGTGTGATGATTTCTTTCAGAAACTATGAAGATGATTATTGAATTATATTGGTTTAGAAATATCCTCTAGAAATAGTGATTTTGTCATATAAATTGATATATTAATAAAGGGACCTAGTTTCATTTTTACGGTGAATGATTAGGTAATTTTTTATGCATCACATCAACTAAAACCTAAAGCGTTAAATTTTCTTACACATGATCTGGAATTAGTTTTCATTGTTTATGCTTTAAAAATTTAGAAGGATCTTCTATATAAAGTATTATATTAAATTAAACTCTCCAAAAATTCTTGATGTATATATTCACCCAAAAAGAGTTGAAAATGAGTCATAGGAGATGGATAAAGCTAATTAATTATTATTACAGCACATTTTTTTACCATCCTCAAAAGGAAAAAAGAAGCTAACACTTTGGGACAAAAATATAATGATATATTAACCATGTTATATTTGTAACACAACCCGTTCGTTAATGATTTTATGATTTTGGGATTTGAAATTATGCATGATGGATGTTTATATATTTTGCATTAGGTTTCATTATAATCATCTATGTCAGAAATAATTATTTATTCTCTGAATGATGATCATGTTTTATATGGAAGTCTATAATTTTTTAAGAGGATATGTTTCCAGAGTGATTTATTGATGAATTTTTTTTATTATATTATGAAAAAGATTAGTTGTGCCTTATGATTCCCAATTTAAGATATAACTATTGAGTTAGGATCATATTTCCCCATTTTATATTCATCTTAGAATCACTAAGATATAGAAATTACATTAGAGAGTATAACTTTATGGACAAAATGAAGATAAATATTTTTTACTTTATAATGAAATATTTAACTTTTCAACCTTCTAAAAATTAATAGAAATTGGTGGAGGGGATTCTACATCCTTGGGCTATTATGGAGTGGAAATAGGAGAATATATATATATATGTATTATAGGTTTGGATTTATAAATACATCTTCAGGTAATAATGAATCTGTTTTGTTAGCTGACTAAATAAATATACGCATTCTCTTTCCATTAATGATATATAATTTTATATTATATTTCTTGGATATACCTAAAAGGGATATTCATGTTAAATTTTGTTCGTCTCTCCATTGTATTTGATTGCGATATGATATTTAATTCTATTTTTTTAAAGTCCTTCCGAATTAATTATGTATCAGATTAATTTTTAGTTCAAATTTTTATCCTAAATATGATGGCCATTCCAAGAAAATGATTCGATCATATTATGAAATGATTTGATATATCATAATTGATTTCTAGATAAGTTGGTATAAACATCTTAAATTATTTTAATTTTTTTATAATAATAGTTTTCAATCCTGTATAAAGATGCCGAATTTTTAGGCATTATGAGGAAATCAGTGTGTCAATCCATATGTTTTGGTTGTAGTTAGTGAAATAATGTTGTTAGAGCCATCATAATTTGAATAAATGGTTGATAAGATTATTATTATTCAAAAAAAATATAAGTATGGTTCGAAGTATACAAAAATTATATGCAGATAACTAGAGGAAACATCCTTCATTTCAAGTAGCAGATCATGCTTATCTGGAACTATGTCAATAGAAAAAGGTTTATATTTAATAGTGAAAATGGAAGAAATGTATGTGGTTGTTTTGACTTTATGGAATCCTAGATAAATTTGGATATATTTCATAATAGTTTTCATTGGCACTATGTTTATTTATGGTATATGAAATACTTAATGTTTTGTTGTTAAGAAAATAATTTCAAGATGCAAATCGTGTTTTAAGATCAGAAGTGGTTCAATTGGAAGAAAAAGTTCATATATGGAATAATCTAATTATATTATTAACCATATAGAATAGTCATTATGCATGAGGTTATTTATAAGGTTATGGTTTCTTGGAAAAAATATATAATTGAAGAAGAAATATCGGAATCATAAAATTCAATGAGGGAAATATATTCCCACTAATTTAAATAGTAAATAAAATTATAAGAATGTAATTTATGATTATGGGGAAGAATTTAGAGAACCATTTAATGTTAATATAAAATCATTTTTAGGTCCATTTAACATTCATTAATTACATTTTATAATGTTGTAGTTCTTATAATAATAATAGATAATTTTATAGTTAAATTGGAAAAAATAATTTATGACCGAATTGGGTTTTCATGGATCATATTGTTTTATTGAAAAGATTTATTATGAAAATATATATTTTTAATTTGAATAAATGAATTTCATTTTTCAATTTCATATATAAAAATTAGTGTAGTGTGAATTTGAATAATTTGCTAAGATTTTTTATTTTTCATTGAATACTGAAAAATAATGTCTAATATGGAAAAATATTATTTCATTTCAAGAATTTACAAAGTATATTTATATTTTGGATTATTTTTATAATTTAATTAATTTATTTTTTTTAAAAATATCCTACTATGTTTTTGGAATGATTTTTGTTCTTAAATCGGGTATAAGAAACATATTTGTACTTAAAACAATTTAAAAGAAATATTTTTCATCACGCATTGTAGGATTAATTTTAAATTTAATTCCTCATATTATAGAAATTGGATATTGAAAAATGGATTCCATATTTGGAATCCTTATATAATAATATGGTAAATATTTCCCTTTTATTTATGGTCATTATAAATAGTTAACTAAATAAATATGTGTTAGCACGGTAAAGGAAAAATTGGTTAATTTGGGAAAAACTAATGTGTTATGGATTGAAATTCAATAAATAACATTCCTATTATTTTTCTTATTCATACTTTTCATCCATAATAATCAAAAACATTATATTATGACCTTCTATTCCTTATATATTTTATTTTTACCATTATAATATTTTATGTAATGAAAAAAACAAAATGTCACACTATTGATTTTAAATTTACCTTATATGTTCACATAGGGGGAAAATAAGTTATGAATGAATATTAATAATTATATTGAAAATAGAGAAAAAAACTGATTTTAATTTATTTATAATATTTAGTGATTATATAATTACCTTCAACTCTTATGCAATGATGACTCTTTGCATTTGTGAGTATTATATAAATAAAGTGAACGATTTGAAAAAGAAAAAAGTAAATTTTTTGTGTGAGTTATATATTAACAAGAACATTATGGATAAAGAGAGCATATTATAGTATTTTAATGGTTTATATTATAATTAATGTGAAATCATATTGTTTTCAAGGTGAAATTAAATGAATAGTTTAAAAAATGATCTTAAATGTATTTTATAATAAACGATATATTATAAAATGATTTAAATTTAATAAATATTATATCTATAGCCTGTTGAATGGAATATGGTTTAAAATATCACTATTTTTCTATTAATGAGTAATTTATCCTTTTACAGTAAATATCATGACCCATATAGAGTAATAACATTGATATCGTCGTAATTATCAAAAGGGTTGATGAGGGATAAAATAAAGAGATTAGGGTGAAAACAAATTCTAAAACAGTTTAAATTTTACAAGAAGAATGGATTTTAAAACATTCTCAGACTACATAAAAATTATATCTATTTTTAGACAATTTATATTTAAAAATGCCTATAATTAATGTAATACTTTATGAAATTCCATGGACGACCCTCCCCTCACTTATAAAAGGAAGCATTGTCTCCTCTCTTCCGCGCACAATTTGAGCACTCTAGATCAACCAATTCCTACACAAATTCTTTAATAAAATCCTTAATAAAGATCACTATGTATTATATTTTCCCTAATTCCATCCCTATGTTTATTAAGTTTTAAAAAAAGTATTTTTTCTGAATAATAGGTATAGATTTTAAATGAATGTTTTCATTTTATTTCTTCTTCCTCCTAATTGAAATATTCTTGAATCTTTGAAAAATAAAAACACCAGCATATTAAATATACTGTGATATTTTTATGTAAATGTAAATACTTATATCTATTTAACACCCATGTATTTTATGATATATTTCCCTATAAATTTATTTTTATTTCTTTGATATCCTTCTTTACATGGAACATCGAGTATAAATGATCTGTGATGTACTATATTATTACTTAATGTTATAGTTATATAACATATTTTTAATTATATGGAATTAATAAGAACACATAAATTATAAAAAATATAAGTTTTACATATTTATAAAATAAATTCATTAGTTACAAATTACTTTGAAATGAAATTGGAAAACTTTTTAAAATAAAGGATACATTTTTATAAAAAATATTCATTTTTGTGTGAGTTTTTTTCAATGAAAAATTAAATTAATCAATATTTCTAATGGTTTTAATAAAATTAATATTATAAATTCAATAAATTATTTTAACATTCATCTAATTTTTTTCTATACATGTTATAGGAATAAAGCGAGTTTTAGGTTTAAAAATAATTTTTTCAAAAAACAAATTCCGCCACGTTTTGAAAACTTATTTTAAAATAAATTTATAACACTTAAGGAAATTATATTTTAAAAAAGCGATTCTAGGTTTGAAATAATTAGGTAATTATTTTTTAAATAGGACCCTTATATTTTCATTCATTATGTATAGTAACATGGTAAAATTTATCACCATTTTAAAGGGTAATCTGGGTTCACTTAGGTTAAAACTAAATGTTAAGGTGCCCATTTTTTCATATAAATTATTATAATATGAATCTTGTTAAAAATTTATCACCTTATTATTTAAATTTAATTGCTTAAGGGACACTTGTATATGAAAATTACCTATATAATATTTAAATAAAAGATAAATATAAAATGCCACTCTTACTTTTAAATATCTCTTATGTGTTCTCTTATGAAAAATGTAGAGATGTGAATAAATATTGATGGATATTTTTTTAATAATTAATTTATTATCATTATGTTATTTTATTTGTTTTTATAAATTATATAATTACCTTAAATTTATATGCATAACCGACACAATATTTCTACAATTAATAAAAAATATAATACATGACTTTAACTATATTAAAAGAAATTTAATTTAAATGAGATAAAATATTCAATGAAATTTTAGATGTATGAAACATATTTTTGAGGTTTAAAATTAATATATTTAAATTCACTATTTTTTGTGACTTTCTTATCAAAAAAATATAGTATAAAAAATGTCATTAATGGAATTTTATGAAAAAAATTTCATATTAAATTATTTAATAATCATAAAATTAATGATATTTGTAAATTTGGAAAATATATAATATAAAATTTAATTCGATATCCATTTATGTTTTAATTATCATAAATATTAAATTTATGTAATATTTATAAATTAAACTATATATATATAATTAATATTTATGATATTTATATCATTATTAAAATTATATATATGATGGAACCGTGAAAATATTACTAGTACCACACCTACCGAACTGAAATTCTTATCAAAAAATGAAATAGTAAACATTCAAAAATGATGATTTTATTAAGGAATTATTGGTAATGAAAGGTTTAAATGTTATAAAATGATGAAATATTATATTAGAAGTTTTAAAATTATTATAGTATATAATTATTATAAATTTATATTTATTATATTTGTGGATATAGCTCTTTCAAAGCCTGTAGATTTGATGTATGAGATTTACATTACAGTCTCATTATTTATCATGATTGTTTGTGATGATGAAATTTTATTGTAAATATTTCAATTAAAAAATTTATTATACTTATTTATTCCAAATACATATTTTCATTTAATTTCCTTAGATTATGTTCTCTAGCTACACAAATTTAGTTTTTATGGAAAACCATCTTTATTTATCAATTTAGTTGAAAAATATTTTTCTTCAATGTACTAGATTTCTTAAGAATATTTAAATAATGTTTTAATAGTATATAATGATTTATTAAATTTATTTTCAAGCATTTTATCTTTTAATGAAATCGTTTAAAATGAACATTCTAGTAATTTTGTAAAAATGGAATATTCTTATTTTTATTAGAAAGGTATGAAATAGATGTTTTCTTTTAACATGTATGGAATGAATGGAATTTATCTCCATTATGAATGAACAATAAATTAAATATTCCTTTAAAAAAATTAAGGTTTATTAAAATAATAATATTTCCAAAAATATTATGTAAATTTTTATATTTTGAATACGTTATTTCAAACGTAACATGGGTTTTTCCTTTAGAAATATTCCAAGTGATCTAAGGAAAATTTCATATAAGATGCCATAATTGGATGCTAAATATTAGCTAATATGGATATAATCCAATAATACGATCCAAATAATCTCTATGTATGGTTTCTAATTTATATTTCATGATGATTATGAATCTCATTCCATTTCAATGGGTTATTCTATGATGAATTGTAAGAATTATTATAAAATATATTCCATTTTAATGAGTTCTTCCAGGATAAAATATTATAAATTCCGTTTATTTTTCATTGTTTATTATATGATTAATGTATTAGGACTTTTTTACACAAATTTATGATTTTCATTATATGATGGGTAGTCATGGAATTATATAACATTCAATTCATTGGGTAAAGATGAATATATCATGAGATAAACTATGCTCGAATGAGGAGTGAACCCAGTTCATTTAGGGACTCTATCCATGAGGATATTATTTTAATTATAAATTAACTAATATTATGGAATAGGGAGTGAACACAATACACCATGATAATTATGGAAATTGGCTTTTACTACTAAGGGAATGATTTTCTAGGCTTTTGTTTATGATAAAAATCATTATCTTCTACCAATTTTATGCTCTAATGGACCATGTTTGTGATTTAGTTATTATTAAAATCCTAGATACTACCAATGTTTATTCCATTAATCAATCATTTGATCTTTTATATGAATGGTATGGTTTTTAAATATTATTATCATGTTCTCATACCCTTTTTCTTATAATATTTTTGTGATCCTTGATTTATCCCCAATATAAAATTATTGATAATTTGATATCACTATTTATTATGTTTCCTTTACCTAGGTTATGGAGAATTTTTTTAGTAATTATATGTCTTTAAAGTATTCTATTTATAAATAACTAAGTTTTAAACATTTTAAATTTGTTATAAAAAATATTCTCATGTGTCTATGTTTCGAAAGATACAGGACCTATACAATTCTAGAATGTATTGTTATGTTATGTAATTAATATATTTCTAATAATATTTTATATATATCTATCAAAGTTATTATTCTTTATATTCCATCTAAATCTTTAATCAAATTGTTAATGAAATCATCATTTGTGTGTACGACAAACTACCTTCTCACGTACCGATGTAATTTTTTTTCCATCACCACCTCTCACAGATGATTATAATGATGGATTTAATGTTTTTATATGATATTGAAGACATATTTATCATTTTATAATGATATGATATAATCCAAAATCTTACCATTCCATTCATTTCAAAATGATAATGTCATTCTTGGTTATGTTTAGATTACACCGTAATGAAGCGATGTGATTTTTTTTCAAAACATATCACATAGATACTATATATAAGTGTATTTTAAAAAATAACATGATATTTATTATATAATTACCTTTATAGAAATAAAAATAACACTTACCCTCTTTCCATAATGTTTATTTAAATATAGATTCTTTAACCATGCTTATGTGTGGCCTACCATTTCTATAATTACAAAAATGTTCATTAGTCACGAATATCTTTCATGGAGGGTTTAAAAAGTATTAATGATTTATAAAAATGATAATAATTCAATTATTTTTTATATATGGTTTAATAATAACCAATTTCACAATATTTAACACACCGAAGTCATTTAAGTTATGTGTTTATATTGTAATGATGGAATTATAAAGTATGCTTTTTTAATTTCATTAAAAAGCATTCAGAAGGAATATTTTATAGAACATTATGAATTTATTCACAATATATAAAATGAATTTTCTATCTAAACATATACAGAACCAAATAAAATTCCCACCAAAATAACCATTATTTAATGTATTGAATAATTAAGAAAATTACCTATTTTATTCAATTAAAAAGCATTATTCTTTTTTCTCCTGTTATTTTAGTTTTAAAAATTTAATGTTTAATGGAATGTGTATTTTTATATACCAAAAATATTTTATATTAGTTAAAAATAGTTTTATAATGTCTCTATGAAAACAATTTTCAAGGTTAAAATGTTGTATTCGTTATACAGAACAGGTAATAATATAGGATTATGGGTATACTTGATATAGCTCACAACGATTGGTGATCCCAATATAGCTCATGATTGTTGGTGATTCAGATATCTATCATGATGATGGTTGAGTCTGATATAGCTCCCCAAATAAATGTGTTAAAATTATATTCTCTAAATAATTTTTATGTAAGTTATCCTTATTGGTTATAAAACATGTAAGTTTTCATGTACGGGTTTTATGATTATGATGTTCCAAGAAACCTTTATGAGTTTTCTATTCTTTCTAATGCCTTTTCTAGGAAATTATTTTAGTTCAAAAGCTAATCTAATGATATTTCATTAAAAAGGTATGATTATTCCCATTTAGTGTATAAAACGTATGTTTTTATGAATTTTTTTCCATGGGTTCTCCTGTTTTCTATGAAACACTAAAGAATATTATTTTTCATTTATTTTTTTTAAATTTTTTATGAAAAACATTTGGTAGTAATGATGATATTATGTGTATGTAAATTCTTTTTCATAATCAAATTTTATTAGGTTAATGATAATATAGATTTTATGATATCGTAGTTATAAAATGATATAACATTTTTGTATGTCCCTTAATGATATTATAATTCCCATACCGTGTTTTTATGCATTTCATACAAGATTTATGGATGAGTCACTACAAAGAAGAGATTTTGTTGAATATTATAAGTAGTTTTCATTAAATTAAAACACTATTAGATTTAAAAGTATAATATTAGGGGAAAATAGATACTAAAAGGAAGTTTCCATATTTTAATGTATTGGGTTTTTATGTAATATTTATAGCCTAATAATCTAAAACATTAAACCTAAAATATCTCTTAGAATGCATGAAAATGAATTCTTTTTTGTAAGATGAAATTATGGATTGAATATGTGTCGTGTTGTAACAATTAACAAGTGGTAATTACATATAATATAAAAATGTATTATATTATAATACATATCAAGTGTATGAATCTTCTTATGGTGAACATGTTTATATGTAAATATTTATATGACTGGCCGAAATCAGAAAGGAACCCTTTATAGTTTGATTATATCTGATGTTTTGATAGAGGCTATTATTTTCAAACATATTTGTAATTAGGATTTTATATATAATGAAAATGCTATAATTTTTTTGGGTTACCCAGTTAGGTCTTATAATAATGATTATTTAACACCTTGACTCATCTCACAATAAACAATAACTAGACCAGGGAAGCATTGTGACCTCGAGTTATCTCCTTATTTTATAGAGGATTTCGACTAATATAAATTCTCTAGGACGGTGTTGTGAGAATCATATACCTCATATAAGAGTTCGTAACAACCAAAAATATCACCAAGAATCATCTTAATATTAAACAACTATTAAATTATTAAGAAATAAAATAAATGTCTTAGCCTACAATAATAAATGAAGTAGGGGAATAAGTCAAAAAATTATACAGAATTGATCACCCATTGGAATGATCACATATATAATATGAGTAAATGAAATAAAATACAAATGATTACATTCTAACATATTCAATCCTCACCTCATCCCAACCTCAAAAAATTAATCTATCATACATGATAATGAAAATCCTAGGTCCCAACCCAACCGACACCAGAAAAAAACTGAGAGACTCCATAGGTACCAAAGTGAAATTGTTTCCTCAGTAGGGTATGAGTATATAACTCAGTAAGGAACCAATAACATGGTTCACTACATAGATAGTAATGCAATGATATGTTCACTTGAAATCATCATAATAATAACCAACTATTAGAAATAAATAAATAAATAATAACTACAATCGATCCTCAAGTATGTTGCCTCGATCGACCATACCTACTTTGGCAAGGGAAAATGTATTTAACAATTCTTAAATGATAGTTTAAAACCATATAATCATATGTAAATCATTTACCCTAATATACCATGATATTTACACGAGGGATTTACTCACCCTAATAAGAATTATAACGAACTAGGGAATTGAATTGACACAGTATAATGGTGACTTAAATAGTAAAATAATCTCATGATATAAATAATACATCTCCCAATTAAATTCATAAGCTAAGGATATATATGTTTAGTGTCTCTGGTACAGGCTTTAAAAACTACTTATTTTAAAAAAAAATTGAACAATTTTACACAACCACGATCCTATAGATCATTTTATAGAAATATCACATGAAATAATCATCTAAAAAAACATACAAATGGAAACATAAGAAAGGGGTGAAATAAAATTCATATAATGGGAGAACAAACAACATATATTATCAGATCATACCGAGGAAGTATAATAACAGTAATGCTTATATATTTTAATAAAATATCATAGGACCATATACAAAAACTATGAAATATGAAATATACTCGTATTATCATTAAGGAATAATAAAACACATGACATGTATTAAAAAAATAACGAAAAGAAATGTAATAATGACATAGATGTGTGTAATGAATTAAAATTAGGGAATTAATATTAGAGCGTGGCATTTCATGGAAGTGAAATGAATCCTTAAAAAGTGATAAAATGAGGTAAAAAACATGGTAATGTTTCATAAATTTATAGAAACGTTAAAAATGTTTCATAACTTTAAAAAATTAGAAAATTTGGATCATTAATAATCATATAAAAACCAATGTGGGAAAAAACCATTATTACCACATCTGTGTACTAAAATTATTATTTTCATTCCTGAAAATGGGATAAAACCTGTCATTCCCACGCCATTGTGGGAAAACAGATTAGGTAGACACCTAACTATGAAATATTATACCAATAAATTTCAGGGATAAACATGACCCTAACAATCATAATATTAACATATGTGTTCCACATAAAGTTAAATATCATCATTTCATAAATAAACCATGGAAAAAGATTGAGTTTCAAAAAAATTAACATAACATGAACATAAGAAATCATACGATATTAAGAGAAAATTTCTAAAATTATTCACAACATAATAATATATGGAGGGTGATCAATATTTCACTTAATAGGAGATAAATCTTAGAAGAAAAAATAATTCAAAAAGAAAAAAGTTTTCACAAAATTTTCTGAAACATTTTTGTAAAATCTGAAGTGTGAATTAGTCTCAGAAACATATTTTTGAGAAGGGGAAGATAATAACTATTGAAAACAAATTATAAATAGTTCTAAATAAAATTCCCTTGAAAATAAACAATGTTTCAAAAATAAGTACTGAAAATATTTTGAAAACATTTATGTTTGAAGAAAATATTTAATAAAAGAAACTTGAAAAAAAAACTAATAAAATTAAATTTTTTGTGAATAATATTACTTTTATTTTGAATAGGGAGAAAACATTTTTATACATTCTGAAATTAGTTTATTAAAAAAAACATTGTTAAAAAGGATAATGATGTCACTACTTAAAAATTAAGTTAGGAGATTAAAATGATAATTTGAGATAAAAATACATTTTTTCCATAATAGAAAAAAGGAAATTTTTGGTAATTAAAAGTATAGTCATATAAGAAATATAAATTAAATATAATATGAATTATTTTCAACAAAAATACATTTCAATGAAACATTAGAATCATCATGGAAGAATAATTTTTTATGTAACATGGTTTATCTTGAAAATAATGTGGAACACATCTTGAAATCATAATTTTTTAGTATATATAATTCATCAAATATAATAGAAAAATATGGTTGGTTATGACCTAAAGAAGATATTTGATTCCTGAAAAACACCTTATGATTTTTTTAATTTTTTAATAAATGTACATATAAGATTTCAAATCAAATGGTTTTATAAATACCATGGAATAAGTCATAGAGTATACAAAAACTCATTTATGTGTATTATGTACAACATCAATGTAACAACATGAAATTCTAAAGTAAGAACCTTGTATTCGAAAGCATGTATGAAAAGAGACCCCAAGCATGTAAGAAAATATAATATCTAGATATTTATTAAATATTTAATATTTAAAATATATTCTACATATTTCAATTCATGAAACACTGAGTTATCATGTGTTAGACACAAGAGTGACCTTCTTAAAGGCTTTCGTTACACGCTAGACCAAGTTTTACAGAACAAAAATATATTATTATCATATTATTATTTAATATAATATGATATAAACTAGTTGTTATTTTATTAGTTACAAATTATAATAACTAACTCATGAAAATTTATTGTTTATATATATATTTAAATTAATTCAATTGTTATAAATTAATTGGAAATAAAAATAAGAACAAATTGGATATAAAAAAGAAATATTTTTATTTTTAGGCTTATAAAGGTCTATTACCTTAAAAAACATTTAATTATAGTTAGTTACTGAATTTAATTAAATATACATGTAATATATTTAATTAATTAATTTTGGATATTAATCCTATGCATTTGATATGCATTAGATAAGAATAAACTATATTTTACAAATAAAAACATATATGTTTACAAAGGCAATGGTACCACCATTTAATGGAGAACACATTTTAAATATGAATTTTGAAACATTAATTTATTTAATATGTAAAAATAATCTTTATATTTGTAATATAATTGTATAAATTTAGTTATAGTTAATTTTTGATATTTTTCAGAAACATTTCATTTGTAAGGAATAGTTAAAATACTGAATATTTGTTCAAAAATATATTTTTATGTAATTCATTTATAAGGTAAAATAATAAATTTTAATTTTTAAAAAATTTAATTATATAATATTTTCCTAATTAATAAAATATATTTCATTATATAAAATTTCACTTTCATATTTATTATACAAAAACATTGAAATCTTTCAAACGTTTTTACTTTAAAAACCCGAATGTCGTCCTTCCTACATGATTAAATTAAAATAAATTTATGATGCTTATATGATTGAAATTTGTATAAATGGAATCCATTTTTAATAAATAATTACTTATAATTTTTAATGGTACCAAATTTTTTACCAATAATATTATTGAATGTGATTAAAATTAATTTCAATGATTAAGGTTAAATTAATATTAATAAGTGACTAAACCTTAACTATACAGCCCAAAAATACCTATATACTTTCCCAAGAGCTATTTTATGGATAAATAATGATAATATCATATATTTTATTTAATTAGGTCCATTATTGGATCCAATTGCAACATGAAAAACAAGAGAATAATTCCTTTGTCAAAATATTACCAGAGTGCCACATCTCCTTCACTATAAAAGGACACCACTTATCCCCATTTCTGACACTTCTAAAGCCACATTGGGTAGAAATATATCTAAAAAAATATTTTAAAAACATCCGTCCACTTGGACATTAATCCTTACTTTTTAATAAAACCTTTCAAGGAAGCATTTTGGTATAAACCAAATGGAGTTACCCAATTTTTAACGCATAACTCTCAAACGATCTCTTTTCTTTAATTTACTCATCCACCCCTTATATAATTTAAAAATAATACTTAAATAATGAAAAAATAATGATAAATATACATTAATGTAGTATTATTAAGTGTTAAATCAACACTTACACTCATATCCACTTAATGGGTGATGAACATACTATTTATGTGAATGAAGAACTACCGCCTCACGAAACGAGGATTATTCATTATTCCATTACTACCTCTCATTGTGGTAATAATGTTGGAAAATAAGTTTTTGTTATTTAAAAATTATATTTATTATTCCTTTCTAATTATTTAATTCTTCTCTAAAACATATATTTAAAATTTCTATTTTGTGTAAAAATGAATACATCATTTCTTGAAGTGTGGACTATCGCCCCATCAAAGTGATGTGATTCATTCACACAAAACCTGGAATGTATAAAATATAATTTTAATTAAAAATACATGACCTAATAAAATATAAATTATATTAATTAAATAATTACCTTTCCATAAATACAATATATATAATTTTCATCGTTACCCTTTCACACACTAAAAAAGTGATGACATTGTGGATGGACGTGTGGGCTACCACCACCTCCACACGATGTGATTCCTTTTACATAACAAGAATTATATATATATATATATATTTGTATATATTATTATATATCATGTTAATTATGATATAATGATCATTTTGGAATGATATAGGGTTACTTACCGTCTTCCCATAACAATCATTGTAAAATGAGAATGTTACTCATGGGTGCGTACATCCTACCATCTCAATTATTGTAACATTAACTCACATTTCATTACCATATTTAATGATAGATTTTGAAAGTTTTAATATTTTATAAAAATTATAAATATGTCATTGTTATCATTTTTGATATGTTATCGAATGACCCCTCTGACCACAGTTCACCTACCAAAGTTGTTTTTGACACAAAAATCAAATTTCGTCAAAACACCTAATTTAAATTTTATTGTTTATATAATTGTACAAAACATGGTAATAAATGAAATAAAATTAAATATATACATAAATATTTTTATAAATTAATTATAAAATTAACATATGTTTTTTATAAATGATATTAATGTATTTTCACCCTAATGGAAACACCAGTTAAGGGATTTTCATCTCACTTATTACTTCTGTGAGACAAATGCCATGTTCAAAACATAATTATATTGTATAGTGTATCTAATAAATTTTTAAATATATTATATCATTAATTAAATTATCATAATTTTATTTAAAATTTCTATTTAATATTATTCCATCATGAGTTTTATTATTTATTGTGTTTCAAACTGGTATAGGATACATCTGAATGTTTAAAGATTATTTTCCTCACCAATAATTTTATTAAAAATTCAATTGTATTGTAATTTGACGAAATTGTATTTCCAAGATTCAATAAAAACATATAATTTTACACCCTCTGGTTATTCATAGCCATCAATAATATTTTTTTAATATGTTTGGGAACAAACAAAGAAGCAAAGAGCACAATCAAGATTTTTTTGTTAATCACTCACTCAAAATTAAAATTTTTTATTATCCAACTCTTTTAAATAAAAAATAAGAAACCATAGTTCATACAAAAAATGAAATAACGAAGCCATTAATATGAAAATTCGGCATACAAGTACAAATATCTGTAAATATTTTCCATGAGATAGAGTATACCGGAGTGTTGGGTTCCTCCATCAGAAGATCTTTAACCCTTGACACCAACATATCCCAGGATTGGATGTATTCCACAATGATTATTTTTCCTTATTTAAACCCAATTAATAATAAGAGATCCATATTATCAATCCATTTTCCATGTTCCTCATTAGACGTAACCCTTAGGGAACTTTCCATCAATCTTTGAGCCTCTTCATTAGGAGTATTAAAAATATGAACTGTTTCATCAATTACCTATTTTTAAGTCATCAGTAGTTTCAAAGACTTTTCAGGTATAACATCAGGCTCCTTCCTCTTGAAGTAATCCTTGGATATATATTATTTATCATTTAATGTTTTATTTTCTTTTATCTTCTATTCTGACCGGGTATGAGGTGGTATAGGTAAGAAAGCGTAGTCTTTCCTCTCTTTATGGTTTCCCATCTTAATCTTGCTCCACCTCGAGCATGAGAGATGATAATCTAGTAACTCCTCTACTGAATCAGGTTTGAATAAAAACCTTCATTAGTTTCATATATGGAATCCTTCATCCCATCCATGGATTTCTTGGTTGAGACATCCTCTGGTGCCTCATTCGATAGTTGTTCAAAATAGTTTCCCAACACAATATTATAAACCACCCTTCTAGGACATATATATAAATGAATACTAAAAGAAGTACATCCTATATGAGTACCCCTTGGTATCATATCTGCAGCTAATTTTATATTTTTACCTATCGCTGCACACACCACTTTATTATATGATGCACGCATTTTGTAATATCCATCCACAGTCACACTACTTCCCTTGGGGCCCTCAGGTAACATAGGTTCCAGATCACTATCTTGTCGTCTCTACTCTAAAGGGACCACCACAGACTGGCCAAGGTCTGTTTTCAACCTATGGAGAATATCTTCCACTCATGGATTCTCCTGCAGTTCACTATGTGATCCTTTTTTCTCAGTCTCCACACTCTCTTTCCCCATACCATCAATCTCATCTATAGTATTAGACACCAAATCCTTGCATCCACCAATACCAACTTGATTTTGCTTGTAAATATTTTGATACCCATGTCTATAGTTTGCTGATGCATGACCCATCCACTTTCAATCATGATGAAAATAAACCCAAGACTCTGAAACCACCTTGTTCATAAATCATTATTCATATCTTACTGTAATCCAAACAAAGTCTGATGGCTCTCTTGAAACATCGTCTTCCAAACACACACACATGGATTCATAGGGTGAAATTCCACTTTTTCAGTTATTAGAACATAAATATTTACTGATTATTTCCCCAATAATCCTAATTAGTGAGGGATTTTGAAATTGAAAAGGAAGATTTGGAAAACTCTCTCAAATCACCACCGAGGGAGAATATTACTTCATATGAAAATCCTATGACCATCTATGTAGATAAAAACATGAATCATTACAGTTGTGAGGCGAAACTAACCAATATTTAATCATTTCTTCCTCTAACATGATGCAGATCATTATATTATTATTATAAACTATTTCCATAGTATCCATGTCTTATAAATCCAATGAAATGAAAACAAAACTTTCAATGGTTTCCACCAAAGGACTCCTCTATAAAAAATAAGCAATCAATGTTCGGTTGAGAAGTGAAGAAAATTTGTTGAACTCTAAAATTGACAGCGGAAGGGTAAATAATCCTTCATAAATCATGGTAAACATCAGACATAACGTACAATTTGGGAATGGAGGGAGAAGCCCGTGGTTTGAGAAGGGTGAGAAGTTAGATGCATCTCCCTTGCAAGATAATGGGGGCCCCCACCACCATTGGGGGAGGGTCCAGGGTTGGATCCACTATTGTCATGATGATATAGAAGAAAATCCATCACTCCTCCATTGTATCCAAAAACCTATCTGGTTATTTAATTCCCTATGGTTATTCATGACAATTTTCATGAATTAATACCATTTCCCACACTTTGGTTCTCAAAATGTTTTTGAAAATATTTTTATGAAAATGGGAATTTGTTTCTCACTTTATTTTGAGAACCTATTATTTTCTAAAACCCATTTTTTATTAAAAAGTTTTCAAAAATTATTTTAAAATTATTTGGTGAATAAAATTTTAACCTGTTTTCGTTTTACTAAAGTTTCAAAGAAATATTATTTTCTCATTCCCAAAAGTCATTTTCAAACCTTTTTACTATGAAAAAGGAATGTTATTTGAACTCACAGAACAAGTACATATTTACTCATTATCATTTTTTGAAGCTCCCATTTCATGTATAAAAAGTTTATTTTAAAACAAAATTTTTTCAAAAATGCTTTTGAATGAAAACTATTTTCAAATATTTTAACAAAAAAATTGATATTTTCGTAAATAATGATTTTAAAATATATTTTATAGTATTTCTATTATTCAACGTCAACAAGCATTTATTTTTACCCCAGATGGGATTTTTTGTTTTGATATCATCCTTATAGTTCTTCTAGATGGTTTATTATTGATTTTTACACAGATATTATTCACATTCAACCTCCAAGAATAATTCTGTATTCCCCTTGAAATATTCAATATCCAAGGATCATTGAACATTGAATTACCCATAACTATAAATTTCAATAATCATGGATATTAATATTCCCTAAACTGTATACCATTATAAATATGGTGTATTCTTTGACCATTTTTTGATTATTTGGGGAAATAATGGTAATTAAGTATTTTTTATTCAATACAGATATTTCATAAGGCATATTATTTATTTTGATTATTCAATATGAGGAATGATTTGGCTTGTAATGATGGTAAATCTCAAACTTTATATATTTACTAGATTCATCAATATGTTCTCTTGAGAGCAATAAGATGATCAAATTAAGAGAGTTTCTATATGTATTTTTAAACCGTCTTTTAAAACGTATTGAAGGTGTAAGTTTTCATGTTCCTAAAACAAGTCATCCATTAACAAACCATTTCTTTTATATTAGTTTTAGATATTATTCTTCTATCAAATTCTACATCGACATATCAATGGATACATTTTATTTTCAATTCATTGATTAAATGGAATGTGTCTTAGTTTCTTACCTATCCATATTTATTTTTCCTTGTCAAGTTATTTAAATATAATGATTTTCTAGTTTTTAAATTTCCATATTTTTTTTAACTTACCTCTTAGTTTTTTGATTACATGGTATGTGTGTTCAGATATTTAACATCGAATAATTATTACTCTCATTGTTGTATTATTTCATCAGCTATATTTTAACCATATTGAGCATTTGAGCTCAACAATATTATGTTTCTTTCCCTAAGAATATAGGAAGATTAACATGAATGTTTTTCAGGTATTTACTATATGGAATAATGTTATCCTCTATGTTATTTATTTAGAAGAAAAAAAATGTGGTAATTGGTGTAATAATTTGTAATAATGTAATAATTTATGAATCTAGTTTACCAAGACTACAAAACTCTTCAGTACCTTGAGATATTATTCCTTATAATCATGACAATATAATTAGTAGAGGACACCATCATCAGGTTTCTGGGATTGGGTCTCTATGGTGGGTATTAGAAGATGTTTATTAGTGACCTTGGGAACTTGTGTTTGGAAAGCACATGCTAGAGAACATAACCCTAAGGTAAAATTTGAGGATAAGTATAAAATAACATACTAGAATTTTGATAAGGTTGATATTTTTTAGGAATTACTATAAATGCATCCATGTCTGGATACTATAAGTGCATATTGTTAGGGAATAGATTTACCTCTTCGTAATAAGTCAAAAAAAATTGTTCTAAGCCTTAATTTTGGTAACCTAGTACATGATAATGGGCTTTGATGCACACCTTGTTTGACACTACCATAGGATTTTTATAGGATAATACACATTTTCATTACAAAACATTGTGATGAATTTGAATTGATAATGAAATTTAATAACCTATGTTGAACCTAAGGTGTTTTATATTGATGATAAGGAGTCATGATTTAGAAATCCTATGAATGATATTATAGATATACCCTAGACCATGGGAGGACCTATGTGGAATTAAATAGATGAAGTATTTATGTATTGAAGATTAATTGAAAACCATTGTTATGAGTCCATTTAATGATTAAATATCTTGGATTTCCATTAGATTAATTTTTTAATATACATTAATTTGGTTTTATGAAAGGAAAATCTATAAGCCAAGTGAAAACTATTCAAATCTGGAAAGTCCATGATTCTTGAACCCATGAATAAAAGACGATATGGGTTTTATTCCAACTACTTAAATACACAATAACTTTGTTAGTTTTTTTATTTTTTTAATTAAACAATTTGACAAACAAATGTTAATGATGAAACATTATTATAACTTTTATGGATTATAGATTAATCTTTTTACCATATTAATATTGGAAGATGGTTAATGAAAAACATTTAGACTTTTCTCTTATTTATGGGACTTAATATTCTTTAGAAATATATTTCTGTGCTTCATCCATAAATAATAATTATTCAATTATTTTGAAAATAGATATAAGCACAAAAAATGGTGAAATTATATTTATATGAGTATGTCATGTACTTATAAATAGGAATTAAAATAATTCCTCAACATTAGGAAAATTATATTCAAACATGTTTTTTTATAATACATTATTCATTATTGAACTGATGGACTTATAAATCACCAAAGATTTATAGATTTTAGGACCTCAAAATTTTATTGATCATTCACTAGTTTTTTGTTTATTACTACAATAACTACCTATAAATGTGTACAATTTTCATCCAAGTACATATCCCTACATTCTGCTACTGTTTTTATGTACAGTGGCCTAGTTACATGTTAGTCTGTGTGATCATTGTAATTTTCATTCTCTCTTTTATAAAGGATATTTTTAGAACCCTTACCATGATATGGGATTTCAAAATAATAAATTTAAATAAATCTATTACCAATATTGGGTTTATATTGTGATGATGCAATTTAATTAAGGTTTGGAGAATGTGGAACCCCTAAATTCTAAAGTAAGAACCTTGTACATGATACCGTGTATGACACATGACAACAAGAGTGTATGGGAATAAATATCTGAATAATTTATAATATATTTCTATTTAAAATTGATTATATATATTTAAATTATTGTGACTCCACGTTATCATGCATTTCATTCAAGATATACCTTATTCGATGGCTTGATTTATAGGGAAGATCGAGCTTTACCATACAATAATATATTATTAAAATATTATTATTTAATATAATATGATATAAAATACCAAATATGTTAGAGTTTATGGAAAATATTATGTAACATAAGAATATATATGATTTATATAAATATATAATGAATTCATTAGTTAAAAATTAATGATAAATAAAAATAATAACTAATTGGATATAAAAGTCAAATATTTTTATTTTTATTCTCCCAAAGGAATTTTATATTAATAATAAAAATTAATTAAACTTATTTAAAATTTTTAATGAAGTATATATTATATATATTGAATAAAATGTTTTTTATATTCACCCACTAGATTTGATATGCATAAGATAAGAACAAAAATTATGTTACACATAACAACCTATATTTCTTGAAGGAAGTTTTAAATCATTTTAATGGATAATCCATTGTAAATTAATATTGAAACTCTAATTTATTTAATATGTATAAATATACTTCATATTTTATTGAAAAAATTAATAATTATGATTCGGTTAATTTTTTATATTTTTCTGAAACATTTTATTTTTTTATGAATATATAAAAATACTGATTTTTAGGTCAAAAATGATTTTCATCAATTTTTTATATAATGATGAATTATAATTTTTGTTGGGTTTAATGTTTAATTATATATTTTTTTTTAAATTAAATATATATTTTTTTCACTTGAATCAATTTCACTTTGAAATTGATTTTAAAAAACATAGAAAACTTTCGAAGGTGTTTTACTTTATTAACATCCATTATCATCCTGCATACATGATAAAATTTAAATCAACTTTTGCCAAATATAGGATTGAATTGATTCCATATTTGTAATTCAAGTAATTTTAATTGTCTAACAAGACCAACTTTATTTTTCCAAAAATATTAGTGAAGGTTATTAAAATTAATTATGATGATTAAGGTTAAATTAAGTGTAATAAGGCACTAAACCTTAGATATAAGGCCCAAAACGACCAATAAAATTTTACAAGATATATGTTATGGACATATATTGACCATATCATATATTTCATCTAATTTCATTCATTACAGGATCAAATACATCCTAAAAATATTAGGAATAATTTCTTTGCCAAAATATTACAAAAGTGTCACTCCTACTCCACTGTAAAAACCACCACTTCTCTGCATTCCATACACATATAAAAAAATTAGGTTTTTTAAATATATAAAAAAATTCCTTCCCAAAATCCATCCCCTAGAAGTCCATTCCAGCCTCTCAACATAAAGACTTCCATAGAATTCATTTGGTATAAACCAAAAGGAGTTACCCGATATTTAAGGCAACTCTTTCAAACAATTTATTTTATTTTATTTACTAATAGACCCCTTAAATAATTATTATATAATGCCACACCAGTATGATAAACATAGACTGACTAATATATTATGTTTTATAGATACACTTACACACACATACATCTCATAGATGAAGAATACATTGTTCATTGAAAGGCGGGCTATTGCCTAACAAAATAATGATTGCTCATTCTTCCTTTACCTCCAATCATGGTGGTAATTATGATGTAAAATAGGTTTATATATACTATATTAGATATTTTAATTTAATTAATCTTATATAATTCTTTTAAAACACATAACATTATATATTTCTTTTTTTTAAAATGATAACATCATTTATGGAAGTCTGGACTACAACCTGCTCAAATGGATGTGATTCCTTCACACTAAACATGAAATATATAAAGGATGATTTTAATTAAACATATTGGACATAAAAAAATTTATATTATATTTATTACATAATTAACATTTTTTATTTATAATATATATCATTTTCTTCATTACATTTTCACACACTTAAAAAGTGATAACGTCTTTCATTGACGTGTGGACTGTCAGCTACTCAACATAATGTGATTCCTTCTACATCATAATAATTATATATATATATATGATTACATATTATTCTATAAAATTTTATTTATGATATAATTATAATTATATACTTATATAGTGTCACTTTCATTCTTTCCATGATAATCTTTGAAAAATGGTAACGTCACTCATGTGTACGTACGACCTACCATATCTGTGATTATAAGAAACTATTTAATGATTTCTCTTAAATGTAAAATTAATGTACAAAAATGGTAATTTTGTTGTGATTATTATTCATGAGATGTTATATACTGACACCTTTGACCATAGTTTACCATCAAAAGTGGTTTTTGAAAAATTTATAGAATTTATTCAAAACAACCATCATAAAATTATTTATTCATGTAGTTGTACACAACATGGTAATAATTAAAATAAAAAATGATAAATATGAAAAAGGTTCTATAGTAATTATTACATTAATATAAGTTTAATATATAACAATCTAAAGTATGTTCACCAGAAATGAAACTCAAGGTATGAGATTATCATCACACTTATTACTTCTGTGAGATAAATGTCATGTTCCCACTTAATTATTTTGTATGGTTTATCCACTAGAAATTTTTATATATTATATCACCAATTAATTTATCTTCATGGTATTTAAAACTTCTATTTAATATTATTTATTATAGAGTTTTATGAGATAAAATGTTTCAATGTGGTGTGAGACACTTTGGAATGATTAAAGATTATTTTCCTCCACAATAGAATTAATGATTTTTCCATGGTATTTTTATTCGAGTAAATTATAAATCTATTTTTCAATGAAACATTTTATTTTCTTCTACACTAATTATTAATGACCATTTTCTTGTATTATTACGATTTTTCTATTCTTTGGTATTCAAAATGTTTTATATTTTTTTATGAAAACCCAACTTTGTTTATCTATTTAGTAAGAGAACATGTTTTGTTATAAAAATAATGTTTTATTTAAATGTTTTAAATAATTCTTCTTAAATGATTTTTAAATTCATTTTTACCTTTATTTTCTTTTACCAATGTTTTCAAAGAAACATTCTTGTCACATTCCCAAAAAAGCAATATTTTGAACCTTTTTACCATCCAAAAAGAATGTTCTTTTACCTCATATGGAAATTAGGGATTTAGTCTCCATCATTTATTTTATTCTTTGTTTTTATGTCTAAAATTTCACTTTTTAGAGAATATGATTTCATAATTTATTTTCAATGAAACAGGTTTTCAAAAGGGTTTGCAAAAAAATTATATTTCACTCAGGAATTATTTTAAAATATATTTTTCAATTATTTATATTAATCAACAACATAAAAACCATTATTTGTAGTCCAATATGGATTTATTTTATTGATACCATCCTTATTCTTCCTTTGGATGGTTTGTTATTATTTTTTGTAAAAGGATAGTATTCACATTCACCTCCTTGAATCAGTTGTTATTCCAATTGAAATATTCAATATCCTAAAAACATTGAACATTTAATTACCCCATAATTATCTATTTCATATATCATGGATATTACTATTGCATAAACTGTATACCATTTTACATACGATTTATACTTTTACAGTTATTTAAAAATTTATAAAACTGTTGATGATTCCATATTCTTTATTCAGTACAAATATTTAAAAATTCATATTATTTAAATTGATTATTCGATTTATGGAATGATTATGAATTGAAATGAATGGTAGAGCTGAAAATTTATATATATCCTTGATGCATTGATAGGTTCTCATAATAATTTTTTTTCAAAATAAATGGGTTTCTATCCATAAATTTAAACTACCTTCTAAAAGGTGTTGATGGTATACATTTTCATATTCTTCAGACATTATTGGAATTAATAAATAATTTCCTTCATATTAGTTTTTGTTACTATTCAACTATGAAATTTTGTGAAGACGTTTCTATGGATACAATTCATTTTAGGTTCATTGATTAAATGGAATGTGTTTTAGTTTTTACCATACATTATTTATTTTTTATTATCATGTTTTTTGAATGGAACATGATTATATTTTTTACCTTACCATACTGATTATGAACACCCTTATATGTTTTTTTATTACATGGTATGTGTGTTATGTTTTCTTCTATTCTACAATTATTCTTCTCAATGATTCATTATTTATTATAACATATTTTTTTTCTTTTCTAAGTGTTTGATATCACCATAATTATGTTTCCTTCCTATGGAATTCCAAAAGATTACTATGGATGTTAAGAATTTATTTACTTAATGGAATAAATTTACCTTTGAAGTTATTAATTTAGAATAAAAATAATATATTGTAATTAGTGTATTCATTTGAAAAACAAGACTCATTTATGTATCTGGTTCACTAACTCTGCAAAACTATTCTATCCTTTAGGATTTCATTCCTTGTAATCATGCCAATATAATTAGCAGCAGACACCATCTCCAAGCATCTAGGTTCAGGTTCATACAATCAAAATGAAAAATTGCTTCAAAACATTAAAAAATTTCTCAATGAGGAGAAGTTGAGATGAAGAATCCTACAAAATTTGTATATTTTGAATTTAAAACCTAAGGGATAATGAATATTGAATAAAACATTAGATCATAAAATATAATTAAATCATGATAAAAAATAAAAATGGGATATTATTTACACCATTAAATATAAAACAAGGTGTATAACATAAAAATGTATTATGGGATTCAAACTAAATACAAAAATCCATTTTAACTTTGGTATTTATTAAATAAAAAATCATATAAATCAAGAACATGATATGTGTAACACCTTAACCCTAGTTACCCAGAGTCGGTGCATTATTACATTCCATTGACATGATCATAAGAAATCATGTCCCGAAAGACCGATCAGTTTAGTATCCTTGTAAGTACTAGATATATACATAAGTTTTACAAAACGTTATGAAATAAGAAAATAAAATTTTGTCCCCTTTGAACATTATTGAATTCCTTTTCCTATTTCTGTAGGTAATTCATAATATACTTCTTCACATCCTGAAAAAAATAATAAATAATAAAGGGTTGAGCTCATATGCCTAGTAAGGATAACAGTATAACAGAAACATTCATAAATAATAAAAAACATTTTAGGCGATGTATAATACTAAAAAAATCCTTTTAAAAATATACCTTAGCATAATATGGAAAAAATAAATCAAATAATTTCATTTACTTATTTATATGTATATTATACTAGTCAAATAATCACATGTAACATCAATAGAAAATTTCATAATGATGGAATGCATAATGGAAAACATCAGAACCACATAGTCAAGGACTCATGCCAAGACTACAAATGAGATTTTTTCAAGGGCTTGTGCTAAGAAACATGGTTTTCTCATGAGACCTAACTATGCATCGAGGAGCTATAGCAGGCTCCACCCGTCACTTACTAAGTCCAATGCATTCCTCATATGAAAAGTTTGAAACATAATATAATCATTCGTACTAAAACTAGCTTATGAAATGTCAATACATTATCCATATACCACGAATAGTATTAAAATACCACATCTATTGTCAAAATTTTAAAAAAAACATTTAATACAATATGAAAGATTGTTTCATAACAAATTAACTTCAAAAAAATGTAAAATCCATCCAAGGATATTGACATATGTGAAATCAAAACTATTTGAGAGAAATATCTCTTTATATTTTGAAATCATTTAAAAGTCACATTATTATAAAAGAAAACAGTTATTTTGTAAATATTTTTATAAGCTTATAATGGACTCTTTAAATGTGTTATAATGGTGGAAAATAGTTTCACCTACCGTATAAGTTTTAAAAAATATCTCTTAAATTTTGTTAAAAAGGTCATAAAGGACCTTGTTTGGAAAACGACGAAAATATTCCTTTATAAACATTTTATAAAAAGTCAAAAAATAGTATAAATGACTTTTACCCGTAGTATAGTAAATAGTAAAAGTGTCTTGAAATACATTTTTATGAAACATGGATGTGGATGATAAAGTGGTCCCAGTAGATACTCACGTATAAACAACCTCAGATAATGAAGAGATTTTAGAATTAACCCTTACCTTGTAATTTTTCTTGTTCAAGGGCATGTTAACCTCTTATATAATAGTTAAATCCTTGTTATTATATTATTAAATAACCAAATACATAATTATTATATCATATATTTTCTTCTAATATTTCTTTGTTCATAATATTTCAGTAGTATCATTATTTCGTGTGATAAATGATTTGTTTTCCTTTATATTCTTGGTTACGAAAGCCATGTTTGTTATGTATAGGATGTATTTTATTCATATAAAAAGTGATATTAAGTTATTAAACATTTTTTTAATCATAAAATGAAAATTATTCTTGAGTGATTATGATGGGGGAATGAATCTCATCACATTCGTGGAGACTGTAATCCGTACATACGCACGAGCGACAATATCACTTTATTGATGGTGAAATAATATTTAATTGGATTTTATTTCATATATAAATAATAATTTACATGTTATATTTATTATATACATCAATAATACTCATTATTATACACATCTAAATAATGAAGTGTTTGAATAACAAATTACACCACGCCGTGGAGATGGTAAGTCGTATGTATGCTTGTATGGTGACATGTCATTCATAGGATGGATAGAATAATGAATATTGTTATACCATATTTATAATAAAATTAAAGAATGTATAAGGTACTTGAGTTTCAATTTTGTTTTCGAAACAACAAAGAAAGAGGAAGTTGAACAAGAAATGAACATTGAAAAAGTGTGGTAAAATTATCACCTCTTCTTCGAGTGTTTCATTTTGAGTTGATCAAAAGGGAACTGTAGGATGGATTTCTGATCAAAGAAAGGACTCTAGGTCTATGTGAGGGTATTTTTGATCATATTGGAGCAGGTTCTGGCTGAGAAAAATGGATTTGGAGGTGTGATTTTGAGTGAAGGTGAAATACCCTTTTATAGGAGAGGTGATGGTCACTTTAGGAAAAGCCTGAAATATTATTTTATTATAAAATTATATTCAGTTTATAATGGACCCAAAATGATTTATTTAGAGGATAAGTTTGGGATGGGTAAAACACCTTTCAACCAATAGGTTTTAGATATGATTAGTTCACCAGGTTAACCTTATCTTTTAGATTTAACTCTTGGTTATATAGTTTAACATTTACCATGTCTCCTTGTATTTTTATATTATGTGGTAAACAAACAAACTATAAATTTCCAAAAGAACCCCAAGTGGTTATTTGTTGACATATCAAATTTTTATGTGTTTCGGACGAAACATAGATTTTTAGGACTATTATATCATTTAATAATATAAAATTTGTTTTGAAGAATCATTTACGTCAATTTTGACACTATTTAGTATCTGATCTTTGATAGGGTCCTAAAAACATGATTTATTCCAATGAAATAATTTAATCAACCCAATAATGTCATATTAACATATAAAATTCATGTAATTCATCAAAAGTATAAATTTAAATTTATTTGGATATTTATAATTTAAGTTATTTTAATCTATAATTACTAAGGTAATTACTGCATCATCGTTGAGTCATAAATAAATGTAATTATTTATGTTTAAAATTTATAAATAAAAAACCATTATGTAGTAATTTTTTTTATTTCTAATGAATTTGTATAGTTTAATTTATCTTATGTATAACCCTATATTAAAAATGGTTTAGTTATAGAACTTTAAATTTAACAATTTTAACTCTTCTTGAAATAAAATAATAATAAATGTCCTAATCTAATCCATGTGGACCAAAAATATCATATTTTATTCCTAAGGTTGTTTTTAGTCGAGATACACTTATCCAATAGAATAATTACATGTGTTATTATAATTATAATATCATTTTCCCCTTTAATTACCTTATTTACTTTTAACTGTGGTAAATAAAAGTCAAAAGATACTATTCACCAAAAATTATTTTCATCTTATTGAACCACAGTTTAATTACTGATGTCAACTATGTCTTTCAAGTTTTTAAAATTCAAATCACAGTACCTGTAAAATAATATTTTATGCAAATTTTCGAATGCTCCTAGAAGGTTGGTAAAAGACGTTAAAAATTTCAAGAAATTTTATATATGTAATATTATTATAAAATTACCTCAACAAATTACATTGAACATATATAGGTATTATGTATCTTCATTCACCTAATAAATTTTTTAATAAAATAACATATTGTCCAAATAAAAATTTGTTTTAAATCAATAACATTTTTTTCATTATTCATAAAAATTGAATGTTTTTAGAAAAAAACCAAAAATTCACCCTAAGCAAATTTTGATATTCCGAATCCAAAAAAGAAGTCCATTTTGAAAAATAAAATTTATTAAAGTGGGTATTACTATTCATAACAGAATGTTTGATTGCTCTTGGTGTGTTAAAACTCCATGTTGCGTATAACACAAGCTATTTCATTATATAAAGGGAAACATACTATGGAAGCTTTGGGCGTTACATTCCCCCCTCATTCAAATAATTTCATACTTAAATTTTCTAAAATATAACTATATATAAATATTTGGGTGGTTCTTCATCATATGTTCCTTAGGTTCTCATGTTGCCTCTTCCATTTTATGATTTCTCCAGAGAATTCTTACCAGACGAGTGTTCCGGTTTCTTGACACTTTGTCTCTTATATCAAGAATATTGACAGGCTCTTCATAATAAGATAGTCCAGGTTCCAGTTCAATTTCCTCATAGGTGATTACATGCGTTGGGTTAGGAATGTATTTTCTCAACAGTGATATGTGGAACACATCATGACCTTTGGAGAGACTTGGCTGCATTGCCAAATGATAAGATACAAATCCATTTTGTCCTAGAATTTTGAAAGGTCGGCCGTACCAGGAACATAATTTTCCCTTCTTACCAAAACGTATAACACCCTTCCATGGAGATACATTCAAGAAAACATGATCTCCTACTTGAAATTCCAAATCCTTCATTCGGTTATCGGCATAACTATTTTTTCTACATTGAGCTTCTTTGATGTGGGTTTGGATAACCTTAAACTTTTAAATTTTTTCCTCAACAAGTACTAGAACTACGAGTTTTCTTTCACCAACATCATCCCAACAAGTTGGTGTGTGACATATTTTTCCATATAACCCATTATATGGTGCCATTTGAATACTTGAATAGATTCTATTGTTATAAGAAAATTCTACCAGAGGTAAATACTAATCCCATGTACGTTGAAAATCATGTGAGGAAGATCTCAAAATGTCTTCCTAGGTTTGAATTATCCGTTCGGATTGTCCCTCAGTTTGAGTTTGGTAGGCATTACTGAAATGAAGTTCAGTATCTTGGGCCTTCTGAAGGCTTATCCAGAATCTTGATGTTAAATGACGATTATGATAAAAAACAATAGATATAGTTAAACCATGAAGTCTTAAAACATCATTAATATATTGTCTTTCTAGATGTTCAAGTGGTAAATCTTCCCTTATAGAATGAAAATGTGTTTACTTGGTAAGATGATCAATAATGACCCACATTGAATCATTCCTTCAAGGAGCCTTTGGTAATCCCATGAAAAATTCCATTGTAATATCATCCCATTTCCACTTAGTTATGGGAAGTGGTTGCATGACTCCTCCAAAAAGTTTTCTTCCAGACAAAACCTGTTGACAAACATTACATATTGACACATAACCAGAAATTTCCCTCTTCATGTTGTCCCACCAAAAAATGTTCCTTTAAATCTCTATACATCTTAGTGTTACCAAGTAGTATAGAGAAATTGGAACTGTGAGCATCATCAAACAATTTCATTTTTAGATCAGGTAAATCAAGAACAAAAATTCTCTTCCCAAATTTTATAATTCCATCTTCATATACAAGGTCACTCAATCTCCCTTCATTCAAAGCATTAATCATCTTTTGAAACTCCTCATCATCAATATTAGAACTCTTTATCCTTTCTATTAAAGATGGTTTAGCTACCATTTGAAAAGGTATTGATGTTTCACTTTCCATGGTTATTCCTATATCTATCATTACTGGATCAATGAAAATAGGATCCCTTTCAACTCTCATCATGTTCAAAACTCCAAGACCCTTTCTGCTGAAATAATTTTCCACCTTATTTTCCTTCTACAGGTGGTAGTGTATATTCCAATCATATTACATGAGTAGTTAAAGTCATTTACTTTTCCTCATGATGAGTTTTTTGTGAGAAAATATACTTCAAACTCTTGTGATCAGTATAAATCTTGCATTTTTTCACCACATAGATAGTGTCTCCATATTTTCAGAGAAAATATTACAACTTCTAAATCAAGATCATGATTGGGATAGTTTTCCTTGAGATTTTATAGCTGTCATGAATATTAATAAATAACTCTATCATTCAGCATGAGGACACAACCAATTTCTTTATTTAAAGCATTGTTATAATTAACAAACCCATCATTCTCTGATGGTAGATTCAAGATAGAGTAATTTACTAATATTATCTTCACCTCTTCAAAATATTCATCACAATCTTTTTTCCAAACAAATTTAACCTCTTTACGTGTGATCTTGGTTAATGGGTTATCCAATCAGGAAAAATTCTGGATGAAATGCTGAGAATAACCTTGTAAACCAATAAAAATGTGTACCTTAGTTATAATCATAGGTGTTTTCCATTCTGGGAATGCCTTGGTCATTGAAGGATAAATAGAGATTCCATTCTTATAGACAATATTCCCATGAAATGAAATATCCTGAATAAAGAATTAAAACTTTCTAAACATCACATATAATTCATTTCATTTGAGGGTTTTTAGAAAAGTGCGCATGTGATTTTCATGATGTTCGTATCTTTTGGAGTATACCAACATATCATTAATAAATACCACTAAAAAGTTATCATGATATTCCTTGAAAACTCTGTTCATTAGACCCATAAAGCCAACGGGTGAATTAGTTAGTCCAAAAGGCCTTACTGTAAACTCATAATTACCATACCTAGTACGAAATGCTATATCCAGAATATCTTCTTTATTCACCCACAACTAATGATATCAAGATCGAAGGTCAATCTTTGAAAAATATTGAGCTCCATGAAGTTGATCAAATAAATCATCAATGTGAGGTAAGGTATACTTTTTCTTTATTATTATAGCATTGATCTCTATGTAGTCAATGCACAATCTCAGAGATCCATCTTTATTAATAACAAAAAGAACATAGGCTCCCCATAGAGAAAAACTAGGGTGAAAAAATATTTTATTACTCAATTCCTCTAGTTGATTCTTTTGTTCTATTAATTCTATAGTGGCTATTATATAAGGGTTCTTCAATATGGGCCTTGAACCAGGAATTAAATCAATAGAAAACTCAATTTCTATTTCTGGAGGATTCCAAGTAAATCCTCTAGAAAGACATCAATATATTCTTGAACAATAGGTATATCCTCTATTTAAACATTCTTTTTCATCACCCATAGTTATTTAATTCTCTTCATCATAAATAATTTAATTTAGTAGTGCTACTAAGGGTGGATCTAGATAAGAATCAGATGATAAAATATCTGTTCTAAAGATAATGTACTCCTTATCATCATTGAAAATTGTAACTTCATTATTCTTACAATAAAGTTCCACATCATGGTCTGAAAGCAAATCCATACTGAGGATAATATCAAATTCCATCTTGAGTATGATGATGAGATCAGCAGTTAAAGAACATTTATATGCCATAATGGGGACTAATTCACAAAACATTGTTGTAATGATACTTCCCTTAGGAGTTTTAACTGACAACGTCCCTATTCAATAAAATTGGAAACATATAATTTTCTATGAAAATTGGGAAGATATGAAACAAAGTGATGATCTAGAATCAAATATAGATTTGGATAAACAAGAGGAAACCACTAGATTACCTACCACCATGTCTTTCAGAGCATCAACCTCCATAGTAGTGATCACATAAGGTTGGCATTGCTCCCTTGGCCTTTTCTGAGGTAAGTTTCTTTGGATATTAAAACATTCATTTGAATAATTCACCTTTTCTCTAAAATTGTATCATTCAACATTGATAGCCTCTTTTTCCCTTGAAATCATGAGCTTGGTGGCCTTTTTCACCACACCTATAATAAACTCCAATTCTCTTCAGGAAAGTACTAGGGTCTTTCTTACCCCATTTACCATCAGATGGATATTTAACTTTCCCTTTCATCCCCTTATTTCCACTTCTAGAGTGTTCATCAGATCTCTTCTTATCTTGCTCTGCTTTAAAGTCATAAGACTTAGAGAATTCCTTTTCTATCTTGATAGAACATGAGACAATATCTTCCTTTGACGAAAAGAGCTGTGAGACTAATTCTAGGTGGAGAAATGGTTTTAACACATCAAAGAATCAATAAATCTTACTCATTGGGATACATATATAATATGCTGCATGCCTTACCAACCATTTATATTTAGCCTCATAAATTGTGACATTCTCATTCTCCTTTTTCCTCTCACTCAGAAATTGTCTTTCTATATCTGCTCGATGGTAATGAGGAAAGTATTTTTCTAGTAAAATAACTTTAAACTCCATTCATTCCATATTTAATACTTCTTCATCCTCCTTTGTGTTTTTAATTAAGGACCACCATTGATATCCTTTTCCCATGAGGTGATAAACTACCAAGAAAACGTTTTCCCTTTCGTTACTCCCTAAATCATGAAATATTTCTTCTAAGGAACTTATCAGTTACTCAGCCACAAATGGATCTGTAGTCCAATGGAACGTTTGTGGTTGTTTCCTCATGAATCGATCTAACATTGATCCTCCGCATTGTGGATCAAGGTGCCCAATACAGGTGTGGTTATTATTCAAAACCTGAGTGAGTTGTCCCTGTATAGTGGTAAGTTGATCCACACTAGTTGTGTCACCAACTCCACAATAATTATCTTGAGTAGGAGATAAATCCATATATAGATTACATGCGCTAATACAGTTTCCATTCCTTCCACTAGGTTCCATTTCTAACCAATGGCATACAATAGAATAATTTATGAATCGAAATACATAATTCTAAACTTGCAATACATTTAACAAAAACTGAATAGTTTATGGATATAATCCATAATCATAAAAATGTTTTCTTTTAGGAGTTATATTCTCATAAATACTTCATAATGGTTTGTAAAGAAAATGTAATTATCTTAAGTGTATCCCCAAGGAGTTTTGTAACAAAGTGTGCTGAGAGGCCAGTTGTGTGGTACCATGATACCCCAGGTCATGCTAGAAACTCGTGGTCAGAATTTTTACTCATAGGTACATATGTGCCAGAGCTGTCTTTTCCTGATCATTTCCAGACAGGGATATATTTCATGGAAAAAACGTAAAATCTCTATGTTACCAAAATTCTTGATGTTCTTCTATACTAATCCTCAAAGTTAATCTAAGGGTAATGTTCTCTAATAATAGTTTTTCTAAATTTGGATTCCAAGGTTTATACTAATCTTTCTATTATACCAACTTTAACGCCCAACCATGGTTACCCAGAGTTAGTGCATTGTTAAATATCATTGGCATGATAACAAGGGATAATGTCTTGAAAGACTGATTAGTTTAGTATCCTTGTAAGTACTAGATACATACATAAGTTTAACATTACATCCTAAAATAAGAAACACCATGATTGTGTCCCCATTGAACACTCTTATATCTCTTTGTATATTCCTTAAATTTAATCATAATATACTCTTTCGCATCATGAGAAAAATAATACATAAGAAAGGGGTGATCTCAAATTCTCAGTAAGGATAATAATATAGAGGAATATTTAATAAATAAGCATAAACCTTTAAGGCAATGTATAAGAATAAAACAAAATTCTTTTAAACATAAAATTATTCTTAATATAAAATGATAAAATAATTTCATTTCATTTACTTATTCAAATTGATATTCTACTGGTCGAATAATAACATTAATCATCAATAACCAATTTCATAATGATGGAATGCATAATGCTGGACATCATAACCACCTATTAAAGGCCTCATTCCAAGACTACAAAAAAGATTTTGTCAAGGACTTGTTCCAAGACACTAGTTTGTGTCATGACACCTACTGATGCATCGAGGAGCTATAGCAGGCTCCACCCGTCACTTACTATGTCCCATGCATTCCACATATGAAAAGGTTGAAATATAACATAAACATTGTTATTAAAACTAGAATAAGAAATGTCAATACTCTAACCATAAACCATGAATGCTATAAAAATTTCACATCCATAGTCAAACATATCACAAAACCTTCAATACAATATGGAATATTGTATCATAACAAATTAACATCAAACAAATGTAAAATCCATCCAAGGATGTTGACATAGATGAAATCAAAAATATTTGAGAGAAATATATCTTTCTATTTTGAAATCATTTAAATGTCACATAATTATAAAACAAAACCATTGTTTTCAAAATATTATTATAATCTAGTATGGGATGCTTCGATGTTGTTACAACAATGGAAAATAGCCACACCCACCATATAAGTTAAAAAATTCTTTCTCAAATTTTGTCAAAAAGGTCGTAAAGGACCTTGTTTGGAAAACGACAGAAATATTATTTTATAAAAAATTTATAAAATTCAAAGAAGGGTATAAAAAATTAAGACATAATCTAGGAAATAGAAAAAATATTTTTTTATACATTTTCACGAAAGATTGATGTGGATGATAAAGAGGTCCCGGTATATACTCACGTATAAACAACCTCGAATAATGAAGTGATTGTAGAATTAACCCTTACCTTGTAAATTTACTTGATCAAGGGTATATTAACCTACTATATAATAGTTAAATAATATTAATTAAATTATAGAAGAACCAAATACATAAATATAATATTATATATGATCTTCTAATATTGCTTTGTTAATAATATTTCAATTGTATCACTATTTTGGGTGTTAACTGATATGTTTTCCTTTACATGATTGGTTATGTAATCCAGTTTTTTTATGGATATGATGTATTTGATTCATATCAAGAATTATATTAAGTTATTAGACATTATTTTTAATCATAAAATGAAAATTATTCTTGAATGATTACGATGTGGAATGAATTTAACCGCGTTCATGGAGATGGTAATATGCACGTACGCACGAGTGACAATATCATTATATTGGTGGTGAAATCATAAGCAATTGGATGGTATATCATATATATATAATAATTAACATGTTATATTTATTATTTACATCAGTTATGCTCATTATTATGCACATCCAAATAATTAAGTGTTTGAATGACAAACTACACCACAACGTAGAGACGGTAAGTCATACATACGGACGTATGGTGACATGTCATTCATAGGATGGATAGAATAATTAATATGGTTATAACATATTTATAATAACATCATATTATGTATAAGGTACTGGAGTCACTATTTGTTTATGAAAACAACAATGAAAGTGGAAGTGAAAGAAGAAAAGAACTTTTAAAAAGGGTGGTGAAATTATTACATCTTTTTCAGGTGTTTCCTTTTGAGTTGATCAAAAGGGATATTTAGGATTGCATTTTGATCAATGTAAGGATTCTAGGATGAAGTGACGGGAGATGGGAGGATATTTGAGCTCGATTTGGCTGAGATAAATGGCCTTGGATGTGTGATTTTGAGAGAAGGGGATGTACCCTTTTATAAGATAGGCGAGGGTAACTTTAAGAAAAGCTCAAAATATTATATTATTTTCTAATCATATTCGGTTTATAATTAATAAAAAATGACTTTTTTGAGGGTAAGGTGAGGATGGGTGGAAAACCTCTCAAAAAATATGTTTTAGATAGGTTTTGGTCACCATATTAACCATATCTTTTAGATTTAATTCTTGGTTAAATAGTTTAACATTTAACATGTCTCCTTGTATTTTTTTTTAATATATGGTTAATAGGATTACTATAAAATTCCAAGAGAACCCCAAGTGGATCTTTATTAACATATATATTATTATATAAGTCGTTTGGATGAACCATCTATTTGTAGAACAATTATATCATTTAATAATATACTATTTGTTTCCAAAACCCATTTATGTCAATTTTGACACTATATAGAATCTGGTTTTTTAAGTCCTAACAACTTTATTTCATAAAAAATAATAATTTAATCAACCCTATAATATCATATTAACCTATTAAATTCTTTTATTTCTTCAAAATTCTCAATTTACATTTATTTGGGTATTTATAATATCAATAATTTTAATCTTTCATTAATAAGGTAATTTCGACATCATCATTGTGTTATAAATAGATTTAATTATTTAATCTCTAAAAATTGTAAATAAAATACCATTATGTAGGAAATTGTTTTAGATTTATACTTAATATTTATAGTCAATTTTTTTTATGTATAAACCTATATGAAAAATGGGTTTTTATTAAACTTTGAATATAAAACTTTTAACTCTTCTTGAAATAAAATAATAATCAATATCCTAATCTAATCCAAGTCGACCAAAAGGATAATATTTTTTTCCTATGGTAGTTTTTGGTCTAAATACACTTATCTAATAGAATTAGTACATGTTTTAGGGTAATAATAATATCAATTTTACCATTAATAACAATATTTACTTTTAACCGTGGTAAATAAAAGTCAATAGTTACTATTCACCAAAAATTATTTTCATCTTATTGAACCACATTTTACTTACTAATGTCAAAAGTGTCTCTCAGATTTTTAAAATCCAACTCACTAAAGTAGTAAAATTATGTTTTATGAAAAATTTCATATGCTTCTAGAAGGTCAGTAAAAGACGGTAAAAAGTCCAATAAAATTTTATATATCTAATATTATTATAAAATTACTCCAATTTATTACATTAAACATATATAGGTATTATATATCTATTTTTAACTAATATAAATTTAAATAAAATTAATAATTATTTAAATTAATAGTTGGTTTTAAACAATAATATAGTGGATTTTCACTATTCTTCAAAATTTTAATGTTTTCAGAAAAATACAAAAAATTCACCCTAAGATAATTTTGATATTCTAAATCCAAAAATGAAATCCATTTTGAAAAAAAAATTATAAAATTTCAAAAAGTGGGTATTACTACTCATAACAGATAGTTCAATTGGTCGTGATGTGTTAAAACTCCAAGTTGTGTACAACGCAAGCTATTGCATTATTCAAAGGAAACCCAACCATTGAAAATTTTGGTGTCACAATATGTCTCTTTAAACCCCATTAAATTCATAAATAATTCAAAATACATTCATTAGTTAGTAATCAGGTAAATTTTAATTATGTTTTGATATATTTACCTCAAAATAATTATCTTATATATATTTCATAACACAAGATAATGAGTTTAAACAAACTAAAAAATCTACTTATATATTATCATGTGCATATTATATAATTTCATAATTCATCATTATGATACAAGATTTGAATGAATTTTTGATATTTTTTAGAAGAGATTGATTTTAATTGAATAATTAAAATACCATGTTTTATGGAACATTCACATAGTTTAACTGAAAATATATAAAGTTATTTTAATTTAATAAAACATTAAATAATAGTTTATTTTATAAATAAATTAACTGATTACTTTTGAATCATAATTATATCATAGTATGGAATAAGTTATTTTTTGTACTTAAGAAGATATTTTTCTAAAAAAACTATTTTTTATCATTTTTTGTTTTTATCTTGAGTTAATTTATTCCAAATCAAGAATCTAAATTTTATAATATTTATTTCATATTTTAATTCATGAGATTCATTTTCAGTAAATAGGTCCCTTTTATTTTTTATCACTATAAATAGTAACCATAGTGGTTATTTCTAACCTTCGTAAGGGTAGAACATGTAAAAAAAGGTTAAAACATTAGGATAAGTATTTTAAATTTATATAACACTTGAATTTAACTATTTATATTAATTTAGTTTTGAAATTTCCATTAATATCTCAAAAATAAATCTACTTGATTCCATTTCTATTTGATATTTTCTTTTGATTTACTTTTTGAAAAGAATAAAAATATGTCTTACTCTTAGCTTTAATATCTCTAGTATTTTTTCATAAGAATAAAAGTTATTATGTTCGATTTTAAATTTTCATTTTCAAGTATAACATGGTATTTTTTTTAAATTTCGTTGACTGAATAATTACTTTAATCGTTTATGCAACACCGATATAGAATTTATTCAATTAAAAGAAAAATAAAATGTATAATTTTGAAAATATTAAAATCACTAAAATATAGATTAATTATTGCTTTCAATGTATTTTAAAGTTAAAAATATGATAGTAGGGATTTGTGAAATTATTATATTAAAATTACATCTTTGTAATGGAATCGTTAATATAAAATTAATCAAATACTGTTAAAATGGCCATAATGATATGTTATTTAAATAATATTTTATTTAAATAATTAAAAATCATAAAAAAATTGAACTAGGACAAGGGGGATGTGATATGGTAAAAATTATAATCCCTTGGACATTTATGATCCAATTTTAAACATATACGTAAAATTATATACATTTAATATGGAAATAGATGATACCACAGTTGAGATTATAAATGTTTGAAGAATGGGTTAATAAAAAATATAAGGTTTAAAATGATATCTCAACATATATAAATTTTATTGGATGATGATTTTTGAACCATACAATATTTAATGTTGAATCTTTTTCATTTTTAGGATACTCTTCCAGGAATGTGACTTTTATATATTTAAATATTTTCAAAAGTTATATGATTTTCCATCCCCTCACGTATAAAATGTCACACACTCTGTCATAACATTAAACAACTTTGATCTATCTAGAATGAAAATACCCTAATAAATTATATTTTATAATTATACATTACATAATTATAGGTCATGGTCTTCTTATTAGTCTATTTCAAGGGTCCTAAAGAAGGAATCAATTGGAATTCTATCTAAAAGAGGTAATCATCTATACCAATTATTTCAAGTTTATTTATTCTACCACCTCCTCTAAATCAGTTGTTACCATGATAAAATAATAACTATAGAATCATAAATATGATTATATGTCATTATTATCATGGTAAAACCATCTTTCAACTCATTTCCATTCTATGGTAAGTGAGAACAATGCTCACACATATCTATAACATACCATTCCCATGAAGTGATTTAATTTTTTATTCATCACAATTTTCATGTAAAATTATAAAAATGGATTGAAAAAATATATATGATACTTATTACTAAATTATTCTTCTCGAATTATAATATCATGTTCATATTGTTCCCTTATAATCCTTTAGAAAAAGATACCATTTCTAAATGTGTCCATATGGACTACCACCTCCACGAAGTGATGTGATCCAATTTTTATTTCCAATATTCATTGATGGTTATAAGGATTCATATAATTAATATATATGTTATATATGATATATATTATATATATTATATAATAAATATTCTTATTGGAGAATTATTAATTATATTCCCCTGATTCAATCTATTGATAACTGAAAACAAAATTCACATTTATGTATGACCTAATGCATCCATGAATGATATAATTCATTTTTTCTCTCCACCTATTAAGGAAGAATATAGATAATTATATAATTAATAATAAAGATAATATTTATGAATAAAAAATTTCTTTTTTTTAAATAATATTCAATGTACAAGGACCAGAACTAATGAACCAAAACTCTCACAAAAAATAAAGTAGTTAACACCTGAAACAATGATTATAAAAAATATTTTTGTCAAATGGGATATAAGAAGTGATATATTTAACGTATATAATTTTATAAAGGTTTATATTATTCTCTTATATACGAATATAAAATCTATATTTATTATACAAGATCTTAAAAGAACATTCGAGGAAAGTCGAACATGAGGTAATGAATATTTTTTCCATTTCCACTATTTTGATACATATGTGGTATTATGAACCTATTTATTTATATGTATTGTAGGTAAAACTGCTTTGATGTTTTTAACATTAATATATATTTATTAATTATTTTTAATCATTCAATTAATGTTTACTATTTCAATGGATTACAATTTAAACATTACTAATGAGGTAAGAAATTATTTTACAATCTCAATTATTTCAGATTTCTCTTATATTCATGAAATAAATATTTAAATATATCCTTAATAAAAAAATAGATTTTATTATTATCTAAGTATTTATAGAATTATTTTTTTTAATTCTAATATTTCATATGTTGTCACTTGAATCAATAATGAAATTTTTTAAAAAAATATGATCTTATTTATCTTTTTTATAAGGTATATTTTACATCCATGTTAATATATTCCAAGAAACATTTTAATAAAACCATGTTGAAATTAAAAAAATTATTTAATAAGTACATTTTATGTTATATTTTAATTTTTAAAAGATTTAAAATAATTCATTCTAGTGTGGTTTCTAAAAGGCTTGTTTCTGAATTTCTTTAAAAAAAGTCAAAAGGAATGTTTTTAACATATATGGTGAAAGTATATCATCCATCGAAAAAGACATTTTATGCTATTTTAGATTATTATACAATATTTAAATGGTGTTATAATGATAAATATTTATTTAAATCATATGTTAATTATTTTTATTGCATCGTCCTTTATTCTACATAGGACAAGATTTCATCACCAAACCTATATTTTTGTTAAATTGATGGTCATTTCTTATCTCTTATTAATTTTCGGTTACCTATATACCTTTGGAAACATTCACTTTATTATGATTTTTTTAATTGGAAATAAAATTTTCTTAAATATACATATTATCTACATTCTAGAAATGATTATTTCTTAAATTTTAGTCCATTTTTACATACGTTGTTTTATAATGAACTTTATTTGTTTGATTGGGGATGTCTTAATATTCTATATTCTTTACTCAATACTGATATTCTATTAATACCATATATTATTTGATTATTAAATTTATCATTTAATATATGCTGAAGGCATTATATATATAGTGATGGGTATGGTATGAATACACATAGCCCCTCGATGCGTTGACTAGACTCTTGAGACAAGCCACTTGGCCCAAATTATTACATGGGGTTTGGTATATACCTAAATATTAATTAAAATATCATGGCACAATGATTTGACTATAAAGATATTATGATGTGTAAGATCAAGGCACCCAATCCGAATCATCTCCATTACTTAGAATTCAGTTATTATTTTCCATGAGATTTCTACATTGATATAATCCATTGATGCATTTTTTCCCCAATTTATTGATTAAATTTAATGTTTTAATGTTATTACTATTCCATATTGGTTATGTCTTATTTAATATTGATAGATTCTATTGTACATAAATTGTACTAAAAATATATGATCACTATTAATTTTTTCAATACTACTAAACCAAATGGTATTTCGAGATGAAATCTATTGTATCTTATTCCAACGTATTGAAATGGAAGCTTTTTGGAGTTATATAGATTGGGGTTTATATAGTTTGTATCATAGGATGATTTAAGAAAACATGAGAACTAATTTTAAAATGAACATTTATATCATGAAAATCATGATTATTCCATATATAATTATAGAAATATTACCATTATATTGTTTTTTATGTATAAATATTCATGAATATTATAATATAACCATATTGTGATTTTATTCAATGATATAACCTACAAAAATAAAGGGAATAAAATCTCATAGAAAATGTTGGGATTTCTTGACTAAGAAGGAAAATACATATGGTGTTGGATGTGAGATAATCTTGGTCATATTAGAGAATATTATAAAACCTTGATATTTAAAAATAATATAATTGTATTCAATAGCTTATATGACAAACAACAATGAGCTTAATCAACCAACAATATATATTTCTTTAATATATTTGATCTCTTGGGGAACACGCAAACCTGATTAAAATGAATCATAATATAATAAAACAATATAATATAGTAGTTAAATTAGTGAGTATGATTAATACTAAATAAATTATAAATATTCAGGTTATCTATTGATCATAAATATAATATTAAATTTCTTAAAAAATAAATGTTTTATGAGTAACTGTATTCTTTCTAAAACATGGTTTAGTCGTCCTTGACGCAAATAATTTACTTTCAAATTTTGCCAATTTTATAAATATTAATTAACAAAATGACATTCATTTTTCAAAAAATAATTTAAATATTGTCTTATAGTTAAATATCTGATATTTTTAAAATATTTCATTGGTCGATGAATATTCAAAAACATTGAATTTTAATTGAAAACAAACATTCATTTAAATTATTTTCAAAGTTACATTATATTATCATTTTGATTTAAATTAAATTTTTATCAACTATAAATATATTAATCTAATTTAATTAATTATAATTATTTTAATATTGATTAAAAAAAATTAATCTTATGAACATTTTATCTATAAAAACCAACTTTCTCGTCACATAAGCAAGATTAATATTAAATTACATTTTCATTTTCATTTTATTTGAATATAATTTAGGAAAATGGATTAATATTTGGAAACATCATAATTTACTTTATCAAATATTGTAAAAATATATTTTTCAAAAACTACTAGTAAAATTAGTAGAACAAATATTGCATATAAGGTAAAAATGGGTTTATCATGTGTTAAAAAATGACAAAGTTTACAATGAACTATAATTTTTTCTAAATATATTGTATGGAAATATTCAAACCCTATAATCTATAGTTATGGATAGTAATAAATTTTTTACCCTTTTTCACTTAAAAATCATTGTTTCGGCTTTTTCTTTTCAAAAATTACAAGTGTGCCACTCACCTCACTTATAAATGGTCACCCCATATTATCACTTCTCTACACCTTCAAACTAATTTAATTTAGGTAGGACCTAGCCAAATTCCTTCAAAAATCCCTTCCCCTCAAGAAAAAAATCAATTTATGTCTATAAATGCAACCATTGAAGGATTTTCATGGAATCCTACAGTTATTACTCGAAGACGAGGTAACGTTCTTCAACAAGCGTTATTATTTTATTTCTTCTCCCACCTCAAAAAATTATTATTAAAACATGATGTTATAAAAAATACTGAATATTCCAATTATTGATATGTTTTTATTTTAATTTAATTTCCTAAAACCATTCCCACTTCCTCTAAATGGGTTACAAAATCATCATTCTTCTGTACGGTGGACTACCACATCACAAACTGATGTCATTTATTTTTCCATTAACAACTCTCACAGTTGCAAATGATGTTTTTTAGAAATAATATGAATGATATTTACAAAATAGGTATACTAATGGATTAATTATACCATAAATATATATTTTTACTTTATATTCATTAAAGGATACTATAACATTTCTCATTTTTATGTCAGACTAGTACCTGACAATGAGATTAGATTTATGTTTTACTAACGCTTTACGGGAAGGAAATAAGCTTATATTTAATGAATATATGTGATATAAATTTATTAATTATGATATTTTTTAAATATTTATCATTATTAAAATATAATATATCATTTCTTTGCTTAAATTTTCACTCACTGAAAAAAGGTTAACATCAATTTGTGTACTTGTGGACTACCATATTCAAGAAGCTATATGACTCACTTTTCATCATCACGCCACATGGATTTCATATATAAGTATATAATATAAATAATTATATATATTATATATTATTATAATACTATAAATATAAACATTACATACCTATTTTCTATAATTTTCATTGAAAAATTGAATCTTTACTGATGTGTACATACGCCATACTGTCTCTATGATCATAACATAATTAATATATCAAAAAAATCTTTCATGAATGGTCCTAAAATTATTATCGATGTAAAAATATTACAATTATGACATGATTCCTATTTTGGAGATTATGGAACTGAAAATAATAATAAGAACTGGAACTTTCTATCCAAATATTGATGAAACAAATAAGGAAATTGACACCCAAAACAGTGATAACAATGAAAGATTATTAATGATTGAGGAGTTAGATATTATAAAATGGTCATATAGGATATTATAAATATTAATATGTTGTTTAAATAAGTTAATAAAATGTTTAAATATACTATAAATTAGATTAAATCATGTTTATCCAAAAGGATTCTTATGGTAAGGGGCATCATCTCAGTTTCCCTTTATTTGGGAATAATATAATGTTATGCACCTAATTTATTTTATGTGGTGTAGACACTTCCCATTTGACATACAATATCATTATTAATTAATAATTCATTGTATAATATGTTTAAAATTTAATTATTTCATACAAGGTAGTTTGTCACGAATTTTAGCAAGTAGTGAAGAATTTTATAACTCAATTTCTTTATATTAATTATTTAGTTTCCTTTTATATTCATGATTATGTGTTTAATTAATTTTTATTATATAATATTTTATTTAAAATTATTTTATGTTGATTTACATTCAATACAGATAATCTATTCATTTATTAACTCTCACTTCATCATTTTGATCTTATCTCAATCCTATCGAGATCTTTTATTCTTGAATTTTGATTAAAGGAAATATTTGATCATTTTTTAATAAACCCATTAAATTTTATTATCCTTTAGTTTATCATATTGTTTTTAAATAATATTACTATTTTCCCACTCTTTGTTACTTCAAATAATTGAAAGAATGTTTCCAGTATAATTTGACTTCATTTATCTCTTCATTAAAAAATTCAATTTCTCAAAAATCCATGTTTTTAAAACTTTTTTCAAAAATGATTTTATCTTTTTAAAAATGATTTATTAAGTAAATTTTTACCAATTTTAATTTTTTTTTAAAATGGTTGGAATGGAACATTCATGTCATTTTCAAAATTATTCCCAATAGGATTTTACTAAAAAAGTGATTGGAATCCTTGTTTTAATGTGTACAACATGAAAAAAACTAAACCATAAAGACAAAAAAAAAATTTTAAAACTTCCTTTGTATGTATAAATGGTTATTTAAGAAGAAAATTATTTTTAAAATTTCTGTGAACTATTAGTTTTAAAACATGATTTTGAAAATAAAAAGTATATTTTCCTCAATACAATTATTGATGTTCTTTTATGGTATTTCTATTTATCAGTGAAAATAACCATATATTTTACTTATAATCCATTAGGGATATATTTTATTTATAACATAATTACTCTAAATATGTATTTTTATGATCATTTTGAATAAGGAATGAATTTACAATTACTTTCGTCGAATATTTTATCGTTAACATTAACTTGAAATATTAACTTTCTTATGATCAATGGACATTAAATTTCACCTAAATATCCATAACATTAATCAGGGATATATTTATTGAAAAATATATATCATTTCTAATATATGGTATTATAGATCAATAATAATTTATATATTAGGGAAATGTTGAAAAATAAGTATTCTTTACTCAATAGACATATGTGATGATTGAAAACTATATTCATGCTATAAATCTAATATTTGATATATTGGGAATGCATTGAATATGAAATTATGGGTAGGGCATGAACTTATATATCTCTTCAATGCATCTTTACTATCATGAGACCAATTGGCTAGATATGATTAATTAAATTGTTTTTTAATGAATGACTACAATTTTATTCTAAAGTTTCTTGAAAAAATATCATAACATTATATTTATCATTCTTCTTGAGATCGTGACATCCAATAATTAATAATTTTCTTCATTAATAATGTATTTATTATTTTCCATGATATTGTTTCAATGGTATTTTCTATAGAGGAATTTCATTATTAGTTTATTGATTAAATGACATGTGTTTTCTTTTAATTACCATGATATATTGATTTTGACTTATCTTAATATCCATGATATTTTCATAATTATATTATATCATTCTTGGTGCATTGATTAAATGGAATCTGTTCTCAGTTATTTTTTATTCCTTATTGATTATAACTTATCTAATTTTGATATCCAAGTTATTTAATAAATGTTGTGTGTTATTAGTTATTTACATTTCCATATTGATGATTATTGATTGATTTATGAGAGATTATTCAATATTTATACCTTAATATGAATTTAATCTCACCCTTTTTTTGTTTCCTTTGCAATGAATCAAGGAAGTGTACTATAAATTATATGTAAGGATATTCTAGAGTGAATAATGATATTCTCAACAAGAAATATGTTTTTGTTTTTGTTTTAAAATGTATTTTTGGAATCATATATATATTTAATTGACAACAAAAATAAACTATTTTGTCCTTAATGACGTGGTTCCATGTAGCCTATGATAATGTAATAATGTAGACACCATATTTGGGATAATAAGGTCTAGGTCTCTATAGTTTTTACAAATTTAAGTTTAGTATAAATATTGGGTACTAGATTTAGAAAAATATAGATTTTGGACTATCATTTAATTATATAATTTGATAATAAGTATATAATAACATCCTAAAGTCATTAAGGTAGAAATTATGTGGTTATTATTGGAAATATATCCTTGTTTGGATATTATATGTGGCAATGTTTAAGGAACAGATGTACCTAGGGGTAATAAATCTAAAAATGGCACATTGGGCTTATGTATATAATCACCTGACACTAGAAAAAAGGCTCGACTAAGACCCTAATTTGACACTCATGGGGGGGTATAGAAAAAATAATTCATGATTTCTTTACATACCATTATAAAGGATATTAAAATATAATGAGAACCAATGATAAACATAATTTTTATTTTATTAAAAATAATATTCCTTGATTTAAATATCCAATCACTAATTTATGGTTTTTCCAATATGATTATTATTGACCACACTATTCCTTTTTGGTTTTATACAATGGTGGGAACCCAAAAGATTCCTGTTAACATTGAATATGAATGAAAAGGTGATTAATATAATAAAATAATGGATTTTACTAGGTTATCTAGTGATGGAAACCATGGAGAAATGATGTATTGATTTCAATCATGTGAGAGACGTTAAAAGAAAAAACTACAGAACTGTCAGAAAGGAATCGGAGAATGATTTATGTGTTGAAAAATATGACATAAAGAAAATAATTGAGGACTAAAAAAAATGATTAAAATGGAAGGAAATAAATCTCATTATGGGGATCCACTTTTAGTAAAAATAAATAAATGTGGAGAACTTGGGAATTATCTAAGTTAACGTCCTCTTATAAAGGTTTATACCTATAAAACAGAGAGAAATATTATGAAATTAAACTGATGAAGTGCTTTTTTTGTATTATAATTTAATTATTAAATTTTACAATTATATTTACCAATGGAACATTGGTCATATGAATTAGTAAATTTATAAGAAGCATGCAATATTTTAGAAGAATATATGTCATCATTATTTTAAGAGTGATGGATACCACTATGGGATTAAGAGATTGAGGTTGATCATAAGTTACATTTATTAAATTTCAATTTTGATAATTTTTTGTGGTGGGATTATTAGATGATTAATAATATTTTTGGAATTAATTTAAAGAAAAGAAACCCAATGGTTTATAACATATAATGTGATTTTAGCAGGAACACACAATTTTTTTTAGGATATGTTTAATGGAATTGGAAACCTTTATAGTTTAGATTGACATTTATATTGAGTTAATTATGTGATATTACACTTTTGGGAATGTTATATGAAATATATTAATATTATTTTAGAAAAAGGAAAAAACATCCCCAATGACAACCCATCACATCCGAAATGGTCATGGGGTTTGAACCCATAACCAAATGATGATAAGAGTTCAAAACATACCATTATACTAAAAGATATCTTAGTTAATATGCAATAGAAAAATGATTTTAAGAATAAATATTATTGATGAACTAATTATGTTATTATTGAAGTTTACAGATTAATGTATTATATTGGATAAATTGTGATAAAAATATTGGTTTTATCAAAATATTTAGAGACATATGGAATGACTTGTCATAATTTTGTGGATCTAACGATCTATTAAAAGTGAATCTAGTGATTCAATCATAAAAAAATAATTTTTAGATATATATTTGATGGAGTATGTGATTAATTTGAAATTGATAATAGTATAACCAAAGGATGAAATTGTGTGTATGAAATATAAATTTATATTGTTCACATATTTCATTCTTTTCTTATATTGTAATATTAAACCTCAAATTAGTGAAAAAGATCTTGAAACTAAAATTTTATCCTCATGCCATTATTTTCGATAAATCAAATGTTCCTTTAATATATCATTGATTTATAGTGTTTTGATCTTTTAAATTATTTTTATCATTCACTTTCCTGTGATTAATGATATCTATTACTCTCTATTAAGCTTTGGGCATCACTATTCACTTCAATATCCATATTTTCAATTCCAAACTTTGTTATCATTTTAGGAATCATAGTTATATGTTTTTATATACGATGTTAATACCTACATTTCTCTATTATTAATAGGATGATTTATTAACCCTTTTACGATGTGGAATTTTCATCAATGGAATTTAAAATTATCAAACCCTTTATTAAATAGATAAAACAACCCGTAAAATATAATGTTACACCATTAGAGTTTAAAATAATAATATTTTATTTCATATATTTTTCGACACCTAACAATGAGATTAGACAACCCACCAAATATAAATCTTTAACCTCTTCTATAACGTACAGAACCCACAACCATGAGTCTAAATGAACTACAATATTGTTTACTGTTATAACCTCTTCATTAAATTATAATTTTTGAATTTTAATCTAGTGTTGTGATCTTTTAAATTATTTTGATCATTTACTTTCTTGTGATTAATGATATCTATTACTCTCTATTAAGCTTTGGGCATCAGTATTCACTTCAATGTCCATATTTTCAATTCCAAACATTGTTATCCTTTTAGGAATCATAGTTATATGTTTTTATATATGATGTTAATAATTAATTTTCTCTCTTATTAATAGGAAGAATTATTAACCCTTTTACGATGTGGAATTTTCATAAATGGAATTTAAAATTGTCAGACCCTTTATTTAGGAGATAAAACAACCCATAAAATATAATCTTACACCATTATAGTTTAAAAGAATAATATTTTATTTCATAGATTTTGCGATACTAAACAATGAGATTAAACAACCCACCAAATATAAATCTTTAACATCTTCTATAACGTATGGAACCCATAACCCTGAATCTATATGAACTATAATATAGTTTACTATTATTTCATAGAAAAAATGCTTTTTTTCTAAAATAATGTTAGTCACGATTTGTGTAGATAATTTGAAAATAATTTTTTCCAATTATTGAAATGTTATTTTATAATAATATTTTTTTTGAAATAATAATATAAAAATTATATTTGGGAGAATACTTAGGTTTTTTCATTTTTTCATTTTATGAGGAATTGTGAAAAATATTGAGTTCTAATTAAAAACTTACTTTTTGAAATTATTTATAAAGATAAATTATATTTTGAATTTTTTAAAAGTATAATTAGTTATATAATATATATTAATCCAATTCAGTTCATTGGGTAAATTTTAAATTTTAATCTTTATATAAAAACATTGTAAACATTTATACATTTTCTCTTAATAAATCCATTTCTTGCCACGTCTATGAGATTAATTTTAAATTAAAATTTTTAAAATTATGTGAATGTAATTTGGAAAATTATATTCTATATTTGGTATAAAAATAATTTATACTACCTAATAATGTAAACATAATTTTTACCATAATGAAAAATTAAAGCATAAAAATTATTTAACATAGTTATGGAAAAAATGTGTATTATTGAGGTTAAACTAAAAATAAAATTGTTTAAATGACCTGAAAAATTTTTAAAACATATTTTAAGGCCTTATTTATACCATATAATGTATTATTAATAATAAAAATCCATTTGGGACCCTTTTGGGAAATGAAAAACGTGGTCACACCTTTTTTTTTAGTAAATAACAATTGTGCCACTCACCTCACATATAAAATTCCACCACCTCTTCTTTCAAAATCACACCTTCGAAACCAATTTTATCAGACAATATCTACCCAAATAACCTTAAAAGTTTTATTCCATAATCATATAATACTTTTTTTATTATAAATCCAACCTTGTAAGAAATTTGGTTCAAACCTAAGGTGAGTTCTCCAAGAAGAGGTAATGTTCTTCAGTGAACATTTTTATTTTATTTCCTCCACCACCTCCATCAATTATAATTGAAACATTATTATATAATATAAATAGTATATTACATATACTTATATGTGAATAATTTAAGGTTATGACCTAAAAACACCCCCACATCCATTAAATGGGTTACAAAATCCTTATTTGTGTGTACAATGTACCACCACCTCACAGACTAATGTCATTAATTCTTCCATTACCACCTCTCACAGTTGGGTATTATGACATATATAACGTACATATATATTATATGTATAATAAAATTAAACCTATATGGTAATTATATCATATATTAATTTTTTTATTTTCCATTTTTAGGGGATACAATAATGTCAATCATGTGTTCAATGAACTACCACATCACGAATCAATGTAATTTGTTTGTCACTAACACTTCAAATGGAATGCAATAAGAATAAATTTAATTAATATATGTTATATAAATTAAATAATTATGATATTAATAAATTATTATCATTCTTAAAATATAATATTTCATTTCATTTCTTACCATTACATTTACTGTAAGATTATTACATCATTCCTACAGGTGTGGACTGCTACCTTGACAAAGAGATGTAACTCTCTTTTCTTCACCAAACCACATAGATGGTATATATAAGTATATTTAACAAAATAAAATGGTATTTATGATATTATTATCAATCCTTAATGATAAATTACTACTTACATACTACACATATTGATCAATAAAAAATGGAAACATAACTCTCCCACACGTCTATCCGAACATCTCCATGATCGTAACATACTTCATTTCTAAAAACCATATTTCATGATTACTAATAAAACTATAATTTATTCATAAATATAATAATTATTTTATTATTATTATTCTTACAATTTAGGAACTATATAATATTCACAATAATGAGAACATTTATGTCATAACTCAAAAAATAAAATAGGGAAATTAACACTAGAAACAATGAAAGTAATGGAAGATTATTAATGAATAGATGAAAATATTTTATTAAAGGACAATATATGTCACAAACCAAATCTAGTCTCCACTAGTAATGGAACCAAACCAAGATCATGGAAATTCATAAAGGGTGTTTCCTATCTCCACGGGCTGGTATAAGTGCTCGAGTACCATTTATCATGGTTTGGGAACGATTTACCTGAATATGTATACATAAAACATCAAAAACATTTGGTAAAATGAATCAGAAAAATTAATACTAACAAGGTTTATACAAAAAACTATATCAGAATAAATAAGTTCAAATGATATAAAAAAGAACCAAAGACATAAATAATTTTCTTCAAATAAGTTCCAAGGACTCCACATGACAAGGGGTAATCACTCACAAGTCGTCTCCACAACTCCACCCCAATGATGGTAACTAACACCCTGAACCTCCATCAGCCAAAGTCTTGCCTTTACATGAGTCAGGAATAATTTTGTATACTTACACCCAAGGGTTTTATGTGGGGTTTGAGCCTAATACCAATATGATACCACCCAATTCTTCTAAATTTCATGCAATACATGGTGAAAAAGTAAGAAATTTTAATATGCAATGAAAAGCGGTGACAAATTCCAAAAAATGAAACTTTCAATTGAAAACATTTTTCAAGATAAAACATTCAGAATGTTAAAACATTTAAATGGTCATGTTAGCTACTATAATATACTTTTAAACACACCCAAATACAAGGGCCAATACCAAAATTCCATTGAGAAACAAAATTGGGAACACCCCAGGGCACTAGATAGTCTCGGGCCCCATTAACCTTGTTCCTTGGTTTAATGTAACCATAGTAAAATCCACTCTCTGCATGGGCCACTAGTAGGTAACATACCCATAACCTATTGGTCCCTAATAATCATCCATATAGTTTAGTTATATTTGTCTTTATCCAAATTCTAAGTGAAATAGGGACAAAACCTATCAGGTTTACTAACCGTACTAGTACATATCTTCCCCACCAAGGTACCCGGGCTTCCCCCTTTGTGATCAAACAATTTCAGCATTCTGAATAAACCCATTTTCATATATAAATCACTTATGTTTACATACAATAAGTATAGTATCTATACAAATTTTAAATCACTTAAGACACACAACGAAACACTTTGATTTTTAAATGATAAAATTTCTCAAAATCATGTGTTGTTTGGCACACAAAACTCTTTGGAAACCCCACATTGTACACTATGTGAAAACTTGTATGTTACCAAAACAGAAAAGAAATCCTAATAGATTTAATTTAATCTAACTAATCAATTTTAGGGCAGCCCCATTTGAACCAATAAATGATAACTTTGTAAAACCTCCATTTATGCACAAACATGGCACATACAGTTCACATGTTCCACAAATACCATTAAAACCCATTTTTATAGAAACATCCAGAGAGGATTAAAATTAAAAACCTGATTTGAAGCCTTATTTCAGAACAATAAAATAAATTAAGTATTTATAGGGAAAACCCAAATAAACCAATACAACATTTCTATGAAAAAACCCCAATTTCACATAAAATTTGCATGTAAAATTCAATTGCAATATAACAACCACTAAAACAAATTTTCGAAGAATTAATGAAATGAGATGAACCTAAAAATATGATAAATACATCATTATAAGACACAAATATTTCATAAACATGAGATCACTTACCAAATTAATGAAAAACCTTGATTCTTTGTTCGAAAACCAAATCACACCACCACTACACCAAGAGGGACCTCGATCAAGCCTAAAACAACAAGAATAGTCCAAGAAAACTCACAGTTCAACCCTAGGATAGAAAACATACCCTTTGGAATTTATAAAAAATCCATAATAATTGAAATAAACCCTAACCAAAACAAAAGAAAACCCTAAACAAATGTGATGAAGAATGAAGGATACCCACTAACATAAAGGATTCTTAAATACATCGCCCAAATACCCTACTAGATGAATTTAAAAACAAAAATAAAATAAAATGAGGTTCTAATAAGTCTAATAAGGTCTTTTGATAACTAAAATGGGGAAAAAGTAAGAATTTAAGGAGTTATGAAGGAACAATGTTACCTCTTCAAATCAGGACGATTTCAGACACGCTATGATATTATATACTAAATCACGAGAAATACAAGCTCCAAAAAGGGTAGGAAGACAATGGGAGTGTGTCTGGGTTCATTGGTCTTTGGTGTGACTTGAAATCACTGAAAAATCGTAAAAATTGAATATGTTATTAATTAGACAATTTTTTTTATAAAATTTGAAATGGGCTTTCGGGTTGGCCAAATTCCTTAAATAAAAACTCAAATCCTCCATTATTATGGATTTATAAAGTATCCAAATTAAATTGGTGGTGTTAAAGGTCATGGGAACCCATTTAATAATTATAATGGGTGAAAAATATTCAAAAAATGATATAGTTAAAAAACAAACTAATTTGGTTTTTAAATATAGAAATGCACTCACGGTTTGGCCCCAATATTTAAAACTCACCCTTTCCTACAAAAAATATTTGGAAACCCCCAAAACAAATTATGAATGGAAATTAAATGAAATTTAACATTAAAATAAGTCACGGATGTGACAATTATTCCCACCATGAAATAATTCCTTCCCTGAAAAGTCAACCTAATGCTAGATTAGAAAATAAGAAAGGGTACTCTTCCTCAACCCATGACTTTAGTTCCCATGTCTCATGTGTATCATTACCATGCAAGAAAAGAACCTAAAACATAGAATGGCCATCCCTCGAAGAACCTTCTCTTGAGAGTCCATGATTTTCACCGTCCGGTCAAAAACATACAAGTCAGGCTCTATCTTCATTTATTCCCAACTCGTCACATGAGACAAATTTGGGTTATATTTCTTCAATTGGGATAAATGGAAGACATAATGGATGGATTTTAACTGAGAAAGTAAATCCAAAATTTATTCCACCTTTACAATATGCTCTATGATCTCAATGGAACCGATATATCACAGCATCAACTTCCCATTCTTTCTCAATCCACAATGGCCAAGACGAGGCGCTATATTCAAGAATACAATTTCATCCACAAAAAAAACTCTAGGCCTCAATACCTCACGTTAGCATATGAATTATGGTGACTCTGAGATATCAATAAATGTTTCCTGGTCAACTTGACCTTATCAGACATCTCTTGAAATAGACTCGGCCCGAACAGTGTGGTCTCACCTACATCATCCCAACATATGGGGGACCAACATGTTCGACCATAGAGAGCCTCAAATGGAGCCATTCAAATCGAATATTGGAAAATTTTATTATAAGAAAACTCAAGAAAATTCAAATGCCTATCCAAGGAAACTCTAATGTATAACACACATGCATGGAGCATGTTCTCCTAAATCTGATTCACCCGCTCTGTCTGACCATCCGTCTATGGATGGTATGCCTTGCTCATCTTAATCTGAGACCCCAAGCCCTTCAGAAGGCCTTCCCAGAACCGAGAAGTGAAATGATGGTCTCTATCTGAGACAAATATTGATGGAACTCCAGGGATTCTCACCACCTACTAAAGATACAAATGGCCAAACTCATTCACTTTAGCTGTATCTCTGATCAGAATGAAGTGGGCTGATTTGGTCAAAAGATCAATCACTACCCAAATGGAATTCTTACCCCGAGGTGTATAAGGTAAGACAAAAATAAAGTCCATGGAGACCTTCTCCCACTTCCATGAAAGAATGGGTAATGGATGGGGAAAACAAGAGGGAATCATGCTCTGCATTCCCCTTCTAACATGTCTAGCATCTCGACACAAAGCCCACTATGTCTCGTCTCACACTTGGCCACTAGAACCATCATCATTGATCATAGAAAATATTGGTGGAACCAGGATGGATATCCCACTAAGACCAATGGCTATCCTGATTCATGAAATTTCACAGAGATAACGACACAACTGAACAGCCATTGATGCACAAGATGTCCTAGAGAGTAGATGAACAATTAGGGGAAGTCTCCCCTCTATGAAAAAACTGGGGTAACTAGTAAAAAATATAATCACTAGGATATTCCCTCTGAATCAACTCCAATAGAGAAGGTTTCAAATAGACGCTCGCCAAGAATGCACCTCCATTGTGCTCCCTGGTCTCCACATGAATCTGAGAAAAGAGTCCCATCAAATCTCACTCATCACTAGACTTCCTCAGGGCATGCACATGAACTCTTCTACTCAAGGCATCAGCCACCACATTACCCATCCCTAGGGTATAAAAATTGTCAAAATAAAACCCTTTCATGTACTCAATACAACGATGCTTTCTCAAGTTGAGGACCATCTCCAAGAAGATATAGGCCAAGATTTTGTGATCAGAGTAGACCAAAAACTTCTCCCCAAAGAGGTATTGATGCCAAGTCTTCAAATAATGCATCGCCAATGCCAACTCTAATTCATAGGTTAGGTAGTTCTTTTCGTGTGGTCAGAGTTGGAGAGATCCATATACCACCATGTGTTAATCCCACATAAGAACTCACCCATGAACCTTACATGAAGCATCACAATAGACCACATAAACCTTTCCATCCTCTGGAAAAATCAACATGGGGGTGTTATTCAACTGCCTCTTCATCTCCTCAAACGATTCCTGACATTCTAGAGGCCATAAAAACTTTACCCCTTTTTGGGTGAGCGTGGTCATAAGTGAAGAAAGTTGAGAGAAATACCTAATGAATCACCTATAATAACTAGAAAGGACAAGGTAAATCTTTATCTCAAACACATTCTTTGGCTGCTCCCATTACGTAACCACACTGGTCTTCTCAGTGTCCACAAAAAACCCCATGCTCATAGATCACATGCCCCATAAATCTCACATCACTAATTCATAAAGTGAACTTTGAAAACTTTTCATAGAGGCGGTTATACCGCTATGTTTCCAAGACGATCCTCAAGTGATGTTCGTGTTCCTCCTCAGAGCCACTGTATACTAGAATATCTTCCACGAACACCACATCGAAGGAATCAAGATACAGATGGAACACCAAGTTCATAAGTGCCATAAAGAACGCTGGATTATTCGTCCATATAAAGGGCATGAAAAAATACTCAAAGTGTTCATACCTACATTGGATGGTTGTCTTTGGGATATCTGACTCCTTTACCCTGAGTTGATGATAGCATGAACGCAAGTCAATTTTCAAGAGCCACTTTTCCTACTTAAACTGATCAAAAAAATATTCTATTATTGGAAAAGGTAATTTTTTCTTAATAGATACCTTATTCAGATTTTGGTAGTCAATGCTCAACTAGAGGGATCCATCAGACTTATTCATGAACAACACAGAAGTGGCCCAAGGAGAGACACTCAGGACATTGAATAAACTAGATTCTATGTAATCTTATTGTGTCATTAATTCTCTCATCTCTTTGAGGGTCATGAGATATGAGGGATGATATATCGGCTATATTCTTGGTGGTAGATCAATTATGAACTCCACATCCTACTCCGTGGGAAAACCTGAAAAACCACCCAAAATGCTTCTAGAAACTCATCAACTAAATGAGGTAGTCCACCGTCAAAATTAGGACCATCGTACTTTATCACGAGCGATGATAACTTGAAAAAATCATCTCCCAACCCTGAGAATATAGGTCTTGTACGTCTCGAATGAGGATCCCATTCCCCACAAAAAACATGAGAACCTACTCCTTCTTCATTCCCAGCAGTTTCACCAAGTCCATCTCAACCCCTGACATAAAAAGCGCACATGATGGGTACCTGAGACCCCACTCCTTCTTCCTTCCTAGAAGTTTTACCAACTCCATCCCAAAACATGACAACTCCATTATAAAATTTAGTGTGTTCATGCTACCTTAGAAAGTTAGAGGCTTATTATTTTAGGTACAACTAGGCCTATTCCTTCCTAGGAATAGTCTCAAATTCCTGGACAAGAGATATAATTGAAGCCAACCTCTGACACCGTGCTTGGACAGCCCTATCCACAACCTCTACTAGCCTTTGATCAAGAGGTGAGGGAGAAATCTCTATAGATTTGCCCAGTGTGAGCAAGTGAGCATTCCGGGGAGGCATTTTTTGAAAAAAGGAAATAGTCACAAGAGAATAAATCAACACCACAATTCTGAAAATTTTAATCAAAATCATAAAATATAAATAATATTAACAAATTTTTGTAGTAAAATAAATAACTACTCCACACATGCCAATTTTCCATGTGTGGTCTACAACCCACATGTCTGACCTAGAAGTGAGGTCAATCCGTAAATTCAAACATCCTCTAGTGACTCAAGGTATGCCATGAGAGGTGTGGTACAAGCCCCATACTCACAACTAAAACCTCAATCCCCAACAGTCCTAGCTCATGTCGATCCCGACTCATCCCAAAATAGCAAGATAACCCAAAAAACATTACTTTCCTTTGATACTTGTATTTCATTAACTGAATCTGGTCGCCACTAATACCAGCACCAAACTCAGGCTGCAGGAAGGACCGAAGGGTGTTCCCTATCCCCACAGACTGGAACAAGTTCCCGGGTATCATTTATCTTTGTTGGGGAATGATTTACCTTAATATGTATACATAAAACATCAAAAATATTTTGTAAAATTAATATTAAAAAATCATACCAACAGGGTTTATAAAAAATATATAGAACTGTATAAATAAGTTCCAATGAAATAAGAAAGGTCCAAAGTCACAAATAAACTGTTTCCAACCAGCCCCATAGACTCCAAATGACAAGGGGTCATCACCCACAAGTCGTCTCCACAACTCTGCCCCATGGATGAGAACTAACACCCGAACCGCCATCATCAAAAGTATTTCCTTTACCTGAGTCAAGAATAATAAATTTTACTTACACCCAAGGGGTGTATGTTGGGTTTGATACTATGAAAAATAAGATACCATCCAAATGACTCCAAAGTTCATGTACTACATGGTGAAAAAGAAAGCAGTTTGATTATGTATTGAAAAGTGGCGACAAATTCCAGGAAATGAAACTTTCAATTGAAAACAGTTTTCAATCTATATCATTTAGAATGTTAATAAATTTAAATGGTTATGTTAGCTACTATAATATAATGATAAACACACCCAAATACAAGGTAAAATACCACAAATCCAATGAGAAGAGAAATCAGGAAAACCCATATGCACTAGATAGTCTCGGGCCCCACGTACCTCATAACTCAGTGTAAAGTAACCATAGTAAAATCCATTCTCATACATGATACACTAGTAGGGAACATACCAATAACCTAGTGGAAGCCAATAATCATACATATAGTTTAGTTAGAGTTGTCTTTATACTTATTCTATGTGAAACAGGGACAGAACCCATCTGGTCAACTAGCCGTACTAGTACATATCTGCCCCACCTAGGTAACCAGGCTTCCACTTTTGTGCTCAAACAATTTCATCATGATAAATAAACCCATATTCATATAAAAAAACTCTATTGGTCACATAAAATAAGTACAGTTTATATAAACATTTTAAATCACATAAAACACACTACAAAACATTTGGATTTTTAAATGAAATAATTTCCCAACATCCCTCGTTGGTTTGCATCCACAACTCCTTAAAAACCTGACATTGTACCCTATGTGCACACTTATAAGTTACCAAAAAAGAATTGGAAGCACAATATATTTCAATTAAACCAAAAAATTAATTTTAGGGCCGCCCCATGTGAACCATGAATTGATAACATTGTAAAACCACAATTTACACACAAACATGGCACTTAACGTTCACATGTTCCACAAATACCATTAAAACCCATTTTATCAGCAACAACCAAAGTTTATTAACATTAAAAAAATGATTGGATGCCCTATTTCAGTTCAATAAAGTCAATGAAGTATTTATAGGGAAGCCCGAAATAAACCAATAAAACATTTTTATGGAAAACCCCTAACTTAACATAAAATTTGCATTTAAAATTCATTTACAATACAACCACCTATAAAACTAATTTTTGTAGAAATAATGAAAATAGATAAACCTGAAAATATGATAAATACATTATTATATGACCCAATGATTTCATAAACAAGGAATCATCTTTCAAATAAATGAAAACCCTTGATTCATTGTGCTAAAATCAAATCGCACCATCGCCGCACCAAGAGGGGCCTAGATCAAGCCTAAAACAACAAGAATATCCCAAGAAAACCCATGGTTAAATAGTAGGTTAAAAAACCTACCCTATTTACATTATAAAAAATCAATATAAATGGGAATAAACCCTAATAAAATCGAAAGAAAACCCTATGCAAATGGGAGGAATAATGAAGGAGACCCACTTACTTAAGAGATCTTGATGAAATCGCCCTAAATAAAACAGTATATGAATTTAAAAATAGCCAAAAATGAAAATGAGGTTCGAATAAGTATAATAAGGTCACGTGAGAGCTGGAATGGGGTAATAAAGTATGAATTTAAAGAGTTATGAAAGAAATAATTTACCACTTCAAATCTGGACGATTTGAGACACCCTATGAAGTTTGTACTAAATCATGATGAATATGAGCTCCAAAGAGGGTGGGAGGATAATTGGCATGCGGTTTGGTTCAATGACCTTGTGTGGGACTTAAAATCAACTAAATTTTTTTAAAATTGAATAACATAATTAAACATGTTTTTAAAAAATTGGAAATGGTCTTTTGGGCTGGCCCAATTCCTTAAATAAAAACTCAAATCCACCATTATTATGGATACTTAAAGGGTCAAAATTGAAATTGTGGTTTTAATAGGTCAGGGGAGTCCATTTAATAATTAGAATGGGTGAAAAATATTATGAAATGAAATAGTTATAAAATAATAAAAATTGTTTCTAAAATCTGGAAATGGGCTCATGGTTTGGCCTAAATCATGAAAACTCACCCTTTCCACCAAAAAATCTATGGAAACCCCCATAAAAAATAATTAATGGGAATTAAATGAAATTTACCTTTAAATTAAGTCATGGATGTGAAAATATATGATTTTTTTACAAAATTAATATAGTTTTGTTTTATGTTAATAACATGATTAAAGCCACTGTACATGACATTAATCATGGTAAACCAAATAGAAACATATGGAAATAGACATCATCTAAATTTCCATTAATTGAGTAATATTGTAACTTTATGAACATAATTTATTTTATATGGTACAGATACATCTACTTTTAAATTTAATATAATTATTCCTTAATTATTCATGGTATTTTATGTTTCAATTTGAATTATTTAGTCCAAGGGGACTTGACATAAAAATCCCCATGTGGTGAGTAATTTAATAACACAATTTTGTTCAATAGGTTATATTACCTCTTTCGATGCCAATGATATTATATGATAAAGTGTATGATCAATTTTTATATATTATGTTTTATTTCCCACTATTATATTTTGAGTTACATTTAATACACATTATATTATCATTTATTAATTATCACTTCAATGTTATAATCATTTTAAGGGATTATTCCATAATCTAATTCTAATTATGTTTTTTTATTAATGAATTTATATTAACTGTAATTATTTTGTTGACCTCACCTGTTTTGATAATCTCAATCATGTATTCATATGTGTTGAAAATCCCAATTATGCTTTCATTCTCTATGATATTTTTAAGTATCATTGATCTATACTTTAATTATTTCAAATATGTGATCAAACCAATAATGATTTTTAAAATAGTCTTTGGAATATGTTAATCCTCATGTATCCATGTTCATACAAGTTATAAATTGATTCTAATACAATCGGATGTGTTCTGCATAAAACAGATAAGTAATCTGCCTAGCTACTGATAAAGAGCTACCGGTAACCAGTCTACCGATAGACTTAGTCTACCGATAGACAGCTACCGATAGACTTAACACAGAGCTACCGATGTACTTATAAATACAGCTACCGATACAAATATAGAGCTACCGGTGTAAGTATAAATAGCTACCGATGGAATAAGAGTCACCGATGGACGAAGCTACCGATACAGACTCACAGCTACCGATGCATGGAGCTACCGATGCATAGAGCTACCGACGCATGGAGCTACCGACGCATGGAGCTACCGAGGCATAGAGCTACCGACGCATGGAGCTACCGATGAATTGAGCTACCGATGTTCAAGCTACCGATGTTCAAGCTACCGATGTTCAAGCTACTGATGCTGATTACCTACCGATCACTCGACTCACTGTTTGAATTTCTTTATTTCCTATATTTAATCTATCTAACGGTCATATCATGTACATTTTAATGATTTGTCAAATATCTGATAAAGGTTGTCGGATGTCAGGAACCCGTACCTCGTACCTGCTGAAAAGAAATCTTCTCTGTCCCCTGATGGGAGATAAATACGAGAAGACTACATACCAGAAAAACACGAACGTGTGAAGAAAAACAAACAACAACAAGAAGCGAACCAGAAAAGTGCGGTGCATCCAATATACCAAAAACGACACAAGCACGAGAAGAACACAGAGAAGCTCATAGACAATCAAACATACTCGAGAACTGTTCTGTGCATACAAGAAGAACATTCATCGACTACATTCTCACCACCTGTGAACCTGGAGCATACGACACTCTGTTTCTCAAACAGAAATGGGAAGAGGACTCAAACTCACTCCTGATCGAATCCAAAGAAGTCCAGAGCTACACTGAGATCATCAGAACCACTTCTAAACTCTACATCTCTTGTTCTGTGATTTATTACTATACTTTTCGAGCAGTGTGTGTTATCTGCTGTATCTAACACATACACTGTCTCCTGTACTCAAACTGAAGGATTTGTAAATCCTTACCAAACTTTTTCATTCTTTCTTTCCCACGAATAATAGTGGTAGAGGTCGTGTGTGACCTGGACAGCTGGTTGCTGTTGTACTGTTTACCACGAAGAACAGTGGTAGAGGTCTTGGACCTGGACAGTTGTAAACTGTTGAACCCCGATCCAGGGTGTGGATCATTTTTTATATAAACTTTTGAGAGGACTAAGTCTCGGCTTGAGACTGAACCTCTTGGTTACATTGTTGTTCCATCTCTTTCAAAGTTTTATTCCGCTGCTAATCACTTTAAAACCAATACTGTTTTTAAAGTTACTTTGATAATTAAATTAGCAAGTGTTTATGTTAAGTGTAGATAAGTAATTTAGGTTCAAAAGATAATCACACACTCCTGTGCTGATTAACTGGGAATTAATCAATCCCTTGAGAATCTAACAGAACCTCTACTTTAATATAAATTCACTACAGTTTAATTCATTATTTTATTTGGGGGTCTTTAAGACACTGTTTTAAAATACAGAAATTTTAATTGGTACTCAATTCACCCCCCTCTTGAGTAAACCACTCCGACCAACACTTGGTATCAAAGGGTTGAAAATACTTTCTAAAAGTACTCTGCTTTTGAACTGTGATTTTAGTTGTATTTTAAAGTTCTTAAAATTTCTGTTATATCTAAATTTTTATCTCTTTAAAATTCTCTCATCATGGACAATAGACTTGAGGGTGCTTCTACTAACCGGACACCTTTCTTCAATGGAACTAATTATGCTCAGTGGAAACTGAAAATGAAAATTCATCTAGAAAGCATAGGTTTTGATATTTGGACTGCTATTGAATCAGAATACAAAATTCCTACTACTGCTAGATCTACTTGGGATGAACCTACAAAGACTGCTTACAATAACAACTGTAAAGCTATGAATGCCTTGTACTGTGCTCTAGGATATGAAGAGTTTAATAGAATTTCTGCATGTAAAACTGCATATGAAATTTGGGATACCTTAGCTGTTTCTCATGAAGGAACAACTAATGCTAAAGAAATGATATTGAACACTTATACTATCAAGTATGATAATTTTAAAATGAATCCTGACGAATCCATTTCTAACATGTATCTCAGGTTCAATGAAATTGTCAATACAATGATCTCACTGGGAAAGGATGTGTCATCGAAGGAACAAATTATGAGAATTTTGAGATGTCTACCTGATAGATGGAGAGGCACATCTGTCTCAATCGGAGAATCATGTGACATTGCAGCTCTACCTGTCAATGAACTGATTGGCAAGCTGATGATGTATGAAGAAGAGCTTAATGTGAATAAGGAGGAAGAAAATGAACCTGTAAGAAAGTTTGTCCCTTTCAAATCCTCAACTTCAAAGAATAAGGACAAAGAAAAGCTTCAAGCCGTAGTTGAAAGTTCAAGCTGTGAATACAGTGAAAGTGATTCGGACAGTGATGCTGAGATGGCTCACATTGCTAGAAGATTTAAGAAATTTTATAGGAAAAATAAGTTCTTCATAAATACAAACTATAAGGGTAAGTATGATCACCAAGGTAAATGGAAAAAGGACTGGAAAAAGAATGACAAATCAGATGATGTTGTCTGCTATGAGTGCAAGAGAAAAGGACACATCAAAGCCGACTGTCCAAATATGAAGTATAAAAAGAAATATGAATATAAGGACAATAAGTTTAAGAAATCCATGAAGGCTACTTGGAGTGCTTCAGAAGACAACACAAGTGAAGCTGAATCTTCAGACTCTGAAAGGAATCGAGCCAACATGTGTTTTATGACAAACACTTCTCAGGTAACTGCTGAAACTCATGCTTTAAATTATTATTACTCTGGAGATAATGCAGAATCTGATTCTGATTCTGGAACAATGTCTAAAAATGAATTGTTTGAATACTGTGATATGCTGGAAGAGACATGTAATGAACTTAAGGATAAATACAAGTCATTAAAGAAACAACATGCTCTCACCACTACAATCAAAACCGAACTCACTATTGAACAAGAGAAAAATGCTCAACTGTTAAAAGAAAATACTGAACTAAAACTATCTAATGAGCAACTCAAGAAAGACTTAGAGAAGTTCACCAATGGAAAAAATACCCTAAAACAGATGCTAGGAAAGCAAATAGCACCTAAATATACTACTGGTATAGGATACCAACCTGGACAAAGGAAAATTACCAAAACTAGATTCATTTCTAAATCTGGACAGAATGAAGGTAATTCTGGAACTTCATATGCTACAACCAGTTATATACATAGCTATGGATCTAATAAAGTTTATCTTTCAAAGCATGTCAATTCTACAAATTATATGAGACCCGTTAGACAAATATGGGTACCTAAAGTATTATTGGCTAACCTGTCTGGACCCAAGAAAATCTGGGTACCAAAATCATCTCCCATCTAAATCTGTTTTGTAGGGAACTTGCTTGAAGAGCTCCTGTAAAGAGACCTAGTATTTGGACAGTGGATGTTCAAGACATATGTCAGGAGACTTCTCTTGTTTCAAGAGTTTAATAAAAGTTGATGGAGGCTTTGTCACCTTTGGTGATAATTCTAAAGGAAAAATCATCGGCCTAGGCCAGATTGGTAACACTGATTCAATCCTGATTTCTAAAGTTTTATTTGTTGATGGCCTTAAATACAATTTATTAAGTATTTCTCAGTTATGTGATGATGGTTTTCATGTTAAATTTGAAAATGATTCTTGCAAAGTTTTTGATTCTAAGAATGTTTTGGTATTTTCTGCCTTAAGAAATGAGAATGTTTATGCTGTTAATATGAATTCTTTAGCTAAGCAGAATATTACTTGTTTGAATGCTTTTCATAAAGAATCTTGGCTATGGCACAGAAGACTAGGACATTGCAACATTCACTCACTTAGAAAACTCTCTATAAAGAACCTAGTTAGAGACCTACCTAAATTAGAATTCCCAAATGATAAAGTGTGTAACCCCTGTCAAAAGGGAAAACAACACAAAGTTTTTTTTAAATCAAAGAAAAAAGTTTCGACTTCTCAACCACTTGAATTGGTTCACATGGACTTGTTTGGACCATCAAGAGTTTCTAGTTTAAATGGGAAGCACTATGTTTATGTTCTTGTCGATGACTTTTCTAGATATACTTGGGTATATTTTCTAGCTCACAAAAGTGAAGCTTGTTCTTACTTTGTCAAATACTCCATGTCTGTAGAGAACCTTAGTGGACTTAAGATTAAGACCCTGAGAAGTGAACATGGTCGTGAGTTTGAAAATCAAGATTTTGAATCTTATTGCTCACACAATGGCTATACTCATAACTTCTCTGCCCCTAGAACACCCCAACAGAATAGTGTAGTAGAAAGAAGAAACCGAACCCTTCAAGAAATTTCTAGAACCATGCTCAATGAATATGATCTGCCTATTTATCTTTGGGCTGAAGCTGTAAATACACCTTGTTATGTCATTAATAGAGTCTTAATTAGACCTGTTCTTAAGAAAACCCCTTATGAATTGTGGAATAATAGAAAGCCTAAGGTTAATTACTTTAAAGTTTTTGGTTGCAAAGTATTTATTCTGAATACTAAAGATAATATAGATAAGTTTGCTTCCAAAAGTGATGAAGGAATTTTTCTAGGTTACTCTATTTCAAGTAAAGCCTATAGAGTATTCAATAAGAAAACTAAATGTGTGGAGGAATCTGTTCACATCAAGTTTGATGAAACTGATCCACATGAGCCTAAAACCTCTCTTGAGAATCTTGAAGAAGATTTGTCTATTCTGGACCTTAATGATAAATCTAAAGAACCTGTTATAAAAGTATCCAGTTCTGGACTTTTTCCAGAATCTGCTTCTGTTGAACCTGAACCTATAGATGAACCTGAAGTTTCTAGTCCAACCTTTACCAGATCAACGATGATTCTAAAGAATCATCCTTTAGAAGCTGTTGTTGGTAATCTTGATAGAGGAACACAAACTAGAGCTTCTCTAAGAAACCAGGTTGAACATCAAGCCTTTCTTTCACAGCTAGAACCCAAAAATATCAATGATGCTATCAATGACGAATTCTGGGTAATAGCTATGCAGGAAGAATTAAATCAGTTTGAAAGAAACAAAGTCTGGGAATTAGTTGACAGACCTAAGGACACTTTGAAAATAGGCACAAAATGGGTTTTTAGAAATAAAGTAGATGAATCTGGAAATATAGTTAGAAACAAAACTAGACTAGTTGCACAAGGATATAGTCAAGAAGAAGGCATAGACTATGGGGAAACTTTTTCACCTGTAGCTAGACTAGAAGCCATTAGGATCTTACTTGCATATGCTGCACATCTGGATTTCAAGTTATATCAAATGGATGTGAAAAGTGCATTTCTAAATGGTTTTATAATTGAAGATGTTTTTGTAGAACAACCACCTGGATTTACTAACCCCCATTTTCCAAATCAAGTTTTTAAACTTTCTAAAGCTTTGTATGGTTTAAAACAAGCTCCAAGAGCTTGGTATGATAGACTTAGCAATTTCCTTATTTCAAAAGGTTTTACTAAAGGGATTACTGATCCAACTCTTTTCATTAAAAGAATTTATAAAGATATTTTAGTTGTACAAATATATGTTGATGATATTATTTTTGGATCTTCTAAACACTCTTTATGTACTGATTTTTCAAAAAGTATGAAAAATGAATTTGAAATGAGCTTAATGGGAGAACTTAAGTACTTTCTTGGATTTCAAGTATTTCAAAATGAAAATGGTATTATTTTGAATCAAAGTAAATATACAAAGGATCGTTTAAAACGTTTTGGTCTGGATAGTATCAAGGAAAGTGAAACTCCTATGAGTAATACCTGTAAATTGGATGCAGATGAAATTGGGAAACCGGTTGATCAAACAAATTACAGAGGTATGATTGGTAGTTTACTTTATCTTACTGCTAGTCGACCTGATATTATGTTTAGTGTGTGTATGTGTGCTAGATTTCAAGCTAATCCAAAAGAATCTCATTTTCTTGCTGTTAAAAGAATTTTTAAATATCTCAATCACACGGTTAACTTAGGTTTGTTTTACCCAAAAGGACAATCCTTTGAGTTAATGAGTTATTCAGATGCTGACTTTGCTGGTTGTAAGTTAGATAGAAAAAGCACATCAGGAACATGTCATTTGCTTGGAAAATCCTTAGTTTCTTAGTGTAGTAAGAAACAGAACTCAGTTGCATTATCTACTGCTGAAGCAGAATATATAGCTGCTGGTAGTTGCTGTGCACAAATTCTGTGGATGAAACACACTCTTTTAGACTATGGATATGTTTTTAAACATGTTTCAATCAACTGTGATAACACCCGTGCAATAAACATCTCTAAGAATCCTGTATCTCACTCTAAAACCAAACACATAGATGTAAGACACCATTTCCTAAGAGATCACTATCAAAAAGGTGATATTTCTCTTGAATTTATTGGCACCGAACATCAATTCGCTGATATTTTCACTAAACCTTTAAGTTCGGATAGGCTAAGTTACATAAGACACGAACTGGGAATGTGAAATTCTCACCAATGTGAAAATCCTAACTAATGTGAAATTCTCACCGATGTGAAAATTCTCACCGATGTGAAAATTCTCACCGACGTGAAAATTCTCACCGATGTAAGTTTCTCACCGACGTGAAAATTCTCACCGATGTAAGTTTCTCACCGACGTAGAAATTCTCACCGATGATTAACTCACACCGATGCAAGGTTTTAAAACTTCTGCCTGCCGCCAAGAATACGAATCGTTTTATTCTATTTTATTACTCTATTTTAGTTGTTTATTTGGAATTCCTAAATGATAAAACTCAGTCTAAGGCACTTCTTACCTCACCGAGCTCAAGATCTCTCACCTTCGAACCTTACCTCCCAAATCGGCCAAGAACCCTAAACCCGCGATGACAAAAACCAAGCTTCCTATTGTCAGAGATGAAAGTGCAGAACCAAACGCTAAGAAGCAGAAGACACAGCACAAAGCCAGTGTTAGTGAAGTCAGAACTAGATCGGGAAAGCGACCAGTGAATCCTCACTTGCAGAATAGAGACATTGTAATCGAGAAGGAACTGTGCGTGGAATGGCTACTGCCTAGCAAATCCTTAGTACTCTAGATTCTGGAAGACCAGACATGGGTGGATTGTTTCTCTAATAACAATGGCCCATACTACCCGAAGTTGGTAAAACAGTTCTATGAGTTTGTAACTTTCGAGAAGTCTGAGAATGAGAATCAGGTTAGATCTTTTGTAAATGGAAAAGAGATGTCTTTTTCTTCAGTAGAGTGGGCTGAGAGTTTGAAAGTACCACATGAAGGTGTCTCTGGGTATGTATCAAGAGCAATTCCACCTAGTAGTGATATCTTTGATTATGAGACCGCTTTACAAGAGCTGACTGGTAATGGGAATCAAAGGCAAGTGGTTGCTGCTGAAATGGATGGAGAGAATCGACTGCTCTTCAAGTTTGTTCAGCATGTGCTCATACCTAGGCGAGGAGATTTTGCAAATCTGAGATATCAAGATATCTATCTTCTTCATTTTCTAAGACATGGTGTAAAAATAAATCTCTACAGATTGTTGATGCTTAAAATGGAAGACATGATTAGACCAAAGTCAAAGACAAATGCTTTGTTCTTTGCCAAGCTGATTTCAGTAATGATAAAAGTGAAAAAAATAGTTGAGTCTCAGGATGAGACAGTTGTAGTCAAGAACAATTTCTGCATCACCTCGACTGTTTGCAAGTACATGAAAATTAACTGGAACCCATGGAAGGGAGAATGGGTCAGTGATGATCAGAAGATATATGATAGGTTTAATCCTGTGGATCATCCCTCAAGACCAAAGGATGAGAGAGACCCGAGTCTGAGACCTAATGAAGAGGAACCTGTTTATAGTGATGAAACAGAAGAAGAAGAAGAAGAAGAAGCTCCTATGGATGTTGGAGGAGATCCAGACTTGCCCCCAAGTCCTGTTGCAGAATTGGTTTACTCTAGGAAAGGAAAAGTAGAGGAAATCTTGTCTACTCATGAGGAAGACCAGTCTGCACCTCGCCAAGAAGAAGAGGAAAAGGAGAATGCATCCGAATCGCCTGCTTCTGGTAGGTTATGTATGAGTCCATTGATTGGAAACTCAGCTATGCCTGCTGCTGAAGTAGAAAGAGTTACAGAAGAAGCTGTACCTGTTTCAGAAAACCTCCTTACTGCTGCTGAGATGGAAGTTGTTGTGGAAGATTCTGATGAAGAAAGGCCAGCAGAAAAGGCTGTTGTGATACATGAGAATGCACCCATGGAGGGGGAGCATCAGTATGTTCTTGGAAATGTTACAGTAGCTATTGAGCTTGGAGACGGGGTAGAAGACCCAGGGTTTATAGTCTGTGGGTTGGATTATCCGGATTCTGATAATGAGATGACTGTGAACAGACCGAAGACCAATTATGATCTTGCTTCTGAATTGTTGCCAGATGATGTGGTCAGATTTCATGATCTGAATAAGCTGAAAGAGGACCTCAAATCCAGTTTTGTTGAAGAAGTGAAGTTAATGGAAACCTCTCTTGCTTCCTCAATTAATTCAATAATGACTACTTCTGTAGTTAATTTTGCCTCAGCAAGGGGATCTGCTGCGGCTATCCCAAGTGATTTTGTCTCCAAATCCGATCTTGAATCCATGAAGAATGACCTGAAAGAATCTTTCAGTGCATCAGTTGCTGAGATGAAGCAAAGCTTTTATGAAGAAATGAAAATGCTAGAGAGATCCTTCGAGCTATCTCTGGCTTGTAATTTATCTTCCTTTATGTCTGAGCTTATGGAAGAAGTGAAAGAGTGCCAGACTCAGTCTTCAAGAATCGAAGCAGATCTGGAAGCTCTCAAGACATCAGTTGTTGCTTTGGATTCTTATATGAGCTCCAAGTCTCAAGCTGACAAGGACCTAGCTTATGTGAAGAGTGTAGTAAGCCAGTTTGTCTCAGTGTTTGAAAGTTTCAAAACCTCAGTGAAGGATCATGTTCAGTTACAAGACTCTCAAGTTCAAAGCCTAATCAGTAGTTTGTCTAAGAGTTTCAAAGAAACTGTTTCCTTCTCTCTTGGGCCTCTCACATCCAAATTATCAGTTGACCTGGATCAAGTTCGAGCAATGTTGAAGGAGGAGATTGGCTCTATTTCATCCAGTGGTTCTGTGGACTCATCGGAGTTGAGCCGAGTGGTGCTTTCTACAAGAGATTCTGCCAGAGAAATAATGAAGATTGTTCAAGATTATATGAGAGAAGCCTCTGCCTCTCAGGAAACCATAAAAAGCAAAGTGGACTACTACTTCTCCAAAATTTTCACCAAGCATCAACTCGAACACCACTTCAAGCTAATGTTGGAACACATGAAGCTCCCTCCAGTCACTCAAGCTTTCAGAGAACAAGTGAGCAAGCTACGAGAACTCACTCCTGCCTTAGAGAAATTCATGGAGAACAAAGATGATTTCATCTCTGCGATGGAAAGAGGAGGAGGAATTATTATGGATTTTAGAAATCTGCTGCTGCCCTTCTTGCATGTTGATGCCAGATTAGTCATCATACCTCCAGCTTTGCCTGCTTCTGCCTCAGCTGCTTCCTCAGTCCAGCTGACTCCTGCTCAAGCTATTCGAAGCCTCACACCAATGATCACCCAAAGATCTTCAACCTACAGGCCTGACTCTGTGTCAGTGGCTCAGCCTCCTTTGATTTTTTCTGGCATTCCAAAACCCTCACCTGAATCCTCACCACCCGAGCCTTCTTCTGATCCCAAATGAAAATCTCACGTTGCAGATGAGGATTAATCCAGTGGCCAGGATTTTTGATAGGAATTCATGTGTAATCTATTTTTGTACTTTTTGACTACTCTAATACAGAACTCCTTTTCCTTCTCATGTTTTATTTGTCTCCTATGTATGCTTTCCCACTTTTTGATTATCACAAAGGGGGAGAAATATTTTATGCAGTTTATGAAAGAATAAGGGGGAGAACAACATGAGAATGAGAAATATTTTCAATGGAGAAAAATAAGGAATAAGGGGAGACACATTACCCTTTTTCATTTTTTCTATTTACCTCTGATAACTTATGTCTATATCATACTATTTCTATTATCTCTGATGTTGTTTTCTCTGAGAAAATTGAAATTCCATATTATACTCTTTACTCTTATATTTTCACTATGTTAAATTCCCATATTACCATATCATTAATTGTGATCATCAAAAAGGGGGAGATTGTTGACCTCACCTATTTTGATAATCTCAATCATGTATTCATATGTGTTGAAAATCTCAATTATGATTTCATTCTCTATGATATTTTTAAGTATCATTGATCTATACTTTAATTCTTTCAAATATGTGATCAAAAAAATAATGATTTTTAAAATAGTCTTTGGAATATGTTAATCCTCATGTATCCATGTTCATACAAGTTATAAATTGATTCTAACACAATCGGATGTGTTCTGCATAAAACAGATAAGTAATCTGCCTAGCTACTGATAAAGAGCTACTGGTAACCAGTCTACCGATAGACTTAGTCTACCGACAGACAGCTACCGATAGACTTAACACAGAGCTACCGATGTACTTATAAATACAGCTACCGATACAAATATAGAGCTACCGGTGTAAGTATAAATAGCTACCGATGGAATAAGAGTCACCGATGGACGAAGCTACCGATACAGACTCACAGCTATCGATGCATGGAGCTACCGATGCATAGAGCTACCGACGCATGGAGCTACCGATGCATAGAGCTACCGACGCATAGAGCTACCGATGCATTGAGCTACCGATGTTCAAGCTACCGATGTTCAAGCTACCGATGTTTAAGCTACCGATGCTGATTACCTACTGATCACTCGACTCACTGTTTGAATTTCTTTATTTCCTATATTTAATCTATCTAACGGTCATATCATGTACATTTTAATGATATGTCAAATATCTGATAAAGGTTGTCGGATGTCAGGAACCCGTACCTCGTACCTGCTGAAAAGAAATCTTTTCTGTCCCCTGATGGGAGATAAATACGAGAAGACTACATACGAGAAAAACACGAACGTGTGAAGAAAAACAAACAACAACAAGAAGCGAACCAGAAAAGTGCGGTGCATCCAATATACCAAAAACCACACAAGAACAAGAAGAACACAGAGAAGCTCATAGACAATCAAACATACTCGAGAAGTGTTCTGTGCATACAAGAAGAACATTCATCGACTACATTCTCACCACCTGTGAACCTGGAGCATACGACACTCTGTTTCTCAAACAGAAATGAGAAGAGGACTCAAACTCACTCCTGATCGAATCCAAAGAAATCCAGAGCTACACTGATATCACCAGAACCACTTCTAAACTCTACATCTCTTGTTCTGTGATTTATTACTATACTTTTCGAGCAGTTTGTGTTATCTGCTGTATCTAACACATACACTGTCTCCTGTACTCAAACTGAAGGATTTGTAAATCCTTACCAAACTCTTTCATTCTTTCTTTCCCACGAATAACAGTGGTAGAGGTCGTGTGTGACCTGGACAGCTGGTTGTTGTTGTACTATTTCCCACGAAGAACAGTGGTAGAGTTCTTGGACCTGGACAGTTGTAAACTGTTGAACCCCGATCCAGGGTGTGGATCATTTTTTATATAAACTTTTGAGAGGACTAAGTCTCGGCTTGAGACTGAACCTCTTGGTTACATTGTTGTGCCATCTCTTTCAAAGTTTTATTCCGCTGCTAATCACTTTAAAACCAATACTGTTTTTAAAGTTACTTTGATAATTAAATTAGCAAGTGTTTATGTTAAGTTTAGATAAGTAAGTTAGGTTCAAAAGATAATCACACACTCCTGTGCTGATTAACTGGGAATTAATCAATCCCTTGAGAATCTAACAGAACCTCTACTTTAATATAAATTCACTACAGTTTAATTCATTATTTTATTTGGGGGTCTTTAAGACACTGTTTTTAAATACAGAAATTTTAATTGGTACTCAATTCACCCCCCTCTTGAGTAAACCACTCCGACCAACATATTTAATAATTGTATACCAACCATATTTAATATTATTATTATTTTATTAATGATATTTTCATATAATAGGTTCATTTCCCACTGTTTTTAAAAAAACAATTAATAACAATTTTTTAGTAAAATACAACATAATTATTCTCTTTGGTAAGAAATTCATTTTCATCTAAAGATGTGTTTTTTACAAATGATTTCAAAAAAAATTAGATTTTAAAAATAATTTATTTAATACATTTTACCAATTTTTTTTATTTTGGAAAAACATTTTTAAAAGAATATATATGTTTTTTCTAAAAAATTATAGTTTTCCTTTTACCAAAAAAGTTAATTGAATATTTGTTTCAACATATAGTTTATTAGCTAAATTTCTAGATGTCATGAACACTTAGTTTTTAAAAAAATTAAATTATAAGTATCAAAGGTTATTTTGAAGCTAATTTATTTTAAAATGTTTTGTGAATGTTTTGTACTATAAAGTGATTATCAAAATGAAAAATTATATTTTAATCAAGAATGTTTTTAAAGATAATTTATCATATTTATAATCATAAATGAAAAAATTCATATATTTTACTTATAATTATTTTGGGATATATTATATTTAAAATATACCTATTCTTAGTATGGATTATTTATGATAATTTTGAAAATGAAAAGTATTTACATTACTAATTTTGATTCTATTATTTTATCATTAACATTCCCAGAAAATATTCACATTCATATGATCATTGGAATATAAATTACCCAAAAATCCATATTATTCATCATGGATATGTTTATTTATTGAAGCAAATTTAATTTGTATGTATGGTGTTCTAATTTGATTGTTAGTTATTTATCATGGTAAATACTAATAAATTTATTTTTCTTACTTAAATTGTATATTTTAGGATAATTAACATTATTCATGAATTAAATTCATTATTCAATATATATTGAATGATTTGGACATGTCGTGATGGGTAGAGTATTGAATTTTATAGCCCCTATTTACATCAAAGATTTCCTGAGATGAAGTAGTTAGCTAACCTTAGTTTAACAGGTTTCTGTGTATACCTACCCATAAGTACTAAACTTTCTTGTGAAAATATCTGGATAGTAAATGTATCATGATTATAAAGATCATGACATAAAATAATTAAGAATTTACTTCATTAAGAATATATTTATTATTATCCATTATTTTTTTGTAATTTTATTATCTCTGGATGCACTGTATTTTCATTTTATTGATTTAATGTATTTTTTAGTTATTTACCATTCCATTTTGATAAATTATTATCTTATTATGCAGGATATTTTCACAATTATATTATCTCTAGATGCATTTTATTATCTGTTTTTTGATTAAATGGAATTTTCTTTCTATTATTCGCATTTACGTATTGATTAATCCTTATATAATTTTAATATTTGATTTATTGATTAAATGGAATGTCTGTTTAGGTATTTACCATTCTATATTGATTATTTTTGGTTTATTCATGATAGTTTCCACTATACTTAACCCTTAATAAGAATTTAAGATCACCATTATTTTTTTCAATTCATAGGAATATAGAAAGTATAATATGAATGATATTGATGGATATTCTAGAGGGAATAATAATTTTCTCTATTTTTAATTGTGTTTCAAAATATAATATGAGAATCATGTATGTATCTAGTCTATTGAGTATTCAAAACAATTCATTCCTTTGGGATGAAATTCCATATATCATATTCATATGTAATAAAGCATAAACTATCTTCATGGTACTAGGTTCTAGGTCATTATATTCCTAAATAAGGTTATTATGAATAACCTTTTTTGAGGGGAGCTACATATAATTCCTTAGTGTGATTAATCTATGATGGATAAATTAAATTAAATAATCCTTCATATTTTAATATAAATACTAATCCATTGTTAGTTCAGCATTAAATAAAATCCATTGAAAAGAAATTACAAGAATTTGGATATAATAGATGTGAAAGTCTTATTGTGGTAGAATGTTTTTGGGAAGGATATATTGATCAATAGTGGTCATTAATCCAAAACACTAAAGATGATTAAGAAATTAAAATCTTAAAATTCACATCTTTTAAAGATATTTTCTCTGAGAAATACTTCTCATAAAACAATGAGATAAAATGGAGAGTAATTTCATCACATTAATTAAAAATGAGATATGAAGTGTTATTTATTATGAGTATAACATTAAAAAATTCCCCATGCAGTAACTAGACTACGTTTCTTATCTGAAAAGTATTTTTAACCATTTCTTATTGAGATTATGTCAATTATTTAAAATGAACATGTTTTTATATTTTTTTAATCACATTATGCTATATTATAAAGTCCCATTAATATGGATAATGAATTTTAATGAAACAATATCTTTAAGGGGAATCAAGAGAATAATAGGTTAGATAAATAATAATAAAACACAAATACATCAAATAAAAGTAAGGGAATGAATTAATTTACTTCATTTAAAAATGTGGAATAAAATTTCCTAGAAATGTTTGATGGGCATGATACTTTTATAAATGTGTGGAGATAAGGTATGTCTGGAAAATAAATGCAAGGAAAAAAGGAAATCAATATTATCCAGTTATTTAGTTATAATGATATAAGGATTTATTCAAACTAATTCCCTAAGAGACATGCTAACTTACCATATAATAAGATAATGGGATAATGTTGAATATATGGAATTACTACAGATGAAGTGTAAATTCTTATATATGAGGCGAAATCATCAATTATTATCCACTCTATATGTGAAAATATTTTATTTGATTTAGGTTCAATAATCTCCTTTATATTTGATGAATTTTTATAATGGTATCACGTCACCATCTCAATTATTAGATATCAAGTTATTAGTGAAAAATACTAATGGAATGATGATCACATATCATGTTTATAGATTCTCTCTAATAAATAATTATTTGAATGTAATTTGTTAAAATATTTTTATTATTTAGATAGTTTAATTTGAGGGAATTTTGGGAATGGATTGGATCTCATAGTATAGATACCTTGTCAAATGTCATTTTAGGGATATAACATTAAATATTTGGAATCAAATTATCACTATCTTTTTGTGTGAGGATGACCATGTAATCCCAAAGAAAATTTCTTCAATTATATGGGTATTTATACCAATTCATGATGTATATTTATCTCATATTGTATGGGAGAAACTCCACATTGATGATATTACTATCATACAATAGTTTATTTATGTATTTTTAAAATAGTTTATTAGTCTACCCCAAAACAATTACGATGATTTTATAATAGAACTTATATCGGGTTGTACACATTTTTCAATGAAACCATATTGAATAACCCTGATTGAGTTATATGAATTAAAAATAAACTAGAGTAGAATATAGATAAGGGATTCATTCATACCATTGATTAACTATGGGGTGCATCAGTTGTTTTTTAAGAAGAAGGATAGATTAATGTGTATTTCCATTTCATATCAAGAAATTAAAAAAAAACTATTAATAAAAAGAATAATCTATGCCATATTGAATGAAAATTTGATCAATTACATAGAGATGAATATTTCTAAAATATTTATCATTAATTTTCATATTAGATGAAAAGGAACAGGGAGGAGGGTAAACCTAAGACAACCATCTATAATAGGTATGATCACTATAAATTTATATTTATTCTAATTAGACTTAAAAATTCTTCTACGATATTAATATATTTAATGAATAAAATATTTAGAGACTACATTGATAAATTTTTGTTTGTCTTTATTCATTATATCATTATATATTCAAATGTACTGGAAGTGCATAAATAAAATTATATAATTTTGTTGAATACCCTAATTAAGGAGAAGAAAAATGAAATATTTACCATGTGTGAATTTTAGCTACAAAAAGAATTATTATTTGGTTATATAATTAAAAAATGGTATATTATAATTTCTTTCAAAGATGGAAGTTATTGATGAATGTCCTAGATGACCCATGTTAACTAAGATCCTTAGTTTTTTTGGGATATATGGATACTAATAGTTCTTCGGGATAAATTAACCAATACTATATAATCCATTCATAATGTTGACTCATAAGGGGATAATGGTATTTTGGATAGATGAATGTTAGGATAATTCCAAATAATTGAAGAGATGCTTGGTCAGAGTTATTGTGTTTAAACTACCCTATATTAGATAAGGGGTTGTGATATATAATGATGCATCAATGAATCAAATAGGTTGAATCCACATGTCGAATGATGTGATGATAGCTTTTTCATCACACTAATTTAAGATTCAAGAGAATAATTACATGAATCATTATTTTAAGATATAAACGGAATATTTTTAATTGAATATTTATAAGCAGTATTTGTATGATGAATGGTGTGATATATTTAATGATAATAAAATATTGAATTACATATTTAAATACAACTAACTGAATATACTCTAGAGAAGATGTTTATAATTAATCAAAGATTATGAATTATCAATACATTACCACCATGAGAAGGAGAACGGGTTGGCTAATTCACTAAGTAAAAAATATAATAATTTTTTTCATTAAGAAGAATCGAAAAATATTTATTATTTTTGGGTTTATAAAAATCAGATCATTAAATATTGAGAAAGGTGGATGAGTTTAACCTTTCTCATATGAATTTTCAAGCATCATTCCATGATTTTATTATTAATGCATAGAATTAAGATGGGGAATTAAAAAGGAAGGGGAGGAATAATCTTGATTTCAACCTTGATTATGCTAGAATAATAAGGTCTATGAACCAATTATGTGTCCCATCCATACCAAATTTGAAGTTGTTATTGGATGAAGATGATTTTTCACAACTCTGTATTAATACTGGAATTTGAAATATTTATAGCAATCTTAAAGATTGTTTATTGTGGGATAACATGAAGAGGGTTGTTGAATATTATATATCATGATGCCCAATATTATAGAATGTTAAAGATAAGTTACATATGTCTAATGGGATATTACAACCATTACCCATTTCAAAATGGTAATAAGAAAAAGTTACCATGGATTGTATCATTGGACTCCCCAAAACATCTAAACGGCATACTTTTATTTTGGTTTTTGTTAACCCGTTGTTGAAATCAGTGTATTTTATTACTATTAGAGAAGTTTTATAGCTTTATCTTCTTACTCAATTATATCTTAATGAAGTTATGATGTTTCATGGAGAACCTATCTAAATCATATATGATCAGGAATTAAGTTTTAACTCAACATTTTTTATAATATGTCAGTATGATTATGATATATAGATGAGTTTCAATAATTCTTATCATCCTATGATAGATGGATAGACTGAGAAGACCACTCAAAATATAGAATACATGTTGAGATATTTACTTATAAACATCAATGGTTTATGAGATCAATATCTTAGAATGGTATAATATGAATTAAATAATAGAGTTTACTTGATAATTTAGATAGATCATTAGTATTCCCTCTATGAAAGAAATTAATAGACTTCAATGTATTGGGATGTAGTTGGAGAATGAAACCTATTGGGTTCTGATCTAGTGGAGGAAATTTTCAGGAAGGTGAGATCAATTCAACCACACATAAGGTCTTATCATATTTGACATAGATTTTTATATTACAATCATCAGAGATGTCTAGAGTTCAAATTTAGTGAAAAGTAATTATTATATCCTTGGAAAAAGGTTATGATATTAACAAATAATGGAAATCAAAACCCTATATATATCTATCTATGCAAAATTATTTATCATATCGGGATAGTATTTTATCGCATGGAGATTCCACTAACTCTCTCTCAATATCATGATATGCTCTAAATACATATCATAGGGAATTATATATTTTTTCATTAATGGGTAATGAACTCATTGTTCATAAAAATTGAGAAAGACCTATCATATATGGAATAACTAGTAGAGCTTATCGATCATATAGAGAATGTGCTATGAAAAAAGGCCACTCACTGATTCACTATTTTGTGGAAAAATCAAAACATTGAGTGATATATTTGGGAAAATAGGTGTGATGAGGCCTAACAATCCTTGGATTTTTTATCAGATTATTGTAATTTTGAGGTAAAAAATATTATAAGTGGGTAGAAAGTGACCAACTACAATTTTAAGATATATTTCTCTCTAAATATATTTCATGGACTATCTACATTACATAAAACATCATGATTAAATAAATTATGGAAACATATTAAAATTTTATTATTATAGAATTATATAATTTTCTAATTCATCATGGCAATATTATCTGACGTTTAAATTTTTTGGAATTTTCAGAGAAGATTGATTTTCCAACGAACAGTGAAAGTATATCTTGTTATAAAACTGTAATTTCTATTCTTTGAAAAATATCCATAATGCATTCAATTTAATAATAAATTAACATATTCTTAATTGATGCTGAAATAACCTAATTAATTACATTTTAATCACCATTACTCATTATTTTTGTATGATTCTATTTTTGGACATAAAAATGCATTTGTATAAAAAAATATGTTTCATTTCATTTTGTATTTTTTTCTTAAATTAATTCATGCCACATTAGTGAATTGAATGTGTTAAAATAGATTCAATATTTGCAATTAAGAGGTTAAAATTGTGTATATAGGTCCCTATTATTTATTTTCACACTGAATAGTAATATTGTTGTATAATTGTCACTTTGGTAAGGGTAAAATGGTAAAACATGGTTATAACATTTGGATGAGGCTTTAAATTTTCATTGAAAATCTCATTTATTTCAATTACATGAGTTTTCTGTGTATTATTTTTCGATATTATATGGATTTTTTTAGCCCGGTCACTGAGACAGCATGCGATTATGAGGCACAATGTTCCTAGAATAAATGTTTGAAATATATTAAATATATCTGTAACAAGTGAGAAACTATTTTTAGAAAAAGTTTATTAAATCTATAACTGGGGGGGCTTGGATCAAAAATTCGAGGTAACTGTTGAGTTCGTAACATGGTTTTTACCCTAGGTGCGATATAAAAATTTTCATCTTGGGTCCTTTGTGAAAAAATCATCACCATCATAAAATAATTTAAATAATTAAATATGATTATATTCTATCCACTAATATAGTGAACTAACCTCATCAATATGTATACATTTATGGCGTATTCTCACGTTTTACCACTAATACCTAGCGATCCATGGAACCGTTAGAGATATAATGGAGAAGACTTATGGGAGAACAATAGTTGGATCGTAGTTCGATGATCAGTGCATAACAAGATCCAAGGATCTATTAAAAAAAATTAAGGAATCTTAATTATTCAACGTTTACTGATGAAAATCAAGGTAGGATGTGGATTTGAGTTTTCAATCATGTTCCTTCATCCCAGTGAAACATTTATCAATTATATGAATAGAATTAATTCGAGTATCGATGGTAGATATAATTTGATGGGTCTATTTATTTTTTTCATTATTGATCTATCCCTATTTATTTTTCAATTATATGAAAATGGATCACTATTGAATGATTAATGGTAGAGGTTCATTCATCATTTTTACGTTTTTTTGGATTTTTTTCCCACATTCTTTGCATATTCATCATGGTTATTTATTTTGGTCATTGATTCGATGGTTACCCCATATCTTATCCTTTAACAACTATTATTCAGTGAAACAGGTCAATACCATTGGTATGACATGTGATAATGGTTGAGATTAGAGGATCAACAATGAAGGTGATAATTGATGAGAAAATGAGACCAGACTAGAAGGATTCATTTTTTCTCAAGCGATGCATTGTGTGACTATGTATAGAATGACTTGGAATTTTTTGAGTAGATTAATACCCTAGATCTATGATATATAGTTATGAGAGGGTTGGATGAACCCATATCAATAGATTATGGTGAGAAAGGTGTATTTGGTGGTGAGATGATTGACAAAAATAGGAATAAGGGATTTTGGAAAATACTGATCTAAATTGTGTGTATTACAGGATTACATGTTGTATGGGACCCACTGGCTATGGCACTGAATCTTCCTGTGATGTTAAATATCATGTTCCTTGTGACTGGGTTACATTCCGTGTGACCCTTCCCTAGAATCATTCCATGTACCATGGAGGGTACACACATACGACTAGTAGTGCAGAGGCTCAAACATACTATTTACTCAAACACATACATAATCAGGTGTACATGTCACAAAAAGGTTTACATGGTCATGACCAAGTGGCATGTGAAGGGTTTTGAATGATATCTACAAGTTGGGTACTTTGCCTGCATTCTATGTATATCGATATTTATATGCTATGTGAGGAATAACCACACAGGATAATCGAGGTTCAGTAATGCACATCAAGTACTCTACTTACACTCCATGTACTCCCTTAGACAAAATATAGATCTCTTTATATATATAGTTTAGAATAGTGTTATTTATGTGAGTTCCCCTTTTTCCATTACATTGAGGATAATCTATGTTATTATACTCACATGGTAGGATTGTTATCACCTCTTAAGGATAATTCTCAAATAGAGATTTTTGTTTCCCTCTTTGAGGATGGGGTGTGATCATCTATAATTTTTATACTACAGGTTGGATTTTTTGGAATTGGTGTTGACTACTTGAGTATGGTGTTGATCCTCCATATAGAATTATATATAAATAGTGTTTGCCATATCATTGGATTAGAATCTCTTATATCGTGGTTTGATCTAGATTGGGTTCTTGGTGTCCCCTAGCAGTCTTGGGTGTGACCCCCAAACTGAGTATCAGGTTCATCTAAGACAAGTGATATGTATTATTCTAGTCCCACTAATCATGACCTCTTTGATGAGTGTCTCTAGTGTAACCATGTCTCATGGATTAGATTCTCTAGACTGACCATTTCATCAAGTGGAGTCCTATGGTTTGTAGTTTGTTGTGACCGCCTATTGGACGGTGTCCCTCCTGCGTATATCTAATTGTATTATGTTACAAATTTATTTTTATATCCTTTTACTAATAATAAAATAAATAATGATTTATGTTTAGTGTTTTTAGGGTGTTCTAAGGGGTTTTTATAGCCACCCTTGCATGGTATCTAACTAATCAGGTCGTATCTCATGTAGATGATGACCTTTTGATGGCTTCTCTGGAGAACACGGAGTATGTAGAGCTTAGCATCATCTTGAAAGACCAAAGTGTTTTTTTGTCATCATTATCACCCATTGATAAGGTTGGAATATTTATATTTTGGGTTTGGATTGTATTTTTCCCCTTTTATGATTTCAGTAATTTAATGTTGTACTCTATTGTGGGATTATAGAGGTATTTGTTCATTTTTTTCAATTGTTTTACATTTTAGCAATGTATGGACTTAGAGATATGTGAGTGTGAACAAGTACATTAGGATAATTCCTACCATTTGTGGGATATTCCTACTTGGGATTGATCACCATCCCCAGCCTTATTAGAGGTGGGTTTGGTGTAGTCACAGGTTAGACCCTAGTAGTTCGGTTTGTGATAGAGTGGTATCAATGAAGTTGGTTCAACGTTAGGATCGAATTTGGTGAGATTGGTTTGGTGAGACAATTTTTTGTGTTTTCTGTTTGACTTCTATACCACAGAATCCTATGATTCTGTGGAAGCTGATGTATTCATACACCAGGACACGGATCACCAACCTTTTAACTCATTAAATATAGAAATTGTTTACAGAGAAAAAACTGGTAAATGCATCATATAGTAATAGGTTTTATTTACCATTCCCTTCAAGATTCATCCTTCCAGATATACTCTTTGTCCATGGTACATATTATTTTATTCCAGGATGCCTCCATAGAGACTCCTAGATAGGTTTCCACTTCATGATCATATTTATGATCTGTAATTTGGTGAGGATTCAATACAGAGCCATGTACTAGAGAAAACAACTCTGGGTAGTTTACTAGATATACCACCACTCGTTGAGCAGAAAATCACACAGGATGTCCAATGAAAGGATCTAGACTAGATGAGTGTGCTTCACAAGGTCTAAATTCAGTGACCTCCTAGGTTTTGAGGAGATCCACAACTCAAGGTTTTTGAGGACTAGATAGAGGACGTCAATTAAAGTTTCTTCCTTATTAGGTTCCCTTCTAATCATATGTAGGTCTATATGAAGAGTCGTATTCAAGGATTTTGTTGAAGATGATGGAGTTTAGAAACTCATTCACATAATGATATAGTTATCTCATTGTCATATAATGATAACCATTTCATAGAGGAGTTTATCAAGCCATGGTATGATCAGTAGGTATACAATAGCTTCTCCATCTATAAGGTGTAGTCTAACCATGGCTTAATATTCGGTGAGGTTTACAAATCTATCACATTACTCTATTAATATACTGGGAGATAGTTTTTTAGATAATAGAACATTGATAAGGTATTACAATGAGATATCCGAGCTTCAGTGATATCCCTATACATTGCCACCAATGCTGGGGTGCTTGAGAGGGACTTGGTGGTAGAGAGCTTCAAGGATGAGTAGGCAACAATAGTGGGTCTAGGTAGTGGGATCCAAGAAGTTGAGACATTTGCATGATGTGGTCGAAAAAATTCACATGGATCTAAGAATGTATATCGCTTTAGGAGGTCATCCCAGGAGACAAGTTTTGTGGTGTAGGTCTCTTAGGGTGGATCAAATCATCCAATAGAGAGTAAATATCTCTCCTTTGATGGTCGAAGACATCTAGCTCATGATTTTCTGACCCCTCAAGTAGATCACTGGGAGATGGTCGAGGGATCACCAATGAAGAGACATAAGTCAGATAATTTTGGTCCATAGGGTGACATACATAGAATAATGGTTAAAAGAGAAAAAGTATTTGGTCATATGTCAGAGATATTACCACGTCACCCTTAGGTGGGACACTCTAGGCTTAGGGAGATCATTGTTATGGATGATGGAAGCTCCCTGAAATAGAGGTCTATAAACAAAGAACAATCTGTGTCTTTTCTATGTTATCAACAATATTGATATACATAGGTGGGAGTATTCCTTTATTTACACTTATCTCATTCATGACATAGATATTTTGATTGATTTATTTGAGTGACCCTTGTACTTAAAGACTTTGACAGGTGGGGACAAGGTGATTACTTACCTCTGCAGATAGTCTGATCCTTCAATCGTAGGAAAACTTTTTGTATGGGATCTTTTTGTATCAGTGATGAGGCTTTATTCCATCATATTAGGTATGAACAAGCTAACCGTGGTTTTTGACCAGATCAATTGTTTTATGTGGAGTATGTAGTGTTTCTTCAATTATGGGAGGAGGTTTTTAATTTTTAGTTGAAAGGGAGACTGTGTCCATGCAGGATGATATCAGGCATATGAGAGTGAATCCAATTACATTCCATTTTTCTATAATGACACTTTGACTATGTGATATTTTTCTATTTCAGTTTCTTATGGTGGTGGTGGAGTCTAAGGACGTATTTATCTAGGACATACCAGGATTGCCTCCAACATAGAGATAGACTTCTTCACTGACTTTCATCCAGTCATGTCCCCTATATCTACACCAACATATTGAATGTCTCCCATATATCTTTATAAGTGGAGGGTTTTTTTAGAGTGTAAGAATGGGAACAGATTTTTGAAACCTACTATTTCCCCTAGTTATCACCAATGTTGTTTTCCATGATGGAGGAAATGATCATGAGGTTATTTGTGGATGACTAGCACTTGTACGAAGTGACCTTGAAGAATAAGTATCCAATACCAAGGATCAAATACCTCTATGTTTATTAGGGGGGGGGGGTATGTTATTTCTCGATTATTGAACACAAATCAGTATATCACCAGCTATATGTACAAGATAAGGATATACAGTTTAAGACATTCAGATGTATCTATAGTAGGTATGATCAATTAGTGATTCAGTTCATTGTGATGAATTCCCAAGTAGTGATTGTGGGACTCAAGAACCAGATCATTCAGTCTTTCATGGAATAGTTCATGGTACTCTTCATCGATGATATTCAAGTGTACTCATTTTCTAAGTAGGAGTATGCAATAGAGTTGAAGATGGTCTTTGAAACACACATAGTAAAGCTTCTCTATGTGAATATCTCTATGTTCTATTTATGGATTTGAGAGGTCCACTTTTTAATAAAATTATTTCAAATTTAGGAGTGGTAGTGGACCTGGTGAAGCTTGAGGTAGTGAATTCTTGGGAGAATCCCCAGAGTATTAGTGAGGTGCAGTGTTTTCTTGGGTTGGATTGGTACAATTAGAGTCTTTTACTTGATTACTCTATAATGGCATTACCCATGAAAATTTTGTCCAAAAAGGGTTATCCAGTTGTGTGGATGGAATAGTGCAAGCACTACTTTCAACAGATAAGGTAGAGGTTGATGATTAATCTCATCATAATTCATCAAAGTCCAGGTTGGGTTTTGTTTGAATGCATAAGTAGGTTGTGATTTTCTATGGTTCACGACATATGATACCACTTGAGTAGGACTATATGATCCATGATCTTGAGGTAGGAACAATAGTATTAAAACTGAATATGTCTTCATCACTACCTAATGGGTGAGTGATTTATCATCTATTTTATCCAAAATAGTCTCAATTTTATATTTTCTTAGAAGTATCATAACCAGAGATATATGCGATGACTTTAGTTCAACCAGGACTATGACTTTTAGTTTTTCTATTATCCTTTCAAGCGGAATATAGTTCCTAACATTCTTAGGTGGAAATCTTGTTAGTAGATATTAATCGTTTCCTTAGGGTAATTATACAAATTCCATTTTTACTTTTTGGAAAAGGATAGTTCTTCATATCTTTGGTCAATGGTTTTTACTCCACTGATTTTACAGGGTGTTAGGGATGCTCAGTTTATAGATACTAACTATGAGACCTCATTTACATAGACATCCACTGGATGTGATTCTAATGAATATTATAAATGTGGGGATCACACAATAATTTTCATTTGAACAGTAATGGTACCATTAATATAACAGGAGGAAGTGATTCAATAATTTCATACATCTACTTTGATGGTACCTCCAACTGTAGTAAATATGTACCAGTACCTCCCATGTAAGTTTTGGTTTCCATGAATAAATAATTATGTAGCAGTGATTGTCTCTTAATGAATCACCTTTTAGAAAGTGAAGGACTACCATTATGTTCTATTGGGTTCATCCTAACCCATTGAGGAGCCAGAGTGGAAGTGGGATATGATATCCTTGGATATTCTGATTGGGTTACCACACATATCCAGGTGAAATGATTCTATCTGGGTGATCATTGATCGACTCACCATGTCAGCCTAAATCCTCGATATTCAATGGAAGACTTAAGTAGAGAGCTTGGGATTCCTCTACATGCAGAATATAGAATGAATCCATGGATTTACCATGATTATCATTTAATATCATGACACTCACATAATATCATGATTATGGAGAGGATAACAAGAGACCTTTTGGAATCAATTATAATTGAGCACCGTGTTTCACCCCTAGGCTAATGGCCAAACTGAGAGGACCATTTAGGTCCTTGAGGACATGTTGTAGGCCCCCATGTTGGACTTTTGTAGTAGTTTCGTGGATTATGTACCCTTGGTGGAGTTTTCATAAAAAAATAGCTACCACTCCACCATAAGTATGACACAATTCAAGGACTTTTATGCACGAACCTAAAGGTAACCACATTTTTTGAATGATTTAGGTGATTCAACAGTCATGGGATTAGATTTATTGTGACCTACTACAATGAAGTTGAAAATAATCAAGGAGAATATATTGAATTAACAATGCCATATGCTGCCTTATGTAGGCAGATGAAGGAGACCCTTAGAGTTCTAAGTGGGGGACCATGTGTTCCTCAGGGTCTAACCTCAACATGGAATGAGTATATTTTTACATTGTAGAAATATTTATATGAGATTCATTGGTACATTATATATACTTTGTATAGTTACCTAGGAGTAATACCACTTATATCTACTATTTTAGTTAAACTAGGTACATGACATCTTATACATGTCATAGATGAGGAGGTATGTGCATGAACAATACCATGTTATTGATTGGGGAAAGTAGGACATTGAGGATGGAGCAACCTTCGTTGATATCCAGGGGTTGAGGATCGATATGGGAGGATTCTTCATGGGTGATTGATTACCATAGTGCATGTCCAGTGGCATCATGATAATATTTAGAAGAGCTCTTGGGAGTGGGAGACCCATATGTGAGATCAATACTTTCATATTTTTTAGTTTTTTTTTTCTATTTTTAGGATGAAAATCCCCAATGTCGGTAGAATGTAATCACTAATATTTTCCATGTCATATTATTGGATATTATTTGGATTATTTTTATCCCTGACATTGAGATGACGTGTGATTATAATGCTCGATGTACCCAATATAGGTGTTTGAAATATATTAAATATATTAATAGCACAAATGCATAGTTATATTGAAAAATTAGAATAACTATTAAAAGGGGGCCCAGATAATAAATTCAAGTGTGTCATTGAGTTCAGAAAACATATTCTACCCTAAGTGTGACATAACCATTGTCAACACTCGACATTTGTGAAAAATTCTATATATGAGTAAAATTAATAAAAAAAATTATATAAATTATTTAATTTTATTCATTAACACAATGTACTAACATATTCTATATGTATATATTTATTGTGGATTATTAGGTTTTTCGACTAAATTTTAGATACCTAGAAAACCATGGGAGAGTCGTTGGAAGAGATTTCATCGGTGGAAGAAAGCCTGATCATAGTTTCATGATTCATGCACAATGGAATTTAGGGATATAACCTGAAACAATGAAATAACTTCAATCTTTATTACCGATCAATCAAAATCCAGGTAGGAAATTCATTTTTTTCAATCCCATTATTTAATCCCATTCGAACCTGGATTAATTCCATGAATATAATTGATACACAAATTGACTGTAGATTTAATTTGATGGATATATTTATTTATTTCATTTTTTTACCCATTTTCATTTTTTTAATCTTTTAATAATGGATTGGGGCCTAACAAACAATGGCCAATGTTTGTTACTCACATTTCCTAGTTTTTAGATTTCATCCCCCTATTCTTTTCAGATTCATCATATGAATTTATATTGGTCCATGGTTCTATGATTACATAGAATTTGATCGTTTCATGATTATTCTTCAGTAGAACATAAAAATACAAACGGTATGCCTTGTGATGGAGGTTGAGATTAAATTATCAAAAAAATTAGTCGATTAATCAAGTAGGAATGATACCAGACTGATGGGTTTCATTTTTTATTAGTGGCCCAGTGTGCGAATATGAATGTCTTGAGTGGATATTTATTGAGTAGAATTGATGCCTGAATATAAGATCTTCAATGATGATAGACATAGATGACCCCAGATCTGCAGATTCCATTAAGGATGATGGATTGAGTGATGTAACAAATGATGCGTAAGAGGAACAAGGACTCTAAAAAATCCCTATCTACACTGTTGGTATTTTGGGATTTCACATCATATGAGACCCCCTATATAATGTGTTAGGGATTCCTCTAGAGTTACATATCACAGTAATTGTGATAGGTTCACTTGCTCTGTGACCTTCCCTGGCATCATGGAATATTCCTCATAGATTACACAAACATGGTTCGGAGCACACAGGCTTGAACACATTGTGTAATCCACCATAGTTGTAGATGTCACAAAAAGGTGTACATGAGGAATACCAGGAGACAGAATAAGGGTATTTAACAACCTATAAATTTCAAGTACATTACCTACACTTTATTTATATTTATATATAAATGTCATGTGAGGAATCACCACATAGGTATATCCAGGTTGAGTAAGGCATGTCGTGTAATCTACTTACATGCCATGCATTCCCTTATAAACCTATTGGGGCTCTATACACTTTATTTCAGACCATTTATTGTTTATTGAGTTCCCCTTTTTCCTTTCTCCCAAGGATATAGTGTGGTATTACATCTACATCACCAGATTGTGATCCCTTATAGAGGATGAATCTCATATAGTGTTTTTAGTGTCCTTCCATGAGAATGGAGTGTGATCCTATATCATATTTATACTCTAAGTGGGTTTTGAGGAATTATTATGACCACCTTGTGTAGGTAATTGATCCTCCATATATTATGTCAAATCATTAGGTTTCATTGTATCATTGTCAAACAATACACTACATAGCAGGTTCTTCCAGATTGGGTTAGTGGTGTCCCCTATCAGTCCTCAGAATGATCCCTTATCTAAGTAGTAGGGTCTTATAATACCATTGATATTTCATAATATGGGTCCAATGATATTGACCTCCAAGATGAGTGTATCTGATGTCATCATGGATTGTGGATTGTATTCTCTCAAAATGTGTATTACTTCAAGAAGAATTCATTGGCTGGAAGTTGGTTGTGATTTCCTGGTGGCGCGATGTCCTTCCCGAGTATATCTATGTTTTTTCTATTATTCATTTATTATTATATCCATGTATTGTGCTAACTATACCTAATTATTCTTTTTTAGCTTTTTCAGGGAGTCCAATTGGGTAATGTTATACTAACCCTTGCATGGGCTCTTCCCACAAGAGTCATATCTTATGCAGGTGACGACCCTTTTGATAGTGTCCTGGGAGGACGCAATGTAAGTAGATATTAGCTTGAGACTTATAGACCAAGGTTTTTTCTGGGAGTTTTTAATTTATCATATTTCTTTCCCTTGAAGAAGGTCGGCCTCTTTACAATTTTTGGTTGGACTTGTATTTCCCCCATTTTTTTTTCTTTCAATATTTTACAATCCTAATATTTTATAGGATTATAGATATATGAATGCATTGGATTCAATTCTTTTACATTTTAGAATTGTGTGGGATTGTTGATGTGTGCATTTATATACATACATTAGTTTAATTCCTATTATTTGTGGGATATGCGTACTTGTCACTTGTCACCAGGACATGGCCTATTAAAGGTGGGCTCGGGTAGTTAGGGGTTGAAACCCAATGGGTCTGGTAATGAAATTTATCCTATTTTTTGAATGGAGATATTAAATATACATCATAGTCTCAAAAAAGTATCCACTTGATTCCAATATCATTTAATATTGACCATTATTTAAATTTATGAAAAGAATAAAAACATAATGTCACACTATTCAATTTAATATCACTAATATTTTTCTGTATGGAAAAAAATTGGTTATGTTCAGTTTTAAATTTTAATTTTAAATATGAATTATTTTTTTCATGATAATTATTATTTAAATTATAGTGATTTAATTATTACCTTAATTTCTAATTGATCACCAACACAATATTTTTTCAATTAATAGAAAAAAGTAATCTATTTGAAAAAAATTAAAAAGTTAAAAACTATTAATGAAATATTATTTTCTAAAAAAAATTTATATGAATATATTACAGTATGGATGTTTTAATGTATTATATTTAAATTAAATCTTTTTCTTGGGGTCCTTAGTGTCAAGTTAAATGAAAAGTGTCAAAATGACAATAATTTTATTCTATGAAAATAATACTTTATTGAATTATTCAAAAGTAGTAATAATATTTATATTTAATAAAATGGATAATATATTATCTAAAATTTCATTTCATGGCCATTTATAAGCCATTATTCACCTTATATTTAAAATTATTACCCATTTATATTGAAATAATTGTTAACGTAGTTATGGTTTTAAATGGTTAAAGAAGGGGTTAATAAAAAATATAATATTTAAAATTATGTATAAAGATATAATTTTTTTAAGATTATTATATTGTGATGAAACTATATTTATATTTAAATGCATGTCATTTTTGAACAACTTGGCCAAAAATTTGACTTTATTGTATTTTAATATTATGAAAAGTTACAAGGTTTCTCCTCCTCGCACTTATAAAAGGAATCATATTCTATATTTTCATTAAACCAATTTTATCTTTATAGATCTTCCAAAGCATAAAGAATAATATTTAATACTTCCTTATCCAGAAAATATATGTTTTTTTTATTCTTAAACAACCTTTAAAAGGGTTATTTTGAAGGAATCTTTGTCTTCTAAAGAAGAAAAAGTTATCTTTACTGATTATTTCAAGCTTATTTATTTTTATACATCCTATAAATATTTTTTACCCCTAATAAAATAATAAATTTATTATCATATATATATTGTGATTTTAATATGGTTATGATAATACCATTTTCCCTACTTATCCAATATACAAAATGTTAATTCACCCCTCATGCTTATGTACGACTAACCGTCACCACGTTATGGTGTACTTTATTTTTGTTCACAACCTTTCATGGATGCTTATACAAATGGAATAGAGGAATATGTATGATATTTATGAATTAATTATTCTTCGGAAATTATAATATCGTATCCACCTTTTTACATTAAAATATTTTTGAAAACAATAATGTTTATCAAGTGTAAATGTGGGCTACTTTTTACATGAGGCAGTGTGATATGTTTTTCCTTTATATTTTACATGGATGGTAATATTGATACATTTAATAAATATATATTACATGTATGCTATAATATTTTATTTTCCAAGATTTATTATTATTTTTTTCTTCATTTTATCCATCAAAAAGTGAAAATATCATTCATGTGTACATATGACCTACCTTCTCCATGATTGGTGTAATACATTTTTCAATATCGACAATTAATATATGAATAAAAGTATTTATGTCATGAATATTTATGGTATTTATATGATTATTAACCTTATGGATATATTGTAACATAATAAATGTCTATGGAGTAGAACTACTGAACAGAAATTCCCATGAAAATGAAACAGTTCACACCTAAAACAATGATGATAATAATGATTTTAAAAATTGGTAATAATATAATATTAATGGATCATATATGATATTATAGTTGGGTAAATGGTTTAGGTATGAAAGTATAATGAATATGAATTTTTTATATAGTATTTTAAAAACACATATGAGGATAGTTATCATGAGTTAGGGGATTTTTGTCTCAATTTACACGCCATTAAGACATATTTATAATTAGGCACCTATTTATTTTTAAGTGGTGTATATACATACCCATTGATGTATTTAATGTTACACCCCAAGATTTTGTGTAATTTTTTTTCGCAAAAAATTAATTATTTTGTATATTGTGCATTACATGAAATACTGAGTTTATCTTATACTACACACAATACTAAATTTATATTGTGTTACACACACAAATAAGTTTATCTTGTATTATACATAACATTGTGTTTAAAAGAAACATGACATACTTATGAAATATTTTTATTTGATTTGATAATTATCACATTACAAATGGAATGGTGAGTATGAGTAGGATTAACTAAAATTTTAAAATATATGGTTTTCACATGTATATGAAATGATTTTATTATGATGAATTCATTATAAATGAAAATGAAACCATTTGTAAAAAGGGTGTTATTTGTGAAAAAAATATTTTTATGCACAAATTAATTCTAAATTAATAATTTTTAAAAAATAAATTTTGGTTAATAATTTTATTGAAATTAATATATAATATATATAATAAAATACTAAAAATTCATCTTATGTGTATTCTAGGCAAGTGATAAGGATAGAATCAACTCTACTCTTAAAAGTCTATTTTTCTAAAGAGTAGTGTTGTCACCTTTTTTTAACTTATTTTAAAATTAATTTTTTCAATTATGTAAAATTTATCTTAAAAAATAAAAATCATTTTTTAAATCATTATCTAAAAATTATCAATGGGTGAATTTCTTTTAGAGAATTTAAATTTTTTTATGAATAGTGAAAATTAATGGTTTTTATTAAGAAATTTTAGTTCTTTTAGGGAATTTAAAAAAATAACATTGTTTTAAGATTGCATTAGAATTAAATTAAGTTTAATAATGTATATATTTATCAAATATAGGTTATTTTAGTATATTTAATAGATGATTTTTATATGAAAACATTTTATACATTTGAAGAATTGCTCTTTGAAAACACGTTTTCTTGTTGTATCTCATGGATTAATAATAAATTAACATTTTCTACATATATGAATGTAATTCTAAAATAATGATTAAATATTTTGAAAAAGAATAATTTATATTATCTAATAAGTTAATCTTCATTTTAGACAAGTATGTATTGGAAAGGAAGTTAAAATTAATTAACACAGTTATCTTGAAAACAGGTTTACCAGGGTTAAAATAAAAGGATAATTGGTAAAATGACCCAATAACTTGTCCAAAACTGATTTCATAGAAATATATATACCTTATCAACACTGATTTTTTTATAATTTCCCATTTTTGATAATTTTGGAATACTAGACACCCTACTCTTTTGCTCTTCACACATACGAATCCCATTAGTCTGATAAATACCAAGGCAAATCACTTAATTATTTACATGAATCCTTATTTTTTTCATAAATATAACATAATAATTCTTTTGTGGCAATGAAAAAGATGTTTCTTGAAGGTGAGGTAACATACTTATTCGAGTGTTTCATTTTATTTCATCCTCTGAATACTTAAGTTATTATTAAAATATGATTATATATAAAATTATCTTTAATATTAAATTATGTTATTATGTTTCTTTCATATCCAAGATTCATAACCTCTCCCATAAAATTGGTTATGAAATTAGTATTTGTGTGTACAGTGAACTGCCACCACATTTAACGATGTTATTCATATTCCATTACCACCTCTCAAGTCTAGATATAATGATTAATTTATTATTTATATTTTATAATATTATATTATTAATCTTATTAAATAATTATTTTACATATTACATCTTACATTCCATTCCACTAAAATAGATAATGTTGTTCATGTGTGTGTTGGACTATCGCCTCACAATGTGATATAATTCATTATTTAACATTATTTACCTTGAAGGAAACATAGAAAAGTTTAGATAAACACATGTGATATATATAAAATAAAAATTATTATAGAAAGTTAATATGTTATATATCATTCTTTAATTTTAGCCTTATTGAAAATGGAAACATTGTTCAAGCGTACGTGGGACCTACATTCTCCAAAAATGGTGTATTTCACTTTATATCTCTATATTTTAGGGATTACAATAAATACATATATAATGATCAATATGATATTTATATCATTTTTTAAATTTTGGATAAGATGTAACCATGATAAAAGTAATAGTATCAAAGATACCTAATCATAATATACATGAAAAAAAATCAGTTATTACCTAGAACATGGCTTTAACTTGAAATTGTTAATAAACATGTATTAAGAGCTCATAATTAAATAATATATAGAAATTATATATATAATTATGGTTCATTGATATGTTTATAATAAACATATTTTTTTTATAAATGAGGTTCGAACATGTATAAAGGATGTCGAGACATATGGTATGGGACTTTCACCTCACTTTTATTTTTTGTGAGATGCATGACATATTCAACATGTATTTATTTTATGTGGTGTATATACTACCCAGAAATATATTTTATGATGATTACAATGAAAATTATTAGTATTTTTATATTTTTATAAGGATATCCCTCTCATTTTGTTTTCGGTTTGAATGTTACCAAAGTGAAAGGGTGTCGTGATATAATCTCATCATTTATCTGGATTATTTATGTTTATTCCTACAATTATGAAATATTATGATACATCTCTCAATAATAAAATTAATTTTCTTAACCTCTAGTTATTTCATGAGAATAAATTTTTCTTATTCATTTGACTCTATTTATACACTCAGGAGTTCAAAAATGTTTTTAAAGAAAACTAACATTACTTCTATCTTCGGTCGAAAATCATTTTAATTGCATAATTTTTTTTTTCTAAAAGTGATTTCAAAAATGTTTTTTAAATTCTCCAAATAATTTGTTAGAGATATACTTTTTCCTGTATTATTTTTTTCTTATTTTTATAATAGTAATATCTTTTCCTTTTTTGAAAAACATGTTTATTTTAATTTTAATGAAAATGTGAAAGGAACCATTGTTTTAACACATACGACCACAATGAAATTTTACACTACCACAACCAACTAACTATTATAATGATTAGATTATATGTTAAAATGATTTTTTGTAAATAAAAACTATTTTTAATAGAATTAGGTGTTCATAAAATGTATTTTAAAAGATAAAATGATATCTTCCTAAATAAATGATTTATATTATTTTTAATGATACGATTATTAGTTTCAAAAGAAATTTTCAAAGAAAACTATTTTGAAAACGTTTAATGTTTTAAAAACAATTAATATGTGTGTAAATTAAAATTTACATAACCAAAATTCCATGTGATGTTTCAAAATATTTTTCAATCTTATATGACATTATTTGATATTACTTATGCTTTACTAGGGATGATATTTAATGGTTACAACATTATTTATTCTTTTTATGTTTAATGTTTATGTTACTAAAATGTTTATGAAAGTGAATTATTTTTCATTGGTTATTCTATGGTGAGTCTATGAAATTTTTATTAAAAATGTTTTTTATAAAGGTTATATAGTGATGAAATGATTAATGTTTTATGATATTGTGGAACACAAAAGTATGGTTTTCATATTAAGATGGGTTGGACCTATATCTCCCCCAATGAATTCGATAAAGATTTATTTCAAATAATATAATAATGGAAAACATGTTTATGTGATTGATCCACTATGGGAAATAGGTGAGTCATGATCCATAATCATAAGTTGGTGCTTCTTAGTCTACTTTGGGAAACAAGTGTATTATGATCCATAATGAGAAATATGTGATAAGCCTTGATTTACAATGTTGATGGTGTTGGTATTTAACCTTGAAATATTATATGGTTTTCTATATTTATAACGTTTTTATACTTTTTTAACATGATATTATGGTTCACAATTGATTTATAATGATTTCTCACTCTTATGACCAATGTTTTCTAAAATGATAATGTTTTATTATATGAATCATGTGTATGTTGTATCACTGGTTAAGTATGAACATTATAAGTTATATTCATGATTACATAAACATATCATTATCTTATATTTTCATATTACATAGATTGATATATTTTATATTTAACTATACTAAGCATACTAGCACAAATTTTATTTTATTTCATTCCCCAATTTATAAAGAAATTAATTATATTTGATATGTCCAATAACAATGCTTTTTATGAAGAACTCAATGGGAGAGGACATAGCTGAAATATGGACCATACTCTTTTGTGTTCATGTTTACAAATGTACTATAACTAAATTAGTATTCCATGTATCCTTATGTCATGTAGTGAATATTTTTCAATTAATATGTATTATATATCTATGAGAATTTTGGTTCTTTAAAGTTGCTATCAGAGAAATGTTTAGTCAATATTTAGAAATTGTGATGAGAAATCATTAGAGAGGTACCTAGGTATATTTATAAGGAAATTTCTAGGAATGTATCCAACTATAAGTCTAATAATGATTCATATTATTCGAAAATATCAAAGATTTTTTTGTAAATGATAGATGGAGTTTTTCTAAGAAAATGATTCCCTCTCTAGATACTATAAGTAGATGTTGCTCTTACATAGAGGTACCTAGGAGTACTTACTCCAAAAAGGGCACATTAAATAGGACTCAATTGCCTTCCACTTTATGATAATTGGACTTTTTACATAGTTGGTTTGAAACTCCTAGGGATATGCTTTGAAAAGTAAAAAAATAATTACAAATCATCATAAAGGATTCAATTAATGACCACACATGACCTAGGATAAGCCTACGGTGTCATAAATTGAAAATAAGGTGTCAAAATTTTGTTACCCTATAAGTGATTTTTTCTTGAGTATGTAGTATCCCTCTATAAATATTGTTACTCACACTATGATATTTTTTTAGTCATTGGAGGGATCCATAAGAAACCATATTAATATTGAATGTGATAGAAAATGTGTTGATGAACAACCAAATTTTATGATAAATAGTTTGAACAATATTGTAATTATTCCTAATTTTTTATCAAGATATATGATTAAAAACTTACACTTTAAAAAAATATGGTAATCCAAAAGTAATAGAAGGATAGACTTCATTGAGATTTAGGGTGGTGGAGACAATAGAGGATGAAAGATTCAGATTCCTATAAGTTGAGAATGTTGCATGATGAAGTCAAGTGAATGTCTCAATGAAATTAGAATATGTTTTGAGTATGGAAATAAATAAAATAATTTAAGTAATCAGTAATGAAAAATGATATGTTCAGTTAATTCACTGGATTAGAATAATGGTATCCCAAAGGTATCATCAATTGTGGATTGTTTTAAATGTGGAATGTATGGGAATTATTAAAATCTATGTCCTAGGGGAAAATCTCATGAAGAGAATCATCATGGTGGTATGAGTAACGGTAAGAATACTGATGATGAAGAGACTAGAAATTACATATGGAAGGAAAGAGGTAATAATTAATGACATCATGAATACTAGTTAGTAGATTAATAATGAAGTTGAATTGTTGAAGTGTTTATGTATTTGAACTCATGAATTATTACATATATATAATGATTTTCATTGTATGTTTTTCATTCTGGATTTTCAAGAATATGATGAATTGTCCTGATGACCTAGAAATTTTATTTGATGGCTAGGCGATGTTCATGAAAAACACATGATTAAGAAAAATATATCCCTTAATATGTTCTATATGTTTAGATAATTATGTTTAGTTAAAGAAATTATTTATATGGATAAATTAAATAAGATAGTAATAACTACCTTAGAAATGATTAATGATTTGTTGAAAAAGAGGTTTATTATATTATTGGTGGAGTTTACATCATATTTGGATTAAATGAGTATATCCAATAATATGAATTTTATTTCAGGATTAAGGAATAAATTATGTTTTCAAAAAGGGTTTCTAGTAATTCTAGTTATTACCATGTTTCAAAAAAATAAATGATGAAGGTGTTAACATGTTAGGTATGTGAAAATTAAGAGCTACTTCATGTTATTATGGGATTAATGATAAGTTTATTAAGGAAAATTTAGTGACCTTATTTATAAATTTTAAAATTTTATGATTCATGAAGTTAACATTTTTTTGGAATTATTTAGGATGTACTATAGATGAGGTTTTATATATTAATATATTATTTTACCATATGAATATTTAAGTATATTGGTTAACCTATGATATAAATTTTGTTATAATGATAACTAGATATATAAGGAAAAAGTTTTCATTCTAAAATGGATATAAGGATTCTATTAGTTATTTAGGCATAAAAAATTCATCTTCACTTCATAGTGTAAATGATTAAGTGGGAACATATCAAGACACAACCAAAATATGAAATTGTTTTCATGATATAATGGGAAGTTTATATTTGGGAATATTGTACCCTTTGATATTCATCATCGTATCAGGATGATAGAATATTTACACTAACATCCAATGAACCTCTCTCATGTCCATGAAATGATCTATGTATCACTCTTAAGGATGTACATAATTGATACTACACATGTACTAAACTCAAAGGATGTACAACTCAAGAATGATCTTTTTTATGAGCAACAACTATTGGAGATTCAAGAATGAATATGCAATGTTATGTGAGATAAGAAAACATTCATTGTCAATGCTTTTTAGAAAATTGACCAAATTGAGGAAGAAATATGGGAACCCGAGGTTGTAATGAGGAAGAATTATCCTCACATGTAGGTACGAAAGTGAATAATATGGGGGGGTTCATTTTAAGGTGGAAGTATGTGACACCCCAAGATATTGTGAATAATATTTTGAAACATAAATTCAATATTTTTGATAAATTTCCTTAAACTCAATAACTATTTCATCTTGCAGTACACACAAAATATATTTTATCTTATGTGGTATGCAACAATGAATTTAGAATGAATTACGTATAACACTGATTTTAAATGAAATGTGACTTACTATTAAAACATTATCATTTCATATGATAGTAATTACCTAGACATTAGAATGTTAATTATGAATATGATTATCTAAATTATGAAAATATATTTTTCCCACAATTGTATAGAATTATTTCATTGGTTTCCAATTAATTAGAAATGATGATAAAAACTATTTGAAATCAAAGTAAATATTTTTAAGGAAATCTATTTTTATACGTAAAAATGAATTTTAAGTTAATAGATATAAAAATACTATTGGGTATTATTTTATTTAAATTTAGGTAATATATATATAGTAAAATATTTAACATTCATATCATGCATTTTCCAAAAAATAAATCAGGCTAAATCCAATTTACACTGGTAAAGTGTAGTTTTCTAAAAAACAGTTTTTCATTTTTGGAATTGTTATTTTAAAATTAATTTTTTAAACTTTTAGTAAAAAAAATTTAAATTTTTTTTTTACAAACCATAATTTAAAAAACATCATAGTGTGAATTTTGGAAATTATTTTGAGAAGATAAAATATTCGATAAATAGTGAAAATAGAATTTATATTCAGAATTGTCAGTTATTTTAAATCATTAAAAACATAAAAAAATTCAATATGGTTATGAAAGTAAAATTTGTTTTAATATTCAATTATTAACCCTATTTAGGTTATTTAAATCAATTTAATTCTAAATTTTGGTTTAAATTCTTTAAAAACATTGGAAACTTTTCTCTTTAAAAATTGACATTCTCATCATGCCTGAAAGATTAATTTTAAATTATATTATCTCACATAAGTGAATAGGATTTTTCAAAATGGATTCAATTTATAAAATCATAATTAATTTATTTATTTTATAAGGTAAAAATATTTTTTTTACCATTATGAATAGTATAATTAGTAAAAATTAATTAACATGGTTATGCTGAAAATGGGTTTACCAGAGGATTAAAATAAAATTGAAAGGGGTAAAATGAACTATAAAATTTTCTATAATCAAGTAAATGGAAAATTTTAGACCTTATATCATCTATATGTTGATGATTTATTATTTCGGTTCTTTTTGTAATGTAAAAATGTGTGTACACAATTTTTTTGAAAATGAATAGATGTACCACTCACCTCCCTTATAAAAGGCCGCCCCCTCTCCTCTACTCTTCACAATTCCAAAACAAATTTGTTAGGCCAATACCTACCCAAATAAATTTATTAATTCTCTCATATCATATTAAAATCATTATTTTTCTCATAAATCCATAAAAGGAATCCTTTTGGGGAAACCAAAAAGAAGTTGTTTGAATAAAAGGTAACATCGCAAATTGAGCATTCTATATTATTTCTCCTTGCACCACAACGAACTATTATTAAAAATGATGATATAAAAATTATAATCCTACATGTGCTAATATTTTATTATATCAATTTAATAACTTAAATCCTTCCCCTCTTCCATCCAATGGGCTATGAAATCATTATTCATGTGTACGGCAGACTACCACCTCACGAATTGATATTATTCATCTACCATCACCACCGCTCATAAACAGATACAATAATGAATTTATAATTTATATATGATATTTATAAAATTATTATTCATATTGAATAATTATATTTCATATTACTTATTACATTCTATTCTATGGGAATATGATAACATCGTTCATGTGTATAGTAGTCTACCACTACACAAAGCGTTGTGATTTTTTCATCACATACTATTCACATGGATTGTAATAAGGATAGGTTTAAATATAAAAATTATATATATATAAAAATTACTATTTAAAGGTAATATAATTTTTCTCTTTTTTTAATTTCATATGTTTGGATAATTTAAGAAGTGTTCATGCGTACGTATGACAAACCGTTTCCACGAATGATGCATATCATTTTCTATCTCAAGATCTTATAGATTACTATAAATTAACATATAATGAATATATATTATATTTATATAAAATTTCAAAATATTGATAATATGTAACCATGATAAAAGTAGGATGAATTAAAATACCAAATCAAAACATAGAGAAAATGTAAAGAAATTATTACTCGAAACATGACTTAACATGAAATTATTAAAAAAATATGAAATGAATTGTCATAATTAAATCATATATTTTATTATATATATATTTATGATATATAACAGATATATAATAAACTTATATTTATTATATACTATCTTTAAACCTGTATGAAGGAAGTTGATACCTATATTAAACGATTTTCATCAGAATTTTATTTTCTGTGAGACACCTGCCATATTCACCACGTGATACATTTATGTGGTGTATCTACTAAACATGAATTTATTATATGATTATTAAAATGAAAATTATTTTCAATTATATATCTATTTGTGTGTCTCTATTTCAAGGGTTTTATGGTTTAGAAGTAAACAAAGTAGTATGAGTTTTATGATACAATCTCATCGTTTGTACGGATTGTTTTTGTTATATCTTTTCATGATGAATTATTAGGATCTAACTCTCAAGAAACAAATTAATTTTATTCTCCTCAATTTATTTTTCTCTTTTCATTTATAAATAGTTTGAAAATAATGTTTTAATGAGAACTTGCTTTATTTCTCCATTTAGTCAAATATCCATTTCCCCAAAAAATCCTATTTTCCAAAAATGTTTTAAATTTTATTTAAAATTATCCAATAGTTTAAGTAATTAAATTTATATCCATGATTTTTTTTTTAAATTAAAATGAATATTAATACTATTTATCAAAAAACCTCTCAACTGGATTTTATAAAAAATGTGAAAATAATCATTGTTTTAATGTATGTTCCAAGTAATGTATTTTATACTATCACAAAAAAATTATTTTAATGCTTCATTTATAAGAATAAAAGTTTAATTTCAATGAAATATATTTTTGAAAATGTATTATTTTTTATGAAAAATGAATTTTAATACAGGAAATCATATTTTCCTCCAGTAATTCATTAAATGATTTAAATTATTCTATTATATGATTCAGAAGTTATTTTCAATGAAAGGGATTTTGAAACTTCATTTGGTTTAGAAAATGTTTTTCAATGTGGAAATAATTAATTCCACATGAATCCTTCCAAGGGATATTTTAAAAGAATCTTCAATATAAGTTTACATCCTTTGATATTAATTATTATTTATTGAGGGTAAGATTGAATAAAAACATCCTTATTATTTTTTTGGACGGTTAATTTTTATGATAATGAAATGTTTATGAAGCCCATTTCTTTTTCATGGATTTTTCCATGTTAAATTGGGGAAATGTTTATGAAAATCATTTTCAGTACATGATGTTTGATGTGATGAAATGATGAATGTTTTATGATATTGTTGAACAAACAATAATGGATTTAGATATGAGATGGTGGGAACTATATCTACCACCAATAAATTGGGTAAATATTTACATCTCATGATATAATAATGAAAATCAAGTATATGGGCTTGATCTACATAGTTAAATTGGTAAGTCGAGATCCAATATGGGAAATAGGTGAATCTGGATCCTCTATGGGAAATAAGCATCTGTTTTTCCACAATAGGAAATTGGTGAAAATTTCTTATCCACTATATTAATAGTATTAGAAATTAATCTTTATATATGAATTTTTTTTCTATATTTATGATGTTTCCACACTTTTATAATATGATCTTATGTTTCATGATTTTATTATGATGATATTTGACTCTAATGGCTCTTTTTTTTAAAATGATAGTATTGGATTCCATGACTCATGTTTATGACCTATAAGAGTTTGGGAATGAGTTTTTTTAGTTATTTTCATGATCACATACCAGTAATATTATCTCTTACTTTTATATGATCATAGATTGATATCTCTTATGTTTACCCTTACTGACTATAATAGCTCACTCTTTCAAATGTTTCCTTTCCTAAGTTATAAAGAGAGGTATTATGTATCATATGCCTAAGAATGGATTTAGTTTTAAAGAAAATTTGGAGATGATGTATCCCACTTATGACCCATTTTTTATGTGTTTAAGTTTCAAAAGGCACTAGACCTAACCGATTCCTACATGGACCATTATGTTATTTAATGAATATTAATATATTAAAATTTAATATTTTTTTATGAGAGGTTTGGGACATTAAATATAACATGAATATATAATTATCAATGATTATTAAATGTTTATTTTATGTTTACACATTCAAGGGGTTGCAATTTAAACATTACTAAAGTGACATGAAATTATTTTACAGCATATTTTTTTAGGGTTGCTATTTTTTAATTAAAGAAATATTATACTATATACTTTATAAACCCAATATATTTTCATATATTATTAATATTTTATTAGTTTATAAACATTTGTTTAACATTTCCAGTCCATTGAACTTGAATCATGACATGTAATATTTAATTGAATATTTGATCTTATTTTTCTTCTCAATCATGTATATTTTTATTACATTTCAATATTTTCTCAAATATGTATTAAAAAAATTATTTTTTATTTACAAAAATTATTTATCAGGTATGTTTTATAAAATAATTTAATTTTTAAAATTATTGAATATAATATGTCTAATATTTTTCTAAAATCATCATTTTTGACTTTCTTTAAAAAAAGGAAAAAGGATTTTTTTAACAAAAATGTCACACCCCGACCCAGGTATTATTTTATTTATTAATTTTTAATTTTTTTTACGGATATATGATCTTTAAATTTTAGGATTAGGTTAGGTTTCCAATTATTTCAGGTGGAATTATAAAATTTTCAAGGGAAAAGTTTATTATGCACGAGTTACGCACGATTAGGGGTAACCATGCGATAGTCATGCACGTGGGTATTTCATTAGGAAAATACTATTTGTATTAGTTGTAGCATGGTCTGTATAAAATTTTTACTAAAATATGCATGGTCATGAAGATCCTCATGATTTTCCTGTTGGGACAACATTGGTTGTGCACAGTTTGGTAAACAGTTCCCAATTAGTGTGGTTTGTCAAGATTTTTTTATTTTTATTTGTATTTGTATTTTTATCATCTTTTTCTTATTTTCATCCTCTATATTATTTATTTTACCCTTACACCAAATACAATGCATGATACCCCCCTCATCTCAACATTTGTGCACTTACCATTTTCCTCCTTAGCGATTTCTTTATATATTTTTTTATTTTTCATGGGAGATTATCTAAGGTAAGCCTTCATACTCCCTCATATCTTGGTTCAATATTTTTCCTCTTCCAGTAAAACCTTGATATTTTTATGAGATACAAATTTTTAAATTTTTTTGATGTATTTTTCTATACACTATATCAAGATAATAATTCTGTGCATGCAACAATATCTTAGCATGCGGTATATGCAATACTATGTTTGGCTTGTGTTACACATAATTTCACATTATTTTGATTGAATTATTTTCACGTAAGAATGAGTTTAAGTGAATAACTAGATATTATAATATTACCTTATATACTAGCCATTATAATGGTGGATATGAACAATATTAACTAAACTATGAAAAAATTACTTAGTAATAAATCAATTATAAATGAAAATAATACCATTTTTTAATAAAAGGAACAGATTATCTGAAAAAACTATTTGAATAAAAATAAGTGAATTTATAAAATAATAAAATAACTGTTGATGTATTTTGTTGATTAAATATCTAATTAATATATCATATATATTTTTTAAAATTTATCTTATAAGTTTTCTATACATGATATAATAACAAATTCATTTTTCGGATAAAAGAGGTATTTTTTCAAAAAATGCAGCTTTATCACCTTTTGATGGACAACCCATTCTAAATAATGTTTTGAAACATTTATATATTATATTTATAAAAATATTTTATTTTGAATCTGCAAATAAAAATTTACTTTAGATGAATTTTTGATATTTTCTGATTAGTTCCATGTTTTTATAAAACTAAAAATTTACTAATATTAAATGGAAAAAAAAATTCCTCAAAATAATTTATGTGTTTAATTTATATTTTTAATGTATTAAAGTATAAATATAATATTTTTTATCATTTAAAATCATTTATTTCTTGGAATTAACTTTACATTGAATTTAGATGTAAAAAAGTTCAATATTTTGTAATGTTTTAACTCCTAAAACTTGTCTTCTCATTACAACAGTGAGATTTATTTCGAATTAATTAATTAAGATTCATTGATTTGAATTTTGAAAAGTAGATTAAATATTTGGAATTATTATTTTCAAATTATGTAAATATTTTTCTTTTATTTTTTGTCATTAAGAATAGTAAAATTGGAAATATTTATTAATACGACAAAAAGGATAATCGGGTCCTTAAGGGAAACAATAATGTGATAAATATACCCTAACACATGTAATAATATCATTTTATGAGTTTTTTTCTACCTAAATCATCATTGGGATGAAATGGTATCCTTTGGAATCAACATGGATTAGATTAGGACATTTAATATATTTTATTTATTGAAAAGATAAATATGTCTTACTCTAATATTAATACCTTTATCATTTTTAAAATAAGGTTATACATAAGATTAATTATACTATAAATAACTATTTCAAATGTAAAATATTTTTATTATCATGGTAATTTATTTTTAATGTTTATAAAATAAATAATTGTTTTAAAGGCTTATACATTGAAGATGCAAAAATTATTTAATCGATGAAAAATAAATAAAATAATTTTTAATAAAATGAGAATAACGATTAAAAGGGCCAAAACAGTTGATAAAATCATATATTTTGAGTATATAATGACTATAATAATCTATGTGTCGAGTTTTTGACCATTTGAATCCAAAGAGAAAATATTATGACACTTATAATATTTTAGTTAAAATATTTTTAATGTTGTCACATTCATGTTTTAATGAATATAACAATGTTTATATAGGATTTTCCAGAATATATATTAAAAGATAAGTATTACTATAAAATATAAAGGATTAATATTTGATATAATATTTAATTTTATATTTTTAGAGAAAAAATATATTTATTAAATAATTATACAAAATTGTTGTAGTATTTATTTTATTAATAGAAATATCCAATTAATGTCATTAAAAATTTGAAAATAAATGTAATTTGGGACGATTCATATATCCAACAAATTTTTAAAAAACCTTTACCCCTTATGGATATACTAATATTTTTCTTGAGGTTAACATCTTATCTTGATATTTTTAAAAATCCCATAAATTTATAGTGTCAAAATTGACACTATTTTATTTTTTCATATATTCTATTTTTAAATTATTTAAAAATCATAAATTTTTTAAAAAATAATAAAATAATTATAATATGGTTATTTTTTAAATTGTTTATTTATGGGCTAATTTACATCATATATGGTAATATTGGACCCTTTTAATATTGAAATAGTTGTTACCTTAGTTAAAATTTAATATAATAATAATGTCATAATTAAAAAGATAAGGATTAACTTAAAAGTAAAAAATCTATAAAACATATTGGTTTATGAGATAACAACCTTATATCTTCTCATCACTAAAAATAATTCATTTTTTAGGTTTATGGATGGGTTTTTATTTTTTCATAAATTAATTGTTTTGGAGATTCCAAAAGTTCCCCTCCCCTTAATTATAAACTGTAACTACGTCACTAATTCATCCAATTCACATTGAGCCTTCAAGCTCAGCCAACCCCTACACATTTCCCTTATCAACATCCCTAGTCACATTATAGAGGTTTTTTTTCTTCAAAATACCAACTCTAGTGCCTTAATATGAGATCTCTAGGAAGATTACTGAATAAGAGGAGTTTCTAATACATATGAAGGAACCTAGGCCTAAGGTAAGGGATAATTTCACAATCAGAACATTATAGAATATTGTTTATTTGTAGGTATTTATAGGGGTTTATTTATCATCTATGTCCATGTTTTACAAAAAGTCTTTCATAATATTTTTTACTATTCTCTGATAGATGTTTAAAGTCATTTTTACCCCTTTTTGACTTTTTACTACCCTGTTTGAAAAGATTATTTCTTTCATTTCCCAAATGTGGTACTTTTTTGACTTTTTTTAGATTTTGTATGAGAATAATTGTTTTTTATCTCATATAGAATGAATGAATTTTTATTTTTTTATAACACCTTATTACCATGAAGCTTACCTTTCAAGGTTCCATGGTTATCTTCAATGAAAGTATTTTCTTTTAAAGTTGCACGATGATTTATGAAAATAAAAAGTTTTTGAAGAAGAAATAATAGTTTCTCAGAAATCTATTTTAAGTGTTTTTCAATATTATTTTCCATGTGAGATAAAATTATTTAATAAGGATTTGTTTCATGTGTATTATCATTATTAATACTATTGATGATTATGTATATAATGGAAATATATTTATTAAATCCATACATTTTCTATTGATTATTTGATGATGGACCAATGTTTATAAAACCAATTTTATTTCTTGGAATCTAATATGATGAATGATTCATATTTTTGTGGAACATATATGTATTATTTCACTATGATATGTGTGTGACTTATATCTCCCTTCAATGGATTGGTTAATTATGGATAACTCATGAGGTATACATGTTATGTGTGAACCTGATTTGATGTTCAAAATTCAATTCGTGGACCTATTTTTCATTTACATACTTTTATGATTTCACCTAGTTTCTATGTCCACATATTTATTCAAGGGCCTCATTAACTATCCTTAATGGGCGAACATGTTACTATTTTTTCATGTTCACAAAGATATATGATGATGTATATACCACAATTTCACATCTTTTGTAATTTTTTTGATCTTGTGGATTGTATTCTTTGATATTATTATGATTCAAGTTTACCTTTGAAATGAAAGGTATGATATTCTAATGTTATGATCATATTTTCAGACCCTTTATTCTCATATTTATGTTAAAATATCACCCTTATTTAAAATTACTATGCATCTGAGATCACCTATTTTTAAGTTTTCTTTTACTATGGTTATAAAGGAAGGTTTTTCGTAGGGTTGCTAAAGTGGAAGATCTTTATGAGAGATGTTGAATATCTTTCATCAAATTATATGGATGTGTTCCATGATTTCATAGAAAGTAAACTAATATAGTAATTTGGAGTTTTTTTTGTTTAATTTATTTAATATTCCAAAAAAGTAATGTAATTTCCATATACGTCAATCTTGGGTTACGATGGTTGGTTTAGGAGTGAAGGTCTAGTCAACCTTTGGAAACTAGGATGAGAAGTCATTAACGAGATCCCAAGAAATATTTATAACTATATCTCTATGGATGTCCCTATGAATAATTTAGATTAAAAGGTTACATTCATTGAATTATTGTAATAATCATGGTTAACCTAGGACTATACCTAAGATATTAGAGATTGAAAGTATATCCCATGGATTATGTTGTTTTCCTAGGATGAGTTTTCCTCTTACACTTTTTTTTTGGGGTCTTAGACAATTGTTGGAACCATAAAGAACCATGCTAAGGTTAGAAGCGATGAGAAACACAATGATTGTCCTCCTGAGCAAAAAAAATATTTTAGGACCTATAATACAGAATATTGTATCCATGAATCATGCTGGGCTTCTAAATGACCAAAGAAAGGAACAATATTCTCTTAAATCATTTTTAAGGTAATGTGCACTTTGTTTTAGTGAAATAATTGATCCCCAAGATGCTGAGAAAATGATCTGTACCATTAGAAAGATATTTTTTATTGTTTTCTATTCACTATGTGAAAATTTAATATTGGTTTTATATCACTTGGAAGGTAAAGTAAATCTAAATGGGAACATTATCAAGAATACAAGGCAACAAGATAACATTGACTCCATTGATTGGGAAGAGTTCAAGAAATTAATTTTCACTTTATACCATACTCATATTCTTCTAACAAAAAGGGAGATTGAGGTTACCCATCAATCTCCAACTTATTATAATAAACGAAAGATAGAGTTGAAAGGAAAATCAAAAAAAATGGAGAAAAGAAGATTAGATTTTCTTTATTCAAAAAGTTTTGAAGGACACATAGAAGAAATTGTCATAAGGGGATTGATAAATGTTTTATGTGTGGGTTAGATGGACATCAACAATTTTATTACCAAAAAAATTGTGAAAATAGAAATATCCAAATAATTCACCTTTTTTAAGTCATTTGTTATGAACCGACCTGGGTTACCCTCAAACCAAACACTCGACCCATTCTTTCACATACTTGATGGGTGTTCCCGATCCCCAAAGGAAGGTGACAGGAACCTAGGAATTAAAGAAAAATATAGAGGTAATGATTTTACCCCACCATAAAAAACACAAGCCATACATATACATGAATAAAATGAAACAGTGGAATACTGATGAATATATACCTTAAATATAAAAAGACATCATAATAAAAACAACTACAAAAGTAGCCAAAACTCCAACAGATGATTCCAAATTCAAAGTAATATAAGTAAATAGGTACTCCAAAATATAGTGTAGAAAAACTCCAACCATCTCACCACAAACTACCCAACCCACATAAAAAGAAAGCTTACCGCCGCATTGTAGTGCCTCACAATTCCTTGAAACGGAATACATACAAAAGTCGACGCACCACCAAATAGGTGTACATGGTGTGAGATAACAAGATCAATAGGTTCTCAGCTTGGTGTTCAATAACAAGTCTCTATATAAAAATTCATGTATTATAAATTTAAATAAAACATGGAATTGGAAGTATTAAAGAGGTTTTCTTGAAACAATTGTAAACATATTCGTTTTTAGCGTAGTTTTAAAATAAAAGAAGCTATATCAATTTCAAAGAACATTTTTCATGTCATCTTTAATAAGAATAAACATGAACAATAGGGATAAAATTGTCCAAGTCCAAACAGTAAAATAACATTTGTAGTATAGGCATCACACTACCATGGAATACAATAGGTTAGGTAATGGACGACTCGTACAAAAAAATCTATAAAAAAATGCACTATAGTACCTAAATCAAATTATCTACACTCAGAGACAGAGGATAACCCCTAGAAAGGGAAACCCCAATATCATATACATACCTAGATCCAATAATATAAAGTCTATGAAAAGAGGAAAATCCCAAAAAATGGACCCCCACAACAGATGATAGCCTCAAGCTAAACCTTCCACCTTGTACCCATGGTGACAAATGATCACATTTTGACTGTCATATAGATATTTCAATAATCATTTCAAAACCATTCCAAAAATACATTCAAATTCCATAAAAAAGTTATTTTTTATATTCCCTTTATCAATAATCACTTAAAAACAATTTTTATTTTAAAGTCTATTTTTAGCACTCACAAATCATTCATTACAATTACTTGTATAAATTATTTTACAAATCATGAATAATATGGTTCATCAAAATAGGCTAGAGACCGAACCATCTAACTAAAAACATGGTTCACACAAACACACAATGGGATCCACAAACAATAGAAACCCAACGATGTTAGTGAAGACCCTAGCACCCAATACACACATATTAGGTTTGATTAAATTAAAAAAGAGATTTCGCAAAAAGATGAAATACCACATACCTCAACAACGAATACCCGCTACACTATGACCAACAAAGTAATGGCCTATGGAATTAGATCTCACAATAGATATTGGAAGAATACAATAGTAAAAACCAACATAGATCAATAGATTTGATAATGTAACCCAAGGGCACATCATGATCATGGATAATGAATAATCAGATAAATCGATAACCTAGAGAGACGCACCAAAACTTTAATGAAGATCTAATGTTGAACAAATCAATCCAGACGTAATGGAGAATCTAAAAATCATTGGGGATGTGTTTCATTTCGGGAGAATAGGGAAAAAAGTTAACCGAATGGGTGACAAGAAACCAAGAGGCTCCCTAAAACAACCTTTCACAGGTAATTACATGATGTGTAAATCCTTTAATCACCGTGACATAAATGGTTTTTAATTATTATTAGAAATCCATCAGCTCATATTTAAATTCTCTTATTTAAAACATTCATGACATGTAACTTCTCTTCACGAAGTGTAACCTTCAAATCATGAATCCTTTCACAAAATGCATCCATCGATTATTTCACATCATGTAACCTAGTTACACTGCATAAAATCCTCTTGGATACTATAGAAAAAGTCAGGTAATTCTAAGAGTCTATCAAATCAATGAAGTAACAATTATAGGTATCCTCTCAATTCCATCTCATCCTTATACATAAATTTAGAAAAGGAAACCCACAATGAGGTTAAAGAAATGCTTAAATTATTGGTAATGTGATGTTACAAACTCCCCACTATAACGAATTTCCATCCTCGAGAAGTCATGTAGAAGATATAATATATAAAAAAAGCTGAGGCTACTTCTCCCTCATCAACGAAAAACATTCCCACATCTCTTGAGAATCTGATCCATGTTTCAATTGTACTCTAACCAATTGAATCTACATCCCAAGAATGACTTTCATATGAGAGTCACTAATTTTAATTGGTATCTCTAGAACATAAACATATTGATCTATCTCAATTTCTTCTTGATTTTGAATGTGAATAAGATAGGGGTGATACATCTTGAGCTATGAAATTTGGAAAAAAGCATGAATAACCATAAAATAAACAAGAAATGCTAACTGATAAAGAAACTGTTAGATTTGACCAGTGACCATAAATGGTCCAACAATTCTCAAAGACATCATTACCTATTTTCTAAGTCGAAAATGACCTAATCGAGGAGAAATTCTCAAGAAAACCCAATCGCCAATAGAAATCTATACAGGACGATGCTTCCAATACACTTATGATTTATTTTTACTCTATACTATAACTAGACATTGAGGTACATCATCAATCATTACCAACATATATTGAACCAAACATGGTCCAACTAAAGATACTTTTCCCACCTCTACCCAACAACGATTTGATCTACATGGACAAACAGGCAATACATCAAAAGAAAATATTCTTATCAATGAATGATAACTATTATTGTAAAAAAACTGAACCTATCCCAGATAGCGATCCCATGATCCACCAATGTTAGGAGCACATGCATGAAACATATCATCAAAGATCTAAATTACTCATTTTGTATGACTATCTATCTGTGGATGGTAAGTTGTTCTCAACATGACATGAGTTCATATTTCATCTTATAGACTTATCCAGAACCATAAGGTAAACCTAGTATCCCTATCCAAAACAATGGTTGAATTTCACCCATGTAACCTCACAATCTCCTCCATATATAGCTTACCCAATTCATCAAACCTAGTTATATCCTTGATCGTAATTAATTGAGTAGACTTTATCAACCAATAAACAACCACCTAGATAGAATTATTACCATAGGTAGTCCATGGTAATGCAAAAAAATTAATAGACACCTCATCCCATTACCAGACCGGCTCCAAAAGAAGCTGAAGGAAACTATAGGTTTTTATGTGCTTTGGCATTATCCATTGGTTGGTGTAATCGCAAGACACATAATATGAAATTTCATGCTTCATTCCCAGCCTCCAAAATCATTGTATCAAGTCATAATACATCTTTGTGTAACCTATATGACTGACCCATAAAAAGAAATGATAATTAAACAAGAATAAACTCCTCACAGATGATGGGAACACAAACCAATTCCCAAAGAGGATCATACAATCTGAAGAAAGAGAGAAACCATAAATATTCTCCCAACCATAAAGTATTTCTCAAATTTTACTAAACTAAAAATCCTATTACTCTTCCACAAGATAAACTCTAGAATATATGGTGATAAATGAATACATTTCATAGACAAACATGAAACATCCTTTGATGCATCTCTGTGTAACTAAGAAAACATACCTATGAGATTCAACTCCTCATTCGATTCCAGGATATCATGTGATGGTAATTTCCTACTAAGAGCATCTATAATGATGTTTCCCCTCACCTAGGTGTAGGTGATATTGATGTAAAATGTGAAAATCTATTCTACCTATCACATCTATCTAAGATTTTATCCATTTTGAGAAAAGAAATACCTCAAAATCATATGATCATAGACGCATGTGATCCTTTACCCAAAAAGATAGCGATGTCAACATTTAAGAGCATGCATAACCACCCTAATATCTAAATCATGAGTTGGTTAATTATTCACATGTAGTCAATGCTGATGCAAGATATAAGTTACCACATGGTCATCCTGTGTAAGAATGCATCCCAAACCTGTACTAGATGCATAAAAAACTTGATGTATCCCTTACTGTGATCAGGAATGATCTGAATAGGATCCAATGTCAAAATTCTATTCAGTTCATGAAAAGAAGACTGGTATTTCAAATCCCATGTGAATTTCATCGCTTTCATGGTAAGAGTAGTCAAAGGTGAGACCAGCTTAGTGAAATTCATAATGAAATTTTTGTATTATCTAGAAATACCAAGGATGTTTTGTATCTCAAATACATTTCATGTTTCCTTCCATGAAAAAAAACCTTAACCCTCGTTGTATCAACTAATAATCCATGTTTAGAAATATTATTCTCTAAGAACATCACTTATTAAATCTAGAAACTAAATTTCGAAAGCATTTCAAATATATAGTGACTTCTCAGAATTTCCAGAACCAAACTTAGATGGTGCACTGGCTCACACTCGGTGTTTCAATAAACCAGAATATCATCCACAAACACTACAACAAAAAATTAAAGATATTTATGAAATATATTAATGATCAAATCTATTAAAACTACAATAGTGCTAGTCAGAAAAAAGGCATCACAATATATTCAAAGTGGCCAAACCTGCTCTTAAAAGTTTTCTTAGGTATATCAGACTTCTATAATATGTTTTGATGATAACCTGATCAAAGATCAATCTTCAATAACCAATTATTCCCCTTTAAATGATCAAATATATCATCCATATGACGAAAGGGATAATTGTTCTTAACTATTTCCTGGTTCAAATTCTTATAGTCCACACACAATAGAAGTGAACCATCAACCATCTTGGTAAAGATAATAAGAGATAATCAAGGGAAAATACTAGGGGGAACAAAACTTATTTCAAATAGGTAATCTGGCAGAATTTTGTACTCTTTTATCTCCACAGATACCATATGATAATAATGTGTCAATATTAACTAAATACCTGGCACAAGTTCAATCATAAATTAATCCTCTCTTTCTAGAGGAATAATGGAGAAGTATATTGGGAAAACATTAGAAAAGTCTCAAACAAAAATAGAAATATCAAGAATAGAAGAAACAATATTGGGATCAAACACAGAAGCTGACAAAAACTCTTATGATCTGGATGGGAAGGCCTTACATGTCCTTATCTCGAGTCCCACTACCCCTGAAACACATGAGATCTCCCATAGGCTGTAAGAAAAGAAACACGCTAACAATAACAATCAACCTCAAATCGATGAGAAACATTCCAAACCATATTGATAATAATTTCAAACGTATCTAGATCAAGAATGATAAAATCCTGGACCAAATATACATTGACAATCATTAATGAATAAGGACACTGAATCACCTACTCTCTCCTCTTTCAAAGAGGTGTTTCAAACTCCATTATAAAGAAAATAGGTTTTATTGTAAGCTTGATAATATAAAAAAAATTAAGATATGAATGAATGAGAGGCACGAATATCAAATAAATCAATTACTAATTAATATGAAATAAGGATTTACATCTAACTATCCCTGGACCAGCAGAAAATTCTACTAGACACTCATATACTGTGTGAAGGTTATTTATTCATGATGCCAATGGCTGGAGCCCTATAGTCCTTAATGATTCTGACTACATAGTAATAGCCTTGGAGCTGAAGAACCCTAAAAAAATAAGGCATAGTCATATCCATACAGAAATGTTATAAATTACCAACACATCTATAACTATTTCACATCTTCGTAGGTCCAAGAATTTTTTTGGGTGTGTTTAACCTTACTGTACTGATATCAAGTCAAAGTCACACTTCTAGCTATAGAAGACGGTGTGGAGGAGGCCCGCTGTTGAGACCGAACACCAATACTTCTACTAGAATCCTACCACTTCTTCTTCCCATGCATGCCACTAAAATATTCTCTACATTGAAGAGAATGGTCGAGAAAACCAACCTTGCCTACCAAATCAATCTCCAACAAGATAGCTATATCTTTTATCTCCACATAGGTAGAATGTTTCAACATAAAAATTTGGGTTAGGATATCTGGTTATAAACTCTATAGGTAATTATGATCCTTCAATTGTTCATTTTTCACCACATTCAAGAAAAAAATACAAGATTAGCAATCCAATTAGTGTATGCTGAAACTGAACGCTCTCCCTCTTGTAAGGACCAAAAAAATATCATTTAATACTAGAAAACCCGTATGTAAAAACTGAAATTTAAAACCAACACCAAAACTAACACTAAAAATCCTATATTCCCATTGTAACTTGAGTCTCATTATAATAAGAGTTTGCCAATCACTTATCGCAACATACCTCGCATGGCCCAAAAATTGTATCTCAAGTCTAACAAACATCCCAAGACAATGACTCCAGAGGATAGACCACATGTGATTCCAAATTGTAACAATCTGACCAATGTTACACTCAATCCTAGTACCAAGCCTATTATGTCACAAACCCTAAGGGCATTCGCAATCCCCATGGGCTGGAGAAAATCACCCAATAATTTAACAAAAAACAAGGGGGAATGATTTACCACAACTTGAACAAAAAATAGGGAATATATATACATGAAGGGAAAAAAATAAAAGAAAACTAATGATTATATTCCATATTAGAAAAAAGATAGGGGAAACCAAAAATCTATAGATGTAGCCAAAACTATAAAGGATAGGTCCAGTTATATATGACTATAACCAAACAACAACTCTAAAGTATTGTGTGGATGAACTCCCGGTATCTCACTACTAGCTACCCAAGCCATTTGACACGAAACCTCATCGCCTCACTATAGTACATTGCCTTTCCCTAAAATGGAATACATATAATGTTATATTCACCACCAAAGAGGTGTGTAGGGTTTGAGCTAACAATCTTAATATGATCTCAACTAGGTGTTCTATAATAATTCATGTATGCACATTTTAAATAAAACATGGCATGATAATCAGTATGGAATTTTTATAGAAAACATGGTAAAAATATCCCTTTTTATCAATGTTCTATAAAAAAGTTTGGTATATCAATTTCAAAGAACATTTTTCATATCATCATTCACCAGAATAAACATGCATGTTGAGGCTAAAAAATTCCACAACCAAGAAATATGAAAAAATAAGAATAAGAATAGGCATAAAAACTACCTTGGAATACAATATGTCAGAAAAAAACTACTCATACACAAAAATCAATGAAATTGTGTACTATAACACATGAAGCCAATAAGTTATACTCCAAGACTATAGAGACACCCTAGAAAGTGAAACCCTGTTATAATATACGTACAAAGATCCAATAATCTATACTCTAGGACAATAGGAAAACCCCAGAATGTGATCCCCCAAAATGGATGATGGCCTCAAGATAAAATTTCAACTTAGTACTCGAGGTAACCAATTTTATTATATTCACAATCATCTCAATTTTTCAAAAATCATCTCAATACCACTTCAAAAATTCATTAATATGATTTGAAAATACACTTTTCCCATTCCATTTATCAATAATTAGGGAAACAAAATTTATCTTTTAAAAACACTTTCCAACACAAACAGATCAATCAAGAAAATTACTTATACAAATAAGTTTATAATTTAGAAACAGTGAGCTTCATCAACATAGGCCAGATATAAAACCAACTACATCAAATCTTCGGTTGCAAACACCCAAAACATGATCCACCAACAACAAAAATCAAACAACATCAATGAAGGCTCTTCAATCCAATCCAAAAATCATAGGATTTATTCATTTGAGAATGAGGGTCAGAAAGGATGAATAAATACCACATATGTCGATCATGAACACCCGTCGCACCATAAAAAACAAAGGAAAAACTTCCAAAATGAGATCACACAACAAATATTGGACGAATAAAAGAAAAAACACCAACTTAGATGAATAGATATGATAATGAAACCCAACAACTCTACCATAATCAATGATAATGAAGAAGCGGAAAAATTTCTCACTTAGGGAGACGATAAAAACTACGATGAAGATCGAACACCAAATATATCAATTTGAAAGGAATACTATCTCCAAAAATCCATGAAGAGGATTTTTGGATCAAGAGAAAAGGAAAAAGGAGGATTTAATGGGAACAAGAAACCCTAGCTTCACACTAAAACATTTATGCTCGGGGAATTACAGAACACACAATTCCTTTAAAAACCATGAAATCCATGGTGATTAAGTACATCAAATAATCCATCACATCAGATTTAAAATCCATTTTTTTAAAAAATTCACAACATGTAACTTTTCATCACGATGTATAACCCTTCACAATGTAAATACGTTCATGACCTGCATCCAATGACTCTTACACATCGTGTAACCTAGTTTCATGGCCTAAAATCCTCTTACATCCTATAAAAAATCCATTTAAATATAAGAGTCCATCAAATCTCTGAAATCTCAATTATAAGTATCCTACTAATTCATTATTGTATGCATATAGACTATGAGAAAAGGAAAACCAATATTAGGTAAAAGAAATACCTGAATGTTCTATAACAGGATGTTACATATGTGTTTCATGTGAGAGAGAATAGGGCATTATGCTAACCAGTTCCCAACTTCATTGGATAATGATGATGATCAACATCATTAATCTATTAAATAAAAGAAAAAGGAAAGTTACACATGATCTCTATTTAAAATATGGTGTATGAAAATGATTTTGTGGAATGATTTAGTGTTTATGTATTATAATTCAATAATAATGTTGTGGAAGTACATTTATAGTATTATGGAATAATGAAACATCTAGGTGTGGTCTACTATAGTTATTCCATAAGGATATAAGAGAATATATTAAATGGTTCTGATAAATATGAATAGTGACTGAGGTGATAAATTGATGTTCTGTGAAAAGATAAGATTATGGGTAGGATAACCCTTAATATAAGAATGATGATGATATAAAAATATTTGGACAATGATTTGTTGAATATGAATAAGTAAATTGGATTGTAATGATTATCTTAGAACTGATTAAGAATTTTTAAAAAGTTTTTTATGCTATCATAAATTTAGTTTATAGCTTATTTAAATAATAAGAAGGAAAAAATTCATGTTTTCAATAAGTATGTATTGTTATAGAGAATACATGACGAAAAATTCACATGTTTGGAATGTGACCAATAAAAGATACCTTATGATATATGAGGGGAAAATGTTAGGTCTCTTTAGTTCTCCACTTTCTAATGTTTTGGATTTTCTTTTTTCATAATGATTGTTTGGTTATCCATTTATGGAAAGTTTGAGTTATACTTCAGAATAAGTTTGTTAGAATAAAGTATTATCTCACCATAGGAGGACTTATGCAAATTTTATAACTTGTACTAACCATTTTGTTGTGATAAAAATAGATAGAATAACCTTACATCCTATTTATGGATCACAAGATCTACTAACAGCAATGGAATGAAAAATTCAACATGATAATTTTAAATAAGAGATGAAGTTGAAATTTTTGAGGCACAACTAATGGTGAGATTATACGTAAATCAAGTATATCTTCTCGTGAAAATTATTCAAGATTATGAAAAGGTATCATGATGTAAAAGGGTATCCTATTATCATAAATTTATTTATAACAATGAACTCTTTAAAGTTTCTTTAGTTTATTGTTTGGTTATTGTTAAATATCTCTAGATCACTAATATTCTGGTGATCAGTGATATTTACCAATCTCTATGATTATTTTTTCTTTTCCTCCATGCCCAAATATTCACTTATGTTATACAACATAGAGACTATTACATCATTGGAAAAATATTATTTTCCAAATATTTATTTTTAAATGAAAATTTTAGACATTATTTTAATTATGTGGGTTTCTATAAAAGAAACATTCGGGTTTTAATCCTTTATAACCCAGACAAATTTTGAAGGAAAAATTCATTTTAAGGGGGGTAGAATGTAACTGCCCAATACTTTTATGAAAAATATTTTCTTGTTATTGGATGTATTGTGTGGGATTATACACCAATATAATCATGTGATAAATTCAACACCTACTAAGATTTCAGTATACACAAAACTATGCTTAGCATTTGTTACACACAATTTCAAGTCATTTTAATAGATTTCATTTTACGCAAGAGTGAGTTTAAGATAAAAAACTAAATATTATTACAGTATATTACAAACTATACCTTATAATGGTAGATATTAAAAATATTAACTTCATTATGAAAATATTTCTTGTTGGGAAATTGATTATAAATGAAAATAAGACACTTTTTAAAGAAAAAGGATTATTTTCTGAAAAAACTATTTGATTAAAAATAAGTGATTTTTGAAAAAATAAAATCTATCTTGATTGATTTTATATATGAAATATATATTTAATATATAAAATAGAATTTATAAAATTCATCTTATTTAATTTCTAGAAATGATATAAGAACAAAATCAATTTTCTAGCTAAAAGATGTATTTTAAAAAAACTGCAGTTTTACCACCTTTTGAAGGAAAAAACATTTTCAATATAGTATATTACTATTTAATATATTCTATTTAACAATGTAAACATATTATTTAAAATTGGGATATAAAAATATACATTTAATAAATTTTTGATATTTTTCTATAAGTTTCATATTTTGATGAATAATAAAAAAATCACTAAATTTTAATTCAAAAATACTATTTTCATCGAAATAATTTATTTGATTAAGTTATATTATTTAATGGTTTTAAATTATAAAAGTATTATATTTTTATAATTAAATATCAGGTTGGGCATTTGTATTAATTTTACATTGAATTCAGATGTAAAATCATTTCAATCTTTTGCAATGTTTTAACTCTTATAACCAGTTTTCTCATTCCAACAATTATTTCAAATTAATTATTGAAACTAATAAATTTTAAATCATAAAAAGTAATTTCTTATTTTTAATCATTACTACCAAATTATATAGGTATCTTTCTTTTATTGTATGGCATATAGATAGTATCTTCTTTAATTTTTATTAATACAGTAAAAGAGTAAATCAGGTAATTAAAGGTAAAAGTAATTTGATATAATTTCCCTAGCACAATAATATAATTGGATGAGTTTGTATCATCCTAAATCATACTTGGGTCTAAATTTAATATTTAAAATCCACTTCTATTAGATTAAGACATTTTATATATTTTATTTATGGAAAAGTTAAACATGTCTTACTCAAATATTAATCAATTTATCATTTTAAAAGTAATGCTATACAGATAATAAATTCAACAATAAATACCCATTTAAAATATAAAATATTTTTTACTTTTCATGGTAATTCATTTGTAATTTTTAGGAAATAAATACCCACTTTAAAGTCTTATACATTGATAATGAAAAAATTATTTAATTGTGGAAAAATCAGTAAAATAAGTTTTATTAAATGATAATTACTATTTAAAGTCCAAAAAACATGAATTTTTTTATGTTATATATCAGCCATTATAATCCATTTACCTATTTATTATCCATTTGGAGCCATATAGAAAATATTATGACACTTATAATATTTTATTTAAAGCCATGCTAAAGTTGTTGCAATCATGTTTTAATAAATATAACATTTTAAATATAGGATTTTCTAAGAGATATATTATACTATAAGTATTATTATGAAATATAAAGGATTTATCTTCATCATTGTATTTTTTGAATTTTATAAAATAAATAAATATAATAAATACTTACACAAAATTGATGTAGTTATTATTTTATTAATGGAAATATCAAATTAATATTATTAAAAATATGAAAATAAATATAATTTCGAATGATTCATATATCCAAAAAAACTAAATTTTATTGACCACATATTGACATAATAAAATATTTTATTCTAGCAGAAAATATTATCTTGATATTTTTAAATATCCAAGAAATGAGAATTTTTAAAATTGACAAAATTAATATTTTTTCAAAATAATTCATTATTAAATTATTTAAAAATCATAATTCCATTATAAAAATATAGAATAATTTTTATATGGTGGAAAATGTTCTTAATTATTTATTATTGTTCTATTTTATATCAAATAAGTGAATATTTTACCCATTTAATATTGAAATACTACTTAACTTAGTTGAAAATTAAATACAATAACTATGTAACAATGAAGAGAATATAGATTATATTTATTTAAATTATTGTATAAAATTTATTGGTTGATGATATTACAAACATATATCATGTAATCTTAAAAACGGAGACATTTTTTATGTTTTTGGATGGTTTTTTATTTTATTATAAATTTATATTTTTTGATATTCGAAAGGTTCCACTCACCTCAATTATAAAGGAGAACCTCGTACCTCATTTTTTCACTTCACATTAAGCCTTAAAGTTCAATAATACCCTGCCAGTTTCCCTGTTTAAACATCATTATTCACATTATAGAGGTGTTTTTTTTCAAAAAATACCAACTCTAGTGCCTTATGTGTATATCTATAGGGAGCTCGCTGAAGCAGGTTTGGTTATAATACATACAAAGGAACCTAGTCATAAGGTAATGGATAATTTCTCAATCTCATTATTATCTGATATTGTTTTCACTTAAGTATTTTTTGAGGTTTATTTATCATTCATTTCCATTTTTTCTAAAAATGATTTCCCCTTTGTTTACTATACTCATTTGTATATTTAAATTCATGTTTTTAAATTTTTAACTTTTTACTAAATGGTTTGAAAAGAATCTTCCATTAATTTTCTGAACATGGTACTCTATGAATTTTCCAACATAAGTATGAGAAGAATGTTTTTAACTCATAATACTTGAATAGTTTTTATTATTTAATAATTAATTATTTCTATGATTAATCCCTTAGATTGTTTCATGGCTATCTTTAAAAAAATTATTATCTTTTAATGTTATTCGATATTTTAAGGAAATTTTATTTTTGTTGAAGAAGAAAAGATATTTTCTTCATGAATCAATTTCAAGTGTTTTATTTAAATTATTTTCCATAAAAGATGACATTATTTAATAAGGATATGTTTCAAGTATAATATCCCTTTTATTACTATGACTGATTATGTTTATAATGAAAATATATTTATAAAATCCAGTCATTTTTATGGATTATTGTATGATGGTACAATGTTTAAGGAACCATTTTTATTTCATGGATTCTGATATTCTAAATTGTCTCTTTTTTTAAGGAAGAGATATGTATGATTTCATTATAAGATGGGTGGGACCTATATCTCCCTCCATTGCATTGGGTAAGGATGGGTAACTCATGAGGTATATATTTTATGTGTGAAACTGATTTCATATTCATGATTATATGCATAGACCTAGTTTACATGTCCTCAATTTTATGAGTGAAATTGGTTTCAATGTCCATATGTTTTTTCAAGGGTATGATTTCATTCCCTTAATCAGTGAACGTGTTACTATTTATACATGTTCACAAACATACAAGCTGACATGTATACTATAATTTCATACCTTATATCAATTTTATTATTTTAGTATTTACATTATTTGATTTCCTTATGAATAAAGTTTACATTTTATATGTAGGGAATTATCTTCTAATGTAATTATCAAATCCTCATACCCTTTATGCTTAGGTTTATGTTTACATATCACCCTTGTTTCCACTTACTGAGCATATGATCTCACCCCATTATATTATTTCATTATCTTATGTTATAAATAATTGTTTAAGGTAGGGATACTAAAGGGGAAGATATTTATGGGATATTTTAAAGATATTACTCCGAATTAGAATATTGTGTTTGATGTTTCCAAAGGCACTAAACTAATACGGTGTTTGAACATTCCCACCATCCCCACACATGTGTGAACACATCCATTATGTCCATGCCTAATAATATTTGGAGTTATATGAATATAAATATGCATGGGAGGGAGATATATGACCCAACCCACCATAATCCATATATATGTTTTCTGATTGAAATAAAACAAAACCACATATTAAATTATTTATATAAAAAAGAATTAGTGCCTTAAACATTTGAATAAGATAAACATAAAAATCATATGATATTAATATATATTTTCCATACAATGATTCATAACATAATAACATATATATGGTGATTAAAATATTACTACATATAAGAAAAATCTTGGAGTAATAATTTAAGTGAAATTACAAGAGTTTTCAAAAAAAAATAAAACATTTTGAAAATAGATTAGTATGAAATTATATCATTATTTTTTTTGAGAAGTTAAGATCATAATTATTGGATATCTAATTATAAATAGGTCTAAATAACTGATTCTTTAAAAGAAACAAATTTTAAAAATGTATAAGTGAAAACCCACTGAATATTTGTACTTTTAAAAAAATCATAAATAATTGAATCTTTAAAAAAATTATCCAAATATATTTTTTAGTGGATAATAAAACCTTTTATTTTCAATTCATATAAAAACCATTCAAAAAACGTTTTCTAACATTTTCAAAAAAACATAAATAACTAAAATGATAAATAAAAAATTTATTTATATCTAAATATATGGAATAAGGGGACCGTTGGAGATAAAAATAATATGATTTTCTATTAGGGGAAGGATATTATTAGTGGAATGTAAAAATATAGATAATTAAAAAAATCCTTTAAACATAATGGAAATTAATCTTAATATAATACTATTTTAATAAAAAATTAGAATCGTTAAAAATAATAATAAATTCTAATGAAACATTATTTATCAATAAAATAAGGTTTATTACATCCTAAATTGACCATAGGTTTTAATATATCAATCATGAAACAATATAGAAAAAGATGAGTGATTATGATCCATGGATGAGAATTGAATCACGATAAACCCCTTACAACTTTGGTAATTATTGAATCAAACGACCATGGAATTTTGATGATAATATGGTTATTATATACCATAAATTTATCCATCAGTTATTTCAAAATATATTCTTTTGTATTATATATAACATAAAAATAATAAATTGGTAAAAACATTAAAACATATCTAAATGAAAAGAATGTGAGAATAAAAATCATACAAACATTTAATCCTTTGAATCAAAATCACAAGAGAGAATGAATGTTGAGAAAAAAAATTTTAAATCATGAAATATATTGAAGTAATGATATAAAATTAAAATTATGTAGTATTTTTACCCTAAAAATGAAATATGGTTTATAGCATAAACATCTCTCTATGGATTTAAATTCCAGTCAAATAAACCATTACCATATCAGTATCATTTGAATTGAAGGAAATAAAAATAAAGAAAATGATATGGATCTTAATATCCCATTAATCTCATGAATATTTAAAAATAAAGTCTTTATTTATTAATCCAACTATATAAAATATATGAGGGGGTGAAATTTTATACATGTCTCGTGAATTTAGAAATAAGACAAACTAACCCTTACCTCAGTTCCCCTCTTAGTCGAATAACCTATAACCTCATGTAAAACATAAATATCTATCATAATATACTATTTTATAACCGTATTCACACATAAAACTATTTATATTTTTCATTTTTAATCATTTTAGAAAAGTATAGTAGTTAGTTTTAACCTATTTTCCCTCATCGCGTGTTTATAGTTTTTAAAGTTTGTAGTGTTTTGTTGAGGTGATATCAGTGATTTTTCTACATCTGAAGTTCATCATTAAAATTTTATTAATGTAAAAATTATTTACATATTAAAATTATTTATTATTTTTCATTTTCCATTAATTACTACTTCAGTATTTATCATATAATATGAAAGTGAGGATAAACATTTTTCAGGGATTTTTAACTATGCAGAGAGTGTCCTTAATTTGTGAGTTAAATAATGATTACCTATTTCTAGAAAAAATATGAAATAATTAATTATATATTTATATTATATTCACTCTTAATTATTTTTTCACAATCATCCATGTCATAATGTTCTATAACTGTTCAAGGTATTGGTGAAACCAACCCAAACCAAAAAATGCTTTAACATTATTGGTGAGTATAGTTAAGGAGATATTGAGTTTTACATAATATAATAACAACATAATAAGAAGTAGATTATTTTAATTTTTTTATAAGTTTAATTTTTTTAATATTTTTAATAAATAGATTAAAAAATATCTAAAAAATGTGAAAAATATTCTTTATAGAGGTGGTTGTCGACACGCCACATGACTAGCATTTCCTTTACTCAAAAAGTGATAGCAGTGGAGGTGGATTGTGAATAATGATTTTATAATAAAAAAACATTATATAAATAATATTTATTAAACAATTACATCATTAAGTCATTTAATGAGTGGTGGAGATGAAAAACAGAAAGTATCTCTTCATGGAGACATGAATCCTTGCACATAAAGTAACGACAATTGTTGATTTTCTTACTAGATGTAAGAGAATAAATAATGGTTTACCTATGTCATAAAAAATATCAACAATCAAGTTATTATTATTATATTATTATACTATGTTGATGGTTTGATTATAATGTAAATAATAACAAATAAATGTTAGGAAAGATGTATTACTAATGTGGAGACCTTGAACTTCCTCTCGATGAAAGGATTAAATTTTATATATTTATTATAATTTATGGTAAAAAATAGAATTAGTGTGTGTAAATTAATTATAGGATAGGAAATTTTAGAAGCATTTCATTGAAATTTCGAAATAGAAGTGAGGTATGGAAATGGAGGAACTTGTCCTCCTTTTATAATTGAGGAAGAGGGATTTTTCCTTGAAAAATATTGGAAAGGAATGAATTTTAAGTGAGTTGGGTGGAAAAAGGTTTGTAAGAGATATATTTGAGAATTTAAAAGTGAAAAACATATCTCTAGAGTGTCTAATGTACATATTAATTTAAGAAAAATAGACAAAGATTAGATTAGTGATTAAAAAACATATTATTATTAATTAAATATTAATCTTGTTAATTATTTTATTACTAAAAATATAAGTAGTTTTTATAAAAAAAACATCAATGTTATTAATCCAAATTCAGGGTCCATTTATCTTAATTCACTTTATAAACTTAAAAATTTAACTTCTAATTCAAAACATATAATGTGTTGAAAAACAAATATTTTTCAATAACAACTGTTTTAATCATTAAGGGTTATTAGTCTTATTTATCATCCAATACCGATTAAAGGATTTTTAATTAATTTGTATATATTTTTAAGAATTGTTTTATATTTTTAATTAAAAATGGTTCATTTAATTTTAGAAATACACTATATTTAGAAAAGTACTATGATTTTAAAAATTAATCATTTTACTCTGGTGACTAATATATATATAGGGTAACATAATATTTTATACTAAAAATAAATTGAAATGTATTAGATAATATATACCCACCTATTTAAAATTTTAAATCCATTACATTATATTCAATTGATAAAAAATAATTTTTAAATACTAATATATAAGGTATTTAAAAATATTTTTTGAGAAAATATTTCATATCTTATGAAATATAGAATATAGATTGTTAATTCAAACATTATATTTTAAATTATATAATACCACTTAAAATATTCATTTTTTCATTATATTACTTCATATGTTTTAGTTTATAAAGTATTTAGTATTTTCAGAAATGATATTTTTCACAATTCACATAAAAAATTTATTTTAGAAAAGTTCCGATAATTTATCTTATGATAATATAACATATATAAATCCAAAAATGATATTATTTTAATATAATCAACATCAAAAAATTAAAAAAAATTAACATTATAATAAAATCATATTGTATCATGAATAAAAAAAATTTAATCATTTTTTGATATATTAACTATCATTCTAAAAGTATCTCCATTCATTAATATATCAAAATTAGATATTAAATAATTTATAAAACAAAATTTATTAATAAAATGTTGTATTGTATGTTTTTGTGATGTACTAATTATGATTGTTGTTTGTAGAATATTTTTAATTATTTCTCATATATACACATATATATTCATTAATACAAATTTCATAATTCCATTACCACTGTTTATACCTGATAATTATAAGGCCACCGTAAGATAGTCAATATTTTATTGGATTTTAGTTTTGGGTGGGGATTAAAACATAGAAAACGTTTTTATTTATGGATAAAAGGTTGGTTTTTTACAAGAATACTATATCTCAATAGGACAACATGAGGAATGATCTTTCCCACTATTCAATATATCTTGCAAGCTAAGACCCAATAGTTCAGAAGGCTCAACCAATCACACCAATGAACTCAAACCCCCCCCCCCATCAGATAGAACATGTAAGAAAGACTATCCATTATCTTGAATGAATAATCCCTATTCAAAATCCATGGTAGTCCCAAAAGAAATATCATAACAACCCTAAAGAGTGTTTTTTAATTAGTGCCATGACCTTCTCGATGGGAGTTTCCCAAACATATCAAAAGAGATTTTTCAAAAGCATTCATAAGATTTTTTCCATTCCAAACAATATAAACACCACTATGATATTTTTTTACAAACATATAAATATCACTACAAGGTTACATGTCATATTTCATCATAACCGCAACTAAGGCTTATGCTCATTATTTATTAGCATCCATATAGTTTATTTTCCTTATCATTTATTTAAAAAAGGAAATAATCATTTTTCCAACATCAAAACCAATCATAACTATCAATATACCATCAAATAACATTAATGGTATGGGTCCCATAGTGATAGTCATAGTCAACTATATCCATGTCTCACATACCTACATAGGGTAAAATAAGAGTTAGGGTAATGTCTCAGGTCCATTGGATCAATATATATGTAGATGAATCCTACTTGGGGGTTCCTTAGTCTTTTATAATTCATTATTAGAATAAATGATTCCTCGTGTAATGTCTCACTCCTTAGAAGGTTCATATGAAAACACAGTCTCACTAACAACATATGATATGGTATATCAACAATGATATAAATAGGTGGATCCTACACCACCTAAATGTCTAGTTTCATGCCAGGTTGGTCCACACATCCAAATTATTAATAATATATCCATGAAATACCCACATTGGTAGTCACATATCATGGGGAAGGGACAATGTTCCTATGGTCAAGTCAATGATCCAAAATATCAAAGGTATATATAGGGTCGTGAATAGCCCACACGACCTACTATTCTAAGTCACTAAACCTCTTCAATGAGGTCTGAAGGGTCTCTTAAATGAGGGTCACTAATCAAAATAACTTCTATCACAACCCTCAAGGGGGCCATATGTTACAGGGAATCAAAAAAATAATGAAGGAATCAATAATTGAAAACTGATACAAGAAAGATTGTACTCAAGTGTCCATCATGGATGTTGAAACATACTTGGTCCATAGTTTCTCATATATATTTAAAAAATTATGTGAAAATTATACAATTTAATTTAAAATATTAAAATTCAATTATTAAACATGGGTCATTAATCCTTAATAGTGTCACCCAATATTTTAATACATCATTATAGAAGCATAAATCCATTAGGAATGTACCAATACCAACTATCTCAATTGTATCAATCCCTCTTATTGGCTCAATTCCCAATATATTTTTTTTAATCCAGTCTAAGAATAATTTTGGGTTGACAATCCATAAACCCTCTATTTAAGGATCTAATACATTACAATCATTTCCAATCAATTAATTATATCTATTATAATTAATTAAATAATTTATTCAAAATCTGCATATTTCCGAAATTCACATAGGGTGATTCCCATATGCTAGATTAATGAACAACGACACAAGAGTGGTCTGTAGAGAACTCCCAACATAATTTCCTAAAAATTACCTCATTCAAAATAAAAATTTCATTTCTAAATTAAATTAATTTAAAATAAATAATAGAAATATTACTAGGGTGACCTACCAAAAAATGATACATGATGTTGTGCGGATATTGTATCAGAAAATCATCATAGGGAGATGGGTATAACCCCTATGAAATCTAGATAATTCCACCATGATCTAGTTGAAACATAGAAGAACCCTACCATAGATAATGAAAAAATTTGAAAAATAATGTGATCAATGGTGGAAAAAAGAGACTAATAAATACCTTCAATCATTAGAAATCACTACAAAACAACCCAATATCAAGGGGGTTTGATGGTGGAGAAGGGAGGGGAGGGGGTATAGTTTCACATAATTAAATAGAGTTGAAGAGGGGTTGACATTATTAAAATATCTATGGATAATTTGAAAATTTTCTCCCTTATATAAACCCCATGGACTTGCTGGTGGCTCTCAAGTTGGGTGATTCTAGGGCACCGACTGGATGGTGATCCCAATAATGGAATAAGGCCAATACATATGAAATTTATTAGCTAATGGTTAGAAATTCTTATTTTTTCGTTCTAGGATACTATAAACCTATAGTTTTTCCACAAAACCTTCCTATGATACTCACTTCTAGCTACCTTAATCCTTTTAATTCCAATATCATGTCTCATCATCCTTTTTTTTATGTTTTCAAATTATCAAAATTCTTTTCTAAACTTTTTTTCAGAATAATGAAGCTCAACTAAAAAAAGGTGAATTCCCATTTTTAATTTTCAATCCATACAATGAAGGTATATTACAGACTCCCCACCATAAAACTTTTCATCCTCATGATGTCTTTATTGTTATCCAATAACATCACCTAACCTACACTAGTCATCAAATCCATCCCAATTATCCGCATTCTAACTATGAATTGCTAACATGCTCTCAGAGCGAAACATTTTTCATAAGGAACAAAAAACATTATAACAATATCCATCACTCAATTTAATATTTTAAAACCAAATAAAACATCCTATAACAACTATTCTTCCTAATGAATGATGGTTTAGACACCCATTTAATCATCCAAATTATTTAACTCCCCACCCTATAAAATATATCTAAATTATAACAATGATATGTGGAACCTCACTACCATTAGAATTGCTGACCTATAAAAATTCTTAGTGGTCTGATTACCCAATTGACATGGTTCCCATCACATTATTTCAAATACATGTGATAACAATAGTCAATGTTTTTATTGGATCACATTTCACAATTGTATATAAAAAATTATGTGGGGTATTTATTAATGAAAAACCCCAAGATAAGCAATATTTTCCATGAAAATATTCTCTTAAATTCCAAAATAAAACTTTCATATCCAAAATGAATCTATTGATGTTGTTTTCTTCTTGCTGTATCCAATTACGCACAGAAAAATTGATTTGGACACATTTATCTAATATGTCTAAAAAATGGGTTGTCTTCAGTCATCGACAATTCATCAAAACAAGTTATCATGGTTCATTAAATACTAAAGGCTTTCCGTGATCAATATAACACACTCAAAAATATCAAATCATAAATATTAATGACATTTTGTGGTAAATATTAAACAGAACAAACCTAGTTATCATACTCTACCACACCATAAGCACTAAAGGACCTCAGACCCAATCATATTATGTACATCTCAAAAACACATTAAACAAGATAACAATTCTTTATATACATCTAGAGTAATTCTTAATTTTACAAATTGTATTCAATGAAGAATATAGATTAAAAAATAGACATTTATTCCTTATAATTGTATTTCCAAAATCATAATCAAAATTTTGGTTATGCACAGTCATGATCCTTCCCACATGATTTTGGTATCACTAGGGATGACATCATGCCCCCCAATATAGGTATGCCATTTTTTCTACATTACTAGTACTAAAACTTGATCTCCATGGGTTAAAACCATTCCATCACAAATACTTGATGACCATCCATGGTGAAAACCGCTAAAACCAAATAATCATGGAGAAACATTAATTATCACATGTTCCCAACCCATAGATTTGTCATCCACAAAATATATATTATTTCAATTCATAATGCGGATCACCAGTATCACTAATTTTTTAGTGTACCCCAAAATATTTGGATTTTATTATAATACTTAAATAGAAAAACATTATCATGTTCCTACCTATTATCACATAAGGTACCCCTCTAGAAAAACACCCATCATTACCTGCCCTTAGAATCAACATCATGATATATGTGGAACTCATCATTTCTTTCAAAACCAAAACCACCATCCATATTTGGATAAAACATGTAATCTCAATAATTTATAAATAAATTTTTACCATGTGTTACCACAAAAACATCATTGATCTCCTCCAAACACAGTGTATAATGACCCATACTTTACATATATTGTTATTACTTCAAAATTGAAGCACACTTATTACAACATATAACAAAACTAGGAAAGGACCGTATAGGTATAGTGTCTTTAGAAACTGGGAAACATAAACAACTGGTTCATAAAGCGTCTACAATGTCTCCCATTTATTTCATCATATCTATAGTCCCTTTTGGCATATCTTACTTAATAACCTTCTTCCTGAACTGGGGAAAGAAAACATACAAAATGGTGAGCTCAAATGCTCAGTAAGGGTAAACAAAAGAAATCTCAATTACATCATTCTCATAAGAACATAACTTTTGGAAATCTTAACATGCAGAAGAGATAATAAATTCATAACATGGGGTAAATCATAGTAGTGAAATTTAATCCCAATAATCATAACTTAAAACATGATACTTAGTGTCATACACACATAATCATAGAGAATCATTTCTTAGTAGTCAAGACTCATTTCCAACACTATCTTAGCAGACAAAGTCCATTTCTGAACCGAGTTCACTCCTCGTTTCAGTCCTGTTTCACTGAACCGGTTTAACCCTCCGTTCCAGCCATGTTTATCTCATGAGATATAAAATCTTTACCCAATGCATTGAAGGGAGATATAGGTCCCACCCATATCATAATGATACCATTCTTATGTGTTCCACAAAATCATAAATCATACATCATTGCATAACCCATGTAATAAAAATGGGATTCTTAAACATTGTGACATCATAAAACAATTCATATAAGATAGATGAATTCATAAAAATAATTCCATCACAACATAATCAATTCAATGTAATAATAGGGATAGAAACAGAACCCTATATTATCTTAGATGGAAAATAATTTTGATAAATTGCTTGAACTCCATTCTTGAGGAAAATATCCTTTCTACTTCGAAAACATTTTCCTTTCTTAACATGTCATAAAATTTTAAAATAAAAGAAGTTGATTAAAAATAAACTTGAAAACTTGTAAAGGAAGATTCTTGGAAATAATGTTTTAAAAATCCATTCATGTCGTATAAGTTAAAAAAACATTATTCTCATACTTTTGTCGGAAAAGTCAAAAAGTACCTCGTACGAAAAACGAAAAAAGATTCCTTTCATATCTTTTACTAAAAACTCAACGATGGGTAAAATTGGATTTAAAAAATTTTAGGTGGATGGAAACAATATTACATATCGAGGAAACATGGATGTGGATGATAAAATACACTTTAGTAAATACCAAAGTATAAACAATCTCGGATAAAATGAGATTGTGATATTTTCCCTTATCTTAGGTCTGATTTGCTTCGTAAGTGTCTGAACCTACTGTATAATAATTTAAATAATGTTATTGACTTATTCCAGAATCATAATCATTGTTATGATAACATATATGGTCATATTCTTAGCTTATTATTAGTAATATTTCATTGCTACTTGTTATTCAGGTGTTTATTACTTTTTGTTCTTATGCATGTTTTGTCGAATAAATTCTTATTCTTCTTTTTAGGTTACAGATACCTCATTTCTAGAATTTTATTAGTGTAATATATATCATATTCATTCATCCAGTTCATTTATATAATCATTATGCAATGAAGATCATGTAGAACGAGTCGCATCACATCGTGGAGACGGTATTCCGTACGTACGCACGAGCGATGATATCGTTCCCATGATCGTGGAATTGTATTGGAGTGTCTGTATACTATTTCAGAATAAATATCAATTTACAATAATCATATATATTCATTCTTTACACCATTATACCCATCCAAGTAAGGTGGTGGTGGAAAATAGATTACACCACGGCATGGAGACGGTATTCCATACGTATGCATGCGTGGTGATTTCATTTTCCATAGGATGGATAGATGGTGAAATAGGGTTGTTTCATACTTATAATGACATATCAGTATATGAGTGATACTGATGTTATTACTTAATGATGAAACAACTAAAGAAGAAGAGGTGGAAGAAGAAATAAAGATGAAAGAATCGGTAACAGACATTACCTCTTCTTTGAAGTGTTTCTTTGAGACCTCCTTTTAGGTCACTAAAATTGGTATTTGAAGAAAACCAGGACCTCTAGGATGTCTCTAGGGAAGTGGAGAGAAGACATTGGCAGAGTTTGGACTAGATTGAAGGCTCAAAGTGGTATGAGTAAGAGAGGGAGTAGGTGCCCTTTTATAAGGGAGGAGAGGGGCACCTTTGGAATAACTAAAAATATTATTTTATTATAATGCCAAATTCGGTTTTAAATAGCTCCAAATTGATTTATTTAGAAGATAAGGTGGGTATGGGTCTAAATCGTTTCATACAATAGAATTTTGACAAGTTTAGGTTCCTATTTTAACCTTATCATTTAGATTTAACATTAAGTTAAATAATTTTACTTTTACAGTGTCTTCTTGTGTTCTTACACTATAAGGTTAATAAACTTACAATAACAAGCCAAACGAACCCCAAGTTGTTTATTATTAATATATATAACCTTATATAAGTCATTTGGCCGAACCTTAGATTTTTATGAATAAAATAACAATTAATAATATAATATTTATTTTAAAAACTATTTTATGTCAATTTTGACACTATTTAGTAATTGATTTTTGTTAAAATTATAACAGAATGATTAGTTCGAAAAACGTTAATTACATGAATACTAACATGTCATATTAACCTATAAAATTAGTATAATTCATAAAAAGTCTCAAATTACATTTATTTGTGTATTTATAACATCAATTATGTCAATATTTCATTAATAAGATAATTATTGCATCATTGTTGTGTCATAAATAAATTAATTTATTTAATGTCTAAAAATTATAAATAAAATACCATTATGTTGAAACTCTTCTTAGATTTATAATGAATTTTTATAGTCGAATTTATCTTATGTATATCCCCGTATTAAAAATGATTTACTTATTAAACATTGATTTTAACTATTTTAACCCTTCTTTAAGTAAATTGATAATAAATTTCCTAATCTAATATAAGTGGGCCTAAATAGTCATATTTTATTCCTAAGGTTGTTTTTGGTCTAATTACACTTATCCAATAGAATTAGGACATGTGTTAGGGTAATAATAATATCATTTTTACCCTTAATTACCCTATTTACTTTTAACTGTGGTAAATAAAAGTTAAAAGTTACTATTCACCAAAAAAATTATTTTCATCTCATTGAACCACATTTTACTTACTGACATCAACCGTGTCTATCGGATTTTCGAAATTCCACTCACAGAAGCGGTAAAATTACGTTTTATGAAAAATTCAGTTTTTTTAACTACCACTTAGTGGTTTCACTATTCATCAAAAATTGAATGTTCTCAGAAAAATACCAAAATTTCACCCTAGGCTAATTTCGATATTCCAAATCCAAAAATGAAGTCTATTTTGAAAAATAAAATTTACAAAATTTCAAAAAGTTGTTATTACTATTCATAACAGCTAGTTTTAATAATATTTTAATAGCATATCGTTGTTTAGTGAAACTCGGTATTGCATACGACGCAAGCTATCGAGGAAGGTCGTGGTTGTGTGTAAAGAAAGCCAAGATAGTGTTGTGTGTAGTGAAAGATTCCTTTGATGATTTATAAAAACAAAATATTTCTCATAAAAGTCTCGAGTGTTACATTCTACCCCCCTTAAAATGAATTTCACCCTCAAAATTCGTCACTTTGTAATGAAAAGATGAGGATACCTCTCCCTCATCATTTCCTCAAGCTCCCACGTAGCTTCTTCTAATTGGTGGTTCCTCCATAAAACATTCACCAAGTGAGTGGTCTTGTTTCGTAGGACTTTTTCACTACGATCCAGAATCTCTATTGGTTGTTCTTCATAAGAAAGATCTTGCTCCAGTGGTACAACTTCTGAGTTGAGTACATGTGAAGGATCTGGTATGTACTTTCTCAGGAGAGATACATGGAACACATCGTGAACTTGAGAGAGATTCGGTGGAAGCGCCTATCGGTAATCTACCTTTCCAACACGATCCAGTATTTCAAAAGGACCGATATTTCTAGGGCTCAACTTCCCCTTCATTCCAAATCTCATGACCCTCTTCCAGGGAGATATTCGTAAGAACACTTTATCACCCACTTCAAACTCTAGGTCTTTTCTTCGGTTGTCAGCATAACTTTTCTGTCTACTTTGAGCTGCTCTTATTTGTTGTTGAATAGATCAGACCTTTTCTACCATCTCATCAACAAGATCAGGTCCTAATAGCTTTATTTCCCCAACTTCATCCCAGTAAGTTGGAGTCCTGCCTTTCTTTCCATAGAGAGTTTCATAGGGAGCCATTTGAATACTGGAGTGAAATTTATTGTTATAATAAAATTCCACCAAAGGTAGGTGTTGATCCCAACCAGCTTTGAAATCCATAGAGAAAGCTCTCAACATATCTTCTTGAGTCTGAATTGTTCTCTCAGACTGACAGTCTGTCTGAGGATGATAAGTAGTGTTGAAACTTAACACGGTATCCAGAGTATGCTGAAGACTTCACCAGAACTTTGAGGTAAACCTCGGGTCCCGATCAGATATAATAGAAAGTGGTACTCCATGCAATCTTACTACTTCCTTCACATATATCCTGGCAAGCTGATCCAGAGAGAAATCCTCTCTAATAGCAATGAAGTGTGCGGACTTTGTAAGATGATCAACTATGACCCAGATATCATTATTGCCTTTGGATGTTTTAGGAAGTCCTGTGACAAAGTCCATAGTGATGTTTTCTCATTTCCATTCGGGTATGGGTAATGGTTTTAACAGCCCCTTGGACTTCTGTCTCTTAGCTTTAACTTGCTGACAAACCAAGCATCGAGAGACATATTCAGCAACATCTCCTTTCATTCCATCCCACCAGAAGTACTCTTTCAGGTCCCTATACATCTTCGTGCTTCCAATATGAATAGAGAATGAAGAACTATGAGCCTCATCCAGCAGCTCCTTTAATTCGGGGGTGGGAGGAACACAAACCTGATTCCTGAACTTTATTATCTCATCACAATCAAGGTTGAATTCAGGAACATTTCTCACCTTCTTTTGTAACTCGACATCTTCTTTCTGTGCCTCTTTAATCTTCACATTTATAGATGGTTGAACATTCATTTGAGAAAGATAAGATTTTTCCCTTTCCATTATAATTCCAAGATCCATCCTTTGTAAATCCATAAATATTGGATCTTTTTTGATCCTCATCATGGATAAACTGGCATGGTCTTGTCGACATAATGCATCTGCCACCTTGTTTGCTTTCCCAGGGTGGTAATGGATTGAGCAGTCGTAATCCTTAATCAGCTCCAACCATCTTCTTTGGCGCATATTCAGCTCCTTTTGTGTGAAAATATACTTTAAACTTTTATGATCAGTATAAATATCACACCTTTCACCATAAAGGTAATGCCTCCAAATCATTAATGGAAATATTACCGCAGCTAACACCAAATCATCAGTTGGGTAATTTTGCTCTTGGATTTTCAACTATCGTGAGGCATAAGCTATCACCATATCATTTTTCATAATAACACACCCCAATACCTTCTTGGATGCATCACTATAGATCACAAACCTTTCTCCACTACAAGGAAGTGTGAGCACAGGTGCACTGGATAACCTTCTTTTCAACTCCTTGAAATTATCTTCACATTCTTCTATCCAAACAAACTTAACCCCGTTCCGAGTCAACTTGGTGAGTGGATTAGATAATCGTGAAAAATATTTCACAAAACATCTATAATATCCAGCAAACCAAGAAAACTTCGGATCTCAGTTACTGTTGTTGGTCTCGACCATCTTTTGATAACCTCTGTTTTTGTTGGATCCACAGATATCCCCTATTTTGAGATTATGTGACCCAAAAATGCAACTTTTTGAAGACAAAATTCACACTTGGTAAATTTGGCATAAAATTTCTCCTTTCTCAGGGTCTTCAGTATAATTCTCAAGTGATCTTCATGTTCTTCCTTGCTCTTTGAAAAAAAAGAATATCGTCTATAAAGACTACCACAAATTGATCAAGATAGTGTCTAAAGACTCTATTCATTAGATACATGAAGATAGCAGGGGCATTAGTAAGACCAAATGGCATCACTATAAATTCATAGTGTCCATACCTTGTACGGAAAGCCGTCTTTGGTATATCCTCCTTTATGACCCTTAATTGATGATACCCTGAACGAAGATCAATCATGGAAAAGTATTGAGCTCCGCGTAGTTGGTCAAATAAATCAACAATGCGTGGGAGAAGATATTTGTTCTTGATAGTGATCTTGTTAAGTTCTCGATAATCAATGCAGAGTCTCATTGATCCATCTTTCTTCTTAACAAACAGAACAGGTGCTCCCCAAGGTGGCGCACTAGGGCGTATGAACCCCTTATCAAGATTATCTTGGAGTTGCTTCTTCAATTCATGCAACTCAATTGGGGCCATTCTATAAGGTGTCTTTGAAATAAGCAAAGCATCCGGTACGAGTTCTATTGATAACTCAACTTCACGATTTGGTGGAAGACCCAGAAATTCTTCCGAAAAAACATCATCAAACTCCCGTACAATGGGAATATTCTTAATTTTGAGTTTCTCACCAACAATTTGAGTTAAATAACCTTCATTTAGTGGAATCAATACCCATAATATGGTAGAAATTTTTACTTGAAGGTTATGTTCATTCTTGCATCGATAGACGATCATAGATTGATCTGGAATATGAAATGTGACTTCCCTTCTTTGGAAATTGATATGAGCTCCATATAATGAAATCCAATACATGCCAAGAATCACATCAAATTCCACTATAGGAAGGATCACAAGATTTGCAGGAAGTACTTTCCCACAAACTTCAATCAGGGAAGAATTATAAACTTTTGATGCGACTGTTGTGCCATTAGGTCTTGTCACAGCTAACTCAACATATAATTGTTGAGGTAATATGGTGATACCCTTAGAAAAATCTTCAGAAATAAAAGAGTGGGTGGATCTAGAATCAAATAAAACATTTTCTACTTTAGAGTGGATGGTAAGTGTACCTTTCACCACATTGTTATCGTACTCCACATCACTGATAGAAATTGCATGTGGATTTCCTTTGTGTTTAGCCTTAAGTGTTTGTTGACGTCGACCATCATTATCAACCCTTGGATTAGGGCATTTATTGGCATAATGCCCCATATCTTTGCACTTGAATCATTGAATTTTAGTATGGTCATTCTGTGTATCCCTTCCTTTGTTTTCATCATTAGACATCTTCTTCCCATCATTGCGGCATTCAAATTCCCGATGACCTTTCTTTCCACATTTTAAACATTTACTTGTCCCTTTAAGACAACTCCCTCCATGTTTCATTCCACACATTGAGCATATGGGAAAGCTCATCTTCTTTTCAGTGCGCTCTTTAGATTTTCCTTTGAATTCCATTTTCCTCTTCTTATCAAACCCATATGACTAATTGGTTACTCCAATCTCCTTCTCAACTTTGAGAGCACATTGAATGATTTCCTCATAGCTATTGAAGTCCCTTATGGCTAAGTCCCTTCGAAGACTTGGTTTTAAGCCACTAAAGAATCAATCGATCTTACTCTCAGGTTGGATAATAATACCAGAAGCGTACCTTGCAAATCTTGTAAAATTTTCTTCATAGGTACCAACAGATTCATCATCCTTTTGCTTCAGTTCAAGAAACTCTTTATCCATCTTTGTTCGGAGAATACGAGGGAAGTACTTATTTAAAAATAAGTTCTTGAACTCATCCCATTCCTTGGACTCAATTTCATCTCTTTGCCTCATATTTTTAATAAGATTCCACCATTGATCAACATCTCCTTCCAAATGATACACTACTAGGATGACTTTATCATGTTCAGAACATTGAAGAACTGAAAATATCTTTTCAGTAGTACTGATCCATTGTTCAGCAACTAATGGATCAGTAGACCCGCTGAATGAAGGTGGACGCTGCCTCATGAAGGATTCAATATAATGTTGCTCCTTCCTTTGCTCGTTTGGAAGTCCAGCATGATTCATAGCTTGAGAAAGTTGTGTGAGCATGGCTACATGATTTTTCATTCCATCTCCCATAACGTTTGGTTGCTCATGTGGAAAATCATTGCATTGCCCGTCGCATTCCGCATTAACACGGTTCCTTCGGGTTCCAGCCATTGACTAAAACCAAGAAGAATAGTGTGAGCAACACTAATTATAATAGGAAAACCACATAATCAAGAATAAAATTTCACACTTAAGGTCTTATCCTAGGTTATTCATGGTCATTTCTAAAACACTAATATTGTGTTCTATGCTTATAATTATCCTTAGGGTTCTTACTAAGGCTTTCACATCCTAGTTTCCAAAGGTTGACTATACCTTTTCTCTGATACCAACTATAACGACCCATAATTTACATACATTATTATTACTTCAAAATTTAAGCACACTTATTACAACATATAGCAAAACCATGAAGGGACCGTAATGGTATAGTGTCTTTAGAAACTGGGAAACATAAACAACTGGTTCATAAAGCATCTACATTGTCTCCCATTTATTTCATCATATCTATAGTCCCTTTTGGCATATCTTACTTAATAACCTTATTCCTAGCCTGGGGAAAGAAAACATACAAAAGGGTGATCTCAAATGCTCAGTAAGGGTAAACAAAAGAATTCTCAATTACATCATTTTCGTAAGAACATAACTTTTGGAAATCCTAACCTGCAAAAGAGATCATAAATTCATAACATGGGGTAAATCATAGTAGTGAAATGTAATCCCAATAATCATAACATAAAACATGAAACTTAGTGGCATACACACATAATCATAGAGAATCATTTCTTAGTAGTCAAGACTCATTGGCAAGACTATCTTAGTAGACAAAGTCCATTTCTGAACCGAGTTCACTCCTCGTTTCAGTCCTGTTTCACTGAACCGGTTTAACCAGCCATTCCAACCATGTCTATCTCATGAGATATAAAATCTTTACCCAATGCATTGGAGAGAGATATAGGTCCCAACCATCTCATAATGATACCATTCTTATGTGTGCCACAAAATCATAAATCATACATCATTGCATAACCCGTGTAATAAAAATGGGATTTTTAAACATTGTGACATCATAAAACAATTCATATAAGATAAATGAATTCATAAAAATAATTTCATCACAATATAATCAAATCAATGTAATAATAAGGATAGAAACAGAACCCTATATTATCTTATATGGAAAATAATTTTGATAAAACGCTTGAACTCCATTCTTGAGAAAAATATCCTTTCTACTTCAAAAACATCTTCCTTTATTAACATGTCATAAAATTTTAAAATAAAAGAAGTTGATTAAAAATAAACTTGAAAAATTGTAAAGGAAGCTTCTTGGAAATAATGTTTTAAAAATCCATTCATGTCGTATAAGTTAAAAAAACATTCGTCTTGTACATTTGTCGGAAAAGTCAAAAAGTACCTCGTACAAAAAATGAAAAAATATTCATTTCATATCTTTTAATAAAAACTCACCGATGGGTAAAATTGGATTTAAACAATTGTAGCTGGATGGAAACAATATTACATATCGAGGAAACATGGATTTGGATGATAAAATACACCCCAGTAAATACCAAACTATAAACAATCTCGGATAAAATGAGATCGTGATATTTTCCCTTACCTTAGGTCCGATTTGCTTCGTAAGTGTCCAAACCTCCTGTATAATGATTTAAATAATGTTATTGACTTATTCCAGAATCATACTCATTGTTATGATATCATATATGGTCATATTCTTAGCTTATTATTAGTAATATTTCATTGCTACTTGTTATTCGGGTGTTTATTACTTTTTGTTCTTATGCGTGTTTTGTCGAATAAATTATTATTCATATTTTTAGATTATAGATACCTCATTTCCAGAATGGTATTAGTGTAATATATATCACATTAATTCATTCAATTCATTTATATAATCATTATGCAATGAAGATAATGTAGAACGAGTCGCATCACATTGTGGAGACGGTATTCCGTACGTACGCACGAGTGATGATATCGTGCCCATGATCATGGAATTGTATTGGAGTGTGTGTATACTATTTCATAATCAATATCAATTTAAAATAATCATATATATTCATTCTTTACACCATTATACCGATCCAAGTAAAGTGGTGGTGGAAAATAGATTACACCACGGCGTGGAGACGGTATTCTGTACGTACGCACGCGCGGTGATTTCATTTTCCGTAGGATGGATAGATGGTGAAATAGGGTTGTTTCATACTTATAATAACATATCAGTATATGAGTGATACTGATGTTATTACTTCATGATGAAACAACTAAAGAAGAAGACGTGGAAGAAGAAATAAAGATGAAAGAATCGGTAACGGGCATTACCTCTTCTTTGAAGCGTTTCTTTGAGACCTCCTTTTAGGGCACTAAAATTGGTCTTTGAAGATGACCAGGACCTCTAGGATGTCTCTAGGGAAGTTTAGAGAAGAAATTGGCAGATTTTGGCCGAGCTTGAAGGCTCAAAGTGCTGTGAGGAAGAGAGGGAGGAGGTGCCCTTTTATAAGGGAGGAGAGGGGCACCTTTGGAATAACTAAAAATATTATTTTATTATAAAGCCTAATTCGGTTTTAAATAGCTCCAAATTGATTTATTTATAATCTAAGGTAGGGATGGGTCGAAATACTCACATCCAATATAATTTAGACAAGTTTATCTTACTATTTTAACCTTATCATTTAGATTTAACATTAAGTTAAATAATTTTACTTTTACCGTGTCTTCTTGTGTTCTTACACTATATGGTTAATAAACTTATTATAACAAGACAAAAGAACCCCAAGTTGTTTATTATTAATATATATAACCTTATCTAAGTCATTTGGCCGAATATTAGATTTTTAGGAATAAAATAACAATTAATAATATAATATTTATTTTAAAAACTATTTTATGTCAATTTTGACACTATTTAGTAATTGATTTTTTTTAAAATTATAACAGAATGATTAGATCGAAAAAAATTAATTAAATCAATACTAACATGTACTATTAACCTATAAAATTAGTGTAATTCATAAAAAGTCTAAAATTACATTTATTTGGGTATTTATAACATCAATTATGTCAATATTTCATTAATAAGATAATTACTACATCATCGTTGTGTCATAAATAATTTAAATAATTTAATGTCTAATAATAATAAATAAAACACCATTATGTTGAAAATCTTTATATATTTCTAATAAATATTTATAGTCGAATTTATCTTATTTATAACCCCATATTAAAAATGATTTACTTATTAAAATTTGATTTTAACTATTTTAACCCTTCTTTAAGTAAATGGATAATAAATGTCCTAATCTAATCTAAGTGGGCCTAAATGGTCATATTTTATTCCTAAGGTTGTTTTCGGTCGAATTACACTTATCCAATAGAATTAGGACATGTGTTAGGGTAATAATAATATCATTTTTACCCTTATTTACCCTATTTACTTTTAACCGTGGTAAATAAAAGTAAAAAGTTAATATTCACCAAAAAAATTATTTTCATATCATTGAACCACATTTTACTTACTGACATAAACCGTGTCTCTCAGATTTTCGAAATTCCACTCACAGAAGTGGTAAAATTAAGTTTTATGAAAAATTCAGTTTTTTAAACTACCACTTAGTGGTTTCACTATTCATCAAAAATGGAAAGTTTTCAGAAAAATATCAAAATTTCACCCTAGGCTAATTTCGATATTCCAAATCCAAAAATGAAGTCCATTTTGAAAAATAAAATTTACAAAATTTCAAAAAGTTGTTATTACTATTCATAATGGCTAGTTTTAATAATATTTTAATAGCATATCGTTGTTTAGTGAAACTCGGTATTGCGTACGACGCAAGATATCGAGGAAGGCCGTGGTTGCGTGTAAAGAAAGCCAAGATAGTGTTGTGTGTAATGAAATATTCCTTTGATGATTTATAAAAACAAAATATTTCTCATAAAAGTCTCGGGTGTTACACAATGAGTGTTTACTTTGGTATCACCTGATCACACAACAAGATCATAATTCATCTAATGTAACACTATCAAATAGGCTCACATGTCTATGTTATTTACTATTCTACCAATTCATGTTAATTTTATCAATCCAAGGGAGCCCATATCACTCTTATTCAAAATCAGGCTTCTCACTTGTTCCATGATTTGTCGTATAACTTCCTTCCAACCAACATCATTTATCGAGTCATGAGAATATACAAATGTTATTAACTTACATAAAATTGAATTTACATATTAATTAGAGTAGGGAATTTGATGGATCCATCATTATAAACTAAACCCATTCTATATCCAAAATACTCAATGCAATGTACCTCCAAATTTGTAACCATCTCTATGACTATACCACATATCAAATAACACCTCATATCCATTAGTTTAAAACATGTGAATATATTCATGAACATCATTTATAATAAATTATTAAGGCTATGATAACCCCACTCATGGAAAAACAAATTTTTATCACTAGGATAAAACCTATTAATTACAGAGTTTCATCCCAAGGGGTCACTAGGTCCTCCATCCTATCCCAAATATCGCATTCGTCAAATGCCAAAAATCCTGGAAACAATTCTATGTTATTGTACGAGATATCATGACATCCAACATTCCTACACCAAATCTAGTTTTCTACATCTTTATATAAGACATAAAATTCTAAATCCACCACCCACTTATAGGGAAACTACCCTATCCGAGCATATTCTCATCAAACATCATGTTAGAGGATTAGGTCACATCTATAGACGCATATAAAATCAGAATCACCATATAAATATGTGTATCTATTGAATCATACAAAAACAGTATACGCAAGTATACTTTAAAAACAAGAAGTGTTGTAAAATAACATTTATGTTTCTATTGAAACATTAAGTAACTGAACCTAAATAATAACCATGTCTAAGTGGATGATCACTAAGGAATCACATTCCCATATTGATATACCATGAAACTGCACCTCTAGTGGCATGAAAATGTATCATCTTTTTTATCATCAAGTGTATCAATATGTATCAAAATGACCCACCATCCAATGGAAATACATATAAATTATGATTTATCTATGTAGGATCCCATCAAGAAATTATACATGAAAGTTACATAGGAGAATTTTTTTTAACATTTTATATAGTTGAACCCTATCTCTAATGATTAAAATTACACCAACATGCATATATGTAATTTTAATCATACATTATTAACTTGACTCATGAGACATATCTTGTAATTATGGTCAATGTTCCAAAATCCAGATACTGGATTCTTACAAATGGTTCAAGAGCCCAAAATCCAATAATTTATCATTAATTTTGAGCGTCAGGTAAGTAACATGAGGTTAAAATCATAAAAAACATCATATTGAAAATTGAAAAAATAAATATAATCCTTAGTTACTGGGATTTAACCTCAGAGATGGTGTTCATGACCCACCAACCAGAGGTAAATAACAATATCTACAACATTCAAATATATCATGGTTACCATACATGAAGTAGTAAGACAATAGAAAATGAAATCTATGATACCACTTTGTAACATCCTGTATCAGCTCACTATGAACAGTAACAAGACTAATGGCTCTATGTGACCTCAGTCCTACATTCTCATATTCAAGAAGTCATTGAATACCAATATGGGGCTAAGATGTTTCCATGAGGAGACTCTACCACTATATAATAGTGAGTATCAAAAAACTAGGTCATCAATCATCATTATAGTATAAAAAAACTATCATAGTATGTGGAAATAAAAGAAACACTCCAACCAATAATAATAATTGATGATGAATTATAAGGCATAAAACCCATTAAACTCGATCATCCACTAGGATGATCACATATACCAAATGCAAAAATAAAATAAATTGAAAATGGGGTTTTATTACTAAATCCAAAACTCACATTATACCACCATCTAAAATCCAATCTATCCTACTCGATCATGTAAATCATGTGCTCCTTACCACCCTATACCAAAAACCAAGAGAGAGTTTTCTTAGGTTCCTAAATGAAATGGTTTCTCTGTAATAGTGTTTTTATATAACATAGTAGATAACCACCATCAAGGTTTTGTGTATATCAATTTGTTAATCGATATGTTCATATGAAATTCTCAAAATAATAAACAATTTTTAGAAATAATTAAATAAAAAAAAACACTATTGATCCTCTGGACCATGAACATGATCAAACATACCTACATTAGAGAGTGATAGACTATATAAAATAATTTCTAAATGTTAATGATAATCCATATAAAGATCCTAGTGTATTTTACCCTAATATACAGTTGTTATGACCTAGGGGATATAGTCACCAAATAATATAGTATAAATACTTGGTGAATGATCTATCCCATTGAAAAAAATTAACATTCTCTATTCAAGTATACAATGTATCCTTAAAATTGAGCACTGACCATCTAGAAGGTCAACCAAACCCATATAAGACCATAAAAGCCCCAGAAAGATAATATTTTTTTCATTCCCGTAAACAAAAAATCACAAAATCTAAATCAATAGAAGACTCACTAGAAATTTCAAAATTACCCAATAAGGTGTGTTTTTTATAGTATCATGACCTCACTAAAGGTCATTTTCAAAACCTACCTGAATGGATATTTCAGTACCACCGATGTGGGTGTATTCAATCCTAAACATTATAAACACTACCACAAGTTTCTTTTAAAAAACATATCACAACCTTCATAAGGGATCATGTCATATCACATCATAACTGATACAATGGTATATTCTAACTCTATGATAACATCCAAAAAACGTTTTTTTATTTAAATTATAAATATGTAAGAAAGGGTTGGCAGAATACTTAACACCCTCTTCACTATCATTTGACCATCAACTGACATGAAAGGTATGGGTCCCAAATTAACATCCATAAACATTTTTACCCATGTATCACACATTACTAAGGTAAAATATGATTTAAGAAATCTAATCTGGTACTATAGATAAATACATAAGTAGAGGAACACAACTGGGGGTCGTTAGTCTAATATAAGTCAACTGAATCATAACCTATCCCATGTAGAATATCACACTCCTTGGTAGAATCATAAAATACATGAACACACAACCCACACAAGATATATAATACAAAAAATGGTCGCAAGAGATATCTCATGGACCACCATAATGTCTTGGGACATACTAGGTTAGTCAAAACACCTATACTATCAATAATACACCCAAGGAATACCCACATTCATAGTCACATATCATGGTTAAGGGATACCTGACATATATACAACTCAATGAGCAAAAGTCTCCAAGGAATATTTGGGTTCATTCATATCCCTTGAGGCTAACTATTATAAGTCAATTAACCTCTTCCAATATGTTTAAAGGGTCTCTTAATGAACGACTATTATGTATCACTCACACTAGTCACACTACTTAAGGGGTTTTGTTGTCTTTGGGAATCACAACAACAGTCATGGACTCAAGAATCGACAGATGATGTAGTCATGTTAGTTCTCAAGGTTACACCATGTCCCTTGTCACTTTTCTTAGTCCATATTTCTTTGTATACATTTCAAAATATACATGAAAATTATACGATTTAATTTTAAAAACAAAAAAAAATCAGTTATTAAACTGGAGATGATCACCCTTAGTGGCATGACTGGACATCCACATGCACTATAACAAAATAATAATCTATAGGTAAAGTATTAACAGCACCATCCTCAATGAAATACATTATCTTAATTAGATATATTCTCCATATATTCTACATAAGCCTATACAAAATGGTTCATAGCTTAACCAACAATAATTTATCCACCTAAATCTACAATCCTTTTGAAAATTTTCCAGTCAATAAATTATAACAGTCATTATTTATTTAACAATTAATTCAAAATAGAAAAAATTAAAAAATTCTCATTTGGTGACACATTTTCATTGGATCCATGGCCAACCACCCCTGGGAGATATGTAGCACACTAATGACCTCATTTATAAAAATAACTAACCCGCCCCAATAATGTCATCACCAATTCAATTTAATTTAATACAAAACTCTAGTAAAAATTGTTACAATGAAATTTCTCATCAAAATGTCGTGTGATGATATGAAATTTTTTTCTTGACATATCTTTTATGAGGGATGAGTGTAAGCACTATCGATCATGGTCGATTACACTATGATTTGGGGGAATGATTGAATCACCCTAACCAAAAGAAATAAAAAAAAATTAGAAATAAATAATGCGAAGATAAAAGGAGAAAAATATAGGTCCATCCATAAATTTAATAATAAAAAATAACCATGAAACACTATGGAACATAAGGGGTTTGAAGTTGGATATAAGAGGGAATTGGGGTTGGATATATACACCAAAATAAGGTCGAATAATGGATTATTATCTTGAAATCCCTAGGTGTAAAATTAAAAACATTCCCCATAAAAAGACCCCACCTATAAGATGATGATCCCAATAATAGTACAAGGCCACTACCGACACTATGATCTCATCGGTAACTAGACCATGGCTAGTCGGTCTCTAAAAGATAATAAAATCATATATCATGACCTTATAAACCTTCCTTTAATTCACATTACTTCTCCCAAGAACCTTATAAACTCCATTTTTTCCAAAAGAACCAAATTTTGGTTTTTAATATCTCATAATTTTATTCTGAACCCAGATTCAACATAAGGGACATTATCCAGATAAAGTTCAACATACATATTTAACATTAAACCCTTATAATAATGAGATGTTATAGATTAATTTTTGGACAATGTGATTATTCTAAAAATAGGAGATTTTGGTAAAATGTATTTAAAATAATTTGGATGAATTACTAATAAGTATAAAATATTTTCATAAAGTACTTATAAGGTCTTATTACAAGTGGGAGATTGTGGGAAATAAAGTAAAATATTGATATTATATCAAATAATATCATTTTATTTGTAACATATAATATACATATAATTTATATCATATATTATGATATATAGAAATCATAAGAGGTATAAACATTTCATTTTTTCCTCTATCATAGTTTATGATAGACTTATGATATGAGATATTGTGTGGGTGTCTATTTCAATGTACTCCACATGATACATCCTTAGGTATGAATCATTGGTTTGATTCATTTATAGAATGATGATTTGTTTAATATTTTCAAAGTATCTAATGTAAAAAGGTTTATATTATCATAACATATGGTAAACTTCATGTGTATACAGCAAATACATGACACATTTCATTAAATGATGAGGTCATATATAAAGGGATGTAATCCTCTTATTCAGTTTATGAAATTTGATAATTCCATAAATGATGCTCTCTTTGGCCCAGTTCTCCGTTTATCATCAAGGTAAAGGTGTTATCTCACCATTAGAGTTTTATGTTCCATTCATTATGGGAAAGGATTCTAGTGATACTGTATAACATGTTGTTTAAAGAGACTTTAGGTTATCCCTGAGTGATCTCTATCATGAAAACTAAATCATGATTACTAGATATAGAGTACACAACATTGTTTCATGCATAATTTTATATATTTTATTCATACTACATGTTGATTTGGGGTTATATATCAAGAAAATAATACGTTTATTCAACTGTGATGATCATGTGTTGATCATCTAACACCCATCAAGGGTAGTAACATTAGGAAGTGATTTTGACTAGGGACTCACTCTATTTGGATCACATTAAAGTTTTCAGATCAATAACAGATTTCTATGTCAATTCTATAACCCAATATATGGTATAATTAGGTGGGGAGTGGGGTAGGGGTGGTTAACTGATGTCTAAATAAACATAATAATTTTTTACCACTGAAGTTAATATGTAGTCATGTAGTTATAAGTTGCAAACTAATAAGATTACTAGAGTAAAATAATTCATTATAAATTAAATATCTTATATGTTAACACATGGGATAAAAACCCGACCATAATAATAATAAAAAAATTTAAATAATAAGATGTAGTTCTAGAGGATAATCCTTAAAATCATTAAAAAAATTATTAGAGTATATTAATATTTCAGTCAAAAAAATATCCACTATGAAAAAAAAATATAAAAAAGGGTCAAATTTATACCAAAGGGATATAAGTTATGATACCCAAATTTTTTTATCTAACTGATCAGAAGATACAAGTTTTAAACCAAACAATCTTTGATATATGTGGAAAAAATTATCTCTATCCTCATAAACCTATTTTATTACCTGATTTGTAGGTTGTTTAGTCCCAAAAATTCATAAAATTAAATGTTTATAAGCTAGGATTCTCATCTTAAAAATCTCTTTGATCGCATTGGAATAACTAAAATAAATTAAAATAAAAAATCGTAGATTTTTTACAATAAATTTCACACTAATAAAATCTTCCTAAACACTATAAAAAACTCATAAAAATGGAAGCACCCAAAGAGCCATAATTATTCCAATATTGTAAATTAATTTCGATCATCATGTTATCATTTTAAAATCAATTTATCAGTGCCTTATACTCAATATATATTGATTGGTGTAATAAAAAACATTAATATAAACTCAATGTTCTTCGGGAACTTGTACCGAATATATAATTATCAAATCTATCAATAATATTATTTATTACATGTTATTTCACTATATTTATGTATATACATAGTTTTGGAACTTTCTCACAAAAAAATACAATTCATAAGGTAACACTAAAAAGGCAAAAATTCAATTGAGTAAAATTAAATTAATCCGTCTGTTGTGATTTGTCAAAATAGTGAATATAAAATAAGTCATATTAATAAAAGGACTCAATTGAATATTCCTCTTTATTATAAAACCCATGATAAATCGGTATATTCAAATGAAGTGAAGACATGTAAAGAAGCATTATATTTCAAAAAACTAACATCCCTTTGAGATATATAGAATTTTTTTGAAAAACATAAAAAAATTATTCTTTACATTATCCCCATTTCAATTAGATTCCGAAATATTTCACCTTATTTATTAACATAGGGGATTATTTAAAATAAAATCAACAAATGAAAATTAATATATTTAAGAAATTTTAATAATCAAATGATGAAAACATTTTTGGAATTATGAGATACCAAATAAAAATAATCTAGTTTCACATGTGTTGCAATATATTAAGCTCAAAATAAATTCATAAGAATAAATTTAAAATTTTACAGTAATTGGTAAAAAAGAATATGAATTATGAAAGAATATTTAAAAAATGATCAATAATATATAAGAATAATTCACACAGTAGAGAGGTTTCATCATGAAACAACTGATATATGTATCAAATAAAACACTTCTATAATATATAGTTTCCAAATAAGTTTAGGATACATATTATAAATTTTATTTATAGTTATTTTGAATTTCTTAAAATACATGACTAAATTTTTTCATTGTTCTATATTAATAATTAATATAAACCAACTTTTATAATATTTTTCAATAATAGGAGAATAAATACCATGAAGTGGAAGATGATCCCCCATGATTGATTATACCCATACTCAATTTAATATATTTATGTATTTTAGAATGTGTAGTTTGGGTAAATATATCATCCAGATTATATTATGTTCTAATAAAATTCAAGAATAATATTTCCTTTTTGTATGAATTAATGTTTCACAAAAAGAAACTATATAAGAGATAAAAATATAGAAACATATTAAAAAAATTATCATTATTCATATTTCTTATTTGAGGTCCATTATAAGGCCCCGACCTTAAACCTTACTTAATATTGAATTAAATGAATAATTCACATTGATGATCTTTTCAGGTTTAGAGTTTTAGAGAATTAGGACATAACTATTACATCTCAAAAGATTAAAAAGTAGAAACTTCTACTAAGTTTTCATAAAATAAAATCTCTTAAAAAGAAACATGTCTAGTATCATGTTTTAGGTAACATGACATTCCTTTGATCTGATCCTTGACCCTATTCCACGTTAAGTCCTATGAAAAACATTTCAAAAACTTAGGGTGAGCATAAAAAGCTCAGTAATGGATACACAATGAATCAAAACTGTTAGTTTTTCAAAACAAAAAGTAAACCATGTATACTTTATCAAAGTAATACTTTTCACCTTTATAAAGTAGTAAAAACTCTTCATTGAATAAAAGTTCATTACTTACCCTTTTGTAACCAAAAGATTACCATAAATCCCATATAAAGATCATATAACATATAAAGGTAACTTGGGACATAAACATACTTAAATGGAATAACCATACGGTCGACTTCCACACATATCACTTAATGGAATAGCCATACAGCCAACTTCCATACCCAATGCATTGGAGGATATAACGTAACCACCTGTCCTGGTATTCACGGCACCACCCGTCATATGTTTATCACGTAACCACCCGTCAAATGTCCAAGTACCATTATAAAATCATAAGGAATAAAACAAATATAATGGAATGAAAACATTTCCACACTTTGAACACAATATATCGCTTAAATATATTTACATAACAAATCTATTATAAAAATCATTTTCAATACCAAAATACATAAAAGAGTATATGGTATTTATTTCATTTAAAAAAACATTACGGATTATTAAGGAATCCAAAGACCAAATAATACTCATGGAGGCGGAAAAGGTCATTATCACCACATACGTTAATAGAAACATTCCTTTTTGTCGTTTAGTAAAACTCTTTGTAGAAAAAGATTCCTTTTGTATCAAAGTAAAAGTCAAAGGGGTTTATACACCGTATAAAAGAATGAAATATGCCTCAATGAAACGAGATTGAGACGAAGTCCCTTACAAAGAATTTTTTTTAATAAAATAGATCTATTATGTGTATTCACTATTATTAAACATAAAAAATTACAAATACAAGATTGTACATAATAATATCATGACATAATTTGAATTTAGTAGATTTACCCAAAGAATGGAAATTGGGTTAAGAAGTTCCCTTACCTCGTGTCTGACGTGACTTGATTGCTCTTTAATCTCCTGAATAATAAACTAAAGTTAATTTCTACTTTATTAATAATATTTTAAAACTTATTATTCCTTTTATATCACTTATTTCCATGTTATAAACATTATGTAATCATTTATGTTAATAATGTTTGTTTTGTCGATATTTGGTTCTTAAGTCGAAAGTAGATTTCTTACAATTACATGTTGTTCATGTGGTCAAAGGTTCATTATATATAGAATGATATTCATGATTTGGATATCATATATATCATATATATCCAGCATATACATGTATTTATAATATTACATAATCATTTAGAGGTAAGAAATGAAATGCATCGTTCATGGAGACGGTAAGTTGTACGTACGCATGAACGCTACTTTCATTTCTATGTCATATTAATGGAATTAAAACTAAATGAGATATAAGTATATTTTAATTCCAAATTATATTTATCATTTATATGTAACATAAATCATATTTAATAACTTTAAATCCATCCTTTATACGTCCCACATATGGCATTAACGAATCAAATCACTTTGAGGGGGCGGTAGTCCGCACTTCCTAAAATGAAGATATCGCGTATACCCATAGTGGAAGCCATAAATGTATGACAGAAATGAAAAATACAAAAGATTAAGGAAAACATAAACATATTATATGTCATATATAAATATAGTGACATATTAATGGCCACCTTTGAAGGTGTTAGAAGAATATTGAACAATCATCGTTTCGTGAGGCAGAAATTCGCCATCCACAAAAACAGTATGTTCTTTAACCATTAGATATAGGTGTGTGTAATTTTATCTTGAATGATTCTTATAAAAAAATCTTAGTATATTTAAGAGACTGTATTTTTTACAAAATAAATTAATAAAATGAGTTTAGGGGGTTGGAGAAGCAAAATAATACAAAAGAACACAAGTGAAGACATTGCCTTAAAATCGGGTAACTCTCTTAGATTTGAGATCAACGGCTTCATTGAAAAGACTTCTACCCAAATTGAGGATTCTAGGAGTAAGAGAGGGATGTGGAGAGACAAAAAGAGCTGATCTTTTCCGAGCCAAAGGCTTGAGAGGTGTGGGTAAGGTGGTAGAGGTGGGGGCCTTTTATAAGAGGAGATGAGGGGCACTCTTGGAAAGTTATAAAAGGGTACTTTATTATAAAATGATTTTCGGATTTAAAAGGTCCCAAAATTATATATTTAGAGTATAAGGTGATAAGAGTTCGAAATCCACCCATCCAATAGGTTTTTGATATGTGTAGGGATTATATTTTACATTATCTTTTCATTTTGTTTTAATCGTTAAATAATGAGGTAGTCGCTACATCATCATGGTATCATAAATAATTTAATTTATATAATGTCTAAAAATTATATAAAAAATATCATGATGTAGGAAATCTTTTTATATTTCTAATTCATATTTATAGTAAAACGTCTAACTTGTATAACCCCATTTACAAACTATTTTAGTAAAACAACTCATGTTTGTGACATTTTTATTTTAACTTTAAATAAAACGTTATTAATGTCATTTTCTTACCAAAGTGGCTCCATGGGGTCCCCATGTTGACCCATGTATTGTCTTGGTCGGCCATGAAACATCCAATAAGGGTAGGACACGTTTCTAGGTCATTTCATATTATTAAAACATTACTTTTACCTTAAACTACACTAATTACCTCTAATCGCGATTAAAAACATAAAAGTTACTATTTACCAAAAAAATTATTTTAATCCCATTGAACCACACTTTACATTTTAATTACAATCATGTATGTTGTATTTTTGAAATTAAAAACACAGAGGTGGTAAATTTTTCATTTAAATGAAAAATCTGTTTTTTAAGTACCACTTAGTGGTTTCACTATTCATAAAGAATTGAAGTTTTTCAGAAAAATACCAAAACTTCACCCTAAGCTATATTTGATATTCTGAATTCAAAAATGATTTCTATTTTAAAAAATTCAAAACATATAAGTTAAATTAATTAATTTAATAATTAATTCCCACTGTCATGACAAATAGCGTGTTTTTATGAAACAATATATATCAAAAGATTGACACTAGTTTAAGTCCAATTTCAAAGTGAAATTAATTCCAATGACCAAAATTGGATTAAATGGTAAAAATATATTATAATTTAACTTTAAAAACAATTCAAAATTTAATCTAATCATATAAATAAATTATATTAAAAATAGGATTTGAATTAAAATAAAACATTTTTCACTATTCATTAAAAATGATCTTTATCCGAAAAATACCAAAAATTTACACAGTGTAAATTTTGATGTCCCGAATCTAAATAAGAATTGTATTTGCTCCAATAGAATTTATAAGAGTGACCAAAACTATATTTAATGATGTTTTTCCATCAAAAGGCGATAAGTGGACCTTTAGTGAAAATTAGAGTATAAATGCCTAAAATTGAATTCTTTTCATATTTTAAGCCTTTATCCTTTATTGGATAAATGTAAAAACATTTAACAAACATATATAATCTTATTTTAGTTATTTCTATACATTCAATCTAATACAATGGCTACGTGTTAACTACCATTAAAAATAATATTATTTTATTACTAGTGTGCAACGTAAGATTTCAAAGAAACTCTTTGTTGCGTATCGAGTACGCTATCAAACATAGCAAACCTTTTAAAGTAAAATTAATATTTAATTCACAAATATTAATACATATGAAAATGTTTTATTCTTTATTTACCTGGGATTTTACATCCTTCCCCCCTTTTGGGAATTGGTTCCTCGAAATTTTATTCCCTTATCAAAATAATTGGGGGTATTTATCCCTCATAGCATTTTCAGATTCCCACGTTGCCTCTTCAACCATATGGTTTTTCCATAAAACCTTTACCTGGTGAATTACCTTATTCCGCTACACTTTCTCTCTATGGTCAAGTATCTGGACTGGTTGTTCTTCATAAGAGAGATTCTCTTCCAACTAAACTACCTCTGGGCTCAAAACATGAGATGGATCTGGCATATAATTTCTCAACATCGAAACATTAAAAACATTGTGTACCTAAGATAAAATCGGAGGTAAAGCCACTGGGTAAGCAATTGATCCAACTTTCTCCAGAATTTCATATGGTCCAATAAACCTTGGACTCATCTTTCCTTTCTTACCAAATCCCTTGACACTTTTCCATTGTGAAACTTTGAGAAAAACATGATCACCTACCTCGAAAGATAGATCCTTCCTCCGGTTATCCCCATAACTTTTCTGTCTGCTCTGAGCTGTTCTCATGTGTTTCTGAATCAGCTGAACTTTTTCTGCCATCTCTTCTACTAATTCTGGTCCCATCGGCTTCCTTTCACCCACTTCATCCCAAAAAGCTGGAGTTCAACACCGCTTCCCATATAATGCCTAAAATGGTGTCATCTGTATACTGGAAGGAAAACTGTTATTATAAGAAAACTCAACCAAAGAAAGTTGTTGGTCCCAACTTCCCTAATAATGCATCGAACAAGCACGTAGCATATTATCCAATGTCTGAATTATTCGTTCTGACAGCCCATCTGATTGCGGATGAAAAGATGTACAAAAATTTTATTCAGTACCCAATGACTTCTGAAGGCCTTTCCAAAAGTTAGAAGTAAACCTGGGATCATGATCAGATACAATGGAGAGGGGAACTCCATGCAACCTGACTGTCTCTTTAAGATACAACCGAGAAAGTTGATCTAGGTACAAAGTATCTCGAATAGGAAGGAAATGAGCATATTTAGTCAATCGATCAACAATAACCCAGATTGCATTATTACCTCGATATGTCCTCAGTAATCCCACAACAAAGTCCATGGATATATTTTCCCATTTCCACTCTGGCACTGGTAATGGCTGAAGCATCCCTTTCAGTAACTGCCACTCTACTTTAACCTGCTGAAAAGTCAAACACTTTACAGTAAAATCAGCAATATCTCTTTTTATTCCATTCCACTAGTAATACTCTCGCAGATCTCTGTACATCTTAGTACTACCAGGATGAAATGAAAATGGAGAACTATGAGCCTCACATAACAACTCATTCTTCAAATTTGAATCACCAGGAACACATAATCACTTCCCAAACCTCAAAATACAGTCATTATCAATGTTAAATTCAGGAAACTTACCCTTCTGAACTAGCTCTACCTTTTTCTGCAACCCACTCTCTTTCCTCTGCGCTTGCATAATTCTGTCTGATAGGGATGATTACACTGATACCTGAAACTAAACAGAAGAACTTCCAGCACCAACAACTTCTATGCCAATGTTCATCAAATCAAAAACCAAAGGATCTCGTTCCAAACGTAGCATGGTTAATGAAGCATTACCTTTTCGACTCAAAGCATCAGCCACTTTTTTTGCTTTTCTCAGATGGTAGTGAATTATACAATCATAATCATTGATTAATTCTATCCATATCCTCTATATCATGTTCAATTATTTTTGAGTTAATATATACTTTAAACTTTTGTGATCAGTATATATTTCACACTTTACTCCATACAAATGATGCCTCCAAATTTTTAAAGCGAAAACAACAGCAGCTAATTCCAAATCATGTGTAGGGTAATTTACCTCATGATTTTTCAACTGTCGTGAAGCATAAGTAATTACCTGATCATTCTACATTAATACGCAACCAAGTCCTTTCAATGAAGCATCACTGTAGATAACAAACTCCCCATTCCTGGAAGGTAGTGCCAAAACTGGAGCATTCACCAATCTTCTTTTCAGTTCCTGAAAACAATCATCACATTCTTTTGTCCAGATAAACTCAACACCCTTCCGAGTTAGCTTATTCATTGGACTAGATAATCATGAAAAATTTCTAACAAACCTTCGATAATAGCCTGCCAAACCAAGGAAGCTATGAATCTTAGTATCATTTGTGGGTCTTGGACATTCTTCAACAACCTTTGTTTTTGCAGGATCAACAGTTATCCCATATTTAGAAACAATGTGACCAAGGAAAGAAATTTGTTGCAACCAAAACTCACACTTTCTGAATTTCCCATACAATTTCCTTTCTATTAAGGATTTCAATATAACCTTTAAATGACTTTCATACTCTTCTTTACTTTTAGAAAACACCAAAATATCATCGATGAAAACAACCACAAACATATCTAAGAACTCATGGAAAATTCTATTCATAAGGTCCATGAATACAGAAGGTGCATTGGTTAACTTAAAAGGAATAACTACAAATTCATAATGGCCATATCTAGTATGGAACGCAGTCTTCAGAACGTCTTCTTATTTTACTTTCAACTGATGGTACCCCGACCTCAAGTCAATCTTCGAAAAATACTGAGCTCCCTGGAGCTGATACAACTTCATTTGATGGCCAAACATCTGCTGAAGTAGTTGCAAAGGATTTCACCACCCCTTTCTGCTTATAGTCTAGCTGCATTCCCTCAGTTGAGTTCTTCATTAGACACTCATTTGCAAAATGACCCATTTCATTACACATAAAACATCTTACCGCTGGCTTTTCATTGCCCGCTTGATCATCTTCCTTACAGTTACGAGCAATATGACCCAACATACCACACCAAAAGCACTTTCCAGACTTGGATAAACATTCTCCAAGATTCATTTTTCCACACTTCTCATAGGATGGATATTTGGTTTTCTTACTTCCTTGATTCTTTGATGAATTCTTCCCTTTTTCTTGCAAACTGGACCTCTTATTCTGTTGTTTTTCAAAGATCACCTAATCATCGGCAAACTCCATTTCCACCTTCTCCGCACATCGAAAAAGTTTTTAATAAATTTTGAACTCACGATAAGCTAAATCCCTTCGATACCTTGGATTTAACCCTGAGTAAAAACGGTTTATTTTACTATCAAGATCTCGTATGAAGTTTGGAGCATACCTTTCCAGTCGAGTGAACTTTGCTTCATAAGTAGCCACTGAATCATCCTCCAGCCTCAATTCTAGGAATTGTTTTTCCATCCTAAGGCATACCACATTAGGAAAATATTTCTCAAGAAACATACCTTTGAATTCGTCCCAGTGAAGATCATCAATCTTATCACTATCCCTGATATTTTTCACCATCGACCAGCGCTGATCAGCATCACCTTCAAAACGGTAAACAACAAGACCAACCTTTTGACGTTCTGAACACCCCATGACATCAAAAATCTTCTCCAGTGCTTTTATCCACCCTTCAACTAGCACGGGGTCAGATAATCCTCTGAATGATGGGGGATGTTGCCTCATGAAATGTTCCACCACTGACATGTTCCTCTGTGGTTGATCTGGCTGATCTCGTGCATGGATACCACCACCATTTATAGCCTGTGTAAACTATGCCATCACTGCAAATAACTGTTTAGTTCCAATTCTGACCATCTCAGGTCACTGATTTGGAAGGTTGTCTTCCTCCTGATGTCGTCCCAACATAGCTGATTTGTTTCCTCAACGAAAAACCATTCTCAACAAAGAAATGTCTTAGGTTAAGAAACATGGTAATCTTTAAATGCTATATTATTTCAGTCATACCACAAATGAATTCATAATTTGACAATTTTTTAACTACTAATGTTGTCTAAACCGACCACTGATACCAACTATAAGGCCCCGGCCTTAAACCTTACTTAATATTGAATTAAATGAATAATTCACATTGAGGATCTTTTCTGGTTTAGAGTTTTAGAGAATTAGTACATAACTATTACATCTCAAAAGATTAAAAAGTAGAAACTTTTACTAAGTTTCCATAAAATAAAAACTCTTAAAAAGAAACATGTCTAGTTCCATGTTTTAGGTAGCCTGACTTTCCCTTGATCCCATCCTTGACCCTATTCCACATTAAGTCCTGTGAAAAACATTTCAAAAACTTGGGGTGAGCATAAGAAGCTTAGTAAGGGATACACAATGAATGGAAACTGTTAGTTTTTCAAAACAACAAGTAATCCATGTATAATTTATCAATGTAATACTTTTCACCTTTATGAAGTAGTAAAAACTCTTCACTGAATAAAATTTCATTACATACCCTTTTGTAACAAAAAGATTACCATAAAACCCATATAAAGATCACATAACAGATAAAGGTAACTTGGGACATAAACATATTTAAATGGAATAACCATACGGTCGACTTCCACACATATCACTTAATGGAATAACTATACGACCGACTTCCATACCCAATGCATTGGAGGTTATAATGTAACCACCCATCCTGGTATTCACGGCACCACCCATCATATGGTTTATTACGTAACCACCCATAAAATGTCCAAGTACCATTATAAAATCATAAGACATAAAACAAATATAATGGAAAGAAAAAATTCCCACTCCTTGATCAAAATATATTGCTTAAATATATTGACATAACAAATCCATTATAAAAACCATTTTAAATACCAAAATACATAAAAGAGTATATGGTATTTATTTCATTTAAAAAAACATTACGACTTATTGAGGAATCCAAAGACCAAATAATACACGCAGTGGCGGAAAAGGTCATTGTCACCGCGTACATTAAAAGAAACATTCCTTTTTGTCATTTAGTAAAACGCTTTGTAGAAAAAGATTCCTTTTTTATGAATGTAATAGTCAAAGGGGTTTATACACTGTATAAAAGTATGAAATATGCCTCAATGAAAGGAGATTGAGAAGAAGTCCCTTACAAAAAACATTTTTTTAATAAAATTGAAATATTATGTGTATTCACTATAAGTACACATAATGAAAGTAAAAATACAAGATAGGACAGAATAATATCATGACATAATTTGAAAGTAGGAGATTAACCCAATGAATGGAAATTTGGTTAAGAATTTCCCTTACCTCGTGTCTGACGTGACTCGATTGCTCTTTAGTCTCCTGAATAATAAACTAAAGTTAATTTCTACTTGCGTCAAAACCTTTTTCAAGCTTATTATTCCTTTTATATCACTTATTTCCATGTTATAAACATTATGTAATCATTTATGTTAATAATGTTTGTTTTGTCAATATTTTGTTCTTAAGTCAAAAGTGGACTTCTTACAATTACATGTTGTTCGTGTGGTCAAAGGTTCATTATATCCAGAATGATATTCATGATTTGGATATCATATATATCATATATATCTAGAATATACATGTATTTATAATATTACATATTCATTTAGAGGTAATAAATGAAATGCACCCTTCATGGAGACGGTAAGTCGTACGTACACATGAAAGCTACTTTCATTTCTATGTTATATTAATGGAATTAAAACTAAATGAAAGATATGTATATTTTAATTCCATAATTATATTCATCATTTATATGTAACATAAATCATATATAATAACTTTAAATCTATCCTTTATCATCCCACATATGGAATTAACGAATCAAATCACTTTGAGGGGGCGGTTGTCCGCACTTCCTAAAATGAAGATATCGTGTATACCCATAATGGAAGCCATAAAGGTATGCCATAAATGAAAAATACAGAAGATTAAGGAAAAAATAAACATCTTATATATCAAATATAAATATAGTGACATATTAATGGCCACCTTTTAAGGTGTTAGAAGAATATTGAACAATCATCGTTTCGTGAGGCAGAAATTCGCCATCCACATAAATTGTATGTCCTTTAACCATTAGATGTCGGTGTGTGTAATTGTAGCTCTAATTCTTATTATAACAACATCCTAGTATATTTAAGATACTGTAGTTGTTACAAAAAAATTAATAAAAATATTTTAGGGGGTTGGAGAAGAAAAATAAAACAAAAGAACACCAGTGAAGACATTACCTTAAAATCAGGTAACTCTCTTAGATTTGAGCTCAAAGGATTACTTGGGAAGACTTCTACCAAAAGTGAGGATTATAAGAGTAATAGAGGGATGTGGAGAGACAAAAATAGCAGAGCTTGGACGAGAAAAAGTATTGAGAGTTGTGGGTAAGGTGGTAAAGGTGGGGGCCTTTTATAAGAGGAGAGGAGGGGCACTCTTGGAAAGTTATAAAAGGTTACTTTATTATAAAATGATTTTCGGATTTAAAAGGTCCCAAAATTATATATTTCTAGGATAAGGTGATATGAGTTTTGAATCCACCCATACAATAGGTTTTAGACATGTGTAGGTCTTATATTTTACATTATCTTTTATTTTTTTTAAATCGTTAAATAATGAGGTAATCGCTACATCATCATGGTATCATAAATAATATAATTTTTTTAATGTATAAAAATTATAAAACAAATATCATGATGTAGGAAATCTATTTATATTTCTAATTAATATTTATAGTAAAAAATCTGATTTGTATAACCCCATTTAAAAATTATTTTAGTAAAACAACTCATGTTTGTGACATTTTTATTTTAACTTTAAATAAATAGTTATTAATGTCATTTTCCTACCAAAGTGGCTCCATGGGGTCCCTAAGTTGACCCATGGATTGTATTGGTCGGCCATGACACATCCAATAAGGGCAAGACACGTGTCTAGGTCATTTCATATTGTTAAAACATTATTTTTACCTTAAACTACACTAATTACCTCTAATCGCGATTAAAAACTTAAAAGATACTATTCACCAAAAAATTATTTTAATCCCATTGAACCACATTTTACTTCTTAATTACAACCATGTATGTTGGATTTTTTAAATTCAAAACACAGAGGTGGTAAATTTTTCATTTAACCAAAAAATCAGTTTTTTAAGTACCACATATTGGTTTCACTTTTCATCAAAAATTGATGTTTTTCATAAAAATACCAAAACTTCACCCTAAACTATATTTTATATTCCGAATTATAAAATGATGTATATTTTAAAAAATTCAAAACATATAAGTTACATTAATTAATTTAATAATTAATTCTCGATGTCATGACAAATAGCGTGTTTTTATGAAACAATATATATCAAAAGATTGACACTAGTTTAAGTCCAATTTTAAAGTGAAATTAATTCCAATGACCAAAATTGGATTAAATGATAAAAATATATTCTAATTTAACTTTAAAACCAATTCAATATATAATATAATCATATAAATAAATTAGATTAAAAAGAGGTTTTGAATTAAAATACAACATTTTTCATTACTTATTAAAAAATTATCTTTATCGGAAAAATACCAAAAATTTACACAAAGTAAAAAAAATTTCCCGATTCTAAAGAAGAATTTTATTTGGTCCAATAGAATTTATAAGAGTGACCAAAACTATATTTAATGATGGTTCTCCATCAAAAGGCGACAAGTGGACCTTTAGTGAAAATTAGAGTATATATGCCGAAAATTGTATTCTTTTCATATTTTAAGACTTTATCCATTATTGGATAAATGTAAAAACATTTAACAAACATATATAATCATATTTTAGTTTTTTATATTCATTCCCGCCAATATAACGGCTACGTGTTAACTACCATTTAAAATAATATTATTTTATTACTAGTGTGCAACGTAAGATTTCAAAGAAACTCTTTGTTGCGTATCGAGTACGCTATCGAACATAGCAACCCCTTTAAAGTAAAATTAATATTTAATTCATAAATATTAATACATATGAAAATTTTTTATTCTTTATTTACCTGGGATGTTACATCCACACACATTAAATAAATGTTATAATAAATTAAAAGTATTCCATATATCATTTATGTTAGGATCTAATCCATCATGAATTATATTTTTCAAAAATTATTTTTAAGAACTAAATTCTAGAGAAAATGGTATCATAAATTCACATTTTTGGTACCCTATTTTTCTTCCTAAAAACAAATTAAAAATTTGCACCAAAAAAATATTGGGATTAAAAATATTACCCAATTAAAACCATAAGAAACCGCATATCTCTATCCTATTTATGTTGAACATTTTCTATTTATTTTGGGATATGAGCCCTATAAGGTTTGAAATATTGACCCTTATTCATGAAAAAATTGTTATTATAGTGATTTCCCTTTTGAAACATTGTGAAAAAGGAGCACTCTATGGAGAAATAGAAGGCATAGAAATGTATCTTTCGCAAAAAAAAAGTATTTGTAAATAATTTGTTTTCAATAATTTTTTATCTATCATATAATCTTATTAAATATATCTATTTTAAAAGTTAAAATTAAAACTCTTCTTCATCCAAATTCTGTATTTGGAATTATTTTTTACAACATCATCCCAATAATTTGAATTTGAAATAAAAAATGACTAACATCCAAATTGAATGTAATATTAAAAATTATATCAGTATCCTTAGAAATAAATGCATTATCATGGTCATAGACTTTCCTTATATTTTTACATCACTTCCCTAACCCATTCATATATTTATCAATTTCTTTAAATGTAGGGGTATCTTATTACACATTCAAATTATAAGAGTATATATAGTATAAAAATTATATGTTAATTAGATGTAACCTTATCTATGGAACATATGTAATTTTTAGAAAATAATTGAAAAATCCATTGATGTTCTAACTATCATCACTTTCCAATGAAAATTTTGATGTTGGATCATAACTGATGCTACTGGTGTTCATTAAATTTAAACATTGTTTAACTTCTAAATTGACGTTATTCTAGATTATATATCCTTATTTTTTAATTTCATATATTTATGTATAATATTTAATGATTTATTATAGTAACAGAGAATAAAATATGATGAATTATTTTTCCTATAAATCATCATAGAATTATCCTATATTTCTATTCCATCATTTCAATATTCCTTCTAGAAATTATTATTCCCAATAATATTGTTTATAAGCCTTGTGTGTTAAGAAAAATCACCTTCTATAAGTTCCTTACTATTACCAATTTCAAAATGTTTACAAGTATTAATTAAAGTACATGTATTATAGTTAGTGGCACTAATTGATGTAGATGAAAACATAAATATGCTATTATTCAATTTTTCCATCACTACATGATATTTTAGCCTATTTTTGTACTACTTAAAAGATTTGATAATATCATCTAGAAAAATATTAGTATGATGGTTTTTTATCAACAATCATTATTATTTTAAACATCCCACTACTTCCAAATTAAGTTTAAAAATATATTAAGATGTTATATATCTATAATTTCCATCTCAATAAAAGATTATAAACCATTACATAAATTATGAAAATAAAATTCATGTTAACACACACATAGAATATATATTTTATTAAGAAAAACATTAGTATTACCAATACCAGCTATATCTATTTTCTTTTAAATTACATTTACAGTTTCATAAGAACATATCTAACTGTGAAAATTACAATTAACTAAACAAAAAAATGTACTATGAGATTTATAATTTGATTGATATTAATCCATGTCATCCACAGAAAATATCATAATTTCCATAATTAAAATCATATTGTTTCCAACCATTATCTAATAATTTTAAAAAATTATGCTAATCTCAAATATATTCATCCAAGCATAGATTACAACCACATAAGGCATATAACCATAAAGGATGTTTGGTGAAAAACAAAAAGGGATACATATTATAAGCATAATTTAAATGATTACGAATAAAAATAGATGAATCTATTGGGGAATTTCTCTTAAATTTACAAAACAAACGGAATAAAAATTCCAACACCAAAGGATGGGTTCCTCCTTTTATTGTGTTGTTTTTTATGTATATATAGGTTTTCCATCTATATATTAGGTGATAATGTTATAATCCTCATGGGTAATGAATGGAGGTCAAATTTCTCAACCTTATCCCAGATAATAAAACCTAAAAGTGAACACAAGAGGGAATGTTTTTTATAAATAATATTTTCAAATGTTACATTATTGAATGTATAAAAAAATTGGGGTACAGACATTCCTACTATTGGTAATGACAGGAAATGTATCTAAAGAATGCTATCATGGTACGTATACCAATGTTGTGTGATTATCCATAATAGGACTTGTTGTCATTGTTTATTAAAGACAAAATTGAAAAAATTATCATCATGATATCCATCACACATTCTATATGTATCTTACTCAATAATTATCTCTCGAAAGATTATTCCTTTTTCAAGAAATTCTTTCATTAGAATAATCTTTTTAGTCTGACCATTATTATAAATCTCACATTATAATTCACACTTATCTTGTAAAAAAACTAAAAATTATAATACCAAAGAATTTTGATATCTTGTTTTTTATAGAAAAATAGAAATAAATTTAATCATGTTATATTTTATTATGTATGGTAGAAATTAATACACTATGATAATAAAATTTAAAATATCTTTAAGAATATTACAAAAATAATAAGACCTCATGTAAGTAAATTTCTTTATAAACGTTATTTTAATTATATACATTTTATTATTGTTTAAACTAATATTTTTGTACATTATAATACTAATCAATTGATATAATGGTTAGGATATAAATATATTAATTCAATGGTATGTGAATAAAATTATTGAGTGTTAAAAGGTCCATTTTTTGAAGAATTATTTATTTCAATATATTTTGTATTTCTTCATAATAAACTATATTTATCACTTTTAAATGTTGAGTTCAATAATATTATTAAATTTAGAAACATATATATTATCACTCATTTAATAAGCAATTGATATGATATAATAATAAAAACAATTAATGTATAAAAATAGATTCTTTTACAAAATAGTTATTTATATATTTTATGTTTTATTTGAAAATATAATCATATAATATTTTTATGTTGAATTAGATTGAATTTAGTCCAGTTTTTTGATTTTTGATATTGAAATTTTTCATGAAGTTATATCATATATTTTGAGTAAAAAAATCACCATGGTAAATAATTAATCAAGGTTAATACTGGTAAAATGGGTGACTTAATGTGGCTTTAATTTTTCTATATTAACATGTAACATAAACCTTATAGATGATTTTTTCAGGTTTTAAATTCAAAAATGCATGTACCATCAATATTTTCACACTTAACAGAACTAAATTCCATGTGATTCCATCTTTACCACTCCCCAAACTTTCAATTCCAATATAATATCTCCCACTTTTTCACTAATAAAAATTAATGACATAAAATAACTAATATACACAAAAACATAGAATTCATCTTTTATCCCATCCATTTTTACCTCCCCATGAATCCTATTGAACATTATTTATCCATTAGTAAAAATAATGTGTCCCATGTAATCCATTTACCTTAGATATTTCAATATAAGAATGAAGTCCTCATTGTGATTATTATCTACTCCTTTGACCTTTCTTCTGTATCATTCTTTGTCATGACCCAACCCATTGAAATATGACTCGTGACTACCCCAATCCCACCTACAATAAGCCAAGTGTTGTGACTAATGTTGGGTATCTCTGTCCCACAAATGGGAGGCATTATCCTAATGTAACTGTACATAGACACATCTCCAAGCCAAAAAAATGGAAAAATGTTAAAAAAACTAATACTAAGGCATGCATACATCTAAAATACAACAACAAGAGTACAATAGAAAAGTAATGAAAATGAAAAAAGGGTCCAAATAAAAATGATTGGAATATAACCTACTCCATGGGTGAATACTAAGGTAAAATTAATGCTTCTGAAAAAAAACCTCATCCAAACAATCTCAATCTACATTCTACAAGCTCTGTTTCCTCTAGGGAAACCATATAAAGGGCCATCGTCTGTATAATACATGACAATTGTTGGGAGATCATGTGTATGGGTGAGTATAAAAGTACCTAGTAGTACACCTAGAATACACTAAACACAAAGCATCATAGTATAGTCGTCTTAATAAAAGGATATAAATATCAATTTATAATAGAAAAAATTCAGATATACCTAGTAAATACAGCACCCCACGAAGTTGTCACAACAAAATATCATCAATATGATTCAGCATCAATACAGAGTCATTAAACGATAATCCACTCCATGATCTGTTATTTCACTAGAGACACTAATCTAAGAGGTCACGATCAATGGGCCCATCACAGGAAATATAACTAGTATAAGAAGACCCTGAAACTCAGAAAGAGTGTCTCGCCCAAAAATATTGGGGGCACCAATAACATAATCTGGGTCAACTAGCTACATAGGGGATCATATTATAATGACACCATGAACCATACTAATATGTCCAACTATATGGAGGATCAATTCCTGGATCAAGGAGGTTACACTGATTCCAAAACCCCCATTAATGGTATAAATATGATAGAGGATCTCACACTAGTCTCATAGAGGGAAACTATAAACTCTATATGAGACTCATCCTATAAAGTGGATCAAAATCCTATGATTTTGATGCAATTATTCACTATACCATTGGGAAAATGGACCAAGGTAACACAATCAACCAACACTAAACAATACTAAATAAATGAATGGCTAAAAAACACTTTATATGGGGGACACAGTTTGTACTAGGGGTACATGATGTGTCCATATATCCTCAAGTATTCTTCCATGGAAAATAATCCAATTCCACGTAAAACTCAACATACATGACGTGTGAGTGGAACACATGATGTGTAAAGTTTGCTCGACACCTTCTCATATTGCATGGTCATGTCTATGTACTTTTTACTACTCATGTACAAACCCATGTATATGTGGCCATGTCAATGTCCATGTACATAACATGACACTATCTATGTACTTATAGAAGTGTCATTGTTCCTTCTTATGTACACACCAATCCATCACGAAGGGTTTAAATGGCATGTGACAATGTCACACAATGTGTGATACTTAACTCTAGTCAAAACCCTAGCGCTGCAGCCAAGAGGTCCCGCAAACTGTGTAATAATAAAAAATATTCCATGTGAACAGTAATTTTATAGATCAGTGGGTTCTTATATGTTCTTCCAATTTAACTATCACTGCCTTGTTTCCATCCAGTAATCACTCCCTAGATAACATATTTGGGTTGACTAAGCCCAACCATTTCTTGTACGTAGGAATACAGCCTTCAATATGGATTGGTAAAAGACATTCTACATTAGTATCACTATATGAAACTCAAAAAGATGACAAAATCTTGATTGTTTCTCATTACCACTTTATTATATCCACCACCATCATCGATTCACGAATAACAGCCTTCATCGTGGGATGTACTCATAGTTTTGATATGTCCTACCAAAGAATGGTCGTACAAAGATCAAAGACTAGGTAATGGTCAAACCATTTCACAATGTTAATACCATTGACAAGATAATGAAGAAATATGTGAGAAATTAAAAAAACATAAAAATTTATGGAATGGACCTCATCCTTTATTCATTTGGCCTCGATACATTATTATAGAATATTTCAAATAGAGTTTAGTAAATAAAAATGAACATATAAAATTATATAAATTTAAATCTACTAAAGACATGAATTTAAATTCTATTTTTTTAATTTACCATCATTATTCCAGGAAAAAAGAATAGAATGGGGAACATAAATAAAAATACTACCAAAATTTTGGATCAATAATTAATGAAGAATGGTAGTGCGCTTCCATTGTTGACAAGATCCATGAACTCTATTGGAATAATGATCCTCAATCTAGTCCATATCAAAAATTTGTTAATAATAAGTCTCTCCAATGATCATCGAGATATCTAGGGGTTGAGCATCCAACTGTGATGAATGTATTATAACAATGTATTTAAAGTATTTTTGGTTACTGTATCAAATAAATATAAAATAAATCAAATTTATTAATTTATTTTTTTAGTTTTGTGCCTATGATACTTTTTGAAAAACATTCCATGCTGGAAAAAGTTATGTCATAACTATAGAAAAACACAATTTTTTAACTCAATGGCTCCCTTATATTTTTGTTCTGGTCCCCCATTCAAAATTTATTCCAATTTTATTAGAAATATCCACCTGTTCTATTTAATATATTTCATGAATTTAAATTTATAACATCAAACCTCAAAATCATATATTCTCTCATTGCATGGAATTGAAAAAAATCAAAAAAATATATAAAAGTAGTACACAATGTCATTACATTCTCCCCACCTCAGGGGTTTTCATCCCCAAAAAAGTAAAAATGTACTCAGAATGATTAGGGTATTTGGCTTGTATCTTGGTCTCCTACTCCTATTTTCTCACTTGATGATTCCCGTTCTACCATCCGGAATGCACTAGGGAAATCGATCACCCTTGAAGGATTGTATCCTACTGATCATCTATCTCCACTGGGTACTCAATAAACATAACTCTTTCCTCTATTCCAAGCTCACCCAGTTGAGAAAATTTGATGGTTCATGTATATACCAACTCATCTACAACACATGTAATTATTAATTAAACCAAACAAACAAGAGAAGTAGAGGAATGTGGTAAACCACCTCTATAAATCTATGAAGTATCAATAAAATAGAAATTAATCTCATAGAAAAATTTATGTCGCAATAAATCACATCAATCAATATCCGGATGAGACCCTCAGTAACACATGGTTTCCCTCCTTAAACTCCATTGGTCTCCATCATCAGTCTGTATAAGACTTATGATGGCTCTGTACAGTCCAATGCATCTACTAAAAGATCTGAACCTTCTCTATAGTTGCTCAAACTAACTCTAGGCCCACGAGTGATGACTCTTTGGGATCATTCCAACCATCTGGGGACCTATAGAATAACTTATAAAGTGCCTAAAATTATATCATACCAGTGGAAGAATGGTATATTTCTTATATAGAAATTTCATAAAGGGTAGATAATCCTCCCAAATATAACCAAAGTCAAACATCTAAGCTCACTACATGTCCACCAAGACTCTAATTTTACTCTCAGTGTGGTCGTTAGTCTGGGGGTGAAATTCCATGTAAATGAATTATTGAATCCCAAAGGACTCCTATAATCCTATCCATAATCATATTGTGAAGCTTGAATCCTGATATGTAATGATCTCTAGGGAAGCTCAATGGAGTTGGACTATCTCTTCTATATAGTGGTGTCTCAATCTCTCTACTAAACTCTACTCTTATATATAAATTAAGTGGGATGAAATGCTATGTTGGTCTATGATAAAAAATATGGCATCATATCCATTTATGTACACGGTCAACCCAATATAAAATACATGTATATCAAATTATTTAACTAATTTGAAACCTCAAGGGTTTGAGATAAACTCATTATAACCTGATTCTCATGCATCACCTACTGAAAAGTGAGGCATCGAGAGACAAAATATCCAACTCCCTTCCTCAGTCCTAGCCACCAAAATTGATGTTGTAGGTCTTGGTAGATCTATTCCACTCATTTATATACTTCCACATCGGATTTTTTAAATTCCCACATCATTTACTCTTGTAACATCAAAGGCATTTTCATTCATCATTTTAAATGGATAACATGCTCCCCAAATTTATAATATCCATCAGTAGCATGTATGGTGGATATATGAGTTTATATGGGCTTAAAGTACAAATCTCTATGTTGTGCATCTCTGACATGTTTTTAAGTGGTGGGGTAAAAATTAAATACTATAGATATAAAGCATTATCCCTATCTACTGAGGAGAACTACAATGAGCCTAATTTCTCTAATGCCTCAGTCAACAACTGATTATCAGATATTCTAATTATATAATCTTCCACCAAATTCTCTTTCGTAGGAGTATAAAAGATATCATATTCATAGTCCAAGAAGAACGTGATCCATCACCTCTATATAAATTTAATATACTTATGACATAAGTTATACTTGAGACTATTGTTCTTAGTTTAGATGATAAACTAATCACCTATCATGTAGTGTATCCAAATATTTAGTGAAAATATTATTGCTAACTCAAGATCATGGGCCATATATTTCTTCTCGGGTGGTCTTAGATAACATGAACCATATCCAACTACTTAACTCTTCTATATCATAACTCAAAAAATTCAGATCCTTTATTCATTATAAAACACTATGTACATGACACCGTACACCAAAAATATCATGATGGGAGTGCTCATCAAACTCCACCTCAACTCCTGAAAGAACTCATGGAACCATTGTTTTTATATGAAAGGCTATAGCTTTTGGGTCAATGATGTCATGGGTGTTTCAACATTGGAGAAATCGGGTACAACTTTCTGATAGTAACAAGCCAACCAAATGAAACTCCACACCTCGGTAACATTCATATGTGGATCCCAAGAAATCACTACCTCATATTTCACCTAGACCACTTCTAATCCTACCTCAGATATGACGTGTCCCAAAAATTGGATCACACAAATCCAAAAATGACACCTTGAGATATTTCTATAAGGCTTGTGCTCTCAAAGTGTGTCTAAGACCATCCTCAAGTGTCTCACATGCTCCTCCATTGATGCCATGTAAACAAGGATGGTATCAATGAATACCTCTATGAAACAATCAAATAAAGGATTAGATATATAGTTTATGTGGAACATTAATTCTTCTGGGTCATTTATTAGGATAAATGACATCACCAAGTACTCATATTGACCATAGCATCGTCTGAATGTCATGTTCGTTATATCCTAATGTTGCACTCGTTGTTGGTGATAGCCTGATCTGAGGTCAACATTTAAGAACCTTTATGCTCCTTTCAACTGATCTAAGAGGTTTTCAATCCAATGTTGTGAATACGTATTGTTCGTAGTAACTGGCTTCGAGAACTAGAAATCAACACATAACCTTTTCTCAACCATATTCCTAGAAAACAACACTGGGGATGAATAGGGGGAACCACTAGGTCTCAAAAAGTCCATCTCTTGTATGTCCTCCAAAAATACCCTAATATTGCAAAGATATATGGGAGACATTTGATATACTGCTACATATAACGAGGTTTTCCCATGATGAAATTCAATTCATAATAATATCTCTCTCATGGGAGGTAAACCCGGTAGGTTTTTAAGAAATATGTCCACATACTACACCACAACCATAGGGAACTTGTATCCCATAACTTCCACTAATCCGAGATTCATGTAATCCAACTTGTGAGTAATAACCTCTAATTTCCTAGGATTGAGCCTATACAACTCTAAAAAGGTTTCCATTTCACCCATAAAAAACCCCATTACTTCACTACAGAAACACTGCATCCTCTTCCTAAAATTATAAATCTAGTCATGAACTATGAATCGCTAGTATATAAATTTAGTAATTCATAAGGCCTCATCACTTCTATAAAGAAATCACATACAAAAATATCACCTCCAAACATTATGGTGTACAATCAGCATAACTGTACAGTCTCTATGTCACCACCTGTTGGAGTATCCAACAGTAAGGGTCAAACCCAATGGCTTAACCAAAATCTCTAAGTCTCAAACAAGAGAAATAGAAGGGTATAATTGAATTGAACCTATGTCTATCCGTATTGTATCTAATTTAAAAAAGGCATATATTGTTCCCTATTTCATCCTTGCAACCTTATATATATAGAGCTCCATAGACTGTAGCTAGCCTCATCTCTAAACACTAGCTCCTTTAGCCTTATATGGATAACCTATGGGTGGTTGTGGAAACATGCCAAACATATGAAAACCTCTTACTACCTTTTCATCCCCTATTCCATATCAACAACTATACATAACACATTTATCCTACCTCTATCTCTACCTCGACATTCTATTTACTATCTCATGTTCAGATATATGTGGGTGGGAAAATATCTATCCACATTTCATCGAACATCATTGGATAAATACCTCCTCTACATCGGCAGATTTGATACATCTATAAATCCCTACACCACTGAAACTATGTCATAAGGTCTCCTCTTAAGTATTATGACATTCTTGGATACCTATGACTATCATTCATTGGTTTTTGATAAGGTATTAGTTACTGGGTTCCCACTACCAGCACCAACATTCCACACCTTCTCTTCCAGGAATCTCCCCACCACCATGGTTCGGTCAAGAACCCAAACATAGGTGGGAGTAGAATGTTAAATCAATGAATCCCTAAAATCCTAGTGTATTACCTCTTCAATGCTCTATGATAAAATGAAATGACCATTCACCATATCGAGGGAGTAATAAAATAGATCATTAAACCTCACTGTGTACTCTACCATGATGAAACTTCCCTACTACATATAGAGAAGCTGATGTATGCTTACATATTGCAATGCAGCTAAATATAACTCCCCTATGAAGATACACTCAATGTATGACCAGGAGATATTCATCACATTAAGAGATTTAGTCAATAAACTCCACTATCTCCCAAAAAATCCATAAATTAAAATCGATGTGAGGACCTCTGTCTTTTCTATGGGTTTCCTCAAAAGGTATAGAACAATAGTAACTAAATTGAGCTAGTCATTAGCCACCTAAGGGACTTGATCACCCCTAAACCTTGGAAGTATCTACCTTTATAATTTAGGCAGTTCACTCAACCAACATGCATCCTAAACTGGATCTTCAAGCGGTAAATTTCTCTCAACGGGTGGTGGTACTTCTGGTAAACCAAAAATAGGTGGTACCTCTGGTATAAGACCTTGTACTAAAGCGTCATCACATTAAGAACATTTAAATCAATATTTAAAACACTAAAAAGATGATATATGGGTAGTTCATTCAAGAAGTACATAGAACACACAACTCATTAATATATAATTTATGTACCAAAATTTTCCTTATAACCAATGTCTACATGTAACAAGTTGAAAGGTAAGTGATTAGAGTATTGGGGTATGGATACATCAGCCACCACATCATCAATGGAGTCATTGGCTTGAAAGTAGAACCTAAAATACTAAACATTGTTTCCCCAAACCAATCTCACCCAATTCGGTCCTAAGGTATAAACGACTTCTCTAAGACCACATAATCATTACCCAACCAGTTATGGTCTAACATATGACTAAACCATGCCCACCTCCAATAGGCTAGGGGATGGTGACCAATGGCAACTAGGAATATCACAAAAATGGGATGCATTAACGTAATGTACATGTACACATGCACACATCTCCAATCCCACAATATGATGAAAACTAAAACAATTGAATCTGATGCATACATACATCTAAAATCCCACAACTAGAATATGATAGAAATATACTAAAAACAGATTGAGGGGCCAAATACAAGCACAACCAAAAACTATAAAGAGTCCAACCCTCTCTAATGGCGAGGGCTAGGATAAATTGAAAGCTCCAAGAAAAAAACTCAGTCTGAGAAACCCAAGATACGCTCAACTATCTCAACATCCTATAGGACCACCATCTAAATGGATATTTTCTGTAAAAGACACTACCCATATAGGAACATCCCATGAAGGGGTGAGTATAAAAATACCCAATATGACATCCCGAAAAAAATAAACAAAAATAATGAACTATTTTTATCTCAATAAAAGTATATAACAATCAATTTATAGTAGAAATAACCCAGACAAACTCTAGAAAGACATAGTTCCACTATTTGGTCCCAATGAACTACCATCAAAATGATTGTAATTTCATAAATAATCATTCCATGAGAATCCACTCTATGAGACAAAATATCATCAATGAAACTCATACAAGAGGTCAAGATCTTTGTGCATAGCCTAAGAAAGCTCAATGGTATAAGAAGAACCAAATACTTAGAAAAGAGGTTATGGCCATAACCACTGGGAGACACCAAAAAACTAATTTCTATCTACCATCTATGTAGGGGATCATATTCAAATGATACCATAACCTCTACCGATATGGACTGTATGATAAAGGATTAACATCCTTATCAAGAAGGACATGTCGATTCAACAAACCCCACCTAGGGTATAAAGAGGATATGGGATCTCACTCCAATATCATTGAGGGGCACTACAATATCAATATTAGACTCATCATCTATAGGTGATAAAAATTCTATTATATGTATGAAATAACACACTACACCTTCAACGGAATGGTCCAAGGGAACTCACTCAACCAAAAAATACTACAGACTAAAAAACGAAAGGGTTACAAATACTCTATAATGGGGTTTAAATAGAGTACTAGGGTAACAAAATGTGTCCAGTAATTCCCATATAGGAAAATTTGGAAAATCCATAAATCTCATGTGAACATAATAATACATAAAGTGTGAGTTGAACACACAACATATATAGGTTTCTCGACCCCTGCCCGTGTCACCTGGCCATGTCCATGTACTTTGGCTTACCCGAGTTCCAAATGATATATAGGTGTTCATGTCTGTGTTCATGTACATGAAGTATCACTGTAATTATACTTATGGATATGAGAAAGTACCTTATAATGTACATGTCAAGCTATTATAAAGGGGTCACATGGTGTGGGAACATGTCAAACTGGGTGTGACACTAAACTCTATCTAAAACACTAGTTCCATAGTGAGGGGGTATCACAGATTTGAAATCAAAAAATACACGATGAATTTATAAGGATTTATGAGATCCTAAGGTTCAACAACCTTCTTTATCATTCTTCTTCCAAATCTTGTGTCGATATGGTAAAAAATCCCATGATCTTGGATCTGGGTTGAATGAGACCCACCATCACATGGTCACCTGAATATGGTAATCAAGATGGATCAGGAACACATATCTAATGTCTATATCATCGTGCACCACCGTATAAGATGAAGAACCCTCAATTAAATCTCATTATCCATCAATTATATCAACTGTTTTCATTGATTATTTTATTGAAATATACAGAAAAATCCATACTCGTGTGTTCTATTGTTTGTGCCGAATAACATTCTCACAAAAATGATATACTGGGTAATGGATGAACTGTTGGCCCAAGAGAAAAACAATGATGATCAAATTAAAAAATAGTAGTGAAATAAATAATATATAAAAATGTGAGGAACGAACCTCCTGCTTTTTTTCATTCATCCTCAATTCGTTTTCATAGAAGAATTCAAACGAAGGGGGAAAATCAAAGTGAAAAAATAAAATTCCATTAATTTATGCTTAAGAATGATGCATGTTCAATTATATTCATGTAATTGATATGTGTTCATATGGTATTAAAAAATGTGATGAAAAAAATAAACATCCAACCTAGAGTCTAGAATAATAATTAAAGATGAAAATCTATACCCTTCATTCATTGATGAGATCAATGAACTCTATTAGTTTAATGATCCTTGATCTGATCTTGATCCATCATTGTTCACTATGATAGATCTCTAATGGTCATACAGATCTATAGGGTTTGAGTGGATAGGATAGAGGAAATTATTGTTAATGTTTATTTAAAGGGTATGCATTGGTTTCATCAAATAAAAATAAATGAAGTCAATTTAATTTAATTAATTTATTAATTCTGACCCAAGATCATTCTTTACAAAATCCTTACATCGAGAAAGGTTATGTTATACCTAGTTTATAAACTATATTACGAACTCTACAGCGCCCTCTGATTTTCGATCTTAGACCTCTTTTGGTAGTTATGAAAAAAAAATTTGGAAACCAATATAGAAGTTATATTTAGTATATTTAATATATTTCAAAAATTTATTGAAATCACACTGAGCATTGGAATCACACATTGTCTCAGTTCCTGGTCATAAAAATATTCCATATAATTTCCAAAAACAATATATGAGAAATATGAGTCATTCTATTATCTTATAAACATATTCTAACAATAATAATATAATGGAATTGGTATCATTAGTATAAATATATTTTATTTTATTCACATGAATCCTATTATCCATCTCCCTCTCATCCATTCAAGATATGAAAATGTCGCTTGTGTAATGTGTAGACTAATACCTCTATGAATAACACATTTCTTTGAAAACCTGATTACATGAAGGGTTATAATAACATATTAATGAATAAAAAAATATTTTTAGGAAATTATAATGGTTATGGAATGATATATTTGGAGTTATTTTATTAATAATAATAATAAGAGAAAATTTTAATTATATCTCCTTAAACACAGTAAACCAACAGGAAAAATTATGTCATCATTGTAAGTAATATATTCAAACCATAATTCTTCATCAACCACTTATAGAATACAATTTTTATCATCAATAAAATATAAATAAATATATTATTCTTATGTAAATGTGATATTATAATATTATGAGTTTCATAATAATCAATAATTAATATAATGTTCTTGTTTGGGTTTATTTAACCACTTACTTGACCGATTTTGCAAATTTTTAGAAAGGGATTATATGGAAAAGTAATTAATGGTATAATATGAAATAAATATATAAATATTTTTTGGGTTCTATAATGTTAATATTAATATTTATATTATCATTAATATATTCCCTCTAATTGTTTAAAAATTACACAAATAGGATTTTCACTGATTTCTTTTTGAGTCATTACTAAAACAGTCTTAGAATGATTTTAAAAAATTATAAATAATTTTTAAATATATATTAAAATAAATTAAATATTATGGTTCTGATTTTTATACTATCTATTATTAATGATTAACATCTATATTATGAAAATTTTTCAAAATAATCATAGTTACAAACAATGGAAAATGAAAATAAATCATAAATAATTCATGTTTGATTAAAAAAATTATTAACATATAGACAAAATAGGTATGTGTATAGTCATAAAAAAAAATTTTATGATGGTTATGTATATTATATTTGAGGTTAAACCACATTTTCTGAATTTTAGATGAATAGTAATGTTTCTTCATCACAATTTAATTTCCTTGATTCATATTCAACATTCACCCTTTATTGTATTTTGTGTAGTGTATATGGTACACTACAGATCCCTTTTGACATAAATTTGATGAAATTAAAGGGACATTCATATTCATCACATTTTATATATATTTAGGGATTTCAATTCAAAATTTAAAAAATTTGTAAGGTCTTTCTTATCTAAATTTTCATTCATTGAGATACATTTCATATTCATCGCGTTTTTTATTTTGTGATTTTTTTAATATTTCCATTGATTAATTTTAATCACACATAAATTTTTTTGAAGAGGATTTAAAAATATATCTATGGATATCTCCTTAAAATGGTTTTGATTCAAATTTCACTAAATCCAGAAGGTCTTTTTGTAACTCAATTATACTAATTATGATTTAGTTTATCCTTTTATTTTATAAAATGTTATTTCTAATTTTTTGTTATGAATTTATAATTCATTATCATGAAATACTTTATAATTGATTATTACATTAACAATTATGATATTTATAATGTTTTTTAACTGAACCTTAGTATGTTTAGTCATAATATTTATTCATGGATTTATTTGTTTTAGGATTCATATATTTCTTTAATTTATTTATTTAATTTTTCATTCCCTATTTATTCTCTATGAAATAAGTTTTTTAATTAAAAACTTCTTATTTAATGAATTTTTTTATTATTAAAAAATGTTGTGATTAATAGTAATTATCATCCTTTCTAACAAGATCTATCTCTCCCAAGTCAATATTATTTATTTTCAAAAAATGATTCATTTTAATATTTTTAAACTGAAATACTTATTATCAAATTAAAACTTCTTATTCCTATTTAAATAATTACAAATGTAACTTTTATTATCCTTTTTACAATTAATGTTTCTATAATTTTTTTTAAATAATAAAATTATTATTCATTTCCCATCCAAAATTATATCTTACCATCATTGCTTAATATTTTTAACTTTATTTATTATAGTATTCAATATTTTTATTTATTTTAAAAATAATTTTTTCAATGCACTATTTTCAACCCTTGAAATGGATTCTTTAATGTGATATAAAAATGAAAGTAATTTTCAATAATTTACATGTTCTTAAAAAATATTATTTCATAGTCTCAATTATATTAATCATTCCAAAAAAAACTATGACTTTTCACGATTTGACCTTTAAATAATATTATTAATTTATTTTTCATTCCACACATTCCTTATAATGGTTGTGTTCTCTATAAATATTTACCCTTATCATAACTATTTTTCCTTCTCCAGGTTAATATTCCTTAGTCTCTTAGATGAATGATTTATAAGTTTAATTTTTCACTAAACTATATCAATATTACTATTAAAAATGAGAATACCTTACAAATTAAATATGTTTTACCATGAAATTCATTCAATTTATTTAATAGGAATTTATTAAAATCTTGTATACATTTTATTTCCATAGATATAATTTATGATTACTAAGAAAATATGATTATGTGTTTTTTATAACTTATTTTTATTTGGTTGATGCATTGAACATAATTACTGGTGAATGGGGCCTAAAATTATATAGCCCAATGTTGTGCTATAATGTATTATGAAATAATATTGTTTGGGTATTTGTTGTATGTCTACACATTTGTGTATAATTTATTGACATGAGGCCATGATAGAACAAACATTAAATTTTTATTATGAGGGAAAACAAACAAGATATATGTAAAATAGACCTGAAAAGGCAGATCAATGGGAAAGAAGGCCTAAGGAGGTCTAAAGTAATATAGGTCGAGGGAATCTCCATTAATAATATTTACCCCTTCCATCATTAATGAATTCAAGTCATGAAAAATCTAGATTTCATTACCAGGGATATCCACTGAGGCTAAGTAGTCCACCACCTTGTTTCCCTCACGCCAGGTACGTGAAACCACGATGTTGTCCCCCAAAATAGCACACAATTTTCTTGATGACATAAAGAATAACCCATGGAGTTAAACCCACAGCATTAATGGCGTTTTACAGTTGCATCAAATCATTTTCAACATATTTAATTTTTATTTCTCTTTTTTTACATATATAAAGGCCTTCAATCATGGCCATTGCTTCAACTTGAAGTGCATAATTTATCCCAATCTTATAGAAAAGGCTAATATAACAGATCAATTTTTTTCTATCATAACCCATCCACCTTGGATAAAACCAGCCACACATGATCCATCACTATTAAACATCAACCCCTCAGAAGGGGGGCACCAATATACCCAATAGCCCCAATACTGACCAATATCCGGATAAGTGTCCAGAAAACCTCTAATGAAATGTTGTAGTGAAGTTGTATCATTATAGTTTTTTTAAAAATTGACAAAATTTGAATTTAGCTTTTTGATTCAAGAAATAATTAGACTGTTATCCATTTTCACCCCCTCAAAGATCCTCCTATTCCTAGCTTTCCACAAACACCAAGATCCTATAAGAAATTTTAAGGTATGAGAAGATCTTTCCATGGTTCGCCTACCAATGTTTTGGAACCATGGATCAAGAAATGTTTGATCATATAACCTCATATTAGAAAAAGATATAAACTCACACAAATATCTCCACGCCTCCTTCAATGAATAACTCTCAAGAAGAGATGATCTAAACTTTACTCTTTGTGATATTTGCATAAAACACATCTAGAAAGTACACAAATTCATCACCTCTTAATGTTATCATCTATAAGAACCGCTCTGTTTCTAATCCTCCATGTAAGAATGTTAAATTTAGTAAGAGTATACTTAGCCTAAAGAGTTTCTTTCCATGACTCCCCTTGAACCTTCATGTTCACAATCCTACAGTAGTCTTTCATAGTGAATAATCCAAATAGCGAGGGAGTTAAAAAAATCTCTCTAGAATAGAAGATAGATCAATGAGATTACATAAATCAAGTTTTCCATTATTCAACACTGCCTTAAGAAACATCGGGTATTCACAATCATCATTGAATGAAATGTTAGTAGTAGGGAAAAACGGATAACCTATGATATCCCAAATCCAATTGTCGTGCCAAAACAAGATCTCACCCTTCCCAATTATCCAATGGTAGTAAGGACAAAGATTAACAATTAAAAGACTAATTTCAGAGAAGAACAGAGAAACATTACAATTCAGATCAGTCTAGTAACCAAGAGAAGTTCCTTGCATAGTGCATCCCCAAATGGAATTTTTCTCAAACACCTCCCATGCTAACATAGAATCCAAGCAGTGTACTATTGCCTCAAGACAACAAACATTGATCCCTCACTCATCAACTGATCGTGCCATTTTCTTCCATACAAACCAGTTTCATTTACCTTCCATCATGGTGTCACAAAAGAAATTAGAGATAATTGATTCGATGTTTTTAATAACTCTTTTAGGAACTTTGATCGAAGAAAGGGTGTGACTCGGGGTTACTGGTAGCACACTATTCACTAGTTTAATTCTTCCACTAAGGGAAAGGAAAATGTTTTTTCATATTAGAACCTTATAAAAATTTCTACTAATAATATAATCTAATTCTCTAAAATGGATACTTCTAGGATATAGAAGATACCTCGAGTATTATATAAGAAAATCTCATATATGCATATCTATAATTAGAAAAATAGAAGTAATCCAGTTGGGATGAAAAATATCAGTGATAAAGAAGTTAATTTGGATTTTGTTGACAATATGGACTCTCTAATGATAATAAGTATCCAATATTCTGTTCAAGTTTCTTAATTATCTTTATGCATCATTCAAAAATATCAATGTATCATATAAAAACATAAGATGAGACACCGAAGGAATCCACATTCTTTTACTATATAAATTAATCTCTCTATTATTCAATATCTTATTAAAAAGATGAGTGAGAACATCCTGAGAAATTATAAAAATAATTAGGGATATAGGGTCTCACTATATAAGACCCCTAGTTTCTTTGAAGAAACCAAAATATTTTTCCATAAATGAAACTACCATCAATGATGAGATGAAACAAAAAATAATAATGTATGTATTCCATAGAGAGAAAAACATAACTGCCAATAATTTACTGATGAAAGTCCATTCCATTTGATCATATGCCTTGCTCATATCAATATTATTATCCATGTTAGAACCTAGAGTTTTGATATTGATATCACTAGTCATTTCTTGAGCTAAGGCCACAACACCATAAATAGACTACCCCTTCACAAAGCCATGTTGTTCAATGTAAATACATTGGGGGAGATGGGTAGACAATCTAGAAATAATTATATTATCATGAATTTTATATGGTACATTGTATAAGCTAACATGAAAATAGTACAGAATTAAGGTAGGAATATAGGACATAGGAATCATCACGAACCATAGTATCACTAGCAACATGAGGAAATATTCCTCCCCAAAAGAAAACTTGAATGTATGGAACCCGATTGTCTTTAATTGTATCCCCAAAATTTCTATAAAATGAAGTCGGATATCTATCCAGAATAGCCTCACTATCCGGGATGATTTTTTTCATGGATTCAAATATCTCTGTTTCCTGAGGAAGGGCCCACATATCTTTATTATCACTATCAAAAACACAATTCTTAATCATATCTAATAGATCTGTAAGATCCCCTAGGAATCCATTAAGAATATTTGGGTTAGGACCAGCATGCAGGTCCCTTAGGTGTTTATCTTCCATAACACATGTTACATCCACGTCATCTATAAATGAGCCGCCATCTAGCATGATAAATGGTTTTATAATTCCTCTCCTCTCCTTGATAGAAGAATGAAAATATGATTTATTTTTATCCCCTTATTTAAACCATTTAATCCTCGTATTCTCCATATACATACTTTCATGCTTTAAAAATAAGTTCTCTAGATACATTTTTTAACAAACCAGATCCTCAAAATTCCTCTCATCCCATTTCCCCTCCAAACATTCTTCATAATGATCAACCACATTCATGGAATCATCCAGATCCCTTTGGGGTAAAAAGATCTCTCGACCACTCCATTAACTTTCTCTTAAGGCAACAGAGTTTTTTATGAAAATCCACCCATGTGTGCCCCTCGGATGGTTCTCTCCAAGTCAATCGAACCATGTCATGATAACTAGGATTGCTAGCCCAATGATGAAAATATCTGAATTATTCATGATTATCGATCCTAGAAGAAATAGTGACCCGAATTGATGAGTGATCTGAAATACCAGGAGTCAAGTGATCGACTATATTATTTATATACAGGGAAATGGATTTCATATTAGATAAGAATCTATTTAGACATCTCCAGGATCTACAAGAATTTCTTTGATTATTACACCACATGAATTTATCACCTGAATATCCATGATCCATTAGGCATTTTCCCACCATGCAGTTCATATAATCTAAACTAGCTCTCTTGGGAAACAAACCACTTCCTTTATTCTCATCCGAATTCACCACAACATTGAAATCACCTCCCACAAACCATATAAAATTTTTAGAATAAAATAAGGATATATCATTCCATATGGTCTCTCTTTACTGGGGATTACAACAACCATAAATAAAATACAAAAGAATTATATGTAAGTCTTGTGTTACCTTAACAATAATAAATTGATTACTTACCTGAATCTATTACACATTAAAGATTTTATTCCAAAAGTCCCATATATGCTTGTTAATAGGATCTTCATGCAAGTATCCATTTATTTTAGGATTTCTGGAAAAATCAACAATTCTACTCAGTTGTTGTTTATGATCATGTATTTAAATTAACGCAATCCTTATATTTCTTAATTCATAAGACACAATGTCTAATTTAATATTTTCTTAAATCCCCATGTCATTAAAAATAGGGATATAAATAATTGAGAAAAAAGGGTTCTATGATTGGCTCCAAAACTCATAGCCTTTTTGTAATGGAAGAGAAAACCCGACCTAGGTTTATTTAATAGTAACTTGGACTCTACTCTATTATTCATTGGAAAACAATCAACTAGGGATTTATAGTATCATGATGAGGGTTATCAATCCTTACCCTCTTTTTCAGGGTGTTGATATATCAATTCACTGCACTATTAATATGCAAGGAATTGTAGTTTATCATTATCCTGCTATGTAGAACTACATGTTGTTTAGGTGTTTATACTATCATAGAATCTGATGGGAGATTACAAAGAAATATCTTACTTTCTTTTCCACCAGATAAAAGCATACACATAGAATGAAGCATCAAAGAAAAATCAGTAAGTCGGGTTCCTCTTAAAATTTATATTTACAAAGAACCTATAAACTTCAATGCATTACATAATATTGGAACAGAATCATAAACCTTGACCAAAGGGGGCAATCTTGGAATAAAAGTGACTAACTTTCGATCCCCAATTCGTTCAATTAATAATGGGTCTAAAGACATTTTCAGAAAATGATCTCAAAATGAAGACTCCTCACAAAGCTCATCTAGAACCCCTATTAGAATATCCTCAAAGGGAAGGATTAGTGGAGTTTTGTTTCCTTCAGAAAGAATACAATTTATTCTACTTCCAGGGCAACACCACCTGAAAACCTGTAAAGAATGTCCCTGAGAAGGCAATGGGAGAAGAATTTTGGAAAAACAAGATTAGAAATATCTTGATTCCAGCAGAAAGAATCATTCACCTGGATCGCAAGCTTCTCTGGTATCAGACATGATATATCTAATTCCACTTAAATATGAGCCACATAGGTATCCATATAATTCTTTTTTCTTATATCTGAGCACAAAAAAATCCTCTAGGAGAGTCACCTATCACCTTTAATAAGACTTTTTTTGGGAAAAGAAGAGGAATCCCAAGAAGTTTTATCCATACAGCAGTATCCAGACATTATTTAACTTTGTGAAAATATAGAGACCATCTCAAAAGACTGAAGATCCAACATCCAATGAATCGTGGAGAATGACACTACACTTTTATGAAGTCATCCATAGATCCTAGGATTAATCATAATGATAATTTGTGTAAGGAGGATATCTCTTGCAGACAAATAAGACCCCAAGATTTTGAAAATCTCAAGAAAGCCGAAATTGGCGGTTTCAATATTCCAAAACAAGACAACTATGTCCTCTTTAGACAATATGATGCCCCTTAAAATGCATCCACAGGAACATCAAGACAAGTTCAGGATACTTCACAACACATTTGCATCTACCAAATGTTAATCTCAGAGAAACATGGTTAAGAAGCCAAAAAGCACATAAAGCTTCCTTAAATGAGATTTTAGGAAGAATATTCTCTGATGAACTAGGATTTGGGCCCAGGAAAGGCACCACTGAGGGAAGAATCAAGGAAATAACCTGGATCAACTTTTACCGGAATGGATGGAATCAGAAGAGGGTCATTGGGAATGGAATCAATAAGAGGAAGAATTTTTGAGATCAGGGGCACTACAAAACATTCTCTTTCATCTCCATTCCATTAGGCCTTGATTATTTGAATCATTTATAATGTGTTGTCATGGGAAATTTATGGTATGACTGTGATTTCAGACATTATTTATTCCAACAACATTAATTAAATTATTGTTTTCCTTATGATTATTTACAAATATTTTTTTATCTATGGATATATTACATAACTATGTTATAATGTATATTCCATTTTTTTTATAATTATTTGTTAATTTGATATTATTGATGCCCTATTTATCCCATGATCACTTCTATTGTATTCCACTACTTATTGATCATATGATCTCACCCTTATTATGTTTTCCATTTCCCTAGGATATAAAGATTATTTTCAAGAATGATCTCTCAAGATGGGTGTGATATGGGAAGAATTTTTTGGAAATAGTGATGGCTTATTAAACCATATGGATTCCATAGTTTACAGGTAAAAATTTCCATTAGATGGGAAATATTTGGGTTTACTTAATTTATATATATTCATAAATCAATAAAACTATAAATCCAAAAGGTCCCATTTCTAAAATAATATGATTTTAAAATAAGTAAAATATGTTTGATAACATATATGATACGTAATACCATGCATAAACCAAAAAATAATAATATTTAAATGTGAACATTGTGAACTAATTCTTAACATTTGTGGTTTCATTGATGCATATTTTAATTTTAGGTAACTAATTTCATTTATATAGTTTATGTTAAAATACCATTACATGTAATGTCAATAATACATCATACTTTATGATATTTTTGGTTGGATAAAATTTTAATTATTTCATCTAATATGATTTTTTTAATGTTACCGTGTAGAAAAATGTTTCAGAACTCAATTTCTTTTCATTAGGTTATATTACCTATTCATAATGTTTGATATTTTAATTTTTTTCATAATGTATCATTATTTTGTTGTGTTTTATTTTATCTTGTACTCTATGGATTTAAATTTGATATTCATATTCAATTCAATGATTAATAACCAATTCAATAGTATTATAATTATAAAATATTTCATCTCAATTTTCACTCAATGTAGACATATTATGTATTATGAAACTACCTATTTTTATGAGGTGTATTTACTAAAACATTTATATATTTTATATCATGAATATATTTATATAAATTTTATTTATATTTTCATTTTAATTTTTTATTTCATGTGATTTTGATTCAAATTTAACCAAAGAAGTAAGGGTTTATACATCCATTTTATTTTAATTAGGATTGTTTATTCTATAATTTCCACTAAATTTTTTTTTGATCAATGCCGAATAAAAATATTTAAGTTTAATATTTTCAATTTATTCTTAAATTTCATAAGTAAGAGTATCATTTTTCTCCCATTAGTATATAATGGTTATGGATTTCTTTAACGAAAATCCAACAGTATTTCTATTTTTTCTAAAAAATGGTTTTTTCATCCAAAAAAAAATATTTCAAAAAAATATTAGAATAATATTTTTTGTTTTCTCCAATGATTTGATATATAAATTTTTACACATGTCGTAATTTTTACAAAGTTATTTTTAAGGAATAATCTATTTGTTTTCTGAAAAAAGGTACAGTTTTATTTTTCTTATAAAAATGTTAATGGAATATTTTATTAATGAACTTGACCTGAATGTAAAATTTCTACTATCATGAACAATAATTATTTTGATGTATCCATTACAATTTTTAAAAGCTTATTTCAAAAAATATCTTAATATTATAATAATATCTAGTTTTAAAAAATTATTTTCAATGTTAAGAGAGTATTTTCCTCAAGAATGTTGTAATGACATTCTTATGGTATTTATATTTGTTGACAAAAATCCTTTATTTTTTTACACTCTAATTGGAATATATTTTAATGATAACATCATTATTATTTTTCAGTCTGGATTATAATAAGTTTTTCCAAAGAAAATAATATCATTCATTTTCTTGATTAAATTTTTTATCATTTACTTTCTCTTGAAATATTCAGTTTATTTTGATCATTGGATGTTATATTTCTCTTAAATTTCATTAATTTTTTTGTCTTGGATATTATAATTGTTGAAATTTTATACCATTTTTAATATGGTGTTTTATTTTTAATGTTATTTTATTGGATGGGGAAATATTATTAATTGGGTATTAATTATTGAAAAGGGATATCTATTTATAATACATTTTTTATAAATAAATATTTCATTTGATATGTGAAAATGATTTAGACAAGAAGTTATGAGTGGTTCATGTATTTATATATCCCCATGATGTATCAATATGTCTCATAAAAAATTAGAAATCTACCATTAAATGGGTTTTTAGTGTACAACTACCAATAGTAAATCTATCATGTCCCAATGTATTGATGGTATATATATCATGATTTCTGATATCATGATGTGAAATATTATGATTTCCCTTCAATTATAATTTCTATTTTTATTATCCATTATATTATTACATTGATATTATCCTTGGGTTAGATTTAATATCATTTGATTATTTATATGGAATTATTTGATCATTATTTATTCATGATATATTATTAATTATGGTCAAATTATTGAAAAAATGAAATATTTTTTTGGTTATTTACCTTTCCATGTTGATTATGTCTTATTAATTCATGAAATATTCTATTGTACATAAACCTTATAAAACATTTACTTAACCCTTATTTTGTTTCCCTTACCCATTATATAAAGGGGGATTCATTTATAAGTTCAAGGATGAAAATGATTTACTCTCACTATATTGTAATTTATTTTTTAAAATGAAACATCAGACAAAAATATCAATCTAGTATTTTATAACAATTAGAATATATGGTCCTTGGATATGCATGACAATCTGCCTCTCAATATACTTGTTTTCACACTCCTTGGAAATATGGTTGGGTTGATTAACATTTTCAGTATTATCCATCAAGAAGGATTTGAATATGTTATGTTAATAAATTACTTAGTTTAAACATAAATATTCTTATATTAAAAAAGGTGTCATGATTTAGACATTCTATAAATGATTATATGGGTTCCCACTAAGATTATTGTTTCTAGAACTATGTTTTTTTTGTTTTAATTAATGGATAGATCCCAAATTAGTTATGTTATCTTTGAGCACAATGGAACATATGGTAGTTATGGGAAATCAAATGTAATTATGATTTAAGGAAAATACATCATGATTATTACTAATCATTTATCTTGACATATAATAAATAACATATACCTTAACCATCTCTCAGAGACACCAAATAAGATAAATATTCATTTAACTAATAGATCAAGTGGTGATGACCATGAAGGAAATAATGATCGATTTCATTCACATCAGAAATTTGGAAAGATTCACATAGAATAACGTATAAAAGGAATAGGAAATTTCTTTATGTTCGGAAAACAATGGAATAAATAAAACATTTGTTAATGAGAAGTTGTGAATTCAAGGGAGAAAACTAAATTTAATTATAGGGATACATTTATAGTTCATTGTCTTGAGTGTGGAAAAAATGGTAATTATAAGAGTCAATTCATTATTTTAATTGTTAAACTAGAGACCAAGGAAAGACCAATGATGAAGTAAAAGGGTTGAAGTATTTATGTATTGATATTAAATAATTATATTGTAAAATTATTTTTATCAATTGTATATTGGATAAACGAATTGTGAAACATCTAAGTATTATTGTATATTTGAAACATATATGTCATAAACAATGTGTATGTCAAGAATTATTGATACCATCTTGTGTTTATGAGTTTATGTTTTTTCACTCATTCAATGATATAAACACCTCTTTTGAGGTTTTTGTGTTGGGATTTTCATGTGATAAATGTTGTTTTCAAAGTTGTTTCACTGGATTAAGTTATGTATAACCATTAGTCTTAATATAATGTATTACATAAGAAAAATTACCTCTTCTAAATTTTAATCCTAGCAATATCTATTAAGATAAATATGATCATTGATGTTTAGGTAATAATATTCAATTAAGATTATTTGATTTCATAGTAAAAAATACATCTTATAGAAAATAATTATGTTTAAAATGTGATTTTATGTCTACTGTTATTTTAGATTATATTCATGTTATTTTTTATAATTTTATATCGGTTATATTAATATAGTTCTAAAAAAGCACACCACGCATGCTAAGGGACAACCTATTGCATTCAAAAAGGATATGGGGCTTGAGTGCACAATCAAACCACAAAAACGGTAAAAACCAATTGTTTAAGTGATGTATTGATTGATATAAAATTATTTTCATTTAAATTATTTAAAATAATAATACTTATATAATTTATTAAGTTAATCTTTGTGTTTTATAACTATGGTTTTAGGGATAAATATACTATATTGGATAACTTGTACTAACCAGTTTTTTTTGGTAAATAGTTATGAGATAGATGAAAATACATTTCACTCACTTAGGTATTTTATGATAAATCAATTTTATTTTGATTACTTGAGGAACAAAAAATACATCTTTGATATTCATTTCATGGAGTAACAAATGAAGTTGGATTTCATCAAAGCACGAATAAAGGATAAAATTATGCTTATAAAATAAAAAGTTATTTTGCAAGTATGTTTTTTGGTGCTCTATATATTGATGATAAAATAATATTTCAAAATTATGAATATGATTTTGAAATAAAAAAATTATACATTTACTATCATTTAAAATGAATCCAATAATTTTTCCCACACCTCGTCAGTTTATAGTTTTCATGTAATTAACTTTTCGTTGATCATTTACATTCTTGTGATATGATCCCTATTACTGTCAATAATTATTTAGGAATTAATATTTTATTTCATGATCATATTATCACTCCCATTAAATTTTCTTACTTGAAAAACAATTTATGTTTTATTCAAGATAACCATTTTACTTTTATTTCTCTCTTAATAAGAAGAATTTTTATTAACCCTTTTTATGATGTGGGATTTCAACAAAGTTATTTTCAATTATTAAACCCATAATTTATGAGTAAACATTAAGATTTATAGAATTTAATTTGTTCAAGGTGCGGAGAATTTAACACCATAATAAATTAAATGAACGACACTATGTTTGATAGCATATAGGGCATGCAGCATTAACCTAAAAAAATAATGATATCATATTGAAAAGTGACCACTATTTCCTAAAAGTTGAAATTAAAAGTACTAATAAGAATATATTAAAAATATTATGCATATATATTATATTAAAGAAATATTTTGGTCAAAAATTACTTAAATTTGAGAAAATTACTTACAAGTTTTAAAATAAATATATTTTTTCAAAATATTATCTTCCCATATGTGATAAAATAATAGAATTAATTTCTTCCAATTTTATGAACATTATTGTAAAAAATAAAATTAATTTTTTAATAATCATGTAAAAATTCACATAGGGAGAAAATATAATATTCTTCCAAAATGAGTGATTTTTCAGTGAATATAGAAAAATACTTCTTGTTGTAAAATTATAAATTATGTTCAATATAAAATTACGATTTTAAATTTATTTCTAGTTAAAAATGTATCATTTAGATTTATTTATTTTAATTAAATAAATTTAAATCATTCTTATACCTTATTTAAAAATACGATTATTTTTAATATAAAAATACATTTTTTTGAAAACTATTTTTATGTTTATAATGTAAATAAATTTTTATTTATTTAAATAAATAATACCAATAAATTAATAAAATGAAATATATATTATATTTATAAATATATTAATATAAATATATGGAAGTATTATCACTAGTTATATAGTTACTTTATTATCTTTTTATTCATGAAAAATGAATATCCTTGATAATTCTTTTTCAACCTGGTTTATGGGTTTATTTTTAATTTAAATTCCTCCAATTATGTGAATATACTTTGAAAAAATATATATCATATTTTTAATCATCATTATTTATATTATTTAATAAGTTAATATTATTTTTTCATCAAAATTTAAAGTAAAAATGACAATTTTAGTTACCCATGTTACAGTTAAAATGGGTTTACATAGGGGTTAAACCAAAATATAATTCTTTTTTTTAATTAAATTTGTGTAAATGTAATTTTATGGAAGTATTAGAATATCATAGTTCCAAAATTATACTATATTATTTCAATTGGTTTCATTTTTCTTTGTAAATAATGTATGATTTTTTATTCATTGGGAAAATTTCAATGTTGTTTCTAAGAACATCCCCTCCCACAATAATGTAATTGTTCCTCATCCCTAAACATATCCACACCAATTATTCCATTAAGTTCACCCAAATACTACTAAAAACTTATGAAAACAATTTTAGTCACATTATAGAAGATCTTTTATTCAAAAAATATCAATCCTAGGATTCATAATAATAGATCAAATTGAGGGTTCTCTAAATGAAGGTAATCATATTCACCAATATCTTTTCTTCTTCTTATTTTATCATCTTATATTATGTATTAATAATTTCTATATAATAACACTATAATATAAAATATAATTATATGAAATTATGTTAATGTAATAATTTTTATCAATCTCTTTAACAATAAAGTTGGAAAGAAATCCATGGCTCGAGTGTATAGAGGATGGCCACCTCGCAAACCAAATCAAGAGTGTTTTCCATCCCTAAATCAGATGAACAGTAAGAATCGTGGATATAAGGAATATATATTACAAATATTATAGGATATTAATTCATTGAAATTAATATATCATCCAATTCCATACCATTTCACCCACTAAGGTTGTGATATCATTGCTTGTGCGTATGTACGACCTACCGTATACCTGAAGCGATGTGATTAATTTTCCATGTAAAACATTCAACAATGGTTCTAAAAATATATTAAAAGAATAAACATTATATTTATAATTTTAATATAATTATTTATATGTTTTATCTATATCATATGTAGAATAACCAAGACATCGATGATGAATCTGGTATGACAGAAGTATCAGTTATCACCTGAAATAGTGGTAAAAATGAAATATTAATAATGAATGAGTGATAATATGATATAATTAGAACACAGATGATATTATAAATATTAATATGGTTCAATTATAAATTAGTAAAAGGTTTAAAAAAATTATTCAAGAGGTTAATTCATGTTTAACATAAGGGAAACATAAGGTAAGGAACTTCATCTCAACTTCCCTTCATTGAGGAAAACATTAATGTTATGAACATAATTCTTTTTATATGGTGTATATACCTGCCAATTTACACGTAATATCACGTATTATTCATAATTCAAAGTATTTATGTTTCAATTGGAATTATTTCTTCAATGGGTATTTGATTTGAAAATTACCAAGTGGTAAGATGTTTCAAAACTCAATTTATTTTCATTATACTATATTAATTTTTCTTTTTATTTAATATTATAAGATTATGTGTTGAATGTATTTTGAGTATTTTGGGATTTATTTAAATTTGTTTTAGGTGAATTTAAATTTGAATCACATAATGAATTCATTTATTAAACATCAATTCAATGTAATTATATTTATAATACATTTCATCTCAATTTCAACTATATTAATAAATATGTTTTTATTATGAACCTATTTAATTTTATGAGATATTCAAACTACCCCTTTGATATATTATATCAATAATGTATATAAATTACTGGTATATAATTTTACTATTTGAATTTATTTCCATCATAGTGGTTATGATTCAAATGTTACTAAAGTGGCAAGGGATTATGATTTAATCTAATTATAGTTAGGAGTGTTTAAAAATGAAATTCTATTAATGGAAAGTATTTTTTAATTTTTTCTAAAACAATTTAATATTATTTTTATTTTGTTATTAATAAAATTTTCAATTAAAAGTATTATTTTCTACACTTTTTTTGTAAAAAATAATCGTAAAAATGTTTTGTAATAAAATACAGCATTATTTCTATTTTTAGTCAAAAAATGATTTTTATTCCTTATCATATCTACATTAAAAATTTTCAAATAATTTTTTTAAATTATTCTACATTTGTTTATTAATTAAATTTTAGGGCATGTTTTAAATATATAAAACTTAATAAAAATTAATCATCAAATCATTTTTGACATAATGTATTTCCTACTTTTCAACAAAATGGTAATGGATGTTTTCTATAACATACTCATCATAAACAAAATATTCTTCCAGTTATGAAAAAATCGTTATTTAGAATATTTGTTTAACATTTCAAGAGGTTGTTTTAAATGAAAATATTTATCATAATATTCTATAAATTACTTATTTTTAAATGTCATTAAAAAATTGTGAAGTGTATTATTCTAATAATTTTTTGATGATTTTCTTAAAGTGTTTCTATTCATAAAGGACAACAAGCATTTATTTTATGTATTCCTCACAAGTGATATGTTTTAATGATACCATCCATATTCTTTATCAAGATTTATTATGATAATTTTTACAAGTGAAAGTATTAACATTCATTTTTTTAACTATGTTTGTAATCATTAACATTCTATTGAAACATTTAATTTTTTGGGATCATTGGAAATTATATTTATTTAAAAAATCCATATTGCTTATAACATGGATATGATTATTGGATAAATCATATACCATTTATACATAGAGTCTTTATTTAGGATGTTATTTTATTAACTGGGAAAATCTTTGTAAATTCTTCTTCGTTACTCAATATAAATATTTGTTTATATAAAAAAACTTTTATTAAATAAATCAGTAATTTTAAATGTGAGGAATGCATGGGAAATGTAGTTATGGGTGGTGCCTAGAATTTTATAGCCCCTTGATTCATTAATAGGTATCATGAGACAAATTAGTAAGTCAGCATTAAATGAATTTTTTTTATTCCTACACATAAAAAAGTTTTCTTGAAAAAAGGACCCTGTTGTATATATATCCTGATGTTTAACATCAAGAAATCAAAATTTATGAATTACCTTCATTGAGAATTCAATTATTATTATACCTGATATTAATTAATTGATATTATTGATAGATTATCTTTAGGATCAATTTTTTAATTATACAAATTTATTTTTTCATTATTTATTCTGTACATATTATTTTTTAGGGTCAAATTATTAATTAAATTTCGTATGTTTTTAATTATTTGACTTGTCTTATTGTTAGTTCCATATTGATAAATGATAGCATCAACTTTATGTAACCCTTATTGAGAATATGAGTTCACCATTATTTGGTTCTCCTTCTCAAGATATGATGAAGGAATTATTAAATGAGTTTAAGGATGTTGAATATTAAATTTCACTATATCTAAATTTATGTTTTCAAATTAAATGAAAGATTCAAGTATGTAACTTGCTTACTTGGATGAGTAAATAATTTTTTAACTATGATGTGATCTCTTGTATCAAGATGTAATGTAATAATGTTACCACTAACTATGGGCTACTAGGGTCAGGGTATTTACATCATGTGTGTAAGAAACTCAAAATATGTTTCTAATATTGTAATTATTGGTGATTAATTTAGATTCACATCTATTTTTATCAAACTCATTATGTAAGAAATACATTTATTAGTTCAGAACTAGGGGTGTGGGTCTATGACATCATTATTCGTATCAAAATAGGTATTAGATAAATTTAGAGGTTATGAAGAGTGTATTATTGATGTATGCAATTCTATTAGGACTAGTATGTGATTTGATGTTTATGAAAATTTGGTTATTTGGGGGTAATTTTAATCTCCTTTAATATTTTACACTATTAACGTATATATTAATTAGTTTATTATTAATGAAAATTAGGGATATGGGTTTAGTTAAATTTTAGTTGTAGAGTTTTCCAAGAATTTTGTTTTCATGCTATAGTAAGAATAATTTTGAGTTAAATAATATTTGAATTAATCATTATAATTCATTAGAGAAAACACTAGGGTGAATAATAGTTGTAAGAAAAAAATCCAAATTTTTTTTAAAGTATAGATTGTGTGTTTTTAAATAAATGGTATCTCGATCAAGATAAAAACATGTGGATATAGGAACTTGTGGAGATACACCATGGTCAAATAATCCTGAATATGTTTGGACAAGTATAATCTCGATATTTACTAGAAGAAAAATTAACATGGTTAACCACACAACATGTTTTAAATTCCTGGGTTATATGATTTTTTTATTCAAATTTTATTTTAAAACAATTATAAATAATTTAGATGATATTTTTCGATGTAATATATAACATTATTTGTTAGATAACCTAATAGGTAGATGACCACAAAATACATAGGTTAAACTGAATTAGTAATAGGTTGACCTAATTATATAACAATTAAATTGAATGTATCATAGGATGAAATGAATGTATCATAGTTGAAGGGAACATGAATTTTAGTTTTTGTATTAATAGGTTCATTATTAGAATTAAAAAATCCGTGAAATTCACTTTGACATAGAATTCGTAATTTGATCTATAATTATAAAACCCAAGTCTAGAATGAATATAAAATTCTCTCTATTTCTAAAGGATATGTAAATAGTATTTCTATGTGCTTTATGACTACTCACACACAATGTGAAGGAGATTCCTTAGAAATTATTCCCAATATAGTGATATGGTGGTGAGATCATCGCTCTAGGTGTATGCTATTTTTAGGATCTTTTGGGCACATATTTCAACATAAAGAATCCTAATATCGTGTATAACCCATATCCCAGGGAATAGTTTTATTTACAGGACTCAATTTTACAACTTTCAAAGACCAAACTAATTTATGGATCAAAAGTTATCAATGTTCAATGTTGGGATGAAATTTAACCCCCTTTAACCAGTTACATTCTCCCAAGTCTCCTATGGACACTCAACCTACAAACCTAGGTCTCCTCTGGAAACCTAATCCACCTCACCTAGGCGACATACATGAAATGCCTCTCCAAAAATATACTACACCCCTAGTTTTTGTGGTCTAAAAATAGACCCCATAGCCTCCATTTTTCAGGGACAACCACTTGTTCTGACAGAATTATGATAGAGGTGAGGGCTCTCATAGACCATGTTTTTTTAAAACCCCCACCTAAATGAGCCACCACCAAGGTGATCCTTGACATTTGTTAGATACATCCTGCTCTATTATCCACCATGGTAATCCACCACTAGTGTGAGCTTCCACCTAGGTAAACTACCACCTAGGAGAGGTACCATATGGGAAACCCACCACCTGGGTGAGCCTCCAGTTGGAAAAGTTGTCATCTGGGAATGATTCCACCTAGTGTATTATCACCAGGGTGTCTATTCACCCAAGATACTATACTAAAGTGATCATCCTCCTAGGGAACTACACTAAGGAGACCATTCACCCCCCCCCAACAAACTTGACATGGGTGACCACCTTCTAGGAAACTTAACTTGGGTGTCCATCCACCCATGGTCCTTCACGTGGGTAGACATTCACATGGGTAACATCATTTGGTCAGTCATATACCCCAATCACTTCCCTATAGTGAACATATTCCCATGTACAATTTCCTAGGTGACCATTCACCTAGGGAACTTCACCTAGGTGAATCTTCATCCAGGAACCATCGCCTGGGTGACCATCCACTTAGGGAACATCACCTATGAAACAATCCATCCATGGCCCTTCACTAAGGTGGAATCTACCCAAGGACCATCATTTGGGAAGGCCATATCCAAACCCACTACTAATATGAAACACAAGAAAACCTACACTCCATTCAAACAAGTATTCACCTAGACCTTCCCCAAGGATAACTAGGGAGATACACCAAACCATATCTTTTTAATTTAATATTAAAAAATAGTGTTTTTAACATTACTCACTAGGTATATTCACTTTATTTAATCCCTCACCAGGGATAAAAACCTTCACTAATCTTAAATACTAGATATTAACTTTTTTCATGGCCTCACTAGGGCTATGCACTTCAACTAAACCCTCATTTGTGAAGTGAAACATTCTAAGACATCACTAGGGCTATGTATAATAGTTATTCCACCAATAATCCAATGAAACTTCATTATCCTTCACTAAGACTAAGAACCAATCAAACATGGTCTCATACATAAGAACTTTTTCACATAATACACGCAAAGTGTTAAGATTCCCCTATATGTTTCAACCTAATTCAAGTTGTAATACCCAACCTATTCCATAAATGGGAATCCTATATGTTGTAATCCCTAAGAATTCATTCAAAGAACATAATTTTATACTACCCATTTTTTCTTCATCTTTCATCACGATTTGAAACTCATATTATCCCATTGAATTACTCATAATATGTATTACCACATTTTTGTAATACATGATCATTATTTGGTCATACTTCTAGGTATAATCCCTGAAAATTCCTTAATATACATAGATTTGATATATTCATCCTGTTTTAAATTCACTCTCATTCCCCATGTTGTTAAAACTGACCTATAATTGGGAATACTCATAGGTGTAGGTTTTGGAATGTTTATTTATATAACTTGAGTTGATATATTCCTTCGGGTTTTCTTGTATTGGAATCCCATATGTGTATTATACAAACTAACTTCAGAAATTATACTAGGTGTATGCCTAAATTATAAAATAATATACCTCAAGTTACTATATTTATTTTGGTTTTTATGTATGGGATCCCCTTTAGTTTAATCCATGACTGGCCCATGGGAATCCACCAATGTATAAATCCCAGCCATTCCTTAATATAAACTGAGTCAATACTCTCCCTTTGGTTCTAAAATTTTGGTATCCTATCATTTTTAAGACTCAAAGCAAAAAAATAAACTAACCCACTTACTCGGTCAGGTATCTCCGGGATGCTCATGCATATAAACCACCATATTTCTTTCTTTCACTCCATTCATGACACATGAATATTCTCAGGGTAGACTCAATGTATATCCCCTTTTGGAATATAATGATATTCTCTCATTAAATGTGTCTAATATTCTACAGAATCTTATTTCTCCAAAAAATGATGACACACCTGCAGTTAGATATATGCAATGATCATTCCATAAATAAGATAAAGGTGCCACTATTATGGGTCTCCTGTTTAGATGTAATCAATGTCTATATAATAAAACTAAGATGGTTTTGATTATTTTTCTCATAGGATGAATATGATTCATTATTGAGGTTCAACCCCAACTCCAAAACACCAAACACCTCACTGGATGATGTTAAACTCGAGAGAGTCTATCTAGTGGATTAATCTGAAGCATTGTGAAATAATACAAGAAATATGGAAATCATTTACCACACAATGTTGTTAACATATCCACATGGTTTATTTTATTTCATTGTAATAAGGGTAAAAAGACTCACAATGGTATTTTTTTAAGGATTCGTGAATATATCTTAAATCTATAAGATATTCCTTAAGTGGGAAATAATTCCCCATATAAAGTTGTAGTGATTCGAACCTCCCATCATCTTGACCAATGTGAGATCCTAATAATATTTTTTAAGACTCTATATTAACCACATGCCTTTGGAAATAATGTCCAGGTCCTTTCATCAATGTGAGATACATTTGGTGATTCCAGTACTATGAATAAACATCATTTGAAACCGGTTAATGATTTATGTTATTCAAAAAACAAGAATCACTCCACCCCCTTCATACCAAAAAAGTAATGAACTTGATATGAATCCAAAATCTCTAATAGCCTTTTATAATTGTATTCCAATAAACTTTCACATGAAACAAAATGGATTCATGTGAATACATTAACTATAAGATATATTAATCAACCATGGACTCTTATTTTTTATGCTACACAGATGGGTTTCTTTTTTGTGTTCCCCTTTCAGCACCTCCAAGAATCCCAACAAACCAATTGGATTCTCCATGTCCCCTAATTAATTTTAAACTAACTGGAAAATATGGTAGTAAAAAATAACTCTTCAATACTCTACAATAGAATAGGTAAACCACCAATCATATAAATCTTCTAATAAGTAAACCGTTTCCTTGAAAGGATAGGATGTATATAGTCACCATCCCAACTCCTTCTAAAAAAGTTGTTGAATGTTATGGAATAAGAGTACATCTCAATATCTCCAACCTAATTCTTTGTGGAAGCTAACGAAATCAACTATAGGATGACTCCACATAGGATTAATTACCCATGATAGGCCATATAGAAGAAGGTGGCCTCAATTTCCACACCCAATGACATCAAGGAAATATCACTAGAGCATAAAAATATATTCCTTCCCTATATTCGAGAAGTGTATGAGGATGTCAAAAAAATAAATACAACCACCAAGAGAATACTAGGAGGTATCATATCCACCATGTACAATTTTATTGACCTAAGACCTCAATTTTATATAGATCCATAGAGGAATCTATGAATGTTCCAACCATCCAGAGTAGGGTATCCTGATAAAATATTTGCAAGGGGAATCCAACCATTGAAACACATTAGAAGGTCAATTTCCTTGATATTGGTAACACCTATGAGGCCCATAAACAAATATAAATAGTGGTTCGAGGCCAATCACACATCATCACTAGCTAAAATCTTTGATACATTATCCGATCTAGCCTAGGTGACAACATAATCCTAGGGAAACCCCATCCATGATGATTGAGGGAATTTGTATCATTTTTAACTTTACAATCACCTCCATTTTAATCAAGTGAGAAGGAATATATCATGATTTCAAATTCACATCCAAGGGAATAAATACTTGTTTTTCATGTTTTAAATCAGTATATGTAATAACTGTTGGACCAATAGAGCAAGAAATCCATGATACTACCAAAAAGAAGATAGGTCATGCCACATTCTTACCCACCCATCACCTAACCATGGTTTATAATTCTCAACAGAATAAATGACTTCTAAAATCAATGATTGAAAAGTATAAATTTAGTTAATCAATGATGAGATTTCTAATGGAATTATATACTTTTATCACATTCATTAGATTGAATACACTATGCCTACTTAAAATGAGCCTCTTCAATGTGACATGGTTTTTCAACCAAAAATGGTAGAATCAATCAATGTCATTGATTTGAGATGAAATAAATCATCTAATTTTACTATAAAGAAGATTTTTTACCCATTTTCCACACCACTGGGATGTCATCCACTGCCAATTTATGAAACTCACCCATTGTTAACTCAAATAGGGGTATCTTAGATATTATTAGATTCTCTCATTTTCATGATGGTTATTCATGAAAGCTAAAGTGAACTAATACAACAAGATTTGAATTTATATCTTTAGTGGGTACATACAATTCCCCACCAAACATTAGGTACCCAAATTTATCAACATTCGATGAAATGGGAGATCCCATTATAATACTTAGATATATTTCTTCCCAATGTGATCAATAATGGGAACCCTATATTAATAAGAGATTTACAAACTCAAAATATTTATGAAAACATTGTGTTTAACCACCATATATTAATATAATAACCATATATCTAGATGAATCTCATTTTAAGTTGATATTATTTATAAATTTCTCTTCCAATTCAATTTTAAACTAATAAAAATGACCATCCACAACCTCTCCAATTACAGGAAATAAGAAAATGTTAGAGTTATAGATTTCATTATATGATGGAATATAATGACATATTTCTTGAAAAAAATAGATTCCTTAAGGAAAATCAAAAAAAACATATATGGAAAACATACATGATGAGTTTTTAAAAATCCTTATTCCCTTATGGTACCCCTATGGTTTATGAGATTTTTTTACTATATCCCAATATATAAAAGATGATATTCATGGAAACATGAAATGTTATTATAAAGAAAAAACAACATAGATATAGAATCCATGAAAATTTTAAGTAGTTACTATTTCCATAAATCTGAAAATGATGAGATAAAATTACCATGAAAGTAGGAAGGATAATATTTATTCCCTCCATAAAAAACAATATCATGGGTAATTCACCTTTTCTATAGAAGAAAACCAACTGTGCCTCTAGAAATATTGAATCCATATTAATTAGGGATGGACAATCATCTAAAGTACTTCTATTACAATCATATACTATTTTACAGAATATAATAATTCATTATCATTAATAATAAACTAAAAAAACATGATATACGTGGGTTAAATACCATTATACAATTCCATGGAACATGTCGAATATGTTTTACCCACTCCCCAAATGAAGAAAATGAATGGTAATGATAAAAATCCCAAAAATGGTAGAAAGGGAACCATCCCCCCAAAAAGGAAATTATATTTTACCCACGTAATGGAATAATGGGTGATAACCCACTAAACGAGTGACTCTACTGAAGAGGAACAAAACTTTTCCTATATTTCCATCAATATGTTATTAGATAGTCATAAATACATTCTATATAATAATGATGTTTTAAATAATGGATACAATGAATTAAAATTATTTTAATCTTTAATACCAAAATTAGTTGTCTCATCCTCTACCCTATGTATCATTGTAAACGATCTTAGAGATACCATGTCTACACTTATATTCAATTAATAATATAATGGTGATATGAAACCTAACATTAATAAATTTGTTTTAATCTTTATTAGGTACTCATAATTCTCATAATCATCAACCCATCCTACCCTTGATAAATACATGGGTGTTAATGACTATTTTGTCGATCATCCCCTTCAGTATGAAAAGGCCATCATTGGAGAAGAGAAAATCTCTTCATTAGAGCTAGAAAATGATGATATTTGAGAAGAAATTGTGAATATTATTAATTGATGATTTCTACAGTGATAAATAAGAATAATACTTTTATAGAGTTTCTCCATGAAATAATGTACCCCTTCCCATTGGGGTAGGAGAATATTAAAAAAAATACCCCCTTACCGATTGAATTTTGGACAATTTTCTCTCTCACCCCATCACACCAGTCATTTTTAATTTTTATATTTTTTATCATCCCATTTGGTGAATTAATATTCTATATTATTGTTGACATATTCCTCTAAAATTATAGAGATTGTGTTGCTTCCTCTAAGGAAACAAAATCAACCAAATTCCCATTCCAATCTAGGAATATCTAAAACATAGGGGAATCATCATTGTCTTATTTCACTTAAAGACTCAAAAAGAATAGTTCATTCCTTTCAACCAGAACAAGTTAATTTATTTTAAAACTTCTATATAGGGAATAATTTTATTGAGCTATCATGTATCAGGATAAGGATACTTAAAGATCCATAATTGAGGAACTATTGAAAACAGTTACACTGCCATCAATTATTAGGTAACACAGTTAATAAGTGGTTTATATTTAAGAATTGTATTAAAAAAGAATATAGAATACAGGATATTGTATTAAACCATACCCTAATGTATACTTCAACCATGTGAACCCCTGAGTAGATCACACAAATCATGCAAAATAATGGGGGTTGTTAGTATCTTCCTAATAAACAAAGCAATTCCTATTAATTTTAGTCTATGGATTTTGATACATACTTCTATTCAATGGATCCCAACATTATCAATGTTTTATGGATAAATTGACCTATGTGGGAGGTCATAAAATAACATCCTGACTATTATACTTATAAAAAAATTATTGTACATATAATCAAAGATTTTTTCATCCCTAATTATTCGATCTAGAGATAGAAAATCAAAGGCCTAATAGAGATTGAGAATCTTGATACTCATATAACATGGATGAGAGTTATTCTTACTCCTAAGTAAAATAATACCTTTTAATGAGTTATTTCAATGGAGTTTTATTTTTCGTATTATGTAAAACTGCACGATACCATTGTCCAAGATACATGAAACGAATCTACATCGCCTAACATCGTTATTTATAAAATTAAACTATATAATAATGGTAATTTTAACAAGAAAAAAATTGTACCTAAAATTAATATTACCTGACATTGAACTATATGATATATGGTAATTTTATAAGACTATGACTCCCTTTTACATATGAATTTGATCAATATAGAAGGTTTCTAATGATAGGGTTTACCATTTCATTCCAACATTCCTTCAAGGGCCCAAAAGTAGGGAAAAAACTTCCTTCCATCATATTGAATTGGATTCCATAGTCACATCAGATCTCATTTCTTCACATAGAAGGTCAATCATATATTTCATTGGGAATTCACTACACATGAGTTCATTCTGTACAAAAAATTAACTTTTATATCCCTATATAAGAATCAAATCTATAAGGGTATGATTATTAAGAACATCATATGGCTTGATTCCCATTATATGGGATACATATTGATTATTGGGTCACAAATCCTGGGAATTTCATTATATTTTCATCAAATTATTCCATTTCCCCCTATGGGATCCAAATATTTTTATAGGATCATTCTTTCATTGAAATTAAAATGCCCCATTTGTTTCCTATCATTTATTATCAAATCGTTAAAATTATTTAATAATTTTTCTACTGTTTATCACACTAGGAATGAATCATATAATCTTATAGGACCTACTAATTCCACAGAAAAAATATAATTAAGATGCATTTTATTCAAATACAATGAACATTGTCTCAGTAATGTGATGTTAAACTACACTGGAAAACTCTTTCAGAATAATGTTTAAATGAATAGTATTATTATTCCACCATTAATTACTGTAATATTATTATATTGGTACACTAAACGAGACATTCCATTTTAACATACAAGTTAGATCTACATTGGAACCTCCCAAAATATGATTCTCTATATATATGTTTTCTCAAATACGATAATTTTCCATACATTCACACAACATCATCTTATGTAATGTTCCTGAATGATACTTTTCATAATCTTTTCATTAGTTCAATATTTCATGGCCACATGATGTCAAACTACATTTAATTCATCATTGTTTCATTATATTAAACTTATTAGAAATAGGTCCTCATCACACGACCATAAACAATAAAACAATTGAGTCCTTATATAATTACATTAAACTACCTAGAAAAATTTACATTTAATGTGACACATTACCTATTTAAGATACATATCTATATAAAGGTATCTGGTATATGATCCTTATCCATAAATCAATAATAGAGGTAAATATTCCATTTCTAGGGATACGTAAGTCTCATATTTAATGTAATTTTTATCGATATTCCATTTGTTCCAATCCCATACGAGGATAACATTTGAAAATTCCCCAACCAAATGTAAGAGCATGATATATATATATATATAAGAAACCCTTAGATTCATTTGGAATTCAATGATCACAACCATACTAGCCAACCATAATTTCATACTTTTCCTGTATAATGAAAAAAATTCCATATACCTTCATATGATCTAGAACTAAAAATGGATTCCATTAAGGATGACCTTTCTTAATCCAAAATTGAGGAAATTTTCCTATATTCTCAAGGTAATAATTTAAACTACACAACATCCATGTCCAAACAAAAATACATTAAAAGGAATAACACCCACATCTTTATCATATTATGTTAAACTAAATGGTCACTGTCCAAGACAGATAATGTTAAACCATGAGGTGGAAGTATATCCTAGAGGACTCAAAACTTCTCTAAGTATCCCATTCATTATGGTTTTCATCTCCACTACATGAGAACTTCACACTTCTAAATTTCATTTTCACATGGTTGGCCTATTACATATAGTAATAATTCCGCCTATTCCACACTCATGAACTAGTTCTATGTAAGGAATAATCCTTCAAAAAAATTTCTTGCAGGAAAGATTCCCATCATAATTGGATATATAGTGATGTCCATGTGTTCTAACATGGATCCAACATCCACCCTATTAATTAAAATATGATCATGCACCCTCATATATATAAGACAGATTTGTGCAATGGAACCTTTACATTAAGATCAATGTGTGGCTTGATTATGAATAGAATATGGTACATACTGATTCCTAGAGAATTGATCCATGGCCTATCCATAAAATCAAGAAACTTACTTCCTCATCCATATGAGTTAGATTGGTGTAGGGAAACATATTTTCAATAAATATATGTGTATCGATTATTATTAATATAGGATATATAGTGACACCTAAATCGTAGATCTTAGGACCATATGTCGTGTCAACAAATGCCCTAATATTTGATTTATATATGTGAGTAGACTCTCTTTTCCATTAATACAAGTTGATTGATTCATGATCGTTCATGATATATAACAATGATTGGGTATATTTATCTACTTTTTACCGTAGGTTCATTACCATCATAACCTTACATGGTTCTTGGACCATATTAAAATAATCCACCCTTGTCTGGCTACAAGAAAAAAAAGCATTATCAATAGTCAGATACATTATGTTGGAAAAATGTTAGAATAAAAACATGTGAATTTATTTCAGAATATATTGGGATATGTAGTGACTATTAAATACTTTTCTCTAATCCATTCTATTCATTTTATCCCAATTTCACATCAATACAATAAATTATTTGTACTTTTATGAATAAAAAAACATTCTCCTTCATATGATCTAGATCTATGTAGGGGATTTTATTTTTAAGAAGTATGTGGGGATTGATTCATATATCATAGGACACACATGGGACATTGGAATCCCCTATTGGAGGCCCAATCGTAATCTTTTTGTCTATCCATGGTGACTATAAAATGTGTGCAATACCACATAGGATAATCTATAGTAGCATTGGTATCCCAATTGATTTTTTTACCTCACCCTAGATATTTATTTTATATATCCTTCTTGGTCAAAGATGTGAGACCTTAAACCCAAACAAAATTTGGTCAAAAATATATGACCATAAACTATATCCCTTCATAGACCTAAGTACAATATGTTAAAATACAAATCAAAAGAGTCACAATGGCTTCCGAAATTGATAACCCATATACAAAAACCTAATTAATACTCCCTCCTTCACATGATAATCTATTTTATTTTGTATTCATGGAAGAAGATAGAATATAGGAAAGGCACAATGTTTATAGGGCCCAACACTTTTTCCTAGAAAAATATCTATTGTGTTCATTAGAACCCCTAGTGTAGGAAAATATTAATGTAGATCTCACATTACATTTTTAATTGTAAATTATATATTCTTTTAGTATATTATCTATACTAAAATTACGACCTATTAACATTGTGTATATCACCCATTTATGTAATTCCATTCTCATAACGTCATGTTTCATCGCTTCACTCTATGAATGTGTTTAATACACTAGGTAATAAAAATTTGGTTTATTGAAGAATTCTTGAATCTTCCATATCTCCTTGATCCCAAATCATACATAAGATACTTGTTTCAACACCAACCAATTCTTTAAGTCAATATATTCCTATTACAATCCCTCAATAATTAGTTGATCAATCCTCTTAGTTATCTCTTTTATTGAAAAATTAGTAATGAGGATTGATTAATCTGAATGGACCATAATTTCATTTTAAGGTGAAGAGAATAGGTTTCCCATGATTCTATAAATTAACACCCAGGAATGTATTTATTATAGAGTAAAGCTCCACCCGAACAACATAAATTATCCCTAGAATGAGTGTGGTAATGAAAAAACAACCCCCAGCAGTCTCCATTGACTATGAATGTAAATAATTTTCTACTACTATAAATGGTCATTCCACTCCCACAAATCTATATTTACAATTTTGGAATTAGTTTTTTTTCATTAATAATGGTCATTGTACTCATACAATCGGTTATTGACTAAGTATGACATTATTTTTTTTCTATTACTAGTGGTTGTTATATTCCCATAGGTCTCAATTTATAATTGATATAGACATTCAACGGTTATTATTTATACATTAAATAACCATAATATTCATGTGGATTAAAATACCCTTAATGTCGAATGTTCATTCATTATAATCTATTTTAATGAAATATTCTGAAATGATATTCATGTACCCTTTACTATCTAGGTGGGAGTCTCCTATAGAGATTATAAACCCTTAGGATAAGACCCACCTTTTGGAAACTCCTATCAAAAAAATATACTTCTTGTCTGAAATTAAAAAACATAAAAAGGGGAATTCATCATAACTATAAACATAAAAACACCTTTAGAGGGTATTCTATATTATCTGTGGGATCTCTATTAAATTCGTTTTTCTCATTCCCTTTCTACATAAACATCCCAATTCATTCGGTAAAAAATTTCAAACATAAACCACCAAAAACATCCCTTCCACGCAACATAGCATCAAACAAAGTGTACTTATTCATGATATTTTCTATAATATTATTGATTTTTTCAATCAAATCAGGTTTCCCCATTCCCTTATAATATAGAAAACCTCACCCATATTTTTTTGGAAATGTTATGTGAATTTATATAGTAGTGGTACATGGTCAAATTGTTTGACCAATAATATCAGTTACCCATTGGACTAAGAACTATGACCCTATACTACATGAATAACTCCTTGAATTTGTATGCAATCCTAACAATGGTAACTCAATTAATTTTTAGTTTGTTTTTCCCATATTACTAGGTATACCGAATCAAATTTGGTCAAAAATACCTGGCCGTAAATTCTAGCTATATATGTCTAACTTTGAATAACTTAAGATAACCATTGAAAGAGGAATTGTACTCACGAGGTTGAAAACTTGTAATAGGTGAAATTTTAAAAATTTGTATCTCTTTTCGCTAGGTATTCACCCTGCAAATCCAAGGGAAAAATGATTATTTGAAAAAAAATACATAAAACTTTTTAGGATAAAAATACACAATGGGGAACATGAGAAAAAGTGTCTTTCTTGCTTTCTAATCCTCCCCTTTAATGGCATGGGAAAATGTTATTGTGAAAATAAAAAGATATAAAGCTCATAAAGACATTCACTTAACTATATTAAAAATTATCATGATCTTACGAGGCCATCTATGTTAGAGAAAAAAATAGAGAACATCTTCTCTCTTAATGACTTTTCTAAGGTATGACGTCCTCATTGCATGAAATATAGACTATTCATCCGTACCTTTAAGTGAAAAAGTGTTTTTTGTGTTATATGACCTAGTATTCCCATGTGAGAGACATATCCATGTGAGAAATTTTTATTTTGTGCACTATTATCCATGATATGATAAAAAATGAAAACTTTTCCTCTTAAAAATATGAATGAGATCTATTTAAGATCCCTAATTATAAATATATTCACCAATAAACCTAGAGTAAAAATGATTTACCAAAATCTAAGAGATTTATTTATATATGATATAATTAATAGGAACTATGTGTTGATTATTTTGATTGTAATGAGATACGTAGTGACATCTAGATATCCTGTCATTGTTACATCTGGGAATAAATTTAAAATCCTCAAATTTATATCGTCATTTTGGCAAGCATCCTCCTTCAATTGAGTCATCTGCAAATCCCACTTGATGACTTAGGACGACATCAAATTTCCAAACATTAACCATAGAATATGATTATTTTTATTTCAATATAATCTCATTCTTAGGTTGGGGGATATTTGTATCAAAAAATTCAGGACACAGACTTTTATGTGTAAATCATTATGTGATCCTCGCGCAGAAAATACATGATGATTTTGAGTATAAAATTGTATCTACGATGAAAGGAGAATAAAATTGTATTTCTAGGTGCCATATGTCACCTAAAAAATTATTAATTAATATTTTGTATAAATTTTTACCTATTTGTTGGTATGGTGCAGAGAACCTTTACATAAGAGTGTGATGTAAATTTCCAAAAATGATAAAAAAAGGTGTCTAAGTCAAAAAAAAAATTTGAGTGTCATTCAGACACAGTTTGACATCGTATAACATCCTTTTAGGGTTTACAGTACTTATTCAAGGTCAAATATCTTTTATCAGGATTCAAAATGTCTACTCGTGGATCCCAAATGGACATACCATTCATATGTTATGGATGTTTTAATTTGGGAAGAACTTTAGGACCTCTTCACCTTGTTATATTATTTTAGTTCTCAAATGGATACAAAATTACAACGCCTAGGTCTCTTATAGCCACCTAGGCTACCTCACCTAGGTCACCTATGTGAATTGACTCTAATACAAATCTCGTACTAACCCAGGTTCTTATTACAGTCTATAAAAATACCCATCACCCCCATTTTTTAAGGAAAACTAATTTCATAAATTGATATTTGAGAGAGGTGAGAGCTCCATTAACCCAACCTATTTTTGATCCCCCACTTGGGAGGGCCTACACAATGGAAAGACACCACACAGGTGAGTTTCCACATTAGAGATCATCCACTAGAGTGAGAAGCCAACGAGGTGAGCTTCCACATAGAATAGATACCACATGGGTGATCCAACACCTTGGAGTGCCACCACCAAAGCGAACCACAACCTAGTTTTCTTTCATCTAGGAGGTCGTTCACCCAAGTACTTTCACGTATATGATCATATACCCATGACACATCACCTGGGTGACTATTCTAAAAACACCCTTCACCTAAGTGACCATCCGCATAATTCACATTACATGGGATAAAATTCACCAATGATCAATTATGTAGAGACCATTCACCCAACACACCTCACCTAGGCCACCATATATATAGATAACTTTACTAGAGTGTACATCCAACTAGTTTTCATACCCTAGGTGACCATTCAACTGAGTAACATAACCTCAGATAATATCCTCATAGTTACATGAACCTATAGTACAATCCACCGTGGGATATTCACATGGTGTACCCAACACAAAGGACCCATCACATAGGTGACCACTATAATACCCCAAGATTTCATAGTGTGTTATTTCTTCAAAATAATTCCATAACATTCACTACACGCAACACCGAGTTCATGCGCCCCATGACTTACCAACAAGCCGTTCAAAAGAGGTTATAAATAGTATTACCTAAATTTTCAACTTTATATAATCCTTATAATTTTAGAATTCATATTATGAGTTTCTTAGACATAATGTAAGAACAAATTCATTTTCAGTATTGCACTTTTACCAACTTTTAATAGTGAACCCTTTTTAAATCCAATATTTTAAACTTTTATATATTCAATTTGACTAAATAAATTTACTTTTTAGAATGTGGACATCAAAAATTTACAACGAAACATCCCAATCCTCCACGGTAATCTTTCCATTGAATAATACAGTAGCGTGTGTTGTATGCAACTTCGAGTTCTAACTCACACCACAACCAATCAAACTAGCCGTTATGAATAGTAATACCTACTTTTTGAAATTTTATAAATTTTATCTCTCAAAATGGACTTCATTTTTGTATTCGTAGTATCGAATTTAGCCTAAGGTAAAATTTTGGAACTTTTCGGATAACAATTATATTTTGATGAATAGTGAAAATTACTAAATTTTAATTAAAAACAACATTTTTAATCGAAAAAATTTATATTGATAAATTATGAATTTGAGTGTTTTTAAATTATATTTGGAATATATTTTTACCATTTAATAAAATGTTGGTCATTTTACATAATTTCACAATAAAACCGAACATAAACAAGTGTCAATCTTTTGATAGTTATTATCTCTTAAAAACACGGTATTTGTTTTGATGATGGGAATTAATTTTTAAATTATTTAATGCAACTGATGTGTTTTTAATTAGGTAAAATAGACATAGTTTTTGAATTCATAATATCAAATATATCTTAGGCCTAATTTTTGGTATTTTTCTAGAAGCTTTCATTTTTTGATGAATACTGAAACCACTAAGTGGTAGTAAAAAAACTGAATTTTTCATAAAACACAATTTTACCACTTCTGTGAGTGGAATTTTGAAAATCCGAGAGACATGGTTAATATCAATGAGTAAAATTTGGTTCAATGAGATGAAAATAATTTTTGGTGAATAGTAACTTTTTACTTTTATTTACCACGGTTAAAAGTGAATAGGGTAACTAAGGGTAAAAAATGATATTAATATTACCCTAACACATGTTCTAATACTATTGGACAAGTGTAACTCGACCAAAAACAACCTTAGGAGTAAACTATTATCATTTAGGTCCATTTTTATTAGATTAGGACATTTATTATTATTTAATTTAAAGAAGAGTTAAAAGAGTTAAAATCAATGTTTATTTACTAAAACATTTTTAATATTGGGTTATAAATAAGATAAATTCTATTGTAAATATTCATTAGAAAGATAAAAAGATTTCCTACATAATGGTAGTTTATTTATAATTTTTAAACATTAAATAATTTAATTTATTTATGACACAATGGTGATGCAGTAATTACCTAATTAATTAAAAATTAGAATAATGGATATTATAAATACCCAAATAAATGTAATTTGTGATTTTTTATAAGTACCGGTAACTTTAGAGGTTAATATGACATGTTAGTATTTATTTAATTAACTTTTTTAGAACTAATCATTCTGTTATGAATTTTAAAAAAATCAATTATTTAATAGTGTCAAAATTGACATAAAAGCATTTTTTAAATAGATATTATACTATTAATTGATTTTAAATTCCTAAAAATCTATGGTTTGGACAAGAGACTTATATCATGATACGTATATTAATAATGGAACACTTGGGGGTCACTTGTATTTATATAGTAACTTTATTAACCATATAATATAAAAATACAGAAAGACATTGTAAAAGTTAAACAAATTAACTATGAGTTAATACTTAAAGATAAGGTTAATATAATAAACCAAACCTGTATAAATTCTATTGGATGAGATTTTTTCGACCCATCCCCACCTTAACCTTTAAATAATCCACTTTTTAGCCATTAGAAACCAAATATTTATTTATTATAAAATAATATTTCTAGGTTTTCCAAATGTGCCCCTCACCCCTCTTATAAAAGGGAACCCCTGCTTCTCATTAATTCACACCTTCAAAGCCTTTTGGTTCGTCCAAAACCTGACCACATACTCTCTTAACTTACCTCACTACAACCTAGAGGCCTTAGTTTGATCAGAAATCCAATTTAAGGAGTCGTTTTGATCAAATCAATAGGAAGAACCCGAAGAAGAGGTAATGTTTTCACCACCCTTTTTCAAATTCATTTCTTATTCAACTTATTTTTTCTTTGTTATTACCATTCTAAAATAATTAATCAAGTATCTCCTATATACTATAATATTATTATAAATATGGTACAACCATATTCAGTATTCTGTCCAACCTTTGAATGACATGTCATCATACATGCGTACGTACGGCTTACCGTCTCCACGTCGTGGTGTAATTGTTATTAAATATATTATTATTTGGGTGGGTATAATAATGATGTATAATTCATGTAAATAATAAATATAACATGATAATTATTATGTATATATGATATAACATCCAATTATATATTATTTTAATATCAAAAGAATGGTATTGTTGCTCGTCCATACGTACAGACTACAGTCTCCACGAACGCGATGAGATTCATTCTCCATCGTATCCATTCAAGTATAATTATCATTTTATGATTTAAAATTAATGTTTAAGGACTTTATATCATTCTGGATATAAATAAGATACAACCTATCCATGAAAAACATGGCTTACGTAATAAAACATATAAAATAAAATGAGTAAGTTAACACCTGAAACGATGATAGTACTAAGATATTATTAACAAAGCAATGTTAAAAGATCATATATGATAACATAATAATGTATATGATTCTTGTATAATTTAATAACAATTTTTTCACCATTATACAGGAGTTTAACCTACCCCTAACCAAGGAAAAGTACATGGTAATGGTTTATTTCGCAATCTCTTCATTATCCGAGGTTGTTTATACGTAATAATCTACTAGGATCTCTTTATCATCCACATCCATGTTTCTTAAAAAAATTTCAAAACATTATTACTATTTTGAAAAATATGGGTTAATGTCATTTATACCCTTGTTTGACCTTTTGTAAGAAGTTTATAAAGGAATCTTTTTGTTTTTTTCCAAACAAGGTCCATTTTAGCCTTTTCGACAGAATTAAGGTAAGAAGGTCTTTTTTTTAACTTATACGGAGGGTGTAGCTATTTTACACCATTATAAAATCGTTGAATCTTCCCTTACAAGATTATAAGAATATTTTCAAAGTAAATGTTTTCTTTTATAATTATGTGACTTTTAAATGATTTAAAAAAAGAGATATTTCTCTCAAACAGTTTTGATTTCATCTATGTCAACATCCTTTGATGGATTTTAAGCTTATTTGAAGTTTATTTATTATGAAACAAAACTTCCATAGTGTATTGAAGGTTTTTTGATTTGTTTGACTGTGGATGTGTTATTTTTATACCGTTCATGGTTTATGGTGAAAGTATTAACATTTCGTATACTAGTTTTAATACGAATGTTTATGTTATGTTTAAACCTGTTCATATGAAGAATGAATTGGACTTAATATGTGATGGGTGGAGCCCGCTATATCTCCTCTATGCATCAGTGGGTCTCATGAGACAAACTAGTGTCTTGGCACAAGGCCTTGGAAAAATCTTATTTTTAGTCTTGGCACGAGGCCTTGGCTATGTGGTTATGATAATATGGCATTATGCATTCCATCATTATGAAAGTGGTTATTGATATTGAATGTGATTATTCGATTAGTAGAATATCCATGTGAATAATTAAATGGCATTATTTCATTTTATTTTTTTCATACTACGTTGAAGTTCAAGTTTAAAAGGCTTTTGTTTTAGTTATACATTGCCTTAAATGTTATTCTTATTTATGAAAGTTTTCGCTATATTGTTATCCTTACTGGGCATTTGATCGCACCCTTTTTTCTATGTTATATTTTTTCCAGGATGTGAAGAAGTATTTTATGAATGACCTAGAGGGATAGTATGAGGGGATATGAAGACAATATGTTGTTGTAATTTTTCACATATTTATGTAATGTAAAATTTATGAATATATCCAGTGTTTCCAAGGCTACTAAACTAATCTGTCTTTCGAGACTTGATATTTCTTGTGATCATGCCAATCTTATGTAATAATGCACAGACTCTGGGTATCTAGGGTCGGGGCATTACAGTTGGTATCAGAGGAAGTTTAGTAAAAACCTTGGAAGATAGATTTAGATAAACTCTGATTAGAGAACATATATCTAAGATGGACTTTGAGGATTAGTATAGAAGAACATCCAAGAATTTTGGTATTGTATAAATTTTGTGAGTTTTCCGAGAAATACATCCCTGTATGGATACGAGAAGGTAGAGGAAGCTCTGACCCAGATGTATCTAGGGGTTAAACCCGAAAACAACTTTTTAAGCTAGACTCGAACGGGAACTGGTGCACGACAACGGGCCTTACTGCACTCTTGGTTACGACACTCCCGGGGGATATTCTTAGGATAATTCTCATTTTCTATACAAACCATTATGAAGGGTATATGAGTATATAATTCCTCAAAGGATACATTTTTAGGATTATGGATTATATCCACAAACTATTTAAATTATATTATGTGTTTTACAAGTTTGCGATTAGGTATTGTTATTCATAAACTAATCTAGTGTATGCCATTGTTTAGAAATGGCGCCCAGTAGAAGGAATGAGAACTCCGGCAATGTACATGATCCAAAGAGAAAGAAGGATCATATCTTTCATGGTAATAAGCTAGAATTTATAAGATAAATAGTCTCCCATGTATTATCATCATATGAAGAAATAATATCATATGTTGATAAGATAAGTAAAGAGTTTACTGAGTCCTATGCCTTTAAAGGGAACCAAGAGAAGAAATGGATGGAAGAGAGAAAGATTGATAAAGGGAAGAGAAAAAAGAAGAATTTTCCCATATGTGATAACTATGGAAAGAAATACCCTGGAACTTTCCTGAAAGGAATGAAAGTTTGTTATAAGTGTGGAGGAAAAGGGCACAAAGTACGTGACTATAAGGGTAAGAAAATGGTTTCAAATGTACAATGCTTCATTTTCAAGGAGTTTAGACACTACGAAAACCTATGTCCCAGTCATCAGACTATGCCACAAATGATGCTATTGGATAATAATCAAGTTATGATACTACCACAGATGAAGAGGAATGATTATAGTTCTTATGTTGATTATGTCATTTGAGTGTTGTATCAACAATGTACATGTTATAATAATTATGGAGTATATAAGGATTGTACTACAGTACTATTTCATTAAGGACTTGATATTGTGTAGAACAAAGAAAAGTGACTCAATAGTAGGTTAAATTTTTGGAAAATATATGGTTGAGAGAAAGATAAACCATAATACAGTTCTGATACCGAGGTAGTGATTTTAGAATAATACATGATTGATTTGGATAAATTATATTGGATATTCTTGACTACCTTAAAACTGATTAATGATTTTTATATTCCATCATTGTTGGGGTTTACAACATTTTTGGAATGAAGGAGTATATCTATTACTCTTTAAGGAATAAGGGATCATGAATGTAATCAATAAGGTTTTATGGTAATTTAGGATGTTGCAGTGTTTTAAAAGAATACATGATGAATGTGATCACATTTTATTACGCAACAAAAAGGATCTTCATTGTGTTTACCTTCCTTATAAATTTTGGACTGAAGTATTTTGTATAGTTCTAGTTTGGATTATTTTGGATTGCCCTAATAGGACAACCAGGAGGTCGGGCGGCAACCTGTCGCGTCCGGCAAGGCCGCGAGACTTGAACCCACAACCGAAGGGCGACAATGGTGTATCACCTACCACTGACCCACGTTATGTCCTGGATTGAATAATGTCGTTTTTTAATGGTTCTTCTATATGAATTATAAATTCATTTTTTTAACCCTATACGAATAGGATAAATAGAATATTATTTTTAAGTTCTGTTATCTTTTAGAGTGAAAGATGAGTTTGTGGTAGAACTTAGTTAAAGGATGAGACTCTACTTGTCATGTATATATTTTTCTTCTTCTCTTATTCAATGATGAAATTAATTATTACACTTTATTGAAGGGATCTTAAAGCAGAAAAAGTGTTTTCTGAATACTATATGTTTTGCTGAACCGATGGTATTTTAAATCATCATAGATTGATGAATTTAAGGCCCTAAATTTTACACTTGTTCGTAATTGATGACCTCAATAAGTACCTATAAATAATTATGTTTTCCCTCCAATTATATGTCTCTAATTTCCACCAATGTTCTCAGAATAGAGATCATAATTTGGTGGTGACCCTTTCATTTCTCTTTTCCTCTTATTAAGACTAAAGTTTATTAACCCAATTTCCGATGTGGGTTTTCCCACAAAGATATTTTCTATATTCAAACATTTATTTTCGGAGAACAATTTCAAATTGTGAGGACGCAATTTATTGAATGAGGGGAGAATGTAACACCCCAAGATTTCATAGTGTTTTATTTCTTCAAAATAATTCAATAACTTTCACTACACGCAACACCGAGTTCAAGTGCACCATGACTTACCAAACAAGCCGTTTAAAAGAGGATACGAATAGTATTAACTAAATTTTAAACTTTATATAATCCTTATAATTTTAGAATCCATATTTTGAGTTTCTTATACATAATGTAAGAACAAATTCATTTTCAGTATTGCACTTTTACCAACTTTTAATAGTGAACCCTTTTTAAATCCAATATTTTAAACTTTTATATATTCAATTTGACTAAAAAAATTTAATTTTTAGAATGGGGACATCAAAAATTAACAATTAAACATCCCAAGCTTCCACGGTACGCTTTCCTTTGAATAATACAGTAGTGTGTGTTGTACGCAACTTCGAGTTCTAACACACACCCCAACCAATCAAACTAGTCGTTATGAATAGTAATACCTACTTTTTTAAATTTTATAAATTTTATTTCTCAAAATGGACTTCGTTTTTGTATTCTCAGTATCGAATTTTAGCCTAAGAAAAAATTTTGGAACTTTTCGGATAACATTTATATTTTGATGAATAGTGAAAATTACTAAATTTTAATTAAAAACAAATTTTTAAATAGAAATAATTTATATTGATAAATTATGAATTTGAGGGGTTTTAAAGAATATTTAGAATATATTTTTACCATTTAATACAATGTTGGTCATTGTACATAATTTCACAATTAAACAGGACATAAACAAGTGTCAATCTTTTGATAGTTATTATCTCTTAAAAACACGCTATTTGTTTTGACGACGAGAATTAATTTTTAAATTAATTAACTCAACTAATGTGTTTTGAATTTGGTAAAATAGACATAATTTTTGAATTCATAATATGAAATATATCTTAGGCCTAGTTTATGATATTTTTCTGGATACTTTCATTTTTGATGAATAGTGAAACCACTAAGTTGTAGTTAAAAAACTGATTTTTTCATAAAACATAATTTTACCACTTCTGTGAGTGGAATTTCAAAAATCAGAGAGACACTATTAATATCAAAGAGTAAAATTTGGTTCAATGAGATGAACATAATTTTTGGTGAATATTAACTTTTTACTTTTATTTGCCACGGTTAAAAGTGAATAGGGTAATTATGGGTAAAAATGATGTTAATATTAGCCTAACACATGTACTAATACTATTGGACAACTGTATCTCGACCAAAAACAACCTTAGGAGTAAAATATTATCATTTAGGTCCACTAGTATTAGATTAGGACATTTATTATTATTTAATAAAATGAAGAGTTAAAAGAGTTAAAATAAAAGTTTATTTACTAAAACATTTTTAATATAGGGTTATACATAAGATACATTAAATTGTAAATATTAATTATAAATCTAAACATATTTCCTACATAATGGTATTTTATTTATAATTTTTATACATTAATTAATTTAATTTATTAATGACACAATGGTGATGCAGTAATTATCTAATTAATTAATAATTAGAATAATTGATATTATAAATACCAAAATAAATGTAATTTGAGACTTTTTATAAATACCAATAATTTCATAGGTTACTATGACATGTTGGTATTTATTTAATTAACTTTATTCAAAGTAATAACTCTGTTATGATTTTTAAAAAAATCAATTATTGAATAGTGTCAAAATTGACGTAAAAGAGTTTTTAAAACAAATATTGTACTATTAATTGATATTAAATTCCTAAAAATCTAAGGTTCGACCAAGAGACTTATATCATGATAGGTGTTTCATTAATGGAACACTTGGGGGTCTCTTGGAAGTATATAGTATGTTTATTAACCATATAATATTAAAATACAAAGAGACATTGTAAAAGTGAAAGTAATTAACTAAGAGTTAATACTTAATGATAAGGTTAATATAATAACCCAAACCTGTCTAAATTCTATTTGTTGAGTGGTTTTAGACCCATCCGCACATGAACCTTTAAATAATCCACTTTGGAGCCATTATAAACTGAATATTAATTTATTATAAAATAATATTTCTAGCTTTTCCAAAGGTGCCCCTCACCCCTCTTATAAAAGGGCACTCCACCTTCTCATTAATTCACACCTTCAAAGCCTTTTGGTTCGTCCAAACCCTAATATAATACTCTCTAAACATCCCTCTCTAAAACCTATATGCCTTAGTTTGATCATAAAGCCAACCTAAGGAGCCTTTTTGATCAAATCAAAAGGAAGAAGCCGAAGAAGAGGTAATGTTTTCACCACCCTTTTTCAAATTCATTTCTTTTTCAACTTATTCTTTATTTGTTATTCCCATTATAAAATAATGAATCCAGTATATCCTATATACTATAATATTATTATAAATATGGTACAACAATATTCATTATTCTATCCATCCTTTGAATGACATGTCACCATACGTGCATACGTACGGCTTACCGTCTCCACATCATGGTGTAATTGTTATTCAATATATTATTATTTGGATGGGTATAATAATTATTTGTAATTAATTTAAATAATAAATATAAAATGATAATGATCTTGTATATATGATATACCATCCAATTATATATTATTTTAATATCAAAAGAATGATATTGTCGCTTGTGCGTACGTACGGACTACCGTCTCCACGAACGCGATGAGATTCATTATCCATCAGATCCATTCAAGTATATTTATAATTTTATGATTTAAAAATAATGTATAAGGACTTGATATCATTCTGGATAAATAAGATACAACCTATCCATGAGAAACATGGATTACGCAACAAAACATATAAAATAAAACAAGTAAGTTAACACCCGAAACGACAATAATACTAAGATATTATTGACAAAGCAATGTTAAAAGATCATATTTGATAACATAATAATGTATATGATTCTTGTATAATTTAATAACAATTTTTACACCATTATACAAGAGGTTAACCTACCCCAAACCAAGGAAAAGTACAAGGTAAGGTTTCATTTCGCAATCTCTTCATTATCCGAGGTTGTTTATACGTAATAATCTACTGAGATCTCTTTATCATCCACATCCATGTTTCTTTAAAATGTTTTTCAAAACATTATTAATATTTTACAGAATGTGGGTTAAAGTCATTTATACCCTTGTTTTAATTTTTATAAGAATTTCATAAAGGAATCTTTTTGTCGTTTTCCAAACAAGGTCCCTTTTAACCATTTCGAAAGAATTAAGGTAAGAATGCCTTTTTTAACTTATACGGCGGGTGCGGCTATTTTACGTCGTTATATAATCGTTGAAGCTTACCTTACATGCTTATAAGAATATTTTTGAAAGTAAATGTTTTCTTTTATAATTATGTGACTTTTAAATGATTTAAAAAAAAGATATATTTCTCTTAAACAGTTTTTCTTTCATCTATGTCAACATCCTTTGATGGATTTTAAGATTATTTGATGTTGATTTATTATGAAACAAAACTTCCATATTGTATTGAAGGTTTTGTGAAATGATTGACTGTGGATGTGTTATTTTTATACCATCCATGGTTTATGGTGAAAGTATTGAAATTTCGTATGCTAGTTTTAATATGAATGTTTATGTTATGTTTAAACCTGTTCATATGAGGAATGCATTGGACTTAATATGTGACAGGTGGAGACCGCTATAGCTCTTCGATGCATCGGTAGGTCTCATGAGACAAACTAGTGTCTTGGAATAAGGCCTTGGAAAAATTTTATTTGTAATCTTGGCATGAGGCCTTGTCTATGTGGTTATGATAGTCTGGCATTATGCATTCCATCGTTATTAAAGTGGTTATTGATATTGCATGTGATTATTCGATTAGTAGAATATCCATGTGAATAATTAAATGGCATTATTTAATTTTATTTTTTCCATACTATGTTGAAGTTCATATTTAAAAGGATTTTGTTTTAGTTATACATTACCTTAAATGTTTATTCTTATTTATGAAAGTTTCCGCTATATTGTTATCCTTACTAGGCATTTTAGCTCACACCTTTTTCTATGTTTTATCTTTCCCAGGATGTGAAGAAGTATTTTATGAATGACTTGCAGGGATATTATGAGGGGATATGAAGACAATATGTTGTTGTAGTTTTTCACTTATTGATGTAATGTAAACTTTATGAATATATCTAGTGTTTCCAAGGCTACTAAACTAATCGGTCTTTCGAGACATGATATTTATTGTTATCATTCCAATGTTATGTAATAATTCACCGACTCTAGGTGTCTAGGGTCGGGGTGTTACTACCACCCTCACAAGGCCATTAATCTAGTTGTGTATTTGCCTATAACTCACTAGGTTGAAACACTATAGTTTTTAATCTCTATTCAAGCCAAAAACTCCACCTATACATACACATTGGTGAACCTTTTATAGGAATAAAAACATCTCCTAGACCCCTACTAGTGTGAAGCAATTCCATTTTCATATTATTCAAATGTTTTATTCAATGTATCTAAGACCATACTTGTGATAACGACCTCATTTAATCCCTCAACAGGGATATGATATATTCATGGAACTCACTGGGGATATTAAATTTAGATAATACCTAACAAAGGTTAATATCCTTTTATAATCCATCACTAGGGATATTAACTTTAGTTAATCTCTAACTAGGGTTATAAAAATTTAATAGCCATCACCGGGAAAAACACCAATTCACCTAGGTCTCATAACTTAGCACATGTTCATGCCATACACACTAAGTGTCAATATAATCTTCTAGGCTTCGGCCTCCTAATATGTTTAATCCCTATCCTATTATATAAAAACTATCCTCCCAATTGTAAGACCATATAATTCATTAAAATTACTAAACTCTATGTACCTCATTTTGGCTTCATAATGCATCATGAGTCAGAACTCAGATAATCCACTTTGATTAATCCTAGTTAGGAACCCCTGAGTGTAATACCTAAATATTCTTCATGTATCCTATTATGTGTCACCCATATCCATTACTTATGATACCTATCAATGATTTATTCCTCAAGTTAATCATTATGAAACATCTAATGGGAGAAACATCCAATTGGTCATTGCGATTACTTCTAGGTGTAATCCCTAACAGTTACATATTATAAATGTAGTAAATTATTTATTCATTGTTATCATTTTTGGGAATCACACTGTGTATAAGTCTCGATTGTTCTTGGGTCATTTTCTTAGGTTTAACCCTGAAATTTCATTAATATACCTCATATAGATATATTCCTCTTATTTATCAAGCATGGGAACCCCCTTGGTGCATGCAATGAATGATCCTTCGTAACCCTCATTGGTAAAACACATTTCCATTAATTAGCATACTTTTAGTCGATGATAGCCTCTTGATTACAAAATATTGGCCGCCTCTTAGGTGTAATCCACAAAAACACATCCTTTCCCATCATACATGGTTTTGTATCTGAGAGAATATTTTCTGTAAGCCCCTATTTATCTTCTATTTTCCCTACATTCATGAAATTAGAATCTCCTAAGGGTATAAATAGTCTATATACCCCTTTAGACTCCAATAGTACGCTCGCCTAAAATGTTACTTATCATTTATTATCTATTGTTTCATTCACTAATTACGAATAATGTGGTCTTAGTGATCTATGATGATCATGAAATCATCCGGATGATAGAAACTCCCTTAAGATCCTCCATTTTAGGTTTAATTACCATCCATAAAATCAAACTAAGTGGTTATGGATTCCTATTATGGCAATATATATTAGATTCCTACCCATGGTTCATTCCCAACTCTAAAACACTAACTACCTCTAGAGGTTTTGATAAACTCCAGTGGGCTCTACTATTCTACTATAAAAAATTACATTAACTAATAATTGGTATATATAAAACCACTAATGAATAAATTTCATCATAAATCCACATGGTTTTAATAATATAATCGATACATGTGTAACCAATCTCGCTCTATAATTTGGGACAAATTAAAAAGATAAGTCTTAAATTCATAAGAGTTTCCTAGAGTAGGAAATAGTCCCACTCAAAAGGGTGTGGTGAGCCCAAAATCCAATAATTTTGACAAATGTGAGTTAATTAGTGTCATTATTAAAATATATCAAAGACCACATACCTTTGTAAAGAAGTTATGTATCATTTTAATGATTAGGTATCCATTAAGTGCTTTCAATTTCATGAAAAAAACCCAACAATAAACCATCTGATGATGTGACTAATTTCCCACACCCAAACAAAATAACCCCAATATGATAAAAAAATTTGATTTAATATGATTTTATTGGATATTATTATAACCATAATGGGTTATGTTTTTAAATGAAGATATGATAATTAAAATAATGTTGTGAAAGGTGTCTCATTAGAAACAATAAAATGTATATTAAAATAATGAGGAAAATTTTTAAAAATTTGTTTAGAATCTCAATATATGTATATTATAAAAGAATTTTTTTATATTATTTCCAATGATAATGAATTCAAAATTATATATTGATTTATACAATAAACATTTATTTTTTAGAGAGTAGTAATTTTAATTTTAATGATGTTATTTTTTGGGGAGAGAATGTAACAACCTGGAATTTAAAATACATTAGAGTTATGTTAGACTGCTTTATACAGAACACTTAATGAAAATGAACAAATCTATATTTTATAAATTTATATAAAAATTAATAAATCATGATAAAATAATGATAAATGTCATTAAAAAATTATATGAAGTGTAAAACCTGAAAAAAAAAATTACAAACACATTACATTAGTTTCTTACATATTATTATAACTATTTTAATGATTAAATGGGGTTTTTTAGTAACCATGAATTTATGTAATAACCAGAATATAAATAATTAAAATCAATTGGATGAGATTAAAATAACTTATTGTTAAATTTCTTATTTTTTAATCAATTTATTTTATATATATTATGTATTTTTATCATAAAAATATATAATTTATTTAAAATATTACTCTAATGTGGTTTTAAACATATAAAAAATAAATATAAGTCATCATTTAATTATTAATTGATTGTAAATAATAATTTAAATAGTTAATGTATAAAAAGTAATTTTTCAAAACAAAATTTTTATTCTATATATCTTATGTTTTAATCGATAAGTTAGTTTTATCATATTTAGAAATTGAATTTAATTATATGGAGATTATATTTGGAATATTTATGTATAAATTTGGTATGGATGTTTATCTTATATTTTATAGACCCCAAACATAACGTACATGGTAATTACATTACTTTTGTGGAAAACATAATACATAACAAAAAAATCAACACTCAAGGATCATAATAGTTTAATGTCTTTGGAAACTCAGAACATAATCTCTAATCATGGTGAAATATCTTCAACATTTCCCATAAAGACCTTACCATTTTTGTATTCTTACCTAAAAAAATTCTTTATATCCTGTGGAAAAGAAAACATGTAAAGGGTGAGATCAAATGCTCAGTATGGGTAATCCTGGAGAAAATAAAACAAACCATATACATTTGAACATAAAAATAGGAACATAATGTTTAAACATCGGAATATTGAGCAATGAAATAAAACATGGTAGTATGTAAGGCATAGATAATAATGGAACATCAATAATGATAAAATAGAATGGGAATGAAGAATATAATTATTTCAAACCATTAAGCACACGATATGATTTCCATAGTAGCCAAGGCATTGCTGCAAAGACCATCTTAGTAGACAAAGTCCCTTACTGAATCGAGTTCACTCCTCGTTCCAGTCATGTATCACTGAATTAGATTAACTAGACATTCTAGCCATGTCTATCACATGAGATATAAATCTTTACCCAATGCATTGGATGGAGATATAGGTCCCACCCATCTCATAATGAAATCACTCTTACTTGTGCCACAAAATAATCACAAATCATTCATCATAACCCAAAGAATAAAATTGGTTTCATAAACATCATCTCATCGTGACATAATCCATATATAACAAATGGATATCATTTCCTCATAATAATAATAAAACCATGTAAATAATAGAGACATTATACTTGAAACATAAACATGCTAAATAATGTTATATTAGATGGAAAATAGTTTTGAAAAAACACTTGAAATGAATTCTTGAGGAAAATATCCTTTCTTCTCCAAAATCATTTTCTTTTCACAAAATGCCTCACAATTTAAAAAAAGGATTTTATTGAAAATAACCATGAAAACTGGTATATTAATCTTCATGAAAATTGTCCATCATGAAACCGTAAAAATCCGTTCATGCTGTATAAGTTAAAAAAACATTCTCCTCGTACTTTTGCCGGAAAAGTCAAAAAGGTTCATCGTATGGTAAACAAATGAAAGATTCCTTCCATAACATGTGTTAAAAGTCAATAATGTGTAAAAAAAATTAAACGTACATGAATTTTTTTTTAGAAAACATGTACATTGATGATAATAATAACCCCAGTAAATACTTACGAATAACAATTTCGGATAAGAACAAGATTGGAATAGTTATCCCTTAACTTATGTCTGATATGATTTGTATGTATCCAAACCTCCTCTATAATTATTTAAATAATGTCATTGAATTATTACAGAATCATATTCATTGTTATGATATCATATATGGTTCACTTATAACTTTATATTAGCGGTTCTTCTATAAATTCCATGTTAAAGTAGCGTTTTGGGTAAAATCGTTTGATTTATCATACATGTTTCGATTTTTTGTTCTTGATATTATTACTCATATCCTGATTTACATAATTCAATAATATAAAACATGATTTATATATAATATATATTCAGTATATAAATATATATGATAGATTGATAAATGGAATGAAATACATCGTTCCTGGAGACAGTAGGTCGTACGTACGCATGAACGATGTTTTCGTTTCCTCATTGAATTGAATGGAATTAAGTAAAATAAAAATATATGTATGTAAAATTATTATCATTATTATGTAATATATTTCATTATTATTTATTATATATATACTTTATAATCATACTTTAATGATTAATCATGGAAAATTAATCTAATCGCATTCGTGGAGACAGTAGTCCGTACGTACGCACGAGCGATAATATCGTTACCATAATTATTTAATAGCATTAGAGTGAATGATATAATATCTCAGAATCAGTATGATGTTATAATAACCATATATAGTTAATTTTTACACCATTATATGCATCCAAGTAAGGTGGTGGTGGAAAAACTAATTACACCACGGCGCAGAGACGGTATTCCGTACGTACGCATGCGCGGTGATTTTTTTCCGTAGGATGGATAGAAGGTGAAATGGGTTTGTTTCATATTTATAATATCATATCAGTATATTATTGATACTTATTTTATTACTTTATAATGAAACATCTAAAGAATAGGAAGTTGAAGAAGAAAGAAACTTGAAAGAATCGGTAGAAGAGATTACCTCTTCTTCGATGCAGCTCCTTTAAGGTTCCTCTTAAGGGACTAGAGTTTGTATTTTGAGAAGACCAAAACCTCTAGAATATTTCTAGGGATGTGTAGAAGATAACGGATTACGTTTTGGCCGATCTTGAAGTCTCAATGTGTTGTTAATAGAAGAGGGAGAAGGTGCCCTTTTATAAGGGAGGAGAGGGGCACCTTTGGAAACCTCAAAAATATTAATTTATAATAAATCAAAAACCACTTAAAAACTCCAAAAATGACTCATATTCGAATATTATATGATATATGGTTGTAATATCATCAACCAATAATATTTAGACATGTTGTAAATTTATTTGGAACCTTATAACCTTGATTTATCCTTATGTAATATATTTAATTTTATTTGTGGTATTAAGATTCTAATTTTTAAATTGTTATAAATAATTACTTATGTGTTGTTAATTTTCCATAATTGGATAATTTATGATATTTTCGACCATATAAATTTTAAATTATAATTTTTAAAAAAATTTGTGATTTTTAAACAGTTTTATATTATGTTATTTTTATAAAATAACAATAGTGTCAATTTTGACACTATTCATTTATTTGAATTTAAATACAATACACATAGAAGATATGTTATAAATAAAAGATTAAATAGATTAATAACATGTAATATTTATCTAGAAAATTTTTGGAATAGATTAAATAGTTCATATAATATTTATTTTAAAATTTTTAAAACCATTTATTTGATATTTCAATCTATAAAATAATTTCAAAATCACTATTGTGTCACCTTTAATGATAATTATTTAATCCATAAAAATTATAAATAAATTCAAATTATGTATATAAATTTATTATCTTTCTGGATACTATTCATGCTCAATGTTTCATAGAGTTTATCACTAAATTTAAATTATTATACTTATATGATTTAAGAGAATGACATATTGTCACTTTCTTTGGTTTTAATAATAATTAAATTATTTTTATGGTCAAAAGTCCATAAAATGAATCTCTTCAGACCCTTAGGTGATATTGGTATACATTTAGTCAACAAAAATAATTTTTTCAGTTGTTACAGTAATTTTATAATCTTATTTTTACCCTTAATTAGCCTATTTACCTTTAACTGTAGTAAATAAAAATTACTGTAGTTAATATTCATAATGTCAAAACAAAAGACACCTATTAAAATAATTTTTACCCACTTAATCCAAAAATGGAATCCATTTTTCAAAATTCAAAACACATAATTTGTAGTAATTAATTTAAAATTAATCTCGTTGTTAAGAAAATGAGTTCTTAAAAGTTAAAACATTGCCAAAGATTGAAATGCTTTTACCTATGAATTCAATGAAAAATTAATTGTAGTTAAATAAATTATATTAATTGGTAAAAATATATTCTATTTACAATTTAAAACCATTTGATATTATAATTTAACCATATAAATTATTGTGATGAAAAAAAGTTGTTTTTAATTAAAATATAGCGTGTTTTCACTATTAATTATAATAAGAAGGTTATCAGAATAATATGAAAAATTTATACAAAGTAAATTTTTATATCCTAATTCCAAATAAGAATTTTATTTTGTCAAATTTAACTTATAAACATGTCAAAAACTAGATTTAAAGTGGTTGTGCTATCAAAAGGCGGCAAAACTTCATTTTTTGAATAATACTTATTTACCCAAAATTTATTTTGTTCTCATACCATGTTCTAGATAATGTGTAAGATAATGTTATAAAATGAAAAATTTTGTTAATACTATTCATAACGGCTAGTCCATAATAATATATCATTTTTTAATGAAACCTGGTATTGCGTACAACTCACGCTATCGAGGAAAGTCATGATTGAATGTAATGCAAGCCAAGTCAGGGTTGTGTGTAGTGCAAGACTTCTTTGTTGTTGTATATAAAAATTTCCAAACATATTCTAGTTATACATTGAATATATATATATATATTCAATGTTGTGTATAATAACTACTATCAAACATACATGAAATTGTGTGTAACACGATCCAAGAATTGTGTTGCGTATAATACAAGCTAATATGGTGTTGCGTATAGTGTAAGATAATCTTGGTGTAGCGTACAACAAAATACATCAAAGAAATTCAAATTAATAATTCTCATAAAATCTTGGGTTGTTATATTCTACCCCCCTTAAAATGAATTTCGCCCTCAAAATTCATCAGGGTTATAAATGGTTTTCTACTTGAAATTTTCTTTAATAGAAACCCACATCGTAAAAAAGAATACCAAAACATAACATTAAAAATTAAATTATGAAATGTAATGGTTACCCAAATTAACTAATCACTGGGTTTCCACATAAAAGAACATAGGTGAAAATATGGATATGGAAGAGAAATCTGACCATCATGTTCTAATGGAGAGTGGTAGAGAACATGGCTATGAAAAAGCCAACAATCACAAAGCCAAAAATTTGTGATGAGGTAAGGTACCATCTGATTCATCATATATAAGGGCAATAAGACAACATTTTTGGTTTTCAATATCATTTCCCAAATGTTGATGAATTTTTGAATTAAATGAAATACTTACTTAATTTTGGTAAAAGCTTACTATTTTTCATGCCTTGAACAATTTCCACTTCATCTCATAATGAAATGAAGTTAAATTTTTCTTCCGTGAAGTGATAACAGATCATACGATAGAATGATAGCTCATTCCAGATGTCTGAAACATAAGGATAGCAATAGTAATATACATAAGTCCATTTATGGTGATATGAATCGTATACGGTTTGAAAAATGGACTTATACATCATATATCATACCACTTAATAAAATAAAACTAATTTCTACAAAACAGGCACTTTTTATAGGCCAATGGTAAGTGATAAAGGTCAGTCGCACTTCAGTTGTGGGTTCGATTCCCACATCCTTTTCCGACATGACGGGTTGTCTCCCATCTTGCATGTTGTCCTTTTTATAATACTACATTATTATAACATCCCATCAATAATATCAAAAAATGTTGTATCCTTAAACAATACTAACTTATGTCTAACATAATACATTCCAATCTTTAGGCTTATCTAAAAAACTTTTTTCCAAGCTCATAGTATATTGAAAAAAATATATAGAAATGTCATCTACCGAGAATTTGAATACCATCATTTATCCACCATTTATCATACGATATATCTTGTTGGTCACATTCCAAACATGTGAATACCATAATCATGTATTCTATTGAAAAATAAATACCCATTTAACTTAAGTGAAAACATGAATGCTGTGAATAGTTAACTCTTTCAACATACCAAAATCCCAAAATTTCTATATACTCAAACCATGATATAACTTTGTCCTTATATAAGTCATCATCTCATTTTATTTTCTCTTTATCCCTTCCTTATGCGCATATCATCTTTTGTAAAAAACAAATTCAATCACTTTTCATGGTTACCGGTACCATATAATTATTGAAACCCAATACATTGATATTACAAAATTCCATGATACCATAAATGAGATTCAATGATACTATTTTGAAATCCCATTACATAAACACTTAATCATTTCACAACATCATTGTCATACTCAAAATCACAGATAGTGATCGCATGTGACTTCCCCTTATCCTTTGCCTTAAGAGGTTGCTCATGTTGATCATTATTAACCCTTGGATTAGGGAATTGATTAGCATAATGCCCCCATTTCCTTGCACTTGAAGAATTGAAGTGTTGGTTGAGCGTTCTCTATAGTCATTGCTCTATTCACATCATTAGCTACCTTTTTCCCATTACATCGACACTAAACTACTCGATGACCTTCTTTTCCACACTTAAAACATTTTCTAGTACCTTTTAGGAAATCTCCACCATGCTAATTTCCACACTTTGAGCATAAATTAACATTCAACTTCCTTTCACAATTGTTCTACGGTTTTTCCTTAAACTCCATCTTTCATTTCTTGTCAAGACCATGAGATGGATATGTAACACCAACTTCCATTTCTACCTTGATAGCATAATGAAAAATATATTCATAGCTACTAAAGTATCTTATAGCTAATGCCCTTTGAAGACTTGGTTTTAAGCCACTGATGAATCGATCAACTTTACTTTTAGTTTTAATGATAAATCCAGATTCATACCTTACAAGCCTTGTAAAATTCACTTCAAATATACCAAAAAATTCATCATCCTTTTTCTTAAACTCAAGGAACTCCTTTTATATCTTTGTTCGAAGAATGTGAGGGAAGTAATTATTGAAAAATATGTTCTTCAACTCATCCCATTCCATGGATTCAATTTCATCTCGGGGCCTCATATTCTTAATTAGTGTCAACCATTGGTCTGCTTCACCTTCTAATTAATAAATAGCCATAATGAATTTTTCATGTTCCAAAGGGAGAAGTATGGAAAATATTTTTTCAATGGTATTGATCCATTGTTCAACAACAAATGGATTAGAAGACCCACTAAATGAAGGTGGATGTTGCCTCATGAAGGACTCAACATAATATTGTTCCCTTCTCTGCTCGTTTGGTAGTCCAGAATAATTCATAGCTTGTTTATGTATAGAAATAAAAAGTTTCACTCCATCTCCATATCATTGGTTTGTTCAAGAGGAAAATCATTTCATTGTCCGTTACATTGATCAACATGGTTCCTTCAGGTTCCAGCCATCATCTAAAACCCAAAAAGAATAGTGTGAGAGGCAATAATCATGCTAGGGAAAACAAAAAAAATAAAGGGGGAGTACCTTCAATATCTAAAATCTTAGGTTTAATTATAATATCGTTACCATAATTATAGGACTATAACCTATACTTATACTTAACCTCAGGTACATCCATAAACATACCTTAGAAATATCTCTAGGGAGTTCACTAAATTTTTCGCATCCTAGTTTCCAAAGATTAACTAAACCCTTCCTTTGATACCAACTGTAGAGACCTCAAACATGACGTACATGTACATTACATTACTTTTATGGAAAACATAATACATAACAAAAAAACCAACACTCAAGGACCGTAATAATTTAGTGTCTTTGGAAACTCGGAACATTATCTCTAATCATGGTGAAAGATCTTCAACATTTCCCATAATGATCTTTCCCTTTTTGTTTTCTTACCTAAAACCATTCATTATATCCTGGGGAAATTGAAACATATAAAGGGTGAGCTCAAATGCTCAATAAGGGTAAGCATGGAGAAACTGTAACAAACCAAATACATTTGAACATAAAAACATGAACATAATGTTTAAACATCAAAATCTAGTGCAATGAAATTAAACATGGAAGTACGTAAGGCATAGATCATAATGGAACGTTAATCATGATAAAATAGCATGGGAATAAAGCATGTAATTGTGGAAAACCATTAAGAACATTATATGATTTCCATAGTAGCTAAGGCATTGCTTCCCAGACCATCTTACTGGTCAAAGTCCCTTACTGAATCGAGTTCACTCCTCGTTCCAGTCCTGTATCACTGAACCAGATTAGTTTGCTAGTCCAGCCATGTCTATCTCATTAGATATAAATCTTTACCCAATGCATTAGAGGAAAATATAGGTCTCATCCATCTCATAATGAAATAACTATTACTTTTGCAACAAAATAAACATAAATCATTCATCATAACCTAAAGAATAAAATGGGATTCATAAACATAATCTCATCGTGACATAATCCATATAAAACAAATGGATATCATTTCATCATAATAAAAATAAAACCATGTAAATAATGGAGACATTATACTTGAAACATAAACATGCAAAATAATGTCATCGTAGATGGAAAATAGTTTTGATAAAACACTTGAAATGAATTCTTGAGTAAAATATCTTTTCTTCATAAAAATAATTTTCTTTTCACAAAATGCCTCAAAATTTTAAAATAAAAGGATTTTATTGAAAATAACCATGAAAACATGTAGAGGAAGACTCATGGAATTTAGGAGTTATGAAACCATAAAAATATGTTCATGCCGTATAAGTTAAAAAAATATTCTCCTCATACTTTTTCCAGAAAAGTCAAAAAAGTTCATCGTAGGGTAAACAAAAGAAAGATTCCTTCCATAACATGTGGTAAAAGACAAAAATTGTTTAAAAAGGACATTAACAATACATGAAAACATTTTTAAAAAACATGTACATTGATGATAACAATAACCCCAGTAAATACTTACGAATAATAATCTCATATAAGAACGAGATTGGAATAGTTATCCCTTACCATATGTCTGATATGCTTCATATGTATTCGACCCTACTGTATAATGATTTAAATAATTTCATGGAACTATTAAAGAATCATATTCATTGTTATGATATCATATATGGTTCGCTTATGACTTTATATTACCCGTTCTTTTGTAAATTCCATGTTAAAGCAGCGTTTTGGGTAAAATCGTTTCATTTATCGTACGTGTTTTGATTTGTTGTTCTTGATATTATTACTCATATCCATATTTACTTAATTATGTAATGTAAAAATGGATTTATATATAATATATATTCCTTATATAACTATACATGATAGATTGATAAAAGGAATGAAATACACCATTCATGGAGTCAGTAGGCCGTACGTACGCATGAATGCTGTTTTCGTTTCCTCATTGAATTGAATGGAATTAAGTAAATGAAACATATATGTATATAAATACAGTATAATTATTATGTAATATCTTTCATTATTATCTATTATATATATACTTTATAATCATACGTTAATGGTTAGTCATGGAAAATGAATCTCATCGCGTTCATGGAGACGGTAGTCCATACGCATGCACGAGCGATGATATCATTCCCATATTTATTGAATTGAATTAGAATGAATGATATAATATCTCAGAATCATTATTATGTTATAATAACAATATATAGTTATTCTTTACACCATTATACCCATCCAAGTAAGGTGGTGGTGGAAAAACTATTACACCACGGCGTGGAGACGGTATTCCATACGTACGCACGCGCGATGATTTCATTTTCCATAGGATGGATAGAAGGTGAAATGGGGTTTTTTGATATTTATAATATCTTATCTATATATTAGTGATACTTATTGTATTACTTTACAGTGAAACAACTAAAGAAGAGTAATTTCAAGAAGAATGAAACATGAAATAATCGGTAAAAGAGATTACCTCTTCTTTGATGCACCTCCTTTAAGATTCCTCTTAAGGGACTAGAGTTGGCCTTTTGAGAAGAAAAAAACCTCCAGAATGTATATAGGGAAGTTTAGAAGAGAAATGGGCAGGGTTTGGCCGAGCTTGATGGATCAAATTGTTGTGAAGAGGAGAGGGAGTAGGTGCCCTTTTATAAGGGGGGAGAGGGGCACCTTTTGAAACCTCAAAAATATTAATTTATAATTACTCAAACCCCACTTAAAAACCTCCAAAAATTACTCATATTATAATATTAGATTATATAGGGCAGTAATATCATCAACCAATAAAATTTATACATGTGGTAAATTTATTTTAAACATTATCAACTTGATTTATCCTTATTTAATCGATTTAATTTTATATGTGGTAATAAGATTCTAATTTTTAAATTGTTATAAATAATTACTTATGTGTTGTGAATTTTCCATAATTGTATAATTCATGACATGTTCGACCATATAATTTTTAATTTTTAATTTTAAATATTTTTGTGATTTTTAAACAATTTTATATTATGTTATTTTTATAAAATAACAATAGTCTCAATTTTGACACTATTCATTTATTTGAATTTAAATAAAATCCACACAAAAGATATGTTCAAAATAAAAGCTTCAATAGATTAATAACCTGTCATATATATCTATAAAATTATTTTAGAACATTAAATAGTTTATATAATATTTATTTTAATATTTTTAAAACCATTTATTTGATATTTCAATCCATAAAATAATTTCAAAATCACTATTATGTCACCTTTAATGATAATTATTTAATTGCTAAAAATTATAAATACATTCCCATGATGTAGATAATTGTATTGTATTTTGGGAGACAATTCATGTTCGATGTTTCATGATGTTTATCATTAAATTAATATTATTATACTTATAAGAGTTAAGAGAGTGACATGTTATCACTTTCTTTGGTTTTAATAATAATTAAATTATTTTGATGGTAAAAAGTCTATAAAATGTATATATTCCAACCCTTAGGTGATATGGGTCGACATTTAGTCATCCAATTGAATTTTTGAAGGTTTTTGGGTAATTATATAATCTTATTTTTACCCTTAATTACCCGATTTAGATTTAACTGTAGTAATTAAAAATTATTGTAGTTACTTTTTCATAATGTAAAATAAAATAAAATTAACCTATTAACATAATTTGGACCCACTTAATCCAAATATGGAATCCATTTTTCAAAATTAAAAACACAAATGTTGTAGTAATTAATTTAATATTAATCCTGTTGTTAAGAAAACGGGTTATTAAAAGTAAAAACATTGTCGAAGATTGAAATATTTTTACCTATGAATTCAATGTAAAATTAATGGTAATGACATACACTATATTAAATGGTAAAAATATATTCTATTTATACTTTAAAACCATTAAATATTATAATTTAACCATATAAATTATTGCGATGAAAAAAGTTGTTTTTAATTAAAATAAAGCGTGTTTTTACTATTTATTAAAATATGAAAGTAATCAGAATAATATGAAAAATCTATCCAAATTAAATTTTTATATATTTATTCCAAAGAAGAATTTTATTTTGTCAAATTTAACTTATAAACATTTCCAAAACTAGATTTAAAGTGGGTGTTCCATTAAATGGCGACAAAACTGCATTTTTTGAATAATACTTATTTTACCCGAAATTAATTTTGTTCTCATACCATGTTCTAGATAATTTGTAAGATAATGTTATAAATTTAAAAATGAAGTTAATAATATTCATAATGTCTATCCCATAATAATATATCATTGTTTAGTAAAACTGGGTATTGCTTACAACACACGCTATCGAGGAAGGTCGCGATTGCGTGTAATGCAATCCAAGTCAAGGTTATGTGTAGTGCAAGACTCCTTTCTTGTAGCATATAACAAAATACAACCATATTACAGATATAAATTGAATATATATATATATATAAACTCAATGTTGCATAGAATAACTACTATCAAACAAACATGAAATTGAGTGTAACACGATCCAAGAATAGTGTTGTGTATAGTACAATCTAATACAGTGTTGCGTATAGCGCAAGATAATCTTGGTGTAGTGTACAAAAAATACATAAACGAAATTAAAAATAAAAATTCTCATAAAATCTAGGGTTGTTACATATATTATTATTAACAAATAACTGTTTTGATAAAAATTTAATCATGGTTATAAAGGGTAGAAAATGGTGAATTATTGTGGCTTAAAATTTGATAAATTTACATGGTACATAGACCATATATGAGAGAAATAATTTAGTTTTTAAAGCCAAAAACAAAATTACCACCAACCTTCTCACGACTAAATCACTTGAAACCCATTTTATTCCATATTTACCCCTTACATGACATTCAATTCCAATAAAAATTCTCTCTTTTTTACAAATAGTATGATCTGAACTATAACCAATTCAAAAAATAATGACCCTTTGAATTATTATTGAAACATACTAATATTAAATATCCTAGAATCTAATAATTCCAATGGGATAATTTGGTTTCGATTATGTGTCTTAATTCCTTCATTTCTATGAGGTCTTTAAAGAGAAGAAGTGTGTCTTAAATGTGTGTATTATCCACTGTCAAGCCTTTTATTCTTTATATTTACCCACCAATTCAATTATAAAATTACTATATAATAAAACTATTATAATTATTATACTAAAATTTTATTAAATCTAATAAACAAATTTTTTTATCTCCCTATTATCTATTCAAAAAATGAAATTTTCGCAAGTGTTACATGCAAACTGCCACCTCCATGAACTACATATTTCATATTTCATTACAGATTTTTGTGTATGTAATTAGTAGTGTATGTAATGAATAAAAATTATATATATTACCCAATTAATCTTATCTAAAGATAAATTTTTTGTTCTATTAATATTAGTAATAATATGTTATCATTGTAAATTTAACAACATAACATAATCTTACAAAAAATAGAATTGTTTTTTAAACTAATTTCTTATTTTGTTAACATTTTCATCCATATTTTTTCAATTGTAATTTATATATTAAATAACCAATAAATAATATAATTATGTTTATTTAATTATGATATTATAATAAAATCACTTTTATACTCATACATTGATTATCACATGTTCTTATTTGGGTTTATCTAACAAATTATTTAAATGATGCTATAAATTTTTATCATGGATGATTAGGGAAAAATTATAATAGGTATAATTTGAGATTTTTTCAAAATGAATAGTTTTAGGTTTTTTAATGAAATATAAAATTTTAACTCATTATTATTAAATCTAATTTCATTTGTTAAAAATTACTGAAACAAGCTCACTACCAATTTTATCTTAACAAATTGTAATTAATACTCTCAAGGAAGCAAATAAAAAAATTATAAATCACTTTATAAGTTATATTCTAGTACCTTATAAAATCTAGGAATGATAAAAATAGTATTAAATAATAAGGATCTAAAAAAATATGAAACATATATAAATCAATTAATGTTTCTAACACCCGATAAAGAATATAAATAATAACAAACACATTAATGTTTAAAAAATGACTTTAATTAAAGTCTATAAATGTAATATATTAAAATAATATTCTAATATAAGTTATTGTAGAGGATATATTTATTAAATAAGAGGTGAAATAGATTTTTGGATATTGAGAATATAGGAAATGGTTCCCATCTCAATTTTATTTACTTGAGACATATGTCTTATTAACAACCTTTTTTATGTGTGATGTATATACTACCTAATCAATCCATTTATAATACCATTATTTAAATTCAATGGATTTTATATATTTTATAGTCATTATATTCTAAATTTAAAAAAATGGAACGGTTTTATCATCTCAACATTCATTCATTAAGATATATTCCATATAAAAAAATCCTTTCATTTTTTATGGTGAATATATTTCCAATGGAAATATTTGTTATCAAAATTATAATGAATTTAAAAGTATTTATAAATCCATATAAGCTTCACCCTTTTATATGGTTTTGGTTCAAATGTTACCAAATATATAAGGGTTTTACTTTATGGAAAAAATTAGTGACAGTGAAGATCAAATTTATGGTGTGGTATGTCTGAAATCAAGATATTTCTATTGATTATGTGATATAAAGGAAAGGAACTAAACATGACTAAAATGTTTCATGTTTTGTTAAATTAAAATTGTAACCAACGCTGGACCTATTTACTACAGGAGACTTGGTGAACTACGTTTATCTCATTCTCATGGGCCTTCTACTGGCCAAAAAACAATAAAACTATGTAAATCTATTTTAGATGAATGCGTCAATGTTCATAATGGTGAGTAAATGAATTCCCAGGTTTTTCTCATTATTTTCATAGTTGGATTTTATGTTTTATGGGAGAATCATAATGAATTATGTCACCAAAACTCAAAACCATATGAAGGATATCTACAATGTAGACTTATTTCTCTTTTTGGAAGCTATAGTTATCTATAAAAAGTGGTGGTGATACAATATGATTTCACCAATCAGATTCTAAGAACTTCCTCTTGGAGTATGGACAATTATAAATCACAATGGCAATGGGTATAGTTGAAAGATCAATTCCATGTTATTAAAATAAATACATATGGTTCTTGTATCTCGATTTTCATACATGGTGGTGGTGTCATCTGAACCTATCATAGATCATCCATTTTCTTTTTTCCATCCATCTTTTGGGAGGGGAGATTCTCCCAAACATAGGAACATAAAATGAAATCTAGAATCACAATTTTCTCATAAAAAACATGAATATCTATTAAGTACAAAATGAAACATCTATTGTGGTAAAAGTATTTTTGGGTTACAAACCCATCTACTTGATTATTAATTACATTATCGAGTCATGCAAAATCATGTTCCATCATAATTTCATGGTGCTCCAAACATGGAAGGAGGGGAATAATGTGAATGATCTCCTAGGTTCCAAAGGTGATAATGTAGTAGTTATAATTTATTACTTTAATATATTATCTCTCCTAATAGATATTCTTTACATTGTTCAAGGGGATTCCCTTAGACACCATCACATTCACCCCCTTAATCTTTTCCTTTTTCTCTATCATGTATTCCATAACATTGTTTTGAAGTATCAATCTAATTTTTTAATCAACTGTATATTTATCCTTGAATTTCATTCTCAAAATTTTTATTTTTTTATATATTATTGTATCAAATAGAATTTATACACTTTTTCCAATGGATTTAAAATCCATTTACCATGAACTAATTTTTGAAGAATTTTTATATCAATGATTATGATATTATTATTGATTTGTTTAACTAATCTTCATTTCATTGAGTTTTTATCTTTATTATTTAATTTATTTCTTCTAAGATCCTTATATTTCTTATATTTATTTATTTCATTTGGAACCACCTATTTACTTCTAATGAAATTAATTTTTTATTTAAATACTTATTATTTAATTTATTTATTTATTTATTAAAATATATTATTATTTATAATAATTTATATTTTCATAATTAATCTATTTCTCTTTCATGTCTATAGTCACCCAAACATTACATACATAGATATTACCTATTATTTGATGAATATTCATAATTTGTTTTATCTATGATAGAATAATAATTATTTAGTATATTTGAAAAAATGGATATATGAAAACCTGGTATATTAAAGATCAATATCATTCTTCATTAATTTATTTAGAATATGAATCCTTGTTAGAAATATCATGCATTAATATATTATTCTTGATCTTTGTAAAATAAATAAATGAAATGTTGATCTTGGATGCTCAGAAAGGTTTAATATAAGAGATATCAAACAATGATCATAAATGAGAATCAAACAATTATAAGGGTATGATAACAAGATCATCGAATATGATATTCATACCATATTATTGGCATATACTTAAGAATGAATCATATAATGACTAATTTCCATAAAAGAATAAATAATTCTAAATAGTGCAAAGTCATTAATAAAAAATAAAGTGCCATATTAATAAAATGTATGAATAAGTTGTATGTTCATGGGATACACATAATCATAGAAACTGATTTCCTTATTAAAGTATCACTTCCAATAAAATGATATTGTATTCGGTTCACTCCCCATTCCATAATTTCCATAGTCATCATTCACTCCCAAGACTGCCATATTCAATAAATTCCCTTACTAAACCGAGTTCAATCCCCATTAAATTTCATATTATGTTACGAGATATTCATAAATAACGAATGAATTTGATGGATATATAAATATGGCTCCAACAATTTCCTATGGAAAACCATAAAAATGTGTGCTAGATGTTCATAAAACATTTTCCAAATCATTATATCAGAACTCATGGAATGAAACTGAATTTTACATACAATTAATCATTTCATCACAATATATCTCGTGGAAAATGAATGAGCTTCATAAACTAGACTTCATAATAATAATAATTCATCTAGATAAATATTAATGATGACATCATTTGATAATTTCCCCAGTAAAGAATAATTAAAATAAAATGATGTTAACATAAATACAAATTCCTTTAAAAACATACTGAAATATTTCCTGAGGTGAATGCCCTTTCCATTTTGTAATAAATTATTTAAAATACATATATTTGAAAATTATTAGTTAAAATATTTCCATTTAAAATATCCATGTATACTTTTAAATTACAATTTAAATCATTGATCAATTATAATGGTGGAAAATTATGTACATTTCGTAATCATCAAAAAAGGAATCTATTTACCCCTTTTGTAAAAGTAAATTTTTTTAAAAATGATATGAAGATTATTTTAAAACATTTTTATAATTTTAATCTTGTATAGAAAATAATTTTAATAGATTTTATGAATAAAATATTGAAAAAAATTTATAAATAATATAAATATGAGAATTTTTTTCTGACCAAATGATGATAAATAAAGATGGATTTTATTAAAAAAATTAAACCATTTAAATAAAAATATAGAGTAAATTCAAAATAATAAATAAATATAATATAAATAACTAGATTATAATAAAATATATGTTCTTTAAAGGATAAAAACCAAATTATTTCCCTTAATATAAATTTATCATCTACAATATGAAAAGGAAATGAGTTTATAAGATAAAACCCTTTTTAGAATGGTAAATTATAAATCATAAACCCATTGAATAAGTAATTTCAAATGAAACATTAAATACCATGGGTGTAATATTATTAATTATTCAACTTAACAAAGGGTAAATAGATTCACCTCAAAAAAAAGATATGTGTATAATATTACATATGTCCCAAAGAAGGCATTTTGAGATGAAACTCTCCTACAACATTATTATTAATAAAACCAAACCCCATGGGATGAACTAATTATAATTTTAAATTTAAATAAAATTAATTACCATGTAGTCATTAAATTAAATGTAAAATAATAATTATATACATCTTTTAGACATAAATAAGTGAATAACATTGAACAGTCTCAATGAATCAATTTTGAAACCAATAAACATATCCTCGTGTCATGTCCTACTTTTTATGACTTTAAAACACATATATAATAAATATAAATTTATTATAAATCTATTAAAGAACCATATTAATAAATATAATATACTAACATATTTACATTTAACATTTTATCGCTAGTTTATTAATAATTCGTTATTAAAGTCAATATTTTAGGAGATAACCATTTCCTTTTTTATGAATGTTTCAATTCCGCAGTTCTAGTCCATGAACGTTTGGAATGGTTTCATAATATATAAAAAATATAATCACATAATAATTATTTTATTTAATCATTATATAATCTTTTATATAATGCGTTGATGAGAAATGCATTACATCACTTCGTAAAGATAGTAGTTCGTACATACTGATGAGTATTGTTTCAACCTTTCAATAAATGGAAAAAAATAATGAAAATTAATAATTCACCCTTACATGTTAATTCTTATATCGTAAATATCATATATATATAATCCATCCTTATTTCCATCCATGTAAAAAATAAATGAAAAATGAATCACATCACTTCATGGAGGCGGTAGTCCACATGTAAGTACAGGCAAGACTACCATTTTCCAACAGATGTGATGGATTAATTTAAATATGATATTATAATTATAGAGGAATAGTTATTTTAAAAATATAAAAAATAAACATTAAATCCTACTTAATAACCAACCCTTAATTATGTTTATGGATAATGAGTCATATCACTATATGGAGGTAGGAACCCAGACACATGCAATAGTGATGCTTTTCATTTCTTTTTTATAGAAAGAATTTAGAAAATTATTGATCCATCATCATAATAAAAAATAAATATATTTACCGTACCTTAGTAATTATTTAATAATAGATACCAAATATTTAGACTAGGTAGAAGGAGAAATAAATTGAAAGAGGTTAGGTAAGATAATTATATCTTCTTCGATAAACCACCTTTATATTCCTCCCTATGGACCCTTGAAATGGTATTTTAATATGTACATAAACTAGAATTCATGGACATGAAATTTGGGAAGAAAATTGTGTGTGGTTTTATCAATATATGTTTCCAAAGTGGTGAAAATAATCTAGAGTAGGGTTTCCTTTTATATGTGTGAGAGAAGACACACTTTGTATTTTTAAAGAAATTTAAATATTATTTAGTCATTTTCGTGGCCAAGTGTCCCATAAAAAATTAAGCCTCATCAATATGGGGATTAGGGTCATAATAAATCCAAAAATTGGATTTAGGAAAATTTTTATGTCATTTTCACACTTATCTATTTTGTTTAACCCCTTAACAAACCTATTTTTACTTAACTGTAGTAACCAATTATTACTATTTTTACTATTCATTATTACTCATCAATTGCATTCTCATTATTACATAATATTAATTATTATAATTCCAAATATGTATTCCATTTGTGTAATATTAAATTCAAAGATGTGGATGAATTTAATTTTAAAATAACCCCACAAAATGGGATATAAGGTTGTTTTTTCAAAAAATATATTCTTAAGTAAAAATTGTTTTTATACCAAAATGAAAAATAAAATATAGTAAAATTAAATTAATTGGATTATTAATGATATTAATTAAATATTTTTTTTACTTTCAATACATTTTAAAATGGAACTTTATTTAATTCTTAAAACAAAAATAAAACTTTCGATAACAATTAGTAATTTTCACAATTCATCAAAAAATCAATCTTTTTATTATATTATTAAAAAATAAAAATATTATAATTTTGGAATTAATAATCCAAAAATGATGTTATCTTTTTAAAAAAAAAATTAAATGTGAAAAAAATTAATTATATAATATTGTTAATGAATTAAATTAAAACAATTTTGAAGAAAAATGTATTTTTGAAGCATAAATTTAATTTACTAAAATTTTAATACATAATTTTTTATGAACCTATCAATACAATTTAATTACTTTAAAAATTTATACATATTTATCAAAATGTGGTTGGTAGCGACCTGACCCGAGATAGCATATCGCCAGTGTCTACTATCCATTGCATTGGCATGATTATAAAGAATCAAATCCCTAAGGACTAAGAGTTTAGTAGTCTTGGTAAACAAGATATATGAATGAGACATTTATTATAAATGGATACACTAATTTCAATATATTTTTTCACTTTAAATAAATATCTTTGAGTATAACTCTAATCCCTCTACTAAATACCTACATATATTTCATTATTCCCTTCGTAGATTCGTAGGGGAAGAAACATAACATGGTTGATTTCAAGTTCTTAGTAAGGGAAAATACATCAAATGATATAATGATTAATTGAGATTGTAAATATGTCATGGTAAATAATTGAACTCACATGCCAAAAAATCAATAAACTGATAAGGATGTATATAAACAATATGGCATGGTAATAAATAGGAACATATGCCATTCAAATATATAGATAAAGGAAAAAATAAATATCACTAGGTAAGAAACCGAAACACATGCCATTTAATAAATTAAATGAGAATTAAATGTATCCATATAAATGTCGATGAAAAATGTAATGGATGAATAATAACTGATAGTAAATGAGGGAAATGGATAATTTTTAGATGTCATGTCTGAGGCACCTGAAAAACTATACCATCAATACATTTCAAAATATAGTTTAAACTACGGTGATTTGCACAACTAAATTGTCTAATTAGAACATGATAAAGCATAAAGTATCTATATAATATCTTGGATCCTCCCACCATTACCTGTCCAAATCATTCCTTATATCAAATAGTCAAAATAAGTAATATTCTTATCAAATATCTATATTGAATAAAGAATACAGAATTATCATTATTTCCTCAATTAAATAAAAAAAAATCAATGTTGAGACCATATGTAAAATTGTATATGGTTTAGTAAATAATAATATCCATGATGAATTAAATGGGTAATTAGGGGAAATATCAATGTTCAACGATCAGAGGAGATTGAATATTTCAAGTAGACTAAAAAATTAATCAAGGAATTAAATGTGAATATTATGTTTGAAAAAATAAATAATGAACCATTTATAGGAATAATAAAGATGGTATCAGTTAAAAAAATCTAAATCAGACTAAAATAATGAGGTTTTGACATATATTAATTGAAATATTATAATAATATATTTTAAAAACGTTCATCAAGAAAATATCTTTTTTTACATTTTCATTGAAAATAAATTTTTAGATATTTTTTTTTTAAATTTAACCATTTAAACATGTAAATGAATATTAAATTAAATAACCATTTTTAAATATATACACACCATATGAGGTAAAAAGATCATTCCTTTTTCAAAGTGAAAGGATAGAAATATTACTAGTTACGAAAGTGATAAGAAAATTCTTTTTAAAAAATTTGTAAATGGAAAAAATGTTAAAAATGTTTTTACCATATCATTTTAAAAATATTTCTTATTAAATTTTAATCAATAATGGTTTTTATAAGAAATATGGTTCTCTGACTAAAGGGAGAAATAATATTAGGTTTTCTAGAAAACATTTTCTAAAATGTTATGAGTACCAATGTGATGAAAAATGGTACTGATACATGAAAAGGGCCATGAATAATAATAGAAAAGATAAATAAATGATTTTATTGAACAATCGATATATAATTTCCTCAAAAAGAAGGACCATTGAAAGTTTGTTAATTTTAATTTATATGAGAATAGTTTTTAAGCATTCAAATCACTACTACAAAAATGGAATTTTATAGCGCTAAAAATAGCCTTTATCAGCACTAAAAAGGAATTGATTACATGAGTGAGGTTAAAAGCATGTTCTTTTATGGGCACTGAAAAAAGTCTGATATAGGGTATTTTATCAATTCTTACAGAAGAACTAATAATGTATACATTTATCATCACTTATAAATGTTCTGATAAAGGAAATTTTATCAGTGATTTTAAAAGCACTGATTAAGGTGATTACTATAGTCTGTTATAACAGAACACTACAACACCCAACAATGTCTTATAATAACACACTCCATCACAAAAAACATACCACATATCAAAAAAAAACAAGTCTCAATATTGGACATAAATGATATGAAATTTAAAACAGAAACATAGGAAAAAACACTATATTATAGACATTTCAATGATTATTTTATATAATTATATAAATAAAAATTGTTATATACATTAAAAAACATTATTGTTACATTATCATTTAATGCATACCCAACTCATGAAATTTCCAAAAAAACCACCCTTAATAGATCACAATAATGAACCTTTATTAGAAAAAAATTATTTTGTTAGTAATAATATAATGTAAAAAATTAATAGAAAGTGTTATTTTTACTAAAATTGATGTCAATTTTAAATAAAAACACAGACATTGAGTTATACTAGTCATACCATGAATTAGATTAAGGTGAGGCTAATTCTAACTAGTCTCTAATAAATTTTGTATTATTTTCCTAAAGTATCAATACAATATAAATGATTTTTCAAGTTTTTGAGTATGTCAATTTTCTTTGTTACTAAAATGTCATTTCAAATGTCAAACACACACTTTTACTCTTTCTAATCACATTGTGTGTCATTTTGATGTGAAAAAGATTCATATATGTTTAAAATAACATCTTAATCATTGTATTAAATTATAATGAATATCCAAACACATTTGATCGATTTTTAGTTAGTAACACTTTTTGAACTTAGATGTCAATTTTAAATAGATTACAGTCAATTTTTATCATATCGGGCACATCGTGTATCAGATTAAGGTGATGCTAATTCATACACATCAAAAATGACTGTTAAATCTTTATCATAACGTATCAAAACAATATGAATTTTATTTCTTGATTTTGAGTAGTAATGATGTCTATATTACAAAAAATGATGATAATTTTAAATAAAATGACACACTTTTAGTCATACCGGTCACACCGTGTGTCAGATTGAGGGGAGGCTGATTCATACACGTCAAAAATAACTTATGGATTGTTGTCGTAATATATGAAAACAATATGAATGTGTGTTTATTGATTATGAGTATGTCACATTTGTTTTAAGAAATTGATAAGTTATATTTGAAACACACACATTAAATCTTACCGAGCACATTGTGAATCAAATTTAGGTGAGGATGATTCCTATATAAAAAAATCAAATAAAATTAATTTTATTAATAAATTTAAATATTGTGAATTAATTTTTTTTCTTTTCAGTAGGTTATTTGGACATTTTACTAAAATTTATTTCCATTTGAAATAAAAAAACCCACATGAAGTCATACTGGTCCCACAATACATTGAATTGAGGTGTGGTGAATTAATGAATGTCTCAAATCACATATGGATCCTTGTGAGTAGTATAAAAATAAATAAATTTACCATAAAAATGAAATAGTACATTAATTCTATGGAATATTATTTTACAATTCAAAAATCAAGATTACCTCTGTGCTTAAGCAGAGACAACATCGTTTCTCTACTTACGAAGGCATAACACATGGATAGAACTCTTATAAAATAATCAAAAATTACAAGTAATAATGAAAATTAAATCAACATTCCATTATATAATTTTTCAGTAAAATACAAAATGTATATCATAACATTAACTTTATATCATTCCAAAGGGTTTCTTTAATTATAGTTTATTCTTATCAGATATTGGTAGTATCATCGTGTGTAGAAGAAATCGTCAGAATGAGTAGTCAAACATTTAATTTATATTATTTTATTTTTGTAGAGAATATATTACATTATGAGGAAAAATATAATATATTAAAAAACAATTTTACTTTCTCATTGAACTCTCTTTTTTTAAACGATTCATGTATTTTTTTCCTCTATTAAGAATCAAAATCTCATCGTTGTGGTACCCTATAATGTAAAAGAAATTATCTACATTGGAAAAAACATGAAATAATTATGTTGTCCCAATGAAAGGGTCTTCCTTGATTTAATTTTCATCTAACTCAACATTTATTTTAGTCACTGGCAGGACAATCAAAAAAAATTTGTTTGTTGGATCAGAGACATAAAATAATGGCTTTTCTTGTGATTCCCTTATGAACTACTCAACTTTTTTCCCTTACACACTAAAAGTCAACTTCAACAATCCAATTTCATAAAATTTCACTCCATTGATATTTTCAACCCATTCTGAAATTTAAAAGTGACACATGAAATATTGTATAATCCAACTCTTATATATGTTCAATAATGACAAAATATGAAATATTTATATAAATTATATTTCTATCCTTGGATCCAGAAATGTGAATTGCTTCATCCACAAGCGTAACACCACTATTTTATATCATACAAATTTCATCGTGTTATTTTTTATAGAATTTATAAGAATTGATTAAAAAACCATTGTATGATATTACATTTTAGTTCGATCCTCTAGCTAGCCATTGAAGTCATTCACCAATTGTATTTTTAGTTTTAGAGAAATAATTATAAATTTTATCTCTGAAACATCCTATAAGATATTGATTATATGTATCTCGTATTCATCAATCATCCCTTGATTGATTCAAATTTTTAAAAATTTATTTTTCGGATTGAATATATTTATCAACATATTCACTCTTATGTAATATGTAAATATGTGATTGATCCTTCCCAATCAAGGTAATTGTAACCACATCCCTTCCAGAAATCCCTTTTCCCATATAGAAGCCTTCTATGATGAGACATTGGAGGATTTATTCTTGCAACATCTGATATGTAATCGGTACACAATTTATTATCTTCTTTAATAATATATTGTTATGAAATACAACATTATGTTTGACTTCGATTATTGACATAGCCTTTTAAAATAGTCATATATCATTCCATGGGGTACATCCATATATAATTGAAAAGTCTATATAGTTAAACCTCCTTGAACAAGTGAAATATCATGTGGACCCTTAAATCAAAGAATGGTGGTGGGAAAAACATATTTAATTCACATAATACGACTACAATCATTGTATTCATGATGGGAAACATTATTTGGAAAACAACATCACTTAATAAGGATTTAATAAATATGATGAGTCTGGTTTATTTCTGTCATAAATTTTGAGGAATAATTTAATGGGATGAAACAAGCTTTAAATAGTGCATCAAAATATTACAGTCATGTGATTTTAGTCCTTGTAACATCAAATTAATCATTGACATGACATTCTTTATATTTTATGAATACCACTGTGGAACTTTTACACTATTAAGAAAAAGGAAAAATTTCGATTTTTCTTATCTGGAAATAGTTGAGCTATTTTTTTAACTAAATATCACCTTTCACGTTTCCCCATTTCCAACAATTCCCTTATCCCCATTTCAATCAAGTCCAACCATTCCTTGATGTCATATTTAATTTTTTTTAGGAACATTTATTAATGTGCCAAGAACAATATAAAATAAATTTCTCTCTACATGCCTGACATCATGAAAATGTGTGACATAAAATATATTCTAATACAGTACTTTAAAGAATATTGATCTCTTCTTCTAACATTATTTTGTATGGTTTTCATAAAATGTTAATCGAGAATAGTGTCAATCTTCATTACTTTTTTATATAGTTGATTTCCTATTATTGGGGATCGTGTTGTACCTGGGTCGATATTCCCATAAATTGCTCTCATCTAGGATCTTAATTTATGATGTCAAGGTAAAAATATACAATTTCCTAATAACACATTCTTCTAGTAATGTTTCAACCAAACTGAGTATCTACATTTTTCACAAATGGGACACCCCAAAATTCATTTCATTCTATAGAATGATAAATTTCCATAAGCAGGGAAGTCACATATCATTCCCAAAACATGGACCTAAATGTGAATTCTTCACTTCTATAATAATCATACATTGTAACACCTATATCCCACATCAATTTTAGATATTTGATCAAAGGTGTAAAATAGACATCAATACCATTACTGAGTTTCATTGGTCCAGATATAAACAGAGACAATATAATGTATTTATGATTCATGCATAACCATGGTGGCAAGTTATAATTTACCAACCTCACAGTCTATGTACTATGTATACTAATCTATACAAAAATCAATTTATCTCGTCTACATATAATGTAAGATGAAATTTTCTTTACTCATCTCAAAATTTAGTAAACTAATAATCAATTTTCCTCCACTGAGGAGAATCTTTTGGGTGATGTAGGGTCCCTTCTTTAATTCATGTATTTTTATTCCATGTTAATTCAATTTTGGTTTCCAGACATTTATATAGTCTCTTAAACCATGTAATGATAGGAAATTACCTTAAATATTTCAAAGGGATTGATTGATTTTTCTTATATAGATATGGACCACATGAAATGAATTTTATGAGTGATTCATTGTCCATTAGAAACAATATAAAATCATTTGGAAAATAAAGTATTTTTTAGAGATTTTTTCATATGAATTTAACATTCCTTTAGCATAATATGTTCAACATGGTAGTTCATTTTCTTCTGGTAGCATAGCTTTCTGAAGCCTAAGTATTTCTATAAAGCCGGTGTCACTCCATCTGCTGCCAGCATCCAAATTATATAACTTCAATACAGATGAAATTTTTTTGTATTTAGTAAAACCTATTTATAAGGATTTATTGAAATATATATTTAACTTTTCAAACAAATTTGGACAATCATGAAGGTCATCTTCAATTTCCATTTTCACTTCTTCCATGAAATCTCCATAATCATTTACAAAGGTATTCATATCAAGTGATTCCTAAACAATATTTTTATCCCAATCGATGCACACATTTAGTTTTTTCCTATGTTTAGTCCAAAATTTATAGCTTTTATCTATTTTGTTTAAAATAAAATGTTCTTCCAACACTTTCAGAAACGTTTTCTTGAATAACAACAAGGTAAACACAGACAGAGGATTTTAAAAGGGTCTACTGCATGATCTCTTGAATACTCGATGATCTCTTTAACTCCATCTTCATATTTGTTTGTCAAATGATTAGAGGGCATCAATTTTCAGTTCATATCTAGTCTATTGGGTTCATTGAATATAAATTTTTTATTATATATAAATAAATACACTTATGATATTCATTATCAAAGGATAATGTAATATTCAATTCTAATAAAGGAAAATCATTATTTTATTATATAAATTAAATTCAATATGTTGAAGAAAAAGGGTAATTGGATGTAATAAAAGAATTAAACAAATATGGAAGGTGTTATCCTATGAATTCATTCAATGGATAAAGTTATAGACAACTCATCCTCATCACTTAATCTCCCAGACATTTTTTATTTCATTTTATTTTTTGACACATCCTTTATATTTGTCGACATCCACCTATGTTGCTTAAAATACTCTAAGATGTAGTCATCCATGGGTTGACTAATTCTTAGAGTAGTAAAATCAACTTAAAAGAGATGAGGGAATATATTCAAGAAATAAATTAAAATAATGGTTGTTCAAGAGATGAATGTGACGAGGATGATAGTTTTTTATAAAAGAGATGGGGTGATTCTCAAGATACAAATTCAAATAATTTCTAATATATAGAATTTTATAAATTCCATTATACTTTTTGGAATAAGTGATATAGAAACATAAGGTATTATTACATTTAAAATTAATGGTATATCAAATATTTGATAACATATCAAGACTCTTGGGATGTCTTATCACCACACTGACCACCCCAAAGGTTCTAGGGAGGTTGTCACATCAAATATACCCATCTGTTAGTAGTGGCTCTACAGGGTCTCGGTGAGGTCCCGGGTTCGAGTCTCTCTTAGTTATTCCCTATTGTTGTAGAGTAAGATTTTTAATGTATTTCTCCCCCTCCCAAAACTATTATAATTATATATATATATATAATATGTACTATAGGATTTTAATTTTATTTCTCCCCCACCCCAAACTATTGTAAATATATATGTGTGTGTGTGTGTGTGTGTGTGGGTGTGTATGTATATATCTGTATATATATATGTATATATATATGTATATATATATATGTATATATATATGTATATTTATATGTATATATATATATATGTATATATCTATATATATATACACATATATATGTATATGTATAGATATATAAATATATATATTTGTATAGATATGTTTATATATATATAGACATTAATATAATCACAAATTCACTAAGGATGGAGGAATTTGTGAATATTTCTCTTTTATATTCTACAACTAAACAACCTTAATCACCTATTAAGGTGATTGAGTTTTATCTTAATTTTAATTTATTATAACTTCATTAAAAAATATGTGGTCCATACAAATCTAAAGAGTTAATTATTCAATATTAATGGAATGATATTTAGCATTATTCATAAATCACCTTCCTCTATTTGACACTACCAATTTCAGGAAACTATACTCCATTAACTATTTATCTCTATTCTTTATAGACATGAAATCATTATGAATTTCTCTATGAATAGAAATTTTAATTTCTAAATAAAATTTAGAATATGAACTCCTCTTTAAATTATCCTACTTCAAATTCATATATTGAATTAATCAGACTTCATTGTCACCAATTATATGATTTAGAGACTTTGAGGATTATTTTTTATAGCCTTTGAGTAATCTATGAGGCCACATAAATTTGTTTACTTCAAAATAGATCTTCGAATAAATAATGGAATGAAAATAATTATTATAGTGTACTCATTCTAATTATGGTGTACTAAGATACTTTATAATGGGACTATATAGTTGCAAAAATGGTTTCATCCAACTATTCTATAAACTGACTTTCCCTTTAGTTATATTATGACATGACTCCTTTTTAGTGGTGTAACCCCGAAAAGTAACCACAAATATTAAAGAGAAAATATTTTATTGTATTCAAAATTGTTTTATGTTATAAGGATTCCTAACACAACAAAATATATCATCGTGCAATGCTCTTACCAATACAAAACCACAAGAAAAAATCATTCATTCATAATATAATCAAATCATTTGTCTCATAATATAAAAAAAACTATATACTAGGATATGATCACAAATAAGTAATGATATCATTGAAAAATAAATCAAAAAGGAAAGGAAATTTTCACAATGAAAATTGCAAGTCCTACCTCGCTCGGTTGAGGAAAATATGCTTTGGAAACCCTAATAGAAACTGAACACTAGATGTCTAATGATTTTTTTGAAACTAGAGGTAGTCGAGTTGTGTGATTCAATCTTCAATTAACCATAGAGGAGCACTATCTGTGGTTTTATTCCATGAAAATATTATGATATCATGATATTTTCGAAAATGGTTAGGGGTTTTTAAATAGATTAGAATACTTTTATCAATGCATAAGAAATAATTGCTGATAAAATCCATATTTATTGGTGATAAAGTTTTTGCATAGATAAACACTCATTTTATTAGGGATTTTTTAGCACTGTTAAAACCATATCTTTATGAGTGCGAAAAAAGAACTAATAAAGACCTACCTTTATCAGTGTGCATTACTTAAGCACTAATAATGGATTTATAATTATAATTATAAATAAAACATTGAAAATATATATAATTAATAAATTTATACACATATAAATATAGTAAATATATTCATTTTCAAATATATTAACTATAATTTTATAATTATTTATTTATTATTATAGAAATATATGTGAAAAATAAAATTTGTATCTAATTTTATGTGCATGCCTGCATATATGAAAAAAATGAGTGAAATTGAACAAATTAAAAATAATTACACTTTTACAATATTGAAAAAATGGATGAGTTTTTGTGTGTTTGTGTTTTATATATAAAACATTAATTACATATATGTGAAATAAATGTAACACACATTTGATATATGTTAAATTGAAAAAACAAACAACACATTAATTACATGTCCATTACACTATGTAATTAGTTAATATTTTTAATTCATAATAATTTTTAATTATAGACCATTATTAACTAAATAAATGACTATTTAATATATGTTTAATAATTATTTTGTAATATATAAATCATATTTATACAAATTAATATATATCTATATATTTAATGTATACAATTTATTAATTTTAATTATCATACATATTTAGTTATTAAAATGTTTAATATTTAATAAAGTATAATAAATTTATTATTTTTTATTAATAAATATTTAATTTAAAAATTTTGTGATTATTTTTTTAATAATATCATTTTTCTTTTTTTTTGTTTTTTTTATTATTTCATTTTATTTATTCTGAACATTATCAGCACTAAAAAAGTTCTCATAAAATCTATCATTATCAGTCCTAAAAATAAAGTGTTGATAAAGGTTCCATTTATTAGAGCTAAAAACAATGATAAAAAGTTTCATTTATCAGTACTTCTTATATGTTTGATAATGATACCATTTATTAGTTCTATTTTGTAGCACTAATAAATACCAGTGATATTGAATACTGGTTTTGTAGTGGTAAATATGTCCCATGCCACTTTGAAGCATTTTAAATCATAAACATCATGGAGGAATAATATTAAATGATTGTTTTAAATTAAATTCAAACAAAGGAATTCATAATATAATATATATAAATGGTCAGTAGATATACCACAAAAATAATTAAGTGGTGAACATGACATTTATCTCATTGATGTAAAAATTGAGTTGAAAAATCCCAAACCTTGAGTCCAACTTCTCTCGCGTGTCTTTAAATTCATGAAAAATTAATTTATGATAATTATTTAATTACTTGATAATTTCATATGATTATAAATTAATTTGTATCAATTATTACCATGTTGTATAAAACTAATAAGTAAATTAAATTCACATTGAGTGCATTGACTAAATTCAGTTTATATGTCAAAAAAACATTTGTTGGAAAAATATGTTTAAAGGGGTCATTATGTAACATATCGGGAATAATGACCAAGAAATATTTTTCATACTTATATATAAATTATAATTATAAAACCAATCATCAAATATGGTTATGAAAAATGAACCAACATTACAATCATGTAGATGGTATGTCGTACGTAAGCATGAGTAATGTTCCATTTTTCAATCATCATTGGGGAATATATAAGTGACATAAATATTTTTATACTTATAATTATATCATAAATATAATATTATTTAATCATATATACTTATATTTATATTTCATGTGATGTAAATGTAATCACATCTTGTTGAGGAGGCGGTAGTACACACGTCCATGAACGATGTTATCACTTTTTAAGTGTGTGAATGGGTAATGAAGAAAATGATATATATTATATTTACATAAAGGTAAATATGTCAAGAATATCATATATATAAATTTATTTCACATATGATTAATAAAAAGTATTCTTTAAACATTCCATGTATCATATTAACAAATGACATATCTTTTAGGGGTGATAGTCCACACTTACACAAACGATGTTATCGTTTTTACACAAACAAATGTATAAATATATGTGATGTAAAAGAATTAAATAATATTAATTAAATAATAAATATCATATATATAATTTTTAAACAGATCTTTCAACATAAGTTTCAAAATGTGAGGTGGTAAATTAAAAAATGAACAATCATCATTTTGTGAGGTGGTAGTTCGTCGTATATTTAAATAGTATGTTCATTACCCATTAGATGGAATTTTTTGAATTTGAGGTATAAAATTATAATAAAATAATTAATCTTATGTTTAGGATAATATTATTTATGTAAACATGGAATAAGGATAATTAGAGGATTGCATAAATGAAATAACACCAGGGAGATTAAGGAAAAATGTAACCTCGTAATTGGGTATATCATTTCGGTTTTCACTAAAGGGATTAATTGGAATTCTTATTTACTAATGAGAGGCTTCTTGTTTTAGGGTAGGTATTTTGAGGACCTATTTGGGATGATCATGGTAGATACATAGTGTCTTGAGGTGCGTGATGTAGTGGAAATAGAGGATGCCTTTATAGTGGAGAATGAGTGGCACTCTTGTAATATTTTTGACAATGGAATTCCATAAACATTTTACACAATTTATGTCAATACATTAAGGGATAAAATTAGATTCAAGGGATTATAGGGTCTAAATAATACCATGAAATGGATTTTGGATTATTTTTTACGTCATTTTGACCCGTAAGATTATGGCTTAGTCCCTTATTAAGCTTAACATAACAATAATCATTATAGTTAATTTTAATTAATGTCACTAATATCTTCTATCAAAAAATAGTTTTACCATATTATATATTATAAATTATTCTTATTTCAAATATGTAATGAATTTTTCAATCTTAAATAACTTATGTGAAAGAAATTAAGTCAAATTTAATCCCACGGATTGGATAACAATGCGGGTTTTGAAAGTAAAAACGTCTGAATGTTTTCTATGTTTTAATCGTCAATTTCATAGTAAAAATGATTCAGATTAAATCAATTGTATTAATTTATAAAAAAGTAGACTTAATTTAACATTAAAAACAATTAAAATTATAATTTAACCTTATAAATAGACTATATGAAACACTAGTTTGGCGTTAAAAATCAGTACATTTCATTATTCATCAACAAAATTAAACATCACATAAAATATCAAAAAATCATATTAAATTAATTTTTATGTTCTAATTTCAATGAATTTCTTTATTTTGACTTATAATATTTGTATATGTTTCAAAATTTTATTTAAAATAGATTATCTATTAAAAGGCGGTATTCATGACTTAATAAAAATATTCTGTTTTTATTATCTTATACTTATCAAATATATTAGATGAACAACAAAAATATATATTTCAATCTATAACATATATATTTCATTAATATCATTCACTATTTTTAAATAATTTAATTTGTTAAGTCCAAACTCCATTTTGATCATATAAGTGATAATATTTTATTTATATTCCATTAGTTTATATTTTCAATTCTTATTAATTGGTAACCTATAAATTAATTTTATATTTGTGTAAGAAATATGTTTTCATAAGATATTAAATATTATTCATAACTTCTAATTTAATGTCTATTTCATGTATTATTAAAATAAATAATAATATTTTAATAATATATTATTATTTGGTAAAACTCGGTCTTGTGTGTAATATAAGCCATTGAAGAAACTCGTTGTTGCTTATGTCACATACTAACTTGGTTCCACATGAATTGAAAGCTATAAATTATATTTATTTTCATTCAAATAGTAAATATATTATAAATTTTTTGGATATCATATTATCTTATGGGCTTGGTGTTGCGTGTTATACATGCAATCAAATAAAATGTTCCTATATTATATTTTTTTTGGGAGTTACATGGTTTTTATTGTTCATACCTTCCAATTTAATGGTCTAGTTATAAATGTCACATTTTAATAATATTGCTTTTATATTAAATTATAGTTTACTTAAACCGAATATTACGAAGGTCTTCAGTTTTTTCAAATAGAGACGATGATATGGTCTGAGGAATTCTGATTTCCGAAGATGTTGATGTAGATGATGGGTTGATCATGAAGCTGTGTTTTGATTCAGGGACTATGGCTCGAGGTGGATGAGGATCATGGTGTTAACTTGTGTAGTTTTTGTATGATGAGTTTTAATTTTAGATATGAAATTTAATTTTTATGTCTTTAGGTGGATTTTGAATATTGTATTTCGTTAATGTTTGTGGGGTTTAAAGTTTGGTATTTGGTATTTGGTCTATTTATTTATGGGGTTCCAACTAAACCTTAATGTGATTTATGATAAAAATGAGAAAAAATGGATTTAGAGGTATTATAGTTTGTTGAAAGCTCAATGTTTTTTGTTAAGTATGTTATCAAATAAAATATTCTAAATATTTAGGGGGGAAATTATCTACCTCCACTCTTAAATAAATTGAATCTTAGAAATTTTATCTCATTTATAAGGATTCAATATTCTAAAATGCTACTTTTGAAAACACAAATATTAAAGAGGGATAAAGGAGATTACTTCGATAACAGGGAGTTAAATACATAATGTTTGTCTATAATAACACATAATTGGGTTCCCAGATAAGTATAAAATTGGAAGGAATTTACAATATAGACATGTTGGAGGAAGCAATATTCCGTGGAATGAGAATGTTAATTTCCAAAAAACCATAAATTAATTAGTGGTGGAAGGAAAACAAGTATATCTGAAATTAAGGTAAAATAATAAAAATTTTATATCAATATATGTTTCTTAATGTTTATGATTATAATAATTTTATGATAGGAAGTTTATGATATATAAATACTTGATTTATTTTCATTTAATAAGTGAAATTTCATCGTTCTATTTTTATTTAATAAATTTCAACTTCTATTTCATCCGTTATTCAAATATATGAATATTCAAGATGAATTTTTCATACACGAAGCACTAAAATTAACTTTTAATGGATCTTGAGATCCATAAAATGAATGATATGTAACATATTCTATCTGAAGATAGTTATAGAATACTATTAGAACAAGTTATACAATATGGATAAATCTTCATACGATGAAATAATTCATTAATCCTTAAAAGCATAATATTGGGACACCATGTTCAACATAAACTAATCCCTAAGTAGTATACTTTAAGACACCTCAAAAATATGTTTGAATAAATTGAAATCCCTCAAAAAATGAAAATATGAATAGTAAACTTCCAAAATCAAATTAACCTTAATCCCTAAAAAATAGAAAGTATATCATAATACTAATAAAATGAATACCATTATAATATATTCTCTTAAAACATGCTAATAATTTCTTAAAATTACTTGAATGACCAAAAAATATCTAATAAAACATAATTTTCTATAAAAATAACTCAATAATAATTTATTTACTAAAATAATAGACTATCAAATAAATTTTATAGATCAAAAATATATATATTATACTTCATCAAATATAACATATACTAGATTTTCAAAAAATTACTAATCAATTACATAGTGGTCAATACCATCAAATTTAATTTATCATCATTAATAATCTCAATATAAAAAAAACATTATTATTTAAGAATTAGGAAAATTTTAAGTATTTTCTATAGATCAATGATTTTTTATTTAATTCCATTGATTTACCTATAAATAAATTTTCTATTTAATTAGTATCAATCAATGAATGACTTAAAATATTTAATGAAAAACAACATTAGAACAAACCTGATATGTTGCATGATTCTTATATAAATAATTTCATATATATTATTCTTATAAAATATATTTATTTAATCACAAAAAATAAACACATAAATCACTCCACATTAATAATTGAAATATCATATGAACTTCCTTGGTCTAGGATTTAGACATAGGATTATATAACTGATTCATATAATGCCCTTGTTCTCAAAAATGATAAATTGAACTATTAATAGTACCTTAGGATGAAATTCATTTTCCTCCATCAAAGTCATTATTTTACCTAGTAATTAAATGATATATTGCTATATTTTCAATACATAAAACATATTTCCATTTCATTGAGACATTTTCCCTAGCACTTCCAACAACATTATTGATATTTGTGGAATTAAAGATTATTTTCCCTATAGTATTCATCAATTTATATTCCATACAACACTATTTTTCTCTTATTATGTGATTTAGGAAACTCACCCTTGTTAAGGTTGGTAATTATATATCAAGATATCTTCTTAATAATAGTCACATGATTTCACATTCCATCTATGATTTCATTTGGATTCATATAAGAGGAATTATTTCATTGTTCATCAAATTTAGTGATAACATGATTCCTTCTAGTTCAATCCATTAAATAATTTAAATAATAATACTATGAGAAACAATAATCATTATGGGAAATCATTTAATCAGTAAAAATATATTATATGATATAAAAATCATGTAACTTTATTTTCAATATATGAAACCTTAGGTTTAAACTAGGAAATCCACGCTAATAATCTATTCAAAACCTTTTCAATGGTTCCAAAAAAATTTTGAATTAAACCAACTATATACCAAGGGAGTATTTAGCGTAGTCTATAATCATAGGCCCACTCATCATGAAATGGTGATGATTGAGTAAATACCCATTCCACCACATTCAATATTGTTACCCCATGGTGTATATTTTAAAAAAAATATCCACTTTCTAGTATCAATATAGGGATGAATTTTCTAAAAAACCACACTCTTTTATTTATAATAGTTCAAGATTTTCTCTGATACATTAGCTCAACCTAATGTTTCCCACAAATTTTTCCACAACATAGTTTCAAAAAAATGAATAATTATTTTTCTAATACTAACATTAGAGAAACAAACAACTAAGTAATAAATATTACATCTTATTAGATGAATACTTATAATTAAACATTACAGTCTATTTTAGAATTTTAAATTTCTAATGTATTTGGAAACATGGATTCACAAAAAACTGGTGAAATATATCTATATGATTTTTTATTGAGATCTTCATAACTGGATACTTTAAAAATATATCCCTCTTAATAAACATCCTTATAACAAGGTGAAATGAATCATAAGCAACAGTGATCCTCGATGCCTAGTATGGTTAAAAGAAGTGATATCAATAAATTATCATAAATTAGAATATAAAAAGAATAAGGTAATAACAACATGATTATAACATATGATTGTTTTACCAAATTAGTCAAGGATCATTAGTAATGAATCATGGAATGGGGATTTATCATAACAAAAATCATAAGAAAGAAGAGTTCAAAATCATTAATAATCTATTAGGATACATGAGAATATGGAATAAGAATATGGTATAAGATTTTGGAATACATATAAGCATATGAAATCATTTATTTAGTCAGGACTCACTACAAAGTCTATCATATGGGATTCGGTTCACTCCCCCAATATAAGACCCCAGCCTTAAACCTTACTTAATCATGAGTTATTACAAGATTACACATTGAGGATCTTTTCAGGTTTAGAGTTTTAGAGAATTAGATCATAAAACTTGCATTACATTCCACATTTAAACAAAGTGGTTACATAAAGATAGTATTCTCTTTTTTTCATCAACGGAAACATATTTAAAATAAAACATGGATTCTTTCTTGACACTTCCTTGATACTATCATCATATCATGTACCTTTCCTTTGACCTGTGAAAAACATTTCAAAAAAACTTGGGATGAGCATAAAAAGCTCAGTAAGGGATATAAAAATATGGAAAGGAAACTTGAGTTCATATATACATAAGAATGAAATCATACTTTACCTATAAAACATAGGCACTTTAACATACCACATAAAATCGTGAATAAATCATAGAAATCATAAGAAATAAAAGGTAACTTGAGGCATTCATAACATTCTTACGTAGGGAGTAACCCTCTTGGTTACGTTTGGAATACCCACCACAGTATATTCCCTAAATCTCTTCAGACAAACCTTAACGTTTCACTCCTTCGCGTTACCCAATGCATTGGAGAGCTATATCGGTCTAACCTGCCCTTAGTTTATCACGGAACCACCCGTCTTCATAATAATTCCCAAGAACCACAACATAATCGTATCACATAAAACATGCATAAAGAAAACATAACATTTCCACCTTTCAATCACAAGATATCAATACAACACATTGATATAAAAACACTATTAAAACCATTTTCAATACCAAAATAAAGAAATGTAAAAAATGGTATTTATTTTTCTTTTAAAAAGATGGTATGGCTTGTAGAGGAAGCCGAAACTCAAATAATGGTCACGGTGGCGGAGAAGTCGTTGCCGTCGTATACGTACGACAAAAACATTCCTTTTTTCGTTTAGTAAAATGCTTCATATAAAAAAGATTCCTTTTGGATAAACGTAAAAGTCAAAGGGGTTTATACACCGTATAAAAGAAGGTTGTGTATAAAACAAAATATGCCTCAATGAATGGAGATTGAGACGAAGTCCCATACAAAGACGGTATCGTTGGATTAAGGATAAACCAGTTACATAATTATGTGTGACAAATGAATACAAGAAATATAAGTGGGTATTAAGTGTAAAACAATCACAGGACATTCACACATAATCATAGAATGACATATTCAAGGTGTACAAGTTTTTCCCAAAGAATCAAAATTAGGTTAAGGAGTTCCCTTGCAAAAATTTGACAGTCTAACGACGTCACTTCCAAATTCATAAAAAGAGTTGATGAGAGATAAAAAGGGTATCTGATCACTTGGTCATAAAATTTACATCAATAAGGATATATAAGAATATATCCCTACATAATAGTATGTGAATTAAAAGACATAACAAAATAAGTCTTTTAAAAAGAGGAGGGTGAAAGGTTCCCTTACCGACTTGGGTAACTTTCGAAACGTACACCCCATTAAAGAAGGGTCATAAAATAAATATGTAAATACACATAAATGAAATTATATTACAAAAAATGTATAATAATGGTCAGTAAATACATCAATCAAAGGAAATAGTGGCAAACGTAGCATAAATGTCATGAGAATAAAAGTGAGACGAAAAATCCCTTACGAAAACTCGGCAGCCTAACGGCGCCACTTAAATCTTCCAAAAATGGATTTTTGAGATCAAATAGGGTCTCTAATAATATGAACATAAAAATTAAAGTATGAGTAATATAAAATAACATCCCCAAACATAAGAAAAATGAGCTTAAAAGAAATGACATAAAAGTGAGTACTTAAAAAGAAAGAGAGAGGTTAGATCTTTTACGAAAATTCGGCAGCCTAACGGCACCACTCAAAACTTCCAAAATGGATTGATGAGAGGAAATAGGGTCTCTCATCATAAGAACATATTAATTACAGTAGTATTAATATAAAATAACATCCCAATCATAATAAAGATGAGCTTAAAAGTAATGACATAAAAGAGTGTACATTAAAAGAAAGAGAGGAGTAGGATCCCTTACCTCAAGTCCAACGTGTCTTGTTCATTTCCTTATATTCCTGAATAATAAACTTTGGTAAATTTATAATTGCTTAAGGACCTCCTATAAAGATTATTATTCAGTTCATATCACATATTTTAATGTTATAATAATTGGTTAATAATATGAGTTCATATCAGACGTTTTTGTCGAAGTTTGGTACATGAGTCAAAAATGAACTTGTTTGAAAAAAGATAGCCCATGTAGTTATAAGTAAATAATTTCAAGAATAGTATTAATGATTTAAATATCATATATATACAGTAAATATTCATTTTATACTATTCCATATCAGTTGGATATAAAAATTAAAATCACCGTTCATGGAGACGGTAGGCCGTACGTACGCATGAACGCTACTTTCATTTTTTGTCATATTAATGGAATTAAAACAAAATGAGAGAGATATATATATGTTATAATTCCAGAATGATATCCATAATTTAGATTTAATATATTAAATATATATCCATTATATATATGTACTTATAATATTACATAACATTTTGAGATAAGAAATGAAATGTACCGTTCATGGAGACGGTAAGCCGTACGTACGCATGAACGCTACTTCCATTTCTATTTCATATTTAATGGAATTAAAACATAATGATACATAATATTATTTTAATTCCAGTATGGTATCATATATAATATCACTAAATATATCCTTTATACGTACCACGTATGGTATTAACGAATCAAATCACTTTGAGGGGGCGGTAGTCCGCACTTCCTTAAATGAAGATATCGCGTTTACCCATAATGGAAACCATAAAGGTATTCCATAAATGAAAAATACAGAAGCTTAAGTAAAATATAAAAATATTATATATCATATATAAATATAGTTTCATCTTAATGGCCACCTTTTAAGGTGTTAGAATAATGTTGAACAATCATCGTTTCGTGAGGCGGAAATTCGCCATCCACAGAAACAGTATGTTCTTTAACCATTAGATGTCGGTGTGTGTAAGTGTAGCTCTAACCCTTATTATAAAAACGTCCTAGTATATTGAAGATACTGTATTTGTTACAAAATAAATGAATAAAAAGAGTTTATGGGGTTGGAGAAGAAAAATAAAACAAAAGGACACAAGTGAAGAGATTACCTTAAAATCGGGTAACTCCCTTTGGTTTGAGCTCAAAGGCTTCCTTGGGAAGGCATATGCCCAAAGTGAGGCTTCAAGGAGTTAGATAGGGATGTGAAGAGACACAATGGGCAGGTTTTGACCGAGCAACAGGCTTTGGAAGTGTGGGTAAGGAGGTAGAGGTGGGGGCCTTTTATAAGAGGAGAGGAGGGGCACTCTTGGAAAGTAATGAAATGTTACTTTATTTTAGAATGAGTTTCGGATTTTAATGGTACCACATTGATGTGTTTCAAGGATAAGGTGACAAGGGTTCTAAATCCACCCATACAATATGTTTTGGACATGTGTAGGTCTTAGATTTTACATTATCTATCCATTTTATTTAAATCGTTAAATAATGAGGTCATCACTGCATCATTATGATGTCATAAATAATTTAATATATTTAATGTCTAAAAATTATAAAAAAAATAATATGATGTATAAAATCCTTTTATCTTTCCAATGACTATTTATAGTCTAAAATATCATTTATTTATACAAAATTAAAAATCTTTTACTTAGGTGATACATTCTTTGTTACATTTAACATTCTTTAAAAATAAAAAGATAAAAAGTCACTTTCTCACAAAAGTGATTCCATGGGGCCCCCAAGTTTGGCACAAGGCATCCCATGGTCGGAAATGAGACAACCAGTTGCCTTAGGACACATGTTGTGGTCATTTTGTATTATTATGATATTATTTTGTTATCTTTAACTACCTGATTACTCATTAATCAAGATAATTAATGATAATTACCATTGTTACTATTCATAATGTCCAAAAATAAAAGAGTCTTAATTACATAATTTGGACCTTATGATTCCAAATATTTAATCCATTTTACCAAATTCCAAACACATAAATTGAAAAAATTAATTTAAAAATATTTCCCGTTGTCAAAACAAATAGCGGGTTTTTTAGAAACAATATTTATGAAAAGTTTTGCACTTTTTTATTCCCAATTAAAAAGTGAAATTAATCCCAATGACCATCATTGGATTAAACGGTAAAAATATATTCTAATTAAACTTTAAAACAAATTAAAAAGATAATATAATCATATAATTAAATTATATGAAAAAGCAGTTTTGATGTAAAATGCAGTATTTTTCACTATTCATTGAAAAATGAACATTGTTAGAAAAATACCAAAAATTAACCCAATGTAAATTTCAATGTCCCAATCATAAATAATATGTTTATTTTGAAAAATAGAGCTTATAAAATTGTCAAAAGTTTTATTTGAAAATTGTTTTCCATCAAAAGGTATTAAAACAATCTTTTAAAAATACTAGTGTATTAAATGCTTAAGATTGGATTCATTTGTATTTTAAGCCTATAAAATTTATTGGATAAAAGTATAAACATTTAACACACATATATAATCTTAATTTAGTTATTTATATTCATTCCCACCAATACAACGACTATGTGTTAACTACTATTTAAAATAATATTATTTTATTATTAGAGTGCAACGTAAGATTTCAAAGGAACTCATTGTTGCATATTGGGTAAGCCATCGAGCATAGCATTACCTTTAAAGTAATATTAATATTTTATTCACAAATATGGATAAATGTGAAAATTTCATACTCTTTATTTACCTGGGGTGTTACATCCTTCCCCCCTTTTGGGAGTTGCATCCTCGCAATTTTAAAATTGAGCTTGGAAATATCCTTGAACGTCCCACATCAGAACAAGAGTCAGTAAAACAATCACTTTAAAATAAAGAAAGAGAAGTGTAGAGGTCACCCGAGTTAACCCATACTAGGATTCCATGTAGGAAAACATGGACATGGAGGAGAAAACATAGGGTCATGTTCTGATGGAGAGTGATAGAAAACATGTTTAGGAAAAAGTTAACCACAAGAAAATCACAAACTTGTGATGGGTTAAACGGTATTCGATTCCCCAGTAGGAAAAGTTAATAGAAAAAAATTTTGTTTTAAGTTACTTTTTATTGAGGAATTTATTCATAAGGAAACATAATTACTTATCATGTTGACATTCAACTTTTATTAGATTTATTACACAAACTCATACTTTCCCCAAAAGACGAGTATTTAAGAAGATTTGTTCACATTAAGAGTACTATAATCAACTTCTAGAGAATCACCTAATCCACAAAAGAGAACTATATAATTACCATGTCTTTAGACTTTAACCAAAACAAAAACCAAAAAGGTTATTACAAGATTAGATAATCTAGAAAAGGATAATAATTTTTAAAAAAACAAATCTATTCTTAATCTCCAAAATGTATCAAACAATACCCAAAGTTCAACCAAGACCATTCAATAAACAAATTTTCCATAAAATACATAAAATTAAACCAAACTAAGATTGAAACCCAAATATTTGAAGGATTTAGTCACATAGTCTTCCATGTTAAATCGTAACATTTATCCCCAAAGAACATTAGATGCTCATAAAGTCTCGTATTGAAACGTAATTAACCTAATCACATATCCTCCATAATAGGTTAATATATTTCCATAGATAACCCAGAATCAACGTACTCTTAATTCATAAAATCATCTAACTAAAAATAATCATTCAAACTAACTAGGGACTTCACGTAGTCCAGTGGTAGGTGATAAATACCAGTCGCACTTTGGTTGTGGGTTCGATTCCCACAGCTTTGTCTGACGCGACGGGTTGTCACACGGTCTGTGTGTTGTCCTTTTTCCAAAACTACATAATTCATAAAACATTCCAAAAAATGAGATAAAATCTTCAAAAATGTTCATAACATATTTTAACCTCAATTTTATCTCATTCCATTCATTTTCCATCATATCATAGAGTAACCCATAATTACCTAAAAAGTAAGGATCATATAAACCCTAATGGTTACCTTATTAATTATTACTTGAACTTCCACATCGAGTTGGTCATCTCATACATGATGCATTAGAGAACTCACCAAGGTTGAAGTGATAGATCATGACTCCTTGATAGTTGGTTTAGAACAACCATGAGATTCCTCATTGAATCCCCCATTTCATACATTCTCTTAATCAGAGAACCACCACAGTTTTCTTCAAACCCATTGTCACATTGGTGCCTGATAGATCCATCCATTTACTAAAACAAAAAAGGTCAATGTGAGTATATCAACAAAACCATCATGTACAAATGATGATGATAAACACTAAGATATACTTACTCATTTACTTTATCTAAAACCTATGACTCTTTCTAAAATCCTATCCAATATGGTAATGTCACTTATGCTTAAAGAATACCCTAACCTCTAAAGTTATCTAAACCGACCTTTGATACCAACTATAAGGCCCTAGCCTTAAACCTTACTTAATCTTGAGTTATTACAAGATTACACATTGAGGATATTTTCAGGTTTAGAGTTTTAGATAATTAGATCATAAAACTTTCATTACATTCCACATTTAAACAAATTGGTTACATAAAGATAATATTGTTTTTTTTTCATCAACGGAAACATATTTAAAATAAAACATGGATATTTCTTGACACTTCCTTGACACTATCATCATATCATGTACCTTTCCCTTCACCTATGAAAAACATTTCAAAAAAACTTGGGATGAGCATAAAAAGATCAGTAAGGGATATAAAAATATCGAAAGGAAACATGAGTTCATATATACATAAGAATGAAATCATACTTTACCCATATAACATAGGCACTTTAAAATACCTCATCAAATCATGAATAAATCATAGATATCATAAGACATAAAAGGTAATTTGAGGCATTCATAACATTCTTACGTAGGGAGTAACCCTCTTGGTTACGTTTAGAATACCCACCACAGTATATTCCCTAAATCTCTTCGTAGAAACCTTAACATTTCACTCCTTCGCGTTACCCAATGCATTGGAGAGCTATATCGGGATCACCCGCCCTTAGTTTATCACGGAACCACCCGTCTTCATAATAATGCCCAAGAACCACAACATAATCGTATCACATAAAACATGCATAAAGGAAACATAACATTTCCACCTTTCAATCACAAGATATCAATACAACACATTGATATAAAAACATTATGAAAACCATTTTCAATACCAAAATAAAAGAAAAGTAAAACATGGTATTTATTTTTCCTTTAAAAAGAAGGTATGGCTTGTAGAGGAAGCTGAAACTGAAATAATGGTCACGGCGGCGGAGAAGTCGTTGTCGCCGTATACGTACGACAAAAACATTCCCTTTTGTCATTTAGTAAAATGCTTCATATAAAAAAATATTCCTTTTAGATAAACGTAAAAGTCAAAGGGGTTTATACACCGTATAAAATAAGGTTGTGTATAAAATAAAATATACCTTAATGAATGGAGATTGAGACGAAGTCCCATACAAAGACGGTATCTTTGGATTAAGGATAAATCAGTTACATAATTATGTGTGACAAATGAATACACGAAATATAAGTGGTTATTAAGTGTAAAACAATCAGAGGACATTCACACATAATCATAGAACGACATATTCAAGGTGTACAAGTTTTTCCCAAAGAATCAAAATTGGGTTAAGGAGTTCCCTTGCAAAAATTTGACAGCCTAACGGCGTCACTTCCAAATTCAGAAACAGAGTTAATGAAAGATAAAAAGGGTATATCATCACTTGGTCATATAATTTACATCAATAAGGATATATAATAACATATCCCAAAGTAATAGTATGTGAATTAAAAGACATAACAAAATAAGTCTTTTAAAAAGAGGAGGGTGAAAGGTTCCCTTACCAACTTGGGTAACTTTCAAAATGTACACCCCATTGAAGAAGGGTCATAAAATAAATATGTAAATACCCATAAATGAAATTATATTACACAAAGTGTATAATAATGGGAAGTATATACACCACTCAAAGGAAATAGTGGCAAACATAGCATAAATGTCATGAGAATAAAAGTGAGATGAAAAATCCCTTACGAAAACTCGGCAGCCTAACGGCGCCACTTAAATCTTCCAAAAATGGATTTATGAGATCAAATAGGGTCTCTCATAATATGAAAATAAAAAGTATAGTATGAGTAATATAAAATAAAATCCCCAAACATAAAAAAAATGATCTTAAAATAAATTACATAAAAGAGAGTACTTAAAAAGAAAGAGAGAGGTTACATCTCTTACGAAAATTCGGCAGCCTAACGGCGCCACTCAAAACTTCCAAAATTGATTGATGAGAGGAAATAGGGTCTCTCATCATATGAACATAATAATTACAGTTGGATTAATATAAAATAACATCCCAATCATAAGAAAGATGAGATTAAAACTAATGACATAAAAGAGTGTACTTTTAAAGAAATAGAGGAGTATGATCCCTTACATCAAGTCCAACTTGTCTTGTTCGTTTCTTTATATTCCTGAATAATAAACATTGGCCAATTTATAATTGCTTAAGGACCTACTATAAAGAATATTATTCAGTTCATATCACATATTTTAATGTTATAATAATTGGTTAATATTATGAGTTCATATTAGACGTTTTTGTCAAAGTTTGGTACATGAGTCAAAAATGAACTTGTTTAAAAAATGATTGCCCATGTACTTATAAGTAAATAATTTCCAGAATATTATTAATGATTAAAATATCATATATATCCAGTAAATATTCATTTTATACTATTCCATAGCATTTTAAGATAAAAATTAAAAGCACCGTTCATGGAGACGGTAGGCCGTACGTACGCATGAACGCTACTTTCATTTTTTGTCATATTAATGGAATTAAAACAAAATGAGATATATATATATATATGTTATAATTCCAGAATGATATCCATAATTTAGATTTAATATATTACATATATATCCATTATATATATGTACTTATAATATTACATAACATTTTGAGATAAGAAATGAAATGTACCGTTCATGGAGACGGTAAGCCGTACGTACGCATGAACGCTACTTCCATTTCTATTTCATATTTAATTGAATTAAAACATAATGATACATAATATTATTTTAATTCCAGTATGGTATCATATATAATATCATTAAATATATCCTTTATATGTACCACATATGGTATTAACGAATCAAATCACTTTGAGGGGGTGGTAGTCTGCACTTCCTCAGATGAAGATACCACGATTACCCATAATGGAAACCATAAAGGTATACCATAAATGAAAAATACATATGCTTAAGTAAAACATAAAAATATTATATATCATATATAAATATAGTGTCATCTTAATGGCCACCTTTGATGGTGTTAGAATAATGTTGAACAATCATCCTTTCGTGAGGCAGAAATTCACCATCCACATAAACAGTATGTTCTTTAACCATTAGATGTAGTTGTGTGTAAGTGTAGCTCAAATCCTTCTTATAACAACATCTTAGTATATTTAAGATACTGTATTTGTTACAAAATAAATGAATAAAAAGAGTTTAGGGGGTTGGAGAAGCAAAATAAAACAAAAGGACACAAGTGAGGACATTACCTTAAAATCGAGTAACTCCCTTTGGTTTGAGCTCAAAGGCTTCCATGGGAAGGATTCTTCCCAAAGTGAGGATTCAAGAAGTTAGATAGGGATTTGGAGAGACAAAATGGTCAGGGTTTGGCCAAGAAAAAGGCTTTGGACGTGTGGGTAAGGAGGTAGAGGTGGGGGCCTTTTATAAGAGGAGAGGAGGGGCACTCATGGAAAGTAAGGAAATGTTACTTTATTTTAGAATGAGTTTCGGATTTTAATGGTCCCGCATTGATTTGTTTCGAGGATAAGGTGACAAGGGTTCTAAATCCACCCATCCAATAGGTTTTGGACATGTGTAGGTCTTAGATTTTACATTATCTTTCCATTTTATTTAAATTGTTAAATAATGAGGTCATCACTACAGCATTATTATGTCATAAATAATTTAATTTATTTAATGTCTAAAATTTATAAAAAAAATACTATGATGTAGAAAATATTTTTAGATTTCCAATGACTTTTTATATTCCGAACGATCATTTATGTAGACAAAATTAAAAATATTTTACTTAGGTGATACATTCTTTGTTACATTCAACATTCTTTAAAAATAAAAAGATAAAAAGTCACTTTCTCATAAAAGTGATTCCATGGGGCCCCAAAGTTTGGAACAAGGCATTCAATGGTCGGCCATGAGACAACCAGTAGCCTTAGGACACATAATGTGGTCATTTTTTATTATTATGATATTATTTTATTATCTTTAACTACCTGATTACTCATTAATCAAGATAATTAAATATAATTACCGTCGTTACTATTCATAATGTACAAAAATAAAAGAGTCTTAATTACATAATTTGGACCTTATGATTCCAAATATGTTATCCGTTTTACCAAATTACAAACACATAAATTGCAAAAATTAATTTAAAAATAATTCCCGTTGTCAAAACAAATAGCGGGTTTTTTAGAAACAATATTTATGAAAAGTTTTGCACTTGTTTATGCCCAATTAAAAATTGAAATTAATACCAATGACCATAATTGGATTACATGGTAAAAATATATTCTAATTACACTTGAAAATAAATTAAAAAGATAATATAACCATATAATTAAATTATATGAAAAAGCAGTTTTGATGTAAAATGCAGTATTTTTTCACTATTCATTGAAAAATGAACATTGTCAGAAAAATACCAAAAATTAACCCAATGTAAATTTCAATGTCCCAATCATAAATAATATGTTTATTTTGAAAAATATAGCTTATAAAATTTTCAAAAGTTTTATTTAAAAATGGTTTTCCATCAAAAGGTAGTAAAACAATCTTTTAAAAATACTAGTGTATTCAATGCTTAAGATTGGATTCATTTGTATTTTAAGCCTCTAAAATTTACTGGAGAAAAGTAAAACATTTAACACACATATATAATCGCAATTTAGTTATTTATATTCATTCCCACCAATACAATGGTTATGTGTTAACTACTATTTAAAATAATATTATTTTATTATTAGAGTGCAACGTAAGATTTCAAAGGAACTCGTTGTTGCATATTGGGTAAGCCATCGAGCATAGCATTCCCTTTAAAGTAATATTAATATTTTATTCACAAATATTGATAAATGTGAAAATTTCATACTCTTTATTTACCTGGGGTGTTACACCCATTCTATTATTTTCAAAGTCATGGGTGTCTCCCAACACTGCCTTATTAGAAAAAGTACCTTACATAATAAGGTTCAGTTCCCATACAAGTTCTTATTATCTAATAATATTTCAATAATTACCTAATACATTAGTAGGATATTTATGATTTACCAACTATACATATAATGTAAAAATATATATATATGTTCTATAATATCATAAAATGTTCATTATATCTTAACTCATGAAATGAAAATTGGGTTCATAAACATTTCTTGATTTCATCAAATCATAACCCATGAAAAATGAAAAGATTTTGTAAAAATATCATCACTAAATTCATAAATCATAAAGGGAAATAATGAGGATGGCGTTGTAAAATCATACCCCTACTGAATAATAATTAACATCAATGTCTGTTACTATAGATAAATAATTAATTTAAAAGGAGACTAAAATATTTTCTGAAGGAAATACACTTTTCGTTTTGAAATAACATATTTCAAAATACAAATATTTCTAAATTAGTAATGGAAATTATTTATTTGAAATAAACCATAGAATATTTTAAAAGAACTTTTGAATCATTGAGCATTAATGATGGTTGGAAGTTTCATTCATTCCATAATAGTTAAAATAATGATTCTAATCCCACTTTTGGTAAAAAGTAACTTGTTCAAAAAATTACAGGAATATTGTTCCTATTTTTTTAAATTATAGTATGCATGAAAATGAACTTATAAAATAATTAATGTACAAAAATTAATGAAAATATTTTAGAAAACATGAATATGTATTAAAAAAATTGAATCGAAAGAGGAGAAATTATTATATATTTTCTTACAAATATTTCCCCAAAAGATTATATTACTAAATTAATGAATGTAAAACAATGGAATTAAAAACTATAAATAAACATAAGAGAACAGCTTATATGATTTATAATGTTTAATGCGAATATAATTTCACTAAATAGAAATTTATCATAAAAAATATCAAAAAGAAATTAAATTATAACCTGAACCCTTTACTGCTTTGGTAACTTTTGAATCATAACTACCACGAAAAAAAAATACACATGAAAAATTAAAAACCATGAAAATAATAGTATTCATAATTTAAATTATGAATGGTTTTTTTGATAAAACACATGAAATAAAACATGTGTATAACAAAACATATGTCCTAAAGAAAATAATTTGTCTATAAATCCTTTCCAAGTTGCTAACATTCGAGTAGAATACCCATGGATTAATTAATTTGAATTGTAACATTAAGTAAGATTAATTTAGATTTATTAAATACATAATATTTTCAAATTTTAATAAATACACTTTATAAACCTAATTATGTTCATAACATCAAACATTTGTCAATGAAACAATATTGAGACGAAGAACCAATATAACAAGTCTTCTCTAGATTAGTTTTCATTAAATAATCATATAAAATAAATAAATATTTATTAAAATTTGATTAAAGAACCCTATTTATAAATAAAATACCATATATTATTTACTTATAACATCTTATCATCTATTTAATAACAATTAATTATTAAAAGCACTATTATGGGTCATAATTGTTTCATTATCTGCATGTTTTAATTTAGTAGTTCCAATCCTTTTACCATTACCACAGATCAATCATATCCAAAACAATAAAGATGTCATAATTATTATTTTTAATAATTATATTTATTTTAATAACTATTTATATAAAGTAGTCATGAAAAAAATTACAATAGTTCGTAGAGATGGTAGTAAGTACGTGTGTATAAGTAATGTATCCAATTTTTGATAAATAGAATTAATGAAAAGTAAATAACAATTGAACCTTATAGAATTCTTATTATTTCATAAATATCATACATATACTTTAAATATAACCTTATTACCATCCATTAAATTCATAAATAAAAAACCAATCACATTGCTTTTGGGAGGTGGTATTCCACATATACGCATGAGAAACATTATAATTTTCTAAAGGATGATATGGTAACAAGTAATATAAGAAGTTATAATTATAGAAGAATTTTTTTATTGAAATATATATATATAATAAAAAATTTATAAAAACTAACCTTGAATTATTGTGACATATAATGAATCATATAGCTATATGGTGGCAGTACTCCACACATACACGTGAGCGATCCTTTACACTTCAATTTTGATGTAATGGATATGGATAGTTATTGATCTATAATAATAATAAAAATTATATTTATTTGATATATTTTATTCATTGTTTTAGAATGTAATTCACAAATTTAAAAGAAGTATAAGAAGTAATAAATTGAATGATGTTTGGTAAGATGAATCCCTTTTCTTCAGTAGAACTCCTTTATATCCCTTCTTAAGGACCCTTGAAATGATCTTTTAATAAAAAATAACCATCCATTCATGGATAGTTAATTTTTGAAGAAAATTCGGTACGTTTTAATATAAATATGAGGATAAAAGTGGGGTACTGATGTGAGAGGAGGGGTGCCCTTTTATAAGTGGGGGAGAGGGATGACTTTGTATTTTTGAAAATATTTAAACATTATTAATTGATAATCATTAAAGAGTATCCCATTTATTATTATATTTAGACCCTATGGTGATATTTCAGGAAATAAATCCATATAATAATTTTAAAAACTGTTTTTATATCATTTTAATCCTTATCCCTTTTTTAACCCTTCATAAACCTGTTTTAACCTCAATTAAGTTAAATCTGTTTTACTTTTTTTCCAATCACGTCTTAAAAAATACCAAGTTCAACTTATAATATAATATTAATTATTATGATTCAAAATATAGAATCTATTTTTTACAAATTCAACTCTCATAATTTTTAGAATTTAATTAAAAAATACAATTGTAAAAATGATAGGAAATGCAGTTATCCATAAAAATGTCCTACAAAATATTCAATACCCTAATCGTAGTTTCCCCGAGTCGGTGAATTATTACATAAAAATGGAATGATTAAAAGAAATCAAGTCTAAAATATCTAATCATTTTAGAAGTCTTGGAAAATAGATTACATATATGAACTTCAAATTAAAATTGCACACTTAAAATACAACATAGATAATCCTTTGAGAATTCCATTATTCTCCTAGAGTAGACCTATAACTAAAACATAATAATCTTCTTGGAATCATAAGAAATTAAACATAAAAAAGAGGTGATCTCAGATGCTCAGTAAGGATAAAAATATAGAATAAGTTATCATAAATAATCATAAACTATTATGGAAAATTATAAATTTGAAACACACTCCATTTAATAATAAACTTCAGTATAATATGGAAAAGATAAATTAATTAATTCCATTTAATTATTCACATGGAAATTCTACTAGTTGAATAATCACATGTAACATTAATAACTAATCTCATAATGATGGAATTCATAATGTCATACATATTAACCATAAAGTCAATGCCTTGTGCCAAGACTCTAAATATAAATTTGGTCATGGCCTTGTGCCAAGACACAAGTTTTTCCCATGAGTCCTACTGATTCATCGTGTGGCTATAGCGGGCCCCACCCATCACTTACAAAGTCCAATGTATTCCACACATGAAATAAGTGAAACATAATCTAAACATTCTTTTTAAAACTAGCATACTAAATTTCAATACATTAACCACAAACCGTGAATGGTATAAAAGTAGCACATCCACAGTAAAACATAACTCATTCAATAAAATATAGAAGATTTAATTATAATAAATCAACCTCATTCATGAATAAAATAAAATGAATGATATTGTCGTAGATGAAAATAATTCGTAAAACTATTTCAGATAAATATGCTCTCTTTCTTGAAAACATTTAAAAGTTGCACTATTTATCAAACAAGTCGTTTAAAAGAGATTTTTGCATCAAAGTTTCCCAAACCACTTTGAAACTTTGAAAGGAAATTTAATTATAACACATTGATGCCAATAAAAATAGATCCTTAAAACAATTTTTAATACAAGGAAATCAATGAGAAATATTTAGAAGTATAAACCATTAAAATATTTAAAATGATATTCTTGTTAAAGAGTTCCTTACCAAATTAGAGATTTTTGAATAAAAATAATTGAGGAATAACATTAATAAAAACATTATAATATCTTTAGAATAAAGGGATTCATGATATAATACATCAAAGGATAGTATATACACTATATAAATGTGAATTGGCACATAACAACAAAAAATTCTAAATGGAATGTAAATTGAGATGAAATCCATTATAAAGACTGTATCCTTATGTTAAGGATAAATTAATGACATAATTATTTGTAAAAAAATATTAATACACTCGATATGTTAGGATATTCAGTTTAAATCAATCTTAGGACATTCACCCATATTCTTGTAAAAAACCAATGACTTGAATATTTAACTCAATGAATCAAAATTGAGTTTAAATTACTCTTAGAAAGTTCATATTAATTACTTGAGAATTTATAAATTGAGTGATTATGTTTAAAAAGGAATATCCACCAAATGGGGAGTGGAAATTACTACATAAATAAAAAATAGTGATTCCACACATAATCTTGGAGTAAAATAATCAATGAAGTATGCGTAAAACCCAAAGAGTGGAAATTGAAATTATAAATTCTTTTACCGATTGGGTAACATACAAAACATACAACCCATGAAAGAAGGATCATAAAACTAATTTCTAAATAACCATAAATTAAACTATATTACACAAATAACACAATCATTGGTAGTACATACACCACACAAAAGTAAATAGTGGGAAATATAGCACAAATCTAACTGGAAAAAAGTGAGAAGAAAACCCCATACCTTATACTTTTCTTTAGTAAAGGGTATGTTTAACTAGTTGTATAATGGTTAAATAATTTTTATTAAATTATTCAAGAACCACAAACATAAATATTATATCATATATGAACCTCTATTATTTCATTGTTAATGATATTTTTTTAGAATCATTGTTTCGAGTGTAATCTGATTCATTTTCCATTATATATTTTGTAACTAAAGTCATGTTTGTTACGGATCTGATGTATTTTAATCATATCTAGAATGATATTATGTTCTTAAAAATTATTTTTTAACCGTAAAATGAAAATTAATTTTTAATGGTTATGATAGGGAATGAAATCTCATCACGTCATGGAGATGGTAAGCCTTACGTACGCACAGGAGACAATATAATTCTATTGATGGTGAAATTGTAAGTAATTGGAAGATATATTATAAATATTGAATTAATGACTTGTTATATTTATTATTTACATCTATTATACTCATTTTTATTTCCATCCAATTAATGAAGTGTTGAATAAAAAAAATACACCTCGACGTTGAGATGGTAAGTCCTATGCACACATGCATGGTGACTTGTCATTCATAAGATGGATAAAATAATAAATATCATTGTACCATATTTATAAGAACATCATATTATATAGAAGGTACTATAGTTATTATTTTTGTATGGAAACAACAATGAAAGATGAAGTGGAAGAATAAAATAACTTTGAAAAGGAGACAAAATAATAACCTCTTCTTCCGGTGCTTCCTTTTTGATTTATACAAAAGGTCCCTATAGGTTGGCTTTATGGTCAATGTAAGGACTCTAGGTTGATATTATGGTATTTGGGATAATATTTTAGTAGGTTTTGGCCGATACAAATGGCTTTGGAGGTGTGAATTTGAGAGAATGGAAAGTACCCTTTTATAAGGGAGGTGATGGACACTTTTGGAAGAGCTTGAAATATTAATTTATCATAACATCATTTTAGGTTTTTAAAAGCTCCAAATAGTTTTATTTCTAGGATAAGGTAGGTATGGGTTAATAAATCTCAACCATTAGGTTTTAGAAATGTTTAGGTCACCATATTAACCTTATCTTTTAGATTTAACTCTTAGTGAAATAATTTATCTTTTAACATGTCTTCTTGTATTATTATAATACATGGTTCATAAACTTACTATAAAATACCAAGTAAACCTCAAGTTGTACATTAATGACATATCAGTAATTATACAAGTCCTTTGACCGATCCTTATATTTTTAGGACTATTATATAATATAATAAAATACTATTTATTTTAAAAACTCATTTATGTCAATTATGACACTATATTGTATTTTTGGTTTTTGTGAACGTCATAAAAATATGATTTTTCAAAAAAAAATACATTTAAGAGACCCTAAAATATTATATTATACTAGAAAAATCTTTTATGACATCATAAGTTTCAATTTACATTTATTTTAGGATTTATAATATCATTTATTTTAATCATTCATTAATTAGTTTATTACTCCATCATCATTGTGTAATAAAAAATTTAATTATCTAATGTCTACAATTTATATATAAAATAATATTATGTATTAAATATTTTTATATTTCTAATGAATATTTATAGTAGAATTTATCTTTTATATAACCCTATATTGAAAATGGTTTAGTTATTATTATTTGAATTTTACATTGTTAACTCTTCTATAAATAAAATATAATAAATGTTTTAATCTAATCCATGTGGATCAAAGAAAATCATATTTTTGTCTAAGGTTGATTTGGGTTGAAATAAACTTATCCAATAGAATTAGTACATGTGTTGGGGTAATTATAATATCATTTTTACTATTAATTACCCTATTTACTTTTAACCCTGGTAAATAAAATTCAAAAATTATTATTCACCAAAAATTATTTTCATCCTATTGAACCACATATTACATAATGATGTCAACTTTGTCTCTCAAATTTTTGAAATTTAATTCACATAAGTAGAAAAATTATGTTTTATACAAATTTTCAAATGTGCCAAGAAGGTGGGTAAAAGACAATAAAAAGTTCGATAAAATTTTATATATCTAATATTATTATAAAATGACTTTAATGAATTAAATTTGACTAATATACGTACTATGTATCTATTTTGACATTAAAATAAATTTAAATTAAAAATAATTATTTAAAAAAAAGCTGTTTTAAAATAATAATGCAGTGTTTTTCACTATACATCAAGAATTGAATGTATTTAGAAAAATTCCAAAAAATCATAAAAAGATAATTTTAATAGACCAAATTAAAAGATGATATATATTTTACCAAATTAAAAACATATATTTTGTATTAATTAATTAAAAAATAATTCCCATTTTCAAAACTAGAAAGCAGGTTTTTGAGAAATCAAATATATCAAAAGATTGATATGTGTTTATGTCCAATTGAAATGTAAAATTACTTCCAATGACCAAAATTGGATTAAATTTTAAAAATATAATATAATTATATTTCAAAAAAATTAAATTTATAATTTAACACTATAAATTATTTTCATTAAAAAAATAGTTTTCAATTAAAATTTAGTATTTTCATTATTCCTCAAAATTTGAAGGTTATCAGAAAAGCACAGAAATTTAATCCAAACAAAATTTTTATATCCCACTTCTAGTTAAGAAGTTTATTTTTTCAAATTTTTATATATAAAAGTGTCAAATATTGTATTTAAAAAGGTTTCTCCATTTAAATTTGGTAAAATTGCATTTTTTCTAAAAACCTCTTTTAAAAAAAAAATTGAATTTGTTTTTATATTATGTCTATGAAACACATAATATGGATGTTATAATTATATGGAGTATATAAAAATCAAAATTCAGTAAATACTTTTCATAACCTCTTTTTGAATGGCTAGTTTGGTAAGTTGTGATACGCTCGCACTAGGTGTTGCATGTAGCATAAGCTATTTAATTACTTTAAAGAAAATAACATACTCTGAAATCTTGAGGTGTTACAAAGTATAAAATTTTTTTATTCCAAAATATAGCCTAAAAATATCCCACTAAAATTAATTAGATTATTAATGTTATAAATGACCTAATTTTACTTTTAAACCATTATAAAAAAGATAAACATTCTACAATTAGGAAATGAGAAGATAGTTTTCAATAAAGATCAGTATTTTTTATTATTAATAGAAAATAAAAAAAATAGAATATTAAAAAAATCACAATGTTTTAAAGTATGATTATAAAATTTCTGATCATTTTTTAGAATACATTTTTTATAATTTTTTATATACTTATTATATTCATTTATCAAAAAAAAATAAACACTATCATTTTGGTAAAAGGTATTTTTCAGCCTAAAATGAATTTACTAAAAATTGAGTACTTATTTATAATTAATCAATCAATAAATTTAAAATATACAAAACCACAATACATATTTTGAAAAACAAATTATATCCATACCTAAAAATTTAATTTCGAGGTCATTACAGTCGTATTTAAATCATATTATTTTTATAATGCATCATAGTTTAGTTAATGATCAGTATTGCATGTTAAGAATGTTATCAAGAATAATAATATAAATTTTAAGTTTTTTAGAATGTCTATATTATTAATTTCTAAAAAAGTTTTCTTTAGTTATTTTTAAAACCAAATAAAATCTATCTCATGTGAACTTCTTAATTTTATTTACCACTTTACAAAATGAATTTTTATTATCTTTTTTACAATGTGGTTTTCAAAAAATGTATTTTAAAATTATAAAAGGATTTTATTTTTATGTTCCTATATTTTATCTTTCACACCATGTATAATATTTTTAATTAAATTTATATTCATGATTTATGTATTTTTTATTCAACTTAATATAGGGTTTTTAATTTCCACTTTTAATCCCTTGAAGTGGATTTTTGGAAGTGACATAGATAGTAATTTTTTTCATCCATGTAAAAGAATGTTATGGAAATTATTTTATAGTCTCACTTCCATTTTTCCTAGGAAAAAATAACTTTCCCTTTTAGAGTATGTTTCACTATTCAATCACTAAATTACTTTATGAATTTATAGTTCATCTACCTAGTTCATAATGGTAATTTTATTTGTGAATATTAATCTCTCTCTTATATTTAATTTTTTTTCATTATGTCTATAATCATTAATCACATAAATTCATGTTATATAATTTATATTATTGAAATAACTGTATATCCATTAATGTATGTGATGTTAATAACTTACAAATTATTCAGCGATTACCAATAATATTTTTTCAATTATTGAGTTGAAATTTTTTAATAATCCTCATAATAGGAATGTCAATACAGATATGTATTGATTATTAAGTCAGGTTTATTATGTATTTTTTATTCATTATTTCCATATGGTGAATTTATTGGTATTAATTAGTAATTAGTGGGTCCTTTAATTATATATATCCTTGATGAATCTTTAAGTATCATGAGACAAAATAGTTTGATTATTTGTTTTATTCTTACCCATTTATTTATATTTTCTCAGCACAATCCCTTGAAAATTTCAATTATTTAGAATTTATTATTCTAAGGCCTTAAAATTAATATTAATATGTTCAACGATAAGAATATTCATAACTATAAAATAAGTTATTATTGTCGATTTGATATTTTCATTGTTATGATATCCATGGATATAATATAATCTTATGTTATTATTAATTTGGAATTTTTTTATTATTATTTCTTACTACCATATTATTTATTCTATTTTTATTCTACAACTTCTTTCCCTGTATGATACCTCTTACCTAGCATATGAACTCACCCTTATGATGTTTTTCACTCTCCCTTGCTTATGAATATGAGTATTAAGTATTACATGTCCGGATTGGTATAATGTGTGGAGAATTGTTTAGATGATATTAAAGACATATTATTAAATAATAACTGGTTGGTTGTGTAGTGAAATTCCCATTGGATAGGAAATAAAGTGGGTTTTTTTATTTTTTTGAATCCCAAAAAATATAAACCTTAAAGGTCCCATGTGTGAATGTGAATGAACATTACTTGTTGATATTTTAAGTATGAATGGTTAAGATTTAGTTTCCTTTATTTTTTTAAAGACAACTTCTAATGAATGTGTTTATTGGTGCTAAATTTGAGGGTCCAGTTCTAGGTAATCACCTATATTTTTAGAGAGTCCATACAAACTTTTTACATGAGTTGATCAAACATAAATATTCCCTTTAATCAAAAAGGTATTGAACATGTTTTTCTAATTCTTAGAAATCTAAAATGGATAGCTTGAAATAAAAAGTATTTAGTCATCTAAGGTTGACATTTATGTTCACTTTTTGAGATAATACTCCTCATATGAAGGCCTTTTTTAGTTTTTGTAATATTTACTGATGCATATTTAAATGTCTCAAATATTATCATCATGATATGTAACAGGTTTAGTCAATTATATTCCATTAAGATCAAGGATGAGCTGTAGGATTTTATTTTGAAGAATAACATTTATAACCTACATATTACTCATTTCATTAATGAAATACATTAGCCACTTTTTTTATATATGATGAAATACTAAAGAGAAGAATGATATATTCATGTGACTATAATGGTATCATTATCCTCAAATTTTTTTACTTCCAATCATTTTAAAAGTTGATTAGGATATATCAAAATCCACTTTTATTAAAGGAATAATAATTGGGTCATAAATCTTACTTCTAAGATTATACAGTTTTACAAACACTAGAAATTTTTTGTAACTACAGCTACTCTTTCTATAAATATTTGATCTTGGAATGGGGAAAATAGTGAATAAATATTTCTTAGACAAATAGGATGACAATAATTTAATTTTTTTTAAATAACAAATGATAATAAATGATTCTATTGTAAAATTAAGGAAATAATATGATTGGCGTCATATGATTACCATTAAATGATATACATAATGAAATATAAGTTCAAGGTGTGAGCCATTATCATTGAAATTAATAAATATGTACATTTTATAGAATTAAAAACTATTAAGGTGAGATTGACCAATTTGAACATGATTTGGGATGATTTCATGAGTAGAGTATGGTAACAATAGTGGTTGAAGAGTGTAGAAAATATTAAATGAATTTAAGATTTTTTTATGAGATCTTTATAGTTATTTAAGTGGGAAAGTAATTTTTTCTTTTGATATTATCCTCTTGAAATTTTCTTTGGGAAATAAAATTTGACCATGTGATGAGTTGGTTTTGTGGTACCTCATTTTTTTTAAACTGATGAATTTTTGGGAAAACATATATGTTGATTTAAATGAGGAAATCGTATTCAATGAAATGTATCTAGAGCATCTCTTTTTTTAATAACTATGTTACCTTATTTGTTTGTTTATGGTAAATTTATTTATATTTAAAATCTCTACTCTTATAGACACATACATGGAAGTTATTCAGTTGATCTAATTTTAATAGAATAAAACTAATAATATAAACCACTTGAACATGATTATAAAACCTTACCACCAAAAAATATTATATTAAAAGGTGGTAAAGAATTTGATATCATCTTTAAGTCCTGCATATATTTTTGTTGTTGTGTAATCTACAGATGAGTATTATTTTTCAAATAATAGGGATGAATGTAGTAATTTTCATGGTTATGAATAAATTCACTGGTGTTGTTGAAAATAAACCAAAAGGAGTTGATATTAATGAATGATAAATCTTGATCTAGGAAATTATCACATGGTGTTAAAATATGTGGTCAAAAATAGTTTTGAAATTATGATCCATATATACTAAGAATTTTAATATATTTCCAATCATTGTCTTTTTTATCGAGAGCATGACTCTATATTATTTTATGAGTTTCTATAAAGTTCCTGTTAAAATTTAATGGGGTTTAATTACTAGATGTAATAGATTTATTAAATAAAAATATACCCAATAAATCTATATTATTATATTAATGTTTGTTGATATAGACTTATTAAGTAATTATGGGGATGTTTTGAGTATAAATCATATGATATTTTAGTGAATGTGGTGACCTAGAACATGAAAAGTTATTTTATTTATATCTTATCTTTTGAATACTAGTTTCCAAAAACCCACTTCTCGATTATAATTAAATAAAACCATGAAATAAAGTATATATAGAAAAATATTCTATCATATTTATCATGAAATATTTTCATCTTTAAGGAAAAGGACAACTGGATTGTATTTGATTACAATTCAAATCATACCCAAAACATTTTCTGATTGTGTGTTAACATAATGTGATTTTAAAGCCTATTAATATTTTCTTCCTTAATGATATTTTCACTCGATGCTATAAAACATCACAAAGAGAAAGGTTAAAAAAATAAATATTTATAACCATCTAAATGAACTTTGTTGTATTAAAATATTCATTCATTTTGAAAGGAAGTGTTACAATGAATATTTTATTTACCCATAGGTGAAGATGGCCCTTCTTGAGGTATTATTTTTTAGATTCTACAAGAAATATTTTGATCAAATCAATATAAGGGATCTGGACAAATGAATTTGGTAACTATTTAGAACTATTATCCAAGGTTAGTGATGATTTCCACTTCTAATAGCTATACAATTCCATGAGACCCTCTTTAGGGAGTGAATGATACCAAAAACAATAGGAATAGATTTTTACTAGATATTCAAAACATAAACAAATATTTTAATTACATAGGACAAATATAACTAAATATGAATAGAATTACAAACCATTGGTATTTAAAAGGTTTCCCAATTATCAGCACTAAATTTTTAAAAACATTATATCTAGACTATTTTTTGTGGAATTTTTTACTTTATAGTTATTTTTGTATCTCCAATATGAAATTATTCTACCACTAGAAAAATATTATATGATCTAGAAGGGTTAATATAAATATCATCCAAAGTTAATGGAAATGGATTAAATATATTGTTTTTCTTCAAACAATATTCAATACCTATATTCATGGAAAACAGTGGGATTTTTTTTTTGAAAAAATACAACTTTTCGAGAATCATATTCTTTTATTATTTCATTATTTTCATTATATAATGAAATATATAAATTTGGAGGAAATTTAGACTCATTTATTACTGCTTTATCCACCACTAGATCATCTTTAGATAGAAAAAATATATAGATAATATCACAAACCTTAATATCAATTTCCTCAGAATGAACAATTCATGTATGAGATCATCAAGGACTTTATGGAACTAGATGTTTCTATAACTATTTCATACAATTATTTATTACTATTTCCAATTATTCATGATTTGATTAAAACATGGATATGGAATTGATGTTTAATTTCAATATCTATCCACATGATTGTTATTATCGATAGTAATTTTGATATTTCTCATAAGTTTATTTGTTTATAGAGTTACCGTATTTATATTTTCCTTGTGATTGGGATGAAAATGATTGATCTTTATTTGGATATATTTGGGATTATTAAAATTTTTCACATAATTGATTTTTTTATAAAAATATCAACCAAATCTAGTGAATATCACAGGGAATATGGTCTATCTATAATTAATGATTTGAATTTAAACACACAATTTTTTATATCATGGAATATAAAAATCAATATCTATTATATATGAATTCCCATTGTGAAAAATAAATCCAATCACGAGGATATAATGACTGGGGATTTGATTAAGGAGAATAGAAAACATGAACTATATGAGCGAGAAGAAGAAAAAGTATATTTCTAAATTTATTTTTTATTTATAATTCCTTTCATTGCACCATTACCATTTTTAGAGAGAACATGGATATAAGGATTATATGTATAATTATAGACTATACTATGTGAAAATACATATACAAGATAAATCATACAGAAATATTTTGAATGGGAATTGACGGAGGCATGGATAATAGAAAAGTAATAGTATTATATAGTATATAAGAGATGATCCTCTTAACTAGGCCTTATAAACTATTTAGAAACCAATGTTATCTATTTTTATGTGAAATATGATTGAGATTCACAAAGAATTATCTTTATAGTTATGAAAAGTAATTGGTTGATAATATAAAGTCTCCTTTGAAACTTTTCCATTGATATTTTTTACTTGATAAGATGACCAACTATTGAAAAATTCCAAAAATGATTCAAGTAATTTCACAAAAAATTAACTCCAATCATATCACAGACAAACATAAAACATTATCCACTATAGAAATTTAGACTCAGGATAGAGATAGGTTTTTTGTTCTTATATCATTTTTGAACACTTCATAGATTGATGACCATATTAAACCCTATATTATATGTACAATCTAATTATAACACATCTTACATATAAATTTTAAGGGAAACGGAACCAAATGAACTTCTAGTCTCAGGAAATCCACTATAGAGGTTACTTATAGATATGAAACTATTGAGAATACACATTATCAACCGAGTTCTATAGATACTAGTGGGACATAAGGTAAATTAATCCTCTAATGATAAGGGATAATGTTTATTTTATAACCATTGATATGATATTTAGATTAAAACTACATAATATATAAAAAAATTATGGAGTTTATGTGAATAAATAAAATGATATCTTATTATAATTGTAATAGAGAATACAAAAACCCAGAGAGATAAATACATTATGGTACTGCACAAAGATTTAAGATACAAAGGGTAAAAGGGTTACTCACTCAAAGGTTTAGTTCATCTTCTTCATTGGTAACATTATATATAGCCATAAAGGACTCGCACAGACTGACGAGGAGATAAGGTTATAATCATCATTGACCAGCCCAGAACGCCAAGTATTCTTTTTTCCCCAAAAAAAATATTTTCAAAGAAAGCACTGGTTTCTGAAGGACCCCGTAACACACTAAGAGAGGATGGGTGAGTCAGCATGTCATATTTTGCATTTAAATAAATGGATCTTGTTCCTATGTTGGTAGAAACCGATTAAACATGTTTGATGTGAAAGTGATTAAAAAAATCACATGAAAAGTAAAGGTAATTTTTTTACTATGTTCACCATGAAGGGCTCTGTATAAAGAGCATACTCTGATAGGTTTTTGATCATACCAAAGTCCACTAATCTTAAATAGATGTGGAGGAAAAATGTTTAGCACAATCACTCTATGTCAGGAACACTTCCTTTACAAGGTTTTAGGGATAGCACACTATGTCCCTCGGATAACATATGTTAACTTATCCTTACTTAATATGTTGGTAAGAATTCAAACTCAGTTTATCGACGTGTAACCCGATTCAATGGATTAGCATTAAATCATGCATTCTCACTATAGTTGGATGCTCTTTCGATGTTATATTTTTACCTGTATATGAAGTCCACTTTTTTCATGTACTGATAGTTTCTGAATATCGCCTCTGTGAACTGAAATCCTTCTTCTACATACTAAAAAACATGGCATATAGCGTGTTCACCACATACCAGCACCGTATCCTGCCTTCTTGAACTACCTTTACGATCCACCATCACATTCTTTCTCTGTATACTTCCTTCCATGAATAGCCCCTGCTTCGCGTACTACCTCCACTCTGCGATCCGTCTCCACTCCACAGACTATCTGAGCTTCCTCTCTATGTACTGCAAGAAGTCTAATGATCGTGTTCTTCCTCTACGTACTGGCGCTCCTACATAAACATGTCCTCATGAAAATTGTTCAGGGATACACTAAATTCCTTTCTAATTTTTTATTAATGTCTTTGTGGTATTTTTTTCTGTGAACTACATCCATATTTTTTTGAATTCCTCTAGATTTTTAATCTCAGAGCCACCCACAAATGAAGTGATTATTGCTCCTTATATAGAAAAATAGATCTGCATAATTCGCTAAACCAAGATTTAGAAAATATTAATTGTAGCATTGCCTTAATTGTGTATCACACATCTCCTAATTTAGCAAATATTCATCGCAGCACTGCCTTCACTAAGTATAAAACATCTCCCACGAACCATTTTCATTACAAGGTCCATGTGCCGACATTCTCCCTACGTGGAGGCCCAAAACACTGCCTTATTTCCACAATTTAAACCCCTTGGGATTTCTGAAAACTCCGCCACAATTTTGTGAATGACATGTTGTTCCATGAATTATCATTCCTTTCGCGTATAGTGAGCCTTCCCATGAACCACTAGTCTTTACTGCGAACCACCTTCGCTCTGTGAACTATCCCTCCTATATGGCCTTCATACCATTCTTGCTCTGTGGTTCGTAGTTCTCCATTCCACGTCTCAAAACTCATGATTTGTGAACTATTCCTGGAACAAAATTCATGGTATGTGATTCCTTTTTCGAAACTCTTTCTTTTCCAAATAAACAAACTCCCAATTTTGAGGCCCAAGAAATTTGAAAACACTTGAAAATTGCACCACCATTAATAATGCTTTCCATGTCAATTATCAGACCAAATTTGTTATAGAATCCTTCATCACCCCAATATGGATTGAAAAAAAACATTAGCTACACTACATTTCTAGCAAAGAACATCCTTGGATCCAAAAAAACTCCCCCTTCGGTTATGTAGGAAATATGTATATAAATTCGATGAAGAACATGCAATAAAAAACATGAAACCTGTCAAAAAACTCCACCAATAAGACTCTAAGTCTATATGAGAAATGATCGTTGTAGAAAACAAGAGGGTAAGCATGAATTGGATTCCCATATCTTGAAATGAGTTAAAGATTTCTAAGTAAGATCCAACAGTTTTTTCATAAAACTAAATTGATTTTTTTTTCATTATCATTCTCCCCCATTGAATCTTTTTGAATTTATCATGCAAAATAATAAACCAATTTTATTCTCCCCTTTTCATTACCCTTTTTTATCCATTCTCAATTCCTTGTACTATTAAATTTATCCATTCTCCCCCATCACCAACAAATCCAAAGAACCAAATTTTGACTTGTAGAGATCAAAGGACACTCCCCCTGGATCATATCTCTCCTATAAACCTGCATTATTTTAACAAACAAATTAAAACTTTTAAAACAAGTGGGGAGAGTGGATGTTCATAACCTCCTCATACACAAGGAGGTGGCTGGATTGTAAGGTTCAACTGTTGGTTCTTGAACACATCTGCTAACAATAACTTGGTCAGTATGTCATCCACTTAATCATCAGTTCCAACATTCCATTTTAATCATTCATTGTTCCGAATTTTTCGGGATGAAGTGATATCTGATGATAATGTATTTTATACGAGAATACTGAACAGAAATCTTTATAAGATAAATGACACTCTTATTATCAAAATGAATAACGATTGGTTGTTTCACCTCTCACCAATAGAAATTAGATGTTTATTCATCCAAATAATTTTAGTGCAATCCCTTTCAGTGGAGATATATTCAGCTTCAGCAGTACTGAGAAAAGTTCTTTCTTGTTTCTTACTCAACAATCCCACACATTTCATGCCAATGAAGAATGATACACCGCTTGTGGATTTTCTATCCATCACATCTCTAGCCCATTTTTCATTAGAAAATTATGAATGTTTATTATCTTTTCTTGTGGAAAAGTATAATCCATAATTGTGAGTACCTTGAATCACTATGGGAAAAACTGTCTTTTACAATGGGGTATTTGTGACAGGAATTAATCTCGTCGCAAATAGTCCATCCGAGAGGTTAATTGTGACATGGGGGTTTGTCCCGTCACAATTAACTTGGTATTTGCGACGGGATTTGGGGTCCCGTCACAATAGTTAATACACGATTTGGCGTGGGTTGTGCGTCAAAGCGCGAGAAGGTTATTTGCGATGAGGGGATCTCCCCATCGCAAATAGTTATCGGTCGGAGGGTATTTGCGACGGGTCCCGTCGCAAATACCGGTGGCGGTAAATGGGTTTTTGCGACCAGATGTTGTACTGTCGCAAATGGTGTGTCAGCAGGTCACTTTTTGCGACGGGCCCCGTCGCAAATACAATTTTAACCACCGACAATAATTAATGCGGGCAAAGGTATTTGCGACGGCCCTCGTCGCAAAAAGTACATTTTTTGACGGTAAGCTCGTCTCAACTAATCTAACCTATATATACCCCCCTCCGTTTTTCATTCTCATCCTCTCATTTCTCATTTCCTCTTAATCTCTCTAAACTTGAATTTTGGAGAGAAAATTTCTCTAAGTTAATTTTTTTACTGAGAAGTTCTAATGGCACTTACATCAATAGGAGATCATGTTCAAAGGTATATATATTTTATTTAATTTACTATTTATATAAATTTTTTATGTTAATTTTATTTATTATTAATTAGTTGTAATTAAATTAGATTTAAATTGTTTTGTTATCTGTATTTTAGTAATAAATAGTAATAAATAGTAATAAATAGTAATAAATCGTAATAAATAGTAATAAATAGTAATAAATAGTAATAATTAGTTATTAATTGTTATAAATAGTAATAATTAGTAATAAATTGTAATAAATTGTAATAATTAGTAATAAATAGAAATAATAAGTAATAATTAGAAATAAATAGAAATAATTAGGTATAAATAGTAATAAAAAGGAATAAATAGAAATAAATAGAAATAAATAGGAATAAATTGGAATAATTCATAATAAATAGTAATAAAAAGAAATAAATTGAAATAATTAGTAATAATTAGTAATAAATATTAATAATTTGTAATAAATAGTAATAATTCATTATAAATAGGAATACTTTGTAATAAATAAGAATAATTCGTAATAAATATGAATAATTACTAATAAATTGGAATAATTAGTAATAAATAGGAATAATTTGTAATAAATAGGAACAATTAGTAATAAATAATATTAAATAGTAATAAATAGTAATATAGTAATAATTAGTAATAATTACTAATAATTAGTAATAATTACTAATAATTAGTAATAAATATTAATAATTAGTAATAATTAATAATAATTAGTAATAATTTGTAGTAATTTGTAATAATTATTAATAATTAGAAATAAATAGGAATACTTAAGAATAAATAGCAATAAATATGAATAATTAGTAATAAATAGGAAAAATTAGTAATAATTAGAAATAAGTATGAATAATTAGAAATAAATAGAAATAATTAGAAATAAATAGGAATAATTCGAAATAAATAGGAATAATTTATAATAAAAATAGAAATAATTCGTAAAAAATAGGAATAATTTGTAATAAATATGAATAATTGTTAATAAATAGAAATAATTGGTAATAAATATGAATAATTAGAAATAAATAGGAATAATTAGTAATAAATAGGTATCAAATAGTAATACATATGTAATAAATAGTAATAAATAGGTAATAAATAGTAATAATACTTAATAAATATGAATAATTCGTAATAAATAGGAATAAATAGTAATATATAGTAATATATAGAAATAAATAGTAATAATTATTTATAATCAATAATAATTAGTAATAAATAGTAATAAATAGTAATAAATAGTTATAATTACTAATAAATAGCAATAAATTTGAATAAATAGTAATAAATACCAATAAATAGCAATAAATACCAATAAATAGAAATAATTAGCAATAAATAGCCACAAATTGGAATAAATACCAATAAATAGGAATATATAGGAATAAATAGGAATAAATATGAATAATTAGGAATAAATAGGAAAAATTAGTAATAAATAGGAATAATTAGTGATAAACAATAATAATTAGTAATAAATAGGAATAATTAGTAATAAATAAGAATAATTAGTAATAAATTGGAATAATTAGTAATAAATACTAATAATTAGTAATAGATACTAATAAATAGTAATAAATAGTAATAAATAGGAATAAATAGGAATAAATAGTAATAAATAGTAATAATTTGTAATAATTTGTAATAATTTGTAATAATTAGTAATAATTAGTAATAATTAGAAATAATTAGTAACAATTAATAATAATTAATAATAATTAGTAATAATTATTAATAATTAGTAATAAATAGTAGTAATTAGTAATAAATAGTAGTAATTAGTAATAATTAGCAATAAATAGTAAGAAATAGTAAGAAATAGTAAGAAATAGTAATAAATAGTAATAAATAGTACTAAATATTACTAAATACTAATAAATAGTAATAAATAGTAAAAACTAGAAATAAGTAGTTATAAATAGTAATAATTAGTAATAAATTGTAATAAATACCAATAAATAGTAATAATTAGTAACAATTAGTAACAATTAGTAATAAATAGTAACAAATAGTAATAAATAATAATAAATAGTGATAATTAGAAAATTAATAGTAATAATTAGTAACAGTTAGTAATAATTAGTAATAATTAGTAATTAATTGTAATAAATTGTAATAAATAGTAATACTTAGTAATAATTTGTAATAAATAGTAATACATAGCAATAAATAGTAATAAATAGTAAAAATTTGTAATAATTAGTTATAAATAGTAATAAATAAAAATAAATAGGAATAAATAGTAATAAATAGGAAGAAATATGATGAAATATGATAAAATAAGAAGAAATAGAAATAAAGAGGAAGAAATAGGAAGAAATAGGAAGAAATAGTAAGAAATAGGAAGAAATAGGAAGGAATAGGATGAAATAGTAAGAAATATCAATAAACCATAATAAATAAAAACAAATAGTAAAAAAAGCAACAAATAATAAGAAATATCAATAAATAGTAAGAAATAGCAACAAATAGTAAGAATTAGCAACAAATAGTAAGAAATAGCAACAAATAGTTAGAATCAGCAATAAATAGTATGAAATGGAAAAAAAATAGTAAGAATTAACAACAAATAGTAAGAATTGGAAATAAATATGGATAAATATGAAGAATTGGTAAGAATTAGTAATAATTAGTATTAATTATAATTTGTAATAATTAGCAACAATTAGTTATAATTTGGAATAATTTGTAATAATTTGGTATACTTTGTAATAATTTTCAATAATTTGTAATAATTTGGAATAAATAGTAATAAATAATAATAAAAAGTAATAATTAGAAAAGAATTGTAAGAATTAGAAATAAATTGTAAGAATTAGCAATAAATAGTAAGAATTAGCAATAAATAGTAAGAATTACAATAAATAGTAAGAATTAGCAATAAATATGAATAAATATGAAGAATTAGAAACAATTAGTAACAATTAGTAACAATTAGTAACAATTAGTAAAAATTAGGAAGAAAATCAATTATAATAAATTTTAATTACTTGTAATAACATGGTACAATTTCCAGTGGAGTTACTTCACTCCTTTTGCTCGATGACTCTTCCCATTTGAACTTTCACCAACTCAAAACATTATGAAAAGTATGTTTCTATGTATACATATCCAATCTCGTATGCATGAGTTCGAATATGCATTCATAGGACCACATTATTCATAATGTGTTCAGGCGGTGATAGTTGCAAGAAGATGATTAATCGCCGAAAATGGGTCTCTTTTTTCAGGCGACTCATTTACCTACAACTTTCTCACATAGAAATCATAATGAAGCATCTACTCAGAGGTACGCATATTCATTATTTTTCATCAAAAGAGTAGTCATCAATCCACTTGAAATTATGTCTCACGTAAGTAATTGTAATTATTAAGAAGTAGTTGTAATTATTTATCTTTTTTTCAGATAGTGCTTTTGTAATTTAAAATTATTCAAAAATATAATGACTTTATATTTTGTAGAAAAGTATTGAAGAAGGAATTCGAAAAAAATAATTATTTGATGATCGTGCTTGGTTAAAACATCATAGAAATCAAAACGGTTCTGGTTTAAATCCTGTATATATTGAGGGGGTTGAATCTTTCTTATCATTTGCATCATCAAAACAAGAATATGTTTCATAAGACACAATAATGTGTCCTTGTAAAAAATGTGCTCTGAGAATGTTTGACACATTTGGCAAGGTTGGGTGACATCTCTTGCGGTTTTGTTTTCAACCAGATTATGTTTTTTGGTATCAACACGGTGAATGTAGGTCTAGAGAAGATACTAATAACTTGATTTTGGATCCATCACTTTTTCAAAATTTATTACATGATGTTGCAGGTCCATTAGTTCAACAAGATGAAACTCAAAATGATATTGATTTAACTCCCGAGTTGGCACCATCCAAATTTTATGAGTTGTTGATGTTTTCTTCAGATGCATTATATCATGGTTGCGAGATAAGAAAATTATAAGAGGTTGCAAAATGTATGGCTATTAAATCAGATAATGCAATGTCAAACCACTGTTTTGATCAGATATTTTCTTTGGTTATAACACTGTTACCTAAAGGAAATGTGATTCTTACAAATTACTATGGGGGCAAGAGGTTGGTTCATAATTTGGGCCTTAGTTATCGGAAGATTCATGCATATCCAAATGACTACATCTTATATTCTGGTGAAAATGATTCGTTGGATAGTTGTCCCACATGTGTACAATCAAGGTACAAATAAGCTCAACCAGGGATGTATTGATTGATTCTAGTAAAATAGTTGAGATATTTCCCCCTTATACCCAGGTTTCAACGTTTATTAATGTCTCAGAACACAGCGTCAATGATTTCATGGCACAAAACCTTGATTTCAACTAATAAAATCTTGAATCATCCATCTAATGGTGATTTATGGAAACATTTTGACTGTCTGCATCTTTCATTTTCTTTAGATGCCTGAAACGTGTGATGGGGTCTTTCTACTAATGGGTTATGTCTGTTTGGCTCTTATGGTAGTCAGTATTCAAGTTTCCATGTCTTTATAACTCTGTAAAATTCACCTCTATGGATGTTGATGAAGGAGCCTTCTATATTTTTTACCTTATTAATCCTAGGAAATCCGAAAAATAATATCGATGTTTATTTTAAACCATTGATTGATGAGTTAAATGAATTTTAGAGTGACGGTGTTAGTATATATGTTGTTGTTGTGAAAAAAAATGTCATATTAAAAGCAACATTGATGTCGATGGTTAGTGATTTTTTGGCATATGAAATGTTATCTGGCTCGAGTACACATGGTCTGAAATCATGTCCTTGATGTATGAAAGACAAAAAACCTTTTATGATCATCAATGGAAAAAAAACTTGTTATTTTGACTATCACTGCAGATTTCTTCCAAACGATCATCCTTTTTGGAGGAATAAATCTCATTTCAAAAAAGGTACAATTGAAAGGGATGAACCTCCAAAAATGATCTCAGGTAAAGTGTTAAAATTAGTTGTATTTTCATTACCTCCCATCATATTTGGGCCAACAGTGAACAAACATGAAATTCATGGATTTGGGAAAGAACATAATTGGGTAAAATGAAACATTTTTTGGGACCTTCTATATTGGTATGATTTGTTGGTCCGCCTAATTTTGGATGTCATGCATATTGAGAAGAACTATTTTGACAATTTATTTCATACATTTTTGGATACACTAGGTAAGACCAAAGATACTATAAAGTCACGATTAGATCTTTCCCAAATTTGTAGGCAACCAGAACATGAACTATTTGAAAATGTCACATCATAGACGTTAATGAAGGAAAAAGAAGCTTATACACTATCCAAAGAGATTCGCTTACTATTTTGTTAGTGTATTGTAGATTTGAGACATCTAGATGGTTATGCATCTAATTTGGGAAGATGTGTTATGAATTTTTATATTAGTAGATTAAAATGTCATGATTTTCATCTTATACTGGAAAGACTTTTGTCGATTGGATTCAGAGGATTGTTGAATTCATTGATTTGGGATTCAATAACAAAAATATCATATTTTTTTAAGACATTTGTGCAACAACAATAGACTACGATGTGCTAAGAAAATTGGAAGAAGATGTTGTTGTAATTATATGTAAACTGGAAAAAATCATTCCACCGGATTTCATTGACTCAATGGATAATATGATATTACATTTTCCACATGAAGCTAAATGTGGAGGTCCGGTACAGTTTCGATGGATGTACCCAATCGAGAGATGCATGTAAAAATTAAAAAAAAGTACGTAACAAAGCATCAATTGAAGGCTCAAATGCTGACGATTATTTCCAGGAGGAAATTGCTTATTTCTACTCTCATTATTTTTAATCTCAATATCCCTCAAAACACAATTACATGGGATGAAATGAGGGGAATGTTAATGACTAAATGGAAAATAAATTATCCCTTTTAATCTACCAAATCATGGTTTCAGTGGAGTTCATGAATGATGGATTTCAAATGATGAACATCATAGAACTCATACATATGTTCTGCTCAACTGTGAAGAAATGACATAATTTTTTTTGAGTGATTAAATCACTTAATCTAAAATTTATGTTACAATATATAAACATATTATATTGTAAGTTATATGATAATCATATCAAGAAACAACTTCCACAAATTACAGCACCTTCTCTTGATGAACGAAGACAAAAAAAATTCTCAATGGTTCCAAAAACTGGTGACATAAATTATTGATAGTTTAATATCAATTATCTTTATTATTTATCATATTCATAATTGTTTTACAAATTTTTAGGTGTCTCAACAAGCTGAAAATATTGATAAGCGACTATGTATATTGAGTAACCCACTATCCAAAATGGTTAAATCCTATAATGTTTATGTGGTGAATGGTTTTCGATTTCATACACATAAATTTGGGGAATAAAAAAACAATGAACTGTGGAGTTTTCTTGAAAGGATTGCATCACAGGAAAATTGAAGTTGACTTTTACGACATTCTAGATGAAATTAATGAGCTGTGATATCTATGACAAAATTACAAAACGATGTTTAAATATCGGTGGTTGGATACTGAGAGAGGCTTGCATGTTCATCCAACTCATGGATTCTATGATATTAAATATAAAAGTCTTCTTGTAGTAAATGAACCATTTTTACTAGATCAACAGGCCTGTCATATTTATTACACAAAGTACTGTTCCATTTCAAGATACTTGAGTGATTGGTGGATCATAATAAAAATGAAATCTCTAGAAAATCAATTTACTCAAACTGAATGCGGTTCTGCTGAAGGGGAAGGAATTGAAATTTTTCTTGAGACTACTCAAAATCCTTCTTTTTCACAATGAGACATGAATATCGATGATGACACCCCAAAATTAAGGATCAATGATGATGAAGATGTTAATGATGTTATAAATGAATTTGAAATGACAAGAGATGATGAAACTGAAACTCATATGGATATTGATGATGGTGAGGAGGAAGATGAAGACATTGACATTAACAACTATGAAGAAGAGGATGAAGATGGACATTGACAAAGTTCAATGCTGGTTATAATAATAACTAATATATATCTATATATAATAGTTATTTTCAACAATCTGCTAACAACAATAATTTTGTGTTTCAGATGGATTCTAGTCTATTTCGTGAGTTGTAGGAGGCTGATCTACCTTTGGATAGGGGGATTGTGGATCATCTGACTCTCATCCTACTGATGGTTCGAGGAGTATGCGGAGGGGGCACAGTCTTCTGCAACTGATGATTCTTGACCCTATCCCCAAGCAACGTCCATGTCTTGGCTTTGATCCACGCACACAGAGGTATGGTAACCTATATATTTTAGTAATCATTCATTAATTTATTTATATATATACTAATTTTTTGATTATTTATTCATTTTTCAATGTTTTATGCAGTAGCTATTGGATAAGGGAGCACTATCTTGCACAACTATTTTTCTCAACCATGGATCACATTGGAACAAATTCCCATTGATGTGCGGCGTGACATGTTTGATCATTGGTTGGTACGTAAATAAAGAATATTTATTTTGAAATTAATTTTATTAATAACTTGTTATTATAAATTATTTGTAGGGTTTATGGTATCCCATCGATGATAGCACGCGTGAAGCTATCCACGCAGCATGGCAGGTGTCTATGCGTGACTGTTTCTGTCAGTTTTTTCACAATTTGAGAAGAGCAGTCATTAAGAAAGCTAGAGTGATAGAATTTGATGAGTCGTTTAGAACCCACCAACCAGAGTACATTTCATCTCACGTTTGGGATGGATTATGTTTACACTGGTTGGGTGGTGGATTTCAGAGGAGATCATCAGTGGAAGGGCAGAACTGTGAGAGATAAGAGGTAACACATCGAGATGGTAGACGTACATTCTGTATGAATAGAGAAAATCTGGTAAGTATATTTTTTAAATATTTTATATAACATTAAATATAAATAGTTTATTTTATATTTTTGTAGGCAGTCAAGAATCACGATATTACAGAGTTCAACATTTATTGGACGATTCACAGTGATCCAGCCACTGGAGAGATTAGAGGTGATCGCCAGCATCAAATTGTGGTTAGTATTATTTTTTTCAGTTTGTAAATTAATTACATAAAATATTTTCACCATTTTAATTTCAAATTGGAATTGAAGGGGTATTATGAGGCTGTATCCTCTCAGACGTAGGAGGAGAGTCAGGACGAGACGACTGAGTAGACCAGTGCCATCTATTTCGATGAGGCGGCATGGATGCAGGCGACACAGTATATCTTTGAGAAGGACCTAGTAGAGGGTATCAGCTCTCATTTGGCTCCTGATACTTATTAAGGTACTGTTGTGATGTCGCCGCCCAACTGGAGAGGAGCTCGTGGAGAGGCGTCATCTTCTGCCTCACAGTATCAGGAGTAGTTGTGAACTCTGTTTGAGCTTATAGAGAGTTTGCAAAAGTAGCATGAAGAGATGTGTCAGCGATAGCAGCAACATGAGGAGAAGATGTGTCGATGGAAGTAGCAGTAGAAGCAGCATCACAAGCAGATAAAGTATATGCATCGTATGAATCATTGTTTAGGGATGGAGTTTCCTCTACCATCTCCTACAACTCCTCCTCCTTTTCTAGAAGACGACCCCCTAGTGATTTTTTTTATGTTAAAAACATTTGAATTGACGATTTATTGTAATATGAATTATTTATAGTTTCTGACTTTTATATTGGTACAACTATTGCATAGTTTAATTTTTTTTTGATATTTTATTATTTATTATTAGTATTATATTTCGTAATATTTGTTTATTTTACTATTAATAATAACAGTTTTTATTTTATTTTTTTTTTGTTTATAAATATTGAGAATTGTAATACTTTTTTTATTTTTTATTGTTTGAAAAAAATTAATATTAATTTATTAATATTTATAATTTAATTAAATATATTTTTTAGTATTATATCTTATAATGTCTGTTTATTTTAGAAATAATAATTTTTAAATTTTTTTTTATTTTAATAATATTAATATAATTTTTTCAGTAATCATAATTTTATTAAATATTTTTTTATTATGTTTACTATTTGCCACGGGGCCTTTTACGATGGGCTCCTATTTCAAATAATTTAAATATAATTATTTATTATTAGTATTTGCGATGGGACGAGGGACCCATTGCAAATACTTTTTGCGACGGGCCCGTCGCAAAAGGTTTTTATATATATAATATATATAATCGGGGTCTTATTTATGACGGGGCAGTTCCCCGTCGCAAATAGTATATGTGACAGTCCATCGCAAAAAGTTTATTTATATATAATGTATATAATCGGAGGATTATTTGCTACATGGACTTGTCCTATCGCAAATACTAGTTTTTTGAGATGGGCTCAGCGCAAAAAAATAATATTTGCGATGTCGTTTTCTATAACGGGCTATTTGGGACGAGGCCCCATCTCTAAAGCCTATTTGAGATGGGATCCCATCGCAAATAGCCCATAACAAATACCTCTAATACCAGTAGTGAATGTACCCTATGATTCTTTTCGCTATTGTCACATGTTGTTCCTTCAGATTAAATTTAAAGCGAACTACTAAGCATGTTTAAAAGACAATATCTATTTGTGTCACCAACAAGTACAATAAGCTTCTAATGATTCTCTTTTAAATTATGGGATCATAGATGTCCCATCTTCATGCTTTCCCATTTTTTCCAACAATATTAAGAGTTGACATTAGTTTAGAATCATGCACATTTAATTCCATTAAGAAATATCTTGTATGATTTTCTTAAGAAATGAATGTTTATTCTGTCCCTTGAATATCTTCAATACCTAAGAAGTTTTCGAGTTCACCAATCATATAATTTTCAAATTCTAATTTCATTTCATTAGAAAATTCATCCACTTATCCATGTACACTTACTCTAAATATAATATCAACTATATACACTAGAACCATGACCTAGTCTTTCTAAGAATTATTCATATAAAGACTGTAATCCACTCCTCTTTTAAATTTGAGCTTCTTTAGATAATAATCCTAGAGAAATTCCAATGCATGTGGTGCATATTTGAAACCATATAGAGACTTATTTAATCTGAGAATGTTCATTTCATCATCACCAAGAAGAAATCCCACTTTTTGTTCAATATACAAGTCTTATTCAAGAACACAATTAAAAGAAGATTTTCTATCATCAATTTGATACACATTATAACCTTTTTGAATATCCATTTAATTAAATTATTTGATTTAATCTAGTCTATCCACTAGAGAAGTTATTTCGTTAACATCAACACCTTCAATCTACCAATATCCTTTACACACTAGTCATACCTAATTTTTTATCACATTTTCATGATCGTCAAATTTATTTTTGAAAATATACTTCATACCAGTCACATTGTGGGTTTTGGTTCTCTTAACTAGATCCCATGAATGGATATTATCAATTTAGCCCTATTCTTCATTCATGATCTGAACTCATGATTCATCTTTCATAGCTTCATCAAATGAGGATGGCTCCACAACTGAGAGGATTACAAATGGTCCATTATTCCTCATTCTCCTTGTCTTCATGGGTCTAGTTCAATCCCAAACGGTGTTGGATCGATCAATTTCGTCTATTTGATTTCACTTTCTGGGTTCAAAAGATTTTTATTTAGTAATGGTTTCCTCTTCATATTCTTCTTTTGAGTCAACATCATGATGTGATTCCTTGGTTTTTTCATTCCTTCCTCTACTTTTGTGTTTGAATCCTTTCCATGTCCACATATCATCATCAACCACATTAGAAGAATGATTTATTAAGACATTTGTGGTTTTATCTTTAATGATCTTCACATAACAACTCTCCATAATTTTTCATAGATTTTTATTGAAATATTTGTAGGATTTTCTACTAATTGAATATATGAGGAATATCTATTCATCGAGATCATCACCATTCTTGCCTTGATTTTCTACTTTGTTTTTTATAAATCATTTACTTCTAAAACACCCAAAAATACATCCAACATGGATTCCTTATATTCAAAAACTAATTGGGTGTGTCGGTTTTATACTATATGAATACCTATACGGTGTTGAATATAAATTTCATCTTAAACAACATATTTCTAGTAATGGAGAGATATATGACTCTCAATTAGAATTATTCTGGAAATACTATTCACCAATCAATTTTGGTGCTTAACAACTCCATTTTTATATAGAGTTCTCAAATCAGAAATCTTATGTTATATTTATAGTATCTCTAGGATATTTTCAAATTTAATGAATGAGTACTCCCCTCCAATTTCAGACCACAAAACATTGAATGTCCATATAGTTTCATTCTCGGCTATACGGTGATCATTTTTTATGCAGTCAAGCACTTGTTAATTCAATATGAATGAGATCAAGAATATATGGTTCTCTTTTCTTCATTGGATGATATGAACTTCACACCAACCTTTTACGCATGAAATCATCGTAATCATTCTTCCATTAATTCTTCTGATTTGGTATATCCATAACTATATTCAGTTTAGATATCTTTTCAATATCTTGTTTATTTATGTGAACCAACTTTATTTGTGGAAAGTTTTTCTCTTCTTCATCTTTCATGAAAGAAATTCCTTCTTTACTATCAACCTCATATAACTTTCTTAATATTCTACATCCATTCATGAGAGAATTACATGTTCTTCCCTTTATAGTTCACCCCTTTTGATTGAATTTCACCATAATTACTATGTTATAGATTTTTCTCACACTCAAGATATTATGATACGACCCATCAACATAATGAACCCTGATCCACTTCATATCACCATTGACCAATTTAGTATATCCGATGCCTTTGATCTTCAAGGCACCATTATTACTGAATATTACTATTCCATCGACATTTTTCGTGATATTTCCTAATAGGACTTAATTTTCTATCATATGGGTTGAGAATCCACTATCAAGGATCTAAGTACTAATGTTCTTTGTAGCATGGAGAGATACTTATGCAAGGTTGGATTGTTAATTTTTATTATTTTACTTCTATGAAATACTAGATTGAGTGAAGGAAAAATATAGAATTTAAAATAACTATTCTATGAGAGTACGTTCCTCATTTCATATTCTTTTACTAGTGGAGAAAACATGTTTTTAAGAGCAAAACCATCTAGTTGGTGTGTATTGAATTGTCTCTAAGTTCTGTAACAATTGTTGTTTCCATTCCTCCGCCTATAGTTAATAGATATATGGACAATGTTGGAACATTGAAAACAATATCCAAATAAATTTTTTCTTCTATAGGAATAAGGTCACGAATTCATTATTTTTGGTTCACTTCCTAGATCTTCCCTATTCAAGTATATCCATACCTCTTCACTGTATGACATGGTGTGTCCCAAATACCCATCTAATTGAAATTTCATAATTTAGAATTTCATTTCACATTTATTCCTTCTCATTTCAATTTTATTAAGAGGGTTTTTTTACTTATTCTCATCTCGTGATGCCTAAAAATAGTTTTTAGTTCTCCTTTCAGTTTGAATTGCGGGTTTCTTCTGGAGAAATTCAAGTGAAATTTCAACTATTCGAAAATTTAGCTTGCCCTAATTTTGACTCATTTTATATCTATTATTTGAAGTTTCGGCATTGAAATTGATAATACTATTACCCATGCATGTAGGTCATTGTTTATACAAAATATTTTCAACTCCATTAATAAAATGCCTACCTCTCTCCAGCATCTCAACATCTGAGAATTTCCCGAACTGTATATTATTATTTGTTTCCTTTGAGATTGATTCGCTTTTTATTTTACCCCTCAGAGTAACAACATCTTCCTCTAGGCCTATATTAGTCTTGGACTTATCTTCCAATATGGAGGTAAGGTAATTTATGACCTTTCCCTATTCTAAAATTCTAATTTTTATTTCCACTATGTTATCTATGTTCTCAAAGATTTATGACTGTACTTTCACAAATTCTTCATGTCATTCAATTTTAGCTTCAAGTTGATGAATATATTCTTATAAGTCTTCTATATTTTTCTCCACTTTATTCAACTCTTACATTGATTTTCATGATTACAAAAAGAATCCTTAAGTTTATCTTCAGATCAACATTAGTGGTCAACTAATTATCTCTAGCTTTATATTTTTATACTTATCTTTCTTCAATTGTACCCATCATTGAAGCATGGTTTCCTGACATAAATAATACTTCTTTCCTCTATAAATAATTCATTTTCATTGTCTTCTTCTTCACAAAAAAAAATATTTCATTCTAATTTTGTTCCATAATTGAAGTCTCTCATTTTGAAAAATATTTTCTATGGCTTTTGAATGTCTCTAGTTTTTCTTTCATCAACATAGTACTTTATGGCACACCGAGATACAATGTTCCCAACTATTCCAAAACAAAAACAATATAATGGTAAATTTCCTTCAAATTTTCGGGTTCCCTTTTATAATTTCATGGCAGTGAGAGAATGAATTTATTTTTCCTCATTATCTTCATCAATAGTATCTCCTGAAATTTTTAGTTTTCCCATGGCTATTAATGCAATTTATTTGCTTACACAAGTCATTGAATCTTCATGTTTGACTCTAATTTCATAATCCATCTAACTATTAAGAAAATAATCAAATAAATTAAAGAGATCCCTTTCCTCAAGTGATGACACCTGTGCATTGTAAAGATGTCGAAGCCTTATCGGGATATTCATTACAATATCAACGTCTTTGATTTCATCACCATGTCCTCATATTGCTCCAACAACTTTGGTAATTCAATTAATAATGTATATCCATTTTCATCTGGATGCATTTTTAGATCCTAGAAACTATAGTTAAAAACTTTGAGTTTCCCCTCCTTCACATTAATATCTCCTTAATATATGTTTTTCAGTTTTTCCAACATAAGCTTCTCTAACATACAACTCATCACTTTAGTTATATCTGATGAGAAAGAGCTTTAGGTAGGGAATTATATCGTTTGGAAGAAAAATCAATAATTTTCTTATCTGTATCAGCCATAGAAATACTAGTTGGATCGGAGTGTGTATTCCTTGTGCACTCATAAAAAAGATTTCTATTCCAAGAGATACTAGATGAGATCTCATCTTTATAATCCAAATCTGAATGTTTCTTCAATCAAATATGGGTTCTCCCATAAAATTCACTATAATCTCTATTATTTAAAAGAAGGGAATATTTAACACTAAAAATATTTACCCTCGAATACCACTTAAAGGACCCCATAATTCCTTTAGAAAAGAGGGGTGAATCAGGGTGTCATATTTTTTTTCTAAAATGAAGGATCTTATTCCCACAGTGGTAGAAACCTATTAAACCTATTTGATGTGAATTTTTAGAAAACAAAAAATCACATGTAAGAAAAAGACATAATAATTTTACTTGGTTCACCATGAATAGATACATATTAGAACAATAATCCTTTAGTTTTTTTTACACCAAAGGACAACAATGTTTAAATTTTTTTGTAACACCCAAAAATTTAATAGTGAGATATTTTCTTTAATGTAATTCAATAGCTTGCGCTACACGCAACACCATGTTTAAGTGCACCACGATGTTCCAAACTAGCTGTTCAAAAAGCAGTTATGAATAGAATTAACTGAATTTTGAATTTTATATACTATATATAAGTTTAACATCCATATTATGTGTTTATTAGACATAATATAAGAACAAATTCAATTTTTTAGATAAATGATGTATTTTTAAAAAAATTGAAATTTTACCGCCTTTTAAAGGTGAACCAATTTTAAATACAATTTTTGACACTTCAGTATATTAAATTGGCGGAAATAAACTTATTTTTAGAATAAGGAAATAGATATGTATTTTTGGTATATTTTATATGCTTTTCTGATAACTTTCGTATTTTGATGAATAATGAAAAATACTAAATTTTAATAAAAAACAAATTTTTTAATCAAAATAATTTATAGTGCTAAATTATATACTTGAATGGTTTTGATTTATATTTAGACTATATTTTTATCATTTATTACAATCTTGGTCATTGGAAGTATGTTTACATTTTAATTAGACATAAACACATATCAATCGTCGGATAGTTTTTACTTCTAAAAAACCAGCTTTCTGGTTTTAAAAATGACAATATTCATTAAATTATTTAATAAAAATTATATGTTTTTAATTTTATTAAATAGACATAATTATTTAATTTTAAATATCAATATTATCTTAGAGTTAATTTTTGGAATTTTTCTGGAAACATTAGATTTTTGATGAATAGTGAAAAACACGTCATTATTGTTTGAAACCGATTTTTTATTTAAAATATTATTTATTTTATTTAAATTTATTTTAAGTAAAAATAGATACATAATACCTATATAAATTCAATTTAATTCATTGGAGTCATTTTATAATAAGATTAGATGTATAAAATTCTATTGAACTTTTTACTTACTTTTACCCACCTTCTAGGCACATTTGAAAATTCGCATAAAATGTAATTTTACAGATTCTATCGATTTAAATTGAAAAAATTGAGAGAAAAAGTTGAAATTAGTCAGTAATATGTTGTTCAATAAGATAAAAATAATTTTTTTTGAACAAATACATTTGAATTCTATTTTCCACGGTTAAAAGTAAATAGGGTAATTAATGGTAAAAATGATATTATAATTACCTTAACACATGTCCCAATTCTATTGTATTAGTGTATTTCGATAGAAAATAACTTTAGGAATAAAATATGACCCTTTTTATCTACTTGGATTAAGTTAAGGACATTTATTATTATTTTATTTAAAGAAGAGTTAAAAGTGTAAAATTCAAAGTTTAATAACTAAACCATTTTTAATATGGGGTTATACATAAGATATATTCCACTATAAATATTCATTAGAAATATAAAATTATTTCATCCATAATTATATTTTATTTATAATTTCTATAAATTATATAATTAAATTTATTTATGATAATGTGAGGATGCAGTAATTACCTTATTGATGAACAATTAAAATAATTGATATTATAAATATCAACATATAAGTAGATTGATAATTTTAATGCATTCGAAAAATTTTATGTTAGGATTGATTTAATGAATTTTTTTAAAAGTAATAAAGTTTATATGACTTTATGAACAACAAAATACTGAATAGTGTCAAAATTTACAAAATTTAGTTTTTAAGAGAAATAATATTTTTTAAAATTATATAATGGTCCTAAAATATAATTTTCAGAAAAATGACATATATAATAATATATATGTTATTAATGAAGCACTTGGGGTTCTCGTGGTATTTTATAGTATGTTTATTAACCATATAATATAAAAATACAAGGACACATGGTAAATGTCAAACTATTTAACTAAGAGTAAAATCTAAAAGATTAGGTTAATATGGTAACCTAAACATATATAAAACCTATTGGTTGAGAGGTTTTTGACCCATAAACCCCGTATCCTCAAAATAAATTCATTTTTATCCATTATAAACCGAAAATGATTTTATAATAAAATAATATTTCAAGCTTTTCCTAATGTGACCCTCACCTCTCTTATAAAAGGGAACTTCCTCTTCTCATAATTTCACACATCCAAATTCATTTGGCTCAGCCATAACCTAGAAAATTATCCTTCCAAATACTGTCAATTCATCCTAGAGGCCTTCCATTGATCATAAATCCATCCTATGGATCCCTTTTGAACAAATCAAAAGGAAACACCCAACGAAGGGGAAATAATTTAATCACCTCTTTTAAAGTTATCGTATTCTTCCATGTCCTCTTTCATTGTTTTTTTCATACCAAAATAATGAATCTCTTACCTTCTACATACTATGATGTTATTATAAATATGTTACATCCATATTAATTATTCTATCTATCCAATGAATGACAAAGTCACCATACATGGGTACATACGGTTTACCGTCTCCACGTCGCGGTGTAGTTGTTATTCAACACATTCAATATTTTGATGGGTATAATAATGATGTATAATTTGTTTAAATAATAAATATAACATATTCATTATCTGGTATATATTATATTACATCCAATTATATATTATTTTACCTTCAATTTAATGATATTGTCACTCGTGCGTACGTACGGATTACTGTCTCCACAAACGCGATTATATTCATTCTCCATCATAACCATTCAAGAATAATTTTCATTTTATGATTAAAAATAATGTTTAAGAACTTAATATAATTCATGATATTGATCAAATACATCCTATCCATAACAAACATGACTTACATAACAAAAAATATAACCAGAAACAAATCAGTTAACACCCGAAACAATGATACTACTAAAATATTATTAACAAAGCAATATTAGAAGATCATATATGATATCATATTTATGTATGTGGTTATTTTATAATTTAATTACAATGATTTAAATATTATTCAGGAGTTTAAGAAAACCTCTATTAAGTAATAGTACAGGGTAAGAGGTTTTCATCTCACTTCATTTTCCTATGAGATTCATGCTATATTGACACTATTTCATTTTGTCTGGTGTATGTACTACCCATGATTATAGTATTTGAGTAATATACATTATTTTATGTCTATTTACATATTAATTGTATGATACTTCTTTCATAGGGTGTATGTTTCGTAATTTACCAAATCGGTAAGGGAATTTCTAATTTTGATTTCCACTCTTTAGGTTTCATGAAAACTTCATTGATTATTTTACTCCATGATTATGTGTGAAATAACTATTTATTTATTTATGTCATAATTTACACTCTCCTTTGTGTGGATATAATTTTGATACAATTAATAATTCAATTTAAAAATTCTCAAGTCATCGATATGAACTTGATAAGAGTAATCTTAACTCAATTTCCATTAATTGAGTTAAACATCCAAGTAATTTGTGTTGTTTTTACAAGAATATGTGTGAATGTACAATGATTGATTTACACTAAATATCAAATCATATTGAGAGTATTTATATTTTTCACACATAATTATGTCATTTATTCATTCTTAACCTTAGGATATAGTCTTTATAAAGGATTTTATGTCAACTTACATTCCATTGAGACTTCTTTGTTGTTATGCCCCAATTCACTTTTATATGTTGTATACACTATAATTTGATGTAGAATATCATGAATCCCTTTATTCTCATGATATTATAAAGATTTTTTTACCTCAATTATTTGTATTCAAGTGCCTTTCATTTGGTTAGAAACTCTAAATAAAATACCATTTTAAATATTTTAAATATTTATTCTTCCAAATCAAGATCATTAATGTCAATGTTTAAAAAATGGTTTCAAGGATTTATTTATATGGACTTTAGTGTTTTAAAATTATACTTATTTCAAAAAAAAAAAATTGGGTATGGGACTCTTTGATTCAAAAATCTATTATAAACGACTTCTTGATAAATAGTGAGACTTTTAAAAAATTTCAAGAAAAAGGGGATATTTTTATCAAATAGTTTTAATCATTATTTTCATATATGTCAATATCCTTAATTTTCCATAATTGAGGTTAATATCATCTATATTCTATTGAATGAGTTATTTTTGACTGTGGATGTGTTATTTTTATACCATTCATGGTTTGTGATTGGAATATTGACATTGCGTATGTTAGTTCTAATAAAAATGTTTAGATTATGTTTTAACCTTTTCATATGAGGAATTCATTGGACATAGTATGTGACGGGTGGAGCCCGTTATATCTCCTCGATGCATCAGTAGGTCTCATAAAGAAAACTAGTGTCTTGGCATAAGGCCTTGACAAAATTTTATTCGTAGTCTTAGCAAAAGACCTCAACTGTGTGGTTATGATGTTTGGCATTATGCATTCCATCATTATGAAATTATCTATTGATATTACATGCAATTATTCGACTAATAGAATATTCATGTGAATATGTAAATGACATTATTTGATTTATATTTTGTATATTATGCTGAAATCTTTTTTAAAAGGATTTGTTTTAGTCTTATACATTACATTAAATTTTTATGCTTATTAATGATCATTTCTTCTATATTGTTATCCTTACTGAGCATCTGATCTCACTCTATTCTTATCTTTTATTTCTCCCAGGATGCAAATAATTATATTATGATTAACCTGTAGAAATAGGATAAGGGATATAATATTTTTCAAAGGGGACACAATTTTGTTTTTTGATTTACTGATGTAATGTCAAACTTGTATATGTATCTAGTACTTCCAAGGGTACTAAACTGATCAGTATTTTGGGAAATGATTACATGTGTCATGCCAATGTTATGTAATAATGCACCAAAACTGGTTAATTGAGGTCGAGGAGTTATAGTATAAATCAATGAACGTTTAGTATAAACCCTAGAACCTAGATTTAGAAACACTATGATTATAAAACACTACCCTATGATAGAATTTGAAAATTAGTATAGAAGAACATCTAAAAAATTGGTAATGTAAATATTATATGGGATTTACAAGAAATAAATTCATGTCTGGATACGATAAGGTAGAGGCAACTCTGTCACAGATGTACTTAGGAGTGAAAACTCTGAAAAGGAGTTTTGGGCTTGACTTGGGGTATCATGGTACAGGAAAATGGGCCCTACTGCACTCTTGGTTATGATACTCCCAGGGGATATGCTTATCACAATTCACATTTCCTTTAGAAAAAGAATTGAATTATTTTAATATAAGATGATAATAAATAACCTTGGTTAATTCTAAGATGTTTTAGATTTAATATAAGGTGTCATGATATTCTCTAAATGATTTTATGAATCACACAATGCTTTCTTGTGTTAGCCAATGGCTGGATTCCAAGGAAGTCATAGTAACATTGAACATGATGTACATGGTGGGAACGGTGGTGGAAATGAGAAACAAAAAGGAATTTTGATAGGTGTAAAAGATATCGTGTTCATTCCAAATTAGTTTTCCAAAAATATAATCAATAACATATATATTAACCATCTCCCAGGCTCAACCAAGAAGAGAAAGGTGGTGAATGATAAGAGCTCCAGTAGTGGATACCATGAAGGAAAGAAAGATAAATTTAAATCATGCAAGAAATGTGGATGGAGACACCTCAGAAATTGCCTCAATGGTACAATGAAATGTTTTATGTGTGGTAAATAAGGATATAATATAAATAATTTCTGAATAAAAATTAAGAGTACTATGGAAGGAAATAAAAATAATCCCAATAATCCATTTACAATCATTTTCTATAAATGTAGGGGACCTGGGAATTACCTGAGTGAATGTACTATTCTATAGGATAACCTATTGGTCAAGGAAGAACCTATGTAGAAATAAATTGATGAAAAAATGTTTAAAATTATTAATGAACTTTGTTTATGGGATTAAATTGGAAGACTATTATCTTGTATGTGTAACCATGCAGTTTGATCTATGAAAATGCTATCTGAGGAAGAATTATCTTTTCTAATGTAGATATAGTTATAATGAACCATTTAGGATTACATGATCCTTTAATTTGAGGAAATAAAAGGTTACTAATTTTTGGATGAAAATGCGAGGTATGAGATAACATTTGTGGTTAAATTATTTTATGGTTATAATGTGAAATTTATCTCGTTTTGGGAATGTTATAAAATATATTTTTTTGAAAAAGGACAACACGCAGACAGTGTGACAACCCGTCGCGTCACAAAAAATCTACGGGAATCGAACTCACAAACAGAGTGCGATTTGGATTTATATCCTACCACTGGATTTCATGAAGTACTTGGTTAATGTGACTAATTTATTTTAGTTAAATGGTTTTATTGATCAATAATAAGTTGATTTGGTATCTAATGTTTTTTCAAATGGATATCATTAGTATTGAAAATTGATCTGGTGATTAATTGATAAATGTTATTTTGGAAGATGTATGCTCTATTGGAAACACTATATGCATAATAAAATAGAATACTATAGAATTTCATTTGGGGAGTAATGATGGAATTTTTTATTTTGGAAGAATCTATGTTTTTTATAGATATTCACATTATTAATAGAAACAATTAACCTATCATAGAAAATATGTGATTTGGTTAATTACACTTTTATATGAGACTTTAAGAGTAGTTGATGTTCATTGGAGATATATGTTATGATTTACTATGAAATACTATGTGATTAAACTCTTCTAAGTTTTGGGATTCCATCTTAGTTTGGATTATATTGAAGGATTTTAAGGACAATGTTTTATTGAATTGTATTTATTGAAAGTTGTGTATTGTTTGTTCAATTTTGGAAATTAATATTAGTATTTATTTCTATAAAGGATTATCAATTTTAGGGATCATCTGATCTAGTACTAACAAAATTTTTTTGGGTTGATCTCTAAAGACAAGGTAAATATATAGTTCATCCTTTGTGTATTATGTGATTCTCTAGAAGTTGATTTTAGCACTTATGGTGTGACCAATTCATCTTGAATACTCATCCTTTTGATAAAAGATGAGTTTTTGGTAGAAATTTATAAAAGGATGAAACTCTACTTAAAAATTAAGTATATACCATTATGTTCTTAGTCAATCTCATAAATAAATTCCTCAACTTTATGAAATGGAATTTTAACCAAAAAGCATTGTTCGTTTACTTTTCCTACTAGGAAACTAAGGACCGTTTAACCCATAACAAGTTTGTGGTTTTTGGGTTTTTAAAATTATCATGATCATTATTTATATCAAATTCTACCATAACATGATGCTTAGTTTATATTCCATATCTATGTTTTCCAATATGGAATCCTAGTATGGGTTATCTCGGGTGACCATTGTACTTGTCTTTATTTATTTTAAAGTAACAGTTTTATGAACTCTTTTTCTAACGTGGGACATTCAATGAGGTTCCCAAGACAAATTTTAAAATTGTGAGGACACAATTTTTAAAAGGGGGGATGAATTTAACACCCAAAGATTTAATAGTAAGTTATTTTCTTTAAAGTAATTCAATAGATTGCGCTACATGCAACCAAGAGTTCGAGCACACCACGACCTACCAAACTAGACATTCAAAAAGCAGTTATGAATAGTATTAATTGCATTTGGAATTTTATATACACTATATAATTTTAACATCCATATTATGTGTTTCTTAGACATAATATAAGACCAAATTCAATTTTTTTGATAAAAGATATATTTTTCAAAAAATACAATTTTACCACTTTTAATGGAAAACCATTTTTAAATCCAATATTTGACACTTTTATATATTCAATTTGGCTAAATAAATGTATTCATTAGTGGAAGGAAATAAAAATAATGTTTGGATAAATTTTCTATGCATTTCTGATAACTTTTACAATTTGATGAATAGTGAAAATACTAAATTTCAATTAAAAATAAAAATTTTAATCAAAATAATTTATAGTGTTAAATTATATATTTGAATGGTTTTGAGGTATAATTATACTATATTTTTTGTCATTTAATCCAATGTTTGTCATTGGAAAGGATTTTACATTTAAATTGGACATAAACACATATCAATCTTTTGATAGTTTTTACTCCTCAAAACCCCACTTTCTTGTTTTGACAATAGGAATATTTTTAAAATTAATTAATACAAATTCTATATTTTTAATTCAGTGAAATATATATCATTTTTTAATTTCAAATATCCAAATTATATTCCAATGAATTTTTGGTATTTTTCTGAAAACATTAGATTTTTGATGAATAGTGAACAACCCTATGTTATTGTTTAAAACTGACTTTTTATTTAAATAATTATTTTTTTAATTTAAATTTATTTTAATTCAAAATATATATATAATACCTATATAAATTTAATTTAATTCATTGAGTCCTTTTATAATAATATTAGATGTATAAAATTTTATTGATCTTTTTACCGTCTTTTACCCACCTTCTAGGAACATTTGCAAATTTGCATAAAATGTAATTTTACAGCTTCTGTGGATTGAATTTCAAAAATCCTAGAGACACGGTTTACATCAGTACGTAAAATTTGGTTCAAAAATATAAAAATAATTTTTGGTGAATAGTAACTTTTGAGTTTTATTTACCACTGTTAAAAGTAAATAGGGTGATTAATGGTAAAAATGATATTATAATTACCCTAAAACAAGTCCTAATTCTATTGGATAAGTGTATTTAGAAAAAATCAACATTAATAATAAAATATGATCCTTTTTATCCACATGGATTAGATTACGGACATTTTTTATTATTTTATTTAGAGAATAATTGAAAGTGTAAAATTCAATGTTTAATAACAAAACCATTTTCAATATAGGGTTATGCATCAGATAAATTCGACTATAAATATTCATTAGAAAGATAAAAATATTTTATACATCATGGTATTTTATTTATATTTTTTATACATTAAATAATTAAATTTATTTATGACACAATGATGATGCAGTAATTACCTTTTTAATGAACAATTAAAATAATTGATATTATAAATATCCAAATAAATGTAAATTGATACTTTTAATGCATTCCAAAAAATTTATAGGTTGATATGACATTTTAGGGTTTATTTAATTATATTTTTTATGTAATATTGTTGATATGACTTAAATAAAAACCAAATACTAAATAGTGTCCAAATTGATATAATTGAGTTTTTAAAACAAATAATATTTTTTAAAATAATATATTAGTATTAAAAATATAATGTTCTGCCAAAGGACTTATATAATGATATATATGTTTTTAATGAACCAATTATGGTTCTCTTGGTAGTTTATAGTAAGTTTATTAACCATATAATATAAATATACAATGAGATATGGTAAATGTCAAACTATTTAACTAAGAGTTAAATATAAAATATATGGTTAATATGATGAACTAAACCTGTCTAAAACCTATTTATTGAAGGTTTTTTGACCCATAACAACCTTATCCTCTAAATAAATCCATTTTATGCCATTAGAAGCCGAAAATGAATTTCTAATAAAATAATATTTCATGCTTTTCCTAAAGTGACCATCACATCTATTATAAAAAGGAAATTCCCATTCTCTTAATTTCACACCTCCAATGCCATTGGTCTCTACCAAAACCTGACCACATATCCTCCCATGAACCTTCACCTAATCCTAGAGACCTTCCTTTGATTGGAAAGCCAACCTTTGGAGCCTTTTTGATCCAATCAGAAAGAAGCACCCGAAGAATAGGTAATAATTTTATCACCTCTTTCAATGTTATCTTTTTTTCCACTTCATCTTTCTCTATTTTTTATACCAAAATAATAAATCCATTACCTTCTATATATTTTGATTTTATTATAAATATAGTAAAATCATATTCATTTTTCTGTCCACCATATGAATGAAAAGTCACCATACGTGCGAACGTATGACTTACCGTCTCCACGTCGTGGTGTAGTTATTATTCATCACTTCATTATTTGGATGGGTATAATAATGATGTATAATTGATGTAAATAATAAAAACAACATGTTAATTATTTATTATATATGATATGACATCCAATTATATACAATTTCACTTTAATTGAATGATTTTGTTGCTCGGGCGTACGTACGGATTACCGTATCCACGAATGCGATGAGATTCATTCCCCATCGTAACCATCAAAGATTAATTTTAATTTTATGATTAAATATAATATTTATGAACTTAATATAATTTTGTATATGAATCAAATACATTCTATTCATAACAAACATGACATACATAACAATACATATAACAGAAATTGAATCAGTTAACACCTGAAACAATGATACTACTAAAATATTGTTATGAAAGAAATATTAGAATATCATATATGATATCATATTTATTTATGAGGTTCTTGAATAATTTAATAACAATTACTTAACTATTATACATTAGGTTAATGTACCCTCGACTAAAGAAAAGTACAAGGTAAGGGGTTTTCATCTAGCTTCTTATTTCTCTGAGATTCATGCTATATTGCCGATATTTCCTTTTCTGTGGTGTATGTACTTCCCATGATTGTATTATTTGTGTAATATAATTTAATTTATGGGTACTTTAATATTCATTGTATGATCATTCCTTCATGGTTTGTATGTTTCCTAAGATACCAAATCAGTAAGGGAATTTCTAATTTTGATTTCCACTCAATGGGTTTTACGCAAAATTCATTGATTATTTTACTCCAAGATTATGTGTGAAATCACTATTTATTTATTTATGACAATATTTACACTCCCCTTTTTGTGGATATACATTTGAAACACATAATCAATCCATTTTTAAATTCTCAATTAATCGATATGAACTTGATAAGAGTAATCTTAAATCAATTTCCATGCATTGAGTTAAACTTCCAAGTCATTCATGTAGTTTTTACAAGAATATGTGTGAATGTACTCTAATTGATTTAAACTGAATATCCAATAATATTGAGTGTATTTATATTTTTCACACATATTTATGTCATTTATTTATCCTTAACTTAAGGATACAGTCTTTATAAGGGATTTTATCCCAATTTACATTCTATCGAAACTTCTTTATTCTTATGAGACAATTCCCTTTTATATGTTGTATATACTATACTTTGACATAGTATATCATGATTCCGTTTATTATTATGATATTATAAATATTTTATTACCTCAATTATTTGTATTCAAGCGTCTCTCATTTGGTTAGGAACTCTAACTAAAATATCATTTTAAATGTTTTAATGATTTATTCTTTTAAATCATTCTCATTAATGTCTATATTTTAAAAATGGATTTAAGGATTTATTTATATGAACATGAATGTTTTAAAATTAAAATTAATTTTTAAAGTTTTAATTTTTTATGGGACACTTTTATTCAAAAATCTATTTTAAACGGATTCTTGATAAATAGTGAAACTTTTAAATGTTTTCCAGAAAAAGAGGATATTTCTCTCAAATAGTTTTAATAATTATTTTCATCTATGTAAATATCCTTCATTATTCTTTATTGTGGTTAATTTATTCCATATTGTATTGAATGAGTTATTTTTAACTATGTATGTGCTATTTGTATACCATTCATGATTTGTGGTTGGAATATTGACATTTCGTATGTTAGTTCAAATATGAATGTTTAGATTATGGTTGAGCATTTTCATATGAGGAAAGCATTGGACTTAGTAATAGATGGGTGGATCCTGCTATAGCTCCTCGATGCATCGATAGGTCTCATGAGACAAACTATTGTATTGGCACAAGGACTTGACAAAATCTTATTTGTAGTCTTGGCATGAGGCCTTGACTATGTGGTTATGATGTCTAGCATTTTACATTCAATCATTATGAAATTAGATATTGATATCACATGCGATTATTTTTCTAGTATAATATCCACTTAATAAGTAAATGTAATTATTTAATTTATATTTCCCATATTATTATAAAATTTATGTTTGGAAGACTTGTGATTTAGTCTTATACATTGCCCTAAATGATTTTACTTATTTATGATAGTTTATGATATATTGTTAACCTTACTGATCATCTGAGATCACCCCTTTTTTTGTTTTATTTTCTCCAGGATGCAAATTAGTATATTACAATTAACCTACAGTAATATGCTAAGGGATATAAGAGTGTTCAAAGGGGACACATTTTTTGTTTTTTAATTTCATGTTGTAATGTGAAACATATGTATGTATCTAATACTTCCAAGGATACTAAACTGATCGGCCTTTCGGGACATGATTATATATATCGTGAAAATGTTATGTAATATTGGACCAACTCTGGGTAACTAGGGTCGGGGAGTTATAGTTTTTGAGTACAATAGTTTAGCACAATCACCCCATTCCCAGAACACCACCTTTACAAGGTTATAAGGATAACACATTGCATCCCTCAGATAACTTTAATTGACCCCTTTCTCACTACATTGGGAAGAATCTGAACTTAGTTTATCTAGATAATGTTCACTTAAATTTATTATAATTAAATCATGCTTCCTCAACTATAGATATATGCTCTATTTAAGATTCATTTTCTACCCATAGATGAAGTTCACTTTTCCACGTATAGATAGTTCATGAACTGCTCCTCTGTATACTGGACAACACCACGTACTTCGTGTATACTGCATACATTCTCAGTATCCCGAACTTGTGAACCCCCTCTATGATCCAGCTTCTCATTCTACCTCCATAAACTACCATCCATGAATATTCCTTGTCCCTTATACTGCCTCCACTCTGCGAACCGTCTCCACTCTGCAAACTATCTCAACTTCCTCTCTACATACTGCAAGAAATCCACACACTGAGTTCTTCCTCCATATACTTTCTCTCCAATGCAGACATGTCTTCCTGCAAATTTTTCTATACTACACCGAATTCAAATTAAAATTTTAGTTAAATTCATTTTGGGGTTCTCATCCAATGAAATACTTCCAAATTATTTTGAATATCTCTAATATTTTTTAATCTCAGATCCACCCAAAAACGAGGGAGTTAGTGATCCTTGTATTGAAAAATATATCTTTATAATCCATTGAACCAATATTTACCAAATCTTCATTATAGCACCACCTTCACTACGTACCGCACATCTCCCGCAAATCATTTTCCTTATGGGGTCGGCGTACCGCCATTCTCTCTACATGGTAGCACAAATCACAGCCCTGTTTCTGTAAACGACACCCTTCACAGTTTCTCGAAACTCCACCTCAATTTCAAAAATAAAATTCCATCCCAAAAACTGTTATTCTTTCTTCATACAATGATCCATCCCATAAAAAACAAGTCTTCACTTCATCCCTCTTTCACTCCGATAACCATCCCTCTTACGCGGTACACATACCGTTCACACTTCATTGTTCTTGGTTCTCTATTCCACGTACCATGATTCATGATATGAGAATAGTACCATGAACATTGTTTGTGGTCTACGATTTCTTTTATGAAACTCTTCCTTTTCCAAACAAAAAAACTATTTATTTTAAGGCAAAAAATTTGTAAATCCATTGGAAAATGTGCCACCTTCAATACTGCTTTTATCCTCAATAATAAGATCATATTCCTTAAAAAATTCTTGATCAACCCAATGTGGATTAACAAAAAACACAACCCATACTCCATTTCTAGCAATGAACAATATTTTTTCCAATAGTTTCCACTATATAAACAAAAGAGTTCCAAAAACATAAGTTTTTACAATCATAAAATAAAAGAAACCACACACCATCCCCTAAAAATAATGACCATAAATTTACATAATGGAGATTTACATAGTCTGCATTTCATTTCTGATGTGATACTCTACTATCCACCTATTCCATGTTATTTATTAATGAAAACATAGAAATTATGATGTAATGGATATATTACATATATTCTATCTTTACATTTCTTAATAAATATATTTATATGGTTTCCACATGTTCCCCCTATATCTTCCTAGATATATGTCTATTTTTATTTCACATAATTAATATAATTCTATCATGATAGGGTACTCATGTCCTTATATAAGGGGTATAAATAATAAATCCATAACTTTTTCATACCTAAGTATATCCAATAATAATATTCAGTTGTGTCAAAAGTATTTTCCTAACTAGGATTCATGTTCTCTAATGTTTGAATTAGTAAACCTTTCACAGAAAAGCATTTTCATTTACACATTTTTATAAAGAAAAAAATTACTAACAATAATATAATTTCGGTTCAAATTATTAATCTTTCAGAGGGTGAATTGGAGTAAAAAAAATTAATATATATATAATAAATAATTTTATAAGTATATGTTCGAAATAGTTAGATTGAATTAGTAAAAATGTGGAACGAAAATTAAACAAGCCCAAATTCAACACATAATTATGGTAATTAAACCAAATGGAATACAAATAAAAATATTGATACAATGAAATAGAGTTCTAGATGATTATTTTTAAATTATTTTAAATGATACAATTAATGTATATAAATTGTTTTAGTAATATAAAATCCATACATTTAATCCATAGTGGTAGGAGGATCTGTTCTCATATCCAAGGGGTAAATATTCAGATACCATGGAACATAATTAATTTAACTTTTCATATGATACATTTCATAAACTCATATAAATTTGATAGAATTCGTTAGAACAAATATCTATTATCGGCCTCCTCTTTTATCACATGATAAAAAATAATTACTTTCCCTATAAATCATCAAACTATACATTTTGAACCATAAATATCTATTCCTAGAATATGTATGATCGCAATGGAACTAATAAAAAATTACAAAAATAAATTATATATTTATTATCATAAATTAATTATATAAGAGAGCTATGAAAAAATTATAAAAATTTAAGTACACAAAGCATTGAGGTAGTGGAAAAAAATTAAATTAATTTTTCTTAATGTTTCATAATTTTATCGATCTATCCTCAAATCCATGGCTTCAATTTAAAATTGAGGACAAAAAAAACACCCCAATAATAAACTATTAGTTCTTAAGTAACTTTTAAAGAACTTGGAATACTCAACCATATCTTTCATTAGTTGTAGTTTATATGACTTCACGAAGTTCCATATTATATATAGTTTTTAACATATTAACAGAACATCTGTTTTGAAAGTTAAAACTGCACAAAAAAATCTAATATAAAATATATAAATATAAAAAAATTATGATATTGTGATTTATAAAAACTATATATCTAGAGGAATTCATTTTTGGAAAAATAACTAAATCGGTTTTGTAAAATTAGATAATTTGGAAACTAAGTCCTAGAAATGTTTCATTATTTGATATATTGATAGAAACATTTTATTTTTCAAGGATTGAAATTAGTGTGTGGTTTTCAAATTCTAGAATATCATCCACAATGTGGAGATTCTTCAGTATGATGAGAACTAAGTTGAATAAGTAGATGGAGGAATTAAATAACACATTCCATGGTTGATTTGAATAGAGACTAGGTGATTCAAGATTGTTATAGGTGCATAGATATTCATGTGGTATAAGGAATATATAGATTGGATGAAACTAATCAAGTATTAAAAATTATATTTCCCAATGTAGTGTATTTATTGTGGATTTTGGAAGCCCATGATAGAGATTTTGAAATGAATGTTCTGTAAGTGTATCATCCTCAGGGGTTATTGATAATTCTTAATCCAATTCTACATTTTCTAGTTTCCCTCTATCTATTCTTAATTTTATGATATTATTAATCTAGTAATATTAATATTCCTATGTAAAAAACTATTTATATTTTTCTCTTTCTAGTGGACTCATAGAAGTTTGTCTGGCATGATCTATCTTATGAGTTGCCACATTTCCATCTAGTCACCCTGAATCTACTCAAACATTTTACAAAAAAGGATCATCAAATAATAGTTATATAGAATATAATTTAACCGATAATTTTCTACTTTATTAATTTGGTATGCATCATAGAATTATCATCCTGATAAAAGAGTTTAAATTGTCATTTGGCGATATTCAGATTACTATTTTCAGGGATCTTCATAAGAATATTTCTGACTAAAATGGATTTCACTCCATGGTATGACATTTAATTTCTATTTATCCAGTGATACATTATTTTAACATTGATAATCATAATCATAATTTATATCTATCTGATTTACCTCATACTTCTCTATTTATTAACACATTTATCATTTACATCTAGTAATCTTCATAGATTTATTCTTCTTTGTACAACATCACCTCCATGGCTCCGTATCTTTGAAAATTATGCAGTTTCTAAAAACACCATTTTATAAATAAAAATTAGAAATTAACCCCATCAATAAACAATATTAGAAAAAATTATCTTGGACCATGGTAAAATTTTCATAATCATAGGGTTCTCTTATAGTTGAAATTATTCCATTAATTTCATCATAAATTCCAACCTTTCATGAAATAAAATTTCATTTTAAGAGAATTTCACATATTCATAATGAAATACAAAAATTTAAAAAAATACCAAAGGAAAAATCATTTTCAATAAACTACAAAGAACTTATTTTAAAATCAATCTATTTCATTAAATTCATTTTTTTCACCAAAAAATTATTTAAAATGAAAAGTCAAACTGAAAAATTCATGAAATAAAAATATATGATTCAACCAAAAAGCCTGAATAAAACAAGAAAACACAAATAATTCCCTATAAAATGAACATTAAACAATATTATAATCATTTTTTGTTTTTATGTTGGTCTAAATAATAAATATTTAGGAAAAATATAACTGCAGATATTTTTTTCTCTTGGATTGTAAAACCATATATCTACCACTAAAATGGTTTTTTTGTAAAATCTCCATAAGCTGCATAATGGTTTATATGGAGAGTGATCTAATAATAAATATATTATTCCTCTTACACTTCCACCATAATACAATACAAGATAACTAATATCATGAATATACACATTATGGGTCATAATAACATCAAAATAATGAAGAGAAAACTGAAAATAAATACTCAAATCATGAATACCCATAGAAGCTAATATTTCGTTTTAAAATGTGGTGATTAGAAAAATAATCATGACCTAGTTCTATGTTTTAATGGTTTTATTATTTTTACTACCCTATAAAAACCAGATAAAAATAGGTAATAATGATTAAATTTAATAATAAACCATCCCCAGCAGAATTAACCTATTTCTCTAGTCTGGTTCACCAGATGGCTCGAATATCATTACATATTTCTAAAAGTTAGAGAAAAGAACCATGGTATAAAAACAAGAACTTCTGGGAAGTATTTAATCAAATTAAAAAATAAAACAGTGGTAGAAATCTAATAAAAATTCATCATGCAATTCCCATAAATTGGATACAATGCATAAAGAATGTCAAAAACAAATAAGTTAACTATTAAATCATCCATAACAAAAATAAATAGTTCAATGAGGAAAAATTAATAATAGTAATCATTATAATTCTTGTGGATATCAAATCTAAAAAAAGGAATTCACAAAAATAATATAAAGTGCAATCAAATAAATCACAAAAAAATGAATATATGGAAAACCCACTATAATCGACCAAATTGATTATTATACAATTATCATAAAAAACCTAAATGATAATAAATCTCTCCATGTGACCTACAGTCACTCACTATATCAAATATTTCCATAAATGAACTACCAATACTATATTTATCTATATACATCAACATGATTACCTATTTGAAAAGAATATATTTACATAAATACCCACAAATGTGTGTGTGAAGGGTGTGAGATAAATAGTCCTAATATGATTTCACCAATGTCTATATAAACTCATTTCAGAAACAAATTTCTTAAATTTTATTCTGAGATTTAATTTTTTAGAATAATATGATTTTTAAAAAAGTCCCTAATATAAATTACTCATATATTTTTTCTGTAAAGAGGATATTAAATCATTTTAATAAGGTGTGTTGGATCGCCACTTAGTAGGTGATTTTATTTTTAATACTAAAATAATGAATTTTATGTTTATGAAGAAATAAAAAAACAGTTTACTCATTTTAAAACCTTCTCAATATCACATTTACAAGACAAGAAGTTATTTTCCCTAGAGATTATTATTTTGAATCCAACATTGAATACCATTTCTAAAATATTATTTACAATGAAGATACCACCCATTCCATTAAAAACACACTATCATACAATTTTTTAATTAGTTTAAAAAAACCTAAACATTATCAACAAACAAAATAACATTGAATGACACCTATATTTCAATAAATAATAAAAAAATCAATAGAAACCAACAACATGATTTTATATCATCAAATTGAGAGGTATGGGGTAAAAACAAGGTGTGTGATTGGATCACCTAAATAATATTCTAAATAAACTAAACATCATTGGAAACTCACTATTATCTAGTCTAGAATGATATTATACCTAGTTATTGGGTTACTAAGGCATTATCTATATCTTGAAAAAAAATCATTCAATATTATTTTCCCAATATTTCCACTTAGAAGCCTCTAGGACGGAGAAAAATTCCTAGGTAACTATGTAAAGGTAACATATTTTTTCTCATATGTATCTAGTTACCCTTATGATGGATATAGAAAATTATTTTTACCCTAACACATCATTATTTAACCTTATACTACTCTAGAGTACCCTTACAGAACATTATCTAGCATACAAAACTCTATATGCAACCTTACATTGAATACTTTTACCCATACATAACCTCTAGGAGTTAAAATTTATGTTTACATAAATCATGACTTAACCTAGCAAAACTCTTGGATACCCATACACAACTCAAAATGTACGTATATATAGCATCTTATATATACTCTTTTTTCTTATTTAATAAACATTACCCTTAAAAATTGTATAAATATATGTCTTACCTTTATGTATGTCCTAGAAAAATCATCTAGTGTTACCCAACACTTGGAAATAGGGTATTTACATTATGAAACCTATCAAAAAGTGCCATTATATTTACATAACACTATTAAAATACAATTTACAATAATGAAACACCTTAAAAGTAATATTAAGAGTTATTTTTATTAATAAAATATTTTTACATAATAAGACTTATGAATATGAACAAAAATAGATTTTTAGGATAATTTAAAAAAAGAGGATTTTTTAATTCCCCCCCACCTCTAATGTATTATAATATATGTGAATTTTTTTAGTGACCTTTTTCAAAAAAACTCAATACACTGATATAAAATTTTATATATTATATAATGATAGAATATAACTGGTTAACCTAAACTAGAAATTACCATGGTATATAAGAATGGAAATATTCTCCTCTAAAAACCACAAAATAAATAGAGGAAAATAAATTCGTATTTTATCAGAGACAATTGAGGTACCTATCTTCCATTTCCTAGATCTTTATGAGTCACACAATCCCTGACATCCACCACTCTATGATTACTAAGAGGATCATGAGTCATATGGTTTTCTAACCCTTTTGTGGTTTACACCTATTATTAAGTCCAGGTTTTTGACTTAGTTAAGGGAACCCTTGAATACCTATCATAGAACAACTTTAGATAACATATCTTCCAAAATTGGTGAGAAATAGTGAAATAATGGGACATTATTTTGAGAAATGTATATTATTCCCATTATTGTATCACATAGAGATGGCACTTCTATAAAAGTAGTTGAAAAATCGTGGATCTCCATTGACTGGTGACTACCACTTTGGCATCTATCGTGTATAATCCTCATCGTTTTCTAATAATAACCGATAAGAACCATGATGGAGAAGGGACTTTTCAGTTCACTAAAAGTAGGAATAAGATTAGAAGATCTCTATTTATTGACTCATTTCATTTTAATAAGTTCTTGGTAAAGAAATTTAGAATTGGTCATCAGATAAATTTTTTTAACCATTATCCATAGATCTAGGTGATGTAAAATCATGAACGCGGTTTCTTTTTTAGCATCACTAGACACTAGTATAAGAAATATGTGAAATAGCATGGTAAATTGTACCGAATAGAAGTAAAGAAATATATTACCCTTATACAGGTCCATTAAATCAAGATCATGATCATGATTTACTGATTTTAGAAAGAACTCCATAAAAAATATAAATTTGAAGTTCTCATAATTTAGACCTTTCCATCTACCAGCCTCTAGTATGATATACCACCATCATCTATGAAACGCCCTGACCCCTCTAAACCAGAGCTGGTGCATTAATTTTTATATTGGAATGGTTAGAAAGAATTAAAATCCTAAAGTAATGATCATTTTATTAGACTTAAAGAAACTAGATACATATATGTACCATAAACTACATTCTAAAAGGTTAAAAAATAAAATACATAACAAAACCTAAAAACTGCCACCACATAGACCCAATAAATTATCTCCTCTTCATCACCTATTGAAGGTAAAAAATGAAAGGGGTGATCTCAAACACTCAGTAAAGGTTAAAAATGGTGTAATCATGAATCAGTAATAATTGAATTGTAGACATTTTGACATAATCATTATGTCATGGTGAATAAATGAAAAACTAACGCCATTAGTAAACTAAGAATGAATCTGCATCCATAGATTTTGTCTGTGTGAAAACCTGATGGATAGTAACAATTGATTATGAATAAATAGAATTATTATTAATTAGATGACATGTATCTATTGAAAGATAACATAATACCATAAAAACAGTTTTTTTCTGTGGGTAGAAACCAGCCTGATTTTTAGAAAAAAACTCGAAGGGTTTGTCGCAAATAGATATGTCTCATAGGACCTAACGATGCATAAAGGGGATATAGTGGGCCCCACCCACCACTTCATGTTTAAATAATTCTTTATACATGTATTAAAAACATGAAAAATATTACTTTACATTATCCATAGAGAATAGAGGATACCGATTCATCAATTTTTTCACAGTCAAAACAACATTCAAAATAAATACCATATATAAAATAGTATACAACATAGAAAATAATCATATCCATGATATGATAATATGTAAATTTAAATGGAATATAATTTCAATTGAAAATATATTTAAAATGGGAAGTAGGTACACCGCATAAATACTAAGAAAGTCACAATGAAGTGAAAATTGAGACAAAGCTCGTTAACATGTTGTAATGAATTGAGTTGTAGGACCAAAAGTTAATAACCTCTAAATGAATCATAGAATACCAAGAATAAAAAGTTAATCATGATAATATATATCAAATTTCAGTACACATATACCACATATATGAAATAATAAGCGAACAATGGAAATCCCATAGAATGGAAAGTGAGATGAGAAAACCTCGTAGAGACATTTCAGCATGGTAACGAGTGTTCTAGCGAGGGATTAATGAGAAGTGAAGGGGTATCCCATTATTTATATATCAAAAAGGAATTATAGGGGAGGTGCGAAAACATACCCCAATATTAGTTATTAAAAATAAAAGAGCATAGTATATGGGTGATTCTTGAACAAAAGTGAGAGAGAGGATCCCTTACCTTAAATTCATTGGTGTTCTCCACTTTTTATTAAAAACCTGAATAAATATATTATATTAATTAAATAATAATTCCATAACCTCTTCAATATTTAATCGGTATAATATAGTAATTTAATGTTCATTTATAACCATTTTGTTTGGTTATGTGGTTCAATTTCATTGTTCAAGCTTGTTTGTTTACTTTGTTTTAATGACTGGTTTGCTTATATTAATGTTTGTATAAACATATAAGATGAAATTGATTTTCCATAATTGATGTAAAATTTTATTACTGAACATCCAAGAGATTATATCGTTTTAAATTTAATTTGGTTACTTGGAGTGAAGTCAAATTATTATAAAAAACAATAGTGACAACCGTTTTTGTTAATCTGTGGGTTTGATTACAATGAACATGTTTTTCTTTATAACATAATACCATTTTTAAAAATGTATTAAAAAACCAAAAATATGATATATTACTTATATACTAATCTGGTTCAACCATAACATAAATGGTATCATGACAAGAAATAAAGAAAATAATAGAAATTGATAAATTGTTGTCCTTGAATGTGCTAAATTGGCACAACTCAAATAGTGTTTTCATTTATTTCAATTAAAAGGTGGTTAAAGGAGATAAGATAATGAAATATCCATTAGCATAAAAACCTTCTAGTACATGTATGTTACTAGAGTTATCATGCTATTTGGGTAAAGGGAGGTGAAGAAAGAATCTAAAAGGAAATAACGTAAAAGAAAAGAACGAATTGGAAAGAGAAATTTATCCCCTGAGACTTACTCCTTTAAGAACCTCTTAAGGGGAGAGGTTTTGGTATTCTGAAGAGGATAGGGGATTTTGGACATGGGTAAGGATCTTAGGGAGATATTTGGGTAGAATATTGTCAGGGCACAAGGACTGAGAGGAGTGAAGAGAAGAGCGAGTGAAGGGGGGGTATGGTGGAGGAGATGAGGGTTTTCATAATATTTTAATCATAAGTTTATTATTTATTCAAAATACAAGGAATTGTGTGTATTCCATGACCAAGAATAGTAATAAATTCATGTGACTTTAAACCACTTGGGCTGACATCAGCATTTTATCATCAACGACTCAATAAATCCCTTATTTATCATTTATCCTAAATTATTGCATTTTACTATTCATAAAAAATTCATGTATTTCAGAAAAATCCCAAAAAAAATCACCCTAAGCATTTTTAAGAAGTGAAGAATCCAAAAATGAATTCCATTTTTTTTAAAAAAATTCTAAATATTATTATTTTAATATTTAATTAAAATCATTATTTAATTGAAAAAATACAAACACTTAAGTTATTAAACTTCATTTTAAGGTACCTAAATTTATTTAATCATTCATGTGTGTGGATACCATTCATAAGAGTAATATTACTATTCATAAGGTTAAATTACTATTCATAAGGGTTTGTTACTATTCCCCAAAAACTAAGCTAATTCTATTAGACTCTATATATCATCCTAAACACACCTGTGTATGTATGATTTTTAAAATTCAAATCTTACAAGTGGAAAAATTAAGTTCAATGGTTAGGATATGACTATCTCTTAAATAACCAAGTGTTGTTTCGAATAAACTCATTCCTTTATGAAATATAGGCTATGACTCAAACATATATAAGAGAAAGATACCATATAATGTTTGGTGTGCTACAATATTCACTCCTTCAGAAATTTCATCCTCGAAATTTTTCATTTATAAAGCCCACCAAAAAGATGTGGGTGGTTCTTCCTCATAACATCCTCAGGGTCCCATGTTACATGCTCTATATTCTAGGTTTTCCAAAGAACCATTACTTTATGAGTCTTCCAATTTCTCAATACCTACACCCTTGTTTTAGTAATCCTGATAGGCTCTTCATAGTTTGAAAAATCAGGTTCCAGTTCTATTTCTTTATAGGTGAATAAATGCATTGGGTTTGGCATGTATTTCTTTAACAATGATTCATGGAACACATCATGAACATTGGATAAACATGGATGAATTTCTAAATGGTAATCTATAGCTCTGATTCATTCCAGAATTTCAAAATGTCTGATGTACCTGGGGCTCAACTTACCTTTATTACCGAACCTTAAGACATCGTTCCATGGAGATACGTTCGGAAAGACAAGATCTCCCTCTTGGAATTAAAAATCCTTTTTCTATTTTTCATCATAACTATTCTTCCTAGTTTGGGCTTCTTTAATAAGGGTTTGGATTTTCTTCACCTTCATCATGGTCTCCTCAATATGTTCCGGGCCTATAAGTTTCCTCTCAATAACATTGTCCCAATATGTTGGAGTTCAACATCTATTTCCATACAATGATTCATATAGAGCCATTTGAATAATAGAATTGGAAATATTATTGTAGGAAAATTCCACCAATAGAAATTATTGATCCCACATACCTTGGTGGTCAATAGAGCATGATCTCATCATGTCTTCTAGAGATTGAATAGTCTTTTCAGACTGTCTATCGGTTTGGGGGTGATAATTAGTACTTATACGAAGCTCAGTATTCAAAGCATTCTGGAGAATTTTCTAGAATTTCTAGTTAAATTGGGGATCTCGATCAGACACAATCGATAGAGGTGCACAATGAAGTCTTACAACTTCCTTAATATAATGTATTTCTAGGTTCTCAAGTGTTAAATCATCTCTTATAGGAAGGAAATGTGTTGATTCTTTCAGAGGATCTACAATTACACATATTTAATAATTCCATCTAGGTGTCCCCGGTAGTCCGGTGACAAAATCCTTTGTAATGTTATCCCCATTCCCCATAATAATAGCTAGAGGTTTCATCACTTCTCTAGGATTTTGTCTCTCTGCCTTTACATGTTAACAATCTAGACACCTTGACACATAGTCAGAAATTTCTTGCTTCATATTATCCCACCAACAATATCCCTTTAGATATCTATATATCATTATGATCCCTGGTGTATAGAGAAATTTTAGCTATTATCATTGTCTAGAAGTTCCATTTTTAGATTATGAACTGTTGGAACTCATAACATCTTCCACAATTTCAGAACTCCTTTTTCATACATGAAGTCTACCAATCTCCCATCCTTGACTTCATTAATTTTCTTGCGTAGATTCCCATCATCAGAATGAGATCTTTTTATCTTTATAATAAATATGGTTTACCAATAATTTGAAAAACGAAAGATGTTTCCCCTTAAATAACAATTCCCATATCCATCTTCAGTAGATCCATAAAAATAAGATCTCTTTCAATCCTCATTTGGGTCAGGAGTCTGTGAGCTTTCCTACTTAATGCATCTTCCACCTTATATTCCTTTCTTAGGTGGTAGTGTATTGAAAAATCATAATCTTTGATTATCTCAAGCCATATCCTTTTCCTCATGTTGAGTTCTTTAAGTGTAAAAATGTATTTCAAACTCTTGTGGTCCGTATAAATCTAACATCTTTCTCCATATAGATAATGTCTCCATATTTCCATAGCAAAGATTACGGGTGCTAACCTAAGATCATGAGTTTGATAATTTTTCACATGAGTCTTCAACCGTATGATGCATAAGAAATAAGTTTATCATTTTTTATAAGGATGAAACCCAGTCCATTATTTGATGCATTGTTGAATATCAAAAATACCACAATTCTAGATTTAAGAGAAAAAATTGGAGAATTGAATAGTATTCTTTTCGATTCATCAAATAATTTTGTACATTCTTTGGTCCATACAAACATAACCCATTTACGTGTGATCTGGGTTAGTGGGTTTTCCAGTCAGGTTAAATTTGGAATGAAATTCCAATAGTATCCTACTATGCCAATAAAACTACGTACCTCAGTTATGTTTATAATTGTGGGCCATTCTTGGATTGCCTTTGTCTTCACAAGATCAACTAATATTCCATCTTTAGAGATAATATGTCCATGAAAAGAAACTAATTGAAGCTATAATTTACACTTTCTAAACATTCCAGATAATTCATTTTATCTATGAGTTTTTAGAATATTCTACTAGTGATTCTCATGGTATTCATAGATTTTAGAGTATACTAGGATATCATTGATGAATACCACAACAAAGTTATAAAGATATTCCTTGAAAACTCTATTCATTAAATCCATGAAAATAGAGGATGCATTAGTCTATCCAAAATGCATCACTGTAAACTCGTAATGCCCATACTTGGTTAGAAATGTTGTCTTAGGAATATCTCCCTTCCTCACACGTAGATGATGATATCCAGATCGGACATTAATATTCAAAAATTACAGATCTCCATGAATTTGTTCATAATTGTCATCAATCCAGGAGAGAGTATACCTATTATTTTTTTTAATAGCATTGATTTCCCTCTAATTAATGCATAGAATCATGGATCCATCTTTCTTCATCACAAACAGGACTATGGATCCCCATGGATAAACACTAGGTCAGATAAATCCTTTGTCACTCAACTCCTCTAGTTGTTTCATTAGCTCCACTAACTCCAAATTGTCCATTCTCTAAGGGGTTTATGATATAGATCTTTCACCAGGAATTAAGTCAACGAAAAAAATCAATTTCTCACAATAAAGGATGTCTAGGAAAATCCCCTAGAAATACATCATTGTATTCTTGTACTATATGAACCTCTTAAGTTAAAATATTTCTTTCCTCACCCATAGATATTGGGTTCTCTTCCTCTCTAGGAATTGAATTCAATAGAGCGGTTGGAAGTGGGTATGGATAAGAGTTAGATGGTGAGGTTTCTACTATAAAAATAAGAGATTATACACCATTTTCAAATATTTTAACATCCTTATTCTTGCAATATATCTTCAAATCATATTTTGATATCCAATTCACACCGATAATTATATCAAAGTTAGTTAATTTTATGATAATAAAGTGAGCATCTAATTCACATTTATGTGTCACGAGGGGGACTAGTTGACATGACTTTCTTGTAATGATGCGTACCCTAGAATTTTTTACTAATCACTCCTTTATTAAATCAAATTTGACATGTCTAATTATCATGTAATACTGGGATGATATAAATAAATTCGGTGATCCAGAATCAAATAATGGGTATTCTATGTTTGAGGAAAACAATTAATGTACCTGCCACCACATCATTAGGAATGTCAACTTCCACAATTGTAATCAAATAATCTCTCGTTGCTCTCTTGGACTTTTCTAAGGAATTTTTCCATGGTTCTTATAGAACTCATCTGCATAATGTCCCATCTATTTAAAATTGCAGCATTGAAGATCATCACATTTTTTTATCCCCTTGTAATCATTATATAGATTCCCCTTTTCCTCCACACTTATAGCAGACTCCCATGACATTAAAGCATTTCCCAAGATTATTCTTTCCACAGTTCTCATATAATGGGAATTTTTTCATTCCCTTTTTATTCTTTGGTGCTTCTTATTTTACTTGGTTATCAGAGTACAACTTCTTATCTTGGTTTCCTTTGAACAAATTTTATCCATAAAATTCCTTCTCTGGTTTGATTGCACTTGATACAATTTCATTAAATGATGAAAATGTTTGAGAAGCCAGTGCCCATTGATGAATTTGATTACGACCATTAAATAAATGATCAATCTTGACTATTGAGTCACGTATGTAATCTAAAGCATACCGGGATATCCATGTGAAGGTAACGACATACTCTGCAACACTATCTTCTTCTCTTTTCTTTAAGCCAATTAATTTCCTTTTCATTTCAGTTTGTTGGTCACGAGGGATATACTTTCAAAGAATATTTCCTTAAAAATAATCTGTACCATATCTTCTATTTCTTCTTCCTTCGTGGTATTCTGAATCAAGGACCACCATTGATCAGCTTCACCCTTGAGACAATATACTTCCATCACTACCTTTTCATTTTCATTGCATCTTAATGCCATGAATATCTTGTCAAGGTAATTGATCCATTTCTTAGAAACCACCGTATTAGTAGTCATGATGAAAGATGGGGGATTCTTCCTCATAAAATGATCCAACATAGGTTTGGAATAGTTATTCTTCACAACCTAAGTATGTTGTCCAAATATGGTATTGATCTGATCTCCTCCAACATTGACTGTGTTGACTTGATCAGTGGAGAGATTCCTAAATTTCCCAAGAGTATTGATCCCCCTTCTTCCATTAGATGCAATTTCTAATTAATGTCACACATTAGATTAGGGTACGAATCATAATGTATAATCTCAACTTAACAAAATATTTACCATAAATTGAGATCCTACGCATGGATAATCTCATAATTATAAAAATGGTTTCATTGAGGAATAATTTACATTTTAGTCCTTCATAATGGCTTGTAAAGAAAATATGAATTATCCTAAGCATATCCCCTAGGATTGTTGTAAACAAGAGTGAATCAAGGCCCATTGTCGTGTACCCGGATACCCTGGTCAAGACCAAAACTTCTTGTTGGAGCATTCACTCTTAGGTACATATATGCTAGAGCAACATCTACCTGCTTGTATCCAGACAGAGATGTATTGCTTGAAAGATGCACATAATCATTTCCTTACCAAAATATCAGGATGTTCTTGTATGTTTGTCCTAAAATACTACCATAGGGGTTTTTCCCCTAATCTACATTTTCTAATCTAGTTTCCAGGTTTGATACTAAACATCCTCTGATACCAACAGTAACGCCATTAACCCTCTAGACCGGAGTAGGTGCATTAGTTGTTTTATTGTAATGGTTAGAAGGAATGAAAATCCTAAAGGAATGATCAGTTTAGTAGTCTAAAAAAAACTATATACATATATTAAACAAAAATTTCATTGTAAAAGGTTACAAAATACAATACACAACAAAAATTAAAAACTACAACAACATGAACTCAATAAATAATCTCATGTTCATCACCTATAGAAGGTAAAAAACGAAAGGGGTGGGATAAAATTCTAGGTAGGGTTTACAAATGGTGGAATCATGAATCAACAATAACTGAATTTTATACAAATTGACATGATCAATATGGCATGGTGAATAAATGAGAAACTCACCCCATTAATGAACTGAGAATGAAACTGTATACATAGATTTTTTCATAGTGAAACCTCATAGATAATAATAACTGATAATGAATAAATAAATTCTTATTAATTGAACATCATGTATCGGGCATATCATACCATAATACTATAAAAATGGTATAGTTCTGTGCGTAGAAACCCATTTGATTTTTGGAAACAAACTCGAAGGGTTTGTCACCAAATGATATGTTTCATGAGACCTAACGATGCATCAAGGGTCTGTAGTGGGCCCCACCCACTGCTTCATGTCCATATAATTATTTATAAATAGTTTCAACACAAGATAAATATGACTTAACATTATCTGTAAAGAAAAGATGGTCTGGATTCATCAATTTTTCCATAGTCCAAAAAACATTCATAATAATTACTGAATGTAAAATAGTATATAACATAGAAAATAATCGTATCCATGATATCAAAATATGGAAATTTAAATGGAATATAATTGAAATTTAAAAGTGATTTAAAATGGAAATTAGGAACACCATGTAAGAAAGAGTTGGTGCAAAAATCTAAGTAAGTCACAATGAAGTGAAAATTGAGACAAAGCTCGTTACCATGTTGTAATTAATCAACTAGTGTGAAAAAAAGTTAACAAACAAAAAATGAATAAAAAAATACCATGAATATAAAGGGAATCATGATAATATATATCAAATTGGATCACACCTATACCACATATAATAAATAAGAGGCGAACAATGGAAATCCCATAGAATTGAAAATGGGATGAGAAAACCCCTTACAAAAATTACCACATTGTAACGAGTGTTATTGTGATGGATTAATGAGAGGTAAAGGGGAATACCATTATTTATATTTTATAAGGGAAGTATGGGGGAGGTGAAAAAACATACCCCGTCATTAGGTATTTAAAATAAAAGAGCACAACAAAGGGGAGATTCTTGAACAAAAGTGAGTGAGAGGATTCCTTACCTTAAATCTGTTGGTGTTCTCCACTTGTTATTAAAGACCTCAATATAAAATTTTGGATTATTAATTAATAATTAAATAACCTATTATATATTTAATTGGTTATTATAATCATTTTACATTAATTTATAACCATTTTGATTGGTTATGATTTTCAATTTCTGTGTTTGAGCTCGTTTGTTTACTTGGTTGTAATGATCGGTTTGCATATATTCATTTTTGGATAAACATTTAAGATGGAAGTGGTTGTACAAAATTGAAATTATATTCTATTAGTTAACATACAGGAGATTACATGGTTTTAAAAGTAATTTTTTTACTTGGAGTTAAGGCAAATTATTATATAAAACCATACTGACTACTGTTTTTGTTTATCAGTGGCTTTGATTACAAAGAACATGTATTTATTTATAATGTAATTCCATTGGTACAAAAGGATTACAGAACAAAAAATAGGTTATATTAAATATATTATAATCTGGTTTAACCATAACACAAATGGTTTCATGACAAGAATTAAATATAATAAAAGAAATTGGTAAACTGTTGTCCTTGAATGTGCAACATTGGCGCATCTCAAACAGTGCTTTCATTTCATTCAAATAAAAGGTGGGCAAAGGAGAGAAGATAATGAAATATACCATTAGAATAAAAAAAATTACAGTACATGTATGTTATTGGAGTTATCATACTATTTGGGTGAAGGGAGGTGTGGAAGGAAACCAAAAGATAAGATCTTAAAATTAAAGAAGGAGTGGAAAGAGGAATTTACCTCTTCAGACTTCCTCCTTTGTGAACCCCTTAATGGGAGAGGTTTTGGTATTTTGAAGAGGTTAGGTGATTTTGGACGTGGGGGAGGATATTCGGGAGAGATTTTGGAAGAATATTGGAAAATCACAAGGCTTGAGAGGAGTGAATAGAAGTGGGAGTTAGGGGGGTTTATAGTGGAGGAGATGAGGGTTTTCATAATTGTTTAATCATTGGTTTATTATTTCTTCACAAGAAAAGGAATAGTAAGTATTCCATAACCAAAAATAGTAATAAATGCATGTTACTTCGATCTAATTGGGCTTACATCAGAAGATCATAATCAATGACTCAGTAAATCCATTATTTAGCATTTATCATAAATTATTTTATTTTACTATTCATAAAAAATTCAAGTATTTTTGAAAAATCCCAAAAAATCACCCTAACCATTTCTTGATGTGTATAGTCCAAAAACTAAGTCCATTTTTCAAAAATAATTTTCTAAATATGATTATTTTAATATTTAATTAAAATCATTATTTAATCAAAATATATACACACTTAAAATATTCAACATCATTTTTAAGGTGCCTATATTTATTTATACATTCATGGGTGTGGATACAATTCATAAGAGTCATATTACTATTCATAAGGGTAAGTTACTATTCATAAGGGTATGTTACTATTTCTAAGGGTATGTTACTATTCACAAAAATTATGCAAATTCTATCAAACTCTAAATATCATCCTAAACACAACCGCGTATGTCAGATTTTCAAATTACAAAACACACAAGTGGAAAATTTAAGTTATATGGATAGGATGTGACTATCTTCTAAATAACCAAGTATTTTTTCAAAGAATATATGTCCTTTATAAAATATTGGCTATGACTCTAACGTATTCAAGGGAAACATACCATCAAATGTTTGGGGTTCTATAATATGGTTGCAAAAACCACAACCTTAACTTATCTACCATATAGGTTCTATAATAGGATAACAAATATATCAAGGATCCATAAATGATCCCCTTAATCATAATATCTTGAAGTTACCTAGAATAATGGGGTATGTTGGAGATATATGTTAAGAGAATAATTGACCATAGTTAGCATTCCCTTGTGATCTCTTTTTCCCAAAATTGGTACAGATCAAAATAGTTCCATCTAAACTGATTATACAGCTTGACCCACTCATGAAAATAATGGAGAATTATCGACATGATAATGTTGTATAACATGGGGTAAAATAATCTATAAAAGACTTCTTTATGGTGAAATTTTGTGAAATGACTGAAAAACCTCAGAGAAGTCCAACAACTTAATAACGAACATGAAAACCACACACACACACACAAAATTTCAGCCTAACTAGCTACCCACAAGGATAATGTATAACCCCATAAGAACTACCCCAAACCCAAGTAAAAACCTAATTTCCTCCATTTTAGTCACAACCACGTATATACACTCATACATATAATAAAAAAAATTGAAATAAGAATAAAATAAATTATACACCAAGAATATATAGTAATTTCAATATGTATTTAATGATTTTGGCTATATATAATATCATAAATTTGTATATATGTATTTTTAAACATAAGTAACTAACATGATGAATAAAGACACACTAGATCCCCTAAATAAACATATCAACACAGTGTTCATCACCTATGGTGAATTTCTCCAACAGTAATTTGAAACAGTAAGAATATATGTTCCCCATATTATAGAAACTCTGAGATTCACTACATAATGGTTATTAGATACAAATAGTGTTCGTATTTCCATGTTCTTACTACCCTAACTCAGGTATACCCTTTCCAAAATTAAGAAAAGGTGAAAATAAAATTTATTGAATCCTCATTCCAAGATACCATTTTGTATCACATAGACCCATAACATAGCGTTCGATACATGTTTCCATATTAACGTAAGCATGTCTCCCAATACTCCATTGTTTTCTGACTAGTAAAATGGGTATAATTATTTCAATGGGGATACTATAAACCCCATATCATTTCCATGTTCAATAATTATTAAACAATATAATAAATAATCAAAGGACATGGGTAAATTAAATGATGAAAAATGAGATATTAATAAATAAAACTAAACTAGTATCGAAGGTATTTGTAAAGCTATTAAATTAATGAAAAGGTATACATACCACTCAAACACAATCCATAAATTTTATTAATTCTCTTAATTCACCTACTCAAACATCCACTATAGGGACCTTTCCCTTCACCAAATACCTATGAATGAAATATGTGGACTAAAATTGTTGATTAGGGTGTATGTATAATAATCAGTTGGACACCATCTCCATCTATTAACATTAGTGAATAAAATACACAATTTCATACTAGAACATAAATAGGGAAAAAATATAAAAATATATATTAGATATGTGAAAAACATATTTAGGGTCCCTATATACTCGATTTACTAAAATTGAAACCGTGTTAGAAAGAATATAACTATACCTTCTTTGACACCATGTTTTAATAAACACAATTTGTTATCCTAAAAAAACTCATATTGGAATATCCCAAAATCTTGTATGATACATTCTTATGGTTGGTATAACTCATGTACATACTTAGAAATTACTGGAACAACCCACTCGATGGATAGTCCAAAAGCATGTGATATGATGACCAATTTTTGACACAGACCTCTTAGAAGATAGCCAAAACGTATGTGACAAATACCATATAGTGAGATAGGATAATTATAAGCTAACCAATGTCTGGGGAATCCCATTGAATAAATATACCACAAAAGATAAACCTAAACACTCATATTTAGAAGATAAAATTATAAAACTTACAATAAAAGATAAAAATTATAGATCAAACATCACATCAAATAAGTCGTATCATTACCATAATAATCCATATGAATGAAACCAGACCATATATAAAGGGATATAGACACTGATCATGTTATAAAACATCATAAATAGGTCTTTCAATGATACACAAAAAATTAGAAAATTATTATAATAACTTCTATATGTCATATATAAATGTAAAGGACTTCATAACACCAAGATCATTGATAAATAACTCTATATTTTCTCAAGGATACATCATAGAAATAAAATCTATCTGTTCATCAGCTAAAATTACCCACCAAGGATTTCTAGAACTAATTCTATTATATTATTTCCAAAATAAATAAATAAAAAAATTATAGAAGATTATCTCATTTTTAAAATCCTATAATAATCATGATAGTTTCATATTAACCATATTGATAATTGATGATTATTTCCTAGATAATATTTATGATTTTTAATGTGATAAAAATATATCCCTCAATCTAGAGTTATTAAACATAGATAATAATAATTCCTATTATTAGTTTTCATATTTTTTATTTATCGTTAATTTATAATTCCAAATCATTACTGAATAAGAAATATTTATTTAAATTTTTCTAAAATATTATTATATAATATTTTCAATTTAACAAGGAATATAGTACCTGGATGTTATAAATTTTACATAGTGAACAAAAGAAAGGGGATATGTGGGGTATTAATGAAAAAAACTCTTGTATAAGAACTATATTTAGTCAAAGAAAACATAACTAATATAGAATAAAGAAATTATAATACATCATAGAGTCAATAGGATCTCCAGAAATAAAGGAATCATGGCTCATGTATTTTTAATGAAGGAAACCATGTTGAAGTTCGCAACATTAAAAACTCACAAATTTAATTCACTACACATGTATCATATTACTCATATCTTGATAGTAAAGTGATTAAAATCCTCATAAAGGGATTAAAACCAAAAAACTAGTCAAACTAATTTGTTCCCATGATTTTATGTATTTAAACCCATTAATAACAATATAGGTTAGAACATGGAAGAAGAATACAAAATTCTTAAAACATGGGTAAAAATGTTTAACGTTATGTAAGGATTATTATTTTCACATGGGAAACTTTGTTTTAACCATATGAATATGGTTACTAGTAAACATGAATTCAAAGGGATATGGTATTCTTAATCAATCCTTTGTTACCTAAGTATCTAGATCAATGTGGAACTTTAGTGGTCTACTACACTGGAACTCATGGAGTGCGCTAACAAATTTCAAATACTTAGTCTGCTCTTCTATTATAATTTGTTACTCGATGGGTTGGGATACTACTACCTGCCTTCCTAAAGGAAATATCTTGCATGATGGCCCCTCAAATGAGGCCTTATTAGTAATCATATTATCATCATGATCTAGAATAAGAAAATGGGATAGATTTCATCGTGAAGGAATCATGAAAATTTAATCAAGACGTACCACAGTAAAATGGGAATATATATATATATATATATATATATATATATTGTATCAGACTAAATAAATATAGTCCAAATTTTCAATCAAATAGAATTAATGTAATATTGTTACCTATAAATTATTTTTCATTATACCGAGAAATAAGTTGGTATTCAATGTTATGGCGAAGGGATATGTCAGATGCGGCACAAACATTGGGTTCCATGTCTAGAAATCTATACTCAAGACAATCTAACAACTTTTCCTTATGTCTTGACGAAATCATTTTAATGGAAAAACTCAAAAAAACATTCCAAGGAACATACTAGAACTGATACTAATTTATTATGACCTGGCCCATCAGAGCCCGCTTGGCTGGTGCAGAGCTAAGCTACAACAACCACAATACCACCACTATAGGCCAAGGGATAGCGGAAATCATTGAAATACATAACTAATTTGGGGTTCCATATAATAGTTCTAATTTATGGCATATGAATAATATCCTCTTCTTAGTCGTGTTCTCACCATCATGTAGATCTTGGGTCATGTAGTATTAAAATTTTGTGTAAGGGTTCTACAAAATATATCACAACCACCTAAGGTTGAGCCATGTTCTACTAGGCTTGCTAGTGTCCTTTGAGTCGTGTTTGTGTACAAAATACATGTTTTAATACATGGTGTGTCACCCAAACTACATGGTGTGTAGGTACACATGGATTTTTGGGTGTGTACTCCTTGTACACACAGAGTTATACAACTAGGGGTCACATGACCTGTGATATTTAAATCCATTTTGAAATCCTAGACACCCCAGAAATCGGAATACATGATATGTTTTCTTCAAAAAAAAATGCATTGTTGGGGTTTCTCATAATTCCATATCTTTCACATGAATATAAAATCAATTTCTGCCATTTCAATCCATATTTTTTGATCATATGATAATAGTTTAAAACACCTATGACCCTTGATTTGGAAACTATGTTGACCAAAACTATGAATCCAGTACACCAATAAAATTTGACATTCTTTAATGTGTCTCCTATACCACTACCACCGCCTCTTCAGTTCCTCGACCTAATAATACATCAGTTGCATCCCAATACTCATCCCCATTAATCCTTATATCATCAAACCATTTTTCTCACAAATATCCAACATGATTTTAGGGGATTGATTACACTCTAACCAACTCTATAATGTTGAACTGTGGAATTATAGGACATCAATGATGAATGTGAATAACGCTGGGGAAACAATAGCATAAAATGTGAAAAAATAATTACAAAATTGTTCTTAAAAAATATTAATTATTGATATCCAAGTTGAGAAACATCGCATATGTAACACCCCAGGTAAATAAAGAATATGACATTTTCATATTTATCCATATTTGTGAATAAAGTATTAATATGACTTTAAAGGGGATGCTATGCTCGATGGTGTACCCAATACGCAACAACGAGTTTCTTGGGAATCTTACGTTGCACTCTAATAATAAAATAATATTATTTTAAATGGTAGTTAACATGTAGACGTTGTATTGGTGGGAATGGATATAAATAACTAAAATATGATTATATATGTTTTTTAAATGTTTTTACATTTATCCAATAAAAGATAAAGGCTTAAAATACGGAAAGAATTCAATTTTAGGCGTATATGCCCTAGTTTTCACTAAAGGTTCACTTATCGCCTTTTGAAGGAGAACCGTCATTAAATATAGTTTTGTTCACTCTTATACATTCTATTGGACCAAATAAAACTCTTCTTAAGAATCGGGACACCAAAATTTACTTTGTGTAAATTTTTGGTATCTTCCTGATAAAGTTCATTTTTTTAATGGATAGTGTAAAATGTTGTATTTTAATTCAAAAACTCTTTTTAATCTAATTTATTTATATGATTATATTATCTTTTTAATTGGGTTTAAAGTTAAATTAGAATATATTTTTACCATTAAATCCAATAGTGGTCGTTGTAATTAATTTCACTTTGAAATCAGACTTAAACTAGTGTCAATCTTTTGATACTTATTGTTTCATAAAAACACGCTATTTGATCTGATAGCGGGAATTAATTATTAAATAAATTAATGTGACTTATATGTTTTGAATTTTGTAAAATAGACTTAATTTTTGAATTTGGAATATCAAATATAGCTTAGGGTGAATTTTTGGGATTTTTCTGAAAAACTTCAATTTTTGATGAATAGTGAAACCACTAAGTGGTACTTATAAAAACTGATTTTTCCGTTTAAATGAAATTTTTCCATATTTGTGTTTTGAATTTAAAAAATCTGACATACATGTTTGTCATTAAGAAGTAAAATGTGGTTCAATGGGATAAAAATAATTTTTTGGTGAATAGTAACTTATTATGTTTTTAATCGCGATTAGAGGTAATTAGTGTAGTTTAAGGTAAAAATAATGTTTTAATAATATGAAATGAACTTGACACATGTCATAACCTCATTGTATGTCTCCTGGCCGACCAAGAAAACCCATGGGTCAACTTGGAGACCCCATGAAGCCACTTTGGTTGGAAAATGACATTAATATCTTTTTATTTAAAGTTAAAGTAAAAATGAGACAAACATGAAATGTTTTACTAAAAAAAATTTTACATGGGGTTATACAAATAAGATTTTTGACTATAAATATTAATTGGAAAGATAAAAAGATTTCCTACATCATAGTATTTTTTTTATAATTTCTAGACATTAAATAAATTAAATTATTTATGACATCATGATGATGCAGCGATGACCTCATTATTTAACAATTTAAATAAAATGGAAAGATAATGTAATTTCTAAGACCTACACATGTCCAAAACCTATTGGATGAGTGTATTTCTAACCCTTATCACCGTATCCTCTCAATACATTAATTTGGGACCTTTAAAATCCGAAACTCTTCTGAAAATAAAGTAACATTTTGTAACTTTACAAGAGTGCCCCTCCTCTCCTCTTAGAAAAGGCCCCCACCTCTACCTCCTTACCCACACTCCCAAAGCCTTTTTCTTGGCCAACCCCGGTCCATTTTGTCTCTACACTTCCCTCTCTTACTCCTTGAAGCCTCACTTTGGTCATAATTCTTCCCAAGGAAGCCTTTGAGCTCAAACCAATGGGAGTTACCCGATTTTAAGGTAATGTCTTCACTTGAGTACTTTTGTTTTATTTTGCTTCTCCAACCCCCTAAACTCTTTTTATTCAAATCTTTTGTAACAAATAGATTATCATAAATATACTAGGATGTTGTTATAATAATGATTCTAGCTACACTTACACACACCTACATCTAATGGTTAAAGAACATATTGTTTCCGTGGATGGCGAATTTCTGCCTCACGAAACGATGATTGTTCAACACTCATATAACACCTTCAAAGGTGTCCATTAAGATGTCACTATATTTATATATGATATATAATATGTTTATGTTTTACTTAAGCTTCTGTATTTTTCATTTGTGTCTTACCTTTATGGCTTCCATTATGGTTATACGCGATATCTTCATTTTAGGAAGTGTGGACTACCGCCCCCTCAAAGTGATGTGATTCGTTAATGCCATACGTGGGACGTATAAAGGATGGATTTAATGTTATTATATATGATGTTATACTGGAATTATAATACACCTATATATCATTATTATTTATTTCCATTAAAGTATGAGATAGAAATGAAAGTAGCGTTTATGCGTACGTACGGCTTACCGTCTCCATGAACGGTGCATTTCATTTCTTATCCCCAAATGTAATGTACTATTATAAGTACATGTATATAATGGATATATATGATGAATGATACATATAAATTATTAATATAATTATGGAATTAAAATATACATACCTCTCATTTAGTTTTAATTCCATTAATATGACAAAGAAATGAAAGGAGCGTTCATGCGTACGTACGGCTTACCGTCTCCATGAACGGTGCATTTCATTTCTTACCTCTAAATGATTATGTAATATTATAAATACATGTATATGCTGGATATATATGACATATATTCTATCCAAATCAGGAATGTCATTCTGGATATAAAGAACCTTTGACCACACGAACAACATGTAATTGTAAGAAGTCCACTTTCGACTTAAGAACCAAATATCGACAAAACAAACATTATTAACTTAAATGATTACATAATGTTTATAACATGACAATAAGTGATCTAAAAGTAATAATTAACTAGAAAAAGGTTCTTAATAAAGTGTAAATTAACTCAAGTTTATTATTCAGGATGTTAAAGAATGATCGAGTCAAGTCGGACCCGAGGTAAGGGATCCTACACCTCTCTTTCTTTTTAAGTACACTCTTTTATGTCATTCCTTTTAAGCTCATATTTCTTATGATTGGGATGTTCTTTTATATTACTCCTACTGTACTTATTATTTTCATATGATGAGATACCCTATCTACTCTCATTAATCCATTTTGGAAGTTTTGAGTGGCGCCGTTAGGCTGCCGAATTTTCGTAAGAGATCTAACCTCTCTCTTTCTCTTTAAGTACTCTCCTTTATGTCACTTCTTTTAAGCTCCTAATTTTTTATGATGGGGGGTGTTATTTTATATTCCACTTTCTATAAACTTTAAGTTAATATGATGAGATACCCTATTTGATCTCATCAATCCATTTTTGTAAGTTTTATGTGGCGCCGTTAGGCTGGCGGGTTTTCGTAAGGGATTTTTCATCTCACTTTTATTCCCGTGAGACTTATGCTACATTTTCCACAATTTCCTTTGTGTGGTGTATGTAATTCCCATTATTCTACTATTTGTGTAATATACTTTCGTTTATGAGTAGTTAAATCAATGATTTATTGTCCTTCTTTCATGGGGTGTATGTTTTGAAAGATACCCAAGTCGGTAAGGGAACCTTTCACCCTCCGCTTTTTTAAAAAGACTTATTTTGTTGGGTCTTTTAATTTACATATTTTTATGTTGGGATATGTTCTCATATATCCTTATTGATGTAAATTTTATCTCCAAGTGATGAGATACACTTTTTATCTCTCATCAACTCATTTTGATGTGACGTTGTTAGGCTGTCAAGGGAACTTCTTAACCCAATTTCGATTTCTTTGGGTTCAACATGTAGTTATTGAATATGTCATCCTTTGAATATGTGTGAATGACCTTTGATTATTTTACACTTAATATCCACTTATATTTGGTGTATTCTTTTGTCACACATAATTATGTAATAGATTTATCCTTAAACCAAGGATACCGTCTTTGTATGGGACTTCGTCTCAATCTCCTTTCATTGAGGCATATTTTTTTTATACACAACCTTCTTTTATACGGTGTATAAACCCCTTTGACTTTTACGTTTATTCAAAAGGAATCTTTTTTATACGAAGCGTTTACTAAATGACAAAAGGGAATGTTTTTGTCGTACGTATGCGGCGACAACGACTTCTCCGCCACCGTGACCATTATTTGAGTTTCGGCTTCCTCTACAAGCCATACCTTGTTTTTAAAAGAAAAATAAATACCTTGTTTTACTTTTCTTTTATTTTGGTTTTCATGATGTTTTTATATCAATGTGTTGTATTCTTGTGATTGAAAGGTGGAAATGTTATGTTTCCTTTATGCATGTTTTATGTGATACGATTATGTTGAGGTTCTTGGGAATTATTATGAAGACGGGTGGTTCCGTGATAAAGTAAGGGCGGGTGATCCCGATATAGCTCTCCAATGCATTGGGTAACGCAAAGGAGTGAAACATTAAGGTTTCTACGAAGAGATTTAGGGAATATACTGTGATGGGTATTCCAAACGTAAACAAGAGGGTTACTCCCTACGTAAGAATGTTATGAATGCCTCAAGTTACCTTTATGTCTTATGTTTTCTATGATTTATTCATGGTTTGGTGAGGTATGTTAAAGTGCCTATGTTTTATGGGTAAAGTATGATTTCATTCTTATGTATATATGAACTCATGTTTCCTTTCCATATTTTTATAACCCTTACTGAGCTTTTTATGCTCATCCCAAGTTTTTGAAATGTTTTTCACAGGTCAAGGGAAAGTTACCTGATGTGATGATAGTGTCAAGGATGTGTCAAGAAAGAATCCATGTTTTATTTTCAATATGTTTCCATTGATGGGAAGAATGAATACTGTCTTTTATGTAACCACTTTGTTTAAATTTGGAATGTAATGCAAGTTTTAATGATCTAATTCTCTAAAACTCTAAACCTGAAAAGATCCTCAATGTGTAATCTTGTAATAACTCAAGATTATGTAAGTTTTAAGGCTGGGGCCTTATAGTTGGTATCAAAGGTCGGTTTAGATAACTTTAGAGGTTAGGGTATTCTCTAAGCATAAGTGACATTACCGTAATGGTTAGGATTTCAGAAAGATTCCTAGTTTTAGATAAAGTGAATGAGTAAGTATATCTTAGTGTTTACCTTCCTCATTAGTACATGATTGTTTTGTTGATATACTCACACTTACATTTCTATTTTTAGTGAATGGATGGATCTCACAGGAACCAAAGTGACAATTGGTTTGAAGGAAACTGTGGTGGTTCTCTGATTAAGAGACTCGATGAAATGGGGTATTCAATGAGGAAACTCGTGGTTGTTCTAAACCAACTATCAAGGAGTCATGATCAACCACGTGAACCTCGGTATGTTCTATAATTCATCATGTACGAGGTGACCAATCGATGTGGATGTTAAGGTAATAATTAAAAAGGTAACCATTAGGGTTTATATGATCCTTACTTTTGAGGTAATTATGGGTTATTATATGTTATGATGGAAAATGAAAGGCATGAGATAAACTTGAGGATAAAATATGTTATGTTTATTTTTGAAGATTTTATCACGTTTTGGGAAATGTTTTGAGAATTATGTAGTTTTGGAAAAAGGACAACACGCAGACCATGTGACAACCCGTCGCGTCGGATAATGCTGCGGGAATCAAACCCACAACCAAAGTTCGACTGGTATTTATCGCCTACCACTGGACTACGTGAAGTCCCTGGTTAGTTTGACTGATTCTTTCTAGTTATATGATTTTATGAATTAAGATTAAGTTGATTTTGAGTTATTTATGAAAATGATTAACCTATCATGGAGGATATGTGATTAGGTTAATTACTTTTCAATACAAGACTTTAGGAGCAACTGATATTGTTTGGAGATAAATGTTACGATTTAACTTGGAAGACTATGTGACTAAATCCTTAAAATATTTGGGTTTCAATCTTATATTGGTTTACTTTTAAGAATTTTATGGACAAATTGTTTATCGGATGGTCCTCGTTGAACTTTGGGTTTTGTTGGACAAATTTTGAGATTAAGAATAGATTTTCTTTTTATAAAGGGTTATCTTTTTTTGGATTATGTGACCTTGTACTAACCTTTCTGGTTTTGGTTTTGGTTAAAGCCTAAAGACATGGGATGTATATAGTTCTCTTTTTTGGATTAGGTGATTCTCTAAAAGTTGATTATAGTACTCTTAATGTGAACAAGTCTTCCTAAATACTCGCCTTTTGGAGAAAATATGAGTTTGTGTAAGGAATCTAATAAAAGTTGAAAGTCAACATGATAAGTGATTATGTTTCCTTATGAATAAATTACTCACTAAAAAGTAACTTAAAACAAAAATGTTGTCTATTAACTTTTCCTACTGGGGAATCGAATACCTTTTAACCCATCAAAAGTTTGTGATTTTCTTGTGGTTAACTTTCTCCTAAACATGTTTTCTATCACTCTCCATCAGAACATGACCCTATGTTTTCTCCTCCATGTCCATATTTTTCTACATGGAATCCTAGTATGGGTTAACTCGGGTGACCTTTGTACTTATCTTTCTTTATTTTAAAGTGATTGTTTTACCGACTCTTGTTCTGATGTGGGACTTTCAAGGATGTTTCCAAGCTCAATTTTAAAAATTGTGAGGACGCAATTCCCAAAAGGGGGGAAGGATGTAACACCCCAGGTAAATAAAGAATATGACATTTTCATATTTATCCATATTTGTGAATAAAGTATTAATATGACTTTAAAGGGGATGCTATGCTCGATGGCGTACCCAATACGCAACAACGAGTTTCTTGGGAATCTTACGTTGCACTCTAATAATAAAATAATATTATTTTAAATGGTAGATAACATGTAGACGTTGTATTGGCGGGAATGGATATAAATAACTAAAATATGATTATATATGTTTTTTAAATGTTTTTACATTTATCCAATAAAAGATAAAGGCTTAAAATACGGAAAGAATTCAATTTTAGGCGTATATGCCCTAGTTTTCACTAAAGGTTCACTTATCGCCTTTTGATGGCGAACCATCATTAAATATAGTTTTGTTCACTCTTATAAATTCTATTGGACCAAATAAAACTCTTCTTAAGAATTGGGACATCAAAATTTACTTTGTGTAAATTTTTGGTATCTTTCCGATAAAGTTCATTTTTTTAATGAATAGTGTAAAATGTTGTATTTTAATTCAAAACCACTTTTTAATCTAATTAATTTATATGATGAGATTATCTTTTGAATTGGTTTTAAAGTTAAATTAGAATATATTTTTACCATTAAATCCAATAGTGGTCGTTGGAATTAATTTCACTTTGAAATCAGACTTAAACTAGTGTTAATATTTTGATACTTATTGTTTCATAAAAACACGCTATTTGATCTGACAGCGGGAATTAATTATTAAATAAATTAATGTGACTTATATGTTTTAAATTTTGTAAAATAGACTTCATTTTTTAATTCGGAATATAAAATATAGCTTAGGGTGAATTTTTGGGATTTTTCTGAAAAACTTCAATTTTTGTTGAATAGTGAAACCACTAAGTGGTACTTATAAAAACTGATTTTTCCGTTTAAATGAAATTTTTCTATCTTTGTGTTTTGAATTTAAAAAATCCAACATACATGGTTGTCATTAAGAGGTAAAATGTGGTTCAATGGTATAAAAATAATTTTTTGGTGAATAGTAACTTATTATGTTTTTAATCGCGATTAGAGGTAATTAGTGTAGTTTAAGGTAAAAATAACGTTTTAATAATATGAAATGAACTTGAAACATGCCCTAACCTCATTGGATGTGTCATGGCCGACCAAGACAACCCATGGGTCAACTTGGGGACCCCATGAAGCCACTTTGGTTGGAAAATGACATTAATATCTTTTTATTTAAAGTTAAAGTAAAAATGAGACAAACATGAAATGTTTTACTAAAACAATTTTTATATGGGGTTATACAAATCCGATTTTTGACTATAAAAATTCATTGGAAATATAAAAATATTTCCTACATCATAGTATTTTTTATAATTTTTAGACATTAAATAAATTAAATTATTTATGACATCATGATGATGTAGCGATGACCTCATTATTTAACGATTTAAATAAAATGGAAAGATAATGTAATATCTAAGACCTAAAAATGTCCAAAACCTATTGGATGAGTGGATTTAGAACCCTTATCACATTATCCTCGAAATAAATCAATGTGGGACCTTTAAAATCCGAAACTCTTTTGAAAATAAAGTAACATTTTGTAACTTTACAAGAGTGCCCCTCCTCTCCTCTTATAAAAGGCCCCCACCTCTACCTCCTTACCCACACTCCCAAAGCCTTTTTCTCGGCCAACCCCTACCCATTTTGTCTCTACACTTCCCTCTATTACTCCTTGAATCCTAACATTGGTCAGAAGTCTTCCCAAGGAAGCCTTTGAGCTCAAACCAAATGGAGTTACCCGATTTTATGGTAATGTCTTCACTTGAGTACTTTTGTTTTATTTTGCTTCTCCAACCCCCTAAACTCTTTTTATTCATTTATTTTGTAACAAATCCAGTATCATAAATATACTAGGATGTTGTTATAATAATTATTTGGGCTACACTTACACACACCTACATCTAATGGTTAAAGAACATACTGTTTCCGTGGATGGCGAATTTCTGCCTCACGAAACGATGATTGTTCAACACTCATATAACACATTCAAAGGTGTCCATTAAGATGTCACTATATTTATATATGATATATAATATGTTTATGTTTTACTTAAGCTTCTGTATTTTTCATCTGTGGCTTACCTTTGTGGCTTCTGTTATGGGTATACGCGATATCTTCATTTTAGGAAGTGCGGACTACCGCCCCCTCAAAGTGATGTGATTCGTTAATGCCATACGTGGGACGTATAAAGGATGGATTTAATGTTATTATATATGATGTTATACTGGAATTATAATATACCTATATATCATTATTATTTCTTTCCATTAAAGTATGAGATAGAAATGAAAGTTGCGTTCATGTGTACGTACGGCTTACCGTCTCCATGAACGGTGCATTTCATTTCTTATCCCCAAATGTAATGTACTATTATAAGTACATGTATATAATGGATATATATGATGAATGATACATCTAAATGATGAGTATAATTCTGGAATTAAAATATACATACATCTCATTTAGTTTTAATTCCATTAATATGACAAAGAAATGAAAGTAGCGTTCATGCGTACGTACGGCTTTCCGTCTCCATGAACGGTGCATTTCATTTCATACCTCTAAATGATTATGTAATATTATAAATACATGTATATTCTAGATATATAGTACATATATTCTATCCAAATCAGGAATGCCATTCTGGATATAAAGAACCTTTGACCACACGAACAACATGTAATTGTAAGAAGTCCACTTTCGACTTAAGAACCAAATATCGAAAAAACAAACATTATTAACTTAAATGATTACATAATGTTTATAACATGACAATAAGTGATCTAAAAGGAATAATGAACTAGAAAAAGGTTCTTAATAAAGTGGAAATTAACTCAAGTTTATTATTCAGAACGTTAAAGAATGATCGAGTCAAGTCGGACCCGAGGTAAGGGATCCTACACATCTCTTTCTTTTTAAGTACACTATTTTATGTCATTCCTTTTAAGCTCATCTTTTTTATGATTGGGATGTTCTTTTATATTACTCCTACTGTACTTATTATTTTCATATGATGAGATACCCTATCTACTCTCATCAATACATTTTGGAAGTTTTGAGTGGCGCCGTTAGGCTGCCGGATTTTCATAAGAGATCTAACCTCTCTCTTTCTCTTTAAGTACTCTCCTTTATGTCACTTCTTTTAAGCTCATATTTTTTTATGATGGGGGATGTTATTTTATATTCCTCTTTCTATAAACTTTAAGTTAATATGATGAGATAACCTATTTGATCTCATCAATCCATTTTTGTAAGTTTTATGTGGCACCGTTAGGCTGCTGAGTTTTCATAAGGGATTTTTCATCTCACTTTTATTCCCGTGAGACTTATGCTACATTTTCCACAATTTCCTTTGAGTGGTGTATGTACTGTCCATTATTCTACTCTTTTTGTAATATAATTTCGTTTATGAGTATTTACATCAATGATTTGTTGTCCTTCTTTCATGGGGTGTATGTTTTGAAAGATAACCAAGTCGGTAAGGGAACCTTTCACCCTCCTCTTTTTTTAAAAAGACTTCTTTTGTTGGGTCTTTTAATTTACATATTGTTATGTTGGGATATGTTCTCATATATCCTTATTGATGTAAATTTTATGTCCAAGTGATGAGATACACTTTTTATCTCTCATCAACTCATTTTGATGTGACGTCGTTAGGCTGTCAAGGGAACTTCTTAACCCAATTTCGATTTCTTTGGGCTCAACATGTAGTTATTAAATATGTCATCATTTGAATATGTGTGAATGACCTTTGATTATTTTACACTTAATATCCACTTATATTTGGTGTATTATTTTGTCAAACATAATTTTGTAATTGATTTATCCTTAAACCAAGGATACCGTCTTTGTATGGGACTTCGTCTCAATATCCTTTCATTGAGGCATATTTTGTTTTATACACAACCTTCTTTTATACGGTGTATAAACCCCTTTGAATTTTAAGTTTATTCAAAAGGAATCTTTTTTATACGAAGCGTTTACTAAACGACAAAAGGAAATTTTTTTGTCGTACGTATGCGGCGACAACGACTTCTCCGCCGCCGTGACCATTATTTGAGTTTCGGCTTCCTCTACAAGCCATACCTTGTTTTTAAAAGAAAAATAAATACGATGTTTTACTTTTCTTTTATTTTGGTTTTCATGATGTTTTTATATCAATGTGTTGTATTCTTTTGATTGAAAGGTGGAAATGTTATGTTTCCTTTATGCATGTTTTATGTGATACGATTATGTTGAGGTTCTTGGGCATTATTATGAAGACAGGTGGTTCCGTGATAAACTAAGGGCGGGTGAGCCTGATATAGCTCTCCAATGCATTGGGTAATGCGAAGGAGTGAAACGTTAAGGTTTCTCCAAAGAGATTTAGGGAATATACTGTGATGGGTATTCCAAATGTAACCAAGAGGGTTACTCCCTACGTAAGAATGTTATGAATGCCTCAAGTTACCATTATTTCATATGTTTTCTATGATTTATTCATGGTTTGGTGAGGTATGTTAAAGTGCCTATGTTTTATGGGTAAAGTATGATTTCATTATTATGTATATATGAACTCATGCTTCCTTTCCATATTTTTATAACCCTTACTGAGCTTTTTATGCTCATCCCAAGTTTTTGAAATGTTTTTCACAGGTCAAGGGAAAGGTACCTGATGTGATGATAATGTCAAGGATGTGTCAAGAAAGAATCAATGTTTTATTTTCAATATGTTTCCGTTGATGGGAAGAATGAATATTGTCTTTTATGTAACCACTTTGTTTAAATGTGGAATGTAATGCAAGTTTCATGATCTAATTCCCTAAAACTATAAACCTGAAAAGATCCTCAATGTGTAATCTTGTAATAACTCAAGATTAAGTAAGGTTTAAGGCTGGGGCCTTATATCATAATATACAATAAACAGAATGATCTACATTTTTTGACTCTTTAATTCATGTAAAGTATCAAATTCAATGTAGATCAAAGTATAATAGGTATGATCATGCTCAATAATTTATTCTTAAATATATAAACAAAAAAACTATGATTCATTCCTTGATTCATATCATTTTTTGGTGAATATTGTTTCTCCCAAATACGGTCAAGATCTTTTGCCTTCACAATGAAAAAATTCACATTGAACTTTTGTCATTTAATTGTCGATTCTAAATATGCCCAAAAGAATGGCATAATCCTCCTATCAATGTTCCTATGGTTGTGCGGCTAATGATATATATTAATAATAATAAATTATTTATAGTGAAATACATTTAGGGTCATTTAATGATTCAATTAATTTAATTAATTTAATTAATTCAATTAATGAACCCAACAAGGACCGCTTTATCCAAACATCTCATGCCAACCAAAATTATGTTTTCTATAGGTTATATCTCATTCTATTGATTCAAAATTATTCAAATATTTTTTATTTGAGGAACCATTTATGGATTATTCAATTATTTATAAAAGATTTTTTGCACATGATATAAAATATATAAAATAAATTTATAAAATTAATTCCAACAACACAAGGCCTCGGAATAATGCTCCTCTTAAGAAACTGGATCAAAAAATATTTATTTATATATTTCAACTTATTATAAGAGAACAATAGTGTCTTAACATTTATCTCAATAGTTATTTGTTTTACAATTTATTCTATAACGGGATACATAAGGTTCCATCTGAATTCTCAGCTAAAAACTATTGTTGTAAGAAAACATGACTAAATGATGGATTTGATCCCAAATACATTTTAAAACCATAAAAATAGTATCTCAGTGTATCCTCTTGTTTTTGAATGGTTTCATCAGATTTTCCATTTATCTGAAGATGATAAGATGTACAGAAGGACAACTCTAAGTCCAGAGCATGCTGAAGACTTCCCTAGTTACATGAGATAAACCTCAAATCCCAATAAGATAGAATAGAATTTGGTACACCAAAAGATATTTCTCATTATGTATTGTATGTAATGACAATATGATAAACATATAAATATTATCTGATATTAATAAATTGTGTTGACTTCACATGGAGATTGAATAAATTTAAAACAACATTATGGGATTTGTACATTTTTAGGATCCCAGTGAAAAAATCTATGGTGATGTTTTTCTATTATCTATTATTGTATGAATAATAGTGTTAACATCAATTTATACATATTTATCTCATCCATAACATTAGAAGGTACTGATAAAAAAGATGTATACTTTGAAATATCTCGCTTCATGTTGTCCAACCATAAATACTAGTTTAAATCTATATACATCATCACACATATAAGAAGAATAGAAAGAGATGAACTATGGGATTTGTCCAACAACTCCTTTCTCAAATATGGAATTGATGATACAAATACTATATTTCTAAAAATTATAATTTTTCAAAAAAAATATTAAATCTAGAATATTTTATACCTAATTTTTCAATTATACATTACCCTTCTACGCCACTTTAATCATCAAGAATAAAAATGGATGAAAACTCATCTAATAAAGATATGAATTTTGTAATTATTTCAATATATCAAGATACATCATTTAAAAATACAAAAATAATGGTTATTTTTTTTGATCCATATCATAGATAAGCTATAATGGGCCATTCAAATCAAATCATCAATATCCTTGTTTTCAATCTCATAGTTCTAATTTATTGCATAATCATAACCATTAATCAACTAAAACCATTTTATATTGATGATATTCAACTATTTTTGAGTGAATATATAATTTATAATTTTATGATCAGTATATATGACACACCATTCTCTGTAAGGATGAATCCTCTAGATATTAAATTGAGAAATTTAAATTACTAAATCCAAATCATCTATTGGGTAATTTTTTCTCATGATCTTTCTGATGTCATAAGTAATAGGTTATCAATATATCATTTTACAAGTGGATGAATCCTGGAAACTTATTTGATGAATCACTATAAAACAAAAACCCTTATCCACTATACGGTAGTGTATGAAAATGTTCACTCACTGACATTGTCCCCAATTACATGAAATGATCGCTATATTTATCTTTCAAAATGAACTAAGTTCTCATATGAGTTAACATGGTAAATAGATTATATATCTATGAAAAATTCTATAAGAAGTGTCTAAAATATCATTCCAAACCAAGAAAACTATTGATCAGAGTTAAAGTGGCTATTTTGGTTGAATGTTCATTAATATATGCATTTGATAGATCCATATTTACATCCATTATTGAGATTATATGACCCAAAATGAATCTTTTTATAGCCAAAATTCAAACATGGTAATTTTTTCATATAATTTATCTATTAATAGGGTCAACTATAAAATTATAAATTGATCTTAATGACATTCAACAAACATATAATAGGTAAGAAAATCATTTATTCAGACTACCAAAAACTAAGAAAGGTAATTTCTAAAGACTATATTCATTAGTTTTATAGAGATAAAAGGGGAATTAGTAAGACCAAATTACATGAACTAGAATTATGGATGAGATATTCATGGAAAACATTTTTCCATGGGTTTTAACCCTAGATATATGAGTTCAAAAACCACCTACACTTTTAGTATCTAGAAACACATAATTTTATAAGAAAACCACAATACATCATTACGATGTCTTGGGAATTTCTCTTTTACATATGATTATCCTAAGGGCTACTAATAAAGTTTTTTTCATAGTTTAAAATGGTAATTAAAACATGATATGATAAAAACTATAGTCACTCATAATTTTCATACGTAAATATTATATCTTATAAAATGAATATTCAATACATAACATTACGATCCATGCCTAAATATACTAGGATTAGCATATTCCAAAACATGGATACATAAAAAACTTGTTCATAATATATCTACCTAAAATCACTCTATATTATTCATAACTATCACAATTCAAAGAAATATAATAAATAAAATCATTATTTATAACCTCTTGAAAGGGAACATAAAAAAGGGTGATATTTGATTCAAAATGAGGTTAAAAAGTGTGATAGTAATGATCACATAAGGACAACATTAGAATAAGTTTATGAGATCATAAGCTTATAATTTTAAAACCATACCCACCATATCAAAGATCGTAATCATGTATCACTGAATAAAACATGAAATTTTATAAGTTTGGAATCATGAAATAATTAATGAAAATGATCCATGAGAGCATAAGATTAGAAGAAGACAAAAGATAGTGGAATATAAATAATGTATAAAACAATTTCCAATGTTAATTATCACCACTAATTCTACCATAGTGAACTGTGTTCACTCTTTATTCCATAATATCATTAATTATGGTTAACTCCCAAGAAAATAACAGAAGAAAACCCCATTATTTAATTAGTTTCACTATGTATTCTTATCATTATTATTAGATGATATATCAATATTTACCCAATACATTGGAGGGACATATACTTATGGTACCATCCATTAAATAATCATAATCCATTCAAATGTGTTCTATGATATCAAAATCCCTTCATCATATCATATCTTATGGAAAGAAAAAGGGTTTCGTAATCACCTCATTATCATAAATATAAACAATAAAAAGAAGGAATAAGTATGATATCCTAGGATAATATACCATATAATTAATAAGTAACATAAAAATTAGTCATCTTAAATTGAAAAATCCATTTAAAATGACACATGTAATGTTTCATGATCAAAATAACCTTCTCATTTTGGATCCACATATTTAACATCATGAAATTTCTTAAATAGTAATGAAAATAGTTTATTTGAAAATAACCTTTGAATATTATAATGGGCCATTCAAATAATTGAGAGTTCATAATGGTGGAAAATTATTTTCTTTCTATTTATGATAAAGATGATATTCTTTTCACATTTTTCTGAAAAAAGTAAACAGTGCGTCATTAAAAAAACTAAAAGATTACTTATTTTCAGACACTTTTTAAAACATAAAAAATAGTAAAAATGACATTAAAAAAATATAGTATATTTTTATTTTAAAAAAAATAATGATAAAGAAAACATGGATGTGGAAGAAAATGTCTCTCCACCAAAAAGTAAATAATGTCAGTTTTTCATGAAAAAACATTCTCAAACATTTTATGTACTAAAGAGAGGAGAATGGTAATATTACATAAAAATTTTAGGGATAAATATACAGTTATGAAATGGAAGATTTTATATAGAGTATTTTTATGATAAAACCTCATTAGAAACTAAATCACAAACTATCCACATAACCAATGAGATAGTAACATAAAACCCTTACTGCTTTGGTAACTTTTGAATCATTAGACCCATTAAATAAAAACATCACACAAATCCTTATATAACAGAATATTAAGTATAGTTAGTATATAAAATGTAAAATGGGATTCATATACACCTCATATAAGTGTATAGGTTCATAACATAATTTATTTCCCAATGAAGATAATTTGATGTGATTAACCCTTAAAATATTGGTAAATTTAAAATAAAAATATCATGAAAGTGAGAAAATTAGACAAATTTATATGTAATTTTTTTTAAAATTCAAGTATAAAAAAATAAATTTTGGGGATGTATATAAAAAAATAATGCAAACTAGTGGTAAATATGGAATATGTTTCATTGTATTAAAAATGAGACAAGAAACCCTTACCTCAAGTTTGAATTGATAAGAAAGTGTTCTAACCTTAAGTATAATAAATTTAAATTTATTATATTTATATAAATGAATCATATAATTATTTATAATATCATATATGGTGAAATTATAACATTTAAATACATTTTTATTAACAATTTCTTATTAAAATAATTATTTTGGGGTGGAAACTATTTCTTTTTTAATGATAGTTTTAGTTTTGTGGTTCTAATAATTGAACATTTTTCATGGTTCCATAATATTAATAATTTTCTAAATAAAACATAATTTTTTTTATATTTTGAGTCATCCATAAAAGTTATATATAGAAATGTGAACCATAACATTCCGTGAGACTGTATGATACATGTACTCATTAATAGTGTTTTCACTTTTTGACAGATGGAACAAAAGATATATAAATTATAATAAACAATTTATGGATAATTATTATATCATATTTATCATATATATATATATATATTAATTAAATATTTATTTATTAAGATCTAATTAAAATAAAAATAAATAAAAAATCACATCATTTTGTGGAGGTGGTAGTCTCCACAAATGCAAAAATGATGGTATAATTTTCTAAAAGGCAAGAAGGTAAGAATGTATATGACAACCCATATTATTATAAACATTAATTATTTATTTATTAAACAAAGGAACATGTAATATAATTCTATGGTATTATAAATCTTAGTGTCTTTTAGAAATTATGAACATAACACAATAACATGATACATGGGTGCAACAAAATTAATTAAAAACACTAAAACATGATCTAGAAATGAAATTCATCTTAGTAGAATGCATGTTATATCCTAAGGATGCAACTAAAAAAGGGATGATTTATAAATCATTAAAATGGAATAATAAAATCAATGAATAAGGTAAATTGGTTTATAATATTCAATGTGAAAATGAAGATGACATTATATGGGTTGAGAATCATAAACATCAAGACCAAATCATGATTAAGGATGATAACATTAAGGAAATATAAGAATGTACAAAAACAAAAAATCTGGTTTTATAAGCATGATTAAAGGTTAAATTTTTAAAATCCAAATATATTGAGATCATGTTAAAATCCCCTGCACTTAACATGGAATATCATGAGATAAAATATTTACCCAATGCACTTGAGGGAAAAAATAAATTCATGTAAACTTGTCACATTCATATCATGTACATCTATATCTATGCCACATATATCATACAGTAAAAGTATTTTTTACCATGTTTTATCACTGGATTATAGTTTGTGAGTTACATACATTGAATTACCCATTAAATGAATAGTAAGAACATCTTGGTGAATATATTTGAGTGGAAATGGGGATGGGTATTCACTACAATAAATTTTTTCTTTGAAAATTTAAGGATAGTTTCTACATATTAATTAGTATACATGCCGATTTATTTAAGGGTTTAATTAGATTTAATAGGGTCTCCCTCACATGGAAATGTATGGTAGTTGAAAAATTTAAGATAATATTCTATCATGAACAATTTAAAATCTAAGACATAATACAAAGAAGGTTCTGGAATAAACTGGGGAATGAGATGATAACTTACCTTGAAAGGGTGACTCAAAAAGTTTGGGAGGAGATTCCTATGAGATTTGGAGAATCATGGGTGGTATTCATAGAGGGGAGTTAGATTAAATTCATGATAAAAGGGTTTTTAGGGATAAATAATGGGTAGTTGGGTTCATTTTTAGAGAAAAAGAGAGGGGAATTCATTATTAATTTTAAAACATATGGTTTGGACTCTATATTCTAAAATAATCAAAAAAAACCATCATTTAGATATTATGAGTTTTTTAGGGAAAAGAAGACTGGTTTCCAATGTTTTATATACATAATAACCTAGATCACTAAAATAATACACATGGTGGTGTGAAAGTGATTCATGTTCATAATGAATTAACATTAAGAACAAAAAATATAATATATATTTCATAAGATTAATTATGTATTTATAAATATAATAATATAAATTTAATAAAATAAATTTCATATATATATATATTAAATAGGAGACATACTTTTTGTCTTGGATTCACTGTATGGTATTTTTTAAATCACTTATGGGATTGAATGATGTCAAAATACACACTATATATCTATAACATATTTAGAAGTCTCCTAAAAATGATTATTTCCTAAAAATTTGAAAAATTCCCCATTTGATAATGTTAGTGGGATAATTTAAAAATTAATATTTATTTTATCTTCATTAATTCTTCAAATAGGGAAATTTAAACTTTTAAATTAAAAATAGTGATTTATTGAAAAATATGGGGGGGTTAAGACGTTGACCATTTCTAAATATTTTTAAAAGTACACATGATGAAATGAAATTATATAACAATATATACTTATAAATTATTATATAATAATAATAAATTATTAAAATTGTTTTATTTTAAAAAAAATATTTAATTTTTTAAAAATAATATATTTTTTAAAACTATTTATTTTCCACAAATAAAATTATTTTTTTCATCATATCAAAATCTAATTTTAATCAGACAAATTATTTAATCATTTATAACGTAATAATAAAAAGAAAACAATATAATCAATATTTTATTAAAAATTATAATAGAAAATTCAACATTGTTTTTTGATATATGTATAACCCCTAATTACACTAGTGTATTCTCTAAGGGTAAGGTGTGTGATGGAGATTTTTTTTGGTGTGGTTCAATGAACAAGGTTTGGGCCAATATGTCGATAACCTGTAACATCCCCTATAAATAGTTTAAATCATGGATTATTTGTGGAATCTAGGCTTCAAAATGGTCAATTGAAATAAATTTATATCAAATCACTAGCATAATATCTAATAAATGGCCTTCATAGTGTATGATATTATTGGTCATGGCCATCTCATTATCCATATATGTAAAATTGACTTTATCATGACCCTTAATATATAAAAATATTAATGGTCACTATTCAATGAATATATTTTCTATGCATGTGTTCTCTATAACATAATTACTTATTAATGAATTTATTCACATGAAATGTGAATTTCATTTAAAAAAATTTGGATCATTACATTATTCCCTTGTCATAAATTTCTCCCTTTAAATTTTATTTTATAAAAATTATCAACTTTGGTTACTTTTGTTTCATTTCCTCTTCCAATTCCCATGTCGCTTCCTCAATTTGGTGGTTCTACCATAGTAATTTGACCAGGTGAGCTGGCTTATTTCATAGAGATTTTTCTATATGATCTATGATCTTCACCAAGCTCTCCCCATATAATAAATAATTCTCTACAGGTACAACCTCTAGATTTATAACATGTGATGGGTCTAATATGTACTTCCTCAATATGGATTCATGGAACACATCATGTAAATGAGATAGGTTAGGTGGTAGTTCTAGTTGTTAGGTCACAACTATATAGAAATCATGGATTTCTAATTGGGCGATGTCTCTTGGACAAAGATTTCCCTTCTCTACAAAATTTGTGCTTTTATTTCATTGTGATATGAAAAAATTTACATTATCTCCATCCAAAAACTCTATATCTCATCGAGTATTTTCATTATAACAATTAAATGCAGTTTTCAAAAATTTAAAAGGATGTTGAAGGGTTTGATACTTTTTTTCATCAAATGGATAAGATCAAGTACCATTAGCATACTCTCTCCAAATATAATCCTATCTTGTTAGAGTTTGACACCTCTTCCCATAAAAATACTCGTAAGGTTATATTTTAATATTAAAATGGAAAATGATTTTATATGAGAACTATACTGGGGTATGGTTATTATATTATCAATCATATAAATAAATTTAACTTTACACAAACCTATTCTCTAGAGTTTTAATGGTTCTCTCACACTAACTATCTATCTAATGGTGATATGATGTAATGATACTCAAATCTATATGAAAAGCTTCCATAAGGATTCCCTACCACCTTGAGATAACCATTAGATTATTATAATCTATAATAGAGAGTTTATATCCATGTTTTCTTTCAAATTATATTATGTGTATTTTTAGAGGTTGATCAAGAGATAATTATCCTTCATATAAAAAAAATTCACGGACATTTTATGGAGATCAACTACAAACCAGATGGTATTATATTCTTTAGATTTCATGGGGAGTCATATAATTAAATATATGATTTTTTCCCATTTCAATAAGGGTTTTTGAAATTGTTTTATCCTACACATATACATTTAATTTTCCTCAAAGAATTATTTGTATTTAAATCATCAAGAAACTAATTTTGTAATATCAAAATTCATGTTATCTGATTAGATGTTTTAATACAATTCTCTATACATATAATGTATTTCTAAATGAAAATAGGAGGGTGAGCTCTGTAAATCATCTAGATGATCTCTTTTACCTATAGTTTCAATGGGAAACAAATATGTATTCGAAGCCTTATAAAGTCATCTTTTGAAAAGTTGAAATTTTCAATATTTTCTACCTTTTTATGTAGCTCCTAACCAAAAAATTTTTATACCTTGATCCTCTAAAAAATATGGTAGAAAAGTTATTTAAGAAAATATTTATGATTATCTTTTTATTATTCCCATGTCTATCCTATACATGTCCCATAAGATTATATAACCTACAATCCTCATTATGGATAGAGTTACAGGATCATTTATTTTCGTAGAATCATCCAATTTATTCACCATACCATGATGGTAATGGATTGAAAATTCATAATCCCTCATAATTTATAACCAACTTCATTTGGAACTATTGAAATACTATTTTTTGATATATATTTTTCAATTTTATGATCCATATATATGTCAAGATTCAACAAATAGAGACAATTTCACCAAATATTCCATGAGGAGGCCACTACAACCAATTCTAGATCTAGCATTGTGTAGTTAATTCCATGGAAATTTAACTATAGGGGTATAGGATATCACTTTTTTAGCTTTAGTTGGTACAAAACCTAAGTCCATTGTGGAAACTTAAGTGTATATCAGAAATACTTACCCATTTGTGGGTAATGTGAGTATAGATGTAGTGATTATCCTCTTATTGTAGTCTTTTAATAATTACTCACATTAACAATTCATGGAATAATTCCCCCCCCCCCCCACCTCTGATTTCTATGGGTCTATGGGATTGAAAATTTTAATGGTTCCCAAAATCAATGATGAAACCTAGATAATCCAACGAAAATAAATTTTTTTGTCATAGATATTGTTTTGGTCAATCCTTCAATGATATCAGTTTTTTATGGACCCATAGATATCCCTTTTATTGTGATTAAATTCCTATGAAATGATACATAATATATCCAAAACATAGATTTATTGTACTTAAAATTTCAATTTTCCTTATAGAAGGCCTTGAGTATAACATTTAAATTTTCATCAGATTCATCCTCAACTTTGGAGTATATAAGAATATTTTGTATAAAAAATACCAAAAACCAATCGGGGTATTACCTAATGGATATATTAATTAACCCCCCTATGAAATCTGATGAATTTGTGAGTCAAAATGGAATCACTATGATCATTTAGTACTCATACATTGTATGAATATCAATCTTGGGGATATCCTATATCTTCATATTTACTTGATAATATCTCCAATGAAGATCCAATTTTGAAAATATTGGTATTGATTTGTCTAATAGAAAACTATATCAATGTGTGTAAGATGATACTTTTTCACTATTATTATCTTGATTATCCTACCAAAATTAATACAATTGTGCATTAGACCATCCTTCTTCTTAATAAAAATGACAGGTGGATACCAAGGTAATGCACATGGGAATATAAACCCTTTAACCTGATTCTCAGGTTGTTTATTATAAAACTCTTGATGTTAAATAATTGTTATTATAAAGGATGTCATTAATTTTAAAAAAAAATTGGGTATGATTTTTATTGGGGAATGAACAACTCATCTTAGAGAAAAATGATGAAATTCATAAAGAAACATAACAGGTAATTTTCTTAAAATTGGAAAGTAATCAAGGATTATCTTTTCATTAGTATCAATGACTTGGGGTAAATATGTTTTCTCGCAAGGAAATAATATTTATACATAAGATAATGGTACAAAATAAGATTAATCCTCCCACTATCATTTTTATTGAATTAGAGGGAGATTTGTGATACAGAGGGTGATTTCCTTCTCTCATCAATTTATGTTGGATTCATACAAGGAAAGGAAATACATGCCCAAAATGTCATCACAAAACACAAAATTGAGTATCATGATTATTTATGAGAAATTATTCCCAAAATTTTTGATAGGGGAGGAGTTTTACTACTGTTATTCAGCAAAAGACCAATTTTTCATCTTCACTGATAACTATAATCCCATGTTTTAGGGTGGTTTTTTAAATTTTCTACTAATTTTTTGTGATATGGAAGATTGCATATAATGATGAATGGTAAAACATCCTTCCACTATTGAATTCTGGATATAATCATTTACATAATTAATAACAGAATTTCCTGTAAAATGTTAAAACTATTAACCACATATAAGGGAAACTATGAACATTTAAGGGATAATTCATTAATGAAATATATTCTATAACCTTTCAATTTGTAGGACTAAATGTTATTTATCTATGATCTATTTCTTAAAATAGAATCTTATGAGTATTATTATTCTCATAATAATGGTTCATAAGAATCCTATAACTTTTCCAAATCATATCTTTGTTGAGTCTTAGACCATGTGTAATGGAAGGCCTCTTTTTTATGCACTAGGTGATGATAGATTCATGACCAATGCACCCTTTTTAGGGGTTTGAAACCTCAATATAACTATTCTAGAGACTCCTCAATTATATTATCCAAAAGGGATAAAGTTTATTTGAATTCACATGGTATATACTTTAACAAAATTTAGGGATATTTTCTTATGTATGGTCTTATCCTAAAGTATTTTAGTATGGTTTTTTAATATTAATACCTAATTTTTAATATCCAATCCTCTAATACCAACTATTAAAACCCATGTTTTTATACACCTTATATCATGATTTATAACATAAAGGAACACATAATAAAATCTCAAAATATCATGAGGCCTGATGTATTTGGTAAATCTGGTACATTTGATGAAAACTTGAAATAGGGGTACATAAAAAATATTTCAAAATTCCACAAAAAATCATTAAATTTCAACTCCTCTAATAAATCCACAAGGTATAACCCATAGAAAAACATAATAAAGGGTGAATCTATAAAGTCCCATAAGGTAATAATCAATTCATAAAAAAAATAAAATAGTTCATGTGATTTAGGAGGAATATCAAGGTGACATAAAAAGGGGTGAGAATAAAATACATGATCTTTGATACATAATATAAGATGATATCATCAAGATAATAAAATAATTTGGAAAAAATTAAAACATGACATCATATGAATTATTCAATGACAACAACAGATACATCAAAAAATAGTGTGCTTAAGATAATATCTATTTCACCATATATGGAATCTGGTGAGATAATAATATTAGTTGATTCATTGGAGGGGTATATAATTATTACCACACACATCGCTTTCATATCATGTACATGCATAAGTGTGTCACAAAGATCGTACAATATAAGGTATTATTTAATCACTTTTAATACCATGATTAAGTAGCATGAGATAAATAAATATATGTCCCTAATAAATTATGGATATGTACATCTAGTTCAATACCCTTGAAAATAAATGGGGATGGGTATTCACTAAAAAATTATTTCTCATAGAAATTTTTTGGCTAATTTTTACAGAATAACTATGTTATATAAAGAATCATAGAAGGTTTTAATGAGGGGTAAAGGGATCTCTCAGAAAAAAAATAAGTTATAAGGATAGTAATATGTATATGTAGAAACATGTCCCAATATAAACAATTAAAATCCAAAAGGAATAATATAATGAAGGTTATTCAAAAAAGAGGAGAATGAGAGGATCCCTTTCCATGAGAGGGAACTTATAAAAGCTTAAGAGGGGATTATTATGAGATTGGGATCACCTTGGGAGATATTTTGAGAGGTAAAGTCAAGTAAATAAAATTATATAAGATGTTTCTATAAAGTTTAATGGGAGGTTTTGTGGGGTTTTATTGTAAAAATATGGGTATTTTTTATCAATTTCTAAATAAATGTTTTTTAATCTATATGATAATAAAATAAAAACCACAGACCTTCCCAATATTTTTCCATTGGTTTCCAGAAAAGTTGATTGTTTTTAATTATAAAATAATTTTTATAATATAAATCATTAAAGTAATACGTTGGGTGTCTAGGAATTGAGTTATGTTCATAAAGAATTGATTTTAAAACCGTAAAATATTATATAGTATTTATAGGATTCATTAAGGGTTTATAAAATAAATAAAATATGTTCCCTAACATTTTATGTTTAATAAGATAGAAAATATTGGTCAATTATATAGTTTATAATATTTCTTACAATACTTTAGGCTTTTATGATGTCATTATTAAAACCATATATGTATACCGTATTTAATTTTTACAAAAAAATTCAATCGTCTCATAAAATTATAAAAATTTAACAATTGGGTAATTTTGAAAAAATTATTTCAAAATAAATATTTAATTAATGAAAATAATTATCAAAATATTCAAATTTTCTCCTTTAATTAAAACATTCACTTTTATTGGAAAATATAGGTTTTTATGATGATAATTTTTTATTACCCTTAAAGAATTACATATGACTTTGTAATATTATATAATCATATATATATATATATAAATAAATACTATTTAAAAATAATATTTAATTAAAATATCCTTTAATTAAAATATTATTAAATTCATCAAAACTAGTTGCGTGATTAATACAATACATCTCCCCAAAATATAATTTGTTTTTCTTAACATTGAAATATATTTTTTTATCCGACTCATTACTTAAACATTTATGAAGTAATAATTAAAATTATAAATATAATCATCCTTTAATTAAAAATAAAAATATTCACATTTCATTCTATTATGGTATATATACTTGATCACTTATTCCCCGAGTGTATTCCATAATGGTATATTGTGTGCTGGTGATAATTTCTTATAGTGGTTTGGTGGACATAGTTTTATCATGATCTTGATATGCTTGAAATTATACCATAAATGGTTTTACTTGTGCTATAGATATTAAATCTTGAAATTGTCTTTTAAAAGGGAAAAACTAGTTTTTCCAACGATGTCAGATGTTCTAATTATTTGTATTCTTAGGGTATGATCCTACTGGTTGAGGCCATCACATATTCCATCTGTGTAAATTGGACATTGTCATAACCCATAAAAAATACTATTATTAAATGTCACTATAAAAAAATATTATCAAAAGTCATAATTCTTAATGGTCTATTTGATTTGATAGTATATATCATATAACGGTATAAAATAACCATTGCATTTCATTATTATTGAATAAGAAATTTATTCATGGGAAAATAAAATTTCTTTTCCAAAAAATCGATTAGTTACAAGGTAGATGTTTTGGATCGGTTCGAAATGCCCAATGGTTCTGTATCCGACAATACGTGGACCTGCTTTACAAAGGCAGGCGTTCGCTGGGCGATTTGACCCGCGGCACTTAAGAACTCACAATGGTCAAGAGGATGGGAATTCGGCCTCATTCCACCCTTTTGGGGAGAATTATTCCTATTCCGGGACTCTCTTATAGATTTAAGACGTATTCATATGTTTGCGAATCTTTGGTTTATAACCAAGCATTGTTTCCATGGATTACTCCTGGTTGGCAATGGTCAGTTGGACGTAGGGGTTTAGAATCATTTAGGCTCAAGGATTAACATCCCTCATTGGATTAATGACCCCAAAGATTTTGGACTCACTGAGACGACACTGATTTAAAGCCTCATAACTAGACACTCTGGAGTTTATTTTCATCCAGGGGGATAGATAATGACTTGAACATTTGTATCAAACCCATGATAAGGGCTTCCTACGTATACCCATGAGAGGAATCAGCACCCTTGTAGTTTGAGAATACAGTTTAACATCATGCAGGACGAAGGATGAACTGACGTGAATGTGGTCGGATCGACCGGGTGTTGGGCTTGAACCTCGGGGAGGCTTCCTACGTACCCTGCCTAGGAAATAGGGATCTAAGTCCACGTATTTCGGAACTGGAGTGAGGCTTGCGCCATGAGGCAACCCATAATGGTGGATGGATGGGGCATAGGCTCTGAGTCGGCCCACAATGGTTGGTGAACCAATGTAAAGAGTTCCGAATGACCGGGTGGTGGGCTTGAACCTCATTGAGGCTTCCTACGTATCCCCATGGTGGGGAATCAATGTCCACGTAGTTCGGACGACAGTGTCAGAGAACCGACGTGAATGTGGACACAGGGTTCCGATGGTGATCGGGCTTAAACCTGTTGGAGGCTTGCAATGTATCACTACGGTGGGGAATCAAAGTCCACGTAGTTCGAAATGGTAGTGTGGCTTATGCTCTGAGCCAGCCCAGGGTAATGGATTGGGGATTACCCTTTGAGGATTCCCAGGTGGGGATTCCATGGTCGATGCTTACTCTAAGCCCATGTCAGTCATGCTCGATGTGGGAAACAAGAGGTAGCAGGGACCACACGATCACGTCGCAAAAGGTGCGTCCGTGGGAAGTGCGATGGGGCTTACGCGTGGGAGCGGCCCAAAAAGTCAGGGCTTACTCCGAGATGGATGCCCATGGCGACAAATTGTAATGAGAGAGGGACGTGGCCCCAAAGAAGGATGGAGAAGCACCCTTCCCCACTATGCCCTTCCTTGTCCATGGCCGTGCAGAAGTACGGAGGTGCATGGGGGCTTCCTTCTAATGGGTAGTCCACCATGCCCCAGGGAGGGGAAAAGTGCCCCAGTCCTAACAAGAGGAGGGTCAGAAAGGGGACTCCCGAGCTCGGACTCTGCATTACTGTGGGAATGTGAACCCATTAATGCTTCGGGAATCTTCTCAAGGGTAGGAGCAACCCCTTCTCCCTTGATTATAGTGGGTATGTGAACTCAAAACGGCGCACTGATTCGCTTGAAGGTTACATCACACGGGTCTGGTGACTTTGGTGGAGGCCTCAGCTCAGGGATGATGAATGGGCCAATGAGGGGGTTGCGGATAATCAGACTGGATTGGAAGGATTTTATCTGGCTCGGGGAATGGGGACTCCGAAGGATCCTATGGTCCACACAAGTGTATGAGTGGTGGCTCCCTTCTCATAGAGAGTTGCTACGCGGGCGAAGAGGTTGTCCGTGAACTAGGGTGGTCCGCGTACTGATGGGAATTCTGAAAACTGGGGTGGTTTGCGACATGGTGGGCATCATGTGAACCAGGGTGGTTCTCGACTTCAATTTCGGCCCACGTTCAAGGTTGGTACGTGGAGGGGTCTATGCGAGCAACGGCAGCCGAGGGCGACGCTGGTCTGAGGTTCGTTGTTCGGGGCTTTACCCGCGTAGGAGATTGCTACGCGGTGCGACAGATCTAAAAAGGGTCGTACACTCCCTGGTCTGCTGGAAGTGCATCCGCAGAGGGTCCATGGTTCGCTGTATTTTTTTCTTTGTTATTTTTGGTTCGCGGTACACCAAAGTTGTTATGCGTTTTTCAGTTCCTTATTAATTCGCTTCTAGCTTCATACCTGTTCGGGTTCGCGAACTAGAACTTCAATGTTTGCGAAATCCTAAGATCCTTTCCTTGAAATCCTTCCACCCGAGTTTGATTAATCTCCAATTTCCCTCTTCTATTCCCCATCGATCTCCTTTTCTAGAGTTGGTAAAGAGATGTATCTGTGGTCATGTGGAACCTTTTTCGGAGGCCCCTGACCGGAAACCCAGTATACAGATGACTTGGTCAATCTGTAACTAGCGAGGGGAATCGAACACATCTCCCCCACGAACCAAACTAACTCAAGGAGTGCTTCACGGTCGTGTAGGGATCCTCCTCCATTCCGTGAATGATAGTTAATGCGGTCTAGGTCGGTCAATGTTGTTCATGGCTGGAGTGGTTCGTGATGGTGAACTGGGTTGGCACCCATCCTACTTCGCGCCCGTAGAGTGCTTCCGCCTCCATTCCGCGAACGACAGTGGTCCATGGAGGGAGGTGCTTTTCGGAACCGGCCATGCACCATTATCATGGGACCGGTCCACGAACTGGTTTGGCTTATGTCATCCTTTGCTGATTTATTGGGTGAACTTCATATTTTTTCCCAACTTCTTAGGGAAATTGGGTAGAATCCCTAAGGGTATTCTCATTCTCCTTTATGTATTTTTCAAGACCCTACAAATTCTCCCATCGGAATGGGGTCTGATTGGAACGAAGAGGAGGCCATTCTGAGGTAGGGTGGTCCTGAAACTTCGATGTTTTGCAGTAGGGGAGTGGACCCAATAGGGGGCATGCCTATAAATATGGGGGCCCTTCATTTTTCTTTTACCTAATCCTTCGTGATACCAGATCTCTTTCTTTTTCGTCTCTGCACGCTCGTTCCTTCGCAAAACGCCTTGTCCGCGAACTGGCTTCCACTTCTGTGAACCATTCATCATTTGTGGTCGCCTCGCTCACGGACCAATATTCTAGCCACAAACCAATAATTTTAATTAATTAAAAAGTAAGTCACGACATTCTGTATAGGAACTCGCTCCGCGGTTTTGATGGTCTACGAACTAAATCTTCCCGACTTTGAAATTTTCACAAGTATTCCAAATATAATTATTTAAATCTTGGATTAAGATTCCGCGGAGCAACCTGGTTTTCGGTTTTCTGGCCAACACTTCATGGTCCAGAGTACCACAGACCTCTTTCATGTAGGATTGGTTTGCGGGATGCAGTCATCACAATCTACATTTTGAGGCTTGCTTGCGGTCCTCGTCATGAGAGATTCTTGACTCCTTTTCCTTATGCATGGTATTTTTGTCCAGACTTTATTATTCTGAACTAACCATTTTCCTGGTTTTCATAATGCAGGGAGAAAATATGGTTCCCCCTCATCCTGCACCCAAGCCTACTGCCGAGCATCTCCCAATTGGTTCAGGGAGACGTCTAGCTATGATTCACAGAGCGGAAAGCATCAAGGAGTACCCTAGCCGGTCCATCATTCCTGATGATAGTGTCTTTAAGGACTTGCTCTCTTCTGAGCTCCTGGGTTATGAACTATCAAATAGGATTCTGCTTTATGGCTTCGGTCTCCAAGATGACGCCCCTATTCCCCCTACCTTCTCAGGTATTTTGTCACCTTTCTTGGAAGCGTCGCCGAAGTGCATTTAGGCGAACCTCGACCAATCGGGGGAGATAATCTCTGATCCTGATCCAAAAGACACATTCATTTTGAGAGACTCTGTCTGGACCCAAAGCGATCAGTACACACAAGACTTCTCTCAAGAAGCTGTCCTCGAGAGTTACCCCTCCATAATCAATCTTGCTTGAGTGGACCCTGATGCGGGGTGGATTTCTAGGTGGGATCTGCGGTCTGGTGGGCTTTTCTCGAATGACAGGGCCTATGCCTTCTCGGAACATCATCATTGCCGGCAATCTCTCGAGTCGCTGCAAGAAGTCAATTTTTACTCCACAGTGCGGGCCTCCCAGTTTTCTGTTTACCCACCATATTTGATCCTTCCTGACCTGCTCATTCACTGGTGTGCAAGCACTAATAATTTCCACCTTTCCCTTGGTGAAGTTGGCATTATCTTATTGGGAATCCACCAATTGGGAGGGCTTCCAATTATTGGTGAGATGTATGACGAGTTTATGCCTACTCCTGACACATGGGATGACGTCGAACAAGTGCCTTCATTGGCGAGGGGTCTCTTGGTTATGGATGAGCGGTCACTGGGTCAGGCTTTGCGTGTTTTCTCTCTTATTCCCTATAAAACCTAGATAGGGTTATTTCTGAACCCCGCTAGTCTTGTGCCGAAGATCAAGTTCCCCAAGACTGATCCTTCTCAACAGTCACGAACCATCCTAGGTTCCTACTGGGCAGTTCTGGTGGCGGGAGACTACCTTTCATGGGGTTACGAGGTGCGCCTCGGTGTGCCGCCTATGGTCAGATTGGTTGGCCTATTTACTATGTTTTTGAGAGGGTGGCTACTCCCTTCTCAGGATATCAACCCAGGCGTCAGGGCTTGCACCTTGATGATGGCAGTGGAGTTGGCAGAGGGCCGCCTGGTGAATTTTTTTGTGCCCACATTGGCTCGTATTTACGAACTACTAAGCCACATGCAAGAGGGAGGTCCACCCAACCATTTGAGTGGGCCATTTCAACTCTTATATGGCTGGATATCGGATCATTTCCGTTGTTATGAGTATTGTCATAATACAGTCATCCCGCTTCCTACGTTTTGGCCTACCTTGCTTGATATAGTCGGGGTTCACTTGAAATTCCTCAGTTATGATGAAATCATCAAGCTTATGAGTGACTTCTCTCAGTTTCCTTTCACTCCCTACCCCACCGCTTCTTGTGTCATGGTTTTCAACCGCAGGGGGGCCTGGAAGAGCGTTCTCACATGATTTCACTACAGGATGGGTTTCTGCCTGCGTGGAATGATGGGGTTTCTCTGTCAGAGTTGTACAATTCCCATAGTGTTTCCCGCCATTTTGGGTGTACACAAATTCAAGTTTCCCTTCCCCCTCCTCAGGATCGAGGACTGCACCCTGCCACTCTCCCTTAATGGTGGTTGATGCTGATACGGGAGGGATCGGACACAAGCATTCCCTATCCTGGCGTAGGAGCGACTGCCAGCTTATCCTTGGAGTATGCAAGAATGTGGGTAATACATTTTCCCGATGGGATCCTGGTGAAGGTTTTCAAGAAGGTTCCCATATCAGGAGTCATTGCGGCTGTTGTGCCTATCGCACCTTCCTCATCGGCTCTGAGGGAGGACCGAATGATGTCTCGTTGGTCAAAGTGACTCAGGGGATTTTCCTCACCCAGCCCCTCTATGGATGAAGTTCAAATGGACCCCACCCTCTTGGACGTGGATGAGGATGTCCCTATGGTTTTGGGTCCCAGGGAGAGAATTCCTGATGTTTTTCCGACTGATACTGGGCTTAGGAACTCGATTCCCAAACTCAAACCAGGGTTAGAAGATTCAGCCCTTCTAGCTTCGGAACCATCTTCTAGCGTGAACATATTTGTGCTGATCACAATGGCAGACTTCGTTCCCGTGCTATCTAGTAAGGATACCAAAGATCCTCGTGTCATGGAAGACCACCGAGTGGTGCACATGTGGGCCTAGCCCCAGATTTGTGAGACTGTCACTAAAACTCCTCTGGACAAGATGGAAAATAAGACTGAAGCTCTCTGAAAAATCTTCCTGGGTTTGGGGTCAGGCGGCTTTAACTATCTACAGTTTCATTTTCTCACTTTCCAGGTTATCACAGCCCGTGAAAAAGTTTCCACTAACGAATGAAAACTTGCTCACTTTTATTCCTCTCATTGCGGGACCCGAGCCTTGGAGGAAACCATAATAAAGCTCCATCAGCTGATAGTACAAGAGGATAGCTCTCTAGATTAGGCAGCCTCCCTATCCACCGAGTTGCATGAATGTGAAGTACGGGCAGCGATGTTAAGGGATCAGTTGTCAGCCCTGACCGGTAACCTTAAAGTCACCAGGAAAGGAATCAACGATCTCCAAACAATAGTGGGGCACACTCATTCGGTGGCCGAGGTTTAGGCCAGGGAGAGGGTCGTGCTAGAGCAGACTTGAAACAACCTCTGTTGCACTGTTGCCGATATGATGGAGAGAGAAAGACAGGATCCTTTTTTACGATCAAATCCATTCATGTATACTCTGTTTTTCTTACCCCCTAATTTTTTTGTTACTGTGAGGGAGAGTCCCTAGCTTGTGGAATTCCCCCCATTTTTTGTTCAAATGGAATATAATCTTTGTCAATCTTTCCCGGCAGAAAAATTGACTATTACTGGCACAATCGTTGTGTAAATAACAACTCACTGAATCCAAATTAATCATAATTTAAGAAAATAGAAACAAACTCTAACTTTTTTCAGGATTATGGGATCTAGCGAGCATAGTTTGACTATTGCTTGGGTTTTTTAGAAAAAACCCACATAATTTTTGTCTTTTCGTTTAATACCCCAAATTTACTTGGGTCCATTTGATGTGGACCCAGCAGGTATGGCCCGATTTTTGCTTAGGTCTCCTTTTTCGGGTTATCGGCCTAATAGGTTTTGCGCCTCTTTCTGTGAGCAGTTTAAAGTCCCGCCAACAAGACTATCATTACTGATGTTTTAGGTCAAACATCTTGGACCAGGTATGGTGGGGCAAGGACCCCAATGAGGTTTGGTTGATTAAAATATGTTTCAATATCCTCCAGACGCATGTGGGTGGAACATGTTAATATTTGATTGACATGCAGGGATAGTCTCAAGGCATGGGAGACATATCGGCGTATAGAGGTAGGAATAGCATCACCTGAGGAAATATTTCCTTTAGTACATAGGCCAGGGGTGATCAATATGCAGAGCCGATGAGGGAATGGTATGCATAGTCATTCAAATGTGTCCTTGGGTCAATAACTCTCTATTTCTGATGGCCGTGGGACTTCATGGAAGTCCAGATTATGGAAACCACCATGGGTGACTTGGAGAATTATAAAAAACACAGGGGGTGGCTCGGAAAGGGTATGTGACATCTGAAAAGGGATAGAGGACATCTGTATCTATCATGAGTGTGGAAGCAAGGCTCATGTCCTACGCATTTTCCTATCGTAAAGGATGGTTGGAGCCTGGCGTGGTTTAAATTCATACAGGTGGGACCTCATCTATAATGGAATGACTTCTCCTGGTTCTCCGTAATCTCATCAGAGACGTTATGCCATATTCAGTTAGGGTTGTGAAAGTGGATGGTAAACCATATCTCAGAGGGATTCCAAATCCCATGATGGAGATGAGGTCTCAAAGGACAAGAGGCGTACAGATAGAAGCATTGGCTAAGGAAATATTGCCTTTGGTAGATGAGCTAGGGGTGATCAATATGCAGAGCCGTTGAGGGCATGGTATGAATAGTCATGCAAAGGTGTCCTTGGGTCAATGATTACATTCTCCCGATAGCCGATCAACTTCAAGGATGTTTGTAATTCGGGGCCCCCAGGGGTGGTTTATGAGAGTTCGGATCTTTCTGAGTACAGAGTATGGTTTAAAAAGACATGGTGCCCGGATACGGGAGAAACATCAAGGCTAAATTTCCGAGAATGGGTGAGGTCATTCTTTCTCACACTGGTGTGAGATAGTGGTTTGTCTAGGTCTAACCTGTGCACTGGGGGACAGAGAAAAGCCTCTATTCCTTAATGAACCTATGACAGGTTTAACCATAAAATTTAACGTCTCGCGGTAAAGACGACTTCCATGAAGTTTAACGTCATGAGGTAAGGACGAGGAGCATTATTATAGGATTCTTTGTAGTTTAATGTCATGCAGCGAGGAAGGGGGTGTTTTTTCCAATGTTGTGCAGTTTTAACGTCGTGCAGTGAGGATAGGTTGAAACAATATTTTGTGTAGTTTAACATCAAGTGGTAAGGACGTAGTTGCAAAGGCTGCTCTCGATTGGAATGTAACTGGGCCTAAATATCTTGGCATTCCCAAGATGTGGAGAGGGATTGATTGGTGTAAATCGTGGTTCTGGGGATTCTTAGATCAAGAGAAATGATATGGGGGATCTGAGGCTGGTAATCGTTAGAAGCTAGGAAGAGTGTCACCTAATGAAATCATGCCTTTGGTAGATGGGTCATGGGCTATCAATATGTAGATCTACTGAGGGCATGGTATGCATAGTCTTGCAAAGGTGTCCACAGGTCGATAACTTTCCACTTCTGATGGCCATGGATGGTTATGAGGATCCGCGATTGTTCAGTCCGCGAAGTCTGTCATTTGGTAAGAATATATCTGGACATGTCAGGCATATTCGGCCTTGGTTGCTGTTAAAGCATAGAGAGCTCCCTACGCTAATTTATCTTGCGCGTCGGGGTGTACCTTCACTCCATTCCAGTTTAACGTCTTGCGGTGAGGACGAAGTACCCCTAGTTTTGTGGTCATAGATCTTGGACCATTGGGTGACTGTTTCTGTAGTCACTCAAAGTATAACTGAGTTACCATGCTCTGATATACTCTGAACAGGGTGGGGGATGATGGTTGTAAACTGTAACTCTGAGGTTTCCTGGATTAGGAGATGTGGTGTGGGGGATCTGAGACCGGTAAGCATACGGAGCTAGGAAGTGTATCGCCTGAGGAAATCTTGACATTGGTACACAGTCCAGGGGCTATCAATATGCAGAGCCTCTGAGGGATTGGTATGCATAGTCATGCAAATGTGTCTTCGAGTCGATGACCTTCCTCTTCCGATGGCCATGAATGATTATAAAAATACAAGATTGCACATATCACGGAGTTCGGCATGCGGGGATAATGGTGTTTAAGCATACAAGAAACATCTTCACTGCAATTGTCCTTTGAGTCAGAGTAGCATAGCCCTGGATTGATGTTCAGAGAAAATGCAGGTCGTCTTGTGAACCACGGGTGGATAAATAGGCTATCCGGGTAGGGATATCCTGAAAACATTTGGATATGAAAAGGGGGATGATCTTTTAAACCACTCCTCCATAAATTTCTGGATCGGGAGATGTGATATGGGGACTCTGAGGCCGGTAAGCGTATGGAGCTAGGAAGTGCATCGCCAGAGGAAACCGTTCCTTTGGTAGATGGGCCAGGGGGTATTAGTATGGAGAGCCGCTGAGGGAATGGTATGCATAGTCATGCAAAGGTGTCCAAGAATCGATAACATTACACATCTGATGAACGTGAATGGTTATGAAGATCCATAATTATCTGGGTCGTGGAGTCTGATGTATGGAGGGGATGATCCAAATATGCAAGGAGTATTTCCATCACGTTTCACCATATATCTTGGGTGGGTCATGACGAAATCCGTGTAGTTTAAACGTCGTGCGGTGAGGACGAAGTCAGTGTAGTTTAACGTCATGCGGTGAGGAAGAAGTATACACTATGTACAGGTCCGGTCCGTACGTGGGGGGAAAGGGAATTTTTGACTTTTGTTTGGGGACGGTTCGGCCAGGGTGAGGGACCCTGGAGTCACTAAGTATCCCATGTGTGCAGGAATCAAGCCTCACATAGTTCTCTGAAGTCTGTGCTGTTTAACGTCGTGCGGTGAGGAAGAAGTTCGTGCAGATTGACGACATGCAGTGAGGACGAAGAATACACCCCATGTTGGTCTGGTCCATACACGGGGGGGGAGAATTTTTTTGAATGGCTGGGCCAGAATGGGGAACCCTGGCGTCACTACGTATCTCGCGAGGGTAGGAATCAAGCCTCACATAGTTCATTTAAGGGAATACACCCCATGCGGGTCTGGTCTATACAGGGGGAAAGGGGGTATTTTTGGATTCATTTGAGGTGGTTGGTCCAGGGTACGGAATTCTGGCATCGCTACATATCCTGCGAGGGCAGGAATCAAGCCTTACATAGTTATCTGAAAGACAATACACCTCGTGCGGTTTTAGCCCATTCACAGGGGGAGAAGGGGAATTTTTTTTCTTTTACACTTGTCCGTGCAATTTAACGTCGTGCGGTAAGGACGCGGAATACACCTCATGCAGGGTTGGTCTGTACACAGGGTAAGGGGACATAATTTTTAATTTTATTCCATTTAGGTGTAGTTGGGCCAGGATAGGGGATACTGGCATCGCTATGTATCCTGCGAGGGTAGGAAGCAAGCCTCACATAGTTCTCTTTGGAGTACACCCTGTGCAGGTCTGGTCCATACACGGGGGAAAGGGGACATTTTAAAATCTTCTTATCTGTGCAGTTTAACATCATGCAGTTAGGACGAAATACTCTTAGTTTAGGGTCATAGAATTTGGACTAATGAGTGCTTGGTAGTTTAACATCCTGCAGCTTGGACGTTGACTGTTTTTAGTTATGTTGGAGTGGATAGAATACACTTAGTTTAGGGTCATAGAGTTTAGACCGTTGAGTGCTTGGTAGTTTAACGTCCTGTAGCTCGGACGATGAATTCTTTGAGTTGTCTATGAGAAATACTTCTTCTGGAATCTCACATTTGTAGGAGCGGTGGTGAACTTCCCATCCATGGAAATCAGGGCATATGCTCCGTTGTAGTAGACCTCATGTATAACATATGGTCCCTCCCACTTGGGCTCCAGCATTGGAGGTTTATTTCCAGATATCATTTAAGTCCAGAGGACCAACACCAATTCTCCTTTCAAGAAAGACCGAAGACAGAAATTTTTATTGAAGGCTCATGCAATCCGGTTCTAGTATACATCCAGATGATGCAAAGTGTGCAACCACTTCTTATCTAGCTATTCAAATTCACCTATCCAATTTTCAGATTGATCATCGTCTGATAATTGATCACAAATGGCAAGACGGAGTGAGGTAAATTGGAGATCAATGGGTAGAACCACTTCTGTTCCATATACTAATGAATACGGAGTGGCCCGAGTAGTGGTGCAGATTGTGGTTCAGTAAGCCCACAATGCATGGAAGAGTTTATCTGACCATGACTTCTTATCTTTTTCCACCATTTTCTAGATAACGTTGGACAAGGTCTTGTTGAAAGCCTCTATCTATCCATTGGTTGCTGCTTGATAGCGGGATGAGTGGTTAGCCATGATACCATATTCTTGGTATATTTTCTCCAATTCAGTAGAGCAGAAGTTGGGGCCATTATCCATTAGTATGGTATGAGGGAAACCAAATTTGGGGATGATATTGGTTTTCCCAAAGCTAACAATTCTTATTTCCCCAACTTCATTAAGGGGTACATCTTCTACCCGTTTGGAAAAGAAGTCGGTTGCCGTGATGATATACTTTAGTTGTTTGGCTATGGCGGGAGGATATGGTCCCACGACGTCCATTCCCCAGATGGAAAATGGCCAGATGTACTTTTCCTGATGAAGTAACTCTTGGGGTTGGTGTATGAAGTTGTCATTAATTTGGCATGAGTGGCATTTTTGCGGTAAAATGCTCGCAATCTCATGCCACTGTGGGCCGATAGTACCCAAGTCATCGAACCTGATGGGAATGTTTGGACCCCAACTGATGTGCCCCACATACCTCATCATGTACTTCAATCATGGCGGTAACGGTTTCTTCTCCATCAATGCATCTGAGGAGGATTTTGTCAAGGCCTCATTTGTAGAGGACCTCTTGCTGACCCGTGCCGCTATATAGGAGAAAGTTCATTGCCCTTCTCCATTTTTGCTCTCATTCGGCCCTATCTGATGGAAGTTCTCCCTGTTAAAGGTAGTTTGCAATGGGGGTAATCCATCAGGTTGCAGGAGCATATGGCTCAGGGACGGGACTGACTTCCTCGATTTATTCCATTTTGGCCTGAACAAACGGCAGGACTATTTGATGATGAGCAATACTGATAACTGTTTCATCCAGGCTTGGGTTATCCAGGGTAGTGGCCACGTTGTCTAATGCATCGGAATGGGCATTCTAAGACCGGGGAATATTGGTCAATGTTGGTTTTGTGGAGAATTATTCCATTAACCCTAGGACATGGAAAAAAGGGGAATCAACTCCTCCTTTTTGATAGCATAGTCACCATTGACTTTCTTGATGACTAGTTATGAGTCACCTTTGACCTTAAGGTGATGTACTTGTGCCTGAAGTGCAAGATCCAGGCCTGTAATGAGGGCTTTATACTCTACTTCATTGTTTGTACATCCATCTAACAGGAGGAAGTAATATGGCATGACTGCCTTTTCTGGGGACATGAGTATTATCCCCAAGCCCACCTTGTTAAATTTAGGATCTTCTATCCCATTCCCATTTGGGATTCACGCGGCACCATTGAAGTACATTTCCCATGCTGGGGGATCCACTTGAACCGAGAAGATGTCTTCATCAGGTGGCTTGTTGTCCGGTGCAAAGGTCCCTATTGAAGGATGCTCTGCCAGAAAATATGCTAATTCCTGGACCTTGACGGCTTTCTGAGGCACAAACTGGATGTCGAACTATTGCAGGATGACTTTCCATTGGGATAGGCACCCAGTCAGCATCAGACGGCTAAGAATGTACTTTAGTGGGTTACTACGCGAGACCAGATGGACTTCCTGATGCTGCAAAAAATGTCGCAAATTTTGAACTACGAAGACCAAGGCCAAACAACTCTTCTCGGTCTTTGAGTATCGAGTCTCAGCATCAATCATAGTTCGGCTAAGTTAATAGAGACTGTTTTCAATACCATCGTCATTTTTCTGCATGAGGAAGGCCCCCAGTGACTGCTCTAGGGCTGTCACGTATAGGATGAGAGGTCTTCCTTCAACCGGGGGCATGAGCACTAGTGGGATTAAGAGATACTTCTTTAGGATGTCCAATGCCTATTGGCAGTCATCTATCTATTGGTAAGTGACTCCCTTCTTCATTAACAGGCTAAAGGGAAAACATTTGCTTTCCAGGTTGTCTATGAATTGCCTGATGTATGCCAAGTTCCCTTCGAATGCTCCCTACTCAGTGAGATTGGGTGGGGGGTGGCGGGCCGAGGATAACATTTGTCTTTTCAGGGTCGAATTCGATGCCACGATGGCATACATTGAAGCCAAGGAATTTCCCTGAGGTAACACCGAAGGCGCATATCATGGGATTCATCATTAGGCTATGCTGCCAAAGTTTGTTAAAGATGGTCTAAAGGTCGGACAAGTGATCTGAGTGCTGCCTGGACTTAACCACCAAGTTTTCCACATGACATTTAACGAATCTCCCAAGGAACGGCTTGAAGATATGATGCATGGCACACTGATATGTGGCACTAGAATTCTTGAGACCAAAGGGCATAACCTTGTAACAAAATATTCCTTGAGGGGCCCTGAAGGAAGTCTCTTATTTGTCTTCTTGGGCCATCCTGATTTGATTATACCCAGAATAGTCTTCCATGAACGATAGAGCCTCATACCCGGCCATTGCATCGATTAATAACTCGGTGATCGGGACCGGGAAATCATCTTTCAGGCAATGCCGATTGAGATCTCTGAAATCAATGCAGACACAAAATTGTATTTTCTTTTTCTTGATGGGGACAATGTTGGACAACCATATGGGGTACTGGATGTCCCGAATGAAGCATGCTTTGATGAGCTTATCGACTTCAGCCTCTATTATGGCAGCATGTGAGGGGTGTGTCCGTCTGGCGGCCTGTTTATAGCCTCGGTGGTCTTCCTACAGACCTAGGTGATGCGTCGCCACTTCGGGATTGAGTCCCAGCATTTTTGTGTAATTCCAGGAAAATACATCCTGGTGTTGCCTCAGGAAGGAAGTATATATCTCATACTCCATAAGGGTCATGGCTGTACTAACAAGAGTGGGCCTCAGGTCTTCCTCGGTACCCAGGTTTATCTCCCTGAGCTCTTCCACCGTGGTGGAGATACCTTACTCAAATGCGGGAGGTGCATACCTGAGATCTTCCTCCTCTTCTTCTCCCAAATCCTCATCTTCTTGATTTGACAGGGGGAGAACTCTTGACTCGGGATCCTATGAGTTCTAAGGCGAGTCATTGTGAGTGTCCTCTCTCAATTATTCACACCCAAATCAAGGGTTGGTGGGCATTCCCGCATTGTCACGCTTGGTCGTTATGGCTGAAGTCTGGAGGACAGCTGAGTGTGTGTCCAGACTTGAACCCCTGCTCTCAATATGGTTGATGGGTAGTACGTAGTCTCTGCCAAGCTATCTGAGGGGGTCGTCAGGCACCATATCCAGACCATTTTGAGCAGGGATCCAGTCGATACCATTGACCTAATGATTCTTCTTCCTTTTCTCATAAAACCTGGTGTCAATGTAGTGTGACTCGGAGAGCTTGAAAGGGGCCATGTCGGCGTGCAATGTCCCACTTTTCCCGTTGAAGCAGTATTTAATACACTGGTGGTAGGATGAAGTAACCACCATGTGCTTGTGGATCCATGGCCTTCCCAGTAGGGCATTGAATGCTGTGTTCTGCTGAACAACCAGGAATTCTAAATTGGCTACAAGGTCTCCAAAATGGGTCTTTAGCATGATTTGTCCCATCAGCTTCTGTTCACTCTTGACGTAACCTAGCAGAGTTGTGGCTGAGGGTATTAAATCACCCTCACTGTAGCCCAACTTACGAAGTTTCCATAGGGGAAGGAGGTTAACTCCAGATCCATTTTCAATAAATACTCTACGGATCTCAACATCATCTAGTGTGTTAGACACATATAGTGGTTTTATATTTCATTGGCATGATGGCATCTTCATCCTGATTGGTGAAGGAAATCACGGCATTACATTCAGCCAAGGCAGTCTCCATCCAGTAAATCTCAGTGGAATCTACCTCGGCTTGAATCCCCTGGGGGATGATCAAGGCATCTATAAGCACCTCCCTGATGTCAGCTAACAAACTCAAGGCATCTAGGATTGACAGTTTTTGTTGGAACTGACTCCAGATGCTTAAGGATGTCTTATTTTTTCTCCAATGACCAAAAATTATCCATTGGTGGGAGAGTTTTATCAGTAAGCTTGGGAGTTGGAATACACGACGAGGAGGGACCAGTCACGGGGTTGTAGGTTGGCGTTGTTCCCACATTCTGGGGACATAGCCCGGCCGGTCTGTTTGTGTGCACTAGGCGGCTGGGAGCTTGTTCCTCCTCTGATGGTTACCATAGAATGACAAGAGAAGAGTGGCCGCTTGTGGAGGTGGTGGTATACTATTTCTGTTGTTGAGTCCATTGAAGGGCTTTCCCACAGATTTCTGCGATATTGACGGTTTGGGCCGAGGTCCAACCATAGGGTTGGTTTTGGCTGTGACTACGCCTCCCCTGGTATCCCCTGCCTTTTCGATTCCTCATCCTGGCACCTCATACAGGGAACTCAGTTTTGTAACCATACCCCTTGTCCGAGAATGATTCCATAAGATGGATGACGTTGATGGAACTAAAAAATGGCTCCTCATCCTCTGACAGGCCAACCTGGTCGGTTGTCCCTGATGGTGTCATTTGGTAGGTCAGTGCCCATGGTTCCAAGATTGGGGGCATAAAATCCGACAGCGTCGGGGCTAACTTCGGCCTCATTGCGGACTGCTCATCTTTCTCTTGTCTCCTCCCTTTTCGATTATGCCTGGATGACCGGATCATTGAGGGTTGTGAGGCCGATATTGTCGGTTGTACGACATCATAGGATGTTGGCAGAAACACTGGCTACTATAATTGAGCTCGGTGTATAGCATGATCTCGGTTGACAGTCTTCCATGTCATCCAGCTATCAAATTTCTGCCCCTTCTGGCTGGTGACTTCCTGCCACCCCCTCCTTTTTTGGAGTCAGTGGTAGGAATATATGTCACATGTGCTGAGGGTGGTCCCAGCTCGACCTGCCCGGAGTCTACCATACTTTGCAGGAGGACATTGAAGATGAAGCTTTCATGAATATTGTGCCCCAACATTAGATGGTAGAGACAAAAATCCAGCCTATCATCATGGCCAACTTCTTTGGGTTTCCTTGGCTCTAGGAGGTGGAGCAAGTTTCAATTCATGGTGGTGACGAAGTAGTCGCGGACTTGGTCCTCTCGGAACGAGTATACATTATATCTTTGTTCCTCAAACTGGTTCTGCTTCGACCCTTTCGGATCATCCCACATACGCGGGGGCGGCCGCTGATATATAGGGGGACCATGACAATTTTTTGGAGGCCTGAGCGGTGGAGCAGGCACAAAGGCTAGATTGAGCGTGACAGAGGACGCTTTAGCTCTAACTTTTCACTTTACAGGAGCCTGCGAGGCTATTCAGGACCTCAAATTTGTCTGCTGTAGGGATTCCTCGATTCTCTTGGCAATGGCCGAGAGATGGCCGAAGCCAGTGGTGTACTCCACTGGTATGATCGGTGTTCACATCTCGTCTCGAAGGTTATCAATGCATATGGAAAGAAGCTCATCTTGAGGCATTGGCCTGTTTAGAGAGTAGGTTAGACCTTTCGATCTAGTGATGAAATCAGAGACTCTCTCATTCTCCCTCTATTTTCAATTCATGAGGTCGTTGACCATTGTTTTAGGCAATGTTCAGCTGAAGGGGAATAGGAACTACTGCCCAAGGTCTTCCTAGATTTTCATGGAATGGGCTGGTAGGCTCGTATACCAGATGAAGGAGGATCCTTACAGGGTCCGTACGAAGCATTTGAGTTTCACCACTTCTTGTTGTTCTGGAGTTCCCATCATTGGGTCGCAATAAGACACGTAGTGCATCAAGTGATATTCTAGATCGTCTGATCCATTGAATATAGAGAATACAGGGCTCTCAAAATTGGGTGGAGGAGGTGTGTTGCTCACCCCATCTGGGTTTGGCTTCTACTCTGGCTGTATCAGAGTGTGTCGACCTTCCATTGCTTCCAATCGAGCTGTTAGTGCCTCTATGGTGTTGGTGACACCTTGGTTTACTTCCTGTTGGGCCCAGTCCTGGGCAGGTGTAGCCCGAGGCATTGAATGAGGATCCAGCTCGGTTGGCACCAGGGGTTCATGTGCCATTTGTGACACCTTCGGAGGATTCAGACGTACTCTCTCTAGTTGCTTCCTGAGTGGAGAGAAGTCTTGGTATTCATCCGGATCCACATTTAGGTAGTTGGACAGGTCGGGCGCCTCATTGGGCAAGATCCCTAACCGCGCTTCGTTTGTCAGGGAAAACCTTGGTCTTTGAGGTGCACTTATTGGAAGTGCATGATGTGGCTCCTCTTGGGGCGCAATTTCAATAAGACAATTCCTCTAGAGTAACTCGGCGTTAAGCCAACTCAATTATTTCATTTCCTCTTCATGTTGAGAAAACCTCTCTTCGATCGCAAGCGGATCGTTTTTATGGAGAGAAGGAGGTGGGTTGAGGGTAACCGGCCCTTTGTTCTTATCCTTATTGGAAGCTTGCAGGTTAGGCGTAGGAGGGTTAACTGAAGGGGCCGCCATATTTAGAGCGGCCCTCTAGTTCCTGGTGTGAACACCTGGTGGTTCGTTGTGAGTCACAGCCTGACTGGAACCATTATCTCCTGATCCATCCGGATTCACATCATCTCCAGTTCCACCCATGGGGTTAGCCTCTATGGCATTGATGGATGCATATCGCTAGGCGGAGAATATGTCATCCTCCAAATAAGAAGAGGATCTCCCGCGTCTTTTACTGGACTTCCCTCTTCTGTCCCGGGATTGCTTTCGGGCTCCTTGATGAAGGGTGACACAGAGTGTTATTTGATGCGACCTTACGGTACGCCTCCCTCTTTAAGTGGATGATGATTCAACGGACGTGATAGGGTGTTAACCTCCTCTTCCGACTAACCTCCCTAGAAGAGAGAATACTGATTCTCATGGGGAAGGTTGTTGTTGATGAGGTAATAATGTCCCCAGCCCTGAGGGGTGGGGTTGGCTAGGTTCCTTGGAAATTGAGTCTCTTCCCATTTTTATTGGTCTTATGGGGGAATTTGTTGTTAAAAATTCCCCCAGCCCTACACAATGGGGTTGACCCTGGATTGTGACAGTGGCTGCTTCTATCGCTACCTGCCTGATCTCGCGTGACCCCATGCGGGGGTGAATCGGGTTTGGTGTCGAGTTCACTCGTGACTCAATCCTCTCTGGGGAGGCTGGCAATGAACGTTGATTGGAATCTCTTAGATGAGAGTCATGTTGTATGCTCTCGGTGGCCTGATTCAAGAGTTCTTGATTAGATTTTTCCTGTCGAGCCTGATGCTTCTGGGACTTACTCAAGGCATGTCCCTGTCGGGTGTGTTGCCTTTCACGAATAGGGAGACCACTAGATTGTTGTCTTGATGTGATGATGTTGCAAGACACCATGCCGAACGGGATCTTCTAGGCGGGGAGCGGAGTGAAATTCAGAGCTCCATGTTCTCCCTATCCTCTGATATGGACTCCCGTCGGAGCGTCATCGATGAGGCGGCACATCTGGTGTAGTGCATGGAGGCAGGCTATCTCCATGTTTCCTTTACGCCTCTTGGGTCGCTGTTGCCATGCTGGAGGAAGAGCTTCTAGGTCGATGTGACGCAGGAGGTCTACTATTGTCATGGTGTGGTCTACATACCCATCGTATGGAAGGAAGCTTGATTTCAGCCGGCAGAGGGTTGTCCATATATTGTGTTGAATGTCGTGCAAGCATTCTTCCGACAACTCTCTGGGTTTCTCGAATTAGGAGGTGGCCATGGTCCAAAAAAAACTGGGATATCATCCCTGACTAGCCGTTTCCTCAAGTGCAACATGTCGGCATACTCCTCCGCTATTGACTCCTCTACCTGGTTAGCCCAACTGAGATGCTCACTGATAGTGTGGTCGGCGGTAGTAGGGCCGGTAAGTGTTAAATTATCATATGGGTGATTCCGGGGTGGTTCAGAAGATGGACATGGCCCTGGACCGTCTCCTGATCGAGTAAGGGTGTAATTGGTGATTAACTGGGAATATGACATTCTTGATCCCATCCTTCTATGTGCCTCGGCATTCGAGGTATTTTCTGTGCTTGATTCGGCAGAGGGAGGACCTTCCTGTCAATAAGACATCCCATTGTGGGGAGGACCTTCGCAATGGCAGTTGTAATGGAGAGGACTACCATTACTGCTTGACGCCTCACTGCATATAGGGCTTTTGCAATGCATACCCTGAGGAGGGCCTCCAAGGCATGTCGCAGCAATGGGAAGACCTTCTTGCTGCATAGCGTTGTTACGGGGAGGGCCTTCGCAACAACTGACATCATGGGGAGGATGACCATCATGGTTTGACGTTCGATGTGCATCCTGGGGAGGACCTTTAAGAAAAACTGCGACAAGGGGAGGACCTTCTTGTTGCTTGGGGCCACTGCGGGGAGGACCTTCGCAATGGTGGTCGTAGTGGCAAGGACTACCATCACAGCTCTTGCAATGGAGAGGACTACCATTACAGCTGCCGTAGGGAGAATATCTACGGGGTACACACTAGGTAGGGCCTTTAGAATGTACCAAAATTAGGGGAGGTCCTTCTCGTTGCTTGACGTCTCTACAGGGAGGACCTCTGTTATCAGGGTGGCGAGGACTACAACCATGATCTGATTCCCGGATGCGCGGAGTGTCGCTGCAACGTAACCCCTGGGGAAGACCTTCAGGGCAGGCCGCGACAAGGGGAGGGACTTCTTGTCATGATGAGACATCACTGTGGGGAGGTCCTCTGAATTTAGGACTATGATAGCGAGGGCTACTATCATAATCTATGGTCCCACTGCATGGAGAGTGTTTGTTGTGTATACAATGGAGAGGACCTTCAGGGTGGACCACAGTAAGTGGAGGGACTTCTTGCTTCTCTATCTCTTGGTCACGTTGAGGGTTTCCATGACTCTCATCAAAAGAGGAGCTCTCGTAATCAATTGTTATATTCCCATGGGTGAGGCCCCCATGGGTGCTCTGGGGAGGACCTTCAGAGCTGCTGGTGGCGACATTGCGGGGAGGACCTTCGCAACTGCTACTGCCAATACCATAATATAGTAATGGGTGGGCTGGGTTCTGAGCCTTTGATATGCGCATAATGTCATTGGAAACCCCATCTTCCAGCAGAGCGGAGTCATGAACTCGCTCTTTATTTTCTGGCTTCCTTCGGCGCGTTCGGGGCACTTTCTTGCGGGAAATAGGGAACGTCTCCTGTTGACAACAGACTTCACCTTTGGTTCCTTGTATAATTGGGTCCCGTGATGTTTCCGGGATACGCCGATGAACATATTGACTTTTAGCAAGGATATATGCCTACTCTGAAGCATCCACTGTGATGGACGGGTGTCCCCCAGTTAGAACGAGTGAAGTTTCTCGATCCGGTTTCCCTTGCGTCGCGGAATATGGTCGGCGACCCTCCTGGGTGTAAGCAGGGATGAAGATCTCCTCTAAGGCAGTTATCCTGTCTCTTAGATGAGTCACCTCAATTGGGGAGACAGGCTCACGGGCCAGAGTCCTTGCTGTTGCCGCTGATGCAATCACATTATGGAAAGTCTGCAAGATATGATCTCGGATCGATACCTGCTCCTCCATCATTTCCAGGATATGCAAAGAGACATATTTGGGTGGAAAGGGTATGAAGGCCCATTCCGGTATCAAAGTAGTAATATCCTAATCTGATCCTTCGATGGTTATTAGGTACTGACAATTCTCTTGTGTCGGGGCAGGTGAACGAATCTTACCCTGGCATGGGATATGCCAGTTTATCTCTCTGTTTGCCACCACATTGGGGTGGCAGACATTACTTGCATCCACAGGGAGCTGGCCCTGCATATGTTGGTTTACCACGGTGTCGAGTTAGTGGACTTTGTTGGTAGGGAGACGTGCCCACCTATTAATTTCTGCCACATCTGGATGGTGGGCTTTGTTGATCGCCACCACATCGGGGTGGTAGGCGTCATGATAATCTACTAGGAGCTGGTCCTGCAGGCGTTGGGTTTCCACCATGTCGGGTTGGTGGGCTTCATGATCTCGGACAGGGAGAGGTGCCTACCGGGTAGGTGCCGTCTTGCGTGAGCGACGGGCTTGATGGAGTGCAGCGGGGATGTGCGCCTGCTCGTATGATTCTGCCATGTCTGGATGGTGGGCTTTGGAGGAGCAAACAAGTGTATGTACCTGCTCGTGATATGTATCCGTGACTGGGCAGCGAAGCTCCTCCTCTGGGACAAGGGTAATGATCGGTCCCCAGTTGTACGTTTTCCGCCCTTGTCGGGTGGTCCGAGGGGCTGGAGCTTGGGGAGCTTGGGCCTAGATCCTCAAGGCGACATCCTCCTTATCATGAGGATGATGAGTCATGGTGTGACTGTGATGATGTCTTCCTGCGGGGGCCTTGGAGCGGAGCCCCCGTTCAGCGGGGATGAAGTCTTCAACATTGACCTCATCCGCCTCCCTAAGGTAAGGGAGGTATGCATTGTCTCATTCTGGGGAGAGACTCCTGAAACAGTTTGAGATGGCAACATGAGCCATCTGGATCTACTTTTGTGGCTGCTACTGGGCAGGCGACCGGCGAGTCCTGGAGGATTGGAGGGCGTGCATGGCTGCCTCCACCGTCGGGAGAGTACCATTCACATGGTACTCTTGGATCAATGCATCCAAGACCCAGTTTTGAAGATGTTGGGTAGGTGATGGGGTCCTCCGTTGATGAGGATGTTTATTCATTGCATTGTTTAAATCACACGTCTGTGAGTTCCTTCATGAGGCCATTGGATCGAAGAGAGTTCTTAGTGGTACCTATAAAATATTTTAACAAATAAAAATAGAAAAACCAGTCAATGCAGCATCTCATGACCCCATGCGTAATTAATGACCTTTCTTGGCCCTCCTTGTGAGGATAATGGGGGCACATGGTGGGATTAGGTTATACCATTCATGCTTGGTTAAAGATTCACATTGGGTTCACAATGCTTGTTTCGTATCGGTTCAAAATTCCCAACGGTTCGGTATCCGACGATACATGGACCTACTTTCCAATGGCAGGTGTTCACTGGGCGATTTGACCAGTAACACTTAAGAACTCACATTGGTCGAGAGGATGGGAATTTGGGCTCATCGCACCCTTTTGGGGGTAATTATTTCCTGTTCCGGGTCTCTCTTATAGATTTGAGACGTATTCATATGTTCGAAAATCTTTGGTTTATACCCAAGTATAGTATCCACAGATTAATCCTGGTTGGAAATGGTCAGCTGGATGCAGGGGTTCAGAATCATTTAGGCCTGAGTTTTACCATCCATCATTGGATTAATCACCCTGAGGAGTCTGGACTCACTGAGACAACATAGATTTAAAGCCTCATAACCAGAGACTCTGGAGTATATTGTCCTCCAGGGGGGACAGATAACGACTTGAGCGTTTGGATCTAACCCATGATACGGGCTTCCTACGTATCCCCATGAGAGGAATCAGAGCCCTCGTAGTTTAGGAATACAGTTTAACATCATGCAGGACGAAGGATGAACCGACGTAAAGGTGGTCGGATCGACCGGGTGTTGGGCTTGAAACTCAGGGAGGCTTCCTACATACCCTGCCTAGAAGATATGGATCAAAGTCCACATAGTTTGGAATTGAAGTGGGGTTTACACTATGTGGTAGCCCATAATGGTTGATGGATGGGGATTACGCTCTAAGGTGGCCCATAGTGATTGGTGAACCGATGTGAAGAGATAGGAATGATTGGATGGTGGGCTTGAACCTCATGGAGTCTTCCTACATATCCTCGTGGTGGGGAATAAAATTCCACGTAGTTCGAACGGGAGTGTCAGAGAACCGACTTGAATGTGGACCCGGGGGTCTGATGGTGATCAGGCTTGAACATGTTTGAGGCTTCTCATGTATCCCTATGGTGGGGAATCAAATTCCGCATAGTTCGGAATGGCAATGTGGCATACGCTCTGAGCCAGCCCAGGGTAATGAATTGGGGATTACACTCTGAGGATGCCCAGGTGGGGATACCATGGTCGATGCTTGATCTACACCCACGTGAGTCATGCTCGGTGTGAGAAATAAGACATACTAGGGGACAGACGATCATGTCGCGAAAGGTGCGTCTGTGGGAAGTGCGATGGGGCTTATGTATGGGATCGGCCCAAAAATTTGGGGCTTACTCTGAGATGGATGCCCATGGAGACAAAGCACAGCGGGAGAGGGACTTGGCCCCAAAGAAGGACGGAACAACACCCTTCCCCACTACGCCCTTCCTTGGCCATGGCTGTGGGGAGTTACGGAGGTGCATGAGGGCTTCCTCTTGACGGGTAGTCCGCCATGCCCCGAGGAGGGGAAAAGTGCAGCATTCCAAACAAGAGGAGGGGCAGAAAGGGGACTCTCGGGCTCGGATTCCTTATTATCGTGGGAATGTGAACCCAGGAATACCTTGGGAATCCTCTCAAGGGCCAGAGCAACCCCTTCTCCCTTGCATATCGTGGGTATGTGAACTCAAAACAGTGCACTGATGCACTTGAAGGTTATATCACACGGGTCTGGTGGCTTTGGAGGAGGCCTCGGCTTGGGGCCGATGAATGGGCCAATGAGGGGGTTGCGGAGGATCAGACCGGATTGGAAGTATTTTATCTGGCTTGGGGAATGGGAACTCTGAAGGATACGGTGGGCTACACAATTGTATGAGTGGTGGCACCCTTAACGTAGTGAGGTGTTACGTGGGTGGAGAGGTCGTTCGTTAACCAGGGTGGTCCATGGACAGATGGGAATTCCGCGAACCGGGGTGGTTCTCGGCTTGGTGGGCATCCCGTGAACCAGGGTGGTCCGTGGCATCAGGTTCGGCCCACGAACCATGTTGGTACGTGGAGGGGTCCATGCGAGCAGTAGCAGCTAACTGTGACGCTGGTCGGAGGTTCGTCGGTCAGGGCTCCACCCGCGTAGGAGGGTGCAATGCGGTGCGACAGATCGAAAAAGGGGCATAAACTCCCTGGTCAACTGGAAGTACACCCGCGGAAGGTCCATGGTTCACGGTTTTCTTTTCTTTGTTATTTTAGGTTTGTGATTCCCCAAGTTGTTAAGCGTTTTTTCGGTTCCTTATTAATTCGCTTCAAGCTTCATACCAGTTCTGGTTCGTGAACTGGAACTTTGATGTTTTCAAAATCCTAAGCTCCTTTCCTTGAAATCCGTCCACCCAAATCTGATTGATCTCCAATTTCCCTCCACTATTCCCTCTCGATCTCATTTTATAGAGTGTGGAAAGATATGTATCTATGGTAATGTGGCACCTTTTGCGGGGGCCCATGATCAGAAACCCGGTTTACGGATGACATGGTCAATCTGTAACTCGTGGGGGGAATCGAACGCATCTCCCCAGTGAACCAAACTAACTCAGGGAGTGCTTTGCAGCCGCGCAGTGTTCCGCCTCCATTCCGTGAATGACTGCGGATGCGGTCCGGGTCGGTCGATACAGTTCACAGCTAGGGTGGATCGTGATGGTGAACCGAGTTGGTACCCATCCATCTTCACGCCCGCGGAGGGCTTTCGCCTCCATTCTACGAACGAAAACAGTCTACGGAGGGGGGGCACTTCGCAGAACTAGCTGTGCACTATTATCATGGGACCGGTCTGTGAACCGTTTCGTCTTGGGCCATCCTTTGCTGAATTCTTGGGTGCTCTTCATATTATTTCCCAATTTCTAAGGGAAATTGGGTAGGATCCCTAAGGGGATTCTCATTCTCCTTTAAGAATTTTTCAGGACCCTACAGTAGATATGATATTATAATTAAAAAAGAAATATTATATCAAAAAAAGTATATATAAACTTTAACCCCCATCTAAATATACATACATGATAATTAGTAGGAAAAAATGAATTATATCACTAGGTGGAGGTGGTTGTCCATATGTTTGAATGATAGATACATTCACCTAAAAGTTTATGGAAATGATGGTGAATAAATGAGGTTATATAATCATAATAAGAATTTTGTATATTTAGGTCTATTAATTTATTATTTTATGATAAATATAATAGATTTATAGGTTTTGCGAGAATAAACAATTTTAAATAAATTGGATAGGATGATTACCATTTCTTTGTCATGCCTCTTTGAGAACCTTTCTAAAGAAACAACATAATGGTCTTTTTAAATAAATAAAAACCGAAATTTAAGTATATAGAAATTGATACGGGAATTTGGTATTGGTTTTTTTAGATATATGGTTCAATGTTCTATAAATAAAATAATTAAGGGGTGTCCTTTTATAAGTTGATGAGAGGACATAATTATAATTTCATAAAAGATTAAAATACAATAATTTCATAGTGAAGAAATATGATTCCAAATAAACATATTATCAATGGTGGGAATGTATGATGTCTAATTATTTATTAATATGAAGATTTAGTAAATATTAATTGAAAAAATACCTTTATATATTGGTTTAATCTCCCCGGTAAACTGATTTTGATGTTAATCATGGTAATAAGTTTTTACTATTTTACTATTTATTATTAACCAAACAGTATGTTCAATATAATATATAATATTAATTATGATTATTATGAATATGGAATAAATTTTTGGATGTCGTATTTATTGACGTGGAATAACTTAAATTAATAGTAAATCCAAAAAATGTGATGAAAAATTATTTTCCATAAAAAAGGTTTTCTTTATTATTAAAATATTTATGAAAAAATACAACATAAAATTGATTCTAATAACCATAATTGAATTAATAATAATATAATTAAATAAATTTACAATAAAATAACTTGAAAATAAATTAAATAAATTAAATAATTTAAATGAAATAAATGTTTTCATTAAAAATCTGAATTTTTACCATAACCTGAAAAATCAATCTTTTAAAAAAATATCAAAATTCAACTATAAGATAATTTATACAAGATGATTTAGAAAATGATTATAGTTTTTTCAAATAAAATTTCTTAGATTTATAATAAATTAACAATACACTTTACATCAAAAATAATAAAAACCATCTTTGAGGAAAACTCTGTTTTTAAAGCATATATTGACTTTACTAAAAGCTGGGTAAATATTTATCATTATAATTAATTGATCCAAAAAAATTTACTTTTAAAAAAACGGTTATTCTTATTAACTACCCAAATTTATAACTATGTAATAAAAATATGCTATATTATCGTTTATTTAGACATAGGTTTTCATGTATCAAAATATATTGAATGAATTAAACTAATTTGAAGAGAAATATATCGTAATATATTGGGTTGTTGTATTTCAAATCAATAATGTCCCTAAGGAATTCCTCATAAAAGTATTTACATTGTCTGTATTTATGGATATTTAATTTATTTCTAATTTTATTTTATTAATTAGTTCATGAAAAACCATCATTTCTTTATTAGTTTGATTTATTGACTTGAAAATATTTTTCATATTTCTGAACTTAACTAAATTATTTATTTTTATACTATTGAACATTACTTCTCTTCAGATAATTGTATCATATAGTTTATTAAGGGAAATTTATCCTTTAATATCATTAAAATTTCTATGAATTAATCTTCACTAGGACTGAATATTCATGATATTTCAGTTATTTTTATAATGGAATTTAAATACATCATCATCATTACAGCCCTGTTTTATCTTGTAGTCGAAGGTGAATTAGAGGAATCATTATATTTTTTTGGTATAATGGATTATCTAACTCAATTAGATGAATTTTACACTATCTCAAAAAACAATTATTGGTAAATTTTTAAAATCTACACATCATTATTAGAATGCATTTTATCTGATAAAATCAATGGTGTGGCTAGTTTTTCATTTTCATCATATCTTTTAAAACTAATCTAATTCAATATAAGAGTTCCAATAAGATCATATAAACAGAGATTTATTTTATATTTCTTATCATCAATTACTATTCTAAGGCCTCCAAACTCTTTAGGTATAATATCATTAATATTTTCAAAAATTTATCATTAAATAACTCCATCTCTCTTTAAGATTACGAGATGTTTACAATAGTTACAAACCTTTGATACATCTGCAAAACTAATTCTCCAGGTATGAAATTAATAGCCTGAAAATATGAAGGAATCACAACCATTATAGTATTAAAAACATTGAAAGTTATAAAATGAGTTACATTATAAATTCTCTAGATATTTTTTTGCTATATCACAAGAATACATATGACTATAGATATTCTGTGACATTCAACATAAAAAAGTTTTTAAAATATATAATATAGATGATATTCAATATTCAATTATATAGTAAAATATTTCTTCTCCATTTCAAGAATATTATTATTAACATTCATTATAAAATGTAATAAAATATATTAAATATCACAATTCCCTTTATCATATCTCTATAATATTCATAATCAGCATGATTGTTTACTGGTGGTGTACTAGGACTTAGATTCTCTAATTTTCCAACAAATTAACCTTCTTTAAAAAAAATTATCTAAAATTTATATTAGTGTATGAAAATATATGTTGATACCTTAGAATGATACCAATTTTTTCCTTAGAATATATGGGAGAAATAATATATGGGTAGGGTTTGATTTTAATTTTTATAAAATTGGACATAAAACATCTAAAAAAATTCATTATAAGAGAGTTCATCAGATGAGGAATCATTCTGATATAATATATAACCTCAGCGTAAGATGTACGTAATTGTAAATAGTAAAAAGTTATTACAAAAAAATAAAGAAAATAAATATAAATAAATTTTTATTAGTAAATGATATAACAATTCTAATATGAACTTCATTATATGAGGTCTTCACATTCTTCTAAAGTGATAAGAAAGCCTGTAATTATGAATATAGTTGTCGCTAATTTTCAACCTAACAAAATTTCATTATTCTAAACCTTGGAATCCGTTGTTCATCATAATTAGAAAAATATCTTTATACCTATATATAATATCTCTTGATCAACATAATCTAAGAAACCACTATTTCCAGAGCCCTAGGATCCCTCGATCAACATTATCAGATAATCATATGATGTAAGATATGATCTATAAGATTAAAATTCAACGAAATATTCATAATGACATTTTTAGAAACATTAGATGAAACTATCGTATCACATGTAAGTTATTTTATTCTTCTCTTCAAGGTTGTGGTCCATTTTATAGAGATCAGTGTAACTAATTACAATGCTAAAATTAAAAAAATTTGAAGGATAGTTGAAATGTAATAATACCAAAATTATTCATATTGAAATGGGTTTAGAATATATGAATATTTTCTCATGGTTATTAGGATCATCACCATTATATTTCTTCCTATATATTAAATATGTAAGGAATTTATTTTATCCATCTAATATACATTGTATGTATCTATCTATAAGACAATGTAAATATCCATTTGGTGAGCTTTATACATCCTCATCAAGTAGTCTTTTAAAATATATGTTTCGTAGACATTTTATATATACATCTATTAGAATTTATAAATCCCCATTCAATATAATTTTTAAATATCTATCTAGTAATGTAGAATCTCTCCATATGTTGATTGAATATAAACTTTTTCTTGTATAATTTCATTTCCAAATTTGGTGAAATTTAATTTCTTCCTTCTAATAAAAATGAAATATTTGTAAATGAGTAAATTGTAAATAAACTAATACTTTATAAGTAATAAATATAAGAAACAATAATTTATCCAAGAGTGAAATTTTAATTTTAAAATTAAGAGTATAATAAGATGTTTTGACAAAATAGATATAGTGTTTGAGTGTGATGATATTTATTTGAAATGTATTTATTACTGAATTATTTGATGAACTCATGGATTGATTGCTTACTCACCTACATTTCATATGTATAATTGTTTCCATAGATAGATAAATAGTAGATAGGGATACATGTTACACTTTTTTTTGCCCAAAATCTAGCTAATACCCATGTAAAACTGAACCCACTAATGGGTTTGTACTTAGAATGTTTGGAAATAAAAATATGAATAAGGATTTTTATTTTGTGTTTTGCTTTTTGTAAGGATAAAAATAATATACCAATGATCTAAGAACTATGGGAAGTTTTTTTTATGCGTTAGTGTGTTTCCCATGATGTGTGGTTCCCATTAAGGATTATTTAGTAGATTTCTTTCCACACATTATTGGTATCCACTAGCTATCGATTGGAGGAAAATGCATTATTTCATTTGTTGATTATTTCATTTTTATGAATTTATAAATTAGTAATTTTATATTGTATATTTTATTGTATTGTGATTTTGGATTAATTTCAATCAATTAAATATTGTTTATATGTTCTTTTTTAAAGTAATTATTTATGTCTTATTTATAAACAAGGGTTGGGAAATGATTTTAGAAAGTGGATTTGAAATAATTGTATCAAAAGGAAAAGAAATCAGTTTTTAAATTCAATATTTTATAATTTTATGTAAATGATGAAAAATATGTTGTAAATTCTTCATAAAATAATTGGTCCCCATTTTAATGTAGAGAATGTTTTATCTTTCAAAGGTATTATCCCAATACCATTATTAAAGTAAAGTGTTATCCCCATGGTAAAATTATGTATTTTTTATTATTGAATTTTATAAATAATTTTTAAATAAAAATTACCTCAAACTATAATATATTAAATGTTTAATGAAATGATTTACATAAAAACATTGGTTAAATCTTACTGGGCATGTTTACATCACACCCTACATATAAACTCTTGTGTGTGTGTCTGTATTAAACTATCATGTTTTTAAAAAAACTTGCAGTTTGTGATCTCAGGTTGTATATTAATTGAATGTTACATTAATGGAAAAGTGGATTTTGTGAGTTTCCCTAGGTCATTGTGATATTTTTATTCATATTTTTTGGGATTTTATTTTATTTTTGGAATTTTGACATATCATCTAATTTGTCTAGATATTCTGGGTTTTATTTAATTTCCATTTTTTATTTGAAATGTATTTGATTATAAAATATATTTTATATAGGAATTAATTTATTTATATTATGTTTTATTCATAATTAGATTGAAAAATATTATTTATTATGTATCATTCAAAATTTTTATTGTTATTCTAGTTTGGATTGTTTATTTCTATCTAATTAAATATATGTGTGATAGTATAATTTATAGACATACCATGATAGAATGTAGATTGATTTACAATATTGGATTGTTTACTATTCAAGGTTTAATGAAGTCCTACTATTTTATGTTTTTGTATACATGTTCTTGTTTCCATCCCATTGAATTTGGGAGCACACTTTGAGCCTTATAGAGAGATAGACACGGGTGATGGTAGGGGTCAGCCCGAGTGGGGTTTTTTTCACGGATACATAAAAATTTCAAAGTATATGTAAATTAAAATGGATAATGTTTATGTGTATATGGTAATATTTCTATATTCATAAAATGTGATTAATATTATTTATTAAATTGCTTCTAAAATACTTGATATTATACAAGTCGTTGATGTTGTTAATAGGACCATGAAAAATCTATGAAGGAGACATTGGGAGACTATAAACTGGATTCTTTAGTCTCAAAGGATTGGTGGATCTCACACCTTGTTTTGGGACATATAATCCATGAAAAGGATTTATAGATACTAGATTTTTGGGTATATAAATTCCATGAATAGTACCACATTTTGGTGTTTTCTATTAGAGTCATCTTTTATATGGATGATAATATTTCAATGATTAGAATACTTTTCAACAAAAAAAGATGATTACATAACTGTTATAGAAGAATCGATGGACATAGTTTGATAAACATGGCTACTGGAAGGAATTATAAGGTGATAAGAAATCAGTATGCTATTTTGTAACAAATAATGTGTGGTTGATTTTACTAAGACTTCAGTGTTTCAATCATATATGTAACACATTCAGCAGAAGGGTCACTTCATCTTGTATCATTATGAATGGTGAAATGATGTAACCATAAAAGGGGACTGGAAGTCAAAATCTAACAGACGTGCTGAGTAAAGTCATAGCCTTGAAAAGTCCAGAGTGGTGTTGAGCTATATTAAGGATTATATTACCTGTTGTTCATGAGGTCATATAAAATACAATATAAAAGAAATATTTTAGATAAATAAGTGATGATAGAGAGCATGGGGAATTTTGAACCAGATTACTAAGTGTTAAAGACTTCAAAATGTTTCTAGAGTGAGATATTGTTAATATTTGGGGATAATTCAATTCCATGTAGTGGTAAAAAATATAGTTCATGATAGATATACCTGATGATATGGGATGGCCATATTTATATAATCCATATTGATCATATAACCTAAAATATGTTGGTTAACATTCATAGTCTTTATTCTCACTAATATATTCATTCCCTTCTATTATATTTTTAAAAAATATTTCTATGTTACAACATAATTATCGTTTCATGGTTATCATTTTCCATTAATAATATTTTCATAAAATTTTTATTTATTATTCATGGTATTAGTTATAAATATCCTAGATTTAAATTTTAAATAATAATTATTTAATATTGTTTTATTTTTTGGTATAATTAATATGTTATGTTTTTTGTATTGTTGTGTTATTTTATCTATGATTTCCTCAAAATAAGATTTATTTTTCTATCACGAACCTCTGCTTTCACAAAAATTCATTCCATGAAAGTAACATATTTATCTCATTATTTTTGTTTTATATGTTCATTGATTATAGAGTCATATAATCCTACAACACTATACTCATTGGTATGAGAATGGGATCATTCTGTATTATTTTCAATCTAATTTCAATTTCTGAAATTGTCATCCCATCCTTAATTGGATCTAGTGTCATTGGAACACAATCTTTTGAAAACATACACTCTATAAATCGATGATAACACTTGTGAAGGCCCACCACATTTGATAGTTTCACCCTTTGGTATATGTGTAACATTAGTTTTAACTAGTAGTCATCTAAATTTTACACCATCTACCCAGTTGATTGGAAACATCCTTACCTACATGCACATTAAAAATATGGCTTCGTCATATTCTAGTGACATAACATGAATCAAATCACCATTTATTCCATAATGCACAATTTTCCCCAAATCCCTTTATATCCATGGATTTGTGATTTAGCCTACGATTTTCAACCTAATCAAATCCATTGATCATCATTAGTGTTTACTCAAACATAGATTCATTCCATTTTAAATATTCTCTTACTCTCTATTTGAGACCATTGTGGGAGCGTAAATATTCCAAACATCTTTTCTCCCTAGTCCTTTCATGCTCATACTTTTTCATTCATTCAAAAATAATGTACCAAAACTCCACAAGTCGTTTTGTCTAACACATATGCATGCCCCAGGCCCTATGGGATAGTCCTCAAGGAGAACCTTAAGGAACCCAACATCTAAAAAACCCAATCCCATGTACATGAAATACTAATGTAAATAGATATCCCACAAAACAGATGAGCCCATGGCCTCTCATGAATTATTCCATGCACACCAAAACATAAAAAAAATATGAAAATAGATAATCAAATGAAATCATATAAGTGAGTGTAAAATTAAATAAATAGATAATGGGAGAAGGGATTAATTAGTGTATGACTCACCAATGAGAGACTCATTTACATGATCGATAACATCATGCACCCTACCATAAATTAAATAACATAAAACAAAACTCACATTTACCAAATGAAAAGATCTTTCAAAAACTAAACGGATCCGTAACATTTACCATAGTATACATTTCTTATAATAATGAAATTATTTAATCCCCCATGAATCCACCCATCCAAATAGTTTTTTAAAAACATCATTTCCATAAAAAAAATTATAGAAACTAATCTACTATGATATTGAAGAATCCAATAACCATAAAAGGCATATTTTTGGGTCTTATAGGATCTTTTTGTAAAATATCATCCATTACATTGTTTTTAGTAGTTCATGCACCACACTAATATGTTTTTAATATATTTTTAATGGGATTTTTTTAACTTTATTATAAATGTTGATAAATGTTTCAGATTCCAACATGAAAGTATAGGAAGTTATTATTGAAAATATAGTGACACAATTGATGCCTAGGAAACAATATATTATCCTATATTTCATTCATGAAACTACTTATCACATGTTATTATTTACAGTCACCACACACATTCCACTAGTTGAATATTATACTAATTAATTGAAACTGGATATATATATATATATATATATATTTAGAAATCTAAATCCATGATTTATCACCCTACAATGTAGTAACAACATTCGTTAAGGTTCTATCGTGTAGATGTTTTAACAAAGATCATATTTCCTATTTTTATTGTTTTTTATAATTTTTTTACGATGAGTTTGAGGAATAAAATTGAGGTATGTTTTTTGAATATTGGAAAATTTTGAAAGCAATCTACTGTATTAATTTATTAAATAACTAAAAAGATTAATTAAAAAATATTGTAAGAATGTAGAATAAGACATCTATGATCTAGTTTTTACTTTTCCAAACTTCCTTCTTTCTTATTAACAAAAGATTGAAATTCTCATTAAAAACTCTAAAATAATTATTTATCCACCTTATACTTCATGAAATTTTATGGTTATTATTCCAAAGAAGTGATTTAATTATATAAAAATTACCTAGAAATTGAACTAAATTGAAGTCATTGTGCTATTAATTCTTGAAATTCATTATTAAATTCATTCAAAAAAATAATTTATTTACTTCCATGGAATTTATAAAAATGATTCATTTCATACTATATTTTATTAATCAAATTCATTAAAATATGGAAGAAAATAAATTCAAATAAATTCAAATAGATATCATATTATAGAATAGAAAAAATAAGTTTTAATTAAATATTAAAAAAATCCAAATAATTCAATAAATAAATAATATTAATCAATATGAGAAATGGATATGTGAGTTTTGACAATATCAATCCTGTAATAGGAATAACTATAATTGTCCCAAAAAAATAAAATTTCCATTCCTATATGATCATACACACACAATCGACTACAAATTCATTCGATTTTAACTACCTGATTCTAACTCTTTATCAACAGAGAAAATATTAACTTTTAGATCCCCCACTTCCATTTGAAATTCTATAATTTCTCTTTATATTTTGAAAAAACAGATTCATTTTATCGCCCAAATTCAATTATCATTTATCTTTCTCTTCAATTCCACCATGGAATTTTTTTCCATCTCTCTTGAATTCAGGAATCAGTGAAATAATGTATGTGGAATATTTTGAATGATCATGTGAAGATTTAGACAGTTTGAAAAATAATTGTTCTAATATATACAAATTTTATGAAATTTACATCAACATGAATGACCTTTATATATTTTAATATATACATTATAGATAAGTTTTTTACTCTTATATATGACATGGGAGAATCAAGTAACCATATTTATTTTTCATAGGAAACCTAATGTAAGTTATTATTTTCTATATGGAATAGGACATAGCCACGTACATTTTTTGGAGGACACATATATCAGTCGTGATTTGGGTGATTCATTTATATGCAAGTTAATGGTTTTTATTATTGGATATTTATACATGTAATTTATTATTTCTTGATTCCATAATCATTTTTTATGTGTGAGGATTCATAATGTGTAATTTAATTTTAAACATCATCAAAAATACACTCAAATATTCATAAATAATATTCCTTCAAATTGAAAATACATCAGTTTTGAATGAATCTGAAATCACATTCTAGATAACTTCAGTGATGAAGGAAAATAATTTTATGTTTCCATGATTGTTATTTTTTATATCTAGTACTTTACCAAAGTTAATAAAATATTTTCTAGAATTTACCCCCATGTTTCCAAACTCTTATACATGGATTAAAAAGGGATCTTACATAAGAGTGTACGACTTTAAGAGATTTAGTGTTTTATTTACTGATATTTTTTTCATCCAACATTTAAAATATTATTAAACCAAATAAAACAAAAATTAATACTATGAGATTATCATATTCAATTTATTATATTTTCCATTCAATCTCAAAAAAAACCAAGAAGTCATGAATTTTAAAATTTTAATTCTTTATATACACAAGTTCCCAAAAATATTTTAAATTTCCAAAAAAATTGGACAGAGTAAAATAATTGAATTACAGATGAAAAATTAATGAAAATATAGTACCTCTAAATTCCCCCGCACATAATCCCTGTACTCCTATTAAAGATATAATAAAAATGTTACCAAATAAAAATTCAATGCACTAGAAAATGGGAGTTATTTTTATGTAGTATTTCCACTCACACTTATCATGGATCGTTAATATACTTTTTGGTATTTAAAATCATTTCCACCACATATATAACCCAATATCACTTATACCATCCATCATAGAAATATTTATCTCCTAAAAAATATGAATTAATGAAAATATTTTTGAATACCAACTTTATGAAGGGGTAACAATAAGATACCATGTTTCTAAATCCCTAGCAAATTATTCATGGACTTGTTTTTATCATGAGTAATTTATAGTTTTTTTATTTTTCTAAAGGGTGGTAGGTTTTCATCATTAAAATATCAGATGAAAAAATGAGGTTTAGCTCCAATTTTAAGAACAATTCATGATTTATAGTTAAACCCAATAATGATAACCTCACTCACTAAAATTTTAAGAAGTTTGTCCTCTATTACCTTATATATTATTAGGTATTATTGACACATTGTGCACTTTATCGATAATTTTTTTCATCAACATAGTCAATAGTTTTTCTTCTATAAGTATTTTAAAAAATATTCATATATTTAAATTTTAAATTATATAGGGTTATTTTAACCTTAAAAAATTGTGTGAACTTCATTTCCCATGTTTTTTGAAAGATTAATTTTTCACAATTTTTTAAAAATTAGTTTTTTTCATCATTTTAGGTTAGAAGTTAACTTACTTTAGATTATCTCCCAAAACAGCCACTATTTATATTTCTGGTTTTCTTATGGAACTAAAAAAATTAGATACAATTGAAACAAATAGAAATCCAATATAATATCAATAACATATAATAAATGAATATCGGTGTACTATAAATGAATAAACTGGAGAATGTATAACTTAAACCATAACTTCTATGTTCTTCTCTATCTTCGTATGGGCATGAACATGATCCTTTAGAGTGTAATCCAAATGATGTCCCTACTCCAATGGTATCCATGGTCTAATCCGAATCACATGTTATATGACTAAGAATATCATTCATCTACATCATGCTGGCACTTCTGTAAGAAAAAGTTGATGGATTATGAAATATTCATTTTGGAGGGAGCATTATCCAGGAATATAAGATATCCATACACACCCATAGAATGGGTATTTACAGTTAATAATTATCTCTTGAGGACTATCCTCACATAATAATTCATTTATATAGTCATTGTAATGAATGAGTTAATTCCTTAGTTGATTCATAAAACTCTTATGTGAATGAATCTCCATTTCATTACATATTATGTAAAGGACTTTAATGTTATCCAATTTAATAAAATAAGTAAAATGATAATAGTTTTCATTAAAATGACTACTTAATCCTTTATAATTTAATTTATTATGATATGAAAAGTTATACACTATTAATTTCATGGATGTACAACCATATAACATACACTATAATAGCTCATATAACACGCCAAAATTATAAAATATTTACATAATATTCAACTATGTGTTTAAAAAAAGAACCAAGAATATGTGGGAATATAACAACCTAAGGCTTTATGATATGTTTAGTTTGATATAAATTCAATTTCATTTTTAGTTTGCAATGAACACAACACCAGGTTTGAACAAAACACGACACTATTAAAATAGTATTATGTAAACATCCCCATTATAATCTAGACGTTAAAAAGGAGGGTATGCATAATAATCAATAACTAATCAATATTATATTGTTTAAAACTGTATAAAATAAATATAAAAGATATATATTTATTATATATAAAATTAAAACTATTTTAATGAAAAATAAATGTTATATGAAAAAAAAAATTTCTAAACGGTGGTTTAGTTTCACATTGTAAAAATAATATATAATTAATTTTTAGCAACTTAGAAAATTTATTTGAAAAAATAATCGTTATTTTTTAAAATCATCTTATAAAAAGAATGTTAGTATTAATTATTGTTAATTTTATAAAAAGAATAATTTGTTGATGAATAATGAATAACACAAAATTTTAATGGAAAACAATCATTTCATTAAAATTAGTTATTATGTTATATTATATTTTAAATTGGTTTCAATATAAAATTTATTTAATTATATATATATATATATATATAATTTATTTAATTGGAATCATTTATATGTTGAATTTTTGATATAAAGGCATTGTAAACAATTGAACATGTTCTCCTTGAAAACTGTCTTTCACATCACGTCTATGGGATTAATTTTAATTAAAATTTTACTATTATGTAAATTGAATTTATAAGAAATGGAATATGTATTTGGAATCAAGATAATTTTTCTTATCTAACAATTTTAACTAATATTTTACATAAAATAATATTGAAGAAATTAAAAATCGATTAACCCAGTTAAGTTAAAAACATATATATCAGGGGTAATATAAAAAGATAAGGGTTAAAATAAAAAAAAACCTTGTATAAAATATATTTTATAGCCATAATTCTACCATATAATGTTTATGTCTAATTATAAATCCATTTTATCCTTTATCGTGTTTAAAATGTGGGTACAACATTTTCTTTTAAAAAATTATAAGTGTGCCACTCTCCTCACTTATAAATGGACACCCCTCTTCTCTCTCCTTCCCACCTTAAAACCAATTTTTTGTGTAATTACTACCTTAATAACTATAAAATTCCTTAATATTTCTTTATAATACTTATTTTTTTTATAAATCCAACATAGGAAGGATTTTTGTGGAAAAATAAGGAGGATAACAAAAAGAGATGTAACTATCTTCAATGAGAATTTTTTTATTTTTACAACTAATTAAATTATTATTATACCATGATTATATAGAAAATAATTACCTTCCACAAATTTATATGTTTTTATTTTATGTGAATTACTAACAACCATCCTCACTTCCATTATATTAGTTATGAAATCACCATTCTCATATACAGTGAACTACCTCTTTAAGAAATCATATCATTTATTATTCCATTTCCACCTATCATGGTTGGGTATGATGATGTATAAGTATAAATATGATAATTATAATGTAATAATACCAATGAAGTCATTAATTTATTTATACCATTTTTACTCATCAATCTATAGGGGATACACGAAAAACAGTCATGGGTATGACATATTATCGCCTCACAAAGCCATGTGATTCGTGTTTCACTAAATATTTACATTGAAGGTGATAAGGATAAATATAATGATTAAATTTAACATAAATTAAATAATAATGATATTAATGAAATATTTACCTTTTTGAATAGATGAATCATCATTCTCTTTTTTACATTTTAACTCACTAGAAGATGTTTACATCATTCGTGTACATGTGGACTACCTTCTTCATTTAGTGATGAAAATATCCTTTAATTAAAAAATAAATGATATATATAAGTATATTTAATGACTTTACTTTTAATTTATTATACTATAATCATTTTGGGAAGACAATATATTTCATACATTCTCTCTGTAATGATCCTCAAAAAATGGAAATGTCACTCACTTGTACTTACGACCTAATGTCTCCATGATTGTAACATATTCCATTTTTCCTAAACAAGTTTAATTTTTAAAGTAAAATTTATATATAAATATTATAATTATATCATTATTATTATTATAAATATGTTAAAATGATGATAACTTTGACCATTATAAACCCACCAAATCTTTTATTGACATATAAGAAAAATATCATCAGAACATCTGATGTAAAATAAATTTGATATGAAATAATAAATGACATTATAATAAGTGAAATAAAAGGAATAAAAAATCATATTTTTCTAAATCACTTTAATAATTAACCTATGTTTATTATTCAGGAACAAAAATAGTATACATGAAGAGTCAGACTCAATGTATGTATGTCTCTTTTCACTTTTACAACCTTCAGAAATATGCTATATTGTCCAATTATTTTATTTTGAGTGGTGTATATACTTCCCCATTGATATGATATATAATTAATCTATTTATCTTAATCATATATAATGTTTCATTTTAAGTCATTTCTTTTATGGGTATTATAATTCAACATTTACCAAAGTTGAGGGGATTACTTCGAAATATCATCATTATTCAAGATTGTTTATGTCTACATATTCCTCAGGGGATATATATGATATCTATATCTTAAAATAAATATATATATTCTTTACATATGGTTTTTATGATCTTTATTATCTAATATTACCATTGTTCCACTCTTTGGTACTTTAAATTAATATAAATGTTTAAGAAATTTAGACTTTATTTCTCACTTTGGATTGAAATAATTTTTCATGAAAACAAATATTTTCTAAAAAGTATTCACTAATTTTTATAATAATTTAAAAAAGAATTATTAAATCTATTTTTTAACATTTTTTATTTTTTTTTAAATGTTATTAAATGAATTTTTACGTCATTTTCAAAACATTGAGTGACTTAAAATTACTTTATATTAAATCATAAACCCTTTTTAAGGGATAAAGGGGAAACCAACACGACCTTAAAGACAATAGACATTAAACTATGCTCTAAAGGATAAAAATTCATAAATCCAAATCAAATAAACTAGGGCAGCCCCTCCCTAGCATAAATAAATCAGTCCACCTTCCACCTTCTCATCGCTACTCGGCTAGTTGTCCCGTGCAGTGATGGAAATATTTATTTTAATGTGTATGATAAGAATGTAATTTTCTACATTCTTGACTAATGTCATGCTACATTTTATTTCAATAATTTATGTTCAGATCATTCTCTTTTGATTACCTTTTTCGTTGGGCTTGTAATTTTATACTTGAATTGAGATGATATATGTAATGATGATGTCAAATATATTTAGGATTTATATAATTCTCTTGGGATTTTATGCTATTATTTTGGTAGTTACAGGATGTATACTACAATTTCCTGATGTATAATTCCATCCAGACAGATCCCATGAGTCCGATTTAGAAAATGAGTTTTTATAGGTTGTGTAATGTGAAAATTCATGTTTTTAATCCAAGGCGACATTTTTTTCAGTGTAACATGAATTAGAAGGGCTCAATGACATGAATTTGTATTACATGCTATGTAATACTGCGAATTCCAATTTGTAGAGGGTTATGTGAGATTTCGAAGCATCATTCTTTCTTGAAGCCTTCTTCTCTTGGCCAGAGATCAAACCCTAATCAATTTTGGGTGTCCTGCTTCCATAAATATTTATTTCTTCAATGATATATCAGTAGGATTAGGTTCTTCATCTCTTTAGGTAATATTTCCACTCAATTTCTCTTTTATTCTTTATTTTCACACCTTTTATTATAGGGATTGTTGATATGATATTTTTTATATATCGTTTTCAGTATTTGGTCTTACTTTGGATTTTGAAGGATGGTCTTGTGGTATCTAATCAATAGTGTCAAAGGTGGTTTGGTTTTTATGCCATTGAAGAATGTGGATGTATTAAATTGTTCTGATTTCTCAAAGTCATTATTTTTCTTATTGATTCTTTGAGATTTGTAATGGAATTGCCTATATTGAAATTTAAAAGGTCATGATTTCATGTTTGATAATCATTTTTTGATTTTAAAATATAATTTCCATGATTTTTAATGGAAACTAGATTTTAAAACCCTATAAGTGAATAGATTTTCATTGAAATTATTTTATTAAAATGTGATCATGTGTTTTTAATAGAAATTGACACACATTGCATTGTGGGAACCTTGGGTATATAGAGCATGAGATATTGGTAGCCTTAGTGTGTGTAACACAACTTAGAGGTAACCTCTCATATGTGGATGGTCTATGGAAGGCCTTAATGTTAGCACATATCCAACATTATTATTATTTTTCTTGTGAGTTTGTAGTATGTATTGTCCCATAGGCTCGATCATGACTTTTAGGTGATTTTTTTTATCTTTTTGTTATTACATGATAGTTTATTTTGTGGAAGTTGGATCACATATATATTTATATTTGGTATTTTTCCTATATTTTTCTAGATTTTGAAATATGAAATACAAATTGTGAAATCTCAATGACTATTTTAAAAAGGATTTCAAATTGTTTCTTTATAAAATGTCTGGTAAAACCGTTTTTTCTTGCATCATGGTCGTTTAAATTCATATAATTAGAACTTGTATAGAGTAATTTTGGGGTATCCTACTAGGACTTGTTTCTCGCACCCTAATTCTACATGTGGGTGGATATTGACCTTTTTTGTAGGATTCATTTAAATGGTTGAGTATCCTGTAGCATACCAGCTTCTCTTTATGTTACTGTTCATTTTTGGGATAGTTTAGTGGTGATGCTTGGTTATAAGGAGACTGATTTTCTAGTATTATCATGTTTTTAAGGTTTATCCATTTTTTATCAGTTGTTTCATTAATATTTTTCTCTTTATTACTCTAGTTGTATGTATTGTTTTTCTTATATTCAAGACTGTTTTCGTTTTCCCTATTTTCCCACACCCTATAATGGGCTAGCTCAAGTGATTGGTCTGGTTGTCATGTGTTTTCCTATTAAAACATTATATCAAATCCATGATCATCCTAATGTATTTCAAAACTACCATAGTTGTTTTAGTTTCATAGGTTGAAAAGAGTAGGATCATTAGAACTTTAAAAATTGGTGTGAAAAATGGTCCTGTACTACTCAATCTTATTACTGAATCTGAATTTCCATCGGTGGTTAAAAAATTTCCACTAAGTCCAACATCGAGTATTTAGGTTCATTTGAATAAATTTTATGAGAATTTTATTTAATTTGACCTATCTAAAATTCCAGATTACATGGTGAGTGTGTGTGTCTTTTTTTAATGAACTGTGTGGGGATTTTATTCGGATGGACATATTCCTATACAAAGTATTTTTCCTTCTTGTGATAGGATTCATAACTTCTTTAAAATCTTCTTATTCTAAATCATAGTTTTATATTCTTGTTTTTAGTTCATTGGTATTGTAATTTCCTCATGGTTGATTTGTAGTTGTGTTTTGGTTAACAAACAATTCCCCTTAGAATAGACCATCCAAATAAAATAGGGGAATTAAAATGGTACGTTCTTCAAGAGGACACTCTAGTAGACCCTTCTATGGTTTAAGAAGTAATCTATAACATTCATTCTCTAGGTACATGGGGCATACTGAACCTGATATGGGTAGTGGATCATGGATTGGAATTCACCAATAAACGTACATTTTTCTTTTACGGTGAAAATAGATAACAAGATTTGGAGGAGTAGATAGAATGGATTGAAAATATCTTCTAATTTTTGAATACACCTGATGATTATCTATTTGGTTTTCCATGTATATCCTCAATAAACCAGGACAAAGATGGGGTGATTCTGTAGTGAAAGATATGTTTCATGAAGGTCTCGTCTAGTTTTATTTCAATAATATCATCAATAAGTTGTTTTATCCTAATATTTTATATCTAGAAAATACCTTGGAGTTTTTGATGTTATAAAAAACATAGCATACCATTCTAAAGTACTCCACCCACTATACTGAGTTAGCGAATATAGCTCAAGAAGAAGTCACCAATGAATACCACATGTCTTGGGGGATTGATATGGGGTTAAGGGTCTATGATTTATTTATGATTTTTATTTTGTGTCTTACAATATTTTTAGAGGTAGTAGATAAAGAACAATTGGCTGAGGTGGAAATATCGGGAAAAACTGTCATGGCCATAGCTTTAGTTGGAGAAACAGTTATCCAATGAACTTCTTGTTGTCTGAATGGAAATAGACATAGTTGTCAATTCTTTGTAGGACTATTTTTCTAGGATTATTTAGGGAAGCTACATATTGTTTTCTATCATTATGGGAGGCATGTTCATAGCAAGACTCATTGTTTATAGGGTCCTAAAACATGTCATCTTTGTGGGAGATCAGACCATTTGAACCGTTTAAGTGATAAGACATCCCAAGGTAGAAAAGTGGGATCCACTTTCACTGAGGGGTTCTAGGAAAATTTACATGATTCCAATGGTTTTGGGTCGCTTTCTAATTCCAAGGGGGTTTTCTAGATGGCTATGTCTAGATGACATTACACATCTACTTGTGTTCTAGAGAGATCTAAATCAAGGCCAACTTCTACTATAGGTACAATATGTATTTCATATTCTATGTTGGTATTTTTTTATATAGGTGATTATTATTCATTTATATCACCAATTTTGGTTTATAAATTGGGATTACATTCATGTTTTACTATATTCTTTTTTTATTTTCTACACCCTTGGGAAATAGGTCCAAACAAGGTCTCAAATTTCTCATGTGTTGTGGTGATTAGTGAATTTTATGTGGTTTTTTTCTTCTTAGTGCTTGATCATGAAATATTTAAATTGATCATGAGAATGGAATAGATGGTTAGCGTAAAGGACCTGATATAATTTTATCACAAACTAGTTTATTTCTTATCTACTGATACAGTCACTCATGTTTTCCTGGGTGAATGCGACTCAATATTGGGAAGGGTGGGTATAAGGACCCGACCCTAAACATAATGTAATATTTAAATAAGTTAATAATTCACATTGATGATATTTTTAAGTTTATAGTTTTAGAGAATTATTCCATAACTAAAACATTAATTATCAATTATTATAAACTAGATAATTCTACTCAGTATCCTTTTTTTTATAAAATAAAAACTTTTAAAAGAAAACAAGAGTTCTTTTCTTGATAAAAATCATCTTGAATTATTCCTTTCTCTTACCCTTCCTTATACCTGTGAAAAACATTTGAAAAACATGCGATGAGAATAAAAATCTTAGTAAGGGTCATACAATATGGAAAGAAACCATTAGTCCATCAATACATATAATATCAATGAAATCATACTTTTCAATCTTTAACATGCCACCCAAAATCATATGATTCATGAAAAACACAAGGAATTCATAAATCATATAGGTAACATGTGGAATCCATATCATACATAAATGTTTTCTTTCACAGCTACATAGGGAGTTACATTTGAAATACACATCATAGTATATTAACTAAATCTCTAAGGAGACACATTTACATTTACCTCTATCACCTTACCCAATGCATTGGAGAGCTATCTCAGGCTCACCCGCCATAAGTTTATCAAGGAACCACCCATATGAGTAAAAAATTCCAAAGAACCATAACATATTCAGAACACATAATGAAATAATAAATGAAAGATAACATTTCTACATTCCAATCACTATATAAAATTTCAAGATACTAAAATAGTCAATCCATTTCCAAAACCATTTAAAACATTTAATAAATAGAATTTTTAATCAAAGTGTCCCATATAACATTGAATATTTTTAAAGAAATTTTAAATTAAAAACATTGATGTCCATATAAATAAATCCTTAAAACCATTTTTAAAACATAGACATTAATGAGAGATATTTTGAAGAATAAATATTTAAAACATTTAAAATGATATTTTAGGTAAAGTGTTCTGAACCAAATGAGAGACGCTTGAATTCAAATAATTGAAGAATAACATTAATAAAAAATTATAATATAATTAGAATAAAAGTAGTTATGATATAATATGTCAAAGGGTAGTATATACAACATATAAACGTGAATTTTTTTATCACAAAAAATTAGTCTCAATGGAATGTAAATTGAGTCAAATTCCCGTGCAAAGGTCATATCCTTAGATTAAAAACAAATAAATGACATAATTATGTGTGAAAAATAATAATACACCCAATATATGTAGATAATAAGTGTAAAAAAATCAGAGGTCATTCACACATATTCATAGAAAGAAATAATCAAGAAGTATATGTTTAACCCAAAGAATTGAAATTGGGTTAAGAATGTCTCTTTCCAAAATTTGACAGCCCCACGGCATCACATTAAAATTCAGAAAATGAGTTGTTAAGAGATAAAGGGGTCTCTAATCACATATACATAAAATGTAAATAAATAAGGATATAGAAGAATGTATCCCAAAATAAGAAAATTGAAATTTAAAAGACATAATATAAAAGGAACCTTTAATTAGATGAGGGGAGTGAAAAGTTCCCATAAAAAGAACATATCATTACATTAAGGATAAATAAATGACCTAAATATGTGTGAATAACATAAATATAACAAATATAAGTGTATATTAAGTGTAAAAAAATAATAGGTCATTCACACATATTGATATAATGACATAATTAATAAGTAGAAGTTTAACCAAAAGAAGGGAAATTAGGTTAAGAAGTCCCATTACCTCGGGCCCGACTTGACTCCTTCATTATTTAATATCCTAAATAATAAAATAATGTTAATTTATAATTTATTAAGAAAATTTTTAAAGTTTATTATTACTTTTATATTGCTTATTACCACATTATAAACATTACATAATCATTTATGTTAATAGTGGTCGTTTTGTCGATATTTGGTACTTGAGTCAAAAATGAAATACCTATAATTAAAAGTTCCCCATGTGGTAAAAAGTAAATCTTCTACATTATGATATTCATGATTTAGATATCATATATATCATATAAATCAAGTATATATATATATATTTATAACAGTACATAACATTTGGAGATAAGAAATGAAATGCACTGTTCATGGATACGGTAAGCCTACGTATGCATGAACACTAATTTCATTTCTTTTTCGTATTTAATGGAATTAAAAAATAATTTTAAAAATGTGTATTATAATTCTAGTATAATATCATATATAAATTTAGTAATTTAATCATTTATATGTTCCACATATGGCATGAACGAGTCATATCACTTTGAGGGGGCGGTAGTCCGCGCTTCCTCAAATGAAATTATCACACTTACCCATTATGGAAACCATAAAGGTTTGATATAAATGAAAAATATATAAGAATAGATACAATATATATTTAATATATGTCTTATATAAATATAGTTCTATCATAATGGCCCCCATGAGTGGTGGTAGGAGATAATCGAACAATCATCGTTTCGTGAGGCATCAGTTCGTCGTACACTGAAAAAGCATGACAGTATCCATTATATGGAGTTGTGTGTGTGTGTAGTTTGAATAAATATTGAAAGACCAACCTATTATATTGATGATACTGGAGTATTTATGTAATTATGTAATAAGAATAACATAGGGACTTAAGATATAAAATAAAATAAGATAACTTCAGGATAGACATTACCTTTAAATCAGGTAACCTCCTTTGGTTTGAACCAAAAGGCATTCTTGAAGAGTTTTGTGCCTAAGGTAAGGATTATAGGAGGAATAGAGGTATCTTGAGAGATTATTTGGACAGATTTTGGATGAGCCAAGTGGGCTTGGGATGTGTGAGTAAGGGTTTTAGGTGATGGATTTTTATAAGAGGGAGGAGGGACTCTTTAAAAAATTTTGAAAATATTATTTTATCATAAAATTATTTTTAATTTCTAAAGCTCCAAAAAATATTTAATTAAAATATAAGTTATATATAAGTCGAAATAAAATCATCCAATAAAAATTTGATAGGTTTTTGATATTTTTTCTTTCTTATATTTTTTATTTCATCCCTTATTAACTTATTTATCTTTTACCATGTCCTATTATATATTCAAACTATATGGTTAATATATTTACAATAAAATCCCAATCCACAAAAAATGGATCATTAATGATATTTTTAACATCATATATGTCATTTTTCCAAATATTTTATTTCCAGACTATTTTATCATTTATTAATATATTGATTTATTTAAAAACTCTTTTTTGTCAAATTTTATACTATTCATATCTTGAATTTTTTAAAAATCCAAATGAACTTGATTCATTGAAAAAAAAAATTATTAATTAAATGATAAAAATTAATATCTGTCTATAAAATTTGTATATGGAATAAAATGCTTCATAATAAATTTATATTTATATTTATAATATCATTTATTTGAATCCTTTTTTAATGAAGAAATTACTACATTACCAATGTGTCATAAATATGTTCATTTATTTATATTCGAAAAATTATAAATAAAATACCATGATGTATGAAATATTTTTCTCTTTAAAATAAATATTTTTAGTAGAAGGGATAATATATATAACTCTATATGAATTTTGTTTAGTAAAAAGATTCATATTTATGTTATTTTGGTCCTTACATTAAATTAATTATTATAAAGTGTCATTATTGATCCCAACTAGCTCCATGTGGTCCCCAAATCGACCCAAGAGTTCCCATGGTCAGACATGTGTCATTCAATAGAGTTAGGACAAGTGTTTGGGTAATTTAATGTTATTATAATATTATTTTTCACCTTTATTTACCAGATTTTTATTTTAACCATGGTAAATAAAATATTTGCTGAATTAAATATTAATAATGCCTAAATATAAAAGTTACCTGTTTACACAATTTGGACCTCATAATTAAAAATATGTAATAAATTTTTCCAAATTCAAAAAATATAAGTAGATTAAATTAATTTAAAATTTCCGATGTCAAAAAAAGCATCTTTTTAAAAATAATAACTATCAAAAGATTTACCTTTTTTATGTCCTAATTAAGAGTGAAATTACTTACAATGAACATCATTAGATTAAATTGTAAAAATATTATCCAATTAAACTTTAAAAACAATTAAAACAACAATATAACTATATAAAAAAAATAGATTAAAATGTCGATTTGAATTCAGAATTTTTCACCATTCATTAAAAAGTTAACATTATTAGAAAAATATGAAAGTTTCAGCCAATGTAAAATTTGATGTCTTGATTCTAAATAAGAATATTATTTTTTCAAATAATACATATAAAAGTGACAAAAATATATTTAAAAATTGTTTCCCATCAAAAGATAGTAAATCGACCTTTTAAAAAATATTAGAGTGTTTTTGCTTAAAAAATTTTTCACTCACATTTTAACCTTATAAATTTTACTAGATAAATGTAAATACATTAAATAATCATGTGTAATCATATTCTAGTTATTTCTATTCATTATCTCAAATACAGTGGCTATGAGTTATCTTCTTTTTTAAATAATAAAAATATTATTATTTTTAAGTATAACTCAACGTTGTGTGCAACGTAAGATTTCAAAGAAACCCATTATTGCGTATCAGGAATGACATCAAACATAGCATCCCCTTTAATGTAAAATTAATATTTAATTCAACAATATTAATAAATATGAAAATATCATATTCCTTAGTTACCTCGGATGTTACATCCTTCCCCCTTTTGGATGTTGTTCCCCCATACTTTTAAAATTTGGCTTGGAAATATCATTAAAAGTAGCACATCCGAAAAAGAGTCAATAGAACTATAAATTTAAAAGAAAGAATTAAAATTAACAAGGTCACATGAGATAAACCATACTAGGATTCCATGAAAACATGGATATATTATAGAAAACTAATCATCAATTTCTGATGGAGAGTGATAGAAAAACCTGATCAGGAGAAAGTTAGCAACAAGAAAAACACAAACTTGTGATGTGTTAAACAGTCATTAGTTTCCCAGTAGGAAAAGTAAAGAGACAACATTTTTGTAGTTCAATTTTAAAATTTTGGATAATTTATTAATGATATTGACAAAGGACTTAAAAAAATATACTTACTTTTCAAGTATAGTTTCTTCTTTTAGTAATTTTCTACCAAAAAATCAACTTTTCTCCAAATGATGTATATTAAAAATTACATGGTCACACATAAAGTGTTAGGGATATCCATTCAAATAATTCAAACTAAGTCTGAAATCCAAAATTTAGAAATATTTTATCACATAGTCTTCTATTGTAAATCATAACATTTATCTGCAAATAACATCCACTAATCTTAATGTCTCATAATAAAGTGTAATTAACTAAATCACATATTATGTATGATAGGTAATTAATTTTCAAAAAAAACCTAAATCACCATATGTCCACAATAAAAAAAATAGATTCTTACCAAATAAAATTCCACCATTAATCCCCAATTGAAATCCCAATGTATTATATTTTTCTTAAGAAAATAGATTCCTAAAAGATAAAAAGTCTTCCAAAATAACCATTATCACTTAATCCCCAAATCATTTTTCTATACTAGGGATATCCATTTAATAAAACATAAGATCCCAAATCAACTTATTATTGATCAATAAAATCATTTAACTAAAATGAATAAGTCATACTAACCAGGGACATCACGTAGTCCAGTGGTAGGTGATAAATCCCAATCACACTTTGGTTGTGGGTTGGATTCCCACAGTTTTTTCTAATATGATGGGTTTTCACACGGTCTTCATGTTGTCCTTTTTGAAAAACTATAAAATTTTATAACATTCCAAACAGTGAGATAAACTCCTCAAAAATAACCATGACATGTTTTAACCTCAATGGTTATCTTAGCCCTCTCATTTTAATCACAACTCATAATGAACTCAATATATTAATTCTTGAAGTCTTATATATATTATCAATTATTTTTCCTCTATGAAATAACACTATTCCCAAATAATGAACATCGTACCTTGATCATGGTGTCCACTTGGTTTCATCGTCATCGTGTTCACGTAGATAGATGGTCCACGCATTGCAAAAATGATTTAGAGATCCATTAAAATCATATGCTTCCTTTATCCAAATACACCTCGTACAACTTGGGTCATATGGGTGATCACAGGAAAACAGTTTTGGAAAATAATTGTTCATAACATATAATTTCAAAAAATCTGATAAAAATTTCTTTCTATAAAATTTTCTGATGGAGTTTGAGTTAAAACATTCAATCAATGGTCCTTTTAAAATACCAAAAGTATGTACTGAAAAATTAATATTTAAAATAAAATATAAATAGGTTAAACAATGGTCTCCTTCTTCAGCACATTTTTCATAATCATAATATGCTTCAAAATATTAGATAAGGTAACATATTTTAAAATGTAGTGATAATATTTACCTTTCTTGAAAATATGGGAATATTGAAAAAATGTTATTTGATTATATAAAACCCATGATCCATGATTATATCGAGGTATAGTAGAGGTGTTTGATATCTCAAACAATTTCTTGCAAGTGAGTTGTATGTTAGAAAATGTTAGAGAGTCATCTGGACTTGAACTTTAAATAATTACTAAAAACAAGTCATTAGTAAGAGATATGAATGTTGTTTGAGATCCTCCTCCTTAAATTTGTAACAAAATATCCTTCATATAAAAAATTTATAAAATTAAGATTTAACTTAATTAGTATACATAGAGACTAACCATGTGTCTAAAAAAATCATATTCCCTAAAGTTGTCTAAAGTGACCTATAATACCAACTATAAGGACCATACCTTAAACATTGCGTAATCTTGAATTAAGTAATAATTCACATTGAGGTTCCTTTCATGTTTAGAGTTTTATAGAATTAGGCCATAACTATTACATTACATCTCAATCATTACAAATTAGAAACTTCTACTCAGTATCCATTTTTTCATAAAATAAAAAATCATAAAAGAAAAAAAAGAGTTCTTTTCTTGATAAAACTCTTCCAGAATTCTCCCTTTCTCTTACCCTTCCTTATATACTGTGAAAAACAATTCAAAAACATGGGATAAGAATAAAAATATTATTAAGGGTTATAAAACAAGAAAATAAAATATTAGTCCATCAATACATATAAGTCAATGAAATCATACTTTTCAATCATTAACATAACACACAAGATCATAACATTCATGAATAACACATAGATATCATAAATCATAAAGGTAACATTTTCCCTTCATATAATACTTACATTGTAGCATTCATAACATCATAGGGAGTTACATTTGGAAGACCCGTCATATTATATTCCTTAAATATCTTACTAGAAACATTTACATTTACCTTTGTCATGTTACTGAATGAATTTGTGAGCTATCTCAGTCTGACACGCCCAAGGATTATCACGAAACCACCCGTATACATAAAACATTCCCCAAGTACCATAGAATATTCATAAAACATAAATCAAGAATAAAAGAAATATAACATTTCTATATTCCAATCACAATATAACTTTTCAAAATACTAAAATATTCATTCTATTTCCCAAACCATTTAATACATTTAATAAATAGATTTTTGAATCAATGTGTCTCATAACACATTAAATCTTTTGATGGAATTTTAAATTTCAAAAAATTCATGTCCATATAAATAAATAACTAAAACCATTTTTAAAAAATGGACATTAATGAGATTTATTTAGAATAATAAATCATTAAATCATTTAAAATGATATTTTAGTTAATGAGTTCTGAACCAAATGAGAGACGTTTGAATACAAATAATTGATAAATAACATTAATCAAAATTATAATATCATGAGAATAATAGGATTCATGATATAATTTGTAAAATTAAAGTATATACAACATATAAACTTTAATTTTTTTATAACAACAAATAAGTCTCAATCGAATGTAAATTGAGACTAAGTCCCTTACAAAGATCCTATCCTTAGATTAAGGAAAAATCAATGACATAATTATGTGTGAAAAATAATAATACATATAATATAAGTGGATATAAAGTGTAAAAAAATCAGATGTAATTCACACATATTCATAGCATGACATAATCAAAAAGTAGAAGTTTAAGCCAAAGAATTGAAATTGGGTTAAGAAGTTCTCTTATAGAAATTTCATAGCCTAACAGTGTCATTTTTGAATTCATAAAATGAGTTGATGAGAGAAAAAAGTGTCCTTAATCACATGGAAATAAAATTTATAAAAATAATGATATATAAGAATATATCTTATCATTTGAAAATTGAAATTTAAAAGACATAACAGAAATGGAGTCTTTGATTAGAAGAGGAGAGTGAAAGGTTCCCATAAAAAAATATCATTACATTGAGGATAAATCAATGAAATAAATATGTGTGAAAAACATAAATACAACCAATATAAGTGTATATTATGTGTAAAAAAAACATAGGTCATTCACACATATTCATATAATGACATAATTAAAAAGTATAAGTTTAACCCAAAAAATGGAAATTAGGTTAAGAAGTCCCCTTACCTCGTGTCCGACTGGACTCGTTGGTTCTTTAATCTCCTGAATAATAAACTAATGTTAATTTATAATTGCTTAAGAACATTTTTCATGTTTATTAATCCTTTTATATTACTCATTACCATGTTATAAATATTACATAATCATTTATGTTAATAATTATAGTTTTGTAGATATTTGGTACTAGAGACAAAAATGAATTTCCTATAATTAAAATTTTATCATTTCGTAAAAATTACATTATCTCCAGAATTATATTAAATATTTATTATAATATATATCATATATATCTAGTAAATATTTTTAATTATAATAGTAAATTACATTTATATATAAAAATTAAATGCACTGTTCATGGAGATGGTAAGTCGTACGTACGCATGAATGATACATTCATTTCTATTTCATATTTAATGGAATGAAAAATTAATGATACATAGTTATATTATAATTACAGTATTATATAATATATAATTTCAGTATTTCCATCCTTTATACAATCCGTGTATGGCATGAATGATTCATATCACTTTGAGGGGGTGGTAGTCTACACTTACTCAAATGAAATTATCGTATTTACCCATAATGGAAACCATAAAGGTATTATATAAATTAAACATAAAGAATAATAGATACAATATAAATATAATATATATCACATATAAATACAGTTCCATCATAATGGATACTATGAGAGGTTGTAGGGGATAATCGAACAATCATTGTTTCATGAGGCAGCAGTTCACCGTACACAGACTCAGTATGTTCATATCCATTAAATGGAGGTGTATGTAAGTGTAGTTTGAATAAATCTTATAAAAACAACCTATTATATTGAGAATACTATTTTATTTATGTAAGAAAATAATAATAAGATCATAGTGATTAAATAAGTAAAATGAAATAAGAGAACTATAGGGAAGACGTTACCTTTAAATCGGGTAAATCCCTTTAGTTTGAATTAAAAGTCATTCTTGAAGTGATTTCTGCATAAGGTAATACATATAGGAGGAAGATAGGTATTGTGAGAGTATATTTTGGAAGAGTTTGGAAGATAAAAGTGGGCTTGAGAGATGTTAGTAAGGGATGGATGTGATGGATTTTTATAAGGGGTGGAGGGGCTCTTTAGGAAAGTTTGAAAATATTATTTTTTTATATAATGGTTTTTGGTTTCTAAAGGTCCAAAATGTATTTAATTCAAATATAAGGTGTATATATGTCAAAATATAATCATAAAATAATAACTAGATAGGTTTTGGATATTTTTTAATCCTTTTTTTTAACACTTTGGTAACTTATTTATCTTTTACCATGTCCTCTTATATATTCAAAATATATGGTTAATATATTTACATTAAATTTACAAGAGACCCAAAATGGATCATTAATGACATTTTAAACATCTAATACATAATTTGGCCTAATATTATATTTTTTGGACTATTTTAACTTTTAATAAAATATTAATTTATTTAAAAACTATTTTTGGTCAATTTTAATAATATTCCTATCATGACTTTTTAAAAAATCCAAACTGACTTGATTATTTCGAAACAAACATCAGTAATTAAAATATAAAAAGTAATACTAATATATAAAATTATATTATGGAATAAATGGGTTCAAAATAAATTTATTTTAATATTTATAATATCATTTATTTGAATTCTTTATTAATGAAGAAATTACTGCATCACCATTGTGTCAAAAATAATTTTATTTCTTTATTCTCTAAAATTTATAAATAAAATTACATGTTATTAGAAATAGTTTTATCTTTCAAAATAATATTTTTATTTGATGTTATAACTTATGTAACCCCAAATAAAAATTTTTTTAGTAAGAAGATTCATGTTTATGTGATTTTTGTCCTTACTTTTAATTAATTAATATAAAGTGTCATTATCACTCCCAAGTGGCTCCATGGGGTTCAAAATAGACCAAACGATTCCCATGGTCGGAAATGTATCATAAAATAGTGTTAAGACAAGTTTAAGGGTAATTTAATATTATTATAATATTATTTTCACCCATATTTACCCTTTGACAATGGTAAATTAAATATTTTCTAAATTAAATATTCACAATGTATAAAAATAAAGGTTACTTATTTACACAATTTGGACCTATTGATTCAAAATAATTATTAAATTTTTAAAAATTCAAAACACAGATGCTGGAGAAATTATTTTAAAAATAACTCTCGTTGTAAAAACAAAAAACATGTTTTAAAGAAATAATAACTATCAAAAGATTTAAATTTTTTTATGTCCAAAATAAGAGTGAAATTACTTCTAATTATCATCATTAGATTAAATGGTAAAAATATAATCCAATTAAACTCTAAAACTTATTAAACTAACAATATAACTATATAAATTAATTTGATTAAAAGGAAGTTTTAAATGTAGTATTTTTCTCCATACATTAGAAAATGAACATTATCAGAAAAATACTAAAATTTCATCCAAATTAAATTTTGATGTCCCAGTTATAAAGAAGAATATGATTTTGTAAAATATAACATATAATAGCGAAAAAAATATATTGTAAAAGGGTTCTCCATCAAAAGGTAGTAAATTGACCTTTTAATCAATATCATAGTGTTTATAATTAAAATTTGATTCATTCCCATTTTAAGATTATAACATTTATTGGATAAATATAAAGACATTTAATAAACATGTGTAATCATATTTTAGTTTGTTCAGTTAATTACCATTAATATAATAGCAATAAGTTAACTACCATTCAAAATAATAAGATTATATTATTATTTTTTAGTATAACTCAACATTTTTGGCAACGTAATATTTAAAAGAAACCCGTTGTTGGGTATCGAGTATGCCATCGAAAATAGAATCCTAGTTAATGTAAAATAATTATGTAATTTTAAAATATTAAGATATATGAAAATTTCATATTATTTGTTTACCTATGATGTTACAGTAGGTCTATTTGTTCCTTTGTTGATTTAATGTCATGATACTTTTAAATAAAGTTTATTTATGTAGTTGACCCATTCTTGGGTAGTCTACTACTTGTTGTTGTGTGTGGGTACCTTGAGGTCTTTCCTTGTGATTTTTGTGGCTTTCCACCATAAATAAGGGTTATGTTTATTATTGAAATATTACCTAGAACGATGATCATTTTTATGGAATCCTATCAAATGAAACCTTATTAGTTGTTGGAACATAAATTATATCTTGAGGACCTTAAGGTGAATGATTTACTTATCCTAGTGTGTCACTACTGGATTCACTCATGTTATTTTTTAATAAGGAAGATTATGGAATTAAACATTTAAAATACAATTTAATGATAAATTGGGTGACCATAGAGAACAAGTATACTTTTCCAATGATTGATGATCTATTGGATCAGTTGAGGGGGGGATCATTGGTTTTTTGATATTGAATTGTGGTTGGGGTAACACCAGTTGAGAGTCCAAGAAGATGATATACCAAGGATAGATTTTAGAAATTGATAATGTGTTTTTGAATTTTTTTGTTATCCCATTTGAACTCACAAACACTCATATGGTATTCAGGGATTTTATGAACCAAATATTTCACAATTACTTGGACTATTTTTTTTGGTTTCTTCTGGATGTTATCTTGGTGTACTCTAATATAGATGAGTAGAAAATAGACTATTTGGATACAATTCTTTAGAAATATGATTTAAAACTGGTTGTGTGGTAGGCATTCCAAGGGTGAGTTCTGGATCTACAAAGTGATTTTTCTACTAAATGTGATTTCAGGGAGGGGTGTCTCAGTAGATTATGAAAATGTGTAAGTATTTATGTCATGGGAGTTATACAGAAACATGGCTGAGATTAGAAGAATATAGGGTTTGGAATGTTAATATAGAAGGTTTATTTGTGACTTCTCCATGATCTCATCTTCAATTATAGTTTTATATCATAAAAGTGTATAGTTTGAATCGAATGAAAAGTGTCAGAGAATATTTGAGGAGATAAATAAGTGGGTGACTTCAACACAAATTTTGATTCATCCGAAACGAATTTTAGGTTATGATTTTTTGTGATGCTTTTGGTTCATGTCTGGGAAGTGCCTTGACGAAATGGAAACATATGGTGCCCTATGTCTCTCACTAGTTATTCCCTCATGAGAATAAATACCATACCCATAATCTTGATATGAAAACTATTATGCCAGCACTCTAAACGTGGTGTCACTATCAATTTGGAGAAAATTTTATGGTATATTATGATCACAAAATATTGAAGTATATCTTCATTTAGAGATATATGAACATAAGATAAAGGCATTGGGTTATGTATCTTCAGACCTTTTATTTTTTTATTAGATATTACCCTAGTAAAGGGATTGTTTTGGTTGATCTGTTAAGTAGAAAATTACCAATTAAAGTCATGAAGGAATCATTTTGAGTATTGGTCATTAATGGGAGTGTTTAATAATATAAGATTGAGAGTAGGATAGGTTGGGGGATAGGTCTTCATGGATTCGATAAAAGTTGACTCATATTTTGAGAAGATTGTTTGACATGAGAAGATTAAGGACACTGATATTCAAGTCTTATGGGAACTCTTAAATGGTGGGGTAATCTCGTATGAGTTATATATATCTCCTAGTAATGCTTTATGATTCCATAGCAGGTTGGATGTTCTATTTTTCTTGAGGAATGAATTTTTAGAAAGTGCTCACTAGTCTTGTTGGTTCGTTCACTAGTGGTTTCAATAAATAACAATGATTTCAGATTATAGTATTGGTGGATAGGGATGAGGCATTCAATTGCTGATATTTTATCACGATATCATTCTTGTGATAGAGTTAATGTAGAATACAACCGACTAGAAGATTTTATTCAGCCTTCAACCATTCTAGTATGGAATTTAGATGGTATTTCCATGTAATTTATCCCATTTTCCATATAATAATAGTTGGAAGGATTTGATTTGAGTGATTTATGTTGAACTCACAAAATCATAACATTTATTACCAAAATATAAAATGATGAATGTGGAAAAACATAAAGAATTTTTTTTTGATAAATTGTGATGATTAATTAGGTTACCCTTATAGTTTTTTATGATATAGACTCAAGGTTCAAATCTAGGTTCTGGAATGGGTTATAGGAAGATATGAGTTTCCAGTTGAAATTGATCATGGATTATCAACAAAAGATAGATTGATAGTCTAAGAGGTCTATCCATGTTCTTGAGGGTTTGCTCAAAGATTGTGTGCTTTATTTTAATGGATTGTAGGATATAAATTTTCTTTTGGTTCATTTTTGTATAAACATTATTAACATGATTCTATTAAGATACACCACTTTGAGGCATTGCATGGGAGTCCATGTCAATATTATTTTCTCTAGGAAGAGTTATAAGAATATTCCATGGTTGGTCTAAGTGTTGTTTAGGAGAAAACATATGTATTTTAGTTGATCCAGAGATTTTTGATTATTTAATAGAATCTTAAAAAATCTTATATGCACTATATTCAGTAGCCTCTAGAGTTTTAGGTTTCATATCAGGTCTTACTTAGAGTTTTATCTCACATGGGAAATCGTTCGATGGGTATACATTTTATGTTGGAACTGTGGTTTTTGGGCCCCTTTGAGATCATTGAGTGTTTGTAAAGGTTTCTCTATAGGTTTATGTTACCATATGTCTTATATTCAATACAAAACATGTTTCATATGTTTTAGTTGAGGAGTCATATGGAAGATCCTTCGCACGTGGCTTAATGATAGGATGTTTTTATTGAGCCCAATACCACTTTGGTTGGGTATAAAGTTCAGATTATGGATCACCAAGATAACATACTATGAGGTAAAATGATTCCATGGGTCTGGGAACTATAGAAGTGTATATAGGAATTCTACAAGACATGAGAGCATGAGTCATTGATGAGGCATTAGTGGCCTACTTTTTTTCAGATCCATGAACATGAGCACTATTTAGGGAAAATTTTGTTTTATTTCATAGATATTATAAAACAATGTTACCTTTCTATCAGGTATATTATGATATTTCTATTTCTATTACTATTTTTTTGGTAGATTATTTTTTATCTTGAATTAGAAGGATACCTATAATGGTGTAGTCAAGTATTTTTTTTGATTTTCAGCTTTTCTCTATGAGTATTTTTTATTCACTAGGAGGGTGCATGATGTTTAGTAAGGTTACATGACAAGTAATGCTGGCCAGACTCATCCCATGATTTGAATTCACAACAAGAGTATTACCATGTCATGTAATGTAAAAATTCATGTTTCTAATACGAGATGACTCATTTTTTAGTGTATCATGAATTAAAAGGGTTTCAGGATGTGTTAATGTATTAATAATCATGTAAAAACATGAGTTCTAGTTTATAGCAGGTCATATGACATTTCGAGGCTTCACTCTAACTTTATCCTTTCTCCTCTCATCCAGAGCTATACCCTATGTGAATTTGGGATTAATTCTTCCAGAAAGGTCAATTATTCTGAGGATTGAACAGTAGGGTTATGCACATCATCTCTCTAGGAATGATTTCTTATGAGTTAATCTTTCATTTCTGGTTGTGACATAATTCATTATAGGTATTGTTGATAGGATTTTGTTTTATATCAATCATTTTCAGTATTCAACCGGTCCATGGATTTTGAATGTATATATTTTAGTTTCTAATCCCCATTCTCAAAGGTGGTATTGTTTTCTATGCTCTTGAGTGTAACACCCTTTCCCCTTTTACCCAATGTCGGTGCATTATTACTAAACATTGGAATGATCACAGGGGATCAAATCTAGAAAGAATGATCAGTTTAGTAGCCTTGTATAGTCTAGATACATACATACGTTTTACAATATGTTATGAAATGAAAAAAACTACATTTTTTCTCCTTTGAACAAATTAATCTTCATTAGAATATCCCTGTAGGTTAGTCATAATATATATCTCTGCATCCAGGTAGAAAATAAAACATAAAAAGGGGCTAGCTCAGGTGCTTAGTAAGGATAACAATATAGTGGAAACTTTCACAAATACGCATAAACATTTAAGGAAATGTATAAGAATAAAACATAATCCTTTTAAATTTAAAAATTTAGAATAATATTGGAATATAAATCAATTAATTCCATTTACCTATTCACATGGATATTCTTCTTGTCTAATAATACCATCAAATATCAATAACCAATTTCATAATGATGGAATGAATAATACCGGAAATCATAACCACATAGTCAAGGCCTCGTGCCAAAACTTAAAATAAGATTTTGTCAAGTCCTTATTCCAATACACTAGTTTGCCTCATTAGACCTACCGATGCATCGAGGAGCTATAGTGGGCTCCACCTATCACTTACTAAGTCCAATGCATTCCTCATATGAAAAGGTTGAAAAACAACATAAGCATTCGTATTAAATCTAGCATACGAAATGTTAATACATTAACCATAAACCATGAATGGTATAAAAATAACACATCCATAGTCAAACATTTTACAAAACATTTAATACAATATGGAACATTGCATCATAATAAATTGACTTCAAACAAGTATAAAATCTATCAAAGGATGTTGACATAGCTGAAATCAAATCTATTTTAGAGAAATATCTTTGTCTATTTTGAAATCATTTTAATGTAACATAATTATAAAAGAAGACATTTATTTTGAAAATATTCTTATATGAATATATATGATGCTTCGAAAATGTTATAATGATGGAAATCTTTTGCACACGTCGTATAAGTTAAAAAAATTCTTTCCTTAATTTTATTGAAATAGTCATAAATGACCTTGTATGGAAAACAGCGGAAATTTTCCTTTATAAAAATTATATAAAAAATAAAACAAGGGTATAAATAATTTCAACAATAGTCTATGAAATAGTTAAAATGTTTTGAGGTACATTTTAACGAAAACCTAGATTTGGATGAAAAAGAGGACATAGTAGATACTCACGTATAAACAACCTCGGATAATGAAGAGATTTTAGAATTAACCCTTACCTTGTTCTTTTCCTTGATCAAGGGTTCATTAACCTCTTGTATAATAGTTAAATTACTTTTATTAAATTATTAAAGAACCATATACATAAATATGATTTTATATATTATCTTATATTATTTCTTTGTGAATAATATTTTAGTAGTATCGTCGTTTCGGGTGTTAACTGATTCATTTTCCTTTATATGATTGGTTACGTAAGTCATGTTTGTTATGGATAAAATTTATTTGATTCATATCCAGAATTATATTAATTTATTAAACTTTATTTTTAATCATATATTAAAAACTATTCTTGAATGATCACAATTGGGAATGAATCTCATCACATTCATGGAGACAGTAATCAGTACGTACACACAAGTGACAATATCATTATATTGATAATGAAATAATATGTAATTGGATGGTATATCATATATAAAGAATCTGTAACATTTTATATTTATTATTTTCTTCATTTATACTCATTATTATACCCATCCAAATAATTATGTGTTTGAATAACAAACTACACCACGATGTAGAGACGGTAAGCCGTACGTACGCACGTACGGTGACTTGTCACTAATAGGATGGATAGAATAATTAATATGATTGTACCATATTTATAATAACATCACAGCATGTATAAGGTATTGGATTTATTATTTTGGTATGGGAATAACAAAGAATGTGGAAGTGGAAGAAGAAAGGAACTATGAAAGAGGTGGGGAAATTATTACCTATTCTTCAAGCATTTCCTTTTGAGTTGATCAAAAGGGCTCCATAGGTTTGATTTCTGATCAAATTATGGCCTCAAGGTCGAATTGAGGGTTATTTGGTGGATATTATGGTAGGTTTTGTCAGATCCAAATTGCTTTGGAGGTGTAATTTTGAGAGAAGGGGAGTTCCCTTTTATAAGAGAGGTGGGGGTCAATTTAGAAAAAGTATGAAATATTATTTTACTATAAAATCATATTCGGTTTATAATGGCTTCAAAATGATTTATTTCTAGGATAAGGTGGGGATGGGTCGAAAAAATCTCAACCAATAGGTTTTAGACAGTTTTAGGCCACCATATTAACCTTATCTTTTAGATTTAAATCTTGGTTAAATAGTTTAACATTTAACATGTCTCCTTGTATCTTTATATTATATGGTTAATAAATATACTATAAAATTACAAGAGAACACCATGTGGTTCATTAATAACATATTTATTATTATATAATTCCTTTGGATGATCCTTAGATCTTTGGACTATTATATCTTTTAATCATGTAGTATTTGTTTTAAAAACTCATTTATGTCAATTTTGAAACTATTTAGTAATTTATTTTTGTAGAAGTCATAACAGCATGATTACTTAAAAAAATTAATTGAATCAGCCATAACATGTCATATTAATCTATAAAATCAGTGTAATGCATAAAAATTCTCAATTTACATTTATTTGGATATTTATATAATCAATTATTTTAACCATTCACTAAAAAGGAAATATGACATCATCATTTTGTCAGAAATAAATTTAATTATTTAATTTCTAAAAATTATAAATAAAATACAATTATGTAGGAAATATTTTTATCTTTTTAATGAATATTTATTGTATAATTTATCTCATGTTTAACCATATATTAAAAGTGGTTTAGTTATTAAAATTTGAATTTATCACTTTAACTCATCTTTAAATAAAATAATCATCAATGTCCTAATCTAATCCAAGTGGACCAAAAGGATCATATTTTATTCCTACGATTTATTTTGATTAAAAAACACTTATCTAATAGAATTATGACATGGGTTAGGGTACTAGTATATCATTTTTACCTTTAATTACCCAGTTTACTTTTAATCATGGTAAATAAATGTCAAAAGTTACTATTTCCCAAAAATTATTTTTATCTTATTGAACACAATTTTACATACTGATCATAACCCTATCACTTGGATTTTTGAAATTCAACTCATAGATGTAGTAAAATTATGTTTTATGCAAATTTTTTATGCTTTTAGAATCTGAGTAAAAGACAATTAAAAGTTCATTAAAATTTTATATATCTAATATTATTATAAAAGGACTCCAACGAATTACATTGAATAGACATAGGTATTATGTATCTATTTTTTACTAGAATAAAATTAAATAAAATATATAATTATTTAAATAAAAATTCTGTTTTAAACATTAACATAGTGTTTTCCACTATTCTTCAAAAAATTGAATGTTTTCAAAAAAATACCAAAAATTCACCCTTAACAAATTTTGTTGTTCCGAATCCAAAAATAAAGTCCATTTTGAAAAATAAATTTTTTAATATTTTAAGTAGTGGGTATTACTCTTTATAACAGCTTGTTTTATCGGTCATGGTGTATTAAAACACTATATTTCGTACAATGAAATCTATTGAATTATTCAAAGGGAAACGTATCGTGGAAGCTTTGGTGTTACATTATTACCTTTTTCAAAAAAATTCCTCCTCTAAATTTATATATATTGCTATATAAATAGATTCAGGTGGTTCTTCATCATAAGTTCCTCTGGTTTTAAAGTTTCCTCTTCCACTTATGATTTCTCCATAGAAAAGTCATCAAACGAGTCCTCTAGTTTCTCAACACTAGTTCTCTGGTATCAATAATTATGATAGGATTTTTGTAATAAGACAGGTCACGTTCTAGTTCTATTTATTCATAGGTGAGTACATGCACTGGGTCAGGCATGTATTTTCTCAATAGTGATATGTGGGAAACATCATGAACTTTGGAGATACTTTGTGGCATTTCCAAACAATAAGCTACAACTATAATTCTTTCTAGAATTTTGAAAGGTTCGATGTACCTGGGACATAATTTTCCCTTATTTCTGAATCGTATAACACCCTTTCATAGAGATACATTCAAGAAAACATTATAACCTACTTGAAATTAAAAATATTTTCATCGGTTATTGGCATAAATCTTTTTATTACTTTGATCTTCTTCGATGTGGGTTTGGATAACCTTCACCTTTTCCTTTTCTTCTTCAAAATGTTTTGGGCCTACGAGTTTTCATTCAACAAAATCATCCCAATAAGTTGGTGTGAAACAACTATTTCCATATAACACTTCATATGGTGCCATATGGATACTTGAATGGAATTTATTGTTATTGGAAAATTCTACCATAGGTAAATACTTATCCCACAAACCTTGAAAGTCAAGCGAGAAAGATCTCAACATGTCTTATATATTTTGAATAGTCCATTCTGATTGTCCATCTGTTTGAGGGTGGTAGGAAATGCTCAAACAATGTTTAGTATCCAAGGCCTTCTGAAGACTTTTCCAGAATTTTGATGTTAAAAGGGGATCACGATCAGAAACAATCGATATGGGTACTCCATGATGTCTTACAACTTCATTAACATATAGTATTGCTAAATGTTCAAGTGTAAAATCTTATCTTATAGCATGAAAATGGGATCAAATGGTAAGATGATCAACAATGACCCATGTACCATCATTCTTTATAAGAGTCATTGGAAGTCCCATGACAACGTCCATTGTAATATCAACCCATTTACACTCAGGTATGGGAAGATATTTCATGAATCCTCTAGGATGTTGTCTTCCAGATTTCACTTGTTGAAAAACCATATATCTTGACACATAATCAGCAATATCTCTTTCCATGTTGTCCCACCAAAACTGTTCCTTAAAATATCTTTACATATTAGTGCTACAAGAGTGTATGGAGAAATTGGAGCTATGAGAATCATCCAACAATTCCCTTTTTAGATCAGGTATGTCAGGAACACAAAGTCTCTTCCAAAATTTCATGATCTCATCTTCATATATGAAGTCGATCAATCTCCCATCATTCACATCATTAATTTTCATTCTAAACTCATCATCATCAGTTTGAGAACTCTTTATGCATTCTAGTAAAGATTTTTTGGAAACCTTTTGAAAAAGTATTGATGTTTCACCTTCCATGGTTATTCCCATATCTATATTTACTATATCCATGAAAATAGGATCCCTTTTAACTCTTATCTTGTAAAAAAACTCCATGATATTTTCTTCTCAAAGCAAGTTACACCTTATTTACCTTCCACGGGTGGTAGTGCATACTGAAATCATAATCCTTGAGTAGATCGAGTCATCTCCTTTGCCTCATGTTTAGTTCTTATTGTATGAAAATATACTTCAGGCTCTTATGATCGGTATATATCTCACATTTTCACCATAAAGATAGTGTCTCTATATCATCAAAGCAAAGATTACAGCTGTTATCTCAAGATCATGAGTGGGATAATTTTGTTCTTGAATTTTTAGCTGTCATGATGCATATGAAATAACTCTATCATTCTGCATAAGGACACGACCAATTCCTTCATTTCAAGCATCAGTATAAACAAAAAACCCATCATTCCCCGATGTTAGTGTCAATATTGTATCATTGACTAATCTTATCTTCAGTTCTTCATGACATTATTCACACTCTCATGTCCAAAAAAATTAACCCCTTTACGTTTGATCTTGGTTAATAGGTTAGCCAATCAGGAAACATTATAGACAAAACGTCGATAATAACCTGCTAAACCAATAAAACTTCGTACCCTAGTTACACTCATCGATGCTGGGAATTCATGGTTTTCCTTGTTCATTGAAGGATCGAAAAAGATTCCATCCTTGGAGACAATATATCCATGAAAATAAATCACCTGAATCCAAAATTCACACTTTCTAAACATCTCATACAATTTATTTCTTCCGAGGGTTTTCAAAATAGTGCGCAAGTTATTTTTATTATATTTGTAGCTTTTTGAGTACACCAATATATCATCAATAAATAACAATAAAAATTAATCAAGATATTCCAGGAAAACTATATTCATTAGAACCATGAAAATTCAGCATAGATTAGTCAGTCCAAAATAATCACTGGAAACTCGTAATGCCTGTACATAGTACGAAATGATGTCTTCAAAATGTCTTCTTTGTGTACACACCACATATGATATATAGGTCGAAGTTCAATCTTTGAAAAATATTGAGCTTCATGAATTTGATCAAATAAATCATCAAAGAGAGGTAGGGGATACTTGTTCTTTATTATTATAGCATTTATCTCCATGTAGTCAATTTAGAACCTCATAGATCCATATTTCTTCTTAACAAAAAAATAGGGGATCCCCATGCAGAAAATGTAGGGAGAATAAATCCTTCATTACTCAATTCCTCTAGTTGTTTCTTTAGTTCTCATAAATTACACTATGGCCATTTTATAAGGTGACATCGATATAGGTCTTAAACCGGGAATTAAATCAATGGAAAACTCAATTTCTCATTCTAGAGGATGTATAAGTAAATGCTCTGGAAACACATCAACATATTCTTGCAAAATAGGTACATACTCTATTTGAACATTCTTTTCCTCACCCATAGTTACTTATTTCTCTTCCAATAGAATAATTGAATTCAGTAGAGCTACTAGGGGTGGATCTAGATAAGAATCATATGGTGACGTTTCTACTCTAAAAATAATGTACTTTTTATCATCATTGGAAATGGTAAAGTCCTTTTTCTTACAATAAATGTTCACATCATGGTCTGAAAGACAATCCATTCTGAGGATTATATCAAATTAAATCATGGATATGATGATGAGATCAGCAGATAAAGAAAATTTATATACCCTAATGGGAACAAATTCACAAAACATTATTGCACTAATACTTCCCTTAAGAGTTTTGACTGACAAATCACTTGTTAAATCAAATTGTAAATGTCTAATTTTCTTAGTAAATTGGGAAGATATCAAACAATGTGATGATCCAGAATCAAATAAAGCATTGGATAAACTTGAGAAAGCCACTAAATTACCTTCCACAATGTCATTTAGATCTTTAACCTCAGTAGTGGTAATCACATAATCCTGGACTTTCTCCCTTGGCCATTTTTTAGATATGTTTCCAAGTTGTATAGGACATTCATTTTCATAATGGCCATTTTCTCTACAATTGTATCATTAAACGTTGATAGCCTCTTTATTTCCCTAGAAATAATGAGCTTGGTGGCCTTTTCACGACACTTGTAACAGACTCTCATTCCCTTCAGGCAAGTACCAGGCTGTTTCTTCCCACATTTACCTAAATATGGATATTCAACTTTTCACTTCTTCCCTTTATAACCATTTCCAGAGTGTTCAATAGATATCATCTTATCTTGCTTTTCTTTAGGTCATAAGTCTTAGAGAATTACTTCACTATCTTGATATCACATGAGACAATATCATCGTATGATAATAAGTATTATGAGACTAATGCTCGATGGAGAAATGGTTTTAACCCATAAAATAGTCGATCAATATTACTCATTGGTTTATGTATATAATCTATTGCATTCCTTTCTAACCTGGTAATGTTAGCCTCATACTTTGTGACATTCTCATCCTCATTTTACCTCTGACACCAAAATTTCCTTTCCATATCTACTCGATGGTCACGGGGAAAGTATTTTTCTACGAAATTCTCTTTGAAATCCCTCCATTAAATATTTTATATTTATTCATACTCCTTTTTATTTTTAATTAATAATCACTATTGATCAGTATATCCTGTGAGGTGATAAACTACCATGAAAACTTTTTCCCTTTCGCTATATCCCAAAGTATAAAATATTTTCTCTAAAGAACATATCCATTTATCAGCTACAAATGGATTTGTAGTCCCATTGAATGTTTGTGGTTTTTTCCTCATGAATAGGTTTAACATTGATCCTCCATGTTGTGGATCAGGGTGCTCCATACGGGTAAGGCTATTACTCATAACCTAAGTGAGTTATCCCATTATGGTGATAAGATGATCAGCACCAGTTGCATCACCAACTCCACTTTAATTAGCTTGAGTATGAGGGAAATCCTTACATGGATTATGTGCGTTGATACAGTTTTTGTTCCTTTAATATGGCATCATTTCTAAACAATGGCTTATACTAGATTAGTTTATGAATCACAATACATAATTCTAAACTTGTAAAACACTTAACATAAATTCAACAGTTTATGGATATAATCAATAATCATAGAAAATGTTTTCTTTGAGGAGGTATATTGTCATAAATTCTTCATAATGTTATGTAAAGAAATTGTAAATTATCCTAAGCATATCCCCTGATATTTTTATAACCAAGAATGAATCAAGGCCCATTGTTGTGTACCAGGAAACCCTGGGACATTCCCGAAACTCCTTGGTAGAGTTTTCACTCTTAGGTACATATGTGCAGAGCTTCCTCTACCAGCTTGAATCTATATATTGATATATTTCATGGAAAATACAAAAATCTCTACATTACCAATATTCTATAAGGTCTTATATACTAATATTCAAAGTCTATCTTAGGGTAAGTTTCTCTAATCCGTGTTTTTCTAAATCAAGCTTCCATGGTTTGTACTAAACTTACTCTAATACCAACTGTAATGCCCCGAAACCAGTTACAATGAGTCGGTTCATTGTTAAAGAATATTGGAATGATTACAAGGGATTAAATCCTGAAATACCAATCAGTTTAGTAGCCTTGGAAGTTCTAGATACATTCATAAGTTTTACAATACATTATGAAATGAAAAACAACAACATTGTGTCTCCATTGAACACATTAATCTCCCTTAGACTATCCCTGCAGATCAGTCATTATATACATCTTCGCATCCTATAAAAAAATAAAACATAGAAAGGGGTGAGCTCAGGTGCTCATTAAGGATAATAATATTGCAAAACAGTTTATAAATAAGAATAAACATTTAATTAAATGTATAAGACTAAATCATAAGCCTTTTAAATTTAATAATTAATCATAATATGGAAAATATAAATCAATTAATGTCATTTACTTATTTACATGGATATTCTACAAGTCTAATAATGACAAGAAATATCAGTAACCAATTTCATAATGATGGAATCCATAATACCGGACAACATAACCACATAGTCCATGCCTCGTAACAAGACTACAAATAATATTTTGTCCAGGCCTTGTGCTAAGACATTAGTTTTTCTCATGAGACCTGCTGATGCATTGAGGAGCTATAGTAGGCTCCACCCATCTCTTACTTAGTCCAATTCATTCCTCATATGAAAATGTTGAAACATAACATAAACATTCGTATTAAAACTAACATATGAAATGTTAATACATTATCCATAAAAAATTAATGGTATAAAAATTACACATCTACAGTCAAACATATCAGAAAACCATTAAAATAGTATTTAATATTGTATCATAATAAATCAAATTCACACAAATGTAAAATCAATCAAAGGGTATCGACATAGATGAAATCAAAAACTATTTCAGTGAAATATCTCTTTTTTTTAAATCATTTAAAAGTCAAATAATTATAAAATAAACAATTTATTTTGATAATATAATTATAATATTTTAATGGATTCTTCAAATATGTAATTACAGTGGAAAATAGCTACCCTCGTCATATAAGTAAAAAAAGTTTTTTCCTTAATTTTTTCAAAAAGGTCGTAAAAGACATTGTTTGGAAAATGACTAAAATATTCCTTTATAAAAAATATATAAAAAGTCAAAAAATTGTATAAATTTTTTTAACCAATAGTATAGTAAATAGTAAAAAAAATTGGAATACTTTTTTGAGAAACACGGATGTGGATGATATAGAGGTCCTAGTAGATACTCACGTATAAACAACCACGGATAATGAAGAGATTTTAGAATTAACCATTACCTTGTATTTTTCCTTGATCGAGGGGACATTAACAAACAATATACTATTTAAATCATTTTAATTAAATTATACAATTACCATATACATAAATATGATATTATATATGATCTTCTAATATTTCATTGTTAATAATATTTCAGTAGTATCATTGTTTCACGTGTGAATTGATTTCTTTTCCATTAAATGATTGGTTACATAAGACAATATTGTTATAGAAAATATTTATATGATTAATATTCAAAATTATATTAAGTTATTAGAAATTATTTTTAATCATATAATGAAAATTATTCTTGAATGATCACGATGTGGAATTAATCTAATCGTTTTTGTGGTGACGGTAATCAGTACTTACACACGAGTGACAATATCATTCTATTAATGGTGAAATATTATGTAATTGGATGGTATATCATATATAAAGAATCCTTAACAGGTTATATATATTATTTACATTAGTTATACTCATCATTTTACCTATCAAAATAATAAAGTGTTTGAATAACAAACTACACCACGATGTGGAGATGGTAAGCCGTACATACGCACGTATGGTGACTTGTCACTCATAGGATGGATAAAATAATAAAAATGTTTGTACCATATTTATAAAAACTTCACAGTATGTATAAGGTACTAGAGTTATTATTTTGGTATGGGAATAACAATTATAGTGGAATTAGAAGAGGAAAGGAACTTTGAAAGAGGTGGTGAAATTAGTACCTCTTCTTTGGGTGTTTCCTTTTAAGTTGATCACAAGGGCTCCATAGGTTGGATTTTTAATCAAATTAAGGCATATAGGTTGAAGTGAGGCTAGTTGGGATAATATTTTAGAAGGTATTGGTCAATCCGAATGGCTTTGGAGGTGTTATTTAGAGAGAAGGGGAAGTGCCCTATTATAAGAGAGATGAGAATCACTTTAGTAAAAGTTAAAATATTTTTTTATTATACAGTCATATTCAGTTTTTAATGGATCAAAAATGATGTAATTATGTAATAAGGTGGGTATGGGTCAACAAAATCTCAACCAATTGGTTTTAGACAGGGTTAGGTCACCATATTAAGCTTATATTATATATTTAACTCTTGGTTAAATAGTTTAACTTTTACCATATCTCATTGTATCATTATAATATATGGTTAATAAACCTACAATAAAATTCAATGAGAACCCCAAGTAGTTCATTATTGACATATATATTATTATATAAGTCTTTTGGACAATACCTATATTTTTAGGAATATTATATCATTTAATAATATAGTATTTGTTTTAAATACTAATTTATGTCAATTTTGACACTATTTTGTAATTGATTTTTTTGGAAGTCATAACTGCATGATTACTTCAAAAAAATAATTTAGTCATCTCTAAAATTTCATATTAATCTATAAAATTAGTGTAATTCATCATAAGTCTCAATTTAATTTTATTTGGATATATATATAACATCAATTATTTAAACCTTTCATTAAAAAGTTAATTACTGCATCATTGGTATGTCATAAATATTTTTTTATTTAATGTATAAAATTTATAAATAAAATACCATTATGTAGGAAATTGTTTTATCTTTCTAATTAATATTTATAGTTGAATATATTTTATATATAACCCTATATTAAAAATGGTAGAGTTATTAGAATATGAATTTAACACTTTTAACTCTTCATTAAATAAAATAATATTAAATGTCGTAATCTAATCTATGTGAACCAAAAGAATCATATTTTATTCCTATGGTTGATTTTGGTCGAAATACACTTATCCAATTGAATTTGGACATGTGTTAAGGTAATAATAATATCATTTTTACCTTTAATTACCCTATTTAATTTTAACCATTGTAAATAAAACTCAAAAGTTACTATTCACCAAAAATTATTTTCATCTTATAGAACCAAATTTTACTTACTAATGTCAACCTTGTATCTCTAATTTTTGAAATTCAACTCACAGAAGCGGTAAAATTATTTGTTATGCAAATATTCAAATTCTATAAGAAGGTGGGTAAAAGACGGTAAAAAGTTCAATAAAATTATATATATATATATAATATTATTTTAAAATTACTTCAATGAATTATTTTTATAATATATAGGTATTATGTATTTATTTATTCCTAAAATAAATTGAAATAAAATAAATAATTATTTAAAAAAATTGGTTTTAAACAATAACGTAGTGGTTCTCACTATTCTTCAAAAATTGAAAGCTTTCAGAAAAATTCCAAAAAGTCACCATAAGATAATTTTGATATTCCAAATCCAAAAATGAATTCAATTTCGAAAAATAAAATTTATAAAATTTCAAATAGTGGGTATTACTATTCATAATGGCTAGTTTTATTGGCCTTGGTGTGTTAAAATGTCATGTTGCATACACCACAAGCTATTGCACTATTCAAAGGGAAATGTACTGTTGAAGATTAGAGTGTTATAATAGGTTGGTGGATCTGTACAATTGTTAAATTTTTATTGAGTTCCTTTTTTCATGATGATTCCTATAGATTTGAAATGGAATTTTATTTATTTAAAATGAATATTTAATGGGTTCACGTTTGAAAAGGGTTTTTGTTTTTAAAACATAATTTCACTGATTTAAAATGGAAAATGGATTTCCACTACCTGATGCAGATTATATTAGCATTTAAATTATTTTTATAAAAATGTGAACATGGTATTTAAACAAAATTTTACTAAAATTGCATAGTGGGGACATTGGTTATTTTATGATAGAGATAAGGGCATCCTTAGTGTGTGTAACACCACTAAGAGGTAACCAATTATATTTAGATGGTCTATTAAAGGGTTCGATGTTAGTTCAGATCCAACAGTATGCCTTGTTTGGGATTTTAAGTGTCTAGTATGTATTGTCCAATTAGCTAGAACACAAACGGTAGGTGAATTGCTATTTCTATTTTTATTACGTTGTAGTTTTTTTCATGGATGTTGGATCACATGTATATTTGTATGAGGTATCATTACCTGCTTTCTTTTAATTTGGAAATATGGTATACAATTTTGGAAAACTCTAGGATAGTTTGAATAAGAAAATCAACTTGTTTATTTATAAAATTTCATATAAAACGGGTTTGTTTTAAATATTGGACTTGGGAATTCATGTTATTAAAACATTTAGGGATTCATTTGGGTGGTATCATACATGATGTTTTTTATCACACCCTACTTTAAGAACCAATTGTTTAAGGTTTGTTACCCTTTATTTATTTTTTTATTTATATAATCAGATTAGGTAATGTTTTGGAGAGTTTGGATGGTTTTTGGGATGGTTTTGGAGATTTTATAAGGGTTCATGGTTTGATCATAATTAATGGAAATTGTAGAGCTTTTCTAGGAAACCGTGAAAGTTGAGGTAGTACGCTTTGGAAGGGCGCAAAATTAAGGAACAATGTTTACCAAACCATATGACCACCCTAAGAAAAGCATTAATCATGAGATTATGTAATTCTGCATGGTTGGTGGGCAATTTTTCTATCCATTTAGGAAAACAATGCAAGGAACCCTCTTCAAAATGTGAAAGGTGCACAGTTAGCATACAGTTTTCCTAAACATGAGGCTAAACCATGTGTGACTTAAAAAGTGGGTTTTTTTTAATGGGGTTTGGTCAGGATTTTTTCTAAACACCCCATTATTCCTCCTATGTGGCCCTAACTTGGGATTCATTCTTCTCCAAGGTTAGGGAGGCTCTACTACTCATTTTGAAAGTGCTTTGAAGAGTTTTCAAGGTTATTTGAAGATGTTTCCACCTTGGTAAGTCTCCATCCATGGTAGTTTCATGGTTTTGATTAGATTTAATCTCTCTCTCTCTCTCTCAAGGTTTCCTAGATCTATTAATGTTGCAAGTAAATATAGGGTTGTTATTTACAATAATCAGAATACTTTGTAATGTTGATACTAGGAAAAGGTATCTATGAAGATTTCCGGCAATTTTCCCTCATATTTTTTGTTTAGTTGTGCGATGGGTTGATTTCATCAATCTTAAATGTAGGTGTCTTTACTCTTGACACCATTTTTCAAGAACTAGAAGGTTCAATTTCCAATTATTTTAATTTCCTGAAATTGTCTATGAAATAGATGTGTGATGATTTGGGAAAATATATTTAGTCTTGATTTATGAATTTTGTAGAAATATAATATTCTTTAGAAATGTGATTTGTTGTTATATTTTAAACTGGTGATTTTAAAATCGGTTCCTTGGTGAGATTTATGGGAAATTGTTGGTGAAAGTAGTTTTCAATAAAAAAAATTTATGGAAATTCAATACGCATGTATATTTCATAAGGGAACCGTTATTAAATGGATGATTTTATTGAATATGGTTTTATAATGGATTTTTGGAATGATTTTTTCCTTTGATGGTTAGAATCTGGTTTGGAATGGATATTGGCTTATGTGTGTTTTCAAATAAAAGTGGATAATTTTTTGGAAATGGTTTGCAATGGTTGATTTTGAATTGTTTGGATTAAATGGTTAATCATTTGTTACGATGGGGATGGTTATTTTATGGGAATTACCACCCTTAAAGAGTTGAAATATGGTTGTGACGTCCCATAATAAAAGGAGGATGGGGGTACAGATGTGAATCTCCATCATTAATGGTAACACCGATCTCGGGTGTGAAATTTTAGAATATGTTAGAAATGTTCATATGGCCACAAAAGGTGAATTGAGTTATTCCATTATGAAATTAAAAAAATGGTTAATGACTTTTTTGGTTTCACTCTATATAGTATTTGATTTGGGTGAAATTAGTTGGTAAGGATCTGTCTGTATTGTTAGAATTTGTTACATTGTTTAAATGGATTTAGATAAATTATGTTTGATAATTGTGATAAATTGTTATATCCAAGTCAAATTCATAGGGAAGTCATTTAAGGAAATCCATCTATGTATTATTACTTACCCCCCGCTTTGGAAATTTAGTTCTTTGCGGATGTTGTATTCGGATACACAAGTAAAGGTAAAGCATCTCATTTCCATAGTGGTTCTTCATGATGCTTTGTTTTGTTTTTTGGTGTTGGAGCTTAGAACATGGTGTGGAAATATGGATCATATTGTTGGATTCCTTGTGTTTTTTATTATTGTCTTCTTCTTAGTACTTTCATTTTGTATTGTTATAGGATGGGTTTTTTTGTATTGTTGTTACTTGGAAATGTGTTGAATTTGTTTAAATTGTGGTCATGAATCGTATAGTTGTGTTTGGTTTGGGAATTTTTTTTTGGATTCATTTATATAAAAGTAAAAAACCATCCTCCACTTTTTCTTAAAGCCATCAACATTTATTACCAGCCTTTGGCACCTTGGGGATGTCATTTAAGGCCATGTAGTACTTCTTCCTTCACTCAAGAAAATGAGGTGGGGAAAATGTTTCAAGTGGTATTATCTTGTTTTTTCCCTAGAATAAAAGTGAATATAGTCTTGTTCGGTCCTTGAATCACACATGGTATCAGTTGTGTCAGTTTTTGCATTGATGTACATTCTCGTTTTCTTCTCATGTTGGCTTGGGAGAAAGGAGTAGGATTGTCATTACTTGAAATGTATAGCATAAAAATACATAGCTAACCATTTTATATTGAGCTTCATGTTACCATGTAATTCAGTACATAAGTTCTTTGGAGACACTTATACATATGAGAGTCTCATTATCACATTTTTAAACAATTAAAAGAGCATGGAATACATGGTAGAAATGACTTCCTACTAGGATTTCATATATCATTTTGAGTAATGATTTATGTTGTGGTATGTATGTGTTGATTTTTAAAAAAACTGTAAATTTTTGTAAATTGTGATAATTTGAAAAGAGAATGGTTGTGTTATTTTGAAAAGGTGTTTATTTTCAAAACATGGTGGATTTTTAAAAAAATAGTTACACATGGGAAATATTGAACTTTTGGAAGCATAGTTGTGATAGTGAAATTTGACAGAATTTGAAATTGTAAGACTTTAGGTTCTATAGTGTGAGACTTATGGTGTTTTCTATGTTGATAGAAATGGAACCATGCAAGTATCATAGAGACCAACCAGTGAGAGCTACAAAATTTTTTGATTCACATGAGACCCAAGAGAACTAGAATCTTGTTCAGAGCATAGAGAAATACTTCCAAGCTGCTAAATGTGGAAATATAATGGATGAGATAAAGTATGTGGATCATTTAACTTAGTTTTAAAAGTATAATTATCACATCTTTAAGGGTGATTTGAATCTGAAAAGGGTGGAAGCATGGTTGAATAAGATGAATTGAATATTCAATTTTCTAGGCACACCGATGGAGTTTAATTTTAATCTAGAAACATTAATGATGGAAGATATTTCACATCCGTGGTGGGATTCATGGGTCCAGTTTGGAGCGGATCAAGGTATGTCTTGGAAGGTTTGGAGGAATTTTAAAACAAACAATTCTACCCTCGCATGTTCAAGATTCAGCGAGAGATGTATTTATTTAGATTGAATAAGAAGAAACTTTTTGTGATCGAATATGCGTAAAAATTCACGAATATATTCTAGTTTTCACCCAAGGTTATGGCTAGTATGTCATTGAAGGCATAAATAATTGAGTCAGTCTTGAGGAATGAAATTCATTCCAAACATGTTTTTTACTATATAAGCGATTATAAAGAGATGTTGAATAGAGAATCAATGTAGGAAAGAGACATATTGGGGGATACATGCAGTGGAAGCATTCTTATAACCATGATAAATCTAGATAAATATATGTTGGGGGGTAAGTAGAAGAGGGAAAATTATTTCTAGGGTGAGAGTATGGCTCAGAATCTGGTGGCAGGATTAGTGAATCATGTTGTAAAGCCTTAGAGTAAACCAGGATGTTTTCATTCTGGTTCTACTATCCACATGAAACAAGACAATAAAACATAAACTCGATCATTTCATAACAAAAAGAATATGGGGAACCTTTAGAATTATTGTTGCAATGCACTGCAGATGGGTGTTCATGACACTTCTTATGAGTCACATGTATCTTATGCCTCGATAGTATGAGGGCAACAATATACCCCTTCTCATTAAAAGAAAGTTAGGCATGGTGATTCATAGAATACTATGACCCCTCAGAAGGGAAGTACAAACAGGGTAATAATGAGTAGAGTGTGGCTAGTAAGCTGGATTTATGAGGTGAAAATGTTGTGCTATTTGATCATTTGGGGCCACACATAGCAAGAAGTATGATTTTTTAATTCTACCCTTATGAAATAGTACTTTGATACATGGGAATCTTGTTCATTCATTTCTTCTCATGCTATAGACTTTTGGGGTTTATGTGTAGAAATGATACATTATATTTTCAAACATCAAAATCCTCAGAGTCAAAGAGACTGTTGTGACTTCCATTGAATATCATGTTTCATAGTTGTGGATGAGGATGAGTTAATGTTGGACTTATTAGTTCTTGAGATGGATGTTTATGATATAATCCTGATTACATATTAGTTAATGATATTTTCAGCCCACATTTATTGTTATGCGTGAAAATTTAGTTTTACAAGTGTTTATGGAATCGAGCTTCTCTTTATAAGATGGAAGATGGTAAAGGTGGGTAAAATGGGCTTGTCAGCACCAAATTTGGGATAATATCAAATCAATAGAAATATTTGGTGTTGGTATCAATACAAGTGGTTGATTGAAGCTATTTTACCAAAGTTATTTATCAGTTTTGAGATGTCTTTCCCAATTATTTGTAAGGTTTTCTCCCATGTGAGAGAAGTTCAGTTCATAATTGATATTCTCTTGAGGAATAGTCCTATCTATATTTTTCCTTAATGGATGGAACCATTATAACTGAGGTAATCAAAAGTGTAGTTAGAAGAGATGGAAATCATTGGGTTTCTCCAGCCCAACACATCTCCATGGGCAGCACCGGTATTGATTGTTACAAAGGAATATGGAACTATTTGGTTATACGTTGATTATTTTAAACCTAATCATGTTATGATAAAGAATAGATATCCACTCCCAGACATTGATGTTCTATTTGATCAGTTGATGATTGATCAATGGTTCTCCAAAATTGACTTCTGATCAGGATATCATAAATTGCGGGTGTGGGAAGAGGATATCCCTATAATATATTTCAGGTGTATATATGACCATTATGTGTATGTAGTTATCCCATTTGTTCTTACGAAAGAACTATAGGTCTTCATGTAATTGAAAAATCAAATATTTCAGACATATCTGTATTCATTCATGGTGGTGTTTTGAAATGATATATTTGTGTATTCAATGGTAAGGGTGGTGCCTAAGAAACACTTGAAAATTGTGTTTGGAATTTTAAGATATCATTCATTGTATGAAAAATTATCAAATAATAATTTTTTGATATAATAGGAATGTTTTATTGGATTTGTTATTTCTGAGAAATGTGTGTCAGTAGATCTGAAATATATAGAGGTCATTATCTTTTGGAAACCACTAAAGAATATCATTGAGATATAGATCTTACTTTGTCTAGTTGGGTATTATTGACACTTTGTTTGTGACTTCTCATAACTAGATTATCTAATGAAATAATTGCAAGACTGAATATTTGATTTCAATGAAATAAGAAAATTAAAAAATATTTTGATGATCGTAAGGGTATCCTTCTATAGGAACCAACCAAGTTTCTTCCGAAACTAGGGAAAGAGTATGTTGTGTATTATGACGCAGCAGGATCAGGGTTGGGGTGGGTTCAAATTCAAGTGGATCATGCTGTTGTGTAAGGATCATGAATATTGAGGTTTCATGAAAAGAACTACCCAATGCTTGATTTGGAGTTAGTGGAAGTGGTTCATGCTATGAAAATGTGGAGTAATTATTTATTCAGTGAGAAATTCATGGTATAACATATTATAAGAATTTGAATCATATTTTCTCATAAAAATGTTTTAATTTTAGGGAAAGGATATGGATGGAGTATCTACAGGTGTTTGACTTTTACTTTATTTACACACTAGGTATACACAGTTCATTGATAGACGCACTAAGTATAAAGTCATACGCTTAGGTCGTGAAACAAGAATCAAATTAGTGTAATTTGATGTCGATTATAGACAACATTTGATTTGAATGTAAAGATAGAGGTTATATAGAGGTTTTAATTACAATTTCATTACAGACATATTTAGTTGGATTGGTTAAAGAGACGCATATGTCCAATTCAAAATGTGTAGCTAGCTTGTCAAAACACATTTTTGGGGAGACCATTGAGGGATATAAACTGGCTGGGAATTCAATGTTGTGCTTTCAGAATCAGATTTTTTTTCTAGTTTCTTTTCAAAGACAACTTCTTAGTTCATACAATCATTATATATGGGTGGTTCACCGTAGGATTCAAAAAAAGTATAAGGCACTGAAAGCATATTTTTGGTGGTTGGGTACGAAAAAGAGGCTGGATGAGTTTGCATCGAAATGCTTAAATTGTTAAAATGTTAAGGTATAACATTAGTGACCAATAGGTATTTAACATTGTTTTCATGTCTTTGGTGGAAATGAGAGTACACAGTAATGGAATATTTTACAGTTCTCCCAATAATAGTTCGGAAGCATGATGCCTTATGGTGTACAATTGATCATCTTAGCAAGAAATCACATTTCATCTCCATTCATGAATATCATTTGGTCTGGGATCTGTCCAAAATATATATCTGAGAATTTTTAATGGGACATGGAATATCGGTTTGGATTGTATCATATAGAGACCTGAGGTTGATATCGTGTTTCAAGATTTCCTTGCAATAAGCCATTGGAACTAAGTTGACTGTGAGTATGGCATATCATCTTTAGAGCATGTATAATCTAATAGGAAAACACAAACACCAAAAGACATGTTGTGTTCTTGTGTCATAAATTATGGTAGATCATGGGAGTATCACTACCACTAGTGGAATTCACATATAATAAAAGTTATCATTCCCCATACACATGGCTCCATTTGAATCATTTTATGGGTATCCATGTCATTCTCCACTATATTGGGTGGAAACTAGTAGACATTTATGGATGGATGGACCCGTCTCCAAGATAATATAGTGAAGATTAACATGACCAGGAAGAGAATGGTGATGGCTTAGAGTTGCCAAAAATCATATCCATACAATTTTCGGCAGCTTTTGTCCTTTGAGGTTGAAAATCACATGTTTTTTATAATCTATCTAAGGTTTGGACACCATAAGTTTGGATAACATGTTATGTTATCACAAAGGTGTATTGGAAATTTTGAGATACATCAATGGGTTAGAGATGTGTAATATCAGTTTCCCTTTTTACCATCATTTAGTTCAATTCATAATGTGTTTCATGTAGCTCAGGTAAAGACATATCAGCCAAATCTGAACCGCGTAATTAAATGGGATCATTTCAAGATAGAGTTGGATTCTTCATTGGTGCATGTTCTCGTGTAGATTATGGATAGGTAAGAGAAATTTGTGTATGGAAAAAGCATCATTCTAGTACGGGTTTTAAAGAAACATGTTCAAATTCAAGAAGAGACTTGGGAACAAGAGAAATAAATGGCCGAGAAATGGAACAAGATCTTTTGTGAAATTAGTGGTTTTTTACATTCCAAGGATGGAAATTCTATTGGTGGGGAGTATGTATCACACTCATTTTGAGGAATGTAACACTTTATTTATTTATTTTATCTATATAAATTGGTTGGTTAATGTTTGGGAGAGTTCTAAATATTTTTAGAAAGGTTTTCGAGATTTTTTAAGTGTGTAAGGTTTGAAAATGGTTACTGGAAACCGTGTAGATTCCTCTGGAAATCATTCAAATTGAGTCAGTAGGCTCTAGGATGTCACATAGTTATGGTGCACTATTTACCAAATCATGTGGCCATTATAGGAAGATCATGAAACTTGAGATAGTGGTTGTATGTACAGTTGGAACATGGATTGTCTAACCTTGTGGTATAACCATGAAATTAACCATCTTGAGACAATTGTAGGCCCACTATAATCACATAATTTTCTTAACTATGTAGCTAAAACATACATGCCTTTAAAATTGGGTTTAAAAAAATGTACCATGGTCATGATTATCCCTAAACACCCCATTATTCCTCATATGCGACCTGAACTCGGGATTCATTATCCTCCATGGTTAGGGAGGCTCTCCCACTCGTTTTGGAAGTAATTTAATGGTTTTTTATGGTTCTTCAGTGGTGATTCTCCTATTTTATGTCTATTTCCATGGTATATTAATTGTTTTTCTTAGATCTAATCTCATCTCTCTTAGTTTCCTAGATCAACTTCCATCTCATGTAGATATAGGGGTTTTGTTCTCTGTAATTGTAATATTTGGGTTTTTTTATTTTTGGGATGAAATGTAAGTTGATTATGTAGAATTTTCACTCAAATTTGGTGTTCGGGTGTGTGGTGAGATGATTTTATCAAACCCAAAAGGTTGGTGGCTTTACTCTCGACTCCATTTTTCTAGAATTAGAAGTCTTAATTCGAAATTAATTGGTTTTCTTGAAAATAGTTGTGAAATTGATGTGTGATGATTTTTTAAAATCACTTTAGTGTTGATTTAAATATATTTGGGGAAATATGATATTGTCATGGAATTTGATTTTTTGTTAGATTTTAAAATTGTTATTTTAAAATTGTTTACTAGTGGGATTTGTGGAAAATATTTGGTGAATGTGGTTTTTAATAAAAATTTTGTTTTATTGAAATGGATTGGGGATGGAATTGTGTTAAGTGAATCCTCAATAAATAGTTTATTTTATTGAATAAGGGTTCAGTATGGATGTTTGAAATGATGTTTCCATTATTGGTTAAAATGATTTTTGGAATAAATATCGGATTACCTGTGCTTTTAAATAAACAGGGATAATTTTATTGAAATGGTTGGTAATGTATGATTTGGAATTTTTTTGGGTAAAATGGACATTGTTGTATTAGAATGGGGATTATTATTTGTCAGGAAGTACCACCATCAATGGTTTGAAACATGGGCATGAAGTACCAAAATAAAAAGAGGACGGGTTATGGATGTGAAGATCAAATGTTAATGGTAACCCCAAGCTTGGGTGTGTGGAATTTCAGAGTATATTTGAAATGAAAATGTATAAATGAAAGGTGAATTGATTTATTACTTCATAAAATTGGGAAAAAAATTAATGATTTGTTTGGTTACATTATAAATGTGTTGATTTGGGTAGAGTGATTTAGTAAGGATGTGATTGGCATGGTGGAATTTTTTGTATTGTTTAGATGGATTTATATAAATTGTTTTATATAATTTTGCTAAATTGTCATATCCAAGTGGCATGAGTAGGGAATAAATTTTGGGGAATCCTTCTATGTATTATTACTCACCCCCATCTAGGGAAAATTAGTGATTTTGCATATGTTGTATTCTGAGACAGAGGTACAGTTAAAACATCTCATTTCCTTAGTGTTTCATCATGATACTTTAGGATGTTTTGTGGTGTTGGATCTTGGATATTAATTTGGTGATATGGATATTATTCCTTGAGTTCTCATGTTTAGCATTATATCCAACATTAACTTTTTATTAAACTTTTAAACTGGGCAGTGCCCCATACAAAAACAAGTTTAAGGAGGCCTAAAATAATGAAGTCCCAAAGCATCTGCCCTAAAAAAATTACCACATGCCTGTGGAAGAGATCCCAATGTAGAAAACAATAGACTTTGATCGCCAGTGGTAATCCCGGAGGCCAAAAAATCTTCCACCTTGTTCCCCTCGCGCCAAGTGTGACTAAGAATCACCTGAGAGTCCAGAAGGTGCTTGCATCTACGAACAATGTAGGCAATGGACCATGGAATGAGAAGCGTCCCTCGCAGCGACCTGTGAAGGATAGTCGAGTCAGTCTCCACCGACTCAAGCACAAGATTATGAGAATGAAAGAGCTCAATGCCTTTCAACATTGCATACGCCTCTTCCAAAAGAGATTCTCCCATTCCAAAATCATCACTAAAAGCTAGTAACACCGACCCTTGGGAGTCACAAACCACTCCCCCTCCTCTCATAAAACCAGACACGCAAGACCCATCCACATTGAGCTTCAGACCACTGCTCTGAGGTTTCCACTGCACCCAACATCCCTACTTATTCACACCCCATAAAAATGGACTACAGGAGTTACCTGCCATGAAAATTCTTAGTAGTGGAATGGCCTCCCCACCCTTAACGAGTGGGACCAGATCGGTCCCAGTACCACGGGCGCGAAAAACCAACGCCAGCCTCGAACAGCCTGTTCCCCCGCGCCGCCTCTAGTTGTGAGCGCTCCAAAGAGTCCAGCATCCCGCACTAAAAAGCACCGCCCTTGCCTTCTTCTCAGAGACATTGTCATCAGTTCCTGAGAACCAAGAATGCAGAAAAGACGCAGCTGAAGCGGCCCGACCTCCTCGTCCGAAGACCTCACCAAGAAAACCCCAAACCATGGTCGCCCAGTCACTGGCGAAGAAAAGGTGGTCAATCGACTCTTCGGTGGGGACTGAGCAGCATATACATTTAAATGCAAGAGGAATCCCCCTGCGCTTCACCTGTTCATCCGTAGGGAAATCCTGGTTCCAAAGGCACCAGAAAAGAAAATTATACTTCACCGGCAGATCATTACACCATAGCGTTTCATTCCAGATATCCGGAGAGCCATGCACTCGGGTCACGGAATGATACCCCTTGGCCAAGAACAGCCCCGAGGCCGACCCGGTGAAAATGAGTTTATTCGGATCATCATTCAAGGTGATGCCATCAAAGACCTTTAGCTGGCTGTGCATAAGAATGGCTTGGATAAATGGTCTGAAACTGCTAGCCTGAGCAAAGGAAATCTCCAAAGTTGGACAGCCGGGGAAACCAAGCATTGAACCAATCCAATTATCGCTCCAAAAATTTATTTGCCCACAACCAACTAGCCATTTGGAGTGAGAGCGAAGAACTGGTAAGTAACTAGAAATTGTCCGCCAAAGATGGGAAACAATTCTTCTGCCACCGGTTAAGTGAGTGCCATATCTGTTATTAATAAACCTTTCCCACAACGATTTGTTCTCTAGAATGTCCCAAGAAAGTTTAGCTTGCATACCTTGCATTTCCCCTCTTACACTCCGGACACTAATACCACCTTCAGAAACCTCTCTAGCCATCATGTCCCATGAATTCCAGTGAGTTCTACCCTCATTAAGAGAATCCCACATGAAGTTGTTCAGGACTTTTTCAATATTAACCATCACTACCTTTGGAACCTTGATCACCGAGAGCACATGCATGGGAATCGAGGAAAGGACACAATTGACCCGCATGATACGCCCCCCCAAAAGAGAGAAATCGGTTCTTCCAATTTGTAATACGATTTTTAATTTTCCCAATAAGCCCGTCAAAGTGATGAATCCGTACCCTGCCTGGTGCAATAGGATCTCCGAGGTATTCCATCGGGAAATATTTTTTATGTATGCCCAATGCCTCCTCAATCTTTTTCCCCCTTCTTTCCGAACACCATTTCGAGAGAAACACACTACTTTTCTCCCTGTTGATGGACTGACCACTCCACTTGCAATAGGTTTCCATTACTCTGTTGAATTCCCTAATGTTCCGCCTGTTACCATTCAAGAAGAATAACATGTCATCTGCAAAGAAGATACGTGAAACATCACCGGAATTCCCTCTACCATGGTATGTCCGAAGCCTCCCATTAAAAATTTTCCCCTCAAAATATCTGCTAAGAGAATCCTGAACCAAGCTAAAGAGACAGGGAGAGAGAGGGTCTCCCTGCCGCAAGCCTCGATTGGGTTTGAAAAAACCGCACCGCTTCCCCATGAAAGAGACAGCATGCCAGGGCGAGCTGAAAATTCTAAATAGCAAATCCACAACCCCTTTGGAAAAACCCATGTGAGACAACACTTTAATGATAAAATTCCATTCCATTTTATCATAATCTTTGTGCATGTCCACTTTAATCGCCACATTGGACCCAGGCATCTTAAGATTAATATCCCCTATCAACTCATGAGCCATGACAATGGCGGATTGAGTGGACCTTCCTTTTATAAAACCCTGCTGATTTTCCAAGACCCATTGGGGAAGATGAGTCGCAAGTCTTCTGTTGATAATATTTGCAAGAGCCTTGAAGGGAAAATTACACATACAAATCAGCCGGTATTGATTGAGTGCAGAGGGGTCTTTCACTTTTGGAATGTGAATTAGAGTTGATGCACAAGCAACACGAGGCAAATAACCCCATCTAAAGAAATCATGGATGGCCTCAACTAAATCCCATTTAACCAACTCCCAGAAGCTAATGTAAAAAGACCTGGGAAAACTATCCGGCCCCAGAGCACTCTCAGAATTGAGAGCCTTGACCGCCTCCCAAACCTCATCTTCATCTAGTATTTTTTCAAGAGAAAGACTAACCTCATTGGACACCACCCTTGGTATAAAATTAAACAAATCAGTTTGCTCCGACGGATATCCCTCCTGCATACATGGTTTAGGATCAGCCAACAACCTTTTGAAATAGTCAAGAGCCATGCCTCCCACAACCCCAATCTCTTGAGTAAAAGACCCATCTGCCATTCGAATATTGGGTACATTTGTCTGCCTCCTTTCCTTTATGCAGGCCTGAAAATAGGCTGTATTTCTATCACCCTCCATGAGCCAAGTTGCCCGGGATCTCTCACGAGCAAACCTCTCTTGCTCCAAGAGAAACGCACAAAGGTGATTCTTCTTGCCTGTCAAAGTACCAAAAATTTCCTCATCCCAGCCATCTTCCAGCCTTCACTCAAGTTGTTCAATTTCATCTTTTAGATCCTCCAAATTAGCTGAATTGATGGGCCTGTTGGAAAACCATTGCTGTAAATCATCTCTTAGCCTTCTTAGTTTGTTGCGTAAGCCCATCCAACATCTATCCTGCATGGGTTTTGCCAAAGACGAAAGCACCGTTGAGTGGAAGCTGGTATCCGTTTTCCATTGTCTGGAATAGAAGAAACGTCTATTGTTCACCTGCCTGTGATCCAAGCTAATAAGAAGAGGTGCATGATCCGATAAAGCCTGCACCAAATGCTCCACCTTTGTGTTTGAAAAGGAAGATAACACCGAGAGGTTAGCAAGACACCGATCCAACCTACACCAAGTGCGTCGAGGGCCTCGCTGATTATTGCACCACGTAAACTTGTTTCCCACAAAACCCAAATCCAGTAAACCATTCCGAGCAGCGCAGGACACAAAGGCCTGCCGATCACTACTAGAAACCCTTCTGCCTCCTTTCTTTTCCGACGAATCCATGATGACATTAAAATCCCCCCAACAAACAATGCTTTGTTTCCATGGTTGAAATTATCTAGCCTTTGCCACAAAGCTTCCCTCTCCTTGGCATCGTACTTGGCATTGATGAAAGAAAAAACACATCCTTGATGCCCATCACTGATTTTCACAGAAATATGATGGTTAGAAATGTCCAGAAAATCCACTAAAATATTTCCCTTCCAGAAGACCCAAATATATTGGTTAACTGGATCGCTATGCAAGAAGCCTCTCATTCCAAGTCTTGCCGCAAAACTGGAAAATTTAGAACAAAGTTGCTTATGCTCAAGAATCACGACCACAGACGCCTTTGTACGTCGAAGCTCGGAAACCAGAAAGTCAGTTTTTTCCCGTGCTCCTAGACCCCGGGCATTACAAAGAATTAAGGATATCATTGGAACCGAGACCGTCTGGATTTGGATCCAGACGACACCTGGCCTTTATTATTGCTGGAGGGAGAATTCTGAGAAAGCATGGCACGAGCACGGGTGGTGACACCATTAACTAGGGAGGCCGGAACCTCCTCCTCCATGGAGGAAAAATACGAAACCAGTAACAGGCCACTGAAGCTGTTTGAAAGTTGGAGCAAGGAAGTTCCGAGGGGGTCAAAGACTGCCTGAGGGGAATTCAACTGAGAGCTCGCTTCCGAGGAACTCCCTAGATCACAACTAGAAGCCTTGAGAAACTCGCTAGAGCAGAATGAGGGCTTAGGAACCAACGTAGGAAGACTATCCTCCTCACCCTCCACACACCGCAGCCCCCTGAACATGGGAGAACACTGCCGGGGGCAAGACGGGCCTAGAACCTCCAACTGAAAACCAGGCAGTTGATCCAGCGGACCACACCAAGCAAGCAGGCTTGACATGGCTCTGAAGCCCAAAAATGTCGAGCTCCTCCAACCCTGGCAGAAAACCCTGGTACCCGAGGAAAGCTGAAGCAGTGCAAACACCTGATCTCTAGGACCCAGTGAAACGTGCAGCGACTCAACCACGCCAAAGTAGGAAGATAACCTGTCAACCAAAAGCCTTTCCACCGGGACAGTGAAAGTGCAGCCGATTGTCGCCTATCGACCGTTCAAGGTTCCGGTGCTCTGCTAATGTATATAGCAGCACTCGGGTCGAATCCTCGGCGATGATACTTTGTAGTAGTCGTTTGTTTTTAGTTGATTGTATTTTGATTAGGGGGGTTTGTTTGCAGAGCTTAATTGAAATGATTTATGGATGATGTTTGATTTACCAAATTGATAAAGATTGGGGTGAGTTCATCATTAGGTTAGTTAAGCTTGTGATATCCTCGAGCTTTGCTTTATATTGCATTTAAATTAACACCCATGTCACAAGATGATGTTGATTAGAATTCTTAAGTGTTAAGGCTTTAAACCAAGACTTAACTTAACTTAAGGTTATAATCTCAATCAGATCTTATTTATGGTTGTGTATTTATGGTTCCAATAATCCATGGAAACCACATGTTAAACGAAACAAGTCATTAATCCATGACATGTTAAGTCCAACATACACAATGTTAATTCAAAGAATATTCATCGAGCAGAAGCTCTCAATCACTTAACATACCTAAATTATAACTCACCCCAATGAGAGATTTACTCAGCCATTTGTGTGATTAATAATCTGGTAATATATGTTTATGGTGATGAATTATAAAGAGAAGAAAAAGAAAGGGACAAGATAAGAGTAGTGTGCCGAACACACACACGAAATAATTTAAGAATCAAAAATGGAATTTCGATTGAATGAGGAAGCTTAAGAAGGGAAGGGGATTGAACTGAATTTTAAACTATTTTAAGAACATTAATATTAAAATACAGAAGGTGGAAGAGAATAAGAGATATTGAAGAAGTAACTTGCATTAAAACAGAATTACAAAGAAAGAGAATTACAAGATTACAAAAATGAAGAACTCAAAAGTAAGTGAAAAGAAAGAGAGGAGGAAAGGTCTCTCAAGTAAAAACTTGAGTATGGCAGGTCCTCCCAAGCCTTTGGCAAAGCTTTGGTCGTGCCAATGTGATCTCCTCTCTTCTGAAATGCCAACCCCTCTCAAGGAGAGAAGGGGAGAGTATTTATAGCCCAAGGAGTGGACTGTTTGCATTCCCAATCTGTCCCTCCACTTGCTTCGCCAATTGAGCTATACAGACAGCCGAATCTTCAAATAAATCCTTCTTCAAAGTTGTATACAATAATGTTGGCCGACTACTCTCAAAATTTGGAGGCATTTGGACAATTGGAGCCAAAGTTATGGCCGGTTGATTAAACAAAGGTAAACTGTCCATTTCTATCCATTCTTTTTCGATGGCCAAAATGTGAATGGATTTTTGAACAGGAAGATGCCTTAAAATTTGAATGACTTCTTCAACAAAGTCGGCCGCCTATATCTCCTCTTTCACACTGAAAAATCTCAGCTCGATTGGATGCTTACATCAGGAGATATGTCATGCATACTATACTGATTTTAATTCTCGGCCAGAATGGTGGGCTGGACTTCAAAGGTTTATTTGGGCCCCTTGTACTTGGATTTGGGCCATGCAATTTTTATCCAAGATGCAATGTAGTGTCCCCCGAATTATGGTGGAGATTGAAGGTCTTTGGACTTCTATATTGAACCCAGTAAATCAAACTTCAAGGATGGTCCAGTTTGTTCACAGATTCTTTGGTCTTGTTTGTGAGGACCATATGACCCTTCAAATGGAAGAATTGGATCATGGTTCCTTCTAATGAAATGTTGTATATTGAACGTAGAATCCTACAAAACAAGAACCACACAATTTGGATCAGTATAGTGATAGTTATAATTAAAACATTAAACTGACTCAATTTGACTACTTCTAAAAATGCTCAAATATTATACTTAATATTAAAACATTAATATTTCACACAAATTATGCACATTTCATATAAAATAAGTAAAGGGGGAATATAATAAGTTGTGAAAATATTAATAACATCAACTCCCCCACACTTAGATTTGCGCGTGTCCTCATGTGCAACAAATATAAAAACATGACAAAATCATTTTCACTCACCAACAAATATTAAAATTTTGTTTTCTCCAATCAGGGGAGGTTTAGACTATTTCACTCATCCATATTGAATTCCATCACAAATTTGGTTCACAATAATTCATCATAAACAATTCATTTTTTCATGTTCAAGGTTTGAATTGGAAAATGTAGGCACTCCAAACTTACTCCTCTCAAGATGATAAAAATGTATTTTAGGAGGTTCACTCATTCACCAACAAAAAGTGAAAATCAAGAGTTTGTAAGAGCTCTCAGCTTCCATTCCCAAATCTAATGTGTACAATAATCAAGAGGTCTTTTAAGGGGTTTTTCAGTGGCTATGGGACGGTAGGTATATAATGTCCAAAGGAAAAGAGGGGTTAAAAACACCAACATGGAAAAATCAATGCACATTTTTTTTTGAAATTTGATTTGAAAGGAAATAGAAACACATATTTACAAGGGAATGAATGTGTGATGAATGAAAAGTGAGGGAGATAGAAAATGGAATAGGTTGAGATGATGGAATATGTACAACATGGAAGACTTCCAATAATGACACAATACAAGATGAGTCAAGTGTTCTTTTTTTCTTTTTTTTTTTTGCTCTTTTTTTTTCTTTCGAAAGTTGTGCTTGAAACAAGTCTCACAGTCATCTACCAACCCATTTTTGATCTTCTCATGGAACTAATTTTAGTAGTTATAACACGATCAAAGGTTGAGGATGAATGATTTTTGACCCACCCAAGACACAACCCATTCCTTTTTTTTATTTTTTAATATAATTTTTTTCATTTTTTTTTGAACACTTTTCAATGACTTTTGTAAAAATGACAATTACACATATAAACCCAAAGCTCACAGAATTACAACCTCTCCCCCACACTTGAATGGATGCTTGCCCTCAAGCATATGATGACACATTGGAAATCAATGAAAGTACGCCCAAAAATGAAGTTCATTCCCCCCACACTTAAATTTCAATAAATTGTACAATGAAAATCCATGAAGATGTTGGGTGGGACAAGGTATTAGGCTTGTAATGTGGCTATCAAAAGAAAGGTTTTCATAGGCTCAAAGGGGCTTTCAAAAGTAGGATCAATGTAAGGGTAACGGGAGGCTATTTGGCTATTCTGATTCTCATGTGGCTTAGAAAATGCCTCTATCATATTAATGCACACAAAAGATGGAAATTCAGCTCGAAGGTCCACAAACTCAAGACTCACAATCAGTGGTGAAGACACACAATGAAAAAGATGGCCATAGATGACCTTGGCATGAAGGCTAATGTTATTCCTCACGGTAGGGGAAAATCATTTTCCACCAAAAATTGTTCATTCAAAATGTTTGTTATTGACACAAAATTGTTTACCCAAGTTTGAGATAAAAATTCAATATATTTGAGTTTAAAACAAGCCTTTGACTCCCCAAAATGGTTGGACAAAATTTCAAAACTAGATGGTGAGTAAGCATGACTCTTTTTTTGTAATTTTTTTAAGTAATTGTGTTTTTTGTTTTTTTTTAGTTTTTAAGGTTTTTTTTTTAAAATACACACCCACACAAGAAAGATAAAAAGAAAGGGTTTGATGAATAAAGTGGTAACAAAATGAAAGAGAGAGGAAGAAGAAGAAGGAGGTAGAGAGAGGAAGAGATAGAGAGAGAGTTAAAGGGAAAGAGGTGCCCCCTGGTTTGGATTTGGTGGGTCGCCATTTCCATCTAGTGGTGGGTCAATGGAAGTCGATGTGGAACCTGAAGTGAATGGCCTCTCATGGTGATGCTTTAATCAGTGTCCATTTACCGTGAATGTTCTTTTTGAAGAAGGGTCTTCGACTTGCACTGCACCAAATGGGTAAACATTAGTAATAATAAAAGGTCCATCCCAACGAGAATTGAGCTTACCTGGGTGAAGTCGAAATCGAGAATTGAAGAGCATTACCTTTTCACCTTCATGAAATACCTTTCGAAGAATGTGCTTGTCATGGAGTGACTTTGCCTTTTCTTTGTAGAGAATGGAGTTCTCATACGAATCGAGTCGAAGCTCCTCCAATTCAGTCAACTGCAACAATCTTTCTTCACCAGATTTTTCACAATCAAAATTACATGTTTTGACTGCCCAAAATGACTTATGTTGGATTTCAACTGGTAAATGACAGGCTTTACCAAAGACTAGCCTAAATGGAGACATCCCAATGGGTGTCTTATAGGCTGTTCGATAGGCCCAAAGTGCTTCACCAAGTCTATCGGGCCAGTCTTTTCTTGTGGGCTTAACAATTCTTTCAAGCACTCTTTTCACTTCTCTGTTAGAAAGTTCAGCCATTCCATTTGTTTGAGGGTGATATGCAGTGGATGTTTTATGTACAACCCCATTCTTTTTCAAAAGTGAATCCATGGTTCTATTACAGAAATGAGTTCCTAAGTCACTTATCAAAGCACGTGGTGTTCCGAATCGATGGAAGATATGGGTTTTGAGGAACTCACTCACAGTTTGAGCATCATCTTTCCTAGTGGGTTTGGCCTCAACCCACCTAGAAACATAGTCAACAGCAAGGAGAATGTAGGATAATCCATTGGAAGGGGGAAAAGGTCCCATGAAATCGATGCCCCAAACATCGAAAAGCTCACAGAAGATTAATGGCTTTTGAGGCATTTCGTTTCTTTTGGAAATTGTGCCAAACTTTTGGCAAGTGGGACATGATTGACAGAACTCGTGTGAGTCCTTGAAGAGTGAAGGCCAAAAGAATCCAGAATCTAGGACCTTTCTAGAAGTTCTTTGTGGTCCAAAGTGGCCACCTCCAGGCATTGAGTGGCAGAATTCCAAGATGGAGGATTGTTCAGTTTCATCAACACATCTCCTAATTACCATGTCAGCCCCAGTTTTCCAAAGTTTATTATCTTCCCAAAAATAATGCTTTGAATCACTTTTCATCTTTTCTTTTTGTTCTTTTGAAAAATATTCAGGGAAAACACCAGAAACCAAGTAATTGACAATTGGGGCATACCATGGTAACTTTGGAGTGAGAGATGAGAGGTGTTCAGTTGGAAATTCAGGATCAATTATTTCAGAATGAGAAGAATTAGAAATTCTACTCAGGTGGTCAGCCACAGGGTTTTCTTTTCCAGGTTTATCTTTTATCACAAGGTCAAACTCTTGGAGCATTAAAATCCATCTTATTAGCCTTGGTTTGGAATCACTTTTTTTAAGTAAGAACTTTAATGCTGAGTGGTCCGTGAAGATGATGATTTTGGCACCTAAGAGATAGGGCCGGAATTTATCCAAGGCAAAAACCACATCTAAAAGTTCTTTTTCAGTCACAGTGTAGTGTGATTGAGTTTCATCCAATGTTTTTGAGGCATAAAAGATGACATGAGGAATGTTTTCTCTTCTTTGACCAAGAACAGCCCCAATGGCCCTATCAGAAGCATCACACATCAATTCAAATGGTAAGGACCAATCTGGGGGTTGGATTATTGGAGCAGATGTGAGAGCAGATTTGAGTTCGACGAAGGCTCTCTTGCAAGCCTCATCAAAATTGAATGTGACATCATTTTGAAGTAAACGAGTGAGTGGGAGGGAAATCTTGCTGAAGTTCTGAATGAATCGCCGATAGAAACCGGCATGACCAAGGAAGGACCGAATGTCTCGAACTGATTTGGGTTCAGGAAGTGATTGGATCACCTCAATTTTGGCTGGATCAACTTGGATACCCTCTTGAGAAATTATGTGCCCTAGAACAATCCCATTTGAAACCATGAAGTGACATTTTTCAAAATTCAGCACAAGGTTGCACTTGACACACTTTTGAAGGACCAAAGAGAGTGAATGTAAGCAAGATTCAAATGACTCGCCATAAATGGTAAAGTCATCCATGAATACCTCCATGAAATTCTCAATGAATTCAGAAAAGATACTCATCATACACCGCTGGAATGTTGCAGGAGCATTACAAAGGCCAAAAGGCATTCGCCTATAGGCATAAGTTCCAAAGGGGCAAGTGAATGTGGTCTTTTCTTGGTCTTGAGGTGCGATTGGAATTTGGAAGTAGCCGGTGTAACCATCAAGGAAGCAATAGTGGGACTTTCCGGCCAATCTCTCAAGCATTTGGTCAAGGAAAGGAAGTGGGTAGTGATCTTTTCGTGTTTCAGCATTCAGTTTGCGATAATCGATGCACACACGCCATTTGTTTTTCACTCGAGTTGTGACCACTTCTCCATGTTCATTTGTGACAACTGTTATCCCGCCCTTCTTAGGAACGACTTGAATTGGACTAACCCATTCACTATCAGAAATTGGGTAGATAATACCAGCTTGAAGAAGCTTGGTAATCTCTTCCCTAACTACCTCAAGTATGAGTGGATTGAGTCTTCTTTGAGGTTGCCTAATTGGTTTGGATGATTCCTCTAGATGGATGTGATGCATGCAAAGGGCAGGGTTGATTCCTGGAATATCCTCTAGGGTCCAACCTAAGGCATTTTTGTTTTCCTCTAACACTTGAACAAGTTGGGACTCCTCAGTTTCAGAAAGTGAAGCAGAGATAATGACAGGGTAGGAGGGATCATGGAAAAGGAATGCATACTTGAGGTATGAAGGAAGTGGTTTTAGATCAGTTTCAGCCTTGATTTGAGAGCTAGAAAAGTTAGGAGAAGGAGAAGGGATTCCAGATGGGTTTGGATCATTTTCCTCAACACTGTCCAAGGTGGAGCAGTAGAGATCAGAGTTGATGTGGGATTCAAGAGAGTTTTCAAGTTCCTCTAGATTGATGGAGTCTATGAATGAGAGGTCCACATCAACTTCACCATTTATGACTTTGTTAATCATGGTGCATATTTCACAAGATCCTTTATCATTAGAACATGAAGAACATGGTGGATTGGGGTTCGATTGAATCTTAGAAGTGTCCTCAAAAGCATGGGTTGAGAATGCAGAGTGATCCTCAGATGGGTATCGCATGGCTTGGAAAATGTTGAACTTGACCAGTTGGTCACCAAATTCCATGGATAAGATGCCTGAGTGGACATCAATCTTGGTTCTCGCAGTCATGAGGAATGGTCTTCCTAGAATTAGGGGAGATCGAGAAGAGGTCGTCTCACCTTCCATGTCAAGGACATAGAAATCAGCTGGGAAGATAAGATCATTGACCCGAACAAGAACATCCTCAATTATCCCCTCAGGACTGGCAGTGCTTCGATTGGCTAATTGAATGACAATACCTGTTGGGTGCAAGGGACCTAGACCAAGGTTGGAGAAAATGGATTTGGGCATGACATTAATTGAGGCTCCTAGGTCTATGAGTGCATCATCAAAGTTGGAACTCCCTATTTGACATGGAACCGTGAAGGTCCCTGGATCTTTGCACTTCATGGGAATGGACTGTTGAGTTGAAACATTTTCAATGTTCCTAAGTTGCCTCTTATGGGTGCACAATTCCTTAAGAAACTTGGCATACTTAGGGATTTGTTTGATGGCATCTAATAGGGGGATGTTCACTTCAACACGTCTAAACATGTCAAGCATTTCAGGATCAGGTTCAAAGGACTTCTTAGGCTTGGAGATGGCTTGAGGAAAAGGAATTGGGTTCCTAAGTGGAATGGAAGAAGGTGAAGGAGTGGATTCAAGTTCCTTTTCCAGCTTTTTGTTCTTTTCATTTTCTAGATCAACATCGAAAGGGGGGTTTGAGGATTTATCTTGAGGCATAGCAAGTTGCTTTCCTGATCTAAGTGCAATTGCACTTACATTACCCTTGGGGTTGGGTAATGGTTGAGCTGGGAGTTGGGATGAATTGGATGGTTGTTGCTGGCTAAGGTGGGATGCAAGTTGACCTATTTGGGTTTCAATGTTCTTTAGGCTAGAACGGGTGAAGGAAGCAAGATCCTCTACAGCACTTTCCCATGGTTGTTTAGAAGAAGAGGCATGTCCCAAATTGGGTTGGCCTTGATTTTGGTTCTTGGGAAAGCGATTGTATTGGGTGGGGAATTGGGAAGGCTCGTTAGGATAGTGGAATCCAGGAGGAGGATTGTTCCTTTGGGGTTGAGGAACAAAAGGATAAGGTTGTTGGAAGTTACCAACACCTTGACTGTATTGAAACTGGTTTGGGTTTTGAGGAGGGAACTGCGGAGGATGAGAAATGGGATTACCATACCTCAGAGGTGGGTTAAAGGTAGAAGAGAAGGGCTCAGAGTGGGGTTGGTTGAAGTTTCTAATAAACTGACCTGATTGTTGAGGGTTGAAGTTTCGCTGAGCATATGCCGCATTGAGCTCCATTGGACTAGATGAATCAGATGGATCATCTTGAAGTTGTGGACATGTGTCAGTCGGATGAGATGGAGAGTTGCAGATTCCACAATTCTTGATAGGTCCAGGGAATAGTGACTGTGGAGAAGATGAGGTTGGGGCTTTGGTAGCCACCGCTAGTTGACGCACAAGACCTGTAAGTTCACTCATCCACTCAGTCATCTTGTTGGGCTCTATGGATTGATTATCTTGGGCTTGTTTCACTTGAGCATGTGCTCGAGTATGGAATTGCTGCGTGTTTGCAGCCATGTTACTTATGAGATCTCTTGCAGCTGCAGGAGTTTTGTCAACAAGAGCACCGCCACTTGCGGCATCAATGAGAGTTCGCTCCATAGCCAATAACCCCTCATAGAAGTATTGGATCAGGAGTTGGTCAGGGATTTGATGGTGTGGACAAGTTACCACAAGCTTTTTGAACCTCTCCCAATACTCATGGAGTGATTCATTAGGGAATTGACGGATGCCGCTTATTTCCTTTCGGATAGAAGCTGTTCGGGAAGCGGGAAAGAACTTCTCAAGGAAAAGTCTCTTCATGTCAACCCATGAGTTTATGGAACCAGGTGGGAGGTAGTAGAGCCAAGACTTGGCAGAATCCGCTAGGGAAAAGGGGAAAGCTCTAAGCTTGATTTGTTCTTCAGAAACCCCTTGAGGTTTCATGGTTGAGCAGACCACTTGGAACTCTTTGAGGTGGAGATGAGGATCCTCACCGGCTAGCCCGTGAAAATGAGGTAGAAGATGAATCAAACCCGATTTGAGTTCGAAGTCAGCTTCAATGTTTGGATATTGAATACCAAGAGGTTGGTAATTCATATCAGGGGCAGCAAGTTCTTTCAATGTTTGTTCCCTAGGATTGGTCATATCTAATTCAATTGGTAGGGCAATGATTGGTTCTTGAATTATTTGAGTATCTCTTATGTTCCTCCTAAGTTGGCGAAGTGTTCGCTCAATTTCAGGGTCAAACAAATCCGAGGGATTGTTTGGAAGGCTACGGGGCATTCAGAGAGATTTTGGAAGAAAGAGGAAGACGGGTTTTTCTTTGTATTTTTTCAGTTTATGATTTTTAAGAGGAAGACGGGTTTTTCTTTGTGTTTTTTTTTTCAATTTTTTTAAACTTTTGTATTTTTTTGGGTTTTTTTTTTACAATAACCAGAAACTAATGACTACTTAAAGCACCATCCCCGGCAACGGCGCCATTTGAAAGTGCAGCCGATTGTCGCCTATCGACCGTTCAAGGTTCCGGTGCTCTGCTAATGTATATAGCATCACTCGGGTCGAATCCTCGGCGATGATACTTTGTAGTAGTCGTTTGTTTTTAGTTGATTGTATTTTGATTAGGGGGGTTTGTTTGCAGAGCTTAATTGAAATGATTTATGGATGATGTTTGATTTACCAAATTGATAAAGATTGGGGTGAGTTCATCATTAGGTTAGTTAAGCTTGTGATATCCTCGAGCTTTTCTTTATATTGCATTTAAATTAACACTCATGTCACAAGATGATGTTGATTAGAATTCTTAAGTGTTAAGGCTTTAAACCAAGACTTAACTTAACTTAAGGTTATAATCTCAATCAGATCTTATTTATGGTTGTGTATTTATGGTTCCAATAATCCATGGAAACCACATGTTAAACGAAACAAGTCATTAATCCATGACATGTTAAGTCCAACATACACAATGTTAATTCAAAGAATATTCATCGAGCAGAAGCTCTCAATCACTTAACATACCTAAATTATAACTCACCCCAATGAGAGATTTACTCAGCCATTTGTGTGATTAATAATCTGGTAATATATGTTTATGGTGATGAATTATAAAGAGAAGAAAAAGAAAGGGACAAGATAAGAGTAGTGTGCCGAACACACACACGAAATAATTTAAGAATCAAAAATGGAATTTCGATTGAATGAGGAAGCTTAAGAAGGGAAGGGGATTGAACTGAATTTTAAACTATTTTAAGAACATTAATATTAAAATACAGAAGGTGGAAGAGAATAAGAGATATTGAAGAAGTAACTTGCATTAAAACAGAATTACAAAGAAAGAGAATTACAAGATTACAAAAATGAAGAACTCAAAAGTAAGTGAAAAGAAAGAGAGGAGGAAAGGTCTCTCAAGTAAAAACTTGAGTATGGCAGGTCCTCCCAAGCCTTTGGCAAAGCTTTGGTCGTGCCAATGTGATCTCCTCTCTTCTGAAATGCCAACCCCTCTCAAGGAGAGAAGGGGAGAGTATTTATAGCCCAAGGAGTGGACTGTTTGCATTCCCAATCTGTCCCTCCACTTGCTTCGCCAATTGAGCTATACAGACAGCCGAATCTTCAAATAAATCCTTCTTCAAAGTTGTAGACAATAATGTTGGCCGACTACTCTCAAAATTTGGAGGCATTTGGACAATTGGAGCCAAAGTTATGGCCGGTTGATTAAACAAAGGTAAACTGTCCATTTCTATCCATTTTTTTTCGATGGCCAAAATGTGAATGGATTTTTGAACAGGAAGATGCCTTCAAATTTGAATGACTTCTTCAACAAAGTCGGCCGCCTATATCTCCTCTTTCACACTGCAAAATCTCAGCTCGATTGGATGCTTACATCAGGAGATATGTCATGCATACTATACTGATTTTAATTCTCGGCCAGAATGGTGGGCTGGACTTCAAAGGTTTATTTGGGCCTCTTGTACTTGGATTTGAGCCATGCAATTTTTATCCAAGATGCAATGTAGTGTCCCCCGAATTATGGTGGAGATTGAAGGTCTTTGGACTTCTAGATTGAACCCAGTAAATCAAACTTCAAGGATGGTCCAGTTTGTTCACAGATTCTTTGGTCTTGTATGTGAGGACCATATGACCCTTCAAATGGAAGAATTGGATCATGGTTCCTTCTAATGAAATGTTGTATATTGAACGTAGAATCCTACAAAACAAGAACCACACAATTTGGATCAGTATAGTGATAGTTATAATTAAAACATTAAACTGACTCAATTTGACTACTTCTAAAAATGCTCAAATATTATACTTAATATTAAAACATTAATATTTCACACAAATTATGCACATTTCATATAAAATAAGTAAAGGGGGAATATAATAAGTTGTGAAAATATTAATAACATCAGACAGTCAAGGAAGACTTCGGTGGAGAAGACGCAGCGACACCCAAGGGGGAATTGGGAGCAGGAATCAAGGGAGACAACAACTCTGAAACACCATCAGAGCAAACTGGAGGGCCAGAGGCCGCACGCTTCGAACGTTGCCTATGACAGACGGACAAGTAATGCCCTTGTAGCTGACAGCTTGAGCAGAAAGGCATGGGAAAAGGAACAACAATCGGTTGAAGCCAGTCCCCCATTCCTTCCACTCTGAGGGTGATCTTCCCGGGAACAGGAGTAGGAAGATCCAAGTCGACGCAAATCCGAGCCATCGCCGCATCCTCAAGGCAGTGAGTTCGCTCATGAGCACAAAGAAAGACACCAAACGAATTACCAATCTTGCGCAGTAGACAAGCATTCCGAAACGGAAGAGGTAAACCTGGTAAAGAGATCCAGACCGCTGCCCTTGATGAATCCCTTCTAGACTGAGCTTCCATCGACCATCGGCAGAGATGGAAGCGCCATCGCCCGAGGGACCTAGGGCAGAAGCACCAGGCTCTAATGAAGTCATCAAAAGATCCCAAAACCACGCAGAAGCTGCTTCGATTCAGAATCGAAATCTTGGCCGGCAGAGAGAGGTTCCACGAATTCACAAAATTCTTAAATAGACGCAGCGGAGGTTTGTCCCGGCCGAATCTCGCAACCAAGGTCCACTTGAGGCACTCCTATGCTTCCGGGAACGAGGCCGCCGAAATGGACAGCACCGGAGAACCCCCTTCCACAGAGGAGGAAACAGCAAGAGGAGCTACCGGCGGTAGGACTCCACCTGTTTCAGGGATGGGCTGCGGTCGGCAAAGGGCCTCTTTGAAAGAAGGCCGAGACGGCGGCCCTAGAACTGGGCCGGCGGTGGAGCCAACCTGCGGGGCTTCGGCAAGGGATGCAGGCAGCGGAATACATATCCAGTTTTTATTGGTAATACAGTTTGGCTCTGTTGTATCTTTTTATTGTTTCTACATAGTAATATTTTTGTAGGTTTTCTTTTTTCTTATACTCAAGAATTTTTTGGTTTTGTTTTTTTACCCTATCTCATAATGGGTTGGATCAGATGACAGGTCTAGTTGGCATAGGTTGGTCTGTTGAATGAAATAAATTAATGTTTATTTTACATGTTTTAGAAGATGAAATTCAATGAAAATTATTTTAAATTTTATTTGGAGATTTTTATTTTAAAATGTGATTTTCAAAATGCAATATTTATTTTTCTCAAAACAATTTAAGGATATTTTCATGAAATTTATATTCCACAATGAAATCACCCCATCATTGAACATATAATACATGGTGGATATGTTGTATTGATATAATCCATATTCATTTTTTGGATGTTTTATGATTATTTTTGAATGGGGATTTATCTGTTTGAAAACATTCAGATAACACCGGATGTTTTCTAGTTCTATTTATTAATTGGGGTAATTATTAATATTTAGTATGATAGTTTTTCAATACGAAAGTTTTTATTGATTTTGTTTCACCACATTAATATGAGAAATCATTTTGAATTATTATGTAATGGTAAGGGCCTATTATATCCCCTCAGTACATCTATAGGTCTAATGATAAAATAAATTCAATTTGGGTTGAGGCCTTACCCATCTATATAGATGTATTGGAATAAGGACTTGACAATATTAGATGTATTGACATATGGTTTTGACGTATGTTTTATATTCCTATCATTATGAATTCAGTTATATGTATTCTCTTTTATTATTAAATTTGTTATATTATCCATCGATAAGTTTCATGCTCATTTAATTATTTATATTGAATTATTTTGTAATCGCTTATTCCAAAAATATTATTCCCTTAATAGTGATTACATGTAATATGTTTTATTTAGTTACCTTTCCATATTGAATATTCCTTATTTTTTTCATAACTATAGTTTACAGTTATCCTTGACGAGAATCTGAGCCCACCCCTTATGGGTTTTCCCTCAGGATACTAAGAAGAGCTTTTTTATTGATATACAAAGACACAATATACTATTTGGTCCATCGATGTCACGACCCATCCCCCGGGGCCCATTCTGTGACTACCCCAAACCCGCCTTCCATAGGCCAAGGGTTGGCGACCAGCACCGAAATGTGTATTCCCTAAAACTGAGAAGGCATTGCCTTTATATCCTGTAACAACACACAACCAAGAACAAAGAAAGATACGGTCACGAGTAAAATGTATAGCAAGAGAGTACTGAAAGTAAGTAAAAAAGAACCAGAATACAATCCCAATAGTAAAGGTACAAGTACAACTGAAATACAATAAAACTAAAGAAAGAGAAATACAACTACTAGGTCATCTTTCGAGGTTCCAACCTGAAGGGTAGATACAGATCGCCTCCTCAGCCCTCCATGTATGACCATCTCCTCTGTGTACTGACATGCCGTATGGTCCACATCTGGGCACCGACCAGTCCTGAAACCCTTAGCCTCGATCAACGATTTTTTTCATCTACACCAAACACAACAAGGTGCGGGCATAGTCCGTGCAGGGGTGAGTATAAAGATACTCAGTAGGGACCCCGATACCCTCAAGGTATCACAAAATCTACGAAGGATAAACCAAAAAGCATGAAATAAACTAACAACCCAACTTAGGTATATGCCCACAAATATACCTAAGTTATCAAGTATACCCATCTCAATCATAAGGAAATACAGGGTCCAACCCAAAAGCCCAAAGCTCAACTGTTCCAAAAAGGAAGGAATATCATAAAGGTAAGTACCACATAGGTACGCCACACAAAAGAATAACATAGAGGTATTACCACAATGTAAAGTACCACACAAGTATGAACTCTGCTCACACCAGGTATACCTTAGGTACAGTAGTAGAGTGAATTAGATGTAACTACTAATTCATCTTACTATATTAAGAGGAAGACCTACGAAGGATCCTAAATCATCACCAGACACACAGAAGATCACAGTATATCATCAGACCCACTCAGGATCCTAGTACCTCGTCAGACCCACACCGGATCCTAGTACATCTTTAGACGCACACATGATCCATGTACATCGTCAATACATCGTCCGACCCACACAGGATCCTAGTACATGATCGTTAGACCCACACATGATCCTAGTACATCGTTAGACCCACACAGGATCCTAGTACATTGTCAGTATGTCTTCAGACCCACACGGGATCCTAGTATATTGTCAGCACGTCATCAGTACGTCGTCACAGCCAGCAACATGGTTCCCGCACTAAGCTCGCTTATCTCTAGGAGGGTCCGCTCCACAAGACACTGGTCGATACTCCAACTATGATGAAGTACCAGGAATAAGTGTCCCAAAAGACTGCCACGTCATAGGGGTCTCAACACAACAGATGTTGCGTCAATCGGATGCCCGGTCTGTAACTTATTATCCTTTTAGTCCCGAGGGCCTGGTTGGATTCGTGCTCAATTCAACCCAACCATACCCCAATTTTATCCCAATCTTAATAGGAGTATACCAAAGGGACTGTCTCGCTCCATGGTTTCAAACGCCATAGATGGTTTTTCAAACAGATGCCTGGTTCCAATGTTATGGCCAAAAGAACGTATAGGGTCGAAACTGGTTCGGGTCTGGTCTGACCCGGTCAGACCGACCCAGCCTGGGCTGACCCAGTTTGGGTCACCCTAGCACACGCAGGGCGGCCCGCAGTGGGGTGGGGCACCGCAGTGCGGCGGTCCACTATAGCTGTCCGGATGGCCGACCATCCTCTCCGGGTCGGTCTTCCTCCCTTTATCACTACAACACAAGCCATAGCCCCTTGTTCTCAGGGCGGCGTGGACACGCACTGCCACCCCTTTCGTGCGTCCGACCTCCAGTTTCTGTCTTATTTCATCACAAATATTTCATCAAAACCCCCAAGGGATTTCAGAGAGGTCGGGCCGTGTTCGTTTGGCCCACACCCTCTGCGTTAGAGCGATAGCAAGCGGTTCACAACTTTTGAATCACGAAGAACATCAATAACAGGTAATTGAGGTATTTAAAACAACAACCGTAACTTGAAGGTCCATTAATGTGTCACGAGATGAAAATGGTGAAGGCAAAGCAGGTACCAACAATCTTCGCCTCTGTAACATGCTTCAATAGTTGGGCTCATGCATTGTCCTCTTTCTTGGCTCTGAAGAATGTTATTTGATGGAGAAGGTGTTCTTCGTTTGGAGGAGAAGTTCTTCGTTGGAGATGAGTTTCTACAATCTCTCCCAGGATTCTCCCTTTGCCATCAATTTATTTCTCAAAAAAATGAGAGGTGTAAACTTATTAAATTAAGTCTATCAATTTAATTTATGTTGGCCCAATTAATTGCTGGCACAATTAATTGCACCACGTTTTCCTAATAAATTCGGCGAAAGTCCATGGGTTAACTCTAAATTAATGCCGGAGTTCAAGGGGTTTCTCCCATTCAGAGGGTTTGGGTGGTCCCCACCATTAGGAATTAAAAATGGGGGTTTAAGTTCAGGTGGTCCCCACCTATTTAACATTCTCATTGTAAGTTTAAACACAAATAAAATAGACATTTATCTTATTTTATTTTTTATTTCCAAGAAAAAGTAAAAAAACTATCTTTCACCTTCAACCCACTGCGGTCAAGGTAAAGGTCTCGTTAAGTGAATATTGGTGCTATGAGTTCAACGGTGTCCTCGGATATCAATTCCCAGCCCCGGTTTAAAAGATACAAAAACATGCTTGCACGTTTACTGAAAGTACCCAAAAAAAGTTCCGAAATTCATTACGGGCACACCGCGCCTCAAAATCAGGCGACGCCAATTTTTGGAGAATCATAAAATTCCCATATAATAAAAAAAAACATGGAATATCTGGGTCTTTACATTCTCCCCACATCAGGTCTTTACATCCCCATAATCCACAACTCAAACTAAGGAAACAAGTGGGGTTACTAAGCACGAATCTAAGCCTCCCGCTCCCATGTGCTCTCCTGCAGGTTCCCATGCTGCCAACGAACTTGCACCAGAGGTATCAACCACCCATGAAGGACCTTCTCCTATCAATCCTCAATCTCTACTAGAACCTTCGTAAACATCACTCCATCATCAATGTCCATCTCACTATGGTCGATGATGTGGGAAGGGTCATGCACGTATCTCCTCATATGGGATACTTGGAAGACGTCTTGCACGCAGTACAACTGAGGTAGAAGAATTGGGTGGTATGCTACCTCTCCAACTCTAATGAGGAAGAAGAAGGGTCTGATGAACCTTGAAGATAACATTCCACCCTAACCAAATCTTCGCAAACCTCATTAAGGTGAGACCCATAGGAAGACATGGTCACCATCTTCGAACGCCAGAGGTCACTATCTTCTATCAGTATAAGACTTCTTCCAGCTCTGTGCAGTCTTAATACGCACCTGGATGACCTATACCATCTCTATGGTAGCCCGTACCATATGAGGCCCCATGAGTGTTGTCTACCCTAGGTCAGTCCAGCACAGAGGTGATCAGCATGGTCGCCTATACAACACCTCAAAAGGTTTCATCCCAATGGTGGAGTGATATCTATTGTTGTATGAAAAATACACCAAGGGAAATTGATCCTCCCAACTATGACTGAAGTCGAGGACGTAAGAATGCAGCATGTCCTCGAGTGAATGAATGGTCCGCTCAGTCTGGCCATCCATTTGAGGATAAAAGGCGGTGCTCAAACAAATCTGTATCCCGAAATCCACCTACAACCCCTTCCATATTCAGGAAGTGAAACATGTATCACTATCGGAGACAATCTTATAGGGTACTCAAAGTATCCCCACAATATCCTTCAAATAGAGGCTTACCAAGATCTCTAATGAACCCTGCTCTCTGATCGGTAGGAAGTGGGCCGACTTAGTGAGCCGGTTGACAATCACCCAGATATATTCAAGACCTCCGTATGTATGTGGAAGTCATATCACGAAGTCGATGGATATACCATCCCACTTCCACTCAGGGACCTCTAAAGGCTGAACCAGGCCTGCTGGTACATGATGCCCTGCCTTCTCTTGCTGACAAGTGAGCCACCAAGAGACAAACTCTGCTGCTTCTTTCTTCATTCTTGGACACCAGTGCAATCGTTGGAGGTTTGGGTACATCTTCACCACTTCTAGATGTACCTCTAGAGTGGATGTGTGGAACTCCCTCAACACATCCTCCTGATGTGAAACTCATACCATGGTATGTCCTATGAAAAGGATGATGTGCTCCCCACCATCAGAAAATCTATCAAGTGCATGTCTTGTGGATATTTGAGCATGTTGAGCCTCATAGTCAGTTTCCCAATGCTATGCCACCCTGACTCGTGGAAAAAGTGGGGGAGTGACTGTAAGATACTGAAGAAAAGGTTCTCCTTCTCGATCCACAAAAGATATCTGCAATGTGGCCAGCTGCTCAGTCACCTCACCTAGCAGCTGTATACCAGATCTCTGGCTAAGTGCATCTACTACAACATTCCCCTTCCCAGGAGTATAGAATATCATTAAGTCATAGTCCTAGAGGAACTCAGGACAATGCTGTTGTCTCATGTCCAGGTCTTTCTGAGAGAATAGATACCTGAGACTCTTGTGATCAGAGTAGACTATAAAACATTCTCCCATAAAATAGTGATGCTACATCTTTAGTGAAAAGGCCACTGCTGCTAACTCCAGGGCATGGGAAGCATAGTTCTACTTGTCTGTCTCTGTCTCAGCTCATGAAATTTTTGCTGACACTTCTCCATCCATAGGAATGACTCCCCATTTTTCATCAAAGTTCACAAAGGTGTCACTACCCTGGAAAAGTTGGGTACAAATCTCTGGTAGTACCAAGCCAAAGCAGACGTCCATCTCCCTTCAGGGAGGTATTCCTGGAAACATATTTTGAAAAGATATCCCCAAGCTCTGCCACTCTTGCTTGGAACTAAAAACTAAAAACTCTTATGCATGAGTTATTCCAGTGCTGCCTGGGGATCCTTTTTCACCGACCAATGAAAACCCCATTCCAATGTTGTAGGTAAACCGCAACCTTTTTTTACTAATATTGTAAATCTATGAATGAAATGTGGATTTCTTGTCCATACCCAAACTAATGTCGTAAGGCCTCAACACTACCACCAAGAGGTTCCAACCGAAACTCTAACCATAAGTGTCAGATCACACTGTCGGTGTAAGTGTGATTATTGAGTCTCCTCCCAAAGGTATTTCCAGACGTGAGGGTCAAGTAAACGGTTTATCCGTAAACTCAATGTATTGGACAAGATTCTTAGAAGGAAGGAATGATTAGTACATATATCTATTAAAACGACAACTTTTAGTAAACAAATATCATACCTCGAATCATTCCTAGAGACCTTGGGTCACACTCCTTGACTGCATGCAGCTACTCTCTGCTCTAATCCTCCAGCTCCTCGAGCCTGGTGGGGTCCACAGAAAGGAGGGTGGTTTTGACATGTCGAAATGTACACCACCCCATGATTCTCTCCTAGATCTTCTCCCATGTCTTCTGCCTTGCAGATTCATCTGTCCCTATCTCATCCTATTCCCGAAACATCTTACATGCCCAATTCTTTGAGACTGGCACCGGTTTCCTTCTTTCCCACTACTAACATTCACTGGTTGTATCCGCTCATCCAAGGAACATTCAACCATAAAGGTTCTCTCTAACACCCTAACATAAGTTGGAATGCATAGAGGAATAGTGTGGGCTCGGATGTCCTTAATCACACCTAACTCGGATTTCCGAGCCCTAAATCACTGATCATATCATATTAATTGAGTACAAGGAATGGTAGGTATGCCTCGATGAATACTCAGCTACCGACATGTCATCCTGCCGAAGCTATAAAATCTCTAGAGAACTCTCAACCACCTCCTCAAGCTAGTCCTCAACATCCTTTGAGTCGGGCTCGCCTCAGAACCTGAGGGGTATCTGATGCTGAAACTCGTGTAAGGAACTAAGGATATATGTTTCATTTACCAGTACTGTTGGTTTTAATTGCTGACCAATGGGTAGTGATATAGCTGACACACTACCTGAAGGTACTATCTCGGGTAATTTTCCATGTACCAAAGCCTCATCACAATGCGGACCATCCTCATGGTCACCCACAGAAAAAGACTAGTATCTAAGATCACCATCTTCTCTACTGGTGTCTCAACTGGGAGGAAAACTCTAGAAACCACCTCTATCCATCCCTCAGCTGCATGTGAATCTATCTCTCCTCAAATCCTCAGAGGCCTCTGCTATTGGAACTCATGCAACATGCTCAGTTGGCGTGCACCGTCTGCCGGTGCGGTTAGTGGTATCTTCTGCTCAATGGGGGGTGGTGCAGCTGGTACACCACCCAAAGGTGCCAACATAGTTAGAGGGCCCTGCACCGGAGCCTCATCGCTCGGTGGGCCGTCATCATGTACTCTCTCGAGAATCATAACTAGCTATCTATGAAACGACATCCTGATAAGAAACAGGTGTGCCACTATCATTTAGTTATACCTGGTGAGCTAACACAAGAAAACAGAAGAAAAATTTTCAAAACACACACACAATCTGTGTTTTCATGCACTCAGTTAGAAATTAGATGTCAGGGTCCTGCTGTATGGATACGTCGGCCACAACACCAACAATAGATTACCTAAAATGATAACCACACTCACTACACTTAACACTATTTCCGTCAAAAAGAAGATCACAGTCTATTGTTTTACAGTAGAACTGACACCTCTGATACCAATTTGTCATGAACCATCCCACGAGGCCCATTTCGTGACTACCCGAATCCCAGCTTCCATATCCTAGGGGATGGAGACTAGCACCAAAAGGCATATTCCCTAAAACCGGGAAGGAATTTTACATAAAACTGGGAAGGAGTTTCCTTTATATCCTGTAACCACACACAACCAAGCACACAATAAGATACGAACACGAGTAAACTGTATATTAGGAGAGTTTTGAAGGTAAGTAAAAAGGCTCCATAATACAAGCCCAAATGTAAAGGTACACATACAACCGAAATATAATAAAACTAAAGAAATATAATGATAGCTACTGGATCATCCTCTAGGGTCCCTACCTGAAGTGTAGGTACAAATCGCCTCCTTATCACTACATGTTCGCCCATCTCCTCTGCATACCGACACACCGTATGGTCCACCTCCGGGCACCGACCAGTCCTGGTACCCTTAGCCTCGAAAAGTGTTGTCTGTCGTCTGCACCAAACACAACATGGTATAGGAATATCCTGTGCAGGGGTTATTATTAATAAACTGACTAAGGACCCCAAGAACCTCAAGGTCTCAAAAAATCAATGAAGGATAAACCACAATGCATGAAATCAACTGAAAACCCTACTTATAAATATTCCCACACATATACGCAAGTTATCAAGTATACCCATCTCAATATTAAGGAAACAAAGGATCCAATCCAAAATCCCAAACTCAACTGTTCCACAAAGGAAGGAATACCACAAAGTTAAGTACCAAATAGGTACGCCACAAAGAAGAATACCACTAAGGTATTACCATGAAGGAATGTACCACACAAGTACAAACTCAGCTCACACCAGGTATAACATAGGTACAGTAGTAGATATTAATATATGTAACTTCTAATTCATCTTACTCTATTAAGAGGCAGACCCATGAAAGAACCAAAATCATCATCAGACCCATAGAGGATCACAGTACATCATCAGACCCACACAGGATCCTAGTACCTCGTCAAACACCCACAGGATCCTAGTACATCGTCATACCCACACAGGATCCAAGTACATCATCAGTACATCTTCAGACCCACACAGGATCCTAGTAAATCATCAGTACATCATCAAACCCACACATGATCCTAGTACATTGTCAGTACATCTTCAGACCCACATAGGATTCTCATACAGCATCAATACGTTTTCAGACCCACACGGGAACCTATTACATCCTCATTACATTGTTATAATGTTGTCATACCCACACAGGATCCTAGTACATTGTCAGTACATCATCAGTACGTCATCAGAGCCAGCTATAGGGTTCCCTCACTAAGCTCACTTGTCTCAGAGAGGGTTCTCTCCTCAATCCACTGGTCACTACTCCAACTACCCTGAAGTCTAATGAAGAAGTATCCCAAAATAACTCCCCATCATTGGGGTCTCAATGAAATTGATGGTGCGTCAATCGGATGCCCGATATGTAATTTATTAGCCTTTAGTCTCGAGGGCCCATTTGGATTCATGCTCAATTCAACCTGACCATACCCCAACTTCATCCAAATTTCTAGTGTGGTATACCAATTGGACCTTCACACTCCAAGGTTTCCAGTGCCACAAATGGATTGAAAAATGGGCAATCGTTGCCAACGTTATGGCCAAAAGAACTTATAGGTTTGAAACTGGTCTAAGTCCGGTCTGACCCGGTCAGACCGACCCTACCTGGGCTGACCCGGTTTGGGTCGACTCGGCCCGACAATCTGGATCCGGCCCAGCCTGCGCTGGGCCGCCCATGGTGCGGCGTGGCCATGGTGCGGCGGGGCGGCGGGGCAGCCATGGGGTGGATGGGCGGCTGCAGGGTGGCGGGGCAGCCGCGGGGTGGCGGGGCGGCCGGGGTGCGGCGGTCAGTCGTGGCTGGCAAGATGGACAGCCATCCTATCTATACAGCACGACCGCACACTGTGCCTTCACTGGCAGTCGGCTCAGCTGGCTGTCCTCCCTTCATCGTCGTGACACAGGCCGCAACCCCTTGTTCAACGGGTGGCACGGATGTGCGCCACCGCCCCCGTCATGTGGCCGACCTCCGGTTACCGTCTTCCTCCATCGCAAGAATTTCATCAAAAACCACAGGGGATTGAAGAGAGGCCAGGCCATGTTCGTTTGGTATGTACCCTCCATGTTAAAGCAGTAGTAAGCAGTTCATATCTTTTGAATCATGAATATCATCAAGAATGGGTAAGGGATGTATTTAAAACAAAAACCCTACATTGAAGGTTCTTTGATGTGTCGTGGGATGAAAATTGTGAAGGCAAAGAGGGTACCAATGATTGTCACCTCTGCAACACACTTCCAAAGTCAGGATCGTGCGTCACCCTCTTTCTTTTCTCCAATGAACGTTATTTTATAGAGATGTTATTTTTCTTTTGGAGGAGAAGTTCTTCGTTGGAGACGAGTTTCTCTAAGATCTCCCAAGCTTCTCCCTTTTCCAACAATTTTGAACCAGGAAAAACGAGAGGTGCCAACTTATTAAATTGATAATATCAATTTAATTTATGTTGGCACAATTAATTGCTAGCACACTTAATTGTACCACGTTGGCATAATAAATTTGGAGGAAGTCCATGGGTTAACTCTTCATTAATGAGGGAGTTCAAGGGGTTTCTCCCATTAAGAGGGTTAGGGTGGTCCCCACCTTTAGGAATTCAAAATGGGGGTTTTAGTTCAGGTGTTCCCCACCACTTTAACATTCACATGGGAGGTCTCAATAAAAATAAAATAGAAGTTTATCTTATATTATTTTATATTTTCATGAAAAAGTGAAAAACTGTCTTTCACCCTCGACCCACTGAGGTCAAGGTAAAGGTATCCTTAAGAAAATACCAGCGCTGCGAGTTCAACAATGTCATAGGATTTTCATTCTGAGCATCGGTTTAGAAGCTACAAAAACCCGCTCACACGTTTACTGAACGTACCGGAAAAAAGTTCAGAAATTCATTTCGAGCACACTAGGACTCCGAATCACGCGCCGTAAATTTTCACAGACTCGTAAAATTCTCATATATTTAGAAAAAAATACATGGAATTTATGGGTCTTTACAATCGAGATAGGATTCCTTATATCATATACTAATGAAATAATGTATGCATCAGCTCCAAGCTACTAGGTTCTAGTCAATACACATTATGAATAAAATATGTTGTGATATGAAATCACATTCTAGGACTTAAAATATTTATCAATGAATAAATATGATATAGCCTACTACTTCAACTAAAAATATGAATTAGGTAATTTATCCTCCATCTAATCAATTATACTAATTCCTTACAGACTTTGGATTATTTCATATTAAACATTATTTCATTCGATAACATGTGAAATTATTTTCAAAACTACTCTTTGACAAATTCAAAAATTATTTTGGAAATCTACCATTAACTCAACAATGTATCACATCATATGTAATATCTTATGAAAAACCATCCAAAAAGATTTTGGATTAACTATAATAAATAATTACAGTTGATATATTAGTAAAAATAAATCATCATTCATAAATAGGAATGTATGTTCCAGAATAATTTTTATAATTAAAAACAAATATGAATATGAAGATACATAAATATAACAAAAACCAAGTGTCTAGAAGAGAATGAATGAAACTAAATCTATAAAGGGATATGACATGATCTTCATCAAACACATATATCACCTTACTTATGTACACTAGTAACATCATATTCTTGCATGCATTCTTATACATTCTAATTTCATTACACATTGAGCGACCATTAGAAATGGAGTCTAGAAATACTATATTCTTTATTATTGGTTTTCAAAGTTTATAATAAACCAGTTAATGAGAAAATCACATGTCATTAGTTTTTAAATATGATCTTATCACATGTACCTAATCCGAATATATAATCACACTATATGTACTATCTAGGTGCATCCATACAAGTATTATCCTCAATTAAATATGTGATATTAAGTCATACTATTGATACTAGAGGAAAAAATTATTTTTTCTTATTTCAAATCAATGAAATGATCAGCAACATACTCATCCACATTATGATCAGTAAATTATCAATTATTTTGAGATAAAGATATCTATGTTTTAATGATCACATGCTTGGTATCTCAGCAACCTCAATTAGTTAGAACTCCAAATATGATTTATGCACCCCTAATATGAAAATTATGTAGTTTATGAATTTCTATGTGGTATACTTCATGTTTAATGATGTTCACAAAATTTTTTTTATGCCACCTGAACATATTTTATATCTCTATAAAATCATCCTTTTAATGATTTTCATAACATTTCATCATAACCCATTGTAATCCACGATGAACATCAGTTAGGGAATACTAAAATTTGAACTTTTAGATGTTAGTTATCATTATACTACACAAAATATATATTAATATAATCACGTATGAAACTATTTTGAATAAATGATAATGTGATGATTTTCTTTTATATGATACAATTTATATTCTTAATCACTTTAAAAATATGTAGAAAAATATTAAAAAAGAACATTCATACCATATTATAAATGATTAACTACCCGATTATCTATATGATTACTATACCCTATAGGGTTTTATTAACTTATTATATCTATATCTAATTCATTCCACATATCTATGCTGACACATGAAAAATTTTCCCAGTAAACTCATTCATGGGTAAAATCATTGAAGAGAAAAATAGAATAATTTTGAGTTCTTGGAATAATATTCATAATGATCAGTTCCTTGAACATATTCAATATCCTTAACTCCATGACATTAAATTTTCTAATGTTAATAACTATTTTTTTATACTTTGAACCTCTCTATGAACATCATTATTATTCTACAAACCTGTTCTAGAAAACATTTTCATTAAAATATTATGATGATTAATTTAACTATATACATTATTGCTTACTATCACAACCTATAATTTTTTAATATAATATTATATTCACATTATTATGTTAATTAAATGAAACATTTTTCATTGACATTTATTTCCTTTCCATACAATTATATTAGGATTTTATGTTCAATTCTCTTTGTAATGTAATTGGAATAATACATTATAAAATTATCAAACTAAGTTTCTCCCAAAAAGTAAAGGTAAATATTTAATAATTTCTCTACTATTATATATTTCAACTTGTAAAATCACTTATTTTTTAACAACAAACTTTTATAAGTTCAATCATACTCCCAATAGCCTCTTAGACATTTTATTATTTTCATAATATATTTCTATCTTACAAAACAACATTTTTTTCAAATATAACTCTTATTTCATTTTAGTAAGAATATTTATTAGATAAACTATTTTTCTCCATATCATATATAATATTTATGTGTCTAGATCATTTTATATCTAAATAGAGAAACTTATTATTTAAAATATAATATTAATGGGTTTTTGGAATATCATCACTCATATTTTATTAAACAAATAGATAAAGAACTATTGTCCTGAAAAAACAATCTCCCATAATCTCTTTTTAATAGCATGTTATGGAATATTATGAAATTTATACCATGTGCATTGAATTCGTTATTTTTTATTTTTCATAAAAAATCTTTCTTAATAAAAAACTACTTTTATTATATAAGTGAAATGATATCACTACAAACATGTTTTATTTAGAGTCTTCATAAATTTATTAACATCATTGATTTAAAATCCTTGATGGAAAAACCCTTTGCATTATCACATGAATGAAAACTACACACTCAATAAAATTATTCCATTTATTCATAACTCTGATAAAATTTTAATACTGGTAAAATATATAGTTTTTTTCTTATACCCATTATAACTGATGAACTAATTTCTATATTACTTACACATAGAACGAGTATTCCATGGAGTTTTCAAAACCACATCAGGTATTTAAAACATTCCCATACAATGTAATTATTATTCCTCCTTAAAAAATCTTTCTGGTTCAATGACATTGACATGCTACCCAATGAAAAAGTATTGGACATTCCATGTAACATTTTATCTTTCAATTATAATTTTTTTTAAAAAAACCTATATATTAAAAAATAGAACCTAAAATACATATAGATAGATAATATATTCCTAATAATTGGGAATAATAGGGAAAAATTATCATGAAATCAGTCACCATATCAAAATATTTAAATTATTAACAACATGATGAGTTAACTAACCCAAATAATCATTAAGGAAACCTCTAGTCTCACTATGTCTTTGACATATACAGTATTATTTGATCTGAAACTATAATTACAATGGTCATCCTACATTTAATTTACTTTATGTTGAAATAAAATCATTCTATACTTCTCATAAACCTCTAGATTAACCTTTCGAACTACTTCAATATAATCTAATTCAAGTGGGTATTTCTATAACACTTAGAATTCCTATAAAGTACATTCATCACATTACTAGTCTAAGGGGTGGCGTACAATAATAATATATTTTATAGGAATTATTAAAATGTCATGATTGATGATTTCCATGTTATTTATTTAAAATAAGAGCTTTCATCAAAATATTATCATGTTTTAATACTATTTAAGAAGGAAATTTATAAATTTTTCTCCCACTAAAATAATGACCCCTTTTAAATCCATCATATAAAGTAGTTGTACAAAATATGTATTTAACTAAAAAAACTCATTTATCTATGAATAACATGGATTAATTATTTTAATTATTAGTTCATCCCAATCATATCATACATTATTCATGTATAGTTGAGTGAAAATGTAATATCCCAAGATCTTAAAAGAATAAAATTATGATTGATAGTGTAAATGATTGAAATAAATGAATTTAGAAAAGAATATAACTCTCCATGATATATTATATATTCTCCTTTTAAATAACCATATTCTCTTTCTTAACATTTGGTATGCATAAACCCAATATTTTTATGTTTAATAGCATATTAAATATGCAACACCGAGATTAATGGACATATGATATATATAATCATTATAACCTAGATGTTTTATTAGAGGGTATGAATAGTATAAAATAATTCATTGTATATATATATTTAATACTTCATATAGAATTATTTATAATTATTTATTAAATAACCTATCATATTTAGTAGTGTTTTTATTTTTAGAAAATATATTTTCATCGAAGTCAAAATGTTTATTCCTTTTCTTAAAAATAATATTATAATAATTTTTTTTTGATATTTTAGAAAACTTATTTTATAAATTTAACATTATTTTTGAATCATTATATAGAAGTTTAATGTTGGTGAAATTTTTCTATTTTTTTGAAAATATTTGTTGTTTAGTGTGAAAATACCGGTTTTGTTAAAAGTGTCTTATTTTTAATAACATATAAAATTTAAAAGTCCCAATATTTTGTTGAATATGATTTCATGTAATTTACGTTTTCTTATTTATATTTAATGAAAATAATTATTTTTTATTAAAATAAATATTTGTTTAGTATAAGTTTGTTTTTGGGTTTAAAAATAATTTTTTTGAAAAAACCTTTTTAAAATGAAAAATTATATATCCACTTTAATTAATTAAAATAATTCCTCATATGGAATGTTTAAATAAAATTTATATCATATATATAGTTATATATTAATTTTTTCATAATATTATTTTTGTAATTTATAGAGTTAATATAGAGTCATCTTTTTCTAAATAATACTCTTATGAAAAACCCACTTTCAAACTGCCTATGTGGGATTACTTTTTAATTTAATTATACCACTTATGTGTGTAGAATTTAAAAAATGGAATAAATATTTGGTATACTAATTATATATATTTTATAAAAATTTCATATTAATTTCTTACCATAATTATTAGTGAAATCCGTCAAAATTATTTATAGGGATTAAGATTAAAACAATATTTTCAAATTACATGCATTTGTATAAAAATTTATTTTAAACATAAATAAAATTGTTATTTAATAAATTTTATTTTATATTTTTAATCAATAGAAATATGTTATATAATTAAATTCATTTAAAATATTCTAATAAAGGATAAATTATGTATGTAAATAGAAAAGATTCAATTTACCTTAGTAAAAACAATAAGGGTGAAATTGAGTACACTTAATGAATAAATAATAACATAATAAAAATGATATTTTTTTGAGTTGGAGGTGTTTATCAACCAAATAAACCATAACCTATTTTACTATTCAATTTTTTTAGGCACATGACGTAAGGGAGACCTCACAGTAGTGAATAATTTTGGGTATTTACAAGAATGCCACTCCCCTCCTATTATAAAATTGAATTCACTCCCCTTAATTTTTAATACCTGTAATGTCATTTAGATCTAAAATATCCTACCAAATTAACATCCCAAATTACATAAACTCATCATTGAATCCTTTTTCTTAATCCAACCTCGGATGCTCATTGGTGGAAACAAAAGGATGATACCTGAAAAATATGTAACATTCATCAACATACATTTTTTTTAATTTATTTCTAAAACCAATTAATTTCATTTGAAACCCAGTTAATATAATTATTTAATTAATTTAAATATATTTTTATATTTTTATATTATGGTAATAACCTAAATCATTTCCTTTTTTATCAATTGGGTTATAATATCATCATTTCTGTGTACATTGGATTACCACATATCATAGTTGGGTTTGATGATGGATGTAATGTTTATATATTATATTAATAAAATAATTATAACTATGTAAAATTATATATTATATAAAATTTTCACATTCCATACATAAGGGTACACAATAATGTTGTTTGTGTGTACGACATACTACCTCCCCACAAAGTGATGTTATTCGTTTTTCACTAACGCATTAAATGTAACAAAATAATTGTAATGATAATAAATATTTGTTACATAAATTAAATATTTATGATATTAATGAAATATTTATCATTATATTAATATAATATGTCATTTTATTTTTACATTTTCACTCACTGAAAAAATTCTAACGCCATTCATGGATGTGTCGACAACCACCTCCTCGAAGCAATGTGATTTATTTTTTCGTCAGAAAATCAATATATATGTATATATATAAGAATATATATTTAAATATAATTTTATTTATTATATAGTGAAAATTCTTGAATGATAAAATACTACTTTTCTCCTTTCCATAATGATCATTAAAAAATATAGATTTTACTCATGTGTATGTACGACCTACTATCTCCACAATTGTAACATAGACCATTTTTTAAAAGGTATTTCATGATTGGTTTAAAATTATATTATATGTATAAATATGGTAACTATTTCGTTATTATTATTCTGAAAAAGATTATATAATGAAATGTTTGACAAAAGTCAACCTACCATTGTCATTTTTGACACATAAGCCAAATATAGTAAAAACATTCAATATTAACAAAATTGATTTAGTAATCATATATAACATGGTAATAGGTGAAATAAAAAGAATATTGAACTCTAAAATGTTTCTTAATCATGCCAATAATTAACAGAAGCTTTTTATTCAAGAGTATTAAGAACCAGCGTGATGAATTAAAGTCAGGTAAAGGGTTTTCTCATCCCACGTTTATTTATATGATATATATATCATATTTAACACTTTTTGTGGTGTATATAATTCAAATTAAATGTATTTTATAATTCATTAAAAAATATTATGTTAATTTAAATATCCATTCAAGCATATCCTATTCATGTGGTTTACGTTTTCAATGTTAAGAATGTTGTAAGGGATTTTTTTTCTTAGTTTTCCTTCTTTTAGATGTTTGTTAAGTTATAAACCTATTATATTTAATGTGGTGAATATAATCCCACTTTGATATGTTATGTAATGAATAATTTTATTATCATGATATTCTAATTTTTATTTCATGTTATTCTTTCATGGGGATTAAAATATAATGTTATAAATTATGAAAGAGTCTTTTGTTACAATATCATTTTTTATTGATATTGTGTATGATTAAGTCTCTATGATTGAAATATTAAAATTCTCATTAATTATATTATAAAAAATTCATCGATTATATATTAAATTAATTTTATCGTTTTATCAAAATTTGGTACTTAAATGTATCTAGAAATTGTTTTCAAGAAAATACGACTTTATTTCTCCCTTCAGACAGAAATATATTATCTTCCAGAACCATGTTTTATAAATGTCTATTAAAAAATATTTTAAATTCGATTTCAAAATACAAAATGATCGTTTACATAATAAATGTTTTAGATTATTTCTAAAATAATAAATTATAAACATTCATGTTTATTTTTATAGAAAAGTATTTTCAAATTGTTTTATTCTTTAAAAAGTGATTTTCCAAATAAAAAAGGTATTTTCTTCAAAATGGTATTATTGATATTTAAATTGTATTTAAATTAATAAAATTTAAAAAATGTTTTATTAAATATTCTCCAATGAGGATTTATTATAATCATACCATCATCATTCTTTCTCGGAAAAAATTATGATTATCTCGATGAAATTATTTTGGAACATGTTTCTTTCTTATAGGATAACAATTTTTGATTGATATTGGTATGGAAACCATTTATTTTTCAATGTTTAATCATGTTTTAAATATTTTGTTACGGAAAATTATTTATTTTACATCGGTTAATAAGGTTTCAATTATATTGTTAATGAACCTATTACTTTTCCATGAGTTAATAATTTTTTTAAATAGATTGACCTGAAACCCATTTCGTTTCAAGGGTTTAATTAGGTTATAGATGAATAATGATTGATTATATGAGTTTTTTTATGAAATATCTATTTACATTATTCATTTTTTTGTTTGTGGACATTATATATGATGTGTGTGCCCAAAGACTACTGAGTGAGTCTGTTATATCATATATGATGGGTGATCCCTGGTTGTGCTTTGATGCATTGATAAATAATTATGTTCATTGGATAATTATATATGAAGTTGGTAATATGGTTATTAAAATATTTATGGGTTCTTTATGGTTCTTTATGGGTTTTTTGATATGATGTTAAAAGATACAAATTTATTTTATCGATGCTCTCTTTGGGTTCATAATGTATCATTTGATCCAGACTATTAAGGAATGGCTCATTATTATTGGTTATTAAGACTATTTCCTTTCTTAAAACCTTGTTCCATGATTTAATGTTTGATGATCTCAGTATTGATAGATATAAATATTTTTATTTTATACTCTTTCACATTTATTATGTCATCATATGCTTAATCTCTTATTATGTTCACTGATGAGATTCGTTTCATAATTCATACATTTTCCCTTATAGAGAAATTGATCTCCCATGTCTTATGTTTCCTTTTACATAGGTTATAAATAGTTTTTTTTATGAAAAATTTATTTATATAATGGATTTCATATGGATGATTATGATTTCCTAATATGAAAATGAAAAGTTGGGGTAAGTGGGATAAATTCTCATTCAATGTCATCTGAAATGTTTTCGTATGTATTTTTTCTAATAAACTGAAACATTAAACATAAATTTTCACGATGATAGAAGTGAATTAATTTTTCCTCTTGAGGATTTGAGGTTTGGATGGAGAAAATTGGGTCATAATTATCAAAATTAATGTCAAAAAGGTAATGATTTGGATTTCAAAAATGGATCTACGGGTGTGGGCTTTATGCTGTTATATTTGGTATCAAATGAACAACTTAAATAATCATATATATTTGTTTATTTTTATGGGAGGTAATATTAACAGTTATTTATAACATCATAGGTCTATAATATTATGATTTATCATATTTTCAAAGACATAGATGTCTTATTTTAGGGTTTTAAGTAGTAAATTTTTCTAAGGTTATTAATGAAATTTATGGAGACAATTTATTAGGTTGGATTATTTGTAACCCCTAGGATCAAAATAATGTTTTATTTGGGGTGGAATTAATTTTTCATTTATAGAGACAAAAAGGATGACTTAGAGGCCGAGTGACAATCTATCTCATATGGAAAGGTCGTGAGGCTTGAACCAAAAACTGAATCATGAAAAGGGTGTAACACCTTCCAATAGTTTACATGATTTCCTCATCAGTATGTGTTTCTTCAGTTAAATATTATGATTTTTTTATAAACATATGGGATTTTATTTTAGGAGAAACAATTTATATATCATAGAATAATATATGATCGAATCCATCAAATATTTCCGTTTTGAACGTAATCTAGATAATTTTGAATAATTTATAGGATCTTTATTTAAATAATAATTTGGTTTGAAATTTGGATATTTCTCATTATATTTTATGATTAATGTGTGAAGGATTATTTATTGTAGATATCATACTATATACTAACTATTTTGGTTTCTATTACTATTTAAAGACTGAAATATTATCTTGTTATGATTCTAGAGATTATGTGGTCCATTAAAAGTTTAATTTATTGCTTCATGAATGATAAATTACATATGAATACACATTATTTGATGCATAATATGATATTATGGGGAAATCGATTAAATAATGAAATTATACTCATCAAGTATGTATATTTCCATATTCTATTAGTCTAGATGGAAAGATAATTCCTAAACTCAAAAGAAAAGATCTTGAAAATAAATGTTTTCATTTTACCGTAATTTTTGATGAACTGATAGTATTATCTATCATTTTTTTTGTTTTTAGGCCATTAATTTTCAATTGAAAATTCAATTTCTTGTGATAAATTACTCCAATCACTCTCTATAATTATTTACTCTTTTTCTTAATTTCCATATATGTTCTCTGATTTTGAATCATAGTTAAGTGTTATTCTATATGACCATTGTACATACCATTCTCTATTATTAAGTGGAATTTTTATAAAATAATTATGATTTGGGTTTATAGAAAATTAATTTTAAAATATTTCACCTTTGATTACCCAGATAAATTTCAAATTGGGAGGAAATAATATATTAAAGGGTGTGTAACATCTCAATATTTTAAAAGAAGAAAATTAAGTTAGATAGTGTAAAATACACACAAAGTTAAACATATATTAGAATTTAAATCACAAGTACATACAATATATTTATTTTTAAATAAATATAATCTATTAGATAGATTTCAGTACATGAAACCCCTATATTTTTATGGTCAATAGAGTATTCGACACACAATAGTATGCTTAAACAACAGACTGTATATATAATTATTATAACATAGACATTAAACTGACAGTTAAGAATTTTATTAACTAAATTATGATATATATATATATCCTACTATATATAAAAACATTGATAAATTTTTAGTAATTAAATATTTATTTTTAATACATTTATTTTATATTCCATAAATATGTTTTTCTCACAAATAATTAATTAATTATTTTCTTGAAAAAAGTATTATAATAAAATTTTGAAACATTTAGAAAAAATGTTTGATATAATAATATTCTTTTTTTAACCATAATACCAAAATTTTTACTGGTTGAAAGTTTATGATTTTTCAGTAAATGTTCATTTTTAAGTGAATAGTAAAAAATATCAACTTCTATAAAACATATCTTCTTTTTTATAAATTAATTATTTTAAAAGTCCCTATATGTTTTGAATTTTTTAAAAATTTACCTATTTGTTATTTAATTATATTTAATCCACTTACATACTTTTTAATCAACTGTATATTAGTTTTTAGTATACATTTTTGGGTTAAAAAATATGGTTTTCTTAAAAAAACTTAAATGCATAATGATTCTCCATTTTAATTAATTAAAATAATCCATACTAGGTAATATTATAAATTAATTATATTGTTTACATTTCACAAAATATTAATTGGGTTTCATAAAATTTTAATTATTATTCACTGGGATAATATAGAATCATATTTTGTTCAAAAAGTACTCTTCTTAAAAAACTCATTGTCTCGTGACGTTTTCATGACCAATTTTAAATTAAATTTTGCCAAAAATGTGAGTTTAATTAGGAAAAATGCATTTATTACTTTGAATCATTAGAATTTGTATTAACTCATATATAAAAGTTAATTTTTTACCATAATTATTAGGGTAAATAGTTCAAATTAATTATTGTGATTAATGCTAAAATATGGTTTTCAGATTACAAGTATTTGTATTAAAATTAATTTTACACACAAATATGAATATTATTTAAAAAAATGGATTCAATATCTTGAATACATAGTTATAAATTATCTAATAAGAAACATTTAAATTTTTTTTCATAAAAGATAAATTACCTAGGTAAATAAAAAGTTACAAATTAATGTGGTAAAAAATAAAAGGGTAAAATTGTGTAAACTTAATGAAAAAGGAATAATAGGATAAAAATGTTTTTATTTTTGTGTGGTGGAGGTTTTTCAAATTCAAAACGAACCATTCATTAAATTATTATTCAATTATATAGGATGATTATGTAAGGGAGACCTCTGAACAATGAATCCTCTTGGGTATTTACAATAATCCCACACCTCTTCTGTTATAAAAGGGAATTCACGCCCCCAACATATTTACACCACTCAAGATAGTTGTCTTAAAAAAATACATAAATAAATTCAAAAAATATAACCCCTCATACTAAATCCTTAGTTTGGATAGCAATCATACTAATTAATTAATTTCATGTAAATTAGAAGATGATAAATGAATAATAAGTAGTGTTCATCAACAAGATTTTTGTATTATTTTTTTCTTTGGCCCATTAATTTATTTTTAAAATGAGGTTATAAAAAAAACATATATTCCTTGTAATGAGATAATTTTATGTTAATTTAATAACCTAAATAATTTACCTCTTCCATCCAATTGGTTATGATATCATTATCCATGTGTACAAAGGACTACCACCTCTCAAAATGATTTCATTCTTTCTTTGGTAACCACCTATCAATTTTGGGTATGATGATAGATTTAAAGTTTATATAAGATATTTATAACATTATTATACCTATGGATTCATTATATAATATATAAATGTTAACATTAAATACCATAGGGGAAAAGATAATGTCTCTCATTTGTATGGGGGATTACCACCTCACGAAGCGATGTGATTCATTTTTCACTAACATGTTAAATAGAAGGTAATAAGGTTATATATGTTACAAATATCTAATATAAATGATATATATATATATATATTAATCAAGGGTTATTTATCATTATGTAAATATAATATATCATTTTCATTTTACCTTCTCACTCACTAAAAAAATGATTATGTCGTTCGTGGACGTGTGAATTACCGTCTCCTTGAAGTGATGCGATTACATTTTACATCATCACATCAAAAAAATTATATATAATTAAATATTAAGGTATTTATATATATATATATATATATATAATTTTATAAAAATAAAATATTTCGTACCTTATTTTAAGGATGATCATTAAAAAATTTACATGTTACTCATGAGTACATACAACCTACCGTCTCCATGATTGTAGCATAGACTAGTTTCCCAAAAAAAAATTAATTATTATTTTAAAAGTATAATTTATTAATAAATATGATAAATAATTAATTATTATTATTCTTGAGATTTTTATATTAAGATATTTATGACCACATTCACCCACTAATGTCATTTTTGACACATAAGTCAAATAGGGTCAAAACATTTGATGTAAAACTACTTGATTATGTAATAATATAAAACATAGTAATAAATAAATTAAAATGACAATTAAATAGGAATTTTTTATGAAATAAAATAATTAAAATAGGTTTATAGTTCCAGAATATAAAAAACATACATGATTAATCAAATTTTAGGTATGTCTTTTTTCATATCAATTTTATTTTTGTGAGATATATTCCATATTAACCTCTATTTTTTGTGGTATATATAATGTAAATGAATTTTTTTATTTTTTTAATAACTAAATTCATGGGGATTTATATTTATATTTTTTGATATATTTTTAATTGGTTTTATGGTTTTGATGTTACAAAAATGGTAAGATATTTTGCTATCAATTTTCTTTCTTTGATACATTTGTTATGTCATACACCTATTTTTTTATGAAGTTTATATACTACCCATTTTACATGTTATACCATAAATATAATTAGGATTATGATATTATATGTTTTAGTTAATGTTATTCTATCATGGGGGTTATTATTAAATGTTACAAAAGTGGTAAGTGTATTTTATTAGAATCAAATTGTTTATCAGGATTGTGTATGATCAAGTCTTTGATATTGAACTATTATAATTCTCATGGAATTTTTTATCCTTTTATTATTCATTATTTTTAATGTAATTTTACCATTTCCCCACTATTTTTTAGTTAAAATTATGGATAATAAGTTTTTTGAAAAATATTACTTCATTTCACTATTTGGTCGAAAATCGATTTTATTCAATAACTATGTTTTCAAAAACTGTTTAAAAAAGTGTTTTTAAAATATAAAAATAACTTTTTATGAATAAATGTATTTAATGACTTAAAAAATATTCATTAATAATAAATAAATAATATTTTCAATGATAAGGATTTTTAAAATGTTTTTCTAAATATATTTTTGAAATAAAAAGTGGATTTTCATGAAAATTTATTCAATGATATTTTAATGGTATTTCCACTCATAAATGTTAACAAAACCTATTGTATGTTATTCTACAATGGTTTTATTCTTTATTGACACCATATTCATTCATTTTGTAGATGTGTTAAGATATTTTCAATGAGATTATTAAAAAATCTATTTCTTTTCCAAGGGATAATCATGTTTCTAATAGATTAGTACGGAACCCATTTCCTATTCATAGATTAACCATATTTTGAAGAGTTTTTTTTATAGAGACCATATTATTTTCCATTGGTTAACCATGTTTCAAATATATTATTGTTTAAACCATTTATTTTTAATGGTTTATTCATGTTTCAAATAGATTAACATGAAACCTATTTCATTTCCATGAGTGGACTAGGTTATAAAAGAATAATGATTGTTTTTATGAGTTTTATAATGAAAGATCTACGTACTTCATTCTTGTTTTTCTCTTAGACATTATATTTTATGGGTAATCCCATTCAGTACCAAGTGATATCATTATATCTTATACAACGAGTGTTACTAGATAGTACACCAGTGCATTGGTTAATGATTATGTTCTCCAGATAATTATTTTGGATGTCGGTTGTATCATAATTACTATTTTTAAGGGTTCTATAAGGGTTTTATGAGATTATTTTCAAAGATACCAATATGTTTTATCTATTCGTCCTATGGGATTATGATGTTTTATTTGATGAATATTTATATCACATGGTTTACAATTATTTATTCTTATGACTATTTCATCTATTAAATCCTTATGCAATGTTTTTGTGTTTGACGAACCTAGTATTGATGGGAATAAATATTCTTATGTTATACTCATGTAATTTGATTATTTCATATTACCCTTATACTCTTATTATGCTTAATGATGAAAATATTTTTTTAATTCTTACATTTAATCTTACGGAGAATTTGAGATCACCCTTATTATGTTTCATTTTCCCCAGGTTATAAATAACGAGGTTGAATGAGTTATGTATATAATGTATTTCTTATGGATGATGATATCATAATGTGAAAATGAAAATATGAGTTAACTGGGACAAATTCTCATTTAATGTCATGTGAATTTTTTATATATGATTTTTTTCATAATTCTCTAAAACAATAAATATAAAAGGTCCATGTGGATGAAAGTGATCCAATTTTTCATTTTTATGTTGAACGGTTTAGATGAAAAAACAATGGTCAAAATTGTTGGCATTAAATTCAGATATATAATGCATATGATTTCAACCCTGTATCTGAGAGGGTGGGATCTGGGATGTTATTAAAAATATATATTTATAATCCAATATATATATAAAAATTACACTATACCAATGGTGTCCCAAATCATAGTATTTACTGGTTATATGTGAATTAAATAAAACACCAAGAATGATGATCCAAATTTGGCCTAAAACCACCCATTACTTACTTTACTCACACAATATAATCTAGAGGAACCCCACTTTACATTGAATTTAGCTGTTTGATAATCAATGTCTTTTCAAGATATTATTTGTAAATAATTCAATGTTTAATATTTTTGGAGAATTTATTATCATTATATTATCCAATTTCATTCCATTTATATATTCATTCTTGTGGTGATTTATTTATGAATTCATATTCCATCACATAAATCAATTTGTTTGAACCCTATTAATGTGTAACTATTTATTGAACATGAAGTTTGTGTTAATATCCAAAAAGTAGATTATGAACAAATTTAAATATATCCAAATAAATATCATGCATAAGGTACGTAACCATTTCATGTAATGGTTTAAAATAATATGAGATTATTAATCTCTACATGTGTAAGCCTAGAGCCACAGATAGTAAAACCCTGCCTTTATAGAAGTACGTATAAGCGTCTAAGTTAGTGGCTAGTCTTACCTAATGTTTCATTACTGAGAGTTACTTTATTTATGATAGATTCCAATTTTTCATAACTCAAATATCATATATTTTTAAAATATAGTAAAAAACTAATTTGAATCTACTAACATTTATTACGAATTAGTGTAAAGGTAGATGGTAGAAAAATCCATTATCGTACCAAGAATGTAACACAATGGATTAATGTATGATAATATCTAGAAGAGGATTAACTATTTTAAACTAATGAATTCATATATTCATGATATATACCATTTATACCAATAAATAATTATAGTAATAATATTTCAATAAATAAACATTCAATAAGATTAAACCTAAGAAAAATATTTATGAAAAAATCATAAATGAATTATAATTATATAAATATTATAAATTATTAATATATTATCAAAATATTATATTCTTTTAAATAAAAAATTTATATTAAATTCATAATATGAGTGTTTCTTACCATTCATCATATGTAATTCATATTAACTATATGATATTTTAGGACTTATAAATATTTTTTAATCGAATTTCAGTTATGTAAAAAAAAATTAAATAATATAAATGTTATATAATTCATATTATTTAAATTCTGATCAAATAAATCATAAAAAATCTTTTTCTATGACCTAAATAATTTCCCAAATAATGTATCTAATTTGAATAATTCAAATTAATTATTACCAAAAATCTATAATTTTAAAATATAGAATATAACACCCCAAGATTTTATTGTTTGTTTCTTCTTAAATTATTTTATTTTATTAGATTTCTTATTATTTATGAAACAGTGAGTCTCTACAAGAAAAAAAGTTGTTATAGGAGTTATTTATAACCTATCCCTGAAACTTATTTTTTTTCACTTTTGTGATATCAATTTTGAAAAATTTACATGCCTGGTGGTGTTTAGTAAGATATTTAGAGTCTGATATGATCAAATTATTATTTGGAGAATAGTATTGATACAATTATAATTAGTAATGTACACATATGAATAGTAATATTAACCTTATGAATAGTGACTTCACCCATGAATGTATAAATAAAATTTAGGCACTGCATAAATGAAAGTGAATATTTTAAAAATTAATAATTTAGTTTTAGTATTTTTGTGAGTAATAATTATTTAATTACAATTTTATATTTAATAAATTTATTTTAAATAATAATAAATTTTATAGATACTTTTAATAAAACAATATTTCTCAATCCTATGATATTAGTATAATCAAATGAGACCTTAGATAATTTTCTAGGGGATTATAAAATCGGTCATAATTTTAGAAACTTATTTTTCGAGAGAATAGTGATTTTAATTAAAAATTATATTTCTCAAATGTAGAAAATAAAATTAATAAAATTTAGTTCATTTTTATATTCTTCCCATTGAGAAATGTCTGAGGTGAAATTTTGGGATTTTTCTGAAAAACTTGAATTTTTAGTGAATAGTGAAAATTGATAATTTACAAAAAATGAAAAATAAATGAATTTTGGAATCATGATTGAGTCATGGATGATATAAATGGCCTTTATTTAGAATTAATAGGAAATTAATACTATTTTTTCACAAAAATCAATATTATTACTGGTTTAGAGAAAAATAATAAAATAATGAATAAAATATTGAGAAATCACTCCACTCCTTCACTGTAAAAACTAACCCTCACTCCTTCTATTCACTCATCTAATCCTTGAAGATTATAAATTCTCTACCCAAATACTCCTTCCATGTCCAACCCCACATCCACAAGCCCTTGGTCTTTCCAATATACTAAAACCTTTTCCATTAAGGAAGTTCTCAAGGAATTTATTTCAAGAGGTAAGTCCTCTTCCTTTTTCATTTAATTTTATTTTAATTTATCATCTTTTATTATTCTATCCTAAAATATTTGGTACAAAATAAAATTATGAATCTCATAACATATATTTTTTTTAATTATATCAAGTTAATTTTAGATACATCATCAATATCCTTACTCTCTCTCTTTAATTTTATAAATGAAATCATCGTCCAAGAGGTGCAAATTTACAACCTTTGTGAACGATGAAGTTTCATTCATAAAATCTACTTCTAAAACAATTTTAATGTTTCAGAAATATTTTTAAATGTGTAATATAACCCATTAACGTTTTATAAGTAACATATTTACATAATACTAAACGATAAAACAAAATGAGTTTGTTATGATCAATAATGGTTGTAATAATCTAAATGATTGTCACTAAATGAATTATCTATTGATTCATCCTCATAGAATATAATAAAATGATATATATAACAATTTAAAATTTTGTATGTTCATTAATAATATTTAAATTAAATTAGGGATAATTAAATATATTCCACATGAACTTCTATACTCATACACAAGTATGTCGATCAAGAAACCCAAGGAAACAAATGCTCTCAAGTGATAAATTTGTATCTTATAACTCATCCAAAAGTCTATAAATGAACTTCATAAAATTAAAATAAATCAAATACATGTATTTAATGTTATTAAATAAATAATTAATCGATTTAGTATCATTATACAGGTTATTAATATCCTGTGACGAACACATTTAGGCATAAGGTAAGAGGTTTCACATCTCACTTTTATTTCCATGAGATTTCCATTGTTCACCACTTATTTCATGTATGTGGTGTATGTACTATGCCACATGATATTTAATACAATTTTCTTCTTTATATTCACAATATTAAATTATCCATTTTAGGATTGTTAATTTTTGGTCATGTGATTCGATTGATTATGATGTGCTAAGGGACATTATATTCCATTTCTTTTTATTTGAGACATAATTGGTATTGTGCACCTCATCATTTTTATGTTGTGTATCTGCTAACCCTTTGGGATAATTTTTTTTTGAAATTAAATTACTATTAAATATCCATAATTATGTATAATTAATATGATTATTTTCTTATCTATATACCCTTTTACAAATGGTGCTTATTTTGAATGTTGTTTTAAATGTGGAAATATTGATGAATCTGTATGCTCTAATCAATACAGAAATTGATAAGGCATATTTTTTGGAATTAAACATTTTGATAAGAATTATTTGGACATGTTGTGATTTTTGTGTCCCAATATATCCCTCAATGAATCAACATGACTTATTAAACAAAATAGTTGGCTACAGACCCTTCAAGATTGTTTCCATATGATAATCATATGGGTTTCTACCCATAAACATAAATCGTTTTGATGGTATGATTGTTCAAGTTCCAGAAAAAATATGCCCCAATAATAATCATTCTCTCTATTTATGATTAAATTATTACTTTCCATGATTTTTTCACTATGAAAAAAATCAATGGATTCAATTTCATTTTCATTTTATTAATGGCATTTGTTTTTCAATTATTCACCAATCCATATAGATTATGACTAATTGATTATGTTTCAATTATTTTTGTTTCATGATTCCACTATATGTAAACATTATGAATAATTTGATCTCACCCGTTTAATTTTTTTTCTGTCCCCATATTATGAAGATGAGATCATTTATTGAGTTTTCAAGGATATCGTTTATTAGATTCTCTTATGTATTATTTGTTATTTTCTTTTCCCAATATAAAATGGGAAATATGTATATATCTTGTTCCATTAAGACAACTAATCTGATCATTCCTTCTGCATTTGATTTCTTTTAATCGTGTTATTGTAAAAAAATAATGCATCGGGTTAGGGTTTTTTGGGTTGGTGCATTACAATTGGTATCACGGAAATTTTAGTAGAATATTTGGGAACTGGATTTAGAAAACATATATTAGGTAGAAAAACACTAAGATATAAATTTAGTATAAGTATAGAAGAAAATACTAGAATTTAGTTAATGTATAGATTATTTAGGTATTCTTTATAATAATCCCATGTCTGGATACTACATGTGGATGTAGTTCTAGCAGAAATTTACATAAGAGTAACAACTTTGACAAGGTGTTTCCAGTTTGACTCAGGGTAACCTGGTGTAAAACAATAGGTGGTACTATGCAACTATTTTCAAATTCCCAGGGGATATTATTAAGATAATTTAAATTTTCTTTACATACAATTATGAAATATCTATAAGTAAATATATTTTATATTTATGATTATGAGATGAGTTGTGCGTAAATTTTCAGGTTATGTTAATTATTTTTCTAGTTAATAATTATGCATTGCGATTTATAACCTAATATAGTTTATAGCACTATATAGTGATGGTGCCTAACCGATGAAAGGGAATTAATTCCTAGAGATAATGAATGAATTTACACACTGATGAAGTCCACACAGTTAGTTTTGGAGATGATAAGATGATGACCATATCAGTATAACTTACTCTGGTTCTGACGAATACCTGTTGGATCACAATATAGATGTACAAGTATATGGGAAGTCACAATACAATGGGGGGGGGGGGGGTAATTGTAGATTTAAAAACATTTCATTGAAACAATTAAGACAAAACTTAGTTTAAAAGGTCTTAAACTAATACAATTCACAACCAATAAAAATGACCATATGGGACTTGGATCTGATGAATATGATGTTATATAATACCACAAGTAAGGAAAAATAATTTTATTTGAAATGAATATAATGAACAAGGTATTACAATTGTAAATGATTCTACCATACAACGTATGGAATCAGTTAATACAACATGTCATGATTGAATCATAATTGAAACAATTACAATTGAAAATAATAAAAATAGAAAGTTGACACTAAATTATTCTTTTTCTATTACAAAATGAAGAAAAAATGTAAAGGTATTACAATTATTTTATCCAAAAGAGAAGGGTATCCTTTCACCTAGGATAAATGGTTTTTTATAACCCCACCTTGGTAAGCCCTCAATATGATGATTGGAACAATTGTCTACCTATCCCCAGATGACCTCTATTGAGAATGTAATCAGAACCTCTATCATTCAAAAAATTGAAATCCCTCGATATGATGATTGAAAGAACATATTCCTATCTACTAAAGCCCTCGATCATTATCACAATGACCAGATGAAGAATGAAAAATAAAGCACTTATAGAATATAGAACATGGGACAAGCCATTCACTTCTTGTATCATCAAGGATTTCACATGAAGAAATAGAGAAGTCATAGCATCTCTCTCTAGAACTTGATAGAAGAAAAAGTTGATTATTTTGGATCAAATGACCTCTTATTTATAGGAATCAAGTTCCAATGTTCATATTTACTCTAATGGTAATATTTATCAAAAAAATTCAAAGGGACGTGGACACTTATAATTATAATGATCAAAAGAAACACAATACATGACATCACTATGATTGGTAAATAACCAACTGAACGACATCATTTTTGTTATAAAAGATTAAGTACAAATGTATGATACAATGAGTCTGAGAAACAAGATATCGATATTGAAGTAATATAAGAGTAAAATGAATTACATGAGTATGATTAATAATATGGTTATAATTCTTTTCATGATTATAATGCATATAGTGGTTATGATACAAAACATGGTTGTCATGCTTAACATAGATAAGATGCATATCTGCTATGATTTATATTAGTTACAATGCATGATATATAATCTTACTACAATGCATGATTATGATACAATACTTATCCTAGTTATGATACATCATTACAATTCGTGGTTACGATTAGATACATAACTTGATTATGATTCGATACAATAAATAACCTTGTTATAATTTTTAATTATGATGCAATACATAAACTGGTTATGATTCCTAATTAAAATAAAATACATAACCTTCTTAGAATTCTTGATTATGATTCATATGGTTATTATTCCGAGTATGATCATGTGTAGTTACGATTGGAGAAAAATAAATACTTGATTACAATTGTGAAACAATATGTGTAATTAAGATTGAAAACAATCAACATATGATTATGATGTAGATTCAATAACAAGTGTGGTTATGATGTAAAACAAGGTGTGTGATTACAATTATAAAACAACATATCTGGTTATATTGTAAAACTACATACATGATAAACAAGAATAAATTTGTGATTTCCAAAACAAAAAATCAAGGGGAAAGTTGAAACACATTTTGACTCCATAATATCCCCCTTTTTCGAAATCAGTAAAAAAACAAACAAAAAGAACTTATCTCCACTTGAGTTTAATAACTCTTCTAAAGGTAATAGTGAATACAACTAATTCCACACTAGGTTTAAACAAATCACTAGGGATCCAATTATCTTTACTTTTATTTTTGAGTTCTCCCCATTAATAAGGTATTTATTAATTCTACTTTTTAAAACCATTATCCCCCTTTGTTATTTTCAAAAATAATAAGGGAAATTATTCATTTCATGCAAAACGTTAGAGAAACATAATACGAAAGTATAGAAATTTCATTGAATAAAATAGGTTTATATTATAATAAGATTTAAAAAACCATTCTTTACCATATTATTTTTCAAAAATATTGAACATCGTAAGATTCGTATTTTTGAACTCCTTTCTATCCTCCAAGATTTTTTCAAGATCTTTTTTCTGTGATTTCAACTTCACATCATATTCCGCAGTAACTGTTTCATGGTTTCAGAGCCTTTATTTTAGAATCTGATTTATTTTTCCAGATCTTTAATAATTAATTCTTGAGAATTGATATCATCCAATCATTGGTGGTAGGCCTTATCTAGTATTAAAACTCTATTTGTGAGTAAAACAACCCCATTACTCTCATTATCCAATTTTTCCTTGATACCAACAAGATCTTTAGAGGATATTCCATGTTATGTAAATGATCTTTGAAAGAATTCATGTTTTTCATTGAATCTAGTAACTAACTTTTGATATATAGAATCCAGAACATTTACCAAATACACCAATTCATTAATATTTTTTAGATAATTATTGAGACTATCATCAATATTGTATGACCACTTTAAAACATTATTACAAACCTTATTGTGATAAGCAGTACATTCATTAAAAATATTAAAAGCATCAATAATTAGAATCCAATACATCAGAACCGTGACAGAGTTTGTTCTATCATTATGAGAATTTTAAAGGATTTATAACCTGACATCAATTTTTGGAATGAACGATGTCATCTTTTCAAATATATTCAAACCTTGTTCGATGTACTGAATTCCCTTCAATGTGATTGTTCTTTCAGAATCCGTATCCTCATAGTATTTAGGGAGATCATCGAAATGAGTTTCATTACTAATCAAATGAGTTGGATGATTCCGATTCTTATCATATTATTCCTCTTCTTCTTCATTATATGAAATCTAAAGGAATTTTTTTAAGAAACCTTTTGAGAAAATTGCATAGAAGGCTAAGGATCAATGGATGGAAAATTAAACGATGGAACTTTGAGGATTCTGTGGAATGACTTCCCTTTTTTGCAGCTTCATTCTATTCCACTTATATTTCTTTTTGTCCCTATTCTTCATACCCTTCTTCCTCTTAGTATTTTTCTTCTCTCCATTTTTCTTCTTGTTCATCTTCTTCTTCTTTATATTCTTGAATAAGAGTATGTGTAACTGATTGTTTAAAATCATGTATTTCCTTTCCTTTTTTGTGGGATCTGATTGAGTCTGAACTGGTGGCTCTCTTATTACATAACCGGTTTTTGCTTTCTCAACTAACTTAAGAATACTATCAATGTTAATTAATTTGGCCTTTCTCTTCTTCATTATTTTATTTCTCTATTATTTTTTCAATGTCTTTTCTAATCTTATATTCAAATCCAATTCTTCAGCTGAATCTAAACCAAATTGAGGATCCCCTTCCTTCTATACTAATTTCTTCTTTCTCCACTCAAAAACATAGTCATAATACACTCCCTTTTGTTTCTTTGATTTCTTGGGAGTTTTAGACTTAACTACATTCATTTTTCTATAAGTTTTCTTGGATGGCTTATAGGGGTTATCACTACATTCAACTACTTCCATTTCATTCTCAACATCTAGATCTTTCTCAAACTTTTTTAATTAAGGATTGAATCATAACATGAGCCTTCATATCGTATCCTTATTGATTAAAGGCTATATGAAGGATTTTATATCTAACTTAATGGAATCATTACATAAGATAAAGCATTCTTATAGAATATTACTGATAATAGTGGGAATCATGAGCAGTTGTTATTTTATTGCCCCATATTTTAGCTTCTTAATTATCAAGAAGATGAATCCCATAAGGTTGAACATTCTCATGTTCACAAAATTGTCACGCACATACACATTTGAAAATTTTAAATTTTCTTTATCATCCTTTCTTGGCACTAAAAACCCTTGCATATAGAGGGATATGAGTCTATTATCTCTTGATAAATGACTCACATTTCTCTTGTCCTCATGAATCTAAAAAATTGATTCTTTAGATTTTCTATTATCAAAAGTTATGTTAGATTCCGGTAATTTATGAGAAGGAAAAAGGGCATCACCCTCATATAGTACTCCTTGAAATGTAGCTTCTTATTTTATTGAAGTTGTATACTTATTATCATACATATTGAAATAAATATTCAGGCTCTTGACTATCTCCATTGATTTGTAAAATTGTAACACCTAATACCGATACACATAATGATGATCATAATATTGTATTTCAACCCAAATAGATTCCCACCCTTAGAAGCTTATTATCCTTTTCAAAGAAAAATCAAAACTCTCGAAGAGTCTCAAGAGACTAAAATTTCACCTATAAATGTCATGGAAGAGAAATATTTAGGAGAAATATAATTTGGAATTGAAGCTGTAGACTCAGACTTGAAAGACTTACTTAACCCTGAATATTTTCTTGGTAAAAAATGCTGAGTAGATCTCTGATTACAAAAACTGATGTAACTCTGATTACGAACTTTGCTGAATATTTATAGAGCATCCAAACATGAGAGAAAAATATATGAGTTTGATGTGAAATTAGTAGAGATAGGTTCTATATAAAAGAAATAGATTAACATTATTAGATATTAAAATATCCAATGGTTGAGAATGATTTTGAACACTTCTGGTTTTTCTTAAAAAAATATATTCAGACTAAAACCGAATTGGAGTTAAAAGAAATACATGAGAAAAATATATTTTAATATCCAAAAAATGCTTTAAAAATTATACCTGTAAGAGTATCAAGAAAGTTTTATTGGTTTTTGTATATTTTTCATATGATAATAATACAAAAAAAATGTAAAACCGATAAGAAATATAAAACCGATAAAATCAAATAATATGTTCTCGATATTCAAGTATCGATAGAATCTAATACTGATAATCTAGTACCAATGACATAAAATATGAAACTGATAAATGTAAAAATGATACAAATTTAAAACTAATAAAAACAAAAACAATATCATGAGATTGATAAACATGTAAAACCCATAAAAGAAAAACTGATGAATGAAAAACTGATACATGAAAAAACTGATATATGAAAAACTGATACATGGAAAACCAATACATGAAAAACTAATTCATGCAGAACCGGTACATGAAAAACTGATGCATGGAAAACTGATTCATGCATAAATGATACATGAAAAACCGATACATGAAAAAATGTAAAACTAAAAACGGTAATATCGATAAACATAAAAACTAATAAATAAAACTGATAATCAGTAAAACCAGTAATTGAAAAACTAAAGAGTGAAATGTATACCCCCCATTGAAAAGGAGTAACATATTGTAAGGATATGTTTTAAACAAGAAATAGATGTTAATTATTACATTACAATGATCATTCCTAGTTTCTATTTAAAATAATCATATCTATCGGAGGATAATGGTTTTTTGGAAAATATCAGCAGGTTGTTCTAGCATTCCGATGAATTGTAAAACAATATATCTTTTCTATATATGATCTATAAGGAAGTGATACCTAATATCTATTTTTTTAAGTGAGTGATGTGTAGGGTTTTTACTAAGATAAATTGAACTATTATTATCACATAGTATATGGGTTTTAGAAAAACTCATTCCATAGTCAATGAGTGTTTGTTTCATCCACAACACCTAAGCACAACAACTTACAACTGCTATATATTCAGCTTCAGCAGTGGATAGTGCTACTGTGTGTTGTTTTTCTCAAGACCAATAAACTAATTAATATCCTAAAAAACATCATGTTTAGGATTTACTTTTTCTATTCATTCTAAAACCTCCAAGTTCAGGATCTAAAAAGCTATTAAAAAAATCATTTCCAAAAGAATAGAATAATCCTAAATCCGTAGATCCCTTTAAGTAGAAAAAAATTGTTTTCACTAATTTAAAAGAGATTATTTTGGATTATATTTGTATCTTGAACATAAGAATACTGAAAACAATTTATTTGGATGACTATCTATCATGTATAAAAAAATTTTATCATACCTCTAATTTTTTTTTGATCCACTCGTTTCCCAGCTTCATAATGATCAAGTGTATTTGAGATACCAATTAGAGTGCTTATACATTTAGTGTTTTCATATCCATAATTTTTTAGTAGACCTTTTCTAAAATTATGTTGATATATATAGGTTCCTTTCTACTTTTGTGATGTTTTAAGACCTAAAAATAATGTTAACACGCCCATCACAATCATTTATAACTTATATTTCATATGATTCGCAAAAGAATCAGTTAAGTATTTCTTAGTTGATCTGGATATAATGTCATTAACATAGATTTGAACAATAAAATCGTTTTTTTATTTCTATAATATGAGTTGGATATATAGTACCATTATCATAATTGTTTTGTAAAAGAAATATTGTGATACTATCATTACAAGCTCAAGGGGATTGTTTAAATCCATATGAAGCTTTGGTATGTTTAAAAAATTATTAGGATGTTTTAGATCTACAAAACCAAGAGGTTGTTCTACAAATACTTCTTCATGTAAAAACACATTAATAAAATTACATTTTACATCCATTTAAAAACGTTTGAAATTGAAGAATGTTGTAAAGGAAAATAGAATACGAATAGATTCAATTCAAGCTACCATAGAATTGTTTACTTCATAGTATATTCCATCTTGTTGATTATAGCCCTTAGCAGAAATTCTTACTTTATTTATTAAGATGAATCCCTTTTCATTGCATTTGTCTTTTTGAAAACCCATTTTACACAAATTACAGTTGTTTCTTTTAGTCTTTTAACCACGGTACAGACTTTATTTATTTCAAATTAATTTTATTCATCTGTCATTTCTTTAATCCAATATTCATCACCTAAGGCCATATAAGAAGTTTGAAGTTCTAGTTGAGATAAAAAATCAAGATGTTATTTTTCATTACTCATGGGATTCTATGTCCTTAAAGGTTGATTTACCTCACCAATGATATTATCATTGAGATGATTCCTAACAAACAATTGATTTGGGTTTTGTATAACATGTTCATCAAAATAAGATAGAATGTATTACTGGGTAAATGTTTCAAAAACATTTTCATGGGAACTCCCTTTTCTAAAGAGTTTTTAATTAATGATTGATAATCAGTTTGTGGAAACACATCTGTTGATACAGGTAGGGATTTATTAAAAAAATGGATCAGTTTAATCAAACTTAACATGCACTATTTCCTCAATAGTATATGAATTTTTGTTAAAAACTCAATAAGAATTACAAGTTGGGGAATAAGCTAGAAATATTCCTTCATCGGATTTGGGTGTGAATTTATGTAAATTATCTTTAGTATTTAATATTAATACTATGCATCCAAATACTCAGATTTATGAAGCTTTAGGTTTTATTTTAGTCTATAATTCATAAGGTGTTTTATTAAAAAAATGTCTATTTAAAGCTCGATTTATAGGATAACATGCAGTACTAACAACTTTATCCCAAAAATTCTTGGAAACTATTTATTCACTCAACATTGTCATTGTAATTTCCAAAAGAATATGATTTCTTCTTTCAACAACACCATTTTACTGAGGGTTTCTAGAGTATAAAAGTTGTGAGTAATACCTTTCATACAAAAAAAAGTTTAAAAAATAGCTTTTTAAATTTCCCACCATAATAAATATAAATTGTTACTAGTGGTATGTTTTTCTCATTTTTTTACTTTGGATCTAAAAGTTTTGAAATAGAAAAAGGTTTTAGATTTTTTTTTTCTAGAAAATAGACCCATGGGAATCCCTTATAGTCATTAATTAAACCAAAAACATATTAATTTTTTCCAATGCTTCTAGTTTTTTTAGGACAGAAAAGATCCATGTGCACTTATCGTAATGCATTAGATGTTGAAACTTCATTGACTGAATTAAATCTATTTTTATGTACCTTTACATATTAAGATGGAGAAAAAAAATATGAATAATCTTACCTAATATTCAATAGATCCTTGGATAGTATTTTCATTGAGATTTTACAAAGTTTCATAAGGTTTTAGTGTCCTAACCTTCTATTCCATAACCAAGATTGGTCTTCCATTTCACTTAATAAAGGTATATATTGGATCTAAAGTTCTTCTATGTTAATTGGGTAAAAATTCTCATTCATATGGGCATAAATATTGAATTCAACCTTCCAATTATGAATTGATCATTTATTATTCCAATAATTCAAAAGTTAAGCTTCATAAAATTATATTATTATGATTATAAGGATGTTTTAATGACCATTAAAAAATAATTTGAAATTAAAACATTTGAAAAAATAAAAATATTACATATACCATTGTTCTTTCCTTGAGCATTTCCTCTGAAGGTCACACTTCCAAAATTTAATTAAATAATATTTTCAAAGAAATATTTATTTCCAGTCATATGTCATGAAAAACCACTATCCATGTACCAAATATTCTTGTTGTTGGTACACATCTTTTTTTACATTAAAATAATAAGTTCGTCGGAACGCAAAACTATTTGGATCCAGAAATGTTAGATAAAAGAATTTTGGGAATCCACTTTTTCTTTGAAAAGTGTGCCTTACGAAATCCTAATGATTGAGTTTTTAAAGGGAAAAATTTCTTTCCATTTGTCCACCACACTGAAATTTGGTTAAAAAAGGAGCACATCGGGGAATAAATTAGTGATGACTAAAAATTGGTTTTGAATGAGTATAACCAAATCCATAACTAATACTGAGAGTAAGATGTTTTGAATACATCTTATCAAATACTTTCCATCCAGTAGTAAAATTTGACAAAAATTTATTAGGATAAAAAATTTCACATTTTAATCTAATGAATAAATTATCATTCTCATAATAAATTGTTTTAGAAATTGTTTTAAACAATTTTCTTCAAAAAAGTTGTTCAATGTATTTAGAAAGTTTATTCTTCTCAAAATTCACTGCCATAAGGGTTTTTGATATATTTTAAAAATAAATAGTTTTATGATCAAGATCTTCTGAAAGATGTGATAATTCTTTAGTAAGGATATATATTCTAGAATTTTCCTTAACAAGTTTTCCATGAGATTAGAATTTTCATTCTCTTGTAATTTTGAAAATCTAAAGACTTCTTCAAAAGAAGTTAAATCTTCCTCTGCGGAGAAATATTCTTCATCCGAAGGGTAAGAATGTTTCTCAATAGAATAATTTACATTTAATGATCCATTTTAAGAGATTTTTCATTGTGTACCTTATCCATGAAATAATGATTTTCAATAGGTAGTCTAGTTTTGAGTCTTATATTCTTTTGACCAGAAGATTTGTATTCTGAAGATTTGATTGATGAGTCACTACTACATTCACTCTAAGTATCATTTTCATTCAAGACTTTATTAATCTTTGACATATAATACTGTTTCATTTTTCAGAATGTTTCTCTTTAATATCCTTTCTTTAATGCATTTAATATTCTGACCTTATGTAACCAGCTCATTTACAATCGTAACATTTGAATTTTGAGAATTTCTTGTCCATTATATCTTTATTTTTTAATCTGTATTGGAATTATTTCTTCCCAACAATATTCTTCATCATTTGAGAAAGATTGGCTAATTAATTCTCTGAATGTTCACTTTTACAAGATTTTGATATAACAACATCTTTCGAAGCATTGGATCTTGTTGTCCACTCTAGTGTCTTAGATTTTGATGTATTTTTAGAAGGTACACTCACATTACTGTTCATACCCTTATTAAAATATGCATCTCATTTCATTTTTGTCTCGTGTTGTTAGAGAGTACCAAATAATTCATCCAGAGTGATTTGGGTTACTTTCCTATTCTCATCAATAGCTGTGCTTTTTTATTACCACTAATTTTTCATTTTATCAATTATTATGTCCACATGAACTTCATTATCAAGACCTTTTTCACCCATATATTAAATATTATTGACAATGTTCATAAATATTTGTTGAATCACTCATACTGGTTCTCTACAAATAAATAAAAACTGACGATATTTAACTTAGAGCATGGATATTCTTGTTTATATTACTTTAGATGTACCAAAGGGTGTGACTTCCTATTTCTTATTGATACAGTTCACTACTTCACATGATGATATATGACTATATATATTTCTAGTCTTGGAACACAAAAATGTATTGAAAACCTTGCAATTCAGTTGATATTCTAGTTTTTCTTGTTTGGTGAAGGTTTTCATTTCTTTTTCTCATATTTTTTATTCTCCAATGAGAATGAATTTTTTTTACTCCAGTATTAACAAAAAAAGTTATAATTTGATCTCTCTAGTACTCATAATCATTCCCATCTAAAATAGGTGGTCTAGTTGGATTAATATTTTCAATTGATCCATTATTCATACCTTCCATCTTATAAGACAATAATTTTTCATTCCACACATAAGTGTTGTAAGTAGTTATAAATAGAAGATTTGTAAAATAAATACAAATATATTACAGAGAGAAATAATGAATGTAATACAGATCAATGGAAACCTCCTCTAATACCAATTGTTGGATCATAATATAGATGTATAAGTATATTAGATGGAACAATACAAGAGAGGGTGAATTTTATGTGTAAAAACTTTGTATTTAAACACTAAAGAAGAAACATAATTTAAAAGTATTAAACTAATTAAAATCACTACCAATACAAATGATCATACGGGTCTTGGATATTATTGATAAGATGTGATGTTATACCATAAGTAAAAAAACAATTCAATTTGAAATAAATACAATGATCAGGGTAGTACAAATGTAAATGATTCTACCATACAACGTATAGAATTACTTAATACAACATTTAATGAATGAATCGTAATTGAAACAATTACAATTGAAAAGAATAAGAATAGAAGGAATAATCAATATGATTATCTTTCTATTATAAAATGTTGTGGAAATGTAAAAGTATTGAAATTATTTTATCCCAAAGAGAAGGCAACCCTTTTACTTAGGATAAAAGGTCAGTGTTACCACAACCTTTGTAAGCCCTTGATATGATGATCAACATGAATGTATTCTTACCCTCGGAAGCCATTGATTAAGATGGTAATCGACAACACTATCTTTCAAACAATTGAAATCACATGATATGATAATCGGCAGAACATATTTTTATCCTCATAATCCCTTAATCATTATCACAATCACCAGACACATGAACCAAAACAAAGAAAATATAGAAATAATAGAACTTGGAACAACTCTTTCACTTATTGTATCTTCAAGGCTTTCACATGAAGCAAGAGAGAAGTCACAACATCTCTCTTTATAACTTGATAGAAAAAAATTTGTTTATTCTAGTTTGAATGACCTCTTAGCCTTAGGTTCCAACAGTCATATTTCATCCAATGGTCATATTTCTCCAGAAACATTGGAGGGACTTTGACACCTAGCATTATAACGGTAAAAAAAAGAAGAATACATGAAATCATTTTGATTGGTAAATAACCAACTCAACGACATCATTTTAGTTTAAAATTACTAAGTAAAAAAGGTATGAAACAATGATTATGAGAAACATGTAATCGATATTGAAGTAAGATAAGAGTACAATGCAGTACATGAGTATGATTAATAATATGGTCATAAATATTGTCATGATTATAATGAATATAGTGGTTAAGATAAAAAAATGAGTAAGATACATAACATGGATAAGATTATTATCAGTTACAATGTGCGATATATAATCTGGTTATGATGCATAATTAAGATTCACCACGTTTCCTATTTATGATACGTGATTGCGATGCATGGTTATGATTTTATACTTAACATGGTTATGATTTGATACAATACATAACCAAGTTATGATTCCTGATTACGATGTAATACATAACCTAGATACGATTCAATATTATAATATAATACATAACCTAGTTTCGATTCATTATTATGATACATATGGTTATGATTCATATGGTTACGATTTGGAACAACATCAAGTGTTGTTATGATTGTAGTCAAAGAAATAGTTGATTACAATTGTGAAATAATATATATAATTATGATTGAAAAAAATCAGTACATGATTATGATGTATAATCGATAGCAAGTGTGGTTATGGTGGAAAAAAAGTGTGTGATTAAGATTAGAATAGAACATATTTAGTTACATTATAAAACAACATACATGATAAACATGAAGTAATTTGTGATTTCTAAAATAAAAATACTAATTGGAATTTTGAAACACATTTTAACTCAACAAAACCATGGTAATCCTCTTTCTGATCATTTTATGTGATAGAAGCCCCAATTTTTTAGTGCAGCCACTAATCTAGTAGTATTTGAGTTGTGAATCAAGTCCCTTGAAAAAATATTTACGGAATTAAGATGCGATGAAAATGAAAAAGGTGTACTGGAAGTATATTGTCTCAAGGGTGATGTTGATCAAAGGTGGTCCTTGATCCAGAATACCATGGAGGAAGATTAAATAGAAGATATGGAATCGAGAACTTTTAATGAATTATTTTTCAACAAATACATACCTCATGAGAAATGGACTGAAATGAAGATAAAATTTCAAATCCTAAAATAAACGGAAGAAGAGAGTGTTGCATAGTATAATTATACTTACACAAAACTAGCTAAGTATTCTATAGATTATATAAGTGATTCATAAGAAAATATTGATCATTTATTTGAAGAACTTAAGCCAAGTATTTGAAATAAACCAACTTCTCAAACATTTTTATCATAATATAAAATAGTATTATGTGCAATCAAAATGGAGAAATAATTTTCTAGATCGAATTTTTTTCATGGAAATCATGAGAATAAGAGGTATTCTGGAAATCAGGAAAGAAGGTGAATCTCCATAAAAGAATAAGGGAACAAAAAATTTCAATTATTCAGGAACTGTGGAAAGAACCATCAAAGAAAATGCTTGAAATGGAATGGGAGTTTGTTATAAGTTTGTAGAAAAGGGTCACCATTATAATGAATGTAAGGGGAAGTGATAAATCAATGATGTTCAATGATATAATTATATGGAGATTGGACACCATTCAAATGATTGTCCGAAACATCAAGGAAAATTTCCTCTGAAAAGGAAATGTGAGCAATGATAGGCTTATTCAATCACAACTACATAGGTTGAAGTTACTAATGATGTCTTGTCATTTTCTTTAATTTTTTCCTAAAATTTATCCAATTATTTATTTGATTCCAGGTAATATAATTCATTTATATCTTCATAGTTTTCTTAGAAAATTAGACATTTCCAATTTTATTTAATAAAGGTTTTGTCAGTCAAAAAACTTAAGGGGAATATCATTACAAAAAAAATATGATTCAATAAATCCCCTTTCTGAAACAAAAACATACTTTAGTTTTGGAACTTATCACCATACCTATGATTGGCTTTGACATAATTATCGGTATGAATTGGCTTTCAAATTATGATGGGAAAATATTTTATGAGAAGAAGGATGTTATAATTTTTTTGAAGGATGTAGATTCACTTGTCTTTAGAGAAGAAACATAATCATATGAATATTTTCGGGATTCACCATTAGTATCTATTTTAAATAAAATTACTAGGGTGGAAAGGGAAACATCGTCTATGGATTTGGAAATTGAAGATGTACCTATTTTTCAAGAATGCATTGATATATTTCCAGAGGATTTACTTGGAAATCCACCTGTGTAGGAAGATGAGATCTCCATTGATTTAATTCCCACTACAAGACCTATAGAAAAGACTCTCTATAGAATGGCCATAGTGTAATTTGTAGATATGAAGAAAAAATAGAGGAATTGAGTGAGAGTGGATTTATTTTCCCTAGTGTTTCTTGATGGTGAACCCCTATTATATTTTTTCAAGAAGAAGGATGGTTCCATGAGTATGTGAATTGATTATAGAAAAATAAATCCTATTGTAATAATGAAAATGTATACTCTACCTCTCCTTGATGATTTATTTTATTATCTTCATGGAGATAAATATTTTTAAAATATTAACCTTGATTTGGGATATCATTAGTTTCCAGTGAGAAAGGAAGATATTCGAAGGACAACATTTCGAACAAGGAATGAGAATTATGAGTTTATAGTAATGACATTTAGATTGTCTATTGGACCCTCTATTTTCATGGACCTAATGAAAATAGTTTTCAAGGAATAACGTGATTATTTTTATGGTATTTATTATTTCCATATTGATATATTAAAAAATATATGAGGACCATGAAAAAAACTTGTGGGTTATTCTAGATACTCTTAAATGAAAATAGTTTTATGGGATGTTTAGAAAATGTGAATTCTAGATTCAAGTAGTCTATTTTTATGGACATAGTGTCTCAAGGGATTGAATCATGTTTGATTCTATGAATACCAAGGCAATCCAAGAATATCCTACTCCAACGAACATTCCCAAGGTGTGTAGTTTTATTGGCTTAGTTGGTTACTATCTACATTTCATATAGAATGTTTCCCGATTGGCTACCCTAAAAACAAATCCCACACGTAAAGGTTTTAAGTTTGTATGGAAAAAATAATGTATAGTACATTTTGAGGAATTTAAAAGAAAATTCATAGAGGATCCATTTTTTGAATCTTCCATATATAAATGATTGGTTTGTGATATATAGTGATGCATCATAGAATGGAATGGGATGCGTCCTTATAAAAAATGATAAAGTTATTTCATATTCATCAAGGAAGATGAAGAATAATTAAAAAAATTATACAACTCAAGATTTTTAGTTAGAAACCAAAATATTTTCTCTAAAAATATAGATACAATATCTCTCTGGTGAAAAATGTGAAATATATATGGATCACAAGAGTTAGAAATACATTTTTATACAAAAATAAGTCAACATTAGGAAAAAAGATGGCTTCAGTTATTCAAAGACTATGATTGTTCAATAAACTACCACCTAGAAAGGAAAATAATGAAGATGATGCATTAAGCAGGAATGATCATGGACATTGAACCCAATATAGGATCAATAGAGATTCTATGTTCATGTATCTAGTAATTATGGATATGGGAATTTTCAAAGAAGGGGAAACATATTCCCTTTTTCATAGGATTGATAAACCATATTTATTGGGGAAGACAAAAAGCTCTCAATCTGATGATGAAACCATCAAAAGAAAATTAAAGCAATTAGGGATGAAAGATTAGAAGACTTCATGTGTGAGGGTGGAGTTCTGAAATTTGGAAAGAGGTTATGTGTTCTATCAGTAGCTGATAAAAAAAGTGAACTATTAGAGGATTCTCATAGATCAAATTTATATATAGACCATGGTAGCACCGATATGTATAGGGATCATAAAGAAATTTTTTCGTGGGATAACATAAATAGAGAAATTACAAAAAATGTTTCAAGGTGTTTGGTTTTTCAATAGGTAAAGGATTAGAGACAACATCCTAGAGGAGTCCTGAAAACATTACCTATTCATATATGGAAGTTGGATGATATTATGATGGACTTTGTCAGAGGAAATCTAAGGAAACCTAGAAGGAATTATTCTAATATGGGTAACAATATATCTCTTTACAAAATACGCACATTTTCGTGTTATAAGTGAAAATTTTCCACATTTAAATCTAGCAAGAATCTATATTTATAGAGTTTTATGACATCATGGTCCACATACATTGATTTTTTCTAATCACAATCTTTGATTTTCATCGAAATTAAAGAAGAGACATCAGAATTATTTAGATACTGAGCTTCATATGAGAACTTATTGTCACCCCCAGACCAACAGACAGTCTAAAAGGAATATTCAAACTTTGGGGGAAATTTTGAGAACATGATCACTTGATTTTAATGGTATGTGGGATCAGTACAAAACTTTTATAGAGTTTATTTTATAATAATAGTTTCCATTCTAGTATTTAAATGTAATAATATGAATCATTATAGATCCAGAGTTGTCAAAATCCAACTTGTTGAGATAAAGTTTGTGAGAGGAAACTTATAAGCCAATAAATTATTGAAGAGACAAAAAACACAATTCAAGACCATGTTAATGCATCCCAATGTATGAAAAAAAGTTATGCTGACAAACACCAAAAGGATTTGGAATTTTAAGTGAGAGATTAGGTCTTTATAAAAGTATCTCCATGGAAGGGTGTCTTAATTTTTGGTATGAAAGGGAAACGATTCCCCATGTACATCCGACCATTTGAAATTCTGGAAAGAATTAGTGTTTTAGATAACTATTTATTGATTCCCCCAAGTCTATCTAGTGTCTGTGAAGTGTTTGAAGTATCATTGTTAAAGATGTACATGGCTAGACCCAACACATGTACTCACCAATGATGAAATATAACTTGATCCTGATTTGCTATACTATGAAGATCATATCGAGATTCTCGACACAAGAGAGAAAGAATTGAGAAATCGGACAACTCAACTAGTAAATATCCTTTGGAGAAACCATAAAATTTAGGAAACAGTGTGGAAACCTAAGGATATTATCAAGAGGAACCATGCATATATTATTAGTAGGCTATATACATGATATGTTTCTAGGAAGAAATTTTTGAGGGAGAGATGAATATAACACATTAATATTTTTTGGTATGTTTCTTCTTAAATAATATCAATTCATTAGATATATTATTATGCATGAAACATTGAGTCTCTATGAAAAATAACTTTTTTATAGGAGATAGTTATTACCTAGCCGTTAAATTTAATTTTCCACTTCTGTGATTTAAATTACAAAAAACAGATATACAAGGTTCTGTTCAGTAAGATATTTAAGGTCTTATCTGATCAACGTAATTTTTGGTGAATAGTAATGTTACCCTTATAAAAACCAATATAACCTTATGAATAGTAATATGACCCTTATGAATATTAAACTTTCCCATGAATGTATAAATAAAATTCGGGCACCTTATACATGAATGTGAATAGTTTAAAAATTAATAATTATGTGCTTGTATTTTTGTGAGAAATAAATATTTAACAAAAATATTATAATTAATAATATTATTTAATAGAGAATTATTTTTAATAAAATATACTCATAATTCAATATTTTTGATTCTTATGATTTTAGGATAATCTAATGTTACCTTAGATAATTTTTCCAGGGATTATAAAATCAGTTATAATTTTAAAATATTTTTTTCGTGCTGATGGGGATTTTAATTAAAAGTTAAATTTCACATAATTTTAAAATTATTTCCATAATATTTAGTTAATTTTTTGACTCTATGTATTAAATAATGTTGATGGGTAAATTTTTGGGATTTTTCTGAAATACTTGAATTTTGGTGAATAGTGAAATTCAATAATTTATGAAATGTTCTAAATAAATGAATTTATGCATCATTATTGAGTCATCGATGATGTAAATTGACATTGGTTCAAACTAAAATGAACATATTACTGTATTGGATCACAATAATGAATATTATTTCTTGTCTGGAGAAAAAAAATTAAATAATTAATAAAATATTGACAGATCACTTCTCTCTGCCACTATAAACACCATCACTCCCTCCCTCTTCACATCACCCTTATAAGACTTGAATCTACTCAATGTTATTCCCAAATAACCTTTCCTAGTACCTCCCCATGTGTATGATCCCGTTTTCATTCTAAAATACCAAATACATTTCACTTAAAGAGGTTATTTCAATAGGTAAACCTATTACTTTTTCATTTAATTTCATTTCATTTTATCTTCTTTGCTTATTTTATCCTCACCTATACGATCATAATGAACATTATAACTCCAGTATCATATATAAAATGTAATTATATCATATTAACAGAATATAAATCATAAATCTCTTTACTCTTTATCTTTTATTTTATAAATTAAATCATTGTATAGGGGTGGAAATTTACACCCTTTGAGGACGATAAAGTTTCATTCATAACATTCTTCTTCAATGTTATTCATAAAACCATTTTAATGGTTGATATAGATTGTTAAATTTATAATATAAGCCCTATTATGTTCTTGATGTAATATATTTACATAATACTAAATGATAAGACAAATGAGTTTGTTATGATCAATAACCGCTGTAATAATCTGAACGATTGTCACTAAATGGATTATCTAATGATTCATCATCAAAACAAGTAACCAAATGATAAATATTACCATTTAAAATTATTTATATTCATAAATAAAATATAAATTCAATTTTGGATAATTATATCCATTCCAAATGAACTTCTTTTTTCATACACATGTATGTCAATAGTGAAAACGAAAGAAACAAACACGCTTGTGTGATAAATTTGTATCTTATAACTCATTCAAAAGACTATAAATGAATTTAATAAAATTAAAACAAATAAAATAAATTAATATAAGTTTATTAATAAATTAATTTATTTATATAATCTTATTATTCAAGACATTAATATCATGTGAAGAGCACATTCAGGCAAAAGGTAAAGGGTTTCTCATATTACTTTTATTTCTGTTATATTTCCATTTTTCGCCACTTATTTCTTGTATGGGTTGTATATATGATTCCACATGATATTTAATACCATGATAATATTTATATTAATGGTTTTAAATGATCCATTTTTTTTATTAATTTGTGGTCATGAGATTCGATTGATTACGATGTGGTAAGGGACATCATCTCAATTTCCATTTATTTGAGACTTACATGGTATTGTGAGAAAATAATTTTATTGTGGTGTATCTACTGCCCATTTGAGATTTTTTTCCATTTTAATTTAAATTCATATTAAATATAAATATTATTTTTCTAATGGATATGAGTATTTTCTTTGTCATATAACCTTTTAAATATGGTGTTTATTTTGAATGTTGTTTTAACTGTAGAAATATTGATGAATCAGTATCCTTTAATAAATATTGAAATTTATAAGGCATATTGTTCTGGAATTAAATTTTTATATAAAATTTCTTTAGACATGAAGTTTTGGGGGTGGCCCACTCTATACCCTTAATGAATCGATAGGTTTCATGAGATAAAATAGCTAGTGACAGACCCTTAGAGTTTATCTCCAAAACATAATCAGATGGGGTTCTTCCCATTGACTTAAACCTTATCGACAGTTTTATGGTTTATGTTCCAGATATATGACATAAAGATAATTAGAATTATCTTTTTTCAGAATTCAATTATCACTTTCCATGATAAAATCTATGGATTCATTTTCATTCTCAGTTTATTTATGGAATTTTTTTTAAATTATTCCACAACCCATATTAATTATGTCTAATTAATTATGATTTAACTATTGTTTTTTCATGATACCACTATATGTAACCCATACTGATACTTTTAGGTCACCCATTTCATTTGTTTTCTTTCCCCATGTTATGAAGAAAATATCATTAATTTAGTTTTCGAGGATCTAGTTTATTAGATTTTTTTATGTCTTGTTTGTTGTTTTCTTCTCCCAACGTAAAATGGGTTCCACGTATGTATCTGGTTTCATCAATACTACTAAATTGATTGGTCCTTCTGGATTGGATTCCTTGAAAACATGCCAATGTAAGAAAATATGCATTTTATATGTGTTTTTTGGGGTCTATGAGTTGCATAGAAACTTATTATTTATCTATATTTTGTAAATTACAAACAATTACCCTTATGATTTATAGAAAAAAAAATATTTATAATTCATGATTCATTCCATATAATTTAGTAAAATTTAATTTAATATTAACACATAATATTATGAATTTTTTTTTTCAATAAATATGTCCTAGAAAATTAATTAATTACTTATATACTCTTTATAATTAAATAACATATAAACATATATTAAATTAATAGCTATCCAAAAATTATAATTTATATCATTATTTATAAAAAATTATAAATTTTATAATTTTATTCATATTTTAATATAATTGAAAATAAAATTTTCTTCCTCATTCATATTTTATGATCCATCATATGTCATCGTCTATGATGGGTAGTCATATTATTAGTGATATTTGTCATATTTTATAGATGATATCCCAATTTCCTCCTATGGTATTCCTATAATATTTATAAAATGCATTAATATTATTAAGGTGATATAATGCATAGATTTTTAAAAATATATGGTATAATCTATTTTAAAATTAAATATTTTAATATTGTATGCTATGATGAGTAAAAATCATTATATTTGTACAAAATTACTGGATGGAACATCTCTATATCATTATTTCTGACTAAATCATCCAAAACTGATGTTTATATCATATTCTATGATAACAAATAAGATATAAAATACCATTGTGAATTGTTCATTTCTCAATATTATTTTTGGAATATTAATTCATGATAAAATTTTTCATCATCATTATCTTTCATAGGGATTTAAAAATACTTGTTTGATATAGAAGAAGCTAATAAACTCCCAATAAAAGATAAAGCACCCATGATAAGTAACAATACGTAGACTAGAAAAGATTAAATTGGTAAATGTGTACCTTAAATAAATTATTTATCCTTCTTCTATAACTTAATATGGACATGATGATGATAACTAGGAGTCGAGTTTTGTTTTCCAATATCAAAATGTATCTAATGGTAGATCCAAATCACAAGTCGTATAGGGGGATCATATTCTATTTTTATTATACTAATACTCTAATAAAAAAATATGAAGGATAATGAAATATTTAGGTAGGATAGATATTTTTCCAATAATACAAAGATTTTACAAACACATCAAAAGGGTACTATTTCAATATAAAGATTCCTAGAGGAAATTCCATCAATTGTATAGCATTTAATCATGTTTTATCAAACATGAGTAATTGTTTAATCTAATTTATGAAATTCTTGTACGAATGCACCTACCTTATGTTGCATATTATGTAACAACACATTAATGATAAATAATATGAAGGAATCACTTGAATGTAAAATATTATCCTTATTTAACCTACAAAGCTACATATAGTGAAATTCACAATGATATGGGTGGGCATATACAAGTTCCACCATTTTACATAACCAATAATACTTTAATACTGAAATAAGCAGTGAAATTAAACCACACTACATAATTTTTGAAATACCTAACCCTTTTAGTAATTTGTATCTTATTCACTTATAAAAAAGTATTAAGGTAATATATCCTTTAGATATGTAGTTGCTTAAAAAACCCCTCTCCCCACAGACACACATTTATCTTTTTTTTATAATCATACATTTAAGTATAGAGTTGTTTGATTGAGATTTCAGTATTATAATTTTGCTATATTATAGGTTTATGAATGTATTATAAGGGATAAAATAGCCAACATGAATGGATATATAGAATATAATTTTATTTTAAAACATTTAATTTAAATCAATATATTTCTTCAATATGTTTCAATAGAATCTCTTAAATGCTTCAATGTTTTGAATTGAATCTCACTAAACTTTGGTTAAGCAATCATGGAATGGTTTTTTATGAAATTATGGAATTAAATAAATCATTTCAAAAAAAATTAGAAAAGTAAAATGTATTTTATGTTAATATTGGTTATTATTTGATGGAATTCTATTAAAAAAATTAGAGTTCATTTAATATATTTAGAAATTTGAATAAAAAACTGGTCCATATAAATATTTCCCTAAATTATATTTCCATCTCAAATAAGTTCTCACAATGAGAATATGTTATAAACATACAAATTTATTCAATTTAATATCAATAAGGTTCAAAATGTCACAAACTATAAAAATAACCACTGAATGAAATAAAAAAAATAAATTCTAATCTAACAAATGATCCCCCTGACTTATATTATCCAATTTCCTCAACATGAAGTGGTTTCATGTGAGATATTAAAATAAAAATTTATAATAAAATAACAAAATGATAAATAAAGAAAAAACCAATCCTCATGTCTACTCATCATCTAAAATAATAATAACCTCCTTCCCTATATAAGGTTTCACACTATCTCTAAAAAATATCAATTTATTCCCATTGATTATCAATGATTTTACTTTCAATGGTTCTCTAATCTATAAAACATGATAATGAAAAAAATAGCAATAATAAAAGGTCTGGATAATTTGAAATGACATTTTACTAAAAAAATATGGTGTTTTGAACCAAATAATAACACATTATATCCTTATATAAACTTTATATTGATGATCAATTAAACATTGTCAATTTTGTTTTCTTATTATAAATCACAAAGTTCACAAAAGTATTATTTCTTATTTTTAAAATCTTCTAAGAAAAAGTTCCATTCAGTATCAGCTTCCAAAAGATTAATATTTTATATATTTATATCTTAAAATGATTTTTTCTCTAACTTTATAATAATGTGTAATGTTATTCCACAAGCTAAAATAAATGGTGACATTAGAATTTGATTTTTATAAGAATTACTATATGTATAAAGAACATCATCCAATCCCATGATCGAATTATTCTTCTTAAGAGAGATATTTTTTCTCTAGAATGTATTTAATATGCCTATCTTAAATCTTAACCATGCTATTTGTTTTACTGTGGTAAGGATTTTAAACTATTTTAAGAACACTATGATTTCTCAAAATATCCTTTAATTTACTATTAAAAATGCAAGTTACTTCATTGATGATGATAATGCTAGTCTTACCAAACCTAAAAATTAGGTCACCTCTAAATTGTTTTAAAATATCATTGTATAATTCATTATTTTTTGATTAACTTTTAACCAATTGTAAATATAGTTCATAGATAAAATAATATTAATGTATCTAAATTAAATGGGAAACAACCCCATTAAATCCTTACCCTAATTATTAAGCGCATCATATAACATGATGGGTTATTGTAGAATCTCATTAATAATATAAATATTATCTTTAAGTTCATATAGTATATAGGTTCTATAGAACAAAAAATCATCCTTGAAAATATATGAGAAAAACTGGAATGAATCCTATTTAACCCATCCATTGTAGTCCAATCTAGCCACTGAAATTCAATATAGAATGTAATTATATAATTTATTATATCTCAGAATCTAAAATTGATATCCCAAAGAGTTTTCTCATACATGGTTCCATAAATATGGTGTAGATCATATTTACTTTATGTCTTCACATACTATCTTGGAAACATATTGGATTGAAAATGAGTGGGGAATTTCATTACATTTCATGTAATTAATGTGACAAACCAACATGAGTCAACTAGAAAATCCACTTAAAATGGCCCATCATGTAATATATATATAACCAAATAACAATAATAAGTCTTGAATATAATAATGAAAATATATAAAATCAATCTACATTGATGAAACAAATGTGATACTACAATGATATACATTCCAAGAATAATCATTATATAATTAAAAGTACGTTAAATCTTGATATGACCAATAATAACCTCTTGAACATCCTAAACCCAATGTAGTAGTAACAAGATAAATTGTAATCCGATAGGATGATATTATCATTACCTGAATCCTGTGATAAAATATCGAAACATTCCCAAGGGCACAAGTATGGTGTGATCGGAATCCTTATAGGATGCCACCAATGATTCTATATAATGACTAATATTATGAATGCAACTATTCTATCTTTAAAATAGGTTTACAAATTATTTTTTGAAATTAAATATTGTTTTAAATTATTTTACCTTTGGTTTTCATAAAATACTTTCATATTCCCAAATGAAAAATATGGAAAATAGAAGTAATAAAACAAGAAACAGTATCCTTACTTCTTGACGTAAATAGGTAAACACATATCTATGAAATGATCCATCATGTGAATCTATGTGATACAACCTCATATAAAAAACCTATGAGAAATAATCCATGATAAAAAATCATGATATAAATAACTATAAATTAAAAGTAACACCATATTTTTTCCTTTGGGCTATGGTAAAATACATACTAGACACTAAAAATAATAATCATGGAAAACATTGGATCCAATTGATATCAAGTCCTCCAAGTAGATATCAGAAAAGGTTTCCTCCTAGTGATGCCAAACATACACTATGGATACCCATATAGTATTCTTGATGAACCTAAGGTTTCCAATGTAAAATTTGGTAAATTAATTTCCAACACATTGACATAATTCCATAAAACATTTTCAATTCCATTCCCATCTATTTCAGATAGTTGAAACACCACTTCTATATCTGTCAAATCAATTTTCGAAGAAAAATAAATTTCTATAAATATTTTCCTTCCCAAATAAATCTTTTAAAACATCAAATCACTTCTAATCAATAAACTACCAAATGGAATTTATCATGAATGGAAAAAATTCATGAAATTAACCCATTTTATAGAAACACCGACCACAACATAGTAGAAACTATTTTCCACTAACAATGATGACCGAAAACCTAGAGAATATACTAAAAATGAAAAGAGTCACCATGGAAGTAAAATGGATCGATAGAAATAAATATATGATTAAAATTATTAACACAACCATAAGAAAAACCATCCATAACAAAATTCAATGAGAACCAAAAGGATTACATACTTGGATGGAAAAATCCAACCATAAATGTGATTAATCACTAAATGAAGCAACCAAAATCGATGGAATCACCCAAAATTGAACTGGGGGAGCATATAAGTTTATCAAAAGGAATATTTTGATTAAATTAATAATAAAACAATGAAATATTATAGTTACCATAGAAATTTACACATAAAATTACATGATTTTTATCATAATTATACATCAGAGTACAAGACAAGGATCGTGAATTTTAGCATCACTGAAAACTAGGTAAATAAATCATAAAACATGGGTCTAAAAAGACTTATTTTTTTAATATCCGTAAAGATTGGAAAACTTCCATTGATCCATTACATCTAAATAGGGTACCCTGGGGAACAAATGAACAAAGGGACGAGCCAAAAAATCCCAATAATTGAATGAATAATATAATAAAGCCTAAGGACATGATTTATGAGGCATGGAAATTTGATATAAAAAGCATGGTACAAATGGAATCATAAATAATAAACATGGCATCATATAAACATGGAATCATAGAAATGTGTAAGAAACATAAAACATGTCTTTATTATGTGTCAAGGCTAACCGCTAATCCTGTTTCCCATAGTAGTATGGGTTAAGGATAACCACCAACCATCTTTCCCTTAGTAGCACAAGCCAAGGCTAACCACCAAGACCGTTGAACATAACATATCATGAGGATTAACTTTACCCAATTAATTTTAGAGCTATATGTTCACACCCATATTAACGAGATCATGAATATTCTTTCCAAATAAATAATCATACACAATTCAATCATACATAAACGTAAGGGAACCCATGGAGAGAAATAGGTATCACATTCATGACATAAAACATAATGAATGGGTGTGTCATAAATGAGTCCATGACAGAAAGGAATTAAAATACACATGAAAATTAATAAGGTAAAATAGGCATATAGTATGAAAATTGATGTAAAATTAAGGGTACAACATGTAAGAAGAGTATTTAAGAAATTATTATCATTAAAATCTTTTTGTGCAGTTTTGAGGGAAAAAATAAAGAGATTTTAAAATATAAATGGGAAATATATTTTATATAAAACCAAAAGAGAACCAAGAAGGTTTTAATAATAAAAATAATGATTTTATAAAGACAATATTGGATTCAAACAATTGATAGAGTTAAATTGAAATTGGGTAAAATTTTGGGAAGTTCCCTTAAAACAAGTTTGCTTGGTGGAAAGTATTGGGGAGGGAATTATATAAACTCTTGTATATTACCTAAAGAGAATGAGATATGGACATTGAAAAATTATTTTGGATCATATAAATATCCTGTAGAAGTTTTACATAATAAAATTCAACTTTATTTGGGTAAGAATAAAGATATAGCAACCTGAAGGAATAAAAGCGGTTTGGGAAGAATTCCTTACAGATTATTGGAATGATATCGGGTGTACTTAAGAGGGATTAATGAAAGATAAATAAATTTCTCAACTTTTATAAATCATGAGGACAGAATGGGGAGGTGATTAATCATACCCCATAATGAGGAATTAGAAATAAATGGTCATAACATAGAGTATAATCCTGAGTAAAAGTGAAATGGAGAGGATCCCTTACCTTAAGTATGGTGGTGTTCTCCACATGTTATTAATGAAATAATTATACAAATTAGGTTCATTAATTAATATTTATAGAACTTATTATATATTTAATTTATTTATTATAACCTTTTTTATTTTATAAGACTTTTTTATTGGTTATAAGGTTCAATTTCATTGTTCGGGTCTGTCTGCTTGCTTCATTTTTAATGATCTGTTCATATGGGGATAAACACATATAATGAAAATGGATTTCCATAATTGAAGTTGTATGTCATTATTGAAAGTATAGGAGTTAAATGGTTATAATAATTTATTTTTTTATTTGGGTTGAATATGAAATATTATATAAAACCATAGTGACAACCATTTTGGTTAATCAGTGGATTTTGATTACAACGAACATGTTTTTCTTTATAAATTAATACCATTTGTACAAAATTATTATAGAACATTAACTAGGATATATTTACTATATAATAATCTAGTTCAACTATAATACAAATGGTTTCATGACCATAATTAAACATGATAATAGAAATTTATAAACCATTGTCCTTGAATGTTCTAAATTAACACATCAAAAACAGTGTTTTCATTTCATTCAAATAAAATATGGGGAATGGTGGAAGGATACTGAATTATCCCATTAGGATAGTATAATTACATAATATGTATGTTAATAAAGTTATCATACCATTTGGGTTGAGGGATATGAAGAAAGAAACCACACAATAAAAGAAAACAAAAGAAATAAAAGAATTGGAAAGTGGAATTTACCTCATGAGTTTAACTCCTTTGAGAGCCCCATAAGAGTATAGGCTTTGGTATTGTGAAGAGACTATGGGATGTTGGACATGGGGAAGGATCCTGTGAGGTTATATGGGAAGAATATTGGCAAGGCACAAGTATTGCGGGGAGTGAATAGAAGAGGTAATTATGGGTGGTATTTATAGTGGAGGAGATGAGGGTTTTCATAATATTATAATCATTTGTTAATTATTTTTTCATAAGAAAAGAAATAGTGAGAATTAATTGACTTAGAATAGTAATAAATGCATGTGAGTTTGATCCAATAATCATTTACATCATCTATGACTCAAGCTTGATGTAGAAATACATGTTTTAGCATTTATTGTGATTTATTATATTTTACTATTCATAAAAAATTCATGTATTTTAGATGAATCCCAAAAATTCCCTCTAACCATTTTTTGATATGTAGAATCAAAAAATAGAATCCATTTTTTAGAAATAATTTTATAAATATGAATTATTTAATATTAAATTAAAATTATTTTTTATATGGAAAAATACATATTTTAAAATTTTTATTTTTATATTCCCAGATATAGGTATATCTTACTTTTACTAGAATATTATTTATAGGATATAATATTTAAGGTTAATTTCCATTAGGGAATATAACTATTCATAAGGGTATTTTACTATTCATAATGGTAGGTTTCTATTCCCCTAAAATTATGTGTTTCTTATCAGACTCCAAAAAAAGTTACTGATCGCAACTATGTGTCTTTGATTTTCGAAATTCAAAACATAGAAGTGACAAATTTATGTTTAAGGGTAACATATAACTTATTAATTCATTATGTTGTCATTTAATTTTATTATATGAAATAATTATAAGAAATTATTTTCTATTTTTAAAACATTGGGTTGTTACATTCTTCCCCACTTAAGAATTTTTTTCCTCAATATTTCATTTTACATACTAGGCCATAAATAGGTGAAGGTAATTTTTTTTCATTACATCCCCCAGTTACCATGTTTCCTATTCGTATATATGGTGTATCCATAGTAGCTTGACATGGTGAGTTGACTTGTTATGTATAACATTATTTATACGATCCAAGATCTTCACTGGATGCTCCTCATAGAAAAGGTCATCCTCCAACCGTACCACCATTGAAGAGAGTACATATGAAGGGTCAGGTATATAATTCCATAAGAGGGATATATGAATGACCCCATGTACTTTGGACATGGTAGGTGGAAGTTAAATTTGATAGGCCACAACCCCAACAGGATCAAAAATTTCGAAGGGTCTGATTTACTTAGGACATAACTTCTCTTTTTTTCAAGAACTCATAACCTTATTCCAAATATATATCTGTAAAAATACCATATCTCCCACATTGAAATCTAGGTATCATCGACACTTGTCTACGTAACTCATATTTTAACTTTGGGCTTCCTTGACATACTACTGAATGGGTTTCACCTTCTTCACCATTTCTTCGATCATTTCATGTCATAACAGCTTACTCTCATCGAATTCATCCCAACACGCTGGTGTTCTGCACCTTTTCCCATAAAGGTATTGATTTGGTGCTATTTGTATTCTCGAGTGGAAAATATAGTTGTAGGACAATTAAACCAGTGATAGATGTTACTTACATCCTTTTTTGAATTCCATAGAACATGATCTAAATATGTCTTCCAGTGACCGAATAGTCCACTCAGATTGGACATCAGTTTGAGGATGATAGGACTTACTAAAGTTCAGTTCAGTGCTTAGATCATGATGGAGACTTTTCCAGAACATCGAGGTAAATCTTGGATCATGATCAGATACAATAGATAGTGTAACTCTATGACGTGTTACAACCACTTTGATATATATCCTTGCAAGTTAATCCAATGAGAAGTCCTCTCGAATCATAATAAAGTGATTTACCTCTATAAGACGATCCACAATAACCTATATAGAATTGTTTCATATGTATTTCCTTAGATGTCCAGTGAGAAAGTATATGGTAATGTTCTCCCACTTCTATGTTTGTATGGGTAGGGGTTTCATAATCCCTTTAGACTTTTCCCTATCAGACTTCACTTGTTGACATACCTAGAACATTGATGTATATTCAACAATCTCCCTTTTCATATTGTCCCACATAAATATTTCTCGGAGATCTCGATATATCTTTGTGCTCCCTAGGTGAATAGAAAAAGGTCAGTCAATGTGCGTTATTCAAAATCTCCTTCATTATATATAGATTAGATGGTACATATAATCATGACCCAAATATTATAACTCCTTCTACATCAATCATGAACTCTGAGGATTATCCACTTCTCATAGCTTCCACCATATTAAAAAGTTCCACATCTTTTCTTTGAGCATCCATTATTTTCTCCATGATGGATGGTTGAGCAATCATTTGAGAAAGAATTGAATATGTTCCTTCTATAATGATTCCCATGTCCTTTTTCTGAAAATCTATAAAGATCAGATCCTTTTCAATTATCATCATTGATAAAGATGCTAGATCCTTGCTACTTAGAGCAGCTCCCACCTTATTTTCCCTACCAGGATGGTAGTGGATTGAGAAATCGTAATCCTTAATTAGCTCAATACATCTTCATTGGAACATATTAATTTCTTTTTTATGTGAGTATATATTTGAAACTCTTTTGGTCAGTATGTATATATCACACATTTCTTCATAGACAGAATGCATCTATATTTTCAATACAAAGATCGTTGTTTCCATCTTCAGATCATGCATGAAATAGTTATTCTCAAGGATTTTCAAGTTCTTTAAGGCATAAGATATAACTTTATCATTTTTCATCATCACATAGCCTAAGACATTATATTAAGCCTCAAAATTCACCCTAAAGAGTTTTCCACTTGTTGGGAGCATCATTACTGGAAAAGTGATAAGCCTATTTTTCAACTCCATGAAATAGTCTTCACATTCCTATGTCAAGAAAAACATAACTCCCATCTGTGTCAGCTTGTTCATTGGTTTTAACAATCATGAAAGGTTCTTCACAAGTCATCGATAATACCCACCTATACATAGAATGCTGCAGATCTCTGTTGTAAAAGTTGTCCTGGGCCACTCTTCAATGGACTTTGTCTTGGAACAGTCCACAAATATCCATTTTCTAGTGATAACATGCCCCACGAATGACACTTCCTCCGTACAGAACTCACATTCATTGTACTTTGTATACAACTTATCCCTTCGCAATGTCTTTAACATAGTATTCAAATGCTCCTCATGTTCCTCCATTCTCTTGGAGTATACTATAATATCATCTATAAAGAATACCACAAATTTTTTAAGTAATCTCTAAATACTCTAATAATTAAATCCATGAAAATTGATGGAAATTAGTGAGTACAAAGGGAATCACTATGAACTCATGGTTTCCATACCTTATTCGAAAGGCCATCTTGGGAATATATTTCTTCCTTACCTTTAGTTGGTGATATCCAAACTGAAGGTCCACCTTAAAGAAATAATAGTCCCCCAAAGCTGATCGAACAAGTCATCTATATGTGGCAGGAGATACTTGTTCTTTATTGTAATTTTATTGAGCTTGTGATAATCACTGTAGAGGCGCATTGATCCATCCCTATTCCTGATGAAGAGGACTGGCGTACCCCATAGTGAAGCACTCGGGCATATAAAACCCTTCTCCTAATTCTCCTGTAACCACTTCTTCAGCTCTTCCATCTCAACAGTGTCAATTCTATAAGGTGTCTTTGATATAGGAAGATATCCCAGAATAAAATCAATTAGTAACTCAACCACTCAATTAGGAGGAATTCTAGGAAACTCTTAAGGGAATACAATAGTGTAATCCCTGACGATGGGAATGTATTCAAGAATGATTCTATCCTCTGTCTCAATCATTTTAGCTAGATTTTCTTTATTATAAGACAAAAATTCGCACACATGAGACGATGCTTTTAATGGAGATTCATCTTCCTCCTTACACTTTTAAATAATCGAAGGATGCTTCAGGATGTGAAGAGTGATCTCCCATTCTCGACAGTTGTTGTTGGCTTTGTATAAAGATATCTAATCCATACCCAGGATTGTATCAAACTCTACACAATTAAGTGTGACCATATTTTATTGGATGTTCAGTCTAAAAAAATTAATCGGGGGGGAGTTATAAATCAAGGATAAAATAATTTCCCCATTCCCTACTCTCATAGATAACAGTTCCTAAAATTTAGAGGTAGTGTTTGAATAGTTCTACTAAACATTAAATATATGAAAGAATGCGTAGAACCAGAATAAAATAGTATGGTTTCTATTCCTGAATGAATAATTAGCGTACCTATCAGCACATCATATTCCGGCTCCACCATAGTAGTAGTGATAGAATAAGACCATACTTATTTCATTGAAGGTTGTTGTTTATTTACTCCGATAACCCTTGGCTTTGGTCAATTGTTTTCATAATTACTATTCACATAATTGTAACATTCCACCATGGGCTAAGTGTTGATATGAACCTTCCTTTCATCTTCCATATTAGCATGATTTTTTATATCCCTTCGGAAATTTTTAGCCAGATGACCAAACCTTCCATATTTGAAGAAATTGTTGGTTCCCTTTAAACAATTCCCAAGATTCTTCTTCCAAAAAATTTTATAAGTTGGTTATTTGGTCTTCTTTCCATCATGGGATTTTTTTTGAACCACCCATGTTGTTGTCCATTTTCTCTTCTTTTCAGCAAACCCACATGACTATAGGGATTCTCCAATATCCATTTCAACCATGAGGGAACAATGGAAAATAACTTCATAAATTTCAAACTCTCAGATCTCCCACACCTTCCATAGACTCAGCTTTATCCCGATAAAGAAGTGATCCACCTTAATTTCATTATTCATGAAAAAGTCAGAGGCTTACCTTGCAAGCCTTGAGAAGTTTTCTTCATATTTTTCAACGGAATCATCTTATTTTTGTTTAAGATCGAGGAACTCTCTCTCCCTCTTGAGGTGAAGAATTCATGGAAAATATTTATTGATAAACATCCATTGGAATTCCTCCCAATCCATGGAATCAATTTCCTCCAGGGGATTATTATTCTTGATCAGTGTCCACCACTGATCAGCTTCCCCATCAAAACGACAAACCGAAAGTAGGACATTCTCTTCTTCCAAGCATTGTAGGATTGAGAACATATTCTCAATGGGGTTAATCCACTTTTTCTCAAGGAGGGGGTCAGAATATATGCTAAACATGGTAGGCCTTGGCTTCATGAAAGATTCTATGGCAACATTTTCTTTCCTTGGATGAAAATTATGTTCCACATGATTGAAGTTATTATTCATAATTTGATCCAGTATAACAATCACTATCATGATGTTTTGAGTACCCACTATCATCATATCAGGCATATCATTAGGGAAATAATCACATTTCCTACCACATTGGTTTTTGGAACATGTTCTTCTATTTCACTCCATTTACTAAGAAAAATAATGTACAATTATAGGGATTGAAAACATAGTTATGGAATATAAAAAGAATACTTTTAAACATAAAAATATAAACATGCAAATTATATGTATATCCTAACTTTTAATTCCATAGGATTAAATCTAGGTTATCCTCGATCTATTTCATATATTATATTCTTATAGATTTTTTTTATTCTTATAATAATGATTTTTACTATGATCATGAATTTACCAAAAGCATATCCCCAGTGATTTTAAATACCATGAGTGTAGTTAGGCCTGTTGTCATGTACCGGGATACCCTAGGTCAAGCCTGAAACTCCTTGTCAGAGTTTTCACTCCAAGGTACATCTGTTCAAGAGCCACCTCAACTTGTTTGTATCTAGACAAGGATGTATTTTCTTGATAAACAACTTAATCTATACATACCAAAACATAGAGGTGATTTCTTATACTTTGTCTTATACTTAAGGTTCTTACTAATGTGCTTTATTCTTAATCTCTAAAAATAACTATACCATCCTTTGAAACAAAATATATAAACCCTAGACTTTTACAAATAACATTACATGATTTTTATCATTATTATACATCATATTACAATCATTGGAATTGGAAGTCTATCATCTTGGAAGACTAGGTATATAAAACATAAAAAATGGGGATAAAAACACTTCTTCATTTAATATCTATAAAAATATCCTAACTTCATTGGAGCCCTTACGTCAACATAGGGTATGATGGGGAAAACATACACCAAGGGATGAGCTAAAAATCCCAGTAATAGAATAAACATGAGAATAAATCTTAAGCTCATGAGTTTTGAGGTATGACATTATGATATAAAAATCAAGGTGCATATAGAATCATAAAAAATAAACACGGGATCATATAAACATGAAATCATATAAATGTGGTAGAAATATAAAAAATGTATTTAGTACGAGTCATGGCTAACCACCAATCCAGTTTCCAATTGTAGTATGGGTCAAAGAAAAACCACCAATCCCGTTTCCCATAGTATCACTAGCCAAGGCTAACCGCCAAGACTGTTGCACATAGAATTTCATGAGACCTAATGTTACTTAGTAAATTGGAGTGCTATCAGGGAGCACCCATCTTATCAGGTTAATGAATATTATTTCCTCATAAATAATCATACATAATTCAATCATACATACGTAAGGGAACCCATGGAGAGAAATTGTTATCACATTCATGAAATAATAAATAATGAATGGCTGTGTAATAAAATAATCCATGAGAGAAAGGAATTAAAACACACATAGACATTAATAAGGTAAAATAGGCATATATCATGGAAATTTATGTAAAATGGGATGTGACTAAATGTAAGAACCATATATAGGAAATTCTTAGAATTAAAACATTCTAGTGCAGTTTTAAGGAAAAAACTAATGACATTTTAAAATATAAAAGGGAAAAATATTTTATATAAAACTAGAAGTGAACTAAGAAGGTTTTTATAAAAAAAATACTGATTTTTTAAATATAATGAATTCTTAAAACATGGTACATAGTGCACATGAAGTTGGGTAAAAGTTGGGAAGTTCCCTTAAACCGAGTTTTCTAACTAGGAAGTATCGAGGAGGGAATAACATAAAATCTTGTATATCCTTGAAGGATAATGAGGTATGGATATTGAAACATGAATTTGAATAATATATACATATTTTATAGGTATTACATTAAATTAAATGAAAAATTCATTTGGGAAAAAAGAATGATAGTGAAACCTGATTGAATAATAGTGGTTCGAGTAGAATTCATTTCGGATTATTGACATGATATCAGGTGTACTTAAGAGGGATTAATAAGAGATAATGAGATTTATAATCTTTTATAAATCATGAGTATAGTATGGTGGATGTTTTTAATCTTACCCCATCACTAATAATTACACATAAATGGGCATAACATAGAGTACATTCTTGAATAAAAGTGAAATGGAGAGGACCCCTTAACATAACTCCGGTGGTGTTCTCAACATGTTATTGATAACCTGAATAAAAAAAAATTTGTCTACTGATTAATAATTATAGAAACTATTATATATTTAATTGATTTAGTATATCATTTCCTTGTTCATTCAAGTCCTTTTTGATTGTTTACAAGGTTCAATTTCATTGTTCGAGTTTGTTTTCTTGCTTGGTTTTTAAGGATCGGTTCATGTTCAGATAAACACATATAATTAAAGTGGTTGTCTGAAATTGAATTTGTATTTTATTAGTGAAATAAAAGATATTACATGGTTATAAGTATTGATTTGTTTAATGGGAGTGAAGATTAATTATTATATAAAAACTTAGGGACAACTGTGTTGGTTAATCGGTGGTTTTGATTACAACGAACATGTTTTCCTTTATAACACAATACCATTTTTACAAAAGGATTAATGACCCTTAACTAGGATATTTTACATATATAATAATCTGGTTCAACCATAACACAAATGGTTTCATGGCCATAATGAAATATGATAATTGAAATTGATAAACTGTTTTCCTTGAATGTGCTAAATTAACAGATCTCAAATGGTGTTTTCATTTCTCTAAAATAAAAGTTGGGGAAAGGAGGAAGATAATGAATTATCCCATTAGTATAATATATTTACAGTATATGTATGTTACTGGAGATATCATACCAGTTTTGATAGGGATGGTGAGGAAAGAAACAAGAAAATAGAAGAACATAAAAGAAATAAAAGAATTGGATAGAGGAATTTACCTCTTGTGTTTAACTCTTTTGAAATCCTCTTAAAAGGAGAATCCTTTAAATTTTGAAGATACTAGGGGATGTTTGATGTGGGGAAGGATCTTGGGAGATTATTTTTTCAGAATATAGGAAAGGAACAAGGCTTTAGAGGAGTGAAGAGAAGTGGTAAAAATGGGTTGTATTTATAGTGGAGGAGAGGAGGGTTTTCATAATATTATAATAATTAGTTTATTTTTTCCCATAAGACAATAAATAGTGACTATTACTTGACCTATAATAGTAATAAATTCATGTGAGATTGAACCAATGGTCATTTACATCATCCATGACTCATGAATGATGTAGAATTTCATGTTTTATCATTTATTATGATTTAACAATTTTACTATTCATCAAAAATTTCACTTGCTTTAAAAAAATCTCAAAAATTAACCCTACCCATTTTCTGACATGTATAATCCAAAAATGAAATCCATTTTTCTAAATATGATTAATTTAATATTTAATTTCAATGATAATTTACTTGAAAAAATATAGATTTTAAAATGTTTATTTCCTTTTTCCAAGATATAGGTATATTGTACTTTTACTTGAATATTATTTGTATACAATAATAGGTAAGGTTAATATTCATTATGATATATCACTATTAATATGGATATGTTACTATTCATAAAGGTAGGTTATTATTCACCAAAATTATGTTTTTCTTATCAGACTCCAATAAACGTACTAATCGCAACAGTGTATGTCAGATTTTCGAAATTCAAAACACAGAAGTGAAACAATTATGTTTAAATGTCACATATAACATAGTAATCCATTATGTTGTGATTTCTTGTGATTATATGAAATATTTATAAGAAAGGAATTTCAATTTATATAACATTGGTTCGTTACATGTATCATCCAAAAATCCAAATTCCTAACGACTGCACGATGTGTAATCCCCTTACACATTATGGGACATGTGAAGCCCATATATGTTAAAAACCCCCTATATATGTTTACGAAACATGCGATATTTTCTATTATATGATATGATCTCTTTATATGGTGTTTAAACCTCTCACACTGGGTATCCAGTTCATGACATCATCCAGTAGCCAGGACACATTTTCTTCTCCCATTACATGGCATTTAATAATCCATTGAATAAAAAGATATTTTCTAAAATGAAAAACTCCAAAAAAAATCATTAATTCACCATTAAAAGTATCCCCCCAATTGATTTTTCACAATTAATCATCAACTTAAAGGAAAATAAATGTAATGGTTAAAGAATAAATTCTAGAAAGATGAAGAGGCATTAAAATCTCCCCACTATAAATGTTTTCAGACCCATGAAATCTTTTAAGATAAGAGATTTGAAAAAAGGCCATTTATTCCTCATTAGTGACTACCACTCCCACATCTAATGACAATGATATCCACACTACCACTTCGGTAACTCAACCAAGGAGATATCAGGCACAAGATTAATATAATCTTTTCTCATAACATGGTAAGGATATACTATATTCCTCCACAACTAAGAATCATTAAAAAATCATGGATAGATTCCAATATATATTACATGTCCAATAGATAGGTCATCCTCCCTTGTCGTCTAATGATTTCAAAGGGGCCCACAAACGTTTGTGCCAACATACCCTACAAATTAAACCAATGATGTACTAAGTAAGGTGAAAATCTAAAAAAGACATGATCATCAACCAAAAACATTAGTGGTCAATGATGAAGGTCCATAGAAAATCTTTGATGAATCTTTTCCATGATAAATCACATCTGCATCAACTGCATCATATATGGTGGATCCTGAACAACACTCAACCCATCCATGGACTGATCTTCTGAATATGTCCAATATAAAAGAGATATACATGGGTACTAATATAAATACTCAAAGGTTTCTATATTTAAGAAAAAATTATATATATTGTTATAGGAAAATGTGACCATAGGGAAATGATTTTCAAAGATCATCTCAAGTCATGAACAAAAACATGGGGAATATCCTCTAGATCATAGATAATCCTCTCTATCTGTCCATTAATATCTGGATGATAATATATTCTAAATATTATACGGGAACACATCACCTCTTGAAAACCTTTCGAGAACCATGATTTGAACCTCATTTCCCTATCATAATCAACTTTAGATGTATCCACGTGAAATCTCACAATCTACCAAAAAAAATCATCAATCTATTACACATTCATCATCTCCTAAATAGGTAGGAAATAATATTATTTTTTGATTAGATAAATGATCACCAAAATCATATTCTTAACACTAGGAGTTTGTGGAAATCCAATGATAGAATCCATGGAAATCTCATCCATCATCCATACTAGAAAAATTAAGGGATGAAACAACACCACAATTTTCTTCTGTTTGGCCTTAATTATCTAAAATGTACGGCATCATGATACCAAATCCACAATCAAACTTTTCATCCCTTTCCAATAATACCAATGCCCAAAATCATGATATATCTTGGCATTACATGGGTCTAAAGAACAATAAGAACACTAAAAATTATCTAATAAATCATGTCTTAGGGAAAACAGAATAACCAAACAACTTCATAAGCATGAATCTCCATTATGAGACCACAACCACTTCCCTGAGGTCTCCCTACCATAATGGTTTTCACTAGAACTTTAGAATATAGTTTCAATATTTTTTCCCTATCAAAACAAACTCATCAAATGATGAGTTAGCTGCCACTGGAGAAATAATAACTATATACCAACCACATTACCTCTCAAGATAATATCATCAAACACACTTATTAGATATCATTCCTCAACTGATTCATTCCCTCCTTGTTTCAATAATGTTCTTCTCAACTCATTGATAACCACATTATCATTCCCATGTGTATAATAAATATAAAAATCAAAAGAATGAAGATATTTCACCCAAAATCTCTTGCGAAAATTAATATCCCTCTAAGTAAAAAAATATTTATGGTTATTATGATTTAAATATATCATATAACTATCCCAAAAGAGACAGTGACACCACATTTTTGAGTGCATGAATAATTTCTACCAACTCAAAATCATGGCTAGTGTAATTCTTCTCTAGAGGGATTTACTGGTGATATCCAAAATCCACCACATGTATCACCTACATCAAGACACATTCAAAACCCATACCCAAAGAATCACACAAAATATCATAACCTAATATCGATTTTAAAAGAATTAAAATTGGTGCTGAAGTTAACCACACCGTAAACTACAATAATGATCTTTAACAGTTTTCATTCAATTAAAAAATTACCATTATAGTTTAAAGATATCATCAGAGATGTGAGTTTTGATAATCCTTGAACAAATCAAATATAGTATCTATCCTTGCCCAATAATATAATTATCTCATTTTTTTTTGGGATTCTCCCAGGACTTAACTGCCTATACAATTTCAGGATCTACTGAGACACCCATCTTAGTTTTCACAAGCCCTGATAGCCTTACATTTTTTATCCAAGACTCATACCTGAAAAACATACCATACAGACAGTGTTCTTTAAAGGATCATAAAATGGTATACAATTGGTCCATGTGATGTTCCTATAAGTTAGAGTACACAAAAATATCATCCATGAACAATGTAAGAAAAAATTCTAGGAACCAATAAATGATATGGTTCTTGATATCCATAAACACGTCTTGAGATTTAGTTTGATCGAATGGAATAACTAGAAACTTGAAATTATATTATAATCTAATAAACACAATCTTAGGTATATCCTCTTTCAAACTCTCAAAAGGTGGTATATAGACTAATGTTTAATCATAGGAAACCAATTAACCCATCTAAGAAGATCTATTAGATCATCAATCCTTGTAAAATGATATTTGTTCCTAACACCACCAAATTAATATTTTGAAAATTAATACCAAGTTTGATGTTCCCATATACCTTAATATAATATATAATAGGAGACGCCCAAAGTGACATTATATGACTTGTAAATCCTTTATCTTATATGGCCTCAAGTTGGACTTTATGTTCCATCAAATCTGTATGTGTCGAATTTTAATACATCATAGAAATGAGAATCATTCAATGGATAAGGTCTATTTTAATCTTGAACACACATTGGGTGGTAAACTAGAAAAATCATCTAGAATGTCATTAGGGTTCCCACACACCACCAAAGTAATTCATCCACCAAAACTAGGGTAAATAAATCAAGAAACATATCTGACAACTAAAATGATATTTCCCCAACCTAAAGAACAATATGCCCTACTCTTCCCAATCTAGATTCAATCCCACCTTGGAAAACATGAATAATCCCACCAAGTGATAATAATTAAAAAAATAGTGATATCAGTCTATCTAGCACAAAAAAATTATCATCAAATCCATGATGATAATCCTGTTGAATATTTCAAGATCATGCACTAATAATTCCCACTCTGCTTGAATGAAGGATATCATCACCAAACACATGGGACATCTAAAACCATGTTTGGAACTATTTCCCAAATGTGTGGGAATATCACAAAATAATGTCATATATTCTAAATTTAAATGAAAAATTTCAACAAAAATTTCTGATATGAAATAATTATGATAACCTATATAAAAAATAAGATAACACCATAGATGGTGATATGATCACTGTACCTCTAACAGTAGAGATCCCTACATCAGATTTTCCTAGTGCACAATACACTGTAAAAATTCATCCATTCTTATCCACATGAACATATCTCATACCATGAGTTTTTGACCCACCACCCTTGAAAGTATCAGTGTGAATATGAAAACCCTTGGTGAGAGTAGATCATGCCATAATTTGATGAGTTATCACTTCCAAAAAATGATGTAGATGGCCTGACCATCCACAAATATGACATGTCTTGGGAGCCTCTACATAATTAGTCTTGGTATGACAAACCATTTGACACTGGTTATAGTCAACCTGATGTTTCTCTTTCAAAGCACATGAGACTGGTCTTAAAAGAAAAATGACCACTCTTACAATTCATCTTCAGGGGAGAAGTTACCCCTTGGTTTACCATTGAACAAAATTAAGATCCATCCAATCTTTTCTTCCAAGCTATGTATACCTAAACTATATATTCCTTGTCAACTAACTCCATAATGTTCTGAAGGAACATGTGTATCAACATCCACTAAATATCTGTCTTCGGTCTTAAATCAGACATCCAAGCCATCAGGTACACTATAGTGACATGTTCCAGTTCTAGATACACTAACTCAATAAAATGGATAGAATACTCTATAATGGTATGCTCCCCCTAAAATATGGTCATAGACTCCAATGTCAACAATGCACGCAATTCCTCAAGGTAAAACTAATCATTAAATATTTTCTTGAAGGAATATCAATTATGTTCAATGTGTAACTTTTCTTTTAGAATAGATTCCAACATTCTCCTTCCCAATCCCCTGAGTATATATGTGAAAACCCCAAGTTATAATCTTCTTGAGTTTTTAATAAATTTAAAAACCCTTCCACCCACTAAAGAAACTCCTCAGATTTTTAGGGTGCTTTATCACTATGAAATATGGGTTGATCCTTTATAGTAAATATAGAGACATGATCCACCATGCACATTATCATCCCCTTACTCAACTAACCTAGAGTATGAATGTTATGGATAAAAGAATCTAGAATAATAGAGTATAATATAGGGTCTTCGTACAAAATCTCTCTCAAAACCTCCTCACTCAGATTTGGAAGAGATGTTAACCAAGGATTTTTCTAACAAAATAAAAAACCAATTAGTTATGAGAAAAATTAGAAATCAGACAACTAACTTCAATTATTGATATCAATTGTTTTAATATTTATGAATTTAAAACAACCATGATAGTAATGAATTAAAAAAGGAATATATTAATTTGTGTAAAAATCTCATAAATTTCATTTAATTGACATGAGACTCCAATTCTCAAACCACATAAAATTACATGACCACCCATGGTAACTCTGTTTCAATCACAGAAGATAGTTGGTCATGCCCTTTTTTCTACAAAAACTATATGAATTATATAGGTCCTTACTCTTGTTTTCCCAAATCACAAGTATGAACTCATTTAGTTTTAAGACACTCTAGGTTGAGTATCCCTTTTATACCACATTATAAAAACCAACCCATGTAGAATAGACAAGACACCTTAATCGGGCAATCAATTAATATAGGTTAAACAAGATAACATAAACTAGTCTCGAATATATGTAAAATAAGGCAATAAAAACAGAGTATAAATTGAAATCATATGAGATACCAAAATGAAATAAAATCTATGCCAAAGTAAGCTAATATAGGGAGTATGTCAAATCACCATGTGACAAACAATCACCTATATACCAACCCAAACCGTATATAGTAATAATAAGGGAAGACCACATCTTGCATGATGCTCTTCCCATTACCTGAATCCTATAATACCACCTCAAATTTTTTTTGAAGGAAAATGTAGGCTCCAACCAATGTCCCATTAAGATTTCACAATAGTTTATATACTAGGTTTAAAATCTTTAATTCACAAATTATAGATTTAAAAAAAATAGTTTTAAAAATTATTTTCATGAATTAAATCCACTTGTAAATCATTTTCAGTTTGGTTTACATTAATGGATTTCAAATTCTCTAAATATTAATATGAAAAGTAGAAGTGATAAAATAGGAAATCATTCAATACATAAAGTGGTAAAAAATTGATCACACAACCATGAAACAATCTATCCTTTGATGTTATATTATAAAACTCATATATAAAAACTATGAGAACTAGTCCATTATAAAAATATCATTTCATAAATAACCATAAATGAAAAATATGCTCAAATTTTGGGCTCTAATTTATTAGAAACTATATACTAGGCACTAAAAATCATAAATATGAAAAATTTCAGATCCAACCAGTATCAAGTCTTATCGGTCGATATCAAAAAAGGTTACCTCATAGTGGTTCTATAGAAACAATATGTCTGCCCACATATTTTCTATAATGACCCAAAGATTCCAAATGTGAAATTGTCACAATTCATTTTGGAATCATGGTCAAAATTTCAAAAATCATTTTCAAATAAATTATGATCCTATTTTGAGATTAAAAACCCATATCCCAGTCAAAAATATATATATTCTCAAAGAAAACCTAATTATTAAACAAATATATTTTTTAAGAAATCTTTTAAAACCACATATAACTTCTAATAAATGAACATCCCAAATTAATTTATCTGTAAAGATAATAAATTTATCAAATTAACCCACTATATAGAAATAAATTCCTCAATAAGGTATAAACATAGGTATTCTTGAAAATATTGATGAAAAACCAATAGAATGACCTTCAAAAGAAAAGGAAAGTGAAGACGCTAAAAAATATCAATAAAAATAGTATCTGATCAAAAATCTGAACACAACTATTTCCGAAACCATCTTTTTAACCAAATCCATTGAAGAACAAAAAGGATTACGTACCTAGGGAGAATCAATCCAACCACACACGTGGTCAATCACAAAATGAAGAAACTAGAAAGGGAGGGAATCACTAATAATCACCTATGGAGAGACATTTAGTTAAGGGAATATATGTATTCAACAAATAGAATAGGAAACCACTCATAAAACACCCTAAAATCACATTTCATGGATATTACATGATGTGTAACCCCCTTCCAATTTGTGTAATCCACAAATTTATATATACACTGGAACACATGTATCCTTTTTATTAAAATTTTATATTTTCAATTATATAATTTAAAACCATTATAAGATATATAAACCACTCATGTTGTGTATCCAGTTCTCAAATTATGCACGTTGGCCATTAGACGGCATGTAAAACCATTTGACGATGTGTAATTACCCATTGGTGAGAACAAACTATAGGTTTTAAGATGAAATACTATAATAAATCCTTAAATTCAACATCACAAGTATCCTCCAAATTTCCTTTTTCGGTAGTACTCATCCAATTAAAAATTAAACTAAATTAAAAGCATGAATTATACCTTAATGAAAGGTAATTTGGAATTACAATTATTGATTTCAAAAAACCGAGGTCAAAAACTCTCAATAGAACTTATTTCTTTATTTGGGATGGTTTCTTTAATATGTAAATATATTTGGAGGATTTCACATAGAACAATGGTTCACCTACTCAAATAGCCAATGCTTAAGTTATCATTACCAATCAACTCATTTTTCTCCATATTAAATTCCTGTAGAAAATAACCATCTCAATAAATTTGGATTTTTTATTATTTCGACTACAAAAATTTAATGGTATAATGGTCAATAAATACCAATAGTATAGAGCTTAACTAGTATCACTAAATACTATCTAGATAAATTAGTATATATATATATTCTAACTCTTATTAGATCTATAATTATCTTATGCTGAGGATAGATTTTGAGATGAAAAATATTTGGTATTCTCTCTTCATTACACTTGTTCACTCAAAACACCCATAAATATAAATTAGATGAATGAGTTATAATTTAAAAGGATATTTCCTATAAATATATTTAGATAATTGATGAATAATTAAATTTTTTTCATAACCTTAAAGGCCTCTCAATAACTCTCTTTGAAGACCAAGTGAGAAAAATTTGGTACTAATCTAGGAAAGGATGAGGGTATCTTGTTTAAATCCTATATAAACCTCTTATATAATCCAACATTTTTATATAGATATCATATATCCTTAATTATTTTTAGGTATTTAAATGAGAAAATAACAACTTACTTTGACTTATTCACTTGGATCCCATCACTATACACTACATGTTCAAAAAAAACAACACTATCCACCAAAAATGTCATTTTTTAAAGTTTATAACATTGTTATTCTCAATGTATGTTATGAAAAAAGAATTAATAGTAATAAAAAATCACTCAAAAACGGATTAATACTCTATTAAATCATCCATATAAACCCTTAAACTACAAAAAAGTATAGAAAAAAGTAGGCTTCTTACACCTTTGAATGGTGTCCACAACATCACATATTCAAAATGGAATCTATTATAAGAAAAATTACCAAAATGAAAATTCAATATGGTATTTTATTGATCAACGTTTGAAATTTCAATATAGAATTACCATAAAAACAAATAAAATTTGTAGTGAGAAAACTTTGTAATTATCTTAAGAATCTGGTCAAGGAATGTAAGAAGCAAGTGATATTTTAAAGTTATGTCTTTCAGTGTCCTCATGTGGATACACACCTCCCACTTACATGGATGTATAACCTGGAAAACCTCTTATATATTATTATTTATAACAAGGAAACTATATTTTTTAGAACTATTTATAATAGACCTATCAATTGGCTCCTGAAAATTAGAAATATTATTCTTCCAGCAATCAATGTTGTTACATATTTCATAACTACCTCTAAATTATTTATATTGATCTTCCCTCAACACATACTAATATTTTTTTTAGTATCCTTTGAAAAGATGTTACATGTTCATAATGAAGGAAAAAATAAATGGTAGGTTATATTGGGTCAATCATAAGTATTTATTATTCTATTTAAGGAATTCAAAAATTTGATTTTCTTGGTCTATGGACAACCCTTTAGCAAAAATCACATGAATCATTTTATTCTACTCTAAAAAGAAATATATGTTATTATAAGGAAAGGGTTTTAGTTCTACAGTATGTGGTATATTTGAAATTATAATATAGGGTTTTATTGAATTTTCAAAATCTAACAAAACTCTTAGAAAATTATCAAAACAATTAGATTTTATATTTACATATGTAAAATTAATCTATTCACCGAGTTTTGAAAAAGTGTCATCTTGGATAAATTTTCCAAATTTAATGGGGAAATCAGGATATGAATTAGTATCAATATTTTCAATAATTTAATAACATGATTCATTTGATTGATATTCATATTTAGTAAATTATTTTGGAAATTAATAATTATACATAAAATATTCTCATCATTTTTATGCAATCAATACAAAAAATATTATTTTTAGAAGGCTCACATGAAAAATTAATAGCATTCTAATTATCATCACATCAAATAATATAAAAATAATTTAAATCCTTTTTAGTAATAGAAAAATATGAATTTATAATAGAATAAAATCTTTTTCCATAAAAAATCTAATATTTTAATACAACTTAAATCATGAATTATTATATAAGGTACACATAATAAAATCATAAAAGTTCATGGGGCTAAGTGGATTTGGTAAATTATTTACAAAACACAAAAACATAATGCATGGGTAAAAAACCTAATTTAAAATGATGACAACATGACCTCAAATTTACATCTCCCTTCTAATTAATAATTGGATAATTTAGGGACATATGTAAGATAATGGTGATATATAAATCCTAGTAAGGTAATAATTAAATAATGGAATATATTAAATTGTTATAAATGAGTCGAACAACATATTTTTGTAACATATGAGGAGTGATAATCATAAACATGTACATCAAAACATGATATAATATGATTTTATAAAGGAATAATGTGAATGTTTTAATAATATAAAACATTTAATCATGAACATAATCCAAGGATAACCTCTAAGATATTATAACATTGTGTTCGTAGGATAATTTACCTTGAAAATTAAATTTAATTTCATGAGATAATAATATTAAGAAATGCATTGGATGGATATATAATTTTTGGCCCACCAATAACATTCATATCATGTGTAAGAATTTTTGTTCCATGTGGATTATATTACATAGGAGAATTTTCATCAATTTTTATCCCATTATTTTGGAGTGTGTGTTATATATAATGAAATTAAAAATCAAGGAAGGGTTTGTAAATCTATTTTAATTTTATTATGTGGAAATGGTGATGGGTATTAACTACCCAAATGTTTTACCTGGAATATCGCTGGATAATTTCCCCAGTATAATAGGTGTATATAAATATACATTGAAGGGTTTAATGGGATTAATAAGGGGTCTTTAATTACTTTTAAATCATAATTATAGTTATATTTAACTGTAAAAAGATATTCCAACATGAAAAATTACAAAAAATTGAATAATGAAAAGAAATTGCTTGAATAATGAGGAAGGGATGATCTATTACCCGAATAGGGTGGTTCTAAAAGATTGGGAGTCATTTCTCAAGATCTCAAAAAACATTGGGGGAATTAGAGAGGGAGAGAGATAAGTTAACATTTTATTCAATGGGTTTTGAGTGAATAATAGTGGTATTTTGGGTGTGTATTTATTTTAAATTTTGGGAGAATTCCTTATTAATTTTAAAACATAGGTTTTTGATTCAATATAATGAAATAATAAATATCAAATGACTACCCAAGGATTCCCATTATTTCAACCAAGGAGTAAATATTTTAAATTTTCTATAAGTCTAGGGACATAAATATTTAAAATAAAATACTTGGTGATATGGAAGTTATTCATGCTCGTAAAGAATCAATATTAAAACAATAAACTATAATATTTATTTTGAATGATTTGTTAAGGATTTATAAAATTAATCAAACTTCAAAAAAAACATTTAGTTTCTAAGGATATACATAATTTTATCCATGTGTACACTTATATAATTTATTATATAATTTTTTATTTTCATTGATGTCATAATACATAGCATATATTTATACCATATTATATTTTGACCTAAAAATTTGACGGTGTTTGAAAATTATAAAATTTAACTGTTGTATAATTTATATGTGATGATTTAAAAAATATTATTTATTTAATAAGAATATTTCTATAAATATAAAAAGTTACACACTTAAAAAACCCCATTTTTTGAAAATCACTAGTTCTAATGATGATAATATTTTTATAACTATTATAATGATTATATTGGAACTTATAAAATTCTATTTAATTTTTTATTAAAATAAATATTACTCAATAATAATATTTTATTAATATAAAATTCATTTTAAAAATTCTACAATTCTTAAAAAGATTATCTTGATTAAAGATATAATTGTCCCAAGAATACAATTTTTATATTTTCGTATCAAAATATAATTTTTATAAAACACGTTATTTTATAATTTATAATGTAATAATAAAAAATAATAAATATAATCATTATATTATAAAAATAAGAAAATTAACTATTAGAGTATAGATATATACCCCTTGATTACAACTGTTTATACCCTAAGGGTAAGGTGTGAGAATGTGACACTTTTTTGGAGTGGTTCAGTGACCTTGGTTTGGGGTGTGATTTTGATAAGCTCGAAATTATCTTCTAAATAGTTTCTATCAATATTTTTTTGGAATATTTTCACAGGATTGATCATAGAAAAATACAAGTGATTCCATCTCCCTTTCAAGCTCTAAGAAATGGGATTCATAGGGTACAATCCAAATGGTTGAGGTCATCACTTATTTTGTCTATGTCAACTGGATTTCATCATCTCTCTTATTATATAATCTTCATAATGAGAAATTCATAAATACTATATTATCAGTGTTTATTATTCATATTGCCCTATTAAATATTCTATAACACAACATATAAAATAACAAAATAGAAAAATTAGTACATTCATTTTTCATAATGCCATTACATAATAAGAAGTTTATTCCTTTAAATTGGTATTTCATTTATAAATGTTAGGTTCATTACATTTTCCCCCCTTAAAATTTTATAACATAAAATTTTATTTCTGACACTAAAATAGATGAGGGTACTTCTGTTTCATCACCTCTTCTTGTTCTTTAATCGCCTCTTCAAACCCATGGTTTAACCAAAACACATTGAGCATGTGATTTTTCATGATTCATAAAACATTATATTTATGATCTAATGTATTCACTTGATTCCCCTCATTTTATAGCACAATCTATAGGGTTAACACCTCATGGTTTATTACATGTGAAGTTTTATATGTTCTTTGTCAATATATTTACATATAACACATCATATACTTTAGATAAGTTAAGTGGGGGTGTTATTCGATAGGGAAAAACTCTAATGAAATCAAAAATGAAAAAGGGGATGATTTATATTGGAATAATACTTTCCTTATTACCAAACCTAATGCATTTATTCCATTATGATATATAAAGGAATAACTTATCTTTGACCTCAATTTCAATGTCTCATCAATGATTATTTTCATATAATTTATATAATATTTGTAAATATTTCTTATTATGTTGAATCGTGTGATCCTTCTCCATCATATCGTGGATAATATAAGATCACATAATCTCTCTAACTTCATCCCAAAATGTAAGTGTTTGAATAATCTTACCATTTAGTGAATCATAAAGGCTATTTGAATGTTATAATAGAAAATTTTTTTATATGTGAACTCAAACTATGGAAGTTATTGACCCCAAAATCCATGATCAATTGAACATGATATCAATATATCTTTTAGATTTTTACTTTTTATATCAGAATAAACATCTATCTGAGGATGATAAGCTATATTTAGACATAGATTTTTTATTCCATTATTAATTAAGACTTCTCTAGAACCTCTAGGTAATTCAAATTTCATAATCCAATATAATGATGAGGGAAACTTCATATTTTCTTTCAACTTCTATTATCTATAACATGGAGAGTTTTTAAGGAGATATATATTCCTTGATATAATTGAAATTCCATTACATTGTACAATTATTTACTACCACATAAATAGAATTATTGTCTTTAGAATTCATGGGGTGTCCTATGAATAAATACAATGTATGTTTCCCATTTACACACTGTTATGAGAGATTGTGCTATCATAGCCTTATAAGTTTATCATTTATCATGAATTGTTGTCGTACAAATCATTGAGAGACAATTGCTACAATAATTTTCCTCATGTTATACCATAATTATTTTTTTATCTAAATCCATTTAAATATTTATTCTTCTTGGAAGAATTGATAAGGAGGTTCTATGTACAGTATATAGATGTCCTATTTTACGGTTGGTTTGGATGAGACACATATCCAAGTTCCAAACACAATAATCCAATATTTAGAAAAATTTTACATTGGAATATTCACTATAATTTTTTGTATCACCTAACCAGCTTTAAGGCCTCATTTATCCTCTCTTGTGTGTATGGTTTATTTTTAATTTTAGAAATTGAAATTTTGGAAACTTTTATTATTCCCATGTCCATCATTTTCATTTCCAATAATATTGTATCTCGTTCAATCCTTATTATATATAGAGTTTTGGGATCCATTCTACCTATATCCTCTACCATTTGTTTCTCATTCCCATAACAGAAATGGATTAAACAATTATAGTCTATAATAATATCTAACCTCCTCTATTGGTACATAATGAGCTCCATTAATGTGAATAGATACTTGAAAGATTTTATGATTAAAAAAATGTGACAGTTTTCTCGATTAATTTAATGGGAAATAATATTCATTGAAATGATAAATTCAACTAATTTTATATCAATCATTTGGTTGTTCTTCTCATGTATACTTAATTAGTGGGTGGAATAGTCTATCAATTTGTCAGCTCTAATAAATGCACAACCTTATATATTTTGGGATAAATCACTATTGATAAAAACTTTATCCCTAATTGTGGTTAATCTGAGAACATGTGTTGCGAATAGCCTATTATTTCACTCTTTAATGTTCTCCTCAAAATAATCAATATTGAATAAATTTAATCCCTTAATATTAATCATTGTTAGTGGGAAAAATCAATATATTTTCTCAAAAATTGAGTATAATACCCATCTAATCCAAGGGGTCTGTTTATTTTGTTCATAGATGTTAGTCTTGGACATCTTTCATATGCCTCGGTTTTTTATGGATAGGCAGATAAATGTTTCTGGTTAAAATGTTACCCATGAATCTTTATTTCATGTTCCAAAACCCCCCATTTAATACACTTTTCATATAACATTAATTTACATATGGCCTTAAATAAAAAATTAAAATGATTCTTAGGATCCTCCTATCTTTGGGAGTAGATACGAACATTATCTATAAATAATACAATACATTTTTTAATGTATTCCCTAAATATTTTATTCATAAAATAAATTTTGATAGTTTGAGCATTAATGAGTTAAAAATAAATTAGTATGAACTCATAGTTCCTATATCTTATATGAAAAAAATTATTGGTGATATCTTTCCTCTTCACCATTAATTTATAATATCCCGATTGAAGTGTTATCTTAGAGAAGTACTGGGATCTACATATCTGATTAAACAATTTGGAAATCCACAGATAAGGATACTTGTTCTTTATCATGTTCTTTTCTATATCACAATAATAAATTCATTGGAACATTGAACTATCCTCCTTATCAATGAAAATCACCATTGGATTCCACAATTAAGCATATGGGAATATAATCCATTTGTCCAAACTTCCATGTACGTTCTTATTCAGATCCTGACGTTTAAAAATAGACATTCTATATGGATTCTCATATATTTTAAAATCTATGAGTAACATTTTGATCGAGAAATCAACCTCTTGGCTTGGTGGTATACCAAATAATTTTTTTTGAAACACATTTGCACATTCCCTCATAGTTTTTATGTCATCAATGATGATATTTTCCTTCTTAATAATCATTTAATAAATATATTCTTTCATAGAATGTATTAATATGTATTCTTTAGATAATGACTCCAATGTATATTCATACTCCTCCTTGTACTATGTAGAATAAAATAATGTATTTTGATTTAAAGGGTAATTTCAATATCTTACAAAATTATTTTGACCTATATATGTAAAGCCAATCTATACCCATAATTTAATTTAATTATTGTAAAGGGGGTATCAAAATGTTCAATGGAAAACTATGAAATGTTTTTTTTGACAAGGGATGAGTTATATTATTGGGGAGTAGAAATTGAACCATTTTTGTGACAACCGGGTCCTAGTGACAGCACATGCACCCAGCCTTAACATGGTCGTCGGGTCCTAGCCAACCAGGTACCCCCAGTTGCCCCCGAAAACATGTGGGGCCCACCCAAGGGTCCACCCACATGCCTAAACGGGTCATCTGACTAATGACATTCCCCACAGGCCAACACATGTCCTTTCCAGGATGCTTTGTCCTCACTCACACACACCCTGGGAAATGTTGTTTTTGACAAGGGATGAGTTATATTATTGGGGAGTAGAAATTGAACCATTTTTGTGACAACTGGGTCCTAGTGACAGCACATGCACCCCGCCTTAACATGGTCGTCGGGTCCTAGCCAACCAGGTACCCCCAGTTGCCCCCGAAAACATGTGGGTCCCACCCAAGGGTCCACCCACATGCCTAAATGGGTCATCTGACTAATGACATTCCCCACAAGCCAACACATGTCCTTTCCAGGGTGCTTTGTCCTCACTCACACACACCCTGGGAATCTTCCCAGGAGGTCACCCATCCTGATCACTACTCTAGGACAAGCACGCTTAACTGTGGAGTTCTAATCAGGTAGGCTCCTGAAAAGAAAGGTGCACCTTGTTGTCATGAGTCGTATCATTTAGTCATTTAACCCTTTATCATTTGGGGATGTTACAATCACCCCCCTTTAGAGCACAACGCCCTCGTTGTGGGCCCTATAAGTCAACCCAGGTAGTGCACCACGCACTTAAGGCTGGGTTCCTCCTTTGATACCAAATGTGACAACTGGGTCCCGGTGACAGCACAACCACCCCGCCTTAACATAGTCGTCGGGTCCTGGCCCACGAGGTACCCCCAGTTTCCCTGCAGACATGTGGGGCCCACCCAAGGGTCCACCCACATGCCTGAATGGGTCATCTAACTAATGACAGTCCCCACAGGCCAACACATGTCCTTTCCAGTGTGCTTTGTCCTCACTCACACACACCCTGGGAAACTTCCCAGGAGGTCACCCATCCTGATCACTACTCCAGGCCATACACGCTTAACTGTGGAGTTCTAATCAGACAGACTCTCGAAAAGGAAGGTGCACCTTGTTGGCATGAGTCATATAATTTAGTCATTTAACCCTTTATCATTTGGGGATGTTACATTTTTCATCTTCTATGATAACTTGACTACAAATTTTTGACTTAGTATTTAAATGTTTCTACTAAACTTATTCTTTGTGATATAATGTATAGAATCATAGGCATATATGACATTTGAAGTTCTTGAATGAATGATAAGCGTATCCTTCAATACTTACATATGGTTTTAATATATTGTTTATGTAATTAAGTAGGTTAGAGATGGATATTTTAAAATTATTAAAAAATATAAAAATGGAATTTTATAAAAAAATGTTAACTCATAAATGATAGATGTTACTTGACCTATGAATTTCTAGTTTTCAATCTATGTTATCTACGTTTTATTTAATATTATAAAATTTTATTTGTATTTTTTTACCTTCATAATGGTATAGAAAAATCATGTAAATTTACCAAAGAAAATCCTCTTGGAGTGTCAACTTTGGTGAGTATAAAAACACATATATATTTTGAACCATGTGATGATTGAGTTGATTCCCAATTATCCCTTTTGGGGTTATTTAACCAAGGTATAACTATGATAGAGCCTTATCCACTTATATTATCTAGTCATATATTTCATTTCAATGGAACTACTTACTCTAAACTTTATAAAATAATTATGGATGTTTTTTTATGTTTATCCATATTAATAGGGATCTCAATAAGGTTTTATAATCATAATTCAAAAATATTACATGTTTTTATTCTTGTAAAAACTATAAAAACCCCTTTCTCAATACACCTTAATTAATTATTTATTCAATAAGAGTAATCCTAATACAATACATGAAGATCATGAGGTATAGTTTATTTTTGAAATTGGTTAAATATTATAAAAACATAAAATATAGGTGCAATATCATTATTTAAATACTCCACAACAATCCCTAAAAATTTCATTTGTCTTCTATAACCACATGGGAAAACATGTGGACTTATATAAAAAATGTGTGAGCTATAAATCCAAGTAATAGAATAATAGAAATATAGAAAAAGGTAATACAGTACATGTGATCCAAGAGGAATATCCAAGTAATGTAATAGGAGTAATAATCTTAAACTTTAACACCATACTATGATAAAAGATGATAAAATTAAGGAAAATTGGGAATGTGTAAAAGGCAGAAAACATGAAGCCATAAACCTAGGACGAGTATTAACACCATTAAATCATAACATTTTTTACTTACGATAACATCCCTTAAACCATAAATGGAACCTCAAGATATAGAAACATTATCTAGTGAATTGTATGTATAAATAATTCATGTCCTACCCATCACAATTATATCATATACATGCATTTTGTTCCATATTAATAATACAACATATGAAAATATTTCATTGGTTTTAACCCCATAATTAAGGATTGTGGGTTAATTTTATGTATGTCCTCAATAAATAAATGATATGTACATCTAGGTTAATACATTTTAGTGTATATGGGGGTGGGTAGTCACTATAGAAATTATTGGAATAGAATACCATGTTATACATTTGGCACCAAAATAGTTGCATTTAAATATTCATAAAAGGGTTTAATGGGAGTGAATTCATGTCACAAATTACTTTTAAATCATACATATAGTAATACTGTTGTGTAAAAACATATTCCACCATGAAACATTTTAAACCAGAAGGAATAATAAAAATAATTCCCTTGAATAAAAAGTAGGAAAAGATACCTTTCATTGGGAATGAGCTTCTAAAATCATGGGATAATATTAAAAGAGATTGGGTACACCATCATATGAAATTAGTGAGGCGCGTGTGAAAGTAAATTTTCTCTCAATTGGATTTTAGTTAAGAGGAGTGGGAGCTTTGGTTATAATTTAGAGAAAATATTGGGGGAATTTTTTTATTAATTTCTAAACATAGGTTTCGGACTAGATATAATAAAATAACCTAAATCACATACTGTAAAATGGGATTTTCCCTATGGTTTATTATAAATATGAGTAGAATTCAATAGTTTATATGGATAATAAATTAATAGAAGAAAATAATATCCTCAGTTATGTGTAAGTGAGTGATTTTCATAAATAATTATTTTTTAAACTATAAAAAATAATATAGGTTTTGGAGGATTAATTAAGGGTTTATAAAATATAAAAACTAAAATAAAAAATTTATTTTATATAGTAATTATAATTTTGGTCGTGGTTACACTTTATAGTTTTTTTACATCAAATTTTTTCTTTTAGCGTGTCAAAATACCTACTTTATTTAATTTCAAACAAAAATTGTTGATTACCTTAGATAATTATGACTTTTTCTTATTTCTAATTTCAAAATTAGAATTTCAAAAATTATATTTATTTTATCATAATAATTCTCTAAATATATGAATTTATAATTTTAAATAAAAAATCCCCACTTTTTGAAAAATACCACTTTTTATGATGATAAAAAATTTATAAATCCTATAATGAGTATATTTTTCCTAATTCAGTTATCTAAGAATTTATATTAAAATATATATTAGTTAATAATAATTTTTTATGGAAATATTTTTTATTCTAAAAATTATTAAATTCATCATTAAGAGTTCTTTGGTTGAAACCATTTATTTCCAAAACAAATTATATATTTTTTCATTGTATTAAGGTATAATTTGTATAAAAAATGTTATTTTACAATTTTTAATGTAATAATAAAATGTTTTAATATAATAACTATTCTATAAAAATAATAAATTTATAGTGTGGGTTGAAGATTTTAAGGAAACAACACAAACATTACAAATTCTACTGATTTTAAAAGAGATTTCTGTTTATAAAATTCCTAAGAATCATTTCTCTTCATAATGTTATATAATTAGGACTAACACATATATAGTAAACCCATAAATTATAGTTGGAAACATTAACCCAATATCAATTTTTATCCACCAAAAAACAATTTTTAAACAAAACACGACTTCCTTTAATGAATAGTTTTTAAAATTTTTATAATAATGTTATACGTATGTATACTCTTCCTTAAAACCAACGACAAAAATTTAAAACATAATATGAGTACAAAAATATCATTAAATGACATAAAATAATAGAAAATATTTGTCCATTGAAAACCCAAAAAAAACATTTTCATAAAAAAACATACATTTTTACCATAAAAATGAAATAATCTTTTCCAAAAGATCATTATCTCACTTTTTAAAATAAATAAATATTCATAAGAACTCATAAGTAGAAAATTAATATATATGTTGGAATAATTGGACATAATTTTCTATAATAATCATACAAATTGATAAATCAATACAGTGAACCACTATCTCCAGAGTACCCAATATATTAGAGGTTATAATGTAACCACTAATCCTTGGATTATCACGGAACCACCCATCAATAGATAATAATGTAACCACCCATCAATGGTTTATCATAGAACCGCTCATAATTGGTTTATAATATAACCACCCATAATCATAAAACATTTCTAAAAACTATAACATTCATATTAAACATGAAAACTTGCATCATAATATACTCATTGATAAAAAATAATATTCTATTTCGATATTACTTATTTTAAAAAACTGGACATGTACAATAGGGAAATTTTTCTTTTAAATTAACCATATAATCCTGAAAAATATTCTTAAAAATTTTATGGTGATATTAATTCATGAAAGTCTATTCATTCCACATATGTAAAAAACATTTTTTAAAATGGAAATTTAAAAGAAGATTTTTAAATGAAAGTCCCTTACCCATATCATATCACTAAATTTAGTGTTAATCAATTGAACAGATTATAATTATTCACTATAAATCTATATAAAACAATGGTAAATAAAACATAAGATAATAAAAATTCATTTGGCACAGAATCACAGCACAACCTAATCAATAAGTAAACGTTTAACCTATTGAATGAAAATTGGGTTAATAATTCTCATAGACTTTATAATGAGTTGAATCTTATGCACCATATAATTAATAATTATCAAATGAAACATTTAAAACAATGAATACAATTAATATAATGATATTATATATATTCTTGTAGTATATACACCACACAAAAGAAATATGTGGTGAATAAAGAATATTTTTTATATAAGTAAAAGCGAGGTGAGAAACACTTAACTTACACATCCCTTTAGTAATTCACACATTAACCTCATATATAATGGTTTAAATAATGTTATTAATAGATTAAATACAATATTAATATTTATAAAGAATATTATCATTATTTTATAACATTTTACAACCCATTCATCAATAATATTTCATTATTTTTATAGTTTCAGTAGTATTTGTTTCAAGGTTTCATGGTATGTTCAGGTGTGTGTAATTATGGATGTACTTATAAAATGGTAATTAAACACTAAAAGTGATATAAAATGGTATTAATTCAATTTTTAATGTACAAATGTCCTCATATATATTTTTTCTTCACTGTATGAGGATGATTCATTAAATTTTTATTTTATTTTGGTGGGTTTTCCCAAACATCATGAACTCATTTCATTTTATTTTATATTATGTGTATATATTAATTCCAAAACCACAGATTGATTATAACATTCCTATTAAAATCCGATTTAAATTGATTAATATTTTTATGATCACCCTTGAACATAGTAATAGAAACCTAATAAAATCAATGTTCATGGAGATAGGTAACCGCTATAATATGTACAATGGTTTTTCATCTTCAAATTAGAGTATATTATTAAAGGGATAGATGTAAGATATTCTAGTTAAAATATAACATTAATGTTTTTAAATTATATTGGATTTATTATTCACTTATTATTAATCTCGTTAGGAGAAGGTATGAGAATAAAATAATTTTTGAGTGGTGGTTTAAGTAAGTCACCACTTAAATATAACCTCCTTAAAGTACCACATAAGGATCATGGAATGGGTATTTTTGTGAGACTATAAAAACATATATGTTTATATAGTATATAATAGAGGTGTTTTTAGAGATTTTGGGATCCTCAAGTCTTTCTAAAATAAAGGTAGTGTTGAGGAGAGATATTTACACATAATGAGGGGTGGTTTTAAGTGATTCAATAATGATTATTTTATATTTAAATCCAACCACATTAAGGTAGAATTAATTATAACTAATTGTAATGATAATTAATTACATAATTTACTTTTATGGTCATGAAATAAATCAAACACCCATTTAAATTTTTTTATTTTTTATTTTTAGCTTTAACCTTTTAACTTTAACCCATTTCCTTATTTTACCTATAATACGGTAAAAAGTTTTGTACAACCGTAAATTTTTATGCCTAAAAATTAAATTAACTTAATTAATTATTAGTAAATTGTAATTTTATAATTTTAATCCATTTTACCATTTTCAATTGACATATTAGTGAAAATTAAATTTAAAATAAAACATACTCATGCGACAAAAAAGTGGGTTTTCATGAATTGTATTTTTCAAGAAAAAGATGATTTTATATTAAAAATATGATAACAAAAAAAATTATGAAAATAAATTAATATTTAATTTTAAAAATATATAAATTTCTTTTAAAAAATTCCCCTATTAAGATATATTTTAATTAATTAAAAGTTAATAACATTATATACTTTAAATGAGTTTTCAAAAAAAAAATCATATTTTTAAAACCATAAATAAACTTATTGTAAAATTAATTATCAATTTGATTAAAAATAATTTAATTAGTTGAAATGTTATTAAATAATTATTATTTTAATTTTAATAAAGTTCCAAACATAATAGTAATTTATAGTTTTTTAATTTATTAAAAATAAATGACATTATCAAAAAATCATTATTTTGTACTATTCATTGGGAACCAATTTTTTTTAAAAAAAATACAAATATTTCACCAAATATATATCATTATATTCTTATTTATGAAATTAGTATTAATATATGACATTTATTTCTAAAATTTCCAAAATGAAATTAGAATATTCACTCATAAAATGTAATAAAACCCATTTTTTGATTAACACATATGTTTTTTAGAAATCAAATGACTATCTAAAAATCTAGTACTATTTTAAAATTAATTAATTAATAAATTATCAATGACTATAAAATTTATATATTTCATAATTTCATTTATAAAATTCAGTCACCCCATTTTAATTTCTAGTTTAAAACATTTTCATTTAAATAAAAATATATAATGGTTATCTATGATTGATGTGGTGTATCTTTGGTAATATTGATCGCAGTGTTTTGTTTCAAAATCACAATATGTTATATTTTCCCACCTAAAAAAATTCACATGATAATTTTAACGTGGCTTACAAAACTATGGATTTTACTTTTTCAAATACCTTTGTTGATATCCCACAATGTAAAACAGATCAATAAAACATTCACATGAACAGTAAGACATGAATGTATGAAGGTCACCTGTGATAAGACATACTTGGTTTCCATATAAAAAAACATGGAAATTGAAGATAATTATAAAAATAAATTTTTTAATTATCTTGATATTCTTTCTTTCCCACTCAAGATTAATGATTCTTATACCATCTTTGTCATTCCTAATTTTTTTGGAACCTCAATGTTTGTTAATGGATGTATGATTTAGGAAATGAAACATATTTCTATCAATATGCTATTTTATTTCTAAGATTTATATATATTCTATGTATAATTCATGATTATGTAAATGTTATGATGTCAATGAAGAGCCTGGAATGATATAGTTCTCCAATGAATTGGGTAATGTGATATATAACATGATATAATGTGCATTATGCATAAACATGGTGATATCTTTGTTGACAATGATGATGTTATGGTTAAACACATATGATATGCATGAACATAATGATATATTAGTTAAAAAATATGTCGGTTATGTGACCACTAAGTCATGATGTTTCATTTTTTATGAATTTCCACATTTCATGCCTTCACTTATTTCATTCTCTCATGATCATGATGATGATCCCATGATTATATTATTATGACGATGATTAGGCTCACCCTTGTTATTTTGATTCACATTCTTATATATAAAATTATTGATATTTTAGATCCCCATTTATTTTATGTATATCCTTAGGTCACTACGTATAATAAGGATATAATTTGGGCACTAATAATTGTGGGAAGGTGTTAAATTAATGTTTTTTATTATGTAAATTTTTTATTTGTTCCATTTTTATCAAGACACTAAACCTTTGGGTCCTGGTTTTGTAACACTAAAATATTGTTTATCTATAATATTAATTAATATTAATGTAATAAAATATATTTTCACTATATTAGAGATCCAAATGGCTTGATATGAGTGAATAAATGGGAGGGGTGAGTGCCTTATTATAGTGGATGAGGACTGGAATTCTTTTAAATCATTGAAAATGGTGTTCTACCTACGTTTTACATATGAAAGGTGTCTTCAATAATGGTTAATATCTAATACATGTAAGGAAATGGTTGAAATATGGCTATCCAAAAGCTTTTGTAAAATTGGTTATGTGATTTTGGTCCTTAATTATAAAGTTTAGTCCCTTATTATGCTATTTTTCATTATAATCATTGTAATTAATTCTAATCACTTTCACTAATATTTTTAGTCAAAAAATAATTTGACCTTATTATAAAATAAATTGATCTAATTCAAAATATATAATCCATTTTTAAAAATTCAAATAACTTAAGCGGAAGAAATTAATTTAAATTTAATCACACAGACTGGACGAGAAAGCATGTTTTTTATGTACAAATGTTTTATGGAATCGTATGTTTTTATATCCAATTTCAAAATTAAATTCATTAAAATTAACGAAATTATATTAATTTATGTATAACTAATCTAATTGACTATTAAAACCAATGAAAAATAACTTATCCTTATAAATAAATGAGATTCAAAAGTAGTTTTGAATTATAATTCAGTATTTATTACTTTTCAATGAAAAAGGAAACTGCTCAAAAAAATACCATTATATCACCATAACCTAATTTTTATGTTTCTAATTAAAAAATGTATTTTATTTTGTCACATTAAATTTAAAATTGTTCCAAATTTTATATTTAAAATCGGTGCTCCATTAAAAGGCGGTAAAAGTGCTTTTACAAAAATATAAGTATTAATGTGTAAAATTGTCATTATTCTTCTCTCATGCCTAATCAAATATACTGGAAAAATGTAAAAACACAATATTGGTTATATGATAGAATAATTTAATATATAAATTATATATAAATTTTATAATTTAATTTAATTTGGAAGGAGTGAATAAATTGTGTTTTGTTTAAATCGGGTGTTGCGTGCATTGCAATCTGACTCGATATTTCCTGTTTTGCAAGGTATCAGTAAAAATACTTTTATTATAAATGGATAATATGGTAAATTCATGGGTTTATACATTCTTTCATCCTAAAAAAATTACACAATTTTTTTTTGGTATTACCAACTAAAATGATATGGGCAGTTCTCTTTCATAGAATCATCTAGTTCTCATGTTGCTTATTCTATTTTTTGAATTCTTTAGAGTACCTCTACCAGAAAAGTCATCTGATTTCTCAACACCTACCTTCTTGTATCAATAATCTAGACATTTTTTTCATAGTACGAAACAGCCAATTCCAAATCTACGTCATCAGCTTTGACTGCATGAGTTGGTCTGGCATGTACTTCTATAGAAGATATTTGTGGAAAACATGTGAGTCTTTGAGAGATTTGGAAGCATTTCGAAACAAAAATTAAGAAACCCAACTATTTAGTGAATCTTTAATGGTCAAATGTATCTAGTAATTAGTTTCCCATTCTTAATAAACCATATAACACCCTACCATGGAGATACTTTCAAGAAAAAAGAATCTCCAACTTAGAAATCTAATTCTTTCCACTGATTATCAACATAACTCTTTTTCAAACATTGTGATGCTTTATTATAATCTTGAATATCCTTTACCTTTTATTCTTCTCTTTAACATGTTCTCATCCTATAATTTTCCTTTCACCATCTTCAACTCTACTATTTCAACATTGGCCATTATAAAAGGAGTATTTGATATTTTTCTTGCATCAAGAAGTTAACCAATGTAAAATTTCACTTCACTCTTTGGGGGATATCTAGGTAATTCCTAAAGAAATAAATTAATATATTCATGCACAATAGGTACATCATCAATTTTAATATTAAATTCTTCATTAATAGATGTTTTTTTCTCTTCTTCCCCAAAAATATCATTTAGTAGAGCTAATGGGGGTGGATCAAGATAAGGATAAGGTGATGGATATTCTTTTCTAAATATAAGAAATTCTACATTTTCATCACAAATAATAATTTCAATCATATTATAATAAATTTTTTCATCATATTTTTAGAGTCATTCTATTTTCAATATTATATAAAAGTCAACCATAGGTATAATAACAAGGTATGTGAGTAAATCATGTTTATTTATATTAATTTGGAATACCTGACAAATCGATTTTCAATGAGATTTCCCTTAAGAGTTAGACTGATAACTCTATTATTAAATCAAAAGTAAAATTTCTAATTTCTTCAAAAATAAGTTTCATATAATAGAGTTTGATTTCCTAGATTCAAACAAAGCATTGGATAAATTTTTAGATATGATTATTGTACCTTCCACCACATCATTGTGTACTTTTACCTTAGCTGTTGTGAGTAAATAAGAAGGGAAATCGCCCCTTATATTCTAATGTTGTATATTCCCTTGACACTTAGAAAATTATATTTATTAGTTACCCATATCATTAAAATTATAGAACTGTAAATTATTGATTTGATTCTTCTACTAGCATTAATTAACCTAGTGATCTCTATCTACAAACATATAAATAACTCACAACCCCTTCAAACATTTCCCACCGTGTTTTTTCCTAAATTTTCACAATTTTGAAATCACCAAAACTTCTTACTCTTATTTAATGAATTCCCGTTTTAATGATCTTAATATAACCTCTTTTATCATGGATTCCCTTGAATATATTTATTCTATAAAATTCAATCCCCATCTTGATAGAACATAAAAATATTTATTCATATGATGAAAATTTTTATGAACAATTTCCCTTCGGAGATATGGCTTAAGACCTTCCAGAACGTTACCAATAATGTACTCTACGTAGAATATATAATAATTAGCATATATGGTTATCCTTGTAAAGGTATATTCATAATCTACAACACTTACTTCTTTGTTTCTCTTTATAATGAGTATATTTATCTTCATCTCAATTTGGTTATCATGAGAGATGTAATTATAAAAGAATGTATCCTAAAAATTAATTACATTACATGATTTCTATTTATTCTTCCTCTATAGTATTCTAGATCAATGATCACCATATATCAACATCAAATTGATGAAAATACTCCATAAGTGTAACCTCTCACATTTAATGACATCCCAAGGATGTAAATTCCCCTCTAGTGACATAATATATTACTAAACTAAAATTAGATTAGTAGTCCCACTAAATGATTGGAGATTATATCACATGATGTGATCCAAAATATGACATTCTCTCTGTGTAATAGGTTTCTCCATTCATATTAGGTTATTTATCATGACCTAATTATGTTTCCCTAATAATTTCATAATTTCTGCCATTCTAATACCATCTTTGTGGTTTTCCTCAATAGATAAATCTATACATTTTCCATGAGTATTGATATCATTCATCCTTCCAGGTTCCATTTCTAAAAAATTACATATACTGGATAAGCTCATAAAATAATAAAGTATAAATCCAAATATAGTATGAAACAAAACATAAATTTATATATAGTAAATCATAGAACCCTAAAATTTTGTTTCCTTCGGGACATATTTATTTTAAATCCTTCATATTCATTTGAAAATAAAATTTGAATTATCCGAAGAATATCCTAGGGGAGTGTCAAAAACAATGCACAGTAAGGCATGTTGTCATGTACCTAGTTAAGCTCATGTTAAGCCTGAGTCATCTTAACAGATTTGTTACCCATAGGTATATATATTCAAGAACAATGTCTACTTGTAGTATCTTAATAGGGATTAATTTATTTAAATACACACATAATTACTACCACGCCAAAATTATAGCATGTTCTTCTATACTAATCCTCAATGTATATATTAGCTTTATGTTCTCTAACCTATGTTTTATAAATCTACATTCCATTATTGATCATAAAATACATACGATAACAAATGTAATTCCATGAACCCAGATGATTGAAGCTGGTGCTTTATTTTATTATATTGGCATTGATATAAAATTAAAATCCCAAGGGGATAATCATTTTAGTAGTTTTGGAAAACAAATATTACATATATGTTACAAATATTACATTGGGAAACATAAAATAAAACATAACACATTAAAAATATTAATTAAATGCATCCTTGTAACCCATCCAAAAGGATTCATCTTTATGACTCAGGGGCAGGGAAAAAATAATTGTTAGCTCAAATGCTCATTAAGGGTAAATATATTGGAAAAAATAATTAATAAAAAAAAATAAATAAACATGGAAAGGTAAATAAATGAGAACTAAATACATTTAAATTATCAGATAATGAATAATCAATGTATAAGGTTAAGAAATTGAAAACACATGTCATTAAATCAATAAACTGGTAATGAAATGCGTCCATATGTTTTTTCATATGGTAATATGATAGACAATAATAATAAATGAAATATCTATGAATAAAATTCTTAATTATTGGATGTCATGTCTGAGGCATATGAAAAAACTATGTCATCATGACCATTTAGAAGACATTTTTAACCTACAAGTAGAATCAATTTGGATAACTTATTTTTCTAATGAGAACCTTTCAATTCCTTGAAGTGTTATATAATGTCAGTTCCCCACCCATTACTTCATATTCAATTCATTCCACATATTGAATAATTAATTCGATTTATACACAAATATTCTTTACCAAACATTAGTATTGAATAAAGAGTACACATTTATAAATATTTTATTAGTGGAAGATAAGTAACAATAAGTTTTTTAGTGTTTATTAATGAAAATACCAATAAAATATCATTAAAACATTATCGATTAAAAAGCAATATTTAAATAATTCAATGTGTCCCAAACCACTTTAAAACATTTGAATTATTATCCACAAGAAGGAATAACCTTAAATGAAACTTACAATATCATAATAAAAAATATATTCATTATATAAAATTTCAAAGGGCACTATATACAGAATATAATAGTGAATTGGTGAATAAAAAATAAGTCTCAATGAAATGTAAATTGACAAAAAATCCCTAACCTTGAGAATGAATTGTCATGTGTTTATTTATATTATTTAATAATAACATTATGTTAATTATTTACATTCTTCAAAAAAAAATTCAGGTTTATTAATAATTTTATTCCACTTATTAAAATGTTTTATACAACTATAAAAATAATTAAATTTATGTCGATTGTTTTTGACCACATTTGGTTCATGTGTAAAAAATGAATTTCGTAGGTTGACTATGGTAAAATGGGTCATTATATAAACATACATAAAATAATTATCATGAAATAATTATCAAATTTAAAAATTAATTATACTTCTAATTTTTTTTTGAAAATTTTCTCTGAAAAATTAACCAGTGTTACATTAATGGAGACAGTAGGACATTCATATGCATGAATAACATTCCCATTTTTCAATTATTGTTAAAGAAATATGGTAAGTAAAATTATGTGTTTAAATAATGATTATTAAATAAAAAATACAATTTAATTTAATCTAAGGTATTTATATATATAATTCTTGTGATGAAAATGATTTACACCGCATCTAGGAGGCGGTAGTTCACACATCCATAAATGAAATTACCACTTTGTGTGCGTGTGAAAAGGCTAATAAATTAAGTTTTATATTATATTTCATAAAGTTAATTATTTCATGAATATAATATAAATTTAATTTATTTCACATTTGATTAATTAAAACCATCTTTTATTTGTTTCATGTATAGTGAAAATGAATCACACGGATTTGAGGAGGTGGTAGTCCACACATCCACAAACAATGTTATATTATTTACCCAAATTGAAAAGCATAAGGGTAGGCATTATATAAAAATTTTAGAATCATAATTAAGTTATAAATATCATATATATAATATATAAATAGCTTTCAGATCATAATACCCACCATGACAGATGATAGAGTAATGACGAACAATCATCGATTCTCAAGGTGGTAATCTGTCGTACAAATGAATGGTAAGTTTGTTACCCATTTGATGGAAGTGTCTGTAATAGTTTTTCAAACAATTAACATAAAAAATTATTGGCATATTTATGATATTGAGTTTATTATTTGAGAATGGAATAAGAATATTTTTTTGGGTGGAGATTGAAAATAAAAAAAGAACTTGAGAAAGGATCTTACCTCTTCTTTGGGTAACTCCTTTTGGTTTTCAACAATTGTGTTCCTTAGATAGATTTATTACTAATTGGAGGCATATTAGATTATGGTAGAGGTTTTGGGAGATTAATTTAGAACATATTTAGGGAGAAAATGGATTGATATGTGTGAATAAATGGGAGGGATAAGTGCATTTTTATAGTGGAGGAGGAGTGACATTCTTGAAATTTTTGATAAGTGAATTCCACCAAGGATGTTTCAATTTAAATTGTGTAATGCCCCAACCTGAGAAGCCCGAATATGGTGGAATATTTTAATTAATTGGAATGATTACATGGAATCATGTCCCGATGGACCGATCAGTTTAGCAGTCTTGGAAAATAGATTATAGACATGAACATTACATTATACGTTAGAAAACTAAATCACACCATAAATGATCCTTTGAGAACGCCATTAATTCCCTATCTTAACCCTGCTTATCAATCATAATACACTTCTTAGAATACTGGGAAAATAACAAATAAGAAATGGGTGAGCTCAAATTCTCAGTAAGGGTAAACAATACAGTGGAAGATAACATAAATATTAGGCATGGTGAATATTTGAAAACAAATGCCTTTACAAATAATAATCATGTACTCATTATGGCCGGAATATAATCTGAGTAAATAATTCTATAATAAAACATAGTTATGTGTATTCTGCTAGTCGAATAACCACATGAACCATCAATATTATTTTCATAATGAGGGAATGTATAATGCCGTACATTCTGAAACATTTTGTCAAGGCCTTGACCAAGACATCTAGAAATGATTATGGCCTTCGAAAAAACTATATATAAAATTGGGAAAGGTCCCGAAAAAATCCACGTCTAAACTCATAAGACCTACCGATGCATTGAGGAACTATAGCAGGCTCCACAATCACTTACTAAGTCCAATACATTCCTCTTCTGAAAAGGTTGAAACATAATATAAACATTTGTATTAAAAATAGCATACGAAATGTCAATACATAAACCCTGAACCATAAATGGTATACAAATAACACATCAACAGTTAAATAAATTCGAAAACATTCAATACAATACTGAATAATTGTATCATAATAAATCAACCCCGATAAAGAATAATATCCATTAAAGGATGATGAAATATTTGAAAATGATCAGTAAAAATCTTTGAGAGAAAGATCCATTTATTCATGAAAACATTTAAAAGTCACTTAATTTATAAAGAAATCCACATAAAAGATATTTTTTAATAAAAGTGTCCCATACCTTATTGAAATTTTTTAAAGGAATTAACATTTTAAAACATTCATGTTCATATAAATAAACTCTTAAAACCATTTTTAAAACATGGACATTAATGAGAAAGGTTTAGAAGAATAAATCATTAAAACATTTAAAATGATGTTTTAGAAAAAATTCCCTTAAAAAGAATCCATTTGAAAATTATTTTATGAATCATGGACATTGATAATAAATATTTCCTAGTAGATACATACATAAAAACATCCTCGGATAATAAAAAGATTGTAAAATTAACCCTTACCTTGTACTTTCCTTTGGTCGAGGGTATGTTTGACCTCCAGTGTAATTACCATAGTATGTTATTAAATTATACCTAATCCATATTAATATTTATTATATCATACATGATTAATTTATTACATTATACTACCCATTTATTAATGATTTCCATGTCAAATTAACATTTCGGGTAATAGTCGCTTTCTTTATCATATGTGTTTTAACTTGTTATTGTTGATCGTATCATTTAGTTCATGATTTACATAATTCTATAATATAAAACATAATTTATATATCATATATATTTATAATATAAATATTTATAATAGATAGATATATGAAATGGAAAACACCGTTTATGGAGACGGTAGGCTGTACGTAGGCATAACCGCTCTTTCCATTTTCATATCGTATTGAATCGATGAAAGTGAATAATATATATGTAAGTACATACATAAATAAATATATATATATATTAAGTATAATTATTATGTAATATATTACATACTTATTAATAATATATATTTTTATAATCTTCGTTATATGGTGAATGTGTAAGTGAATCTCATCGCATCATGGAGACAATAAGCAGTACATACACTCGAGCGACGATGTCATTTTCTTAATGATTAAGAGGCATGGAATTGGATGGTATATTAATTTTACATAGATATTATCATGTTATTTGTATTATTTATATACATATTACTCATCATTATATCCATCCAAATAACATAGAGTTGATTAACAAATTACACGCCGGCGTGGAGACGGTAAGCCGTATGTACACACGCATGGTGAAATTATCATTCATAGAATGGATAAAACAATGAATATAGTTGTACAATATTTATAATAACAACAAATTATGTAGAAGATATTGGAGGTATTATTTTGGTTTGGGAACATCACTGAAAGAGGAAGTGGAAGAAGAAAAGAACTTGAAAGTGGGTGGTGAAATTATTACCTCTTCTTCGGGTGTTGCCTATTGAGTTGATCAAAAGGGCTCCATATGTTGGATTTATGATCAATTTAAGGACTCTAAGTTTATTTTAGGGATGATTTTAGGATATTTTGGAATGTTTTGGCCCAACCAAATGGATTTGGTGTTCTGATTTTGAGATAAGGGGAAGTCCCCTTTTATAAGAGAGTTAACGGTCACATTAGGAAAAGATTGAAATATTATTTTATAATAAATTAATTTTTGATTTATAATGGATATAAAAAATTTATTTCTATGATAAGGTAAGTATGGGTCTCAAAACACTCAAAAAATTGGTTTTATAAATGTTTAGGTCACCATAGTAACCTTATCTTTCAGATTTAACTCTTAGTTAAATAGTTTAACTTTTACCGTGTCCTCTTGTATTCTTACACTACATGGTTAAAAAACATACTCTAAACTACCGATAAAAACTAAAGTGTTTTATTATTAAAATATATAATATTTTTATGCCCTTTTTCTGAAACTTATATTTTTAGGAATATTATATACTTTAATAATATAATAGTTTTTTTTAAAACACATTCCTGTCAATTTTGACACTATTTAGTATTTAGTTTTTGTGAAAGTCATAAAGACTTTATTACTTAAAAAATATACATTGAATCAATCCTAACATTCAATATTCACCTATAAAATTTGTGTATGTCATAAAAACGTTGAAATTATATTTATTTTAATATTTATAATGTCATTTATTTGATTCTTTCATTAATATGGTAATTATTGCATCATCATTGTGTCATAAATAAATTTAATAATATAATGTCTAAAAATTATAAATAAAATAATATTATGTAGGAATTTTATTTATATTTGTAATTAATATTTATAGTCGAAATGTTAACTTATATAACACCGTGTAAAATTTTTTTTAGTAAAAGATATATGATTATGTCATTTTTGCCTTTACTTAAAATTAATTAATATAAAGTTTCATTATCACTCTCAAGTGGCTCCAAGTGGTCCCAAAATCAACCCATGGATGCCCATGCTAGGTACTGTAACAAAAAATAGGAATAGAACACATGTTAGGGTAATTTAATATTATTATAATAATATTTTATTACCCTTATGTACCAGATTTACCCATTAACCATGTTAATAAAATATTTACTGAAGTAAATATTCATAATGTATAAAAATAAAAGTTAATTATTTACAAAATTTGGACCTCATGATTCCAAATACAGAATACATTTTTCCAAATTCAAAACATTGAAGTGGCATAAATTAATTTAAAATTAATTACCGTTGTCAAAACAAAAAATGAGTTTTTAAGAAATAATAACTATCAAAAGATTAACACTTGTTTATGTTCTGTTTAAATGTGAAATTACAACCAATGACTTAAATTATATGAAATGATAAAAATTTAATCTAATAATACTTTTAATGCACTCAAATTTATAATTTAACACTATAAATTATTCCGATTAAAAAAGTTGTTTTTAATTAAAATTTTGTATTTTTCACTATTCATCAAAATATGAAAGTTATCAGAAAAGTACCAAAAAATTATCCAAACTAAATTTTTATGTCCCGATTCAAATAAATAATTTAATTTTATTAAATTTAATATATAAAAGTGTCAAATATTTTTTAAAAAAGGTTCTCCATTAAAATGTGTTAAAAGAGATTTTTTTGAAAAATACTTATTTTATCTAAAAATTATGAATTTGTTCTTATATTATGTCTAATAAACAAAAAATATATATTCTAAAATTATATAGAGTATATAAAATTTAAAATTCAGTTAATACTATTCATAAACTCTTTTTGAACGACTAGTTTGGTAAGGCGTGGTGCGCTCGAAGTCAGTGTTGCGTGTAATTCAAGTTATTGAATTTCTTTGAAGAGGTAACATACTATAAAATATTGGGGTGTTACATTCTACCCTCCTTCAATAAATTTCATCTTTTCAATTTGAAATTTTTCTTCAAAAATAAATGGTTAAAAATTGAATAATACCTTCATGGAAAACCCACATTAGAAATTGGGTTAATGAAGTTTAGTCTTAATAATATGGAAATGGAAATGAAAAGGTCACCACCATATTATGATCTTGATTAAGACAACATTAGTGGAATTAGAGACACATAATTGGAGGGAAAACATAAATATTTACATTGAGTGATTGAGGTCATCAATCTCAAACAAGTGTAAAATTGAGGTCTTCAAAGACATCAATCTATGATGATTTAAAATATCATTGGTTCAACAAAACATATGGTATTAGGATAACACATTATTGGTTTTAATATCTATTCCATAAAGTTTAATTATTAATTTATTCATAGAATAAGAGGGAAAACATATACTTGATATGTATACTATCATTTTTCAACTAATTCCTACCACAAACACAACATTCACTCCAAAAGATAATAAAATTCAATAATATTCTATTTATACAAATCGTATAGGGTTCTAAAACTATAGAATTCATAATTCATTCATCAGACTATCTAGATAAACTACATTATACAAACCAGGACGTCATATAGGCCAGTGGTAGCTGATCCACGCTTGTCTCCCTTCAGTTGTGGGTTCAAGTATCACGACCTTGCCTGATGTGACGGGTTTTCGCCCGACCTTCGGGTATTCCTTTTTATAAAAATCAAAAAATAATTTTGAGAAATTATTTATCCTTAAAAATAGTATCCAATGTCAAACATAATCCATTCTAACCTTTAGACTTATCCAAAAAACATCTGTCCAAACTCACAGTCCAAAATTTATAAGGAAGGTAAAACCAATGAAGATATCTTTTTCCCACATAATAACATGTGAATACCTTCATCATGTATTCTTTTAAAACATGGTTACATCCTCAATTACCATTAATCCTTATTTATTCATGATCCCTTATTCTTTATAGAATACTATATATATTCCTTATATAAATTTTTTTTAAATACTCCAAAAATGATGGAATAAACAAACCAATAATAAGTTCCAAGGTAGTTAAGAATATTCAATATAATTTATAAAAATAAACCATCTATTATTCCAATATCACTACCTCAGTATCAGGAACATATTTAGGTTTATCATTCCATCAACCATGTATTTTCCAAAAAATTTAACTTGTTGTTGAGTCACTTTTCATTGCACCATGTAATCTCAAATCCTCAACGAAATAGCTCTGCAGTATAATATTTATTCATTTCCATAATTCATATAACTAGTATATAATTAAAATAACACTCAAATGACATAATTCTTTAATATCAATATAATAACACTAGTCATTACTCTTCATCTATGGTAATATCATTACATGATTATTATCCAACATCATCATTTGTCGTATAATCTGATAATTTTGACATAAATTTGTGTAGTGTCTCAACTCTTTATAGATGAATCATTGTAAATTTGAAACCTTTTTCTAAACCTTGCAATCACGTACTCGGTGTCCTTTTTCTCCACACTTATAAAAAACTCTCATTCCCTTCAAGCTTTTACCATGGAGATTCTTTCCATAATTATCACATATGGGAAAATCATTCTTTACATTATTCCCTTTATCCATCTTTTTCTCTACCGTCCTTTTCTTCTTTGGCTTCCCTTAAAATCCATAGGACTCAAAAAATTCATTACTTATCTTATTAACACATGATACTATTTCTTCATATGATTATAATACATGGAAGACTATATCATTTATAAATTTTGGCTTAATACCATGAATGATGTTATCCTTATTACTCTTTGGATCATTAGTATTTTTGGAGTTCTCATTCCTTATACTAGGCACCATTTCTAAACAATGGAATACACTAGGTTAGTTTATCAATCACAAGGAATAATTCCAAACATGTAAAATACCTAAACTAAATTGAAAAGATTATTCATATAATTTATAATCATAAAATGTTTTCTTTGAGAAGTATTTACTTCTAAATCCTTTATAATGGATTTTAAAAAATGTTAATTTTCCCAAGTATATATCCTAGGAGTATCGTAACCAAAAGTGTAACATGGCCTGTTCCCGTGTACCAAGATACCCTGGGTCAGGCCCAAAACTCCTTGTCAGAGTTTTCACTCATATGTACATCTGTGCCAGAGCCACCATTACCTTCCTGTATCCCGACAAGGATGTATTTCTTGAGAAATTCATGAAATATAAACATTAACAAAATTCTTGGAAGTTCTTCTATACTAATCCTCAAATTTTGTCTTATGATAGTGTTCTCTAATCAGAGTTTTTCTAAATCTAGTTTCCATGGTATGTACAAAACTTCCTCTGATACCAACTATAATAAACCGACCCTAGATTCTCGGATCTGGTTCATTATTTTAATTTGTTGGCATGATTACAAGGAATAAAGTCCCAATGGAATGATCAGTTAGGCAGTCATGAAAAATAGATTACATACATGAACATTACATTACACATTAGAAAAGTAAAACAAAACATAAATAATCCTTTGAGAATGCCATTAATCCCCTATAATAACCCTACTTATCAATCATAATACACTTCTTGGAATTTTGGGAAAATAATACATAAGAAAGGGGTCATCTCAAACGCTCGGTAACGGCAAGCAATACATCGGAAGAAAACATAAGAATTAGGCATGGTGAATAATTGTAAACACATGTCGTTATAAATAATAAACATGTACACTTTATGGTAGGAATAGAATATGAGAAAATAATCCCATAATAAAACATAGTCATGGGTATTATAATAGTCGAATAACCACATGAACCATCAATATTATTTTTGTAATGGGGGAATGTATAATTCCAGAAATTCTGAATCATTTGGTCAAGGCCTCAACCAAGAAATCTAAAAATGATTCAGGCCTCGGACAAAACCACATAACAAATTGGGAAAGGTCATTGCCAATTCCACATATAATTGTCTCATGAGACTTACTGATGCATCAAGGAGTTATAGCAGGCTTCACCCGTCACTTACTATGTTCAATACATTCCTCATATGAAAAGGTTGAAACATAACATAAACATTAGTATTTAAAATAGCATACGAAATGTCAAAACATTTTCCCTAAACCATGAATGGTATAAAAATAAAAAATCTACAGTCAAATACATCACAAAAAATTCAATACAATATGGAATATTTGTATCATAATAAATCAACCTCGATCAAGAATAATATCACGTAAAGGATGTTGATATAGTTCAAAATGACCTGTAAAAATATTTTAGAGAAATATCCCTTTTTAATGAAATCATTTAAAAGTCACATAATTATAAAGGAAGTCATTTAAAAGATAGTTTTGAATCAAAGTGTCTCAAACCACTTGGAATATTTAGGATAAAATTAACATTTTAAAGCATTCATGCCCATATAAATAAATCCTTAAAACCATTTTGAAAACATGGACATTAATGAGAAAGATTTAGAAGAAAAAATCTTCAAAACATTTAAAATGATGTTTTTGTAAAATGTACATTAAAAATAACCCCTTTGAAAACTATTTTATGAAACATTTTAATGGATAATAAATATGTCCCTGTACATACTTACATAAAAATAACCTTAGATGATAATGAAATTGTGAAATTAACCCTTACCGTGCACTTTCATATGGTCATGTGTACGTTTAACCTCCTGTATAATGACCACAGTTTGTAATTAAATTATACCAAAACCATATTAATATTTATTAGATAATAAATTATTCACTTATGAATTTATTCTACCCATTTAATAATGATTTCCTTGTTAAATTAACATTTCAAGTAATAATCGCTTTCTTTATTGTATGTGTTTAAACTTGTTATTATTCATCTTATAATTTTGATCACGATTTACATACTTCAAGAATATAACACATGATTTATATTTTATATACATTTATAATATAAATATGTATAATTTATAGATATATGAAATGGAAAACACCATTTATGGAGACAGTAGGCCGTATGTATGCATAAACACTGTTTCTGTTGTCATATCATATTGAATGGATGAAAATGAATAAGATATGTGTAAATATATATATATATATATATATATATATAAAGTAGAATTATTATGTTGTATATTACATAATGATTAATAATATATATTTTTATAATCATCATTGAATGGTGAATGTGGAAGTGAATCTCAACGAGTCGTGGAGACGGTAATCCGAACATACACACGAGCGATGATGTCAATTACTTAATGATTAAAAGGTGTGGAATTGGATGGTATATTAATTATTCAGATAAATTATCATGTTATTTTCATATTTTATACACATATTACTCATCATTATATACATCCAAATAACATGGTGTTGAATAACAAATTACACCACGGCGTGGAGACGGTAAGTCGTACGTACGCAAGCATGGTGACATTATCATTCATAGGATGGATAGAATAATTAAAATGGTTATAACATATTTATAATAACATCACAGTATGTAGAAGGTACTGGAGCTGTTATATTGGTATGGAAACAATAAAGAAAGAGGAAATGGAATAAGAAAAAAACATAAAAGAGGGTGATGAAATTATTACCTCTTCTTCAGGTGTTTCCTATTGAGTTGATTAAAAAGGATCCTTAGGTTGACTTTATGATCAAAGTAATGACTCTAGGATGATTTTAGGGATTTTGGGAGGATATTTGGGATGGGGTTGTTGGAGACAAATAGATTTGGAGGTGTGATTTTGAGACAAGGGGAAGTGCGCTTTTATAACAGAGGTGAGGGTCACTTTAGGAAAACATTGAAATATTATTTTATAATAAAATCATTTTTGGTTTATAATTGCTCCAATTTTTTTTTTCAAAAATAAAGTGGGGATGGGTCGAAAAACACTCAATCAATAGGTTTTATATAGGTTTAGGTCACCATATTAACCTTATCTTTTAGATATAACTCTTAGTTAAATAGTTCAACTTTTACCTTGTCTTCTTGTATTCTTACACTACATGGTTAATAAACTAACTGTAAACTTCCATGAGAACATAAAGTGGTTCATTAATGGAATATATAATATTATTTAAGCCCTTTTTCCGATCTTTCTTTTTTTAGTATTATTATATTCTTCAATAATATAATATTTTTTTAAAAACTCATTTATGTCAATTTTGACACTATTTAGTATTTGGTTATTGTGAAATTCATCACAACATGGTTACTTAAAAATGATACATTGAATCAATCCTAACATGTCACATTCACCTAAAAAATTATTTTATGTAATAAAATCTTTGAAATTATATTTATTTTAATATTTATAATACCATTTATTTGATTCTTTAATTAATATTGTAATTACTACCTCATCATTGTGTCATAAATAAATTTATTTATATAATTTCTAAAAATAATAAATAAAATACCATTATGTAGGAAATAATTTTTATATTTATAATGAATATTTATTGTTTAATGGTAACATATATTACACATTGTGAAAATTGTTTTACTAAAAGATATATGTTTATGTCATTTTTTTCATTACTTTAAATTAATTAATATAAAGTGTCATTATCACACTCAAGTGTCTCCAAGTGCTCCCAAAATCGACCCAAGGATTCCCATAATTGGACATGTATCAACCAATAGAAATAAGACACATGTTATGGTAATTTAAAATTATTATAATAATATTTATTTACCCTTATTTACCTAATTTTCCCTTTAACCATGGTAAATAAAATATTAACTGAAGTAAATATAAATAATGTCTAAAAATAAAAGTTAACTATTTAAAAATTATTAAATACTGATTAAAAATATGGAATCCATTTTTCCAAATTCTAAACAAAAAAGTGGCAGAAATTAATTTAAAATTAATTGTCGTTCTCAAAATAAAAAGTGTGCTTTTAAGAAATAATAACTATACAAAGATTAACACTTGTTTAGATTTAGGTTAAATGTGAAATTACATCCAATTACATAAATTATATTAAGTGATAAAAATATAATCTATTAATACTTTAAAACCACTCAAATGTATAATTTAACACTATAAATTATTTTGATTAAAAAAGTTCTTTTTAATTAAAATTTAGTATTTTTTATTATTCATCAAAATATGAAAGTTATCAGAAAAGTACCAAAAATTTATCCAAACTAAATTTTTATGTCCCTATTCTAAAGAATAATTTAATTTTATTAAATTTAATATATAAAAGTATCAAATATTGTTTTAAAAAAGGATCTCCATTAAAAGGTGGAAAAATTTCATTTTTTTTAAAATACTTCTTTATTCTGAAAAAAAATGAATTTGTTCCCATAATATATCTAATAAACAAATAAAATGTATTCTAAAGTTATATGAAATTTATAAAATTAAAAATTCATTTAATAATTTTCATAACCGCTTTTTGAACGACTAGTTTGGTAATTGATGGTACGCTCGAACTCAGTGTTGCGCGTAACACATGTTATTGAATTTTATTAAAGATATAATGTACTATGAAATATTGGGGTGTTACAAATTGGATCCAATAATATACCATATTTGATAAAAGGAACTAGAAGGTAGAATTATGGCCATTAAATATCTTTTTGACAAGATTATAGTTATTTTTTTCATTATGTTTAATGTTTAGTGCATTATTAATATAATTTTCCTCTTAATCGTCATAATTAATTTTAGTCACTTTTAGTAGTATTTACAATAAAAATCTATGTTGAAATTATTAAACAATATAAATTATTCCAATTACAAATATGGAATCAATTTGTTTTTAATTTCAGTAACATAAGTGGAAGATATTTATTTAAATTTAATCCCATTGATGGGAAGAAAAATTGGGTTATTAATGTAAAAATGATCAACATTTAGTAAGTTTTTATATCCAATTTTAGAGTGAAATTAATTAAAATGACATAAATGGTTTAATTTATATGAAATTTATAAAATTTAACTTTATAACCAATAAAAACATGATTTAAACATAAAAATACAAAATACAAAAAATCATTTTGGAATTAAAATTCAGAATTTTTTAATATTAATTAAAAAATTAAACTTCTCAAGAAAATAAAAAAAACATTTAGGTTATAAAATTTTTGATGTTTCAATTTAAATAATAAAGTTGTTTTTGAATTATTAAATGTATAAATGTTCCAGAATTTAGATTTAAAATAGGTTCCCCATTAAAAGGAGGTAAAACTACTTTTACAAAATATAGGTTTTCATGTGTAAAATATGGTATATTATTATCTCATTCTTAATGTAAAACCCTAGGATTTCATAGTACGTTATCTCTTTAAATTAATTTAATAACATGCACGACACGCAACATCGAGTTCGAGCGCACCACTACTTACCAAACTAGTCGATCGAAAATCAGTTATTAATGGTATTCACTGGATTTGCAATTTTATATACTCCATATAATTTTAACATCCACATTATGTGTTTCATAGACATTATATAAGAACAAATTTTATTTTTCAGATAAAGGAAGTATTTTTTCACAAAATTCAATTTTACCACCTTTTAATGGAGAATAATTTTTTTAAATACAATATATGACAATTTTTTATATTAAATTTGACACAACAGACATCTTCTTTAGATGTGGGACATAAAAATTCAGTTTTGATAAATTTTTAGTGTTTTTCTGATAACTTTCATATTTTGGTGAATAGTGAAAAATACTATATTTTAATTGAAAAGAATATTTATATTCAAAATAATTTATAGTGATAAATTATAAATTTAAATGGTTTGGATGTATAATTAGATTATATTTTTATCATTTAATAAAATTATGTCATTTTAAGTAATTTCACATTTAAATTAGACATAAACACTTGTCAATATGTTGCTAGTTTTTACTTTTTTTAAAACCTGCTTTTTGGTTTTAACAACGAGAATTAAATTTAAATTAATTAATAACACTTATATGTTTTGAATTAGATAAAATAAACCTCATTTTTAAATTCTTAATATCAAAATTATCTTAGGGTGAATTTTTGATATTTTGCTGAAAACATTCATTTTTTAATGAATAGTGAAAAACACTACGTTATTGTTTAAATACGACTTTTTATTTAAATAATTATTTATTTTATATAAATTAATTTTATATAAAAATAGATATATAATATAAATATAATTTCAATTTAATTAATTAGAGTCATTTTATAATATAATTATATGTATAATATTTTATTGTACTTTTTAATGTCTTTTACCCACCTTTTAGGCACATTTGCAAATTTGCATAAAACGTAATATTAGAACGTATATTAATTTTATTTCAAATATATGAGAGACATGGTTGACATTATTAAGTAAAATTGGTTCAATAAGATGAAAATAATTTTTGGTGAATTGTAACTTTTGATATTTATTTACCACAGTTAAACATAAATAGGGTAATTAATGGTAAAAATGATATTATAATTACCCTAACACATGTAAAAATTCTATTGGATAAATTTATTTCGACCAAAATCAACCTTAGGTATAAAATATGATCTTTTTGGTTCACATGGATTAGATGAGGACATTTATTATTATATTATTTAAAGAATAGTTAAAAATGTTAAATTCAGAGTTTAATAACTAAACCATTTCTAATATAATGTTATAGATAAGATAAATTTGAATATAAATATTTATTAGAAAGATACAAATATTTCCTACATCATGGTATTTTATTTATAAATTTTAGGCATTTTATAATTAAATTTATATATGACACAATGACGATGTAGTAATTACCTTATTAATGAATGATTAAAAACATTTGTATTATAAATATTATAATAAATGTAAATTGAAACTTTTGATGTCATCCACAGGTTTTATAGGTGAATATGACATGTTATGGTTGATTCAATGAATTTTTTTCGAAGTAATCATGATGTTATGACTTTCACTAAAACCAAATACTAAATAGTGTCAAAATTGACAAAAATGAGTTTTTAAAACTAATACTATATTATTAAATGATATAATATCCCTTAAAATATACAGTTTAGAAAAATGACTTAGATAAGGTTATATATTTATGTAATGATCCAATTTGGGTTATCTAGGCATTTTATGGTATGTTTTTTAACCATTTAATCTAGAAATACAAGAAGACATGGTAAAAGTTAACCTATTTAACTAAGGGTTAAATATAAATGATATGGTTACTATAGTGACCTAAACATGTCTAAAACCTATTGGTAGAAAGGCTATAGACCCATCCACATCATATAATCAAAATAAATTCATTTGGTGCTATTAGAAACCGAATATTAGTTCATAATAAAATAATATTTCATGATTTTCCTAAAGTGCCTCTCACCTCTCTTATAAAAGGGTACATCCCCTTCTCTTAAATGCACACCTCCAAAGCCTTTTGGCTCTGACAAACCATTCCCAAATATCCACCCAACTTCCCAAACTTTATCCTAGAGGCCTTCCCATAATCATAAATCCAGCCTAAGAAGACCTTTTTTCGAATCAAAAGAAAACACCCTGAAAAAAAGTATTTATTTTATAACCTCTTCCAATGTTCTATTCTTCTTCCACTTTCTATTTGTCTGTTATTTCCATACCAATATAATAACTCCAGTACCTTATACATACTCTAATGTTATTATAATTTTGGTAAAATAATAATCATTATTCTATCAATCCTATGAATGATAATGTCACTATGCATGCATACGTACGGCTTACTGTCTCCACGACGTTGTGTAATTTGTTATTCAACACTATGTTATTTGGATGGATATAATGATGAGTTATGTGTATATAAATAAATAAAATAAAATTATACTATTTCTGTACAATTAATATACCATCCAATTAAACCCCTTTTAATCATTAAAGAAATGATATCATTGATCGTGTGTACATACGGCTTTCCATCTCCACGAAGCGATAAGATTTACCTCAACGCTCAACATTCTTTGATAATTATAAAAATATATATTATTAATAAGTATGTAATATATGACATAATAATTATACTTGAAATATATATATATGTGTGTATTTTCATATATCTTATTCAATTAGTTTTGTTCAATACGATATGAAAACGGAAACAACGTTTATGCATACATACGACATACCATCTCCATAAACGGTGTTTTTCATTTCATATATCTATCTATTATACATATTTATATTCTAAATATGTATGATATATAAATCATGTTTTATATTCTGGATGTATTTAAATCATGATCTATTTGACAAGATCAAGAATAATAAGTCAAAATGCGTATGATAAAGAAAGTGATTATTACCTGAAATGTTAATTTATCATGGAAACTATTATTAAATGGGTAGTATAAAGTCATGAATGAATCATGTATGATATCATAAATATTAACATGGTTCTTGAATAATTTAATAACATATTTTTTTCATTATATAGGTGGTTAAACGAACCCTCATCCAAAGGGAAGTACAATGTAAGGGTTACTTCCTCAATCTCATTATTATCTGAGATTGTTTATGTGTAAGTATGTTCTGGGTCATATTTATTATACATGTCTATGTTTCCTAAAAAACTTTTTCACAATGATTGTTTTATGGTAATATTTACTAAAAAAATATTTTAAATGTTTTTAATATTAATTCAACTAAATATTTTTCATTAATGTCCATGTTTTTAAAATAGTTTTGAGGATTTATTTATATGGACATGATTGTTTTAAAATATTAATTTTTCAAAAAGATCCAAAGTGTTATGGAACACTTTGATTCAAAAATCTATTTTAAATTACTACCTTTAGAAAAGTGTGACTTTTAAATTATTTCACAAACAGGGATATTTCTTGAAAAAAGTTATACTGGTCATTTTCAACTATTTCAACATCCTTTACTAGATATTATTCTTGATTGAGGTTGATTTTTTATAATAAAATCATCCATATTGTATTTAATGAGTTATGATATGTTTGACTATGGATGTGATATTTTTATTCCCATCGTGGTTTATGGCTGAAGTATTGAAATTTCATATGTTAGTTATAATTTCAATGTTTGAACATTTTTGTATGAGGAATTAAGTGGACTTAGTAAGTGATGGGTGGGGCCCTCTATAGCCCATCAATGCATCGGTAGGTCTAATAAGAAAAATTAGTCTCTTAGAAGAAGGCGTTGACAAAATTTTTATTCGTAGTCTTGGCACGAGGCCTTGACTATGTGGTAATGATGTGAGACATTATGCATTCCCTCAATATGAAATTAGTTATTACAGGTTATTATTCGACTAGTATAATATCCATGTGCATGTTTATATGGTGATGTTGGATTTATTTTTTCCATATTATGTTCATGTTTCAGTTTAAAATTTTGTAGTTTTTTATTACTCATCATTCATTAAATGATTATAGCTTCCACTAAATTATTTACCCTTATTGAGCATCTGAGTTCACCCCTTTTTTATATTTTATTTGTCCAAGTTTCCAAGAAGTGTATTATATTAGGGTTAAGCTAAGGGAATAATGGAATTATCAAAGGATTTTTTATGTTAGGTTGTAGGTTATAATTTTTAAGGTTACATTCATATATGTAATCTATTTTCCAAAACTACTAAACTAATCGGTACTTCAGGACTTGATTCCTTGTATTCATGCCAATGTATTAAAATAATGCACCGACTTCAAGCGTCTGGGGTCAGGGCATTACAGTTGGTATTTGAGGAATTTTAGTACAAACCATGGAAACTAGATTTATAAAAAAATTTATTAGATAACTTTTCTCTATGATAGACTTTGAGGATTAGTATAGAAGAACTTCCTAGAATTTTGTAAATGTATAGATTTTGTTTATTTTCTAATAAATACAACCTTATCTGGATACAAACATGTAGAGGCGGCTCTGGAACAGATGTACCTAAGAGGGAAAACTCCGAGAAGGTGTCTCGGGATTGACATGTGGTATCCTAGTACATGAAAATGGTCCTTGCTACACTCTTTTTTAGGACACTACAGGGGGATATTCTTAGGATAATTCCAATTTTCATTAAAAGACATAATAAAGGATTAGGGTATAAATACTTCCCCAATGAAAACATTATTTTACATTTATAGATAATATTCATAATCTTTTCAATTTAAGTTAGGTATTTTACAAGTTTTGAATTGTGAATTGTGATTCACAAACTAACCTAATGTAGTCCATTGTTTAGAAATGGCTCATAGAAGAAAGAATGAGAACTCTATCAATACACATGATCCAAATAGTTGAAGGATCATATCTTTCATGGTCTATAGTAAACATTTAGAAGGAAAATAGTCTCCCACTTATTCTCATCATATGATGTAATAGTATCATGTGTCAATAAGATAAGTAAACAATTATCTGTGTCATATGGAATTGAATGAAATCCATAGAAGAAGATGATGGAAGAGAAAAAGATGGATAAAGGGAAGAAAGGAAAGAAGGATTTTCCCAAATGTGATAATTGTGGAAAGAATATCCATGGTAAATGATTTAAGGGAAGGGAATTTTGTTATAAGTGTAGAGAAAAATGACACCATGTATGTGATTACAATGGTAAGAAAAAGATTTCTAATGTACAATTCTTCTTCTCCAAGGAGTTGGGACACTATTCGAATCAGTGTCCAAATCATTAGAGTATACTCTAAATGATGCTATAGGATAATAATCAAGTTATAATACTACCACAGATGAAGAGAAATTACTAGTGTTCTTATGTGGTTATTAAATAATTATTTTATTTTAGTGTTGTATCAACGATATACTAGTTATATGAATTATGGGAATAAATAATGATTGTACTGTAGTACCATTTCATTAAAGATTTGAGATTGTGTAGTACCAATAAAACTGACTCAATATCAAGATAATTTTTTTGGAAAATGTATGGTTGAAGGAAAGATAAACTTTAACATGATCCTGATACTACGGTATGGATTTTGGAATAAGAGATGATTGATTTGGATAAATTAAATTGGATATTATTTACAAACATGGAACTAATTAATGGTTTGTTTATTCCATCATTGTTGGACATTAAAAAATATTTGGATTTAAGGAGTATATCCAATATTCTATGTTTTACAGAACTAATAATGAAATATATACATATTCAAATATGGTTTTCGGGTAATTCATTTTATTACCCCATTTTAAGAGAATACATGATGAAGGTATTCACATGTATATTACGTAACCTTCTTTATAAATTTTGTTCTACGAGTTTGGATAGAAGTATTTTGGATAAGTCAAAAGGTAGGAATGAATTATGTTAGACATTGTATACTATGGTTTATGGTTAAAAAATTTCTTAAGATTATTTTTTTTATAAAAAAGGAAAACCCGAAACTTGGGTGACACCCTGTCGCGCCCAACAAAGCCGCGAGACTTGAACCCGCAACCAATGGGCGACCAGGGTGAATCACCTAGCACTGGCCTACATGATGTCACAGTTTGTATAATGTATTGTTTTTAATGATTTTATATATTAATTACAGATTCATTTTTTACCCAATACATTTAGAATAAATAGAATATTTTTTTAGTTCAATTATCTTTTGGAGTGAAAAATGTTTTTGTCGTGGAAATTAGTTAAAAGATGGAACTCTACATATCACATTATCATTTTTTTATTATTTGATAAAGAAATTTATTGTTAAAATATAGGGAAAGGATCTTAAAACAAAAAATGTGTTATCTAAATACCATGTGTTTTGATGAACCAATAATATTTTAATTCATCTTAGATTTTTGGCATTTAGGCACTCAATATCCCATTTATAGTTCACTTGTTTGTGATTTATGACCTCAATAACTCCCTATAAATATTTATTTTTTTCCTCTGATTAAAATTTCATCTAATTTTCTTCTATTAGAGATCATAATTTAGTGGTGACTTTTTTTTCCTCTTTCCCTCTTATTAAGAATAAATTTTATTAACCCTATTTCTCATGTGGGTTTTCCACAAAGGTATTTTCTTAACCTTTTACTTTCAAAGAACTATTTCATATTATGAGTAAGCAATTTATTAAAGGAGGTAAAAATTTAAAACCCCAATATTTCATAGAAAGTTATCTTTTCAAATTAATTCAATAACATGCACGACACATAACACCGAGTTCAAGTGCACCACCAATTAATAAACTAGCCGTTCAAAAAGTAGCAATGAATAGTATTAACTGATTTTTGAATTTTACAAACTCAATATAATTTTAAAATCCATATTATTTATTTCTTAGACAAAACATAAGAAAAAAATCTATTTTTCTGATAAAGGAAGTATTTTTTCAGAAAATTCAATTTTACCGCCTTTTAGTGGAGAAACCTTTTTTTATCCAATATTTGATAACTTTATATATTCAATTTGACAAAATAATCCTTTTCCTAAGAAGTGGGACATAAAAATTTAGTTTTGATAAATATTTCGTGTTTTTCTGATAACTTTCATTTTTTGGTGAATTGTGAAAAATACAAAATTTTAATTGAAAGCAACATTTTTCATCCAAACAATTTATAGTGTTAAATTAAACATTCCAATGGTTTAAAAGTATAATTATATTACATTTTTAAAATTTAACACAATTTTAGTCAATAAAAGTAATTTTACATTTAAATTAGACATAAACACATGTCAATCTTTTGCTAGTTTTTACATTTTTTAAAACATGTTTTTGGGTTTTAACATCCGGAATTAATTTTAAATTAATTAATAAAAAATCTATGTTTTTAATTTGGTAAAAAAGTCTTCATTTTTGAATTATGAATATCAAAATTAGCTTAGGGTAAATTTTTGGTATTTTTCTGGAAACCTTCAATTTTTTATTAACAGTTAAAAACACTACGTTATTATTTAAAACCAACTTTTTATTTAAATAATTATTTATTTTATTTAAATTTATTTTAAGATAAAATATATATATATATAATACCTATTTTTGTTAAATATAATTCATTTGAGTAATTGTTTAATAAAATTTGATGTATAAAATTTTGTTGAATTGTTTAACGTCTTTTACACACATTCTAGGCACAATTACAAATTTGCATAAAACGTAATTTTACCACCTCTCTGAATTAAATTTAAAAAATATGATAGACATGGATAACCTCAGTAAGTAAAATTTGGTTCAATAAGATGAAAATAATTTTTGTTGAATAGTAACTTTGGACTTTTATTTACAATATTTAAAAGTTAATAGGGTAATTAAAGGTAAAAATGATATTATAATTACCCTAAAAAATGTAAAAAATATATTAGATAAATGTATTTCAAATAAAATCAATCTTATGAATAAAATTTTATTCTTTTGGTTCACTTGGATTATATTAGGACATTTATTATTATTTTATTTAAAAAGAATTAAAAGTGTTGAACTCAAAGTTTAGTAACTAAACCATATTTAATATAGAGTTATAAATAAGATAATTTCAACTATAAATATTCATTAGAAAGATAAAATTAATTCCTACATCATGGTATTTTATTTATAATTTTTAAAAATTGAATAATTAATGTTATATAGGACAAAATGATGATTTAGTAATTACCTTATTAACAAATGATTAAAATAATTGATATTATAAATATTAATATAATTGTAAATTGAATCTTTTGATGCTATACATGAATTTTATAGGTTAATATGAGTTGTTAAGGATGATTAAATTTATTTTTTCTAATTAATCATTATGTTATGACTTTCACAAAAACCAAATACTAAATAGTGTCAAAATTGACATAAATGATATTTTAAAACAAATAATATATTATTAAATGATATAATATCCCTAAAAATATATATATCATAAAAATGACTTAGATAAGGTTAGATATTTAATTAATAATCATATTTAGGTTCCCTTGGAATTTTATATTATGTTTATTAACCATGTAATATAAAAATACAAGAAAACATGGTAAAAGTTAAACTATTTAACTAAGGGTTAAATCTAAAGGATAAGGGTAATATAGTGAACTAAACATGTCTAAAACCTATTAGTAGAATGTATTTCGATCTGGTCACGACCCGTCCCCCGGGGCCCGTACCGTGACTACGCCAAGCACGCCTTCCATAGGCCAGGGGCTGCCGACTAGCACCAATGTCGTAAATCCCTAAAATGGGAAGGCATTGCCTTTATAACTGAAAAACACACACAACAGAGTACACAACTGAATACAAAACACTAAGAAAGATTGTATAACAAGAGAGTGATAAAATGTAAAGGGGCTGGAAATACAAGCCCAACTATAAAGTAAAAGTACAACTGGAAAGGGAAAAAATGACTGAAAGGTGAAAGAAGATCCTGGATGGTCCACCCCAGATCCTACCTGAAGGGTAGGTACAAATTGCCTCCTCATCACTGCATGCCCGTCAGTATCCTCTGGGTACCGACTCGTTGTGATGTCCACCTTCGGGTGTCATCCAGTCCTCGTACACTCACCCTCAGTCAGCACTATCCATCATCTGCATCCAACACAACGTGGTGCGAGAATAACCCGTGAAGAGGTGAGTATAATGACACTCAGCAGGGACCCCAAGACCCTCAGGGTCTCACAAAATCCAAAAAGGATAAACCACAAGGTACGAAATCAACAGATAACCCAAATAGTCATATGCCCATACATATACCTAAGTTATCTAGTAATCCATCTCAATCATGAGGAAAACACAAGTTACTGACTCAGATCACAATGGTATACAACTTTTGTTGAGAGATTGAGATGATCAGATGTACCGAATGAATCATCTATTCTATCGAACCCACACATAATCTAGGAATAGAAATCAGAACTATCGAACACACACATGATCTAGGAATAATTATTCTGTCGAACCCACACAGGATCCAGGAATAGAAGTCAGAACTATCGAACCCACACAGGATCCAGGAACAGTAGTCAGAGATCTCGAACCCGTACGGGATCCAGGAACGTTCGTTAGTGATGTCAAACCCACACAGGCTCTAGGAACAGCAGTCAGAGCTATCGAACCCCCACAGGATCCGGGAATAGTCGTCAAAGCGCAGCTAGCCACAGGGTTCCGCATGAAGCATGCTTGATTCCAGGAGAGTCTGGTCCTCAAGCCAAGTGTCGATACACCAACTGTCACCAAGTCCCACGAAGAAGTATCTCAAAGTTCTGCGTCGTCATATGGGTCACAACGCAATAGACGATGCATAAATCGAATGCCTGATCTATGGGTTATTAGCCTTTTAGTCCCAGGGGCTCGGTTGGATTCGTGTAAGATATGACCTAACCATATCACATCTAAACCCCGAACTCTAGTGGGTGTACTCCAAGGGACATCTATGCTCCATGATTTTTAGTGCCGCTGACGGATCATCAAATGGACTTCTGGTACCAAGGATATGGCCAAAGGAAGTAAAGGGTCGGTAGTGGGACCAGGTCTAGTCCGACCCGGTCCAACCCAGTCTGGGCCAACCCGGTCTGGCCTGTGGGGTCTGGCCTAACCCATTGGGCGGGTCGGTCTGTTAATTTTGGTCCGACCCTCTGGGCCCAGCCCAACAGGCCACATGGGTGGTTCGACCAGGGCTCGGGGCCAATTTGGCCCAGAGTGTCACGAAGGCGTGGCTCGGCTCGGAGGGAACTGCTGGGCCGGTTCATCCAAGGCGACGCGAGGGGGACCGTAGGCCGGTTCGGAAGGTCGGGCGGCTTGGAGGTGGTAGGGCGGGGCGGGGCCAGGTAGGCGGCCAGGAGGGCAGCCCGACGGGCGGTTCAGGAGCGGCCAGGAGGCATGTTCATGCGCGGCCAGGCTGGGGGCTAGGCAGGCGGCCGGTTCGGGCGTGGCCAAGCGGGCAGGCCGAGTAGGGCACGACAGGCCGAGGGCAGGTAGGGCAAGGCATGTGGGAGGACCTGGGCAGGCTGGGCAGGGTGGGGCAGCTGGCCACAGGTAGGGTGGCTAGGGCATGGTAGGCCACGGACAGACAAGGCGGGGCCAACGGGAGGCCGCAGGAAGGCCGGGCAGGGCGGGGCAGGCCGCAGGCAGGCTGACGGGGAGTGCGGAATGCCCCGAGTAGGATAGGAAGGGCACTCGGGAGGCCGCAGGCAGGCCGTGCAGGGCGCGACATGCCACGGCCAGGCCGGCTAGGCACGGGAGGCCGCCGGTAGGCATGCGGCGCTCGGGTAGGGCCGGTGCGGTTCGAAAAGGTTCGGTTGGGGCACATGAAAGACTGGTGTGGGTTGTGGAGGGAATGGGAAGCACGAACTTTGTCGTTGCCACCTTCATCGTCTCGTCGCCTCATCGCCATTCCGAACAAACATCACAAAGAGGTTGGCGGAGGGAGTTGAGCCAAGTTAGTTTGGCCCGTACCCTCCGTGTTTAGGGTTGATATCATTTGGTTTAACAAAGAGGAAAAAATTTTAACATGAATTATTCTTTCAATCCTCTGCAACAATTCCTTTACTTTTAATAAGAGAAAATTAAAGTAAAATTACACAAAAAAACCCCTTACTTTTATTTGTCATTCATCATTTTTTGAAGTTGTGGAAAGAATAGGAAGGAGTTCGTTGTCCGTCATGTCTGCCACACAATCCCAATCCTGAGATTCATCAACCCGTTGATGACGATGCGGTTGGTAGGTCGGTTGATGCTTCGAGGAAGAAGTCGAAGAAGGTAGGCATTCTTCATCCTTCGTTATTCGTTCTTTTTTGGGAGATGGGATTCTTCATTGGAGAACTCTAATTCTCCCAAACTCCCATCTCAAAAGAATCCCCAAGTGAGAAATGCCAAGACAAAAATAATATTAGTTTGTCTATTATTTTATATGTTGGCATGAAATTTAAATTTAGAATTAAATTAATTAGACATGCTCCAACTAATTAATGTGAAGGGTTGGCACAAATTAAATAAAGGGAAGTTGATGAGGTTCCCCTATATTAATTGAAGCTTGAGAGTTTCTCCACTTTAATGGGGAGTTTCAAGTGGATAAAAGCCAGGGTGGTCCCCACATCATTTATCCTTACATGAGAGGTTGGGTTTGGGTGGGACTGATCATCATAACCTCTCATGGGAGGTTAATGTGTGGTGGTCCCACCTACAACTTCTAAGATGAGGTTTTAACCCCCCAACACTCACTTGGAGGCTCAAATAAAATAAAGTGATACACACATTATTTTATTATTTTCCATGAAAACCCAACAACTACATTTTAAACTTGACCCAATGACATCGAAGTGAAAGTCACCTTAAGTGAATACCGGCACTGTGAGTTCAACGGTGCCCTCAGATTTCAATTCCAAGCACCAGTTCAATAGTCATAAAAACCTGCTCGTATGTTTATTGAACGTACCCGAAAAAAACATTAGAAATTTATTCCAGGAACACCGGGCCTCAAAATCATGCACCGTCAATTTTCACGGACTCGTAAAATTCTCATGTATTGAATAAAAAAATTTCCATGGAATTTCCATGTCTTTATATCCTCCCCACCTCAGGGATTTACGTCTCTATAAGCTACAACTCGAACTAAGGGAACAATTGGGGGTTATCAGCATGCATCTGAACCACCCTCAATCATGTGCTCTTTTGGAGGATCCTGTGCTACCAGCGAACACACACCAAAGGAATCGACCATCCATGTAGGAACCGCTCCTATCGATCCTCAATCTCCACTGGAACCTCTGTAAATTCTCCCCATCATCAAAATCCAGATCTCCATGGTTGATGTTGTGAGAATGGTTGTGCACGTATCTCCTCAGCTGAGATACGTGGAAGACGTCGTGCACCCAGTGCAACTGAGGTGGAAGAGATAAGCAGAATGCCACCACGCCAACTTTGCTGAGGACCTGAAAAGGTCCGAGAAAAATCGGAAATAACATTTCACCTTGGACAAATCTCTGTAGTCCTCATCGAGGTGAGACCCATAGAAAGACGTGGTCAACATCCTTGAATTTCAGGGGTCTCCGTCACCTATCAGCATACGACTTTTTCCTGCTCTATGCAGTATTCATCCACTCCTGGATGATCTGAACCTTCTCTATGGTAGCTCGTACCATCTCTAGTGCCTCCAGTTCTGACTCCCCAGAGTCTATCCAGCACATGGGTGATCTTCAAGGTCGTCCGTATAATGCCACGAATGGTGCCATCCTGATGGTGGATTGATAGCTGTTGTTGTAGGAAAAACACCACCAATGGTAAGTGAACCTCCTAGCTATGACTGAAGTCAAGGACACACGTATGCAGCATGTCCTTGAGGGTCTAAATGGTCCTCTCAGTCTATCCATCCATCTAAGGATGGAAGGCGGTGCTCAGACATAGCTATGTCCCGAAATCCTCCTCCAACCCCTTCCATAGCCGGAAAGTAAACTATGCATCATGATCAGAGACAATCGTAGATAGTACTCCATGTAGCTGCACAATCTCATGCACATAAAGGCATCCCAAGATCTCCACTGAACCCTTCTCTCTGATCGCTAGGAAGTGGGACGACTTGGTGAGTCAGTCGACAATCACCCAAATAGAGTCATTTCCCCCAGACTTACATCAAAGACCCCTCACTAAGTCCATGGATATACCATCCCACTTCCACTTTCAGACCTATAAAAACTGAACCAAGCCTGCTAGTACCTGATGCTTCCCCTTCACTTGCTAACAAGTGAGGCATCGGGATACAATCTCCGCTACTGCCTTCTTCATAACTAGCCACTGTTTTTGTCATCGAAGGTCATGGTACATATTCTCCACTCCTGAATGTACCACTAGAGGGGATGGGTGGAACTGCCTCAACACATCCACCTGAAGTGACACTGGCACCATAGTACATAATCTGAAGAGGATGACATGCTCCCCACCTTCAGAAAATCCATCCAGTGCCTGCCCTATGGATATCTGAGAATGTCGTGTCTCGTAGTCAACTTCTCCATGTTGTGCCTCCCTGAATCGCTGAAGAAGTGGAGGAGTGACTGTAAGAAACTTAAGGAATGTTTCTCCATCTTGATCCACATAGGATATCTGTAAAGCTTCCAGCTACTCTGTTTCCTCTCTTAAAAGTTGTATACAAGATCTCCTACAGAGTGCATCTGTTAATAAGTTCCCCTTCCAAAGAGTATAGACTATCTCGAAGTCATAGTCCTTGAGGAACTCAAGCCAACATCATTGTATCAGGTTCAGGTCCTTCTGAGAAAAGATATACCTAAGACCTTCATGGTCAGAGTAGACTATAAAAAACTCATCCATCAGATTGTGTCGCCACATCTTCATGGAAAAGACCACTGATTCTGACTCTAGGTCATGGATAGCGTAGTTCTACTCATGATTTCTTAGCTTCCGAGAACCATATGCGATTAATTCTTGATCCTACATCCGGAAACACCCGAGTCTGGTCCCTGATACATCGCAGTATAATATGTACCCTACGCCCTCCTCTGGAAGCCTCAAGATGGGTGCACTTGTCAGCCTCTGCCTCAGCTCCTAAAATCTCTAAGGACATCTCTCCAACCTTACAAAGTGTTTCCCCTAATTTGTCTTGGATGATAATGGTGCTTCAAATATAGAGAAGTGTAGTATGAACATCCAACAATACCTAGCCAAACCCAGGAAACTCCGTACCTCTGTCACACTCCAGGGTGGCTCCCAAGCATGTTCCGCCTCAATATTCACTGGATCCACTACAACTCCAGCCTCCATTTTGACATGTCCCAAAACGTGAACCTCTCGGATCCTGAACTGGAACTACGAGAGCTTACTATAAAGCAGTTTCTCTTGGAATTTGTCCAGTACTACTCGCAAATGGTAGGCATGCTCCTCCTCAGTAGTCGAGTAGATCAGAATGTCGTCGATGAAGACTAAAACAAAGTGATCGAGGTATGGCTGGAAGATCTTATTCATGATTCCCATGAACACTGAGGGAGCGTTGGTTACGCCAAAAGGCATAACCAAGAAATTGTAGTGGCCTTACCGACATCTGAAGGTCGTCTTCTGCACATTATCATCTCAAACTCTGAGCTGGTGATAGCCTGATCTCAGTTCTATCTTCGAGAACCACCATTCTCCCTTCAGTTGATCAAATAGGTCGTCAATCCTTGGGAGTGGGTACTTATTCTTCACGGTCACCTGATTTAGGCGACGGTAGTTGACACAAAGCCTCACACTCCTATCCACCTTCTTGGTGAAACAAATCGGGGCTGCCCAGGTAGAAACACTTGGATGGATGAATCCCTTCCCCAGCAAGTCCTCTAGTTGTACCCACATATCGCAAAGCTCTGCGGGAGCCATTTGATACAATGGTGTAGATATCGGTGTCATCCAGGGGTATAAGTAAATGTAGAAGTCCACCTCTATATGATGAGTTAGACCTGGGACACCATCAGGGAAAACATCCATGTACTGTTCCACCACTATAGGATAGCTCAAACTTTACACATTTACTACTCCGAGGGTATGTCAGGACAACTGATGAATGATCAGCTGCCCCCTCTTCTATGTAAGTCTGCCCTGTGCTACAAAGGCTCCCTTCTCACTGTTGAAGGTGAAACTGGTCCCATATGTGCGGACACACTGCACTTTGTGCCTAATACAGTGGATATGAGCATGGACTATTGATAACTATTCCATACCCAAGATAACGTCGTAAAGCCTCGACGCCAGTACGAGAAGATCGTAGCCAAAGCTCTCTCCTCCTAGAGTAACTCACACTTCTGGAACCAGTGTGTAATCATCAAATCTACTCCCATAGGAGTCTCTAGACATAAGGATTGAGCCAACAACTTTGACAGAATCTCCGACCTATGAACGAGGGTGGTGGAAATGAAAGAGTGACTGAAACCTATGTCTATAAGAACTGCAGTCAAGCTGGAGTGGACACAGATTTTACCTTGAATCATCTCCGGAGCATCATGATCGTAAGACTTAGCTAACTGGAGATTAACTATCCCCTTTTTACCTGATCCTTGCGGTCGGGGTGGACCTCCTGGTGGTGGTGGTGGTAACACCTTGTAACGCCGTCCACCACCATCTACACAACCGGCTCCTCCTCCAAGTCCTCCTGCGCCCTGCTGATCACCTCGATCGAATCTCTACCTCTTCCTGGGAGGTCCCTCAAATGTCTGCTGATCATCCGTATGGCGGGTCAGACAGTCATGAGCCATGTGACCCTACTCGCCGCATGTGAAACGCTACCTGTTTCTCGAATGACTAGCTCTATCTTGTGTGCCTCGCACAACCACACATGAGTCTTGGGGTCATCCACCGGATGGTCTGGTCCACTTAGTCCTATGCGATATCTGTCTAATGCCTACTATAGAAGACTCCTATATGTGATGCCCGGTGGTGGGTCTTTCTACTGGTGACTTCTCAGCAAGGAAACTCTCCACTAAGAGGGCTTGCTCCAACACCCCTTCCTGTGTCAGGATGCTGAGGGAGATCATCGAAGCCATGATTCGCCTCAGCCCCTGATTGAAAGTCTGGGCCCTGAAAAATGGGTCTCGTACCATATTTGTGGAGTAGCACAAGAGGTCAGTGAACCACACCGAGTATTATGACACTGTCATACTACCCTTCTGTAGATGAAGTAGCTCCTGTACCTGCACTGCACGTTGGGTGGGTGGGACAAACTCCACCTAAAACAGGATCTCAAAGTCTGCCTAGAAATGTTTCGCCTCGTCTTGTAACTAGAGCATCAAGCTCCACCATCTGCCTGCTGCTGCCTGAAGGAGACTCGTGGCAAGAATCACCATAAGATTGGTTGGTGTCCCTACCAGTCTGAAGACTCTCACCATAGCCTCCATCCAATCCTTAGCTTCCTGTAGGTCCATCTCGCCCCTGTACCTGGGTAGCCTCTGGGGATGGAACTCATGAAACGCGCTCAGGCAGTGTGCACTCTCTGCTGCTGGGGCTGGTTCCATCGGTGGCCCAATGGGTAGTGGTACCTTTGGTGACTCCACTATTAATGGGCCCCACACCGAGGCCTCGTCGCTCGGTGGGCTGCCATCTCGTATAAATCCTAGAACCCTGGATGGCTATCTGCGTGGAGGCATCCTGTAAAGAAATAGGTGTGTCAATATCAATAAGTTATACCTAGTGAGATGACTCAAAGATATCACTATGAAAACTCTTCAAACACACATGCAATTAATTTTTTCATACAATGAGTCAGAAATTAGAAGTCAGGGTCCTAGTGTATGGATACATTGGCCGCCGCCCCAACACTGTACCCCTGAACTGAAAACCACACTCACTACACTAAAAACTATAGCTTCACAGAAAATAAAGATTAGAATCCTATTATATCTGGTAGAACCGACTCCTCTAATACCAATTTTCACAAATCCCCCCCTAGGGCCCTTTTCGTGACTACCCCAAGCCCACCTTCCATAGGCCAGTGGCTGGCGACTAGCACCAAAGGCATAAATCCCTAAACAGGGAAGACATTGCATTTATAACCGAAAACACACAAAATAGAGTACACATATGAATACAAAAAACTAAGAAAAATTGTATAATAATAGAGTGTTAAAAAGTAAAGGGGCCTGAAATACAAGCACAACAATAAAATACAATTACAACTGGAAAGGGACAAAATGACTGAAAGGTGAAAGCAGCTCCCAGATAGTCCAACACGGATCCTACGTGAAGGTTAGGTACAGATAGCCTCCTCAGCACTCCACGTCTGTTCGTCTCCTTCGGGTACCAACTCTTCGTGAGGTCCACCTCCGGGTACTGTGCAGTCCTCGTACACTCAGCCTTGGTCAGAGTTGTCCATCATCTGCATGCAACACAATGAGGTGTGGGCATAGCCCATGATGGGGTGAGTATAATGATACTAATTAGGGACCCCAAGACCCTCAAGGTCTCACAAAATCCAACCAGGATAAACCACATGGTATGAAATCAACAGATAACCCCACTTAGGTATATTCCCATACATATACCTAATTTATCTAGTAATCCATCTCAATCATGATGAAAAAACAAGTTACTGATTCATCTCACACAGGTATACAACTTTTGTAGAGAGATAGAGATGATTAGATGCAGCCACTGAATCATCTATTCTATCGAACCCACACAGGATCCAGGAACAGAAATCAAAACTGTCGAACCAGTATTGGATCTAGGAGCAATTATTATGTCTAACCCACACACGATCCCAGAACAAAAGTCAGAACTATCGATCCCACATAGGATCCATGAACAGTAGTAAAAGTTGTAAAACCCGTACATGTTGCAGGAAAAGTCTTCAATGTTGTCGAACCCATATAGGATCCAGGAACAACAGTCGGAGCTGTCGAACCCACACAAGATCCAGGAACATTCGTCAGAGAGTATCCAGCCACAGGGTTCCACAGGAAGCATGCTTGATTCCTGGAGAGTCTTCTCCTCAAGCCACGTGTGAATATGCCAACTATCAACAAGTCCCATGAAGAAGTTTCTCAATGGTCTACCTCATCATAGGGGTCTCAATGACACAGACGACGCGTCAATCAGATGCCCTGTCTGTGACTTATTATCCTTTTAGTCTCTGCGGTCCGATTGGATTTGTATACGATCCAACCTGACCGTATCTCAGCTAAACCATGAACTATAGTGGGATGTACTCAACGGGATAGCTACGCTTCAATATTTTCAGTGTGATTGAAGGATCGTCAAACGGACGTCTGGTGACAATGATATGGCCAAATGAAGTAAAGGGTCGGCAGTGGGCCCGGGTCCGATTTGACCCGGTTAGGCATGTTCGGTCTTGCCCGAACCATTGGGTGGGCCAGCCTCTTAGGTTTGGCCAGGGCCACTGGGCACAACCCATCAGGCAGTGAGGGAGGTTTGTCCCGAGCTCGAGGCCAGTTAGGCCCGGAGCGTCATGAAGGCACGGCTCAGCGCGACTTGGACCAGAGGGTGCGGTCGGGCTGGTTCGGCCAGGGCACCGCGAGGGAGACCGCAGGACAGTTCAGATTTCCAAGAGGTCGGGGGTGTCCGGGAAAGGCATGGTATGGAGGCGGATTGAAAGGCGGACGGTTCGGGTGCGGTCAGGCGGGCGGCCAGGCCGCCCGTTCAGGCATAGCCATGCGGGCCGGTGTGCAGGCCAGGCAAGGCACAATAAGAGGCTTCAGGCAGACCGGGCAGGGCGCAGCAGGCCGCGGGCAAGCCATGCAGGGCGCGCGGGAGGCCGCGGGTCGCGCATGAGGCTGCGGGAAGGTTGTCTAGGGCACGCGGGAGGCCACAGGAATTCCGGGCAGGGCGCGACAGGCCACAGGCAGGGCGGCGGGGAGTGGGAAGGGCCAACGCAGTTCGACGAGGATTGGCCGGGGCACGCGGAAGGCCGATGCGGGTTGCGAAGGCTATGGGAATCATGGCCTTTGTCATCTCCCCCTTCGTCTTCTTGTCACCTCATCACCATGCTGTAGAAACATCATAAAGAGATCGACAGAGGGAGTCATGCCATGTTATTTTGGCCCACACCCTCCGTGTTTAGGGGTGATAGAAATTGTTTCAAAAAAGAGAATGAAATTTTCACATCAATTATTAATTCAATCCTCCGCAAGAATTCTTTTCATTCTAAGAAGAGAAAAGGAATGAATAATTATATAAAACAACCCCCTACTTATATTCACCATTAATCATTTGTTGATTTCATAGAAAGAAGACGAAGGCATTCGTCAACCGTCATGTCCGCCACACACTCCCAATCCCGAGCTACATCGGCTCATTGATGACGATGCGGATGGTAGGTCGGTTGAAGCTCCGAGGAAGAAGTCAAAGAAGGTCGCCATTCTTCATTATTCGTTATTCATTGGGAGATGGGGTTCTACATTAGAGAACTCTAATTCTCCCAAACTCCCCTCTCAAAAGCTTCCCCAAGTGAGAAATACCAAGACAAAAATAATATTAGTCTATCTATTATTTTAGATGTTGGCACGAAATTCAAATGGAGAATTAAATTAATTAGAGAGGTTCTACCTAATTAATGTGAAGGGTTGTAAAAAATTAAATAAAGGGGAGTTGAGAAGGTTCCCCTATATTAATTGGAGCATGAGAGTTTCTCCACTATAATGGGGAGTTTCAAGGGGTTAAAAGCCTAGGTTGTCCCCACATCCTTTATCTTCACATGGGAGGCTGAGTTCGGGTGGGCCCTACCACCATAACCTCTCATGGGAGGTTAAGGTGTGTTGGTCCCACCACAAACTTCCAAGAGGATGTTCTAATCACCCAACACTCACTTGGAGGCTCAAATAAAATAAAGTGATGCACACATTATTTTATTATTTTTCATGGAAACCCAAAAACTATCTTTCAAAATCGACCCACTGTCGTCGAAGTGAAAGTCTACTTAAGAGAATACCTACACTACGAGTTCAACGGTGCCCTATGATTTCAATTCTGAGCACCGGTTCAAAAGTTATAAAAACTCACTAGTACGTTTACTGAATGTACCCGAACAAAACATTAGAAATTGATTACGGGCTCACCGGGCCTCAGAAATATGCGCCGTCAATTTTTGCAGACTCGTAAAATTCCCATGTATTTAAGAAAAAATATCCAGGGATTTTCCAATAATTTATAGACCCATACCTTCCTTAGACTCAAAATAAATCCATTTTAAGATATTATAAAATGAAAATAATTTTATAATAAAATAATATTTCAAACTTTTCCTAAAGTGACCTTAACCTCTATTATAAAAGGGCACTTCACCTTATCTTAAATTATAACCTCCAATGCTTTCTGGATCGGCCGACCCCTAACCAAATCTCCACCCAACATTCCTAACTTTAACCTATAGGCCTCCCCTTAAGCAAAAATCCATCATAAGGATCTATTTTGTTCAAATCAAAAGGAAGCACCTGAAGAAGATGTAATTATCACCTCTTTCAAAGCTATATTCTTTTTCCACTTTCTCTTTATTTGTTATTTACATACCAATATAATAACTTCAGTACCTTATACATTTTTTAATGTTATTATAAATATGTTACAACCATATTCATTATTATATCCATCCTATGAATGATAATGTCACCAAGCGTGCGTACGTTCGTCTTACCGTCTCCTCGTCGTGGTGTAATTTGTTATTCAACACTATGTTAGTTGGATGGATATAATGATGAGTAATATGTATATATAAAATGAAAATAAATGATAATGTTTCTATGAAATTAATATACCATCCAATTCCATACCTTTTAATCATTAAGTAAATGATATTGTCACTCGTGTGTACATATGGCATACCATCTGCACGACACAGTGAGATTTATTTCCACGTTCACCATTCAATGATAATTATAAAAATATATATTATTAATAAGTATTTAATATATGATATAATATTGATACTATAAATATATATATATATATATATATATTTATTTATTTACATATATATTATTCTCTTAGTTCCGTTCAATACGATATGAAAATGGAAGAAGCGTTTATGTGTACGTACGACCCACCATCTCCATAAACTGTGTTTACCATTTCATATATATATCTTTTATACATATTTATATTCCAAATATATATGATATTTAAATCATGTTTTATATTTTTTTTGTATTTAAATCATGATCTAATTTATACGATCATGAATAATAAGTTAAAACACGTATGATAATGAAATTGATTATTACCTAAAATGTTAATTTAAGATAGAAATTATTATAAAATGGGTAGTATAAAGTCATAAATGAATTATGTATGATATAATAAAAATTAATATGGTTCTGTTATAATTTAATAAAGTACTTTGATCATTATACATGAGTTTAAACTATCCCTCATCCAAAGAGAAGTACAAGGTAAGGGTTAATTCCTCAATCGTATTATTATATGAGATTGTTTGGGTGTAAGAATTTTATGGGACATATTTATTATCCATGACCATGTTTCATAAAATACTTTTTCAAAATGATTCTTTTAAGGTAAAAATTAACTAAAAAACCATTTTTAACATTTTTAATATTTATTCTTCTAAATCATTCTCATTAATTTCTATTATTTCAAAATAGTTTTAAATATTTATTTATATGGACATGATTGTGTAAAAAAAATTAATTACATTAAAAAGTCTTAAATTTGTATGCGACACATTGATTTAGAAATATATTTTAAATAAATACCTATATAAATGTGGGACATTTAAATTATTTCACAAAAAGTGACATTTCTCTCGAAAACTTATAATGATCATTTTCTACTAGGTCAACATACTTTACTAGATATTATTCTTGATTGAGGATGATTTATAATAATAAAATCATCCATATTGTATTGAATGAGTTATTATATGTTTGCCTGTGGTTGGACTATTTTTATACCCATCATGGTTTATGGTTGATGTATTCGAATTTCGTATTCTTGTATTAATAAGAATTTTTTTTGTTATGTTTCAACATTTTCATATGAGAAATGCAGTGGACATAGTAAGTGACAGGTGGGTCCAGCTATAACCACTCGATGCATAGGTAGGTATCATGAGACAAATTATTGTCATGGCATAAGGCCTTGAAAAAAAATTATTTGTAGTCTTGTCACTAGGCCTTAACTATATGGTAACGATGCCGGATGTTAGGCATTCCCACAATATGAAATTAGTTATTACATGTGATTATTCGACTAGTAGAATATCCATGTGCATGTTTATATGGTTGTGATTGATTGAATTTTTTCATATAATGGTCATGTTTATGTCTAAAATCATGTTGCTTTTTTATTACAAATATTTTATTAAAAGTTTATAGCTTCTGCTAAATTATGTACCCTTACTGAGCATATGAACTCACCCATTTCTTATGCATTATTTTCCCATGATTCCAATAAGTGTATTTTGATTGATATGCAGGGTTAAGATAAGGGAATAATGGAATTATAAAAGAATTATTTATGTTTCGTTGTATGTTATGAAGTTTAATTTAATACTCATGTATTAATATATTTTCCAAGACTGGTAAACCAATCAGTCCATCATGACTTGATTCCTCAAAATTTTGCCAATATATTAAAATAATGCACTGACTCCAGGCTTCTAGGGCCAGGGCCTTACATCTAATAAAATATGTTCGACATATGTCAAGATATTTTATTGTATGTATGACATATAAATTAACTATACAAATTATTTATAAAGTATTATAATTTAATTAACTATGAAAAATAGGAGAAAATAGTTTTTTTTAAAATTGGGTGTTGCATAAAATATAAACTAACTCAGTACAATGTGTTTTGAAATATATCAAAAAAATAAAATTTATTCTAAATGGAAAATATGGTAAATTATTGGGGTGATAAACATAATAAAAACAAATACAACAAGTTATTCTCTATATCTTTATACATTAACCAAAACCAAAATAGTTAACAAAAGGTAAGGTATTTCCCAAAATGAATAACCACATTATGAAAAATAACACACTATTCTAAAAAAACTAATACCCAAAAATGAAACTAAATAAATTCATAAATAACTATCCTAAAAATTAATCAATATATTCTAAACCATGTTAAATCTTAAAAAATAAAATTATTTGATCATGTATTCTTCAAAGATTAAATTTATATTTATATCTAATCAGCCTCAATCACTAATAAAGTCATATACTCGTAAATGTATATACCATGAATATATAATTTAAAAAATATTGTAATTAATTTCATAAATAACTCAATTTAATATAAGTCTACTTTAAAATTATATATTCTTCTCGAGAATAAATCAACCTTTATTACTCAAATAAAATACCATTGTATTATGATTTACTAAATGATATAATATTCCATAAAATATAGTGATCTTATTATAAAAAACATTAATTATATAAACACCAAACCACATTACTAACCAGTGGTCATCAATATGATGAAACATATGTTACAAAATTCATATTAATAGAAATGTCTGAAAATTTATATTTACCAAACTATATCATTATAATGAGTACACAACATTTTTGTATGGTAGTATTTTCACCCATACCACCATTTAGTTGTGGGTTCATTACCAAAAGCCTTTACTAATGCAACAGGTTCCTTCCCAATATGTGGGTTGTCCTTAAAAAAATTAATAATAATATAATTCCTAAAAAATTCCCCAAATAATTGTGATCATCACAAATAATTCACTTAAATACATTTAGTTTAAAAAAATATTTTAAGATAAATGGTTATCTTATACCATTTAGGCTTACATACCAATAAATGTAATACAATTTTTCTAAGTTAATCCTACTTGATAAAGTAAGGTTTATATAGTATTCAACAAAATAATATTTCTCATATAACATCATTAATCACCTCAAAATCCCATCACTTAAATCCAAAAAATGGGAGTTTAAGTGTTCGAAATTATGATCAATATTATATATATTAACCCATAATGGTATCCCTAACTATCAATATAAACACACTCAAAATAAAATCCTAAACTTCAATGTTTTCTAACCCTACTCTAATTCCTTCTATAAGGAACAAAATATAAAAATTACATAATCTAGTTTCATTATACTTGAATTTACTTTCTTAAATTCCACAATATCATTCATGATTATAGTTTTAAATAATTATGTAATAAATCATATATAACAAACCCATATATTACATAATGGCACTTCTACTCATTTTCCATTTTTTACATAATACAAAACCTTTAGTATGAATTTTTTTTTATTTTCATGAAAAATATCCCTGACATTAATCTTGAATTCTTATTTAATTTTACTAATTCTTAAACTACATGTAAATAATTCAAAAAAGGTTGATGAGAAAAAAAATATTTATAAGGGATATAAGTGTAAGAAATGCATTAATCCAATAAAAAGAATAAAATCCACTAAATATTAACTTTTTTGTAACAAAATTTGATAGTATTAAATAAATCATATCCACATGAAAAACACACCCTTTTTCTTAAATAGATCCATACAAACATATATAATGAAAATAAAACCCATTTAGGAAACATAGATAATACTATTCATAACTTTTGTTGAAAATAATTGTATCCTAGTTTAATAAATAAGAGAAACTTTACATGTTAACATACTCTCTATTTCATATATATTCAATGGAAAATACTTATTTCCTTGAAGAGATATATCTAACTCACACATTATAAAAGTTTTTTCAAGGTTAGTCATAACATAATTGTTATCAAGCTCACCAATCATACAAACTATATAAGGATCACCTATAATATAAGAGATATCAATATAATATTTCATTATCTATAATGATCAATTACTATATAGTAAATACCACTCTTTAAATGTTGAAATTTTATTCTACAAATATTGATAAACATATTGAACCCAAATATAATTATTTTTATATATCAAAATACCCTTTCCTTGTTTAAAATTCATTTTCAAAACTAAAAGGCTCAAAATATGTATGATTGTTTTATTTAAATAATAAAATAAAATCCTTTTAAGGATGGAAAACATAAAATAATGGTTTTGGCGGTGGAAAAATCCGATGTCTTTATATACAATAATATAAAATGTTACTTTTTACATTTTAAGGAAAGTCAAAAAAATTCATAAATTGTTTCCTTTTGTAAATATTGGAATGAAATTAAAAAAAAATCCATTTTTAATTCTTTTTTGTCTATATTCATAAATCTAAAAAATTATTTAACCACATTAATTTGGAATAGAAATATATAGAAAATAAATAATTACAATATCTTAAAATTGTGTTTTAAGTTACAATCACTTACATTATGTATGCAATATGTCGTATGATATTTATTTTCCTAAATTAGGAAAAATAACCCAATTATTTACTTTATTAATAATATGTCTCAATTTTTTTATTTATTATTTTTTACATTATTTTATAAAATTATATATACATTTACATAATCAATTTTGTTTATGTCGGGAATTCTGATGACATTCCATTTATATATCTTTAATGGTATTGTCATGTTTTATATGGTCAAAGAGTTAAGTATTCTATCATCTCTATAACAATAACAATAATTATTTTTTAAAAAGTTTATACAAAATATACATTTTTAAAACCAACCATGAATAATGGTTATAAAAAATGAACAACAATAAAATCATATAGATGATAGGTTGTATGTACGCATGAGTAATGTTTTGAATATTGAGTAATCATGATAAAAATAAGGTAATAATTATATTATTTCTTTAGAAATATTTTTAAAAATAAATATCCACATATATATATATGATATATGATATGGCGATAGAAAAATAAATCACATAACTTTATGGAGGTGGCATCTTACATGTATGTATGAATGACGTTATTATTTTTTAACAGAAGATAAGGTAAGATATTAGTTGATATGTTATCGTTTGGGAGTTTTAATTAATCAATTAATATCACATATATTAATTATATACACTAGAATGGAAAGAAATGAGAGGTAGTGATGGAAAACAAAACACATCACTTAATATAGGTGTAGTCATTAAATATGGAATAATTATGGTTTCACATCTGATTTAATGTATGAGGATATGTATATATGTTATTAAATAAACATAGTAATAATATAAGTATATAAAATATAATAACATTATTATTTTATAATGGATTAAGGATATTTGGATGAGTTGGAAGAAGAAGAATAACTAAATCATTCTGTGAAATTTTCTTCACCTAATCAGAAAAAATCATTTGATTTACATAATAGGATCTCTATGGATAATATTATATAAAAACTAAGGCTTGTAAAATGAGGATAAAAATAATTTGAGGGTATTTATTTGGGGATCTCTTGATAAAAAATTCGCTTGATGTGTAGATAGGATAAATAATTGGGTTCCCTTTTATAAATGAGGGGAAGGAATTCATAGAAATTATTAATGTATGAAATTAAAATAAATTAATTTTAACTAAAGAGGTTAAAAAAATATATGGTTTGATGATAGATTTTATATTTTATAAAATAATCTGATAAAATAAAATCTGGACATGTTTAGGTGATTATGTTTTCCTTATTTCATTCATATAACCCCACATAATTCATTTTGAAAATTAAAATAATACCAATGTTTTTACTCTCAGGGGGTTAATAAAGATACTTATATAAGTAAAAGTGTCCAATAAATGGATAATGGTTGATATTTTAAACCATAACTATTTAATTTTCAAAATATTTTAATTTTAGATTTTTAAAATCATTTAATAAAATATTAATTTTTATAAAATATCATAAAAGACATATTTTGTAGATACCTAAATTATTTTATTATAATATGTTTATTAATCACATAAAATAGATCACATTGATATAGATTCTAAGATAATGAGAAAATCATATTAATATTAATACACAATAAAACTTTATAGGATTTGATTTTTTTAAAACATTCCATTTATTTTATGACCCTAGTTATCTAATTTTTACCATAACCATGGGAATGACATTTCCAGTATTATTGTGTTGTAATTTTACAAATAAGTTGACAACTAGATCATAAATTTAAATTCGATAAAATTTGGGACCATTAAACATCCAAATTGACATATAATAATATTTTTATTATTTATATATAATATAATATAATACAATTTCACATAAAATATCATTAATGGCCTTTTCAATATTATTTAAATAATTTGACATTGAATATAACATGAAAGTAATGGAGTTAGAATATAAAATTTTCAAAATTTATAATGTGGTATATTTGTTTATAAAAATAATGATTAATATAAATCATAAAAAATATTATTTTAATATATTTTAAAATAATTTTCTTTATTTTTCATCTACTTCCATAGGCATCATGTCAGCGTTGGGTAATAATTTAAGGTAATTATTTTATTATAAAAAATTTAAAAATAAATTACATGGAAAAAATCCTTTATCTTCTAAATTGTCATTAATAACTAAAAATATGTTGTTTTTATCAACTTAAAAAAAAGTATAAACATTTATAATAATAAATTTCTGTTTTGAATGTATATTTACTAAAATATTATAATTCTAAAAATCAAATTTAAATAAGAAAGTTTTCATATTTTAATTTTTTTGGATATATATATGAATTATACTAATCCAATAAAATTAATTAATTTTTTTAATGATTTAGAAGATTTATAAAATTTGTTTTAATCCTAATTAACTCATTCTTCCATTACCATGATCATGAAAAATTATGATGGTTACTATAAACAATGAACAATAATAAAAGGGGCATATTTCTTAAATTTATATATACATATTATAAATATGGAATTCAATTTTTAGGATTAAATTTATCAAAATTTCATAATTTAATTTAAAAATAAAGCAAAAAATTATAATGATTTTTTTTCAGAAAAAAATTCCGTTAAGTATTATTTGTTTATAACAAATTCAAGCATAATGTTCATTGAAAATATATAGTGGTATTTTTTTAATAAAAAACAACTTATTAAATTTTAAAGCTAATTCAAAATATAATTTTACTTTTAAATACTTTAAAATAAAATAAACAATCAAAAAATCATTAATTTTCACTATTCATTGAAAAATCAAACCATTTAGAAAATTCTCCAAATATAACATCATGATAATTTTGAAATTACGAATTAAAATTTTTTATCCTTTTATCAATTTTTTTTTATTTTTCTAGAAATTAATTTTATTACTCACTCCCAGAAATAAATAAAAATCCATTTTTTATAAAAAATATTTTTTAAGAATAAAGTACATTAATAAACGAGTTCTTATTTATTAATAATATATCAATAAATTATGTTTTATTTTAATATATATATATATATATATATATGTTATTTCAAATCTTATTTACTGTTATTCATTCCTAAAAATTCAATATCTAAGATACAACAATCATAAATTAATAATAATTTATGAATCATTTAAGCTCTATGGCATGTTTCCTATAAAGTACCGAACATAGTGGCATTTTAAAAAAATAGGATGATAAATACATATAATGAGACAATAATCAAGAATACTAGAAAATATCATGCAAAAAATACGTATAATTTTTCATCCACATACAAATCACATATTCACTTCAATTCATTAATTTCATGACTATTAACTCCATATATTTATTCCCAACTATTTATCCAAAGAATTAAATGTTATGATAAACCAACCCAATAAAATAATATATAGGGATGTTACATACTCCTGCCTAGTGGGAATCCTTATATCCAAAAATATAATGGAGATGGTGGTTTTCACGACCTGCATCTCGGAACAGGTGATCTACACCCTCGTTTAAAGATCGTCACACTTTTAAAGGGAGTGAGAGATATGTTTTTTTATCTTGGAAACACATAAATTAAATTATAATCTTATGTTTATATTCTAATCACCTTTATTTATTGTGTTCACTATATATTATCTCCTTCCATTACTCGGAGAATTATATTTAAATATTATACTATAATATTTAAATTCTATAAAATATTTTTTGAATTATATAGAGTAAAGGGATTTAGATAAATAGATATTTATTATGTGGTCTTAAAATTAACCAAATTACCATTATTTAATTTTTTGAATCATTCTTCTTCAAAATAGTTTACATGTTATTTTTTAAAAATTTTGGAAAACATTTTCTGAATACATTTCCTTTTTTCCTAAAATTGTTTCACTACCCTTATGTAGATCATATATAATTAATATATATATATATATATGTAATAATATATATTTTATTCATAATATATTACATAATATTTAAATCATATGTTTTTTATGTGTACATATTGGATAACTTATTAGATGAATAAAAAATTAAGAAATACTTAATAATAATTCATTATGCTTTATAATTTTAATGATATACAACTTTTTTTTTGAATTTTATAGAAACCTATATGTTTTCCATGTATCTCATGTGTAATACAATTTATATAGTTCAAAATATCATTCATATACATTATATATATTATAAAATATTTCATATTTAAATATATGTAATAAATAATAAATTTTGATTGATGGTAATATTTTTAAGAAATTCATAATATATTTAAAAAAGTTGTGAAATATTTTTAATGTAAAAATCTGATACATATGAAATTAAAAATCCATAAAAATGATATTTTGAACATGTAATAATTTATTTCTTACGTTTATTTTCATATTCATGATTAATACAACACACATATAAAAATTTTATAAATTATATTAAATATACAAAATATATATATTTACGTCAAATATCATCAAAACATTCCCAAATTATTGAAACTAGTAGGAACCCCACTATCACTTATGAAATTATAACAAAAGGGTTTAGGAAAATCTATTACATTAAAATTATCATATTTCATAAACAAAACAAGTAGTTTTAATTCAAGAATAAAATAATTCTATAATAATTCATAAATTAATCAATAAAAATAGGGAATGTGATATTTGAGTCTCTCTAAGGTCACTGATGGAATAGACATAGCCAATAATGGCTCAAATTATGAAATATATATTCTTACTTACTAATTGTTTCTGAATAAAGAAATATTTCTCCAATATAAACTCCCAAAAGTAAACTGTCTCCTATTTGAGAAAATTTAACCATTTTAAATCCCAACCACCTTGTGAAATTAATTCCTTTTAGTTTTTATTTTGAAAAATAAAATTCATCAAATTATCCCCCTGTTCCATTTTCCTCAATTTTTTATTGGATCTATTTTTATTCTCTCTCTTAAATTAATTCAATTTTCTTAAATCAAATATTAAATATATTTAATGGTCATGGGATACTAACAGAATTGTTATGACACATAAAATTGATTAGGGTTTTAATATTATTTTATAGTATATGATATTCCTTAGTTTTTCTCTCAAGTAACATTAATGGGTTTATTTTGTGAATTTTTAATAAAATAATTATAATATTGGGGTTGTTGAAAAACAATTTTTGAAAGAAAATATAATTAATTAGTTTATTAATTTATCAATAGAAGTTCATTTGTAAATGAAATAGAAGTAAGAGAAAATTAATTTTATACTATAATATATTTTATGTCAATGTTTTTTTATTGTTTAATTTAGATAATTGTCACTTTTTAGTTATGATTAATCATAATCTCAATTAATCCCAAATCCATTAAATTAATTATAGTAAAACAAAACCTTGACTTTAAAATCATATATCAATAATATATTCCATATAAATTGTATAACATATTCCAAATCATATTGAAATTTTTATAATGTGGAAATTAAAAGGATTCTAGTCATTTAAAATTGGAACAAAATAAGTTACACATTCCAATCCTCACACCGATTAGTTAGAATTAAAGAGAATTCTAATGATACGTATCAAAAAAAAATTCAAATATGAAATAATGTCATATTAATTAATCAAATTTTTTAAACCCAAATTAATCAAAACCTGAATCTAATAATTATGAAATTCCCCCTTGATAAATGTTTATCTCCCAAACAACAATATCCAACTTCTTATCTCCCCATCATTCGGTGGAGAAGGCCCCTATGAAACTCAATGATTATCTTTTATTTCCCTTTATGAATTGGGGGGTCCAAAATTTCTAGACATAAGAGAAGAAAACGTTGTAACTTAGAATTTTTATATTAACTTCTCTATAAATTCTTCAAATTGAGGTACCCAATTTTCAATTTTATAAGGATAATATAATGTGGTTTGGGCACTGAAATTTTGAGAATAAACATGTGTCTTATATTTGGATAGGTAAATGGACTAATAAAGGATTTGAAAAAAATAAAAGAATTATTTTATAAATAATTAATTTCTAGGTATAAACTCTGGGGGCCATTAGAAATATATATTTGGTTATGTTTTTAAAATACAATGAAATAATATTTACTTCAAGAATATTCAATTTTATAGACCACTCTATTTGGTTGGAAAACTAGATTTATGAATAAAATATTCTTGTATTCAAAATGATTATATCCTAGTAAGGAATGGATTAGATTATAGCATTTCATCTACATTTGATACACGTATTTTTATTAACATGTTAAATAGTGGACATATATTATATAGATTCCATAATGTTTGAACCATTTTTTGTCCCACTTCATATTAGACCCTAATAATATCATCCTACTATATTGTTAAAATTATAAAAATTGAAATGGGATTATTTAAAATTTAGAAAAATTAATTAATTGAATCAAATTTCAATTGGGTTAATAAAATTTGTTACAATTTATAAAACAAAATCATTTTAAAAAAGCTATATAAGATAGGAAATGAAATAGTGAATTATGGTGTGATAACACTCCCATATTGGAAAATTTACACTCCTAGGAAAACCCTCATTTTAGAAAATGATTCATGATGATATTCCCTAGTTCAATAAGTTATAACATTCACTTTAAATTTACATCATGAAGGAAATGTGAGAGGTGAAAGAACCATTCCAAAGTGTCAATCTCAGTCATGATGGAAATATATGTCTCATTAATTTTTTTAAAAAATTAATGTTAAGGAGATTCATGATTCTAATCATAGATATGAATTCTTATGTCAACCATACTGCTAAATCTTCATGTGTTTGTGTAGAAACCATTTAATTCTTATCTCACCATTTTTTATTCAGTAAATAAAAGAGATTTTAATATTTTTATGCTTTATTGATTCTTTGTACTAAAAATTTCCAACACCCCTTCCATTCAAATCGTTAATTCCCTCTAACTTATGCATTCATTGAAGATAACTATATTTTGTTCCATCTTATATGTTGTGTTGTATTATTCTTTTTTTAAAATTTTCCTATTCAGTGGTAATTTTATTTCAACATTAACATAAGGAATCAAACATAGGTCAATATAGTATAGTAATTAAACTAACAATAAAATAGATGAACAAAAAGGATGGTAATTCTGTAATTCCGCATAGAATTAATTATAACTTCTGTTTACATTTAATTAACCAACAATTGTTCCCACTTCATGTTTGAGTGTAATGATGTGTGAAGATTTAAAATTAAATTATTTTCTAAAAAAACTTCTTAGATAATATGTATAAACATCTCAAAGGTTTTAAAAAAACTATAATTTATATCCTTGAAAAAAAACATAATATCAACTCTGAATATTAATTATATGCTCAATTTGATATCCACCAAAGAAATAAATTTTCATTAAATGATAATACAACATGGAAATTATTAATTCCTTACATATTTTCATTATATTCCATGACTATATGGGAATTTAATATCATAATTCTAGAAAATATGTGAAACTAATGAAAAATAGATAGTGAAAAGAAAAAAACATATTTCAACAATGAAAAAGAGAAAATTAATAAAACAACAAAATATCAAAAAAGACATTGGAATTTATCCAAATTTATTAGAATATTTATATTTCATTTGATGAACCAATCATTTTTACACATAATATTATATGACCCCTAGATATTAATATCTATTGATATTACACAAGGATCCTAAAGGACTATTGTATTTGGAGGAATAGGTAAATAATAATTAAAAAGGAAATATAATCAAGGAATCATTAGTTTTTTCCCTTGTGACCTCAAACAATCCATTAGATCTCTAAAAACCTCAAGGGGTAACATGAGGAATACATAATGAAAAGAGTGTGCTAATTATCTTAATAATAAGATAAATGTGATAAGGAATCATAACAAGTGGGTCAAAGGTATAACAAGATTTCATTAGAGAGAATGCGTGTAGGTAATCACATAAGAGAATAACATAAGAATGATTGTATTTTAAGATATTTAAAAGATGGGAAAATCGAAACAACATATAACATAAATTAAATTTGAGTCATGAATAACTCCCTAGAAAATATAACATGAAAGGCAAAGTACCATAATGGATTAGGTTTACTCCCAAATCTAATACATGATGTCTCATGAGATATAATAGTACCCACTAAATTAGAGTGTAATTTCGGTGTGCCCATCATAAAATTATCATGATCTATGTGTCCAAATAAAGAAAATCAATCATAATGAATATCGTAATAATTACCCGTAGGAAGAAAATGGGTTCTATAAGTGTACTTTATTGGATAATTAAATGAAACTTCATAATGAATGAATTTGAGAAATAATCATATGTCATGTACAACCCCATAGAGGAAGATAGAATGAATGAGATGTATTTTTTTGGGCATACAAATATATATTATTTATGAACAATAAATTTCCTCCATGTTTGTTTTCATTGATTATAATAATATTAAAAATATTAAAAATATTCTTATTGAAAATGTCATTTTCATATTTACTAACACGAAAAGATGTTATCATAGATGTAAAATGAGATTTAAATATCAATTTGAACATTTCTTAAGGTCTATATACTTTTCACAATGAAAATTACATTTTTTAAAAGTTCACAATAAATTTTAAAAATAATTTTCTTTGAAAAAAAATCTTCTAAAACTTTTAAAATAATAATTATTACATTAATTGATCATGATGGTGAGAATTACCCTTTATTTAATACACATTAAAACAAATATTCCTTCAGTGTTATTCAGAAAATCCAAACAAGCAATTTTTAAAAAAATGAATATTGCATTCATATCATTTTGTAAAATAACCAATCGGGTAAAATTTTCATTAATAAATAATATTTAAATTTTTAATAAAATAGAAACTATTTTTATAAAACCTTTATTTTGATGATAAGATGATTCCCAACTGTATATATAAATAAAGTCATATTTTATTACATTTTCTCAATTATTTTATATACAAAAAAAAAGGGAAAAATGGTAGTATTACATGGAAATTTTCTTAAATGACAATATGAAGAGATATTATATTGAGTTTAATATATAAATATAAAATAATTACCTCATGGGATAATTAAACAAAAACAATCCCAAATAATGATTTGATTTTAAAATAAAACTTTACTACATTGGTAACATCTGAATCGTAAGTTCCAAAAAATAAATAATAATAAAATGAAACAATAAATAAAATTATGATAAAGATATTAATTATATAACATAAAAAAGCGTCATTATATACACCAAATAAAGGAATAAGTGGTGAATATGGTGTATGTCTCACAAAAGAAAATGTGAGATCTAAAAACCCATACCTAATGTTCCACTTCCTTCATATGTGTCCGAACCACTTATATTATAAATTTAGATTGATTATACATCCATTAGAGAACCTTGATCATATAAATAATTCCATATATGATAATATATTAACATTATACCACACTTTTGTTAATAATATTTAATTATTTTCATTATTTATAGTATTAATTAGTTTGTTCTCATATACATGTTTTCTCATGAATGTTCTGATTCATAATCTTATATTGTATTTAAACCATGAGAAGAATTATATTAATGTTCAAAATATTATTATTAGTTATTTAAATCTTTATAAACATTCATTAAATTTGGGTATAGAAAATTAATAACAATAGTTCATGGAGAAGGCTTGTCTTATGTTTTCATGACTGAGGATCTCAATCTCTTTAAGAGTGAAAGGGTAAGTATTTTTATGATGTATTAATTTTTTAGAATTTATTTCATTTAATATATCACACATATTTATTAAATTTATCCATATTTCATTATATGGTATGAATACCCAAAAAAAATACATCACTTCGTGAGGTAGTTGTCTATTGTACATACGAGCGATGTTGTCAAATTTTAAAAGGAATGGAAGCTAAGAAGATATATGTCATATTATGAAACCATGTGTATAATTATATCATAAATTATATATATATATATAAACACACATTAATTCTATCATTATATCCAACCTTGATATTTTTTGATCGAAAACAAGTTACATCAGTTTGTAGAGTGGTTGTCCGTCGTACAAATTATTGGAGATTTCATTTCTCTTTTGACAGAGTTGAGATTGATTAATATTTTTTTATAAAAATAATATAATATCAGTATATGGGAGCTAATGGTGATGATATATTTGAAGTGTTATGTCTTAATTTAATATTGTAAAAAATAAAGGAAAAGAATGAGGTAATTGAATATAATTACCTTCCCAGTGAGATACCACCGTCAGATATATTCTTAAGGACTGTATTGTTGTTATTTTGGGAGTAAATAAGAAAAAAAAATTGGAAAAGTATTTTTGGGAGGTATTTTTTCATGGTTTGGTTGACTAAAATATCCAGAGGTGTGAATAATGAAGGGGATTTGATGACATTTTATAATTGAGGTGGAGTGGCATTCTTATAAATACCCAAAACTATTCAACAATGGGAATACACTCCCACCCAATTTAACAACACATGATTTTTATGGTATTCCTCTTTTTTTAATTCAATTTATTTTATAGCTAATGTTTCACACAATAGTAGGCATGAAGACAACACTTAATTATAATATTTAAATATTACCATTATAATATAACCATTAAAAAATAGTTATGAATATTATTAAATAACATATGAAAATATATAGTATAATTAATTGGTTAAAAATTAATTAAAAATTAATATAGAAACCTATTGGATATAATGATAATGTTTTTATAAAAACTTTTTTATGCCTATAAAGTCATTTTATCCTAATGAAGTAAATTATGTACTATTGGTAATTGATATTAATGAAATACACTTTTTAAATATTCTATAAAATATTTTTTATGTTCAATGAATATTTTTTATAGGCATAATAGATGAACAAACCCAATATTACACATAAAAACCTATATTTTTTTAAAGGGAGTTTTACAGCCATTAATGGAGAACCTATTTTAAAACCAATGTTTTGAAACCTATATATATTGTTTTTTAAAAAATAAACTAATTATTTTAAATAGGAATAATTTTTTTCTTTTATTTAATATTTTGTATTTTTCAGATAAGTTTCGTGTTTTGATGAATAGTTAAACATACTAATTTTAATTTTAATACAATTATTTTCGTCGAAATAATTTGTAGTGTTAAATTATATTTTTGATTGGTTATAAATTATAAATAGATTATTTTTTCATTTCATCCAATTTATGTAATTAGAATAAATGTTTAATTTAATTATATATAAAATCATTTTAATCTTTTTCATTTTAAACTTTAGTCACTTTTTCTCACCCCATCAACGAGATTAATTTTAAATTTATTAATGAAACTTATTTTTTTTTTGAGTTTTGATAAATAGATTAACTATTTCGAATTAGTGGGTACAAGTTATATTTATATAATTATTTTATTTCTGGGAATATGAATAGTATCATTAATAATATTTTTTTATCACAATTATGGGAAAATTAGGTTATTAAAGGTGAAAAATTATATTATAAATATTATAAAATTTACATTACACTTTTTTGAATATTATTTTATTTGATATTTTTTACCAAAATCAACCTTTGGTTTTTTAATGTTCATTTGAGGCCACATATATGACTTTATTCCATCTATATTATTTTATTCTAAGGGAATCCCAATATATCACACGCCTATTTTGTTTTGTATTATATTTTTTATATGGTTATTTGGATGAAACAGTCAAATATAAATATTCATTGGAAATATAAATTTTATATATTCATTATGGTAATTTATTTATAATTTTAATCAAATAATTAATTAAACTAAATGGTGATAAGATTATGATTAAGTAATTGTTAAATTAATGGAAGAATCAATTAAATGATCATAAAAATATTAAAATAAATATAATTTGATAAAATTAATCAAATAAAAAAATTTATAGATTAATTTTACATATTAGGGTTGAGATTAATGTCATAGATAAAATGTTTTTATTGTATTTTTAAGATGTCAAGTAATGAATATTTACAAAAATTGTCACTAATGATATTATAAAATAAATAATTTTTTATTAAATGAAATAAAATTCATAAAAATATAAAATTATACCAAATGATAGGTATGAAGGTAAATATTTAATAAATGGTATATTTATGTTTCATTAATAATTTTAGAGTAACTATATTAACCTATAGATGTAAAAACCCATGTTTTCAAGGTAATATTTAGAGGGTTTAACTAAGGGCTAAAGCCAAAAGATAAGTGTAATAATGTGACCTAAACTTTTCTTAAATTTTTCTGAGAGGATATAGAATAGTTATATATAATATTAGAAATAACTCACATTAGATCTATTTAGAATAGAAAATAAAATTATATTAATTTAATATATTGATGTTTCCAAAAATGACCCTCACCTCAATTATAAAAGGGGACCTCCTCCCTCACATCCTCACACCACTCAAGACAGATGGTCTTGATAAAGGACTTCCCAAAAACCAACAAAAATTCCTATATTCATTATATAATCCTAATATTATTCATAAATTCATTCAATTAATCGATTTGGTGAAAAATAAAACTATTTAACTATATCAGTGGTAACAACTTTCCTCAAACACTTTAATTTTATTTCCAATCATCAACCTAAAATATCTCTATATTCTAATATTTTATAAAAAATCACTAAATTAACTATACTAAGATGTTTTTATTCAATGTTTTCCTTGTAGACTTACAAAAAAGTATATCTAATGTGTAATGAACATACAATTTATGTGTACTGAGAACGACACATCACAAAACAATGATTTTTTGTTTTTTCTTTTTAACCATTGATAGTTGGTAATTACAATAAAAACACTATTTATTTATGTTATACATTATATTTATTATTTATTTATGCTTCTATAATTATTTTATAACACATAAACTTATTCTTTATTTTATCTATAATTAAGATAACATTGTTTGTCGAAGTGTGGACTTCTGCTTCCAAAAAGGGACGTGATTTATTCACGCTATACATGGAATGTACAAAGGATGATTTTAATAATCATATGTACCATATATAATTATAATGGAGTTATAATATACATATATATAATTTTCTATCCATTCTTTTAATATGAAAACAAAACTAAAGTAGTATTCATGAAAATGTATGCCCTACCATCCCCATGAACGATGCATTTCATTTCATATATCCAAATTTTTTGGATTATTATAACAAATATATAATTAATATATATAATATTTAAATAATTTTATAAATGTTGGAGATGATGAAACCATTATCAAATTAATGGGAAAAATAAATAACAAGACAAAAATTACTCAAAATTCTTTGTAATTAACACCCTAAATAGGGAAAATAATGAAATATTACTATCAAATGGGTAAAATGATATTATAAGTGGATCATATATACTATAATGAATTCTGTAATAAGTTAGTAAAATAATTAAAACTATTATATAGGATGTTAAATTATGTTCACCCCAAAAGAAAACACAAGGCAAGAGTTTAATTCGCAATCTCATCATTAATCGAGATTGCTTTTGTTTAAGTATCCATTGTTGAGTATTTTGTTTCTATGTCAATGATTTATATTTGAAAAAAAATATTTTACTATTGTCATGTAATATTTAAATGTTTTTTACCCATGTTTGAAATTTTTTGAAATGGTTTTAAAGGAATATTTTTTCCATCATTTTTCAAATTAGGTACTTTATGAATTTTTTGACATAATAAATGTTTTTTAACATATTCAGTATGAGTGGATTTTTCCACCATCCCAAACCATTTAATTTTTTATTATTCCTTTAAAAATTTAAATGGTTATTTTTAAATGAATTTTTTAATTTACGATTGTGTGAATTTTTAAATAAATAATTTCAATGTTTAAAGGGGTATTCTTCTCAAGAATTTTTCTAGATTTTATTACTGTTTTTTCATCTATGAAAATATATGTTGTTTAAATTTATTCTTCACAACAGTGGATCTATAATGATTTAATTTAAAAAATTATATCAAATTGTTAATGATATATTTTACTATTGATGTGTTATTTTGATACCATTTACCATATTACTTAGTATTATTCATGACTATGCTTACTGATTGGGTAAAGTTATTATTATTTCATATTTATATGTTGTTTATGTTTCCCCAAATTCATATTTGGAATGAATTTGACATAGTGAGAGATGGTACGGTCTTTATATTTTCCCTTGATGCACTTATTAGTCTCATGATAAAAACTATATGTGGACTTCGTCAAGGCCTTGCCCATTTATCTTTAGATATGGATTTAGCCAAGGCCTTAACCATTATTCTCAGATGTCTTGGATGAGTCCTCAATGGTATGTTTCAGATGTCCTGCACTATTAATTTTATTATTATGATTTTCTTTATAGATATTCCATGTGATTATTATTCTATTAAAAAAAATTTGGTTATGTTTTGTAGATCATGTGTTTATTTAAATGTATTTTGTTTTAAAAATTTACCTATCCATATTTTTATTACATATTCTTTCATAGATTACCTTGTACGCTTATCCATAATGAGAATTTTATCTCACCCATTTTTTATGATTGATTTTATACCAAGATATGAAGGAGTGTTTATTATTTTTTTATACAATGTTATAATAAAGGGATTAATGGAATGCTAGAAGAAAATTCACTAATTTTTTTTCGATTTTTATTTGAATTACAAGTATTTAATCTTGTTACCAAAACAACTAAACTGATCTATCCTTTGGGATTTTAATTTTGTAACCATGCTAGTGTAAAAAATTAAGTATGTGGCTTCGGGATACTGGGGGCAGGGTCATTACATATAATGTGTCTCCAAAATTATTAATTAAAGGTGTGTAGGGATGATTTTGAAAGAAAAAACTCCACCATAAAAAAATTAATTTTAAAAAATTTTGTTCCTTAACTTCTATGTTTCCTTAATTTTACCATTTATATTTCCCGTATGATTACTAGTCATTTTATACTATGTAATTGGTCATTTAATAATAATATGAAACAAGACATATTAGATAATTTGGACTCATTAATTAAAAATATGAAATCCAATTATCAATTAAAAAATCATTTCGATGTTGAAAATTATTTTTAACATAGCCCCATGAAATCTGAGAACATGACTTTAACATTAACCATTTTGATAATGTTTTTAAAATTTTGGGAAAAATATAGTCATTAAAAAATAGTTGGTACATAAATAAACCATATAAAATATATTAAAACATATAAAAATCTCATTATATATGATAGGATAGTTAGGAATTATAAATCATTTAATGAAATATCATTTAATAAAAAACAACATTGATGTAAATTTTCACAGTATTTATTTATTTTGAATTTTAGAAAATATCAACACAGTGATTAAACCTGAATATATCATGCTAAGAGATATATAAAGTGATATATTTATCTATAAAAATAATTTAACACATTAATTCAAACAATTTATTTTAATTTGAATTTTTTTATTATCATTTATAATATTTTTATTTTTATTTAATAACTAATGTGTTGGTATTGATTAAGAATTTAAAATAAATATATTATTAATAAACATTAAAAAATAATCTACCCACATGAAATTAATTAAATTATTCTCAAAATGGCCACAAATATTTATTCACATTAGTATTTTTTCAATATTTGAATGCATAACTGAAATGTAAAAGCAATGGGGCGACATTTGGTTTGTTTTTGTTACATAAATTATTATATAGGTCACTTTCATATTATATATTTATAACAACACATATAAATAGATTCTATGATGATACAGTTCAAAATATGGGTTTAAAATTTTATTTTTATAGGTTTTTGGGTCATTTTATCAATTATTCATTTAGTTTACCACCATGTTAAACACATTTTTAATTTAAATATAGTAATTAATGTTTACTATTTTAATTATTCATTATGGCATAAAATTAAATTGACCATAATAGATAATATGAATTATTATTACTCCTAATATGGAATAAATTTTTCAATATTCAATTCACACATGTGGAAGAATTCAATTTAAAATTAAACCTCATACGCAAAAAAAAGGACCAGATTTCCATAGAGAATATAATCACAAGTATAAAATTTTTAAATTTAAATATTCAATATTAAATTGGTTCCATTGAAAAAAATTAGTTAAATTAAAATATAATATGACTATTTTTACATTAAAACCAATTTTAAATATAATTTAACATTGTAATTAATTTTAACAAAAATACAGTTTTCATGAAAAATCACCATTTTGAACTATTCATAAAAAAAATTAAACTTTTTAGAAAATTATCAAACATTCATGGAAAAATAATATTGACTTGTATATTTCTAAATTAAATTTTATTTTTTCTAATAAATTTTACATTATTGGTAAAAATTAATTTTATATTATGTGTGAAAAGTATGAATAATCAATATTTGAGAAAAATACTATTTTTTATAAAACTTGTTTTCACTTTCAAATGATTTTTATATTATTTCTAATCAAACAATAACCATTTAATATATTTTATACATGTTTAAACCATATAAATTTCATTATTTATTTATTATTAGTCTTAATTAGCATTGTAACACCTAGGTTATAGTGGTCATGGTTAAATAATGACATATTAATTAAGTATCATGTTCTGTTCAAACCTTGTGTTTCATTCATTTAAAGCTATCAAAGAGATTTATTTTATTTAAAAAATTAATAAAATCATAGGGTGTTACATTAGATCACCTAAATAAATTTTCTCTTCTCAATTTAACCTTGATCTTAGTAATCAATGTTTCTACATCATAAAATACCTTTGATGGAAACCCACATCATAAAATGGTGACTAAAATATACTATTAAAAAGAGAGAATGAAAAATAATAATGTCTTATTTAAAAACACCTTACTAGTATTCCAAATAGGATAACATTTATATAAATTAATGACATGGTTTTGAAATAAAATCATAAATAATTATAGAGAGTGATAGAGGTAATTGATAAAAAGAAAGTTAGTTTTCAAGATAATGTTATCAATTACAAATCCATAAATATGTGGTGAGTTATGAGGCTATTTGATTCAAAAAAATAAAAAGGTAAGAGGATAAGATTTTTTCAATATTTTTTCAATATATTTGAATGATTATTTTAATATTATGAAATATAACACTATAAGAAAATACATTCTTGATATATTTTTATTTTGTACACACAATCTCATCATTTGGTTGTGCTTCAATCACTTCCACTACAACAATTACTCTAAGTAATGAATATAAAATATTAATTTTTTATACCTAAAGAATAAAAATTAACTATTTCATGGATCATATTATCCATAAAATAGTAACAATCTATTCCTATAATATATTTTAAAAATACCAATGGTTAGCACATTGTAATATAAATACATATAACACTATAAATCATCCAGTAAATAACCCTATATCCTAAATAACCTAATTATAAAAAAATGAATACTGGTTTTAAAATAAAACATTATATCATAACCTATTGAATTAAATTTCAAAAAACATGATAGGATAATTCTAAAAATAATTATTTACGTTAATCCTAGTGGTTATATGTATATCATAACCCAATAAAACTTTTTACCAAATATAATTAACCACCTCAAAACTCAAAAACAATACTAAGTGATTTGATCCATTAATGTGTTTCCCAAAATCATATAAATTTTTATCCACCCAATATTTTTACTAAAAACAATTTTATACTAACAATACTATCACGTAGCCATGTGGTAAGAGATGCACCATCATCTTGTTTTTGTTGTGCGTTCGAACCGAAAAAACCTAAACATATTTGATGAGATTTCACTCAAAATACTTTTAGTCATTCTCATAATACCATATTTATATAATTACTAAAATTTTTACAAAAATATAATGAATATCCTCAAAATAACATTAATAAGTAAATTGGTTTTTAACCACTACGGTTTTCTATATAGAATGTTTTTCACACATCATCAAATAATATTAACTAAATAGTACTACCTTAACATTAATGATATGATAACCCCTAAAAGTTTTCAATCCCATTAAATTTATATCTATAAAAAATTACGAATTCATCTGGAAATAACATTTTCTTTAAAACACATAATAAATCCTGGGGTTATATTATAATAAATTTATCCAAAATATTATAAATAAACATAAACATCCATAACATAAAACCCAAAAGGGTTACTTATTCCTTTAATATTATGATCAAACATAGACTTATTAACCCAAGACACTTTATGTTTATCATAAATCATCCATGATTATCCTCTATGTAATTCTTTCACAATAATTCTTAAATAAAATGTGAATTATAAAAAACTCAACTAGCTGTGTCAATCCAAGTGTAAAATAGTGACTAATGTTATGTACCAAGTAATAATAGAGTAAATCTCAATTCACCCATTTTAATGTTTTTGTACAAAGGTAAAAATGTGTCGTATCTACATATATTTTTATTATCTCGATAGGGATGTAATTTATAAGAAACCAAACTCTCTAAATGTCAGAAAATTAGAGGATATTTTACTAAATTTATACTAGTACTTAGAGTTCTCATTAATTTTTTCACATCATTGTTCCAAATGCTAACTACACCTTTTCTCTGAAACCAACTATGGAGACCAAATATTTTTTACATGTATTATTACATGATTCATAAAAAAAATTACATTAATTAAACAAGAAGTATATTAATAGTCAAATTTATTTGTAGGAATAGTTTCATAATTAATAAAAGGAAACATATAAATGAAATATTTATTTTATTTTCCATATTGAAATCCTCTAAATCCATTCGAGCTCTTAAATCTACTTGGGATAACCTAGAGAATAAATTTGGAAAGGGGTGAGGATGAAATCTCAGTAAGGGGATTAAAATTATGAGGAAGCATAACATGTGAGAAAATGGTATAACATGATATCATAAAAGATAAGGCATGTGAGTAATCAAATTAGAGGATAACATAAGAATTATATAATTATAAGACAATGGAAACATAGGATTGTGGAAACAACATATAACGTGACTAAATATGAGTCAAGACTAACATCCAAGAAAATATCACATGGAAAACAAAATCCCATAATCTATTAGGTTTAATCCCTAATTCCGCACATAACTTCTCATGAGACTATAACATTACATAATGCAATGGAGATCTATATCGGCACTTGAATCATAACATGTCAATCGTATATTTGTTCCACATAAAAGAAACTAAAGAATAACATAATAACTTCCATGGAAATAAAATGGGTTTCACAATATTTCATCATATAACAATAAAATAAAATTAAATAATATTAGAATTTGAGAAAAAATCACAACGAATGTAATACCTCATCAAGAAATGATGAATGAACAAGAAATACTTGTGAGTGATAGATTTATAGTTTAGAATAAATCCATAACAAAAATTTATATTATTATTGATTAAAATTCCTTGTAAAATATTAAAATAATTATTTATGAAATAACCTTCTCACTCTGAGGAAAATCAAATGATTTCATTATCGATTGAAAAATATTTTGAAGTATCACTTTAAAATTTTCTTGAGAATAATTTCACTTACACTTTGAAAATTACATTTCAAAAGAAAAAGATAATAATTTTTCATAAAATTTATGTCTATGAAAATAACTCTTAGAAACATTTGAATTAATTTTAAAACAATCACTTTTTCTGGAGGATAGAAATTATATTCATTCTGTATATGTTAAAAAAATTCATTGGCTTTTTTTTGGTAAAATAAAAATATATCTATGTTTAGAAAATGACTCAAGGATTCCATTCCAAATATATTATAAAAATTCAAAAAGGGTAAAAATATTTTTAATTAATCATTTTTAAAAGGATAAAACATATTTGGAATTTTTTTTAGAATGAATGGATATTAGTGGAAAAGTATTTTCGATAGAAGAGAACAATAACGTCTTCTTTTTTAAAAAAAATTTCAATCATTTTTCGTACAAAATAGTGAAAAAATGGTAATATTACTTTAAAAGTTCCATGAATAACTAGATTAAGAGCAAAAAATAGTTTTTAAGATAGGAATATAAAATATTCTCCCCAAAGGATACATAAATAATAACAATCCTAAATAATTATGGGATTATAAAACAAATCCCTTCCAATTTGGTAGCATCTAAATCGTAATCCCCCGAATATAAATAATCATAAAACAAAAAATTTAATAAACTAAAGATAAATAAATTTAGGATATAACCTATCAAGGGTTTAGAATATACACCATGTAAAGGAATAGTTGTTAAACATATTGTATGTCTTAATGAAGTAAAAGTGATAGGGGAAAACCACAACCTCAGGTTCCACTTACTTCATATATATCTAAATGTACAATAAAATAAATAATGGTTTACAAAAAAAACATTATCATATATCTCTAAAAACATATGATCCTAAAATAACATTTTACCACTAGTTTGTTAATAATATTTAATTATTTTCACTGTTTCATGTGATAGTCTTCTTTGTTTTCTCATGCGTGTTTTATCATGAATGTTTCAATGGATAGATATATGATATAGTTACATAATCACTAGAATGATATTATTTTTATAAATATTGCTCTTTTATTTGAATCATCCTTATAAAAATTCATGAATGTTGAATTTAGAAAATGTACCGCATCTCTTTGTAGAGACGGTTGGTCGTATGTACGCATGAGTGATGATATCATAACCTTAAAGGGTAAATGATTAAATAATTATATGATATATTAATTTTTTAGATCTGATATCATGTTAAATATATCACATATATTATTTAAATTTATATTTACTACTTTCCATTTAAATGATACTGAAAAAATGAATCACGTCACATCGTGAAGCAATAGCTTGACGTACACACGAGCAATGTTATCCTATTACAAACAGAATGGAAATTAAAAAGGTATATGGGATATTATAACTCTATTAGTATAAATATATATCATATATCATATATCATATATATTTATTTTAATTTCCTCATTATATCCAACTATGAGAATTGTGTAAGGAAAACAAGTTACATCATTTCATTATACGGAAACCCACTATACACATGACTGAATACTTTTTTCCAATTTGATAAATGTGGAGAAGGATTAATATTACTCCATAAAAATAATAACATCTATTCTTACAATATATATTATTTTTATTATATTGTTAATTTTAATAAATAATTAAAATTTGTAAAAGAAGAAATAAAAAATATTGAGCAAAGTGAAGATAATTACATTATCTTATATAAACATCTTCTGGATCTCTTCATAATGATCCTAGGGTTGGACTTTTGGGAAGATAAGAAGTTCTCTAACGTGGATAAGAAATTATAGAGGTACTTTATAGTTTTTGGTATTTCTAAATGTATTTATTAGTCTGATGAAGTGAGGGGAGTGAGTTCCATTGACAATTGAGGAGGGGATACATTTTTATACATACCCAAAAATAATTCAATAATGGAAAGTAAATATTTCCCAATGGTTCTAAAAAATTGGAAATTAAATGATTTTAGGGATTATATGGTACATCTAAATCATCACCACAAAAGAAACACACTTTTAAATACGGGTTCCTTAACTTATAAGATTCCTTACATTTAACATTTCTCTTTTTCACTATGGTAACTAGCATTTTTAACCTATACAATTTATCCATAAAGAAAAAAATAAAATTATATTAATTATATAATTTGGACACAAATTTTATAAATATGAAATATAATTTATAAAATGACAATATAATTTGTGTGTGTTGAAAATTAATTTTAACACATGCCCATGTAATGTGAAAAAATATATCTTTAACCTTATCTCATGTAACAATGTTATTACTTATTAGGGGTCAATATAGTTACTATTAATGAAAAATTGGTCCATAAATATATGATGGGTTATATTTAAAAACAATTTAAAACGATTTTTCTAAATATATAATTTTTTTAAATTTTAATTTATTTAATAAAATATAATTTATTATAAAATAACATTAATTTAAAATTTTCCATTATTAATAAATTATATTATTAAAAAAATTTAAATATAATGATATAATTAGAATATCTCATTATAATAACATTATGAAATTATATATTTTTCCATAAATAAATTTTACACATTAATACATTCAATTTACTTTACTTTTAATATTTTTAGCATCATTTATTATATTTTCAATCAATTAAATAATTTCATTGTTTGAATAGCTTATGCATATTATGTTATTATATGATTACAAAAAATTTGAAATTAAATTAACCACATGAAATTAAATTCAAAATTTTCAAAATGAAAATCCATATTCATTTACATCTTTATTTTTTCCTTATATGACCACATAATTAATATTTAAAAGCAAGAGGGAAAAATTTTGTTTTTTTCACTAATTAAATTATTATATTGGTCACATTCATAGAAAAGTGTCCAAAAACTCATAAACATCAATCCTAAGATGAAAAGGGAATACATAAAGATAGATAATAGTAATTTTACAAGTTTTTTATTTACTTTAATACTAATCTTTTTAGTTTAACCCCACTGTAAACTCATTTTTTTACTTTAATAATTGTAAATAATTTTTTACTTTTTGAAATTCTATATGGTAAAAAATTATGGTTTTTATAATATAATATAAATTATTCTTATTAAAATTATGTAATACATATTTAAAAATTCAATTTACATAATTTGATGAATTCAGTTTAAAATTAAACTATAGATGAGAAGATAGATTTTTTTTCCAAAGAGAAAATTCTCATATTCATACAATGGTTCAATATCAAAATTTATATTGAAATTTTTTCCAATGACATAAATTAGTTATATTTTAAAATAATTGATATAATTTTAATTTAAAACCAATTTTAAATTTAATTTATCACTATAAATAATTTAAACTAATATGTATCTTTTAATAAAACTCATTATTTTTCACTATTCATTAAAAATATTAATATTTTAAAAAAATTCAAATGTTCACCCAGAGATAATTTTTATATGTATATTCCAAAAATTAATTTTTTTTATGAAGTTATTTTTTTTAATATGGGGCAAAAATTAAAAATCTTTGTAACACATAACTGATATGCTTTTTAGAAAATTGTAGTTTTTTAGAAAACATGTTTTTCAATTTTTAGTGGTTATTATTTAAAATATAATTAATATATGACTATAAATTTCATTATTTACTTGCATAAAATATATAATTATCCCCATTTGGTTACTAATATTCATACCTTCCAACATAACACCTAGTTTGTAAAGGTCTTGTTTAAATAATATTATTTTTTAGAGAGTATCAGGTTTCATTCAAACCCAATGTTGCATACACTGAAATCTATCAAAGAGAATTAGTTTGTTTAAAAAATATTATATAATCTCAAGATGTTACATATCACATAATAAATGAATATTTCTTCAATTGGGGACACTAAAAGTGTTTTGTAAAAATTCATTACATGCTTCGAATTGATAGTAAATTTTTATGGTAATTTAGATTGTTAACCTATTGTATTCCAAAAGGATGTACATTAGTGAGAGTGTTATTTCTAATCCATCAGGAATGAAGCTTATCTAGGTCTACCATTTTATTTTCATAGTAAGGTAGTACCTTATTCCAAATTTGTACATGGTGATAGAGGATGAGGCAGTCATGGGAAGACTTGTTTCTATCATTATAGATTCATGAGTCATCATATGATTCTCTTCAAATTTCCTAAAACAAAGGGAATTGAAATTTATTATGTTCACCTATATATGAGAGATTCATATTACTTTGTTTAATATCCAAATATGTATGGTTCTATACCATTATTGGTATATGAAACTATTTTCAAAAGATGATCATGTATGGTAAAATTATAATGGGGCTTTTAAAGATTTGTGGTACGTTGATAGATTATCATATAAGGGCATACTTCAACTAATTGGTTTGATTCATACAATTTTTAATGATTTTATTAACATTTTTATTTGAAATGTTATATTTTACATTAGTTTGGTGTTGATATTCTATCGAGGTATTATGAAAAACCCCATACATATACAGATTGGTTTTTAGGAAGTGATTAATGAAATTAGAATCCCAATCATTACTAGAAAACCCTGATAAACAAAACCTACTATATTTTTTAGATCTAATGGATTTAACCCCCACTCTAGATTCATTGGTCTTTTTTTTATCTTCCTCTACCCAATTCAGTACATAATATACTACAATAAGTATATACATAATAATAAAATAACTATAGAAGAGTTCCATTAAGTTAATACTACAAATAATATATCTCATAGAAGATAATGGGTTATTGGGGTGTCTCATTCCTCTTATTCACATTTATAGTAATCTTGAATCATTCACATTAAATAATTTTTTTTGAGAAACTAAAAATAATATTGGGAAAAATCATAGAGTATATGTTATTTAAAATAGTTATTTAAGGACCAAAGTGACTCCTATATGCAAGTGTGTGGTAGAATTGGGGATATATGTGTAAAATTTTTCATATAAGCATAGTATTAGGAATTATTTAGTATATATTATTCACAAATAGTGTTCATAAAAATTGTAATAACATGGATCACAACTATTTTAATAAAACTGGGTACATAATATAGTGAAGGGGCATGTGGGATAACAAAAAAGTTCACCATGTTGAAAAATAATGGGACTGTGTTATGAAAAATGTACATGTTCACATCATGGATTGTTTCAAGAGTTAGAGATCTATTAGATGATAAAATGTTCTGATTCAGTAGAGGTGACTAATATAGTACACAACTACATTTTTTACTCCTTTTTTATCATGAATTTTGATATCAAGAACCTAAAGTAAGAGAATCTAATGAATAAGGAATGGTTTAGAATTAGGATTCATAAAAAATATTAGATGGTTGAATGGTTAGAAAAAACATCTACTTTGTACCTAAAAAGACATGAATAATATTAATCTAATGTGACCAGTATGTAAAATAAATATTTTTTTTATTATATATTTTTCTTGTTGAAGGTATAGAGTGTTCTATTCTTATGAAATTACATTATAGTAATAATCTACACATTTATAAATGATATCACAAATATCATAGTTAGAGGAATCATACATGGTTCCAAATGATACATCCTGCCATGGTGGTCAAATGATTATCTTTGAAGTGAGGAATTTATTCAATTAATCAAATTTTATTTTATATTTTTCATTAAAAACAATTTTCATATATTCTTTCCCATGTGTTTCTATAATATTAGTGCAATTTTACTAATTTAATTATTGAATCAATAATAAAAAATATAATGTACAAAAAATGAACAAAATTGTATTATAGTAATGAGAAAATAACATTCTTTGACTTATCAACTAGGATACCCTCCCTACAAAAAACAGTAATAAAAATAATTCCCCATTATACAAAAAAAATGAGGTTTTAAAAATATAGAAAAAATATTTCATTCAATTCATAAGTAGTTAAAAATAATATTACATATTAATTAAATAAATAACAACCCAAAAATATTTAACTCATAAATAAATTAATCAATGTAAATCTCTTGGTATTTCCAGAAAATACTACTTTTTATGTTTTAGAAAATACCTATATAATTTTATACGATGAAAGGCATATTCTGATTTGCTAATGTACAAAATGGTAATGTAAATGTCATCACTTCATGATCCTATGAGGCTATATGTTTCTGATTGTGAAAAATTAATCCATCATGGAATCAATAATGGGACTTATCCAACAACAATTCCAACCATTGTCCAATGACCTGAAATAGAAAATGGTTCTTTTGGGTTAAATGGATAAGCTTGTGGTTTCCAATGATAACTCACCTGCTAATTTTCATTGTTGTTTGAAAAAATTCATTTTATTCATTATTGAAAACTGTAAGAAAAGTATTTTTAGAAAAAATATGTATTTTACTTACACATTTACTATAAAATATATGATATATGATCCATATTTTTAATTGTTTACTAGACACCCTTTTAGAAATGTAAATAACAGTGGGGTTCCATAGAAATAGTGGTTTTCTTACCACTTTAGCCTCATACTTAAGGGGAATTAAATGAATGTGTATCGATGGGTCTAAACCAAATATATTATCCAATTTCTATTTAATTATCATTTTATAGTCTCTTAAATTCCAATCAAATTATTTCATAATCCAGAATATGGTTATTTGAAATAATAACTATTAATTAGTTGACACCCTCAAAGAATGAAATAATTATGTTACATGGAAGAAGTTTTAATTCTATATAATGTGGGTTGATAATAGAATGTGACATTTAATTGGGAGGAATCTCACTTATAACATCAATGTACTGATATTTTATCTACTCAGTGGGAATGCAAATATCAATAGTCATCATAAAATCATCAAATAATTTAAAATTCTCTTGATATAATAAGTCATAAATATACTTTGATTCATGGATTTTTTCTTTTCCATTTCAACAATAAACACTTAAATAATTTCATAATATTTATATCAATAATCAAAACATAGAAATTTAATAAGGTGAATTAAGGGTTGTTTCTTTGGGATAGAGAGTACACAATTAAAATTAATGAAGGAGAGGAATTCACAATAGAGGGGTGCTTCCTAGAATCAAGGATGTTAAAGTGGAAAATGTAACCACAAAAATAAATATATAGTATAATTTTGTGTTCATTAATTTTGGATTTGGATTATTTTAATATTGGTATCTCTAATAATTTTTGGCATGTTTATCCATCTTATCCCAATCCATTTTAAACACATAAAAATCAGTTGGAATGATTATATTTTTAACCCTAAAAATAACATCCTATAAGCCCACTTGTGGGGTGTGTGATACTTCAGTTTTCTAGTGGAATAAATATTATTGTGGGAATCACTTCCCCCATATATAATTTAGATAAAAAGGATTTATTCATCAAACTCATATAAGAAACAAAATCAGGTATAATATCATAAAATAAATACTACCCTTTACTACATTGAATCAACAAATTTTCATGATCAATTAATTTGGTGTGAAGTGATACATCTATAAATACAAATATGTTCCTCCAAAATATAACCTTTTCATCACCTCAAATTTTTCTTTTAGTGTATACAAGAATATTTTTGAAACATGGATTCTCATGGAGAATTCATTAAAATAGCAATCATGTGAATGTTTTCTAACAATTTTTTAAATATTTCCATGACTTCTTTATCTTGTTCAATTTCATTTTATTTCCTTTATTGTGAGTTCCTAATGGTAAATTTAAGAGGACTTTTTCGTTATGGGTTTCATCAATTAACAATCTCTTTTAATTGGTTTTAATTTTAATATGACAAGTATTTTACTCACTTGGTTCTATAAAGAGGGATTGAAATGTGTTTTCCTTAGGTTAGGATGAATATAATTTAGGGTGAATTTTTATATTGAGTTTTATTCCAATCTAAAGGGTTATAAAACTAACATCTCCCTTGTCCATAGGGTTTACTAGTGGTTAAGTGGGTAGTTTATGTAAATCAGGAATTTGGTTTTCACATAATGATCTTCAAAACTAGCCAAATTTATTTATTTGGTATATGATGGAAGTTTTTTTTGTTTATTGGAATTAGATGTTACATTAGGGAATCTTTTTCATTATGTATTCTAACATAGGCTCGGGGTATTGTATGTCTTATTGTAATGGACTTTATGGTTGGTGAGAACTTTTGGGTATTTTAGTTTGATGAATACCCTATATATGGTGATTCCAAGACTAATTTAGTTTTTTTTGGTATACCGCATTTCCCTATAATATTGGTTATCCTTCCATAAAAATTTGGTGGGTTGTTATAGTTTCTGAATTATGGGATAATAATATTTATGACCTAAGAAAAATTCTCTCAGCATAATAATAATGCTATCTCAAATGAATGACGTAGTAATAATAGTTGATTTTTGTGGCAGAAATTCCATAATAAAGAAGAGTAATACATTTATATTTTCCTTGATAGAGGGAAGATAATTCGATAATGGTTCTTTCCTCTTCAAACATTGTATACACCCTATTCTGAAACATGTATTTTTTTTAAACTTAAGAAATCATTGAATGTGTATCCCTAAATTCAAACCAAATAGTTTCATATTATTTTAATTGTTTTTTATCATGGTTCATACAATGATTGGGGTCTATTCAACTATTCCATTACCTACAATAGCATTAATATCATTCCCGTTAATATTAATTAATCCTTCAAAAAAGTATTTTATTAATAGTTGATAACTAATTTGGTGGTGTAGACTACTTGAGAATAACCTTTTAAATTATTAACAATATTAATGAAGTGTTTCCACTTCATATTTACTTATTAAACCAATTCTTTTCATATAGTTTCAATTTATGAGGATGAGAAATCTTTTTCCAATAAAATAAATTTTATTTATCTAAAGGCCATAATTTAGATGTAAACATTGTAAAACCAAGAATTTTTAGTTTATTGCAATGGGAATTGAAAAGCACTAATTTTTATATGTTATTTATCCCAATTAGTAGGTTTTATTGATGAAAAGATAGCATGAAATTCACCTAAATTCTTACGTAGTTGTTCTTCATAAACTTCATTAAATATTTGTAAACATAAAATTAGATATAATTATAGTTCAATGTTAGGTTATTCTCTTTGTAATCAAATGTACACAGGTTTAATGACATCATTAGGAATTATAATTAATCTTAATGTTGGAATATTTTCATCCACATTATTCATGTTTACGTTAATTCTGATGTTTGTATCAAATGATGAAGTATGAATAATATTTTTGTTGTTTTGTGTGCCCTATTTCAAAGGATCGTTCAGTGCTTCTTGGTGTCGGCGAGAATGGATTTTATTTGATTCATGTTCAAATGGATGTTGTTCACCTAATGGAAAACATATCATGAAAAAGTCCTAAAAATATTTTATAACAAAATAAAATATATAAAAGATAAATAAGTAATAAATAAAATAAATATTCCTAAGAAACTCTATGTTCTTATGAAAATTAACACTAAAAAGTGTTTCTCTTCCCAAAAATAGGGAAAACATTTATAGTTCTACAAGGATAATTAAAATTGATTATGTTTATAAGATTATTTGATAGTATATGGAATACCAAAGGTTATCTATCAAAAAACATTGAATGGTTATATTGTGAATTTTTAATATAAATAAGTAACATGTTCGGAAGATTGAAGATAGTTTATAAAAAACATTAGAGTTAAAGAGTTTAACATTTGAAAATATAAGATTGTTTATAAATTAAATACAATCATAATATAATTAAAATATTACTACACAAAATTTTAATATCATAGTTCTAATAGTTTCATTCTGATTATAGTATCACATTTGTTGATATTAATCAGGATCTTCATTACTCTCTAAGCCCTTATTTCAATGCAAGTAAAACCAAACCTTGATTTAAAAATAAAATAGTAATGGTATAATACATATGAATTGTATAAGAGAATCTATATCATATTTAAATATCAATAATTATTTAATTAAATAGATTCTTTTTTCAAATCATAATAACTCATTTCATGCACTCAGAACCTCGCATTGATCAGTTATAAATGAAATGCATATCAATCACATGAATTCTAAAATAATTAAAATATAATGTAATATAAGATACCTAGAATAATTTTTTTAAACCATTATAATCCAATACTATAAATAATTTATTTTCATAAACTACTTAGACGTTTCTACATCTCCCTTGCAATGATCAGAGATCATTTCACTCGTCATCAAGAGGTGGAGAAGGTTTTTTAAAACACAACTTTCATATTTTATTTCCTAATGTGGGTATGGGACTACAAGAATGATAAAAATAAATATATGATATTTTTTTAATAAAAAATAAAAAAACCATTTCCCCAAGTTGAGAATTCAAATAAGCTACCCCATGATCCCTATTATAGGAAAAGTTGAAGGTGGTTTTGGTCACCTATATTTCAAGACACCACATCTGTCTCAAATTTTGATAAATAAATATCCTAATCTCACCATTTAAAATGAGAATATTTTTTTCATCCTTATGAGTGTATACATAAAATTTTTCCCCAACGAATATTTAGATTAGAGGATATTGTCAAAATATAAATGTATACTATGGACTTTGTAGAGATTCTAATTTCTAGACAGATGAAATTTTTTGTGCCACCAAATTGATAAATTGGGATTTTCTTTTATTTTAGAATATTTTTATTTTATAGAGTTATTATTCAAACCCTATATTTTCATACAATAAAATTATATCACTTTTGCGGAATACATAAAATAATATACAAATAGATTCCCAAGTACCAATGGGTTCTTCATGACTATATCACTTCTTATACACATAATACATAATAAATATCTACATAACCTAAGGATGGAAACATAAAAAAATGGTGTGCTTAGATGCTCAGTTAGGGTAAACAAGGGATACATATAAGCATAAACATGAATAAAGAGGTATAAAAATATGATCAAGACATTATAATATCATACCAGACATATAAATGATCATAAACATGAATCATGGCATAATATTTTGTTTCTCATAAGAAATTAATCCTAAAAAATAAATAACATAAAACCTAAAAGAAAAACTGAGGAATAAGTTAGAGACTTTGTGGAATACACATAATAATAGAAAATATTATGTCAAGAATACCAACCATGACCTTTATAACATGACAGGATTGGGTTATCACCCTTTAACCTACTTGAGGATCGGGCTGATGAACAATGAACCCACTTACTTTTAAGATTTATATATAACTAGTGAGCCCTATTTATTTTATGATTGGGATGTAGCACTTATTCTCTCTTATCTTCAGTCTTGGGCTACAAATTATGCTCCCTCTTACTTTCAGGCTTGAGCTACAACCTATGTTCCTTTGTATTTATCGGATTGGGTTATAGCCTGCTTACCCTCATACTTTTAGGCTTGGGCTATAACCTATTTACCCTTTAAGATAATATACAACTTATCATTACATGGTGAATTATATGGATATATAGGTCACACCCACCACATAATAAAATCATACCTACAAGTGTCAAAAAACATTCCTCATACCATGACCCATGAAAAGAGATGGGTTTTACAGACATAAAATCATGAACCATAAAATGAAATGGTTATCATTAAAATTTCATCACATCATAACCAATGGAAAATAGATATCAATGCCTAACCCAAGAAAAGAAGTGGGTTTCAAAATCTTATAACCTGTGGAAGATAAACATGTGTAATAAACTTTATTCTTTCAAAACATAAGAAATTTAAGAAAAAATATGAATAAGAACATTGAATTGTTTTATAAAAGGGATTGAGTAAAATCAACAGAGGTTTTCTTATATGGAGAATAACATGGAAAGAAATTTTTAAAATATTTCTTGGGGAAAATAATCATTCCACTTTGGAAAATGAATTTTAAAACCTAAAACATTTTGAAAATAATTTTATTTATAATAAATTTAACATTTTATAAAGAAATATTAAAGAAATTATGAAAACTATTTTCCATTAAAACTTATAAAAGTACCACAAAAACATTCTAAAAACCATTTTCCTAGAAAGCTAATAAGGGATTTCTGAAGACGTTTTCAAAACCATTTTCCTTGAAAACATATAAAAATATCATGATTTTTTTTTAAAAAATCCCTTGGAAAATACTTTGAAAACATAAAAGAAATAATGAGATATTTTAGGAAACTATCCTGTTAAAATTAATTTCGAAAACATTTTCTTAAAAATAATACATTTATGAATGAAAAGGAAGCTTCACAGAAATGAGGGTTCTAAATCCGTACATGTCATACTATATAAAAGGAACAATTCTTTTGCATAGTAAAAAGGGTAGAAAATGAATTATTCATAATGAAAAAAAATATTCATTAGGAAATATTATTAATGTAAAAAAATGGAACAAATAAATTTTTTTTATTCTATAAGAATATTATAATATTCATAGAATCCCTTTTTAGAAAACATGGTTTTGAAGGAATATCGATTTCTTATATAATAGAAGGTAAACTCAGGATTTCTTAAAAACACATTTTTAACTATATTTTGTACCAAATAATAGAATAAATAGTACCAATACATAAATATATCATTAATATTAATAGGATTAGAAAATTCATTAATTTTCTTGGAATATGAATCATAATATTTCATCAATGGAAGAAAAATCATAAATAATCTCGATGAGTGATTATATAGTTTCAATAAACTCTTAACACATTGAAAATTTGAAATATAGTACCCATGTAAAAAAATGAAACTAAATGTATCATAAATTATCATAAAAATAAGAAGATTCATATATATAAAATTTCAGTGGTAGCATATACACCTCAAAGAAAAATATAGGTTCATAACATGGCATGTGTCTCAAAAAAGGAAATTGAAACAAAATTACATTACCGATTTGGTAACATTTGAAACATAAACCCCATGAAATAAAGATCCTAAAATGGATATTTAATAACCCATAGAATTAATGACAATAATAAAATAATTCATATATGGGAAGTATACACACCAAAAAATGAATGTGTGGTGAATAAATCATGTATCTCACAGAAATAAAAAGTGAGATGAAATTCTCTTACCTTGTGTCTTGACTCTCATCATACTCATAAAAAACTCCAATAAAATTAATATAATTATAATATAAATCTATCACAGAACCATATTATTATATATAATACTATATATTGTTTTATTATGACTTTTTATTACTGTTTTTTAACTCTCTCATGTTAAAGTTGCGCTTTGGGTAATATTCACTTTGATTTTCTCTTGCGCATTAATTTGTAAAATCATTGGTCTTTATCATTATTCCTTGTACTTATTTTTTGTATTTATAATCTATTTATATTTTTTATTAGTTATATTCATATTAAAAATATCTATATTATATATAAGTATGAAATGGAATACACCTTTCATTGAGATGGTTGGTTGTACATACACATTAACGTTGTTTCTATTTTTATTGTCATACTGAAAAAAATAAAGAAAAATAAAGAAAAATAAATATATATATTATAATTGAAGCATAATTATTATTTAATATATAGCATACAATTTCACTAAACCCATCCTTAATACATTAAATATAAGGTGTGAACGAATCACATTGCTTTGAGGGGGTGATAGACCACACTTCCACAAATGAAAGTATCATTTTTTTGCCCAATATCGAAAGTATAAATATATGTGTTGTAAAATATTTAAATAATATTAAATAAATAATTATTATCATATGAATCATATATAAATAGTTTTTACATCATAATATTCACAATTTTCGGTGGTAAATGTTGATCGAACAATCATCATTTTGTGAGTTGAAAGATCATTTTATAAGTAAACAATATGTTCGTAACCAATTATATGGAGTTGTGAGTAATTTTAGGTTAAATCCATAAAAATAAAACATATAATTATATTTAGGATAATATGTTTTGTATAAAAATGTAATAAGGAGAGTGGCGGGGTGAGAGAAATAATATAAAAGAAAAGAGCTTAGGGAAGGGTTTTACCTCTTAATCAAGTAAATATTTATGGTTTGCACCGATGGTCTTACATAGGATTTTTTATTACCAAAGATAGGATTCTTGGAGTAAGGGATGGTTTTTGGATTTTTATTGGGTACATATTGTCCGAACCTAAGCATTTTGAGAGGTGTGAATAAGATGGAGAGGTGGTGGCCATTTATAGGGAATGGAAATGACACATCTGGATTTTTTGAGGAAAAGATAGGTGTACCAACGTTTTTATAAATAAAAGTCATAAAAAATAAAAATTGAAGTTTAATAGGGGATATATTTTCATCCAATGGGTGTTGGAGAGGTGTCTAGGTCATTTGGGCCCTTGTGATCAAGGATTATTCCGTTTTTAAACGTAATATTACCTTAAAAGATGTTATTAATTTTAATTACTTTCACTAATATTTATCTTAATAACTAATTTGAACTTATTAAAAATTTTAAATTATTTTGATTCCAAATACAGAATCCATTTTCCCAATTCCAAACATCTAAGTCGTAGAAATTAATTTATATTTATCTTCACAGACGAGATCAAAAAGAGGGTTATTAAAGTAAAAATATTCAAAAGTTTGCTAGGAATTTATAAGGAATTCAAATGTGAAATTTATTACAATTATCTACATTGGATAAATAGAAAAAAATGATCTAATTAAAATTTAATATTATTTATAAATTTAATTTATCCTTAAAAATAAATTTTATGAAAATTATTTTGGAATTAAAATTCAATATTTTGTATTATTCCACTACAGGAAAACGGGATATTTGCGACGGGTGATATGCGACGGGCTCCCATCGCAAAAGGTCTTTTGCGATGGGGCTCCGTCTCAAATCACTCATTGCCGAAAACGGCGTCACAAATAGGTGTTTTTGCGGCGGTCCCGTCATAAAAAGAGTATTTGTGACGGTATTTTCCCCCGTCACAAATGGGTTTTTGTTTATATATATAAAAGGTATTTGCAACGGGCCGTTGTAGATATATTAGTTGCGATGGGTTTCTGACCCGTCGCAAATGGGAAATTTAAATAATATTTGTGATGTAGGTATTTGTGACGGACCATGGCAGAAATGTTTTTACGATGGGTATTCTTCCCGTCACAAATGTTACAGTAAAAAAAATTTTATGACGGGAAATCTCGTCACAAATATTCCCGTCGCAAATACTAAAAAAATAAAAAAAATTAATTCATACAACTCATATAATATTATATAAAAATAAAAATAATATTAATAATATAAAAAAATTATATTATTATAATATAAATAAAAAAATATATAAAATATAACTATGAAATATTAATATAAAATAATAATAATATGAATATAAATAATATAATATAATATAATATAATAATACTAATAGTAATAATATAAAAAATTAATATAATATTATTATTATTAAATTATGTATATAATAATAATATTAATATTAATAATATAAAGTAATTATATTATTATAATAATAATAATAATATATATATATAATATAATTATGAAATATTAATATCAAAAAATAATAATAATATGAATAAAAATAATATAATATTATATATAATGAAATATTAATATAAAAAAATAATAATAATAGTACTATTATTAATAATATAATAAAATTAATATATTATTATTATTATTATTATAAACATACATATTTATGAAAAAATAATATTAATAATATTAATATTAATAATATTAATATTAATAAAATTATAAAATTACAAACTTCTCAATATTAACAATAAATATAAAATATTAAAAGTAATATTACTAAAATAAGCAGACATTAAAAATAATACTAATTAGTAATAAAATTTTAAAAAAATAAAAAACAAATTAAATCATACAATATTCATACCAATATGAAAGATGAATTGTAAATAGTTAATATGACAATAAAATATGAACTCAAATGTTTATTACCTCTAAAAAATCAATGGGGGTGGATAATCTGGAGGACCTGGAGGAGGTGGTGGGGGAAACTTCATCCCTAAACTATGAGTCAGACGACGCATATACTCCATCTGCTCCTGATGTTTCTCCTCATATCGATGTCTCTCCTCATCCTGCTGCTGACGCATCTGCTCCAACCATCGACGCATCTCCTCATCATGCTGCTGACACATATGCTCTTGGCCCTGACGCAAATCCTTTATAAGCTAACTTTGATCATGCAGCTGCTTCTGATACTGTGAGGCAGAAGATGATGTCTCTCCACAAGCTCCTCTCGATCTAGACGCTGACATCGCAGCAGTACCATAATAAGCTGCAGGAGTCAAATGAGAGCTGATACCAACTACTCGGCCCTTTTCGAAGCCATACTGGGTCGCCTGCATCCATATCGTCTCATCAAAATGGTGGGAACTAGTCTAACCACCCGTCTCGTCTTGACTCTCAGCCTCTGTCTGAGAGGTCGCGGCCTTATATAACTCCTTATGTTTCAATTATCAATAAAAATAATGAAAAGATTATATACATTTAATTTTCAAACTGAAAAGAAAATAATACTGGCCACAATCTGTTGCTGGCAGTCACCTCTAATCTCTCCAGTAGCCGGATCAGTGTATATCCTCTGATAAATGTCGTACGTCGTAATAACGGGCTGCTCGGCATCCTATATGAATATAAAATAAACTGTTTGTATTTAAAGTTGTATAAAATATTAAAAAAATGTACTTACCAGACACTCTCTATGCACACAAAATATACAACTACCGACTCGATGCGTCACCTCTTGTCTCCCCCGATTCTGTAGACCCAATGCAGATCTCCTCTGAAACCCACCACCCAACCAGTGTGTACATAATACATCCCAAACGTGAGATGAAATGTACTATGGTCGGTGGGCTCTACAAGACTCCTAAAATTCTGTCACTCCGGCTTTCTTCACAGCCGTCTTTCTCAAATTATGCAAAAACTGACGGAAACGGTCAAGCATAGACACCACCCATGCCGTGTGGATAGTGGCACACATGCTCTCATAAATGGGATACCATAAACCCGAATATAAAGTTATTAATGAATTAAATTTCAAAATAAATAATATTTAATTACGTACCAGCCAATGATCGAACATGGCCGCCTATACATCAGTGGGAATCTGATCCCATGTGAGCCAGGGCTGAGAAAAATAACTGCGCAAGATAGCGCTCCGCTGTCCAATAGCAATATGCGTAAAACTGTGGAAAAAGAACAAATAATCAAACAATTAGAATATAAATAAATTATAGTTAAAGATAACTAAAATACATATGATACCATACCACCATGTGTGCACATCGAATCCAAGAGGTGGACGTCGCTCAGGGATAGGATCTCGAATCATTAGTCTGGGAAGACCACGCCCCCTCCGAGTGCTCCCTGTAGTGCCAATTGCCTGAGGGTCAGATGACTCAAGAACATCATCATCGATAGGTAGATCAGCCTCCAGCAACTGCCGAAACGTTTCTGAGTCCATATGAAACATGAAATGATTGTTATTAGAAAACAGTTGAAAATAACTATTATGTATAGATATATATATGTTATGATTCTAACCAGAATTTTACTGTGTCAATGTTCATCTTTATCATCATCTTCATAGTTTTCAATTTCAATGTCTTCATCTCCCTCATCAACATCATCAATTTCCATATTAGTTTCACTTTCATCATCTTTTGTCATTTCAAATTCAATTGTAACATCATTGACAACATTGTCACCATCGACCCTTAACTGTGGGGTGTCATCCTCGATATTCATGTCTCTTTGTGAAAATCATGTGTTTTGAGGAGTGTCCTAAAACATTTCATTTCCTTGCACTTCAGTGGAACCACATTCAGTTTGAGTAAACTAAATTTCTCAAGATTTTACTTTTATTTTATTCCACCAATCATCCAACTCTTTTGTAATAGCACTGTATTTTGCATAATAAATTTGATGTGCCTGACGAGCCAATAAGAAATGATCATTTACTGCAAGAAGACTTTTATGTTTAATATCAACAATTCCATGAGTCGGATGAATATGCAAGACTCTCTCAGTATCCAGCCATCGACATTTAAACATTTTTACATAATTCTGTCCCAAATAACACAGTTCAATAATTTCTTCAAGCATGCCGTAAAAGTCAACTTCAATATCTCTATGATGTGATCCCTTCAGACAAACACCACTATTCATTGTTTTCTTTGATTCCTCATATTCACGTGTATGAAAGCGATAACCATTCACCACAGATGCATTATAAGATTTATCCATTTTGGATGGTAGGCTACTCAATATACGCAATCGACTATCAATCTTATCAGCATGTACAAATACCTGAAAATTTGTAAAATATTTATCACTATTAAAAGTAATAAATGATTTTATATGTAAAACCAAAAAAGAATGTATGTTACTAATTTTTGAAACCAGTAGGAATATTTTTTTTGCTGATGTTCTTCTAAGCCAACAACTGTAATTTGTGAAAATTGTTTCTTGATATGATCTTCATATAACCGACAAATACAATATGATTAATTTACTGTAACATAATCTATAGAATAAGGGATAGGAGAAATCACTGTACAATTGGTGACATTTCTTTACAGTTGAGTAGAACATATGTATGAGCTCTATGATGTTCATCATCTGAAAGCCATCTATCATGAACTCCACCAAAGCCAAGTTTAGGCTGATTGACAACTGATAATTGATTGTTCATATCATCATCAACATTCCCCTCGTTCTGGCCCATGTTGTTAAATTTTTAGGGATATTCAGATTAAAAATAATGAGAGAAGAATAAAGCAATTTCCTCTTGAAAATAAGCTCCAGTAATTGAGCCTTCAACTGGTGCTTTGTTATGGTCTTTTTTCGTCAATTTCTGCATGCATCTCTCAAATGGGTACATCCATCGAAACTGAACCGGACCTCCACATTTTTATTCATGTGTAAAATTTAATATAAAATGTTCCATTGAGTCAAAGAAATCCAGCGGAAATATTTTTTCCAGTTTGCATATAATTACAACAACAGCTTCTTTCAGTTTTCTTAGTATATCATAGTCTCTGGTCGCCGCACACATGTCTCGAAAAAAAATGATATATCTGTTATCGAATCCCAAATCTTAGAATTCAACAAACCTCTTAATCTAATGGGAATAATTATTTCCATTACAACATGAAAATCATGACTTTTTAATCCGGTAATATAACCATTTTTAACACATCGGTCCAAGTTGGAAGCCTAGCCATCTGAAAGTCTCAAATCTGCAATCCACTGACAAAATAATAAGAGACTCGATTTGGTCAGTGTATAAGCTGCTTTTGGCTTCATTAATCTCTGTGATATGACATTTTCAAACAATTCAAGTCCTGGTTGCCTACAAATTTGGGCAATATCTAATCGTGTATTTACATTATCATTGTTTTTACCAGGTGTATCTAAAACTGTATGAAATAAAATATCAAAACAGTTCTTCTCAATATGCATGAGATCCAACATGTGTCAGACCAACAAATCAGACCAATATGGCAGATTCCAAAAAATGCTCTGTTTTGTCCAATTGTGTTCTTTCCCAAAGCCATGAATTTTTTGTTGGTTTATTGTCACTCCAAAAGTGATGGAAGGGAATGAAAATACAACTGATTGTAATTCTGTACTTGAGATATTTTTTGGAGGTTCATCTCTTTCAATTCCGCCTTTTCTGAAATGAGATTTATTCCTCCGAAAAGGATGATTGATTGGAAGAAATTTGCGATGACAGTCAAAATAGAAAGGTTTTTTCCATTAAAGAGCATAAATGCTTTGTTGTCTCCCATACAGTAAGGAAATAATTTTGGACCATGTGTACTCCATCCCGATAACATTCCATATGCCGGGAAGTCACAAATTGTCCACATCAAAGTAGCTTTCATTACAAAATTCTGTTTCGCAACAGTATCATATGTACCAACACCACGACTCCCCAATAAATTTAACTCATCAATCAATGGTTTCAAATAAACATCAATATTCTTTTTTGGATGTCCTGGGATTAATAATTTCAAAAAGATATAAGGCTCTTTCATCAACATCCATGGAGAAAAATTGTACGGAGTTATAAAGATAGGCCAACAAGAATACTGACTACCAAAAGATCCAAATGGACAAAAACCGTCAGTAGAAAGACCCAATCGCACCTTCCCGGATTCAAAAGCAAAAGACGGATAGACTTGATCGAAATGATTCCATGAATCACCATCAGATGGATGAATCAAGCATTTACCATTTGAAATATTGTTTTTGTGCCATGAAATCATTGTCGCTATGTTCTGAGACATTAATAAACGCTGCAACCTGGGTGTAAATGGGAAATATCTCAACTATTTTACAGGAATCAATCCAGACTTCCCTGATTGAGCTTCTATATACCTCGATTGTTCACATGTGGGAGAACTATCCAACGACTCATTTTTACCAGAATATAAGATGAAATCATTTGAACATGCATGGATCTTATGATAACTAAGGCCCAGATTACGAACCAGTCTCTTGCTCTCATAATAATTAGTAGGAAGCCCATCTCATTCAGGTAACAATGCTTTAACCAAAGAAAATATCTGATCAAAACAGTTATTTGAAATTCCATTATCTGATTTAATAGCCATACATTTTGCAACTGCTTCTAATTTTTTTATCTTGCAACCAGGATATAATGCATCCTCAGCAGACCTAAACAACTCAGCAAATTCAGATGGTGCCAACTCAGGAGGTAAATCAACATCATCCTCGATTTCAGTTTGTTGAATGGATGACCCTGCAACATCATGTACTAAATTCTGAAACTGTTATATATTTTTAATCAAATTATTAGTATCTTCTCTGGAACTGCGTTCACCGTATTGATACCAAATAATATAATCTGATTGAAAACCATAACGCAAGAGATGTTGCCCAACGATGTCAAATGTCTCAAACATTCTCAGAGCACATTTTTTACAAGGAAACTTAATTGTCCCTTCTGAAACAAATTCTGGGTTTGATGATGCAAATGATAAGAAAGCTTCAACACCATCAACATATATAGGATTTAAACGAGAACCATTTGGATTTATGTGCTGATTTATCCAAGAATGATTATCTAATAATTATTGATGTCTATTTCCTTGTTCCATATTCATATATATATTTCTACAAAATTTAAAACCATTACTATTGTTAAATAATTTGATATAAGAAAAACAATATCCTAAAAAGATAAGATATATAATTACAGTTATTTTCTAGTAATTACCAATAATTATAAGCGACACAGTTAGTTTATAATCATCCCCACTAATTATTATTAATTTAGAAATACTTAAAAATACTTGGAAAAATGAAATATGATCGAATAATGAAATAAAATTTTGTAATCATCGTTGTGGATATTATATTACTAATTATTCTTATTTGTTTCCAACGGATTGGCAACATCTCTTTTTCCTGATGACTCATCTCCTTGCAAGGAGATGAGTCATCAGGGAAAAGAGCCTCTTTTGTCCAATGGCTCATCTCTTTTCAACTTTCTCCCGACTGAAATAAGTATGAAAAACTTGATCTAACATACGTTAGAGCACATTTTTCATACTGATTTCAGTGGGAGAAAGTAGAAAATATATGAGACGTTGAACAAAACATAGCTGCCAATCCGCTGGAAATTGTGCCAATTTATAACCATGTACTTGAATTTATTTTATTTTTGATTAATTATTACTAATTATTAATAATTATTACAAATCTCAATATTTCCAACATATTTTGCTCTATTCTTAACATGTTCAAATATTAAAGAGTCGTCAATTTTCAGGTCATGCCCAATAAAATGTTTTCGGAAAGCATTTCCAATTTAAACTCTATAATTGTCCTTACATGGTTGATCACCTCGTAAGTATTATTGCAATAGGACGACACAAGTAATGTCATTATCGTCTTTAAGAATCATTTCACATGACCCTTTACATAGACCATTCTTCCTTGAAAAATTAATATAACATCAGTATCATTCCCTTAATTTTTCAAGAAAGAATGGTCTATGTAAAAAAGTCATGTGATATGATTCTTATAGATGAGAAAGACATGACTTGGGTTTTCCTATTGAAATGCTACTTGCGAGGTGATCAACCAAGGAAAAACAATTATAGAGCTTACATTGGACACGATTGACGCAAACTTTTTATTGGGCATGACCTTAAAATTAGCGACCCTTTAAGATTTGAACATGTTAAGAATAAAGAAAAACTTGTTGAAAATATTGATAATTGTAATATTTTATAAATATTTTATAATTTTAATAATATTAATATTTTTTTATAAATATTAAACATATAAAAATAATATAATTATATTATTAGTATTATTTAATTATTAATATTAGAGTAATATAATATTTTATATTATGTTACTATTTATGTTACTAATTATATTACTAATTATGTTACTAATTTGTAACAAACGTGATTGACCGCTCATCTACCTCAATTTTATTTTAATTTGTGCGTTGAGGTTGACAGGAAAATTCTACCTCCACATATAGTATTTAGTTTTACTGTCAAAATTATAAACCTCCTCACCTCTATGCTAGCGAGGAGGTTGATAATTTTGACAATAAAAGCAAATATTACATGTGGAGGTAGAAGTTTCCTGTCAAGACTCAACACACAAATGAAATGAAAATTGAGGTAGATGATTGGTCAACCACGCTTTCTAATTGTTTCCTAATTGTTTTTATTTGTTTCCTAATTATTTTTATTTTTTTTCTAATTATTTTTATTTGTTGTCTAATTATTTTTATTTGTTTCCTAATTTTTTTTATTTTTTTCCGAATTATTTTTATTTTTTTCTTAATTATTTTAATTTTTTCTTAATTATTTTAATTGTTTCCTAATTATTTTAATTGTTAACTAATTATTTTAATTGTTTCCTAATTATTTTTATTGTCTCTTAATTATTTTAATTATTTCCTAATTATTTTAAATGTTTATTAATTATTTTTAATTGTTTCCTAATTATTTTAATTGTTTCCTAATTATTGTTTACTAATTATTTTATTTTTAATTGTTTCCAAATTATTTTATTTTTAATTGGTTCCTAATTATTTAATTTTTAATTATTTCCTAATTATTTTATTTCTAATTGTTTTCTAATTATTTCTAATCAATTGAATCTAATTATTTCCTAATTATTTTATGATTAATTTAATTAAATATAATTATTTCTTAGTTATTTAATAATTATATAATTATTCCTAATTAAATATAACTATTTCTAATTATTTCTAATTAAATATATTTATTTCTAATTATTACGAAAACATCCTCCGGGAGTGTCGAACCAAAAGTGCAACAAGACCCGTTGTCGTGTACCAGGTTACCCCGAGTCAAGCTCAAAACACCTTGTCAGAGTTTTCACTCCTAGGTACATCTGTGTGAGAGCCGCCTCTACTTGTTCGTATCTAGACAAGGAATATTTGGTACAACAACTTAATCTAATTATACTATATAGCTAAATTAACATTCTATTAAAAAAACTAAAATTAACAATTAAAAATAAAATTAAAAATTAAAAATAATTTAACAATTAAAAAAAGTATAAATACCTTTGATATTTTCAGCAGTTTGTGCCTCATAACTCCTTCTCTCCTCTTCTCGTAAGAAAAAATTAAAATAAAAAAAATTTCTACTTATAACAGAAATTTAAAGAGAGAAAGGAGAAACGAAGAAGAGATATCTGAATGATTTGAAAACTAAAATGGATGGGGGCATATATAGGTTAGAATATTTGTGACAGTCTTATTTGCGACGGGAGACCATCGCAAATACCAGTATTTGCCAAGGTATACTTCGCAAATACCTTCACCTGGATTAATTACGGGCAGCGGTTAAAAGGGTTTTTGCGACGGGTCCGTCGAAAATAGCTACCTGCCGACATACCATTAGCGACGGGTAGATATCCCCATCGCAAATTGTTATTTACCACCACCGGTATGGCCGACGGGCCCCGTCGCAAATACCTTCGCCCGGATTTAATACGGGTGACGGTTAAAAGGGTTTTTTGCGATGGGCCCGTCGCAAATACCTGTAGGCCGACAAACCATTAGCGACGGGCGGATATCCCCATCGAAAAAGCCTAATTACCGCCACCAGTATTTGTGATGGGACTTTTCGCAAATAACACCTGCTGAATAGTATTTTGCGATGAGTAATTGTCCTGTCGCAAATAGTATTTACTACCTCTGGGTACTTGCGACGGGACAAAGGACATTGTCGTAACTAGGCTTCCCATGTTTTGGCACGCAAACCACGCCATACCTATTGCGATGGGTCCTGTATTCCCATCGCAACTAACTGACTATTTGCGATGGGCATATATTCCAGTCGCAAATATGCTTTTCGTGGGATTTATTGCGACAGAATTTATTCCTGTCGCAAATAACCCATCACAATAATCGATTTTCCCATAGTGTTCATTAAAGAATGAAACCCTATAGTAGAAAATTTTTTTATCATAACCAAATTTTTATATTTAAATTTATATGATAAATTTAATATATAAATATATAGTTCATAAATTTTCCAAATATTGGATTTTAAATTACTTCACCATTAAAAGGTGGTAGTATGACTTAATAAAAATATAGTATTTTCTTCATAAAATTTGGAATTTTATTATCTTATGCCAATAAAATATATTGTATGAATATAAAAAATGTTTTATTTAATATAATATATATATATCTCACATTACTATTAATCTCTAATTTTAATTAATTTAATTTATTAGGGTAAAATAGAATTGTGGGCCTTAAAATAATAATATTTTCAAACAATTTTCATATTCATTTCTAACTCATTTGTAACCAAGGAATTAATTTTAAATTTTTTTCAACCATATATTATCATAATTAACATAACCCTTTTATCACAAATAATTTAATGGATAGGTTATATTAAATAATAATTTCATAATATATCATTATCGATATTTGGTTATGCGTGTTACACAAGCAATCGAGGACATTCATTATTGTGTGCAATGAAAGTTGTCCTTGGTGTTATGTATAGAGAAAGGTAAAATTCATGTGTTTTTTAGTGAACGATTAACTGGGTTTTTTGTATAACACAATCCAAGCATAATAATTTAATAATATTTTTATTGTTCAAGGAAATGAAAAATATTCAAAATGATAAATTAATTTGAAAAAAATAATTCACAAAATGTGAGGGTGCTAAATTAAACCCCCTAAAAATTAGTTTTCTCTTCAAATTCAATTGAGTTATCAATGGTTTAATACTTTAATGTTTCGTTCATATAACCCCAAATTATAAAAATAAATACTAAAACTTCCATTAAAAATAGAAATGTAGAACTATAATAGTTACCCAAAGTGACATATACCTTAGTTTTCACATAAGAGAATATATATTAGGAGTGATGATTAGGCATAGAGGAAAAGTGAAAATATTTATAAAGAGTGATTCAGATCATCAATCACCAACAATTTAATGGCAATAAAAAAATTTAGTTCCTTAAAGTCATAAATCTAGGTTGATTTAAAAGTCTATCGGTTCAAAAAAATTATTATGAGGACATATTTTTTATCATTATTCTATCATTGAGTAATTATTTTAATGACCAAGAATATACCGAAATATACTTACTTGATATATTTTTATAAAAAAAATTCATTCTTATGTTATGCTTTTATCTATTTCTAACTCATCCATTACTTTAAGAAATGGATGTCTAAAACTTAACTTTGATTCCCAGAGCACTAAAATACACTTTTATAAGACCTGAAGGACCTTAAATGAATGAAAAGATTATCAAGTGGTCTCTAGTTATCCTTCAAGAACAATATGGTTAATACATTTTATCTAAACATAAGAATTAATAATATTGTTTCATCATAAACATTGATTCATAAAAAAATTATATATTAACCAGGACATCGCCTAACAAGGTGGTAAATTTGAAACCTTAATCATTCTTAAGCTATGTGTTTATGACCCACAACCTTCCCGGACTTGATTAGTTTTCAACCAATATGCATTATGTCCTTTTCTAAAACCACACTAATATAATATACCCAATAAATATGGTGGAAATCCTTGAAATAATTCTAATAACTAAATAGCCTTTTTACAAAGGTTTTGAATTTAATATCAATACATAAATTCTTCTAATGAAGTTTAAATAAAAAAATCATCAATGGTAAACCTTACAACCATTATAAAGGATGAAATTAAAAAAATAGACATAAAGTCATGAAATTAGTTTAACATTGATTCCAAAAATAAAAAATATCACCACTATGTTATCACATTCCAAAAATGTGAATACCCTCGTATAATATTCCCTTAAAACATGGTAATAAACTTAACTACCAAGAATACCTTTGGAAAATATGCATTCTTCATTTATTAAAGTGATTACTAGAAACATTAATTAAATTAATGAAGTTTTTAAATTAATTATTGAGGAAATAGACTGCATTTTCAATAATTTTTTTCCAGTGTAATACATTCCTTCAAATTTACATATTCATATCCAACATATCATTTTCCAAAAATCAATATCTCAACAATAGGAATTAATTATTTCTTACCTACCTCGAATAAAAATATCACATTTCTATGTCTTCATCAGCACTCATCATTTCATTTTCATTCCTTAATGAATATATAAACTTAAAATACTTATATATTTCTTGATTTATAATCTTTGAATTCCAAAACCTAAATACTTAATTAATCTAACATTATTCTTAAACCATTACTCGAGCTATGTAAATATTTTACATAATACTTATTTAGTATAATATGAAATAAAAATCATTTATAAAGGGTCTTAAACCACAATCTAATCATGATTCTTATATTTAATATAAAAAACTGGAATAACATCACATAATATTCACATGTCCTTTATGGTATCTTAGACTTTATAAGCATAACCAATACTCAAACCACCTTCCTAATTATCATTATTAAATTTACAATTGATAGATTTATTTTCATAATGCCAATAATTTACACTTATTAAACATTCAATGTTAACCGTGATCTTTCTAGTTCTCTCCAATGAGTAAAACAAGAAAGCATAGGGTGATAAACACATATCATATAGGAAAACTAGATAATAATGAAAAATTTATTATAGGATGTCTAAATAATAAATCCTTAATTAATATATAAAACTCCAGTATTATAGTTTTTTATTCAAAGGAAACATCTATTTAATTCCATCATGATTGTTTGGGAAGAGTTTATGAATTCCCAATGAATATCCCTCCGGAGTGTCAAACTTCGTGTACAGTATGGCCCATTATCTTGTATCGGATTACTCTTAGTCAAGCCCAAGACATATGGTCAATGTTATTAACCCTAGGTACATCTATTCTAGATCCACATCCACTTTTAGTATTTTGATAGGGGTTTATTTTTAGGAAACCACTCACTATATCCCTTACCAAAATTCCAGTCCATTTACCGATACATTTCTTTATCCGTAGACTTATCCTTAGATACATCTCTAGAAATATCTTTAGAAAAAACCTTTGGATCTCACAAGATTTTTATCTTCCATGTTTCCAAAGGTTAACTAAAACTATTCTCTGATACCAACCATAGGGACCCTCTCTTTTCACACATTAACATTAAATCACTTTTGTGGAATACTTAAAACAATGTAAAAAAAGATTACCAAAGACTGTATTAGTATAGTTCCATTGGAAACATGGAACCATAAACACTGATATATATGTGAGCTATATTATATAAAACATGGTTCATCTAGACAAGTACCCTTCTTATAGACATAACACTTAACACATATCTTCATAACCTAGGAAAGGAAATATAAAAAGGGGTGCGCATAGATACTCAATAAGGTTATACAATGGAGACATGTAAGCATAAAAATCATAATATGGGCATGAGTACATGATCAAGACATTATAATATCATACCATGCATATAAAAAATCAGAAACATGAATTTTGGAAGAAATGTTAGCAGTTTATAAGTCATGAATCACAAGGAAAAAAACAACATGATCCACCAAATAAAAACTAAGGAATATGACATAGATGTTTTCGTATACACTTCATAATTGAAAATCTTTTGTCAAGGATACCAACCAAAAAATTTATAACATGTTAGGATTTGTCAATGAACTATGTACCTTCTTCAGGCTTGGGTAAAAATCTACATAACCTCTTACATTCAGACATGGGCTACAACTGGTGTGCCCTCTTACATTTAGGCTAGGTCTATAACATGTGTCCCTCTTACCTTCATGCTTGGTCTAGATCATGTGGGTCATCTTTTATTTAGACTTGGGTTACAAATTGTGTAACATCTTGATTTCTGTCTTGGGATACAAACTGTGTACCCTCATATTTTAGGATTGGGCTGCAACCCATGTACCCTTTGATCTAATACATTAGAGGAAGATATAGTTCCCACCCATCACATAATAAAATCTTACCTATATTTTTCACAAAACAATCATCATATCATGGCCCATGAAAAGATATAGGTTTTATAAACATGGAATCATAACCCATTAATTGAAATAGTCCTCAATAACATTTTAACACATCATAAACTATGGAAAATAGATATATTTTATAACCATTTAATCAAAGAAAACCCTATGAAAAGAAGTAGGTTCCAAAGGCATATAACCCATTAAAGAGAAACACTGTTCGTAAGCACAGTTATATTGATACATAAACCATAAAAGAAATAATATTAATAGATCCTTTGGATAATTTCCTAGAAGGGATAGAGTAAAAAAAGGATTTCTTATTACATATAGAATTACAAGGAATTATATTTCAAAAACATTTTTTGGGGAAAATATCATTTCCACTTTGGAAAATGATTTTTAGAGGGTAAAACATGTTGGAAACCATTTTCTTGAAAATAAACTTGAAAAATTATATCTAAGGCTCCAAAAAATTGATAACCACTTTCTATGAAATATTATACAAGTAAATTGAAAACATTTTGAAAACTATTTTCCTTGAAAACTTATAAAATAATCTTTAAAACATTGTGAAAAAAATCCTTGGAAATTTATTAAAGGAGATTGATAACATTTTGAAACGAATATCCTTGAAAACATATAAATAGATCATGAAAATATTTAATGACTATTTTATTGAAAATTAATTAAAAAAATATTTTCTAAAAAAATATCCTTTTAAACAAGAAATGGGAGATTCAAAAAAATGATGGAAGGAAAATCCATACATTTTGTACGAGGTGAAAAAAAATTTCATTTTCAAGGAAAAAAGGGTTGAAAAGTGCCCTATTTGGAAAGCAAAAAAATATGATTACATTGAAAACATTATTAAAATGAAAATATTGTAAATATTAATTTTAAACATTAAATGATTATATTATAATATTCTTCTAAAACTATTATAAAAAACATTGTTTTAATGATACATAGATTTCTGACCAAAAAGTTGGTAAAGTAAAGCTTTCTTAAAATAAATCTTAACTATATTATGTATCAAACAATGGAATTGTTGTACCAATATAGGAATATATCATTAATAACCATATTATAATAAATTTTATGAAGATTATAGGGATATGGATCATAATATTTCATCAATTTAAGAATAAAAAATAACAATCTTGATAAGTGATGAGATTCTTCTAATAAACAACTAGAAATTGGTAAATTTGAACCACACTCCTCATTTAAGAAAACACAGTTAAATAGGGCTTAAAATATCATAAAAATAATATGATTACAAATATATAATTTTAATGGCAGTATATAAAACTCATGGAAAAATATAGGTCCATAACATGGCATGTGTCTCAAAGAAGGCAAATTGAGATAAAATTATCCTATGGATTTTGTAAATTTTGAAACATAAATCCTATAAATGAAAAATAATGAAATTTATATTTAAATACCCATAAATTTAATTTTAATACTCATATAATTCATCCATGGGCATTATTTATACCATTAAAAAGGAATGGGTAGTGAATAAAGCATGTGTCTCACAAAAATAAAAAGTAAAATGAAATTCCCTTACATTATGTCTTGACTCACATTATACACATATAGACCTCATATATAATAAATATAATTTTATTATACATCTATAAAAAAAACCATACACTTATATATTATACCATATATGGTTTTATTATGACTTTAAATTACCTGTTTGTTGATGTTTCCATGATAAGGTTATGCTTCAGGTAATGTATGCTTTGTTTCTCACATGTGTCTTAATTTGTTATATATTTTGTCATTATACTTATATCATGATTTCAGGAATGTATTCCATGAAATAAATATCATTTATATTTACTATATTTATATTATAATAATATATAGATTATATAAGTATGAAATCGAATACACCATTCATGGAGATGGTAGGCCATACGGATACATGAACATTGTTTCTTTTTGTATTATCATATTGAAAACAATTAAAAAAATAATAGATATATATGTATATATTACAGTTACATTAGAATTATTATTTCATGTTTATCATTTAATTTTCCTAAATTAATCATTAATACATTCCATGTAAGCTATGAACAAATCAAATCGCTTTGAGGGGGTGGTAGTCCACACTTCCTCAAACAAAATTATTATTTTTTACTGAAAAAATAATGTCTAAATATGTGTGTTATAAAATAATTACATAAGACTAAGGACATAATAATTATCCTACATATCATATATAAATGTATTATCTATCTTAATTACCATTATGAGAGGAGGTAAAGGAAGAACTAATAATCATCTTTTTGCAAGGTGGTAGTTCGTGATAAACGTAAATTGTATGTTCGTTACCAATAAGATAGAGGTGTGTGTAATTGTAGTTAAAAAATTATAATGACAATATATTAGAATATTTATGATACTATTTTGGTTTATAATAATTAAATTTGGATATATTAGGGGGTGGAGAGGGAAAATAAATGAAAAGAGCTAGAGGGAGGGTGTTACCTCTTAAAAAGGTAAATCCTTTTGGTTTTGATAAAAGGGATTCCATGGATGTATTTATGACCAAAGGGATTATTAAATGAGTAATTTAGTGTTTTGGGATGCTTATTGGTAAGAAATTAAAATAAAATATGTGTTTTGAGTGGTTTGAAGAAGAGGGATTGGTGGTGGCCTTTTATAGGGAAGGTAAAGGACACACATGGAATTTTTTAGAACAAGTTAGGTGTATGTACATTTGTAACTAAAATAAATCATAAAAAACAAAAAAAAATATAATATAAGTTTTATGGTCTTAATATGGCCATAAAATGGGGTTTTTACAAGTGTCTAGGTCATTTAGGACCTTATGTTTAACGTTTATTCATTTGTTATGCTTAATTTTACATTCATCGATATAATTAATATTAATTACATTCACTAATATATTTTTTAAAAACCTAAGTTGATGTAATTATACATTATACGTTATTTTTATTCCGAATATGTAATCCATTTTTCCAAATTCAAGACATATTAGTGGAAGAAATTAATATAAATTTAACTCTACAGATGGGATGACAATGCAAGTTTTTAAGTAAAAATGTTCAAGAGTTTTCTAGGTTTTTATAACCATTTACAATGTGAAATTGATTCCCATGAAATAAATTGGATAAATTGATAAAAAAAAATTGATCAAATTTATCATTAAAATAAATATATAATATGATTTATCCTTAAAAAATAGATGAAAAAGAAGTTTTGATATTAAATTCAATATTTTAAATTATTCACCGAAAATGAATCCTTACCGGAAAATAAAAAATATTTTCGTAAATTAAATTTTTTGTTTCTATTTCAAATTTTATGTATATTTATACTTATATAATCCATAAAAGTTCCAAATATTTGATTATAAATAACTTTTCCATTAAAAGGCGGTAAAATTCCTTAAAAATATAGTATTTTATGAATAAAATTGGGTATGTTTTTATCACGAGAAAATCAATTATATTGGATGAATATCTAAAATATTTTATTAAATATGTAATATAGTTTGCATTAATATTACTCACAAATATTACTTAATTTAATTTATTAGGGTAAGACTAGTTTGTGGGCCTAAAAATAATTGTATTTTCATTTGTATTCAATTGGTTTTCATATTCCTTTCTAATTCATTTGTGACCAATGAATTCATTTTATATTTTTGTAAAACATAGATATTCATAAGTAAGTTAAAACATTTAATAACTATTAATTTAACTACTATATTATATTAAAGAATACTTTAATTATATATCATTTTAGTTATTCGGACTTTTGTGTTACACAGTCTATCTAGGAAGGTCATTGCTTCATGTAACATAAGACATAATCAATGTTTCCTATAGAGAAATATAAAATTTATGTTTCAGGTAGTGCATTTTTAACTTGATTTTTTGTATAATGCAAGACAATCATTATGATTTAAAACTATTTTCATTGTTGTGTGAAATGAAAAATATCAAATTATTAAATTAATTTGAGAAATTATAATTCCAAAATTCATAGGGTGTTACAGTACTAGATCATCCAATAAAACTATATGAAAATTTTAGGGAATAATTCCTGCGAATGTGTGAAATAATGGTAAAATGTTCACGGGCTTTCAGGAATGTTGGCTCATTTTCTATAACATCATATTGGGCATTCAAAATAACTTCAACATACAATGTAATAATCAATCAATGTGAAATTTAAAATTATTTTCATGATAGAAATTAACTAATTGAATCAATTGTGATGTTTAATTTGTTATTATATTTGGATGTTATAAAATTGAGTCAGTTTAAAATAGTGTTGTAAATGTACAATTTAAATAGTGAATTATGTTGTGATATATTCCATGCTCTGAAGAATCCTTGGAAAATATTTTTCTAAGTGTGTGAATTTTCAATATATTTGATTGATTTTATATATTTTTATCTCTATTATTTGGGAATTTTTTTACTCGTACGTATCACATGAGAAAATAAATGACTAATACACATAGTTCTAAGAGACCCTTATATAAGGAAAACATCACTCCATATCCAAGGTTAATCCCTTACTGTAATGAACCACTTATTTTAAGTGGATTGAGAATATAATGAATCATTAAATATCCTTAAGTGACATCCCCAATATTCCAAAGGATAAAAATAAATTCAGAAGGGATTCAAATGAATGTGGGGGATAATTTACCCTTTAAGAACACAACCATTAACTCCACAAACCATAACCAAACAACTCACTGTATGATGCATGATCAAATGAAAGACAATAAAAACATTCTATAATATATCAAAACACTCTAAAGTGTACAACAACAGAAGAACAATCAATAATCAAAGTAAATAGTGGTAAAATAATAAAGGCTCCATGAAGAAAATAAGACACCATGTTCCACAATCTCCAAGATCCAACATCCCTAAAAAATCCACGTATCACGAGGTGGTTCTAAATACCTGTGATACTTTTCCTTTTCCTGTGTACCGAAAGATAGAATATTTAAAAGAACTAATGTTCCAATGTACGGGTGAGTATAAATTTATATAGGCTTTCCCCCAATGACTTCCTAACTCATGCCACATGTATATAAATGTTAGAAACATTCATATAAAATAGTTTATATAATAAAATTTCCCAAAACAATTAATTACTAAATATAAAAAAGCATCAAAACCATTTAAAACCAAAAAGTTCACAATTTCTATTTCATCAATTTTACATGAATTAATATATTAATAAAAATAAAAAAACAAGCCTTTAACAATTTCTCAATAATTTTTTGACATTTCCATTCTATTCCACTTATTCACACATCCAACTGTTCATGCTTTATTATGAAAATTCCACATTCATAAGTGGTCTCTCATCAATCTACCATGTCATCACTTGATAATTATACCCCATGTTCCATTACACATTTGGAACTGAGAAAAAGTTCATATTTCAACCAATCCTTGTTAATTTGATCTACACTCACACCATTATTATTCCAAAACAATTTGAAATAACCATTTCAAACCATTTTAATAAAACAATTATTTTATTGAAACCCTTATAAAAAACTGAATTTCAATTACCCATTCCATTTAAATAAAATCATTACTTTTATGGAAACCCTTTTTATCAAATCCATTCACCATTATTCTAAAGAAACCCCGTTTTAAAATCCACATTTTTAAATCAAGAATCAAACACTTTAATCATAAGAAATGATTTTCCAAATTTTCCAACACCATCACCAAAGAGGGTAACTAGAAATAATAAATCATCAATTCACAATAAATTAAACATGAATAAATAAATTTAAAACCATGTCATTCAGTTCTATTAAGAGGATTCAATATTGAAGTTACATAATGTTGAGGTTTTGATGAAAATTAAAATAGACGAGAACGCTCATGTAACCAAATAAGAATTCCACAAAACACCCTTAGATAACTTCTAATATCATAATAAATACCAAATATAATCATATTTGGAATCCACAATCATTGATATACCCATAATGGGCCTAAATATAAGAATCCTATAGGATTGGAGAAGTGGTTCTAAGTAGATCTACAAAAATGTGAATGGAACGATGAAGAACGACACTTATGGAAGTAATCAGGCTTGAAAAGGCCAAAGGAGTGATCTATATTGATTCCAAATAACTTGGGAGAGGTTCTCATACATTCAATAGAGGGGAATCCCCATTTAGGGCCAATTATAAGCAAAAATGAGGGAGTTATGGGGGAAACAAGTCTGATGATATTTTAAAGATCTATATTTGAGTCTTCGCACAGTTGGAATACACGGTTAGACAAACCACACACTAGCTATTTGTTAGCTACTACCTTAATGAAACACTTACACTACATCCTAAAATGGTCTATCAAACTATATGCCCACCGTGATGAAGCTAATACCTCAAAAATGCTATTGCGTAGAGTTTCTTCAAGGATCTCCACATGATTTAGACACATCGTGCACAGCTAGTGCGCATCAAATTTTCCCCAAAACATATACAAAGTTCTCCCAACCCTCCCATCAATCACCCTTACAATTTATAATCATAAATGAAATATGTAAGTATTACATTATTGAAACTGGGGGTACTACATTCTACCCTCCTTTGGACTTTATATCCCCAAAATTAGAAAACAATCCTTTCCCTAAAAGAGTTCTGGTCGCTACTGTTGCATTTTTTTTTTCAGGTTCCCATGTTTGTTCCGAAATCGGACCATGTTTCCATAAAACCCGCACTAGATTTCACAACCCGTCCGCAGGGCCCGTTCCATGTCTACCCCAAGCCCTCCTTCCATAGGCCAGGGGCTGGCGACTAACACCAAAGGAGTAAATCCCTATACTGGGAAGTCATTGACTTTATAGACGTAAACAAACACAACAGAGTATGAAAATGATGTAAGCACAAGTAAAACTGTATACCAAACTATGTGCTGAAAATAAAGGGGTCGAAATACAAGCCCAAAAGTGAGTACAATACAATTGAAAGACTAGTACAACAACATTAAGGTAAAGTAGTAACCACTAAGACATCCTCTGAAAATCCCACCTGAATGGTGGGAAGAGATGACCTCCTCAGCACCTCGGGTCCATCCGTCCACTCTGTGTACGTCCCGCCAAGTGGTCTACCTCCGGGTACCGTCGAGCTCCACAAGTCTACCATGATCACTGTTGTCTGTCATCTGCATCCAACACAACGTAGTGCGGGCATAGCCCATGAAGGGGTGAGTATAAAAATACTCAGTGGGGACCCCGAGACCCCCGAAGGTCTCCCAGAATCAATGAAGGATAAACCACAAAGGAAAGATACAATCAAAAATTATAAACCAAGTCTACTTAGTTATTTGCCCAACATAGGCCTAAGTCATCAATTCCAGTTCGGCTCCAACTCTCGAGACCAAGAACAACCCAGTCCACATAGGAAAGAAGTCAATCACATCAATGATAACGTTTGAAAGTCAAGAATCAACTCACACAGGTATACAACTCACAAAGAGGGGTGGAAATGATTAGATATAGCTTCTGAATCATCTGTTCTTCCAAACCCACATAGGATCCTAGTACAGAATTCGTCGCTGCTGAACCCACAGAGGATCATGTACAGTAGTCATCGTTGCCGAACCCACGGAGGATCCAAGTACAGTATTCATCGCTGCCAAACCAATGGAGGATCCTAGTACAGTAGTCATCATCATCAAACCCACAGAGGATCCCAGTTTGCTAGTCATCGCAGTCACAGCCAGCCCTAGGGTTCCCGCACACAGCATGCTCGATTACGAGAGTGTCCGCTCCTTGACCCAAGGGTTAGATACATCAAATATCACGAATTCCATAGTTTATGTATCCCGATGTTCCGTCATGTCAAAAGGAACCCAACGTGACAGACGGTGCGTTAATCAGACGCCCGGTCTAAGAGATATTGGCTTTTCCGTTCTAGGGGCCCAGTTGGAAATTCCCTCGTTCCAAACCCGACCATTTTCCAATGTCATCCAAAACTCATTTAGAGTATCATAAAAGGACCGCTTCATCACGAGGGTCCCAATTCCACAAACGACACGTAGATCAGGCGTGCGGTCTTTAAGTTATTCCCGTTTAAGTAAAAATGGGCCCGGCCTATTAAGCCCAGTGGGCTGGCTGGTCGGCCCGACCTGATTCAGCGGGTCCAACCCAGCAGAGGGTCGGACCGGCCTGGTCAAGTGTACAGTCCGGCCCAAGGGGCACGACCCGACCTGAGGGGGTGCGTCCCGGCCTAGAAGGGCGCGGCCTGGCCCTGTGTGGCGCGGCACGGCCTGGCAGGACGTGGCCTTGCCCAGCAAGGCATGACCCATCCCGGCGCAGTGTGGCGCGGTGCAGCGGGGCGTACCCCAGCTGGCCGAGGCTTGGCCCGGGTGGCCGACCGATCTGGGGGGTGGCGCGGCCGCCTACCTTCCAAAACTGGCGGCGTCGAGCGGCGTCTCCCTCCTATCTGGCCGTCTACTCCAGCGCGAGCGGCCTGCTTGGGAGGGCCGCTGTCTTCCGCACGCGGCGCCAGGTGGCGCCACAACCTCCTCCAACCCGGCAGGCTGATGAGCCTGTCGGTTCGCCCGCTGAAGTGGCCCGTAGAGCGTGGTCCGCGGTTCTCCGTAGCACGGCGCCCCTTGTGGCACCGTGGTCTTCCTTCGGCCTGACCTACTTTTTCCGGCCTGTTCTTCTTCGGCTGAGCCGCCCGCGGTTGTGGGCCACTGTTCTTCCGCATGCGGCCGGCGCGTGGCCACCACCTTTGTTCGTCGCCACCTCTTCCAACATTCCTCATTTGCGAATAAAAAAACGACGATCAATAGAGGGTCTTTCGGCCGTGTTCGTTTGGTCCACGCCCTCCGTGTTAGGCGGCATCACATGGCCAAAGTCAAAAAATAATTTTCAATGAAGAACAAGAACAATTTTAATCAATTAAAATTGAACACAATGCATCTACCTCGATCAAGGATTGTTCGTCATAGTCGTGGAAAACGAAGTTGCTCTGTCAATGTCGGAGAAAGAACCGTCGTTGTTGGCGACGTTCCCCACGGCGGTGTCTCTTCCCTTGACACGGAGGAAGAAGATGGTTGGAGAAGTTACTTCACGTCCTTCATGTCGGGGAGCGTTTTTCACATCCTTCATGGAAGAACACTCCCTTTCTATATCTCCCCACAAATATTTCCCAACCAAAATAATAAAAAAGACCCCCCATAATATAACATTTCCATGCATTTTCAAATTAATTCAAAATGATAATTGAATTAATTAAGTCATTGAGTTGGCAACATTAATGGATGGGAGATGGTGAGGCTCCACATTTAAGTGGAAGTCCAAAGGTTATAAGAGGGTTGTCAAAAATTAATTAAAGGGTTTGTAAAAGGGGAGATGAAAGGATTAGGGCTCGTGTGGGCCCCACCACACTAAATCCTCTCATGGGAGGTTATGTGGGTGTGGCCCCCACCTCCAACTCCCCTTGGGAGGAAATAACCACAATCTATAAATAAAATTGTGTACTAAAATTTTTATTTATTTTATTCTAAATCCCCAAATATTAACTCTCAACCCGCATAAAACTCAACTGCGGTAAAGGTCCCCTTAAGCGAATACCTACACAGCGAGTTCATCTCTGCCCTCAGATTTTGATTCCGAGCACCTGTTCAAAGGATAGAAAAACCAGCATGTACGATTACAGAACGTACCCGAAAAAAACTTCATAAATTGATTCCAGGCACACCGGTTCTCAGAATCAAGTGCCCTCAGAAACCGCAGAATCGTAAAATTCCAAAGTATTTCAGAAAAAAAAATTCCTTGAAATTTCTAGGTCTTTACAATACTCCCACCTCAGGGGTTTACATCCCCATAAAGCTACAACACACACTAGGAAAACAAATGGGGGTACAGAGCTCGAATCTGAGCCTCCCTCTCCCATGTGCCCTCCTGGAGGTTCTCGTGCTGCCAGCGAATGTGCACTAGAGGAATCGACCACCCACGTAGGACCCGCTCCTGTCGATCCTCGATCTCCACCGGGACCTCCGTGAATATCCCCCCATCATCGATATCTAGCTCCCCGTGGTCAATGATGTGGGACGGGTCATGCACGTATCTCCTCAGCTGAGATACGTGCAAGACGTCATGCACCCGGTGCAACTGAGGTGGAAGGTCCAGGTGGTAAGCCACCTCGCCTACTCTACTAAGGACCTGGAAAGGTCTGATGAAGCGTGGAGATAACATGCCACCCCAGAAAAATCTCCGTAGACCACGTCGTGGTGAGACCCATAAGAAGACGTGGTCTCCATCCTTGAACTCCAGTGGTCTCCGACTCCTATCATCATAGGACTTCTATCTACTATGTGCAGTCTTCATCCACTCCTAGATAATCTGCACCTTCTCCATCGTAGCCTAAATCATCTCTAGTCTTACAAATGCTGACTCCTTAGGATCAGTCTAGCACAGAGGTGATCTGCAAGGTTGGTCATACAGTGCCTCGTAAGGTGCCATCCCATTGGTGGAATGATAGCTGTTGTTGTACACAAACTCCACCAAGGGTAGGTGATCCTCTTGGCTACGACCAAAGTCAGGGACACATGCACGGAGCATATCCTCGAGAGTCTAAATGGTCCTCTCAGTCTGGCTATCCGTATGATGATGAAAGGCAGTGGTCAGACGTAGTTGTATCCCAAAAGCCTCCTGTAACCCCTACCATATCCGGGAAGTGAAACGAGCATCTCAAGCAGAAACGATAGATGATGGAACAACATGAAGTTGTATGATCTCCCAAACGTAGAGGCATCCCAAGCTCTCTACTGAGCCATTCTCTCTGATTGGTTGGAAGTGGGCCGACTTGGTGAGTCAGTCTATGATCACCCAAAGAGAGCCAGGTCTTATGGATATACGTGGAAGCCCAGTCATTAAATCCATGGATATCTTGTCCCACTTCCACTCTGGGACCTCTAAGGGCTGAACCAAGCCCGCTGCCACCTGGTGCTCCACCTTCACTTGTTGACAAGTGAGGCATCGTGAAACGGACTCTTCTACATCCTTCTACATATCCGGCCCCCAGTGCTTTCTTATGAGGTCCTGGTACATCTTTTCCACTCCTAGATGTACCGCTAGAGTGGAAGTGTGAAACTCCCTCAGCACTTCCTCCTATAGTGCAACTGGTACCATAATACGTCCCTTGAAGAGGATGAAGAGCTACCCTCCTTCATAAAATCCATCAGGCACATGCCCTATGGATATCTGAGCACGTCGGGCCTCACAATCAATGTTCTCATGCTATGCCTCTCTGAATTGATGAAGGAGTGGAGGAGTGACTGTGAGTGACTATAGAAAGGCTACCCTATCTCTATCCACAGAGGATATCTGCAAAGTAGCTAGCTGCTTTGTCGCCTCTCCTAGTAGGTGAATGACCTATCTTATTTCTGAGAGAATCAGCTAAAACGTTCCCCTTCCCAAGAGTATAGAATATCTAAAATTCATAGTCCTGGAGGAACTTGATCCATCGCCACTATCTCAGGTTCCGGTCCTTCTGTGAGAAGATGTTCCTGAGACTCTGGTGGTCAGGGAAGACTGTAAAGCACTCACCCATAAAATAGTTCCACCACATCTTCAAGGTGATGACCAATGCTTCTAACTCCAGGTCATGGGTAGTGTAGTTCTACTAGTGCTATATCAACTACCGCGATCCATATGCGATCACCACTCACTCCTATATCAGGACACACCCGAGTCTGGTCCCTAATGCGTCACAGTACACCACATACCCAATGCCCTCCTCTGGTAGCATCAAGATCGGTGCACTGGTCAACCTCTGCTTCAGCTCCTAAAATCTCCGATGACATCTATCTGACTACACAAAGGGTTTCTCCTTCTTTGTCAAGGCTAAAAGCAGTGCTGCAACTCTGGAGAAGTCTGGCACAAATCTCTAATAGTAATCAATCAAACCCAAGAAACTCTACACCTCCATCATGATCCTGGGTGGCTCCCAAGAAAGTATGTCCTAGATCTTTGCTGGATCCAATGATACTCCCACCTCTGAGATGACGTGTCCCAGAAAGTGAACCTATCGAATCCAGAACTGGTACATCGTGATCTTACCATAAATATGGTGCTCTTGGAGTGTGTCCAGTACATCTCGCAAGTGGTAGACATGCTCCTCCTCAGAAATTGAGTAAATCAGTATGTTGTCGATGAAAACTATGAAAATTTATCAAGGTAAGGATGGAAGATCCTATTCATGAGACTCATGAACATTGCTGGAGAGTTGGTTACGCCGAAGGGCATAACCATGAACTCGTAGTGTCCATACCGACACCTAAAGGCCGTCTTATACACATCCTCATCTCGAACTCTGAGCTGGTGATAGAATGACCTGAGGTCTATATTTGAGAACCAACGTGCTCCCTTGAGATGATGAAAGAGGTCTTCAATCCTTGGAAGTGGGTACTTGTTCTTTACGGTCACCTGATTCTGGCTAGGGTAGTCGACACACAGTCGCAAGCTCCCATCTGCCTTCTTGGAGAACAAAATCGGATAAGCCCAGGGTGATACACTAGGTTGGATGAATCCCTTTCCCAGCAATACCTCCAGCTGTACCCACCGCTCACGAAGCTCGGTGGGAGCCATCCGATATACTGGAGTAGATATCGGTGTTGTACTGGGGTACATGTCAATGTAGAAGTCTACCTCTCTGTGAGAAGGTAGTCCTGGAACGTCTTCAGGAAAAACATCCTCATACTAATCCACCACAACAGAAAAACCCGGACTCTGCACATCAACCACTCTGATGATGAGACTAGCCACTTGATGGGTGATCGACTTCCCTCTCCTCTGCATAAGTCCATCCAGAACTGAAAAGGATCCCTTCTCGCCGGTGAATGTGAACCTGGTCCCATCCGTGAGGAAACACCGCACCTTGCACCTAATATAGTCAATTTGAGCATGGACTGTAGATAACCAGTCCATACCAAAGATGACGTTGTAAGCCCTCGACGTCGCTACAAGAAGATCCTAGCCGAAGCTCTCACCTCATAGAGTAATCTCACACTGCCGACACCAGTTCATAATCATCGAGTCTGCTCCCGTAGGAGTCTCTAGCCATAAGGATCGAGCCAACGTCTCCGTCGGAATCTCTGAGATCCTAATAAGGGCAACGACAATAAAAGAATGAATCGCTCCTATGTCTATAAGAAGAGTAGCAAGGGTGGAGTAGACACAGATAGTACCTTGAATCATCTCAATTGCACCGTGGTCATAGGCCTCAACTGCCTAGAACTGAGCCTGCCTCTGTCCGCTAGCTCTCTGTGGTCGGGGTGGACCTCCTAGTGGTGGTGGTGATGATATATCCTCAAAAAGTTGTCCATCACCTGTTGCTCTGCCAGCTCCTCTACCGCGTCCGCCTGCTCCCGACGGACCACCACGGTCAAACCTATGCCTTTGCCTTGGAGGTACCTCTACTGTCCTCTGCTCGTCTACATGGTGGGTCAGGCAGTCACGAGCCATGTGACCCTGGCCGTCGCATGCATAGAACTTCCTGCCCCTCGTGTGGCTGGCTCTGTTTTGTGTGCCCCGCACATCCGAACTAGTATCCTGAGGTCTCCCAACTCATGGCCTAGTCTGCATGGCCCTCTGCATCAAATGTCTTCTACTGGCACCAGAAGACTCCTCTACGTGTCGTCTTGCGGTGGGTCTCGCCACTGGAGACTGCTCAGTGAGAATGCTCTCCACTAGAAGGGCTCGCTTCAGCACCCCCACCAGCGTCGGAATGCTGAGGGGAATATTCGAAGCCCTGATCTCATGCCTCAGTCCCTGCTTGAAAGTCCAGGCCCTGAAGAACGGGTCTCGTACCATTTCCATGGAGTAGCATGAGAGGTCGGTGAACCTTGATGAGTTCTGATCTACTGTCATGTTGCCCTCACGCAGATGAAATAACTCCTAGATTCGCACCGCATGAAGGGTGGCGGGAACAAACTCCAAGAAGAAGAGACTCTCGAAGTCTGTTCAAATTAGATATGCCTCGTCGTCCACCTGGAGCATCAAGCTCCACCATCTACATGCTGCTATGTTCAGAAGACTCGCAACAAGTATCACTATAAGATCAGCTGGTGTCCCTAATATTCTGAAATCCCTAAAGATATCCTCTAGACAATCCTCAACTGCCTGAGTATCCATCTCTCCATAGAACTTGGGCGACCTCTATCGCTGAAACTCATGAAGCGCACTCAGGTGGCATGCACTCTCTGCTGTTGGGGCTGGTGGTATTGGTGGCTCATCGGGTAGTGGTACCGCTGGTGCCTCCGCTGTGATGGGGCCCAGCACCGAGGCCTCGTAGCTCGGTGGGATACTATATCGTACGTAACTCGAAACCCTAGATGGCTACCTTCTTGGGGTCATCCTAAAAAGAAACAGGTGCGCCACAGTCAAAATAGTATACCTGGTGAGGCAACACAAAGTAATCACAAAGAAAACATTTCAAAGGAAACACACATGCAATCTGTGTTTTTGTGCCCTGAGTTGGAAATTAGAAGACAGAGTCCTAGTGTATGGATACATCACCCACCGCAACAACACCATTTTCCCTAAACTGATAACCACTCCCAAACACTGGACACTATTGCTTCACAGAGATGAAAATAATCAGAGTCCTGAGTTCTGCAGTAGAACTGACTGCTCTAATACCAATTTGTCACGACCCATCCTCAGGGGTCGTGCCGTGACTACCCCATGCCCTCCTTCCATAGGCTAGGGGCTGGGGACTATCACTAAAGGCATAAATACCTATACTGGGAAGGAATTTCCTTTATAGAAGTAGAGAAACACAATAGAGTTGGCAACTAAAGTAAGCACAAGTAAAACTGTATACAAAAATATGTGCTGAAAAGAAAGGGGCCCGGAAATACAAGCCCAACAGTTAGTACAATACAACTGAAAGAATAGTACAACAACAATAAAGTAAAGAAGCAACCACTGAGTCGTGCTCCGGGTAATCCCACCTGAAGGGTGTGTACAGATGAACTCCTCAAACCCTCAGGTCTTTCCGTCTACTCCGTGTACATCCTGCTGAGTGGTCCACCTCTGGGTACCATCTATCTTCACAAGTCACTACCACAATCAGTGATGTCCGTCGTCTGCATCCAACACAATGTAGTGCGGGCATAGCCCGTGTAGGGTTGAGTATAACAATACTCAGTATGAACCTCGAGACCCATGAAGGTCTCCTAGAATCCACGACGGATAAACCAAAAAGAAAAGATACAATCACAAAGTATTAACCAAGTCTACTTAGGTATATGCCCGTACATATAACTAAGTCATCAATTCCTATTCGGCTCCAACTCTCGAGGCCAAGCACAACCTAGTCCACAAAGGAAAGATGTCAATCAAATCAATGATAATGGTTGAAAGTCAAAACTCATCTCACACAGGTGTAAAACTCACGAAGAGGGGTAGAGATGATTAGATGTAGCATCTGAATCATCTCCTCTGCCAAACCCACGGAGGATCCAAGTACAGTAGTCATAGTTGCTGAACCCACAGAGGATCCAAGTAGAGTAGTCATCGCTGCTAAAACCACAGAGGATCCAAGTATAGTATTCATCGTCGTCGAACCCACAGAGGATCCCAATACGGTAGTCGTTGCAGCCGCAACCAGCTCTAGGGTTCCCGCACAAAGCACGCTCGATTCTGGGAGGGTCTGCTACTCGAGCCAAGGGGTCGATACATCAACTATCACGAAGTCCAGAGTTGATGTATCCTGAAGTTTTTTCTCGTCAAAAGGAACCCAACGCGACAGACGGCGCGTCAATCAGACGCTCGGTCTGAGAGATATTGGCTTTTCCTTTCGAGGGGCCCGGTTGGAAATACGCTCATTCCAAACCCGGTCATTTTCCAAAGTTGTCCAAAAATCATTTAGAATATCAAAAAAGGGCCGCTTCGTCGCGAGGGTCCCAATTCCATAGATGGAACGTCGATCGGAGGCACAATATTTAAGTTATTCGCGTTTAAGTGAAAAGGGGCCCGACCCGTTATGTCTAGTGGGCTGGCGGGTCGGCCATACCCGATTCGACGGGTCTGACCCAGCAGAGGGTCGGACCGGCCTGGTGAAGCACACGGTCCGGCCCCAAGGTAATTATTGTCATGCACTCTCAACTACTTTGAACCATTATAAACCACGTGGTATCCTTTCATGAGAAAACATCCAAACCCAAATCCCAATGAATCACAATACACTATATAACCTTTTCCAGATTTCAGAAAAATCAAGATAGGTGCTGGTGTAATGATAACTTTCAGTTATTGAAAAGAATTCTTGAATTTCTTATTCCATCAGAATGGAACATTATTATCTGTAAAATCTTTCATCATCGAGGCTAGTTAAGAGAAATCTTGCACAAAGAATCAGTAATAACTAAATAGACCCTGAAAACATTGTATCTCAAAGTCATTATTTAGAAGTTTCCCAGAGATAATAGCTTCTATATTCTCTAGATACAACGAAGTTCCTGTTTCAGAAATGACATGGCCACAAAAGTGTACCTATTGTATCCAAAAATCACACTTTGATAGTTTTTCATACACATGATGGTTTCTCAAGACTCCCAAAACTATTGCCAAGTGTTTCTTATACTGAGCCTTTGTCCTTGAGCACACCAAAATTCCATAGACAAAACACCATAAAAAAAGAATCCATATATTTCTGAAATATCTGGTTCCTTAATGATATAAAGGCCACTGGTATATTAGTGATATTGAAATGCATTAATATATATTATTAGTGGATGTATCTTCTTCTGAAAGTTGTTTTCAGAATATCTTTCTTCTGAACACTCAATTAATGATATCCTAATCACATGTCAATTTTTTAGAACAAATGGTCAATTGATTAAATAGATCATCAATGTGTGCAGGTGGATTTTTTTTATTATAACTCAATTAATCGTATGATAGTCAACACAGAGTAAAAGAGTTTCATCTTCATTATTTATAAACAAGACTTTCCTACCCCACAAATACATACTTAGACAAATGAAACCTTTTCTTTCTAGCTCTTCCAACTGTACAGTCAGCTCCCTTAATTCTACTTATGCCATACTATAAGACGGAAGGTAAATAATAGTAGTCCCCATGGGGGGATCAATTATAAACTCAACTTCCCTTTATAGGTGGTAACCCTGAGATGTTCTTAGGAATGACATCTAGATATTGATCCACAAATTACAGAAAACTAATATCCTCAATCTCTTTCATTGAATCTAATGTCAATAACATCAACTAGTAAGATATATTTCCCACCACTAGTGGCAATAAGACCATTACACCATCATTTAGAGCCCATTCTCCTCTTAAGAGATTCTCAATGTTGTCCTTAGTCACAAAAATAATTGTTCATCTATAATAGTCGATGTGAGATTCAAAAATTTTCAACCAATCCATACCCTAGATTACATCATATACATCCATCTCAAATACAGAGAACACCCAATTTATCTCCACTCCATCAATGGTTATAGAACATGCTCTACAAGGAAGGCTCAACATTCTCTTTCCCTGATAAGAGTTTGAGGTTATAATATAGAAGGCATAACCTAAAATTTTAAACATATCAAATAAACAACATGATATGAAATAAATGAATGTGACACAATAGTATTATAAAACACTTGCATAAGTGTACAATTAAATAGAATTACACCTCTCACTGAAGATGGTCTATCCTGATCATCTACAATCATATGATCAAATCTATACAAATGCTTTGTAACTATACTTTTCTCTATGATGCCTTGATGAGATGAACCTTGATGAGGGGTCTTGGTGTTCCTAGAATCACCATGGCTATCTCTACTCTGTTGAAGAGACTAATTCTATTTTCCTCATCTGGTAAAAGTATATAATTCCTGTGACACCAGAGAAGTTTCTTGAGCACATGACCTCAGAGTGCTATGATAAAAGAACTTAAGATATCCTGTCTTTTTTAAAAATTTCATCATAATGTCAATGGTGATGTAAAGTCTCGATTCATGTGTTCAAATGATCCACAATAGAAACATCCCACATTGATATTTGGTTGTGGATTAAGGTTAACGGATCCAGCCGTCTGATTCTGCGTCCTGCCCCGACCTTGGAAATAGGTGTCCCTCTTTTACTTGATCTCAACATTTGAGTTCCCACCATTTCATGTAGGTATCATCATACTTACTCCTCCCACATATCTTGAGAAATCATGTTCATCCTCTATCTATTTGTTCACTATCTATGTATAATCTATAATACTGATCACCACAATATTCGATTGAATCTCATACCTTATCCCAGATTTGAAGAAGCATTCCTTGAAGGATGCACTATGTACACCCTCTGACGAAAATTTCACAAAATGTGTGAATTTAGAAGCATATTCTGTCATAGAGATATTTTACTGCATCCAGTTGATGAAGTCCGTCATTTTTTGGAACATGAACGTGTTAGGATATAATTTTTTATTAAAAAAATCCTCAAAATCAGACCAACTATGATAATGATCTAGTTTATAATACACCACGAAATCCCACTACTGGAGTGCAAGATCCTCAAGCATATAAGTCACCAGCTTGAATTTCTGCTCTGATGGGGCACAAATAAAATCAAAGATACTATTTATCCGATTTAGCCACATCTCTTCCTTTTGGGTTCAAAATAAACCCAAAAGATTTCTGGATTCTACATCATGAACTGGATGGAATGTTTCCCATGACATGGATCTTCCATCTGATTGCCCATATCCATAGCTTGAAACACTTGGACGATACTCTGAACCAACTCTTTGTGCACATGTGGTAGAGGTGCAACCATATTTACTATAGATTATTCTGGTTGGTTTCTATGATGCATAACAAGAGCCAATTTGTAAAAAAACAACAAACTCTATAAGTCTCACTCTCTAGAGACTAATGCCTTTCCATTTCAAATTCTATCATATCAACTATCATACCATTTCATTCCAAAATCAACCATTTTTTTGAAACATCCAGCTTCTTTTTGGAAAATCAAACCATTTTCAAAATACACCAACCACAACTTTTGGAAGTCTTTTATTTGAAAAAAATGAAACAATTATGAAAATTTTCCACCTTTATACAAAATAATAAATCATTACTCAAAGTTAAATATGGAATACTAATGGGAAGTAATTTCTCTAAAATTCATGTATGGAACATCACATGAGCTAAACCCATTGCAATGTTATTCCAAGATCCTATAAGTGTCTTGAACATACTTATGTACCCAAATCCCTAGTAACATGATGTTCAACATAAAAATATTAGATGCGTCTTTTTATGCTCTACATTTCATGTCCCAAAAATCCAACTCCATTCAAAGATCATAACCCAAGGAATATACATGAATAGATTCAACTCCAAGACCATGTAAATTGATGACTAGATGTTCTGAAAGGGAATGAACAATATAATACGACTTATCTCCAAGAAAAAAATTCATCAAACAAATTGATACCATTTGTAATGACCTTCTTATTCTTATTGGATGGATAGTACAATGAATCATTGCATGCCCTTAAGTGATATTCCCAAGACGCTAAGGGTTGTAAATAAATGCTAAAGGGATTAAAATGGAAGTGGGGGATGACTTACCAATTATAAACACATCTATAAACTCAAAAAACCATAACCGAAAACCTCATTATATGATGCATGGACAAATGAAAGACAAGTCAACCACTCTATTCATATCAAACTACTATAAATTGTGAAATAGTGGAAGACTAATAAACAATCAAAGTAAACATCAGAAAACAAAACAAAGACTCCAAGAGGACCACAAAACTCCATGATCTACAAGATCTAAGATCCAATATCACCGAACAGTCCAAGTATCATGAAGTGTTCTAAATACGTGTTACACATTTCCTTTCTCCCATGTCCTAGAAGATATAATCTACAAAACCACAAAAGTTACAATTTAGGGGTGAATATAAAACATAGTAATATTTCTCCATTGACATTCCTACTCATTCCACTAGGATATAAATGTCAAAAAAATCATTTAAAATTGTTTATATAAAAAAATTTCCCAAAAAAATTATAACTTAATATATACAAGCTTCAAAAGCATTTAAAAACAAAAGTGAAAAAGTGATATTTAAAAAATATTCCAGCAAGTCGTATTTCCATCCAAACAACCAAAAAAGAATTTAAAAGATTTCTCAATAACATTCTGGAATATCCATTCCTTTCTACATATTCACACATTTAACTTTGAATGATTCATTATTAGAGTTCCATATTCATGAGCGGTCTATCATTAATCTACCATGTCGTCACAAGGTAATTATAACTCATCTTCAATTACACCATTAGCACTGGGCACAAGTTTTTATTCCAAACATGCATCATAAATTTGTTCTACACACAGACCATTATTATGCCAAAACTATTTCAAATAACCAACTCAAAAAATTTCACTAAAACTGTTCTTTTATTAGAACCCAACTAAACAAACCAAATTCAAATCACCTATTACATTTCCATAAAATCATTTAATTTATTTAAAACATTCTTATTAAATCCATTCATTATTATTCCAATGAATTCACATTTTAAAATCAAGAATAAAACACTTCAATTAAAAGAACAAATTATAAATATTTTCCACAACCATCACAAAAGAGGGTTCCTAGCAATCATATAGCAGGAAATTCACTATAAAATATACAAGAAAAAATCAATTTGAAACAATTCTATTCATTTCTACTAAAATGAGTTGACAGTGAATCCACCTACAAAGAAGGTTTTGATAGAAACCAAAACAGATGAAGAACGATCATGTAACAAGGTAATAGTTCCTCGAAACCTCCTTAGATATATTCTCCTAGAATGAAAAAGACAAAATATCATCTTATTTGGCATTCAAAATCATAGATATACCCATAATGGGTCGAGATATGAGAAACCTAGAAGAGAGGATACGTATATCTAGGTATAACTAAGAAAACCTGACAGGAATAATGAAGAATGAGACTTACTGCAATAATTGAGATTAAAAATCCAAGGAAGGTCTCTAGATTGATTCCAAATCACTTGGGAGAGTGTCTCCTATCATAAATAGAGAGGAATACCTATTTACGGCCATTTTTGATAAAAATGATGGAATTAGAGGCAAAATGTGTGAGACCCTATTTTTTTGGATCTATATTTGACTCTTCACATAGTTAGACAAACTATGCACTAAACATGTGTTTGTTAATTTTTTTAAAAACCCTTTTTATACACTCCTCATATAGTCTCTATAACTGTGCACCCACCAAGCCAATGATATTGTATTAAAACTTCTACTGTGGTTGGTTTCTTCTAGGTTTTTTGTGCAGTTTAGAAACCTCGTGGGCAGCCTGTGCACATCACCTTTCCCCCCAAAAAAACATATCAAAAGTTCAACCAACTATCCCATCATTCACCTTTACACTTTATAAAAATAAAAGAATAATGTAAGGGTTACGTACCAGAAACCGGGGGTACTAAACTTACACATTAGCAAGATGACACATATATTAGTATGGATACAGGTGAATCATTCATACAAAATAAATTATATAATGGTTAGAGTTCTTCATCCATATGTTTTAATCTATCATCGTTCCCTAATAATTTTAACTTGATTGGTTTTGTGCTTTATCATTTACTTTTAAACATCATCAAATTAATTGTTATATATTGTTACATACGAGTATTTCACTTCCAATTTTTTATATTCTATAACATTAAGAAATAATCTTTTGGACTTCTTCAGTGACGATGGAAAAGTATTTATTCATACCTTGGGGTTAATTTTACATATCTAGTTCTTTGATAAATTTCATTAACTTTTTTATTGAAGATATCCTCTTGTTTCTATACTATTATATGCTACTTAAAAATTTATATTATATAAGTGTATTATATTCTTATGTATTTCCTAGGATCTTTATAGATATTTTCAAAATTTCAATCAATGTTCATAGGATTTAACTATCTTCTAGATTATGACATTAAATTATTAAATCCCCATATTCAGTATAGTATTTTTCCAATTAATTTAGAAAATAAGTAAATAAAAATAAATTTTGTGAAATCAATTTTTGAATCATTGTAATTATTGATTGAAAAAGTTAAAAAATGTATTAATTTTCCAAAAATTGATAAAATTTTGGGATTAAATTATTTTTATTACAAATAAAAGTTAATTAAATTGAATCACCTATCAATTCACTCACACTTAATCTTGATACACCTATAAAAGTGATCATCATAAAAAATACATTAGAAAATTTAAAATTACTAGAAAATATGATTTTTTTTTTCAAAAACACGGTCACTCAGAATAATCATTCCTCCACAATTTTCTATATTACATTTTCCCCCTCAATTATGTTAAATCCATTTAAAATTTTCCAATTAGTAAAATTATTAAAAAAATTACCTCATCACAAAAATTATGAATTTAAGAGAACATTTTCTCATTGAAACACTAAGAGGGGTCACTATATGCCTGATGAGATTGTGAATCAATACCCAATTAGTCATGTAATTATCATTTTATTAATGAATTTCTAGGGTTGTTCTATAGATAATGGATTTTATGTTTTGATTTTAAATATTTAATTATTATAATGAGTAGAGTTATCTATAATATGAAAAAAAATCCATGATTTAGAGTTTTCTCTTGAATTATATACTCACTCACTCCACATTTGAAAAATTTAACCTCTAAAACCATTTATATTCTCAAGGAATTTTCCCACATTAAGATATTCATTATTAATTTTTATTATTCTCTCTAATTAATCTACAATATTTATTCCCTTCAATTTATTTTTTTAGGTATATGAAAATTTAAATTTTTAATGTAAAGAGGGATCATTGATCAACACATATTTGTGTGAACTTCCTTTCTTAGATATTTTTTATGTGTTTTATCCCTTACATCTTTGCAGGATTTCATTATCTCTTCCATTCCTTTTTAAAAAAATATTTTTTTTATAATAGCTAAAAACAACCTTTGTTTATATTTCTATGTCTCATATTGAACTAACAGCACATTATATACTAATCAAAACAAAATAAAATCCCAATACAAGATCAAATATGTAAGATAAATGAATACATGCATATTGTAAATTTAGAAACCAGTAAATGTGAAACTTATACCATTATTTTCCCCTACTTATACATATTTATTTGTTATTTATGATTATCACCAATAGTGGTTTCCAAAATATTTCACACATCCATAGGTATCCATAAGGAGACAAGATTCGCTCATTCTAGGTTTGGGGTTATCATTAATCTATGGTATGATATTACCTAACCAAGATAAATATAAATTATGATGAAATATTGGGGTAAGAGGGAGATTCATAAATTCAAATATAATTGAAAAACACACCCATAAAGTGGTAAATACTACCTTTTAAAGAGACCTTGAGGATGATATTCATTTACTTGTTAATTTAATTGTGTTTTATAATTCATGAGTAAAAATATTTAGAAATCCATGAAAATATTATATAAATTTATCTATCTCGTATTATATCTTATATAATGACTTTTTAGTTATTTCTAATGTATAAGACACAATTGAATGGTAATATTTATCATCAATACACACAGGTAATCATAGAAAGTGACATGTCTTAATATTGGGGATGTTATACACTATCTCTTGAATGGAAGTGAATCATTATAACATACATAGTCATACGTCATGACTGAAATAGGGAGTGTAATGAAATATAATTACATATTTTATGACATACCATCATTTGTAAATTTGATATAACCTGCTATGTCATATACAAAAAAGGATTTAGGGAATTTTTTCATTAAATATATAACTTGAACTAAATTAAAGTTGACTTTTTCTATTCCACATTATATTTTACCTTATAAAATATATCATGAAACCGTATCCAAAAATATTTGGAATGTTTTTATTAACTTCACCATGTTTTGGATTATATGTTATAAAATGGGAATACACATACAAAACAAATTTTGTTTAGCTCTAAGACACTTTTATAGGAGTTTCCATAGTAAAACTCATTTTATCTTCAAACAACCAAAAAGTATATCCCCATAGAACATAGTTTCAGTCACAAGATATATTAATCCCTATATCCACTAATATATTTAATGAGTGAATTTTTAAAAAGTATCAAATATTTGTATTCTTCAAAAGTATATTTTATTATCTTTGTCAAACAGACTTATCACTATTATTGTGTCCACCAGTCACATCATATGCTTTAGTATATTATCATATATTCAATTTTCATGATACATCAAGTGACCATGGAGCATAAAATATTTCAATCCCGTATTTTTATATCAAAAATTTGACATTCTATGAGTATTGATTGACCATGTATATGGATAAATCACACATAATTTGTAATTAAAAATGAATACATCATATCCATCCCATTAATGTAGATAGGGAAATCATATATACTATATATTTCTAGACACACAATCCTCGGTAAACCTAAATCAAGGGAAAAAATTTCATACACATTATATGAGATGAAAAGTACAATATTTTTTGATCTATAACTAATGACATGATCAAAGAAATAACTCACTAACCTGGATTAGCAAAACCTCATGACATGTGAAATTATGGAATCAATGTATGATGGTTCTCATGTTAGGTATCTACTCAACATCTAAAAGTTGGGACTGCAAATTCAATCCACGAACCCCCAATATACAAAAGAAATAGTATATGAAACCCCATGAGGTATACTTCATGGGTCATCCATCATTATAAATCATTTTTATGTCTCATGAACTTATCTTATATCTCTACAAGATAATATTACTCCTAAAAACATTAAAATTTCACCATAACACAAAATACTCTTTAATGAACATCATTTTGGGAACTCAAAGTCATACTTTGAGAGGTAAATTAAAATTTTACTTTACAAAATGTAATTGAATATATACATATACAAACTGAATATAATATAATGGTAAAATTAATATTCAATTTTATATGATGCATTTTATATTATTTATCTTTTTTTATAATTCATAACAAAACCCTAAATAAGATCTATATTATTATAACATATTTGATATGATTTTATATCAGCCATAAGTCTACTAATTATTCTTTGGGTTTTGTTAAATCATTATATCTATATGTAATTCCTACCACATCACTATATTAACACATTATAGAACCATCCATAAAATCTATTTTGGGAGTAAAATTTATGAAGAAGGAAATTTTTAATAATGATGAGATTTTGGATATATATTCCTAATCCTCAAATCCCTGAATATATTCAAATTCCATAACTCCCCAACATCAATTTTATAATGCTGATAACTTGTATAGTATACTTATAAAATTTGTAATTATATCACCATTTTTATTAAAACCCACTCCGTAAAACTTTTTAATTGACATATTATTGTAATTAATGTAATTATTTATGTTATTTCATACTAGAACAACTGAAAATTCTTTAAGATAATGTGATATATAATTTTCTAAAAAAAATATACTTTTATCTTTATCATCATAACCTAAAAATATTTAAGGATATTAAATTAAATTCACCTTGTGTCATGAATGGAATAATCATTTATGAAATAGTGACATTTACCTTCTCATACTTACTAAATGTAAATCATTAGAATTTTATTTACCAATATATATCCTAAGAACAAAACAATATTAATTTAAATGAAATTAATATTTATATTAGTATAATAAATTATTTTATAACAAAGAACTTATCAAAGTTAAAATACACTTATACTAGCCTCTTAGGCACTATATTCCATTTTGAATATCATTTTGTGGTACCAAAACATCTTTATTTAAGGATATAACACTTATCACCAATTAAAAATAATATTTAATAAATGATTATTTCAATATTTTATATGGTATTATATGTGTTAAGAGTGTTTTATATTAAAAAATATGACTATATTATTGATAATATACTACTAATGTGTTGCATGAACCCCTTAAATCATATTATAATAAAGATTAGGATAAAACAATTATCCTTGGTATGATATTTTAGACATGATTTCTTTTTAAAAAATATATAATTAAATGAATCGTAAAATATTTCTATTGAATTCATCCTTTTCAATTTTTCATAACTATACTATACTAACAAACAAATATTCTTATAATATAAGAGAAATGGGAAAACTATACACATATTTTGTTTCGATCCATATTAACATGATTAATTTATTTATATTCAAATATTTTATGTAAATTGTTTTTCCATATGATCAATGGAAAATAATTTATCTATTAAATTAATCCCTTAATTTTTATCTTCTGAATAGATTCACTTCTTTTAATGAAAAAAGTTGGCATCAAATCCCATTAAAAATTGATGAACTAATTTCTATAACTCTGAAGGCTAACATAAAAAACCCATTGAGTTTTAAAAAACCATTTATGTATCTAAAATATTTTCATCCCATGGGATTTTTATTCCTCGTGTTGGATAGAATTTTTTGGTTTCTATTAAATTCACTTGCAACTCAAAGAAACATTTCTTGACTTTTCAACAAAATTTTCTTATTAATGTTTGAAATTTCACCCACTTGTACAATAAATATAGAAATATAAAATTGATATAATATTCTCTATTCAAATATTCTCAGCTATATAGAATAATAGGTAAAATTGTCTTGAAATAATTGATCATGTTGAAACCATTCAATTAATGAGAACAGAACAAATTCCTTAACTAAAATAAGCATTAGAGAAACCTTTACTCTCAAAAATTCATTGGATTATCTAAATTTTTTCAAAAAATGTATAAAGACCAAACATTAATTGATTATATTGATTCTAATTCCCTTAAAAACATTGTTTAACTATTCCATGATTCTCATAAGCATCAATATTTACCTATTGATCAACTTTAACAATAGGAAACTTAGGTGGGTGTTTCTATAAAATTAATACTTTCTCTAATGATTTTTTTAAGTTTCTAGTTTAAATGGATTATAATATTAATATTATATTTTATAGGATTATATTAATAACTACGCATAATGATGAAAATTATAGTAATTTATAAAATTGGTTTTTTTTGAAGGGTGTATTGTTTTACTAACATTTAATATAGAATTTTGTTAAATAGACTCCCATTAAAATAATAACCTCTTTAAAATATAACCTATCTATATGAGTTAAATGATCATTTTTTCACAAAATAAATGGTGATTATTTAGTGTCACCACTTCAGTTATTTAATTTTGTAGGGAATCATCCCAATAATATCATATATGACTCTTGGATAGTCGAGAATACAATTATTTTTTCAATACAAGAAATTGATAAACTCAACTCTATTCCTCTATTATCTTAAATAATAATGTCTATTAGCTATGTGTAACCCAAATAAAACATTAGTAAGGAGCACCGAGATTTAGAATAAAACTACATGTTATATAGTAACCATATAGAAGTTATTACATGGCCCCCTATTTTGGCATGAAAATACCATATTGGTTGATCTAGGTCTTGATATGTTCGGTTTTGGAAGGAATATAACACTTTTTATTGTTAAATGATTTAATATAAATATATTATTCACATTTATTCCCATTATTTATGTATGATTATAGTGGTTTAGTTTTAAATGTTATTCCTTTCAACAAATTAATATCTTAAAACCATAAGGATTTTTATCTTTTTACAAAACTCATTGTTTTTGTTACTCTCCTAAAAATAGATATAAAACATATTTAATCATATTAAAATATATCTCACACATAAGATACATGAACCACTTATATTATGGGTTATAAATATTTGAGGTTTATAATCTCCATGTGAGTAACCCTAAACCCATAGATAGTTAACCCCTGTATTTCTAGAACATGACATAAACCTCCAAGCTTGTTGGAAGTCTAACCCAAATTCCCTTTACTTAAGGAGAGATTAATAAATATAAATTCTAATTCATCATAAATCCCACACCTAGTATGAATAAAATATGAATACAAATATTAGGTAATAATGTTAATTTCAAACCAATGTCAATAGAGATGGAAACTATATATATTATTATACCAAGCATGTAACTCCATATTTGTTTATAATTTATAAAAATATTCTAACAACTTTAAACCAAAGAAAACATATATTCTCAAAAAAAAAGTAATATCCCTTAATAAATATGGGAATAAATTTTAAATAATTGACTATTTCACTTATTTAACTATAAGATAAATATATATGAACAATTCATAAATGAAAGATAATTATAAACAATATAATTTAGACATTTATTATGGACATTTAATAAACTTGAATATAAATGTGTTATATTTATTTAATAAAATGAACATCTATCATTATTCACCAAATTAAATATAGTTTAAATATAGTATAATTTATGAATAATAAACATTTTAAAATCTATTTTTTAGTATTTAAAAATTTTACAAAATCTAAATATTATATGTTTAACATTATTTAAATTTTGATCAAATTAGTTATAAAAAAGTATTGATATGTTCTAAATTATATAACAATTAATTCAACCAATACAAATAATTCAAATTAATTATTAATAATGATTCTTTAATTTTAAAATATTCCACTTTATATTTATCTTTAATTAGTAATATATAAACACATTATAAATCACCCTTATGATTCATAAATAAACACTTTATTTCTAATTCATAAAGAATTAAATATAATTCGTTAAATGTAATTTAAAATCTGAAAATAATATTATATAGTATATATTAACAAAAATTATATAAACCATTATTTAGTAATTTATAGACTATTTATAATTAATTAATTTATAAACACCTTTTAAATAAATAAACATACACAACATACATTTTAAAATAATTTTTCTAAAAAATTACATAATTTAATTTAATTTATAATTGAATTTTATGAAAAAATTCAATTTTATTCACCAATATTATTTTAAGATCCAACCCATGTCATTGTCTACGATTGATAGTCATGATTAATGTGATATCTATTCTGTTTAATGAATGATATCTCAATAACCACCTATGATATCCATATCATATTCAAAGATATAAATCAATATCACAATGGTGATTTGATGAGAGGTTTTTTTTGGAAAACATAGTCTAAGAAATCATAGAATACTATAGAACAATATTATACAATATAGTTTATTCAAATATAAGGAGTTGTATAGAATTATTGGCAGCAATACCTATATAGTGTAATCCATGATTCAATCAACCATAATAAAATGTTTTTATAATATTTTATGATAAAAAATATGATATGAAATAAGATAGATTTTTTTTTTATTTTTTAACATGGTCTCATAAATCATAAGACATGGTAATATTTTATATCACTAATGGGTTTCATATGGTACAAAAAAACAAGTTAAATGCATAAAAAATAGAAAAAACCTAATAAAACATCAATTATCCATGATAAATGATGAAAAATATATTGAAAATAGAGAAATTGGAAAATATATACCATGAATCATTAATGGTTCATACTACTCCATATTCATATGGGAATATAAAAGAACAATAAGAGTTGGAGACAAACAATATCCCAACTCTGAAGGTATCAATGGACCAATCAAAATCACTCAGCATGTAAATTGGATTATTTTTTTTATGGTATTCTAGTTCTCCACTAAGAAAATGATAAAAGATAAATAAATATTCATGAAACATGGGGATTCATGTGAGAAAAAAAACTTATCAAACACACCCATTATATGGTACTATTCCCTTATAATGAGTCCTCTAGAACACTATTGGACTACTAATTCATTTACATAGGTATTAAAATGAATGATTAGGCACGTCAGTTGATTCATGAATCTCAGTGATGAATACACCTCATTTATATTAAGTGTCACGAACTAGCCTATGTACCATTGTATCTCGATGACTGAACATGTCCTAACATGACCCGAAGGGAGTTCTTGATCCCCACAGGTTGAAGACTAGCACATGGCATCATACTACATACAAGTAGGAATTATTTTTTCCATAACACATATAAGAAGTAAGACAATAAAGTCAATATGCGTATAAATGAAACTCCACTATGAGTAAAGTATCAGAATACAACAGGGAACAAAATCTCCAAGTACTGAAAACTAGGTACTAAAATTGGATGATACAACCCCTTGGTCCATAAGGAAGCAACTCACCAAGACCAAGATTTAGCAGCTAGATCCACCCACTATATATCTCTTCCCTTTTCTTGAACCTGGAAGAAGAAAGTCTACAAACACCTAAAGGAAAAAAGTAGGGTCTGATCCTAAGCCTTGTAGGATAACACCAATGATTACATAATAGATTACAAATATATATTATCAAAAGAAACAAGTTCATTTTCCATGGTAATTACATTTGGAAAATCAAAAGCATATTTAAACAAAACATGATATACATTTTCAAAATGATGGAAATATACTTTTGAAGCATATGATTTTCATTACAAAACATGTAACATTTCTAAAATAATGAATTATGTAAAGCATTTATATAAAATTGTTTTTTTTAAATTAAGAGGCATGTAAAGTAGTTCAAAGAACATATATGTACATTTATATCTCAAATATGAACATGTGAGGAATATGTTCATCTTCAAAAAGGAACGATAGTATTACCCGCTAAAGGATTGTGCACTATCTATATGATCTCAAAAAAATGATTATAATAATGTCCCTCTGACATTGGCCAGAGGTGACTCATCACCCACCCATTCAGTATGTGACCTGCCACATGTATATTTTTGAATGTTTTAATATCGTAGAGTGTATCCAAATACCTCATCAACAACCTAAGGCCTTCTTGTTCTCTTAAATGATGAGAAATTTATTTTAACAGATATTAAAATAAAATAAATCACATTCTTCCACTTCAAAAATGAAAATTTTCTTCTATTTAAAACCAAAAATGGTTTTATTGAAAAAAGGTCTTCTTCACAAGATAAAACCACTGGGTTTATATCAAATCATTTTAAGAAATTTTCTTGAATTTCAAATCCATTAAAAATGAATTCAATCCTATCCACGAATAATTTACAGAATTAAATTATTCAATTTAATTGAAAACATTTCCATCAAATCCACAATTTAAATTCATCAATTTTAATCAACCAATTTCCATAAACCCATCCCAATTCAATGGAATTGGGGGTTTTCAAAATTTACATTCCAATTCCATTTCAAATCCCCCAATTAAATAGAATTGGATTTTATCAATGAAAATGAAATATAGTTTAAGAAATTGAAATTAAAACAGAAATTTAAATAAGTCAAGAAATGAAATGGAAATAAAATTGGCCAAATAGGTATGGAACCACATACCTCTTCCCAAAACACAACACTTTAAATAACACCTGTTAACGACAATGAAGGAATATAAGGCCTCAAAACTCAACCTAGAAGAAAGATCTAACACCACCTAGAATATATCCATCAATTCCTATAGGATCCATTGAAAACCCATGAGAGGATAAAGAATGAAACTTGAAAACAAGGGAAAACAATTACTTGGGAATCACACTAGAGGATTAAGGATTGATGAAAGAAAAAGGAGTGGATCTGGAAGGAGGGGAACATCTAAAAAACAAATAGAATTGTTTTGGTTTGAGAGACCAGAGGTATAGAAATAAAAGACTGAGTGAAACGTCCAAACACATGACTTAAATCTAAGTGCAGGCTAGGTAATGACGTGTACCATAGTTACAATGTGTGTAGTCCACATTAGATATGTTCTGCTGAAAAAACTATCGCCTCCAGTTAAAATTGACACTTTAACCCTATTGTACATATACGTCACATAAATGATGTGTTCCTTCTCAAAACATGATTTCCCCATTCAAGAATTGAATCCATTAACTAATTAATGATGTGTACCTCTAGTATAAGGCCCCAGCCTTAAACCTTACTTAATCTTGAGTTATTACAAGATTACACATTGAGGATCTTTTCAGGTTTAGAGTTTTAGAGAATTAGATCATGAAACTTGCATTACATTCCACATTTAAACAAAGTGGTTACATAAAAGACAGTATTCATTCTTCCCATCAACAGAAACATATTTAAAATGAAACATGGATTCTTTCTTGACACAACCTCGACACTATCATCACACCATGTACCTTTCCCTTGACCTGTGAAAAACATTTCAAAAACTTGGGATGAGCATAAAAGGCTCAGTAAGGGTTATAAAAATATGGAAAGGAAACATGAGTTCATATATACATAAGAATGAAATCATACTTTACCCATAAAACATAGGAATATCAAATCATGAATAAATCATAGAAAACATAAGACATAAAGGTAACTTGAGGCATTCATAACATTCTTACGTAGGGAGTAACCCTCTTGGTTACGTTTGGAATACCCATCACAGTATATTCCCTAAATCTCTTCGGAGAAACCTTAACGTTTCACTCCTTCGCGTTACCCAATTCATTGGAGAGCTATATCGGGCTCACCCGCCCTTAGTTTATCACGGAACCACCCGTTCTTCATAACAATGCCCAAGAACCATAACATAACAGTATCACATAAACATGAATAAAGGAAACATAACATTTCCACATTTCAATCACAATATAACATTTTAGGATATTGAAATAATGAATCCATTCAAAAAGAAACCATTTCCAAAACCATTTAAAACATTTAATAAAGAGATTTTTGAATCAAAGTGTCCCATACCACCTTGAAGATTTTAACATTTTAAACCATTAATATCCATATAAATAAATCCTTAAAACCATTTTGAAAACATGGATATTAATAAGAACAAATAATTAAATCATTTAAAACGATATTTTGGTTAAAGGGGTTTTACCAAAATTAGAGACACTTGAATACAATAATAGAGGAATAACATTTAGTCAGAACTTTATAATATCATGAGAATAAAAGGATTCATGATATAATACTCCAAAGGACAGTATATACACCATATAAGAGTGAATTGGTGCATAACAACAATGAACCCTCAATAGAAATGTCAAATGTGATGAAATCCCTTATAAAGAAGGTATCCTTAAATTAAGGACAAATAAATCTCAAAAATATGTGTGAAAAATATATATACACCCAATATAAGTGGATATTAAGTGTAAAACAATAAAAGGTCATTCACACATATTCAATGGATGACATATTCAATGACTACAAGTTGAACCCAAAGAAATCGAAATTGGGTTAAAAAGTTCCCTTGACAGCCAAACGGCATCACATCAAAATGAGTTGATGAGAGATAAAAAGTGTATCTCATCACTTGGACATAAAATTTACTTCAATAAGGATGTATGAGAACATATCCCAACATAAAAATATGTAAATTAAAATACCCAATAAAAGAAGTCTTTTAAAAAAGAGGAGGGTGAAAGGTTCCCTTACCGACTTGGGTATCTTTCAAAACATACACCCCATGAAGAAAGACAATAGGTCATTGATGTAAATACTCATAAACGAAAGTATATTACACAAATAGTAGAATAATGGGCAGTACATACACCACTCAATGGAATTTGTGGCAAATGTAACATAAATCTCATGGGAATAAAAGTGAGATGAAAAATCCGTTACGAAAACTCGGCAGCCTAACGTCGCCACATAAAACTTCTGAATATGGATTGATGAGATCAAATAGAGTATCCCATCATATTACAATATAATTTAGAGCAAGTGGAATATAAAAGAAAATCCCCCAACATTGCAAGGAGGAGTTTAAAAGAAGTGACATAAAGGAGAGTACTTAAAAAGAAAGAGAGAGGTTAGATCTCTTACGAATGTTCGGCAGCCTAACGGCGCCACTCAAAACTTCCAAAATGGATTGATGAGAGAGAATAGGGTCTCTCATCACATGAAAATAAAAATTAAAGTAGTATTAATATAAAAGAACATCCCAATCATAAGAAAGATCAGCTTAAAAGAAATGACAAAAAAGAGTGTACTTAAAAAGAAAGAGAGTTGTAGGATCCCTTACCACGGGTCCGACTTGACTCGATCGTTCTTTAATCTCCTGAATAATAAACTTGAGTTAATTTCTACTTCCTTAAGAACCCTTTTAAAGTTCATTATTACTTTTATACCACTTATTACCATGTCATAAACATTATGTAATCATTTAAGTTAATAATATTTGTTTTGCCGATATTTGGTTCTTAAGTCGAAAGTGGACTTCTTACAATTACATGTTGTTCGTGTGGCCAAATTTTTATTATATCCAGAATTGTATTCATTATGTAGATATCATATATGTCATATATATCCAGTACATTCATGCATTAATAACATTACATAATCATTCAGAGGTAAGAAATGAAATGCACCGTTCATGGAGACGGTAAGCCGTACGTACGCATGAACGCTACTTTCATTTCTATTTCGTATTTTATAGAATGGAATAATAATGATATAAAGGTATATTATAATTCCAGTATAATATCATATATAATATCATATTTCCATCCTTTATACATCCCACATATGGTATTTAACGAATCAAATCACTTTGAGGGGGCGGTAGTCCGCACTTCCTTAAATGAAGATATCACGTATACCCATAATGGAAGCCATAAAGGTAAGACAAAAATGAAAAATACAGAAGCATAAATAAAACATAAACATATTTTATATCATATATAAAAATAGTGACATCATAATGGCCACCTTTGAAGGTGTTAAATGAGTATTGAACAATCATCGTTTCGGGAGGCAGAATTTCAGCATCCACGAAAACCGTATGTTCTTTAACCATTTGATGTAGTTGTGTGAGAGTGTAGCTCGAATAAATCTTATAAAAACATCCTAGTATATTTAAGATACTGGTGTTGTTACAAAAGAAGTAAATAAAAAGAGTTTAGGGGGTTGGAGAAGCGAAATAAAACAAATGATCATGAGAGAATGAATTACCTTTAAAAGTGTAACTCCTTTTGATTTGAGCCTAAAGGCTTCCTTTGAAAGGATTCTGCCCAAAGGGAATCCTCTAGGATGAGGAGAGGGATGTGGAGAGAGTAAATGGGCAGGGGTTGGCCGATCCAAAGGCTTGAGGAGTGTGTTAAATGAGGTAGAGGTGGGGGCCTTTTATAAGAGGAGAGGAGGGGCACTTTTGGAAAGTAAAGAAATATTACTTTATTTGAAAATGTCTTTCGGTTTCAAAAGGTCCCACATTGATATAATTCGTGGATAAGGTGATAAGGCTTCGAAATCCACTCATCCAATAAGTTTTGGACATGTGTAGTTCATACATTTTACATTATCTTTCCATTTTATTTAAATCGTCAAATAATGATGTCATCGCTGCATCATTATTATGTCATAAATAATTTAATTTATTTAATGTCTAAAAATTATAAAACAAATACTATGATGTAGGAAATCTTTTTATCTTTCCAATTAATATTTATAATCAAAACGATGACTTGTATAACCCCACTTAAAAATTGTTTTAGTAAAACATATCATGTTTGTGTCAATTTTACTTTTACATTAAATAAAATGTTATTTATGTCATTTCCCAACCAAAGTGGATCCATGGGGTCCCCAAGTTGACACATGGCTTTTCTTGTTCGGCCATGATACAACAAATGAGGGTAAGACATGTGTCAAGCTCATCTCATTTTATTAAAGCATTATTTTTAGCTTAAACTACACTAATTACCACTAATCGCGATTAAAAACTTAATAAGTTACTATTCACCAAAAAATTATTTTAATCTCATTGAACCACATTTTACTTCTTAATGACAACCATGTATGTCGGATTTTCAAAATTCAATACACATTAGTGGTAAACTTTCATTTAACTGAAAAATCAGTTTGCTTGATTACCACTTAGTGGTTTCACTATTCATCAAAAATTGGAGTTTTTCAGAAAAATACCAAAACTTCACCCTAAGCTATATTTGATATTCCGAATTCAAAAATGAAGTCCGTTTTACAAAATTCAAAACATATTAGTCACATTAATTAATTTAATAATTAATTCCCGCTGTCAGAGCAAATAGCGTGTTTTTATAAAACAATAAGTATCAAAAGATTGACACTAGTTTAAGTCTGATTTCAAAGTGAAATTAATTCCAACGACCACTATTGGATTTAATGGTAAAAATATTTTATAATTTCACTTTAAAACCAATTCAAAATATAATCTAATCATATAAATAAATTAGATTAAAAAGAGGTTTTGAATTAAAATACAACATTTTACACTATTCATTAAAAAAGGAACATTATCGGAAAGATACCAAAAATTTACACAAAGTAAATTTTGATGTCCCGATTCTTAAGAAGAGTTTTATTTGGTCCAATAGAATGTATAAGAGTGAACAAAACTATATTTAATGATGGTTCTCCATCAAAAGGCGATAAGTGAACCTTTAGTAAAAACTAGGGCATATATGCCTAAAATTGAATTCTTTCCGTATTTTAAGCCTCTATCCTTTATTGGATAAATGTAAAAACATTTAAAAACATATATAATCATATTTTAGTTATTTCTATCCATTTCTTCCATTACAACGGCTACATGTTAACTACCATTTAAAATAATATTATTTTATTATTAGAGTGCAACGTAAGATTCTCAAGAAACTCGTTGTTGCGTGTTGGGTACGCCATCGAGCATAGCGTCCCCTTTAAAGTCATTTAAATATTTTATTCACAAATATGGATAAATATGAAATGTCATATTCTTTATTTACCTGGGGTGTTACATCCTTCCCCCCTTTTGGGAATTGCGTCCTCGCAATTTTAAAATTGCGCTTGGAAACATCCTTGAAAGTCCCACATCGGAACAAAAGTCGGTAAAACAAACACTTTAAAATAAAGAAAGATAAGTACAAAGGTCACCCGAGTTAACCCATACTAGGATTACAAGTATGAAAATATGGACATAGAGGAAAAAACAAAGGGTCATGTTCTGATGGAGAGTGATAGAAAACATGTTTAGGAGAAAGTTAACCATGAGAAAATCACAAACTTGTGATGGGTTAAACAGTATTCGATTCCCCAGTAGGAAAAGTTAATAGACAACATTCTTGTTTTAAGTTACTTTTTATTGAGGAATTTATTCATAAGGAAACATAATCACTTATCATATTGACTTTCAACTTTTATTAGATTCCTTACACAAACTCATATTTTCTCCAAAAGACGAGTATTTAGGAAGACTTGTTCACATTAAGAGTACTATAATCAACTTCTAGAGAATCACTTAATCCACCAAAATAGAACTATATACTTCCCATGTCTTTAACCAAAACCAAAACCAAAAAGGCTAGTACAAGATCAGATAATCCAGAAAAGGATAACCCTTTATAAAAAGAAAATCTATTCTTAATCTCCAAAATTTGTCCAACAAAACCCAAAGTTCAACGAGGACCATCCGATAAACAATTTGTCCATAAAATTCTTCAAAGTAAACCAATATAAGATTGAAACCCAAATATTTGAAAGATTTAGTCACATAGTCTTCCAAGTTAAATCATAACATTTATCTCAAAACAACATTAGTTGCTCCTAAAGTCTCACATTGAAAAGTAATTATCCTAATCACATATCCTCCAAAATCAACTTACTCTTAATTAATAAAATCATATAACTAAAAAAGAATCAGTCAAACTAACCAGGGACTTCACGTAGTCCAGTGGTAGGCGATAAATACCAGTCGCACTTTGGTTGTGGGTTCGATTCCCGCAGCTTTGTCTGACGCGACGGGATGTCACACGGTCTATGTGTTGTCCTTTTTCCAAAACTATATAATTCTTAAAACATTCCCCAAAATGAGATAAAATATTCATATGTTAACCTCAAGTTTATCTCATGCCTTTCATTTTCCATCATAACATATAATAACCCATAATTACCTCAAAAGTAAGGATCATATAAACCCTAATGGTTACCTTAATAATTATTACCTGAATTTCCACATCGAGTTGGCCATCTCGTACATGATGCATTAGAGAACTCACCAAGGTTGAAGTGGTTGATCATGACTCCTTGATATTTGGTTTAGAACAACCACGAGTTTCCTCATTGAATCCTCTATTTTATCTAGTATCTTAATCAGAGAACCACCATAGTTTCCTTCAAACTTGTTGTCTCTTTGGTGCCTGCTAGATCCATCCATTCACTAAAAATAGAAATGTCAGTGTGAGTATATCAACAAAACCATCATGTACTAATGAGGAAGGTAAACACTAAGATACACTTACTCATTCACTTTATCTAAAACTAGGACTCTTTCTGAAATCCTAACCATTATGGAAATGTCACTTATGCTTAAAGAATACCCTAACCTCTAAAGTTATCTAAACCGACCTTTGATACCAACTATAAGGCCCCAGCCTTAAACCATACTTAATCTTGAGTTATTACAAGATTACACATTGAGGATCTTTTCAGGTTTAGAGTTTTAGAGAATTAGATCATGAAACTTGCATTACATTCCACATTTAAACAAAGTGGTTACATAAAAGACAGTATTCATTCTTCCCATCAACAGAAACATATTTAAAATGAAACATGGATTCTTTCTTGACACATCCTCGACACTATCATCACATCATGTACCTTTCCCTTGACCTGTGAAAAACATTTCAAAAACTTGGGATGAGCATAAAAGGCTCAGTAAGGGTTATAAAAATATTGAAAGGAAACATGAGTTCATATATACATAAGAATGGAATCATACTTTACCCATAAAACATAGGCATATCAAATCATGAATAAATCATAGAAAACATAAGACATAAAGGTAACTTGAGGCATTCATAACATTCTTACATAGGGATTAACCCTCTTGGTTATGTTTGGAATACCCATCACAGTATATTCCCTAAATCTCTTCGGAGAAACCTTAACGTTTCACTCCTTCGCGTTACCCAATGCATTGGAGAGCTATATCGGGCTCACCCGCCCTTAGTTTATCACGGAACCACCCGTTCTTCATAACAATGCCCAAGAACCATAACATAATAGTATCACATAAACATGAATAAAGGAAACATAACATTTCCACATTTCAATCACAATATAACATTTTAGGATATTGAAATAATGAATCCATTCTAAAAGAAACCATTTCCAAAACCATTTAAAACATTTAATAAAGAGATTTTTGAATCAAAGTGTACCATACCACCTTGAAGCTTTTAACATTTTAAACCATTAATATCCATATAAATAAATCCTTAAAACCATTTTGAAAACATGGATATTAATAAGAACAAATAATTAAATCATTTAAAACGATATTTTGGTTAAAGGGGTTTTACCAAAATTAGAGACACTTGAATACAATAATAGAGGAATAACATTTAGTCAGAACTATATAATATCATGAGAATAAATGGATTCATGATATAATACTCCAAAGGACAGTATATACACCATATACGAGTGAATTGGTGCATAACAACAATGAACCCTCAATAGAAATGTCAAATGTGATGAAATCCCTTATAAAGAAGGTATCCTTAAATTAAGGACAAATAAATCTCAAAAATATGTGTGACAAATATACATACACCCAATATAAGTGGATATTAAGTGTAAAACAATAAAAGGCCATTAACACATATTCAATGGATGACATATTCAATGACTACAAGTTGAACCCAAAGAAATCGAAATTGGGTTAAAAAGTTCCCTTGACAGCCTAACGGCATCACATCAAAATGAGTTGATGAGAGATAAAAAGTGTATCTCATCACTTGGAAATAAAATTTACTTCAATAAGGATGTATGATAACATATCCCAACATAAAAATATGTAAATTAAAAGACCCAATAAAAGAAGTCTTTTAAAAAAGAGGAGGGTGAAAGGTTCCCTTACCGACTTGGGTATCTTTCAAAACATACACCCCATGAAGAAAGACAATAGGTCATTGATGTAAATACTAATAAACGAAATTATATTACACAAATAGTAGAATAATGGGCAGTACATACACCACTCAATGTAATTTGTGGCAAATGTAACATAAATCTCACGGGAATAAAATTGAGATGAAAAATCCCTTACGAAAACTCGGCAGCCTAACAGCGCCACATAAAACTTCCGAATATGGATTGATGAGATCAAATAGAGTATCCCATCATATTACAATAGAATTTACAGAAAGTGGAATATAAAAGAAAATCCCCCAACATTGCAAGGAGGAGTTTAAAAGAAGTGACATAAAGGAGAGTACTTAAAAAGAAAGAGAGAGGTTAGATCTCTTACGAAAGTTCGGCAGCCTAACGGCGCCACTCAAAACTTCCAAAATGGATTGATGAGAGAGAATAGGGTCTCTCATCACATGAACATAAAAATTAAAGTATTATTAATATAAAAGAACATCCCAATCATAAGAAAGATGAGCTTAAAAGAAATGACATAAAAGAGTGTACTTAAAAAGAAAGAGAGTTCTAGGATCCCTTACCACGGGTCTGACTTGACTCGATCGTTCTTTAATCTCCTGAATAATAAACTTGAGTTAATTTCTACTTCCTTAAGAAACCTTATCAAGTTCATTATTACTTTTATACCACTTATTACCATGTCATAAACATTATGTAATCATTTAAGTTAATAATATTTGTTTTGCCGATATTTGGTTCTTAAGTCGAAAGTGGACTTCTTACAATTACATGTTGTTCGTGTGGCCAAATGTTTATTATATACAGAATTGTAATCATTATGTAGATATCATATATGTCATATATATCCAGTACATTCATTCATTTATAACATTACATAATCATTTAGAGGTAAGAAATGAAATGCACTGTTCATGGAGACGGTAAGCCGTACGTACGCATGAACGCTACTTTCATTTCTATTTCGTATTTTATAGAATGGAATAATAATGATATAAAGGTATATTATAATTCCAGTATAATATCATATATAATATCATATTTCCATCCTTTATACATCCCACATATGGTATTTAACGAATCAAATCACTTTGAGGGGGCGGTAGTCCGCACTTCCTTAAATGAAGATATCGCGTATACCCATAATGGAAGCCATAAAGGTAAGACAAAAATGAAAAATACAGAAGAATAAATAAAACATAAAAATATTTTATATCATATATAAAAATAGTGACATCATAATGGCCACCTTTGAAGGTGTTAAATGAGTATTGAACAATCATCGTTTCGGGAGGCAGAATTTCACCATCCACGGAAACCGTATGTTCTTTAACCATTTGATGTAGTTGTGTGAGAGTGTATCTCGAATAAATCTTATAAAAACATCCTAGTATATTGAAGATACTGGTGTTGTTACAAAAGAAGTAAATAAAAAGAGTTTAGGGGGTTGGAGAAGCGAAATAAAACAAATGATCATGAGAGAATGAATTACCTTTAAAAGTGTAACTCCTTTTGATTTGAGCCTAAAGGCTTCCTTTGAAAGGATTCTGCGCAAAGGGAATCCTATAGGATGAGGAGAGGGATGTGGACAGAGTAAATGGGCAGGGGTTGGCCGAGCCAAAGGCTTGAGGAGTGTGTTAAATGAGGTAGAGGTGGGGGCCTTTTATAAGAGGAGAGGAGGGGCACTTTTGGAAAGTAAAGAAATATTACTTTATTTGAAAATGTTTTCGGTTTCAAAAGGTCCCACATTGATATAATTCGTGTATAAGGTGATAAGTATTCGAAATCCACTCATCCAATAAGTTTTGGACAAGTGTAGTTCATAGATTTTACATTATCTTTCCATTTTATTTAAATCGTCAAATAATGATGTCATCGCTGCATCATTATTATGTCATAAATAATTTAATTTATTTAATGTCTAAAAATTATAAAAAAAATACTATGATGTAGGAAATCTTTTTATCTTTCCAATTAATATTTATAATAAAAAAGATGACTTGTATAACCCCACTTAAAAATTGTTTTAGTAAAACATATCATGTTTGTGTCAATTTTACTTTTACATTAAATAAAATGTTATTTATGTCATTTCCCAACCAAAGTGGATCCATGGGGTCCCCAAGTTGACACATGGCTTGTCTTGGTCGGACATGATACAACCAATGAGGGTAAGACATGTGTCAAGCTCATCTCATTTTATTAAAGCATTATTTTTACCTTAAACTACACTAATTACCACTAATCGCGATTAAAAACTTAATAAGTTACTATTCACCAAAAAATTATTTTAATCTCATTGAACCACATTTTACTTATTAATGACAACCATGTATGTCGGATTTTCAAAATTCAATACACATTAGTGGTAAACTTTCATTTAACTGAAAAATCAGTTTGCTTGATTACCACTTAGTGGTTTCACTATTCATCAAAAATTGGAGTTTTTCAGAAAAATACCAAAACTTCACCCTAAGCTATATTTGATATTCTGAATTCAAAAATGAAGTCCGTTTTAAAAAATTCAAAACATATTAGTCACATTAATTAATTTAATAATTAATTCCTGCTGTCAGAGCAAATAGCGTGTTTTTATAAAACAATAAGTATCAAAAGATTGACACTAGTTTAAGTCTGATTTCAAAGTGAAATTAATTCCAACGACCACTATTGGATTTAATGGTAAAAATATTTTCTAATTTCACTTTAAAACCTATTAAAAATATAATCTAATCATATAAATAAATTAGATTAAAAAGAGGTTTTGAATTAAAATACAACATTTTACACTATTCATTAAAAAAGGAACATTATCGGAAAGATACCAAAAATTTACACAAAGTAAATTTTGATATCCCGATTCTTAAGAAGAGTTTTATTTGGTCCAATAGAATGTATAAGAGTGAAAAAAACTATATTTAATGATGGTTCGCCATCAAAAGGCGATAAGTGAACCTTTAGTAAAAACTAGGGCATATATGCCAAAAATTGAATTCTTTCCGTATTTTAAGCCTCTATCCCTTATTGGATAAATGTAAAAACATTTAAAAACATATATAATCATATTTTAGTTATTTCTATCCATTTCTTCCATTACAACGGCTACATGTTAACTACCATTTAAAATAATATTATTTTATTATTAGAGTGCAACGTAAGATTCCCAAGAAACTCGTTGTTGCGTGTTGGGTACGCCATCGAGCATAGCGTCCCATTTAAATCCATTTAAATATTTTATTCACAAATATGAATAAATATGAAATGTCATATTCTTTATTTACCTGGGGTGTTACATCTAGTACATAGAGTGTACCTACAATACATAGTGTTTACCTCTAGTACACAACATGTACCTTTTCTACAGCCTACAATGAATCCAAAAAAACCCTTATAAGGGATTTGATCCAAAAAGGAAACTTATAAAAAGGGGAAAACATACCCGATAAAGGTAATGTGATGTTACAAACTCCCCATCATAAGAACCTTCCTCCCCCAAAAGGGTTATGAAGAAGCTTCCATGAAAAATAGATGAGGCCACTACTCCCTCATCAGTGCCTCACATTCCCAAGTCTTATGGCTATCAAAGTTATTTTGTCATAGTACAAGAACCAAAGGTATCTTCCTACCATGATGTACCTAGTCCTCAGAATCAACTATCTAGACTGGTCTCTTAGTAAAATATAAATCAGGCTCGATCTCAGGATCACTCAAACTCAAAATGTGAGATGGATCAGATAGATACATTCCCAACTATGTTACATGGATGATGTTATTTCTTGACAAAATATGTGGTGGAAGTTCCACATGGTATACAACCTTCCCCACCTACTCAACAACCTCTAAAGGTCCCACAAAATGAAGGGTAAGCTTCCTTGTTCTCCCAAACCGTTGATGACCCAACCTGGGTGAAACCTTTAAGAATGCCTGATCCCCAACTGAAAACTACAATGTTCAACATCTTCAATAAATATAGTACTTATATCAGATTTGTGCTATCAACATTATCTTGTGAATCATCTAAACCATATATTTCATCTCTTTCACCATGATTGGCCGAACCATGTAACATTCACCCACATCTGACCAACACAATAGAGATTTTCAAGGCCATCTATAAAATGGATCCAAATGTGCCATTTTGATCATGGAATGGTAAATGTTGTTGTAAGAAAACGCAAAAAGCCCTATGTGATCATCTTAAGCCCTGCCAAATTCGATAACATTGGTATGAATCATAACCTCAAAAATCAATAGAGCTCTTTCTGTCTAGCCATCCATATACGAATGGTAGGCCATGCTCAAATGGACCTCAGATCCTAGTGCCTTCTAAAGGCTTAATTAATTGTTAGAAGTAAACTTAGGATCCCTATCATATAATACAGTATATAGAACACCATAGAAATGAAAAATATCTTTCACATATTGATTTACCAACTCTTTAACCTTGTCTATATCATGAATGGGTATAAAGTGAGCCTACTTGGTCAATTTTTTCATCACAATCTAAATTTAATTATTCTTTATTTAGGTATGTGGAAAACCATCCACAAAGTCCCTAGAGATCTCTTCCCACTTCCAAGTAGGGACTGGAAGTGGATGAAGTAAACCAGATGGTTTCTAATGCCCAGCCTTAACCTACTATAACGCATAACAAGAGTAAAACTCAACAATGTCCCATCTCATACTCGGCCACTAGAACTACCGTCTTATGCCATAAATCATATTTATAGTTATAAGGTTAACATTCCATTGGGATTTATTGAAATATCCATCACAACATTCTTTCATGATAATGAAACTACAAAGTAGTTCTGATAACATAGAACACCCTCTATGGAAGAAGACCATAGGGCACCTATTTCCGCACCATAAAAGTGATTCTCTAGTGTTATAGAACTCATCATCAATTCGTCTATCTTGAAGAATCATCTCAAGAACATAATATGGTAATTGAATATTGGCCAAGTAATCCTCAGCCCATTCCTCCTAAACTCTAATATGAAAGTGTGTAAAGTGAGCCATCAAAATCCACCCTTTTGATGCTTCTTTCACTGTCTGGGTTAGAAGTTTCTTGCTCAATGCATCTAGAACTAAATTCATATTCCCTATGGTATAGGTGATTCCAACATTGAAAGACTACAAGCACATTACCCAGCGCCACTAAGAATATTAAAATATTTCCTTATAAGATATAAATCTGGATTTTTTTGTCTGAATATGCAGAAAACCTTTATCCTAAAAGATAGTGCTTCTAATTATTTAGTGCAAGCATCAGTGGTTCAAGATCAAGGTCATGGGTAGGATAATTTTTCTCATGTGGCCTAAGAAAATGAGATCCATATGCCATTACATGATCACCCTGCATAAGAACATAGCCCAAGACAGAACATGATGCATCAAAAAATACCACATAACCCTACCCATGTTTTGGAAGAGTCAACACTGGGTTAGTAGTCAATAGACATTTCAGATCAAAAAATAACTCTGAAATTTACCATCCCACACAAACATCACCCCCTTCTGAGTCAGAGTAGTCATTGGAGAATCCATATTTGAGATTCCATTCATGAACTTGCGGTAATATATGGATAATACAAAGAATCTCTAGATCTCAAAGGAATTTTGGGGTTACTCACAAGTCATAACCACCTTCTCCTTTCCAAGATCAACCAATATAACCAATTAAAACACCACGTGTCCAGAGAATTTCACATCCCAAATCTTGAAAAACAACTTTGAAATCTTGGAATAAATGTATTGATTTCTAAGTAGACTTTTAATTATCCTCAGACATTGTAGGTGATCATCCTTATACTTGGAATATGCAATAATTTCATCTAAAAAAATTACCACAAAGTTATCCAGATACACTTGGAAAATCATTTTCATTAAATCCATGAAAACTGTAGGAGAATTTGTTAAACCAAAGGTCAGAACAAGGTGTTTATAGGGGTAATACCTAACCTAAAAGGAGTTTTTCTAAATGATAGTTTCTTTTATCCTCAACTAATGGTAACCATATCGAATGTTTATCATTGAATGTTTCATGAACTGAATCTGGTCACCACCGAAACCGGCACTAAACTCATCTTGTGAAAAGTCCTGAATGGAATTCTTGATCCCCATGGGCTGGCACAAGTTCCCGAGTATCATTTAATGAGAATTTGGAATGATTTACCCAATTTTATAAACATTAAAAAACAAACAAACTCAACAAAACACTTTGATTTTCCATAAAAGAATTTCTCAAAAACGCACATTGTATTGCACCCAAAACTCCCTGAAAACCCCACATTTCACACTATATGCACACCTATAAGTTACCAAAATATAAAAGGCCGCCTTATACATTTCAATTAAACCAATAAATCAATTTTAGGAATGCCCCATGTGAACTAATAAATGTAATCTTTGTTAAACTTCTATTTTTAAACAAACATGACACTTAAAGTTCACAAGTTCCACAACACCATTAAAACCAATTTTTTGTAGCAACAAACAAAAGGGATAAACATTAAAAATAGTATTTGTAGCCCTATTACATCCCAATAAAACAAAATAAGTAGTGATAGGGCAGCCCCAAAAGAACCAACAAGAGACTTCCATGAAAACCCCCCAATTTCATGTAAAATTGGCATTAAAAATTAATTTGCATTACTAAAACCAGTAAAACTATTTTTTGAAGCAACCATAAAATTAAATGGACATTAAAATGTCCTAAAAACAGCTTGTCAATTCACAGAGATTACATACAAATGGAATCACCTACCTAAAGTGTCGAATCCCTCAAAACATGGTGTGAAACGTCAACTGCATCACCGCCTCATCACAAGGATGATAAATCTAACCCTAGACCACAATATTTAACCAAAAGGACACCAAATAAAACCATATTTTCTAACCCTAACATATGGACAATATAGACCATAATGAAAGAGGGGGGAAACCCTTATGAGAATAAAGAAATTGAAGAGAGAAACACTTACTCAAAACAATTTTGAATAAAACCACCCAAATTACACCATTATCTAAATTTTAAAACATCCAACCATTAAAGTGAAGTTCGAACACGGATTATGAGATCATTTAAGAACTATAATTGGGGAAATAGAGTAATAATTGAGAGAGTTATTATGGAAAGAACTTACCTTCTCAAATCTGCCCGATTTTAGAAACCATAAGAAGTTTAGAAATCAATCGCATTGAAGAAGAGATCCAAAGTGGGGAAAGGGGGGTTGGAAGTGCGGCTAGTTTTAATGGGCGTGTGTAAGGATTGGAATCATAGAAAAAGACTTAAAATTGAATAAGTTATTAATTAAAAAATTTTGATTTTTGAAACTGGAATTGGGCTTTCAGGCAGGCCCAATCACTTAAATAAAAACCCATATACACCTTGGTTATTGATTTTTAAAGGCTCCAAACTACAATGGTGGTGTTAATATGTCATAGGAGACCATTTAGGAATTGGAATGGGTCCAAAATATAAAAAAATGAAAGTGTTATAAAAGAAACAAAATTTATTTTTAAATTTGGAATTTGGCTCACGGTTTGGCCCAATTCACGAAAACTCACCCATTCCACCATAAAAGCTTAAGAAACCCCAAAAAACAAAGAAAAATGGAAATTAAATGAAATTTAACTTTAAAATAAGTCATGTATGTGAAAGGTCTCCCCACCATGAAAACATTTCATCCCCAGAAAGCTACAGCATGACCAGATACGAAAACCAAACCCAATCGATAAACCAAGATGTACTTATTTGCCAAGCTTCGCCCCCAAGGGCCAAAACACCTCCAGTGATCAATTGAGGAATGATTAATCTCACAACCCAAACATACACCACTTTCTTGAAATAGTCAATAACATTCATACTTTATCCCAAAATAAATCTTCTCAAACACTATTTGAACAATACTCAATCAATTCACCCAAACAAACAACAACTTTGAACAAGGTTACACATACCTTACATTAACTAAACCATTGGGAGCTCTCCAATCCCAATGTTTACTCAAGGAAGATGTTGGTATACAGAATGTTTCTAATGAGACCACCTACCACCAAGCCAAGACCATGGATAAATCTGAGCTATTGGTATGTGGGAATACAAATAGGCACCCCACCATAAGAGGCCACCTATATTATTTTTTGAGACAGAATCAACACACTAACAGTGGGAGGACTAAACGAACTCTATAGTACAAAGGTTAGAATTCCATTCATAGTTTACGAAGGAACGTACATGAGAATCATGGTGGGTCTCCCCACCATGAGAACCAACCATCTTATCCGACCATCATGGGCCAACAAAGAATGACCCAATTTTTTTAAATATTTGGGAAGGGCGTAGGGTCAGTTCGCACGGTTTGGGAAATTCTGCACTAACTGTGCAGATAATTCTTTTCACATGGCTTCCTGGAATATGGTCATTGCGACTGATATAAACAATTCATGGATTGTGACCTTATACAACATCCTCAAACAATACACAATTCTAGAAAGTGGCCACAATATCCTATCGTGAGAAGATTTTCCACACTGGTAGTTTATTTTGAACTCCTTATTCGAAGAGACTATTATGGACCGAGATGACCTCTTAGACACCATCCAAACACTCATCCATGCTAACAACCCCATACCACTTCCACCTTTGGAAAACCAGGAAACATAAGAGGCTAAGGTCTCTTTCAACCTTCCATGATCACTCTCCCACTACAAGAGGATACGAAAAACCAAGAAAGGAAATGGTGTAGACTCAATCTAAAAATCTCAAGAAAAAAGATTACTTATATTGATCAACTGGAGGGTCTTCAAACGGAGAAACAATCCAGGTTGCACTTCAGTTGTGCAATAACCCTTAACGAGGAATACATTATCCAACGATTGAACCTAAGGACCCAACCCAAGTGTTCCATTGGTCATTATATACCCCAAACCAGATCCAAACACATGAAGGGAACCACCGTAAAGGCATCCCAAAACATTTTTCAGAACAGACCACTAACCGTCCCTATAACATAGCTTACAGACCAAACAAAAACCCAAAACATAGTTCAAACTGGACAAGTTCTTGGACTAAAAACATCCCACAACATCAAAATTTTCCAAAAATACATAATAAAATCCATCCCAAACAATTCATCAAGTCATCGAGATTTTATTTTAAAAAATTTCTTGAAAACAAAGGGTTCAGCGGTTAGCGTATCCACCAATGGTACCCCATGGGCCTTACACATGCATGTTTCTGTGCTACATAGGGAACCCTCCACATATCTATCCCGGTACTTATCTAGTCATGACATCAACCATCCATCATTACATATAACCCCTGCATGTGGTCGCTCGTAGAAATACCAAAGGTTAAAACAAATATTCTTTGAACTTTTCAAAACCAAAACAGTCAACCAACACATCCTATCTCTCAAAACCACTAACCAGAAGATCTAACCCAAATTAATACATTAAAAAAATTTAGAAAGAGACAATAATTCCAATTAAAACTCACTTTCATTTTATTTACATCAATTTCAAAACATCTTTTCCCATTAAAACACCTTTCAATAGTTTATAAAACACTATTGGAAACAATTTTTCAAAACAACTTTAGTATAGTTTCTTCTTTCAATAGAGGTGTAAGCACATGATTTTCCATTTCAAAATAATTTTAAATATTCATTTCCACAATTTCATTAATAAAACAATTCCCAATTTATTTGAAAATCATTTCACAAAAACATTATGCTTCTTAAAACCTAAGTTCCATGTTTTCAAAGCTAAAGCAAAAAAAAATGTGAGAGGAAACTAGTTTAAGTGGGTGACATGGAAATATGGTTGGAGACCATATTCCAATCACTTCACTATCACAGAGAGTGTTCTAGAGAATATACATGGCTCCACATGGCTTTCTAGGCCCTACGATATCACTAAGACTATTAACCCAACTCTCTTTTCATTTCCCCTAATCATCATCGAACCAAGAAAACTAAATGACTTAGATAAATCCCAAATTCTCCTGGAAACATGAATACCATCAGGAGGTGGGGTGTTCAGGCACACTACCCATAACTGGAATTCCAGGTCCCAAAAATCCTAACTGTAGACTATTTTAAATATTCGCTAAATAACATGACCCAAAGAGTTAACTTGAACCTCCTCTGATACCATTTTATCACGAATCGACTCTGGTCGCTGTCGAAACTGGCACCAAACCTAGCCCACGACATGTCCCAAAGGGCTTTCCTGATCCCCATGGGCTGGCACAATTTCCTGGGTATCATATAATGAGAATTGGGAACGATTTACCCGATTTTATAAACATTAAACAACAAACAAACTCAATAAAACAAATCTGGATTTTTCAACTAAAATCATCTTTTACAAAATTTCAGAACTGAATTACATAAGTTAAAAATATGTTTAAATACAATTACAAAGTTAAAAAACAAAATAATGACAGCCCAAGAACCCTCATGGAAAGGGGAACCTACCTCAAGTTGTCTCCACAAGACTTCACCACCAAGGACCTCCTAGAAACCCAAACCACTGGAACTAAAAACTATACCCAACCTGCGACAACAAAAATAACCATGTCTACTTACACCCAATGGTGTAATTAGGGTGCTCTCCAAAGACAAATATGATACCACAACTAATAGATTCCTTGTGATAAACATTTAATGACGAAAATCATGCATGTTTTCAAAAACATGAAATGCTAATTAAAATTTCTAAAAGATGTAACATTAAATAAAAATAGTTTTCAGGTGAGATAATTTAAATAATAAACACTTTTCAAATAAATACCATAGCTACTGAATTTTCTAGCCTCTTATACCATATTCCGAAGGTAAGCACAAAATATCTAGTGAGCACAAGCAATGGGAAATAACCCCGAGGCACTAGCTGGCTTTGGGTCCTAGGTACCTCGTATCATGGTGAGAGTAACCATCAAAAATATCTGTTATCATTCAAAATTCGCTAGTAGTAAACATACCCATAACCTAGTGGTATCCAATAATCATCAACATAGTTTAGATAGTGTTGTCGTTATCCAAATTCTAGGTGAAACAGGGATAAAACCCATTCGGTCCACTAGCCGTACTAGTACACATCCACCCCACCTAGGTATTCGGGCTTCCCCCTTTGTGCTCAAACAAATTCGGCATTCCACATGCATCCATTTTCATATAAACACACCAATACTGGTCACTTACAAATAATACTATATCTATACACACTTTATACCATTTAAAACATACAACAAAATACTTTGATTTTCCATAAAATAATTTCTCAAAAACCCGCATTATTTTGCACCCAACACTCCCTGAAAACCCCACATTTAACACTATATGAAAACATATAAGTTACCAAAATAGAAAATATATCCTTATACATTTCAATTAAACCAAAAAATCAATTTTAGGGAAGCCGCATGGGAACTACGAAAAGTAATCTTTGTAAAACCTCCATTTTTAAAAAAACAAGACACTTAAACTTCACAAGTTCCACAACACCATTAAAACCAACTTTAGTAGCAACAAACAAAAGGTATAACCATTCAAAACAGTATTTTTAGCCCTATTAAATCTCAATAAAATAAAATAAGTAGTGATAGGGAATTCCCAAAATAAAAAACAAGAGAATTCCATGAAAACCCCCCAATTTCACCTAAAATTGGCATTAAAAATTCATTTTCATTACAAAAACCACTAAAAATATTTTTTGAAGAAACCATAAAATTAAATGAACATTCAAATTTCATAAAAACAGAAATTAAATTCACAAAGATTTCAAACATATGGAATCACCTACTGAAAGTGCCGAATCCCTCAAAACTTGGTGCGAAACATCAACTGCACCACCGCTGCATCCCAAGGATGATAAATCCAGCCCTAGACCACAATATTTTAAAAAAAAGACACCAAATCAAACCATATGTTTGATCCCTAACTTTTGTACATTTTAGAACATTATGAAATAGGAGGAAACCTTAAAGAGAATGAAGAAATTGAAGAGTGAAACACTTACTCAAAACAATCTTAAATAAAACGACCTAACATCCATCCGTATCTTAATTTTAAAACATCCAACCATTCAAGGGAAGTTTTAAAAAGGATTATGAGATCATGTGGGAACTGGAATGGGGGAAAAATAGTAATAATTGAGAGAGTTATGAGGGAGAGAACTTACCTCCTCAAATCTACCTGATTTTAGAAACTCTAAGAAGTTGAGCACTCAATCGCAATGAATAAAAGCTCCAAAGAGGGGAGAGAGAGGTTGGACGTGCGGCTTAGTTCAATGGGCATATGTGAGGCTTGTAATCACCAAACAATCCTTAAAATTGAATAATTTATTGATTAAACAAATTTGATTTTTAAAACTGGAATTATGATTTCGGGCAGGCCCAATCCCTTAAATAAAAACCCATATACACCTTGGTTATGGATTTCTAAAGGCTCCAAACGACAATGGTGGTGTTAATATGTCATAGGAGACCATTTAGAAATTGGAATGGGATCAAAATATAAAAAAAATGAAAGATTTATAAATGAAAAAAAAATTTAAATCTGGAATTGGGCTCATAGTTTGGCCCAGTTCACGAAAAATCACTCATTCCACCATAAAAGCTTGTGAAACCCCAAAAACAAAGCATAAATGGAAATTAAATGAAATTTAACTTTAACATAAGTCATGTATGTGATAGAATGTTACTTTTACCCTTTCAGATATTCATAATGATTGTCAATCCATGTAAATGAATATTTTTTCTTTTATCATAACTTGATTGAGCTTTAGATAATCGACACATAAGCGAAGAGAACCATGAACCTTCTTATCAAAGAGAACTAGCACTGCCCAAGGTGACACACTTGTATGAATAAAGCCTTTCTCAATAAGATCTCCTAGCTGGATCTTCAACACTTACAGTTAAGCTGGTGTCATTCAGTTAGAGGGGATAAATACTGGATGAGTTCTAGGCATTTTGTCAAAAGAAAACTCAACCTATATCATCGGTGGAAGACCATATAAATCGACAAGAAAAATGTTGGGAAACTCGGTGATTACTGAAGGATGATCAAAACCCATTGAATCTCACTCAAAATCAAAAGAAAAAACTGATATCAATTTCCCCAACTCTAGATAATATGGTCCAGCTCTGCTCAACCTTGGGTCCCATTATCCTTTAAAGGCAAGAGGGACACCACTGGGTGTAAAAATGTTGAACCATAAAAGTTAAAAATCAATTCAGAAATTGTTGGAAATAATCTATTCTATCCCAAATATGACATCAAGATATTCCATATCAAGAACCATAAAACTATAATCTAGCTTAGTATCTGATTGATAGAAGACACATATCTCTTAATATCAAGGGGTGTTGTAATATCCATTGCATAAGATAGTTTTTCCAAATGAATATTAAGTAATATTATGATATGGGTTAAAATAAAATAATGATATGCACTAGTGTCAAAAAGACCAGTTCCTAATGATGGTGTTATAGTAATGATACCTCTCACATTCACAAGTCAAATGTTTGGTTCCTCTGGATACTCTTCCCCTGTGTGAATAAGCTTCTTTACGGATTTCTATGGCGAGAACCCTTTTCAACATGAAGCATTTGATTTCCCTATATTTTTAGGTGGAGCTGATGATCTTATCCCACTACACGTAGTAGAGAAATGATGGAAGAACCACTATAATTATCTTGAACAACCATAGGAACTACAGTCATTGGGGCCTAAGTGAAAACCCTCTTAGATTAACCTGTCTTGCAACATTGATAGCAAACTAATGAACTTCCTCCTTGATATTTAGAAGGTATGAAATGAATATTCTATCGAGAAAAGCCATGAAAATAATTACACTATGGGTTTTCTTTGAAGTAACCAATTCATCAACTGGGAGGAAAAGGAACTCCTGTTAACCCGAGCTTTCCATACAGGTCCATCTCAACCATTATCATTATATCCAACACATTATCATAATTTGGTATAATTAGAAATAAAACATGAGAATATATATCTGGTCGAATCCCCAACTCAAATCGTCGAGCCTTCATCCTTTCAATAGATACTATCTTAGGTGAAAACTGCAGTATCTCAGCAAATCTATTTGAATACTCAATTATGGTTTCGTCAGCTTTCTCATGCATGAAAAAATCTACAGCCTTGTCCAAAACCATTGACTCTGGGTAGAACAAGTTGGTGAAAAGAACCTTGATGTTTTTCAATTATCATTCCTCATGTTTCTTTGTTGTCACCATCATGTCCCACCATCTTTTTCTTGGTCCCTCTAGCATGAAGGTGGAACACTTCACCTTGATATCATCTAGTGTCTCTATGAACTCAAATAGATGTTCTATCCTACACAACCATTCCTTAGTATATTAAGGATCAATGGAGCCTTTGAGAATGGGTGTTTCCTGGTGAAAGAACTCATGAGATTGATTTCAAATTACATACACATGAGGATCAATTGATGGATCCTGAATGAGGACTAGAGGGGGTGCATGTCCCTAATCATGGATAATACACATGACCACCACATCTAGATTCGAATCCATAAAAGGATTCACTCGCTGAGGTTCAGTAGCATCATCCTCCTATATCTGATACACACATCTTCTTATAGGCATGACATTACACAAAATTAGTATAAATAATTGACGACATTAGGTTGTGCTCAAACATAGAAAAGAGGGAAATTAATCCCAATAAAAATAATAATCAAGATTTATATTTCACTCTATCCAAATCAAAATAGGGAAAATAGAACTAATATACACTAATTCTTTCTATAAACACCTTTGATGACTTAAGGTTTATTGTGGTGAGAGCTGTCCAGACACTCAATCGCAACTGCCTCCTAATTCCCGACAAAATTTCACAAATTCATACTAACTTCAAGACAAAAGCTCTATCCTACCTCTGATACCACTTTTTCACAAACTTGTCTGGGTACCCTGGTAACCTGATTACCATGTCATCCCTGACATGAACCAAAGGGCGTTCCTGATCTCTATGAGTTAGTGACTAGCACCAGGAATCATACAACATACAAGTGGGAACAATTATTACCACAATACATAGAAGAAGTAAGTCAAACAAGTCAATATGCATAAAAAAGAAACTTTACTTGGAGTAAAGTACCAGAATAAAATGGGCCACAAAATCCCAATGTTTTACACCCCTTGTTCTAAAATGAGAAGAAATAATCCCAAGGTCCCTAAGGAAACAACTCACCAATACCACAGTTCAGCAGCTGGATCTATCTCCAAGGGATCCCATCCATTTTCTCGAAACATGGAATAAGAATGTCTACGATCACCCTAATGAAAAAGTAAGGTGTGACCCTAAACCCAGAAGGATACCCCCAAAGATTTCATCACATATAAAAAACATAGAATACCTAAGAAAATCTTTCAATTTTCAAGGTAAATAGGTTTGGAAAATCAAAAAAAATTTTTTTTAACAAAACATGGTATACATTTTTAAAATGATGGAAAGATACTTTTAAAAATAGTCTCTTCTTTAAAAAAGATGGAACATTTCTAAAAAAATGGATCAAGTAAAACATTTATATAAAATAGATTATATAAATACAGTAGGCATGTAATACAGTTCAATCAACATTGGGATTCATTTATATATCAAATATAAACAAGGGAGAAACACAATCATCTACCAAAAATGTACGATAGTATTAACCTACTATAAGATTCCACACTCTCTAGGTGAACACAAAAAAATGAGTATACTCACGTCCCCCTGACACTGGATAGAGGAGACTCATCACCCTCTAAGAGATGATGTGTCCCACTGTAGGTATATTATAGAACGTTTTAATATTGTAGAGTGTATCCAAATAACACACTAACTACCCAAAGCTTGAATGTGCACTAACATGATAGGAAATTTATTTTACGACTACTAAAAAATAAATAAATCTCATTCTTCCATTTCAAAAAATTCTAATTTATTTTTATTTAAATCCATAATAGTTTTTATTAAAAAACATTCTTCTATCATAAGATAAAACTATTGTATAACTATCAAATAATTTTAAGTCATTTTCCTGAGATTGATATGCATTCAAAACCAATTCCATCCATTCAATGAATCATTTTCCTAATTAAATTAAAAAATTTAATTGAAAACATTTCCATCAAAATCAAAATTTAAATTCAACAATTTAAATCAACCAATTTCCACAGATCTACCCCAATTCAATGGAATTTTAGGTTTTCCAAATTTCAATGCCAAAACCAATTCAAATCCCCCAATTCACTAGAATTGGGGTTTATCAATGAAATTGAAATCAAGTTTATGAAATGGAATTTAAATCATCATTTGAAATAAATAAATCAATAAAATGGAAATCAAATTGGCCAAATTTGGAAGGAACCACCTAGCCCTTCTCGAAACACATCACTCGCAACAACAGCCGTCAACGAGAACGAATGTGTATAAAGAATTGAATATCAGCATAGAAGAAAGATCTAACAACACATATAAAATATCAATCAATTACATGATGATCCATTGAAATCCCAAGAGTGGAGAAAGATAGAAACTTGAAGAACAAGGGAAAAATCTTACATGAGAATCACACCGTAGATGAAAGGATGGTTAAAAGCCAAAAAGCAGATCTAAAAGGAGGAGGGCCTTTAAAAAATGCCTAGGATGGGTGCTGGTACGAGGGACAATAGGTTTGGAAATAAATGACAGAGCAAAACTACCAAATACATGACTTAAATCTGGGTGTAGTCTTAGTCTGGATGTGTACCTCAGGTACATGGCCTGTAGTCCATGCTGGAGAAGTTATGGTGAAAAACATGTCTTCTCAGGTTAAAAATGGGCATTTTTACCCTAAACAATATGTTTCTTCTCACAACATGATTTCCCCATTCAGTACTTTCATCCTGAAACTAACACTGATCAAGTACCTCTAGTTCACAAAATGTACCTACTCTGCATCCTGCAGAAAATCCCGAAAAACCATTCAAAGAGATTTGAACTAAAAAGGGAACTTAAAAAAGGGAAAAACAAACCCAACTAAGGAAATGACATGTTACATTATGTATTGTGTAAAAAATAATTAATAATAGATAACATGGTATAATCACCTGAATAATAGTATTTATCTTCCCACCACCATGAAATCATAAAATATGGAACACAATATGATATTAAAAATTATAAAATATTACTTATATTATAGTTCCACCATATGAAATAGTAATTCGGAATTTATGATTAAAAAATTCTATTGAATGAAACCATATTCCTATATTTATGATGCACCGGAATCATTGAATATGATATAACCAATTGAAACACATGAAAAATGGAATTTGGTAATATATCATTTCAATAAATATTTTTATAAATTTATGGCTTCATTCTCCCATGGGTGATTGCATAAATTTTTTTTAATATGTTTTCTATTTTTAAGGTTTAGGTAAATTATTTTTTAAAAAATACGCACTAAAGGTGGTATAAGCACTGCTGCCTTTTGGGTTAAGTTGAATGGCGGAAACCCCATTGCCACCTTTTTTCTAAAACCCAAAATGTTACTATTTTTTGTATGTCAATTGTTTTTGTTTTATTTTGATTATATATATATAAATAAAACAAAAATTTTATCCGAATTTATCTTCTATTTAATATCCAGTGTTTCTTCCATTACCACCGTCTAGATTCTGATAGAATCTCTCACTAAAGGCTCTCATTTATAAGAGAGCTTTCCCAAGAAATCATCCTGTATTTCTGATATGGGATTCTGGTTCTCTCTTTCCTATGTAGAACATTCATCATTTTCGATATGGGATTCCAGACTTTTTCATGTATATGGATTTGAAAGAAAATAAAATATAAACTATAAGACCAATTTAAATGAAACATGAAACACGGATTAATCAAATAAGAAATAGTTGAAAATAAATAAATTTCTTAAAAATGAACATGAAATATAATTTATAAGCTTTCAAATAAACATACATGAAACAAAAAAAGGTTCCATGTACGTGACATTGAAAGCCTGTAAAATATAAACTTTAGGACCAACATAAATAAAAACTAACATGGATTAAAAATAAAATCATTTTCGTAGAAAATATTGATGAAAATTAATTTATATGCTTTCAAAGGAACCAACTGGAAACATAATATTTTTTAAAGTTTGTGACATTAAAACCCTATAAAATATAAACTATAAAACAAATATAAATGAAACAAAATACATGAATTAATCATATAATATTTAGTTGAAAATAAAAATAATTTCATAAAAAAATTTGACGAAAAATAATTTATATGCTTTTTAAACCACCTACGTGAAACATAGAAATGTTTCAAGTATTTGGCATTCAAAGACTATAAAATATAAACTATAAGACCAATATAAATGGACCTTAAAATATAGATTAAACATATAAAAATAGTTATTAATTAATTATTTACTCTATAATATAATTATTGATTATATAATAATTAATTATATAATAATTAATTAATTAACTAGTAATATAATTATTAATTATTAATTATTAATTATATAATTAATTATTTAATTAGTGATATCATAATTAATTATATAATTATTAATTACTAATATAATTATTAAATATATAATTATTAATTATATAATTATTAATTAGTAAATTAGTAATATAAATATTAATTATTAATTATTAATTATAAAATCTATTTAATAATTAGTAATATAATTATTACTTATATAATAATTAAAAAGTAATATATTTATTTATTATATAGTAATTAATTAGTTAATTAGAAATATAATTATTAATTTTTTAGTTAGTAATATAATTATTTACTATATGATAATTAATTAGTTAGTTAATAATATAATTATTTTTTATAAAATAGTTAAATTGGAAATTAGTAATATAATTATTAATTATAATGATTGATTATTCCTTATTAATAATTAATTATATAATAATTATTTATTTATTCAATGATATAATTATTAGTTATATAATAATTAATTAGTTAATTAGTAGAATAATTTTTCATTATAATCATTAACTAGTTAATTAGTTTTATAATAATTAATTATTATTATTTATTATTTATTATATAATAATTAATTATTTAATTATAAATATAAATATTAATTATAATTATTAAGTATTTATTGTATAACAATTAATTAGTTAGTTATTAATATTATTATTCATTGTAATTAAAAATTCTATTACCAATTAACAAATTAGTTAATATATCATTAATAATTGTATTACTAATTTAATAATTAATTATTATATACTTAATAATTTTATTACTAGTTAACTAACATATTATTAAATAATTAATAATTACATAATTAATAGTTTATTAGTAAAATAATTATATAATTAATAACTAATTAGTTAATTAGTAACATAATTATGAATTATAATTATTCATTATAATTAATAATTATATAATTAATATTTAATTAGTTAATTAATAATATAATTATATAATAAATAGTTAATTGGTTAATTAGTAATATAATTATAATTATAATTATTCATTATAAATATTAAATAGCTATTATGAGAAATTATTATATAATAATTAATTCATTAATTAGTAATTTAATTATTCATGATAATTATTAATTATTAATTATTAATTATTAATTATTAATTATTAATTATTAATTATTTATTATATTGTTCGGTGTAGAGTACTCAAGAGGGGGATAAATTGAGTATCTATAAAAATTTCTATTTGAAAAGTTTTCATTAAAAGTTCCCCATGAAAAATAAATACATCCCAATTAATCAAGGTAATACGGTTATGAAAGGTTTACTGTTCAAAAAAATTCTTAAAATATTGATTAATTCTCATTATTCCCAATATCAGTTATTGATATTACTTTTGAAGCTATTCTAATAAGGAAAATTAATTATAATATTTTTCCAAGATTAACTATCAAAGTAAATCTAGTGATTTAGGAATTATAGAGTAAAACAGAGAAAACTAAATTAAACAACATAGTGGATATAAAACAAGTGGTTTAGTGTCTAGCCAAGACCTAATCCACTCCACTTGGTGATCACCTTCCACCAAGAAGTTTATATAAATAAACATGATCCACACCCTGGATCAGGGTAAACAACAGTGCATAGGCCTATTCATGTCACACAAACTCTTTTGTAGTTCTTCGTCGGTATAAACTACCATGTCACACAGGGACCTCTTCCACACTTATCTATGGGGGTAAACAAGTGTAAAAAGATATAAGAGGAAGGATATCTTGTATCCTTTAATTTATTGCAGGAGACAATATGTGTTTTAATACATACACACAAACTGCTTGAAAGCTAAAAACAATATTCAATAGAGAAAATATGATGAGATAATGTTAAAAGTTCTCTAAGTGTTATTCTATGCAACTTTGGACTTATAGGATGAAGTAAATACAAGTATCGAGTCGTATTGTGAGAAACAGAGTATCTCAAGTCTGGTGCCCTGGTTTCCAGTTTGATCTGGATTGTATTCTTCATAGATTTTTTATTACGAAGATGTTCTTTACTATGATATATGGTATCCTAGCTTTTGGATTCATGAATGATTCATGATTTCATCAGATGTATATTTTTTTTGGTATCAGTTCTCTCTAGATATTTTTCACATGTTTGCTTCTCTACCACCTTTTTTGATTCAGGGCCACAGTTTTCTTTTTATTCATGGAGTGCATGTGTTAAAGCTAATAGGATGAATGTATTCTGCACCTCGTACCTCATACTCTTAGGTGAAATGTCAAAAAAAATATTAACTATGTCAGTGCATTTAAAAGACTCAAATATGACCATTATAAATTAAATTGAAAATTCCAAAATGGATTAAAGAATGGTGTATCGTTCTATCTAGATATAGTGTCACTTGGAAAATGTGTCATCAAAAAATGTTGTATTCTTATTTTCCTTTGAGTGGTGAGACAATCATGATGCAATAGTTGTATTGTGATTAGGAATCGGTAGCACATATGTGATGTTAGGATCACAGTGTCTGGTCCTTTTCCAAGCATCAAACAGTGTATTAGCAAGGAACCAATTTCACAGACTTCAACATATCTAAAACTAGTTACGCTGTCTGGTCACAATTTCTGGGTCATGGTGTATGGGTCACGGTCTCTGGGCCACGTTTTCTAGTCACGGTGTCTGGGTCACAATGTCTGGTCGTGGTTTCTAGGTCACGATTTCTGAGACGTAGCCAAATATTTGTATATAGACTTAAGAAAAGATATTCATAGAATGAATTTGAGTTAATCATTCACAAAATAAATCATTATAGACCACAGTTTATAATAATAATTCATGATTTATAGGAATAAATATCTTGAGATAATTTATTTTAAGCACAAAGAAACCAATAAAATCTATACATGATACGAGATAGAAAAATAGGAGTAACAATTTTTTATCATTAAAACATGATTAAAACATTAGGAGTCCAACAATATCCCCCTTTTGATGATCGTAAATTATATGAGTTAGATATCTATTCTTAGTGTGATATGTGTCCCTCAGTGTACTTTTCTCTCCCCTTTTTGGGGTTATCAAAAAAGTACAAAAGTAAATAAGAGAATAAACCATAAGAGTTCACAATGAATTATATGGAGAGTGATGTGTCATTACAAACATTATGCAACATAAATAAAAAAATATACCTATCAAAAGAGAGTGTTAACTATTCTTTAGCACTTGTTGTCTTCTCCTTGCCCTTGGTAGCAGCATCAGGTGAAGCCCATGTGAAGAGGTAGAAGATGAATAAGGTAGTGAACTAACTGTCAGAAAAAGAAGAGGGAGTCCATAAAAAACAGAAGGGTCCAAGGTCATTTTGGTGGATGACTGGGGTAATTATTGGTCAAGGATAAAAAGTCTGATCTAACTCAAAGCCCGGGAGACCGACACAGATGTAGAGTCAAAGGCATTGAATGAGTAAGGTGGAAAACCAAGCCACAAGGGTGCTGCTATAGGATCCGCATTGGTAGGGATCTGCACATGAAGACAATGCCACAATAACGTGATAAATTAAACAATAATTTCATCACCATAATGAATCACTTTCTCAAAGTCATCTTTGTTCTCCATGGACATGTCCAACAACGAAGTGAAATATTTTCAGATTTTGAACTCGAGTTTTGAAATCTTGAGTGACCGGTGGGGTTTTTAGATTCTCTACAAGGTACTTCAAGTGGTTTGTCATATCATTCTTAGAGAAAATTATATTGATTTTGTAATGACCTAGACCCAATTAGCCACCCGAACAATGCCAAACAGTTCGAGTGTTATGACCTTAGCCGCACCTCCCCGGAACACCAAAGGCTGCCTATAAGCAGCGAGGGTTTGAAAAGGTATAGTGGGGAGGCTATACCCTCTCAGAGTAAATAAAGTTATTGGTCCAAGTATAATGTCTATAGGTAGTGGAAATTAAATAACTCAGTAGACTCAAACCAGACCAGTAGAGCGGAAGCATTTCCAAAATCAAATAAACAGTGGAAGAAATATAGAAACAATAGCAGTGGAAAGTAAACAGAACAACATGCTGAACATCACAATAACTACTACTACAAATAAACAAACATGCATCCATAGCAAGTCATACATATCAATATATAATGGTGCCAATGGATAACAGACATGTACTGCATAATAAGGTAAGCATGGTGATACAAAAATAAACTAAACAAAGTAACTCCAGCAAGGAATGACCTCAAGGTCCATACTAGTCTCCATGCCAATAGCACTAAGGTCTAACTCTTGTGGCTGACCCTCTACCTGCATGAAATTTAATAAAGTCTACACGCATCCCGAAAGGCCCGTGTAAGGTGTGTGATGTGTCTCAGTAGGATACCACCCAAGGTTGCGTACCTAATATAAGTGTTTCAGAAGACATGCTTATATAAGAAAGACAATAAACAGTAAAATGAACAAAAGTAAACACAAACTTCACTGGTGATCAGCAGCCACTAGGAAGTGTCATCTTCTTCCGCCAACACCGGAATCTCTGGTCTGTAACCTAGAACCACGTGCCAACTGACACTATGTGTCTCAAGTACCGACTTCTTGGAGGTATGCCCAATAATCGTAACACATCTTGAAAGCTCAACCTACCCACGGTACAACATCCGGAGGAACAACGATTCCTGTCCTGAAATAATAACAGGAGGGACAACAATGTCTACCCTCAAATAATACCCAGAGGGACATAGATATCTTCCCTCAAATCACGGTGAGCCTAAGCCCCCAACCTGATTACATCAACGCTATCTTCCGAAGTCTCCTCACCTCCCATGTGTCTTCCTATGGCAAGCACCCAAAAACCAATAACACCTAACTACATCAATCGAGGGCCTCTACCCGGCGAGTGGTCGTACCACCTCATCACGGAGTCTATTTGTGTGCACACTACTCAAAAGTACCCGGTGAGCGGTAATCACCTCAATAGGTTCCCAAGACAACACATATATGACACCTCATGTCCCTGCGAACCAGTCACTGAAGTCTGATGGCTTCTCCATCCATGTAACTCGGGCCTAGCCCAACCTGACAGTTGAACTATCTCAACCGACGTCCATGACGCCCAATCCCATGGTAGAAACCACCGAAATAAACCCGGAAAATCCCCAAACTATGATCAACATCACTCAACAAAATATGTGGGCCATGACCAACATAACTAAACAGTTTGACATAGTTAATATCACACATTTCATATATATACTAGAAAACATCACTTTGAATAGGCCATTACTAAACAGTCATGTTGAAAAACACATGTGTCATCTCATAATAGCCCTTAAGGTCTCGAATGCCTTAAAAAAAAATTAATCATGATTTAACAAATTAAACTCGGCAGTTTAATAATAGTAGTTCAATTTATACCCATTTCTTCACCCCCATCCAAAATTCCCCAGACAAGAAACGACCTATAAACCAGCCTCGCTCGATCAAAAGTAGGTCAGGGAATACCTAGATGCATCCCACATTGCAGAATAATAATTAAAAACAATTAAACATGGTTTCACTCAATACCAGACGTCACGCCTGAAGTTCACAACCCCCAAAAGTCTATGAAAACCTAAAAGAAGGTATGCACCACCCACCTCGTACTCGTACGATGACACTCCTTCGATATCCGCCTCTTAATCGGTATGAATCGCGGTAGATCTGCGTTTCTGTCAAATTCTGGCAATTCCGCTCAGATGGAAACTGTAGAGAAATAAGCAAGGAATCAAGGACAAAGAAGGGTGAGCATGGTTAGCCTTTCCGATGTGGTACCGCTACCACTGACATTACATATAACGAACAAGGTAGGACGATTTGAGAAGGGTTTCTGTTTCTCAGAGGTTCTCAGACGGATGATCGAGATAAGAAAAGAGCTCCGCCCGACATGGTTCGCGAAACTAGGAGACAAAAATGAGGTTATGCATCAATACAAGGATACTGCCCATGTTAATGAAAAAAAGAAAGTACACTATGTGTAATTCATGACTACACACTGTATAGGTCATTTAGATGTTCATAAGATGGCTGAATTCCGCCGCCTTACTTTCAAGACCCGTCGACATGAGTACACGACGTGTACATCTGGGTACACGGAGTGTACTTGGTTTCTCTTATCTTCCTTGAAGACTTACCCACACACCATGTATATCCCTATTACACTTCTAGACTACACGGTGTGTCCAAGGGGAACATGACGTGTACCTGGTTCGACCAATCCAATAGGCCTACACGCTATGTATGGCCACCACATGGTCTCGGGTACACAACGTGTCAATAACTACAGGCCGTGTAGTAAGAAATTTCTACATGATCATCACACAGAATGTACATGGTGAGCACACGCCCGGTCACTCACCTACACATACATGGCGTGTACTTAAACGTACATGGCATGTAGTCTGGAAATTTCTAGAAACATCCCATTTCCCCCAGTTTCCTCAGAAACCAGTCAAAATTTCAAACAGGGTTGGGATTTTGACCCGTTCTAAAAACCGATGTTCTTACAATCTCCCCACCTTAACATAGCTCGTCCCCGAGCTATCAGACGAATCCCGGAGATAGCACCATACATACCACCTAGATCAAAGTAACCCGGACTTCTCCAATCTCACAGGTTCCAGCTAAATTCCTCAAGGGGGCTTCCCCCCTTAGGAATCTTCTAACCCTGTCTCAACCCAACTAAACTCAAATAAACCAAGGTTTAATAACCTTTTTTATAGACGCATAGTCCTTACGCGACGCATCGTCACCCCTATTCCACATTGGCACTCCTGTGTCATTCCTGACACCCAACGTATTTCGCACCGCATCAGTGTCCGCCTCTACGAGGTCCTGGTGCCTAGCACCTCATGTAACCCGCATCCTCGATGCCCTGGTGCCCAAAACACCTAATTGTAACCTACAGCCTCGATGCCCCGATGACATGAATCTCATTCATATATATATAGACTATATCACTCACCCGATATGGTGCCAATCCCATTGACTAGCATCTATTCAGTCCACATAGATCTTGTGCACCACGTTCACTCAAGCAGACATGCCTCTATAGGTCACGCCAAAAAGGAAACATGGAGATCACGGCCACACCGTGGTGTACCTATAACCATCGTTGGCTCACCTACCTGCTCAGCCTCTGGGAGCTCTACGGAATGCACCTAGCCGGAAGTACGGTTGCCTGATGCCAGACCTCCCTGCGGTGCTGCTCCAGTAACCGGCCACTGAACCTTCACCCGGGTCCCACCGTCTCTGTCACGACGTCCGTGCACAACTGAACCTCGACTACCCTCTCCGAGTACCGAACCTGAACCAACTCCAGATGCTACAGTCTATCCTGGTCCCTGAATGATAGCTATCTGAGAAGGATGTCTGCAAAACCTCTCTAGATGCCCATCATGTCCACATGCCCGACACTCCATCCGAGGTCTATCGCACTGAGCCCGAACATGTCCCGGCTGTCCACACTAAAATAAAATCACTGAAGAGCTACCATGAGGTGGTCTAGCTGAATCCCTAGCCTGACTACCCTACTGAAACTCATCTCGTCCTCGCTTCCTACTGTCCGAACCATCACCTGAAGTTGTCGCCCTGCCTAATCGAGACTTCTCTCTATCATTTCCTTCGACTATGAGTGTCGGATTCACCACCTCGAAGAAGGAACCTAGATTGAAGATGTTCACCTGGACCCGAAAGGTGTGTCGTAATCCATCCTCGAAGTGACTCACCCTAGCCACGTCATCGCTCACCATTCCAGGTGCAAATAGAGACAACTCTGTGAAGGTAGCCGCGTAGTCTATGACAAACATGTATCCCTGCTTAAGACTCAAGAACTCTCGAGCTCTCTCTACCCTTAGTGTCTCCAAGCAGAAGTGATCAAAGAACCTATCCTCGAAGTCCAGCTATGCCAGTCCCTCATGCCTATGAGCCTGAACCTGTACGTCCCACCAATGCTTCGCCATTCCTCTCCGCATGTACGTCGCCAGCTTGATCCTCCTCCCAAAAGGCATCTCAAGCTACTAGAAGATCATCTGTATACTCTCTATCCAGTTCTCAGTCGCTTGCGGACCACCCTCGCCCAGAAAAAGCGGTGGGTGATGTGATTGGAACTCCCATGTCAGATATTCCATAGAAGGCTCTGTACCATGCGCGCCTCTGTCAATACCACATAAAACACGTACTAGGATAGCTCGGAGATGCTCGACAAGCCATGGTCTGAATGCTGCCAAACTCGGCGGCTCCCCTGCCTGCACTGGATCCTGAATGTGATCCTGTCCCTGAGCCGGTAACTGCAGCTCATGCTCTTCCTGCACCGGATTTTGAACTTGATCCAATGGCACTGTAACTTCTCATGCCTGACGCTCCATCGAGTCGTGAAGGAGTAACCCGCTGAATATCATAAATGGTCAGACATCCCATATATATATATAACAATATATTATACGTAGATAAAGAAAGTAGTCAAAGGCAGTGCATAACAACTACCCTTACTCCCCCTCACCGCAACCCATGCCCCGCGACATCCCTACCTCATGGCCTCCTTACCCACCCTCAACAGAGCCAATTATAACAAGTACCTTAGGCCATGCCCATCCTGAAAACTCACATTTTCTCAAACCGATGACCGAGTCACCCAATCACGACTGTTACACTGCCTCAGCCATAATACATTCCTTCTCTCATAAGATTCAGACCCAAATATCCTACAACATGCAATTCTACTGATATATAAATCATGGAACATCACATTGCAACTATCAATGCTATTCTATAAGTAATTTCACCTATTCAAGTTTTATAAGGACACAAAGCATGTAAATTGACTATATTCACATGGTATTATCACTTCACAATGCATACTTGCAGTTATGAAATTGAAATACCCTAAAACGTGCCTATCAAAAGCCAAGAAAAATAGCCTTGCCATACCAGGACAAGGTCCAATTATCCCTTACCACACTGGGTCAAGGGTCACATATAACAATCAATAACATGACACATCAAGTGAGCCACCGAGGTAGAAATCATATAAACCGTAATATGAGAAAAAAGAAACCAGCAATTCCCACCCGTGGCAACTAGGTCCATCCCTCGAACCTCGGGCTACAGGCACCCAAGAACAAGTTAGGAACCCAGTTCCAGTATAAACCTATCTCCAGTCTACCATATCCCAAATAGTAAAGCCAGAATAAATAAAAAGGGAAGTCTCAAACTCATTAGTAGTTAGAAAATCAAGGATACTAAGTCCCTGTCAAGAATTCCTCTCATTCCACTTTGTATTGACCCGGACCCAGCCAGCCACCCGAACAATGCCAAACGGGTCAGGTGTGACGACCTTAGGCGCAAATCATATGAATGCCAAAGGCTGCCGACTAGTAGTGTGGGTCTGAATAGGTATAGTGGGGAGGCTATACCCTCTCAGAGTAAATAATGGTACTGGTCCGAGTATAATGTCTATAAGTAGAGGAAATTAAATAACTTAGCAGACTCAAACTAGACCCACAGAGAAGAAGCATATCCAAAATCAAATAAACAGCGGAACCAATATAGAAACAATATCAGTGGAAAGAAAATAGAACAACATGCTGAACATCGCAACAACTACTACTGCAAACAAACAAACATGCATCCATAGAAAGTCATACACATCAATATATAATGGCACCAATGGATAACCAATATGTACTACATAATATGGTAAGCATGCTGATACAAAAAGAAACTAATAAAATTAACTCCAACGAGTCACGACATCATGTTACATACCAGTCTCCATGCCAACAGCACTAAGGTCTAGCTCCTGAGGCTGACCCTCTACTTGCAGGAAATTTCATAAATTCTACATGCATCCCGAAGGTCCCGTGTAGGGTGTGAGACGTGTCTCAGAAGGATACCACCCAAGGGTGCGTACCTAATATAATTTTTTTTGTAGACATGCTTATATAAGAAAGATAGTAAAAAGTGAAATGCCCAAAAGTAAAAACAAAGTTCACTGGTTCTCAGTAGCCACCTGGAAGTGTCACCTGCTTCGGCCAATGCCAGAATCTCTATTCTGTAACCCAGCACAACGTGCCACCTGACACTATGTGTCTCAAGTACAGACGTCCCGGAGGTACGCCCAATAATCGTAACCCAGCTGGAAATCTCAACCTGCCCATGGAATAACATCCGAAGGAACGACGATACCTGTCCTCAAATAATAACCGAAGGGACAGTGATGTCAGCCCTCAAATAATACCTTGAGGGATAGAGATATCTACCCTCAAATCACAGCGAGCCTCGGTCCCCAACCTAACCGCCTCAACGCTATCTCTTGAAGGCTCCTCACCTCCCACGTGGCATCCTATGGAAAGCACCCCAAACAAATAACACCTAACCACATCTATCAGGGGCCTCTACCCAGCGAGTGGCCGTACCACCTCTTCACGGAGTCTATCTGTGTGCACACTACTCAAAAGTACTCGGTGAGCGGTAATCACCTGAATAAGTTCCCAAGACATAACACCTATGACACCTCATGTACCGGTGAACCAGTCGCTCAAGTATGACGGCCTAGCCATCCAAGTAAATTGGTCCAAGCCCAACCTGACAGTCCAACTGTCTCAACTGACGTCCATGATGCCCAACCCCGTGGTAGAAACCACCCAAGTAATCCAAGAAAATCCCCAACCTATGATCAACATCACTCAAAAAAAACATCTGGGCCACGCCCAACATAACTAAATAGTTTAACACATGAAATATCACACATTGCATATATATACTGGAAAGCATCACTTTGAACATTCCATTACTAAACAGTCAAGTTTCACCACACACGTGTCATCCCATACTAGCAACTAAGGTCTTAAATGCCTTAAACAAATGAAATCATGCTTTATCAAATTAAACTCAGCAGTTTAAACTAAGTATTTCAATTTACACCCATTTTGGCACCCCCAGACGAAATGCCCCAGATGAGCAACGACCTCTATCCCAGCCTCGCTTGATCACAAGTTGGTTAGGGAATACCTAGAGGCATCCCACATTGTAGAATAAAAATTAAAAACAATAAGAAAGGGTTTCTCTCAATACCCGTCATTGCGCCTGAAAGTCACAACCCCCAAAAGTCTTCAAAAACACGAAAGAAGGTATGAACCTCCCACATCGTACTCGTACGATGACACTACTTTGATATCAGCCTCTGAATCAGTCTGAATCACTGTAAATCTGTGTTTTTTTTCAAATTCCATAAATTCTGCTCAGATGGAAACTACGGCGAAATAGGCAAGGAATCAAAGACTAAGAAGGGTGCTCGGGGTTATCCTTTCCGATGCGGTCCTAAAACCACTGACGTTTTGAAGAACGGACAACATATGACGATAATAGGAGGGTTTCTATTTCTCCGTGGTTCTCGGATGGACGATTGGGAGAAGAAAAGAGCTCTGTCCAGCTTGGTTCGCAAAACCGGGCGACAAAAATGAGGTTCTTCCTCAATACGAGGATACTTTCCATTTTAATGAAAAAAAGAAAGTTCACAGTGTGTACATCATGACTACATGCCATGTAGGTCATTTAACTGTTTATAAGATGGCTCAATTCTGTCGCCTTACTTTCCAGACCTGCCAACATGAGTACACGGCGTGTACATCTGGGTATACAGCATGTACTTGGTTTCTCTTCTCTTCCTCATCGACTTAAACACACACCACTTATATCCCTTATACAAAGATAGACTACACGGTGTGTCCAAGGGGAACATGGTGTGTACCTGGTTCTACCCGGCCAATAGGCCTAGATGCCATGTATGGCCACCACCCAGTCTTGGGTAGATGGTGTGTCTATAAATACACGACGTGTAGTAAGAAATTTCTACACGGTCATCACACGACATGTACTCGGAGAGCACACGGCCGGTCACTCGCCTATACATACATGGTGTGTACTTAAAGGTACATGGCATGTAGTCTGGAAATTTCCAGAAACATCCTATTTCCTCCAGTTTCCTTAGAAACCAGTCAAAATATCAAACATGGATGGGATTTTGACCTGTTCTAAAAACAAGGGTTCTTACAGATTTAGAAATCCACCTTGATAGTAATTTCTTCTTGAGCATAATTTGGAATCTTGGAATGAATTCTTACCAAATCAAGAACTCTGTCACTATTTTTGACAACCACAAATAGAGACTCCTTGTCAAATCCATTTAAATTTGATTGAATTTATTCCATAACAACCATTCTGAGAAGATCACTATTAAAGGAGGGTTGAGATGACTGTCTAGATGTAACAGAGGCTATAATAGATGAATTAAGGTACTTTGGTTGATTCAAAACGTTCTGGAGACAACCCTTATACGCATCAGATAATTTTTTGAGAACAATAACAATCTCACTCTTTTCATAAACTATTTTCCTGTTTCATTCAGCCACCTTGTCCACTAAAGAAGTTTGGTTATGATGAATCATGGAGACAAGATCTAGTGGAATATGACCACTAACATCTTCAATAGGATGAGAAACAGGATTTGGTCCTAATTTCAACACTCTCTGCATATCTTCAACCATATTTCTAAGAGACTTCACATCATCACACAGCAGTTTTTTCTCAATTTTGACCTCATGAATTTCATGAATCATTTATGGCTGAATCATTAATATGATCTTTTCTAACAATAGGGTAGTATCTATTGAAAATAGGTTGGTTATAGGATTAGGTTAAGTGTTCACGGTCTTTTTAACTCAAGCCAATAAAGTAGCTCCAAAGGCATCCAAATAACCCTTACTCACTAAGGTAGAAGTTTATTGTGAAGGTTCTGGAATAGGAGTTGAGATAGGCTCAATTTCCTCTACAGAGATAACATCAAGAGAAGATACTGGTTTTTATTGAAACAAAGTAGAAAAATCTATACCTTTAATTGAAGATTCTTGGGAATCATTCACATCAAAGTAGCTAGGGAATTTACACCATGTATCCATAGTGTTTTGATCAAATGGATTATGAATTTAAACACTTTCAAGATTCGGGTGAAACTCCCCTTCAACATGTGCATCTCTTATAGGACTAAGAGATTCAGTTCTAGGATATTTTTCAAATATTTCATCCCTAATTGCTTCAACCATGTCATTTTTATCCAACTGAATGGATTTCTCCATTATTTCCTTAGAAGATGGGATAATATCAGGAATAACTTGATCCTCTAAGTGTTCCTCAAAAGAAGCTTCTTTCTCAAGAGAAAGATATTCTTCTAGATGATCTTCCAGAACCGCCTTTTCCTTTACATTAACAACTAAATCATCACAATAAGTAGGTTCTTCTAATAAATAAACATTTTAATTATAAACATGTACTTCCTTCTCAGCTATGACTTGAGTTATAGGTCCAATGTATTATTTATCCAAGATATTTTCCCTTGTAGGTGCAGAAACCTCTTCTTCTTCCTCCTCAACAGGATAGTCAAAAATTTCATCTAGTTTCAAACCAGGATCAGAGATGTTCTTAGGTCTTGAAGAATTCTCCACTAGATTGATTATTTCCTAAACACTATCATTATCCTCCAATGATTCTTTTTTCCATGTATTCCAACTGATTTTTATTCTTTTGACCATAACATTTGAGATACAAAATTCATTGTCCTCAATGACTTCTTCATCTGGTCCAACCAGCCCATTAGCACAAATCATAGGAGAGATTTACCTTGAGGTGAAAAAGTAGGTTCATTTTGATGTTATATTTATCAACTCACAAAAAATAAGTATAACATATTTACATAGGTTAATCCTGTGTCAATTCTTCATAAGATTTATCAAAAATACATACTAATACTTGACTGTCGAAAAATCCATTTTTCTTGGACTAATCAGATTCTGAAAAAACATAAACAATAATCTGGTTTCACTATCTAGATTAGTAGCAATATATCTTCTCATTGTTTTATTTCCAGTCATGCTTCCCAAGACATATTCAAAAACAAAGATCTCACTTGGAGGAGGAGGACCTCTCTGGTATTCCTCAAAAATTCCTTCATGAGGTATCCATAAGAAATCATCCTATAACCTCGAAGAGAATGTACATCTTTGGCCACTGATTAATATTATTGCAATAAAACCATCTTTTGTATCAAAAGAGAATAGAGAAAACTAAAAAAACTGAGAAAATAGCTTTGGGTAAATCGGTCTTGTCACCTTCTTGAACCAATCAAGCCATCCCTTCTCTTTTAGTACTTTCAACACTAGAGACTTACATTACAATAACCACATATGGAAGATTTCCTTTTCAGGTACTACAATTCTGTTGACAAGGTTTGGATTCAAAGGACCTTCAGGCACTATCTTCAGTTCTCTTTTTATTTTCATCTGAGATCTGCGCTTCTCATGAGTCGAAGAAGATGGATGCTTCATCCTGGGAATTCGATGAAGGTTCGAGAGAAAGAGAGAGAGGGAAAGAGAGTTGAAGGGTTGAATAAGGGCTTATAGTTTTAGAGAAGAGTTATCTGGTGAAGAAAAGAGTGAAACATCATTTGTTTTTATCATTTAGGGATATCGAGCATCAAAAATTCCAAAGCATGGGAAAGTAAAATAATAAAATAATCAATCACAGTGATACAGGTTATAATTTGTAAATAAAATGAAAAAGTGTTATTAAGGTGAGACCAGAATAGATTTTCACGGTGAGAGCATAAACATGAGAAAACAACATTAAGACAGTATACTATAGAAATATAATAGTTAGATAGTAATCTTAAGACAATTACTTGTGAAACTGTAAACTACGAAATAATAATTTGTGAAAAATTACTCCTACTACTTAAGATTTATCATTCCCAATTCATGTATGATGTTATCTATTCTTTTTGAGAATTTATTTTTTTAGTGAATATATTAGTGAGTTGATATTATGTTCCAATTAATTAGAAAGTGATACCATCTTTTTGATATTGGTCTCTCAAAAATTGATGTCTTACATCATTATGATTTTTCCTATGGAGTGAAGAAATATTTTTGGAGATGTTAACAAAACTTTTATTGTCATATGTTATAGGTACATTCCTGAATTGATATCCATAATCTTGTAATGTGTGTTTCATCCACCAAATTAGTTCACAACAACTACCATAAGCTTTGTACATAACTTTGGTAGTATATAATGAAATAGAGTTTTGTTTCTTACTACACCATGATACTAGAGACTTGATTGAAAACTGACAAGTTCCATAGGTTTTCTTTCTATCTAACTTAAAACCACCGAAATCAACATTAGAATATCTAACTAACTCAATAATTTTATTCTATGACAGAATTGTCCTAGATTCGGTGTATGCTTGCAGTATTTGAAAATTCTCTTAAAAACATTTAAATGAGATTCATTAGGGTTGTCTTGAGAATGAGAAAACATACATACACTAAACATAATGTCATATGGGCTAAAAATTAAGTAGAGCCAACTTCTAATAATTCCTCTGTAAGTGGTTTGATCAACATATTTTCCATCTCTATCCAGATCCATCTTATAAGTAGTACTCATTGGAGTGTCACTACTTTTAGTGTTATCAAAACCAAAATGTTTTAGAAGATATCTATTATATTTTTTTGATTTAAAATAATTCAATAATTATTTTGAAATATTTGAAATCCAAGAAAGAATTTTAGTTCATTTATTAAACTAATTTCAAGTTATTTTTTCATCATTTTATGAGATTCAATACATAAATAATTTTTTTAAGATCCAAAGATAATATCATCAACATAAATTTGAACTACTAAAACATCATTTGAAATTTGTTTTTTAAAATAAGTAGCATCATCTATTCCTTTTGTAAAACCTTTGGAAATAAGAAAAGTGCTTAATCTATCATACTAGGCTCTTAGATCTTATTTTAAACCATACAAAGCTTTTGATAATTTAAAAACATGATTTGGAAAAGGAGGATTTGTAAAACTAGGGGGTTTATCAAGAAATACATCCTTAGATATATACCCATCTAGGAATGCACTCTTAACATCTATTTGATATAGTTTGAAATTAAAATGTACAACATAAGCAAGCATAATTATGATGGATTCAAGTATACATACTGGTGCAAAGTATTCCTCATAGTCAATTACTTTTTCTTAACTATAGCCATGTGCAACCAATCTAGCCACGTTTTGAACTATGTTACTAGATTTATCTACCGTATTTCTAAACACCCACTTCATGCCAATGGTAAATGTGTCTTTAGTTCTATCAACAAGTTTCCAAATATTGTTCCTTTCAAACTAATTTGTTTATTCTTGCATAGACATAAACCAAAATTCATCATTGATAGAATATTAAATGTTTTTTGGGTCATGGTGTGACAAGAAAACACAATGTTCAACCTGGTTGCTAAGATATGATCTAGTTTTAGTTACTTTATCTAAGTCTCCTATAACAGCATCTAAAGGACAGTTCTTAAGTGTTACAATGGCTCTAGAAAAAGGGACTAGTGATTTTAGGTTCTTCACCAGTATGTTCAGGTTCATTGTGACTTGAATCTGAAGAATTTCTAGAACTGGATGTTTTCACAGATTCTATTACAGGATGGTTTGAGGATTTTGAATTGATGTTTAGATTTGACACATCATCCTCTAGGTTCTCTAGAGTGGTCTTAGGCTCATGTGGATTTGTCTCATCAAACATGACATGGATATATTCTTCCACACATTTAGTTCTTTTGTGAAACACTCTATAGGCACTACTAGAGATTGAATATCCTAGAAATATTCCTTCAACACTCTTGGATGAATTTTTTTTAATATTGTCCTCAGTATTAAGGATATAAACATTTCAACCATAAAAATTGAAATAGATTAATTTGGGTTTTCAATTTTTCCATAACTCATATGGAGTTCATTTAAGAATTGGTCTAATCAACACTATATTAATAATATAGCATGTTGTATTTATATCTTCATCCCAAAAATAAATAGGTATGTAATATTCACTAAGCATGGTTCTTGAAATATATTTCCAGGTTCTATCTCTTTTCTGTACAACTCCATTTTCTTGAGGTGTTCTAGGGGATAAGAAATTATAACTATAGCCATTTTTTGAGAAAAATGATTCAAACTCTTGATTTTAAAACTCAAGGCCAAGATCACACATTAAGGATTTTATTCTATGTACACTATGATCTTCAATAGTTTTATTATATTTGATGAAATGAGAGTAGGCTTCACTTTTGTGAGAGAAAAATAAATTCCAAGTATATCTAGAAATTTCATCTACAAGAACAGAAACACGGTTCTTCCCATTTAAACTAGAAACTCTAGATGGTCCAAAAAAATCCATGTGAACCAATTCTGGATTTTGATAATTTGACACTTCATTCTTTGGTATGAAGGAAATTTTGTGTTGATTTCCCTTTTGACAAGAATCATACACCTTATCATTTAGAAACTCATGATTGGGTAGATCTTTGACTAAGATTTTTCTTGTAATCTTTATAATGGATTCAATATTATATTGTCTATGTGTCTTATGCTAAATCCAAGAATCTTTGTGAAATATATTTAAACATGAATCATATTGAGAAAATAAAGAATCTATGTTAACAGAGTATACATTTTCATTTCTCAATGAAGAAAAAACTAATTCATTTTTAGAATTAAAAACATTGCAAGCATCATTTTAAAATTTAACATGAAATCTGTAATCACATAGTTTTGAAATACTAAGAAGATTATATTTCAACCCTTCAACAAAAAGTACTTTGGAAATAAAAACTGAGTTAGAGTTACTGATTTGGGCTATGCCAATTATTTTTCCTTTGGCATTGTCACCAAAGGTGACAAGTCCACCATTAATTATTATTAAGTTCTTAAAGTAGGAATAGTCTACCGCCATGTGTCTTGAACACCCACAATACAAGTACCATAAGATTTTACATGAGCTCTTTAATCAATTTTCATAAAAAATAGTTAAATAAAAATTTACATTGTTACCCAAATTTGTTGGGTTCCAGAAATATAAGTGACTTGGGCATTAAGAACCTTTATATGCCTCATAGGTTTCCCATAATAATTATGTAAAGTGCTTGAAAAATAAACTCTATTTGGTCCAGAAAATCTTGAAATAGTAGGGAGTGTATCATAATTTGAACTAGCCAAATGTTTTCTAGAATAAGGAGTAAATATGTGTGTCCTAGATCTATAAAAAAAATTAGTTCTTCCAAAATTTTATTTACCAGGTTGATAACAAATATCTGTAGTATATTTAGGGGAAATCTGTTTACCTATAATTTTTACCAAATTATCTTTACCATTATTAAACCTTTCAAGGTACTTTTCAAAATTCTCATTAGATAACTCTAGTTCACTATTTTCTTTGAGTAATTGAAAATTTTTCTCTATTTCTATAGTATGTTTAGATTTAACAGTTGAGGTAAGAGCATACTATTGCTTTAAATACATTTATTTATTTTTTTAGTTCGTTACATGTCTCTTCAAGCATATTATAGTACATGAAAATTTATCCTTTAGACATATTTTCCTAAACTCTTTCATATCCAGAATAACAAGAATTGTGTACTGGAGGTTCCAGTGTTACCTTAGATGTTTTTTTCATAAAAGACATATTGGATTTGTTGTCCTATTCATCATGTAAATATTCTGAGGCACTTGAACTATTCTCAGAAGCACTCAACATTTCTTTCATTTCCTTTTTATACTTTCTATCTATGTACTCATATTTATCATTATACTTGAGCTTGGGAGAGTCAGAATTTATGTTTCCCTTATACTCACATTCATAGCATACTATCTCATCAGACATGTCACTTCATTCCAAATATTTCTTCCAACTTCATTTTTGATCCTACGTTCCATCGAAGTTAGGATTTCTAAAAAATTTCTTCTTCTTGTAAAATATATTAAACCTTTTGGATAATTGAGCCATCTCCTCATCGCTGTCATATTATGATTGTTCACTTTATGAACATTGTATAGAGACTTTTAATTTCTCTTTTTCATTGTGATTAATGGTGGTGGTCTTAAATGAAATAGATTTTATTTTGGGTTCATACTCTTCTTCCTTATTGACTTTCAACTCCTATTCAAACATTATTAGCTTCCCAATGAGTTCTTTTATAGGTAACTTACTTATGTCTCATGAATTTATAATAGAGACAGAGGCTCCTCACTCTCTCTTAGGTAGGCATCTGAGAATCCTCATGATTTTTTCATTAGCAGTAACTTCTCTTCCAAGAGAAATCATTATATTGACAATTTTGTTGAACCTGAGATACATGTCATAAATAATCTCATCATGTTTCATTTTAAAGTTATCATATTTTATAGTATATGTATTAGGTCTCATTTCATTCACACTATAAGTTTCTTTATGTAAAACAGAAAGAGTATCCCAAATTTCTTGGGATTTTTTACATACAGAAATTCTTTTAATTTCCTCATCTCATAAAGATGAAAATAAAGAATTTGTGGAATTGTAATTTTTATTGTACGAAATCTTGTTTGGTTCATCCCAATTGATTCTATCATTAGAAGGAATATTATACTTATCTATAATTAAAGATCAAATTTCAATGCCCATACATTCTAAATGAATTTTAATTTTAATTTTCAATTGGGAATAATTGGTTCCATTAAAGATTGATGGTTTTCTTTGTTACCGCAGCTTCTAGTCTATTATCCATAATAAAGAAATAAATTGAAAGAGATAGAAATTTAGAATTAACATAAATTTACAGATCATTAAAGGGAAACTAAAATCAAAGTTGAATAGTTTAAAAAATAGAGTCTTAACTTGAATAAAAAACTCCTCTGATACCAAATGTTGGTCAGAGTAGAGTACTCAAGAGGGGCGTGAATTGAGGGTCTGTAAAAATTTATATTTGAAAACATTTCATAAAAGGTTATTTAACATAAATAAATAGAGCATGATTAATAAAGGTATTATAGTTACGAACGTTTGACTTTTCAAAAAACTTCTCAGAAGATTGATTAATTCTAAGTAATCTCAATATCAGTTATTGATATTACTTTTGAAGCTATTATAATATGTAAAACAATTATATCTTGATTTTAATATTAACTATCAAAGTAAATCTAGTGATTTTGGTCTTACATAGTAAAATAGATAAACCTAAATTAAAAAACACATCATATATAAAACAAGTGGTTTATTCTCAAGCCAAGACCTAATCCACTCCACTTGGTGATCACCTTACACCAAGTAGTTTATATTAATAACATTACCCACACACTAAATCTGGGTAAACAACAGTGTACAGTACTATCTAGGTCACACGACCTCTTCCATAATTATTGGTGTGTATAAACTACCAGGTCACACAGTGACCTCTTTCACACTTATTCGTGGGATTAAACATGTGTAAAAAGATATAAGCAGAAGGATATCTTGCATCCTTAAATTTAGTATAGGATACTGTGTGTGTTTTAATATAGATATGCACACACTGATCAAAAGCTAAATAAATAAACAAAAGATCAAAGATGATGAGATAGGGTTAGACATTATCAAAGTGTTATTCTAAGTAGCTATGTAATTTTTGGATGAAAAATTTGCAAGTATAATGTCATATAGAAATAAATATAGTATCGCAAGTCTGGTGCTTGAGTTTCTAGTTAGATCTGGCTCGTGTTATTCGTGGAATTTTTATTGAGAAGATCTTTTTAGAGATTGTTCATGTGTCTTATTCTCAACTACCTTTTTTTATTTCACGGAAACACTTTTCTTTTTATTCATGGAGTGCATATGTTGAATCCAACATGGTGCATGTATTCTGAACCTTGTACCTCGTACTGACTGGTGAAATGTCTACAGATAAATATTAATTATGTCTGTGAACTTTAATAACTCAGATATGACCGTTTGAATGTAAATTGAAAATGAGAAAACATATTAAATAACGGTGTCATGGTCTATCTAGAAACAGTGTCACATGGAAATGGTGTCATCATGAAATGATGTCCTCTTCTTTTTCTTTGATCGGTTATACTGTCTTTATAGAATATTTGTAATGAGATCTGGAACCCGTACCACATATGCGATGCTAGGATCACAGTGTTTGGTCCTTTTCCAAATATTGAACGATGTCTTAGCAAGGAACCAGTGTCATAGACTTTAATAGATCTGAAATTGGTTACGGTGTTAGGTCATGGGGTCTAGGTCATGGTGTCAGGTTACGGTGTTTAGGTCACAGTGTCTGAGTTACGGTGTCTAGCCACAGTGTCGGAGTCACAGTGTCGGGTCACACTGTTCAGATCATGATTTCTCAGACTTAGCCAAACATATGTTTATAAACATATGTAGTTATATTCATAGAATGAATTAGGCTTAATCATTCATAAAAAATCATCATAGACCAAATTTAAATATAATTTATAATAATTATTCATGATTTATAGGAATCAATATTTTGAGAGAATTTATTGGATGATCAAAGAAACCAATCACATTTATAAATGATATGAGATAGATTAAATCGGAGTAAAAATTTGTGATCATTAAAACATTATTAAAACTTGAGGAGTCTAATAAATTATATAATAATTAGTTAGTTACTTAGAAATATAATTTTTAATTATATAATAATTAATTACTTAATTAGTAAAATGATTTTATATAATAATGAATAATTATATAAATATTTAACTAATTAATTTTTATATAATAAATAATTAATAGTTGTGTTAATAATTAATTATAATAATTAAAAATTATATTACTAATAAACAAATTAATTGTTATATAATTAATAATTATATTAGTAATTAACTAATTAAATATTATATAATTAATTATTAATAATGAATAATTAGAAATTATAATTTAAAATTATATTACTAATTAACTAATTAACTATTTTATAATCAATAAAAACATTACTAATGAAATAATTAATTCTCATATAAAAATAATTATATTAAAAATTTACTAATTAATTATTATATAAGTAATAATTATATTACTAATTATCTAATTAATTATTATAAAATTAATAATTATATAATTTATAATTATATTACTATTTAATTATTATATAATTAATAATGATATTACAAATTATCACATAAATTATGTAATAATTAATAAATAATAAATAATTAATAATTAATAGTAATATTATTGATTAAATGACTAAGTATTATATAATTAATAACAATATATTTAATTATGATAGTACTAATTAAATAATTAACTATATAATTAGTAATTAATAATTAATAATTAATAAATGTATTACTGATTAACTAATTAATTATTATATAATTAATAATTATATTACTAATTAAAAAATTAATTTTTAAATATTTATTATATGTTTAATACATATTTTACATTTCATTTATATTTGACTTATAGTTTATATTTTATAGTCTTTTAAATCCAAATACTTGAAACATTTTAAGTTTTAAGTTGGTGGTTTTGAAAGATTATAGTTTATTTGTCATCCATATTTTTTTCATTTTTTTTCACCTATTTATTATATTTTTAATCCATGTTTTTTTTCATTTATATTGTTTATATAATTTCTATTTTATTGGCTTTCAAACTCACATACTTGAAAAAAATTATGTTTCATGTAGGTTCTTTTAAAAGCATATAAATTATTTTTCATCAACATTTTATATGAAATTCTCTTTATTTTCAACTATTTATTATATGTTTAATCTATGTTTTAAATTTTATTTATATTGTTCATATAGTTGATATTTTATTGGCTTTCAATGTCACGTACTTGGAACATTTTTACGTTTCAAGTAGGTGTCTTTGGAAGATTAAAAATTATTTTTCATCGACATTTTTTATGAAATTATTTTTATTTTCAACTATTTATTATTTTTTAATCCATGTTTTACATTTCATTTATATTGGTCTCATAGTTTATATATTATATTCTGTAAAATCCACATACTTGAAAAAGTTATGAATCCCACATCATAAATGAAAAATATTCTGCACAAGAAAGGTAGAACAAGAATCTCACATCAGAAATGCAGAAGGATTTACATGGTAATCCCTCATATAAATGGGATCCCTCAGTGTGTGCTTCTTTCAGAATATAGACTGCTGTAATGGAAGTACTTCATGATATTAAATTACAGATAAATTCTACTGAAATAATTTGAAATGTTTGTATATATAATAAAACAAAATAAAAATAAAAATAAAAACGTTTAAAATACAATTTTTTGGGGTTTTAGAAGAAAGACGACAACGGGGTTTCAGCCTTTCACCCAAATCCTAAAGGACTCAGTGGCACTTTCAACTTTAGTATATATTTTCTTCATAAAAAAATTAAAATATACATTTTTTTAAAAATTGAAAACATATTAAAAAATCTTGTTAGATTCCTCAGTAAGAGTTCTTTGGTTTCCTTCCTACCTCTTAGCTCCATTTCTTCCTCACTACTACATGGAGGGTACCACTTTGTATTTTTGCATGGCATGTCTCTTGTTTTATCTAGTTTGTTTCTTTTATGGTCCCTCAGGCATTTGAGGGTTTTTTCACTTCACCTAATTCACATCCCACATGACTCCCATATCCCTAGGCCCCCATCAGTTCTCATATTCACCACTTCCTTCTCTCTTTCTATATTCTGGATTTGATTCCTATTGTCGGTCCCTAGTGTTGGTTCTTCCCAGGTATTAGTTGGTCTATATCCCTATCTGGAGAGGCGTTTTTGGCTGTGATGGACCTAGGAAACCACTTTCAGTGATATATCATGGTTTTTTATTAGGTCTTCCATCAAAGAGTGGCATCTAATCCACTTTATGTTTGTTGGATATATGGATCATCATATGAATGCCTCAGTGAATTTTTTTGATGCAAGGGTCCCTATGAAGATCATGTTATTTTTGGGGATCATCATTGACACAAGGTTCATGCCTCCCCACTTCGTTTTAATTTTATGTTGGTTTTGAATTTCTTATTTTTGATGACGTGTCTACTGAAATATGTGTGATTTGGATTTTCTGAGGGTTCCCATGGAAACTGTAAAATTATTTTTATGAAATTTTAAAAAATAATTTGTAGTAGTAAATATTTCAATAAATTATCCCCCACACTTCAGTTAAATTGTATTCATGAATTAAATCCCATGTGAAGACTGGTCGATATTTTTGTATTTTAATGTGGCTATATTACATAGTTTTTTATTTCATATGACATAGTAGGATAAAATTTATGTTTATTTTAAAATGATTCATTACAATCAATATAATTCTTTATTCATTTTCCACACAACTTTCTTAATGGTCAAAGTATTAAACTATAATCACAACAAATTCTAGTCAATAATGACTGGATTGGTTCTTTTATAATGTAAGTTAATTAGAATAACGATTCCATAAATTATTTAGAATCATCTCATGTAATTGATTTTAAAATTTTGTAGTATTTTATGGACAATGATTCAAAAATTAGTTGGGTTTGCATCAATTTCCAAAAGCATTGAATCTGAAACAGAATTTAATATTAATAAAAATTGAGTTTCCTGGATCAAGTAAATTATAAAATTTATAATAGGTTCAAAACAATGAAATTAATTAAATTTAAAATCAATAATGTTTAAAAATTCATAATAATAATCACTTAAATAAATTAAAATGAATAACAAATAAATTATATTATAATAAAGGATGTCGACCACAAATATTATAAAACATATAAACATTGTGAAAAAAAATTATTGAATTAAAATTATGCAATTTTAATCCATGCACAAAAAAAATCATGAAGGATGTCTATAACATGTCCTCATATGTATTCACCATCTTGAAGAAGAAAAACCTCCACCATTGAAGGCTCTTTCACACTTTATCAATAAACATCAATCTATTTCCATTGACTATAAATCATTCATTTTTCTCAATGTATCTAATCTATATGACACTAAAAGGAAAAAAATAATTAAAAATATTAGTTTCGGATCATTATGAATGAAATTTACCTTTTTAACATCTTAATTATCATTAATTTATCAGGGAAATATTTGGTTTTATCCTTTTGAAGCAATTCAACTTCATAATAAGTGTTTTTAATATCTTTTTAAACATACTAGAAAAATATATTTTTTTCCTCAGATTCATAAATATTTCTAATACATATATTTAAAACCCAAAATTATTTTTGTTCTAACTCCACATACTTATGACAATATTAACTATACACAGGCCAATAGGGTGACATTATCTTTGGAGTTTTATAAGTAGTATTATAATATTAGAGAGAATCATCCAATATTTTATATTTGGATGGAAGATTTCTCCAAAATGTGTTTGATCTCCCTATGTGACACCTCATCTATAATACTTTATTGAGGGAGGTAAGGAGTAGATATCATATGATGAAATATATATTTTCATAAAAACCACTAAATTCATGTTTCAAAGGTGGAGGTCTTGGTCAATGATGATATATTTTGGCAGCCTAAACCTATAAAACCAGACAGATCTTATAAATATAAAAAATCACTTTGATGTAACTGTTCTAATGGGAATATATTATACTCTTATTGGAAATTAGTCCAAAATAAAAGAATACAATGATATCTAAATGACTTGGGATATATCCCCATGAAATCAACATGAAAATCATCAAATGAATCACATAATATTATGTTATATTTTTTAATTTTAAATATTCCCTAAAAAATTCAAGCTTTTACATGTAATAATTAATTCAAAATCATCCTTGAAAATATTGATCCACAGAAAAATTTCCAAAACTATTCAATAAGTCCTTTATTGTCCAAAGTGGGCACCATAATTCAACATATCAATCAATGTTAAGTCTAATAAATGAATTTTTAATGCATCTCATAAATATTTGTTAACTTTAAAGATGATGTAATAATGTATAATCCCAAATTTACATCTTATATTAATTCACAAACTTGGAAACCTTTCTCCATAAAATTAAATGTTTGATTTCATTGGTATCCAATTGATTATAATGGATATAAAACAATAGTCTAAAACCCTCAATCCCATTATATTATTTATTTAGGGAGGTTTCCCTAATAGTTATAGATATTTGGTATTTTTTACGTATAATAATCACTATTTTCCCACTGACCTCCAATCATTCATCTCCACATCATATTCTTGTATAAAAAATAGATATCAACTGCCTTGGTTTTTCTTCATGTTTGGTCACTAAACAATTTATGGTTTAATTTTCAGTGAATATAATCACTTTAGATCCTAACAAGTATTAGCTATACTTATATAGGAAAAATCATTATTTAGAAACTATTTCTCAATGGTTATGTAATTATATTTTTCCGACTCTAGTCTCCTTAATGAATAAGATATTACATGTGATCCCCCTTCCAATTTATGACATAAAATAAACCCTAAAGGAAATGTTGATACATCACTAATAAGTTATAAGGTTATTTTCCATCAAGGTGTCCAGATAATGTGTGTATAAATAGAATTGTATTTTACTTCCATAAATGCATCTTTAAAACATTCATCAATGAAAATATGAGACTCCGTTTTTAGTAATCTAGACAAGGATATGCCTCTCTTTCATAAATAGTTTTCAAAAATTCTATATAATCTGACATGTATAAAGAATAATATCATATAATTTACTCTATTTAGGTATGTAAGTGATAAAATAGCATCATCCTAATACATATCCACTTGGATCCCACACATAGACAAAACATATCGTAGATTAATGCCTCTATTCGCAATAAAATATATTGTTTGAATGTGGAGACCAATGGTTTTATTAATGACTTATCTAATTAGAGATTCAATAATCATTCAAAACCCCGTGAAATAAGATATATAAGTAAGTAAATATTTTATAAAAAACTCTATACACTTCCTAAAAATATCTTTATAAATACTCAACATAAACCATAGAATGGGGTTAAGGATGAAAAATAGTCCAATAAGAATTATATAATAAGGAAAATTTTAAAAAGAATATGTAAATGTTGTTTTCAATATCATCAATTATAATTTGAAAATGTAATTATTCTAAAAAATCATAAATTTTTTTTTGTTGGGACAAACCCTCATGTCTCTTGAGAAAATAATCATTGAATGAAAGAAGAACGTAATATTTTATAGTTATATGTTTGAGTTTTCTATTGTATATAAGCACTGTTCATTTACATGGTATTCTACTAGGTGTCAGATCCCCATGTTCATTTGTTAAAATATGTAAACCACTCTTTTGAGGAACTATTTTGACTAGAATCATCAATTGGGTATCAAAAATTTAAAAAATTTATTCTTGTGGCCATAAATAAGGTAACATTTTCTTATAACCTCTAAAATAGTTTAATTTATCATCCTTTGACAATACCTAAGAGGGTTTTCATCATAGTATTACAAGATATGATATATATATATGTATATATATATATATATACTGAAGAACTAAATATAGGATGGGCATATAAGGTCTATTTTATAGATTTCATATACACTCTATGGACTTCTGAAGCTGATTTTATTGGTTTAAAAAAATCCATTAAATAAAATTACCAAATTTATATAACTCTACAATAAATTGAATATTTTATATTCTTAATAGAGTGTATTATTTATATATTATGTGTTCCATTTACACTTCTCATAGTGGGATTTTTTGACTCATAAACATATAACCAAAATCTAAAAATATTCATAAAACAATATTATCATTCATTTAAAAATATATTAGAGAGGTGTTAAACAATATTTAAAAAAAATTCATTTTTAGAAGAAATTAAAAATACAATAATTAAATCTATATGTTATTTATATGTACATTTTTCATTAGTTTTAGAACATATAACAATTGATTGATTGGTAGATTTATTAGTTTCTTCATGATATTAGGAAACATATTCAATATATGAATGTTTCTCAAACAAATTAATGAAATCATCAACCAAATAATAATTTTCTGAAGGCTCATATAAAAAAATTATAGAATTAAAATATTATTCACATCAAATTGTACAAAAAAATCCTAAATCAGATTCAGTAGTGGGAAAAAAATAATTTTGAAGGGAATCAAAATGATATTCATTACTTGTTAAAATTAAAATAATTCATCGGATAACTAATATATAATATTATCTTTGTGAGATGAATTGTCCTCCCATGTATATTTAATGGATTAAAAAATGATAAATTATTATGTTTTTCCATATCTGGATAAATTGGACACCTTGTGAATATTTATGATTACATTTTAATTTAAAGAAGTGGTCTTCTAGTAATTTATGGTTCAGCTGTGGTGAACCAATAATCATGAATATCTAAGAAATAAATGTAAATATGGGAAATTATGTCCTTTATTCATACCAACACATCCTCAACAAATCCAAATAATTTATTTGTTCTTGTTTTGGATAATTAGATCACAATATCAGTATATTTTAGTTATATAACTCATAAAATTGGTTGAATACAGTGAGGAATAACATTTGTAAAAGCTGATAAGTCTGAAAAAACAACTATATTCTCAAAATACCCAATTGTGCATTGAATTATGAATTTTCCTAGATCACTAAAAATTACCCAAAGGTAATTTTTAATAATGGGAGAAATAATCCTCCCACAGTTCACATTCTATCCTCATATAAATTCCATATTTTGAGATCACATATATTTAGAAATATAGAATATGTGAGATAATATTTCATTGAATACAGTAATCTAATATTAACATGAACATTTCTAAATATATGAAAATATAATTATCCAATTCACTCAATAAATTATTTTTAATTAGTGGACTACCTTTATAGTAAGGAAATGATGGTTTGTGAATGAAATAATATTTCTTAAAATTATCCTAACTACCATAAGATCTTATCAATCTCTTACATTCACTATAGATTCAATCAATAATAACATTGAATTTTTGAAATGTTTTTTCACAATATGTTCTAAATTTTCAAAAGGCCCATAATGTGTTGGATATCATGAAATAATCTAAATCATGTTGACCAAGTGAGGAATCATATATAACATGTTTGGAATCATAATTAAATAATTTGAGGATTTTCTACCATGGACCACTTTTATGATACATGGTATAAAAATATCTTTTTTTGGGGGTTCACTTCAGTATATAAAGGTAGTCTTCCACTAATTTAATCTTTCATGATTTTGAAATCTATATGCAATTTACCTATCTAATTAAACAATTTATTCAATGTTATATTTTTCTAAATATTTCATCAAAGATGATTTCATATTTCAACTATTCTATGTAGTTTTAAAATTCTATACATGATAATAATTTTTATTTTCAAAGATGTATTTATGTTTTGAGTTATTTATTCGGCCTTGAAAAAATACTCCTTGGAGTGTGGGGTTTGTGAAGAAATAATTAAATTGACTATTACCACTACAGTTGTAGCTCTGATTTTTCTGGAAAGGACTTTAATGGTTGTTTTTTAGAGATATATCCTTGAAAACAATGCATTGAATGATTTAGTAGTGTCTTTAATTTTTTGAAAACTTCCACTAAAATGATTATTTAATGGAAAAATTCCACACACAAAAACATTAGATTAAAAATATATTTAAATTTTGGTCTGGTTCAGTGATTTTTTGGATAACATCATAGACCTCAACAATTATTGTAATATTTCTAAGATAGCTCCCAAATATCATTTTTTAGAATAAGATATATGAACATATTGGTATTGTTTCACATGAATTATGCCATGAATATACAAATTGTTTTCATTTTTCTCAATGTTAGAAATAAAATTATTAGTTTCATATGAGATTTTATCTACAAAATCATCATTGTGGTAATATCTACCATGATTTTATCTTCATAAAACATTCCTTCATAAAATTATTATATTAACATATTTTCAATAATTTAACAGTGGGGGAAACTAAAATATACACCATTAAATTACCCCCACTATTCATGTAATGTTTTACCTTGTGTTTTTATAGACCCACATATTTCCTTTTAAATGATAACTATCTTACATGGATGGAAAATTTTATCAAGGAATAATTTCCTAAATTCATTTGGAAACATTATATGACTGATATTTTAATATTAGAACCACTACAATAACAATTCATCAAATGAAAATGATAATGATAAATATCTAAGATGTATTTGATATCCATTTAACCATGGTCATAATTCCCCTACCCAATAGCTCGGAGTTGGTGAAATTCTTTATAACATTGGTATTAATACAAGGAATCAAATCCAAAATAAAACAATATTTTAGTAGTATTGGTAAAATAGATACATACAACAAACACTTTTACATTGGGAATATAAAATTAAACAAAGTACATAACAAAATAAACTTCTCCATATCCTTGAAATTTATTCCTTCAATTTATCTTCATATCTCACGGAATGAAAACACAATAAGGGTGAGCTCAAATGCTCACTAAGGGTTAAGTGAATTATAAACTATTATAAATCAATAAAAATAATAAAATTTTAAAGGATAATTTCTGAATTCAAATAAAATGTAATCAATAAACAGAAAAAAATGCATCCAAAAAAAATTTAGTGAAAATATCATGGATGATAATGACTGAATTTTGAATGTATGAAATGTTAAATTAGTGGACATCATGTATCTGGAACATGAACCACAACCATCTAGACCTTTAATGTGATGATTTAAAACTACTAGGTAACAACCAATTAGGTTTGGACAACTTCATCTCTACTGTATATAATTTCCCTATATGTGGAAGTACATACACCACATAAGAGAAATAAGACATTTATAAGGAATGTATCCCAAAAAAATAAAAGTGATATGAGAATACCTTAACTTACGCTTTCCTCTATAAAATATGTTTTAAACTCCTACATAATGGTTAAATAATATTATTAACTTATATGGGAACCTTATTCACATTCATGATATCGTATATGATTTTATAATTTTATATTATCACCGATTTATTGATAATATTTCGTTGTTACCCTTTTTCGGGTGTTAGCTACTTCATTTTATTATACAATTTTAATCATGAATGTTCAGTTATATTTCATATGATATTGATCCAAAATATACCAAATTATATTAATATAATTATTATAATTATTATTCATTAAATAAAATTTTATATTTATTATTAAATGTTGGATATGGAAAATTAATCACATCACGTCGTGGAGATGATATGTCGTACAAACGCACAAGAGATGATATCATTTTCATAATTTGTGAAAGGATAAGGAATTTTATGGTAGATTAATTTTTATAGAATAAATATTATGTCATATTTATTATATATATCCATTATTTACATCATAATATAAATCCAATTCAATTAGTGCAAAAATACATATTAAAAAATGGTGTGGCGATAGTAAGTCATACATTCGCACACACGATAATGTTGTTTTTATATAGGATGTATATAATGTTTCATATACATTTACCATAATAATAATAACATCAATGAATATGTATTATATTATATTGATTATTTAGAATGGAAACATTCCATAAAGAGGATGTAGAAGAAGAAATAAACATGAAAGAGTCAGTAAAGACGATTACATATCCATTAGTGCTATTCCATTATAACTTATCTTATGTGATCTAGGGTAGATGTTTTGGAAGGAAGAAAACCTATACAAGTCAAATAAGTGTGTTTATAATATAAATGGATAGGGGTTACAGGATATATATGGATAAAATCGGCGTGAGGAAGTGAGGATGGAGGTGCCATTTATAATAGAGGTGAGGTGCACTTTTAGAAATCTTCAAAATATAAAAATATAATAAAGCTATTCCGGATCCAAAGACATGATAATTTCCAATTAATGTGTAGTTAAAGACATATTTTGGCATATATTATCACCTTTGGTCCTATATAATAATTTTATGATTTTAAAATAGTTCAATGAAATATTAATTCAATAAAATATCATCATTATAAAATTTTACACTATTAATTTAATTTGACTTCAAATACAATATGGAAAAGTGATATTTCAAATTTAATTCTACAAAACAATATTAATATATCTTATTGATCTGTAAAATTCTTTAGAAAAATTAAATCATCTCAAATATATAAAAATTACTTCTTTTAAAATGTTTTATTTAATTTTTTTTATAATAAAATACTTTTCTTTCATTATAGAAGTATTTAAGGTAATCATATAATTAATTTTAAATAAAAAAATTAGAATTGAAAAATATAATTAAGGTCAAAATAGATATTTATTTCCACTAATATCTTCATTTTATCCCTATATGGAAAAATAAAAGATATTAAATACTAAGTGAGTGGAATTTTTTAACTATATTGTATTTAAATAATATATAAATTATTTTCATTGAAAAGTGCCCAATATAAAAATAATATTATATCATAAAATCATGAGGGTCAAATAGTCTTTATAAAATAATTTTTATACATTTTTAGGCCACATTATTACTGTTATTTTTGGTTTTAACCCTTATTTAATCCATATAAATATTACAGTGACAACATGGATTTTTAATTTTTGAGGGTCAATATTGTTACTATAAAATGTAAAAATGCAATGACCCTATCCCAAATTGACCAATGTCAGTTCCTTACTTTATTACATTAGTACATTGAACATGTGATCACATACCAAAGGACTAATTGTTTAGTTACTTTGGAAAAACAAATACAAACATAGGTTTTACATCACAACATGAAATGAAAAACAACATATAAACTAATTTTTGAAACATCCATATTTTTATATATTATTCCTTATGTCAATGACAATACACATCTTGAAATCATAGGGAAAAATAAAACACAACATTATTGTCATGAACCGGATCTGGTCACCATCAAACCGTCACCAAACCTGGCCCGTGCCAAGGTCCGAAGGGTGTTCCCGATCCCCACGGGCTGGAACAAGTGCTCGGGTATCATAAAATAATGTTTGGGAACGATTTACCCAAGTTTATAAACATTATACAACAAACAAACTCAATAAAACGAATCTGGATTTTTCAACTAAAACCATCTTTTACAAAATTCAGAACTGAATTACATCTTTTAAAACTACTCAACAAGACTATAAAAAAGGTACGAAATCACAATTAAATAGCCCAAGAACCCCCATGGAAAGGGACACCTCCCTCAATCTATCATTACAAACCTTCACCACCAAGAACATGCTAAAAACCCGAACCACTGGAACTAAAAACTGTATCCAAACCTGAAACAAAAAAAAAACCAAATCTACTTACACCCAAGGGTGTAAGTAGGGTGTGAGAAAATGCCTAGTAGGATACCACCACTAAGATATTCCATGTGATAAACATTCAAAGACAAAAAGCTTGTAAGTTTTCATAAATAGAAAATGCTAGTTACAATTTCTAAAAGATGAAAACAAAAACACAGTTTTCAAGTGGGTTATGATTAAGAATCCACAATTTTGAGAATAATGTCAACAATACTGAATTTTCCAGCCAACTATATAGTATGCCGACGGTAATTACAAAGTAAATAATGAGCACAATAAATAGGAAATAACCCCTAGGCACTAGCTCGTTCTGGGTCCCAGGTACCTCCTATCTCGGTGAGAGTAACCATCACAATATCTGTTCTCATGCACGATCCACTAGTAGGGAACATACCCATAGCCTATTGGTCCCCAATCATCATCATCATAGTTTAGTTAGAGTTGTAAGAGTCAATCTTTCTAAGTTAAACGGAGGCCAAACCCCACGCATTTACTAGCATACTAGTACACGTCCACCCACCTAGATACCCAGATTTTCCCTTTGTGCTCAAACATGTTCAACAATCCAAGAAATATAGTTTTAACATATAGATATCACTTCCACATCACACATTAACCAAACAGCCCCATGTACATCACATAAGTCACAAATTCTACTTTTCATTCAAATTCATTTTGAAATCAAACTCACACCAAAATAGCCCACAACACTTTTTTTCATAACTTTCACAATCCAACACATCCTTTAACAATTTTATGAAGTCCCTAAAAATATAATTTACATTACATAACAGAACTATTCACATTTAAAATGGCTCATTTGAAAGTATAAACAATCCAAAATAGTTTTCCAATATGGTTTTACCTCTTACACAAATCATTAAACAACTCAAAACTTTCATAAAACAATTCTAAATAGTGTACCAAATCTTTTCAAATAAAACCCATTTCAAAACCATATTTCAAGGAAAAAATAACACCAATACAAATTCAAAACAGAATTGGAAGCCCCAAAAACATTTATTAAACAACCCCCATGTGTTATACAAACACCTCAAACAATAACACAAAAGATCCACATGAAACACACACGTTTTCAAAATCACTTTCAAGAAGTACAATTAAGTTTTACACCTTAAACACTTATAAAAACTCTTTAAGACCTAGTGGCACACCAATACACCTCCAAATCAGAATTTTTGTAGCAAAAAAGATTTATTAAACCAAATTCATATGTTATAAAACAATCCCAAACAATACCCAAAGGGTTACACATGAAAAACACTAAATTTTAAGCTAAAATGAAACTATAAAAATAAATGCTTAACCAAATCCAACATAAACAATTTTTTCACCACACATAGCATATTATGAAAATGAATAATAAGTAATTCAAGCAAACTAACTCATCCAGAAATGATTACACACGGAATCACCTACCGGAAGTGTCAAATCCCTCAAAACTTGGTTTGAAATGTCAACCGCACAACCGCCGCACCACAAGGATGATAAATTCAGACCTAGATCACAATATTTGGCCACAAATACACCAAATTAAACCCCATGATCAAAACCTAACTTCTGGATATTTTAGAACATAATGAAAGAGAGAGGAAACCCTATTGGAAAAGGAAGAAACCAAGAAAGAATCACTTACCCAAAACAATCTTGAAGAAAACGACCCAAAATCGACCAGAATTTGAATTTTAAAACAGATAAAATTTTAAAGGATATTCGAACAAGAATGATAAGGTCATGTAGGAATTTTAATGGGGGAAAATACTATGAATAGAAAGAGTTATGAAAGGATCAATTTACCTCTCCAAATCTGAACGATTTCTGGAATCCAGAGAGGTTTCGACCATTTTCGCAATTCTATCGAGCTCCAAATTGTGGGAGGATGGAATGTGGGCGCACTGTAGGTAAGTGGTCTCTGGTGAGAGTTGGAATCACAAAAAAACTCAAATATTGAAGGTGATATTAAACAATTAAAATTTATTTTTAATGCAGAAAATGGGCCTTCGGGCAGGCCCAATTCCTTAAATAAAAACCCATATCCACCATGATTATGGATTTATAAATGGTCCAAATAAATATGGTGCTATTAATATTTCAGGGGATGATAATTATAAATTGGAATGGATGAACAATGTTGAAAAATGAAGAAGTTATAAAGGAATCAAAATTTATTTTTAAATCCGGAATTGGGCTCACGGTTTGGCCAAATTCATAAAAACTCACACATTACTCCATAAATGCTTGGGAAACCCTCAGAACAAAGAATGAATGGAAAATAAATGGAATTTAACTTTAGAATAAGTCATTTATGTGACAATTCTCCCCACCATGAAAAATTTCCACCCCATAAAGTCACATCAAGGACAAAGCAACAACCAAACCCAACTAAGACTTACCTAACTTTAAACAAGGCTACACTTACCTAACTTTAACTAATCCATTGGGCACTCTCCAGTCCCAAAGATTACCAAGAATGATGTTGGTAGCTAGATAGCTCCAAACAAGACTATCTACACCAAGCTAATACATAGATAAATGTATGTTACTGGTACAGGGGGACATAAATAAGCTCCACACCATAAGAGACAACCAATAATTTTTTTTTTCCGAGACAAAAACAGGACACTAATAGGGGAGGCCTGAACGGACTCCCTGGTACATAGGGTAGACTTCCATTCAAAATTTCTGAAGGAATATACATGAGAATCATAGTGGTTCTCCCCACCATAAGAACGAACCATCTTAACCGACTAGCATGTGTCGGCATAAAAAAAACCCAAAAATTTCAAGATTTGTGAAGGTCGCACGGTTAGTCCGCAAAGTTTATGAAACCGTGAACTAACTGTGCAGATCAATATTCCTGCATGCCTTCTAGGAACGTAGTCTCTCTTAATCGTTCACAAACCATGTGCTCAGCCTGTCTAGCCAAATTTCCAACCATTCTCCAAATACTCAATGGAAACCAAATGGGGAGGTAATGACATTGGGAGATGTCATGGGTATAAGGCCCTCCACCGATTTCCACCAAACGTGAAAAATAGAAGAAGGATAATGAAACCATAGGTTTAAACACTTAATATATTTCATATTTAGGATAGTACTTTGTACAAGGGTTTAAATGACCCTGTGATTTCCCTTGACTACGATCCATCTTCTCTCCGACACCTATGGCTGGAGCTAAAATGATTGAAGCATCTTCGGCCTCGTAGTTAGTCTTTGGAATCCCACTGAATGAGAATTCTTCTTTCGATGCCACCAAAAACTACACCGCAATCCCAGATAAGTTTTCCAGACATAACACATTCCAAACTCACTTTACCATATACTGATATTTCACTAAAACGAGGGCTAAGAAGATGCCCACACATCACACCATGTTTCTTCAGGTGAGAAACAATAGAAGTAAAGAACACCTACACTCACATTCCTCTAAAATGGATGATTTTGACATTTTTACAAGGGATAAATTCACCCAACAAAATAGGGACTCTCAGAGGATTTCACTACTTTCACCTATACAGTCAATCGAGCACATGACATCATAAGGCATCAATGAACATGACCATTGAGACTGATATAAACAATGCATGGAGAGGGACCTTATACAACATCCCCAAACAACACATAATTCTAAAAATAGGCCACAATATCTTCTCGTGGCCAGATTTCCCACACTGGTAATTTATTGTGAACTCTTTATTCTAAGAGACTACGAAGAACTCAGAGGCCCTCTTAGACACTATCTATACTGACAACCCCAGACAACATCCACCTTCGATGAATCAGGTATCTTAAGAAACTAAGGTCTCTTTTAACCATCCACGAGAACTCTTCCACAACAAGAGGATCCAAAAAACCAAGGATGTAAATGGTGTAGACTCATTCTACAAAGCTCAAGAAAAGATTCCTTACCTTGATCAACTGGAGGATTTTCCAATAACGAAACAATCTGAGTTTCACTTCAGTTGTGCACTAACCCTAAATGGGGGCGTACCTTATCCAAAGGGAGAACCCAAGGACCCAACCAAGATGGTCCATTGGTCAAAAAAAAAACCATAAACCATATCCAAACACATTAAGGTAACCACCATAAAGTTGTCCCAAAACATATCTTAGAGGAGACTACTAACCGGTCCTTCTACCCAGCTTACTAACCAAACATAAACCCAAAACGCAGTTCAAATAGGAGGGGTTATTGGACTAAAACAAACATCCCACAAAAACAACATTTTCAAAAACTCATAATACAAATCATCCCAAACTATTCATCAAGACATCATGTTTTTCTTTAAAAACATTTCTTTGAAAACAAACGGTTCAGCGGTAAGAGTATCGACCAATGGTACCCCATGGGCCTCACACATGAATGTTTTTGTGCCACACCAGACACCCTCCTCATATCCGTCCCAACACTCATCCAGTCATGCCATCAACCATCCATAGTCCCATATAACCCCATTCATGTGGTCTCTAATGGAAAAACCAAAGGTTAAAAGAAAAATTCTTTCCACTTTTCAAAACCAAAACGGTCAACCAACACATCCTTTTTTCTCATAACCGCTAACCACGAGATCAAAATCCAAACTCACATCTTACAAAAATTTTCAGAAAGTCACAACTATTTAAAAAATAACTCACTTTCAAGATATTCACATCAATTTCAAAACATCACATCCCATTAAAACACACTCTGATTGTCTAGAAAACTCTATTGGAAACACTTTTAAAAAACAACTTCAATATAGTTCCTGCTTTCAAAGAAGTGTAAGCACACCATTTTACATTTCAAAAAAATTATGAAAATTTAGTTCTTCCATTTCATAAACCAAACCATTCCCTCTTTATTTGAAAATCATTTCATAAAAACTTTACGCTTCTCAAAACAAAGTCACCTTAAAACCAGAGTGTTAAGATTTCAAAACTAAAGCACAAAACAATGCGAGAGGAAACTAGTTTCAGTGGGTGACTTGGAAATATAGTTGGAGGCCATATTCCCATCACATCATTGTCACAGAGAGTGTTATAAGGAGTATCCCCGGCTTCACATGGCTTTCTAGGCCCTGCGAGCTCACTGAGACCATTAACCCAACTCTCTTTTCATTTCCCCTAATCATCATCAAACCAAGAAAACCAAAGGAATCTGAAAGGTCCCGACTTCCCCTAGATACTTGAATCCTTTCTTGAGGTGTGGTGATCAGGCACACTACTCATAAAAGAAATTCCAAGTCCCAAAAATCCTAACTCCAGACTATCTCGACTGTTCCCCAAATAACATGACCCAATGAGAGAAAACCTCCTCTGATACCATTTTGTCACGAACCAGATCTGGTCACCATCAAACCGGCACCAAACCCGGCCCGTGCCAAGGCCTGAAGGGCGTTCTCGATCCCCACGGGATGGAACAAGTGCCCAGATATCATAAAATGATATTTGGGAACAATTTACCTAGGTTTATACACATTAAACAACAAACAAACTCAATAAAACGAATCTGGATTTTTCAACTAAAACCATCTTTTACAAAATTCAGAACCGAATTACATATTTTAAAACAACTCAACAAGACTATAAAAAAGGTACAAATTCAAAATTAAACATCCCAAGAACCCTCATGGCATGGGGCACTGCCTTCAATCAATCTCTACAAAACTTCACCACCAAGGACATGCTATAAACCCGAACCACTGGAACTAAAAACTGTATCCAAACGTGAAACAACAAAAAAACCAAATCTACTTACACCCAAGGGTGTATGTAGGGTGTGATAGAATTCCCAATAGGATACCAACACTAAGAGATTCTATGTGATAAACATTCAAAGACAAAAATCTTGCAAGTTTTCATAAACAGAAAATGCTAGTTACAATTTCTAAAAGATGAAACTAAAAAAACAGTTTTCAAGTGGGCTATCAGTAAGAATCAACACTTTTAAAAATAATGTCAACACTACTAAATTTTCTAGACAACTATACCGTATGCTGATGGTAAGTACAATGTAAATAATGAGCACAAGAAATAGGAAATAACCCCTAGGCACTAGCTCGTTCTGGTCCCAGGTATCTTGTATCTCGGTGAGAGTAACCATCACAATATCTGTTCTCATGAACGAGCCACTAGTAGGGAACATAACCATAACCTAGTGGTCCACAACCATCATCATTATAGTTTAGTTAGAGTTGTAAGTTTCAATCTTGCTATGTAAAACTGTGGCCAAACCCCATGGATTTACTAGCATACTAGTACACGTCCACCCACCTAGATACCCGGGTTTTCCCTTTGTGCTCAAACATGCTCAACAAGCAAAGTAATATATTTTTCACATGTAGATATCACTTACACATCACACATTAACCAAAAAAACCCATGTACATCACATAATTCACAAATTACACTTTTCATTCAAAAGAATTTTGAAATCAAACTCACACCAAAATAGCCCACAACACTTTTTTCATAACTTTCACAATCCAACACATCCTTTAACAATTTTATGAAGTCCCTAAAAATATGATAAACATCACATAACATAACTATTCAAATTTAAAATGGCTCATTTGAAAGTATAAACAATCCAAAATAGTTTTCCAATATGGTTTCACCTCTTACATAAATCATTAAACAACACAAAACTTTCATAAAACAATTCTAAATAGTGTACCAAAGATTTTTAAATAAAACCCATTTCAAAACCATATTTCAAGGACAAAATCAAACCAATAAAAATTCAAAACAGAATTGGAAGCCCCAAAAAAATTTATTAAACAACCCCCATGTGTTATACAAACACCTCAAACAATAGCACAAAAGATCCACATGGAACGCACACGTTTTGAAAATCACTTTCAAAAAGTACAATAAAATTTTACAACTTAAACCCTTAAAAAAACTCCTTTAGACCTAGGGGAACCCCAATAACCCACCAAATCAGAATATTCATACCAAACAAGATTTATTAAACCAAATTCAAATGTTATAAAACAATCCCAAACAATACCCAAAGGGTTACACATGAAAAACACTAAATTTTAAACTAAAATGAAACTATAAAAATAAATTCTTAACCAAATCCAACATAAATTTTTTTTTGCACCACATAGAACATATTATGAAAATTTATAATAAGTAATTCAAGAAAACTAACTCATCTAGAAATGATTACAGACAGAATCACCTTCCAGAAGTGTCAAATCCCTCAAAACTTGGTTTGAAACGTCAACCGCACAACCGCCGCACCAAAAGGAAGATAAATTCAGACCTATATCACAATATTTGACCACAAATACACCAAATTAAACCCTAGGATCAAACCCTAACTTCTGGAAATTTTATAACATAATGAAAGAGAGAGAAAACCCTAAGGGAAAAGGAAGAAACCAAGAAGGAATCACTTACCCAAAACAATCCTAAAGAAAACGACCCATAATCGACCAGAATCTGAATTTTAAAACAGATAAAAATTTAATGCATATTCTAAAAAGAATGATAAGGTCATGTAGGAATTATAATGGGGGAAAAAGAGTAAGAATAGAAAGAGTTATGAAAGGATCAATTTACCTCTCCAAATCTGGAAGATTTATGAAATGCAGAGAAGTTTAGACCATTTTCTCGAATCTATCGAGCTCCAAATTGTGGGAGGATGGAATGGGGGCGCGCCTTAGGTAAGTGGTCTCGGGTGAGAGTTGGAATCACCAAACAAATGCAAATAGTGAAGGAGATATTATATAATTAAATTTTATTTTTAATGCAGATAATGGGCCTTCAGGCAGGCCCAATTTCTTAAATAAAAACCCATATCCACCATGATTATGGATTTATAAATGGTCCAAATAAATATGGTGGTGTTAATATGTCAGGGGAGGAAAATTAGGAATTGGAATTGATGAAAAATGTTGAAATATGAAGATGTTATAAAGGAATCAAAATTTATTTTTAAATCTAGAATTGGGCTAACGGTATGGCCCAATTCATAAAAACTCACCCTTTCCTCCATAAATTCTTGGGGAACCCTCAAAACAAAGCATTAATGGAAAATAAATGGAATTTAAATTTAAAATAAGTCATTTATGTGACAATTATTGTGATATTAGATGATAAGTAATGGTGAAAATATATAAGAATATATCCTAAATAAACATAAAAAATTAGGCTGGGACAATAACCAAAATCACATGCCATTAAAGAATAATGTTGAGAATAATATGGAACGAATAAAAGCTGATAAAATTTATTCCATATAAATAATCGCATGAGAATGAAACATAATAATGAAAATCATACTAGTCAAATAATCACATGGATTATAAATAACTAATTTCATAATTAGGTAAAGGATAATGTGGTACATCATAAATATACCATCAAAGCCTCATCAAATATATCTACATAATGGGTAAGGCCTCATCCAAAACTCATTCTAGTTTGTTTCATGAGACCTAACAATGAATCGAGGTGTTATAGAATCCCCCACCAAAAAATAATTATTCCAATACATTCCTTATATGAAAAAGGTGAAACATAATCACATATACATTCATATAGATACTAGTATATGAAATGTAATTCATTTCCCCAATTAATAAACACAATAATAAATTATATAGAGTAATAAACAGAATGGTGTCAATATAATAAATCTCTAGAAAAATGATCATAAACCATTCAATAAAATATGTTAGATGGTAGCATAATAAATCATCCTCAATTAAGCATATTAAATTATCATAAGGGTTACCCACTAAAATAAAAGTATATCGTAATCATGTCACAAGGCATAACAAATCGTAGTATCATAAAGATGTCCAAAAAATAATGGATTTAAATCATAAATGGACTATAATATTTAAAAATATCCATATATGTTTATAATTTATATCCAATTGATGTGAAAATATACTTAAATATTATTTAAGAAATAATAGAAATGAACCGCTTCAATGTGGTTTTACGAAAAATATAAATGAGTCTTTAAAGTGGACGAATGCATGATAGATTGCATTAAACAAGAAATAAACTAAGATTTTTTTATGATAAATATTCTTATTGCATTAAAATAAGTATGGCTTAAAATATATTATGGAGTGTACTTGAATATGGGTATGAAATTGGGAAGTTATCTTTAATCGAACTTTCTTATCAGTAGGAATTGAAAAGGAAACCATATAATGTTTTTATTCTCGCATCAAAAAAAGAATAATTGAGATAGGAAAATATTTTTATAATATAAAAAATAATGAGGATTATATAAGATTAATTAAGAATAATATTGGGGTAAATAGATAGAAATTCCCACCTAAAAGAAAAATGTGATGTTTGGAGAGAATCCCTTACCTCATGTCTGTAGCTTTTCAGAATTTGTAATTAATGTCCCAGATAATAATATTAAATCCATTATTTTATTAAAAAACATATTATTCATGTGTTTAACTTTTTAAAAATATATTAAGTTAATTTATTTCATTTTTTATGAGTGATGAGATTCAATTTTGTCATTCCAGGTGCCTTCGTTTCATGATTTTATGATTGGTTCCCTTGAGTCTAATTATAGATGTTCTTGTAAAATGGTAGAAAAATAGTAAAAGTGGTATAATATTATATTTATACTCCTAAATAATTATAAATGGTCCTATATATCATATTTAATTTATATAATATATTGATTCATTAGATAAAATGATAATGATGAAGATTAGTTTATTTTTGTAAATTTTCCATTATGAAGAACTAGTTTTGTTTTGTTATATAATATTATTCTTATATACTGGTTAAAGAAAATTAAATAATTTTTAATCAATATATTATTATATTATTTAACCATAAAAATGTTTTTTTGACCAGATTTGAATGAGGAATTGAAAAATTAAAACTCGTCATCCACAGAGGCAGTAAATCGACACCCCACACACGATGTTTTTATTTTTATAATAAAATTAAAAGAGAAGATAATTGATGATGGATATACCATTACGAAAATAAAATTATATTATATGTATGATAATGCAGTTATCATGTCCCTTTTTATAGGGGATTTGGGGGAAGAATAATTAATGTAAATAAATTAAAAGTGAAAGAGGGAGGGTTTTACCTCTTGGGTGTCGACTCCTTGAAAACCTCTTTAAAGAACACGAAAATAGACATTGGTGAGATCAGAAATACTATAACATGGGAAGTTTTTGGGATTATAATTGGATACATTTTAAGACATAAACAAATCTCAAAATGTGTTAGGATAAGGGGTGGTGGGGGTGGTATTTTCTGTGCAAGAGAAGGGACTTTTAATATTATTTTATTCATATGTTTATTATTTTGGATCAAAACTATAATTAGTGTTGATTATTATGACTAAATAGAGAAAATAGGTCATGTTAATTTTGATTAATGGGTGATTATATCATCTGTGTCTCAATAATTCATTTATTTACATATAATATTAATTATCACAAATTACCATATTTCACAATTCATGATAAATTCAACTATTTTAGAAAAACACAAAAATTTACCCTAAATATTTTTCAATGTGTATATTTAGTCAACTCTAATATATAAAAATAATTTTTCAAATATGGGAAATATTTTTCTTAAATAAAATCATCATTTATTCAAAAAAAAAATATTTTAATATTATAACTAATTGTATGACACTTGGAAAAATTAATTATCGTCTCACAAAATGATATTATATTCATAAGATAATAAAATATTAATTTATGAATATATTTTGTGAAAATATATTTTCTTTTAAATAATTATATTTATTATAAAATTTTAAATATACATTTTTATTTCACAAATCACTAATACTTTATAATTTTTTAAAAAATTATTTACATATTCAGTGATAAAATATTTTATATTTTCATTCATAATATACCTTTTTTTATGTATACATATATATTTGAGGTTATTATTTTATAGGTCAGATTACTGTTCCTAATTGTCACATTTCTATTATAATGGTCATGTTAATATTTTATTGTATATCATGGTTTTAAACATAGTTTTGTGTGTAATATAATCCATCAAGGATATTAAATTCAAAATATACATACCATTAAATCTTGTGGTGATACACAAACAAACCCTAAATTAACCATAGATGATATTTTAAACCTTATATAAATATATTTCTTAAAGTATATATTTTTAAAACTTTTATATCATTTAATAAAATATTATTTATTTTTATATTACATTAATGTCAATTTTAACATTATTCATTACATTATGTTTTTGAAAAATCAATAAATCAAAAAAATTTAAAAAAACATTTTTAAAACTACACTAAAATGTAAATTTCATCTATAAATATCATAGATGAAATTAATTATGTAAAATTATATTTATTCAGTTATTTTTAATATAATATATTTGACATTCTAATTAATTAACCAATTAATGCATCATCATTTCACAAGCCATTAAGTTAATTATTTATTTCATAATAAATAAAAATGAATTATCATGACTAATATAAAAAATTTATCTTTTTAAAGTCTATTTATAGTTGAATATATTCTTGAGGTAACACCATATTAAAATACATAACTTGTTCTAAATAAACGTATGTCATCTTCCACTTTTCATTAAAATACAATACTATAAATGGTATAAAGTTAGCCAAGTGGCACCAAGAGCTCATAAAATTGGATGTGGGGTTATTTTTTATAACAATAACTCATCCAATAAAATTATAAATCTTGTTAAGGTAATTTTATAATATTTATAATATTATTTTTGCCCCTAATTAGATGACTTAACCTTAAACATGGTAATTAAAATTACTAAGGTCAATACCCATATTAGAGAAAAATAAAAGGGAAATATTTCATAAATTTGAAAGTTATAATTCCAAATATAGAATAAATTTTTCAAAAATAAAAAACACATAATTGGTTAATATTAATTTAAAATAAATCTAATAGATAGGGCTTGAATTTGGGGTTTTAATGTGGAAAGATGAAAAGTTTGAAATGATTTTATATACAAATCAAATAAAAAAGTATTTAAATAACCTTTATTTAATTAATATTTCTATTATTAATCTAATTTTTCATTAAAATCAATTTTAAATATAATTTACCATTATAAATTATTTATATGAAATGCCAATTTTAAATTACAATATAGTGATTTTTTACTATTCATCAGATAAATGAAACTTGTAAAAAATTGAAAAAAGTTCAACCAAAGTTATTTTTGATAATTCGATTTCAAAAATGAAGATTATTTATTCATTTAAAATTTATGAAAATGTCAAAATTTAGTTTTAAGAAATTTGTTCTATTAAAAGGTGGAAAAACAGCCTTTAGAAAAATATACCTTTTCATGAAAAAAACATTGATTTATATTTATATAATGTCTAAAAACAAATTAATAATTATATTGAATATATAATATTATAATATAATAATATGGTTAATATTATTCATTCACAAAAAGTTAATATCTAGGTTATAATACAATTTCATTGTTCCTTTATGTTGTGTGCTTTGTGTAATGGAAGATATCAAAGAGATTATGTTTAAAAAGATAAATACCATAAAATCATGGGGTGTTACAATTTCCTATATTTTCAATAGAATATATACCCAAAATATGAAATTAAACATCAATATTTAATGTTTGATAATTAAAAATTAATTTGTGGGAAACCCACATCAGAAATTGGGTTAATAAAACATCCTCTTAATAAGAGGGAAAAGGAAAATAAGATTGTCACCAAAAATTTAGGCTTCAGAATAATAAATTAAAATTGGAATGGGAAATCATAGAAAGTGGAGATAATTTTAACTATCATATTCTGATGGATAGTTATATAGAACATCATCATTAGAAATTTAAACAACACAATACCAAAAATATTGTGATTTGTTAAAAGAACATTGATTTATTGTTAAGAAAAGAAAAAGGATCACATTTTTTTTCAAAATACATTTCTTGAGTTGTAGAATTATTTTACTTTCCATATTTTTATATGACAAAACAGGTTCACATGATTTATTTTCATATTATATGCATATTATAATCCTTTGTTTGTGCATTGATCTATTTCTACTTCATTTCATACGTCATGAAATAAATGTTCATGATGGTTTTTTCGTACATAAATCACAGTCAATGAATCATAAGGTCATCATGTAATTTCTCCATCCTAAAAATAATTACCTAAACCAAAATAGTTGGCACAGGTTTTCCAATATGATAAATCTTACTTTATACTCAAAAAATAATATCCAATTTTCACCTTATTCCCTTCCATATGTAGTTACATTAGAACTCATTCAAAATTAATTATATCCAAATTCAAAGTATAAAAATTTAGAAAGAAGGTCACTAAATTTCCAAATTCAACATAACAATAGAATCCAAATAAATGTAGCTATTATTATCACATACAAAATATTTGGCCAGCTTTAAAACATTAATTAAAAGGTAATGATTCCAAATCATAAAAGAATAGGTATATACATACAATATTTATATATCTCATGATTTTTGTAACAAGAGGAACACAGATTAAATAGTTCTATAATCAAAATAAACCAGAAATTTAATCCTTGTACATCATTCTAAAACCATTGACTACAGTTCATCATCTTAAACCTTAATAGCTAATTACTTTCATATTTATTTTTTTGTCTCTTCATCATCTGTGGTATAAAAAATACATTTATAACCTTTATGATTCTAATCATTGACCAAAAACCAATCCACAATGTGAGAAACACAAATCATAGGGATATCATTCTAAAGAATCATTTATAGAATGTCTAAATCATGAAATATTCTTCTCATTATATGAGTTCATAGGCCTAACCAAGGTAATCCATTTCCATTTCCAAATCTATTGGATGTTATCCCATACATAGACTTATCCTAAAACATATTAATAGTGTTATGTTTTATAATCTAGGATTTGATTAATCTAGTTATCATGGTTTTTACTAAATTTCCTTTCATTCCAACAGTAACACACTGACCTGTGAAGATTGAAGTCGGTTCCTCTTTATTAAATATTATTGATTACAAGAAATAAAATAAACATGGACAAAATAGTTTATTATTCTTGTTAAACTAGATACATACATGAATAACATTTGAAATTGGGAATAGAAAATGAAAAATAATACTCAAAAAAATAAATAGCTTAGTATCCTTGAGATTTCTTCCATTAATTTATCTTTATATACCAGGGATAGAAAAAATAATAAGGGTTAACTTAAATGATCAGTAAGGGTTAAGTATAATGGAATCTAGTATGAATGAACTAGTTAAATAACTGTGATAGTTAAATAACTTATGTCTCAAAATAATAAAATAAAAATAGAAAACAAAATGCATATATAGATTTTTTCATAGGGAAAATATCTTGGATAATAATGACTAAATCCTAAAGGTAGTAAATGCATAATTAATGGATATCATGTATCTGGAACATGAACAAATACCATCAAGACCTTTCTAAATGCATTTTAACACTACTTGGTAAAAACCAACTAGGTTTTTCCAACATCATCTCAAATGTCAAGACCTTTTACAATACAGTCTAAAAACTACAAGGTACAATCCAATTAGGAGTATCCAATTAATATGTCTAATGAGACCTAATAATGCATCTAAACAATATAGAGTTCGCTACCATTACTTAATAATTCCAATATATTCTTCATATGAATGTCGGGAAGTATAAATAACAATAACATTAATATTAAGAACATGAATATGAAATATGAATACTTATAACATAAATCATAAATGATATCAAAATAGAACATACAAATTCAAAATATTTATAAAGCTGGAAATAAAATATGGTAAATTATATCATAAGATATAAACCAAATTAATAATAAAACCTTGAAAAGGGTGTTGATATTGATAAAAATACACTAATAAAGTCATTTAAAAATTATTGAGAAAATACCCCCTTTTTACTTTGAAGATCACTTATTTTTAAAACATTAGAAAATTATAAAAGAAATCATTTTCTTGTAAAATAATTAAGAATACTTTTAAAGGAATTTTAAAATCATAAAGGAATCATGATGGTGGGAAATTATCCCATTCCATATAAGTCCAAAAACATTTTTACTGTTTTTATTAAAAGAATCTAAACGAACATTAACTAGAAAATGAAAAAATATGTCATTTAAATATTTTTTTAAAAAGTAAAAAATCATCAAAAATTACATTTGACAACCATTATAGAATAGTGAAAAAATTTGAAAACATGTTTAGAAAACATGGATATGGAGGAGAAATTTTCCCTAGTGGAGACTTAAACAAATAAAATCCCAAATAACTATGATATTCTGAAACAAACCCTAAACACTTTGTAATTAGTTTAATCATATACCCTAAAACATAAAGTGGAACATTATATACCATGAGAATAGGTAGATTAATGATATTATATATAAGGGGATGTGTATACACCACTCAAAATAAATAATTGGTGAATAAGGTATGTATCCTAGAGAAATAAATGTTAAATAAGAATCTATTAAAATAAGATTATTAGAGTGGAATGTAATTTATATTAATCTATATTGGATTTAATAATTCTATTTACTTATATCATAACATTATTCATATTTATTATATCATATATTATCTTTTTATATTATTTTGTCTCCCGTTTGTTGATAATATTTTGTTACTAACCTTGTTTCTGAGGTTAACTACTTCATTTTCCTATGCATATTTTCTCATCAATGTATCATTATATTGAATAATATTTAAGTTCCAACATGTATATAATTATATTAATGGTATTGATATAATATTTAATCATTAGACACATTTTTAGATCCATTCTTGAATGTTGGATCTGGAAAATAAATTGCTTCACGTCAAGGATATGGTATGACGTACGTATGCACAAGTAACAGTATAATTACCTTAATGAGTGAATGGGTAAAGATGTTTAATATATATTAATAATTAAAAATTAAATATATTATCATATTTAGTATAAATATCCATTATTTCCATCATTATATTGGTCCATGAAATGTGGTGCTAAAAATTAGATTACTCCATGACATGGAGACGACAAGCCTTATACACACACATGTGGTGCTTTCATTTTTATAGGATGAATAAAAGGGGTAAATTGGTGGAATAATAATCATAAAAACATTAAATAATGTATATTATACTATATTTATTACCCTTAAATATAAAAAATCACAAAGAGGAAGTTTATGAAAAAATAAACTTGAGAGAGTTGTTAAAGATGATTACTACTTCTTTAGTGGGATTCCTTTGTAACTTTTTTATGTGATATAGGGTAGGTATTTTTGAAGAACCATAACCTATATAACATAAATAAATATTTTTATAAGATAATGTTATAGGTTTTTGTCAATATAGATGACCCAACATAGTGTGAGGGAGTGAGGTCGGAGGTGCCATTTTATATTTAAGGTGATGGGAACCTCAGAAATCCCCAAAATATTAAAATATACTATAAAAATATTAATGAAAAAGACATAAAAACATATATATGAGTATTGAAATATATTTTCAAAAATATATTATCCTTTTTGGTATTATTTAATTTTTTATTATTTTTAAATAATTTAATAAAATATTAATTTAATTAAAAATCATTATTGTCAACGTTAGTACTATTCATTTATTTTGACTTCAAATACAACATGACATTGTGTTAATTTTAAAATAATTCATTAAAACCTGTATATTTTATCTTATAGATCTATGAAATTTTTTATACAAATTTACTCATCCCAAATATATCAAATTAACACTTTTCAAACCAATTATTTTATTCTTCTGTTAATTAAATAAATACTATTTTTTTGAATGAAGATGCATTTAAGGTAATTATATAATTTATGAAATTTAAAAATAGATCTATATAACTAAAAAATATAATTAAGATCAAAATAGATATTTAGGCCTATTCATATCTTGATTTTGGTTCTATGTGGATAGATAATTGATATTAAATACAACGAGAGTTAATTTCTTTAACAATCGTAGATTTAAATAATATACATGTTATATTCAAGGGTAAGTGTCCATTAAACAACTATGAATCGATCAAATGGTGACAAGGGGCAAATAAACATTACATATATTTTTTAGAAAAGTTTTGGTCACATTCTCACACTTATAATTTGGTTTTAACCCTAATTTAATCTCTTTGACTCTTACACTCACAACAAGGATTTTTTTACATTGAGGGTCAATATTTTTTCTATAAAATGAAAAAAACTATAAAAGAATCATGAATGATATTTTCATCCTTAGATAAATAGTTTGGCATAATTTTAATTTTTTACATTTTATATCATTTAATAAAATATTGTTTATATTAATATAACAATAATATCAATTTTGACACTATTTGTTACATTGAATTTTACAAATATCAATAAAAAATATATCTTCAAACCAAATCTTTTAAAACATCACCAACATTTAAAATATATCTATTAAATTATTTAATGTCACTAATTATTTAAAAATATATTTATTTTGATATATTCAATATCATTTATTTGATATTTCTATTTATTAAATAATTATTACAACAACATTTTCCAATCCATTAAGTTAATTATTTATTTACAAAAAATTTAAAATAAATTATCTAGATTAAGATAAAAAATTTATAATTCAAAATACTATTTATATTCAAATATATCCTCCAGGTAACCCCATAGTAAAATATTTAACTTGTTCAAAACAAAAGAATGATATCTTTTACATTTCATTAAAAAACACTATAACTGGCATATATTCATCGAATTTGTTCCAAAATCTCATAAAATCACCCCTCATATGATTATGGTCAACAATTACAAATCAAATAATATTAGGAAAAGTGTTAGGGTAATTTTATAATATTTATACAATTATTTTTACAATTAAATACCTGATTTACCTTTAACTATAGTAATTAAAATCAATAATGTTTCTATTCATATTAGCTAAAAATTAAAGGGACCTATTTTATAATTATTAATATTCTGATTCCAAATATTTAATATATTTTTTAAAATTCAAAAAAATGAATTTTCTAAAATTAATTTAAAATTAACCATTAAGACGAGGCGTAAAACCGTTGTTTTAATGTGAAAACCTAGAAATAGTTGAAATGATTTTGTATTAAAATATATATATATATATAAAAGATTAAAATGACATTTATTGAATAAATTTATGTATCATTGATATATTTTTATATTAAAAAAATTAGAATATAATTAAACATTTTAAATTATTTAGATGAAACTTCATTTTTTAATTAAAATGTAATAATGTTTTAGTATTGATCAAAAAATTAAACGTATTAGAAAAATAAAATCATTAAAAGAAAGAAAATTATGATATCCATATTTCAAAAATGACGTTTTTTTCAAATATAATTTATAAAAATGTAGAAAAAATTAAAGTGCTCCATAAAAAAGATAAAAAAATACCATTTGGAAAATATAGCTTTATGCAAAAAATAGGGGTATTTATATCATGACTAGAAAACAGATAATATTAATGTTAAAATTTATATTAAACATATAATATATAAATTTAATAATGTCATTACTAATATTTATTCTATCTAGTTAAACATATATTTTTTTAATATTTCATTATTTGTTGAAGTTGGGGGTTATGTGCCAAGTAATCTATTGAAGAGATTAAATTTAAAAAGCCACAGATCACAAAATCAGAGGGATGTTTCACATGTTGTTTTATATGAACACAATGAAAATAAATTTTGTTATGGTTATTGTATGGATCTTCTCCTATAATTCTATGAAATTTAGGAAGTTATTGAATGAATACAAATTTTATTTCAAAATAAGAAAGTTCCTCTAAGTATTCCAATTTTTTCTATTTATTATCTATATATGATTCTGAAAATTTCTTAATAGTTCTCTGGTATTCTAGGTTTTTTATGTTCAACATGATATATTTCTTTAGTTATTATGTTTACACTAATATTTCTATGCTTTATACCAATTTAAATTAATTTATTCATTAATTGGATCATCAATTAGGTTCCCATATTTCATATTTCTTATTTACCTATCTATAGAGTGACATATTTGATCAATTTATGAGCCTAGGGGATGTAAATTATTATTTAAATTCCCAAAAATAAAAAAAAACATGTTTATCAATATAAAAATTCTTAGGAAACAACCCCTAAAATGGAAATAATAGAATAGGTATGGAGATTTATCAGGAATCTCTATTCAAGATTTATACCCCAAGAATATTTTAATAGAAATTATTAAGGTTGTCTCACGTGGAGGTTGAGATTAAGCTCAAATTTTCAAATTTTATTTATTTTTGAAACATTTTAATAGAGGTGTTGAAAATGATGAATGGGGGACTTGTTTTTTAATTTTGATAAAAATAAGAAGACACAAATAGTCAAAGTAAATTTATTAAATAATGAATTTTAAATTGGGAATTATGTAAATAGGTAAAATAAAATGGTTGTGAACAGATTTTAACTTTTGGATACCACATTCTTCATTAACAATATATGGTTATACAATTTTAATTCTATATAGTACACTTGAAAAACATAGAGTGTACACCTAATAATTCATGAAATGTGAGTGTTATCCTCCTTTTAGTGTGATCTAATTACTTAATAACCTATAAGAAATTAAATAGAATTTAATTCACAATTTTATTCAATCAAAACCATGATTAAGAATTTTAAACAAAAAAAATACAATACTTCAACATAAAGATAAACTAGTCATCATTTCACAATAAATAATTACAACTACATAAATTATAATATCAATAAAGATAAATCTAAATAAAATTAGAGAATTGTTTTATTCTAGAATATAAGTAGGTAAGTGAGTGGATCAATAAAGTCTAACCCTTTGAGTGACTTCAAAGTCGGTGGTTCTTAGAGGAGATCTAATTCTATTCTAGTGGTGTTTGGAAGATAAAAGATAGATGTATGTAATTTTTCCCATCATGAAGTTGTGGTTAATAGATTGGGTGAGTGCCCAATTCACTTCCATTTGAATCAGATACATAGATGCATCGACTACATGTGTTCCGCTACATGGTTGTATTGTCTATGTTGATAGATCAACTACATGGAGAGATCAAATTTGTTAGAAATCCGTTATGTGGCTGGATTAGCAACGTGAATAATTATCTATGTGACCAATAAGATATTTGGCTTGATCGACTATGTGAAATAGCTATGTGGGCAATTTTGATACATGGAGAATTCAACTTTGTTAGGAATTTGGATACTTGGGGAATTTAGAAATGTGGTGAACATGGAAACTTCATGAATTCATCAATTTAAATTTCATTCCTTTCTGAAAATAAAAATATTAAAAAGGTACGTCAGGGATTTTGGCTAAGTGGAGCTTAAAAAAATATGAAATCGCATATGTGGAGATTTTTTCTTGTTGGGTAAAAATAACCAAGCAAGTCTTCAATCCGTGAGAATCAAGGGCCTTCAGATTAAGAATTGATAGAATAATTATAATATTTATTTTCTAAGATGGTTGATGCTATAAATACCTCCTTGCATGTGAATATTAATGACACCAACAATGTTTGGCATAAATAATATTGTAATCTGGAAAATTTGATCTTCCTATGTCTGTGGAATTGAAAACGTTTTTCCCTTCCTTAACCCATTAATTAGTGCATTATATTGAAGATGAACATTAAAAAACCCTTCCCTTAGAGTTTTGGAACCCTTCTTCTAATGGATCAAGTTCTATTGTGGTCGTCCTATCTAGTGTGAACCACCAATTTTGGTGTAGCGCATCATGTGGAGAATCATTCTTCCAGGAAAAGGATTCATTGCTTCTCTAATTTATTTTTTTTCAATAATAAAGTTATAATGTTTATCCATTGGTATAGAAATGAAATTATTCTAATAATAATTAAACCATATTAACAATGAATTGGTTGTAGATATGACATTTTTTATTGTTTTAGTGTGATAGCATTCTTCCACTGTATTATATAGATGGTGTTATGTCTATTCTATGACAGATTATCCTATTATTTTTAGGATATTTATTTTCATGATGTTGTTGATGAAATTTAGTAATAAATTTAATGCTCAAATTATTTAAATTATAAATATTTTTCTGGGGAGTAAAAATTTAATTTTAATGAGTCTGATGTTTCTAATAATTTGATGTCACAACCCATCCCTTGGGGCCCGTACCGTGACTACCCCAAGCCTGCCTCTCGAAGGATATGGGATAGAGACTAGCACCAAAGGCATCAAATTGCATGTGAAAGTTATTCTCCATAGTACATGTGCAGACACACACACCCAACCACACCCCAACACACTGAAGATGGGAAACAAGTACCACTAGAATAAGCTGAGTGCAAGTACAACCGAAAGTAAGTGGGCCAGAATACAAACCCAACATGAACTGAAAATAGTAAGTAAAAAAAGAAATCTCTGATGGAAAACCACTAAAAACCCCACCTAATCTGGAGATTAGTGATTCTATTTGAAGCCTAAGTAGTATGTCCTATCCTCCTGGTCATACTGGGCCCCACCTAGACTTAGGGTACCATGTCCATCATCATGGAGTCCTCCTATCTCTTCTCAATAAGCACCCATGTCATAAGGTCAATCGTCTTTACTAAACAAAAAATGTGTAGGTGAAGCCCGTGAATTGGTGAGTAATACAGTACTCATTAGGGACCCCCAAAATAAAAAGGAAATAATACACATCAGTTCCTCAAAGTAAAACAAGAAACAAAAGACAGCTCAAACCAAGTATATTCTGAGGTCGTAATAGTAACATCACTACTCACATCATTGAACACCTTGGATGCTAGATAACTCCTCCTCTGTGTTGTACTATGGACCTATTGGGTCACATAGAGACACATCCCACTATCCTTGAATTGTTGTGGTACTCATCCCTGATGAGTATTGTGGGTATGTTGGGTCACACAGAGCCACTCCCCAACGTAGGCATAACGGGTCACACAGAGTCACTTTCCACCTTGGATAAAATTAGGTACTTATCTAGTTGATTATCATTGTCCTTCCGGGTCACACGGAGTCTCTCCCCATCATGGGGATGCAGGGTCACACATAGCTGCTTCCCACTAGGCCATCGTCGAGCAGTCTTCATGTCTCAGCCAACCGCAAGGTTCCATACGTAGCCTGTTTGGGAGAACCTCTCCTCTGGCCATTAGTTAACTCTTTTTTTCCATTAACATCACCAAAAGGAATGCCTAAAAATACACCTCCTCAAGAGGGTCCCAACGCCGCAAAATTCTCGTCAATTGTATGCATGGTTTGCAAGATACAAGCATTTTAGTAATATGGGTGCCGGTTGTGATGGGGATCGGTCCGATCCGATCAGACCAACCAGACCATCCAACATGGGGGTTCCACATACCCCGGTTCATTCTGACAGACCCGACCTGACCTTCTGTGAGTCTGGGACGGTCTGGTCTAGCCTGGCCACCAGGCCAGGTCTAATAGGCCTTACTGGACCCAACCCAGTTGGAAGAGGGTCCAGTACGCCAGGTCGTTCGGTGACCTGGCCTAGTCCAGCCCGGCCTGAAGAGGGGGTTGGTCCGGCCCACCAATGCAGTTTTGACCTGCTAGGGGTGGGTCCGACCCATCAGCACGATCCGACCCATTGGGGGTTCATGCCGCGTCCAGTCTGCCTAACTGGACACTACTGGAAGCCTCATTCGTGCCCTGCCATCATCCCACTGGTCTCTGTGGGGAACCTACTCTACCGCGGTCAAGAGACCATGGCACGTTGTGTGTGACACAGCTCGGTGCCACATCTATAGGTCTCTAACATAGTCGAGTGACTGCGTCTGCCACCTCTAGCCGTCGGCTCTGCTGGCGGATTCTCCTGCTGCCTAGTGGTCTGGTCCGGCTGCTGACTTATGTTCGGCATTCCTATGAGGTGAGCCACCTCCCACCCAAAGTCTCAATGGTGGACCTCTTCCAGCAGTCACCGTAGGTCCTCTCTTCCTGACACTTGCACCTTCGTTCTCTAGGTAATGTCTTTTCCACCGCAACTTTCTCAAAACTGACTTATCGTCGATCCATGAGTTTGGCCATGAAGAACACCCATGGAAGAGAAGTTCGGTATTTGTTCATGTCGGCATGTGGCCTCCGAGTTAGAAATTAAAAATACAAGGGAGGTCTGCCGATTTTTATTTGAAAAACAAAGATAATTAAATATTGGATAAAGAAAACCCAATGAAGTCACCCTCCTACAAGAACGGAAGATCTGCGGATTAACCTGTTCGTGGGTTAATCCTCTTTCATTGTTTATAAATAATAATGAGGAAACATTAAAATAATATAACCCCTACCTCGTGATGTTTTTTGTCACGTGTTCATCCTCGCGAGGTTGAGATATTGGTGTCGCTTCTCGGTTCTGATATTCAAAAGCTATCAAATAAGGAGAAGTTCGAACGACGTTCTTCGTTCCTTTCTGTGGTGGAAGTCTATCCGAGGTTCTCCATAGAATCCCCAAATTTCCTTAATCCATATTTTCCAAGCTCATCAGATTAAAAATAATAGTATTTTACAATGTTCTAATAATGATGTGGTTTCACATCGTTTGGTTGAAACAGTGTCGATGTAACTCGCCATTAAAGCGTCGTTATGTTGCGAGTTTAACTAGCCATTAATGAGCCTCATTGATGTGCATCATCTATGACATGTCGCTACCCCACAACATCTCCATCCACCACTCCAATGGGAGAAATAAAATAAAATAATTCATTCAAATTATTTGATTAATTTTTTCAAAAAGATTGAAAAATAACTTTTCTGCTCGACCCTTGTCGGCCGAAGTTATGTCATTCCTAGGAGAATCTCGTAGTTCTGAATTTAGCAGCGCCCTTAGATTTTTATTCCGAGAGACTATTCAGAGGACAGAAAAATGCACTCTCACATTTACTAAATGTACATTAAAAAAGTTCCAAATTCCATATCGGGCACTATAGACCTCAGAATCTAGTGTCGTCTAATTTTTTGGCCTTGAAATAATTCCATATAAATAAAAAAATTATTTAGAAATTCCAAGATGTTACATTCTCCCTACCATAGTTCTCTACATGCTTAAAGCCAAAACTACAACTAAACAAAAAATATGGGGGTACTGAGCATGAATCTAATCCTCCTTCTCCCATGTGCTCTCCTAGAGATTATCATGCTTCCATCAAACACACTATAGATAAATCGACCACCCATGTAGGATCCACTCCTTTCGATCCTCTATCTCCACTAGGAACTCTGCAAATGTCACCCCATCATCGATGTCTAGCCCTGCCCTGTCGATGCCGTGTGAGGGATCAAGCACATATCTCCTAAACTAAGACACATGGAAAACATCATGCACCTGGTGCATCTTTGAGTGAAGATCTAGGTGGTACGCTACCTCTAAAACTCTGTCTAGGATCTGAAAAGGTCCAATGCACCTCAGAGATAGTTTTCCACCCCAGCCAAATCTCTGCAATCCTCACAGGGGTGAGACACGAAGGAACACATGATCTCCCTCCTTTAACTCCAAGGTTCCCCGTATCCTATTGGAATATGACTTATGCCTACTCTGTGCAGTTCTCATCCACTCTTAGATTATGTTCACATTCTCGGTGGTAGCCCATACCAACTCTGGGCCCATAAGTGCTAGATCTCCTGGGTCTGTCCAACATATGGGTGATCTGCAAGGCCGCTCATACAAGGCCTCAAACGGTGCCATACCAATGGTGGAGTGATAGATTTTGTTGTATAAAAAATCCACTTTTATTAAGTGGTCCTCCAAACCATGACCATAGTCTAAGACGCAAACATGAAGCATGTCCTCCATGGTTTGTATCTTCTACTCCGTCAGACCATCTATCTTGGGATGAAAAGTTGTAGTCAAGTGTAGCTACATCTCAAAAACCTCCTATAATCCCTTCCACAACAGAGATGTAAAGCAAGAATTGTGATATGATACGATCATCGAAGGCACCCCGTGAAGCCACACTATCTCCCAGACATGGAGACGTCCTAATCCCTCAACTGTCCCCTGCTCTCAGGTGGGTAAGAAATGTTCCGACTTGGTGAGTCAGTAAATGATCACCCAAAGGGAATCATGGACCATGGATGTATGTGGTAGACCTGTCATGATATCAATGGAGACAACATACAACTTCCATTTTGGTACCTCAAGTCGCTGAGCTATGCCTGCCAGTACCTAATGTTCGGCCTTCACTTGCTGACAAGTGAGGCATTAAGATACTAACTCTACCACAACTTTCGTCATCCCTGGCCAGCAGCACTAACGCCGAAGGTCCTGGTAAATCTTCACGACACCCAAATTTACCAGCAAATGGGATGTGTGGAACTCCTTCAACACCTCCTCTTATAGAATCACTGGTACCATGGTGCATCTTCTAAAGAGGATGATGTGCACCCCACCTTATGAAAAAAATTTCAGGAGACTGCCCTAAGGATATTTGAGCATGTCAGGCCTCACAGTCAACGTCCCCAAGCTGAGCCTCCCAAACATGCTGAAGGAGTTGGGGAGTGATAGTGCTAGACTAGAGGTAAGGTACACCATCTCTACCCATAAAATATATATGCAACACGACTAGCAATGTTGTTTCCACACTCAACTACTACAGTCCAGACCTCCTACTTAGTGTGACTGCTACCACATTTTCATTACCATGAGTGTTGACTATCTCAAAGTCGTAGTCTAAGAAGAAAACTAGCCATCGCTATTGTCTAATGTTTCGGTCCTTATGTGAGAATATATATATGAGACTCTTATGATTAGATTAAATAGTAAATTGTTCACCCATCATGTAGTACTGCCACATCTTCAGTGCAAAGACCATTGCTGCTCACTCCAGGTCATGAGTAACATAGTCCTACTCATGTTGTCCCAACTACTGTGAGCCATAGGTGATCACCGCTAACTCCAGAATCATGACACAACCTAGCATGATCTATGATGCATCGTAGTAGACTACATACCCAGTGCCCTTCTATGGTAGTCTAATGATGAGGTCACTAGTCAGTCCCTACCTCAGCTCCTGGAATCTATGCTATCATTTCTCCAACCACACGAGAATTTGTACCTTATGTGTTAATTCCAAAAGGGTTCTTATACTCTGGAGAATTTTTCCATGAACCTCCAATAGTAACCATCCATACCCATGAATCTCCACACCTCAGTCAAGCTCATGGGCTTCTCCCAAGAAAGAGTCACCTATTTCTTCACCAGATCTACTGTACCTCTAGCCTCTCAGATGACATGTCCCATAAAGTGTACCTCCCGTCTCCAGGACTGACACTTCGAGAGCTTACCATAGTGTTGGGGTTCTCAGAGTGCATCCAAGACTATCTGTAGGAGTATATCATGCAGCTCCTCCAATGCTAAATACACCAAGATGTCATCGATGAAGACCACAACAAAGATGTCAAGGTAGGGCTGGAAGATCATGTTTATGATCCCTAAGAACACTAGTAAAATGATTGTCAAACCAAAGGGCATCACCTGAAACTCATAGTGGTCATAACGGCACCAGAAGGCTGCTTTCGATACATCCTTGTCCCATATCCGAAGATGGTGATAGCCTGATCTGGGGTGTATCTTTGAGAACAACTTTTCTCTCTTTAGCTGGTCGAAGAAGTCATGAATTCTCGTCAGTGGGTACCTATTCTTCATAGTCTCCTGGTTTATGATTCTGAAGTCCACGCCCAACCCCAAACTCCCATCTTTCATTTTGGAAATGAAACATTGGGGTTGTCCATGGTGAAACAATGGGTCTTATGAACCCCTTATCTTGTAGGTCCTCTAGTTATTCCCTCAACTCACGGAGCTCTACAGGATCCATTCAATATTTCGGAGATGATATATGTGCCATCCCGGGGTACATGTTGATACAAAAGTCTACCTCTCTACTTGAAGGTAACCTTGGTACCTCATAAAGAAAAAAATATGCATACTCATCCACCACTAAAGGATAACTTTGACAACTCTCCTCCACTTCACCGAGGGTGAGGCTTTCCATCCAGTGAGTTATTAGATGTACCCTCCTCCTAGAAAGTCCATCTTGTGCTGCAAAGGTTTCCTTCTCACAAGTGAAGGAAAAACTAGTTCCACCATCACAGATACACCACACTTTGCACCTAAAATAATCGATCTGATCATGTACTGTGGATAGCCAGTCCATACCCAAGATGACATCATAAGGCTTCTACACTTCTACTAGGAGATCCTAGCCGAATCTCTCACCTCATAGTGTGAGCTCACACTATTTTCACCAATGTGTAATCGTCAAATCATCCCTTGTAAGAGACTTTAATCGTACGGATCGAGCCAACGGATCCATCGGAATCCCTGAGCTCCAAAAAAGTGTCATGGAAATGAACGAGTGACTATAAAATATGTCCATAACAACTACATCTAGGGTGTAATAGACACAGATCATACCCTTAATTATCTCTGGATCACATCGGTCATAAGCGTATACTTCTTGGAGCTGAGCTCTCCCTTGTTCACCAACTCCTCGAAGTCAGTGTGGACAACCTGAGGGTGGTGGAGTTAAAACCGAAAATTGTCTCCCACTATATGTTGCTCGAACAACTCCCATACCATGTCTGCTGCCCTGTGTACCTCCTTGCTCGAACAACTTACACTGTCTCAGCGGCCCCTCAACAATTTTCTGGTCATCCATATAGGAGGTTGGGCGGTCACGTGCCATTTGTCCTTGTGAGCTACATGAAAATAAAATCTTTTCCCTATTCTAACTCGCTTGGGCCTGGTATCCACACACTACCACCCCTGAGTCCTAGGTTTATTCTTTGAAAGACCTGGCCCGCTTGGCCCACACTTCTGATGTCTACTGCCTGCCGATGAATCTGATGCCAGGGGACTACAGGAAATTGAAATTTCTAGTGCCAAATCTACCAAGAATGTCTCTAACAGAAGGGTTCACTCATGCTCCCCGGCCTGGGTAGGGATTCTGAGAGACACCACCCAAGCCCTAATATCCTACCTCTGTCCCAGATCAATGGATCGATCCATGAATAAAGGGTCTCGCAACATCTCTATGGTGTAGCGGGAAAGCTCCACAAACCTCCCTGAGTACTCACCCACTGTCATGTTGCCCTTCTATAGGTGAAGCGGCTCTTGAATGTGCACATAGCATAATTTCAAGGGGAAAAATGCTTCCTATAAAATCCTCTCGATGTCATCCCATGGGAGGGTCGCCTCATAATGAGTCTGGATAGTCAAGATACACCATCTCCCTATTGAGCCCAGTAGAAGGCTCACCACCAAGATCACTATCTATTTACACGGTGTCCTCAATAATAGGAAGACCCTCGTCACAGCCTCCAGCCAGTTCTAAGTGACCGGAGGATCCATGTCTCCCCTAAACCTTGGTGGTCTCTGTCTTTGAAGCTCGTGTATTGAACTGAGCCTAAGAACACCCTCTTCTAGAACCACTAAAAGTATATGCTCAACATCGGGTGGTGGTAGCACTGGTTCACCACCCGATGGGTCCATCTTTATAACTGAACCCTAAATGGATGCATCATCACTATGCTAGATATCCTCACAACCCTGTATTGAGATCCTGGCTGGTCTTCCACATGGAGGCATCCTGAGATTGATCAATATGTACCATTGTCAGGAGGTTATACCTTTGAGCTGGCTCTTATTAAAAAATAATGAGACATTTATGAAACGAGTGTTTTCATGTATTGAGCCGAAAATAGATTTCAAGTTCATGGTGTAAGGATATGCCAGCCATCACACCAATATTGGACTCCCCGAATCTGAAAGTTCAACTCGCAACACTAAACACTGTTTCCTGAATACAAAACATAGAATCCCAGTCTTTGAGGGGGAACCTATTCCCCTCTGGTACCACTTTTTCACGACCCATACCTCGGGGCCCATACTATGACTACCCCAAGCCCTTCTCTCAAAGGCCAGATGATGGATAATAGCACCGAAGGAGCCAACCTGCAGGTGGGAGGAATTTTCCTAAGTACCTGTACATGAAAACACACCTAACCACATCCCAACAAACTAAAGAGGGGAAACAAGTATCACTGAAACAAGCGGACTGAAAGTACAACTAAATGGAAGTGGGCCAGAATACAAACCCAACAAGTACTGAAAATATCAAGTACTGAAAGGAAACTCTTATGTCCATCTACAAAAAATCCCCACCTTGTCGGGAGAGTATTGAAGCTACTGGATTCTGAATTAGTACATCATGTCTGCCTGGTTTTACCGGTCCTCGCCTAGTCCTAGGCCACCAAGTCCACTGTCATGTAATCCGTTAATCATGTCTCTATGAGCACCCCTATCATAATATCGATCGCCTTCACCAGACAAAACATGTGAAGGAGAATTCCATGCAGTGGTGAGTAACATAGTACTCAGTAGGGACTTAAAAAGAAAATTGAAGGAACACACAGAAATTCCTCAATGTAGAACACAAAACACAAGACAACTCACACCAGGTATATTCTAGGGTAGTGAATGTAGAATCAAGAGACACATCATCAAACACCTCAACTATTGGAGAACTCCCCCCCATTGAATAATGTGGGCCTTATAGTTCACACTGGGACACTTCCCAATAACCTTGAACTACTTTGGTACTCATCCCTGATGAGTATCATGGATATTCTAGGTCACATATAGCCTCTCCCCACCGTGGGCCTTCCGAGTCACACAGAGCCGCTTCCCACCTTGGCTGAACTAAGGTACTCCTCCTGTCGAGTACCATGGGTCTGTCAAGTAATAAAGTGCCTCTCCCCATAGTGGTCATGCATGATCATAGAAATCATCTTTCCATTGGGCCATCATCGAGCGGTCTTCTTGTCTCAGCCAACCGCAGGGTTCCATACATAGCTCACTTGGGAGAATAGTTCCTCAATCCATTCTTCACCTCTGGGAATCCATGAATGTCACCACAAGGAATGACGAAATATCCACCACCTGGGGAGGTTCCAAACGCTGTAAATGGAATGTCAATCGGACGTGTGTTTTTCAAGATATAGGTGTTTTAGTAACTAGGGGGCCGGATGCAATGGCGCTCAATCCAATCATGTCAAACCAATAAGAAGAAAATGTCTTGGGGGTTCCATATACCAAGTTTATTATTACGGAACCGACCTGACATGGTGCGGGTCAGGGTCGATCTTGTCCGGCATGGCCAGTGGGCTTGATAGAATAGGCCTCACTAGAGCCGGCCTAGTTGGCAGAGTGTCCAACCTTCTAGGTCATCTGGCAACCCATCCTAGTCCGGCCTAGCCCGTAGAGGGTGTGGGTCCGGCCCGCCAGTGCGCGTTCAACTAGCAAGGTGCGGGTTTGTCCCATGGGCACAGTCCAAACCACTGGGCTTGGGTCCGGCAAGCTGGAAAGTGAGACCGACCCGACCTGGTGAGTTATGAGTCTAGTCCACGGAGCGGGTCCATTATGTTGGGGGTTCGTGCCCCGTCCGGCCCTCAAGAGACGGACCGGTCTACCTCTCTTGACATAGATGAGATATGCGTCCATGCCCCGCCTTGCCCCACGAGGCGCCTCCTCCCCCAGGGTCAAGTGACTGTGGCCCATCACGCGGGATGCGGCTTGGTGCCACGTCTACAGGTCTCTAATACGGTCAGCTGACCACGTCCGTCACCTCTAGCTCTCGGCTCGTCTCGAGGCTTCTCCTACTGCATTGAGGCCTGGTCGGTCCATAGCCTTCCATCCGACGTGCCATCCTGGTGTGCTACCTCCCACCCATGGTCGCCTCCATGGGCCACTATCGTAGTTGCTCATGCCAAAGCCGGCACTGGTTCACTAATGGATTCTTTTGCGGACCACCATGTCTGCACCAGTGGTCCGCTCTTTGTGTTTCTTTCACCCACATTCTCCATGGAACGTCTTCTCCACTGTGAGAGTCTCAAAATTGACTTGTTTTCTCTTCAAGTGTTTTTCAATGAAGAAAACCCAAGGAAGTGGGGCTCAGGCCTTGTTCGTGTCGGCCCGTTCCCTCCATGTTAGATGTTAACAAAACAAGGGTGGTCTGGAGATTTTAATTTGAACAAAAAAATAATTAAATCCCAGATAAAGAAACCACAAATAAGTCACTCTCCCCCAAGAATGCATGGTCCAGGGATTAACCTAATCGTGGGTTAATCCGCATTCATCGTTTAGAAATAAGAACGGGCAAACTTTAAAATCAAATAACTGTAACCTATTGAATTTCATTGTCGCACGTTTGTCCTCGAAGGGTTGAGTCCTCAGTGTCGCTTCTCGGTTTCTATATTCGAAAGGTTTCGATGAAGGATAAGTTCTGTCGGTGTTATTCTTTCTACGCCGATGTGGAAGTCCATCAGAGGTTTACTAGAGATTCCTCTAATTTCTTTAATCAATATTTTCCAAGCATGTCAAATTATAAATTGGAGCATGTCACAGCGTTCCTATAAAGATGTGGTGTCATGTCATTACATTGAAACACTATCTCTATTACTCATCATTAAAGCATCATTACATTGTAATTTTAATAAGACATTAATGAGCATCATTGATGTGCATTGTTGCCACCCTATCACTACCCCACAGTGTCGCCATCCTCCACTCCTATGGGAGAAAAAATTAAATAATTCATTTTTATTATTTTCTTATTTTTCTCAAATTTTTTGAAAAATAACATTTATTCTCAACCCGTTCTGGAAGAAATTAAGTCATTTCTAGGTGAATCCCAGCTTTTTAAATTTAATGGTGCCCTTAGATTTTTGAACTGATTGATGGTTCCAAATATAGAAAATCTCAGTCACACGTAAACTGAAAAAACATTAATAAAAGTTAAAAATTCAGTTCTAGGCTCTCCAAACCTTAGAATCACCTACCCTTGAAATTTGTAGCCTTCAAATATTTCCATATAAATAATAAAAATTACAGATAAATTATGAAACATTACATTTTATAATAATAAAATTGATGTGATGTCAATTATTAATTTAATTTTATATTCCATGATAATATAGTTTATATATAATTTGATATATGTAATTTTATTTTTTAGGGTTTTGGTAATAATGAAATGGAAGGTTAATGAGATTTCTACTTATCAATGTCTAGTGAAAGTGTTTTTTAGGAAATGACAGATATTATATTTTGGTATCTTGTTACAGCTTAATGCCTTATGTTTCCCATAGTTGGAACCATTGAATAGTTTATTGGTTAATTCAATAAAATATATGACTGGTAGTTTGTATTATAAACTTTTTAGGGCATGAGCTCCCCATCTCCATGAAAAGGTCGACCACCTTATGTTTGGAGCTGTAAGAGCTCATTTATGTGTGAATAATGTATAAATTAGTTTTTAGACCTATATTTCCATGTTTTCTATGCCTTTTTATTTCTTGTTTCTATTTTGATGTGATATAGATGTGATCTATGATATTCAATGTGATATGGGTTGGGGAGGCCCATATGTGATATGAGATTGAGATGAATGTTTCTAGGATGGTTGATGTGATGTGTGTTGGGAGGACTGAATGATGTGTTAGTAGTTAATGCATGTGATGGTGATATTCATTGGTATATTCTAGTTGGTGTTAGGGAAAACAACACAAATGATGGAACAACATGAATATGGTCATACATGTTGATGTTATAGAGATGGATGCATTATTGGAATGAGTGTAAGTCCCATAGAATCTATAATATATAAAATTAAAATTAAATTTATTCATATAAATATTATCTAATACAATTAACATTTATTTTATCCCATTTTACATGAAAAACTATGTTTTTTTATAATACACTCAACATCAATTTGAAACAAAACATGTCATTAATTAAAATAATATTATTTCATATGATAGCTATTGCATAACCATTAGGGTGGATGGTATGAATATGAACAAATAAACCATGAACTCTTATTATTTATATTTATATATAAAATGGATTTGTTGGTTAACAATTAATTACAAATGAAAATAAAAAAATATGTCAAAATTAGTTAAGTTTTTCTCAAAAAAACATTTTTTATGAAAATAAGAATGTTTTACCTAAATATAATTAAACAAAATTCTTTTATTGAATTATTATAAGAATTGGTTTATAGTAAATATTCTATTATATTTTTAACATTCACCTTATGTGTTTTTTTAGATATGAGAGAATAATAATTCCAAATTTCCATTAAAATTGTATTTTTCTAAAATATCGTTTTGTAATTTTTTTGAGATATTATTTAATTTTTTTTAAATTGAGAAAAGTTATCTAATAAAATAAATATAATTTTTAAAATTATCATTTCAAAATTAGATTATTGTGATTTTTAATTTTTTTGAATTGGTTATTTTATTCTTGAATAGTGGAAAATAAAGACATTTAACTGAAAAATTCCATTTCGTTTAAATTATTTATAAAGTAAAATTAAATTATAAATTATGTTTAATGAAACATTAATTCAATTATATATATGTTATTACAATTTTGGATACTTAAATGATTTTAATTTTTAATTTTAATATCAAAACATTATAAATGTTTGAACATTTTTTCTTTAGAAACCATCTTTCTTGTCTAGTTTATGGGAATAATATAAAAATAAAATTTACCAACAATAGTAATTGAATTTAGAAATATGTATTTAATAATTTTAATTAAAATAATTTATATTATATAATAATTTAATGTTATTTGTTGGAAAAAAATATTTAAAATAGTAAAAATTAATTATTGGAGTTATGGTAAAAAAAGGTTTTACTCTGGTGTAAAACTAAAAAGAAAAGTATTAAAATTGCCTAACATATTTTGTAAAATATAAATTATTTAAATAGTTAGAGCCTATAATGTATAATTCTCAATAATAAACTCTTCTTTATCCTTGTTTCAAGATAAAATCATGGGTAAAACATTTTCCTTTCAAAAAATTATTAGTGTGCCGCTCACTTCACTTTCAAATAGACATCCACTCTCCTCTCCTATTCACATTATTAAACATTTTTTTCATAAAATACCTTCCAAAATATATTCCCACATTAACTATTCTAATACTATAAGACTTATATTTAAAAAACGTACAACCTAGGAAGGCTTTCGTTGAAAACCTAAGGAGGCCACCTGAAAAAGAGGTAATGTTCTTCAATGTGCATTTTTATTATATTTATTCCTCCACCTCATTAATTTATTATTAAAAAATTATGATATAATAACCTATGTATAATCTATTTACCTAGATTTTTTATGGTAATTTAATTACCAATAACCTTATCCACTTCCATCAAATGGTTTATGAATGCATCATTTTTCTATATGGAGGACTACGGACTTGTGAACTAATGTTATTCCTTTTTTCATTACCCCCTCTCACAGTTAGGTATGATGATTTATATAATGTATATATATATATGAAAATTTTAATTTACTTATACCTTTTTATTTGATATATAATATATATATTTTTTACTTTCTATTCCATAGTGGATAAGAAAATTTCATTTCTTTGTATGGAGGACTACAACTTTGCCATGTAATTTGGTTCATTCTTAGTAATGCCTTACATGGATGATAATAAGGATAATTTTAATAAATATATATAATATAAATGAATAAATTATGATAATAATTACATATTTATAATTATAAAAATATAATATATCATTTTCATTCTTATATTTTCACTCAATGAAATATGATAATGGTGTTCTTGTATGCGTGAACTACCACATTCATAAAGTGATGTGACTCATTGTTTTCATCAACCCACCACATGGATGATAGGTAGAACTATAATTAAATAAATAATAGTATATTTGTTATATTATTATCATTCTATAATAATAATATATTACTTATCTCTATTCCACAATGACCATTGAAAAATGGAAACGTATCTGGCATATGTATAAACTACCGTCTCCATGATCATAATGTACTAAATTTTTCAAAATTTCATTTCATTATTATTAATAAAAGTAAAATTGATTTATAAATATGAGTATAATGTCATGATAATTATTCTGAATATTATGGATACCTGATCAGAGTAATATGAACGCAAATAAAAAATAAAAAATTATATAAAAAAGAAAATGGTTATTTCATAAAAAGTGAATTAACAGGGAAATGTTTATAAGATGGTAATAAAATTACGTGCGTAAATCATACATAGTATGATATATATAAATATTTTTATTTTATATAATTATAAAAAACTTATATTTATAATATAGGGGGTTCAAATTTGTATGAAGGAAGTCAAGACTCATGGTAAGAGATTTCTAGTCTCTCTTTTATTTTTGGGAGTCATATGAAAATTCCCCGCTCATTAATTTTGCGTGGTGTATATACTACCCCATTGAAATGAAATTTTATAATACAATTCATCTAATTATATATATTTTTTCAATTTATGTTTCCATTTATTGGATACTAATATTTAAAAGATTAATTATGTTGTAAGGGATTTCTGGTCTCTCTTTTATTTCTTGGAGACAACAGAAAATTCACCACTCCTTTCATTGGTGTGGTTTATCTACTGCCCCTTTGAAATATTATATAATTAATCTCATAATATTCATGACATTAAAAGTTTAATGTGATTTTATTCTTTATTGGGGATTATTATTTATAAGATTACTTAAGATGAAAGGATTTTTTTCTCACTTTTTTCTTACATGAGACACATGCCATATATAACACCTATTTATTTTATGGGGTGTGTATACTAACCATGAATGTATTTTTTGAATAATTTAATTAAATTTATATGGATTTAAATATAAATTTTTTGATATCTCTTTCAACAGATTTATCGTTCAATAGTTACCAAAGCGTTAATGGATTTTGGTCTAAATTTAACTTCATAGACAGATATGTTATATTATACACCTGTCCATTTTTATGAAGTGTATATACAAATAATTTAAGATGTAAAATGATGTATTATTTTATTCTGAAAATAATATATATTTCATTTAATTTTCAAATTTCATGGGGATTATAATTCAATTTTACAAAAGTGGTAATGGTTTTATGATATAATATCATCGTTTATTGAGATTGTTTATGATTATGCTTCCAATTCCAAAATATTATGATATATCTCTCAATTAACGCATTAATTTTATTATATTATAGTTATTTCACTTGGATAAAATATTTCCCATAATTTTCCTCTCTTAATGTACTTGATATTTCAGAATTATTTTTTTAGTTAAGATCGTATTCATTTCTCTATTCGAAAAAAACATGTTTCCTTCCAATTTCATTCCTTATAAAAATGATATCATTTTTTTTAAAGTGATTTCTAGGTGTAAAAAAAACTCTCCCATTAATTTTCTTATGTTATCTCTAGTTCATATTTTAAAATAAAATTAATTTAGAAGTAATTTATTTTTTAGAAATTTAATTTCCATAGTTGAAAGGTTATTTTTATGAAAAATTGTTCCACATGATCTTTAAAGATATTTTTTCACCTATGTTGAAATAAATTGATGTAATATATTATATAATGAGTATATGATCCATGTAAACCATTATTATTCTTCATATTAATGATTTGTGTTTACCATGAAAAGATTTTTATGAAAATTTTGTATCTTCCATGGGTTATACAACGATAGAATTATTATGAACCCAATTTTTTCCATGGGGTATGCTATGGTAAAATAATAAAATGATTATGAAACCTATTTATTTTCTTATGTTCTGATATAATGAATCTTTTATGATTTTTTGCACATGTATGTATGATTTTTATCATGTGTCATGTGGGACCTGTACCTCATTTCATTGAATTGGGTAATATTAAACTTAAATGATCTCAAAGGTTAAATGATAGGCCTTACCATGATTGAAAGAGAGTACATGAAATGCTATCCAAAGGTTAAAATACGGAAAAAGGGAGGTTTCACCAAGCATTAAGATGGTATATTGGGGGTTAAGAAAAATCCACACATGTTTTTAATGTCTTTTTGGGAAGCCTTGAAAAAATGATTTTTTATGACTATGTATATGCTACAAATCTAGGTCATAACAAAATATTATGTTATAATAGATTATTATTCTTTAATTAACTTATGATTCATTTATTATTAATTCCTAATTATTATTCCATGAATCAAGTTCATGATCTTAGATATATTGGGTATTGTTTTCAAATTTTATCCTCATGTCCTCATAACATTATGCTCATGATTATGTATTTCACTTGCTCATCCTTACTAAGCATCTAATCTCACCCTTTATTATGTTTCCTTTCACTAGGTTATGAAAAAATATTATAAGTAGGGTATCTCTATGAAGAGTACATAGTGGGAAGATCATTATGAGAAGTATTTAATATTTCTCACAAAATAATAAGATGGTGTACCTAGTATCCAAATACACTAATTTATTATAGTCCTCAACAGTGTATTTGAGTAAATTAACAACATATTCATATAAAAGAATGAAATATCCATGTATGAGAATCCAAGGTATATATAGATGGAATCATATGAACTTTTTTGTTATAATTTTTAAAATATGATGAGAAAACATTGGAGATACCTCAATGTATATTTGTAAGGATATATATAGGGGTATCTTAATGGATATTTCAAATGATGATAAAATTTATAGAAAAATGTCTGGAAAATTTTGTATAATTTACAGAAAGTTGATTCTAATAAATTACAACTGTATATAGATAATAAAAGTTGATGTGGCTCTATAACATATATACCTAGGTGTAATAACCACAAAATGAAAAATTTATATGGAATCAATAATTACTAGGTGCACGAAAATGGTATTTAGTATATTCCTAGTTTGAAACTCCTATGGGATATTCTTTGGAAATTTACAAACTCTTTATGAACATCATTAATGATTTAAATAGATGATGATTATGAGTTTCCTAAGATGAAACAAAGGTTTCATATATTAAAAGTAATTTTTCATGATTTGTACATCATCCAAGTTATTTTCATGATTATATGGTTTTAAAATATGATTAGTGTTTCCCAAAATATGATTTTTGGTTCTATTAAATGGTGAGAATAATAATGATCTATGTTATATGTGGATGTTATGGAAAATTTTTTATTGACCAGCCAAATGAAATGAAAATTGTATTCAAGGATATTATAATAATGCCTAATTATTTTTCATAGAACATGATTAACAATGTTCACCTTAACCCAAAATCTGAATAACCAAAGAATATAAAGATAGATTTCATCGAGATTTTGGGAAGTCGATACCATGGGGGATAGAAGATTTAGTTCCCTATATGTCAATAATGGGTGAATAAGCACTCATGGGAATATATTAGAGTTATGAGAATGTGTTTTGGGTGTGGAAAATGAAGAACCCAAATTAATTAACTAAAAATAATAAAATTAAAATATTTGTTAATGCGATGGATGAGAATAATGGTCTCCCTATGGTATAATAGAATATTGAATGTTTTAAATGTGGAATGTATTGGTATCTTTTTAAATCAGTTTCCAATGTAGAAATCCAATGAATTGAATCAGCAAAGTTATATGAGTAATGGTTATATTGATGATTATGAATAGGATATAAAAAACATATTAAATGAAATTAGTGTTAAGAAATATGATAATTAAGCCTATTTAATGGTTTTAGAGGTAAGATAGATGATTTACGTGACTATGTATTGGAATTTAAGTTTTATGTTATATGAATCATGAAATATATATGAATTATTTAATATAATTTTTTCATTAACTATATAGAAAAATATTTTGAATAGAACTAATGACCTTGGAATTTTATTTAATGGATTATTACTATTTTATGTAAACAACATTATAAAAGAATGATAACACTTAATATGATAATACAATGGAAAATTTTTTGTTTAAATTGTATAAAGTGATTATTGATATGGATAACATAAATTGTATTGTATTAATGACCTCAAAACTGATAAATGATTTCATGAAAAGGGTTTTTATGTTATCAATGGCATAGTTTACATCATTATTAGATATATTGAATATGTCCAATAATATATGGTTTTATTCTAGTAATTAGGAATATTTATTGTTTCAGTTGATGTTTTATGGTGATTATGGTTATAACCATGATTTAGGAGAATATATGACCAAGGTATTCACATATTTGAACTTTTACTATTAAGAGATGCTTTATAATATTTAGAGAATTGATAATGTGTATGGGAAATTTTTGTGACATTATTTATTAATTTTATATTTTGTAATGGTGATAAGGGAAACCATTTCTGTAATGATTTAAGTTGATATTTGGATGATGTTTTTTATATTAATGTGTAATGTCACCATAAATAGATCTATCTATATTGGACAACCAGGGCTAACATTTTATTAACTATAGATAGATGGAATGAATTTTCATTTTTTATAGATTTTATTTAGTGAATTGAACATAAAAAAAAAACACCTCTTATAATGGAAGACATGATTTAAAAATTTACAATGTAACATACCAAGTATTTACTTGTTCCTCTAAAAAAATATATAATGTAATTACATTTTCATATATTCTCAGTCTAGATAGAAAAATAATTCCCAAGAATTAGGGAAGGGATCTTGAAATTAAATTTTGTCCTACTATCATCATTGTTGATGACAAAAATAACCTTTTTTATTCTTATTTTTTTAATTTTTTTGTGGTTGTCAACCTTTTCTATATCACCCACTTTCTAGTGCTTAATGGTCTCTATCACTCTCTATAATAATTTTTGATTTTCTTCCAAGTATATATATTCCCTTCACAACTATTTTATCATATTTGGAAACCTATTATGTATTATTCTAGATGAATTTTTCATGTACATTTCTCTTTTCCAAGAGGATGCTTTATTAACCCTTATTATGTTATGGTTTTTGAAGACCAAGATGAATTTTTTGGGAAAATTTAATTTTAAGGGAGGTAGAATATATCACCACAAGACATTAGGAATAAAAATGTTTTCAATTAAATTTAATAGTTTCAATATCTTCCCTAACATGGAACACTTAGTTTATCTTACATCACAAGAAACGCTATGTTTATATTTTGGTAAATGAAACATTGGGGTTATCTTTCATTATACGCAACATCTAGTTCAAATGAAACATGTCATATTATAAAAATATTATTATTTAATATGATAGTTATCATATAGAAGTTTTAATAGAGGTTATTAATCTTATAAACTATATTTTAAAATATATTGTTTTCAAATATATATAATATTAATTATTTTGTTGAAAATTAATTAAAAAAATAAAAGAAAAAACTATTTTAAAATTAGGGAAATCACTATCTAAAAAATGTTTTTGTGAATAGAAACATGTTTTACCTCAGTGAATTAAAAAACCATTTTATTGATTTTTTTGTAGATATTTATATAGAAAAAATTCAGTAAACTATTTAACGTTTTTCTTATGTGTTTTAAAAACAAGCTATAAGAAAAAAATATGATTTTACGCTTAAAAACAATTTTTTCTAAAAATTAATTTTTTATCCTTTTGAAAAAATATTTTAAAAACAATATTTGGCCCTTTAATAAAATTTATTTGAAAAAATAATTTAATTTTTTGAAACCAGCATGTCAACATTATATATGGTTCAGTTTTTGATAATTTTCATAATTGTTTTGATGAATAGTGATGAATACTGAATTCTAATTGTTAACATCCTTTTCGGTTAAATTATTTATAATGTTAAAATATTTTTTAAGTTATTTTTAGTGTGGTTAAATATTAAAATTATATATATTTATATTAATTCAGTTTAGTTCATTATAATAATTTTCTTGATGAATTTTTATATAGAATCTTTATATACTTTTGAACATTTTCTATTTAGATACTTTCTTTCTCGTCATGTATACAATATTAATGTCAAATTATATTTTACCACTTAAATTAATTGAATTTATAAAAATTTATTTAATATTTGGAATAAGAATAATTTATTTTAAAAAATAATCTCAAAATAATGTTTTACAAAAATTAATAGTGGAAATTTTTAAAATTAATTAAAACTATTATTGTAAAAATGGGTTTACTGAGAGTGAAACTAAACCGGTGAAGTTTAAAATTACCTAAAACCTTATTTGAAATTTCTTATATGGATATATATTGAAAATATAATGTATATTCCCATATATTAATTCATTTTTGAGTCTTTTGGTGTTAGAAAATTATAGGTACACCTTTTATATTCAAAGTTTCCTTGTTTTCCACTCATATCACTTACAAACGACCAACCAATCTTATATCTTCCTAACTCCATAAATAATTTTTGTTTCAGCCATTAACATGCCATATACGTTGAAACATTACCTTGAATATTCCTGAAATACTTATTTATGGTATAAATTATTCCTAGGAAGGATTTTGGTGCAAACCTAAGGAGGTTACCCTAAGAAAAGGTAACATTCTTCAATGAGTGTCTTTATTTAATTAATTCTTAAAACTCATTAATTTTTTATAAAATCATGTCAATATAATAACCATTGAGTCTTCATTAACAAAAGAATATTTTATTAAGTGAATGATCTACACCCATTCCCACTTCCATCAAATGGGTTTCAAAATCAGATTTCATGTGCATGGTGGACTACCGTCTCTTGAAATGTTGTCATTTTTTTTCCATGACAATGTCTCACAGTTGGGAATGATGATGAATATAATGTATATGTTTTATATTTATAAAAAAATTATACCATTTAATTCATTATATCATATATTCCTTTTTCCCTCCAATCCATAGTGGATACGATAAGATCATTTGACGACCACCCCGCGAAGCGTTGTGATTTTTTCACTATGATTTAAATGGATGATAATAAAGATAATTTTTATAAATTTATATTATATACCTGAAAAAATTATTATATTAATGTAATATTTATCATAATTAAAATATAATGTATCATTTTATTTCTTACCTTTTCACTCATTGAGAGATGATAAAGTCATTCGTGAAAGTTTGGATTGTTGCCTTAACAAAGTGATGTGACTCTTTCTTTTCATCACCACTCCACATAGATGATATGTATATGTATATTAAAAAAATATGGTGTTTGTAATATTATTATTTTTTATAGATATGATATTACATACATTATTTCTTTAATGATCATTAAAAAATGGAAACATTATTCATTCATACGTACAACTTATTGTCTCCAAGATCGTAACATACTTAATTTATCAAAAACCATGTTACAATATTACTATTAATAGAAAATTTGATTTATAAATATTATTATTTTTTCAAGATTGATATTCTTGATATTAAGGAACCATGATCAAAGTAAGTGTATTTAAAATAATAAATCTAAAAATATATGAAAAACAAAGAGGTTATTACCTGAAACATGACATTAACATGGAATTTTTAATGAACTTATAATAAATGGACATAATTAAATCATATATAGTATGATATATGTTATTATGGTTATTTAAAATATTTAAAATTTAATTAAATTTATTATAAATAGGTTTGAATATGTATTTTTTATGTCGAAACTCAAGGTAAGGGATTTCCATTATCTTTTATTTCTATGAAATATATGAAAATTCACCAATAGTTTATTTGTTTACTGTATTTAATGATCCTTTTACAAGTTATATCATAAATATAATTATTTTTATTATATTTATAGTTTCATTTGATGTTATTATTTAGTTTATATTATGATTTAAATTATTACTTAAATATTAAGGGATTTCGAGTCGTTATTTCATTTCTGGGAGACACATATAAATTACTTATTTGTTTCTTGTGTATAGTGTATAAATTAATATTTGAAATATAATATAATTAATAATAATTTTAATAATATTTAATGTTTCATGTGATTTTACTCATTATTGGAGCTTACAATTAAAATTATTACGTGAGATGTAAGGTATTTCCATCTCAATTGATTACTTTTAGGATACACATTCCATATCCACCACCTATTTATTTTATGTGGTGTCATTACTACCCGTGAATTTATTTCTTGAATATTATCCTAGAATTTACTATTTTTTAAAAATCTTTTTAAAGACCTCACAGTCAATATTTTCACATTTGAAAAAGATACCAATACGGTAATGAATTCTTTTCCCAATTTTATTTCTTTATGCCATATGTTTTGTTATGAACTTGTCATGTTTTTATAGGTGTTGATACATCCCTTATAAATTGAAAGATATTGAATTCAATGATTCTCATGGCAATATATGTTTCAGATAATTTTATTCTTTCATGGGTCTTATGATTCAGTGATTCCAAATTGGAAATGTTTTTCTGAGGCAATCTCATCATCTATTTGGATTGTTTATAATTATTCTTCAATTAAGAAATATTAATATCTATTTATCTATAATACAATGAATTATATAATACTATATTTATTTCTTTATAATATATTATTTTACTTCATTCTAATTTCTTTATATAATCATGATTTCACAATAATGTTTTTAAGAATGACCATATTTATTTCTTTATTAGGTTGAAACCCTATTTTTCATTACAAATCATGGTTTTAGTTAACGTTTTAAAAATATATTTTAATAGTTTTGTCTAGTAGAAAGGATATATTATTTTAGAATTTTTTAAATTTATATTTAAATATAATATTCCAATAAAAGGATTTTGATAATGTATTATGTCTTATGAAGTGTATTTCAAAGTGGAATTGTACATTACTCAAGAAATATTCCAAGAGATCATTCAAATCCATTTTCCATCTAAGATGGAATATTTTTATGTTACTTTAAATTTAATGGGGATATGATCAAAAGAAACCACACATATTTTTTTCTTAATTCTTTATTTTTATGATATCTTGATTTTTATGAAACCTATTTCACTTGCACAGGTTATACCGTGATATAATTATTTTGAAATACATTTTTATTAATAAGGTAAACTATAATAAAATGATGAATTGATTAGGAAATAAATTTTTTTTCATTGGATTTGATATGATGAATATTTTATTATCATGGGGAACATGTATTTATTATTTTTGTCATGTGACATATGGATCTTGTATCTCAATACAATACATTGGGTAATGAATTATTTTATATGAGATAAAAGGGTACATTTCATGTTATTCCAATCCCAGAAAAACCTACATGATATGTTATACCAAGCCCAAAGGAGGTTACACAGGAAGTTATCCAAAACCCTAAAACGGTAAATTAGTGGTTATCCCAAGCCTACCATGTTATGAATGTATTAGTGGGTATCAACGAAATAAGTTTTTATTTAATTATTTATATGAAAAAAATCATTTTCTAATAAAAAAATTATTTTATGAGGGATTATATTAATTAATACACCCATGATAAATGTTTTATGAATTTATAATCTTTATTACATGATTCAATATCATGATCATTGATATGTAGTGCATGGTTTTTAAATGTTACACTAAAAATATCATACCCTTATGATCAAGATTACATATTTCCATTGTTTACCCTTACTGGGCATATAATATCACCCTTTATTTTGTTTCCTTTCCCCAGTTTATTAATAATATTTATAATAATGACATGTCTATAATGAATACTTAATGGGATGATATTTATCGTAGACATTGAATATCTTTCATGTAATTATAATATAGTGAACCTAATGTCAAATAAATATAACTATGGTCCTTAGGCATATTTTTTTTGTAATATAAATAATTTTAATATAAAATTATGTAATATCAACGTATGAGAACCATGTTCCAATATAATGAATCTGGTTAATGGTTAATGGCCTATTTTTTTTTGTTTTATAAAAATCTATATCCTACTTCATGAGGTAGTTATATGTGTTAGGTTTCATATTTCCTCTTAATTGTAACTTAGTAAGGGTTTCCTAGAGTACGTGGTTTATATAATGATACTAATAATGAATATATATTTATTAACCCATATGTTTGGTGTTGATAGAATTAAATTTCTTAAAATATGTTAATCTTGAGAAATAGATTAGTCAATTTGGATTATGCCTGGAGTGCATGGACATTTCGTGGATGATTAATATATTGTAACATGAAATCATTTAACTAGTTAATTAATTGGATAATTAATTAATTAATGTAAATATAATGACAAAAAAGAAGTGGAGTAATTAATGTATCTCCTTAAATTCTTGTGTTCTTATAGAAAATATGTTTTCCATAGTAGTGGAAATAAGGTGTTTGGGATATGATAACTATAGTTGATCTTGGGACTAGGTAAATCTCATAATATATATGTGAGGCATATCATATCATGTATATTCCATGATTTCTTATTCCTCCGCACCCTTGTCGATTAGGGCGAGTGACACCCTATGAGATCAGGGAGAGTGTTTTCCCTATCATCTTGGTCGGAGGATGGATGGTTGGATACACCCTCTGACGCCATATTATATCCTTGTTAGTTATATATGATTGTATGAGTGTTGGTTATTTTTACCATATAGTAATATAGAATGATATTATTTCTTGGGGGTTCTTCACACACATTTAACTCTAGATATAGTATCTAAAATATTATTATAGGTACGACTTCTATATAATATTATGGTTATAAGTCCTTACTTATTGTATGGGCACTGATGGATTGAGGAGTTTACATGATGTATTATACATTTCATACATGATATTTTGGATTTTAGGAATTACATGGTTATTATATAAGATGATGAGATATGGGATCATATGAGGATGTGATACACAAGATTCATGTTGTGATGTCAGGACCAGTTGTATGTAGGATGGCTTATATTGGGGAGAGATAGCTCAGAACGTGTGGCACTGGAGAAGAGAGGAAAACCAATGGGGGAAGAGGGAGTGGGTTACTATTGATGTTTCAATATTATATTATATTCTCTCTTATAAATGATACTTGGTTAGATTTATCCATTGTGAGGCTACAAAATTAGAATACCTACTTAGGAAATGAGTTAGTTTTACTGATGTTCACTATGATTCAACGTAGTTTATTTAAAATATTCATGAGTGGATATTGTGAGGATCTAATAGAGTATAATATTACTCCCATAATATGAATATATAAACTATTTTATATTCTATAATAGTAGGTTGGAGATTGATCGAGAAATTACTAGATCATCATTCATTAGGATCTATTTTTGATTCACGGTTGCTACCATATCTACATTTTGGTACTGGTAGTTTTCTTATCAGTTTTTATAGTGTTATATTAGATTTTATGTTTTCCCATGAGGTTTTTTTATATATTGGTGTTGGTAGGTTTTTACCAATGTGTCTATTTACCCCCCTCATTTTCATGTTCTCTTAGAGGCTAATTATTCCGATATTCATTTTTATTATTCCCCTAGTGTTAATTTTCAACTTGGTGCCTACTGGGGGCAATACACGGGTATTCACCATCTCCCTTCTCTCATTTTTATCACAAGAGGGGGAAAATATTTATGGGAGGGGGCCCTGAAATAAAGTTATCAATGGTTGGGTTGAGGGATATGATGGAGTTTATATTTAGTCATAGGTGAAATTTCATGGGTAGGTTGGGAGCCCCTGTCATCTATATTTAATGAGTGATATTATAATAAGAAATCAGACAAGGCATAGTTATTTACACCCCCCTAATATTTGATGAAGAAAACATTAATTTTTACAGATCTTACTAAATTAAGTGATTAAAGTAAAAATATAGGGACTCAGGAATGGGTTATGCATTATTCTTCCTTGATCCTATGTGAGAAATGGGTAGACCTTGGGAAAGGTTAAAATATTAAGAATATAATGAATAAATGAATTAATAAATGTTAATAATTCTATATTATAGGTATGGGTTCTCTAATATTTTTTTATTTTATAGGATTAGATTCAGGTTGACAACCTCATCAGGTTAACACAGAATAAGTTTGGCAAGATGTGCCAATAAATTTCCAAAGAGTAGAGTTTGGTGATGATGAAACGTAGAATAATAAAATCCAATAGTTTCACTGTGAGAGTTTATAGAAGTATGATTGCCACATTTTAGATTCATATACCGAAGACTGGTTGGGTGGTTTAGATAGATTTTAGTTTAATCTATACTCGTAGGTGGTAATGGTATTTATTATCATTGAACATGATGCTGGGGGAAGTGAGACAGTGGTGGTTCATATTCCTCAATGATCATGAGGAGACTATAGTATCATAGGAGATTTTCTAATACCAATTATGGAAATATTTCTTTTATTCAATTGAAAATGTGTTCTGTCACCGGGAGTTTCTTACCATTCAATAGGGGAGTTCCAGAATGAAAAGTTTGGGTTATGTTTTAGTATCCTTATTTGATATGATTCTGACCTGTTTCCATAAGAGTATTCCTGTGTGAGGCATTTCAAAGTGACTTTTCATCCACATATCCAATGCTAGGTTTCCCCATTTATGATAATGACATATCATGAGGTTCCAGCTAGAACATAAGTCAATGAGAGGATGTCGGATAGAACTAGATTGTCATTAGAATAAATAAATTAGGATTTTACATGATGTATGGATGTGGTCTTGGGTGCCTTATTTCCTAGACTGAATTGTTTTCTGTTAGACTGTAATAGTTCCACGCCCTCTCCATCTTATTTCTCTAGGGTAAGTGGCTCTTATAACTATTCCAAGGGATCAGACACATTTTTTTCTTGTATAGTTTGAGGTAATTATAAGTGAGGGTGGACAAACTTTTTGATAAGTCAATGTGTTCTATAAGTTCAACATTAGGTTGTTTCATTGAGGAAATTTCAATCGAGGTAGTAATAGCCAAGTTCTCTAGTTTGGGTGCACCAGAAAATGATGGGGAAGGGAGAGTATAGCCTCGAGGTGTTCCTCATTCTCAAAGACCTAATAATGGTTATGGAGGTTGTCATAAGTAGGGATAATGATTACATAGAGTGGTTTGTGTACCGCTTCATGCATTATGGTTTCTACCCCAGGTGAGTCATACGTCATTCAAGGAACCCTTTTCTTTTTTTTTTCTATATGGGTGCATGTTTTGTTTGATTTTAGAGCTCTATAGACATTTATATAATGAAACCACTTCCATTCTTTAGGACATGTGGTAGATAGGATTCTAGTTCCTTTAGTGTTGACTATTTCAGTTAAATGTCAAGTTGTCAAATATAAATTATGTAGAAATTTTGAGATAGTGTTGGTGGAATAACTCTCCTTGGGTTATATCCAATACTTATTGATATATCCATATGAAATTAACCATGAAATAGATTAGTTTTATTTACTATATGTAACTTGAATTTATTCTTGATGTTTGTTCGGTTTTATAGTGTAGATAGTGTCCCAAAAAAGATCATTGGTGTGATGGAATCTTAGATGGGTTAGAAGAATGTTTCATCCTTATATTCTATATCGGATAAGTTGATGTTGAACTTTTCAGATGTTTTTTCGTTCTTTCCTCTAGGGGTCATAGAAAATTACATTGATGTGTTCTCATATAATGTTGTTGTGTTACCACCTCAATGAATGATTGAGTTTGGGATCGAGGTACAACTAGGTGTGTCTCCTCTATCTATGTATTCATATATGATGACACATTTTGACTTGAAAGAGTAGTTATAATTTCATGATGATCTATTTCAAAAATGCGTTTTTATCTGAATGTTAAACCATAGAGTGTACCAGTATTGTTCATAAAGATGGATGATTAAAATTTGTGAATTTATATCAATTATCATCAATTAAACTGGTTTAATTTTAAGAAACACACTTTTATTCCATGAATTAATTGTATACAAGATCAAATAAACAGATAAATATGGTTCTTGAAGAACATTTTGTATTTTGGATATCATGAGATGTGTGTGTAGGATGAGGATATATGAAATACTACATTAGGTTCAAAGCATGATCATAATGAGTTCATTGTGATGTTGTTCGATGTAAAAAATGGTCAAATGATGTTCTTGGGGATGATAAACGCAACATTTAGAGAGTTCCTAGATAAGTTCCTAGTGGTTTTCATCAACGATATTATTATGTACTCTGAGTCTAACGAGGAGAATATAGAACATATGTATTATGTTTGTAGTGTTATTTATCATCAAAAAGTTTTTCAATATGATTTCTAAGTGTGCGTTTTTGGGTCTCGAAGCCTATTTCTTAGGGCACGTATTGTCTTAGTAGGAAGAATAATTGAAAACTTCAAATATTGAGGTGGTTGTTTTTGGGTTTTTCCCCAAGATAGTGTCTTAAGTGAAATTATCCCTTATTAATGTATTATATTATAGGAGTTTTTTTACTTATTTATTTTGGGTTATGAGTCCAATGAAGTCTTTGGCCAGAAAGGATCAGGCATTTTACTGTACAAACCAGTGTCAAGAATCTTTTGGGCACTTGGAGAAGAATTTGGTCAGCACTATTGTCCTTTTCCCCAAATTGATGTTGTTTAGTTTAAGGTTTTATATGATACCTTCAATCATGGATTGTGATATATTTTGATGATGTAGATATCAGTTGTTTCTTATATGTATTTTTTGATATTTCCCCATGATATTAAATATTCTTCCTAGTTTGTTGAGTTCAAAGATGTTTTGTTTTTTATGAAGTTGTGGAAAAATAACCTCATTGGTGAGGATTTTTTTGGGTTATACCAACCCCAAGAGCTAGAGTTATGTCATATCCTAGTGTGAAATGAACCTTAATTCACTCCAATGGATATAATTATTGTAGGAATACAAATATGTGAGTTTATATATGCCTGGAAAGGTTGATTTTGTAGCCAATGAGATGATAAGGATGTAACATAGTGATTTAGTGTGTGAATATATATATTTTTGGATGGGGATAGAAGAACATTCAATGAAACATCAATATATGAGAGTGTTTTGAGGACAATTTTGTATTTTCTAGATAATGGCGTTGTCATATTTGGTGAAGCAGGTAGAGGTGACTCAGTTGGGTGATTCTGTGGTGGAGTTCTAGAGAGGAAGATATTTTTTTGGTGATATACCTGATGGATGGATAGAGGATGACTGGAACCATGTGTTATTATAGGAAATGATTTTTTTCCTTCAGCGATACGTGATATGATTTTTTGTGAGTTCCATAGCATAACTTTACCGATACATATCAATGTGACTAAGATGTAACGAGCCTTGACATATCAGTTTTTGTTGATTCGGTTAAAGAATTCAGTAGTATAGTTTGTTTCTCAATGTTATGTCTTGAATAATTTGAAGGCTGAGCACCATTATTCAAATTGTTTTCTCCATCTATTTTTTTATCTATAGTGGAAGTAGAACAATATATCTATTAACTTCATTATCATTTAACCTTGAACACATGGAAGCTAGGATTCTAAAAGGGATATAGTGGTCTATTTGACTAAATCATCCCACATTATAGTGATTAGGGAGTCATGATTAGAGGAGGATTTTTCAAGGATGTATTGGAAGGAGTTTGTGAGACTCCAGAGTGTCCTATGGATGATCATGTCTGATCGGGATTTGTGTTTTAGATCATGGGTGTGGAGTGGTCTCGGACATTCTTTTAGATATCAGTTATTCATTATCACTAATTTTCATCCATAGATGGATGGTCAAATATAGCAGACCATCCAAAATCATGAAGGCATGTTGGGATCTTATGACTTATATTTTGGAGGTTCATGGATGAGGCACCTTCCTTTGGTCGAGTCTACCAAAAATAATAGTTTCCACTAAACAATTACTATGGAACCATTTGATTCATTGTATGGAAGACAATTTTTTCTATATTATGATATAATATGGTTGGGGAGGAATCAATTCATGTGTTGTTTCTAGTGCAAAATATGAAATAGATGTTATTGGTAAAACATGTGAGGATGAACGCGGTGGAGTATCGTACGAAATGTTATACTAATTAATGGATAAGGACTCTAAAGTTTGATGTTGGAACTCATATGTTCATGAGGGTGACTCAACATCATGGATGTTATGGATTAGTCATGGGAGTAATATTTATCCCTGTTTTGTTGGTATTTCTTGAGGTGTTGGATTTTTTGGGAGTATTGGAATATTAGATAGATGCATCATCAGAGGAAAAAATAATAAATGATGTTTTTCACATTTCTCGGCTCCATCACTATCTACATAATTACTCTCATTTCATCCATTTCAGTAATATCTATGTAAAATATGATTCAACATTCAAGGATCATCCTATGTAGATCTATGATCACTAGAACAAGGGTTAGTCTAAGAATTCTATTCCTTTTTTCATTTCATGTTACCTAATGGTGGTATTGCTGAGATTACCTTGGAGTGTGAGTCACTAATACAAACTTATTACCATGAGATATTAAATTATTAGATATTCTCTCATGATTTTTTTTCTTGTATATGTTATAATTTTTTCATTATGAGTTCACTCACTCTTATTTCTTATTGGTAACCTTACTCTTGTTTGAGAAGTATCTCCCCTAAAAGAGTGTTTAGGAGCTTGGTGTTTATATTTCAAGGTTTCATATTATTCAAATAATGAGGTGGTTAAGATCCAATGATTGGTAGATATTTGGAATTTATCTTGCGGGATGACTCTTCTGAACTCCAATATTAATTTCCTCCTCAGGTGTTTTTTCAAATTATCAATTATGAGAGTTTTTAGAGAGGTATTTGAGGTAAAGTACTATATAGATCTAGTCAAACCCTTTTCTTTTTTTTGAATCACATTATGGTTGATTTTGTTTTAGAGCGGTTCTAGAGGTTTTCAATAGTTAAAATATAAAGACTGGATGAATTGAATTTCATGAATGTGGGGTTCCAAGCATGGGTGATAGCCTAATTCACAGATTTTCAAATCGAAAATGTAGAGCCATAAGCTATATGTGATCAACTACATGAATGTATGGGATATGTGGCTCGATCACCTACATGATTTTATTAGTTATTTGGAAATATCATTTATGTGAGTGATCAAATACTTGACATGAACATCTACTTCGACAATAAGTAATGTGAGTGATTCTATATGTGGCTGAATCAACTACATAAAATGTCTACATTGGGAATCCAATAATGTGGGGATTTAGCTATGTGTAGAATTTAGCTACAGAAAGAATTCACCAACATGGAGAACTTGTCTCTCTGTAGAATTCGACTACATGAATCTGCTACAAGGATGAAAATTTCTATGTAAAATGGATATGTGGTACTTTTTATTATGCTCCAGGATACTAGAAATAACCAATGTGGAGATTTCTTCTAGTTTCGGAAAAATAACCAAGAAGATCTTTTGTCAGTGTGAATCAAGAGCCTTCAAAATCCAAATTGATAAATATAATTACATCCTTAATTTTTATATTATTCTATGTCAATAAAAATATCCTCATGTGTGGAGTTTAATGAGATCCAAAATGGTTGGAATTACTTCTTTTGCAATATGGAAATTCTGACAATCCGATATTTATGGTTTTGAAAATGATGGTTGTTTACTTCATCAATTCCTAGTATCACTCTAAAAATAAAATATATTCTATAATCATTTCCTTGGATTCATGTAACCCTTATTTTTGTGCCGCAATTTCTTCAGTGGCGATCCCATCTTGTGTGTGCCCCCTGTTTTGGTGTCATGAGTTATGTTGAGCTTCATTCTGCCAGGAAGGAGAGTCATTAATTATCCTATTTTTTATTTGAAATCATAAATTTTTAATGTTTTATCTCATTGTATGGAAATGGATTTAACCAAATAATTTTTAAATAAGATTAATAAATAATTGGTTGTGGAGATTATTTGTAGCTGCCTCCTACCATGATAACAGGTTACCTCTTGATATACTAGTCAATGTGAAATCAATGTTGTGTAAGTTAGTATGTCTTGTTATGGTATATATTAATATTATTTTCATTATGTAAATGGTTAAATAATGTAATTAAAAAATTATTTTATTGATAATTAATAGTATGGATAATAAATATTCATGTTTAATGAATTTAATGATTCTTATAATTTAATGATAATCAAATTGATTCAATTCACATGATTTTGTAAAGATTTATTCTTTGATAATATAATTAATATATAATTAGATTCATGGTAATGATTTTTTATTGTGTTGGTAATAATTAAAAGTCATCTTAATGAGAATGGTACTTTTATATGTTTGTTGAAACTAGTATTAATTCTAAGATAATGTTTTATATTTGATATCTTGTTATAGATTTATGCATTCGGTTTCCCAAAATTGAAACCTATGAATAAATAATGGATAAATTCAAGATGAAAAATAATTTATTTTTTGATAAATAAATTTTCTAGGTCATGAGTTTCCTATATTCTTGAGAACATTATGTTCCTTGAGTTTGGAGTTGTGAGGGCTTGTTCATGTGTAAATGATGTATGCCTTGTTTCTAGGGAATGAATTTCCCTGTCAGATATAATTTTTTTCCTACATATTTTATTATATATATATGTGTGTGTGTGTGATTTTCTATGTGATTTTATTTGGGGTGGGGAGGCTTGTGTTGGGACCATGTTCGATAGATAAGGGAGTAAGAAGAGTTTACTGATAAAAAGTGTTGTCTTTTATTGTCAAAGAAGATAAATCAATTCACTTCATAAAGGACATGAAATTCAGATGATGGTTTTCTGATATGTATTTCATAAATATCATAAGTTAAGAGAACTTTTTATGAAATCCTTTTGGAAGAAATGGGGAGAAACGATGATTCCAGTCATATAAAATTTTGGTTCGGAGGGATAATGTTGCTGGAAGATAGGGAAGTTTTAGTACTTCCCCTTGAAAATATGATGATGATAAAGTTGTTTAATTAAAGGATACATATCACGATATTATATTTTGTGATTAATTCTTAAGATTTTTTATGGAGTGTAGTTAAGAGAGAAATGAAAAATAAATGAACAATCTGGAGGTGGCAGAAAAGAATGTTTTAATATGCCATTGTTTTCTAGTGTTTTACAAATTTTAGGGCCTAAAAATCAGGAGATGAAGAAATGTGTTTTTGGAAAAAGATTTTTTACACATGTTTGAAGATGTCTTGGAATGTTTCGTACAAGTAGATTTCAGTGATCCAAAAATCAAAATATGGAAAAGGAGAGGCATGCTCAAAAGATTGGGTTTTGCGTGAAAGATTGATTTGTGCACGCAAGATTGAAGGGAGTTTGGAATCTTGCGTGCAAGGCATGATTCGAGGTCCAAATATCGAAAAATGGAAAAGGAATGAAGTGTGTGAAAGATTAAAATATGTTCGTGAAAGTTGAGGTTGGCGCAAAATAGAGTTTCATGCCCAATGTGACGTCAAATGGGGATTTGCACGACACGTTATGATCTTGTGCCACACATTGGGGTTTTTGAGCATAGGGGTCAATGAGGTCTATAAATAAGAGGTGACCCCCCCTGAAAATATGTATTCTCAATACATAAAGAAATTATGTGCTCTGAGGTGTCAAATATTATTATGAAATGGAGGGTGAATGAAAGAAATAGAGTTTTTTCACAAGAAGAAGAAGTTCCGCGCAGGAAGAGAGTTGCTCGTTGGATTGAAGTTCCACGTAAGAGGTGTTTCATGACAAAAGGCAAATCTTTCTAGAATGGCATACAAGTTAAGAACCATAAACCTAAAGGGTGTATGAATGATTTGGGGTCTTCACCCATATTTGGTTGTGCAAAAGATAGTTCTTACCAGCTTCTGGGTAAGAAAGTGAAGATTTGTAGTTCAAAGAATACACCTGTTCAATTGTAAAGATGTACTGAAATAATTTAATTCCCAATTTGTGCTAAGGGAGTGAACACACACATTTGGATTGTTTTCCTAGTGCTACATGAGTATAAGGGTATATCCTACTCGTTGTATTTAATATCAAAGGATAGTTTTCTTTTGGATTTTGTGGTATTGAATTATTTCCATACCATATGAAGGATGTAGCTACTCTTGTTGAGTAGTGAACCTTGTAAATCGTGTGTTCTTGTTCTTATGTGTGTTCAGCAGAGAATAAACTCTTCATTAGGAGGAAAAGGTTCTTTCAAAAATAAGGAAACATAAAAAAAAAATACATCACTAATTCACCCCCTCCGCCTCTTAGTGATTCATAGATCATGATTGAGAGCATCATTTGGTATCAAATGATGTTTTCCTTCATTTTTTATTTGCTGATGTTTTGAGGAGAAGTTGTGATGGAGAATATAAATTGTGTGAACAGTAAGGGGATTCCAATATTTGATGGTAAGAATTATCATATTTAGAAATTTAGAATGATTCTTTATCTTATGTATCTAGGGTATAAAGTTCGTGAAACAACAACAGATGGATTTCTTCATATTGGTGATAAGGTTCTTCTTACACCAGTTGATAAGAAGAATATTGTGAATTGTGGAAGAGATAAAAATGAATTACTCTCATATATTTCTAAGAGTTAGCTTTTTATAGTTAAAGGTGTTGTTAATGCTAAAAGAATATGGGATTGGATGAAAAAAAATCTATGAAGGAAATACAAAAGTAAAGAAAGAAAAAACTACATATATGGAGGCTGATGTATGAAGACTTGAAAATGGGAGAGTTTGAATCTTTTGTAGACTTATTTATAAGGGTCAATGATATTGTTAGTACAATCATAATTCTTGTTGAAATGTTGTAAGATTATACACTTGTTGAAAATATCTTGAGAATTCTGCCCAACAAATTTTATGCTAAAGTTTCATCACTTGAATATAGAGACCCTAAAACATTATCTTTGGATTTTTTACATAGCACTCTTATAACATATGAAATGAGAAAGGATAAGACTATGAAGAGAAAATAAAAATATGGTTGAGAATTTTCATTCAAGGCTGCAATGAAATAGAAGTTAAAGAAAATTCATATTGAAAAAGAAGATTGTGAATCTGACTTTGAAGATGAGGTATGTCAAAATTTTCATGAAATTTTATCCTTGTTTTCTAATAATGATTAAAGAGGCATAGGTAAATACAAAGGGAAACTCCCTTTGTAATGTTTTGAATGTAGAGAATTTTTCCAATTTTTGTCTAATTACCCTCAAAAATGGAAAGATGAAGACAATGATGAAGAAGATGGAGGAACAAGAAGGTCATGGAAGAAATAGAGTGGAAAAGATAAATATTCCAGAAGACGTAAGAATAAAAAATTCTTAAAATCAAAAGGATGAATCATTTTGTCCAATGATGAAGAAGATGACGATAGAGATACTAAATCTAAAAGATCTGTTACTGAGAAAGATAGAGAGAGTACCTTTTTTCAATATTTAATAATGATGGTTATGGGAGCATTAGTACTGAAGAATAATAAGAAACTCAACTTGAACAGTATCTGAATGAAGAGATGAAGGAATGTTTGAGAAAGATCAGAAGGTTTGAAAAGGAAAACAGAAAATTGACAAATGAAAACTCTTCATCAAATGACAAAACATGTTTTCTTGAAAATAAAGAAAAATATGAAAATTAGTTTGATGATCTAAAAAATTCTATTGAGAGAGAAAATAATCGTAATGATCGCCTGAAATTATAGTTGACGGAAATAGAACATGAGTTGGAACATTTCCAATATAAACTTTCTAAAGCTGAGGAAATGAACACAAGGTTCAAAAATTATGTTACAGATGTTGGTTAATATTCTTCTATGAATGAACCTAATAAGGATAAAAAAAGTAGCCTTCAAAATTTGAAAAGATTGATGGAATGGGTACTGATAAAATAAATGTTGCAAAGGCTACGTATGTTGTCAAAGATTGAAATACTGAAATATCAGAAGCATCTAAAGATATTGAGTCCAGAAATATGTGTACCACTTCTGGTTTTAGTAAGACTGAACATAAATCTGAGCTGAAGAAGAATGTTACATTTCAAAATATGAAGGTCGATGTTTAGCATAATTCTGGTAAGAATATTATTGAGAAGCATGTTCACAACTTCATTCAGTATGAAAGTTTCCGAAATGAATATTCATTCAATGGCTACTAGTGGTATTGTGGGGGATTCGGAAACAGGGACAATATGTGTTTCTTCAACCAACAATATTAAAACTATTCCACATGTCTTGAAAGACAAGGATTGAGGGGGAGTCAATCCATTCAATAGAGAAAATCTCTAAATAAATTTCAAAAGATTTCTGGGAAGGTTAGTGTGAAAGTTGAGAATAGGTTCCAATCACTAGAAACAATTTTTCAAAGATGTGATCGACCAAAACATCTTATTAAGGGATGCATTAGTGTGTTACCAGAGCAAAAAAAGTTTCTTAATAATCCTCATAAGCCATGGTTTTTAAAATCTAAAAGGGGAATGTCGATAAGTTTGAAAATAAAGGGTGAATGTTTATCTGGCTAGAACACATTGACTTGGCTAGGAAATTAGAGGAATCACAACATAATGTGGAAGAAAAGGAAGAACAAAAATCTCTTATTGTAGAAACTACATTGAATGATACAAATGAAGAATGTCCATAGATTCTTGATAGTGGGTGTTCCTATCATATGAGAAGAGACTTAATGCTGCTGAATAATGTGAATGAATTCAATGAAGGAATAGTGAAATTTGGAAATGATGAATTTCTATGGATCAAAGGTGTTAGAGCATCCATCATTGGAAAAAAAAAGATAAAATCCAAGAAAACACTACATATTGATAGGCGGAAACATAACCTACATATTGTTTCACAACAATGTGGTGAGGGAAAAAAAGTTATCTTTAGAAAGGATGGATTTGTTGTGAAAAGTTAAAATTATGTAAATATAGTTACAAGAGGCCAACGTACAAGAGGGAATTTGTTCCATGATGGTGAAGTGCAGAAATCTTGTTTCATGGTGGTGGTGGATGAAAATAAGTTATCGAATTAAATTTTGGGACATATGTGTCAGTGAAATATGTGCAAGTTATCAAAGAGAGATTGTGTATGAGATATTCCTAATTTATCAAGAAGTAGCGATTGGTGTTGCATAATTTGTGAGAAAGGGAAGATTATGAACTCTATTTGTAAGAGAGTTGAAATTCGCTCAAAAAGACACTTGGAACTTATACACTATGATATCAGTGGACCAATGATAAAGCAATCTAAAAATGAAGATATGTACTTCATTAATTCCATTGATGACTTTACTCGAATTACTTGAGTTATGTACATGAGACATAAGTCAGATGCTCTGAAAATTTTAAAAGTTTTAGGAGGAAAGCCGAGATAGAATGTGAGTATTTAGTGAAGAAGTTGAGAACATATAATGGTGGAGAGTATAAGAGTAAAGAATTTGAATGTTACCACAGAAAACATGGAATTTGGCATGAGATCAGTTCACCATACACACCTCAACAAAATGGGGTTTCTAAAAGAAAGAATCAAAGTCTGGTGGAAATGGGGAGAACTATGTTACTTGAACAGAGTCATTCTCGTTATTATTGGAGGCAAGCCATGAGCACTACTATGTATATTTAGAACTGATTTTTCTATAGGACAAACTTAGATATGACTCTATACGAAATGTTCTACGGAAAAACTCTATGTCAGAAACAATTAAGAGTTTTTTGGAGTCAATTCATTATAAAGAAGAAAGGTGGAATCCTTGGAAAGTTTGATAAAAGAGGAGATGATGAAATTTTTATTGTATATTCTATATAATGAAGAGGATATAGATGCATCAAAAAAGAAACAATAAGAACTATTGATTCTTAATATGTTAATTTTTTTTGAAAATGTTGAGAAAGAAAAGCAGTCATATGTTGATGCGGAAGTTGTGCAGGATATGGATGATTTTGTTAATGATTCAGATAATGTTGCAGACTAAATTAATCCGACTCAATAAGTGTAATCTGACCTAGAAATATAGAGTGATGAGGATGAAGTTCGAAAAACTCATCCTAGGATGAGGAAACAAGTGGAGGCTCAGAACATTACTGGAGATCAACATCAGAGGGTTCAAACAAGAAGTACAACGAATGCTATAATACATACTTCCCTTTATTCAAGAGTTGAACCAGATGATGTAAATGAGGCATTTGAGCATCCAAAATGGGTTCATTCTATGAATGAAGATCTTGATTAGATAATAAATAATGATAATTGGGAGCTTGTACCTAATCCAGACAATAAGAACATTTTTGGTACAAAGTGGGTTTTCTGGAATAAGCAGAATGAAGATAATAAAGTAATAAGAAACAATGAAAGATTGGTTTAAAAAGGGTATTCAAAAATTAAAGTCATTACTTTTGATGAAACCTTTTCTCTGGTGGCAAGATTAGAAACAATCATAATCTTTCTTTCAATTGTTGGTCAACGAGGTTACAAAATCCTTCAAATGGAAGTATAATATACATTAATGAATGGTGACATTGAAATTGATCAACCTTGTGGATTTTTTATTGTAAATGATGAAAGTTATGTGTCCAGGTTGAAGAAGGCTTTGTATGGGCTAAAACAGGCTCCAAGGGCATGGTATTCAAAATTAGATACTTGTTTAAGGAAGTTGAATTTTAAGAAAGGTAGAGTTGACATTAGTCTTTAAATAAAATATTTTCAAGAGTTTTCACTAATCATTATTGTTTATGTCTATGAAATTATATTTATTGGGAATGATGAAAGATCATGAGAAAGATTTTCGGAGGAGATGAAGAAGTCATTTGAGATGTACATGCTGGGAGAAATGAAATACTTTCTTGGGAAACAAATTTCACAGGAGAAGAATCATGTTTTTCTGTCTCAAGAAATGTATGCTAAGGAACCTCTAAAGATGTTTGGAATGGAAAATTCAAAACCAGTGTCCAATCCAATTTCAGTGGGGGCCATGTTGTATAAATATGGGGAAGGGAAGGTAGTTGGTTAGAAAGAGTTTCGAAATCTGATTGGAAGTCTGTTGTATTTGACTGCCTCATGACTCGATATCGTCTATGCTGTCACTTTATATGAAAGTTTTTAGAGCGCTCCTAGAGAACCAAATTTGATTAATGGAAAAATAATTCTCATATATATCAAAGGCACAACACGTTTTGGAATCATGTATGATGGCACAAGAAATATTGATCTTTTCGGGTATTTAGATGCTGATTGGGTAGGAAATGTCGATGATCGAAGATCCACATATGTTGGAGTTTTCTTTCTAAGGAAAAGTGGTGTTAGTTGGAATACCAATAAATCTAATTTATAAACTCTTATCATAGCTAAAGCTGAGTATGTTGCTTCTACTCAAGCTGCAACTCAACTAATGTGGATGAAGACTTAGTTGGAAGATCTACTTGTGGAAGTAAATCTTCTATTACTCTTGGGTTGTGATAATCAGAGTGCAATAAATATTACGATGAATTTTGTGAAACATTATCATTCAAAATCCATTTAAATAAAGTACAACTTCATTAAAGAGGAGGTGTAGAAGAAGAAATGGAGGCTGAAGTATGTCCCTACACCGGAAGAAGTTGCTGGCATATTCACAAAACCTTTACCGAAGGAACCATTTTCTAATTTGAGGTTGAATATGGTTGTCCAACCTATTTCTCATCAAGGTTGAGGTACATATATCTATTACCTCTCTAATCCTAACATAAGATAGTGTTGTCAATGTGGATAATTGTTTCATAAATATTTCCTTATTGAAGCATGCATAAAGGGGGAGTTGTTGGTAAGCTGTGAGTCTAGCATGTGTGTGTGTGAACTATTCTAACTTCTTGGTGGAGTGGTTGTAGGAAAAAATGATTTTGTTTTCCAAGAAAAATGATGAAATGAATAATTCTGAGGCAGAATCATGAAATCTGTTCTAATGAAGGTTGAAGAGATATGGTCATGAAATTTCATAGTCACTGTTTTTAGACAGCATGGTTTTTACTGTCAATAATTCGTATTTCCTACAATGAGTTATCTCACATATGCATAGAATTCTAGATGAGTAATACATTTCATGTGGTTAAAATGATCAATGATTTATGAATATTGGTAGATAAAAAAATCCAAGGAGGAAATTGTTGTGACCAAGTTGGATATATAAGAAAGTAAGAAGAGTTTGCTGATACTGAGTGTTGTGTTTTATTTTCAAAGAAGATAGATCAATTAACTTTGTAAAGGACAAGAAATTTAGAAGATGATTTTTTGATATGTTTTTCAAAGATATTATAAGTTAGGAGAACTTGTGATGCATGCCTTTTGGAGGAAAGGGGGAGAAATGATGATTCCAATCATATACAGTTTTGATTGGATGGAATAATGCTGCTAGAAGAGAGGGAATTTTCAGTACTTCTCATTGAAAAAATGACGATTCTAAAGCTTTTCAATGAAAGGATACATATCACGATAGTGGATTTCGTGATGAAATCTGAAGAATTGTTATGTTATGTAGTGAAGAGTGCAATGAAAAAGGAAAATACAATCTGTAGGTAGTATAAAAGAATGTTTTAATGTGGCATCGTTTTCCAGTGTTTTCCAAATCTTAGGTCCTGGAAATTAGGAGATGAAGAAATGTGTTTTTGAAAACGATGTTGTGCTCAAGTTTGAATATGTCTTGGTATGATGCACTCAAGTGTATTTCCATGATCCAAAAATCAAAATATGGAAAAGGATAGGATTGCGCGAAAGATTGGGGTTTGCCCGCAAGATTGGTGTTTGTGCGCAATATTGAAGGGAGTTTGGAATGTTGCATGTAAGTCATGATTGGAGGTCAAAAAATCAAAAAATGACAAAGGAATGAAGTGTGTGAAAGATTCAAAGAATTTTGTGAAAGTTGAGTTTGGTGATAAAGAGACTTACACGCTTAATGTGACGTCAATTGGGCTTTGTGTGATGTGTTGGGATCTTGCGTGACACATCGGGGTTTTTGCACGCAAGGGTCAATGAGGTCTATAAATAAGTGGTGACCCCATCACACTATGTATGCTCAAAACATAGAGAAATTACATGCTCTGAGGTGTCAAAAAATATTAATAAAATGAGAGTACGTGAAAGAAATATAGTTTCATGCAAGAAAGAGAAGTTGCACGCAAGAAGAGAGTTGCGTGGAAGATTGAAGCTGCACGCAAGAGGTGTTTCCCATAAAAAGTTAAATCATGCCCACATTCTATAAATGTTGTGCACAAGACACCTCAAAGGGTGCATGAAATATTAGGGGTCTTCGCATGTATTTGGTTGTGTGTAAGATAGTTTTTACTAGCTTCTGGGTAAGAAAGTGAAGATTTGTCCTTCAAAAAATACACCTATTCAATTGTAAAGAAGCCCTGAAATATTGTAATTCTTTATTGGGGCTAAGAGGGTGCACACACACTTGTGAATTGTTTTCCAAGTGCTACACGAGTTTAAGGGTATATATTACTCTTTGTATTCTATATCAAATGATTATTTTCTAGTGGATTGTGTGGTACTGAATTATTTTTGTACTATACCAAGGACGTAGCTACTCTTGTTGAGTAGTGAACCTTGAAAATCATGTGTTCTTTTGGTTTTGTGTGTTCAGTAGAGAAGAAACTCTTTAACAAAAGGTGAAGGTTGTTTCAAAAATAAGGAAAAAAAAGAAAATACATCACTAATTCACCCCCAGCCTCTCAGTGATACATAGATCCTGATTGGGAACATTAGCTTGAGCACAAGATGAAAAATGTGATTTGTACAAGAAGGTTCAGATGATGTAGCAACAATTAATTCTTTTGATGGAGTGATGCATCATCATATGCATGTGGGTTTTGGGGATGAAAATAAAGATTAATGAGCAATTTGAAGTTATGGATACCCATTGATGTTATAAATCTTCATTCCTTATTTGAAATTATTAGTTTAATGCCTGATAGCTGGGTTTATTTTTTATTTGTATTTCATACCCCACTACTTGAGGAAGGTGGATTTTCTTGGTTGGATGTGTCTTCTTGGTGGTAGAATAATATGATTTTCCTAGATTACATGGTCAATGTAATGATATAAATAATTCATAAATAATTCATAACATATGAGGTTTGTTTTTATGGAATGAAATTAAAGAATACATGTGAATCTTGAGAAACTGTTGATTCAGTTCGAATTATAGAAAGAGGGTATATAATTTGATTTTGTGATTAATATAATGTAACTTGAAATAATTTTAATGGTTAATTTAATGAATGATTAATTAATTAACACAAAATTAATCATATAAAACAAAATAAGTCATTAATGTTGTTCTTTAAATGATTGTGTGGTTATAAGAGATCTAGTCCCTATCAGTGGTGGTCAGGTGTTCATGTGATGATAACTGTAGTTGAGAATTGGACAAGGCTATTTCCATGGTGTATTTGTGGTGAAAATTATATCTTATATCTTATGTGATTTTTATTGATCCCCACCCATTTTGGCTAGGGATACTAACACCCAGTGGACATTGGGAGGGTATTTTCCCTAATATCCCAGTGGTAGGATATATGGTTGAATACCCCATATCCTTATGCTCTCTTCTCTTTTTAGTTATTTATGATATAATGAAATGTGTTTTGCTTTCCCATATATGTGTGAAGAGGGAAACGATGTATTTTGGATATTCATACACATGTATCTACAAATATAGTATCCAAAGGATTGTTATAGGTATAAAATGTATAGGATGTTGTGGATTGAAGTACCTTCATAGTGTTTGAGATTTGATGGATTGAGGTGTACTATTGTATGAAGGATACATGAAATAGGGGATATGGTGACTCGCAGAAACTAACTTCTCACTATATATGGTGATGTGATTTGGGATTATGTGATGCAAGAGGTTCATGCTAGATTCCATTCCCTAGTGTTTGAGGGATGGCTTATTTTTGAGAGAGATGGCTCGGGACATGAAATTTTTGGGGAAGATCCTAAAAATAATGGAGAAGTAAAAGTAAGATACCCTTAATGTATAATTATTATATTATATTCCCTCTTACACGTGATACATGGAAAGTTTTAGCCATGGTGAGGCTATGATTTTGGTATACATATTTAGGTAATGAGTTAGTACCAATGTTGTTCAATCCAATTTAGAATTATTTCCATATCTTTTTCATGAGAGGCTTTAGGGGGGACCCTGTTGAGTATAAAGCTATTCTCCCACTATGTATAAATAAACTATTTTTAAATGCATCAAAATCAGGTTGGATATCATTATGTGTATTACTGACTCATGATTTTTCTAGAGTTTCATGGGCTAGGTGGTCACTATTTTGTCTACCTTTTCGTAATTATAGTTTTCCTTTTAGTTGGTATAGTACTATATGGCCTTTCTTGTTTTCTCTTGTGATTTCCATGTATATGTCTAAGATAGTGTTGACTTGTGTATTTGTCTTATCTCTCTCTTCTTCATTTTCTACTAGAAGGTAATTCATCTTATATGTATGTTTATTATACCCTCAGTGTTAGGCATTAACTTAGGGTACAATGGATGTGGGAACTCGGAAGTCAAGATATCCCTTCTCTCATTATTGTCCTGGGGGTGGGGGTTCACATTGGGGGGGGGGGTGGTCATCAAAAATAAATATCTTTTATTTAATAATAAATTAATTCAAGAATAATTAACCTATTATATTATGGAGAAAAGTCATAGAAGGGGGTTCTTAGGTCACCACAAGGTCACTTCTACAATAGAATTAATGATACATGGATAGAAAGCTAGAATATCTATTCATCTTCACTACAAGATTTTTTATCAAGTATTTTTTCACCTAATCTAAACTCCCGGATGCGAACCCTCATCCAATAAGGGAAATAATTTTAATATATCTTTTATAACCATGTAAAATTCTCCCCATTCAATTTTTATTAAAAAAATTCATTCTTTAAATTCTCTCCACAATCCATTATCCAAGATAATTTTATATAATTATTTATTGGGACATTTCATCACATTATAACATGAATTGATGAATTAATCCAACAAAAATATGTAATATTATCAAAGTTCATGATATTCATGCTACACCAAGAAGCTTCCTTGGCTAAAATACTTCTATTTGTTTGAATTTTATATATGTAGGAATAAAGTTTACATATTCACGGATATATTCTTTAAAAAATAGATATTCTCATATATATCTCTTGGGATAAGAAAGAACACATAAATATTGGTCGAGGTCAACATTACGTATGGGTAGTTTCACTCTATTACAAAGGAAATACCAAAATGAATTTCATAGAGGACTCATAAACATGAATTCATATCAGTTCCCCAATCATCCTTACAAGAGTTGTTCCATTAAATGCTATTTACTTGTACAAATCATCATAATTAATGTTATATAAATATATTTTATATTTTGTCGAATTTAAAATTTCCCCAGTTATACTACTTTTTTATATATAGTTATAGAAAACTACACATTTCAAATAAAAAAATATTATATCCTATTTGATCAATATTCATTACATAACATTACGATCAAAGATATAATCATAAAGTATTAGTTTCATTAGAAAATTAGATACATAAAAATGCTAGATAATAGATCTACATCATCCCACACATAGTCATTCACAACATTCACCCTTTATAGTCAAATCATACTTATAACCATTCCCAATATATTGTGTAAAATGAAGCATAATAAAGGGTGACAGCATATACTTAGTAAATGTAAATTTGGGTAATACCAATGATTATGGAATAATAACATTATAATCAGAGTATGAGGGAATGATATTTGTATTTTAAAATTAAACCCAACATGTAATATATCATAATCTGGAGCCACAGAATAAATATTGGTAGCTTATAAGACATGTATCGTATAGTAATCATAGAATATGATCCATTAGAGTAAAACATTATCAAAATACATAAGTTTTTGGCATACACATAAGAAGAGTAAATAATTTACTTAATCTAGTATCATTTACAATAATATCATATTTGTATTTGGATCCCTCCATATTCCATTATATAATTAATAATGGTTCACTCCGTAGACTATCATAGTGGAAAATGTCATTCACTGATCTGGTTTCACATCCCATTCATGTTCTTATTATCTCATGAGATATTCATAATTACCATGGAATTGGATTGATATATAATTCCAAGCCCACCCATCACATAATCATAATGAATTAAAATTTTTTCCACAAGTTTATAAAATATTCATTATATAAACATATCATACATTATAGAAAGGTATTTTTGTATACAAATATCAGCATAGAATAACCTGTATAAGAAAAATGGGTTTCATAAAATCTCATCAACATAATAATAAAAATCTATAAAGGTAATAACTTAGGTATAATTTTATCATATCCCTAGTAAAAGATAATGAATGTTAATGGATGTTATCATATATGGAAAATTCATTAAAATATTTCTAGAATATTTCTATCAAAAAATGATATTTTTATTATGAAGTCACCAATTTAAAATACAAATATTTAAAAAAGATTATAGAAAAATTATTAATTGAAAAATATATATATATATATAAATGTAAAGGATTCTTTAAATAATTATATTTTCTTGATGAATAAAATTATATTCACACCTGGTACTTTAACAAAATATTTATTTCACATTTTTTGGTTTAATGTCAGAAGAACATTATTTAGAAAATAATATTAATATTCCATTAATTTTTTTATTTTAATTAAAAAATGTGTATAAATTATATTAAAAGTAATACAAGAATAGTAAAAAAATATTTTAAATATTTTAATGAAAACATGTATATAGAAGAAAAATATTTATAACTAAATCATAAATAAATTAATTTTTTCTTACAAAACAATCCATATCATTTTAAGTAACAATGTGATAAAAATGGTGTAATTACATTAAAATTACATTTATAAAAACTTTATAATTAAAGTAAAGGGTTTTAATTTTAAAATTGGAATATTTTTTACTTAGATGGAAATTATAGAATAAACAATATCTATTAAAATGAGATTTGAAACATAAATCCAGTACCTCAAGTTATAATTTTATAAAAAACACTTAAAATCACATATAATAAATTTAAATATATTATAATTATATTTTAGAATAATTAATACACCTATAATATCATATATGATCCAAAATCACATTTAAACACCTATTAATTAATAATTCCTAATTAAAGTCATCGTTTTCAGTTGTTAACGATGTCGTTTTTCATGAATGTTTCAGTTCATATATTTGGGTCCTTTTAATTTTACCATGATTTAATAATATAAATAATTAAATTGAGGATATAAATTTATAATATATTTATTTTTAAAATAATTATATTCATCCATAAATGGTAGAGAAAAAATGATTTACACCATTAATGGAGATGGTAGGTTGTATGTATGAATAAACACTCAATTAATTTTCTGACTGAAAAAGGAATGAAATATAAATATTATATTAACATTAAATAGAACAAATTTTCTCATAAGTTACATATATACATAAATATATTTGGTCTACCATATAATATAAGCGTAAAATAAAAATGGATCACATCCATTCGTGAAGGCTGCAGTCCATACAAACACACGAGCATTGTTGTTGTTTTCCAGTGGATGGGAAATTAAGAAGTTATATGTGATATTAAAAATATATAAGATTAATTATGTTATAATGAAAATATATAGACATTAAAATAATCATAAAAACAACCCTGATATATGGTGGTAAAAAATTAATTTCATCGCTATGTGGAGATAGTATTCCATATATACATATGTGTAAAAATTTCACTTCCCATATGATGGAATAAAGGGTGGATAATGGAGGTTTTGTAATCACAATAATTTTTTTATATTTATAATACTGAATTTTTTATTTTATGATGAATACCAATGTTTTATAATATGTAAATGAATAATGAAATTCAAATAGGTTGGGTAGGATGATTACATCTTCTTCAATATACCTATTTAGATCAATTATCAATGTTTTTAGTATAAAATTTTAGGAATAAAATAACCTATCAATAATGTATAGGTAATTAGACAATATAATTAGATTAGTTTTGATACATATAGTTGTCTTAACATGGTATAAACAAAATATATGAGGCGTGTATTTTTATAAGTTGTTGACAGAACATACTAGGAAATTTTAAAAATATTTAAATATTTTAGTTTCTTAATATGGAAATAAGGATCGGAAATAGACTATTTCAAAATTTGTGATGATATATAGTCTAAATATGTCCATAAACTATTATTTAGTCATGTTTATAGGTAATTTAAATTATTATAAATTTATTTTAACCCATATAAACCTATATTTACCTTAACCATGGTAATTTTTCACAAAGCTCGATGAAGATAAGCTTCTAAAAAAATTAAATTTATAGAAGTGTCTTAGTATAATTTAGAATTATTCCTACAAAACTCGATGAAGATAATCTTCTATAAAAAATTCATCCATAAGTGTAATAACTTTTTATATTAAAATCCAATAAAAAATTTATACCATTTACATTATTTTGATAACTAAAAATACAAATTCACTAATTTTACTCTTGGATCATTTTAAAATAAGAGGATGTTATTAATAAAAAATATATATTTTTATTTCATGAAAAATGGTTTTTTGGGATGTTCTAAAAATTTTACTCCTATAAATGGTGAAATCTTGCCTTAAAAAAATTATGTTCATTTTATCAAATAAGTTATTTAAAATGGGTATAAGTTCTTCATATTATTCTATTATAAAAAATAATATCCAATTTTGGAAAAATATATTTTGAAGCATATAATGATATTACCAAGAATTCAGGTATTATTTAATAATATATTTTTATTTGCTAAAACCTTTATACGTATTTTAAAATAATGTTTTTATTTATATTCATTCAAACAATTTTATAGCTAGGTTATAATGATATACTATATTATGATTTATTTTGACTTCGGGATTTATATATCACAAGGTATCGATGAATATAAATTTATTTGAAGAGAAATATATCATAAAATATTAAGGGTTTACATTGTTCCCCGCTTGAACTAAATTTTGACTTTGAAACTCCATTACATATATATAATAAAATGATGATATCTCATTATAATTATATCTATGGGTTTATATGTAGATTCTTAAAAATATTGATTTACTTAGATAACATTAACCAAGTGAGTAGTCTTGTTCCATGGAACATTATCAATATGATCCTATATTTCTATCACTTTTTATTCATAGAAAAATCATGCTCTAGTGGTATAACTGTTTATTTAAATTCATTTAAAGGATCATATTTTTACTTGTGTAGTATATATACATGTAATAAATCATGAACATGATAGATTTTCTATGGAAGCGCAAAGTGATAAGCTATCATCCATACATGATCAACAATATAAAAGGAGATAATATACCTTTAGCATAACATTCCCATTATTTTTCAGAAACTCATAAGCTTCATCCATGTATAAATTTATATAAATACCATCTCACCAAAATCAAATTATATATTTCACCGATGATCATTAGTATAACAGTTTTCTGAATTTGATCCACCATGATGTACTACTGAACGGATTTATCCCTGTCTCATGTTTACATAGATATTTCAAGTATTAATAGGTTTATTTATCCAAATTCATCCCATTGTATTGTAGTTTTGTAATTCATTGCATTGAGGGTTCCATATGGATCCATCTGAATTCCTGATTGAATTTAATTATTGTTAGAATACTCGATCAATGAAGGGTGTCGATACCAACTAACATTTAAATCAATAAAACACGTTCTCATAATATCCTCAAGGGTTTTAGTGGTCTTATAAGATAAAAAATATATATGAGGATGATATGAATTTCTGAAAAACTCTGAATGTAGATCTTACTAAATACTTCACAAAAAAATTTAGATAAACCTCATATCCAAATGAAATATAAAATAATTTTGTACTCCATAAAAACATAAAACTTCATTAATGTTTATCAAGAAAGGTGACCAAGAGATAAATTATCTCTATTTTCAATGAAGTGTTATGACTTTTTAAGGAAATCATGATTAACCCAAATAAGAGTTTTTCCATTATATGTTTTGTGTTGTCTAACAACAAAATACTCGTTTTTGTTCTCCCAATTGAATTTTGGTATGATTAATTATTGTAACATGCCCTTATACTAATGTAACTCATCCTTAAAATGATGGCATACAAAGAAGAAAGATACAGACTCTACAATATCTCCTTTCATGTTTTACCTATTGAAATACTATTTTATATATCTATATATATTATTACATTAAGGATGAATAGATAATTATAAAATTTGATATTCATTTAATAGATCCTAGAAATATAACATGGATGGGGCACATACAAGGTTCTAAAACTATAAAATTCTACCACAATAATGATTGAACTCGGAAACAATTCCATTTTTTTTTTCAAAATATGTCTTCCTTTTATGCCTATTATATCTTTAATTGGATTGAAGTTTGAAAACACCTTTATGAAACATAATATTTCTCACATTTATTCATTATTAACATAGAAATATTTTTAAAACACATATACATTTGATCTTTTTTATTCTTATCATGGATAATCTAGAAAGATTCATTTGACTTAGAGAATCTCCCACATTGTTCAAATTACTATGGTGTTATTTTATTAGGTAGTTTTACTTTTAAAAAAACCATATCCATCTTCTCAACTGCATATTCAACTCATTTTAATTGAATATATACATTACACTTCTATTATCAGTATATATGTCACATCATTATCTATATGTATAATATCTCTATATCGTTCATTCCAATATTACTAACACTGACTACAAATCTTGATTCGGGTAGTTTTTCTCATTAACATTCAATTTTTTTTGATGAATTGACAATAACTGAATTATTCTACATGATGAAACATCTTAGTTTATTAATCAATAAAATAATGAAGTTCTCCAAAAAAATCTCCATTATAGGGTAGTGTAAATATCAGTGTACCGACTGGCCTTATCTTTAGTTCGTTGAAATTTTCATCCATTTTTTTATAGCGGAACATGACTAGATTCCTAGTTATTATTGTGAGTTGATTACATATCTATGAAAAATTTTCTACAAAGAGTCAATAATATATAAAAAATCAACAAAAGTTCATATCATAGTCCTAATGGATTTTCTTTCCCAACATTCAATAACTTCTTCATTGATGGATCCACTAATATACCCTCGCTTGATATTATGTGACAAAATGATGAATATTTTTGTATCCAAAATAGAATTTTCATAAAATTTCCATATATATTCTCATTCCATAGTTTGTTATAAAAAATACCCAAGGGATATTCCTTTCCTTCCTTGATCTTGGAATATATAATAATATCTTCATTAAGGACTACCAAAAACTGATCAATGTAATCTAAAAAAATCTATTTGTCAAATATATTAAAATACTTAGGGAATTAAAATTCCTATTGACATCACTATAAATAAAAGGTTTATATATCTTTAATAGAAGGCCCTCTTGTTGTGAATCACTACTGGTTTGGTCGTTCCTTTTTATTGTTTTCTCTATACCCCTTATTATTGTTTAAATTGGGTCTATTAGAAATTGTTGTGGTTGTTTTGATGTTCTTTAAAAAATCAGTGGGTTTTGTGGCTAGTTTTCAATTTTTAGTATGTGGAGCTGTGGCTGTTGATGGGTGGGTGGTGGAATGATGTTTTTATTTAGAGGTTGTTATGGTCTAGGGGGTGCTAATTGTTTTATGTGATGGGTAATGTAGTCATGACTGTTGGATAATTTGGGTTGTTCCATAATCATTATATTGTATTAAATATGGTATATATGAATGAATATAATTATTTTAAAGTTTCTATAATATAATTAATATTTGACTGTTAAGGAACCATTAATGACTAAAATGTATGGGTAATTTCATAAATAAAAATGGTTAGTGGATCATTAATTATTTGAAAATTAACATGGATAACTGATTGGCATAATGAATATAATATGGATGGTAAGATGATAAATATATAAACAGAAAAATTAAATCATTAAATGGAATGTATGAGTCATGTTTTGTGGTTGTGTATTCTCTAGTAAAGTTATTAGTTAGTTTTTACAAATTTTTTCTAAAATTATTTGGGGTGGTTAAGTTAATATGTAGTATGGCGGTTTTATATGTTTGAGTGTAGGAGGTATTCTCCTTGGGATGGTTTTTGTATGACTATATATATGGTTTTACTTTATATTATTTATTATGTACTACTACTCGATTGCAATAATCTAACTGATTCCCATATCATTTTTGGTTTTGGGTGTTCCACAACATCCTGGTTGACGAGGAAATGAATGTATGAATAATCCACATTCCTTATATCTATTAAAGTTATAGTAAAGACCATAAAATCAAATGATTATGATTTTTCATACATAATTTCAAATTTTTAGAGAGAAAATGATGTGATGATATGTTGATGTGATGATGATTTGATAGAATATGTGATATGTATTTTGGGCCATGCTGGGTATGAGTATGATAAAAAAAATTCCTTCCTGTTTAGATACCCTAATTTAATGTGGATTTAATGTGAATATATGATATGAAGATGTGTAATTTCTTTGTGGATACACAGTTATTTTTATGATGTTCCATTTTTACATGTAAATATGTGGTTTTTTGGGTATATAATGGATGAGAGCATCATTGGTTTTTTCCATTAGGGTTTTAGAGTGATAAATTTGTGGAGAAGTGGTTACTGGGTACCTTCACACTATATTATTTTCATACAATGCAATTATACCCGGATGAGTCATTGGGTGAATTTTCCGTGGCTTGGTAAAGAGATAGTTGAAATGGATAAGGTGCATTTTTGTTTTATTGTTTACTAAATATTGCATTATTATTATTATTCTACATTTATATGAGTGGTTTCGAAGTGATTTTTAATGATTATATATGTATCCCCCCCAAATTATATAATTTTTTATGGTTTAGAATAGGTATTTATTAACATAGATAGATATAACTAGCTCGAGGCTTCGATTTTTTAATAGAGTCCTGATTATAATACTTTCATTTTAATATTTTATATATGATAATTTTTTTATATATTATATTATATGCATTATAATATGTTGGATTTCATTTCATATTAAATATTTTATTACAATAATAACTTATATTTTCCTAATATTATTAGGGTAGTTCCTCCCATTATTTATAACCAAGACACTATTCCCCAACCCCTGGCCTATTAGAGTAGGGAATCGAGGGTCACACTCTTCTTCATTGCTAACTTAGGAGGGGTTACCAGTAGAGAAAATTTGTGACATGTTTAGAGATCCTAGTATGTATTTCTTAAAATTTTTATTTAACTATATAATTTTATATTATATATAGTAATATATAAATATAAAATTTTTAAATTAAAAATTAAAAGGGATATTATTGATTTGAAATATATTTCAAAAATATATTTTTAATCATATATTATTTAATCGATTAATATACGATTTATTGAATATAAATACTAATAAAATATTATTTTTCAGAATAATTTTGAAAATGATAATGGGTGAATATTAATGTAATATTTATCATGATTATTAATGATTATAACAAAATAAGTTTTGATAGGGTCTTAAATTATTAAATATATATCCACATAAATTGATGGTGAATATATGGATTATAATGGTCGAGACTCAAAAAAATTGAGGATCCAAAATTATAACCAATATTACTTTTTAAACATAAATTAATTGTTATTTAAAACTGATAACCCTACTACTAACCAATTACATTATGAAACACATGTTTAACAACTCTAACATATTTAAATTTCTATTTATAATTTCAATCTGTGAAAATTCATTCATTATAAATTCATAATTAAATAAAATTAAAATACGGATAATGTCATCCCCCTATTCCCACTACCCAATCCAAAAACCGAATTTTGTAATGGTTTATTGTCAAAAGTAAAGATTAGTTCAATAATAAATCCACAACCAGATGATTTTTTATATTCTAAAAAATGGTTTTTTATTGAAAGATCTTTTTTTCATAAACCCATTCATCTCATTCTAAGGGATATCTAATGGTGAAGTTGATATAAGATGATATTTGATCTCTTATTAGTGTTATTAATTTTTCTTTTATTGAATGTTTTGAATATAGATAACCATTAATATATATACTGAGGCAATATTTTTATATGATCATTTTCAAATATATTTTTATTAGTTTTCTAGATTATATGCATGTAATATTATTATTTATGATTAAAATGTTAAATATAATTTATATAAGAACGAATCAGACAGATTTATGGGATTAAATATAAAGGTCAAAACATAGTTTTGTGGTAGGGAACATAGGATTCCAATTTTTTTTCTATCTTATCAGGTTTCTTGGTAATATTTTTAGGATAAACCCTCTTTTTGTAATTACTTCTTCTTTTTGAGTCTTGACCAATATTTATAAATGTAAAACATGTATGAGGTGTCCATATGTGGATAAATTTTGAATCAATATTGATGTTTCATGGGATCTTCCTTAGCAGATTTTTATTTAAAAATGGAGAGTGGGTTATTTCCAGAATGAATTTTATGAATGTAACCCTTTTCCCATATTCAATTGTATATTTTTGGGTAATTATATTTATTCACATGATTAATTGAAGTTGCATTATCATATAAATTCAATCGAAAATTTATTCAAAGAATTTATAAGTAAACAGAAGTGGTATGATATTATTGGTCACTGTTTATTCATAGAGGGGTATGATTCAATTTAAAGCAGGTTTTAAATTGAGGGAATCATCAATTTCAAATAAAATTATTAATTTGGTTATGGATTTCATTTTCTATATGAAGGTTTTTTTTATAATAACATTTTTTTGTTATATCAGCCTAAATTTATATTAATTGAATTATTGGGGAAAGAATGATGTTTTAAGAAGTTTTTGTTTATTCATTTTTTAATATTAAATAAATGTAAAAGAGAGATGACAATATCATATATAATAATACAAAGTAATTCAATGATTATTCAAAGTGTATAAATTCGTATAACTCAATCCTAAAGTACTAAATTATTACTGCTTCCAAGTATTCTATTAAATGTAGTTAAAAAACATTAGTTTCAAATGAATTTTTTTTTATGTTTATTTTTTTCATGAAAAAATTCCCAAGAAAAAAACAATTGATTATTATTGTTATTAATTTATATATATGGTGGTTTAGGATGTTTAATACTAGAATATTGGGATTGTGTTTATCACATTTTATTGGTCTATTTAACTTTTGGACTTAGTAAGTTTTATCCTTCATTGGGATTTAAATTTTATATGTTCATCTTCGATTGAATCATATTTGGATATCCTTTTAACAAAAAAGATTTAATTATATATATATATATATCATCTTGATCCAATGTCTTTTTCTTCAGGATCTATAATTTTTCAGTATGTATTACTCCATTGAGTAACATTTTTTTATTTGTTTTTTCCTCAATTAGATAGTCACTAAAACATAGCTTTCAACTTTTAGGCATAATAAATTGTATTTAAATAGCCTTTAATTTTTTATACCATTTGATTTATTGATGATTTTTTCTTTATGCATTCTCTTATGCATTAGAAAGACACATATTTTCTTCAACTTATTACGATTACCTTCTCTATTTTCAGTGTGATGATAAGTACTCATTCAATTCATTTCAATCAGGGGAAAGTAGGGAGAAAATGTAGTTTGATTAGTTCACTCTCTTTCCATATTAGGTTTTGATTCCTTATCATAGTGTTATGCATCTATATACCAATTCATATATGATATCGGTTCTCCGTGAAACATAAGTTTGTGTTCTAGAGTTTTTTGATGGACAAATGATACCATATAATTGTTAGTGTTACAATTGCATACACTAGTGTGAAACAATGTTCTTAGTAATTATAATCTAGATCATTAAGGTCTTCCTCATCATCCTTTATTTTGTCTTAATGTGTATCATTTTTTTAATATTTTACTTATTAGTATATTTTCTTCATGTTAGTTCTTCTATATTAGATGCATATATTTTACTATTGAGTTATATATTATAACTAGTTCATTAATCATCAAGAACAATATTATGAATAATTTCTCTAGTTATTCAATTATTGTGCATTATAAATTGTAACAGTTAATTTATATCTTATTTATTTATAAAATTTCATAATAAAGTTGATGGTGATGTTATTTTTGTGAATTAAAGTCCCAAAAGGGGTCAAATTTTTTTATAATCATTCCCTTTCCCTCTTTCATGTTACTTTTTCATCAACTAAACACACTGAAACATTTACAATGTTCATAGTGTCATTTATTTAAAAAAATCACCATAATTTCATTATCTATCAATTATATTTTTTGTAGATCAAAAAACATAAATATATTTCTCACACCCATATATTGTATCATGAGGATATTTTTATGTATCTAAAAATAACACAGACAAAACATTCCAAGTCATTTAAATGACTGATGATGAATTATTGAATTCAAAAAATTACACCAAATTATATGATGAGTATTTTATTTCATTATGTTATAATGAATTTCATAATGAGATAATAAATTTTTATGATTTTTTTCATCAAAAAAAAGGACTCCATATGAAAATAATATTAATACAATGTATAAACATTCTTTAACATGTTATTGGAGCATAAAGATGTAATATTATCATTTATGAAGTTTTTTTGAAGGAGAAATTCATTGGTTCTCATAAATAAAGAAAAATATTCATCAATTTTGATTAATTTATATGTATGAATACTCCTTATAGTTTTTCAAGTTTAGGTCACATTAGTATTCCACTAATATGGATTGAAATTAGGGATTTTTTTCATTGTAATATAAGTAACTTGGTTTTGGTTGTGAGGGTTGGAATTATTATACACAATATTAGTAAAGTGGAATGCTGCATCAATTATGAGTTTTACTTTTCTAACACTCTGATTTTATCAACATTGATATTTTATCTAGTTTGTTTTAAGGATATAATAATACTTATTCAAATTTGTGTAAGTTGATTGAAATCATAAATTCCAAGATCCCATTTTATTCAAAACCCAAAACACATAAAATAAAAAGAATAATAAGGTATGACTTTCACCAATGACCCTCAACTATTTTCTTCCATAATTCATTTAATGAAAATCACCAAGATGAATCAAATTACCACCATCCACTGTCATATATCTTTGGATTTAATGAGTCACCCAGTGATTGAGTGACATCCTCCACAAATCTTTGATAGGGTATACCACATGAGAGTTATTAAAGGATGTAAAAGAGTGATATATGAAGAATCTGTCGGTCACTCAAATAAGTTAGAGAACCATATTGATGGATTTATCCAACCAATATTCTTTCTTTGGAAACTCCCATGTTTTTCCGTATTTACTCAATCATTGTTTAACATTTGGATAATAAATTTTGTTGCAAATCTCATAATTCCTTAAATTTTCCAACTCTTAGTGTATCATTTTACTAAAAATTTAATCAATGATATTTCAGGTGATTTATATATTTGAATTTTAACTAATAACATTCAATTTCCATTATCAATCACATGATTAATGTGAATAGTACACATTGATTCCATATTTTATGATATATCCATTTCACACATTATGACATAGTTAGGAAAGTCTATATAACATTAATATATCACATGAATTTATATGGATATCAATAGAATATTTATTTTCATATAATAATGGATATCATATTTTTTGATATCCATATATTTTAATCTATGTCATAAGCTAACATGTATAATATGCACATTATACTTTTGAAAATATCTCCATAAATATCTCACATTCACAAAATACTAATAAACTATCTTTTGTTAGACCATATATTGTATCATACAAAACCATTTTTTAAATGATAAGAAGAAATCCAATTGAATATTTCCATAATATGTTTTGAAAACTATCAAAGATTTCACCATGGGTCACATCATCTATAATACATTTTGAATATCCACAGAAAAAACATTTTGGATTAAATCTAAACAATTTTAGACAAACCCTTAGAGTTCTTTTGAAACTCAATCCTCATGCAGTTCATTGAATTGTGAAACCTTATATGACCTTTTAAATATTTATGAAGAATATGATTTCATTAATTTATAAATTTAATTAGAATTTTCCTCTAGAAAAGAATCATTTAAACTCAAGCAACACAGTGATTTGGTATGATCATGAACAAACACATGTATCTTTATACCCATTTACACCATTTATGTCATATATCTATTTTTATTTTCCTTTGATTCTTTTATCAAAGATATCAAGTACCCTAATGAAATGGATTATGTCAATCTCCTATAACTACTCATATATTCTCAATTCAATAAGTATAAATTGAGAAGTTTGATGGGTATATCAAATTTCCTTCAACCATATGGATGGTCACATTAAATTTTCCACATCTAATATATAATCACACAATAATAATTACTAGGTTTAATCATGAAATTCTTTAAAATATCTTAATCGAGGTACTATATTTCATGCTCATAATATAGGTTGGAATAAACCCACGAATATGTGATGGAGGATTGTGGAGGTGAGATGAGTGAAATCCCTAATGTGGGTGAGGTGAATATTCCAAGAAATCAGCATGATCTGGGTTTAGCAGTTGATGATGGAATCAGGCACATGGATTTGTTTTCTTTATGTGCAAAGAAAACTTTAGGTGATGCTCGTGAATTTGATGGATGTAAGAAGAGCTTTGTGGAAGCTGTTAAGAATATAAGAACCAAAGTTTTCCTTGATTGTGAAGGTGCGTCTTCAGGAAGGCTCATAAAGAAAGGGCGCACTGTGCATGTCTCTGTGAATCAAAATGTGATCGAGGAGAGAACAAAACTTTGTAGATTTGTGGTCATTGCATGAGTGGGGGTTCCTAAGGGGGTGAGTCCATGGAAATTCAGTGACCTCACAACAAGGATTTTGGAAATTTGGGGATTTTCATATTGGAAAATGAATGCAATGGGCCGTGGATTTTATCATATCATATTCTCGTCAGATGAAATCAAGATACGGGCATTGAATTTTGTCTCGGTCCCTTTACGATCTGTCTTTCTTCGCATCCATGAATGGGATCATAACTTTGATCCCAATGTTGTCAAAAATACATTTTCACAGGTTTGGATTCAGGTATGTAATCTGAAATGGTTTTATTGGAATCCAAAAATTCTTTGGGACATCGCTTCATCTGTTGTAAATCCTATTAGTCTTGATCAATAGAAGGATACTCCTATTTTTTGTCATTATGCTCAAATTCTTAATGAAGTGGACATGGCTACAACTTTTTTTGAGGAGGTAGTGTTAAATACTCATGATGATACCATCACTTTAGGCATTATCTATGAAAGGAAACCCATGTTCGGCCTCAACTGTCACTTTTTTGGTCATATGATCTCAGAATGAAATAAGAATAAAACATGTAATTTCTGTAACATTCAAGGACATAGTGAGGAAAATTGTAGTCAAAAGAAGAGTAAATCCAAGGCTACCACTGATTCTGGTCTGAAGGAATCCAGGGAGGATCCTCTTGCTGAGCATGATTCGATGGCAGGATCTGGTGAGGCGGTTACAACACCTATTGATCAAGTGGTGAAATTTCTGTAGCACATCCAAATGACCACATTACCTTATTATAATTCCACTCTGACAGAGGTTGCAGTGTTGGAGCAGAAATTTATATGAAATTATCCTCTTTAGGATCCCGTGAATGCTTCACCATCAGTCATCACCCCTCCTGACCTTTTTGATATTGCAGGTTCTGTAGACGAGGTAGTGCTTCCTAATAAAGATGGTGAAATGGATTATACAACACCCTCTGACCCCCCTGGGATCTTCTTTAAGGTTCAAACAACCAAGATGGGAAAAAGGATTTTGTGTTCTAGTCTGTTTTCTGCTTCTGTTGATTTAGTTAACATATTCTATTTTCTTCACACTGAGGAGGGTTTTAATGATGATAAAGCTTCTGATTCTGTTGAAAATGAATCAGGTTTTATTGATGACTCTAAGATTGCTATCCAAAATAAGGATTTGATTCAAAAAAAATGATGGGCCTATCACTAGGCTACGATCACAAAAATGAAGATCATCTATTGGAATTGTCAAGGGATCGAGAACACTCCCATGTTCAGATCTCTTAATCATTTTATCATGACCAGTATACCTTTGTTAATCGGAATTGCTGAACCGATAATGAAATTAAAAAAATGGAGCTCCTTTACGTGGGATTAGATGGGGTACTCCTTTTTTTCAAATAATCATTTTGAGTTGAGTACTGAATCTCTGTGGGTTTTAAACCATGACAATGTTAATGTTAGATCTGTCTTAGTTGACTTACAGTCGGTCACTGTTGCTTATAGTCTTGTTAATGACTCTCTTGTTGTGTCTTTTGTTTATGCATCCAACTTGAACATAAGAATAAGGGAGATACGGATAAATATATCTAATATCTCTGAAACTATGTCCACCAACTGGGTTATCCTTGGTGACTTCAGCACTGTCCTGAGGCCTAAGAAGAAAAGGGGTGAAAATTTCTGTCGCATTGCAGCCTCTAACCTGTTATGTTGTATTGATTGGTGTAGCCTCACTGAGGTGTCTATTTCTGGATCTGATTTCACCTGGATCAGACACAATATTCATGGGAAGTAGGAAAGTAAGTTGGACAGATGTTTTCTGCAAGTGGATGGGAGGAATAAGATGATTGATGTTTCTAAGAGACCCCTCTTGAGTCCGCACTCTGATCATAACCCTATTCTCATGGATGTATGTCTCAATAAATCAAGATCAACTCCTCTCCCTTTTAAATTTTACAATTCCCGGGTTATGATACCAGGTTTTAGAGAAAATTTTCTAAATGCATGGGCTGATTTTTTCTCAGGTATCCCTTCTAATGTTCTTTATTGTAAGCTAAAGGCTTTTAAGGTGAGGCTGAAGCAATGGAGTAAGGAGAATTTTTACTCATTGGATAATGAAATTAACAAGGCTGAAAATACTTTATTACATTGTCAACAAAGTAATATGTACCATGATGTACCCCCCCCCAGAATAAATTTAGGATGCTATAAATCTAGACAGGCTATTGACCCTTAAAGGAAACCTAGTTCAGAATCAGTTCAATCATCGATGGTTGAAGGAAGGGGACATGAATTAAAAGATTATTCATTGCATCAATAGGGAAAAACGATCTAGGAGAGCCCTGAATGTAGTCACCATTGATGGAAACTTTTTCTATTCTAAGAATGTGACATCAGACACTGTGACACTCTATTTTGAGAAACTGTATTCAGATACTGGAAATGATAACTCTGATAAGATTATCTGGTGCTTTGATCCTTCTATTGGAGAGGAGAAAAACAAGAAACTTGTTGATATCCCTAGTGTAAATGAAATACATTATGCTTTATTTTATTTGAACATTGACAGTGTGGAAGGCCCTTATGGATTTACTAATAAGTTCTTCATGTGTTATTGGGATATCATTATTGTGGATGTTGTAAATGCTGTGAATGAATTTTTCAGGTCATCGTACATGCCCTCTGGAATGAATGTTAAAATTGTGGCTTTAATTCCTAAGAAGAAGAATGCTCTTGATATAATGGATTTTATACCTTTTTTTATTGGAAATACCATGCCAAAATTAATTAGTAAGATCATGGCTAAAAGGCTTGGTGAGATTGCCAAGGGCCTCATCTTGTGTAATCAGTTTGGGTTTGTTCAAGGGAGGAATATAAAAATCTGTCTTTTCACTACCTGTGAATGTGTTAATGTTATTAAAAGAAAGGTAAAATATTAAAATATAGTAGTGAAGATTTACATATCTAAGTCTATTGACACCATTAGATGGAATTTTCTATTTACTATTCTCAAAATGCATGGTTTCTCCCAGAAATTCATTGGGTTGATTGGATCTATTCTGGAGAGTTCTAGGCTATCAATTATGGTTAATGGGCTGCCTAGGGGTTTCTTCCAATGCTCCAGATGAGTAAGACAAGGTGACACTCTTTTTGGTCTGCTGTTTTCCATTACTGAAGATTATTTGAGTTGGTGTCACATTGATTTGGCTAATTTTGGATGGTATTAGAGGATGCGAGTGGGGATAGAGTTATGTGCCCCATCCCAATAATTCTATGATGATGACATCTTGATTTTTGGGAGAGCAGATAAAGGTACCCTATCTTGTATTAAAGGAATATTCTCACACTATGAAGAGGTTGTGGTTCAGGTCATTAGTTGGGGAAAATCATCTGTCATCTTTGGTGGAGGACTTTCAACATCAAGGAAGATCAGAATTGCCTGTCAGCTTGGGGTGAAAAGAGGATCTTTTCCTTTTAATTACCTTGGGGTACTACTTTTTTGGGGAAGGGTGTATAGGTGTTACCTTGATAGTATTGCATTGAGGATTACAAGTCAGCTTTCATGATGGAAGGGGAAGAGTCTATCCCAGGCTGGGAGAGTATGTCTTGTCAATTCAGTGATAACGTCAATGTTTGTGTACTCTTTCTCTTTATATAGATAGCCCAAAGCTCTTATCGAGGATTTAAATGGTAAAATTAGAAACATTATATGGAATGGATCAATTCATGAAAGGAAATGTGTTACTATAGCCTGGAAGGAATGCATCAAACCTATAATTATGGGTGGTTTGGGAATCAAAGATATCGGAATAATTAATGATACACTGATTACAAAATTCAAATAGAAACTCCTTTCCATACCAGATAACTCTCTAGATTTTCTTGTCAACAGGTTTGTTGAGAAACTTCATGCAGGGTATCCCAATTATATCAGTTCATCTGTATAGCCTGCTCTTAAAATGGCATATGGTAATCTAATGGCTTTGTTCAAAATGGATGGTTTTTTAATAGTCACATCTGAACTGTTGGACTACACCTTGAATTTCTTGTCCCACTGGTGATGATGCTCTTATTCCATCATCACGAAAAAACATAACCAATTATGTCTTTCATGAGAATCCATATCTCAGTGGAATGCTACCCAGTGGTGTTCAGCTTGAAATCTCAAGGTACTGCATCAGTGATTGTGATGTTTTGGTTTGGATGCCCAACCTTCTTGTCCAGTTCACCATAAGAGAGTGCTATAGAATTCATTGTGGTGTCTCTTTGAACCCTCCTCACTGGGTCACTATTTTTTACATGTATTTTATTCATCGTGCACATTCTCTTTTAATCTGGAAAATCTGGAACCAGAGGCTGCCACTGTAGGTCCACCTGCAGCGTACTAGGATACATCTGGCCTCGGTCTGCCTGCTATGTTTAGAGGAGGATGTGTCTATTGCACACTTTTTTTGTTTCATGTAAATTTTTGTGTAGGTGGTGGACATATGTACAGTAGATTTTTTTTGTTCTCTCAATTTCCGATCTTTTGATGGGATGTTGCAGTCTATATGCAGGACTGATTGTAGTGAGCAGGTCTGGTCACTACTACTTGCTGCTTTTTCCAGTGTTATTTCTTTAAACTGGAATGCAAGAAATGAACTGTTATTCAATAATCTCAAGACATCGTTTCATGTTGGGGTCATATTCTTACATCGAGCAATTCTAAATTCTTCTAAAGTGATGACTGATTCCATGAAAAATGATGTCCTTGATTTGATTTTTCTTAGATCACTTGGTGTCAATGGTAGGATGAAAAATCCATTGATGATGAAGTATGTAATATGGATACCATCCATCCCTCGATGGCTGAAGGATAACATTGATGGAGAAGCTTCTGGAGCACCAGGACCTTTTGGATGTGGGGGATTTTATCATACTTACCATGGATTTGTGAAAGGATTATTTTTTCATAATATAAGAAATGGATATGCAATTGAAGCGAAGATGTGGGCAGTGATAAAAGCAGTTAGGTACGCCATGAAATTTGATTGGCATGAGTTATGGATTGAGCCAAACTCATCTGTTGCAATCCAGATTATCAATGATCGATCACAAAATGTTCCATGGAAGATGTTATCAGACTAGGGTGATTGTCTTCGGCTTATGGAACTGTTATCTCTAGAATACACACATGTATATCGGGAGGCTAATCATGTTGTATATTCCCTCTAAAAGAGAGCAATTTGGAGGTCAGCTCGAGTTGGTCTTTTTTTTTTCTTGAGTATTGTAATTTCCTTTCCCAAGTTGATTATGATGGAGTTATTTATACTCGCCATTGTAGAGTTTCCCCATGAACTTCTTTTGTGTACTTTAATTTTTATTATATTTTAATTTGAGCAGGCGCACCTGACTCCTAATCTTTTGAGTATAGCTTGGAAAATCAAATCTTGGCCACTTCTCAACAGATGAGATAATTACCAATATACCTAAAAACCCCTAGTAGGTATGAATCGAGGATTTTTTTGAATTTTATCAATTTTTATGGTTATAAAGCTTGGTATCTTTTATACTAGGGATTTTAGGAAATAAAAATATGAAACATACACCCCTAAAATAATGAATACATAGTGTATGATTCTCCTTGTGGTATACTACGTGGGTCATCCAAAACACCACACTTTTTTTAAATAGGGAGAACATTATATATATTTGTAAAAACCCATAACTATTACAAATTTTGAATTTCAATATAGCTTATAGAACTCCATTAAAAAATCACTTATAGATAACTCAATATCATAAGTTTAGAAGTGAATTATCGGCTAATTTTATGTGTATATGAAACCAACATGAAATAATGATAAAGGATAGGCAATCACTTATATAATAATATATACTTATATTATTAATATCATTTAACAAAATTAACAGAACCTTAAATAAGTGTATCTAATCAAATCACTTATAATAGACTAATATAAAATCAGTATGATTATTTTGATTTAAATGTATTGTTAATATTATTATATCTCCATAATTCATATAAGATATATACATAAACATTTAATAAAATACAAACACTAATATCTATGAAGTAACTAATTTTAAAAAATGGTGAGGAATATGAATGATACTCTTAATATTACAATTTATATTAATATTTTACAAATATTGAATAAATCTTTGAGGATAATACCTGATAATTTATTTTTAATTTTAGTAGAATAATCCTTTATTTATTAACATTGAACTTTTCAAATTGTAAATTGATGATATTTAGGGTGTTAATTGAATGAAATTGGTAGTGTAAGAAACCCATGAAATGCTCAATATTTCTAAAATAGTTTCAATATGCATAAATTATGAGTGTAAAAATGACTATACCTATAAAAATTTAATATACATCATTATTCTTGAAATGAGTATGCTAGATAAGGATCATCAAAGAAAAAACCAAATTACACATTCAATAGAAATGATTACAATGACCATGGATTCTCAGGTATATTAAGAGGATTTGTATTTACATATGCACATTTTCTTCTCTAAAATGATAATGTGTTTGGAAATAGATTCCATATCATGGATTTGATACATTACTTCCCCTTAAAGAAAATATTCATTTTATAATTCAATGATTAATATCATTCTTGTGTAGCCTTGATTAATCAATCTCATTGATTCATAGCTAATGAAACCATACAGAAAGCCGTAGTAGTGAGTATGCATTCACAATTCATGTCATTAGCCTATGATGCACTATAATATAAACTAAAAGAGTAATTCTAAAAAATTTCTAATATTATAATATCATATTCTAAGATATTCATCTAATTCTAATCACATATTACCACAAATATATTGTATTATGATATACCTATATTTTTCATCTCTAACAATCTCCCATATAAACAAAAACTATTTTAAGGGCTTTATAAAATCCACAAACATTATTGTGAATATATCCAAAACACATTTGGATATATTTTAACAATAATCTTCTTATTATTAAATGGACACTTTTCCAAAAATTAATCCTTATTCAAAGGCCAGGGTTTGAATATTTTTTTATAAATAATAGCTTTTAAAATAGATAGAAAATCATGATTTCGTAAATTTAAGAAAAGTGTGGCCTCTAAAAAATCATCACAACTACTCAAGATACCAAGGTTTTTGGTGTGATTAAGATCAAACATACTCATATCTCGATAGAAACATAGAAATAAAAAATTATATGATATATCTTATGTATACCTATATAATCCTATTTTCAATGAAATCGAGTAAACACAAGGATGGGAAGATGTAAACATATTATATCACATTAATAGAGTTAATATTTCCATATATTTTACCTTTTTAAAATAATTTCAATCCCACCATTTTTTATATTTTATATAGTGGTCACATATTTTATTATAATATGAAATAAGGTTCAATTGTAAAAATGGATTAAAAATTATTTATAATTATTATATATATATATATATTGAAGTTATTATAAAAATATCTGTATTTAATTTTTGGTATTTTGATTTTATTACAAGATGTAGAGAGGAAATTATGAAGTAGTTGATTTGAATCAAGGAATCCTATTCTTTAATCGATATTTTTGGAATTGTTATAGGAGTGAAATTAATGTTTTTTTCAAAAAGTGTTAATGAATTCATATGATTCATTAAATTTAATGAAGTGTTGGGTACAAAACTACCAATGCTATATTTTTTTAGTCTAGAATTAGAGATCTATATAACAGTGATATTTATTTGTATATGTATGAGTGATTTTCACATGAATAAGATTCATCGCCTCTTTATATTTTGAAAAATGATTATAAAAAACCCGACATAGCCCGACCATGTTCCACAGGATATCATTATAACCATTAAAATGCATCCAACTAATTTTCACTATGGTTTTAGGAATATTCGAGGTAGGAGGAGGCTAGCATGGGAAACAATATACACATGAGAGTGCACTCAATAGCATAAGGTGATGGGGAATGGAAAGAACCATTGTGTAAAATATTATGATAGATCTCATGAGTGGGGTATCTACAATGGATATTCACATCAACTATTGTCTATATTATGGTTTATTGATAAGATGAAGTATATGTTATAAATCAATTGGGAACACATGAATGTGGGGATATATATGTATATTATATATCATCAAAAAACATTAAAAAATGGAACCATTCATATTTCTTCCTCCATACACGGGAGTTCCTCCTGGTTTACCTATGATGTGATTCACTTATATAAATTGATAATCCACCATTTTTGCTAAAATTCTGACCATGTGGCATCAATGTGGGGATGGAACACCCATTTAAACATCACCAAAAGATTATGTCTACCACTGTGAAGACTTTAAGATTCCCAATTCCATTTCTATTTGGATTAAAGAATTCCAAAGAATATATGACACAAAATAATTCATAAAACACCATTTTTAATACCAAAAAATCATCATTTAAACTATACAATTTTTTCCATTATTTTTGAGCAATGTGAAGTTTGAGATCTCGATTATGCATGAAAAAATATTGAAAAACTGACCTAGCTATTGACATGGATTTTGATAACATTTCATAAGAAAAAAATATAACAATATGAATTTCTATGTGTGAGGAATACTATAATGGATCTATTGAGTGAAATTTGAAATATGATCTCTCATCTATTAGAGGAAGTAAAAAATTCATATTTTTAACTACCAAAATCCTTATGCAACATAGAAATGATATTTTGAAAGATATATTGAAATCATGGATAATAGATAGTATCTTATTAACATATGCATTGATGTTCAAAATTGGGATTTATAGAGAGAGTTATCCTATATAGGTTTTTGGAATACTATTCTTATGTCGGTTTTATTTTATGTTTTCTATTATATCATATTTTGATTTTCTCAAAATCTCTCACTTTAAATGGTTTTGATTAATTTTCAATTTCCCACTCCTATTTATTTATTTCTCTCTCATCCTCTCTCTTCATACTTATCTGAAATGATCTATAAAACTCCCTATAATGGGTGTAAAACCTTAGTAATATACTATATGATGAATCTAGTGTCAAAACTAAGCCTCTACACATTACAAATTAATTATTCATATATGATTTGAGTAATATTTATGATCATTACTAGTGGATAGTTATTACAATTGGTCATAAATGTAGGTACTGTAGGTGTAGCTTCTTCTTATATACTATTTTTATTCCCTTACATGATCATGAATGATTATGATGGGTCCATGGTCACCTAATGATAATTGAGATAAATTTTATACTACAACGATGAGTTATATGGCTATGTAATTGAATATCCCTTTAAAATTACAAAAATGGAGGATATATATGACAACCCCGATTTTATTACAAACTTAAACATGATTTATTACATAAAACATCATTTGATACAACAATGAAGATCTAGAGGTTTAGTGTATTTTGGGCTTAGGATCATTACATAAAAACATAAAACATGAAATAAAACATCTTTATTGAAAACTTCCTTTATATGACCACTATATTCTCTCATACTGAGCATTGCATTGGATAACCTGAGGACATGCATAAGAAAAGGGTGAGCTATAAAGCCTAGTAAGGGAGTACACATGGAATAACATGAGGAGTACAATACATGTTAGACATTAGGCATATCAATATAGAACAAGAGAAACATGAACATAAATTCATGATAAAGCATGATAATCAAAACATGGAAATGTGGCAACAACAAATAACATGGAATTAGCATGAGCCAAGGCTAATTGCACATGGAGCATGAGTAAATTCTCATTGCACATAAAGCACGAGTAAGCCCTGGTTTCACTTGAATTAGCATGATTCAACACTCATTGCACATGACTTATCATGATACTATACTTTACCCAATGCATCGGAGTGCTATAAGGGCACACCCTTATTAAACATTTCATTTCATGCATAAGTGTGCCACATAGATCATAAAACATGGATTCATAAAACATAATCATTTATTCCACGATAAAAGAATGTGGAATTCATACACGAAACTTTGTAATCAATAAGTAAATGTTCATAAAGGTTAATACCCTTGATGGAGAAATGGGAATGGTATCCACTACACAATGGCATCGGCTTAGAAAATCAGTGTGATTTCGGCAGCGTAACGGTGTGACATAAGATTTCATAAAAATGGTTGATGAGAGATAAAGGGGTTCCTAATCATATTTACATGTAATGGACAATAAGGAGGTCATATAGATACATGTCCCAACAATTGTAATGGAATTTAGATTCATTATACAATAGTATTGCTTGAATGTAAAAGAGGAGAGAGAAGTTTCTTTCGGAATTTTGGCATAGTAACGGGTGTACATGGGAGACATTTAATGAGAGAGAAAGGGTTCTCCCATCAATCAAACATAAATAGAGCAGTATGAGGGAGGTTCTAAACCATACCCCAACATTCATAATTGAAATTAAAAGGGAAAAACAACATAAAGAAAATTGGACAAAAATGAGAAAGGAAGAAAAAACCCTTACATGGAAGTGTGCTTCCAAAGGATAGAGAGAGGATTGTGAGAGGATTCTTGGGATCTTGGGGCACCTTGGGATGATTCTATAGAGAGTAGGGCAGAGGTTGGACGAACTCCAAAGGCTTTGAGTGAGGAGGAAGTGGGATCTTGGGTGGGTTTATATAGGAAAGGTGAGGGAATTCTTTATTATTTAGGTTTGGGTCCCCTTACATTAAATTAATCCAAACCAAAAACCATCCCATAGTTTTTGCCAATATTTTTTGGAAAAGGGAAGAGGAAAAAAATATTTTATAAGGCCAAAGTCCGATCTTCTTAAAATAATAAGGTTGCATATGTGGATGTGAGTCACACTCCCATGGAAATTAATTTTAAAAGACAAGGTGTTTAATAAGTCTTGAGGGGTCCATTGATGCTTTGAAAAGTAAGTCAAACAAACCCAAAATAAGATTATTTTAATGGTTAAACATATATTGGCCGAACATAAAGATTATAGTATTTTATTACATCACTATTGGGTCATTATGATGTCATAAAACACATTATATATTTAAACAGTATTTAATTTTTACCCAAATATTTGACTGTCTCAGAAAATTATGAAAAATTCATAGTTGGATAATTTCAACATCCTGATACGAGAAATAACATTTATTTTATCTAAATAATTTTCTAAATTTTTTAATTTTCACTTTTGAAATAAAAAATGACATTTATCAAAAATTCCCGAGTTTTGACAGAAATGTCTTTCAAACCTTAATAAAAATTATAATTGCATTAATAAAATTATAAGATCATTTATATTTAATAAAAATTAATTGAATAATAATAATAATATTTTATTAAAATATTATTTAATTCAAAAATCACTTAATTTAATAAAATATAATTCTTAATTAAATAATAACTAAAAACACTATTTGTACTTTAAAAACTATTTACAATGTATCAAAAAAAGACAAGGAGGTATATTCATTATTATATAAAAAAATAATATACATGAACATAGTACTAGTGATTTGTTACATAACCCCTTAAAACAGCTGCATAAGACCTAAGGGTAAGGTGTACGATGGAAACAGACTCTTGGGGTGGCTCAGATAACATCGCTCGAGTGGTAATCTCTATCAACTTCCACTTTTCACGTAGATGGTCTCGTTCGAGCTTCACATGATGAAGCTCCGCTTGGGATTGGTCAAGAGCGAAGCCCAAGGATGTTACCTCTTTTCCGAGCTCTGACAAATGGACTTCATATGGAGCAATTCTACTGGATGAGGCCATCACTTCTTTTGTCTGAGTAAATTGGATTTGTTAAAGTCCTGTATTTATACTAATCATGCGATAACTGTTCAATGACTATATTAGCAACGGTAAAAATTCATAACATAAAACCAAATAAGTTGACATCTTATAAAAATATTTAGCATAAAGAGACATTTAACTAGATCAAGAGGGATTTTCTATTAATGAAACTTTGGGTCGTTACAATATTCTCCCCTTAAGAAATTTCGCCCTCGAAATTTTCCTTTTCCCACACTAAAACAAATGTGGGTAACTCAGCTTCATCATTTCCTCCAATTCCCAAGTCACTTCTTCAAACATGTGGTTTCTCCACAAAACCTTGATGATGGGCATTGTCTTATTTCATAGAACTTTTTCTCTACGATTTAAGATCATCACTAGTTGCTCCTCATAAAAATATCATATTCCAATTTTACAACCTCAGAAGAGAGTTCATGTGAAGGGTCTGTTATGTACTTACTTAAGAGGTATACATGAAAGACATCATGTACTTTGGCCATGGTAGGTGGAAGTGCTAGTCCATAGGCCACAACCCCAACACGATCAAGAATCTCGAAGGGGCCGATGTACCTTGTACTTAACTTCCCACTCTTTCCAAACCTCATGACCTTCTTCCACGAAGATATGCGTATAAAAACCATGTCTCTAACTTTAAACTCAAGGTCTCGTCGACGGTTATCTGCATAACTCTTCTGTCGACTCTGGGCTGCCTTGATATGCTGCTGAATGATTTTAACCTTCTCCACCATTTCTTCGACCATTTCTGGTCCAAGCAGCTTACGTTCACTGACCTCATCCCAACATGCCGGTGTTCTGCACCTTTTCCCATATAGGGCTTCATATGGTGCCATTTGGATGCTTGAGTGGAAACTGTTTTTATAAAAGAACAAAACCAGAGGAATATATTGATCCCATCCTCCTTTAAAGTCCATTGAGCATGCACTCAAAATGTAATCAAGTGTGTGGATAGTACGCTCGGATTGTCCATCAGTTTGAGGATGATAGGCCATACTGAAGTTCAGTTCAGTATTTAGAGCATGTTGAAGACTCTTCCAAAACATAGAGGTGAATCTTGGATCTTGGTCAGACACAATAGATAGTGGTACCCCATGTAGCCTTACCAGTTCCATGATATATATTCGTGCCAGTTGATCCAAAGAGAAATCCTCTCATATAGTAATGAAGTGTGTAGTCTTTTTTAGACGATCCACAATAACCCAGATTTCATTGTTGCCTTTGGATGTCCTCGGATGTCTGGTGACAAAGTCCATGGTGATTTTCTCCCATTTCCATTCTGGTATGGGAAATGGTTGCATCGTCCCCTTAGACTTATGTCTTTCTTCCTTCACTTGCTGGAACACCCGTCACATTGATGTATATTCAGTTATCTCTATTTTCATATTATCCCACCAAATGTTTTCTCGGAGATCTCAATACATCTTTGTGCTCCCTAGATGAATAGAGAAATTTGAACTATGTGCATCATCCAAAAGTTCCTTCTTCAGCTCTGGACGTGATGGAACACATAGCCTTTTCCCAAACCGCACAATTCCTTCTTCATTAACATTAAACTATGAGGACTTCCCCTTTTCGGTAGCTTCCATTTTTTCTTGAATTCCCTCATCAGCCTTTTGAGCATCCTTTAACCCTTCGAAAAGAGACGGTTGAGCAATAATTTGTGAAAGGATTGATGATGTTACCATCTTTATGATTCCCATGTCCATCTTCATCAAGTCTAGGAAGATTGGATCCTTATCAATTCTCATCATTGATAGAATCGTTGGGTCCTTTCTACTTAGGGAATCATCCACCTTGTTCGCTTTCCAAGGGTGGTAAAATATTGAACAGTCATAATACTTGATGAGCTCTATCCATCTTATCTGGTGCATATTATGATCTTACTGTGTAAATATATATTTAGGACTCTTTTGGGCAGTATATATCTCACATTTCTCCCTATAGAGATAATGCTGCCATATTTTCAAGGAAAAGATCACCGTTTCCAACTCCAGATCATGCGTTGGATAGTTTCTATCATTGATTTTCTACTTCCTTGAGGTATAAGATATCACTTTATCATTCTGCATCAGCACACAACCTAATCCCTTCTTTGAAGCATCATTGAATACCACAAAAGGTTCCCCACTTGTGGGTAAGTGAGCACGGGTGTGGTGATAAGACTTCTTTTCAACGCCGTGAAGATTTCTTCGCATTCGTCACTCCAAGAAAACTTTACTCCCTTTCGAGTTAGCTTGGTAAGAGTGTTGGAAATGTTTTTAGAAATTTCTCAAAAATCGTCGATAATATCCTACTAACCCCAAGAAGCTACATATTTCTGTTACCGATGTTGGCCTCGACCATCCCTCAATTGCTTCTGTTTTGGAGGGGTCCACAGATATCCCGTTTCTTGTGATGATATGGCCCAATAATGAGACCTCCTTCAACCAGAACTCACACTTGCTGTACTTTTCATAGAGCTTCTCCTTGCGCAAAGTACCTAGTACAGTTCTTAAATTCTCCTGATGATCCTCCTTGGTTTTGGAGTATATTAGAATATCATCTATAATGACTACCAAAAATTTGTTGAGGTAATCTCTAATGACTCTATTCATTAAGTCCATGAAGATTTATGGAGCATTAGTGAACCCAAAAGGCATTACTATGAATTCATAGTGCCTGTATCTTGTGTGAAAAGCAGTCTGAGGGATATCTTCCTTCTTCACCCTGACTTGATAATATCTCGACCGCAGGTCCACCTTGGAGAAGTATTGTGCTCCAAGAAGTTGATCAAACAAGTCATCAATTCGTGGTAGAGGATACTTGTTCTTTATCATGATTTTTTTAAGTTAACTATAATTGATGCAAAGCCGCATTGACCCATCCTTCTTCTTGATGAAGAGGACGGGAGCACCCTATGGTGAATCACTTGGGCCTATAAACCCTTTATCCAGATTCTCCTGTAGTTGTTTCTTCAGCTCTTCAAGATCTACAACAGCCATTCTATATGGAGTCTTGGATAATGGTAAATCCCCGGGTAAATGTTCAATTGATAATTCAACATATATTCTAGGAGGAAGGCCAGGCAGTACCTCAGGAAACACTTCCACGAATTCCCTCACAATAGGCATTTCATCAAGGATGGTTTCTTCCATGGACTCAATCTTCTGAGCCAGATACGTGTGCTCATAGGGTAGTAATATACATGCTTGAGATGATGGAGATAATGGATATTCATCTTCCTCCTTACACTTGTAAATAATTAGGGGTCGATTCTCTATACGGAGTGTGATTTCCCTTTCTCGACAATTTATGTTGGCTCTATATAAGGAAAGCCAATCCATGCCAAGAATTGCATCAAATTTCACCAGAGGGAGTATGACGAGGTTCACCGGGAAATTCAATCCACAGATTATAACAGGGGAGGACTTATACTTATGGGATGCAATAATTTCCCCATTTTTCATACTCACCGACATATTCACTTCCATGATTTTTGGTGGTGCTGGAATTGTTCTACTAAACTTTCGAGATATAAAAAAATGCGTAGAACCTGAATCAAAAAATACATTCTCTATTCTTGAATGAATAACTAGCGTACCTGTCACCACATCATTGTCGCAGTTCACTTCGGCAGAAGTGATGGAAAAAGATCTTCTTTGCTGCCTTGAATGTTGTTGGTTGCCTCCGAAAACCCTTGGATTTGGGCACTAATTTGCAAAATTTCCTGGTTCTTTTCATTTGTAGCATTGAACAACGCGCTGAGGTTCGAACGTAGCGTTCCTCTCCTCTGTCGTAGTCACGAGTCTTTCTTGCTGACAGTTAACAGCTAGGTGCCCTTCCCTTCTACACCTGAAGCATTTCCTCATCCCCTTAAGAAATTTCCAGGGAGCTTCTTACCGCATTTTTGGCAAGTGGGGTGCTGGATCTTCTTATCACTGTTGTATTTATCAATCGGACCACCAGTATTGAATCCCACCTTACACTTCTTGTCCCCATGATACCCCTGTGATTCCCCGATCTCTATTTCGACCTTGAGGGCACATCAGACAATTTCCTTAAAGCTGTTGAAGTCACGTATCGCTAATTCTCTCCGCAATCTAGGCTTCAGGCCACCAAAGAAGCGGTCAACCTTGCATTCGGGGGTAACGACAAAGCCAAAAGCGTATCGTGAAAGCCTTTTGAAGTTTTCCTCATACACTCCAACAGATTCTTCATATTTTTTCATGAGGGAAAGGAAGTCGCTTTCCATCTTATGTCGGAGGGAGCGTAGAAAATATTTATCCTAAACATCTTCTGGAAGTCCATCCATTCCAACGCCTCAATCTCCTCCTAAGGCATCGTATTTTTTATCAACGTCCACCATTGATCAGCTTCACCATCCATATGATATGTCGCCAGGAGAACCTTCTCTTGTTTAGAACATTGAAGGATGGAGAATATCTTTTCAATGGAGTTGATCCATTGTTCAGCGATCATGGGATCAGATGACCCACTAAAAGTAGGAGGCCTTTGTCTCATGAAGCTCTCGATAGTGACTTGTTCTTTCTTAGGGGGGGGGGGGGTTGAATGTTCATCTTGACCCGTGTTTCTATTCAAATCTTGAGTTAACTAAGAGAGAAGCATGAAAAAGTTTGTGATTCCTGCTCCCATTGGATTGGGCATCTCATTAGTACAGTCATCACACTGATCTTCACAACGGTTGTTAGCCCGAGTCCTCCTATTACCGTCCATTGGCTGGAATAAAAGTAAAATTAGGTGTAACACATAAAGGGTAATCCAACGACAAAAGTTGATGACTTATAAATAAACTTTTATTTCCTTAACTCATGAGTCTATAGGCTACAATATAGTATTTTCATGATCTAATTTCTAACATATATTCATAGGGGCATTTTTTATAATTCCCTTAATAAGGGTTAATACTAAGCTTTTGAATTTATCAAAACATATCCCCCGTGAGTGTCGTAACCAAGAGTGCAGCAAGGCCCATTATCGTGCACCAGTTCCCGTTCGAGTCTAGCTCTAATCGCTATTTTTGGGTTTTACCCCTAGGATACATTTATGCCAGAGCCGCCTCTACCTACTCGTATCCAAATAGGGATGTATTTGTTTGATAAAACACTTACTCAGTACATACCCAAACGTAGGGATGTTTTTATTGTACAAAGTCTTGTCTCTAAGGCCTTACTAGGGTTTTCTAATCTTAATCCCAAAAATAACTAAACCTATCCACTGATACCAACTATGACAACCCTGCTTTTATTACAAACCTAAAAATGATTTATTACATAAAAATTTACTTGATACAACAAATAATATGGAGAGGTTTAGTGTCTTTGGGGATTAGGATCATTAGATAAAAACTTAAAACATGAAATACAACATCTTTATTGAAAACACCCTTTATATGACCACTACATTCCCTCATACTTAGCATTGCATGGAATAACCTGAGGACATGCATAAGAAAAGGGTGAGCTATAAAGCCCAGTAAGGGAGTACACATGGAATAACATGAAGAGTACAATACATGTTAGACATTGGAACATCAATAGATAACAAGAGAAACATGAACATAAAGGCATGATAAATCATGATAATCATAACATGGAAATGTGGCAACAACACTTAACATGGAATTAGCATGAGCCAAGGCTCATTGCACATGGAGCATGAGTAAATCCTCATTGCACATAAATCATGAGTAAACCCTCGTTGCACTTGAATTTCATGAGTCAACACTCATTTCTCCTGACATATCATGATACTATACTTTACCCAATGCATTGGAGCGCTATAAGGGAGCACCCTTATTAAACATTTCATTTCATGCATAAGTGTGCCACACAGATCATAAAACATGGATTCATAAAACATAATAATTTATTTCATGATAAAGGAATGTGGAATTAATAAATGAAACATTGTAATCAATAAGTAAATGTTCATAAAGGTGAATACCCTTGATGGAGAAATGTGCATGGTATCCACTACCCAATGGCATTGGGTTAGAAAGTCAGTGCGATTTCGGCAGCGTAACGGCGTGACATAAAAATTCATAAAAATGGTTGAAGAGAGATAAAGGGGTTCCTCATCATATTTACATGTAATATACTGTGAGGAGGTCATATAGATACATGTCCCAACAATTGTAATGGAATTTATATTCATGATACAATAATATTGCTTAAATGTAAAAGAGGAGGGAGAAGTTCCTTTCGAAATTTCGGCATAGTAACGAGTGTACATAGGAGGCATTTAATTAGAGAGAAAGGGATCTCCGGTCAATAAAACATAAATAGGGAAGTATGAGGGAGTTTCTAAACCATGCCCCAACATTCATAATTGAAATTAAAAGGGAAAAACAACATAATGAAAATTGGACAAAAATGAGAAAGGAAGAAAAAACCCTTACTTGGAAGTGTGCTTCCAAAGGCTAGGGAGAGGCTTGTGAGAGGCTTCTTGGGAGCTTGGGGAACCTTGGGAGGATTCTAGAGAGAGTAGGGAATAGTTTTTATGAACTCCAAAGGCTTTGAGTGAGGAGGAAGTGGGAGCTTGGGTGGGTTTATATAGGAAAGGTGAGGGAATTCTTTATTATTTAGGTTTGGGTTCCCTTACATTAAATTAATCCAAAACACAAACCATCCCAAAAATTTTTCCCATAGTTTTTGGAAAAGGGAAGAGGAAAATAATATTTTATAAGGCCAAAGTCCGAACTTCTTAAAATAATAAGGTTGCTTATGTGGAGGTAAGTCACACTCCCATAGAAATTAATTTAAAAATACAAGGTGTTTAATAAGTCTTGAGGGGTCCATTGATGCTTTGAAAATTAAGTCAAACAAACAAAAAATCACATTATTTTAATGGTTAAACATATATTGGCCGAAAATAATGATTATAGTATTTTATTACATCACTATTGGGTCATTATGATGTCATAAAACACATTATTTATTTAAACAGTGTTTAATTTGTACCAAAAATTTGACTGTCTCAGAAAATTATGAAAAATTCATCATTGGATAATTTCGACGTCCTTCTTCCAGAAATAAAATTTATTTTATCTATTTAATTTTCTAAATATGTTAATTTTCACTTTTAAAATAAAAACCGACATTTATCGAAAATTCATGGGTTTTGACAGAAATGGATTTCAAACCTTAATAAAAATTATAATTGCATTCATAAAATTATAAGATCATTTATATTTAATAAAAATTAATTTAATAATAATAATAATATTTTATTAAAATAATATTTAATTAAAAATCCCTTAATTTAATAAAATAAAATTCTTAATTAAATAATAACTAAAAACACTATTTGTACTTTAAAAAATATTTACTATGTATCAAAAAAATACAAGGAGGTATATTCATTATTATATACAAAAATAATATACATGAACATAGAACTAGCGATTTGTTACATAACCCCTTAAAATAGCCCCATAAGACCGAAGGGTAAGGTGTGTGGTGGTAACAGACTCTTGGGGTGGCTTAGATAAATCGCTCGAGTGGTAATCTCTATCAACTTACACTTTTCACGTAGATAGACTTGTTCGAGCTTAACATGATGAAGCTCAACTTGGTCTTGGTCAAGAGCGAAGCCCAAGGATGCTACCTCTTTTCCGAGCTCCAAAAAATGGACTTCGTATGGAACAATTCTACTGGATGAGGTCATCGCTTCTTTTGTCTGAGTAAATTGGATTTGTTAAAGTACTATTTTTATACTAATCATGTGATCACTGTTCAACGACTATATTAGCAACAATCAAAATTCTTAACATAAAACCAAAGAAGTTGACATCTTATAAAAATATTTTGCATAAAGAGACATTTAACTAGATCAAGAGGGATTTTCCATTAATGAAACGTTGGGTCGTTACAATATTCTCCCCTTATGAAATTTCTCCCTCGAAATTTTTCTTTTCCCACACTAAAACAAATATGGGTAACTCAGCTTCATCATTTCCTATGATTCCCAAGTCGCTTCATCAAACTTGTGGTTTCTCCACAACACCTTGACGAGGGGCATTTTCTTATTTTGTAGAACTTTTTATCTATGATTTAAGATCATCACTGGTTGCTCCTCATAAGAAAGATCATATTCCAATTACACCACCTCAGAAGAGAGTACATGTGAAGGGTCTGGTATGTACTTCCTTAAGATGGATACATGAAAGACATCATGTACATTGGCCATGGTAGGTGGATGTGCTAGTCGATAGGCCACAGTCCCGACACGATCAAGAATCTCGAAGGGGCCGATGTACCTTGTACATAACTTCCCTTTCTTTCCAAACCTCATGACCTTCTTCCATGAAGATATCCATAGAAAATCCATGTCTCCAACTTTAAACTCAAGGTCTCGTCAACGGTAATCTGCATAACTCTTCTATCGACTCTAGGCTGCCTTGATATGCTGCTGAATGATTTTCACCTTCTCCACCATTTCTTCGACCATTTCTGGTCCAAGTAGCTTACGTTCACCGAACTCATCCCAACATGCTAGTGTTCTGCACCTTTTCCCATATAGGGCTTCATATGGTGCCATTTGGATGTTTGAGTGGAAACTGTTATTATAAGGGAACTCAACCAGAGGAATATGTTGATCCCATCCTCCTTTAAAGTCCATTGAGCATGCTATCAACATGTCCTCAAGTGTTTGGATAGTCCGCTTGGAATGGCCATAATTTTGAGGATGATAGGCCGTACTGATGTTCAGTTCAGTATTCAGATCATGTTGAATACTCTTCCAAAACATAGAGGCGAATCTTGGATCTCGGTCAGACACAATAGATAGTGGTACTCCATGCAGCCTTACCACTTCCTTGATATAAATTTGTGATAAGTTGATCCAAAGAGAAATCCTCCCATATAGCAATGAAGTGTGTAGTCTTTGTTAGACCATCCACAACAACCCAGATTGCATTGTTGCCTTTGGATGTCCTCGAAAGTCTGGTGACAATGTCCATGGTGATGTCCTCCCATTTCCATTCTGGAATGGGCAATGGTTGCATCATCCCCTTAGACTTCTGCCTTTTTTCCTTCACTTGCTGGCACACCAGGCACTTTGATGTATATTTAGTTATCCCTGTTTTCATATTATCCCACCAAAAGTTTTCTCGGAGATCTCGATACATCTTTGTGTTCCCTGGATGAATAGAAAAATTTGAACTGTGTGCATCATCCAAAAGTTCCTTCTTCAACTCCGGATGTGATGGAACATAGAGCCTTTTCCCAAACTGCACAATTCCTTCTTTATTGACATTAAACTCCAAGGATTTACCCTTTTTGATAGCTTCCATTTTTTCTTGAATTCCCACATCATCCTTTTGAGCATCCTTTAACCTTTCCAAAAGAGGTGGTTGATCAATAATTTGTGAAAGGATTGATGATGTTACCTTCTTTATGATTCCCATGTCCATCTTCATCAAGTCTAGGAATATTGGATCCTTATCAATTCTCATCATTGATAGAATCACTGGGTCCTTTCTACTTAGGGAATCTGCTACCTTGTTCGCTTTCCCAGGGTGGTAATGTATAGAACAAGCATAATCCTTGATGAGCTCTATCAATCTTCTCTGGTGCATATTATTCTCTTACTATATGAATATATATTTAGGATTCTTGTGGGCAGTATATATCTCACATTTCTCCCTATAGAGATAATGTTGCCAGATTTTCAAGGCAAGGATCACCGCTTCCAACTCCAGATCAGGCGTTGTATAATGACCCATATTTTACATACATTGTTAATACTTCAAAATTGAAGCATACTTATTACAACATATAACAAAACCACGAAAGGACCGTATAGGTATAGTGTCTTTAGAAACTGGGAAACATAAACAACTGGTTCATAAAGCGTCTACACTATCTCCCATTTATTTCATCATATCTATAGTCCCTTTTGGCATGTCTTACTTAATAACCTTCTTCCTGACCTGGGGAATGAAAACATACAAAAGGGTGAGCTCAAATGCTCAGTAAAGGTAAACAAAATAAATATCAATCACATCAAATTCATAAGACCATAACTTTTGGAAATCTTAACCTGCAAAAGAGAGCATAATTTCATAACATGGGATAAATCATAGTAGTGAAATGGAATCCCAATAATCATAACATAAAACATGAAACTTTGTGACATACACAAATAATCATAGAGAATCATTTCTTATTAGTCAAGACTCATTGCCAAGACTATCTTAGTGGACACAGTCCATTTCTGAACCGAGTTCACTCCTCGTTTCAGTCATGTTTCACTGAACCAGTATAACCTACTGTTCCAGCCATGTCTATCTCATGAGATATAAAATCTTTACCTAATGCATTGGAGGGAGATATAGGTCCCACCCATCTCATAATGATACCATTCTTATGTGTGCCACAAAATCATAAATCATACATCATTGCATAACCCATGTAATAAAAATGGGATTCTTAAACATAATTCCATCATAACATAATCCATATAAGATAAAAGGACATCATAAAAATAATTCCATCATAACATAATCAAATCAATGTAAAAATAGGGATAGAAACAGAACCCTATATTATCTTATATGGAAAATAATTTTGATAAAACACTTGAACTCCATTCTTGAGGAAAATACCCTTTCTACTTCAAAAACATTTTTCCTTTCTTAACATGTCATACAATATTAAACTAAAAGAATTTGATTAAAAATAAACTTGAAAACTTGTAAAGGAAGATTCTTGGAAATAATGTTTTAAAAATCCATTCATGCCGTATAACTTAAAAAAAACATTCTTCTCATACTTTTGTCGGAAAAGTCAAAAAGTACCTCGTACGAAAAACGACAAAAGATTCCTTTCATATCCTTTACTAAAAACTCACCGAAGGGTAAAATTGGATTTAAACAATTGTAGGTGGATGGAAATAATATTACATATTGAGGAAACATGGATTTGGATGATAAAATACACCCCAGTAAATACTAAAGTATAAACAATCTCGGATAAAAATGAGATTGTGATATTTCCCTTACCTTAGGTCCGATTTGCTTCGTAAGTGTCTGAAACTCCTGTATAATGATTTAAATAATGTTATTGACTTATTCCAGAATCATACTTATTGTTATGATATCATATATGGTCATATTCTTAGCTTATTATTAGTAATATTTCATTACTACTTGTTATTCAGGTGTTTATTACTTTTTGTTCTTATGTGTGTTTTGTCGAATAAATTCTTATTCTTCTCTTTAGGTTATAGATAACTCATTTCCAGAATGGTATTTGTTTAATATATATCATATTCATTCATTCAATTCATTTATATAATCATTATGTAATGAAGATCATGTAGAACGAGTCGCATCACATCGTGGAGACGGTATTCCGTACGTAGACACGAGTGATGATATCGTTCCTATGATCGTGGAATTGTATTGGAGTGTATGTATACTATTTCAGAATAAATATCACTTTATAATAGTCATAAATAGTCATAATTTACACCATTATACCCATCCATGTATGGTGGTGGTGGAAAATAGATTACACCACGACGTGGAGACGTTATTCCGTACGCACGCACGCGCGGTGATTTATTTTTCCATAGGATGGATAGATGGTGAAATAGGGTTGTTTCATAATTATAATAACATATCAGTATGTGATTGATACTGATTTTATTACTTCATAATGAAACAACTAAAGAAGAATAAGTGGAAGAAGAAATAAAGATGAAAGAATCAGTAACGGATATTACCTCTTCTTTCAAGTGCTTCTTTGAGACCTCCTTTTAGGGCACTAAAATAGGTCTTTGAAGAAGACCAGAACCTCTAGGATGTTTCTAGGGAAGTGGAGAGGAGAAATTGGCAGGGTTTGGCCGAGCTTGAAGGCTCAATGTGGTGTGAGGAAGAGGGGGAGGAGGTGCCCTTTTATAAGGGAGGAGAGGGGCACCTTTGGAATAACTAAAAGTATTATTTTATTATAAAGTCAAATTCGGTTTTTAATAGCTCCAAATTGATATATTTAGAATATAAGGTGCGTAGGGGTCGCAATCATCTCATCTAACAGAATTTAGACAAGTTTAGGTATCAATTTTAACCTTATCATTTAGATTTAACTTTAAGTTAGATAATTTAACTTTTACCGTGTCTTCTTGTTTTCTTACACTATAAGGTTAATAAACTTACCATATCAAGCCAAACGAACCCCAAGTTATTTATTATTAATATATATAACCTTATCTAAGTCATTTGGACGAACCTTAGATTTTTAAGAATAAAATAACAATTAGTAATATAATATTTGTTTTAAAAACTATTTTATGTCAATTTTGACACTATTTAGTAATTGATTTTTGTGAAAATCATAACAGAATGATTAGTTCGAACCAAGTTACTTAAATCAATAATAACATGTCATATTAACCTATAAAATTAGTGTAATTCATAAAAAGTCTCAAATTACATTTATTTGGGTATTTATAACATCAATTATGTCAATATTTCATTAATAAGATAATTACTGCATCATCATTGTGTCATAAATAACTTAAATTATTTAATGTCTAAATGTTACAAATAAAATACCATTATGTAGGAAATTTTTTTAGCTTTATAATTAATATTTATAGTAGAATTTATCTTATGTATAACCCCATATTAAAAATTATTTACTTATTAAACATTGATTTTAACTATTTTAACACTTCTTTAAATAGATTAATAATAAATGTCCTAATCTAATACAAGTGGGCCTAAATGGTCATATTTTATTCCTAAGGTTGTTTTTGGTCGAATTACACTTGTCCAATAGAATTAGGATATGTGTTAGGGTAATAATAATATCATTTTTACCCTTAATTACCCTATTTACTTTTAACCGTGGTAAATAAAAGCAAAAAGTTACTATTCACCAAAAAATTATTTTCATCTCATTGAACAAAATTTTACTTACTGACATCAACCGTGTCTCTCGGATTTTTAAAATTCCACTCACAGAAGCGGTAAAATTAAGTTTTATGAAAAATTCAGTTTTTTAACTACCACTTAGTGGTTTCACTATTCATCAAAAATTGAAAGTTTTCAGAAAAATACCAATATTTCACCCTAGGCTAATTTCGATATTCCGAATCCAAAAATTAAGTCCATTTTGAAAAATAAAATTTATAGAATTTAAAAAAGTGGTTATTACTATTCATAACCGCTAGTTTTAATAATATTTTAATAGCATATCAATGTTTAGTGAAACTCGGTATTGCGTATGACGCAAGCTATCGAGGAAGGCCACGGTTGCGTGTAAAGCAAGCCAAGCTAGTGTTGTGTATAGTGAAATATTCCTTTGATGATTTATATAAAAACAAAATATTTCACATAAAAGTCTCGGGTGTTACATTCTACCCCCCCTTAAAATGAATTTTTCCCTTGAAATTCGTCACTTTGTAAAAAATAGACGAGGATTCCTCTCCCTCATCATATCCTCAAACTCCAATGTAGCTTATTCTAATTGGTGGTTCCTCCATAAAATTTTCACCAATCGAGTGGCCTTGCTTTGTAGGACTTTTTCGCTACGATCCAGAATCTCTATCGGTTGTTCTTCATAAGAAAGATCTTGCTCCAGTGGTACAACTTCTGAGCTAAGTACATGTGAAGGATCAGGTATATACTTTCTCAGGAGAGATACATGGAACACATCGTGAACTTGAGAGAGATTCGGTGGAAGCGCCAATCGGTAAGCTACCTTCCCAACACGATCCAGTATTTCAAAAGGACCGATATATCTAGGGCTCAACTTCCCCTTCTTTCCAAATCTCATGACTCTCTTCCAGGGAGATATTCTTAAGAACACTTTATCACTCACTTCAAACTCTAGGTCTTTTCTACGGTTGTCGGCATAACTTTTCTGTCAACTCTGATCTGCTCTTATGTGTTGTTGAATAGATCTGACCTTTTCTGCCATTTCATCAATGAGATCAGGTCCTAATAGCTTTCTTTCCCCAACTTCATCCCAGCAAGTCGGAGTCCTGCATTTCTTTCCATAGAGAACTTCATAAGGAGCCATCTGGATAATGGAGTGAAAGCTATTATTATAAGAAAATTCCACCAAATGTAGGTGTTGATCCCATCCACCTTTCAAATCCATAGAGCATGCTCTCAACATATCTTCTAGAGTTTGAATTGTTCTCTCAGACTGACCCTATGTATGGGGATGATAAGCAGTGCTGAAACTAAACTCTGTATCCAGAGTATGCTGAAGACTTCGCCAGAACTTCGAGGTAAATCTCTAATCCCGATCAGATATAATAGAAAGTGGTACTCCATGAAATATTACCACTTCCTTTACATATATCCTGGCAAGCTGATCTAGAGAGAAATCCTCTCTAATAGCAATAAAGTGTGCAGACTTGGTAAGAAGATAAACTATGACCCAGATTGCATTATTGCCTTTGGATGTTTTAGGAATTCCTGTGACAAAGTACATAGTGATGTTTTCCCATTTCCATTCGGGTATGGGTAATGGTTGTAACATCCCCTTAGACTTCTGTCTCTCAGCTTTAACTTGCTAACAAACCAAGCATAGAGAGACATATTCAGCAACATCTCTTTTCATGCCATCCCACCAGAAGTACTCTTTCAGGTCCCTATACATCTTCGTGCTTCCAGGATGAATAGATAATGAAGAACTATGAGCCTCATCCAGCAGCTCCTTCTTTAATTCCGGGATGGGAGGAACACAAACCCAATTCCTGGACTTTATTATCCCATCACAATCAAGGTTGAATTCAGGAACATTTCTCACCTTCTTTTGTAACTCGACATCTTCTTTTTGTGCCTCTTTAATCTTCACATGTATAGATGGTTGAACATTCATTTGAGAAAGATAATATTTTTCCCCTTCCATTATAATTACAAGATCCATCCTTCGTAAATCCATAAATATTGGATCTTTTGGGATCCTCATCATGGATAAACTGGCATGGTCTTGTCGACTTAATGCATCTGCCACCTTGTTTGCTTTCCCAGGGTGGTAATAAATTGAGAAGTCATAATCCTTAATCAGCTCCAACCATCATCTTTGGCACATATTCAGCTCCTTTTGTGTGAAAATATACTTTAAACTTTTATGATCAGTATAAATATCACACCTTTCACCATAAAGATAATTCCTTCAAATATTTAATGCAAAGATTACCGTAGCTAACTCCAAATCATGTGTTGGGTAATTTTGCTCATGGATTTTCAACTGTCGTGAGGCATAAGCTATCACCATATCATTTTTCATAAGAACACACCCCAATCCCTTCTTGGATGAATCACTATAGATCACAAACCTTTCTCCACTACAAGGTAGTGTGAGCACAGGTGCACTGGATAACCTTCTTTTCAACTCCTTGAAATTCTCTTCACATTCCTCCATCCAGACAAACTTAACTCCTTTACGAGTCAACTTGGTGAGTGGATTAGATAATAGCAAAAAATATTTCACAAAACGTCGATAATATCCATCCAAACCAAGAAAACATTGGATCTCAGTTATTGTTGTTGGTCTCGACCATCTTTTGATAACCTCTGTTTTTGATGGATCCACAGATATCCCCTCTTTTGAGATTATGTGACCCAAAAATGAAACCTTTTGAAGAAAAAATTCACACTTGGTAAATTTGGCATAAAGCTTCTCCTTTCTCAGGGTCTTCAATATAATTCTCAAGTGATCTTCATGTTCTTACTTTCTCTTTGAATAGACAAGAATATCGTCTATAAAGACTACCAAAAATTGATCAAGATAGTTTCTAAAGACTCTATTCATCAGATCCATGAAGATAGCAGGGGCATTAGTAAGACCAAATGGCATCACTATAAATTCATAGTGTCCATACCTTGTACGGAAAGCCGTCTTTGGTATATCCTCCCTTTTGACCCTTAATTTATGATACCTTGAACGAAGATCAATCTTGGAAAAGTATTGAGCTCCGCGTAGTTGGTCAAATAAGACATCAATGCGTGGGAGAGGATATTTTTTCTTGATAGTGATCTTGTTATGTTCTCGATAATCAATGCAGAGTCTCATTGATCCATCTTTCTTCTTAACAAATAGAACAGGTGCTCCCCAAGGTGACACACTAGGGCGTATGGACACCTTATCAAGATTCTCTTGGAGTTGCTTCTTCAATTCCTGCAACTCAATTGGGGCCATTCTATAAGGTGTCTTTGAAATAGGCAAAGCACCCGGTATGAGTTCTATTGAAAACTCAACTTCACAATTTGGTGGAAGACCCAGTAATTCCTCTGGAAAGACATAATAAAACTCATGTACAATAGGAATATTCTTAATCGTGAGTTTCTCACCAACCATTTGAGATAAATAACCTTCATTTAGTGGAATCAAGACCCATAAGATGGAAGGAATTTCCATTGGAAGGTTATGTTCATCCTTGCATTGATAGACGATTATAGATTGATCTGGAATATGAAATGTGACTTCCCTTCTTTGGAAATTGATATGAGCTCCATGTAGAGAAAGCCAATTCATGCCAAGAATCACATCAAATTCCAATATAAGAAGGATCACAAGATTTGCAGGAAGCACTTTCCCACAAACTTCGATCAGAGAAGAATTATAAACTTTTGATGCGAATGTTGTGCCATTAGGTGTTGTCACAGATAACTCAACATCTAACTGTTGAGGTAATACGGTGATACCCTTAGAAAATTTTTTAGAAATAAGAGAGTGGGTGGACCCAGAATCAAATAAAACATTTTCTACTTTAGATTGGATGGTAAGTGTACCTTTCACCACAGCGTTATCGTACTCCACATCGCTGATAGAAATTGCATGTGACTTTACTTTGTCTTTAGCCTTAAGAGTTTGTTGACGTCGACCATCATCATCAACCCTTAGATTAGGGCATTTATTGGCATAATGTCCCATCTCCTTGCACATGAAACATTGAAGTGTAGTAGGTTCATTCTGTGTATCCCTTCCTTTGTTTGCATCATTAGACATCTTCTTCCCATCATCGTGACATTCAAATGCCCGATGACCTTCCTTTCCACATTTGAAACATTTACTTGTCCCTTTAAGACAACTCCATCCATGTTTCTTCCCACACTTTGAGCATAAGTGAAATCTCATCTTATTTTTAGTGTGCTCTTTAGATTTTCCTTTGAATTCCATTTTCCTCTTCTTATCAAGCCCATATGACTGATGGGTTACTCCAATCTCCATCTCGACTTTGAGAGCACATCGAACGATTTCCTCGTAGCTATTGAAGTCCCTTATGGCTAACGCCCTTCGAAGACTTGGTTTTAAGCCACTAAAGAATTGATCGATCTTACTCTTAGGTTGGATAATAATACCAGAAGTGTACCTTGCAAGTCTTGTAAAATTTGCTTCATAGGTACCAATAGATTCATCATCCTTTTTCTTAAGTTCAAGAAACTCTTTCTCCATCTTTGTTCGGAGAATACGAGGGAAGTACTTATTGAAAAATAAGTTCTTGAACTCATCCCATTCCATGGACTCAATTTCATCCCTTTGCCTCATATTCTTAATAAGATTCCACCATTGATCAGCATCACCTTCCAAACGATACACTGCTAAGATGACTTTATCATGCTCAGAACATTGAAGAACTGAAAATATCTTTTCAGTAGTACTAATCCATTGTTCAGCATCTAATGGATCTGTAGACCCGCTGAATGAAGGTGAACACTGTCTCATGAAGGATTCAACAGAATGTTGCTCCTTCTTTTGCTCGTTTGGAAGTGCTGCATGATTCATAGCTTGAGAAAGTTGTGTGATCATGGCTACAAGATTTTTCATTCTAGTTCCCATAATGTTTGGTTTCTCAGGGGGACAATCATTGCATTTCCCGTCGCATTCCGCATTAACACGGTTGCTTCAGGTTCCAGCCATTGACTAAAACCAAGAAGAATAGTGTGAGCAACACTAATTATAATAGGAAAACCACATAATCAATAATAAAATTTCACACTTAAGGTCTTATCCTAGGTTATTCATGGCCATTTCTAAAACACTAAGATTATGTTCTATGATTATAATTATCCTTAGGGTTCTTACTAAGGCTTTCAGATCCTAGTTTCCAAAGGTTGACTATACCATTCCTCTGATACCAACTATAACGACCCATAATTTACATACATTGTTAATACTTAAAAATTGAAGCATACTTATTACAACATATAAAAAACCCACGAAAGGACCGTATAGGTATAGTGTCTTTAGAAAATGGGAAACATAAACAACTAGTTCATAAAGAATCTACATTGTCTCCCATTTATTTCATCATATCTATAGTCCCTTTTGGAATGTCTTACTTAATAACCTTCTTCCTGACCTGGGGAAAGAAAACATACAAAAGGGTGAGCTCAGATTCTTAGTAAAGGTAAACAAAAGAAATATCAATCACATCATATTCATAAGAACATAACTTTTGGAAATCTTAACCTGCAAAAGAGAGCATAATTTCATAACATGGGATAAATCATAGTAGTGAAATGGAATCCCAATAATCATAACATAAAACATGAAACTTTGTGGCATACACACATAATCATAGAGAATCATTTCTTATTTGTCAAGACTCATTGCCAAAACTATCTTAGTGGACAAAGTCCATCTCTGAACCAAGTTCACTCCTCGTTTCAGTCCTGTTTCACTGAACCGGTATAACCTACCGTTCCAGCCATGTCTATCTCATGAGATATAAAATCTTTACCCAATGCATTGAAGGGAGATATAGGTCCCACCCATCTCATAATGATACCATTCTTATGTGTGCCACAAAATAATAAATCATACATCATTGCATAACCCATGTAATAAAAATGGGATTCTTAAACATCATTACAACATAACATAATCCATATAAGATAAAAGGAAATCATAAAAATAATTCCATCATAACATAATAAAATCAATGTAAAAATAGGGATAGAAACAGAACCCTATACTATCTTAGATGGAAAATAATTTTGATAAAACACATGAACTCCATTCTTGAGGAAAATATCCTTTCTCCTTCAAAAACATTTTTCATTTCTTAACATGTCATAAAATTTTAAACTAAAAGAATTTGATTAAAAAAAAACTTAAAAACTTGTAAAGGAAGATTCTTGGAAAGAATGTTTTAAAAATTCATTCATGCCGTATAAGTTAAAAAAACATTCTTCTCGTACTTTTGTCAGAAAAGTCAAAAAGTACCTCGTACGAAAAATGAAAAAAGATTCCTTTCATAGCGTTTACTAAAAACTCACCGAAGGGTAAAATTGGATTTAAACAATTGTAGGTGGATGGAAATAATATTACATATTGAGGAAACATTGATTTTGATGATAAAATACACCCCAGTAAATACTAAAGTATAAACAATCTCGGATAAAAATGATATTGTGATATTTCCCTTACCTTAGGTCCGATTTGCTTCGTAAGTGTCCGAACCTCCTGTATAATGATTTAAATAATGTTATTGAATTATTCATGAATCATACTTATTGTTATGATATCATATATGGTCATATTCTTAGCTTCTTATTAGTAATATTTCATTACTACTTCTTATTCGGGTGTTTATTACTTTTTGTTCTTATGCGTGTTTTGTCAAATAAATTCTTATTCTTCTCTTTAGGTTATAGATACCTAATTTCCATAATGGTATTAGTGTAATATATATCATATTAATTCATTCAATTCATTTTTATAATCATTATGAAATGAATATCATGTAGAACGAGTCGCATCACATCGTGGAGACGGTATTCCGTACGTACGCACGAGTGATGATATCATTCCTATGATCGTGGAATTGTATTGGAGTGTATGTATACTATTTCAGAATCAATATCACTTTATAATATTCATATATAGTCATTATTTACACCATTATACCCATCCAAGTAAGGTGGTGGTGGAAAATAGATTACACCACGGCGTGGAGACGGTATTCTGTACGTACGCACACACGGTGATTTCTTTTTCCGTAGGATGGATAGATGGTGAAATAGGGTTTTTTCATACTTATAATAACATATCAGTATGTGAGATATACTGATGTTATTACTTCATAATTAAACAACTAAATAAGATGAAGTGGAAGAAGAAATAAAGATGAAAGAATCGGTAACGGACATTACCTCTTCTTTGAAGTGCTTCTTTGAGAGATCCTTTTAGGGAACTAAAATAGGTCTTTTAAGGAGACCAGAACCTCTAGGATGTTTCTAGGGAAGTGGAGAGGAGAACTTGACAGGGGTTGTCTGTGCTTGAAGGCTCAAAGTGGTGTGAGGAAGAGGGGGAGGAGGTGCCCTTTTATAAGGGAGGAGAGAGGAACCTTTGGAGTAACTAAAAATATTATTTTATTATAAAGTCAAATTCGGTTTTTAATAGCTCAAAATTGATATATCTATAAGATAAGGTGGGTAGGGGTCTAAATACTCTCATCCAATATAATTTATACAAGTTTAGGTAACAATTTTAACCTTATCATTTAGATTTAACTTTAAGTCAGATAATTTAACTTTTTCCGTGTCTTCTTGTTATCTTACACTATAAGGTTAATAAACATAGCATATCATGCCAAACGAACACCAAGTTGTTTATTATTAATATATATAACCTTATCTAATTCAATTGGCAGAACCTTAGATTTTTAGGAATAAAATAACAATAAGTAATATAATATTTGTTTTAAAAACTATTTTATGTCAATTTTCATACTATTTAGTAATTGATTTTTGTGAAAATCATAACAGAATGATTAGTTCTAACAAAGTTACTTAAATCAATACTAACATGTCATATTAACCTATAAAATTAGTGTAATTCATAAAAAGTATCAAATTACATTTATTTGGGTATTTATAACATCAATTATGTCAATATTTCATTAATAAGATAATTACTGCATCATCATTGTGTCATAAATAAATTAAATTATTTAATGTCTAAAAATTACAAATAAAATACAATTATGTAGGAAATCTTTTTAGATTTATAATTAATATTTATAGTCGAATTTATCTTATGTATAACCCCATATTAAAAATTAATTACTTATTAAACATTGATTTTAACTATTTTAACCCTTCTTTAAATAGATTAATAATAAATGTCCTAATCTAATCCAAGTGGGACTAAATGGTCATATTTTATTCCTAAGGTTGTTTTTGGTTGAATTACACGTGTCCAATAGAACTAGTACATGTGTTAGGGTAATAATAATAACATTTTTACCCTTAATTACCCTATTTACTTTTAACCGTGGTAAAAAAAAGTAAAAAGTTACTATTCACCAAATAATTATTTTCATCTCATTGAACCACATTTTACTTACTGACATCAATCGTGTCTCTCGGATTTTCGAAATTCCACTCACAGAAGCGGTAAAATTATGTTTTATGAAAAATTCAGTTTTTTAACTACCACTTAGTGGTTTCACTATTAATCAAAAATTGAATGTTTTCAGAAAAATACCAAAATTTCACCCTATGCTAATTTTGATATTCTGAATCCAGAAATTAAGTCCATTTTGAAAAATAAAATTTATAAAATTTTAAAAAGTGGTTATTACTATTCATAACGGCTAGTTTTAATAATATTTTAATAGCATATCATTGTTTACTGAAACTCGGTATTGCATACGACGCAAGCTATCGAGGAAGGCCGCAGTTGCGTGTAAAGCAAGCCAAGCTAGTGTTGTGTGTAGTGAAAGATTCCTTTGATGATTTATATAAAAACAAAATATTTCACATAAAATTCTCGGGTGTTACACGTTGGATAGTTTTGCTCATTGATTTTCAACTGCCTTGAGGTATAGGTTATCACTTTATCATTCTGCATCAGCACACAACCTAATCCCTTCTTCGAAGCATCACTGAATACCACAAAAGGTTCCCCACATGTGGTTAAAGTGAGCACGTGTGTAGTGATAAGCCTCTTTTTCAACTCCATGAAGCTTTCTTCGCATTCGTCACTCCAAGAAAACTTTACTCCCTTTCAAGTTAGCTTGGTAAGAGTGTTGGAAAATCATGAGAAATTTCTCACAAATCGTCGATAATATCCAGCTAACCCCAAGAAGTTACGGATATATTTTACCGATGTTGACCTCAGCCATCCCTCAATTGCAACTATCTTGGAGGGGTCCACAGATATCCCATTTTTTGTGATGATATAGCCCAATAATGAGACCTCCGTCAATCAGAACTCACACTTGCTGTACTTTTCATAGAGCTTCTCCTTGTGCAAAGACTCTAGTACAGTTCTTAAATGCTCCTCATGATCCTCCTTGGTTTTGGAGTATATTAGAATATCATCTATAATGACTACCAAAAATTTGTTGAGGTAATCTCTAAAGACTCTATTCATTAAGTCCATGAAGATTTCTAGAGCATTAGTGAGTCCGAAAGGCATTACTATGAATTCATTGTGCCCGTATCTTGTGCGAAAAGCAGTCCGGAGGATATCTTCCTTCTTCACCCTTACTTGATAATATCCTGACCTCAAGTCCACCTTGGATAAGTATTGTTGTCCACGTAGCTGATCGAACAAGTCATCAATTCGTGGGAGAGGATACTTGTTCTTTATCGTGATTTTGTTAAGTTCACAATAATTGATACAAAGCCACATTGACCCATCCTTCTTCTTGACGAAGAGGACTGGAGCACCCCATGGTGAAGCACTTGGGCGTATAAACCCTTTATCCAGATTCTCCTGTAGTTGTTTTTCATCTCTTCAAACTCTACAACAGCCATTCTATATGGATTCTTGTATATTGGTAAAGCCCCGGGTATAAGTTCAATTGAGAATTCAACATATCTTCTAGGAGGAAGGACATGCAGTTCCTCGGGAAACACTTCCGCGAATTCCCTCACAATAGGCATTTCTTCAATGATGGTTTCTTCCTTGGACTCAATCTTCTGAGCCAGATACGCGTGCTCATATGGTAGTAATATCTATACTTGAGATGATGGAGATAAAGTATAATCATCTTCCTCCTTACACTTGTAAAGAATCGGGGGTTGATTCCCCATATGGAGTGTTATTTCCCTTTCCCGACAATTTATGTTGGCGCTATATAAGGAAAGCCAATCCATGCCAAGAATTGCATCAAATTCCACTAGAGGGAGTATGATGAGGTTCGCCGGGAAATTCAATCCACGGATTATTACAGGGGAGGACTTATACTTATTTGATGCAATGATTGCCCCATTTTCTGTACTCACTGAAATATTCACTTCCATGATTTGTGGTGGTGTTGGGATTGTTCTACTAAACTTTTGAGATAAAAAAGAATGCATAGAACCTGAATCAAAAAGTATGTTCGCTATTCTTGAATTAATAACTAGTGTACCAGTTACCACTTCGTTGTCGGGGTTCACTTTGGCAGAAGTGATGGAAAAAGCTCTTCTTTCTACCTTGGAGGTTGTTGGTTGCCTCTGAAAATTCTTGGATTATGACATTGATTTGAAAAATGCCCCAGTTCATTTAATTTGTAGCATTGAACAACGCGTTGAGGTTCGTACTGAGTGTTCCTCTCCTCTGTCGCAGTAACGGGTCTTTCTTGCTGACAGTTAACAGCTAGGTGCCCTTCCCTTCCACACCTGAAGCATTTCCTCGTCCCCTTAAGGAAATTTCCAGGGTGCTTCTTACCGCATTTTTGGAAAGTGGGGTGCTGGATCTTCTTAGCACTGTAGGATTTATCCATCGGACCACCAGCATTGAAGTCCACCTTACACTTCCTGTCCCCATGATACCCCTATGATTCCCCGATATCCATTTCGACCTTGAGGTCACATCGGACAATTTCCTCATAGCTGTTGAAGTCACAGATCGCTAATGCTTTCCGCAAGCTAGGCTTCAGCCCACCAAACAAGCGGTCAACCTTGCATTCGGGGGTAATGACAAAGCCGAAAGTGTATCGTGAAAGCCTTTTGAATTTTTCCTCGTACTCTCCAATAGATTCTTCATCTCTTTTCTTGAGGGAATGGAAGTCCCTTTCCATATTAAGCCGGAGGGTGCGCGGAAAATATTTATCGAAAAACATCTTCCGGAAGTCCTTCCATTCCAACGCCTCGATCTCCTCCTCAGGCTTCGTATTTTTGATCAACGTCCACCATTGATCAGCTTCACCCTCCATACGATAATATTCCAGGAGAACCTTCTCTTGTTCAGAACATTTAAGGATGGAGAATATCTTTTCAATGGAGTTGATCCATTGTTCAGCGATCGTGGGATCAGATGATCCACTAAAAGTAGGAGGCCTTTGTCTCATGAAGCTCTCGATAGCGACTTGTTATTTCTTAGGGGGGGTTGAATGTTCCTCTTGACCTGTGTTTCTATTCAAAGCTTGAGTTAACAAAAATAGAAGCATGAAAAAGTTCGTGCTTCCCACTCCCATTGGATTGGGCATCTCATTAGTACAGTCATCACACTGATCTTCACAACGGTTGTTAGCATGATTCCTCCTATTACTGGCCATTGGCTGGAATAAAAGGAAAGTTATGTGTAACACATAAAGGGTAACCCAAATACAAAAGGTGATGACTTATAAATAAACTTTTATTTCCTTAACTCATGAGTCTATAGGATACAATCTAGGCTTTTCATGATCTACTTTCTAACATATATTCGTAGGGGATTTTTTTTAATTCCCTTAATAAGGGTTCATACTACGATTTTGAATTTATCAAAAAATATCCCCCAGGAGTGTCGTAACCAAGAGTGAATCAAGCCCCATTGTAGTGCACCATTTCTCATTCAAGTCTAGCTCAAAGCGGTGTTTTCGGGTTTTACCCCTAGGATACATCTGTGCCAGAGCCGCCTCTACCTACTCATATCCAGACAGGGAGGTGTTTTTTTGATAAACAACTTACTCATTACATACCAAAACTTAGGGATTTTTTTATTATACAAAGTCTTGTCTCTAAGGCTTTACTAGGGTTTTCTAATCTTAATCCCAAAAATAACTAAACCTATCCTCTGATACCAACTATGACAACCCTGCTTTTATTACAAGCTTAAAAATGATTTATTACATAAAACTTCACTTGATACAATGAAGAATATATGGAGTTTTAGTGTCTTTGGGGCTTAGGATCATTACATTAAAACTTAAAACATGAAATACAACATCATTATTGAAAACTTCCTTTACATGACCACTACATTCCCTCGTACTTAGCATTGCATGGGATAACCTGAGGACATGCATAAGAAAAGGGTGAGCTATAAAGCCCAATAAGGGAGTAAACATGGAATAACATGAGGAGTACAATACATGTTAGACATTAGGCATATAAATAGAGCACAATAGAAACATGAACATAAAGGCATGATAATGCATGATAATCATAACATGGAAATTTGGCAACAACACTTAACATGGAATTAGCATGAGCCAATGCTCATTGCACATGGAGCATTAGTAAATCCTCATTTCACATAAAGAAAGAGTAAACCCTCGTTGCAATTGAATTAGCATGAGTAAACACTCATTTCTCATGACTTATCATGATACTATACTTTACCCAATGCATTGGAGCACTATAAGGGTGCACCCTTATTAAATATTTCATTTCATGCATAAGTGTGCCACACATATCATAAAACATGGATTCATAAAACATAATCATTTATTCCACGATAAAGGAATGTGGAATTCATACATGAAACTTTTTAATCAATAAGTAAATGTTCATAAAGGTGAATACCCTTGATGGAGAAATGGGCATGGTATCCACTACACAATGGCATTGGCTTAGAAAATCGGTGCGATTTCGGCAGCGTAACGGCTTGACATAAGAATTCATAAAAATGGTTGATGAGAGATAAGAGGGTTCCTCATCATATTTACATGTAATGGATAGTAAGGAGGTCATATAGATACATTTCCCAACAATTGTAATGGAATTTTGATTCATGATACAATAGTATTTCTTGAATGTAAAAGAGGAGAGAGAAGTTCCTTTCGGAATTTCGGCATAGTAACGGGTGTACATGGGAGGCATTTAATGAGATAGAAAGGGGTCTCCCATCAATCAAACATAAATAGGGCAGTATGAGGGAGGTGATAAACTATACCCCAACATTTATAATTGAAATTAAAAGGTCAAAACAACATAAAGAAAATTCTACAAAATGAGAAAGGAAGAAAAAACCCTTACTTGGAAGTGTGCTTCCAAAGGCTAGTGAGAGGCTTGTGAGAGTCCTCTTTGGAGCTTGGGGAACCTTTGGTGGATTATAGAGAGATTAGGGCAGAGGTTGGACGAACTTCAAAGGCTTTTATTGAGGAGGAAGTGGGAGATTGGGTTGGTTTATATAGGAAAGGTGAGGGAATTCTTTATTATTTATGTTTGGGTCCCCTTACATTAAATTAATCCAAACCACAATCCACCCCATAGTTTTTGCCCATAGTTTTTGGAAAAGGGAAGAGGAAAACAATCTTTTATAAGGCCAGAGTCCGAACTTCTTAAAATAATAAGGTTGCTTATGTGGAGGTGAGTCACACTCCCATGGAAATTAATTTAAAAAGACAAGGTGTTTAATAAGTCTTGAGGGGTCCATTGATGATTTTAAAAGTAAGTAAAACAAACCCAAACTCACATTATTTTAATGTTTAAACATATATTGGCCGAAAATAAAGATTATAGTATTTTATTACATCACTATTGGGTCATTATGATGTCATAAAACACATTATATATTTAAACAGTAATTAATTTTTACCCAAAAATTTGCCTGTCTCAGAAAATTAGGAAAAATTCATCGTTGGATAATTTCGACGTCCTGATTCTAGAAATAACATTTATTTTATCTAAATAATTTTATAAATATGTTAATTTTCAATTTTAATATAAAAACTGACAATTATTGAAAATTCACGGGTTTTGACATAAATTACTTTCAAACCTTAATAAAAATTATAATTGCATTCATAAAATTATAAGATCATTTATATTTAATAAAAATTAATTTAATAATAATAATAATATTTTTTTAAAATACTATTTAATTCAAAAATCCCTTAATTTAATAAATTAGGATTCTTAATTAAAAAATAACTAAAAACACAATTTGTACTTTAAAAACTATTTTCAATGTATCAAAAAAATAAAAGGAGGTATATTCATTATTATATTCAAAAATAATATACCTGAACATAGTACTAGTGATTTGTTACATAACCCCTTAAAATAGCTGCATAAGACCTAAGGGTAAGGTTTGCGATGGTAACAGACTCTTGGGGTGGCTCAGATAACATCGCTCAAGTGGTAATCTCTATCAACTTCCACTTTTCACGTAGATGGTCTCGTTCGAGCTTAACATGATGAAGCTCATCTTGGGCTTGGTCAAGAGTGAAGCCCAAGGACTCTACCCCTTTTCCGATCACCAAAAAATGGACTTTAGAATGAGAAATTCTACTGGATGAGGCCATCGCTTCTTTTGTCTGAGTAAATTGGATTTGTTAAAGTCCTGTATTTATACTAATCAGGTGATCACTATTCAACGGCTACATTAGCAACGGTCAAAATTCATAACATAAAACCAAATAAGTTGACATCTTATAAAAATATTTAGCATAAAGAGACATTTAACTAGATCAAGAGGGATTTTCCATTAATGAAACTTTGGTTCGTTACAATATTCTCCCCTTAAGAAATTTCGCCCTCAAAATTTTCTTTTTCTCACACTAAAACAAATGTGGGTAACTCAACTTCATCATTTCCTCTGATTCCCAAGTCGCTTCTTCAAACTTGTGGTTTCTCCACAACACCTTGACGAGGGGCATTGTCTTATTTTGTAGAGATTTTTCTCTACGATTTAAGATCCTCACTGGTTGCACATCATAAGAATGATCATATTCCAATTGTACCAACTCAGAAGAGAGTATATGTGAAGGGTTCGGTATGTACTTCCTTAAGAGGGATACATGAAAGACATCATGTTCTTTGGCCATGGTAGGTGGAAGTTCTAGTCAATAGGCCACAGCCTCGACACGATCAAGAATTTCGAAGGGGTCGATGTACGTTGTAATTAAATTACCTTTCATTCCAAACCTCATGACCTTCTTCCACGAAGATATGCGTAGAAAAACCATGTCTCGAACTTTAAACTCAAGGTCTCGTTGACGGTTATCTACATAACTCTTCTATCGACTCTGGGATGCCTTGATATGCTTATGAATGATTTTCACCTTCTCCACCATTTCTTCGACAATTTCTGGTCCAAGCAGCTTACGTTCACCGACCTCATCCCAACATGCTGGTGTTCTGCACCTTTTCCCATATAGGGCTTCATATGGTTCCATTTAGATGCTTGAGTGGAAACTGTTTTTATAAGATAACTAAACCAGAGGAATATGTTGATCACATTCTCCTTTAAAGTCCATTGATCATGCTCTCAACATGTCCTCAAGTGTTTGGATAGTCCGCTCGGATTGGCCATCATTTTGAGGATGATAGGCCATACTGAAGTTCAGTTCAGTATTCAGAGCATGTTGAAGACTCTTCCAAAACATAGAGTTGAATCTTGGATCTCGGTCAGACACAATAGATAGTGGTACTCCATGCAGTTTTACCACTTCCCTGATATATATTCGTTCCAGTTGATCCAAAGAAAAATCCTCCTGTATATAAATGAAGTGTGTAGTCCTTGTTAGACGATCTACAACAACCCAAATTGCATTGTTGCCTTTGGATGTCCTCGGAAGTCTGGTGACAAAGTCTATGGTGATGTTCTCCCATTTCCATTCTGGTATGGGCAATGGTTGCATCAACCCCTTATACTTCTGCCTTTCTGCCTTCACTTGCTGGCACACCGGGCACTTTGATGTATATTTAGTTATCTCCTTTTTCATATTATCCAACCAAAAGTTTTCTCGGAGATCTCGAAACATCTTTCTACTTCCTGGATGAATAGATAAATTTGAACTATGTGCATCATCATAAAGTTCCTTCTTCAGCTCCAGACGTGATGGAACACATAGACTTTTCCCAAACCGCACAATTCCTTCTTCATTAACATTAAACTCCGATGATTTCCCCTTTTTGATAGCTTCCAGTTTTTATTAAATTCCCAATTCATCCTTTTGAGCATCCTTTAACCTTTCCAAAAGAGATGGTTGAGAAATAATTTGTGATATTATTGATGATGTTACCTTCTTTAGGATTCCCATGTCTATCTTCATCAAGTCTAGGAAGATTGGATCCATATCAATTCTCTTCATTGATAGAATCGCTGGGTCTTTTCTACTTAGGGTATCTACCACCTTTTTCGCTTTCCTAGGGTGGTAATATATTGAACAATCAAAATCATTGATGAGATCTATCCATATTCTCTGGTGCATATTATTATCTTACTGTGTGAATATATATTTAGGACTCTTGTGGGCAGTATATATCTCACATTTCTCCCTATAGAAATAATGATTCCCGATTTTCAAGGCAAAGATCACCGCTGCCAACTCCAGATCATGCGTTGGATAGTTTCTCTCATTGATTTTCAACTGCCTTGAGGTATAGGATATCACTTTATCATTCTACATTAGCACACAACCTAATCCCTTCTGCTAAGCATCACTGAATACCACAAAAGGTTCCCCACTTGTGGGTAAAGTGAGCACGAGTGCAGTGATAATCCTCCTTTTCAACTCCTTGAAGCTTTCTTCGCATTCATCACTCAAAGAAAACATTACTCATTTTCGAGTTATCTTGGTAAGAGTGTTGGACAATCATGATAAATTTTTCACAAATCATCGATAATATCCAGCTAACCCCAAGAATCTACAGATATCTGTTACCGATGTTGTCCTCGGCCATCCCTCAATTGAATCTGTTTTGGAGGGGTCCACAGATATCCTGTTGTTTGTGATGATATGGCCCAAGAATGAGACCACCATCAACCAAAACTCACACTTTCTGTACTTTTCAAAGAGCTTCTCCTTACGCAAAGTCTCTAGTACAGTTCTTAAATGCTCCTCATGATCCTTCTTGGTTTTGGAGTATATTAGAATATCATCAATAATGACTTCCAAAAATTTGTTGAGGTAATATCTAAAGACTCTATTCATTAAGTCCATAAAGATTTCTGGAGCATTAGTGAGTCTGAAAGGCATTACTATGAATTCATAGTGCCCGTATCTTGTGCGAAAAGCACTCTAGTGGATATCTTCCTTCTTCACCCTTACTTGATAATATCCCGACCACAAGTCCACCTTGGATAAGTATTGTGCTCCATGCAGCTGATCGAAAAAGTCATCAATTCGCGGGAGAGGATACTTGTTCTTTATCGTGATTTTTTTAAGTTCACGATAATTGATTCAAAGCCGCATTGACCCATCCATCTTCTTGATGAAGAGGACTGGAGCACCCCATGGTGAAGCACTTGGGCGTATAAACCCTTTATCCAGATTCCCCTATAGTTGTTTCTTAAGCTCTTCAAGCTCTACAACATCCATTCTATATGGAGTCTTGGATATTGGTAAATCCCTGGGTATAAGTTCAATTGAGAATTCAACATATCTTCTAGGAGGAAGGCCAGGTAGTACCACGAGAAACACTTCCACGAATTCCTTCACAATAGGCATTTCATCAAGGATGATTTCTTCCTTGGACTCACTCTTCTAAGCCAGATACGCATGCTCATAGGGCAGTAATATCCATGCTTGAGATGATGGAGATAAAAGAGATTCATCTTCCTCCTTACACTTGTAAAGAATCGGGGGTCGATTCTCCATATGGAGTGTGATTTCCCTTTCCCGACAATTTATGTTGGCTCTATATAAGGAAAGCCAATCCATGCCATGAATTGTATCAAATTCCACCAGAGGGAGTATGATGAGGTTTTCCAGGAAATTAAATTCATTTATTATAACAGGGGGGGACTTATACTTATGGGATGCAATGATTGCCCCATTTTCCGTACTCACCAACATCTTCACTTCCATGATTTGTGGTGGTGCTAGGATTGTTCTACTAAACTTTCGAGTTTTAAAAGAATCTGTAGAACTTGAATCAAAAAGTACATTCTCTATTCAAGAATGAATAACTAGCGTACCTATCACCACTTCGTTGTTGGGGTTAACATCGGCAGAAGTGATGGAAAAAGCTCTTCTTTGCTGCCTTGGAGGATGTTGGTGGCCTCCGAAAACCCTTGGATTAGGGCACTGATTTGAAAAATTCCCTGGTTCATTGAATTTGTACCATTGAACAATGCGTTGAGGTTCGAACGGAGCATTCCTCTCCTCTGTCGCAGTCACGGGTCTTTCTTGCTGACGGTTAACAACTAGGTGCCCTTCCCTTCCACACCTGAAGCATTTCTTCGTCCCCTTAAGGCAATTTCCAGGGTGCTTCTTACCGCATTTTTGGCAAGTGGGGTGCTGGATCTTCTTAGCACCGTTGGATTTATCCATCGGACCACCAGCATTGAAATCCACCTTACATTTCTTGTCCCCATGATACCCGTGTGATTCCCTGGTCTCCATTTCGACCTTGAGGGCACATCGGAAAATTTCCTCATAGCTGTTGAAGTCACAGATCGCCAATGCTTTCCACAAGCTAGGATTCATCCCACCAAATAAGCGGTCAACCTTGAATTCAGGGGTAACGATAAAGCCAGAAGCGTATCATGCAAGCCTTTTGAAGTCTACCTCGTACGCTCCAACAGATTCTTCATCTTTTTTCAGAGGGAAAGTAAGTCCCTTTCCATCTTAAGCTGGAGGGTGCGTGGAAAATATTTATCGAAAAAAATATTCCATAAGTCCTTCCATTCCAACGACTCGATCTCTTCCTCAGGCTTCGTATTTTTGATCAACGTCCACCATTGATCAGCTTTACAATCCATACAATAAGTCTCTAGGAGAACCTTCTCTTTTTCATAACATTGAAGGATGGAAAATATCTTTTCAATGGAGTTTATCCATTTTTCAGCAATCGTGGGATCGGATGATCCACTAAAAGTAGGAGGCCTTTGTCTCATGAAGCTCTCGAAAGCAACTTTTTCTTTCTTAGGGGGGGGGGGGGGGGGGTTGAATGTTTCTCTTGACCCGTGTTTATATTCAAAGCTTTAGTTAACTAAGAGAGAAGCATGAAAAAGTTCGTGATTACCTCTCCCATTGGATTGGGCATCTCAATAGTACAGTCATCACATTGATCTTCACAACGGTTGTTAGCTCGAGGCCTCCTATTTCCAGCCATTGGCTGGAATAAAAGAAAATTTAGGTGTAACACATAAAGGGTAATCCAAAGACAAAAGTTGATAACATATAAATAAAATTTTATTTCCTTAACTCATGAGTCTATATGCTACAATCAAGGCTTTTCATGATCTACTTTCTACGATATATTCATAGGGGAATTGTTTTTAATTCCCTTAATAAGGGTTCATACTAAGATTTTGAATTTATCAAAACATATCCCCTGGGAGTGTCGTGACCAAGAGTTCAGTAAGGCCCATATTTGTTGCACCAGTTACTGTTCGAGTCTAGCTCAAAGCGGTGTTTTCGGGTTTTACCACTTGGATACATCTGTGCCAGAGCCGCCTCTACCTGCTCGTATCCAGACTGGGATGTATTTGATTGATAAACCACTTACTTAGTACTTACCAAAATTTAGGGATGTTTTTATTATACAAAGTCTTGTCTCTATGGATTTTATAGGGTTTTTTAATCCTAATCCCAAAAATAACTAAACCTATCCTCTGATACCAACTATGACAACCCTGCTTTTATTACAAACTTAAAAATGATTTATTACATAAAACTTCACTTGATAGAACAATGAATATAGAGAGGCTTAGTGTCTTTGGGGCTTAGGATAATTACATAAAAACTTAAAACATGAAATACAACATCTTTATTGAAAACTTCCTTTATATGACCACTACATTCCCTCGTACTGAGCATTTCATGGGATAACCTGAGGACATGCATAAGAAAAGGGTGAGCTATAAATAATAGTAAAGGAGTACACATGGAATAACATGAGGAGTACAATACATGTTAGAAATTAGGCATATCAATAGATCACAAGAGAAACATGAACATAAAGGCATGATAAAGCATGATAATCATAACATCGAAATGTCGCAACAACACTTAACATGGAATTAGCATGAGCCAATGCTCATTGCACATGGAGGATGAGTAAATCTCATTGCACATAAAGAACGAGTAAACCCTTTTTTCACTTGAATTAGCATGAGTCAACACTCATTTATAATGACGTATCATGATACTATAATTTACCCAATGCATTAGAGCTCTATAAGGGTGCACCCTTATTAAACATTTCATTTCATGCATAAGTGTGCCATAAAGATCATAAAACATGGATTCATAAAACATAATCACTTATTACAAGATAAAGGAATGTGGAATTCATACATGAAACTATGTAATCAATAAATAATTGTTCATAATGGTGAGTACCCTTGATGGATAAATGGGCATGGTATCCACTACACAATGGCATTGGCTTAGAAAATCGGTGCGATTTCGGAAGCGTAACTGCGTGACATAAGAATTCATAAAAATGGTTGATGAGAGATAAAGGGGTTCATCATCATATTTACATGTAATGTACAGTAATGAGGCTATATAGATACATGTCCCAACAATTGTAATGGAATTGTGATTCATGATACAATAGTATTGCTTGAATGTAAAAGCGGAGAGAGAAGTTCCTTTGGGAATTTTGGCATAGTAACGGGTGTACATGGGAGGAATTTAATGAGAGAGAAAGGGGTATCCCATCAACCAAACATAAATAGGGCAGTATGAGGGAGGTTCTAAACCATACCCCAACATTCATAATTCAAATTAAAAGGTCAAAACAACATAAAGAAAATTTGACAAAAATGAGAAAGGAAGAAAAAACCCTTACTTGAAGTGTGCTTCCAAAGGCTAGAGAGAGGCTTGTGAGAGGCTTCTTGGGAGCTTCGGGCACCTTGGGAGGATTCTAGAGAGATTAGGGCATAGGTTGGACGAACTCCAAAGGCTTTGAGTGAGGATGAAGTGGGAGCTTGGGTGGGTTTATATAGGAAAGGTGAGGGAATTCTTTATTATTTAGGTTTGGGTCCCCTTATATTAAATTAATCTAAACCACAAACCATCCCATAGTTTTTGCCCATAGTTTTTGAAAAAGGGAATAGGAAAACAATATTTTATAAGTCCAAAGTCCGAACTTCTTAAAATAATAAGGCTGCTTATGTGGAGGTGAGTCACACTCCCATGGAAATTAATTTAAAAAGACAAGGTGTTTAATAAGTCTTGAGGGACCCATTGATGCTTTGAAAAGTAAGTTAAACAAACCCAAAATCACATTATTTTAATGTTTAAACATATATTGTCCGAACATAAAGATTATAGTATTTTATTACTTCACTATTGGGTCATTATGATGTCATAAAACACATTATATATTTAAACAATATTTAATTTTTACCCAAAAATTTGACTACCTCGGAAAATTATGAAAAATTCATCGTTGGATAATTTCAATGTCCTGATTCCAGAAATAAAATTTATTTTATATAAATAATTTTCTAAATATGTTAATTTTAACTTTTATAATAAAAACCGACATTTATCGAAAATTCACGGGTTTTGACCGAAATGGCTTTCTAACCTTAATAAAAATTATAATTGTATTCATAAAATTATAAGATCATTTATATTTAATAAAAATTAATTTAATAATAATAATAATATTTTATTAAAATTTTATTTAATTCAAAAATCCCTTAATTTAATAAAATATAATTCTTAATTAAATAATAACTAAAAACACTATTTGTACTTTAAAAACTATTTACAATGTATCAAAAAAATACAAGGTGGTATATTTATTATTATATACAAAAATAACATACATGAACATAGTACTAGCGATTTTTTACATAACCCCATAAAACAGCTGCATAAGACCTAAGGGTAAGGTGTGCGATGGTAACAGACTCTTGGGGTGGCTCGGATAACATCGCTCGAGTGGTAATCTCTATAAACTTCCAATTTTCACGTAGACAGTCCCCTTCAATCTTGACATGATGAAGCTCATCTTGGGCTTTGTCAAGAGCGAAGCCCAAGGATGCTACCTCTTTTCCGAGCTCCGAAAAATGGACTTCTTATGGAGAAATTCTTCTGCATGAGGCCATCGCTTCTTTGGTCTGAGTAAATTGGATATGTTAATGTCCTATATTTATACTAATCATGTGATCACTGTTCAACGATTATATTAGAAACTATCAAAATTCTTAACATAAAACCAAATAAGTTGACATCTTATAAAAATATTTTTCATAAAGATACCTTTAACTAGATAAAGAGGGATTTTCCATTAATGAAACTTTAGGTCGTTACAATATATATGTGTAGTATACCTAGAAATTTATAGGTAAAATATATATTCCCAAGTATGGTATAAGTGAATTATCACATGTATGACTGAGTGTGTCCATTATGTAGTCTTTTCATTAGACAAATGGTAGTTAAGCTTCACTCTTGATGACTCCATTTTGTGTAATTCCATTCCTACTAACTAATTTATTTAGTTATCATTTAATGTTTACTTTTTATTATTTTTTTATAAAAATTTATATTTTTAACTCATACAGAAAATATAATAAACACTAAAAATTTAATAAGTGATTAGAATTAGTGTCTAATTTACTAAATACGATTTTATAGAGATATAACCCAGGTTAGACTATGTGTTATATAGGTAAATTGAAAACATATATTTCAAACTCTATAAAAAGTTTATAAAAGTTTGGTAACATTCACAAGGGTCTAATCCAATCATTCAATAATTATTTATTTTAATACTGTAATCATTTGACTATATTCAAATTACTTTTTTTAAAATCTAGTAACTATTTTAATCACCCTCACTTATGGATGAGATTGTGTCATCATTTTATAAGAATCTATGATGAGTCAATAAATCATTCTATTAAATGATGTTATTCTCATAGATCAACAAAGATATGAATAATCACCTAGAAAAAATAATTTTTTAATCCCAATACATGAATTAAATTAATTACTTTACTAATTATTATAGTCACCTGAAAAAGGGGATGTGCAATAAGAAAAACTTATCTACCAAAAATTATAAGAATATTTTAATGATGTTGAATCTTAATTTAATGATTGTACACTTACTTATCCTATAAAATTTATTTGAGAGTCAGGAAGTCAAGATCAAGAGTTAGAGGATGAATCACAAATGTTAGTAAACCATTCATTATAATCAGTTACATTTGATGGACTAATTATGGAATCACCTTCTAACTGATATTGTGATAAAATTCCAATTTTTAAAATGGGGTACACTATATATGATAGTTATTATAATTTTGGGGAAGTTTCCTTTTAATAAAAAGTGATGATCTAATTTTAAAAAGATGATTTTCTTGTGGATATGCAAGTGTAAAAACACTTAATGATGATATTAATGATGAAGAAAATGACATAAATTCAAATTATTTCCCTTTCATTGAAATATAATTTTAATTCAAAATTTTCCATTGTAATAACATTAATTCATCATATTTTGAGAATGAAATGATTATTAAAATAGAAGTGGACAGAGATGTTTCGGTTTATGTAAAAGAGAAGGACCTATATTTTCACACACACCCACCATAAAAAGCTAACCTCATTACAATGGGGGAGTACTTGATTTATTATATCCATGTGATCTTCTATAACAAATTAATTATATTGAAAATTGGAAATAAATCAATTTAGCGGGGTTTTTTCAAAGAAACCCCACCAACAAATATAGTTTTTGTAACCACTGGTACTAATTGGTTTGGGAATTCAAATCCCAAATCTCAGTTTGTGACTAATCCATAATCTATCCCTTTTTATTTTCTTCACATTTCTATTTCATTTAATTTATTTATTATTAATAGTTTTTATCATATTATATTTCAATTATATGATTAAAATGAGCAGTTTAAAGGAGATTAATATACATCTTCCCTTTCTAATACGGTAGGATTTATTACTCCTTTCATACTTTATTTGTTTCCTCCAAAATTAAATTTGATATGAAGATTTATTGTGATAATTATGGAATATCAAATAGGTTAGTCACATTATATGAATGGAGGTTCGGTAGAAATATATTTTAATATTTTTATTATTATTTTTTATTTTTAATTGTTCTTAGGAATTCTTTTGTTTCCTTGAATATTCAAGTAAAATTTAGGGAATATAAATGTTTTTTAGAAAATAATCCTAGTTAGAATTCAATTTATTACACAATTATTAAAATGGAACTGTTATTTCATGTGTATCAATACACTCATTTAAGGATGTTTGATCAAAGGTAATAATATTATCTACGAGATCTATCCAATGATTAAATTTTATACATAATTGAGTGGTTTTTAAAACTTTTTGTCGTATTTTGTAAATCTAAATTTTATTTAAATCATTAATCATGTTATAAAATCTAGTAAATTATATTTTTATCTGATTTATAGTTTTTTGATTTAATTAATTTTTTTTAAAAATGATTAGGGACCTATTTTAAAATCTGATTTTTATATTAGAATCTATTTCCAATAATATCCTTATTACTTAAATTTTTATTGATCTCTTATTATCCATGTAAAAGAAAGTTACATAGAAACTTTAAAATATATTTATTAGTTTCCATCCATCGCAAAGTGTAATGTAATGATTATAGTCAAAATCTTGTGTGGGGGAGGAATATTTTTAGGTTTTTATAATCATAATAGTGCCAAAAAAATATGGAATGGTGCATTATTTTAATTGTTTCATTGGAAGAGAATTATTGATGTGAAGATTAAATGGTAACTAAAAATTTCATTTTATTCTTGATTGTCATCCCTATATGTTTTTTTATTCAATATTCTCTATAATTCCCTTAAAAATGCATTTTTTTTGAAAAATTATTGATATGAATTTATGTTGAAATTGTTACATAGAGTGAGAATAAAGGAAAAATGATAGAATTGTTACTATAATTTCTAATGTGTGTAATGATCAAATATTTCATTCGGTGTTTGGAGGTAATTTGTTTTGTAAAATATGACTTAGATAGGAAATATTCATATGTATAAATTATCTTCATACATTTTACCTCATATTTGGGCCAATCCCTACTCATTTTTACCTTAGTTGGTTTTAAAATTTATATCCATACGAACCACTTTCCATAGAACAACCAATGTCAAGTCCTCATAATTTACACCCATTTATGATTCTTTGGTGTTTATATTTTTATAATACATCAATATATAAATCATGACTTCTCCACAGAAGGCTAAAAAATCCACTTCTACTTCTCTTAGTTAATAGATACATATTTATGGGGAGGTAAACAATAAAATCATATTCTAATTGAAAATATTTTAAAAAAATATTTAATGATCAATTTTTGGACTTATGTATTTGATATAAATGTATGAAGCATTATATTTAAATTTTTTAAAAAAATTGAAAAGTGATGTCATTAAAATGTTGAGAAATTTAAATTAATTATAATATATTTTTATTTCATAGTAGTTCAATGTTTAGGTGTTTTGGAATTAATTAATATAACATTTACCAATATTTGACCTTGTATTTTAATGATTTTATATTTAAATATTTATTAACTAATCAGTAATTGTTACATATTCTATATATGTGATGAATTGTTTTCCAATTTTAATAATGAATTAAAACATTATTTTTATTTTTTATGTAACATTTGAATTTTTAGATTAAATAATATAATTAATTACTGGTTCCTGTATGTTATTAATGGGTTCCCACTAGTGGTCCCGATGGGGATTATTTGACTCAAATACATCATGTTCTTAAATAGGGAATTTTGGAATTGATGTATTATTTTTCTCCTTGTATTTTTGAAAAAGTGGTTAATAAATAATAATATTCATTGAATCTATAAATTTTGTGTGTAGTAGTAGAATGGACCATGATTATTATACATAAACATCACATATTATAAGATGAATATTAAATACAATCCCCAAATACACACTCAAGGATTATAATGTTTTAGTGTCTTTTTATGCTATATATATAATCTTTTAATTTAAGAAATGATATTCAAAATCTCCCATAATTATCATCCATATTAGAACACTTCATAGACATACCCTACATAATACATTCTTTATATCCTATAAAATGGAAATATAAGAAAAGGATGATCTCATATGATCTATAAGGGTAAAACAAAATATATAATTTTTCGATCATATGAAACCCTACCCACCCAATATAAATTTTTATTATGCCACTTTAAGGGAAAAAAAGTGGGAAACCAAGGTTCATAAAATAGGGGTACCGCTATGAGATGAACAAGCTTACAATCTTATTAAACATGATACTAATATTATTATAATTAGACAGTCTATATAATTCCCAGTGAAATGTAATAACCTGGGTGTCCGGATCCACACTAATGAGATATTTAAGGTGAGTAGTCATTATGTCCATTGTCTGTATAAATTCTTCCAAGTTTTTTTACCTTGGTTGAAGCCACGATCCAAGATTCAGTCTTGTTTTTCTAACCACACCTCTTACACCTCATTGGAATCAACTCACAAGCTTCTTTCATATATTCTTTCAATAACCTTTTTGAAGCATTTACCCTAACCTCTTTTTCAATCATTTCTTCCTTAAAATGGAGGATGAGCATCAAACACTCCCCTTATTCTTCCTCAACTATTTCTATTCTCCCTCTTTGTTCTCCACCTTCCCTATTCTGAGATTTCTTTATTTTCTTGTTTCCAACTTTCTTAGCTGACCTATTTTCCATTGGTTTAGGCTAGTGTGAATAGTACGTGTGCCCCTTTGGTTTTTTATCCTTGACCACTATACGTTTTCTGGAGTCTCTATTTCCTTTTTGTTATGTATTCCTTCTAGGGCTATGAAGACCTTTCCCTTAAATTCATTCCAAACTATCCCTATATAATTGGTTGTAACTGTTATCACCTGAATCATCTTCATCTTGATCTAGTATTTGTTCTTGAACCTCCGGACCTTCAAAATGGTTTCCCAACTCAACCATTGGGCCTTCATTGGGGGGACTATGCATAACTGATGCCTTCACCTTCCTGGTTCGAGACCATTATTATTACCCAGGCTCATAGTCTTTAGGTGGGATGTAGTTTTTGAAGTGAAAGTGTTTGGGTCCGATGGACCCAATAAACTCACCTCTCCCTGCCTCTGTTGTACCTAAAATGAAACTGCAGTAGGTGCCTCCTACAATGAATTTCCAGATGACTCGACCTCCACTTTGATCACATCCCCAGTGTCTGCTTCCTCTGCCTCGGGGGGAGCCCTGACTAAGATTTCCATTTCATTGTAGCCAGGATTTCTAAGGATTTGTCCCCTATTATCACTCAGATCCTTCAACTATAGGAGTATGTAAAGACCCGTAAAATTCAAGGAATTTTTTTTTTTAATTTTCTTTAGAATTTTACAAGAGCGCGGTTTCAGACGGCACCTGATTCCGAGGCCCGGAGTGCCCGGAATTAATTTCCGAAGTTTGGCTCGGGTACGTTTAGTGAACGAACGAGCGGGAATTCCTAACTTTTGATCTGGTGCTCGGAATTGAAATCCGAGGGCACCGATGAACTCGCAGCGCCGATATTCGCTTAAAGAGACCTTTTCGGGAGTTGCGTTTGTTGCGAGTTGAAAGTTAGTTTTGGGGTTTTCAGTTGAGTTAAATAAAATTTGTGTAAGACAAATTTTATTTTAACTTATTAAAAACCTACCAAAGGAGGTTGGAAGTGGGACCCACACCCACTTAACCTCCCTTGGGAGGATTAAGTGTGGTGGGGCCCACACGAACCCCTATACTTTTCAAGTCCCCTTAACCCCCCACTTAATTGGCTTAAGTTACTCTTAATTAATTTTGGGGGTTAACTCTTTTGAATTTCAAACTTTTGAAATTCTTTTATGTTTTGTAATAATAAAATAAGATGTTATCTTATTTTATTTTGGGTTGATCGTTTGTCTTCTTGAGAGGTGGAGAGCTCCTCTTCTACTTCTTCAAACTCAACGAAGAACTTCTCCGCCGAAGAACACGATCCATCCGCGACGCCGTATCCGCGACGCGACGTACTTCTTCTGCGTCATCTCTTCCGTGACGGTTTTACGCGACGAACGCCATCGACAACGACTCTTCCTCCGACGTCAAAGGAATCGACACCGATATTCCACGACTACGTCAACGTGTGATTATCGAGGTAGGGGTTCTTGAGTTCGTTGTTTACTTTATTATTTGACTTTCCTCAAGACTTGACGAGGAACGCTCTTTTTCCGACGAAGAACGCCGCACCTCCTTTCTTCGTTCACCGTGACAACGAAGGGGACGCCACCTCTTCTTCGGACAACCTTCGTCGGCGTGCAAGTTTCGCCAACGACGTATCTCTTCGGGCACATCTCTTCGTCAACGGATTTGACGAACGACGACCGCGACGCCCGACCTCCGCGACGCCATCTTCCGCGGAACGTAGACGATTCCTCGAACTTATACCCGAGGTAGGGGTTGTTGATTTCACTTTGGTTTCCTTTTTATTTTCTTGCTCGTGGTTCGTATAACTAACGTGGGGATGTTGATTATTTTAAGATGCGTTTTTGCTTAACGTGAGGGGGGCCGGACCGCATGAACACGGCCGAACCCCCTCCATCGTTCATGTTTAATTCTTGCGATGGAAGCAAAGTGGCGTGGTGCCGTCGCACCACGCGGATTACCATGCGTTTATTTTACGCGGCACCGTCGCGCCACGCCGAGGTAGAAACTTCAAGAACGCGACGCCGTCGCGCCGCGTTGAAAAGAATCAAAGCACGACGAAGGGGCGCGGTGCCGTCGCACCGCGCCGGATGACGAACGCCGCGGCCGGTTCCGGGCCGCGACGGGACGAGAAGACCGCGGCCGGTTCCGGGCCGCGACGGGATGAGAAGACCGCGGCCGGTTCCGAGCCGCGACGGGACGAGAAGGCCGCGGCCGGTTCCGGGCCGCGACGGGACGAGAAGACCGCGGCCGGTTCCGGGCCGCGACGGGACGAGAAGACCGCGGCCGGTTCCGGGCCGCGGCGGGACGAGGAGACCGCGGCCGGTTCCGGGCTGCGGCGGAAGGGAAGACCGGCGGCCGGGCCGCCGGCGTCGGAAGCCGAAGAAGGGGACCGGAAATTCCGGTCCCGTTTGAGAAAACCGGCCGGCCAGCTGGCCGGCCGGATGACTTAAAACCGGGGAATTTAATTCCCCGGCCGGTTCTTTAAAACCCCCCTCATAATGAGGGGGGCGGTTCCATGTAAGGGGGGGGGGGGCAACAGCCCCCCGGTTCTTCATTTTAAATCGGCCCCCACGTGGGGGCCGATTGTTGCAAAGGCACGGCACAAGCCGTGCCGCCTTGTCAAACCGCGGGGCTTAGCCCCCGCGTGCGCCGCCACCGCGGCCCGCCGTCGCCGCCACCGCGGCCCGCCGCCGCCGCCGCCACCGCCGCCGCCGGCCGCCGCGCCGCCCCGGGGGGGGGGGGGGGGGTCGGGCCGGGTCGGCCTGGACCCGGACCCCCCCGTTTCGAACCAGTTTTGGTTTTTGGCTCATAAATTTAGCCTCGGACCTCCGAATGACAAACCGTCTGCGGCAACGCGATCCTTGGATCGAGACGGTCGTTTCGGTATATCGCACTCAAGGTTTCGGATTACTTTGAGTTCGGCCGGGTTGGTTCGTTCACGAAACCAACCGGGCCTTCGGAGCGGGAACGCTCATATCTTGAGCCACGAACGTCCGATTGACGCGCCGTCAGTCGCGTTGCGTTCCTCTTAATGAGACGGATCTTTTGGCATACTTCGCCCGAGGTTTGGACGCAGGTGGAGTACGGTCGGGTTGGTTTTGCCTTAAAAACCAACCGGGCCCCGGAGACGAAAAAGCCAATAACTAACAGACCGGGCGTCCGATTGACGCGCCGTCTGTTTCGTTGACTTCCTCTTGATGAGACGGAACTTTTGACATACTCTGCCCGAGTTTTGGATACAGTCGGAGTATGGCCGGGTTGGATTGTACCTGAAATCCAACCGGGCCCCTGGAACGGAAAAGCTGATATCTTACAGACAGGACGTCCGCTTGACGAGCCGTCAGCAGCGTTGGTGGTTACGTTGAGTATCGGTCCCTTTGAGTGTACCCTATGGGAGTTCGGGGTACAGTTGAGATATGGCCGGGATTGGTTCGCACTCGAAACCAACCGGGCCCCTGGGACGAAAAGGCTAATAACTCACAGACCGGGCGTCCGATCGACGCGCCGTCTGTTGCGTTGAGACCCCTGTGACGAGACGGACTTTTGAGACACTTCTTCGTGGGACTTTGAGATACTTGGAGTATCGACCTGTAGCTCGTGGAGCGGACCCTCCCAGTGACGAGCGTGCGAAGTACGGAGACCGTGTAGCTGGCTGAGACCTGACGACTGCTTGACCGACTCGACTTGGAGTGAGTCGACTAGCCCAGTGGACGGAGCACTACTTTCTGAGGTGCAGACCCATGGCGGACGGAGCACTACCTGTGTGACAGTGCAGACCCGCGGTGCTCGTCCGGAGAGTACCTCAGCAGGCTACTAGGGGGTGTGCACTACGGTGTTTGGGTGACATACCTCGGCGGGAAGCACTACTGTGTTTGGGTGGCTGGCCCGCAGTACTCGACAGGAGGAGTACTTCAGCAGTCTTAGGTTAGTGAGCAGTACCTCGGAGTCGTGACAGGATCACTGTACACTCTAGAGACGGAGCTCTTCAGCAGTTACGGTTTCGATAATGAAAATCCTGGTTTGAGCTGAGACTTTTGACCTTGTGTTTACTTCATGATTGAGATGGGTCACTTGCTAACTTTGGTATATGTATGGGCATATACCCGGGTAGTGGTTATCCGTCGTTTCACAATCCTTGTGTTTCCTCATGATTGAGATGGGTTACTTGATAACTTAGGTATATGTATGGGCATATACCTAAGTAGGGTTTATCTGTTGAGATCTTCTTGTGTTTATCCTTGTTGGTTTTAGTGAGACCTTGAGGGTCTCGGGGTCCCTACTGAGTATCGTTATACTCACCCCTGCACGGGCTATGCCCGCACCTCGTTGTGTTGGTTGCAGACGACGGACAGTGCTGACAGAAGCCGAAGGTTCGAGGACTGGACGGTACCTGGAGGTGGACTATACGACGAGGCGGTACTCGGAGGTGGACCACTGGGCGGGACATACTCGGAGCGGATGGCGGGACCCGAGCATCAGAGGAGCTATCTGTACCCACCCTTCAGGTGGGATTTCCAGTGGACATCTCAGCGAAGCAGCTTTACTTTTCAGTCGCTGTTTTCCCTTTCGAGTTGTACTTTACAGTTGGGCTTGTATTTCCGGCCCCTTTTTACTTTTCAGCTCTTCTTTTGTACTTAGTGTTTTACTTCCGCTTGCTTACTCTGTGGTGTTTGTTTACTTTACAAAGGCAATGCCTTCCCTTTTTCTGGGATTTACGCCTTGGTGCTAGTCGCCAGCCCCTGGCCTATGGAAGGCGGGCTTGGGGTAGTCACGGCACGGACCCCGAGGGCGGGTCGTGACAAATTGGTATCAGAGGAGTTCGGTTCTACCGCAGAACTTATAACTCTGATCTTTCTTTCTGTGAAGCAATAGTGTTAAGGGTACCGAGTGTGGTTTTCAGTTCAGGGAGTCCAGTGTTGGTGCGGGCGGCCGACGTATCCATACACCAGGACCCTGACAACTGATTTCCGACTTTGTGCACGAAAACACTGATTGCGTTTGTGTTTTCAAAGGTTTTTCCCTTAAAACAGCTCAAACCAGGTCAGCTCACCAGGTATAATCGTTTGATCGTGTTACGTTGTTTCTTTCAGGATGGCCCCACGACGGCAGCCAGCTAGGGTTCCGAGAAATCGAACGTGACGACAGCCCACCGAGCGACGAGGCCTCGGTGCAGAGCCCTTTGTCAGCAGTGGCACCGGCGGTAGATCTACCCGCCGAGCCCCTGATGCTTCCAGCAGCAGCCGCTGACGATGCACGTCGCCTCAGCGCACTGCATGAGTTTCAGCGCCAGCGACCGCCCAGGTTTCGTGGGGAGACGGATCGCCAGGCTGCAGAGGACTGGCTGGAGGCAGTGGTACGAGTGTTTAGGCTAGTGAGGACACCAGCAGACCTCATGGTGATCCTCGCTGCGAGCCTACTACACGCAGCAGCAGGTAGGTGGTGGAGCCACTTGTTTCAGTTTTGCGATGAGATGAACTTCGCATGGGAAGACTTCGAGACCTTCTTCAGGGTGGAGTTTGTGCCAGTATCTCTACACCCCGAGCGTGTACAGGAGATTCTGCCTTTACCGCGTGTTTTTCGATCAGAAGCCGAGTCATCTGTGGGTAGTAGACAGATGATGCAGAGGTCCAGGAGGACCAGACCAGCAGTTGGGCGATCTCGGGTTTTAGGACCGGTGGTGCGGGGCACCCGAGGTGGGGTCAGAGCCAGGCGTGCCAGAAACGGACAATGTTACTCCTGTGGCGGAAAGGGTCACCTGGCACGTGACTGTCCGACTCCTCGATCCGCAGGCTTGGAGGGAGCCACCGAGGTTGAGGCAGCGACAAATGCTGGAGCTCTGGGAGCAGGTGGATAGGGGAGGAACTAGTGGATACGTCTTTTGTACTTCTAGTTCCATGTTGATGTTGCTTTTGTGTAGCGTCTTGTAATATGAGCTGCAATAATAAAAGACGCATACCTTTGTGATGTTTTCTTTCCTGTACTCTTTTGTGATGTTACTAAGAGGTTCCAGTTGACTGTTGACTTGACCCTCACTTGTGAGACATCTACTGGAGGAGACCCAGTTACCACACACTGATGCCGACAGTGTGACTCAACCCTTGGAGGCGAGAGTAACGGTTGGATCTCTTAGTAGTAGCGTCGAGGCCTTACGACGTCATCCTTGGTATGGATTAGTATCATCCATGTTAGGATTGACTGTTTTAGGCAAAGAATGTGGTTCATCCAGGGGATGAGACCAGGTTTCTCTTATCGGCAAAGAAGAAATCTCGCAGCTCTTGTGGGACCAGAGATGGTCCGGGCCACGTCAGAGGAGGTCCATGTCATCCAGGAGCGGATGAGGACAACACAGAGCCGGCTGAAGTCATACGCTGACAGGAGGCGGAGGCCACTAGAGTTCGAGGATGGTGACCACGTCTTCTTGCGGGTCTCACCTCGACGTGGTATTCGGAGGTTTGGCTGAGGCGACAAGTTATCTCCGCACTTCATCGGGCCTTTCCAGGTCCTCAGTAGGATAGGACAGGTGGCTTATCACCTGGCTCTACCACCTCAGATACACCGGGTGCACGACGTCTTCCACGTGTCTCAGCTGAGGAGATACGTGCACGACCCGACGCACATCTTTGACCATGGGGAGCTTGACGTTGTCGATGGGGCGACTTTTTCGGAGGTCCCGGTGGAGATAGAGGATCGACAGGAGCGGGTCCTACATGGGCGATCGATTCCTCTTGTGCGCAATAGATGGCGGCACGGGAATCTCCAGGAGAGCACATGGGAGCGGGAGGCTCAGATGCGTGCTCAGTACCCTCTTTTGTTTCCCTAGTTTTTGTTGTAGCTTTACGGGGACGTAAAGTCCTGAGATGGGAGTAATGTAAAGACCCGTAAAATTCAAGGAATTTTTTTTTTAATTTTCTTTAGAATTTTACAAGAGCGCGGTTTCAGACGGCACCTGATTCCGAGGCCCGGAGTGCCCGGAATTAATTTCCGAAGTTTGGCTCGGGTACGTTCAGTGAACGAACGAGCGGGAATTCCTAACTTTTGATCCGGTGCTCGGAATTGAAATCTGAGGGCACCGATGAACTCGCAGCGCCGATATTCGCTTAAAGAGACCTTTTCGGGAGTTGCGTTTGTTGCGAGTTGAAAGTTAGTTTTGGGGTTTTCAGTTGAGTTAAATAAAATTTGTGTAAGACAAATTTTATTTTAACTTATTAAAAACCTACCAAAGGAGGTTGGAAGTGGGACCCACACCCACTTAACCTCCCTTGGGAGGATTAAGTGTGGTGGGGCCCACACGAACCCCTAGACTTTTCAAGTCCCCTTAACCCCCCACTTAATTGGCTTAAGTTACTCTTAATTAATTTTGGGGGTTATCTCTTTTGAATTTCAAACTTTTGAAATTCTTTTATGTTTTGTAATAATAAAATAAGATGTTATCTTATTTTATTTTGGGTTGATCGTTTGTCTTCTTGAGAGGTGGAGAGCTCCTCTTCTACTTCTTCAAACTCAACGAAGAACTTCTCCGCCGAAGAACACGATCCATCCGCGACGCCGTATCCGCGACGCGACATACTTCTTCTGCGTCATCTCTTCCGCGACGGTTTTACGCGACGAACGCCATCGACAACGACTCTTCCTCCGACGTCAAAGGAATCGACACCGATATTCCACGACTACGTCAACGTGTGATTATCGAGGTAGGGGTTCTTGAGTTCGTTGTTTACTTTATTATTTGACTTTCCTCAAGACTTGACGAGGAACGCTATTTTTCCGACGAAGAACGCCGCACCTCCTTTCTTCGTTCACCGTGACAACGAAGGGGACGCCACCTCTTCTTCGGACAACCTTCGTCGGCGTGCAAGTTTCGCCAACGACGTATCTCTTCGGGCACATCTCTTCGTCAACGGATTTGACGAACGACGACCGCGACGCCCGACCTCCGCGAAGCCGTCTTCCGCGGAACGTAGACGATTCCTCGAACTTATACCCGAGGTAGGGGTTGTTGATTTCACTTTGGTTTCCTTTTTCTTTTCTTGCTCGTGGTTCGTATAACTAACGTGAGGATGTTGATTATTTTAAGATGCGTTTTTGCTTAACGTGAGGGGGGCCAGACCGCATGAACACGGCCGAACCCCCTCCATCGTTCATGTTTAATTCTTGCGATGGAAGCAAAGTGGCGTGGTGCCGTCGCACCACGCGGATTACCATGCGTTTATTTTACGCGGCGCCGTCGCGCCATGCTGAGGTAGAAACTTCAAGAACGCGACGCCGTCGCGCCGCGTTGAAAAGAATCAAAGCACGACGAAGGGGCGCGGTGCCGTCGCACCGCGCCGGATGACGAACGCCGCGGCCGGTTCCGGGCCGCGACGGGACGAGAAGACCGCGGCCGGTTCCGGGCCGCGACGGGATGAGAAGACCGCGGCCGGTTCCGGGCCGCGACGGGACGAGAAGGCCGCGGCCGGTTCCGGGCCGCGACGGGACGAGAAGACTGCGGCCGGTTCCGGGCCGCGACGGGACGAGAAGGCCGCGGCCGGTTCCGGGCCGCGACGGGACGAGAAGGCCGCGGCCGGTTCCGGGCCGCGACGGGACGAGAAGACCGCGGCCGGTTCCGGGCCGCGGCGGGACGAGGAGACCGCGGCCGGTTCCGGGCCGCGGCGGAAGGGAAGACCGGCGGCCGGGCCGCCGGCGTCGGAAGCCGAAGAAGGGGACCGGAAATTCCGGTCCCGTTTGAGAAAACCGGCAGGCCAGCTGGCCGGCCGGATGACTTAAAACCGGGGAATTTAATTCCCTGGCCGGTTCTTTAAAACCCCCCTCATAATGAGGGGGGCGGTTCCATGTAAGGGGGGGGGGCAACCGCCCCCCGGTTCTTCATTTTAAATCGGCCCCCACGTGGGGGCCGATTGTTGCAAAGGCACGGCACAAGTCGTGCCGCCTTGTCAAACCGCGGGGCTTAGCCCCCGCGTGCGCCGCCACCGCGGCCCGCCGCCGCCGCCGCCACCGCGGCCGCCGCCGCCGCCGCCGCCGCGCCGCCACGCCGCCGCCGCCGCCGCCGCCGGCCGCCGCCGCTGCGCCGCCCCGGGGGGGGGGGGGGGGGGGGGGGGGGTCGGGCCGGGTCGGCCTGGACCCAGACCCCCCCGTTTCGAACCAGTTTTGGTTTTTGGCTCATAACTTGAGCCTCGGAGCTCCGAATGACAAACCGTCTACGGCAACGCGATCCTTGGATCGAGACGGTCGTTTCGGTATATCGCACTCAAGGTTTCGGATTACTTTGAGTTCGGCCGGGTTGGTTCGTTCACGAAACCAATCGGGCCTTCGGAGCGGGAACGCTCATATCTTGAGCCACGAACGTCCGATTGACGCGCCGTCAGTCGCGTTGCGTTCCTCTTAATGAGACGGATCTTTTGGCATACTCCGCCCGAGGTTTGGACGCAGGTGGAGTACGGTCGGGTTGGTTTTGCCTTAAAAACCAACCGGGCCCCGGAGACGAAAAAGCCAATAACTAACAGACCGGGCGTCCGATTGACGCGCCGTCTGTTTCGTTGACTTCCTCTTGATGAGACAGAACTTTTGACATACTCTGCCCGAGTTTTGGATACAGTCGGAGTATGGCCGGGTTGGATTGTACCCGAAATCCAACCGGGCCCCTGGAACGGAAAAACTGATATCTTACAGACAGGACGTCCGCTTGACGAGCCGTCAGCAGCGTTGGTGGTTACGTTGAGTATCGGTCCCTTTGAGTGTACCCTATGGGAGTTCGGGGTACAGTTGAGATATGGCCGGGATTGGTTCGCACTCGAAACCAACCGGGCCCCTGAGACGAAAAGGCTAATAACTCACAGACCGGGCGTTCGATCGACGCGCCGTCTGTTGCGTTGAGACCCCTGTGACGAGACGGACTTTTGAGACACTTCTTCGTGGGACTTTGAGATACTTGGAGTATCGACCTGTAGCTCGTGGAGCGGACCCTCCCAGTGACGAGCGTGCGAAGTACGGAGACCGTGTAGCTGGCTGAGACATGACGACTGCTTGACCGACTCGACTTGGAGTGAGTCGACTAGCCCAGTGGACGGAGCACTACTTTCTGAGGTGCAGACCCATGGCGGACGGAGCACTACCTGTGTGACAGTGCAGACCCGCGGTGCTCGTCCGGAGAGTACCTCAGCAGGCTACTAGGGGGTGTGCACTACGGTGTTTGGGTGACATACCTCGGCGGGAAGCACTACTGTGTTTGGGTGGCTGGCCCGCAGTACTCGACAGGAGGAGTACTTCAGCAGTCTTAGGTTAGTGAGCAGTACCTCGGAGTCGTGACAGGATCACTGTACACTCTAGAGACGGAGCTCTTCAGCAGTTACGGTTTCGATAATGAAAATCCTGATTTGAGCTGAGACTTTTGACCTTGTGTTTACTTCATGATTGAGATGGGTCACTTGCTAACTTTGGTATATGTATGGGCATATACCCGGGTAGTGGTTATCCTTCGTTTCACAATCCTTGTGTTTCCTCATGATTGAGATGGGTTACTTGATAACTTAGGTATATGTATGGGCATATACCTAAGTAGGGTTTATCTGTTGAGATCTTCTTGTGTTTATCCTTGTTGGTTTTAGTGAGACCTTGAGGGTCTCGGGGTCCCTACTGAGTATCGTTATACTCACCCCTGCACGGGCTATGCCCGCACCTCGTTGTGTTGGTTGCAGACGACGGACAGTGCTGACAGAAGCCGAAGGTTCGAGGACTGGACGGTACCTGGAGGTGGACTATACGACGAGGCGGTACCTGGAGGTGGACCACTGGGCGGGACATACTCGGAGCGGATGGCGGGACCCGAGCAGCAGAGGAGCTATCTGTACCCACCCTTCAGGTGGGATTTCCAGTGGACATCTCAGCGAAGCAGCTTTACTTTTCAGTCGCTGTTTTCCCTTTCAAGTTGTACTTTACAGTTGGGCTTGTATTTCCGGACCCTTTTTACTTTTCAGCTCTTCTTTTGTACTTAGTGTTTTACTTCCGCTTGCTTACTCTGTGGTGTTTGTTAAATTTACAAAGGCAATGCCTTCCCTTTTTCTGGGATTTACGCCTTGGTGCTAGTCGCCAGCCCCTGGCCTATGGAAGGCGGGCTTGGGGTAGTCACGGCACGGACCCCGAGGTCGGGTCGTGACATAGTATACCCAGGTCATTATTCAAACTATTATAAACATATTCCTCCTTTGGATTGTCACTCGGCCTTTTATCCTTTCACATGGGAGCCGAATGATCAGTTACCCCTTGATTTTCCACTAACACAGCTATATTTGTATTGAAATTGTATTAATATTAAGCAACATCCTCTCTTTTCTCCGGTTGAACATCAGCGAACTTACTGACTGCAATTGCATCTCCTTTCATTGGAAACAGAGGTGTATTATGGAAAACTACTGAAAGACTGTGAAGTTATCTAGAATACTCATGTCCTATTCAAAAGAACCCAAAAAAGAAAGGTATCTAATCGTCGTAACATACCATTTGATGTCAGTGAAGCTCTCCCTCGATCTCAATAGTGATAGATTCTAGTGGGACTTTAGATAGATCAACATCAACACATATCCTAGGAGCGATTGGATGAAAAATAGCATTGGTGAGAGCATATGAATAGAGGTAGCAGCCTAGAATATTACCTATCAATCGAAGGATAACCTAGTTTTAGAATGGTAGAGGCATTCCTGGTAGAGTTATCTAGAGCACTATGGTTGTAGGGTCACGCTTTAGATAGAAATCGATGGTCCAGTGGAATAAAGAAAACCTAGCTCCCTCTATATAGCATGGAGCATAGGCCTAAGCATAAATTAGGTCTTCTTTATTTGAGAAACAAACCTAAATGTATCTCGCATCTAAAAGGCCAGCAATCACACGATCCTGTAACTTCCAGGAAGAAAACACAAACCGATTGAACGCATCAATAGATGTGAGAATCTTTCCGAATCAGGAAACCAAAGTGAGATCCAGTAGAGCGGAAGCTTCTGTGAACTCCAGAAGAGAGATAGGTACTGAGAGCGAACCATTCGTGAAGGTGTGCACATTGAGGAAACCAATGTGAGTCTTATAATAAATAATTTTCTTTCAAAAATTTAAGACTCATAAAAGTGTGAAATCATCATAATTCCTGAACCATAAACCCTTGTCAAAATAGTGTGGCACAAACATAGTTATCGAAGGCATTTTATTTTTCAAGATTAATTACCATGTTCATGAAACAAAGTGAGTCAGACCACTTCACCTATTTCCTATTATAGATTAATCACATTAAATTGTTTCCCAATATGGATAAATCCCCTCATTTAATTTTCTATTGTGGATCAAGTTTGTTATATTTTTTCCTTTATTTATCTCACGATATATAAAGCTTTACTAAATTCATCATTGGTAGATGTATGTCCCACCTATCCTTGTTTATATTGCAACCAATATCCCTTGTTATAACGTAACCATCATCCTTGGTTATAATGTTACCACAATCCTTGCATATAACATAACCACTATCACATAATGAAAACCATACATATGTGTTCCATAAGATAATAAATTATTATTCATATCTTGATTCATTAAAATAAAAGTTTCTCAATAACAATCCATCATATAATAATCCTTTTAAAAGAAATGGGTCTCATAATCATCTCATCAATTCATCATAGCATAACCGATGGAAAATGAACATGTTTCATAAATATAAAATCTTAAAAATAAAAAACCACCTAAAAATATAAGGATAGTACAATTAGATCATATAATTAATAAAATTTCAATGGAATCCATCTTATATGGAAATTTATTCTAAAATACAAGTTGGAACTTTTAATGAGGAAAATATCCCTCTCACTTTGAAAATCACTTATCAATACTAACATTGATAAAAAAGGTTTAATAATTATTTTATTTAAATATAATCGTTGAATTTTATAAAGTAATCTTTAAATCATTGATCTATCATGATGGATGAAAATTATTTTCATTTTTTACACATTAAAATAAAATTTTCTTTTACATTTTGGTAAAATAAAAATTTACTGATTTTGAAAAATGACATAAAGATTCCTTTAATTTTTTTTAAAAATATCACACATGGGTGAAACTACCTTTCAATAATCATAATATTTTTTGAAAAAATAAATGAATATTTTTTTAAAAAACATGGTTATGGATGGAAAATTTTTTTTCACTAAAGAGAGAAATAAACATTATTTTTATTAAAACAAATTTTCTCATATTATACATTGCAATTGGAAAATTAAATTGAAAATTTTACTTTAAAAAAATTACCATAGTATATGAAAATAAATTAATTTATTGAGTGCTAGATCATAACATCTCATCATTGGAATCACATCCTAAATAATCTTGTCAAATAATGATATTTTTTTAGAAGACCATAACATCTGTAATATATTTTAAATCCTCAGAATACTGAAAGAAATAAAATTAAATGAAAAATTATATCATATTATTATCATGATAAAGATAATAGAATATTATCAATTCAATTTTATATATCATAGAAATGAAGCACTTTTTTTTATAAGGCATGTGTCCCACAGAAAGAACTGTGAGGCCAAAATACCTTACCATATTGAAAATGTTTGAATCATAAAACCCATTAAATAATAACATCAAATGAAACTTTTAATATGATTATAATAATTTAATTCATGACATAACATGTAATTGGGGTAGTATATAAACCACACAAAATAAATGAGTTGTGAATTTTGGATAAGTCTACCAGAATAAAATGTGAGACTAGAAATTTGTTACCTTGATTTCAAATTCCTTTATACACATTTGATTATAATTTACAATAAATATATGATTTTTTAAAATAATAATGTACCATAATCAATTTTATAATTCCATATATGATTTAATTATGTACTTTTATTAACCTGCTATTAATATTTCCTTCTTAAAATCATGTGTATGGTAATTACTTCTTCTTTTTCATTTGCATTTTGGTATGATATTTTTTTCATTTTTTTAATGGTTTCATCATATAAAAAATGGTATCCATGATAAAAATATTTTATATATTCATTGTATATCTATTTATAGAAATCAAATATTTTTATAGATAGTAAATTAATTATACAGTTTATAGAGATGGAAGGCTGTGTGTATGCGTGAACATTATCTTTATTTTCTAAATTTGTAGAATGAAATAATGTTAAATAATATATCTCATATAAAAATAAATATTAATTTAATATATATCCCATATTTTTATTAAATTTATACATATTTCCTTCCATTTAATGCATAACTAGAAATCGAATCCCGTCGCTTCGTGAGGTTGTAGTCTTCTATACACACAGACAACATTATCATATCTTAATGAAATGGAAATAAGAAGGAATAGTTGATATTATAATTCTATAAGTGTAATTATTCATCAAATATGTTATACAAATGTTAAAAACAACATTATATCCTTTCATGAGAGATGTTGATCTAAAATGAATTGCATCGGTTAGCAAGGTGGTAGTTCATCGTGCACATGATTGACAGTTTTGTTTCCTATTCGTTGAATGAGGAGATTGATATAGGTTATTCCATATTCATAATAACATATAAGAATATATTATATACTTTTTTTATAATGTATTTATTCATATGTTACTAAAGTTGGTAATAAATAATGCAATAAAGAAATAGGTTAGTGAAGAAAATTACCATTTATTATAATAAACTTATTTAGATATCTTATTAAGGACACCATGATAGGTATTTTGAGATGAATGCTTACTCTAGAGAATGGGTATAGATTTTGGGGTTGGATATATTTATGTTTTTTGGATAATAATGGATTTGGAGGTGTGAAGAAGTGAAAGGATGAATATACCTTTTATAATTAATGAAGAGTGTCATTTTTTTAAATTCCAAAAAAACTCAATAAATTAATCTATATCACTAAATGAACCTAAAAAAATTGATAATTAAAATTATTTTACGTATGATATGGTTGTTTTAAAACTCAAAAATAATACAAAACAAGTTTTTAACATGTCATTGCTTATCCTTAATGTTTATTTAATTTTATAATTTTTCTTTTAACAACCATAACTAGTTTTTTATTTATTTACATATGATATTTATCTAAATATAATTAATATTAAATTAGTATTATTAGATAATTTTTTCCCACATATTCTAAATATAAAATATAAAATAAATATCATATTTGTTTGTAAAAATAAATTTCAATGCAAGAACACGTAACACATGAAACCTCATTTTATCATTAACAAAAACAATTAATTTTCATGGTTTTTACAATTCATTATTTATAAAAAATAAATTGATATCATTTAATAATAATAATTTTAATTATTCAAAATATTAAATCAATTTTACCTAATTAAATTCATATAACATAAAATTAAACCTATAAACACGATGAAAAAATGGTTTCCATAGAAAAAGCTCCCAAAAGAATAAAAGTTTTAATATGAATATTCAATATGAAATTTTTTAAATTTTCAAAAATAGGATTTATAATAATTTACCATAAATCATTTTACATTTAATATATTTCAAAACAACATATATCATGGTAAATAATTTAAATGATAATGTTTTTTATAAAAATAATATTTTCATTATATTCACCGAAAAATAAACTTTTTTCAAAATAATAAAAAATAGCTGACTCAAAGATAATTTTTTACATTTTCATTTATAAAATTATTATTATTTTTTCAAATAAATGTTCTAAAAGTGGGAAAATAAATTTAAAAAAATTGACAAAATGTGAAACAATTTTTTTATAAAAAATAAAATATTTATAAAAGAACTTCATTTTTTATTATATCATTTCTAGAAGAAATATTATATTAATGATATATCATTATATTCAATATATGATATATAAATATCCTTAAAATCTGTATCCAATTGTTATTACTGTCATTAGTTATTATTAAAATAATTTTAATGCATAAAAATATTTTTTTAGAAAAACATTTCTTTTACTTTCAAATAATTTTTATTTTTATTTATAATAGACTGATAGGAAATGAAGTTATTTTTTATGTGTTTAAACTCAAAAATATTGAAAAATATTATTTCAATTTATACATACCAATTCAACTCCTAAAAGATAATTATTTTACTAAATAATAATATTTTAATAGTATATCATGGTTCTTTCAAATTTGATTTTGTGTTTAACATAATCTATCCATGAAATTGCATTTATTTATAAAAATTAATAAAATATCTTATTGTTATATTCTACCACCCTTAAGTGTAATTTTTCCAATGAAATTATTTCACTCTTCCACTAATAATTTAGGATACTTATTCCATATCACACTTTCATTTTCCCACCAAGCTTCATAGATTATTTTATTTTTCTAAAATAAAAGATGATATATGGTGTGTGGTCTTTTATTATATAAATATCTCTTTATTATCATGAATTCCAACTGAAAATTTCTCATAAGAAATATCATGATCTAGTTGTAAGTCCTATAATTTTTGTACATGTGAAGGGCCAGGTATGTACTTTATCATGAGAGATACATGGAAGACACCATAAACATGAGAAATATTTAATGAAGAGATAAACACTAAGATAATGTCTCGATATGATCCCAAATTTCAAATGGACCCAAATATATAGATGAATACTTTTCATTCCACTTTAATAATAATTAATTCCTTTTTTTTCATTTATAAATCTCTAATTCATCTTTTACTCCATGAAAATAATATTCAAGGTGATTTCTTTCATCACTGAAGTAATAAAATCTTTATAAGATCCATAAATTTTTACATTATCCTCTAAATATTTACCAAAATAAAAAGAGTTGGAAAAAATTATCCAATTATATACAGGTCATGATTTAATCAAATCAATAAATAGTTAAACATAAAGATCCTCAAAAATACATCTGACAAAAATTTAATCCCATGTATCGGATGGAATAATTTTCATATACATAAATGATCAAAATAAAAAATCGAAAACTCTTATACCAAAATTTATAAACCAAGTTCAGTTCCAAGATGTAAAAATAAAACAGTATATTCTTCTAATAAATAAATCATCTTTAATTTCTTACATAATATCTTCTATTAGTAGATAACATTTCCATTGTAAATATTAGTTCATCCAATCCCTGATAGAGGATCATAAGTTGATTCAGAATATGAAATGGTATTATAGTATTCTATAATAAATGTAGATGGGGATAATAAATTCTTAGAATCACATAAAATTTCAATAAAAGATGAATAATAATATTTATATATATATATCATTCATCATAAATTCAATATTAAGTTCCTCATATTTGATTTCATATTTACCATGATTCTCTTTAGTTGTTTTGATTGAAAAAAAATTCCATTAAACTATTTTCTTCAATTTTGATTGTAAACTATCATCATCATTATCCCTTATATTAGGGAATTAATGTTCCTAATTCCCAACATATTTTAATTTTAAACACTAGAGTGTGGGTGGTGAATTATATTGATCTCTCTCTATTCATTACATTTACTATTCATTCCTAACCATGTATACATTATTTTTCTCAATACTTCGGTTTTCCACACTTTTAAAACCCTCCCGTCCATTTCAATATTTCACCTATGTTCTTATTCCCACATTTCAGGAATATAGGTGAAAAAATTATTTACCCATTTTTATTTATTTAATTTATATTAGAGTTAATATTATTTATTTTTTCTAAACCTTGGAAATGGCTCAAATATCTAATTTCTAATTGTAGCTTTATTAAACATTGAGAAACATACTCCTAAAAACAAAAGTATTTTATATCTAATTCATTTATAAAACCTAGTTTAGAAACCACTAAATGATAGATGAAATGTTATTCTAGGGTTGATGATTAAACCATAGAGATACCTTTCATGCCATGTAATATTAGAATCATAGGCAGCAATATACTCAAAGTTATTTTTCTTAATATCAAGGGTTTCCTTATCCATCATTGTATGTAAAATATTAGAGAATTACTAATTATGAAATATTCTCTTATCCTCATATAATTCCACAGAGTAAATTTCTCCCACTCTCCCCATATTTTAATAAGTTTCCACCATGGATCTTATCCACCTTCTAAATGATAAAAAACTAGGACAATATTTTCATGTTCCATGACCTAAATAAGAGAAAATATATTCTAAGTGGTATAGATAAATTTATCTTTCACTAGGGAATCAAAATACCCACTAAAATTGGGTTCATGGTGTCCCATGAAAGATATAATAATATGTTGTTCCCTCCTTTTACTAGTTTGATGCTCAGTAAAATTCCTACCATTAGAATGTTGTGTTCTTAGAGGATCTATTTTTTTAACCAAGAATCTATAGAATTTGGATTCTAAATTTTAAAATAATTACATTTTTCAAAACATTATACATTTCCATGGTTACTTCTGGTCAAACCCATTGAATGAAACCAAAAATCATAGTGTAGTAAACAATAACATGAATGAGAAAACATAAATTCATGAATAATATTTCATAGTTTTTATAAATTAAGAAACCTTATTTTAAATATGAAACAAAAAATGTTTAACATTTTTCATCCATTACCATTATGAATTAAAATACATCATTATGGTTCATAAGGAAAATTTAAATTAGTCAAATCATATCCCATGAACATGTCTAACTAGGTTCACGGTAAGTCCAATTTTTATATACCAGTTAATGCTTGAGTCAAGACTAATGCACCTTTTTCATATCTATTAGACCAAGATAAATATATTCAATAACCATGTCCACTTTTAGTATCCATATTGGGGTGTATTTGTAGGTAAACCATATAATATTTCTCGGTTGTTATCTAATATTTCACATCATCCTTAGAGTTTTCAAAAAACATTTCATATAAAAGTTATAAAACATTAACTATATCATTCTCTCATTCCAAATAAAATAACCAAAGATTTTTCATAAATAAATATAAAATCAATTTATATGAATATTCAATACATTTATGAAATACATGACTTTGGAAATTAATGGTTTAGTGTATCTAGAGTATATGTAAACAATATTCTCATTTATTAAACGACATTAGTCTTCTTCCATAAATATCTTCCCCTTTAGTAAACCTCATATACATTCCCAACTTTTCCCATTATTTAAAACATAAAGAATAAAAATATAAATTCATGATCTCAAATTCTCATTAAGGGTAATCATAAAAGATATCATTATATGATCATATCAATTCATAATATAACCATAAGTTTATTATATCATGGATATAATATAAAACTTTCATACCATACATGTCAAAGATCGTACCCATTAATATTGGCATAAAGCATTATCATTCCAAAACACATGATTCGTAAGAGTATGAAATCATCATAATTCAAGAAACCAAAGATTATGTCCAAAAAGTATGGCACCAACATAGGTGTAAAAACTATTTTATTTGTTAGGGTAAACTACCAACACCGTGAAAAATAGTGTACTTTCCCCCATCACTTATTTTAAATTATGAATCAACACCATCAACATATTTCCCAATATTGATCAAGCCAATTACCATGTTTCCCAATGTGGATCAATCACATAGACATGTTTCCCATTTTTATCTCATTACATATAATTCATTACCCAATCAATTGGAGGGAGATATAAGTCCCACCCATCAATGGTTAAAATGTGACCATTATCCATTATTATAACATAACCACCGACCTTTGTTATAAATTTTACACCATAATTAGTTATAATATAATAACTGCTATATAATGAAAACCATACACAATTGTGCCACAAGATCATAAAATAGTTATCATATCATGACCTATGAAAATAAAAATGCCTCATAAACAATGCATTTACTAAATAAAAAACTAACATTAGTAGTGGTTTATGAAACTGCCACCAAAATTTTTAATATAATATAGTGGTGGTTTATTAAAAACCACTGTTAAATCATTTTATTTTTGGAAAAACTGAACAATTCACCCCTGACCATCAATGCTTCACCCCCGAATCCCTACAAGCCCTCATCGCCACTGATCCCATCCCTCATGAATGAGCCTATCCCTTGCCGCCGATCTCAACACTCTCCACCCATCACCATTGATCTGGCCCTCGCCAAGCACTCTAATAGTTCACCCCCAACACTTTACCCCCAACCCCCCGACTCCCTAAATCCCTACTTGACCCCCAAAGCCTCACAATCAATCCCAACCATATGCGTTGTCATTTTGGAAAGGGATGATTTTCATAGTGTTTTAAATTTGTCTCTACGTCTTGGAGGTAAATGTTACTATGAAATTGTTTCATTTTAGAGTTATAAGCTTTGTTTACTTTCAAAATTCCTTTTTTATGAAATTATTAATATTTTGGATAAACCAATGTATTTTTTTTAAATATTTCATAGTGTTTTGAGGGTGGTATAAATGGGTTTTCACATGAATACCATGTTTTAAATTTTTAAATGGATTTTTTATATTAGTATTCTTAGAAAATTTCTTGTTTCTTTTTGAAGTTTTTATCATGTTTTGAACTAGGTTTATTCCTGATTATGATTTTTAATGTGTGAAAACAATGTATTAAATAGAATTTGATTTGGAACTGGGGTGTTCACATCTAAATGTTTTTAAAATCGTTTTTTTAATGTATTTAAATGTGCTATTTTAAGTGTGGATATGGTTTAAAACATCTAAAATGTATTATTGGCTTGTTTTAAATGGTTTGATGGATGAGGTTGTCCATTTTTCCTTGTTTTTAATTTCATAGAGATAGAACCTTATTGATGTGTAGATTTAAAAAAAATTTAAAAAAATTGGTTGATTTTGTGGACCTATTAAAATGTTTCAGTTTGTGTTCATGTGATTTTTAAGAGAAATAAAGGTGATTTACCATGATTTGTTTTTTCAATGAAGACAATGCTTGGGCAAGGGTGACATTGATGTGTTTTAAATTATTTATTGTTTTTCATCATTTTCAATATTGTGTTCGGTAATTTTTTTATGAAAAATGATTTTTTTAATCACCAGACATGTTTTGGTGTCAAAGTACTATTTAGAACATTGGTTTTAAATGGTGTATGTGGAAACAAACCCTTGATTCCCCCTTTTTCATTTACCCATTGTGTGGGATTGTGACTAATTTGTGATTCTTGACTCTCCCCATGCATTAGAATGTGATACGTATGACTTGAGTGTATGTTATGTATGTATAGGGTACTAAATAATTGGGTGATAAGGTAGAGTGTAGTTATGGTTATTTCTCACTTGTTAAGATTTTCTCTGCCAATGAGCCTGTACCCAAGAGGTAAAGGCAGCTGCTTGGCATCCAAAAGACGCAGGATCAAATTAAGGCAGGGATTAATTTCTGGGGAACTATATCGACAATGTAGTAGTTCACTATAGTAGTACTGTATTAGTGGTGTAACTATTGTAGTGGTAGAACTATAGTAGCGGAGGTACTAGAGCAGGGACTGTAGCGGCAGTGGTACTAAGCAGGTATTGTAGCATCCCGGGTACTGTAGCAGTCATATTCACTGAAGGGATATTTGGGCCAAAATAGTGGGATTTCGAGCCTTGTATTCATACCACTTGTTCTTGGGCCTTCATTCCATGTAATAGGTCTCCCTCTACCGAGTTTAAAAGAGAAATTTTCTTCAAATACTAAATGAGGCTTCAGATTCAACCTTTAAAAAAACTTCTCTCATTTTCACTAGGACTCAGTTCCATAATTGGTCATTGGAAACTAGATACTAATTTGATGGCCTAACTTATTTCTCTAGTTGGTTAACATGCTGCTAATTTCAAACCAGTCATTATAGGAACAAGGTCTTGGTGGGGGGTTTTCATCAAGAGTCTTGTGTGGGAAACTTGATTTTTAGTAATATATATAGCATAAGTCGATAGATAGATTGTTCAGGTGGTTATGATCATATATGATTAACTTCTTATCACATTAGTATTCATAGTGTAGATCCCAAGACACATTCAATTATATGTTTACATAGTTATTAAAGGGAGTTTTATCTAGTGCTATATTATATAGTTTCCCCTGGTTTCTTCATTATTGAATATTTCTTGTTTCTATTTATTATATAGTAACTTAGTGATTTATGGGAGTTTTATCTAGTTCTATAATGCATAATTCCACCATATTTTTTTATTATGGAATCTTTCTTGTTTATATTATATTTTTATATTACTTACATAACTCTTTTTCTTACCCTTACATGGAATTTATAATTTGTGTTTTACCTTTACATATACACCTTTGAACCCTTATGCTTACTTTGAATTATTGGTTTTACCCATAAATAAGATCAAAATATATTTTCACAATTTTTTCATACCATTACACAAGTGATTTTAACCATTACACAAGTGTTTCTTTTCTTTAGACAAGTGTTTCTTACCCCTATACAAGTGCCAAGCTACCTTTAAGCGACATGAAAAAATGTAGTTTACCCTTATTTAGTGAACTAGATACCTTTAAATAGTGTATATAATTTATGTTTTCCATTTATGTATTCTTTAAAAAAATTCTTATTACACATATGTAACTTCTAGGTACCTTTATACAGATTTTCTAGTTATCATTACATGACTAGTTTATGTAAAAGCATACCATTACACAACTTTAATAATTACCCTTATGGAGTGCTTATAATTTGTTCTTACCCTTACATAGAATTATAATTTACCTATATACGGCATGTGTAAAATGTGTCTTATCTTTATGAGAGCCGTATATTTTAATGGTTACCTTTACACAAATTAAAAAAATTATGTGTTACCCTAATGCATCCTGTGAAAAAATTATTTTACTCTTATATGGGAAATATAGGTATAAAATTTCTCTATTATAGTTAAGTAGTAGAGCCTATCTTCTGTTTGAATGGTAGAATTCTTATGTGACTCAAACATGATACTTGGAATAAAATACATTGAGTTTTTTTTTAATTTGGGCATGATAATTTAAACAGTAATATGTTTCTATTTTAATTTATATCTATTGGGTTTTAAATTTATGATGAATAATTATGAAACACCCATGTTAATAAGATTTAATAGATTTATAAATAATTTTATACATTTGTGTTTTGTCTATAAATAGATTTTAAGGAAAGCAGTGGATAAAGAATAAGAAAGACATTTAAAACTTGATGGATTCATTATACTGATTTGTTGAGGAATTTATAGTTGCCATATATTTTCTTGTTCTTTATCAATTAAATAAGGGTCTATGTTTTCTACTCTACACCAATTTATTAATCCACATATTCTAATAGTCCAAATAGTTTTATTTTTTTTCCAATGTTTCTATAATTCATATATCACATATGCCCATACACACATTTAAAAGGTAGTGTATGGTTATTTCCCATATTCATATTTTTCAACTAGTATATATGATACTTTTTCCCTATTTAGTAATAGTTATGTATTTTGATTCTTTTTCATAATTTGTAGGCACGTTATGATATATATGGATAAAATATTGATCACATTATTAAGGAACACACCTCAGTATGCTAAGGGTTTGGAGGAGTTTTTTATTTTTCAATTTCTACTCAATTTGTTGATGGGAGAATAAAATTTCCATGTCTAAAATGTAAATTTAGAAGATAGTTGAAGAGAGATGAAGTTTATGAAAACATGATATTAAAGTAATTCCCTACTCATTATTTGTGTTGGATTGGGCATGGAGAATCGAACGTTATAAAAAGGTTGAGCACCGATGTAAATCCACAAAATGAGCTCCCAACTTCATCAACAATAGAAAATGAAATGAAAAACCTTATAAATGATGCATTGGGAATTACAAGACACCAAAATCAACATCAAAACATATCAGAACAATCCATTAAGGGTTTCACAAATAGAAATGTGACAAGTGATGTTTTTGAGATGGTATGACAACCAGATCAAGATTGTAACATATCATTGGATCCTCCTCTTGATTCTGTGGAGACTAGTGTAAGGGAAAACATCACAGAGTAGATAGATGTGTTCCATGGTTTAGTTGATGATGGAAATCAAGAGTTGTATAGTAGATGTTTTAAATATTCAAAAAATTCTCTTCTACTTAATTTTTTCCGTATCAAATTCCTATGTGGAATTACAAATAAGCTGATGTCCATGATGTTAGAATTGTTGCTTGATGCATTTCCTAACACTACCACAAAACATGCTTTTATCAGTGCTAAAAAAAGCTTTTGTCATCTCTAAAAGTGATGTTAACTGAGCCACTATTAAATAGTGGTTCCCTTTATCAGTTCTATTTTTTACGCTGATAAAGTACCCCCTCTATCAGCACTCAAATAAATTCTAATAATGGCCCCCCTTAATCAGTGATATTAGAAGCGTTGATAAAGTCCCATTTTTTGAGCACTCCAACTAGCGATGATAAAGGCTTCCATGTCTAGGAGTGCTATTTATATAACAGCACCCCCATAAACCTGAAAAAAAGCTGACTAAAATAATCAAACCAGAAAAAATAACCTACAAAAAGTAGAAAAAACCTACTCAAATATAACCACTCAAAGTTTATATCTAAAAAAGAACCACATACACAATGCAAATGATGAAAAAACAAGCAACACACATTTTTTTTGGAAAACAATGATATATACATTTAATTGACATCATGAATACAAAAATATTCACTCATGGTATATACCAAAAAAACCCTTCTATATACATTTTGAAAAATCTTTTATAAAATTACATTTATAAATATCCAACAAAGAGTTAAAAATATTAATGTTTTCTCTTTTGACATCTATGGTCCCCTCAAAAAAATTTCCTCTGATGGTAAAAGTTATCAAAAAAATCATCCAAACTCGAGAAAATGGGTCCACCTATATAAGAAAACAAATATTACTTTATTAATACTATAACAAAATAAATTAATCAATATTATGAAGAATACATTAAAAATGACATTTTTATTAAAAATGAAACATTTGGAGTCATATCGGTGACACCGTGCATCGTATTAAGGTGGGGTAGATTATTATATATCAAAAATGACTGATGGTTCATTTTCTGAAAGTATAAAAACAATCAGAATAAATTTCCTTGGTTTTGGGTGTGTCATTTGTGTTTTTTTACTAATATGTCATTTCAAACTGAAAACATGAAATTTGAGTCATACCGGTCACATCATGAATCAGTTTGACATGAAAATACTTCATACACATCACAGTGAACTAATGAATTACTATCATTGATTTTAATGACAAAAAGAACATGTTTCGTTGGTTTTTAGCGACACTTTTTAACTTAAAATGTCAATTTTAAACTGATAGCAGACACTTTTAGTCATACTGGTCACACCGTTTGTCCGATTGAGGTTGGGTTGATTCCTACACATAAAAACTGACTCAGGGATCATTTTCCTAAAGTTTAAAAACAATCTGAATGTATTTTCTTGGTTTTGAGTATTTCAGTTGTATTTTTTTACTTGAAGTAATGTCAATTTTAAATAATAACACACATTTGGAGTCATATAGGTGACATTGTGTGTCATATTAAGGTGTGGTTGATTCCTACACATAAAGAATGATTGATGTATTGTTTTCATAAAATATCAAAACAATCTCAATGAATTTTATCGGTTTTCAGTATGTTAATTGTCTCTTTTTACTAAAATGTTAGTTCTAACCAAAAACATGAATTTGAGTTATACCGGTCACATTGTTTATCAGTTTGATGTGAAACTGCTTTATACATGTTAAAAAGGACTTATAAATCTATATCATTAATTTGGAATATAATAGGAGTGATATTCATGGTTTTCATTGAGTGACGTGTTTTGAGTTAAAATGTCACTTTTAAATTGATAGAGGACACTTTTAGTCATACCAGTCACACTGTTCGTCATACTGAGGTGGGGTTGGTTTCTAAAAATCATAAATCACTCATGGATCATTGTCCTAAAATATAAAAATAATTAAAATGCTTTTGCTCATTTTTTCAGTATGTAAGTTGTGTTTTAATTGAATTAATGTCAATTTTAAGTAACAAGACACATTCGGAGCCATACCAGTGACATCAGGCATCATATTGAGGTTTGGTTGTTTCCTACTTGTCAAAAATTAGTAATGGATTATTTCCCTAAAGTATCAAAAAAAATCTGAATGCATTTAATTGGTTTTCAGTATGTCAGTCGCGTTTTATTTACTAAAATGTAATTTCAAACCGAATAAATACAATTTGAGTCATACCAGTCACATCTTGCATTAGTTTGATGTGAGACTACTTCATAAATGACATGAAGGACATACAAATATTTTTCATAATTTGGAAGAGAATCAAAGCACATTTGTTTTTTAGTGAGTGACACATTTTGATCTAATAGCAGCCACTTTTAGTTTTATTGGTCACAAATTTTGTCGGATTGAAATCGAGATGATTCCAACACATCCCAAGTGAATCATGAATCATTTTTTGTAAGTATCAAAACAATCTGAATATGTTTCATCTGTTTTTAGTATGTCAATTGTGTTTTTTTACTTTAATTAATGTCAAATATAAATAACAAGACACATATAGAGTTATACTAGTGACACCGTGCAACATATTGAGGTGTGGTTGATTCCTACACTTCACAAATGACTAGTAACTTTTTTTTTCCAAAAGTATAAAAACCATCAGAATTCATCTTCTTCATTTTCAGTATGTTAGTTGTGTTTTCTACTCAAATTTCATTTTAAAACGAAAAAATTGAATTTTTGTCCTACTGATTGCATCAGGAATAAGTTTGAAATTAGAATACTTCATACATGTCACAAAGGACTTATGAATCACTTTCCTTAATTTGGAATACAATCGAAGCATGTTTGTAATATTTTTAGTGAGTGTCACGTTTTGAACTAAAATGTCAATCTTAAAATGATAGTAGACACTTTTAGTCACACTAGTCACACCGTTCATCATATTGAGGTTTGGTTGATTCATACATGTCACAACTAACACATGGATCATTTTTCTAAAAAATAAAAACAATCTAAATCTGTTTGCTCAGTTTTTAGTATGTTCGTTCTGTTTTTTACTTGAATTATTGTCAATTTTAAATAACACAAAACCTATGGAATCATACCAGTGAATATGTGCATAAGATGATGGTTTGGTTGATTCCTATACATAATAAATTACTGATAGATCATTTTCATAAATTATCAAAACAATCCGAATTCATTTTCTCAGTTTTCATTATGTCAGTTATGTTTTTTATATGAGTTAATGTCAATTTTAAATAACACGACATCTTTGGAATTATACAGGTGACATCGTTCATCAGATTTAAGTGAATTGATTCCAAAATATCACACACGACAGATATATTTTTGTCCTAAAGTATCAAAACAATCATAAAGCCTTTCCTTGGATTTCAGTATGTTAGTTGTTTTTTTTACAAAAATGTCATTTCAAACTGAAAACATGAAATTTGAGTCATACCGGTTGCATCGTCCATTGGTTTGACATGAGACTACTTAATACATGTCTCAGGGGACTTTGGAATCATTTTACTTAATTTAGAAGAAAATTAGAGTGTGTTTTCTTTGTTTTTAGTGAGTGACACTTTTTGAGCTAAAATACTAATTTTAAACTGATGGCAGAAACTTTTAGTCACACCGATCACCCCATTTGTCAGATTGAGATAAGGTTGCTTCATACACATCACAACTGACTCATGGATATTTTACCTCATGTATCAAAATATCCCGAATGTGTTTTCTCAGTTTTCAGTAGGTCAGTTGTTTTTTTACTTTAATTAATGCCAATTTTAAATAAAAAGACACATTTGGAGTCATCCCGGTGACACCGTGCCACAAATTAAGGTGAAGATGATTCCTACACATTAATAATGATTGATAGATTGTTTCTAAATAGTATATAAACAATTAAAATGATTTTTATCAGTTTTTGGTATGCCCGTTGTGTTTTTTTACTTAAATTAATGTCACTTTTAAAAGACAAGACACACTTGGAGTCATACCGGTGACACAGTGTGTAGGATTGAGGTGCAGTTGATTTATACACATCATAAATGAGAGATATATCATTTTCATAATGTATCAAAACAATATGAATGAGTTTCCTTGGTTTTTAGTATGTCAATTGTGTTTTTTTACTAAAATTTCATTTCAAACTGAAAACATGCAATATGAGTCATATCGGTCGCATTGTGTGTAGGTTTTATGTGAGACTAATTCATACATATCAAAAAATGAATCTGAATCTATTTCCAAAATTTGAAAGATAATTAGAGAACATTTTCTTGGTTTTTTGAGAGTGACACGTTTTGAGTTAAAATGTCAATTTTAAACTCACAACGGACACTTTTAGTCACACCGGTCACACCATTTGTCTGATTGAGGTGGGGTTTATTCCTACACATCCCAAATAACTCATGGATCATTTTACTAAAGTATAAAAACTATATAAATTTTTGTTCTCTATTTATTTATGTTGTTTGTGTTTTTTTACATGAATTAAGGTCAATTTTAAATAACAAGACACATTTGGAGTCATACCGGTGACACCGTGTGTCAGATTGAGATTCTGTTGATTCCTACACATCCCAAGTGACTAATATATCATTTTCCTAATGTATCAAAACAATCTGAATGTGTTTACTCTGTTTTTAGTATGTTAGTTGTGTTATTTACTTGAATTAATGTCAATTTTAAATAACAAGACATATTTGGAGTCATACCATTGACCCCATGTGTCGGTTTGATGTATGGTTGATTTTTAAATGTTAAAAATGACTAATAGATTGTTTTCCTAAAGTATAAAAACAATCGGAATGCATTTCCTCAGTTTTCAGTATGTCAATTGTGTTTTTTTACTTGAATTAATGTCAATTTTAAATAAAAAGATGCATTTTGAGTCATTTTGGTGACATCATGCATCGAATTGAGGTGAGGTTGATTCATACACATCCCAAATGATAGATAGATCATTTTCCTAAATTATAAAAATAATCATAATGAATTTCATTAGGTTTAAGTATGTTATTTGTGTTTTTTTACTTGAATTAATGTCAATTTTAAAAAACAAGACACATTTAGAGTCATATCGATGACACCGTGGGTCGTATTGAGGTGTGGTTGATTCTTACACATCATAAATGACTGATAGATGATTTTCTCAATGTATCTAAATAACCAGAATTCATTTCCTTAGTTTTTAATTTGTCAGTTTGTTTTTTTAATTGAATTAATTTCAATTTTAAATAAAAACACATTTGGATTCATACTGATGACATTGTGCATTAGATAGAGGTGTGGTTGATTCCAAAACATCAGAAATGAATCATTGTTCATTTTTCTAAAGTATCAAAACAAATTTTAAGAACATTTTTCTGCCTGAAAATCAGTGGAACCTTACCTCTGAAACCTAAAAAAGAGACCTGACCAGCTCAATATGTTCAATATACCCAATTTAGATGGATTATAGAAAAAAATTTGATCTTTTTATGGTTTACATGGAATAACATCCTCCTTCTATTACATATCTTTAATCATCCTAGCGAAGAACCAACTATCACATATTCAGGACCTCGGAATCAATATATGATATTTGATTCTTCACATGGTCGACTAAAGAGGGTAAATGCCAATGTTGTAGATTGAATGTAGGTTTTTTTGGAGAAAAACGCTTCTTGTTGTTGAAAACAAGAAGATTGTAGTAAGATAATGTTCATGTTATATATCAAGATGTCACAAAAAACATATTGGATGGGGAAACCCCTTCTAGATACTCATTATCTTTTGTGGTCTATTAATAACACACATACCCTGTAAATGAGGACCACCATTTTCTGTTAAAAAACAATCAACATGAAATTTATTTTATTTTAAAAACAAGGACCACCAATAACCATAATTTTCAACTAGTCATTTATCCAATAAAAATCAAAACATTACCATCAAACAAAGAGAAGGATAAGGCAGACAAGATTATTAAAGTTGAAATTATTTGATAAATTTACCATCTTCATTATATGTTTTTACATTCTTCCATTAAGTATGTTGCCCATTAATTTCTATGAATATATATATTGTTTTAGGAATATGAGTATTTTTGGAACTCATGGTAGTACTGAAAAAATATAAATACAAAAATGATTAGTATTTATTTTAAATGAAATAGAAATTTTCTTCAAAAATACTCCTTTAGGGATGCTGGTTTGTTTATGTAATATGATCTATTTCATAAATTTACAAACATAATAACCACAGTCTTTTCCATCTGATTGTTTTGGGCACAGAAGGAACATTGAGAAAAATAAGTAATATTTTTATATGTGTTTTGATAGTCAAATTTTATTATATATACCCTGGTTAGTATCTATTCGTAGTTCATGATAGGTTTTTTTCCATTTCTTGTGGCCTCATTCCATGATGTAGATGATTTTCACGCACTGCCCTATTGTAAATGAATCTCCATTAAAAGAAAATATAAATTATATAACTGGATGTTCAGTTATAAAATTTTCGATATAGTGTTTTACCAATTGAAAAACTCCATTATTTTTGTCATTTTTTTTAATATCCTTGCATTTAATATAAAAAATAAATCTTCAGAGTATCCAAATTGACCACAATGAGCATCAAATGCTACCAAAGAACACAAAAATGAATAATTAATAAATGAAATTAAAATATATTTGACATGATTAAATTGTATAGTTTTACATGTGCATCATAGGTATTAAAAAGAGTCTTTCATCAGTAATTTTTATATTAAATGATTTGAGTAGTCCTACAACTATTTCACCATGTTTTGTGGAAGTTATGTATTCTCATTCTATAGAGGTGACATGAGGACTAACAAGTAAAAATATTTGTTCAGGGGGAAATAACTTAAATTGTTTTCATATATACGCATGTGAAAAAATGAAATTTATTTAGTTATTATCATCATATTATATAATCATTAGGAAAATAAAATCATGAAAACATACCTCATATAAACATTTACAACTGAGCCACCTAATAAATCATAGTTGAGGATTTTAGTTTCACTCTCAAAACCAATAATGCCTGGATCTTCCCCTCCATACATATTTTCAACAAAATCAATTATGCAACTACTACCATCTTTAAAATTTGTATCCATGTGATCCTATAATGATAATAAATGTGGATATAGAATCAGGGGTTAAGGTGTACTGGGTAGATAATTTTGATCAGTTGGTTGATCATTGAGATGGTTTTGAAATGGCCTTTAATTTCACTCCCTACCCTTTGCTCGTCTATAATAATTTCATTGGTTCATACCTTTTTTCATTAAATGTTAAAGGATTAGATTGAAAACAAAATTGGAAATGAATACCTAATTTTCGACATGTTTTTTTAAAAGATGTGACGACATCCTAGAACATGTTCTACCGTATGAATATATGAATCATCAATTAGAATAGGTAGATCAACATTCATCACTAGGGATACAATACTTGACACTCTAACATGATCTGTTGGATGTGGTATGTTGTGTAGCATGTCTTTCATGATATTGAACATGGTAAACCTCGCTATAAGGCGATGGGTGGGTGTTGATAGATTTAAACCACAGTCATTTTCACCCTGTAGAATATCAATACTTGAAATGTACCAGTGTCTAGTGTCTTTCTGATTCACATTTCACAGAAAAAATTATTAGAAAATTGAATACCTCAGTACAGAATAGTTTTTTAGGGGAATGGATTACCTCAAAACTGGTGGGGGTGGGTCGGGATATTCATTCATAGGTTGTTCTTGGGTTGTTTCTTCCCTTTTCCTCCCCCATAAAACCTAATATCAACTCTCTCTAGTATTTTAATTCTTCTGGAAACATAGCTGATGTCTCTCTCATCTTTTTAATTTCTATAGTTTGATCCTCCACATGTTTTTTTTCTCAAAATATGTTCGGTGTGTCACCCCAAAACCTGCACCTCTGACACGGCCAATATTTTTTGGCTATTTCAAAGCCACTGAATGTATGCCTACATATAATGTTGGTGTTATTGATTCTTGTGACTATGTCAGATAGAAAATATAGAAAAATAAGTAATCATTGTAATGTAATAGTGATCTAAAGGAAAATAAATTTTTATTATGTCATACTTACACATGTTTCCCACACTTTTTGTGTATTTTAATCTATTATTTTTCCAACATTAGTTACATGTTGATCCTTCCATAGCAAATGGAATTGGGTGGAAGTGGTTGTGGATTTAGGCTCTTCAAGATGCATATAAAAAAAATAACATAGTTATTGTGTTTTTATGTCACATAATGGTATTATGGATGATTTAAAAAATGTACCAAATTTTTTCAAGTGATGCATTCCCCATCATTACTTTATGGTAGGGGTATAATAGTTTTGATGTATGTTGTTTATTTTCACCACATGGTTGTTGTTTCGTAAATAAAACACTATCAATCAAAGTGATGAATACAAGTACCATCAAAAAACATATTATGAGAAACAATGTACCTAATAAGGCTACTTTCCACGATGGCATATAAATGTATCCCATAATGCTTGGGATATTAGGTGTGCATAAAAAAGATGTGGGTTCAGTTTTATTTTTCCACCAGCATACTCACGATGATATTTTGTTAAAAGTGTGAAAAAAAACCATTGGGAATACTTCCATCAACCCTTATGAAATAGTCTTTGTTCAAGTAATCTATTATAAATTCACTCTTTAAGAGATGATGAAGTCTAAGTTAATGTATCATTATTTAATTTTTAGTAAATTAAAAAAACGATTTCATAATGTTACCGTAATATCTCCCCACATTAGCATGTTAATCTCACCCACAACATGGTTACATGAATTTGAATCAATCGCCACACATTACCGAGTGACGATTCCAATGTTACTAATGTACATGGACATGTTGGGGTTGACATTTTTGTCCCACTTATTTCATCAAATCTATTATTTTATGCCTTTATCTTTTGCATTAATGATTTTTTCTAATACCATTAAACTATGGTGCTCCTGTTTTTTTTGTATCATTGGTATTTGGTCGCCTTACATTTCCTCTGATCCACCATCATCAATATGCTACTCCAGCTCTGTAGGGATGGCATCTACATGTGAAGATGGTGGTTGTACCTTTGTACTAGGAGTAACAACAGGTTGAGAAATCTTTTTTTCAATCGACACTGTAAGTAGCATTAGGTTGAGAAACCTATTGTGCTAGGGGATTGAGAGAATCATCACGTGCAAAATTCATTATAAGTGAAATATGTTTAACATTTAATTTAGATAACATAAAATCAACAATGGAAATATATTAACAAAAAGAAACAGGTTAACAATCTTATTATTTGTCTGCACTGCGAGCAACAACAGGTTGGGAAACCTATTATTCCTAGGGATTGGGAGAATCACCACATAAAGAAGTAATTATTTGAAAATGAGGTTTAAAATTTTACTTAGATAGCATAAAATCAGAAAAACTAGATATTAACCAAAGGAAATAGGTTGAGAAACCTGCTATTCATCTGCACTGTGAGCAGAAAGAGGTTAAGAAACCCGTTGTACCTAGGGATTGGGAGAGTCATCACGTGCATTAGTCATTATCTGGAAAATTATTTTAACATTTAATTTAGATAACATAAAAGTAGTAGTGAATAGATATTAACCTAAAGTAACACGATGTATATTATAAAAAAATATAACTTGATTATTGAACTATCACTTTTTTTAATGGTTGAAGGGATTTTCCCCTTTATCGGCTATCCAAATACTTTTTTTGTGGTCTTATATGACATAAAAAATGTCATCTACATTGGGACTGCAATGAAATAATTATGAAGTCCCAATGAAAGGGTCATCCTCCATTGAATTTTTATTACACAATTCTATGGTTTTGGTTGATAATGGAACAATTTACCTTTTTTTGTTTAGAGAATATGGAACATAAAATACTTGAACTTCTTGTGATTCCATTATAAATGGTTCCCATTTGTACCGTTTCTTATGGAAATCAACTTTCAAAAATCCCAACCCGTTTATTTTAACATCACTTCTATTATCAACCAACATGCATTGAAAAATCAGCACTCAAAATATCATTTAATCAAACTCCAATATTTTTATGATGATACAATAATATGATATATTTATGTAATTTGTATTTATGTGATTAGCAATAGAAACATGCATCGCTTCATCCACAATTGTAACTCCACTATTTTATCTTTTACCATCTTCATCATGTTCATTAGTATAGAATGTATAACAATTAATTTCATAAGCATTTTATGATAATACGTACACACATAGTCCTCTAGTTAGTCATCCAAGTTGTTTTGAAATTGATTCTGGATTTTCATTTGACTCCTTAAAAATATGGTCCAAAAAATATCCTATTAATTTTTTATTATGTTTATTTGATATCCATTTTTCATCCCTTTATGGATTCTAATGCCTAATAATTTTTTTGGGGGTTTCAACATATGGTTCAACATCCAAATTGTTATGAAAAACATAAAGGTGGTACTACTTCTGATCTGTAATATTGATTGTGAGGACCACCATTCTAGAAATTCCATCACCAGAAAGTCACCCAGTGTGATGAGATTTAATTAGATAAATTCTTTGCACATGAGACAGGTATTCAGTATATAATTCAATGGCTTTCTGAAAAATATATCACTCCAAAATACAACCTTATAGCTGACATCGATTTTTGACATACCTGTTAAAAATATTCTTGTATTGTTCAATGGGGTACATCCATCTATAGTGCATATGACCACATATCTAAATCTATCTCACTATGTGAACCATAAAAAGAACCATAATATCAATGAATTTTCTTGGGAAAAATATTTCGAATTCACAAAATATGATGAGAATTTATTATTTCATAGTCAGAATTTTTTCCAGGTCTATAGCTTTTCTACATGTAGTTTTGAAGAAGAATCAGATAATTGTCAATGTTTGATACAAATTTTTGGGAAAAAATAAATGTAAACCTATATGAATTAGATCTTACATCAAAACAAGGAATTCATGTGATTCTAGACCTTTTAACATTAAATCGTAAATTGACACAATGTTCTTGATATTCGATGAATACCCCTCTGGAACCTTTAAATCATTCAAGAATATGATAAACTGATATTTCTATTTCCTGGAAAGTGTGTAATTAGAATGAGGAAGAAATGTTTGTTATTCACCCTTCATCGGTGTAAACTCTTCTCATATTTCCATGTCAACCATGTCCAGGCTAACCTTAATTCCTTTGTATTTCTAGGTGCATTTAGAAACATGTCGATAACACTATCACATAACTTTTTTTCAACATGCATAACATCATGAAAATATCTAATGTACAGAAAATTACAGTATTATAATTCAAAAAAAAAAATGATTTCTTTTTCCAACCGATTTTCATAAGGTTTTTCAAAATTGATTTACCAAAACCAGTGTCCCCATCTTTAACTTTGTCAAACATTTTATCACCTGTTAGTGGAGACAGTGGTGTAAATTCTTCATAATTTCCATCAAATTTTGTCCTCCAAGATCAATATATACGTTGTCGGGGTAGAAATATATGATGTCCTAGAAACACATTTTTTGATGAATTTTTCAACCTAATAGATTATGTAACTTGTTTGCAGATAAGACACATAAGAGTTCCTTTAATTCTATATATTGATAACATTACACAAGTATAAATGTCATTTATCATCCCATAAAACATGGCTCTCAACATGAAATCTTTATTTATGTTTGCATCATACATTGTAACACTTGAATCCCACAATAAGATAAAATACTTGATCATTGGAGCCAAATAAACATCAATATCATTACTTGGTTATTTTGGTCATGATATAATCAATGAAAACATGATGTGTTTTCATTTCATTCCTAACCACAGTGGAAAGTTATAATTTACCAACATAACCATCCATGTACTATGAGTGCTTATTTGAAAACAAAAATGATTCAATCCATCTATAGATAACTCTAGATGAATTTTTCTTAGCTCTATTCCAATGTCTGGATACTCATGATCAATTCTCTTCCACTGAGGAGATTCTCTTGGATGCCGTAGTTTTCAATATTTATTTCTTCTAGCTACATGCCATGTCAGTTTCTCTATTGTCTCCTCACTTCCATCTAGGTGCCTAAACCATGGAATGATTGGAATGTACCCAAAATCTTTTGTAGGACCAGATTCAAATTTCTTATATCAAGAAGCACCACACATTGGGCATTCTCAAAGTTATTTTTGGTCCTCGTGAAATTTTATACAATCATTTGGGTAGGAATTTATTATTTCGGAGATCATACCCATCAAGCATAGAATTTTTTTGGCGTCATATGTTTGGATCATAAGCTTATTATCTTTTGGGAGCATGTCATTCATGAAAGCAATTAATTCCATAAAATTCACATCACTCCATCCATTTTTTAATGGTTGGGGCTGAAGCCTCATTTATTATTAAATCAAAACAAAGACCTCTTTTAATTGGGTAGAGGGAGACCCATTACATATCCTGAAATCCCAGTGGGAAAATAGCCCATTACATGGCCCGTAGGCCCAATTTAATGGTCCAAATCCCATTCTATGAATAGTACGACTACAGTACCCGTGCTACTACAGTACTGCATAGTGCCTACCGCCGCTACAGAAACATGCCACCACTATAGTGACTTGTCGCCGCTACAGTGCCCGTCGTTGCTATAGTGCTGGAACTTCTACAGTACTGCTACAGTACCCTATGCCCAATGATTTTTGAACTCCCATTTATTTCTTTCAAATTATACAGGTTCAGTACAGATGAAAATGTTGTATACTTATTGCAACCATCATATAATGGAATCTTTGCAAGAATCTTCAACTTTTCAAAATTTTTTGGGCAATCACAAAGTTTATCTTCAACTCAACTTGTCATTTCCTTAATACAATCTTCATCATCATGTACATCTATAATCACATCCTCAATATGGTCTTCTACTTTTTTCATGCTTTTAATCATATCAAATGATCCCTAAAACGTATTGTTATCCCAGTAACTAGCTACATACACTTTTTCCTTGTGTTTGTTCTAAAAATAATAACTTTGATCTATTCTGTGAAAAATCTACTTTTCTTCCAACTCCTCTGGACTAACTTGTATTGAATAAAGATAGTGTAAACATGGAAAAGGGATTTGAGAAGGATCATATGCATGATATTTTTCAAAATTTATGAACTATTTCACTCTTTCAACATACTCTTTTGTTAGAGGATTGGAATCCATTCATTCTTTACTCATATCCATTCTATTTGATTTGGTGATATTAATATTTACCAAAATTAATAAAAAAACGTTGATATAAAAATTTAGAAAATCAAAAAAACTTTTGGTTGGTTTACTTATGTTTTGGGATAGGATAACTTAGAGTGATCTATCAAACTTTTTCCTAGGAAATTGTTACATATATTTTATAGTAAAGGTTAATTTATCCCACAATGCTAGGAATGACCCTAAGTTCAGTGATGAATTTCTTAATCCAACTAGCTTCCTTCACTAAATTTTATGCAGTTATGTACTATGCTTATATAGTCAAGTGTTTCGTAGTAGATATTTCCAAATTATTCCAATTGATAATTACCATATTTAGTTAAAACGTAAAATGGTATTACAATCTCTTATCATCAATGTCATTTTGGAAACTAACATCTGTGTAACCCCTTGAAATGATCTCATCCTCACCTCAAAAGAAAAAAAACATATACTTTGTTTAAATTAATTTTATAAATCCAATAAATCTCAACAATATTATATATGTATCTACTTATTACACTCAAATAATAGGAAATATCAGTTCAATTACACATTGTGGAATACATGATAAATACTTTGGTGAATGTATATGGAATTTTATCCATGTTTCTCATCTCTAACTCATTAGAGTAAAATTGATTCAATATAAGAATCATGACATTTATCACTAGTAAATACCTATACTTGTATTTATTCATTCTATGGCATCCTTACTTTTTATTACATAACTTTTTATTACATTTTACAAACAGAAGATCTTTAAAGTTTTTTGTCTGGGAAATCAGTAACATAAAACATGAAAACAACATAAAAAAATATAATAATCCATTTCTAAGGCTCCATAATAGGTTCATTATATGTACAATTACATCATCTCATAACCTAAAGACATACATCAGTAGAAAGTGTGAGTATAAGGCCTAGTAAGGAAATCAATGGAATTTTTTTACTTGTGATATCAATAGGAACACGATGAAAAACATAAAAACATGAGAAATTGAAGAATAGGAATATAATAATAAAAATAATATAAATCATAACATCAATATGTGGTTAAAAAATTTAATATATACATTCATGAACATATCACCATGTTTCATCCCCCTAGGATTCATAAAAATTACCAAGGTTATTCAACAAGGTATCATGTAACTTATTGTCTCCAGAGATTAAATTATTTACCCAATTAATTAGAGAGATATAATATATCACCATTAATATGTATTTATTTTAATGTGATCCACATATATTATAAGAAAAAATTTCATTAATAACCCAAAAAGAATAAAAGAAATGGCTTTCAAGTCAAAATAATGATGTTTAAAAAGTGCTTAAAATATGATCATTATGTCATTTATAACCCATAGAAAGGAAGTGAGGGTTATATGTATGTCAATTCCAGATTAAAAAAGATACATTTTATGTCTTTATGAATAAATTTTTAAATGAAAATATACTTGTCATTCACATAAATAAAACTAGATAATTTATTTTGAAAAAAGTGAGATTTTGAGATGAAAATTTTGCAGTATAATGGCTACGTAACATGGTTTTAGAAAAAATTAAAGAGTGGGTAAAAGGGTCACCCACTCATAAATAACTCATAATATAGTATAATTACATAATATAATATAATCAAGGTCTTGGTATTGATATTTGAATGACATACCTAATGAAAAAGAAACATGAAAGAAAATAGAAGATGTGATTTCTTTTACAAAAATTTGGCAGCCTAACGATGTCACTTAAAATTCTGAAAAATAAGTTGAGGAGTGTCTAAAGGGTATCTAAACAGTTTTACATGAAATATAATGTAATAAAGAAATATAATAACATACCCCAACATAATAATATGGTAACAATGATACATAACATAAAGAAAGTCATGACTTAAAAGATGAGGGTAAAAGATTCCCTTACCTTGAACAGTAACTTCGAAAGTTTGATGGTTGGGACCTTGGGGGCCTGATATAACATTTTGAGGACTCCTTGGAAAGTAAAGAGACCAAATATTCATTGAGGAGGAAATTGAAATGAAATTAATGAAGTAATGGGTTGGTATTTATAGCAAAAATGAGGGAATATTTAATTAATTTCCAAGGGACAACTCATCGATAGTATTTGTAAAACCATGTGCTTGACCATGGAATTGGCCCATGGTATTGGCCACATGGGAAACCTCCTAAAATAATTTATTATTCAAAAGTCAACCAGAATTATTACATTTTTAATGATGTCATTAATCACACCGAAACTCAAAACTCTATTTTTACTATTCACCAAAAAACAAAACATTTTATAAAAATATCATAAATTCACCATAACCTAATATCTATGATCTAAATTCAAAACTGAACTCCATTTTATAAGAATAATTTTCTAAATATTTTTAATTTAATATTGATATAAACTCAATATTTTTTGAAAAAAAAACTCTAAAACTATAACATGTTCTGTAACACCTTGAGAAAGTAATCAATGTCCCATAAAATTATTCTATAAAAATAAGAAAATAAAGTACCAATTTATGATTAAATTTTATGAAAATACATTTCCATTTTAAATTATTAAATTAATAATAAATTTGTAAATGAAATATTTATGACATACAAAAATACCAATACTTATACAATGATTGCTTTTTAACTTCTTTGATGTCTAAATTATATTTATACATTCATGGGTGAATTTTATATTTTTTTGGTTGATTTATTATTAATTAATATTCATAAGGGTATGATACTATACATAAGGGTATGTTACTATTCAAGAAAAATTAAGTATGTCTTATCAGAATCCAAATATCTTACTGAATGCAACTGTGTACATCAGTTTTTCAAAATGAAAATCACAGAGGTGGAAAAATTATTTTTATTGGATCAGCTATAAAAAATTGGTGTTTTGTAGAGACTCAGTATTTAATAAATACTTTATTAATTCTATTTGTAAATTCACCGGGCATTACATTTCCCCCCCATAAAGAAATTTTATCCTCACAATTTTTTCTTCTTAGTAATTTTTTACTATTATGAATCTTATAATTCTAAATTAATTTTATGTATGAAAAAATTATGCTTAAGAAAATTTTTCTTTAACAAAAATCACATTTCCTATAAATCATTCATAATGGTTCAACAAAACCTTGTAATTAATCAAAAATATCCCCCTGGAGTGTCAAACCAGGAGTACAACAAGGCCCGTAGTCGAGTACCAGGATACCTCGGTTGAATCCTGAAACTCTATGTTGGAGTTTTCACTCCAAGGTATATCTGTTCTAGTGCCACATCACTTGTTTACATCCAAACAAGGATTTATTTGTTCGGAAACCAGTTAATATTCCACCAAAATACTAGGAATTTTTCCTATATTTAAACATTTCTATTGGGTTATTACTAATGTTTTCATATCTTAATTTCCATAAATAACCAATACTCCCTTTTATACAAACTATGACATCCCACCTATTTATTACATAACACATTATTACATTTTACAAACAGAGTATCTTTAAAGTTTAGTGTCTTGGAAATCAGGAACATAAAACATGAAAACAACATAAAAATATTATAATTCACTTTTAAGGCATCATAATAGGATCATCCTAAGTAAACTTACTTCATATAATAACCTTGTCACATAAATTAAAGGAAAGTGTGATCAGAAATCCCAGTAAGGAAAGCAAGGGAATCTATTTACATGTGATATCAATATAAACATGATAAAAAACATAAAGACGTCAGCAATGGATTAAGAGGCATATAATAATATAAAAATATGAATAATAAATTGATTATGTGGCTAAAAAATTTATTTTATACATTCATTAACATATCACAAAGGTTCATCTCCTAGGTGTCATAATAATTACAATGGTTATTCACCAAGATATCATGAAACTTTTCATCTCTAGAGATTAAATTCTTTACCCAATGCATTGGGGAACTATTAGGGAAGACACTTAGTGTGTATTTATTTAAATTGAGACACATATATTATAATAAAAGTTTAATAAATAACCCAAATAGAATAAAATAAATTGGTTTCATTTCAAAAGCGTGACGTCTAAAAAGTGCATAAAACTATGATCATTGTGTCATTTATAACCCATGGAATGGAGGTTAGGGTTATATGTATTTCAATTCTAGAATCAAATAGTTAAATTTTTTGTCTTGATTAATACCTATAGAAATGAAAAAATATCGGTTATTCACATAAATAAGACAAGAGAATTTCTTGAGAAACACATTGATATTTTGAGACAAAAACTATGCCGCATAATGTCTACATAACATTGTTTTAGAAAACATTAAAAAGAGAGGGGAAAAGGGTCAGAAACTCAACAATAACTCATAATAATGTATAGGGACATAATAGAATATAAATAAATTCATGGTATAGAAATTTTAATGACATACTATATGAAAATGGAAGTTGCCCAAAAATAGAATATCTAATTTCTTTTACGAACATTTTCTAGCCTAACGGCATCACTAAAAATTAAGAAAAATAATTTTATGAGAGTGTAAATAGTATATCATAAATAAGAGATGAAATTTATAGTAATAAGGATATATAAGAACATACCCCACATAATAAGATTGAAACGAGAAGACATAAATAAAGGAAGTCATGACTTAAAAGAGGATGGTGAAATGTTCCCTTACCTTGAAGTGTACCTTCGAAAGCTTGATGGTTGGGAGCTTGGGGGCCTTTAGGAAAAATTGGGAGGACTCTTTGGGAGGTAAAAAGACAATATTATATTTGAGGAGGAAATTGGAATGAAATGGCTGAAATAATGGGTTGGTATTTATAGCAAAAGTGAGAGAATATTTAATTAATTTTCAATGGACACCTCACCGGTGGTATTTACAAAACCATGTGCTTGCCCATGGTATTTTCCCATGGTATTGGCCACTGGGGACACCTCAAATCATATATTACTATTCACAATTCAACCAGAATTATTCCATCATTATTACATCATTATTGATGTCATTAATCAAATCGAAACTCAAAATTGAATTTTTACTATTCACCAAAAAACAAAACATTTTATAAACATCTAATAAATTCACCCTAACCTAATATCGATGCTATATATTAAAAAATGAACTCCATTTTATGAAGAAAAAAAATTTGAAAAAAAATTAATTTAATTATTAAATAAATTCATTATTTATTAAATAAAATCATCATTTATTAAATAAAAACAACTCAAAAACTATAACATGTTTTGTAACACCTTGATAAAGTAATCAAGGTCCCATAAAATTATCATACAACCATAATACAATAAAGTAACAATATATGATTTCATTATTTGAAAATAAATTTCCATTTTAAATTATTAAATTAATCATAAAATTGTAAATAAAATATTTTTGGCATTCAAAAATACCATTACTTATATTATTATTGTTTTTTTACTATTATGATGTCTAAATTATATTTATACATTCATGGGTGAAGTTTCTATTTTTTGGTCAGTTTACTATTCATTACTATTCATAACGGTATTATACTATTTATAAGGGTATGTTACTATTCCCGAAAAATTACGTTTGTCATATCAGAATCTAAATATCTTACTGAACTCAACCGTTTATATTAGTTTTTTGAAATTAAAATCACATAGGTATAAAAATTATGTTTACTGGCTCAGTTATAAAAAATTGGTGTTTTTTAGAGACTCAGTGTTTTATGTATTCTTTATTAAATCAATTTGTAAATTGTTGGGGTGTTACACATTCAAAACCTCTCTATCATTTTACCAATATATGTATTCTGACACAATCTAAGAAACATATTTTATCTACCTTAAAATTCATCCATACCTAGTATGTAGGTTTATTCACCCATTTATTTTATCAAGAACCATCATCCCAATTATACATTTATAGATTTTGAAGTTGATACATCATTTATAAAGATACTTTTTTATCTTCATACGACATTATAAATAGTACGAAACTCCCATTATCTTCTCTACACACAAAATAATTAATGAAAAAACATTTATTTTCTAAAAAAACATATATATATCATCTTTATATTTTTTGGTCAGAACATTGACATAGTTTTCTAATTATATAATAGGCTCTACCTTGATGCGATATGGGGATGGATTCAGTCCATTTTATCTACAAAGGCTACAATGGTGTTCTTCATTCCTCTCAGAAACACTTAAATGTCACCTCTATAATGAATGTTGATGTATACATTGGTCTCTTATTGAGATATTACCATGGGTTTCCCTTTGGAATCCTTGAATAAATGCACTACATTCATAGGGAGTAAGTTCTCATTTATTTACTTAGTTCATAAATCCGTGCTTATCATTTTATTGTTATATGACTACAAATCCTTGAGGGTGGGATCTTCTCACCACACATAAGGGGATCCCACTCACTAATGGGGGTGGATCTCACCTCACTTACTCAATTGTGTATCACCACAAAGTTCTATAATTATTATCTAATATACATCTAGGTAGTTACCACTAGATATCTTATCTACCTTAGAGTAATATCATTAAATGCCTATTTATATACTAAGTCTAATCTCACATTACCAAGTGAGGGTCACTGAAAGATAGTCTCTATTATGGGAAATTCTCAAGATGATATGGGTTTTTATATGGGCTTCATTAGAATCTATAGCCCCCAAAAATATGTTTTAAGAAGAATAACTCATTAAAATGCATATATTACAAGGTTCTATCAAGAGATAACACAAAATGCACTCCAAAATACACATACTGATGCCTAACCAAGGTCATCCATCTTTTCACATAATCTATCAATCAGTATGTATCACACTTTATTTGATAGGATAAACTCATGAGGATTAGAGTATATCAATATAAGAAAAAATAAAAATAATTTGAGTATGTTGGATACCACACATATGTTGGTCACTTCAGCCTAATAAAAAAACTCAAAACCTCTAAAACATTATTTTCATCAATTCTCAAACCAGTATTCTCGTGATTAAAAACTCCAAACTCAACCCCAAGTAATATTTATCTATGATATTAATCTAAAATTACCCAACCCACTCTGGCCCCATCCAGACCAGCATTAAGCTGAGTTTTCCACCCCAATCCTTCCTATAGGAGGCTAGGGGCTAGTGGCGTTTACCGAGTAGGCATATCACACAATATGGGAGACCATAGACAATATCAACCTATAACTAACATGTGTCTATAATGTATAAAATAATCATAAACATAATCTATGTATATTAATATATAATAAAAAAATTATATATGAAACACAATCATGTGACATTACATAGTGAGAACACCACCACATATGGGAAAAACTATACGTACTACACATATTTCAAGGTCATAGAACCCAATGAACATGGAACAAGGTATATATCATATATACTATAAGGACTCTTATATTATCCTAAAACTATTATAATAATCACCTCCACCTTGGAAAAACAAGATCTACTGGGTACTATCATCCATTAGCTCTGACCAAGTTATACCATCTCTATGTCCACTAAGACTACCTTCAAACCCTGTTTTTTCTTGCATGGACACATCACAGGTGGGAATAAGTCCTATGTAGGGTTGATTATAAACATACTCAGAACGATTCCATAAAAACGTAAAGATAAAAAACAACATAGATCAACCTATGGTGTAGAAAAATGGTCAGGATGAAGACATGAAAATATTGAAACATTCTCTACCAGTAGAAGAATCATTGATTCTAATAAGACTTGGTCATCTTGTAACTAGTCCATAATGGTTTTACTTCATGATAAACAATGGATTCTCAATGTATTTTAAAATCCATGAAGATTGAAGTTGATATCCTAGTTGTAAGTCACATATCTAAGGAAACCAAGTGGTATCTGAGGAGTCACAACTCATAAAATAACTAATATGTTCACCTTTATTCTAAAACACTCGCAAAATATATTAATGGGAACCCAATACACATTGAGTTATGCACATAAATCAGGGGATTAACACACCTTCTTTCCCACCCTTATCACATAACTTTTCTAGAAACCTATAGGGGAACCCATGCCTTAACTAATGACAGATCATGATCAATGGATTATTAAAGCCTTCTATAATAACTACCCAGTACTGAGCAAACATGTGTCACCTATAAAAATATATAGAAAGGGACCCATGCCTCAGTGATGTATATACATTGGTCGAGGGAGTTGAAATCCATAATAGAGGTCCCTCTCCACATCAAGGAGTGTTCTTTAGATGATGGAGTATCAAAATATATGGATATGTGTGGGAGTACTAAGAATTGTTAGTTATGTGTGGGTTATCAATACCTCATCAGTGTTGAGGGAGTACAGAACCCCTACTCGGTTTGGGAAACTTGTGCTCTATGTGTGTGGGGGACTTCCAAACTTCAAGAAGAATACGTGGGACCTACACCCTTCCATCAGCACATAACCATGGAAAACTTCTACCCCATGAATGATTTGTCAACATACACAATCCCCATCTTCATTTCTACAGAAAAAATATTATTAAATTTAATGAATCACCTCACATCCCACCTACGATGTTGAAGATAATATGAGAACTACATTATATATTGTAAATGATCATGACATATTCATGCACCGAAATATGGGTCATGAACTAGGTGATAAAAAAATGATGCATGTTATAAAAAGAACATGGCATGTATTGTAAGGGTGCATAGTTTATATCTACTCAGTAATATTATTTCCATGTATTTACTATTACGATGGCATGTGAATTTATTGTACATATAATTAAAAATGATGTGTAGAAGTTATGAGACTAATATGTACTTGAAATATATCCCAAATACATAGATCCATGTCATCTCAGGGTACATGGAATTTTTGAGGTGATACACAGTCTGTGATTCCCACATGAGTACTTAGTGTGTACTATTAGATAGTCAAAACAAGTAGTCCCTGACTACACAATGTGTCTTTGTGGACACATGTTGTCTATTAAATGGATGTCATCTTTGGTTTTTACTTCTTCCTGAGTCATGTCATGTAGGAATACATGGAATATACTCATACTACACTTCATGTGGCTAGTTATGTACTCAGCCTACCAACTTAATCTCATACATGTAGAAGTTCCATCCAAATTTAAATTTTAATTAAGCCATTTTTAAGGAAAAATGGGAAACTATAGTTCACAAATGGACCACTACGTGCTAAAGGATCTCACAATATGATTAAACACAAGACTAATATTACTAGACTCATCTACTCTATAATGTTCCCAGTGCAGTGAAATAACCTAGGTTTCTGGATCCTCTCTAATAAGCTCTTCAAGGTGAGAAATCATCATTTCCATTATCTGAATAAATCCCTCTTAGGTGATTTTACTCTGATTGAAGCCTAGGGATAATATTCTATCTTTCTTATCTAACCACACTTCTTGCTTCTATGTGGCATCAACTTGTAACCTTCATTCATATATTCTATTAAGCTCTTCTTCTGGTACATTGGGACGTACGGCCTGCTCAAGCATTTCTTCCTTGGAGTGTAGGATAAGATTCAAGCACTCCTCATACCTTGATTCTCTGTCTCTTGATTGTCTACTTGATTCTTCACTTTCCCCCTTCTGATGTACTGAGCCTTCCTTGTTTCTACCCTTCCAGAGTGACCTAGTCTCCATTGGTTTTGGCAAGTGAGAGAAGTCCTTGTGACCCTTTGGCTTTTTCCCCTAAACCACAATACACTTCCACGAATCGTTGATACCTTTCTTCCCCTTCTTCCTTATAGGACTATGAGCACCTTTCCCTTGAATTTGGTCCAAGATATCCACTAAAGGGTGGCTGAAGCTATCATGATCTGAAGAAACATCCTCCTGAGACACTGGAGGTTCATGAACTTCCAACACCTTAACTCAGTTCCCTAGCTTCAATGTCATGCCTTCATTGAGGGGCATCTAATTGCATAGAGGCTCCTCCTTACTGGCCTTATTTCCTAGTCCAGATAGCTTAGCCTTATTTCTAACCATCAGATGGGAAGCAGGGGAGACCCCAAGGGTGTTTGGGTCCAAAGGTCCAAAGACACACTCACCATCCAGCCTCCCCTATCCATAGTGGGATCATGTTGCAGCCAACAAAAAGGATTTTCCCTGGACCGAGTCTGACCCTGTAGATTTTTCATACCCGCGACCCATGAACTGCGGCTTCTTGTTAGTATCCTTCCAGCCTTGGCCCTGAAAGTCACCAAGATCTTAAGTAGCACTCCCTACCAAGCTTGCCTCACCTTCCGTAATATGGCTGGATGTAGCTGATAAATCCACTGATGAAACTGCTGAGGGGCCCTTCTCTTCAACACTATTAATCCCCAAATCATGCTTGAACTGGTCAAATATGACTACTAGCTGCAGATCTGCCTCCTTATTCATAACATTCTTCACACTTTCTGTAGAAGGTAGGGGAGGCCACTACTTCTGAGGCTCCCGGATACTGGCTTCCACACCTAGAGTATCCTGATGCCTGACTACTACCATTGCCATTGCAGCATCCCCACTCACCTCCTCTTGCTAACCCACTACCTTACCCCTGTCCCTGGTCTCGTAAACATGCCCAAAAATGGAGTCGCCCTCCTAATTTGAAACCATTACCCGATCCCCCCGCCTGCATTGAATGGACGAATGGCCCAGTCCTTAGCAAGAAGAACAATACTCCACCGAATTATTAAAGACAACTAGCTTCTTGCACCTGACCTCCCCACCAACTTCAATCCACACAGACTCAATCGTCGGTCTTGATATATCGACCTCCACACACATCTGCGGGTTGAATAGATGGCACACTGAGGCAGTACGTGAGTCGACACAAAGAAATAAACCCACAAGATTACCAAAATATGGATGATTGCAGGATTTTGGAAAGGGAGAGGCAGTTGAGGAAGACTATCCCAAACTTGGAGAAAAGGGGAATCACGATTCTGGTAGAGATCATAACTCCAACGAATTTGGAAGAAACTACTGCCACCGCATCTTCTAGGGGAATAATACAAAGCACGGACGAGATCCTCCGGTGACGTGCAACACACCATCATGTGCCTTCTATCCAGTAGGACGAAAACCGCTCGATCTTGAAGCCCCCATGAATTGAAGACAAACCAGTCAAAAGCGTCCACCGAAGGCCAGTTGCGCAAGAATCGTGCTACCAAAGTTATGTTTAGAAGACTCTCCACCTCTGTAAACTCCCAAACCGAGAGCGGGATTATGGGGGCGCCTTCCATGGAGTCATGGACCTTCAGACCGAGATGAATCTTCAGAAAGTTCAAAAAAGAATTAGGGTCAGAGAAGGGGTGAAACTCACGTCCCTTGCCACTGTGAGGAATCCATGGATCATCCCCCCTCACGTCGTCTATCGGTGGAGGGGGGGGGGGGGGGGGGGCGCCACCGACCCCATTAGGGTTTCATCATCGATGATGCAAGCTCCCGATCACATCACCACAACCACATTCATCCATTCATGATTGTGGAAGTCAATTTTATATATACTACATTGTGTTTGAGTCCATACCATATGTAGTGTGATAATTATAATTTCCCAAAACCCTGTCACCACATCTAAGGAGGTACATAGCATGTGTTCCTTTGAATTTCACTTTGTGGAGTCATGTCTTCACCCATATTCCTATATTAATCCACTTTTTAAGATGTTTACACATTAAATATCCAAAAAACACATCATAGTTCACCTCATTGCTATCGAGGAACCTTCAAGATCTTTCCGGCAAATCTACTCTTCCTAGTCATGCCCCCTCATAGTTTATTTATCATACCTTGATCAAATCCATGCCAAGTTTCCACTCTAAATTACCTTCTTTTTGTTGACCATTATCCAACTTTACCAACATCACCTCTTCATATCATTGTTCATTCATAGTCCACACCCACACCTCAATCAATAAATCATGGTGAAGTCTCACAATACACACAATTATAAGGGATCAATAAGAGAAATGGAGGAAGAAGAATCATGACAGATGAAAATATGTCCACTCAAAGTTATCGTCAAAGGATCATTTGACGATGGATACTAAGGGAATAAAAGAATCATTGATAATGCATGTGGTTGTTCAATAAATGATTCACCAATTGAAGAATAAAAATTCATAATGTTATTTGAAAAAATACAAATTATGGGGTACAAATGAAAATAAAATCCATACGACAATACGAATTCTGTTCGCAGTAGTGGAGGAGTCGGTGGCAGAGGAGGAGGAGGTTTCATGAGAGGAGAGAGGAGAGGAGGTGGCAATGGCAGTGGTAGCAGAGTCAGCGGTGATAGTAGTGGTGGAAATGATTGGCTTCCATGAGAGGTTTTGGTTGGGAGGAAGGAGGATAATGTTTGGGTTAATTTATAAAACTCGACTATATGTTTATCATCTCTAGAAAAAAAGCACTAATGAAAGAATGTTTTATCAGCACTAAAATTGAAAGTGCTAATAAAACATTCCTTTATCAGTGCTTTTTTAGTGTTGATAAAGGAACATCTATATCAGTGCTAAAAGAGCAATGATAAAGGCATGTTTTATCCATGCTAGAATTGAAAGCGCTGATAAATGGATGTTTTATCGGTGCTTTTTTATTAGAACCAATAAAACATACCATTTATTCATAATTATAAAATTATAACCAATATATTTCTTACATTTGTAATTTTATAATTATATATAATTAATATATTTATTATAATGTGATAGATTAAATTATAATTAAATATATAAATATTTGTATTTATATTTATGGTGTCTGTGAATAAATTATAATTATATATATATATATATATAATTTAAATTATAATTACATATATATAAATATAAATTGATATTTTATTTTTATTTTTATTTTTATAAGTTTTTAAATATAAATATGTATGTATATGTGTCTTTGTATATATTTATTAATGGCATATTTAAAAATAAATATATTCAAAAGGCATTCATCAATATCTATTTATCATTTAAAAAATTATTTTGAAATTTTAAAATATTTTAAATATATTTCTATTTAATTAGTTATATATATTTATAATTATATATAATATATTTAAAAAGAATATATTTATATATAAATAAAATCATATATTTTTATATATAATAAATACATTTATTTTTTATTTAAATATATTTATCGTGACATTAAGTATTTATGAGAACATAATGCTTCATTTATATAGGAAATGAATGAATACACAATCTATATATAGTACTATAGTATATATGACCAATATTTGGGAAAAAAATGAATATATATTCATTAGAAGAACGTACACATCAATTAACACATTCATTTGGAAACATGAATTTACTTAAATATATATTTATTAAGTATTTATATATATATATTAAAATGTATTTATATATAATATTATAAAAAGATAGTGTAAAAATTATATAATAAAGATATAACTAAAACAAATAAACATAATAAAAATAAATAAATCATAAACATAAAAAACATGAATTTTTATTTAATGGATACATATAAACATTATATTTTAATTTAATTAAAATATTTTTATATAAATTAATAATAGCTTATATTAAACAAATTTATTAGTGTGATTATTATCACTGATAAAGGAGCATTTTTATCTGCACATGTTTTTAGAGCTGATAAATTTCCCCCATTTATCATCGATTTTTGATTAGTGCTTAATAAACTTGAGCGCTTCCATTTCCTGCATTTGTGGTAATGTGAAAAAAATATCCATGAGTCTTTTTATGATATGAAAAAAATTGTTAACAATATTGGTCTGAATTATACAAAAATACATGTGTGTCGTATTTATTGTATGATTTATTGGGGAGAGGATTTAAGCAGAAAATATTGAAAAAAATGTTCTTCTTCTAGATGGAAGTCTATTGGTGATGTTAGAAGTCTAAATAAACATACTACCAGGAAGAAGAAGAAATGCAACACACCTACAATGGTTTTTTTGTTACTTTCCTTTAAAGCCTTGATTGCAATGATTATTCATGTCATCAAAGTCTGCCGAACATTTTAAGTGACATTCTGTAAATAATATCAATGATGGGTTAATATGGAATTCAAGAGATTCACAATAGTGGAATACATTTGATTCATTACATCTAGATTTATCATCTGATCCTAGAATGTCTGATTGGGATTGGCTGCTGATGGGTTCAACACATTTGGGACTTTGAGTACGAGTTATAACATTTGGCTAGTTGTTTTGATCCCTTACAATATGCCTATGTGGATGTGTATGAAAAAAAAATCTTTTATCTTTAAGATGATTATTCCTAGAAACAAAATTCCTGGAAATGATATTGATGTATAATTTCATCATTTAATTGTTGAATTACAGGAGCTATGGAGAATAAATGTTGATGCGTATAATGCATCTTCTAGAAAAATGGAAAAAATGAAATCTGATCTAATGTGGACATTAGTGACTTCCCTGGACTTGGGAATTTTTCTAGTTGTAAAAATTACATGGGATTATCTTCTCTTGTTTGTAATTTTGATTTTGAGAATGAACAGCTACCTTACAGTATAAAATGGTTCTTCCTATGTCATCGATGATTTCTCAACTCATCTAATAGATTTCAGCTGAACAAGTCAAATTTCAATACATGAATTGATCAAAGACCACCCCCAATGTTTTAAACAAGTTCTAAAATTTTGACGCAACATGGAAATTTTGATATAGAATTTGGGTAGGCTCTCCATTTTAATGATATTGGGAAACAAGTTTGAAGTGCCTCATCAAGTGAAATAGAAATTCCACAATTGAAGAAATAAAAGTAAATTCTTTAAAATTTCATTTTTGGAAGTTAATTTGTTGTGGTGTAATCTTGACGTGATTCATATTTTGAATAATTTTTATGACAATGTGATCTTCCCATTTCTTAATGAGTATAGAAATTCAAATGATCATCTCAATGCTCAGAAATACATTTAATCAATGAACATAAAGCGTGATCTCTGGCCTAATGAGAATGGAAGGTATGATCCAGTAATTTTTTCAATGAAAAATTGGGATAAAGATACATTCCTTTGAATTCTAAAACATTTGATGGTATCTAATGTGTTTTCAAGTAAAATTTCATGGTGTGTTGTCTTAAATCATCATAAGTTACATGGATTGAAAAGCCACAATTCACATATTTTGTTACAATAGTTACATTCATTGTCACTGCGTACATTGTAACCTGAAAAGGTCACTACCGGTGTACTCCAATTCTGCACATTATTCAGACAATCATGTGAAAAAACTATACATTCATATCATTATTACAACCTTCATGAGAGATTTTTATTTACACTTTGTGTAATGGATATGATATTTCTTCTGTCATTTTTTACTTTCATAATGCATTTAACTATGCGTTTGGTTAAGAGAGATATATTAAGAGGTCTCATATATTATCGATAGATGTATCCAATTGAGAGTTACATTATTTAGTTTTTTTCATTTTAGTAACCAATTCTTGTAACATTATTAAAAACATAATTATTATTTTTTATTTTATTTCAAAGATATCTTGGGAATTTGAAATATTACTTGAAAAATAAAGCTCAACATAAAGGTAGTATTTCTAAAGGCTATTTGGAAGAGGAGTGTATTACCTTTTGTTCTAGATACTTAGATGAAATTGATATATGATTCAATTGAGTCAGATGCGTTTATGACACATCGAATCAATTTGAAATACATGGGAAATCAAAAATCTTTCCTGTTATTAGCCGATTGGATGGGAGGATCTCAAATGTTACATTGATTGAAATAGAATTAGTACAAGTACATAGATATGTGCTACTAAATAGTGAAATTTTAGATCCATTTATCAAAGATTTGATGATACAAATGAGGATTCAAATGACAGGAAAAACACTAAATGAGAAAGATATAACAAAATATGTTAATAAAGAGCTTGTAGAATGGTCTTCCTGACAAGTAAGTTCATAAATATTACAATCATTATAGATATTAGGTTGAAAAATATATTTAGAAAATTTAATAATCAATATTACTTTTTTTCAGATCATTAATACTGATACTCAAGCATAGTTTTCATAAGATTCTAAAACAAGATAGAATGATTGACACTTACTACATGAATAGAATTATATTTCGTGCCTTTGATTGGAAGGAGGGTTTGAAAACAAAGAATAGTGAAATATTTTCGTTTTCTGAAGTGGAATAATATATAAAGATGAATGATTTTATCAAATTAAACTACTATGGGAATTTTTTAGTTTTCTTATTCCAATGAAATTAGATCGATATTAATAGGGTTTTAAAAGTGATTATTTTCAATATATTTCATTGAAATTATTTAGTTTGATGGATGTTGGTGATTGTGAACTATATGATCCGTATATCATATCATCACAATAAAAAATGGTATATTATGTGGAATATGTCATGGATGAAGGGTGGAGTGTAGTTTCTCACATAAAAAAGAGACTTGTATGATATGGGTGATGAAATGGAATGTTTGACCTATGACATTGAATCCCATCAATAGAATGAAGAAGAATTATTTTTCCATAATGAAATTTAAAATATTAGTCTTACAATAGTGGATTAAGTAGATGAAGTAATTATAGAGTAGGAAACTGACTTGATTGAAGAAGAAAATGTTGGTATGTGTAGATATCCATTCATTTATCAACAAATTATATCATTTGTGCATTCATTCATTATCATTGTTATGTATATTTTTTTATTTGTTCTCTGCATCTATTATCATTTCTATTTAATTGCATGAATTTTTCTAAATATATGTTTTGAACTTAATTTTATTTGATTAAATGATAGGAATGCAATTGAGAAGCGTTATACTCATACTATGGGGTCAAAGAGTTTTTCTAGAAGCCTATTGACTCTGGTAATATTTTTGTTTGTTTAAATATTCATTAGAAAATGTTATCTTTTTAATATAACAAATTTTTTATTTATCTTTTTTAAATGCAGTCACAGATTTTAGGCCACCAATAATCCAAAAAAAAGAGTGGTTTAATGTTCAAAAAATATCTGATGGGATGTTTGTTAATGAGTATACCAAAAAATTACGGGTATAAATTCCTTTTTCATTATAATAACTTATTATCAGTTGTCACTTTGTTAATATGTATTGGTTATAATATGACTTATATTTTATTTATAGGTAAAAATTCAATAACAATGAGTCCTACTTAGTCTCCCAATATGACCCAATTTGTAAAGTCCTTGGGAAGGAGCTTCTCATTCGAGTGCACGAGATGTGTTTGTGACCATTACCATCTAAGGTCCTTGGAATGCAAATGGGGATTGCAAGTGATGAAAGGTGGAGAGTAGGTAAATCACATGACTTCAAAGCCATTTATTTCATAGATTATTAATTATTTTATTTTTAAATATAAATATACAACATTGGTTAATTTTCAAAAATAATTCTCTTACAGGTTCTGGTAGTAGGATATAGAGATGGAGATGGAGAGGGTGACGAGAAGAGTTCATCATTGGCCAATAATTAGTAGGGAGGGTTTGTTCCTTTATTATAATGTCCAATTTGGGTATTTTTTTTTTATCTTTTTCTAGTATTTTAGAATTAATTGGGACAATGGGTGTCATATGTATGTGTTGTATAACCATGTGTCTATATGATGTGTTTCAATTGGATATGAAGATTGAAATTTCTTTATGATCACATATGATGATTAGTTTCTTCTATCCCTTTTACATATGGGTTGATCTGACTATTATATTCTAATATTTCAAAAAAAATTTCATGGTGACTTACTATCCAGGAACCATGTATTAGGTGGCCCTCTATGATTCAATTCATTGACATTGACAGCCAACTAAGCGTGTCTAGGAAAAAATTAACTAATTTCAAGGTAATATTTTAAGAAGGGTGCATTAATAATTTTCATAATAATAAATTTAAGTTAATATTCTAAATTGTGTTTTTTAGTGTGTTTATTATGGTAACAAATATATTTATAGTCTATTCATTGTTATAATATTTTCTTCATAACTATTGATACATTCTAAATAATTTATTTTTTTTAGATTAAACTTATTTTATTAATAATTCATGACATAATATGATGATTTATTTTATTTATATAAAATTATTTATTTTCATTTTGAATTTATGTTTAATTTGTGTTAATTAACAAAAAAATTGAAAAAATTCTTCTCAACCAATAATTATATTGATGATTTATTACTGTTAAAATAAAATATTTTAAAAAATAAATTTCCTTAGAGCTAGTTTTGGATTCTAAAGGTTCTTATGTCATATAATGTGTTAATTGAAACCTATAGTTTTAAAATAATGTTAAATAAATATAAAATTTCAGTATGAATTCATTTGATTAAACGTAATTCTAGAACTATATTAAATTATATTTATTATGAAAGTATGCTAAAATATGTAAAATTCTATTTATTCCATTTTAAGCATGATGATTTAATGTTTTTAAAACATTAATAAAATTTTATATGTGATTTATTATGAATTATAGGTTTTAAATTCAATTATGCTGTATGGAAGTGAAGCATGAAGTAATTATATGGTAATTATGAGATGAATTTAAAATTAAGATTTTATGTTAATAAATGTGATTATAGTATTTTAATTCACTAAAAATATGATAAATTTAATAAAAATATATTATGAGTGACCGTATGAAAATTTTAATTTAATTATGGTATAATACCTTGTTGTATTGATGAAAATTTCCTTGTTGGTTATGTATTAGTGTACATTGTTAATGATAGGATTCCCTTAAACTACTTGTTTGGTAATTGTGGTTATTGATTTATTATTATAAGGAAAATATCTGTAAAATTATTTATGATTATATCATTATTGATATATGTAGTATAATTATGATATGATATCGTGATGTAGATTCCATCAGTGAGGAGGAATGGATATCATGTTGAAATGTGTTCTAGTGGATGGTATGTTGAATAATGATACGAAAAGGAAGTATTGTTATGATGGGTAAAATTAAGGGACATGTTTTGATAATTAATGTGTTTTATTTTAGGATATGATGGTCTCTTTGTTTTTTTATAATTCATCTGATATTTACTAACCATAAGATTCGATGATGAATTATAAAAGTATTTAGCTTCATGTAGTGTATAATGAATCACGGAAACGCAAATGAAATTACATGGGTTGAGTTTCTTGAATTATTTAGGATGTATTTTATTTTCCTTGTACAAGTTGATGCATATATAAATAAACCGAAACTAATCTAATAGGAGGTCAAGATGAATTATTTGAGTTATGATTCATAGTGTTTGTGGATATGGAAGGTTATATGATCACTTAGAGTTCAAGCAAGGACATATGATTCGGCTTGGGTAGTTTTAGCTATCATAAAATCACTGAGTTCATTATTATTATTTTTATTATAATATAGTAGTGAATAATTAATACATATTTCCTAGGGTTTATTATGCTTCCGGTTCATTGAGGGGTTATTAGAAATGCTTTGGTTTCTCTCTATGGAGTGGTCCATATTTTGGAGGTATCCCCCATGGAGGTAATATTTCTATATGTTTTCTTGATTGGAAGAAGCGGTATTTAATTTGATCCTTTCCTTGTGAGTGTTGGATGCATGTTCATCATTTTTTAGAGGTATTTCCCTATAGTTTTTAATCATTAGAAATTCATTATTCTGTATTTGTTTATTATCAATGAATAAAATAATTTTATTGGTATCTAATGTAATATATAATGATTTCTCAAGCCTTTATTTTGTGTATTTTGGGTGTTGGGGGTCATGGGAGGAAGTTTGGTGGGAGAGTTATTTGAAAGGTATTGGTTCTATCTAAACTTTCAATTGAGAAATTTTATCATGTTGTGACCAAGTGTTTTTATCCATGGCCAATAAGGATATTACATACAATGAATTGTTGTGATGTGAGGAAAATGTCATTGGGTTTTGATGTTGTTCTATTCACCTAGTGGAAAATTATTTACGTCATAAGGAGTTCAATTAATGAATGGTGTTTAAGATATGATTTTTTGGATCCCTTATGTTTGGGAATATGAAATATATTAAATCATGAAAATGGTCATTACATCATGATTCATAAGTTCTATTTTCTTCGTCTTGTGTGAAATGTCATGAACCATGTGGGTTCTTTCATTATGGTTGTTTGGGGTGGATCATGAATAAGGTAGATAAACATGATCTAAAAAATTATTCTTGGAATTTTATTTTGGTGTCATGTAGGTAGTCATTAAACCATGATCATACTTGTTTATATTGAAATTTATATTGTTCATTGAGTTTTAAGGGGGGATTGTTAAGGGATTTCACCATGGACCTCAAAAATGTGTTATGATTAGAATCTTTATATCATTATTCTTTCAATAACACCATGATTCCATTCATTTGAATATTTATCATAAATTTGTGGAGTCCCCTAACCTTAGTTATTTCTTCCTTGTTTCATTAACAATATGATTCCAATCAGTGTTACTATTGTATTGTTCTAGATGCGAGTTCTAGGCTGTAAAACATTCAAGTTGTTTTTTTCATTTATGATATAGCAGCGGTTTAAAACATTTCTAGATATAGTTTTTTTTCGGTGGTTTAAACCACCAATATATTATGGTATTTTTTTGTCGGTGGTTAAAACTGCCGCTAAATATGAAAAAAATTGACTTTGTGGCAGTTTTATCCATATTAGTGGCGTTTTGTTTAATTAAATGGTTCAGAATTGAGCAGCAGTTTTAACCACCACTAGATTTAAATTATTTTTTTAAAGTGAAAGTCACCCCTAAAACTAAAAAATAGTTTCAATATACGTGTTCTATGACACATTCCAAAAACCGCTTCTAAATAGAAGGAACATCCGTGTTTTAATTTCGGACACCAATTTTAGACGTTGATTTTATGAAACTATTACAGGACCATCTAGCAGTTGTTTAAACTACATCCAGATAAAAAAACTATAGCTATATGGGCATTTTCTCAGGGAGATTATTTCAATATCCATAAAAAGTAATTGGGTCTCATAATCAACTCATTAATTCATCATATCTTCACTCATTGAAAATGAATGAATTTTATAATCATCACCTAAAATTAATCATATACCATCCAAAAAATAAGGATGATCAAATTGGACCATATCTATAGCGACCCTTACATTTCATACATGGTTAATACTTCAAAATTAAAGCATACTTATTACAACATATAACAAAACCATGAAAGGACCGTATAGGTATAGTGTCCTTAGAAACTGGAAAACATAAACAACTAGTTCATAAAGCATCTACACTGTCTCCCATTTATTTCATCATATCTATAGTCCCTTTTTGGAATATCTTACTTAATACCCTTCTTCCTGGCCTGGGGAAAGAAAACATACAAAAGGGTGAGCTCAAATTCTCAGTAAGGGTAAACAAAATAAATATCAATCACATCAAATTCATAAGAACATAACATTTTGGAAATCTTACCCTGCAAAAGAGATCATAATTTCATAACATGGGATGAATCATGGTAGTGAAATGTAATCCCAATAATCATAACATAAGACATGAAACTTTGTTTCATACACACATAATCATAGAGAATCATTTCTTATTAGTCAAGACGCATTGCCAAGACTATCTTAGTGGACAAAGTCCATTTCTGAACTGAGTTCACTCCTCGTTTCAGTCCAGTTTTACTGAACCGGTTTAAACTTCCGTTACAGCCATGTCTATCTCATGAGATATCAAATCATTACCCAATGCATTGGAGGGAGATATAGGTCCCACCCATCTCATAATGATACCATTCTTATGTGTTCCACAAAATCATAAATCATAAATCATTGCATAACCCATGTAATAAAAATGGGATTCTTAAACATCGTGACATCATAAAAATATTCATATAAGATAAATGAATTCCTAAAAATAATTCCATCACAAAATAATCAAATCAATGTAATAATAGGGATAGAAACAGATCCCTATATTATCTTATATGGAAAATAATTTTGATAAAACACTTGAACTCTATTCTTGAGGAAAATATCCTTTATACTACAAAAACATTTTCCTTTCTTAACATGTCATAAAATTTTAAACTAAAACTAGTTGATTAAAAATAAACATGAAAACTTGTAAATGAATATTCTTGGAAATAATTTTTTAAAAATCCATTCATGCCATATAAGTTAAAAAAACATTCTTCTCGTACTTTTGTCGGAAAAGTCAAAAAGTACCTTGTACGAAAAATGACAAAAGATTCCATTCATATCCTTTACTAAAAACTCACCGAAGGGTAAAATTGGATTTAAACAATTGTAGGTGGATGGAAACAATATTACATATTGAGGGAACATGGATGTGGATGGTAAAATACACCCCAGTTAATACTAAAGTAAAAACAATCTCGGATAAAAATGAGATTGTGATATTTTCCCTTACCTTAGGTCCGATTTGCTTTGTAAGTGTCCTAACCTCCTGTATAATGATTTAAATAATGTTGAATTATTCCAAAATCATACACATTGTTATGATATCATATATGGTCATATTCATAGCTTCTTATTAATAATATTTCATTACTACTTGTTATTCGGGTGTTTATTATGTTTTGTTCTTATGTGTGTTTTGTCGAATAAATTCTTATTCTTTTCTTTAGGTTATGGATACCTCCATTTCAGAATGGTATTAGTGTACTATATATCATATTTATTTATTCAATTCGTTTATATAATCATTATTCAATGAAGATCATGTAGAACGAATCGCATCACATCGTGGAGAGGGTATTCCGTACGTACGCACGAGCGATGATATCATTCCTATGATCGTGGAATTGTATTGGAGTGTATGTACACTATTTCAGTATCAATACCACTTTACATTAATCATATATAGTTATTTATTTGCACCATTATACCCATCCAAGTAAGGTGGTGATGGAAAATAGATTACACCACGGCGTGAAGACGGTATTCGGTACATACGCACGTGCGGTGATTTCATTTTCCATATGATGGATAGATGGTGAAATAGGGTTCTTTCATACTTATAATAACATATACGTATATGAGTGATACTGATGTTATTAATTCATAATGAAAAAACTAAACAAGAATAAGAAGTGGAAGAAGAAATAAAGTTTAAAGAATCGGTAATGGACATTACCTCTTCTTTGAAGCGCCTCTTTGAGACCTCCTCTTAGGGCACTAAAATTGGTCTTTGAAGAAGACTAGGACATCAAAGATGTTTCTATGGAAGTGGGGAAGTGAAATGGGCATGGATTGGCCGATCTTGAAGGCTCAAATTGGTGTGAGGAGGAGATGGAGGAGGTTCCCTTTTATAAGGGAGGAGAGGGGCACCTTTGGAAATATAAGAAATATTAGTTTATATTAAATCCCAACCCCACATAAAAACTTCCAAAATGACTCATATCCAAATATTAGATGATATAGGGTTGTAATCTCATCAACCAATAAAATTTAGACATGTTATGAATTTATTTTATACATTATCAACTTGATTTATCCTTATTTATTAATTTAATTTTATTTGTGGTAATAATACTCTAAATTTTAAATTATTATAAATAATTACATATGTGTTGTGAATTATAAATAATTTGACACTTTATGACATTTTCGACAATATAATTTTTAATTTATAATTTTTAAATATTTTTGTGATTTTTAAACAATTTTATAAAATGTTATGTTTATAAAATAACAATAGTGTCAACTTTGACACTATGCATTTATTTGAATTTAAATAAAAACTATACAGAAGATATGTTCAAACTGAAAGATTTAATAGATTTATAAAATGTCATATGTATCTATAAAATTAGTGGAGAACATTAAATAGTTCATATAATATTTAGTTTAATATTTTTAATACCATTTATTCGGTATTTTAATTAATAAAATAATTTCAACATCACTATTGTGTCATAATTAAGGATAATTATTAAATCCTTAAAAATTATAAATAAATTTCTATGATGTATATAATTGTATTATATTTCTTGAGACTATTCATGTTTGAATTATCATTAAGTTTATCACTAAATTAAAATTATTATACTTATAATATTTAAGAAAGTGACGTGTTGTCACATTCTTTGGTTTTAAAAATAATTAAATTATTTTCAAAGCCAAAAGTCCATTAAATGAATCTAATCCGACTCTTAGATGATATGGGTCTACTTTTAGTCATCCAATAGGATTTTTTCAGGTGTTAGGGTAATTTTATAATGTTATATTTACCCTTAATTACCCTATTTACCTTTAACTATGGTAAATAAAATTTACCGTAGTTACTATTCATAATTCCCAAAAATAAAAAGTAGCCTATTAACATTATTTGGACCCACTGATTCCAAATATGGAATCCATTTTTCAAAATTCAAAACATATAAGTTGCAGTGATTAATTTAAAATAAATCCCGTTGTTAAGAAAACGGGTTTTAGAAGGTAAAACATTGCCAAAGATTGAAATGTTTTTACCTATGAATTCAATGTGAAATTAATGCTAATGACATAAATTATATTAAATGGTAAAAATATATTACATTTATACTTTAAAACCATTCAATATTATAATTTAACCTTATAAATTATCTCAATGAAAAAAGTTGTTTTTAATTAAAAATTAGCGTATTTTTACTATTCATCAAAATATGAAAGTTATCAGAAAAATATAAAAAATTCATCCAAAGTAAATTTTTATACCCTGATTTAAAAGAAGAATTTTATTTTGTCAAATTAATCTTATAATCATGTCAAAAATATATTTAATGTGGGTGCGCCATCAAAAGGCGGCAAAACTGTATTTTTTGAAAAATAGTAATTGTACACGAAACTTTTATTTTGTTTTCTTACCATATTATAGAAAATGTGTAAGATGAATAATAATGTTATAAAATTAAAAATGTGGTTAATAATATTCATAACGGCTAGTTCATAATAATATATCGTTGTTTAGTGAAACCCGATATTGCGTACTATACACGCTATCGAGGAAGGTCGTGATTGCGTGTAATGCTAGCCAAGTCTGTATTGTGTGCTCTGAAAGATTCCTTTGGTGTTGAGTATAACATAATACATAAAAACTTTCTCATAAAATCTCAGGGTGTTACATTCTACCCCCCTTAAAATTAATTTCACCCTCGAAATTCGTCACTTCATTACAAACAGATGAGGATACCTCTCCCTCATCATATCCTCATGTTCCTATGTAGCTTCTTCTAATTGGTGGTTCCTCCATAAAACTTTCACCAAGTGAGAGGTCTTGTTCCGTAGGACTTTTTCGCTATGATCCAGAATCTATATCGGTTGTTCTTTATAAGAAAGGTCTTTCTCCAGCGGTACAACTCTTGAGCTAAGTACATGTGAAAGATATGGTATGTACTTTTTCAGGAGAGATACATGGAACACATCGTGAACTTAAGAGAGATTCGGTGGAAGCGCCAATCGGTAAGCTACCTTCCCAACACGATCCAGAATTTCAAAAGGACCGATATATCTAGGGCTCAATTTTCCCTTCTTTCCAAATCTCATGACCCTCTTCCAGGGAGATATTCGTATGAACACCTTATCACCCACTTCAAACTCTAGGTCTTTTCTTCAGTTGTCGGTATAACTTTTCTATCGACTATGATCTTCTCTTATGTGTTGTTGAATAGATCTGACCTTTTTTGCCATTTCATCAACAAGATCAGGTCCTAATAGCTTTCATTCCCCAACATCATCTCAACAAGTTGGAGTCCTACATTTCTTTCCATAGAGAGCTTCATAAGGAGCCATCTGAATACTAGAGTGAAAGCTATTATTATAATAAAATTACACCAAAGGTAGGTGTTGATCCCAACCACCTTTGAAATCTATAGAGCAAGCTCTCAACATATCTTCTAGTGTTTCAATTGTCCTCTCAGACTGACCATCTGTCTGAGATGATAAGTAGTGCTGAAACTCAACTATGTATCCAGAGTATGCTGAAGACTTCGCCAGAACTTTGAGGTAAACCTCGGATCCTGATCAGATATAATAGAAAGTGGTACTCCATGCAATCTTACCACTTCCATTACATATATCCTGACAAGCTGATCTAGAGAGAAATCCTATTTAATAGCAATGAAGTGTGCATACTTTGTAAGACGATCAATTATGACCCAGATAGAATTATTTCCTTTGGATGTTTTAGGTATTCCAGTGACAAAGTCCATAGTGATGTTTTCCCATTTCCATTCTAGTATGGGTAATGGTTGTAACATCCCCTTAGGCTTCTGTCTCTCTGCTTTAACTTTCTGACAAACCATGCATCGAGAGACATATTCAGAAACATCTCTTTTCATTCTATCCCACAAGAAGTACTCTTTCAGGTCCCTATACATCTTTGTGCTTCTAGGATAAATAGAGAATGAAGAACTATGATCCTCATCCAGCAGCTCGTTCTTTAATTCGGGGATGGGAGGAACACAAACCCGATTCTTGAACTTTATTATCCCATCACAATCAAGGTTGAATTCAGGAATATTTCTCACCTTCTTTTGTAACTCGACATATTCTTTGTGCGCCTCTTGAATCTTCACATGTATAGATGGTTGAACATTCATTTGAGAAAGATAATATTTCTCCCCTTCCATTAAAATTCAACGATCCATCCTTTGTAAATCCATAAATATTGGATCTTTTGTGATCCTCATCATGGATAAGCTAGCATGGTCTTGTCGACTTAATGTGTCTACTACCTTGTTTGTTTTCCCAGGGAGGTAATGAATTGAGTAGTCGTAATCCTTAATCATCTCCAACCATCTTCTTTGACGCATATTTAGCTCCTTTTGTGTGAAAATATACTTTAAACTTTTCTGATCAGTATAAATATCACACCTTTCACCATAAAGGAAATGCCTCCAAATATTTAATGCAAAGATTACCACAGCTAACTCCAAATCATGAGTTGGGTAATTTTGCTCATGGATTTTCAACTGTCGTGAGGCATAAGCTATCACCATATCATTTTGCATGAGAACACACCCCAGTCCCTTCTTGGATGCATCATTGTAGATCACAAACCTTTCTCCACTACAAGGAAGGTGCACTGGCTAACCTTCTTTTAAGCTCTTTGAAATTTTCTTCACATTCCTCCATCCAAAAAAACTTAACTCCTTTTCGACACAACTTGGTGAGTGGGTTAGATAACCTTGAAAAATCTTTCACAAAATGTCGGTAATATCCAGCCAAACCATGAAAACTTCGGATCTCAGTTACTGTTGTTGGTCTCGACTATCTTTCAATAACCTCTATTTTTGCTGGATCCATATATATCCCCTTTTTGAGAATATGTGACCCAAAAATGAAAATTTTTGAAGCCAAAATTCACACTTGGTAAATTTGGCATAAAGATTCTCCTTTCTTAGGGTCTTTAATACAGTTCTCAAGTGATCTTAATTTTCTTCCTTGCTCTTTGAATAGACAAGAATATCATCTATAAAGACTACAACAAACTGATCAAGATAGTCTTTAAAGACTCTATTCATAAGATCCATGAAGATATCATGGGCATTAGTAAGACCAAATGGCATCACTATAAATTCATAGTGTCCATACATTGTACAGAAATCAGTCTTTGGTATATCCTCCCATTTGACCCTTAATTGATGATACCCTGAACGAAGATCAATCTTGGAAAAGTATTGAACTCTGCGTGGTTGGTCAAATAGGTCATCAATGTGTGGGATATGATATTTGTTCTTGATAGTGATCTTGTTAAGGTCTCGATAATCAATGCAGAGTCTCATTGATCCATCTTTCTTCTTAACAAACAGAACAGGTGCTCCCCAAGGTGACGCACTAGGGAGTATGAATCCTTTATCAAGATTCTCTTGGAGTTTCTTCTTCAATTCCTGCAACTCAATTGGGGCCATTCTATAAGGTGTCTTTGAAATAGGCAAAGCACCTTTTACGAGTTCTATTGAAAACTCAACTTCACAATTTGGTGGAAGACCTGGAAATTCCTCCGGAAAGGCCTCATCAAATTCCCGTACAATGGTCATATTATTAATCGGGAGTTTCTCTCCAACCATTTGAGATAAATAACCTTCATTTAGTGGAATCAAGACCCATAATATAGATGAAATTTCAACTGGAAGGTTACGTTCATCCTTGCATCGATAGACGATAATAGATTGATCTGGAATATGAAATGTGACTTCCCTTATTTGGAAATTGATATGAGATCCATATAAAGAAATCCAATACATGCCAAGAATCACATCAAATTCCACTATAGGAAGCATCACAAGATTTTTAGGAAGCACTTTCCAACAAACTTCAATCGGAGAAGAATTGTAAACTTTTGATGCGACTGTTGTGCCATTAAGAGTTGTCACAACCAACTTAACATATAATTGTTGAGGTAATATGGTGATACCCTTAGAAAATTCTTCAGTAATAAAAGAGTGGGTGGATTCATAATCAAATAAAACATTTGCTACTTTAGAGTGGATGGTAAGTGTACCTCTCACCACTTCGTTGTCGTACTCCACATCACCGATAATAATTGCATGTGGCTTTCCTTTGTCTTTATCCTTAAGTGTTTTTTAATGTCGATCATCATCATCAACCCTAGTATTTGAGAATTGATTGGAATAATGCCCCATCTCCTTGCACTTGAAACACTGAAGTGTAGTAGGTTCATTCTGTGTATCCCTTATTTTGTTTTCATCATTAGACATCTTCTTCCCATTATTTCGATATTCAATTTCCCGATGACCTTCTTTTCCACACTTATAAAATTTGCTTGTCCCCTTATGAAAACTTCCTCCATGTTTCTTTCCACACTTTGAGAATAAGTGAAAACTCCTCTTCTTTTTAGTGTGGTCATTATATTTTACTTTATATTCCATTTTCCTTTTCTTATCAAACCCATGTGACTGATGGGTTACACCAATCTCCATCTCAACCTTGAGAGCACATCGAATAATTTCCTCGTAGAAATTGAAGTACCTTATGGCTAACACCCTTCGAAGACTTAGTTTTAAGCCACTAAAGAATAGATCGATCTTACTCTCAGGTTGGATAATAATTCCGGAAGCGTACCTTGCATGTCTTGTAAAATTTTCTTCGTAGGTACCAACAGATTCATCATCCTTTTTCTTCAATTAAATAAACTTTTTCTCCATCTATTTTCGAAGAATACGAGGGAAATACTTATTGAAAAATAAGTTCTTGAACTCGTCCAATTCCATGGACTCAGTTTCATCCCTTTTCCTTGTATTCTTAATAAGATTCCACCATTTATCAGCATCACCTTCCAAACTATACACTGCTAAGATGAATTTATCATGTTCAGAACATTGAAGAACTGAAAATATCTTTTCAGTGGTACTGATCCATTGTTCATCCACTAATGGATCAGAAGACCCGCTGAATGAAGGTGGACGTTGCCTCATGAAGGATTCGACAGAATTTTTCTCCTTCCTTTTCTCATTTGGAAGTCCTGCATGATTCATAGATTGAGAAAGTTGTGTGATCATTGATACAAGATTTTTCATTCCAGTTCCCATAACGTTTGGTTGCTCAGGGGGACAATCATTGCATTTCCCGCCGCATTCCGTATTAGCACAGTTTCTTCGGATTCCAGCCATTGACTAAAACCAAAAAGAATAGTGTGATCAACACTAATGATAATAGGAAAACCACATAATCAAGAATAAAATTTCACACTTGAGGTCTTATCATAGGTCGTTCATGGCCATTTCTAAAACACTAAGATTGTGTTCTATGCTTAGACATATCCTTAGGTTTCTTACTAAGGCTTTCACATCCTAGTTTCCAAAGGTTTACTATACCTTTCCTATGATAAAAACTATAGCGACCCTTACTTAACATACATGGTTAAAACTTGAAAATTGAAGCATACTTATTATAACATATAACAAAACCATGGAATGACCGTATAGGTATAGTGTCCTTAGAAACTAGGAAACATAAACAACTAGTTCATAAAAGCATCTACATTGTCTCCCATTTATTTCATCATATTGATTGTCCCTTTTTGGTATATCTTACTTAATACCCTTATTCTTGACTTGGGGAAAGAAAACATACAAAAGGGTGATCTCAAATGCTCAGTAAGGGTAAACAACAGAAATATCAATCACATCAAATTCATAAGAACATAACATTTTGGAGATCTTACCCTACAAAAGGGATCATAATTTCATAACATGGGATAAATCATGGTAGTGAAATGTAATCCCAATAATCATAACTTAAAACATGAAACATTGTGTCATACACACATAATAATAGAGAATCATTTCTTATTAATCAAGAATCATTTCCAAGACTATCTTAGTGGACAAAGTCCATTTCTGAACCGAGTTCACTCCTTGTTTCAGTCCTGTTTTACTGAACCGGTTTAACCTGCCGTTCAAGCCATGTCTATCTCATGAGATATAAAATCTTTAACCAATTAATTTGAGGGAGATATAGGTCCCAAACATCTCATAATGATACCATTCTTATGTGTGCCACAAAATCATAAATCATACATCATTGCATAACCCATGTAATAAAAATGGGATTCTTAAACATCGTGACATCATAACACAATTCATATAAGATAAATGAATTCATAAAAATAATCCCATCACAAAATAATCAAATCAATGTAATAATAGGGATAGAAACAGAACCCTATATTATCTTAGATGGAAAATAATTTTGATAAAACACTTGAACTCCATTATTGAGGAAAATATCCTTTCTACTTCAAAAACATTTTTCCTTTATAAACATGTCATGCAATTTTAAACTAAAAGAAGTTGATTAAAAATAAACATGAAAACATGTAAGTGAAGCTTCTTGGAAATAATTTTTTAAAAACCATTCATGTCATATAAGTTAAAAAAACATTCTTCTCATACTTTTGTAGAAAAAGTCAAAAAGTACCTCGTATGAAAAATGACAAAAGATTCCTTTAATATCCTTTACTAAAAACTCACCGAAGGGTAAAATCAGATTTAAAAAATTATAGGTGGATGGAAACAAAATTACATATTGAGGGAACATGGATTTGGATGATAAAATACACCCTAGTAAATACCAAAGTATAAACAATCTCGGATAAAAATGAGATTGTGATATTTTTTCTTACCTTAGGTCCGATTTGCTTCGTAAGTGTCTGAACCTCCTTTATAATGATTTAAATAATGTTATTGACTTATTCCAGAATCATAATTATTGTTATTATATCATATATGGTCATATTCATAGCTTCTTATTAGTAATATTTCATTACTAGTTATTCGGGTGTTTATTACTTTTTGTTCTTATGCATGTTTTGTCGAATAAATTCTTATTCTTCTCTTTAGGTTATAGATACCTCATTTTCAGAATGGTATTAGTGTAATATATATCATATTTATTCATTCAATTCATTTTTATAATCATTATTCAATGAAGATCATGTAGAACGAATCACATCACATCGTGGAGACGATATTCTGTACGTACGCACGAGCCATGATATCATTTCCATGATCGTGGAATTGTATTGGAGTGTATGTATACTATTTCAGTATCAATAACACTTTACAATAATCATATATAGTTATTTATTTTCACCATTATAACCATCCAAGTAAGGTGGTGATGGAAAATAGATTACACCACGGCGTGGAGACGGTATTCCGTACGTACGCGCGCACGGTGATTTCGTTTTCTGTAGGATGGATAGATGGTGAAATAGGGTTGTTTCATACTTATAATAACATATCAGTATATGAGTTATACTGATGTTATTAATTCATAATGAAAAAACTAATGAAGAAGAATTGGAAGAAGAAATAAAGTTGAAAGAATCGGTAATAGACATTACCTCTTCTTTGAAGCGCCTCTTTGAGACCTCCTCTTAAGGCACTACAATTGGTCTTTGAAAAAGACCAGGACCTCTAGGATGTTTCTAGGGAAGTGGGGAAGTGAAATTGGCAGGTATTGGACGATCTTGAAGGCTCAAATTGGTGTGAGGAGGAGAGGGAGGAGGTGCCCTTTTATAAGGGAGGAGAGGGGCACCTTTGGACGTATAAGAAATATTACTTTATATTAATTCCAACCCCCCTTAAAAACTTTCAAAATGACTCATATCCGAAGATTAGATGAGATAGGGTTGTAATCTTATCAAACAATAAAATTTAGACATGTTAGGAATTTATTTTAATCATTATCAACTTGATTTATCCTTATTTATCAATTTAATTCTATTTGTGGTAATAATACTCTAAATATTAAATTATTATAAATAATTACATATGATATGTCAATTTTCTATAATTTGACACTTTATGAAATTTTAGACCATATAAATTTTAATTTATAATTTTTAAATATTTTTGTGATTTTTAATCAATTTTATAATATGTTATTTTTATAAAATATCAATAGTGTCAATTTTGACACTATTCATTTATTTGAATTTAAATAAAATATACACAGAAGATATGTTTGAACTAAAAGCTTTAATAGATTCATAAAATTTGATATGTATCTAGAAAATTAGTGGATCACATTAAATAGTTCATATAATATTTATTTTAATATTTTTTAAACCATTTATTTGATATTATAATTAATAAAATAATTTCAACATCACTATTGTGTCATAATTAATGATAATTATTAAATCCCTAAAAATTCTAAATAAATTACTATGATGTAGATAATTGTTTTATCTTTCTGGAGATTATTAATTTTTGAATTTTCATTAATTTTATCACTATATTAAAATTATTATACTTATAATATTTAAGAAAGTCACATGTTGTCACATTCTTTGGTTTTAATAATAATTAAATTATTTTCATGGAAGAAAGTCCATTAAATGAATATAATCCGACCCTTAGCTGATATGGGTCTACTTTTATTCATCCAATAGGATTTTTGCAGGTGTTAGGGTAATTTTATAATTTTATATTTACCCTTAATTACCTGATTTACCTTTAATTATGGTAAATAAAATTTACCGTAGTTACTATTCATAATGCCCAAAAATAAAAAATTGTCTATTAACATAATTTGGACCCATTTATTCCTAATATGGAATCCATTTTTCAAAATTCAAAACATATAAGTTGCAGTAATTAATTTAAAATAAATCCCATTGTTAAGAAAACGGGTTTTAGAAGTTAAAACATTACCAAAGATTGAAATGTTTTTACCTATGAATTCAATGTGAAATTAATTCTAATGAAATAAATTATATTAAATGGTAAAAATATATTCTATTTATACTTTAAAACCATTCAATATTATAATTTAACCATATAAATTATCTCAATGAAAAAAGTTGTTTTTAATTAAAAATTAGCGTATTTTTACTACTCATCAAAATATGAAAGTTATCAGAAAAATATCAAAAATTTATCCAAAGTAATTTTTTATACCCTGATTAAAAAGAATAATTTTATTTTGTCAAATTAAACTTATAATCACGTCAAAAACTAGATTAAATGTGGGTGCGCCATCAAAAGGCGGCAAAACTGCATTTTTTAAAAAATACTAATTTAAAAGAAAATTTTATTTTGTTCTCTTACCATGTTCTAGAAAATGTGTAAGATGAATAATAATGTTATAAAATTCAAAATGTAGTTAATAATATTCATAACGGCTAGTTCATAATAATAAATCGTTGTTTAGTGAAACCCGGTATTGCGTACTATGCACGCTATTGAGGAAGGTCACGATTGTGTGTAATTCAATCCAAGTCTGTATTGTGTGCTGTGAAAGATTCCTTTGGTGTTGCATATAACATAAGACATAAAAATATTTCTCATAAAATCTCATGGTGTTACATTCTACCCCCCTTAAAATGAATTTCACCCTCGAAATTCGTCACTTCATCACAAACAGATGAGGATACCTCTCCCTCATCATATCCTCAAGTTCCCATGTAGCTTCTTCTAATTGGTGGTTCCTCTATAAAACTTTCACCAAGCGAGTGGTCTTGGTCCATAATACTTTTTCGCTACGATCCAGAATCTCTATCGGTTGTTCTTCATAAGAAAGATCTTGCTCTAGTGGTACAACTTCTGAGCTGAGTACATGTGAAGGATCATGTATGTACTTTCTCAGGAGAGATAAATGCAACACATCGTGAACTTGAGAGAGATTCGGTGGAAGCGCCAATCGGTAAGCTACCTTCCCAACACGATCCAGAATTTCAAAAGGACCGATATATCTAGGGATCAACTTTCCCTTCATTCCAAATCTCATGACCCTCTTCTAGGGAGATATTTGTAAGAACAATTTATCACCCACTTCAAACTCTAGGTCTTTTTTTCAGTTATCGGCATAACTTTTCTGTCGACTCTGAGATGCTCTTATATGTTTTTGAATATATCTAACCTTTTCTGCCATTTCATCTACAAGATCAGGTCCTAATAGCTTTCTTTCCCCAACTTCATCCCAGCAAGTTGGAGTCCTGCATTTCTTTCCAAAGAGAGCTTCATAAGGAGCCATCTGAATACTGGAGTGAAATCTATTATTATAAGAAAATTACACCAAAGGTAGGTGTTGATCCCAACCACCTTTGAAATCTATAGTGTAAGATCTCAACATATCTTCTAGTGTTTGAATTTTCCTCTCAGACTGACCGTCTATCTGAGGATGATAAGCAGTGATGAAACTCAACTCTGTATCCAGAGTATGCTGTAGACTTCGCCAGAACTTTGAGGTAAACCTCGGATCCCGATCAGATATAATAGAAAGTGGTACTCCATGCAATCTTACCACTTCCTTTACAAATATCCTGGCAAGCTGATCTATAGAAATCCTCTCTAATAGCAATGATGTGTGCATACTTTGTAGGATGATCAATTATGACCTAGATAGAATTATTTCCTTTGGATGTTTTAGGAAGTCCAGTGACAAAGTCCATAAAGATGTTTTCCCATTTCAATTCCGGTATGGGTAATGGTTGTAACATCTCCTTAGGATTCTGTATCTCAACTTTAACTTTCTGACAAACCAAGCATCGAGAGACATATTCAGCAACATCTCTTTTCATGCCATCCCACCAGAAGTACTCTTTCAGATCCTTATATATCTTCATGCTTCCAGGATGAATAGAGAATGAAAAACTATGAGATTCATCCAGCATCTCCTTCTTTAATTCGGAGATGGGAGGAACACAAACCCAATTCCTGAACTTTATTATCCCATCACAATCAAGGTTGAATTCAGGAACATTTCTCACCTTCTTTTGTAACTCCACATCTTCTTTCTGTGCCTCTTGAATCTTCACATGTATAGATGGTTGAACATTCATTTGAGAAAGATAATATTTCTCCCCTTCCATTAAAATTCCAAGATCCATCCTTTTTAAATCCATAAATATTGGAACTTTTGTGATCCTCATCATGGATAAGCTAGCATGGTCTTGTCGATTTAATGCGTCTGCTACCTTGTTTTCTTTCCCAGGGTGGTAATGAATTGAGCAGTCGTAATCCTTAATCAGGTCCAACCATCTTCTTTGACACATATTTAGCTCCTTTTGTGTGAAAATATACTTTAATATTTTATGATCAGTATAAATATCACACCGTTCACCATAAAGGCAATGCCTCCAAATCTTCAATGCAAAGATTACCGTAGCTAACTCCAAATCATGAGTTGGGTAATTTTGCTCATGGATTTTCAACTGTCCTGAGGCATAAACTATCACCATATCATTTTTCATGAGAACACACCCCAGTCCCTTATTGGATGCATCATTGTAGATCACAAACCATTCTTCACTGCAAGGTAGTGTGAGCACAGGTGCACTGGATAACCTTATTTTAAGCTCTTTCAAATTTTCTTCACATTCCTCCATCCAAACAAACTTAACTCCTTTTCGAGTCAACTTGGTGAATGGGTTAGATAACCTTGAAAAATCTTTCACAAAATGTCGATAATATCCAGCCAAACCAAGAAAACTTTGGATCTCAGTTATTGTTGTTGGTCTCGAACATCTTTCGATAACCTTTGTTTTTTCTGGATCCACAGATATCCCCTCTTTTGAGATTATGTGACCCAAAAATGCAAATTTTTGAAGCCAAAATTCGCACTTGGTAAATTTGGCATAAAGGTTCTCCTTTATTAGGGTATTTAATACAGTTCTCAAGTGATCTTCATGTTCTTACTTGCAATTTTAATAGACAAGAATATCGTCTATAAAGACTACCACAAACTGATCAACATAGTCTCTAAAGACTCTATTCATCAGATCCATGAAGATAGCATGGGCATTAGTAAGACCAAATGGCATCACTATAAATTCATAGTCTCCATACCTTGTACGGAAAGTTGTCTTTGGTATATCCTCCCTTTTGACCCTTAATTGATGATACCCTGAATGAAGATCAATCTTGGAAAAGTATTGAGCTCCGTGTAGTTGGTCAAATAGGTCATCAATGCGTGGGAGAAGATATTTGTTTTTGATAGTGATCTTTTTAAGGTCTCGATAATCAATTCAGAGTCTCATTGATCCATCTTTCTTCTTAACAAACAGAATAGGTGCTCCCCAAGGTGACGCACTAGGGCGTATGAATCCTTTACCAAGATTCTCTTCGAGTTGCTTCTTCAATTCATGCAACTCAATTGGGGCTATTCTATAAGGTGTCTTTGAAATAGACAAAAAACCTTGTACGAGTTCTATTTAAAACTCAACTTCACAATTTGGTGGAAGACCTGGCAATTCCTCCGGAAAGACCTCATCAAATTCCCGTACAATGGGAATATTATTAATTGTGAGTTTCTCTCCAACTATTTGAGATAAATAACCTTCATTTAGTGGAATCAAAACCCATCAGATAGAAGAAATTTCTTCTGGATGGTTATGTTCATCCTTGCATCGATAGACGATCATTGATTGATCTAGAATATGAAATGTGACTTCCCTTCTTTGGAAATTGATATGAGCTCCATATAAAGAAAGCCAATCCATGCCAAGAATCGCATCAAATTCCAATATAGGAAGCATCACAAGATTTTCAAGAAGCACTGTCCCACAAACATCAATCGGAGAAGAATTTTAAACTTTTGATGCGACTGTTGTGCCATTAAGAGTTTTCATAGCCAACTCAACATCTAATTGTTGAGGTAATATGATGATACCCTTAGAAAATTCTTCATTAATATAAGATTGGTTGGATCCAGAATCAAATAAAACATTTTCTACTTTAGAGTGGACGGTAAGTGTAACTCTCGCCACTTCGTTGTCGTACTCCACATCGCTGATAGTAATTGCATGTGACATTCCTTTGTCTTCAGACTTAAGAGTTTTTTGGCGTCGATCATCATCATCAACCCTAGGATTTGGGCATTGATTGGCATAATGACCCATCTCCTTGAACTTGAAACACTGAAGTGTAGTAGGTTCATTCTGTGTATCCCTTCCTTTCTTGCATCATTAGACATCTTCTTCCCATTATTTCGGCATTCAATTTCCCGATGACCTTCTTTTCCACACTTATAACATTTGCTTGTCCCCTTAAGAAAATTTCCTCCATGTTTCATTCCACACTTTTAGAATAAGGGAAAACTCATCTTCTATTCATTGTGGTCATTAGATTTTCCTTTAAATTCCATTTTCCTCTTCTTATCAAACCCATGTGACTGATGGGTTACACCAATCTCCATCTCAACCTTGAGAGCACATCGAATAATTTCCTCATAGCTATCGAAGTCCCTTATAGTTAACGCCTTTCGAAGACTTGGTTTTAAGACACTAAAGAATCGATCGATCTTTCTCTCAGGTTGGATAATAATTCTGAAAGCGTACCTTGCATGTCTTGTAAAATTTTCCTTATAGGTACCAACAGATTCATCACGCTTTTGCTTCAGTTCAAGAAACTCCTTCTCCATCTTTTTTCGAATAATATGAGGGAAATACTTATTGAAAAATAAGTTCTTCAACTTGTCTCTTTCCATGGACTCAATTTCATCACTTTGCCTTGTATTCTTAATAAGATTCCACCATTTATCCACATCACCTTCCAAACGATACACTGCTAAGATGAATTTATCATGTTCAGAACATTGAAGAACAGAAAATATCTTTTCAGTGGTACTGATCCATTGTTCAGCCACTAATGGATCAGAAGACCCGCTGAATGAAGGTGGACGCTGCCTCATGAAGGATTCGACAGAATGTTGCTCCTTCCTTTTCTCATTTGGAAGTCCTGCATGATTCATATCTTGAGAAAGTTGTGTGAGCATGGCTACAAGATTTTTCATTCCATCTCCCATAACGTTTGGTTGCTCAAGGGGACAATCATTGCATTTCCCGTCGCATTCCGCATTAACACGGTTTCTTCGGGTTCCAGCCATTGAATAAAACCAAAAATAATAGTGTGAGCAACACTAATGATAATAGGAAAACCACATAATCAAGAATAAAATTTCACACTTAAGGTCTTGTCATAGGTCGTTCATGGCTATTTCTAAAACACTAAGATTGTGGTCTATGCTTAGACATATATTTAGGTTTCTTACTAAGGCATTCACATCCTAGTTTCCAAAGGTTTACCATACCTTTCCTATGATACCAACTATAGCGACTCTTACTTTACATACATGGTTAAAACATAAAAATTAAAGCATACTTATTACAACATAAAACAAAACCATGAAAGGACCGTATATGTATAGTGTTCTTAGAAACTGGGAAACATAAACAACTAGTTCATAAAAGCATCTACACTGTCTCCCATTTATTTCATCATATAGATAGTCCCTTTTTGGCATATATTACATAATACCCTTCTTCCTGAATTGGGGAAAGAAAACATACAAAAGGGTGATCTCAAATGCTCAGTGAGGGTAAGCAAAAGAAATATCAATCACATCAAATTCAAAAGAACATAACATTTTGGAAATCTTACCCTGCAAAAGAGATCATAATTTCATAACATGGGATAAATCATGGTAGTGAAATTTAATCCAAATAATCATAACTTAAAACATGAAAAATTGTGGCATACACACATAATCATAGAGAATAATTTCTTATTAGTCAAGACTCATTTCCAAGACTATCTTAGTGGACATAGTCTATTTTTGAACCGAGTTCACTCCTTGTTTCAGTGCTGTTTTATTGAACCGGTTTAACCTGCCGTTCCAGCCATGTCTATCTCATGAGATATAAAATATTTACCCAATGCATTGGAGGGAGATATGGGTCCCACCAATCTCATTATGATACCATTCTTATGTGTTCCACAAAATCATAAATCATACATCATTGCATAACCCATGTAATAAAAATGGGATTCATAAACATCGTGACATCATAAAACAGTTCATATAAGATAAATGAATTCATAAAAATTATTCCATCACAAAATAATGAAATCAATGTAATAATAGGGATAGAAACAGAACCCTATATTATCTTAGATGGAAAATAATTTTGATAAAACACTTGAACTCCATTCTTGACGAAAATATCCTTTCTACTTCAAAAACATTTTTCCTTTCTTAACATGTCATACAATATTAAACTTAAAGAAGATGATTAAAAATAAAAATGAAAACATGTAAATGAAGCTTCTTGGAAATAATGTTTTAAAAACCATTCATGTCATATAAGTTAAAAAAACATTCTTCTCGTACTTTTATCGAAAAAGTCAAAAATTACCTCGTACGAAAAACGACAAAAGATTCCTTTCATATCCTTTACTAAAAACTCACCGAAGGGTAAAATCGGATTTAAACAATTGTAGGTGGATGGAAACAATATTACATATGGAGGTAACATGGATTTGGATGATAAAATACATCCCAGTAAATACCAAAGTATAAACAATCTCTGATAAAAATGAGATTGTGATATTTATTCTTACCTTAGGTCTGATTTGCTTCGTAAGTGTCCGAACCTCCATTATAATGATTTAAATAATGTTATTTACTTATTCCAGAATCATACTTATTGTTATGATATCATATATGGTCATATTCATAGCTTCTTATTAGTAATATTTCATTACTACTTGTTATTCGGGTGTTTATTACTTTTTGTTCTTATGCATGTTTTGTCGAATAAATTATTATTCTTCTCTTTAGGTTATAGATACCTCCTTTTCAGAATGGTATTAGTGTACTATATATCATATTTATTCATTCAATTCATTTATATAATCATTATTCAATGAAGATCATGTAGAACGAATCGCATCACATCGTGGAGACGGTATTCCGTATGTACGCACGAGAAATGATATCATTCCCATGATCGTGGAATTGTATTGGAGGGTATGTATACTATTTAAGTATCAATAACACTTTACAATAATCATATATAGTTATTTATTTGCACCATTATACCCATCCAAGTAAGGAGGTGATGGAAAATAGATTACACCACGACGTGGAGACGGTATTCCGTACGTACGCACGCGTGGTGATTTCGTTTTCCGTAGGATGGATAGATGGTGAAATAGGGTTGTTTCATAATTATAATAACATATCAGTATATGAGTGATACTGATGTTATTAATTCATAATGAAACAAGTAAAGAAGAATAAGTGTAAGAAGAAATAAAGTTGAAAGAATCAGTAAGGGACATTACCTCTTCTTTGAAGCGCCTCTTTGAGACCACCTCTTAGGGCACTAAAATTGGTCTTTGAAGAATACCAGGACCTCTAGGATGTTTCTAGGGAAGTGGGGAAGTGAAATGGTCAGGTATTGGCCGAGAGTGAAGGCTCAAATTTGTGTGAGGAGGAGAGGGAGGAGGTTCCCTTTTATAAGGGAGGAGAGGGGCACCTTTGGAAGTATAAGAAATATTAGATTATATTAAATCCCACCCCCACTTAAAAACTTCCAAAAAGACTCATATTCAAAGATTAGATGAGATAGAGTTGTAATATAATCAACCAATAAAATTTAGACATGTTAGGAATTTATTTTAAACATTATCAACTTGATTTATCCTTATTTATTAATTTAATTCTATTTGTGGTAATAATACTCTAAATTTAAAATTATTATAAATAATTACATATCTATTGTGAATTTTCCATAATTTGACACTTTATGACATTGAATACCATATAAATTTTAATTTATAAATTTTAAATATTTTTGTGATTTTTAAACAAATTTATAATATGTTATTTTTATAAAATAACAATAGTGTCAATTTTGACACTATTCATTTATTTGAATTTAAATAAAATATATACAGAAGATATGTTCAAACTAAAAGCTTTAATAGATTTATAAAATGTCATATGTATCTATAAATTTAGAGGAGCACATTAAATAGTTCATATGATATTTATTTTAATATTTTTAAAACCATTTATTTTATATTTTAATTAATAAAATAATTTCAACATCACTATTGTGTCATAATTAATGACAATTATTTAATCCCTAAAAATTATAAATAAATTTGTATGATGTATATAATTGTATTATATTTCTGGATACTATTAATTTTCGAATTTTCATTAAGTTTATCACTAAATTAAAATTATTATACTTATAAGATTTAAGAAAGTGACATTATGTCACATTCTTTGGTTTTAATAATAATTAAATTATATTCATGGAAAAAAGTCCATTAAATGAATCTAGTATGACCCTTAGGTGATATGGGTCGACTTTTAGTCATAAAATAGGATTTTGGTAGGTGTTAGGGTAATTTTATAATCTTATATTTACCCTTAATCACCCAATTTACCTTTAACTATGGTAAATAAAATTTACCGTAGTTACTATTCATAATGCCCAAAAATAAAATGTAGACTATTAAAATAATTTGGACCCACTGATTCCAAATATGGAATCCATTTTTCAAAATTCAAAACATATAAGTTGCAGTAATTAATTTAAAATAAATCCCACTATTAAGAAAACAGGTTTTAGAAGTTAAAACATTGTCAAAGATTGAAATGTTTTTACCTATGAATTAAATTTGAAATTAATTCTAATGACATACATTATATTAAATAGTTAAAATATATTCTATTTATACTTAAAAACCATTCAATATTATAATTTAACCATATAAATTATCTCAATGAAAAAAGTTGTTTTTATTTAAAAATTTGTGTATTTTTACAATTCATCAAAATATGAAAGTTATCAGAAAAATATCAAAAATTTATCCAAAGTAAATTTTTATACCTTGATTCAAAAGAAGAATTTTATTTTGTCAAATTAAACTTATAATCATTTCAAAAACTAGATTTAATGTGGGTGCGCCATCAAAAGGTGGGAAAACTACATTTTTTGAAAAATATTTATTTTACCCGAAAAATTTATTTTGTTCTCTTACCATATTATAGAAAATGTGTAAGATGAATAATAATGTTATAAAATTCAAAATGTAGTTAATACTATTCATAAAAGCTAGTTCATAATAATATATTGTTGTTTAGTGAAACCCGGTATTGTGTACTACACACGCTATCGAGGAAGGTCGTGATTGCGTGTAATGCATGCCAAGTCCGTATTGTGTGCTGTGAAAGATTCCTTTGGTGTTTCATATAACATAAGACATAATAAAATTTCTCATAAAATCTCAGGGTGTTACAATATCCCCTTTAAATCATAAGTAAAATCAATGAAAGTCATCAGAGATGCAAAATTATTTTGAAGGATAAATTCATATTATTTTTTATGAAATCATTCATGAAAATTTTAAAATCGTATCTCAAATCTGAAATTTTACAAAAAAAATTAAAATACATTTTGTTAAAAATAACCTTCGAAACTTATGAAGGAATCTTGAAATAACTGACAGGTTATGACAGAAGCAATTTTTTTTACTTCCATACATGTTAAAAAATGATTCCATCCACATTTTGTAAAATACAAAAGGGGATATTTTTTCAAAATTAAATGAAGATTCTCTTTAAACTAGTTCTTAAAAAAGTTCATCATGGATATATTTTTTTAAAAAAAATTATATAATATAAAAAAACCTTCTTTAAATCGTATTTAAAAAGTATGGATATGCATGAAAAATGGTTTTAGACTGAAGAGAGAATACAAAATCATTTTTTCAATAACATTATTTTTGGTCTATTTAATTCATTAAGAGAGGAAAATGAATTGAATAAATGAATTCTATATAAAATAATAATAATAAATGAAAATTATTTAATTTTATGAGAGGCAGTAAATAATATCTCATTATTATATGCATATCGTAAAAATTCATGTTAAACAATGAGATTGTAAGATTAAACTGTTACGACTTCAGTATATTTTGTATCATAATCGAAGTGAATGAAATCAAATTATATGGATATTGATAACATATAACTATCATGATATTGATCATAAAATATAAAAATTTCTAGTATATAAACCACACCAAAGAAAAACATTGTGCAGATGGAATTATTGCAACAAAAATAAAAGTGTGACTAAAATCCCTTACCACATTTGAAAAACTGTAATCCCAAAAAAAAATTATAATAAATTCAAATTAATATTTTAATACCATTAATATATTGATAATAATGACATAACATTCCAATGAGGCATTATATACACCACAACAAAATGTGTGGTGAATTTGGCATAAGTCTCCTTGAAATAAAAGTTATACTAAAAATCCCTTACCTCAAGTATCGAATTCCATCATAAAAAATAAAATATCATGTATAATAAATATATATTTATTATAAATATATTAACAAACCATAACTATTTATATCACTCCATATTTGATTTAATTATGACATTTTATTACATGTTTATCAATAATTTCATCTTGAAATTATTTCTCTAGTACTAACTACTTTGTTTTTCATATATATTTTGGTTTGGTATTTTTTCCAATTACATTGATAATTATTCCAACATATCAAGAATTTTATAAATGATATATATGTCATATATATTCATTATATATTAATTTATTGCAATCCAATAGAGTTAGACATGTAGAATTAATTTCACAATTCATGGAGTCAATAGACCCTTTGTACACATGGATATTGTTTCCACATTCTTGGTGAATAAAAAATTAAGTAAATAATATATAACCATTAAAGAGAAATTATTATGTTTTATATATCATATATATTCATTAAATTTATCCTTATTACTTTCTATGTAAATCATATGTGGAAATCGAATCACATTACTTTGTGAGGCGGTAGTTCATCGTAAATAAGAGAAACATTATTATATTTTTTGGGAATGTAATGTAATAAGATATATGTGAAATTATAAATTTCATTGTTTAATTATTTGAAAAAATATTTTATAAAAATATTAAATTCATCATTGTATTTAACTGTGAGAGGATGTTATAGAAAATGAATTACATCGGTTCGTGAGACTGTAGTCCGCCATATTCATGATCCACAGTTTAATTTCTGATTTGATGGAAGATGAGATGGATATAGGTTAGTATATAAGTATAGTAAAATATCAGTATATTTTAGATAATTTTGTTATTATAATTCAATTAATTACAATTTAATTAATTTGGTAGGATAAAAAATAATGAGTTTGTTGATTAAAATTACATTCGCATAGAACAACCACTTTTGGATGTCTTATCAAGGACCATGGGGTTGATTTTTAGGGACAACCATAATACTTCTAACATGGATAATTATATTGGGTAGGTATTTGGGGGGGGGGGGGTAGGGTTTAGTGAAATATCATAAGATTGATGAATTGATGGTAGGATGTTTCTTTTTATAATTGAAGAGGAGTGACATTTTTTCAAATACCAAAAACTATTAAATAATGGGAAGTCACTCTCACCAAAAGTAACATAAAAATTATAATTAAATTATTAGAGGGAATATGTGGTTCATTAAAAAATCCACAAAAGAAAAACATGTTTTTAACTTTTTTTACATTAGACTTTACATTTAATTAATTTTTACATTTGTGTTTTCACCACGATAACTAGTATTTTTAATTAACTTAGTGATTTATTCATTAATCCTAAATATAATATGGTTCTTATTAGATAATTTAGACCCAAAAATTTTATATTTTAAATATAAATCATTAATTAATAACTGTTTTTGTGAGGAAAAATTAATTTCAACATAGGTACATGTAACGCACAAGTCTCCTTTTAGCCTTAACCATAGAAATTAATATCTGATGTCTGTATAATTCATTATAAATAAAAATGTAAAAGATATTATTAAATAATATTAATTATTATTATTTGAAATATTTTATCCATTTTACTAAATTCAATTCATATAAGTATTAGTATTTAATTTAAAATCAAACCTACAGATGCGACGAAATAATTGTTTTTCTATAGAAAAAAACCATCAAAATTACAATTTTTAATATATAATAATTTAATATTAAATTTATTAAAATGTTATAAAGTATATTCAAAATAATATTATTTAACTAATTTTTCTTTTTTTTGAAACATGTTTTAAAATTTTAAATACTTTATATAAAATGGAAATTTTTAAATAAATTCTCCATTTATTTAATATTAATCAAAAAATTAACTATTATAAAAATTATAAAAAAAATATAATATAATATAATTTTGGTGTCTAGTTTTTAAAAATAAGTTTATTTTCAAAAGTAAATTTTTAAATAGTTTAAAAATTAATTTAAAATAATTTGAATATTGTGATTTCACTATTTTTTATAGAAAACTTTATTTTTAACTGTAAAATTGGATTTGTTTTCTCAATACTAAAGAATATTCGATAAAAGATAAATTTTATATTTAAATATATATTATATATATTTTATTAATATCATTTTACAATAGTGATTAATTAAAATTATTTTGATAAAAACACGTTAGGCACATTGAAACAATTTTTCGAAAAAAAAGAGTAATTTTACAATCAATTTTTTTTTATTTTCATAAACAACTGTTTGATAGAAAATGATTTTATTCTATAAATTATTAATCTATATAATTTTTATAAATTATTTTTTTTGTATTTATACCTTTAAATCCCTATGAGACAATAAATGTGATATTAAATAATAAGATTGTAGTAGTTTATCAAGATTCGTTTGAACTTGGTGTTGTGTGTAATACAAGCTTTTAGAGAAATTAAATTTACTTGAAAATAATATTTCATAAAATCTCAGGGTGTTATAATTATACTTCTACTATATATTCTTTTTTTGAAAATTATGGAATTTCATATCTGTGTAAGTGATATTTTTAGGTATTTTTATACGAGTAATTTTCCCAAATGTATGAGTCATTTACACTTTTTGCTATAAAATGGATTACAAAATTTTTTATTAACATTAACATGAACAATTGGAAATATAAAAACCCATCAAGAGATAGTTAACTAATCATAAAATGTTATTCCATGCATATGTGAGCATGGAGGAGGCCACTGTTTGACTCTGCTTAATTAGAATGAAAGCATCATAGGGGACACTCGGCTATGTAATCAACTGTCATAAATGGTGACATTATTGAATTTATAAGAAAGGTGGATTCATGATATTTGAATATATATTATTTTCTGTATTGTGGGTCATGAAGCATATTAATTAGGTGATAATAGTTAATTATGGGTGTGTAAATATAGTGCATCCCTAATCATTTGAATCATAAGTTTGAACATTTAAAAATGAAATCGTTTTAGTTTTCTTCCCCATAAATGGGGGATTATACCAGATATCTTTCAATTTTCATGCATGCATCAGTAAATAATAATCCATTAATGTTGATCAAGATCACAATATCCACCATTTTGAGGTAAAAACAAAAATGGGAGAACATCTAGAATATATCCCCCCACTATCAAGGCTATAAGAATCCAAAACAACAATTCCATGATAAATATAGCTTTATAAACCCTCAATGATATACAATACTTCATAAAACACTACTTCTAATCCAAAATAGAACTACTTAATATATATCAATTTTCCCCTAAAATGAATCATTTTAAATCCCATGATCAAAATTATTGTATGAAAAAAGAGATGAAAACATTTACTTGGATATCTATGTTGAAAAAGAAAAAGTTATTCATGAATAAAGGATAAAAGGAATAATTTCCATGTGCGTGTCATGTTATGGAGGCTATGTTTTGCGGATAATAAAACAAATTATCTCTAAGATTATAAGAAGAAAGTATTCATATTTTTTTTCCATCGAGATCCTCATATGACATGGAATGAGTATATTTATATAAATAACCAAACCAAGAGAATGGATATTGCTTATAAATATTTACAAGGATAATGATTGTTGGGATTATCAGAGTTAATTAGCATATGATGATTTTTGGAGTATTTTTCTACATTGGATTCTATTTCATGTTTTATTCTAAATTTCATTTATTTTCACTATATCTCACACTTTTTTTGTTTTTGTTAAATTGTTACATTCGCTCTCACATTTCTCTTTTTATATATCTTCTCTATCATTATCCATCTTCTAAATGGTCTCTAAAATTATAGATGGTGAGGGGATGGACCAAAGAATATTTAGGGGATTTATCCAAAGTTAGACTCAAGCCTCTTTGCATTCCTGTTTAAAGTTTCCTATATTTATTCAGTTATGTTGAAGACTATTAGTATTGGGGAAAGGTTACAACAAGCCCTCAATAGTGTTTTTTAGGTGTACCTTATTATTCTGAACTATTTATCTTCCCTCTATGATAAAAAGTTATATGATGGATCATTTGTGATCTAGAGATGACTGGGAACAATTACAGACTATAAATCTTAGTTAGAGGCGTCTCTTGATTAAAAATACCATTACAATTTTGACCAATGAGGTGGTGGATGTGAAATATAAATAATGATTTCTATGAAAATTATATACTAAAAAATGGGGTAGAATAGAATGATCATATATATAATCAAGTGTGATAAATATAATGGTATTAGACAGTAGGAGATTCAACAAAATTTAAAAAAAGTGTTTCCATTGGGAGTACATCCTTTATATATAAAAAATCATGTTTTCTGTATTGAATTATTAAAGGTATATTTTATATTCCACAATCAATCCATTATATTTTTACTCATTTATTGTATTAAAAAAACACATAAAATGCAGTAAGTTATTAGGAGTAGTGATTTATTGACTATAAATAATTTTTATATATATTACCCAAATCGTCTTTTATACTACACTATGAAATAGAAAAAATATTTTATGTAACCTATGATTGGTGTCCTCCATATTGACGATTCATTATTCTATGAAATAAACAGACCTGATCTATTAATATATTATGTTTCATTTATCTAGATGAAGGGAACAATACATGACCCTCATCTCATTAGTTGTGCACATTAGATTTTAATAATCTATGTATGGTCATGAATATCATTACCTTAATTAAATCAATGGACTAGTGTCTTATCATATCATATAAGTATAAAAATATCACTATGATAAAGCTAAAACCTATTAATTGATTATCAATATAACCAAAAACCCCATAATTATATAATTTTCAAGGCTTGTATATGAAAGGTATCAATGTATGATATTTCTCATTCTAGGTATCTCAACATCCACAAGTAATAGGGATTGATAGTACCAAAACATCCAAATGTATATTAAAGGCTACAAAAATCCCATGGGATATTATTTTTATGTTTATTCCATGTAATAAGTATCATATCATTATATCATAAAATAATTCCTATAATCTAACATATAATAGTTTATATCAAATAAAAAACTTTAATCATTTTAACCTTAACATATCATTACAAACCATAATACTCCATGATAATAATTTATTAGGTAATATCAAAGTATTAAATTGATGGATATTATCATTTTAATGTTCATGTAAAATATTTTATAGTATGCATGAATGAATGATAAATTGATATTTCCATTATTATAAAATTATCATACATTTATAACCATTTCATTAACTATCTTATGTGCCTAATACTAATAGATTCAATATGACCCTGATTCTTTTCCTATAGTAATGGTTTCTTCAATGGATCTACAATATTGTAATATATAGACACCCAATTGATATTAATATCACCCCTCTTAATTAACCCTTATATGAGATTGTATTTGATAGGATGTTATTGGACCTTCAGTGAGATAACTGATCCATGGACATAGCAGTGGATCTATTATTATCCTAGTAATAAATCATTAATCATTCATTCTTAAAACCAACCACATGTTTAGAAAAAAACATCTTGATCCCCTAAGCTTCCTTTAAGACATATGATGGGTCAATGTACACTACCTCTATTATTGATTTTTCTATAGTGGATTTTATAGAACTCATAAAGATAATTTCTCCATCGTTTGACGAAAACATTAAACTAGATTAAGAACTCATATTTTCATTACCTTATTTGAAGATAGTATTAATGTACCCTTTACACAGACCTCATCCTCTCCTCCAAATAACATGAACATATCCTTAGACCTTCTTATGTACATTAGGACGTTTTTAACAATAATCAATTGAAACTCACTTGGATTGGATTTATATCTACTAGTTAGTTTAATATTACCAGTTATTTCAAGTCATGTAATAAATATGGAATACCTGATATGCCCATTGGTGGTTTTAAAGAGAAACAATCCATTATTTTAACTCTTTATAAGGATCATTAGTCTTCCAAAAAAATATACTCAACATTGGTAAAGAACCTTTTTTACAGTTCTCCATGTTGAAAAACATTATCACTTTTCTAATATATATTTCCCTACTCTATCCAACAAACCACTTAAATAAATATCTATATATATTTTTACCTACAATTCAGAATTCATTACCCATGACTTCTTCATTGAAGTATTTTTAAAATGAAATATTTATAGACTATAAATTCAGGATCTAATTTCATGTATACATTATTTGACCATCATAGAATTCCATAAATATTACAAACCTTCAATTAATCAGAATATGTACACAGCAATCTCCATCATTCATGATGAAGTTGAAATCTCTGATTTCATCATCAAACCATATATTATAACATTAAGAGGCTTTATTAAATCCATAAAATTATTATTCCAACTTTCGTACCTTATAAAAATATCATGGTAATATAATAAAATCTTATTGTATCATATAAATTTCCTTGACTAAATTAATATTAATAAAACTATTATTGATATCCATTTAACACATCTCATAGTAAAAATGAGACACTTTGGATAGAAATATTCAAATATAATTATTCAAGGAATCATGTGAAAATTATTTTTATGGTTAATAAAATAATTTTTTTATAACTCATTTCCCATTGGTGTGCTTTAAAGGAAGATAGTATTATATCCATATCATTTTTATTAAAGAAAATCATATTAAACTCTATGTGTATCACCCCTTTAGGAGAATGCACCAAGTTACAAAGAGAGTTATTGTACAAGGATTCCACTTAAAGTCTATATCTTTTAACCATATTTTTCAAAATAATAACCTTCACTAGACTCAGAATGAAATATTTTCATCTTGTATAGAAATTAGTTTTTCATCATTTTCTGTAAGAAATTAAAATATCACCAGATTCTATAAAATCCAACCAATCCTTTTAGGTTATTATATAATTTGAGTAATTTATTCTTCCATAAAATGTGTTTTAACTGAATGATCTTCAATGTGAGGAACACATATTGTTTATTTGTGTTGAAGTAATAAAAGATCAATTTTACTCTCATTAACTCAACAACCTTGGTTTTCTCTCTAAGGTAAGACACCACTTCATAACACACACTCTTTGTGTTTGGAAGTATTATAAAATTAATATCCCACAGATTCCTTTGGATAGAAAACAAATAATCCTATCATTGATTTCAGGATTTATTTATTAGAAGGATAATTTTGAACATAGGTTTCATAACCCCAAATAATAATAAATTAAATTTCAGGACATTTCCTAATCCATATATCATATGAAATCTTTATGAAAGATTTATATATAATTTAGTTAAGTAAGATATAAATAGTATCCATAACAAAATCCTAGAATGTAATAGGATAGTGACACTAACTCACCATTGATCTAACCATGACCAATAGTGTATGACTCTCCCTCTATGAGAAAACATACAACTATGGTATGATAGGAAGCGTGTTTTGTAGAACAATTACTCATTTTTTAGATGATTGGTGAGTTACTAGCTCAATATCTCACAAGAAAAATCTGATATGATAATTTTAACACTGTTCCCAGTTTATTCTATACTTTTTTCTAATAATACATAACATTTTCAAAAGTTGAAATATTTTATCAATGTTAAAATAAATATCCATACTCACTAAAGAAATAATTAGAGCCTAAAAAGTACCCAAAATGTAAACATATTCTATACTCATTTGTTCACATATGTCATGATATATATGATCCAAAAAACCACTAACCAGTTAACATTTTTCACAACAAAATTCATTTATCATATTTCCTAATAATAATGATTTTAATGTGTCAAAAAATACATAATAAAAGACTCCATCAATCCATATCTATGGATTAATTGAATAAATTTTTCATTAATATATTGATGGTTACAATTATAATCACATATTGAATTAGAATCAATCATGAACATATTATTATAAATTTTATAGATAGCATTTTCGATATATATATTTTATTATTTTTTACTACATTCACAATACTATAAAATATTTAAATGTGATATATAAGGAAAATAATTTTATTAATAATTAGTGAAAATAATATCTTTTCAGAATAAGATAGAAAATTTAAATTCCAACTTTTGATTGGCATATAAAATAATAATCCAATTCCAATAATAACCCACTTGGTGGACTTAGATAATAAGTGTTTACTTTTGAAGAGATAATTGTTCCTTCATTTCCACCATAAATATTTAATCCACCCTTACTATTTTTCTTATATCATTAAATCTATGTATATCCACACAAATATATCATGAAAACCTTGTATCTAATACCCCAAGACAAAGTTGAATAAATTTATCTCTAAAACATTCACATTAAGATGCGAAGAATACTTATTTATTTTATAAATTCCAAACCACAAATAAAAATATATTACAAATATATAGGTCATATTTTTAAGATAACTAAAAATGATAAACATGATGTATTCCCAATTTTAAAATAATGGAATATTTATTAATGGGTAAGATGTTTCAAATAGTTTCAATTAAGAAATTTAATTAATGTATTCTAATTGAAAATGATTACCCTATATTTTATATTCATTTAGTAGTCGAAGATACATATTTCATCATGAATTACCCTAGGTATTAGGAATATAATCCATAAATATATTTGGTAGATAGATATTTTTAATCATATCTTATATTATTCTGGCATATCTAATTGCGTAACTCTTTACAAAAATATATCATAAATATTCACCCAAATATGTTCCTCTACCATCCCATCATTGAGGGGTTCTTAACTATGTGTAACACTAATAGGACACCAAACATCAAAAACATAATTATTTGGTCCACCATACTAATTTATTTAATTAATGAATATAATTCATGGGAACTTAAATTTTTGAGCCACTATTACTAAATGATTGGTGTCTTGACAAGTGAAGCATTGAAAGGAATATAAAATTATGTATTTAAGACTGTTTCTTGTAACATTAGATTCAGTTTAATATACATCATATACATATTAAATTAACAACCATTACATCATATGAATTATTAAATTTTTTATGTTTTATTCTATTTTCTATGAATTCTTATAATGAATTTGTTTTATAATACATATTATATCTTATAAATTAATATGTTTATACTAGATTAATGTATAACCTATTTTAAATATCTTATTTTTTGTTACTCAACAAAATACAGAATCAAAACATAATCCTAAAAATCTAAATTCATTATATACATAATGTACATGAACTTTTCTTGTGAAGGTTTGGAAATATAAGAGAATGAAAATCTTCACATGAGTAATCCCAAAGCCATATATAGATAACCTTGTCCTTTCTAAAATAAGGAATACACTTCCAGGTTAGTGAGAAGTCTAACTAAAAGTCCCTCAACCACATGATGATTTACTCTAGGTGAATTAAATTTTATATTATTTTTGAAACCTAATATGTATAGAATATATTCAATTAATATATTCAAGATAATAATATCAGTTACAAACGAAGGATAAGGAAGATGAAAAATAATCCACATTTCATTATACATATCACGTAATGCAAGGATAAAAAATATTATAATAAGAAATCCATCGCAAAAATTATATAATACAAAATATTAACATTTCAAAAAAATGTAGACAAAAATATTCTAAATTAAATAAAATAAAAAATAATCATTTTTCTCATGAGACATAAGTATGAAAATTTTGGTGGGATTTGGGTGTTCGTATATTGATATTTGGTAGTAATAAAATATATGATATAGTCAATATATCATCAACCAATGCTATATACATGACACAATGATTATAAAATAGACCTTACATGAAAAAAACGAGCTTCATATTTTACTCTTTAATAAATAACACCTTATAGGTATCAACACAATCAGTTCCATATGATGCTCATCTATTAGGGTATCACACTAACCTTTGACCTTCATTCATGATGAGAGGACCCCATGATTTTCCATAGTATACAATAACCATAAACATGACGAAAATGGGAGAACCATGAATTGGATGAGAGTCTCTAGTTTATCTTGAATTCATCCAATATAATAATAAAAAAGGTACCAATCCATTTTATAGACTATATTCATTGAATAAATAGAACTGATGCATCAGTTCATTAGATTCCATCTCATTGAAACATTATATTACTAAATATTGGAGTTATTAATCATTGAACAGATCAATTGATCAATAGAATTATTTTTTATACAAAATTAATCAATCTTGTTAAATAATAACCAATGTAACCATATAGGATTTCATAAATGCGAGTATACACTAAAAATCCATAAAGTATTTATATCATATAATATGATATAATCCAACTATTACAACTTTATTCCATTATTCTATAACCACATTATAAACTTCAATATGTATTTAAATAATATTCTATCATGAATATCAAATTATATCATAAAATTTTATATCCATTATTTTAATATATATAAAAAAATCTACCACTTACACCGAATTCCACGACAACATTATGAAAAAATTTACATATATTTCTATTTCAATCAAAACTCATTGTATTAATTTTATTTAACTATATTTATTTTGGAACAAAAACATTTTAATAAATTTAATACTTACAAAAAAATAAAAAATTTGTGACCCTGAATATCTTATCAACATTAATAGAAATTATTAAAACCAGATTTCATAGATGTCTGCAAAGAGTTTCCACTAGAAAAAATCAGTTATACTCAAGCTATAAAGGGGTATGGTGTGATCTTTATAAAACATAATTTTATCTACATATGATAATATCCTTCATAATAGGTATCATATACATTATATATGTACCACTATAATTCCTTACTCGATGACATTAAGTGAAAAATAGACAAGGAACATTTCAATCTTGGATAATAAATATCATTGATTCATGATTATTTAAATTAATCCTAATAGGTTTATGAATTCATCTAATTTTATTTTTCTTACAGATAAGTACATCATATTCCCCTCATCCAATTAGTTGATAACATTACATGTGAGTCAACCAATTATGACTATGACTTTTCTCAATCTAATTAAATCAAGGCCTCACATGTCTTTTATCATCATACGAGTGGATAATTCCAATATTGTTTGATATAAAACCAACTTCATAGTCAACAATATAAACAAAAACCCCATTTCTTACCTTTTCTATAAATATTCTATAAGATTTGAATCAAATTTTTATGTTTCTTAGTTTTTTTATCTTACCACGCTTAGGTGACGAGATTGATAGTTAACATACAAAAAAATTATATTGATAAAGATATTAAACTCCCTAAGATATAACTTTTTGGGTTATTCCAACTGAACATTCTCACCATATTACATCATGATTCTATTCATTATAACTTTTATGCCACAATTTGTGTTGAAAATATTATTCTACTCCTGAAAAACATAACATTTTATCAAAACTCATAATACTCGATGATTATCATCAGTTAGGAACAACTCATTGTCAAAATTTTATAGAATATTATAATTTGAATATTTACATAACATAAATTCAAGAAACAAATAGTGGATATTAAATTAAGATCGTATTTTTATAATTTTATAATTAATTAACAATAATAACATTTGATACCTTATTTATATTATAATAATAGATTCAACATGAAATTCAGGATTTTGTTCCAATAATGACCAAATTAATAAATATGATATATTGTATTTTTTTTCTAGAAAAATGTTCCAAACATCACCCCTCTAAATGATATCTCATATGAGATAGTATTTACAGAGGGTTTGTTTAGTATTTTGTTGAAACAAGGGTTCCTTTGACATAGAAATATATATATATTTATCATAGTAAATTATTCTTATTCCCTCAATGATAGGAATGAAACTATATTCATTTATTATTTTTTTTGATACCAATATATTTATTTACATTCCATGATATAATAACACACTCCACCTTATTTTTGAGTTCACAATAGTGGTCGGTTTGGAACTATTCAAAATAATAGATCCAACCTTCATGAAAAATATGATTCTAGATTATGATATCATACCATATTTATAAAATTGTAACAAGAATAATTATAAACATTATATTAGAGCTCCTCCTCTCCCCTAATGAACAAGAACATATCCATAGTTCTTCTCAAGTACACACAGATATTTGTAAATCAATCTCATTACTCTCTTTAGTATTGTATTATTCTCTATTTGTTACTATAAGATCATTAGTGACATCTAGTTGAGTAAAAAACATGGCATACATGATAGATCTTACGGAAGATGCATGGGTAATTTTATCCATCCTTTCTAATGCCTTATAAATATGGGTAATATTTGCATGATTCATTGCATAAAATATTGTTGAAGACATATTTTTAGAGTTATAATGATCAATCACTTTAGTAACTCACCATTTTATATGTTTAAACTCAATTCAAGAATTATTTTTCACTCATGATCTTTATACCCAATATATAGTTTCATTAAACTTTTCTTTCACAAGGAGAAATTTCCCCAACCACCACTACAAAAAAATGGGTGATTATAAGGGGTTAATTTTTTTATAAGGGGTTTTAACCCCTTCTAAATACATTAGTGGTGGGTACCCATCACCACCACTAATGTGGTTGCCTACTCTGATTATGGGTTTTTATTTATAATCACAGGTAAACTATGTATGTGTTTAAAGGTGGTTTGATTATAGGGGGTTTTACCCCCCTCTAATTACACTCTAAATTCAGCATGTACTTTTTAGATTAGAGGTGGCTCTAACTGCCTCTAATTCAAGAATTTGAATAGAGGCAGTTAGAAATACCTCTATTTAAGAGTAAATGGACCTGGATTAGGGGAGGTTATACTACAGTCGCCCCAAATTTTAATATATATTGTTTCACCTAGCGCCCACAGACGTTCGAGGTAGTAAAAATTATTCTACCGGGAGTCGAACTCGTGACCGGTTTAAATAAGCTATCGCGCCTCTTCTGCTATGTTGCTATGTTCCTTATATAATTTATGAAATTCTTTATATTTATTTACATATCAAAATATTAGATATATAAATATATGTATATATGTATATATCTATTTATGGGAATATAAATAATGTAATATTTTTTATATTATTTATAATATAATATATATATATATCTTTGTGTCAAATATAATATATATGTAATATAAATATTTGTGTGTATATTATATAGTATATGTAGATAAAAAATTACCTTTAGATATATAAATATATATTTATACATATATTTGTAAATACATTTATATTTGTATGTGTGTGTATTTATGTGTTCATATGATATTTATAGATATGACATAATTATAATTTATAAATATATACACGCATTTTTATATATTTTAATATATGTACATGTGTGTGTGACAATAACATTATTAACTATTATTAGTATTACAACAATTTTTTAAACTATAAAAATTATATGTTGGTATTATAAATACTATATATTTAAAAAAATTATGATTTATATTATACATATATTATATTAAATCCATTTATATTATATCATATATATATATATATGTTTGTATGCAAAGAAAACTAAATACTTTCATATAATTGGAAATATATAATATAATTAAATAATATATATATATATATTAAATTAAGTTATTATTATTATGGTATACTAAAATATATAAAAAAAATTATATAATATATATATAATTATATATAATAAAATACTTACAATATTATATATATAACATAATTATATAAAATATATATTTAATTTTATATTTAATTTTTACTATATTATATATATTTGTATACATAATTAAATATAAAAGTATTTATACATAAAGAAAGAATAAAATGTATTTAATTTAATATATTTATAATTTAAATCATAATATAAATGTATAATATTTATAAAACCATATATAAATTTTATTAATTTGAATTAATATATTCATAATTACATTTATATTACGTATACCAATATTTATATATGTGAACATTGTGTATATGTGTAAGTATTTATTTAAAGTATTTATATAATGTCCTTATATATATATGGGTTTATGGTGTATTTAAATTCAATTAGATAATGTGTTTATGTAATATATATATATACCCACATGTGCATAGGCACATATATATTATCAAATTTAAATTTTTTTCAGATTTATATTAATAAATAAATAAAATTGTAGAGGTGTTTTAAAATCCTCTGTAATGGGAGGGATTAGTGGTGGTTCATGACCCCCATCAAATTCCTAGAATTAGAGGGGGTTCAAAACCACCTCTAATGTCATCAATTAGAGGGGGTTCAAAACCACCTTTAATTTCATAAATTAGTCAAAGTTAAACACCCCCTCTAATGTCATTAATTATAAGGGGTTCAAAACCCCCTCTAGTGTTGTCAATTTGAGGGGGTTCAAAACCCTCTCAAAATTCTTAAATTGGAAGGGGTTCAAAACACCCTCTAATCTAATAGATTAGCAGTAGTTCGTGAACTCCCTATAATATCTTAAATAATGGGGTATTGTGAAACCCCACTAAATTATTTTAAAAAAATAGATTATAATTATATAAACTCAAACAAATGTTATATATATATCCTCTAAAATCCAACAGAATATATGGCACCACTGATTATTAAATTAGTGGGGTTTTTGACATAATCGCCTCTCAAATAAAACCAAATATTAAAAAATAATACTAAAAAAATTTATGGGGGTTGTGAACCCACTCAAAATTCGATGACTAGAAGGGATTGTGCGTAACCCCCTCAAAAATTAATTTATAGGGGGTTGTGCAGAACCCCTTCTAAAAACCATCATTAATCTACTATTTTTGTAGTGTATATATTCATACAGTGTAATGTAATGATGTAAAATTTGATATGTAGTACATCATCCACATAAAATATTATAAATTCCCCAAAATTCCCCTTAATAGACAAATATACATAAGAATCATCTACATTTTGAGGAAACTAATATCTTGGATAACATTATAAAACTACATATTCATACTTTGAGAAGATTTATTCATTAAATAAATGGGAAATTGCAACCTACATAATTTAACAGACTCACATGGTGTATAAAAATATTCATTTAGTATCATATACATATCCTCTCCCAATTACCCATTGGTGTATTTAGTGTTTTCATCTATATGATATATATCATAATAAAAATGAGGTTTTATTTCAAGAGATACCAAAATCGAATTTATAATTTCAATAGGTGACAATTTTTCTCTGTAGACTATAAAATGAATATAGTTGTTGAAAATTTTCACAAGTAGTTATTTATGAGTAGAGGCTCTACCATATATATCAGTTTTCTTATATAAAAACTACTTTCACCATATAGTTCACACCCCTTTGGCTAGATCTCCTTTCTTCCAAACATGGTTAGTGTACGTGGAGTTGATTTCATATTTATTAGAATTTTAATAAATTCACATAATAAATGATCTCAAAGGCCCCTCAATAATTGAAAGATTCATATCCTATTAACATAAACTCAATACCATTTTTCATAAAAAAATCCATATATCTCTGGATGCTGGTTGAATTATATCAGACCTTCATGGTTATTATATTACATGAGTCAATTATTTTTTTTATAACTATTTTTGGAATCTACTCAGCATAAATTTCATTAACAATTCATGTTTATTGGACTTAGACAGCTACATGTTTATATTTCCTCTAACTGAATCAAGATTTCAAATATTTAATCTCATTTAATATAGAAAATGGGGCCAAAAATATATTCACTCAATAGGATTATTGAAATAATATACACTTTTTCCTTGTGATATATGAAAGATAAAAAATATAAATGGGATCATGTTTTTTATAACATAAATTTCATTGATATTATTAAAATCCCTAAATAAACATATAGGGAAAAATTGGAAATTTCATATGCCATAACTCATATGGTGTATTAATAACTTATTTAGATCGAGTGTAGTTAATCAGGAATGAATTAGTCTATAATGAATATCTACAGATTTAAATTGTATGTTCATGTTAACTCATTAATAATCAAACCATTTTGGACAAGGTGTGATTCCTCCTTTCAGATACACCATTCCAGTATGGTTTTGAAGGTAGAGTGAGTTGGGGATTATTTTCTAATCTCTTAGATGATCAGTTCATTCATGGATCAATAATTCCCCATCCGTATTCAATTATAAAATCTTAATAATTTTCCCTAGTTTATTTTGAACATAATTATAAAACTTTTTAAAATTTTCATTTGTTTCATACATCAATATTATCAATAACATATGACTACATAGACTAAGTTCATTATTTAATGATATAGATTACATATAGCAATCACGTTTTTTTATAATAATTAGTATACATACATCACTATGTATAATATCCAACTGTACACTGACTCTTTCACATTTTCTACTAAACTTTTATTGGACAATCAATTATAAAAAAAATATTCATAAAATTAAAATTATTCTTAACAAAATGGGCATGTAAATCAATATTTATTATGTATTTGGATGTTATTCACATTTATATGTCCCATGCGACAATTTCCATGTTATAATTGATTAGATTTAAACCTAAAAAATGTATGTTGAATCTTATAGACATGATTATATTTAAATATAATATATAAACCATTTACCATTTGACAAATCAATAAAACAAATTTATTAATAAATATAGACAAACTATTTTTATTAACAAGGAAGGAAATTATTATTCAAAAAATATTCTTAAATCAATTTTATTATTATTTTGAGAAAATAATTAGCATTAACTAATTCCAAAACAAATCAAATGAAAAGAGATATATCATATGTTCCAAATTTTTGTTCAACTAATCTTGATCCATTATTAACTAGAATATCTAATTCACCCTTTTTCAGTTCAATAATATGCTTGACTCTGTTCTTTATTGCATAGATGTGTGATTATAATGGGCATAAATACACATATATCAGATTCAAAGAAGTAAATATCTAGAATATTCACATTTATATACGTATAATGCATCTAATTAAAAATAATTATCATCATGAAATACCAATTTATAACTATATTTAAGACATCACCATAAGATATCTCAAAATGATTAACATTATGTATCTTATACTCTATAATAAAGACATATTAATGGGGGAGTGTCATATTTTATATCTTTTTGTATTGGTTATTTCATTAATGGGATCCCACTATAAATATTTAATGAATAAATCATATTAATTTATTATTAAATGATTCATATTTAATTATGTAATGAGTTAGTAATGGAATTAACCTCACCACATAGTAATTTTGGTAATGAATCATCCAAATCCTAACTTTTATGATTCTCAGTTAAGTGAACAACTATTTTTTTAATCCATCCTATGGATAAAATCAACTCTAGTCTTATATTATACCTACAATTAAGCTTTTCAATCTATGTTTTAATCAATGACCAAAACATGGTTTCATTAACTAAAATTTAGGGTTATCGATTTCTATCCTTCCTTACATAAGATACTCTAAGTGCGCCATACTATAGGTAAAACTACCTAGTTGGATGATCGAGGCCTTCACAAGAACTATTTTCGAAAAAATAATACACAATTTATTTAATCAATTTACTTTTAATATCGCACCAATTTAATATACATCATATGTATATCAAGTTTATAAACATTTCATCATTTGAAACCATTACTGTATTATTTTAATTCTATTATGGATGTGTGATTCTAAAACATAGTTTCTATATCTCTATTTCATAAATTCAGTTAATGTATTCAACCCACATTAATTTGTATCTCTTTACATAAATGATAGTATGTGTTGCTCACATAAAAAATAGAATTAAAACTTATGAATATGTATAAAAATCATCTTATTTATACTTTAAAAAACTATTAACAGAGTGGTTACAATTGGAAAAATTGTTAATGGGACAATAAAATTCATAGTAACCATAAAACCTAATATATATAATGTACATTGAATAAATAAATACAGTATTTTTTCTTTAATTTCAATATGGGGTCATGATATATGAAATATAAATATAATTTTTTCATACCTAGCATATAATGAATGACTATATAATTTTATAAGAAGAAATTTATAACATAAATTTCAGCATACACAACTTTCACATTTCATAAACATGAATATTAAAAAATTAATAAACAAATAAATAATCAATTGATTTATTTACCAACACAATATATATAAATAATAACATTTCACCTTTAATTTAACTATGAGAAATATCATTTTATACTTCCTAATAGTAAGGGTTTTATAAAAACTATACAAACTGTATCCAATTTAAGTAAAATATTTAATAATTATCATTTTTTCTAATATTGTATTTTATGATTAGTAATAATGAATTTTTAATCATAACATATTATTGATTCCATTTATTATTATTGGTGATATATTTAATCTCCCATCATATTTATAATTTTCCAAATATCATCCATGTGAGTCATTGCTTTATTTTTTTAAAAATTTAGATCCAATCATATCTTTTGATATCAGATATTTTATCTTTTGAAATATTTCCAATTTGTAGAATTTCAATATATTATTCCCCAGTATATATAGAATTTGTGTCATATGACTACAGACAAAATATTTAATCCCTTCATATCATATGTTTAGGATCAAAATATGAAATTTAGATGCTCAATTACAAGAGGGGGTGAATTGTAAGTTTAAATAATTTCATTTTTTAACAGTAAGGAACATTGTGTTTAACAATGTTAAACAAGTTAAATTCACAAGACCTCTTTTACTTCTACTAAATATAAATTCCAGGTTCTGGAAAAATGATTTCAGAAATGAAATTAAAGGAAAAATTACAAAGACAAGAATCTACCTTAAAGCGTATAGAATCATCATTATCAGAGTGCATAAAAGAATATGAAAGTATAAGAAGGTTATATTTTATCCCATTATCAAAATACAATAGAAATAAACATGAAAAAAACAAGTAACAATTATGAAATATTTTAACCAAATAATTAGGGTATCCAACAACATTATATAAAGGTCCCTTAATTTATACTTTCCAGAATGTTTGTCTTACGCACACCAGAGTAAGACCTCAATAGGAACATCGAAATATGTCTTCATATCCCCAAAAGCCCTCGATCGTTAAGGTAGTCAGAACCTAGGTCTTTCTATCCACAGAAGTCCTCAAACTTTAAGTTATTCGACACCTCTATCTTCCTATCCCTAGAAGCCCTCGATTGCACTCCGCAATAATCGGAGTCACACGAAGCAAGCTTAACATGATGTTAAGTACACAAAAGACATGCGAGTCTCTCTCTCTCTCTCTAGAGATCACTTCAACATCATGCAATCACTAGAGTGATCAAAAATTGATGAGCTCATTTAATTGAGCTCTTATTTATAGGCACAACATCAATGATCAACTCCCTCACACAATAGTCATATTTTTCCTTAAATCTTGGCGGGACCAATAAATATGTTACTCAAACAATGGTTAGTTAGAAACATATTGTATGACATCATTTCACAACACGTGTATGTAAAATTAAGTTACATAACCTAATTTATTTTTTGGAGTCTAAGGAAAAATAAAATTCTAAATATTATAAAAAAACATTATGAGACTATAAAATATGTATATTCATATTCTGTATTACAATTAATTCCGAATTTGAATTCTATAGATTCCAGATTCAAAATTCCAATGAATTTGGAATCTAAAATCAGGGGAATTTGGAGATTAAACTATTATAAATTAAGAGTTTAAATTATGAGGAATTCAGAGTCCGAATTTTGAGGAATTTAGAGTCTGAATTCAAAGTAATTCAGAGTCTGAATTCTAAGGAATTTACAGTCTGAATTTCATAGGGTTTGGAGTCTGAATTTCCAAGAATTCAGAGTCTGAATTTTATGTAATTAAGAAGTTGAATTTCAGATAATTCAAAGTCTAGATTTTAGAGAATTCAGAATAAAAAATTTAGATAATTTGGAGAAAAAAATTCATAGAATTCAGAGTCTTAATTTCATAGAATTAGTAATCTGAATTTTAGAGAATATGGAATCTAAATTTCAGAGAATTCTGAGTCTCAATTTCAGAGAATTCTGAGTCTCAATTTCAGAGAATTCAAAGTCTGAATTTCAAAAAATTCAGAGTCTACATTTTAGAGAATTTGGAATATGAAAATAAAACACTCTATATCCAAGTATTTATAGGATTCTGAGGTTTTATATGTGAAATTTAATTTTATACATATGAATAAAATGAATTAGATTTAGATATATTATGAAATAAATAATGAAAATGAAGATAAGGATAAAAATTTCCTTTGAGAAGGGAAAATTTCCTTATAAAGATAATTCTTAGTAAAAATATAATTTGCCTTATGATAAAGTGTTTTCGATTTTCAAAACATATAGAAATGGAAAAGTCATAGGGAAACATTACTGACTCAATAATCCCACCCCCCTTTTTAAAAAGAACAAACATCCTTATGAAAATGAATATAAGAATATATAATTTTTCTTTATGAACTTAAAAGAAAATAATTATCTCCCTTTACTTATGGATCATGGTGAATATGACTAACTCCTCCTTAGGTTTTGAAATCCCTAAGGATCATATTCTTGACTTCTTTAAATAGATTTTTCTTTTATCTTACATAAGGAAATATTCTATGATAAAACTCCCCCTTAGATAGAGAATTATATTCTATACTTAGTATTATTTTTATCACCCCTTTCATTTTATTTGTGATTTTCAAAAAGGAATAAAGGGAATGGGAAAAAAATATGGAACCTGAAATATTATTACTATACAGTAAAACTTGTGAAGAACAACGAAAAATCTCATTCTGATTAGAAAAACTTTTATAAGATAGGTAATATAAAACAAGATCGATGTTAAGGAAAAACAATCATCCTTATTTTTTTCCTTCGACATAAGATTCTTGACAATGGTCTTAAACTTCTTAATATTCATATGATCCTCTTCAGAATGATTAAGCAGTTGATCTTGACCATCATTTTTCTTCTTGAGAGCATTGATCTTTTCTTCCTGAGCCTTAAGAATGTCTCCATGAGTCTTCAAAATCTCTTCTTGATTACTGATATTTTCTTCAAACTCAATTCTCAGATCTCATTAACTTTTGATATTCAAATCAATTGAATTAAGATCCCCATTCAAATCACTGTCTTCTTACTTCTAAGCTATTTGATCATGAATGGGATTCTCATTGAAACATGTAGTAAGATATTTGATCATGATGCATTTGGTATCAAAGTAATCCTTCACATTATCTTGAAAGTCCCCAAAGATTATTAGCTCTTTAATTTTCTTATTAGACCACTTAGTGATTTCCTTGTACGACCTCCTATGAGCATCATATCCAGTGCAAAAGGATTTAAAATCGGCCTCAATCCTAATAAATTTGTCCATAAGAATGGAAACATAATCTGATATCTGATTAATGAATGCTAAAGCATCTGACATCTCATGTTAATACTTGTAACTAGGGTAATTTTATCAACCAATTTCTTCAAGGGTTTTACAAAAAAAATTGTGACCCAAAGAATACGATTTTGAATCATATTATCTTTTTGGTGAGGATTCTTTCTCAATTTCATCAATTTTTGTTTTAGAAGATCCACCGAAATATTTATCAGCCACTATAACCTTCTTATGTGTTTCAGCTGATAATTATTTTCCTTTATCATCTCTCAGAATGATCTCATTAGCCTTTGGTGATTCAAGTTCACTATCTCATAATTGGACTATCTTTTCTTCTTCAAACTTTTCCTTTTTAGCATCTACCACTAGGTCCTCTAGTTGACCAATTCATGATTATTGCTCTCTTCTACTGATGGTTTGTTTACTTTTTCTTGACCTTTTTCTTCTTTTCCTGGGGTTATAAGTTTAGTAGATCTAGCATGGGAAGTCTAGATCGACAATTTTTCAGAAGGACTCTCCTTCTCAGGATATTCTTCAAATTTCTTTATCATATCATCAATATCATCATTTCTTTCCTCTTATTATTCTTCCACTTCCACTTCCTAAAAAATTTATTCCTCTTCAATAGGTTCTAGAGTGACCATTTTTTCTCGGAGTCACAGGAAGTGATTCTCGTAAAAATGATCCCAGTACCTGGATTTTTTTAGACAATTTTTCGGTGTCTCTATGAAGATATTGAACTACTTGAGCCTCAGACAACTTCTTATTTTTCTTATTCTCTTTTTCTTACTTATCATACTCCTCAGCACCCATATGTTTTAATGGTTTTTCCTTAGCAGGGTCTAATCCAATACATGGTTCTCCTTCCTTCTTATTCTTTTATCTTCTCTCCACTTAGCAACAACCACATCCGAATAAGTATTTTTCTTCTTGGGTTTTTGTGGTGCTGATTGGGTTTCCTGAAGTATAGGAGTTTATTCTTTAACATATGGTTCTTTCTGATTTCTCATCTTTCCACCCTTCTTGAAAGTATTAGCTACCTCTGACTTCTTAGATAAGGCTTCGATATCACTTTTAGACAAGTCATAAAATTCTCCAGACTTTTTGTTAAATACAACCATCATCCTTCTCATTGTATCATCACCCAACAACATAACCTTGAAATTTCTTGTCATAGAACTGCATAGAATTTGAAAGAATCTTGACAAAAGACTATGATCCCAAAAATAATAACTGGATACATAATTATTTTTGATTTGAGGGTCCCATTATTAATATTCATAATTGTAATCAAGACATAATTTACTAGATTAATCTTCCTGTGGTTCACCAGAAAATCCTGAATGTAGATATCAATTTTTTTCAAGGTATCCTTGCCACCTTTTCTCAGTATGAGAAATACCTAAACCCATAACTATAGAATATGAAAATTTGTAGAGATATGATTGAATTTCAATTACTTCACTCCTAATAAACCAATGCACTATATTTCCCTCTTCTTATCAAAACAACTTGAAACATCTGGTAGATTGTGGCAGAAAAAACAGCTTCACCCTCATAAGGAATTACAATTTTGCTTGCATCTAAGCTAAAAGAAAGGGAATAAATTTTCCCATAACTCATAAAATAAAACATCTTTTTCCCATCTTGAACAAAAATAGATAAGGTCTCATAAAAGTCTACCAAAAATTCCAGATAAACCAGATCTTGTGCCTTTGGTTTGGATACACATAGACTCTCCTAGCCATTCAACATGATATTCTTCAAAATAATAGAATCATACGTAGAGAAATATTTTGGATCTACTAACCTCTCTGTATATATTAAATTCAGAAACATCCTTATTTGGTGACATTTGTTTCTTCTGGGATACTTTCAAAGACATTCGCAAATGAGAAAATTCAGAACAACCCTTAAGTAGAGCGATTGAACATCATCATGCAGTAGCTTGAAAACTGACATGGGACAACCAATAGAGGGGGTCATTTATATAGGTGTTGAGGTGATGGTTCATATTCTGAGATTGATCCAACAGTTAAAACAATATTGATAATATCTGGTGATTTAGTTGAAAGCCAAAAAAGTATTTTGGTAGATTCCAATCTTTTTGAGGTTTTTAAGATATAACTTCAGATTTAAGGAAAGTGAATCCCAAAAAATTTCTTAATGCAAGATGAAAATGCGAACGATTAATAACTTTATTATGAAAATTTATGTATGGAAATTTACCTTCTATGTTTCTAGGATGATTATCAGTAATGAGGAAAAATTTTCTTAAAGAGAATTAGATTCCGGAAAATTTTGATTACAAAAAATTTTGATTACCAAATAAATTTTATTTAGAAAATTTTTTATTACAAAAAAAATTTGATTAAGACAAATTTTGATTACAAAAAATCATTATTTACAAATAATTTTGATTATGATAATTTTTTATTATGAAAAATTATGATTTAAATTTTTTTTGATTAACAAGAAAATGTACTCCCCCTATGAAAATGAACTGTTTAGTTTAAAGAGATAGGTTCAAACAAAGTTAATATGGAATATTACCTTATGGTTATCATTCCTAACTTTTTTTAATGTATTCAAATCTATCAGAGGTTAAAGATTTTGTAAAAATATCAGCATGTGGATCTTTTATTTTGATAAACTTAAAAATGATATATCATGTTAGTGTGTGATCTTTAAGAAAGTGATGTCTAATATCTATGTGTTTTGCAAGAGATTGATTTGTAGGGTTTTTTCATAGGGAAGTATGAATACTGTTATTACATATTATTTTTGATTTGGTAAAAATCATGACATTGTCTATGAGTGTGTGTTGCATCCATAACACTTGACCATAACAACTTCTAGCTTCTACATATTCAACTTCAGCAGTGGAAAGTTCTACTGAGTGTTGCTTTTTTATGACCAAGAAACTAATTATTCTCTTAATAAATGACATGTTCTGGTTTTATTTTTCATATCCATTCAACATCCCACAAAATTAGCATATTAAAAACATTTAAAAACAAAATCATTTCAAAAAGTGTAAAAGAGACCAAATTCTACGGTTTTCTTTTTAAATAGTGAAAAATTATTTTCACTGCTTTTAAATGAGATTCCTTAGGATTGTATTGATATCTTGCACATAAGAACACTAAAAAAATTAATTTTCTATGGCTAGTTGTTATGTTTAGTAATCTTCTTATCATACATCTATATGATGTTTGATCTAATAGTTTCCTAGCTTTATCAAGATCAAGATAATTTGGGGTACTAAATAGAGTACATATAATTTTAGTGTTTTCATGTCCATGATTTTTAAGAATATATTTAATATGCTTTTGTTGATATATATATATATGTCCCTTCTGGTTTTGGAGAAATTTGAAAACCTAGGAAAAATGTTAACTCACCCATCATAATCATTTCAAAATCATATTTTGTAGAGATCCAAAGCTTGACATACATAGACATTACATTACTCTTGTTTAATATCTAATACATAACAAAAATAGACACCAAAGGACCGTAATAGTTTAGTGTCTTTGGAAACAAGGAATATAAACTTCTATCATGTTGAAATATCTTCAACATCTCCCATAACGATCTTCCCCTTTTTGTTTCCTTACCTAAAACCTTTCTATTAATCCTGGGGGAAAATAAAACATAAAAAGGGTGAGCTCAAATTCAAATTAAGGGTAATCATGGATAAAATAAAACAAACCATATATATTTGAATGTAAAAACATGAACATAATGTTTAAACATCAAGATCTTGAGAAATGACATAAAATATGGCAGTACGTAAGGCATAGATCATAATGGAACATCAATCATAATAAAATATCATGGGAATAAAACATGTAATTGTGGAAAAACATTAAGCACATGATATTATTTCTATAGTAGCCAAGGAATTTCTTCCAAGACCATCTTAGTGGACAAAGTCCCTTACTGAACCGGGTTTACATGCTGTTCTAGCCCTGTATTACTGAACCCGATTTACTTGCCATTTCGGCCATGTCTATCTCATGAGATATAAATATTTACCCAACGCATTGGAGGGAGATATAGGTCCCACCCAGCTCATAATGAAATCATTCTTACTTGTGCCACAAAATAAACATGCATCATTCATAATAATCCAACGAATAAAATGGGTTTCATAAAAATCATTTCATCATAACATAATCCATGTAAAACAAATGGATATAATTTTATCAGAAGAGAAGTAAAAACATGTAAATCATAGATACATTATACTTGAAACATGCACATTTGAAATAATGTCATCTTATGTGGAAAATGGTTTTGATAAAACACTTGAAATGAATTCTTGAGGAAAATATCCTTTCTTATTAAAAATCATTTTCTTTTCAAAAATTTCCATGAAATATTAAAATAAAAGTATTTTTTTTGAAAATATTCATAAAATTTTGTAGAGGAATCTTCATTGAAATAAGTCGTTATGAAACCGTAAAAATCTATTCACGCCGTATAAGTTAAAAATAACATTCTTCTCGTACTTTTGTCGAAAAAGTCAAAAAGTTCCTCATGTGGTAAACAAAAGTATGATTCCTTTCATAACATATGTTAAAATTCAAAAATGGGTAAAAATTACATTAAACATAAATTGAAACATTTTTAGAAAACAGGGACATGGATGATAACAAAAACCCCAGTAAATACTTATGAATAAACAGTCTCGGATAAGAGCGAGATTGGAAAAGTTATCCCTTACCTTAGGTCTGATATGATTTATACGTATCTGAAACTCCTGTATAATGATTTAAATAATGTAATTGACTTATTACATAATCATATTAATTGTTCTGATATCATATATGGTTCACTTATGACATTATATTACCCGTTCTTTTGTAAATCCATGTTAAAGCAGTGTTTTGGGTAAAATCGTTTCATTTATCATACATGTTTCAACTTGTTGTTCTTCATATTATTACTTATATCCTGATTTCATTAATTTCATAATGTAAAACATGATTTATATATAATAAATACTCAGCATATACATATATATGATAGATTGATAAATGGAATTAAATACACCGTTCATGGAGACGGTAGGTTGTATGTATGCATGAACGTTGTTTTCATTTCCTTATTGAATTGAATGGAATTAAATAGATGACATAAATATATATATAAATAAATAAAGTAAAATTATTATTTCATATATTTCATTATTATTCATTATATATACTTAATAATCATTTATGAATGGTTAACGTGAAGAATGAATCTTATCGCGTTCGTGGAGACGGTAGTTTGTACGTACGCACGAGCGGTGATTTCATTTTCCATAGGATGGATAGAAGGTGAAATAGGGTTACTTAATATTTATAATAAAATATCATTATATTATTGATAGTAATGTTATTACATCATAATTAAACAACTAAAGAAGAGGAAGTAGAAGAAGAAATAAATTTGAAAGAATCGGTAACAGATATTACCTCTTCTTCGACCTGCCTCTTTGAAACCTCCTATTAGGGAACTAAAATTTGTCTTTAAAGAATACTAGGACGACTATAATATTTCTATGAAAGTTTATAAGTGAAATGTTCAGGTTTTGGCTTATCTTGAAGGCTCAATGTTGTGTAAAGATGGGAGAGAGGAGGTGCCCTTTTATAAGGGAGGAGAGGGGCACCTTTGGAATTCTCAAAAATATTAGATTAATATAAATTCAAACCCCACATAAAAACCTCCAAAAATGACTCAATTATAATATTAGATGATATAGGGTTGTAATATCATCAACCAATCAAATTTATACATGATTTGATCTTCTTTTAAACCTTATCATTTTGATTTATCCTTATTTAATCTGTTTAATTTTATTTGTGGTAATAAAATTATAAATTTTAAATGGTTCTAAATAATCACTTATGTGTTTTTAATTTTCAATAATTTGATAGTTTATTATATTTTAGACTATATGAATTTAAGTTTATAATTTTTAAATATTTTTGTGATTTTTAAACAATTTAATAATATGATATTTTTATAAAATAACAATAGTGTCAATTTTGACAGTATTCATTTATTTGAATTTAAATAAAATCCACACAGAAAATATATTATAAATAAAATATTTAATAGGTTCCTAACATGTCATATTAATCTATAAAAAAATTTTAGTACATTAAATAGTTCATATAATATTTATTTTACTATTTTTAATACCATTTATTTGATACTTCTCTTAATAAAATAATTTCTACAACATTTTTGTATAATTATTAAATATTCTTATTTTTTGCATTAAAAATAAAAATAAAATACTAGGATAAATATAAATCTTATTTATTTCATAATAATACTTTTAGTCAGATCTATATTCAAAAACACCCAACTTTTAAAATGCTATATTTAACAAATTATAAAGGTGACAACTTTGAAATCATTTAAAATAATATAATATAAGTGTCATATTAACTTTTATAAGACTCCAAAATGTCATATATTCGGTAATTGGATGATTATGGTGTATATACACACTACCAATAAGTTTTTGTCAGGTTTGTGAGCCTTTTAATGGGTATTATTATTTCAATAAAAACTATATTACTTATTTTTCACTAAATAAATAATTTCTGCATCATTAATGTATAAGCTAATAGGGTAATTAAATATATCTTAAAAATTATAAATAAACTACCATGATAACGAAAAAAAATTATCTTTCAAATGAGTATTTATAACCGAATTTATATTCTGTATAAATTTATATTAAAAATACTTTAATTATTAATGTTGAGTGAGACATATTTTACTTTCCTTTAAAAAAAATAAACAGAAGGTCTTAATCACCTCCAAGTGGGTTCCAATGGATTCCATTTCAACCCAAATATTCCTTAGGAAAAAATATAAGCATTAAATTATATTAATACAAGTGTTAGGGTAATTTTATAATAATATATTTACCCTTAATTACCCGATTTACCTTTTACTAGAGTAAATAAAATTTACGGTAGTTAATATTCAAAATGCCCAAAAATAAAAAGTAGCCTATTAACATAATTTGGACAAAATGATTCAAAATATAGAATCCATTTTTCTAATTTCAATACACAAAAGTTGTAGAAAATAATTTAAAATTAATCCCGTTAAGAAAACTTGTTTTAAAAGTTAAAATATTGCAAAAGATTGAATTTATTTTACCTATGAATTCAATGTAAAATCAATGATAATGTCATAAATTATATTAAATGGTAAAAATATATTTTATTTATACTTTAAAACCATTCAATATTATTATTTAACCACATAAATTATTATGATGAAAAAAGTTGTTTTTAATTAAAATATAGCGTGTTTTTACAATTCATTAAAATATGAAAGTTATCAGAAAAATATCAAACCATTATCCAATGTCAATTTTTAAATACTGATCCAAAAATAAGAAGTTTATTTTTTAAAATATAACTTCTAAAATTTTCAAAAATTATATTTAAAATGTGTGCGCCATCAAAAGGAGGTTACACTGCATTTTTTGAAAAATACTTATTTTACCAGAAAAATTTAATTTGTTCCCATACCATGTTTTATAAAATGTGTAAGATGAATTATAATGTCATAAAATTCGAAATTTATTTACTACTATTCATAACGGCTAGTTTATAATAATATTATAACTATATATCAATGTTTATTGAAACTCGATATTGCGTACAACACACGCTATCGGGGAAGGTTGTGATTACGTGTAACGTAAGCCAAGTCAGGGTTGTGTGCAGTGCAAGAATCCTTTTTTGTTGCATATAACAAAATCCTACCATATTTCATTTATACATTGAATATATATATATATATATATACACTCAATGTTTCATAGAATAACTATTATCAAACAAACTTGAAATTGTGTGTAACACGATCCAATATTAGTGCTGCTTATACTGAAAGTTAATACAGTGTTGCGTATAGTGAAAGATAATCTTAGTATAGCATAAAACAGAATATATGAAAGAAATTAAAAAGAATATATCTTATAAAATCTTGGGTTTTTACATTCTACCCCCCTTAAAATGATTTTTCCCTTGAAATTCGTCGGGGTTATAAATCATTTACTATTCATAGAAACCCACATCGTAAAAAGATATACTAAAAATTAATTTTAAAAACTAAAGTATAAAACATAACGATTACCCAAAGTAACTCATCACTGGGTTTCCATATAGGAGAACATAGCTGTAAATATGGATATGGAGGAAAAATCTAACCATCAAGTTCTGATGGAGAGTGTTAGAGAACATAGCTATGAAAAAGCCAACAATCACAAAGCCATAAATTTGTGATGCTCTATGGTACCATATGATTCATCAGATATGAGGGCACTAGGACAACATTTTTGGTTTTCAAGATCATTTCCCTAATCATGATGAATTTTCAAATCAAAAGAAATACTTACTTGATTTTGGTACAATCTAACCGTTGTTCGTGCCTTGAACAATTTCCACTTCATCTGTTAAAGAAATGAAGTTGAATTTTTCATTCGTGAAGTGTTAGAAGATCATGTGATAGAATGATGAATCATTCCCTCTATTGCAAACAAAAGGTTAGAAAAAGTTATCAAATATACATAAGTCCATCTATGGTGTGGTTAATCATATATGATTCGAAAAATGGACTTATACATCATCTATCAAACCGCTTAATAAAATAAAACTAGTTTCTACTAACAGGGGACTTCCTATAGGACAGTGGTAGGCGATAAAGTCCTGTCGCACTTCGGTTGTGGGTTCGATTCCCGCAACCTTGTTCGATGAAATGAGTTGTCACCCATCTTGAAGGTTGTCCTTTTTCTAAAACTACATTATTGTAACATCCCATCAATAATATTGAAAAAAAGTTCTACCCTTAGACAATACTAATTTATGTCCAACATAATCCATTCCAATCTTTAGGCTTATCCAAAATATGTATGTCCAAGCTCATACTTTAGAGAAAACAATTACTAGAAATTTCATCTACCGATCATGTGAATACCATCATTTATCCCCTATATATCATATGATATATCTTGTTGGTAACATTCTAAACATGGGAATACCTTAATCATGTATTCTATTGAAAAATTAATACCCATTGAACCTTAGTAAAAACATGAATGCTATCAAAAGTTAACTCTTTCCACATACCAAAATCCCAAAATTTCCATATACTCAAACCATGATATCACTTTTTCCTTATATCAGTCATGAGCTCATGAATACTATCATACATATTATTTTCTCCTTATCCCTTAATTATGTGCATATCATCTACTTTCCAAAAATATTCAAATAACCTTTCATGGTTACTGGTACCATTCAACATATACTATCAAATACTTAGGAAAAACAACAGTGTAAAAATCCTTACATTTTTCTTTATTCTATAGTTCCATTACCTATACAACAGAACTATTGATAAACATAAATCATTCCACTAACTTATTAAACCATTGACCAAGCTTCAACATTGTATTCCTCAACACTTCTTTCATCTCATATACCATTTGTAGTCTCTTCATTATCATCAACATAAATACTACCCATATGACCATGCTGGTTCTCTTCATGAGATTTTCCCTTAGAGCATTGGTTTGCATAATGCCCGTACATTCCACATTTAAAACATTTAACCATTGTTGATGTCTTATCAATACCATTATCCTTTTCCATGGTGTTAACTGAACCTTTTCCTTTGAAATTACTGGATTTTTGTCCTTCTTTTCCACACCCAAAGAATCTTCCAGTTCCTTTGAAACATTCCCCTTGATGCCTCTTCCCACATGACTTACATGAGGGAAATTGAACTTTCTTTCCTCTATGATCATCATGAAACTCCATCTTTCTATTATTTGCTGAGTCAGGAATCTTACCAAAGTTGTGATTGTTGATCATATTATGAGATTGATGATTAGGCATAATAATGATGTTTCACATTTCAAATTCCATTTCATTTGGTAGCTCATGAATAATATCATTCCATTGTCCATCATATCCTCCAATATCGTGAATACTCCTATTTCCAGCCATTTTCAATAACCCACAAAGAATAGTGTGAGGGGCAAAAATCAAGCTAAGAAAACTGCATAATAAATAGGGAGTACCTTCAATATCTAACATCTTTGGTCTAATTCTAATATGTTTTCCGTAATTCTAGGACTATAACCTATACTTATACTGAACATTAGGGACATCCCTAGACATACCTTATAAATATATCTATGGATCTCACTAAAGTTTTCGCATCCTAGTTTCCAAAGGTTAATTAAACCTTCCCTCTGATACCAATTATAGTGACCCAAAGCATTACTTACACATACATTACATTACTCTTGAGGAATATCTAATACATAACAAAAATAGACACCAAAGGACCGTAATAGTTTAGTGTCTTTCAAAACATGGAATATAATCTTCTATCATGTTGAAAGATATTCAACTCTCCCATAACGATCTTACCCTTTTTGTTTCCTTACCTAAAACCTTTCTTTTAATCCTGGGGGAAAAGAAAACATAAAAAGGGTGAGCTCAAATGCCCAGTAAGGGTAATCATGTGGAAAATAAAACAAACCATATATATTTGAACTTAAAAACATCAACATAATGTTTAAACATCAAGATCTTGAGAAATGACATAAAACATGGTAGTACGCAAGACATAGATTATAATGGAACATCAATCAGGATAAAATATCATGGGAATAAAACTTGTAATTATGTAAAAACATTAAGCACATGATATTATTTCCATAGTATCCAGTGCATTGCTGCCAAGACCATCTTAGTGGACAAAGTCCCTTACTTAACAGGGTTTACTTGTCGTTCCAGCCCTGTATTACTGAACCAGATTTACTTTCCGTTTCATCCATGCCTATCTCATGAGATGTAAATATTTACCCAATTCCTTGGAGGGAGATATAGGTCCCACCCATCTCATAATGAAATCATTCTTACTTGTTCCACAAAATAAACATACAACATTCATAATAACCCAAAGAATAAAATGGGTTTCATAAACATTATTCCATCATAACATAATCCATATAAAAAATGGATATAATTTCATCAAAAGAGAAGTAAAACCATGTAAATCATAGACACATTATACTTGAAACATACACATATGAAATAATGTCATCTTAGATGGAAAATGGTTTTGATAAAACACTTGAAATAAATTCTTGAGGAAAATATCATTTATTCTTCAAAATCATTTTATTTTCACAAAATTCCATGCAATCTTAAAAGAAAAGTATTTTTTTGAAAATAGTCATAAACTTTGGTAGAGGAAAATTCATTGAAATAAGTTGTTATGAAACTGTAAAAATTCATTCCCGCCGTATAAGTTAAAAATAACATTATTCTCGTACTTTTGTTGGAAAATTCAAAAGGTTCCTCATGTTGTAAACAAAAGTAAGATTCCTTTCATAACATGTGGTAAAATTAAAAAATGGGTAAAATGGAAATTAAACATACATTTATACCTTTTTATAAAATAGGTACATGGATGATAACAAAAACCCCAGTAAATACTTACGAATAAACAATCTTGGATAAGAGCGAGATTGGAAAAGTTATCCTTTACCTTAGGTCCGATATGATTCATACGTATCCAAACCTCATGTATAATGATTTAAGTAATTTCATTGACTTATTACAGAATCATATTAATTGTAATGATATCATATATGGTTCATTTAGGACTTTATATTACCCGTTCTTTTGTAAATCCATGATAAAGCAACGTTTTGGGTAAAATCGTTTCATTTAACGTACGTGTTTCGACTTGTTGTTCTTGATATTATTACTTATATCCTGATTTCCTTAATTTAAGAATGTAAAACATGACTTATATATAATAAATATTCAGCATATACATATATATGACATATTGATAAATGGAATGAAATACACCGTTCATGGAGACGGTAGGTCGTACGTACGCATGAACACAGTTTTTGTTTCCTTATTGAATTGAATGGAATTAAATAGATGACCTACATACATATATATATATATAAATCCAGTAGCATTATTATGTCATATATTTAATTATTATTCATTATATATACTTTATAATCATTTTTTGAATGGTTAACAAGAAGAATGAATTGTATCGTGTTTGTGGAGATGGTAGTCCGTACGTATGCACGAGTGGTGATTTCATTTTCAATAGGATGGATAGAAGGTGAAATAGGGTTGTTTCATATTTATAATAACATATCAGTATATTAGTGATACTAATGTTATTACTTCATAATGAAACAACTAAATAAGAGGATGTAGAAGAAGAAACAAATTTGAAAGAATCGGTAACAAATATTACCTCTTCTTCGACACGCCTCTTTAAAACCTCCACTTAGGGCACTAAAATTGGTCTTTGAAGAAGACCAAGACTTCTAGAGTATTTCTAGGAAATTTTATAATGGAAATGAGTAGGGGGTTGGCTGATCTTGAAGGATCAAAATTGTGTACAGATGAGAGGGAGGAGGTGCCCTTTTATAAGGTAGGAGAGGGGCACCTTTGGAATCATCAAAAATATTAGTTTAATATAAATTCAAAACCCACATAAAAACCTCCAAAAATGACTCAATTCGAATATTATATGAGATAGGGTTGTAATATCATCAACCAATCAAATTTAGACATGTTTTGATCTTATTTTTTACCTTATCAGTTTGATTTATTCTTATTTAATATATTTAATTTTAATTGTGGTAATAAAATTATAAATTATAGATGGTTATAAATAATCACTTATGTGTTGTTAATTTTCAATAATTGGTACTTTATGAAATTTTAGACTATATAAATTTCAATTTATAAATTTTAAATATTTTTGTGATTTTTAAACAATTTAATAATATGTTATTTTTATAAAATAACAATAGTGTCTATTTTGACACTATTCATTTATTTGAATTTAAATAAAATCCACATAGAGGATATATTCGAAATAAAATATTTAATAGGTTCCAAACATGTCATATTCATCAATAAAATTAGTTTTTAACATTAAATAGTTCATATAATATTTATTTTACTATTTGTAAAACCATTTATTTGATACTTCTCTTAATAAAATAATTTCTACAACATTTTTTATAATTTTTAAATATAATTATTTGTTGCATAGAAATTAAAAATAAAATACTAGGATGAATATAAATCTTATATATTTCATAATAATACTTTTATTTGGATTTATATTCTAAAACACCAAACTTTTAAAATGTTATATTTATTAAATTATGAAGGTGACAACTTTGACACCATTTAAAATAAAATAATATAAGTGTCATAATCACTTTTATAAGACTCCAAACGGTCATGTACTATATAATTGGATGATTATGGTGTATATATACACTAACAATAAGTTTTGGTCTGGTTTGTGAGCCTTTTAATTGGTATTATTATTTCAATAAAAACTATATTACTTATTTTTCACTAAATAAATAATTTCTGCATATTTAATGTATAAGCTATTAGGGTAATTAAATATCTCTTAAAAATTATAAATAAATTACCATGATAAAGAAAAACATTTTTTCTTTCAAATGAGTTTTTATAACCAAATTTATATTCTATATAAACTTATATTAAAAATACTTTAATTATTAAAGTTGAGTGAGACATATTTCACTTTCTTTTAAATAAAATAAAATAAAGGTCTTAATCACCTACAAGTGGGTTCCAATGGATCACATTTTGACCCAAATATGCCTTAGGAAAAAATATAAGAATCCAATTATATTAATCCAAGTGTTAGGTTAATTTATATAATAATATATTTACCCTTAATTACCCGATTTAACTTTTACTATAGTAAATAAAATTTACCATAGTTACTATTCATAATGCCCAAAAATAAAAATTAGCCTATTAAAATAATTTGGACCCACTGATTCCAAATATAGAATCCATTTTTCTAAATTCAATACACAAAAGTTGCAGAAAATAATTTAAAATTAATCTTGTTATTAATAAAACGAGTTTTAAAAGTTCAAACATTGCAAAAGATTAAATTGATTTTACCTATGAATTCAATGTAAAATAAATGATAATGACACACATTATATTAAATTGTAAAAATATATTCTATTTATACTTTAAAACAATTCAAAATTATTATTTAACCATATAAATTACTACGACAAAAAAATTTGTTTTTACTTAAAATATAGCGTGTTTTTACTATTCATTAAAATAAGAAAGTTATCAGAAAAATATCAAAACTTTATCCAATGTAAATTTTTATATCCTGATTAAAAAATAAGAAGTTTATTTGGTAAAATTTAAATTATAAATTTGTCAAAAATTATATTTAAAATGGGTGTGCCATCAAAAGGCATCCAAACAACATTTTTTGAAAAATTCTTATTTTACCCGAAAATTTTATTTTGTTCTCATTACATGTTCTATAAAATATGTAAGATGAATTATAATGTAATAAAATTGAAAATTTATTTAATACTAATCATAACGGCTAGTTTAAAATAATATTATAACCATATATCATTTTTAAGTGAAACCCGGTATTGCGTACAACACACGCTATCGAGGAAGGTTGCAATTGCGTGTAATGCAAGACAAGTCAGGGATTCATGTAGTTCAAGACTCCTTTGTTGTTGAATATAACAAAATCCAACCATATTTCATTTATACATTGAATATATATATATATACACTCAATGTTGCGTAGAATAACTACTGTCAAACAAACATGAAATTGTGTGTAACACGATCCAAGATTAGTGTTGCTTATAATACAAGCTAATACGATGTTGTGTATGGTGCAAGATAATCTTGTTGTAGCCTACAACATAAGATATGAAAGAAATTAAAAAGAATATGTCTTATAAAATATCAGGTTGTTACATATTTTATTATATTTGCAAAGAATTCAGTTAAGGATTTCTGAGTTTAACCAAATATAATGTCATCAATATAAATTTGAATAATGAAAGCATTTTTTATAAATTTCATTATAAAAAGAGATGGATCAGCAGTTCCCTTAATATAGTTGTTTATTAACAAAAATCATGTAAGTCTATCATACCAGGCTCTAGGGGATTGTTTAAGTCTTTATAAAGAATTGTTAAGTTTGAAAACATGTTCAGGATATTTTGTGTCTCCAAAAATAGAAGGATGTTCAACATAAACATCCTCTTGAACATATCTATTATGGAAAGCACATTTTACATCCATTTGAAAAATATTGAAATTAAATTATGCTGTAAAGTCTAGTAAAATGCGAAAAGATTCAATTCTAGCTACCGGACCAAAGGTTTTTTCATAGTTTGTTCCTTCTTTCTGATTATAGACTTTAGCAAATAATCTAGCTTTATTTCTGAAAATGATTCCATTTTCATCACACTTATTTTTGACGAACTATTTTACTCTAATAACAATGGTTTCATTATGTCTTTCAACCAAGGTCCAAACATTATTCCTTTTGAACTCATTTATCTCATCTTGCATGGATTTAATCTAATCATAAACCCCTAAAGCTTTATTAGTGATTTTTGGTTCTAAATGAGAATGGGATGCTAGATGTTAAACTTCATTTAGTAAGGGACTTCTAGTACTTACAGGTTGATTTACATCACCAATGATACCATCACTGGGATGATTTTAAGAAACTACTGATTTATGTTATATAATATATGTCCATCAATATATTGTAGGAAATCCTCTAGGGTAAATGCTTTAGAAATATTATCTTGAAAATTTTCCTTATCAGAAGGATCTTCTATCAAGGTCTTATAATAATTTTTTAAAACACATTCAAAGATGTAGGTTGGGTTTGTTTAAAAACAAAAGGATCAATTTCATAAAATTTATCATTTACTGTTTCTTCAATAGTATACGTATTTTTATTAAAAAATTAATAAGACTTAGAGGCTATGGAGTATCCTGGGAAAATTCCTTCATCATATTTTGGTCAGAATTAATGTAAATTTTCTATAGTATTCATAATGAATATTTGGCAACCAAATACCTTGAAGTAGGAATGTCTAGGTTTTCTACCATTCCATAATTTTTAAGGGGCTTTGTTATGAAAAGATCTAATAAAAACTCATTTTATAGTATAACAAAAAGTACTTATAGAATTATACCAAAAGTGATTACCTATTGAATATTCATTCAACATGGTTCTAATTATCTCTTGAAGAACCTGATTCCTTCTTTTAATAGCACCATTATGTTGAGGAGTTCATGGAGTTGAGAAGTTATGAGTAATGATTTTTCTATTACAAAAAGTTTCAAAATCTGAATTTTGATATTCTCCTCCATGATCACTATGAATAGTTATCAAAGGATGTTTTTTTCTCATTTTTAACTTGGGCTCTAGAAATTTTGAAATAAAAAAAGCTTCAGATTTATTTTCTAGAAAATAGACACACATAAATCTAGTGTAATCATCAACTAAGAAAAATACCTAATATTTTCCTCCAATGCATCCAGTTTTTATTGGACCAAAAAGATCCATATGCACAAACTATAATGCATAAAAACTTGGGACTTCAATGATCAATTTAAAACTTTATTTATTTTGCTTTCCATATTGGAAAGGATCACAAAATTTTGAAGAATCAAATCTATGCCCTGGTAGATAATTAAAAAGTATTTTTTTCAAAAGTCTTCATAGGTTCCTAAGGTTATAGTGTCCTAAAATTCTATTCTATAACCAAGATTGATCTTCCATTGCACTAATGTAAGGTATATCATGGCTCCTAAAGTCTTCTAAGTTTAGTGTATATACATTCTCTTGCCTGTGGGAAAAAATAATAAACTCTTCCTCAGAATTATGTATTAAGCATTTATCATTAAAAAAATTCACAAGGTAACCTTTATCAAATAATTGACTTGTGATAATGAGGTTGTGTATAAGACCCTTGTCAACTAAAATGTTTAAATCAATATTTTTACAAGAAGAAAAATGTTACCTATACCAACAATTTCTCCGTGAGCATTATCTTCAAAAGTTACTTTTCCTCCTTTCATCTTGGTAATATTTTCAATGAATTTTTTATTACCATTAATTTTCCGAGAACGTCCACTATCCATGTACCATGTTTTTTTGTTTGTACATACCTTATTTTCTTGAAAATAAAATAGTTAGACTTTTAGAATCCAAAAATTCTTGTATCTAGAAATTTTAGAATGTAAGATTTTAGGAATCCACATTTTCCTTGAAAAATAAGCATTATGAAAACCTAAATATTGGGTTTTGTTTTATGAAAAAAACTTTCCCAATTTACACCACACTAAAATTTAGTAAAAATAAAAAACATTGAGGAACAAAATAGATATTACTAAAAATTGATTTATAATAGGTATAACCAAAACCAGAATGATTCCTTAAATGATAAATTTGGGAATATATCTTGTCAAAAATTTCCTTACCGGAGGTAAAATTTGATAGACATTTCCTTAAGGAAAATATTTTTGAAATTTGTTTAATTACAAAATTTTTATAGTTAAAAACATTATTCTTATAACTACAGTTATCCTCTAAAACATTTTTCTTGGAAATTATATTTTCAAGATCCTTATAAAGGTTATCATTCTCATAATTAACTTTCTAAAGGTTTTTAGAAAAAATTTATAAATTATAAGTTTTTTATCAATATATTTTGAAATATTTGATACTTCTATAGTTAAAATAGATATTCTATAATTTGATTTATCAAACATTTTCTTGAGTTTAGAATTTTCATTTTCAATAAGTTTAGAAAAACAAGATACGTCTTCAAATGAATGTAATGTGTTATCTTTCAATAAGAAAGATTCATCATCTGAAGAATCATACTAAACTTTATTAGAAAAATTTTAATTTAAAGATATTTCGGATAGATATTCTTCATTGTGTACCTAATCCATTAGACAACGATTTTCAATGGGTTTTCTGGCTAGTAAACCAAGATTCTTATGAATAGAAGATTCAAACTATACAGATTCTTCAGATGAGTCAACACCACTGGAACTCCATATATCATTAGCTTTCATTACTTTCATAGCCTTAGAATTGTAATACTTCTTTCTATGATTATCAAAATGGTTTTCCTTCCAATCCTTTTTTATTAAGAAAAAGATAATCTAGCCTTATATTCCCTTCTCTTTTTCATTCATAGAATGTGACTTTCGACTCATTCTTGTCCTTTATTTATTTCTTTTAATATCTATATTGAATGTTTTTCTTTCCAACTATAATCTTAATCCATCGATCAAGATTACCTAGCCCATTCTCAGAATGTTCACTTTCACTAGATCGAGATAAAATAGTAACTCTCTTTGACTTGGATCTTATAAAATTTTTAGGATTATTGGATTTATTATTAGTAAAGGCAATAGTTCCATTATCTTTATTCTTCTAATTCATATTAGCATCTGTTTTCATTTTGGTTTCATGTTGAAGAAGATATCCAAAAATCTCATCAAGATTAATTATAGATACTTTTCTATTCTCATCAATAGTTGTTCACTTAGATTCCCTCTCATTAGGAATAATTCCAATAATCTTATCTACCTGAGATTCATCAATAATACCTTTTTCACCCGTATATTTTAGACTATTGAAGATATTCATAAACATTTGTTGAACCTTACATACTATTTCTCCATGAGGAGATATAAATCCATGATATTATTCTTTAAGCATAGTTCTTCTATTTTCTATAACTTTGGATTTAAAAAAAATGTGTAACATCAAGTTTCTTACGTATAAAATTAGCAGCTTCACAAGAATAAATTTGACTATATATATTCCTAGTGATAGAACCCAAAAAATTATTGTGTACCTTGTAATTTAGTTGATATTCTGACTTTTCTTGGTTGGTGAAGGTTTTAACTTCTTTGTTAGGAATTTTTTTAATCCCCAGTAAGCATGAAAAATTTTCCTACTCCATTATTAATAAAAAAATTTCATTCTATCTATCTAGTAGTCTTAATCATTACCATAAAAAATAGGTGGTCTAGTAGGATTTAGATTTTCAATTGAACCGATAGCCATTCTTTCCATTCTACAATAAAACATAATTCCAGAAAAATTGTTAATATAAAATGTTTGTAAACAAAGATAAAAGTCTCAAAAATCATAAGGAAGAATAATTTTGAACAATGGAAAACATGAGAAAGAAAACATATATGTGAATATAAGTATTTCATAGACCTCCTATGATAGAAATTGTAAGATCAAAATATAAAATGTAGATGATCAATTATAAGAGTGGGTGAATTATTTGTTTAAAAACATTATTTTTTTAACCTTAAAGAAGACTATGTTTAACAAATTTAAACAAGGTAAATTCCCCAGACCACTATTAGTTCTACTAAACAAACTTTCTAGGTTCTATAAATATGATTCTTGAAATTAAACTTAAGGATAGTTTACAAGGAAATTATTCTAAATTAAACTGTATAGAATATTCCTTATCATAGTACATAAAATAATATAAACGTATAAGAAGGATATACTTTATTACTTTATCAAAATACAGTGGAAATAAAATGAAACAAAACCAGTAACAAGTATCAAAACTCAACCCAAATACTTGGGTATCCAATAACCTTGGATAAAGGTCTCTTGATTTATACATCCAAGAAAGCCTGTCTTTTGCACACCAGGGTAAGCCCTTGATAGAAATATTGGAATCTGTCTTGCTATCATTACAAGACCTTAATCGTCATGGTAGTTGGCACATCTATCTTCTTATCCTCATAAGCCATTGAACTTTAAGGTAATGAGAACCTTTGTATTCTTATCCCCAAAAGCAATTAATTGTACTCAACAAAAATTAGAGTCGTATGAAGAAATCTGAACAAGATGTTTAGTACACATAAGGCATGATAATATCTCTCTCAAGAAATCACTTCAGTAATATGAAATATCTAGAGTGATCAATAGAAGATGATATCATTTAAATAAGTTCCTATTTATAGGAACAAATTCAACGGTTGGATCCCTCCACCAATGGTTGTATTTTTCCTTGAATCTTAGAGGGACCTATACATGTGTTACTCAAACAACAATTTGTTAAAAACAGATTGTACGACATAATTTCACAATAATTGTAAGGAAAATGAAGTTACTTAACCAAATTTATTTTTCTGAGTCAAAGGAAAAAATATAATTCAGAATATAATAAAAACATTCAGAGTCTATAAGATATGGATAGTCATATTCTGTTTTACAAAGAATTTGGAATCTGAATTCAATAGATTTTAGAATCTGAATTCCAATGAATTCGTATTCTAAATGTAATGCCCCAACCCCAATAACACAAAGTCGGTGCATTATTACGTAATATTGGCATGATCACAAAATATCAAGTCTCAAAAGACAGATTAGTTTAGTAGACTTGGAAACACTAGATACATTCATGACGTTTACATTACATCATAAAGTTAAAAAACTACAACAACATGTTGTCTTAATATCCCCTCATACTATCCCTACAGGTCATTCATAAAATACTTCTTCACATCTGGGGAAAGATAAAACATTGAAAGGGGTGAGCTCAGATGCTCAGTAAGGATAAAAATATAGCAGAAACTTTCATAAATAAACATCAACATTTAAGGCAATGTATAACTAAAACAAAATCCTTTTAAACTTGAACTTCATTATAATATGGAAAAGATAAAACGAAATAATTCCATTTACTTATTCACATGGATATTTTACTAGTAGAATAATCACCTACAATATCAATAACCACTTTCATAATGATGAAATTCATAATACCATACTATCATAACCACATAGTCAAGGCCTTATGCCAAAACTACAAATAATATTTTGTCAAGGCCTTGTTTCAAGACACTAGTTTGTCTCATGAGACCTACCGATGCATCAAAGACCTATAGCAGGCTCCACCCATCACTTATTAATTACAATTCATTCCTCATATGAACAGGTTTAAACATAACATAAACATTCGTATTAAAACTAGCATACGAAATGTCAATACTTTATCAATAAACCATGAATGGTATAAAAATAACACATCCACAGTCAAACATATCACAAAACATTAAATACAATATGGAAGTTTTGTATCATAATAAATCAACTTCAAATAAGCTTCAAATCAATCAAAGGATATTGACATAGATGAAATCAAAACTATTTGAGAGAAATACCTCTTTTTTTGAAATAATTTAAAATCCACATAATTATAAAAGAAAAAGTTTACTTTGAAAATATCCTTATAAGATTGTAAGGGAAGATTTGATGATTTTATAGTAGTGGAAAATAGCCAAACCTTCCATATAAGTTAAAAAAAGACATTCTTACCTTAATTCTATTGAAATGGTTAAAAGGACATTGTTTGGAAAACAATGAAAAGATTCCTTTATACACTTCTTATAAAAAGTCAAACAAGGGTATAAATGACTTTAACCCATAGTCTGTAAAATAGTAAGAATGATTTGAAATACATTTTTAAGAAACATGGATGTGGATTATAAAGATGTCCCAGTATATAATTACATATAAACAACCTCGGATAATGAAGAGATTGTGAAATAAACCATTACCTTGTACTTTTCCTTTGTTGAGGGTAGTTTAGCCTCCTCTTCTTCGGGTTCTTCCTTTTGATTTGAACAAAAGGGCTCCTTAGGTTGGCTTTCTGATCCAACTAAGGCCTCTAGGTTAAATTGAGGGAAGTTGAGAAAATATTTGGGTTGGGGTTGGCCGAACCAAAAGGCTTTGAAGGTAGGAATTTGAGAGATGGGTGAGATCCCTTTTATAAGAGGGGTGAGGGGCACCTTAGGAAAAACAAAAAATATTATTTTATAATAAATTCATATTCGGTTTATAATGGCTCCAAAGTGACTTATTTCAAGGATAAGGTGGGGATGGGTCGAAAACCACTCAACCAATAGGTTTTAGATAGGTTTGTCTCACTATATTAACCTTATCTTTTAGTTTTTAACTCTTAGTTAATTAGTTTCACTTTTACCATGTCTCTTTGTATTTTTATATTATATGGTTAATAAACTTACTATAAACATTCAATCAAACACCAAGTGGTTCATTAATGATACACCTATCATTATATAAGTCTCTTGGCTGAAACCTAGATTTTTAAGAATTGAATATAAATTAATAATATAATATTTGTTTTAAAAACTCTTTTATGTAAATTTTGACACTATTTGGTATTTTGTTTTTGCTAAATTCATAAAATCATTATTACTTCCAAAAAAATTCACCAAACCAACCCTAATATGTTATATTAACCTATAAAATTAGTGGAAGTTATAAAGCGTCTTAAATTTCATTTATTTTGATATTTAAAATATCAATTATTTTAATATTTCATTAATTAGATAATTAATGCATCACCATTATGTCATAAATAAATTAAATTATATAATGTCTAAAAATTATAAATAAAATATAATTATGTAGGAAATATTTTTATATTTCTAATGAATATATTTAATCAAATTTAACTTATGTATAACCCTATATTAAAATTCTTTTAATTATTAAACATTGATTTTATCTCTTTTAACTCTTCTTTGAATTAAATAATAATAAATGTCCTAATCTAATCCAAGTGGACCAAAGAGGTTCATATTTTATTTCTAAGGTTGTTTTTGGTCAAATTATACTTATGCAATATAATTAGGACATGTGCTAGGGTAATAATAATATCATTTTTACCCTTAATTACCCTATTTAAATTTAACCATGGTAAATAAAAGTAAAAAGTTACTATTCACCAAAAATTATTTTTATCTTATTGGACCACATTATACTCCTTGATGTTAACCGTGTCTCTCGGATTTTCAAAATTCCACAAACAGAAGCGGTAAAATTAATTTTTATGTGAATTTGTAAATTCTCCTAGGAGGTGGGTAAAAGATGGTGAAAAGTTCAATAACCTTTTTATATATAGAAAATTACTATAAATTGACTCCAAAGAATTAAATTTAACTTATATAGGTATTATGTACCTATTTTGACCTAAAATAAATTTAAATAAAATAAATAATTATTTAAATAAAAATTCGGTTTTAAACTATAACTCAGTGTTTTTCACTATTCATCAAAAATTGAAAGTTTTCAAAAAAATACCAAAAAATTACCCTAAGATAATTTTGATATTACAAATCCAAAATTGAAGTCCAATTTGAAAGATAAAATTAATAAAATTTCAAAAAGTTGGTATTACTATTCATAATGGCCTGTTTCATTGGTTGTGGTGTGTGTTAGAAATCGAAGTTGTGTATAACACATGCTATTGTATTGTTCAAAGAGAACAATGTCGTGGAAGCTTGGGGTGTTACATTATACCCTCATTCAAATAATTTCATCCTAAAAATTTCTAGAATATTACTGTGTAAAAGGATTTGGGTGGTTCTTCATCATATGTTCCGCAGCTTCCCATGTTGCCTCTTCCATCTTATGGTTTCTCCATAGAACTTTTACCATATGAGTCGTCCGATTTCTCAACACTTGTTCTCTAGTATCAAGAATCCTGATGGGCTCTTCGTAGTAAGATAGATCGGGTTCGAATTATAATTACTCATAGGTGAGTACATGTGTTGGGTCAGACATGTATTTTCTCAATAGTGATACGTGGAACACATCCTGAACTTTGGAGAGATTTGGCGGCATTGCCAAACGATAAGTTACAGCCCCAATTCATTCTAGAATTTTGAAAGGTCCTATGTACTTGGGACTCAATTTACCTTTCTTAAGGAAATTTATAACTCCCTTCCATGGAGATACCTTCAAGAAAACATGATCTCCTACCTGAAATTGTAAATCCTTCCTTTGGTTTTCAGCTTAGCTCTTCTGCCTACTTTGAGATGCTTTGATGTGGTTTTGGATTACCTTCACATATTCCATTGTTTCCTCCACCCGTTCAGGGCCTACTAGTTTTCTTTCACCAATAACATCCCAACAGGTTGGTGTGCGACATCACTTTCCGTTTAACGCTTCATATGGTGCCATCTGAATACACGAATGGAAGCTATTGTTATAAGAAAACTCTACCATAGGTAAATATTGATCCCACATACCCTGAAATTCAAGTGAGTATGATATCAACATGTCTTATAAGGTTTCAATAGTTCGTTCTGATTGTCCATATGTTTGAGGGTGGTAGGCAGTACTGAAACGAAGTTCAGTATCCAAGGCCTTTTGAAGACTCGTCCAAGATCTTGAAGTAAAATGTAGATCACGATCAGAAAAAATCGATAGGGGTACTCCATGATGTCTCACAACTTCATTAATATATAGTCTTGCTAGACGTTCAAGTGGTAGATCTTCTCTTATAGAAAGAAAATGTGATGATTTGGTAAGACGGTCAACAATGACCCATATTTCATCGTTCCTTCTAGGAGTCTTTGGTAGTCCCATGACAAAGTACATCGTGATATTATCCCATTTAAACTCAGCTATGGGAAGAGGTTGCATGACTCCTCTAGGATGTTTCCTTCCAGCTCTCACTTGTTGAAAAATCATACATCTTGACAGAAAATCAGAAATCTCCCTCTTCATTTTGTCCCACCAAAAATGTTCCTTCAAATATTTATACATTTTGGTTCTCCCAGGGTTTATAGAGAAATTATAACTATAAGCATCATCCAACAATTCCCTTTTTGGATCAGGTTTATCGGGAACACAAAGTCCCTTCCCAAATTTCAAAATTCCATCTTCATACACAAATTCATTCCATCTCCAATCATTCACAGCTTTAATCTTCTTTTGAAATTCATCATCAAGGGTTTGAGAACTCTTTATCCTTTCTAGTAAATATAGTTTGGCAACCATTTCAAAATTTATCGATATTTCACCTTCCATGGATATTCCCATATACAACATTACTAGATCCATAAAAATTGGATCCCTTTCAACTCTCATTTTCTCAAAACTCCATGATCTTTTCTTCTCAAAGAATCTTCCACCTTATTTTCCTTCCCGGATTGGTAGTGTATCGTGCAATCATAATCATTGAGTAGTTCAATCCATCGCCTTTTCCTCATGTTGAGTTCTTTCTATGATAAAATATACTTCAAACTCTTTTTATCGGTATATATATCACATTTTTCTCTATAGAGATAATGCATGCATATCTTCAAAGAAAAGATTACAGAAGCTAACTCAAGATCACGACTAGGATAGTTTTTCTCGTGAATTTTCATCTGTCGTGATACATGGTCAATAACCCTATCATTCTTCATAAGGACACAACCAAGTCCTTTATTTGAAGAATCACTATAAATAACAAACCCATCATTTCCTGATGGTAGAGTCAATATAAGAGCATTGATTAATCTTCTCTTCAGTTCTTTTAAACATTCTTCACACTCATTTTTCCAAACAAATTTAACCCCTTTACGTGTGAGCTTCATTAATGGGTTAGCCAACCGGGAAAAATTCAGGACGAAACTTCGATAATAACATGCTAATCCAATAAAACTGCGTACCTCAGTTATTCACCTTGGTGCTGGCCATTCTTGGATTTCTCTTGTCTTATAAGGATCAACGTAGATTCCATCCTTATAGATAATATGGACCAGAAAAGAAATATCTTGAAGCCAGAATTCACACTTTCTAAACTTCTCATATAAATCATGTCTTCTCAGAGTCTTCAATATAATACACAAGTTATTTTCATGATATTCGTAGCTTTTGGAGTATACCAAGATATCATCAATAAATACCACTACAAAATTATCGAGATATTCCTTGAAAACTCTGTTCATTAGATCAATTAAAAAAGAGGGTGCATTAGTCATCCCAAAAGGCATTACTGTAAACTCGTAATACCCATACTTGGTTCAAAGTGTTGTCTTCGGAATGTCTTCCTTCTTCACACACAACTTATGATATCCATATCTAAGGTAAATCTTTGAAAATTATTGATCTCCATGCTGTTTCTCAAATAAATCATCAATGCGAAGTAGGGGATACTTGTTCTTTATTGTTATAGCATTGATCTCCCTGTAGTCAATACATAACCTCATAGATCCATATTTCTTCTTAACAAAATGGTTAGGGGAACCTTATGGAGAAACCTTAGGGCTAATAAATCCCTTATTACTCAATTACTTTAGTCATTTTTTTAGTTCAACTAATCCCACAGTGACCACTCTATAAGGGGTCTTCAATATAGGCCTTGAACTAGGAATTAAATCAATGGAAAACTCAACTTCTCGTTCTGGAGGATGTCTAGGTAAATCTTCTTAAAACACATCAACATATTTTTTCACAATAGGTACATCCTCTATTTGAACATTCATTTCCTCACTCACAGTTATTTAATTCTCTTCTTCCCCGATAATTGAATTTAGTTGAGCTACTAGGGGTGGATCTAGATAAGAATTTGGTGGTGACAATTCTGTTCTAAAGATAAGGTGTTCCTTATCTTCATCATCAAAAATTGAAACTTCCTTCTTCTTATAATAAATCTTAACATCATGGTCTGAAATCCAATCCATATCGAGGATTATATCAAACTCAATCATAGGTATGAAGATGAGATCAGCAGATAAAGAAAAATTATATGCTCTAATGGGAACTGATTCATAGAACATTATAGCAATGATACTTCCTTTTATAGTTTTAAATTACAACTCCCTTGTTAAATCAAATTAGAAATATCTAATTTTCTTAGAAAACTGGAAAGATATGAAATAATGCGATGATCCAGAATCAAATAAATCATTTTCTAAACTTGAGGAAACCATTAAATTGCCTAGCACCACATCTATCAGATATTCTACCTTAGCAATAGTGATAGCATAAGCTTGTCCTTGATCCCCTGGACTTTTATGAGGTAAGTTCCCCTGAAACATAGTAAATTCATTTGAATAATGTACCATCTCCCTGCAATTGTATCATTTAACGTCTGTAGCTTCTTTCTTCCTCTTGCAATCGTGAGCTTAGTGGCCTTTTTCACCACACCTGTAACAGAATCCCATTCCCTTCAAGCAAGTACCAGGGTGTTTTTTCCACATTTACTACAGGATGGATATTCAATAATTCCCTTCTTCCCCTTATTTCCATTACCATAGTGATTGGAAGATCTCTTCTTCTCTTGCTTTTCTTTAAATTTGTAAGACTTAGAGAATTCCTTTTCTGTCTTGATATCACATGGGACAATATCTTCATACGACGAGAAGGATTATGAGACTAATTCTTGACGAAAAATGGTTTTAACCCATAAAATAAATGATCAATCTTACTACTTGGATTACATTTATAATATGTTTCATTTCTCTCTATCATTGTAATGTTAGCCTCATACTTTGCGACGTTCTCGTCCTCCATTTGTCTCAGGCTCAGAAATTTCCTTTCCATATCTGCTCGATGGTCACGAGGAAATTATTTTGCTAAGAAAATCTATTTGAACTCCCTCCATTCCATATTTGATACTTCATTATCTTCCTTTGTGTTTTGAATCAGTGACCACCATTGGTCAGCATCTCGAGTGAGTCGGTGAAATGCCATGATAACTTTTTCCCATTCACTACACCCCAAGGCGCGGAATATTTTCTCTAAAGAACTTATCCATTTCTCAGCTACCAATGGATATGTACTCCCATTTAATGTTGTTGGTTGTTGCCTCGTGATAAAATATAACATTGATCCTCCACACTGTGGATATGAGTGGTCTATACAGGTCAGGATATTATTCATAACCCGAGTGAGTTGTCCAAGTATAGTGATTAGCTGATCAGCACCAGTTGCATCACCAGCTCCACTATAATTATCTTGAGCAGGAGGGAAATTACTACATGGAGTGCGTGTATTGATACAGTTTTCATTCCCTCCATTAGGCTCCATTTCTAAACAATGGCATAAAGTAGATTATTTTATGAATCGAAATACATATTCCCAAACTTGTAAAACACTTAACATAAATTGAAAAGTTTATGGATATAATCCATAATCATAAAAATGTTTTCTTTGAGGAAGTATATACTCATAAACCCTTCATAATGGTTTGTAAAGATAATGACATTTATCCTAAGAATATCCCCATCAAGTGTTGTAACCAAGAGTGCAGCAAGGCCCATTTTCCTGCACCAGTTCATGTTCGAGTCTAGCTCAAAGCGGTGTTTTCAGGTTTTAACCCAAGGTACATCTGTTCCAGAGCCGCCTCTACCTGATCGTATCCAGACAGAGATTTATTTCTTGGAAAACTCAAAAAATAGCTACAATACCAAAATTCAAGGAAGTTCTTCTATACTCATCATCAAAGTATATCTTAGGGGTATGTGCTCTAATCAGAGTTTATCTAAATCTAGCTTCCAAGGTTTGTACTAAACTTCCTCTAATACCAACTGTAACACCCTGACCCCAGTTACCCAGATTCGATGAATTATTACATAATATTGGCATGATCACCAAGGATCAAGTCTCAAAATATCGATTAGTTTATTATCTTTGGAAACGTTAGAAAAATTCATAACATTTACATTACATGTTAATGTTAAAAAAAATAAAACAACATCTTTTCTTCATATCCCCTCTTACTATCCCTACACGTCATTCATAAAATACTTCTTCACATCCTGGAAAAAATAAAACATTGAATGGTGTGAGATCATATGCTTAGCAAGGATAACAATATAGGGGAAACTTTCATAAATAAACATCAACATTTAAGGCAATGTATAACTAACGAAAGCCTTTTAAACTTGAACTTCATCATAATATGGCAAATATAAAATGAAATAGTTCCATTTACTTATTCAAATAGATATTCTACTAGTCGAATAATCACATGAAATATCAATAACCACTTTCATAATGATGGAATGCATAATTCCAGACTATCATAACCACATAGTCAAGGCCCTGTGCCAAGACTACAAATAAGATTTTATCAAGGCCTTATGCCAAGACACTAGTTTGTCTCATGAGACCTACCGATGCATCGAGGAGATATAGCAAGCTCTACCAGTCACTTATTAAGTCCAATTCATTCCTCATATGAATATGTTTAAACATAACATAAACATTCTTATTAAAACTAGCATACGAAATGTCAATACTTTCTCCATAAACCATGAATGGTATAAAAATAACACATCCACAGTCAAACATATCACAAAACCTTCAATACAATATGGAAGTTTTGAATCATAATAAATCAACTTTAAATAAGCTTAAAATCCATCAAAGGATGTTGACATTGATGAAATAAAAACTATTTGAGAGAAATATCTATTTTTTTGAAATCATTTAAATGCCACATAATTATAAAAGAAAACATTTACATTTAAAATATTCGTATAAGCTTGTAAGGGAAGCTTCGACGATTTTATAATGGTGGAAAATATCCACACCCGATGTATATTTAAAAAAAATACATTCTTACCTTAATTCTGTCGAAAAGGATAAAATGGACCTTGTTTGGAAAATGACGGAAAGATTCCTTTATACACTTCTTATAAAAAGTCAAACAAGGGTATAAATGACATTAAACCTTAGTTTGTAAAATAGTAATAATGATTTGAAATACATTTTTAAGAAACATGGATGTGGATGATAAAGAGGTCCCAATAGATAAGTACATATAAAACACCTCAGATAATGAAGAGAATGTGAAATAAACCCCTACCTTGTACTTTTCCTTGGTTGAGGGCAGTTTAACCTCTTCTTCTTCGGGTTCATCCTTTTGATTTGATCAAAAGGGATCCTTAGGATGGCTTTCTGATCAAACTAAGACATCTATGTTGAAGTGAGAGAAGTTGAGAGAATTTTTGGGTAGGGGTTGGCCAAACCGAAAGGCTTTGATGGTATTAATTTGAGAGAAGGTGGAGTGCCCTTTTATAAGAGGGGTGAGGGGAACCTTAGTAAAAACTTAAATTATTATTTTATAATAAATTTATATTCGTTTTCTAATGGCTCCAAAGTGACTTATTTCGAGGATAAGTTGGGGATGGGTCGAAAACCACCCAACCAATAGGTTTTTGAATGGTTTGGGACACTATATTAACCTTAGATTTTAGTTTTTAACTCTTAATTAATTAGTTTCACATTTACCATGTCTATTTGTATTTTTAAATTATATGGCTAATAAACATACTATAAACTTCTAATCGAACCCCAAGTGGTTCACTAATGATACACCTATCATTATATAAGTCTCTTGGTCGAACCTTAGATTTTTAGAAATTGAATATCAATTAATAATATAATATTTGTTTTAAAAACTCCTTTATGGCAATTTTGACACTATTTGGTATTTTTCTTTTTCTAAATTCATAACAGCATTATTACTTCGAATAAAATTAATTTAACCAACCATAATATTTTATATTAACCTAGAAAATTATTGGAATTTATAAAAAGTCTTAAATTACATTTATTTTGATATTTATAATATTAATTATTTTAATATTTCATTAATTAGGTAATTATGGCATCACCATTGTGTCATAAATAAATTAAATTATATAATGTCTAAAAATTATAAATAAAATATCATTATTTCAGAAATAATTTTATATTTCTAATGAATATTTATACTAAAATTTATCTTATGTATAACCTTATATTAAAAATGTTTTAATTATTAAACTTTGATTTTATCTCTTTTAAATTTTCTTTGAATTAAATAATAATAAATGTCCTAATATAAACCAAGTGGACCAAAGAGGTTCATATTTTATTCCTAAGGTTGTTTTTGGTCTAATTATACTTATCCAATAGAATTAGGACATGTGTTTGGGTAATAATAATATAATTTTTACCCTTAATTACCCTATTTAAATTTAACCATGGTAAATAAAAGTTAAAAGTTATTATTCACCAAAAATTATTTTTATCTAATTGAACCACATTTTACTCCTTGATATTAACCGTGTCTCTTAGATTTTCAAAATTCCACTCACAGAAGTGGTAAAATTATGTTTTATGTGAATTTTCAAATTCACCTAGGAGGTGGGTAAAAGACGGTGAATAGTTGAATAAAAATTTTATATATCTAAAATTAGTATAAATTGAATCTAATTAATTACATTGAAACTATATAGGTATAATGTATCTATTTTGACCTAAAATAAAATTAAATAAAATAAATAATTATTTAAATAAAAATTCGGTTTTAAACTATAACTTAGTGTTTTTCACTATTCATCAAAAATTGAAAGTTTTCAGAAAAATACCAAAATATCACCCTAAGCTAATTTCGATATTCCAAATCCAAAAATGAAGTCCAATTTGAAAGATAAAATTTACCAAATTTTGAAAAGTGAGTATTACTATTCATAACAACTAGTTTGATTGGTTGTGGTGTGTGTTAGAACTCGTAGTAGCGTACAACACACGCTATTGTATTATTCAAAGAGAATACTACCGTGGAAGCTTGGGGTGTTACACTGAACACTTAGAAATTCAGAGATTGAATTCTGAAGAATTCAGAGTCAGAATTCAAAAGAATTTATATCCTGAATTTTAGGGAATTTAGAGTCTGAATTCTAAGGAATTAGGAGTGTAGATTATGAAGAATTTGGAGTTTTAATTTCATAGAATTCTAAGTATGAAATTCAAAGAATTTGGAACCTAAATTTCAGATAATTCGGAGTCTGAGTTTTAGATAATTAGGAATCCAAATTTCAAAGAATTTTGAGTCTACATTTCAGATAATTTGGAGTCTGGATTTTAGAGAATTCAGAATCTGAATTGCACATAATTAAGAATGTAAATTTCAAAGAATTCAGAGTCTGAATTTCAGAGAGTTCAGAGTCTGAATTTCAGAGAATTCGGAGTCTGAATTTCCAAAAATTTAGAATTAGAAAACATAACACTCTATATCCAAGGATTTATAGGATTCTGAGGTTTTAGATGTAAACCTGGATTTTAGACTTTGGAATAAAATGATTTAGATTTAGAGAGATTAGGAAATGAACAATGAAATCAAAGAAAATGATAAACAATTACTTCGAGAATTGAAATTTTCTTTATGAAAATAACTCTTAGGAAAAATATAATGTCACAAACCAGCCTGGGTACCCTCGTAACCCAATCACCAAGCCAACCCTGACATAGCCCGAAGGGTGTTCCTGATCCCCATGGGTCAGCGACTAGCACCTGGCATCACACAACATGCAAGTGGGAATGATTTTTCCACAAGAACGCGGAAGCAAAAGAAATAATACAGAATGCATAACTAAAAGAAACTCCACCGGGAGTAACATACCAGAATAAAAAGAGGCATAGAAATCCCAAAGCACTACAACCCAAGTTCTAAAAAGGGAAAAATATCCAAAACGTCCTTAAGTACACAACTCACAAAGACCATAGATCAACAACTGCATCCACCTCAATGATATCCCTTTCCTTTGATCAATCCAGGAAGAAAAAAGTCTACAAACACCCGAAGGAAAAAGTAGGGTGTGAGCCTATTCCCAGTTTGATACCACCAAAGATTCCGTAACAGATTCCAAATATAGATTATCCAAATAAAATATTTGAATTTTCAAATAAACAGGTTTGGAAATACAAATCATATTCTAACAAACATGCAATACATTTTCAAGTAATGGAAATAAATATTTTAAGTAAAGGCTTTACAAATGATGGCATATTTCTAAAACAATGGCTTAAGAAAAAAATTCATATAAAATAGTTTATATAAATTCAGTAGGAATGTAAAGCAGTTCAAAAGTATTGGCATACATTTATATCTAAAATATAAATTAACAAGAGAGAAACATGGTCATTTTCCAAAAGGTACGATAGTATTAACCAGTTATAGGATTCCTCACTCTCTATGTGAACTCAGAAAAATGTGTATACACACGCCCCTATGACACTTTCCAAAGGAGACTCGTCACCAACACGTCGGGGATGTGACCCACCGCAAGTATGTTTTAGAACATTGACGTAGCGTAGAGTGTATCCAAATAACTCACTAACTACCTAAGGCTTATAGGTTATCTTACATTAGGGGGAACTATTTTAAGATTGTTTAAAATACGATCAATCCCATTCTTCCATTTCAAATGTTCCAATTTCATTCCATTTAAAATCGAAACAGGTTTTATTCAAAACATTCCTTTTTTACAAGATAAAACCAATGGGTTTCTATCAAATCATTTAAGCCATTTTCACCAGTTTTAAATCCATTCAAATCCAATTACATCATTACACAATTTATTTACACAATTAAATTCAACAATTTAATTAAAATCATTTCCATCAAATTCAAAATTTAAATTAAACAATTTAAATTAGACAATTTCCATAAACACACCCAAGTAAATTGAATTGGGTTTCTTCCAGATTTACATGCCAAAACCATTTCAAATACCTCGATTCATTGGGATCGGGTTTTTATCAACTTAATTGAAAGAAAATTTGAGCAATTGAATTTAAATCATTAATTGAAATAAATCAAGCAATACAAGGATAATCAATTTGGCTAAACAGAACAGAACCACCTACCTCAAGGTTTTGACTAAAACCATAATGGTCGAGAATGCTCAAGAAGACCGGGTTTCTTCTTCAAGAACCAACCTTAGATCTCTTCTCCTAGAAAGATCATCACCAAATATCATCATACATGGTACCACACACTTAGATCTACCATAATGGGCGTAGATCTAAGAAACCGAGAGAAGAGGAGAAGGAGATCTAAGGAGATCTAAGAAACTGATCAAGAACGATGAAGAACGATCACTTACCTCAAGAATCCGTCTTCGATTCACCAAGATGAGCCTTTCGATCTCCTTAGGAATTATGGTCGAATCTTATCTAACCTTAGGAGAAGACAAATCACGAGTTAGAACCACTTAAGAAGAAAAATGAGGCACTTAGAGGCAAATCTGAGTGAGATCCACAATTTAAGGATCTCATTTAAGTGACCGCACAGTTAGTTCCGACAGTTTGACAAACCGTGTGCTAGCTGTGCGTTAGCTTCTACATCGGCCACCCTTCATGCATGGTTTGGCTGCACGGTTAGACAAATCATGCGCTACCCATGTGGAAGCTACTGCATCTAGGACCAACTACGCATGGTTTGGCCACCCGGTTTGGCCAACCCATGTGTTGCCCATGCAACTTCCCCTTTGTCCCAAAACAATATTTAATCTTCTCCTAACTCTCCCAGGTCACAACTCCAAAACAGAGTTACCTAGAATCATCTAAAGTACCAAAAAATGTAATGTGATGTTACAACCTCCCCACCATAAGATCATTCTATACCCAGAAAGCCTATGATGAAACCTCTACGTCAAGAACATGAGGCCACTACGCTCTCATTAGTTCATCCCTTTCCCATGTGTCATGAGTATCAGAACCATGCTGTCAAAGTACACGGACCAGAGGTATCATTCTCCCATGAAGTACCTTGGTCTCAGAATCAACAACCTTGGTTGGTCGTTCAGTAACAGATAAATCTGGTTCAATCTCAAGATCACTCCATCTCACAACATGATATCGATCAGAATGATTCTTCTGCAGCTGTGAAACAAGGAACAGATTATGTATTGACGTCATTTGTGGGGGTAGATCTAGATGGTAAGCATCCTTCCCTATAAGACCAACAACCTCGAAATGTCCCATAAAACGAGGACCAAGCTTCCCTTTCCTCCCAAGCCGTCAATGACTAATTGGGGTGAAATTTTCAAGAACATCGGGTCACCTAATGAGAACTCTAAAGGTCTACGACAACTGTCATCATAAGACATGTACCGACTCTATGCTTTCAACATTCTCTGACGAATCAACTATATCTTAGATTTATTCTCTTGGGAAAAACTCGGTCCTACCAAATAACATTCACCAATCTCCGACCAACATAAGGGAGATTTAGAAGGATGGATATGCAAAGCCTCAAAAGGATTCATTTTGATCATAGACTGATAACTATTGTTATAAGAAATATCAATTATCCTCAGATGATCATCCCAAGACCCACAAAAGTCGAGAACACATGCACAGAGCATATACTCAAGGATATGAATAGGTATCGTTGTCTGGCCATCTGACTATGGATGGTATGTCATGCTCAAATGGACCTGATATCCCAGTGCCTCTTGAAGGCCTCTCCAAAATACTGAAGTCAACTGAGGATCCCTTTCAGAGACTATAGCAGATGGAACTCCGTGCAAACGAACAACTTCTTTCACATAGATATTTCCCAACTCCTCAACTTTGGTTGTATCTCTAATAGGTATAATGTGATCCGACTTGGTCAGTATGTCGATCACAACCCATATCACATTCTTCTTCCTCTAGGTTTGAGGTAACCCAACCACAAAGACCATATAGATTTCATTCCACTTCCATGTAGGGACTGGAAGTGGTTGAAGAAAAACTAAAAAGTTTCTGGTGCTCGGCTTTCACCTGTTGGCATGTATGGCAACAAGATATGAACTCATCATTGTATCGTCTAATACCTATACACAAGAAATATCATCACATTTCATAGAACATCTTCATGTTTATTGGGTGTACAACCCACTGAGAGTTATGGAAATCCCCCCATCACATTTTTCCTTGATGATAACGGCACAACGTAATGGTTTCGATAACATAGAACACCCTCTTTAGATAATGACCACTGGGTGTCAGTCTCCCCACCATAAAGAGTGTCTCTAATGCTATGGAATCCATCATCTAGTTGTTGTTCCAAAAGAATTAACTCAAGGAGAGAAGAAGTCAACTGAACACTGGCTAAAGAAACTTAATTCCCCTTCCACTAAACTCCAATATGCAACTGAGCAAGAAGAGCCAAAAAAACACCACTCTTATGAAGATTCTTTCACATCCTATGATGGAAGATTCTTGCTTAATACATTTGCAACTGCATTCCCTCTCCCCGGGGTATAGGCAATGTCAATGTTGAAAGATTGCAGGTACTCCACCCAATGCCTTTGTTGGAGATTCAAATATTTTGGAGAGAAGATATAACTCAAGATCTTGTGGTCTAAATACATAGTAAACCTTTCTCCATAAATTTAATGTATCCAACACTTAAGTGCATGCATTACAGCAGCAAGTTCAAGTTCATGTGTAGGATAGTTCTTCTCATGAGGCTTAATCTGACGAGACCCCTAGGCAACAACATGATTACCCTATATGAGGACACATCTGAAACCTGAACCCGATGTATCGCAGAAGACCATATAACTTATCCCATCCTTAGGAAGACTTAACACCGGAGCAGTAGTCAAAAGATGATTTAGCTCAACAATAGAACTCTGACATTTTTCAGTCCAAGAAAACTTCAGTCCCTTTCAAGTCAGAGTAGTCATTGGAGAAGCTAACTTTGAGAAGTCTTTAACAAACTGGCGATAATATCCTGCTAAGCCCAAAAAGCTCCAAATATCAAAAACATTTTGTGGTTTTTCCCAAGTCATAACAGCCTTTACCTTCTCAGGATAAAATGATATTCCTTGTTCTCACACGACATGTCCCATGAATTTCAATTCTTGAATCCAGAAATCACACTTTTAAAGCATGGAATAAATTCGGTGATTCTTTAGAAGACTCAGAACTATTCTATGATGATGCACATGATCCCCCTCAGACATGGAGTAGACAAGAATTTCATCCACAAAGACTACCAAAAAACTATCTAGATACTCACGTAAAACCTTTGTCATCAAAGCCATGAAAATTTCAGGATCATTTGTTAGGCCGAAGGGCATAACAAGGTACTCATAATGGACATACCTACTCCGAAAAGTGGTCTTATGAAGGTCAGATTCTTTTATCCTCAACTGATGGTAACCTGATCGAAGATCAATTTTTGAAAACCACCTGGTGAATTTCAATTGATCAAACAAATCATCAATTCATGGTGACATATATTTCTTCTTTATCATAACTCAATTGAGCTTTCGATAATCAACACATAAGTGAAGAGAACCATCAACCTTCTTAGTGAAGAGAACCTGTTTTTCCAAGGGTGACACACTCGGGCATATAAAACCTTTCTCAAGAAGATCATCTAACTGTAACTTCAGTTCTTTTTGTTTAGCTGGAGCCATTCAGTAAGAGGGAATAGAAACTAATTGAGTACCAGGCAATAAGTCAATAGAAAAATCAACCTCCCTTACTGGTGGAAAACCATAGAAGTCAGGAGGAAACATGTCTGGAAAATCCACGATGATTGGAGGAAGATCACCACACATTGAATCTTGCTCTAGATCAAAAGAAAACACTGATATAACTTTCCCCAACTCTGGATAAGAGCGTTCGGCTCTGATTAACCTTGGGTCCCATTCTCCTTGAAAAAAAGAGACACACCACTTGGTGATGTAAGGTAGACTCGTCGTTGATAACAATCGATCCATGATTTATTGGAAATGAGCCTATCCATCCCAAAAATGACGTCAAAATATTTCATGTCAAGAACCAAGAAATTCCATGCATGATCAAAATCTGATAGAGAGAAGACACAAGTAGGACTACAGAGACCCTTCCCTCTCATTGTACCAAGGGGTGTAGTAATATCGATCGCACAAGATAAAAGGTCCATTGGTAGATTAAGCAGATTATCAATATGGGTTGAAATAAAAGAGTGAGATGCACCGATATCAAAAAGAGATGTTAATAAAGATGAAGCTATAGTAATGGTACCTCTCACAGTTTTAGGATCTGTATCAGCTACCTCTGGCGACTCTCCCACTGCATGAAGAAGCTTCGTTCTAGATACTTGTGGCTGGAACCCTTTTGTACATGAAGCATTTGATTACCCCGCAATTTCTGGAGGTTCTGATGATCCTGTTCCACCACGTGGAGTAGATAAATGATGTAATAATCTCTGTAGGTGCCCTAAACGTCCATAGGAGCTACAGTTTTTGGGTGCCTTAGTGCAAACCCTCTTAGAATGTCCTGGCTTCCCACACTGATTGAAAGTCAAATAATCCCCTCCTGGTGATACCAGAGGTTTGGGATAACTCTGTTATCGAGAACTATCATGAGAAAAGTCATTCTTCCATTTTTCTTTAAAGGAAACCACACTACCACTAAGAGGGAAATGAACCTCCTTCAACCCTGACTTTCCTGCCAAGTCCATCTCAACCATCATCTCCCTATCCAACACATCAGCATAAGTGGGTAGCTTTATTATGAAAACCTGAGAAGAGATATCTGATCGATGTCCCAACTCAAATCGTTGAGCCTTCATCCTCTCATTAGATACAATCTCAGGAGAAAACTGTACCAGCTCCGAAAAGCGATTTGAGTACTCAGTGAGGGTTTTTTTGGCCTTCTCATTCTTGAAAACGTCCACATCCTTGGACAACATGCTTGATTCAGGATAGAATTGGTCAGTGAAAAAAACCCTAAATTATTTACATTCCAAACCCTCATGTTTCCCAGCCGTCACCATCATGTCCCACCATCTCCTACTTGGTCCCTCCAGTACGAAGGTTGTACACTTCACCTTGATCACATCAGGTGTCTCCAAGAACCCAAACAGACGTTCAATCTCACTCAGACATTCCTCATCCTGTTGAGGGTCAGTGGAGCCTTTGGAAACTGGTGGCTTCTAGCACAGAAACTCTTGAGAACGATTTTGGAGAATATCACTATGTGGATCTATAGCTGGATCCTGAACAAAAACTGGAGGTGGTTCCTATCCTAGAGCTTGGATAGTGTGAACAATCACCTCAACCAGACTCAGATCCACATAGGACTCGCTTTCTATGATTCAGTAGCAGCCTCTTTTTGGATCCAATTTCCTCGTCTTCTCTGAGGCATGATGCTACACAACATAAAAAAGACATAGATTAACACCCAAACCAAGTAACAATGCAAACTATTCTTAAAATAAGGGATAACTAGATTTGGATTCCAGTCTATCCAAATAAAAATAGGGAAATTACTAGAACTAATCCACAAGTTGTATTTCCCTAACCAACCATGGTGACTTAAGGTTCATTGTGGTGAGAGATGTCCAGGCACCCAATCAAAACTACCTCCTAAGTACCTACAAGAATACTCAAATGCGTACTATCTTCAAGGCAAGATTCCTAACTTCCCTTTTATACCACTTTATCATGAACTAGCTTGGGTACCCTGGTAACACGATAACCGAGGCAACCCTGACATAACCCGAAGGGCATTCCCGATCCCCACGGGTCGGAGACTAGCACCTGTCATCACACAACATGGAAGTTAGAATGATTTTTCCACAAGAATGTGGAAGAAAAAGAAACAAGACAGTATGCATAACTAAATGAAACTCCACCGGGAGTAATGTACCAGACTACAAAGAGTCATAAAAAGCCCAAAGTACTACAACCCAAGTAATAAAAAGGGAAAAATAGTCCTAAAGTCCCTAAGGACACAACTCACCAAGACCAGAGACCAAAAACTGGATCCACCTCAAAGTGATCCCTTGCCTTTTCTTGATCCTAGAAGAAGAAATCCTACAAACACCCGAAGGAAAAAGTAAGGTGTGAGCCTAAGCCTAGTAGGATACCACCAAATATTCCGTAACAGATGAGAAATATAGATTATCCAAAGAAAAGCATTCAATTTTTAAATAAATAGATTTCGAAATTCAAATCATATTCTAACAAATATGTTATACATTTTTCAAATGATGCAAATAAATATTTTAAACAAAGGCTTTACAAATGATGGAATATGTCTAGAAAAATGGATTAAGAAAAACATTTATATAAAACCGTTTATATAAATTCGGTAGGCATATAAATCAGTTCAAAAGTATTGGCATACATTTATATCTCAAATAGAAATAAACAAGAAAGCAATATGGTCATCTTCATAGAGGTATGATAGTATAAACCAGTTATAGGATTCCTCACTCTCTATGTGAACTCGGAAAAATGTGTATACACACGTCCCTATGACATTGGAAAAAGGAGACTTGTCACCAACCCTTTGGGTATGTGACCCACCGCATGTATGTTTTAGAATGTTGTCGTAGTGTAGAGTGTATCCAAATAACTCAGTAACTACCAAAGGCTTGCAGGTGCTCTTACATGACGGGAGAACTATTTTAAGATTTCTTAAAATACGATCAATCTCATTCTTCCATTTCAAAAGTGCCAATTTCATTCCATTTAAAACCAAAAAAGGATTTATTCAAAACATGCCTTTTCCACAAGTTAAAACCAATGGGTTTCTATAAAATCATTTAATCCATTTTCAGCAGTTTGAAATCATTTCAAAACCAATTCCATCATTACATAATTTATTTCCACAATTAAATTCAACAATTTAATTAAAATTATTTCCATAAAATTCAAAATTTAAATTAAACAATTTAAATTAGACAATTTCCATAAACACACCCAATTCAATGGATTTTTTTTTTCAAATTTCCATGGAAAAACCATTTCAAATACCTCGATTCATTGGGATAGGGTTTTTATCAACTTAATTGAAATAAAATGTGAGCAATTGAATTTAGATAATTAATTGAAATAAATCAGGCAATACATGGATAATCAATTTGGCTAAACAGAACAGAACCACCTACCTCAAGGTTTTTACCAAAACCACAACGGTTGATAATACCCAAGAAAACTGGTTTTCATATTCAAGAACCCACCTTAGATCTCTTTTTCTAGCAAGATGAAGACCAAATCTTCTCATACATTGTACCACACAGATAGATCTATGCATAATGGGCATAGATATAAGAAACTGAGAGAATATGAGAAGGAGATCTAAGTAAATCTAAGAAACTAATCAATAACGATGAAGAACGATCACTTACCTCAAGAATCCGGCTTTGATTCACCAAGAGGAGCCTTTGTATCACCTCTAAAACAATGGTAGAACCTTCTCTAACCTTAGGTGAATACAAATACTGAGTTAGGGCCTCTTAAGAGGAAAAACAAGGCACTTAGAGGAAAAACCGAGTGCAATCCACAATTTAAGAATCTCATTTAAGTGGCCGCATGGTTAGTTTGCACGGTTTGACAAACCGTGCACTAGACATGCATTAGCTTCTACCTCGGCCACCCTTAACGCATGGTATGGATGCACGGTTGGACAAAATGTGATCTTCCTATGCGAATGATACCACCTCCAAGACCAATTGTGAATGGTTTTTCCGCATGGTTTAGACAACCTATGAGCCGCCAGTGCGACTTCCTCTTTGTCCCAAAACAACATTTAAAGTTATCCTGACTCTCCCAAGTCACAACTCCAAAACAGAGGTACTTAGAAACATCAAAAGTACCTGAAAACGTAATGTGATGTTACATATAATTTTCTTTAAGATAAAGTGTTTATGATTTTCAAAAATAGAGAAATGGAAAAGTCATAAAGAAACCTTATTGAACCAATAATATTATATGATATAGACTAAAACACCTTATTATATCTGGGTTATTCACAAAATCCTGGAAAAAAAATTAGGTTTGTCCATTGGAGATCAAGGGTCTGATGTCACTGATGAGATTTAGGTGTTTTTCAAATGAACTTAAATAATTGAATAAACCCATTATTTTCCCAATCGTACTTCAAATAATGAAACATATATAATACAAACACAATAAAAATGATTAAATCAAAAAAAACCATTCTTTAACTCATTAATAGAGTACTAATGATATTGATCACATTTTTGATAACCAAATGAATCTCACATATGAGGGGATTATACTAGACATAGATACTCATTCTTATTGAGTTTGTCCCTAGGATCTACCATGATGTTCTAGAACCATCCTCATAAAATATGAATAATGAATTAATAACTTAAAGGGATTCATGAATTTAGATTTTTTGCTTCTAGAATAATTAATTGAAGGAATCTAATCCCTTTTATAATCTTGATGCATTAAATTATGAAATTTAGAGAATTGTAACATTCGATTCCATTCCATGGAAGTCTTCTATTATATATAAATGGAGATATTGATCATTGAACACATTAATGATTAATATCTTGCATGTATAACCATAATGAACAGATCACATCTTTTCATTACTAATGAAACTGTGTTGGAAGAAATGGTACTGAGTATTCACTCATAATCTAAATCACATGTATATCATACACTATAATATATCATAATATTAGTATCTTCATTCTATTTCCATATGAACATATCATAATCTGTGACATGCATCTCATGCATATCACATCTTAAAAACCAAGGGATATCATAATCTATGATATACTTTATTTCAGTGTAAATCCAATATATTCAATTTAAAATTTTTGAATGATAATTTTTAATACAAAATTCATAATACTTATCATTTAGAATAATGTTATAAATTATAATAAATTCAAGAAAATTATTAAATTTTAATCTATTTTCATATATCATATATTATGATGATAATTTGGAAATTTCAAACATAAAATATAATTTTTATTATCGCATATAATAGGATTTATCATTAATCGCAAATAATATTTTTTGATATTGTATATATTGTAAATTTTACAAGATGATCAGTTTTCGAAATATTTAGGATTCATACATAACTAATGATATAGAAAATCAAGGATTATAACATAATTCAAAACTACATGATCTTGATATATGATACCCGGTTATATTTGATATTCGTATACTACAAGAAAACAAAACAAATTAATTTATACATATAATTTCTATGATATGACCCCAAAATCATTAAGATGTCCAATGTTTTATAAAACTAGTATGATTTTTTTAATACGTTAGAGGTCGTGGAATTGATAGGACTTATAGTATTTAGGGAGTTCATCAAGTGATCTTATCAATGAAAGAAACCCATGAAATTATCAATCATTCTGTAAATACATCAGAATTTATAAATGATGTACAAAGAAATTATTGTACCTATATTTCCATAAACTCACACTTTATTCTTTAAAAGAGTACATTTCATATGAGTGACTGAAAACACAATAAAATAAATCATACCTATGACGGTGAGGCACTATACATCAATCCACATTTATATTGATATTTTTTTATATCAAAAGTCTTTTGGAACCTTTGATAAAGATGAATGAAATTTTTTGAATAAAATATTATTTTATCCATATATTTTATAAATAATTATATATACAAATTAAGGGATCTATCTCCTTTTATATATTATCATCATTAATTGAATGGAATTATAGGAATGAAATTGGATTCCATGAGATGGAAGTTGATAAGTTACTTCCAATTAGAGTTATTAATCATTGAAAAATAAAATTATTAATAACATTCATATATATATATGTATAATGGGTCAATATAATTGATCTGTAAGAGATGAAATAAATTACAAAGATATGGATGTGAGCAACACTCAAAATCCATATCATAATCTAATCATCCGATATGATCTATATATATATAATGGTACATCATAATTACTCTATTATATAATATTATAAGATGAACCAATATACATATCTTTCGTACCACAGATTATGACCCAAGGGATATTAGAGATTACAATATTTCTTATTTTAGTTAATCTCTTACACAAATACAACCCTGATGGCTTCATGTTCACAATATTCTCTTTGTAATATCATGAAAATATTTAAAAACTACTATTTTTAAGAAGTAAAACTTATTTTTATATGTGGAAACACTTAACAAATAAATTACTATGTCCATTTATTATATGGTATTCTATGTGTTTATAATAATATCTAAAAATAAGATTTAATTTTGTAAAGTATTCCACCAATGGGTGGTGGGATCACAACTCTTGTATTTTAACAATCATCTAGATAAACACTTTTATCCTAAATGAATAACATTAAATAGCATCATAATTTCATTTATGATACAGAATCTGATAAATAATAAAAAACTTGTGTCAAAATAGTATCTCATATTATTCATACATATTATAATTAATATAAATATTCTATTATAATGTAAGGGAAACAAAATAAATATTCACCTCCTTTATTTTAAACTATCTGAGCTTGAAATTCTATATTGAATTCAATTCCATGATTTAACAAATCTATGATTTAACATTTTTAAGAAAACTACAATCTACATAAAATGGTCCCTTGATATTGAAATCATATATATATATAACATTTATGAAGTATAAATTTGGTATCATATTCATTTCAAAATAAAAAAATATCTTTCTATAAAACTAATATCCAAAATCTATTTTTCATAGAATCATTTAGATATCCCAGAAAATCCCATCACAAATATACATATTTCCTCCTATCTTGAATATTTATTTTGGGTTCAATAACATTAGATGGATGCATAATGAAACAGTTCGTGGAATTACATATAATTTCCCTTCTTCTAGTTTAAAACATTATACATTTTTAATATTAATATAACACCGAAACCTAGAAATCACATTCCACATTTAATTTATTCTAAAAACATTGGATAAATCAGGTAATATTTTTTAATCTTTTTTTATTAATTGATAATTTCTTATGATGATTATATTTCATATTCAAAAGCTAGATAATTCTATAATGGACTCCTCTAGTCTCTCCATGTCATTTAAAATAGTCAATGATATTTAAAAAATGAATATAAAAAAATTTACCTTTGGTCTTCTAAAATATAATGCATTTAGAACCTATTTTGAATTATTTAATGTATCTTATATGTATCTAGATAGATTTATTGAACAACATCAACAATTTTTTACTTTTATAAGGGTTCTCTATAACAAATAATATTATTCTTATTGTTTGAGATTTAATGTTTTGTTTTGTTCTAGACCAATAATTTTCATAAATTTAGATCCTCCCTTATATAGGATTAATTTCAATGTAATATTGAAAATGATGCCACTTATCTACCATTAGTTATTTTATCTGTTGAGTCACACTAAAATGATGACACATTTTAAAACCCTCCATATATATTTGAATCCCAATATCCATAATTCACTAAGAGAGGAGGATGATTTGGAATTCCTCTTGAAATATACATATTTATGTATGAAATCATGCCAATTATATCATATATATATCTTAAATTTCTTAACCAAAAATTAATTGACTAATATAACATATCGATATGGTTAGTAATATTCATCATATATTATTTCTAATAGATTCTTGATTATGTGTTATGTAAATAAAATCAAAAAAATGAGGCACTTAACTCTTAGGGTCACCTCATTTTTTGTTTAACATAGACATGATAATACATTGGAACCCTACATTGTTCGAACATACCATGTTTAATGGTTGAGGTCTTGAAAATCATTTACATTAAAAATAATCTAATACATAGTATTTTGAAATTATATTTAATCTCATAATCATATCTCAGGTATGTTATTTAAAATATTCATTCTCCTAATTATTATATTGGAATATTTAATCCTTTAACTAATTAAACATGTTAAAACTCTGTTAATTTTTAAATATTTTCACAAATCATTGTTTTTTTTACTAAATAAAATTAAAATCCAACTTTATTCGCATATAACATTATATGTCATATTTATAGGTTTTATGAAACACTTTTATTAACGTATTTGTACCACACGAAATCAATAATCCTTATACGGTTATGCTTGTAGTGATAGGTACCTAACCCCCACATTTCCAGAAAAAGAAAATATAACATCCCATAAATATTAAGTAATTAATAAATTAATTTTAATTTAAATAAATAATGTTATGAAATATTTTTATAAATCATTGTGATTTCATTTAATCAGAATGAAATTTGTTTACATTAATTTTCATTAGGTCACTATTTAAATATAGTATGAAATATTGAAATAATATAAATTAATTATACTTTTATGTAATATATATTTCATGAAATAACATTTAAGAAATAATAATTTTAAATGAAATATATTATTTACTTTATTTATGATGTTAAATAATGATAATAATTATCAATGTTCTTAAAAGGTTTTAATTATTTGAATATGAGTATTATTTTGATTTATATATGTTTAATTATAAATATTGAATTTATTTATGATTTGATATGAAAATAAGTTTTTAAATATTAATGAAACTAATCTAAACTGAATAATAAAATTAACATTAGAATTATCTTTAATCATTTTATATTATTCAAATTTCTAAAAAACAAAACATATATTAATATTTTTATTAAAAAATAGAAATTTGTTTATTAATTTTATAAAATTATAATTATGAATTATGATTTAGAAAATTAAATTTTAAGTATAAGAATGGAGATAGAGTTATGCAGTAGGGTTTTGTTCCGCTGTGAGAGAGAAATGAGGGTTTAGTTGAGTCAAGTAATTGAGGCTAAGGTACTCGAAGGTTTCAACTTCAATCGAAGCATATGAGGTCAAGGCGCATGCCAAGATCAAGCTGAAGTATTTCTCTTCAAGAAGAATAAAATATAATATTAAAAAGTGGCAATGGAGGCTTTGACCTCATTTAGGGAGTCTAAAATTTGATATAGGGTTTGAGAGAAGGAGGTATGAATTCTAGATCTGAACAACAAAGAGGTTTAAGTGAGGTGTTCTTCTCTGAAGTCCTTCATCTGAGTTATTCCTTGACTAGTAGGTGTCAGAAGTAATATGATCTGACTCTTCATTCTTATTTCTTCTTATAACATTGATTCATATCTATTTTTAGTCGATGATTCATCTTCCTAACTTCCTTATTTAATTTTGTGATGTTATTCAATGATGTACTGAATTAATCTCATTTTTGTTACACTAATTTTTCAGTTTCTCTAATGGAAAATTTAATTTTCTTTATCTTTCAACAATAATAACTTAATTTGAAGTGATATAGAGAATAATTTATTGGATTTTCATGTTTTTATAAATATATTATAGGTTTATATTGGATTGAAACTTGTATTTATTTGTTATCCTTATCCATTTTGGTCATTGAAATTTAAATTTATGGTTGATCAGTTTGAGACAACAGTTTCTTTGGTAGCTAATAAATTTCAATTGTCTACATCATATATCATTTTTATAATGTATCTTTATATTCTTATTTGTGGAGGGTTGTGAGGGAAAGTGTTTTTTGAGAAAGATAGACGAATATATACATTGTCTTATTTCTTTCAAGTATTCTACTTCTAAGAGTTTGAGAGAGTGTGATAAGAATTAGATGATCCTTCTTCCAATTAAAAGAATAAGTAATCTCCAATAAGTAAAATTTAATGGATATTAGTTTTATAATGAAATTTTATTTCAAATAATTATATTTTGACAATTATATTATGTTAGAATTTTAATTGTTTTAATATTCTTCTACCATGTGGATTTAATTTAAAAATACTACTTTTTTGAATTATGATCTAAAATTATATATTGGTAAGGGATTTATTATATTTATTTTCCAATTTTTTCTTCTTCCCAAATAATATTTTTGTATGGGAATTTAATTTTATTATTAGTGATTTAATTTAAAATTTATAATACATTTGAATAATTATTTTCATTAATGTGTTTATTCAAATTTTTAATAGATAATTATTTATTTTCCAAAACATATATATATTTTGTGATCTTCTATTATGAAAATTTAAAAAGGGATATCATATTTATTTACATGTTGAAAATATCATTTTTTATAGGTTATGAAATTATTATTTTTGAAAGGAAAATTATGGTTCTCAATTTTATTGTTTACTTCAATTTAAAAGTTATAAATTTATTGATATAACTTTATGTTTATTATTTTATATAATTAATCCTTTTATTTCAAGTGTGAAAATTAATTATACATACATGGATGTCATAACATAAAATGGCCATTATCTATAATATCATGATATTTCATTCATTTACCTGTTAATTTCTTTATAGATTCTTTGATGTATGTACGAAAAATTATTTGAGTTAAAAAGAATACATGAATGATAATTAAATTTTCATTCCATTTATTCATAGTAAAGTAAAAAAGTATGGCTTCACTATTTTTCAAGATATTTTTCTGAAAGATTGTATATAATTTTTTTATGTTGTAATATTTTTAAAGAAAATATAAGTGAAAATATATAAATATGTTAAGAAATATTTTTAAAAAAATGGCTCATTTACATTGAAAATATGGTACGGAATTTGGGGGTTAACCCATCCCTCGGTAAGTGGGTAGGCAAAAGATAATTATCAATATTTCAAGTTTCTATAGTGTTTTTTTTCAAAATATTGCATTATATTTTCTAAAAAACACTTGATTATATTTAATTTACTTTTTGAATGTAATAAATTTTGATTGCGATATAGTATTTCAATGTGTATATTATTTCAATTGACTTTTCAAATGGGTATTTTGAAATTTATTTTTATTTTATTATTTAAAGAATTTTCGAAATCCCTCAAATTCATTTTAAAATACAGATTTTCTGAAAATCATTTAAATGATTTTAAAACCACTTACTAGAATATTTAATTCTCATCCTATTATTTTATATGTTTTTCATAGGTATCATAGAATTTCAAATTCATATTTCACCATTTTTGGAGTTAGCATGTGTGGAAGTGTAGTAGGCTTATGTTTTATTTTTTCTTCAACTCTAATAACTATAAGGTATTTTCTAATCATTTAGTACCAATATAAGTTAAATTTCCTCTATTATTTAAAAAATCATTTATTTTTTAGTTATCATTTATATAAAAAAATAATCCACATGATTTATGCACTGATTCAAAAAGTGCACGATCGAGGTGTTATTGAAAAAGCCTCTATGTCAGTGAGTCCTCTGATGGCATGAAGGCCTTCGTTTTTATTGATTTTCATAATCCACATTTCAAGGGGTGAGGTGGAACCCTTATAAGGCCAATAGTTGTACGTATGTAAATTTATAAGATATGTTTAAAATGTAAAAATAATGAATATTTCCATTCATAATATAAAAATTATATCCATAAATAATGTTGAGAATAATTTATATAAATGAATAGTTCAATATTTAAAATATGAAAAAAATAAGTATCAATATATATACCATAAAACTATAAACACGTTATAATTTATTGACGCATTATGAACACTATAATTAATTAAATATGAACAATTTACATTTATTTCCAATAATAACTCCTTCTTATCATCATTTTTAAATAATTTTACCAAGTTATATGGTATTTAAAATATAAAAAGTTTATAAAAGAAATATAAATATATTATATAAATTTTATGAATACCACATATTTAGTACTATTTAAATATTGACCATATCAATTATCAATATTTCATTTGAAATAGAATAAAAAATTTCTCCAATAAGTTATTCTAATTTTAACAATTAATCTTAATAATTAAGAATAATACGTAATTTTAAATATTCACCATTTTATAATTTTTGTTTTTTATAATTTGTAATAATTTTGTAAATTATCCTTATAATATCAATAAAAACATATAATATCAAAATTTTATACCATTCTATATAATTTCCAAAGGTGGTTAATATTAACATTTAATATTGTGAATATTTATTTATTAAATTCTTTATAATAATTTTATAATTATCCATAAACACTTTTATAGTTAAATAATTTATAAAAATATTTATAAATTAAATCAATTAATAAAAATAATTTTTTCAATATTTCGTAACCATTTTATAAATTATAACATTCAATTAATTATTAAAATTTATACAAACAAAAAATTTCACCATAAAACATATTTTATGATATATTTTATATCTTGAGGTATGACACGATTCAATATTAATCATATATTATTATTTAGAATTTCCAATTGAGATATAACCTTTGTCGATTGGGAAGCACCATTTAAGATTTGTCTTAATGTTATGTGTAACATTATCATAAGGGAATAACCATATCAAATTTTATAATTGGTGGAAATTTTATCCTTGTGTAATATAATCTAAATGGTCATCATATATCCTACAAGAAATCCAAGAATCCTGTTTTATGGTTAATAAAAAAATTATCATTATGACAAGATTCTATGATTTAAAGTTGCAAAACAATGGTTTTCAGGACTACTACCTATGATATAACCCCATAAAATATATTATAATAGAGTAAAAATAATATAAAAACACTATTTAAATTACTTTGATATCTAATATCATATAGTTTGATCTTACTTTTATATAAAATATATAATATTGCAAGGCATTTTATAGAAAAAAATTATCACATAATAGGTTATGAAATATCATTAAAGAAGTTATAATACAATTTACATACCATTATATACTATATTAAATATTTCTTTAATATGATATCACATTTTACCATTTTTTCAATACAATTTCATGACTTATAAATCACAATAAGACTTTGATACTATTGATGGGATTATATGGAAAAGTAAAACATATTCAATTTAGTGAAATACATTGGAAATATTTAATTCATTTTTCACCATGGTATGAAAACCAAATCCCTAAATGAACTAAAATGAAGAAAACTATGTGGAATTCAATGATGAGTCTCTTATATTATCATCAATAATTAATTTGGTGAATCTAATAATGAGTAATCTATCGGACCCCCTCCTCTATAATGTATAAAAAGATTAACTGAATCACCCAATACTTTTGTGGGTTCTCCTCCAATCTGTGATATTCTTGTATCTCTCAATAGTTAAAGAAGGTGGTTGAAGATATTTTTTTACAGGAATATGTATGAGACTCATATCACTCAGAAAACTATGTCAATTTCATCAAGCCTCTTTATATAGATCCTTAATACAATCCAAAATATTCATGGTTACACTCAAAATTTGTGCAATGTTTTACTAATGCATGAGGTTACAACACATGAAACTCGTTTTCTCAACCAAACCTCCTAACATTTAATTATAAAACATTTAATCAATGATAGTTTTCATGGGTGGGATATTCGAGAATTAATTAATAACATTTGGTTGTAATTATTAATCCTAGAATGTAACATGAATTAATAAGGTATGATTGAATTCATTACAATATACCAATGTCACACCATATGATAAGATTAGGAAAACCAATACGATATTAATATATGATTGAAATGTTTCCCATTAATGACATATTTTCTTCCCTAGAATAACTGAGACCATAATCAATTATATCCATATGTAATAAAAGTTTAGGATGACATGTATCATATACTAATTATAAATCATGTAATATCTTCATCATGATTTTTTTCTACAAGGATTGCATTAAATTATTTGTAGAGTATTTAACTTGATTAACTAAAAGAGTCGGTGTGAGAGGCATTGGGATTTTTTATATTTTATATTTGTTTTGAGTTTCCTATTCTATATTATTATCTCTCTAATAAAATAAAAGAACATTTTTAAAATTTATTAAATGGAATTTATATTTATAATTTTTCTTTAATTGTAAAAAAATTAATTAATCAAAATAAATAAATTTTATAATTTTGCTATCATTAAAAATGTAAAATTTATAATTTAATAATAACTAGTTTAATTTGATTGAATATTAAAACTGATATACTTTAGTTTAATTGGATAAATTTATATAACATGACCCACTGGGGCCTTGCCTGAGCTAGTGATAAGTTGAGAGGGCTACCCCATTCCCACCTCCAACAGGCCAGTTGCTATTGGATATCTATGAGTAGTAATATCTCACAATGTGGACAGCCTTAACCAATATCATTTTATAATAAACTTATATCTAATTCATAAATTAAATAGAAACACTAGTATGATATATATTCATAATCAGATGAATCATACTGAATAATTAAATGAGACATCGTGTACAAATACATTACCATAAAGGAAAATATGAGAGAAATCCACATCCAAAAAGTCTTCAAACCTGATTGAAATAAGCCACTAAAAATCCCTCACTATGAGTTCCCCCAAATAGACCCTTGGTCAAAAATAATAGCACCACAAAAACAAGCCACCATGCTCCACTAATCATCAATAATAATCATCTTCGAACATGACACACCAACTCCATGTGTACCAAGAACAAATCTAAGCATGTGAACCATCTTCATAGACTAAACACATTTAAGAACTTATCCTAATAATGGGGGACTATAAAAAATCATTATAGGATGTCACAAAATCATAAAAAAATAAATAATCATGTCGAATCACTACTCCTACCATGAATAAGGATAAATAAATGGAAATATAATAAAATATCAAAATAATATCTAGAATAATAGTTATCAATTATGCAAGTAAGGTCTCAGTCATCTCATATCAAAAACCATAATAGTAAAACCACAAGTGCTATTAAGTTTTCCCAGAAAAATTAATAGTCCACAAGGCATGAATTCGACATCTAATTAAATAATGTACCTTAATGTAAACCCTTGTGATTCATATAGATTAACAAGTCTTAATAAAATTTTCACTGACAAACCTATCTGATAACAAAGTATATTTTAAATCAATGAAGGAGAGGTTTCCATTACAAACCATGACCATTAGTCGAGTGAGTATTTCACCTTATCCTTCCATCAATACCGAATCCCAAATCACAACTACAAAAACGGCTTATATTAGTGCTCAAAAAGGGATTTAATGTAACGACCCAAAATTCCATTAATGGAAAATCCCTCTTGATCCAGTTAAATGTTTCTTTATGAAAAATGTTTTTATAAGATATCAACTTTTTTAGTTTTACGTTAAGATTTGTGACCGTTACTTTTATAGCTGTTGAACAGTGATCATCTGGGTAGTTTAAATATAAGGCTTTAACGAACCAATTTTCTACTCAGACAAAGGAAGCGATGGCCTCATCCAGTAGAATTGCCCCTTACGAAGCCCATTTTTCGGAGGTCGGAAAAGAGGTGGCGTCTTTGGGCTTTGCCCTTGACCAAGCCCAAGCTGAGCTTCATCAAGTCAAGCACGAACGTGATCGTCTACAGGAAAAATGGAAGTTGATAGAGATTACCACTCGAGCGATGTTATCCGAGAAACCCCAAGAGTCTGTCACCATCGCACACCTTACCCTTAGGTCTTATGCGGCTATTTTAAGGGGTTATGTAACAAATAAGTAGCACCATGTTCATGTACATTATTTTTTTTATATAATAATGAATATAATTTCTAGTCATTTTTGATACATTGTAATTAGTTTTTAAAGTACAAATGGTGTTTTTAGTTATTATTTAATTAAGAATTATATTTTATTAAATTAAAGGATTTTTGAATTAAATAATATTTTAATAAAATATTATTATTAATATTAAATTAATTTTTTATTAAATATAAATGATCTTATAATTTTATGAATGCAATTAAATTTTTTATTAAGGTTTGAAAGCCATTTCTGTCAAAACCAGTGAATTTTTTATAAATGTCGGTTTTTATTTTAAAAGTGAAAATTCACATATTTAGAAAATTATTTAGATAAAATAAATATTATTTTTGGAATCATGACGTCGAAATTATCCAACGGTGAATTTTTCATAATTTTCTGAGACAGTCAAATTTTTGGGTAAAAATTAAATACCATTTAAATATATAATGTGTTTTATGACATCATAATGACCCAATGGTGATGTAATAAAATACCATAATCCTTATGTTCGGACAATATATGTTTTATCATTAAAATAATGAGGTTTTGGGTTTGTTTGACTCACTTTTCAAAGCATTAATGGAGCCCTCAAGACTTATTCAACACTTTGCCTTTTTAAATTAATTTCCATGGGAGTGTGACTCACCTCCACATAAGCAACCCTAATTTTTTAATAAGTTCGGACCTTGGACTAGTAAAATATTGTTTTCCTCTTTTCTTTTCCAGAAACCATGGGCAAATACCATGGGATGGTTTGTGGTTTGGATTATTTTAATATAAGGGGTCCCAAACCTAAATAATAAAGAATTCTCTCACCTTTCCTATATAAACCCACCCAAGCTCCCACTTCCTCCTCACTCAAAGCCCTTGAAGTTCGTCCAACCTCTGCTCTACTCTCTCTATAATCCTCTCAAGGTGCCCCAAGCTCCCAAGAAGCCTCTCACAAGCCTCTCTCTAGCCTTTGGAAGCACACTTCCAAGTAAGGGGTTTTCTTCCTTTCTCATTTTTTTGTCAATTTTCTTTAAGTGGTATTTCCCTTTTTATTTCAATTATGAATGTTGGGGTATGGTTTCACACCTCCCCCATACTGCCCTCTTATTGTTTTAATTATGGGAGAACCCTTTCTCTCTCATTAAGTGCCTCTCCTGTACACCCGTTACTATGCCGAAATTCCGAAAGGAACTTCTCTCTCTTCTTTTACATTCAAGCAATACTTTTTATCATGAATCTAAATTCCATTTCTATTGTTGGGAAATGTATATATATGATCTCCTTACTGTCCATTACATGTAAATATTATGAGGAACCCCTTTCTCTCTCATCAACCTTTTTTATGAATTCTTATGTCACGCCGTTACGCTGCCGAAATCGCACCGATTTTCTAAGACAATGTCTTTGTGTAGTGAATACCATGCCCATTTCTCCATCAAGGGTATTCACCTGTATGCACATATACATATTGATTGTAAAGTTTCATGTATGAATTCCACATTCCTTTATCGTGTAAGAAATGATTATGTTTTATGAATCTATGTTTTATGATCCATGTGGCACACTTATGCATGAAAAGAAATGTTTAAGAAGGGTGCACCCTTTATAGCGCTCCAATGCATTGGGTAAAGTATAGTATCATGATACGTCATGTGCAATGAGTGTTGACTCATGCTAATTCAAGTGCAACGAGGGTTTACTCGTGCTTCAATTGCAATGAGGGTTTACTCATGCTTCATGTGCAATGAGCCTTGGCTCATGCTAATTCAATGTTAAGTGTTGTGTCCACATTTCCATGTTATGATTATCATGCTTTATCATGCCTTTATGTTCATGTTTATATTATGCTCTATTGATATGCCTATTGCCTAACATGTATTTCACTCCTCATGTTATTCATTGTTTACTCCCTTACTGGGCTTTATAGCTCACCCTTTTCTTATGCATGTCCTCAGGTTATCCCATGCAATGCTAAGTACGAAGGAATGTAGTGGTCATGTAAAGGAAGTTTTCAATAAAGATGTTGTATTTCAAGTTTAAAGTTTTTATGTAATGATCCTAAGCCCCAAAGACACTAAACCTCTCGATCTTCTTTGTTGTATCAAGTGAAGTTTTATGTAATAAAGCATGCTTAAGTTGTAATAAAAAGCAGGGTTATCATAGTTGGTATCAGAGGATAGGTTTAGTTATTTTTGGGATTAGGAAACCCTAGTAAAGCCTTAAATACAAGACTAAGAATAATAAAAACATCCCTATTTTTTGGTAAATACTAAGTAAGTGGTTTATCACACAAATACATCCCTGTCTGGATACGAGCAGGTAGAGGCGGCTCTGACACAGATGTATCCTAGGGGTAAAACCCGAAAACACCACTTTGAGCTAGACTCGAACGGGAACTGGTGCATGACAACGGGCCTTGCTGCACTCTTGGTTACGACACTCCCGGGGGATATGTTTTGATGAATTCACAATCTTAGTATGAACCCTTATTAAAGGAAAAATGCCCCTAAGAATATATTTTAGAAGGAAGATCATGAAAAGCCTGGATTGAATCCTATAGACTCATTAGTTAAAGAGATTAAAGTTTATTTATAAGTCATCAACTTTTTTCTTTGGATTAACCTTTATGCGTTACCCCTAACTTTCTTTTATTCCAGCCAATGGCCGGTAATAGGAGAACTCGGGCTAACAACCGTTGTGAAGATCAGTGTGATGATTGTGCTTATGAGATGCCCAATCCAATGGGAGCGGGAATCGCGAACTTTGTCACGCTTCTCTCTCAGCTAACTCAAGTTTTGAATAGAAACACTGGTCAAGAGGAACATTCAACCCCCCCTAAGAAAGAACAAGTCGCTATTGAAAGCTTCATGATACAAAGGCCTCCTACTTTTAGTGGATCATCTGATCCCACGATCGCTGAACAATGGATCAACTCCATTGAGAAGATATTCTCCATCCTCCAATGCTCTGAAAAAGAGAAGGTTCTCCTGGCGGCTTATCGTATGGAGGGTGAAGCTGATCAATGCTGGACGTTGATCAAAAATACGAATCCTAAGGAGGAGATCGAGGCTTTGGAATGGAAGGTATTCTGGAAGATGTTTTTCGATAAATATTTTCCACGCACCCTCCGTCTTAAGATGGAAAGGGACTTCCTTTCCCTCAAGCAGAAAGATGAGGAATTTGTGGGAGCGTACGAGGAAAACTTCACAAGGCTTGCACGATACACTTCCGGCTTTGTCGTTACCCCCGAATGCAAGGTTGACCGCTTCTTTTGCGGGATGAAGCCTAGCTTGCGGAAATCATTAGCGATCCGTGACTTCGACAGCTATGAGGAAATTGTCCGATGTGCCCTCAAGGTTGAAATGGAGATCGGAGAATCACATGGGTATCATGGGGACAAGAAGCGGAAGGTGGACTTCAAAGCTGGTGGTCCGATGGATAAATCCAACGGCGCTAAGAAATTCCAGCACCCCACTTGCCAAAAGTGTGGAAAGAAGCACCCTGTAAATTGCCTTAGGGGGACAAGAAAATGCTTCAAGTGTGGAAGAGAAGGGAACCTAGCTGTTAACTGTCAGTAAGAAGGACCCGCGGCTGCGACAGAGGAGAGGAACGCTCCGTTCGAACCTCAACACGTTGTTCAATGCTTCAAATGCAAAGAATCGGGTCATTTTGTGAATCAGTGACCTAATCCAAGGGTTATCAGAGGCAATCAACAACCGCCAAGACAGCAAGGAAGAGCTTTTTCCATCACTTCTGCCGAAGTGAACCCCGACAACGAAGTGGTGACAGGTATGCTAGTTATTCATTCAAGAATAGCGAACGTACTTTTTGATTCAGGTTCTACGCATTCTTTTATATCTCAAAAGTTTAGTAGAATAATCCCTGCACCACCACAAATCATGGAAGTAAAGATGTCGGTGAGTACGGAAAATGGGGCAATCATTGCATCCCATGAGTATAAGTCCTCCCCTGTTATAATCTGTGGATTGAATTTCCCGGCGAACCTCGTCATACTCCCTTTGGTGGAATTTGATGCAATTCTTGGCATGGATTGGCTTTCCTTATATAGAGCCAACATAAATTGTTGGGAGAGGGAAATCACACTCCATATGGAGAATCGACCCCCGATTCTTTACAAGTGTCAGGAGGAAGATGAATCTCCTTTAGCTCCATCATCTCAAGCATGGATATTACTGCCTTATGAGCACGCATATCTGGCTCAGATGATTAAGTCCAAGGAAGAAACCACCCTTGACGAAATGCCTATTGTGAGGGAATTTGCTGAAGTATTTCCCGAGGAACTTCCTGGTCTTCCTCCAAGAAGAGTTGTTGAGTTCTCAATTGAACTTATACCTGGGGCGCTACCAATATCCAAGACTCCATATAGAATGGCTGTGGTTGAGCTTGAAGAACTAAAGAAACAACTACAGGAGAATCTGGATAGAGGGTTTATACGCCCAAGTGCATCACCATGGGGTGCACCAGTCCTCTTCGTCAAGAAGAAGGATGGGTCAATGTGGCTTTGCATCGATTATCGTGAACTTAACAAAATCACGATAAAGAACAAGTATCCTCTCCCAAGAATAGATGACTTGTTTGATCAGCTGTGTGGAGCACAATACTTCTCCAAGGTCAACTTGCGGTCGGGATATTATCAAGTAAGGGTGAAGAAGGAAGATATCCCCAAGACTGCTTTTCGTACAAGGTACAAGCACTATGAATTCATAGTAATGCCTTTCGGACTCACCAATGCTCCAGCAATATTCATGGACTTGATGAATAGAGTCTTTAGAGATTACCTAGACAAATTTGTGGTAGTATTTATAGATGATATTCTAATATACTCCAAAACCAAGGAGGACTATGAGGAGCATTTAAAAACTGTACTAGAGACTTTGCGCAAGGAGAAGCTCTATGCAAAGTACAGCAAGTGTGAGTTTTGGTTGAAGAAAGTCTCATTCTTGGGTCATATCATCACAAGCAATGGGATATCTGTGGACCCCTCCAAAACAGATGCAATTGAGGGATGGTCGAGGCCAACATCGGTAACTGATATCCGTAGCTTCTTGGGGTTAGCTGGATATTATCGACGATTTGTGAGAAATTTCTCACGATTGTCCAACCCTCTTACCAAGCTAACTCGAAAGGGAGTAAAGTTTGCTTGGAGTGATGAATGCGAAGAAAGCTTCATGGAGTTGAAAAGGAGGCTTATCACTGCACCCGTGCTCACTTTACCCACAAGTGGGGAGCTTTTTGTGGTATTCAGTGATGCTTCGAAGAAGGGCTTAGGATGTGTGCTGATGCAGAATGATAAAGTGATATCCTATGCCTCAAGGCAGTTGAAAATCCATGAGCGAAACTATCCAACACATGATCTGGAGTTGGCGGCGGTGATCTTTGCCTTGAAAATCTGGCGGCATTATCTCTATGGAGAGAAATGTGAGATATAAACTGACCACAAGATTCTTAAATATATATATTCACACAGAAAGAGCTTAATATGCGCCAGAGAAGATGGATAGAGCTCATCAAGGATTATGACTGTTCAATACATTACCACCCTGGGAAGGCGAACAAGGTGGCAGATGCCCTAAGTAGAAAGGATCTAGCAATTCTATCAATGATGAGAATTGAGAAGGATCCAATCTTCTTAGAGTTGACGAAGATGGACGTGGGAATCATAAAGAAGGGAACATCATCAATCCTTTCACAAATGATTGCTCAACCATCTCTTTTGGAAAGTTTAAAGGATGCTCAAAAGGATGATGCAGGAATCCAAGAAAAAGTGGATGCTATCAAAAAGGGAAAATCCTCATAGTTTAATGTTAATGAAGAGGAATTGTGCGGTTTGGGAAAAGACTATGTGTCCCATCAAGTTCGGAGCTGAAGAAGGAACTTTTGGATGATGCACATAGTTCAAATTTCTCTATTCACCCAGGGAGCACAAAGATGTATCGAGATCTCCGAGAAAACTTTTGGTGGGATAATATGAAGAAGGAGATCGCTGAATATACATCAAAGTGCCTGGTGTGTCAGCAAGTGAAGGCAGAGAGGCAGAAGTCTAAGGGGATGATGCAACCATTGCCCATACCAGAATGGAAATGGGAGAACATCACCATGGACTTCGTCACTGGACTTCCAAGGACATCCAAAGGCAACAATGCAATCTGGGTTGTTGTGGATCGTCTTACAAAGACTGCACACTTCATTGCTATTCGAGAGGATTTCTCTTTGGATCAACTGGCACAGATATATATCAGGGAAGTGGTACGGTTGCATGGAGTACCACTATCTATTGTGTCTGACCGAGATCCAATATTTACCTCTATGTTTTCGAAGAGTCTTCAACATGCTCTGAATACTGAACTGAACTCTAGTACGGCCTATCATCCTCAAACTGATGGCCAATCCGAGCGGACTATCCAAACACTTGACGATATGTTGAGAGCGTGCTCAATGGACTTTAAAGGAGGATGGGATCAACATCTTCCTCTAGTTGAGTTCTCTTATAATAATAGTTTCCACTCGAGCATCCAAATGGCACCATATGAAGCCCTGTATGGGAAAAGGTGTAGAACACCGACATGTTGGGATGAGGTCGGTGAACGTAAGCTGCTTGGACCAGAAATGGTCGAAGAAATGGTGGAGAAGGTGAAAACCATTCAGCAGTATATCAAGGCAGCCCAGAGTCGACAGAAGAGTTATGCAGATAATCGTTGACGAGACCTTGAGTTTAAAGTCGGAGACATGGTGTTTTTACGTATATCTCCGTGGAAGAAGGTCATGAGGTTTGGAAAGAAAGGGAAGTTATGTCCAAGGTACATCGGCCCCTTCGAGATTCTTGATCGTGTTGGGGCTGTAGCCTATCGACTAGCACTTCCACCTACTATGGCCAAGGTGCATGATGTCTTCCATGTATCCCTCTTAAGGAAGTACATACCAGACCCTTCACATGTACTCTCTTCCGAGGTGGTACAATTAGAAGACGACCTTTCTTATGATGATCAACCAGTGAAGATCTTAGATCGTAGAGAAAAAGTTCTACGAAATAAGACAATGCCCCTCGTCAAGGTGTTGTGGAGAAACCACAAGTTTGAAGAACCAACATGGGAGTCGGAGGATATTATGAAGCTAAGTTACCCACATTTGTTTTATTGTGGGAAAAGGAAAATTTCGAGGGTGAAATTTCTTAAGGGGGGAATGTTGTAACGACCCAAAATTTCATTAATGGAAAATCCCTCTTGATCTAGTTAAATGTTTCTTTATGAAAAATGTTTTTATAAGATATCAACTTTTTTAGTTTTACTTTAAGATTTTTGACCGTTACTTTTATAGTCGTTGAACAGTGATCATCTGGGTAGTTTAAATATAAGGCTTTAACGAACCAATTTTCTACTCAGACAAAGGAAGCGATGACCTCATCAAGTAGAATTGCCCGTTACGAAGCCCATTTGTCGGAGCTCGGAAAAGAGGTGGCGTCTTTGGGCTTTGCCCTTGACCAATCCCAAGCTGAGCTTCATCAAGTCAAGCTCGAACGTGATCGTCTACGGAAAAAATGGAAGTTGATAGAGATTACCACTCGAGCGATGTTATCCGAGCAACCCCAAGAGTCTGTCACCATCGCACACCTTACCCTTAGGTCTTATGCGGCTATTTTAAGGGGTTATATAGCAAATAAGTAGCACCATGTTCATGAACATTTTTTTATATATAATAATGAATATAATTTCTAGTCATTTTTGATACATTGTAATTAGTTTTTAAAGTACAAATGGTGTTTTTAGTTATTATTTAATTAAGAATTATATTTTATTAAATTAAAGGATTTTTGAATTAAATAATATTTTAATAAAATATTATTAATAATATTAAATTAATTTTTTATTAAATATAAATGATCTTATAATTTTATGAATGCAATTAAAATTTTTATTAAGGTTTGAAAGCCATTTCTGTCAAAACCCGTGAATTTTTTATAAATGTCGGTTTTTATTTTAAAAGTTAAAATTCATATATTTAGAAAATTATTTAGATAAAATAAATATTATTTTTGGAATCAGGACATCGAAATTATCCAACGGTGAATTTTTCATAATTTTCTGAGACAGTCAAATTTTTGGGTAAAAATTAAATACCATTTAAATATATAATGTGTTTTATGACATCATAATGACCCAATGGTGATGTAATAAAATACCATAATCCTTATGTTCGGCCAATATATGTTTTATCATTAAAATAATGAGGTTTTGGGTTTGTTTTACTCACTTTTCAAAGCATTAATGGAGCCCTCAAGACTTATTCAACACTTTGCCTTTTTAAATTAATTTCCATGGGAGTGTGACTCAACTCCACATAAGTAAACCTAATTTTTTAATAAGTTAGGACCTTGGATATGTAAAATATTGTTTTCCTCTTTCCTTTTCCAGAAACCATGGGCAAATACCATGGGATGGTTTGTGGTTTGGATTATTGTAATATAAGGGGTCCCAAACCTAAATAATAAAGAATTCTCTCACCTTTCCTATATAAACCCACCCAAGCTCCCACTTCCTCCACACTCAAAGCCCTTGAAGTTCGTCCAACCTCTGCCCTACTCTCTCTATAATCCTCTCAAGGTTCCCCAAGCTCCCAAGAAGCCTCTCACAAGCCTCTCTCTAGCCTTTGGAAGCACACTTCCAAGTAAGGGGTTTTCTTCCTTTCTCATTTTTTTGTCAATTTTCTTTAAGTTGTATTTCCCTTTTTATTTCAATTATGAATGTTGGGGTATGGTTTCACACCTCCCCCATAATTCCCTTTTATTGTTTTAATGATGGGAGAACCCTTTCTCTCTCATTAAATTCCTCCCATGTACACCCGTTACTATGCCGAAATTCCGAAAGGAACTTCTCTCTCTTCTTTTACATTCAAGCAATACTTTTGTATCATGAATATAAATTCCATTTCTATTGTTGGGACATGTATATATATGATCTCATTACTGTCCATTACATGTAAATATGATGAGGAACCCCTTTCTCTCTCATCAACCTTTTTTATTAATTTTTATGTCACGCTGTTACGCTGCCGAAATCGCACCGATTTTCTAAACCAATGTCTTTGTGTAGTGAATACCATGCCCATTTCTCCATCAAGGGTATTCACCTTTATGCACATATACATATTGATTGTAAAGTTTCATGTATGAATTCCACATTCCTTTATCGTAGAATAAATGATTATGTTTTATGAATCTATGTTTTATGATCCATGTGGCACACTTATGCATGAAAAGAAATGTTTAAGAAGGGTGCACCCTTTATAGAGCTCCAATGCATTGGGTAAAGTATAGTATCATGATACGTCATGTGCAATGAGTGTTGACTCATGCTAATTCAAGTGCAACGAGGGTTTACTCGTGCTTCAAGTGCAATGAGGGTTTACTCATGCTCCATGTGCAATGAGCCTTGGCTCATGCTAATTCAATGTTAAGTGTTGTTGCCACATTTCCATGTTATGATTATCATGCTTTATCATGCCTTTATGTTCATGTTTCTATTATGCTCTATTTATATGCCTATTTCCTAACATGTATTTCACTCCTCATGTTATTCATTGTTTACTCCCTTACTGGGATTTATAGCTCACCGTTTTCTTATGCATGTCCTCAGGTTATCCCATGAAATGCTAAGTACGAAGGAATGTAGTGGTCATGTAAAGGAATTTTTCAATAAAGATGTTGTATTTAAAGTTTAAATTTTTTATGTAATGATCCTAAGCCCCAAAGACACTAAACCTCTCGATCTTCTTTGTTGTATCAAGTGATGTTTTATGTAATAAAGCATGCTTAAGTTGTAATAAAAAGTAGGGTTGGCATATTTAACAGCGCTAAAAAGTGATGTTAAGCTCCATGCTAATATAGGGGGGGGGGTCCCTTTTATCAGTGCTAAAAAAGCGCTGATAAAAGGCCCCTTTATCAGCCCTTTTTTTAGGACTGATAAAAGGGACCTTTATCAGCGCTTTTAAAAGGCACTGATAAAAGTAAAAAAAAATTAAAAAATATTATTAAATAATATGGGGAGAGTTTTTAACAGTGCTTGACACACCACCTTTATCAACGCTAGCGGGTCTCCAGCGTGCTGCCCTTCCTACACATCCTCACACGCATTCACCCCTTTTCTTCCACCCAAACTTGAACCCGCAACCATATCCTTTCGTCGCTGCACCATTACCAGTAATCTATTTCATTTTTTTCCTATATTTAATGATATATCTATTTATTTATATACATATATATATATAGTTATATTTATTCATATATTGATATAGATTCATATTAATATAAATATATTTATTCATATATTAGTATATATATTCATTCATATATTAATATTTATTTATATTTATTTATATTTATTTATATATATATATTTTTAGGTATAATTCTTTATTCATATATTTATTTGTATATTAATATATACTTATAAGAATAGTTTTAAATAAATTTATGAAATATGTTTTTTATGTGTGTTTATAATTAAATAAATAAATAAATACATACATATATATAATACACACAGAGAGAGACACACACACACAGACACATATATATTTACGAATAAATAGATATGTATGTGTATTTGAAAATCTATGGAATGTTAAAAAGATCATAACATATAATCCAGAACCTTGATTCAACTCCACAACGAGTCAAATCGAAGAAAATAAAAAAATATTCAATATGATATGTGGTACAGGGCTAACGACTATCCGGATCAAAAGTTATACATGTTTTAATGTTTACAATCGGTGTATCCCGACTAAAAACTCAGTTTGGAGTCCCTCTAGGCCTTTTTAGCCTAAAAAAATGTGATAGAATCTTATCTTTGGTCACCAGCATGTATAACTCGTCACATGATTTGATTTGATATGTTGTTGAGCTCAAACGGACACTCGGATCAAAAGTTATGGTCATTTGAAGTTTGAGTTACATTTTCAACTTATTTTAGATCTTTTATTAATTGTTTGGATTTTTTGTGTCTTAAAATCGTTATTAAATGATTTTTAATTTATAATAATTAGAAAATTATTAATTAATAATATTTTTTAAATATTTTAAAGCTTTTTTCACTAAATTACTTATATATTAAATTTCATAGTCTATTTATACGTATCTAAAACATTTTTAAAAAATATATACTATATTTATATCAATAAAAATATACTTATATAACAATAATTTATTTTTCTTGATTTTTTTTCGAAACATAAAATTTATCATCAGTAGGAAAAAGTGCTCATAAATCCCCCCTTTATCAGCGCTACTAAAAAATGCACTGATAAAGGGGACCCTTTTATAAACTCTTTTTTTAGTAGCGCTGATAAAATGGTAGTGCTTCCCTTTCTAGTTTTTGTAGTAGTGAATTAAGAATCTGAAATACCAATTATAAGAAACCCACAAAACCCCCGTAATAATTACCATTAAACAACTCATTCTATAAGATGTTTTGGGGAATACCAACTCCATCGGAGGATCTCAACCCTAACTAAGAACTTTTTTTGGGGTAATGTCTAATCAACAAATATATAATCCCATATTTGAGTATATGGGGGAATAATAATACATTTCTAATCTATAGGTAGAGGATCGTATACCCTAAATACATATTGGGAATAACCACCATATATAAAGATGGTTTGAGGAACCCCCAAGATGGAACAACAATGATGCGAAGGAGGGGTTCCAATATTGATAAAACATTGATCATTCAGCATAAAATATAGTCCATGGACTTATGGATCCAAATTGATGTACATTCTATATTACCTCTTAAATGGTCTAATATTTCAAAACAAATAAACCATATTAATATACATAAAAAATTTAGGATAAACTATTTTGAAAAATAGATAAATAGTGAAGGAGATATGAATAAATGAACCCCAAATGGGAATTGTATTCCATGTTGGAAAAACCACACCCCATGGGAACCAAAGAACACGGGTGTAAGATTTCACAGGCATAAATAATTCCCACCCAGGTGAGCTCAAGAAAACATTACATGGTGTGATATCACATAAACCACCTCACACATGGGAGAGTGATATTTCCCACATGCATGACTGGACTGTATAGACTTTATGGAAATAATACTCATACTCACCGTGTACTGAGGGTGATTCAATCTGATCCCGAGGGATAATATAAATTTTTTGAAACCTAGAGTTTTCCCCAACTCCCATGCACCATACTTTATTGGCATTAAGAAACACCAACTCATCCCTCATTACCCTCCTTTACGACTAGCCTCATCCATATCATAATCATCTCCTCCATTATCTCCCATTTCAAAAATACCCTTCGATGTCTCTTTAGTTCACTACACCACTTCCTATTGTCAAACTACTATATGAATATCTACTTTCCACTACTACCTGGATCCACTTGTATGATTTACTCTAGGATAACTCACTCCATGATGGTATGCCTTGCACAATGTTATGTCCTAGCCTGATAACATGACATCAATAACCCCTCACCAGATCCTCCCCATTTCCCAATGTTGTAGCTTCCTAAGTTACACATCATCCAACCACCATTGGATTTCATGGTCACTAGACACCCCTATGGTTAATGACCCAAAGTCATTTTGTTGTTATAAATGAGAGTGAAGGAAGAGGGAGAATAATGAGTGATATAGGGAGTGTATCATTCCATCATTATTCACAAATATTCTAATGAACACATATAGTCAAAAAGATAGTTGGGAAGATATATATTAACCAACAAATTACGATGGTTGAGATTCAACAATCCATAAATTAGGGGTTTAGTATTGGTATCATGGTTTTGGGAATTATTAATAATAATCCATCCTAATTATAAAAAAATAAAAAAGGTTAATTTAACTCAATATCAATCATGAATATATGGAAAAAATAATAAGCAATTTCATATCGATTCATACCTTACTGAAGAATCACCATTTCTTTGGTTCGTTGGGAAATCATGGTTACAATAGTTCCTTTTTCATGTCCTGTAGATATTTTCATCGATGTTGACACTGAACAATCCATAATTCCACAATTCAACATTTATTCAACCGATAATATGAACCCTCTCCACTTCATTTGTATAGAAAAGTGATAATGTCAGATGTAGAAACCCTATAGCTGAAATATTTCATGATTTATATAGGTTTTACATGAAGTTTCACCAAAATAAATGAATAATTAATTAATTAATTAATTAATTTTTCCAATCATGGTGATCCATACTCGAGAAACTCAATATAGACATAGTTTTCAACTCTCATATGGTAAATACCCTATCATTGACATGATCATGGTCATGGATTTTATATAGGAGAGTATGATTGAAAGAAAAAAATCATGAGAATGCACTTAAAATGTCAAGAAGTACTTTTTTATAATTAATATATTCATATCAAGGTATTTCTACACCAAAAATTTCATACTAACCCATTCAAGGGGTAAACACAATGCCCAGAAATGAATGGAAGTATCAGACAATCTTTATAAGATTCTATAAAATGTTAATTGTAATAATTTTCCTAAATATATGTATGAGGACTCTAAAATAAGAAATGAATTCATGTTTATCTTTACAAAAACCACTATCATTATATCCACCCCACATAAAGAAAATTTAATCCATGAAGAGTAAACAAAATGATATTCTCGACTAGGAATCTCTCGGATGATGTCAAGTGGAAACAACCTACCTTCACATACTTATTCATCATATTTAGAGTTTTATTATCTAAGTGTACTTTGTATGACATCGCACATTGAGGTAACATTCTCTTTTATCACAAAATTTATCAATTCCCATTCATCTTTAAGAATTCACATATCAGAAACATTTATCGGCTCCATATGACCATTTCAAATCCTTTTCACCATGAAAATTATCTCATCTAATTTTTCTAAAATCACATAAGATCTAATGAATGATCCATCGTTAAAATATACCAGAAAATAGTTATTTTCCATGTCTTATCATTAAGGGGATAATTTATCTCCCCACCATGAAAGTGAGTTCTCGATAGTTTTCTTATGATATAAACCCATATATGTCGCACTACACAATTTTGTACATCTCAAAAATCCACATTAACATAAGAGACGTTTTAAAAGTAGAAATCTTATCGAGCTTGATGTGAGTTTATCTATTAACTACATCCCACAAAGAACATCCACCAATGTCACTAGTCTAGGACACCAAGTTGAAATATGACATTTTCAATGACAATATCTATATGAACCCCCATATTCACCCCAATTTCTAAAATGTTTCGCATTATCTATAAAAAATAACCTGTTTTTTTCATCCCGCATTCATGAAATCTACTATTTCACACATAAAAATCCCCAAATAAAAATACTCAAGAAAACATCACTACCCAAAAAGTGGTACCAATCTTTAACAATATGGTGTAGATGGTCCAAAACAATCAGATGAACCTTCTCTCTTAGCTATAGACCCCCATATAATAGTTATCAAGTGACTAAAATCTGCATAATTCTATGAATTCATCCTCATACATCACATAGTAAGGGTTTCCATGTGATGGATACACCAAAGAAGATCCACTGAAAACCCCCATTGTGGGTCCCACTACACCAATGTTTTATCCAATCAAGATATCTATTGAGTAAATTAATATGATATGTAAGGGAATAACACTATCCTCCCAGGGAAAGGTGTGACATATTCCCTTCTTTCAGATAGACTCTTCTGGTATCCCAACATATAACATCTGGTCAACCAAGACAACTATAATGAAATCACAACCATGGGAAAATCATATTTAAAAAATGAATGTTAGAACATCATAGATTATCATGAGGCTAGTAATGTCTCTATTTTTATTAAATTTTAAACTATAAAAAATTAGTTTCTTAATATCCTACTCCACCGTCAGGACACCGAGTCCCCACCAAAATTTTCAACCACCACTTTTCTACTACAACACTATGATTTCATGAACAATCACAATATCAAATTCAGGGATAATAATGATATCCTAGGAATATTTATCCCATAATATGAGATTTTACTACTATGATTTCACTCTAGTTGTAGGAAAAGGGATAAAATTCCTTGAATACCAATGAGGCTCCTCATAGACATCATATATAGGATGTTTCAATCAAGGAACTAAATAAATTTCACATGGGTTCCCATAATTTTACTCTATATTTATAGATAATTATCCCCCAAATAAACATAGATTATTATATTGTCATATCATCAATAGAAACACATGGATCTCTATTCAGGATAATTTTTTGATTATCCTATTCTGATAAAAATTGGATTTCTCATCCAAGAAATTTGTATATAAATCTATATTTACCATTCATTGGGTTTCAAAATTTTCATCTAATAGAGAGGGATACACTCTCTAGGTAAGTATTGAGTGAATTACCACAACATTTTTTAGTAACCTATACTTAATAAGAAGTAATCATTCCTCTATCATATTTTTAGGTATGAAATTTCTGTCATAATTAAATTATGAATTTTTAATTCTATACCTAAATAAAATTATCTCACTTTACTCTAAGGGGTGACTGATATGAGGTTACTATCAATGGAAACTCTCTTACTAATAAAAGTGTGAGTAGTAATTCTACCAGAGTCTTCATGTCAAAAACATTGGATAAAAAATGTGTAACACCACATGATTCAACGGTAAGTTTCTCTTTGAATAAATAAATAGCTTGTGTTGTACACAACGTCGAGTTCTTGCACCCCACGACCAATCAAACAAGTTGTTATGAATAGTAATACCCACTTTTTGAAATTTTATCAATTTTATTTTTTTAAAATCGACTTCATTTTTGGATTCAGAATATCAAAATTATCTTTGGGTGAATTTTTTGTATTTTTCTGAAAAATTTTCATTTTTTATTAATAGTGAAAAACACTGCGTTACTGTATAAAATAGACATTTTATATAAATAATTATTTCTATTATTTAAATTTGTATTAACTAAATATATATATATATATAATACCTATATTATTCCAATTTAATTCATTAGAGTCATTTTATAATAAAATTAGATGTATAAAATTTTATTGAACTTTTTAACGTCTTTTACCCACCATCTAGGCACGTTAGAAAATTTCCATAAAAGATAATTTTACCACTTCTGTGAATTTAATTTCAAAAATCTGGGAGACACATTTGACATCATTAAATAAAATGTAATTCAATAGGATGAAAAAAAAAATTGGTGAGTAGTAACTTTTGAATTTTATTTACCACGGTTAAATGTAAATAGGGTAATTAAATGTAAAAATGATAATATAATTACCCTAACACATGTACTAATTCTGTTGGATAAGTGTATATCAACTAAATTCTACCTTATGAATAAAATATAATCCTTTTGGTCCACTTGGTTTAGATTAGGACATTTATTATTATTTTATTTAAAGAAGAATAAAAAGTGTTAAATTCAATTTTTAATAACTAAACCAGTTTTAACATAGGGTTATATAAAAGATAAATTCTACTATAAATATTAATTATAAAGAAAAAAATATTTCCTACATAATGGTATTTTATTTATAATTTTCAGATATTAAATAATTAAATTTATTCATGACATAATGATGATGAAGTAATTACTTTATTATTGAAATATTAAAAACATTGATATTATAAATATTAAAATAATGGTAAATTGTGACTTTTTATGTATTCAATTAATTTTATAGGTTATTCTGAAATTTTATAGTTGATTAAATAATTTCTTTCGAAGTGATAAATTTGTTATTACTTTCACAAAAACCAAATACTAAATAGTGTCTAAATTAACATAAATGAGTTTTTAAAACAAGTACTATATTATTAATTGATATAATATTCCTGAGAATCTAAGGAATGTAAAAAGGACTTAGATAAGGTTATATTTATCAATAATTAACCACTTTAGGTTCTCTTGACTTTTTATAGTATGTTTATTAACCATTTATTATAATAATACAAGGATACATGGTAAAAGTTAAACTATTTAACTAAGAGTTAAATATAAATGATAAGGTTAATATGGTGACCTAAACATGTCTATAACCTATTTTTTGAAGGGTTTTATACCCATAACCACCTTATCCTCTAAATAAATCCTTTTTTTCCATTATAAACTGAATATGATTGTATAATAAAATAATACTTCAAGTGTTCTCTAAATTGACCCTCACCTACCTTATAAAAGGGAACACCCCCTTCTCTCAAAATCACACATCCAATACCATTTTTACCATTCAAAACCTGATGAAATATCCTCCCAACTACACTCACTTAAACATAGTGGCCTTACATTGATCAGAATCTATCCTAAGGAGGCCTTTTGATGAAATCAAAAGGAATATCCTGAAAAAGAGGTAATTACATCATCACCTCTTTCAAAGTTCTTTTCTTCTTACAATTCCTCTATATTTGTTGTTTTCATACCAAAATAATAACTCATGTAACTTATATTTACTTTAATGTTATTATAAATATGTTACATTGATATTCATTATTCTATCTATCCTATTAATGACAAAGTCACCATACGTGTGTACGTATGTCTTACCATCTCCGCATCGTGGTGTTGTTTTTAATTCAACACTTAATTATTTGGATGGCTATAATAATGATTATAATGGATTTAAATAATAAATATTACATGTTAATTATTATAAATATATGATATACCATCCAATTTGATATGATTTCACGATCAATATAATGATATTTTCGCGCGTGTGTACGTACGGATAACCGTCTCCACGAATGCGATGAGATTCATTCCCCATCATAATCATTCAAGAATAATTTCCTTTTTATTATTAAAAATAATTTTATATAACATAATATAATTCTATATATGAATCAAATACATCTTATCCATAACAAAAAAGACTTACGTACCAAAACTAGTAATGGAAAACGAATCAGTTAACACTAAAACAATGATACAACTGAAATATAATTATCAAAACTATATTAGAAGATCATATATAATATCATATTTATGTATATGGTTCTTTTATAATTTAATAACAATGATTTAACTATTTTACAGGAGGTTAGAGTTCCCTTGAACAAGGAAAAGTACAAGGTAAGGGTTAATTTTACAATCTCATTATTATCTGAGGTTATTTATATGTGAGTATCTACTGGGACCTATTTATCATCCAAATCCATGTTACTTAAAAATGTATTTCAAAACATTTTCACTATTTACTAGAATATGGGTTAAATTCATTTATACCCTTTTTTTACTTTTTATAAATTTATTTGAAAGGAATCTTTCCATCGTTTTCTTAAAAAGGTATTTTATGACCTTTTCGACAAATTATGGTATGAATGTTTTTTTAATGTATATGGTGGGTGTTTCTATTTTCTTCCATTATAACATATTTGAAGATTCCCTTAAAATCATATAAGAATATTTTAAAAATAAATGTTCTCTTTTATAATTGTGTTACTTTTAAATGATTTCAAAATAGAAAGATATGTTTCTCTCAAATAGTTCGGATTTCATCTATGTCAACATCATTTGATGGATTTTACACTTATTTAAAGTTTATTTATTATTATTCAATATTCCATATTGTATTGAAGGTTTTGTGACATGTTTGACTATGGATGTGTTATTTTTATACCATTCAAGGTTTATGGTTAAATTATTAACATTTTATATTCTAGTTTTAATATGAATGTTTAAGTTATGTTTTAACCATTACATATGAGCAATTCATTGGACTAAGTAAGTGACGAGTGGATCCCACTATAGAACCTTGATGCATCTTTAGGTCTCATGAGACTAACTATTGTCTTGGAAAAAGGCCTTGACAAAATCTTTTTTGTAGTCTTGGAACGAATCCTTCACTATGAGTTATGATGTCCGACATTAAGCATTCCATCATTATGAAATTAACTATTGATATTACATTTGATTATTCAGAAAGTATAATATCAACGTGAATAAGTAAATTGATTTATTTAATTTATCTTTTCCCTATTATTATTAAGTTTATTTTAAAAAGTCTTGCTTTTTGTCTTATACATTGCCTTCAATTTTTATTCTTATTTATGAAAGTTTATGCTATATTGTTATATTTATGGACCATCTATGCTCACCCCTTTATTATATTTTTTCCTGGATGTGAAGAATTATATTATGATTGACTGGCAAGGATAGTCTATGGGATATAAGTGTGTTCAAAGGAGACACAATATTGTTTTTTTATTTCATAATGTAATGTAAAACTTATTTTTGTATTTAGAACTTTCAAGTCTACTAAACTAATTGGTATTTTAAGGATTGATCTCTTTTGATCATGTCAATGTTAAGTAATAATGCACCGACTCTAGGTAACTAGTGTCGGGGAGTTACAGTTGGTATTAGAGAAAGTTTAGTATAAACCTTGGAAGCTAGATTTAGAAAAACTATTATTTCAGAATATTACCCTATGATAGACTTTGAGGATTAGTTTGGAAGAACATACTAGAATTTTGGTAATTTAGATATTTTGTGTATTTTCTAAAAAATAAATCCATGTATGTATATGAACACATAGAGGCAGCTGTAGAATAGATGTACCTAGGAGTGAAAACTCTAACAATGCGTTTCACGTTTGACCCTGGGAATCTTGGTACCTGACAATGGGCCTTGCTGAACTCTTGGTTACGACACTCCCGGGGGATATGCTTAGGATAATTCACATTTTCTTCACAAACCATTATAAAAAATTTATGAGTAAATACCTCCTCAATGAAAACCTTTTTATGACTAAATATTACATAAATAAACTATTAAATTTATGTTAGGTATTTTACTAGTTTGGAATTATGTATTTCAATTCATAAACTAATCTTGTGTATTCCATTGTTTAGAAATGGCACCTAGTGGGTCGAATGGAAACATTATCAACACACATAATCCATGTAGGTATTACCCTCCTACCTAAGATAATTATAGCAGAGATGGTGATGTAACTGGTGATGGACAACTTATAACCATACTGGGACAACTCACTCGTGTTATGAATAATAATATTACCCGTATAAAGAACTCAAATCCACAACGCAGAGGATCAATGATAGACCACTTCATGAGGAAATAACCACCAACATTCTATGGGGATACAAATCCATTTTCTTCTGAGCAATGGATAAGTTCCTTAAATAAAATATTTCATGCTTTAAGGAGTGGTGAAAAGTAAAAAATTTTCAATGAAGTTTATCGCCTCACGGGAGATGCATATCAATGGTGGTAATTAATTAAAAACACATAGGAGGATGAATAAGTATCAAATATGGAATGGATGGAGTTTAAAAAAAATTTCCTAGAAAAATGCTTTCCTCGTGAACATCGAGCTGATATGAAAAAGAAATTTCTGAGTCTAAGGAAAAATGAGGATGGGAATGTCACAAAGAATGAGTCTAACTTTTCAAGGTTATCAAGGCATGATTCTAATTATATACATAACCCAAGGAGTATGATTGATCAATTATTTGATGAGTTAAAACCATTTCTCCTTTGATCATTATTCACGCAATCCTTCTCATTTTATGAAGATATTGTCTCATGTGCTATCAAGATAAAAAAGTAATTCTCTAATTCATATGAATTTAAAGAAAAGCAAGAGAAGAAGAGATTTTTTGAATACTCTAGAAATGTAAATAAGGGGATGAAAGAAATGGTTGAATTTCCATCATGTGGTAAATGTGGGAAGAAACACGCCAGTACTTTCTTAAAGGGAATGGGATTCTGTTACTAGTGTGGTAAAAATGCCACCAAGCAAGTGATTGCAAGGGAAAGAAAAAGGTTGTCAATTTTGAATGCTACAGTTAGAGTGAAATGAGGAATTGTGCAAATTTAATTCCTAATTCCTAAGGAAACATCCCTCAAAAAAGGCCAAGGGAGAAAGGTCAAGCTAATTATATCACTACTGCTGATGTTGATGCTCCGAATGACATGGTGGTAGGTAATTTAATGGTTTCCTCACATTTAGCCAAATGCTTTACTTGATTATGGATCATCTCATTGTTTCATACCTTCCCAGTTTTCTAAGAAAATTAGACATTTCTAATTTTATTTAAAAAGAGAGTTTTTAGTCATAACTCCTATGGGTTTTATCATTGAAACAATGTTTTGTGAATCGGTTCCCATTAGGGCATATAAACAATATTTATCTGCTGATATCATCATCATACCCATGATTTAATTTGATATAATTGTCGGTATATATTGTCTTTCAAACCATGATGCAAAAAAACTTATTGTAAGAAGAAGGAGGTTACAATTTTTTATAATGATAAGGGGTACCTTATCTTTAGAGCAGAAATTCCACCATCCTATTCTTACCTATATCCACCCATAGTAGCTCTACTAAATTCAATTATTGGGGAGGAAGATAATGAAATAACAATGGGTGAGGAAAGGAATGTTCAAATAGAGTATTTACCTATTGTGAAAGAATATGTTTATGTGTTTCCAGAGGATTTACCTAGACATCCTATAGAATGAGAAATTGAGTTTTCTATTGACTTAATTCCTGGTTCAAGGCCCATATCAAATACCTCTTATATAATGAACACTATGGAATTGTTCAAAATAAATAAATTAATAGAGGAATTGAGTAATAAAGGATTTATTTTCCCTAGTATTTCTCCTTGGGGAGACCCTGTTATTTTTGTTAAGAAGAAATATGGATATATGAGTTTTTACATTTACTATAGGGATATCAATGTTAAAACAATAAACAATAAGTATCACATACCTCACATTAATGATTTATTCAATTAACTTCATGGATCTCAATATTTTTCAAAGATTGACCTTCGAGATTGATATCATCAGTTTTGTTTGAAGAAGGAATACATTCTGAAGACAAAATTTCATACCAGGTATGGGCATTATGAGTTTACAGAAATGCCTTTTGGACTGACTAATTCACCATCTGTGTTCACGGGTCTAATGAATAGAGTTTTAAAGAATAACTTCATAAATTTGTAGTGTTATTTATTGATTATATCTTGGTTTACTCCAAAATCTAGAAAGATCATGAAAATCACTTGCGCACTATTCTAAAGACTCTTAGAAGAAATGAATTATATGGGAAGTTTACCGAGTGTGAATTCTGGCTTTAGGATATTTCTTTTCCTGGAAATATTTTCTCTAAGGATGGAATCTATATTGATCCTTCAAAGACAAGAGCAATACAAGAATGGACAACAATGAAGAGTATAACTGAGGTACGCCGTTTTATTTGGTTAGTAGGTTATTATCGGTGTTTCATCCAAGATTTTTCCCGATTGCTAGCCCATTAACCAATATCACACTTAAAGGGGTTATTTTTTTGGACAAAAGACTATGAATAATGTTTTGAATAACTGAAGTGAATATTAGTCAATTATTTTATCTTGACTCTACCATCAGGGAATGATTGGATTGTTATTTATAATGATGCTTCAAATAAAGGAATCGGTTGTGACCTTATACAGAATGATATGGTTATTTATTATGCATCATGGTAGCTAGAAATTCATGAAAAAACTATCCCACTCATGATCTTGAGTTAACAGTTATAAGCTTTTCTCTGAAAATATGGAGACACTATCTCTATTATAAAAAATGTGAGATATATACTGATCACAAGAGTTTTAAGTATATTTTCTCACAAAAATAACTAAACATGAGATAGAGAAGATGCCTTGAACTACTCATGGATTATGATTTCACTATATTGTACCACCCGGGGAAGGATAATAAGGATTCTGATGCTTTGAGCAGAAATAATCATGGAGTTCTAAACAAGATGAGAGTTGAAAGGGATATTATATACATGGATCTAGTAAAGATGGATATGGTAATAGTTATGGAAGGAGAAACATCAAAACCTTTTCAAATAGTTTCTAACCTACCTTTACTAGAAAGAATAAAAATTTATTAGACTTATGATGAGGAGTTTCAAAAGAAAATTAATGTTGTGAATGACGGGAGATTGATCGACTTCATATATGAAGATGCGATTTTGAAATTTGGGAAAAGATTTTGTTTTCTTGATATACAAGATCTAAAAATGGAATTGTTGGATGATTCTCATAGCTCCGATTTCTCTATACACCCTAGTTGTACTAATATGTATAGAGATTTTAAGGAACATTTTTGGTGGGACAAAATGAAGAGGGAGATTTCTGGTTATGTGTCAAGATGTATGGTTTCTCAATAGGTTAAGGCTGGAAGACAACGTCGTGGAGGAGTCATGCAACCTCTTCCCATACCTGAGATAAAAATGGGATGATATTACGATGGAATTTTTCAAGGGGCTACCAAAGACTCCTAGAAAGAACGATGCAATATAGGTCATTGTTGATCATCTTACCAAATTAGCACTTTTTCATGCTATAAGAGAAGATTTATCACTTAGACGTTTATCAATACTATATATTAATGAAGTTGTAAGACTCCATGGTGTACCCATATTGATTCTTTTTTATCATGATCCCTATTTTACAACCATATTCAGGAAAATTATTCTGATATCCCTGGATACTGAACATCGTTTGAGCACTGCCTACCACCCTCAAACTGATGGATAATCAGAATGGACTATTCAAACCTTAGAAGACATGTTTAGGTCATACTCACTTGACTTTGAAGGTATGTGGGATCATTATTTACCTCTGGTAAAAATTTTCTTATATAAATATCTTCCATTCAAGTAAAGAGATGTCACTATATAAAGCGTTATATGTAAAGAGATATCGCACACCAATGTATCGCTTTTAAGAAAATACATGCCAAACCCAATAAATGTACTCACATATTAATAAATAGATCTGGAACCTGATCTGTATTATTGTGTAGAGCGTGTCAAGATTCTTGATACTAGAGAACAAGTGCTCAGAAACCAGATGAATCATCTGTTATAGTTCTATGGATAAACCATATGATTGAAGAGTCAATGTGGGAACCTGAGAAACTTACGATGAAGAACCACTAGAATCTTTTTTACATAGTAGTATTCTAGAAATTTAGAGGGTGAAATTATTTTGAGGGAAGAGTGTAACTCCCTAAGCTTCCACAATACATTTCTGTTTGAATAATGTAATAGCTTTCTTTGTACACAACTCTGAGTTTTAGCAACCCACGACCAATAAAAATAGTCATTATGAATAGTAATACCCACTTTTTAAAATTTTATAATTTTTTTTAAAATGGACTGCATTTTAATATTCAGAATATCAAAATTAGCTTATGGTTAATTTTGTGAATTTTTCTGAAACATTAAAATTTTGGTGAATAATGAAAAACACCGTGTTATTGTTTAAAAATGACTATTTTGTTTAAATAATTATTTATTTTATTTAAATTTATTTTAATCAAAATAGATACATAATACCTATATTTTTTCAATGTAATTCCTTAGAATAATTTTATAATAAAGTTAGTAGTATAAAATTTTATTGAATGTTTTAACGCCTTTTACCCACCTTCTAGGCACGTTAACAAATTTGCATAAAACATAATTTTACAACTTTTCTTAATTGAATTTCCAAAATCTGAGAGACACTGTTTACATCAGTAATTAAAATATGGATTAATAGGATGGAAATAATTTTTTGTGAATGGTAAATTTTGAATTTTATTTACCACACTTAAATGTAAATAGGGTAATTAAATGTAAAAATGATATTATAATTACCCTAAAACATGTAATAATTCTATTGGATAAGTGTATTTTGACCAAAATCAAACTTAGAAACAAAATATGATCCTTTTTCTCCACTTGGATTAGATTAGGACATTTATTATTATTTTATTTAAAGAAGTGTTAAAAGTGTTAAATTCAAAGTTTAATAACTAATCCATTAGTAATATAGGTTCATTCATAAGATAAATTTGACTATTAATATTAATTATAAAGATAAAAAATTTTAATACATAATGGTATTTTATTTATAATTTTTAGACATTAAATAATAAAAAAAATTATAACACAATGACAATGCAGTAATTACCTTATTATTGAAATATTAAAACAATTGGAATTATTAATATAAAAATTATTGTAAATTGATACTTTTTAGGTATTCAAAGAATTATATAGATTAATATAACATGTTAGGTTTGATTAAATAATTTTTTTTTTGAAGTGATAAAGTTTTTCTGACTTTCAAAAAAATAAAATTCTAAATAGTGTTGAAATTGACATAAATGAGTTTTTAAAACAAATACTATATTATTAATTGATATAATATTATAAAAAATATATGTTTCGGCTATAGGATATAGATAAGGTTATATATATCAATATTTAAATACTTGGGGTTCGCTTGGATTTTTATAGTATGTTTATAAACCATTTATTATAATAATACAATAAGAAATGGTAAAAGTTATACTATTTAACTAAGAGTTAAATATAAATGATAAGGTTAATATGCTGACCTAAAACTGTCTATAACCTATTAGTTGAGAGGTTTTTTATGCAGACCCACCTTATCCTTGATATAATTCTTTTTGGGGCCATTATAAACTGAATATGATTGTATAATAAAAGAATATTTCATGCTTTTCCTAAAGTGACCCTCACCTCTCTTATAAAAGGAAAATTCCCCTTCTATCAAAATCACACCTCCAAATCCATTTGGCTCAGACAACCCCTACTCAAATATCCTCCCAACTACTCTCAATTAACCCTACAGTCCTTAATTTTATCATAATCCGACCTAAGTATCCCTCCTGATCAAATCAAAAGGAAGAACTTGAGGAAGAGGTAATTACTTCATCACCTTTTTCAATGTTCTTTTCTTATTCCACTTCATCTTTCATTGTTGTTTCCATAAAAAAAATAATAACTATAGTACCTTAAACTTAGTGTGATGTTATTATAAATATGGTTAAACCATATTCATTATTCTATACATATTATGAATTAAAAAGTCACCATACATGCGTATGTACGGCTTATCGTCTCCACGTCGTGGTGTAGTGTGTTATTCAATACTTCATTATTTGGATGGGTATAATAATGAGTATAATTGATGTAAATAAAAAATATAAAATTTTAATGATTCTATATATATGATATACCATCCGATTACATTCAATTTCATCATCAATATAAGGATATTTTCTCTCATGCGTCCGTATGGATTACTGTCTCCACGAACGCGATGAGATTCATTATCCATCGTAATCATTCAAGAATAATTTTCATTTTATGAATAAAAATAATTTTTAAGAACATAATATCATTCCATATAGGAATAATTACATCATATCCATAACAAATATGACTTATGTAATGAAACATATAAATTAAAATGAATCAGTTAACACCAGAAACAATGATACTACTGAAATATTATTAACAAAACAATTTTATAAGATCATATATAATATCATATTTATGTATATAGTTCTTGTATAATTTAATAAATTTTTTTTAACTATTATATAGGAGTTTAAAATACCCTTCATTAAGGAAAAGTACAAGGTAATGGTTAATTTTACAATCTCTTTATTATCTGAGGGTTTTTATACGTGAGTATCTTATGGGAGCCCTTTATCATTCACATATGTTTTTCTTTAAAATGTATTTCAAAACATTTTTATTATTTCCTAGAATATGTGTTAAAGTCGTTTATAACCTTTTTTTATTTTTTACAATTTTTTTAAAGTAATCTTTTCATTTTTTTTCCAAACAAGCTACTTAATAACCTTTCCGAAAAATTAAGGTAAGAATTTTTTTTAACAAATACGGCAGGTGCATCTATTTTCCGACATTATAACATCTTCAAATATTACCTTAAATTCTAATAAGTTTAATTTCATACTAATTGTTTTATTTTATTATTATGTGACTTTTAAATGATTTCCAAATAGAAAGATATATTTCTCTCAAATAGTTTTGATTTCATCTATGTCCACATCCTTTCATAGATTTTACACTTGTTTGAAGTTGATTTATTATGATACAATCTTAAATATTTAATTGAAGGTTTTGTTATATTTTTTAATGGGGATGTGTTATTTTTATAGCATACATGGTTGATGGTTAAAGTTTTAAAATTTCTTATGCTAGTTTTGTATATGAATGTTTATGTTATGTTTCTACCTTTTCATATGAGGAATTCATTGGACTTTTTAAGTCATGGGTGGAGCCCACTATAGCTCCTCAAAGAATCAGTAGGTCTCATGAGAAAAACTAGTGTCTTGGAACAAAGCATGTATGAAATCTTATTTTTAGACATGGAACAAGGACTTGACTATGTTGTTATAATGTCTGAAATTATTCAACCCATCATTATAAAATTAGCTATTTATATTACATGTGATTATTTGACTAGTAGAATATCCATGTGAATAAGTAAATGGAATTATTTGATTTATCTTTTACATATTATTCTGAATTTTAATATTAATAGGCTTGTGTTTTAGTCTTAAACATTGACTTAAATTTTTATTCTTATTTATGAAGTTTTGTGCTATATTATTATCCTTACTGGGCATCTAAGATCACCCATTATATTTTATTTTTTCTATTATGTGAAGAATTATATTATGGCTGACATGCAGGGATAGGCTATGGGATATGAGTGTGTTAAAAAGGACATAATGTTGTTGTTTCTATTTTATAATGTAATGTAAAACTTATGTTTGTTTCTAGTACTACCAAGGCTACTAAACTAATCGGTCTTTAAAGACATAATCTCTTGTGATCATTCCATTGTTCTGTAATAATGCCCCAACTCCGGGTAACTAGGGTTAGGGGGTTTCAAAAATAATAACTAGCACATACAATATAAATTTTCTGGTTCTATGAATAGTTGATATGAATTAAACTTTTAACTGTATATGTTTATGTGTGATGATCTCCATCTATCAAAAACAATTTTATGTATAACTAACATCAATACTCCAAACTAAAAAGGAACTAAAAGTTGGTGATGATTAATTGAATAAGATGATAACATTATCTATCTCAATACATTGATTCACCTACCACTTCCCATCCAAAACTGAATATTCCAAGGTTTCATCTCCCAACATGAAATATTATTTCTTATAGATCCATATTTAATGTCAAGACACCTAATAATCTACACTTTTATAATTGGAATTAATTTTTAATGAAAAAATTCTTTATCAAGTAATCTAGTTATATTAAAAAACATACACTAATTTGGTTATAGTGGGATGGTATTGAAATTTGGATTTAAAATGTTTTTAGGAATCATAACCCTAGATAATATAGTAATTTTATTTTGAATATTAATAATTTTATATTAAGGTATATGAAAAATTAAAATTGACACAAAGTTAATAATAAATGGCCTCGACTAGTTGGATCATACCCTATATATCCCATTTATTAGAGCTTCTGAGGGAGATAACATCACTGGGATTATCCATTGGACAAGATCAAGATAATATTTGATAACTATAGCCTGAAAAATATTATGTTTGAGAGAATTTTGATCTCATATAGATCAAAACCCTAACCATGTACACCAAACCACCATAAAACAAATCTTACCATCGCACATCAAAGCCTCCTAGAATTAACTAGTGTGGTAAATGTATATGTATCCAGAGTCGAACTATATTAAATTTCATATATTTCATCTTATTAAAATAATGAATATATATATATATATATATCCATTTTAATATAAAATTTTATATCAATAAAAATATCTTTGTTAAAAATTAGATTCTGATATGATGACACAAGAAATTTCTATTTTTTAGAATATTTAGTTTCAATCACAATGGACCTTTTGATCAATTTAAGATCTATTAAAATAAATTATATTTTAACAAAATGAATTAATTAAATAATATATATTTTATATAAATTATAGTATTATTTAATAAATAGAAAATAATTTTTATTAGTATAATAAGACTGTTATTATAAAAAAAACATGTATTTTTTAGTAAATAATTATTTTTGATTTAAATGTTTAAATTATAAAATTCTGACAATTATTTTGATAAAATAAATATTTTTTAAAATCATAACACAAAGAATATAAAATAGTGATATTTTCATAATGTTCGAAGATAGTTTATTTTTTGGGTAAAAATTAAATTGAGTATAAATATATTATCTGTATTATTACATCGTAATGACCCTCAATTGAGGTATTATATTCCATAAAAGTTATCAACAACAAAATATATATTTTACCTTTAAAATAATATGTTTTTATGTTATTTGATGAATTTTATACTCCCCTAATTAATTCACTAAATCATATATTATATTTTGATGTCTTAAAGTGAATTCGATATACACATGACTCATCCCCACATTATCAAGGATATTATATTTGTATGATTAGTTGTTAAAAATGTAAAATATTTAATACTAATACATTTTGGTAGAAATCATTAAAAAACCCATGAGATATTATTGGTTTTGATTAATTTATCATATAGAGTCCAAAATCTAAATTTAGAAATAAATAATGAATTTTCCTCTATTTTTCTATATAAACCTACCCAGCATCCTATTACACATCACTCAAAACTCAAATATCCTTAAATTAATCTATATGTACCTATTTATATCCCTCAAATGGTGTCTTAAGTCTCTCGAGAAGATCCTCCAAATCATTTAAAAGAATCCCCTTAAGGTAATAGATCCTCTCCTTCTCCTCATTACTCAATAACCATAATTGTCTTATGACTTTTAATTCCAAACTCTTCATGTTTTATCATGTTTTTAAAAATCCATATTACTATAAATATTATTTCCAAGTCAATAAACAACCTTTTCAATGTCATTAGTCCCATAATGAACCCTCATATAAAACCGTTATGCTGTAGAAACTGTCCTGTGATTTTTCTTCCCAAACTACTATATAGTGAGTACCCATTCAAATTTCCACTCAAGGGTATTTAAAAATATGTACCTATGACTAATTTAATGGGTAGTTCTATTTCTTAGTCCCACTCTCCTTAATTATTGGATTAAAATTGATGAAATATGATCCTGTATTTAATAATCTATGTGGCACATTTATGCATGTGCATGATACAAATGTTACAGTTGGCCTTCAAATTATATATCCATCCAATACATTGGATATTGATTTTATTTAATGGGAACCCATATTTTTTGTATGTTAGGTTATCATAATAAATCTATTTTTGGCCTTATTTTCATTTAAAATTTAATTATGCTTATGATTCCATATTTTATGTTGTTTCAACATTCCTATGTTTCCTTTTTGTTATCATGTTATATAATGCATCATTGTAAAATATTATGATTCTCATCCCACTTATGTTACATTGCTATTCTGCTTGGATCACATGTATTGATTTACCCTATGATATGATTTTTTTATTCACTTATGATTATTTATTTCTCACCACTTTCTTCTCTATAATAACATGTTATCCCACGTATTTTTAGAAGAATAATATATTCTCCAGAGAATGTTAAGAAAATAATTAATAATTTCATTATATTATTATTGAAATTTGTAATTATATATACCTAATTTTAAAAAAACTAGTCTTAATGATATAAATTTATTGTATTACATTTACCATTATATAATATTCCATGAATTAATGTGTAGTAATTTTTTTTTCATACATTGTATTAGAGAAAAGTGAGGTTATTTTTTGGATTATAATTAGAAACCACTATAGATAACCATAAGGATAATATTAAACATTATAAGACATATATAAATTTTGGTAAAGAATAGAGTACATTTTTCTTAAGAAAATAAATCACTATTTGGATTCTATATGTTGACGTGTCTTTGGAAAAGTGGTACATTTGAGTAATGGCACCAAAACATTGCATTGAGATGGACAAGATCATAGCCTGATTCCTAAATTTGGGCCCTAATACACAGAAAGTTTTACCCTATTGGTGGATATGAATTATTAAATTAAAAAGATCTTTTGGGACCATGATTAAATAACCAAAAATATCTATAAAATTTTATGATTTGAAATAGATCATGGGTTATTTAGATTAAAACCATGAAATTCATAGGTAAAAGAACATATGTCATTTTTAACGATCAATTAAATTTTCTTTGTTAACCTTTTATGTAATTCATAGTTTTAATATTCTCAACCCTAATTATGTATGAGGTAAGTGACTATGAATAAAATAAATGAGGGAAATACAAGATCATCATCCATTTAGTGATATTAAATATTATATATAATTATAGTTCAACACATTCATTCATTTCAAGAATGTTTTTTAGTGTTATCTAAACCCCAACTCTAAACATGGAAGTACAATTATTGATGAAGTTATAAAATGGGGTAATTATTTAATCCCAAGTATATTACGCTTCTTTTATCTATATATAAAGTTTCAAATTCGCACTAAGAATTCTCATTCACACTTTAGAATAATATTATGCAATTTGGGGTATAGAGTATTATTATTTATATAGTGATAACATAAATTTTTGAGGGAAGGTAATCACCATTGGTATCACAATTCACTCTCCAATTATAATTAATTACATCGAGTAGGACAAATCTTCTTTGGTATCAACATCTCCAATATTGATATTTTTTCTTTTATAGAAAGCATATCTAAGTCAAATTATTGGTACTATAGAAAATATCATCATTTCTATCATGTTGATTGTAAATGAATTCTCGGGTGTGTTTTCTAAGGAATTTCTTGGTCTTCCTCTTAGAAATGAGTTTGAGTTCTTAGTCTATATCATTAAAAGTGTATTTTTAATAACCAAGACTCTCTATAGAATGGTGTTTTATGGACATTAGGATATAGAGAAACAATTATAGGAGAATATCAATAAAGGGTTTATACACCTATGTGATTCACCATGGGGTGATCTAGTCCTTTTTTTAGTATGATGGAAGGGTCAATGTGCCATTATAATGATTATAATGAGTTCAAAAAGATCCGAAAAAAGAAAATGTATCCTATACCATGCTTTGATGAATTTCCTAACCATCTATGTGGTGAAAATTGTTTGTCTATTGTGTATCTTTGGTTGAGATATTATCACGAGAAGGTAAAGGGGGATATCCTCCTGATTTAGTTTTGTAAAAATTATGATCACTACATGTTCATAGTATCTCCATTCTGACTCATTAATTCCATATAAATATTCATGGAATTAATAAATATAGTTATTATGTATTACATAAACAAATTTGTGTGAGTTATTATATATGATATTATTATCTACTCATAGATCAAGGAGGAATATGATGAGAATTTTAATTCTACAATAAAGACATTTCCAAGGGAAAAGTTTTCTGAAAAGTAATGTAAATATGAGTTTTGGGTGGATAGGGTAATTTTCTTGGGACATGTTCTCAATAGAAAAGGGTTATATATTGATCCTTCAAAGGCATATGAAATTTAGGGATTTCATATGCAAACAAAAATAATGGAATTACATAGTTTACTTAGTGTTTCTAGCTACTAAAATTTATTTTCGATAATCTTCTCATTATTTTAAATACCTCTAACCAATAATACATAGAAGGGAATGTAGTTTTTTTAGACAGATGAATTTGAAGAATGAATTAAAGACATAACGTGGATGAAAATTACTTATCTTATTCTCACATTACACACATATGGGGAAGGATTTTTTATTTATAGCGATGCATCCAAAAATGGATTGGTTTGGGTACTATTGAAAATTAAAAAGTGATAGTCGATGCCTCATGTAAATTAATGATACATAAGAAGAACTACCAAAACCATGATCTATAATGTTTTTTAGTGATTTCCAAATTAATTATATTGATACATTACATCTATATAAAAATGAGTATCATATATACATATCCAAAAATCCCTAAGTATATATTCACAAAAATGATTCTTAATATGTTCCAATGAAGGTGGATAGTGCTAAACTAGGATTATAATTGTACAATAATTTACCATATGTGAAAAGAAAACAATGTGATAGATTCATTCAATTTAAAGGATCCTATAGATAATCCCTTATTAGGATTTCAAGTGATCAAATATTTAGCATCCCCTTTGAAAACATTCATCACATCAGAATGGTGGTTTACTGACTAGAAAACCCACCAAACCTATATCAAGTACATGATATGTTCCACGTATTCATCTTGAGTAAGTACACACTAGATCCCTCGAATGTAATAAATTAGTATTTTGTACAATTATAGAATGATCATTCATATGAGGAGAATCCAGTGAGGATCATAGATCATAGAGACATTATTCTATGGAACAATATTGTCATGACCCGTCCCCCAGGGCCCATTCTGTTACTACCCCAAGCCCGCCTTCCATAGGCTAGGGCTGGCGACTAGAACTAAAGGTGTATTCCCTAAAACTTGGAAGGAATTGAATTTATAACCTATAATCACACGCAACCAAGCACATAGAATGGTATAAAATCAAGTTAACTGAATAGTAAATAGAGTGAGTGTAGTAAATAAAAGGGGCTAGAATACAAGACCAACTGAAAAGTACATGAAAAACTGGAAAGTACAAGATGGGTGATAGGTGAAAAGTATCTCATGTATCGTCCACCACGAATTCTACCTGAAGGGTAGGTACAACTAATGAATGGTCGTCTATGTGGTTCACCTCATCTAACGTCCTCCTCTGAGCTACCTCTAGTCCTGGTACTCTCTTCCTCAGTCAGTGTTGTCCGTCGTCTTCACCAAACAAAATAGGGTTCGGCCAAAGCCCGTGCAGGGGTGAGTATAACAATACTTTGTAGGGACCCCAAGACCCTCAAGGTCTCAAAAAATCCAAAAAGTATAAACCAAAAAGTATGAAGTCATCTGTCAACCCTACATAGGTATATTCCCATACATATACCAATGTTATCAAGTATACCCATCTCAATCATGAGGAAACACGGGGTCCAACCCAAAATCCCAAAGATCAACTGTTCTATAATGGAAGGAATACCTCGAATGTGAGTACCACACAGGTACGCCACATAGAAGAATACCACTAGGGTATTACCACGAAGGAAAGTACCACAAGGTACAGACTCAGCTCATACTAGGTATAAGTTAGGTACAGTAGTAGAGATGATTATATGTAACTACTAAATCATCTTACTCTGTTAAGAGGATCTGCTGATGACCCACACATGATCACTCGGTGCTGACCCACATAGGATTGCTTAGTGCTGACCTGAATAGGATCACTCATTGGTGACCCACATAGGATCTCTCGGTGCTGACCCACATAGGATCTCTAGGTGGTGACCCACATAAGATCACTCGATGATGACCCACATATGATCGTTGTCCATTTCTCACGTTAAATCCAGCTATAGGGTTCCCGCACTACCCTCGCTTGTCTTTAGGTGGGTCCACTCCACAAGCCACTGGTTATTACGCCAAATTCCATGAATTCTCATGAAGAAGTATCTCAAAGGACTACTAGGTCATAGGGGTCTCAATGAAACAGATGGTGCGTCAATCGGACACCCGGTCTGTGAGTTATTATCCTTTTAGTCCCGAGGGCCCGGTTGGATTCATGCTCGATCCAACCCAAGCATACTCCAATTTTATCCAAAACTGCTGTGGGGTTTACCCAAAGTGACCTCCTCACTCCAAGGATTATAGAACTGCTGGTGGTTTTTCAAATGGACGTCTGGTGCCAAAGTTAGGGCTAACATACTGTAAAGTTTGAAGTTGACATGGGTCGTGTCCGATCCAGTCAGACCGACTGGGCCTGGGCCAACCCGACCAGATTCGAGTCGACCCACAGCCCGCTAGGTGTCCCGGAGTCCGCGAGGGTGGCGTGGAGGCCATGATGGTTGTGCGGAGGCTGCGGGGGCCGTGAAGCTGCAGGACTGTGTGGCCGTAGGGGGTCGCGTGGCGGCGAAGGGCGCGGGGGGCCATGGAGGGCCGCTGGGCGGCAGGGCCACAAGGGACGTGGAGGGCCATGAGGCCGCAAGGCCCGAGGGGTGAGGCCATAGGCGGCGTGAGGCCACTAGGCGGCGGAGGCTACGGATGGTGGTGGTCATGGGGCGGCGGCCGCCACGGCCGACAGAGGCCACGGGGAGGCAGGGGTCGCGGTAAATGGAGGTCGTGGGGGGCATCGTTGCAAAGTCTTCTTCATCGCAGCAGACAATGTTTCAACCGCCGTATCCATTCTTCACCGTGGTACAAAGTCTCCTTCTTGCATCCCAAAGGATACACCATTCAAGAAGAATGACGGAGGGGTTGGTCCATGTTTGTTTGGCCCGCACCCTCCACGTTAAAGCGGTAGCAAGTGGCTCAACAAGAACTTGAATGAAGAACGTCAAACCCTAACCTCACGCAATGATTATTCCCAAACCCACAAAATAAATCATTCATGGACCAACTAGTTATAGAGTTGATCCGCGTTCTTTTTTTAGAAGGGAAGAACATGGGAATATATAATCATGCACAAATAAACCCCTACCTTTATTGCTCGTTTACATTGGAAGGGGTGAAGTCGGTGACGTCTGTGTTTCCCTTATCATCGGTTCGTTATTGTCGAAGATGGTCCTCGTCGGCATGATTGTTCTTCATTGGCGAGCGCATTCTTCATTGGAGAACATGTTCTTCATTGGATAGAGTAATCCTCGAAATGTTCTCCTTTCCCAAATCCACCAAAATTAAAAGTAGCCAACACAATAGAATATGTTATTTAATTTAATATTGGCAGAAAAATAGGTTGGCTTAATTAATTAAAGGAGAGTTGGATTAAATAATTAAAAGATAGTTTGAATAATTAATGTAGGGAGTTGAGAGGTTTTTCTCCCGTAATGATGGGTTCGGGTGGTCCCCACCACCATGAAATGAATTGGGGGTTTTTACTTGCTCAGGTGGTCCCCACCCCCGAGCATTCATGTTGGGAGGTTTTAACCCCTCGTGTTCCCTACCTCCATAGCCTTCACATGGGAGGTTTCTTAGTAATAAAATAAATGTTTATTTTATTTTATTTTCCATTCCCACAAAAAACCCCAAAAACTATCTTTCACCCTCAACCTACTACGATCGAGGTGAAGGTCTTATGAAACGAATATCAGCGCTGCGAGTTCAACATTGTCCTTGGATTTCAATTCCAAGAACTGCTTCAAAAGATACAAAAACCCTATTGTATGTTAACTGAACATACCCAATTTTTTTCAGAAATTCATTCCTAGCATAGAGGGCCTTGGAATGACATGTCATCAGTTTTCATGGGCTTGTAAAATTCCCATATATTAAAAAAACTTACAAGGAATTTATGGGTCATTATATTCTCCCCAACTTAGGGCTTTGTGTCCCCGTAATCCACAACTCAAACTAAGGGAACATGTGGGGGTACTGAGCATGTATTTGAGCCTCCCACTCCCATGTGCTCTCTTAGAGGTTTCCGTTCTACCAACAAATGAGAAACCGTGGTATCGACCACCCATGAAGGACCCGCTCCTACCGATCCTCAATCTCAATTAGATCCTCCATAAACGTTTCCCCATCTTCGATGTCCAGCTTTTCATGGTAGATGATGTGGGAAGGGTCATGCACGTATCTCCTTAGCTGGGACACATGGAAGACGTCATGCAACCTTGCAACTGATATGGAAGAGATAAGCAGTAAGACACCTCGCCAACTCTACGGAGGACCTATAAGGGTCCAATGATCCTCGGAGATAACTTTTCGCCTCAGCCAAATCTCTGTAAACCTCATCGAGGTGAGACCCGTATAATGACACGGTCACCATCCTCGAACTTTAGAGCTCTCTGTCTCATGTTAGAATATGACTTATGCCTACTCTATGCAGTCTTCATCCACTCCGGGATGATCTACACCTTCTTTGTGGCAGCCCAAACCATCTCTGGTCCCACAAGTGTTGACTCCCCTGGGTCAGTCCAGCACGAAGGTGATCTGCAAGGTCGCTCGTACAACGCCTCAAAAGGTGTCATCCCAATGATGGGGTGATAGCTGTTGTTGTATGAAAACCCAACCAAAGGCAAGTGATCCTCACACCTATGACCAAAGATGAAGAGAATAGAATGCAACATGTCCTAAAGAGTCTGAATGGTCTGCTCAGTCTGTCCATTCATCTGAGGATGGATGGCAGTGCTCAAACGAAGCTGCATCTTGAAAGCCTATTGCACCCCCTTCCATAGCCAAGAAGTGAAACATGTATCATGATCAGATACAATCGTTGAGGGTACTCCATATAGCTTCAAAATCTTCTACACATAGAGGTTTCCCAAACTCTCTAATAAAACATGCTCGCTGGTCGGTATGAAGTGGGATGACTTGATGAGTCAGTCAACGATCACCCATATAGAATCATGACCCCTAGATGTATCTAGAAGTCCTGTCATGAAAACCATGGATATCCCATCCCACTTCCACTCTGGGACCTCTAAAGGATGAACCAAGCCTACTGGTACCTGATGCTCTGCCTTCACTTGCTGACAAGTGAGGCACCGAAAAAAACTCTGCTACTACTTTCTTTGTTCCCAGCCACCAGTGTTGTCGTCGAAGATCTTGGTACATCCTCACCACTCCTATATGTACCACTATAGGGGATGTGTGGAACTCTTTCAACACTTCCTCCTAAAGTGACACTGGAACCATGGTACGTTCTCTGAAAAGGATGATGTGCTCCTCACCTTCAGAAAATCCATCAGGTGCATGTCCTGTGGATATCTGAGCACGTCGAGCCTTGCAGTCAATGTCCTCATGATGCACCTCCCTGGCTCGCTAAATAATTAGGGGAGTGACTATAAGGGACGGAAGGAAAGCTGCCCCATCTCGATCCACAAATGATACTTGAAAAGAGGCCAGCTACTCTGTCACCTCACCTAGAAGTTTTATACCAGATATCCAACTGATTTCATATGATACAATGTTCCCCTTCCAAGGAGTATAGACTTTATCAAATTCATAGTCCTATAGGAACTCAAGACAATGTCATTGTCTCATGTTCATGTCCTTCTGAGAGAAGATATACCTAAGACTCTTGTGGCCAGAGGACACTATAAAACGCTCTCCCATCAAGTAATGTCGCCACATCTTCAAGGCGAAGACCACTGCTTCTAACTCCCAGTCATGGGTAGCATAGTTCGGCTCATGTTGTCTTAGCTATCACGAACCATATGTGATCACTAATCTCTCTTGTATCATGACACATCTGAGCCCGGTCCCTGATGTATCGTAGTATATTACGTTCCTAACACCCTCCTATAGAAGCCTCAAGATGGGTGCACTAGTCAGCCTCTGCCTCTACTCCTGAAAACCTTGATGGAATCTCTCCGACCACACATAGGGTTTCCCCTTTCTTTTTAAATACTGATAGAGGTGCTGTAACTCTAGAAAAATCTTTTACAAATCTACGGTAGTATCCAGCCAAACCCAGAAAACTCCATACCTCCGCCACACTCCTAGGTGGCTCCCAATAATGTACCGCCTCAATCTTTGGTGGATCTGCTGCAACTCCAGCCTTTGATATGACATTTCCCAGAATGTGAACCTCTCAGATCCATAACTGGCACTTAGAGAGATTACCATAAAGCTGGTGCTCTCAGAGTGTGTCCAGTACTACCTGCAAATGATATGAATGGTCCTCCTCATTAGTCGAGTAGATTAGAATGTCATCAATGAAGACTAATACAATGTGATCAATGTATGGATGAAATATACTATTCAGGAGTCCCATGAACACTGCTGGATCATTGGTCATGCCGAATGGCATAACCAAGAACTCATAATGGTCGTACCGACATCTGAAAGTCATCTTCTGGACATCCTTGTCTTGTACTCTGAGCTGGTGATATCTGGATCTCAGGTCTATCTTCGAGAACCACCATGCTCCTTTCAGCTGATCAACGAGGTCTTCAATCCTCATGAGTGGGTACTTGTTCGTCACGTTCACTTGGTTTAGGTTTCGATAGTCAACAAAAAGCCTCAAGCTCCCATCCACCTTCTTAATGAATAGAATCGGTGTAACTTCCCGGTTTCGGAAGCCTCCCATACGCTCCCCGTACCTAGTTGGTCATATGGCCTCAATCGCATTTCCCCGAACGCCAGAGGCTACCGACTAGTAGCGAGGGACTTTGGTGTGATAGTGGGGAAAGTATGCCCTCATTCGCACGGAAGAGAAAAAAATAAACTATAGCGCAAGAAGTAAACAATCTATACACAAGTGAAAGGAGAAAGGCTAAAAGATAAACAACTAGAGAACATACATATAAAATAATGCATGATATTTATGTCTAGGAAAGCATCCAAAAAAGTCACAATTCTGAATAAAAACAGTAACAAACCAAAAATACTTGTAAAATAGATAAAAAAATTTCTGCATCACAAGCCTAAGCTTAGTCTCTTGCTCTCCAACTCCACAACAAACCAAGTACCTGAAGAAGAAGGGTTCTTTCCCTTATCTATACCTGCAGGAATATAATCTGTTTGGTCCCAAAATAATTTCCCAAGACTGGTGTGAGACTAAATCCTAGTAGGCAACCACCACGAGATATGTGTCTAAAAGTCAGTGAATATATGACGGTAAAAGTAAAGAAAGCAGTAAACAGGAATGTACTCAATAATAACCAATCCATAGTTTCATGCATTTAATTCACAAACAAGTAATCAGCTGCTCAAGAAAGTAGAAACAAATATGTAACCCTCTGGGTAGTTCTCACAGCCTGGCCCCTAGGGTTCAACCAACAAGTACTAGCAACCCTCTGGGAGGCACACACAGTCTCACCCCTCTGGTTCAGCTAAATTATAGACTCTCTAGGGAAGCACTCACCATCAATTCCCCCTAGAGTCTTGTATCGTACTAAAGGCGCTCTGGGGAAGCACTCAACATCTCGTTCCCCCTGTAGCTCACCTCGAGGAACTACAGAAACTCTGAGGAGGCATTCAATGTTAATTCCCCTTGTGGTATCGCATTGTAAAATTAAAAAGACTCTTTGATGAATCCATTACGTCTATTCTCCCTATGGTCTACAACACTAGGTTCTCACAACCATGTGTAAGTAAAATAAGTATAGTGCATGTAACGGTCAAAGTAACCCTCCAGAACTACTTGGCTAGAATTCTATGGCATCTCAGCACATTAGAACTACAGTCATACCATCCTACAATACTAGGCATGTAAAGTAATCAGCATCCAAAAAGGAAAAATAGACCCAAAATTTCAAACATGAAAACAAGCATAGAAATCATTTCTAAAGCATAATAATTAACCCTATTCACATTTAGTATCTTCTACTCTAGCATATAAGCAATGCAGGAAAACTATAGAGCTAAAATGGTAAACACGCAATACCCCTTTCTAGGGTATTAGAGGAATTTTCACAAAAATATTCAATGAGTTTCAACGGAAAGGCACAAACCACCTACCAAGGTGTTAGGAGATCGATATACTTGAACCTCAATGCTTGTATCGCCTTATAACTTCATAGATATATGAAAACATATAAAACGTTCAACCCACGATAACATGAAATAGAGGAGGAATTTGAAAACGATGCACTGGGAGAAGGAATAACTCACCATTGTGATTCCAATGCAATCACCAGTGTTCAAATCAGAGGACAGATGGAGGCTCTAGGGCTCGATGAAGATCTGTGCTCGTACGGGTTCTCTCGGACAAAGACGACCTAGAATAAGTGTGTTATGTCTATCAAACGCAACCCTTGTGCATTTAATGAAGAAAAAGTACAAGGTGTGTAATCACCTTTTTCATTCTCTGATCTAGGAAGCCTCCATGTCATCCCTACATGGTCGTGTGTGTGTCCATGACACAGCCAGCACACAACCTCCAACGGCATCGCAGTACATGGTGTGTACTCATAAATTACACATCGTGTAATCCGAAAATTTCTAGATTTTCCTCTTTTTCTCAAAAACGACATGAAAGGGAAAAAAATAGCCGAAAGGAAGATCCGGGTTCTTAAAAACGTTCCCCCTTAATGAAATTTGTCCCTGAATTTCCCTAGCGTGGTGTAGAAGAAGAAACCCCAAATAGCTCCGGCCACTATGCTCGTACATCGGCCTCCCTCTCCCAAGTCTCATCCTGTACCCACTCGTGCTGCCATTGCACTCATACCAAATGAACGGAACGACCATGGAGAACCTTTGTACTGCTATCAATAATCTAGATAGGATTCTCTTCAAACGATGCATCCACTTCGAGCTCAACCTCCTCGAGTTGAAAGACACGAGATGGGTCTTAAAAGTAACGTCGGAGCAGAGATATGTGAAAAACATCGTGCATAGCTTGGTACCTCTGAGGTAACTGAAATCGATAGGCAACCAGACCAACTCTCTCTAAAACATCAAACGGTTCGACATACCTCAGTGAAAGTTTACCCTGTCTCCTAATCCTCCTGTTCCCCAACCTCGATGTGACACGTAGGATAACCTGATCCCCGACCACAAACTCCGTAGTTCATCTCTGTTGATCAGCATATGACTTCTGTCAAGACTTTGTAGTATCCATCCTCTTCCGAATCAACTCTATTTGATCTGTGATTTCCTGAATGAGACGAGGTCCCATCAAAGCTGCCTCTCCTGCATCCATCCAATATAAGGGTGATCGGCATGTCCTACCGTACAAATCCTCATAAGATCCCATATGAATAGTTTCTTGAAAACTATTGTTGTGGGTGAACTCCACTAGAGGTATATGCTTCTCCTAGGATCCTCTAAAATCTAGAATGATTGCTCTGAGCATGTCCTCAAGCACATTAATTGTACGCTCGGACTGGCCATCGTTCTGGGGATGGTATGTTGTACTCAAAATTACCTATGTGCCCAAAGCCTTCTGAAGCCCATTCTAGACCCGAGAAGTAAAATGTGAATCCCTGTTTGAAACAATGGAGTGTGGAACTCCATGTAGAAGTAAAATCTCTCAGATGTATAGCCATCCCAGTTCATCAACACTACAGGTCTCCTTGATCGGCATGAACTAAAAAACCTTCGTAAGTCTGTCAATGAAAACCCATACAGCATCATTCCCTCGAGGTGATCTCGGAAACCCTGTCATGAAGTCCATCGCGACGTCATTCCACTTCCACTCAGGAATGGTTAACTGCTGTAAAAGAACTATTGTTCACAGATGCTCCGCCTTCACCTTCTGAAAATTAGAACACCTCATGACGAAACCAGAAATATCTCTCTTTATACCTGGCCACCAATACTGGTGGTGTAGATCATGATACATCTTGGTGACACCATGATGAGATGCCCAAACAGAGGAACGAAAATCCTGCATCAAATCCTCATGTATATCTGCCGGTACCCATATGCACCCATAGAAACATAGGATCTCATCCCCACCTACTATACATCCAGGAAGAGGGTCCTCTCCTGACACACTCTCCCACGGGACAAGGTCTTCTGAGTCTGATAGCTTCCTAATTTTCACCTGATCTAGGAGGGTAGGGGTAACAGCTAGAGAAGATAGAAAAGTCATCCCTTGTCTGTCGTGGTCTTCCAAATGAATCTCAGAGAACATAGCCATAAGCTTCCACTCACTGCTGGCCTCCTGAACTGCCTGTATCTAAGTCCTCCTACTCAACGCATCAGCCACTACATTGCCCTTCCCAGACGTATAGGCAAGCTCAAAGTCAAAGGACTGAAGGTACTCATCCCACCTTCATTGTCTCAAATTCAGATCACACTAAATGAAGATGTACTTAAGACTCTTGTGGTCAGTAAAAACCGTGAAATGATCTCCCAGTAGGTAATGTCTCCAACAGCGTAAGGAATGAACAACAGCTGTCAAATCCAGATCATGAATTGGGTAGTTCCTCTCATGTGGCCTCAACTGCCAAGACCCATATGCAATGACTCCATCTCACTGCATAAGCACAGCTCCCAGTCCAATACCAGATGCATCGCAGTAAACAGTATAGCTCTTTCTCGGCTCTGGAAAGACCTGTATCGGTGCTGAAGTTAACCTCCCTTTCAGCTCCTAAAAGGCTAACACACAAGAATCTGACCATAATAACCTCACACCCTTCTTGGTCAAACCTTTCAATGGTGATGCTAAGCGTGAAAAGTATTTTATGAAGCTCATGTAGTATCCATCGAGCCCTAGAAAACTTTGCACCTCAAAGACGTTCTTCGGCTGCTCCCAGGAAACTATTGCTCTGACTTTACCGAGGTCTACTGATACTTCTGTCTCTGAGATAACATGACCCAAGAAGTGAATTTGGTCCATCCAAAAGTGGCACTTCGAGATCGTATCATATAAATGATGCTCCCTCAGTGTACACAAAATTATCTCAAGATGGGTAGCATGATCATGTTGAGTGTGAGAGAACACCAAGATATCATCAACAAATACCAATATGAATGAATCCAAGTATGGATAGAACACTTAGTTCATCAGTTCCATTAAAACTGATGGCGAGTTCGTGAGACCAAACGGCATAACCGTATACTCATATAGACCATACCTGCTCTGGAAGGCTGTAAGAGGTATATCTGATGGTCTAATGTTCAACCGATGGTAACTGAACCTTAAGTCTATCTTTGAGAACACTCAGGCCACTCCAAGCTGATCAAAGAGATCATCATTCCTCAGTAAGGGCTATTTGTTATTGACCATCAACTGGTTCAGCTTCTGATAATCCACAAAAAGCCTACGTGTTCCATCTACCCTCTTTGAAAATAGGACAGGAAAACCCCAAGGAGATGTATTGGGTCAGATGAAACCCTTTGCCTGCAACTCCTACAACTGCTTCTTGTTCTCCTGCAACTCCGGTGTAGTCATCCTATAAGGAGGAATGGACACCGGTGCCTCTCCAGGCATGAGATCAATAGAAAAGTCTACCTCACGCTCCAAAGGAAAACTAGAAAAGTCCTCTGGAAAGACATCCCTGAAATGATCCACCACTAGAGGAAAGTCAAACTACAAATTCCCATGGTCATCCAGATATAGACTATAAATCTAGGCTCTAACTTCTCCTAGACTATGATACTCGGGTCCTGCTCTACTCTCCTGGACTTCCCACTTGCCTCTATGAAGAAAAAATACACCCTATGGTGATATGATGCTCACCCTGCGGTACTAACAGTCAACGACTTCCTGGAAGGGAACTAACTCGTACTTCTTGAGAATGACATCATAGCCTCTCATCTCTAGGACATAGAGGTACCATAGAAAGTGACACCCAACAACCTCTATAGGGAACTCCTTGCACTGAAGTATACTATCCTTCTTAGTCCCCAATGGTGTGTCTAGCGTCATGATATCAGTAGACAAAAAGATGCATAGCCCAAGGATCTCCACAACAAAAACATAGATAAATCTATGGGAAGCCCCTATATCGAAAAAAGAACATGATAAAAATGAGGAGAATAGGATCGTACCTCAAACTGTATAGGGTTTGGGATCCTGCTACTCCTGTGTCTGCTCTAATGCAAAAGTATGGCATGCACCGCAGCCCTGTGACCATGCTTGACAACTCTGAGCTAATCCACTTTGTTGTCGCTCAAAGACCAATGACTAACCACCATGGCCACAACCTCCACCTTGTCCTGAATAGCCAGAACAACTCCAATTCCCTAACTAGTGATAAACTGGTGGTGCTGCTCCCGAACAAGGAGTCATAGAAGAACCTCTGTCACCAGCTGATAGTGAAAAGATCAGACAGATTCGCTGAAGGTGACCCAACTTACCGCATGATCGGCACTCCACTGGATCTCTCTAGCACTACTGCCTTGTATGCCCCGCACTTCCACACTAGTAGCATACCACCTGGCTACCTGAAGATGTGTCTCGATGCCGCAGATCACTATGCGTAGACTTCCTACGATGCTTCCTGTAGTTAGCTATCAGATCACTAACTCTGGAAGCGGAACCACCCTGGCTCTCAGTTCCCGAATCTCTCAAATTTCACTATGAAATCAGAGCCTTGTTGATGATGGAAGCAATGGAAGTAAAACTGAAGATATTCACCTGCGAGAGGATCTCCCATATGAGACCATCCTCAAACTTCCTTGTCAACAACAACCCATCTCTGCCCAAGAGGGGTGTGAAACGCTGAAGCTCGGTGGAACGAGAGGAAGACTCCATAACCAAAAGAGTACCCTACTCCAGACTCATGAACTCTCGGTCTCGGTCGGCCCTCAAAGTCTCATTATAGAAGTAGCCATAATAGACATGTTGAAACTCCTCCCACACCATAACTTGATGATGACCCACCTGTGAGATCACGTCCTACCACCTCTTGGTGGTGTCTCGTAACATGTAGGTAGCAAGCTTGAGCTACATTTCTGGAGGTGTCTCCAGATGCTCAAAGATCATCAACAAGGCTTCTAGCCATGACTCTGTAGCCTGCGGTCCTCCTTCCCCTAAGAAGGTGGGAGAATGATGCTACTGGAAAACCCGCGTCAAGTCTTCCATAGTTGAGGTGGGAGGCGGTGCTCCCTGGATGGTCTACATCATCCTTAGAAATCCTTCCCTAATCTACACATCGATTCTTGTAACTGGTATCACTGTTGGTGCCAAGGCTGGCATAATAGGAGGATCTGCAGGAAGTCCTTGATCAGCCATACCTGGCATCTGATCACTTCCCTGTAACTGGCAAACAACTAGAGGACGTCTCAGTTTCATAACTCTACAAGTTCAAATGAACACCTTAGATTCAATATTATCAAATACTGAAAACTGTAAGGATAATAAAGGAACAGATGAAGGAAATCATTCAAATTCTACAAAATATGACGACACGGTGTGTACTTTTCTTACACGGTGTGTTCCCATAATTCATTCACATGGGTGTGTACTTCAGCTAAAACTGGTTTTATAACACCCCAAATAAAAAATGTGTTGTCCAACACACTGTGTGTACTTGAATTCTCTTCCATTCCTGAGTCCTTTTACACGGTCAAGCCACACTGATCTCTTAAGACAAGACTACACGGCGTGTTCAAGGTGGAAACGGCGTGTAATTCGACAAGCTTCACCAGGACGTGTTGTTAGTGACATGGCCTGTGTACCAAGGTTACACTACACGAAGTGTTTCAAACAAACACAGTGTGTACTAAGAAAGGATAACATCATCCTGTGTTGTGCATGACACGGCTAGGAACCTAGGTCAGGCTACACAGTGTGCTAAATTGGTACATGGCATGTTCCCACAAAGATTTCCCTATCCCGTGTCTCGTACCACATGGATAAGACATGGTTAGAGACTACATGGAATGTACATAAGTACACGACATGTACTTTTGAAAACCAGTTTCTTCCCAAATAGAAGAACACATGGTGTGTAGTCAAAAATACACGGTGTGTATTCTGGGTTTTTCTGGACAGTAAGCCTCAAAAACTACTCCTGACCCCATAAAACACTGAAATGAACATTGAAGTTGCCAAATTATGATCCGTGAGGGCCCATACACCCCGCAAATCAAATTTTGCCATATTATACAAGTTATAACAAAGAAAAAAAGTGATGATCCACAAAATTCCGGTCCATGAGGGCCCATAACACCTCAAGAACCAAAGTTTGGCATTCATCCAAACAAAGAGCTACAAAAACAATGCCCTATCAAACAGTAGGTATCTTTATCAAAGTATCTATCACAAAAACATTCATATTCTACTCAACATCAATCACAAAAACAGGAAATCATTAATGTATCCTAAATGGAATGGCAAGAATGCATGGAAAGTGATTTCTAACAAGTGCTTATATGATGCATGCTATGGAATACCCTCATCTCATTGGGTTGCGACAGAATTAGAACAACAATGGTAACAACACAAAACATGTGAATCACCCAACAGTGAAATCAAATCAACTGTAAAATTGCAAACAAGTAAAATTGAAATAAACAAGGTAGTATGGCTTTTACATATACACAGTTTAGCTACTCCCTAGCACAACTTATTACCAAGTACCTATTCAGTCCTATCCCTAGCTATAGGCTCCAAACAGTAAGTCAAGAGACAATAATTCCTCTAATACCACTTTGTAACATCCTGGTTATGGAATCCACCCAGAGGTGCCCCGTACCCGGTTGGTCACATGGCCTCAAGTGCATTTTCCCAAATGCCAGAGGCTGCCGAATAGAAGCGAGGGCCTTGGGTGTGATAGTGAGGAAACTATTCCTTCATTGGAAGAGTACGTAGTAGAAGAGAAACAAATAAACAATATCGGAAGCAGTAAACAATCCATACACAAGTGAACAACGGAAGACTAAATGATAAACAGCTGGAGAACGTACATATAAAATAATGCATGATACTTATGTCTAGGAAATCAGCCAAACAAGTCGTAATGCTGAATAAAAACATCACTGAAGAAAAAATAAAAGGAAAATAGATAAAATCTCTTCTGCATCACAAGCTTAAGCTTGGTCGCGTGCTCTCCATCTCCACAACAAGTCATGTACCAGAAAAAGAAGGGCGCTTTCCCTTATCTATACCTGCAGCAATATAATATGTTTGGGACCAAAATCATTTCCCAAACAAGGTGTGAGAAAAAATCCTAGTAGGAAACCACCACGAGATATGTGCCTAACAGTCAGTGAATTTATGGTGGTAAAAGTACAGAAAGTAGTAAACAAGAAAGTACTCAACCTTAACCAATCCACAGTTTCAAGCATTTAATTCACAAACATGTAATTAGCTTCTCAAGAAAGTAGAAACAAACAGGTAACCCTCTAGGTAGTTCTCACATCCTGGCCCCTATGGTTCAACCAACAAGTACTAGAAACCCTTTGAGAGGCACACACAGTCTCACCCCTCTGGTAAAGCTAAATTATAGACTCACTTGGGAAGCACTCACTATTAATTCCCCCTATAGTCTCGTATCGTACTAAAGGCACTCTAGGGAAGCACTCAACATCTAATTCCCCATGTGGACCATGTCGAAGAACTATAGACACTCTGAGGAAGCACTCAATGTTAATTCCCCTTTTGGTCTCACATCGTAAAATTATAAAGACTTTCTGGATAAGCCATTATGTCCATTCTCCCTGTAGTCTACAACACTAGGTTCTCACGACCCTGTGTAAGTCAAATAAGTATAGCACGTGTAACGGCAAAATTAACCCTCAAGAACTACTTGGATAGCATTCTATGGAATATCAACACGTTAGAACTATAGTCATACCATCCTACAATACTAGGCATGGAAAGTAAACAGCAGCCAAAAATGAAAACTAGACCCAACGGTCCAGATAGGAAAAAATATTTAAAGCATAACAATTAACTGTATTCACATTCAGTATCCTCTACTCTAGAATATAAGAAATATAGGAAAACAGAAGGTCTAAAACAGTAAACACGCAATAACCCATTCTAGGGTATTTGTGGAATTTTCATGAAAATATTTAATGACTATCAACAGAAAGGCACAAACCACCTACATTGGTCTTAGGAGATCGATATACTTGAACCTCAACACTTGTATAACCATAGAACGTCGTAGATCTATGAAAATGTATAAAAAGTTCAACCCACAATAACATGGAAAAGAAGAGGAATTGTAAAATGATGCTCTGGGAGAAGGAAGAACTCACCATTGTGATTCCAACGCAATCACCAGTGTTCGAATCGGAGGACAGAAGGAGGCTCAGGGGCTCGTCGAAGATCTATGGTCGTACGGGTTATCTCAGATGAAGACGACTGAGAAGAAGTGTGTTTAGTCCGTCAGACGCGACCACGATGCATTTAATGAAAAACAATGAAATTACACAGCGTGTACATTTGAAGTACACGGCATGTACTCACCTTTTCTGTACTCCACTTTTGGCGGCCTCCATGTCACCCCTATATGGCTGTGTGTGTGTCCATGACACATCCAGCACATGGCCTCCAGCAGCATCACAGTACATGGTGTGTACTCATAAAGTACACCGCGTGTACTTCGAAAATTTCTAGATTTTACTCTTTTTCTAAAAAACGACTAGAAAAGGAAAAACATACCTGAAAAGAAGATCTGTGTTCTTACAATTGGGGCAGCCCAAGGAGAAACACGGGGTCGAATGAATCGCTTCCCTTGCAAGTCCTCTAGCCGTACCAGCAGCTCCTGAAGCTCCGAGGCAGCCATCTGATACGTTGGTGTCGATATTAGTGGCATCCTGGGGTACAATTCAATGTAAAAGTACACCTCTCTGTGATGAGGTAGACCCAGAACATCATCAAGGAAGACATCCGCGTACTAGTCTACCACTATAGGATAACTCGGACTCTCCGCATCAACCGCTATGAGGGTAAGGCTAGCCAACTGATTACTGATTGGTTGCACTATCCTTCGGTTAAGTCCATCTTGTGATGAAAAGGCTCCCTTCTCGCTGGTGAAGGTAAACCTGGTCCCATCCGTGTGGACACACCTCACTTTGCATCTAATACAGTCAATCTGAGCATAGACTGTAGATAACCAATCCATACCCAATATGACATCGTAAGGCCTCGACGCCACTACATGGAGATCCCAGCCGAAGCTCTCGCCTCCTAAAGTAAGCACACACTGTCGGCACCAGTGCATAATCATCGAATCTGCTCCTGTAGAAGTCTCTAGATATAAGGACCCGACCATAAAACATTACATAATCCTGAATTAAATGAATTATTCACATTAAGGATCTTTTCAGGTTTATATTTTTAGATAATTAGGCCATAACTATTACATTTCATTTCAATGTTACCATAAAATACAAAGTAGACACTTCTACTCAGTTTCCATTTTTTCACAAAACAAGAACTATTGAAAAATTGAGTCATGTATAATTCCATGTTTAAGACAACATGAATTTTCCTTGATCCCATCCTTGACCCTATTCCACATTATGTCCAGTGAAAAACATTTCAAAAACCTGTAATGAGCATAAAAAGCTCAGTAAGGGATACACAAAGAAGGAAAACTGTTAGTTTTTCAAAACTACAAGTAAACCATAAATACTATAACATAAGTAATACTTTTCGTATATGAGCCTCAACCATGTTGGTGAGGACTCAGATGGTGCGTCCAAGAGACCCAAGATCAAATCCGGGTGGAGGAGGATTTCTGGGGGTACTATAGCAGTACTATAGAATTACTGTAGTAGGTACTGTATCAGGCATTGTATGGAACTGTTGTAGGTACTATAGCAGGTACTGTAGCAGGTACTGTTCGGTACTGTAGCAGCTAGAACTATTCATCCATCTGGGCCTTTGGGCCACTGGTTTGGTCATTGGGTCTTGTAAGGCTTTCGTGCCACCCAATGCCTTCGGACCAGTTGATTCTCAAGGCCTTCGGGCCACCTTAAGGCCTTTGATCCACCCAAAGGCCTTCGAGCCACATGAAATGTAGATGAACAAATCAGACTACAAGGGACAAGGATTCAGAGGAGGATCATGGTAGGCACATCCACTATAGTAGAGCTCACCGGAATTGGAAGAATAAGAGGGTATGGCTTTGCCATCGGTACCGGGCCTGTGCAACTTTGTATAGGACAGCTAGCCGACCAACCCGGTGAAGGTGGAGGGCTGATATCATGACATATGATGTGGAGGAGCAGTTCCAAGTTATCTTGTCTGGGTGATTCCCTCTAAGACCAACGGGTAATGTAATTTTCTCTAAGCCTTCGGGCCTTGTAAGGGTTCCACCTCACCCCTTGGAAGGTAGATTATCAAAAAAATAAAAAAAAATGAAGGCCTTCGGGCCATTCCGACAACTAATACTTTTCACCTTTATGAATTTGTAAATACTCTTCACTGAATAAAAGATCACTACCTACCCTTTTGTAACCAAAATATTACCATAAAACCCGTATAAAGAACACATAACATATAAAGGTATCTTGGGACATAAACATACTTAAATGGAATAACCATAAGGTCGACTTCCACGCATATCACTAAATGGAATAGCCATACGGCTGACTTCCATACCCAATGCATTGGAGGTTATAATGTAACCACTCATCATGGTTTATCACGAAACCACCCATCATTTGGTTTATCATGTAACCACCCGTCAAATGTCCAAGTACCATTATAAAATCATAACACATAAAAAAATATAAAGGAAAGAAGAAATTTCCACATTACAATGACAATATATCACATATGTATACTAATATAACAAATCCATTATCAAAACCATTTTCAATACCAAAATACATAAAAGAGTATATGGTATTTATTTTCCTTGAAAAAAACATTACGGCTTGTTAAGGAAGACAAAGAACAAATAATACTCGTGGAGGCGGAAAGGTCTTTGCCACCACTTACGTTAGAAGAAACATTCCTTTTTTCCATTTAGTAAAATGCTCCATAGAAAAAGATTCCCATTGAAATTTCAAGGGTTTTTATACAGCGTATAAAACAAAGGCTTGTATTAAAACAAAATATGCCTCAATGAAAGGATATTGAGACAAAGTCCCTTACCTTGTGTCTGACTTGAATCGATCATTATTTAATATTAAGAATAATAAACTAAAGTTAATTTATACTTATTTAAGAACCTTTTTAAGTTTATTAGTCCTTCTGTATCAATTATTACCATGTTATAACCATTATGTAATAATTTAAGTTAATAATGGTCATTTTGATGATATTTGGTACTTGAGTCACAAATGAACTTCGTATAGTTACAAGTTGTTCACATGGTCAAAAGTTTATTTTATCCAGAATGATATTCATGATTTGGATATAATATATATCATATATATCTAGTATATACATGAATTTATAATAGTATATAACATTTGGAGGTAAGAAATTAAATGCACCGTTCATGGAGACAGTAAGTCGTATGTACGCTTGAACGCTACTTCCATTTATATTTCTTATTTTAATGGAATTAAAACATAATGATACATATTTATATTATAATTATAGTATAATATCATATAATATAATTAAATATATCCTTTATACATCCCACATATAGCATTAATGAGTCATATCACTTTGAGGGGGCGGTAGTCCGCACTTCGTCAAATGAAATTATCGTGTTTACACATAATGAAAACTATAAATTTATGCTATAGAGGAAAAACACAAAAGAATAAATAAAACATAAACATAATATATATCATATATAAATATAGTTTCCTCTTAATTTCCACCATGAGAGGCGGTAGAAGATAATCAAACAATCATCATTCCGTGAGGCGTTAGTTTTCCATCTACAGAAATAGTAGGTTCTTCACCCATTAGATGGAGGTGTGTGTAAGTGCAGTTCGAATACATCTCATAAAAACATCCTAGTATATTGATGATACTTGTGTTGTTATAAAAGAAAGGAATAAAAAGAGTTTAGGGTTGGAGAAGTAAAATAAAAGAAAATAAGTTAAGAGAAATCATTACCTTTAATTTTGGTAACTTTCTTTGGTTTGAAACAAAAATAATTCTTGAAGTTTCTTATACCTAAGGTAGGGCTTCATAGATGGAGGAGAGGGACGTAGGGAGATAAATTAGGCAGAGTTTGGATGAGCCAAAAGGCTTTAGATGTGTGAGTAAATGGTTAGAAATGGCATCCTTTTATAAGGGGGAGGACAGGCTCTTTAAGAAAGTGTGAAAATATTATATAATTATATAATGATATTCAGTTTTTAAAAATCCACAAATCATTAGAGTCAGAGATAAAATGATTCATGGTAGAAATAAAATCATCCAATAATAATTGGACAGGTTTTGGATGTTTTTTTAATATTTATAATCTCATTTATTTAATTGATTTATTAATGAGGTAAACACTACATCATTATTTTGTCATAAAAAATTTAATTTATTCGAGGCCTAAAAAATATAAAACAAATACCATGATGTAGGAAATATTTTTATGTTTTCAATGAATATTTATAGTAGAAAATATAACTCATATAAAACCATGAAAAATTAATTTACAAAGAGATATTTGTTTATGCCATTTTTGTCTTTAAATTAAATTAATTAATCTAAAATGTCATTATCATTCATAAGTGGCTCCATGGGGTCCCAAAATCGACCCAAAGATGCCCATTTTTGTCCATTACTCATCCAATATGGTTAGGAAAAGTGTTAAGGTAATTTTGAATTTTTATAATATTCTTTTTACCCGGATTTACCCTATTTACCTTTAACCACAATAAATAAAAGTTAAAAGATACTATTCACCGAAAATTATTTTCATCTTATCAAACCACATTTTAATTACTTATGAAAACCATGTATGTCGGATTTTAAAAGTTAAATTAAAAAAATTGGTAAAATTTCATTTAAATGAAAAATTCAGTTTTTTTAACTACTACTAAGTGGTTTCGCTATTCATCAAAATTTGAAGTTTTTCAGAAAAATACCAAACATTCAGTATAAGATATATTCGATATTACGAATTCAAAAATGATGTATATTTTTTCAAATTAAAAACCTAAAATTAGAATTAATTAATTTATGATTAATTCTCGTTGTTAAAATAAATAGCGTGTTTTTAAGAAACAATAACTATCAAAAGATTGACTCTTGTTTATGACTAATTTCAAAGTGAAATTAATTCCAATGAAAAAAACTGGATTAAATGGTAAAAATATATTCTAATTAAACTTTAAACCCAATTAAAAATATAATCTAACCATATAAATAAATTATATTAAAACAATGTTTTGAATTAAAATACAATATATTTCACTATTCATTAAAAAACAAACTTTATCGAAAAAATTCCAAAAAATTACACAAAGTAAATTTTGATTTCCCCATTCTAGAGAAGGTTTTTATTTGGTAAAATAGAAAATGTTAAAGTGACTAAAACTATATTTTAAGAGGGTTTACCATTAAATGGGGGTAAATCGACCTTTTAGTGTAAATTATGCTTAAAATTAGATTCATTCACATTTTAAGCCACTAACATTTTTTGGATAAATGTAAATACATTTAACAATCATGTATAATCATATTGTAGTTAGTTTTGTTCATTCCCGCTAATAAAATGGCTAGAAGTTAACTACCATTTAAAATAATAATATTATATTATTAGTGTGCAACGTAAGATTTCAAAGAAACCCGTTGTTGCATATCGGGTACGCTATCAAACATAGAAACCCTTTTAAAGTAAAATTACTATTTAATTCAAAAATATTAATAAAATGAAATATGTTTTATTCTTTATTTACCTAGGATGTTACATCCTTCCCCCCTTTTAGAAATTGCGTCCTCGCAAATTTTATTCACTTATGAAATAAGTGGGGGTATTTATCCCTCATAGAATTTTCAGATTCCCACGTTACCTCTTCAACCATATGGTCTTTCCACAAAACCTTTACCTGGTGAATCACCTTATTCTTTAACACTTTCAATCTATGGTCAATAATCTGGACTGGTTGTTCTTCATAAGAGAGATTCTCTTCCAACTGAACTACTTCTGGACTCAAAACATGAGATGGATCTGGCATATACTTTCTCAACATCGAAACATGAAAAATGTTGTGTACCTGGGATAAAATGGAGGTAAGGACACTCTGTAAGAAACTGATCCAACTTTCTCCAGGATTTCATAAGGTCCAATGAACCTTGGACTCAACTTTCCATTCTTACCAAATTTATTACACTTTTTCATGGAGAAACTTTGAGAAAGACATGATTACCTACCTCAAAATAAATATCCTTCTTCCGGTTATCTACATAACTTTTCTATCTTCTCTGAGCTATTCTCATGTGCTTCTGAATCAACTAGACTTTCTATGTCATCTCTTCTACCAATTCTAGTCCCATCAGCTTCCTTTCACCTACTTCATCCCAAAAAGATGGAGTTCGACAACGCTTTCCATATAATGCCTCAAATGGAGCCATTTGTATACTATAATGAAAACTATTATTATAACAAAATTAAACCAAAGAATGATGTTGGTCCCAACTTCCATTACAATCTAGTAAAGAATAACGTAGAATTTACTCCAAGGTCTGAATTGTTCGTTCGGACTACCCATCTGATTGAGGATGAAAAGCTGTACAAAAATTTAATTCAGTACCCAATGACTTCTGAAGGCATTTCCAAAAGATATACGTAAACCTAGGGTCACAATCAGATACAATAGAGGGGGAAACTCCATGTGACCTGACTATCTCATTAACATACAACCGAGAAAGTTGATCTAGAGACAAAGTATCTTGAATAGGGAGAAAATGAGCGGATTTAGTCAATCGACCAACTATAACCCAGATTGTATTATTACCTCAAGATGTTTTCGGTAATCCCACAACAAATTCCATGGATATATTTTCACATTTCCCCTCTGGCACAGGTAGTGGTTAAAGAATCCATTTCGGTAACTACCGCTCTTCTTTAACCTGCTGACAAGTCAAACACTTCACAGTAAAATATGCAATATCTCTTTTCATTCCATCCCCCCAGTAATACTCCCGAAGATCTCTGTACATCTTAGTACTACTAGGATGAACTGAAAACGGAAAACAATGAGATTCAAATAACAACTCATTCTTCAACATTGAATCACAAAGCACACATAATCTCTTCCCAAACCTCAAAACACAATCATTATCAATGTTAAAATTAGGCAAATTACACTTCTAAACCAACTCTACCTTTTTCTGCAACTCACTATCTTCTTTCTACACTTGCTTTATTCTGTCTGATAGAGATGATTTCACTGACACCTGAAAAAAACGGAATAATTTCCTGCATGAACAACTTCTATGCCAAAATTCATCAAATCAAAAACCAAAGGATCTTGTTCCAAATGTATCATGGTTAATAAGACATTAATTTTTCAACTCAAAGCATCAGTCAAATTATTTGTTTTCTCGGATGGTAATAGATCGTGCAATCCTAATCCTTGATTAATTCTAGTTATCTCCTCTATCTCATGTTCAATTCTTTCTGAGTGAATATATACTTTAAACTATTGTGGTTAGTATATATTTCACATTTTATTCCATAAAAATGATGCCTCCAAACTTTTAAAGAAACAATAACAGTAGCTAATTCCAAATCATGTGTAGGGTAATTTAACTCATGAGGTTTCAACTGACGTGAAGCATAAGAAATCACCTGATCATTATACATAAGTATAAATGCAAGTCCATTCAATGAAGCAACACTGTAAATAACAAACTCACCATTTCTGGAAGGCAGTGCCAAAACTAAATAATTCACCAATATTCTTTTCAATTCCTGAAAACAATCATCACATTCTTTTGTCCAAATGAACTTGACACATTTTCAAGTTAACATAGTCATTGGACTAGATAACCATGCAATATTTTCAACAAACCTCTTGTAATTACCTGCCAAACCAAGAAAACTACGGATCTCGATTATATTTTTCAGTCTTGTCCATTCTTCAACAACTTTTTATTAACAGGATCAACAGTTATGCCATTGTTTTAAAACAATGTGACCAAGGAAAGAAATTTGTTGCAACCAAAACTCACAATTTCTGAATTTCCCATAAGGTTTCTTTTGTTTTAAGGTTCGAAATAAGAACCATAAATGACTTTCGTGCTCCTCTTTACTTTTAGAGTAAACCAAAATATCATCAATGAACGCAACCACAAACTTATCCAAGAACTCGTGGAAAATTCTATTCATAAGATCCATGAATAACACAGGTGCATTGGTTAACCCAAAAGTTATAAATACAAATTCATAATAGACATATCTAGTACAAAACATGGTCTTCATAATGTCTGATTTTTTTACTTTCAACTGATGTTAACCCCGATCTCAAGTTAATCTTCAAAAAATACTGAACTCCCTGGAGCTGATCAAACAAATCATCGATATGAGTCAAATGATACTTGTTCTTAATAGTGATGTTATTTGATACTCTATAATCAATGAAAAATATCATTGAACCATCTTTCTTTTTAACAAACAAGACAGGAGCACCCGATGGTGATGTGCTAGGTCGAATGAAACATTTATCTAATAACTCCTGCAATTGCTTCTTTAACTCTAAAAGTTCAATTTGATCCATTCGATAAGGGGGTTTTGAAATTGGATTAGCATCACCAACTAAGTCAACATTAATTTCAAATTCCCGATCAGGTATAATACCAGAAAACTCATTAGAAAAAACATCAAGATACTCATTTACCACTGGCACATCATTAATCTGAATAGTTCTTTTATTTTAAACAATATGTGCAAGGTAACATTCATTTCAATCTTTTACTAGTTTCTGAGCTTCCTGATATATTATCAAAATCAAGGGTACATTCTTGTAAACAAACTATAAATCTCTCTGAAATGAAACCTCTTTAGCTCTGCAGTCAATCATAGCATGATAAAAATACAGCCAATCCATGCCCAAAATAACATCAAACTCTACTAGAGGAAAAACAATAAGATTTGTAGGTAGATTCTTCCCACACACAAGGACATGAAGGTTCTTATGTTTTCTTTTTGTCTCAATATTTCCTCCAGGTGTTTTTACCATAAGTTCTCTATTCATATCATGATATAGAATTCCCAATTTAATATAAAACTTAAAAAAAATGAAAGAGTATGTATACCATGAATCAAACAACACATTGGCATAATCTAAAAAAACAAAAAGTGTGCCCAATATTACTTCGTTTGATGGCCCAACATCTGCTGAAGTAGTTGAAAGGGATTTCACCACCCCTCTCTACTTGTATTATTTCTTCTTTCCCTCAATTTATTTCTTCACTGGACACTCATTTGCATAATGACTGATTTCATTACACTTAAAACATCTTACCGATGGATTTTCATTTCCTGCTTGATCATCTTCCATACAATTACGAGAAATATAACCAGACTTACCACACCGGAAGAACTTTACAGACTTTGATAAACATTCTCTAGGATGTTTTTTTACCACACTTCTCAGAAGCTGAATATTTAATTTTCATACATCCCAGATTCTTTGATGAATTCGTTCCCTTTTCCTGTCAACTGGACCTATTATTCTATTATTTTTCAATGAACATATGATCATCGGAAAACTCCATTTCCACCATCTCCACACATCGAACAAGTTTTTCAAAACTTTTGAACTCCCAAGAGGATAATTCTCTTCGATATCATGGCTTCAGTCCTGAGTAAAATCGATTTATCTTGCTATCAAGATCTCAGATAAAATTTGGTGCATACCATTCTTGTCTAGTGAACTTTTCTTCATAAGAAGAAACTGAGTCATCCTCCTGCCACAATTCCATGATTTTTTTTCCATCCTAAGACAAACCACCTTAGGAAAATATTTCTCAGGAAACATACCTTTGAATTCATTCCAATCAAAAGCATCAATCTCTTTACTATCCCTGATATTTTTCACCATCGACCACCACTGATTAGCTTCTCCTTCGAAATGGTAAACAACTAGAATAACCTTTTGATGTTCTGAACAACCCAAGAAACCAAAAATATTTTCCAGTGCTTTAATCCACCCTTCAGCTAGCACAGGGTCAGATGATCCTCTGAATGATGGGGGATGTTGCCTCATTAAATGCTCGACTACTGACATGTTCACCTGCGGTTGATCTGGATGATCTCATGCATGGATACCACCACCATTTATATCCAGAGACAATTCTGCCATCACTGCAACAAATTGTTCAGTTCCGATTCCAACCATATTAGGTTGCTGATTTGGAAGGTTGTCTTCCTCCTGATGTCGTCGCAACATAGCTGCCATGTTTTCTCTACAGAAAACCATTCTAAACACAAAAATATCTTAGGCAAAGAAACATGGTAATCTATAAATGCTATATCATTTGAATATTACCATAAATTAATTTATGGACAATTATTTAACAATACCCTAACTCCTAAAGTTGTCTAAACGAACTTCTAATACTAATTATAAGGACTCGACCTTAAAACATTACATAATCATGAATTAAATGAATAATTCTCTTTAAGGATATTTTTAGGTTCATAATTTTTGAGAAATAGTCCATAAATATTACATTTAATTTCAATATTACCATAACATACAAAGTAGACACTTCTACTCAGTTTCCATTTTTTCCACAAAACAAGAACTATTGAAAAAAAGAGTCATGTCTAGTTCCATGTTTAAGACAGTATGACATTTTCTGGATCCCATCCTTGATCCTATTCGACATTATGTCCTGTGAAAAACATATCAAAAACATGGTATGACCATAAAAATCTTATAAATGGATACACAAAGAAAGAAAAATGTCAGTTTTTTGAAACAACAAGTAATCCATGAATACTTTAACATAAGTAATACGTTTCACCTTTATGAAGTCGTGAATACTCTTCACTGAATAAAAGATCACTACTTACCCTTTCGTAATGAAAATATTACCATAAAACATATATAAATAACACATAACATATAAAGGTAACTTGGGACATAAACATACTTAAATGGAATAACCATACGGTCAACTTTCACACATATCACTAAATGGGATATCCATACGGCCGACTTCCATACCCAATGCATTGGAGGTTATAACATAACCACCCATCCTATTTTATCACAGCACCACCTGTCATTTGGTTTATCACATAACCACCCTTTAAATGTCCAAGTACCATTATAAAATCATAACATATAAAACAAATATAAAGGAAAAAATAATTTTACACATTTCAATCACAATATATCAATTAAATATATTGACATAACAAATCCACTATCAAAACCATTTTCAATACCAAAATACATAAAAGAGTATATGGTATTAATTTTCCTTGAAAAAATGACATTACAGCTTGCTAAAGAAGCCAAAGAACAAATAATACTTGTGGCGGTGGAAAGGTCGTTGTCAACGCTTACATTAAAAGAAACATTCCTTTTTTTCATTAAGTAAAACACTTCATAGAAAATGAATCCCTTTGAAATTTCAAGGGTGTTTATTCAGCGTATAAAAGAATGTCGTGTATTAAAACAATATATGCCTCAATAAAATGAGATTGAGACGAAGTCCCTTACCTTGTGTCCGACTTGACTCGATCGTTCTTTAATCTCCTGAATAAAAAACTAAAGTTTATTTATACTTGATTAAGAACCCTTTTCAAGTTTATTAGTACTTTAATATCAATTATTACCATGTTATAAACATTATTTAATCATTTAAGTTAATAATGGTCATTTTGTTGATATTTGGTACTTGAGTCACAATGAACACCATATAGTTACAAGCTGTTCACATGGTCAAAATTTCATTATATCCAAAATGATATTCATGATTTAGATATAATATATATCATATATATCAAGTATATATATGTATTTATAAAATTTCATAACATTTTGATGTAAGAAATGAAATGCACCGTTCATGGAGACGGTAAGTCGTACATACGCATGAACGCTACTTCCATTTCTATTTATTATTTTAATGGAATTAAAACATAATGATACATAGTTATATAATAATTCCATTATAATATCATATTATATAATAAAATCTATCCTTTGTACATCCTACATATGGCATTAATGAATCATATCACTTTGAGGGGGCGGTAGTCCACACTTCCTCAAATGAAATTATCGTGTTTACACATAATGGAAACCATAAAGGTATGATATAAAGGAAAAATTCAGAAGAATAAATAAAAAATAAACATAATATATTTCATATATAAATTCAGTGCCATCTTAATGGCCACCATGAGTGGTAGTAGGATATAATCGAACATTCATCATTTTGTGAGGCGTTAGTTTTCCGTCCACAGAAACTGTATGTTCTTCACCCATTAGATGGAGGTGTGTGTAAGTGTAGTTGGAATACTTCTCATAACAACATCCTAGAATATTTAGGATTATGTTTTTGTTATAAAAGAAAGTAATAAAAAGATTTTAGGGGTCAAAGAAGTAAAATAAAAGAAAATAAGTTAAGATAAACCATTGCCTTTAATTTGGGTAACTTTCTTGGTTTGTACCAAAAGGGATTTTTGAAGTTCCTAATTCCTAAGTTAAGGCATCTAAGTGGAGAATAGGTATATAGAAAGATTAATTGGGCAGAATTTTAACGATCCAAAAGGCTTGATTGGTGTGAGGAATTGTTTATAAATGGACTCCTTTTATAAGGGGGGGGAGGGGCTCTTTAGGAAAGTGTGAAAATATTATTTCATTATATAATGATATTCGGTTTATAAAGGTCCAAAAATAAATAGAGTAGAAGATAATATGACTCATCGTCGAAATAAAATCATACAATAAGAATTGGATAGGTTTTGGATGTTATTTTAATATTTATAATCTTATTTATTTAAATGATTTATTGATGAGGTAAACACTGCATCATTATTGTGTCATAAATAATTTAATTTATTAAATATCTAAAAATTATAAAAAAATACCATAATGTAGGAAATATTTTTAGCCTTCCAATTAATATTTATAGTCTAAATGATAACTCATATATTACCATGTAAAAAATAATTTACAAAGAGATATTTGTTTGTGTCATTTTTGTCTTTACATTAAATTAATTAATCTAAAATGTCATTATCATTCATAAGTGGAACCATGGGGTCCCAAAATTGAACCAAAGATGCCCATTGCCAGCCATTACTCATCCAATAAGTTTAATACAAGTGTTAAGATAATTTCAAATTATTATAATACTCTTTTTACCTTAAATTACCCTATTTACCTTTAACCGCGGTAAATAAAAGTCAAGAAGTTGCTATTCCAAAAAAATTACTTTCATCTTATTGAACCACATTTTAGTTACTAATAACGACCATGTATGTCTGATTTTCAAAATTAAATTCACAGAAGTGGTAAAATTTAATTTAAATGAAAAAATCATTTTTTAACTACTACTAAGTGGTTTCACTATTCATCAAAAATTGAAGTTTTTTAGAAATATACCTGAAATTCAGCCTAAGATATATTTCATATTACAAATTCAGAAATGATGTCTATTTTCAAAATTAAAAACATAATAGTGGAATTAATTAATTTAAAATTAATTTCCGTTGTTAAAACAAATAGAGTGTTTTTAAGAAAAAATAAATATCAAAATATTGGCACTTGTTTATATCCAATTTCAAAGTGAAATTAATTAAAATGAACAAAATTGGATTAAAAGGTAAAAGTATATTATAATTACACTTTAAAACCAATTAAAAAGATAATCTAACCATATAAATAAATTAGATTAAACACAGTTTTGAATTAAAATACAATATTTTTCACTATTCATTTAAAAATGAACTTTATCAGAAAAATTCTGATAATTTACACAGTAAATTTTGATGTCCCCATTTTAAAGAAGGTTTTTATTTGGTCATATATAATGTGTTAAAGTGACCAAAACTATATTTAAATAGGGTTCACCATTAAAAGGTGGGAAATCGACCTTTAAAGTAAATTATGCTTAAAATTAGATTCATACACATTTTAAGCCTCTAACTTTTATTGGATAAATGTAAATACATTTAAGAAACATGTGTAATAATATTGTAGTCAGTTTTGTTCCTTCCCTCCAATACAATGGCTAGGAGTTAGCTACCATTTAAAATAATAATATTATATTATTAGTGTGCAACGTAAGATTTCAAAGAAACCTGTTGTTGTGTATCAGGTATGCTATCAAACATAGAAACCCTTTTAAAGTAAAATTAATATTTAATTCACAAATATTAATAAAAATGAAATATGTTGTATTCTTTATTTACTTGGAATGTTACACTAGCCTTAAGGATTGAGCCAACGGCTCCGTCAGAATCTCCGAGCTCCGAACGAGGGTAGTGGAAATAAAAGAGCGACTGGCACCTGTGTCTATATATACTGCAGCTAAGGTGCAGTAGTCACAGATCATACCTCGTATCATATTTGGAGCACCATGGTCTTAAGCCTTATATGCCTAGAGATGAGCTTTCCCATGTCCTCCTGCTCCCTATGGTCGGGGTGGACCACATAGTTGTGGTGGTGGTAACATCTCGAATCATCGCCCACTGTTAGCTACACGACCATCTCTTCTACCATGGGCGCCTGCTCCCTGTGGACCACCTTGATCGAACCTCTATCTTTTCCTAGGCGGTACTTCAATGATCTACTTATCATCCATATGGCAGGTCAGATAGTCACAAGTCATGCCGCATGTGTAACACTGCCTGCTCCTGGCATGACTGTCTCTACCTCAGGTGCCCCGCACAACTGACCCTGAATCTTGCGGTCATCCACCTATAGGTATGGTCCTCTTGGACCTCTGTGACATCTGTATGTTGTCAGATGCAGAAGACTCCGCTACGTGATGACTGGTGGTCGGTCTTGCTACTGGTGACTGCTCAGCAAGGAAACTCTCTACTAAGAGGGCTCTCTGTAACATCGTCGCCTGCGTCCGGATGCTAAGAGAAATCATCGAAGCCTTGATCTCCTGTCTGAGCCCCTTCTCAAAGGTTTGGGCCCTGAATAATGGTTCCTGCCCCATATCATTGTTTTAGCATGAGAGGTCAGTGAACCTCACTGAGTACTGAGCCACAGTCATGCTGCCCTGCTGTAGATGAAGTAGCTCTTGAATGCGCACTACGTGAACAGTCACTAAACAAACTATACCCAAAATAGGCTTTTGAAGTCTTCCTAGATAAGTGTCTCCTTATCGTGAACCTAGAGCATCAAGCTCCACCATCTTCCTGCTTCTTCTTGTAGAAGGCTGCCGGCAAGGATCACCATGAGATCGGCTGGTGTCCCTACTAGTCGGAAGACTCTCACCATGGCCTCCAGCCAATCCTCAGCCGCATGTGGGAATGTCTCTCCCCTGAACCTGGGTGGCCTATGGTGCTAAAACTCATGCAACATGATCAAGCAGCGTGCACCCTCTGCTACTGGAGACGGTGTCATTGGTGGCACAACGAGTAATGGTACCGCTGGTTCCTCCACTGGTTCCTCTATTGGAAGAGGTACATGCACCGAGGCCTCATCACTCAGTGGGCTATCCGTGCGTACTATATTCATAACCCTAGCTAGCTATCTGTGTGGAGTAATATTGAAAAGAAATAGGTTCTCCATGGTCAAAAATTTTTACCTTGTCATCTAACTGAAAGATATCACAAAGAAAACTCTTCAAAACACACACGTGATCATTGTTTTCATGCACTGAGTCAAAAATCAGAATTCATGTTCCTAGTGTATGGACACATCAGCTGCCACACTAACACTGGATTCCCTAAATTGATAACCACACTCACTACACTTAAAATTATTGATGTTTAAAAGATTAGAGTTCTATGTTCTACGGTAGAACCGACTCCTCTGATACCAATTTGTTACGACTCGTCCCCCGGGGCCCATGCCGTGACTACCCCAAACCCGCCTTCCATAGGCTAGGGTCTGGGGAATAGCACTGAAGGCATATTCGCTAAAACTGGGAAGGAATTTCCTTTATAACCTGTAATCACATGCAAGCAAGCACATAGAAAGATACAAACTCAAGTAAACTGAATAGTAAACAGAGTGAGTGAAGTAAGTAAAAGGGACCAGAATACAAGCCCAACTAGAAAGTACAAGGAAAATTGGAATGTACAAGACCACTGATATGTGAGAAGTAGCTCTTGGATCATCCACCACAAATCCCACATGAAGGGTAGGTATATCTCATGAATGGACGTCTCTGCGGTTCACTATGTCTAACATCCTACACCGAGCTACCTCCAATCCTAGTACTCTCGTCCTCAGTCTTCATTATGCGTCATCTGCACCAAACACAATAGGGTGCATGAGTAGCCCATCCAGGGGTGGGCATAACGATACTCTATAGAGACCCCAGGACCCTCAAGGTCTACCAAAATCCACAAAGGATAAACCACAAAGTATGAAGTCATCTGTCAACCCTACATAGGTATATGACCATACATATACCTAAATTATCTAGTATACCCATCTCAATCATGAGGAAACACAGGGTCCAACCCAAAAGCTCAAAGCTCAACTGTTCCACTAAGGAAGGAATACCACAAAGGTAAGTACCACATAGGTACGCTACACTGAAGAATACCGCCAAGGTATTACCATGAAGGAAAGTACCGCAAGTTACAGACTCAGCTCACACCAGGTATAACTTTGGTACAATAGTAGAGATGATTAGATTTGACTACTGAATCATCTTACTCTGTTAAGAGTCATTGCTACTGACCCACACAGGATCGCTTAGTGATGTCCCACAGAGGATCGCTCGGTGCTGACCCACAGAGGATCGCTCGGTCCTGACCCACACAGTATTGCTCGGTACTGACCCACACAGGATCGCTAGGTGTTGACCCACACAGGATTGCTCGATAGTGACCCACACATGATCGATGTCCATTCTTCTCGTCACAACCACCTACAGTGTTTCCGTACTATGCTCGCTTTTCTCTGGGAGGGTTTGCTCAACAAGCCATTAGTCGTTACTCCAACTTCCACAAAGTCTCATGAAGACAAATTTCAAAGGACTTCCACATCATAGGGGTCTCAACGCAACAGATGGTGCATCAATAAAACGCCTAGTATGTGAGTTATTAGCCATTTAGTCCTAAGGGCCCGGTTGGATTCGTGCTCGATCCAACCCGACCGTACTCAAATTCTATCCAAAACTCCAGTGGAGTGAACCCAAAGGGACCATCTCACTCCAAGGTATCTAGCACTGCTAGTAGTTTTTCAAATGAACATCGCGTGCCAATGTTATGGCCAAAAGAGTGTAATGCTCGAAGTTGGCTCGGTCTGGTCCGACCTGGTCAGACCGACTCGGCCCGACCTGAACTGATTCGGGTCGACCCGGCCTGATGGGTCTGGTCCAGCCCGCTAGGTCCGGCCCGCTAGGTCCGGCCCAGCTAGTGGGGTGGCCCAAAGGCCGCAGAGCGGCGCCAGGACACGAGGGTGGCGCGGAGGCCGCGAGGGCGGTGCAGAGGCTACGGGTCCAGCGAGGTCGTGGGACGACATGGCCACAGGGCGATGAAGGCCGCGGGGGGCCATAGAGGGCCACTGGGTAGCAGGGCAGCAGGCCCCGCGGAGGGCCGTGAGGTGGCAAGGCCATAGGCAGTGCGAGGCCGCAGGGCAGTAGAGGCCGCAGACGGCGCAAGGCCGCAGGGTGGCGGAGGCCACAACCGATGGTGGACGCGGACGATGGAGGTCGCAGGGCAACGTCATTGTGCCATCGCCTTCATCTCGACCGGTGATGTGTCGGCTGCTATATTCGTTTTTCATCGTGTCACAAAGTCACCATCTTCCATTGCAAAGGATAAACCATTAAAGAAGAACGACATAGGGGTCGGGCCATGTTTTTTTGGCCCACACCCTCCACGTTAGAGCGGTAGAAAGCGGCTCAAAAAGAAATTGAATGAAGAATTTCAAACCCTAACCTCCCACAATAACTATTCCCAAACCCGCAAAAGAAATCATCCACAGATCAACTAGTTAGAGAGTTGATCCTCATTCTTTATTTTAAAAGGGAAGTTCATGGGAATATATAATCATACACAACTAAACACCTACCTTGATTTCTCAGTGACATTGGAAGGGGTGAAGTTAGTGACATCGGCGTTTCCCCGACCGTTATTTAGTTGTTCTCGAAGACGTTCCTCATTGGCGTGAGCGTTATTCGTTGGGGATCATGCTCTTCATTGGAGAATGAGTTCTTCATTGGATAGAGTAATCATCCCAAAGGTTCTCCTCTCCCAAATCCACCAAAATGAAAAGTATCCAACATAATAGAATATGTTTTTTAATTTAATATTTGCACAAAAATAGGTTGGCTTAATTAATTAAAGGAGAGTTGGATTAATTAATTAAAGGCGAGTTGGAATAATTAAAGTAGGGAGTTGCGAGTTTTTTCTCCCATAATGAGGGGTTCGGGTGGTCCCCACCACCAAGCTTTGAATTGGGGGTTTTACTAGCTCAGGTGTTCCCCGCCACAAAACATTCAAGTTTGGAGGTATTAACCCGTTATGGTCCCCACCTTCATAGCCTTCACATGGGAGGTTTATTAGAAATAAAATTAATGATTATTTCATTTCATTTTTCATTCCCAAGAAAAACCCCAGAAATTATCTTTCACCCTCGAACTACTGTGGTCGAGGTGAAGGTCTCATTAAGCGAATATCGACACTGTGAGTTCAATGGTGTCCTCAAATTTCAATTCCGAGCAACGGTTCAAAAGTTACAAAAACCTTCTCATATGTTAACTGAACATACCCGAAAAAAAGTTCATAAATTCATTACCGACACACCGGGCTTTGGAATCACGCGCCGTCAGTTTTTGCGGACTTGTAAAATTCACATATATTAAAAACATTACATGGAATTTCCATGTCTTTTCAATGACTACTCACAAAATCAAAATGTTGTGGCAGAACCACATGATCAATGAAGAAAAATTTAAATCAGAAGGGGAAACGAAATAGAAGTACCCAAACATGTTTTAGGGTTTTGAATTATAATTTTTTAATTAATTTTTTTGAAAGAGGAATATTGTAATGACCAAAAAACTTATAAATTAACTTCCCTTTATTAAAGAATAATTTCATTATCAATTAATCTAGTTATAGAGAATAGATGTACTACTATGGCTGGAGTGGACATATATAGCCTATTGTATTAATAATACTAGTAATAAACATAACCCTTGATAATATAACCATTTTATAGTGACAATTAATATTAGTATATTAAGATTTATGATAATGACCTATTATCATAGATGGAAGAAGTGATGGATTTGACCAGTAGGGTCTTATCATATGAAGAAAATTTATTAGTGCATCTAAGGGAGATAAAATCACTTGTATTTTCCCTTGACTAGGACCAATCCATGATTTAACAAATAAATCATGAAATAATCCATTTATTATAGAATTTAAATCTCATCTAAATGATGATCAAAAACATTTACGTTGAAGCACACCCTAAAAATCTCACCATCATACACTTTACCGTTAGGAAATTCACTAGTGTTATAATGGGATATGTATATAGTCGCTAACTATATGAGTTTCTTATAATTTTCATTTTAATACCCCAATGATATCAGTTATAACTTTTTAATATTACTTTTTAATTTACAAAATAATGAGTCTAAAAAAACAATATATTATGATACGATGAAACACAAAGTGCATTTGGTAGGAAATATATAGTTTCAATTAAGAAAAACATCCTGATGAATTTATGAAATTATAAAATGAATTATTTGTTAATAAAGAAAAATAAAAAGATAATATTTATTAAATATAAATTAAAGTATAATTTTATGAAGTGAAAAATAATTTTCTTAATGAACATAACACTATTATTTTAAAAAGTAGTACTTTTAAATATATTTGTTTTTTACCTAAAAGTGTAAATTATAATACTTAGAGAATTATTTTGATAATAATAAATATTATTTTTGAAATAAAACTATAAATATTATCAATGAATGATTTTATTATAATTTTATGAGATAGTCAAGATTTTGGGAAAGAATTCAATATGTTTGAAATATACGGTGTGTATTATGACTTCATAATGTCCCAAAGGTGATGTAATACATTCCATAAAAGATATGAAATAAAAAATATGTTTTTCCCTTAAAAATAAAGTTTCTAGGTTATTTAATTAATTTTATAAACCCTTAATGAATCCTACAAATCCAATATTATTTTTTAGGTCTCTAAAATGAATTCTTTGTAAACAGGAAACACTACCACATCACCATAGTAATTATATTAATGATATACATTACTAAAAAAGTAAAATAATTATAATCCAATAAATTTGGAAGAATCTATGGGAAAAACCATTATATGGTTTTTATTACATTATCATATAGAGTAAAAAAATAAATTTTTTAGTGAATAAAGAATATACTTCTCTTTTTCTATATAAAACCACAAAAATACCCATTCCACATCACTAAATCTGATGGAACATGGAATTAACATGAAATTACTTCTCTGTATAACTCTTAAGGTTCGTCCATGCTCTTAAAAAGCTCTTCTCAACCATTAATAAGCTCCCTCTAAAGACAAAGGATCCAATGCTTATCCACTTTTTTTTAAAAAAAATTTGCATTATACCTTTTAATTTTAAATTTTTTATGTGGTAATATATTTTTACATATCTCTATGACATTAATTTTTATTTCAAATCCATTAAAGACCACTTACACTCAAATTAATCCCCTTTATGAACCGTTATTTATCATCGCTAAGTTTCCAAAATTATCCTCTGATTTTTTATTCAAAATAATTATGTAGTGAAAACCCATCCCCATTTCCACTCAGAGGTATTCAACTAAATATACTTATATATAATTTATTTTGTAATTCGATTTATAACTCCCACACTCTATAATATTGGGATTAAATGTGTTTAAATTAGATCCTATGTTAAATGATTTCTGCAGCACACTTATGCATGTAAACGATATAAATGTGATGGGTGGGTAAGGAATTATATAACCCTTCAATCCATTGGCCATTTTTGAGTCTCATGATATTCCATGAGTGGTATATGGGTGGTTGTACATGGAAAACTCGGTTTTGTTTTCTTTATGAACTATCTTTACATCTGTTATTGATTCCATGTTTTATATTGTTGCCAAATTTTAATGTTTTTTTAATGTTCTCATGTTCTATAATATTTCATTGTACAATATTATGATTATCACCCATTTTTTATAACCTTTATATTCAAATTGGAAGAATTATTGTTATTTACTTTATTCCATGAATTGTTTATTTCTTTAATAGTATTTCTTTCTCACCCTTATCTTATGTATGTCCCTAAGTTATCCCCTTCAGTTTTAGAATAATGATAGAAGTTTAGGATAATGTTAAAGATTCTTTCAATAATATTAATATATTTCAATTGAATTTGTTTATTATATGTACCTAATTTTACAATTAATATAGGCTTCATGATTTTTTGTGATTGTATTATATGTTCATATATGTAGTAATACATTAATTATTGTATTATAAAATATGGGTTTTCATAAGACCCATGTGTTTCATTTCACTATTTATCTTTAGGTAAAAATATTGTGTTTTTCCTTAACCAATCTAAATGTATTATAAGAATAAATTATCTAAAAATTCATCCCTAATATATTTTTGACATATATTTTTCTTATTGAAAGAACCAACATTGATCGATTACATAAAAAATTTCCCAAAAAAACATGCCCCAAAAACACCTTGCAAGGTCTGGGTGATTAAACACATACACATACTTGGTCATTATAATATACAATGGTCCCTAAACTATTAAATAAATTTATATCCCATGAAAGGATTAAAACACTATCTGATGTATAAACAGCCTATTTTGAGGTTATGTGAAACATCTTCCACTAATTGTTTGTTATACCGTGTTGGGATCTCAATACAGTAATCAATGTTTGGTCTATGAAATTATGAACGAAATGGAATTTTGGGTCTCAATCTCTAGCCGATACCAGGTAAACCAAAGTTATATTTCACTTTATAAATTAATTATTTTTTTCATTGAAACACACACAACACATCCAAACATCGTGTATTCTTGTTCTATATAATAAGAAAAACCACACACCCTATAAGAAATTTTTTTACTGGGAACAAAAGGGAAAGAAATTGTCTCAAATCACAATTAAAGAACATCTACCAACCATATGTTCAAAGAAATTCATAATCATTCACTAATCTATAGCGAGTGTATCACAACATGATATTGAGGTATATATTTATTTATATACATATTTTTTTCGATAGTTTTCTTCAAAAATACCCCAAAAATTAAAAAATCCAAACAGTATTATTTGAATAATATTAAGAAATTATTAAATTAATAAAATTTATAGAACATAAAAATATAGGAATCAATTTAAATTTCATACATTTAGAAGATAAATAATTAATACTATTTAACATTAACATAATATATTTCTTTCTAAAATGTCTATTTAAAGTGTTTATAAATTAAAGAAACCACATTTTAATTATTATTATGATAATATACAATTTTCCAATATATTAGCTAATATATTAAAAGTATTTATATTTGAAATTGATATAAATAAATGTTAAGAAAACATAATGTTTTAAATTTATAATTTTAAATAAAAATGGGTTTTAACTTATATATTTTATTTTCATCCAAAAATAATTTTTTTAATTTTTTAATTTTTATTTTCTAAAAAATTAAATTTTTAATTCACACTTTCATAGACTGACTGAAGATTAAATTTTTTTTAAATTTTAATTAAACCAAGTACATAGGGAACCCTAAAGTGGGGTAGTGATGAAAACCCCAAAATTACCCATGATGAACAACCTTACACAATATAGGAAGTGAACCCAAGCTACCATAATTTCTTAGAAATATGAATTTTTTATATTTTTCTAAAATAATTTATTTTTAGGTGAATAGTTAACAATACATTTATTAAAAAATAATAACACTTTTGAATATATCAAAGAGTATGTGTAAATAAAAAATGTATAAAATATTTTTCAATATCAAATATATTTTAAACTATACATTTATAAATTCTATTATCAATTTATAAAACCTATTATTATCATTTTAAAACCATAATTAATATTTTCCAACAAAATAAATTATGTTTGATGTTTTCTATTAATTGATTATTTTTTTGGTGAATTTTAGTTTGGTATAAATTTTAAATCCACATATCTTTTTTTATAACAATCTAATTTATATCATGAAAATAAAATACATTGACAATTTTATCTTACACAATAATTTTAATCTTAAAAATTCACTTTTTCTAAAAATTGTTTTTCCACGTTACATGTGCTAATGTTAAAATTATTTTTTAGTACACATAAAAATTGAATCGAATAAAATTTATTTCTTATTTTTAATTAGTTGGTATAAAATTATTTAATAATTGAAAATTTAATTTTGTGTATTTAACCAAAATTATTTAGGTAAAAATTATTTACCATTGAAAAACCAAAAATTGTAAAATCCAAAATTTAGGAGTAAAGGACATGAGAAATATTAAAAATGTGTGAATATGAGATTTTGATTGATGAATGAATTTATATTCTTCCCAAATACTTTATTTTCCATTTGTAGTATTATCGAAAGGTGAATAATTTTTTATCATTGTGTTACATTAAAGTATTTTATAAAATTCCATTCTCACCACTTGTAAAAGGGACACTCACAACCAATTAGAGGCCACATAAATAATGAAGTTCCCACTTTAAACTATAAAATAACACAATAAAATATTATTATTATTATTTTCTGGGTCCTATGGTGGCAAGAGATTGCTTATGACATCCAATTTTGATGAATCCTTTAAAGAAAACACATGATTTCAATATCGGTACTAATATTTCTCAACACCATTTCATTTATATAATAAATTTCAATTATTATTTCTAAATTTATATTTATTAAAAAATTGTTTATATAATTAATTTCATTATTATAATGGATGAAATAGTAACCACCATTCCATTTTACTGCTATGAAAAATGAATATGTTGGTCATGTGTTGTATGGACTACTACATCTCCAAAGTGACAACATTTATTATATCACCACTTCCTCTATTCATTGGTTGTTGAATTATTATTGAGGAATACATATGTGAAATATAATATAATTATTATTACAAATATATACATTATAACCCACTTTATTTTCCTCTAATTCATTGAAAAATTGAAACATTAACCTTATATTGTGGAGACGACCATCTCTATGAAGTAACATATATCATTATATATATTAATTATTTATTGTTTTTTAAAACCTTCTTATATATTATTGAATACATTTAAAATACCTAAATAATATTATTATTATTCAATAATAATGATATCAATTCCAAATAAACTACTCTGAGAATCATATTCATATATTAATTATGGTATGTTCATGTTTGGGTAAATTTAACAACCATCTTGAACCATGACATAAAATAATACCATTGATGACTATAAGAAAATAAATACTAATGATATTTGATATAAATAAGATTATAATGATTTTGTTTTTGTTCTAGAATGGTATCACTAATATTAAAACAATTAATTATGATACCAATATACATATGCTAAATATCACTGAAACATGCTCATCTCCAAATTCAACATTAAGGAACATAAAAAAATTCAAAGAAAAAATTGATAACATTATAAATAATTATATATCATAAATTTAACTACATTATATGATTTGATAAGGATAAAACATGGGTGACTAATGGGTAACAACAAATCTATTATTAAACTAGTTAAAATCAATCAATATTACTAGAATAAAATATTGAAAATGTATAGGAATTGACAAATATAGATGTGGATTATAATTATAAATGAATTTAATAAATATTAATAAATATTAACAAGTTTAGTAAATTTTAAATTATGATTTTTTCACTTCACAATGTAGGAGGTCAAAAAAAATACGCATAGATCAAGGATAATGGTAAGGTGTATTATGTCAACATTTTCCCATTGAGACAAATCTATTATTATAAACCATGTTTTAAATGGAATGGTGTATCAACTAAAATGTTATTATTTTTTATCATATTCATTCAAAATTATTTTTATTTATTTTTTCATTCAAATTCATACCTTTCTAGTGGTTTAAATTTTAATATTTTTATGTGGAAATGGATTTTGTAACTCAAACTTCTTCATTAGAATTTTTCAATTTATTCTTGAATTAATTTCTTTTTTGATCACTACATCATCAATATTTAATTATTTTTATCTTATATATATATATATGTAAATAATTTAACTCAAATATAATTCAATAAATTGTTTTATTGTGAGAAATGTTATATAAAAAAGTAGGATTTTTTAAAAGAGCCTTATAACTATGAATTTTTAATAAATTTTTGCAAAATGTTATTTATAAAAGATAATTTGTTATTTGGTTTTCATTTTACTCCCTATATTCCCAAATACCATCACCAATTTATTTATGATTCAAATTTCACCCTTCATTTTTCATTTCATATGATACTATTTATGGTGAGTAGGTTTTCATCATCAATCAATTTTATTCATGTTGTTATTTTATTCTATTTGAAATTTTAATGACACCCCTTTATATTCCTATTATTTTTTTAATCCAAGAAATTTTAAATATTTTGTTTTGAATGTTTTCTAAAACCCATTTTCTTAAATTATTTATTTATGGTGAATTATATTCATTTATAAATTTTATGAAACCACCTTTATTCCCATGGGTTGTTTATGATGTGATAAGTGAATGATTTTCATGATGCACTCATAATTTTGGATGATTATGGGTGGGTTAATGTGTCTCCTTCTAAAGAACTAGTTAAAATTATAAATCTCATGAGGAATAACTTAGTTTTTATCAAGAATTAGTGTGATTGGGTGAGACACAAAGATGATGTATATGTTGGCAAAACAATATTTCATTAAAACATCGGTGTAAGTGTATGACTAATGAAATAATGTTTCAATATGATAATATTTTTTCTTAGTTGAAAAATGTTATGAATTTTGATTATATGCATTTATGATTAATGTTTTATGTCAAAGGTTTATAATCCATGTGATGGCTAGAATGTTTCTTTGTTGTTCTTTGGTGAATTTATGTTCCTATTCAACATCTATTTAGGTTTTCTTACATTTTATGATTATCAAACATGATAATATGATACTTCCATTTTGACCATTTTTTTCACTTATGAACCAGTCCTCAATGAAATTATTATTCATCCCTTATTGAGTGTTTTTCCTCAATCATTTCGTATGTTTTCCTTCTCTAGATCACGAGGATGGGTATTACTAATGGGAAGTTTATAAGATATTCTTGTATGGTAAACATAATAATAAATGACCAAAATCATGGTAAAATAATTTATTTTTTTATAGATTCCTCCACTATGAAAAAAAACAAATTTCCTCCTATTTTTGAAAATATTTGTTGAATAAAATATATATTAATTTAAAATAAAGATATAAATGTGTAATTTTATCTTGTTTTATTATAGATCTGAAAAGTCTATACAGATGAAAATATAATGACCATTTATTAAAAATAAAAATTAAAAGTAAAAAGTAGGTGAGAGGGGTAAAAGAAAATAAATTTTCCTCACCCACCAAGAAATGTGTAACAAACCATAATATGACATATAAATTCCATAATCATAGCTATTAGAAATTTTCTAATCATATCGGGACTTACCCTGGTTAATGATCTTAAGAATATTCGAATTGATCTTACCTGATAACATGGAAGAGGGTCGGGTAGACACAGTCTGGGGTGTAATAGTATTGTCCTTCCTTGGCTATATATTTAAAGGTGTATAAGTGAGTCCCTCACTATCATCCACCTTCTATTTTCCAGTTAAGAGTGAATCTTTAAAAGATGTATGACCACCACAAGTCATTTCCATTAGGGGAGTGAAATCCATCCCTTCCAAATATGAAATGTTACCCCATTTCTATAGTGTTTTAGAAGATAAACGTTTTATTATCTATTGATGACAACTAACATGTTGATGTGATTTAGTGTTATTGTGGACATAACCCTTTAATGAATCATGGTGGATTAGAGCCTGCTCCATAACGTCACTACCCAGATCAAAATCAGATGTACCCACCTACACATTCACATCCAAATTGAGAGTCATACCACTATTTCTACCTTGTTATGATGATCCACCAGAACAATAATTAATTTGAGTAACATGATACCCAAGAACCTACTTCACTATAAGAGAAGTGGTTCATCCTTTCCAAGAAACATCAGTCTTCTTAAATGATTCACAACAATCACCATTTGATAATTTTTCCACCGACTGCGTATGCAGTTTCTTCCTCCATTGTGTCTCAAGATTACCTTTTATAGAGAAGAAGGATAAAATAATATTTTTATGACTTTTGTATTTAGAGTGACCAATATTCTAATAGTAGGAATAAAAATGAAGAAGTCTATCATATTCCACCTTTAAAGGGATGTCATCATCCAAATATTATAAAATGATATTATGAATTAAGCCTATACTTAAGTCCACTTCCACCATTACCCTAGAAAAGTGCCCAACCATGGATTCCTATGTGAAATGTTCCATTTTAATTGGAATCCCAATAGAAGATGAAATGTTAAAAATAATTATTGGATGCTAAAGTACCTAGTTGAGTTTATAAATTTTAAAACACACATGATCCCTATTATTCTTTACAAAAAAATGGGTTGAAATGGAAATCCCCCTCTTAAAATCATATCATACCTTGTTTTAATGAAATTGATCCAAATCCAAAATCCTTACATTTCAAATATGTAGATGAAAAAATAATGTGAAAAATTCCTCTACACATGGTTATTCAAAAATAGTTACAAGAATTCCAGACATCATATTACTTCTGAATCAAATCATCAAACTTCCAAATCTCACCACCAGTGTAAGTAACCAACCTGAAAATAATAGAAAATATAAAGATATTGAATGTAATATAGATAACTTTTTTAGTATAAATAACATGGTAATTATTACCCTTCTAGATAATTTGGTCAGGAATCACATCCTTCAACTCCGTAAAATTCCTTATACATGAGTCTATCAAAGAAGAAGGGTTCATATGACTATTCAGAATAAAAATCAACATTAATTTGAACCACCCCAATAGCACTAGAACAATGGATCAGACCAAAATCACCATCTATGGGAAACTCTGCATATTGAGCCACCACACTCACCGAGCTGATATCCTTTATCTCATTCGTATTAGAAGATCTATCCTTATCTATCACTGGGTCACCATGCTCATTGGGAGTCTAAACCACCATGGAATGCTTCACAGCATGAATCTTGATAATAGACCGATCAATGTTAATACCACCTGAAATCATTACAGAGAACAATTTGTTTCGTCCTCCACCCTCCCCGTGCTCCACTACTGGATGCCTGAAATAGCTCAAGGCCCAAATATCTCAAATCTAACCGGATTCGGATGATATCTATGGGATCTCGCATTTAATGACCTAGGTATTTATAGAATAATACATTTTGAAATCTATTAATATTTATTAATAACATATTAATTATATGTTAATGAGGACACTTTTTCTAAAAGCATACCTAAAACGTGACAACAGGTTTCTCCAAAACCATATGTTGCACGCAACTTTTATTTATACCAAAAATTAATTCAATAATAATATTATTATTTTAAATTGTAGTTAAGGACTAGCAGCCGTATTGGAGAGAATGAACAGAATTAACTATATTACGATTTTACATTTTTTAAATGTTTTTAAATTTATCCAATGAATTTTAGAGGCTTAAAATGAGAATTAATCTAATTTTAAGCCTAAAATACTCTAATATTTTTAAAATTTCAGTTTACCACCTTTTGATGGTGAACCCTTTTTAAATATAGTTTTTAATCTTTTATATATTCTATTTAACAAAATAAACGTTTTTATAGAATCGGGACATCTACATTTACTTTGGTTAATTTTTTTGTAATTTCTGATAAATCTCATTTTTTTAATGAATAGTGAAAAAATTATGAATTTGAATTCAAAATTAACTTTTCAGGTAATTTATTTATATAGTTATACTGTACTTTTAATTGTTTTTGAAGTGTAATTAGATTATTTTTTTATTATTTAATCCAATGATAGTCATTGGATGAAATGTCGCATAAAAATTAGACATAAATACATGGAAAATGTTCTGATAGTTTTACTTCTCAAATACCCACTTTTTGGTTTTGACAATAATAATTTGTTTTAAATTAATTACTTCAACTTACGCGTTTTGAATTTGAAAAAATGGATTCCATATTTGTAATTAGAAGATCTGAATTGTGTAAATAGCTGACATTTATTTTAGGACATTAGGTATAGTAACTTATGTAACTCATAACTTTGAATATAAATAGTCATTAGAAATATAAAAATATTTTCTACATAATGGTATTTTATTTATAATTTTTACACATTAAATAAATAAATTTATTTATGACACAATCAAGATGAAGTGATTACCTTATTAATGAAATATTCAAAAAAAATTGTATTATAAATATTAAACTAAATGTAATTTGAATCTTCTAATGTCAACCAAGAATTATATAGATTAATATGACATGTTAGGATTGATTTAATGTTTTTTGGAAGAAATATAGTTTTTATGAATTTTTCAAAATGTCATGTATGAATAGTGTTAAATATTGACATAATTCATAACTTAAAATATAAAATAGTCTATTAAATGTTAATTAATTCCCAAAAATGTAATATGCATAAAAATGGTTAATATAAGTCCAAATATGTCATAAATGAATTTTTTGGGTCTTTTTACATGATATTGTAATTACATTAACCCACAATGTGTAAATAAATGATGTCACGGTAAGATTAAAAAAGGTAAAATAAGGGTTAAACCAAAAAGATAAGGACAAAAAAATATTCAAAACATGTCTAAAAATTATTGGATTATGGGTATTCTATCCATCATCATCTTATATTAGAATTAAATGAGTTTTGGAACATTTTTAATCAAAATTTAATTTATAATAAATTAATATTTCATGACTCTCCTAAAGTGACCCTCTCCCTCTTATAAAAGTAAACCACATCGACCCACTTACTCACACCCTTAAACCCCCTGTAATCTTCTTAATTTTGTTCATATAATCTCCCAACATCCCAAATTTACTTCTAGAATCCTTAAATTGGGCATAAGGCTATTCAATAAATCTTTTTGGCTCAAATCAGACGAAGTTACCTGATTTAGAGGTAACCTCTTTTCTCAAGATCATTTCCTTTATTTTCTTTATCCACTCCGTATGAAATTATTATTATATAATTACATAAAAAAGTGTCCTAAATATACTAGTATTTTTTATGAGAATTATTCTGACTACACTTACACACACCTCCATCAAATGGATAAGAACATCTTGTTTCTATGTACGGTGAACTACTGCCTCACGAAATGATGATTGTTCAATTTTCTCCTACCACCTCTCATGGTTGACATTATGATGGAATTGTATATATATATATATATGATATATGATATATATATATATATATATATATTATCTACATTCTTCTGTAATTTGTATTTACAACATACCTTTATGCTCTATATGATGTATAAATATGATAATTTCATTTGAGGAATTGTGGACTACTTCCCCCTCAAAGTGATATGACTCATTCATTATACACATGGAACGTATAAAAGATGATTTTATTAAACCAATGAAACATAAATGACAAAAATATAATACTAATATTATAATATTCATTTATATCATTTTATTATTATTCTTTTAATATGAAAAATTAATTAATGCAACATTTATGTGTATGTACAAGCTATAATCTCCATGAAGGATGAATTTAATTAATTATCATCATATGTTATAGACTATTATAAATACATTTATACTAGATATATATTATATTTAAATCTGGAATATCATTCTATAGATGATGGACTTATTACCACATGGACAATTTTAATCAAAACAAGTTTATTTTTGACTCATGTACCAAACATCAACAAAACGTCCGATATGAACCCAAATAATTAACTAATTGTTATAACATGATAATAAGTGATATAAAATGAATTATAAAATTTAATAATTTTTTAAGGAATGTATAATTTTACATATTTTTATTATTCAGAAAATTAAAGAATGAACAGGGAATGTTGGACTCAAGGTAAGGGAACTTCATATCCCAATTTCCATTATTTGGGTTAATCTTCTACTTATTGATTATGTCATGTTATGATTATTTTAGAAATAAATTATGATATCCTATATTTAATTTATACTATATTTTTGTTTATTTATAGTGAATAAACATAGTCGATCTATTTTATTAATAAAATGATATTTGTATGGGATTTTTTCTCAATTTACATTCCATTGAAACTTACTTATTTTTATGAACCAATTCAATTTTATATCGTGTATATACTTACATTTTACATATTATTTCATGAATCCCATTATTCTAATGATGTCATATGTTTTTTTATGTTATTCTTTAATTATTTTTATTCATGTATTTTCCCAAGTGGTAAGTGACTCTTTAACTAAAACATTGTTTTAAGTGTTTTCAATATTTATTATTCTAAATACTTTCCATTGATGTCCACCATTTCAAAATGAATTTGAGGATTTATTTAAATAAACATATATTTTTTAAATTATAATTCTCAAATTTCATTTAAAATTTTCAATGTGGTATGGGGCATATTGATTCAAAAATATCTTTATTAAATATTTTAAATGGTTTTGTAAATGGAAGGAAAATTTCAATATATTTAATTTATTTATTATTATTTATAAGTGAAATGTTGATAATTTAAATATTTTATGTATTATGATTATGTAATGATATTTGGAAATTTGGCAGTTGGTTATGTGATAAACCAAAAAATGGTGGTTTCATGATAAACCTAGGGTGGGTGAGCTCGTGATAGCTCTCCAATGCATTAGGTATTGTGATGGAGGTAAACATTAAGGTTTATCCTAAGAGATTTATGGAATATACATTGATTGGAATTACAAACATAACCATAAAGGTTACTCCCTATATAGTTGTGACATCTACAAAGTAATATGTTATGGATTCCAAAACTTACCTTTATTATTTAGGATTTCTACAAGTTATTCATAAATCATTGTATTTCATGAGGTATATAAAAGATATTATGTTTTATTAGTGAAAATTATGATTTCATTTATTTTTATGTATTCATGGACTAGTGTTTTCATTCCGTATTTTATGACCCATATTGGACTTTTTATACTCATCCATGTTTTTTTTAAAAACTTCACAGGGTATAAGGAAGGGTAAGAGAAAGGAAGAATTCAAGAAAAATTTTATCATAAAAACAATTCTTGTTTTTAAGGAATTGTATGGTTGTGAACAAATTGGATTGAGTAGAAGTTTCAACTTTGTAATTTATTAAATGTAATGTAATATATTTGGCATAATTACCTAAAACTCTAAACCTAAAAAATCCTCGATGTGGAAGAAAGTAAATTCTTGATCAAAACTCAAGATTATTTAAGGTTAAAGGTCAGAGCCTTATTCTGCATCACTCAAATGAAAACCACCAACATTAACTACATCTCCATTCAGAAGAACACCACTAAGAAAATGTTGGAGTAGAATCCTTTCAAGATCTACACTATTGAGGGGCGGTGACACCATTGACCTTCATAAAAACCCACACTCTCGCCCACTTCTCCATCACTTAGTTCACTATAGTTTGTTAGATATGTTTTAATTTTTTAGATATTAATTTAGATATATTTAGTGAAAAATATACGGAAATATCTCAAGGATATGAATACTTTCCAGGTAAAATCATAAAGATTTAGTAATGTATAGGTTTTTTGGTTTTAATAGAAACTACATCCCTTTATTGATAATGTAAGGTGGATACAACTACGATATAAAAGTATCTAGGGGTAATAACCTCAATGAATTCTAATTTACAATTTATTTTTTCTTCACTCCCATGAATTATGAGTGGTCATAATATTATACACTTGTCAAGACACTCCAAAGTGACATTTTTTTTTGAGAAATTCAATTTTCCCTTTATAAAAAATTATGAAGTATTTATTTTTTAATTTAATAAAGTGATTATGTAAAGAATTACCATATGAGTATTCTTAATGTTATAGAGAATTAACAAAGATATTTAGTGGATAAAAAATTTGTTGATTAGTTGAAAAGGAAGTATCATATGATTAAAATGATTTTTTCATTGTAGAATACATCTTAGTGTTGTTCTTTCATATTCAAATAAAAATTTACACCAATTATATTAGATATTATCATTCTCATTTTGGTTTTAATATTTGGTTGAAAAACTGATCTTGAGAATGATAATGTAGAAGGTTTTTCCATAGAAACTTGAAATATTTATCTATAAATTAACATTTCGAATAAATTGTTGAGAATCATAATATATGCCTATTATGAGGGAAAATATATATTACAAAGTCTCCCATAAAAGAGATATTTTTCTATCTCTTTAGAAGATATATCTTTAGATATGTTTATTATATATATACCCTTATGAAGTGTTATTATAATGTTATAATTTTGATTTTTAGAATACATTTTTTATATGTGAGAATGTAAAACTTCGATATTTTGGAATATATTTCTTTTAATAAACACAGTGTTCTATATATTTCATCTCATAGAATGCCAAACCAAAGAAATCATAATATATTGGATAAATAATATTAAGAAATTATAAATTTAATAATATATCAATAAAATAAAAATATAGTAATCAATTGAAATGTAATAAATTTAAAATTTAAATAATTAATATTATTAAAAAAATTTAAAAAATATTTCTTTTTTTCCAATAATAGATTCTTGGGTTAATAAATTTAATTAACAAAAATTAAATGATTATTAAGATTATATATTATTTTTTAATATATTAACTAATATATTTAAACTATTTAAATTAAAACATGATATGAAATAATATTATAAACGCTTAATTTTATGAAAGAGAATTTTATGTAAAAGAATTTTTTTTATTACATATTATATTTTAATATAAAATATAAATATATAAATTTTAAAATCTAAATAGCGTATAATTAAGGTATTTTTTTTAATTAAGAATATAAAAAATATCATAAGATTACTTTTTGAGTTTTTTCTAAAATAAGTGATTTCTAAGTGAATAATTAAAAATATATTATTTTCTAAAATCGAGGAATTATTTATTATACAATGAATTATGTATATAATGAAAAATAATGAAAATTTTCCCATTATTAAATGTGAATATGTACTAGGAAAAAAATATAACATTATGAATTAATAAAATCTATGTTTAATATTTTATTATCTTAGATATTTTACAATAGAATAAAATTTATTTAATATTTTATTTTAATTAAATAATATTTATGGTACAATTTTATTTGGAATAATTTTAATGAAACATATTTTTTTATTTTAATAATAAATAATTTTATTCCAAGAAATTATAAATAATTTATTTTTATATTTTACATATAAAAGTTTTTCTAAAAAACTCACTTTTTCTAGGAAATTATTTTTATGCGTTACTTGTACTAATTTTAAAATTAATTTTCATTAAACATTGTAATTTTATCTGATAAAATTTATATAATATTTCAATTCAGTTGGTATATGTTTTTGAATATGTTTCTTTTTCTTTTTAGGGATTAAAATTAAATTACTTATCTATAAATTAGATAATATGGTAAAGAAAAAATGGTAAAAGTGAAAATTGTAAAAGTAAATGACATAAATAAAGTTTAAAAAAAATTGGAATTTAAATTATTAATGTATTATCAACCTTATCTCAAAAATCACCCCAATATTTTACATTTTCTATTCTACTTGAATGGTGAAACATAAGATCTCTTTATGTTAAGTTAAAATATTTTCAAAAATTCCATTCTCACAATTTATAAAAGGTGAATGTCACCACAACATCAAAATCAATCAATAAATATTGTTTGAATAGGAAAATATAATATTTTTTTCTTACCATAGAAACCAATTCCATTTTCATGAGCATCAAGTCACGAGATAATATCTTTCTACCAAAATTTCTAAATAATCCCCTAAGGAAAACCAAATTATTGAAACATGAGTACTTGTTTTTCATAACTTATTTACCATTATATATTAAATTTCCAATATAATTTTATAATTATTACATAATGAAATCATTATAGTTATGAAAATAATTTTTAGTATCATAAGGGATTAAAAATTAACCACCATTCAACATTTCTATTGAGAAAAAAACCATCATTCAAGCATTGTGTATACTACCACATCCATGATGTGATGACTTTTATTTTTTATCACCAACCCACTTAATTGATTAGAAAATTATAATTACGGAATAAAACCAAAAAAATATAATATAATTTTTATTTAAATATTCAAATTATAATTCACCTTCTATACTTCTCAAAATTGAGAAATGGAAATGTTAACTGTGCATTGTGTTAATAACCACCTCCATGAAGTAGCATATTTTATTTTTCAACAAGTTTATTTATTATCAATTAAATCTTCTTAAAATTTAACTTAATTCCTTAATGTTTTATAAAAATATCATTGTAGTTTTTTAATGAAGACATTATCCAAAAATAATATACTTTTATAGTCATAATGATATATTAATTATGGAGGTTTCATATTTTGGTCGGACTACACAACTACTTGAATAATAAAATAAAATAATAACATTGATAACATTGAAACAATAATTAATGAATATATATGATATAATCAGTAAATAATTTTTTAATTTTGGTTTTCTAATAATAAAATTAATATTAAAATAATTAATTAAGATTGAAACATCCATTCTGTAAAAATAAATGAAACATGTTCATCACCAAATTCATGATTAAGGGTCATATCCAAAACTAAAATAAGATAAAATGATTAAATTATAGATAATTATAAATCATCAATTAAATTAGCATTTATTTTGATGATAATTCATATATTTGGGGGAATAATGGGGAATGACACCTCTATTACGAATCTTATTTAAAATGAGAAAGAGACATACACATGATATTGAAGAATTATTTGAATTTACTAATACAAATATAATGAATAAATATTTTTAAAAAAAATTATAGATATGTATAGTTTTATGAAATAATTAATTAATATGTTTATCTTAATTAAAATTTATGTTAATTAACTTCCATGAAAATTAAGAGTAATGGTATGGGTTTCTTATCTTAAATTTTAACCCATTAAGACATATTTTTTACTAAAAACATGATTTTATTGAAATTGTTTATCTATTTTATATTTAGTAATTTTTATAATAATATTCTCATAATTCAAATTAAATGATGTGTCATTTTATATAATATCTTCCAAGTGATTTTCTTTAAAAATATCTAATGTAATAATGACCTTTGTAATTAAAATTTTTTCTTTTGAGTTATACAATTTATTTACGAATTTATTTACCCTTTTCTAAATACTTTATCCATTTCAATTGATATTATTCATTATTCAGATGATGAAATTGAGTTTAAAATTCAAATAATCTTCTCTTAATATTTCAATCTCCATTTTTAAGAAAACTAATAAGAAATTTATAAAAATTTCTCACAAGTATGTATTCATTGTTGATGATTTGAAAATGATTTTCAATAAATCTCATTTATGATTTGGTTTTAATTTCTGACTCTATATTCAAAATAGATATCTCTAATGGATTTATGTTTCATGTATAACCCTCTATTTTTATTTTATATTTTTATTAGTTTATGTAATCATGTATTCAATTTTAATCAATTTAATTCATGGTGTTATTTTATACCATTTTTAAATATTATGAGACCCATTTTTACCCATTGTTTTCTTAGTGATATTAAAGGTGAATGATTTTCCAATTGTTGTTTTGTAAAACCCATTTTTTCATGGGTTCTTTATGAAATGTTAACTGGTTTTGTATAAATAATTTTTGTAACCCATTTTATTTAAATTGGTTCTTTTTGATATAATACACTAATGATTTTCATATGGAACTAATAAGTATGGATAATTATTGATGGGGTATTACATCACCTTCTAATGTATTAGTTAAAAGTTTAAATCTCATGAGATATATATACATGGGTATAATTTAATTATTATAAATCATGGGTTAAAGTGTCTAAATCATAATGTTGACATATACAGGAGTACAATTATGTTTTATCATGATCAAGGGTGAAATTTTGTTACTCGTGAAATTAATATTTCTATACACTAATGAAAGTTCCATAGATGAAAAATGTTATAAATTATGATATAATGATATCATTTTTTATAGTTCATGTTAAAAGCTTCTAAACCATGTTAGGGAAATTATTTTTCCATGTTTATCTTTTTGGTCTTTAGGTATTTATTCCATGACCTGTGAAGCTCAATTAGGTTTCATAATTATCACACATCATGATATAAAATTTCTATTATTCTAATATTTTTTAATCTCATGAACTTATCATTCATAAAATATTTTGTGTTCCCTTACAAAGTATTTGAGATCACCCCATTCATATATTGTCGTTCCCCTTCTTATGATAATTAATTTAACTAATGATACATTTAAACGATTGTTTAATATTGTGAGCATAAGAATAAATGTTTATGAGAGTTGTAAAATAAATTTTTTATGTAACTAATCTAGTAAGAAAATATAATTTTGGTCTTCTAGTTTGTGTGAACATTTCCAAGGTAGAATATTTATTCATTTATCATAACTATATAAATTTTAATATTAATTTAGGGCCACCATATAGATGAACAATTAGAGGATAAATCTCGTCATAACCCTATATCTATACACAAGATAGATGTTGGTGGGAAATAATTCTTAATTTGATTTATTAAACCCACCATGATGGGAGAATATTTGGATTAGTTGACATAGATAGGTTAAGGAAAATCACAAATAACCACTATATGATTCATGTACTAACATAATTATACCCCAGAATGGTGTCTTATATATATGTGGTGAAAAAATGTTTATCAAACTCCTCGTTAAAGGATATGTTTACAGCCACACCTATGCTGGTCTCCAAGGTTTGATCATGGAACTAAATAACTAATTAAAAACTTTCACTAATGAATTTAAACTAGTATTCACATTACGAATAACTCCAAACACCATCCCAAGAATAAATCATCATTGATTGCATTCTAAAATGAACTGATGCACTGAGGCCCTTCCCAAGCCAGTGATAAGCCTAGAGTTCCGCATCAAGCTTGACTCCAATATGTTAGGGGATATTAGCTATCATCGAGTAGTCAAATATCATAATAAGGGATCCCTTCTCTTATATCAATATATAATGGATAAAAATATCTAATTATTTATATAATAACCTAAAATATAACATAAATGTATTATAAATAAAACTATAAACAATAAATGATTGGGATATTAGTTATAAATAAATAACCATAAAGGTAAATAAAAATGATCTATACATCATAAACATCTATGAAACTGATAGATGTAAGTGACTAGAAATCTCTCAGTGAGAGTGACACTAAATAGACACCCAACTGAAATAGTGAACTCAACCATCATGAACTAGTATACACCACCAAACATCATCTTAATTTGGCTCAGAACAAGCCATAATAGCTTTAGGTATACTGACTACATCTTAGAGCTTCTGTTCTATTTCCATTAACAAAAAACATGTGAGAATAAATCCTGTATATGGGTATATATGAACATACATAGTAGGCCATCCTAAAATCATTATAGAAAAATAAAATCAAATCATGTTAGTATTCCCTCCCTCAATGGGAATATCAAGAATAAAATATAAGAAAACATCAAGTTATAATCTATAATAAGAATTTTAAAAGATGAAAAGAAGATCTCAAACACATTATCTCTATCCATTGAATTTAATACTATTAAAAATCAATGTAGCTTAGAACATTGAAGAATCAACCATTCTTGAAGAAGATATCCAAAAATACAAAGAACCTCAAATGCATCCTTGTGGATGTTTCTGGATTCGCATGTCTCGATGAAATTTTCACCACTAAGCCTATACAAGTACACACTACCATAAAAATTAATGAAGGGGGTATCCTCATCTCTATTGTTTCCTTGTTAGTCTATGGAGTTTTGTAACACAATGGGTTTTTTCAATAATTCACTATTTAAATAAATAATATTTTGGATTTTTTATTTCTCACAAAACATAGAACTAAATAAACCCCAATATATTTTATTGAGATAAAATATTACATTATAGGAATGAAATAATAATACCAAAATATAATACACGAATTATATATTTTTTTATAATATATATATATATATATATATATATATTATGTGTTAGATATTATAATTATATGATGTTTTTAAAAAATTAAACTAAATATATTATTACTAATGGATTAGTAAAATTATGTTTTTTAGTATAAATAAAGTGTTTTAATGTGTTTTAATAAAGATTATTTAATATAAAATTTACATTTTTAAAAAAATTATTTTGTAGAAGTGTTGTTAGTTTCATAGTATTCTAAACTAAAAATTGTAAATAAATAAATGTTTTGATAATATTTATAAAAAAATTAAGTTAACATCCATCCTATGGTCATTACAAGATCAGAATCAATAATAAATTCATTTTTTCTTAAAAATTTATTTCACTAAAAAATATATTTTTGAACACATTGAATTTTTATTTTCATAAAATAAATATATTTTGGTTAAATGATTATGAAATATATTTTCAATTTGAATAATATGTTAACCCTAATTTAGTTAGTAATTTATAGTAAATGTGAATTGATTGTGGTTGTGATGGTGAATAAAATTCAAGAGGGAGAAAATTATTATTTAAAAAAACATATATTATTTATCCTATTTATGTATTAAGGATGATTTATTTTTATCATAAAATGAGATCAAATATTGATCCAATTTAAAAGAACTAAAAAAATTAATGATAAGTGTAACTAAAATTAATACAATATTGAAATATACTCCGCATAAAAAAGTGATATGATAATGTTTTCAAACTATTGAGGATACAATTAAATATATGGAACATTAAACTATATGAATATGAAAAATAAAATTTATAAAACAAGTAAACTAATGTTTAAAAACAAAATCTAGATTATTATTTATAAAACAAAATACTATTTTTGAGAGTATTTATTAAAACCAAAGTTTTAATTCCAAGTGAAACATAAATATGCTAAAAAGATATAAGGTATTAAGGATATTAAATGAATTATAAGTTATACTAGATTTTTTAATTATTGGAAGGTCCAAATTCCTAATCCCAAAATACCTTGACTATACTTGTCCGAAATTGCCCGTACCTAAACATCCAAGAACCAGAAGTTCATTTGAAATACTATCCTATCTTCATAATACCTCGATTAGATGATCATATTTTCTATCTTCCAATCCCAAGAAGACCTAGATCATGATGGGTTTGAATAATAATGAATGAAATGAAAACCCTATGAACATTAAAAGCATAAAATCACTCAATTGTAGCTCTTTGCAGAATAACTCATAAAGAAAATTCTACTAATCAGATGTGAACATATTAACAATAGATACTAAAGATTCATAATGAGCAAAAAATTTGAAAATGATCAATATATTGAATGATTTTATTACACCCAATGTGAGACTATATTTATAAGAAACATATTTAAAATATCCTATGGTCAAATTTGGAAAAAAAAATAGGATCAATTATAATTAAATAATTAATACTTATTCATCTACAAATAAGAATAACATGAATCTTCTTATATTAATGGGATAAATCAGAACTTCTTTAGATGTATATAAAACAAATAGAAGTAATAATACAATATAATTTTAGATATATATATTTTCATAAATCGTTTATAAATTCTGAAATTCATATATTAGTTATCTGAATTTCATTCTATAGAAATATAAAGAAATAGATATCAAATAATTTTCAAATGAAATGCATTATTATTTAAAAAAAGAAATAAGTTAGTTGTTTAATTAAAATTTCCCAAAAAATCTCCATATTTTTTTGAAAGTACAATAAATGGAGGAAAATATGAATAATTAAACAAAATTAAAATATAATTATTACTATGTTCTTCATGATAGATAATTTTTTCACTTTTTTTCTCACTCATTATATTTTGAACAAAGATTAAAAAATATCAGCAAAAGATAATACTCCCCAAATATGTTTCTTATATATATATATGATACATATATGATTACTAGTATACTAAGTTATCTACTTTTAAAATATAGTTAAAATTCACCAATTGAATAGAGAATAATTTTTTTTTAATTTCTCCCCAATATATAAGTTATGTAACTATAGATACATTTATATATTTTATCCAATTATGAAAAAAATTGTTACTCTAATGAGGGAAAATAAACAAGAATAAAAATTTTGGAAAATTTTATTACCCATCGTTTTTTTCAAATAAAAATATATAAGAAAGAATAAAAAATAAAATTATAAATTATAAATTTAATTTCTTTTTGGAATAGTATGATAATGTTTTATGGATTCCTATGGAATATATTTAGCCACTCATATCATTAAGAAAAGTAAATTTTAGCATCGTTCATTTAAATGAGTTCTTTTACATCCAATATATTTTTACTATGCTTTCTTATATGATGTGATATTCTTATAAATTGGGATGAGGTTCGACATTAAATTATCCTATAGGTTTACAAATTGTATCTAGGATTTAAAAATATTACAAGATAGGAATATACATTATCAAAATTTGAATATCATCTTATTTGACAAAAAGTATATAAATTGATTAATCTGTATCTGATATTGTTACTATTTCATTGAATAATAATTCTTATTTATTATCAATAATGATACTTCTAATGACAAACTTTTTAGTAGTTAAGTGAAGGTAGAATATATGATGAGACAAAAAATATATGTATTGAATTTTTTATATATGAATTTATGATTTTTATCATCTAAATAGTTTTAAATAATGTAATATTGTTATTGAAGTGTGTCCTATAAATGAAAATATAAAAAAATATGTCATAGTGATTCTATCTCGAATCAAATATTGAATTTATTTTAATTTAAAAGAAAAACATTCGTTTGTAAAATTGAAATAAAATTCACTTAAAATTTTTATTTTTAAAATTTTATAAGAGAAAAAATATGTATCCCTAATTTCAAAAATAATTTCAATAAAATAGAAAATTTTATAGTGAAATTGATTAAACATTTTGTGAATTTGTCTTCCAAAAATGATATATGATCTACCATTTTCATGGATAGTTTAGAAACAGACTGTAAATTAAATGAAAATATTTAATAGAAAAGTCATGATAAATATTTTTATGTTTTGTATACAAATATTTTATATTATAAACAATATATGAATGTTAGGTTTTTCAAATAGATTGATTTTAAAAATAGAAATTTTTTGATATTTTGAAACATTTTAATATTCAAATTCTTTTTTGTAATAAAGAATGTTTTTGAAATTCATAAATATTTTGAAATTTGTAAAATTTATATAATTTGAAATATTTTTTAAATTCATAATTTTTTTGAAATAAAAACATATAAATTTCCAAAAAAATTATAAACCTAAAATATTATCACCTAATATTTGTAGAGGAATTTTTAATGATATTAGGTAGATAAACTTGAATGTGGATTTAATAACACAAAAAAATATCATTTCCAAATTCGTTTTAATGAAGTAAAATATTTCTTGAAGTAAGTAGTATGGAAAAAAAATATTAGTAATCAGATTTTTAGTTGTGATAAAATCATGAATTGTATATCCTTTAATTTTTGTGATCTCCACAAAAATAGTTTTTTTAATTATATGTTCGTATACCATGATTTATATTATAGGTTATTTAATATATAAATAGAACTAGTAATACAATAATTAATTGAGTAAAACTCAATCCAAAATCCATGAGTGTGTGTTGCTTCAACAAAACATGAGCCTAAATAATTTTGGTTTGTACATATTATTTTTCAGTAGTGGAATGTTCTATAGAATGGTTTTTCTATTGGAAAATGATGTGAAATATTATCATAATAATTTATGTTTTCATGATGTAGATTTATTATATAATATAAATCCTCCAAATTTATCATCAGACTATTTTTTTAAAAAAAGTCCTGAAGAATAGAATAATCCATGGTTAAAGTAACTTTTAGGTTTTTATAAATCTGATTTACCACATTCAAATAAACTCCTTTTGTATTATCTTAAAATATCACACACAAAAATACTAAGATATTTATATTTGGTTAAAATGTAATAATATATATAAATATTTTTTCCATACTTCTATAATTTTTCTGATCTATTGATTTAAAGGATGCAACAAGATCATGTTTGATAGAAGTTGGAATATGAGTTCTAGTATTTTTTTCATTGTTAAGACAAAAATTATGAGTAAATATTTGATATATATATATATAGATTAAAAATATATCGTTCATGTTTTAAAAAATAATATAATAATGGAAAATGGGGAGTTCTACAAAAATTCACATTATGAAATCATTTTTAAATGGTCAGAATAGATATATTGAAGTGATTTGTGAGTTTATTAGAAACTTCCGTCTTCAATATATTAAATGTTTCTTTCTTAACAATATATTAGGGTTTGGTTAAGAATATATATTTCATTAATAAGTTTAAATACATTATTTACAAATATATTATCTTTAAAACTTGGGGATTTTTTATAATAAAAACCTATTTATTATATACATTAAGGAAAAGACTTTTAATTTTTTAAAATAGTTGAGGGACAATCCCCCTTTATAGATTATAAAAATAAGTACATATTTTGAAAATTGAAAAAAGTGGGAACCCATTAAAATAATAGGGAATTTTCCAGAAAAATACATAACCCAAAGGTATTAATAGTCCTAAAATTCAAAAGGGAAGAAAAAATCAAGTAAAAATAAGATAAAACCTCCTTCTCACTCTCCAGAATGTAAAATAGAAAAACAAATAGAATATGACATGTCTCTACCTAGAAAGAAGTATCACTGTGTTACACAACCAAAATGTGGAAGATTACCCCTCAAACTAACATAAATATATTCAAGAGAGCTAGATGAAAGGTGTCAGCAGACCTCTCTCTATTTCAATCCTCTAACCCAAAAAGCAATGTGGGGAACTCACTACAATTTCAATCTGATACAAAACAAAGTCTGACTAATGAAACTATGAAAAATCCGATTGGAATTTTTCTCGTCATTCTATAAATAATGGTTTCAGATGGATGAATGTTGAGTTTCATGACACCCATCCATCTTTCAAGGATTCCCACTTTATGGCACCAACAAAATACTACACCACTTACCGAATGCAATGAAGTAGAGACAAGTTCTCAAAATGATATATGCAACCTAATAAAAAAATATTTTCAAAATGAAATACATGAATCAATAGAATCATGATGGAAATATTGATGTCTACAAATCCAAAACAAAATAGCATGAAACCACAAAAGAATATTTTCATTAAAATTACAAATATTTATTTTAACCTTCTATAAATCCATCGATGACCAGAGGCCACCAGACTTCATATAACACATTAATATTCTAGTCAAACCCCACTATCATTCACTAAAATTACTATAAAATTCCATAAATATGCAACCAATTATTGCATGAACTTTCTGACACCAGAGAAATAGACATCACCACCCAAAGGAATCTAAGTCACCACTTAACCCTAAAACATTACCTCACTATAAAGTGTTATATAGTCATATTTTGATGAGAATCCATATCCTTAACATCAAAACCCAACAAAAATATAGGTCCATGAGCCATCACAAATAGATATACATACGATGGGAAAGCCCATATATGAACTAGATCCTAGGATTAGGGTGGATATAATGGACACAAAAATAATTGAAGAAACCAAAAAAATCGTCAAATAGATCAGAGACGAATAAGATGTGGAAAATCATAAGATAATATTTTTAGACACATATTCTAGAAGATCCTGCAGATAACTGAAGATACAGGCTTCCATAACCACTCCACTTGAAAGGATGAGTAGAGGTGATCAATGCCATGATGGAAATCTGTAAACCATACAATATTGAGCCTCTATTTCTAGAGAGTGTATATCATTTTTCCCCTTACCCCATATGAAAATTCAAGGTTATTTTTTTAAAATCATTTGAAATAAAGATAAATTTATATGTGATATAAAGGATTATATGATTATAAAATATCTCAATATAGCTACTAAAGAAAAAGATTCACTATAATATATTCCTTCTTTTTTACCATAAAATTTATAAACAGGTCGAATTTTATTTCTAATAATTATTCCATATTTATGAAACTCATTTGAATACAATTATAGATTGATATGAATGTCATTCCAAAATAGTCCACACATAGTTTTATTTAAAGTGTTTTTTCTCTTATTTTATTAAAATTATCTAATTTTCATTTCATAAATCATTATTTTCTATTTTAGTTTCATATTTTGATATAAAAACATGACACTCAAAATAATTTCAAAATAAAATCCAGTTCTAATTGGTTGACTTACACTTACTAAAATATAATAAAAATTAGGATTCCTTATGATCATCATATTTTTTAGTAATCTAGTATGATGATATTTATATATCAGATGTATACATTATGTTGATATAGATTCTATATATTGTAAATCAATTTAACATAATTCAAGAGGATTTTAAATCGTTTTTTTGAAATTATCTTCTATTAAAGTGATATAAAATATGAAAAATATTACTGTTATTTTTAAATTACCATGATTTTTCAAAAAAATGATCAGTTTCATTATAATTTACAAGAATCGTTATATCACCAGTATTAATTATTTTATTTAAAATACCTTAAGTATAACTAGTTTTCAAATAAACTTTCAAAATTCATTCATATTTTTTTGGGATCAAATTTATGTAACTAATCATTTTTATTCAGTATAAATAGTTTGTATCTAACAACAATGATATCAGTAAGTTTTATAATTCTTCCCATACATAACTTAAATGGATTTTTGTAGGAAAAGGTTGAGGTAAAATAAAATTTATATTATAATAATTAGTACTCACAACATCGACCAAAACATTTCAAACATTAGAATACTAACATAGAAAATTTTATGTAATCTTAGGCTGAATTTAGTTTCTTTATTAAATTAAACTACTTTTATATGGTGTTTTTAGTGGAGTAAAACAAAGAGTGACAACCTTTTTAAGAATAACATTTTCAAATTAGAATTACAAAACATCCGACCATGATCACCCAAAATAGTAATCAAATTATGATTTTATACATTTATAAAAAATCATAAATATCACTAAAATTCATAAAATATTCAAATTCTTTAGTGATAAAATATACAAATGTTTGTCTAGTGTGGTCATCGGCCATTATATATACATAGTATTTTTCTCTGATACCTATAGTTTTTGTATGACCAAAAATATCCAATTGAACTATCATTCAAGATCTAATTTATGGGACTTATCTTTTATATTTTGAAAAATACCTATATATATTTACATGTTGAAAAGGATAAAAAACTCCAGATTAATTAATCATAATTTCTATAATATCCCTAACAAGTCCTTTCTTATAAATTTAAATTAATGTATAGATGTTACACTGCCCCAATTCTACATTCCATACCCAATATATATCTTTAGTTCTAGTTAAACAATGAATATTATGATTACTTAATTCTTATAAGCCTAGTCTATAATCAATGTAACTCATATTGGTAGATAAAATGAAATTTCTATCTAAATGTTTAATAATATATTTTTTATTCTTAAAGATAACAATATATCCCTCATCACATAATTTAATATTATTAACAATGATATTCTTAATTACTAATATATATATAACAATTAAATTCATATATTTTCGAGGAAAATAAATATCACCAATTCATATAAGTTTACTTTTTTCATTATATAAAACAGTAACACTTCCACTTTTAACTTATTCAAATTTTAGAAGTTTGACTTTTATAAAGCCATTCATTAAAAACAATCATAGTCAATATACCATTTATGTATTTGGTTTTACTCAGAAAATCTTTCTTTAAAATATAAAATTAATTTCTTAGTACCCACACATGTTTTTGTCATGTTATGATAGAAAATAAATTTTTAAGAACCCACATCTATCAAACAATTTTATGTTGTATTACTCCTTTTTATTCGAAAATCAATAATTTTTTAAAACAAAAATATTAATCATTATTTAATGAAAAATATTTATTTAATTGACCTTTTATTTGATAATTTTTAAAAAAGGTTATCTTTTAGATAAATATTATTTTATTGAAAATAAGTTTTTTTATAAGGAAAATCAATTTAATTTGAAGTTCAATTGAGTCATATCTATTTAAATTCTTTATCAAAACATAATTTACCAAAGGTGATGTTATAAAAAATATTTTTAAAACATGAAACATTAGATATATGTTAAATGAACAATTCCTGATAGTCTTTATTAGTTTTACGATCAGAAAAACTCCAATTAATAAAATTATAATCGACCCATTTTTGATCAATTGAATTTCTTTCAACTGATTTTTAATAATCAATTTTTTTATCGGAAAATTTCCAATTATAATAATTAGTTTTTGAATCTAATTATGTTTAATGTTTTATAAATTTTTATGTTAATCGTAAAATTAGTTTATGAGGGTTAATTACATTTTCTTCAACAAAATAATAATTATTTTTCAATTTAGTATTTTTAGGTCTCATGAATGTAACATATATTTCCATTTTATATATATAATGTAATGTTTCATCATCATAAAATGAATTATATTTTCCAACTTATGAAGGATAACTATACGCATCTTCATAGGAAGTTGTATTATAATATTTATTATTATTACTACATTTAAAATTAAGGCTTAAATTTATAAGATACTCTATACTTACCTTTCTCATAAATAACATTTAATTCCTTGAAATATTCATGTAAAATAGAATAATTTTATTAATTTATGTTCATGTATCATCCAATAAACTATTTAAAGATGTGTCACATTCCTAAATATCGAAGTATTTAAATATTTTAATCTTATCTTTCTTTTTATTTTTGAATATCTTCTCAACTATCTATTTTTCATTAATTTACAAAAATATTCGGTTATTTGAAATTCATTCTTATATTCATAACAGTTAAATTAGGAATAATCCTTCTATTTTTTATCTTTTATATCTTGATAGTAATCAATTATGATGTTTCAATTTCTAACATGCTTATTCATTCTTCTTATAATTTAAATAGGTTCAATATTTTTATCTCATGAATAACTTGCCTCTATATTATTATATTTTCTCTTTAAATAAAGGTTTTTATAATTTTTTGAAAATTATTAAAATGAAAATACTTAGGATTATTTGATGTAGAAGAAAAATATACTCCAATTTTCCCATTATCTTTTTTACATATCTTCTATTTCTTCTATCACACTAAATCAATGTTTCTATTAAGTAATCTAGTCTTTCCTTTGTCAAATTACTAGTATCATTAGTTGTTATCCTCTCGGTCTCTCACTATTTATTCATATAATCAATAATGTTTTTAATTGGTTGATCATATGAAAATATTTTCCCCCATGTATTATAAAATATTACTTATTTTCAAAAATAATTAATTTTTTTTTGTTATAGTTTCTCCTAGTTGAAAATCATAGTCTTATTAATTCCTTATAAGATAATATATATGATTTTATAATGATATGTTAGTTATAAAATATTTATCTCTAATTTAATTCAATTTCAGTTTTTAAATTCAAATAAATTGTTCTTATTTTATATGTTCTTATCCATATAGAATACCAAAATATTATGAAAATTATGGTTTAATTGATATTTCTGTTATTATTCAAAAGAAAATTCTTCAAATTCATTCCATAGGACATTGTTGTTTTTTTATCCTAATAAAGTTCTTTATTTTATTATTTATTATATTGTATTTCTTATTATCATGACAGTAATCATAATCAGATCTATCAAAAATATTTGGTCCTACAAGATTTAAATTTTTGAGTATTCCAGGAGGAACTCCTTCTATCACAATATATCTTTCCTCTACCAACATATTTTATATATGAAATTTGAGTTTAAATTTTTATCTACTAAATAAAATTAAAGAAACTATATGTGAACATATAAATTATAGAATCATAGTAAAGAAAACAATTGATAATAATTGTTTATGGATTTGATAGAGAATAAAATAAAATAATGGTGGAATTTTAGTATTGAAACAAATATAAAATTTTCATTCTCTTCAACTGCTATGGTTGATCAGTTTTTTGTAATATATATGAGTTCAAGGATTGATCTGTGTTTAAAAATAATGAAAAAATAAAATATAATTTTAACTAAAATTTAAACTTTTTTGGAATATATTTTGTATAATATAAATTATATTATTGTAATTTTAATCTACTAATGAATAACTAAAAGAATAATAAAATTAACCTATCAGAATTAAAAAAACAAAAAAAAACAAAAAACCATTCAACTAAATATTAAAAATACAGATAGAAAACCAAATTCCCATTTAAATGATATTCATTAAAAACTCACATTTAATCAAAATTGATAGGTATAATTATTAACATTAACTCATTTATCTATGACATTCAACCTATTTTAATGTATCTTTAATTTTATAAATATCATAGTTCTAAATTTATATCACTAAAAGACCTCAATTATACCTATCAGTTGCAACTCATAAAATAAATCCCGAGAAATAAATATTCTTGAGATATATCTTACCATCCAATTAATCTCATGACCAAAAAATCAAATTATCTTTATTTTCTCCCCTGGGGCCTTTGATCACACATGATTAAAAGTAGGATGATTAAAATGGAAAATGATTGATCATTAAAAGATAAACTCACCTAATGGTATGTCTTATAAAAAATACTCATAAAAATGTTACACTTATTATAACTTCACATTGTAAAAAGAGATTTTAAATCATCATGATGAATACCAAATGTTATAATGACTGATACATTGAATGATATTTTTGATGATCAAGGTGTGGCATTAATTGTAGATAATTTTTTAACAAACAGATTTTTTTGAATTAAAAATAAACATATGTTGTATTATAATGACATTGATAGTAAATTCTACATTTACACAAGTGTTTATAATGTTGTTTAAACTTCGGATTTTTCAGATTAGTATTACAATAAGGATATATAATTATGGAATTATTCTAATTATGTAACTTCAGATCTCAAATATTTCAAAAATTAGTTAGAGTTATGATATTTCATAAATAATTTAGTAGATTATCATTTTAAAAAATCATAAAGAATCTTATGTAAGATAATTCTCATATGATGTGTTATGTGATTTCAAAAATAAATAAACAAGTGAGTTATTAAATTGATATTTTACCCAACAAGATTATGAATATTTAATATTTGATAAATTAATATTCCAATGAAAAAAAATTAAATTTATATTTCATGTTTCCATTAAAATGTTAAATTACTAAATTTTATAATTTTAATTATAGTAAATGAACTCATTTTTTATATTTAACATAATACTATTATCCTTGGATGATTTTTTTTATATTTTTTTTAAAAATATTTTTGTCTTAATAGTGAAAAATAATATTTTTTAAAAGATAATGAATTTTAGGATATCATTAAAATAAAATAATATATTAAAATTTATGAAACCTATTCTTTTATAGAATATTTTTTATCCATATAAAATTATAAAATTAATTAAAATATGTTTATTTTACAACCATATTTTTGATATTTTAGAAACTAAGTTATATTTTAGTCCAAATTTGTTTTAATGCATTATAAATTTAAAATTTCTGAAATAAATTTTATAACTTAAAGAAATTATATTTATTAAAATTGATTTCATATTTGGAATCATATTTTCAAAATTATGAAAATGTATTGTTCTAAGAAGTATGTTAAAATTTCAAAATCACTCTATTTAAATTTATTTCTTTTATTTCTTTTTTCTACCTACTAGAACTTTAATCTACCAATTATAAAATAATTACATTATTATCATAATTACAATAAATTGTTATTATATTAAATATATATTAATTTTCATCTTTCCACCTCATAGTTTTTTTATAAATGAACATGTTTCTCATGTGTGCATGCTAACTAGAGACTCAATGAACACTATATTTCATTTTTCATTATGACCGGGAATTGATGGATATAATGATGTGTAAATGTTATATTTATCAAAAAATTATAATTTTAGAAATAATAAATAATTATAAAAAATATTCTTATATCATTCATTAAAAAAATAACAGTCTCCCATGTGTATGTGCTGACTGCCACCTCCATGGATGACATGTTTCTTTTTTATCATCTCATTACATGGATAGTCCTATAATTTATATAAGGAATTTATAAGTTATTTTGGAGTATTATATACCATGAATATAGTTCTGAAATTATTAAACAATAATCAATTTTTATCATATAGTAATCCATTGATATAGGTAAATTACTTGAAAGAAGATCTTCACATATTTCAACTTTATAAATCACAACTCAAACACTAATAGAATGATAATGTAATTTTATAAAAAAATATAAAAAATTAATTTTAGTAATATGAATGATTTGTGAGTGATGAATGTTTTTCCAAAGAATGAGGATTGATTTCACACTTACAAAAACCATACTAAATCACTAAATAATTATCATATGATGATGAAAATAATAAATAACTAAAAAATATATAGTGAATTATATTTATAAATGATGTATATAAAAGTTATAATTTATGAATAATGTTCTAAAACATTTTTTTAGTCTATTTATGTTTATTATATTATATGATAAAGTGATTTCATGAAAGAAGATAGTTTTTTAATGTATTTTGTCTCAATTTCTCCACATTGAGGATTCATTTGATATTATGAACCTATTATTATTGTACAGGGTGTAATTAATACCCTATTCAATTATATCATCATAAATCACTTCTAATTATATTACTCATAACTTTATTTCACAATATTTTATTCTTGATATTTTTATTGAAATATTAACGAAGTTTTATATAACACCCAGTTATTTTATGAAAAAATATATTTTTCACAAATAAATTAAAATTCATTATTTTATTGTGTTACATGTAACCCAAATTTCAAACAAACCATTATATACTATTAAAATATTGTAATTTAGTATAATAGTTATCTCCTAGAAATTGGACTAGAATGTATGAATATGACTAATTAAAATATGAAAGTTATAGAGTGTACAAATTTATAAAATAAATTCATTTTCTATCATTCAAGTCGAAATTCATATAAAAATAATTTCAGTGTAAAAGAAATAGTTTTCTGAAAAACTGTTTTTATGCTTGTAAAGTTTTTTAATCATAATAAATTAAATTGATCAATATTATTAAATTATTTTAATTATATTTATATATTATATATTTAATGAAATGTTTTTTATTCATCTAATAGTTTTTCTTTTAATGAGATAAGAATGGATCTAGTTTTAGTATTAAAAATGTATTTATTTCTCAAAAGGGGTTGTATCGAGTTTCATACTTTTTTTAAAAAAAATTCACTTTTCAACAATTTATTTGAAAAAATAAACGTAATTTTTGATATATACATGTCAAAATTATATTTGAAATAATTTTTGATAATTTTATGAAATTTTTATTTTTTTGATGAATAGTTTAAAATAGTGATTTTATTTAAAAACACACATTTAGTTTAATGTATTTACAAATTTAAATATAACACCCTGAGATTTTACATTAAGAAATAATTTCAGATATTTTGTATGAAATGAATTACCAAGAATACAGGATAATATAACATCCTGATATATTATGATATATTTATTTTTAAATAAATTCAATCACTTCAAAAGCTTGCAATGCACTCCAGAATGGGTCTGAACGAAACCCAATACGCTATTGAAATATTATTATTCGAACAATACTAGCACTACCTAGCCATAAAATTTGAGAGTATGATTAAGAATAAAAATATAATTAAAAATATATATTTTACATAGGTACATTTATTATTTATTGATTAGATACAAAATTAGAACAATTTAATGAAAAATAAATATTTTATAAAAATTTATATTTTTCTAAAAGGAGGTTTACCATTGCTTTGCGCACATAATTTATTATAAATTTAATCATATTTTAAAAATTATTTTCTAAAAAATCAATTTAATTTCTGAAATCTACATGTGAAAATTATCTTATGGTGACTTTTTTATTTTTAGGAAAATTTTCACTTTCCAATGAATAGTGAATATTATTGAATTTTAATTGGAATTTCCTTTTATTTTAAAATATTTTCATATTACAATTATATAAAAAATTGGTTTTGAAGTAATAATATCTGAAATATAAATATATTATTCAATTATAGGTCATTTTAATCAATTTTATGTTGAATATGGATATAAAACCATTATAAACATTTGATCATTTTCTCTTTAAAACCCTACTTTCTCATCCCATTAGGTGGATGAATTTTGAGATAAATTTTTTCATTATATATTAATAGAATATATAAAAATGAATTCCATATTTGTGATTATTATAATTTATATTTTATATTAAGTCCAAATTACATTTTCAACAAAATTAATAGTAAAAGCATTAAAAATTATTTATTGCGGTTAATGTAAAAATTGATTTACCAGGTGTTAAACTAAAACTATAAGGGTTAAAATGGACTAAAAAGATGTATAAAATATATTTTATGCTAATATTTTGGCCCTATAACGTGAAGTATAAAATAATTCTCTATTTTTCCTCTTTCATCATGTGAACAACAAGGGTTTATATTTTTCCTCTCAAAAATTACAAGTGGGCCATTCACCTTAATTATAAAAGGCCACCACTAATCCTATCTTAATAACATATTAAAAGATTTTTTTATAAAATAAATGAACATATAACATTCCCAATTACATACCATAATTATATGAACATTATTTTAGGATTAAATCCAACCTAATTAGGCTATTGTTGAAAACCTAAGCAAGTTATCCAAATAAGAGGTAATGTTCTTCAATGAGTATTTTTTTTATTTATTCATACACCACAAAAAAAATTAAAATCCATCTATTTAGATATAATAACCTGAATAAATTACACATAATTATGTGTTGTTATATTAAATACATTAACTAAAATCTTCCCCACTTTAATCAAATTGGTTATGGAATAATTATTATTGTGTACGGTGGACTACCGTCTCGCAAAACAATATATTTCTCTTTTACATCACCACCTATCATGGATGGATATGATAATAGATATAATTTAAATATATTTTATCTATAAAACTATTATACATTTTGTGTCATAATATTATAAATAATCTTTTAAATTTCTTTCTATAGGGGATATGATGACATCTCCTATGTGCATGGCGGACTAATGCACCCCGAAGTGATGTGATTCGTCTCTGACTAATGCATTACATGAATGATAATAAGGATAATCGCAATGAATATATGTGATACCAATAAAAAATATGATATTATTTAAATAATAATTATCATTAAAAGATAATATATCATTTTTTCTTACACTGAAAAATGATGATGTCATTCATGTGTCAGTGGACTACTACCTTCATGAAGCGATTTGAATCACATTTCATCACCAAAAAACCTGGAGGATATATATAAATATATTTAAATAAATAATCTATTATATATGATATTATAATATTTTTTTAAATATAAAATACTACTTAACTTCTTTACATAATGATCATTGAAAAATTGAAGTGTTACACATGTATACATAAAAACTATATTCTCCATCATTATAACATCATTAATTTTTCAGAAAAATATATCATGATTGGTCTTAAAAGTGTTTTTTATGTATTAAATTGATAATTATTTCAGGATTATTATTCTTTACATGTTAAAATAATAACCTTTTGAACCATATTTAACCTACCGAAGTCATTTTTGATACATAATACAAATATCATCAAAACATCCAACATAAACTTAATTGATTAAGTAATCATATATAAAATGGTATTGAGTGAAATAAAATGAATAATAAACTTCTAAAACACCTAATAATGTCAATTATTATAATAATATTGTTATTTAGGAATAGATAAAACGTTTTTTATGATTCAGACTCAAGGTAAGGGCTTCTCATCTCAGTCATATTTCTGTGGGCCATACACTATATTCCCCACATATTTATTTAATTTGGTTTATATAATAAACTTATTTATGTTATATAATAAATTAATTTATATACATGGAATGTTTTGTTTCATTTTATGTTATTTCATTTATTGAGTTTATGGTTTATATGACACAAAAGTGGTAATGGGTTATCTCACAATCTCCTCATTATTTGGGATTTTTTTCATTTACATATCCCTTGGGTGAATTATTTGATATTTATATCTTGAAATAAGTAGATTTGCTTGTCCTATTGTTAATCATGAACATTTTTAATTAATAGTACAAATTTCCCACTCATAAGTACATAAAATTATTTATATTTGTTTAAGAAAATCCATTCTTATTTCCCTCTCTAGTCATAAATTATTTTTCATAAAAACACATCATTTCAAAAATGTAATTAACAATCCGAAAAATATTTATTAAAGATATTTTTACCCATTTTTTACTTTTTTTAAAAAAACTTCAAATGGAATGCTTATCTGATTCTCCTAACAATTCACCTTTTTTCCCTTTACTAAAAATGTAAAAGGAAAATTTGTTTTAACGTGTACGACATGAATAGAATTTTCTAAAATCATGACTAATGGGTCTTTTAATTATTGTTATTAAAATTAAAATATAAATTTTTTAACGGAAATTATTTTAAAACTGTTTAATGAACTTTTTGTTTTAAATGGTGATTTTTAAAATGAAATGTTTATTTTTATCAAAAATGATTTTATGGAACATTTCATGGTATTTCTATTCATCAATGAAATCAAACCACTATTTTACATATTACCCATTAAGGATTTGTTTTATTGATACAATAATTATTATTTATCTAGATGGGTAAGGCTAGTTTAACTAGTGACGTATAATTTCATTATCATTCACAATTTTACTCTTGATAGTTTTAGTTATTTTTATTTATTAGGGTAGGTGTTAAAATTTTGTATTTTATTTTTTCATTACAAATGTTCATTTTGATTATATCTCATGAATTTCATACAATGAAGGAATTGGACATAGTATGTGATGGGTAAGGCCCACTATAACCCCAAAATGCATCAGTAAGTATCATTAGACAATATATATTGTGTTTTGGGCATGTCCTTACCCATTTATATTGATGTCTTATAACAAGTCCCTGATGATTTTATATGTATTGGAAAAATGCCTAGAAATTATATTTTTGTTGTCCAAAATTATGAATTCCATCATTATGAATTCAATTATTCATATTCCATATGATTGTTAGATTATTTAAATTATAAATCAATAAGATTCATCCTAATGTGATTATTTATATGTCATTAATTTACTATAATTTATTCCATCCATATTGTGGTCATGTTATAGATTAATTAACATTATTTTCAGTTGTTTAACTGTATATATTGATTATTCGTTATTTATACATAGCTTTCACTATACGCATACTCTTACTGAGCTTCTGATCTATCCGATTTCTTATATTTTCTCTACCCCAAGATATGATAAAGTATTTTCCGATTAATATGTAGGGATACTTTAAGGGAAATAATTTAATATTAAAAGATTTTTTTTTGTATTTTATGTTTTAAATTGTAATGTGACATTCAAACATGTATCTAGTTTACCAATACTGCTAAACCTATTTGGTCCATTTGGATGGGAATACTTATATCTTATGCTAATGTAATAAATTAGACACTAACTTCATGATATTATGGTCATGTTTTAAATACTTAGTATTAAAAGATGTTTAATAGAAACCATAGGAACCATATTTAGTAAAACATATATTCGGGAATGTAAACCTATGATATACATTGGGGATAAGTAGAGAAGAAAATCATAATTTTTTTGGTAAGTAATAGATTTTGTGGGATTTACTAGAAAATAAATCCATGTATGGATACTACAAGTATATGTGGTTCTAGAATATTTCTCAGTAGTGTTATGACTTAAACACAGTCACATTGGGATTTACCCAATCATTACATTGTGCATGAAAATAACCCTTAATGTGCACATATTCTGACACTCCTATGGGATATTATTATGATAAAACACATTAAAAAATATTATTTAGGATTTTAAAATAACGATATCCCAAATGAAACAATATTTTTATTACAAAAATATCTATACATAAATTTTTCAATTTATGTAAAGTGGTTTTCACATCTATTATTTTTTTTCAATTATTATTTGGTTTATTTTTTTGGTCAAGAATTTATCCTTTAGTTTCCCATTTATTTTTTTCTAAAAAATGGATATTTTTCGATTCACTGTACATTGCACATGGTTGGAGCACGTTTTGGGGAAATTGTGTATCTTCACCCATGAAACCATATGAGAAATGTGCATTTGGGATAGGGGTAACCACATGAAAGGAACATGGTTAAGAAAATGATGTGTGATAGATGTGTAGATTATTTTTCTTTAACTGTGAGGGACACATATTCACCATAGGGTTTAGAAAGCCATGAGGGATATTCATGAAACTTGTTTGGATCATTAAGATGTGGAAAATTAACTTTCTCACATAATCTATTTTAACATTAAATCACCTTCCACACCCCCATATGGGATTTTCATCCATGGGATCTTCCTATAATCCTTCATGGATCCTTTCAGAATCAATATTTGGGTCATTTTAGCCTTGGAACATGAAGGAATAATCAAGTAACTCTTTTGTCTCTTGATCTCTCCTTTATTCTAGGGTTTCTCTTCCATATTTCTTTGGTAATTCTTATCTAGTGGGTTATTTGACCTAATGAGGGTCTGATCATGATATGTTGTGTGACATCAAGATTTTTATTGTTTGATCATGCTTTCATAGGGTCTTGTGGTGGTGTGGTTTTGGTTTTTTATAGGATTTAGCAAGTTTACATATGTGAGGTTGGTGGTTCCATGCTTTTACATTATTAGCAATGTTTACTATACCTTCATGACTATTTAAATTTGTTATATGGATTAATTTTGTGGTGCGAAACATTTTTTTAAATTTTGTGAGATAAAATTGTGATGAAAATGGGTTTTATAAAGGAAAGTGGCAATGTTTTATTTGTGATTCATTATCTTTTTTTTTAAAATATGTTTTATTACTAGTGGGAATGATGATAAAAGTGTTACCAAAGGGATTTAAAGGTGATAATGTGTGTAAGGTGGATTTTCCAAGAGAAATGGGTTCTATTGATATTTGTATTGTTTATTTTTTACCTTAAATGTGAATCTTAATTATGAAAGATAGGTGAAGAACGTTATAAAATGGTTTTGATGTGAGTATGAATTTTAGGGGATATTTTCCCATTGAAATGGTTGGATTCCATATGTATTTTTCATTTTTTATTTTGTAAAGGATTTCAAAAAGTGTGAAAGTGGTGAAAAATGTATTGACAATAGGTTTTGATATGTGTGTGGAATGGAACTTTTTTTTATTATGGAAAATCGTGGGTTCTATGTGGATTTTAATCATTGGATCAATGTGAAAATATGAATGTGGTGATTTACTTATGTTATTAAGATTCATGGAATTTTTATGTGAAATTAATTATTATTGTTAAATGATACATGGAATTTTATTATAAATTCAATCCTAGGTATCTAGGTGGGAGAACATGAATTTCTATGATAGTTGATTCAGAAGTGGCGAAGGATCGGATTAATCTAACAGGATTATGATACAACATCAACTAAACATGTTATATGATATGAGAACACTCAAACTTTGGATTGACTCCTCTCTAGTGGTGTGTGAAATAGAACACAATTAGTTTTGGATTATAATATTTATACCAATAGAACCGTTGATTTAATCCTCTCTACTACCTCATGCATGAGGACATTCTTGCTAGACTATTTAGAGGATTTTGATCACCAAGGTACAATGTCCATAGGTTCCCACTTGTGATACTTACCTGTAAGAGTTTTCCATGGTTTTATCTTATAACATGATGCTCTTATGATGCGGTTCTAGCCATCAATATATGGTATACAATGTGCATATTTTTATTTCAAGCAAGTTTTTTTTAAAAAAGGTTTTCTTTAAAAAGTGATTCTTTAGAAAGTTTTTCATAAAATGTTTTCCTATAAATGTTTCAAATATTCCTATTGAAATGTTCATATTGATTCGTTTTCTAATGTTATATCATGTATTTTCTCTTTTGGGTGGAATCATACTAGGATTTTTTTCACACACAACATACCCCATTAGGTTTATATAGACATTGTTATTTATGATCCAGTTAAAGGCAAGATGTATTGTGGTAGTGATGGATGGTCTATTTTCAATTGTTACACTTCTTAAAAGTGTTGATGGTGGTTGATTGAGGGTGATGTACCTCTTGTTTCATGGAGGTTTTTTGGATAGTTTTTTTGTTCCCTTTTTATTTTAGTGCATTGGGTTTTGATTCAAGTTGTAAAACATTGAATCTGAAAAAAAAATTAACCTTTTTGTGTTAGGGTTATAATTTTATGTGGTTATTTTTATTCTTAGATGTTTGTGTTTATATATAAGATTTAAATCATCCCCAAGTTTTATTATTGATAACCTAGAACAAGTTTCTAGCTCATGGGGATCAGTAATGCCCTTAAGGTTGTTCCATGAATCGGGTTGAGTGTCAGGTTAGATGAAACCCTGATTTGGTTTGTGAAAGAATGGTATCAATGGAGGTCATTCTATTTTTGGGTCAATTTATTTGTTGAAAGATTATAGATAAATTAGATCTAAAATTTTCAAGGATTGAGGTTTTGGTTTTGAATGGGTTGTATGGACAATGCACCTCGTGATAAGACTTGAGTTTCCTATGGGTATTGGGGTTTGGTTTGACTTCTCATTCAGTTGAGAGGTATAAGATAAAAACTATATATGGAAATAAGTTGGATTGGAGTGATTTCATCAGTATTGTTATTTTGATGGATTTGGTTATATTTTTTATTTTTAGAAGTGTTTAATTTTTTTGTTCTTTAAAAACATCATAATGGTTGTATTGATTGTTTTACTTGTAGTTATTGCTTGTGTAACAATATGATTAATTGAAGACATCCTTTGAAACTGCCATAAGAGTCTAAAGATAATTATCCCTCAACAATCTATCAGAGGTTAGTATAAGTAGTGGTTTGGGATGTTCATGCCTTATATCAAGAAATATGATTTATTCTTTCTCATGTTAGTGAAGCTGAACTTGATCCTAGAATAGACACAGCTTATCAGTTACACAAGAAAAATCCTCCTTTTTTAACGGGTAGCATAAATAAGTAGAGGAGTGGCTTCAGAATATAGACAGTATATTCAAGATTCATGATACACATGAGGCATTCTAAGTGAAGCATGATTTTTTCATGTTAGAATGTCCCAATTGGTTGTTTTAGGACTTAATGGTACAAGATGGAAATCATAAGAAGATAGGCTAGAAGTATTTAAAGTATGTCTTCAATGAGTAGTATTTTTTTTGAGATGTTGGCATTCCCTTGGTCCCTGGTGTTTTTTGATATTATCCAGGGAGAATGGACTGTGATGTAGTATTCTAACCACTTTTCTGAGTTAGTTCAGTATTCACATGAGATCATTTCCAATATAAAATTAAAGGATCAAAATTTCGAGATGGGGTTGCGTCTAGATATTCAATATCAAGTATAATTATTCAAGTTGAAAACTTATGATGAGTTAGTCTATTATCCCATGATTTTATAAATCAATCATAAAGGAATGTATATTTTCCTTGGAGATATTTATGAAGTGTGAAGTGGAACATCCTACAAGAAGAAGAAGAAGTGGGAAAAGGGGGGAAGAAGGGAGGTGGTAGTTCAGACCATCCTTCAAGATTTTCTTCTTCTATGGATTATGATACTGGGTCAGTTGTGTGCCATCAGTGGGGGATGGGAGGAAACATGTGATATGTGTTTTCATATCCACCTTGGACTTTCCACCGATGTGGAACTATAAGACACATGCATCGATTTTTCATGATGGTACACCCATATTAGTGTTATGTGGGATATATAGATACTAAAGGGACTTGTACTCATTCAAAACTGTCATTGACAGTGGGATCTCAATTTTGAGTTCATTGATATAGGGATGAATCATCTTCTAGAAAGAATCAGTTCAGGGAAGATCATCGGTTCACTGTCTGCTATCAGGTTCAAGATGAGTTAAGGAAACATTATGTCATGGAATTAACACCAGTGGAAATGGATGCAAGGCCTATGATAATTATAGGCAATGTTCTTATTGCATCTTTGGTAGTTGTTGTTATATTTCATATTGCTTCTTCTGTTTCAATTATTTCTTCCCATATTGTGGATGTGTTAATATTTCAAAATTAAATTATTCATTATGAGATGGAGTTTAGAACACCTCTTAGTAATAATTGTGAGAAGGTTTGTGGGTGTCTTTCATGTGCACTAATCATGTCAAGGGTCGAGTTAGAGTGGTATTTTATGGTTATATATATGGACCTATTTGAGTTTATACATGTTATATATTGGATGGTGATTTTTTAAGTGAACGTCAATAGTTATAAGTGGCAGTGAGTTTTCTCACACCTCATAGAAGTACCCACGATTTTCAAGGTGAATGGGATCCTCAATCAGTAAGTGATGGGCCTCCACTTCAAGATCTAGGAAATATTTTTTGTTATATCTCATCACTCTCATTAGAGGATGATGATGGTGCTCTGGAGGATGAATTACCTCCTCTATTGGATAAGTTCCTGGAGAGGTTTCCAGTGGATATCATAGGATTTCATATTGAGTGGGATGTTGAGTTCTCTATTGATTTGGGGCGAGAACATATCAAAAATATCGTACCTCGTATCGTATGCCCCCCCCCCAAATATATGGAATTAAATTTAAAACTTGATAATTTTGAATCCAAGTGATTCATTTTCCCGAAAATCTCCCAATGGGATGCCGTAGTTCTATTTTCAAAAAAATGATGATGGTTATCTCTAGTTGTGCATCGATTACTAGAAGCTGAATAAGGTAACAATCAAGAACATGTACCCTTTGTCTCGTATTGATGGTATTGTTGATTAGTTGAAGAGGGAAATTTGGTTTTCAAATATTGAATTCCATTATGGGTATCTCCAAGTCAGATTTAGAGAGTTGGATGTTTGGAATACATCCTTTTGAAGTAGGTATAACCATTTTGAGTACATGGTCATGTCTTTTGGGGTGAAAATAGTCCATCGTACTTTATGAATCTGATTAATAGGATGTTACATTAGTATCTTGACTAGTTTTTCATGGAATTTTTTGTTGACATCCTAGTCCATTATGAGGCTGAGGAAGAGCATGAGCTGTATTTGAGAAATTTTTTTGGCATCCTACAGGATCATCATATCTATATATTGATTTCTAAGTGCACCTTCTAGAATAGGGAGGTGATGTTTCTTGGAAATTTGATCATAGAAGAAGGGGTTTTGTTTTACCTCAAGAATATTAGAGTAGTTATTTCATGGGAACAACTATAAAAAGATTTTATGATTATTAGATTTTTAGGCCAAGAGTGGTATTACATGAATTTCATTCAATATTTCCCTCATCATTCATCATCCATAACTACACATACCCATAAATGGGTAAAGTTTGAATGGATCCCATAGTGTGATAAATCCTTTGATTAGCTAAATTTGTGGTTTAATACAACCATTATTTTGATCTTTATAGAATTTGGAAAGGGATATGTTGTCTATTGTGAGGCATAAGGTATGAGTGTTAGGTGTGTATTGATGCAAGATGACCATGTAATGGCATGTTGTTCACACAAAATCTAAAAAAATGAAAAATATTACCCAACCCATGACTTGGAGTAAGTAGTGGTAATTAATTCTTTGATAATGTGACACTTTTATCTTTTTGCGAAGAAGTTTTTTATTACTTTCATAAGATCTTATCCTATATTTTCTGCTAGAAAGATCAATATTTGATGCAGTGTCATTGGATTGATTACTATTAGGGTTTCGATTTGAATATCTTCTATACCTAAGCTAATGGTAATGTTATGGAATATGGTTGGATTATGAGAGTTCAAGTGCAGGAATTAAAATATTACAGTGATGAATGAACTTTTATGGGATTTTTTTCTTAGATGAACCTTGAGACTGAAGAATGTATGGGAGGTGTGTTTTTGGCTAGTTTTCAGCTTATAATTTCCCTTCTTGAGTTAAATCGGAAAAGGTAGCTGAGTGTTGGGATTTTCTAGCATTCTATGCAGTTTCTAATTGGTGGGGGTACTCCTTGTGACTAGTCATTATCTCATGAGGGTGTATTTTTCTTCAAGGGTTGCTTCATGGTCATTGAGGAAGGTAGTGATATAGAATAGCTATAGGTTCTAGTGTTTCATTCACCCTGGCTCCACCATGATTTTTTATGATGTGTGTTTGATGTTTTGGTGTCCAGGTATGAGGTGTGAAATAGATAACTTCATATTGTGGTGTTATACATGTCTGCAAGTTAATGTATAACACCAAAAGCCCTTTGGTTTTCATCATACGCTACCTAATCCTTCATAGAAGTTAGAAAATATCACCATGGATTTTATTATTGGATTACCTCATACACCTCATGGGAGTAACACAATTTGGGTAGTGACTGACCACCTGAACAAATCTATCCAGTTCATTCCGATCAGGTATTTAACCAAGGTGGATGAGTTGGGTTAGTTGTATGTTCAAAATATAGTGAGACTTTATGGTGTTTCATTTAAAGTTAATTAAAATAGGGACACCCATTTTACCTTTCCATTTTTGGAAGGCCTTAATACGGTTATGGAGTCATACTTTAATTTGAGTATGACACACCCACCTCCAATGGATGGTCAGATGGAGCAAGAAAATAAGATCATAGAAAACATTCTCCAGGCATGTGGGTTAAATTTTGGAGGTTTATGGGATCAAAATTTGATATTGTTTAAGTATATATATAAATGGTGTTACCAATCATATATTTGAATGGATCCCTTTGATTCACTTTGTGGTCTATCATGTCATCCCCCTTTTTTTGGGCTGACGTTGATGAGACATTGTTGTTAGCACTGAACCTTGTAAATAAAGATTTTGATTATGTTATGTTTATCAGGAATCATTTTTTTATATCATATATTATCCATAAATCTTATTTCGATTAGAGTTGTTGATCTCTATACTTTTCTTACAGTGAATAGGTGTTTCTAAAAGTGGAACCTCACATAAGGAAGGGAAGATAATGATGGTGTACAATGTACCATTTGAGATTACTAAGTAGATTATCAAGGTGGAATATAGTTTAGAATTTTCCACTCAGTTGAAATGAATCTATGTCATGTTCTATGTATCTCAGCTAAAAACATACATCCCAAATATTCCTCATGTGTTGAATTGGTAAGTGTTGTAGTTAGAGCCTAATTTGTATGTGTTGAACAAACAATAAAATTTTTGCATTATCTGGAGAAATTACTTCATGGGATGTATATTCTATTGGTCCCAGTTCATTTTTTCCATGGTATGGGTGATCATGAATCATGGGAGTGGAATTAATAGGTTGAGGAGGAGTATCCATTTGTGTCCACTGATCTAACTATAGAGTGAATTTATTGGGTGGAAAGCTTTCAGGGGGGGGGGGGGGGGAATTGTCTCAATTGTGATTTTTTCATGTATTATTTTGTTTATCTTTTGTCTTTAATTTTTACATGGGATTTAAATTGAGTATCTTGTGAAAAAATTAGTTTTTGGGCTTGATAGAATATAGTACATCATTAGAGCATGATTTGAGGAAATAATGCACCTTCGCCGAGAAAACTGTGAGGAAAATATTCATTTTTGATTGTGGTGACTGAAAAGCTTGTGAAGGGTTTGGAAGACCATGTGGGATTATTATGTGGATTTCTCCTCTTATAAAGTGAGGGACACATGGTCACTTCACAATTTGAAATACCATGCGGTATAATTGTGTGACATATCCAGGTCATTAAAATATATAAAATTTCCTTTCTTACCACTTCAATTGTGACCCTAAATCACCTACAATCTATCCCATATAATATTTTGATCCATGGGAGCTTCCTCCAAGCCTTATTAAATACTTTGAGCATCCATATTTGGGTGTTTTATCCTTGTAACTTCAAATAATCATTAATGAAACATCTTTTTTCATGATCTATCCATTCTTCTAGGGTTTCTCTTCCCTCATTCTTAGGTTATACTTTTACAATGAGTTATTTAACCTAATTATTGTATCATATTGATATTTTTGGATAAATCGTTATGGTTATTATTAAATTATACCTTTATAAGGTCTTTTGGTAGTGTTTTTGTTGTTTAACACTAGATTTTAGAAGTTTACAATTGTGAGGTAGGTGTTTCCAGGCTTGTACATTATCAGATGAGTTTTTCATTCTTCATTTATTCTTTAAATGTATTATATGGATTATTTGTGCTATAAGAAATGTTGTTTTTAAAATTAATGTGATTAACCCATGATGAAAATGAGTTTTCTAAAAGAAATTATCCATGTTTCATATGTTCTTCATTGTGGTGTTTCTTAAATATGTTTTATCCCTTGTGTGAAAGGTGAGAAATGTTTTTAAAAAAATATTTAATGGTACAAATATGAATAAATTTGATTTCTCAATATAAATGGGATTTATTGCATGTTTTTTTCATTATTTTACCCCTTAAATGTGTCTTTGAATCATGAATGCAAGGTGACTCATGTTAAAAACTAGTTCTCGTGTGCGTGTGAATTTTAAAAGGGATTGGACAATAGAAATGTTTTTATTCCAAATATTTTCTTCATGTTGTGTTTCTTGAAGGATTTCAAAAATTGTTCAAGTGGTGTCAAATATATTTCTAAATGGTTTTGTTGAGTGTGTGAAATGGAAAGTGGTTCTGATTATTAAAACTAGTGGTTTCCATGTGTATTTTGATCATTGGATCATTGTGAAAATGTGAAAGTGGTGATTTCCATTTTTTCCTAAGATTTGTGGAATGTGTATCTGAATATGATGATTATTGTGAAATCTGAAATGGAATTTGTTCATGAAAGTATTATCGAGTATCTAGGTGGAAGAAAAATAACTATTATGTTTATCGATTCCAAATTGGTTTTCGGATAGATTCATCTAGCAGTATTAATGCAACAACACTAACTAAACATGGGATATGATGTGAGACCAGTAGAACATTAGATTGACTCCTCTTTAGTGTCTCATCCATGGGAACACTATTATTTTTTCATATAATATGGGGACCATTAAAACCATTGTTTGACTTCTTTTTAGTGGATCTATCATGAGGATTCTTTTTGGAGTTTATTTATAGGATTTTGATCATTAAGGTACAAGGTTCATTGGTTCCCACTTATGATAGTTACCTGTAGGTGTTCCCTATTATGATCTCTGATAACATGATTCTTATGTGATGCAGTGCTAGAAATTGGCATATGGTAGACCTTTGGTATATTTTTATTTCATGAAAGCTTATTTTTGAAAAATGGTTTCCTTAAAAAGTGGTTCATGATAGTTTTTTCCTTAAAATTTCCCTTTAAAATGTTTCAAATATTCATATAGAAATGTGATGTTGATTTTTCTTCTAATGTTATAGCATGGAATCTTTCTTTTTCCTGTTATCCTACTGGGATTTGTCTCAAACCCTGCATAAACCTTTGGGTGTATGTATACTTTGATATGTATGACCTAGGTAAAGGAAAGATGTATCATGGTGGTACTGGTGGATCTGATTTCTAGTATCCCGCTTCTTAAAGGTGTTAATGGTGGGGGATTGAGGGTGATTTACCTCTTATTTGATGGAGGTTTTGGAATTTTATTCATTATTTTTAAGTACTTTCGGTTTTGATTAATGTTATAAAACATTGAATTTGAAAAAAAATTACAATGTTTGGTTATGGTTGACAGCTACTGTAATGATTATTGTTTTTAGTTTTTTTTTCTTATATTAATGGGTGAAACAAATCCCAATGTGTATTTTCCCTACCTAGAAACTAGTTTCTAGCCAATGGGGATCGGGAATTCCATATGGTCCACGACATTAATGGGTTTGGGTGTCAGATTCATTGAAAATCTGACATGGTTTGTGATAATGGTTCACTAGGTTTTGGATTATACATTATGTTTAATAATCTTATGATCTAACCTGTTGCGTTGGATTTTTTATAAATGGTTCCTAAAGAAAGTTATTGTAATGATATCAATGAAATACATTTTGTAAGAAATTATCTCATGGAAAGATAATGATACGGGAGTTAGAGATGCAGTATGAACATATCAAATCCTTACCATTTTAGGTGAGATGACTCATGTTTTGATTAATCCACATTCCCTTGTATATAATCATGTTGATCCACCATATGGTGTAACAATGGTAGACTGCTTACTTTTTCAACAACATCCATCATTCAATGGAACTAAAAATTCATTTTTAGATGATCAATAGTTATGTTAATTAGATAAAATATTTCTTTCTCTATGAAATAGTGGAAGGGATAAAATTTTCCTACAAATTTATCAACTCTCAGTTGATGAGGGTCAATGGTGGTTATTAATTTAAAACAATGAGGATGAATAATAAATTAAAATAATATAATGAAACTATCTCAATGTAATCTTTTTGGAAAAATATTTTCCTCCTGAGAAATGATCAGATATGGAAATATATTTCTTGAGTCCAAGATATAATAAAGAATAAAATTTTTCTACGTGTGAATATTTCATTAAACATTCATCAAGGAACTTTATGGACTATGTATGTAATCCAATGATAAATAACGGTATTTTCATTTAAGGGATTAGGCCAAAAAAATTAATGGAACTAGTATCCCAGATATTCTAATAATATGATGGAATATTTTCATGTTTAGATAAGAGTGAAAAGAAACTCTATAAGTATTATGTCTTGAAATGGAACCAATAATAGAATAGGATTCAGTGAAAAATATAGAAACTGGTATAAGGTAAAGAATGATTTTCTCACATGTGATAATTCTAGAAAGAAACACCCTTGTACTTATTTAAATGAAATTAGTGTTTTCTACAAGTGTGGAGATAATGGCTACCATGACCATGATTATAATGGAAACAAATTTTGTTCTAATGTTCAATACTCTAAAATTAAGTATAAAGGGAACTATAAAAATGAATTCCCCAAGAGGAAAACAAATATATCTACAAATTAGCTATCATGTCATTTATAAAAATATGTTATTACCATAAATGAAGTGGAATGATTTATGTTCCCATGTTTGGATTCAATATTTATTTCATTTTAGTATTTTGTCATTGAGATCCTAGTTATAAGAATTATGAAATGTATTTTAATTTTATTGAAATACTTTTTCATTAAGGATTTGAAAGTTTTTTTTGAATGGTAATGATGACCTAGAAAAATGATTCACTAGAAACTTAAAAAATTAAGAAAACATGTGATTGAGGGAAAGATATCCCTTAATATATTCTTGATGTTGAGATAATGATTTTTTGATATGGAGATGATTTGTATTGATAATTTAAATTTGATATTAATGAATGCCTTAGAACAAATTAATGGTTTACTGATAATGAAATCTATTGTATTATTTATAAAGTTAAAAAAATGGATTTAAGGAATATTTCTTATAATATATGATTTATTTAAGGAATGAGGAAGCATGAATATAATTAATAAGGATTTATGGTGATTCAGTTTATTACGATGATTCAAGAGAACACACGATACAGGTATTCACGTGTTAGGTATGTGATTACTATGATATACTTAATACTGTTTATTGGACAAATGATTATTTTATTTTATAAATTTAGTGACCTTATTTATAACATTTTTGTTCTTAATATTTTGGAATGGTCATAATGTTAACCATTTATGAAATTATTTAAGTAGTGGTTTAGAATAGGTTTGAAAGATTAATGTATTACATCCCTAAGTGATTATTTATGCATATTTGATAACATGTACAAAAAAACATTATAATAACAACTAACTATCTAGGGAATGACTTATCATTCCTTTATGGATCATACGATCATTTAAAAGTGAATTTTAGAGCTTCATGTATTAAAAATAATAATTTTTTGATATTAATTTATTATAGTATGTGATGAATTGGAAATTAAAGAATGGTAAAAAAGAATGAAATTGATCTTATGAAAAATACATGTGTCATATAAATATATATATTTATATTTATATATAAAAAATTAATTTCACAACTATAGGAAAAAGATTTTGAAAAAAAATCCTATAACCTTTATATAAGATGAATCATATGTTATTTCATATCAAAACATATTTATGGTTTTTTGGTCCCTAACTATGCATTAATAATTTATTTTTATATGATAAATTACATCTATCATTGTCAACAATTATTTAATCATTTCTTAAATGTCCGCATCTTCACATGTACCCAATTTTTTCTTACATATAAACCTCATTAGGTGTTATTTCGTATGAAATTTATACTTCCATTTATATCTTATAAAGTGAGTTTTTTATTAAACCTTTTCATAATTTGGGATTTCAGGAATTTTTTTTCAAATCAAAACCCCATGATTACCGAAATCTTGACTAAATTTCTTGGAAACAATTTAAATAAGGGGTGTAGAATTTAGTACCCAGTGATTTTAAAATTTGAAAATAAACTTAAATAGTGTTCATGAAACAAAATTCCATGTTTATAAGAGAATATAACATTCTAATATAGTATGATATATTTATTTTTAAATAAATTCAATCTCTTTAACATACTGTAATGTACACAACACTGAGTTTGAATGAAATACAATAATATAGTAAAATATTATTATTTATATATTATCATTATATTCTAGCTATTAAATTGGTATGTATGGATAAGAATATATATATATATATATATTAAAATATATTTTTTATGGAAAATTAATATTTACTTATTTATTAGAGAGAAAATTATAACCATTTTAATAAAAAATAAATGATTTCCAAAAAAAATCCATTTTCTAAAAGGTGATATAGTCTCATTTTGAACATATAATTTAAAATTATTTTTTAACTATTTTATATTATTAAATAAAATAAATTATCTATTTTTTCAAATCTACTTGTAAAAATTATCTTAGAAGGAATTTTTGGGATTTTCCTGAAAAGTATATTTTTTTAATGATTAGTGAAAATTATAGAATTTATGTTTAAAACTTAATTTCCTATTGAATTATTTATAAATATAGATTAAATTATATATGGGTTTTAAGTTAAAATTTGTTAAATTATATATCTAGTAGTTCATTTTGGTTCATTATAATAATATTCACATTGAATTTTGATATATATAAATATAAGTAATGTAATATTTTAATGATTTTCTCTTTCAAAACCTGCTTTCTCATCAAATCTGTATGATAAATTTTAAATTAAATTTTTTCAATTTTGATAAAGGAATATGAAAAAATGAATTCCATATTTTTAATCATTATAATTTATATTATTTAACAATTTAAACTTCATTTTTTTCATAATTAATAATAAAAATAATAAAAATTATTTACTACATTTAAGGTAAAAATAGATCTACTAATTGGTTAAAATAAATAGATAAAGTCTAAAATGACCTAAATTTTTTATATAATATATTTTATTTCCATATTTATACCATATAATTTCTAATTCTTTAAAAATTCATTTTTGAGCCTTTTTGGAAAGTGAAAAATGGGGGTACACCATTTTTATCCAAAAATTACAAGTGTGCCACCCACTCTACTCTATTATTCACTCATTAAAACCCATTTGGTTTAGAGAATTCCTAATATTATCACATAAAAAATTATATCTCATAATAATTGAAGCCTTATTTTTGGAATAAACCTATCCTAGAAAGTATTTTGTCTTAAACTAAGGGAGGTTACTTAGATAAGATGTAATGTTCTTAAACGAGGGTTTTTATTTTATTTATTTCTACACCTCCTTATATTACTATTAAAAAATGCTGATATAATAACAAATGTAACATCCATATAATTATATGTTGTTATGTTATGTTCATAACTGACACCCATTCCCACTTCTCGCAAGTGGGTTACAAAATATTTATCAGTTTGTACCGAAAACTACTGCCTCTAGAACCCGTGTAATTTTTTTCTCATTACCACCTTTCACATATGGGTATTGTTTTTCATAGTAGAGTACTCAAGAGGGGGTGAATTTAGTATCTATTAAACTTTTTGTTGGAAAAGTTTTCTTTAAAGGTCCCCCAATTAAATAAATACAGCCCAGTTAATCCAAGTAATACAGTTATGAATGTTTGACTGTTTAAATAACTTTTCATAAGATTGATTACTCCTTAGTAATCTTAATGTCAGTTATTAATATTTCTTATCTCGATATTCTAATAAGGAAATAAAATTATAACTTCATTCCAAGATTAATTATCAAAGAAACATTAGTGATTTCTGAATTGTATAATAAAAAAGATAAAACAAAATTAAAAAACACAGTGGACATAAAACATGTGGTTTAGTCTCAAGAGGAGACCTAATCCACTCCACTTGGTGATCACCCACCACAAAGTAGTTTATATTAATAAACATGATCCACACCCTGGATCGGGGTAAATAAAAGTACATTAGATTTTCTAGGTCACATAACCTCTTCAAAAGTTCTTCAGGGGTATAAACTAATAGGTCACACAAGGACCTCTTCCACACTATTTGTGGTAGTAAACAAGTGTAAAAGGATATGATAGGAAAGATGTCTTGTATACAATATTTTAATGCTGGAGACATTGTGTGTTTTTATAGAGACACACAAACACTACTCGAAAGATAAAAACAATACACAATAGAGAAAAGATTATGAGATAAGGTTACAAGTTATCTGAGTGTTATTCTATGCCGCTATGGACTTCTTAGATGAAGCAGATGCAACAATCAAGTCCACTTCCAAGAAACAGAGTATAGAAAGTCTAATTCTCTCATTCCCAGTTAGATTCGGCTTGTGTTCTTCATGGAGTTGGAATTGTGAAGATGTTCTTGACTCTGATCTATAGTCTCTTAGCTTTTGGATTCGTGAAAGATTCTTGTGTTCTTAAAATGTATTGAGTTGTGTGTGGAGGTTCTTTTCTCAAGAACACTTATGCTTCTTCATTGTCATGCCAATTTGTTTTTGGGTCACAGTTCTCTTTTTATTCTTGGAGTGTATGTTTTTGAGACGACATGATGCATGTATTCTGCACCTCGTACCTAGTACTTTTTTGGTGGCTTGTCTAAGGAGAAATATTAATTACGTTAGTGCATTTAAAAGACTCAAATGTGACTGTGAAAAATTAAATTAATTTCACGACCCGTCCTCGGGGCCCGTGCCGTGACTACCCCAAGCCCGCCTTCCATAGGCCAGGGGCTGGCGACTAGCACCAAGGCGTAAATACCAACAAAAGGGAAGTCATTGACTTTGAAAAGTAAACAATCACCACAGAGTAAGAAAGCGGAAAAGTAAACACTAAGTAAAAACTGTAACAAGCTATGCTGAAAGTAAAAAGGGGATGGAAATACAAGCCCAACTGTAAAGTACAACTGAAAGGGAAAAACAGCAACTGAAAAGAAAAGTTGCAGCGTCAAGACGTCCTCTGGAAGTTCCACCTGAAGGGTGGGTACAGATAGCCTCCACTTCTCCTCGGGTCCACCTGACCGCTCCGAGTACGTCCCGCCTAGTGGTCCACCTCCAGGTACCATCCTGCTCCACACGCCTCCTCCACGATCAGTGTTGTCCGTCGTCTGCATCCAACACAACAAAGTGCGGGCAAAGCTCGTGCAGGGGTGAGTATAAGCTACTCAGTAGGGACCCCGAGACCCCCGAAGGTCTCCCGAAATTCACAAAGGATAAACCACAAAGGAAAGGTGCAATCACAAAGTAACAACCGACCCTGCTTAGGTATATGCCCATACATATACCTATGTCATCAATTCTCATTCGGCTCCAACATCCAAGCCAAAGGACAACCCAGTACACACAGGAAAGAAAAACGTATACCCACACAGGATAGGACAACATAATCCACGAAGGAGAGTAAAAAAAGTAAATCCATGCCGGATAGTTCAACACAATTCACAAAGGAGAGTAACACAAGATTCAGCTCACACAGGTATACTTCTTCGGATGACGATAAAGATGATCACTGATCCATCTAAGTCGTCGGACCCGCAAAGGATCGAAAGGTACTAACCCCCGCAATGACCCACACAGGATCGATAGGTAACTAACCCCCACAAAGACCCACACAACATCTGGCCCACATAGGACCTGTAGGCGCTGGCTCACACAGAACCGCTGAGCGCTGACCCACACAGGATCAGATCCACATAGGATCTGTAGCACTGATCCACGTAGGATCGCTAAGTGCAGTAGTCATCGCAGTCCACTGAGTATCTCTGCACAGTCGTCGTCGCAGTCCACTGAGGATCTCTGCACGATCGTCGCTGAAGTCCACTGAGGATCTCTGCACAGTCTTCACTGTCGAAGTAGCAGTCGCAGCCAGCTCTAGGGTTCCCGCACACAGCAAGCTCGTTTGAGAGGGTCCGCTCCACGAGCCAAGAGGCTGATATATAAACTGACACAAAGTCCGAAGTTAATGTATCCAAAAGTTCTGTATCGTCAACAGTAACTCAACGTCGCAGACGGCGCGTCAATCGGACGCCCGGTCTGAGATTTATTGACTTTTCGTCCCAGGGGCTCGGTTGGTTTTTAAGGCAAAACCAACCCTACCATACTCCACCTACATCCAAACCTCAGGAGAAGTGATCCAAAAGATCCGTCTCACTTAGAGGAATTCAACAAAGTCGACGGCATGTCAATCGGACGTCCGGAGCTCAAGATATGAGCGTTTCCGCTCCGAGGGCCCGGTTGGTTTCGTGCACGAACCAACTCGGCCGAACCCAAAGTAATCCTAAACCTTGATTGTGATATACCTAAACGACCGTCTCGATCCAAGGATCGTGTTTCCGCTGACGGCGCGTCATTCGGAGGCCCGTATCTCAAGTTATGAGCGAAAGACCGAGAACAGTCCGAAGACGGGGGTCTGGGCCCGGGCCGACCCGGGCCGACCCGAACCGGGTCGACCCAACCCGGTACAACTCGGCCGGACCGGGTCCGGCCGGTTCGGCTTGGCTCGGCCGAGCGGCCGAGCAGCGCGGATGCCGCGGGGCGCTGCCCCCGCGGGTTGGAGGAAGCTGCGGCCCTCGAAGGGTCGCGCTGAAGTCAACGGACGCGGCATAGCCGCGTCCCATGTGTGAGGGCCAGACCCGCGTGGCCGTGGGTCCTCTGGCCGCCATCGGCGCCGCCGGTAGCTTCCGCGAGCCACCGGAGTTGCTCCGGTGGTCCGTTTTCCTTCCCGTCTGCGCCATTGTTCCTCCCGGGTTCTTTTCTTCACTGCGGGATCATCAAAACGCCCTTGCGTCACGTTTTTCCGTCGCCTTCCAAATCTGCACAACCACGAAGAACGGCGGAGGGTTGTTAGGCCGTGTTCGTTTGGCCCGCACCCTCCGCGTTAGTTAAAAACAACAGGAGAATTATTCAACACATAAAAACATAACCAAAAAAATTTTAATGAATTAAAATTTTTCTAATTGTTCGGGTTCTTAACTTTTAAAAGAAATGATCATGGGAATATAAAAGGGTATTTCCAAATAAAATCCCTACCTCATCAAGTCGTCGCCCGCAGGTTCTTCGCGGATTTGATCGTCGCGGAAGGAGGGGTTCGTCGCAGAAGGAGGGGATCGTCGCGGTATTCGACGCTGCGTCGACGAACTCTGAGGACCAAGAGACAACTGATTTAATTATAAATAATTAAATCCGTGTGTTGTTATAAACCACAAAGAAGTTTAAAAAGAAACCCAAGATCTCTTACCCCAAGCAGTTGGTGATCGGAGATCGGGGCAGGGAAGAACGTCTCAGATGAAGCGTCATCAAACTCCAAGGGTGATGGCGTTCTTCGCGTTCTTCGTGTTCTTCGTGTTCTTCGCGTTCTTCGCGAAGGAGGATGAAGGAACAAGAATTATATCAAAGCCTCTCAATGTGTAATCCTCCAAATGTCGTGTTGGTCTTATTTTATTATTACACTAACAAATGAAAAAGAGGTAAGTAACGACCCATTAATTCGTAGAATTAATTCAACGAAAGAAACTGCCCATTTAATTCACGAATAAAACCTCCCAATTAAATGGTGCGTTTAGAAATTAAGAAAACGCGTTAGTTGACTTCATAATGACGGGTTTTCGCGGGTGCGTTACTTAGCGGAAAAGAAACGGTGGGGCTCGTGCGGGCCCAACCCCACAAATATCCTACCAAGAGGGTAGGATATTTTTGGATAGCATCCTATTCGGATCAACTCAGCTTAAGACGCTTTAAGTGGCTTCATGTGGCTTTCAAGTGACTTAAGTGAAATAAAATAATGTTTGTCGTACAATTATTTTATTTCTTAACTTTAATCCCAAAAATTAAAAACCACAACCGAGCAAACGCAAATCCAGAAGAGGCGTTTCTAAGCAAGTATTGGCGATGCGATTCCATCGGTGCCCTCAGAATTCGATTCCGATCACCGGTTCAAAATTTAGGAAAACCCTCTCATCCGTTCACTGAACGTACCCGAGCCAAACTTCAGAAAATGATTCCGGGCACACCAGGCCTCGGAATCTGGTGTCGTCAGAGACTGCGTTCTTGTAAAATTCCAAATAAAATTAAGAAAAAAAATTCCTTGAAATTTACAGGTCTTTAAATTACTCCCACCTCATGGATTTACATCCCCGTAAAGATACATCATAAACTAGGGAAACAAATTGGGGTACTGAGCACGCATCTGAGCCTCCCGCTCTCAAGTGCTCTCCTGGAGGTTCCCGTGCATCCATCTGATGCGCACTATAGGAATCGATCGTCCTTGTAGGACCCGCTCCTATTGATCCTCTATCTCCACCGGGACCTCCGCAAAAGTCACCTCATCATCAACGTCTAGCTCCCTATAGTCAATGATGTGCGTCGGGTCATGCGCGTATCTCCTCAGCTGAGATACGTGGAAGACATCGTGCACCCGGTGCAACTGAGGTGGTAGAGCCAGGCGATAAGACACCTCGCCAATCCTGCTGAGGACTTGGAAGGGTCCGATGAAGCATGGAGACAACTTGCCGCCTCAGCCAAATCTCTGTAAACCACGTCGAGGTGAGACACGCAAGAAGACGTGGTCGCTATCCTCGAACTCTAGTGGCCTCCGCCTCCTGTCAGCATAAGACTTCTGCCGGCTCTGAGCTGTCCTCTTCCGCTCCTGGATGACCTGGACCTTCTCTGTCATGGCCCGGACCATCTCTGGTCCCACAAGTGCTGACTCCCCAGGGCCTGTCCATCATAAAGGAGATCTGCAAGGTCTGTCGTACAACGCCTCGTATGGTGCCATCCCGGTGGTGGAGTGGTAGCTGTTGTTGTACGCGAACTCCACCAAGGGTAGGTGATCCTCCCAGCTGCGACCAAAGTCGAGGACACATGTGCGGAGCATGTCCTCGAGAGTCTGAATGGTCCTCTCTGTCTGACCATCCGTCTGAGGGTGAAAGGCGGTGCTCAGACGTTGCCGCATCCCGAACGCCTCCTACAACCCCTTCCAAATCCAAGAAGTAAAACGAGCGTCCCGATCGGAGACGATAGAGGATGGCACACTGTGAAGCCGTAGAATCTCCCGAACATAGAGACGCCCCAAGCTCTCCACTGAGCCCTGCTCTCTAATGGGCAAGAATTGTGCCGACTTGGTGAGTCGGTCTACAATCACCCAAATGGAGTTGTGACCTCTGGAAGTGCGTGGAAGTCTAGTCACTAAGTCCATAGATATCCCGTCCCACTTCCACTCCAGGACCTCCAAGGGCTGTACCAAGCCTGCCGGTACCTGGTGCTCTGCCTTCACCTGCTGGCAGGTGAGGCATCGAGAAACGAACTCTGCCACATCCTTCTTCATGCCCGGCCACCAGTGATGTCGTCTGAGGTCCCGGTACATCTTCTCCACTCCAGGATGTACCGCCAATGGAGAAGTGTGAAACTCTCTCAGCACCTCCTCTCGTAAAGCGACTGGTACCAAGGTACGTCCTCTGAAAAGGACGTCGTGCCCTGCCCCAAGGGAGAAACCATTAGGTGCCTGTCCCGAGGATATCTGTGCACGCCGTGTCTCACAGTCAGTGTCCCCACACTGTGCCTCTCTGACCCGCTGTAGAAGTGGAGGAGAGACTGTGAGAGACTGAAGGAAGGCTTCTCCATCTCTATCCACGAAGGATATCTGCAAGGTGGCTAGCTGCTTTGTCGCCTCCTCAAGTAGCTTAATGCTCATCCTCCTGATGAGGGAATTGGCTACTATGTTCCCCTTACCAGGAGTATATACTATCTCAAAGTCATAGTCTTGGAGGAACTCGAGCCATCACCGCTGTCTCAGGTTCAGGTCCTTCTGAGAGAAGATGTACCTGAGACTCTGGTGGTCAGAAAAGACTGTAAAGCGCTCGCCCATCAGATAGTGCCACCATGTCTTCAGAGCGAAGACCACTGCTGCTAACTCCAGGTCATGGGTAGCGTAGTTCTGCTCATGCGGCCTCAACTGACGTGATCCATAGGAAATCACGGCTAGCTCCTGCATCAGGACACATCCGAGTCCGGTCCCTGATGCATCGCAGTAGACTACGTATCCAACTCCCTCCTTAGGCAACCTCAAGATAGGTGTGCTGGTCAATCTCTACCTCAACTCCTGAAAGCTTTGCTGACATCTGTCTGACCACACAAAGGGTTTCCCCTTCTTAGTCAAATCTGAGAGTGGCACCACAACTCTGGATAAGTCTGTCACAAATCTCCGATAGTATCCATCTAGTCCCAAGAAACTCTACACCTCCGCCATGCTCCTGGGTGGATCTCAAACTAGCACTGCTTCGATCTTTGCGGGATCCACCGCAACTCCCGCCTCAGAAATGATGTGCCCCAAGAAGTGGACCTCACGTAACCAGAACTGGAACTTCAACAGCTTTCCATAAATCTGGTTCTCTCGGAGTGTGTATAGTACAACCCGCAAGTGGTAGGCGTGCTCCTCCTCCGTGGTCGGGTACACCAAAATGCCGTCGATGAAGACCATGACAAATCGATCGAGGTATGTCTGGAAGATCCTATTAATGAGGCTCATGAACACTTTTGGAGCGTTGGTTACGCCGAAAGGCATAACCGAGAACTCATAGTGGCCATACCGACACCTGAAGGCCGTCTTCTGCACGTCCTCGTCTCGAACTCTAAGCTGATGATAGCCTGACCTGAGGTCTATCTTAGAGAACCACCATGCTCCCTTGAGCTAATCGAAGAGTTCATCAATCCTCGGTAGCGGATACTTGTTTCTCATTATCACCTAGTTCAGGCGACGATAGTCGATACACAGTTGCAAGCTCTCATCCTCCTTCTTGGCGAACAAAATCGGGGGAAGCCCAGGGTGAAACACTGGGTCAGATAAACCCCTTGCCTTGCAAGTCCTCCAACTGTACCCGCAGCTCTCGAAGCTCAGCGGGGGCCATCCAATACACTGGAGTGGATATCGGGGCTATCCCGGGGTACAGTTCAATATAAAAGTCTACCTCTCTGCGAGGAGGTAGTCCTGGAACGTCGTCGGGGAAGACGTCCCCATACTGATCCACCACTACAGGAAAACTAGGACTCCGCACGTCAACTGCTCCAAGGATGAGGCTATCCAACTTATGAGTGATGGGTTGTCCTATCCTCTGTGAGAGTCCCTTATATGCTGCAAAGGCTCCCTTCTCACCGGTGAAGGTGAACCTGCTCCCGTCGGTGCGCACACATCGCATCTTGCACCTAATACAGTCAATCTGAGCATGGACTGTAGATAACCAATCCATGCCCAAGATGACGTCGTAAGGCCTCGACGCCGCTACAAGAAGATCCCAACTGAAGCTCTCGCCTACTATAGTAAGCTCACACTACCGGCACTGGTGCGTAATCGTCGAGTCTGCTCCCGTAGGGGTCTCTAGCCGTAAGGATCGAGCCAACGGCTCTGTCGGAATCTCCGAGCTCCGAACAAGGGCAGTGTCTATGAAAGAGTGACTCGCTCCTGTGTCTATAAGAACTGCAGCAAAGGTGGAATAGACACAGATCGTACCTCGAATCATATCTGACGTGCCGTGGTCGTAGGCATCCACTGCCTGGAGCTGTGCCTGTCTCTGCCCGCCAGCTCCCTGTGGTCGGGGCGGACCTCCTGGTGGTGGTGGTGGTAGAGCCTCAAAGCGTCGCACACCACCTGCTGCACGGCCAGCTCCTCTGCCTCGTCCGCCTCCTCCCTGTGGACCGCCACGGTCGACCCTCTGCCTCTGCCTAGGTGGCCCCTCCACCGTCTGCTGCTCCTCGGTACGGCGGGTCGGGCAGTCACGAGCCATGTGGCCCTGCCCACCACACGCGTAGCACTGCCTCCCTCTCGAAAGACTGGCTCCGCGCTGTGTGCCCCGCACTGCGGAGCCAGTGTCCCAAGGTCTGGTCTGCCTGGAGCCCTGATTCATCCATCAACTATCTGCTGCCGAAGACTCCGCTACCTTCCGCCCTACGGTAGGTCTCGCTGCTGAAGTAGACTCATCCAGAAAGCTCTCGATCAGAAGGGATCGCTCGAGCACTCCTGCATGGGTCGGGATGCTGAGGTAGATCAGCGATGCCCTGATCTCGTGTCTCAAACCCTGCTCAAAAGTCTGGGCCCGGATGAAGGGGTCTCGTACAATGTCGGCCAAGTAGTGAGAAAGATCGGTAAACCTCGACGCATACTGGGCGAACATCAAGCTGCCCTGTCGCAGCTGAAGAAGCTCCTGAATGCGCACTGCACAGAGGGTGGCCGGGACGAACTCTGAGCGGAAGAGGCTCTCGAAGTCCGTCCAGATGAGAGAGGCCTCATTTTTCACCTGGAGCCTCAAGCTCCACCATCGTCCTGCTGCTGCGTGCAGTAGGCTCGCCGCAAGGATCACCATGAGATCTGCTGGTGTCCTCACTAGCCTGAAAACTCATACGACCGCCTCTAGCCAGTCCTCAGCTTCCTGTAGGTCCGAATCCCCACGAAACCAGGGTGGTCGCTGGCGCTGGAACTCGTGCAGAGCTCCGAGGCGACGTGCATCGTCAGCGGTCGGTGCTGGAAGCATCAGGGGCTCAGCGGGTAAAGGTACCGCCAATGCCTCTGTTGTCAACGGGCCCTGTACCGAGGCCTCGTCGCTCGGCGGGCTGTCGTCGCGCTCTACTCTCGGAACCCTAGTTGTCTGTCATCGTGGGGCCATCCTGAAAAGGAAGCAAGTGCGCCACGGTGAGAACAGTATACCTGGTGAGCTGATACAAAGTAATCACGAAGAAAACTTGAAAACACTCATGCAATCAATGTTTTCGTGCATTAAGTCAGAAATCAGAAGTCAGGATCCTGGTGTACGGATACGTCAGTCATCGCACCAACACTGGACTCCCTGGACTGATAACCACACCCAATACGCTAAACACTATTGCTTCACATAGAAGAAAGATCAGAGTCTGTGGTAGAACCGACCACCTCTGATACCAATTTGTCACGACCCGTCCATGGGGCTCGTGCCGTGACTACCCCAAGCTCACCTTCCATAGGCCAGGGGCTGGCAACTAGCACCAAGGCGTAAATCCCAACAAAAGAGAAGGAATTGCCTTTGAAAAGTAAACAAGAACCACAGAGTAAGCAAGCGGAAAAGTAAACACTAAGTAAAAACTGTAACAAGCTGTGCTGAAAGTAAAAAGGGGCCGGAAATATAAGCCCAACTGTAAAGTACAAATGAAAGGGAAAAACAGCAACTGAAAAGAAAAGCCGCAGCGTCGAGCCGTCCTCTGGAAGTCCCACCTGATGGGTGGGTACAGATAGCCTCCACTGCTCCTCGAGTCCACCTGACCGCTCCGAGTACGCCCCGCCCAGTGGTCCACCTCCAGGTACCGTCCTGCTCCGCACGCCCCCTCCACGATCAGCGTTATCCGTCGTCTACATCCAACACAACGAAGTGCGGGAAAAGCCTGTGCAGGGGTGAGTATAAGCTACTCAGTAGAGACCCCAAGACCCCCGAAGGTCTCCCGAAATCCACAAAGGATAAACCACAAAGGAAAGGTGCAATCACAAAGTAACAACCGACCCTGCTTAGGTATATGCCCATACATATACCTAAGTCATCAATTTCCGTTCGGCTCCAACATCCGAGCCCAAGAACAACCCAGTACACACAAGAAAGCAAATATTATACCCATACAGGATAGGACAACACAATCCATGAAGGAGAGTAAATAGTAAATCCACACAAGATAGTTCAACACAATCCACAAAGGAGAGTAACACAAGATTAATCTCACACAGGTATACTTCTTCGGATGACGATAAAGATGATCACTGGTCCATCTAAGTCGTCGGACCCACAAAGGATCGAAAGGTACTAACCCCCACAATGACCCACATAGGATCGATAGGTAACTAACCCCCGCAAAGACCCACACAGGATCGGGCCCACACAGGACCTGTAGGCGCTGACTCACCCAGAACCGCTGAGCGCTGACCCACACAGGATCGGATCCACACAGGATCTGTAGCACTAATCCACGTAGGATCGCTGAGTGCAGTAGTCATCACAGTCCATTGAGGATCTCTGCACAGTCGTCGTCGCAGTCCACTAAGGATCTCTGCACGGTCGTCGCTGCAGTCCACTGAGGATCTCTGCACAGTCGTCGCAGTCGAAGTAGTAGTCGCAGCCAACTCTAGGGTTCCCGCACACAGAAAGCTCGTTCGGGAGGGTCCGCTCCACGAGACGAGAGGCTGATACATCAACAGACACAAAGTCCGAATTTGATGTATCCAAAAGTTCCGTATCGTCAACAGGAACTCAACGTCGCAGACGGCGCGTCAATCGGACGCCCGGTCTAAGAGTTATTGGCTTTTTCGTCCCAGGGGCCCGGTTGGTTTTTAAGAGAAAGCCAACCCGACCGTACTCCACCTACGTCCAAACCTCGGGCAGAGTGAGCCAAAAGATCCGTCTCACTTAGAGTAATTCAACAAAGTCGATGCCACGTCAATCGGACATCCGGAGCTCAAGATATGAGTGTTTCCGCTCTGAGGGCCCGGTTGGTTTCGTGCACGAACCAACACAGCTGAACCCAAAGTAATCCGAAACATTGAGTGCAATATACCGAAACGACCGTCTCGATCCAAGGATAGCGTTGCCGCTGACGGCGTGTCATTCGGAGGCCCGTAGCTCATGTTATGAGCAAAAGACCGAGAATAGTCCGAAGATGAGGGTCTGGGCCCGGGCCGACCCGGGCCGACCCCCCCCCCCCCCCCACCCCCTGGGTCGGCCGGACCGGGCCGACCCAAACCGGGTCGACCCAACCCGGTCCAACCAGGCCGGACCCGGTCCGGCCGGTCCGTCTTGGCTCGGCCGAGCGGCCGAGCAGCGCGGATGTCGCGGGGTGCTGCCCCCGCGGGTTGGAGGAAGCCGCGACCCTCAAAGGGCCGCGCTGGTGTCAACGGACGCGGCATAGCCGCGTCCCGTGCGTGAGGGCCGGACCTGCGCGGTCGCGGGTCCGCTAGCCGCCGCCGCCGCAGCTTCAGCCGCAGCGGCCCTGTCTGGCGGCAGCTTCCGCGGGCCACCAGAGTTACTCTGGTGGTCCGTTTTCCTTCTCGTCTGCGCCGTTGTTCCTCCCAGGTTCTGTTCTTCACTGCGGGATCATCAAAACGCCCTTGCGTCACGTTTTTCCGTCGCCCGACAAATTCGCACAACCATGAAGAACGGCGGAGGGTTGTCGGGCCGTGTTCGTTTGGCCCGCACCCTCCGTGTTAGTTAATAACAATGGGAGAATTATTCAACACATGAAAACATAACCAAAACAATTTTAACGAATTAAAATTGTTCTAATTGTCTGGGTTCTTCACTTTTAAAAGAAACGATCATGGGAATATAAAAGGGTGTTTCCAAATAAAATCCCTACCTCCTCAAGTCGTCGCCCGCGGGTTCTTCGCTGATTTGATCGTCACGGAAGGAGGGGTTCGTCGCAGAAAGAGGGGATCGTCGCGTTATTCGGCGCTGCGTCGACGAACTCTGAGGACCAAGAAACAATAAATTTAATTATAAATAATTAAATCTGTGTGTTTTTATAAACCACAAAGAAGTTTAAAAAGAAACCTGAGATCTCTTACCTCAAGTAGTTGGTGATCGGAGATCGGGGTGGGGAAGAACGTCTCGGATGAAGCGTCGTCAAACTCCGAGGGTGACGGCGTTCTTCGCGTTCTTCGCGTTCTTCGCGAAGGAGGATGAAGGCACAAGAATTATTTCAAAGTCTCTCAATGTGTAATCCTCCAAATGTCGTGTTGGTCTTATTTTATTATTACGCCAACAAACAAAAAAGAGCTAAGTAACGACCCATTAATTCGTAGAATTAATTCAACGAAAGAAACTGCCCATTTAATTCATGAATAAAACCACCCAATTAAATGGTGCATTAAGAAATTAAGAAAATGCGTCAGTTGACTTCATAATGACGGGTTTTCGTGGGTGCATTACTTAGTGGAAAAGAAATAGTGGGGCTCGTGCGGGCCCCACCCCACAAATATCCTACCAAGAGGGTAGGATATTTTTGGATAGCATCCTATCCGGATCAACTCAGCTTAAGCCGCTTTAAGTGGATTCAAGTGGCTTCCAAGTGGCTTAAGTGAAATAAAATAAAGTTTGTCATACAATTATTTTATTTCTTAACTTTAAGCCCGAAAATTAAAAACAACATCCGAGCAAACGCAACTCCGGAAGAGGCGTTTCTAAGAAAGTACCGGTGCTGCGATTCCATCAGTGCCCTCAGAATTCGATTTCGGGCACCGGTTCAAAAGTTAGAAAAACCCGCTCGTCCGTTCACTGAACGTACCTGACCCAAACTTCAGAAAATGATTCCGGGCACACCGGGCCTCAGAATCAGGTGCCGTCAGAGACTTCATTCTTGTAAAATTCCAAAGAAAATTAAGAAAAAAAATTCCTTGAAATTTATGGGTCTTTACAATTAAAAACGAAAATATATATTAAAGAATGGTGTCACAGTCTATCTAGAAACAGTGTCACTTGGAAACGATATCACCACAAAACAGTGTTTTCTTCTTTGCCTTTGAGCAGTGAACCAGTTATAATGGAATGGTTGTATAGAGATCAGGAACTGGTAGCACAAATGTGGTATTGGGATCACAGTTTTTGACCCTTTTCCAAACCTCGAAAGGTATCTCAGCAAGGAACTGGTGTCATAGACATCAATAGATCTAAAAATGGTTTCGGTGTATGGATCACGTTGTCTGGTAAAGGTGTCTAGTCTCAATGCCTGTTCATGGTTTCTGGGTCATAGTGTCTGGTTCATGGTGTCTGGGTCATGATGTCTGGTTCACGATGTATGGTCATGGTGTCTAGTCACGGTGTCTGGGTACTTTTCTAGAAAAACATAACCAGTTGTAGACTCACGGTTTCTCAGACCTAGAAAAATATATGTATATAAACTTAAGTAATAATATCCATAGAATGAATTAGACTTAATCATTCATTAGAGAAATCATTATAGACCAAATGTCAATATAGTTTATAATAATAAAACATAATTTATAGAAATTAAGTTCTTGGATAGGCTTATTTAAGGCATAAAGAAACCAATAATCTATACATATGATTTGATACAGATTAAATAGGATTTATAATATTTATAGAATTTATAGGATTTGTGATCATTAAAACATGATTAACACATGGGGAGTCCAATAATCTCCCTCTTTTAGTGGTCACAAATCATATGAGTGATATATCCAACCTTATTGGATGTGTCTCTCCCTTAGATTGTATTTTGAGTTCACATCTCTCCCCCTTTTTTAGTTATCAAAAAGAGTAAAAAATTAAATAAGAGAATAGATAATAAGAGTGTAAAATGAATTATATGGACAAAATGTTTCATTACAATCAGTAAGAAACAAAAATTCAACAATATCCATATAAAAAGATATTAGTCACTTTTTCCTTCATCACAATCTGTCATCTCTTTACCCTTGGAAGTAGCATCACTAGAATTCATAGGAGCATAGGTAGAAGTTGAAGAAGGAAGTGAACCAACTGACAGAGAAGGTAGAGTGAGACCTTCAAAAATAGAAGGGTGAAGGTAGGTGTAGTGGAAGACCATGGATATTTTTGGTCAAGAATAACAGGTCTGATCTGACTCGGATCCTGAGAGATAGACATAGAGGTAGAGGCATGGGAAGTGGATGAGAAGGTAGGCAAACCTAGTCTTAAGGGTGGAGCTAAAGGAACCACAATAGCAGTGCTCTGCACATGAAGATAAAGCCTCAAAAGCTTGATGAGGTCAGAAATAATCTCAATATCATACTACCTCACTTTTTAAATGTCATAGTTTTTCTCCAAGAACTTGTACAAAAAAGGAGTGATATCCTTCAGCTTTTGAACTTGAGTTTTGAAGGAATGAGTTACATGAGGGATTTTCAAATTCTCTAAAAGGTACATGAAATGGTTTGTCATATCATGCTTAGAGAAAATCCAATTGAAGTAAAAAATCCACATTCTTAATAACTTCTTCTTGAGAATCATTTGTAATCTAGGAATGAATTCTCACCAAATCAATAACTCTGTCACTATTCTTGACAACCACATATAGAGACTCTTTGTCAAATCCACTGAGCATAGTCTGAAGTTCTTCCTTAACAGCCGTTCTGAGTAGATTACTATCCAAGGAAGGATGAGATGATTTTTTTAGAGGTATTAGAAGCTGTAATAGCTTAAGTAAGGTACTTTAGTTGATTCAGAACATTCTAGAGACATCCTTTATACTCATCAGTCAACTTTTTAACATCAATAACCAACTCATGCATTTCTTGAAATATTTGATTATTCCTTTCATCCACCTTTTCAACTAAATAAGTTAGGTAAGGTTGAATCAGGGAGGAAAATTCTTATGGAATATGACTACCAACATCCTCAACCAGATGAGCAATAGGTTCTAGTCTTGATTTCATCACTTTTCATATCTTCAACCATACCTCTGAGATTCTTTACTTCATAACTTATCTATTTGTTCTCAACTCTGACTTCTTTAATTTCACGAATCATTTTTGGATGAATATTCCAAATCAACTTTTCTAATAGAAGGGTGGAATATCTTTCACTCATGTTTTTCACAGGAGAAAGTTGAGTGTTCAGTAGATTTTCAAGTCCAGCCAACATATTAGCTTAAAGGGATTTAAAATAATCCTTACTCCCCAATGTGGATGGTTCTTGTGAAGGTTCGGGGATAGGATCTGAGATAGGCTCAAGTTCTTTTATAGAGATAATATCAGAGAGTGATTTCAATTGAAATATAGTAGAGAGGTCTATACCATAAGTTTAGTCTTCTTGGGAATCATTCACATCAAAATATCTAAGGAATTTATACCATGTATCCACAGATCTTGAATCAACTAAATTTGGCACTTCAACACTTTCCAGATTTGGGTGATGCTCCCCCTCAACATGTGAATCATTCTCAGGGCTAAGTGATTTAGTTCTTTGATCCACTTCTAGGATTTCATCCCTAATATCCTCACCCATTTCTTTTCTAGACAATTAAAAAACTTGCATCATTATTTCTTCAGAATATGGGATAAACTCAAGAACAGCTTTTTCCTCTAGGTGATCCTCAAGATGAGATTCTTTCTCAAGAGAAATATATTCTTTTAAATGCTCTTCTAGAATAGCCTTTTCACATACATTATCAATATATTATTCTATAGAAGAAGGATCTTATTAAAGACCAATATTCTCTTCTGAACCATGTATTTCCTTCTCAGTTATGTCGTGGGGGAATGGTTCACTGTCTTTATCATCCAGGATAGTTTTTTCTATAGGTGAAACATCCTCTTATTCTTCTTCCTCATCAGAATAATCAACAACTTCATCTGGTTCCAAACCAGGATCATAAATGTCTTTAGGTCTTGAAGAACGCACAATCCAGATAGACTTTAAATAGACCCTATCATTATCCTCTAACCATGCTTTTCTCCATATATTCCAACTAATTTTTATTATTTTGATAGTAGCTTTTGAGATAAAAAATTTATAGTCCTTAATGACATCTTCATCTGGTCCAACCAACCCTTTTGCATGAAGCATAGTTGAGATTATCCTTATGTAGAATAAGGAGGTTGACTTGGAGGATTTCTTTATCAACTCACACATATGTATTATGACATAATTATATTGTTTAATCTTGTTTCCATTCTACATAATATGTAAAAAAATACATCTTGATACTTGAGTGTAGCAAAATCACCTTTTCTAGGGCTAATAAGATTCTGAAAAAAAATTAACAAAAGTCTGGTTTCCCCATCTTACTCAGCAGTAATAGCTCTTTTCTTTGTTTCATTTCCAGTCAATCTTCCCAAGGCTTCTTCTAAAACAAATATCACACATGGAGATGGAGGAACTCTCTGGTAGTCCTCAAAAATACCCTCATGTGGTATCCTTAGGCATGTAACCCATCACCTTGATAAAAAGGTACATATTTTCCCATTGATCCAGCTTCTTAGAAGTCTATGATGATTAGAATTTCATTTTGGACATTAAAATAAGGTTTTAGAGAGAGATAAATGTTGAAGGATTTTTTATGGTTTGGGAGAGAAGAGAGCTTGGGTGAATAAATGAGTGAAACTTCTTTCGTTTTTATCATTTAGGGATGTCAAGCGTCAAAAAATAAAAATCACGAGAAAGTATAAGAATAAAATAATCAATTACCACGATGCAGGTTCTAATAGGTACATAAAATGAAAAAGTGCCTTTATGGTGAGACTGTAATAGACATTCACAATGAGACCGTAACAGGTTTTCACGGTTAGACTGTAATGGGTTTTCACGGTTAGATGTTTACTATGTGATTTTTAAATTGTACGAACGTATTGTTTGAGATAGTAATTATCAGATAGTAACCGAGAGGTAATAATTGTGAGACTGTAAACATGAAATAGTATGTAGTGAAATAGTATGTTGTGAAATATTAAGCTGTGAAATAGTTAGTTGTGAAGTAGTAAGATGTGAAATAGTAAGCAGTGAAACAGTACACTTACTACTTATGATTTATCATTACCAATTCATGTATGATGTAATCTATTATTATATAATTTAATGGTTTGGTAAATATATCAGCGAGATGATATTTAGTACCATTGAATTCCAAAGTGATATCACGTTTTTGATAATGATCTCTCAATAAATGATGTCTTACATCAATATGTTTTTTCTGAGAGTGTGAAACAGGATTTTTTGAGATATTAATAGAACTTTTATTATCACAATTTAAAGGTATATTCTTAAATTGATATCCATAATCCATTCATGTGTATTTTATCCATGAAATTTTTCCACAACGACTATAAGATGTTATGTTCTTAGCTTCGGTTGTAGATAATACAACATAGTTTTGTTTCTTACTACGCCATGATACTAGTGGCTTACCTAAAAAGTGACATGTTCTAGAGGCTCTTTTTCTATATAACTTACGACCACCTAAGTCAGCATCAAAATAACTAACTAACTCAATGTATTGTCTTCTGGGATAGAATAGTCCTAGATTGGGTGTATGCTTGAGGTATTTGAAAATTATCTTCACATCATTTAAAAGTGATTCCTTATGGTTCTCTTGAAAAAGAGAACACAAAAATACACTAAACATAATGTCAGGTCGGCTATTATTTAGGTAAATTAGGCTTCCAATCATTCCTGTATAAGTGGTTTGATCAACATATTTTGCAACTTCATCAAGATCCAACTTACAAGTAGCACTCATTGGATTTTTGCTACTTTTAGTGATATCCAGGCCAAAAAGTTTTAGAATATCTCTAGTATATTTTCTTTGATTTAAAATAATACCATCATTATTTTGAAATATTTGAAATCCAAGAAATAATTTTAGTTCACCCATTAAACTCATTACAAATTAATTTTTCATCATTTTAGAAAATTCAATACATAATGAATTTTTTTAAGATCCAAAGATAATGTCATATACATAAATTGGAACCACTAAAACATCATTGGAAATTTGTTTTATAAAAAGGTTAAGATCATCCGTTCCTTTTGTAAAACCTTTTGAAATAATAAAAGTACTTAATCTATCATAGTAAGATCTTGGTGGTTGTTTTAAACCATATAAAGCTTTTGATAATTTAAATAAATGATTTGGAAAATCGGAATTTGTAAAACTAGTGGTTGCTCAACAAATAAATCCTCAGCTATATACCCATTTTGGATTGCACTCTTTATGACAACCCTGCTTTTTATTACAACTTAAACATGCTTTATTACATAAAACTTCACTTGATACAACAAAGAAGATCAAGAGGTTTAGTGTCTTTGGGGCTTAGGATCATTACATAAAAACTTTAAACTTGAAATACAACATCCTTATTGAAAACTTCCTTTACATGACCACTACATTCCTTCGTACTTAGCATTGCATGGGATAACCTGAGGACATGCATAAGAAAAGGGTGAGCTATAAAGCCCAGTAAGGGAGTACATAATGAATAACATGAGGAGTACAATACATGTTAGGCAATAGGCATATCAATATAGCATAAGAGAGACATGAACATAAAGGCATGATAAAGCATGATAATCATAACATGGAAATGTGGCAACAACACTTAACATTGAATTAGCATGAGCCAAGGCTCATTGCACATGGAGCATGAGTAAACCCTCATTGCACTTGAAGCACGAGTAAACCCTCGTTGCACTTGAATTAGCATGAGTAAACACTCATTTCACATGACGTATCATGATACTATACTTTACCTAATGCATTGGAGCGCTATAAAGGGTGCACCCTTCTTAAACATTTCATTTCATGCATAAGTGTGCCACATGAATCATAAAACACGGATTCATAAAACATAATCATTTATTCCACGATAAAGGAATGTGGAATTCATACATGAAACATTATAATCAATAAGTAAATGTGCATAAAGGTGAATACCCTTGATGGATAAATGGGCATGGTATTCACTACACAATGATATTGGCTTAGAAAATCGATGTGATTTCGGCAGCGTAACGGCGTGACATAAGAATTAATAAAAAGATTTGATGAGAGAGAAAGGGGTTCCTCATCATATTTACATGTAATGGACAGTAATAAGGTCATATAGATACATGTCCCAACAATTGAAAAGGAATTTAGATTCATGATACAAAAGTATTGCTTGAATATAAAAGAGGAGAAAAAGGTTCCTTTCAGAATTTCGGCATAGTAATGGGTGTACATGGGAGGCATTTAATGAGAGAGAAAGGGGTCTCCCATCATTCCAACAATAAGAGGGCAGTATGGGAGAGGTGCGAAACCATACCCCAACATTCATAAATGAAATTAAAAGGGCAATACAACTTAAAGAAAATTGACAAAAATGAGAAAGGAAGAAAAACCCTTACTTGGAAGTGTGCTTCCAAAGGCTAGAGAGAGGCTTGTGAGAGGCTTCTTGGGAGCTTGGGGCACCTTGAGAGGATTCTAGAGAGAGTAGGGAATAGGTTTAACGAACTTCAAGGGCTTTGAGTGAGGAGTTAGTGGGAGCTTGGGTGGGTTTATATAGGAAAGGTGAGAGAATTCTTTATTATTTAGGTTTGGAACCCCTTATATTAAAATAATCCAAACCACAAACCATCCCATGGTATTTTCCCATGGTTTCTGGAAAAGGAAAGAGGAAAACAATATTTTACAAGTCCAATGTCCGAACTTATTAAAAAATTAGGGTTTCTTATGTGGAGGTGAGTCACACTCCCATGGAAATTAATTTAAAAAGGCAAAGTGTTGAATAAGTCTTGAGGGCTCCATTAATGCTTTGAAAAGTGAGTCAAACAAACCCAAAACCTCATTATTTTAATGATAAAACACATATTGTCCTAACATAAGGATTATGGTATTTTATTACATCACTATTGGGTCATTATGATGTCATAAAACACATTATATATTTAAATGGTATTTAATTTTTACCCAAAAATTTGACTGTCTCAGAAAATTATGAAAAATTCACCGTTGGATAATTTCGACGTCCTGATTCCAAAAATAATATTTATTTTATCTAAATAATTTTCTAAATATGTGAATTTTCACTTTTAAAATAAAAAACGACATTTATAAAAAATTCACGGGTTTTGACAGAAATGGCTTTCAAACCTTAATAAAAATTTTAATTGCATTCATAAAATTATAAGATCATTTATATTTAATAAAAATTAATTTAATATTAATAATAATATTTTATTAAAATATTATTTAATTCAAAAATCCTTTAATTTAAAAAAATATAATTCTTAATTAAATAATAACTAAAAACATCATTTGTACTTTAAAAACTAATTACAATGCATCAAAAATGACTAGAAATTATATTCATTATTATATACAAAAATAATGTACATGAACATGGTGCTACTTATTTGTTACATAACCCCTTAAAATAGCCGCATAAGACCTAAGGGTAAGGTGTGCGATGGTGACAGACTCTTGGGGTTGCTCGGATAACATTGCTCGAGTGGTAATCTCTATCAACTTCCATTTTTCCCGTAGACGATCACGTTCGAGCTTGACTTGATGAAGCTCAGCTTGGGCTTGGTGAAGGGCAAAGCCCAAAGACGCCACCTCCTTTCCGAGCTCCGACAAATGGGCTTCGTAAGGGGCAATTCTACTGGATGAGGCCATCGCTTCCTTTGTCTGAGTAGAAAATTGGTTCGTTAAAGCCTTATATTTAAACTACCCAGATGATCACTGATCAACGGCTATAAAAGTAACGGTCACAAATCTTAACATTAAACTAAAGAAGTTGACATCTTATAAAAACATAAAGAAACATTTAACTGGATCAAGAGGGATTTTTCCATTAATGAAATTTTGGGTCGTTACAACATTCCCCCCTTAAGAAATTTCGTCCTCGAAATTTTCCTTTTCCCACACTAAAACAAATGTGGGTAACTTAGCTTCATCATATCCTCCGACTCCCAAGTTGCTTCTTCAAACTTTTGGTTTCTCCACAACACCTTGACGAGGGGCATTGTCTTATTTCGTAGAACTTTTTCTCTACGATCCATGATCTTTACTGGTTGCTCCTCATAAGAAAGATCGTCTTCTAATTGTACCACCTCAGAAGAGAGTACATGTGAAGGGTCTGGTATGTACTTCCTTAAGTGGGATACATGGAAGACATCATGCACCTTGGCCATAGTAGGTGGAAGTGCTAGTCGATAGGCCACAACCCCAACACGATCAAGAATCTCGAAGGGGCCGATGTACCTTGGACTTAACTTACCTTTCTTTCCAAACCTCATGACCTTCTTCCACGGAGATATGCGTAAAAACATCATGTCTCCGACTTTAAACTCAAGGTCTCGTCGACGATTATCTGCATAACTCTTCTATCGACTTTGGGCTGCCTTGATATGCTGCTGAATGGTTTTCACCTTCTCCACCATTTCTTCGACCATTTCTGGTCCAAGCAGCTTACGTTCACCAACCTCATCCCAACATGCCGGTGTTCTACACCTTTTCCCATACAGGGCTTCATATGGTGCCATTTGGATGCTTGAGTGGAAACTATTATTATAAGAGAACTCAACTAGAGGAAGATGTTGATCCCATCCTCCTTTAAAGTCCATTGAGCACCCTCTCAACATATCCTCAAGTGTTTGGATAGTCCGCTCGGATTGGCCATCAGTTTGAGGATGATAGGCCGTACTGAAGTTCAGTTCAGTATTCAGAGCATGTTGAAGACTCTTCCAAAACTTAGAGGTAAATCTTGGATCTCGGTCAGACACAATAGATAGTGGTACTCCATGCAACCGTACCACTTCCCTGATATATATCCGTGCCAGTTGATCCAAATAGAAATCCTCTCGAATAGCAATGAAGTGTGCAGTCTTTGTAAGATGATCCACAATAACCCAGATTGCATTGTTTGTTTTGGATGTCCTTGGAAGTCCAGTGACGAAGTCCATGGTGATGTTCTCTCATTTCCATTCTGGTATGGGCAATGGTTGCATCATCCCCTTAGACTTCTGCCTCTCTGCCTTCACTTGCAGACACACCAGGCACTTTGATGTATATTCGGCGATCTCCTTCTTCATATTATCCCACCAAAAGTTTTCTCGGAGATCTAGATACATCTTTGTGCTCCCTGGGTGAATAGAGAAATTTGAACTATGTGCATCATCCAAAAGTTCCTTCTTCAGCTCCGAACTTGATGGGACACATAGTCTTTTCCCAAACCGCACAATTCCTTCTTCATTAACATTAAACTCTGAGGATTTTCCCTTTTTGATAGCTTCCACTTTTTCTTGGATTCTCGCATCATCCTTTTGAGCATCCTTTAATCTTTCCAAAAGAGATGGTTGAGCAATCATTTGTGAAAGGATTGATGATGTTCCCTTCTTTATGATTCCCACGTCCATCTTCATCAAGTCTAAGAAGATTGGATCCTTCTCAATTCTCATCATTGATAGAATTGCTGGATCCTTTCTACTTAGGGCATCTGCCACCTTGTTCGCCTTCCCAGGGTGGTAATGTATTGAACATTCATAATCCTTTATGAGCTCTATCCATCTTCTCTGGCGCATATTAAGCTCTTTCTGTGTGAATATATATTTAAGACTCTTGTGGTCAGTATATATCTCACATTTCTCTCCATAGAGATAATGCCGCCAGATTTTCAAGGCAAAGATCACCGCCGCCAACTCCAGATCATGCGTTGGATAGTTTCACTCATGGATTTTCAACTGTCTTGAGGCATAGGATATAACTTTATCATTCTGCATCAGCACACATCCTAAGCCCTTCTTCGAAGCATCACTGAATACCACAAAAGCTCCCCACTTGTGGGTAAAGTGAGCACAGGTGCAGTGATAAGCCTCCTTTTCAACTCCTTGAAGCTTTCTTCGCATTCATCACTCCAAGAAAACTTTACTCCCTTTCGAGTTAGCTTGGTAAGAGGGTTGGACAATCGTGAGAAGTTTCTCACAAATCGTCGATAATATCCAGCTAACCCCAAGAAGCTAAGGATATCAGTTACCGATGTTGGCCTCGGCCATCCCTCAATTGCATCTGTTTTGGAGGGGTCCACAGATATCCCATTGCTTGTGATGATATGGCCCAAGAATGAGACCTCCTTCAACCAGAACTCACACTTGCTGTACTTGGCATAGAGCTTCTCCTTGCGCAAAGTCTCCAGTACAGTTCTTAAATGCTCCTCATGGTCCTCCTTGGTTTTGGAGTATATTATAATATCATCTACAAAGACTACCACAAATTTATCTAGGTAATCTCTAAAGACTCTATTCATCAAGTCCATTAATATTGCTGGAGCATTGGTGAGTCCAAAAGGCATTACTATGAATTCATAGTGCCCGTACCTTGTGCGAAAAGCAGTCTTGGGGATATCTTCCTTCTTCACCCTTACTTGATAATATCCCGACCGCAAGTCGACCTTGGAGAAGTATTGTGCTCCACGCAGCTGATCAAACAAGTCATCGATTCTTGGGAGATGATACTTGTTCTTTATCGTGATTTTGTTAAGTTCACGATAATCGATGCAAAGCCGCATTGACCCATCCTTCTTCTTGACGAAGAGGACTGGTGCACCCCATGGTGATGCACTTGGGCGTATAAACCCTTTATCTAGATTCTCCTGTAGTTGTTTCTTCAGTTCTTCAAGCTCAACCACAGCCATTCTATATGGAGTCTTGGATATTGGTAGTGCCCCAGGTATAAGTTCAATTGAGAACTCAACATCTCTTCTTCGAGGAAGACCAGGAAGTTCCTCGGGAAATACTTCAGCAAATTCCCTCACAATAGGCATTTCTTCAAGGGTGGTTTCTTCCTTGGACTCAATCATCTGAGCCAGATATGCGTGCTCATAAGGCAGTAATATCCATGCTTGAGATGATGGAGCTAAAGGAGATTCATCTTCCTCCTGACACTTGTAAAGAATCGGGGGTCGATTCTCCATAGGGAGTGTGATTTCCCTCTCCCGAAAATTTATGTTGGCTCTATATAAGGAAAGCCAATCCATGCCAAGAATTGCATCAAATTCCACCAAAGGGAGTATGACGAGGTTCTCCGGGAAATTCAATCCACAGATTATAACAGGGGAGGACTTATACTCATGGGATGCAATGATTGCCCCATTTTCTGTACTCACCGACATCTTTACTTCCATGATTTGTGGTGGTGCAGGGATTGTTCTACTAAACTTTTGAGATATAAAATAATGCGTAGAACCTGAATCAAAAAGTACGTTCGCTATTCTTGAATGAATAACTAGCGTACCTGTCACCACTTCGTTGTCGGGGTTCACTTCGGCAGAAGTGATGGCAAAATCTCTTCCTTGCTGTCTTGGAGGTTGTTGATTGCCTCCGATAACCCTTGGATTAGGGCACTGATTCGCAAAATGACCTGGTTCTTTGCATTTGAAGCATTGAACAACGCGTTGAGGTTCGAACGGAGTGTTCCTCCCCTCCGTCGCAGCCGCGGGTCCTTCTTGCTGACAGTTAACAGCTAGGTGCCCTTCTCTTCCACACTTGAAGCATTTTCTTGTCCCCCTAAGGAAATTTCCAGGGTTCTTTTTTCCACACTTTTGGCAAGTGGGGTGCTGGAATTTCTTAGCACCATTGGATTTATCCATAGGACCACCAGCATTGAAGTCCACCTTCCGCTTCTTGTCCCCATGATACCCCTGTGATTCTCCGATCTCCATTTCAACCTTGAGGGCACATCGGACAATTTCCTCATAGCTGTCGAAGTCACGGATCGCTAATGCTTTCCGCAAGCTAGGCTTCAGCCCACCAAAGAAGCGGTCAACCTTGCATTTGGGGGTAACGACAAAGACGGAAGCGTATCGTTCAAGCCTTGTGAAGTTTGCCTCGTACGCTCCCATAGATTCCTCATCTTTCTGATTGAGGGAAAGGAAGTCCCTTTCCATCTTAAGACGGAGGGTGCGTGGAAAATATTTATCGAAAAACATCTTCCGGAATACCTTCCATTCCAAAGCCTCGGTCTCCTCCTCAGGCTTCGTATTTTTGATCAATGTCCACCATTGATCAGCTTCACCCTCCATACGATAAGCCGCCAGGAGAACCTTCACTTTTTAAGAGCATTGGAGGATGGAGAATATCTTTTCAATGGAGTTGATCCATTGTTCAGCAATCGTGGGATCGGATGATCCACTAAAAGTAGGAGGCCTTTGTCTCATGAAGCTTTCAATAGCGACGTGTTCTTTCTTAGGGGGGGTTGAACGTTCCTCTTGACCAGTGTTTCTATTCAAAACTTGAGTTAGCTGAGAGAGAAGCGTGACAAAGTTCGCGATTCCCGCTCCCATTGGATTGGGAATCTCATAAGTATAATCATCACACTGATCTTCACAACGGTTGTTAGCCCGAGTTCTCCTATTACCGGCCATTGGCTGGAATAAAAGGAAAGTTAGGGGTAACACATAAAGGGTAATCCAAATACAAAAGTTGATGACTTATAAATAAACTTTAATCTCTTTAACTCATGAGTCTATAGGATTCAATCCAGGATTTTCATGATCTTCCTTCTAACATATATTCTTAGGGGCATTTTCCCTTAATAAGGGTTCATACTAAGATTGTGAATTTATCAAAACATATCCCCCGGGAGTGTCGTAACCAAGAGTGCAGCAAGGCCTGTTGTCGTGCACTAGTTCCCGTTCGAGTCTAGCTCAAAGCGGTGTTTTCGGGTTTTACCCCTAGGATACATCTGTGCCAGAGCCGCCTCTACCTGCTCGTATCCAGACAGGGATGTATTTTTTTGATAAACCACTTACTTAGTATTTACCAAAACTTAGGGATGTTTTTATTATGATTAGTCTTGTATCTAAGGCTTTACTAGGGTTTCCTAATCCCAAAAATAACTAAACCTATCCTCTGATACCAACTATGACAACCCTGCTTTTTATTACAACTTAAACATGCTTTATTACATAAAACTTCACTTGATACAACAAAGAAGATCGAGAGGTTTAGTGTCTTTGGGGCTTAGGATCATTACATAAAAACTTTAAACTTGAAATACAACATCCTTATTGAAAACTTCCTTTACATGACCACTACATTCCTTCGTACTTAGCATTGCATGGGATAACCTGAGGACATGCATAAGAAAAGGGTGAGCTATAAAGCCCAATAAAGGAGTACATAATGAATAACATGAGGAGTACAATACATGTTAGGAAATAGGCATATCAATAGATCATAATAGAGACATGAACATAAAGTCATGATAAAGCATGATAATCATAACATGGAAATGTGGCAACAACACTTAACATTGAATTAGCATGAGCCAAGGCTCATTGCACATGGAGCATGAGTAAACCCTCATTGCACTTGAAGCACGAGTAAACCCTCGTTGCACTTGAATTAGCATGAGTAAACACTCATTTCACATGACGTATCATGATACTATACTTTACCCAATGCATTGGAGCGCTATAAAGGGCGCACCCTTCTTAAACATTTCATTTCATGCATAAGTGTGCCACATGAATCATAAAACATGGATTCATAAAACACAATCATTTATTCCACGATAAAGGAATGTGGAATTCATACATGAAACATTATAATCAATAAGTAAATGTGCATAAAGTTGAATACCCTTGATGGAGAAATGGGCACGGTATTCACTACACAATGATATTGGCTTAGAAAATCGGTGTGATTTCGGCAGCGTAACGGCGTGACATAAGAATTAATAAAAAGAGTTGATGAGAGAGAAAGGGGTTCCTCATCATATTTACATGTAATGGACAGTAATAAGGTCATATAGATACATGTCCCAACAATTGAAAAGGAATTTAGATTCATGATACAAAAGTATTGCTTGAATATAAAAGAGGAGAAAAAGGTTCCTTTCGGAATTTCGGCATAGTAACGGGTGTACATGGGAGGCATTTAATGAGAGAGAAAGGGGTCTCCCATCATTCAAACAATAAGAGGGAAGTATGGGAGAGGTGCGAAACCATACCCCAACATTCATAAATGAAATTAAAAGGGCAATACAACTTAAAGAAAATTGACAAAAATGAGAAAGGAAGAAAAACCCTTACTTGGAAGTGTGCTTCCAAAGGCTAGAGAGAGGCTTGTGAGAGGCTTCTTGGGAGATTGGGGCACCTTTAGAGGATTCTAGAGAGAGTAGGGCAGAGGTTGAACGAACTTCAAGGGCATTGAATGATGAGGAAGTGGGAGCTTGGGTGGGTTTATATAGGAAAGGTGAGAGAATTCTTTATTATTTAGGTTTGGGACCCCTTATATTAAAATAATCCAAACCACAAACCATCCCATGGTATTTGCCCATGGTTTCTGGAAAAGGAAAGAGGAAAACAATATTTTACAAGGCCAAGGTCCGAACGTATTAAAAAATTAGGGTTGCTTATGTGGAGGTGAGTCACACTCCCATGGAAATTAATTTAAAAAGGCAAAGTGTTGAATAAGTCTTGAGGGCTCCATTAATGCTTTGAAAAGTGAGTCAAACAAACCCAAAAACTCATTATTTTAATGATAAAACACATATTGGCCGAACATAAGGATTATGGTATTTTATTACATCACTATTGGGTCATTATGATGTCATAAAACACATTATATATTTAAATGGTATTTAATTTTTACCCAAAAATTTGACTGTCTCAGAAAATTATGAAAAATTCACCGTTGGATAATTTCGACGTCCTGATTCCAAAAATAATATTTATTTTATCTAAATAATTTTCTAAATATGTGAATTTTCACTTTTAAAATAAAACCGACATTTATAAAAAATTCACGGGTTTGGACAGAAATGGCTTTCAAACCTTAATAAAAATTTTAATTGCATTCATAAAATTATAAGATCATTTATATTTAATAAAAATTAATTTAATATTAATAATAATATTTTATTAAAATATTATTTAATTCAAAAATCCTTTAATTTAATAAAATATAATTCTTAATTAAATAATAACTAAAAACATCATTTGTACTTTAAAAACTAATTACAATGCATCAAAAATGACTAGAAATTATATTCATTATTATATACAAAAATAATTTACATGAACATGGTGCTAATTATTTGTTACATAACCCCTTAAAATAGCCGCATAAGACCTAAGGGTAAGGTGTGCGATGGTGACAGACTCTTGGGGTTGCTCGGATAACATTGCTCGAGTGGTAATCTCTATCAACTTCCATTTTTCCCGTAGACGATCACGTTCGAGCTTGACTTGATGAAGCTCAGCTTGGGCTTGGTCAAGGGCAAAGCCCAAAGACGCCACCTCCTTTCCGAGCTCCGATAAATGGGCTTCGTAAGGGGCAATTCTACTGGATGAGGTCATCGCTTCCTTTGTCTGAGTAGAAAATTGGTTCGTTAAAGCCTTATATTTAAACTACCCAGATGATCACTGCTCAACGACTATAAAAGTAACGGTCACAAATCTTAACGTTAAACTAAAGAAGTTGACATCTTATAAAAACATAAAGAAACATTTAACTGGATCAAGAGGGATTTTTCCATTAATGAAATTTTGGGTCGTTACACTCTTAACATCCATTTTATATAGTTTAAAATTCAGATGTGCGGCATAAGCAAGCAAAATTATGATGGCTTCAAGTCTAGATACTGGTGAAAAGGTTTCCTTATAGTAAATTCATTCTTCTTGACTATATCCTTGTGAAACCAATCTAGCCTTGTTTATAAATATGTTACCAGACTCATATACTTTATTTTTAAACACCAACTTATTTCTTATTGTAAATGTGTCTTTAAGAATACCAACACGTTTCTAAACGTTGTTTCTTTCAAACTGATTATGTTCTTCTTGCATAACCATCACCCAAAATTAATCATTGATAGCATCATTAATGTTTTTATGTTCATGTTGTGACAAGAAGACTTGATGTTCAAATATATTTCAAAGAGAAGCTCTTGGTTTAGTTTCTTTAACTAAATCTCCTACAACAACATCTAAAGGATGGTTCTTAAGAGTTCTAACAACTCTAGAAAAATAAGAACTAGTGACTTCAAGTTATTCAACAGTTTTAGGTTCATTATGACTTAATTCTAAATAATTTATAGAACTAGAAGTTTTCACATATTCTATTGCAGGATGGTTAGAGGATTTTGAATTGATTTCCATATTTGACACATCATCCTCTAGGTTCTAAAGAGTGGTCTTATGCTCTTGTGATACGTTTCATCAAATTTGACATGGATAAATTATTCCAAACATTTAGTTCTTTTGTTAAACACACCATAGGATTTACTAGATATTGAACATCCTAGAAAGATTCCTTCATCACTCTTGGATGAAAATTTATAAAGATTCTCCTTGGTATTAAGAATATAGACTTTTCAACCAGAATCTTTGAAGTAGCTTACTTTGGGATTTCTATTGTTTCATAACTCATATGGAGTTCTTTTAAAAATGGGTCTAATCAAAACTCAATTAATAATATAGATTACTGTATTTATAGATTCATCCCAAAAATAAATAGGTATGTCATATTCACTAAACTTGGTTCTAGTAATATTAATGAAAGTTTCTATTTCTTCTTTCTATAACTCCATTTTGTTGAGCTGTTCTAGGGGAAAATAAATTATGACTATATCCATTTTTAGAAAAAAAATATTTGAACTCTTGATTTTCAAACTCACGGCCCTGATCACTTCTTAATGATTTAATTCTAAGTCCACTGTGATTTTCTATAGTTTTTTCATATTTGGTAAAATGAGAGCAGGCTTCACTTTTGTGAGCCAAAAATAAAGTCCAAGTATATTTAGAAAATTCATTTACAAGAACATAAACATAGTGATTCCCATTTAAACTAGAAACTCTAGATGGTACAAACAAATCCATGTGAACCAATTCGAGTGGTTGAGAGGTTGAGAAGTTGACACTTCTTTCTTTGGTTTGAAGAAAATTTTGTGTTGCTTTCCCTTTTGACAAAGATTACAACTTTATCATTAAGAAACTCATGTTTGGGTAGGTCTTTGACTAAACTCTTTCTAGTTAGTTTTTAGGGGTGTGAATATTATAGTGTCCTAGTCTCCTATGCCAAAGCCAATACACTTTGTGAAATACACTTAAACATGACTCGTTTTGAGAAACTAATGAATATAAGTTATTAGATTATACATTTTTTTTCTTAATGCTGAAAACACTAATTTATTTTTAGAAATGAAAACATTCCAACTATCATTTTTAAATATAACATGAAAACCATCACCACATAATTTTTAAATACTACGTAGATTATATTTCAATCAATCAAAGAAAAGTACATGGGAGAATAAAACTGAGTTAGTGTTACCAATTTGGCCAAGGAAAATGATTTTTTCTTTGGCATTGTCACTAAAGGTGACATATCCACCATCAATTTTTATTAAATTATTGAAGCATGAATAATCTCCAGTCATGTGTCTTGAACACAAACTATCCATGTACCATAATATTTTATAGGAGCTCTTTAAGATACATATATACAATGTAGTCAAATAAAAACAGATTTTGGTACCCATATTTGTTTGTGTCTATTAATATTAGTGACTAGTGATTTAGGAACACCTATCTTCCTCATAGGTTCCCTCTAAGCATTATGTAAATTTCTTTAATGATAAACTCAATTTGGACCAGAAAATATTGAAATAGTAGATAATGTATCATAAATTGAACTAGTTTAATGTTTTCCAGAATTATGAGTAAACATGTGTGTCCTAGACATAGAAACAAAACTAGTTCTTCCAAAATTTCTTTTACCAGGTTGATAGCCAATACCATTAGTATATTTAGGAGAAATCTGTTTACCTAGAATTTGTACCAAAGTATATTTACGATAAGTAAACCTTTCAAGATAATTTACCAATTGATCATTAGATAGCTTTATTTCATTGTTTTCTTTGAGTAATTGAGCATTTTTTTCCATTTCTATAGTAAGTTCAGATTTAACAGTTAAGGTAAGAGAATTTTGTTTCTTTAAATATTTTCATTTATCATTTAGTTCATTAAATATCTCTTTAAGAATATTATAGTACTCAAAAATTTCTTCATTAGACATAGTTTGATAATCAATTTCATCTCCATAATAATAGGAATTGTGTACAAGAGATTCTAGTGTTACATTATATGTGTTTGGCATAAAACACATATTGTATTTGTTTTTATGTTCCTCATGTGATGATTCTGATTCACATAAACTATCCTCAGAAGCACTCCTGGTTGTTTTCATTCCCTTTTTATAATTTCTATCTTTGTCCTCATATTTCTTTTTGTAATTGATCTTGAGAAATTAAACCTTTACATGTCCCTTTCACTTACATTCATAGCATACTATCTCATTTGACTTGTAACTTCTTTTCCAATCATTCCTCCATCTTCCTTTTTATCATATCTTTCATTGATTTTAGGATTTCAATAAACTTATTATTTTTATTAAATCTCTTAATCCTTCTAGAAAATTGAGTCGTCTCCTAATCACTGTCAGGTGATGATTTTTGACTTCGGGAACATGCTATAGAGACTTCCAATTTCCCTTTTTCTTTTCCTCTAGAGGTGGTGGTCTTAAATGAAACAAATTTTATTTTGGGTCCATCCTCCTCTTAATTGTTGACTTTCAGCTCTTCTTTATACATCATTAGTTTCCTAATGAGTTCTTTTATAGGTAACATACCGATGTCTCAGAACTCTCTAATAGAGAGAGAGGTTCCTCACCATCTGTCAGGTAGGAGTATAAGAATCTTTATGATTTGTTCTTTGGTAGTGACTTCTCTTCCAAGATAAATCATTATGTTTACAATTTCATTGAACCTGAGATACATTTCAAAAATAGTCTCATTAAGTTTAATTTTAAAGTTATCATATTTAATAGTATAAGTATTAAGTTTCATTTCTTTCACACTATAAGTTCCATCATGTGAAACAGAAAAAGTATCCCAAATTTCATGGGAATTTTTACATACAGAAATTCGGCTAAATTCCTCATCTCATATTGAGAAATACAAAACATTCATGGGTTTGAAATTTTTATTATAGGAAGTCTTTTTTGGGTCATCCCAAGTGATTTTATCAGTAGTAAGAATCTTATACTCATCTATAATTGAAGACCAAATTTCAAAAACCACACGTTTTAAATGCATTGTCATTTTGATTTTCCATTGGGAATAATTAGTTCCATTAAAGAATATTGCTATGTTTGTTGAAGCATCGTCTAGTATATTATCAATAATAAGAAAATACTTTGAAAAATCTAGAAATTTAAAATTTAAAAAAAATTTACAGATCTTTAAGGTACAACTAAAATCACAGTTGAATAATTTTAAAAACAGAGGCTTAACAGGAATAATAAACACCTATGATACCAAATGTTGGTCATAGTAGAGTAATTAGGAGGGGGTGAATTGAGTATCTATTAAAATTTCTATTTGAAAGTTTTTATTAAAAGGTTCTAAAATTAAATAAATACAGCCCAATTAATCAAAGTAATAAAGTTATAAAAGGTTGGCTATTTAAATAACTTCACATATGATTGATTAATTCTCAGAAATATTATTATTAGTTATTAATATTACTTTTGAGTCTATTATAATAAGTTAAAACAATTATAACATCTTTCTAAGATTAACTATCAAAGTAAATTTAGTGATTTTTTAATTGTACAGTAAAACAGATAAAACTAAATTAAACAAAACAGTGGATATAAAACAAGTGGTTCAGTCTCAAGATGAGACCTAATCTAATCCACTTGGTGATCACCCGCCACCAAGCAGTTTAAATTAATAAACTTGATCAACACCTTGGATCGGGGTAAATAGTAGTAAATAGAACTATTCAGGTTACACTACCTCTTCCATAGTTCTTCGTGGGTATAAAAAAATAGGGCACACAGGAACCTCTTCCACACTTATTCGTGGGAGTAAACAAGTTTTAAAGGATATGAGAGGAAGGATATCTTGTATCCTCCAGTTTAATGTAGGAGACAATATATGTTTTTATACATACACACACACTACTCGAAAGATAAAAACAATACACAACTAAGAAAATATGATGAGATAATGTTAGAAGTTTTGTTAGTATTATTATATGTAGCTCAAGACTTCTCGGATGATACAGATGTAAGAATTGAGTCCTATTTAAAGAAACAAAGTATCATATGTCTGATGCTCTGGTTCCCAGTTAGATTTGGCTCATGTTCTTCGTGGAGTTGGAATTGTGAATATTTTCTTGACTCTAACTTATGGTCTCTCACTTTTGGATTCGTGAATTATTCTTGTGTTATTAAGATGTATTGAGTTTCATGTGTTGGTTATTTTCTCAAGAATGATCGTACTTATTCGTTATTGTGCATATTTTTTTCTAGACCACACATCCTTTTTTATTCATGGAGTACATGTGTCGGAGCCGACAAGATGAATGTATTATGCACCTCGTACCTTGTACTATCAGGTGAGATGTCTAGAAAGAAATATTAATTATTTCAGTGATTTTAAAAGACTTATATTTAAAATGATAGAAATTAAATTGAAAATGAAAAAAGAGATTAAGGAACGGTGTCACAGTCTGTCTGGAAACGGTGTCACTTGAAAATAGAATCACCAAGAAATGGTGTATCCTTATTTTACATTGACCGGTGAAACAGTTATGATGGCATGGTTGTATATATATCATGAACCGGTAGCACAGATGTGGTGTTAAGATCATAGTGTCTGATCTTTTTCCAAACATCGAATGGTGTCTCAGTAAGGAACGAGTGTCACACAATTCAATAGATCTGAAACTAGTTTTAGTGTCTTGGTCACATTTTCTGGTCACGGTGTCTGGGTCATGGTGTTTGGTCATGGTGTTTGGGTCCTTTTACAGAAAAACATAACAGGTGGAAGACTCACTGTTTCTCAGACTTAGCCAAATATCTATATATAAACTTAACCAATAATATCAACAAAATAAATTAGACTTAATCATTAATAAAATAAATCATTATAGACCAAAGGTAAATATAGTTCACAATAATAAAACATAATTTATTCCAATTAAGATCTTTGATAGGATTATTTAAATCATAATGAAACCAACCATCTATACACATGATTTGATATAGATTAAACAGAATTAATAATCTTTATAGAATGTATAAGATTTGTGATCATTAAAACGTGATTAACACGTTAGGATTCCAACAGGTATGATGTTGTATATAAAGTATATATATGATATTTTATCACATTATTATACATATAGGATTTGTGATCATTATTTTATGGTAATATATAATTTTATCTTTTAGAATAAAAAATGATATCGTCAGTTGTGTATGTGTGGACTATCGCCTTCATGATGTGATGTGAATCTATTTTTATCACCAAACCATATGGATGATATATATAAGTATATATAAATAAAAAATATTGTATATATTATATTATTTTCATTATTAAATGATAAAATTTTACTAAAATTCATTCTATAATGACCATTGAAAAATGGAAGCATTACTCACGCGAAACGTATGTCATACCCTCTCAATTATTGTAATATAGTTCATTTTTCTTAACCATCATAAATAATTGATTTTAAATGTAAGATTTATGTATAAATATGATAATTATATTAGAATTATTATTCTTTATATGGGTAAATAATATCCTCTTTGTCCCATTTCTATCTACCAAATCCAATTTTTACGCATATGTGAAATATTATTGAAACGTATGATGTAAATATAATTGATAAATTAATAATATATAACTTCATTATAAGTGAAATAAAAGGAATAATAAACCTAAAATTTTTCTTAAGAAAGTAAATAATTAACAAAAATTTATTGTTTATGAAGTAAAAAAATGTTCATGATGAGTAGGAATCAAGGTATGTGTTTCTCATCTAACTTTTACTTCTGTGATACATACTCCTTATTCACCAGTTATTTCTTTTGCATGATGTATATATTGACCATTTCTTATTTTGTATCATGAGTTAATATAAATTCATGGTATTTTGTGTTTAATTTAATTTAATTTTTCTATGTGGCTTATGATTAATATGTTACTAAAGTGGTGAGGGGTTATTTTGAAACATCATCATTATTCAGGATTGTTTATGTTTAAATATGACTTTGAGGAATTATTTTATATTTACATATCAAAATAAATATATTTCCATGAAATTATTTTATTCATGAACTTTTTCATGAAATATTATAATTTTTTCCTATACATAGTACATAAAATGTTTCAGAAATTTTTTTATTAAAATATTACTTTATTTCCCCTCTTGGGTCAAAAATATTTTTAAATCAAATGATTACTTTTTCTTAAAAAAATTATTTATCATTAAAAAAAATAATTATTAAATAATTGTACCCATGTTTAATTTTTAAAAATGGTTTTAATGAAATCATTATGACCTTTTCAAAAAAATGCATCTGACTTTTACCCAAAATATGAATATAATATTTGTTTTAACATATATTCCATGAACAGAATATTCCACCATTATGAAAAAAAATGTTTTATTGCTTATTTTAAAATTTTGAAAAAAAATTATTCAATGAAATGTTTATCAAAATGTTTTGTGATTTTTTTGTTTTAAAATTTGTATTCAAATTACAAAGGATAAATTGATCAAAATGATTGTATGAAAATTTTCAGGGAATATATATTTAGTAAACACATAAAAACAATATTTTAATTATGATACACTGAATATATATTGTATTTATAACATTCATATAAATTTTTTGGATTGTTTATTAACATTTTGATAATGATATTCAATTTTGTTAACATTCACAATTTTAATCTAGATGATTTTTGATTATGTTTATTTATTGGGGTAAGCATTACCATTTTGTATGATAGGTTTCAAATAAAAGTGTTTATGTTGACTATGTTTTATAAAATTCCTATAAGAAAGTAACTGGACTTATTATGTGATGAAATGGGCTCACTATTTCCCCTTGATGAATTTGTAGGTCGTATGAGATAGGGTAGATTGCGGTCTGGCCGAGGACTTTCCCATTTATATAGCTGTCATGTCATAAGGATTTGACAGTATTAGATATCTTGGAAAAAGTCTATAATGTTATGTTTTGTATTTTAATAATTATAAATTCAACCATTATGAACTTATTTATTGATATTCTATGTGATTAGTTTATTAGTTAGAATATCCATGGTTATGTTTGATACTATTGTGATTATTTATATTGAATAATTTCATCATCATTTATTCCTTACATATTATGCTCATTCTATTGGCTAAATGTAATCTATTTTATTTATTTTAATTTCAATATTGATTATTCCTCATTTATTGAAATCTTCCACCGTACACGTACACTTATTGAGCATCCGAGGTCACCCATTTTTATGTTTTATTTTCAAAAATATATGAGGAAGTTCATTTCCATTGATATGATAGGATATACAAAGGGAATAATGGAATTATAAAAAAATTATTTATATATTATTTGTTTTAAAATTTAATTTGAATTTCATGTATTCTTCTATTTTAGCAAAAGAATACCAAACTATTCTCCCTTCGGGATGCAATTCTTTGTATCTTATGCCAATGTAATAAAGTAGCCACCAGCTCTGGGCTAATGGGTTTGTAGTTTCTATATTAAATCTTATTTTAAAATTGTTTAAATTTAAATTTATATCAGTTATATTATTATAAATCAAATTTAATTCATTGAAATCAATTTAAAATTGATTTTTTATATTAAAACATTTAAAATATTCACCTCATTTTATCTATGGAAAAAATGTTTTCTTCTTGTGTGTATAGTTTTAATTTTAAATAAAATACTTCCACTTATATTAATATAATTACATAAAATGTATAAATAATTTGAATCATAATAATTAGTATTATTAAAAAAATTAATTTAAACTAATTTACATAAATAATATTAGAAATAGTAAAAATTATTTATCATGGTTAAAGTTAAAATGGGGGTGTGTGAGTTTAATGCCACTGTGTTAAAATTAATTATAAAAAACGCATAAGTGTTTTAATTACTAAATTGGATTTAAAATTTAGAATCATTTTTTCAAGATTATCTAATAATATTTGTTTTCTCTTTTTGGAAATAGGTTTAAATCTCCAAGGAAAATAAATAAAAAACTAATTACATTGGTAAAAACTAAAAGGATAAAAAAATTCAACATAAAGGATAAGAAATAAAATATATAAAACATGGGATTTATTTTGTTTTCAATGTTTAGAATAAAAATTTAATAAATATAATAATATAATTATCAATTTTTTATATACATGTTTTATAGTGACATCCCATTATTGAATAGTTTTTTGTACTTCAAAAATTTCAACCCCCTCAATTATAAAAGGGTACTTACCCCCCCCCCCCCATTAATTTTTCACTCCTCCAAAGTCATTTGGATAAAAAATATATACCATAATACCTCCCCAATATCCTTACATATTTTATAGAGATTCGGGTTATCTCAATAAAATTAATTAAGGATCATTAACTGGAGACCCAAATGTTGTTTTGCTAAGAGAATTAAATTGTCTTAAATAAACTCTTTCTTTCATATATTGTCTTACCACATTCATTAATATATTAATAATTAAAATATAATAATAATAGTATTTACCATATACTTATTTTTTATTTTTTTATGTAAAAACTTGTATTCATCTCATCTTTAATAAAATGGGAATTGAAATCATTGATCATTTTTATGGAGGACCTCAGCCTCACAATCCGAGGTAAATTCTTTCCCATCACTACCTACCATGGATGGATATAATGATCTAGTTAACATTTTTATATGATATTTGTGACATAATTAATCTTCTATAATTATAATATCACATATAAATTATAACTTACCATTTTTTGTGTCTATGATAACATCACTCGTGTGTATGGAGAACTACCTTTTCATGATGCGTTGTGATTCAATTTCCACATAAAAATTAAATATAAGTTAATAAGGATAATTTTGTTGAATAAATTATATATATATATATATATTAAATGATAATTTCATTATAAGGGTGATATATTATTTACCTCAATTTAATTCATTCCACATATAAAATTGAAACAACATTCATTCGTACATATGACCTACTATCTACGTAAATGGTGTGATTCATAATCTATCTATGAAATTTGTTGATTAATATTAATATATATGAAATTAATTTATATTATATTTATATCTATTTTATCAATCTAGGTATTATATATCTATGACCAATATATAACTAACAAAAAATCAAAACGAACATACATAAAATACAAAGAAGTTATTTTCCAAAACATTATTTTAACAAGGAATTGTTAATAAATGAGTAATAAAAGGATATAATTAATCATATATGTAATGATATATAACATTATAGTTCTATAATATTTTTAAAATTGTAATATATTTATAATAAAATATATTTTAACATCTATGATGGATATCAAGACACAGGGTAAGAGATTTATAGAAAAACTATTATTTTGGGTAGACTTATACCAAATTCACCACTCATTTAATTTTTGTGGTGTACATATATAATCATTGACATTTTATAAAATGAATATCATATTCTAAATGATATAAAATGTTTCATTTTATTTTATTCATTAATGGGTCTTATTATTAAAATTTATTCAAATTATCAAGGAAATTTCTTCTAACTTTTCTATCAATGGGAAATATTCCTTATACAACACTTTTTTTGTGGTTTATATACATCACATGAATGGGGTTTGTCATCATTATACTCATAATAATTTGATATAAATATAAATATAATATGATTTAATTCATGTGTCTTATGATTCAATTTATACAGAAGTGGTAAACATCAAATTTTACAATCTCATTGTTTAACATGATTGGTTATGATACGCTTTCAATGATGAGATCTTATGATCTCCCTATATAGAAACTTCTATCCAATCTTATCATCTAATTTTTTCTTTAAATTAAAATTTTTCTATTAATTTTTCTATATTAAATAAATAATGTCTCCAAATAAATGATATTAATAAAACATTACTTTATTTATATATTTAGTTGAAACCCCCTTTTTTGATATTGATGTTTTCTAAATACATTTTTTTTGAAATTTTTTACAATTATATAATCAATATTTTATTAAATTATTACCCTTTTAAAAATTTTACATATTTTTTTGATGGAATATTGATTTTTTTTAAAATAATGAACTTTTGGAGTTTATTAAAATTTTAACAAATATATTTTTTATCATGAATGACATGAATATAATTTTCCATTATCACAACTGATCAATGATAAAAATATTAATTTATATCATTATATGGTTATTTTAAATCAAATTGTAATTTAATATCATTCGAAAAATCAGTTTTAGGACATGATTTTCATTATGGAAAGACTAATTTCCTCAATAAATGTACTAATGGTTATTTCAAAAAAATTCCATCCAATATGAGATCCTTTGATGTTAATTATAATTTAATATGGATATTATCAAATTCTACCATAATTATTTTTTTAATATAGATTTTTTATTATTTTTATTAAGAGAGGTTTATGAAACATGTTTCTTTTCCATGGGTTATGCTTGATTTAATGATGAGATAGTTATGAAACAAATTTTTTTGAATGGATTATAATTTGATGGAAGGTTTATGATACGTTTATAGATTTATGGGATATGGTATGATGAATGTTTTATGATATCATGGAATAATTATGTGTCATTTTAGTTATGTGATAATGGTTACATTATAACCACGGATGGTGGTAACGTTATAACCAAAAAATAGTTGTTGCGTTATATCTATAGATGTTAGTAAAGTTATTACCAATGATGGGTGTGACCCACATCTACAGCCAGTTCATTTTTAAAATAATTATATTTAAAGATATAATAATGAGGATCAAGTTAATGATAATTATACATAATAAAAAATAAAAAAATGGGATTGATCCAAAATGGGAAATCGGACTGTAGGAATGATCCAAAATGGGAAATAAGAGATGTGGCATAGTCAACAATCTCAAATGGTCTTGTTAGATAAAAATGAAAAATATTCTGCTTTCAATACTTATTTTGGTTCTAATATTTTATAACATGATATAATATTTCATGAATTATATTTTTATGACACTTTTATAAATCATGTGTTTTTTAATGATAATTATTTATACGGTAACTCATTTTTATGATGTATGATAGGATGGGAATGAATTTTGAAACTTATGTTTGTAATATAAAAATTTTATATTTATCCAATATGTTTATATGATCGTATAATGATAACTTCTATGTAAACCCTTACTGAAAATCTGATCTCCCCCTTTTCAAATATTTCCATTCCCGAGGTTATGAAGAGAGGTTTATGTGGATGTCTATGAAGTGAAAAAAGGGGATGATCGTTATGGAAGATATTATAGATCATTAATTAAATAATTTTATTGTGTACCTAGTGGCCAAAGACACTAAACCATTATGGTCAGTGAGTTTGTATAAATCAAATTTATTGAAAATTCATCTAAAAAGTTGTGATATTTATAAATTAATATCCTTGGTCGTTATATGATGAAATCAGAGAATGGATTGGTTATCCTTTGGAAACAAGGAAGAGAAAACATTAGTGAGAACCCTTTGGATGATCCCAATAATGAGATAACATCTTAATGTTTTGGTAAGGAAAATATTATGTTGTTTACCAAATAATATAAAATTTTTATATACTACAAGAGAATTTTTTGGAATAGATGTACTTAGAGGTAATAAATATGAAAAAATGCAAGTAAGGATTTACTCGAGTGATTCCTGATATGGTAGAACAAGCCTTATAGCACACTAGTTTGACAATCCTAGGGTATATGATTTTGTTAATTCATATATTTTTTTATTAACCATCATGAAGGATTTGAATAGATGATGATCATCAAATAAATAAGTTATATTTAGGGTTTCAATGATTTAAAAGTCGGTTTCTTAATTTTGACAATGTGTAATTGCTTATTCACAAAAATATGTTTTCCCACAATGATAAGTGTTTCTTACACTATGATTTTTTATTTCCATAAATTTATAGGGCCTGAAGGAACTGTGATAATGTGTAATTTTATAGTAAATGTAATTATTTTCCAATGATTAATCAAATTCTATTAGAAATGCGATTAAGAAATTTATTTCTATGGTCACACAATTATTTCAAGTCATGAATCATAATGTGATTCCAATGTGCTGATTCTAATACTACTATGGTTTTCCATCTGGCCAACCCCCGTATGTGTGTGGAGGATGATGTTATAAAAGCAGTGGTAGAGTTTGTGTGGATTTAAGCCGGAGATTATGTCAGGTGAAAGCAACCCGTGATCATTGAGTAGTGGTTGGATTTCTGCACTTCCTGCCATCATCTAGGTCATTCTAGTGATGTCTGCAGGTGGGGTGAATTCAAGGGGAAGGCAACTGAATAGAAGAGGAAGGTTGCGGATGGAAATCAAGCTCCCCTTACAAGAAACACGACGTAGTACGTAATGGAATAATCAGGTGTCGAACCTCCTATTTCAGGGGCTGAGGATCAGAGAAAAAAGGATTTGACATGTCATGATAGGGGTAAAATAGTGGAAGTGCGGGTTGAGGAGCATTCGCTGACATTGCCTCAATTTGAAGGTGGGTGGTTAACTGGAGAAGTGGTTGTGGTTTGGAAGGGTGACATGGTGAGCGACCCCCTGACAGCTTCTTCTCCAGGGGTCAACCAGCAAGTAGTAGAACTAATTTTTCTTATTGGGGGTTTTCAAACTCATAACTCTTTTGAGTGTATGGATTTTGAGGAGCTTCCTCATGAGGCATCCTATGATCCTGATGGAAGCAGTTCAAATGGTGTGGGGTATGAGGAGGTTGCAGGCATATATAAAGTTCATTTGGAAGGTATGATTAAGAAGAATAAAAGGAGGAGACACAACGACTACCTACAGATACCAAAACTGATGGGAACTCAGTCAGGTAAAAATCAAGACCATGGATTTGTAAGAAAGAAAAATGTTCCCAACGTTCATAAGGTAGTGATTGAGGGTGGTTCAATGGGAAAGGAATCTATTGACATCCATGGAAATGTGGTTCACTGTCTTACTCTGATTTATTCAAACTTGTATCCCCAGCTAATATTGAAAAAGTATGGATGCAAGGGTAATTAAGCAGGGCCTACCATTGACAAAGGGGGGATAATGACAAGGAGAATGTGAGTGGTAAGACCAGATGTTCTTATGGTGATATTGTGAAAGGTGGAAAATCTAGGATACACGATTTCGAAAAAGTTTTGTTTTCTCCTGCTAGGAGAAGGATGAGGAAGGATTACACTTACCTAACAAAACCGATGAGAACAAGGTCCACTTTTTATAGGGTAATAAGGGTTGTTATTTCTTTTGGGAAAGATCATCTGGCCAACTAGACATGTCTGGAAGTGAGTTAGTTGGAGCAACCAAAGGTTAGAAAGCAGTATGCCAATCCCTTGTGGCATTACAACCCAAACTCTGAGTGGGAATCAGCCATCGGGGAGGAACAACCTTATGGCGGAGGTGGTGATGTGTATGTCTCTTATGATATATAGTTGTCCTTGTACCCTTGGTTTCCCACTTTCTCCACAAAAGTGTTTGGAAAATAATAATAAAATTAATTGTGATTGCGTGTAACACCTCGAGCTTCCATGATACGCTTCTCATTCAATAATGCAATATCTTGCATTGTACGCAACTTCGAGTTCTAAAACACCTCGACTAATCAAAGTAGCCATTATGAATAGTAATACCCACTTTTTAAAATTATAGAAATTTTATATTTCAAAATGGAATTCATTTTTGTATTCCTAATATTGAAATTGGCCTATGTTGAATTTTTTGTAATTTTCTGAGAACTTCCAAATTTTTATGAATAGTGAAAAATACTTAAAACAACTTTTTTAATAAAAAAAATCATTGTGATAAATTATACTATTTAGTGGTTTTAGAGTATAATTAGAATATATTTTTACCATTTTATCCAATGGTGTTCATTAGAATTAATTTAACATTGAAATTGGGCATGAACAATTGCCAATCTTTGATATAAATTGTTTCTTAAAAACACGCTATTTGTTGTGACAGCGGAAATTAATTATCAAATTAATTAATGCAACTTATATGTTTGTAATTTTGTAAAATAGAAATCATTTTTTGAATTCGGAATATCAATTATAGCTTAGGGTGAAATTTTGGCATTGTTCTGAAAAACTTCAATTTTTGATGAATAGTGAAACCACTAAGTGGTAGTTAAATAACTGATTTTTCGTTTAAATGAAATATTACCACTTCTGTGATTTTATTTTCAAAAATCCGACATACATGGTTGTCATTACGAAGTAAAATGTGGTTCAATGAGATTAAAATAATTTTTGGTGAATAGTAACTTTTAAGTTCTTAATCTCGATTAGAGGTAATTAGTGTAGTTTAAGGTAAAAATAATGTTTTAATAATATGAGATGAGCTTGAAACATGTCTTATCCTCATTGGATGTGCCATGGCCGACCAAGAAAATCCATGGGTCAACTTGGGGGTCCCATGGAGTCACTTTAGTTGGAAAATGACATAAATACCTTTTATTTAATGTTAAAGTAAAAAAATGACACAAACATGAAATGTTTTACTAAAACAATTTTTACATGGGGTTATACAAGTCATATTTTTTACTATAAATAGTAATTGGAAAGCTAAAAAGATTTCCTATATCATAGTATTTTTTTATAATTTTTATACATGAAATAAATTAAATTATTTTTGACATCATTATGATGCAGTGATGACCTCATTATTTAACGATTTTAATAAAATGAAAAGATAATGTACAATCCAAGGCTTACACTTTTCAAAAACTTATTGGATGAGTAGATGTCGGACCCTTATCACCTTACCCTCGAATTTCATAATTGTGGGACCTTTGGAATCCGAAAATCATTGTATAATAATGTAACATTTCCTTACTTTCCAAGAGTGTCCCTCCTCTCATCTTTTAAAAGGCCCCCACCTATACCACCTTACTCACACTTTCAAGCCATTTGGCTCAGCCAACCTCTTCCCCAATACTCTCCCAACTTTCCTCCCTTACTCCTAGAAGCCTCACTTTGGGCAGAACTCTTCCCAAGGAAGCCTTTTTCCCAAATCAAAAAGAGTTACCCGATTTTAAGGTAATGTCTTCTCTAATGTTGTTTTGTTTTATTTTTCTTCTACAACCCCCTAAACACTTTTTATTCGTTTCTTTTGTAACAAAACCAGTATAATAAATATACTAGAATGTTTCTATAAGAAGTATTAGAGCTAAAATTACCCACACCTACATTTAATGGTTAAAGAACATACTGTTTCTGTGGATGGCGAAGTTTTGCCTCACGAAACGATGATTGTTCAACACTCATATAACACCTCTAATGGTGGCCATTATGATGACACTATTTTTATATATGATATATATTATGTTTTTGTTTTCCTTATGATTTTTTATTTTTCATTTATGGCATACCTTTATGGTTTCCATTATGGGTAAACGCGATATTTTCATTTTAGGAAGTGCGGACTACCGCCCCCTCAAAGTGATTTAAATCATTAATACCATATGTGGGATCTATAAAGGATGGAGTAAATGGTATTATATGATATATTATACTGGAATTATATTATACATTTATATCAGTATGATTTCATTCCATTAAATACGAAATAGAAATGAAAGTAGCGTTCATGCGTACGTACGGCTTACCGTCTCCATGAACGGTGCATTTCATTTCTTACCTATAAATGTTACGTAATATTATGAATGAATGTATATACTGGATATATATGATATATATGATATCTAAATCATGAATATAATTCTGGATATAATGGATATTTCACCACATGAACAACTTGTAATTATAAGAAGTTTATTGTTGACTCAAGTACCAAAGATCGACAAAACGACCGTTATTAACTTAAATAATTACATAATGTTCATAACATGGTAATAAGGGATATAAAAGGAATAATGAACATGAAAAATATTCTTAAGTAAATAGGAATTAACTCTAGTTTATTATTTAGGAGGTTAAATAACGGTTGAGTCAGGACAGGACGCAAGGTAAGGGAACTTCTTAACCCAATTTCCATTCTTTGGGTTAATCTCCAACTTTAAAATTATGTCATGATATTATTATGTCCTATCTTGTATTTATACCTTCTTTATGTTTACATATAGTTAATACACATAATATATCTATTTTATTTTAAAAATGATCTTTTTAAGGACTTTGTCTCAATCTCCTTTCATTGAGGCATATTTTGTTTTATACACAACTTTCTTTTATACGGTGTATAAACCCCTTTTACTTTTAAGTTTATTCAAAAGGAATCTTTTTTATACGAAGCATTTATTAAACGACAAAAGGGAATGTTTTTGTCGTACGTATGCGGCGACAACGACTTCTCCGCCGCCGTGACCATTATTTGAGTTTCGGCTTCCTCTACAAGCCATACCTTTTTTTAAAAGAAAAATAAATACCATGTTTTACTTTTCTTTTATTTTGGTATTGAAAATGGTTTTGAAAGCGTTTTTATTATATCGATGTGTTTTATTGATATCTTGTGATTTAAATGTGGAAATGTTATGTTTCCTTTATGCATGTTTTATGTGATACGATTATGTTATGGTTTATGATATGTTTAAAACTATTCATATGAGGAATGCATTGGACTTAATAAGTGACGGGTGGAGCCTGCTATAGCTCCTCGATGCATCGGCAGGTCTCATGAGACAAACTAGTGTCTTGGCATGAGGCCTTGACAAAATCTTATTTGTGGTCTTGGCATGAGGCCTTGGCTATGTGGTTATGATAGACTGACATTATGCATTCCATCATTATGAAAGTGGTTATTGATATTGCATGTGATTATTCGACCAGTAGAATATCCATGTGAGTAAGTAAATGGCATTATCTCATTTTACTTTTGCCATATTATATTGAAGTTAAAGTTTAAAAGGCTTTTGTTTTAGTCATACATTTCCATAAATGTTTATGTTTATTTATGAAAGCTTCTGCAATATTGTTATCCTTACTGAGCATCTGAGCTCACCCCTTTCAATGTTTTAATATTTTCCAGGATGTGAAGAAGTATTTTATGAATGACCTGCAGGGATAGTCAGAAGAGGATATGAGTGTGGACTATGGAGACTTTGTTATTGTAGTTTTTCACCTTATGATGTAATGTAACATTTATGAATGTATCTAGTGTTTCCAAGGCTACTAAACTAATCGGTCTTTCGAGACTTGATCTTTTGTGATCATTCCAATGTTACGAAGTAATGCACCGACTCCGGGTAGCTGGGGTCGGGGCGTTACAGTTGGTATCAAAGGCAGTTTAGTACTAACCTTGGAAGCTAGATTTAGATAAACTCTGATTAGATCACATAGCCCGAAGATAGACTTTGAGGATTAGAATAGAAGAACTTCCTAGAATTTTGGTATTATAGAGATTTTGTGAGTTTTCTGAGAAATAAATCCATGTCTGGATACGAGCAGCTAGAGGCGGTTCTGGCACAGATGTACCTAGGGATAAAACCCGAAAACACCGCTTTGAGCTAGACTCGAACGGGAACTGGTGCACGACAACGGGCCTTGCTGCACTCTTGGTTATGACACTCCCGGGGGATATGCTTAGGATAATTCTCGTTTTCTTTACAAACCACTATGAAGGGTTATGAGTATATACTTCCTCAAAGAATTTTTTTTTATGATTATGGATTATATCCATAAATAGTTCAATTTATGTACAGTGTTTTACAAACATCGAATTATGTATTTTAATTCATAAACTAATCTAGTTTATGCCATTGTTTAGAAATGGCACCTAGTGTAAGGAATGGAAACCGTATCAATGCATGCACTCCGTGTAGGGATTGCCCTCCTGCTCAAGATAATTATTGTGGATCTGGAGATACAACTGGTGCTGATCAACTTATTACCATACTGGGACAACTCACTCAGGTTATGAATAATAACCTTACTCGTATGGAGCACCCTGATCCGCAACGTGGAGGATCAATGTTAGACAGCTTCATGAGGCAAAAACCACCAACATTTAATGGGGGTACAAATCCGTTAGTAGCTGAGCAATGGATAAACTCCTTAGAGAAAATATTCCACGCCATGGGGAGTAGCGAAAGGGAGAAGGTTATCATGGCATTTTACCGCCTCACTGGAGATACAGATAAATGGTGGTCATTGATTCAAAATACAAAGGAATATGATGACGTATCGAATATGGAATGGAGGGAGTTCAAAGAGCTTTTCTTAGAAAAATACTTTCCTCATGACCATCGAGCAGATATGGAAAGGTAATTTCTGAGTCTGAGACAAAAGGAGGATGAGAATGTCGCAAAGTATGAGGCCAACTTTACAAGGTTGGCGAGGTATGCTGCAGATTATATACGTAACCCAAGAGGTAAGATTGATCATTTATTTGATGGGTTAAAACCATTACTCCGTAGAGATTTAGTATCACAATCTTTCTCAACATACGAAGATATTGTCTCATGTGCTATCAAGACAGAAAAGGAATTCTCTAAGTCTTATGACAACAAAGTAAAGCAAGAGAAGAAGAGAATGGTGGAATAAGAGACAGATAAAGGGAAAAAGGGAAAGAAGGATTTTCCATTATATGATAATTGTGGGAAGAATCACCCTGGTACTTGCCTAAAAGGAATGGGAGTTTGTTATAAATGTGGAGAAAAATGTCACCAGGTGCGTGATTGCATGGGAAAGAAAGAGGCTATCAATGTTGAATACTACAATTGTAGGTAAATGGGGCATTATGCAAATGAATGTCCTAAGCGTCAGGGAAACTTACGTCATAAAAGGCCAAGGGATCAAGGAAAATCTTATGTTGTTACTACAGTTGAAGCGGAATAATTAATGTATTGGTGCTTTTGGACTCATGGATTATATTCTGGTTATTAGAATAATGTGATATATATATAAGGATTGTACTGCAGTACTTGTTGTTTCAGTAAGGTTTTAATATGATGAAGGTAATTATATTTTTAGTATGTGAAAATAAGAGAAACTTTACTTTGTTTGGGGAATATGATAAATTGATTTTGGAATTAAGAGACCTTTTAGAGAAAGTTTGGACAGAGGTATTTTGGATAACTATAAAGGTTGGGATGGATTAAGTTGATCTTTGGATAGTATTGTTTAAGGTAAAAACATTTCTGAAGATTATTTTTGGAATATTATAATACTATAGTTTTAGGAAAAGGACAACCTACAGGGTGGGGCATAACCTGTCGTGTCGGACAAAGCTGCAGGAATCGAGCCCACAACCATAGTACGACAGGCCTTTATTTCCTACCACTAGCCTACAGGAAGTCCCTAGTTATTACAATATAATTTTACTAATCTAAATGGTATGTGTTAACATTTGGAATCTTATACAATTAGGATAAGTATAATATTTTTGAGTTCTATTATCTTTTTGAGTGAAAGATGAGTTGAAGGTTTAAACTCTAATTGTCAAGCATAAATATATATATACCTATCTCTTATTCAATGAATAAATTAATTCTTAAACTTTAGTAAAGGGATATTAAAACAAAAAAATGTGTTATCCTAATACCTTATGTCTTGTTGAACTGATGATATTTTAAATCAACATAGATTAAAGGCTTTGAGGCCCTCAATTTGACAGTTGATTGTGATTGATGACCACAATCACTCCCTACAAATATTTATGTTTTTCCTCCAATTATATGTCTCTAATTTCCACCAATGTTCTCCTTATCGAGATCATAATTTGGTGGTGACTTTCTTATTTCCATTTCCCTCTTATTAAGGCTAAATTTTATTAACCTTATTTCCGATGTGGGTTTTCCACAAAGGTATTTTCTATTTTCAACCTTTTATTTTCAAAGAAAAATATCAAATTGCGAGGACGCAATTTATTGAAGTAGGGGAGAATGTAACACCCCGAGCTTCCATGATATGCTTCTCATTCAATAATGCAATAGCTTACATTGTACGCAACTTCGAGTTCTAAAACACCACGACTAATCAAAGTAGCCATTATGAATAGTAATACCCACTTTTTAAAATTATAGAAATTTTATATTTCAAAAATGAATTCATTTTTGTATTCCTAATATTGAAATTATCCTATGTTGAATTTTTTGTAATTTTCTGAGAACTTCCAAATTTTTATGAATAGTGAAAAATACTTAAAACAACTTTTTTAATCAAAATAATTCATTGTGATAAATTATAATATTTAGTGGTTTTAAAGTATAATTAGAATATATTTTTACAATTTTATCCAATGGTGTTCATTAGAATTAATTTAACATTGAAATTGGGCATGAACAATTGCCAATCTTTGATATAAATTGTTTCTTAAAAACACGCTATTTGTTGTGACATCGGGAATTAATTATAAAATTAATTAATGCAACTTATATGTTTGGAATTTTGTAAAATAGACATCATTTTTTAATTTGGAATATCAAGTATAGCTTAGGGTGAAATTTTGGCATTGTTCTGAAAAACTTCAATTTTTGATGAATAGTGAAACCACTAAGTGGTAGTTAAATAACTGATTCTTCGTTTAAATGAAATATTACCACTTCTGTGATTTGATTTTCAAAAATCCGACATACATGGTTTTCATTAAGAAGTAAAATGTGGTTCAATGAGATTAAAATAATTTTTTTTGAATAGTAACTTTTAAGTTCTTAATCGCGATTAGAGGTAATTAGTGTAGTTTAAGGTAAAAATAATGTTTTAATAATATGAGATGAGCTTGACACATGTCCTATCCTCATTGGATGTGCCATGGCCGACCAAGACAATACATGGGTCAACATTGGGACCCCATGGAGCCACTTTAGTTGGAAAATGACATAAATACCTTTTATTTAATGTTAAAGTAAAAAAATGACACAAACATGAAATGTTTTACTAAAACAATTTTTACATGGGGTTATACAAGTCATATTTTTGACTATAAATAGTCATTGGAAAGCTAAAAAGATTTCATATATCATGGTATTTTTTTATAATTTTTAGAAATTAAATAAATTAAATTATTTATGACATCATTATGATTCAGCGATGACCTCATTATTTAACGATTTTAATAAAATGAAAAGATAATGTACAATCCAAGGCCTACACTTGTCAAAAACCTATTGGATGAGTAGATATAGAACCCTTATCACCTTACCCTCGAATTACATATGTGTTGGACCTTTGGAATCCCAAAATAATTGTATAATAATGTAACATTTCCTTACTTTTCAAGAGTGCCCCTCCTCTCCTCTTATAAAAGGCCCCCACCTCTACCACATTACTCACACTTTCAAGCCATTTGGATCGGCCAACCTCTGCCCAAATACTCTCCCAACTTCCCTCCCTTACTCCTAGAAGCCTCACTTTGGGAAGAACTCTTCCCAAGGAAGCCTTTGGCCCAAATCAAAAAGAGTTACCCGATTTTAATGTAATGTCTTCTCTAATGTTGTTTTGTTTTATTTTTCTTCTCCAGCCCCCTAAACACTTTTTATTAATTTCTTTTGTAACAACACCAGTATACTCAATATACTAGTATGTTTCTATAATAAGGACTCGATCTAAAATTACACACACCTACATCTAATGGTTAAAGAACCTACTGTTTCTGTGGATGGCGAATTTTTGCCTCATGAAACAATGATTGTTCAACACTCATATAACACCTCTAATGGTGGACATTATGATGACACTATTTTTATATATGATATATATTATGTTTTTGTTTTCCTTATGATTTTTTATTTTTCATTTATGGAATACCTTTATGGTTTCCATTATGGGTAAACTTGATATTTTCATTTTAGGAAGTGCGGACTACCGCCCCCTCAAAGTGATTTAAATCGTTAATACCATATGTGGGATGTATAAAGGATGGATTAAATGGTATTATATGATATATTATACTGGAATTATATTATACATTTATATCAGTATTATTTCATTCCATTAAATACGAAATAGAAATGAAAGTAGTGTTCATGCGTACGTACGGCTTACCGTCTCCATGAACGGTGCATTTCATTTCTTACCTCTAAATGTTACGTAATATTATGAATGAATGTATATACTGGATATATATGTGATATATATGATATCTACATCATGAATATAATTCTTGATATAATGGATATTTCACCACATGAACAACTTGTAATTATAAGAAGTTTATTGTTGACTCATGTACCAAAGATCGACAAAACGACCGTTATTAACTTAAATAATTACATAATGTTCATAACATGGTAATAAGGGATATAAAAGGAATAATGAACATGAAAAGGTTCTTAAGTAAATAGGAATTAACTCTAGTTTATTATTCAGGAGGTTAAAGAACGGTCGAGTCAGGACAGGACGCAAGGTAAGGGAACTTCTTAACCCAATTTCCATTCTTTGGGTTAATCTCCTACTTTCAAATTATGTCATGATATTATTATGTCCTATCTTGTATTTATACCTTATTTATGTGTACATATAGTGAATAAACATAATAGATCTATTTTATTTTAAAAATGATCTTTTTAAGGACTTCGTCTCAATCTCCTTTCATTGAGGAATATTTTGTTTTATACACAACTTTCTTTTATACGGTGTATAAACCCCTTTGACTTTTAAGTTTATTAAAAAGGAATCTTTTTTATACGAAGCGTTTACTAAATGACAAAAGGGAATTTTTTTGTCGTACGTATGCGGCGACAATGAATTCTCCGCCGCCGTGACCATTATTTGAGTTTCGGCTTCCTCTATAAGCCATACCTTTTTTTAAAAGAAAAATAAATACCATTTTTACTTTTCTTTTATTTTGTTATTGAAAATGGTTTTGAAAGCGTTTTTATTATATCAATTTGTTGTATTGATATCTTGTGATTGAAATGTGGAAATGTTATGTTTCCTTTATGCATGTTTTATGTGATACGATTATGTTATGGTTTATGATATGTTTAAACCTATTCATATGAGGAATGCATTGGACTTAATAAGTGACGGGTGAAGCCCGCTATAGCTCCTCGATGCATCGACATGTCTCATGAGACAAACTAGTGTCTTGGCACGAGGCCTTGACAAAATCTTATTTGTGGTCTTGGCACGAGGCCTTGGCTACATGGTTATGATAGTCTGGAATTATGCATTCCATCATTATGAAAGTGGTTATTGATATTTCATGTGATTATTTGACCAGTAGAATATCCATGTGAATAAGTAAATGGCATTATCTCATTTTACTTTTTCCATATTATATTGAAGTTCAAGTTTAAAAGGCTTTTGTTTTAGTCATACATTGCCTTAAATGTTTATGTTTATTTATGAAAGCTACCGCAATATTGTAATCCTTACTGAGCATTTGAGCTCACCCCTTTCAATGTTTTAATATTTTCCAGGATGTGAAGAAGTATTTTATGAATGACCTGCAGGGATAGTCAGAAGAGGATATGAGTGTGGACTATGGAGACTTTGTTATTGTAGTTTTTCACCTTATGATGTAATGTAACATTTATGAGTGTATCTAGTGTTTCCAAGTCTACTAAACTAATCGGTCTTTCGAGACTTGATCTTTTGTGATCAGGCCAATGATACGAAGTAATGCACCGACTCCGGGTAGCTGGGGTCGGGGCGTTACATTGCGTAAAGGATACACCACAACAAGATTAAACGAACAACTAAATAGCACAATTTCAGTTACATCCTAGCCATTAAATTGGGAAAAATGAATTATAATAACTTAGTTTTTAAAATAGATATAAGGTTACAACTCAATATGAAATTTTAGTAATTTTTTAGAATATAATAACACATTTTTAGTAAATCATTACTATTCATCAAAAAATATGTTTTCTTCAAAAAAAGTTTTTTTGCTATTTTTTATGCACAATTAATTGAATTAAAAAATGGAGAATTTATAAAATGTATTTTATAAAATTAACATCATTTTTAAATCATCATATTCCAAAAAAAATTATGATGAAATTTTTATGATTTTCCGAAAGGTTTGATATTTCAATGAATAGTGAAAATAACAATTTTTATTAAAAATAATATTTCTTATGTATTTACATTGTAAAATTATGATATAGATTATTTTTAAATCTCATAAGTTCATTTTTATATAAAATAATCCATTTATTGTTTTACAAAATTATTTTATAATTTACTTGAGTTTAGAAAATATAAAATTTAAGAATAGAATTTTTTTGAATAAACTATTTTCATTGTGTTTTCCCTACTAAAATTTATATTAAATTCAAAAAATTAAGGGTTTTACTTTTAAAAAAATATTACATATTTTTATTTATTATGTAAATGGATCCCATTTTTATTTAAGGAATATTAATAGTAATGTTAGTAATTTTTATTACCACACTAAAGTTTAAATCTGGTAATTAAGGGTAAAAATAAAATGACAATGACTAGAAAATTACAATAAAACTTACCCCAATAATATGTTATGGGTTATTTTAGACCATAACCCTCCAAGTATCTGAATTATAACTTTTATGATCCATATGTATGATATGATGACATATATTATATTTCACTTAAACAAAAGTCATAGAAGTCATACTCATGATTTTAATAACTATAATATTTTAAATATAGGGTTATTTTGAAGATATATTAGACTATAAATATTCATTTTAAATATAAAATATCTATATTCATCATGATAATTTATTTCTAATTCTTAGTAAATAGATAATTACCTTAAATTCTTTCATAACTCTGATGAAGTAATTATTTTAGTAATGAAGATTTCAATTAAATGATATTAAAAATATAAAAATAAAATTAATTTAAGATAATTAATTCCATACATGAATTTTATTGATATATTTGAAATATTATGGATATATTTAAATATTTTTTTAGAATATATATTATTTTATGTATATTTTAAGTCAATGTAATGACTGGTGAAAAATTGACATTAATGATATTTTAAAATATATAATATTTTATTAAATGATGGAAAATTTCTAAAAACATAAAATTGGGCCAAATGATTTGAATAAGGTTTAAAATTTCTTTCATGAATCATTTATTATTCTTTTGGAATTATACAGTACCTATGTTGATCCCCATAGTAAAAATTCTTTGTTGTCGCGCTATGAATTAAAGAACATAATTATGGTTAAAACCCAAACAATTTTTGTAGAAATTTAATGAAATCATATATAATTTTAATTTTCTGAAGAGATATATAACCACAATCATAATATATTCCAAATTTATATTATTTGATCTATTTTTAAAATTTAAATTAATTTATATTAATATAATATTTTAAGAAATTCTATGACTGCCCCTCTCCTCTTGTATAAAGTAGATCCTCTTATTCCTTTTCATTCACACTTAAAAACCCATTTTCTTCAAAAAAGATAAACCAAAATAAAATATAAGAATCCCTCCAAACATTCTACCTGAATTTTTTATGATTAACACTCACATTTGAGGTCTTTTGTGTTAATAAAAAGGGATTGTTCCTAGAAAAGGACATCCCACAAGATAAATGAAAAACTGCCACATCCAACAAGGTCATCAGAATTTAACCCACAACCGATGGGTGAAAAATTTGATTCACCTAAAACAAGGAAATGTTACTTCATGGTAAGTATAAAATTATTTTCGTTTATTTAAAATGACTTGTGGATATATATTAACTTCACTTTTTTAAAATATGAGCTATATATAACCATAAGTTTGGAAATGATTTAGGGATTAAGTGATTAATGTAATTTTATAATATGATAACTTTTTTGGAATCCTATATGATCATGATAAATTTAATAAAATGTAATTTTATTTGAGTAATAAAAGTTGAATTATATTTTGTAAGAAAAAATAATTTTATTGTGGATTTATGGTGATTCATGTATTTTTATAGAAATATTACCATAATTATTGATTATATGAGTAGGGAAATTATATTATTTGTAATGAGAAATTACGAGTGATAAATGTTATCTGGAGATAAATCGTGAAATTTATCTTGGAAGAAAATTTGATCATATACTTATGAGTTTTTGGATTAAATATGTGTTTACTCTATTTTGAATATTTTTTGGGATAGTTATTTGTTGAATGATCTAGGTTGTACTTTCGATATTAATATTTAATTTTGGAGATTAATGTATATTTTATCCATATAATGGTTTATAATTTTGGGAAGTAATATTATCTTATCATAATAAATTTTTTGTTGGTTAATTTTTAAGGACAAGATGAATAGATATTTATAATTTGGGGGATTTTTTATTCATACAAGTTCGTTATAATGCTTCATGTATAAAAATATCCATCTTGCATACTCATAATTCAGAGAAAAATATGAGTTTATGGTGGAAGAGGAATAAAGATTTAAATTATTCTATTAATGTATGTATATATCCTTGTGTTTTTAGTTTATATGGTAAAGGAATTCCTCTACAATAGTCATAAAAACTGTTGTTAAAACCATTAAATAAAAACATTATTGGTTTACTTTTCGTTTTGAGAAATCAATGGCCTTCTAACCCATCATAGATTTTTTTTTGTTTTTTGTAATTTTTCACATTATCATGACCATGTTGTTTGTAAATATTCAGTAGATCTTGATAGTTAGTTTTCTCTTCCATATTCATGTTTTCTTACAACGAATCCAAGTATGTTTTATCTCAGGTGACCTTCAAAATTTTCTTTCTCTCTTTTCAAATTGATAATTTATTAAGCCTTGTTTTGATATGGGGTCTAAATAAAGGTATTTAGAAATTTCAAATCATATTTAATTAGACCAAGTTCAAAATTTAAAGGATACAAATTTGAAATTGGGGAATAATAAAACATCATAATATTTTAGAAGAAAACACTATGTTCAATAGAGTAAAAGATACATCATAATAAAATTAAATGAACAAATAAATATTATTATGCCTAATATAACAGAGCAATTAAATTATGAATAATAAATAATAATTTTTAAATTTTTGGAATAAATATAAATTTAAAAAAGTATTAATATTTTGGTAATTAACTAGAATATAATGACACATGTTTTGGTAAAGTCGTTATATTCTTCAAGAAATAACTTTTACTCAAAAATTATTTTCATTGATTTTTATTTAAAAATAATATCATTAATTTTGGGAACTTTTATAAAATATATTTTATAAAATTAACATCATTATTGGAATCACAATATCAAAATTTTATTGTGGTTAAATTTGGACAATTTTTTGAAATGCTTGATTTTTCAATGAATACAAAAAAATACCGATTTTTATGAAAAAATTATATTTTCCAATTATTTACAAGGTAAAATTATGTTTTGGATTAGTTTTAAAACTAATTTTTTAATATTTATTTAAATTAATAAATTTAATATTGTAAAAATGGTTTATATACATAAATTTTGTACAAAACATTAAATATAAAAGTCTCATTTCTCCAGAAAAATGTTTTTTTGGAATATTTCATATTTAAATTTAAATTAAATTATGAATATTCTTTTTTTTTTTGAAAAATGTATGAAATATTTGGATTCATGATATCCAAATTAATTATATAGTTCCGTTAAATTTTTGGCAAATATTAATAGTAACTTTATAAACTTTTTTATCACGGTAAAACTTAAATCAGGTAATTAACGATAAAAATAAAATGAAAAGGGCTGGAAAATGAACCTAAAAATTTCCCTAATATTTTTTTATGAGTTTTTTTCTAAAATAATCCTCAAATTATATAAATTATATCCTTTTTAAGCCACTTGGATGAGATAATGACATATATAATATTTTATTTAATGAAAAGTCCAAGATGTCATACTCATATTTTTTATAATTATAATAATTCTTATACTCTGTTATTCATAATATATGTTTTACTATAAATATTAATGTGAAATAAAAAATATTATTATTCACCATTAAAATGTATTTTTAATTTTTAATAAAGATAAAATTACCTTAAAATCTTACACAATGTCGTTGAAGTAATAATTTTATTAATGAAAAAAATAAAATAAGTGATATTAAAACTATTAAAATAAATGTAATTTGAGATAATTAGTGTCATAAAATATTTTCATAGATTCCCTTGAAATATTAGTGATTTATTAATATATATTTTTCCATAATATATTGTTTTTTTTTTGTTTTTTTAGAATTCATAGTAATATATATTGTCAAAATCGACATTTATTTGAAAATAAATAATAATTTATTAAATGATATAAAATTTTTAAAAATATAATAGTTAGAAAAATTAATGAGATAAGGTTCAAAAATTCATCATTTATTTATTTATTTTTTTAATTTTATTGTAACAAGGTAGACCATCAAATAGTAAAAAACCATGTTGTCACTATAAGAATTAAAGGGGATAAATAATGGTAAAACCCAAAGATAAGGGTATAAAATTAGTCAAACATCATATAAGTTATATTTAAGAAGATATTTCAATACATAATTATATTCTAATTTAAATTTATATGTTTTAGTCCATTTTTAAGAGAATATTAATTTATATTAACTTATTATTTTGAGAAATTCCAAGAGTTACCGACTCTTCTCTTTTAAATGGAAACCTCTTCTTCCTTTTTATTCACACTTCAAAACCAATTTGGTTCAGAAAATATCTATCAAAATTCCTTACTATAATCCCTCCTAATAATCTAGAAACCTTATTTTAGGTAGCACACTCACCTTAGATGTGTTAAGGTGTTAATTCAATGATATTCTCCAAAGAAGAGTTTTCATTAATAATCAGTTATCTATGATTTATTTATTATTTCAATTACTTCAAATCATATTAAAAATGATAAAATAATAACTAAAGTATCATCCATATAATGAGTTTTTATTTTTTTAAATTTATTGATCCCTATATATATACATTCATTTCCATTTAATGGGAAAACAGGTTATTATCCATGTATATGACAAACTACCGCCTCACAAACCGATGAAATTCATTTGCAATTACCATCTCTCAAGACTGGTTATAATGAGGGAATTAACTAATATATAATAAACTAATGAAATATTTTTCATTATTAATGGATAATAAATCATTTATGTTCTTATCCTTTTATATACATAAAAAATGATAATTTCATTCATGTGTATGTGTGAATTATCACCTTCACAAAGTGATGTGATTTTTTTCATCACTAAATCATATAGATGATATAAATAAGTATATTTGAATTATTAATATAAAATTAATATTATTATTTTCAATATATAAATTTAATATTATACATAAATTATTTCCATAAAGATCCTTTCAAAATAGAAATGTTACTCATGCACGCGTATGACTTACCATCTACATGATTGAAACAAACTATATTTTTCTTATCAATATTTAATGGTTGGATTTCAAATTAAAATGGATGTATAAAAATTTTAATTATTTCATTACTATTATATAGATGATGGAATAATAACCACTTCTATTATAGATATCATACCAAAGTCATTTTAGACTTAAGAGCCAAAAATCGTTAAAATGACCTACATGAACTTAAATATGTAATTTTATATAACATCATAATGAGTGATATAAAAGAAATAATAAACATGGAAATTTTACTAATTAAATTATAAATTAACCTAATTTTACTAGTTATCATGGTAAATATTATTTTGATATGTCTGGATCAGGTTAAGGGGATATTTAACTAAATACCTCATTTAAAAAGTTTTAAAGATTTATTTTTTATGTATTTATCTATCATGTAAATGTTTTCTAAAATGATATTTATGAATGTATTAATATTTAAATAAATGTTTTAAAATATAAATTTTCTAATTTCTCTCATTTTTTTTCTTAATTAAATCTTGTTAACATTTTATGTAAATGAATTTATTTTAAAATTTATCTTTTAAGGTTTATATTTCATCTCTTTTTACAAAGGTCAAAAGGAATGTTTATTTGAAATATATAGCATGAATTTAGAAGAAGAAAGAATTATCCCCTAAGCAATGTTGTCCTAAAGAAGTTGATTATATTCGGTCATCAAAACTATTTGATCAAATCCAGTATCAGTGGAGTGGAACTTGAATTTTAAAAAATCTAGCTTGATCTAGAAGACTCGTGTAGGATGATTAACTGGTTATCCTTTCTATGGATCCGATATTTTAAAGAAGTTAGAGATTTTGACTAGGGGTGTAACCAGTTCTTGAAGAGGCTCTAGACACTAGGGGTTCTAACCTGTCCAATGGATGGGGTGTCTAACTATCCATGGAATAATATTTGGACTACTGGGGGTATAACCATGATCAACTAGAGGATCGATTATTGGGGTGTATAACTAGTTGCTGCCTAAACCATTGTAATTAATAAAAATATTATATTAGATAATTCTTGTAGGGGGTTATAACCAATATGAAAAGGATATAGGTATTAGTACTGAACAATTTAAAAATATTGTGTTCTATGTTCTATTTACTTTCTGTATTTCATAAATGACCCAATCATCTTAACAGATGAAAGAGGGTTGAATTAAAATATGAAAAATAATTTAGTAAAATAGGTCACCCCTGATTCACTGCCCTATCAGTGTGGCTGCTCCATCCATTGGACACTTCATAGATTAGATTTCCTTTTATTATGCCTTATTGACAAAAATTATTATCCCATATTCATTAACTTAAATATTCTCTCATACACATTTTTAGCACATGATTTTTATCGAATCCTTAATTATTTTTTTATTATTGTTTCAATTACTAAGGATTTGATCTCACCTCTTTCTTATGTTTTCCATTCACTTGGTTATGATGATGATTATAATATATAATATGTATTGATGATTATATCATAGTGTGATTATGGGAAAAGTTTTACAATAATATATTTTATAAATCTGCTATAAAAAGACACTAAACCATTGGATTCTGGGATTATGTTACTATTTATGAGATATAATTATCAAATTATGGAATTAATGTGAAATATTTGAATGTTTAACTTTAGCCATATAACATGGTACCAATGATGTTTTTTAAATAATATTTTTTTATAACAAGAACATGGAAAGTTAAATGGAGGATCCTCACTTGGGATTAGAACTAATTTTAGTTATTTTTGGGGTATTATTTAGATATTTTTGGGGATAAGAAAAAAAAATATATTATAAATATAATGGATGTATTTAGTGTATGAAATAATCATAAATGTTTGGTAAATTATAAAGTGTATAGATTTCTAGAAAAAAAATCCTTGTCTGGATATAAAAAATTGGATACAAGAGCTAGAACCAATTAAGAAAGGGGTAATAACATATTAAAAGGTTGATTAAGTGTTAACATAATATACACATTGTGAATGGAATTTGGGTCTCATTAGAAACTTATTTTGACTCCCCTATGTTATAATATTTGGGATTATTCACATTCTATTTATGAACCATTATGAATGATTTATATGGAAGTTGATGTTCCAATATAAAATTAGATAATTTTGAGAAACACATATGAATATGATCATTGAAAACAAAGGTTAAACTAAAGGATTTATAATTTACCCCAATTATAATATACTTGAACTAAACATATCATAAGTTCATGGATGGGGTCAAAGGAGAAGACATGTTATGATTGATTTTTCAAATTCATATGATGATTTACATTGATTTTGTTGGAAATTGTCATAATAAATTTTTTAAAATGAGAGCTTCCAAATGATGCTATGAAATTTATGTCTTCACCAACACATTATAAAAATTAATAGCTGAAGAATAATATTGGAAGAAAATGGTTAAGAATATCAAAAAATTTCTATTATGAGAAAAAAAATTATACTTTTTTCCTTGATATTGAGGTTAAAATCACACTAGGGAATATATCATTTATCCTCTCTGTATAAAAAATGCCATTTATTTTTTCATTATTGCGAAATAATTAAAATTTATAGGACATAATATATTTATGGGGGAGAGAGTGTAACTCCATGATATTTTATTATCAATTTACCAATACATAAATATTATGTGGAATGATTGTTTTGAAATGAAACTGTAAACAAAAATAAATCATTATACATTTTCAAGAGTTGAAATATTAGATTATAAGAAATTAATAAAGAAACAAAAGTATATTATTTAATTTGGATATTTTATTAGAATAAACTCTTGATATTTTTTAATGTTTCAAATATTATTATTATATGATGTATTTATAAATTTTCTAGAAAGAAATAAATATCAATGGATTAGTATATATAAATTTTTATGGTACAAATAATTAATTTTAATGGTATTTAAAGAATATTATTTCATATAAATGTAATACTTCTTCAAAGAATTATATTTATAAAAACATTTAAATAATAATAAATAAATAATAATTTTAATGAAAATTTGTCATCGTATTTTTAGGAAAAATTAATTAACTTTCATTACATATAAATTACAAGGTATGATATAAGAATAAATTTTTTTTATTCTTAAAAATTAATTTAATGAAAAATTTTATTTTTATACACAATATATTTTTATATCAAGAAACTAAATACAATTTACAAAATTTTGGAAAATGTATATTATTGATATGAAAAATATATTAATAATATTTTATTTAGTGGTTTTTATGAAATAATAACATTAATAATTAATATTAGAAAATTTATTTTCCTATAAAAACAGTTTATATTTGTATGTTATATTCTCCTTTAAATGTTAAGTTAAAAAAATTATATTTTTATTTTGAAAATATTAAATGCATTTCTGGATTCATTATAAAAAAACAAGCTAAGTATAAATTTTTTGAAATTTTCAGGAAAGGCATAATTTTAGCCAAATAGTGCAAATAACATATTCACGCATACCATAAATTTTATGAATTAATTAAGATACAATGATAATGTAAATTTTTTGAAACCATTTTATGCGAAAATTATGTATTCTATAATTAAAAATATGCATTTAGAAAGATTTTTTTTTTAGAAACCTATATTTGTGATTTTTTTTAAAAAAATTATAGTTTTCTCGAGAACTGTTTTTATGGAGTTAAATATTAACTATTTTCTAATTAATGTTTATTACATATAAATTTTATCTAAATTGGGATAATGTAAGAGATTTTAATGTTTTCAAAATCTTGTGACGTAAATTTTATTATTAGGGATAAAAAATAGACTACATAGGTAATAGTTAGTTAAAAATGAAAAATGTTATTATAGTAAGAGTATTAATTACATAGGGAAAAAGGACTAAAATATGACACTAAAACGTCTCCAAATTAATGTTTGAGAGATGGATAGAAAAAATAATATAACCTCTAAATTATTTTTCAATATTTGATCCACTTTACTTGAATAACACACTTTTCATTAAAATAATTTCATTCTTATCAAATACAAAAGGATCCCATAACCATCCCAATAATATACATATAACAAGCCCCCTATTTCAATATACTCTATAAAAATACGTATAAAAGTGAGATAAATTTCATATAGGTCCATATCTCTTCAAATGAGCACACTTCAAATTCTTAATCGGATTTTCCGTGGAGATGTTCCAAAACATGTGGTAAAAATTCATAATCAGTAATTTCTTATTTTTATTATATTATTTGTTACTATACACCATAAAAATCTACTATAACAATGGTAAAACAATTAAATTAGTAGCATAAGTATACGACATGACCCACATTGATACATGGTGTGAATTCTAGAGTGTATTTTAATTTTTCAATGGTGATCATGTGGTTTTGAGAAGAAGTTTTGGAACATGACTCTGTGTTTTAGGACACCTTTTTTCATGTTTTATATGGGGAATGTGGATATGGATGTGTATTTAGGGATTGTGAGGGATCCTAGTGTGTAAAATATGATTTCTACAACATTGTCTATAGATTTTCTTTACTGTAAAATCCACCAGTCATCTAGTGGATACCATCAACCATCTGGTGGTGGAATACATTAAACTTGTAGTATATTATAATAGAGGCCTTTAAAAATTGTAAAATTAAATTATTTACATACTTATAATTTTTAGGGGAAATGAATATTTTCCTTTGTGATTGGAAGCATGATCTGGGGGCCAAATCTTGTTCTTCTCTATTGACCACCTTGATATTGTCGAGTTTCTAGGGTCATTTTCTTTGATATTTTTATATAAGATATGTCCCTCTGATCATATTTTCCTTTCCCAAACTCTCTTAATAATTTTCATTTGGATTATAACAGCTCTGGAGGAATGATTTCACCCATGCATGGTGAAATAATTGTGCCATATGGGTTTTTCATGGGAGTCTTGTAGAGGAGGATCTAAGAGGTTAAAATCAAGATGTCACTCACCATTTTTCATATAGTATGTTTCATAGTGAGTTTTTCACTGATTATTCTGTTCTATAATATAGGATTAAATTAATTAATTAATTATTTCTATAAACATTGTGTGTGAGTTAGGGATTGGGGTTTTGATTGGTATTGACACAGAAATGAAAATTATTTTTGAGACTATTGAGGCCTTGGGAATAGATAGAGTGATTGGACGGGACTAGGAAGTGATTATCAGTCTATACAATTATGCTATATTTTTCATTTGAGGTAGTATAATTTACCTTATTTAGTTTCATGGTTAATTATTGTTCTTATTTTCATGTGTCTCATTACAATAAATTTATTCTTGTGTTTTTATTTTAATAAAAAAAATCATCAATGTGGTGGATTGGTTTGATGGAAGTGTTAAATTTATAGTTGACCGAGATGGGTCCAAGGAACCCAAGTAGATATATATGTGTGGGACTAGGTCCTGAAGGAATTTTTTATTGATGGTGAAGTGGTGAGTTATGATATGGGTTACACACTATGCTTGATTTCTCTATATTTTCTAACATTCAATAAGAAGTGAGATCCATGAGTGAATAGGGATGGGTTGGGGGACATGATGGTTAAGCCTCCAATGAAAACATCATTATGGGATAGTGTGATTGTTTGGCCTCCCCAAAACCAATGTGGATGGTAAAATGTGTATAATTCACCTCATATAAATCCTTATTTTGGGTTGGTGTGTATTAGGGCCTCCCAAGAGCCCTTGGGATGGGTTGATAGGATTGATTGGACTCCCAAGAGTATGAAGGGATTGGTTGAGGTGAAATGATATACTTCCCTGAATATATAGGTATTTTTTATGGTACATGATTATTTCATTACTTGAGTAAAATTTCTAGGATATATACACATGATTTATCAGGTTCTGTACTATTTTCCTTTTCAATATGGTTTCGAAATCGGTATTTTATGGGTTATGGAATGACATAGAATTATATCCAGGGATAAAGATTGTATGTTTTAATTTTCATGTGTGTTATATTTCTAGGTGGGGGTATGTTTCATGGATATGACCACACTCTATATTTTTATTAAATTCACATCCAAATGATTGTGAAAAAAATAGTTTGTTTGTAGAATTTGTGATAAGTAATGCTTCATTAAACTCATCCTTTATGAATGTAGTCAGTGTGGGTTTTAAGGAATGGGGGTAAAACATCATGATTTCTCTTAGGACACAAGTGCTTCATGGTCTTAGACTCATGGTACATGCTATAAAGTCATGGAGTCCATGGATATGATAAGATATCCTTTAATTTTGGCAGGAGGTTATTTTTCATTTTTATATTGTTATTAGTGTGAACTATATATTGTTCCTTTTTATTATATGTGATGCATGCTTACATTTGATTATTACATTTTTTTTATTTGCACATAAAACAATTTTTTTTATTAATTTTTTATTATTCAATGTAGTGGTCCCAAGGGATCCATGTTTTTTCAAGAGGTTGGTGAGAGATCCATTGCATGGATGGGTCGTGATGGATTTTCAATATGATTTGGGAATGACCGCTTAGAATTTTTTTTGATGGATTAGTCTCCCCAAAACAATATTTACCCCTGGTCACTAGTTGAAATCCTTTAATGTATGGGGAGAGGCACCAGAGTTCATTTGGAAGACCCCTCTTAGGGTGGTGGAGTTATGAAAAGTTATGAGGGAGGTATATAGAATAGATAAAATAATTAAACGATGAGATATGAAGGTGGGGATCAAGAGGATGATCAAGAGAACTCCTTACATTAATGAAATCAATTAAACACAATTTTATAAGGGATGTATAGTTTTGGGGTTAGGCATTGTACTGTGAGTGGAATGTTTGGATAGGATGAGAATCCAAGTGTTAGATAGATAATACTTAAGATGATTCATTGGGTTAAACATGGATCTAATGAGTTATGTATTCATTATTGTAGTAGTTTTCTATATGCTTGAAACATATGCTTATGGGTAGTGTTTTTTGAGAATATGGACTACTCAAAATACATATTTATTGAATAAATATATTATATAATTGATGTATTCTTTCATTTATTATAAGGGGTGATGAAATTAATAAGGTTTCAAGGGAATGACTGATTGATGTGATGTTCCTTTTGGCCTCCATAGAGAAATATATTAAATTATTTTTAGTGTATGAAAAATCATGTATTTAAAAAATAAAACTGACATGGTGGTGTGAGGTATGCGTAAATGGGTTAGTTATTATTTTCTGAAAAATGGATAATAGATATCTGAATTTTGAAATAAATTTTATTTTTATGTTTTGTGAAGAATTTAAGAAATATGATATCAAATGGAATCTGAATGTGGTGTTGGAAAAAATTTTCAAAACATATTTTGATGATGGAATCAGTATTTGATTTGTTGAAAATAAGGATGGGGACCTTAGTGATTTTGGTAATGATGGAAAAAACATGATTCAATGGGGTGTTTCGAAAAACTCATATATAGTTGGGTGTAAATAAAGAAATGGAAATTTTATTTTAAAACTATGAAACCAGTACACATGGAAACCAATTTGTGGAGATTTTTTAACTTGTTGAGGGTGATGCATATTTTTGAAATTTGTGCACATCTTATGTGTCTTGATGGCAGGAAAACCATTTATTGGGTTCAAAAGGTGTAGTATGATTTTTAGTTTCTTTAATGTTTTTTTCATAAACTAACTAATTCCAATGTAGAATAGTTTTTTGGATTATCAATGATTGATTGAGAGAGACCAGGTGGTTGAATTGGGTGTGTTTCATTATTCCATGTATTCTTATTGGAGATACTGGTGGTGATATCATAGGATGGGTGTTAAATGGGAGCCTATGTATGGGTATCATGAGATGATTCTATGAATGATCCACATTTTGTGGGATAATGGATTTTTACGTGAGGCTTGAGTAGGAATATGTGGTTTTTGTGGGATTTGGAACAATACACATAATGTGTTTTTGATGTATTTTATGGATTTTTTAGGTTTCACCATTTGTTGTATTTTTTTCTTGGGTATTCAGCTTGTATTAGTTGATGTATGATCTTGGTAAGAAATTTCTATGGTGGGGAACACCCATAACTATACTATAAAATTTTTCTTCGAGTCTTATGGAATGGAGTACCATAAACCTTGAGAAATTTCACTATTGGAATTTTGGGATTAGTTGAAAAAATAAATGTATTCTATTGTAACCCTGTTATGATTCCCATATCGTGGGTCATCAAGTGTTAAAATTTTATCTATGTAGAGGCATCTATTTTGAATAGGATTAACAATTTTACATAACATTTCTTGGGAATGAAATGCATGTGGGTTTTGGTTAGTGTGTTAAAGACATGATCCTAGGCCAGATAGGACAATACTCGCAAGAGTGTGAGTGTGGTTGTGTGATCAGGTTTAATTAGAGGGGGAAAACATTGGGATCAGTGACGATGCGTGGGATAGTGGGAGAGAACCTATGAGTCAGCTCTTGGTGAATCACTCTTCTCCATATGAGGATAGTTTCATTGGTGAGGGAATTGGAGAAACATATCGATGTTTGAGGGAATGTGAAAATGGGTTACAAATAGTTTTTGTTGGTTCGTGTATCGATAAAAAAGCCATGTAAAGGTATTTTGGGGATGGTTATATGTGTGGATAAACCTAAGTGGTGTGAAATTGGTAGATCAGTAGGGGATTTTCATTAGGGTCACTCTTAGGGTGAGGTGACCGATGCATTCATTAAGTCTCATGCAAGCATGGTTTCATGGGGCCTCGATGTAAAGGTGATATATCCTATAATGTCCCTTTTATTATCGATGGATTGAGTAGGTGGTAATAAATTAATAGACCTTAAATGACATACTGAATACTCTAAAGTCTTGTAAAAAATGACGAAGGGATTCAACACACATGGGGGATAATTTTCCCTATAAGAATAAAACAGCTTACCAGACATTCCCAAAAAAACCCACTATATGATGTATGATACAATAAAAGATAACACAACATTTAATTTTTCAAAATCGTTTTAAATCCATGTACCGTAGTGGAAGACTAAAATATCAAGGTAAAAAATGTAATACAAACTATTAAAACTCCAAGTCAACCACAAAACTCCATACTCCACAACCTCCATCCCCCAACATCATGAAAGAACCCAATAATCATGAAGTAGTTCTAAATACATGGGAACCATTACCTTTTCCCATGTCTTAGTAGATGATATCTGTAAATTCACCAAAGTGACAATGAAAGGGTGAGTACTAAAACTCGGTAAGTTTTACCTAATGAATTCCCTACTCACACCACTAGGATATGAATATTGAAACATTTATATAAAAAAATTTATATAAAAAAATTATAACTAAATATAGAAAAGTTCCATATCAACCATTTTTCTGAAAAAATAAACTTTTCATTGAAAGAAACCCAATATTGTTTTAAAACAGTTCACAAGTTTCATTTTTGGAAAAACAAATCCATTCCACATATATCAACAACCAACCAAGAAAGCTCTGTTACGATAGTTCAATAATCATAAGTGGTCTCTCATCAATCTTCTATGTCATCAAAATGTAATTATATCTCATTTCCATTACACGTTTTTCACTGAGTGCAAGGTCATATTTCAACCAAGCCTCGTAAATGCAATATGAACACACACACCCCGTATGACCCAAAACATTCCCAATCCAAACATTCCAAAACAATATAAATAAAACACACTTTTCATTGAAAACCTTTTTCAAACAAGATATCTAAAAAAATATAAAAAATACATATTTAAGAAACATCATTTAAAAATCAAGAAACCAAATAACCTTTAACAAGAAATCACCAGAATTCCATAATTTCACCAAAACCCATAAAGTGCCACTAAAGAAGATTTATATCATTATTTTCAAAAAAACCAATTAATTTCATGCAATTAAATCAATTTGAAACTAATACAATAATTTCTAGCAAGAGTGGTTAAGAGTGGAGAATCTACATCGAGTGTTTTGGTGAAAAATATAAACGAAACTAAAATGTTGCAAAATCAGGTTGAAAACTCCACGACATCACCTTAGATATTTTCTCCTAACATAATCCAAAAAAATATATAAACATATTTGGTAACCAGAACATTATATCTACCAAAATAGGTCATATATCTAAGAAACCAAGATATATAAGAAGAGTTAGATTTAAGAAAAACATTAAGAACGATGAAGAAATATAACATACTTCAAGGAATCGAATTCTAATCATGAAGGGAAGCCTTCATATCACCCTTGGATAGATGAGAGAATCATCCTTCATCTTTGAGAGAAACAAATACTAGGTTTGGGATACCTAGAAGGAAAAAATAGTGGGTTAAAGTGAAAAATGAGTGAGATACACTTTTTTAAGGAAGTTGTTTCTTACCGCATACGGTTTAATTGCACGGTTAGGCAAACCATGTGGTAACCATGCTCTTGCCACTACCTTAAGAAGAACCCTGACATGGTCTCCTCACATGGTCTCAAAACTGTACACCAACCGTGATGAAGCCACTACCTCAAAAAATGAAAAATCCATATTTTTGAGATGAAAATTTATTCAAATTGGATGCACAATTTTGGAAAATTTGGTACCGCCTTTGAACCTTCCATTTTTCATGTGCCTCATTGTACATGGTTTTCTGCAACTATTGCATAGTTTCGACAAATTTTTCACCACCCATTCACCTATAGAAAAGAAAAAAAAACTCTCAAAAGTTCTACAATATCTCCCAAACCACACCCTTATACTTTATATACATAAAAACCATAATGAAATGGTTACATACCAGAAAAAAGGGGCGCTAATTTCTCCCTAAAATTGTTATTTCCATCCTTATAAAACCAAAAATGCTTTAAAATAGTTATGTTCATTTTTCTTTCATTTCCATTTCACATTCCCAAGTCTCTTCATGAATTTCCTCGTGTTTCCACAAAACACGCACTAGATAGATGCTTTTTCTATTCACAAAATTCTCTTACCTATTAGAAATCTGAACTAGGATATATATCGACGAAGAATATTGTTCTAGGTCAATGTAAACCCATATAATCACATGTTTAGGGTTATAATAAAAAAATCAACTGAGATATGTGAAACACATTGTGTACTACATTGAACCATGGTGAAAATTTGATATGATATGACACCTCTCCAACTCCTTCTGGTATATCAAAAGGGCCTATATATCTAGGTGATAACATTCCATGATTTACAAAACATTGATTTACAAGACATGGAAAAATACTCAAGAACACATGATCACTCACTAAAAATAATAACGATCGTCGATGATGATCCACGTAAGATTTTTGATGACTCTGATCTATCTCCATCCTTTTTCTAATCAACTGAATCATCTCATTTGTTTCTTGGATAGGACATGTCTCAAATAGTTAAGTCTCGCCTATTTTTATGTAACAAGGTAGATAATGACGAGGACATCCATACAAGGCTTCTAAAGGAACCATATGTATGGAGGCCTGATAAATGTTGTTATAAGAGTAATCTAGTAATGTCACATTCTCTTCCCATGATCCACAAAAATCCATTACATAAGACCACAACATATATTCAAATGTTTTTATCATCCGTTCAGATTGGCCATCCATCTGAGGATGATACACAGTAAATATAGTCAACTGAGTCCCAAGGGATATCTATAAGGATCATAATTGAGATTTAAATCTCAAATCTCTTTATGATACAATTGAAACTAGTATTCCATGTCTATTTACCACTTCTCGGATATAGATTTTGGATAGATCCTCCACTATATGAGTTTCATAAATTGGGAAGAAATGGTCCAACATCGTAATTTGATCCACTATCACCCATATAGAATGGTGTTTATGAATTGTTCTAGGGAGAAATATAACCAAATACATAGCTAATTGCTCCCATTTTCAAAATGGAATAGGTATATACCATAACATGCAAGTTGGTCACTGATGTTCCTCTTTAACATACTAACAAGCCACCTTTATTTTTATGCCATTATTTGATGTTATTATCATGATCCCTTAACATCCTTTAGCCATAAGAAACATCATGGACCCCTTTCATGAGAACACACCCCAATCCAGATGCTTAATCATCACAATACAACACATACCCTTGTCATGATTATGGAAATATCAAGATAGGGGCTATTGTATGGAGAAAAATTAACACATGAAAAGAGTTTTGGAATTCCTCATTCCATTAGAAAGGAATATTATTATTTTTCAAAGCTATAATAGGCGAAGATAGTTCTGAGAAGTCACAAACAATGTTTTAGTAATAACCATCTATACCAAGAAAACATTGTATCTCAAAGACATTATTATGTGGTTTTCAATAGATAAAAACTTCTTTATTTTCTGGATACACTGAGACTACTCTTCCAGAAATTACAAGGACAAGAAATCATACATCTTATATCCAAAAATCACACATTAATGAGTCTGGTATACAACCAATGGTCTCTAAATATTCTAAACTCCTCCACTAAGTATTGTTCATGCACAACCCATTTACTTGAATACACCAATATGTCAGCCACAAAAACCACCACAATAGAATCTAGATATCTCAAAATTATCTGATTCGTCCATTCCATAGAGACCAATAGTAAATTTTTAAGACCAAAAGTTATTAACACATATTCAAAATGTTAATATATAATTATAAGAGTTTTATTTAAAATATCCTCCTTTAAAACTCACAATTGGTTATATTGTGATCACATTTAAATCATAGAGAACCACTAATATTCCCGTAATAGATCGTATAGATCCTCAATGTATGGAAGTGAATAATTTTCCTTCATAATAACTTGAGTAAAATTAATATAATACACACACAGTAATAGAGTTCCATATGATTTATTCATAAACAATACTGGTGATACCCAATGAGATGTTCTAATCTAACTAAACCCCTTTCTTTCCAACTCTTCTAACTAAAATTTCAAATCCCTTAATTATTTTGGTTTCATTAGATAAGATGGATGTGAGGTAGGAATAGTCCACAGGGAGGAGATCAATTGTAAAATCCACTTACCTTACCGATGGTAACCTGGAGAATTTTTAGGAAACAAATCTTGAAATTGATCCACCATGGTTGGAAAAATATTCTTCTCAGTCTCTTATATTGACTCCAAAGGGAACGCTTCCAACTAATATGAGAACGTTCTGACTTTTGGTTCCAACAATCATGTTGCACCTATCTTTACAATCCTTTCTCCACTAAAACATGCTTGATGACATCATCATTATAGAAACTAACAGTTATACTACAATAGTATATTTCATCCTTAAACATCGACAACTAATACATACAGAATATTACTTCATATACATCTATCTACAACATCGAGAAGTCCCATTTAGCCCAACTCCATCAACAGTTATATTAAAAGTTCTACACATAAAGGCTTAGGATTATATTTGAGCAAGAAGAGTATTAAGGTTTATCACAGAAGGAATCATATCATGTTTAAAACCCATTAAATAAACAAACTGATAAGCAACAAAATAATGTGATGCACCAGTATCAAACAACACTTGTATAGGGGTCATATCTATATAATTTCTTTGTCACTACACTTTATCCATTGTTTCCCTATCTAGATGGCCCTTGTTGAGAGTCGTGGTATTCCTAGAATAACTATGGTTATATATTTTATTATAATGATATTTATTATGATTCCCATGCCCCATTGAAGAATATTACTCATGTGATACCTAATAAGTGTCTCAAGCACATAACCTTGGAGCACTGCGACAATAGCATTGAAGATGTACCATTTAATTAAATTATGGAATGCTCTTGGTTGTTAATTACACTCATGCTTCATGTAGTCGATGGAACCACATTGGAAACCTTCATATTTTTTGTGGGTCTTGAATGAAGATTCAATGGTCTAGTTATTTGATTATGATTCTTGTTCCCAACCAAAATGTAATTATCCCTCTTCTGTTTTCTCAACAATTAAAGTTCGCACTGGTTCCGATGGGAATAAACATACTTCCTCATTTCATATCTCTTGATATGTCCCTTCCAACCAATTTCTCTCTATTGAACATCTCTATAGAGCCAGTATTACAGATCATTAAAATATTTGAGTAAATATTTTGTTTTAGCCCCAATTCAAATATTCATTCTTTCAAGAATGCACTCACAAAAACCTCATGTTAAAAGTGCACTAAATTAAATACTGTAGAAATATACTCTATGACAGAGAGATTTTCTAGCTTCAGGATGAAGAAGTTTTTAATTCTATGAATATTGAATGCGTGACAATATAATTATTTGTTGAACAATTCTTAAAAATCCTCCCAATAAAGGACTCGATACACTTAAGCCTATACCACTAGATCTCACTACTGGCATGAATGATACAATAGAATATATTTCACCCGGTTTACTTTAACCTCCGTTAGTGTGCTGATGAAATCAAAGATATGATTCATCATGTTCATCCCCACCTCTTCCCTTTCTAGTTAAGAATCACCATAGAACATGGGTGGATTCTATTTCTAGAATTAGATGAAATGATCCACTTGACATGGATCATCCCTATGGTTCCCTCTATAAATATATTGAAATTATTAGATGATACTCTAAAGCATTTTTTGGTTCACATGTAGCTCTAGTGAAACTACATTCTCTACAACCTCTTTTTATTGGTCTCTATGACACCTACCGAGTGCCATTTTCTATACGAACCACAAATTTTGTAAGTCTCACTATCTAGTAACTAAAGGCTTAGTATTTCAAATTACATCACCTATAAGATCACAATATTTCTTTAAAAAATCATATTTTTCTATGTTAATACATTTTTGAAAACATTCAACACACTTTTCAAAATCAAAATATTTTCAAAATACAACAACTACGCTATTTTCAAAATCATTCATTTGAAAATAGTTTCACAATTTTAAAAAATCATCACTTTTGAAAAAAAATCCCAAATCATTTTTCAAAGTGATTTATGCACACCTAGTGGTAATTCATTCCTCTAATTCATTTCATGATCAACTTGTTGGGTAAACCCATGAAAATGAGATTTCAAACCTATATTTATCTCTAAAACACTTATGTTCCCAACTCCCTGGTAACTGGAGGTTCAACAAAAAATTGTGAGGTAGTATTTTTTTCTCTAAATTAAATTTCCCAATAATACTAATCATTTATATAATCCCAACTAAAGGAATATACATGAATTAAATTAAAATCTAAGACTGACAGAACTGATGACTACTTGTTCTACATGGAAGGGAACTAGTTTATACCATTTTTATCAAACCATCTTTTCGACATAACAAAAATGATACCATTTTTAGCATCCCTATTAATATCACTATCTTGATTAGTCAGTGAGGAATTATTATGCCTTAATATAAATCCATAAGATTCTAAATGATGGAAATAAATGTCGAAGGGACTCAATAGAATTGGGGGATTACTTTCCCTATAAGAATAAAATAACTAACTAGAAAATCCTAACCAAACAAACCACTATATGATTTAAAAAACAATAAAATACAACTCAACATTTAATTTATGAAAATCATACTAAATACATGTATTATAGAGGAAGACTAAAATACCAAGGAAAATAGTGGAAGAAAAACTAATATAACTCCAAGACAGCCACAAGATTCCAGAAATCACAACCTCCATTCTCCAACATCACCAAATAACCTAAGTATCAGGAAGTAGTGGTAAATACTTGTGATAATTTACCTTTTATATGTCCCAGTAGATGACATCTTCAAAAGCACCAAAGTTTTAAAGTAGGGGTGATTACTAAAACTTGTTAATTTTTTCCTAATTACTTCCCTATTCACAACACGAGGATAACAAATTTAGGGACATTTATATAAAACATTTTATATAAAAAATATAAAATAGTTTATAATTATATATAAAGAAGTATTTTATCAAACATTTTCCAAAAAAATTAAATTTTTAAAGAAAGTAACCCAATAATTTTTTAAACCCATTTCATAAGTTCCATTTTTGGTATAACCAATCCATTCCACATATCTCCACAACCATCCAAGCTTTCTTTGTTATGAAATTTCCATACTCGTGAACTGTCTCTCATTAACATAATAATATGTCACAAGTTAATAATATAAAATGTTCCATTACACTATTTTCATTGATGACAAGGTCATATTTCAACCAATTCTCATAAAATCAATATGATCGTACACACCAAGTAGTAAATAACCCATGTCAATTAAAAAATTTCAAAACCATTTCAATATAAATTCAATTTTATTTGAAAAAATTTCCCAACATTCCATTTCAAAAATACAGAAAATCCATAATAAAAATCATTATTTTAAAATGAAGAAACACAATCACTTTTCAAAAAAACTCCACAATTCTGTAATTTCACCAAAATCAATAAATCTTCACTAGAGGATTTATATTATGTTTTTCATACAAATTTCACAATCAATTTCATGTAATTAAATCAATTTTAAACTAATCCAATCAGTTTTGGTAAGATGAATTGAGTGTGAATCCACCTACATCGAGAGTTTTCAAGAATATGATAAACAACATGAAATACTCTAAAAACTGCATTAAAAACACCACAAACCCACCTTATATCTCTTCTACTAAAATAAAACAATACAAATCTTAACATAATAGGAATATATAACCTTATATATAACCATAAAAAACTTATATCTAAGACACTGAGAGAGAGGGAGAAGTAGATCTAAGAAAAACATCAAGAACGAAAAAGAACGATCACACACCATAAAAAATTAGCTTCTTAATCGCCTAGGGAAGACTTCAGATCAACTTTGGATTGATGGGAGAACCTTAATTGACCATTGAGAGATACAAATATGGATTTAGGGTCACATTGGGTTAAAAGAGTGGATTAAATAGAAAAACGAGTGGCATCCGCTTTTTTTGGAAGTTGGTTCTTGACGTGCATGGGTAGATTTCACAATTTTTAAAACTGTGTGTTAACATTGCACTAGCCACTACTTAATGACAACTCTTTCAGATTCATCTTGCATAGTCTCCAAAATAAGTTCCAACCACGCTAAAGACACTATATCAAAAAGAACAAATCCAACATTCAATGTTCACAGTTCTTTATAAGTGGATACAGGGTTTGGAAAAACCACGTACCGCATGTGTGCCTACCCTTTTTTCATGGAATCATAGTGAAAGGTTTCATTCAAGTGTTACACAATTTCCACAAACCATCCACCACCCATGAACATATATAAAATCCCCCAAAACACGCAAAAGTTATATAAAATCTACCGAACCTCACCCTTACACATTATATACTTAAATAGAATAAATAAAGGGTAACATACCAGAAACTAAGGGTGTTACACATCCCTCTTAGGGGAAAGGTGATGTTTGAAATGGATTTATGTGTTATGTTATGATTGATTAGATCATATTTCTTTGACACGAGATGACAAGGGTGTGGGAGTGAGGATAAAGTGGAGAGACATGTGTCAATTTTTAGGATCCATCAAGGGTTAGCGTTGATGAGATAACTGAAGGGAATCAATATTTTGGGGTGTCCACCCATGGATGAATGGAAGTATGCCCCTCATTTTGGATGAGATTCATTTATATTGATAGTGAATTTCTATTGAATGGGGAATGATAAGTGGATTGAATTTGGTGTACATGCTCAGGTATGATCATGTTGGATATGACCAGTCATCCTATGTAGTTATAAATACAACATAGGATATAGAGCATAGTGTCTAGTTCGATGAGAATAAAAAGTGATAGTCAAATTTTAGAGAGTATCATATTCGTTATGATTGAATGGACCATTTGATTGTACGTTCATAGAGGCAAGAATATTCATGGATAATTTTAATTAGATTAGTATAAATAGTCGTGGGTGAACCAATGTAAACCTATTTTCTTCATAAATACCAGATTTAGAGTTTGGGTGAGGTTTTTATTTGAATTAGTGTTTCGTAATTGGGATCAGAGTGCCATTGGCCTGATCTGAGAGTGTGTTATATCAAGGAAATGTCAATTATAAGGGTGAGATAAGAACTAATGAAGTTGGTTTTTGGTGATTAAACTATTGAATTACATCAGAATTTGTGTTTTAAATTTAGTTTTTTTTCTGGAAAAAATTTTATAATGCCTTTGGGTGTACGATATTTTGATCATGCATGAGGTCATTTTATTTGTTAGTGTGAGTGGCTGAGAATTTTCCATACACTTGGTTGGATCTCCAACTGGGTTTTTCATTCATGTGTGAAATGGATAAATTGGAAAAATGTTAGGAGTATCATATCAAATTTAACTAGTGTGGAATGAGGATAAAGCCAATTATTGTGGAGAAAGGTGTTGCATCTATGAATGGTGTTATATTTTGAAAGTAAAAAAATATTTGGTGCTTTTGGGTGGAACATAGTGATATCATGGTTAATTTAAAAATTGATATGTGTTAAAATAAGTGGTTTTAAATTTACCATGGGTTTATAAGGATGATAAAAATTATTCTTGTGAGTTGACATAATTCATTATAGGTTGAAAATTCCAGATGGAATTTTAATTTTTCATTAGAGGTCATGTGGTTTTGATTACCTAGTTTTAAAACATGATGCTAGATTATGAAAACTATAATTTCATGCTTCGAAAGAGGAATGAGGATCATGTAGTGACTTGGATGTTATAGAGGGACCCCAAAGGGGTCTAGGTGACTACTATAGACTTTTTAGTAGTAGAAAAATTTTCAATGGGTGGAAGTAGATTTCCTTTTACATAGAACCCACCAAACTTCTAGTAGTAGCCAAAATACATCTCGTTGCTGCAAACAATATAATTTAATCTACTATATATACTGGTTCCCTGATGTCCCAAGATTGGCTACCAAATTGTACCCACCAACTAGCCAGAAACACCCTCCACCTAATTGGTGGCCTTTAAAATGGGCAAAATAAAAAAAAATCCATTAATAATTTAGAGGGCATAACACAAATATCCTACCTAGTTGGTCACACATGTAGGTTGTCGAACCCCTTTCAACTATCATGATCCTACATGATGTTGGGATTTTTTTGGAATTGTTTTATATGTAATTTTTAAATAAGATCTCTTTATATCCTCTTTTTTTTCTTTACCCTTCTCTATAACCAATTTTAATTTTCATGATTAGGGTTCTTGAGGAATGATATCAGCAGATCATGGAGAAGTCATTGTTTCGTAACGTGTGTAGTTTGTATATGACATCTAGAGAATTTGAAATCAATTCATCCCACACTTTTGGTTGTAACGTATGTCTCATAGTGAGTTTTATAGTTGTAATTCCAATTTTTAATATAAAATTAAATTAATTAATTAATTAATCGGATAATGTTTATGGGTGAGGTGCAAGATATGAGACATTCTTTCAGTGGTAAATGACTTAAAATGGATTCATTTAGAATACTAGGTCCTTGATAATGGAGGTGGTTCTTGCATGGGCATACGAAGTGATGGTTGAGATGTAGAATTATGGGAAAATCCTTTATTAGAGGAAGGGAATCTTGAAATTGTTGTGTATTTGGTTATTTGGTAGTATTATTTTAATGTGTCCCAATTTTATAATTGTAGATTTGTGTTTTTTATTTTTACTAATAATGTTTTTTCTTGGAATTAATGTGGAAGATTCATCTACTAAATGTTATAGACCCCTTGAGGGTCAGGATGGGTATAAGGGACCTAGTTAGATACTTGTATGCAAGACTCGGTCTTGTGGCACTTGTTCCACAATTATGAGGTATGAATTATGAGGTGAGTTTCACTCCCTATTTAATTTCATGGTGTATTGTAACCTCATATTTGATTTTACAAATCTGAGTTCACTAGTATGCGTCAGGGTACATGAAGGTTGAGCCTCCAACGAAATATTGGGATGGGATAGTGTGATTGGTTCGAGTCCCTATAACCTACAAGGATAGAAAATTGTGTATAATTTACCTCCCAATAATAAATAGTGTGTTATTATACAATATGGACTCCAAATAAACCTAATTATTGTCATGTATGACTGATTAGTCTCTCTGGAACCTTCATGTACGCGATGGTGTGAACCGTTGACCTCCAATGAATCTCCAAGTACAAGTTAGGGTTACTTGATTATCCTCACAGATTATATAATTGTGGGTAGGGGTACTTGAAGAGTCATTGAATATAGTTAATGGTGTAGTCTATGAGATAGATAAGCTATCTAGTTCTATATAGGTGGACCTTATAGCACTATGTTAAGGCAGGAATTTTATGAGTTGTGGTTTGTCAAAAAAATCTTACATGGTGATGAATAAGGTATAAAGTATGTTAATGTGTGTTATGATTATGGGTGGGTGTGTTGTGTGAACCTAACTACACATTATATATATATATATTTCATACACATATACATGATGAAAATATCATAAAGTGAGGTTGAGAAAATAAGGATAAGTACAGGTTCATAGGACTTACCCTCAATCTGTGTAAATGGAAAGGGTTTTGGTGAACTTGGGTAACCTTCATGTTTTCTCTTAGTACATCGGTACCAAATGAAGATGGACTCATAGTAAAGTATAGTAAATTGTGGAGGTGATAGATATTAAATTAAGGAATGTGAGTTTGGTTAGAGGCCATGCATACTTTTTTTGTTCTCATCATCATTTATTGGATAGTGTAACTTTTAATTATAAGTGATTCTTATTTATTTATTGTTTTTCATATTATTTTGTACTGATGCATTTTATATGTAAATAATTTTCCCTTTATATTATAGGATGAAAATTTTATGAGAATAATAGTATTTTCTATTGGTTGTCATGATGTATTTTTTTCTAATGGGTCATTCTAATTTTTTGGTGTAATTTGGGTATGACCCCTTTAGGTTTTTTTGAATGTGTAGTCTCCCCATTACTATTCTAGGCTATTAATGTTAGAAACAACATATAGAATAATAGAGACATGCCTAAGGACATGTGGAACACCCTTCTTGAGTGCTGTTTAGGATGCCAAGGCTAGTGTTTTACAATATTTTAAAAGTTCTTATGTTAGTGTAACAAAACATTACAAACTTCCCCTTTCATCCATTTTAAAAATAAAAATATTTCTCGTGCGTGTGTGTGGAATACTACCAGAAAAAATTATGTATTTAATTATTGATAAATACCCCAAATGTTTGTTTTTATGAATATATAACTGTAATATTTATTAAAAAATTATGTTTTTATAAAGATGAAATCAATATCTACCTTCTCATATACCATTCGTTAGGAAATAACAATGTAAGCATGTGTATTTGAAGATTAACAGCTCAATGTATAAATTTTTTTTACATAGAATCCTTATATTAATGTTTATAAAGTATATTTGATTTATCTATACAATATTAAAGAGTAATATATAACATGTTTATGGTTTTTAAAGGGATAAATATAAATCATTTATCATTGTAAAATAATCTGTTGATATTAGTAAATTATCAAAATGCATCCTCTTATAATTTTCATATTCAATAATAATAAATAAAACTATCATGATATATTATTTTAAATTTATAAATAATCGTAAAACTTCTATTCTAGAACCCTGAATAACCTAAGAATAATGAAAATTTGACCAAATAATGAGTATCAATATCGTCGTTATGAAACCTATTTCAAATCAAAAAAAATATTAGCATTCGGTAATGAAAATAAACATTAAATAACTAATATATGTGTAGAGAATGTTGTAAATAAATTATTTAAAAGGTAATATATATAAATATGTTAATTAAATAGGTTATTAATATAATTATATTTTTTATATAGGATGTTAAATCTCTTTTTTGGAATCCAATAATTATATTAAGGTATTTCCCCACAATTTTACTTCATAGTGACATGATTTCATATTTTAAACCTAAAATTATTTTACATGGGGTAATTAATAAACCATTTAATTATGTCATCAAAACTCACACATATAAATTTGATTTAATCTTCTATTTCACAATCATTATTTCACTATTATTTAATTCAAATATTACCCAAGTTATAAAGGATTATTTCTTTTCTCAATATTCAATATTAAGGAATATACCATATTCAAAAATTATTTTATTTTTTATTGAATATATACTAAACTATCAATTTATTTTAACATAACTTACATGAAATTCAAGGGATTTAAAATATCCATTCCATTTTCTCCTTTTAGGGGTTTTAAATTCATGTCTTTCTAAAAACATAAGAGATTTTGTTAACTCAAAAATACTATTAGTGAGTTATAATATATCTTCATGAACATAATTATTTAATGTCAGATTCTACCAATATAAAATTTTATTATAAGAAAATTTCAATTTCCCTATATATAAATTTACATTTTTGATTATAATCTTCATTCTTGATAAAGTTATTTCTTATAAATGTATAACATTATTGAGAGTAATATCCATCCCCTCCAATGAGAACTTTATTTGATTTGTCTATATTATTTATTAACTTATATGCTCTCCATTAATCTTTATGGATCCAAATATGTTTTCTTTCTTGTGGTGTTTATATATTTTGGTTTCTATTTTGAAATGATAGTCTTAATATCAATTTTTTTTATTTTGAAAAAGGTATTTTAAAATAATAAAAACATTTTCCCCTTTAATGATCATATTTTTTTCTAAAACTCCATGTTTGATCAAGATAACATTTAATTGTATTTCAAGGATCCATTATAACTTTTTTATAGCCAAATTTGTTTATTTTTTTCTCTTTATCATTTCAAAAATTAATATTAAAAATTAACCATAACTAATCATTTTATAAAAAAATTTAAAACATTTTTAAAAAAAATTTATAGTTTCACATCTATTTTCTGCATTATAGTTAAAGGATTTATTTTTGTGGAAGTTATTTTTAATGAATATCCATAAAAAATCCATTAAACTATTTTTATTTTGGGTAATTAAACTAAAAGAGACAAATGATCTAATTATTTTTCCCTTTTTATATGGTACTACTCAAAGTGTTCATCCAATAAATGTATTTTTCATCCATTTCAATGTCGTTCAAAGTGATTAAGCTTCAATGAAGATATTTTTATTCTATTATCTACTTTCATTCTCAAAATTTATTTTGAAATTTTATACGGTTGCCTATTGAAACCTGTGTATTTTCAATGAGTTAAATAAGTACTTTTTGGAAATGGATTTTTTTTGTGTTCTTCTAGAATATATAATCATGTTTTTAATTATATGATATTTATTCCTTGTTTTTCTCTATGTTATAGTGATTCATGTGGTTTGGGTTGTCCTCCATTGTGGTGTCCAATGTTCTTCCTCTATACATCCCTTATAGGCCAAACCATTTTGATTAACCCATTTTGGTCATCATCAATAAGGGTTTCTAGAAACATGGTATGGTGTTGTATGGGGATAGTGGTGGTCCCGGTTAATGTTTTACATTTGGGTTGTATTCTTTATCTATTATCAATGGTTCATTACTTTTTATTTTTCTTGTTTTATAAATCAGTCCCTCTTGAGTTTTCGTGTCGTTAAGTAGAGATGTGGTTGAACTCTATTACAATATCGATGATCATTGTGTGGATTTTCAACCCAGATACGTGTTATATATTTTTTCTAGATTATTTAATATAAATTTATTAGTTTTTGGGTTGGAGAAATTGATTTTTGGCATGTATTTATATTCTTTTCTAGTAGTATGGATCCCCAAAATAATGGATAAAGTTTCAGAGAAGGCATGAAAATATACCGAGGAATTATTCATACCAAATCTATGATGAAATTATCATTTAATGCTTTTATATGATTCATTATGGTGTTTCAGTCTTCAATGAGTGTTTGAGATGTGTTTTCTGAGTGTTCAATGGTTTCTGGAAGTTGAATACATCATGATTTTTTTTCTTAGTTTGTTCTTAGGAAGTGACTTTTATGATTCTCTAGTGTCTTAAATTATATCGATGATGTGGTGGATATATTTTCATGGTGATCACTGTCTGGGGGTGTTTTGAAAGAAAGATATGTCATATTTGGCCCAAGGTAGATGATTCTTGAATCAATGTAATATTCTGGTACTTTTTTATGTTTTCAATTTTCAGTGTGTTGATGGCCTTGGTCCAGTAGTGATGTGGACAAATCATTGTATTGTTATGGTGGAGAAATGGTGTGGAGGGATGGATTTCTAATTTTTTGATTGAATTTTTATGGGTGTTTTTTGGGTTTAATCAGATCTTTTTTCTTTTTCTTTTTTGAGGGTTCACACATAACTGGAAAACGTGTTTTTAAAAAATATAAAGAAAAATGGATTTGGAGGAGGGTATTCCGAAAATTATATATCCTAGAAATGAATTTGGTAATGTTTGATATGTCCTGATATAATAGTTTTGGGAATGGTGGTAACTGATCATAATATTTTCACACATTATTTTTAATGTGTGGGATTGTTGTTAAGATATGATAACAAGATTGTATATAGGTTTAATTATAGTTAATATTTTCTCACCAAATTACATGTGGGTGCAATTTTTGTAAATATATGCTCACAAGGATGTGTGTGGATGTAATATTTGTTATATTTTGCACATAATACTGAAAATGGAGAAGGTAAAATTAGATATGATAACAAGACTAAACATGTACAAGATATGGAAAGTAATGTTTACAAGATTAGTAATAGAAATAATATTTTTTATAAATGTGAAAATTATTTTAAAATGAAATGATGTAATTAAATAAATTCATATGATTGAGAATATACATCATACAATTATCTATGTCCACATGATTGGGAAAGTACATGATGCAATTTACTTTGTTTATAATATTGAGCGTGGACATGATGTGGTTATCTATGTTCACAATTTTATAATTTACTATGATTATGGTAACATATATTATATATATTATATACCAACAAAATAATACATATACCACAATTATTTTCTCACAATTATGAGATCTAATGAAATAGTATATGTTTTACAATTTGAGATTACATGTAATGTTTTATTCCTTACTAATAACTCCTATTGTACTATGTTCATTTAATTAATAATTCTTCTATGTCCATATTTCTCCTAAGATTATGATCTAACCTTGGATGAACATTTGAAACTTTTACCCAATACTGATCATTTGAGATCACCCCATTCTTCTGGTTTACATTTCCCAGGTTGTGAAGATGATTATAACCTAGTATATATCTTAAATGGAATCTAGTATGGTGTGATTATGGAAAAATTTTCATAATAATATTTTGGTAGCTAATCATCAAAGACACTAATCTTTGGGTTCAAAGATTATGTGATTATTTATGAGATGAAATGTGCAAAATATGTAATAAATTTAAAATATATGTATTTTTATCTTCTGTTTTCTCACATGGTGTCAAATATGGGAGTTAAAGAATATCATTTTATCACCAGACACATGTGTGAGTGTTTTTGGTTCATTGACTATCGTACAATATAATTTCGTCAATAATGAATCACTGGTCAAGTATCTAACTACCAATGTAAATAAACCCATGCTACCTCATAGAATATATTGTAAAGGATCATATTCCCACGTTTCTTAGGAGTAATAATGACTCTAGGGGAGGATCTTTACCATGGTTGTGTTCTTATACAGGGAGAATACTGACTCCAAAGATAGAGGAGATCGACCCTGAGTATGCAGGGGGAATAAATGAAACTATTTAATCCAAATGTTCGGAATTTTATCCCTTATGTATGGAGGGACTAGTAAATCATGGGAATTATGAGGGGTCATGTAATATGGTATAATCATGCTACTAGTAAGGGTCTCTTTCTGTGATAATAATCTGATCATAATGCTTAAAAACATACAGTTGGCCCTACTGATCAAAATTCAATATTGAAATATCATATCATTTAATTTCTTATGTCCAAAGAAACCACAATATTCCATGTTACGTATATAAATAGATAGGGAAAACAAATTATTTGTCCAAAATAAACCCCTGGTGAATGATATCCCAAAAATATCCCACAAAGGTGAATGATTCTTCGTGTAACAATCCCTAGGTGTGACACACGAAATAAAACATTACCCATTCATAAAAAGGATTATAGGAATGTGGAACCCATATACATAATACATTGATTATAGAGTGATTTCATGCATACCAAACCCTAGACACCCTTGATCATCCTATATCGTAGTTGGGATGGTGATCGGGACCACTTTGATCCCTATATGGTGTCGTCCTGTATTTTACAAGCAGACAGGTTAGTGGAATCCTCAAACAAAAAAAGTATCCCCTAATATGGTAGGTGGGGTCAATCTAATATTAAGGGATCATACGACTTGGGAAAACACTAACATCATCCACCTTATCCCAAGTCCACAAAATTTTTACTCTAGCATCCTCCACATCATTACTCATTGGACATCATTGTTGGTGGCTTCTACTACATCACTACCACCTCTACCATAAATGACTCATAACACTACCTAGGACCACTGATCCATCACATTCCTTGAAAAAAAAATCCCACATCCCTCCTCTCACCTTTTCATTTTTATGTATCACACCTGGCCACCTCATGTTGCATCAGGATACCGAACAACCGCCTGAACCCTCACCCTACACTAAACTACTTTCCGCCTCTCACATATGTTTACTCTCATCACATATGATGACACTTAAAAATACATAAATCAAACCTCCACCATCAAACTTTTCATCCTCCAAAAAACACTAAGGCTGGTCACACATCATCCATTCAATAGAGTAAAATGAGATAGGGTAGAGATATAATGAAAAGAGAGTGGTATAATACCAAAACATACTTCTTTCTTGATATATTAATGAACATGTATGGTCAAAAAAATTAGGAAGAAATAATTATAATATATATTTACAAATCCACAATTACTATAATCCATTATTAATGATTTTTATCATACTAATGGTTTTCTTTGAATTATTAATAATAATAATTCAAATATAAAATATTAAGAAAGTACTTTCTTTTTAAACCATGTAAATTAAGATTATAAAAAAATATAAAATTATAATATATAGTTGTACCTTAAGGAAAAATGATCATTCTTTTGATCTTTTGGGAAACTGTGGTTTTGTGGTTTCATCTTCCATTTCTAGGTGATCCATTCAAAATGTGATTTTAAAGTCATCAATAATCCCTCAATCTAGAATTTGTTCCATAAAAAAGATCCCTCAATTCTTCAACTCTATAGGGTTATTCAAATAAAATATATGGATATTCGTAGATTAGAAACATAACAGTATTTATGTTAGTTTTTCCTTGGGTTTCACCACATTAAATTAATAATTAATTAATCAATCCACCTTTAACTATGTAAAAATAGAACCCTAATACCAAAAACTTTTAAAACGCCATGAGGTTAAATGTCACATTTAGGATGAAAACAATGTATCAAGTTTTTATTTGAATCTCATTTTTAATTTTAATGTATAATTCACAAGAATATATGTGTCAGAGATATAAATACTATTTTTATAGTTAATTTTTTTTTGAATCCATGAGACACCTGTAATTCCATGCCATATTAGGCCAAGGGAAAAAACACACATGAAAATAAAAAAACCATTAGATGATTTTTACAATATATGTTTATTTTTTAAAATTACCATTTTACCTTTATCTATGTACCATGATTTTAAAACAAAAAATATAGAAAAATTTAACTTTAGAAAAACATGGATCACTACAAACATAGAATGATGTTTCATACCAATAAATATTAAATCATATTGGACACCAAACTATAGTAAATAATTGATAAAATATTACATTAAGGGGATAAATGATGCTATGAAAAATATTCCACATACCATTTATTTTCTCACTAGTTTCATATTGGTTGAAAACACAACCCCACATTAGTTTCTTTACGGTGTGGTGGATGACATATATTTTGGATGGAATACTCCTCATATCTCTAATTTATTTTATAATAATATCCTATAGGGGAATATGTGTTTGGAATAAATGGTCTAAAATTGGGAGAATGATCCTAAAATGTTGTATAAGAGTGATGGGGTACCAAAGGTTTGTTGTTAGTGATAGATCACATCACTTGTTTAAAAATGATAATAGTGGTTTAGCTGTAGATTGTAGACGCATGATAGGTCCTTATGTGAAAATTATTCCTGATATTAGTGGTTAGGAGGCCTATCATAGTGAGGGGAAATTTTTTTACATCATGAGTGGGTTAAATGGATTAGATTTAATTTGAAGTTCTAGCTTTTTAGTAACTGATTTGGGGGGGGCTTGTTGAAAATCCAACCCCACATTGGTTTTTACAAGGAGTTGTGAATGACATATAATATTTGATAGACTATTTTACACCCTAGAAATTAAAATACCATTGTTTTATGATAGCTTAATCAATATGAAACACAAAATGAAAATAAACCACATGAAAATTAATATATCACCATAGTATTATATTTGATGAATTAATCCATATGAATAGAATAAAACATATTAAAATATTAATTAGTAAAGTATATGGATTGGAATAAATTAATATAATTAGATTTTTTGAATCCCAATTTTATTATATTTTAAGGTGGATAAATTTTGTTGGATTAAACTCATAAAAAGTCAAAGAAGAACCCCAATAAATGAATCCTGGTAGAAATTAGTTATAAGATAAGTTCAGGTTCATGAAAATCATTATGAGGCTCATTCTAGATGAATCACTACTAATGATAACTTCCCCAACTTATCATTTCCTTATGTATTAGATGTAATTTTTTAGGGTTTATTTTAATAGATTCTAGCATGATATATACATGTGATTATATTTGTAATAAATTATATATATATATAATGAGTATTTTTATACAATTAATTTTTTCTTATTTTAAATAAAAATAAATATTATTTTTAAATCAATTTATTTTAATTCATTCAATACATATTATATGTAATTTAATAATGAAAATTTCATTTTATTCTTAAAATATAAATTTTTCCAAAAAGTGTACTTATAAAATTTACCCACTAATATTAAAATTTAATTTATTCTAACACAAGGAATGGGGTTTAATAAAATGGATATCATATTTTAAATCATCATATAAAAATTTGGTAATAATATAAAATTCTTTTTTATTATAAAAGTATGTTACCAAATTATTCATTAGTTACCATAGTAATATAGTTATTTATCAATTATTTTTTAAAAACAAGTTATTTTGTTTTCAATTAACAAAAACAAATATATATCGTTTAAATGATTGAAATAATAAGATATTTAAATATATATTAAATTTAATAATTTTCATTTTATTTATAATTGATTATAAATTCAAATAATAATATTACATTTACATGAAGTCATTTTTCTATAAAATTAATTATATATATATATATATTATGCTTTAATTTTGAAGGTAATTTAATTTTATTCAGATATTGAACTATATTAAATGGATTCCAAATTCAAAATCCTTATGTTGAAATTTTATAATATTTTTTATGTAATATTTTTTGTAAAATAATTAATTATCATTGTAAAAATTTAATGAAGCTTATTAAGGGTAAAACAGATAACCTAATGTTTCTCGATTTTTTATAAATTTAAATGTAATTTTGACCTCATATTATTACATTGTCAGTATGTATATAAATATACACATGTTCAAAAAATATTTCATCTTCTAACTCTATTCCTATCATGTGATTCCATCTTTTCTCCTTACCTAACTTTAAATTATATGAAAAGGTTCATATTCTTCACATATAAAATGATATCACATCCACAAAATTCCACAAATAAATATCCATTAAATCACTATTAAATTTTACCCATTTTACCTCTCGTATAATCTAATTACACTTTTTACATCCATTATTTATAAAAAAATTTATTAATTCATAAATTTCCATGAGGTCTACTAAGAGAAGAATCAGGTCCTAAACATGAGTATTATCCACATTTAAAAAAATATACTCTATATTTATCCTCTAAAACTTTTTATAATATACTAATATAATTGAATATTTATAATTTTTATAATGATATGTTTTTATATTTATGGACAAACCATTATTCACCTCCAACTTTTAAATTCAAAAAATTTAAATGTAGGTCATGTTATGCGAATAAAAAAACATATTTTATTTTTGATCACCACCTTACATATATGGTTATAAGAATTTGTTTAAAGAATTAAAATATTTTTATTAAAATATTACTGGTTTGGGAAGTTAAGTTATTCATTATATTTATAATATTAATAATAAGTGATACAAATAAATTCATCTACCTAAAACGATCATACAAGAGAAAAAATAATTTATTCCATGAAGCTATTAGATAATTTTCATAACTCCCAAATACACCTAATAAAAATTCATTTTTATATTCTAAAAAAATAGATAATATCATTAGGCTTCTAGAATTATTATTTTATAATTAAATATAAATCATATCCATCCATTGAGTATATCATGCTCTTGATTGGGGCGGTTTATCCACCTACACAAATGATTCAGTAAATTGTTATCATTGATAGTTATCAACACATAATAATTAATATAATATTATATTAATAAGTATATAATGATTAAAATTTATATTTTTAGTTTTAATATTAATGATAAACTCAATATTAATATACCCCCTTTCATTCATTAAAAATTATTGGAAAAATCTCATTAGTGATTTCATCTTCTTGAATCGTTAGTAGAAATCTCATGTAATAAGAATATATCCTTGTGAATAATTATATAAATTATTCTTTATTTTATTAAATAATATATGAATTATAAACAAAGTGTTAAATAATGAGTTTCAACATCAAAATTATAAAACATGTATGAATATATCAATGCTATTAATATCCGATGATGAAAATAAACAACTATAAACTTATAAACATATAGTAAAGGATTAAAATTGAACTATATAAGTGATAATAAAAATGAATAATATTTTAAAATATGTTTATAAATTGGTTACACTTATTATAGAGAACATTTTACTTCTTTCAGGAATTTTTGAGAGAAATGATAATAGTTTTATATCCCAATTTTCTTTATTTTACACACAATCCATATTGACCACTTGTTATATTTTGTTACTTATATACATACACACATATATTTTTATCATTATTTTCATTTAATAAAATGGATTTAAAAATCAATATAATTTTCTATCTTTAATTAGATTTTTATTAAAAAAATACAAGAGTTTTAAGGGTATTTGTTACATTCCACTTCATTTAGTTGTGATATCATACTTCTCACACGTTAATATTTATCAAGGTTTAATTTATATCCCATTGAATTATGTAATCATAAATAACCATTAAATAATTTATTTTAAATACTATTACACAATCTATATTTCATGTTCATTTAATTTATACACTACCTATGTTATAAGAGATAATGATAACCCAATATATTTTCATTGAGTTATAAGGTTTATTCTTGAAATGTATTGTTATATTTTACATATAATCTGTAATTGAAAATTTTATTTGATATTCCATCTTTTCGATCTAAATAAAATAAAGTTTTCAATTGAATTATTATTTAGTATTGAATTTATTTCTCATAAAATTATATCATGTTTTAGAATAATAATCATTCTATTTAATTATGGTTTCCTCTATTATTATATTATTTAATTCAAAAAATTATTCCCAGCTTATTTTTAATCCAAATATGTTTTACCTCTGATGATATTTAGATTTATATTTATCTCTTTTGAAAATTATGGTTTAGTAATTTTTATTTTTTCATAATTTATGTAAATGTATTTTTAAATTTTAAGAATTTCATTTCATTTTAGGATAATATATTATATATTCAAATAATATTTCCTCTAGGAAAAAATTATATCACATTAAATGCTCCACTATTATAGTTTATATTAAATTGGTGATTTTTTTCATTTTACCATCTTTAAAATGATTCTTGAATATGGCTTAAAATTTCATCTCTTTATAAAAATTTTACAAAATGTTTTCTATAAGATCTTTTCACAGTTTCACTTCTATTTTTCTCAATAATGTCAAAATACCCCTTCTAATATGTTTTTCTAATTCATAATTTACCCTATTAATTAAATTATGAATTTATAGTTCATTACCTACCTTCTTCATAAGTGTTATTATCTATATCACTCTTTATCCTTCTATTGACATATTGTATCTCTATGCGAGTTTTATTCTTTAATCTCATGGATATATGCTATATAATCTCAATTATTGAATTAAAAAATATACATTCCTATATAACGTGTTAATACATTAAAAATTGATTTAGTTTATGAATAATGTTATGCCAATTATTGAATTTGGAATTATTAAAACTTCATATACTAGTTATTTAAAATAATAATTATTATTGACTAATAAGTCAAGTAAATTATGTATTATTTATTCACTCCTATCATACAGTGAATCCATTGGAATTAATTAGTTATGTGTGGGTCCTTGAATTTTATATCCCATCTATGAAATTTTAATTCCCATGAGATAGACTGGTTTGGGTATTTGGTGTTTTTTGCATATTTATTTATAAATTCAGAAAATGGGGCCTCTATGGTATAAATTATTTATAATTTCTTCGCCTAATATATTGATGGTTTGAATTAGATGTCAAAAATTATTCATTCTATCACTATTTAATTAGTTATCTATATTAATGTGATTATTTACATTTCTAAGTAATCTATGTATGTGTTAAATTCTCTTCATTTTATTATAGGGATTTATTTTATTATTATTTATTCTTGTCACATTAATTATGACTTGATTATTCTATCATTTATTTTGTTGTATGATTCCCCTTCTAATCATCTGATATCACCCTTACTTTTTCTATTTCACTATTTTTTGAAGAAGATTATTATGTATGATATTTATTAACATGTATCAGGTGTGGTAATTTTTTTGGGAGATGTTGAAGAGTTATTAATTTTTTTAATTATTTATTTCAAGAGAAATTTTCCATGTGATTAGAACATATGTATTTTAAGATAATATTTTCTTCTAAATATTTAATTCTCTAATCCTAAATGATACATGGTGTATAATTGAGTAAAAAAAATTTCATGACATTATAGTCATTGATGGTTATTCTTGGGCCATGTTAGGTGGTATCAAAGAAGATATTCAAATAATATGTACATTATCACCTAATCTTCCAATTAAAATATAGGGTGTTAAAATTGGTATCAAATTAGGAATACATAATAGTAGTTTTTATGAGGGGTATATGGTTGAGATATAAGTATCTCTTAGGATTGGTATATTATTTTACGTCAAGGATCTTTGGATTATTTTGTGAAAATATTAATATATTATGGATATATACATGAAAAAGTTATATATTCATTGTTATTTAATTTAATATTTTTTGTAGATAATATTTATTTTGAAATCTGGGAGTATATATTTCCCAGAATTTTTTTATTAGGATATAGTAAGAAATATCTTGATTTAATTATTATAAGATATTAGGAAAAAAAATTAAATTATTGAAAACATGGGGACAAATAATAAAATTAGAAAATATCCTATGATATTTATAAATTATATATAGGATTTTTTTCATAACATTTAATCAATATCTGGATAAAAATATGGTGATTGGGATCGTGAAACGATGAATCTAGGTGTAATGACCCTAAAAAATATGGTTGTGTAATAACTTAATCTTCACTCAGTGCATGAAAAGTGGGCCTAAATACATACATAGTAAGAAACTTTTAGGGGATATGTTTTTGATGATTCATAAGCACATTGAGAACCATTATGAATTACGTGAATATATTTTTATGTAATTTTATGATGAAATATATGATATTTATGTTGGATAATATAATCAAAAAATAATCATGGAAAAAATAAGGTAATTTGAAGGATTTATAAGTTGATCCAATTATGTTATAGTTAAAATGAAATAATCATATAATTAAATGAAGGATATATTGGATAAGGGTTAATATAATTGATTTACCATATTTATATGATCATTTAATATAATTTTAAGGGACATCATAATTGTTATTCAAGTTTTAGTGTTTATTTAGAAACAGGATCTTGAAATTGATGTCGTGAAAGTTATGCCTCTTGAAAATCATATTAATTAAAGATATTTATGTATTAATATTTGGAATAAATTAGTGATAATATCAATATGTTCTAATTATAAGGAAAAGTATGAGTTTTATAGTATTATCCAAGATAGTGTGTTATATATTTTATCTTGAGTCAGATACATGTATATTTATCTTTGGTAAGTTGTAATTAAAATGATGGGGACACAATTTATTTAATGGGGGTGGGATGTAACACTGTACAAATTATAATACCTTATAGTTATAATAACTTCATTAAAAAAGATTAATAAAAATAAATTATGCTAAAAAATAAATATAACTATTTTAACATAAACATTAAATAAGTGGGTATTAATTAAATTATCCATATTATTAAATCAAAATATAAAGTAGAATAAATGGAATCATGTAGTGGATTTATTCCTTATGAATATAAATTTTCTAGGCATGGAAGGGATCTATCTTCTATAGGATTTCCATTAACCAAGCCCAATCCAAACCATAATAAGTTATACTTGAATGAAATTAGTTATAGGAGAAGTTAAAACTCATTAAAATCTCTATGAAATCTATTATAAAATAATTTCCACACACAACAATCACCCCTAAATATATTATCTTTTTTATATACAAGTTTATCTTAAGGGGATACTTAAGTATAAATCAGGATGATAAAAACATGTAATTATCAATGTATTAAGTGATATATTTATATATTAAAATTTTCTATATATTTATAATTTCTAAAATTAATGGAAAATAAATTTTATTTTTAGTTATTTTTTTATTAAATCTATAAAATAGTTATTATTATACCACTAGATAGAATACATTAATTTTATAACAAAAAAATGCATTTGTACTGAATCTTTTTTTATACAACATGACATGCTATATTAAAATTAGTCTTCCATAAAATATAGAACATTTATTCAAAAAATATATATTTTTCATTTTTAATAATAATATCCAAAATATTATAATTTAATTTTCATTTCTAACATAAAAATATGTTTTCAACATAAATTTTTTAACCATGGTCATATTGTTAATTTTCAAAGATTATTTTTTTATAAAACATTGTGTAATTTTAAAGTAAATAAATTATATATATCTCATTTAAATTATGAAACTATTATAAATTTTAAAAATATAAAAATATATATTTACAGAAATTTAATTATTTATTGATAGGAAACAAGAATAATAACATTTAATATTTAAAACCCAATTTTTTAGAAATATATTGTTTTCAATATATCTCATGTTTTAGTTTAGTTGTTAATTTTAATATATTTATAAATTCAATTACATTAAAAGATGATTCATATTTGGAATCATAAAATAAAAAATTGGAATGAGGGTTCACAGTATGTTTTTTTTTAAAAATTAATTACCATTGTAAACATTTAGTGAACGTTATTAATGGTAAAAGGGATCTCATAATGTGTCTTGAATTATGAATAATTATCTATAAACATAGATGTCATAGATGGACTTTTTGGGTTTAAAAGTCATTAAGACGTGTCTTTCCAACCATTCCTCTTCTATTTCACCTAACTCCCATGTGATTTCATCATTACCCCACACATAATGTTCAATTCCATAGAAATGGCCATCTTTTTCACTAATACATGGAGCTCAAATACACCCACATCAAACCAAAAATACTATAAGGACCCAGCCTTAAACGTTACATAATCATGAGTTAAGTCATGACTTCACATTGAGTATCTTTTCATGATTAGAATTTTATATAATTAGGTCATAACTATTACATAAAAACTCAAATTTATACAAAATGGATAGAACTAAAACAATATCAGTTTCTTCCACAATATAAAACTTTTTAAAAAATAAACATGATTAATTTTCTTGATAAAATTATTCTTGACTTATTTTTTTATATTACCCATCATTATAACTTATGGAAAACTTTTTAAAAACTTGGTATGAGCATAAAAATCTTAGTAAGGAATATAAAATAAGGAATAAAACCGTTGGTCTATGGATATTTGAAGCCCATGAATTTTTTTCACAAAATCATACTTTTCATCCATAAAACATAAATATTTTAACATAACTCTAGAAATCATAAGATTCATGTAATGATTATTATAAATCATAAATCATAAAGGTAACTTGTGGAATTCACATCAAACATACATTGTAGCTTTTACAGCTACAAAGGGAGTAACCTTCATGGTTACATTTGGAAGACCCATCATAGTATATTCCCTAAATCTCTTAGGAGAAACCATAATGTTTACCTCCATCTCATTACCCAATTCATTAGAGAGATAAAATTGGATCACCCTCCCTTGTATTTTTACTGAACCACCCATATACGTAAACAATGTCAAAGAATCATAACATAATAATAACACATAAAACAAGAATAAAGGAAAAATAACATTTCTAAATTGAAATCACAAGAGATCATTTGAAGATATTGACATATTAAATATTTCCTCAAAACAATTTTCAATATAAAAATACATGAAAAGAAAATATGGTATTTATTTTTCTTTTATAAACATTTCAATTTAAAAAAGAATCCAAATATCAAATAACAGTTACAATAGAAGAGAAATCATTGTCACCGTATATGTTAAAAACATTCCTTTTGAAATTTTTTTAAAGTAAAATTATTTGTATATAAAGGTTATTTTTCAAAACCTTTTAATGAAATTAAAAGTAAATGGGGTTTATTTTACACCTTATAAAAGAAGGTGGTGTATAACATCAAAATACGACTCAATGAAAGGTGATTGAGACGAAGTCCCTTACCGTGAGTCAGAATCATCACGTACTATCATTGTATTTCTAAATAATAAACTTTGGTTAATTTTAAATCTCTTGAGAAAATTGTTCATTTTCATTATGTATTTTATATCACTTATTACAATGTTATAAAAATTACATAATTATTTATGGTCAAAAGGTATGTTTTGTCGATATTCGACACTTGAGTTGAAAATGAACATGGTTTTTATGTCACTAATCCATGTGGTCATAATTACATCATATCAAGAATATTATTCATGACATAATATTAAATTTTATAGATTAATCATAATATTTATATTACACCATTAATTGTGGTTATGAAAAATGAAAAATGTTTTATTCAAGGAGACAGTAGGCCATACGTACGCATGAGTAACAATTTCATTATTCATTGATCATTATGGGAATAAGGTAATTATTATTTATCTTTCCATAATGATAATAATATTATTTGAATCATAAAAATAATTTAAATATACTTATATATATCATATAAGTGATGTGGTGAATAAAAATGATTCACATCGCTTCATGGAGATGGTAGTTCACACGTACACACGAATGAATTTATTGTTTTTATATACATGTAAAGTAAGAAAATAATTAAAATTTTATTTTTTCATAATGATTAATATTTCAATACTATTACATATTAATAGTAATTCCATCATTATAACCAATATTGATAGATATTAAGGGAAAACAATCTAAATCTATTTGTGGAGGTGATAATTCACACATACGCGCGAACAATTAATTAATTTCCCATTTGATGGAAGTAGAGATGGATTTAGGGGTTATTATTAACAAAATAATATCTTAGTATATTTATAATACTGGAGTTATTATTTCATCTTTTAAGAAAAATATTTAAAAGAAGTGTAAGAATAAATAAAATAGAACACATAAAAAACGATACCTCTTCGTCAGTTGATCAAATTTGAAGAACACCTTATGTAAGAAACTTGATTTTCATTTCAGGTATGAATCCAGGTTTCTGGTTGTTTTATATGAAAAAGGAAGACATTGGAAATTTTCTAAGTGCATGTCGTGTACTTATGAGTACACGTCGTGTACCTGAGTACCACGTACAGCTGTGTATTGGCCGTGTAACAGCCGAGTACATGGCCTTGTGATGACCAGGCAGACCGCTTAATGTGGGGTCCAATTAAGATCACTATACGACATGTACATTTAAAGAACACACCATGTAGTTTTGTTTCTATTTGATAAATCAGTGTGTGGTCACCTCTCAAGTTTGGAACCATCTTATTCAGCCCCTATTTTGTATAGGAGCTCTCAGGAACAAAAAATAAAGATCGAGTCCCCATTTCTCCATCTGACCTCCAATTATGATGTCGCCTGGTACATTAGAATCCCACCAGTGATTTCTTAAATCCCCTATAGACTATTTTTTATTGATTTCACCTCTCTTTTGGGTTATTCAAGGTTGAATTTTTTTCACCTTTTTGTAAATCTACACCGATCTAGACCGATTCAAGGTTTAAAGTTCAAGAGTATTGATTGTATGAAATTATAGTAGGTGGTTTGTGCCTTTTTTTATTCATATTTGGAATATATATACGCAAAATTTACACATACCCATGATTGGGGTATTGATTGATTTTTAATTTAACCCTGTCATTATCTGTTATGGTTTGTTTAGTTGTTAAGGTGTTGTTGCTTAGTCGTAAGGTTTGATACCTTGGTTATGGGACACCTCATGGGTGTGTTTCCCTTTTTTTTACTGTTTATGGTCATTTGGTTCAAAATATATATTAGGCATACCATGGTTTCCATGCATTGGTTGATTGTTATGGAGTTGATTGATTATATTAAATTAATTTGGTATTTTTTGTGAATGTTTATCCCTATAGTGGTTATAGATTACAAGTGCTTCATTGATTTGATATGCACGCTATTTTTTATAATGGACTGTGAGGGCCTTGGACCAGTAAAACATTTGGGGTTTCAATGTTCATTTATACAAGACTATGAGATCCTCATTGTAGATATTGACCCATGGGTATTGGCGGGAGAGCTACCCAGGTGGTCCTTTATAATTTTTTTATGCTATGTTAACCATGGGGTATTGACTGTGAGAGCTACCTAGGAGGTCTCTTATAAGTTATTGATGCCTTGTTGACCCAAGGGTATTGACCATGAGAGCTACCCAGAAGGTCATTTGTAAATGATTTGATGTTATGTTAAACCAAAGTTGTTAGACTATGAGAGATTTCCGAAAGGGTTGTTTATGAATGATTTTATGATTGTGATGAGTTTACCAATCCAAAGCACAAGCTTGGACTCAGTATAAATTGATGGTTTAGATGGCCTTTTGAGACATCTGTTTGGTCACATTACACAAGGGATACAGATCTTAGTCTAGATCATGAGATTATATTATTTAATGTAATGAAAAATAAATGTTAATTAAATGTAATTGAAAACTGTAGATTTTTTTACTTTTGAGTACTAATTATTTTATTGCTTAGTTTCTATATATTACCTACTATATACATTCACTTATAGTTCAGCACATATCTTTTGGTGGTTACCTAATGGGATTCGTATAACACACTGTTTGGGTCATGTTTTTGGAACAAAATAGATTATATGGTTGTAGGTATGGATAAGGGCAAGAACCCTTCTTTATGAGGTACTTGATTGCGGTTGGATATGAAGAGCATGGGACCAAACTGAGGCTTGATATGATATTGGAGTTTACTATTTTTTTATACTTTGGTTTCAATATTTTATTTCCAACATTTTTACTTGTCTGTATTCTTTCCTAGAAACATGTGACATGAATAATTTATATATATATATGTGTGTGTGTGTGTGTTCTCTAGTTGTTATATTACTATATGTCTTATGCTATTTACTTTGTATACTCTGTCAATGAGGGAATACTTTCCCCATTTTCACATTGTGTCTCTCACAATTAGTCATCATCCTATGGTTTTTGGTGAAATGCGCTTAAGTTCATGTAACCAACTAGGTTTGGGGCACCTTTGGGAGGCACCCGAAACTTGGATGTTATAAAGTAGTATCAAAGTAGGTTTTTGTTTCTACTTTTCCTTACTATTTGGTGCCTATAGACTAGGATATAAAGGAATTTTTAGTTTTTAATAACATATTCTTCCAATTGGATAACTTGTGTACAAGTAAAATCAAAGTTACATCAAACATTGTGATTTTTTCTAGTTTTTCAATTACAACAGTTGATTTAAATTCACCATTTAGTGATGCACATGTATTTTGTTGTTATCATTGATATTACTGAGGCTGTATTTCTTTTGAAACTCAATTATATGAGGTAATTCCATCACATAAATCATATAGGAACTTTCTATATATCACATTTCATGCATTCTTGTCATGCCATTTAGGATGAATTACTGATCGCATGCTGTTGTGATAGATGTTGTGCTAGATATAAAAGATTTTGTGATTGATTCTGTGATATAATAGATTCTATTTTTATAGGGTATTGGTATATATAAGGTTTTATTTGGATGTGTGCCAAAATTTGGTCCTTGAGGTGTTATGGGCCCTCTTGGATCAGAATTTGGTAAATCATGTTTGAACTTTAAGAAAGTTTTGACAAGTTATGATGTGACAAAGGATACCAAAATTTAATTTGTGGGGATTATGCACTCTCATGAATCAGAACATAGCATTCCATGGACAAAGTTTTATGTTTTTAAGGGTTCCAAAGACGTTTCAGTGGATTACTTTCGGAAAAACCTAGACAACACAATGTATTATGTTATGAACACAGGCCATGTTTTCTTCTGTTATAGAAGAAACAACTTTTATTAAGTAAACGCTATTTAAATATGTACACACCGTTTAGTTATTGACTGTGTGACTTACTATTTGGGCGGAGACATAGGGTTGATAAAATATTGGTAGAACACGACATGTACTGTGAGTACAAGTTATTCTATAGAGACCATGTATCCAGCCGTGTGACTAATGAAATAGGTGGATGAAATTTGGGTGGTACATGCTATTTCAAGATTGTACGCACCATGTAGTGATTGACCATGTATCCGACCATGTGACTAATGACACAGATGGAGGGAAATTATCTGGTACATATTGTGTCTAGGGTGAACAAGTCATGTAGTGTTACACTGGGAGAGAATTGTGTAGTTCTAGCCATATAGAAGAACTTGGGTGGGTGGGAAAAATCAAGTACACGCCATGTAGTAGGATGAACATTCCATGTGTATGGTTTGTTACATGACTAGGTTGGCAGAGGTATATGCCCATGTTAAAACTTAAGGTAACATGCCCTTTGGTTGTTCTACACTCCATGTAACACTCTTTTGTAAAAAATGAATGATTTTCTTCTCATGTTCCATTCATGAAATTCTAAGTTATTGTCCGTGATAATCTTGTACTGAGATGTGCTCATGACCAGGTAGATTTATGAAACCAAGATATCCTATGGTAGTAAATTAGGAGTATGTAATGATCAAACACAAGAAGTGGTAGACTGGGGAATACCAGCAGATCCTCCGACTGTTCCAATCTTGGCATCAGCTATTATACCAGACTTAGGTGATGATACAAAGTTATATTAAGGCTTTTTGAGGATGATGTAGACTTTTCAAGGAGAACTACATCCTGTCACGACTATGGTAGAGTTGACATGGGTGTTCTAGCAACAACATCCTCCCACTTTTCAGGGGATGGGGGACCACAAGATACAGATTCATTGGTGGAGGTCATTCCCTATATCTTTGAACACCTGGAGACACCTCCTGAGAGGAGGTTAATACTTGTAACTTACATGCTACGTGATTCCGCGAAGAGATTTTGGGATGTTTTCTCACAGGGGAGACTTCATCGGGATATGATTTGGGATGAGTTTTAGAAGTCATTATATGATTTCTTCTACCCCGAGATATTGAGAGCCGACCGAGCCTGGGAGTTCATGAATTTGGATTAGGGATCTCTTTTAATGATGGATTATTCTTCTCATTTTACAGAACTTCAGTGCTTCGCACCTGTTTTTGGAGGTGATGAGTTATCTCTATATAGGTGATTTGAGGACGGTATCAGGTATGACATCTGATCACTGGTGAATGTTTTTAGGATAACTTTAGTGACTAATATAGTAAACCAGTTGCTGATTACCAAGCGTAGTTTGAGGTAGTTGAGAGATTTTATCCAGGTCAGTTCAGCATCCAAGACTGGTACTCTTTTTTTATATTAGGAAGCACCACAGGGAGCCTTCACGCGGTGATTTTGGTAGAAGAGATATATCTTTAGTAGCCAGTTGAGGTTCTACCAGCACAGGAAGAGTGGGAACTTGAGACTGCAATACCCGAGATACCTAGTTGAGTGCCTATCTTGTAAAAATATAGGTCATATTTAGCATTTTTTATGGTTTTTATCACCAACATCTAGTGAGAGGGGATCTGTTATGACTCCATGTTTAGGATTAGAACAACCAGTTTATTATGTGCCACCGAACTAGAGAATGTTGGGCCTTTTAGTCTGAGGAGGTGGTCATGGCCTTGGTAGCTAGGAAATAGGTTTTAAGAGATAGTATAGTGGACCATCTCAGGGTCTTTAGGAAGGGTCATAGGGCCACAGTACATGTCAGCCTTTTGTGATCGAACATACCCAACATGAGAAATATCCTGGAACCTCTACGGTTAGAGTTATGATTCTAGTTTCATTAGTTTTATCTTCTTCTCTCTTTGATATAGGGTATTCTCATAGTATTATATTTTTTATCACTATAAAGAGAATTGGGATCTTCATCTTTACTTTAGATGATGTTATGATGCTAGGAACTCCGTAGTGGATTAGGAGGGCTAGTGTACGTTAGTGAAAAGAGTTACCTCTTGAGTTTGGTGGGTGACACTTCTTGTGGGGACTCTATATATTAGATATGATTAGCTTCAATTTCATTATAATAATGGAGAAGTTGGTCTCCTTTCAAGAATTTTTTGACTGTTATTGCTGCAGCATGATTTTCACATCACCACAGGGAGGGAATTTTCTACACAACGGTGAATGGGATTTCTAGGTGAGCAGAGCGGGACCTAAGCATCATGGTTTGGGATAAATTTCAATCCTAAATTCTAGTTTATATCTAGATAACAAGGTTAATTCATAGATGCACTTTCCTCCAAAGGTGGATCATTTGAGATATGTCTTTCATGAAGACTTTTTAGGTTTACCTCCAGAGAGAGAGGAATATTTCCTTATTGATCTTGTTCTAGGAGTGGAAACGATTTCCACTCATCTTTATAGGATGGCTACACCAGAGTTGCAGGAGATCAAGAAGTAGTTAGAGGAGTTACTAGAAAAGGGTTTCATCCGGACCATTACTTCCCTTGGGGTTCGCCTATTCTTTTTGTAATGAAGGTAGACAGTAACGTCAGACTTTGTGTGGATTATCAGATGATAGACTAATCGATGTTCAATAACCAATATCCATGGCTAAGGATTGATGATCTCTTTGATCATCTTTGAGGAGCCCGAGTGTTCTGGAAGATTGACTTGATATTCTGTTATCATTAGTTGTGTGTTAGACCATTAGATGTACCTCTTATAGAATTTCTGAGCAGGTATGATCTATACGAGTATTTGGTTATTCCATTTGGTCTCATGAACGTGATGGAAATTTTCATGGAACTGATAAACCAAGTATTCCATCCTTACTTGGATTCATTCATTGTAGTCTTCATGAATGATATCGTGGTGTACTCTCACACTCGAAACGACCCTACCACCCATCTTGAGATCATATTGAGTACACTAAGAGAGAATAAATTATATGCCAAGCTCTCAAAATGAAACTTTTGGATGGATCATTTTCACTTATTGGTTCATGATATCTCAGAGATAATAGTGTCAGTAGACCCATAAAAAATGAGAGTGGTAGTTTCCTAAGAGAATCCAAAGAATGTGGTTGAGGTACAAAGTTTTCTAGGGTGGGATGGTTACTACAGATGGTTTATACAAGACTTTTCACACTTAGCAGTTCCACTAACAGGCCTGACTAATAAGGGTGAAAAGTAATTGTTGATAGATTCATTTGATTCCTCCTTTCAGGAGCTAAAAGGGATATTGACTTTAGCACCGATATTGATTTTGCTGGAACCAGGAAAGAGTTACTCCATTTACTGTGATGCATCATGTATCGGGATGGGAGCAGTGCTCATGCATGTGTAAGGAGTAGTTTTGTATGAGTCTCGGTAGTTGAGGTCACATGAAAGGAATTACCAAATGCATGATCTCGAGTTAGATGCAGTTGTGCATACTTTGCATTGTTGGAGTAATTATCTTTTGGGAGATCATTTTGTGTTATTCACTTACCACAAAAGCCTAAATTATATATTTACTCAATGTGTTTTGAATTTTAGATAGAAATTGTTGGTTGAGTACCTTCAGTGTTTTGACATTGAGCTTGCCTACACTCCTGGGAAAGGCCAGGCAATGGTTGATGCATTGAGCATTAGGACTCGGATACAGGTAGTTTTGGAGGCCAGCAGTGAGTGGAAACTTATGGATCTCTTCTTTGAGATGAATTTGGAGGTTCACAATAAATAGGGGAAGACATTTCATTCTTCTTTATCTATTACCTCTACTCTACTAGATCGAGTGAGAATGAGGAAGCTATTAGATTCTGAAGGCCTAGTCCAATGGGAGACTATCATGTGAGGACCCTACTCTTGGGTGGACCATAGGAGAGGATGAATTTTTTCATTTTCATAGATGCATATGGGTGTTAAGAGACATACATGAGGAGTTGATGTGATACTTTCATGCCTTAGAATAGTTAGTTCATCTTGGTGTCACTATGATGTATCGATATTTTCACTGTCAGTTTTGGTGGCTAGGTATGAAGAGAGATGTAGCTAGTTTTTTTGTGATATGGTCCACCTCTCAGTAGGTGATGACAGAGCATTAGTGACCAGAATGGATTTTACAGTAGTTTCCCATTCTCGAGTGGAATTGGAATGATGTCACGATGGATTTTTTGACAGGTTTATTGAGGTATCCTCGAGGTAATGAGGTGGTTTGGGTTGTTATTGATAGACTCTTGAAAGTTTCACATTACCTATCGATCATGGAAACCTTTAGTGTTGAGGGTATTTAAAGGTTTCGCATATGAGAGATTTTACATACATATGGTGTTACACACTCTATTATTTCAAATGGGGGTACCTTGTTTACTTCTAATGTCTATAAAGGACTACAGAGGGATTTGGGTACAAAGGTTCTTCTAAGTACATCTTACCATTCACAGATCGATGGTCATTCCAATTACACGATTTAGTTTTTGGAGGAAATGGTTCAAGCATGCAACCTAGATTTTAGGGGATCTTGGGAGAGACAAATTCCCCTAGTATATTATTCCTAAAATAATAGTTTTCAGGAAATGATTTGGATTCCACCTTATGAGGATTTGTACAGTAGGCCATGCTGATCACCCATATGTTGGCTGGAAGTAGGAGAGATAGTTATGATAGGACCTCATCTTGTCTAGGAGACCACTGAGAAGGTGGAGTTGATTCGAAAGAGGATGTATAATGAATAGTATCAACTAAAATCTTATGTTAATCGATAGAGATGACCTATGGAGCTTGAGGTAGGGGATCAGGTTTTCATACATGCCACATCGAGGTTGGGCCACAGGAGGATTAGGATACATGGGAAACATTCACTGAGATATGTTGGGTCGTCTAAGGTTTTAGACAGAGTCTATCGGTTTCCTATCAGTTACTGTTACCTAAACGGTACCAGGATATGCACAACATCTTTCATGTTGTGGAGCTATGGCTTAACTTTTCATAACTATTACTTGTTGTCAACCCGAGGAGGTTGAGTTAGAGGTGGATGCATCCTTCGAGGAGAAACCTATTTAGACTATGGATCACAACATGAAGGTTCTCTATGGACACTTTTTCCCTATGGCATGGGTGTTATGTCATAATGGGTGAGTACATGATGGGACTGGGTAAAGGGAGGCCGATGTACCATCACAGTGGTCGGAGTTGTTCGCAGTTTCTTATTCACCACCCTTAGAAGGGAAATGTAGGGAAGAATTGCTTTAAGGGGAAGTTTTTAAGATCCCAGATCTTCATGTCAGGTATGGATCTTGATTTAGGGTAGTTTTTGAGGAAAAAGATATAAATGGGAAATTTTTTAAGTACACGAAGTTTTCCCAGGTACTACGTACAATCGTGTACTGGTCATGTAACAGCCGAGTACATGGCTGTGTGGTGACCTGGAAGACCACTTAAGGTGGGGTCCAGTTAAGGTCACTACACAGCATGTACTTATAATGAACATTCCATGTAGGTTTATTTTTATTTGATAAATCTGAGCGGGGCCGCATCTCATGTTCAGAACCATATTCTTCTTCTCGTATTTCATATCGGAGCACTCGAGAATGATGAAAAAATATTGGACCATGTTTCATTGTCCAAAATTCGATTGAGACATCATCAGGTGTGTTGGTATCCCTCCTGTGAGTTCTCAAAAACCCTAGACCCTTTCTCCCAGATTCATTATCTCTAGTGGGTTGTTCAAGGTTGATTATTTTTCACCTTTTGTAGATCTATGCTGATCTAGACCGATTCAAGGGACGATATTCAAGAGTATTGATCATAAGAAATCAAGGTAGGTTTTTTGTGACTTTCATAATTTTTCAATGGATTATATATTATAAAAGTTCCACATACCCATGATTGGGGTATTTTTTGATTTGGAATTTTACCCTCTCATTACCTGTTATGGTTTGATTGATCGTTAAAGGGTTTTTTATTAGTCATAAGGTTAGATACCTTGTTTACGGGATACCCCATGGGTTTGTTTCCCTTGTTTGAATATTTATGGTAATTTTTTCTAGAATTACTCTTAGATGTATCCTGTTTTATAAGACTTAGTTGATTATGATGGAGTTGATTGATTATATGAAATACATGTGGTATGCTTTGTGAATTCTTATACATATAGTAGTTATAGATTACATGTGTTTCTTTAATATGAAATGCGCACTCTTTTTCCAATGAACTATGAGAGCCTTGGACCAGGAAAAATGTGAGGGTTTCCATGTTTATTTACATAGGAATGTGAGAGCCTCAGTGTAGATATTGACCCAGGGGTATTGAGTGTGAGACCTACCTAGGTGGTCATTTATGATTTTTTATGCTATGTTGACCTAGGGTTATGACCATGAGAGCTACCCAGGAGTTTTCTTATATGTTATTAATTCCATATTGACCTAGGGGTATTGACCATGAGAGGTGAAAAAGTGTTCATTTGTATATATTTTGATGTTATGTTAAACCAGAAGAGTTAGACCATGAGATCTTTCCCAGAGGGGTGTTTATGACTGATTGTATTATAGTGAAGAGTCTGCCAAGCCAATTAACAAGCTTGGACTCATACATGCTCAATTTTTTAGATGGTATTATGAGACATCTATTTGGTTTCTTTAAATAAGGGGTATAGAGCTTAGTCTAGATCATGAGATTACATGATTCAATGGAATGAATTATAAATATTGAATGAATACAATTAAAAATTATAGGATTGCTTAATTTTGAGTGCTTCCTAGTTTATTGCTTAATTTATTCATATTTCTTACTCTATATATTGACTGAAAGTTAGGCACAAATATTTTCGTGGTTCCCTACTGGAGTTTTTTCCCCGACCCCTTCAAAGCTGGATAGGGCACCCATGGCGGTGTGATGATTTTCTTGGTTTAAGATCTGAGTTACAGTGTCCTGGGGGCTCCTCCTTGCCTAAGGTGTGCACAGTGGGTGATAATTCAAGTGATCCGAGTGTGTACCATTTGGCGGCGACGAGATCTATGCAGCAAGACATTCTCTCGGTGTTTGGTGATATCTTCTGATTTCCTCTTTTTTGCAGTTGTATTTGGATTGGGATATGCGGGGTTTTTTTGATCTGTCTATGCGACGGTGATGGTTTCCTATTGATGTTTCCATGATCTTTTGTTGAATTTAAGGATCTTCGGCTCTGATAATATGTTTGTCTTGAGGTTGATGGATGTTGGGTGTTGTCTTTCTATGCAACTATTGGTGATTCCATGAAACATGTGATGTTTGTTATGTATGATGTTTTGGAGCTGCAGTGGCAACGTACGATGGGTTGTCATTAGAGATGTATGGTTGTTTTCATGACCTATTTGAGTAATTTAGTCTACTGAGTGTCTTATTCTTCGTCACTTTATTTTGGTTTTGTTGTGGTTCTCCCGGATTAGGTTCTGGCACTGATGAATCATTTTTATGATGTTCGTGTTCTATAGATGAGCTTATGCTGGTAGTGATATAGTCATTGGATGAATCTGCGGAGAATGATGGCGGTGAAAACAGCGAAGATGGCGTTGACGATGATAAGGTTTCTAGTGGGTCTCTCTGGCAGGGTGATGATTGGGAGGTGATAGGCATGGATTTTCGATGCGAGGGGTGTGTGACTCGAGGCAAGCATTGTGTGACTCAAGGCAGGTTCTCGACTCGAGGTTCATGGGAACCAAGATGGTGATTAGGTTTTTGAAAGTTATAATTTGAATTTAATGAGCATTTTGTTTGAATTGTATGGTTTCCCACATTCCTTAAAGTAGCTTTTTTAAAATGAAATAAAATGGTTTGCAGCTATACTTTGGTTTCAGTATTGTATTTCTAGCATTTTGACCGGATAGGTTGCATTCCTAGAAACATGTGACATGAATATTTTATATATATGCTCGAGTTGTTATATTACTATCAATCATCCGATGTTTACTTTTATTGTATGGTATTACTACTTCTATTATTGTTTATAATTTTCATTCTACTATGTCTACTCTACCAATGAGGGAATAGTTTCCCCATTTTCACACTATAGACCTCACTGTTAGTCATTAGCCTCTTGCATTTAGGGAAATGTGCTTGAGTTCATGTGACCAACTGGGTTCGGGGAACCTTTGGGAAACAACTAGAATTGAGGCATTACACCTTAACACCACATAGAAGGGTATTCTGGCTAAAATAAGGCCTCAATAATGTGGGAAGGTATTATAGGTAGGGTTTTTGGTAGACCTTGTACGAACCAAAAGGCTTTGTAATTCTGAGTATTATAGAAGAGAGGGTACCTTTTTACAAGAGAGGGGAGGTTCACCCTTGAATATTCTTAAATTATTAAATTAATGTAAACTAATTTTTTTAATTAAAAAAGAACAAACATGAGATATGTCAAGGATAAGGTGAGGATCGTTCTAAATCCTCTCATCCAATAATTTTAAGATGCGTATTGATTTTATTTTAAACCTTAGATTTTTTATTTACCCTTAATTATTTTCTTTTAATTTTAATTTTGGAAACAACCTGTTAATTATTAGGAGGCTATTAATTTTAATTATATGGGGTAAATTTCACAAAATTGGACACTTAATGAAAGTTTAGTCCTTATCATATTCACTTTTTTATATTAAAATATGTTTAGCATTTTGAAATAATTTAATTAATTAATATTTTTATAAAACATCAACTTTGTATATTTTTATAGTATTAATTTTATTGAATTTAAATAAAATACTAACAAAGAGATGACTTCAAACAAAACCATTGAATAGTCTTATAACATGTCATAGTCACCTTGAAAAATCTTGGATAACATAAATTATGTCAAATAATATTTATTTTAAAATTTTTAATATCATTTCTTTGATTTTTTTTCATTAATAACGAAATCAATGCATCATCATTGTGTCATAATTAAATGTAATTATTTAATGTCTCAAAATAATAAATAAAACCCCATGATGTACAAAATCTTTTTATCTTTCTAATTATTATTTATAGTTGAAAATATCACATATATAAACCTATATTAAAATTGATTTCCTAAGAAGATATATGTTTGTAACATATTTTCCTTTACTTTAAATTAAAAGTTATTACTGACATAATAACACCAAAGTGGCTTCTAAAGGATAAAATTTCATCCCTAGGGTTTTTTTGGTCAGTAGTATCTCATAAAATACAATGAGGACAATTTTTAGGGTAGTTTTATATTATTTTATATTATTTTGACCCTTATTTACCCGATTTACCCTTCAACTATGGTAAATAAAAATAATTACTAAAGTTAATATTCATCACGTCCAAAAATAAAAAGTCCTATTTGCATAATTCAGACCTTATAATTCCAAATATGGAATATGTTTCTCTAAATAGAAACACATAAGTTTTAATAATTAATTTAAAATTAACTACTGTTTCCAAATTGAGAAAACAATTTTTAAAAGTAAAAATCATCAAAAGATTGACATGTGTTTATATCAAATTTCAATGTGAAATTAGCTTCAATGACCAAAATTGGATTAAATGATAAAAATTAATTCAATTAAACTTTAAACCCAATTAAAAATATAATATAAATATATAAAAAAATTATATGAACGGATATTTTTGAATTAAAATTCATTATTTTTACTATTCATTAAAATATAAATTAATCAGAAAAAATACCTAAATTCAACCAAAGTAAATTTTGATGTCCAACTTCTAAATAGGAAGTTTATTTTGTTAAATATATTATATAAAATTATCAAAAACTATATTTAAAAAGGGTTCTCCATTAACAAGTGGTAAAGCTACCTTTTAAAAAAATATTTGAGTATTTTATTCTTAAAATTGAATTAATTCTCATTTTAAGCCTCTAAAATTTATTGGATGAAAGTAAAAAAAATTTAATAAACATGGGTAAATATAATATAGTCATTTCTATTAATTTATTCCAATACAATGTCAAGACATTAACTATTATTTAAAATAATAATATTAATAATGTATTATTTTTTGTGTAAGTATGTCTTTTGTGAAACGTAAGATTTCATAGAAACTTGTTCTTGTGTGGTGAGTATGCTATCGGAGATAGCATCCCCATTAAGGTAAAAAAACTATCTAATTCATAAATATTAATAGATATAAAAATTTATTATTCTTTAATTAACCAGGATGTTATATCCTTTTCCCCTTTTGGAAATTGTGTCCTCACAATTTTAAAACTGGGCTCAGTAACTTCATCAAAATCCCACATCAGAAAAAAAAACGTCGATAAAACACACTTTAAAATAGATAAAGTTAAGTAAAAAATGTCACATGAGATAACACATACTAGGATTCCATATAGTAAAACATGAATATGGAAGAAAAACTAACCATCATGTTCTGATGGAGAGAGATAGAGAACCTGATCAGGAGAAAGTTAACAATCACAAAACAATAAAATTTATTGTTGGTTAAAAGGCTATTGAATTTATAGTAAGAAAGGTAAACAGAAAAAATTTTGGTTTTAAGATAATTTTCATAAATTTGGGGAGTTATTTTACTACTTAGAATAAGAACATAGGGAAATATTATTATTTAACAAGCAGATTTTTTTTATTAATTGAATTCAACCACAAACTCATATTTTTCTCTAATCGATGAGTATTTAAGATAACTTTGTCACACATGGAGAACTATAATCAACTTATATAGAATCACATAAACCATAAAAGATAACTTATAAATTTCCCCTATCTTTAGACATTATCTAAAACCAAAATATTTAGCACAAGACCAGATAATTCTTCAAAAAGAATAAACCAATGGATAATGAAAAACTACATTTAATCACAAAAATTATACATTGATGCCCAAAGTTCAACATAGACCCTTAAACAAATAACTATCCTTAAAATTACTCAAACAATACAAACTAAGATGAAAACCCATAATTCATAAGAATTTGATCACAAAATCTTTTAGGACAAACTTTAGAATTTATCTCTAAATAACATGAACCTCTCTTAATGTATCACACATAAAAGTAATTCTTTTAGTCACATATCTTCCATGATAGGTTAATCATTTCCATGAATAACCTAATTCCCTATAAGTCAGTAATAAAATCATATATTATTCAAAAATATAATTAACCCATTACTCCTCAAATAAAATCCTATTGTATTCTATTATTCTTAGGCATATTGGGTTCAAAAAATATTGAAAGTATTCCAAAATAAAATTTATCACATAATCCCCCAAAAAATCCAATTCTAAGGATATCCATTTGATAAAACATAGGTTCCCAAAATAAACTTATTCGTATTCAATCAATTCATTTCCAAAAAAATAAATTCATTCTAAACAGGGACATCATATAGGCTAGTGGTCGGTGATTCTCCCTTGTCACCCTTCGGTTGTGGGTTCAATTAAAACATCCTTATCAGACGTGGTGGGTTGTCACACGGTCAGTGTGTTGTCCTTTATCAAAAACTATATAATTTTACAACATTACAAAAAAATAAGATTGAATCCTCAAAATTAATCATAACATATATTAACATCAATGTTTATCTCAAGATTTTAATTTTTCATCCCAAAACGTAATAACCCATAATTTCCTCAAAGGTGAATGTCTCTAAAAATACCATCATCCACCTTATTATTTCAGATCATAAATCCTAAAAAGGGGTATCTAAGGAAATGAACTTATGATTAACCAGAAAATTATAAACTCATATGATATCCCTATCACAAAAGAAGATATATTAATCCCTAAAGTTATCTAAACCAACCTATGATACACAATATAAGGCCCCAACCTTAAACAATAAATAATCTTGATTTAAGTAAAGAATTTACATTGAGGATATTTTTAGGTTTAGATTTTTAGATAATTAGGCCATAAATATTATATAAAAACAAAAATTTATACAAAGTGGATAAAACTAAAACAATATCCATTTCTTTCATAATATAAAACTTTTTTAAAAATAAACGTGATTTCTTTTCTTGATAAATTTATTCTTGACATCCTTATTTATCTTATCTATCATTATACCTTATGTAAAACATTTCAAAGACGTGGGATGATCATAAAAAGCTCAGTAAGGAATATAAAATATGTAATAAAACCATTAGTCCATGAATATTTAAAACCCATGGAAACATTTTCACAAAATCATAATTTTCACCCATAAAACATAAACTCTTTACATACCTAGAGAAATATTAAGATTACTGAAAAATTTCTTAGAAATCATAAATCATAAAGGTAAGGTTTTTCATCCATATTATACTTACATTTTTGCTTTCACAGTTACAAAGTGAGTAACCTTCATGGTTTCATTTGGAATACCCATCACAGTATATTCCCAAAATATATTTGGAGAAACCTTAATGTTTACCTCTATCGAGTTTCCCAATGCATTATAGAGCTATCACATGCTCACCCTCCCTTATTTTATAATGGAAACACTTATATACATAAGCAATTCCCAAGAACCGTAACTTAACCGTAACACATAAAACCAACATAAAAGAAAAATAAAATTTCCAAATTGAAATCACAGGATATAATTAAAAGATATTGACATAATAAATCCTCTATGAAAACCATTTTTAATTCAAAAATAAATTAAAAGGTAATGTAGTATTTATTTTTCTTTTAAAATCATTTTGGCTTGTAGAGGAATCAAAATATAAAATAACAGTTTCGGCGGTGGTGGAGTCTTTGTCGTTGTATACATTAAAAATATTCCTTTTTCATTTTGTAAAGTGAAATGATTCATATAGAAAGATTAATTTTGTAAACTTTTAATGAAATTTAAATTAAAAGGGGTTGATTTTACACCTTTTAAAATAAGGTGGTATATAACATCAAAATATTCCTCAATGAAATGAGATTGAGATGAAGTCCCTTACTGTGAGTCTGAATCATCATGTAAAATATGTATATTATTGAATAATAAACATTGGTTAATTTTTACTTTATTGAGAAAAAATTTCAAGTTCATTATATCTTCTATATCACTTATGACCATGTTAGAAAATTTACATAATTATTTAAGTTTATATCGGACGTTTTATCAATATTCTATACTTGAGTTTAAAATGAACATGGTTTTGATGTCATTAGTCCATGTGGTCATAAGTCCATTATATCCATAGTAGTATTCATTAAATAATAATATCTTTTATAAATTAATCATACTTTTTTAAATCAACCCATTAATTATGGTTATGAAAAATGAACAATTTTATATTCATGGAGATGGTAGGTCGTACGTACGCATGAGTAACATTTGAATTTATCATTGATCACTATAAAAATAAGGTAATTATTATTTTATATTTCCATAATGATAATAATATTATTAGAATAATAATAATAATTTAAATATATTTCTATATATCATTCAAGTAATGTGGTGAATAAAAATGATTCACATCACTTTGTGGAGTTGATAGTTCACATGTACGCACGAACGACATTATTTTTTTTATGTGCATCGAAGGTAAGAACATAATTAAAATATTATTATTTTATAAACATAAATATGTCATGAATATTATATGTGAATATTAATTTCATCATTATAACCAATATTGATAGAAATTAATGGAAAATGAACTAAATCGGTTCGTAGAGGTGATAATTCACAGATACATAAGAATGATTAATTACATTCCTAATTTATAGAAGTAGAGATGGATTTAGGGGGTAATATTAACATAAAAAAATCTCAATATATTTAGGGTACTGTAGTTATTATTTCATATTGGCGAAATAATATTTAAAGGAAGTGGAATAAGATATAAAATAAAATCTCTTAAAAAATAATAACTCTTCTTTGGTTGATCACATTTGAAGAACACCTTAACACCACTAAGAAGGGTGTTATTCATAAAATAAGGCCTTAAGAATATGTGTAGGTATTCTAGGAAGATTTTTGGGTAGAGAATGGACAAACCAAAATTCTTTTGAAGTGTGAGTATTATATTGGAGAGGCTACCTTTTTATAGGAAAGGGGATGGGAACCTTTGGAAATTCTTAAATTATTAAATTAATAATAAATTAATTTTTTGAATGAAAAATATCCAAAATGAGATATTTATAAGATACGATTATTATAGTTTAAAATAATCTCGTCAAGTAATTTTTAGAAATGTATTGATTTTATTTTAAACCTTATATTTTTAGTTGACCCTTAATTATAAAATTTTAATTTTAATTGTGGTAACAACATTTTAATTATTAAAAAGTTATTAATTTTACTTATATGGGGTCAATTTTCTATAATTGGACACTTACTAAAATTTTAGACCTTATAATAGTTACTTTATTATTTTAAAATATTTTTATAATTTTTAAATAATTTACTAAATTAATATTTTTATAAAACATCAATTATGATAATTTTACACTATTCATTTTATTTAATTTAAATAAAATATAAAAATAAATATAAATTTGAACCAAACCATTTAATAGTCTTATAAAATTTCATAATAACAAATAAATATCATTTATAAAAAAAATTGTTTCAAATAATATTAATTTTAATATTTCTAATATCATTTATTTTATTCCTTCATAAATAAAGAAATGACTACATGATCGTTGTGTCATAATTAAATTAAATTTTTTAATATCTAAAAATTATAAATAAAAACCCATGATGTAGGAAATATATCTAAATTTATAATTAATATTTATATTCTAAGATATAACTTATATAAATCCATATTAAAATTTTTTTAGTAAATAGATATACGATTATAACATATTTTCCTCTACATTAAATTCAAAGTTATATGTGTCATAATGACACACAAGTGGCATCCAAAGGCCAAATTTTCATCCCAAAGTCATACTTGTCTACTATATCTCATCAAATAGGATTATTATTAGTGTCAGGTATGTTTTATGTTATTATAATATTATATTTACCCTTATTTACCTAATTTTCCCTTTAACCGTGGTAAATGAAAATAATTACTAAAGTTACTATTCATCATCTCCAAAAATTAAAAGGAACTATTTACATAATTTAGACATTTTGATTCCAAATATGGAAACCATTTTTCTAAATTCAAAATATTTAAGTTTTAATAATTAAATAAAAACTAATTCTCATTGTCAAAACGAGAAAATTAGTTTTTTAAAAGTTAAAACCATCAAAACATTGACATGTGTTTATATCAAATTTCAATATGAAATTACCTCCAATGAAAAAACTGTAATAAATGATAAAAATACAATCCAATTATACTTTAATTCCAATTAAAAGGAAAATCTGACTATATAAAAACATTATACAAAATGGCAGTTTCGAATTAAAATGCAACATGTTTCTCAATTCATTAAAAACGAATTTCATCAGGAAAGTACCAAAATTAAACCAAATTAAATATTGATGTCCTGATTCTAAATAAGAATTTTATTTTTTCAAATATATCATATAAAATTAACAAAAACTATATTTATAAAATTTTCACCATAAAAATGTGGTAAAACTACCTTTTAAATAATATTAGAGTATTTTATGCTTAAAATTGGATTTATTATAATTTTAGGCTTATAAAATTTATTGGTTAAAAGTAAAAACTCTTAATAAATATGTATAAACATCATATAGTTAGTTCTGTTAGTTTCTACCAACAAAATGGCTAGGAATTAACTTCAATTTAAAATAATAATATTAATAATGTATTATTTTTCGGTATAACTCAGTCTTGTGTGCAATTTAAGATTTCAAAGAAAACTATTTTTATGGGACGAGTACACCATTAGAGATAGTGTACCCATTAGGTTATAACCACTATATAATCAATAAATATTAATTGATATGAAATGTTTTATTCTATAATTAACTAGGATGTTACATTTACCAAAGAAAAGACCCATCAAAACATATTCATTTCACTTATCGTAGAATCCTATTTTATGGCATTCATATCTTGGTTATAGGAAGGTGTTCAAAATCCTCCATTTCAAAGAGGCCATTATAGAGATTAATCTAATCCTCAACATGTGTATTATCCATTTTCCAATGTGTTTTATCCATATTTATCCTCAAACCTTATTATAAGAATAATTTTATAACAAAATTTGTATAATTTTTATACTAAATTGTTATTATATTAATTTAAACACATTATTTATCTAAATTTGGTCCATTAAGAAAATGAAAAATTCAATCATGTTAACGGTGGACTACAACATCCATGAACAATATATTTTACTTTTCATCACTTCCAAACATATATGGTTATAATAATGCTTGGAAAGAATAAATATTTTTTTAATGAAATTATTAATGTTTTGAAAATATAAAATAATCATTATTATAATAATAACAACAATAAGTGATCAATACTAATTTTCTGACCTAAAATTAGAAAACCAAGTTCAAAAAATTTATTCTTTTTACTAATAACTTCTTATATTAAAGTAATAATAAACCTCTTGTACATAATTATATAAATCTTTAATTACATATAAATAATATCATTATTGTTCTATAATTATGATATTATAATAAAATAAAATATAATAATTATCCATTGATTATAACATGTTCTTTTTTTAGCTAGTCCAACCACCTATATGAATGAAGATATAAATTTTTATCATGGATGGTTATGGAAACATTATTATTGGTATAATATAATATTTATATGTCAGTAAAATCTTGTTTTTTTTGTTTTTTAATAGTAATATTAATATTCAACTCATTATTAATATACCCCATTTATTTTCTTAAAAATAATAAAAACAATTTATTCATCAATTTCATCTTCATGAATCATAACTAAAACCATAATAAAATTTAATCAGAACATTTAAAAAAATTGGAAAATATATTATAGTTCGTTAAAATAATTTATAATTATTTACATACTATCAAAGAGTGGGGATCCATATCAAAATTATGAAACTTTATGATACAATCAATGTTATTAACATTTGACGATGAAAATTGTCAAGACCAAAATAATAAATGTGTAATAAATATTATAATTAAAATTTAAAAAATGCAAAAAGAATTATTTTGTTTAAAAATAATTTATTAATATGTTTTTGATTATTATATTGCAGGTTAATGTTATTTTTTGGAAATCAAGATTAAGTGTAAGGGATTTCTATCTCAATTATATTTCATTGAGTCACATAACATTATCACCATATGTCTTATGTTGTGTGGTGTATATATATTACCATAGAATTATTTTTATCATCATTTTAATTAAATTTAGTTAATTTAAAATTCTATATCAAATTATATAATGACATGATATTTTATAAAGTAGTTTTTTCAAATTAATTTAATTTATTTGACAGCTTGTGTTACACACAATACAGAGCTTAAAAAACTATGATATACTACCAAATTATTGTTTTTATGTATCCATTATATTGGAATGTATATTTTGGAATAAATAAATTATAAAAAGAAATTATGGTTACAAATTTATAATTTAATTCATTGGGAGTCAATTAACTATAAATAATTAATAAATATTTTTAAAGTAAAATATAAATTTTCCTAAAAAATAAATTTTATCCGCATAATGTTTTTTTATCTTAATAAATTTAATTATTAAATATTGGTGAATAATTTTAATTAAATTATTCTATTATATATTAAATCAAAGTTTTTAATATTAATTAAAAAAATTAATAGCTATGCGACATGAATAAATGATGTTTTATGCTAACAAAATTATTTTTCTAAAAATAGGGTTTTGTAGTATGTTGTGCGATTATTATGAAACTAAAAAATTCCAATTATAGAAATTAAATTTAAGAATATTCATTCCTTATTTTTAATTATCAAGAAAAGTTTTAGTAAATAGTTACCTTTTCATTTGTGTTTATATGAATAATAACTGTGGAAAAACATTATCACCTCGGTAAAGGGTAAATAAAGTTAATCTTAGTGAAAAATAAGTTATAAGGCTATAAGTTTTTATCCCAATTCATATTAAATTATTTTAGATTGAACCACATCACCATATTCATTAAATTTAATTTTTTAATTGACAGTTTTCCATGAAAATGAATTATATAATAATTAAATCTATGATTATTACAAAACAAAACTCTTTTATATTTAAATACCTTTCATGCATCTAAAATGTGAAAAAGAATGTTTTAAATTAATATAAGTTATAGGTTTTAGATTAATGAAATTTACTTCATAATATAAATTTATTTTTAATTTTTATAAATTATATAATGGCCTTAAATTCATATGCAACACTGGTACAATATTTCTTCAAATAATAAAATATATATAAAAAATTAAAATATTATAAGTAATGTAATTTTAGTGAGATAATGTGTTAAATGAATTTATTATATTAATAATACACTTTAATATTATTCTAAAAAATTATATTTGAAATCAAAATTTTTATTGATGTATTTAACATCATATGAAATGAATAGTATTAAAATGACATTAATGGAATTTTATAATAAATATTTTTTCGTTAAATTATGTAAATTTCATGAAAATAATACATTTTTAAAAATTAATGGTATATGGATTTATGCACCAACCATGATCCATTTATGGTTTGTTTGGCATTTTATAGTAACATTATGTACCCATAAATTGTAGAAAACATTAATATTATAGTAATTGTGAAAAGGGTTATCCATGTGCTAATACAAAATATTTGGGTAAAAATAGGATCCAAATAAGAAAAAAAAATTCTTTTATTAGATTATTTATAAACATACACATATTTCCTTTAAATATTATCCATTTTTCGAAATTTAGACATTGAAATTAATTTATCATTTCAAAAAAAATCCTATGGTGCTCCTCGCTTCAATTATAAAATGGGTCCCCTCATTTCTCTTGTTTACACCACGTTGATCCTTCTTGTTAAACCAAAAAAACCAGGTTATCTTATCCCCTCCCCATTACATATAATAAAGGTTTTTTCATTAAAAAAATATCATCCCAATGTCCCTTAAGATGTTATCTAATAGATTTATTTCAAAGAATATGTAATGGAATTAACTGATCACTTTAATTTAATTATTCTTTTACCTTCTCTAAATATATTATATTGTGAAAAAAATAAAAAACTAAATATCATCAATATACTGAAATATTAATATTATTATTATGAATCCTCCATTATTTACCCTCTTTTCATTAAACGGGATGTGAAAATATCAGTCATGTACACGTATGACTTACTGTCACCCTAATACGATACAATTAATTTCACATTACCATATTTTATTGATGATTATTATGATGAGATTAATGGTTAAATATAATGATTGTTTCATAATTATTCTTTTATAATGATAATATCACATATTCCTTCTCTCTTTGTAAACTATTTTAAAAGAATAACATGGGTCTTGCGTATGTGTGGATTACCTCGTCCATAAAATGATGTGATTTTTTTTAATGTATGTTTTATATAGTGAGTAATAAAGATAATATATATGATATATGTGATATTTTAATTATTATTTAAATATTATTTGTTATTTAAATACATTTGTTTCCATCCATCGAAAAAATAAATGCATTTTTCATCTTTTTATACGACCTACCATCTCAATAAATAGTGTAGTTAATTTTTCTATCATTACATTTCTGAATTAATATAAAAATTTATAAAATGAATTTTTCTAATATTTATATCAATATAAAAATTATTGAGATTATGAAATCATGTTCAGAATTAAAAATAATAATTCTACATAACCAGAACATACTTGAAAAATGAAGTATATATCACCCGAAAGAGTGATTTTAATAATGAATTATTTATAAGTGGGTGATAAAAAGTTATAATTAAATTATATATGTTATTATATTTATGATTATTATAACATTATAGATTTATAACTAAACTATATTTATTATATTGGATATTCCTACCTATATTAAGGAATTCAGACCTAAGGTACGGGGTTTTCATCTAACTTTTAGTATAGTGGGACACATGCCATATTCAACACTTGTTTCATATGTGTGGTGAATATATTGTATATTAATGTATTTTATGACTATCATAATTAAAATAATTCAATATAAATATCTATATTTGGTTCTTATTTAATGGTAATTGTGTTATAATTTTTACCAAACTAGTAAGGTCTTTATTTTACAACCCAATTATTTATTAGGATTGTTTATAGTTAAGTTATGATGATTAAATATTATTCTATATATCCCAATAAACTCAATAATTTTCTTCTAATATGGTTATTCCATGAAAATAACTGTTTGTATTTCATTTTATTCACCTTATGTAATCAATTGAATAGAAATATGTTTTCATGGAAAATAGTTTTTATATCTCACTATTGTAAAAGAATATTTTTTTCACATATCGATATTTTATAAAATTAATTTTCATTAATATTTTTAATTTTATTATATGATTTTTTAACATTAACATAACACATGTTTTAATTTAAAAAAAATATTTTAATATTAATCTTATTGTTATTTTCTGAATGAGTTAGTTTTATAAAATTATAAAAGAATGTTATTATTTTAACATATAAGGGATGAATTGAATTTCCCACTATAATGACTACTTAATTATTTATATATTCCTTTAAAAGGTTCCATTATCTCAAATAAAATTAATTTAATAAAATTTTCAATAAAATTTACAATTTAATGATGTTATTTCAAAATGAAATTTTTTTCTTTCTCAAAAATATTTTAATGATCTTTTAATGGTATTTTTACTCATAAATGAAAATAAACCTTTATTTCCATCATTATTTACTGGGGATATTATTAATGTATACCATAATTATAATTTTTGATATGGTATATATTTACAATGATAATATTTTTAGGAATCCTATTTATTTTCTGTAGGTTATGATGTGATAAAATAATGATGAAACCATTTTTTCATGGTATCTGATATGATGACTGTTTTATAAAATTTAGTCCCACATAATTATGGTTTCCATTATATGAAGGTGGTGAAATTATAACCAATTATGGTAGTAACATTAAAACTAAGGATTGTGTTTATGTTATAATCCCAGATGAAAATAATTTTATAACCAAGGATAGAAGCTACGTTATAACCAAAGATGATTGTTACATTAAAATAAAAGATGGTGGTTATGTTATCACCATGGATGATTTAGTGTTTCAACAAAGGATGGATGGGAAAAATATCCACCTCTAACGTATTTGGAAGAAATTTATATCTCATGATATTAATAGGACATGAATGGGGAGTGAACCATGTTTAGTAAGATTTTATTTCCACTATGATAACCATTGGAGTGAACCATGACTACTAGGAAGGTTTGGGAAGTCAACCCATACTACTATGATAGTTTTAAAAATGGGTTATTACTATTCCAGAAATTATTTTCTATTTATATGTGTATGACACAAACTAATGTCATATACTAATGTTTCCTCTCAAGGATTATGTTCTTTGATTCTATTATGATTCTTGGCTGGTGAACCACCATGATTTATTTTACGACCCATGATTACAATATTTTATATGTAGGGTATTATTTTCAAAGGTTATGATCATGTTATAATACACTTATATCCTTGTTATGTTTATTTTTTTATTGATATATCCCTTGTTTAAGCCTATTTTACATTAAATATCATCCTTTTTTAGGTTTTCTTTCCCCACAATTTGTAGAAAAGTAATAAGTATGATACCTATATGAAGGGTTATAGTTATAATGAACATAGTGGGAGATGATGTAGATCTTTTATGAAAAAAAATTTTACATGTCAAATTATCTAAAGTTACATTACTTATACAATTCATTCAAGGATTTTTATTCTAATATATGAATATTCATTTAAAAATATGTGATATCAATGTTTTAAAATTTTGGGATGTTATAGTGTTTATTAAGGGATGTTTTATTTATCCTTTTAAATATAGTTTTTCTTAACATCAGTGAGAAACCTAGGGATAATTTTAAGTATAAGAAAAAATACTAATGTCATGGTAAAAATCATGAGTCAACTAGGTCAAACATAAGGTTTAATATAAGATATTATCATGATTTAGACATCTTATAATGGATTTTTCATGATTATATGGTTTTATAAAATGATAATCGTTTCTCAAGATGAATTTTGGTTTTAATCAATGGATGGAAACTGATGGAATTTTTCTAATAAGGAATGAGAGGGAGAATTAAATGATAGTACTATTAAGAAAAAAATATATTATAACATCTTGGCTGAAAAATCTTGGTGCTATTATCATGAAAAATTTTCAACAAATGAATTATAATGAACTTTCAAATGATATAATTAAGTAACACTATTAAATTGATCCCTTCGTGAGGAAATTCTCATCTTATTTTAGTCATTCAACTAATCCATAATTTTCTTACCAATGTAACAGTACCAGTGAAATGATATTTTCTAATATTCAGTTATTAGATCATGAGAATGTAATTCAAGTTGTTTATATCTTGGAATGTTAAATAGATCAATTGTGAATTATTATCAAGAAAACATGGAAACATGATGAAATTGAATTCAGGGATTGGAATGACTTTAAGATATTATTTTTTTAATAAGTACTTCCTCATATTCTTCTCAATAATATAGAGAATGAATTCCTTGAGATAAATAAGAAGAAGGATGAATATTCTAGTACCTATGATTCAAATTTTAAAGACATTTGATGTATAATTTTGGCATTATAATCCATTTGGAAATTAAGGCTGAGTGATTCTTTAAAGGCATAAAAAATTACTAGATGAGAGTTATCCACAAGGGACTTCACCTACATTGAATAAAAAATTCAATGTTCTATAAAATTGGTGATAGTGAATGCAGTTACCCACCAATATCATAGTTTTCATAATAAAAAACATAATTCAAATAAAATTTTAAAAACCATAAGGAAAACAAGATGATCATTAATTTATACTAAATTTGTGGAATAAAACTTGTATGAATATTTATTAACATATATGGTATATGTATCATGTTTAGAAAGGAAGGTCAAAAAGAAATCAAATTCCTATGTGATTGGAAGAATGTTTCTAATGATTGGAATATAGTGAAACATTTATTGAATTCACAAATCACAATCCATCCCTATAAATTAATGAATTTTTAAAATTATAAAAACCACTTCCCTAATATAGTGGATAATGAGGATAATAATCCACAATAACATTTGAAGTCAAAGGAAAAAAGGTAAAACTTAGGAAATCAACATAGTGAAAGTGAATAATGATAATTATTTCACATTTATCCTCCACTATAGAGATTGGGATTTTATATTGAAGTTTGAATGAATGCACCATATTAAAATCTTATTTTTTTACACTTTATTGAAATTTCATGTGATTTTGTGCATCAATTAGCTCTATCTATATAGATTTTAGAGTAGATAAATCACAATTGTTATTCTAAATCAACTTAAGATAATTTATTGCACCAGGAATGAACCCAAAAAAACCAATGTAATTTTTTTTGTTAAGAAATGAGTTTATTAAAGAAAAAAGGTGAATTATATTTTATAAGAATATATTATTTTTTGGGGAATTTATTTTGGGAACAAATTATTTCATATAAATTTTGGTATGATACTTTATGATTTATTAAAACTATTTAAAAATGATTTTTAGTTTTATCACGGTAGGATATGAGATGAAATCATTCCAATAAATGAGATTTAGTTTTGGCCAATAATATTTTTTTGGATACTTAAGGATAACTATTTATGAAATGGATTATTTTAATCCTTGTATCTTATTAGAAACCAAATGATATCCATTTTTTGGTAAATATTTAGAGGTATATGGAAAGAATTATAGATCTTATGATTCATTAAATGTTAATTTTACTATTTTTGTTATAAAGAAATTATATTAAATATTAATTTAATGGAGTAAGAAATGATATGTAAATTGATAAAATGAATAAAAAATTATGATATTAGATAAATAAATATATTGGGGTATGATCTAGTTGATGAAATTTTATAAAATATCTAAGCCATTGAGTAGTAAATCAAGGCAGATCAATGTTGAGAGAAATTATATACTAATAATCTTTGACGTGACCTGGAATTTGAAGCTAGTGAGATGGTTATTATTTCAATTAATCCTTGAAATAATGTTATGAGACTAAGAAAGAAGGTAATGTAGAGCTCTTGTTATATTGTCTCTTTTTAGATTCTTTATCGAGTAGGGATGGTAGCATATCCATATAGCTTCCCCTGAACCTCTCTCAAGTTCTCGAATTGTTCCACATATCTCCCTAGAGAAAATTACATACTCGATCTATCATATTTATTAAAATCTAAGTTTATACAACTAGAATACAATATTTCTTATGATAAAAACCCAATATAAATCATGTATCATAGTAATAATGTTATTCAAAAAAAGACTACTCAGATAGTGAAAGTTCTCTAGAGAAATCACAAATTTAAAGAAGTGACATGGGAACCCATGGAAGTAATAAAATAAATATATATTCACTTGTTTTTATAATAGTGACGAATTTTGATATTGAAATTAATTTTATGGGGGGGTATAATTCTACTCACTAAGATTTTATGAAATATATTTTTAAAAATTAATTTTGTTAAATATAAATATTGCATTACAGTAAATACCAAGTTTCAATGAGTCATGAAACAATATAAAATTATAGGTATTAACTATAAATTGGATTAGAGGTTATGAATAGGACTAACTAAATCATGAAAAATTTACAGTTACATGTGTATAAATTAATTTTTTGGGTATTAGTTAATTAAAACCAATAATATAAATAATTTGAAATTAAAAGATATATTATTCTAAAGAATTATTTTTCTATGAACATTCTATATTTATTTAAATAAATTAAATCAATCAATATTTTTTATTTTATTTAATGAAATTAATATATTATTTACTTAATAATTTTTTTATACTCAGTTAATATTTTTTATTCTTTGTATTAGATAATAATAATCCAAGTTTTATTCTTAAAAAAATTTCTAAAAAGTTGTTTTTATCTCAATTTGAATGATTATTTTAAAATTAATTTATTTAAATTTTAGAAATTCATTATTATAAAGTTTAATTCATACATATATTTATGAGGTTTAAATTTTGTAAACAGATCCCATTTTTAGGTAAATATGAAAAGTAATTGTGGTAAAACTTACCACCTTCGTAAATGGTAAATTAAGTTAATATAGGTTATAAATAAGTGATAACCACACATGTTTTCATCCTACTTCTTATTTTATGATGTTAATTCGATAATTGTTAATTTATTATAAAATAGTGTTATTTAATGGACACTTTTCCTAGAAATGACCTATATAATATTTAGTGTAATGAAATTTACAAAATGTCACTCTCTTAGTTTTAAATTTATCATACGTGTCCACATTGGAAAAAAAGAAAAGTTATTAATGAATATAAGTCTCTATTTTGCAGTTAATAAATTTATTTTCATTATAATAATATATTTATATTTTTTAGTAATTATATAATGGCCTTTAATTCTTATGCAACATCGATACAACATATCTCTAATTAATAAAAGATATATTAAATGATTTTAAAATTATTGAAAGTAATATAATTTTATTTATTTAATGTGTTCCATGAATTTTTCATATGAATATGATAGATAATTATATGTTAAATAGTTATATTTTAATACAACATTGTCATTATGTATTTAATGTCAAATTAACAAAATAGTGTTCAAAATGACAATAGTCATATTTTAGAATATAAATTATTTTATTAAATGATATAAAAATTATAGAAATTATAAATTTGTAAAACTGAAGAGGAGGTGGTTCTAAAAATAATACATGGTCCAAATATGTATATTTTTTCATTTATTAGTAAATTTATAAACCCTTAAATGGTAGACAAAATTAATATTAAAGTAATTATTAAATGAGTTAATGAATGGTTAAAACAAAAAGGTCTTGGTAAAAATGTGATCCATACTTGTCTAAATTTTATTTTATGAGATTTTTTGTACTAATCATCATGGTGTATATGAATATTATCAATTTAGATACATTTGGACATCAAAATTAATTTATACTATTTTTCTATTTTATGAAATTGAAAGCTTTAACCTCCCCTAATATATAAAATAGAACCTATCCATTCTATACTTTAAACTACAACGAGAATTATGGTTCAACCATACTATTCCACATTCTTTAATACACTCCCCTATACACATTATAGTGGTGCCCGTCTTCAAAATATAAAACCCCAGATCCCTTAAGAGGAGATCTAAATGAGTTCTTTCAAATAATATGTAACCACCAAAACCAGACAATTTATTTTTAATTTATTATCTCATATAAATATATAATATTATTCATAAAATAATAACATGAGTATTCTCAATATTAGTTAATGTTATTATGATTATGAAACCACCCATAATTACCCTCTTTTCATCAAATGGTATGTGAAATATCACTTATGTATACGTTTGGATTACCGTCTCTAGGTAGTGATATAATTCATATAAAATCAACAACTGTTATGGATGAAAATTATCATATTTATAATGTATTTATTTATATTTATGAAATAATTTTACTATTGGAATTATAATATCTTATCTACCTTCTTTCCAGACAAACCATTAGAAAACTATAACAATTATTGTGAGCATTTTTTGCGTACCAAATCCACAAAACAATCTGATTCATTTTTTCATTTCAATTTTAATTCGTTATTAATAAGGATATAATTAATTAATATATATAATAAATAAAATATAAAACATATTATGATAATTTTAGTTATTTTTTTTCTTTTTTTCGTCTTTCAAAAAATGAAAATAGAATTCATGTGTATGTATAACTTATCATATCCATGAACAATGTAGTCCATCTGGCTATATTTACATTTATAAATGAATATAAAAAATTATATAATGAATATTTTTTATATTTATCTCATTACTAAAATAATTTATATTATGGAACCATTATCAAAATAAAAGGTCCAAATGTAAAAAAAACAATATTTAGGAAAAAATAAGTAAATATCAACTAGAGTGGTGATTTTAATAAATAATTGTTAATAAATTGGTGATAAAATATTATAAGAAAATAATATATGTAATGATATATATAATTATGGTTACATAGTATATTTATAATAAACATATATTTATTTTACTAGATATTCTAATTTGTACAAAATATGTGAAACAAAAGGTAAATGATTTTCATCTCAGATTTATTTATGTTGGACACATGTCATATTCAACACTTTTTTTGTTTGTGTATTTTATATACTATATATGAATTTATTTTATGATTATTATTAGGAAGATTTTTGGATATACATATCCATTGATTCTTCATATTACATGGGAATTATAAATCATATTTTACCAATGTGGTAAGGTTTTTAAGTGAAAATCCCATTATTTATAATTATTTTTTAATATTAAGTTATAATGTTATATCTCTAGATAAACTCATGAATTGTATAATCCTATTGTTATTTCATGAAAATAAAAAAAATCCTTTCATTTTCCTCGTCTTAATTACTAAAGGGTTTGAAAATATTTCTTTATAGAAAATCATCTTTATTTATCGAATTATTCAAAAAAAAAATTCCCCCATATATGTTTCATATAAAAATATCATAAGGAATGTTTTTTAACTCTACTTGTATTTTTTTAAAATAATTCTTTCTCATGTATGAATTTTTTTTAAAAATATATTTAAAAGGAATGTTCTTATTATTTTACATATAATTTACATTTAAAAAAGTTAAAAGGAATTATTTTATTTTAAATTATATAGAATGAATTTAATTTAATAACATCACAACCATAGAATTATTTTAATATTATTGTAAAAACATTCTATGGTTATATTAGAATAAAATTGTTTCCAGAATATTTTGTATAATATTTATTGTTTAAATATTTGATTTCAAAATGGAAAAGTTATTTTACTCAATAATTTTTTAATGATATTTTTTTGGTATTTTTATTCATCAAAAAATAATACCTTGATATCCATTATTATTTGCAGAGGATATGATCCAAATAAAATCATTATTATTTATCAACATAGTTTGATTCTGTGATGAAAATATTTTCATGTAATATTTTTCATTAAATGGTTTATGAAATGATGAAATGTTTTTGAAACAAAATTCTATTCACGAGTTTTAATAAATTTATTAATTAATGATATTTTGGTAAAAATATATATGGTTTCAAATATGTGATAGTGGTTATGTTATAACCATGGATGGGGTTTATGTGATATGAATTGATGGTGGATAAATTGTAACCACGGATGGTGGTTAAATCATAACCAAGGATGGGGTTTATGTTTTAACAAATGAAGATGGTCACATTATAATCAAGGATATGTGGGGCCTATATATCTCCCCAATTTCTTAGGTGATGATTGATATCTCAAGAGACAAACATGTATTGAATTGGGAGTTAACCTAATTAAGTGAAGTAATTTTTTCACTATCATAGTCTATGGAATGAACATTACCTACAAAGATGCTTTGGAGAGTGAACTCATACCTCTATGGTATTCATGAAAAGAGCCTTCACGACTAAGTAAATTCATTTATATACTAATGTGTATTATATAAAATTATGTATTATTAAAATGTTATTCTCTCATTGATCATCTTATTTTATCCATTTATGGTTAATTTCTTATGAAGTACAATGATTTATTTCATGACTCATGAATATAATATATGATATTCAGATTAATATTTTAAAATAATATACTCATTTTCTAATAAATTTATGTTCTTGTTATGCTTAATTGATTGTTAATATCTTCTTTTTTTACTATTATTGGTAATTTGATCTTAATATTTTTTATTTTTTATTTCCATCGGTTTTTAAGAAAATTAAAAATCATAATATGTCTATGAAGTGAGATACTTATGAATAACATAGTGTGATGTGATGTAGATCTTTTATGAAATATTTTTTTGTATTTCCATATTTATTAAGAAACTAGGTCTAAATGATTATAGTGTGGGAAATTATGGTATATAATTAATATTAATCAATTAATTTGGTATATCTATGTATGAAAAGTCTTGACCACTATAATATCTATCATTCAGGGGCGTTTAATAAAAAACAAATCAAATTTTAAGGTTTTTAATCTCAATTCCCCTTCATTGATAGATGGTTTCATATTTTAGACCTATTATTATTTACACTGTGTAATTACATATATATTGAATTATTTAATCAAAAATAAACATAAATCATGTGATTTAAAATTCCATTTATTGATATATCTTTCATGTTCTCCTCATTCATACACTACCCAATTTGTAAGGGTTGTTACTAACTCCACTTTTTTCATTGAGTTATGAAGTTTATTTTTGAACTCCATTATTCTACATTATGATTATTCATTAATTTCATATTTCATAAGATATTTCACCTCCTCTCTATGACAAAAATAAAATTGTGTATTCAAATTTTCTCACATTATCATTTTAAAAAGGTAAAGGGTTATTCCCTCTTTATTGAACAGAAAAAAAATAAAATCTAATTTATTGAGTGGAAGTGTATTAAATATGATATGTCTATATGGTTAACAGGTTTGATTAATTTTTTTGAGAGATATTGAAGACAAATTATAAAATAAATAATCCCTTATTAAGTAATAAATTCTCCATTGAATAGGATATTTATGTGTTTTTTCCTAAATGTTTTCATAAATCTCTAAAACAATAAACATAAAAACAAACTTAGTGTGTAAGTGCCTCAACATTTATTGTTATCATTATATTCTTGGATGATTATGAATGGTTAATTTTAATTGGTATCAAAGATGGTATGTTTTTAATATTCATATTAACACCAGATCATATAGTATGGGTCCATGAGATCATATACTACTCGTCCTATAAATAAATGGTTCTAGAATGTAAACATATAAGGACTTCTCTGTTCATTATATACGGAATGATGTGAAGTAATAAGATCATAAAAGATGATGGAAACACACCACAACTTATTGTGGATTAAATTATCCATATCCACCACACCATTATCCTTAATATTTGACTAGTTTTAATTTTATTATGTCTACGGTCTTATGTAGATCCATATTCACTCATAGAATCCTCTCAAATTCAATATCCAAACTCTTATCTACTCTCTATTACACCATACCACCTTGACATCCCCAATATCATTTCACACTCCTTTAAAAACATGATAAACCCTCATCTATGAATTTATTATTAAAGATTTCCCAATACATAGGCTCTATAATTTTGATTATATTTAGTTTTTAAATTTTATATTCAACCTAAACCACTTTTATCGAAATTTTTTCAATGGATTTTATTCCATTGGGATTTTTTCATGATAAATGTAAGAACCTAGTTTTTTCTGCAAAAGACTTTGGAATATTCTTGATGATATTTCAGAGCAGCGCCTTCAGACGGTGTGCGATTCCGAGCCCCGGAGTGGCTGGAATTAAATTTTCAGTGCATTCACACTAGAAACGCTAAATAAATGAGATAACTCCTAAACGGAGTTCCGGACCAGAGATCCGATTGTACGGATGGGTCCGGAATGGGGTTTTTACCCTAGTAACAACATAAAACTTGTCGTCTCTGGACGTTTGGACCCCTCGTCCGCTTCTGGAGCGTTAAACAGATTAATTAATTAATTAATTAATTCGTTTAATGGCGAGACACTAGTATCTCTTAAACGGTGGCTCGGATTGTAAAACTGAGGGCACGGTTGAGTTCGGAGGGTGTCGTTTACCCTAGGAGTGGTGTCAGTTTTGTGGGTGCGGCCCGTCTGTGAAAAATGGCCCCAGGGGCATTTTCGTAATCTGGCGGCCTCGGGCGCTAAGTTTAATAACTTTTGAATGGGGTCTCAGAATAAAATTCCGAGATAGCTGTTGCGCTCAGAGTGTGGTTATTAGCCTAGGGGAGGCTAAATCCCGACCCCGTCGGGAGTTCGGATTTGGGGTTGTCGGGCGGGCGTTTAAGTGATTTGTACTTAAACACCCCCCCCCCCTTCTTCTTCTTCCTCAAACCCTCACCCCCTCCTTCGCCTCCAGTGAGGCAGCTCTGGCGAAGCGAGCTTCGGCGATGCGAACTTCGGCGAGGCAAACTCTGGCGAGGCACAACGGTTTCGACGGTCCGCACACGAAGCGTCGGGCTACGCCCTTCGAGGTAGGAGTCGTTTTTGTTTCGTTTTATTTTTCTCGCAATATTTGAGCTTAATTTATAGCATAAAATTTTTATCTAATCGTTTATCGATGCCCATTATTGCGTATTACATTATTCTAGCTTTCTAACACTCATTTCGGATTTGAAATCCGACCTCTGAGGCCTCCGCAGTGGTCCGGTGAAGATTCGCCGGTTTTTGGGGTTCTCCGGCCGGCGCGGTGGTCCGGCGGTTTCCGGTGGCGGCGGACGGTGGTTCCGGGATGGCGGAAGGGGCTTCAGTGGAGGTCGGCTGGCGGGGGCGCATTCCAGCGCTGGCGGTGGGCGTCGTCCTTTGACGCGGTGGTGGCAGGCCGAGGGCACCGGCACGGGACGACGACCCGGGGTCGCGGCTCGGCGCGACCTTGGTGGACAGAGACCCGTGAACCGCGGGTCTCCGCGGGGGCGCAGCGAGACCGGCCGTCCGGGCCGGTTGGGTGTCGCCAGGCCGCGGCCAGCTGGGCGCGGCGAAGTGAGCCGGGCCCGCGGCCGGGCCGCGGGCCGGTCCGGCCCAAGGGGTCCCCCCCCCCCTTCTAACTTTCGACGTCCGTAGATTTCGCTACGGACGTCCGTTTTGCAAGTCATCTGCGGCGGCGTGGGCCTGACGCGGAGGATGAACTTTTGAGAAGGTTGCGGGAATTTTTAATTCCCGAAACGAGGGGTCGTGGAGGCGTGACGTGTCTTTAAGTAGACGAGCGTTTTCTTCTGGGATTTTGTTTTGAGCGGCGCGGATGCATCCGACGTCCGTTTTGAGCGCCGTCAGTGGAGTTGGGACCCTAGCATCGAGGCAGAGGTTTCCAGGGTGGTTTCAGACATTGAGGTCGAAGTTGAGGCGCGGGCCCCACGGCCCATCTTTCGAGCTGCGTGCAGCTTTTAGCGACTTTTCCCTCGGATGTCCGTTCGGGGCATGCGAGCAGTCAATGTTGGGTGTTTTTCCGAGGACAACGCGTTGCCGTAGTCTGCCCGCTGTAATTCCGCACAATGGTGCGGGCCCCATGAGGTCCGTTTTGGGAGTTGACGGTGATTTTTAGCTTTATCACCGGGCAACCATTTTGGACAAGTGAATAGTCCATCTTGTGTGCTTTTTTGGGAGGATCGCAATGGTGAGATCCTTTCATTGAGTTTTGGGACCGGTTTGCGGGCCCCGCGTGGCACCGCTCGTGTACGGTGCGCCGGAATGCATCCTTTTCTCCGGTTATCCATTGCACTCATGTGAGTAGTTCTTTTGACGTGTTTTCCTTAGGGGATCGCAATGGTGCGATGTGCCCGACTGTTTTCGGGGCCGAGGCTCGGGATCACGAGACGCCATTCGGGTGTGGGACGGTGTTGGTGACCTTTTCGTCGGATATCCGTTGGAGGCGAGTAAGTAGTCGATCTCGCATGTTTTTCTGCGAGGATTACAAAGGTGCGATCGGTTTGGTTATGTGGAGCCTCTTGCGCGATCTTTTATGTGGAAGCATGGATGGTGCTCTGGTGGTAGTTCGGCCTACCTTGTTTATAGCGGACCCTCGGCGTATGATCGCGCATTCTTGGGAGAGTGATATAATTGGTCCACAAGATGTGGTTTGTCGTGCCTGGACCTTTAAGGTGGAGTTGTTACATCAATCCTTTGCGTTGATGTTGGGTGTCGTGTGCACGATAGCCTTAGCGCTGGAGCGAGGTATATTCTGGGAGTATACGGGAGTGCTTGGAGGTACGTCTGGTTGTTTGTACCTGAGGATGTTTGTGCGCTCAGTTGGGGTTGACTAGCAGGGTGGAGTTTTCCCTGGCCTGGTGCTCTTTTGTCTGACCAGTAGGGTTGAGAGGTCTCCCCTAGTCTTGTTCTCGATGGATCAGCTGGTAGCGGTGCTGGTGACACCCAGTGATGGAACAGGCGCTGAAACCCCTTTGGGTGAGTTGTGCTGGAGTGGGGTGGTCACGCGATACCCACTCCGTGTTCGGTTGGCCAGTGTTGTACCCTCCAGTGGGGATGGCCAGGGCAGTTCTGAGTTTAACCCTTCAGCGGGGCTGGGTAGTGGGTTACTCATCGACTTCTAGGGTTTACCCTCCAGCAGGGCTGGGCAGTGGGTTGATCACTGATTTTTAGGGTTTACCCTCCAGCAGAGACTGGGCAGTGGGTCACCTGATGCTCTTAGGGTATACCCTCCAGCAGAGACTGGGTAGTGGGTCACCCGATGCTCTTAGGGTCTACCCTCCAGCAGATACTGGGCAGTGTGTCACCCGACGCTATTAGGGTCTACCCTCCAGCAGGGTCTGGGTAGTGGGTCACCCGATGACCTCTTAGGGTCTACCCTCCAGCAGGGTTGGGTAGTGGGTCACCCATCGTCTAGTTCCAGGTCTACCCTCCATCACGGCTGGGTAGTGGGTCACCTGTCAACTTATTCCAGGTCTACCCTCCAACGGGACTGGGCAGTGGGTCTCCTGATGATTTGTTAAGGTCTACCCTCCAGCAGGGCTGGGCATTGGGTTGCATGATGATGTGTTATGGTTTACCCTCCAGCAGGGCTGGGCAGTGGGTCACCCGATATCTGGTTATGAATTACCCTCCAGCAGGGCTGGGCAGTGGGACACCTGTTGGCATTCCAGGCTCAGTCCTTCTACAAGGCTAGCATGTGGCTTTCCTCCGTGATTACCGGAGCGGGACCCTTGGTTATACGGGTCAGTGTTGTGATGGGATTTGACTTTGAGCAGACCTCTCGACTACAGGGCAGTGACGAGTTGTGGTTTGACATTCCCCTAAACTCTCAAGTACGAGGGGCACCTTCCCCACCGAGATGCGTTCTTGTGACGCGATCTAAAACCGTGCGGCCGAGTCAGTGCCGCCCAAAGCGGATAGTGTCGAGGTGCGGTGATTGAGCCCCTTAGCTTGCGGTTCGGGGCAGGTATGTGGGATGTTGGGCGTTGATGGTGTTGCTTTTGGGACAAATGGAGGCTCTTTTCTTGGGCTGAGATATGGGATGAAGATCCCCTTACGAGCTTGTTCGGGTTTCATGTTGAGCATACAGGTATGTATATACCTTGTTTCCGGTACCCACTTCTTGTGTTTGGTTACTCTCCTTCCAAGAGAGGTGAAGACGCGCGGGGTATGCCATGTGCTTTCTGTGTCTACCTTCTCATTGTTAGATGAGTCTACTCTCCTGCTATAGGTAGCGAAGACTCGATGTGAAGTTCATCTTCTCACCACTTCCAGATCCTTGTGTCTGGACGAGTCTACCTTCTTTCCTTTTTTTGGGTTGAGTTGGACTCTTTACTGCACTCTCTATTGTACTCTTTTACTTCTCCATGTTCGCTCTACTACTCACCCCTTCGGTACCTCCTTTGTTGCTCCCTCGAGCCTTCGAGGTATCCTATTGAGTATTTTTATACTCACCCCTGCTTGGGCTTTGCCCACACTTGGTGTGCCCTTGTAGATGACGGACAGGTGGAGTGTGACTTCAGTGGAGAATAAGAGCTTGGGAGCTTGGACCGCGTGCGGTGGTCGTGGCCGAGTTCCAGGTGGGAGACACGTCAGCTATTTCTTTTTGTTTACCTGTTGCCGGGTTGTGGCACTTTTTTGTTGGGCGTGTGCTTTTCCCCTTTTCTTTTCAGTTTGTACTATTTAGAGGTCGATGCACATTTGTGGTTTATATATATAGCATTTTTTTCTTTTTACTCTGCTTGATCTTCCTTTTACTCTGCACTTTTTCATTGAGTTTGCGGCGTGTGTGTGTACAGGTGCTTAGGAGAAGGCCTCCCCGAGTTATTGTGCCTTCGGCGCTGGTCGCCAGCCCCTGGCCTATAGAGGCGGGCTTGGGGTAGTTGCGGCTCGAGCTCGGGTAGGGTCGGGTCATGACAAAGTGGTATCAGAGGTGGTTCGTTCCTTGGGGAGTTGTGTGGACGTCCCTAAAAGAGGAATTGGTTAGAATATAGGGCAACAGTGTTAATGTGTCTCGAGAGCTGCTCCCAGGCCAGTGAGTCCAGTGATGGTGCGGCGGCCGACGTATCCATTCACCAGGACCCTGATAGCCCGCTTATCGACTCGGCATGCTGATACACTTGTTGTAGGGAAGAATTTGTTTGTGCATCACATAGGACTGAGTCTTGACTGTCCTTCTTGAGTCATCTCCCCATCGTTGTTGTTGTTGGTATATGCATATATGCTCATCTGACTGCGGCACTCCTTGATGATATTCATGATGTTTACGCGAAGACAGCCATCCAGGATACCAGCTTTGGTTCGTGACGACGACCCTGTGAGCTACGAGGCCACAGTCCAGGACCCATCATGAGAGCCCTTTCTCCGGGTGGGCCGGTAGCAGCACCCCCACCTATTGAGCAGCAGGCAGTTTCAGCAGAGTAGGCTGAGCTTGATCGCAGGTTAAGCGCGCTCCGTGAGTTCCAGCGGCAGAGATCGCTGAGGTTCAGTGGTGAGCCAGACCCTCAGGCAGCAGAGGCTTGGCTCGAGACAGTGGGTTTCCTTTTCAGGCTTGTGCAGACGCCGATAGATCAGAGAGTGTCTTTGGAAGTCAGCCTTTTTCCGTGGATCGGCTTGGCGTTGGTGGAGTCTGGTGAATCAGCTTCTCGACGAGTCGTCGCTTTCGTGGGATGACTTATAGTTGTTGTTTTGAGAGGAGTTTTTTCCCTTCTACTTGCGCTCTGTTTGGATTCAGGAGCTCTTTCAGTTTCAGCAGGGAGGGATGACAGTGGCCGAGTACGCGGCTAGTTTTGCAGACTGTGCACGCTTTACCCGGACTTGGTCCATGACGAAAACTTCTGAGTTTGGAAGTTTGAGCAGGGTCTCTGCCGAGAGATTCGTGCTTTCATAGTACCCTTGGGCATTTTCACATATTCCGGGGTGCTAGAGCAGGCGCTGGTGACAGAGGGCTTCCTGCCATGTTTTACGGTTGGTAGTTGCAGTGGGTGCGACGGAGTCGGGACGTCTGTCGTAGCTAGCAGGCGCCGGAGGACAGGACCTCGATACAGGTGGCCTTCCCACTGTCATTTTCGGAGACGTGGTCGTATACCACTGTGGTGAAAAGGTGCAGGGCCTCAGCCGAGGATTCCCTTCCGTGAGTGGATCCTGGGTCGTGGTCGTACACCACAGTGGTGTCGGAGGGCACCAGGGCAGCCTAGAGAGCACCAGTGTTATGCTTGTGACGGGCGAGGTCACTTGGCACGAGACTGCCCAACCCGAGTTGCTGAGAGCTTCGGGCAGGTAGCAGGTGCACCACCACGACAGAGGCAGCACCGTGATCGGAGTAGTACCCAGAGAGGTGGTGCTAGCAGAGGAGCAGGAGGAGCTGGAGGTGGGAGACGATGTTACGAGATCTCCCCATCACCACTAGGCGGTCAACGTCAGGCTTCGGGAGCTGATGGTTGGGACCATGGACAACCACGAGCTTTGGATGTCTACGATCCTGCAGAGCATGGTATGGTGAGAGGTACCTCTTGCGACTCTTCTACTTTTTGCTGTAGAATTGTTAGGCTCTGCATGTGGGATGATTTCCTCCCTGCTCCTTGTTTGAGGTGTTACCAGGGTGACGCAGGGCGTCAGTGTAACCCTGTGTTGGTAAGGAAAAAGGCGTGATACCTTTTCCTTTAGTCGATGGTGTTGACTCCTTCGCCTTTTGAGCGTATAAGAGAGCATCGACTATGGAATCTTGTATGACCAGATATCCTTGTGTGTTTCACCATATGGATATTTTGAAGGAGGGAATCACCGGGCCTTGTTTCAAGTGCATGCGGTGATTCCAGTCGTGGCATGCGACGTAGAGGTTTGACCGGGGAGGTGAGCTACCCCCGAGGGCCTTTGAGCCGTTTGAGATCGTGAAAAGGGATGGCGAGGTTCCCTACCGCCTTGCCCTAACCCCGAAGTCTGGAGTGGGTGCACGACATCGGTAAGGGTCGACCTAGCGGGAATAGATCAATCCTTTGGTCTGTGTGCGGTGACGTAGAGCTGTGTGTGGGTTCTTCTGGGTATGGGAAAGCCAACTGTGGGCTTAGTACCCTGTGTTGTTCCCTGGTTTTGCTTTTCGAGGACGAAAATCTTGAAGGAGGGAATGATGTAAGAACCCATTTTTTTCTGCGAAAGACTTTGGAATATTCTTTATGATATTCCAGAGCAGTGCATTTAGACGGCGTGCGATTCCGAGCCCCGGAGTGGCCGGAATTAAATTTTCAGTGCGTTCACACTGGAAACGCTAAATAAATGGGATAAATCCTAAAAGGAGTTCCGGATCAGAGATCAGCGTGTACGGATGGGTCCGGAATGGGGTGTTTACCCTAGAAATGACATAAAACTTGTCGGCGGGGGACGTTTGGACCCCTCACCCGCTTCTGGAGCGTTAAATGGATTAATTAATTAATTAATTAATTCGTTGAATGGTGAGATGCTAGTATCTCTTAAACGGTGGCTCGGATTGGAAAACCGAGGGCACCGTTGAGTTTGGAGTGTGTCGTTTACCCTAGAAGGGGTGTCAGTTTTGCGGGCGCGGCCCGTCTGTGAAAAATGGCCCCAGGGGTGTTTTCGTAATTTGGAAACCTCAGATGCTAAGTTTAATAACTTTTGAACGGGGTCTCGGAATACAATTCTGCGACCTCCATTGCGCTTAGACCGTGGTTTTTATCCTAGAGGAGGCTAAATCTTGACCCCATCGGGAGTTCGGGTTCAGGGCTGTCGGGCGAGCGTTTAAGTGATTTGTACTTAAACACCCCCACCCCGCCCCTTCTTCTTCTTCTTCCTCAAAACCTACCCCCCTCCTTCACCTCCGGCGAGGCAGCCCCGACGAGGTGAGCTCCGGCAAGGCGAACTCCGGCGAGGCACAGCGGTTCCGACGGTCCGCACACGAAGCGTCGGGCTACGCCATTCGAGGTAGGAGTCGTTTTTGTTTCATTTTATTTTTCCCGCAATATTTGAGATTAATTTATATCATCAAATTGTTATCCGATTGTCGATTGATTCCCATGATCACGTAGTACGTTCCTTGAGCTTTCCAAAGCTCATTTCGTATTCGAAATCCGACCTCTGAGGCCTCCGCAGTGGTCCGGTGAAGATTCGCGCGTTTTTGGGGTTCTCCGGCCGGCGCGGTGGTCTGGCGGTTTCCGGTGGCGGCGGACGGTGGTTCCGGGACGGCGGCAGGGGATTTGGCGGCGGTCGGCTGGCGGGGGCGCTTTCTGGCGCTGGCGGTGGCCTTTGACGCGGTGGCGGTAGGCCGAGGGCGCCAGCACAGGACGACGGCGCGGCGCGACCTCGGTGGACAGAGACCCGCGAACCGCGGGTCTCCGCGGGGGCGCAGCGAGGCCGGCCATCCGGGTCGATGGGGTGTCGGTAGGCCATGGACAGTTGGCCGCAACAAAATGAGTCGGGCCCCCGGCCGGGCAGCGGGCCGGTCCGGCCCAAGGGGGTCCCCCCCCCCCCCCCTTCTAACTTCCGACGTCCGTAGCTTTCGCTACGGACGTCCGTTTTGCAAGCCGTCTGCGGTGGCGCGGGCCTGACGCAGAGTCTGAACTTTTGAGATAGTTGCAGGAATTTTTAATTCCCAAAATGAGGGGTCGCGGAGGCGCGACGTGTCTTTAAGTAGACGAGCGTTTTCTTCCAGGATTTTGTTTTGAGCGGCGCGGACGCATCCGACGTCCGTTTTTAGCGTCGTCAGTGGAGTTAGGACCCCGACATCGAGGCGGAGGTTTCCAGGGTGGTTTCAGGCATTGAGGTCGAAGTTGATGCGTGGGCCTCATGGCCCGTCTTTCGAGTTGCGTGCAGCTTTTAGCGATTTTTTCCTCGGATGTCTGTTCGGGGCATGCGAGCAGTCGATGTTGGGTGTTTTTCTGAGGGCAACGCGTTGGCGCAGTCTGCCCGCTATAATTCCGCACAATGGTGCGGGCCCCGCGAGGGCCGTTTCGGGAGTTGACGATGATTTCCATCTTTATCACCAGGCAACCATTTTGGACAAGTGAATAGTCCATCTTGTGTGCTTTTTCGAGAGGATCGCAACGGTGCGATCCGTTCATTGAGTTTCGGGACCGGGTTGCGGGCCCCACGTGGCACCGCTCGTGTGTGGTGCGGCGGAATGCATCTTTTTCTCCGGTTATCCATTGCACTCATGTGAGTAGTGCTTTTGACGCGTTTTCCGGAGGGGATCGCAATGGTGCGATGCGCCCGACTGTTTTCGGGGCTGAGGCTTGGGATCACGGGACGCCGTTTGGGCGTTGGACGGTGTTGGTGACCTTTTTGTCGGATATCCGTTGGAGGTGAGTAAGTAGTCGATATCGCGTGTTTTTTCACGAGGATTACAACGGTGCGATCCATTTGGTTGTGTGGAGCCTCTTGCACGATCTTTTTGTGTAAGCATGGATGGTTCTCTAGTGGTGGTTCGTCCTACCTTGTTTGTAGTGGACCCTCGGCGTGTGATCACGCACTCTTGGGAGAGTGATATAATTGGTCCACGAGATGTGGTTGGTCGTGCCTGGGCCATTAAGGTGGAGTTATTATGTCACGCCTTTACGTTGATATTGGGTGTCGTGTGCACAATAGCCTTAGGGCTGGAACGAGGTATACTCTGGAAGTATAAGGGAGCGCTTGGAGGTACGTGTGGTTGTTTGTACCTGAGTATGTTTGTGCGCTCAGTTGGGGTTGACTTGGGGCCACACGTCGTGTGGGCCCCATGTGCATGTCGTGATCTGTTTTACGTACTTCGACCTCTCGTGATGTAGAGGGTCCCTCTGTGCTCGTTTGTTTGAACAGCAGGGTGGAGTTTTCCCCTGGCTTTGTGCTTGTTTGTTTGACCAACAGGGTGGAGTTTCCCCTGGCCTGGTGCTCTTTTGTCTGACTAGTAGGGTTGAGCGGTCTCCCCCTGGTCTTGTTCTCGGTGGATCGGCCGGTAGAGGTGCTGGTGACACCCAGTGATGGAACAAGCGCTGAAACCCCTTTGGGTGAGTTGTGCTGGAGTTGGGTGGTCTTGCGATACCCACTCCGTGTTCGGTTGGCGAGTGTTGTACCCACCAGTGGGGATGGCCAGGGCAGTTCTGAGTTTTACCCTCCAACGGGGATGGGCAGTGGGTTACTCATCGACTCCTAGGGTTTACCCTCCAACAGGGCTGGGAAGTGGGTTGCTCAATGATTTCTAGGGTTTACCCTCCAGCAGAGACTGCGCAGTGGGTCACCCGATGCTCTTAGGGTCTACCCTCCACCAGAGACTAGGCAGTGGGTCACCCGATACTCTTAGGGTCTACCCTCCAGCAGAGACTGGGCATTGGGTCACCCGATGCTATTAGGGTCTACCCTCCAGCAGGGTCTGGGCAGTGGGTCACCCGACGACCTCTTAGGGTCTACCCTCCAGCAGGGCTGGGCAGTGGGTCGCCCGTCGTCTATTTCCGGGTCTACCCTCCAGCACGGCTGGGCAGTGGGTCGCCTGATGATATGTTAAGGTCTACCCTCCAGGAGGGCTCGGCAGTGGGTCTCCTGATGATGTGTTATGGTTTACCCTCCAGCAGGGCTGGGCAATGGGTCACCCGATATCTGGTTATGAATTACCCTCCAGTAGGGCTGGGCAGTGGGACACCTGTTGGAATTCCAGGCTCAGTCCTTCTACTAGGATAGCATGTGGCTTTCCTCCGTGATTACCAGAGCAGGAGCCTTGGTTATACGGGTTAGTGTTGTGATGGGCTTTGACTTTGAGCAGACCTCTCTACTGCAGGGCAATGACGAGTTGTGGTTTGACGTTCCCCTAGAACTCTCAAGTACGAGGGGAACCGTCCCCACCGAGATGCATTCTTGTAACGCGATCTAAAACCGTGCGAGCGAGTCAGTGCCGCCCAAAGCAGATAGTGTCGAGGTGCGGTGATTGAGCCCCTTAGCTTGTGGTTTGGGGAAGGCGTGTGGGATGTTGGCCATCGATGGTGTTGCTTCTAGGACTAATAGAGGCTCTTTTTTTGGGCTGAGCTATGGGATGAAGATCCCCTTACGAGCTTGTTCGGGTTTCTTGTTGAGAAAACAGATATGTATATACCTTGTTTCTAGTACCCACTTCTTGGGTTTGGTTACTCTCCTTCCAGGAGAGGTGAAGATGTGCGGGGTATGTCACGTGCTTTCTGTTTCTCGCTTCTCATGGTTAGATGAGTCTACTCTTATGCTATAGGTAGTGAAGACTCGATGGGAAGTTCATATTCTCACCGCTTCCGTCTCCTTGTGTCTGGACGAGTCTACCTGCTTTCCTTTTATTGGGTTGAGCTTGACTCTTTACTGCACTCTCTGTTGTACTCTTTTACTTCTCCCTGTTCGCTCTACTGCTCACCCCTTTGGTATCTCCTTTGTTTCTCCCTCGAGACTTCGGGGTATCCTACTGAGTATTTTTATACTCACCCCTTCTTGGTCTTTGCCCGCACTTGGTGTGACCTTGCAGACGACGGATAGGTGGAGTGTGACTTCAGTGGAGCGTAGGAGCTTGGGAGCTTGGACCGCGTGCGGTGGTCGTGGCTGGGTTCCAGGTGGGAGACCCGTCAGCTGTTTCTTTTTGTTTACCTGTTGCCGGGTTGTAGCACTTTTTGGTTGGGCGTGTGTTTTTTCCCTTTTCTTTTCAGTTTTTACTGTTTAGAGGTCGATGCACATCTGTGGTTTATATATATAGTAGTTGGTCTTTTTACTCTGCTTGTTCTTATTTTTACTCTGCACTTTTGCATTGAGTTTGCGGCATGTGTGTGTACAGGTGTTTAGGCAAAGGCCTCCCCGAGTTATTGTGCCTTCAGCGCTGGTCGCCAGCCCCTGGCTTATAGAGGCGGGCTTGGGGTAGTTGTGGCTCGAGCCCGGGTAGGGTCGAGTCATGACAATAAATCATTATTGTTAATGATTTTGTTCATTTGAATTAATCATTGAGTTTAAATTGGGATATAAATAATTAAATAATTATATTATCATGAGTGTGGTATGGAGTTACATGAATGATTTCAAGTTGATGGTATTGATCCATTAATAAAAATTATTATTAGTAGTATTTTAGTTCTGAAGCATTATTTTTTGTTGATATTTTAAAGGATTAGTTCTTAAATTATTATGTATTTTTGTAATGTAAGTGAATATTTATAGGATTTTTAAATAAATTATTTTTTCTAGGTATCATGATGGTGATAAAATAATAAATTAACTCATAATCTTCTAGTCATTATTCAATGGGGGTTTCTAGAGAGGGATGAAATCAAAAAAAATGTATAATGAGGCTTGATATAATGGGTGTTAAAACCAATTGAAATGTGTGGACTAATGAATTAAAAAAAAATTGGTTTCCTTTAATTAGTGGTATATAGAATCATTTTATTACTATTAAAGGAGAGAATTGATAACATTGGTCATGTGGGTGTAAGGGCCCACTATATTTTCTATCCATGTTGTAAAAGGTTATATAAACATCACTTGTCATTATCAACATATTCATATATAGTCTCAAGTAATATGAAATACATAAAATATTTTCCTGATATTTTTTTAAGATGGAATTCTAAGAATATGAGTGGTTTATTTGAATTATTTTCATCATTTGAATCATGTTTTCCTAATTCTTCAAAATCATTTCCTGGTGTAACCAATTTTCATTTATCTCTCATAAAAACTTCTATATATATTTCTAATATATAAATCTAGTTTTATATATCATAATAGAGGGATTTTGTATCGATTAAGTCTCATGTAAAATTTTAAATCCATTTGGTGTAAATTGAGAAGTTTTTTTTATTGAATTTAGATAGTTATTTCACTTTATTTTGTGTTATTTTATGATTAAATTAATAGTAAAGTGGTGGTTTACCAATTTTCATTTTTTTTAGAATATGAACTGAATATAGATTATTCACGATGTTATATTAATCCATTCTACATATTTTTTAAAAGATGATTAATTTTTGAATAATTTCCTGAATATTTAATGTGACCAAATTAAATGAATTTGGTTGAGGATTATTTAATGAAAAAAAATAATCTTAGTGCATGTGAAATTTTTAAGAAACATAAATAATGAAATATTGGGATATTGTTTGAATCAATTACTAATCTAAAAAAAACACAAAAGTTTCTATATACATAAATATTCATGGATACAATATTATAAACCCAATGTTTAATGCATCCCAGATCAAGGAAGCATCACATAGCCAACTTAGCAAGCACAGAAATGTGAAGAAGAGACAATTACAATGCTATCATTAATTTGGTCCCAATATAGTGAAAATGATGCAATCTTGACTATTATTATTTATCAAAATAGTTTGTGATATAACCCCATTATAGGGTGTGTTTCTAATGAGAGTGGGTGGGGTAAATATGAGAACACTATATCATATTTCCTTTAAATACTTCTTATGAAATCATTCTTCATCAATTGTTAGAGTGATTGATATCACTACTAAAATTATCCATCCAAACATATATATATATATATATATATCATTTTTTATCAAAACTAGTTATATTAGGTAAAGTAAGTACTCACACAAATTAGTGAAAAAAAATAAAAAATTTGAAAATATATATTAGTATATAAAAATTAATTTTTTAAAATTCAAATAGATTTTAGTTTTGTTACTACCAACCCTTGATGTTGACTTTATCCCATTAAAAAGATTCTATAAATGTGACTTTTCATCTTAAGCCATATCACCACCACTATAAATAGAAACCTATTATAAGATACTACCATAAAACAATTCTGAATCACCATCACTACTCCTTAACGAAATATATACCCTCATATTAGAAAGAACATTAGAACCAACATCACTATCATTCCATTGATCAACTAGAAAACTATCGATATCTACACTTCAAAATCATTAACATCATCACATAATGAGGATTGAAAAAAATAAAATATACACTATAAAAACATCATCAAAATTAATCACCATAAATAACCATTGATGAGAATATTTTCTTAAATTGTACGTTGGTCAACTATTTTTAGGAAAACTAAAGAAGATAAAGAAACTCAAATAAAGATGAAGTTCCTAATAATAAATCATCATCTTATTAAATAATAAAACTCTATGAGCCTTCAAAAATCTAAAACAACATAATTATCAAATGGGGAAATTACAAGAAAATATCAATAACCAAAATTTAAACAATCTAGAGAAAATGACATAAATAAAATCAAAAGTATAAAAATAAAGTCAAATAAAATATGAAACATCACCAAATAAACACCAAAACTACCAAGGAACCCTGAATGAAACTCATATCTCACCATCACAAGCTATCTAAGACACACTCATGTAATAATATGAAGGGTTATAGAACTATGTGATAGTAAATAATACAATTAGATAAAGATGAATTATATTTCAGTAATAGGACCACTAGAAAATGGTGAGAAGAAAAAATATTAAACAAAACTAATAATCGAATCCCAACCATCCATTTATACCAAGTCACAAACCACAATTTAGGTTTTGTGTTCCAATAATGGGAAACTGGTTGTGTTGATAGTGAACAATTCCCTTACCTTGAGAATTAGAAAGTAAGAAACCCCTGAAAAGATGGAATGACTAATGGAACAACTATGATGATAATGAACTGAAGAAGAACATCTAAGATATGGGAATATTTAAGAGACTAAGATAAATTAAGGGGAACCAAATCCATGAGATAAGAACATGATAAACCTTTAGAGGGTGAGGGAGAAATAAGATCATTGAATACTTAGATAATACGAACCCATCAAATAATTAACTCTGTCTTTGGATTGATCAGGTAAAAATCAAGACCATATAGTCACACTAAAACTCCTGTATAGATATAATGAGAATGAAATTTCTATTGACGTAAAAACCTTTTCGGTTTCCTTGAGTTTCATGCATGAAAAGCTATCTTGGGAAGATATTGAGGAATATTCATTATGGGGGAATTATATGAAAGCTAAACATGATAGATATTTGGTCACTATAATTGGGAATACATCTATCATTTGGCCCTTAGTCAGCCCACTTGTCCTTGCTCTATAGGAGAAATCACAGTGGATTGTGGGTAAGGGACTTTTCCTTCTCATTTAATAATTGGGTTGGCACTATGAGTGGGTTTCCTTTCTGTCCTACTCTAGATCTATCCATCAAAGAGGCAATCCTACACCCCTAATTTATAAAAACCATTTTGTCTTCGGACCAGTGTAGAGTCTAGGATATCATCGAGATCAATTAGGATCACGAAATATGCATCTTCACAGCCTCGACATTAGGTTATTTTTCCTCTAGGTATTTTGGTAAGGTGCTGATTCTAGGTTGGAGTGTTAACTTTTGGGCGGAGATGTTTTGGAGAAACGAGGTTCCAGAAACATAATTTTTTTTTGTGGAAAATCATGAACTGGAGTAGTGTCTACGGATGATAATGTTCAGTGCATGGGTATCCATCTTTCTTCACATTTCGCATGCTGTAATGAGAGAAAGGTAGAATAAATTGATCATATTTTCTTCGATAGTGATTGGGACTATGAAATTTGAAATTATTTTGGGGATTTCACTAGATTCTCATCCATAGATCTTGAAGGTCTCATCTTTTTTGATCGTTGGTTCCACATTTCTAGAACTGTAGGAATAGAATGAAGAGCGAGGTCAATCTACTATTGGAAGGATTTTGTAACATTTTAAAGGCACGAAATTCTTCTAACATTGAGGATATTAGAAGTCAGGATATGGATTTTTTCAATATAACTGGAAACCTTTTTCTAAATTTGTTAAATTTTCTAAAATATTGGAGGGATGACCCTTATTTTAGACCCCTTTGTACTGCTACACCTGGTCCAGTGGGCAGCATACTTTAAGGCAACTAGGTGTGCTAAAAACCTCCCTCTTTAGGCCTCAAACTCGACTCGGATGGGACTTACATATCAGGATTGATGAGTTAGGGGTTCGATAAAACCAGGTATCTATTTCCTTTGAGTTTAGTAATTTCCTTGGATAGGGTCAATCTTTGCAAGTGGAGGCCTTGGCCCTCATCACTGATCTCTAGCTTTTCCCTCAAAATAATATTACTTTGGATGTGGTGGAAACAGACTCCCTCATTCTCCACGAGTCTTTCAAAAGTGGTGGAAAGGATCCTTGGTCCATCATTTACATTTTCAAGAAGTGTTGAGGTTTTATCAATAGTATGATGGAGATTTTTTATACCTAGATGGAAGGAAATAAAGTCACCGACTTTTTTCCCTTTATAACATCCCACTCTATTGAAATCAGTACATTCTCCCATTTGAACTCTATTCCCCGTGAGGGGGTGGAACTTGTTTGGGGGTATTCTCTTGGATTTCATTTATGTAGACCCCTCTAGTTTTTGTTATATAATTTTCCTTGTTTTATTTACATTAATAAAATATTAATGATTATTGTTAATGAAATATATATGAAATTTTATTATAATAAATAAACATAGTTATCTCCCAACAAAAGGGTAATGGAATATACATTTCCCAATATTGTTGTTTATGTTTTCTTATCTTAACAGAGGTAGGTATTATCAATTTACTCAATATATTATCATTTTAATCTTTAGTGATCCCACATTTCTTCACTATATCTAACATTTGTGAACATACTTTCACCAATGTGATGTGATACACAAACCAATTGTGTACTCCTCCTTATATCCTCCTCTATTAATTTTTCCCAATTCTCTTTGACACACATTTACTATATTTAATATATTAATTAATTTAATACCCGTGTTGATATATTTACATATAAAAAATTTCCTCAACATCATTCAAATATGAATTTCAATTTCAAATGAAAACTCTCATCTTCCTTTGACTTCTTTTAAACTTATACCACTTCTTTTTCAAACATCATAATACAAAATATTTCATAGTCATCATTGATGGGTTAATGGGAATTTATAGATCATGTATCAATAGACCCTAATTTTTTAAGTGATAAATAATCACAAATATTCTAAGAAATCATGAATTATTCACTAACCTAAGCATGTATGAATTCACAAAAAAAAAATTATGCAAATTTAGTTCAAATAAAATTGATACCATTTTTAATGTACCTTATACCTTGGAAAAAGTATCCATTATCTAAAATAGATAGTGAATTTATTCTTACACTATGACATAGCACTCCATACTTTAAACCTCAGACACTAAATAGGAACAAACAATCCATTTCACTTATATGGGTATAAGATAACTTGACATATCAACTTTTTCAAAATGACCACTATAGGGGAATCACAGCATGTTCCCCACTATTTTTTCATAAATAAATAATTATCTAGTTTTATTGGCCATTTCACCATATTTTATTTTTTTAACTTATTCTAGGTTAATAGAATGCAAATGAATTTTCTTATCTGTCAATCATAAATGATTCAAAAAAAATTTTCTAATATATCAATGTAATCCTACATGAGGCACTGTGTATTTTAAAAAAGGCATGTTAAAGCCCAAATATTTCTTTTAATTTATTATATTGATTGAAAATAATTTTTAATGATCTATTTAGGGATATTATTTCCATTTTCATGTTATAGTTCATACTTTATTAGACCACGATGTTGTCTGGTCATCTTCCTCAAAAATAAAGATGACCAAAATGTTTGTTTTCTATGAATCCATTCCATTTAAATTATTAAAATAGTTTAATAAAATTTTCGAATATGACCATAATATAATTGGTATAACTATAACCTAAAAATATACAAACTCTACTCTTAAAAATCAAAAATCCTTCAAATTTATTTCAATCAATCAAAAACAGTGGAACAAAATTCAACTCGAATGAATAATAATGTAACTCTTGGGTTTGAACATAATATTTGTGTGGAATATAATATAAAAAAGAATAATCTAATCCTATTAATCGATCCTCCAATTTAGATACCCATTAAAAAACTATGTTTTATAGAATTATTCATTATATTTTAAACTCTACAAGACCACCTAGGTATCAACAACCTCCCCAATTTCACAACCACTATTGATCTCGCCATCTTCTTTATCATTTGTCTATAAAGTATCTACCTTTTAATATTATAAACAATATCTACACATAAATATCCATTTAAATGAAACACACTTAGTAGGGAATCACTATTAAATGATATTAAGCATATATTATCGAACATGGTGTAATAAATAGTAATATTAAATAATAATTGTAAGTTATCAATTGATGCGACTTACATTTATTTCTATAGAACTCCATTTATTCCTTATAATTACTTATTTCAAGAAAATATTTCATTGAACAAATAACTAATCAATTATTTTATAAATTCTCAGTAAAAATATTAGAAAATATCACATTTATCAAACCTACAGACACATACAAACATACACTGACCTCACTAGTTTACCCATTGAATAACTACTCCTAAATATAATCTTTTTAAAATTAATAAAATTTTATTTGAATTTATGTTATTTAATGTTATATTTATGTTTTATAATATTTTAATAATACACACCCAATGAATATTTGAGATATGGGACTCATCCACAATACCATAGCCTCTAATGAAAGAATGTTAATATTTATTTTTCAACCTCCATTGAATGGAATTACAATCCCCCATTGAATAAAAAAACATTCATTATACAAAAATTTATATAACCCCTATTTCATATTATGAGCACTCATTTTATTCCACAAGTCAATAGTATGTAATTTTAAATTATTATTACTTCTTATAGTCGTTCACAAAATATTCCTTTTCCAAACATAAAAATTTATCCCCTAAAATCCTAGAAAATTCTTCCATATTTCATATATATTTTCTGTCTAATATCATTAATTTAATATTTCTCTAGATTAGACTTGTTTTTACCTTTTTTGATGTTAAAAATCTCTAATATATTCTCGACATCAACCTTATTCTTGTTGTGTAATTTATTCTTCTAAATAAATTTCTTTCTTTTCTTGAAATTTTTAAACATAATTTTCTCATATTATCGAAGTAATTGAGTTGATTTGATCATGAGATAATATTTATCCATTGGAACTTATTAATCAGATATCCTAAACACTTCATTAAGGATTTCAATGTTATTCGTTGACTCCATTTTTTTGTTTTTGAATAATATTCTTCCTGATATTTATAATTTATAAGGGTCATATCCCCTAAATTTATGAATTATATCACTATTAATTGGCTGAAATTTATTTCATTTTATCTATAAATATCTTATCATGTGTCTGTATCCTCTAAAAAACTAGCATTCACTATACAATTTTAATTTTATTAATTTATTATTTGTCTTTTCCATAACATTAATTTTATAAAAACCATTATTTTAAATTCATTTGTGACTTCCATATGATAATCCAAAAATTTAATATACTCTAAATATGTTATAAATTTTTTTCCTATTTTTTATATCTTAACATGTTGTATTATATTGTCATTAAACTTTTGAATTTCTGAAATAAAACAAATTCTCAATTGTATTATCCTATGTTATTTTTTTTATTTTTCTAAAAAATTATATTAATAATTTTCTCTAGTGACTCTATTATATTTATCAATAATTATATATGATTATTATTTATTGTAATAATATTCAAATCATACTCTATCTACAACAACTTTCTTTTTCTTCGAGTAATCTATCACTATGTCATTAAAAATTTTAATATCATATAAAAAATTTTAATATCATTTTATTTATCTAGAAATTATACTTTAAGATATTCATTTTCATTCTCCCAAAAAGTAATCTTGTATTTAGGAAGATAAATTATTTTATTCACCTAGGTGATTATGTCTCTTAATTATTGAGAATTTATCAGTAACTCAGATTCATTCATTTTAAATTCAGACATATCTAATTAAATCATATTGGATTAATTTAACATTATTTTATTTTCTTTATCTTATTTGACGTCGATGAAGACGATATTATTCAATTAATTCTATTATATGAACTGAATTTGAGATTATTTTGACTCTTCACCATTTCTTGATGAAACCTCTTCTTATTCATTAATCAAACTTCACTAATCAACTCCTTTATATAATTTATCAAAATGAATGTATTTTTGCCTCTATCACTAAATTAATTACTAATACCACTTCCATGAATTCATCTTTAATAATTATTAAATAAATAAAACATCTATTTTATAAAATATGAATTATTTACTAATATAAATATTGAAAAATTTCATATCCTTATGTTTTTTGAATTCATCCATTATTATTCTTAAGGGAAAACGTCTACATCTTCACATTCGCCTTTATCGTCATCTTCTTCTATATATGGATAATTTTTAAAAACAACTCCAATTACCAAATAACCAAAATAAATCAATGGTAACTTGTCAAAAATTTTATTTTTTACTCTTTGTATACTATTTTTCGGAGTTACGTGATTTTTTTAACATAAAACCAATATCTTAATTTGAATATGAACTTTTTTTAATCATTATCTTCTCCATAAATTTTCTTTGAGTTACTTTCCATCTTCCTGGATTTAAGAGAGATTTTATTCTTAGTGAATTTTTTTATTCAAAATAAACTTGTTTATCATTTCATACACAACTAGGATTCTATGAATGAAATTAAAAGAATGTGTTATATGGTTACAAACATCAAGAGGAAAAACATTCACATCAAATTTTTCTAGTAATACAAAAATTATTTTCTCTAACACTATTTCATATTTATGTGTCCCAAAAAAACACTAATAGTCCACCCTGGATCATTAACTATAGTAATGAATTCAGAAGTAAATTCAACTTCACACATACAAATATATTGATACTTCAATCACAAAATATTCAATTTAACCACTTTGAATTTTATAATACCTTCAAAGAAATTTTTTGAGTTTCCCAAATTCCTTTAGTAGTCTAGATATTAATAAACATTTAAACATAATTATTTTAATATGAGGATAAGAATAAATTTCATTCATGAAAATCGATATCATAATTCTTTCTATAATCCCAAGTCAAAAAGATATATTGTTCAAAATTTATTAAACAATTTTTTATAGTTTCTAGAACATTCCTACCAATTGAATGTAAGTTAGGAAGAAATATGACATTGAATTAATTTTTTTCATTGGTTGTGGGAAGTCATTTTATATTTATTGATTTTATTTCTTCATAATATATATAAAAATATTGATTATAACAATTTCTTCAATAAAAATATTTTATAATAAAACTTATACACTTCCAAATTTATTAATAAGAGGGTAGAACTAAAATGATAACTAATATAAATATCTAACATAGTAAAAAAACTTCCAAAAATTTTGTTCTTCAAAAGAAATGTGGACTGATATAATATTAATTATTAGACCATCGATATATAGTTTTTTTACTAAGATGGAGGGGGAGGGTGTATCAATGGATAATATTCCAATCTATCTTTTTATATTTATTGATAAAAAAATGAAATTAATATTTAGAGTGGTTGAATTTATTATTAAAATACTCAAACACCAAGGAATGAAAAAATAAACACTCTATGTAGAAGGTTACGTGTTTAAAATAATATTTTGAGACATTTTCATGATTTTTTAAAACATGATATCATAAAATACACTATAATTAATTAATCCCTACAAAGAGTGAGAAATATCCATAACCACGTATTTTATAAAATCGACATATCTATATCTCGATATAAAAATAAATAATTATTCCTTAATCAAACATATTGTGTCTATTATATTTTTTCTCTAAGGTAGATATTATTTATTTCCTTGTAATTATGTTATCTTGATAATGTATAGTTTTACCACACCACTTCACTATTTTGACCATTCTTGAACTTCGTTCTTCCTCAAAAAACAATGGATGTGTTATGGTCATCTACAAATAATGTGTGTAAACCTATTATTATTTTAATTATTCTCTATTTTTCATTAAATATTTTTAATGAACTAGGGAGTGATGGAACCAAATAAGTACCCAAAAAATCTACCACAGAGGCTGAAATATATTCTCAATCCCCACCATAAGGAAACTAGTGTTTGTTCATCATTAACACAGTCCAGGTTATGGCATTACCCAATCATAAATAACAAAGAACCAGTGGAATCTAACCAATAATATTGAATAGTGTGTTTATACGTTGTAAATCCATAGAAATGGAATAAATAAATGAAAATAATTAACTGAGGCATGTATATATAACAATAAAAAGTGAAAAGAAAAAAATATAAATACAAAACAATAAAAAAATTAATGAAAAAAATAAAAGAAAAACAGATAATCAAATTGGATGATATATAAATAACCCAAAAATAAAAAACTATATGAGACACCACTAAAATATCTCACTATGAACCATATTCACTCACCATATCCATAATATCCAACCTGTAATAAATAAATGATATCCAAATAATATCAAAACCCAATAACCTATATAAAAAATGATATCCCCACACACACAGAAGTTTGTATGTCATGTCAGATTTAAAAAATACCAACATAATTTTACTAAAGTGTCCACAAAATTCCATTTATAGAACATTTCATAAACCCTAGTTTTAATATTTTTAAAAAATACAGTTTTCTATTTTCATATCAAAAGAAAATAATTATTTTCTATACAACCATTTTTACAAAATAAATATATTAAAACATTTTTGAAAAACTAATCACTATGTGGATTAAAATATATGATTTCAAACCTAAGGGGTGAAATAAAAAATTACTATATAAAATCTTTCAAAAAAAATTCTATTAAAATAGTTAGAATCTACTGTACAAAATTATAATCATTTTAATGACATTAAAAGGTATAATTCCATGACTATGAATGAAACAAAATCATTTTCCTTCTTTAAAATTATTTTCTCAAATTTATTTTCAAAAAAAAGTTGAAATATAAGATTTAAAAAAACTAAATAAGTTAACTAATAAAATAAATCCTACATATCAATGATAAATGATATAAATAAACTAAAATAATGAAAATGGTACCACTAAACCCAATGATCATAGATGAAATTAAATTAATTATTGTACAAGAGTCCCTAATATGGCATTGTCACCAACAATATTCATCAAGGAACACCCATGTTTTCAATATGAAATGATCATGGACCTAGAATCTTAGAACAACTAGATTTATAAATAATCCTTTCTATCATCATGTTATCCCTCTTGGACTAACCTGGTAATATAGACCATCCCTTCTGAGGCACATAATCCTTCATATTTCCCTTCATAGAAAACCACATCCAAAAAATCCTAGATAGAGAAAAATATAAACTAGGGTTATTTTCATCTGTATTTGATTCATATATATTTGGGTTCCCATGATATTTCTCAATAGTGGTGATAAAAAAAACAAAAATAATCAAAAGAAGACACTAGAATGCATAAAAAATAATCTTAATTTTACCTACACCACTTGCACATAAAGTAAACACATTTCTATTAGTTAAGAATCTCATAATATTAATCAATCTATATCCCATAAAAGGGATAAAAGTCATAGGTATGGAATCAAAATAAGTATCTCTGTTAAAGTGTGTATAAACATAAAAAAATCATTATATAAGGTCCCACTATACTTTTCAAGCATTATTAGTGTCCAAGAAATAAAAAATCCATGAAACACACACTATAAAACACTTTTAATTAAATTCCAATCATTCCATTAAGTCCATATCATACAAAAAGTTAAAAAAATCATTTATGAAAATGTATAATCTTTCTTTATGTCAATAATATTATTTCCTCGCATATGATTAATTTTAAAATAGAAACACAACTTCAATAAAACAAACACATAAAATGTGTCTCGTGTTCTCTATGAATTAAAATTAGTGATAGAACACATCCTTTATCATCAATACCAATTCAAAAATCCTATAAATAATTTTTATAAACATTACACATGAAAATAATTTACTTCAAAAGAAATTACTAAAAAACTACTAGAAAATAAACAATTCCAATTATAGACAACAAATAAAACAATTATTAAAATCATAAAGGATTTTATAATCATTATTAACTTAATAAAAAATGAATTTATAAAATTAAGTATTTTATAAATTCTCTAAAAAATGTAATTGTATAAAATCATCTACCTTAGTCAGGCATAAATCCATTTACTATTATTGTATAAGTATACCCATGAAGGTTAATAAATATCATGTACTCTAAATATCAAAATCCCCCTGATTATACCCATATCAAAGCCTAAATTTGTCCCCCATGGGTGTTAAGGTTCACATGAGAGAAAAAACTGAATGAAAATTGATGAGGAGATGAAGGAAAAAAGAAAATTAATGAAAAAACATTAAAAGTTCATGAATGCAATAGGAGAGGATGCAAAATATGATATGTAAGGATGGGGAGATCTCTGTTGATATTTTACTAGGGTTGGATGAATGATAGGGGTGGAAATAGGGGATAAAACACTTAAACCTGAATGGGGGGTGGAATAGAAAATAATATAACTAAAACTACGAATAGAAACATCATGACTCGACATACCCTATCATAGTGTGACATGTATTCTATGTAGAATTGTTTTTTCACTACCCATGATCACATCACAATACGACCCTTTCTTCAGGGTGTGATATCCCCTGAGTGGGTGGCCTTGCATGACATGACACTCAATGTTGAAATCTCCCAAATAAAATACCACACTAACATGTTCTTATCCTGGTATCACCAAACCATCAATAAAAAAACTAAAAACCATCACCCATCACTACATGACACAAATATATCAATTCACAACCTATAGAATAAATATATATAGAAATCCAAAAACACCCACTGTGACCATAATTATTTTATTTTCATTAAGACTTACTATAGTTTATAAAAAAAAGGGAAATTGAAATTACACATCCAAAAAATTGAAATTAAATTAAATTATAATTTATTTTAAATAATATTTTGATAGTGGTGTCAAAATTCTTCTCACATTTCCACTTTCATTCATCAAAATTTCAGGATCAAATGTTGCTGAAATGGGAAATCATAATTTTAATACCTAATATAAGAGGTGGGAAGGTCATGAAAAACTCAAGATGTTTTAGTGAGAATGGAGAAACATACTTACGACATGATTCCTCTATATTTTTTCCAATGTAATACTGAATCGGTATAAAACCTCCCTTAGAGTAACTCAAACCAAAAATATGGAACACAAATCTCAAGAACATAGAGACCCTCCATTTATCACCCTAATATTAAGAAATCATCTAAAATGATTTGATGTAAAATAAAAACCAATATAAAATGTAAATTACTATAGAATAAAATTTTCCTTAAAATATACCATTGGAAATAGTAATCATATATCAACCAAATGAAACCCCTAAAGAAACCATCTCGAAATTCTATATTTGTGACACACCCTGAGATACTTGAGAATATCAAAGTCAAGATAAAATACTGACCACCATCTTATAATATAGGAATTGATGTGAAAAATCATTGAGAACATGAATCAATAAAATAAATCATGGGATCTAACCTTGGATCCTTATGATAAAAGAAACTATAATGGGACCAAGCTCAATGACCACCCTCTCATAGGGAACCGATTGTAACACAAACATGTAATAATATCAAAACATGTAATACCTAAAAAGATTATATAGGTATAACACTTATCCCATTGATCCAAATATGTACCTATGGAATCCCATAATCAATTTATAAAAATTAAGAGTCTCACCACATATCAAACAATATATTCAAAACACACGATACATTACAATCAATTAAGAATGTGTATAAAAATAATAATAAACACGTATCCAACAATAAAATGAAGGAAATAATAAAATAGTACATCAATAAAAATTACCACAATGATTAATCCTCTATATGATTAATGGAAATAAATACCTAAATAGATGACACCCAAATTCTCATTCATTCCCGAGACACCTCCTCAACCTTCTCTTAATATGATACTAAACCAAATCAAAATAGAAATGATTTAAGGTCTGGAAAAAGACATATCCCATGAAATTATTTTAATAATATTCAATGGTAACTACAAAAAACATGAAAAACATAGAAGGTAAATGATATATATTTCACAAATTCCATGAATAAAGAATTCTATTGATTTACAATTGAATTAAAAGTCAAGGAATATAATACAACTAATTTTTTTAATCTAAATGATAAATAGAATAACCAAATGGTTAATCCTTAGAAACATAAATTATATGTTCCATTATGTCCATTATTTTAGTCATTTCAGAATAATATAAAACATGAACATTACCCATTCATGATTGACCCCTCAAATCGAACAATCCCTAACACACCATGTGGTTACAGCTAAAGAACTAATTCACTAAAATAGAACAAAATACAATAATCCATTAATTAGAATCACTATTATATAATTATAATTCCAAAAAAAAATTTAGAAATTAACACACACATTTAAATCATTTCATACACAAAAAAACTATATAAAATTCATTTTGAATTAAAAAATTACATCATCCATACATGGAAATTATCAAATACATTTACTTGGGAATTGAAAATAATAAAAGTATTTTAAAATAAGAATACCATAAGAACATAATAAGGATATTTATTTATAAAACATTCCATGAATTTTATCATAGAATTAAATTTTTTAATGAAACTCAATTCACCTTTAAAAAATTTCTTTATAAATCATCATTTCTTTCCACCCATTTACAAAATCCCATAATGAAGTCCAAAACATTCAAAAATATAATGTAAAAAATAAATCCTTATATAATCATTAAATCCTTGTTTTAAAACCAAATAATCAATAAAATTTAATTTTAAAAAAAACTACATAAACATTTCTTGAAATGAAGATATTTCATGAAATTATTTTTTTTCACATGGAACTAGCTTTAAAATAGAAATCTAAACAACATCAAGACACAAAAAAAAATCCATCTTTTATCTATCTCTTATTATTATAAACCACCCTAGTAACAATTTTAAATAAAAATTTTGATAAAAAAAATCTATGAGGGGATCACAACTATTTAAAATTTGGTTACACAGATTAGTCAAATAGACACTTATCACGTGGTAGTCTCTGAGAAGGCCAAAAAAAAATTTCTAGATTAACACAGTTTTAAAAAACATATAAGTTGAAATTAATACATTGGATCCTTTATACCCTCAACATAAAACTCTATTATGAATCCCGTTGTATATTACATGACTCAATCAAGATCGAACTCCACCATAATATTCCAGAATGAAATACAAATTCATGATTGAAATCCTAACTACCCATGGAAACTCATGTTTTATCATTAAAGTTAGTGATGATACTTATACTCATGAACTATATCCTATGATATGAAAATTATATCCCAATGATACTGAACACACCAAAAAATGAGTGAAATTTTTTGTAAACTCGAAATTTAGAAAAACAAAATCTATTATACCAAATTTTAATAAACTCGGAAAGACTACCACTGAACTGGTACCTAAACCAATCTATGTCAAGGATAGAAAGGAATTACTGGTCCACAAAGGATAAAATCTAGTTCTTAAGGATTAAGGATAAAATCATAGGAATAATTTTTTCCAATTAATGATAGTAATTAAATAACATATTTCAAGAAATAATCTATCATAGTTTGTTCATACATCAACCATCCATGAAAATTAAATAAACAAATGAAAATAAATAAATAAAAATAAATTAATAAGATATAATAAAAAAACATACAATTGAAATTTTCTCAAATATTATATAATTTATATAGATAATAATAATTCCAAGATACAAATTAAAATATAAATAAATTAAAAAATTAATTCTAGGAAGACAAAAAAGTAACAATGATTGGCTGAATTAGCTGATATATAATAAACCTAAAAATAAATAAACCACCCAATACACAGATTGAACATATCCAAATTACCCATAGTCACTCACCACATTAAGAACACCCATATTATACAACACAATTGATATAAAACTATGATCAAAAATGGAAAACTATATAGAAACATGACAGCTGAAAACACACACAAGATTATGTATAATGGGAGTGAGATAAATATACATAGTGATATTTAAATAAATAGTATATAACATTACTTTTATATATAATCAAATAAATTCTAATTTTAACATATTTATATACTATGATCATTCAATTTTAAATCATAAGAAAAAAACTTCTATTCAAAAAATTTCTAAAAAACATTAGTACGGCATTTTTTGGAAACAAATCAATATCAGGTTTGAAAAAATTACTCTAAACCAAAGAAAATAAACTAAATTTTCATTTAAAATCTCTATAAATTTTTATTTTTATCTAATGTAGAGTAATATAACATTAAAAATAGTAAAAAAATACACCTCAATAAGGTGGACTTTAAAAATTATGAAACAAAACCAAATCATTTTCTTCTTTAAACAGCTTTTCCCTGATTCTATTTTCTAAAATATTTCAAGTAAATAATTTAATAAAAATTAAGTAAGCCATATAATAAAGTTAAACTATAATGTCATGAAATCATGAAACATAAAAAATTAAAATTAAAATGGTTCTGCTAAACCAAATGAACATAGGTGAAATCACAGAAATTAGACTATAGGGATCCTCAAGTCAACATCATAAAAACATGATATGAAACATGGGGATTCAGTAGTACTAAAATTAAACCATAAAAAACATAATATCCTGAAAAATTATTAATATAAACATAATTTTATATAATCCTTTTTGATAACTTGTACTAACATGGAAACATAATATGGTCATGTCAGATCATATAATACATTCTAGTCTACCTTCTTAGAAAAACTAAACCATAATTCCCTAAGCAGACCATATTATAATATAGGTTAATATACATCTATAATTTAAACTTAGATACCTATGGTTATTATGATATAACTCAATGGGGTTTAGTATTCAAATAATCAATATTATGGACACATACATCAAAGTACATAAAATAAATAAACCTCATTTCACCTCCAACACCCACATATAAAATAAAAAATTCATATAAATAAAGAATAACATAAAAATAATAATAAAATCCCATATTTTAGGGTGAAAGAATATAAAAATCATGATAATGTGTAAGACTATTTTTGTCACAACCCGACCCTACCTGGGCTCGAGCCGCAACTACCCCAAGCCCACCTCCATAGGCCAGGGGCTATCGACCAGTGCCAAAGGCACAACAACTAGGGGAGGCCTTTGCCTAAGTACCTGTACACACACGCAGCACAATCAATGAAAAAGTGCAGAGTAAAAGAAAAGACAAGAAGAGTAAAGTGCAACTGCTATATATATAACCCAAAAAGTTCATCGACCTCTGTTTCCTCACGGATTTCGGGGATGACCTCGTTGATTTGAGATTCAAACGTTCCGATCGATTTCTAGAAGGTTTGTTCATAGAACCGGAAACATCCAATGATTCCACATCCGTTTGGACCTACTTTCCAAAGGTAGGCGCTCATTAGCTTGTGGACTGATGAGGCTTAGGAATTTGCATTGGTCGAGAGGATGGGAGGTCGGACTCATCACACCTTTTTGAGGGGAATTATTGCCTACTCCGGGACTCTCTTTATAGATTTAAGTTATGTTCGTGAATCCTTATTACATTACCAAGTATAAAATGTGCTTTCCTTTAGTTTTAACAATCAATGATTAAATATGCAAGAAATTTAGAGAATCTTTTATATGTATTCGAGGTTCTTCATCAATAGAGAATCATCTATATATGTTTAGATATTCTTGGTCAATGGTATCCTTCAAAACATTTATATAAAAGTCTCTTGGTCATTATGATGACCAGGCTGGTTTTAAAGCCACTCAGTGGGGCACTTGAAGTTTATCGTCATTCAGAAGGACAGGGATTATTTCAAAGTTGGGATCGAAACCAAAAATGGGCTACCTACGTATCCTTTGTTTTGGAAAAGGAATCAGAACCCACGTAGTTCGAGTAATGGAGTATGATGTTTATGATTGATGGCTCAAAGAAGAATGTCATAATTACTTTTACACTCTAAGCTCACGTGAGTCATGCTCGGTGTGAGAAACAAGAGGTATTGGTAAAAATTAGACAATTGTGCCATGAAAGATGCAATCATAAGAATTTGTTTGGGGCTTATGTATGTATGACTGCCCAGATAGATGGAGGTTTAGGATTCACTTTTAGGGAGAAAATCCATGAACAGGGTCCATAAAGTTATATGTGCTTCATGGAGATTTGAATACTCTAATCTTGGGGATTACACCTAAGGAGGATGCCCAAGTTAGGAGGGGACTTATGATTGGGTTTTAATCCTGAAAAGGAAACCCAAATCAAGGGTAAATTAGGACTGGTTAAGAGAAATTTAAGGGGGCTTGGGGTTTACTCCTGAAAAGGAAACCCAAGGTTATGACTGGGACTTACTCCTAAAAAAGGAGGCCCAGGTTAGGGGACTTGGGTCTTACTCCTGAAAAGGAAACCCAAGATTATGACTGAGTCTTATTCCTGAAAAGGAGACCCAGGTTAGGGATTAAGGTTTGGGGCTTACTCCTGAGGAGGATGCCCAAGTTTGGGAACTTTAAGAAATTGGGGCTTACTCCTGAGGAGGATGCCCAAATTTCAAATTGGGGCTTACTCCTGAGGAGGATGCCCAAATTTAGGATTCTCTCATCTATATTTAGTGACATAAGGATATTTAAATCACTAGGTTTTGAGAGATATTCCACAGAATTCCTTTCAGATAAGGAAGTCAAATCAAGAAATCATGCCATAAATGGCTTTGAAGAGTGTCTTGAAGACTGAATCTTGAAAAGGAAAAGGTGTAATGGCTTGAGAGGGGTAAAATGGGAAAGATGGGCACCCAAAAAGGTAGGGGCGCGCAAGCCTTGAAAGGCGCGCAAGTCTTCCGTGGGCGCGCAAGTATTGGTCGCGCAAGTATACATGCGCGACATGTAGGGTACTTGCGCGATTTTCAACCAGTATTAGAATACTTGAGCGACTCCTTTTTAATCACTTTAGAATCCTCTTGAGGTTCTTCCAGAAAAGGGACGCGCAAGGTATATTGAAGGAATAAGATGGCGCGCAAGTGTTGATGAGTTTCAACACTTAGGCCTTCCTTCTTCTCTTTAGATCTTCTGTTCTAGGTAAGAAATTACCTTAGAAGTGTTCCGGAAGCTTTGAGAAAAGACTTGGGCGTTGGGAGCTTCAATCCGAGTTTCTGGAAAAAGATCCTCTCGAATGGGGGTCCCACAGGGTCTATTTATAGGCAAAAGAAGACCCCGGGCGGTTATCGGGCGGTTACCACTTAGGTCGCGCAAGTCACTTGCGCGACCAAGGTTGCCGCACAAGTGTACTTGCGCGACAGTGAGAAAACTTGTGCGGTGCAGTTGCTGTTGATCCTTTGTTCATGCCTTTGTGAATATTTGATGTTTTTTTAAAGGTTGAATAACTTTGAGCTCAGATATTCCCTTTTCCGATCTTTAGATTCTATGACGAAAGGAGCGTCAACAAAAGTCCCCCCTCAGAGTTGGATCCGGAGAGAAATGAGGATTTGACTCTGAGGAAATCGAATCCATTCAAAGGAAAAGGGGGGAGCGCAAGTCTTCAGTGCACAGAGGTCGGCGCGCAAGTTTGCGGCGCGCAGGCCTTAAGCGCTCTGGGTACGGCGCGCAGATAGGCTTTCTGGCCTATAAATACATGGCCTCACCTCCGTACAAGCATCCAGATTTCCGGACTTCATATCTTCTCGAGCTCTCTCTGCGCAGGTCACCTAATTCGCGCAAGTCTCTTTTCCACTGTTCCCTCACTGTCGCGCTCCTGTAAAGGTATTCGTACTTGCGCGGTTTAGACTTGCGCGTCAAAAACTAGCGCGACACACAAAATACTTGCACGACATTGTTTAGACTTGCGTGACTTAATGCCTTGGCCATTTTTTCCGAATTCTTTCACAAATTTTATGAAAAATAAACCCATTTAAGAGTTAAATTTGTTCAACTTTTGTGCAGATTCAATGGCTCCTAAGGGAATTGGAACGGCTGATGAACTGGCTAGCAAGAGGATTGATGACATGATGAACATTATTGGCCATGATAACTATGATATCTGCGACAGCACTTTCCCAGATTTGGATAAGTACTTGAAGAAATATCATCTAAATTTCCCACAAAGCATCTACCTGTCTCTGTGTGGTCATGGTCATCTGCAAGGAGTCAAATGTTCCAAATGCAAACAATTATACACCTGAGATGCAACTGCACTGCTACTTCTCTATTTTGGTTATGTTGTGCATTAAGAGTAACAACAATGGTGTGAACTTTCAAATTCCTCCTCCATGTCATTTCCTTGCAGATATAAAAATGGCAAACCCATGGGCTGAAATGTTTTCCACTAATGGTTGGTGGAGAGAAGACAAACGTGGTATTAGAGCAATATCTAAAAAGAGTACTCTCTCCAAATGGCTCTTTACTTCCAATGCTCCATTCTCAAATACATGTATCCATCTTCCAAGTCTCTTGGACAGAAACAGAGTCACTGTTTGATCAGCAGAAAATTTTCTCAAACCGCACTCAAGAACATCCTTTTACAATTGTTCCAAGAAGAGCTAGTATCACTGCATCTCTTATTTTATCCAGTTGAATGAATGAATTCCAGGTGGTTGCTGATGAAGCTCGGGATGCCGTAAATCAAATGAAGTGTTATGTTTAAATCCTCTTGTAATTCTCAAAAAAGAGAAGAGACTCCAGTCTGTGGATGTCCTTCTAACTCTTATGTATCAATGAAAAAACACTTTTGTCTTCAATCATTTGTACCTTCATTCTTTCATTACCTACTTCAAATTTACTTAAGCCAATGGGCCTAGTAAGCATATTTTGATTTTTACTAGGATTATTACAAATAATCCTACAAACTTTGAACCTTTTAATTGCTCAATCTTACCTAAATCATAAAAAAAATGTATATTTAGTGAGCTGGAACATGACTTTTATTCAGAGTTCCTTTGTCTTTTATGGGCAGTTTAAAGTCATGCATGCTGGACATAAAGGGGCTAATGTTTAAGGTCGAAATAGCTTTGACCGAAATGGATTAAAATTGATTCAATTCCTTGACAATTTATCTGAAAACAAATTACCATACTCAAGTATGAGAGAAAATATGTAAACTATGGCTTAAGAATATTTGAATCTGAGGAATGATATGAAAAGGAGCTAAAAGGCATTATAAGAAGTAGTTTCCAAGAATGAAGTTACTATTATTTAACAAAACCCGTTAGGGGGTTGAAATATGTAGGGCCACCTATGGGCATTGGCTGTATGGTCAAATAAATAGTATCTTTCGGCTGACAAGTCTGTTATGTGGACTGTTTATGCAAGGCCACCTATGGGCATGTGTTGCATAGTCAGGCAAAAGAACTCCCAGAAATTTACTTTCCTAGTGCTAAAAGCCAGTGAAAATTTTATGGAGATTCAAATTTTATAAAGTATAGAGTATGTTGTATGGAAAGAGGTACTTGAATATGGAGAAGATATTTCCGAACAAGAATATCGAAGAACTGGATGAATATCACTCCTACGAAGGTCTGACCCAAACGTAGGGAAGAAGAATAAACCATAGACTTGAATACTTTCAGATCATGAAAAAGGATATGGGAAAAATATGTTAAGGATTGCTATTTTTCTATGGATCCCTACATACTGTCGTTTAAGACAAATAAGGACAAAAGAGGCATTCTTCCCAAGAATGAAGTTACCATTATTTAACAAAACCCATTAGGGGGTTGAAATATGCTGGGCCACCTATGGGCATTGGCTGCATGGTCAAATAAATAGTATCTTTCGGCTGACAAGTCTTTTATGTGTACTGTTTATGCAAGGCCACCTATGGGCACGTGCTGCATAGTCAGGCAAAATAATTCTCAGAAGTTTGAAATTTTTGTGACTAGAAGTCATGAAAAGGGTTATGAAGATCTGAAAATATTTAAGGTTAGGATTATAACACATAAAGATGGGTATTGTCCAATGTATATAGAGATACATAGGTCAATGATAACCATAATCATGTTGTGGCTGGGTCCTGAATAGAAATTTTGGACTTCACTACGTATCTCATAAGAATGAGAATCAAGCCATACGTAGTTCTTGAAATTCAGTTTAACGTCGTGCAGGACGAAAGTATGAGTGATCTTAGTTTGGGGTCATAGAATTCGGACCATAATAATGAATACACAGTGTGTGTTTTCATGAGGACTTTTCAGCCAAGGGACTGAAAGTGAAATTTGGGGTTAGGCCCAAAAGACTTGGGGCTGGATTCGAGGGATACTCGAACGTTCCTACGTATCCCATAAGGATGGGAATCAAGCCCACATAGTTCTAGAACTACCCTTTGTACAAATTTGGTTTGTACATGTGAAGGGTGAAAGGGGATTTTAGTGCAATGATGGTTTAACCTGAGATAAAAAGTTTAGGCATTACCATGTATGCACGTAGTCTTTTGAAATGAAACATGATTGAAAAAAATCAATGTCAATAATGGTTCCTTCTCAAATGAGGAAATCAAATAATATTGTAGTTTATTGTCGTACTGGACAAAAGTGTTGTATAGTTTAACGTCATTTAACAAAGACGAAAGTGAATCAATGTAAAGATATTGATTCCAGGGGCGGTTTCACAAATCAACATCATATGAGATGGTGGTGAACCGATGTGAAGAGATTGTTTTTTGGGTTTGATCCTTGGGAGGCTGCCTACATACCCAGCCTGGAGGGCAAGGATCAAAGTCTGTGTAGTTCAATTAAAGAATGAATTAATGATCAAGTTGTTCTTGTGGAGAATGATCTAATAAAAAATGTTGTTGGGACTTACACATGATAGTGGCCCAAAGGGAGTGTTATGGTTACTGTTCGCTCTAAGCTCACGTGAGTCATACTCGGTGTGAGAAACAAGAGGTAATAACAACCTTAACGATGCACAGTTTAATGTCATGTAGGACATAAAAAAGGGAGTATGCAGTTTAAAGTCTTGTAGTTAGGACTATTGGTGCTGCACAGTTTAGTGTCATGTAGCAGGGACAAAATAACAGTTTAATGTCATGTAGGACATATTAAGGATTTTCTATACAGTTTAGCGTCATGTAGTTAGGACGATGGGGATAAAATAGTTTAACGTCATATTGGACGAAAGGGGGACTGTGCAGTTTAATGTCATGCAGTAAGGACAAAAGAGTGTACCATTTTAACGTCATGTCGGACGAAAGTGCGAATAGTTTAAGGTCATATGCATGGACCGTGAATGGTGCAGTTTAATGTCATACTGGACTTTTGAGATTATATAGTTTAACGTCTTTCCGGACGTGAGGGACTTTTATACAGTTTAGCGTCATGTAGTTAGGACGTCACAGTTTAACGTCTTGCTGGACATAAGGGATTTTCAAATAGTTTATGGTCATATACATGGACCAGGGATGATGCAGTTTAAGGTCATGTTAGACGGTTTAGGGAACTTTTTCACAGTTTAATGTCGTGTGGGACGAAGTTGCAGTTTAAAGTCATACTGGACCATTGCTGTATAGTTTAACGTCATATAGCAAGGACGAACTGGTGCTGTACAGTTTAAAGTCATGTAGCTAGGACTAAGGTGAACCAATATGAGGATATCAGTTCTGGGGACTTTTTACAGTTTAACGTCATACTGGACGATGAAAGTGTCACACAGTTTAATGTCATGTAGATATGACATAATATAGTTTAATGTCATCTCGGACATAAAAAAGGGACTATGTAGTTTAAAGTCTTGCAGTTAGGACTATTGGTGTTGCACAGTTTAGTGTCATGTAGTAGGGACAAAATACAGTTTAATGTCATGTAGGACCTATTAGGAACTTCTGTACAGTTTAATGTCATGTAGATAGGACATAATATAGTTTAATGTCATATCGGACATAAAAAAGGGACTATGCAGTTTAAAGTCTTGCAGTTAGGACTATTGGTGCTGCACAGTTTAGTGTCATGTAGCAGGGACAAAATATAGTTTAATGTCATGTAGGACCTATTAGGAACTTATGTACAGTTTAATGTCATGTAGATAGGACATAATATAGTTTAATGTCATCTCGGACATAAAAAAGGGACTATGCAGTTTAAAGTCTTGCAGTTAGGACTATTGGTGCTGCACAGTTTAGTGTCATGTAGCAGGGACAAAATACAGTTTAATGTCATGTAGGACCTATTAAGGATTTTCTGTACAGTTTAGCGTCATGTAGATAGGACATAATATAGTTTAATGTCATCTCGGACATAAAAAAGGGACTATGTAGTTTAAAGTCTTGCAGTTAGGACTATTGGTGCTGCACAGTTTAGTGTCATGTAGCAGGGAAAAAATACAGTTTAATGTCATGTAGGACCTATTAGGAACTTCTGTACAGTTTAATGTCATGTAGATAGGACATAATATAGTTTAATGTCATCTCGGACATAAAAAAGGGACTATGCAGTTTAAAGTCTTGCAGTTAGGACTATTGGTGCTGCATAGTTTAGTGTCATGTAGCAGGGAAAAAATAACATTTTAATGTCATGTAGGACATATTAGGAACTTCTGTGACTTTTTTGGATCTGGGAACAATATTTTGTGTTTATACAAAATACTTCTTCAGAAATCTGGCATTAGTTGGAGTCGTTATGTGTCCTCCATCCATTGAGATTAGAGAATATGCTCCATTAGAGTAGACCTTATGTATTGAATAAGGTCCTTCCCATTTTGGTTCAAGCTTGGGAGGCTTCTTTCCTGGTATCATTGGTGCTATGAGAACCAATACCAATTCTCCCTGAATGAATGAACGAAGACGAACTTTTTTGTTAAAATCTCGTGCTATTCGATTCTGATAGATTTCCAAGTGGTGCAAAGTGCACAATCTTTTCTCATCTAACTGTTCCAATTCATTCAACCGCTTTTGGGATTTCTCATCTGTAGATAACTGATCACAAATTGCTATTCTTAGTGAGGGCAATTGAACTTCAATTGGCAAGACTGCTTCTGTTCCATATACCAATGAATATGGAGTTGACCGCGTTGCATTGCGAGTGGTAGTCCGATAAGCCCATAAAGTATGAAAGAGTTTATCAGGCCATGACCTCTTATCTTTATCCACCATCTTTTGTAGTATATTTGAAAGAGTCTTGTTGAAAGCTTCTATCTGGCCATTAGCCGCTGCATGATATCGAGATGAATGGTTGGACTTAATGTTGTATTCTTGATACAATTTCTTTACCTCAGAAGAACAGAAGTTGGTGTCGTTGTCCGTCAATATGGTATGAGGGACACCAAATCTAGTAATAATGTTAGACTTGATGAAGCTAACAATTCATTTAGAACTTACTTCTTTGAGAGGTACTGCCTCTGCCCATTTGGAAAAGAAATCAGTAGCAGTAAGAATGTACTTAAACTGCTTGGCCGTAGCTGAAGGGTAAGGTCCCACCACATCCATTCCCCATGTGGAAAATGGCCATGAGTATTTAGCTGTATGAAGAAACTCTGGAGGTTTATGAATGAAGTTGGCATATACTTGGAATGAATGACACTTCTTTGTAAAATTAACACAATCTTGTATCATTGAAGGCCAAAAGTATCCAAGCCTTCGAATTTGATCAGACAGTCTATGTCCAGACTGGTGAGCACCACAGACTCCTGCATGCACTTCTTTTATGATAGCCATTGTCTCTTCACCATCAATACATCTGAAGAGAATTCCATCAAAACCACGTTTGTAGAGAATTTTCTCGAGGTGGTTTGGGCTATCATAAAGAGTAAAATTGACCACACGTCGCCGAATTTGTTCTTTCTCGGCTCTATCAGGTGGAAGTGTTCCATTTTGAAGGTATTCCCTGATAAGTGACATCTATCCTGTAGTATGACCATACGGTTCAGGAATGGGACTAATTTCATTAATTTCCTCTGTTCTGACTTGAACATAAGGTGAAATTGCACGACGGTGGGCAATATAGATGGTTGTCTCGTCCCGATTTGGATCTTCTAAAGCTGTGGCTATATTAGCCAGTGCATCATCTTGAGCATTTTGTGATCTTGGGACATAAGAAAATGTCGGTTCTGAAGGGAATTTCGACATTAACTCTCTGACGTAATCATACAAAGGGATTAATTCTTCTTTTCTGATGGCATAATCCACATTGACTTGTTTGATTACCAGGTCTGAATCACCTTTCACCTTTAAGTGATCCACTTGTGCTTGAAGCGCTAACTCCAAGCCTGTAATGAGAGCTTGGTATTCAGCTTCATTATTGGTACCACCTTCCCACAACAAAAAGGAATAAGGTAACACTGCCTTATCTGGAGAAATGAGCACAATTCCTAAACCAACTTTGTTGAATTTAGGATTTTCCATTTTCTTCCCTATTGGACTTCTAGAAGCACCATCAAAATACATTTCCCATGTTTGAGGACTCTCTTGAATAGAGAAAACTTCCTCATCAGGGAGTTCGATATCTGAATACGGGTCTTCCACTGAAGGATGTTCAGCCAGGAAATCAGCCAGATCATGGTCCATAATTGCCTTTTGAGACACATATTGAATGTCGAACTGCTGTAGAATAACCGCCCACCTTCCCAGACGTCCTGTAAGCATTGGACGACTAAGGATGAATTTGAGCGGATTATTACGAGATACCAATTGGACCTCATGATGTCGCAGGTAGTGTCTCAGTTTCTGAACTGCAAAGATTAATGCTAGGCAGCACTTTTCAATACTTGAATACCGGGTTTCTGCTTCAAGCATAGTTCTACTGAGATAGTAGAGACTATTTTCATTCCCAGTATCATTCTTTTGAGCGAGAAAGGCACCCAATGATCGCTCTAAAGCTATCACGTAGAGGATAAGCGGTCTACCCTCAACAGGCGGCATGAGTACTGGTGGACTCAAGAGGTATTTCTTGAGAACATCAAATGCTTCTTGACATTCTTCGGTCCACTGGTAAGTGACTCCTTTCTTCAATAATTTGGTAAAGGGTAAACTTTTTCCTGCCAAATTGGAGATGAAACGCCGAATATAGGCTAAGTGTCCTTGAAGTCCTCTTAATTCTTTCAAATTCTGAGGAGGTGACATACCAAGGATTCATTTGGTCTTCTCAGGATCGACTTCAATACCACGATGGCATACAACAAAGCCAAGGAATTTTCCTGAGGTTACCCCAAAAGCACATTTTAAGGGATTCATCTTTAAATTATGTTGTCGAAGCTTGTGGAATATGACTTCCAAATCAGCCATGTGATTAGAATGTTGTTTGGATTTAACCACCAAATCATCTACATAGCATTCAACAAACTTCCCTAAAAGAGGTTTGAAGATACGATGCATGGCGCGTTGATATGTTGCACCTTCATTCTTTAAACCAAAGGGCATCACCCGGTAACAAAACACACCTTGAGGAGCTCTGAAGGCTGTATATTCCTCATCTTCCGGGGCCATTCGGATATGATTATATCCAGAATATCCATCCATGAAAGAAAGTACTTCATAGCCAGTCGTCGCATCAATTAAGAGTTCTGTAATCGGAACTGGGAAATCATCTTTAGGACAATACCGATTAAGATCTCTGAAATCGATGCAAACCCTAATTTGTCCGTTCAACTTCTTTACAGGGACAATATTAGCCAACCACTTGGGATATTGAACTTCTCTGATGAAGTTGGCTTTGATCAGATTATCCACTTCAGCTTTAATTTTGGAAGCATAGGTTGGGTGTGTTCTTCTCGCGGCTTGTTTAAAACCTCTATGTTCTTTTAGTAAACCCAAATGATGAGTAGCAACATCAGGATCAAGTCCAGGCATTTCTGTATAATTCCAAGCAAAAATATCTTTATTTTTCTTTAGAAAATAAATATACATCTCTTTCTCTTCAAGGGTCATGGACGCAATAATTAAAGTGGGGTGTGGATCTTTCTCTCTACCCAGATTTACTTCTCTGAGTTCATCCACAGTGGTAGAGATACCCTCTTCAAATGCTGGAGGAGAATCTCTAAGATCTTCCTCTTCCTCTTCATCATGTGTTATTTCTTCCGTTTCTACTTGCAAAGTAGATGAGAAAACGAAATTCTCATGATCATAAGAGATGTCAAAATTTTCACATTTTGAAGAAGAAGCTTCCATTTCTGACCCTATTGATGATAAAGGGTCTTCTTTGGGAAATAAAGGGGAGATGATGGATTGAGAATCGACATCATTATTCACCTCTGGTGTTGCTATAACTTCTTTTGGCCTGATTAGCAAAGTATAGACTTGTTGGAATTCAGCAGATGAAATGAAAACGTCACCACTTATGCTTTCATCACTGCTTGGTAGGTTACCAATTTCTCCCATGTTGTCTAGCTCGATTGTCGTAACTGACATTATGGATCTTTCCATAAGAGTATTTTGATTTGGGCCTATTTTGTCAATTTGACTGATAGGTAACACATAATCTGTACTCACATGTGAAAATGGATTTATTGGAATTTTCTCCAAACCATATGGAGTATTAACTTTGGTAATTTCCTTCATTGTAGATTTTTCTCTTCCCTTCATGTGATAAAATTCCGCCTCAATGTATTGAGACTCACATGTCTTGAACGGGGATTTATCACCATACAATGTTCCAACTTGACCATCAAAACAGTATTTGAGACATTGATGGTATGATGAAGGAATAGCTGCATGCTGATGTAGCCAGGGTCTTCCAAGAAATATATTGAAAGATGAGTCTTGATCAACAATCATGAAATCCGAATTGGATACAAGATCTCCAAACTGAGTTCTAAGTGTAACTTCTCCCAGTGGTTCTTGTTCATTTTTATCATATCCTTGTAACATCATGGTAGAAGGAGATAAATCAGATTCCGTGAGGCCCAATCGACGAAGTGTACGAATGGGCATGAGGTTGACTCCTGAACCATTGTCAATGAAAGCTCTTCGAACATCTACACCATTGACTTTTCCAGATAAGTACAAAGGTTTTATGTGCCCATGCACAACATCATCTTCATCTTTATCAGTAAAAGATATCACTGCATGGCATTCTGCAGGATTATTCTCTATGTGATAGATTTCAGCTGCAGTAATTTCAGCTTCAAACTCCTGAGGACTTGACAAAGCTTCGATGAGTGCTTCCCGAAGATCTTTTGACAGATTCAAAGCATCCAAAATTGATAACTTGGCTGGTACTTGGGACAAGTGTTTCAATATATAATACTTTTGATCTAGAGGTCTGAGTTTCCCAATAGGAATATGCGGTTTAGCAGGTACCTTGGAAGCAGATGCTTTGGAAGCTGATGCATCTTGTATTGAAGTTGGCAACATCCTTGGTTTTGGAAGATTAGACTGATTAGATCCATTTACTTTCTGATATAAAGAAGATGGAACCTTTAATCGGTCTTCCAAAATAATTGTGCCAAAACTGAGTTGGCCATTGGAAGAAGAACATGCTTGTTCTTTTTGAGCTCGCTGAAGGGCTCTACCACGAGTTTCTGCTGCATATACAGTGCTAGCAGGGGTAAAATTAGAGTAGTGGCTTCGGAAAGATCCATGTCTTCCCCTGTATCCTGAACCTCTAGAACTTCCTCGGATTCCTTTATTTGATACAAGGAATTCATGCTCATCAAGACTGGAATATGGATCTGTTAATTGAATCATATTAACAGAACCAAAGATTAACTCTTCGTCTGATAAAGACTCTGCCTGGTTAGCCTGTTTAGGCTGTGCCATTTGTTGGGACGGTGCCTGTGGCTTTGAAGTATATGGCATGAAATCTGCCAGAGTCAAAGACAATTTAGGCTTTGATACATACTCATCTTCTCCTGATTCCTCTTTCTTCTTTGAATTGCGCTGCCCTTTTGAGGATTTATCTTTTGATGGAGGCTTTACTGCAGCTTTTGTAGGAGACACAATTGGCTTCTTCAATTGTGTTCACAAAATGGAATGGGTCTGATTGATTGTCTTTCTAACCATCCAATCATCATATTTTTTTGCAGTTTTGCTTTTGACTTCCTGCCACTCGCCTCCTTCCTCTGGATCTGTAGCGGTAATACACGCTACATGAGCTGAAGAACCCTTCAATTTGACTTGTCCCAAGTTGACCATCTTTTGCAGGAGGTCTTTAAAAACAAAACACTCCTGGATGGGATGCCCCAACATTTGATGAAAGGGACAATAATTGGGACGGTCTTCATCTCCTTCCTTGTTTGGCCTTTTGGGCACTGGTAATTGAACCAAATTATTTTCCAGAGCTGAAATGAAGTAACTAGAAACTTGCTCACTTCGGAAAGAGTATGTTTTACTCTTCATATCCTCAAATTGTTTTCGTCGTTGATCTTTTTGATCATTTGGACGAAACAGCCTTTGTTGTTGGTGTTCAGGAGGTGGAGCCCTTCGAGAAGATGAAGGTTTTGAAGCAGAAATAAGTACAGGTGCTTGTTTAAGCATAACTGTAGCAGTTTCCGCTTTACCCATTCTTCTTCCTGGAGCTGATGGAATTATACGAGATTTAACCTTAGCCTGTATAAGGGAATATTCAATCTGTTGAGCGATTGAAGTAAGGTATCAAAACCCTCCTGTGTATTTCACAGGGATCAATGGCGTGCGTAATTCGTCACGCAAATTTGCCACATAGATTGGCAACAATTCCTCCTGAGGGGGTGCTAAACTCAGGGAATACGTTAATCCCTTCCAACGAGAAATGAAATCAGAGACTCTTTCATTCTCCCTTTTCTTGCAGTTTGTAAGATCGAAAACTGTCGTTTTTGGAAAAGTTAAGCTAAACTGAAGAAGGAATTTTTGACGAAGATCTTCCCATCCGATGACTGACCGGGATTGCAAGCTTGTATACCAGACAAAAGATGGTCCTTTCAAGGTTCGTACGAAGCATCTAAGTTTCACTGCTTCTTGCTGCTCTGGAGTTCCCATCATAGGATCACAACAAGACACGTAATGCGTCAAATGTTGTTCGGGGTCGCCCGATCCATTGAAAGTAGGAAAAACAGGGTTTCCAAAACTGGATGGAGGAGAAATTGAATCTACCCATTCAGGGTAAACGTTCTTTTCAGGTTGAACTTGTGCCTGTTTCCCTTCCATAGTTTCTAACCGAGCTGTTAATGACTCAATAGTAGTTATTAACTTTTGAGAAACATCAGTTTGAACTTGGTTTTGGGTAGGTGCAATGAATGGAGCTTAGACAGACGTGGTGGTTGGTGCTGCAACTGATGGTAGTGCTGCCAACCGTTGTTGCGTTTGACCCGTAGGATTAGACCTCTGAGGGTGTACTGATAAAGGAGGATATTCTTGATCCATCTCAGTAGTTACAACAAATTCCTTCGGCTGTCGGACTTCAGCATTCTTAATAAGAAGACTACTCTGAAGTAGTTCTGTATTCAACCTTCTTAATTCTTTCATTTCTTCCTCCTGTTGTGCAAACCTTTGCTCTAATGAGAGCGATTGACCTCCTTCAGAGGAAGGGTGAGAAGTAACCTGATTCTTTCCTTTCCCCTTATTGGATCCTTTTCGGAGAGGGGGAAGTGGGTTACTTGAAGGAATACCCAGATTTTGGGTAATCCTTTGATTACGTGTGCGCACACCTTCTTCATTTAGGTCTGTGTGCGCAACTTCTTGAGCAGGAACCTCTTCGTCTGATCCCTCTGATTGAGCCTTATCTGGTGAATCAGAAGCAACGGCATTGATGACATTAATGGATGTATATTGCATGGAATCCTTTCTATCAGCATTTCTGTGATATTGTCTTCTTCTATGTCCATGATGAGACATGGCATTCCGTTGACTTGATCCCTCAGGAACTTCTTGGAGAACCGTCACTTGGAGAGAATCTCCTGATAGCTTGGCTCTTCGTTCCTCTTGAGGCTTATTTCCTAATCGAGAGAATACTGATTTTCTCTGAGGGAGGGATTGAGGATTTGAAAAAGTCCCCAGTCTGGTGGACTGGGGATGTTCTTACTGCTTTCGCTCAACTCCTCGAATCCAATTTGTTGACTCTGAGGGTTGGGTTAGAGAAGTCCCCAGTCTGACAAGCTGGGGTGTCTCTTGACATGCTATGTATGAGATTTTCTTAAAATCTCTCTTGATCTTGCGAATCTTAGTTCGAAAATTAGCTGGATGCATTAACCTGTATCCACTTTTATCACCTGGTTCAACAGACCGTTGGATGATTTCCGAAACTTCTGTCATTTGATGACGTGTTTGCTCCAGACGAGAGGCTTGTGCAATATTCTCGCCTGCTTGATGTAGGAGGAATTCAACAACTTGTTCTCTATATACTTGATTTTGAGAGGAACTAGTTGAAGCCTGTTCTTGAGCAATCTTTTTATTATGAACAAAGCCCATTGACTGTGGCCAGCCATGGGTAATAACATTACATGAGACCATTTTCGGTGGGCTTTGCTGACTGGAAAGCACTGTGAAATGTAGTTCTCCGTGAACACCCCATCCTCTGATATGAACATCAGATGGAGCATTGGAAATTAACTGACACAATTTTCTTAACGCGCCAAGGCATGAACGTTGAAGGGTTCTTTGTTGCTTTTCAGCCTTCGGATACCGAGAGACTGATAGAGATGCCAAATCAATCTGGCGTTGTAACCCTTCTATTATCTTAATATGATTTTCATAATCACCATAAGATAATACTTTCTTCTTCAATTGACAAAGAGTCTTCCATATGTTGAGACGAATATCATGGATTCCATCATCCGTCAACATCTTTGGAATGTCGTACTGGGAGTCAGCCAAAGGCCAAAACATGACTGGTACTTCACCTTTTGCCAGTTTTTTCCTCATTTTCAGCATTTCCTCTTTATCATTAAATGAAGATTCTTCTACCTGTTTGGACCAGAGTTTGTGTTTCCTTGTTGCTTCATCGGATTCAACAAGATTGGTAGAGAGATTACTATTCATGTTGGAAGATGAATGACCCAGGGATGGTTTGGAGAATAACCTGAACCCCAGGCTATCTTCTGATGGAGAAAGAGTTTCACCTGCCGATAGTAAAGCATCAGACATGACTGGTTTTACGTTTGCAAGTGCCTCGAGATAGGAGGGCTTTCTCGTCACTACATTGCCTTCTGAAGAATTTTCGAGACAACGTGAATCACTACTGCGGAGAGGACTTTCGCAGCGAAGTTCATCACCATGAGGAGGACCGTCATGATGGGTTACAGCAAAAGATGAAATCTCTTGGTCCTTGGTCTTCTGACCACACAGAGGGTTCCTATGGCTCTCATCTGAAGAAGAAACTTCAAGATTGACCGAACTTTCATGAAGCAAGCCTTCATGAGGAAGTGTCTGTTGAAGACCTTTAAAATTAATGTTCTCGTTATTGAGAACTGAGGGAGTAGAATCTTGAATTCTGAAAGATAAATGTCTGAGGGATTCAAGAACTCCAGCATCGAGCAAGGCCTTGTTGCAGATTGGCCTTTGATCTCCTGACTGTGCTGGACGGATATTTTTCTTAGATGCCTTCTTACTCACTTTAGAAAACACTTGTTGACGAAAGTGGTAACTCTGAGCAGGTGTATGTGCCTGATCAGGAAAGATGGTCAGGTTAGGCTGACGATCTCCACTCAAATCAGGTGTATGTGCCTGACTTGGTTGTCCGTATGATATGGGGGAGTATGCCCCATAACCCTCTTGGACTGGAACAGATGTGTGTGTCTGTTCCGGAGTGAATCGTTGATGTGTCACTCCACTGCTAGGGATAGATTTATGTGTCTGTCCCTGAGATGATGCTGAAGCTGTTATGATATCCTGGCAAGCATCCAGAATATGAGCATGAATTTGCTTCTGCTCTTTCACTATTGACCAAATATGTTTGGTTACTTCAGCCACCGGAACGGGGATATACGTCCATTCCAGGCTTGGAGTAGGTGTATGTGCCTGCTCCTGTCCTCCTTTTCCTGTCAGTGAATCCTGACAGTACTCAAGTGTGGAGACAGAGAGTTGAGTCTGCCACCTGTTTGTCGTCGAGGCTTTCGACTGACTTCTCCGTGCGCTACCAAGCGAGACTGTTGGTAGGCTTGATTAGTATTAGCAGGTGTATGTGCCTGCTGATTACACTTCGCCAAACGTGGTTGACGAGATCCATCATATGTAGTCAGACGAGTCTGCTGACTAACTGGTGATGTATAAACAGGTGTATGTTTCTACCTATAGTACTCCGCCGGAATTGCCTGGCGGGATTGGCGTGATGCTGCCAGACGGGTCTGCTGGACAGCGGAATTAAAACGGGCAGGTGTGTGTGTCTGCTCGTTGTTTGCCACCAAGTTAGGTTGGTGGACTTATCCGGAGATGGCAGGGATGACAACCTGCCCATTGTTAACCGGATTCCGTCTCTGGCGGTTCATCTTGCCTGCTCGGGTTCGAGGAACCTGAGCTGAATGCCTGGAGACAGTACCCTCATCATGTTGAGGGCGCACTACCGCACGAGTCTGGTGGCAATTGTTGATGGGAGCCCTTGAGAAGGACTCCTGTCTTTTTGAATTAAGGTCCTGAGGGACCTTCTCATTCACTTCCTCAGAGTAAGGGAGTGAATGGAAATTGCGTTCCGGGGATAACGACCCGAAACGGTTGGAGATGGTAGTCAGCACCGCCTACTTCTTGATCGCTGGCCGCCGTTGTCCGGACAACCAGGTAGAGTTTTTAACTTGGAGGGCTTGACGAGCGGCCTCCAGAGTTGGGATAGTACCGTTGCGACGGTAGTCCTTAACCAGTGCATTAGAAACCCGGCGTTGAAGACGCTGAGTTGGTGATGTCATCCTCAGAGCGGACGACGTTCCAGCAGGAGTAGTAGCATTGGTTTTCACAGCATCATACCTCACAATAGAGGTGTTTACAGCGGCAGTATTCACAGGGGTGAATTTAAGGAAAGCCATTTTGCAGAAGATCTTGAGAAAAGAGTGTCTGTTCCATATAACAGACATAATCAAGATGAATCCGGCCACTGCATCTTTTGGATGAGCACATGTCAATGATTTCTTTGTTGGCTCAAGGGGCCTAACAAATAAGAAGAACATCACTTTAACTTGGTTAAGGATTCACGTCGGGTTCACCATTTTTGTTTCCTCATGGATTTCGGGGATGACCTCGTTGATTTGAGATTCAAACGTTCCGATCGGTTTCTAGAGGGTTTGTTCGTAGAACCGGAAACATCCAATGATTCCACATCCGTTTGGACCTACTTTCCAAAGGTAGGCGCTCATTAGCTTGTGGACTGATGAGGCTTAAGAATTTGCATTGGTCGAGAGGATGGGAGGTCGGACTCATCACACCTTTTTTAGGGGAATTATTGTCTACTCCGGGACTCTCTTTATAGATTTAAGTTATGTTCGTGAATCCTTATTACATTACCAAGTATAAAATCTGCTTTCCTTTAGTTTTAACAATCAATGATTAAATATGCAAGAAATTTAGAGAATCTTTTATATTTATTCGAGGTTCTTCATCAATAGAGAATCATCTATATCTGTTTAGAGATTCTTGGTCAATGGTATCCTTCAAAACATTTATATAAAAGTCTCTTGGTCATTATGATGACCAGGCTGGTTTTAAAGCCACTAAGTGGGGCACTTGAAGTTTATCATCATTCAGAAGGACAGGGATTATTTCAAAGTTGGGATCGAACCCAAAAATGGGTTACCTACGTATCCTTTGTTTTGGAAAAGGAATCAGAACCCACGTAGTTCGAGTAATGGAGTATGATTTTTATGATTGATGGCTCAAAGAAGAATGTCATAATTACTTTTACACTCTAAGCTCACGTGAGTCATGCTCGGTGTGAGAAACAAGAGGTATTGGTAAAAATTAGACAATTGTGCCATGAAAGATGCAATCATAAGAATTTGTTTGGGGATTATGTATGTATGACTGCCCTGATAGATGAAGGTTTAGGATTCACTTTTAGGGAGAAAATCCATGAACAGGGTCCATAAAGTTATATGTGCTTCATGGAGATTTGAATACTCTAATCTTGGGGCTTACTCCTAAGGAGGATGCCCAAGTTAGGAGGGGACTTATGATTGGGTTTTACTCCTAAAAAGGAAACCCAAATCAAGGGTAAATTAGGACTGGTTAAGAGAAATTTAAGGGGGCTTGGGGTTTACTCCTGAAAAGGAAACCCAAGGTTATGACTGGGACTTACTCCTAAAAAAGGAGGCCCAGGTTAGGGGACTTGGGGCTTACTCCTGAAAAGGAAACCCAAGATTATGACTGAGTCTTATTCCTGAAAAGGAGACCCAGGTTAGTGATTAAGGTTTGGGGCTTACTCCTGAGGAGGATGCCCAAGTTTGGGAACTTTAAGAAATTGGGGCTTACTCCTGAGGAGGATGCCCAAATTTCAAATTGGGGCTTACTCCTGAGGAGGATGCCCAAATTTAGGATTCTCTCATCTATATTTAGTGACATAAGGATATTTAAATCACTAGGTTTTGAGAGATATTCCACAGAATTTCTTTCAGATAAGGAAGTCAAATCAAGAAATCATGCCATAAATGGCTTTGAAGAGTGTCTTGAAGCCTGAATCTTGAAAAGGAAAAGGTGTAATGGCTTGAGAGGGGTAAAATGGGAAAGATGGGCACCCAAAAAGGTAGGGGCGCACATGCCTTGAAAGGCGCGCAAGTCTTCCGTGGGCGCGCAAGTATTGGTCGCGCACGTATACCTGCGCGACATGTAGGGTACTTGCGCGATTTTCAACTAGTATTAAAATAATTGAGCGACTCCTTTTTAATCACTTTAGAATCCTCTTGAGGTTCTTCCAGAAAAGGGGCACGCAAGTTATATTGAAGGAATAAGATGGCGCGCAAGTGTTGACGAGTTTCAACACCTAGGCCTTCCTTCTTCTCTTTAGATCTTCCGTTCTAGGTAAGAAATTACCTTAGAAGTGTTCCGGAAGCTTTGAGAAAAGACTTGGGTGTTGGGAGCTTCAATCCGAGTTTCTGGAAAAAGATCCTCTTGAATGGGGGGCCCACAGGGTCTATTTATAGGCAAAAGAAGACCCCGGGCGGTTACCGGGCGGTTACCCCTTAGGTCGCGCAAGTCACTTGTGCGACCAAGGTTGTCACGCAAGTGTACTTGCGCGACAGTGAGATAACTTGCGCGGTGCAGTTGTTGTTGATCCTTTGTTCATGCCTTTGTCGATTTTTGATGTTTTCTTCAAAGGTTGAATCACTTTGAGCTCAGATATTCCCTTTTCCGATCTTTAGATTCTGTGACGAAAGGAGCGTCAACAACCTCTATACAGTACAAGTAAAGTGGTGAAAAGGAAAAAGGGGAAAACAGACGCCCAACTAGAAAAGGTTCCACAACCCGACAACAGGTAAACAAAAAGAAACAACCGATGGGTCTCCCACCTGGAACCCGACTCCTACCACCGCACGCGGTCCAAGCTCCCAAGCTCTTATGCTCTTATGACGTCATGACCAACCTGTCCGTCGTCTGCAAGGGCACACCAAGTGCGGGCAAATCCCAAGTAGGGGTGAGTATAAAAATACTCAGTTGGATACCCCGAAGGCTCTAGGGATCACCAAAGGAGGTACCAAAGGGTGAGCAGTAGAGAGAACAGGGAAAAGTAAGGGAGTACAACCAAAAGAGTAGTAGAATACAAGTAGAGAGTCCAGCTCAACCCAACAAAAGAAAAGAGGTAGACTCGTCCAGACACAAGGAGCTAGAAATGGTGATAGGATGAACTTCTCGTCGAGTCTTCGCTACCTATAGTAGGAGAGTAGACTCATCCCACCACGAGAAGCTAGACACAAAAAGCGCGTGGCATACCCCATGCGTCTTCACCTCTCCTAGAGGGAGAGTAACCATGCCCAAGAAGTGGGTACTAAAACAAGGTATATACATATTCATATGCTCTGACAAGAAGCTCGAACAAGACCGTAAGGGGATCTCTGTCCCGTAGATTAGCCAAAGAAAAGTGAGTTTCCAACAGTCCCAGAAGTAAACACCATCGATGCCTAGCATCACGCACGTCTTCCCCGAACCGCAAGCCAAGGGGCTCAATCACCGCACCTCGACACTATCCGCTTTGGGCGGCACTGACTCGCCCTCACGGTTTTAGATCGCGTCACAAGAACGCGTCTTGGTGGGGAAAGTGCCCCTCGTACTTGAGAGTTATAGGGAAAGTCAAACCACACCTCGTCACTTCCCTACAGTCGATAGGTCTCTTCAAAGCCAAGGTCGTTCCATCACTGACCCGTACAACCAAGGGTCCTTCTCTGGTAATCACGGAGGAAATCCACAGACTAGCCTAGAAGAAAGGACTGAGTCTGTATTACCAATGGGTGTCCCACTGCCCAGCCCTGCTGGAGGGTAATTCATAACCAGATATTGGGTGACCCACTACCCAGCCCTGCTGGAGGGTAAACCCTAATACATCATCAGGCGACCCACTGCCCAGCCCCCGCTGGAGGGTAGACCTGGAATAAGTCGACAGGCGACCCACTACCCAGCCTTGCTGGAGGGTAGACCTAGAACTAGACGACGGGCGACCCACTGCCCAGTCTCTACTGGAGGGTAGACCCTAAGAGGTCGTTGGGTGACCCACTTCCCAGTCTCTTCTGGAGGGTAGACCCTAAGTGCGTTGGGTGACCCACTTCCCAGTCTCTGCTGGAGGGTAGACCCTAAAAGTCAGTGAGCAACCCACTGCCCAGCCCTGCTGGAGGGTAAACCCTAAGAAGTTGATGAGTAACCCACTGCCCAGCCCCGCTGGAGGGTAAAACTCAGAACAGCTCTGGCCATCTTTACTGGAGGGTACAACACTGGCCAACCGAACACGGAGTGGGTATCGCGCAACCACCCGACTCCGGAACAAGACCAGGGGAAACCACTCAACCCTACTGATCTAAACCATCAAGCACCGAGCCGGGGGAAAACACAACCCCGCTAGTCAGCAAACGAAAACCGAGGGACCCTCTACGTTGTGAGAGATCAAAGGTATGCAAATCAGAACACGGTACACACATGGCTCCCACACGACGTGTGGCCCCAAGTCAACCCCATCCAAGTGCACAACATTCTCACGTACAAACCACACGTACCTCCAAGCGCTCTCGTATACTCCCAGAGTATACCATGTCTCCATCCCTAAGGCTATCATGCACACGGCACCCAAATTCAACGCGAAGGCATGAACATAACAATTCCACCTCAAAGGCCAAGTCACGGCCAACCACATTTCTTCACTAACATGGGAGTGCATGCGATCACACGCCAAAGGTTCTCTGCAAACATGGCGAGAAGAACCTCCATTAGACTGCCTTTCACATTTCCACATTTAATAAGATCTCAAAGGATACTCTGCACATCCCAATTGGTTGCACCGTTGTAATCCTAACGGAAAAACATGCGATATGGACTACCTACTCCCCTCAAACGGATATCCGATGGAAAAAGTCACCAACACCACCTCATGCCCGAACGGCATCCCGTGATACTGAGCCTCGGCCCCGAAAATAGTCGGGCGCATCACACCATTGTGATCTCCTTGGGAAAACTCGTCAAAAGACTGCTCACTTGAGCACATCGGATATCCGGAGAAAAAGATGCATTCCAGAGCACCGCACACGAGTGGTGATACATGGGACCAGCATCCCGGTCCCAAAACACAAAGAACGGAGCGCACCGTTGCGATCCTCTCGAAAAAGTACATAAGATGGACTATTCACTTGTCCAAAACGGTTGCCCGGTGATAGAGATGGAAAATCACCATCAACACCCAAATGGCCCTCGTGGGACCCGCACCATCGTGCGGAATTACAGTAGGCAGACTACGCCAACGCGATTCCCTCAAAAAAACACCCAACATCGACTGTTCGCACTCCCCGAACGGACGTCCGATGAAAAAGTCGCTAAATGATGCTCATAGCTCAAAAGACGGGCCATGGGGCCCACAACTCAACTTCGGCCTCAATGCCTGAAACCCCCCTGGAAAGCTCTGCCTCGGTTCCAGGGTTCCAACACCACTGACGGCACTTAAAATGGACATCGGATGTGCCTGCGCAATCCAAAACAAGAGTCCCCGGGATAACATTAATCCCCTCGACGTACGTGTCGTGCCACCGAGGCACCTCGTTTCAGGAATTGAAAATTCCCCAAACCATCTAGAAAAGTCCATCTTGACACGAGCACTGCTCTACTATAGATGGCGTGCAAAACGGAGGCCCCTAGCGAAAGTTACAGGCGTCGGAAATTCAAAGTGGAAACCCCTTGGGCCGGAACGGCCCGGTCCGGCCAGTCCGCCCTGGTGGGGCCGACCCGCGCCGGCCGGCCCAGTCCGCACAGCCGGCCCATGGCCCAGCCGCGGGTCCAGTTCACCCCACTGTGGCCAGCTTCCCGTGGCTCACCACCACCGACCGGCCGACACGGTCGGTCTTTTTCTTCCGCAGCGACCTGCATTACGCGGGTCGCGGTCACGCCGCACGGGGTTGCACGCCTCACGACCCCCTCCCCTTTTCCCTACACCAGCGCCTCCGCCTGGGATCCCGCCTGCACCGCCACCTACCGGAGGGGATCACCATCGTGCCAACCTCCGCCGTCATCGCCTTCTGAAGCGCCCACCGCCGCCGCCGAAGGAGTTCGCCTCCGTCGGCATCACACCCTCACCGGAAACCGGCCTCGTGGCTGGAAAACTTCAGAGGACCACCGGAAATGATCCGGTGGTCAAAAATTCGATCCGGATATCATTTCGGAAATCTCAAGACAAGATCTACGCAACTATGGGCTTGGATCGAAGATCGGGCAGTAATTCTACAATGAAAAAGTAGGACGAACACGATGCGGGAAAAATAAAACGAAACAAAAAATGAATCCTACCTCGATGGGCTTCGCCCGGAGCTTCGTGTCAATCCACCGGCATTATCGTACCTCGCCAGAGTCACCTCGCCAGAGCAGCTTCACTGGAGATGGAGAAGAGGGGATGCTTTGGGGGAGAAGGAGAGGAAGAAGAGTGGAGGGGGATGCGTTTAAGTAGAAAATACTTAAACGCCCGCCCGTTAGCCCCGAACCCGAAATTTTGGTGGGGTCGGGATTAAGGCTCCCCTAGGACAAAAACCAAACTCCAAGTAAAACGGCGGTATCGGAATATTAATCCGAGAAACTGTTCAAAAGTTATAAAATTGCACGTCCAAGGCTGCCAAATTACGAAAACGCCCCCAGGCCATTTTTCACAGACGGTCCGCGCCCTCAAAACTTATACCCCTCCTTGGGTAAACGGCACGCTCTGAACTCAACGGTGCCCTCGGTTTTCCAATATGAGCCACCGTTTAAGATATACTTGAGTTTCACCGTTAAACGAATTAATTAATTAATTAATTCACCCATTTAACATTCCGAAAGTGAGCGAGGGGTCCAAACATCCCGCGCTGACATGTTTTATGTCATTCCTGGGGTAAACACCCCATTCCGGACCCATCCGTACACTCGGATCTCTGATTCGAGGCACCTTTTAGGAGTTTTCCCATTTATTTGGAGTTTCCAGTGTGAACGCACTGAAAATTTAATTTCGGCCACTCCGGGGCTCAAAATCGCACGCCGTCTGAAGGCGCTGCTCTGAAATATCATCAAGAATATTCCAAAGTCTTCCGTAGTAAAAACTGGGTTCTTAAAATTTTAGTTTCTAGCCACCCAATGAACTCATTTTATAAGATGTCAATCAGGCCTTTAAATCACACTTAGGAAGACTATATGTAAAAACATCCATGAAATACACACACCGTGTACCCATTTTCATCATAGGTCACATAAAACTATAATTCTAACATATATCACTAGGTTTCAAAATATCCCTTGAAGTCACATAAGGTTTCATCACATAAAAAACAAAGCATTAATCTCTTAGGAGTCACATAAAAATATTTATATGGATAAACCAACCCTTTAACCCTGGTTTGAGTTCCTTGAAAATAAATAAGGGCATATAAACCTAATTTTATCATAAAAATCATTTTAAAATACCCTTATTTGTATATTCACTATATCATAGAATAAAAAATTATTATTTCAAAAATAATTACAAAAAAAAAATAACTTCAAAACTCAAAATTTCTTGAATTAAATGTCATGAAAATTTTCTTCGAAACCCTCAATGGTTTCATAAATATGTATAACTTAATATAAAATTAATCTTGAAACTAAACTATTTAATGAAATTTCTAAAAATTAAATTTCATAAAAACGCATACATCTATCAAGAAAATACCCATTACCTTTGGTGTGTGAGTCACATCCTCAATAGGAAATGACCTCAACACCCTATATAAGATACACATGATTACTCCCATAAAAAATATAAATTCACTGTATAGGGTTTTTATAGTTCATGATAGAATATAAAATTTTTGGGAAATGGAAGATAATGTAAGACATGAAGAATAATTAAGGATTAAAATTGACATTGTCCTTTAAAAATAGTTTAATCCAAATGATGAGGATTAACAACCCAAACTATTATAAATAAAATTACCCTTTTGATTTATTTCATTGTATCATCCTGAAATATGGTCTTTTAAAATACATTAACTTATTTTTTTATTCTATTTTATTTAAAATACCATTAAGATTTATTATCAATGAGAATATAGTTTTTGAACATTGATTACGTGATAATTATAAATATAGGGTTTTAAAAAATGTAATTGACATTGAAAAAGGATGTGATGACCTCAACAAATAGTATCATACCCAATAAAGCCTATATATTAGAGATTCTAGCAGAGATAAAATTTACAGTATTTTCTGTTGACCAAGCCCAAACATAGATCCAACAACTTAAGAATGAGGAAATCTGTTTATGGGAGAAGTTCAAGATCATCGAGATCACGACCAAAGCCATGTTCACTGAACTGCCCCATGGAAGACATGTCATCATGCACCTTAGTCTTAGCATGTTTTCTGATTCATTAAAGCGATATGTATCAATAGCCTAGAAATATGAATATTTACTTTGGTCTATAGAATAATGAATATATTTTTCTAATATTATAGTTACTTTATAAATGATTTTTTATTTTGATAGGATAAAGCTAGAATTTTATTTTTTATTAATATCAAAATTTTGTTAATAGATTTATGAATTAATGAATTTTTAAAGCAAATAGTATTTTCATGATATTAAATACTTTTTATAAAATATAAATGATCACATAATTTTTATGAAGTCAAATGTAATGTTTATAAGGGTTCGAAAAATATTATTGTCAAAAAACTAAAAATTTTCAATAAATGTCAGTTATTATTTGAAATGTAAAAAAATAGAAAATTTAAAAAATTATTTATACAAAATGAATATAATTTTTTGAATTTGAATATGAAAATTAACCAATTGTAAATTTTTCATAATTTTCTGAGACAGTTAAATTTTCAGGTAAAAATTAAATACCATATAAACATATATTATGTATTATGACATCTCAATGACCCAAAAGTGATGTAAAAAATACAATAAATTGAAAAAACGTCCAAATATATGTTTCCCTTAAAATTAATTTGATTTTAATTTTTTTTTATTTATTTTATGAATCCTCAAAAATATGTAATATATTTTAAGGTTATAAAATCATTTCTTTAAGAGTATGACTCACCTCCACAAAATAAAAATCATTATTTTATTAGGACCATACCTTTGATTTATAATAATCAAAACTTCTCCATTTTTTAGAAACTATGTATAAAAACTTTGGGATGGTTTGTGGTTTGGGTTATTTTATTTTATAGAGTCCAAAACCTATTCTATAAATAAATTCCCCTATTTCCCTATATAAACCCACCCATTCTCCCATTTATCATCACTTAAAATCCTTAAATCACGTCCTTAATATTACCTCCTCTCTATATAGAACTCTGAACGTGCCCCAATCTCTCAATAATCCCCTCCCAACCATTTGGAGTAACACACTCATGTAAGGTACCTTCCTCTCCTCTTTTCAATTCAATCACACTCTTTGAAATTAGTCTTCTAAATTTCATCTTGTTATATTTTCATTAATTTATATTTAATACCTTACTATAAAATTGATTTTATATGAATGAGTTATCATTTATCCTCTCTCATTTTGACCCTTACTTAAGCTGTTACTATGCTGAAATTTCTTAAGGTATCATCCACTATATTTTTTATTTAAGCACTTCCTTTATGTTATGATTTTCTATTTCCATTTTTTATTGTTGAGATATGTTTTTTCATATCTCACATAGTGAAATTTTTATGTCTACATGACGAGATAACAATTTATCTCTCATAGACCCATTATTATGAATCATTAATTTATGTTGTTATGCTTCTGAAATTTCACTACGATCTTCCATGCCAAAAAAATTGTGTAGTGAATACCATACCAAATTACATTCAAGGGTTTCTAAATTTGTGTAAATATTATTTTTTTACATAAAAACATTTATTACATGCTCAATTTTATAATAAATTATAATGTTCAATGAATCCATGTTTTTTTATCTATCTATAACTCTTAATCATAATAAAGAGATGAATATGATGGGTGCATCCAGATTGCACTCCAACGCATTGGGAAATCTTTAGTATCATGATAAGCCACTTTGGGATTGGGATTGAACCTGATTCCTTTTTGGGACTTTTTCTACCATTATGTGTTGGAATTTTTACCCTTGAACTATGTTTATGAATCAGTGTTTTAAGTTGTTTCCACATTTTACATATTGTCTTTAAGATTACCATGATATTTCAATCATTATTATTCATATTTCTTTTCTATACCATTGATATTTCTAATGTCTAAAATGTATTACCTTATTCATTTAATTACTTTTTATTCCATTATTCAAATTTACATCTCACCAATTTCTTATATTTCTCCCTAGTTTATGTTGTGTAGTTTTAAAATACATGGAATTTTAGAAGCATGTTAAGGATATTTTGAATAATGTTGTCATATCCCATGTTCAAGATGTTATAATATGTACTAATTCACAAATATAGTATAATTCTCAATCATATAAGTTATATATAGTTTAATATTATGTGATAAATTAAGAATTAATTTGTAATAAATAGGAGGGTTATTATAGTTTGTATCAAATGAAAACTTTGGTTATTTTTGGTATTAAGATTAGAAAACTCTACAGAAAGCCTTAGAGATAAGACTAGGTATATGAAAACATCCCTAAATTTTGTTTAGTCTATATTAATTGGTTATCAATAAAATATATCATGTCTAGATATTTAAAGTGGACATGATTTTGGAAGATATTTACCTCAGAGTAACAACTCTAACAAGGTGATCCAGGCATGACCCAAGGTAACCTCATACCCAAAAAAGAGCCTTACTAATCACATTGCTTGACACTCCTGGGGAGATTCTTTGGTAAATTGATAATATCATTACAAAAAATAATTAATATATCAATAAAAGAATCACATATTATATATTTTAGGAAATAGATCATGGATAACATACATTGAATCCTAGAAATTAATATTTTAGGGAAATAAATGTAATTTAAAAGTTATATCTTCAATGTCATTGGATTCCCCTTTATGGATTTAATAAATTAAAATATTCATTCCTTAGGTACAACTATCATATAAGTAATTATAGTATCATCCATTTTTATAAGATATATTAGACTTACCCTTCGTATAAGTTGTATGTAGATCACATTTCATCATCTATAACGATTATTTACCATATAATGAATAAATCATTTTATTCTGAAAATTTTTCTTCATAAAACCCTTTAAATACACTTTTGAAACCGTGTTATTTTTTTTAGATATCAAAATTTCATATCCTTTTAGAAACCAATTTACAAAACTAAAAAACAAAAAAACAAGAAATAAGGGTCTTTTTATAGAAAACAAGTAATCCTGTAAAGGTATAAAAAAATTATGGTTTCGGTAGTGGAAAAAACTATTGATGTAGTATATGTTAAAATAATGAATTTATTTTCCTTTTTGTAAAGAAATTCAAGGCATTCCATATAAAATATGTAAAAGGATACCATTGTGAAAACTATGAAATATTGAAAATGAAAAGTAAAATTCCCTATATAATACTTTTATTTTCATATAAATATATCAATAAAATAGTTTTAATAATGTGTAAATGGAATAAAAATATTTATAAATTAAATATTTAAAACATTTAAAATTGAGATTTTAAGTTGAAGTGTACCATGCCCCGATTTTGACACATCACATATTTTATTTATCATCTAGAATAATAAAAAAATATAATATATTTATTTGATTAAAAACATTTTCAATTTTATTATTCCTTTTATTTTTATTTATTTCCATGTAACATTAAATGACTAAAAATTTTAAGTATATTTTATATGTTTTGATGATATTTGGTGCATATATCCAAAATGACTTCGTTGGGATGAAATTAGAAAACAAGTCATTATTCCTTCATCTCTAAAATAATAATCATGAAATAATTATCATTTTTATGAATTAATTTATCTTTAAAAACAATCAATAATTTTTTTTATGAAAAATGAATAATGTTACAATCATGGAGATGGTAGACCACACGTACACGTGAATAAAGATTCCATTTCATAGTGATCATGATGGAATGATGGTAAGTATTATTTTATCATTATTTATTTATGATTATTATATAAATATAATATTATTTTTTAAATTATATACATATATATATATCATCCAAGTGATGGGGTGATGGAAACCACATCACATCACTTTGTGGATGTGGTAGTCTACATATATGCATAAACGACATTATTATTTTCCAACGGATGGAAAGTTAAGAAAAAATATGTTATATTATCTTTAAATAATTTTAATAATTTTATAAATAATTTATATATATTAAATCCTTCATTATAACTATCCTTGAGAGTTAGTGATGGAAATGGATTTATATTAGTTTGTCAGGCAGTGTTCCACTTTTCACACAAACAATGGTTTTGTTTACCATTTGTTGAAATATGATATGGTTATTGGTCATAAAATTTACTTAACAGTATATCATTTTATTTAAGATACTTTTGATATTATTTCAGAAAGTTTTAAGAATATTTGAAGGAGGTAGAAGAAGAAATAAAATAAAAAAATAATGGATAAAACTATACTTCTATTTCAGATAACGTCATTAGGATTATAAATAAAGAATTCCAAGGTCAGTTTCATGATCAAATTATGTAATCTATGTCATCATTAATAATTTTAGGTTTTTTATTAATTAAAATAAAATTTGTTCTATGTGTGTTGTAAATATGATTGGGGGTGTACTTTTGTATATTATGGAGGGGACACACCTAGAATTTTTAAAAAGATTTAAATATATTAGTTTCTTAGTCAGACTAAATTGAATATAAATGGACTATTTAGAATGATGAGATTATATTGGGTTGTATTATAGCCATTAAAAATAATTTATACAAGTTTTTAGGACATTTTAACCCATGTATGTTTAGTTTAATCATTAGGAAAACTAGTTTTAAACATTATTTTGTTAATATATTTTCACTATTTTTAATATTCATTATGAAAAAAAATATAGCTAAACTTATTTACTAATATTTATTATTCATATTAAAAATATTTAATCTATTTCTTCATGTTAAATCCAAAAACAATTGGAAATTTAATTTTAAATTAGTCAAGAAAAATGTGATGAAAAATGAATTTTCCGAAAAATGAATTTTAAATAAAATAACACTTCTATAGAAAATAAAATAAAAAATTGATTAAAAGGATGTTATTTATATTATTAATAACATAAATTAAATAATTTTATATTGAAACTATTCGATAAGAAGATGGAAATTTTTAAATTCTTGAAACAAAATGATTGTTTTTAATAAAAATCATCATTTTCCCTAATCATTAAAAATTAAAAATTGTATGAAAATTTGAAATAATTCTTCCTAAGATAAATTTGAAATGAATAATTTATTAAAAAAATAAGTAAATTTTTTAAAATTAAATTATATAATTTGGAGATATATTTTTTTAATAAAACCATATAATGCATGAAAACATAATTTTGGTTAGAAATATATCATTTTCCGTTTTCATATAACATTTCCTAACACTATTATCATAAATATAAAAATATAAAATTTAATTAATGAATATTAGTAATATAAGAGAATAATTTATCGTAATAATACCTATTTTATTTATTTCATTACACTTTTGGATATTGTGTCACAATTTTACCCAGAGCTCTGTAATGAAGGGATTCAAATTTCAAAACACCACTATTCAAATCCCGCATTTTAAAAAGGGATAATAAAACTCCACCTTAAAAATACAGAAAGGAAATTATGAATTTCATCTTGAATAATAGATACTAGGTTTAAAAATAGTATAACATTATTTCAAAGAAAAAATATGTACATGGAGTAAAAATATAATATCCAAACAATGAAGAAGAGAAATGGAGAACATTGATCACAATATAGTGAATGATCATGAAAAAAGTTAACAACTATAAAACTATAAACCAAAAATATTTGAAAGGAACCACCAATTCATAATAAATGAAGGTAATAAAATATCAATTTTTCAATATCTATTTCATAATGTTGAGTAATTTTTTTACCAATTAGTCTAAGAACATAAGAAACTACACTTTCTTCAAAAGTAAAATTCTATACATTAATAAATTTCAACCACAATCTTGTATATCTCCCGCAAATATGATTAGTCATGTTGATGTTTTCATACCTAAATCACTAAAACCACCTTATATTGTTTACAAATAATAATTTATGAAAGGATATTAAAATAATTCAAATCATTATAATATTAAACATTATTCACTCAAGTGTGAATTTCTATAATTGAGGTCCCATGATATGCTAGTTGGATTCCCTATGTTATCATAAAAACAATAAAAAATCCAAATTCATCTATTTATTTTATAAATCTATAAATATTATATCTTGATCGAAATTGATGTTCACATAGACAAAAATTTGTAAAAAAATCTTATTTTTCAATCTTAACGATTTGAAACATCCTCCATAACTATTTTTAAATAATAACTTAAGTAATGGATTGAAATTAATTTTTTTGAATTGGTTATGAGGATAATGATAATAAAAAAATTATCTAATTAAAGGAATATATATGTGACTCGAAGGTCCACGTCCTTTAAAGATGAATAGTGGAATGAAATCCCCTTTTCAGGATCATCCCCTACAAAAACATGATAAATTACCATATGATATTTATTAAAATGAGTAATATAGAATAGATTATTTTTAATAAATTATTAAAACTTATTCCATGGAATATAATGATAAAAAAAATATAAGTGTGTTGGGGTATATTATAATGTATATTTCATTAATGTTGAATATTATAAAATGTTAACAAGTTACTCGCTCTATATTTTTCAATTATTATTGCAAGTGAATACTCTAGAAGAGAAAATATTTTTTCATTTTATTTATGTTCTTATGTATTTTATAATGTATTTTATCCTCATAAAATAAATTTATGATTTTTTAACAAATAATTTCATTAATGAAATCAAAGTGAACATCTAAATTAAATTTTTAATGTCTTACTCTATGACATTCTTCTTTTAAATCTTTAGAAACTTAGGTTCATCCAATATTATATATGGTCATCATTAAATTATCTAACTTTATGTTCAAATATTTCATTATTATTCCTAGAAAACATGTTAATTAACCAAGTAATATCCATCGATATTGATTATCTGGGTGTATATCCTTAGGCCCACTCATTTTGCACCAGATCAAGATAGAGTAATACCCAATTCACTACTTTGATAGTTATTACACCATTTTGAATCACTTCCATGACCACTTACATATTTTAGTAACTATACATTAATGTAATTTCTATGAAAACCACACAATATTAATTCTTAACAAGCATTAGTACATTATCCAATATATAGGTATTTTATTAAATAATGTTATCTAAAAAACATTAGCTTTCCTCATCAAAATCATTGTAAACACTAATTTTATCTAATAATTATCTCTCAAGACAACTTTAATGAACCAAATTTATATATTACAAAATCTAGTTTATTTTCACTAGAATTCATTATCTTACATTCCCAGGGACTTTTTCTATACAATGTCTTTGTGAATTAGGTCACCACTCTTACATAACAATCAAATACATTATAAATTTGACACATCCACTCAATATCCATTTCACTCAAAATATAAAACTTTTATAATGTAACATATTTTATTTTCATAAGTAATTTTTTTTCTTACTAATCCTTAAACCTAATGAAAAAAATTTGAAAATTTCTTATTTTAAAAAAAATCTGAATAAGGGACGTAACATTAATCAATCCATTAGTCTAGTTAAAAACATAAAAAATGATAAATTTTTTACATTTATCATGATATTTATTGATTGTATGAAATAAATATTAAACAAAAAAAACATAAATTTTTTGCTATAATAATACCATTAAAACAAATAACATTTAAATAGAAACACTATATACGAAACATAAAGAATTATATTCTAAAACCATGTTATAAATAACTGGATATCAATTAAATCCATGTTATAAACCACAACAGTTAACTATCTCATTCATTTATAATGAGACAAGGAACACTTACCAATACATTGTGGGATCCACATTGGCCTCACCCATTGTATAAGTTATATTAGGATCACCCATTCACATAAGTGGTATTAGTCTCATCCATAATATAATATGTATTAGGCTCACACATCATTATCTATAATTCACATATACTATATCAAAAAAACATTTTATTGTTTCATATTTTTATCATTAAATCATTTAAAAACCCTTTTAATACCATATAAAAGGAATTTTAGGATATCAAAATACATTTTCCTTTTAAAAACTAAAATTCCTATAATATAGTTTTTGATGGGTTTTTCTTTGATTTATTGGGGGAATCTTGTAATGTAAAAAATAAAAAATAATGGTTTTATGGGAGAAAAGGGTTATTGATTCCATATACATTAAAATAAAATATTAATTAGGTATTTCTATAAATAGAGTAAAAAATATTTCATATAAAATATATAAAAATATTCCATTTTGAAAACATTATAACTAAAGTATAAAGATCAATAATATTTTCTTTAAAAATATTTTATCACCGTATAAATAAACTAATAAATTAATTTTATGAATATGGACATGAGATAAAGTGATTTAGAAAATAAACCTTTAAAATATGATGTTTTATGTTAAAGTGTCATTTTCCATGAATATGACTCATCTCTTAGTTTATTTAACTTCATAAAAAAATAAGATATTTAGTTTCATAAGAACCTTTTTCAATTTTATTATTCCTTTTATTTGATTTATTTCTAGTCTATATTCAATTAGTTTATAATTTTTTTGATGTTAGATATTTTGATGATATTCAACTCTTATGTCAAAAATGAATTTAGTAGTAAAAATATGGTCAAATTGGACACTATTACATCATCTACATAAAAATAATAATGAAATAATTTTCATTTTTATACATTAATTATAATTTTTAAACAACCCTTTAATGATGGTTATGAAAATTTAATTACGTTTCAATCATCAAGACGTTAGGTCGTACATGTCCATGAGTACAATTTCAATTTTCCAACAATCATTATATAAATAAATTAGTTATTATTCTATAATTATATAATAATTATTATATAATAAATATCCCATTATATTTTCAAATTAACTTATATATATCATCAATGAGATCGGGTGATGAAAAACAAACCATATCTCTTTATGGAGGTGGTAGTCAACACAAACACACAAACGACGTTAAAACTTTTCAATGGATGGAAACAAAGGAGAAAAATTTTATATTTTTAATAATTAACGTTAAATATGTCTTGAATATAAAATAAATATACATTAAACACATCATTAAAACTAGTTGTGAGAGGTAGTGATGGAAAACAAGTCACATCGATTTCTATGGCGGTAGACTACTTTACACAAAAATGATTGTTTGGTTTCTCTTTTAGTAGAATATGAGATTGATATAGGATGTTAAATTAAAAAACATAAAATTTTTAGGAAGATATTGGTTTTATTCTTTCATAATACTTTAATAGGATATAAAACTGGAATAAGAATAAATAAAATGAAAAATCGCGGTTAATAACTATAACTCCTCTTTGAACAGCAACTTTAGATTTATACAAAAACCCTTCCAAATATTGTTTTATGATCAATAAAGGTATAATAGGTATAGGGGGTATTTTTAGAATGATATTTGATTAGTTCTTGTTCCAAAAAAAAATCTTTATGTGTTTAGAGTAGAGGAGACGTGATATCCTTTTTTAAGTTGGGGAGCGGATAAACATGGAATTTTTAAAAATATTAAAATATATTAGTTATATAATTTTTTTTAAATCACCAATTTAAAAATATTAGATTATATAGGTTCTATATATGTCCATATAATATAATTTTCAGATGGTTTTAGTTCATTTTACCTCTTATCACTCTTTTGTAAGCTTTGGTAAACTTGTTTTAACCATAATAGTTGTGATAGTTATTTATTTATTTTACTATACATTATTGGATAAAATTGAGTTAAACATATAATATAATATTAATTATAATTATATAATATTTGGAATAAATTTTATAAAATTTAATTAATATAATTTTCCAATTTTAGTTCATAATTAAACCAATAAAACACGATGAAAGGTACTTTTTAAAAGAATTCCTTTTTTATATATAATTTTTTTCTACCACATTGAAGTATAATATTGTATAAAATAAACTTATTTGAATAATAAAACATATAAAAGAACTCATTTTACATTCAAAATATTGAGAAGGAAAATATAAAAGTCCAAAATCATGAAATGAAAAGGAAGTTTTTATTGGAAATTATTATTTTCACTATTCATTGAAAATTCAAAAATTTTGAAAAATTCATAAAATATTATCAAAATATAATTTTAACATGAAAAATTATAAATTCAATATAATTTTTTCATATAAAAAAATAGAAAATATGAAAATTTTTATTTTAAATAAAACTGAATAATGAATGAAAACACAATCTGGTTAGAAATAATGCTTTTTCCATTTTTCACAAAAAATACACAATATTCTTATAATGAATGTAAATATATATAATAAAATTATTTAATAATAATATAATATAATGTTTTATCATAACATTACATGGGACATTAAAACTTATCAAAATTTAATTATATAAGTGATATATAGAATAAGAGCCATGCGTTTAAAGGTAATGATGCATGATTAATGAAAGTGAAGTTGTTATATATAGGCAGTACTTGTGGACTGATCTCAGAACATATTTTTTCATGACCCACTCATAACAAAGATTCAATAATGAGGGGTGATAGATAGTGACCCCCCAAATATCACCTCTAGTAGGCCTTAGGTTGGAAACTAGCACCAAGGGTATAAAAATATCATATTATATTAGGTATTACCCTCTATGAATGATTCAACATCAGAACAAAGGATAAACAATCACCAATAAAATATAGAAGACCATGTAAAGGTAAACCAAAAACCATCCCAAAATTTAGGAATAAAGTAAACTAATTCATATAAAATTCTCCAATATTATACCAAAAAATAACAATTTATGGCAATGACTCTAGAATAGCTCCAACCCAGTTAGTAATGTTCAGCTTGGTACCCAAATCCTTCCTGGAAACCTTAAAAATATTTTATATATTTAGGATGAGCATAACATGTATACTCAGTAGGGACATATCCAAGACCTCATGTTCACTTATGAAAATATAATCCTAATGTGACTGTGAGAATATATAAGAACCAAAAAGAACCAGTATATTTTATTTAACCGAGTCCAACCTCAAAATGGCTTTATCACCAAATAACACATAAAAAATAATAATATATCTTTGTGATCATCATAAAACAAGGTTCCCCATTTTTTCTTTCAGAATGATTTTTCTCTCACACATCCCAATGTTGAATGTCCTATTCTCAGATCCATTCCACAAATACCATATCCCATCACATCACTTCACATGAAATCCCACCCTTATAAACTTGGGCTAGACATCACATAACATCACATCCTTCTAGAAGACACTTGGACAGCACATCGCATCACATCCCACAAATAGACACCTGTACCACACATCACATCACATCATGCTTGTATAAAACTCATTATCACATCACATCACATCTAACCCATAGAAACTTGGGCCACACATCACATCACATCCCACAAAGTGACACTTTAGACACACATCACATCACATCCCTCCCACAGACACTTGGTCCACATATGAAAGAACAATACATCCCTCTTATAGACAACTAGGCCACACATCATCATTGAGTAATCTCCCAAACCAAACCATATCACTATTTCTGAAGGAAGGGTGGGGGATAGGGGGTATCCATGCATCCCTATCACTACCATCCAGGATGTTGCAGAAAAATCCCAGAGCTGAACACCTTTAAAAATTGGTAAGGTTATCTAACATGGGTTGGGCACATATAAATTAACATAACAATATTATATATATATAACACCCAAATACCCAACCCATAGGTTTACATCAACTACATTAACACACACCACATCACCACCTTCTTACCATACTTAAAAATTCACAAATTCTTCCACTACTATATGTAACACCACACAACCACCACACCATCCACAGAAAATTTCACACTATCTGGTACCAGTTTCCCTTTATTTTTTATCCTTTTAAATTCATATTACACTAATGATTCATTTATTCAATTTAGTTACCCAATTACCACACTTCTATATATAGTGTATACTATTTATCAACCAACCTAGTGGATTTTTTATTATCATATTTCATCCATGGATACAAAGGAAACTATATCATCTACAGCGTAATACTACTAGTCTAACTCACACAATCACCACCATAGCACCAAACATCTACTATAATTTTCATGACACCTCATCCAACCCATTTCACCATGCCAACCTTAGATCATACATCCCAACCACATATTACAATGGGACCACCATTTAACTCTATAAACACATGTCAGACCAATATCCACTATTCCATAACCACTTCCCTCATCGCATCCATGCCAATGAACCACCACATCACATACTTGTGTACTACATAGCCCAGACGATCACTAACACCAATTTGTAACTACTCAAACCAAGTATTAAAAAAATGAATATCCGTACATAATAACATCATGAATCAACTTCCTCAATTATTCATGGGTTCTATCACATTAAATATTAAGTTTTCATGGGTATTATCACTCAAACCCTAATATAGTTCTAACCAGATTATTTTAAAAATTTATGCCCTTTAGCATTTTTGTTCATGGTACGATCTGAAAACCACATAAGAAGTTCAATCCCACATAAAAACTACATAGTTAAAAAGTATCTCAATATAAGTCATCATAATTAAGTAAATGAAATATAATAAACTCAAAATAATATTATATTAACGAATCAAAACATATGATAATTTTCCATTCCAATCAATTCTCATTTGACAAGAAAATGAATTATCTCATTGTGCCAACCCTTAATAACCACCCAATTGGAAGAAAAAAATTGCAGATATCAAATATAGAACATGAACATGCGAGAATAAGCATCCCCTACCTTAAAGAGGCTTTTCGATCTCACTGCACATTTTAGGGAAAAGATGAAATTTCCAACAACTACAACCATACCATGATATCATGATTCCACCTATACCACATCCAAGGGTTGTAGAGAAATTATTCCATACTCACCCAATCCAAAACAATATCACTATAGTGATACCCTGGAGTAAGATGAGGAGAAAATGGGGTAATGGGAAGAACTTACCATAGATCAAAAAAATAAACCAATGGAACCCTAGGATCAAGATAGGTATAAAGGGGATGGACGATCTATAAAAAAGCCTAGGTTTCTCTCGAAATCAATAGAGGGATAAAGGTAAAGGTATGATCGAATGAAGTAATAATTGTTGAGGAAACCTATTTAGAACCTTCAAAATGATCCATTCATATTTTGTAAAAATTTAATTACATTTAATCCATGGGTCCTCTTGATTTAAAAGTCGTGAACTTTATAAAATGCATTGAAATACCAAATCTTGAATTTCTACTGAAATTCTTGTCACCTCATCTCAAATCTAATGACATCATGAATTTACCTTTCACGAAGAGAATCATTTTCATGTACTCCCTACATGTCCACATATAATCCATGATATTGGTTGTATGTGAAAGATATGATCAAAAACATAATTAAATGAATCAAGTTCACATCATAAAATACCACCTACAATACTTTGATAACTCTCATTCCACCGAGCCTTGTATCCCACTTCTAAACACCTCCATCTACCCAAATGAAAATGTAACGATCCAATATAGATAAAACTATTACATTATATACCCATAGAATTATTCTCATCCTCAAGAATAAAAACCAAACCTTGTAAAATAATTGGTTCTAAACAACCATCCAACAAGATACCTCTCAATGACCATGTCACGCCTCCAATGCCACCGCCGGCCAATCATTGTCGATAGAAGTGTCCAAAAATTAGATTATGAAAACACATCACCACAAAACCAAATAATCCACCACATAACCTAAAAAATACACTTAAAAACATCACATAGTTCCACATAGAAAATTTAAATATGGGAAATTTATCATCCTCATCAATAAACTATCTGCTCATGGAGGAACTCACTCACCTACTTGTCTTTAATTGAATAGTTGTATAATGTGTCTCTATTTGGAATCCATCCCTCCACTATTAATCTTTTATGACCATTATCACAAACCACACTTCAATTAAATCATCACATCTCATAACATTGTAATAACCATACATCACACCATCCAAAATGTATCGAAAAAAAGGAAGGATAAAAGATGTTCATGGTACTGGGCATGAATCTATATATCTCAATCATATGTACTCACCTACATAATATTATTCCTCCACAATAGAAAAACCAATGGAGTAGTTCATCCATGAAAAACCTTTTCTTGATGATCCTAGATTTCTATTAGACACTCCTTGAATTCCTTTTCAACCTCGATATCCGACTCTCTCCAGTTAATGGTGTGGGATTCATCGTGAAGATACTGATGAATATGAGACATGTGGATAATGATGTGGATTATTTTTATCTATGATGTAAATTACAACTGATATGAAAACTATCCAGTATTCCCCCACACATTAAATGACCAAACATACCTGGGATAGATCTTACTCCCCCTACCAAACCTAGACTTCCCACACTAAGTAAAGACTCTCAAGAACACATGGTTTCCAAACTCATACTCTAGATGCCTCTTCCTAGGAACAGTATAGGTATTCTATTAATTATATACCACCCAAATTTTCTCATGAACCGACTAGATCTTCTTGGTTATTCTCTACAGCAAATCAAGACCAATTACCACTAATTCTCCAACCATCGTCCAACCTAATGTCGAAAAACATAGTTTCCTATAAAGTGCATCAAACATATACATGCTGATGGATGTGTGATATCTTTTTTCATAAAAAATCCTGACCAAAGTTATGTGTCATACCCATGATGCACCAAAGTTTAAGATGAATTCCCACAACAAATCTTCCAGTGTCTAAATGGTATGCTCCATCTTCTCATCAGTATGAGGTTTGAATGTAATGATGAGGAATAATTGTCATCCAAATTCATGATGAAATACCATCCTGACATGTGATTTATAATGAGGATCCTCATTAGATATTATGTTCCTCATTACCCCATTAATCCTAACCACATCATCTAAATACTTCCTTTCCAAACCATCTATAGAACTCAACTCACAGATATTTAGGTAGTGCAAATAGTTTTTCAATTGGTACACTATCACCCAAATTTCATCATATCCTCCCTATGTTCAAGGGAACCCAGTGGAAAAATCCATAGATATGTCACTCCATTTCCACTTGGGGAAATACATGGACTAAAAAACCTCAAAAAACATGTTCCTTCACTTTCGCCATCAGTTTAAGAGACATTTATCCAAAAACTCATCTATTGAATACCTCATCCTTGACCACCAAAGATATATCCTAAAGAAATGATACATCTTTTTCACACTAGGATATAATGTTAATGGTAAGTTTTTATTCACATAGATAAACTCTTCATTCATCTACAATGAGACAAAAAACCTCATTAGAAAAACACTCAGTTCTGGCCTCCTAATTACCATCCATTAGGAGCATCAACATGTCCAATACGATCATGCATAACCTATACCTATGAGTCTACCCACTGAGACTCCTCCACATGATTCGTTAAATACAATTGCACTATAATCTGATGAGTAATACATTATCAACTAATCCCCCCAATTCCATGATGTATCACTATAATTTCCCCCATTCCATTCATACCATCTATAGAATCGTGATCCATATCCTCTTTGGACTCCTGAATCAATGCATTGACAACAAAATTACCCTTACTTCCCAAAATCATAATCCTAATGAAAATTCATCCACCAAAATTATATTAGACTTATATCTTGTGGATATAAAACATACTGTATCCTCTTAGGGTCTGTAAGAACCATGAAACACACATCATTGAGGTAATGCGACCAAAATATTAGACAAAAAACAATTGTTGGAAACTCAATAACATGAGTGTATATTTATTCTCAAGGGTATGTAACTATATATAACCATAATAGATCACATCTATCTTCTTAGTAAATTCACATCCCATGCTCATATGGGATGTATCCCAAATCACCATAAATAGAACACCATATTCTACAAGCCAAATCACTAGAGCACAAACCAAGATTTTCTTACAGCATTCAATCATTTCCTAACACTGACCTTTACACATGAAAAAAGTGGTCCTTCCATTTTAATGATGTTATTGGGAAAATATTTGAGAGAAATCAAGCATGACCCTTTGATAGTATACTATGATACCAAGGAAAATGAGAACATATACTACATTCTTTGGTGTTTCAAAACGTAAAACTTCATTGGACTTCAATAGGTCAAGTGACACTAATTTTTGAGACACTACCTGTCTATGGAAACAAGACTCACACAAATATAATTCACACTTAGATATCTTATTATAAGGATAATGGTGTTAAATTAACAAAAAAAACTCAAAATCTCAAAAGGAACCCCTTTAAAATCTAGTAGACCAAGATATAATTAATAAACACAATAATAAACTAGTCTAGAAACTTAGAAAATTCATAATTCACAATCCCTATGAAGATGGATGGTGCATTCGTAACACCAAACAACAAGAATGAAAACTCGAAGTGACCATACCTACATCTGCAGGTATTATTATGGACATCCTCAAATTTCACCCTAAATTGGTGGTATCTAAACTATAGATTGATCTTATAGATCAAACATTCTCCTATAAACTAGCGGAATATATCATCGATCATTGGAGAGGGAAATGGTTCTTGACCATCACCTAATTCAACCTTTGATAGTCTATAAAAATTCATAGAGTAGTATCACCCTTCTTGGTGAACAACACCTAAACACCCAATAGAAACACACTGGGTTAGATAAAACCCTTCTACATCAGATCATCCACCTGTATCCTCATATCATGAAAATATATGGGATCCATTTTATGGGGTTCACTAAAAATCAATGATGTGACTATCTAAAACTCTATCCCAAACTAAATATCACGTTGAGAATGTAGTGGCATAAACTCTTCTAGGAAACCATTCTAGAACTCCCCCAAAACCCTAGGAACGTCAACAAAATAAGATTTAACTATATGAGCATATAAATGTAACAAAAGGGTATCCTCATTCATACCACCCAACTGAAATCATTTCTCCCCAAGGAATACCAATTTCAATCCCTCCACATCAGAAAATGAAACTCTTATCCAAAAGTTGATGATAGATGAATGCATAGAATTTAGAGAGTCAATGCCCCAGATAATATCATATTGTTTTATCTACTATAATAATAATTTTCTATTTAACAAGTTCTTCCTCACAACTAACCTACATTCCCTAAACACACCAAACAATGAAGCATGACCACTAATAGATGAAGACAACACCAAAGGAAATAGAAGCCTCTCCATGTATATTCCCAAAATATGGACCAAAGAAGGAGAAACAAAAAAGTGTGATTCTCCTTATTAAAATATATCACATACAAGGGTATATTGTTAATCATATTTTAGACAAATCCCTACACCACTGGCAATATTTCCTCTAACACATGCATATGTCCACAACTATATCCTTTGACTCCAGACTTATATCCTTCATGTCCATGTTCTAGACTCAGTTCATATGGTTGTGTAAGCTAATGAGTCTCACCTCTACTAGCTCTACCCTCTCTCATCTACTGAACTATAACCAATGGTGCCTACTACAAATACTACTATAGGGGAAACTATTGTTGCTAAAACTGGGCTTAACATACCATCAAAAACTAACATCTCTATGTGCTTAGACATTGATCTCGATGGTTCCCCTATCACCCACATATGTAGCATGATGATGGAAATCCCCCATAATGAACTTAGAAACCACTTATCCATGATGTATAGGAATGAAACATCCATGACCAGTTCCATACCAAATATAACCCTGATTGCATGAACACCCACAACCTACAACCAGAAGCTCCACTCCTAAAAATGACTCACTACCCCCTCTCCCGATTTTCAACTCTAATGGAAATAATACCATCGATTACCTCATCATTTTTCTATATCTAATAATATTCCAAGACTATAAATAGTGTGACAGTGTACTTGATCACTATGCGAAAATTCTCCTCTAGATGAATATTTCTAGACTAATCATCTTGAAAAACATTTGATGAATGGTGTAGAGTTCCTTAATTATGATCCCATGATCCTACATACTAATTCTCCCCAAATAAAGATAGAGAATATCCTACCTTCAGGATGACCTCATCATCGATGAAAAAAAGTACACATAGAACTCCCTCTATAAATCAGTCCACAATAAATCATCCTCCTTTTACTCACCCAGAAACATTGTCTACCATTGATGCATGTAAGATATAGGTTTTAATTTGATGTATAAATCTAATGAATTTTAGGTTAATTCCTTGGTTTTAGCCTAATGTGACTGCCAAATGAGTTCATGATAGTTTCATGATTATCTAGGGATTTTTCAGAGACTGAAGTATCATCTTTTTAAAAATGGAAGTTGGGAGTCATGATTAGTATAAATCATACCTCCTAGGTCCCAAGGTTGCTACTAACCATATGGGGTGTTTCAGGGCTCTGTATAAAGAATGCAATTTTATAAAACCATGCTACCAGGTCTTCATTCCCATGAAATTCACTAAAAATTATTATCATAGGAATATCATATGGTTTGTTCATGGTTTCCAAAACAGTTTTCATGAAAAATGTGAGGTACTCCCTTGGATAGTGAGGGGTGTGTGGTTGGTGAACTCTATTTCCAACATTACGTTCAAACTATGAAACCCTTAGGATTTTTTTGAAATTACCATTTTCCCCTAATTAATGTAATGTTTAACCAACCTATTTCACTTCTCATTTCTAGCATTCGAAATTTCTTTCTCCATCCTTTTAGATTTTTCAGTCCAAACCTATGATTTGATATTTTTCCTCCATCAAAAATCTTAATCAATAGATTTTCATCTCATTGGGTCTACACTAGTGAGTTATATATTCATCTTGATCCTTTCATTGATCGTCATCATAATAACATCACTAATTTGGTGTGAGCTAATATTCCCTATTTATAATATTTTCATTCATTCTTATATTTTCTTCCAATCTGGGACAGTTTAAGATCCTTAATTGGACTATTAGTATACTATGGGCATAACACAGGTGGTCTATACCATTTCCTACAAAGTCTTGTCATTTTAAATCTATTTTTTCACTATACCGCACCCCAGACCTTTTGGGAATCACTCCTGGGTTTGTTAAATTCCTCTATTAAATTATTAAAAGATCGATAGTTTTCCAAAATAGCATGATGATGTGGTTAAAGGTTTTCAACTTCAACCTAGACTGCTTGTGAGGTTTTTTTGGTATCTTGAACATGATATATCACCCCATATAGTGTGTGTGGGAAATCCCTTAATAGAGGTTTCCTTTTTAGAAAAAATTATATATTAAGAGAGGGATCTTCCCTCCTTTTTATGTTATGAAATTATTTAAATTGGATAAATGTATTTAATAGATAATGTGGTAAGGTTTTGATGAACCTCTATCTTATATAAGATTATGAAATGGGTTAATGAAATGATAAATGATATGGATGATAAGGAAATTTATAATCATTGGATCTAACCCTTGTGGTTCAAACACTTAATTACATCACATATGATTTTGATGATTCCATGGAATTTTCTACACCGTGGATCCATATTGCTTGGTATGCCTATGTAATTTCTACTCCCAATATATGGCTTGCTTAGACCATCATTGACATGATCAGTGGAAATGCTCATTGGGATCCTCCCAAGTATTTATTTAGTTTCCACGGAGATTCTCCATGGACATGAGGTGATGTATTGGTCATATTATGCCTTGAATAATTCCCAGGTAGTCCCGACACTTGGTTACCTTGAATATTACATTTAGGATTCGATAGATATTACTACTTCATGGATCTAGCCCATGGGAGTTTTACACTATATTACTCATTATAGGTCATGGTGGTTGTTATCATATATTAAAAATATCCCTTATTTCTGATTTATTATTTAAAATGATCCTTGGTAAGCAGGGTAATATCACATCTACATATATAACTTTATTTCTATTATATTTTTCACACTTATTCATATTATATACACAAAATGGATTTTTTTACACCGATGGTGGTGGCCTACTATGTGTTATATCACACACAATTTTGGACATCGTTGGGTACTCGAATATACTTCATGGATGTAAGTGGGGATGAAGGAAAGAGTCAGATTTATGATTCATTATTGATTATTCATAAGATCAGGGGATCATAATACTGAGATATGCCTCATGATGCTATCTATAGATAGTTCTTTTGGTATTTTTTATTATTAAAATATGTATTAAAATGGTTCCCTATTTCAATATATTTCAATACTTTTTTATAGTGGTATTACATGAATATTTTTTTGAATGATATTTCCCATATTGATGTTTTTAAACCTAATTTGTGGATGTTTATTTACTTTTATTCTATTATTTTCTATGATTCCACTATTTATTGATTTTATTACACTATAATGTTACAATATTATAATGAGGGTATATTCTCCCCCACTGTACCACCTTAGACCCCCACTTCTATTTTGAAGCCTCTAGTGTATATGGAGGCAATCTTGAGTCCATGTGACTTATAGGCTCAAGGAACGAATCAGTGGCTCAAGGGTTGGGTAATTGAAAACCAGTATAACAATAATTTCTTTTAAATTTTAATATAATTTTGGGAATATTATATAATAGATTTAGAGTGTTTCATAAAATGGTAATGAGTTTTCGAAAAGAGTAGCTAAACCACATATTGAAAAAAGAAAAATTCCCTAGGATGGGAAATGTTGTCTGAATTATTCTTATTATAGTTATCGTGATTTCACTATTAGGTGATGAACATGATATGTGATGTTATTAATTTTATAATTGGGTAATTGAATTTAATCCTTAGCCTAACATGGGATGGATACATGGGTTATACATCATTTTAGTAAACTTACAGGATCTATATTCCATGCATATAGAAATCCATATATGATGAATTTACTGATTACATGAAATTTATTTTCTGTTTTATGTGTTATATGACTATTATCATTTAATGTTTCATGAAGGATATTGAGAAACATAATTGTTAATTAAATTACTATCCATAACCTAAATATATTATTCTTATAAAGGCTATAACAAACACTTTATGAAGTCAATAATCACATGTTGATCCATTGAACATTAGTTGTGTAGGGTGGAACATGTTATGGTGGGGTTTAAGCTGATTCCACGTGTTAATTTATAAGGTCCATGGGCCCTTATAAATTGGTAGTGGTAATCTATTTAATTCAACCATTTAAATAAAATTGTAATATAAATATGTAATAAATTGATTTTTTATTTGGCAGTGGAATGGTCTCCACTAAATGTATTACAAATTGTAATTGACAATACTTATACTAGGACCTATGCAGTGAAATAGAGAAACTAACCCTAACCCAACCATAGTTTTGGGTAGTAGACAATGATTCCTATGTTCTTTAAGATAGTTCCTATTTCACAATCCCAACTTTAGGAGCAGGAAGATAGATGTGTCTAGTTTATTGGAAGGATTGAAACTTTTCTATGTATATGTATGTGAATTAGTTATTATAAATTTTTTAGATGTGTTAATTTTGTGTTTTTATATATATTCCACCATGATAACCTCTATTTGTATGCGAGGAGGGTGACAACGACCATGCTCCGTAAGTGATGGGACCTGATTTGTAATTAGAACCTCTAGTTGGGACCCTTTTATAACTTCCCATAATTCTTAATATGGGTTTTGATTCCTAGTTCAAAGATATTTTTCTATGATTTATGCATTAAATTTAGGGAGTCATGTAGCATTCTCCGTCTAGGGTAGAGTTGAAATGTTTCTTTTATTAGAATAATATGCTCAAATTTTTTAAGGGATTATAGTCCGTGATATTCTGATATCTAGAATGATATTATTTTATCAATATTAGATCATCTAGAGACTCCTCTATAGTGGGAGAGTGAGGATAAGAACATATTCTCTTCATGGATCAACAAAGGGTTGGTGGGATGTCCTTAACTAGGCTGGCAGGCTTCATTATATGGTTTTTAGAGATTTTCAATATATATATTATGATAGTTATTTATTGAGACTCTGATATTCTAATTAGTTAGTGAGTCTATGTGTTTGTAGTAGGTTGTAATGATCGTTATTGAGTATTCATCTGTGTTTAAGGATCATCAATGCTTCACACCAGTTTATATCACATATGAGCTATCTTAGGTGATATGATTCAAGGAAGTTATCAAATATGGTGATTGATCATGTGTGAAATTTTTTTGGTTGACTACCATAACTATAGTAGTTAATTAGGTACTAATTACTAAACATAAATTGAGGGAAGTTGGAGTCCCATAGCTGGGTAGTACATCTTCTCGACCTAGTGTTTAGGGAAAACAGATAGGAATATATGTTTGGAGACTTCTCATGAGTTGAATACCAGTCATAGTATGAGTTTTAGGAGTTCATTATTATGTCATCAAAGTGGGAGGTAAGTATATATGAGAATCGTGTTTGATATAGACATAGCTGAGTTCTAGGTCTATAATAAAATGGGACATGTAGAGTTCTTCTACAAGAAGTTTCCTATAGTATCTAGTGAGATGGGTTCGATGCTGAATTTTTGTTTAGGGTAGGGTTTCACATCTCTTCTTCATAATGAGAGATTGAGTAATTTTGGTTATTCAGGTCAAGGAGGTGGTTGTGGTCAAGTATCCATACACCATTTGAATAGTAATAGTATAGTGGCACAACTCGTTATATTTAGGATATTTCCTAGGGTCCCAGTTTATTTCAGATATATTAGGTACAGCCGATACCTAAGGAGAAGAGTTCCAGACTTTCTATGGTGACTTCTACAATATTAGAATCTCTTACTCATGTATATTCCTTATTTAATATATATTCTTTACATAATTTCATATTTTTACATGTGGTGTAGAGTCTTGGTCTCAATGCTTAGTTTTCTGATAGAGTTATGACACTAAACACTCCATTATGGATTTAGTTGGAGAATATACACTAGTTTAGAGATAACATCCTAGATATAGAAATATATTACTTTTTATAAAATCTCATAAACCTCAAGATGACTATGATGAATGTAATTATTAGTATAGATAGTTTTTTTTTACCAAGATGATCTCGATTTCTATCCCCAAAGGGTTTCCTTCACATCACCATAGGGTGGTAGGTATATTTATAGAGGTGACTGGGATGTCTAGGAAGGTTGAACTAGACCAAAACATTAAAGGAAAAATGGCGTGATGGACCATATTTCAAGTCTATATCAAGATGACCAAGAAATGTGTCAGGAATAATTACCTTCAGCAGTGGATCATTTCACGAATGTATTCCTGTATGAAATTTATATTTTACCTCTTAAGTATGAGGTGGTTTTTTCTTTCAATCTAATTCTTGGAGTTGCACTGGTATCTATTTCTACTTATAATAGGGCTACTACTAAGCTACAATAGTTCATGAAACAACTAAAGGACTTAGGAGAAAAGTGGTTTACATGACCCGATACTTCTCCATGGTTTTATCCATTTCCTTTCTCTAAGAAGGAGGACTAAAACCTCAACATATATTTGGATTAAATAAACTTGAAGTAGTTTAAGGTTACGAACTTGTATCCTTTTCCTTAGATAGATGGTATCCTTGAACATCTCTGAGGAGATCGAGTGTTCTCCAAAATTGATTTGAGGTTAGGTTATTATTTAATATGTGTCAGACTAATAGATATACATCATACAATGTTCTATAGTCGGTATATATTTTATGAGTATTTTGTTATGCTGATCGGTATCACAAATGGTCCAATATCCTTCACAAAATTTATGAATTTGGTTTTCCACCCATATTTGGATTCTTTCATGGTGTTTTTGATTGACGGAAAAATGGGATACTCTCATACTCGATAGGACCATTCCAAACATAATGAAATCATTCTGAATACACTAGAAGAGCATTTATTGAATGAAATTCTTAGAAAATATTAGTTTTCGATAGTTAAAGGAAACTTAGTTGGTAACATCATATCAGAGACAGAAGTATATGTAGACCCTGAGAAGGTGAGCATTGTGGTTTCATGGGAGTATCCTAATCATGTATTTGATGTTCAGAGTTCCTTAGGATAGACCAATTACTACAAATGATTCTTATATGAATTTTTAAATTCATCAATTCCTCATATGGTAATGACCAATAAGGAAGTAAAATTTGTATGGTTTGAAACATGTGAAATGATTTTTAGGAGCATAAGCACATTTTTTACTTCAACACAAATCATGAGTTTTCCAGAGCCTATCAGAAGTTATACAGTTTACTAAAATGAATCAGAATGGTATCATTCCTATTGTAAGGGATATATTCTTAGTCTATGGGACTTTAAATTTGAGACCTCATAAGAAGAATTACCTGATGCACAATCTTGATTCAATTGCGGTAGTATGAAAATTCTCTTGTTGGAGGAAAAAACATATTGGGATAGCATGTTGTGGTGTTAATAGACCACCAAAGACTCATGTACATATTCACAAAAGATGACATAAACCTTTGATAGAGAAGGCAGTTTGAGTATCTCTTTTCATTAAATGTTGAGTTGTCCTGTATTCCTAGTAATGGAAATATTATAGTAGATTCCCTAAATCTAAGGACTTAGACACATGTTGTCCATGAGTTAGTAGTTAATTGATGTTATGGATTTGTTCTCTAAGAATACATTTTAGGTGAGGGATAGCTTTTGGAAAACTTTTCTCTCATCAGTGTCAATGAATTATACTCTTTTGTATAGGGTGAGGGCGTACCATCTATCATATTTTAAGGAAATAGTATTATTGGATAATATAGAATATGAGCACCCGTATCCTGGATAGACCATTCGAAAGGATCAGATTAAATACATACATGGTCACTTTTGGGTTAAAATAGACAAACCTAAGGAGTTGATGCAAGATTTTCATGTCTTAGTTTGGGAATTACATCCCAGTGCAACCTAGATTTATCAGGATGTGAGACACCAGTATTGGTGTCTTGGTATCAAAAATGAGGTAACTATTTTTTTCATAAGGTGTTCCACCTATCAATAGGTAAATGAGGAACACCATTAACCAGTTGGTCTCTTATAATAGTTACCCATTCCCAAATGGAAATGGGATGATGTTGTGATGGATTTCGTGACATGTTTTTTGAGGTCACCTCAAGAAAGTGATAAGGTATTGGTTGTTATAGATAGGCTCAAGAAGTTCGACCCTTTCCTGTAGATCTAGGATACCTCCTTGGTAGATGAGCTATAAAGAATTTATATATGTGTGATTTCTCACGTTCACATGGTTCCTCAAACCATCATATCATATAGAGAATATAGGTATACATATCAATTTTAGCAAGGAATATATTGGTAATTGGGTACTAGGGTGATTTTGGGAATGGAATACCACCATCAAACTGATGTCCAATTTGAGTAAACTATACAGGTCTTAAAGAAAATTCTCAGTGAATAAATACTTGATGTTGGGACTCTTGGGAGAGTCTTATACCCCAATTGTAATTCACCTATAAAAATATATATTAGGATAATATTCAGATAGAACCTTACAAGGATTTTTTTAGTAAGCCATGCCGATCACCTATATTCCAGTTAGAGTAAAAAGAGGCAGGTCTTATATGACTGCTTCTCATGCAGGAGACTTTGGAGAATGTCGATTTGATAAAAATCATATGTTTTCTGCATAGTGTAAACATAAATCATAATCCAATCACCATTGATGACCTCTAGGGTTTGAGGTTGGGAATTGAAAATTTTTCTCATATCTCACTTAGAATGTGGCATATATGAATTCAGAGACATGGTGAGAATTCACCATGATATGTCAGGCCATTTGAGATTTTGAATAAATTTGGTCCAATATCCTATTAGTTATAGCTACCTCATAGGTACAGAGATATGCATGGAATATTCCATGTATCTCAACAATGTCATTATCACTCAGACCAATCCCATACTCTTTATCCAGATGAGGATGACTTATAGGTGGATGTGTCTTTTAAGTAGAATCCTATATGTATCATTTATCAAAGCACAAAATTTACCAAATCCATGTTAGTTCATTTAGTTTAGTTACTATGGTAGCACATCTGTGTGTTGGATAAGACCTATTAGAGTGATAAAGATGAGCATGCTTAGTGGTGGGAGCTCTTTTTATATGATTTACCAAAACTATAATAGAAAATTAGGGATGAGTAATCCTAATTTGGGTAGATTTTAAGATCCCAAGTTTTTCCTTGAGGCACATATCTTCCAAATTTTAGTTAAATTCCTTTATATTGGAATAATTTGAGTGTCTAATGAGGTCACTAGGGTTTCATGGGTATCCAAATATTCATCAAATCTTAGAGGATCAGGGTTTTTTTGAAAAATCTACTGGGTCTCATGGTTAGTAGAAATAGTGTATCTTAGGATGAATTGTTCCTACTAACCATGTTTGGTAGTCCAAGGCTCTTTCTAGGGTATCATAGTTTGATGAAATCATGTAGCCATGGTTGAACACCTGTTCAAGCTCTATGAAATTTTTAGTAGAGTAAAATCACATAATATGTGCATAGTTTCCCATTCCATGTGAATAAACTATGAGGGTTATTCCCTTGGAAAGTGAAGGGGCCAAGATTGGTGCACAGTTTTTCCAACTTCGTGGACAAAAACTACAACCCTAGGGTTTTGGGTAAAATTACCATTTTACCTTATTGAATTAAATTTTTAGCCCAAATTTTTCTCTTCTCATTTCCAGCCTATAGAAGGCCCCCTCCCTCATTTTATATCTTTGATTCCTAACAGAGGATTTCACATGATTCCTCCATCTAATATTCGATTCAAAAACCATTCATATCATTTTCTCCATGTCAGTGATTTTTCTATTCCTTGGGATCCTTTATTTGTTTTTCCTCATATTACCAGTTATATTTTTGTGAAATCTAATATTACCTTTTTTTCCTCCATTCTTTCATTTTTATCTAATTAGGTTCGAGTTAAGAGTTATTACTAGATGAGTGTTATACCAAAGGCATAAGGTATGTGGTTTATACCTTTACCCAAAATTCAAGTTGATTATAGCTAGTTTTATTTATTCTAAAATCTTAAACATCACATCATTACTCCTAAATTAACTAGAAGCCCTGATTAAATTTTTGAAGCCTAGATAGGTTACCTTCATAGAACAATGATGTTGTTGGATTGGTTCAACCTCAACCTAGACCACCAGTGAAGTTTGACTATGTATCTACCCCATTATATACCACCGAATTGGGTGTCTATGATATCAGATTTGGTATAGGGAGGATTTTTAATTAAAACGATATTTTGTGAGAGGGATATGTGCTCCTCTAACATTCTATGAAATGATATAAAATGGATTAATGTATTAAATGGAAAATATGGTTCGGTTCGGACGAACTCATTATTATATATGATTATGAACTATGTTATTAAAATGAAGAATGATTTAGATGCAAATGAAATTTATTCTCCTTAGATTCAGCCTATTCTGGTCTAAAAATAGATTACATAGAATAGGACATTGATGATTTCATGTATATTTCTACTTCATGGACCCGAATTACTTTGAAATTCTAGGATATTTATACTCCTAGGATCTGAACTACTTAGAACTACTTTGACATGATCCATGGACATTCTCCATGGGATCCTCCAAATAAATTACAAAGATTCTATGAAGATTTTCCATAGAATTGAATTGATTACTTGTTTACTTTAAACCTTATATCCAGACCTTTTAGGCCTAATAATTCATTACACGGTATAGTTCATTGAGGATTACATAGAAATTATAACTCATTGGATTCATCCCAGGTAGGTTTATCATTTGATTACTCAGTATAGGATACAATGTATGTTTATCATGGTTTACAGATATCCCTTTTTTGACTAGTTATTTTCATTGAGCCTTAGTAGGAAGGATAGCATCACATTTACATGCATAAAATTATTTTTGTTATATATTTCACACCTATTCAGCTTATATACACATAGTATAGTTTTTATAGACACCGGTGGGGGTGTACTACTAATTGTTATCTCACAACCTATTTAGGTCACCTTTTGGTACCTATAATGTCTTTATGGAAAAAGGTATGGATCGTAGAAAGAACCTTCTTTATGATGCTTGATTGATTGTATATAAGAGTAGGGGAGGACATGACCTATTTATGAATCATGTTGATATTTGAAGATATATATTTTTGGTCTTTTCATACCATTCATACATGTATTGTATTGGTTTCATATCATAGTGTATTTCCTACCATTTTTATAGATACATGACATACATCATTTTTTATATTCTATTTCTCATGTATTTTTATATTACTCATTCTGTATAGAAGTATATTTACTAAAGTTCAATTATTTGATATGATTCTTAAAGTGACTGATGTGATTACACTATTGTGATACACTCTGATTATGAGTTTATAGTCTCCCTAATGTACCACCTTAAATCCTCACTACTAGCCAGAGGACTTGGGAATACGAAGAGTTGATCTTGAGGCCATGTCCCCACTGAATCTGAAAAATGTTCAATGTATTATGAGTTAGGACCTTATAATGCACAACTCCTAGCTTCTTTCTAACTGATAGCAGAACCCAGAACTCATCTCATGCTCGGATCAGACCAAAAGTGATCTTGATTTCCTCGAATCAGTTCTCTATTTATTAATTAGATATTCTTCGATAAAATTAACCCAAATTCTATTACTAAAAGGAATTCAGTGCTCACTTACATTCCTCATATTCTTATATGAGGAAAATCCTATGCTGATCAATTAGATTTTCATGATAATATTCTTTTTCATGAACGATATACAGATGATGAATGTGATCCATTCATGAGAAACTAGGAGAACAACCTAAGCCCTATTGTACAGAATTTTATCGAATATTATTTAATTTATTTTTTAATTTTCCCACAACATCAAATTTTAGTCATAAAAACATAAAATCATGATTCGTGTAACTCTCCTAGGTCTCTACCCTATAAATAGGTCCACCATACTTGTATTCTAAATGAGCTCAGAGTCTATTCACTGGATCACAGAGTACCATAAAATTTTCATTACCTTTCTAGTCTCCCTAGAATATGTCATTCATCAAGAATAAATAGCACTAATTCCCTAACAACATATGAAAACAACACATTTCCTGACTAAGAAAACCATCCTATATGTCAACCAAAACATTCATAAAACTCTATTGCGACCCACTCCAGCTAAATATACCACAAATTTAAAGACATGTATTTTTTCATGTAAATTGTTTTCAATTATATGGAATTGTTACGAGTTAGAAAAAATTGATGGCGCATCATTATGAGGCTCGGTGTGGCTAGAATGAATTTATGAACTATTTTTTGGGTATGTTCAGTGAATGCATGAGCGGCATTTTGTAACTTTTGAACCGAAGCTCGGAATTAAAAACTGAGGACACCATTGAACTCGCGGCACTGATATTTACTTAAGGTGACCTTTACCTCGACTGCGGTCGGTCGAGGGTGGAAGTTAGTTTTTCAGTTTCTCATGGGAGAAGAAAAATAAAATAAATAACATTTTTTTAAACCTCCATTTTGAATTGTGGAGGTGGGGACCACATGAGGGTGGTCATGAATTTAAGGCTAGGAATTAAATGCCTGGTTACACAAATTATGTAACAACAACTCTCTTTAATTAAAAGGGTTCATTAAATCTAAATTAATGAAACAACTTGTTAATTAAAAGTTATTTTATTAACTCTTCTTGAGAGAATTGAGGGTTGTTTATCCATTGGAGAAATGAAGAGGAGAGCTTTGAATGAAGATCCTCCAATAATAAAGATCCTCCAATGAACAACCACCCCAAAAAAACGAGGACGACGCTTGATCCTAGATTGGAAGTGTCTTGCTGGAGCAACGAATGTTGATGTCACCATCATCGTCTTCCTCCTCACAACACCTCCAAAAATGATCGAGGTAGCGGTGCATTTTTATGATTTTTCTTCGTAGCTTCCCATTGATTCCATCCTCTTGAACTGTCTGCTGTCAGTCTAACACGGAGGGTGTAGTCCAAAAAAACATGGCTTGATGCCTCCGCACCTTTTATGTTGACGTGTTCTTCGCAGGCCATGATGATGGTGGTGGCACACCCGCACTGCCAAAGGAGACCGTGACCCGTCGGCCGCAGAAGTGAAAGGTGGCGGCTGACACCTGCCCGGTTTCATGGAACTGGGGTGGCGCATCTGCACCGCTAGTAGCGAAGGAGGACACAGCCAATCGGCAACGGTAGTGTGAGGACAGCAGCCAAAAATTGGCCGGCCACATGGAGATTGGGAGGCGCGTGCCCGCGCCTCCAGTTGAGTAGGAGGTTGCGGCCCATCAGTCGCGGTGGAGCAGGGCGGTGGCTGGCATGCCAGCCAGTCGCGTGGTGAAGCGGCAGTGCGTGTCTGTGCCATCGGAGCAGGAGAGTGTCACCTATTGGCTGCGACGGGGGTCGAAGGCCGGTCGACATCCATCTAGAAGTGGAAGGACAATGACGTCATCGCACCACTTGGACGTGGATCGGTCGGTCGTGTCACATTGAGTGGGACCCCTCCGGCGAGTCCCGCATGCCATCAAGGCAAAACGAACGGTTCGTTGTGGAGAGAATCCCCTCACAGGTGTTATCTAGGGTGGACCCTATCACGGTAGACCACCCAGTCGAGTAGGCCGCTCCACAGTGAGTCATGCCTAGTGGGCCGCAATGCAGCGGGCTGCCCCCTTCACAGGCTAGGCCGGACTGCGGCTGAGCGGGTCGGGCCCGCCACTGCCCGGCCCATCCGGGCTGGACCCAAACTGGGTTAGGTTGACCCTAACCGGGTTGGGTCGTCCCAGGCTGGGTTGGACCAAGTCGGTCCGACCAGGTTGGACCAGACTCGGGCCCATCTGGACCCAGATACGCCTTTTTGACCATATCTTGAGAACCAGAGGTCCGTTTGACAAACCATCTGTGGAAATAGGATCCTTGGATCAAGATAGCCCTTTTGGAATACTCCACTTGAGTTTTAGATAAAGTTGGAGAACATCCGGGTTTAATTGAAACAGAATCCATCCAGGCTCTTGAAACGGAAACACTAAATACTTACAGACCGTGCATCTGATTGATGCTTCATCTGTCACGTTGGGTCCCTTATGATGTGGTGGACCTTTGGGATATTCTTCGTTGTACTTCATGGTAGTTGAAGTATATATTGGTGGATTGAGAAGCAGAACCTCCCAAAATCAAGTGTGTTTAGTGCGAGAACCCTATGGATAGTTTTACTTGAAAAATCTTTAGATCCTGTGTGGGTCATCTCCAGATCTTGTGTGGGTAATCTCTAGATCCAGTGTGGGTCATATTTAAATCATGTGTGGGTTAGTGCTCAGTGATCCTATGTGGGTCAGCGCATAGTGATCCTGTGTGGGTCATCTCCAGATCCGGTGTGGGTCATCTCCAGATCCTGTGTGGGTCATCTCCAGATCATGTGTGGGTTATCTTCGGATCCTGTGTGGGTCAGCGCTCAGAGATCCTGTGTGGGTTATTGCTCAGCGATCCTGTGTGGGTCAGCACATATCGATCCAGTGTGGGTCAGCACTCAGCGATCCTGTGTGGGTCAGCACATACTGATCATGTGTGGGTCATCTTTGATTCTAGGTGGGTCAACAGCAAATCTTGTCAACGAAGTAAGATGATCTAGCAATACAGTTAATCATCTATTCTTCTGTACTTAAGTTATACCTGGTGTGATCTGATTCTTTAACTTTGTGCTATTCTTCTATGTGGTGATACCATTGTGGTAATCTTCTATGTGGTGTTACATTTTTGGTACTTAACTTTATGGTGTTACCTTCATTGTATTATTTACTTCATGGAACAGTTGTGCTTTGGTCTAATGAGTTGGGCCTTGTGTTTCCTCATAAATGAGATTGCTATACCTGATAACTTAGGTATATGTATGGGCATATACCTAAGTAGGTTTGACTGTTGTTTTCATGATTTGTGGATTATCCTTTGTGGATTTTGAGAGAGCTTTGGGGGTCTCGGGATCCCTACTGAGTATCGTTATACTAACCCCTACACGAGCTACGCTCGCACCTTGTCGTGTCTTGTGCAGACGACGGACAGCGTTGATTGAGGATGAGGGTACCAGGACTGGAGGCTGCTTGGAGGTGGACCTTATACAAGGCGTACTACAGAGATGATCGTTCAAGTGTTGTACCTACCTTTGAGGTAAGATCCTTGGTGGGTGTTCACAGGAGTTGTTTTTATTTTTACTTGTACTTTCCAGTTTTACTTGTACTTTCCAATTGGGCTTGTATTCTTCCCCCCCCCCCCACTTATTGTACACACACTTTTTACAGTACAGTTTACCTTGTGTTTGTATCTTGTTGTGTGCTTTGTTATGTGAGTTTGTAGGTTATAAAGGCAATTCCTTCCTGGTTTTAAGGATAAGCCTTTTTGGTGCTAGTCGTCATCCCCTGGCCAATAGATGGTCGACTTGGAGTAGTCACGGCATGGGGCTCGTGGGATGGGTCATGGAAACTACAAAGAGAGAAAATGATAACCCCCTGAATCATGCATCCAGTAGGCCCCAGGATAGAGACTTGAACCAAGGGTATAAAAAATCCCATTATATGGGATGAATTAACATATATAAGCAAAACATGATTGGGAGATATGTAAAACAATCATCAAAAAAATCTAGTAGACCATATAAAGGTAAACCAAATACCATCCCACAATGCATGAATAAAGTAAAAATGATACATATAAATTTTTACAAAAATATTCCTAAAATATAAATCTATTGAAGAAACTCAACATCATCTCCAACCAATCTAGTTATGCCTGACTAGGTCCCCAATTTCTTACTAGAAACCAAAAAATATAGTTTATGTACGTATCGTGAGCAGTATAGGTATACTTAGTAGGGACATATCCATGGCCTTAAGAGCACATGTAAAAAGAGAAATATAATGTTCCAGTGAAAATGGTATAACCAATAAAGACATATATAGTAAATCTAAGATAACCCAGCCCTACCATGCATTTCTCGCTAAATAAACCAAAAATATATATTATATGGAAAAAATAATATAAAAAAATTACCCCACTCCGATTTCCACACTAATTTTCTAATCTTATATCTCTTATTCCTATCCCTAAAAAACATACCATGTCACATCAAAATACATCACATCACATCCTACTTAAAGGAACATGGGTAGCACATCACATTCTTCCCATAGACAAATCGGCTATACATTACATTGCATATCACTGAAAGATACTTGGGCAACATATCACATCAAATGATGCCCTTTGAAACCTGGTACACACATCACATCACATCCAACCCATAGATTCTAGTCCACACATCATATCATATCCCACACCAAACACCTAGTCCACATATCACATCACATCCCACCTGCAAACAATTGTGCCACACATCACATCCTACCTGCATATACCTATGCCACACATCTCCAATAGGTAATCTGCAACACCAACCCATATAACTACTGCTAAATGAAGAATAGGTGAATGGGTGAATCAACTAATCTATATCACTAAATAATCTATTTTGGGGAATAAACAGCAAAATCTATACATATTAACATTGGTATTTGTATCCAACTAGGCTGGGGAATGTATAAAATAACATAAATAAACATGATATATTGATAAAACATATAGAACCAACATATGGTTTCACATCTACTACACTAGAACACACAACATAATGACCACCACACCTTATATTAACTATTGTAACTACTACCACACCTATTTGAAACACCACAGAACCACCACACAAGCAACGCAACATTTTTCACTTTTATTTATAGGTGTAAAAAAAATTCATTAGAAATTTCATTTAACATTACACTAATCATTCATTGATTCAATTCAATTATCCAATTACCAAATATTTTTTTCTATTCCATTTCATTTCTATCAACCTCTTTTGTTTTTTATCATCATAGTTTATCCCAGAGCTAACTGGGAAACTATCTCAACCATGCCATACTACAACATTTGTAACTCCCACAAACACTACCACAAAAATAGAAACACACCTTTATCATCATGTCACACCACAAAATCTATTTCACCATGTTAAACTCACATTGTAAATCCCAACCACATTTTACAACATACCCACTTTTTAATAAAATCAACACATGTCACAATAATATCCATTTTTCCACAATTACTTCCCACATCTCATCCATTCCAACCAACCATCACATTACTACCTCATATATAGTAATTCCCATACAATCACTACAACCACTTCACAACATCCCAAAACACATAGGACAACACAATAATCCCATATTTACAGAATAACATCACATACCTACTTCCAAAATATTTCAAGGGATTCATGACATTTAATTTTTAGTTAGCATGGTTATTATCCAAAAAAACATGATCCATAGGAAACTAGTTAATTATACATATATATATATATATATATATTCTTTAGCCTTTTTATATAGGGGATAATCACACGATACACAACAATGGGAATCATTTAACAACAACTGTAGAGAAAATAATTCTCTCAACAATCGACTTCTTCAAAAAGTAAATAACATTTCATAAACTCATTAAAAACATATATCAAAGAATAAAAACATGTGATAACTCCCATTTATAGTAAATTATCAATTTATAATCCTTTTAATTATATCATTATGTTGACCCTTTCTATCTTCTAGAAATAATAAAAAACAATCCATATTTGAAAAATAGAACATGAACATGTGAGCACGGGGATACCCTAACTTAAAGAATGTTTATAATATCATTGTGTAACGTAGAGTGGTGAAGAAATACCCCACAACACAAACCACACTAGGAGTTCATTGATCAACTTTCATCACATCAATGGGGTTTCAAAACATAGCCCATACTCGCCCCAAGTGAAAACTACATCACTATAGTGATACCCCAAATAAAGAATAAGGAGAAACCTTGGGGTAAAAGGAATTATTAACATGTATAAAACAATAAACAATATGAAACTGTGGATCATAAAAAAGTGAAAGGTATGGGAGGATCTCCAAAAAAACACCTAGATTCCACCCATAAATGAGAGAGATAGAGAGAGGTACAACTGAATAAAATAAAAATTTCTGAGAATTCATATTTAGAACATGTTACACAATACATTCATGTCATGTAAACATTTCCTGAACTATAATTTATGAGGTTACATGGTTTACAAAATGATAACCATATACAATTCATGAAAATCCCATATCTTTAGCTTATACCAAAATTCACTTTTCCTCATCTTGAAATTATTGAATGTCCTAAATTCAGCTTTCACGACATGTATCCATTTCAAAAACTACCCCTTATCCAAATATATGATGCGATATCATATAGTTATACATGTCGTGAACTGAAAAATCATGACATGAATCTAGTTGATGTCTTGAACCTCGACCTGCAATACTCATGTAGTTTTAGCTCTACTGACACATCTAGACTTCCTTCAAATGCCTCCAACTTCCCAAATATAAATGTAATGAGTTAGGATGGCACTTACCTTTACATGTTTCCTATATGGATTGATCAAAAAATTGAGAATAAGTATAATGTTAATATAAAATTATCATGATTTGGGGTTTTCTCGTTATTATTGATATTTTTCGAATCTAAATCCAGAAGATAATCTGTGCATTAGAGGTGCATATTAACCAAGAGATAATAATAAAATGTATTCTATTATTTTTTTTATTATATTAACTAGGATTATTCATGAATATTTCCATAGTGGGGTTATACTAAAGTTTATTTATATATTAGTAACAATTCATGAATGAATTAATATATAGGAATCATTTTATCTTATTACTATTGCATACATTTCTATATCACCAAGCATGGATTTAATAGTATTATATGATTTAATGGAAGTTATAATATGAAATAAGCGCTAGTGTGAGGTCTTAATTATATTAATAACAAGATTATCAGTAAAGGCACATGCATACCAAAACAATTCAATCATGGGTTAGTAACCCAACCCATACTGCTTAAAAATATTAAAATAAAAGTAAACTACATGGTTAAGACATGGTATGAAAAGTATTTTTACTAATTGTGAATTAGGATATTACAAAATGAGAGTCTGAAAATTAGAATCCATGCATGTCATCTTACAAGGAAGTGATACAATAATTTATTTATTCCTTCCATCAATTTTGGATGTGTTCAAAATCTTCCAACATTATCTCCATGGGAATAATTTCTTAATATATTCATTTATTTATCTAGGGACACAATCCATTCATTGAGTTAAAAAGAAGAGAGTCATTACACAACCATTGTTCCGCCTCTTGTTGTACCACCATAGCTACTAATGGAGAAATTTGTGCCTGAATTTTTCTGATCAATACACTATCATTGCAGCTAATTGTACTTATTTGGATACTCTATACTAAGAATTTCATGAAGGTATCATATGACCAGTGTATCCATAATAGCCTCCCAGTAATTCAAAAATCCATTATCCTTATCTTATTTTGACATGTTTAAATAAAAAATATAGTTATAAAATGGTTGATGATATAGTGTAGAAGATCCTCCCTTTATCTATCTAAATTGTATGTGATTGAATGCATGTTTTCATCATATAAAAGTTTTAAATGTAGCTCTGTGAATGTTGAAAAGGGGGAATGATGTGGTACTTAAAAAGTATGAGATTAGAAACAAATGTTAGACCACCCCATTCCTATCCTACCTCAAACACATGAACTCATCAATGAACTACATAATTCAAAAACCCAAAAAGAACCAAAAAATCCTTCATTAAAGTCATGAGAACATTATAAACAATCACATCACTCTGGATCACCAATTGTATGTCATTAAAATATATTGAAAATAATTTTATGATTAAAAAATTATGTTGTAAAACAAAAACATTCATTATAGAGAAGAGCGATGGAAATAGAATGACATCAATATTTCAAGAAAGAAATTCAGAACCACATCAAGGGACCCACATACTTACAAATATCTAATATGGGAAGGAAGGACTGAATACTAGCATGTAATTAACCAATTCTTTCTCTCCAAGTGCATCTATTACCCAATAATTTGTGAAAAAACAAATTCAGAGATTATATAATGTTCAAATTCTACCCTATAAAACATCCTATCAATTATACATACATACTAATATATAGTTATTTTCTTATTGAGATACCTTCCAAAGGAACACCTCTCTTTTCACTCAATCCAGGGGTAGAATTACTCCTTATAGACCTCCTTAATAACTTAGGTGTAATTCTTAATCTTAATGGAATCCTCCAACTCCTCTTCATACGAGGATGAGGAGGAATTATTATCATCCAATGATGAGGATAAATACTCATGAACTTTTTTCTGAGGAGAGATCACCGATTTTTTCAATTGAATACCTGAGGATCAGGTTAAAAAATTTCTCTCCGACATAGAGTAATATATATGTTTTCAGGTCCTATTGAGGGCAGAGTAATAAATCCATCCGAATCAAAAATTGGATTCTTACCTTTTTTAGAACTCTAGTGTTGGTAGGCATATTTAATTTGGACAAATTGATCAAGTGCATCTTGGTTTGAATCACTAGAGTCATACTGAGTCTCATGTTTCAATTTCCCAATAGTAGGTGAAACTTAAGAGGTAACAAAAGTGGGTTGAGCGTTATTAAAATAATCCACAAAGTAAGATAAGGTATGAAAAATTTGAATCAAAGTCTAGGATTGTGTAGAATTACTATCCACGTTCTTATTTAATGTGAGCCTCATTAGATTCACCTTATCCATAACCTTAGGTATTAGTTGATAAATACCCATCCACATAGTCTTCTATAGAGTTTTGGTATCAGTAGGTCCAGCAAGGGCCATGGGTCTTCTATAGTTCATGTAATCATGATCCTTAAATTCTTTAGGAAGTAATTTCTATTTACCATTTCCCACCCATAATGAATTCTTATGGGTGAAAGAGAAAATAATTGTTCATTTTTAATGATGGTATTTGGAATAATTTCCAATTTTGTGACAGTTTTGATAGTAGAATGGAAGATTTTCATAAGTTACCTCTTAGTAAATCCAGAATCACCAGATTGAATCTAAACATTGTAAAGAAGAGGTGGATATATTTTAATTTCATTGAAAACCCTCACAATTGAGGGTCTTGAAATATTTTTTGTATCATAGTACAATTTAAGAGGATGGAAAATTAATTTAGTAATTGTAAAAAGGGACGCTTGTTTGAATAGATGAAGTATAAGTTCAAAGAATTCTAACCAGATTAGAGTGATGGGAGGTTCAATGTTTGGATTGAAATCTAGGGTCCATTTAATGGTTTTTATACGGAATCCCCCAAATACCCATAAACTTATCATATAGATATTATATTAATAATTTTTTAAAGAATTATGAAAGAACACATTTGATGAGTTTATCAAGACAATGTGAAAAACTAATAAACCCAATAACTTCAAGTGTTTTATTAAGTAGTTAAAAAGGGCTTATGCATGAAATTTTTTCCAATTAGAACAAACCACATATTCGAGGAGAAGATGTATACCTCATTTATAGAATTTTTTTTCTGACTAACCTTGATGTTGAAATATTCTTAATTAAATGCAAGGATCTAAAAGTATATGGAATAGTTTATTTGTAGACTAAACAAAACTGAGTTCTCTTAGTGTATCAAGAACAAAGAACCTTTGGTGGACCTAGGGTTATAGTAAGGAGTTCGATAGTATGTCAAGAGATCACATGAACCATAATGTGTTTATGAAAGAATATAGTTTATTAGATCATGTAAATAAAATATTATTGAATGAAACAAATCTTATAACCTCTACTATTTCTAAATCGATACCCTCATCAATGGTTTATTTATACTATACTCATTTTCTTATATTTTATCATTATTAATTGTTAGATTTTTTTCATCATAGCGCATGAACTTTTCTTCCCCATTTTGTTACATTCTATATCCACACAATCCCAACACATATAAAGAACATAAATATTATTACCCATTCCGCATAATTGAACTATAATTTTTATTTTTATGAATCATATTCTTTAGGAAATGACCATAGAAACATTCAGTTAATGTGGTAAAACATCTATTAGACTTATAATTTACTATATATCCATAATTATAGATCTATAAAATCATACAATGTGGATAATTTTTCCATATCAGAGGAAATTTTCTTTATTCTATTGGTAGTATGGTTTGTAATTAATTGTTTTCTTAGTAGTACGAGGAATGGTTGAGTCCAAATATGGGTTTCCCTTTTCATTACCTTTCAATTATTATCAATAGACTAAAAGGGGAATCAAAATACATTGGATATGAAGTGTATTAATATTATAATCTTTCATTTCCTCAAGACTATATTCTCCATTTCCCCAAAAAAATCATAGAGTTATCATTTTATGATTTTAAAAATTAGAATTAGTTTTTATAGTCAATGTGATAGAGTATTTATGAGTTTTTGAATATAGTGGGATATTGAAGTATTATTTTGAAGAAAATTATTAATGAAATTATATATATTTAATGGGAGTATGGTAAAATTCATTTTATTTTACTAGGTCTATCATATCCTCTTATCCTATGTGTTTAAAATTTTATTTTCTTCTAGTATTGAATTTTGTATTTTCAATCATGATATAATAATAAAGGCACTTATCCTTATTTGAGACACACAATTTCAGGTAGATAAATTTTAAAATTATATCAAGTAAAAATAAGGAATAAAGGATTGACTCTACTTATGTAGTATGAAAAATAGAGGCTGCATCATCTATTATCTATATGTCCTTGATTAAAAAAATGTTTCCCACTTATCCCCCCAAACTTATACATTAATTTTTAACTATAGTGATTCTAGTCATATCTTCCATACTATATGTAATATATTTTCTAATTACATGAACTAAAAGGCTATTTCTATTATCATGGTAAATAAATATTCTATAATAACTACAATTGTAATTTTTAATCAATACAAATGTCACACACACTTATGTGAATTTTTTTTTGTATAACCTATTTATATTTTTCACAAATAAGTTCACTCTTGATTTGTAGTTTCCTTTTTTATTCTCATTGAATAATTTTTTAGTTTAGGATATTTATTATAATCATTTATTTTTTGAAGAAAAAATCTTAGAATAATATATGTGATGAACATATATATCATCCCTTTCATGTAATCCACTTGAAAATTATATCTTGATTCCCAATTAATTATACTAACATGCACCTTGAGAATTGAAATTTTTTCTTGTTGTAGGTTAGGTTCCATCAATAAATTGTGAATTGTGTCCTTTTTCAAATCATCATTGAGTAACTTATGTTGTTCGACCAAAATGGGTTACTAGAACTTTCAATTTAGTGATTTGTTTTGTGTGAGGCCCTATCTTAGTCCCTAGTAAATCGGGTTATAACTACTATGTGTCTGTTATAAATGAGTTATTGAAAATTTCATGACACTAAAACAAATATTATGTTTAATAATTTCAATGTTTTTTATCATTTTATAATTAAATGAAAAAACTAATTTTATTTTTTTATAATTTGTTTATAATAATTATCAACACATTTTGCATCATTTTTAGAATTTTATAATTAGGGTTCATGATATTATTTTATAAAAACTATATTTGTACACTCTAGAATGATTTTCTTATTGGGTACATGCATTGAAACCTATTAGAAATTTCTCAATGTCTTTTATACTACATAAATTTCCTAGCCAATTTCCATAGTTGATTTATATTTTCATAAAAAAAATTGACTAATTGTCTGTTATTTCTAATTTTGGAGAAGGATACTAATTAACATAACATTTACTAATTTCATTCACCTCATTCACATACATTCTATTTTATTTATTTTTACTCCCTAAAATTTATCTTTTATAATTTTATAGAATGAATCTCAACTATCATTGCTACTCTCCAAATTGAGGGTGAAAGTATATTTTTTATAATGCTTTATTCATTGATATTTCATAATTCAGGTTACTCTTAATTTAAAATAGTACCACCATTCTATATTTGATGATATATATCATTTTTTCCATTACCAAATTAGTGTATCCTCATCCATTTCCTTCAAAAGAGAGTGGAAATAACACTACCAGGTTACCTCTAGTTACCCATTCATTATCACCTCTTTATGAGATGAAAAATTCATACATTTAATGTCAATAAAGTAAATTTGTACAATATGTTACTTTTATGGTCTATATTGATTCCATGTTTTGGTTCATCAAATTTTTCACCATTAATTGTATATTATCACCCTATTTAAATTTGAGACCTTAACTTTACATATAAAACTTATTTTATATACCAATACTCTTATATAGGCCTATATAAATTCACATTTTCATTGAATGGATGTAGTATCAACTTATATTTAATATACTATTTCCAAGGTAATAGTTAAGATAGGCTGGTTGTTGGTGTTTCTTGATGAGCTTTATACCGCATCAGATAATAACATATAGGATTTGTTCTTTCTTCCCCTTGTGGGAGTTAGATCTAAATGGATATATACATCATGTGTTAAAACAAATTATTTTATTAACTGAATCATGTTTTACCATGTTTCCAAGGGAAATGCATTTTTTATGTGATCAATTGCTTTGATACATTATTTCCAATAATTAAAATGAAATGTCTATGTCTATATATTTCAATTGTTATATCTTATTTATGATTTCTTAATTAATTTGATGTTATAAAAACATTTGTCAATAATTTTCTATCAAATATGTTTATCTTGAGATTTTTTTTTCAACAGTATTAATATGACATAAATTAATATTCGCAAGTGTGGTTAGAATATTTTTCTATTCCCATTAAATGCTTTGGAATTTTTATTTTTATGAATAATCCATTTGTATTATATTAAATATCATATACCTAGTGTATTTTTATCACAATTTATATGGATGATATCCTAATCATAAATAATTAAATTAAATGGATAAATGTATTCAATTCCTTCACTAATGTTTCTAGAAAACAGACCATGGATGAATGAAGTAATTCTTTGTATTTCGTTATCTTGGTGATTTAAATGGATCATTATATCCAAATGAAAATATAAATTGGATATACTACATGTGATATGTATACCATATTATTTTTCTATTTACACATGTTGTAAAATTTGTTTTATAAAAACCACTAACCCACACTCTTGGATCCGACATTGGAAACATAAACATTAAATTTCAACCTTTGATATTGATAAAGGAGAACCATTTATTGTTATCCAAAAAATTTTACATAAATAGGAAAATGTTGGATCAATTAAAATTTATATGAAATTTTAGGTTTCAAGTTTTATATAATTTTGAAAAAACTCTTGACATCATGAATTTATAAAAAAAACTAGTTCATAAAGATGAACATAATCTCCCACTATACACATTTTTTCATATTCTACATTAGGTCAACATCATCGTCTATGCGAAATAGTTATGTAAATAAACAATTCATACTCAATATTAATAACTTGGGTAAAATGATACATAAGATTGGTGATCTCAAATTATTAGTAAGTGTAAACATAATAATTAATAATTGAATGTTATTAGGTAGTATATTAATAGAATATGGGTATGATGAAATAATAAAAGTGATTTTTATAAAATATTAAAATTCATACCATCAAAACCTAGATCATAAAACCTAAAAACATGGAATAAGGCATTAACAAAGGAAAGATTCATCAGAATTAAAAATCATGAGAAAAATGATATCAATCTTCATTATATGAAACATCATAATCCCATATAATTCATAGATTAAACTTATTGGTATCATTGAAAATTATTTTCACATAACTTATTACCAATGAAATAACTAATATGGTCAACTTCCATATTTGGAGTACTCAATGTGTTGGAGGGGTTATAATGGACCCACCCATCACTAGTTTATAATCAAACCTACTATCCTTAGATTATAAAATAACCATACATCCTTTGATTATAATGAAACCACTCATCCTTAGTTTATAGTGGAACAACAATAATTATAAACAATTTACAACAATTATATCATCAATAATGTATAAAGAGTAATAATTTAATAATAAACTCATTTAAATAAACTTTATTCAATTTAGAACCTCAGTAACAAATAGAAAAGAAACAGACAATCTCTTTGAAACATGATTAACCCCTAAAAATAAACTTGTCCCAAAAAAATATTTGAAAGCATTATAATACTTATAGAGAAATAATTGGGATGGTTTCATTACCAAATATATCTATTGGGGAATAATTAAAAATAAGGTTTTTTGGCTTTAATAAATTGAATCTCAAATAAAATAGCTTTAAAAACATTTTTAAGGAGAAAAACCATTTAATTTTGAAAAAAAAAACTTTGAAAAACAAAAAAAACAAAATTTGGAAAAAATAATTTCTTTGAAAACATGTTTTTAATGTCATAATGTAAGATTCAAAGAAAATACTATTCATGGGCATGATAAAATATGTTCATGTTTTAAATGTTACCAGTAAACATTGTTTTCAAAATATTTTGTAAAAGATAGTTAAAAGTGACTCAATTGGTAAATGTTAAAAAACTTTATTTCAAATAAAATTTAAATGAGGTCAAAAACATTTAAAAATGTATTTATTAAATCATTTATTTTTATAAATATCATTTTTAAGACATTGAAATGGAAGAGAATGATTCTAGGAAAAAAACGATTCGATATTGGTATCACTTACAAATGAACTCATAGATATTTCAAAAATCAATAAGGGGGAAATAGAAATTAACATGTGAAAAAAAGTTCAATACTAGAGGATAATAAAAGATATATCATTTAATAAAATAATATCATATTGTTTCCTCCAAAAGAAACTTGATCATAAAAAATCTTGAAAGAAAGGATATTGTAACAAAAAGACTTTAAAACCATTGTAACTCTTTAATTGTAACCCCATGAAAGAGTGAATTCAAATAAAATATTAAATATCATTAACATAATAATATAAAAGATATAAAATGACAAAATTACATTATATAACCTCATAATGAATATAGGTTCATATCATAAACAAATTTCCAAAATAAATGAATTTTGGATGATTAACCCTTCTAAATATAATATTAATAAATTATGAGTTAATAAAATTAATGATTATGTGTAATAAATTTAAATAAAAAAAATAGTGTAAATATTGAATAAGAAAATTTTTCTATTAATTCACAAATAATAATATATTAATGGAGTTAATGAATAATTTTTACAACCTAATGGAAGTAAATTGAGTTGAGAAACTCTTTACCACTTGGTAACATTCAATCCAATACCTGTTGGATAAAATAATACAAATTGAAACATAAAATACAATGATATATGAAAAAATCATAATATTACATGTAAAATAGATAGTATATACACCACACAATAAAAAATAGGGGGGATTATGGCATATTCCTTACAGAAGTAAAAGTTAGACAAGAAAAACACTTACCTCGAGTCCAGACTTTCCTTGTATGTACCTTATCTCCATCATAATTATCATACATAAATTATTATTATTTTATGAATATTTCATTGTTTATTAAATAAATCATTTATCTCTTTTAAACTTTAATTACATGTTTAAATATTTAATCATTTAATACCACATTGGGTTCTTTATGGACATTCAGTTCATTGTATCAAAATGGCTATGGTGTGTTGAATGTAGTCAAAGAGGTCATTATATAAACATATACTAAATAATAATAATTAAATAAGTATCATAATTTTAAATCAATTATACTTTTTAAAAACAATATTTATAAATGGTTATGAATAATAAACCACATTATGATAGTGGGGATAGGTTTTTGTATGTAAACATGAGTAATGTTTCCATTTTTCCATGGTATTTATGGAAAAAAGGTAAGTATTATTTTATAATTTTATAATTATAATAATATAATATAATAAAATATTATTTCTTTAAAAATACTTATATGTATCATTCTTGTGATATGGTGATGAAAGAGATATCACATCACTTCGTGGAGGTACTGGTCCACAGATACACTAATGACGTTATCATTTTTATGTGTAAGAAAGAAAATGATATATTATCATTTCAGAGTGATAAATATGAATTAATAACATTATTATTTAATTATATAACATATTTAAATTATCATTATCCTTATTAAATTACATCGAATGTGTTAGTGAAAAATGAATCATATCAATTCGCGAGACGGTGGTTCATCATATACATGACTGACGTTATTGTATCCCCCATAGAATGGATAGTAAAAAATGTATATGTGATATCATAACTAAAAAAGTATAAATATGTTAAAAATATCATATATATAATTTAAATAAAAATATATATATAATCTGTGATAGGTGATGATGGATAACGAAGGAAATCCTTTTGGGAGGTCGTAGTCCTCTGTATACAAGAATATTGATTTCACATCCCATTAGATGGAATATGACATGTATTAATGTTTTTAAATTAAGTTATAAACATAATAATATTAATTATATGATTTTTTGGTAATAGGATAGTATTATAATATGGTTTGAATGAGGTGTAAGAATAAATAAAATAGAAATTCATAGTTAGGATCTTTAACTCTTTTCGGACCACCTTTTTTGGGTTATACCTAAGGTATTCATAGAATTGATTTATGAAAAAAATACAACTAGTATTATGGTGTGGAATATGGGAAGTGTTTTTTTCAGGTTATGTATGAACAAAAATTTTTTAATTACTGAAGGAGAGAGAAGAGTGGGTGGCCATTTATTAGTTAAGTGAGTGGCCCACTTATAAATTTTCAAAGGAAAAAGATGTACCCACATTTTTCACATTAAAAAATGATAAAAAATGGACCCTTATCAATAATTAAACATTATAATGGTCAAAATATGTATATAAAATAATTTTTAGTAAAATTGTTATGTCTTTAGAAAACTTATCCTTTTAGTTGAACCCCAGGTAAACTCATTTTCACCTTAACCGTGATAATTTATTTTTACATTTTCACTATTCTTCATTGAAAAAAATTAGTTTGAATATATTAGATTATATAAAGTATTATTATTCCAAATTTTAAAACCATTTTACCATATTAAATTTACATAATCGTAAAAATATAATTAAAAATTAACCCATAGAGGCAACAAAAAAGCATCTTTTCAAGAAGTGTATTTTTCTGGGATACGATGATTTCATACTAACTAAAAGACCAATAATAATAAATGTAAGATTATAAATTAACATTTATTGAGATATAAAATATAAATTTTATTTAAACCATTCATTATTATGGGTTTTTAAAATTCATTTAAAAGGAGAAAAATTATACACTTTAAAAAAAATTAGAAAAATCTTGTTTTTAAACCCAAATACAAACCTATTCTAAAATCTAATATAATGTTGATTAAAAATAAATTATTTGAATTAAATATAAATAAATAATAATATATGTTACATGATATAGTATCCAATACATAATGTGACTTTTATATTTCATAATTTATCGAAAAAATTTACATTTTTACAAAAAAATCAAAAAAATCACTATTTACTGAAAAATAAATATTTTCAAAAAATTAAAAAAAAATTCAATCAAATTAAATTTTTAAATGAAAATATAATTTTATTTTATTTTATGAAATACATATTCTATAATTTCAAAAATAATTAATAATATTTTTTTATAAAATTCAATATAAATCATTTTTTATGAAAACTTATTTTTGAAGAATAAAAATACATCACTAAAATTTGATTGATTATTTACTACAAATTTATCTATAATTTATATTTAGTAGGAATTATATATGTATATATGTCTCTTATAGAGTATTTAAAACTATTCATTCCTTCTATTTTAATGGGTAGGTTATAACAGTGATATATATCACTGGTTTTTTAAGCTTGATGTTGGGTGTCAAATTCACTATTAAACAAAGTTTCCTTTTCTAAAATAGCATGGTGTTACTTCATCCATCATCCCATTTAATATAGTGAATCCTCAAAATTATGATATTTATGATGATAATCAATGTATGGAAATTTAAATGTACCTTTGTTTGAAAACTCGCATTGTAAAAATATTTAATAAACAATCCTCTTGATATGAGAGAAAAATAAATATGTACAAAATATAGAATAAAAAAAATAGATTTCAAAATAGAATAAAATAGATGTGAATGAAATACGTGGAAATAGAATAAATATTAAAATAATTATGGATAGTGATAGAGGTCGTTGATCATATGAATGTGACTGATCCCTAAAAATTCAAGGACCTAAAAATCACAAATCCTCAATGAGTGAAAAGATCATTGGTTCCTAAAAAATTACGGTAATAGGTAGATATTTTTGTTTCAAGATCTTTCTCCAAGATTTGATAAATTATTTCACCATATATATTGAAAAATTAGTAAAATATACTTATATTACTTATATAATTTCATCATTTATCCATTTTTTCAAATAATAACATCTTTTTATCTGAAGATATGTATTTTATATGGATGTTTAATGATTTAAGCACTAAAATGAACTTTTAAAGACCAAATAACCATAAAATGGATAATCAAGTTATTCCACCTTTCCTTAGGAATCATCCAAAACCAAAATGGTTAGATAATGGTAAGATAATCCTAGAATGAATAAACCAACATATTATGAAAAAATACATTAATCTCTAAAATACAATAGTAAAACCAAAAGTTAAAACCAAATAATTCAATAATTAAATAACCCTTTATCATAAATAAAATCAAAAAAACCAGCATTAATGTTTCTTTTAAAATAAAATGTTATCTCATAAATTTAATTTTACAATAATATAAATATAGAAACTTTTATTTGAAATATAATTAATCACATAGTCACCAAATCTATTTTCAATCTCGTGGTTATCAATATGATAAAAACTGTGTTCCCATAATTTCCTTAATACCCATGATTATAAAAACCCTAAAAGTTATAAATAACTTAAAATGTTATTTCAAAAAAATTGAATGATTAATTCATGTTAAACCAAATAATTAAATATATATCACTCTACCAAAACTTCTCATAAAACATCATTAACCACTTTAGGATATCATCTCCTAGAACCCCAATGTGGTGTCTTAGACTTGAACTCGTGGGCAACCTTAATATTATAAAACAAATATGGTATCCATAACTCTTATGAAAACCTCACATGAGAACATAATAGTCTAAAAAGTTATCTAAGATTTTCCTATGATATAAACTATAACATACATGAACCCACGCTCCTAGATACATCAATTAAACCATAAAAATTACATATTTAGCTTCCATACCGATGAAGGTGAACCAAATTTTTCTATCCAAAAATTAAAACATAAAAAAAATTTGATATATTAAATTATCAAGGACCTTTTAGTTTTATGGATTTATATAATTATAAAAAAACTATTAACATCATGTATTCATAAAAAACTAGTTCATAAAGACAAATATTATCTCCCATTATACCCAACTTTTCATATTCCATATTATTTCATCATCACAATCCATATTAAAACATTATATAGATAATTAATTAAACCTAAATACCTATTACTTAAGGATAAGGATACATAATAAGTGTGAGATCAAATAATCAGTAAATGTAAACATAATAATTAACAATTTAATGTCATGAGGGAGCATAAGAAGAGTATAAGGGAACGATGACATAATCAAAGTGAATGAGTATAACAAAAAAAATAACCATACCCATCAATAAGAGGATCATGAAATATGAAAGCATGAAATAAGTATTTAACAAACTAAATAGTCATCAGAATCAATAAGCAGAATCTGTGTGATATCAATTGTGATCATAAGAATCATTATAAACCCATAAAATAAAAAAATAAAAATTATTGGTATCTTAGAACATTTTCTTCGCATAACTTCTAATAAATGGAATAACCAATAAGGTTAAGATAAATATTTAGAATACCCAATGTATTTGAGGACTTATAACAGATCAAACTATCCTTGGTTTATAAAATAACAACCCATCCTTCGTAAATAACATAACCAACCATCCTTAGATTATAAATGAACCACCCATCATTGGTTTATAATAGAACCATTATATATTTTAAGAAATTTTCAAGAACTATATCATGAATAAAGTTAATAGGGAATTAATTTAAACATAAACTCATAGAAAAAATATTATTCTTTTGAGAACATGATTATCCCATGGAAAAAATGGGTTTCATAAGAATCTATATGACATATGATTAACCCATAAAAATGAAACAGGTTCCATAACAATCTCATTGAAACAATCATAATCCAGCTAGAGAAATAATGGGGATATTATCATTAAAAAATATTTCCATTGGATCATATGTAACAATAAGATCTACTGTCATTAATGAATTGAAATACAATTAAAAGTTTATTGAAAATGTTTTTTGGGAAAATAATATTTTCATTTTAGAAATCAATTTTATAAAATAAAAATTAAAAAAATATTTATAAAAAATGCCTCTTATAAAAAAAACTTGGATATATATATACATATATAAATTATGGTTCAATGAAATTAATAGAAATGATGATAGGAAAATCTTCTATAGTTATAGACCTTAATAAAATATCCTTTTTACAAAAATTGTAAAAGGGATTCAAGAGTGGCTCATTTGAAAAATGATAAGAAAAACCTTTAAAACCCATTTAAAATAATTTCAAATAAAATATACAATAGATTTTTTAAATTATTTATTTTTTGAAATAACTTTTAAAAAAATTGAAAATATTCATATGGAAGATAAAGATACTCGATCTAAAATGAAATGCATTATTGATATCACTTATAAATGAATTTCCTGATGTTTCATAAATGAGTCACGTATTAAGTAGAAATTTCTAATTAAAAACATTCATGACAAAAGGAAAATAAAATATATGAGGATCAATAAAATAATATCATATTATTTCCTCCAAAAGTAACATTAACATAAACAGTCCTAAAATAAATAAGATTGTAACATAAATCCTTTTCCACATTGGAAATTCATTGATTATAAGACCAATAAAATAATAAAATCAAATGAAACGTTAAATATCATGAAAATAAGAATATCCCTGATGTAAAATCCTAATAGGTTAGTATATACACCTCATAAATAATATAGGTAGATATTATAAACATGTGTCCCAAACAAATGAATTCAGGATGATTAACCATTCTAAGTATAATATCATTTAATTAAGAATTAATAAATGGAGAGATTATGTGTGAAAAAAATTAATTCATCAAAAATAGGTGGAAATAAATAATAAAACAATTTAGTGATAAATTAACATATAATAATAACTTAATGGATTCAATGAAGAATTATTAAAACATGACAAAAGGAAAATGGTTTAAGAAACTATTTACCACTTGGTAACTTTCATGTTAATCTCATACAATAAATTAATCCAAATTGAAACCTAATATAACATTATGTATGAATGGATAATGATATTACTAGTAACATGGATAGTATATATCCTAAAAACTAAAAACAAATAGTGAATATGGAATATGTCTCACATAAGTAAACGGTAGATGATAAAAACCCTTAATTCGCGTCAAGATATTCCATATATAGTCTTTATCCCCTGTATAATAACTACAAATCAATTATTTAATTTCATGAGAACATTTTATTGGTTTAACATATTACACTTAAATTATTTCTTTTATTTATATTTAATGAAATAATTAAAAATTTAATAAGATATGTAGACATTATGTGTTTTGATGATGTTCAATTCATTGTTTCAAAACAGATTTGATGTGTTGACATGGTCAAAGATGTAATTATTTAAGCATATCTAAAACAATAATAATGAAATAATTATCATATTTTTTCATCAATTAAACTTTAAAAATCAATCATTAAAAATGGTTAGGAAAAATAAACAATGTAATGATTAGAGAGATTGTACGCCATACGTATGCATTAGTAACATTTCCATTATTCAATGAACATTATCAAAAGAAGGTTTTCATATATTATATTTATATAAATATAATAATATCATAAATATCATATTTAATCTTTAAATATACTTGTATATATATCATTCTTATGATGTGGTTATGAATAAAAAATCACATCACATCGTGGGGGCAGTATTCCACTTGTATATGAACGATATTATCAATTCTCAATGTAAGAAATAAAATGATATATTTTCTTTTAAGAATGATATATATTTCATTAATATCATTATTTTTTAATTTTATCAAATATTAATTAAAATTGTCCTTATTAACTTCTCGGTAAAGCATTAGTGAAAAATGAATCACATCGCTTCGTGATGTGGCAGTCTGCCATACACCCGAGCGACGTTATCGAATCCTTAGTGTAATTGACGGTAAAAAGGTATATATGATATAATAAATCAAGAAAAAAATATGTTAGAGATATAATATATTTAATTTAAATTCATTTTTATAATAATATGTTGTAGGAATTGATGGAAAATGAATGACATCATTCTGTGAGACGGTTTTCTGTCGTAGACATAAATGATGATTTTATATCCCATTTGATGGAATATGAGAGGGATTTAGATTATGAAATTTATATAATAAAATATTATCATATATGAGATACTATTATATCATATTATCATAGTTGATGGATATTTTATAGTGTTGGAAGAAGAAATTAAACAAAAATGCATATTTAGGGATTTTAACTCTTCTCAGATAATCAATTTGGATTATATGTAAATTATCACTATATTGGATTTATAACTGAAAAATGGCTTCTAGAATGATATTATTGATGTTTTTATGTGATTTATGTAGGAAATTTCAAAACTAGATTGGGTTTTACGTACAAATAATATAGGATGTGGATGAAAATTTATAAGTGAGGTGACTGGCATACTTGTGATGTATAAAATGAAAAAGGTCTAACCATATTTTTCACATTAAGAAAGGAACAAAAATATATAATTATTGATAATTATAAATGAAAATTTGGAAATATCTCCAAAAAATAGTTTTTATACTTTTTTTGGGTCATTTTTACAATTATCATTTTAGTTTAATCGCCAATAAAATTTTCTTCACCTTACAAACAATAGTCTTTTTTCTATATTCACTATTCAGAATGGTAAAAAATAATGTTTACCATATTAGATAATATTTATAATTATTATTCCAGATAATTAATCCATTTTAACAAATTCAATTCACAAAATCAGGAAAATATAATTTGAATGAAAACCCATAGGTGCGACGCAAAAGTAGGTTTTCAGAAAGTGTATTTCTCAAGGAAAATATGATTTTATATTAACACCCTGAAAATAATAATAATTTCATGAAACTAATTTACTATTTATATATATAATATATAAATTTCATTAAAATTATTCCTCATTATGGGTTGTTTCAATTAATGAATAATGGGAAAATTTATGCACTATAAAATGTTTTTTTGAAAAATCATTTTTTTAACCCAAATACAGACTTATACTAAAGTACAATATAAATATGATTAAAATAATAATATGTGGATTTAATATAACTAAATAACACATGTGTTAATTTAAACAATATTAAAAAATAATGTATCTTTTAAATTTCTTAATTTTTTGAAATTAAATGACATTTTTATAAATATTAGTATTTTTTACTAATCGGTAAAAACTAGTATTTTCAGAAAAATACAAAAATTTCAAGATAATTAAATTTTGATATTCCAATTTAAAAAAAATTATATGATAAGTTTTTTCTAATTTCAAAAAATGATGTATAATATTTTTTCTTGAAATAATAAAAAAACATTTTTGAAGAAAACATATTTTTGAATTATAAACTAACTTTAAAAAATTGATTGATTATTTACTAAAAATTTAAACAAAATGTATATTTATTATGATATATATATTAATTTCATTAATACTATTCATACCATCCAATTTAATGGAAATTTTATAATGGTAAAATATATCATGGATTTTTTAAGATTGGTGTTCCATGTTAAATAATCTATCAAAAATAGATTCCTTTTTTAAAATATAAAGGTGTTACATTTTTTTATATAGATTTAGACATTAAACACAGATCAAGATGAGATGCATTATTATGGAACACCTGATATTCCCTATATTTTAAATAAATGGATTTAGTTTGTGAAACAACATATGAAACTATAGTGGTATGTCACGCATAACATTATTTAATATATCAAGAGAGAATATCTAACACCCCAAAATATTCATATCAATTTCTCATTAAATGAATATTATATTTAATAGCTTATTTCCCCTGATATATAAAACTAAATTAATCCTTGATCCAATGATATTGTACCTGAGTGGTAGAGGCTTCTGATTGGCATCTAATATACCCAAGATTAACTCCAAGTTATTGTGAATTTTTGGGATAATGTATAAGTTATTGTTGCGGTTACTATTTGGTATTTTATTAGTTAGAAATATTCATACGATTTTGGCCTTTAGGACACAGGTTTGGACATATGGGTCACAGCACCTTTGGGTCACCACATGCCTTCGGGGCCACGGGGCCTTTAGGCTATAAGGGCCTTTGGGCCACCAATGGCCTTCGGGCTACAATGATTTTGGTCCATAGAAAAGACAAAGAAGCAACTCAGGAAAACCCCATAGGAGTAGGCCCATATGAGGATTCAGTGCAAAAAATAGAAACCACAAGAGTAGCGCTAACCATATTTGAAGAATAAGAGGGTATGGAAACTCCCATCAGGACCCAGAACCATGCATCCTTTCATGGGAAAATTCTATATGATTAGCCATGTGAGGTTCGGAGCAAGGAACTTTCAATATGTAGATACTGGGTAGGGGATGTTTCATGTGTGTCAGGTCTTGGGCCTTTAAGGTCGTGTATTGGGTCATGTTTGGGACTTGTTCTTTAGGCCTATGAGTTATGTAATGGTTCCCCTTCAACCCTTAAAAGGGGAGTTACCCAAAAAAAATAATTCCTTCACCCATTTGGGGTAATAAATCCTCGATACATGTTATTGAGATAATATATTATGATGTTAAAAAAATTAATCCACTTTGAGAATGAAATAATGAAAAAAAAAATTAATTTTTTTATTATAATATATATATATATATTTGTGTGTGTGCTTCAAATATTATTAATTTATGGATTATTTATTAAATTTCCAGATTGATTTTAACATTATTAGATAAGTAAAATTATATTTTTAGAATATAAATAAATAACAATTACCCTACCCATGAATTTTCATGGAATGATCATTGAATTACAATTTTTCATACAAGTGTTCTAATAATTATCATTATGATCTATAAAATCCTACTCACGTTTTGGGAGGGGGAAATTAGATGGAAAAAATAAATAAGTGAACTGGTCGTGAAATATGTAAATGGAGTGATGGATAGTGGCATCAACATTTTATTGTAGAAGGAGAGGAGGAGGCAGAGCCTTAAGAGGAGGTAGAGATGGAGGGGGAGTCAGAAGTCAATGTAGAGGATGCGGAGGTGGAGTCCAATGAGGAGGAGGAAGTAGATGTAAAGACCCAAAAATTTCAAGGAAAATTTTTTCTTAATTTTCTTTGGAATTTTACAAGAACGCAGTTTCTGACGGCACCTGATTCTGAGGCCCGGTGTGCCCGGAATCAATTTCCGAAGTTTGGCTCGGGTACGTTCAGTGAACGAATGAGCGGGTTTTTCTAACTTTTGAACCAGTGCCCGGAATCGAATTCTGAGGGCACCGATGAACTCGCAGCACCGATATTCGCTTAAGGAGACCTTTTCCGAGGTTGCGTTTTATGCGGGATGAAAGTTAGTTTTGGGGAAAATTTGAAGAAGTTAAATAAATTGTGAACACAATTTATTTAATTTTAAACCATGTTAGTTATATCCTCCCAAAGGGAGTTAGAGGTGGGACCCACATCCACTTAACCACCCTTGAGAGGATTAAGTGTGGTGGGGCCCACACGAGCCCTAACTCTTCAACTCCCCTTAAAACTCCCAATAACTCCTCTCTTTTTAATTTTGACAACTTGAGTTATTAATTGAGTTGAGTTCTTAATTTCAAACTTTTGAAATTCAAAGTGGTTTAGTTGTGTAAATAATATAAGCCTTAAACTTATTTTATCTTGGTTGGTTTTCTTTTACCACCTTGAGAGCTTTGGGGAAAGCTTCTTCGACATCTTCTTCTTCTTCAACCTCGACGAAGAACATGAAGAATACCGTTCTTCAACGAAGAACTTCTCCGCCGAAGATCACGGTCCTTTCGTGACGCCATATCCGTGACGTGACATTCTTCTTCCGTGACGTCTCTTCCACGACGGTTTTCCGTGATGAAATCACGGTCAACGGCTTCGAATCCCCGCTTCGCGACATCTACATTCTCCCGCGTCGCCCGACCTCCGTGACGCTCGTCTTCTGCGGCTTGTTGACGTGCTCCGATCTTGAAACCGAGGTAGGGGTTTTATTCTAAAATATTTCCGTTCTTGATTCTGGCATGTCGAATTTCGTGGTTTTCGACTAATTGTTATCTAATAACACGATGGGGCCGGTCCGCACAAACACGGCCGACCCTCCTACTTATTTCATAAATGTTTTCTTTTGGTTGGTATGAAGGAGCGTGGTGTCGTCGCACCACGCGGTTTCATGCGGAACATATGCGTGGCGCCGTCGCGCCGCGTCGTGGAAAGGAATTCAAGGACGCGACGCCGTCGCGCCGCGTCGAAGGAAACCGAGGACGCCGCGGCCGGAACGGGGCCGCGGAGGAGGGGCGCAATGTCGTCGCACCGCGCCGGACAACAAAGGTCGTGGCCAGTTCCGGGCCGCGGCGGAACAAGGTGACCGACGGCCAGCCGGGCCGCCGGTGTCGGAATCCGGAAGAGGACCGGCCCTTGCCGGTCCTGTTGTGAAGGAACCGGCCGGCCAGGTCGGGTCGGCCGGAAAGGAGAAAACTGGGGGAAATAAATTCCCCCGGTCTGCATAAATGGCCCCCCTTAATGAGGGGGGGGGCGGTTCACAAGGGGTGCAAGCGCACCCCGTTTTTTTTTCAAAGAGCTCGGCCGAAGGCCGAGCCCAGCCGGGCCACGCCGCGCCGGGCAGCACCGCGTCGGGCCGCGCCGGGCCGCGCCGGGCTGAGCCGGGCTGGGCCGATCCTGCCCGGGGCGTGTTGAACCGGTTCGGGCCAGCCAGGGGTGTCTCAGGCCGGGTCGGCCCGGGCCCAAAACCCCCGATACCGAACTATTTAGGTTCAAATGCCCATAACTCGGGATACGAACCTCCAAACAACACGCCATCAGCGGCAATGCGATCCTTGGATCGAGACGGTCGTTTCAGTATATCGCACTCAAGGTTTCGGAATACTTTTAGTTCTGCCGGGTTGGTTCGTACACAAAACCAACCGGGGCCTCCGAGCGGAAACGCTCATATCCTGAGCTACGGACGTCCGAATGACGTGTCGTCAGCTTTGTTGAGTTCCTCTTAGTGAGACGGATCTTTTGGCATACTCCACCCAAGGTTTGGATGCAGGTGGAGTACGGTCGGGTTGGTTTTGCCTTAAAAACCAACCGGGCCCCTGGGACGAAAAAGACAATAACTCTCAGACCGGGCGTCCGATCGACGCGCCATCTGCGACGTTGAGTTCCTATTGACGATACAGAACTTTTGGATACATCAAATCTGGACTTTGTGACAGTTGATGTATCAGCCTCTCGGCTCGTGGAGCGGACCCTTCCGAATGAGCTTGCTGTGTGTGGGAACCCTAGTGCTGGCTGCGACTGCTACTGCGACTTCGACGACGACGATTGTGCAGAGATCCTCAGTGGACTGCGACGATGAAGACAACTGGTCTTGTATCCTATTTGGGTCCTAGCTATGCTGGTCTTGTATCCTATGTGGGTCACAGCTTAGACGATTCAATACTGGTCGTGTATCCTATGTGGGTCCCAGTATAGATGAATCGATGAAGACAGCTGGTCTTGTATCCTATGTGGGTCCTAGCTGTGCTGGTCTTGTATCCTATGTGGGTCCCAGCTTAGATGATTCAATACTGGTCTTGTATCCTATGTGGATCCTAGTATAGATGAATCAATGAAGACAGCTGGTTTTGTATCCTATGTGGGTCCTAGCTTTGCTGGTCTTGTATCCTATGTGGGTCCCAGCTTAGATGATTCAGTATCTATATCTGATCATCCCTTTCACCTTTTGACGAAGTATTCTGGGTGAGCTGAATCCTGTTTGTTTTCCTGTGTGGATTGTGTTGAACTATCCTGTGTGGATTTACTGTTTACTCTCCTTTGTGGATTGTGTTGAGCTATTCTATGTGGATTACTTTTTCTCTCCTTCGTGGATTGTGTTGTGCTATCCTGTGTGGATTACGTTTTGCTTTCCTGTGTGGAATACGTATACTTTCCTGTGTGGACTGAGTTGTACTTGGGCTCGGAGGTTGGAGCGTATTGGAATTGATGACTTAGGTATATGTATGGTCATATACCTAAGCAGTGTCGGTTGTTACTTCGTGTTTGTAACTTTCTTTTGTGGTTATCCTTTGTGGATTTTGGGAGACCTTCGGGGGTCTCGGGGTCCCTACTGAGTAGCTTATACTCACCCCTGCACGGGCTATGTCCGCACTACATTGTTTTGGTTTCAGACGACGGACAGCGTTGATCGTGGTTGAGTCTCGCAGAGCAGGATGGTACCTGGAGGTGAACCACTGGGCGGGACGTACTCGGAGCGGACGGCGGGACCCGAGGAGCAGTGGAGCTATCTGTACCCACCCTTTAGGGGGGATTTCCAGTGGACAGCTTGGTGTAGCAGCTTTTAATTTTCAGTTGTTGTTTTCCCTTTCGAGTTGTACTTTACTTTCAGATTGGGTTTGTATACTAGCCCACTTACTTTTCCGCACTTACAGTTGTACTCTGTTTTACTTAGTGTTTACTTTTCTGCTTGCTTACTCTGTGGTGCTTGTTTACTTTACAATGGCAATGCCTTCCCTTTTTACCGGGATTTACGCCTTGGTGCTAGTCGCCAGCCCCTGGCCTATGGAAGGCGGGTTGGGGTAGTCACGGCACGGGCCCCGAGGACGGGTCGTGACAAATTGGTATCAGAGGAGTTCGGTTCTACCGCGAACTCTGATCTTTTCTATTTGAAGAAATAGTGTTTAGCGTATTGAGTGTGGTTATCATTCTTGAGAGTCCAGTGTTGGTGCGGCGGCCAACGTATCCGTACATCAGGACCCTGACTTCTGATTTCTGACTTAATGCATGAAAACATAGATTGTGTGTGTGTTTCAAGTTTTCTTTGTGATTACTTGTGTCAGCTCACCAGGTATACTGTTCTGACTGTGGCGCACCTGTTTCCTTTTCGAGGATGGCCCCACGACGGCAGCCAGCTAGGGTTCCGAGAGTCGAGCGTGATGACAACCCACCGAGCGACATGGCCTCGGTGCTGGGCTCCTTGTCAGCAGAGGCACCGGCGGTACCTTTACCCGCCGAGCCACCGATGCTACCAGCCCCAACCGCTGACGATGAACGTCGCCTTAGCGCGCTGCACGAGTTTCAGCGTCAGCGACCGCCCAGGTTCCGAGGTGAGACGGACCCCCAGGCAGCCGAGGACTGGCTGGAGGCAGTCGTATGAGTTTTCAGGCTAGTGAGGACACCAGCATACCTCATGGTAATCCTCACTGCGAGCCTACTGCATGCAGTAGCGGGCCGATGGTGGAGCTTGATGCTCCAGGTGCACGACGAGACATCTCTTCTTTGGACGGACTTTGAGAGCATCTTACGCTCCGAGTTCGTCCCAACCACCCTCCGTGCGGTGCACATTCAAGAGCTTCTTCAGCTGCGGCAGGGCAGCTTGACAGTGGCCCAGTACTCGGAGAGATTTACTGATCTCTCGCGCTACTCCACAGACATGGTACGAGACCCGTTCTTCCGGGATCGGACCTTCGAGAAGGGACTGAGTCATGAGATCAGGGCTTCGATGATCTCCCTCAACATTCTGACATAGGCAGAGGTGTTGGAGAGAGCCCTTCTAGTGGAGAGTTTTCTCGCCGAGCAGGCTCCAGTGATAGGGCCCTCCGCAGGACGGCCCGTAGCAGGGTCTTCTGCAGTTGGCAGTAGACAAGTGACGCAGAGGTCCAAACGGGCCATACCATCAGATGGGCAGTCACTGGATGAATATTCGGTTGTGCGGGGAACACGAAGGAGAGCTAGCTACACGAGGGGAAAGCATTGCTACGCATGCAGCAGGCGAGGTCACATGGCTCGAGACTGCCCGACTCGTCTTACAGATGAGCAGCAGGTGGTAGAGGGACCTCCCAGACAGAGGTTCGGCCACGGTGGTCCGCAGGGTGCAGGCGGACGAGGCAGAGGAGCTGGCCGAGTAGCCGATGGTGGGAGACACTTCGAGGTGTTGCCACCACCACCACCAGGAGGTCCGCCCCGACCGCAGGGAGTTGGAGGACATGCGAGATCTCAACTTCAGGCAGCTGAGGCCTTCGATCATAGAGCTCTGGGAGCAAATGGACAGGACCGGAACTAGTGGATACGTCTTTTGTACTTCTAGTTCCTTGTTGCTATTGTGTATCGTCTTTGTATTATGAGCTGCAATAATAAAAGACGCATACCTTTGTGATGTTTTCATTCCTGTCCTCTTTTGTGTTGTTACTAAGAGGTTCCAGTTTTGACTGTTTACTTGACCCTCACTTGTGAGACTTCTACTGGAGGAGACCCAGTTACCACTCACTGATGCCGACAGTGTGACTCAACCCTTGGAGGCGAGATTAACGGTTGGATCTCTTGGTAGTAGCGTCAAGGCCTTACGACGTCATCCTTGGTATGGATTAGTATCATCCATGTCAGATTGACTGTATTAGGCAAAGAACGTGGTTCATCCAAGGGATGAGACCGGATTTCTCTTATCGGCAAAGACGAAATCATAGAAGCTCTTGTGGGACCGGAGATGGTTCAGGCCACGATAGAGAAGGTCCAGGTCATCCAGGAGCGGATGAAGACAGCTCAGAGCCGACAGAAGTCTTTCGCTGATAGGAGGCGGAGGCCACTAGAGTTCGAGGATGGCGGCCACGTCTTCTTGCGTGTCTCACCTTGACGTGGTTTACGGAGATTTGGCCGGGGCGGCAAGTTATCCCCGCGCTTCATCGGACCCTTCCAGGTCCTCAGCAGGATTGGAGAGGTGGCTTATCGCCTGGCTCTACCACCTCAGTTGCACCGGGTGCACGACGTCTTCCACGTATCTCAGCTGAGGAGATACGTGCACGACCCGACGCACAACATTGACCATGGGGAGCTTGACGTTGACGATGGGGCGACTTTTACGGAGGTCCCGGTGGAGATCGAGGATCAACAGGAGCGGGTCCTACGTGGATGGTCGATTCCTCTAGTGCGCATCAGATGGCAGCACGGGAACCTCCAAGAGAGCACTTGGGAGCGGGAGGCTCAGATGCGTGCTCAGTACCCTCATTTGTATCCCTAGTTTGTGTTGAAGCTTTACGGGGACGTAAAGCCCTGTGGTGGGAGTAATGTAAAGACCCGGAAATTTCATGGAAATTTTTTTCTTAATTTTCTTTGGAATTTTACAAGAACGTAGTTTCTGACGGTACCTGATTCCGAGGCCCGGTGTGCCCGGAATCAATTTCCGAAGTTTGGATCGGGTACGTTCAGTGAACGAACGAGCGGGTTTTTCTAACTTTTGAACCGTTGCCCGAAATCGAATTCTGAGGGCACCGATGAACTCGCACCGCCGATATTCTCTTAAGGAGACCTTTTCCGAGGTTGCATTTTATGCGGGATGAAAATTAGTTTTGGGGAAATTTTGAAGAAGTTAAATAAATTGTGAACACAATCTATTTAATTTTAAACCATGTTGGTTATATCCTCCCAAAGGGAGTTAGAGGTGGGACCCACATCCACTTAACCTCCCTTGAGAGGATTAAGTGTGGTGGGGCCCACACGAACCCTAACTCTTCATCTCCCCTTAAAACTCCCAATAACTCCTCTCTTTTTAATTTTGACAACTTGAGTTATTAATTGAGTTGAGTTCTTAATTTCAAACTTTTGAAATTCAAAGTGGTTTAGTTGTGTAAATAAAATAAGCCTTAAACTTATTTTATCTTGGTTGGTTTTCTTTTACCACATTGAGAGGTTTGGGGAAAGCTTCTTCATCATCTTCTTCTTCTTCAACCTCGACGAAGAACGTGAAGAATACCGTTCTTCAACGAAGAACTTCTCCGCCGAAGATCACGGTCCTTCCGCGACACCGTATCCGTGACACGGCGTTCTTCTTCCGCGACTTCTCTTCCGCAACAGTTTTCCGCGATGAAATCGTCGTCAACGACTTCGAATCCCCGCTTCGCGACGTCGACGTTCTCCCGCGACGCCCGACCTCTGCGACGCTCGTCTTCCGCGGCTTGTTGACGTGCTCCGATCTTGAAACCGAGGTAGGGATTTTATTCTAAAATATTTCCATTCTTGATTCTGGCATGTCGAATTTCGTGGTTTTCGACTAATTGTTATCGAATAACGCGAGGGGGGAGGTCCGCACAAACACGGTCGACGCTCCTCCTTATTTCATAAATGTTTTCTTGTGGTTGGTATGAAGGAGCGTGGTGCCGTTGCACCACGCGGTTTCATGCGGAACATATGCGCGGCGCCATCGCGTCGCGCTGTGGAAAGGAATTAAAGGACGCGACGTCGTCGCGTCGTGTCGAAGGAAACTGAGGACACCGCGGCCGAAACGGGGCCGCGGTGGAGGGCCGCGGTGCCGTCGCACCGCACCGGACGACACAGGCCGTGGAAGGTTCCGGGCCGCGGCGGAACAAGGTGATCGGCAGCCAGCCGGGCCGCCGGTGTCGGAAGCCGGAAGAGGACCGGCCTTTGCCAGTCTTGTTGTGAAGGAACCGGCCGGCCAGGTCGGGCCGGCCGGAAAGGAGAAAACCGGGGGAAATAAATTCCCCCATCCTGCATAAATGGCCCCCCTTAATGAGGGGGGCGTGGTTCACAAGGGGGGAAAGCGCCCCCCATTTTTTTGAAAAAGCTCGGCCGAAGGCCGAGCTGGCAGCGCGCCCAGCGTGTTGCGCTGTGCCGGACCGGTGCCAGGCCGGTCTGCCAGGTCGGGCCGAGCCCAGCCGGGAGGGACCGCGTCGGGCCGCGCCGGGCCGGGCCGGGCCGACCCTGTCCGGGGCGGGTCGACCCTGTTCGGGCCAGCCAGGGGGGTCTCGGGCCGGGTCGGCCCTAGCCCGAACCCCCCGATACCGAACTATTTTGGTTCAAATGCCTATAACTCGGGATACAGACCTCCAAACGACGCGCCGTCAGTGGAGATGCGATCCTTGTATCGAGACGGTCGTTTCGGTATATTGAACTCAAGGTTTTGGAATACTTTGAGTTCGGCCGGGTTGGTTCGTACACGAAACCAACCGGGCCCTCGGAGCGGAAACGCTCATATCTTGAGCTACGGACGTTCGAATGACGTGCCGTCAACTTTTTTGAGTTCCTCTTAGTGAGACGGATCTTTTGGCATACTCCGCCTGAGGTTTGGACGCAGGTGGAGTACGGTCGGGTTGGTTTTGCCTTAAAAACCAACTGGGCCCCTGGGACGAAAAAGCCAATTACTCTCAGACCGGGCGTCCGATCAATGCGCCGTCTGCGACGTTGAGTTCCTGTTGATGATACAAAACTTTTGGATACATCAACTCTGGACTTTGTGACAGTTGATGTATCAGCCTCTCGGCTCGTGGAGTGGACCCTTCCGAATGAGCTTGCTGTGTGCGGGAACCCTAGTGCTGGCTGCGACTGCTACTGCGACTTCGACGACGACGATTGTGCAGAGATCCTCAGTGGACTGTGACGATGAAGACAGCTGGTCTTTTATCCTATGTGGGTCCTAGATATGCTGGTCTTTTATCCTATGTGGGTCCCAGCTTAGATGATTCAATACTGGTCTTGTATCCTATGTGGTTCCCAGTATAGATGAATCGATGAAGACAACTGGTCTTGTATCCTATGTGGGTCCTAGCTGTGCTGGTCTTGTATCCTATGTGGGTCCCAGCTTAGATGATTCAATACTGGTCTTGTATTCTATGTGGGACCCAGTATAGATGAATCAATGAAGACAGCCAGTCTTGTATCCTATGTGGGTCCTAGCTGTGATGGTCTATTATCCTATGTGGGTCCCAACTTAAATAAAACAATGAAGACAGCTGGTCTTATATCCTATGCGGGTCCTAGCTTAGATGATTCAGTATCTATATCTGATCATCCCTTTCACCTTTTTACGAAGTATTCTGTGTGAGCTGAATCCTGTTTATTTTCCTGTGTGTATTGTGTTGAACTATCCTGTGTGGATTTACTGTTTACTCTCCTTTGTGGATTGTGTTGAGCTATTCTATGTGGATTAATTTTTCTCTCCTTCGTGTGTTTTGTTGTGCTATCCTTTGTGGATTACGTTTTGCTTTCCTGTGTGGAATACGTATACTTTCCTATGTGGATTGAGTTGTACTTGGGCTTGGAGGTTGGAGCGTATTGGAATTGATGACTTAGGTATATGTATGGGCATATACCTAAGCAGTGTCGGTTGTTACTTCGTGTTTGTAACTTTCTTTTGTGGTTATCATTTGTGGATTTTGGGAGACCTTCGATGGTCTCGGGGTCCCTACTGAGTAGCTTATACTCACCCCTGCACGGGCTATGCCCGCACTACGTTGTGTTGGTTGCAGACGACGGACAGTGTTGATCGTGGTTGAGGCTCGCAGAGCAGGACGGTACCTGGAGGTGAACCACTGAGCGGGACGTACTCGGAGCGGACGGCGGGACCCGAGGAGCAGTGGATCTATCTGTACCCACCTTTCAGGTGGGATTTCCAGTGGACAGCTCGGTGTAGAATCTTTTACTTTTCAGTTGTTGTTTTCCCTTTCGAGTTGTACTTTACTTTCAGATTGGGTTTGTATACTGGCCCACTTACTTTTCTGCACTTACAGTTGTACTCTGTTATACTTAGTGTTTACTTTTCCGCTTGCTTACTCTGTGGTTCTTGTTTACTTTACAAAGGCAATGCCTTCCCTTTTTACCAGGATTTACGCCTTGGTGCTAGTCGTCAGCCTCTGGCCTATGGAAGGCAGGCTTGGGGTAGTCACGGCACGGGCCCCGAGGACGGGTCGTGACAGCAGAGGAAGCTATAGAGTAGAAGGTGGATTATCAATAAAACACTTAATTATTAAAGGGTTTACTAACCACTCAATAAATATTTATTTTTTTATATAATACATTTCAAGATAAAATGAATATTTCATTAACTAAATAGAATCATCTAAAATAAAACGAATGAAAATAAAGTAATTTATCTCTATTTCAAAGAAGAAAAACATCTGAACTACTTATTATTAATAAACATTATATAGACAAAACTACAACAGTGACACAAGAAGTTACTATAGAAAGGACTCCATTCCATAAATAGTCTTAAAATTTTTACCTCCTAGTAACATAAATACACTACAATGATTTTTCTTATTATAAAAACTTCATTAGAAATTTTTAACCAACACCTCACCACAATGCCTTTTTTAATCGCCAATTTAACTACAATTTATATTTGAATGCTCAACTTTTGGGTTTTTCCCCTCACACAAAACATACAAAGAATCAATAAAACTTTGATAAAAAAATTAAATCTATACATAAAGGTAGTTTCAGCATGGTGTTCACTACAATACACTTCAATCTTCTATTTATAACCCTAGCTCTATAAAATTTCATGACACTTTTTTTCTATCTCCTTGTTCATGACCTTCGTTGCCGATGAAATTTGAAAATGGAAGTAGTGATATTACATAATCAAATAAAGTTACTAATGTGTTTCATGAAGATCAAAATTATTATTCATTGGATAATTAATTGTTAACATATTAATACTTTAATGTAAATATAGATACTGTTGAATGTATGGTGCATTTGGTAGGAATAATTTCACTTGGAACATTTCCATGATTTAAGCCTATCCAAGGTAAAGTTATTCAAAGAAATAAAAAATATCAACATGCATGTAAAAAAATTATTCATATAAATGACTATATAAGAGTCTATTTAAAAGATATAAATATATTTTAATAGATTCATGTCAAGTGAAAAAAAATATAGAAAGTTTTATGGAAACTATGATCAAAAAGAAATATGGGAATTGGGAAAAGAATGTAATTTAAAGGTAATAAGTCTTTAATATTCTAGAATACAGTTACATAATAGTAATTTATTTTATAAAATATTTTTTAGAAACTATGAGCATATTTAAATATGGGTAAGGGTAAAAAAAAGTTATAGAAAGGAATTATATGGAAATTTTTATACAATGTGTTGTCCAAATTGTAACTTATTTACTGAAATCAGTCTAGATAATGAATTTATTATCAATAACATTTTTACAAAACATTTCATAAGTCATATAGTACTTATCACATTTTTTTATATCATTAATGTCAACATGACATACTTAACAAACAAATATCACATGCACTTTTCAATATTTTAAAGTGTCAATAATCATGATCATTTAGTTATATTGAGTTATAGATTACTATATTCAAAGGATAGAAATTAATTTGTTTCATTGTTTAAAGAATGGATTCACTAAATATATTCAGAACAATCTATCGATATTATTAATAATTATTTCATGGAAATGAAAATCTTTATTGAATTTTCGAAATCTAACATAGGAATAGCGTATTTAGTAACGTTCAATCAGGTGTCTAGTTTTTCAAATGTATTTATGTACACTACCATCATGATTTTCTACACTAACCAAATATATTAATTAAAAATTATTACACATAAGAATAGATATACAGTTGAGAATTTGGGAGACACCTTTCAAAAAAATCATTTTTTTGGTTTCAAATGAAATAGATAACATGATTATATCTCAAATATCAAAATAAATGTGGATTTATATAGATAAATTACATGGATAGCTGAAAATAATTATTCTATATTTCTTGACTTAATTTTCTTTGTAATAGAGGTAGAATCTATTTGAAATTGGTCACCATAATTTCGTAATATTCCACAACTAAAATTTGTCTCACTACTACCTCTTTCAAGGTCATCTATATCTTCAAAATCATTCCACAAATTCTTCTACACAAATATTTTTCATTAGTATCGAGTCATGAATTAATAGAATGTTAGTATAATATAAATTTTAGTGTGTGAATAAATGTAGTATATAGATAAAGGTAAATATAAATTAGAAACAACCAAATTCAAAAGATATTAGAAGTATTAAAATTATTATTTTGGAGGGATATTTATCAAAAATTCCAGCTTCCTGATTTCATATGCTTGAAAACCCAACATTGACATCAATATACATATCACTAATAAAGGAACATAATATATAAATGCATAGAATCTTAGTTACATTATATATTGTATGAATAAAATAATATAACATTTACTCTATAGTCTATATATTTCCACTTTTATCCTTGAAATTGTAAAATATAACAATTTAATCTAAAATAAACAAAAAAATTACAACTATAAAACAAGTGTGAGTTGTAACTCAATTTCTTGTGTAGGAGTGTCGTAAAGTCTGACATAATTAACATAATTTGTAACAAAAAGTACCATGAATGTATTTTGTTCAGAGGGTTGATGTCAGTTGCTCACATTGAAATCAGAAATATCATAATTCATGAGAAATGTATTATATTTAAATACATTAAGCTCCGATTTAAAACCAAATTCATCATAATCCTTCAATTTATTTTATTTTTTCCTAAAAACATGTACAATGAATATAATTTGTATATATATATATACTATTGACTTACATAAATCAGATTGTTTCTAAGCTCAGATGCTAATTTTTCCACAAATTGCATAAATTGTTTCTCAAAGAGAACAATAGACATAGATCGAGTATTTTCACTGACCATAAGCTGCAGTCAGTATCTAAACCAATATTTAATTCATTAAAAATGTATTATAGAATATAATAACTATTTTTTTAATGGTATAAATGCACTGTTACTTGTGTAAATTTAGTACAATCCTCTTAAATTGGGTTTTAATACTAAAAGAATTTTGTGAATAAATTATGTTCCAATGGTGACATACATCTAAAATGTTGGTATAAAAATTCAAGTCCAATTTATATGTTCTTATTGTAATAAGTATTTTATCAAAATAGTGTAATACAAACTCTTTCCTTGGTATGCTTGACTGTGGGAGTACACAACAATTTTGACAGAAAATTTCCACATTGAACAAGTTTACATTATTTTTTCAAGAAGCACGTGATTCATAAAACCAATTGAAGTGACTTTTTATTTTTTTGAAATTATCTAAGTGGTACACTTTGTTACCTATAATGCAATATAAATAAAAAATGTGTTATGGCTTTTCAAATTTTTATAAATGTTGTATTAACTATTTTAGAATAATGTTATTACATGTACATTACCTCAATACTATTAATGATCTGAAATATGTTTATCATGTTTTCAAAAGGATTAGGTTTGCTTCTAGAGGATATCCATATATAAGAACTCTCAACAATACTTTCTTGGTAGTCCTTTTCAGGTGTTTCTGGCATTCTCTAAAGTAATTACTATAATTTTGTTAACCTAAAACTGACTACTTTTATGTTCTATAATAGTAGTTGTTTCTCAAGAAACTATAATAAATATAAGACTAATTTTTAAATTAATCAAAATAAAATTTAACTTAACACTTCTTATAAATCAAAATATTAAAATAATTTGAGAGTATTGACAATAGGAGAAACATGAAGAACCTGTTTTCAAGATCGTTCACTATAGGGAAATCTAGATTGAGAATAATATTTGTGGCATTGAAACTTGTGTGGATAATAATTATTTATGTATGTTAATATAATTTTTTGTGAGAATAGAGAAACATAGTAATTTTAGTATACCAACATAGTATAGAATTATGATATATGAAAAAACATAATAGAGAGTCTTTTTTCATGGACAAGTTGAAAGATGAAAATTTTATTTTACATCTTTTCATCTAGTAGTAGTGTACTAATGTTTTCATCATATTCATCCCAAGTTGTGAAGCTAAGAGTTTCTACACTATTAGAATTACATATGAAATGTTATTCCATATTAGACTATCTAGGTAACATGAATGAGATTCTATAAATGTGTATATAATAGTACATATCATCCCTCAACATAATCTAGATCCTTTTTCTCGAGTTTCACTATGGTTGGGGTGGTTGATAATTATAAATCATGCTGACAACATCTGGCTCATATATAAATAAATAGATATAATAAAATTTAACAGTAAAATAGAATAATTTATTTAAATATATATTTAAAATAAGTATCACTGGTTTTTTTGACGAAACATGTACTCATTTTAATGATTATTTAAAATTACTGCTTGATTATTTTAGTTATTAAAGGGCATACCAACAATTACATTATATTGTTCTGATGAACATATTATTATCTAATAAGATGAATACATAGTAGTTAATTAAGAATATATTACAAGTATAAAAATAAAGAAAATAATTAGTCTTGCTAGTATGATTTTTCTAGGAATATCTATAAGTAAATATTCTGGAAGCTTCCCCTCTTTAATATATTTGAAAGAAATAAAATGGAAAAAAAGAGGAAAACATGCATCTAAAAATCTGACATGAGTACTCCAGACAAATAATAGTCAACACTTGTAATGAGTTGCTAAATGTATTCCTTTATTTTCACTAATTTGAAAAAAATTGTTATATAAGAGGAACCTATACAAAGAAGAAATTTATACATTAAAATGATTTTTCAGACAATTTCTTTTAAAGGAAAGTTCAAAGACCATAGAATATAATAAAAATGAAATACAAATAAATTGAGAGGATGGGGTCAGATAGAATTGTCTCCTTCATGAAAGATATCAAAGACCAAGTTCTTCCTAATCTTAGAGCCAATATTTTTCTCTTCTTCTTGATGGTAATTTTAATTTATATTACATCCATTCCCTCAACCTCAACCTCTAGAATAGATCTATTCTAATATTCATTTCGGTTTAAGGAGTCTTTCTATGTCTGTGTCATCAGATTCAGATTCAATCAATGGTTTCAAATCATCCTTTTGAGCAGCCCAATTTGCAGGTCTGTGCCCCCAACCACAACTTCTTGGATGGTAACCTCACTTCCAAGATTTAGTTTGTTTTCAGGATCCTTTTGGTTTTTTCTTACCTTAGTCAGAGACATCATACAAAGAGGGATTTTTCACATTATTGGCATGCACCTCATTTTCCCTCAAAGTGTCTATTACTTTTTCTAGAAAGGACAACATATATGAATCCTTACCAACATCATCATAAAATGGAATCAAAACACAATGATTAGAGCCTTGGTGTAAAGCATCCACATCCAATTGGGAGGGTTCATGATTATTCTATTGGTTCTCATTGCAAATGGGAGTAGCATTTATAGTGGAATCATGTAAGGTAAGTTCAAATATATCCTTGTTAAGGGTTTTTACAGTGGATAAAATCTGGATATCTACTCCTTTTCAGTTTCACTCTCTACAATGTTTTATTGGTAGTCTGTGTCTATACAAATAGAAGAAATCTCCATTTTACTGGATTCACCAACTTCACCTTGCACACCAATGGAATACACAACAACATTATGGTTGGGGTCCTTGGATTTGTTTGGAAACAACCATCTGAAAACCATCATTATCAACCATCTTGTTATTACCTTTTCTTTTAGCATTGACAATCACCTCTTAACTCATATCAAAATCCACCCCTTCTTGAACTTCAGCCTCTTGATCTGATTGATTCATCTCTTCCTCCAAAGCAATGTCTTCCCATGAAGAAGGATTAATAGGAATAATACCACCTACTTCATTGTTCTGTTTTGTTCCATGATCACTGGGAGGTTTGTTGACAAACCCCTGCCTATGTATTAAATTGGAAACACCACTATGAGATCTACTTGTGTGAGTATAAATCATACTAGGTATTGTTTTTGTAACCCCATATCCAACTCATTTTTTTAAAATATCTACAAAAGAAACATTCCCAACCTTTTGGGACTTATAAGAAATGATTTTGCACGGGTACTCTTGTTTTCCCTTCGTGGGACCATGCTATCTTAATTGGTTTTCACTAGCCAATCTGTACATAGCAGGAACATGTCCATATTTCATGCAAATGGAGAATTGTGAGTTCTTGTGATAGCATTCAAAGGAGTGACCAATTCTAAAATAGAAAGAGCATAATTCTGGTAACCATTCAAACTGGATTGTTAGTTCATGTTTGAATTCCCCATGAGTCAAAAAATATTGTATCAATAAGATCATGTGAGAGATCAATTTTAACTATTGCTTTGGAGTAGTGTGCATATCATGCCATCTCAGTTTTCTTTTTCAAGTTTGATCAGTCTTCCCACTACATCAGCAACATCACACAGGATTAAAGGGTTCCAGAAGAACCAATTTAGTCCATTAATTCGAATCCATGATTGAAAAATGGTATTCCTAGGGAAGTTTGGATTAGTAATAGGATCATATTTTCTTGAATGATTGTTTCTTATAGGTTTTAGTGTTACTCATGTTAGAAAAAAAATATAATTTGACAATAAATACAATGTCCAGAGTAATATTTTAAATATTTCAATGTTAAAATCACTTAAAACAACAATTAAGTAATTGATTTGTTTTAAAACAAATATAAAATAGGTTTCATATGCATTTATATAATTATAAAGATAGTAAAATTACTATTTCCTTTTGAAGAATAATATCAATAGAAACTATGTCATCTGATAATTTTCATGCTCTTTTCTACCATAATCATATAATACGCACTTTAATCTTTAATGTCTCATCATCTTCAACTGAGATATTCTATAGCTCAGTAAATGAATAGGCTATTTGAATAGTGATTTATGGATACTATGGTCCCATGAAGAAGCTCTATATGAAAGATAGGCTCCTCCAGCTCTGGATAGGGATGGACCCTCTCCGGTTCCTCTGATTGAGATTGGTTCCCGACCCGCTTTGAAGGTGGACGAACTTCCTGTGGCGGAGCTGTCTAATAAACAACTCCAGGATGCATTGGCCTTCCATGATATCACCTTGATAGCTCACTTTGGATTCAAAAAACCCTCACTAAATGTATTCAAATCCTTTATTGACTTTTGGGGACTCTGGAAACTAGTGGTTGTGTCTGAGTTTTCTAGGGTTTTGTTCAGTATCCAGTGCTCCTATTTTGCCAACATTGCGATTTCTTGGTCCCAGGAGGATCGCTGGTGTGGTTTGTGGAGGTTCTCCCTTTCTTGATGGTCTTAGGACCACCATTTGGGTAGAGAAACCTCCCTGGTGGCCATTTGGGTTAGCATGCCTGGTCTCCCGCTTCCTTTCCTTAACCAGGAATTTTAGAATTCAGTAGGTGAATCCTTGGGTTTGTTTCTTAGTTATGATGAGGACACCACTTTCTTTTGTTCTATGGCTTGCGTGATGACTTGTATGGAAATATATCTCTCGTTGAAGCTTCTAGAGTATTTTCTCTTAAAGTTCTATGATGGTCGTTAGTGGTTGAAAGGGCTTCTGTATAAATATCCTCTGAGGTTATGTCTGGGATGTGGTCTTCAAGGGTATTCATCGGTATTTTGTAGAAAGAAGAGGTCCGGTGTGGGTTCTAGCTCGGGGCGTCCAGGTCCTTGGTGCAGTGGTTTGGGGGATTTGGGGTTGTCGGGGCTGACATTAGAGACACTACATCTTTCGACCATTGCGGAAGCTGTTTCAAATTCAAATGGTGGTCCCTTCTGGTGTAATGACCCAAAGTTTCATTAATGGAAATCCCTCTTGATCTAATTAAATGTCTCTTTATATTTATATAAAATTTCAACTTCTTTGGTTTTATGTTATGAATTTTGACCGTTACTAATATAGTGGTTGAATAGTGATCACATGATTAGTACAAATATAGGGATTTAACAAATCCAATTTACTTAGACAAAGGAAGCGATGGCCTCATCTAGCAGAATTTCCCCATAAGAAGCCCATTTTTCGGGGCTCAAAAAAGAGGTGGCATCCTTGTCCTTTTCTCTTGACCAAGCCCAAGTACAGCTTCATCATGTTAAGCTCGAACGGGACTGTCTACAGGAGAAGTAGAAGTTGATAGAAATTACCACTCGAGCGATGTTATCTGAGCCACCCCAAGAGTCTGTCACCATCTCACACCTTACCCTTAGGACTTATATGGCTGTTTTAAGGGGTTATGTAACAAATCTCAAGTAATATGTTCATGTATATTTTTTTTGTATATAATAATGAGTATACCTCCTTGTCATTTTTGATACATTGTAAATAGTTTTTAATGTACAAATAGTGTTTTTAGTTATTATTTAATTAAGAATTATATTTTATTAAATTAAGGGATTTTTGAATTAAATAATATTTTAATATAATATTATTATTATTATTAAATTAATTTTTATTAAATATAAATGATCTAATAATTTTATGAATGCAATTATAATTTTTATTAAGGTTTGAAAGCCATTTCTGTCAAAACCCGTGAATTTTCGATAAATGTTGGTTTTTATTTTAAAAGTGAAAATTAACATATTTAGAAAATTATTTAGATAAAATAAATGTTAATTCTAGAATTAGTATGTCGAAATTATCCAATGGTGAATTTTTAATAATTTAATGAGACAGTCAAATTTTTGGGTAAAAATTAAATACCGTTTAAATATATATTGTGTTTTATGACATCATAATGACCCAATAGTGATGTAATAAAATATTATAATCTTTATGTTCGGCCAATATATTCTTTACCATTAAAATAATTTAATTTTGGGTTTGTTTGACTTACTTTTAAAAGCATTAATGGACCCCTCAAAACTTATTAAACATCTTGTCTTTTTAAATTTTTTCCCATGGGAGTGTGACTAACCTCCACATAAGCAACCCCATTATTTTAAGAAGTTCGGAACTTGTCCTTATAAAATATTTTTTTCCTCTTCCCTTTTCCAAAAACCATGGGCAAAAACCATGGGATGGTTTGTGGTTTGGATTAATTTAATATAAGGGGTCCCAAACCTAAATAGTAAATAATTCCCTCTCCTTTCCTACATAAACCCACCCAAGCTCCCACTTCCTCCTCACTCAAATCCTTTAAAGTTCATCCAACCTCTGCACTACTCTCTCTAGAATCCTCCCAAGGTTCCCTAAGCTCCCAATAATCCTCTCACAAGCCTCTCTCTAGCCTTTGGAAGCAAACTTCCAAGTAAGGGTTTTTTCTTCCTTTCTCTTTTTTTTGTCCAATTTTCTTTATGTTATTTTGCCCTTTTAATTTAAATTATGAATGTTGGGGTATGGTTTCGCACCTCCCCCATACTTCCCTCTTATTTTTTGAATTATGGGATACCCCTTTCTCTCTCATTAAATGTCTCCCATGTACACCCGTTACTATGTTGAAATTCTGAAAGGAACTTCTCTCGCCTCATTTACATTCAAGAAATAATTTTGTATCATGAGTCTAAATTCCATTATAATTGTTGGTAAATGTATCTATATGACCTCCTTATTGTCCATTACATGTAAATATGATGAGTAACCCCTTTCTCTCTCATCAACCATTTTTATGAATTCTTATGTCATGTCGTTACGCTGCCGAAATCGCACCAATTTTCAAAGCCAATGTCATTGTGTAGTGGATACCATGCCCATTTCTCCATCAAGGGTATTCACCTTTATGAACATTTACTTATTGATTAAAAAGTTTCATGTATAAATTCCACATTCCTTTATCATGGAATAAATGATTATGTTTTATGAACCCATGTTTTATGATCCATGTGTCACACTTATGCATGAAATGAAATGTTTAAGAAAGGTGCGCCCTTATAGCGCTCCAATGCATTGGGTAAAGTATAGTATCATGATATGTAATGTGCAATGAGTGTTGACTCATTCTAATTCAATTGAAACTAGGGTTTACTCATGCTTCATGTTCAATGAGGGTTTACTCATGCCCCATGTGCAATGAGCCTTGGCTCATGCTAATTCCATGTTAAGTGTTGTTGCCACATTTCCATGTTATGATTATCATGCTTTATCATGACTTTATGTTCATGTCTCTATTATGAACTATTGATATGCCTATTTCCTTACATGTATTGTACTCCTCATGTTATTCCATGTGTACTCCCTTAATGTGCTTTATAGCTCACCCTTTCCTTATGCATGTCCTCAGGTTATCCCATGCAACGCTAAGTACGAGAGAATGTAGTGGTCATGTAAAGGAAGTTTTCAATAAAGTTGTTGTATTTCATGTTTTAATTTTTTATGTAATGATCCTAATCCCCAAGGACACTAAACCTCTCAATCTTCTTTGTTGTATCAAGTGAAGTTTTATGTAATAAATCATGTTTAAGTTTGTAATAAAAGAAGGGTTCTCATATCTGGCATGTCATCCCCATATTCGTCTATTCTGTCTGTCTCGGAGCCTCTCAGGACTGTTTTCCCACAAAAATATTTGATTTCCTTGTCACCTATGATTTTTGGTTTCTCTGACATGTTCGACCCTGACTCCAGATCTTTTTGGAGATTCCGGGGGCTGTGATTCCCAGGTTTTCTCCCTCCATCTCCCTCTTAAGTTTTTATCAACACTGCCCCCACCATTCTGAATATCCTCTCAATTGTCCTTAGATTTCATACAACACTCTTTGCTCCAAAAATTTTCACCATCCTCCTGTGGGTTGCCTCATAGGAAATAGTTTCCATTAGGAGTGTTGAAGGAGATGGGGTCTTCTTAGGGGTCCCCTCAGCATTTGCATCTAGTTTCTCTTCTTAATGGGGAATCAGAGGAGCTCTCTCCACCACCCTCATATTCGGCTTTCCTTTCTCTCCTTGAAGACTCGGAAGGGGTTAAGATGAAGACACTCACTCCCAATAAAGGCACCTCGGATGAGAGGTTTCATGATCCTTTAACTCATTCTAAATCTAAGGAGGTTGGTTCAACCGTCTCCTTTTCCCCATCTAGAGATGTTGGTTATAATACAAGGAGTGTCAAGCATTAATGGTGTCGTTGATCCTTTTTAATGCGAGAGGGATGGGGGCTCATGCAAAGAGTTTCATTCTTGCATTGGATTCTAGAAAGTACAAGTCGTCTATGGTGGTCATTATGTAACTAAAGCAGGGAACTGCTAATCTCTCTAAGATTGTGAGGAAGATGGGGTTCACTTCGTGTGTGCATGGTTTTCATGTTAATCCTATTATCTAGATTTACTATAAATAGTCGATAAAGGTGGGTCTTGTTAGTCTTATGTCCATGTTCATTAATACCAAAATTTTCTTTGTGTGTGGCCAGATAATGTTTTCCTTTATTTACTCCAGTAACAATATTACTGAGAGATTGGATCTATAGTGCTTACTGGTATCCTTCTAGACGGACTCCCTTCCATGGTTCATGGGAGGTGACTTCAACGCGATCAGTGACCCTTCAAAAAGAAAGGGGGGTATTCTGATTGCAAGATTGGAATTCAAGACATCGGTGACTTTATCTCTTCAGTGGGTCTTTTAGACCTTGGCTTCCAAGGTAACGACTTCACCTGGTGAAACAACCATAGGGGACCCAGTCGAATATGGTGTCGTATTAACAGATGTTTCATGAACCCCTATGGCCTTGACCCCATTTGGCAGACGACTTTCACTCATCTTCCTCGATATTTACTTGACCACTCTACTCTTTTTTTGGAGCTCCATAGGTATGTGTCTGATCGCAGGTATTTCCATTATTCCAGCACCTCGCACTAGGAGAGTGAATTCATATTGATGGTTAAAAAGATAGTGGGGAGGCGAGGAGGGGGGAAGGGCCTTGCATGGCCTTACTAATCAGCTCAAGAGGCTTAAAAATGATCTTATGAAATGGATTTCACATAGACCCATTGACATATCAGGAGTGGAAAACTTCCAAGAAGATATTGTTATACTTGAGGAAGATCTACAAAGTGACTGGGATAAGAATAAGTTCATCTTACTCTATGATAAACGCACTTCATTGTAGAGAAATTACTTGAAATTAAGAAAGACAACAAATCAAGATCTTGTTTTTGATGGTTGAAGGAGGGGGAACAAAACAGCGCTTACTTCAATTCTTGTCTGAAAGATAAGAGAAACATGAGGCTCAATATTCATTTGGGAAACAGGGTCTATAAATCAGATGTGGAGACTTTTGGATGCTTGGTTGTGGAGAACATTGAAAGCCTCCTGGCCGGGGCAAATTCAGGACTTAGGGGTAATCCAACCACAGCCGATGCGAAGTCTTTCAGGGAATGGATTTCACAAATGGTGAGAATCCTTGATAATGATATTATGTCAGTTTTGCCAAATGAAGTGGTGATTTAGGGAATAGTCCTTGCTATGCCTTATGGTAGTGAACCCAACCCAGATGTTTTCCCTGAAAAATTTTATGTGGATTCTTGGGACGTGGTGGGAAAACATGTGGTGGATGCCATTAGTGACTTTTTCCAAGGTGGTGATCTTAGTATATCAGTGAGTGCTTCTAGGGTGGTTCTCATCCCAAAGGTTATGGACCCCTCTTCTATTGGGAAGTTCAGACCCATAAGTCATTGTAATGTCTCCTACAAAATACTAGCAGGTTTGATAAGTAGATGGATGAGTGGTATCTTTCTTAGATTAGTTTCAGGTGATCAACATGGGTTCATCAAAGTGAGAAGAATTTAGGGCGTGGTTGGAATTTCTTGTGAACTTGTTAACGACATCAATAGAAGGGTGGTTGGATCAAATTTCATACTTCAAGTGGATATGGACAAATCATATGAGAAGGTGGAATTGAGCTTTATCATTCTGGTGATTCATAGGTTTGGATTCCAGGAAAGGGTATGTGATGTTTGTTTTTGGAGTTACGCATCCCTATGGTTGTCAATATCCCTAAAGGAGAAATGATTTGGATTCTTCAAATCGGTGAGGGGCATCCGGTAAGGTGATCCATTTTCTTATGTCCTCTTCATTTTCGCACAAGATTCCCTCTCTCGTAATCTTCACAGGGGCATGGCAAGCAGGAACCTTCAGCCATTCTTTGGAAGGAATGGAAGTGAGGTTATTTCCCACTTGATGTTTGTGAATGACATTATGGTTTTCATGAATTGAAGAAGTAGATATTTATCTATACTCATGGGTGCCCAAGGAGACGATGTAATTCTATTCAATAGATATTTGGCTGCCAACGAAAGAAACTCCCTATGATGTACTTGGGAGTTCCACTCTCCCTAGGGCATGTTAAGAAAATTTACATTGAATAAATTCTGAATCGAATTTTGGGAAGAATCCTAAAATAGAAGATCATGTTTCTTTCCTTTGGGGGGAATGTCATGATTATCAATAGTATTCTCACCTTCATCCCTATGCATGTTCTTTCGATCATCCAACCACGGAAGGGGACCATGGATAAGATGGAGAAAGATCTGTCCACTTTCCTGTGGGATGCCAACCAGACTGGTCACTGCTATTGGGCGTCTTGGGAGTATATGGAGAGACTAGTAGAGGAATGTGGAATGGGGTTACGTGATATTTCTGAATGCATTTAGGGAATTCAAGTGAGACTCACATGGGACATCATCATGGGAATATTGTTGGGTGCCTTGTTCTTAAAAGGTAGATATAGTGATCCTTGGAGATTTGGAGAAGGTAGAAGAGAATGACATACTAGGATAGAACGGTGCATTGTTGGCAATATTGACAAGATTTGTGATGCTACTCAATGGATTATTAGAAGATGAGACATTGGATTTTGGAAGGATAATTGGGTTGGGGAAAGGTTCTTTTTCTCGGGCTTCCCTTCCCCTGATATTTCATTCAATGAAGCAAGCATGTATCCTACGTTCCTTGCAGCAGTCCATAATGAGGATTAGAAAATGGTGTTTGATAGTATTTTCTTGGTTGAAGAGGATCATTGATGTTGTTTTAGGGGTTTGAACCTGGGAAACTTCTCCACTCGGGAGTTTAGGAGGATCAGGCATACGGGGATCTCCTCGGAAGAGTGGGCTGAGAAGTACTGGTGTAATGAAATCCCCACCAAAATGATCTTACTTTTTTGGAGTGTTAAGAAAAAGTAAATACCAAAGGATGAGTTCATTTAGAGGAGGGGTATACCTTTATCCTCACACTGCTTCTGTTGTATTAAGTCGAGGAGGGAATCTACTGATCATATTTTTGCATAGAGTGACTGGTCGGTGGAGCTCTGGTCTCTTTGTTCTTCAAAGACAAGGGTCATCATTCAACAGTCCTCCTTCAATGACCTCACGTCCTTATGGCTTCAAGGTGTAGAGAGAAATATAATGGAATATAGAGTTTGGTACATCATTCTTACTTCCATCTTATTGACAATTTGGGAGGCAAGGAACTATATTCGTCCGGGTACTCAAACCTCGACTTCGCTCCTTAATCTGAGGACTAAGTCATTAATATATGAACTTCTTTCACTACTGAAAAGGAATTAACAGTCGTCCCTCATGTGTAACTTACTCAATAGGCCTATTTCTCTTGGGAATTCAGGGGGTAGATGGGACAGATAGAATCCCGCTTCTAGTAGACTGAAACTCAGTTTTGACTGATCTCTTAGAGATAGACTCAGGAGAGGTGGAGGAGTACTCCATGCTGCATGTGGTTAAGTTCTAGAAAATTTCAGCACATTCTATGGTCCAGGTAACTCCCTGGGGGTGGTGGAATAGGCGCTGTTTACTGGGCTCCAAGTCTGTCATAAGTGCGGCTACTAGGTGTCTGAAGTGAAATTGGATTCTGAATCCCTGGTGAAGATGGTCCAAGGTAGGCATAAGAATCCTTGGGACCTGGCCTATATTATCAGAAGGTGTGATATGGAAACCTCTTCAGGTACAATCATCCACTATATTTGGATGGATACTAACTTTTTTGTGGATACTCTTTCAAGCATTGGACAGTCGGGAGAGGGTCTTATCGTTTTTGACAGCTTAGGATCCCTTCCGTGGGAGTGTCAAATTGTTGTGGAAAAGGATTCTCTTGGACTACACTATTTTTTTCTGCCATGAGGGTTTTTGTATTGGAGGGTCCAATCCTCCCCTCTGCAAATAATAAAAAATTACTTTTCAGTTAGTAGAAAATATATTTAACCATAACAAAAATTACATATACCTACTCTAGGTTTTAAAATATTTCTTTATAAACAATATTTTTTTACAAATATTTGGTATATTTTTGCTATCATATATCAAAAAAATTATCCCCTTTTTTTGTAACTCTATAAAATTCTACATATAGTTGACCATGACAAAAAATTAGTTAGCGATGTAAAATTCCAATAGATGATAGATATTGTCCTTGAATGTTATTTATAGTCATTGAATATGATACAATTAAAGAATATTGTATTCTTTGGAGCTTGAATGACCTCTTATAGTCTGAGTGTGTCATATTATCCCTTGGTATAAAAGCCTTATGTCTGTAATGAGTTCCTATATGAATTTATGCTCCAATCCAATGATCACCCAAAAATGTGATGACCAAATATGTTCCATTTAAAAGTCTGAATGACTGATCGACATTTCTTTGAAACATAACTGGAACCCCCACTTTTAAAGTTAATTTATGATATTACAAACCATAGATATTGATTTCATTCAATATATATGGTGTATAAATATTTTCTGTAGTTTCAATATTGAAAATTGATTTACAGATTTAATCTAAACTTAGATAAACCTTCTCTTCTCTAGGAATTAGAGATAACATGCAATAATTTACCTCTTGTACAGTTTATCGTATAGGTTATAAGATAGCATGTACATTTAAGTACTCTAGGTATTTGTAATTTTTTTAAATATGGGTATGTGTAGTTAACAATGGAATCCACTGGATTCTCAAATATAGTTATTAGATATTCTTTGGGAATTTTAAAATCAACCTCACCATAATTTGGACCACCAACCAACCCATCCCCAATGTCAAGAATCCAATTTTCAAAACTTGTTAATTATATAATAGTACTTGCATTAAAAGAATATAGTCTCTTATTCTTTGTCAGTTTAAGAACACAACAATGATTCCATAGATAAGAAGATTTGATACTTTCAAATATTACATCAGCCTTGGTACCTTGTTTCATTACAAGCATGATCTGTCGAAAATCACCTCAGATAATAATAGTTTTCCTACTAAATGGAAATTCAACACTATTTAGAGATTTTGGACACATAACATCCTTCAAGGGGTGATTAAGATCCTCAAAACAACATCTATGAACCATCAGTGCTTCATCCAAAATAATTAATATTGTATTTTGTAAAATTCAATCCAAATGACTTCACTACTAAATGATGCATATAGAGTCTTGATTAACGTCAATTGGTATATAGAATTGAGAATGTTTCATTCCACCACATTGTAATAGAAAGGATGCTATACCACTTGATGTAACCACTAATACTATGTTCCCTTCAAATTGTAGTATCAGAGTTAAGGCACACCATATGAATGTTTTTCCAATGCCTTAATAGCCGTGAATAAATAAGAGTCCACCATTAGTTATGAAATATCCTCTAAGAATGGTGTGAAAGAAATTTTTTTTGTTAGATGTCATTTTTTATCCAAAATTTAAATTTTTTCCTGAAGAATATCTTTATCATAGTTTCTTTCAGTTGCAATCAACCAATTTCCACTAAACACAATTGGTTAGTATCGAATAGTCATTAGAGGGTAATTATTCAATGATATTCCATTGATATGAAGTCTGTTTTCAATATCTAATAGTGAATACTGCTACAATTTACTGTCACTGAGTTGTAAATATATTATAATAAGTCAAATTGCGTTGATAGTGAGGCATTATATAAAAAATAAAATAACTTAATGATGGTGTAACTAATATATTCTATAATTTCAATGTAAAATCTAAATCACAAATGATGTTATAAAAAAACTCATAACATAAATATTGTTATGATTATTGAAATTAACCAAAATTACTCCAAATAATGAAATTACTCATGAAATTCATATAATTGAACTACACATAAGTACATATATCTTCATTAACACAAAATTTGGAGTATGTATCAATTATTAGATGTAAATAAATGAGATGAGTCTATAACATTTTTTTAAATTGTTCTCAAGTAAAAAATTGAATTAAAAAACTATTTTAATTAGTAATTGATCGGAAAAAATAATAAGAATAGTTAAGATTTAAAATGTTGGTTTCCTATACAAAATTGTTTGCCATTTTATTTTAGAATTTCATTGAAAATATATATTCTTAAACTTTAGAATTTTAATTTAGAAAAATAATTTAATTAATGGATTCTAATATTAAAATTATATTAGGATAAATATTTTTTAATTTTTCTGATAATATTAATTTTTAGGTGAATAATAACAAATACCTATATAACAAATACCCTGAATTTTATGATATCTTTCATATATAACCATGAATTAAAATTTATGAAACCTTTTTAATGAATGAATAGTTATTTTAAAAGTACAATTATAGATTTTAAAATATTATTTCTAATTTACATACCTATATTTGACATTTAAAATTTTATGTTATATTTTTCTATAAAACTGATCTTGATATACAATACATTTATTTATTTATAAATAATGAATAGTATTTTTTGAAATTTTATATAATAAAATGAGTTTCAAATTTTGAATAATAACGTCTAAATTGTCAAATTATATCTATTTTTGTTTATTCATAAATAACAAATTACTTGGCTACCAATTAATTACCATGAAAAAAGTCAAAAATTATAAAGGGTAAAAGATAATGGTAAAAAGACCTAAAACATGTTAAAAATCATCTAGAATAGTTATTGAGGTATTTACCCACAAAAAATCCTCCTCCTCTATTATTTTTAGATTTTTGAGCCATTTTCCTTTAATAGTACACCTCTTATTACCAAAACATCCAATCCTATCACTTTTAAAAGGTTCCCTGCAACACCCCACTTATACATGCACCACATACAACATAGCTCAACCAAGGTCTTCTAAATATTAGCATAACACTCACCTAAACTTAATTTATAATCACATACCATAAAAATGAAATCCTTAAAATAGTTAATCTAGATATCAGTGGTTTTATTCCAAGGAATAAGATATAAATTCTTAAATAGACCTTTTTCATTCTTATTTCTCTCTTTATTCTCCAATAATATAAAAAATATTATATAAATAATAAAATAGTAACATAATTATCATAAGTGTAATGAAATATTATTATGTTGATGGAATAATAATTTTATAACTTCCTCCCAACTAATCGAAATATGAAAACATCACTCATGTGTAAGTCCACACTACCACGTTCATGGATAATTTATATAATTTTTCATCACCACATCACATAGATGATTATATGAATTTTTTAATGAATAAATGTAATATTTTTTACATAATTAATGTTTTGGAACGATAAATAATTTTCAACATTACTCCCATCCAAATATATATAATCTGAAAATGTTAGTTTTGCGTACTAGGAGACTACCGTCTCCATGGACTACATGATTCCTTTTAATCTCCACTTTATATGGATGGTTATTGAAATCTATTTGATGAATATATAGTATATGAAGGGTTAATTTTGTGATGAATATATATCTGAAAGGATTACATAAAGATCAATAACCATTATAATGTAATCCATTGATATAATTAATTTAACAAAACAATATCTCTATTGATTTCATATTCATGAATCATAACTAAAACTATAATCAAATTATATTGGAACATTATAAATAAATAGTGAGTTTATATTACCCATAAATTTAATAATATAGGAATGATAAACTATTTACCAATGAATCTAGATCTATTTTTCCATTATGAAACCCAAATGAAATAAAAAAAATTACTGACATCCGATGATAAAGATAAACTACAACTAAATAACCAATATTTTCTAGATAATTAATGAAAAAAAGTGTATAAAAGGTATTAAATAAGAATAATTTTATGAAATAATTTATTAATATAGTCATGTTTATCATATAGAAGGTGAAAATTATTTCATGGAAGTCAATAATTAAGGTATGGGTTTTCCCATCTCAATTTTCCTTCATGGGGATATGTTCCATATTCAATCTTTTATTTTCATTTTTTTAGTGTTTATACATCACATGTATATATTTCTTGACATAAATATTATGAATTTAAATGGTTAAAAAATCCATAAAAGGTTATATTTTTCCAAAGTTTTTGATTCAATGGTCACCAAATATATAAGTGTTTCACATATAATTTTTAATACTTTAATACATATTTAATATTCAAAACTTGTTATATATTTTTTGGTGAATATAATTCCCATTAATTTTTTTAATAAATTCATTAAATTAAATAGATTTATAAATTGATCAAAATTTATATTTTTATAGGGATTTGGAATAATTGTTTTCTAGATTCATACGGGTTTTTGTTAACTCAATTCCCTTTAATTTAGTAGTACTCCATATTCTTGAAGTCTATTATTATAAGACATTTTTATCATATTATATGAATATTTTATATTTTATTTCACACTATTTTCCAATTAATTTATATTTTCACAAAGAAAATCTTTTTGATGAATTTAATTCGTTATAAAAACGTGAGGATTTTAGGAAAATTCCACAACCTCTTCAATAGAACTTTATCTTTAATGTTTATATTAATTATAAATTTTATTACATTATTATTTTGAAACCCAAATATGTATTATATCTTGTGAGAATCATAATTATATTTACCTATTACAATGATGAATCTTTATCACTACTTTAAAAAACATTTGTTTCAATAATGAAAAATTATAATATTTAAAAGGTGTTCCTTTTCATGATATTTTGTTTTATCTTCCATCGAAATTTATAAAGAAAACCATTGTGTATTTTTTAAGGCTCCATTATTGATATTTATTTCCAAATAATGTTTGAAAATATTTTTAATTTTGTCTTTTGAAATGTACCTTTTTAGAGAAACTCATAATATTGTTTATTAAATAATTTTAAAAATTATTAATAAAACATTATTTTATGATTTTTCATCAATTTTCCTCATTAACTTATAAATATATATCTCATTTATAGTAATGTTTCATGATTGACTGATAAAAATCACCTATGAAACTATCTTTTTGGGTGTTTGAATTTTCGGTATTGACTGATATAAATCATAATGGTTTTCTATATGACATAAATTTGAAATTTTATGAAATATATTATAATTCAAATGGTTCATTGTAATATTATGAATGATTAATTTCATGTAAAACACACCTTTTTGTATTTTCATTTTCTGATAAGTGGATTCTTATATCACACTATAATTCATTTTGTAAAGTTTGATATCTCATGGGAAAATTACGGGAGGTAGGGATGTGAGTTACTGGCCCACTATGTTATTGGATATAGGGATGTAAATTCTTAGAAAATTTTTATATTGAAGGTAGGTAAATGAAATCCCAACTAACTATATTATGGGATATAAGGAAGTAATTTCCAAACCAACTATTCCATGGGAGAGAGGGATGTAAATTTATGACCATGTATGTTATGATTTTTATGCCTATGTTTGTAGCATATTTATATATTTGTACATATTCCCATGTTATTATGAATCATTTATAATGTTTTTATGATATACTTGTTCATTGATTTATTAGTTATGAACCATGTTTATTTTTTTTCATTTTTCCTAATTTTATGTTCATGGACCTTGACTATGATCTCCTAAACACATTCTTATCTTATAGTCACTAATGATCATAATTTATTATTAGTTATGTATAAAATTACTATGAATTTAAAATCCCTCATTTATTATTCTTATATTCCCTATTTTATAAAGATTTTTATAACATATTAAATCTCATAATGTGATTTTAGTATGGTGTGATTATAGAAAAATGTAATAAAATATTTTAATAATATTTTTTTTGTAGTTGGTATCTAAAGACAATAAAACTTTTCATTCTGGTATTATATGATAATTTATGATATGTAATTCAAAATTATGAAATTGAGGTGAAATTTTGTATGTTTATCATTTTTTATATCACTTGGTAATGTATATAGTTTGTAAAGAATGTGTTTCTGGTAGTAGGCCTAAGACCGTGCCTCTCAGTTCTTATGTTGCTATCAAAGTAACGTTTAGTTTTATTTTATATTAATAAAGTTATTTATTTTATTAGGATAATAAAAAATAATTGAAATTTCAAGATATAAGACAAAATATTAGATTAAAACATGAATGAATCGTAAAGTATAGATTGTGTTGTTTCTTAGAAATCACGTTTAACATCCCAGGTAATTATAGAATAAGACATTTTCAAATTTATTAATATTTATGAACTTGATATTGATTTTACCCTAATAGAGACTCTATATATGATAGTGTACTCGACACACAACAATGGGTTTCACCTATATCTTATATTGTAAACAAGAATGAGTTATACTATAAAATAATATATTAATGTTATTATTATTTTAAATGGTAATTATCACCTAGATGTTGTATTGGAGAAAATTAATAGAAATAACTATACTATATTTACATGTGTTTGTTAAATAATTTTACTTTATTACAATAAATTATAGAGGAACAAAATGAGAATAAATCCAATCTTAAGCATAAAATACTCTAATATTTTTAAATGGTAGTTTACTATCATTTTATGGAAAAACCTTTTTAAATCTACATTTTTTCAATTTTATATGTTCAATTTGAAAAAATAAACTTCTTATTTGGAATAGTGGCATCAAAATTTAATTTGGATAAATTTTTGGTTTTTTAAGATAATATTCATTTTTTAATATATAGTTAAAAATATTGCATTTTAATACAAAACTATCTTTCTGTCTAATTTATTTGTGTTGTTATATTATAATTTTACAAGGTTTTAAGGGATAATTAGATGATTTTTTATCAGTTAATCCAATGTATTTCATTGGATGAAATTTCAATTTAAAATTAAATATTAAAACAATGTGAGCTTTTGAACGTTTTACTTAAAAAACATGTTTTCTTGATCTGTCAACTGGATTAGTGGTAAACCTAATTTAACCAACTTGTTTTCTCGATCCGTCAACAGGATTAGTGGTAAACCTAATTTAACCACTTTTTTGAATTTAACTTTAAAAAAAGTACATACATGGTTGTAATCAGTATGAAAAATGTGGTCTAATTGGAAATAGTATTTTGTGAATAGTAAATTCAGAATTTTATTTACCAAGGTTAAAGGTAAATAGGGTAATTAAAGGTAAAATTGATATTATAATATTTTAAAATTACCCTAATAGTTTTCCTAATATTATTGTGTGAGTTAATATCAACCATGACCATCCTTGGGTCGAAATTGTGACCTTTGGAAGCCACTCAGGTGTGATTATGACATTTATAACATTTAATTTGAAGTAAAGACAAAGATTTCATAAATATGTTTCTTATTACTACAACAGTTTTCATATTGGGTTATATAAGTGATATATTGGAATATAAATTTTCATTAGAATGATAAATTTATTTATTAAATCATGGTAATTTAGTTATAATTTTTAGAATTTATATAATTAAATTTAATTATGACACAAATATAATGAAGTAATAGGTTTATTAATGAAAGAATAAAATAAATGATTTTAATAATATTAAAATAAATATAATTTAAAATATTTTATTCCATTAATGAATTCTTTGGATGATTTTTAACATTTTATAGATGATTTAAAGAATTTTTTCGATGTAACCATGTCTCTATGATTTTTTTAGAAAAATCCTGTAATGAATAGTGTCAAAATTGATATAATTCATAATTTAAAATATAAAATATTTATTAAATGATATAAAAATTTTAAAAAACAAATATTTGACCAAAATTTTTATATAAGTCCAAAAAATTAATTAATGACTTATTCTTTGGTCATTTTGAATGATTTGGTAAATATTTTAACTCTCAAAATGTAAATTACTTGATAAAATGGTAAGAGTTAAAAATGGTTAAAACGAAAAGATAAAGATTAAAATTATTCAAAACTTGTATAATTCTCATTGGATGATTATATTTTGACGCATACACATCATATATTATTAATAAATTAGAGTTTACCAATTTAAAGTTTAAATGGAATTTATATTAATTTAATTGTTTTCATAATTACAAAGGTGCCCCTCCTCGCTCCTATAAAAAGGAACCCATTTATCTATATTAATCACACTTGGAAAAAAATTTTGGTTAAGTAATATCTACCCAAAAACCTTACTAAAATCCCTACCAAGATTCTTGAGACCTTATTTTAGGTATAACACCCTCCATAGAGGTGTTAAGGTGTTAATAAAGGTTCTTATCTGAAGGAAATGTAATGTTTTTAATAAAGTATTCATATTTTATTTCATCTTCCACTTCCTTAAAATATTCTTCTTACAAGTTGAAATAATAACTCAAGTATCATAAATATACTGAGATTTTATTTTTTTAATATCATCACCAAAATCCATCTTCGATTCCATTAAATGGGATAGGAATTAATCATATGTACGTAGGAGTAAACTATCACCTCCACAAACCGAAATAATTCATTTTCCATAACCATATCTCATGACTGGTTATAAAAATAAAATTAATGTTCTTATATGATATTAATTACATATTAATCATTATAATATAATAATATTTCAATTTATTTCATACTTTCTATGTGCATAGAAATGATAATGTCATTCATGTGTACGTGTAAACTATCACCTCCACGAACTGATGTGACTTGTTTTTATTCATTATAACACTTGTATTATATATATAAGTATATTTAAATTATTAAAATGATATTAATTATGTTATGATCATTCTATAAAGATAAAATAACACTTAACTTCTTTCCAAAATGATGAAAATAAATGGAAAATGTTACTCATGTGTACGTATGGCTTACCATCTCCATGATTATAACATTATTCATTTTTCATAACCACGCTTCATGGTTTAATTTAAGAGTATAATTTATGTATAAAAATTATTATAATTTCATGAATTTTTTTTTGAGATGAACTACCTATGACCGTATGGACTAGTGACATCAAACCATATTCATTTTCTACTCAAGTACCAGATATCAAAAAAACGTATGATGTGAACTTAAATCATTATGTAATTGTTATAACATAGTAATAAGTGATATGGAAGTAATAATTAAAATAAAAATGGTTCTAAATAAATTATAAATTAATCTATGTTTATTATTCAAGAAGATAAATAACATATGGTACATTTTAGACTCGAGGTAAGGGAATTTGTCCCAATCTCTTTTCATGGAGGCATATTTTGATGTTATACAAAACCTTATTTTATAAGGTGTATAATCAACCCCCTTGACTTTTAATTCATTAAAAGGTTTTCAAAATTTATATTTTTATACGAATCGTCTTACTTAATTTACAAAAATGATTAATGTAAATATTTTTAACATATGTGGTGATAAAGACTTCTCTGACGACGTAACTATTATTTGATATCTGGATTCCTCTATAAGATTTAATGTTTTTAAAAGGAAAAGAAATCCCGTATTTCCTTTTTGGGTATTTTTTTATTGAAAATTATTATTTAATTGTATTTACTATTTCAATATCTTGTAATTATTTATTGATTTTTCAAATGAAATTTTATGAGTGAAATATTGATAATTACAATCTTTTATGTGTTATGGTTATATAATAGTATTTGGACATTTGACAGGTGGTTACGTGATAAAAAAAGATGGGTGGTTACATGATAAACAAAATACTGGTGGTGTCTTGATGATCCAAGGAAGTTTGGTTATGCTATAACCTCCAATCAATTGGGTATAGAATTCGGTTGTATGGCTTTTCCATTTTGTGATATGTGTGAAAGTAGACCGTATTGTTATTATATTTAAGTATGATTATGTTCCAAGTTACCTTTATTTTTTATATATTTATTTATATAGATTTTAATGTAATATTTTTAATATAAAAAGGGTATGAAATGTTCTTATATTTAGTGAAGTGTATTTACTACTTCTTAAAGGTGAAAAGTATTACTTTATGATAAAGTATTCAGGGTTTACATGTTTTCGCAAGAATAACAATTTTCATTCTTGGTTTATCCTTTACTGATAATTTTAGGCTCATCCCAAGTTTTAAAATGTATTTCACGTTATTTAAAGAAGAGTATAGTTATGGATAGGATCATGAAAAAGTTATGAAGTTTAAAAATAAATGACACCATGTTTCCTTTTAACCATTTTTTTATTAAAAAAAATGATAGTGAGTAGATGTGTCTAATATTAAATATTTAAGTTGTTATGTATGGGTTATGGCCTAATTATCTTAATATTTATAATTTAAAATATCATCAATATTAAATAAAGTAAAATTATTTACTTAACTCAAGATTAAGTAATGTTTATGGTTGGGGTCTTATAGTTGGTATCAGAAGTCGGTTTAGATAACTTTAGGGGTTAGAATATTTTTAATAAAATATAAATAAATGATTTTTACTTTATAGTAAAATTGAAATGATATATCATTTGAATATTACCATATTTATTTATCTAAGATATGTTTGTTCAGAATGGTTTTCCATAGAGGAATAGGGCATCTATGCTAGGAAGGAATACAGAGGAAAAAAACCTTCCAAATCATCACCATAAGATGGTAGGGATTTGAAATGAATATTTTGTTTCATTGATGGATTAGTTGACTCAGGCGACAAATGGAGGCGGTGTCCATGCATGAGATCAACTATATCAACTGCAGAGGAATATGTCAGTAGGGAAGAATTTCAGGAAGCAACATCCCCCATCTTTCAGAGGATCATCAGATCCTATATAAGCTGAAAGGTGGATTAAAGAATTAGAAAATATTTTTATGTAAGGGGGTATTCAAAAAATCAAAAGGTTGGTCTTTATATTTATCATTTTGAAGTTTGATCCAATCAGTGGTGATCAATGATTAAAAATATCAGAGGAAGTGAAGATATTGATACCATGGAATGTGATGAATTTAAGAATATCATCCTTGAGAAATATTTTCCTAAGGCTTTTTGACTTAGGATGGAAATAAAATCTTATAATTGAGATAAAAGGAGGAATTTTAGGTGGATATAGATGTAGAAAATTTCACATGTTTTTCATGGTGTTTCCAGAATTTTTTCTAGGATATTGATAGTAAGATAAATCGGTTTTACTCAAGATTAAAGCCGAAATATTTAAGAGAATTAGCTTCTCATGAGTTCAAGAGAAATGAGAAACTAGTTCGGTGTACTGATAAGGTAGAAATGTATTTTTTTGATGATCATGTAATTCACGAGATCAAGAAAACAAAATGATCCAGTTAATAGGAAATTTGATAAAATTCATCAATGAAGTTTGGAGGTAAGAAAACTGAATTTCTATCTTATGTAAAGTTTGGTAAAAAGCATAATGGTTAATGTATCTCAAAGTATAGAAAGTTCTTTCATTGGGGAAGACTGGTCATATTTATCATGATTGAAAGGTTGATGATCATTCAAGCAATGAAAAGTGAATGGTAAGATTTTTTAGTTGCAATGAGTTTGGGAATTATTCTAATGAGTGCCCAAAGTTGATTACCCAGGCTGGAAACTAGAAATATCAAAAGGATAAGGGAGTGGAAAAATAATTTTCTACTATTATAGTTGATCAGGAACCATCATATGAAGTGGTTAAAGGTATGTTATAGGTTTTTTTAAAATATTTCAATACTCTATTTGACTTTGGATCTTCACATTCATTTATTTCTGAGAGCATTGAATGTAAATTGTAAAAATCACCTCATGAATGTTATATAGATTTTTTGGTAAAAACATCAGGTGGAATTATTAAAGAAACCAAGATTTATGGGAATATTCCTATTATCATTGGTGGGATGGTTTTCCATGCAAATCTTGTTGAACTTCCCATAGTAGAATTTGATATCATTTTTGGTATGGATTGGATTTTAGCTTATCATGCTAAAATAGATTAAAAATACATGAATGTATTATTTAACGATTACATACCTTTGATAACATACCAAGAATATGATATATTAGTTAAATATGGAATTTAAATTTATCTAGCACATGTTGTTGAAAAGAAAGAAATAGTTGTGATTAGGGACATCCCATTAGTAAATAAATTTATAAATGTTTTTCATGATTAATTTCCAGATAATTTTCCTTATCGAGAGGTTGAATTTTCTATTGATTTAGTTCCTGATACTAAGACTATTTCGAACACCCTAATCAGATGTCTCAATAAGAATTTGTGGAATTGAAAAAAAAATTACAAGAATATCTTGATGAAGTTTTCATTCGACCTAGCACATCACTATGGGGTGCTCATATTTTATTTGTGAAAAGGAAAATGGTTCTATGAGATATTTTATTGATTATAGATCCTTGAATAACATCACTATTAAGAATAATTATATGGTTCCTTATATTGATGATTTATTTGATCTGCTCAAGAAAGCTTAGTGTTTTTTGAAGATTGATCAAAGGTCTAGGTACCATCAGTTGAAGGTGAAGGATGATGGAATTCCCAAGAAAATATTTTTAATGATATATGGGCATTATGAATTTAAATTTATTCCCTTTGGGTTATCTATTAACCATAATATATTTATAAATCTCATGAATGGATTCTTTTATAAGGTTTTGATCAGTTTTTGGTTTCTTTGATAGATAATATTTTGTTGTATTCTAAAAGCTGGGAGGAACATGAAATTCCATTAAGGATTGTTTTGAAAACTTTAAAACAAAATAAGCTCTATGGAATGTTTTTGTATGATTAAATTTTAATTGAAAAAACTTCATTCATTGGTCATATTGTTTCTAAAGATGGCATAACTGTTGACCCATCTTAAACAAAAGTTTTTGAAGAGTGGCCAAGACTTACCAATATCACATAGATTCATATTTTTCATTAATTAGTGAGTTATTACCAAAGGTTTGTCGAAAAAATTTCTCTATTATCTATCACTATAACTAAGTTAGCACATAATGGAGTTAAGATCATCTGGACAAAATAATTAGATGATTATTTTCATGAACTGATGTGAATATTGGTAAATGCTCCGTTTTTGGCCCTACATTCCAGGAATAGTGAATTTTTTACCTACAGTGATGCTTCATTGAAAGTACTTAGTTGTGTCCAACTATAGAATGATCAGTAATTATTTATGCTTTACGTTAGTTGAAACCTCTTGAGTTAAATTTTCTTACACATGATTTGGAATTAATTGTTGTTGTTTTTTAATTAAAAATTTGGATGCATCATTTGTATGGAATAAAGTGGTAAATATATATTGATTACAAAAGTTTAATGTATATATTCACTAAAAATAATTTAACTTCAGATAGAGAATATAGATAAAATTAATCAAGTATTTTTATTCCACAATTAATTACCATTTAGGAAAAGAAAATAAAGTGGATGATGTTATGAGTCAAAAAAAATAATGCTATATTAACCATGCTTTGTCTGGAATGAGATCCTCTGGTTAAGGATTTGATAAATTTTTTCTTGGAAGTTTTTGGGGTAGGAAATTTCTTTTTCTATTTCAGGTGTTAGTAAAATCATCTCTATCAAACTGCATTGGGAAATAGAATATGGAATATAGTGAGTTTTATAAAAAGGTAGGATTGGTTTAGAAGAGTAAGTTACCTTAATTCAACATTGATAATGATTATGTTTTAAGGTTTTGAAATAGATTATGTGTTCCTTATGATTTATAGTTGAAGAAATATTTGTTATGTGAAGATTATAGTTCTTGGTTTTTAGTTTATCTAGTCATCACTAAGATGTACAGAGACCTTTGGGAGTATTACTGGTGGGATGGAATTAAAAGAGATATTATGGAATTTACCCAGATATATTTGATTTTTCAATAGGTTAAAGTAGAGAATTAGTTTCCAAAAGTGATGCATCATCCTTTTATAGAGCTATAGTGTAAATGAAAAAATATATCCATGGATTTTGTATTAGGATTACCAAATACTTATAGAGGGAACAATGCGATCTGGGATATTATTGATCAATTGACTAAATATTCTCATTTTTTTCCAATTCAAGATACTCTATATCTTGATCAAATTTCTAAGTTGTTTATTAAAGAGATTGTCAGATTACATGGATTCTCTTATCCATCAAATCTGATCATGATCTTGAGTTCACTTATAACTTTTGGGAAGGAATTCGTAAGTCATTGGGTACAAAATTAAATTTCAATATAGATTTTCATCCTCAATCAGATGGGAATTCCGAATGAAAATTTTAGACATTACATGATATGATACATTCATGATAAATGGATTACCAGGGATGTTGGGATCAACATATCTCTTTAGTTGATTTTTCTTATAATAATAGTTTTCATTCTATCATATTGATGGAACCATTTTAGGTATTATATTAAAAGCAGTATCGAACATAGATTTTTGGAATGATGTGGGTGAAGGGAAGTTGATGGGATGAAAATTGGTAGAGAAAATAGAAAAGAAAGTTCAGTTGATTTAAAGACACATGAAGAAATAGAGCATGCAGAAAGTTTTTCAGATAACCAGAGGAAGGATATTTCATTCGAGATAGGTGATTATGTTTTTCTCAATGTTATGCAATGGAAAAGTGTGATGTGTTTTGGTATGAAAGGGAATATGAGTCCATGATTAATTGGACCCTAAGAAATACTAGATAATGTTGGATCAGTAGGCTACTGAGTGGATTTACCTCTGATCCTATCCCTAGTATATAACTTTTTTCATATTTTAGTTTTAAGAAAGTATATTCCATATCCATGTCATGTATTGAGTCCAAAAGTAGTTCTGTTGGAAGAGAATATTTCTTATGAGGAAAAACTAGTCTAGATTCTTGATCATGGAGAGAAAGTATTGTGGAAGAAGTTAATTCTTCAGGTTAAGGTTTTTTGGAAAACCTCATATGGTTTAGGAGGCAATATGGGAATCTTAAAATGTTGTGAGGGAGAAATACCCCAACTTATTTGATAAGTAAATAAAAATTGTGAGGACATTATTTCTAAAAGGGGGAAGGATGTAACATCTCAAGTAATTATAGAATAAAAATTTTCAATATTTATTAATATTTAAGAATTTGATAGTGATTTTACCTTAATAGGGACTTTATGTATGATAGCATACTCGACAAGCAATAATGGTTTTCTTTTAAATCTTATGTTGTAAACAAGAATCAGTTATATTAAAAAATAATATATTATTATTATTATTATTTTAAATGGTAGTTATCACTTAGACGTTGCATTATATGGAATGAAAACACATAAATATATTATATTTACACATGTTTATTGAATATTTTTACTCTCTTCCAAAAAATTATAGAGGCTTAAAATGAGAATATATCTAATTTTAAGCATAAAATAATCTAATATTTTGAAAAGGTAGTTTTACCACCTTTTGATAGAGAACCATTTTTAAATCTAGTTTTTTTTACTTTTATATGTTCTAATTGAAAAAATAATCTTCTTCTCTGGAAGATGGACAACAAAATTTACTTTGGCTGATTTTTTTTATTTTTCTGATAATATTCATTTTTAACAAATATTGAAAAATACATCATTTTATTTAAAAAATAATATTTTCTTCTAATTTATTTTTATTATTAGATTATTATTTTACATGGTTTTATGTTATAATTAGATGAATTTTTTATCAATTAATTCAATTTATTTAAATGGATTCAATTTCAAATTAAAACTAAATATAAAAACAAGGTGAACTTTTAAACGTTTTACATAAAAAACATGTTTTCTTGATCAGTCGACAGGATTAGTGTTAAAACTAATTTAACAACTTCTATGAAATTAATTTTAAAAAATGGACATACATGGTTGAAATTTTTATGAAAAATGTGGTCTAATAGGATCAAAGTATTTTTTTTATGAATAGTAACTTTAGTATTTTATTTACCACAGTTAAAGGTAAATTGGGTAATTAAAGGTTAATTGATATTATATTATTATGAAATTACCATATTTTTTTTTAATAATATTTGATGAGTTATTATCAACCATTACCATCCTTGGAAATAAATTATGACCTTTGGAAGGCACATGGGTGTGATTATAAAATTTATATCATTTAATTTAAAGTAAAAGAAAAGATGTCATAAATATGGTTCTTATTACTAAAACAATTTTAATATGGGGTTATATAAGTGATATATTTAACTATAAATATTCATTATAAATCTAAATAGATTAATTACATCATGGAAATTTATTTATAATTTCTAAGAAATAAATAATTTAATTTAATTGTGACATAGAAATGATGTAGTGCTAGGCTTATTAAAGAAAAAATAAAATAAATGGTATTAATAATATTAAAATAAATAAAATTTGAAATATTATATGTCTTCTATGAATTTTTGGATGACATTGACATGTTATAGATCAGTTAATTTATTTTTTCGAAAGAATAAATTTGTTATGATTTTATAAAAAAATCATGTAATGAATAGTGTCAAAATTGGCATAATTCATAACTTAAAATATAAAATATCTAATTAAATGTCATAAAATTTATCAGAATCCACGAATTGAAAAAAAAAGTTGAGATAAGACCAAAAATTTCAATAATGTCTCATTAATTGGTCTTTTGGCATGATTTGGTAGTTATTTTAACTCTCAGAATGTAAATTACTTGATAAAACTATAAGAGTTAAAAGGTTAAAACAAAATTATAAGGATTAAAATTTATTTAAAACTTGTCTAACTCTCATTGGATGATAATATTTAGACCCCTAATCATCCTATATTATAACGGAATGAGTACGTACCTATTATGAGTGGAAATTTAATTTATATTAATTTAATAATTTGAATAATTCCAAGGGTGCTCCTCCCCTCTCCTATAAAATGGCACCCATTATTCTCTATTACTCACTCTTTCAAAACCTTTTTTTCATCCAAGATCTACCAAAACCCTTACTAGATTCCCTAGACATGTTAATTAGGCATTATTTTAGTCATGAAACCCTCCTTAATGGTGTTAATGTGTTATGAAAGGTGCTAATCTGGAAGAAATGTAATGCTTTTATTTAAGTATTTCTATTTTATTTATTCTTCCACTTCCTTAAAATATTTTTTATTCCTATATTAAATAATAAATAAAGAATACCCAATACACATATATTTAATTATTTAAATTTCATCCCATAAATTCATCTCTACTTTCATTAAATGGGAAAGTAATTAATCCATCATGCGTACGTGTGAACTATCACCTCTATGAACTGATCTAATTCATTTTCCATAACCATCACTCATTCCTAGATATAAAAATATATTTAAGGTTTATATGTGATATTAAAAACATATTAATCATTATAAGATAATAATATATCAATTTATTTCTTACTTTTCATAATCATAAAAATGATAAAAGCATTCATGCGTACGTGTGAACTATCACCTCCACGAAGCGATGCGACTCATTTTTATTCATTATATCACTTTTATTATATATATATATATATATATATCTGTGTGTGTGTGTGTACTTAAATAATTAACATGATATTAATGATGTTTTTATAATTCTAGAAAGATAAAATAATACATAACCTCTTTCCATAATGATCAGTGAAAAATGGAAAATGTTAATCACGCATACGCACAGATAATCGTCTCCATGATTATAACATTGTTCATTTTTCAAAAAAAAATTATGGATTCATTTAAAGTTATAATTTATGTATAAAAATGATATGTTATGACTACATGGACTAGTGACATCAAACCATTTTCATTTTGGACTCAATTACTAGATATCGACAAAATGTTTGATGTGAACATAAATCATTGTGTAATTCTTATAACATTGTAATAAGTGATATAAAAGGAATAATGAACCTAAAAAATGTTATCAAGAAATTTTATATTAATATAATATTAACATTAAGGAAGATAAATAAAGTTCTAGAGGATTTAGGTTCAAGGTAAGGTACTTCTTCTCAATATTCTTTCGTTGAGACATATTTTGATGTTATACACAACCTTCTTTTATAAGGAGTATAAGAAATAACATTGAGTTTTAAATTATTAAAAGGTATTCAAAATGAAAATTTTTATATAAAGAGTTTTACTTTCTTTAAAAAATGATATAAGGAATTTTTTTAATGAATGTGGGGATAATGACTTCTCTGACACCGTAACCGTTATTTAATATTTGGATTCCTCTATAAGCCATAATTCTTTTTAAAAGGAAAATAAATCCCTTATTAACTTTTTGGGTGTGTTGGTATTTAATTTTTTTTTTAAATTCCATTGACAATTTCAATATCATGAAGTGAATTCTTATGACTATAGATGAAATTTAATGAGTTAAATGTTGACAATTATATTCTTTTATGTGTTATGATTATATAACAGTACTTAGACATTTGATGGTTATTTACGTGATAAACCAAAGATGGGTGGTTACCTGATAAAACTATGATGGGTGGTTCTGTGATAAACCAAGTATGGGTTGTTATGTTATAACCTCCAATGAATTGGGTATGGAAGTCATTCGTATGGCTATTCCATTTAGTGATATGTGTGGAAGTCAAATTTATGGTTATTTTATTTAAGTATGATTATTTCCCAAGTTACCTTTATATGTTATATATTTATTTCTATAGGTTTTAAAGTAATATTTTTATTACAAAGATCGTAAGCAATGAGATTATATTTGGTGAACTGTATTTACTACTTCTTAAAGGTGAAAAATGTTACTTTATGATAAATTATTTATGGTTTAAATGTTTTCAGAAGACTAACATTTTTCCTCCTTTGTGTATCCCTTACTAAGATTTTTATGATCATCCCAAGTTTTGAAATATTTTTCATAGGATTTAAGGAATAATAGATTCAAGGATGGGATCAAGAAATTTTTTTAAGTTTAAGCATGAAATGAAACCATGTTTCCTTTTAATCATTTTTGTTTTATCGAAAAAAATGGATAGTGAGTAGAAGTGTCTAATTTGTAATATTTACATTTTTATGTGTGATTTTTTTCCAAATTATCTAAAGGAATAAAATTTAAAATATCCTCAATGTGAAATAAATTCAAATTATTGAATTAACTAATGATTAGGTAATGTTTAAAGCGGGGGCCTGATATCACGTCCCAGTATTGATATAATCTAGTGGATGAAGAATATAGAATATATTATCTTAGAGTTAATATCCTATAAAAGTATTGTTGGGTGAGGCATCCCAATACCTATAATCCCATATATGGTTCTAAAATCATATTCATTACATACCATATTTGATTCCCATTGAAAGAACCTCATTTCAACTATCTATAATGTAGTCACCTCAACCCCAGTAGCCCATAGCTAGTATATATTTTATTACATTGGAATAAGATATATGGAATCACATCCTGATGGACCAAATTGTTTACAGGTCTTAGTAAACTAGAAAAATACTTGAAATTCACATTATAATTGAAAATTTAAAATACATTAACATTTTACATTGAGAAATCCATTTTTCTTCATAGTGTATCCCTATATATCAACCATAGAACACCTCCTAGTATGATAGGGGAAAATAAAACATAAGAAAGTGGTGAGCTCGGAACCACAATAATGGTAAGTATACAATGGAATATTCCATGAATAAAAAAATAATCTATATGCAATGGTAAATAATTGAAACACAATCTATTTAACCAATAAAATGTGCATAATATGGTGACATAAGTGAAGATCAAATAAGTCTATATAAATACTAACATAAGTTGAATCTTATCTATGTATATTAAAACTAATTTAATAATCACATAAAAATAACAAATACCATATTGAGATAATTCATAATATTGGACATCTAAAATATACTATCAAGGTGTTTTAGAAGATAATTTTATTCTTTGGGTAGAAACCCTTCTAATTTAGCCATATGATTTTCCTCATGAGACATGTCGACGCATCAATGGGATTTCTATAACCAGTCAAAACATGTAACATAAAAATTCCAATGAATGCATCATATTAAATAAAAGAAACATAATAAATTGAAACAATCATATTGTAAAAAATAACATATATAATGACAATACTTACCCCAATCAAATAAACATAATAGAAAACCATATAGTGTAATAAGGTGAATGGTAATAAAATTGTCAATACTCTATAAAATATATCATAAATCATTAAAAAGGAGTAATAATGATATCAATACAACATACCCCTAGTGAATCATAATTAAAATAAAGTTTTTCTATCATTGATGAATAGAAATATAACAAAAAATGTGATAAAAACTTTTTAGATAAAAATAATCATTTAACATTGAAAATAATTTAAAATACTTTTAATTAAAAAATAAAATTATAAAAATTAAAAATTATTATTTTAAATGTTGACTGGTTATAAAGGTGAACAATTCTATTCACGTAGTGAACGTTAATAAAAAGATTCATTTCACATTTTTTTAAAAATCCAAAACATCAATTTTTTTGAAAATGGAATAATGATTCCTTTAAAAAAATTAATAAAAAGTAAAAAATGTTTACAAATTTCTCGGATAAATAATTATTATAATGTTAAAAAAAATTATTAATGTTTTTTAGAAAAAATATTTTTTGAAGGAAAATGATTTTCTACTCAAAAGAGAAATGAATTGGTATTTTCATAAAATCATTTTTAAATCATTTAAGTACCAAATAGAATAAAAATGTTATAATTAGTTTAAATGTTCATGAATAACCATGGGATAAGAAAAAATATTTATTTTATGAAATAAATATCAAGTATTTCCTCCCATGGATTACTTAAACATAAACAATCATAATTAATGATTGTATTGTGAAATAAACCACTACCACTTCGGTAGCTTTTGAATCATTAAAGTTATATAATAAATAACATCAGAATAAAAATTAAATACCATGAATATAAATAGGTTCATGATATAATATATCGAAATGGGAAGTATATAAACCGCAAAAATGTAATAATTGGTGAATATTACATAAGTATCATGAAAGTAAAAGTGACATGATAAACCCTTAAATCAGGTTCGACTTCATTTGTATGTGTCCAAACCTAACTTATAATAAATATAAAATTTTTATAATAATATTAAAAATAATAATCATATTTTTGTAACATATTTTATTTATTTAAATCTATAATCACCCATTTATTAATAATTCTTCACAAAAATTATTATTTTAGGTGATAATTGCATCATTTTTCAGCAATGTTTTAATTCACAAAATTTGGTCCTTTTAATTTGATCATAGTTACATCATCCACATAATTTTAATTATTATATTAATATAATATATATTAATTATACATTTATGTATTGTAATGTTTTAATTTCGGGGATAGTAAATGTATTACACAAAATGTAGAAAGAATATTCTACATATGCATGAACACATTATCCATTTTCATTGAAGGATAAGAGGAAGGCTATATAAATATTAATAAAACATTATAGATTAATTATTATTTCATTTATATAATATATATTATTTAAACAAATCATTATTAAAATCAATATAATAATAAAATGAAAATCATTACACGTTGATAGGTGGAGGTGGTAGTCTACACGTATGAATGAAAGACATTATTTTTTTCCAATAGACTGTAAGGTGAAAATTTTAGAAGTTATATAATATTTGAATTAGTATTTTGATATCATAAATATCTTATATATTCACAAACTTTAACCTTAATACCTTTCCTGTAAAGCGTAAGTGAGAAATGAATCAAATCTCTTCGTGAGATGATACTCCACTATACAGACCAGAGAAGTCATTGTGTCCCCCGCATAATGGAATTTAAGAATGTACGTGTGATATCATATTTTAACATGTATAATTGTGCTATAAATATAATATAAATAAGTTAAATCCATCATTATATACATCCTTTAAGAGTGGTTATGGAAGATGAATTACATCAGTTCGTGAGGCGACAGTCCATCGTACACATGATAGACAATTGTTTTTCATTTTTATAAAAGTGGGGTTGGATCTAGATTATTTAATTATCATATTAATATATATGTATACTATATACAGTGTTTTTGTTATATTATAATTATTTAAGATGTTTTTCATGTGGTGTAAATTTAAATATAATAAATATACATGTTTAAGAATATTAACCCTTCTTCAAAAATCATCTTTAGGTATATAAATAAATCATTCATTGGAGGGATTCATAATCACACTAATGAATATAGGCTTTTATGATGGAATTAAGGATGTTATTTAGGATAATATTTTAGAAAAAAAGTGTCCTGGAAGTGTGAAGAGATGATGAAATTTGGTAGCAATTTATATGTTGGGGAGTGGATATACATGGAATTTTTTTAGAATTTCAAATGTTACAGATACTTATCTGATGAAAAAAAATGTAAAAATGGTTTATTTTAAAACCTTATAGACACTAGGGTCCAAATATGGCTATAAAATCAGTTCTGGTAATTTTTTAGGTAAATTTTAACTTGTATCTTCTCTGCTTAACACCCCTCAGTAAACCCTTTTTTACCTTAACTACAAAATTCAATTTTTATTGTTTTCACTATTAATTAGTGTCAAAAATTAATTATTTACATATTATATAATTAAAATTATTCTGATTCCAAAATATAGGATCTATTTTTCTAAATTTAATTTATATAAGTGGTACAATTTAATTTATTATTAAACCATAGAAGCGATGAAAGGGAAGTTTTCCAAAGATAAAATTCTAAAAATTATAGAATGTTATAATATCAAAATTCTATACAAAATTGATTAAAATGACCCCAATTAGATATATATTATTATAAGTGATGATATTTTACCTTAAAATTTATTTAAAATATAATTTTACTTTTTAAATAATTAAAAGGAAAAAGAAATTTTCAATAAAAGTCGTTATTTTTAACTATTCATCAAAAAATAATATTTTCAAAAAAAATCCCAAAAATTCATCTAATTATAATTCGGATACAGTGATTTAAAAACTAATTTTTTAAATAATAATTTTTATTAAAATTGTAAAAATTATTTTCAAATTATGTGTGCATTGCTAAAATAAACCTCCTATTAAAGAAATACAATTTTCATAAAAAATTTCTTTTTATATAAATGATTATTATTTTATTTGTAATATATAAAAACCATTGAATTTATCTATAAATATCTACCTAATAAAAACATCATTATTTAGTTACTCATATTTATACCATCCAAATTAATTTATATTTTATAATGAACATGTTTAAATGATAATATTTTAATAGAGTATCGTGTTTCATTTAAACCTGACATTGCATGCATCAAAAGCTATAGAATATATTAAATTTAATGAAAAATATATCAATTTATTGAGGTGTTTTATTTTTTATAAGATTTTTGTCGCATGTCATACACACTATTTGACAACATGTTCTACTTTTAAAATTTGTGGTGTTCTATTCTACTTGTTAATCATGATCTTTGTAATCATGAGTTTGACATTTTAATATACATTTTTTTTGAAATAACCAACATAACAAGGTTTAATAAAACTTCTTCTTGGTAATAGATAAATTGTTTTATGAAGTTCATCTAGAATAAAACATTACTAGTTTTCTAATTTTGAGATCATTGGTGGGATATGAAATCATGGACATAGAAGAGAATACTAATTCCCAAGGATTAATATAGAGAGATAGATATAATGAGAAAGTTATCCACTAAAAACTAATATATTTTTTATGATTTAAAAGGCCATTGAGTCAATATAAAGGAATATAATATGATATTTTTTTATCTTGATATATTTTTCCTAATGTTGAGGGACTATGTTCCCATTATGAAAGAGAACACCAAAAAATATACTTAAAATTTTCATCCTTTTGTTGTGATTCAATCAATCCTACTTGATCTAATGCTCAAATAAATAAATATCTAATATGAATTTTTATTCTAAAAGAGATAAAATTAAAAATTAATAGATAATTAAGATTAATAAAATTATGATAGATCATTCCTCCTATCTATATATATTTTCAAAGAACCAAATTTTTAGTACAAGTTATCCAAAAATGCCCAATGTTCAACATAATCCATTACATAAATAGTTATACTTAAGGATTTCCCAAAATATGTATGATTAAATTTAAAAGTAAGGTCACTATGTCAACATTATATTCCTCATAGAATATAAAGTATCAATTAATGTTAACTAAAAAATATGTGATTTCTATAATTAGATTAAAGCAATAATAAATATATGCATGATTTGAAAAATAAAATCTTATATTGATCAATATATTTGACAATATAGAAATGCAGTAAGATATGATAAAGATGACATAAATCACTAACCAATTCCAGGGTAACCAATTTCATCCCATAAACAACCCTTTTATCATTATTATCTTATAATTGATCACATATTAAGGGTTATCTTATCTTTATTATGTGTTTTACAAAAAGGTAAACTTATAATATAATCACATTTCATGGTTATCTATAATATTATTTTTATTATTTAAATTTCATAATGAAAATAAATACAATATAATCCTTATATATTTCATAATTATTATACCTAGAATATTAGTGATAATAATACTTCTATAAAATAATTATTGAATCAAAACGCAAGAACAATATTCATTCCACTTTATCTATAGTAATAGTATAAGATCCACATTGATCTCTTAGCTTATTATAAGGTATATTTCTATGATTATTTGGGAATTAATTTTTATTGTTCCCCTTATTATAATAGTTAAATCTTTGAAAATTGGAAACTTCTTTTATGGACATGCAATCATGAGTATAGAGTACCTTCTCCTAACTCCGATATAAAACTCATAATCTATTTAATCATGTATTAGGGTGTTTATTTCAATAATTATTAGATGGTGGAACATCTTGATTTCCCTTATTACATTTATCCTTTCTTTTCTTAATCATTTTATTCTCCACTTTCTTCTATTCAAATAAATAATAATTAGGTAATTCAATCTCTATCTTTATTTCACAAGATATTGTGTTCTCATATGATGATAAATTCTAGGAGGTTATTTTAGTTAAAGAATTATCTTAATATAATCAATGAAATAACCAATCATTGTCTTTGGATAATTTATATTTTATATAACATGCCTTATTAACCTTATAACAAAAAATTCATACTGAGAAATGTTTTTATCTTCCTTTTATTTTAGATTCATAAAATTTGTCTATATATCTGCTCATTTATCAAAAGGAAAATTATTTTCCATGGATTGTACCTTTAAAATATTCTATTAAATGTTTTCTATTTCTTATTAATCCTTAGTTTTTTTAAACATTGACCACCATTGATCCGCATCTCTCGTGAGATAACAGGCACCCATGATAATATTCTCTCATTCATTACTTCCTAAAGAGATAAATATATTATCTAATTAAATTATCTATTATTTAACTTAAAATTAATTTATAGTACCATTAAAATATGAGGTTTTATAATTCATGAATTGGACAAAAATTGATAGACCGTTTGATTGATCTATGGGTTGGTTCATGTGAAAAAAATTATTTCTCATAACCTGAGTCATTTGTCCCAATATGGTGTTAAATTATTTAGTTCCAGTCGTAGCTCCAACTCCAACATCATTATCATTCCAAGGAGAGTGATCTTTATACGGTGTATTTCCATTGATATGGTTCCAATTCCTAACTCTATTTTCTATTTATAAATGACACCATACACAAGATTATGTCACATCCCTATTAATTATAATGTATAATCTCAATACTAGTGAAACACTTCCTAGAAATTCAAAAAAACAATTCATATCTTTTATCATAATTATAAACATGGGTTCATTATAAATGTTTTCAAATCATAAAATTAATTTCAACCCCTTCATATTAGATTATAAACCAAATTTTAACTATCAATATCATATCACCCAGGAGTGTCAAACATGGTGCACAGTATTTACCATTTTCATGTAACATGTACTACTTGGGTCAACCCCGATACACAATTTTCATATTTATTACCCCTAGGTAAATTTTTTCTAGAGCTATGTCAACATGTATTATTTAGATAGGGATGTACTGATGTGAAAAAAAACATAATCTCTACCTTACCAAAGCATTTAGATGTTCTTTTATATTTATCCTCAATGTAGACCATAGGTAAATTTTTAACTAATCAATGTTTCCAAAATCAACTTCCCAAAGAATCTACTAAAATTTCTATGATACCAATAGTAAATCCACCAACCCCAATAAACCAGAGTCGATTCCTACATTATTTTATTAGCATAAGAAAAAAGGAATCAAATTCAAATAGAACCATTAGTTTAGTAATCTTGGTAAACTATATACATACTTCAAATTTACATTAAAATTGAAAACATAAAATACATAAAGTGTTTTCTTTGTGAAAATAGGTATTCCTCAAAGTGTATCCCTGCATATCAATCACAAAACACTTCTTGGTTTTCTAGGGAGAATAAAAAATATGAAATGGGTGATACAAGATGCTCATTATGGGTGGATGTAAGAGATAATATATCATGAATAAGTTATAATAATCAATATGGAAAGGTAATTAATTTAAAAACATTCCAATTAACAAATAAATTTAGAATAATATGGTAGAAATAATCATTGATCAAATAAATCCATGTATATAATCTCATAATATTGACAATTATCTATGGATATTCTATGTAATTGAGTAATCACAAAGAAATAAATGATCTTATAATGATGAAATGAATAATTCTTGAAATCCAAAAGATATTGTTAAGTACTTTACCACCGTAGTATAAATATTTAGGTAGAAACCCATTTATTCTGGCCAACTGATTTGTATCATGAGACCTGTTAATGCATCAAGGGGCTATCTATAACTAGGCCCCACCCATAACTTACTATTTCCAATGCATTTTTCATATAAAATAGGTGAAACATAATCAAGATAATCATTTTTTTGAAAAAATAGACATAATTTTTTTTAATAATTACCCTAAATAAAAAAACATAATCACAAACCATCCTGAGTAATATGGTGAATAGAAATAAAATTTTAAATAATCAGTCAAATTTTTTATAAAGCATACAAATAAAGAATAACTATGAAATTAATATAACATTTCAGTATTGTATAATATTTAAAATGAAATTTTTTTCAGTGATGAATAGAAATTCCAAAAAAATTATTAATATTTTTTTAGGAGAATATCCTCTTCAATTTGTAAATCGTTAAAAAAATTAGCAATATATTTTTAAAATAATTTTAAATTATAATAATCATTGAAAACATGTAAAATAATCTTTGAATCATTGAGTTGTCATGATGGAGGAAAATTCATTTCAATTCGTACACGTTAAAACAAATATTCCATCCACATTTTTAGTAAATGCCAAACATTAATTATCTAGAAACGGAATTGATTATTACTTTCAATTTTTTTTAAGAAATTAATTTTTGGGTAAAAATTTATTTATTAAATCATTTGTAGATTTTTTTAAAAACCGTGGGTATAGGATCTCAAACTATACATATACCCACGGTTTTGAAAACCATGGGTATAGAGCTATTTTCCAGTAGTGATAAATCATGATCCATGATAACTTATCATAATAAAAATACATAAGTTTGTGTAATACACATAAGAATAGAAAATTATTTCCCTAGTCAAGGATCACTGAATAAAATATCATAGTGTAAGGTGTCCAATAGTGTATTGGGTTCCCTACACATTCCATTATTTAATTATATAAGGTTGAAAACCAAAACTAAAAAAGTATAAAATGTCCCTTTACTGAACGAGGTTAACTCCCCATTCCAATACATTTTATGTTAGGGTATATCAATATTTTTACAATGCATTAAAGGGTTATATAAACTTGATACAACCCTTCACATAAGGATAACCATACTAAAGTGTCTTACAAGATCATAAAACATTCATCATTTCATCATAGGATGGCTCATGAAAATTTTACATGTTTCTTAATATTTTTAAAATAACATAATTAAGTACTATTAAAGAAACAAGTTTCATAGAATCATCCCTATAACATCATCATTGTAATATATCAAGGGAAAAAAGTGGATTGTCACATAAGTTTATATCCCAAGTGACGTGTCGAAATCTTAAAATATGTTAACAAGGATAGAAACTATATTTTATAAATGAATTTAAAATGTGATTTGAAAATCAAGAGAATGTAATCCATTTCCTTTTCAAAATTTAAAAAACTAAAATTTACAGCAAAATTAAAGTACAATTTTTCTTGAAAAACATTCTAAGAATATAATGGAAGGTTTTTGATGATGCAAGGACATAATGGTTGTATAATTTATTGATTCCTTTTATATTAAAAAATATTATTATATATACACATTTTTATAATGTAAAAAACGATTCATATGGAAAATACTTGAAAATATTCATTTTTATTATTTATAACAAAAATAAATTTTTAGAAAAAATAAAAAATCTCTAAAATTTATGTATAGATATAAAAGTATATAAACTATTTTGAATAAAAAATGAAATTAAGAAGAATAATTCCCAACCTGAAAAGAATAAATTAGGTAACATATTCATAAAAACATTCTTCTGGTCATTTTAAGTACAAAAGAATAGAAAATAATACATAAACGTGAACATTATAGAGTTATAAATAATAGAATAAAATTTATGTGGTTAAAATGAGATGGATCATATAATTTAAATAAATAAAAATTTAAAAAAGGTAATTTCAAAAAGAAATACGATTATAATAAAAACCCTTATAACTTTAAAAACTTTTAAATCATAAAACTATTGAAAAAATATCATAAAATAGAACATAAATACCATAAATATGAACATATTCATTATAATATTAATAAAATGTGAATAATACACACCATATAAGCATAAATAGGTTAATAACATATATCATATCTCAATAAAACAATATTGAGATATAGAACCCCTATTGTTTTGGTAATATATGAATCCAAAACTCTTGAAAGAGGAAACCTTGTTTATAATTTTAATTAAAGAAAAATTTATTGAAATAGCACATAAATAAATCGATGAGATGTATATAAAGTACACCAAAAAAATTGGGAATATAGTATATTTCTTTCAAAATAAAAGTGAGTTCTCAAACCCTTACATAAAATCCTAAATTGCATTGTATGCACACATAACATCCTATATAATAAATTTTGATTTGTTATAAATATAATATATATATATAACCATATTAATACTTCAAATACCATATACAAGTCACAATATAACATCGTATCACTATGTTATTAATATATATTCATTACAACCATTGTTCACTGTGTTAAATGCTCTATTTTTTATACATGTGTTTGATTAGTGTTTTTAGTCACACTACAACAAATATGAAATTTATCAATGCTAGAAAATGGCATTAATATCACTAGAAAAGAACTATTAATCAAGGAGAAAATAAAGGGGGGTCGCCTTTATCAGCTCTCAGAAAAGTATTGATAAAGAACCCTTTTATCAGTGCTAAAAATGCACTGATAAAAGGGGACTTTTATCAACACTAAAAAATCATTGATAAATGGGTCCTTTATCAGCACTTTTTTTAGAACTGATAAAATACCCCTTTTATCACTGCTTTTTAAAAGTGACGGTAAAAGTTAAAAACATTAAAAAAATAAAAAAATATTTCTACAATTTGGGATGGGCTTCAATAGCGCATGAAGCCCCCCTTTAACAGCAGCCCCACCCTAGCCTGCACACCCCATCCCGCATGCCCCAACCCACCCTTTAACAGCACCCCCACCCACCCTTTAATAGCGCTAGCCTTTATTCCACCCGCGCGCATGACTTGGCTCCCCTAGATTCAAACTCTGGACATGTTGCCTGCATACCTAAGCCTTTACAACTCCACCATATTGCTTTGATCTTCATTTATTAATATATATATTTATTTATATATATATTTAGTTATATTTACCCATGTATTAATATATATTTATATTAACATATATATTTATATTAATATATATTTAATTATATTAATATATATATATAGTTTTATTAATATATATATATATATAGTTATATTAATATATATATATAGTTATAATTATATATTAATATATTTATTCATATATTAATATATATTTATAAGATTAGTTTTAAATACATTTATAAAATATTCTTTTTTGTGTGTGTTTATAAATAAATAAATACATTTATATAACAGACATGCATATTATATGTGTATTTGTAAGTATAATTATGCATATTCATATATATTTACAAATATTATATATTAATATATATATACATATGTTTAGAATATATAGATAATATATATCAGTTTGTCAATACAGACACACACAAATATATATACACACATAGACACACATTATATAGGTATAGAAATATTAATATATTTATATTTTAAATAAAATGGATATTTTTATTTTATTTAGATAAGACTTATATATTGATAAATATACTTTATATGTGAATATGTTTAATTATTTATTTGAAAAATTAATTTTTTATTGGTGAATATATAAAAAAATATTTATATATTATTATATAATTGATTATAAATAACATTACATTGTGAAAAACATTAAAATTTCAAATTCATAATATTAATATAAATGTAACCCCTTAGAATAAATTCAGTCCCCGGTGAAAAAGGTCAAAAAATACCATGAAACGAGGCTGGAATTTCATTGAATGTTACAAAATTTGGGTATTTGGACTAAAAACTCAGTTTTTGAGGCCTTATGGGCCTTTTGTTTCCTAAAAAATGTGATATAAGGATCCCTTTGTTCAATATCACATATATCTTCTCATGGGATTCAATTTGATATGATGTAGAGCTGAAATGGACACCCGGATCAAAAGTTATGGTTGTTTGAAGTTTCAGTTACATTTTTAACTTATTTTAGATCTTTTGTTAATTTTTTTTGATTTTTTCTGTCTTTAAATTGTTATTAAATGATTATTAGTCGACGATAATTAGAAAATTATTAATTAATAAATTTTTTAAGATATTTTATAAGACATTTTCACTACATATCTTATATATTAAGTGGAAATGTTTATTTATACTAATCTAAGACATATTTAAAACATATATATTATATTTATATCAATATAAATATACTTATATACTTATATATCAATATATCATTTTTTATGAAATATAGTTTTTTTTGAAATATACCCTTTATCAACACTAGGGAAAAAGTGCTGATAAATACCCAAATTTATCAGCACTACTAAAAAACACGGATAAAGGGGGGCCCATTTAACAGTGCTAAAAAAGCACTGATAAAGGGTAACTTTTAACTGTGCTTTTTTAGCGCTTTTAAAAGTGACCATTTATCACCACTTTTTTAGCACTATTAAAGGGTGGTTCTACATAAACCTAGTTTTTTGGTAGTGTCGGTGAACCTTTTTCATGGTTTCATAATCCCCAGAATATTAATAATTTCATAAGTATCTAATTTTTTAATATATAAACTTTAGTAAAAATTCTTATAATATGTTGATGAAAAATTAATTACATCACTTCGTGGAGGTGGTAGTCCATACATACACACTGGTGATGTTTTCACATTTCAATGGATGAAACAAAATAAAGTTAAATAATAATTCAAATTTAGAGAAACAAAATTATAACATATATAATAATTAGAATTATAATTATGACCATCCATAAATTGCTAAAATAGAAATAGAATCACATCAATTTTCCGAGGTGGTGGTGCATACATACACACAATCAATGTTATCATCTTCCCACAATATTAGTGGGTCAACATGAATTAGTATTTTATCTTTATTGAATCATAATAATTTAATAATAACCATATATAATCACTAAATCCATCTACATAACCATCCTTGATAGATGGTGAATAAAAATAAAATATTTCATCCATGGATATGTGATTTAGAAATTTTTTTCTCAATCTATGTGGCTCAAGAAGGTGTGAATGGGAGAGGTGGTTCTATTTTATAACTGAACAGAGTGGCATAATTATAATTATTTTAAAATTAAAATAACACAAGGTTGCTTTCAAAGGAAAATGGATCTAAATTTGATAAATTTAAATTCTACGATTATATAAGGTCTAAATATGTTTATATAATTATATTTATATAAGTTTATATGTCATTTGAATCCTTATAACACTAGTTTAATCCCTCATTGACCCTTTCAACTCTTACTATGGTAATAAGTTACATAGTATTTATGGGTAAATACTATCATTTTAAAAGAGAAAGTGATCACTAGTGGAAATGGTTGGTATTATAAACCATTTACAACTAATTTAAAAAATTATAATATTTTTTTATTATTTTTATATATATTAATTAAATATATTTTATCAAAAATATGATTAATTATATTTTCATGATTATTCACATAATTTGAGATTATAAACATTAAGACTACCATAGTGATTAAATTTTAATATTTAAAGCATTACCATATGATCATGTATATCCTAAAAAATCATTAAATCCTTCATCATGTAAAAATTAAATAAATTTTAATATTAAAAAACAATTTACATTGATTTTTCACCCGCTTACACAATTGCAACATCAACGATACATGAGAATTTTAGGTAGTAATAAAATTAAAAAAAATTATAGAAAAATTAATATAGAAATATAATTTATTCATATTAAAAGTAACAATTTACAACCATTTATAAAATATTTTTATTTTTATGAATAAATACTAGAGACTTTAAAAGAAATAGGGTGATATTTTTCAATTATTCTTTACCTAAAATAATATAAGGGTCCTTATCAATGTAAACTGGAAAATAAATTCTATATTTTGAAAGATAATATTTTTTTGGTAAAAAATATACACCAAAAATGATATCAGGGAAAGTGTTTGAGATATTTCAAGTCATTATACCGGATTTTTAACACTAATTATCCCATTTAATGATTTACTATGGTGATAAAATTTTAAATTCCATTAAACGGACCGAAGGCCTTCAAATTTATTTATTTTTATTTAAATAAAGACTCCCTTTTAAGGGAAGAAGAGGGGAAACCCAAATAGACATCATCGACTTAGGAAAAATCACAACCCGAAGGTTTAGAGATACAACCCAATCTGACAACATGGAGTTACACCTACCCATCAATTGGTCGTGAAAAGGCTCTCCACCCGTGCAGAGCTGAATGGTAAGCAAGTGTCTTGTGTCAAATCACAGACCCGATCTAACGACAAAGCCATACCCTCTCAACATCCAAATCCATAAATCTCTACAATGATGAACAAAAATCTTTGGAACCTACTCTGGGGTTGATCTGTGTGGTCGAGTCTGAGTGCATCACCATACCAACAGACCTTATAAAACCCATTCACCATTCCGATAATACAAAAAACCAGAAAGACCACTAACAGAAAATCATCTTGGAACAACCTCGTCGACCTCCACCCCAACACCGCAGCCAAAAAATCCCAGAAGACAATCCAGAGAACATGAGTTCAAGACAACGTCACCTAAGACAAGATGTCCCAACCTCGCACCTAAGGACCCCCACCAATGAGGCGAACTGGGTCTTCATGAAATAGAAACGCCTCTTTGGGCATGGATCTTCTCGGATCCGAACCTCGGATACACCATCATTAGGTTCCAACACAAGCCTCACGATAGAAAGAATGGAAAGACCAGCGACAACATACCAGGACAACCAAAACCAGATCCAAAAACAAAATCACAACTGTCTCCAAATTAAACACTTGTAAATAATCACAGAAACCGAGAATGAAAGCCTCCCCTTCCAAAGAACTGAGATCAAGCCCTGATTCACACCGAAGATAGTCGGAACAGGCCCGGGTCCAGCTGAGAAACCATCCCACTCCGTCACCTGTCCTGCCGGAAAAATATGAGCTACCCGAACCAAGATCAGGGCCACCCCAAGCCTTGATGTCGTCGGAAGGAGGAAAATCGGGTTGACCACTAGAACTCAGACTGATGGCACGACGTCACGTTCTGTGTCGAGCCGAATACGGGACTTCCATAGGGAAGGGGATTCACTACACAAGAAACAATTCCAATGCTGATGTCGTTGGAAAATTTCATGCGCCAAGCCGACCGCTAGACCTCCACCGAGAATCACTTCCACCGCACAAGCAGTGATGCCAACGCCAAGACTGACCCTCAGCCTTCACGAGCAGAACCCGGCCCGAAGTGGGAAGGAGGAAAGAAAATGAAAAAAAAATCCTAGGTGACATGGGGGATAGGGAGAAACACCGCTCTGAGGCTCATGAAATCAAGATATAACATTTTACAATTATTACTATTCATTGTGATAAAAAAGGAAATGAATATCATTTCAATTTATCAGCTTGATAATTAAAACTATGAAATTCATTTTTGTGAATTAGTTTTTGTATTTTCATGAAATATTTTTCATATAAGTTTTCAAAATAAAATAGGAAAACGTTTTTAGAAAAATTACCATTTGAATCATAAGAAATTATTTAATACCAAAATGATATAAAATTTAGATTCAATATAAATTAATTTAATTTTGTAAAATAAATTTCAGCTTATTAAAATTTAAAACCACACCAATAATTAAAGAAAACTTGGGAAAATATGATTAAATGAGAATTATAGAAAATAATTGTTATTTGAATAAAAACATTACTTAGATTTCAAAAATGTAAAACAGATATTAACATGTTAAAATTTATATTTTAATTTACTTAATTAAATTATTAAATATATTTTTTCTATAAAATAAGATTCATAATAATTCATGTCATAATAATGTTTCAAATGTTACATTGTTCTAAAAAATCTGTATTTTTATTTTTCACCCAAAAATAAAATATTACTGAACAATCACAAGAATTAATCCTTAAAAAATATTTATATGACAAAAGAAAAAATTTAATCCTTTTTAGAAATTTTATATAGTAATGTTAATAAATATTTATTTAAAATGAAAAATAAAAAATATAATGTAAACTTGCATTTATAGAAACATATCCCTTTTAACATTTAACTATTCTTATCCTTTTTTTATTTAATTTATATCATTAAAAATTTATTACTTATTTCCTATGAACTTATCATTAAATTAAAATAATTAAACATTTTAGACATATATTTCATAATCCATCTAAACCTATTCATAATTTCCAAAGAAAAGATATATTATAATAGTCATATTTAAATAGTAATATTTCCACAGAATAACATTGTTTATTTTAATATTAGTATTTCATGTGGTAAAAACATTAAAAAACATTATTATTTTTAAGTAAAATACATCCTAAAATATTTTGGAGTAATATTGGGTGTTATCTCAATCATCACCTGGTCCATGATCAAGAGGCCTAACTATACATATGATTTGACACTATTGGGGCATATGATTATTGGATTGGTGAAGCCTAGTACTTGGAAGACGTTATTCATTCCATTGGAATCCTTTTATACACTTTAGTCAGTAACTCTTGTACTGTAGAAGTGATGACTTGGTGACACTAATAGGGAAATATAGTAATGAAGAATTTTAAATGGTTACCATAACATCTCAAACATTAGATAAAGTGGTTCTATAATTCCACAAACATATATCCACTAGTCACGGTTGTATTGTGGGATTATTATGAGGTTGGTGGAACTATTTAACCATCTTTATAATGAGCTCATTCGATCTATTTATTGTGTGTGTGTGAAACTCTATGAAATATCTGTTAAATTTTTATCCTGAGGCATAATGATATTTATGCATCTCCATGGGCTTCGTGATTATTCTTAACCCATGTAAATATTTGTGTCTTAGATCTTCTTATCATTATTTTTTTTGTTTCACTTTAACTATTATTTTCTTTATCTTTAATCATTTTTACCCCATTTATTTCCATAACAATGATTTTTTGATTCAAATAACCTTTAAAAACCCTTATGAATAATTTAAATGGAAATTTATGATGTAATGTACAACAAGTAAGGTTAAATATCATAATAAGAAAATTATCGTAGAAAATCTAGGTCAAGATAAAGAAGTTATATTATGATTCAATTATATCATTATTTAAAAAATGATTCATATATCTAAATCATAGTTTCACAGGATAATAAGTTATATGATTTTCTTTTTTCATATTCATATAACCACTAATCCCAATTTTATTGGATATTATCAGTTTGTTTTTGTAATTTGATTAGAAACGAAATCATTAAAATGATGTCGTAAATATATGTCCCCAAAACCTCATAATACTTATTAACAGAAAATGATTATTATTTTAGAAAAATTCCTGGGAATATCAATATATTTTTATTATATAGTAAAATGTTATTTATATAGTTTATAATAGTTATTCTAAAATTATATATTGATTCATACCCAAATCCATTTTTCAATACTGAATAGAAATAAAAATTTCCAGGAAATATTTTATTTAGGTTGGTGAATTTAAAAACCTATGATTTATGTAACAATCTCACTTTAAATTCATACTAGGCTTAATATCTTATTTCACATAGAATAAAAAACTAAAATAGTCCATTATCTATAATTTTGAGATAAATTTTTAAAATGAAACAATAAAAATAATAACATTATTAAAATGAAATAATGAAATAAAATGATAATAATTAATTGAGATGTTGGATTATATATATATATAGGAGTCACAATTTACTATTATAGGAAATATTTAGAAAATTCATAAAATAATTTAAATATCAATGTATTAATAAAATAAAATTTTCATTATAAAAATAATGAATTTTATGGTATTTAGTGACCATTAAATAAAATAAAAGTAATAATTTTCACAAAATATTGCTTTTACTAAAATTATTTTGAATTTTTTAGTAATCTCTAATATAAAATTATTTTAATCAAAATCATTGAAAATATATTCTAGAAAATAAATTAATGTTAATATATTTTCTATTACTATTAATGTAATAAAAATAATTTTATTTCCTACAGAAAATTATATATTTTACTAAAATTTTACTTTTTTATAAACTTTTAATTGTTTAAATAAGATTTACACATTATGTTTAAATGATGATAAAAGATATTGTTCACAAATGAACACTAATTTAGTTATTATTTGATATGAAATAAAAATAATGACAATTAATATTTAAAATTCAATTTTTTATTATATTTTTCATTACACATTGTATTTTTTACTTAAAAGATAAATACATAAATATCAACATTTTAATTTCAATAAATGAAAACATTTTATGTACTTATCGTATGAAAATTATCCTAGGATACTTTTTTCTGATTTTTATGAAAATTTTGTTTTTAGGTTAGTAGTACAAAGTACCATTTTAACAAAAACCTTGACATTTATAAAATTCTAAAGATATAAACATGTTTTAAAAATTAACTAAACCATTTTCTTAATAAATTCTCTAATTAATAAGTATAATTATAATTAAGAAATATTTATTTTAATTTACAAGCCTATATTTAACATTTCTGAACATAAGTTATATTTTCTCTAAAAATATTTTTATTTTTTTCTAAATTAAATATTTTTTACGTAGTTTTTACCACTTTTATGAATTTCATATAATAAATTGGTTTTATATTTTGAATAAGAAGATCTAAATTATGTAATATGGTTCTTTTTATTTTTAGGGTAAAAAATAAATTACTTAGGAAATAATTTGATACAGTAGTAAAAGTCGAAATGGTAAAATGGTTAAATATAAGTGGTAAAAGACCTAAAACATGTTACAAACACATATATAAGTGGGTGTTTTAGGTAATAATAAATCTTAAATTATCCCTTATATGGTATTTTCTAGTTTTTGAGCCAATTCCCTTGAATAATTCACCTCTTATAACAAAAAACATGCACCTCACACATTTAAAATTGGTCCCCCCCACTTATCGACTAGACAAAATCCCATAAGATTGATCAAAATATACCCAATTACCTCCCCAAAACCCCAATAATATTTTTTTGGTACTTCTATCAACAAAATATCACCCATAAAAGGCTTGATCCAATTTTTAAATGAGTTTTTATATAGTAATGTGATAATTTATAATCCCTCCTATTTTATTTATTTTTCATTCTTTCATTTTCCAACTACTCCAAAACTATTATACTTGTACTAAAATAATTACTTTAGTGTCATAGGTATACTAAAATATTATTATGTTTATGGATTAACCACTTTTAAACATCCTCCCAACCGATAAAAAAAATGAAAAGTTCACTCATGTGTTTATGTGGATTAAAAACTCCCTAAATGATATATATCATTTCCAATCACCACCACACAGGTATGGTTATGATATTTTTTTAATATATAAATATTATTTTTTTGAAATATTTATAATTCTGAAATGGAAAATAATTATCTTCTTTCCCCCTACCGGTCATTGGATAATGGGAATTCCAGTTGTGTAAACCTGCAGACTACCACCTCTATGGAGGACGTGTAACATATCATCACCACCATACATGGATGTTTATAATTTTTTGGTGAATATATATGATATTAATGATTAATATAGTTCATGAATTTTATTTTGAATTTATGAATCAAATATCAATGTTCATTATAATAAAATCTATTGATTTATATAATTTACCTAAAAGAATCACATCAATGATTTCATATTCAAGAATCAAAAATAAAAATCTCATGGAATTATATTTGAAATTTATAAATAATTATGGTAATTGTATTATAGTAACTTCAATTTTATGATAATGATGATTTTTTTATGAAATAATTATGGTTGATGTCATCATTACAAAAATAATATGAAACTAATAACATTGTTTAAATATGATAATGAGAATAAACTATAACTGAAACTTATATGTATAAAAAATGATTATAAATGAATTATATAATTTTTATTATATATTAACAATTATCTTAAATAAGTTATTAATATTTAAATTTTATTACATAGGAGGATAAAGTACTAAAATTAACATTTAGATTTAAGGTAAGGGTTTCCTATCTGAATTTTATTTCATCGATATATGTTCTATATTCACCAATTGTTTTATTTTTTCTAGTGTATATTCATAACTTAGATTTAATTATAATATAATTATCATATATTTCATGGGATTCAAAAATCCATATAAGGATTCTATTTTCAAGGTATTTTGATTCAAAGGTTACTAAATCAACAAGGGTTTCTTATCTTAATTTTCTTCTATCGATTCCTATTCCATATTCACCAGTAGTTTTTTTTTGTATATAAAACTCTATAAATATTTTTTTTCATAATTTTATAAATTTTTTGGATTCAAACATATATTTCAAGTCAATTTTTTCATGTGTTTTTTATTTATGTCTTACATATAAAATAAATGATTTTGTAAAATCACTTCCCCTTTGTTGAGTTGTAATCCTTATTCATGAACTCAATTCCTCTAAGATTGATTTATTATTTTCAATACATTTTTTATACTGTATTTAACCTTATTTTATGATGAAATTAAATTTTCACACTCAATTCTTCTTCATGATGAATTTTTTCTTCCCAAAAAATATGAATTTATTTCGAATAATTCGCACAATCTTTAATGACTCTTCCACTTCCATGTAAATATTCTTTATTTCCATAAATTATTTAATTTATTTTTTTAAAACATAGATTTTTATAATCTAATTAGACCTTATTATTTCTATTTATATTTTTACAAAAATAAATATTTTTCACTATTTTAAATTATTTGGGTTTGAATAATAATATTTTAAAACATTAAAAAAATCTTGTCATGCAAGTATATTTTATCTTCCACTCCATATTTCATCTAAAAACATTCATGAAATTATCAATTTTCAATTATTTATATATCATTCCAAATAATGTTTGAAAAATATTATGATGTGAAATTCTTGAAATAATGTTTTTAAAGTGACCAATAACATCATTTTTTATAATGTAAAAACTGTATTGTGAAAAATAATTTTAGGATTTAACAATATTTTTCCACTTTACCGAAGAAATATATCTCTCTTTTGGATTATTGTTCCATAAATAAAATTTTAAATTAAATTATAAAGTACTCTTTATGGGTTATTAAATTTATGGTATCGATAAATCTATTTCTTAAATGTTTTTTATGTGATACCATTTAAAAATGTTATAAAACCTATTTTATTTATATTAATTAATTATGATATGATGAATGGATGATTTTATGGTGGAAACATATATATTTATTATCATCTTTTAGTTTATGGTATAACACCATAAAATTATAGATGAAAATAATTTTTGATACCATATACAATATGTATAACCGAGCTTAATCAAACCAAAAAAATTTATTATTTAAATATGATAGTTATATTCTTTCCATTGAATTGGAACATATTAATAATATTAACTGCACTATGAAATATATATATATAGTACCTAATTGATAAAAATTAATTAAATAATTATTTAGAAATAAGAACTAATTTTTAGTAAATATATTGTTTTCTTAAAAATAAATCTTCTTTAAAATTAGATTTTAGTTTTTTCTTGGAGAATATTTTAATTAATTTTTTGAAATATTTAAATATTTAATTTATTAAAAGTTTATCATATTATAATAATAATTTTAAAATTATCTTCTATTTAATTTATTATATTTTTCTAAAATGATTAATATTCCAATTATTAGTGAAAAATACAATTTTTATTGAAAATATTATATTTTTTTTCTGGAATTTACAATAGAGCCTTATAAATTGAAGTGGTTTAAAAGAAAAATTATTTCCCTAATATTATATATAATAAAATAATTTTTATTGGAATAAATGTTATTGTGTAATATGTTGTCCAAAAAAATTTACTGAAAAATAGTTTTTATGAAAAACTCTTTTTCTTTTCATTTTTAATTTTTATCATATATTAATTTCTTCAACTACTAAAAAATAAGCCATAAAAATGGATAATTGTTTAATTATGAGATAGGGATTTTTTAAATATTACCCTTTTAGTTTTAGTTATTATGAATATTATCTTTGCTAAATATTTATCACCTTGTAATGAGTGAAGTGGGTAAAATTAGGTTCAAAACAATGAGATAAGGTCTCAAAATCAATGATACACATTCTATTGATATTCCTATGTCTATGAAGTCCATTGGGTTTTCCCCATTCTTCGCTTAAAAAAGGTATTATTAATAATAAAAATATTTGAAGGATTTCTATTCGTTGGATGGATGATACACATTCCATTAAATTGCTGGATGGGATAATTTTATCTATTTAAATCCTTGTATTGAAAATAAGGATAATTTTTTCAATTTGTAATTTATTATTTCGTTTATATTAATTTAACAATTGAATAAATACATAATGTCACCCACTTAAATTAAACATCTATATAATGTTCTAATAAGGATAAAAAATGGATAATTTAGTTTTAAATAGTTTTTGGAACTAGAAATTATTTTGTATCTTTGTGAATTATATTTAATTTTTAATTACTAAAAAATAACCAAACATTCATATGAAATTCCAATATAATTTTAATTCAATTAAAAGAAAAATAAAATAAATAAATTCAAAAATATTAAAAGTAATGAAATTTTGGTGAATTATCTTTTTCAAAAAAAAATATTAACTACATAATATAGGTATTTAAAAGATTTATATTTGAATTAAAATTACTTTTATGTTGTTTTAAATGTAAAATTAATGGAATAGTTCTTAAAATGAAATTAATAGAATTTTGTGACAATAATATTTTATTTATTTATTTAAACATCCTAAAGGTCTTGCAAGAATAATTTTATGATTAAAAATATTAAAAAAATTAACAAATTTTCATTTTAATATATAAATATTAAATTTCATGTAAAATCATAACTCTTTAAGATGAAAGAAAAATTACTATAGTTAATGATAAAATATTTTAACAAAGGGGTTAATATAATAAGTAATGTTTTAAACAACCCCAAAAACAATATAAATAAAATTAGATGATAATATTTTGAACATATATTCTTTTCATAAAATAATTGAACATTTAGAAGAGTTTTGAATGAAAATTATGTAACTATATTTTAACCTTACATGTATAATGTTTCCCTCTCTTAAAGAGGACACCTCTTTCTCTTAATTCTTAAAACCACATTAACCCATATATATTTAACAAAAAATAAAAAATCGTCTATTAAACATCCCTATAAAATAGTTATATTTTTTTACATCTTAAAATAAATTTCTATTTTTCCTTAAGGATGAATATAAAGAAACTCTTCCAAAAAATTGGTAATCATCTTCACTGCATTTTTAAAATTTATTTCCTCTAATACTTATTCTATATTTATTATAACCATATTAAAAATAATAACTCAAATTTAGTAAATATAATAATATGTTATGATTATGGGATAACCATTTTACATATGTTTTAACCCTATAAAATTTGAAATCATCGCTCATCCATACGAACAAAATACCATCTCTACATAATGGTGTAAACCATATTTCATCACTACATTACATGGATTTTTATTATGATGGAGATAATTTATATATATAATATTTATGAAATAATTATTCTTTTTTAATTATAATATCATATATTCCCCTTTACCATTCAATCTATTGTAAACTGATAATGTAGTTCATGTATAAGTGTTGACTACTAGTTAAATGAAGCGATGGGTTCTATTTTTCATTTATTCTATAAGTGTACGGTAATAAGGATCGATATATTGAATATATTTTATATTTTTATCATTATAATAAATATATAAATCATGTTACATGATAAATGTACAGGGACCATAGCTACAAAACCATAACTTCCATAAAATAAAAAAACATTTAACATTTTAAAATGATGATTTTTTATGAATTATTAATAAATAGATGTTAAAATATTATATATTTATCATATATTTTATTATGAATATGTAAAATATTCTTTGACATGAGTATAATAAATTTTAATTTATTATAAAGGAGAAAAAAATCAATTACGATGCATGTTGGTCTAGATGTAAAGGGTTTCTTAACTCCATTTATATTCGTTGGGTTATATGTCTACCTAATTTATTATGTCATTACATGATTATGTGTGAAATAACATCTAATTTTATTATACTTTATTTTAATTTTTTATGTATATTTACATTTTCTACCCATAATCACATAATTTATTAATTCTCACATCTCTGATACAATCTTTGAAAGGGATTTCATCCCAATTTCCACTCCATTGAGACATATTCAATATTGTGCACCTATCTATTTTTATATAGTGTATATACACCCCCATTTATTCATTTAATTATAATATATATTTATGTATGATTATTAATTATAAAAATAATGTTTAATCATTCAATGGGTTATAATTTAAATGTTACCAATGTGGTAAGAATTAATTTTATAATATCATTTTTAAAGGATTGATTTTTTTCATTCACGGAATCATATTATAGAACATTTTATATACCCAATAATATTTATTACCATAAGGTTAATTATAGTGCCTCCATATTGTCTACCAATATTTCATTTATATGAACTTTATTCGTGAAACAAAATGTTTAAAAGAAAGGATGATCTTATTTTCTTTTGATCGGATATATTTTTATTTCATATCAATATATTTCAAAAAAATATTGATTTTTTTTATTTATCAATTGATTTATCAAGTAAATTAAATGTTATCCTTCAATTTTCAAATGTGTTAACATTAATTTTAGTAATTAGTTCCAAAAGAGATGTCTTTAATATTGTTTATAAAAAATAAAAATGAAATACTTTAAATGTACTAGTGTTAATGAATTTTCTAGCCAGCATTATAATTATATACTACATAACTTCTTCCATATGTTTTCAATTATTTTAAAAATAAAAAAATTTAATGAAAAAATATTTGTTTCTTTCATTTTACAAAATACTTGATTCTACTACATATCTTATATTTACGATGGTTCAAAATCATATTTCACCAATTTTTGTGGACATTAACATTATATTAAATCATTCATATTATTATAATCATTTTTCATTATATCATTCATTTATATTAAATATCCTTATTATTTTTATCATCTATATGATTATTTCCAAAATAATATATCATTTATACATATGAGTTTTTAAAATGAAGGATATTTGATTAACTGAGGATATATGATCTTATATATTCTTTACTCAATAGAAATATTTATTGATAAGGAATATTTTCATTGAATTAAATTGATCATTCAATATATAAGGAATGTATAGGACACTAAGTTACTTTTGGGGCATGTCATTATATTTCCCCTAGATGCATCAACATGTCACATGGGAGAAATTATTTGGGTAGGCTTATTAAATGGGGATTTTGGTCTATATGTATCCATTAATTACATTATCTCTAAATAAGGCCTTGATTGATGTTTTAAGATGTCTGAAATTTTGTATTCCATTATTTCGTAATAATAATTTGATTTCCATATGATTATTATATTATTCATTATATCCATTTATAGGTTTCAAGAACATATGATTATTTATAGGGAATTATTTGTTTCTGATTTATTCCTACCATATTATTCTTCATACTCAATTTATTGATTAAATGGAATGTTTTTTCAGTTATTTATCATTTATATTTATTATTAATTATTTACTATAGATATATTCTAAAATACATAACCCTTAATTAGAATTTGAGAACACCCTTATATTATTTAAATTTCCCATGATGTCATCCAGTGTACTATAATTGATATACAATGATATTATAGAGAGATTTTATAATTTTCAAAAGAAAATATTGATTTTTATTTTTTGATTTAAAATGTTATGTGACATTCATTTGTGGATATAGTTTATCGAGACATAAATTACTAAGTCCTTTGGTATGAAACCCTATATATCTAGTACCAATATAATACTATAATCATTCTCATTAGGCTTCTAGGGTTGGGGTATTTACTATTCATATCAGAGGATGTTTTGTAGATATATTCATAAGTAGATTTAGGAAGACATGTATTAGGGTATATACCTTTGTGTTGGGCAAAAATCCCTCAAGGTAACATTGCAGCATTTTTGAGTTGATTGTGTTTGTTGACAAAGCAGGATTCCAGGGAGAATTGTCAAGTTCCCAAGAATTTGTTTACAATCCATGTTGACAAAGAAAGATGACAAAGGAAAGGACGATCTGGAGGCGGTACAAAAGAGCAGTATAAGGTGGCGTCATTTCCTAGTGCTTGCCAAATTTTTGGGGCCCAAAATTTGGAGTTTGGTGAGCATTGCGAAAATAAAATTTCCATGAAGATAATAATTAAATATGGAAATGGCATGAATTTCACGAAGAGAGGCTTCATGGTTTGGATTTCATGAAGACCAGAAGAATGGAGGCGGTGATGCTTCACGATTACGACAAGCTTCGCGAACGGCAGAGGCTGAAGCGCATCGCGGAGGTGAAGGGATTTGCGAGGGAGCTTCGCGGCGCTAAAGGGAATTGCGAGGGAGCTTCGCGGAGAAGGTGCAAAATAATGTTGACGGTGATGCTCCGCGATTACGACGAGCTCCGTGAACGGAAAATTGTCGTGGTGCTTCGCGATTTGGAAAGAATTCTGGTGCAAACTTTGGAGCTTCGCGATTTGAGATGATGTGGTGTTGACTTCACGCAGAAAGTTCGAGGGTCGGTGGAATGGCCTATAAATAGAGGCCGACCCCCTTGAGAGAAGTAGAGAGAATTTTCAAAGAATATAATTTGCTCTCATTTTGCGAAGGTGGTTCGCGGAGCCAGTGTGCTTCACGAAAGAGGATCTTCGTGGTGTCTATTGTAGCTCCGCGAAACTTTTGAGCTCCGCGTTGGCTTAGTAAGCTTCGCGAGGGACGTTTCATTTTGAGGGATTGAGCTTCGCGGTAGTGCATCGCGATAGTGCTTCACGAGAGTGCTTCATGAAAACGCAGGAGCTTCGCGAAGGCTTGTTTGAACTTCGCGAAATTGGGAGCTTCGCGATGTAGGGTACTTTACGAAGGTAGTTTCCTAGTGGTCAGAGGCAAAGTGTCATTCATCGGTGGATGAAATTTGGACTTTAAATAGAACATCCATCATCAGTTAAGGATGCATTCCTTCATGAAAATGAAGAGACCTACAGGTCTATAAACTGTGAGTGGATCCCTTCCAAGTGCAGTGAGCATAGGAAGAGGAAGAAGGTGATCCTCTCCACCGGCAGTGGGCCAGAGAGAGAGAGATAGGGAGTGACCCTTGGGAAAGAAGTGAGCTGACCCTAAACCTTGAAAAGGCAGTGAGCCTGGGACAGAGTGACTGTACCTAAACATTGTAATCCAAATCTAGTGAAGTATAGTGGAATTGGTACGACCAACAACTTTTCAGTGTATGATCCTTGGACGTAGCCCTTTGCGGAGAACCAAGTAAAATTGTTGTGTCATGTGCATGCTTTACTTTCTGTTTATTTTGGGCAATAGGAAAGGGAGAGAAGAGTGTTTTACTTAACAGCAAAACAAGATCAGAACGGGCGTTAATTTGAAATTAGTCATACCCTGATTCACCCCCCCCCCCCTCTCAGGGTATTCAGCCTTGTGGACCTAACAATTGGTATCAGAGGGAAAGGTTGATATTAGGTATTCTCTCAATGGAGGCCACTAATCATAAAGGGATCCCGATCTTCGATGGATGTAATTTTCAGATATGGAAGAATCAAATGCAACACTATTTCTAATCCTTGGGAATGGATGTGTTTTCAGCAGATATTCATGGTATCACAGCCGATATTAGTTGTGGTGCATTATCAGAAGCTGAGCATAGAGAGTTGGATGCTGATTCCAAAGCAATCAATGCCTTGGGGGATCCCTTTCCAATCCCATATACACGAATTTGATGTCATGAAAAACGTCACATTCCATGTGGGAAAAGATTTTGAATATATATGAATGGGATACAAAGGCCAGAGAGGCAAAGCTGCAGGTGGTGTGGAACAAATATGAAGATCTGAAAATGAACCCGAATGAGTCTGTTAATGCATTCTTTGACAGGGTAAATATTGTTGTGGAAGATATGCAAGGTCTTGGTGAAGTCATTGAAGACATAAAGATCGTAAAGCACATCTTGAGCAAACTTCCACCTCGGTTCAATCTGAAAGTTTTAGCTCTAGAAGAAAAAGATCCAAAAGAGCTGACACTGGACAATTTGCACATTACTTTGGTTTCATATGAAATGGGTAACGATGATAATGATGTTGTGGAAAAGGGGAAGTCCAAAGAGGTGGAATTTAAGGCCATGAAGAAGCTTACCATTGAAGATTCTTAGGAAGAAGATGAGACAGATGAGGTAATGTCATTCCTCTCCTCAAATCTTCAAAGAGGAAAAAGGAAAGTTCAAAGGGAAGCTTCCACTTGCTTGCTTTAGATGTGGAAAAGTTGTTCATCTTGCTGCAAGGTGCCCCAAAAAGTTTCAAGAAGAAAATGATGAAGATGAAGTTGAAATTTCCAAGAAAAAATCTTCAGCCTATGTGAAAGGGAAGAAGCAGTTCAAGAGAAATTTCTTTAAGAAGAAGAATATTCTTTCACAAGAAATAAACAGTTCGGATGAGTCTGAGGGTTAAGAAATTGAAGAGATAGAAAACTACAAAGATCGTGGACAAAATGAAATGGTGGCTGTTGTCAGTAGTGCTCATGAAAAGAAAGAAACCGAAAATGATGAGGAAGAAGAAGAAATTGAATGGAGAGTTGACATGGAAGCTGAATTAGAAGCAGCTCTTGAAGAGATAGATGTTTGGAGAGAAAAACCAAAAAAATCCAACAAGGTGGTACATGATGCCAAACTCTACATGCAACAGAAAGAAGAAGAGAAGTATGATCTAGTGAAAGAAATTGAAAATCTTAAGTCTTCCAGGCCAGAGCGCACAGAAAAGGTTGATAAGCATAAGCTCAAGGTTGAAGAACAGAAAAGGGAGATCGATTGCTTGAATAGAAAAGTGAAAGATCATGTCAAGCATATTGAAGAGCTTGAAGAGGAATTTGTCGGTCTGCAGAGACAAGTTAAAGACCAGGAAAAACCTTTGAATCCCAACACATTCTTGGTAAAGCAGGTCGTCACGAAGACTGAAAGGAAGAAAGAAGAGCCTAGTAGTTCAGCACGAAAGAAGCAGCAATTGAGCTCATATGTTAAGGACGTTTTAGGGCTGAATCGGGAACAAAAATCTGTGACAATTGCAGTCAGACCGCAAGCAACCGTCCCGAAATTGAAGGTTAATTTGGGCACAAAACAGAATCAGAATATTCAGAGATCCCAAAAGGAAAATCGTAGTGCTAATGTATCACGAAGGAATGAATCCTATATCAGATGGTATTGCTGTGGGAAAATGGGACATTCACAGTATGTGTGTTCCATATCCAAGAGATATAGAAGGGAATAGGAACAGAGATTGCAGCCAAACAGAGAATGGTCTTCCAGAATATATTTTGAAGGACACTGTTTTTGGTGTAGAGGATTTGGACACATGGATAGGTACTGCACTTCGACCATTCAGAAAAATGTGCCAAAGCAGAATCAAAATGTTCACAAGCAGTAGATCAATAAACCGACAAGTGAGTTAAAATTTCAAAACAGATTTGCAGCTCTACAAGATGAAGTTGGTTCATCATACTCTGAGAAAGAACATAATCCTCAATCCATGACAAGTATGAAAGAAAAAATTTGGACCAAGAAGAAGAAAATTGAGAAGGTCGTAGTTGCTGAAATTGCCCTTAAAGCATCAGATCGTTCTGGTGTGAGGATTCTTGATAGTGTTTGTACATCTCACATGAAAGGCAACAAGGATCTGGTTATAGGCATAAAATATGACAAAGAAGGAGTTGTAAAATTTGGAAATGATGAAGTCCTGAAGATTGTTGTCTTGGGAAAATCCAAGTTTAGGGGCAAAGAAATGAGACGTGCAGATGTCTTGGTAGTAGAGGGTCTCAGTCATAACTTGCTTAGTGTCAGTCAACTATGTGACTTTGGGCACTCTATCCGATTTACCAAGAAGATGTGTAATGTTAAAGAAAAAGATGGAGCATTCATTCTATAGGGAAAATGAACAAAGGGAAATCTTTACCTGGTAGGTGGGGAAGAAGATTTGTTCTTTTTATCCAGAGAAGAAGAAAACCAGCTATGGCATAAGCGGTTTGGTCATCTATGTCAACCATCCATGGAAGATTTGGTAAAGTGTGATGCTGCTAGAGACCTTCCCAAACTATCACGTGATCACACTCATACGTGTGATGCTTGTCAACAAGGGAAGATCATCAGAAAGACATACCGGACAAAGGAACAAAAAACAACTGGAGTTCTTGAATTAGTGCATGCTGATGTATGTGGACCTATCTCACCACGAGCTATAAATGGGGAAAGGTACTATGTTCTTTTCATTGATGATTATAGCAGAATGGCTTGGGTATTCATCATTACCCATAAGATAGAGGTGTTCAGTTGCATAAAGCAGTATAGGAGGGAGTCAGAAAAGATGCTTGGGCAGAAAATTCTGAAGTTTCGTACTGATAACGGTACGGAATTCACAAACAGTAATGTTGAAATCTATCTCGAGAAACATGGGATAAGGCATCAAGTTTTATCAGTGAGAACTCCCCAACAGAATAGAGTGTTTGAAAGGAGAAATCTTATCATCAACAACATGTCCAGAACGATGCTTATTGATAAAGAACTACCAGAGAAATTTTGGAAGGAAGCAGTTTTGACATCGGCTTATGTTTCGAACAGGTCTATGTTGTGTCCGAAGTAAGGGAAGACTCCATATGAACTGTGGTATGGAAAGAAGAAAATTTTGAAATACTTTCGAATCTTTGGAAGTAAGTGCTTCATTCTCAACAAAGAAAATCACAGGAAGTTTGAGGCATGAGGAGATGAGGGTATATTCCTTGGTTACTCAGGGAAAAGTAAATCATATAAACGCCTCAACAAAAGGCTAGGGAAAATTGTTGAGAGCAATGATGTCACTATAGTCGAAAATGAACAGAATGCTCAACGACCTAGTGAACAGTTTTTGTATGAAAGTGATGATGAGGTAAGTGAAACAGGGGGAGTAGAAGTGGCAGAGGCTGACTCAGAAGAAGATACTGATGATGAACAATAAAGTATCAAGTCTGTGTCTGCAAGGAAGCCAAAGAGTCGAGCTAAAATTGATAGGCAGAATATCATTGGTGATCAGACAGCTCCAGTTCAGACTCGAAGAATGAAATCATTACAAAAAACATCATTTTTGTCTCAGGTGGAGCTGAAATTTTTTTCCGATGCAGCTGAAGATGAAAACTGGGTTCAGGCTATGAATGAAGAGCTTGATCAGATTGAGAAGAACCAAACATGGGAGATTGTTTCGAGGCCAGTAGATAAGAATGTCATCGGGGCTAAATGGGTCTATTGTAACAAGATGAATGAATATGGCACGGTGATTTGGAAAAAATCACGACTAGTGTGCAAGGGGTACTCCCAGATCGAGGGAATATATGTAGATGAGACATTTGCACTGGTTGCAAGGCTGGATACAATCAGATTATTTTTTTTCATAGCAGTGAAAAGAAAGTTCAAAGTGTTCCAGATGGATGTCAAATCCACATTCTTGAATGGGGTTCTGGAAGAAGAGGTGTACATTGAGTAGCCAGATGGTTTTCTCATTGATGAGGATGATAACAATGTTTGCAGGCTGAAGAAGGCATTGTATGGGCTGAAACAAGAACCAAGATCATGGTACTCAAGGCTTCATCAGTACTTGAAGAAGCTTGGTTTTCAGCATGGAGGAGTTGATTACAATCTCTACTTCAGTAATGACAGTAATCAAAGGATGATGGTGTTGGTTTATGTCGATGACATAATATTTGGTGGATCAGATGATGCTCAGTGCAGACAGTTTTCTGAATTCATGAAAAATGAGTTTGAAATGTCAATGATTAGAGAGCTAACATTTTTCCTTGGTCTACAGGTGACACAAGGAAGGAATGGAACATTCATTTCTCAATCCAAATATTCCAAGGAGGTGTTAAGAAGGTTTGGCATGGAAATTCCAAGGAGATGAAAACTCTGGTTGCTACTCGGATGAAATTATCAAAAGATGAGGATGGAAAGGCGGTTAATATCACAGAATATAGGAAAATTATTGGAAGTTTTTTGTACTTGACCTCAACAAGGCCTTATATTGTTTTCACCACATGCCATGCAGCGAGATATCAGAGTAATCCCAAGGAAAGTCACATGCTCGTAGTGAAAAGAATACTTCGGTATATCCAGGGCACAGTGGACTTTGGCTTGACATATACTAACAAATCTCAGACAGAGTTATTTGGATATACTGATGCAAATTGGTCCGGTTTAGCAGATGATAGAAAATCAACGTCAGGTGGTGCATTCTATCTTGGTGGATTGTGTATTTTTGGCTAAACAAGAAGCAATATTTCATTTCATTAAGCACCGCAGAAGCTGAGTATATTGTGTCCACTCAAGCATGCACACAGTTATTGTGGATGAAGCAGCAGCTTGAAGATATGGGAGTTGAAGTGAAGTCTCCAATCGGAATCCAGTTCGACAACTCAAGTGCTATAAATCTTAGCAAAAATCCCGCCCATCATTCAAGGACAAAGCACATTGGAATTAAGTATCATTTTATCAAGGAGAAGGTTGAGTAGAGAATCGTGAAATTGGAGTATGTGCCTACAGAGCTACAGGTTGCAGACATTCTGAAAAAGGCCTTACCCAAGGAAGATTTTCAGAGGCATCGACTGGCTCTGGGAGTTCAGTCGATTCCCCGCACTTGAAATAGTGTGGATGTGAAACACCCCCCCTCTCCCTGAGGTATGATGTGTTTTCCTTAATGTGTTGATAGGTGTTCTCTACTATGTTACAGACTACAAAGGCGTGACCTTTGGGTTCATTGACAAAGGGGGAGAAAATAGTGATTTTTTAAGGGGGAGATAGTGCGGAGATTGGATAAATCATGAATTATATGGGGAGAAGCTGACAGGTGGAGAATCCAGATAGGGGGAGTGCAATGAGATAGGGGGAGAGTGTTAAATCTGACGATGCTAGAAGTGATCGATCAAAGCATAGATATCACGACAGCTGAGGATCGTGATAAAAGAAGAAGAGTGATGTTGGAATGGTGTGAAAGGGTTTCTAGCTATCACGAATTGGTATCACTGTGGTTCACCAATTTGTATCAATTTAAAAATTGGTATCAAGTTGGAATCGACAATTAGTGTTTGACATGAAGTGATTCATTGATGAACATCTCATACTACTCTTGTTTCTCATGCAAAGCATTGCTCATGTGGGCTTAGAGTACGTGTTAAGTGAATCCTTGAATGCTATCAGAATCTCAATAGGCGAATGGTGGTAGCGACTGGAAGAAGACTCAGTGAGGTTTCAACGTGAATAAAATCATTCTGAGAAAAGTTATGCAGAATTGTCAACAAACCCAAAGGGGGAGATTGTTGGGAAAAAATCCCTCAAGGTAACATTGTAGTATTTTTGGGTTGATTTTTTTTTTTGTTGACAAAGCAGGATTCCAGGGAGAATTGTCAAGTTCCCGAGAATTTGTTGACAATCCATGTTGACAAAGAATGATGACAAAGGAAAGGACGATCTGGAGGCAGTACAAAAGAGCAGTTTAAGGTGGCGTCGTTTCCCAGTGTTTGCCAAATTTTTAGGGTCCAAAATTTGGAGTTTGGTGAGCATCGCGAAAATAGGATTTCCATGAAGATCATAATTAAATACGGAAATGGAATGAATTTCATGAAGAGAGGCTTCATGGTTTGGATTTCGTGAATACCAGAAGAATGGAGGCGGTGATGCTTCGCGATTACAACAATCTTCGTGAACGGCAGAGGCTGAAGCACATCGCGGAGGTGAAGGGCTTTGCGAGGGAGCTTCGTGGCACTGAAGGGCATTGTGAGGGAGCTTCGCGGCGAAGGCGCGAAATAATGTTGACGGTGAAGCTCCGCGATTACGACGAGCTCCGCGAACGGAAAATTTCTGTGGTGCTTCGCGATTTGGAAAGAATTCCAGCAGAAACATTAGAGCTTCGCGATTTGAGATGAAGTGGTGTTGATTTCGCGCAGAAAGTTCGAGGGTCGGTGGAATCTCCTATAAATAGAGGCTGACCCCCTCGAGAGAAGTAGAGAGAATTTTCAGAGAAGATCATTTTCTCTCGTTTTGCGAAGATGGTTCACAGAGCCAGTGTGCTTCGCGAAAGAGGACCTTCGCGGCGGCTAATGTAGCTCCGCGAAACCTGCGAGCTCCATGTTGGGTTAGTAAGCTTTGCAAGGGACGTTTCTTTGTGAAGGCTTGAGCTTCGCGGTAGTGCTTCGTGGCAGTGCTTCACGAGAGTGCTTTGCGAAAACGCAGGAGCTTCGCGAAGGCTTGTTTGAGCTTCGCGAAATTGGGATCTTCACGAAGTAGGGTGCTTTGTGAAGGTAGTTGCCCAATGGTCAGAGGCAAAGTGGCATTCATCGGTGGATAAAATTTGGACTTTAAACAGAGCATCCATCATTAGTTAAGGATGCATTCTTTTATGCAAATGAAGAGACCTATAGGTCTATAAACTGTGAGTGGATCCCTTCCAAGTGCAGTGAGCATAGGAAGAGGAAGAAGGTGATCCTTTACACCGGCAGTGAGCCAGAGAGAGAGAAATAGGGAGTGACCCTTGGGAAAGCAGTGAGTTGACCCTAAACCTTAAAAAGGCAGTGAGCCTGGGACAGAGTGACTGTACCCGAACATTGTAATCCACAGCTAGTGAAGTTTAGTGGAATCGGTACGACCGACAACTTTTCGGCGTATGCTCCTTGGACGTAGCCCTTTGTAGCGAACCAGGTAAAATTTTTGTGTCCTATGCATGCTTTATTTTCTGTTTACTTTGTGCAACAGGAAAGAGAGAGAAGAGTGTTTTACTTAACAGCAAAACAAGATCATAACGGGTGTTAATTTTAAATTAGGCATACCCTGATTCACCCCCCCCCCCCTCTCAGGGTATTCAGCCTTGTAGACCTAACACTTTGTGACTAACATTAAGGATAAGTATATGTATTTTATAATATCAAAAATGTTTTACAAGGTAGATATTATATATTTTTCTAATAAATACATCCATATATAGATACAAAAAGTGGATTTGGTTTTATAAAATATAAATGGAGAAGTAATAACCCTGAAATGAGTTAGTCGAGTATATCTCAGCCATTATTCTGGTTCATGGTTAGTGTTCCCTTACTACGCACCTTTTTAAGCACTCCTAAGGGATATACTCCAGCTTATTCCCAAAAGTTGTGCAAAATTTTTTAAATGATTTAAATAGATGATTACCCTAAATTACATTGGTTAATAAAATGATATATTAAATTTAAAATAATGTGTCATTATTTAGACATCCTATAAATGATTTTCATGATTATTTGGTTTCCCTCTATGAATATTGTTTCCCACACTATGTTTTCTAGTTTTATTCAATGGTTAGAAATAGGAGTAATCATGTAAGCATTAAATTTGATGTAAAATGTGGTGACTATGATCAACCAAATTTAATGATTAATGGTGTGAAAGATATTATGACTATGACTAATCTTTTATCATGATATTTTATTATCAAACTAAACCTTAACAAACTCTCAGAATCACCAATAAAGAGAATAATAGATTTTACTAAGAGATCTAGTGGTAGAGGCCATAGAGTAATGAAATATCAATTTCTTTCATGTTATAAATATGGAAAGATACACCCCAAAGATTATGTCGAAGGGATAAGAAAATGTTTTATTTATGGAAAATAAGGGAATATATCACTGAATTTATGAGAAAAAATTAGCAATTCGATGGAGGGATATGAATTTCATCCAAAGGTGTCATTTATAGTCCAATATCTTATGTGTGGGGTATATAGAAACTATCCAATACAATGGACTAATCCAAGGGTTATCTCATAGACCATAGAAGGACCCATGCTATGTCAAAAATTAATGTGTAAGGATTGAAGTTTTTATATTTTGTAATTCAAGATTTATGTTTTTGAAATACTATATCAATGATATTATAGATATAAAAATCATGAAACATCTAAGGATAGTTCAAAAATTGTTTCGATTTAAGGAATTTAAAATATATATTGAATGTTATTAATGGCCATGGAAAGTGACTTAGTGATTAGGAAATAATGTTTTGTTAGTATGAAGATATCATTGACATTTATTAACCAAATGTGATAGTATTTATGTCCTTTAAAATTGGTTAGTGATTTGAGTAAAAAGTTATTTATTTAAAATTTGATTATGTTTTTTTCATTTTTGGAATTATGGAAATGGTCTGTGATTTTATTTGAAAAATAAGGATTAAGTTTGTTTTTTTAATCAACTATGTTTTAGAGTGGGGTTGACGTAAGATTTATAGCTACCATCATGAGTATATAATTTTATGGTTTTCATAAGTTAAAAGGCCTAAATACCCCTTTTCAGGTTTTAATTGATGATATATTTATGTGATTAAAGTTTTTAGAAGAATTATCAATTGATGTTCAAATAAAACTGTGGGTTGGTGTATGATTTTTTATTATATAAATTATGGGTTATTAGATATTGGGAAACATATAATCTTAATTTTAAAAAGTATTCAAGGGAAATGTGATATTTGGTGAGATATTTAGTTTAAATCTATGCGCTACCATTCATATTAGTTTCTAAAGTTAATTCATGATATTTTGGTGTGAAGTTAAAATAATTAAAATTATATTGTGACATATGATATTATCCATTAGGTTATGGTATATGAAACTTTTAGGTTTAACATGTGGTGTAACTTTAAAGATTATTTAGATAATATGCCATTAATTATTTAGGGATGTATGTTATTAGGTATGAGATCACTTTTGATGTTTAAAAATTATTTAATATTGAGGTTATTAAGGTTAATTGGGCTGTAGAATTATTTATATTTTGAATAATCTTTGTTCTACCATTGGGGTTATTGTGGAAATTTTAAAATAAAATGTATAATTTTTTTATATGATTGTTTATAAATTTTGGATATTATCATACTATCACGACCTAAACCACTGAGGCCAGCCTAGCTAGCATAAATCTGAAAATGACAACCTATACTCACTTCTAATAGTCCATGGATTGTAAGAAAGCACTAAGTAGGCATAACGCAAACATGGGAGGCCATATCTTAAGGTACATATATAAACACACATTTATTTAAGCCACTAAAAACATGTTTAAAGATGAAATTACTACTAAAAAATCAATAATAAAACTTTATACAACCATTAGAATACAAAAAGGATTTGGAGATCATAAAGAGACAAATACAATCCAATCAAAACTATAAAAGAGTCTAATATACTATGAATGGGGGGATTGCTATTAAATGAAACACCTGGAATTAAACTCATGTTGTTTTTCTCAAATATGATCCATCTCCTTTTGGTCCACCTAGGAATCCATAGAATTTACTATCATCTAAATAAGACATGATATTTTCAGGAATATTCCATGCATGTTTGAGTACAACAATATAAAGTAGGGAATCCTAAAATCACTAAACATAAAGCAACAAAATATTATTAATATCATTGACATGGAGGAAAGTAAATTAGAACATGTGAAATAACAAGAATAACATAGATATAATCAATTCTCAAAGTAAGTTTATATATGCACCACATATCTTGGATTATGGATCAATATTTCAAGGAAATTATAACCTTGGAGAAGTCACTCAACAATTATTATAACACTACTATAAATCTACCGAGAGGTTGTGCTTGTAGGGACTTTCATTGCAGAATTATACTATTGAACTAAATTATGTTAATGTAATGATATTCTATCTCACCTATGGAATGTGGGGTATATCAAACCTTATCTGGTATAACCCACTAAATTTAAGATCAAAGCCTTGGGTGTGTTAGTCATGACGATTCCAAAAACATAAAATATTGAATAATATAATGACATGGGATCACACATAAATCCATATGGTGAGATTACATATCTATGTATGAGAATAATAATATAGAGGTGATCTGATTATATGCCCATGCTATGATGCCTCACGGTAGCCTCATCGAGATGAACCAAGGGAATATATTGTAAGGAAACATATCTACATTGATGATAACAAGAGAAAAAACATTCCCCTACTTACCATGGGGCTATACATATACTCTGAAATGTGTCATTGTACTAAAGTCATCCTAACGTATATGTTTGTTTTTAGGTACCTATCCATGTCTGAGTATCAGGCTGTGGTTTTGTACTCTGGAATTGACCATGTACCTATCCATGATTGAGTAATGGGTCATTCCTATATACTTAGGATGTTCCTGTATACATAGTAATGTATGTTCCCGTCTACCCCAAGGTTACACACTAAGTCTCTTTTCATGGGTCACATGATGTGTGGTAGATAATAAATGGAACATGATATTTTATTTCCATTAAAACCCTATCAACCATAGAAAGGGTCCCAGATGACATGTTATATTCAGATTACATTCCATGTTTATTGGGATTTTCCAAAAACTACTAGTCTTCACAAGTATCTCAATCTCACCATCATAGGCTCCACTCCATCCATGAATCTCTCCATCATTAATAGATCTAGTTTGACCAAAATCTTTTGATCATCGGTGGCCAAATTCTGATCACATAATCTACTCAGGAATCATCTTTTATCACACCATACCTCTACTAGAATAAAGAACATCAAAACATAAATCCTGGCTCATTCTTGATCCTCTATAGTCGACAACAAAACTTTTTCTTATCTTCAATTCAATACCTAAACAAATTAAATTGATCTATTTTTAAATAGAAAAGTTGTTCAATGATATTTCATTGAGAATATCTAACCTTTATCCAATTAAAATTCATGCAATGGTTGTAAGAAGAATGGGGTGAAATGAATTATATATAAACATGAGGGATATAAATAAACCATTATTTAGGTATGCCTCAATCCATTTCAACTAGAACTAGAAAAAAACATTGATGATTAATCAAAAAAATATCCTTTATTAATTCTAGGATGATAAATAAATACCCATAAATTTACAGTTGACCCATGGATCAAATTTTTAGAAGTATTGATTCACATTATATGAAGGGATAGAAAATAAAGGTACTATATCCACAAAAACAATACAATTAATTGAGTTTGGATCAATCACGAATGAATAATGGTCATAGATTAATGTCATTGGATAGATTCACAAACACTTTTAGCATACAGATCGCTAATGAATGATCCTTTTTCTAATTTTCCATATATTCTCCTCCAACATTTCATATCTCAATCCTTAGGGTTTTTTTATCTAAACCTAGTTATTTTGAAGAAGCGGTTTTAAAAATATGGTATTAGTTCTAAAAATATAAAAATTTATATATTATTATTTATTTTATTAAATTTTTAATCCACCAATGACCTTAGATTATCCAACCATCTGACATAAATACTGACTATGTTGCACCTAGGGTAACCCCACATTCAAAATATACTAGTGGTCCCAAATTTCCCATCTAAGACTCTTTGGGGGATTTATTAAATTATTTTAGAAAAACTATCCATACATGATGTTATATATTAAATAATTTTATTAAATTAATAAAAATCCTCCATGGGCCCTAGAATCCCAAGCTGACTCAGTTTCTAGCATCAAAAATATTCTATTAAAAGTCATAAAAAATACAAGAAAAAAACTAAAATTTTACCAAGATGTTGTTGTAAAAATTTCATTATTGGTTAATATATTAATACAAGATAAATATTTTGATATCCTATTTTTGAACATGTGATGTGTTATAAATTGATTTTAGTTTATTAGGCATGAAAATTCATCTTGAATACTCATTGTTTAGATATAAAGATGAAATTGTGGTTGAAAATGATTAATGTTTGAAATTATACTTGTCAAGTAAGTATATTTGTTTAGTTTTTCACTCTATATGGTAAAATAATTCCTCCACTCTTGGAAAATGATCATAAAAAAATTTCATTTTAAATTCATTCCCAGTGAATTGTGAGTATTTTTACACCTTTATGTTTTAAGGCTTTTTTGTCATTAACATTAACATGATCATTCACATTCTCATGATCATTATTATTTTTTACTCTCTATAATTAGTTAGGCATTTAATTTACTCTATTTTTATACCCTAACTTATAAATAATCATTACCTATTTGGTAACCTGGTTATTTTTAATTCAAGATGACCTTCATATTTCCCTTTCACTGTTTTAATAGAAAATTTTGTTAACTTGTTTAGTGATATGAATTTTTAATAAATTTATTTTCAAATTTGAAAAAATTAATCAGATATAAATTTTTTTATTTATGATGGAATAATATATTAAAGTGTTCTAGGGATGTGAAAACCCAATATTCAAAAATAACATTATGTTAAATAATGTATATAATGCACAACACTGAGCATAAAAGACACAAAAAAAATATTATTGCTTGCATTTAACCATTATAAACTAGATATTGAAGTGGAGAGTATGAATATGATTAACAATACTATTAAATATATATAAATTAACTAGTCAATAATAATGTATTCATTAATTCATAGTAAATAAGCACCCAATTTTTAGTGAATCTATTTTATTCTTCAATACATGATTTTAAAAAATTATTTTTATTGCTTCTTATGAGTTAATATTATGATAAATTTCTGGAACATTTTCAAACTTTATATAAAAAAAGTATATCAATTTTTTAATCATCAAGTAAAAAATATCTTAGTGAATTTTTTTTATTTCCATAAATGATTACTTTTGTGGTGAATACTAAATAATTATGTTTTTATTGAAAAAAATATTTTGGTTTAAATCATTTACAAAGTTCCATTCTATTTTAATTTTTATTAAAGTATCATAATTTATATAGTATTAGTAAAAATAACATTATGTTCATTAAAATAAATTTAATGGTTTGATTAGTAATAAAAACATTTTTGTTCTTAAAATTAATTTTTTTAAAAATACTATTTTTTGTTGTAGTTGGATTTTTATCTTAAATAAATTTATGCCAAGTATAAAAATAGAATATTGAAATATAGATTAAATATTTAGAATAAAGAGTTATAAATTTTTAAAATAAATGGATTTTATTTTTTTCTTATTATGAATATCAACTTTGGTAAGTATTTTTCATCTCGGTAAGAGTAAAATTGGAAAACAAGGTTAAAACCATGATATGAGGTATCAAAATCCACCCAAAACATTATTTTATCATATTTTATTTGTTTATATTGGAAATTGATATCCATTTCAAGAATATATGGCCACTTGTACCATTTTTTGTGGATTATTACAATTATACTAATTTAAGGAATGAATCAATAGAGAATGCCACACTCTTGGATTTAACATCTCTAAATTTATTAAATAAGGATAAAAGATGATAAATTTCATTCCAAAATGTTTATTGGAAATATAAATAATCATTATTGTCTTGATAATTTATTTATACATTTTTTAGTGATTAAATATTTACCATAAATTCTTATAAAAAGACAATATCGTATTTATTCTATTAAAAAATAATAAAATAATTGATTTTATAAATAAGAAAATTAAAAACAAATTGTTTGGATTATTGTGTTTAAATAATTTTTTATATAAATGTATATTATTATAGATTTTTGATAGGTTTATATTCAAATTATATTGTTGTAATGTTGTTTTACAAGTCAAATCATATGAAAAGTTCTAAAATGTCACTAATAGTATTTCATGCTAAATATTTGATATTAAATTATTCAAAAATAAAAAAATCATGAAAGGGATAAAGTAGGGTTAGAAATATCCTAAATTTTAATCCATTTTCCATTTATTAGATAATTTTTAACTTATAATTAAAATTATAACTCATTAATATGGAAAAATACATTACCATGGTTAAGTTTAAAATCAGTTAATGAAATAGTTAAAGAAAAAAATATGTTTTAAAATAATATCAAAACTAGTATAAAATTCATTATCTAAGGATATTTCAAATTGTTCCACATTTACTTTAATCTCTCGCCATTTTGAATATTTTGGATTTATAATGACAAAATTATATTTTAATGATTTTGAAAATTCCAAGTGCACTCTTTCTATCCCCTTATAAAAGGACACCCACTTTCACTTAACTCATAAAACCACTTTGAGAAATACAGCTCTACCAATGACTAAACAATTATCTTCTAAAATTACCCATACAATATTTAGACATCGTTGTTTTATTAAAAACCCATTCCAAAGGTCCATAGAATGGAATCTAAAGGAAGTCTACTAAAGAAAATTTAAGTCTTCATTGACTCTTTCAAATTTATTTCTTCATGTACTTCCTATAAAATAATATTATCCATCCTTAAAATAAAAAAAAATGAGTATAATAAATATGATCATATATTATTATTATTATGGGGAAACTATTTTCCATATTCATTCTATCTAATTAAAACAAAAAACATTTCTCATGCATATATTCGACATACTGTCTCCACATAGCAATGTAATTCATCTTTAATCCACAATTTACATAGATGGTTATGAGGATGGAAAAAATTAATATATGAGTTATTTATCAAATAGTCATGAAAATATAATTATAATAGCATATATACCTTCTTATCATATAATTAATTGGAGAAATATAATTTTCCCTATAGGAGAAACATAATCTGGCGACATTTTTTTTAAATTAGAGAGATTTTAAAATGTCTCTATTGATATTTCCAATGTTTCTGAATAATGTTGGAAAATTCCATTTCACTAATTAATGTAATTTAAAAATGTCCTTAAATAATCATTTATTAATGTTTCTATAATTTTTGATAATTTAATTTTATTTACTGAGGTTTCTATAAACTTCGTTAATCAATATTTTTTTACCAACATTTCAGAAAAAAATAATGCTAAATGTGGCGTCACTAATTAGAGTTTATTTAAAAACATATCCTGAAACTTTGTGAATCATACATTTTATTTACCATCATTTTTCTAAAATTTTGGTAGTGTATATATTATTTATTGAATTCTATTTTGGGGACCTAGCCTAGAGTCTCTCCATATTCCATGAGCTCCTCGTGAGCAATGACCCTAACTCCACCCTTTACTCATGGTCACCAACTGTATTGGAGCCTCTCTGCCTCCCTCTGCCCCTTCTAGTACCAGATCTGTGCTTCCACCCTCTTTCCCTCTAACTGAACAAACACTACCCACCCATGTTGAATCCTCACAGCCTCCATCCTACTCCACTGGCATATAGAGTCGATGCCACCCTCTATAACTCTAACCAAACAACAACCACCATCCCGCACTAGAGCCTCTCCACCCAAACCAATTGATTGTCGGGTCCCTCTACATCCACTGGTGGTTATGGATCACGTTGTACCCTCTCCATTGACCCACCTCCCATTATCCCACGTGGCTTCACTCTCCCCCAACAATCCTTAATAACTATAGGCCAGTACTACATCAGTTTCCATGTGCGACTACCACAATATAAAAGATATTATATTATATTATAAATATGTGTTGTTAATAACATGTTATATTATTAATATGTTGTATTATAGTATATTATTAATATGTATTTCTATTAATATATTATTTTATTAATAATTACTCTTAAATACATATATTAATGACATATTATATTATTTATTTTTAATTTTATTTTTAATAATAATAAATAAAAACAGACACACATATATAAATATATATATATATATACATAAATATTTTTAACATATTATAAAGATATATATATATATATATTAATAAATAAAAATTTATTGTAAATATATTATACAAAAAAATCATATATTATTAAAATATTATGACAGTTAGATATAAAATATGTATATATTTATTATTAAAATATAATATATATTGTTGATAATAATAAATAAAAATATATTATTATTATATTATAAACAAACATATATATAAACATAAATATTATTAATATATATAATATATATTGAATATATACATATAAACCATTAGTGTATATATTTATAAACATATATTTTGTATATATATATAATATTATAAACATATAAATAATATATTATATAAAATATAAAATATATGCACTTTATATATTGTATAGAATATTCATTATACAATATATACAATATATATCATATTGTTTTTAACAAATACAATATCCAATTTATACCATATTATATTTAAAATATATAATATAATATATAAATATTTATATACACTATATATACACAATATACATACAATATATATGGTATATTGTATACAATTTAAAATATACAATGTATACAATATATAAAATATTTACTGTATTATTTTTAACATTTACAATATATGTAAAATATATGCATATAATATATATTATATACAATATAAAATATAAAATATAAAATATATATAGTATAAATAATATATTTATAATATTAGATACACATAAAATATATATTTAATAAAATACACAATAGAAAATATAAAATATATACAATATTGTGTTCAATATACAATATGTGTGTGTGTGTGTGTAAAATACAATATTGTATACCATATACAATATATAAAATAGTTTTTTTAACATATTAAATATAAATATATATATATATATATACATACAATATGATACAATATATACATAATATATACAGTATTGTATATAATATATAATATATACAATATTGTATACAATATACCATATATATATATAATATATATTTATACACAATATACATACAATATATATTGTAGAAAATATCCAATATAAAATAAACAATATATACAATATACACAATATTATTTTTAATATATTCTCTATATATATTATAAAATATATAATTGTACGTATATGTAATATAATATTAGATATATATATATATATATATATATGAACAAACTGAAACTTGAACTGGTCACTCAATTCATGACCCTGGGAAATTTATTAAACAATAAAAAATTGACTCTTCAAACATGAGTTGTAAAAATCTTGGAACATCATGGAATTGAGGGAAATACAATGTTTAGAGACATAAAAGCCAAAAAAAATCACACATTGCAATAAACCTATCCAAAAAAAGTGTTCCAACTGCAAGTAAAGCCACCATATCCACAAAGATATCTTCTCCATGTGGACATAAACCCCTCAAAAGCCCAGATTTTATACTATGAAAAAGAAAAAAAATTATCCCAGAAAGAATGATATGATACTCAAAGAGTTATTAGACCATCCAAAATTGTCCATTATGATGTACTTCAATTAGTTGTTTACATTAGAATTCTAAAGTTCCTAGAATCCCAATTACAATAATCCATCAACACCAATTCTTAGTCAAAAATGAAATCCAAAGATGATTCAAATATCTCACTCATTAATAGGTTCAACATAAAATCAGTTGAAGTTACACTGCAGAAAACCCCTTTAATAAAAGGTAGCTGATCAACACCCCCACCACATAAAAACATATATTCTAAACACAAGTAAAATAGCTCCTAGAAAAAATGTACCAACTACCATAAAATCCCTTTATCCCAGCAAAACATGCATAGGAAAACAAATAATTAAGTCAAACCAAAGAATAGGCTTAAGGAACCATCAAAGGTAAGACATTAAAAACAAAATAACTAGACTTTAGTAAATATCCGAACACAATAAGTCATCAAGAGAAATGACTCTTCAATATCTTAAGATCCATTCCTAGTATATGAATATTCATCCCATGGAAGTCAAAATCAGTGGGAACAGCATAACATTACCATCAAAACATAAATTTTATCAGGTTAAAAGATCTCAAAATTAGAGAAGTAACATCCTCCTAAAAATCCCACTACAGGTCATGAAAAAATAAAACTATCAATAAATAAAAACAAAAGTCAACAAAACTAAAACCTAAGACATATTTCACAATTAAAATATATCAATACCTACTTCAAAACTACTAGACGATCCACATACAGCCATCAAAAAAATAAGAAGATTCATTTCTAAGGAATCTCATTATATTTAAAATTTGGATTTAATTTAAATTATTCCACCATTTTAGAAAAAATTTATTCTCTGATTTGAAGATAAAATCCTACAGTGACTTCTTTATCATTTTAATTTTGTAAAATATCTTCTTCTTATTTCTCCATAAAATACATGTGTTCCTCTCGAAGATCCTTTATGAACCTATATGAATATTTGAAAGAGGGATCATCATATTCATAAAAAATGAATCATTTTGGAACAAATGAATTTGAAGGAGAGAATAAAATTTTATCATCAATCAGCAGGGGTGGGATTTATATTTTGACTCTTGGAGGCATCAAAGGATCTAGTGAAAATTGTCCTTTCTATGTTAGAATAGTCTCTACATTTTCAGGTCTCCCATAGATTTAGAGTGATGAAACCATTTGAGTTATTCATTGGTTTTTTAACATTCCTAGAAGTTGATTTCAAATATTCCTCCTCAATCGAACAATATTTATCCCCAGTATCATTTAAAAAATCATTAGACACCTAGTGGACACTTTTTTCCACCTCTTGGACTACTTCTTAAGGTTCACCATGTTTATCATGAACTCCCATCTGGGTGGGAGAGTTACTAGTTTCACCTATAGTAATGTGAAAAACATATAAAAACATGATGTTCCATTTTCATCTAATGAGTGACTCATAGATTTCTCATGCGGTTCCTTATACACAGCCAAAGCCTTATCCTAATCATACTTCTCTTCCACATTGTTATTCCCTCCATTATAAAAATTTACCCCATAAAGACCATTATAAAATATAAAACAATCATTAAACTATGTGGCCTCAATTTTTTTCCCTTTCAAATCCATTTAACTTTATGATTATGAGGTCTCACTGCCTTTTTTAATCAATCCTTCATAGAATGTCCAGTATTAAGGAAAATATTATAGTAATCCTGTAGGATTTCATAAACCAAGTCCTAAAATAATCCATGATTACCATTACGAATGAATATATAAGATATTAATATCATGATTATAATTATGGTGATGATGGAACCATGATCAATTTATATAGACTAGAACTATTAAATTAATACATCCATACAAAAACAGTTAACACCCGGAAAAGGTGATTTTAGTTGAATTAGTAATTAATTATTATTGAAATAGTTTATGAAGATAATATATGACATTATAAGTATTTATATGGGTCTCTTATAGATTTATAATAAATTTAAATTTATTTTGTATGATGTTTAATAAACTTATAGAGCAAGTTTGGGATGTGGAAATGTGATTATTAACTCAACGTCCATTCATTAGGTTATAAATCTACATAATTTACCATGTGATTACATGATTATTTGTGAAATGTCCACTGATTGTATTTTTTTGTATTTCCTCCTATTTTTTATGGTTTTTTATTTTTTACACATGGTCACATTATTGATTAATTCTCACTTTAATTGTATGATATTTGTAGGGGCATCATCTAAATTTTTACTCCATCGATACAAATTTTTTATTATACACCTATTTATTTTAATGTGGTGTATATTATTAAATAATGATATATTTAACAAAAATATATATTTAATCATGAAGATTAATGTTTCAATTCATATTTATTATTCGGGTTGCAATCTAAATGATACTTAAGAATTAAGAATTAATTTTGTAATCTCATTTCAATTTATTTTTGAAAGGACCATTTTTTACGTTCATTAAAAAATGTAAAAATAAATGTTTTTGTAAAATATAATATTTAAATTAATTTACAATCATATAACATATCTCCCCACCTCATTGTCTTGAGTTGAGGCAGAGATGCTACTTGGCCATATGTGACATCTCTAAGGTTCTAAATGATGGAAATATATTCCAAGGGATTCAAGAAATATTTGGTTGTAATTTTCCCTTTGAGACAAAATAACAATCCAAGAATACCATTACCAAACACAACTATATGATGCATATCAAAAATGAATTAAAATCCAACAATATCAAATACAAACAAGAAAAAACCATCGCAATAACATAATCATAGTACTAAATGGGAGACCAAACAACAAAACCCAAAGAATCCATGACACAAATTCACAACTCCACACCAAGCTCCATGATCCAAGAACCATAATGTCAACCAAGAATCACAATTAAGATCTAAATAAATTAGATGATTTAATTTTACCTGTGTCCTAGAGTGAAATATCTTCAAAAGAATCAAAGTGCCAAAGAAGGGGGTGAATAATTGTTGATACTTCATTCCATCACAGAGTCTAAAAAGTAAAAAAGGGAAATGCCTTATAAAAAATAAGAGAAAACACATAAATAAAATCAAGATTTGTAAAGTCTTGAATGTTGGATCACCTTAGTCTATCCAAAACACTGTCAGTGCACAATGTACTTGCACGCCACAATTTGTCGTACAAGCCACTTACACGCCCAATATTCTTTTGCACAGGACTTATTTTTGCCTATAAATAGACCCTTTGGGCCTTCATTTGTATGGACGAATTTCCTTAAATCCTAATTTATTCTCTGGTCTCCCTAGTACTTATCCCAAGTCTTCCAAAAAATTCAATGTAGTTCTTTAACACCAAGAGTGGAGTATTTGAAGGAGGATCATTGGACTTAAGTCCTTTTATTATTTTAAATCCATAACACATGCACACCTAAAGCGCCCAACATCCCTAAATCAGAAACACTTGAATGCCACCTATTCCTCTCACAGGAACTTGATCAACCCACTTCATGAAATACCTATGAATACTCATGAAGGTCTGAGCCAAGTCTCGCCCAAGTATCAATATCTATGTTGTTCATCACTTAAGTGAATATCGGGTCGCCCAAGCCTACTTGTGCGCCCATACGTGCACACTATTACTTACTTTGGCGCCCTCTTTTGATTCACTTATTCTCTTCAGTCTGCAAGCCATCAATCCTTCTTAAAATCCATTCATGGAAAGGATTCTTCTTCATTGGCTCCCTTTTATGAAAGAGATTATGTTGTAAATTCCACCAAAACCTCCTAGCATATCAAACCTTTGGGAAAGGCACATCAGCATTCCTCTTGTTTGGGTTTGTATATCCATGGTCATAGGTTTCCCACATTTGTTTCAAAATGGGGTTAGGATTCATGGAGTTTCTTTGGGTTTGTATATCCATAGTCACATGGACCTTTCACCTAGTAATAGTGTTGGGAAGTTCCCGATTTGGAGGATTAGGTTTTGGGTTCTGACCTTCCCCTTTTCATCTATATAACCTGGAACCTCAGGTCTCTGGTAGGGAAGGAACGGTTCACACCTACTTTTCCTTTTGAAAAAAGGAGAAGTATCCCTCCCCTACCAGGATCAATTTTAGGGAAGCCTTCTTGGTGTAAGCCCCTAACCTTGGAGGTAGAAGGTTGCAGTCTTGCTCCTCTATACTTGTTTCACCTTCACTCTTTCCTTACATTTGACCCATGTCCAATGTAAAGTAAATAGAAAGAAGGATATTCACCTCACCCTCTTCCCTAGTCACCTCACCCTCATCCATTTTCGTCACCATAGGTGTGTCCTCTTCCACCAGTGAAGGAGGAAAAGTGTGGGTATAGTTGTTGATACTTCTACATCCTATTGTTTCTCACACCAAGCATGACTCGCGTGGGATTAGAGATTCATGATTATTATAACATTTTCACAAACACCCATAGTGAATGAACTATGAAAACTGTGATTCCAACCATAATTGTGATATGTAGGAAGCCTTCTTAGGGCTCGAGCTCACTGGATATCCTCTTCAGGAGTCCAATCCAAATTCCATTAATCTATGAATCCTCCTTAGCAATAAGCCCCAAATTAAACCCCCAAATTATCAAGGTATAATTTTCAGGAAGTAAGCCCAAACTCATTTTTCTCAAAAAAAATACACACTCCTATGAGACTCATCGAACTATGTGGGATTTGATTGCCATCCAAATGGGATACATAGGAAACCTCCTTGAGGTTCAAACCCAACACTTAAAATCAACCCTATTCTCCTTAGTCTATATTCTTAATAGGGTCTAATCTTACTTGGAAACCCATATTCTTTCCCTGTTCTTTAGGCAACTTAGGCATAAGTCCCACACCAAACCTTAACAAAGAACCTTTCACATAGATTTAATTACCATATAACATTAAACTATATGGATAGGTCTTTATCACATGACCTTAAAATGTATGATGGGTCCCGTTAAGTGGCACTAAACTACAAGGGTTCTGATTCCTTTCACAAGGATATGTAGGTAGCCCATTTTATGGGTATGATCCCAACATCAAAACAATCCTTCATCTCCCTAGATGACAATAAATTCTAGAGTGCCCAACTGAGTGGATTAAAAACCAGAATCATCATAACGATGATTAATAGAATCTCTAAATAGTATATGAGAGGATACCATTGATTGAGAACCTTGAATATATACGGATGTATCCATTAATGAAGAACCTTGAATACATACTGATGATTCTAAATTTCACACATACGAATAATTTATTATAAATTCTAAGGGAAATTAATGTTATACTTGGTAAATTAATAAGGATTCATGAAAATATCTTAAATCTATAAATATATTCCCAAATTAGACAATAATTCCCCCCAAAAAGGGTGTGATGAGTCTGACCTCCCATCCTCTCGACCAATGCATGCTCTTAAGTATCGTAAGTTCAAATATAATGAACTACTGCCTTTGGAAATAAGGTCCCTTTTGGATAAATAACTACTATATGTTTCTAGTTATATTAATAAATCTAATGGAAACTGCCTAGAAGCAGTGATTCTTAAACTAGAACACACATTCCAGGGAACTACGAAACAAAAATGGTGAACCCGACGTGAATCCTTAACCAAGTTAATAATGTTACCCACCTGTCATGACCCTATAAATTGATAAAGGAATGCCAGAAAAAGGAATAAATCATGCATGTATCCATCTAAAATATGTTTCTTTAATGAAATTTATTATTGTTTTCCAGTTTTCTCAGAACTCCCTTCATTCTAAATGGATTCCTTCATGTTTTCACCCGTGAATACCCTGGCTGCTGCTCAAGCTGGATCCTCATTGGTTGGAAGGATGTCATCACCAACTCAGCATCTTTAACACTTGGTTTCCAATGTAATCATAAGAAACTACCATAATCATGGTACTATCTCAACCGTGGAGGCTTCCCTACAGGCTCTCCATGTTAATAACAACCCTTGATCATCCGGTCAAGACGACTGATGATCAAGAAGTATGCGGTTATAACCACCGTATTCAATCATTCCAGGTCCTTATCCCCAAAAAACAACAAACAGTCCCTCCCATACTACAGGGAGGTGGATTAACAGGTAACTCATGGCCATAATTCAAAGATGCAATGGTCCTTCTTGAGGAATCCCACCAATAATCGCCTCCAGTAGAATTGCGCAGTAGTGAACCCCCAACATGATGGGGGTGTTGCCTTCAGTTGTTTGGACCAGGTCCATCAAACCTAGGCATGCAAGACGAACCTATAGGGAAAACTTCCATCCAACAGGGAGCATATTTTTACCTTTTCCCCTTTCGTATAAGTCCATCAACCTAACTTGATAAAAAATAACGAGCAGGCACATACACCTGTCCGTCCTAATTCTGCTACCCAGCAGACTCGTCTGGCAGTGACCCACCAATCCTACCAAGTAAATCTAGTGAAATAACATTAATAAGAACATACACCTATTTAAAATTTATTATCTAGTCATAAGGATCGGGTGACTACATTCAAAGAATCCCACAAATCAAATGTGGTGGAAACTGGTAAACAGGAACACACACCTACTTACACTCACCAATTCTTCCAACAGTCTTGTCTACTAGTATTGAAATAAGTCCATCAACCATGATTGATGGAAAACAGCTAGCAAGAACATACACCTTTTATCATTCATTAAGACTTCCAACAATCTTGTTTGGCAGTACTTGGAGAAACCATTCAAAAAGACCCGATAACAAACCTGGGGTAGACTCAACTTTTTGACCCCATACGTGAGTACTATCAGTATCCACTAATAGGAAAAGGAGGACATGATCAGGAACATACACCTACTCTAGATATGGAATGGAATTATATTCATGTTTGGGCTGTTGAAGTCACCAAGCACATCTTAGAAATGGTGAAAGGTAAGACACAAATTCCTTCCCATATTCTAGAAGCAATCCAGAATATCATAACAACAATTTCAGCATTACTAAGGGAATAGACACATAACTTTTTCCCCACACCTGGGATGACACATCATCATGCCATCTCGGGGTAGATATATACATGTGTTCTAGTTCAAGAGGGTTGTGGGGTATAAGGACCCAGCCTTAAAACATTACATAATATTAAATTAAAATAATAATTTATATTGATGATCTTTTTAGGTTTAGAGTTTTAGATAATTAGGACATAACTATTACATCTCAAAAGATTACAAAGTAGACACTTCTACTCAATTTCCATTTTTTTCATAAAACAAGAACTCTTAAAAAAAGATTCATGTCTATTTCCATGTTTAAGACAACATGACTTTTCTTTGATCTCATCCTTGACCCTATTCCACATTATGTCCTGTGAAAAACATTTCAAAAAACTTGGTATGAGCATAAAAATCTTAGTAAGGGATACATAAAGAAGTAAAACTGTTAGTTTTTTAAAACAACAAGTAAACCATGAATACGTTAACATAAGTAATACTTTTCACCTTTATGAAGTAGTAAATACTCTTCACTAAATAAAAGATCACTACTTACCAATTTTAAACCAAAAGATTACCATAAAACCCATATAAAGAACACATAACATATAAAGGTAACTTGGGACATAAACATACTTAAATGGAATAACCATACAGTCAACTTCCACACATATCACTAAATGGAATTGCTATACAGCTGACTTCTATACCCAATGCATTGGAGGATATAACGTAACCACCCATCCTAGTTTATCATGGCACCACCCGTCATTTAGTTTATCATGTAACCACCCATAAAATGTCCAAGTACCATTATAAAATCATAGCACATAAAACAAATATAAAGGAAAGAAAATATTTCCACATTTCAATCACAATATATCACTTAAATATATTGACATAAAAAAATCCATTATCAAAACCATTTTCAATACCAAAATACATAAAAGAGTATATGGTATTTATTTTTCATTAAAAACATTATGGCTTGTTAAGGAAGCCAAAGAACAAATAATACTCGCGGCGGCAGAAAGGTCGTTGTCACTGCTTACGATAAAGGAAACATTTCTTTTTTTCATTTAGTAAAATACTTCATGGAAAAAGATTCCCTTTGAAAATTCAAGGGTTTTTATACTGCGTATAAAAGAAATTCGTGTATTAAAACAAAATATGCCTCAATGAAAGGAGATTGAGACGAAGTCCCTTACCTTTTGTCCGACTTGACTAGATCATTCTTTAATCTCATGAATGATAAACTAAAGTTAATTTCTACTTGCTTAAGAACATTTTTCAACTTTATTTTTCCTTTTATATCACATATTACCATGTTGTAAACATTATGTAACCATTTAAGTAAATAATGGTCGTTTTGTTGAAATTTGGTACTTGAGTCAAAAATAGACTTCTTATAATTACAAGTTGTTCACATGGTAAAAAGTTCATTATATCCAGAATGATTTAAACTATTTAGATATTATTTACATAATTTATATCTATTATATATATGTATTTATAACAGTACGTAACATTTTGGAGATAAGAAATGAAATGCAGCGTTCATGGAGACGGTAAGTCGTACGTACGCATGAATGCAACATTCATTTATATTACTTATTTTAATGGAATTAAAACATAATGAAACATAGGTATATTATAATTATAGTATAATATCATATAATATAATTAACTCCATCCTTTATTCATCCCACGTATGGCATGAACGAGTCATATCACTTTGAGGGGGCGGTAGTCCGCACTTCCTCAAATGAAATTACCGCATTTACCCATTATGGAAACCATAAAGGTATGATATAAATGGAAAATATAGAAGCATAAAGAAAACATAAACATAATATATATCATATATAAATATAGTTCCATCTTAATGGCCACCATGAGAGGTGGTAGGAGATAATCGAACAATCATCGTTTCGTGAGGTTTTAGTTTTCCATCCACGGAAACAGTATGTTCTTCACCCATTAGATGGAGTTTTTTGTAATTTTAGTTCAAATAATTATAATAAAAACATCCTGGTATATTTTGGATACTGTTTTTGTTATAAAAGAAAGCAAAAAAATAGTTTAGGGGTTGGATAAGTAAAATAAACAAAAAGAATTTAAGAGAAACTATTACCTTTAATTTGGGTAACTTCCTTTGGTTTGAACCAAAAGGAATTATTGAAGTGCCTTCTAGATAAGGTAAGTCTTCTAGGTGGAGTGGAGAGATGTAGGGATTTTAATTGGATAGAGTTTTTATGAGACAAAAGGCTTAAGAGGTGTGAGGAATTGGTTATAAATGGTCTCCTTTTATAATGGGAAGGAGGGGCTCTTTAGGAAACTGTGAAAATATTCTTTTATTATATAATGATATTTGGTTTATAAATGTCCAAAAATCATTAAAGTCGAAGAAAAGATGAATCATGGTCGAAATAAGATCATCAAATAAGAATTGGATAGGTTTTTGATGTTATTTTAATATTTATAATCTTATTTATCTAAATGATTTATCAATGAGGTAAACACTTCATCATTATTGTGCCATAAATAATTTAATTTATTTGATGTATAAATATTAAAAATATACCATGATATAGGAAATCTTTTCATCTTTCCAATTAATATTTATAATCTAAAATATATCTTATATAACACCAGGTAAAAATTAATTTACGAAGAGATATTTGTTTATGTAATTTTTGTCTTTACTTTACATTAATTAATCTAAAATTTCATTACCATTCCTAAGTGGCTCCATGGGGTCCCAAAATTGACCCAAATATTCCCATGGTCATAAATTACTTATCCAATAAGGTTATTACAAGTTTAAAGGTAATGTTGAATTATTATAATGTTCTTTTTACCTTGAATTACCCAATTTACCTTTAACCGCGGTAAATAAAAGTCAAAAGTTACTATTCACCAAAAATTATTTTCACCTTATTGAACCACATTTTACTTAATAATAATAACCATGTATGTCGTGTTTTTGAAATTCAATTCGCAGAAGTGGTAAAATTTCATTTAAATGAAAAAGTCAGTTTTTTGACTACTACTAAGTGGTTTCACTGTTCACTAAAAATTGAACTTTTTCAGAAAAATACCAAAAATTCAGCAGAAGCTTTATTTTATATTCCAAATTAAAAAATAATGTCTATTTTGAAAAATTCAAAACATAGAAGTTGCATTAATTAATTTAAAATTATTTCCCGTTGTTAAAAGAAAATGCATGTTTTTAAGAAACAGTAACTATCAAAAGATTGACACTTGTTTATGTCCAATTTCAAAGTGAAATTAATTACAATGACCAAAATTGGATTAAATGGTAAAAATATATTCTAATTAAACTTTAAAAACAATTAAAAATATAATCTACCCATATAAATAAATTAGATTAAAACACAGTTTTGAATTAAAATACAATATTTTCACTATTCATTAAAAATGAACTTTATCGGAAAAATTCCAAAAATTTACACAAAGTAAATTTTGATGACCCCATTCTAAAGAAGGATTTTATTCAGTCAAATAGAATGTATTAAAGTGACCAAAACTATATTTAAATAGGGGTTTCCATTAAAAGGCGGTAAATTGACCTTTTAATGTAAATTATGCTTAAAATTAGATTCATTCACATTTTAAGCCTCTAACTTTTATTAGATAAAAGTAAATACATTTAAAAAACGTGTATAATCATATTTTAGTTAGTTTTTTCATTCTCTACAATGCAACGGCTAAGAGTTAACTTCCATTTAAAATAATAATATTATGTTATTAGTGTGCAACGTAAGATTTCAAAAAAACCCCGTTGTTGTGTATCGGGTACGCTATCGAACATAGTAACCATTTTAAATTAAAATTAATATTTAATTCAAAAATATTAATAAATATGAAATATGTCTTATTCTTTATTTACCTGGGATTTTACATGGGGCATACTCCCCCATATCATGCGGACAACCGAATTGGGAACACACACCCATTCCAATTGGAGGTAATCAGCCCATTTTGATGACCACTATAAGGCAGCCACATACACCTTCCCATGATAACCACTTATCCTAGAAAGTGGCATCAACTATGTGAAATAGAGTGTCCAAAAATAAGTCTCACCAAACATAGTTATAAAATCAACATCCAATCTGCGATCTGGATCCTCTTAATACTTGAGTTCTTGAAGCCCTCAAACATTTATCTGTTATAGCTCAAGATCCTACCCTATCATTACCAAATTATGGGAGTAGTAGCAGTAATTCTGAAGTTCTCCATTGGTCACTTCATCATGAAGGCTTTATTTATGAAAATTTGGTTAATCCAGAGAGCCTATCTCCGGATGAGAGCCATAGAAACCCACCAAGTGTCCATAAGACCAAGGAGAAAGAGGATTTATCTCTTTCCTTAATCCACCATGGTGGTCCTCTCCATGATGGAATTTGATGTGAAAATTATCTTTATAGTAGTATTTCACATTGTCAAGATAATTCTATAATTGACAATGTAGTAATGATAAATCCCTCTTATCTCAAGGCACTTTCCAACCCAAGGCCATTCATGTCTAATTCCTTGTCATTAACGGGTGAAATACATTCTCAATTAGAAGACATATTAAGCGAATGGTCATTCTATGAACCTCTTTTGGGTCATTTGACTTCTAATACAATATATGAAAAAGTGACTAATTCCATTTTTTTTAATAAAACAATCAAAAAGCATCCACTTTGGTCAGACAAAGTGGAGAAACCTATAATGAATGATGATGAAGATATATTAAGAATGAGAAAAAAATTGGCTAAACAAGAAGTACCAGTCATGTTCTAGCCTTTAGAAAACTCTCAATACAACATTCCAAAATTGATGATAGAAGATATAATTCATGATGTCTGCCTAAACTTATGGAAAACTCTTTGTCATTTAAAAGCTAAAGTATTACCATATAATGAATATCAAAGTCATGTAAAGTTAATAGAAGTTTTGAAACTCCAAATATACTTGGAATATCTCTCAGTTTAAAGACATATAAGGGTTGAGAAGCAACATATAACCCTTCGGTGTGTGTGCCTTGATACACTAAATAGGCTGAACCTATTAATTTTTGATACCCCATATGGTGTTTGTATTAGAGGATGGGGTGCACACTGAGCATTGAATTTTACTACAATCCAAATCATAAAATCCCACCAAAAGTGGTCTCATGAAATGTTATTTCACATGGATGGCTACAATCAAAAAAAAATTATGTAATCAAGTATACACTCAATAACAGGCCTCAACTAGCTATCATTAGTGTCAGGCCCAAAGAATGAAATCTATTGATATAATTTTGTATCAATCATCTGATAATATTAATAAGGCCTACTGCTTAGAGGATGTCATCCATCAGATGATGAAAATTTCAGAAATAGCACAGCGGTCTTCCGAAATAGGTGATTTGAGTGGGTGTCAGATAAAGCACCCACCTAATGTCCGAACCAAAATTCACAGAATCAGAATAGTATCTGCATGAATATCAGCCATAGAAGTTCAAGATAAACACTAGATTGAAGGGATGGGTGATTGTGTAATTTAACCTCCAAATTCAATAAACAAATATTTAATGTTTGATGAAGATAAATAGGAATATCCCTAGCCTTCAGGGATGGAGGCTTTTTCACATCTACAATATCCTCCTCAAAAGAAGTCAGTTTTCTATTAATTAGGGAAGAAACCACAAATAGAATGCACAACTGAACTATCCATGTATTACCTTTGGGTTACTATCTGTATAACAGTTCCTAATAATTCATCATATAGGAGAACTAAGTCCGATGGAATATATAGAATGAGATGATCTTACAAAGATACTAACATTATGTCATCAATGCATTATGCGTCAGTAAATGTCATTAACACCATCATAGAAGATCCCCTATAAAATGAGTCTAGTTTAGGGTAATCAAAATATGAAATTATTATCCATAATATGGTATACACTAAAAAAAATGAAGGAGGTTTGCATACACAAAATAAGAGGCTTACCCAGAATCTAGGTATTTCCTCAAGTAACCAACTCCCACCCCTTCGAAAAGAATCTAACAAGGAGAAAGGTAAAAGTTAGATCTTCTCTCACTTTTCCACTAGGTAAGGTCAATCTATTTCGCTTGAAGAAATGTTTTCATAGAAAGAAGAGAAGATGAAAGAGTTGAAAAGACTCAATATAGAATTACTTCAAAGCATAATTTCTTCTAAACATGCTCCCCAAGCAGATCCTAAACTTGGACATCCTATAGGAGCTCCTCATCAAAGAGGATTTGTGGTAACTACAGATGCAGAAAATGAATTCCAACCATTGGGTACACATTCATGGTTGGATCAAACACATCCTTATAGGCCTATCCCTGTGGGTTATCCAAGACAAATTCTAGTAGCACCATCACCAGTGGACTTTTTGGTTGTTGCACCAGTTCAAGATCCAACGTTTGTACCTGTATAGGTCCCAGCTCATTCAGATATTCCCTAAATGCTTATGAACACAATTGAGGCATTAACAACTCGACTGGAAGCTATGGAAGAACGGTGTGCATTAGTTCAGTTGGAAAATAGTGCTTACCCTGAATGGGTGGATCTGATCCCTCCCCAACCCAATTTTTTGAATACTACATTCCCAATATTTAATGGTTTGGGAGATCTGGAACAACACTTAATGTATTTCATTTCTCAATGTGATCCCATGATAGTAACTCCTCAACAACAAGAAGAAGTAAATATCAGGTGCTTTTCTCAATCATTACTAGGACCATATTTTGTCTGGTATATAATTTTTTAATCTTGATCAATTATAGAATAGGAAGATCTCCGTCAGAAATTTATTCTTCATTTCAGCTCAACACTACCAAATAGGTGGAGGGTTTCGAGATATTGCTTCACTTTCTCAATAGGTGGAGGATTCCATTGTGGAAATTAAAGATAAATCTCATGTAATTCTATCAGCTCTAGGAAGTAGAATAGGTAAAGTGAGGATGCTATGGTAACAATCAATCAAGAACCTTTAACTTTATCCACTTAAAAATCATTATCATATCGAAGGTCTATGCCTCCTGAGTGTTAGTAGAAATGACCACCTCATCAAGATGATCAAAGACATCAAAAGCTAAAATAGTTTGAGGAGTTAAAGAACAAATTTTATTCTTTTTTTAATGAACAGGTTCTTGGTTACTTCATCTCAGCGTTGGAAAAAAATTTGGTTCAGTTGTCAAGGCCGAAGAAACCAAACAAATAAGAAGATGAATATCTTTCAAATTATTGTCCCTTTCACCATATTTTGGGGTATCCCATTTAGGAGTGTTTTATTTTAAAAGACCTCCTGTAAAAAATGGTAAACTCTGGACAAATGAAATTGAAAAGTTCATCAGACCAAGTAGCATGTGTTACTGCTACTGATCTAGAGGAAGAAGGCGAATGGTAAGAAGTCAAAAGTACAAATGCACAGAAATATGATGATTGGATTATCAAGAAAATGATCAACTGAACTGATGTAATTCTATGAATATAGTTAAAATAACCAATTTTTTCTTTCATCACTCCCACCATAGAAAATCAACTTAATCAAAAGATCGGTCCTCTAAAGGTAAATCCTCAAAGAAGCGACATGATCAGAAGGACAAAGAGAAGTCAGAAGAAGAAGAGATTGTGTCAAGGAAAAAGTTGTCCTTTACTTTGGAATATTTCATGCCATAAGTTTCAAAATTACAAGAATTTCCCCAAAAATGACATGACCTGAACCAACCTTTCAATAAGAATCTTCATTAGATGAAGAATTGATCTTTGGTTCCATTAACATTATCCACTTAACGTATCTCTATGCCAATGGTGATTCTGGTTATGATGTGTAACACCCTGAGATTTTATGAAAAATATTCTTAATTTCATTAATGTCTTGTGTTGTACGCTACACCAAAAGGAGCTTTCACAACACGCATCCATGAATTTCCTTGCATTACACGCAATCGCGACCCTCCTAGATAGCGTGTGTAGTACGCAATACTGAGTTTCACTAAACAACAATATGCTATTAAAATATTATTAAAACTAGCCGTTATGAATAGTAATAACCACTTTTTGAAATTTTTTAAATTTTATTTTTCAAAATGGACTTCATTTTTGGATTCGGAATATCGAAATTATCTTAGGGTGAAATTTTGGTACTTTTCCGATAACTTTCATATTCTGATGAATAGTGAAAATTATTAAATTTTAATTAAAAACAACTTTTTTAATCGAAATAATTAATAGTGATAAATTATTAATTTTAGTGGTTTTAAAGTATATTTAGAATATATTTTTACAATTTAATACAATGTTGTTCATTGGATGTAATTTCACATTTAAACCACACATAAACAAGTGTCAATCTTTTGATAGTTATTATCTTTTAAAAACACGCTATTTGTTTTGACGACGGGAATTAATTTTTAAATTATTTAATGTAACTGATATGTATTGAATTTTTTAAAATAAAGATCATTTTTGAATTCATAATATCAAATATAGCTTAGGCCTAATTTTTGGTATTTTTCTGGAAACTTTCATTTTTTGATGAATAGTGAAACCACTAAGTGGTAGTTAAAAAAACTGAATTTTTCATAAAACTTAATTTTACCGCTTCTGTGAGTAGAATTTCAAAAATCCGAGAGACATGGTTAATATCAAGGACTAAAATGCGGTTCAATGAGATGAAAATAATTTTTGGTGAATAGTAACTTTTTACTTTTATTTACCATGGTTAAAAGTAAATAGGGTAATTAAGGGTAAAAATGATATTATTATTACCCTAAAACATGTCCTAATTCTATTGGATAAGTGTTATTCGACCAAAAACAACCTTAGGAATAAAATATGACCATTTAGGCCCACTTGGATTAGATTAGGACATTTATTATTAATTTATTTAAAGAAGTGTTAAAATAGTTAAAATCAAAGTTTAATAAGTAAATCATTTTTAATATAGGGTTATACATAAGATAAATTCGACTATAAACATTCAATAGAAATATAAAAAGATTTCCTACATAATAGTATTTTATTTGTAATTTTTAGACATTAAATAATATAATTTATTTATGACACAACGATGATGCAGTAATTATCTTATTAATGAAATATTGACATAATTGATGTTATAAATACCCAAATAAATGTAATTTGAGACTTTTTTTGAATTCCACTAATTTTATAGGTTAATATGACAAGTTATTATTTATTTAATTAACTTTTTTCGAACTAATCATTCTGTTATGATTTTCACAAAAATCAATTACTAAATATGTCAAAATTGACATAAAATAGTTTTTAAAAAAAATATTATAGTAGTAATTGTTATTTTATTCCTAAAAATATAAGGTTCGGCCAAATGAATTATATAAGGTTATATATATTAATAATAAACAACTTGGGGTTCATTTGTCTTGTTATAGTAAGTTTATTAACCTTATACTGTAAGAACACAAAAAGACACGATAAAAGTAAAATTATCTAACTTAATGTTAAATCTAAATGATAAGGTTAAAATAGGAACATAAACTTGTCTAAATTCTATTGGATGAGAGTATTTCTACCCATCCCTACCTTAGATTAGAAATAAATCAATTTGGAGCTATTTAAAACCGAATTTGGCTTTATAATAAAATAATATTTTTAGTTATTCCAAAGGTGCCCCTCTCCTCCCTTATAAAAGGGCACCTCCTCCCTCTCTTCCACACACCACTTTGAGCCTTCAAGCTCGGACAACCCCTGCCAATTTCTTCTCTCCACTTCTCTAGAGACATCCTAGAGGTACTGGTCTTCTTAAAAGACCAATTTTAGATCCCTAAAAGGAGGTCTCAAAGAAGCACTTCAAAGAAGAGGTAATGCCCGTTACCGATTATTTCATCTTTATTTCTTCTTCCACTTCTTCTTCTTTAGTTTTTTCATCATGAAGTAATAACATCAGTATCACTCATATACTGATATGTTATTATAAGTATGAAACAACTCTATTTCACCATCTATCCATCCTATAGAAAATGAAATCACCGCGCGTGCGTACGTCCGAAATTCTGTCTCCACGCCGTGGTGTAATCTATTTTCCACCACCACCATACTTGGATGGATATAATGGTGTAAATAATAACTATATATGATTATTTTAAAGTGATATTTATTCTGAAATATTATACATACACTCCAATACAGTCCCACGATCATGAGAATGATATCATCGCTCGTGCGTACGTACGGACTATCGTCTCCACGACGCGATGAGATTCATTCTCCACGTTAACCATTCATGAATTATTATAAAGTATATATAATAAGTAATCATGAAATATATGACATAATAATGATACTTTATTTATGTGTATATATATGTATGTCATCTACTTAATTCCATTCAACTCAATAAGGAAACGAAAACAGCGTTCATGCGTACGTACGACCTACCGTCTCCATGAACGGTGTATTTATTTCCATTTACTGATTTATTATATATATGTATATTATGAATATATATTATATTTAAATAATGTTTTATATTCTGTAATTAATTAATCATGATCTAAGTAATCATATGAATAATTACAAGTCAAAACACGGACGACAAATGAAACAATTTTACCCAAAACGCTCTTTAACATGGAATTTACAAAAGAACGGGTAATATAAAGTCATAATTGAACCATATATGATATCATAACAATGAGTATGATTCTGGAATAAGTCAATGACATTATTTAAATCATTATATAGGAGGTTCGGACACTTACGAAGCAAATCGGACCTAAGGTAAGGGAAAATCTCGCAATCTCAATTTTTATCTGAGATTGTTTATACTTTGAAATTTACTGGGGTGTATTTTATCATCCACAACCATGTTTCATCAATATGTAATATTATTTCCATCCACATACAATTGTTTAAATCCATTTTTACCCTTCAGTGAGTTTTTAGTAAAGGATATGAAAGGAATATTTTGTCGTTTTTCGTACGAGGTACTTTTTGACTTTTCCGACAAAAGTATGAGAAGAATGTTTTTTTTAACTTATACGGCATGAATGGATTTTTAAAACATTATTTCCAATAAGCTTACTTTACAAGTTTTCAAGTTTATTATTAGTCAACTTCTTTTAGTTTATAATTTTACAACATGTTAAGAAAGGAAAAGTGTTTTTGAAGCAGAAAGGATATTTTCCCCAAGAATGGAGTTCAAGTGTTTTATCAAAATTATTTTCCATCTAAGATAATATAGGGTTCTGTTTATATCCCTGTTATTACATTGATTTGATTATGTTGTGATGGAGTTATTTTTATGAATTCCTTTATCTTATATGAATTGTTTGATGATGTCACGATGTTTAAGATTCCCATTTTTATTACATGGGTTATGCAAAGATGTATGATTTATGATTTTGTGGCACACATAAGAATGGTACCATTATGAGATGGGTGGGACCTATATCTCCCTCCAATGCATTAGGTAAAGATTTTATATCTCATGAGATAGACATGGCTGGAATGGTAGGTTATACCGGTTCAGTGAAACAGGACTGAAACGAGGGTGACTCGGTTCAGAAATGGACTTTGTCCACTAAGATAGTCTTGGCAATGAGTCTTGACTAATAAGATATGATTCTCTATGATTATGTGTGTATGCCACAAAGTTTCATGTTTTATGTTATGATTATTGGGATTACATTTCACTACTATGGTTTATCCCATGTTATGAAATTATGATCTCTTTTGCAGGTTAAGATTTGCAAAAGTTATGTTCTTTTGTATATGATGTGATTGATATTTATTTTGTTTGCCCTTACTAATCATTTGAGCTCACCCTTTTATGTTTTCGTTTCCCCAGGATATAAAGAAAGGTTTTAGGTAAAAAAAAGGAAGATCTTTATGGGAGATGTTGAAGATCTTTCACCACGATTAGAAGATTATATACCGAGTTTCCAAAGACACTAAACTATTACGATCCTTGTGTGTCTGTTTTTGTTATGTACTAAGTATTCTGCAAAATTAATGTAATGTCAATGTACGTTAAGTTTTGGGTCTCTATAGTTGGTATCAGAGGAAAGGTTTAGTCAACCTTTGGAAACTAGGATGCGAGAACTTTAGTGAGATCCCTAGAGATATTTCTAAGGTATGTCTAGGGATGTCCCTAAGGTTAAGTATAAGTATAGGTTATAGTCATATAATTACGGTAACGATCTTAGAATTAAACCTAAGATATTAGATATTGAAGGTACTCCCCCTTTATTATGTTGTTTTCCCTAGCATGATTTTTCTCTCTCACGCTATTCTTTTTGGGTTTTAGACGATGGCTGGAACCCGAAGGAACCGTGTTGATCAATGCAATGGACAATGCAATGATTGTCCTCCTGAACAAACAAATGTTATGGGAGATGGAGTGCAAAATCTTATTTCTATACTTGCACAAGTTATGAATCATTCTGGACTTCCAAATGAGCAGAGAAGGGAACAATATTCTATTGAGTCCTTCATGAGGCAACGTCCACCTTCTTTTAGTGGGTCTTTTGATCCACTTGTTGCTGAACAATGGATCAGTACCATTGAAAAGATATTTTCAGTTCTTCAATTTTCAGAACATGATAAATTCATCTTAGCAGTATATCGTTTGGAAGGTGAAGCTGATCAATGGTGGAATCTTATCAAGAATACGAGGCCAAGAGATGAAATTGAGTCCATGGAATGGGACGAGTTCAAGAACTTATTTTTCAGTAAGCACTTCCCTCGTATTCTTCAAACAAATATGGAGAAGGAGTTTCTTGAACTAAAGCAAAAGGATGATGAATCTGTTGGTGTATACGAAGAGAATTTTACAAGGCTTGCAAGATATGCATCTGGCTTTATCATCCAACCTGAAAGTAAAGTTGATCGATTCTTCAGTGGCTTAAAACCAAATCTTCGAAGGGAATTAGCTATAAGAGACTTCAGTAGCTATGAAGAAATTGTGCATTGTGTTATCAAGGTAGAAATGGAAGTTGGTGTTACTTATCCATCTCATAGTTTTGAAAAGAAATGAAATATGGAGTTCAAGGAGAAATCTCAGAATAATGGTGAAAAGAAGATGAATGTTTCCTTATGCTCAAAGTGTGGAAAGAAGCATGGTGGAGATTGTCTTAAAGGGACTAGAAAATGCTTTAAGTGTGGAAAAGAAGTTCATCGAGCATCTGAGTGTCGAAGTAATGGAAAAAGGGTTTCTAATGATGTGAATAAAGAAAAGACTACAGAGAACACACCACCAACACTTCAATGCTTCAAGTGCAAGGAAATGGGGCATTATGCTAATAAATGCCCTAATCCAAGGGTTAGTGATGATTGACATGAGCAAACACTTAAGGAAAAGTACAAAGGGAAGTCACATGTGATCACTATTGGCAATGTTGAATATGAAAACGATGTGGTGGAATGATTAAGTGTTTATGTAATGGGATTCCAAAATAATGTTTTATATAGTATCGTGGAATATTGGAATATTTATGTATTGGTATCTTGTGGTTTTCAATAATTTTATGGTACCGGTAACCATGGAAAGTGATTGAGGTATTTTTGGTAAGAATATGATATGCGCATAATAAAGGGATCAGAAGATAATGAGATGTTTGATTGTATTCATGAGCTCATGATTGATATAAAGACTAAGTGATATCATGGTTTGAGTATAAAGAATTTTGAGGATTTTGGTTTGTGGAAAGTGTTAACTTTTAACTGCATTCATGTTTTCACTAAGGTTCAATGGGTATTCATTTTTCAAGAGAATACATGATTAAAGACTTCGAATGTTTGGAATGTGACCAACAAGACATATCTCATGATATACGGGGATCAATGATGGTATTAACATGCTTGTTATATGAACTCTTTGGTAATCATTTTCACTATAATATGAGATTGGACATCAGTATTTTGGATAAGCCTAAAGATTGGAAATGATTATGTTGGACATAAGTTAATATTGTTTAAGGATAGAAATTGTTTTCGATATTATTGATGGGATGTTATAGTAATGTAGTTTTAGAAAAAGGACAACCTGCAGGACGAGCGACAGCCCATCGCATCAGACAAGGCTGTGGGAATCGAACCCACAACCGAAGTGCGACTGGCCTTTATCACCTACCACTAGCCTACAGGAAGTCCCTGTTTAGTAGAAACTAGTTTTATTATATTAAGCAGTATGATATATGAAGTTTAAGTCGATTTTAGGAACCATATATGATTAATCTCACTATAGATGGACTAATGTATTTTTTTGATAACTTTTCTAACCTTTTGTTTGAGACAGATGGAATGACCCATCATTCTATTACATGATCTGCTAACACATCATGAATGAAAAATTAAACTTCATTTCTTTAAGAGATGAAGTGGAAATTGTCCAAAGAATGACCAACGGTGAGACTATACCAAAATCACGAAAGTATTTCTTCTAATTCCAATTTCATCAACTTTAGAGAAATTATCTTGAAAACCAAAAATGTTGTCCTAGTGATCTTATATCTGATGAATCAGATGGTACCTTAGATCGTCACAAATTTATGGCTTTGTGATTGCTGGCTTTTCCATAGCCATGTTTTCTACCACTCTCCATCAGAACATGATGGTTATATTTCTCTTCCATATCCATATTTTCACCTATGTAGAAACCCAGTGATTAGTTTATTTGGGTAACCGTTATGTTTCATACTTTTGTTTTTAAATATTGGTTTTGGTATTCCTTTTTACGATGTGGGTTTCTATTAAAGAAACTTTCGAGTAGTAAACCATTTATAACCCTGATGAATTTCGAGGGCGAAATTCATTTTAAGGGGGTAGAATGTAACACCCTGAGATTTTATGAAAAATATTCTTAATTTCATTAATTTCTTGTGTTGTACGCTACACCAAAAGGATCTTTCACAACACGCATCCATGAATTGCCTTGCATTACATGCAATCACGACCCTCCTCGATAGCGTGTGTAGTACGCAATACTGAGTTTTACTAAACAACGATATGCTATTAAAATATTATTAAAACTAGCCGTTATGAATAGTAATAACCACTTTTTGAAATTTTTTAAATTCTATTTTTCAAAATGGACTTCATTTTTGGATTCGTAATATCAAAATTAGCTTAGGGTGAAATTTTGGTACTTTTCGGATAACTTTCATATTCTGATGAATAGTGAAAATTATTAAATTTTAATTAAAAACAACTTTTTTAATCGAAATAATTAATAGTGATAAATTATTAATTTTAGTGGTTTTAAAGTATATTTAGAATATATTTTTAAAATTTAATACAATGTTGTTCATTGGATGTAATTTCACATTTAAACCACACATAAACAAGTGTCAATCGTTTGATAGTTATTATCTTTTAAAAACACACTATTTGTTTTGACGACGGGAATTAATTTTTAAATTAGTTAATGTAACTGATATGTATTGAATTTGGTAAAATAAAGATCATTTTTGAATTCATAATATCAAATATAGCTTAGGCCTAATTTTTGGTATTTTTCTGGAAACTTTCATTTTTTGATGAATAGTGAAACCACTAAGTGGTAGTTAAAAAAACTGAATTTTTCATAAAACTTAATTTTACCGATTCTGTGAGTAGAATTTCGAAAATCCGAGAAACACGGTTAATATCAAGGACTAAAATGTGGTTCAATGAGATGAAAATAATTTTTGGTGAATAGTAACTTTTTACTTTTATTTACCACGGTTAAAAGTAAATAGGGTAATTAAGGGTAAAAATGATATTATTATTACCCTAACAAATATCCTAATTCTATTGGATAAGTGTAATTCGACCAAAAACAACCTTAGGAATAAAATATGACCATTTAGGCCCACTTGGATTAGATTAGGACATTTATTATTAATTTATTTAAAGAAGTGTTAAAATAGTTAAAATCAAAGTTTAATAAGTAAATAATTTTTAATATAGGGTTATACATAAGATAAATTCAACTATAAACATTCACTAGAAATATAAAAAGATTTCCTACATAATAGTATTTTATTTGTAATTTTTAGACATTAAATAATATAATTTATTTATGACACAACGATGATGCAGTAATTATCTTATTAATGAAATATTGACATAATTGATGTTATAAATACCCAAATAAATGTAATTTGAGACTTTTTATGAATTCAACTAATTTTCTAGGTTAATATGACATGTTAGTATTTATTTAATTAACTTTTTTTGAACTAATCATTCTGTTATGATTTTCACAAAAATCAATTACTAAATAGTGTCAAAATTGACATAAAATAGTTGTTTTTTTAAAATATTATATTATTAATTGTTATTTTATTCCTAAAAATATAAGGTTCGGCCAAATGACTTAGATAAGGTTATATATATTAATAATAAACAACTTGGGGTTCATTTGTCTTGTTATAGTAAGTTTATTAACCATATAGTGTAAGAACACAAAAAGACACGATAAAAGTAAAATTATCTAACTTAATGTTAAATCTAAATGATAAGATTAAAATAGGAACATAAACTTGTCTAAATTATATTGGATGAGAGGATTTCAACCCATAACTACCTTAGCTTCTAAATAAATCAATTTGGAGCTATTTAAAACCGAATTTGGATTTATAATAAAATAATATTTTTAGTTATTCCAAAGGTTCCCCTCTCCTCCCGTATAAAAGGGCACCTCCTCCCTCTCTTCCACACACCACTTTGAGCCTTCAATCTCGGACAACCCCTGCCAATTTCTTCTCTCCACTTCCCTAGAGACATCCTAGATGTCCTGGTCTTCTTCAAAGACCAATTTTAGAGCCCTAAAAGGAGGTCTCAAAGAAGCACTTCAAAGAAGAGGTAATGCCCGTTACCGATTATTTCATCTTTATTTATTCTTCCACTTCTTCTTCTTTAGTTGTTTCATTAGGAAGTAATAACATCAGTATCACTCATATACTGATATGTTATTATAAGTATGAAACAATCCTATTTCACCATCTATCCATCCTACGGAAAATGAAATCACCGCGCGTGCGTACGTACGGAATACCGTCTCCACGCTGTGGTGTAATCTATTTTCCACCACCACCTTACTTGGATGGGTATAATGGTGTAAATAATAACTATATATTATTATTTTAAAGTGATATTGATTCTGAAATAGTATACATACACTCCAATACAGTCCCACGATCATGAGAACGATATCATCGCTCGTGCGTACTACTGACTACCATCTCCACGACGCGATGAGATTAATTCTCCACGTTAACCATTCATGAATGATTATAAAGTATATATAATAAGTAATCATGAAATATATGACATAATAATGATACTGTATTTATGTGTATATATATGTATGTCATCTACTTAATTACATTCAACTCAATAAGGAAACGAAAACAGCGTTCATGCGTACGTACGGCCTACCGTCTCCATGAACGGTGTATTTCTTTCCATTTACTGATTTATTATATATATGTATATTCTGAATATATATTATATTTAAATCATGTTTTATATTCTGGAATTAGGTAATCATGATCTAAGTAATCATATGAATAATTACAAGTCAAAACACGGACGACAAATGAAACAATTTTACCCAAAACGCTCTTTAACATGGAATTTACAAAAGAACGGGTAATATAAAGTCATAAGTGAACCATATATGATATCATAACAATGAGTATGATTCTGGAATAAGTCAATGACATTATTTATATCATTATACAGGAGGTTCGGACACTTACGAAGCAAATCGGACCTAAGGTAAGGGAAAATCTCGCGATCTCAATTTTTATCCGAGATTGTTTATACTTTGAAATTTACTGGGGTGTATTTTATCATCCACATCCATGTTTCATCAATATGTAATATTATTTCCATCCACCTAAAATTTTTTAAATCCATTTTTACCCTTCGGTGAGTTTTTACTAACGAATATGAAAGGAATCTTTTGTCGTTTTTCGTAAGAGGTACTTTTTGACTTTTCCGACAAAAGTACGAGAAGAATGTTTTTTTTAACTTATACGGCATGAATGGATTTTTAAAACATTATTTCCAAGAAGCTTCCTTTACATGTTTTCAAGTTTATTTTTAATCAAATTCTTTTAGTTTATAATTTTACGACATGTTAAGAAAGGAAAAGTGTTTTTGAAGCAGAAAGGATATTTTCTCCAAGAATGGAGTTCAAGTGTTTTATCAAAATTATTTTCCATCTAAGATAATATAGGGTTCTGTTTATATCCCTCTTATTACATTGATTTGATTATGTTGTGATAGAATTATTTTTATGAATTCCTTTATCTTATATGAATTGTTTGATGATGTCACGATGTTTAAGATTCCCATTTTTATTACATGGGTTATGCAATGATTTATGATTTATGATTTTGTGGCACACATAAGAATGGTATCATTATGAGATGGGTGGGACCTATATCTCTCTCCAATGCATTGGGTAAAGATTTTATATCTCATGAGATAGACATGATTGGAACGGTAGGTTATACTGGTTCAGTGAAACAGGACTGAAATGAGGGTGACTCGGTTCAAAAATGGACTTTGTCCACTAAGATTGTCTTGGCAATGAGTATTGACTAATAAGATATGATTCTCTATGATTATGTGTTCATTCCACAAAGTTTCATGTTTTATGTTATTATTATTGGGATTAAATTTCACTACTATAATTTATCCTATGTTATGAAATTATGATCTCTTTTGTAGGTTAAGATTTCCAAAAGTTATGTTCTTATGTATATGATGTGATTGATATTTCTTTTGTTTACCCTTACTAAGCATTTGAGCTCACCCTTTTATGTTTTCTTTTCCCCAGGATATAAAGAAATGTTTTAGGTAAAAAAACGAAGATATTTATGGGAGATGTTGAAGATCTTTCACCACGATTAGAAGATTATATTCCGAGTTTCCAAAGACACTAAACTATTACGATCCTTGTGTGTCTGTTTTTGTTATGTACTAAGTATTCCGCAAAAGTAATGTAATGTCCATGTACGTTAAGCTTTGGGTCTCTACATGATGAGCATGAGTTTCTGATACCTAACTGGGTAATTAGAGGAAGGAACCAAGGTCAAGGATACATGGGAATACATTGGTATTCTAGAAGCCAGTATTTTAACTCTACCCCTGCTTGAACCATATATGCAGCAGAAACTCATGGGAGATACCTTTAGTGGGATCAACAAGAACAAGGAAGTTCTCCCACAAATGATAGAATCAGTCCTAATGTGATTATTTTTTAATACCTATTAGAGGTTACACTATCATTATCTTAGAAATTAGATAGAACTAATCAGTCTAATATACCAATACCAGAATTATTTCTAGCTTCTACTCTGACATAGGGTACATCCACATCAGGAGCATCAACTTCCAAAGCATCTACAAAACTGCATCTCCATGCTATAATACATAGACATCTAGGTCAAAACTACGATGTTTTGAAACATCTATCCCAAGTATCGGCCAATTTGTCAATTTTTGATTCCTTGAATCTGTCAAAAGATCTTCAAGAAGCACTTATTGAAACTTTGTCAAGTCCTCAAGAGTTTGAAACTGAAGTTATTACTGATGAGGTTTACCATATAGATAATGATCTTATAGAATTTCATGAAGTTATATCTTGTATGGATGAAGATTGAGATGATTTTGTACATGGACACATTATTCCTCAGTATCTATCTGGAAGGATCAATGATATATACATCTGACGAGCCTTCATTGATAATGTCTCAGAAGACAACCTCATTCATATTCATATACTTCATTGATTGGGCCTCACTAAATATGACTTATCTCCTTCCACTTTAATGTTTCAAGGTTATGAAAAGAATGAGATAGAACCTTTGGGTGATATTACACTCAGAACTGAGTTTGGAGATATTGTGTCTAATTCAAATTTTATGGTTTTCGGTTAGGACAAAGCCTTTAACATTCTTCTTAAAAGGCCTTGGCTACATTAACATGCGTCCATTCCTTCTTCATACCACCAATGTCTCAAATATTGTTTTAATGGTCAAATCGGTACATTATATGGTGACAAGGCTCCATTCAAAACATGTGAATTTCAATATATTGAGGAGTAATTTTATCACACGAAGGTAACAAGGTTCATGACAATGGAAGTAACTAGAATCAATGCTCCAAATGGCCTAGAAAAGATCCCTGTAAACCCATTAAAATATTTGAGTATAGATTATGTATTGCCTATCAATAAAATTGAAAGGATAAACCCAAATATGAGCGCTCATCCAGTGACTTCCATAATGTTAATTGCGGAAATCGAGCCTGGCAACATGGGAGAAATTCTTGATTCACCAAGAAGTAGTGAAAGCTTAAATGGAAATGTCTTCATTTAATCCACTGAACTTTAGCAAGTCTCTTCTTCACTAATAATACTAGAAGAACTTGTAGAAATATTAGAGGAAGACAAGGATGTTTATTCCCAACCCATCATACCCTCTTCAATGCTCCAGTAAGACCTTTCATCATTAGTAGGGTTAGAAATGGTTTCTTCTTCTTTAGGATGTTCAAATACTGACTTTTACCCTTGATCTGAAAGTTTTTATTCATAACCTACTATGAAAGTAGAAACAGAAGAAGTGAAACATAAGAAAGAAAAGAATAATATCTTAGGTATTCTCCTCCAGCATTTGAGGAAGGTTTCTCTACCACCGTGGATGAGCTTAGAGAAATAAATCTGGGTATAGAAAAAGATCCACACCCCACTCTAATTATTATATCCATGACTTCTAAATATCAAGATATGTATACTTCATTTCTAAAGAAACGTTGAGAGATATTTTCTAGGAACTATATGGAAATTCTTGGCGTTAATCCTGATGTATCCACTCATCATTTAGGTTTACCAGAAGAATATCGAGGATTCAAGTAGGCAGTAAGAAGAACACACCAGACTCATGACTCTAAAATTGAAGCTAAAGTCGATAAGATTATAAAGGATAAATTTTTCCAAGAGGTTCAATATCCCAAATGGAATGACAACACTGTCCTAGTGAAAATGAATAATGGGAAAATCATAGTTTTCATTTATTTTAGAGATCTTAACCGAAATTGTTCTAAATATGACTTTCAAGTTCCAATCACAGAGCATTTAATTGATGAAACAGCTGGATATGAAGCTCTTTCCTTCATGGATGGCTATTCTAGGTACAATCAAATCTACATGGACCTAGAGTATGAATATTTTATAGCCTTCAGATCCTCTCAAGTTGTGTTTTGATATCGGGTAATGAACTTTGGCTTAAAGAATGTAGGTGAAACATATCAACACGCCATACACCATATCTTCAAACCCTTCTTAGGAAAATTTTTTCAAATGTTATGTGGATGATCTGGTGGTTAAATATAGGCAACATTTAATCACTTAGCTAATTTGGAGAGCATATTCAATAAACTTCAGCAACACAATTTGAAGATAAACCCCTTGAAATGTGCTTTTGGGGTAACCTTATGAATATTCCTTAGTTTCGTTTTATGCCATCATGGCATCGATGTTTATCATGAGAAGAAAAAATGAATCCTTAGCATGTCACCTTCTCAAAATTTGAAATAATTAAGAGGACTCCAAGGACACTTGGCCTATATTCACTGCTTTATCGCGAATTTGGAAGGCAAGTGTTTTCCCTTCACTATATTAATAAAGAAGGGAGTCATCTATCAATAGAATAAAGAATTCCAAGAGGCATTTGATACCCTCAAGAAATATATCTTGAGTCTACTAGTATTAATGCCAACTATTGAAGTTAGACCACTTATTCTCTATGTTGCAGCTTTAGAGCGATCATTGGGTGTCTTCCTTGCCCAAAAGAATGATGTTAAGAATGAAAAAAGCCTTTACTATCTCAGTTGAACTATGCTTGATACAGAAACTCAGTATTCAAGTATTGAGAAGTGATACCTAGAATTAATCTTGTAGTTCATTAATTTAGGCACTACCTGCAACATTATGAGGTCCACTTGGTATCTCGCAATAAATTTCTCAAATTTATACTCAGTTGTCCTATGATTCTAGGGAATTTGGCACATGGGGAATTTATTTTGAAATAGATTGATTTCTAGTTTATGCCTCAGAAGAAAATAAAAGGCCAAGATCTAGCCTATTTACTTACTGAATACCCATCATCAGAAGATACATCATTGAATATTGAACTTTCAGATGAAGAGGTCTTCTCTATTCAAGATAATCCCCAAACATGGGAAATGTACTTTGATGGTGATTCTATAATTCCAATAGGGAAGAGAATAAAATTCCCTAAATTGAACAAATTTTGATTAGAAATTGTACTTATTTTCCTAGAAAAGGCAGTGTTACCATATTCATTCATGTTTTCATAAGGAAGTACCAATAATGAGGTAGAATTTCAATCTCCCATTACAGTCCTAGAATTGGCACTCTAAGTACAAGTGAACGACCTAAAAGTGAAAGGTGATTCAGAGTTGGTAATCAAAAAATTAAATGTGGATTATGCTATCAAAAAAGAATAGTTAATCCCTTCGTGAGGTTACATCAGAGGGTTAATGGATGAATTTCCCTCAAAGACAACATTATCTTATGTCCCAAAATCACAAAATTCCCAAGCCGATACACTATCTAATGCATCCACAGCCCTGTAAGATCTAAATTGGGATGAGAAAATCATCAGTATTTCCCATCTTCATGTGGTATCACCTTTAGTTAAAACTAGAATGGAGGAAATTAATGAAATTAACTATATTTATGATCAATATGGTCATGTCATGGGATGGATGATACCCATCATGGAGTACCTTCAAAATGAAGTACTTCCACCAAATAGAGATGAAAAAGAACATGTCCATATATGACTGGAAAATTTTACTTTTTATGATAATCTAGATCACCAGAGGATCCTCTACAAATAAGGCTTCAATGGAATCCTCTTCAGGTGTATTTACAAAGAAGAAATTGTAGTTTTCATAAAATAAGTACATGTAGGAGCTTGTGGTGCTCACGAGTCTGGGCATAGGATTTCTGATCAAATCTGAAGGATTGGATACTTTTGGCCTTAAATGATGCAGGATTGCACATATTTCATCAATAAATGTCATCCCTTCCAAGTGCATGCCAACTTCATTCATCAACCCCCTGAGTTTTTACATATAGATAAATACTTCTGGAAATTTTCCACATGGGGAATGAATATAGTAGGACCTTATCCTCCAGCTATGTCTAAGTGGTCCAAGTATATTCTTACTACTACTGACTTATTCTCCAAATGCACTGAGACAATACCTATAAAAATGTTTAGAGCTAAGAACATTGTTAGTTTTTCCAAAACTAACAACATCATTAGATTTGGTGTCCCTCATAATATACTGACAGAAAACAGCACCAACTTCTATTTTTTTGAGGTAAATATGTTATATAAAGAGAAAAATATCAAATCCAACCATTCACCTCACTATCATGTAGCGTCCAATGGATAGATAGAGGATTTAAATAATACCTTATAAAATATACTCTAGAAGATGGTGGATAAAGATAAGAAATCTTATCTTGATAAAATTTTTCACACTTTATGGGATTATCAGACTACTACCCATACTGCCACTCAGGAAACCACATATTCATTGGTGTACAAAAAAGAAGCGGTTTTTTCAATTGAAATTCAATTGCCTACACTCCGAGTTGCTATCTTTGATCAGTTATCAATAGATGAAAAGTCTCATAAACGATTTCATAAAGTGGAATGATTAGAAAAAAAAGAGATTGCACACTTTGCATCATTTAGAAGTTTATTAGAACAGAATAGCACGATCTTTTAACAAGAAAGTTTTCCTCTGTTTATTTATTCAAGGAGAATTGGTATTAGTCCTTAGGACTCCAATGATACCAGGAATGAAACCTCCAAATATTGAGCCAATGTGGGAAGGACCTTATTGCATATATAAGGTCTACTCAAATTGAGCTTATTCTGTAATCTCAATGGATGGAGAGCTTATTATAACTCCAACCACTGTGATATTTATGATGAAGTACTTTGTGTAACTCCCTCATGTCCTCACTGCATGACTTTAAACTACATATCACAAAGTCCTAGTTGCAAAAAATTAAACTATATAACAACCCTAAATGACCACGCTGCATGACTTTAGACTACACAACACAAAGTCCTAGTTGCAAGACATTAAACAATATAAAAACTATAAATGTCTTTTATATGTGACTTTGAACTGCACATCACAAAGTCCTAGTTGCAAAACATTAAACTTCATAACAACCATACATGTCCTCGCTACATGGCTTTAAACTACACAGCACGAAGTCCTAGTTCCAAGGCATTAAACTGCATAAAAAACATACAAGTCCTCACTACATGACCCTAAACTACATAGCACAATGTCCTTGTTTCAAGAATTTAAACTGAATAACAACCATAAGCATACATGCTGCATGATGATAAAATGCATAGAATATTTTTCCTTGTCACACAACATTAAACTGCATGACATAATTTTTCCTCATTACACAACATTATACTGTACGGTTAATGTATTCTCTATTTTATGTTAAGGGCTTCCATATGAAATTATTATTAACATCATTGCTACTTCTTAGTGACATATGAGTCCCATTTCTCCCTATGTTTGAATCAGATCTTTATAGGGGCCTCATTTCAAGAACTACGTGTGGCTTGATTTTATTTTCAATGAGATATGTAGAGATTCCTAGATCTCCAATCTTAGGCCTAGCCACAACCACAAATTTTTTTATTTCTCTTTTATCATCCTGTATATGAACCAGATCTATACATAGTTCTCTTTTAAGATACATGGTTTGATTATCATACCATATTGTGTCTTATATATAATCATTCTTCTAAAATGTGTTAAAATCCCTCGTCTCCCACATCAAACTCAATTGGTGTGAGAAATTATTGTTTAATAACTACATTTAGATTGATTATCATCCATATTAGATATGTAAAGACGCCTAGATCTCCAATCATGGTCCCAGTAACATTAAAAAACCCCTTTATTCCCTATGTATGAATCAAACCTGTATACGTAATGTTCAAAGAACTTTGTATGGATTGATTATCATCCATATGAGATATGTAGTGACACCTGGGTTTAATTCCTTGGCCCATCCACAATATTCCTTTTTTATATCGAAATCGCTTCATGTCCTCATTTCTTGACTCTAAACTGAACATCATAATATTGATTCAAAGGAAGCAAGGAAAGTCACCATTTTACATGTGAGTTAGATCTATGTAAAGTAATCCAAACTCATAGCCAATAATGATTCAAATATTTCTAATGTGCATTGAGCATTACCCCCTTCCATATTTCACACTCTTAATCTTAAATATTTTTATATTTTCATAATATTTCTTACGGTTTTTTGTGACAGATTTTCTAATATCTATGAACTCTTTTGTATGACTATGCAGTATGTTCCCTTAGGTGGACTTGCATAAGTTTCTTATATAATGGGAATGTTAGTCAAAAGATACCACTTTTGACTATGAAAATTTTTTCCCAGTTTTCCCTTCATAATACAGCCCATATAATGGGTTTTTCAAATAATGGTAATTTTGTTCATGATTAAAGTGTCGTTTGTACCCTTCAAACTTTGATAACAATATAAAAGAATATGTATTTTAAAGAATTAATTCATGTATATTTGTCCCATTACCTTTCTCTCAATCTTAAAGTCTTCAAGACCATGGTTTACACATTTCCCTCATCATGTGTTCAAATCAATATGAAGTATCCTTGGATCACTTGACCACATATCATATATTGTTTCCATTTTTTATCCTATTTGTATGAACTAAAAACTAAAGAAACTATACTTCCTATGTCTGGTTCATAGCTTCATAGAAATCATATTCCCCTGACTCTTTGGAAATCATGATTGGAAATATTATCTCTGTATTCAAGTACCTTTATTCATAAACTAAACTCTGTGATTTGGAAAATCTGAATCTCCATAAAATTTATTCGGCTTTTAGCAATAGAATTTTAAACTTTTGAGAGATATTTTTCTTGACTATGCAGTACATGCCCTTAAGTGGCCTTTAATAAGTTGATTACATAACAGGCATGTCAGTAAAAATATTCTAGTATTTGGCTATATAGCATATTCCCTAGTCGAACCTGCATAATACAACCCCCATAATGGGTTAGTCAAATAATGGTAACTTTGTTCTTAGAAAATACTTCCTCTAATGCATATTATCCATTTTTCTCATATCCATTCTTCGTATCTAGAAATTCCCATATCACATATTACAATTCTTCCCTTCTATACCTGAACATGGTAGTATGTTTCCAAACAAATTATCAAGAAATTGGGAGAGTCTCAAACCTTTGTTTAATGCTAATGACCTTAAATTAAATCCACCTAATGTCCTCACTACATGACTTAAAATTGCACAGTATAATGTCCTCACTGCATGACTTAAAACTGCATAGTATGATATTAAAATTTCCTCTTTTTGAAAATTTTTAACCATTCCCCATACACCAAATTTGTATAGAAGTGGTTAACCTATTCATGACATATTTCGGCATAGATAACCCTTTATTCTTAAAATCTGTTTCATTGGAAAAATCAACCACTGTGGTCTTGAGTCACATAAATCTTATTTTCCATTGTATATCAATAGTAAAATGTTAAATTCCTAAGAGATCTTTTTCTTGACTATGCAGTACGTGCCCCCAGAGGCCTTGCAAAAAAATTTCCTACATTGCAGGCATGTCATTTAAAAGATCCATCTATTTGACTATGCAGAATATTCCCTAATCGGCCCTGCATAACACAACCCCCATAATGGGTTTGTAAAATAATGGTAACTTAATTCTTGGAAGAGACCTAATTTATGTTTATACAAATTTTAGATTTTTTTTCTATAAAAAATTATGACATAAGATTCCCCTTGGAAATATTTAATGAATATTAGAGCAATTCTTAGCCACTAAGCCTTGTTTGGGATCTAATTTGAAAAATTTATGTTCAAAGCTATTCAACCTTAAACACAATACTTTTCTAGTCCAAAATATAAGACTCTAAACTGCCAACAATAGGAGACATGGTACTCAACGGATTAGAAACCCACAAAGAGAAATTTAGAAAAAAGTAGAGTCCCAACTCACTAAAAGTACATTTTTGTACGGTTTAGGTGATATTGAACAATAAAATGTAAAAATATACAAAGTTTGTGGGGTTTTCTATATAACCCTAATAAAAATAAAAATATTATTACTAGGCCCATTAGCTTAGGTAAAAAAATATATATTAAGAATTAAAATGCGGATGATTAAAGAAAAAATGCTTTTCATTTGTGAGTAAAATAAATTCACAGAGGAGCATCCACAAACTTGAGTCTCTCTTCTGTCATAAATCCCAAGAGTTTTTCTACATAAATTTTCATTTTTTTGATGACATGTTTATCCCCATCAGCTACCTATTTAAGTTATCTTAGCCTACCAGCTTCGTTCTCTTTTGCATGATGAAGTGCTTCCTTAGAATCTGCAATGGATTTTTCACCATTGTTATAGACTTCTCCTTTTGATTTATAAAGATGATCAAGATCCCCTATGATAATATCTAATTCTTTTTGAAGATGTATCTGATGAATAATCTTTTATTTTATATTCTATTTTAGTTCTTTCAACTTTTCAGTATGATTGGCCTCTACTTTGGATAGCTCTCTATTTAGAATTCGTCTGTGTTGATCAATAGTTTAGTTTTTATCAGATCTTGCTAAAACTTATGCTCTTTCCCCCTATTTTGAATAATATCTTTCACTACGGTATGAATTTCATGGTATTAAAAACCTACAAATCCCAATGTAATGAACAGATATGAAATTTGTGGAATTCTTGAAGGAAATTCCTCAAGGGGCATTTTAGATATTATATTTCATATATTTTTTCATGCCTTGCGACGTGCAAGAGGAAGGGCCTTTTTCAGTTCCGGGTCTAATTCAGAATCACTGTCAAATGAGGGACATATTCTGGGATTAATGCACTTAAAGAAGTTCCATGTTATGATCCTTCCTTGATAGTAGTTGCTTCACCTCCTACTACTGTTAGAGCTGATGCAGAGGATTTACCTCTAGACCTAGCCATTGATGTTGATAGTCCTATATGGTGAATTAAATTATGGTTATGGTCAGTTTCAAGAGATAACAAGAGTGATAAAAATCACAATATTAGTATCTCTTACCTAATAATAAGTAAGAATATTGATAATACTCCTTGCCAATGTTCTCAGTTTCAATGGTTTTGGTTGATGTCTCTGGATGGGGAATGCTCTCTTTAATTTTCTCAGGATCCTCTGAATGAATATCAAAAAGATCTTTGGTCTCTAGATTCACCTGATCCAATGTCTTTGCAATGGTATTATTGAAATTAATGTCGAAGCTTCCTTTAGGAATCGTTGCGGAAATAATTTCTTTTTATGGAACTGCATATTTCAACCAATCATGGTTAAAAATTTAATCATAAGAAGATTAATAGGATGAAAAAAAACTCACATCCAGTTGGTTCTATACAAGGAAATTCAAAATATTCTAAAGAATTTGGTATATTAACATGTTCTAATACTTCTTCAAAAGAAAATACAAGTTTCATCATAGCATCCAATGATATCCCAAATCCCATGTTATTCTCACCTATGGGAGTGCTCGACGTGGTTGCTTTGAAACCTTCCTCTGACAAAATTTGACCCTGAACTGCTTCCTTAGAAACAATTGTGGGGTCAGCACCAATTGTCATAGGATGTTCTAGTGCATGTGATAAACCTAAATTATCACAGGATGGAAGTCAGTTGTCGTTACAGTTAGTGTCTTATGAAGAACTATTTATTAACCATAGGTCTCCTCTCTTATGATAGCAGGAATAGGAGAAGTTCTAGGAACATATGTTGGTTCCTTTGACCTTAATGCCTTTTCAGGAACCACCAGGTTGGCAATTATTTTTGCCTATTCGGAATCACCCTCCATAGTTCATCAAAGATTACTAGTAATTTCTCTAAGAGAATAAATAGAAGAACCTCCTGAAATTCAAATAAGTTTAACTCTTTTTTATGAATAACATAAAAATTCATGTTGTCAGGAAGGCTTACCACTACTAAGAAAACATTTAACCATGGTCTTCTTTCTTCTATGATTTTGTTTCTTCACATTCTTAGGAGGACTTGCATCATCATATCCAAAAAAAAGGTACTGAAGACTGCAATACCCTTTCTATCTCATCCTCTATGGCATGTTGTCCCGGAGATATTTCTCCCGATTCACGGGGTGATCTAGTAGCTCCAAGAGCAGTGCCACCAGGGCTATATCATGGCGATGGAACTTAATCAATTTTCCTTTAGCCAACTGAAAGATAAAATTATATTTCCCATGAGTGACAATGCTTTGACTAAATTTAAATCTAAAAGTAGAAGAGAATATGAGATAAATGAAACTTACATCTTCAAGATCCACAAAATTCATGCCATTATTAATCTAATGAAATGTAAATCCCTTAAGTGGTACCATGATCTATCATTTCCTCCACCCACTTCATGGTGGGAATTGATTCTTTGGTTGCGTATATGAGCATTTCCAGCTCTCGGATATAAGTTCTCACTTCATCATAATTTTTCTTAAATATAATATCAGAAGATACTTTTAGATCCTCTATTCCTGGAATACCCAACACTTCACATAAATCTATCCACACGGTTTCAAAATCACAATGTAAAATTTTCCATGTTTGAACGTCCTCTGGTCATATATATTCATAGTACATTCTAGATGGTTGGGAATAGGATCATATAGTTTTGGATTTAATTTTCTTCCCAATTCCCACAGTTATAGATAGGGGATGAGAAAATGGTACCCATATCTCTTCAGAACGATGGCAACTAGACTTCCTCGGTGTAGCCTCGGTAGGTATTGATTTGGTGGCTCTCTTAACTCTGACAGGTGGATTATATCTTGCACGAGGTCACTTCAGTGATCTTGGAGCCTCATCTCCTCCACCCTCTAAATCTAATGATTTGGACCCTAATGACGAAGAATTACCTTCCAAATGAAAGAGTCCCCTCCAACTACCTCTATTTATCCCCACTCGAGGGAAAACATGGTTTAATACCCCTTCAGCGTAATATGAAACCCAGTTTTTATCATACAAGACAATCAAACTTCTTATTGCATCAATGGCGGGTAAATTAAATATTTCCCCAGTTTTCTACACAAATGTAAACAACCATAGTTGTCAGTCAACCATCAGATTTTTCTTTAATCTGACATTCATATGAGGGGATACGGTAATTTTTTTACATAAATTTGAATTGATGCGCAAATCTATAAGGAGAATAGGATTCACATATGATTTCATCATCAATCCTGGTGGCCAATACGCCATCATTTCAAGATAACATGCATGCCCTTAGATCTAAGATGGTCGTCCCATCATCAATGAATCACCCCATAGGAAAATTACCATAAAATAAAAGATGAAATTTCTTATACATACTCAACATGGCCTTGATATCATAATAATTTAGAGAAAAAGGTGAAATACCATATAAATACTAAATAGATGGCTATAAAGAACATCTAAAGACCTATACACCACTTTTCATAGCATAAGTTCTGAAATGAGTGGAGATCCACCCCCATAACACCTAGAACAGTCCCGCTACTCTGAAAAGATAATTACCTTGGTAAATATGCAGTAATATCCAATGAATATTTTCCAAAATAGGGGTATCAAACCTTACCATCCTCTTCTCAGCCATCTAGGGAAAGATAAAAAAAAGTTTCTGTCCTTATGCCTCCCTTGGAATCTCTAGTTGGTAATAGATACACACTGAGACACATGGCTAGGAAACATGCATGATGTGTCTTCAAAGGAATTTTGGAATTGACTTTATACCCCCACTTTTCAAACTCTCCTTTCTCTAATGTTGGCCAAAAAGTGTTAGGTGTACCTATATTCTCTCCCATTGGAAAGCTAGTCGGACTAGTGCAGGAGTGACCTTTTTCCTTCTTCTTTACTAAGAATATTTCTATCCACTCCTCTGGATGAACATCTCTTCTTGTTTGGGACTTCATGGTGGTTATATTCTTGAGTTTATAAAATATTTTCATCAACTCATGAACCATGACCGATGTCCTTTCTGATTCATTCCATGTCATATTTGGAGGAATAAACTCATCATACATATCTCCAATAATTAGAGTTATAGAGATCTTTTAAACATCCCATAAACCGATGCCTACTTCTCTATGTGTCAAATGGAATGAATTAGTTTCTGGAATCCATTGTCTTATTAGCTCTAGTACAAAATCATCAATCTTATATACCAAGGTTTTCCCAACACATATAGCCTCATAAATTCAAACACCTTTTATGTAATCTGTAAATTCCACACATGTCTTGAACACCCAATATTCCCACATCCATGTAGGTTTTACACCCCCTCTTGGGTAGAAATACCAACTTTTCTTCCAGCCTTTTGATTGATCCATCTGAGAATCTCGAAAGATGGATGAATAACAGTGTGTATGTAACTCATGTGTATGTGCTTTCAAATATGGAGCACACAGACTGTGATGCATGAAATGGGCTCTATCTGATGTCCCAACATTAACATATTATCCTCCAACATAAACATTGTCTTACAAGAAATTGTTATAGTCTTGAAACCAAGAAATTGGAATATAGTTCTTCAGGCTTGGAACGTTGACATACTGCAAATGGCCATAACTATGCAAAGGCAAATAAGTGCACTGCGGAAAATTGAAGTGGTATTTATTCAGATATTTTTCTATCTGGGAGTGTAGTGTCATAGACATCAAAGTATTTATTACCAAAAACCTTCATCATGTCATAAATTCTCTTACTAGACAATTCATTAGCAGTTTCGATTCTTCTGGGAGTCATTGAACCTGCAAAAGGGATCAAAACTCATCTTCAAAGTAAGTTCATTTTTTTATGTTTTGAAAAAGGAATTGAGAAAAATTAACAAATGAATTAAGGTGAATAGGTATGAATTAGGTGTGCAAATATAAAACCAGCATGCAAGTATGGCACCCCAGTTTTGGCTTGCAAATAAAAAATATATAGAAGAAGAATGACTAAAGAGAAGCGTCTGAGCAAAAAGGACTTTCCCGCTGAGAGCTAGATTTCTGAAAGTAGGGATAATTTGTGTGGAAGTGAAGCTGATATATATAAGTAATGTGAGTTACCTTTCATGCCAGAATATTTTTCACCACAACATGTGTGCCCTATTTACCTTGTGCTCTACCACTTGTGCACCACAGAAACCTATTTTTCATTTTTCATAACTTTACCTCAGTATAGGATCCTCTTTTCATTCTAGAACCCATTCTGAGGGGGGGTATTTTATGGACACCTTGTTTCGTCAGAGAGTCTAAAAAGTGAAAAAGAGAAATGCCTTGGAAAAAAAAGGATAAAACGCATTAAGAATATCAATATTTTCAAAGTCTTGAACATTGGATCAACTTAGTTTGTCCAAAAAACCATTGGCACACAAGGTAATTACGTGACAATATTTGGCATGCAAGACACTTTTGTGACCAATATCTTCTCTCCCAGGGTTTATTCATGCCTATAAATAGACCGTTGGGGCCTTTGTTTTTATGGAAAAATTTCCCTGAAACTTAATTGCTGCTCTGGTCACCCTAGTGCTTCACCCAAGTCTTCTAAAACTTTAAAGGTAGTTCTTTAACACCTAGAGTAGAGGATTTAAAGTAGGATCATTGGACTTAAGTCCTTTTAGTGTTTGAAATCCATAACATTTGTGCACCTAAAGCGCCCAACCTCCTTGAATTAGAAACACTTGCACGCCACCTATTCCTATCACAGGAACTTGAGCACCCCACTTCTTGGAATACCTTTGAATACTCTTGAAGGCATGATCCAAGTCTCTCCCAAGTATTAACATCTAGGTTGTTTGTCACTTAATTGAACATCAGGTCACCCAAGCCTAATTGCACGCCCATACTTGTGCGACAGTACTTACATGAGAGCCCTCCTTTGATTCACCTATTCTTTTTAGTCTACAAGCCATCAATAATTCTTCAAATCCATTAATGTCAAAGATTCTTCTTAATTGGATCATTTTTTTAAAAGATATTATATTGTAAATTCCACCAAAACCTTCTGAATTATCAAACCTTTGGGAAAGGTAGATGATCATGCCTCCTATTTGGGTTTGTATATTCGTAGTCAGAGGTTTCCAAAAAAATTACAATGGGGTTAGGATTAATGGAGTGTCAGTGGGTTTATATATCCGTAGTCACATAGACCTTTCACCCAAGAATAGTGTTGGGAAGTTCCTGGTTTGGAGGATTAGGTTTCGGGTTCTGACCTCCCCTTCTCATCTCTAAAACCTTGTACCTCAAGTCTCTAGTAGGGAAGGTATAGTTCCCGCCTACTTTTTCTTTTGAAAAAAGGAGAAGTCTCCCTCCCCTACCAGGATCAATATAGGGCAGCCTTCCTGGTGTAAGCCTCTAACCTTGGAAGTAGAAGGTTTTAGTTTTCTCCTCTCTACTTCCTTCACCTTCACTCCTTCCTTAAATTGGACCCTTGTAAAATGAAAAGTGAACAGAGGGAAGTCTCTTCGCCTCAACCTCTTCCCTGGACTCCTCACCCTCTTCTACCCCACCATAGGCACGTCCTCTTACACCAGCAGAGTAGGAAAAGTGTGGGTGACTTTGTTGAATCTTTCACATCCTCTTGTTTCTCACACTGAGCATGACTCACACGGGCTTAGATATTCGTGATGATTAAAACATTTTCACAAACACCCATAGTAAATGAACTATGAGAACTCTGGTTCCCACCATAATTGGGATACGTAGGAAGCGTTCTCAAGGCCTGAGATTATTGGATATCCTCCTCAGGAGTCCAAACCTAATTCCATTAATTTAGGAATCCTCCATACGAATAATCCCCAAATTAAACCCACAAATTATCAAGGTATCCTTTTCAAGAAGTAATCCTAAACTCATTTCTCTCAAAGGACTACACTCTTATATGAGACTCATAAAACTATGTGTGCTTTGATTTCAATCCAAATGGGATATGTTGGAAACCTCCTTAAGGTTCAAACCCAACACTTAAAATCAACCCTATTCTCCTTGATCCATATTCCCAACAGGGTATAATCTAACTTGGAAACCCATATTCTTTCCATGTTCTTTGGGTGGATTAGGAATAAGTCCCACACCAAACCTTGACTAAGAACCTTTCATTAATATTTCCTTACCATATTACATTAAACTGTATGGATAGTTCCTTATCACATGACCATTAAAGGTATGATGTGTCCCATTAAGAAACATTGAACTATGAGGGTTCTGATTCCTTTCACAAAGATAATTTGGTAGCCCATTTTATGCGTACTATCCCAACATCAAAACAAACCTTCCTCTCCCTGGAAAACAATAAATTCTAGAGTGCCCCACTGAGTGGCTTCAAAATGAGTATATAATGATGATGATTAAAAGAATCTCTAAATAGTATATGAGAGGATACCATTGATGGAGAACCTCAAATATATATAGATGTATCCATTAATGAATAACCTTGAATACATACTGATGATTCTAAATTTCAAACATGCTAATAATTGATTTCAAATTCCAAGGGAAACTTATTTTATACATGGTGAATTAATAATGATTCATGAAAATATCTTAAATCTATAAAGAGAGTCCTAGAGTAGACAATAATTCCCCCTAAAAGGGTGTGATGATTCTGACCTCCCATCCTCTTGACCAATGCATGCTCTTAAGTATCATAAGTTCAAACTTAATGAAAGACTAACTTTGGAAATGAGGTCCCTTTTGGATAAATAATTGTTGGATATTTCCAGTTCTAGGAATAAATCCAATGGAAACCACCTGGAAACAGTGATTCTTAAACTAGAACACATGTTCCAAGGAACTAAGAAATAATAATAATACTCAGTAGGTTTTTTTCAAATTAATTCCCTATACACACCACTATAATAGAACCATTAGCACATTTATATAAAATAATTTATATAAAATATCCAACAATGAAAAAATTCCTAGAAATCCAAACACACCCTTACCAAGACATTTCACCCAAATAATCATAATACCCTGGAAAGAAACCAATAAATGCCATTAACCAATTTCCAAACAAATAATAGTACATCCTAATTTACCTTGTATAGTCTCATGCATATTCTAACAATATTCAAAAATTCCATACACCCAACTTGGTGTACCTATAATAGTGGTGCTTCACATCCAAGAATGTTCACCCCACTTCCTTTATAGTGGTACTTCATTCCCATTTATCCTTGATGGTGGTCCTTCGTATCCACTATCCATCTCTTTTTTATAGTGGTTCTTCAAGCCCACTAACCATCCATTTACACACATTATTAAACACTAAAACCGAAAAACAATCCAATAGAATTTACCAAAACCACAATGATAAGACAACAAATAATTTCCAAATCATATATAAAATTCTCATTCCAAACCATACTACCCAACGATTTCCAAACCAAACAACCCCTTAAGAAATTCAACAATTCCCACAACATGCAAAAAACCAATTCAATAAATCATTCATTTATTAAAGAAACCCTTAAGATATTAACCAATCCAAACCACACTTCAATAAATCAAATTCTTTATTGAAAATCGATTTTCACAAACCATTATCAATAAATCCACCAAGCCACCAATTTTAAAATCATAATTATAAAATATAACAATAAATCACATATCATAACAACCCATTTTCCCCAAAATTCTCAAATCCCCACAAAATGGTATTCAATACAAATTTTCACATCACATCACTGTTAATTTTTATATTAAACCAATCATTTATAAATTTATCCTTCCAGTTCTATCAAAATTGATTTAGGTGTGAAGCTATGTACCTTAGGGTTTGGAAAGATCAACCCGCTGCACAACTGCAAACTAAATCTGGGTGAAACATCAACAAAAACACCTTAGATACCTTTCTCTAAAATAAAAAAAACCCAAATACTACCATTATAGGAAACAACAACCGTAGATATGCATGCGATAGAAGTAGATCTTGGAAATAATGAAAGAAGGGATAGTAGATTTAAGAAAAACTAAAAAATAATGAATAGAGGAGACATACTGAGGGAGAATCACCTTCAAATCACCCTCAAAAACCCTTCGAATAGATTCCAAAATGAGTGGGAGATACTCTCTATCCTTAGAGAATAAGGAATTCTAAGTTAGGTCCATATAAGAGGAAGAATGGGGTGTTTAGGGAAAATCCCGACCAAGCCCCATTTTTAAAACCCCCATTTTTTAAGTCATGAAATGTTTAGGTGTGAGGTTTAGTAAATTGTGCACTAACTGTGCACTTGCTACTACCTCAAGAGAGACCTTATATGATTAAAACACATAGTTAGACAAACCATGTGCCAACCATGCAAATATACACTGTCTCAAAATAGCCAAATCACATGGGTGGCCACATTGTTTGGTAAACCATTATCAAACTATGTGTCCTAACCATGCGCCAACCAAATCCCATTTTCTCATTGCATATGGTTTCCTCAAGAAGCAGTATAGTTTCCACAAAGTGTTCTCAAACTGTGCACCCTTATAAAATCCAAGAAACCTTCCCCAAACCCTTATAAAATCTCCCAAACATTACCCAACAACATTATACACATAAAATTAATAAACAAGGGTTACATGCCTCAAACTAGGGGTGATACATTCTCCGCACTATTGGAATTTCTATCCTTAAAAGGTGGAGAACCATCTATTTATTGAATTTCTTAGGACATTGTTCAACCATCTCTTTCTCCTGCTCCAAAGTCTCCTCATGAATATGACCATGTTTCCACCAAACCATAATTATATAGATTCTTTTAACATGAAATAATTTTTCATTCCAATCCACAATCCACACTGGCATGTGCACTAATGAAGAATTTGACTCTAGGTTAACATGATTCCATCGAATCACATGGTCAGGATCCAGATGATACTTCTTCAACCAAGAAACATGAAACACATTGTGTACCACACTAAACTATAGTGGAAATTCCAACTGATATAATACCTCTCTAAACAACTAAAGTATCCAAAAGTGCTGAATATACCACGGAGATAAGTTACCATGATTTATAAAATAATGATGTCTAAGCCTAAGAGAGATTCTCAGTAACTCATAAATACCAACCTCAAACGACAACGGTCATCGATGATGATACGCATATGATTTCTAATGACTCTGAGACATATACATTCTCTTCCTGATCAACTTAATATTATTCATAGTCGCTTGGATAAGGCTCAAACAAACCATAGAAGTCTCACCAATTTCCACCCAACAAAGTGAAGAACTAAACAGAAACCCATAAAATGATTCAAATGGAGCTATATGTATCAAGGTCTGATAACTATTAATATATAATAACTCCACCAATGACATGTGGTCCTCCCATGAGCCACCAAAATCTATCACCCATTCCCACAACATACCTTCCGACGTTTGTATTGTCCCCTCATATTTCTCATATGTTTGCGGATGATATGCCGTACTCATCATCAAATGAGCCCAAAGATCTTGTTTCAAGGATTTCCAGAATCGAGACATGAACCTCATACCCCTATTTGAAACAATTGAAACTGGTACACCATGCCTCTTTATCACTTGATGGATATGGATTTTGGATAGATCCTCCACTGTAAGAGATTCATGCATAAGGACTAAATGAGATGACTATGTGATCTGATACACAATCAATTATTTGTCATCATTTTTCCTATTTTTTTTTTGGAGAACTATAAAAAAATCCATCATTATATGTTGCCACTTATATATAATGATAGGTAAAGAATGAAACATAACTTTTGGCCACATATTCTCTTCCTTGACATGATGATAGTTCAAGCATCTTGAAATAAACTCGGCCACCTTCCTTTTCATAACAGCCCACCAAAACTACAATTTCAATTCCTTATACATTTTCCGAATTCTATGATAGATATCATATCTATAATGATGATAATCACTGAGAAGTTTCTCTAGAAAATCCACTGGTAAAACCATCTGATTCCTGAAGCACAAATTTTAATTCCCATCCAGTTTTCATCCCTAAATAGTCTCCCCACCATTGAGTTTCAACCTCATAAATACACACACTGAATCGAAAATATGTTCCTCTTTAACCAACCCAACTAATTCAGGAACCAAAGAAACTGGAAAAAAAACCACTACATCACCCTAGTCTTCACATTTAAACTTAATTTTGGGTATAACCAACATCAACCACCACTGATCTGATGTTTTTATCGCCACCTATGTGTTTGAAATTATACTTAATCCATCCTCCACTGAATTTCCTTTACTTGATGTGTACATCAAGTCGAAGTCAAAAATCTAGAGATTATTCATCCATCTCCTTTGCCTCAAATTCAAATATATTTATGAGAAAATATTCTTTAAACTCATATGATTGGTAAACACCTTGAATTTCTCATCAAAGAGATAGTGACACCACATTTTCAAAGAATTCACCACAACCGCTAACTCCAAATCATGTTTTGGGGTGTTCTTCACATGAAAACTCAACTGTTAGGATCCATACATAACAAAATGATACCCTTTAATGAGAACACACCCTAAACCTGATCTTGATGCATCACATACACCATATAACCTTTCCATATTTATGGAAAAACCATGACTGGTGCGGATTTAAGGAGACCCTTAATCTCTTCAAAAGATTTCTGACACTCCTCATTCTGTTGAAATGGAACATTCTTCCTTATCAAAGCTATCATCAGTGAAGATAATTGTGAAAATTCGTTAACAAAACATCATTAATGCCCAGATAGACCAAGGAGTATTTGTATCTCAAATACATTCATTGGTGGTTTCCAAGAGATAACCACCTATATCTTCTTAGATCAACTTAAACACCTTTTAGAGAAATAACATGGCCATGGAAACGAACCTATTGTATCAAAAAATCGCTCTTTGATAATTTTTCATATGACTGATGATCTCTCAAGATTCCCAACACTGTCACCAACTCATGATCTACTCTTTTTTTTAAATACACCAATACATCATCGAAATACACCACCAAAAAAGAATCCACATATATCTGAAATATTTGATTCAACAATGCCCTGAAGACTACTGGTGAATTTGTAATAACAAAAGTTCATAACCACATACTCATAATGGCCATAACTACTTCTAAAACTATTTTCATAATATCCTTCTTCCACACCAACAATTGATGGTATCCTAATCATGTGTCAATTTTAGAGAACCACTAATCTCCCTTAAACTTCTCAAATATGACATCAATGCATGGGAGTGGATATCGATTATTTCTTCATAACTTGGATAATCTTAGAATAATCAACACACAACCAACAATTTTAATCCCCATTTTTAATAGATAATATCGGTGCTGCCCACCGAGACGTTCTAGGTCAGATGAACCCTTAGTTTTATTACTCCTATAACTCCACTTTCAATTATCTCAATTATTCTATTTCTATCTGGTAAGACATAAGTGAGATAGTACTAGTCCCTATAAGAAGATCAATCATAAAATCCACTTCACTTATAGGTGAAAAACCTAATAATTATTTGGTAAAGACATCCAGAAACTGATCAACAACATCCTAAAAACTACTCTATTTGATTTCTTCTATAGATTCCAATAAAAAATAAACTAATTGATTTGAGATTTTCCCAACATATAGTGTCAATAATCCTGTTTCACCCACCTTTATAGTATTCCCTCCTATAATGATTTGTTCGACGCCATCACCCATCATGAAACTAATCGTTCACACATAACAGTTGATGTGGGCCTTAATAGTCATCAACCAATTCATACCCAGTATTATATCATAAACATATATATCAAGAATTGAGAAGTAACAAATCAAATCAGCCCCATCATCATCTATAAAACATAGTTTACACATAAAGGTGTGACACTCTCTTTGAACCAGAGAATTTTGATGTTTTAAAACTGAAGGAATTATTTCAAAATTTAAACAAAAAAAATAAACGATATGAGAAGAAAAGAAATATTTCAATGAAACCATATCAAAAAAATTCCATAATAGTATAATTAAAAAGAATAATACCTATCACCATCAATGGTTCTAACTGATCATCCACCATAACCTAATTGGATTTAAACACCTTCTATCTGGCCACACTTTGATCTTTATTCCCCCAATAGAATTTCCCTTATTGAGGATTTGTGGTATTCCTAGAATCCCCATAACTAACTATTCTCTGTTGATGATGGGTATGTTGTCCCTCCATAAAATTCTAAGCTATACTCCCACCATGGAAGTAAGTTTCCCTCTTATTCTTTCTCCCTACGTTAGAGTTACCTCTATTTCCCATTGGTACTGACATGATTCCCTAACTTGTAGCCCCAAATATATCCATTTCATCCACTATTTCTATATTTACGAATTTTGTATAATATATTATACATTGCACCATAATTTTCTAACTGATTTCCTGCCCCAACCTTGATTCAAAAATACACACCTTTGTTGATTCACTAGTTGCAACCTTAGGTTAAAAATAGACCATGTTAATAAACTTGGTTGTATATTCCATCACCCAAAATGTTCTCTAAATTCAAGCTAATAAAATTCATCATTTGATGAATCGCCCCTAATTATGGGTGGATTCTTCTTCTGAAACTGAACAACCAGATACACATTATTTAGATCATCCATTATATTCCCACTTTCCACAACTTGGAAATCTTACACTATAATCTGAACTAGCTTCTGGTTCACCTAGGGCTCAAGTGAAACCACATTTTCAGTAGCTTCCTCTGAAGGCTTACAATTTTGAATTATATCAAATTCTCATTAACACAACCATTATTTCCAAAATACCACATTTTCCATGTTTAGTCATTTTTTAATAAAAAACCACCATGATTTGAAAATAAACCCATTTTCAAAATACCACAACTATTTTTTTCAAATATAAAAATTTGGAAATAATTTCCGAATTTTTCAAAAATCAGCACATTTATATCACAACATAAATAATTATGCCAAATGAAATATGATATCCTAGTGGGAATTCATTTATACCATGTATTCCATGCTCATCTAATTTTATACACACATGATAATGAGATAATTCTATTATATGTGTCTTCAAAACACTTATGTACCCAACTCCATTGTAACTTTATGTTCAACATAAAAAGGTTATGTACATTCTTTTATGCTATACATTTTATTTTTCAATAATCATACTCTTATCTACCATCCCAACTAACTGAAAATTGATTTTTTTTTATTAGAAAGGAGGGTAAACACCCATCAACAATAAAGGAATCTCAAGGAGGTCTGAAGTTATGAAGTCTAAGGGAATACCCTTGGACAAAAATTCTACATTCTGAAGGAAGGGAACCCACACTATCAAAGAGGATAAGAGGGTCCTTCAGATTTTCAACCCGTGCAAGAGTATCCACTGAGAATTTGGCTTGATGACAAATATGCCTCACCATATGTCTACCATTATAATCCAATGAGCAACTTTTGGTGATGTAAACCAAATCCCATGGAGCGACATATTTTTTTATAGGATTATAACCAAAACCTCCGAGTCAGACTCAACATCCAACACCTGAATATCCAATCTTTTACACAACTTGAGACCCATATGGAGGGCCCTATCTTCTATACCCAACGAGAAGCCAGGGCCATAGAATGCATAAAACCAAACCAAAAAACCCCTTGAATCCCTGAGAATCCCCCCACCTCTCATCTGCCCATTCATAAAGGATCCATCCATGTTAAGTTTCAGGAAATTTTAAGGAGGTGTCCATATAACCCATCATTCACAAGGACATTCAACCATATGGGTTCTACTCATCATAATGGAAGGGGAAACGGGTTAAATCCCACCTTAATGAGAGCCCCCAACTCATCCAGAAGAGATATCACTCTCAAATTGAGGTAGCTCCCAGATCGTACATGGCCCATTCAAACCTGGTTACGGGCTTCCCAGAGAGTCCAACAGATGGAGGAAAATATAACCAATCTAACCTTGATCTCCATTTTATTTTATTCACCATGGAACCAAGTTGTGATGAAGGCCTTCATGGAGAATTTTCCCTCATATAGGTGAAACTGTTGTCTGAAAGAGGATCAGAGGAAGAGATCCCACTCACTCTGGAAGAACAGTTGGGTTGTAGATTCATCCATAGGGGTATTATAGTAGTTGAAGCGGGAGGCCAGAGTAATCCCCCTTTTCTGGACATTCTCATCAGTATGTATTTCCTGGTTTCTTAGGCACAAAATCATAAAATTCATATTTGTGTGAATTTTCTTGCACCAAAGTTGGGTCCCCCACTGATCGTGCTCCACCACTGCGTAGTGAACGCTCCTGAAATCATTGGAGGAGAAAGAACCTAATCTCAACCCAGTGTAACATCATCTATCAGGTTATTTATTAAGGGAGATCGACTCAAACATATCCCACTACTCTTGGGAAAGAAGAATCCTGATTGTATCCTGATGGTCACTCACCTTCTTGAAGGAGCTGCTCGGTGCTAGACACCCCAGAAAGAAAAGGATCTCTCTCACCTAGTTAACATTACATAAGCTAATATCACCCTTCCTAAAAATCCTCCTGGATGAATCCTGCAGCTCTTCTAACATAGAAAAAAGAGAATGATCCAGACAGGATGGTTGGCCTCTGAGGAGCACTCCACCCTCCCAAGAGTTCCCATATCTCGCACAGAAGAAAGATTACCACAGGGAGTTCCCTTCAAGGATATCCCATGCAAGATAACCTTGCATGCCATGCCTGGTTTCTGAAATGTCCCTTAGGACCACCCCACCTTCCTCAATCGGCCTGGACACTAATTTTGAAGAAGCCCAATGGCACCGTCTAGCAATATTGGTGTCCCACATGAAATTTTTCATAACCTTCTCCATCCTATCGATAAAAAATCAAGGACCAAACAAACTAATAAAAATTTCACATGAAAGTCAAAGACAAAACAAAATGATACCACTTGTAACATATTTCCCCTTATCATTGGATTCAGTGGAGGCATAGGTGATAATTGGACATAAGATACATCCCAAAGGCATCAAATGTTGGAAATAAATGTTGAGGGCTTCAATAAAAAGTGGGGGAAGATTTTCCCTTTGTGAAAAAACTACCAACCAAGAATACCATTATTGAATACTACTAAATGATTCGTGTTAATAAAGTATTAAAAAACAGATACCAACCAAACCAAACCATCATAATTAAATAATTAGAGTACTAAGTGGAATTCCAAAAAAACAAAACCTGAAGAAGCCATGATCTGAATCCACAACTCCACACTATGTTCCATGCTCTAAGAACCACAATGATGCCCAAGAATCATGATAATATTCTAAATAAATGTGATGCTTTATCGTTACTTGTGTTCTGGAGAGAAACATCAGCAAAAGAAACCAAGTGAAAAAGTAAGGGGTGAGTAATAATACTCTGTAGGTTTTCCCCAAATGACTTTCCTATAGACACGACTAGTATAGAATTGTTATCACATTTATATAAAACCATTTATATAAAATATCAAACAATATAATAATTCTCAGCAATACAAACACACCCTTACTAATCCATTTTACCCAAATCATCAAAATACCAAGTAAAGAAACCAGACATGTCATTAATCATTTTCTCAACACATAATAGCACATCCAAATTCAAATTGTGTAGCTGAAAAAATATTCCAACCATATTAATAAATTCTATTCATCCATCTCGGTGTACACCTAATGGTAGAGCATCACATAAAAGACCATTCAACCCACTTCTTTTATAGTGGCACTTCATGCCCACTCATCCTTGATGATGGTCATTTTAATCCCCTATCCATCCTCTTTTTATAGTATTTATTCACACATAATATCCATCTATTTTAACACATGATTATACACTTAAACCAATAAAAAAGACTATAGAATTTACCAAAATCACGATAAGAATACAACCAATAATTTCCTACACATATCAACAAACTCATTTTGATCCATACTAATGAAAATTTTACAAACCAAACAATAACATAAGTAATTCATCAATTCCAACAACATGCCAAAACCTTTTCAATAAATAATCCATTTATTCAAAACATTCTTAATCCATTAAACATTCCAAAACAAGCTCCAATAAAACAAAATTTTTATTGAAACCCATTTTTCACAAACCATTTTCCATAAATCCATGAGGCCACTGATTTTAAAATCATTATTTTAATATCCAGCAACAAAGAAAATCTTACAAAAACCCATTCTCGCCAAAATCCCCAAAACACCTCAAACTAGGTTTTAATTACACTTTTAACATCACATAAAAAAATTAAATGAAACCAATAAATTTAAAATTTATCTATCTAGTTATATCAAAATGGAGATGAGAGAAAAGACACCTACCTTAGGGTTTGGTGAGATCAACCCACCGCACAACCGCACACAAAATATGGGTGAAACTTCCAAAAAAATAACCTTATATCCCTTCCCCTAATATAAAAAATCTAAAATCATAGAATTATATTCAACAAAAAGTATAGATCTACATGCGATAGAAGTAGATCTAAGAAAACAGGAGAGAGAGGAGAGTAGATATTTGAAAAACGACAAAACTACCAAGATAGATGACTTACCAAGAGATAATTTCCTTCAAAGACCGTTAAAACCCCTTAGATTAAATTCCAAAATGAGTGGGAGATACTTCCTAGACATGGAGAAGAAGTTATCCTAATTTAGGGACGCATATAAAGAATAATGGGGTGTTTAAGGAAAATCCTGATCAAGGATTGTTTTTAAAAACCCACTTTTTAAGCCACAAATGGTTTAGTCGCACTGTTTAGAAAACCATTCCTTAACCGTGCACCTGTTACTACCTCAAGAGAGACCCCGTAGGGTTAGAAAAAATGTGCACTATCTGTACTAAATTTCACTATCTCAAAATTCCCAACTCACCTTAGTGGATGTACAGTTTGGAAAATCATGCTCAAAATGTGCACCCTAACAGTGTGCCAACCCAATCTCACTATCTCATTGCGCACAATTTCCTAGAGAGGCTACACAGTTTCCACAAACAATGTTCAAACTGTTCAGCCATATAAAATCATAAAAAAACTTCCCAAAACCCTTCTAAACTCTCCCACACATTACTCAACCATTTTATACACATATAAAGGTTTAAACAAGGGTTACATATGTCAAAATGGGGGTTCTAAAATGCCTCCATAACCATTATATACTATTTAGTTTCTTCTAAAAAATTTATAATGTGTTACAATACATAATCTTTAATAAATTTTTATTTTTATTTATTGATTCTATTTTCCAAAAGAATTAATTTTACTACCAAACCTATATTTCAGATGATTAAAAGTCATCTTTCATTGGTTTTTATCAATATAATTATCATAAAACAATCAAAATATTTTGTTTATTTTTCATTGGGAATTATGTTTCTCTTAAATATAAATACTTTATTTATCATAGATATAATTATTTTCTAAACCATATACCATTTTAGCATAAGGTGTTTTACTATGAAAGTTATTTGTTTGACTGGTGAAATATTGAACTTTTATATTTTTTAATCAACACAAAAATTTATTGACAAAACATATTGTGTATGAATTAAAGTTTTCATTTAATATATGAGGAATATATTGGACATCAAGTGATGGGAAATTCAAAAAATAATATATCCATTCAATTAATTGAAAGGTTTGTTGAGTCAACCCAATTTTATAGCCTTAATAATTGTTTTTTTGTTGTATTCATTCCCATTGATTAAAATTTTTTGTAATGTGGCATCGATGGTAGGTTTAAGATGTTCAACATTATAAATTCTAACATTATTATATCAATAATTGATGTATATGTGATTATTTTATTAGTTATGTTATACATGGATGAGTATCAAGTTTATGTGAATATTTATAAGTAGTTATTTAGTCATGATTTATTCATTCCATATTATTTATTGTGATCGAGTTATTGATTAAATGAAACTTGTTTCCATTTATTAATGTTTCAATATTTATTATTCCATATTTACTAAAAATATTTTTTTCTTGCACATAACCCTTACTAAGAATTTTAAATTAGCATTATTTATTTCCTTTCCCCAGGATTATAAGAAGTGCATAATGATTTCTATGAAAAGATATCCTAGAAAGAATATTGATGTTATCAAGGAAAACATTTCATTTTATTTTATATTTTTAAATGTAATGTGATATTAAAGTATGTATCTAGTTTACCAAGACTACTAAACTATTTATTCCTTTGAAATGTGATAGCTTGTATGTACTACCAATATGATAAATTAACACCAGAATACAGGATTCTAGGGTTTGGGTAATTACACGAGGTGTCTTATATCACTCTCTAATTTATTGGGTAATGTTTAATATCTCATGATATAATTTTTTGATACATTGATGGGAATTATTAAACAACTATGTTATGAGATATTGGGATTTGAATTCCTATAAACCTATATTATGAGAAATAGGAATGTGAATTATTTACCTTTTCATGACCCATATTTCCCCAAACCATGAACTTAGTCAACTGACCCCATATTTAACCTATAATACATTGGTTTCCTTCATATAATAACACATTTTATTACCCACTAAGTTCTTCTATTAGACTGTCAACTGTCCTTAAATGATCACACATGTTATTTTAATGTGATCTTTCCTCACTCACACACATCATGATAAACTTCCCGATATGTCAGCTATCCTAATCACTACTCTAAGACAAGAACTCTTTATTATGGAGTTATAGTCAAGTTGGTTCTAAAAAATAAATTTTTACCTTATTGACATGGGTAGTAACTATTTTTCTATTATGTCTCACTTTTCCAAGGGTGTTACTTTATCCACCCCCTTAAATAACAACACACTAATTATGGATTCCAAGTCATAAATCTTGGTAGTTTCATTTCTCTTCTGACAGAGCATTGTATTCGATACAATTTTTCATGAATTGGACTTTTAGGGACCATGAATTTGGTTGACTGACCACATGGGTCACCAATAATTTCTTAGTTGACTTCCCAACACAACACATGTTATTACCCACTCGGGCTACTTATCATACTAATGACAATCCCCAATAGTCTAGCACATATCATTTCATTATTTTTATCCTCACTCAAAAAACCTTGAAAACATTCCTAAGAGGCCACATATACTGATCACTACTCCATGACAAGAATTATTAACTATAGAGTTCAAATTAGGTATGCTCTCAAATGGAGAGGTGAACCTTTTTGACATTAGTAACAATATAAAGTGTATTATGTCTCACTTTTCCATGGGGTGTTACAGACCCAATATGTTAATTAGTAATGGACATGAATTTTTGACTTAATATGTTATGAAATATAAAGACATAAATTCTAGAACAACTATGCTATGATTTCTATTATTATATTTTTTCTATATTCATAGGTTATTCAATGTTCTCATGACATGATGACTGATATCTTTTTTTATACTCTTACCCTAATTCGTTGATTTATTATTCATGATCCATGTTTATTTAGGTATTTTTTCATAATGTTACGTTTATGGACCATGACTAAGTGTTATATATTATGTTTACTCATACTAAGAATTTAATCTCACCCATTTCATACATTTCAATTCTTCAGGTAATGATGATGATTAAAATATATGGTATTTAAAAAAATAAGTCTAGTATGGTGAAATTATGAATAAATGTAAACCAAATGTGAAATAATATTTTTATATAGAATGTCTACAATGACACTAAACCTTTTGGTTTTAGTATTATTCAATCATTTGTGAGATCTAATGTTTAAATTATTAAATTGATGTGAAATATATGAAATTATTTCTTGGGTCAACAAAATTGGTTTTATAGAAATTTTTTAATATATATTTTTTAGTATTGGACCCAATAGTGAAACGTTAGGGTTCATTAGACCTGAACATGAGGTTATTATATTTTGATCATTTACACAATGATATAGAAATATTTTTTTTATTTTGAATATATAGGTTTATTATCCTCTTAAATATCAGTGCTTGAGTATGTTTGAGTCATTTTTTAAGTATCATCACATTGAAAAGTAAGAATAAAATAATTATATCAGGAACAAATGTCATTTAAGGGTACTCAACCAAGACACATGTTCTGAAAAAAAAATCATATGGCAATAGAATATCATGTGTGACATTGATTATCCTATTTAGAAACCCAAATATATATTTTTTTGAAAATATAGAGACTATAATTTTTTTTAAAAATACTTTCTCATATTATTGGAATATAAATTTAAATATTGATTATCACATTTCTTGGTTAAATTATGTGAAAAAATAATCTCACTTTCATCCCCAAGTGGGTCATCCCAGGGGTAGGTCTTATTCTTGGTATACTAGAGGTTGGAGGATTGATTCTTATTGGTATTCTAACTAGATTGTAATTATTCTCCTATTTGTTGAATACCTCTACTGAATCATTGTGGGTGGGGATGATAGTTTTCCCTTGTATCAACAACATCCATACCTAGCATGTCGTGGGAGGGATTTCTTATAGGATCCTACTCAATTGGAAGCTAACAACTTTTTATAATGGGGTGTGTGGTTTTATATTAAAATAAACAATACCACCAACAACTGTATACGAACCACCATGAATTTATATTATGTGATCAACAAGGGTTTTGGGGACTCATGTAATATTCTTGGACAAAAAAAATTATTTGATAAATATAAATGATTCATTTTCACGGGGTAGTGTTTTTGAAATTATGTATTTTATATATAGGTATGTGAAAATTAAATATATTTAACTAGGTACAACTCATTTAATTATCATTGTTATTTAAATTATTATTTTTTTGGTATTTTGAGTCATGTATATATCATCATGATATATAAATAAAGGGAAGAAAATTCACTTGAGAGTATCCAAACATTAACAACTATCAATTGATTATAATTTATTTGAATATTTTTTTTGAATGTTTCAATGTTGTAATGGTTTTTGGTTTCTATTTTTGGGTATTATTGCTAATAAAATTTAACTGATAAGTCAATTAGATTACTGAAAATTTATAATAACCCAATAAATTGCAATAATTTTTAATCATGGTATTTTAGGATTTTGAAAACACTACCATCGCATCTGAATTCTCCCAAGTATTAGAAAATGTTTTTGGTTTTATTGGGATACTATTAGGTGTTAAAGGGAATATTTTAGCATGTAACATGGGGTCACATGTCCCATCTAGAGTAGGTGTTTTATCATTTTTTTCCATGTTTTTTTAAAAACATTCAAGAAGTGACATATTGAATATCAATTCAGAATACAAATAAAAAGGTTATTAATATTTTTATAAAATTAGTTTTATATGATTTTATTCTAATGCTTATGTGATTTATTTACTATAAAATTATAATAATTTTTCCAGTATATGATTTAACACTTATCAAAACCAGTTGTGTGCCCATAATGATCAATTAACATATGAATTTACAAAAATGTCAAACAAATGGATAAATATCCTCATTCAGTATAAATAAATTAAATTTGATATAAATGAAATTGAAAATAAAATTATAAAAATAATTTGAAAAAAATAAATGAGGTTAAACATAATTATTGGTATGGGATGAAATTTTATGATTGAATTGAATTATAAAATTTTGAAAAAAAAATCTTATTCTTCTTATTTCACTTGAAAAAATATCTATGATTCATTATCTCTTCATATAGCCTTTTCTCCCCCATATCCCAACCTTTGTATCATATATTATAAATATTTTTTCTCTATAAAAATATATTTTCCCTACCCTAATATCCTATTATTGTCTTGATATCATACTAAAACCCTCATTCCCTTCAATACACTATCCACGAAATCCTAGATATTCTATTATAAACCCATCATTTGATTTCCCTAATCACCAACCACAAATCTAGATATTGAGTGACCATAGAGAACTATGATCATAATTTCCAATGGTTGTATATATTGGCAATCATTGTCCATTGTTTCATAGTCTATTACTATATTATATCTGAAAATCGTTGAACCTCACATTGAGGCATACATATGTCTAGTGTTTGGGTAAGGTCTCCGAGTAGGGTGGTTAGTTTTGATCAGGTGCGACGTGGTCGATGTGGAGTAGCTTTTGGTGTTAATAAACCAAAAAATAATGGTTGGTTTCCATGTTTGGTCTTCTTATGGGAATCCTTGGTGGTTAGGTGCATGGAGGAAGTATTTTTATAAAAAATTTGTGTTTACATAACCATAAAATGTGTTCCATCAAATTTTGGAAATAAATAGGATTCCATCATATGATGTAAATATCAACTATATTGAGCTATCATCTAGCCTAAAAAATATAGGATAATATGGAATACCAATATATTGAATCCAGATGTTGTATGGTTATATATTTTATATTTCAGTTAGTTATTTATGTTATTAGGGCTTAAATAAAATTTTTAATAAATTAATGTTTTATTATGATGAAAAAAAGTCCATGTCGCAACCATTAGGTTCATTAAATTAATAAGTTTTGAATATTTCAAGTTAAAAATGTAATAGTAATGTCGTGTATAAATATTTATAGTCACTCCATAATGTTTAGTCACATAGCATAGTGATCCCCATGTGAGAATTATTTTACACACTGTGAGAATTTTGTGTGACACTACATTAATTGGACAAATAAATCACTAAATAATGTGTTTCATCAAGCATAAATTTATGTTATATCATATGTAAATGGTAAATGATGAGAAAAACCCACACCATATCCACTAATGCATTAAATTTAGGCTCCATCTATGTTTAGTCATTAAATGAATACTACATATAGAATTTCATTGCATTATATCCCTTTTGTAGTGGGAAGAAACCAATTGTGAAGCCAACTCATCACACTACAATGATTTTTGTCACACTGTGATTTATGTAAAAAATGGGTGACATAGACAAATAATACATTCTTAATTTAATATAAAATGATTTTTTATTTAATTTAATATATTAATTATTTATATTTCTAATATTTTTTAAATTTATTACAGGATATAGATTTTTTTTGAAAACAAACTAAACTTTGATGATTTCATGATGAAAATGGTTCTTATAAAAAGGATGAGTCAAGGAAAATGTATATAGATATGGAATGAATAATTTTCTAAACTGAGAAATATTATAGGAAAACACATATTTACATCACAAATAGTGAATTTATGATAAAAGATTTGAAGAATATATGACATAATACAGAAATAAAGGAAAAAAGTGAACCAGGAGCATAACAACATGTGTCACATCATTACAAATATATAGTATATCATGAAACACCATAAAATATTTCAGTCTATAAAATAAATCTTTAAAACTCTTTCTATGTTCTTCCTTAATAATTTTATTCCATAAAAACAATTTACGATGTAAATGTGTTGTTTGGGAACAATATATTTTTAGTTTTAATGAATTTATTTTCAGGGCAACAAATAAAGATGACATTTTGACCCAAAATCTCTATGATCCATTTATTTACACAATTATGATGAGTTACTAAAATGATGATTTTAATTAAAGTAAGTTTCATGGAATTCCCAAATTATTGTACTTTTATTTTTTAAAGGTTTTAATTTAAATTTTGATAAGTGATTGGGAAGTGTATTTGTTTGATGATCTTAAACCATGGAATGACTCATGAACACATTCATATACATAAATTTACATTATTTATCTCCTATTAGATAAACTCTTCATACAGTGTAGTCAAGGATACCAAAAATGATGATATAAAAAATAGCGGATTTGAGTATTTTAGGAATTTCACTCATGATTGATGTGTTTATCCTACTTGACAATTGGAGGAGGTAGGATTCAATGTGATGAAGGCATGCTGAATTACACAGTAAATAAATTAAATAATAGTAGTTTTTATTAAGGATCCATATATGAGTTAACAATTTGAATTTAAAAAACAAAAAATGAATAATGATGGAACCCACTAAACAAAACCATATACTGAATACCATTCATACAAACATATATTTTGTCTGTATTTTCATATGAATTTAGGTTTTAGTTTTGAATTTCATTATTTTTCTAAAACCCATAACCCAAAATTTCATTATTTTCATAAAAATTAAATAGAAAAACATTAAAATAAATAAATTAAGATTAGTCATTGATAGATTGTGAATCTGCTCAAGAGAACTGATTATATTCAGACATTATATTGTATTAGGAAGATGAATTATATTTTGTACTTCCCTATGGTAGGTGTGAAAAAATTGGCATAATTACTGAGGAGTTGAGTATCCTTTGATCATTATTTTAATTTTCACATTATTTAAATAATTTTTGTTCTTTTTTTAAAAAATAAAACATATTTTTTAAAAATATTTCTTTTCCCATGATTCTTCCTAAAGAATATATTTATCTGCATGGATTAACTATCCATAATTTTAATAAAATGTGGCTAATGTTACTATAGACTCCCTCTTACAAAGAGAAAAAAAGATGTCTTATATGGTCATAAAGATGTCAAAAGTCCATGATACAGGTGTGTCATTTCAAGAAATATTAGATAATATTAATGAAGACTAAGATGAATATCAAATATTAAAGGACAAAGAGGAATTGCCATTAGATCCTACCAATGTTTCTAAAGATTCAAATATCTTACATCATTATTAGATGAATATTGAAAACCCAACCATCTAGAGATCCAGAATGAAAACTATGATGAATAGATGAAGTGTGAAGATAAAGATTTACATGATGATGTACAAATGAGTGATCGACAAGGATTATATTAATATTATAGTGATTTGGATGATTATGAAATATAATGTGATCTCCTCATCTGTTACAATGTAGAATAATCAATATCCATGTACCAATATCGATCCATGGAATATGAAGAAACCACCCATGTGGTGGAATTCAAATAGAGGATCCATGAGCTTAAATGCCTACAAACACCTACTACCATTCAAATATAAGGTATGATTTCTATCAAAGGAGAAATTAATGTGAAACCAAATCAGGTATTTGACCATTTCAAAAAATAATAATTTCATTTAATTATTCTAAATTAGAATTTTTTATCACTCCCAATTATTGTATTTTTTCAGATTCACCCAAATCTTATTCTATCATGGAGGAAGATGATGAAAATAAAAATTCACCTAATGAGGAACACATGGATTTACTCAAATATATTAATCCTTTATTATAGGGAGTAAAATTTGAGATCTAGGTTGACTTTAATGAAGAAACTATGATATAATCTATTTATATTATTGAGAATTATTAAGATATAAATTCTTAAAATTTAATTTCTGTGGAAATAATACAAAATTCTCACTTCTCCATTGATAATTCAATTTATGAATCATATCTCTAGAAACCATTAGAGAGTGAAATATAGGTTACACGAGTGACATCTTACTGTGTGGTGGAACCATAATTCATCCTTCACCCACCATGTAATCTATATATCATTGTAATGGGGGAAGATATATTATACTATACCCATGCAGTCCTCTAAAAATAGGTTATAATCACATGATTGGAAAATAAACATATATTGGTTTAAATTGAAGAAACCCCACCCAAAAATATATTATGAATGATAGCTCATATTTTTGATCTAGAGGTAGTCAAAACCCAAGGACCACTTGGGGGGTCAAACCAATATATATCATTCTTGGAATTTAAATTTAAATTTATTTATGGAATATATTAGAACGAAACCCTATTTCCCTCTATCATTTTAAACTTCAATGACATGGTGCATAAACATTGAAAATTGATTTTCCTTTACATTTCCTTGATTCAGATGGAACAAGGTATCCCAAAAACATCATTGTCACAAACCAAGATGAATACCCTAGTACCCTGATACCTCAACCAGTACTGACATAGCCCAAAGGGAATCCCAATTCCAATGGGTTGGTTAGTGGAACTTGGAATTATAAAATAAAAAAAGTGGGAATGATTTTGGTTCAATTATAGTGGAATATAAATAAAAAATTAAGCATGATCAATACACCAAAGAGATAAAGTATCCAAAACCAAACAGGTATATCAAAACCCAAGATAAAACAACATCATTGTAATCAGTAGAAATACAAACATCCTGAAGGATTCATGACTCTAAGACTAAATAATCAAGAACATCCACCTTTCCTAAGATTAATTATCCCTTTGATTGGTCATAGAGGATGGAAATATAAAGACACCTTGATGGAAAAGGTAGGGTGTGAGCTATAAATATCAGTTTGGTCTCATCAAGTGTTCCTTAAAAATATTCGGTAATAATAAACCAAATCATGATTTCAAATTTATATAATATAGGGCATGAAATTACATTTTCATCTTTAAAATAAAACAAGGTTTCATTTAAAAATTATGGAAAACATTTGAAACATGGATAAAATAAAATTATAATATAAAAAATTTTATATAAATCAAATGGAATGAATTAATCTATTCAATAAATAAACATAACATATCTCAAAACAATCAAAACAAGAACCATGACCATCTTCCTATGGTACAATATTTTATAGTTACATAATCCTCAAATAGATCATATCAGTGATCATAAAAGTATTTGAACACTCATCCCTTATGATAGGGTGAATATGACTCATTGACATCCCATCAGGGATAAGATATACCAAAATATATTTTTGTTAGATTTTTTATCATCAATCCATTTCTAGGGAATAATCATCATTGCATTATTTTACCAAATATCCAATTAAATACCTAGGCTCTCATGTGATAAATCAATAAATATAAAATGGAAAATCATTTCATTTAAAATTAATCATCATTCATAATTTAATTACAAAATTTTTAGTTTCAATATTCCAATTCAGTTTCAAAACCAAAACATGGGTTTTTCATTAAATATTTCAATTTAAATACAGAACCAATCATTGGTTTTATCAATTCAATTTAATCCATTTTTTCAAAACAATCCTCAAATAAATTAATTAATTCTATTAATTTAAAAATTCACCATAAATTACAATTCCATTGGAATTGGGGGTTTCACCAAAATCCATGTCATTTAAAATTATGATTCCAATCTACACCGAATGGGGTCTTCATAAAGAAATTTAAATATATTTTATAAAGTGATGAAAATAAAGGTATTAGTTATATGTAAAATCTCAAATTGAATAACTTATCTTTAATCATGGAAATCTTAACACAAAACACCTGTAATGGGATCTGGTAGCGAACAACATTAGAAAAAAAGATCACGAGATTAAACCTATATTCCATATTCCCTTAAGAAGAGTTTACATCCATGAAAAACATGATCATATAACACTATATATTGGAGTATGGAAAGAGATATCTTTATAAAAAACAAGAGAGTAGATTCAATTAACTGGAGGATATCAAACGAGATCCTCTACACTTTAATCCTCTATAAAATGGTTTTGGAGGTGCCAAAATCACATCTAGAGTTCCCCCATAGAAAAGTAAATAAATTTTGGTCTAATTGTGGATGATCATAAATTTATAATGTGGTTTAATAATTTTTTATTGTGTTTTTAAATAAAAAATATTCCACGTAAACTGTTAGCCAGTCGGGTCACACTGTTAGACAAGATGTGTTTTATTACTGTGAACCCCCTTGGACTCACTATCCATGGAACATGGTTTATACTAGATGGGGAATGTTTTTCCAAATAATGTTCTAGCCTTGCAAACCCACAATACCTAGGGGTTCATATTTTTCACTATAGGTGACATGGTTTGGGAAAACCATGCACCAACTGTGCACATCCCAAAAACCATTGAAATTTTCTAAATTTTACTCAATGAACCCCTAAAAATATCTAACCAAAAGGGATGAAAACAAAGATCAATGAATACCTAAAAAAAGTAACATGATGTTATAAAAACCCCACTATAGAAGAATTATATCCCCATAAATACTATAAATAATTTTCTATATCAAAGAGATGAGGATACTTCTCTCTCATCAGTGCCCTGCTCTCCTATGTATCCTACGAATCAAAAACCATGATTCTGTAGCACATATACCAAAGTTAATTTCCTCCCATTAATTAAATCTCAATATTAATAAACTACCTTTATTTTATTCCCAGCCACAGATATATCAAGTCTCAACATCAAGATCCTCAAAGATCAAGACATGAGATGGGTTATAAAGATACTTTCATAGAGGAGATACGTAAAACACGTTATGTATCTATTTAAACTATAATGGATTCTATAATTGGTAATATATTTTCACCACATTTTCAAAAACCTGAAAAGTTCCCACAATATAATGAGGAATATTGCCTTGTCTACCAAATCATCGATGAAAAAAACATGGTGAAGCTTTCAAGAACATTGAGTCACCAACTTAAAACCCCAACGATCCATGATGAAAATTATCATAAGATTTATACTATATATATTCTATAAAAATTATGAACAATCATCTCAATAAGAGAAAACATCAATTTACCAATAGTCAATAGATCCATGGAAATTATTTCCTAGACTCTTATATGTAATTGTGTAAAAAGAGGCATCATTTTCCACTCTTTTAATGATTCATTCATGGCATTGGTTTGAAATTTTCAGCTCAATGCAACTGAAAAATATATATATTCAATAGGGTATAGTAAATTTATAAATAAAAATATTATATTTTCTCAACCCAATGCCTTTAGTGGAGATTCAAATATTTTTTATAGAAGATATAACTTAGGCTCTTAGGGTCAGAATACATGGTAAACCTTTGCCCTAAAAGTTAATGCCATCAATTTTTAAACACATGCATCATGTCTATGATTTCATGTTCCTTGGTCGGGTTATTCTTCTAGTGTGTCATAAGATATAAAGAACAAAATTGAATGAAATGATCACCCTACGTAAGAAAAGAACCTAAACTAGATGTGTCATAGAAGATCGCATAGCCCTCCATGGCCTTTAAAAGAGTCCACACCTATATATATGTCAAATGAATTTTCATCTCACAAAATAACTCGGAATTTTATCTTCTAAAGAAAACATCATTCCCATATGAGTGAGAGTAGTAATCGTATAATCCAAATTTGAGAAATACTTTCCAAACCAATGATAGTAACCTGGTAAACCAAAGAAGCTCCAAATATCAAAAAACATTAAGCAGTTTCTCACATGTCACTAAATATTTTATGACCAATTGAGATACCATGTTTTGATACCATGTTTCCCAATAATAATACTTATCAAATATAGAAATCATATATTGATATCTTAGCATAAAGTTAATGAATTCTCAATAATTCCAAAACCTCACTTAGATGGAGCACATGATCCTCCTTATACTTAGAGTAAACCAAGATTTCATCCACAAATACCACAAAAAATGTTATAAAATACCAGTTAAAGATATTATTCATTAAAGACATAAAGTATTTATGATCACTGGATATAACAAATTGAATGACATGATATTCATAATGTACATACATACTTTGGTAGGTGGATTTATGAATGTTAGGTTAATTTATTATTAACTATAGATAACTAGATTGAAGATCAATCTTTGATAACCACATCACCCCTCTCATATGGTCTAAAAAATAATCAATCTATGGAAAAAATACTTGTTCATTACCATAACCTGGTTTAGTTTTTAGTAATCAACATATAGGTGAAGTGTTCAATCAACTTTCATAGAAAAGAGAAAATATTTCACCCATAGTGACACAATTGTGAGGATAAAGTGTTTCAGTAATAAATCACCCAACAGAGTCTTAAACTATTTCATTTTGTCTTGTTCTAGATGGTAAGTAGGAATAAATACCATTTGAGTACCAATAACTAAAAAAATAGAAAACTCTACCACTCTTACCAACAGAAAAATAGAGAAATAAAAATGAAACACATTGGGAAACTAAATGAAAATTGGAGGGAGATCATCTCTCAAATATTACTACTATATATCAAAAGTGAACCCTGATATTAATTTCCATAAATTTGGATAAGAAGGTCTGGCTCTACTTGACTATGGGTCCCATTTTCCATGATTGATACGATTCACCCCATCAGGTGTAGTAAAGGAGACTCGTTTAAGATATCAGAAAATATGTGACTTATTAGAAATCATAAAATCAATCCAAAAAACAACGTCAATATATTTCATTTCAAGAACATAAAAATACCAGGTATGATTGATCTATGATAAAGAGAAGACACAAGTAGGACAATGAAAACCTTACTCTTTGTTTAATATGAGGGGCATAGTAGTATCCATCACATAAGATATAAGCATAGTAGAAATATTTAGTAGCTTCACAATACAAGATGATATAAATAAATGAGATTCACTAATATCAAATAAAGTTTCAACTAACATTAAAGATATAGTGATGGTACCTCTCACAGTAACTAGACCTGTATCGGCTTCCTCTGAAGACACTTTAATTTTGTAAAGATGGTTCATTTTGTATTATTCTAGCTAGAATCTATATCTATATGAAGAATATGAATGCACCACATTAATTTTTTGTACTAATAGGACCATTCCACTTTGTAGGTAAATAATATATAATAGAACATATAAAATTTACATAAACATCCACAAGATCTATAGAACATGGGTGATATAATGTAAACATATTTTGAATTACTAGGCTCGAAACACTGGAATCAAGTCAAAGGGAATTATTTAGGCACTATAAGATATTTGGAAGAACCCTGCTACCGAGATCCACCATGAGACTCATCACTCTTCCTCTTCCCATTTTGGAAACTCCCATACTACCACTAGGAGAAAAAGGATCTCCTGTTAACCCTAAATTACCATCCATTTCATTCTCAACCATCAATGCTCTATCCATCACATCATCAGAATAATAGATCTTCAATAATAAAATATAAGAATAGATATTATATTTAAGTCCCATCTTGAACCATTGAGTTTTTATCTTCTCATTCGATACAACCTCTGGTGGAAAATAAAAAATCTTAGAAATTTGGTTCGCGAAAACTGTCACATCTATGTCATCCTGCTTGATTTTGAAAAACTTGATATCCTTTACCACAACTATAGAGATTGGATAGATCTTATCAGATAAAATAACATTTAATTCCTTCCATTATAATCACATGTGATTCTTCTCCATCACCATAATGTTCCACCATCTCCTGATAGGTCCCTCTTGATTAAAGGTGGAACATTTCACCATGACTGAATTAGAGATTTCTAATAACTCAAAAGAAGATCTATATTTTTAAACCAATCCTATGCCTCTAGAGGATCATTGGAGACATGGAACACTTGTGGGTTTTAGAAATATAACTTGTGATAATGATTCTAGTATTCATCCCTCTGAGGTTCCATAATTAGATCCTGAATGATAACGGGTGTAGGTGCCTATCCCAGAGTTTGGATAACACACACAAAAATATCTATGAGATTTTAGTCCATGGGAGGATTTTCTTATTGTGGTTCACCATTAGCTTCTTCTTGGATCATATTAAAACGTCTTCTTAAAGGAATGATGCTACTAAAAATCAGTTAACAATAATAAATAAATCAAAATATCACTCATATGAACAACAATAACAAGAGAAATAAAAAAAATAAATCCCCTCAGATAAGATATCAAGATTTGGCTTTCAATATATCCAAATCATATACAAGGAAAAGACTATATTTAGATCAAATTATTACTCAATACGAATTTAACAAACCAACCATGATGACTTAAGGACAATTGGGATGATATCAATAAATTCAATAACTCAAAACAACATCCTAAGTCTCTAAAAGATATTTCAAACTGCATACTGACCTCATGGAAAGATTCTTACCCTGCACCCATGAAACCACTTTTTCATGAACCAGCCTGGATACCCTGCTACCCTGATACCCAAGACAGTACTAACATAGGATGATAGTATTTCCTGATCCCCATGGGATGATGACTACCACCTAGCATCATACAAGATAAAATATTTAATGATATTGGAACAATTAAAGCATAAGATAAATAAACAAGTCAGTAATCTTAATAATCAAAAAGGATAAAGTTCCATAAAACACATAGGGATATCAAAACCCAATATAGAGCATCATTAAAGTACTTAGTAGAAAGAAAAAAATCTTAAATTAACCATAAATCAAACCCCAAAGGATCGAGATCATCCACCTCTTCCAAGAGTAAATTTATATTTTTGTAGACTTAGTAGAAGGAAATCTACAAATGCTCGAAGGAAAAGGTAGGGTGTGAACTATAAATACCAGTAGAGTCTCAACAAGTGATCCAAAAAATATCCCATAATAATAAACCAAATAATGCTTTCAATTTTAGATAAAACCGGGAATCTAAATACATTTTCATTTTAAAAAAACTTCTTCCATTTCAAAATGATGGAAAAAAATTCATACATTTCATAAATAAAAATTTTATATAAAAAAATTATATAAATCAAATACCATGAATAAAATTGTTCAATAAATTAATGTATTATATTTTAAAATAATAATAATAATAACCAAGGGCATCTACCCTGTGGTATGCTAGGTTTTAGTTATAGGATATTCACATATCTTAATATGACATCATGATGTAAAAGTCATTGATGATATGTTGTTGTCAATAATAAAAGCACATGAGAAATTTATGAATGATAATTCGAAGGCCCAAAATAATTAATTTAGGGAATTTATTTTATCAAATTTACATGAAGGTAATGGGATTCACATTAGTAAAATATATTTGATAAAAACACAATGATACTTGTGAAGGTGATAATAAAGTGAGAGAGGTGAATAAATAAGATTTTCATAATAGATTTGGTGTTCCAAATATAAGAATAATTGAAAATTTTAATGGATTATTAAACATTTTTTTTGAGATTATAGGATTGATTTATGGATTTTATGATTGGTTAAAAAATTAATATTGTGAAGAGCATTATATTGATTTTTTCACAGATATATAATCTAAAGGATTCAGTTCGTGTAGAAGTAAATATTAGGTAATTATTCCTTGATGGTTTATAGAGAGATCTAGTTGTATATGTAATACGAGTGAATATGTAATTTTTTCTAGAATATTCTTCAAATTAAATGGAATTTAATTATATGATAAAATTGAGATTCATGAGGCTACAAATGAAGAATAATATTTGTTTCATGATTTCTTATCACTTATTGTGTCTATTCTTAAGATAGATAATATAATATTTGAAGTTTTGTTACCTTTACCATTATTTCATTTTATAATGGTTCAAAACATCCCAACTCTATGTTCAAAAGGATTTGACAAAGAGGATGTTGTGATTGAAAATATTAAATATCAATGAAATAAGTATTCCACATGATTTTGAAGGAACCTCAATAGAAATGTTTTTATAGGAAAGAGGATAATGATTCTAAATAAGATCCTTTGGAAGTAATTTAAATTGAATAACCTATCCTAAAATATATATAAATAATTAATATTGAATAATTATGTTTAATTATTGAAATTACTCTTATGATATGTGTAGACACTTCAGAGGTGATGAATCATGTTTTTACTAATTTTTACCAACTACTGAATATTATTTGAGTATTTTAACCTATTTGGTTATGAACCCATAGTTTTCTTTCTCATATTTGGTTCAATTTTAGGTTGAATAAGAAATAAAAAAATAATAAATATAGTAAATAAAAGAAAAGATGCATGTGGGATTTTTATAATATCACACTCAAAGGCCCACTCTTATCAATGATAGTTTATTAACCCCATTCTAGTCCCTCCACTATAATAAATTAATGACTATAATGGTTTTTGATTAATTCACCTTCACATATCCTTACTATGAAAGAAATTCATACTTATCATAATAGTTCCACAAAGTCATTTTCCCATAGAAATCTTATCTTTGTATTGTATTGTATCTTTATACCATGAGCCACAAAGGTTCTATAGTAGAGAAAAAAAAAGCTAAACATGACATTATTTTACATCCATTACATGATTATAAACATTAAATTTCATAATTAATATCAACCTATGGAATGATAGGTTCAGTTTCATTTGAGAATGGAAACATAATTATCATCTTTTACCAAAAAAATGTGTTAATTTCTTCTTAAAGTAACCATACTAGTACATCTTATAGAAATATCAATAGTAAGACTCATCCTCATAACTTGGGGAATAAAAACAAAATAACAGGTTGATCTAAATCCCTTAGTAAGGGGTGAATAAAAATTTTATCAAGGATGAGTTCATAAGAATAGTTAAAAACACGACCATTATAGAAATATCATAACATCATGAATCAATAACTAAAAAACATAAGTGAACCTCAATTTATATAACTTAAGAATATAAAGACATAGAAGATCAAAATGAAATCATAATAGATATTACATGTCTTAGAATTATTTTATGTAAACCTAGAATATTTAGAGCACAAGATCATGATGAATAACATCATATAACTACATCAAAAACATTACCATATGGAAACATTACAGAAATGAGCCACTCTATCAGTGCCCATGCTTATGAGAAATGAAAATTTCTTCTCAAATACCCATCTCATGAGATTTAAACTCTTAACCAATGAATTAGAGGGTGATATAGGACCCACCATCATTCATCCATACTTACATTTTCTACAAAAAAATAATTCATTTTTAAGATCATAAAGAAAACATTAAAATAAAATGGGTTTCATAAATAATTCAAAATAATACCATTAACTTTTTATAAATAACCCATGAGAATGAAATGGGTTTCTTAAAACATATTAATGGAAATCACTCACTTTTCAAAAAGAACTAATTTAATTAAAATGGGTGTATCAAAACATTAAAATTATATAAAATAACATTATGAATTAAATTTATTGATACCAAATACTTGATAACCAAAATTAATCACAAATTGAAACAATATATATGGTAAAAAATATAACATAACTCTAAAAGAGGTATAAATTTGTTAAGATACAATGGAAAATGAAATCTTAATTCTAAAATAGATTTGTTGAATTTTTATTGTATTTATCGATGTGACATCAATATTTATGAGTTCCACTACTAGAAAAAAAAGTTATACCAATGGTTTAGAACTATTGGTATAGGCCCTAGAACAATTGGTATAAACTATAAAAATGGTTTTATGAACATTGTGGATTATAGGCATCAGTATAGGGTTATAGTCCTTTGAAATTGTTAGAATAACTAGCAGTCAAAATTGAATACCAAAGGTTTGAAATAATACATGGATATATATCTATACCAATGGTACCTGAAACTGTGGTTATAGAGTCATGTACAAAATTGGTTTTTACTAATAGTTATGTGAATCATTATTAAATCTTAATATTCTCAATGCACAGTAGGAGAACCATCTATCACCACTCACAGGACCTGTAAATAAATTAAAAACAATGGTATACTTTTAATTCAGTACAATTTTTATATATTTATGATTAAACCATCAGGTTATCATTATTTTTAAAAACATTTGATATACTATAACATATATATACAATAATCACTATTGTTCAGTTTTATTCATTAAACATCATCAAAACATGTCACTTTACATCATATAAAAAAGGAAGGGATCAATATCTCCCTATTCACCACTAGTGCCACATAATCATCACCAAAATAATTATCACCAATATTGTTGGAACCAATTTGTGTATAGGTTTGTATTTGTTGTCAATAATTGTCAATGGAATATCAAAATGAAAGAGATCAAGAAGTACTCCAATAAAATGGAGGAATGGAAGCTCGCAATGAAGGAGATCATGAAGTACTCCGATGAAGTAGAGGAGTAGTGATTCAGACGATTGTTGTGCTAATCGTAAGTTCAAAGAACATGTGTCAAAGGTGATACATTGTCTACAACAATGAAGAATGTGAGGAGTAATCCATCCAAGGATGATTAAATAAGGATGGTGTTTTTGGATGAAGACCATGCAATTACTCATGATTGCGTGAGAACCATGCTAGAGACTTCTTGACGGATTGAATCACATGGTTTGCATGAAGTTGATCATGACGGTTGATGAAGGAGGAAATGTGCCAATGAGTTGACTTCTGATATGGCCATGCGGAGATTGAAATTATGAGATGGCCATGCACATCACATTGTATCAGAAGATAATGGTACTAAAGTTGTTCCTTCAGAAAATACATATCACAATAGTGGAGTTTGTGATAAAAGCAAAAGAGTTTCTGAAGGATACAGATCACCAAGAAGAAGTGTTGTTGAGGTGATCGTGCTTGTCGACAAAGAAAACAAACGACATACAAATTTATTGACAAAGTAGATTCCATGGTGACATGTCGAGTTCAAGAGTTGTGGTCAACGATCTCTATTTGATTCAAGAACATCGACAGAGGAATGGATGATCTGGAGGCGGTACAAAAAGAGCAGATACAAGGTGGCGCCATTTTCCAGTGTTTGCCAAATTTCAGGGCCTCAAAATCAACAAGTGAAGAAGAGTGATTTTGGCAAAGGGACTTGCGCGCCATACTCTTGGAGGATAATAAACTTGCGCGCCATATGTTTTTGAAGATAGGAGCATCAAAATATGGCAAAGGGATAAGGGTCGCGCAAGTTTTGGTGGGGTCGCGCAGGTGAATTATGTGTCAGGAAGAGACTTGCGCGCCGACGCCTTGAATTCATTATAACTTGCGCGCCTATGGTTTTTCGAGATCAGAAGATCCAAATTTGGCAAAGGCAAGATGTTTGCGCAAGTTTGGATGTTGATCGCGCAAGTGCCTAGCAGGGGCCGAGACTTGCGCGCCGATGGATGACTTGCACGCCTCCGCGCAGGGGGCCCAGTTTGCCTATAAATACTGGACCACCCCTCCTCATTTCACACAGAGCTCAAGACTTTGATATTGTTCGAGCTCTCGTCGCGCAGGTGTTTGAACCGCGCAAGTGGTAGTTGGGTCACGCAAGTAGAGGTTGAGCGCCGACTGATGGTTGAGAGCCCCAGGTGATTTGGGCAAGGAAGGAAGTGAGTCGCGCAGGTTTGAAGTTCAAGAAGGTAGAGTCGCACAGGTGCTTTGGAGACACTTGAGCGCCAGGTTATACTTGCGCGCCTAAGACTTGTGCGCCAGTTGGAGACTTGTGCGCCAGGCTTGAAAAGGAGAGAAAAATATTGTTGAAGAACACCCGCCTTTCTAGAGCTGAACAAGAGCTAATGATTTCCTGATACTTTCGGTGCAAAGCGATATTGAAGAAGAAATCTAAATAATACATGCATGATCTCATGCATACATGGTGAATTGATTCTGACGAATGTCGAGTAAGCTGAACATCCTTTATTGAGCAATCACATAAGTGATTGTGATTCAGGAAAACGAAGACAAGGGGATCTAGTGCATTCAGTCATTGCACTAAAGAAGAAAGATTGAACTATAAAGAGCATCAACTCTGAACCCTGATGCAAGCAAAGTCTCATGCTGAACAGGAGACAAAGAACATCAATGCACATTTATTGAAGAGACCTTCACGTCTATAAACTGAGTGGGACTTCACCAACGGCAGTGAGCCAGGGGGAGTCAACGGGAGTGACCCGAGGGACGCAGTGAGCTATCCCTGAACAATTGTAAAGGCAGTGAGCCTGGGAAAGAGTGACTATACCCGAACCTTTGTAATCTACAGCTAGTGATGAATAGTGGATTTAGGTACGACTGACAACATGTCGGCGTATGCTCCTTGGACGTAGCCCTTAGTGGTGAACCAAGTAAAAATAGATGTGTCATCTCTCTGCATGTGAATGTTTAATTGTTGATCATATCCATCATACAGGTTTAAGTAGTTCCTACCAACGTGGGAACAAGATCCACAACTAAAAGAAGAAAAATTTGCCACCATGATTCACCCCTCCCCTCTCAGGGTGTCCCGGGGTCCTACAAGTGGTATCAGAGTGAGGTTAATGTATGTTGGATATTCTCCAATAATTCTATTGAGAAGAGGATTTGAGTTTCTTTCCTAGAGTCAACAATGAAGAGCAGTCTTGATAATGACACAGTCATTTCTGAGCAGAAATCTATATCCACCAAGACTTTGACAAATAGGAAAAAGAAAGAGAATAAGATTATGAAGAAGTCCCCCACATCCAAAGAAGATGCAGTGTCTTGTTCTCCATGCCATTCCAATAATGAAGAAACATTAGGCTTGGAAAGTATCAAGAAGGTGGCTCAGAACTCATACAGAGGAAAGGATGATACCCCTAATTCAATCTTTCAGGAAAAACTTAGAATATATCTGCATGATATTCCAAAAAAAAGGGTTTCTATTATTTGTAGCCTATTCCAATCTATGCAGGTTGAGATCAATCGATTAGAAAGGGAAGATGACAATATGGGAAAGGGGTTGGAAAGAAAAGTTATGGAAAGTATGAATCTCATCAAACGGGTGAAAGTCTTTGAAGAAGAAGAGGAAGTCAATAAGACTTTAAAAGAAAGGATCCATGCACTTGAAGCTGAGCTGAAGAAGAGAAATGAAGTCAAGAATTTTTGTTTGGAAGAAACTTCCATTAAATTCAGGGAACTTGACTCTTTGTTACAAAACAAAGTTAAGATGCATGAAGATGAGGTTGAAAGGTTGAAGAAGACTTGTGAAGAGAAGATGATCATGATTGAAGATCAGAAGATCATCCTCAATATTGTGGGTCAAAAATTGGAAGCTCAGTTGAACAAGATTGAGAACACACATATTGAGACTTCACAAAAGAATGAAATGAGTGATGCTTGCACTCAATGTTCGTTGGAGGAGTCTAAAGCTGAAATGCCTCCAACTTGTGATAAGAAGATCATGACTTCACTCTTTGATCTATCACAAGCAACTGAGAAAGTGAAGGTACCATCCAAACCATCTTGTACTCATATTTCTAAATACACTCCTACAATCAGTGCAGGTGGGAAGAAAAGTTCTAAACAAGTATGGATGAGGAAAGGTGAGAAGAAGAAACCTACCACCATGGCTAGGGTGGATGGGAAGAAAAAGGAGGAAGTGGGTTCCTCAAATAGAGCAAAAAAGATTAAGCAGATGGCCCAACAACTTAATACAGAAGACACAAAGAAGAAAAGATTTGTGGGTCAATGTTGGTGCAGCAACAGATTTGGGCACTGTGCACTGTATTGTCTTTATAATCCCTTACATGGAAAAGCACAGAGAATGCCTATATCAAAGAGAAGGAAGCCAGAGAAAAATAAGCAACATCAGCAGGTCCAGAAGCATCTGTTTACTGCAAACAGATTTGGAATTCTTGATAACATATGTGATGTATGCAACGGAAGCGGTCACAATGCAGGCACATGTCCATATCAACATGCTTTCACTATTGAAAATAAAATAAGACCTCTGATGCCGTCAAAGAATGAAGAAGCTACCTTGGGGAGAAATCAGAAGAATGTTGTGAACACACATTTCCCCAAGAAGATCTCAAGTAGGGAAGCTGAGAAGACCCAGGACTTTAGATCCATTAAATTGAAGGGTCATTCATCCAAAAGAAACACTAAGTGGGATGAATCTCGGATGAACCCATGTGGAAGACCTAAACCAGCTGCAAAAGTTCCAAATGACATATTGGTCATCTGGCCAGAAGATTTGAAAAGAATAAAAAAACTTGAAGATGAGAAGGCCAAGGCTGGTGACAAAGAAAAAGGAAAACTTTCACATGATAAAGACACCGTGCAAGAGAGTTTGCAAACAAAGAGAAAAACACGTTTCAAAGAAGTTCTGTGTGAGAGATGCAAGAAATCTGGTCACATTGCAAAAGGTTGCCTAACCTTAATACCAGAGAAAGAAGCAGTCCTTAAGAGGAGTAAGAATGTATCATTCATGATGGCTGCTAAGAAGAACAATTCTCCACACAAAGTAGAAGAGAATGTGAATAGATCCATGCCACACTGACAGATGTCAGAACATATGTTCAAATGTGCAGGCATGAAGACTGGAGTGAACAGAGGAACTTGGTTGAGAAAAGAACCTCAACCAAGAAAGTCTTCTTGATGAAGCAAGAAGGAACCACCTTATTCCCATAATCATTTGTGTATTTTATTTGTGCTAATAATGTAGGGAATTGAAGGTGAAGCATGCTCTCAGGGGGAGAACCTGAGAAGTAGTGAATGCTGTCAACTCTTGATAGCCAAGCTAAAGAAGTTTCCATCCTTAGTAGATTCTTCAATTTATATTCAAAGATTATGATGATGAAGGATCACTCTTGATGAAGATGATGAGGAGTGTTTCCCTTGAGGGGGAGAAGAATGAAGAAGCTTCCATAATCACTGTTTCAATCAATATCAACTCCAGCTGGACTCAAAATCAGTTACTCTGTGAATTTCTTGAAAAACACACCAATGGAGAAGGTTGATTATTCTCTATCATAGTTGATCTTCTTCTACCTGGAATTAAAGTGGTAAACCCTTGAAGACAAGATACATGAGTTATCATCTCATGTTGGTATCATGATCTGTGGATAATGGACATCCTTATTGACTTAATCAAATCCTATTATTTTCTACATCGAGCATTTCTCAAGTAGAATTAGAGTGAAATGATTAATGAAACATTGCTTAAGTGTGGATTGATACCCTCCCTACCATGTGATTTGTATTTCTTGTCAATAAGGGGGAGAGAAAGTGAAATGAATGTTTGAAAAGAAAAGTTGATTGAATAGAAAATTCTCATTTTGACATTGACAAATTCATTTCAGAAGATGTATAAGGTATTGACAACAAAATACAAAGGGGGAGATTGTTGAAACCAATTTGTGTATAGGTTTGTATTTGTTGTCAATAATTGTCAATGGAATATCAAAATGAAAGAGATCAAGAAGTACTCCAATAAAATGGAGGAATGGAAGCTCACAATGAAGGACATCATGAAGTACTCCGATGAAGTAGAGGAGTAGTGATTCAGACGATTGTTGTGATAATCGTAAGTTCAAAGAACATGTGTCAAAGGTGATACATTGTCTACAACAATGAAGAATGTGAGGAGTAATCCATCCAAGGATGATTAAAGCAGGATGGTGTTTTTGGATGAAGACCATGCAATTACTCATGATTGCGTGAGAACCATGCTAGAGACTTCTTGACGGATTGAATCACATGGTTTGCATGAAGTTGATCATGACGGTTGATGAAGGAGGAAATGTGCCAATGAGTTGACTTCTAAGATGGCCATGAGGAGATTGAAATTATGAGATGGCCATGAACATCACATTGTATCAGAAGATAATGGTACTAAAGTTGTTCCTTTAGAGAATACATATCACAATAGTGGAGTTTGTGATAAAAGAAAAAGAGTTGTTGAAGGATACAAATCACCAAGAAGAAGTGTTGTTGAGGTGATCGTGCTTGTCGACAAAGAAAACAAACGACATACAAATTTTTTGACAAAGGATATTCCATGGTGACATGTCGAGTTCAAGAGTTGTGATCAACGATCTCTATTTGATTCAAGAACATCGACAGAGGAATCGATGATCTCGAGGCGGTACAAAAAGAGAAGATACAAGGTGGCGCCGTTTTCCAGTGTTTGCCAAATTTCAGAACCTCAAAATCAACAAATGAAGAAGAGTGATTTTGGAAAAGGGACTTGCGCGCCATACTCTTGGAGGATAGGAAACTTGCGCGCCATATTTTTTTGAAGATCGGAGCATCAAAATATGGCAAAGGGATAAGGGTTGCGCAAGTTTTGGTGGGGTCACGCAGGTGAATTATGTGTCGGGAAGAGACTTGCGCGCCGACGCCTTGAATGCATTATAACTTGAGCGCCTATGGTTTTTCGAGATCAGAAGATCCAAATTTGGCAAAGGCAAGATGTTCGCGGAAGTTTGGATGTTGATCGCGCAAGTTCCTAGCAGGGGCCGAGACTTGCACGCCGATGGATGACTTGCGCGCCTCCGCGCAGGGGGTCCAGTTTTCCTATAAATACTGGACCACCCCTCCTCATTTCACACAGATCTCAAGACATTGAGATTGTTCAAGCTCTCGTCGTGCAGGTGGTTGAACCGCGCAAGTGGTAGTTGGGTCGCGCAAGTAGAGGTTGTGCGCTGACTGATGGTTGAGCGCCCCAGGTGATTTGGGCAAGGAAGGAAGTGAGTCGCGCAGGTTTGAAGTTCAAGAAGGCAGAGTCGCACAGGTGCTTTGGAGACACTTGCGCGCTAGGTTATACTTGTGCGCCTAAGACTTGCACGCCAGTTGGAGACTTGCGCGCCAGGCTTGAAAAGGAGAGCCAAATATTGTTGAATCACGCCCGCCTTTCTGGAGCTGCACAAGAGCTAATGATTGCCTAATACTTTCGGTGCAAAGCGAGATTGAAGAAGAAATCTAAATGATACATGAATGATCTCATGCATACATGGTGAATTGATTCTGACGAATGTCGAGTAAGCTGAACATCATTTATTGAGAAATCACAGAAGTGATTGTGATTCAAGCAAACGAAGACAAGGGGATCTAGTGCATTCAGTCATTGCACTAGAGAAGAAAGATTGAACTATAAAGAGCATCAACTGTGAACCCTGATGCAAGCAAAGTCTCATGTTGAATAGGAGACAAAGAACATCAATGAACATTTATTGAAGAGACCTTCACGTCTATAAACTGAGTGGGACTTCACCAATGGTAGTGAGCCAGGGGGCGTCAACGGGAGTGACCCGAGAAACGCAGTGAGCTATCCCTGAACAATTGTAAAGGCAGTGAGCCTGGGACAGAGTGACTGTACCCGAACCTTTTTAATCTACAGCTAGTGAAGAATAGTGGATTTAGGTACGACTGACAACCTGTCGGCATATGCTCCTTGGACGTAGCCCTTAGTGGTGAACCAAGTAAAAATAGTTGTGTCATCTCTCTGCATGTGAATGTTTAATTGCTGATAATATCCATCATACAGGTTTAAGTAGTTCCTACCAATGTGGGAACAAGATCCACAACTAAAAGAAGAAAAATTTTCCACCCTGATTCACCCCTCCCCTCTCAGGGTGTCCCGGGGTCCTACAAATATCTCATGGAGAAACAACATCATTGTTATCAAAATCAACATCATCATCATCATCATCAGTAGTATCAACACAATTACAACCACTAATACTTTAATTGATATCACATGATGCATCATATATAGCACATTTCTTCCATACATAAATAAAAAACAATAGTATCCTATAATGGAAGTGAGAAATATATAACTATCATAGCTTTTAAGAACAATCTAGTGATCACTTTACCTCTTTAGTTCTCCTTTATATAAATTTTGTGGCCTCATCTGCTTCATCATGAGTGTTTTGAATCTTTATGGTATTCGATTACTAATATGAAATCATTGAGGGAAAATATCTTCTGGGGATGATGATATTCAACGGTAAACTTCATACTCTCTCATTTTCTCCTCACTTAACACCTATCTCAAATGATCTTCAAACCAAACTTTTCATCTTTATTCTCATCATGGGCCTCTAGATCACACTATTGAAAATATAAATAAGATAATTAATTATGAATTATGTATAAAAATATGAAATATCAATAAACTATTTGCAATCATCTCTTGTTTCAGTGAATTTAATGCACTTCCATCCTTTTTTTATACTCGAGAAATATAATTTTACTAAAGGAACATGACCTTCAATGTACAATGTTAATTTATGAAAATGACATTGATTTCAATGGAAATATATTATTAGATAATGTGTAATTCACAAACAAAGTCAAAAAATGATTGTGAAGAAAAGTGATATTAATCATCTACTCACAGCATGAAAAAACATTCTCAAACTGGATTACATAATAGTAGTGAGTCACTATGTGGTATTAAGTTAAATTCTCACATTAGATTAAAATTAAAGGGAATAAATCTATACATGATTACATTAAATTCAAACTGAAATTGTAATAATGGATTAAGAGGAATATATGTAAGATTAATAATATAGTGATAAGATCATTTTAAAGTAATCAATTTAAGCATTATAGGAGTTCAACACAGCCTGGAATGAAATAAAATTATATCTATTTAATAAATTCATAAAATAAAGAAGCCTATACATAGATAATATGTCGTAATGCATAAATAAAAACATATTAATTAATAAATTAGTCTTTATCCATCAGTTGTTTCTAATTATTAAATAGATAGATTGTATGATATAATTGATAAATGAAAACCACATGAGTTAACTACAAGGTATTTATCCATAACTAGCTATAATACTATAAAACTGTAAATTATTATTCAAAAAAAATATCATTTTGTATTTCTAGTTCCTTTTTAGTATTTCTAATACACTTTGTAATAGTTTCATATGTAAATAATATAATACTATAGTAATGTTCATTTTAATTTATTTCAATTCTCATTTGTTGAATGCAACATTTTTATCTGAGAATTATACTTTTATTCAACCTTGTCTTGTTGGGATTAAGATATGTTATTCTCAATATATTATATTAGTCGATTGGTTGAAAGTTCCTTATAGTGTCTTGATGCATTGTTCTTTATAGGTGGATCAGGACTGGATATCTTGAGTTGGTTTATTAATTTCTTGCTGATGGTTGGAGATATAAAACTCATTTTTTAATATAAATTAAATATTTTTTAGGAAAGTCAAATTGTGTATTATTTAGGGTATGATGGATAGTAAAATATCAATTTTCATCATTTCTGGTCTATATGTGGATGAGTTGTATTTCCCGGATTTAGAATAATGGAAATTTAAACTATGATCTATTTATAATGCATGGTGGGTCTATATGCTGCTAAAAGATTTAGATGAGAGTTATAAATGTTTTTCTTTGGAACTTTTCTTGTGGTTGTGTTTTTTACAGGGCCTTTATTCCCAATATTTTGTAGGTGCATGAGATGATGTAGGTTTTTTTGGAAGTGAGGATGATTTCTAAACGGAAGCATGAATTTTCAATAATAATGATGGTAAAATATATCAGTCAACCAAATAAAATCACATGGATAAGGATTAAGAGAAATATATAATATGTATTTTTGGATCCATAAAATGGTGATAACATCTTGAAGGTAATCAAGAAATTATAGATATCCAAATGTAAGATTGTTTCAACAATATATTCTAGACACATAATATTTTTGGAGGGATTATTAAAAATATATGGTGAAGTAAATTATATAGTGAGAGTTCTATTTTCATAAATGGTTGGTATATTGATGTAATCCATGATATATAAAAGTTTTGAAATTTCAAATTTAGTGGTTTTTTTGAGTTGATTCTTCTCAAATTTGGTGAATGAACACTAGATGGTATATCTAATTGAATATTAGGGGATGAACGAGAATAATTTGTGATCTATATATATTTCAAAGCACCTCTACTCTAACCTATACCAGAAGGCTGAGGATAAATTAAATCTTGTTCAAATGAATGTACCTAAATAAATTTGATAAAGAATAAGTACATGAAAGTAAATGTTGTGTTGAATATAAATATTATAATTATTATACTCACTATGGGAACCAAAGGCGGAAGCCCTATTTTTACATATATCAATCATTATAAAATAGTATATTCCTTATAATTTCTTTAATATATTACATAATCTTCAAAATAAAGAAATGTACATTTTTAGAATCAATTTTTCAAAATTATACATAAATATATTATGTTAAAAAATACATGAGCAATATCATATAATTTTTTCAAAACAATAATTTAAAACCATGTTGTTCATTTTTTAAAAACCCATTTTAAACCATATTTTCAGAATTTTAATAAACATAATTTTATTCAATGAAATAAATTCAAAAACAATCATATGATTCCATGTTTAAACTAAATTAAAGTAATTATAGTGTTACTAGACTGAGAAACCCATGTCATGTTAAACTGAATGAAATATAAAAATATATGGATTCTTATATATATTTAAAACCACTACTTTCAGTTCAAAATCATTTCTCACAATTAGAAAATTTGATTCATCAAAAATAATATTTGTTAAAAAATAATGGTGGATCCAATGGTTGAAATTTCATCCCCACCATCATGAAAAATATGTCTTCGGATTGTTTTAATAATGAAATCGTAATCAGGTCATGAATGATATTTCACATAAAAAACATTTTTTATATTGATGCCAAAAATATGTGGTTCAAAGATATATTGGAATAGAGCCATGCCAATAACTCTGACTCTAAATTCATCAATAAATTTACCATGTTTCATCATTGAATCAAACCATTTACATTTCATCATTGTGACTCAACTTTGAGAGTAGTACTCCAATAAAAATATTTTATCAACATGTCTATAATAAGACACATTTTCATATTGGGGAACTCTATCTAATTCATTATTATGACTGTCCATTGTTGTAGTTAACATAATTCCATCATGTAGTGTTCTCATATTCACCACTCAATCATATTTTACATGTTTATTCCCATTAATTATAAATGTAACATCTCAAGTTTTTAAAAAAATACACTATGTCTGATATCATACATGATACGCCATATCGAACTTAAGAGAACAACTGCATATTTTTATTTAATAACATAATTGTTAAAATGTAGGGAATGAAACATATTAATTGAATTATGAAAATATGGTTTACACATGTTCATAATTAATTATTTGGTGTACACATAATTATAAATGAGTGTAAAACATTTTTTAAATAAAAGGAAATGTTTTCTAAAAACTATTTAAATAAAAATTAGTGAGTTTATAAAATAATAAAATATCCCTTTTTGGGTTTTATTAGTGAAATATATATTTAATATATTCAATGTAATTTTTAATATTCATCTTATATTTTTTCAAGAGATGACATAAGAACAAATTCAATTTTTCAGATAAAAGAAATATTTTTCTAAAAAAATAGGTTTACCACCTTTTGATGTTAAACACATTTTAAATATAGTTTTTCACTATTTTATAAGATTTATTTGATAGAATAAACTTCTTATTTTCAATAAGAGCATCAAAATTTAGTCTGGGTACATTTTTATTATTTTTTCTAATAACTTTCTGAATAGTGAAAAATAATGCATTATAATTCAAAACTTCTTTTTTATATAATTTATTTATATTATTATAATAACATTTTAATAGGTTTAAAAGTATATTTATATAATGTTTTTATAATTTAATATAATTATGTTCATTGTAATCAATTTCAAATTGAAATTATATATAAAAACAATTCAATCTTTTGAACATTTCACTTTAAAAACCTGCATTTTCATTTTGTCTGTGGAAATAAGTTAAATATAATTATTCAAATTATGTGAATTAAATTAGGTAAATTAGATTCCATATTTGGAATCATAAGTTCTAAATTTGGTTGTGGATAAAATTTAATTTTTTTGGCATAAAAAAAGTTAACATGGTAAAAAAAAATATTTACCGCGGTTGACGCACACTTGTCATAGGATGTGGAAAAATAAAATTTCTACATTTTTCTAGTACAACACAGTGGATAACCAGGGTAATCTCACTTGAGGATCTTTCTCATTTTTTCACCTACTTATTCTATATCACCTAAAATAATTCTTTTCATTGTTTTGTCTATTATAAAATTAAAGTAATTGAAATGACATGCAATTTGAAAAATTATGATCTTATATTAACATACAATGCTTAAAAGGATGTAATTAGTGAAAAAAGAACTTGTCCCTTGGGGGTTGGTTTGTGGGTTCCATTATTCTTCTAATTAGTGTTAAAATTATGTTTGATAATTCAATTCTGATATCTTATTCATAAATTACTATTATTTTATTTAGTGGAGTAAAATCATGAATGTATATATCAATCTCAATTCCACTACCTCTTATAATCAAGGTTGATGGAACACCTTGATAGATCATGTGACATCTCCTAGGACCTAGCTCCATCGTATTCCATTTCATGTACTGAATAACTCAACTCCATTATATGAATAGATTATATATAGTAGTAGTGAGGTAAAATATTTAATAAAATAATAGAAATGATTTTGATTTCAGTGTTGTGGTGGAAGATCGTCGCACCTGTGCATGTCACTCTTGCTCATCACAAACATAATAAAAATTAAGAATTTAAGCATATAATAAATGAAATTTCAACATACATCCCCCTGGACAATCCTCGGGTTAGCCCCTCATTTTTTAGGGTAATAAGTCGAGGTGGAATGAGAAATAAAGAGAATAATTAGGTCAAGAATTTAAGAGGAAGAGATAAGGAAGAAGAAGAAAACACTTTAATTAAAAATATGAAAATGCATTACATGAGAAAATAAAACTAAATTAATGAAAAGAAATAAAATTCCCAAGTCAGCAATATTCTCCTAGGCCTCCTCTCCAACTATGGTGTTGGAATATTCTTCATCACGTGTGAACTTCTCCTTATATAGGCCAAGGGGGTTCCATTCTTTGGTCTTAATATTTAAGATCATTAAAATCTCTATATAAGATTTCATGCAGATTTTTTCCACCAAAAGTTTTATCATTTTAGGCCACTATAATGGCCTAATATTGGAGTAATATCTTATTGAAAGTTTTTCCAAAATCTCTTTTATGTTCCTCATAAAAATTTCATCTTGATCCTCCCTTTTTAGTAAGAGATATGTTCAATTGATTTTGAGATTTTATTCTGTCTAAATATTTCTTATTTTTACCCCAAAATTTTAGCATACAAGGGATGACATAATGAAGAAATATCATCATGATCTTCACCATAATAACTCCCCATTAAATATTATTTTGAATAAAATTTAAATCACATAAATTTGATGTTTATATACTGATTTATGACTATTTTAGTGATTTGGGGTCCACACGTTCATCCAGAATAATTGTCAAACTTGAATGATTATTTTTGGACCCTTTGATGGACAAATTATCTCCTAGTTCAGAAGACAAATATGAATAAAATAAATCAAATAATTCAATAAAAAAATTACTACATCAATTGGATTTTTATTTTAAAATATATTCTCAATTTACCAATCATATTAAAATCTATCTATATTTCCAAATTAGGAAGTTTTCACATTTATGACAAAAACACACTATAAATCTAAAATTGATGCAAATAAACAAAATTTATAAATTTTTAGGGATTAAATCATTTAATTTCATATAAAAATGATTAAAATATTATATCTATCAATTTATCCACAAATAAACCACGCTTGTCCTCAAGTATGAAGTCTCAACATTAAATTTCAAAGGGAACCAATGTTACCAATATTAAAATTTCAAAGAAATAAAATTAAACAATTTTTAATGTCGAATAAAATTTTCAAGTTCCATAAAAAATATCAATTTAATTTCCCATTTTTCAAATAAACAATCACTTCATGCATTTTACTTTTCCCCATTGAAAAATAATGGAGATTCTCTTTTCATTCATTCAAGCTTCTCAATTTATTATTATTAAAATGGAAAATCATGATCTACCTATCTTTTGAATATTTTCTCTAATCACTCATGACAGAATTCAAGTGGAGTTATGATCATATCATCAGAGCGTGATCTTTATCCATAGGCTTGTAAAGGAACTAATTTCTCCACTTTGTAAAGAAAAAAGGCACATAAAATCATTAGGACTTACAATAAAGGTCAAATGAATCTAAGGATTACGGTTGGTGGGTAAAATTATTGAAATAATTTAAGGCCATATGTAAGAGGTTTGACTCTTAAGTACAATGCATGATTAATCAAGTGAAAACATAGGATGAACATCACTCAAATCCCCTTGACAATGTGAAACACAACACCACACCCTTTTTATGATATAAGACATGAGTCAATAAATGATTACAAATAATTATATCATCTATCTTATACACCTTTTTAAATAAATATCCAGAAAGGGACAACTTAATTTATTTATTTATTTTGAATTTTTTGAAAATCTCTAAAAAGGAAAAGCTATATTTTCTACTTTTTTATTTTTTTAAGGAGAACCAGATGAAATAAAATAAGCATAAATAAATGATGAATCATGCCCAATTTTTTAAAAATACACTTCCCAAAATGATGACACACACCTCACACCACCCACAAATGATACACATTCTAATTTATTTACAAAAAAGTCCCTTCCCCCACAATCAAACTTGAAATATCCATGAAACAATACTAAAAGTGTGGGTAGGTGAGGAAAAATTGGCTTGTAATGTGGCTTAAAACTATAAGGTAATTCATGGAATCTATGGGATAAAAAAGGATAAATGTAAGGGTGGGAATTAGGTAAATATGTGGCTATCCAAAGTAGTGCCTCAATAATTTTAAATGTGTTTTTTCACAATCATATCTTTTTCAAGTTTCAATAAATATTCTGTAAGGTGGCATGTCCTAAGATCACTCAAGAAATATACTCAATATCAAATATGAAATATTTTGTCTAGAAATCATCTCAGGAATAGGAAATATGATATTATATAATCACTCAAGGCATGATTAATAATAAAAAATTAATTCACATGAATTTCATAAATTAAAATCATGAAAAATTATAAGGAAATTTCATTTATATAAATCAATAAATTCCATCAAATCATGAGTCCCCATTTAAATATTCATTCTTTACTATAATCATCCAATTCTCTATTTTAATCATTCAATCTCATTAACATTGAAATTAAAAACATGGAATTATTGGATTCCTAAGAAACTTGTGTCTCCTAGATATGTCAAGTAAAACATAATTCAAGTGTGGGAATTCAATTCCAGTTTAAAGCACAAAACAAAAATGTAAGGAGTTCCAAAGTTAAGAATAAAAAGTGAACTCCCTTTTGAAATGAATATTTTTTTCTATTTGGGGTTCCCTTCAGCCATCATGAACCTACAAAATAGAATTACTCAATTAAGTGAAATTATCATTTCATTAAAGCTAAAAAATATAGGAGGGAGTGGGCTGCATGTTAGAATAATTCCTAAGACTAAATTTGAAATTTAAATTCCTAAGATTGAAAATTGAAAGTACTAGAAAGAAAGTAAAGGATAAATCTTGGTACGATCCCCCAAGTGGGCCCTGGATTCTTTCACTACCTCCAAAGTTAAGTACTAGTTGTTATCCATAATCTGATGGTGGGTGGATCTTCTTGGACATGAACCACCACATGTTGTTCTTCCTAGATTGTAGTTCTTTGTTCTTGTTGAGGAGGAATCCATGTATAGAGTACACCAGATCTTCCCCCTTATCAATGTGGTATATCTTTCATAGTAGGAGTAGGATTGCATATAGAACCTCCTCCTGTTAATTTTCTACTTCTGCAATATCTTATTTGAATTCTAGTGGATGCTTTAAATGTGCTGCAAGAAAATAATAATTAAAGGGAGATTCAAAATTTAAATTTGAAGTATTAATTTCAAAATATTCCCATTTAAGGTAGGAACATTTTAGATTTGGTTCTTTAGGAAGATCCACCGGTATCTCTTCATGGGATTCCTCATGTAGATGATCAATTCCCTCATGGAGCTCCAAGTGTTCCTCAACAAGTGCAATTTCTTCTTCATCATCTTCCTCTAAGGTGATGTAAGGATTGAATGAATATAAAAATTAAAAATCAGGAGGAGTGATACTCAAATAATATTGAATGGAATTAGTAAAGATATAGTTCAATAAAAGATCATATCCTTCAATTTATTTTGGTTTAAACACTTCTTCAGTGATAAGTGCCTCATAGAGTCGATCTCTAGTTGATGGAGGTAAGTAGTCAAGCTCCCCCAATCATTCTTTTAATTCTACCACTTGGGTGGTTTCTTCATCTTCCAAGACTATATAGTGGTATAAATGTAGTTTCTCTTCTAATTTTTAAGGAATTATGAGATCATGTTTCATTTTAATTTCCTCCCATTATCTCCAAAGTTCATCCAAATTCACATAATCAACCTCTTGTAAATTAGTAGAAATTGATCATTCATCGATCTCTTCTAGAAATGGTTAAGAGATGTGGAATTGATCTTCATGAAAATCCTCTTTTACCCCCTTGGGGTCTTCGACATCAAAAACTAGTGGAGAAATTTCTTCCACAGATTAGTCAGGCTCTTCCTCTGGTTCAGGCTCGGGTTGCTCTATAAGTGCTTGAACATAGTCAAATGTTAATTCCAATTTTCTCCCCAATTCATATAGAGTATTTATAATCTTGTAAACCTAAGCATATAGGATCACTATAATCCACTTCTGGTTCTTGATATTTCACCTACGAGTAATCATCCCATGCATAATAATTCGAATTTTTAATACATCATGGAAATGATTTTTTTTGGATTTTTTTTAAATGAAAACTATCTAAAATTTGAAAATAAAAAAAAGTAAAGTAAAAAATTGATTATCTCCCCAGAAACGTTGCTAGTTTTGAAACACACCTATCATAGGGTGTGGAAAAATAAAATTTCTATGTTTTCTTAGTGAAGTATAGTGGCTGACTAGGGTCATCTCACTTGAAGATCTTTCTCAGTTGTCCACGTAATTATTCTATATCACCTAAACTAATTCTTTTTTTTCTATTATAAAAATAAAGTAACTTAAACGACATGCAATTTGAAACATTCTAATCTTATATTAACATAAAATGATTAAAAAAATATAATTAGTGAAGAAAGAACTTGTCCCTTGTGGGTTGGTTTGTGGGTTCCATTATTCTTTTTACTGGTGATAAATTTTGTTTAATAATTCAATTCTAAGATCTCATTCATTAATTACTATTATTTTATTTATTGGTGTGAAATATTGAATGCATATTACAATATCAATTCCACCTCCTCCTATAATAAAGGTTGATGTCGCACCAAGATCGAGTATGTGGCATCCCCTAGGACCTAGCTCCATCATATTCCATTTCATTAACTAAATAGATTAACTCCATCATATGAAGATATTGCATCCAGTAGAATTGAGGGAAAATATTTAATAAAATAATAGAGATTAGTTCAATTTCATTGCCATGGTGGATGATCTCTACACCCATGCACATCACTCTTTCTCATCAAAAACATATTAAAACTTAATAATTTAATCACATAATAAATGAAATTTCCACAAACCTCCCTCAGGTCAAGCCTCAGGTCAGCCCCTCATTTCTTAGGCTAAGAGTTTACAGTGGAATTAGAAAGAAATAGAATAATTAGATCAAATATGTAAGATAAATATATATGGAAGAATAAGTAAATACTTTAATTAAAAATATGAAAATTCATTATACAAGAAAATAAAACTAAATTAAAAAGGAAATAAAATAAAATTCTTAAGTCAAAATCATGTCCCTAGGCCTCCTATCAAACTGTGGTGTTGGAATATTCTTCATCATGAGTGAAATCATCCTTATATATTCCAAGGGGTTTCTATCCTTCAGTCTTCAAATTTAAGATCATCAAAATCTCTATTCAAGATTTCATACAGATTCTATCCAACAAAATTTTCATCTCGGTAGGTTAATGTAATGGTCGAATATTGGCATGATGTATTCTTAAAAGATTTTACAAAATATCTTTTATATTCCTCATCAAAATTTCAGTTTGATCCACCCTTTTTAGTAAGAGATATGGATAATTGATATCAAGATTTTATTCTGTCTGAATGTTTCCTATATTTCTCCAAAATTTTAGCATCCAAGGGCTTACATAATGAAGAAATATTGTTATGATCTTCACCAGTTAAACTTCCCATTAAATATTATTTAAAATGTGATTAAAATCACATCAATTGGATGTTTGTAGACCAATTTATGGTTAATTTAGGGAGGTGTGGTCTATGAAATCATCCAGAATAATTGTCCAACTTGATTGAATATTTCAGACCCTTTGATGGAAGAATTATGTCATGGTCCAGAAGACCGCGATGGATAAAATAAATCAAATAATCCAATAAAAAAGAACCACATCAATTGGATTTATAATTTAAAATATATGCTCGAATTACTAAAGATATTAAAATCTGTCTATATTTCCAAATTAAACAGTTTTCACATTTACGCCAAAAACACCATATATATCCAAATTGATGCAGATAAGAAAAATTTATAAATTTTTAGGGATTAAATAATTTAATTTCATATACAAATTTATGAAAATATTATATCTATCATCGGTATAGGTAAAAAATGAAACATGTTGTTTCTGATGATTTCACCGAGGCGCGTGCATCCATCTGTGGGGATAAAAGGTATGGTTTTGTTTCCCTGCATTCCTGCTTTCCAAAGGCGGGCAGCATGCGTTCCTTGTTTAGGGATGTTTTATCCTTCATTGAAATGGGATGATGGGATTTCAGTTCATCCTTCCATGAATTCCTCCTCAGAACTTGTCACCTATTTCGGGTCTCCCTTATAGACTTAAGACGTTGTTCGTGAAACTCTTCCTGGTTTCATATCTTCATGGACACCAGTTAATTACACTTATTCTGTTAGGAAATTCCAAGGGGTTTGTTCAGGTTAGAAACCTTCGGTCAGGGGAGTAGTCACTTTGGACATCACTGGCATGTCTGGACGCTGGGACACTGGCACGTTTGGGTTTCTTCCCCTTATTATAGGGCTTCTCGAGGGTGTGGAATCTTGAGGAATCCCTTGTCTAATGCGAGTAATTATATTCCATAGGCATGTCTCTAAGGTTTTCCTCATCTTCCCATGTTTATCATAGGGTATGCCGCAAGTTTAACGTCCAGTGGATACGGATCGGACTAATCAGAACACTGACTAGACTGGATCAGATGAGCGTAACCCCTGGAGGACATGCTGATATAGGTGGGTTGACATGACCTCACCGGGATGTGGCAGCCAGGGTAAGAATCAAGATGGATGATGGGGTTCTGAGTGAAATGGGTGGTTAATGGGATGGAACTTCTGTGAGGATGATGATAATGTTGGGCGTGAGTCTCAGGGAGACTTCTTAAGTATCCTTGTGATAGGGAATCAAAGTCTACGTAGTTCAGGAGGGCGATGGGACGTATAAGGAGGCGACCCGTGAAAATGGACGCCTGGATGGGACCCGGAAGAAGTGAAACCTCTAGGTTGGTACATGACCTTATCGAGACACATAGTCTCGAGGGAAAGATCAGGTGATGATCTTGAATTGGGGTGTACACATAGGACAACAACCCGATGATGTTTATGGGGCTTACGCGTGGTTAGCAGCCCAAGTTGGTCTGACACCACTAGGGTGGACCAAAGGTGTGGGTCCCAGCTAATGGGATTACAACGGCTTACTGGTGAATAGGAGATGCACCGGATTACCATTACTCGAGATACAATGGCTTACCGCTGATTGAGGGACACAATGGCTTACCGCTGCATGGGGCACAATGGCTTACCGCTGAATGGGGTCTATAGTTTAATGTCATGCAGGTCAGGGGTGAACCAACGTGAATGGGGTCAAAATGACTGTTTGTTGGGCTTGAACATCATGGAGGCTTCCTACGTACCCTACCTTGGAAAAGATCAAAGTCAACGTAGTTTGGAAGGGGGGAATTTGGGGTTCATGCTCTGAGGCAGTCCAAAGTGTTGGTGAACCGACGTGAAGATGGTCGGAACGACCGGGGTGGTGGGCTTGAACCTCATAGAGGCTTCCTACATACCCTGCCTTGGCAATGATCAAATTCCACGTAGTTTAGGTTGGGTGTGGGGCTTACACTATAGGCTGCCCAAAGTGTTGGTGAACCAACGTGAAGGGGGTCAGCACGACTAATGGGTGGTCGTCTTGGACCTCTGGGAGGGTTTCTACGTACCTTTATTTGGAAAGGATCAAAGACCGCATACTTTAGGTTGGTGTGTGGGGATTACACTCTAGGCTGCTCAAGGTGTTGGTGAGCCGACGTAAAGATGGTCGGAATGACCAATGGGTGGTGGGCTAGAACCTTGTGGAGGCTTCCTACGTACCTTTCCTTGGCAATGATCAAAGACCACATAGTTTAGGTTGGTGTGTGGGGATTACACTCTAGGCTGCCCAAGGTGTTAGTGAACTGACGTGAAAGGGGTCGAAGCGACCAATGGGTGGTGGGCTTGGACCTCAGGGAGGCTTCCTACATACCTTGCCTTGGAAAGGATCAAAGACCACGTAGTTCAGGTGGTGTGTGGGGCTTACACACTAGGCTGACCAAGGAGTATTTCATGGTCGGTGCTTGCTCTAATCCCATGTGAGTCATGCTCGAGGTGAGAAACAAGAGACAGCAAAGACCTGAAGATCACATCGTGAAAGGTGCCTCCATGGGAAATGGAGTGGGGCTTACACATGATCGCAAACCAAAGAGGAAACAGGGGCTTATGCGTGGTTAGCAGCCTGAAGAGAATGGGACTTACACCAAGATGGAGGCCTGGTGGCAAAAAAGCCCAGCAGGAGAGGGATTTGGCACCGAATAAAGGAGGGGTAGGGATTCTGACTCCTGCAAGAAAAGCTAGGGGCTTACACCATGGTGGTTTCCCTTTCCCTGCGTAGGATGCATGGGGGGAATTCACTGTTTAATTTCATGTGCAGAGGACAGTGATGCTTGGCAGTTTAACGTCATGCAGCTTGGATGGGGCAGGTTTTCTCCGCACCCCTATGACTTACATAACCAGTACCCTCTGCACCTTGATGAAGATAGGGGACATGCAATGCCATGACTGGAGGGTGTCATGAGGTGATCCCATTAGGGGTCCACGTTAGCGTGGATATGCGAAGAAGCAATAGATGTTAGCGTGCCTATGAGAAGAAGTATGAGTTGAGGCAACGCAATGTGAAACGTCACCCAAGGGACTTTGAAGTTGCTTCGTGCGAACCTAGAAGGTTGCACAGGAGAGGGAGTTTCAAAGCAAAGGGTTTTATGAGTAGAGGACTCATAGAGTTCTATTTCTCCATTCAATGGAAAGGCTTCATAAAGATGTGGTCTTCGCGAAGTGAAGGAGCCTAGCCTAGGCATAGGGAATCGGTGCATACAAGAGTTGATTCACGAAGTGGAAGGGCATTCGAGAAGCAAATCCCTACGAAGCATGGATACATCATGAAGTAAGGTCATGTGAAGAAATGTTCATCATGAGGCATAATGACTCTGCCTTAGAATTTGATTCATGTGTGCATGGGGGGTGCTTTCCAAAGTATAAAAGCTCCACGATGACCCATGTCCTTGTGAGCATATCCTTCCTTCGCGAAGGCCCGTGGACATCCCGAAAGGCATCCCTCTTGAAAGAGGGGGTGAAAACAAGGAAAATGGGAGGCACTTCACATAGAAAAAGTACCTTAAGCAGCTCATGGTTTATAGAGCAGAAAGTGCTTTGCGATTTGAGAGCTGAGAAGGTGAAAGGTCAGATTCTTCTTTCTTTGGGCATTGGGGAAGGCTGGTATTTAAAGGAAATAGGCGCCGCGAAGTAGAACTCGCTCGGTGTGAAGATAAATTCCACTCCGCGGTGGGCTCACGAATGTCAAAGGGTCTCACAGAGCATCCTGCCTCCTTGCTTCGAAGCGGTCTCGCGAACGTCAAATCGGCTTGTGGAGCATCCCGCCTCCTTGCTTCGTGGCGGGCGTGGGGCCATGGCGCTCCATGAAAGGGCTTCATGAGGAAGATTTGGAGACTTTCTTATTATACTTATCCCTTTTGATTTTTTGGTGCCAAAAAATGCCCCCCCCCCCTCGGACTTGGAGCCGAGGAGGAATCAAGGGTCAAAGTCTGAGGGTCAATCGCCAAAATTCCTCGGTCTTTCACGAAGTTGGATCACGAAGGAGGATTGACGAGTAGGAAATCGATGGGTCAGCTGGGCACGTCGTGATTATTGTCTCAGTTGGGACGCACCTTGAAGCTTTGAGGGTCATCGCCTATAAATAGAGGGGTCACTTCTCTTTTGTCTTTTCTCTCCTTCGTGATTTTGGATTTTAGCACTCTCGATTCGTGAAGCTCCGCATACTCCGTGATTGCTCTCTGCGAATTGGGATTTCATCTTCGCGGCGCATAGTGATTCTTTGAATTTGCAACTATTTTCTTCGTGACTCCACATTCGGAGGTTGAGGTAGGGCTCCGTGAATAGACTTCGTGAACGCTCTCCGCGAACGAGCTTCACGAACGAACCCAAAAATATCCCCAAACTAAAAGACTAAATTGCTCGTCAATAATCTGCCTAGGGGGTCCTTGTGGATGCTTCTCGAAGGGATGAGATGGAAAAAAGTCTGGATTTAGGAGAGCTAATTCGGAGCCACTTAGACCATGGCTCTTTGGTGGATCTACTATCCGAGATCCATAGGAACTAACCATTATGTAAGAGGTTTCCTTTGTATGGATTCGGGTTGAGGGATGAGGTCTTCATACTAGAAGGAAGTCGGGATGAACCATCTTACTGGTTTAGGAGCACGTCGTGCCATCACCGATGGTTCAGGGCGCCTGACGGCCATGCCCAGGAGGACTTCACACCCATCATTGTCAACTGCTTATACAACCACCTGAATAATGTTGACGGGAAGGAGTTACAGTCGGAGACATCTCCCCTCTTGCATCGGATGATATTGAAGACAGCTTTGGGGAACCCAGAGAAGGGGTGGTCTGAGGAGTGGGACCTGCGCCTCGGCAGAAACTTCACAGATGATTAGGCATGGGCCTACTGGGTAGGAACCTCGTGTGAGGAGTTTGGGGCGAAGATGAGAAGAGTGGGCATGTATGAGTAAGCTTGGGCCTCCCAGTTTCACATCTACCAGCCTAAGCAGCTGATGCCGGATCTGTTGAGAAGGTGGTCATCAAGTAGCAACACATTCCATTTTCACCAAAGGGAAGTCGACATAAGCTTGTGGGACGTCCACCAGATCTCAGGAGTCCCGATACTGGGGGATATGTATGATGAATTCCTCCCCCTCACGAGTTCATGGGAGGACCCAGAGAAACTTCCGTCACTGGAGATGGCTTTGATGGAGCTTGTGCCGAGAGAGGACAAGGAGTCAGTGAGGGACGTCCATTTTAGGCAGTGGTTCAAATAGTTCCTGAACTTTCTGAAGGACAGACAGTTTCTGGTGAGGCCTCGAACTTTCCTTAAGGGGGCCCGGAGTAAGGAGAACTCATACTGGAAACTTTTGGAGGACATCCAGTGGAAGAAGTGGGGATTTAGTTTCATCACCGAACAACAACCGATAGTCAGGCTAGAAGCATTCATCGCTGCTCTCATCTGTGGTTGGATCCTACCAATGAGGGACACCAACATGGGAGTGCAACCAAGCACATTTATTATGGCGTCTGTGTTGGAGATAGGAGGGCGGGTCAACCTCAGGATCCTGATGCTTTCCAATCTGTATAAGATGTTGTGGCATATCAGCGAGGGGAAGAGGCCATAGATAATATGTGGTCCATTCCACCTTCTGTATGGGTGAATAGAGGAACACGTCAAAGGGGTTTACGAATACCCAAAGCCCATTTCCCTTCCAGAATCAAACATTCTCCCATCTATCCTAAACGCTTCCGAGATCTTTCTAGCCAAGATGACCGCACCATAGGTTCTGAACCAAGTGTATAAGGTGGAGGAGTTCAATTTCTACCCATTTATGTTGTTGATGGGGGTATTCATTGATGATGTATGGGTAACGGAGTAGCACTGTGCCTATCTCCTGGCCTTTCGAGATGGAGTTTTGGTGGAAAGGGTGGATCGTGAGCCTCTCTGTGAGCCGTACACCCCACACTGATTTGCTCTGAAATTCCGGTGCATGCAGCGACTGGCCCCGCATGTCTATCTGGGGGTGTGCTATGAGGAACTCCCGTGTCTGATGAGGCATATGTGGCTCATGTTCACATAGGAAGACGGGAATATGCAGAAGCAGCTACCTCTGCCAACTGTTGTCATCGGGTTAATGAAGGAATATGACTAGAGTTGGGAGGTAGCCTTCCCGGGGGAAATGTTGAAGCGACCAACCATTCGAGTTGATGATGGCATGCCTCCCAAACCTCGGGGTCATGGTCGGAAGGTGGTAGGGGAATCTCGTGGTGGCGGGGCTACTGTAGCGGTGGGGCCTGTACCAGTTGAGGGAGAGACAGTAGTAGCAACGGACCTGGTGGTCTCAAAAGAGCAGAGCTATCCTAAGGGGAGGCCACCTAGAGGGTTCCGTAGAATATCCACTCTGGCTCCCGGGAAGCGGCTACGCCACATTGATATGCCAGAGAATGTTGTCTTCCCGGAGGCTTGGGACATCTGGGAAGTTAACCAGCAATTCCTCAACCCACTGGATATGTGGAAATATCTGAACCATTTTGGGATAGACTTTTCGGGGATTGGCCCTATCAGGTCCGTCTTTGTAGTATCTAATGTGGCTGTGTTTTCACACACTTTGCCACATTCTTTTTATATTTTTGTTGAGTTTTTTATTCCAAAATTATTGTTTTTAGTAAATATTTGGTAATTACTGTGTTTTTGTACTTTTCTGTGTAAAATAGTCTATTTTTAGTTTAAAACATGTGTTTTAATGTACATTAGTGTCATTTTAAATAAGTCTTAAATTAACTTAGTCATGCGAATTAGGCATTTATTTATTTATTCTTTTATTTTTATTCTAGTTAGTTTATTAATTCATTTATTAAATTAATTAATGCTTTATTCTTTAAATTGTAAATAAACAAATCTTTTTGGTTTTTAGTCTTTTAATAATTTAATTAGTTTTAGCAATTTATTTTTATTTGTTTAATATCTTTATTCTTTAATTTAATTAATTCTTTAATTAATTGGTTAATTAATTTAAGCAAGTAATTTTAAATATTTTAATTTGTTCTTTAATTATGTCTGTTTATAAATTTTAACCCAAATTAATTCAATTGTTTAAATAAAGTTCCATTATTTTTATTTTACTTAACATTGTGTTTTTTAATTTTATTCAATTTAATTTATTAATTTATTAATTTATTATTATTATTTATTTATTTAATTTTCTTTGTTGTTTTTGTCACAGGTGTTGCAGTCGCACGGTCTGACCCGTAGCGGTGACCTTGCTACCGATACACATCCCTCACCGCTACACCCTTGCTACCGATACACAAAAACCTCACCGTTAACCAACCTGCATAGTCCACCATTACACTGCACCTCACCGCTTCCCATTTTTTATAGCCTCACCGATACAGCCTACCTCACCGTCATACTCAACCTCACCGTTACCCATTTTTTCTCAAATCCTTACTATTACACTACACCTCACCGTTCCATTTTTTCTCACCGTTACTAAGTCTACCGTTATACCCAATCTACCAATACACTATTCAAGCTACCGATACACCCAATACCTCATTGTTACCTTATTTCCATCCTCACCGTTACCACACCCCTCTACCGGTAGCCCAACCTACCGTTACCGCATTACCTCACGGATACCTCTCCCCCTCTCAATCATCACCGATACTAAATTCATCCACCACCGTCCACCTCTCCTGCTCTTCGCGAGTCAGCCGAAGCCAGACCCCTTCCACACCTGCTTTGCCTCTACATACTCTCTGTCTGCACCGCCACACCCGATCTTCAGCCTCGCTTCACGACCAGAACCCCTGCTGGAACCCCCTCTTCCATCAACCGCATCTTCACAGCAACAACATACAAACCAACATATGCAACCAAATTCACTCTCAACAGATAACAAATTCACAAAGCAGCAAACAAACCAATTTCTGACGAATCACTGAATTTCAAGAACTTCTCAAGTGAACAAATTAATTTCAGAACTAAACATCCAAACCCCAACACTTGTCGCGGCATGAATCTGCATCACCCGAAGATGCCGGCTCATCTCGCCACACCCGGTCTGACCCTCGCAACCACGCCGCACAGCACTGGCGCCGCCATCCCCAACCCGAAGCCGTTGCGCCTGCTTCACACACTGCCAGACCACCACCACGCGCCGAAGCCCCCCATCCGCCTCTTCTTCTCCCTGCGCCGAGATAGCCCCTGCCTTTTTCCTCTCCGCACCGCAGACCTGTCGGCGCCACTTCCCCCTACTGCTCGGACCTCGCCGCTAGCCGTGGCCGAATCTCCCCACTGATCCGGCACCGCCTGGAGCCGTCGTGCCACCTGAAACCCATGTCGTGCCTCCTCTTTCCAGTCGTGACTCCATCACCTTGAACCGCCATCTCCCCGGAGCCTCTACACCGTGCCGCCGCCTGCCTGCCACCACTACCCCCTGCTTTTCCCCTCTCCTCTGCACCGAACCCCCTGTTTTCCCCCTTTTCCCTTCCACGCCAAACCCTTCTCCCCCCTTTTTTTTCTCTATTCTGTTTTCTTTTCTTTTTATATATAATAATATATAATAACATTCATATGATATATATTTTATATATTAGCATATACATAATATAACTATTACATTATATAATATAACACAATATATTATATATATATATATATTAAATACTACACTATAATAATTATAGTTATATTAATAATATTATATAAGCTTATATATAATAGTATATCATATTAATAAATATAATTACATATAATAATTGTAATAGGTTTATTGTTAAAAGTATTAAAACTTATATATATAGTGTTAATATTTCATAATAATGTTATCATAATAATAATAATAATTATAGTTGCATACTTTAGTATTAATATTAAGTATTATATATATATAAGTATTTTTATTTTAAGTAATAATATCAATATATAGTATATAATAGTTTCATTATATTTTTATTTGACTCACGTGTATATTTTACTGTTTCGTTACAGGGGGGAAGGGCAGGATGCACTTACATGGAGTTCACTCGGGAGCGGGCGACGTACACATAAAAGCACGCCCCGTGGATTGGCTGTGTCCAGGGAAGAAATTGACTCGCCGCGCGTGCATTATTTTTCATTCAGTTAGGAGCAATTGCTTCGGTGACAAGCGCGGGAGGAGCAGCATAGTGAAGGAGCCACGTGGAGGCCAGGGAACACTTCAGATGATATTCCAGAGGCTTCAGTTGGGTGATGAATGTACAAGAGGCGGGAGAGGTAGAGGGGCATCGAACTAAGCAGGAGCGGAGGACATCAAGAGAGACGGAAGCAGCAGGTATTTTATTGAGAGAAGAACACAAGGAGGAGAGCAGGAGAACCTAACCATCTTCCTCGGAGCATATTGAAGTACAAGAACAGAGCATTTCACACCTCGATTTCCAGGGTGGGACATCGAGCGGAGTTCTAACATTGCGTCCATCATCAAGCGGAAGGATTTAGAGTTTCCAAAAGCTCGAGCAGGGATACGAACATTATTATTTGTCTTGTGCTCTGTTTTTTCTGCAATTGAATTTAACATGAACTACATTGATTCTTATTACACTGTTGCATTAAAACCAACCATGATTTTCAGCTAATTCCCTTTGGGGAGAATAAGCTGGTTGATTCGATCTGTTTAATCTCATTCATGCACTGCATCCTTGCTCTGGATTATCTCTCTCACTTTTTACAGATTCTTATTTTCAAAACAACAAGATCGAGTGAAAACCTACCTTGTTTTCACTTTAATTAAAACTGTTTCAATCAAAGTAATTCACTGACAAGTGAATTACTCTCGAAAGAGAGAGACACACCGAACTTAATTGAAAAGTTGAGCTTGGTGACTTCTGACTTTTTTTCACCATTGGTTGGAATGACTCTTACAGTCAAAGGACTGTAAGAGCTATTCCATCCCAAGATGACCAGACGACAACTCCGGCCGGTTACCCTTATTCAGATCCATGTTCTTCAATTGCAGTGCATGAATAGGGTTAAGCAACATGAAATCGACCAGTGGACTTCCCCTCTTCTTCATCTATTGGTTGTTTGCACCATAATTTTGTTTCTCTGTTTCTATCTACTCACTTTGTGTTCACCATTTCACCCCTTCCTCTTAGCACACTAAACCTGTTTCACTCCACTTCACCACCACCACTTGTCTTTGCTCGATTTTTTCATGTGTGTTTTTGTTTAGTTATTTTTTTAGAACACCAAACACAACAACAGGCCTCCATGTGGTTCGACCCTGTCTTGCCACTGTCCTAAGTAGTAAGTAGGTATAAATTTTAATTTGTCGCATATGCCCAATGACGCGCGAGCGTGAAAATTTTGGCGTCGTTGCCGGGGAGTCTAGTTGTAATAAAAAAACAAACAAAAAATCACAAAAAAAATCATAAAAATAAAATCAAGAAAATCACTTAAAAAACTGCAAAAAGAAAATTAAAATTCAAAAAAATATTTGTGAACCTGATGCATACAAACCAGGTCTAAGCTTGAACACTTAGTACCTAGTAATCCTGAGATCGATAAGCACCTCAAAGAAGTTAAAACGAACAATGACAAGCTCAAAATGGAAGAAAACAGAAATGAAAACATGAACAATCCAATTCTTGAGAATGTGAACCAACATGGAATGATGAATCAACCTAGGAATGAGATAGCTGAGAGACACAGTCTGGGAGAGTTCTTACTACCGTCAGTGTCTAGCAACCCTTCATGTATTAGACTCTCTCCTAGGTCTAGGAATTATGAGATCAATCAATCCATGCTTAGTCATATGCCTACCTTCAATGGAATTCCTAGTGAAGACTCTCTTGACTTCATTAGAGCCTTCTATTGTAGTGTCCAGCAGCTGCCACTTAGGGGTCTCACTGAGGAAGAGCTTAAATTGAGAGTGTTCCCTTTCTGACTCAAGGGCAATGCTATGTCTTGGTTCCAACAGTTAGAGGAAGAGATCTTTTTCACATGGGATCAAGTGTACAATGCCTTTACTATGAAATTCTATCCAAGGAGGTTAACATATGAGATTAGGCATAAAATCACTGGATTCCTTCAGGATGAAAAAGAACTGTTTCATGAAGCCTGGGATAGGTTTAGAGGGTTGCTCAGGCAGTGTACAAACCATCAATGTACACCTCAATTCCTCATGGACACATTTTACAATAGTCTTACCCCTTACCACCAAACTTTGGTGGATCAGTCTTCTGGAGGAGACTTTAGTGATAGGACTGCTGAGGAACTCAAACAGATCTTTAACACATTAGCTCAGAATTCTCAGCACAAATGTTCTAGGAGGAGAACCATTGTTAGAAAAGAAACTGCCCCTGCTCCTCAAGCTGAATCCCAAGCTGTTGGGTTCTTTAATGAGAACCCACATCAAATTATTAAGGAGCAGTGTCACCACTGTGGCATGTATGACCATTCTCAAACATGCTGTCCAAATTTTGATATGCCTGTCCAGCCTCATGAGAGTTCCAGCTTTACTGGCTATGGACCTCGGATGCAGCCTAGGGATGATCCTTTTTCCAACACCTACAATAATGGGTATAGGAACCATCTGAACCTGTCATGGAGGGAGTAGGGAGTCCTCCGACCTTCTACTCCTCCTGGATTCTAGCAGCCTCCTAGGCAGCAATTCCAACCCAAATCCCAACCAAAGGCTGAGTCATCCAACTCAAAAGATGAGGTGAGAGATATGTTCCATCAGTTGATAGGGAGGTTTGATGAAAAAAAGACCAAAAATGATTTTGATAAAGTTCAAATGGATGCTAGAATGCAGAACTTGGAAATTCAAATGGGGCAGTTGGCTAGGGATGCTAGCAATAGAGAAAAGGGTAGGCTGCTCAGGACCACTGAAGCCAATCCTAGGGATAATGCCATGGCTGTGACCACCAGAAGTGGTCTCCAAACCCACCAAGAGACTAGGAAAGAACCCCAAAATGCTGGAAATGAGAAACTAGATGAAACTATAAACTTAAATCTGAAAGAACCTGAATCTGGAAAACTGGACAGCACCACTGGAATCTCTCCACTTCCTACTATTCCAACTCAAAAACCCAAATAAAATGGCTTAAAAAACAAATACATTAAGGGGAATAAAATTATTGAAGAAGAAGCTATAGAGATGCCTCCAATTTTGAGGAATTTTTCCCCTGCAATCCCCTTCCCTCAAAGAATAAAGAAACCAATTCATGATTCTGAACTGTTGAAATTTTTGAAAGTGGTTAAAAAGCTGAACGTTGATATCCCATTCTTGGAAGCACTAATTCAAAGCCCATCATATCTGAAATCACTCAAGAAAATCTGTTCAAACAAAAAGACTTTGGAATAATTTTCCACCTATAGCTTAACAGAGGAGTGTAGTGCGGTCTTACAGAATAGGATACCTCCTAAGCTTCAAGATCCTGGAAGCTTTTTCATCCCTTGCACATTTGGGGATAGAGGTGGTAAGTTCAATTGCTTGTGTGATATGGGTGCTAGTATTAATCTGATTCCACTGTCACTTTTCCAGCACCTGAGATTAGGTGTTCCCCAACCCACCACTGTTATGTTACAGCTTGCTGATAGGTCTATCACTCATCCAGTGGGTAGGGTCGATGATCTGTTAGTGGGAGTAGGCAAATTCTTTTTGCCTGCTGAATTTCTTATCCTTGACATGGAGTGTGACCAGGAGGTTCCTATCATTCTTGGTAGGCCCTTCTTGGCCATAGGGGGAGCTGTGATAGATGTGTCTAAGGGGAAACTGATTTTCAATTTGGGTGAACAGAAAGAAGAATTCAATGTTTTTAAGAAAATCCAAGAACCCACCCACCCAATTTTTCCAAGAGATGAGATGTCATTTGTTGAGAGTAGTGTTGATAAGGAGGAAGAAGAGTTTCTGAGAATGATAGCTGAAATCAATAGTGAACCTGAAGTCCCTGCTGCCTCTTGCATGGGGATCAGCTCAGGTAAGGAGAGAGAATTTGTTGATGAGTATGAGGGTGATTTTTTGGAGAACCTATATGAGTTTGTTTTGGAGCATATTCTTACCCCGAGAGAGGAGTCTGAGTCTATGGAGATATCTTTTGGAACCTCTTGCACTGAAGAAAAAGCCTTTTCTACTACCTTCTTTAAGAGGCAGCCTGAAGAACTTGGGCCACCCAGGCCCAAGTGTCTTCCCTCAATCCATTCACCACCCACCCTTGAACTTAAGCCCCTCCCTTCCCATATCAAATATGACTTTCTAGGAGACAATTCCACCCTTCCTGTGATCATTTAATCCAACCTGGAACTGGGTCAAGAGCAAAATCTGCTTACAGTTTTGAGGAAGTACAAGACTGTCATTGGCTGGTCAATTGCTGACATCAAAGGGATAATTCCAGCCTTCTGTATGAATAAAATTCCAATGGAACATGAGTGTAAACCCAGAGTAGAAGCCCAAATAAGTATCAACCCCAACATGAAGGAAGTAGTGAGAGAAGAAGTGATTAGGTTGTTGGATGCTGGAATAATCTTTCCAATTTCTAATAGCCCCTGGGTCAGTCCTGTCCAGGTGGTTCCCAAAAAGAGTGGAGTGACAGTGGTCACTAATGAGAAGAATGAGAAAATACAGACAAGAGCAGTGAACAAATGGAGAGTTTGTATAGACTACAGGAAATTGAATGCTGCCACAAGAAAGGATCACTTCCCTATGCCATTTTTGGATCAAATTTTAGAGAGGTTGGCAAGCAATGAATTTTTCTATTTTCTTGACGGCTACTCTGGTTACAACCAGATTTCCATTGCACCTGAGGACCAAGAGAAAACCACCTTCACCTGTCCATTTGGGACATTTGCCTACTAGAGGATTCCCTTTGGCTTGTGTGGTGCTCCTGCCACTTTTCAGAGATGTATTATGGAAATTTTTTCAGACATGATTGAGAGGATAATTGAAGTGTTCATGGATGATTTTTCTGTTGTGGGAGATAACTTTGAGAACTGTCTGAAAAACCTAGAAATGGTGTTAGAAAGGTGCCAAGAGACCAACTTAGTCTTAAACTGGGAAAAGTGCCAATTCATGGCCACCGAAGGCATAGTTTTGGGACATAAGGTTTCTAAGAAGGGGTTGGAGGCCGATAATGCTAAAATAGAGGTCATTCAAAAGTTGTCCCCACCTGAAAATGTCAAAGGAATTAGATGTTTTTTGGGTCATGATGGGTTCTATAGGAGGTTCATTAAGGATTTTTCTAAGATTACTAGACCCCTATGCTCCCTGCTGGTTAAGGACACACCCTTTGTCTTCGATGAGACATGTCTGGAGGCCTTTAATATGCTCAAGGAGAAGTTGAATACTTCACCTGTAATCACTTCTCCTAACTGGAAGCTTCCATTTTAGGTTATGTGTGATGCTATTGATTTCGCAGTAGGAGCTGTGTTAGGACAGAGGAAGGACAGAAAGATACATGTTATTTACTATGCAAGCAAGCTGCTAGATGATGCCCAGAAGAATTATTCTACCACTGAAAAGGAGTTAGCTATTGTGATGTTTTCTTTGGAAAAGTTCATGAAATACTTAATAGGATCAAGGATCATAGTTTTCATAGATCATTCAGCCCTTAAGTACTTGCTGGCTAAAATGGACTCAAAGCCCCGACTCATGAGGTGGACCTTGCAGTTACAGGAGTTTGATTTAGTGATTAAGGATAAGAAAGGGGCTGAGAATTTAGTTTCAGATCATTTGTCCAGATTGCCCAATTCCCCAAGTAAGGAACCAAAATAGATCAATACTTCTTTCCCTAATGAACAAATGTTTGCTACTTCTATGCAGCAGTCTACTTGGTTTGCAGACTATGCCAACTTTCTGGCAGCTGGAGTCATGCCCAAGGAACTCTCACACAACCAAAGTAAGCGGTTTATATCTGAACTAAAATACTATTTTTGGGATGACCCTATTCTCTTTAGGAGGTGTTCTAATGGGATTCTAAGAAGATGTGTGGTTGATGATGAGATTTTTCCCTTACTTGAGATCTTCCACTCATCACCTTGGGGTGGCCACCATGGAGGTGAAAGGACTGCTCAAAAGGTCCTACATGATGGTTTCTACTGGCCAACACTATTTAAGGATGCTAGAAGTCTGGTTATTGGCTGTGCAAAATGTCAAATGTTGGGAAATGTTGGAAGAAGTCAGAAATTACCTCAAAAAGGTATTCTGGAAGTTGAAATCTTTGATGTGTGGGGCTTGGACTTCATGGGACCATTTCCATCCTCTTATGGGAATGAATACATTTTGGTTGTTGTGGACTACGTGTCCAAGTGGGTTGAGGTAGTAGCTCTTCCCGACAATTCAGCTGCTAGTGTAGTGAAATTCATTAATAAAAACATATTTTCCAGATTTGGTGTGCCTCGATCTTTCATAACTGATAATGGAACTCACTTCAAGAATTATAAGTTCAAAGGTTTTATGGAGAAGTATGGGTGCTCCCATAGAACAAGCACCACTTACCACCCACAATCCAGTGGGCAAGAGGAAGTTTCAAATAGAGAGCTCAAACAAATTTTAGAGAAAACAGTGTCTAGCTCTAGGAAAGACTGGTCAAGGAAGTTGGATGAGGACCTTTGGGCCTACAGAACTTCTTATAAAACACCTATAGGGATGTCACCATATAGGCTCCTTTTTGGGAAAGCATGTCATCTACCTATTGAGTTACAACAGAGATCTTATTGGGCAGTGAAGGCTCTTAACTTTGATTTTAAGTATGCTGGAGAGAGGAGGTTGCTAGAGCTGAGTGAGTTGGAAGAGATCCGAAGAGAGTCTTATGAGAATGCTGAAATTTATAAAGAAAGAACAAAGGATTTTCATGACTCAATCATTCAAAATAGGAATTTCAAGGTTGGTGAGAGGGTCCTGTTTTTCAATTCAATATTGAAGCTGTTTCCAGGGAAGTTGAAGTCCAAGTGGTCAGGACCCTTTACCATTGTTAGAGTTCTGGTTAATGGAGCTGTTGAGCTAGTTGGAGATGAGAATAGACCCTTATTATTCAATGGTCAAAGAATAAAGCACTTCTTTGAAGGGCAGCCAAAGGACTTGGCTGCTATATCTCTGTTGGAAGAATGAGCTGATTCGAGTCTAACTGAGGACTATAAACTCAGTGTTTCATGGGAACTAACCCATGGTTGCTTAGTAGTTTCTCTTTTATTTTATGTATTTCAATAAAGTTCATCCCTGCTGCTTGTTATCTGTTTCAATTGCTTGACTGATGATGGTGCCTCATGATCTGTTGTTGTGTTATACAGAGTTGCTGCTGCCAGAAACTTGGCTAGAAACCCCAAGGGAGAAATCCACTGCATCATATGGATAACATTTCTCTCTACTCACTCTCTTGGGTTACTTTTCTTGAACTGTAAACTCTGAAATATTATTCTACTTATTTTAACTTACAGGTTCTGAAGAGGAATAACAACCCAGTGATGCTGGTGAGGATCTGTAGATAAAATCCACTGCTAAAGCTCCAATAATTCAGGGAAGTGTTGTTCTCCCTTTTTCATTTTCAATTAATTACTTACTATCTGCTGTGAACTAAGTGTGGGGGACTTCCTCCCAATCTGTGAGTAATGACTGAATTTTCTTACTTGGGTGTTAGCTGCTAATATCTACTTAGTTGAGAATGTACTTGAGTTGATTTTTTGAAACATTATTGCACCCATTATTATTATTCTCATTATGCTGATGTTGCACATCATTGTTAAACATGCTAATTTTTGAAGTAAATTATTAAAATATTTTGTCTGCTCAAAATGATTCAAAGCATGTACATTTTAGGAACAGAAATACACTTGGTTGCTGGTGACGATTGGTGGGGACGGGTTCTTCTGTTTTTATTTTGTTTTTGTTTTTATTTTCTTTCACTCTTTGTGTGGCAAAGAAAATTTTTGAACTTCATTGATACCCCTCCATTTCCTTTTTCTGCTAAAACGTCTATCTATTTTGAACTTTAACTGTCTCCCACATTGAGATTCAATATTGGGGACAATTTTGGGTTTTAAGTGTGGGAGATTTTAGAGGGGTCATTCTAGTGTCATGTCGAATTCCCCCTTCTTTAACCCAAGTTTGTGTTTTTTTTTAAAAAATGGTCAAAAAATTTCAAAAAAATGGTTCAAAATTCCTTCAAAATTTTTCAAATTCTTTCATCATATGATGGTCATTGGATGTTCACCGGTACTTAAATTATCTCTTGTTTAGTGAATAATGGTTTGCTGGATGTTGAGAGTAGCACTGAGTCAGAAATTGTAAAGTATGAATGATTGCTGAGTGCAATTGTTCACTGTCACTATGGATCTGTCCATTTAGGAACTTAGGATGAGAGTATGACAGGATAGGTTCTATGGAGTAAGGATCATGGCTTAGGGTAACTTGTTGTTCTTACTGGAACCTAGGGGACTCACATTTTTTTTTAATATAATATTCAATCACTTTAGGAAGTCAACTTGATTGATTATTAATTAAGTCATTTGTAACTGGAGTAAAATGGGCAAATGGGATCCCATGGTGAGTATCTGAGACAAGGTGCATTGGGTGCGTTTCTGTGAATGAATAAAGCCAATTTCAATCTTAATAAGTGTTATGTACAGTGCTCTGCACATGGAATATGGCTGGGAGAAAGTAAAATAAAGTGCCCTTTTAAAAAATGAACTCATTAAGGTGAGGGGAATTTTGAACCCAGATGAAGAAGGGAGAAATTAACTTGGTTAATTTTCATTTGAGTTGAATCAATAAACTGATCAATTTAATGGACTTTAATTCTTAGAACCTGGGAGAAGGTGAGAATAGAAGGTGCCCTTGGTTAAGTTTTTGAGTTCCACTTCTTCTAACCTGTCAACACTACTTGAATCAGTACTTGAATTAGAAGGTGAAGTAGGATGGTTAATTATTACTCATAGGAGGCATGAAATACTTGAAAGTATATGAATTTGTGAGGCTTTTAACTTACAGTGAGTATTTGAAGCTAGGAAGGACATCATTTTTTAATACCTTTGAAAAACCTGACTCATTGTTTGGTCCAGTTCATCTGGATTTTTAAGGTCAATCATGCACTTTTTGAGATGAAATTCACAAATCATAGTTCTGTTTTAAAGTCAAAGGCATGTACTTGTTTTAGGACAAACAAGGCTTTAAGTGTGGGGGAGTTTGATGTGGCGGGGTTTTTACACACTTTTCCACATTCTTTTTATATTTTTATTGAGTTTTTTATTCCAAAATGATTGTTTTTAGTAAATATTTGGTAATTACTGTGTTTTTGTACTTTTCTATGTAAAATAATTTGTTTTTAGTTTAAAACATGTGTTTTAATGTACATTAGTGTCATTTTAAATAATTCTTAAATTAACTTAGTCGTGCGAATTAGGAATTTATTTATTTATTCTTTTATTTTTATTCTAGTTAGTTTATTAATTCATTTATTAAATTAATTAATGCTTTATTATTTAAATTGTAAATAAACAACTCTTTTTTGGTTTTTAGTCTTTTAATAATTTAATTAGTTTTAGAAATTTAATTTTATTCGTTTAATATTTTTATTCTTTAATTTAATTAATTCTTTAATTAATTGGTTAATTAATTTAAGCAAGTAATTGTAAATATTTTAATTTGTTCTTTAATTATTTCTATTTATAAATTTTAACCCAAATTAATTCAATTGTTTAAATAAAGTTCCATAATTTTTATTTTACTTAACATTGTGTTTTTTAATTTTATTCTATTTAATTTATTATTTTTTTATTATTTTTTATTTATTTAATTTTCTTTGTTGTTTTTGTCGCAGGTGTTGCAGTCGCACGGTCCGACCCGTAGCGGTGACCTTGCTACCGATACACATCCCTCACCGCTACACCCTTGCTATCGATACACAAAAACCTCACTGTTACCCAACCTGCACAGTCCACCGTTACACTGCACCTCACCGCTTCCCATTTTTTATAGCCTCACCGATACAGCCTACCTCACCGTTATACTCAACCTCACTGTTACCCAATTTTTCTCAAATCCTCACAGTTACACTACACCTCACTGTTCCATTTTTTCTCACCGTTACTAAGTCTACCGTTATACCCAGTCTACTAATACACTATTCCAGCTACCAATACACCCAATACCTCACTGTTACCTTATTTCCATCCTCACAGTTACCACACCCCTCTACCGGTAGCCCAACCTACCATTACCGCATTACCTCACCGATACCTCTCCCAGTTTCACATCTACCAGCCTAAGCAGCTGATGCCGGAGCTGTTGAGAAGGTGGTCATCAAGTAGCAACACATTCCATTTTCACCACAGGGAAGTCGGAATAAGCTTGTGGGACGTCCACCAGATCTCAGGAGTCCCGATACTGGGGGCTACGTATGATGAATTCCTCCCCCTCATGAGTTCATGGGAGGACCCAGAGAAAATTACGCCGCTGGCGATGGCTTTTATGGAGCTTGTGCCGGGAGAGGACAAGGAGTCAGTGAGGGACGTCCATTTTAGGCAGTGGTTCAAATAGTTCCTGAACTTTCTGAAGGACAGACAGTTTCTGGTGAGGCCTCGAACTTTTCTTTAAGGGGGCCCGGAGTAAGGAGAACTCATACTGGAAACTTTTGGAGGACATCCAGTGGAAGAAGTGGGGATTTAGTGTCATCGCCGAACAACAACCGATAGTCAGGCTAGCAGCATTCATCGCTGCTCTCATCTGTGGTTGGATCCTACCAGTGAGGGACACCAACATGGGAGTGCAACCAAGCACATTTATAATGGCGTCTGTGTTGGAGATAAGAGGGCGGGTCAACCTCGGGATCCTGATTCTTTCCAATCTGTATAAGATGTTGTGGCATACCAGCGAGGGGAAGAGGTCGTAGAGAATATGTGGTCCATTCCACCTTCTGTATGGGTGAATAGAGGAACACGTCAGAGGGGTTTATGAATACCCAAAGCCCATTTCCCTTCCAGAATCAAACATTCGCCCATCTATCCTAAATGCTTCCGGGAGATTTCCAGCCAAGATGACCGCACCATAGGTTCTGAACCAAGTGTGTAAGGTGGAGGAGTTCAATTTCCACCCATTTCTGTTGCCGGTGGGGGTATTCATTGATTATTTATGGGTAAAGGAGTAGCATTGTGCCTATCTCCTAGCCTTTCGAGATGGAGTTTTGGTGGAAAGGGTGGATCGTGAGCCTCTCTGCGAGTCGTACACCCCACACTGATTTGCTCTGAAATTCCGGTGCATGCAGCGACTGGCCCCGCATGTCTATCTGGGGGTGTGCTATGAGGAACTCCCGTGTGTGATGAGGAATATGTGGCTCATGTTCACATGGGAAGACAAGAATATGCAGAACCAGCTGCCTCTGCCGACTGTTGTCATCGGGTTAATGAAGGAATATGCCTAGAGTTGGGAGGTAGCCTACCCGGGGGAAATGTTGAAGCGACCAACCATTCGAGTTGATGATGGCATGCCTCCCAAACCTCGGGGTCAGGGTCGGAAGGTGGTAGGGGAATCTCGTGGTGGCGGGGCTACTGTAGCGGTGGGGCCTGCACCAGTTGAGGGAGAGACAGTAGTAGCAACGGACCTGGTGGTCTTAGAAGAGCAGAGTTATCCTGAGGGGAGGCCACCTAGAGGGTTCCGTAGAATATCCACTCAGGATCCAGGGAAGCGGCTACGCCACATTGATATGCCAGAGAATGTTGTCTTCCCGGAGGCCTGGGACATCTGGGAAGTTAACTAGCAATTCCTCAACCCACTGGATATGTGGCAATATTTGAACCATTTTGGGATAGATTTGTCGGGGATTGGCCCTATCAGGTCCGTCTTTGTGGTATCTGATGTGGCGGTGTTTTCACACACTTTGCCACATTCTTTTTATATTTTTATTGAGTTTTTTATTCCAAAATGATTGTTTTTAGTAAATATTTGGTAATTACTGTGTTTTGTACTTTGCTGTGTAAAATAGTCTATTTTTAGTTTAAAACATGTGTTTTAATGTACATTAGTGTCGTTTTAAATAAGTCTTAAATTAACTTAGTCGTGCGAATTAGGCATTTATTTATTTATTCTTTTATTTTTATTCTAGTTAGTTTATTAATTCATTTATTAAATTAATTAATGCTTTATTCTTTAAATTGTAAATAAACAAATCTTTTTGGTTTTTAGTCTTTTAATAATTTAATTAGTTTTAGAAATTTAATTTTATTTATTTAATATTTTTATTCTTTAATTTAATTAATTCATTAATTAATTGGTTAATTAATTTAAGCAAGTAATTTTAAATATTTTAATTTGTTCTTTAATTATGTCTGTTTATAAATTTTAACCCAAATTAATTCAATTGTTTAAATAAAGTTCCATTATTTTTATTTTACTTAACATTGTGTTTTTTAATTTTATTCTATTTAATTTATTAATTTATTATTATTTTTTATTATTTTTTATTTATTTAATTTTCTTTGTTGTTTTTGTCGCAGGTGTTTCAGTCGCACGGTCCGACCCGTAGCGGTGACCTTGCTACCGATACACATCCCTCACTGCTACACCCTTGCTACCGATACACAAAAACCTCACCGTTACCCAACCTGCACAGTCCACCGTTACACTGCACCTCACCGCTTCCCATTTTTTATAGCCTCACCGATACAGCCTACCTCACCGTTATACTCAACCTCACCGTTACCCAATTTTTCTCAAATCCTCACTGTTACACTACACCTCACCGTTCCATTTTTTCTCACCGTTACTAAGTCTACCGTTATACCCAATCTACCAATACACTATTCCAGCTACCGATACACCCAATACCTCACTGTCACCTTATTTACATCCTCACCGTTACCACACCCCTCTACCGGTAGCCCAACCTACCATTACTGCATTACCTCACGGATACCTCTCCCCCTCTCAATCCTCACCGATACTAAATTCATCCACCACCGTCCACCTCTCCTGCTCTTCACGAGTGAGCCGAAGCCAGCCCCCTTCCACACCTGCTTTGCCTCTACCTCTTCTCTGTCTGCACCGCCACACCCGATCTTCAGCCTCGTTGTACGAACAGAACCCCTGCTGAAACCCCCTCTTCCATCAATCGCATCGTCACAGCAACAACATACAAACCAACAGATGCAACCAAATTCACTCTCAACAGATAACAAATTCACAAAGCAGCAAACAAACCAATTTCCAACGAATCACTGAATTTCAAGAACTTCTCAAGTGAACAAATTAATTTCAGAACTAAAAATACAAACCCCAACCCTTGCCTCAGCATGAATCTGCATCACCCGAAGATGTCGGCTCATCTTGCCACACCCGGTCTGAGCCTCGCAACCACGCCGCACAGCGCTGGCGCCGCCATCCCCAACCCGAAGCTGATGTGCCTGCTTCACACACTGCCAGACCACCGCCACGCGCCGAAGCCCCCCATCCGCCTCTTCTTCTCCCTGCGCCGAGATAGCCCCTGCCTTTTTCCTCTCCGCACCGCAGACCTGTCGGCGCCACTTCCCCCTGCTGCTCAGACCTCGCCGCTAGACGCGGTTGAATCTCCCCACTGAGTCGGCACCTCCCGGAACCGCTGTGCCACCTGAAACCCACGTCGTGCCTCCTCTTTCCAACCGTGACTCCAGCACCTCGAACCGCCATCTCCTCGGAGCCTCTGCATCGCGCCGCCGCCTACCTGCCACCACTACCCCCTGCTTTTCCCCTCTCCTCCGCACCGAACCCCCTGCTTTCCCCCTTTTCACTTCCACGCCAAACCCTTCTCCCCCCTTTTTTTCTCTATTCTGTTTTCTTTTCTTTTTATATATAATAATATATAATAACATTCATATGATATATATTTTATATATTATCATATACATAATATAACTATTACATTATATAATATAACACAATATATTATATATATATTAAATACTACACTATAATAATTATAGTTATATTAATAATATTATATAAGCTTATATATAATAGTATATCATATTAATAAATATAATTACATATAATAATTGTAATAGGTCTATTGTTAAAAGTATTAAAACTTATATATATATTGTTAATATTTCATAATAATGTTATCATAATAATAATAATTATTATAGTTGCATAATTTAGTATTAATATTAAGTATTATATATATATATAAGTATTTTTATTTTAAGTAATAATATCAATATATAGTATATAATAGTTTCATTATATTTTTATTTGACTCACGTGTATATTTTGTTGTTTCGTTACAGGGGGGAAGGGCAGGATGCACTTACATGGAGTTCACTCGTGAGCGGGTGACGTACACATAAAAGCACACCACGTGGATTGGCTATGTCCAGGGAAGAAATTGACTCGCCGCGCGTGCATTATTTTTCATTCAGTTAGGAGAAACTGCTCCGGTGACAAGCGCGGGAGGAACAGCATAGTGAAGGAGCCACGTGGAGGATGGGGAACACTTCAGATGAGATTCTAGAGGCTTCAGTTGGGTGATGAATGCACAAGAGGCGAGAGAGGTAGAGGGGCATCGAACTAAGAAGGAGCAGAGGACATCAAGAGAGACGGAAGCAGTAGGGCTTTGATTGAGATAAGAACACAAGGAGGAGAGCAGGAGAACCTAACCATCTTCCTCGGAGCATATTGAACTACAAGAACAGAGCATTTCACACCTCTATTCCTAGGGTGGGACATCGAGCGGAGTTCCAACATTGCGTCCATCATAAAGCGGAAGGATTTAGAGTTTCCAAAAGCTCGAGCAGGGAGACGAACATTCTTATTTGTCTTGTGCTCTGTTTTTTCTGCAATTGAATTTAACATGAACTACATTGATTCTTATTACACTGTTGCATTAAAACCAACCACGATGTCCGGCTAATTCCCTTTGGGGGGAATAAGCTGGTTGATTCGATCTGTTTAATCTCATTCATGCACTGCATACTTGCTCTAGATTGTCTCTCTCACTTTTTACAGATGCTTATTTTCAAAACAATAGGATCGAGTAAAAACCGACCATGTTTGCACTTTAATTAAAATTGTTTAAATCAAAGTAATTCAATGACAAGTGAATTACTCTCGAAAGAGAGAGACACACCGAACTTAACTGACAAGTTGAGTTCGGTGACTTCTGACTTTTTTTCACCATTATTTGGAATGACTCTTATAGTCGAAGGACTGTAAGATCTATTCCATCACAAGCTGACCAGACAACAACTCCGGCCGGTTACCCTTAGTCAGATCCATATTCTTCAATTGTAGTGCATGAATAGGGTTAAGCAACATCAAATCGACCAGTGGACTTCCCCTCTTCTTCATCTATTGGTTGTTTGTACCATAATTCTGCTGCTCTGTTTCTATCTACTCACTTTGTGTTCACCATTTCACCCCTTCTTCTTAGCACACTAAACCTGTTTCACTCCACTTCACCACCACCACTTGTCTTTTCTCGATTTTTGAATGTGTGTTTTTGTTTAGTTATTTTTTTTAGAACACCAAACACAACAACAGGCCTCCCTGTGGTGCGACCCTGTCTTGCCACTGTCCTAAGTAGTAAGTAGGTATAAATTTTAATTTGTCGCCCGTGCCCAACGACGCGCGAGCGTGCAATATCCCAGGCGGAGACGAAGAAATAACTGACAGAGCTGGAGGACTTTGTGGAATCCTGAGGTACCATGCCTCCGATGATGGATCAAGTCAAGGTGTTTCTTGATCGCACCACTCCCCTGCAGTTGTCGGCTGCTGACTTAAGGGAGAGGTTCCCTCTGTCAGAAGAATCAGATGAATCTTCATGGGGAGACAAAGCTGGGAGAGGGAGCCCATTGAAGGAGGGTGAAGTCGGGGACCAAGACTCAGATCTTGAAGAGTTCGCTGAGGCCCTTGAGGTAAAGATTCCAAACCCCTTCTTTAGGTCCCACTTTCAGGTCATTCTAGACTCCTTGGTAACATCTAAATTTTGCAAGATGGCCTTGTGTACAGAGCTCGTTCTCACGCTTCAATATTTATAGATGCGGGACCTTCGGAGTCCATGCCTGATGCCAGAAGGATCAGCATGTCTGGCAGGGCCGGAATACCAGAAGTGGCTCCCAAATCTTCAGACCTTCAAAAAATATATAGAGGTCCATGCTTTGGGGTCTTGATGACATCAACCCAAGAACGAGACCAAGAATATGATATCTGTAAGTCTCCTCTACCAAATTAATGATTGTCATCCATCAATCATGTTAACTGAAGTGGGTGATTCCTTTTGGGTACGTACAGTCCTCCAAATGGCATGGGTTGCCTTGGCGAGGTTGTTTGGTACCCTTGGTAGCACCTTTCCATGGGGAATGCCAGTGACTATGAAGGTGGAGGTCCAGATTGATCGAACAGTGGTGCTCCCGATCACCAGTGGGACAGTCAGGGAGGCTGAGCCTGAGATCATCGAGGTGGGGTTCAACGATGAGGATCAGTCGGACAGCCTAAGTCCTGTCATGCCTAATCAAACACCAGATGCAGACCTGGCTGATGAGTTCCTGGGGGCATTCTCTGCATATGTGCCTGACAACCACGCTGACTGGGACAAGACGACCTCTGATGAAGAGAAAAGCATAATAGTCTGACGCCGATCATGGAAGTGGATCAAGCACTTCATTGATGACACCCCCCAAGCACTATGGATGGATGAGATGGATAGGCTTCACTCGCAACTACATGAAATGTGTGTTGGGGGATTGGATGCCCAACGTCCTCACATGATCATCCGAGATCTTATGGCCGGAATATTTGGGATCATGACTGTGTCCTTGGTGTGGGTTGGAAGCGAAGGAAATTGGTGAACATCGAGAGGCTCTAGGAGGCTGAAGATGAGGTCCAGTAGCTACAGAGTCAGGCGGATGAGCACTCAGCCTCCATCAACACGCAATATGAGCTAATATTGTGATTGAAGGCCTAGCTAGCAGAGGCTGAAGAGGGAATGAAGCGAGCCTCCGATGAAATGATCATCATCCGGACCGGTGTGCAGTGGGCCCTGATTGCGGCTGATGAATTTCCCTCCATCACTGCCAAGGAGGACTGGGAACTGAATAGGCAGGAGGAAATCCTGGATGCCACCAGCCAAAGGGTGACGGATCTGCTATGCTCTTTTGATGAGGTTAACCCATCCATGGGGGAAATCAACCCTTGGGTACTATAATGACTACAAACCCTCAAACGTACTTTTATGCTTTGATTATTTGATGCCTATAGCATGTACGAGTTACGTTATTTGTATTGCTTTATTGCACACCCGTGATATTCGTGGAGTGTCCAACGATCATTCCCTAAGCTCATGTGGGTCGAGCTCGATGCAAGAAACAAGGGATAACCACCTTATCACTCCATCCAAATATAGGAGTGAAAACCAAGATTTGGGCATTCGTGGGTTTCAAAAACCAACCCGGATTCCTGGGAAGAGAAGGGAGAGACCTGACTAGAGATTTGAGCTCTCAGAACAGCCAAATTATTGTTTTCCTAGTGTGATTTTGTGCACGAATGGGGTAATGCCAGGGGCGCTGGAATAAATCCGTACAGGGGGAATGGAAAGTGTGAATTACAATACCCATTATGCATAACATTATGGGGATGGTGTGACAATAAAAGATAACTATTTACCACATTCAAAACACAGTATCTATATTGTGTTAGCCTGAAATGGGGATGAAAAATGAGGGCCAACCACTGACCATGTTCGAAACATAGGGACTGACTCAAAATCTCATCGATTAGCCTTCCAGAACATTGGCCCAGGATAGTAGGCGAGCCATAGGCCGATCATCCATACTATTAGAGGGTTCTGATAGATGTGAAAGAGGGAAAGGATCCGAATAAAGGGCACGAAAAGCGTGGAGAGTGGAGTGATGGGTTGTTCGACAAGAGTCCAACACTCTTGAAATTGTACCACTGTGGTGGAAATGCATTAGGTGGATACACCGACCTGATCAGGGATCAAACATACTTCTGAATAGGACCTATATGACAAGGAAACTTTCACCTCCCAACATTTATTATGGGGCATCCCAAACTTGTTTAGGGTAAAGCTATAATTTCATGGTTCCCCAAAAGAGCTCATGTCAAGGGACCCAAAAAAGAGGGGGAAATGGGAATTACGATTCCTAGGGCTGGACCCAAAGAAAAGATGTTTGTGGGTTCCTACATATCCCATTAGAATGGGAATCAATCCAAATGTAGTTCTTGGGGCACAGTGTGGTCAGAGACCAACACTGGCAAGGAGAATTCTCTCTGGAGAGGAAACTGACGCATCCCATAGTTAACATAGGGCATCCCGATCTTGTTCAGGGTAGAACTATAGTTTAGTGTGATGCGTTGAGGAAATATGAACTCATGTAGTTTAATGTCATATGATAGGATGTGGAGTGAAAGGGTAGATCCCTGGAGGGGAGTATGTGGCGCGGTAGCTATCAACATGACATGAATGAGAACTTAGAGTCCAGATCGCACCTCGTATCCCCAGAAGAAACTCTTTAGGTCAAGGGACCAAGAGTGAGAATTAGGCTGGTCCCGACGCAAAGTGGTCAAGCGTTCCTACGTACCCCATGAGGATGGGAATAAAGCCATATGTATTTCTGAGGGTGCAGTTTAACATCATGTGGGATGAGGAAAGGCATGTGTGGAAATGGATGCACCAGTACACATCCTACCGGAACTACTAATCCCATGTGAGTTGTGCTCAATGTGGGAAACAAGAAGTAGTTATGGGACTTTCCTAGCACAGGGAGTCACACGTTAAGGATGATGGGGAATTAGATGACTGACGTCCCACTAATTCTGACCCGCCTATATAACGCACCTAGATGCACTGAAGAGTAAAGTTGAGCATGTCGTAATTCCACTTGAATATAAAGAAGTGGAAATATTTGAATCATGATACTCGAGATCTGGACCACAATGATGGAGGCATGAAGATAGGGGATAGTTGTTGACTGTGTTCAAAACACATTATCCTAATCGTGTTAGCCTTATATGGGGACAAACAGATGAGGGTTTACCGCTGACCACGTTTGAAACATGGGACCGGTCGCAAATGCCATCTGCGGTCTTTAGGGACATTGGCCCGAAACGGTAGGTGAGCCGAGGAGGCATGAGACCAGGCCATGAAGGGGGTTCCTTCAGATGTGGAAGAAGATGAGGATCCAAATGACGGGCTCATGAAGCTTGGACATGGAACAAGGGGAATGTCCCTATGAAAATTCCATACTTCGGGCTCTTTGCCTAAATGCATCTGAATACGACTATATGACGTATCAGAAAGAGGGAGTCGAGTCCCCTCCCAAGTACAAGGGTCATGGGTCCGCACACCTCCAGCTTAAGTTCCTGGGGTGGACCGTTAAGGGGGGTTTGATTTAATGGACTATGCACAGGGTGGAGAAATGGCCAAATGTGACACGCAGTTCCTATAGGTAGATCTTAGTTTTGGGTCATAGAACTCGGACCACGCTGGGAAAGGATATGGGAAGCACATGGTGCGGCTATCGAAAAACCCAACGTGAATAAGAACCTAAGAGGTACTCATCACACCACATATTCCCAGATGAGTTCGGGCCAAGGGGACAAAAATAAGGGACCGGATTTGTCAATTCCTAGGGCTAGGCCCGGAGACAAAACTGTTTGGGCGTTCATACGTATCCTATAAGGATGGGAATCAATCCATACGTAGTTCTCAGAAATGTCATGCATTTTAACGTCTTGCGGCAAGGATGCAGAGTGATCTTAGTTTCTGGTCATAGATCTCAGACCATGGATGGTAGGAAACATGGAAGACACATGGTGGGGTAATTATAAAACCCGACGTGAATGGGAACCTAGGATTCCGACCACCATGTGTTCTTTGGGGAGGTTTTAGGTTGAGGGACTGAAAAAAAATGAATATGGGCATTATCCAAAGTGTACAGGCATTCCTACGTATCCCATGAGGATGAGAATCAAGCCAAACGTAGTTATTAAGATGGCACGGTGGGATACCAGTGTCAGGTATAATAAGGTTGTGTGGGTCTATCCCTAGCACCAAAATAAGTGGTATTTGATATATCTTGTTTGTCCTTTAGGATGAATGAGTGTTTTTTTTTGTGAAGCGATGGACCTGGGATGGAAGTTCTAGGTATCTCCACAAGAATCAAGCCATATACAGGCATTGAAAGATGGTATGGCGTGTGACCGATACCAAACATGATGTCCACTCGGGTGAGGACATCACAATGCAGTGTCATTTTTCTTCATGCGGCCAGGATAATAATATCACAGTTTAGGGTCATGTGATGGGACCAACCACACACTTTTAATGTCGTGTAGGATGGAAACAACACTTTAAAGTCATGTGGGACTAGGCATCATAGTTTAACTTCATATTTCTCAGACTTATACAGGAGATACGAGGTTCCAAAGGGGATGCATGCGGCATGATAAAGCGTATCCGACGTGAATGAGGACAAGGTCCACACCATAATGTGTGTAATTGTGAGGAGGAAACCTTGGGCCGAGGGCCCAAGAAATATTAGAGGAAAAGGGGGGCAGGATAAAATATCTCCCAACTGAACTGGACCCGAAAAAGAGATGTTTGGGTGTTTCTACGTATCCCATGAGGACGAGAATCAAGCTGCACATAGTTCTAAAATAGATCTTAGTTTATGGTATTAGATCTTGGACCATAGAGAGGTGGAATCCTTCCAAGTAAGTGGAGACCTCAACCCAATCCCTAAGCCCACGTGAGTGGTGCTCGGTGTGGGAAACAAGGGAAGAAGAGGGTTCTTTACAGTACCTGGAATGCACGCCAAAGGGAAATCAGTATGGAGCCCCGAATGACACCTTTACCACTACTTTTTCCTCCTAACATTCCCATGCACACTGAGGAATAGTACTAAGAGTCTCGAAATTCTACTTGGACATGATGAGGTGGAGAAGGATGTGATTCATGTAACTGACATTTTGGGCTTAATGGGGTTGGCATGATGATGGAGGATAACTGTTGACCGTGTTCAAAACACAACATCCATATCGTGTAAATTGAGGTGGGAACAAAAAACGAGCGTCGACCACTCACCAAATTCGCAATGCGGGAATTGTATCAATTTGTTGCTCGAAACACTTGAGGACGTTGGCCTGTTATTGTAGGAGGGCCCTTGGGCCTAGAATCCATGCCATTCAGGGGTCCCTTTGGGTGTAAAAGGAGATGGGAGCCCTAATGATGGGGAACACAAAGCCTGAGGAATGGGTGAAAGCATGTCTGAGTAGAATCCAACATTACAGGTTCTAAACCAGAGTACCCTTGGGCACATTAGTGAATCACCAGAGGACCGAGGGGCTCATCTTGAGAGAAGATGATTTAAAAAGATGAGTATAGCACAAGGGGATGGAAAACTCTCAGGAAAAGGAGTTAAATGGCGTGGTTGTTACAATAACCTGACGTGAATGAGGACATAATCCCATCCCACACCATATACCCCTATCCTTGGGGGAATGTAGGCCAAGGGGCCAAGATGAGGCTGGACCTGAAGACTAAACATCCGGGCAGTCATACGTATCCCATGAGGATGAGAATCAAGCCATACATAGTTATTGTAGAGAGTAATGTGAAATTTACCGTCATGCAGTAAGGATGCAAATGGGTAAGGTACCCCACATAGAGGGGGGTGTATGGTACGGTGAGTAACCCGATGTGAATGAGGATATAATCCCATACCACAATACAACCCTAAATGATAACTTGGGTCGGGGGACTGAAAAGGCCGAGGGGCCTAAGGCTGGGCCTTGGATAGAAAGGCCCGACCAGTTTGTAGTTTAACGTCTTGCAGCGAGGACGAAGAAAAGGGGAAGAGCCCCAAACAAGGGAGGTTCACGGTGCGGCGAGTAACCCAAAGTAAATGAGGACATAATCCCACACCGTACAATCCCATAAGATTTTGGACTTGGGTCGGGGGCCCGAGATTGGGCATGCAAAGCACGGAAGGTCCTGGCCTTGAAGTATAGATGATAAATGAAAGGAGATATGTCTCAAAGGGATATGTGTGGCATAGAGAAATAGACCGACGTGAATGAGGACATAAGTCTGATCCACACCACAAAACAATAAATGAGAACTTGGGCCAGGGTCCAGAAAAGGCCAAGGGGCCAGAAAAGGCCAAGGGTCCTGAGGATGGGAATTCCGGCCAACGGTATCCATAAGACCTCTTGTGTGGTTACCGCCTCATCACAGCTCCTAATCCCACGTGAGTAGTGCTCGGTGTGGGAAACAAGGAGCTAGACTCGGCTCTCTCTGGCATACGGGGGGTTAATAGCTGACATCGCCCGAAGGGATTTCGTCTCTTGGAGATACAACGGTGTAGAATGAACCACTATACTCAATGTTTGTGACATATTTGGGTGGCTCTATGACAAAGAATAGCTTTTGACCATGTTCAAAACACAGTTTCCCCATAGTGACCTGGACTGGGAATAAAAAATGAGCATCGACCGCTGATCATATTCACAACACGGGACTTGTATCAGTTTGTTTCTCAACATCCTCGAGGGTGTTGGACCGAAGCGGTAGGAGATCCCTTGGGCCTAGCATCCCTACCATTCGGGGGGGGGGCTTTTAGATGGGAAAGATGATGGAGTCCCAATCAAAGGAGTGGGTGAAGCATAGTTATACCCATCTGTGAAAGAGGCGAACACCTCCAGGGAGTGGGACGTATGGCGGGATCGAGATGAGCTCAATGTGAATTGGGGAAATATTTTTCACAACACTATATGTCTTGACCCGAAGGAAGATTTTGGAATTTGGGATGGGCCAAAAGAATAAATGTTTGGGTGTTCCTACGTATCCCATGAGGATGGGAATCAAACCATACATAGTTCTTGAAGGCCATGCAGTTTATCATCATGTGGTGAGGATGTGGGAGGATAGAAGAATGGGTAGTGGGCACATGGTGTGACCATTGTAATCTTGACATGAATGGGGATAAGGAAGCCTACACCATATCATGAAAGGATCCTCCAAGATAACTATATCAAGGAGGGATAGTCAAAGAGAAGAGTTTGGGGGATGGGCTCAATATGAAATGATTGAGAATTCCTACATATCCCATGCATATGGGAATCAAGCCACACGTAGTTATAAGGGTGCAGTTTAACATCTTGCAGGATGACATACAGTTTAACGTCATGCGGGACGAAGCAGTTTAGGGTCATGTAGGACCAGATAGTTTAGGGTCATGCCGGAATAGGCAGTTTAGTGTCATGTAGGACCATCTGGCTCAGGCAAAGAATTTCTTGAGAAACTTGGCATTGGTGGGAGGAGTTATACACTCACCATCCATGGTCACCAGGGAGTATGCACCATTGGGGTAAACCCTGTGAATTATGTAATGTCCTTCCCATTTGGGCTCCAACTTGGGTGGTTTCCTGCCAGGTATCATTGGTGTCCAAAGGGCCAATACCAAGTCACCTTGTAGGAAAGAGCATAGGTGAACCTTCTTATTGAAGGTTCTAGATATATTATTCTTATGCCTATCCAGATTGTGCAGGGAACGAAGCCTATTCTCATCAAGTGCTTCCAATTTATCCAGAAGAATTTCGGTTACCTTATCTGGAGCTTTTTGGTCATAGACCATTGTGTGTAATGAAGGTAGCTGGATCTCGATGGGCAGGACAGCCTCAGCTTCGTAAACCATGGAATATGGGGTCACTTGGGTGGAATTATGAGTCGTCTTCTGGTAATCCCAGAGAGTTTTGGGGAGCTTGTCCGTCCAACTCTTCTTATTATGACAAACCATTTTCTACAAAATGTTATAGAGGTTTTTATTGAACGCCTTGATCTATCCATTTTCCTGCACGTGGTAGCAGGAGGTTTGGTTCGAACGGATATTGTAATTGGCGTACAATTTCTTCAGCTCAGTTGCTCGAATGTTTGTTCCGTTATCAGTGAGGATGGCGTGAGGGACTCCAAACCAGTAGATGATATTGGAGCTCATGAAGTCAATGATAGAACAAGCCTTGACCTCCTTGAGCGGAACTGCCTCTTCCCACTTGGAAAAGAAATCCGTAGTGGTCAGGATAAACCTACACTGGCGAGCTGTCGCCAGTGGATATGGTCCGACAACGTTGAGTCCCCATATTGAAAATGGCCAAGAGTACTTGGTGGAGTGGAGAGGTTCTAGTGGTCAATGCATGAAGTTAACATGAATTTGGCACGTGTGATATCTCTTGGTGAACTCGATGCAGTCATGGATCATGGAGGGCCAAAAGTACCCCAGTCTCTGGATCTGGTGGGACAGCTTCGGCCCAATCTGGTGGGTTCCACAAGAACTAGCATGAACCTCCTTCATGACCTGAGAAATATCGAATCCATAGATGCAACGGAGGAGGACACCATCGAACCCTCACTTGTAGAGGGTCTTCTCAAGATTGGGACCACTCTGGAGGGTAAACTACACTACATGGTGTCAGATTCGCTCGCGTCCGGCCTGATCATTCGGGAGGTAACCATTTTGGATATACTCGACAAAGGGGGATCTCTAGTCGGGGGGTCACTTCAACCAATGCATCTGAAGAACCTGGGGGTCCTGACGTGGAGGCCCGAGCGATAAGATGTCTTACCCGTAGGTTGTCATCATCATCTAGGGTGACGGGATAAATGACTCTCCAATGTTCCATGTGTATAATTAGATCATCCTGCTTGGGTTCTGTAAGTGATACATCCAGGCTGGCCAGGGAATCCGCTTGATCGTTCTGAGATCGAGGTACATTAGTAACTTCCAGCCGAGATGGGAACTAGGCCATTAGCTGGAGAGTGCGCTCCAATAATGGTATGAGCTCTGGCTTTCTAATGACATAGTCACCATTGATTTTCTTGATGACTAGTTTGGAATCCCTTTTCACATGCTGATGGGGCACATCGATCTCGAGGGCCAGTTCGAGGCCAGTGATAAGAGCCTGATACTCTGCCTCATTGTTGGTGCAGTCTTCTGATAAAAGGAACGAGTACGGCAGAATGGCTTGTGCTGGGGTAATAAAGACAATACCTAGGCCTACCCTATTGAGCCTGGGATCATTGAGCCTCCTGCCGGTGGGGCTTTGGGAAGCACTATCAAAGTGCATCTTCCAACATGGGATGGAATGATCTACTGAGAGGATTGCCTCATCAAGAAAATCGAGATCCAAGGACTGGTCAGCAAGAGCCGGATGGGCAGCAAGGAAGTCTATCAATGCTTGCCCCTTAATAGCTTTTTGAGGGAAAAACATGATATCGAACTGCTGAAGAATCATTGTCCACTGTTCTAGATGGCCGGTCAACATGGGGCGGTTCAGAATATACTTCATCGGGTCTACTCGAGACACCAACTGTACCTCATGGTGTTGTAAGTAATGTCCTAATTTCTATACTATAAATACTAGTTCAAGGCAACACTTTTTGATGGGGGAGTATCTGGTCTCTGTATCGATGAGCATATGATTGAGGTAGTAGAGGCTATTTTCTGTCCCTTAATTGTTTTTCTGGGTGATAAGGGTGTCAAGAGATCATTCCAGGGCAGTCACATAAAGGATTAGTGATTTTCTGGAGATGGGTGGCATTAATACTAGATTCTAAATAAGATACTGATTGACTTCCTTGAACGCGGTCTGGAACTCTTTGTCCCACTCATAGGTGGATCCTTTCTTCATGAGCCGAGAAAAGGGCTTACACTTTCTAGCTAGATTCGCAATAAATCGGTGTATGTAGGCTAAGTGGACTTGGAAACCTCAAAGATCCTGAATATTTCTTAGGGGGGGCATTTGACAGATGGCCTTGATCTTCTCTCAGTCAATCTTGATGCCCCGATACCTAACAACAAAGCCAAGGAACTTCCCATAGGTGACCCCGAAGGCACATTTCAATGGGTTCATCTTTAGGTGGCGGGAACGGAGGAAGTCGAACACTTTCTCGAGGTCCTAGATATGGTCATGGTGATAGCGAGATTTGACCACCAGATCGTCCACATAGCATTCCACCAATGTCCTAAGGATTTCCTTGAATATGCGATGCATAGCTTGTTGATAAGTGGCACCCGCATTCTTTAAGCTGAAGGGCATGACCTGGTAACAAAACAGACCTTGTGGCACCCTGAAAGTTGTGGACTCCTCATCCTCAGGGGCCATCTATATTTGATTATATATGTAGTACATGTCCATGAAGTAAAGGGCTTGGAACCTATCAATAGCATCGATCAACAACTCTGTCACAGGAATGGGAAAATCATCCTTCGGACAGTGACGATTGAGATCGCAGAAGTTGATGAAGAATCTGATCTGTCTATTCTTATTTCTGAATGGTACAATGTTGGCCATCCACTTGGGGTACTAGACCTCCTTAACAATGTTTTCCCTGATTATCTTGTCAACTTCGGCCTCGAACATGGCACTGTGAGAAGGGTTCATCTTTTTGAGATGTTTCTTGAACCCGTGATGATTTGACGAGAGACTGAGGCGGTGGATGGATACCTGAGGATCTAGACCTGGCATCTCATTGTAACTCCTGGAAAACATGTCACGGTGTTGTTTCAGGAAGTCTGCGTACCGTTGCTGCTCCTCGAGGGACATGGCAGCACTGATCAATGTGGGTCTCAGATCTGCCTCGCTACCGAGGTTCACCTGTACCAGTTCATTGACCATGGCGGAGACGCCCTCTTCAAAGTCCATAGGAATGTCCTCCAAATCCTCTTCTTCACTTGCGGAGGAGGGATCCCCAATGGGAGGAGCTTCCCCGGGGTTGAAAACCCCCTACGAGAGGCTAGTACCAGCCTAAGCGGCAGTGGACAGCATATCAGGAGATTCATGTGCTGCCAAAACCATAGCAATGAAGGTTGTCGATCCGATCTTGTCTAGTCTTCGGCCCAAGGGGAAATGCTTGATGATATCAAAGAAATATTTGCGCGTTGTCTTGAGCCAATTAATTCTATCCTGGAGAAACAGGCATGTATGATGTACAGTTGTTTCCATGGGGCGGATGTCCCGATACCTTACGAGGGTAGGAGGCTCTGGGATCACCTGAGCCTGATTTGTGTAGGAGTACGAGGTTATTTTCTGCCGTCACTTGGACTTGGGAATATGATTCTCCCTTGTACCAAATACAATAAAAATTTCCCCATGTTGGGGGTCATGGACTCCAATCGATTAATTGGGAAGATGTAGGCATTATCCAGACCTACCCAGGGGTCAGCTGCAACCGCGACGGGTTAAACCTCGTTGGCCTTAATCTGCTTTTCCTTGCTTTTTTAATAGTCATCATCTAGGTAGTGGGCTTCACAAGAGGAAAAAGGAGATGTGTCACCCTGGAGCACTCCCACTCGACCATTGAGGGAGTACTTGAGGCACTGGTGATACGATGAGGGAACCACTGCGTGCAGGTGGAGCTATGGCCTTCCCATCAACGCATTGTATGTGGTGTCCTAAGAGACAACCATAAACTTAGTGCTGGAAACTAATCCACCGAACTGGGTCTTCAAATGGATCTTACCGACTGGGGTATGATCTATCCTATCATATACCTGTATTCTTAAGTCATAGGGAGTCAGGTCATTTCCGAATAACCCTAGTTTCTATAGTGTCCGGGTCAGGATTAAGTTGATCCCAGAGTCTGTGTCAATAAGACAACGGAGGACCTCCACACCATTGAATTGAACGGTGATGTATAGTGGGTGAATGTTCCCCAATATAAGAGATCCTTCATCTTCTCTAGAGGATTATATAATGTCCTGGTATTTAGCATTCTTAACCTCTTCAGCATGAAAGGCTTCTGCAGATGCTACCTTCGTCTCAAACTAGAGGGGGCTTCTTAAAGCCTCGGTGAGGGACTAATGCATATCCGATGACAGGAAAAGGGCCTCGAGGATGTAAAGACTCACTGGGATGCTGACAAGGTGCTTTAGAACATCATACTTCCACGCTAGGCATGAACTTCTGCTTGTCAGAGTCTGCTCTGTTACAGGAGGCATGGTGGGCCCTGCTGGCTGGGCCGGCAGCTGACTGGTGCCGGGCATATCCTGCTACTCACTAGTCGAAGCCCACATAGTAGCTACTAGATGAGGGTCGGATTACTGAGACTGTCCTATAGCAGGGTGAGGTTGGTTTCGACATGGTTTAAGTGGATCTGTCTGATCTAGCAACACAAACAGCGGTGGAGGTAGGCCTGATGAGACTGGATGAGGAGGCTATACATGCAGAGCTCTGCACTGGGCCTACTGTCTGGTCTCAATGATGTGCACGGCCTGGCTGGAGGTGCTAGCTGATGTGCCTCAATAACCCATACGGCCACGGCTCCGCAGACATTGGCATCGAGTAGGGATGTTGGGGAGGTTTTCCTGGTGCTCCCCATCGTCGGGAGTCATATAGGGATTTACCAACTCCATAGTATTAAATAAACCATACCCTTGACTATCACTTGAAGAGTCATCCATTACTGGGTAGATTCTGGGAGGAATCCCCATCTCTGGAGGCATGAAGTCACCGAGAGTGTGGGATGCTGATTGCATTGGGCGGGCGTGTTGCTTTCCCTTGTGTCGCCAATGCTTTCTCTTCTGGGAAGAGGTCAGCTGAGATGATGATACAGAAGTAGTGAATGAAACTTCTAAAGGCTCCGACTAATTTAGGCATGCACGACTGATACCATGGGCACAAACAATCGTTTTGCAATCCATCCAGTCATCATACTTATGGGACTCGCAGTTAAAAACCTGCTGCCACTCACCCTCGCTGTTGTTGCTGCTATCTAGCTTTACGGCGACACATGCCACTTGTGCCGGAGCTGAGCCCAACCTGACTATGTTGTTATAGAACTGTTCTTGAAGTAAGTCTTTGAACACATATCACTGCTTGAGGGCATGCCCCATGATCTGATGATAGGGGTAGTAGTTGGGGCGATCAGTGAGGTTCGACTCTTCTAGCCTTTTGCACTCAGGAAAATGCACAATCCCTTGTTCCAAGGCACTTTGGAAATAGTTGGGGACCTGATTCTTGTTGAACGAGTAGGTCTGGTTTCTTCTGTCTAGAAATGGGGGCCTTGGAGCCTGGCCCTGATGAGGAGCTAGAGGATCCTTTCAAGGAGGCAAAGCCTGGTTTTCCCACCTAGGTGGTGGTGGTGCATTTCGCATGGGAACCTACTGATTCTAAGGAATCCACTGCTGGGATGGAGGTTGCGCTTGTGGTAGCAGGCCTCTGCGATGTTGAGGAGGTGGCTTCACCGGTAATTATTCTAGCTATATGGGGGGCCTCTATTTGGGCCACCATGGTAGGCTCGGCTCTGACATCCCTTCTCACGGGAATTGCGGGAGGCAATAGACATGTCTAGTTGGACTGTTGTAGGGCTTCTTTTAGGTGCTGGGCCTTATCGGAGAAGTCTCAAAATCCCCTGGGATAGTTCTGGGTTATCAGAGAAAGAACCAGTTCTGTCTTGAAATTTCCTACACACATTGTCAGTAGTTTTTCTTGAGTTAGTGGAATGTCAAGGGAGTATGTAAGTCCTTTCCACTGGGTGATAAAGTCTACGATATGCTCATCAGGCCTTTATTTTCACTTGAAGTGGTCTGTCATGCTTGTCTTTCATGTGGTGGAGCTGAACTAGTAAAGGAATTGCCTCTAGAGTTCCTCACAGCTGGTTACTGATCCGATGGGGAGCTGGTTGTACCAGAAAAACATAGGCCCCTCCAATGTCTGCACAAAGCATCAAATTTTGGCAACCTTCTCCTGCGCTGGAGTTCTTAACATGGGCCCACTCCTTGAGTTGAAGTGGTCCAGATGCTATAGCGGGTCCCCCATCCCGTTAAAGGGGGAGAAGGTGGGATTATTGAAACTCGGAGGTACTGGCATATCATCTACCCATGCTGGATATGGCTTTCCATCAGGCGGGATTTCCACCTATCGTGTTTCCAACGCCTCAAGGCGGTCAATAAGTGCCGCCATTGGATCATCTGGGAGGAGGTCCCTGTCTTGACGGGGATCCCTAACCACGAGGGAATTGGCGGGTTCTTCAACATGTTAATTCGGCCCTGCGTCTCATGGAGCGGCTAGCGGCACGACCCTCAGGACAGCTGGGGGAGCCCGAGATGGGTCCCTTGGATTGTTACGTTGTTCAGGAGGGTTTGGTGAGACATACCATGCCCTCTTGTCATAAGTTCGGGCCTCAACCCTATCTATGGGGGCAAGACGGACAGGGTCGCCTATGGTTAGCTCACTATGGGGAAGTTTTTCCTTCCCCTGTTGCCCTGGCCTAGGGTCACCGTAGTCTGGTCGTCACTCTGCAGCGCGTTCATCCAAGAGGTTATCGACCAGCTTATTCTTCTCGAAAAGTTGTTGTCATGATGTATACTTCTCAGGGTCTTCCTCCGTCTTCTGCACTGAGGCGGATGGGTCAGAGTGCTTGGCAGCTCCGACGTTCTCTTTACCCTTACCGGAATTCTGGCTGAGTACTAATGCCTCGGTGGGCACCAGAAGACCTAGTAGGTTCCTCTGCTAGTGAGTAACCCACCCTAATGGGTCCAGTAGTGGTGGAACTCCCTTGGGGGGTAAGTCCTCATCGAGAAGCTTCAACTCATCCCCCCCATCCACTATGTAATCCATGTTGACCATGACCCTTCTTGGGGGAATGTCCTCGATATCGCCTAGCAAGTCGGGCTACCGCTGGATAGGACTGAAGAGGAGGGTAGCATACTGACCCCAGCCATGGATTTGTGCATGGGGGGAAGCCTCATTGATGATCTTGTGGAGTATCTTGAAAATCTAAATGCATTGCTCTTGGAGGACCTTACGGGGGCCTGGTGACTCAGGGTACTGAGCCACAGGGACCGCAGCTAGATTGACTAGACGATATTGCTCGCCAATGTCTTTAAGATACGCTTGGCTCCTAGGATAAACCACTCGCTGATGATGAAGGTGAAAGTGCATCGCCTAGAGGGTTTGGCGGAAACATTCAACCTCTTATGGGGAGAGGGATTCCGGCGTGCAAAAATTCAGCGCTCCCATGGTCCAAAACATCTCAAGGAAGTGGTCTGCTGCGAGGATGTTATATAAGCTCCTAGGCTCGGATTCAGTGTATGTCCCTTGATTATCCCATTTTTCAACTGGGGGTGGATGAGGAACTGGAAGCGGTACTGAGGTAGACCACTGGGACGGCAGGCTGGTCGGTGGAGAGTATGGTGAGTGGGCTAATTGGCCGTCGAATCTCGGGCTATCCTCCGAAGAGTGTAGCGATCTGGATGCTACGTCACAATAAGACAGGCTGATGGATGCAGTCCTTGGATCAGGGTCTAGGGATACTGGCGATAGGCCACGATGATGCTTGCCCTCCATTGGTCCCCAAAATATCTCTTTGTGATCTCTTGTTGAGGTAGAAAGCGCTTCTGGTGATGATGGCGGTGATTTCACACGTGTGACCTGTGGGGTTTCCAGATTTTCATCCTCCTAGATATACCTGCGGAGGGAGGCAATAATCCTATGGACCTCACATTACAAGAGTAATAGGCTGATGCGCCTTGTCCCTACCCCAGCCCTTGATTCAAATGAGCGAGGGGAGGGTTCCCGAGCTGAGTCGTATTCTGCTTGAGAGTCTGAAAAGTGGACTGGTTTGATCTCTGTCTAGACCTTCCCATAATTCTACTTATGGTGGTGACGACCCACCTTCTTGCCCCTGGGTGGCTCCTCGGGACAGAGATGATTTCCGACATGAGGTCCTTTGGCCGCACTGGTGTTGGGGCAGAGAGGGTTTCCACCTGAGAAAGCCAAGGTACGAGGATCACCAGGACAGATGTCAAATGGGACATGGGAAGGACCTCCATGGGTAGTGCTGGAGTGGGCAATACCTCTACAAGAAACGGCAGGAGCATGGGGAGGACCTTTATGCTTGTTTCCCCTGGTGACCTCAGTATGAGGAGGGTCCTTGTACTGGGCTAGCTGAACACGGGTAGGGACTCTGTGCTGGGTGTGGGTGGAGCGAGGCTAACCTTTACTCCTCTGGTTTCTGAGGTGAGGGTAACCTTCTCCTACTGCTAAGAGGACACGGGGAGGATCCCCACATTGAATAGTGATTGGATGTGCAATATTTCCATACTCGTGGTCTGTGGCGGGAGGAATGATTCCATACCCGGTGTATTGGGCATGAGAGAGACTTCCATGATGAGCATCACTTCCATGGGGAGGACCCTCATTTGGACTGAAGGTGTCATGGGGCATACCTCTGTGCCTTTCTTGGAAGCAAGGAAGTCTCGTGCTCTCCATGGTAGTGGTACGGGGAGGACCCCTGTACTGGGTTTCATCGTTGTGGGTTAGCTCACAGGGGCCACTGCTTGTGCTGGCGACCAAGAGAGTCAACCCAGCCTGCCCGTGGGGTGGTTGGGGCCTCAATCCGAGTCGGGCGTATAGGTGCCCCTGCTCAATGTATTCAGGAAACTGATGATATGCATCGACGGTGGCTCTGGCCATAGTATAAGTCGACATTGATTCCCCTTAGTGGGCGTCCTCAGCTTGCGCCCGACTCTGGCGTCGGATCAGACGAACCGGAGCCAGTGGTGCAGGTATGTGGCTTGCCTTCTCTTTATCCAGCAAGACTAGGCGGCGGCGCTGATGCGGCCATGTGTGATCCCTCGCTGGGAGCCCTTGGAATGGGACCCTGACCAGGCTGGGTCGAACATCACTTACCTCATCAGCGTAAGGTAGGGAGTCGTCAAGGTGTTCTGGGGAGAGGCTCCTGAAACGGTTATATGATGGCGTGGGGAGTAGAGGCTCCCAGTGTGGCCCTCCGGGGCAGCATTGGTGACGAGGCACACCTCCAGATCCAGGTGGGCCATATCCCGAGTCTGAATTATGTCCTATTCCTTGTACCAGCATACGAGGTCATTGATCACCCTCTATTGGATGACCTTGGATGGGGATATAGGTCGTGGGTGCCCCATGGTCATGGGTGTAGAGGCCGTCATGGAAGAGGCGGAGCCGCACGGGATTGCCACATTGGCACTGCCCCTGCCCCTGCATTGGTGTGCAGGCGGTGATCATGTTCCAAGTGTAGAAAATTCATTCCTGAGGAGCAGGGATATTAACTCATCAGTGCTGAAAGAAAAAGGAATCAACGACCAATGCCCCAGCACCATTCTGTCTTCCATGACCAGTAATAGGGATCCACACTGACAACGTCACAGAATGGGATGTCTAACATTCTACTACCCGAACATCTGGTGAGTTTCATGTGAGGCCTGCTATTTTCCTGGTGGGATCCAGAACTGGATAACTAGATTCGGTACCATTGATACCTCAAGCGCTACTAATCTCCATATTATGTAGAAGATATTCACATCGGGTTCACCATTTCTGTTTCCAACACTTTAATCGGGTTGCACGCGTCCATCAGTGGGGACGAAAGGCACAGTTTTTTTGCCTTGCATTCCCGCTTTCCAAAGGCGGGCGGCATGCATTCCTTGTTCAGGGACATTTTCTCCTAGATCAAAAAGGGATGATGGGATATTGGTTCTTCCTTCCGTGGATTCCTCCTCAGAACTTGTCACCTAGTCCGAGTCTCCCTTATATACTTAAGACATTTTTCATGAAACTCTTCCCGGTGCCATATCTTCATTAACACTAGTTAATTACACTGCTTCTATCAGGACATTCCAAGAGGTCCGGTCAGGATAGGAACCTTTAGTCAGGGGAGTAGTCATGTTGGACATCACTGGCATGTCTGGACACTGGGACACTAGCGCGTCTGGGTTTCTTCCTCTTATTATAGGGATTCTCGAGGGCATGGAAGCCTGAGGTATCCCATGTCTAATACGAGGAATTATATTCCATAGGCATGTCTCTGAGGTTTTTATCAACTTCCCATGTTTAACATAGGGTATGCCACAAGTTTAACATCCAACGGATATGGATCGGACTAATTAGAACACTGACTAGAGTGGATCAGATGATCATAACCCCTAGAGGACACACTGATGTAGGTGGGTTGACAAGACCTCACCGGGATGTGGTGACCCGGGTAAGAATCAAGATGGATGACGGGGTGCTGAGTGAAATGAGTGGCGAATGGGATGGAACCACTGTGAGGACGATGATAATGTTGGGTTTGTGTCTCAGGGAAACTTCCTATGTATCCTCGTGGAAGATAATCAAAGTATGTGTAGTTCAGGAGGGAGATAGGAGATCTAAGAAGGTGACCCATGAAAATGGACGCCTGGATGGGACCCGAAAAAAGTGGAACCTCTGGGTTGGGACATGACCTTCCCGAGACACATAGTCTTGCGGGAAAGATCAGACGATGAGCTTGAATTGGGGTGTATACATAGGACAACAACCCAATAATGTGTATGGGGCTTACGCATGGTTAGAAGCCCGGGTTGGTCTGACGCCACTAGGACGGACCAAAGGTGTGTGTCCCAACTAATGGGATTACAATGTCTTGCCGCTGAATAGGAGACGCATCGGATTACTACTGATCGGGATACAAAAGCTTACCTCTGATTGAGGGAGACAATGGATTACCGCTGCATGGGTCACAACGGCTTACCACTAAATGGGGTCTATAGTTTAATTCCATGAAGGCTGGGGGTGAACCGACGTGAATGGGGTCAGATCAACCGGGTGTTGGTCTTGAACATCGTGGAGGCTTCCTATGTACCCTGCCTTGGAAAGGATCAAAGTCCACATAGTTTGGAAGGGGGAATTTGGGGCTTACTCTCTGAGTCATCCCAAAGTGTCGGTGAACCGACGTGAAGATAGTCAGAATGACCGGGGTGGTGGGATTGAACCTCTTGAAGGCTTCCTACGTACCCTACCTTGGCAAGGATCAAAGTCCATGTAGTTTAGGTTGGGTGTTTGGATTACACTCTAGACCACCCATAGTGTTGGTGAACCAACCTGAAGTGGGTTAGAGAAACCAATGGGTGGTGAGCTTGGACCTCAGGGATGCTTCCTACATACCTTGCCTTGGCAAGGATCAAAGACCTTGTAGTTTATGTTGGTTTGTGGGGCTTACACTCCAGGCTTCCCAAGGTGTTGGTGAATCGATGTGAAGATGGTCAAAGGTACCAATGGATGGTGGGTTTGAACCACGTGGAGGTTTCCTATGTACCTTGCCTTGGAAATGATCAAAGACCACGTAGTTCAGGTTGGTGTGTGGGGATTACACTCTAGGCTGCCCAAGGTGTTGGTGAACCAATGTGAAAGGGGTCGGAGCGACCAATGGGTGGTGGGATTGGACCTCAGGGAGGCTTCCTGCGTACCTTGCCTTGGCAAGGATCAAAGAGCACGTAGTTCAGGTGGTAAGTGGTGCTTACACTCTAGGCTTCCCAAGGGGGATTTCATGGTCAGTGCTTGCTCTAAGCCCATGTGAGTCATGCTCAGGGTGAAAAACAAGAGACAAAAAAGACCTGACGATCACGTCGCGAAAGGTGAATCCATAGAAAATGGAGTGGGGATTACATGTGATCATAACCTAAAGAGGAAACAAGGGATTATGCGTGGTTAGCAGCCCGAAGAGGTTGGGACGTCCTCTAGGATGGAGGCCCAGTGGTGACAAATCCCAGCAGGAGAGGTATTTTTCACCGAAGAAAGGAGGGGCAGGGATGCTGCCTCCTGCAAGAAAAGATAGGGGATTACACCAGGGTGGTTGCCCTTTCCCCACATAGGATTCATGGGGGGAAGTCATAGTTTAATTTCATGTGCTGAGGATGATGATGCTTGGCAGTTTAACATCCTGCAGCTCGGATGAGGCGGGTTCACTCTACACCCCTAGGACTTACATAACTGGTACCCTCTACACCTTGGTGAAAATAAGGGACTGGAAAACCATGACTGGGGGTGTTGAGAGGTGATCCCATTTGGGGTCTACATTAGCATGGCTATGCGAAGAAGTAATAGTCGTTAGTATGCCTACGAGAAGAAGCACGAGGTGAGGCAACGCAATGTGAAATTTTGCCCAAGGGACTTGGAAGTTGCTTCGTGCGAACCTAAGAGGTTGCATGGGAGAGAGAGTTGAAGAGAAAAGGGGTTTATGAGTAGAGGCCTCGTAGAGCTCTGGTGCTCCATCCAATGGAAGGACTTCGTGAAGATGTGGGATTCGCGAAGTGAAGTATCTAAGACTAGGCATAGGTTATAGGTGAATACAAGAGGTGCTTCGCGAAGTGGAAGGGAATTCGCAAATCAAAACCCTATGAAGCATGGGTGCTTCGTGAAGAAAGGTCTTGTGAAGAAATGTGCTTCGTGGAGCATAGTGACTCTGCCTTAGCATTCGATTTACATGTGCATGGGGGGTGCTTCGCGAAGCATAAACGCTCTATGATGACCCGAGTTCCAGTGAGGATATCCTTCCTTTGCAAAGCCCCATGGGCTTAGCAAAAGGCATACCTCTCTAAAGAGGGGGTGAAAACAAGGATAAGGGGAGGCACTTCGCAGAGAAAAAGTACCTTGAGCAGTTCATGGTTCGCAGAGTAGAAAGTGCTTCATGATTTGAGAGCTGAGAAGGTGAAAGGTCGGATGATCCTTCCTTTGGGCTTGGGGGAAGGCCAGTATTTATAGGTAAGAGTCGGTGTAAAGAAGAGCTCTCTCGGTGCGAAGATGGATTCCACTCCGCGCTGGGCTTGCGAACATTAAAGTGGCTCATGGAGCATCCTGCCTCCTTGCTTCGCGGCAGGCTCACAAACGTCAAATCGGCCCATGGAGCATCCCGCCTCCTTGCTTCGCGGCAGGCTCGCGAACGTCAAATCGGATCGCGGAGCATCCCACCTCCTTACTTCGCAGAGGGCGCGAGGCCATGATGCTCCACAAATGGGTTTTGTGAGGTAGCTTTTGATACTTTCTTATTATCCTTTTCTCTTTCAATATTTTGGCACAAACACATGTTAAAGTTAAAAGGTTAAAGGTTAAAGGTTTTAAATACCTAAAAACTACCCCATTTAAAGGTTGTTTGAGGTGTTCCTAGACCCTATCTAGAAAACAAAAAATTAATTTAAATTAATTCCACCTTAATTTGGTTAGATTTAAATATAAAATAATCACTTGAACTCACCTCTCCTCAATTATAAATACCACCCATTCCCTATCCATTTAGACCGAAAAAGACTTTTAACTCTTAATATCTCTTCACAAAATTCTCCTCCTCACTCTCCCCATGTCTAAGTGCTTCTTATCTCCCAAAATTACCAAATCCAAGGTCCCAAAGGGTCTTTTAATGAGGGTATATTAAATATTTAATTTTCCAAAATTACCTCTCTTAATTTATTTAATTTTTCTACTTTCTCCTCACCTCCTTAATCCATTAATTCATGATAACTATAGAATAATGTATATACTATATTTTTGTGTTTCTAATGAAATAACTCATATCCATTTCATTTCTCCCCTCCACTTATTCAAATAAACAAAAAAAATTCTATGTTATGCTGTTTAATCACCTCTGTGAATAATGTTTTTGTTCTTTTTCCATTACCTCATTTATGGATGGAATTAAAGGTATTTTTTTAGTTAAATAATATTATAAAATTTATATTATAACCTATTTAATATTTTTTTAAATTTTATATTTAACATACCTTCATACTTTCCATATCTTGGTTATACAAAAAAAATTATTTGGAGACGCGTAGACTACTACCTCCTCAAAAAGATGTGATTCATTCACAAATCACATGAAATGTATTCAGGATTGTTTTAGTAAACATATATGATATAAATAAAATATTAATTATACTTTACTGATATTATATATATATATATTTACATACATCTTATTTAATTTTTTTCTTTCAATGCGATTAGAAAAAATGAAAATATCGTTCATGCGTACATACAACCTACCATCTCGATGAATGATGATTTTAGTTTGTCTTTAAGATTATTATAAATAATTATATAATTAATATATATTATATTTTTATCATATTTTTATATTCTGAATATGATGGACTTTTTACCACATGGAATATTGACATCTTATTAAGTTCATTTTTAACTCAAGTACCAAATATCGACAAAGAATCTGACATGAACTTAAATAATAATGTGATTTTTATAACATGGTAATAAGTGATATAAGAGTAATAATTAACTCAAAAAAGGTTATCAATAAAGTAAAAATTAACCTATGTTTATTATTTAGGAATATAAATATTGTACATGAAGATCTGAACTCAAGTTAATGGAATTTCTTAACACAATTTCCACTCTTTGGGTTAAACTTCTACTTCTTGATTATGTCATTCAACTCCTATTTGTAAAATTAATTTTCAGTATATTATGTTTTTTTTTACCTTTTTATGTTGATTTATAGTGAAAACACATAATAAAACTGTTTTATTAAAAAAATATTCTTTTTAAGGTATTTCATCTCATTCTCATTTTATTGAGGCATTTCCAGATAATATGCACCTTTATTCTTTTATATGGTCTATATATAGCCTATAAAACAATTAATATCAATATTTTATCTATACTAATATCATTTAATTTTTTTGTAAATTTATTAAATTATGTATATTAACATTTAAATTTTCAAAGTGGTATGGGACACCTTGAACGTTTTAAGATTTAATTATCAACTATTTTTCTTCATGATATTAATTTAATTATTTATTATATCAATATAAAGGGATTTTAAAAAAAATTATATATTTTGAATTTAATTCAAAAGTTTTCAAAAGAAATATTTTTACATGTATTATATGGAATATTTTTAGAGATGAAAAAAGGAATGTTCTTTTTAACATATACGATGACAATAGTTTCTCCACCACCATAACCGTTATTTGATACTTGGCTTCCTATATATGCCTTAATGTTTTTTAAGGAAAAAAATCCTTTATTTCACTTTTTTGGGTATCTTGGTATTGAAAATGGGTTCTTAAATGAAAAATGTTATTTTTATATGAAATTTTTTTTCATCTGGGATTAGAAGAGTTTTTCAAAAGTGTTTTTGTGATGAATGTGTTTTATTCATGAAACGTTACTTGAGAATTATATGAAATGGTTGTGCCCGATATATTTTATATGAAGTGTTGAGTGCCATTATAGCTCAATGTTGAGCCCAAAATAGCTTATACGAAGCATTGAGCCCCATTATAGCCCACAGGTGAGCCCGTTATAGATTATCTGAAGAGATGAGCCCCATTATAGCTCATGGGTGAGCCTGATAAATCTTGTACAAATGTTGATCAACATTATAGATCTCCAATTCATTATGTAATAATAATATTAGATTTTGGACATATGCATATTCTAATTGAATGGGGTTTGAATGTGTTTTATGTATATGATTCTCTAAGTCACCTAAAGTAGTTTTAATTGCTTGTTATTGGTTTTAATGTTTTTCTGGAACAAAAAGTATGTGAGTTATTCCTTTGAATTTTTTTGTTTCATTTTCTCAAATAAAATTAAATATTTTACCATGTTTTCACTTGAATAATGTTTTTCTTTCTTTTTATGTCCCTTACTGATCTTTTTGAGCTTATCCAAGGTTTTTAAAAAAAATTCACAGGATTTAAGGGAGAATAGAGTCAAGGATGGAATCAAGGAAATTTTATGATTAAAAAACATGTTTATTTTAAATGTTTTTATATTATGAATGAAATGGATACTATTGTATGTATCCAATTTGTATTTTTTATTGTTTTGTTATGTAAAATTTATATTCTAATTATCTAAATATATAAACTTGAAAAGATCATAAAAGTGAAATAAAGTAAAATTATTGACTTAACTCAAGATTATGTACTATTTAAGTCTAGGTCCTTATAGTTGGTATTAGAGTATGTTTTAGAAAAATTTATAGGTTAGTATGGTGTTAATTGATTTACTTTATAGGATTTTACTTTATGGTTATGTTGAAATGATGTATAATTTTAATATTACCTATGTTTCTTCATCTAAACTGTGTTTGTTCAGAAAGGTTTTCCATAGAGGAAATAGGAAATATGTAATGGGAAGTCATCAAGAGGAAAAAACATTTAAAAATCATCATCATGAGGTGGTAAGAATCAAAACTGAACATTTTGTTACTGTGATGGATCATTTTACACAAGATATAAATGTAGGTGGTATTGATGAACAAGATCATCCAAATCAACCATAGAGGAATATATTAGTATTAGAACATTTTATTAATCAATATTACCCATCATTAAATGGATCATCAGACCTTGTTGTAGATGAATGATGGATCAATAACCTAGAGAATATATTTGATGTCATGAGATGTTTGTAACGTCAAAAGGTAACTCTTTCCATCTATAATTTTAAAGGTGAAGCGATTCGATGGTGGTTATTAGTTAAGAATACTAGAGAGAAAAATGATCTTTATGCCAAGGAATGGGAAGGATTTAAGGACATTTTCTATAATAATTATTCCCCCAAGGTCTTTAAACTATGTATGGTGAAACAATTCCTGGAATTAAAGTAAAAGGATTATGATTCATTTGCCTCATATGAAGAAAACTTCACAAGATTGGACAGGTATGTTTTAGATTTTATTCGAGACATTGATAGTAAAATTAATAGATTTTACTCAGAATTGAAACTAGGGATATGAAGATATTTGGCCTCCCAAGAAATTAAAAGTTATGAAAAAGTGGTTCATTGTGTTTAGAAAGTTGAAATGGAGTTTTACAACACATACATATCACAAGATGATAAAATTAAGAAATGTTCAAGGTGGTAGGAAATAGAGAAGAAACCAACTAAAAATTATAGAGGTAAGCCTAAAACTTGTTCCAAGTGTGGTAACATACATTTTGGGGAATGCATTTCAGGATCTGGAAAGTTTTAACGGTGTGGTATGTTTAGTCCTAAGGTTCATGGCTGCAAGGAAAAGTGTTCTGAATAGTACAACAATGAGTCAATAAATAGACAGTTTACAATAAGATGCTTTAGATGTAATGATTTGAGAAATTATGAAAATAATTTTCCGAAGTTAATTACATAGGGAGGAAAATATTATGATCGGAAACAAAAAGGTTCAAGAAAATCTTTTGTTGTTACTACAGTTGAAGTTGAGACATCTAGTGAAGTAATTTAATTACCTGATATCCTGATATTTTTCAAACTATAACTATAAGTTTAGGGTTTTATACACTCTTTATAAGGATTTATGTGATGTGATAATAAGTTAGTAAGGCTCTTTCTAGGAGATTTTTTGTAGGTTTATGTTTATGAAAGGCTTTTTTTAATGTGTAGTATGCCTTTACTTTTGGACCTCGGTTTTAAGATATTGGTAACCTCTATGGTTTGTTTGATCTTTGAAGATTTTGGTTATTCTTAGGGATACACGTCATATTTATGGGAATATTATCGGGATGAAATTGTGCTTATAAAATAGAAATATATCAAGTAGGTATGTTTATTTATTTTCTTAGTAAATTAAGTAAATGAATTCCATAACTCCATGAAAAGGATCTTAAATCAAAAATATATTTCATTTACTTTTCCTACTATGAAATCAAAGAACGTTTAACCCATCACAAATTTATGGATTTTTTTATTGTTAAATTTATCTTGAAAATATTTTCTATCATTCTCCATCAGAACTTGATGGTTATTTTTATCTTCCATATCTATTTTTTTTCTTTATGGAACCCTAGTATTTCTTATCTCATGTGATCTTCATATTTCACTTTCTTTCTTTTAAAATGGAAGTTTTATTAATCATTTTTCTTTTATGGGAAAACAATAAAGGTATTTTGAAAATTCATACCTTATTTACCAACCAAAAATTAAAATTGAAAGTATACAATTTAGTAAAGGGGTATAGGATGTAACATCCAAAGTTTTTTAAAAAAAGACACTATTTTCAATAGCATACATGATATGCCACATCGAACATAAAAGAACAACTAAATATTATTATTTAATTACATAGCTATTAAAATGGTGGGAATTAAAATTATTAATTTAATTATGAAAATATGTTTTACACATGTTTATAATTAATTCTTTGGTTTACAATTAATTATAAATGAATGTAAACCCATTTTTAAATAAAAGGAAATATTTTTCTAAAAAACTATTTAAATGAAAATAAGTGAGTTTATAAAATAATAAAATCAATCTTATTGGATTTTATTAATAATATATATATATATATAGTATATTCAATTTAATTTTTAAGATTCATCTTATATAATTTTAAAGACATGACATAAGAATAAATTCAACTTTTCAGATAAAAGAATTATTTTTCTAAAAAATATGTTTTACCACATTTTGATATAGAACCCATTTTAAATATAGTTATTTACACTTTTATAGTATCTTATTTGACAAAATAAACATATTATTTGGAATCTGGTCATCAAAATTTAGTTTGAATAATTTTTTGGTATTTTTCTAATAACTTTCTGAATAGTGAAAAATGCTACATTTTAATTCAAAATTGAATTTTATTCTAATTTATTTATATTGTTAGACTATCATTTTAATAGGTTTTAAGGTTTATTTATATTATTATTTTATAATTTAATTCAATTTTGGTCATTGGAATCAATTTCAAAAAAAATTATATATAAAAACATTTCAAACTTTTCAACGTTTCACTTTAAAAACTCGCCTTTCATTTTATATGTGGAATTAATTTTAAATATAATTCTTAAAATTATTTAAATTGAATTAGATAAATTAGATTAAAAATTTTTAATCATAAGGTAAAAATTAAATTTTAGATTCAATTTTATTTTTTTGGTATAAAAAAATTCACCATGGTAAAAAAATTATTTACCGCAGTGTAGGTAAAAAATGAAACATGTTAATGTAAAAAGAGTACTGCCTTAAAATACCTAAAAACTACAAAATTTAAATATTGATTGAGGTTTTTATCAACCCTAAATACCTAAAAAAAGTTATTTGAAATTATAATTCATTAAAATTAATTCCACCTCAATGTGGTTAGCTTTAAATATGAAATAATCAATTATATAATCACTGGAACCCACCTCTCCTCAAGTATAAATACCACCCCTAACCTTCCCATTTCGACCCAAAAATAATGTTATCTCATAAAATATATTATAAAACCTCTACTAATCACTATACTTATTTCAAAGTGCTTCTAGTATCACCAAAATACCAAATCCAAGGTCCTCAAGGGTATTTCAAGGTGGGGAAATTCAAGAGGTAATTTTCTCAAAGTACATCTCTTAATTTATTTTCCTTTTCTACATTATCCTAACCTAATTAATAAATAAATTAATGATAAATAAATAATAATTTATATACTAGAGTGTTATGTTTCTAATTTAATATCTTATATCCATTTCATTTCTCACCTTATATTATTCAAAGAAACCCAATTGGTGTCCAAGTTATGTCGGTCAATCACATATGTGAATAATGTTTTTGTTCATTTTCCATTACCGCCTTCATGGATGGTATTAAAACTATTTTTTGGTAAAATAATATTTTAATATGTATATTATAATATATTTAATATTCTGTAAATTTTATATTAAACATACCTTCATTCTTTCCATATTGTGGTTATACGATAACTTTGTTTGGTGACGTGTGGACTACCGCCTCCTTAAAAGGATGTGATTCCTTCACACAACACATGGAATATATTAATGATTTAATTATTAAAAATATATGATATAAATGACATATTAAATTTATTATAATGATATTATATATATGTGTATACATATTTACATACATTTAATTTAATTTAATTCTTTCAATACGACAGGAAAAATGAAAAAAATGTTCATGCGTTTGTACGACCTACCATCTCCATGAATGATGTTTTTAGTTTGTATTTAAGATTATTATAAATAATTATATAATTAATATATAATATATTTATATCATATTTTATATTCTGGAGATGATGAAGTTATGACCACATGGACTATTTACATCTTATCAAGTTCATTTTCAACTCAAGTACCAAATATTGACAAAGTGTTTGACATAAACTTAAATAATTATGTAATTTTTATATCATGGTAATTGGTAATATAAAAGGAATAATAAAATTGACCAATGTTCTAAAAAAATATAAATTAACCTAAGTTTATTATTCAAGAATATTAAGATTTTCTGTGAAGATTCGGACTCAAGGTAAGGGAATTTCTTAAACCAATTTTCATTCTCTGGGTTAAACTTCAACCTCTTGATTATGTCATTAAACTCTTATATATGAAATGAAATTTTAATATATTATCATTTTCTTCAAAAAATTTATTTGGATTTATATTGAAAACACATAATTGAACTATTTTATTAACAAAATGATATTTGTATGGGATTTTGTCTCAATCTCCTTTCATTGGGCCATTTCGTGATAATATAAACATTTATTATTTTATAAGGTGTATATACATCCACTATGACAATTAATATCCTTATTTTACCTATAATAATGTCATTTAATGTTTTTTTAATAGTATTAATTCATAGATATTAATATTTAACAATTCAAAGTGGTATGGGATACATTAAATATTTAAAGATTTAATTATCAAATATTTCTCTTCAAGATATTTATTTAAATATTTATTATATTGTTATAAAAGGATTTTAAATGAAATTATTTGTATAATATGAATTTAATTCAAATTTTTTCAAAAGTAATATCTTTAGGTGTTTTATATGTAATGTTTTGACAAATTAAAAAAGGAATGTTCTTTTTTATGTATGTGGAAACAACAAAATCTCTGTCATCGTAACCATTATTTGATACATGGATTCCTCTATATGCCTTAATGATTTTTTAAAGGAAATGAAGTCCCTTATTTAACTTTTTTTGGGTATCTTGGTATTTAAAATGGGTTCTTAATTGAAAATTTTATTTTTATATTAAAATAATCATATGTGATTAGAAGTGTTTTTCAAAAGGGTTTTTGTGATGAATGTGTTTTGTTCATAAAATGGTACTTGATAATTATATGAAAATGGTGGGCCTAATTTAGTTTATATGAAGTTTTTAGCCCCATTATATATCATGGGTGATCCTGACACATCTTATACGAAGGATTGATCCCCACTATAGCTCACAGGGAAGTCTGTTATAGCTTATATAAAGGGATGATCCCCATTATAGCTCAAGGTTGAGCCCGATATAGCTTATAGGAAGTGTGATACCCATTATATATATATAATTCATTTATTAATAGTAATATGGGAATTTAGATATATTGTTATTTTAATTTAATGGGGTTTGAAATGGTTTTATGTGTATGATGCTCTTAGTCACCTATACCAGTTTTAATTACTTATTATTGGTTCTAATGTTTTTCTTTAGTAAAAAGTGCGTGTGTTATTAATGTGATTTTTTTTGTTTCATTCGCTCAAAGAAAATTAAATATTTTACCATGTTATCACTAGACTAATGGTTTTTTTTCATTTTATATACCTTACTGAGATATTTATGCTCATCCTAAGTTTGTAAATTTTTTTCAAAATATTTAATGGATAATAGAGTCAAGTATGGAATCAAATAAAAGTGTAGATAAATATTAACCATTTTTATTTAAAAAAAATTGGTGTTATGAAAGAAATGGATATTGTTGGAAGTATCAACTTTATATTTCTATAGTTTTGTTATGTAACATTTATGGCCTAATTCTCTAAAGATCTAAAATGATAATATCCCCAATGTAAAATAAAGTAAAATTATTGACTTAACTCAAGATTATGTAATGTTTAAGGTTAGGTCCTTATATTTAAAGACATGTATTCACGAACCAATGAATTGTGAACAAAAACCAACACTCTTAATTTTTAATAGATGTAGTCAACTTTTCAACTCAATAATTGAAATATAAATGAATAATATAATTAAATGGATATATATTTATATTATTTTAATTAATGTAATGGTCATACAATAGATTTCAAAAAATAAAGAAACACCTTTATATGAAAACTATATCTCCTTGTAAATGGTAGATATGGAAGAACTATACTTATAATTTGTTTATTTTTCATACACAAAATGATAAAAAAATATCAATGATTATATGAAATGAAGTAGTCTAAGATAACATATAACTCTTAAAATTTCATACTTGATATAGTAATCCAAAAAATTATAGTTAAACAAGACTGTGCGATGTGCCGTATCCCACTCTTCAGAGATTAATGTTACCAATTTAGATGACCCAAAAATTTATCCAATTTGGAGAAGAGTTGTAAATGAGGTCTGTATTTCCCCATACAACTAATCTTTATTTCTCATTGGCTGGTAACATGTTGTACTCACATTATACAAGAACATTGAAAAAAATCCATGCACTCTTGAGACAGATAACCTCTTATAATGGAAACTTCATGATGATTATTTTTTTGGAAATATGATTTCATTTTTAATATATTTATTTTATTAGGATACGTCTACTGAAAGGAAACGGGTTCCCCAATGATTATTTGAGTTGGAATATGAACCAGTAAATGTATCATCCAATGGAAAAATTATGGAGTAAATTTTTTTCAAACTCACACAAGATTAGTGTCACCTCTTACTAAATTTTTATAGGGAAATACTTGAATAACCATTTGGAAAACATTTCTCTGTAAAAATAGTAAAATTGAATCACCTTCACCCTTACATTATTTGATACTAAATACTAATTTTTATTGGAATCACTTCATGATTATGGCTGTGATAATCATGATACGTTAAGTATTATAGTTTCAACTCCATTTTTTTAACTCATTTAGATATATTTATAGAATATCCATTAGGAGACTTTTTATTTTTCAATACATCCAATTATTATTTTTTCTCTAATGTTGTCATCACATAAGAAGCATATGGAACTTCCCAATTGTTTTCTCTGATACACACAGGATCCAGATCTGGTCCAACACCCTAGTATAATAAGTATCACCGAGATTGTAAGTCATATTTGGTCTTCCCCTTGATATTTAGAAGAACTAAAATTATATTTTCACATATATTTTTATCCCATTTCATTATATCTAAATAATAATATAATAAATTGGTTAAACAATATTCAAACTCAACAAAGAAAATTTCCTTTTTCCAGTTGATAGTGGATTCAGTGTCAACATCATTTCTCTTTTTTATGATTCATCTAACCTTTCCCTAATGAAAAATTGATATATTGGAATTCATTAGGAACATCAGTTCTAGACATATATTATGGTGGATGGTCAGCATGACCAGTATTATCAAACCATGGGTGATTTTTACAGTATTGATAATCCATTGGAAAGATTCATCAATGCACCATGAAATTGAAGCGATGACAATATTTAATTATTTAAAATCATGTATTCTTCATTAAATTAGAACATTATAGATTTCCCATCATGCTCTAACCATATATAATTTCATAAGTATGGAAATCATGTATTGTCTATAGAAGGTCGGTATGCATCTGAAATGTAATTTTTGATAAAGAATCTAATGTTTTCACACCTATAGGCCAATGATTCTTTAAATATTTTATTATTTGTTGCAAGAAGACATCTATATAATTGAAAAGATCAGAAGGTCTTGATATTAGTATAATCAATATATTGTATGGTTCTTTTATACACATTTATAGAGAAATATTATAAATGTGAAAAAAAATAGTCATGTGCTATGAGACGTAATCATATAAATATATATATTAAAACCATCAAAAAATAGACTCAACTTCATATTACACACCTCATATATAAAATCAATATGTTTTTCAAGAAATGGACATCATGATAATTCATCTTGAAAATGAAACAAATCATTATTATATTTACTTATCTTATAATAATTCCATCACATATTGGTTGTGATTTTAGAAGACATGAATAGATTTTGAATCCTAGAAATTAGTGGAAAGTGACCCATGATATTCTGTGGCATGTGAGATGGTGTTAAAAATATAATTTCCTTCCCACATTCTTACATTCAACAAGTTATAATGTTTTCCACCAAAATAAATTGTAATACTTCATAAAATAATTAATTATATTGGTAAAAAATCCATACTAGTAAATTAACATCCATTTTATATAATGATTTGAGGAAATATCTTCACCAACAGGAAACAATACCTTTGAAAAGGTAATAATATAATAAATATCAGTATTAGAAATTCTATACATGGTTTTCCTATGATATAACCACTTTAAAAATTCTTACCTTTTAATTTTATTACATTCTTGTTATACAAGAATTCATACATCATCCATTAATTTCTTCACTCTCCCAACATCATCATCTTCATAATTTTCCCCATGAATATAGATATGATTTTATCCTTTCAATAGAATACTATCACTCTCGTGATTATTTAAAAATGGAAATCGATAAAATATAAAATTCTTCATACCACTTATTTCTTCATATTCATTCACAGTACAAGATTGTATCATCTCTCTATTGTGATACTAAACATAATAGTTTTTTAATATAGATTTTTTTATATTTTAGTTAAATTCTTCTTAAATTACCTATGGCCTTCCAAAATAATTATAATATGGAAATTGTATACAAAATCCATCTGAATCATTTTCAAAATGAAAAATACATAAAAATATTCTAATTATTTTGAAACTTTGTTAAAATATGATTGGTATTATACATCTAGATTCTTTTCATTCTATTATAGGAAAAAAGTTATATTCATATCAATAATGTAAACCAAAATTAAAAATTCATTACAATGAATTTTATTATTAAATTTGTTAAAGTGTACTTGTAGCTAGCTAGGTAATGAATAAAAGAAATAACATATGCTTTAAGCAATTCCTATAAATAATTAGCTAAACAAAGTATATGACATGGAATGGGAAACAAATTTTACACAATCCAATTAAATACATATTTCTTTCTAAAGCTATTGGTTTTAAAAAATCAATGTTTTGAATATGACATTAACCCAATTAAATACACTTTCCTTTATAATGAAAAAAAATTCCCTAATAATAACATCAATGTGTCACCTAACATCAAAACCACTAAAAAATGGTATAACAATATCATATAAATTCTAACATAATTGATTTAAATATAAATTATCATCCAATACAAATATCATAGAAATTTTTATTTATAAAATAACAAAAATATTTCTAAAATTTAATAAATTATATGAATCCTGAATTTTTATTATATTTGAAATGAAATAAAAAATAAGTTAAAACAAATTAATCACCATTAAGTGGAAATAAAAAATTTATCAATTTTCCCCTTCTATAAGCCCAAATAATATCCAATGATCATCCTCTAACCAAAACAAGAACTTTTATCTACCAACATAAAGGTAAATTTGGCCTACATCACATATAGTGCGCATAAATTGTGAAGAAGATAAATTCCACTAGTATTACACTAAATTACTCATTATTTACCATTATAATATAATCTATGTAAATATAGTATGAATTAATAATATAAAACTAATATTTTAATTTTCAAAAAAAAATTAAATCATCAAGGAAGTCATTTTTCTGTATATCTTTAAAGACATGAAATTTATCCACTTTAAAAACATATATTCCAGTCTGTTTCCTAATATATAATAAAATATGGAAATTTAAATTATTATCTTGAATTGATAGAGAGAAAAGATGTATTTTAAAGAAAATTTTAATAAGAATTAATAAATATCAAGATAAATGTTGAAATTTTCATTCAAATAGAAATAACTTTGGACTAAAAATAAATAACAATTTAAAATAAAACATCACCTTATATCCAATGAACGTGTTTATTAAAAATGAAAATAACTTTTAAATTATTATTTATATAAATACACAATGAATAAATAAACTATAAGAATTAAAAATTAACAATATTGTTATGATGAACATATATAAGAAAAATGATAATTAAAAATTAGATTAACTGAGAATCATTAGATAAAATAAGTACATATTAAGAGAATATACCATAATAATGTTTCACAATAAGAATCATGGTAAGTTAAAAAATACATAATGTTAGGAAACATTATATATCTTTTATAGAATCATGTCCTTGTGCTATATTTCTTTAGCAGAACCATGTCTACATAGTTCATTTTATATGGGAGTTATATATCATTAGATTTTATTTTCATAGGAGATCCATGTCTATATTGTTCATTTTTATAGGAGAACTACATACCCAAATTATTTATTCCAACAATGTGACATCTTCTTATAATAATCCATATAATAATTTAAACCATATCAAACCCAATTTCCCTTAAATGATAACCGAGTATTTGTTATAAGTTCCCACCAATATATTCATGTTCACTCTAAAAAATTATTAATATAATCATTAAAAACATAATAAAACCATATTACATTAATAAAATGAACAATTTATTACATTAATTTATTACATAATTATTTAATATATATTGAAAAAATTATATTGGATTTATTTAAAAGTACCAGATAACTAAATTAAAACAACATATTATAATCATATTTTTTAAGAAATAGAATAACAACAAAATATAAGGAATCTTTTTTAAAATAATAAGGAATAATTTTGACCTAACTATATCTTTTTTAGGTTTTCTTACATAGATAAAAATAAAAACAATGCTCTGAAGAAGAGAATAAGGATTCATAACACACTGTTTTGATGTTGATGAAGATATGAATAAAAATATCCCTATATAATGGGATAATGCTGGTGGAGAAGATAAGTCACCACTCGCTCAGGAGAGGTAATACTAAGGTTTATGGATGAGGAGGGGAGGGGAGGCCAAATCTTATATTTAGACTCTATACCCGTTGTTTTTAGAAAATCGTTGGTATATCTTAACCTATACCAAGAATTTTTTTAAGAACCATGGGTGTAGGATTATCTAGGAACTCTATACCAATGTTTCCTCTAAACCATTGGAATATATGCACGAGGATAGCCCCATTTTCTTATAGTTTATATTTTGAAAAATTACCTTAAAATTTTGAAAAGAAAACCTTACATGAAAATGTATTAAGATCAAAAACTTTTTTTCCATAGAAATAAATAGAGAACATCATTTAAAAGATATAGTGTAAGAAATTAAAATTGAATATGAAATATTATGACTCATAGAATTTTTTTTTAGTTTCCAATTCCCCTAAACATTCTAATGATTTCAAAGTAAGTTCTTTATAATCATGTTCTTTATAATCATGTATTATAAGGATAAACTTTTTGGATTGCATATTTTAGTAAATCATCTCAATTTTTTAAGGTTATTTCAAAACCATTGGATATACTTTATATGTATCTTAAGTGAAATTTAAAAAAAAATACATTGTATTTTTACTCATATATAAAAAATATTTGCTATATAAAATTAAATACATTTCTACCCTTATGTTGTTCATTTTTTAACAGCTACATAAGGCTAGGTAGATTTTCAGGTTCTACATAAAGGTATAACTCTTGATGCATAATTTTATATCAATGTTTACAAAGGATGCATAAGGGAAAAAATTAATTTTATAAATTTATGGAGATAATCCACCTATTACATAAAGTTAACAATTATTTTTGAAAAGGTTTGTAAGGGTAGGACTGAGTTTCATAAAGGTAATTTATTTTTTTCAAAAAATACATAAGGGTAAACCAAATTCAATGTATGTTTATGTATATTTCATGACCAATGTATTGGTAAAACCATTTTACCCTTATATAGTACCCTATTTGGCATAAATATTATTTAAAACATGATTTTTTGTTTCCCTTTTCCCAGTATGAATCTATATTATCTCCCACATTTAAGATCATAAAATCATTTTAACTAAATACTTTTGACACTTTAAAATTATAATATGTCTTTTTTATGTTTTATATATTTTACATTCAATATTATATTAAATGAAAAAAATAAATAGTTATTTCAATTTGGGGTTACAACATAGAAAACTATAACTAGGAATAATTTTTTTTAAATTAATCAAACAATATGGCACTTTGATTTTGAAATATTCTTGTGTATGGGAATCCCATAATTTATTTTTATAATATATGTTTAGTATTCTATGATCAATCATGGTTTATCTATATTATTTATATGTGTTAAAACCCTCTCTCACACCTTTCTTCTACAGTGTCACATTTACAGGGGATAATTCCCTAGTTTCCTTTTTCTTATGCATTTTTTTAAATTATTAATACTAATATTTCTATACAGTTAGATTAATTTCTTTAAAAAATATAATGTCTAAAAATTTTCAATAAATGATAAACAATTATCTCTTATTTATTGAGATTATTTTTTAGAATTAAATTATTATCGCATGTTAAATTTAAAATTTTTATTTGAGAAATAAATTGTTAACATACTCTATGGCTTCAATCCATAGTTTGGAAATTTTCTTGTAGAGAGAAATAATTATTTCATGATAATTTTTTATAATGATTTTTAAATAATTCGAAATATTTTCTAATAATCTTTGGAAGTTTTTTCAAACTAATTTATATATTGATGTGGTTTTAGTGAAAATAATTTGGATAACATTTGGTTTCTATGTTATAATTATTTATGTTTAAAGTCCTTATTTTATTGGGACTTAATTTTTAATCTTTTTTTATATTTGGATTGTGTATGTTTCTAGAATTGAGACATTTTTAATGCCTTTTGTGATCTGTTTTATGTCATTCATTATTATGTATTTGATATTTCATATCATATAAAATTAATTGATGTGATATATTTTTCATTGATATACATTTTCTTATATGTGTTTTTATATATAGATAGTAAAATCAATGTTTCATTATTTAGGTTGATAGGTGGCTCTGATAGAATTATCCAACTCCTTCCAGGGGAGCATGTGAGTTATGACTTATTAGAAATGGATTTTTATAAAATGTTTAGTGATCTATCTTGGAAATCATAGAGGAATTCCATATCACCATTTGAATAGTTCCCATATATACTGGTGTTATTCAACAATGAGTAATTTCCTTGCATATGAGAGATAAAACATTATATGATCATGCCATGTGTATAGACCTATACAAGTAAGAAGGTAACCAAAACTCATCAGTGTGTTTTTTACTTAATGACATGTGTGGTATTGTTCTATAAAGTTATAAAGTGATTTTCCCTAAAGGTGGTAAGATTCACACATCATAATCTAATTCATGTAGTTGAATATTTATGATATTCATCTAGCATGGCACTGATGCATGTATAGACGGGGTTTACAGAGTCTTTATTAGAACATGATCTCTTAGTATATGGTAAAATGTATTCTTGGGTGTACATTTACATTTATATTATTCCTTACTCATGAATAAACCTATTAACATATGTTAAGGATGCATTTTTAATTTCCCACTAGGTTTATATTGAAAACCTTCATGGGAATCTTAGTGGACTTGAAGACTTCATGACTATGGATCTAGTGAAGGGGAATGTCCTATTGATAGGGTGCTGAGTATATAGAGGTATTATTGTTGAGGAGATTTTACAGCATACATAGAACTATATATAGTGTATTTTTTTACTTTTCCACCTCATGATTCTTGGTTTGAACCACTACATTGGTGTTCCGTATTTTATTTTATGTATCACTTATGGAAAATCTATTATAGAATCTATTAATGTTATTATTTGGTATGTTTTTTTTTTATATTATTCTATAGTGGATATGATTATTATGGGTATAGTCTCCACATGTTACTTTACACCTCTACCACTTATTATATTCTTATTATGTATGAGGAGGGACACATGAGGAAATGTGGATGTCAGGAAAAAACTATGCATTTATGGTTAGGGTGTTATAAAATGGTATATGTAGTCATGAGGTTATTTTCATTCATATCCTTTGGGTTCGTGGTGGAAGGGGTAGGATGGGTGAAACTCAGGTATAGGAGTTTCTACATGTATTTCCAAATAATGTGTAACATACCTCTGAGTTACTAAGGATGGATTTTTTTTTATAATTTAATGGAATTTTGGGTGTGTTCATGCATCATGACTTAGCCCATAATATCAAATTTAATATAAATATGTATATATATTTGTTGTGTTCCTTATAGTATTTCTTTAATTAAATGAACTAATTTTTTCTATCCATTTGGGATAAACCTCTATTCTTTGTTGAGTGATATATCTATGTTATCTATTAATTTTATATATATATTCATGGACTATTTTTTCAACTAGTGTATAATTATTTGTTTTTTATAAATATGTTTGTTAAAAACATATTGGGATGGAGGTAATGTCTTGGGTATTGGGTAAAATTAGGGTTATACCTTGTAAGAGTATCCCCTAGGATAATTCCATCAATAATAATCCCTTTTGGGTTCTTTATAAATGTTTATGTTGTTTAGTTAATCATGTTTTTTAGTCATTACAATGGATTATTTGACATTTCACAAAATTCCACCTTAGAGATGCTTGACTATACCACTAGATAATATAGGGAAGAATGATTCCATAATGGATTATGTTCTCCTAATACCGTTGTATGTATAATATAAATCATCTTCACGTTCTATAGTGTTTCTGGAATAATAGAAACTTTATAAAGGATTATTATTCTCAGTGAATATTTAGGTGTTGGAATTTCCATAACTATAGTCAACTATGCTTGGGATATTTACCTTTAGTACCCTCTATACTTCAATAGAACTTGAGGCCTTAATGATGTTATGAAATGGAATGAAATCATTCTTGAAATGTTTGATCTGGTAAATAATCATGATAAATTTTGTTTCAATAGAGTTTAATTTTAATTCAAGGACAAGATCATTGAGATGGTAATGGAGTAATATTGGGTAGTAGTTCATCTTATAAAATTCATTACTTAGATAGGTGGATCTCCTATTACTATGGAGAGTGTCTCATTTGGAAGCTAAAAAATAATGATTTATGTTACATATAAGTTTAATGGTATGAGTTTTTAGAAGATTATGCCTCCCTAAACCCACTTATAAGTAGTTCCATATCACTTCAGTTGTGAGAAGGTCAACCACTATCGTAAATTCTATCGAACACTATAGAGAATGTGTCAGATGTTTGGATTGATTGGGAACCTTCAATAGTTATGATCCAGATCTATAATGTTAAGTTTCCATAGGGGTGTATAAAATCAATGAGGCATGACCCATGTATACATTATAGGACCTCAATAATAGGTTTATCCCACTCAAATTATGATGGATCATGTGAGTCACTCATGTTAGGGACATGAATGTGGATTAGAAGGCTAGTCGAGTTTATGCAATGGAATTGGTTTTGGTTGGTGGTGGAAAGTGAAACTCAATCATTTGAGTTATGTTATTTATCACTACTAATCTTCCTATAATTCTTTTGATATTATTACTTACAATTATTTCATATCTTCTCAAGATGTTACTGGAAATGGATTACCCATTAATTTTTTTTTGGGTTTCTTTCTCTTATGATGAAAATAAAAAAGGAAGTATACAATATTTAAAAATGTCTAGAGTGTCGTATATTATTATATTACTATCAAAATTTATGGGATTTAATTATCTATGGGGTAAATATAATTTATATGATCATTAGTATGTAATGGATTACAAGTTATCAGGATCACATTGATTTTTAATTGAGTTGGGTATCATTATTTTTACCTAAGGGATAAAATTTTGTAATGATAAGTTATTGAGATTTGGATTCATGTAGTATGGGATGGGAATAGAGTTAGGTTAGATTTATCATGGTGCAAAAATAATGGTTTTCTATTATGATGGTTATTGGATCATAAACAATATAAATTTATCCTGATTATGTTCATAGGAGATATCATAATATAATATAATACATTATATATACAAGTCAGGAACCTTTGTATTTTACATATTAAACTTTTTTCACATCATTTATATGCAAAAAAAATCAAAGTTTCACTTATGGATTCAGTATCATTAATTCCTTGGGCATGTTATTTTTGAGGTATAAATTTCAGTGTACCCAGGGAATGTAGAGCCTTTGATGTATTTGGAATGTCCTAGAAATATTTTAAAGATATATATTTTACTTTTCCATGAAGGGAAATATCAATAGTTCATTGAGGATTTCTCCCATTTTTAATCTCAAATGACAATTATTACCAAGATGGGTTGAAGATTTAGTGGTATTATTATTGTGAATATTTCATTATATTGATGAATATGAGACTGGTGAAAACACATTTTTTTAGCATTCTAGATCCTAGGACTTCACATTCTATATATTTTGATGCCATATGTGTTGGGTTGGGTGTTGTACTGATGTAGAGGGATTAGGAAGTCACCTATGGATTTCATTAGTTCTGACCCAATGATCGGAATTACATGATGCATGACTTAGATTTTTCAATAGTGGTCTATGATATGAAGTGTTGACTGCATAATATCTTCTGTTAGAGGTTTCTCATTTATATATACTAGAAGAGCTTATGATATATATAATCATTGTGTGACCTCAATCAAATATTAAGGCATTGGATGGAGTTTCTATAGACATGAAATTTTGATATCTTATATGGTTCCTAGTATGTTAATTTCATTCTGGATACTCTTAGAAGGAAAATACTAGATATGTATGATCATAGAGATCATCCTTTATAGGATGAATGTGATCAGATGAGTTGGATGGAATAATTTCAAGTGGATACATCAGGGACTATGGTGTTATGATATATGAGTCTTTAGTGGTAATATATTATTTATTGAACCACATGAATTACATCCAATATTAAGATCTCATGTTTTTTTGTTATACTGGGATTCTTGGGAGGGGTGAATCTATTCCATGAATTTCTTTAGTCGATAGAGACACTATTTAGGTCCATGGGAGAGTGGTTATTCAATATTCCTTAATAGAGTAGATAATGAGAGGCTCTCATACTTATTAGTGTAAAATGTATCATGGTTCGATGAAGATGTACCGTGAAATATGATGTCATTTCTGGTGGCATTATATGAAGGGGGGTTTCATAAGTTTCATTTCACGATGCCTTACTTTATAAATGGTAAATATTTATTATCATTGTCTATACATTTTTATTCATCTACTTCTATAGAATATGTGGTTGTAGGATGCTATGATGATGTACTTTATGGTGTGTTTGCGAAGGACCCCAAGGACTTTTGATACTATTTGGGTGGTAGTTGATTGGATAATTAAAGTGGATTATTTCTTTTTGAATTGAGAGACTCTTTCATAGGATGAGTTGGGGAAATTATATGTATGTGATATTGTACACCAACAAGGTAATCCTATGAGAATAATAACATATGTATGTGCATGTTTCAATTCATGGTTTTGACATGGCATATAGAAGGATTTGGGAACTAAGATGAAAGTGATTAGAACATATCTCATATAGACTAATGGATAGTCTAAAAGGATGATTTAAATTATTGGTATTTTTATTGAATCATGCATCCTAGAATTTGGTGGATCATGGTATGTGTTAGGTACACAAGGTTGAATACCCTGAGAGGGGGATGAATCAGGGTATGACAGATTGAAACTTCTTCCCCTTTAGATCTTGCTTCGTTGTTAAACAAAATGCAATTCTCTCTTCCTCCCATTAGCATCATATAAACAGATATGAAATCATACACATGACACAACAACTTTTACTTGGCTCACCCTCACTGGTCTACGTCCAAGGAGCATACAATGGTGATATGCCGATGTGCCAAATTCACTAAGGCTCACTACCAATAATGAGTACAAAGTTTGGGCTAGATCTTTTATGCCCAGGATCACTCCCTTTACAAGTTTTAGGGTCTTCTCACTAAATTCCCAAGAGTCAATCCTTATGCCTCTTTCTCTAGCTCACTTCTAGAGGACAGGGTCATTGTCTTCCTCATCCTTCGATCACTTCTCTTGGAATGGAATCCACTCATAGTTTATGGACTAGTAGGTCAAACATAGTTTATGGACATGTAGGTCCCTTCATTTTCATGACTTCCTACATCCTCAACTTTAGTTAGATGCTCTGTTGAAGTTATTTTTTCACCTGTAGATGAATTCTAACTTCTTAAGTATTTCTAGGTAATGGAAAATACTTTCTCAAACTAATTTGAATCTCTCGTGAGCTTCCTTGTGAAAATTGAGAACCACATAGTCCCTCCGCATACTGTTTACTAGGTATGGCATGTGGAACACCTCCTTTGCATACTGAATCTGCTTCTGAGAACCACCCTTCTCATGTAGACTGCCTCTTCCTTCGCTATCACGTACCGACTCCGAAAATCTCCTTTGTGAAACACCCTCTGTCTGCAAACTGTTTTTTGTTCATGGAATGCCTTTTCAAACCACCTGCACACTATGCCTTCTTCCTCTACAAACCACATCCTTTGTGGGATACAATTTCCCAAAAAAACCTTCATTGGAATTTCTTCTGTGCGAACCACTTTAGATTTCATGGAATTCTCCCTCGTGAACTTCCTTTGGGATTCACCGAATTCCTAGATCAAAAATTTTTTCTCTAATGATATTTGATCTCACCCTTAAATAGTGGGATTGGTACTCCTTATATAGGCAAATATATCCACAAAATCTGCTAATACAAGATTTACCAAATCATTGATTCAGTACAGCCTCCACTACATATTGATCCTCCTACCACGAACCGAACCAATTCCGTGAACTATTTTTTCATGGTGGTCCGCATACTACCTTTTCTCCTATGCAGTTGATTTCCTCTGCCAAGAAGAAGTCATCTGTGTACCGCACTGCCTTCCACTATAAACTATTTTCAGTTTCATGAACCTCTCCAGCATACTGTTCCCACTTCCCAATATGAAACTGTGTACCCTTCCCTGACATGGTATATGATCCATGTCATGGACTTCTCTTTTAACTTTATTTTTTGATTTCATTTTATGTTCTTTACACAAATTCCTGATTTTGAGGCCCCAAAATTTGGCAAGCACTAGGAAAATATGCCACCTTAAAAACATATCTTCGGCAAACACCAACCATACTCATCCATGTTCATTTGGATTTATCAAAAAACACAATCACACCCAAAACACACCAATAGGACACATCAATGGATTTTTTTTCAACAATATAGATATATATAATTGTTTAAGTTTTATTAGAGTAATATTCACCATGATTATATTTAAATTTCACCCTATGAGGATCACTATGGATAGCCTTATTGTGAAATGTTAAGATGGAATGATTCATATGAGGTATATTTTGTCTGAAAAATCCTTGTTTGGTGTAATTAAAATAGGTATTAATTTATCTGGAATATTTAGTTATTACTGAGAGAATACATAGATCGTATTCTAACTAGAGTTAGATACCTTTAGAGTTCACTCTGAGAAAACAAATTTTCTTATGGGTGACTCCTCAATTGAGGCATTGTATCCTTCCAAATATAGGAATAGTAACACCAAGATTTTTTATACAATTCAATAACATTGAGTGTATAAGGACAATGAAGTACCATTTGGTTCTTCCTTCGTATTACCAATGCATGCCTAATGTATTACATGTATCTCAACATCAAAAGTACATGCCGAATCTTTATCATGTTATAGACTATATGGACATTGATTTAGAACCATATTTCATATTTCATAGAGTATACAATATAGATCATAGAATGGACTGTGAATGTTTTATGAGGGAAAAAGGATCCAGTTGTTCAGAACATATAGTGTGATAGATGGGTCTGCAAAGAGTCTTAAAAGAGTAAGCCTATTGTTTAGGTGCAGTGGACTGAGTTATTCAAGCTCAAATCCATATATAATTATAAGGATGAGAAGACCATCGAGGGGGGGGTATTGTAACATCACCATTTTTTAGTGTTCTTTTAACCACTTTGGATATAATTTATAATGATATTATGTGATAATGTAATAAGTTTCAATTTAATTTTTAAAATTATAAATACAATTTCATCCACTTTACTGTAAGTAAATTCCTACCCATTCATGGGTCAAATTTTTAGTTCTATAGAAGGACAGGTAGAATTTTCTAGCCACTGTGTAATGGTAGAACTCTCACTGCATAAGGGTAAGATGATAATTCCAAAGGATATTTAAGTGTAACCTACCATTTGTGAAAAGGTATGATAATTTTTCATCCATTATGTAAAGGAATCTCTGAATTTATAATGGTTGTACAGGGGTATGTTTGTGATTCATAATGGAAAATATTTTTTTATAAAGGTTACTTAAGGTTAATTTTAACATTATATAAGGTTATGTTTAGTCAATTCCCTACATAAGGGTAAAACTATATTACACTTATGTAGATCCCTTTTTGAGGAAATGTAATTTAAATCCTTATTTTTGGTTTGCCTTTTCCATTCTCGAATCATTAATGTGTTTCACTATTTTAAGAGCCTAAATTCAAGGATAATAAATATTTTATAGTGTGATAGAGTTTTAAAATCCAAATTCGGATGTTTTAAAAGATTTAAAATCATAATTTTATCAAATAAAAATTGAATCGTGGTTTTAATTTAGAGTTTCAATGCTACAATCTAGAATGTGGTATCTATTTTTTTAATGTAACTTTATCATACTTAGATTTTGAAATAATATCAAGTCTAGGTATCCTAGAATACTATATTCAATATTATTGGTGTCTTCATCGATAAATCATGGTTCTTATTCTAGTTCCTTGATGTGTCGTAACCTATATCACTCCTATATTATTAAGTGTACAATATTTAGAGGAAAATTTCTAGGTATCCTTTTTCTTGTCTTGTGGAATTAGATTTTCTATTCTTTCTATTATTTTTATGGAATCTTTCTAAAACTATAAAAAAATGTATAATTATTTAAAAACGGTAAAGAGTTTACTCACACTTATATAAGATTATACTAAATAGATAAATCATTATTTCATGTTGAATTTATAGTTATTATTTGAGAAATAAGTTGCTATCACATGCTATAAAATTAATTGATAATTCAAAAATTATCATGGAGAGAGAAATTATTATAATTTAAGTTGTTTTAAATAATGATTATAAAATAATTGGCAATATATAATTGGAATCCTTGTTGAGTGTTCTGAATGGATTAATACCTAGATTTGATTTTGGTGAAGATAACATGAAGAACCTTTGATTTTTATGTTAGTGAGCTTGAGGTATGACATCCTTATCTTATCTAGACATTATTTTAAATTGTTTTACGTGTATGGAATTATGTATATTCCAAGAATTAAGATATTTCATTTTTTATGGATTGTCTATTCCTTACTATTTCATAGCCTAGAAAACTGCATGATGTGATACCTTCTTCCATTCTATGATACGACTTATATATGGTTTATTACATAGCTGATGGAATCAATATATTTGTGTTTAGGTTGAAAGGCGGCCCTAGAAGAATTATACACCTCCTAAGATGGAGCGCAAGGGATACAAGACTCATTGGTTATGGATTTACATATGATAGTTAAATACATATCTTTGAATGAATGGGAGAAATGCATATCTCCTTTGGAAATGTGTCTATATATGATGGTGTGATCTACATATGGGGAACATCCTTGAATATGATATGGAGGCCAATATAAAATGATGACATGTGTGTGTACCATTATAGGATTGTAGGTTATGATGAGGATTGTGGTAGTGTTTCCATTAAAGTTGGGTGTGGTGTTGTTCATTAATGGTGGAAAATGATTTTCCATAAAGGCAGAAGAAATCAATAAACATGATTGATGTCCTGTTGGTGAAAATAAATGATTTTTATCTGATATATCACTAAATATTCTATGGACATGGTTCATGGAATCTTATTTTTCATATGATCACTCAATAAATGGTTTTTTGTATGATTGGGTTCACATTTACTTTTATATACCGTAATTAACATCCATATACTTGTGTACTTGTGTTAATAACACATTGTTGGTGTCCTAATAGAATTACACTCACACACAGAAGAAGCATATTTGTGCATGTGTAGACATCGTGAATAAGGATTCAATGAAGGGAAAGATCCTCCTGAATGAGATCTCAAGAGATTAAGGCTTAGATATGGAGGTTATGTTGAGTCCTAATTTGGAATATTGAAGCTATATATTTTTTAATTTTACATCTCTTGATACATGGTTTGTCCCACCACACTAGGGGAAATTATTTTATTTTAAGGATCACAAACTTTTAGTTTGTTATAGCATCTGTTTGTGTTATTTTTATCCTATGTTTGATTGTATTATATTTTTGTTATACTATCATGTGATGGTTATGATTACCTTGTGTATAGTCTCCCCATGTTATTTTAGACACTCACTACTAGTTGGTATCCTATTGCATATATGGAGTTGTGCATAAGTTCATGTGGTTTTCATAACCAAACCATGTATTTCAAGTTAGGGTGTTATAAATACCATTAAATCATCGAGATTCCTAACATAGGAAGACTACAATGAAATAATTATATTTAATTATATCTTAACTTAAAAGACAAGTACTTATTCTTATGTGACATTAAAAATGATCTTATATCCACCTCAGATCAATCAGTATATTTTTATAAACTTTAATAAATATCATATGAATCTAATGAACTCATTTATTTAATAAAATCTAAGAAATATGAACTTGAATGTATCCTCAAAAAAATCCTCAATAAGTTATGAAACATCATATTTTTATTATATATCACCAAAATTTTCATCCATTCACCACATGTTACCCTTTTTATCTTTAATGTTGATATTAAATTTAGTGAGAGAACATAATATTACCAATTCATATCATAGTACATTTCGAAATATTGGTCCCATGATATCATACATGTATATTAAAGAAGATATATTACTCGTATGCATCAAAAGAGACAACTAGAACTCACATCTATCTTTATTAAAGTATTTCCAAATATCCTCAGATAAATAAAAGAAACATAAATACAAAAATAACAAAAAAAATTATAAAATATATGGACACTCATTAAATAGATTCATGAAATGTGAAAAAGAGGCACACATGGGAATATAAATGATCTGATATATATATATATATATATATATATATATATATATATATATATATATATATAATTTCATAACTCAATAAATTTAAATTACAACTCAATACAAATTTCACCATAAAAATTATATCCATACATATATCAATTTTTAAAGTCCACATGCATTCACTAAATGTATTTTAAAAAATGGAAAATTCTCTAACTTACTAATAATAAAGATAAAGTTTCTTTTAAAAGAGATCATAATACTAATCTAAAATCATTGTTTCATAAATTAATCTATTATATATATATATATTCAATATTGGGATAGAAATAATATAGACTAATTAAGACATAAAATTTTACCAAAAAAAAATTCTCCATGTGATAGTAACTAAATGAAAATAAACATTAATGAAATTTAAAGTATATTTTGACGATATATCTTAAATTTATCTCAATAAATTTATTAATAAATATCATGTAAAAATATTTTTCTCTACCATATAGTTTCTATCTCATACATTTAAATAATTAAAAATTATTAAAAATTAGTGAAGTTCTCAGAGAAATATATCAATTATGTAGAGGAATGGGATACACACAAATATGAAATCTTAACATTAAAAAGTTTCAATTTTTAGAGGTTTTTCAAAAAATATTATCTATTTACTCATTTCATATAAAAAACATAAACATAAATATAATATAAAATTACATCACATTTAATTATATATGATATCTATGTATAGTGATCTAGAATGTTACACTAGATTCTTGGTCATACTTTTTTCACTTTTGTTATAAGAGCTAATAACTTTTGGATACTCAATGTCAACATATATATCATCTTATTTTTTTTCTTCCATAGTATCATTTTTGTTGATTAATTCAACAATGTACCTAATCTCAATGATTCTTAATGATATTGAGTATTACTTATTGGATTTCAATGACATGCATTACCACAAATGAAGAATTCTACTCATGATATGGACATTTTATCATCAATATGACTAGCCTAGTAAAAATATATAAAGTAACAGGAAAATATTTTGGAATACATACATATATATATATATATATATATTCTCATAATTAATAACATTTTTAAAATATTTTTCCACATGAAACATTAAACTAAAACAATTAGACAAAAAAATTATTACTTTGAAATTTTAAAAATAGTAAAACCTTTATAAAATAAAAAATTACTATAATAAAATAGAAAAGGAATATAAAATGTGATTTAAAATAATTAGTTTTTTAAAAAATCATTTTTCAATAAAAATTGTAATGCCCTGGATTTAGATGAGACTCAATAGGTTCTCTACACTCGGTTGGCCACATGACCTCAAATGTATTTCCCCAAATGCTAGAGGCTAGCGACTAGTATCGAGGGCCTAGGAATGATAGTGGGGAAATAATGACCTCATTGTTAGATTGTAATATAGTAGAATAATAATATATAATAGAAAAAGAAGTAAAACCCAACAGTTGAAGTAAACAATATAGGACTGATGATAAAGATATCCAAAAGTCATAACACACAAAAGATGATGCTTCCTGCTACATATTATAAGAAAGTATAAAAAATAGGATACATTGTATTAATATACAACATTAAATACCAAGGCACAAAAATACAAAATAAAACTCAGAAGCATCGTAAGCCTTGGTTTGGTCCCATTCTATCTTGCTCCTAAATAGAAAATCAAGTACCTGTAGAAGAGTGATTTCCCTTATCAACACTAGCAACAATATAATCTATTTGGGTCTAAAAGCATGACCCAAAAAAAGTGTGAGAAATAAATCCCAGTTTTCAAGCACCCAAGATCTATTCCTATCAGTTAGGGAGTATATGAAATAGGTAGTGTACAAAAAGTAAAAGTGGTAAACTAAGAAGTACTCAAAAGTAAACAATCCTACAAGTCATGTTTCCATTTATATTCAGTTCATGTTCATTAAAAAATTAGATTACATTGAATTGTAAACATATTGAGATCCGGCCTTAGCCCAAAAATCCCATGTATCAAGTAAGCACAATAGATGTATCGAAAGACCATTTAAATAGTTATTAGGGAGGACTGAATCCAAGCTTGCGCTTTGGCATGGAAGACACATCATAAAGATTTCCACAAGATATTCAGTTCAAAACCTCACCTACAGGCATATAAAAATCATTCCCATATTCATAACACAACTCCAACCATAGGCATAACCAATCCTTACCTGCCGGCATGACACAACATCGCCTACAGTCATATCACAATCTCGCTCGCAGGCATATCACAATCTCTGAAGCAAGCATAGTAAAATCTCACCCACGGGCACATCACATAACAATCACACATGTAAATTAAACTATTTAATAGAAAACATTGATAAATTAACATAGGAATTAATCATATCACAAAAATATCAGTAATATAAACAATTACAAGGCTTAAATAAACATATACTCACATGGGAAATTTATGTAACAAACACAACATGTGAATTAAACTATCACAAGAAATAACTGATCATTATCTCACATGGAATTACATTAAATTGAACAATTTCATTTTTAACAACCCATAATAGGGAATACAAGTCTTTCCTCTTAGGAAACTTAGGCCAAATGGCAAAACATTGGTTATTCAAGGGAAACACACCCATAGGGTGGCCCATAATCAAATCAAGCAACCTCAAACATGATTTATATCATAAAACTAATTACATAATCAATCTTAGGAAATAAAATGGTCAATTATCATCAAATAGACGCCCTAAAAATGGGCACACAGCACTCCGGCACATATAAATCACAATTAGCGAAAGGCACAAGACCACCTACCTCAGAGTCATATGGCTCTCCTCATCTAGCGTCGGATTCTAATTTAATCTAGAACTAAGTATATCTACAAAAAAGTTTAAAACAATCAAGGTATAAAAGATTATTTGAGAGAAAAAATTCACAAATAACGGTTCAATAGTAATCAAGATCTTACTGATTGGGTTCCAACGCATCCGACAGTGAAAGAAGCATGGTTTAGACAGACCAACGGGAGCCAAATTCCCTTCAAGCACTTTTGTCTCATGAACTTGGTGCCTCCTTTGTCTATAATGACATAAAATGAGGCTACTACCCATTTTATAAAAAATTAGAAAATACACGGCATGTAAGAGGAACTATACACCATGTAGGTTCTTTTAATGTTAATTTCAAGGATGACTTCCCTTACACGTCATGCACTGACTTGACAACATGATTACATGGTGTGTAACTAAGAATACACAGCGTGTAACCACCAAGTCTAGCTGTGTATGGTGTAGAGATAATATTTAACCTCTTTTATTCCTTTTCCATAACTATAAACCAAAAAGGAAGGTTTTGTACCTAAAAAGAAGAATTGTGTTCCTAGAAAAATATTTTCTTTATATATTGAGTTGGAATTAAAACTCTAAAGTTACAAATTTCAGAACATTTATTTTAAAAAAATATAATTAAACTTTCAAATCAACATATAAAAATTAGTATATGGTGATTTTTATGGATTTCTTCTAAAATAATTTATTTTTAGTTGAATAATAATAAAAACTTTTTCAAATAATTTACCTTATTTGACATTATCATAATTAAATAATTAATTAAAATTCATTGAAAACATATTATATAATAATTAGTATTTATAATGTAAAAAAGTCATTTAAAAACACTATGTTGAATATATAAAACCCTTATTTACAATTTTGGAATCATAAATAATTTTTTACTCGAAAAATTATTTTATTAACTTGTATAAAAATTATTTTTCATGATATTTAGAAATTAAATCAAAAAAATGGATTTCATATTTTCGGTCAATATATTCTTTTTATTTAATAATTCCTTTTTCATTATTGTTAATAAAAATATGATTACTATGATTAACATTAATGTCCATGATAATGGTGAAATGAATATTTTAAATAAATTATTTTATTAATATTTTGTATTATTGATATAATAAATTAAATTGATATATTTTATATAATTACTATTATATTTTTTGATAATTTATAAAAATATATTATCAATCTTTTTATTAGTAAATTATGTAATATTATATTAAGAACACATAATGGTGAGAATAACATTTCTCTACAAAATAGTTTCTCTATATATTAATATTTTAATGTAAAAGTAAACTTTATCTTACTCATAAATTTAGTTAGATTATATGAGGATTAAAAAAATTGGTTCTTCTAGAAATGGTATAATGGAATGCCTTAATGTTTTGATAAAATATAAATTACTTTGGTAAAATATCACTACCAAGATGAACAATGAATTGGAAAAATAAAATAATCAAGTGAAAAATCCTTGAAAAATGTTTTAAAATTTTGATAAAAAGAGTGGTTGGAATTTTATCAACAATAAATTTCCCAAATATATATTATTTCTCACTTTTGGATGCTTTCATCCTTGAATAGAGTCCTAGAATTATTAAAAAGTCATGGGTATTTACAAAATTTCATTTTTTTCACTTATAAAAGGGGACCACATTCACCACTACATGATACACCTATAAAAATAAATTTCATCCTTAACCTATAATATTAATCTACTCATATAGGCCTCCCAAATTTTAATAATCTTTTGGAATAAATTCCATATCATAATTTCTCTATTTCTAAGAGGATTTACATGCGAAATCATAAGTTCTCAATGTTAGTATTTTTTAATCCTTTTCATTTTATTATTAATAATTATCTTTTAAAAATATTATATTTAACCTAATATAATAATTATATAATTTCATATCATTATATTAATTTATAATCCATTATTTAATCCTTTCCATCATTGAAGAAAATAATAAAACAATGTCATTCCTATGTAATTGTGGACCACCACCACCACAAAGCATTGTTATTCATTTTTCATCACTAAATCTCAGATTCTTAACAAGTATATACAAGATGAATTAATGTTTTTTTATATTTTACAATTATTAATTTTAATTTATTATTTATCATATAGTTTTATTCCATCCCATTCACTGACAAACGGAATCATTAATTATGTGTATGTGTGGATTATCACCACCATGGGAAATGAATTTCATTGTTAATACCCACAAAACATTGATAGTTATATGAATTTATTTAATTTAGCTATATGGTAATTTTGAAATTTTAATTCCTCTATAAATTTTACAATAAAATTATATACAAATATCTCCTTACCCAGTAAATTGTTCTAACATTCTCCCATTTGGATCGGTTTTACCCCCTATGTAAATGATGTTGTAATATTTATATCATGATTAATAATAGAATATTATTTAATGATAATATCATGAAATAATAATTTATTCAATATTTTTTAATTATTATGGATTTTTGTTATTTATATTTAATATACTTATTTAAATATAACCTTTTTTCATTAAAAACACTGAAACTAGTTATTCGTAATTTTCATTTTCAAAATACATGCATTTATTATTCCCTAAATAAAGATGAGATATTATTAATCATTGAAAATTTTTATTCCAGTAACTTTGAATAACTAGTAACGATGAATAAATTTTTAATAAAAAATAATATACAACATCATTACAATGATAGTATGTAAAAAGAAATCATATTTTTTAGCATCCAATGATGTAAATAAACCATAATAGGCAAATATATTTTTAGAAAATGTATTTAAATAAATTTTATGAATAGAAATATGTATGAATACCATAATTTAATAAGTTATTAATGTATTTATTCTTATTACATTAGAGGTTATATCATGTTAAAATAAGTAAAAATATAAGTTAAGAGGTTCTTTGTCTCAAAGTAATTTTCTTGAGACATATTTATATTATGAACCATAATATATAAGATATGGTTTAATTTCTAGATATTTTATTTTTTACCATATTCGTGTATTTTATGGGTTTTTAATATCCAATTTATTTTCTTTTATTAAATATATTTCTATTCAAATGATAAAATGATTATAGGGTTCTGATGTTTTTATTTTAAATTCTATGATCCATGTTTGATGTTAGAGAAAATCATTTTATTATATGGTTTATTCACAACCCAAATGGATTTAATTATAATTAATTTATTTCAGTTAACATTATTTTAATTCCCATTTTATTTTATCTCAATTGAGTTGCTTTTATTTTTATGTTTCTATTACAATAAAGGGTTCGGTAACTCAATTATCATTTATTGAGTTATGATTGTTTATAATAAATTATTTTATATCAATTCAGAAAATTATCCTCACTAATTTTATTATTTTTAATTTCATATTTTTATATGGATTTAAATGTTGACCACATAATTACCTTTCTAAGTTTATCTTAATTTATGATATTCTTAAGGTATTTGGTCAACTAAAATTTCAATTAATTGAGTAAAAATAATATTCCATGTGAATAAATCATATAAGAATTAAAGATTCTTATATTTAATATTTAATTATATATTTCATCTTTTCTCTCTTTGTAAAATTATTTTTTACTCAAATATTATTTATTGATTATTTTTTTTTCTCACATAAGAAAAACATTTTATGGAAAACATCCAATCACCTTTAAATATATATTTTCCTACATTTTTATGTATATTATTCACAAAAAATAGATATTATTTTGAAACTAAAATATACATATTTACATAGTTGACCTTAATATTTTACATTACCACATTTCAAAAGGAAATTTTACCCCCTATTTTTATGATTTCAGTATTCAATAAATGTATTTTTAAATAATTTAATGTTGTCACCTCTATTCAAAATAGATTGTTTTTTCTTCTACTCCACATTCCATTTTGATATGCATTTTATCATTTCAAGTATATATCATTAAATTTTATTTTAAATATTAAAATTTTTTCAAATTATTCCACTTATCATTTTTTAAAACATTATTTCCTTTTTAGAGATAAATTTTAATAATTTGTTTTTAAATTAAAAGATTTTAATATAATTTTATATATCCTATTTTAAACCTAAATTTCTATTTCAATTATTACTTATTTAGATTTCATTCGATGTATTAATCTCTAAAATTCCTTCTTTCAAATTTCTAAAAAGTGATATTTTCTAATTTAACACAATACATCTTCTTTATATGAAAATGTTTGGAAATTTTTATAAAGAGTTTATTATATTTTTATTCCATTTTTATCATTAAATCTGAAATATTCATATGTTATAGAGTATTTTTTTCATGAATCACCATATTAATTACATTATGAAATTTCATTTTTGGGTGATTTAAATTTGGGTATCCACCATTCAAATTAATGTGGTAAAATTTTTTTATGTCATCTGGAAGTTTTGTGAAATCCATTTTCCATCCAGTGTATTCTATATTATGTGATAAATGAAACCCATTTTCTTTTTATGGGTCTTTTCTAAAATAAATAATTTTTTATATAAATTGAAATAAATTTATCAATGATTAATGTATTGTTTCATATATCACCCTCCAATTTATTGTTCAATGTTTGATGTCACATTTGATAAGTATTTTGATCATGTGAATTTTATTTATTTACAAAATCAAGCCTGTTATTTTTTTTTTTTACAAAAATATGCTTGGGAAATTTTTTTTTCACAACATATAACTGGGGAATTTTGTTTTTCACAATATCAATCATGTGAATTTAATTTATTAATAACATTAAGAATGATACTTTTTTGTTCAAAATGTTTTATTCTACTTATACATACTATCGTGACACAATTCACTAGTAATATTTTTTTAATTATATGTTCCATTATCATGATGTAGTATTATGTCATTCCATGCCTTATTCCATTACTTTTTATATATTATTTGTTGGGTAAAATATCTCATGTTTCTTTATTATACATGAATGTTCATCATATACTCACATATAATCATTGATTGTTATCACTTATAATTATTTGATTCTCCATTGGATTATTTTTATTTCTGAATAGTGTGTAAAAAATAAAATAGGATATGTACAAGAGGTATACATAAAATATAGTTTGAATAACTTTTAAAATTTATTTCTAACTGAAATAATAACCTTTATTATCTTCAAAAAAATAGTGCTCAAAGTATTTGTTGTAGACACAACTATTTATTCTTCCATGAAAATTAAATTCAATAAATATTTTCCTGACATTACATAAGAGATAAAGTTATGATAAAAAATTGTGTAATTTATAAATCCAAGTAAATATTATACTCATAATGTAAATACATCTAAAATATTCCAAAAAAATTACTTCTAACTCATCACACATAATCTTCATCATATATATAAATATATATTTTTCTATATTTTCTATTTTTAATTTCATGCATCTCAAGTAATCATATAGATTTCAATACCAAGATCATGGGTCTTGTTTCAATTCATATAGTTTATTTTTAAATTTTATACCATGTTATTATCTTCACCAATAATAAATCATTTAGGTTGTTTAATGTATACTTCATCATTCAAATCACTATTAAAAAATTTATTCATCACATCAATTTAATGGACTTTATTATTTTTATAAACTATAATTGAATGTAATATGATAATGGTATCATGTATATATAAATTTGAAAATTATTAATCAAAATATATTACTAATATTGGTGAATAACCCTAGAAAAAAATTATTTAATTATAGAAACACCAACTTCGCCATTTAATATGATCTAAAAAAACCAATTATGTTAAAATAGTTTTACTATTTATAAGCCTAGGTATAATCTCTAATGATTCAATCTATTTAGGATAATTTAGTTTTGAAATCCTAGAATAAAAATTTGTTGGAACCAGGTTCTTCAAAGCATGATTTGGTGTATGGTTTGTGTTTGTTGTCAATCCTCAGTGGAAGTTCAGGGTGTGAACCAACAAAGCGATCATACCGTTCAGGAAGAAAACAGTAGTGAAGGTGGCGCTGTTTCCCAGTGTTTGCCAAATTTTTGGGCCTGAAAATCCGTAAATAAAGTAAAGTGTTTTTGGCAAAGACACTTGCGCGCCGAGCTCTTGGAGGATGAAAGACTTGCGCGCCATATGTTTTTGAGGGTCAGAACATCACAAATTGGCTAAGGAAAGAAGGTCGCGCAAGTGTTGGTTGGGTCGCGCAAGTAACTTGCGCGACAGAGGATCTGGAGACAGGACTTGCGCACCGTCGAGGGACTTGCGCGCCGCCGCGCAGGGGGTCCAGTTTGCCTATAAATACTGGACCACCCCTCCTCATTTACGACGGAGTTCAAGGCCGAGAGATTGCTCGAGCTCTCGTCGCGCAGGTGGTTGAGTCGCGCAGGTGGTTGTTTTGTCGCGCAAGTAGAGCTTGCGCGCCGGTGTTTGGCTGTTCTCCCAAGGTCCCAAGGCAGTTTGGAAGAGTAAGGAAGTGGATCGCGCAAGTATTTAGTTCAAGAAGGCAGTGTCGCGCAGGTGCTTCAGTGACACTTGCGCGCCAGTTTCGTCTTGCGCGCCTGAGACTTGCGCGCCGCCGGGAGACTTGCGCGCCGCCGGGAGACTTGCGCGCCGGGCTTGAAAAGGAGACCTAGACACTATTGAAGCATGCCTGCCTTGCTGGAGCTGCACGAAAGCCGAGAAAATACTCGGTTCATTCGAGGAAAAGTGATATTCTTCTTCTGGTGAGAATCGGACTTCAATAGAGCATCTACATTCAACAAAGGATGCACTCTTATGCAAATGAAGAAGAGACCTACACGTCTATAAACTGAGTGGGACTTCACCAACGGCAGTGAGCCAGGGGGAGTCAACGGGAGTGACCCGAGGGACGCAGTGAGCTATCCCTGAACTATTGTAAAGGCAGTGAGCCAGGGACAGAGTGTCTGTACCCGAACTTTTGTATCCGCAGCTAGTGAAGCATAGTGGATTTAGGTACGACCGGCAACCTGTCGGCGTATGCTCCTTGGACGTAGCCCTTAGTGGTGAACCAAGTAAAAATGACTGTGTCTTCTCTGTGCATGTGAATGTTTTCATTTTGATCGTAATCATCATACAGGTTCAACAAGTTCCTACCAACGTGGGAACAAGATCCAACAAATTAAAAGAAAAAGTGGTCACCCTGATTCACCCCTCCCCTCTCAGGGTGTCCTGGGGTCCTTCAAGTGGTTCAAAGGGTAAAGGTTGCTGGCGTTGAATCTGACCTTCTTCGTCATGGAAAACGCGATCAATGTCAGGGGAGTCCCTCACTTCGATGGAAGCAATTTCCAGGTCTGGAAGAACAGAATGAGATCTCATCTAAGATCTCTTGGAATGGAAGTCCTTTTTTCTACTGTTCAAGGAATAGATGTCACTGATCCAACAGGTCTGGCTATGACTGAAACAGACAGGAAACTTCTTGATGTAGATGCTAAAGCACAGAATGCCCTCACTGCAGCCCTTTCTGATCAGATTTACCTGAAGGTGATGAATTGCACCTCAGCAAAATCTATGTGGGATAAACTTGAGAATATTTATGAAGGTGATAGCAAAGTGAAGGAGGCGAAACTACAAGTGCTACACAATCGGTTTGATGATCTGAAGATGCATCCAGACGAGAATGCAGACTCTTTCTTCAATCGAATTACTGAAGTGGTTGGAGCAATTCGGGGTCTGGGCGAAGAAATCAAAGACATTGATATTGTAAAGAAAATATTAAGAAGACTTCCACCTCTGTATAATGCGAAGGTGTCAGCTCTTGAGGAAAGAGATCTTTCCAAACTTTCTCTAGATGACTTACTGAGCAGTTTGGTAGCTTATGAAATGAGAGTCAAACCAGAAGATGCTACGACTCGGGTGAGCAAGGAAATGGCATTCAAGGCCATGGATAAATTGAAAATCTCAAAGGATAGTAGCGGTGATGATGACGAAGAGAAAGAAATTCTTTCTCTCATTGCAAAGAAGTTCCAGAAGGGGAAAGGGAAATTCAAAGGGAAGTTACCTCTCGCATGTTTCCGTTGTGGAAAAGTTGGGCATATTGCTTCTCAGTGCTTGAAGAATATCAATGATGATGAAAGTGAAGATGAAAACTTCAAGAAGCCTCAAAGAAGGTTCTTCAAAAAGGGAGACTTCAAATCTGGTAAGAAAATGCAAAGGAAGAGTTTTGTCTGTGAAGAGGAAGAAGATGACAATGAATTCTGTGATGAAGAAGAACCAGAATTCAAAACTGGGAACCATGCTTCTATGATGGCCACTGTTGAAAAGTCAGAAGATACTGATGGTGAAAAACAACTGAGAACTTGTGTAGATCCTGAGGTGCAACTTAAGGATGCAGTTAGTAAGCTTAAGATTAAATGTAAGAGCTGCAATAAGTGGAAATCAATTGTAGAAGAATCAACTGAATATGTTGATCAACTTGAAGCTGAAATTGAACGACTGGAAGAATTTGTGAAGGTTCAGTCTAAAATAATTGAAAGCAATGATGATGCAGTTGATCTGAAGCTGAGAATTGAAGAGCAAGCAAAGGTCATCAATGACCTCACATCCAGACTGGATGAAAAATCCAAGACTGTTGAGGGTCTTGAGGAGGAAGTAGTTACTCTGAGGAGTAAAATGGAGACAGAATCAGTTCCAAAAGAATCGAGGAAGAAAATACAGTTCGGAAGATTCTCAGATGCAGAATTACTTGCAAGAGCCAAGTGTGGTTCAGATGGGGTTGGAAAAGTCTTGAGTGATCAAAGACCTGCTTGCATGGGAAAGAGTGGAATTGGCTGTGATGCTGAGTCATCAACTGCTGGAAGTGCAAAGATCCAAAATAAAGATAAGATGAAAGTTGAACATGTTGAAATGTTACCTAGAGTGCTGAAAAAGGAACCCTCAATCCAAACTAAAAGGAGACCTGAAAATTATCCTCAAACTTTCAAAAATGGCAGACAGTCTTACTATTCTCCCAAGGAAGAAGCTATAAGGAAAAATTCAAGTGAGAAGACATTTCTTCTCATGAAGTGTCAGTTCTGTGGCTATCTGGGCCATACCATGTCCTATTGTGAAGAGGCAAGAAGCTATCTGAATGGAGAAGATATAGATGCTCAACAAAGGAGAACAATTTCATATCCTAAATCTTATAGAAGAAATAATTTCTATGGATATTGTTTTCATTGTTCTAACTTTGGTCATAAGGCCATTAATTGCAGGCAGAGAAGGGACATTGACACCTCATACAGAAGTTCTAGACATGTCAAGTCTCGTCAGCAAGACGATGTTTCTCTTTCAAACAGGTTCTCACCTCTTAAAGAAGACTTTGACTATGAAGAACCTGGGTTTGCGGAAGAGATAGTTGAAAGGCCATCAGTTCTATATACTCAATCTAATGTCTCATGGAAGGAAAGGAGGAAGATTGAGAAATCAAACCTTGCAGAGGTAGCTCTCAAAGCTACAAAGAACAACAGTACCTGGATTCTAGATAGCGGTTGCTCATCTCATATGACAGGTAATGCCGGTCTACTAACAAATATCATAAAGAATGTTGATGGTACAGTAAGATTTGGTAATGATGGGGCTCTGAAAATCAAAGGGAGTGGAAGTACCAAATTAGCTAATGGAGAACTAAAGAAGACTGAAGTCCTTTACGTAGATGTCCTACGTCATAATCTCCTCAGCGTGAGTCAACTCTGTGACTCAGGACTTGTTGTTACTTTTAATCAGAAAGGCTGCACTATCAAGGGAAAAACTGGCAATTCTCTCATGAAGGGATGCAGAACAGAAGGAAACTTGTATCAGGTTGATAGTGAAGAGAATGTATGTTACATGACTGTTGAAGAAGAAAACAATCTGTGGCATCGGAGATTGGGACACATCAATCAACAAGACATGGAGAAAATATCAAAATTGAGAATTGTCATGGACATTCCCAACCTGAAGCGTGAGCGTGAAAAATCCTGTGATGCTTGTATTCGTGGGAAGTTGGTATGCAGTTCATATCGTCCAAAGAAGAAAAATGCATCTCACCTTCTTGATCTGATTCATACAGATGTTTGTGGTCCAATAAATGCTGCCGGAACTCATGGAGAAAGGTACTTTGTCCTTTTCATAGATGATTACAGTCGAATGGCATGTGTGATGGTCATTCACCGGAAACGACAGGTCCTTGACTGCATGAAAACATATCGGCGAATCGCCGAGAATGATACTGGACGAACAATCAAAGTGTTGCGATCTGACAATGGAGGAGAATACACGTCCATTGAATTTGAAAATTATCTGGAGAAGCATGGGATACAACATGAGGTAGCTGCTGTGAGAACTCCACAACAAAATGGAGTTGTTGAACGAAGGAATCGACAGGTGAACAACATGGCACGAACTATGCTGATTGAGAGTCGTATTCCACGACATTACTGGAAAGAGGCTGTTCAAGCTGCAGTGTACATTCAGAATCGAACAGGACTTTATATGGGTGAGACGAAGACACCATATGAATTGTGGCATGGACGGAAGCCTTCTCTAAAATACTTTCGTGTTTTTGGAAGTAAGTGCTTCATCAGGAACAAAGAAGGAAATCAAGGGAAATATGGTGACAATGCAGATGAAGGAATCTTCCTCGGTTACTCAATGAACAGCAAAGCCTACAAATGTTTCAACAATCGTTTGGGAAGGATTGTGGAAAGCAATGATGTTAAGATAATTGAAGAGAAAACCACAAATGCTTCACGGACGTCATATGCTGATGTGATAGAAAGTCATGAAGAATGTGGACATGAAGAAACTACAAATGCAGAAATAGAGGAAGCTGTTCAAAACACTCATCAATCACATAATGATGTTGACTCAGAAGAAGAATCTGAAGAAGAAACTATGGCTGAAGAGAATACTACTGAACCTCGTAGGAGAAATCGCAGAGCTGAGATTGATCCATCCAACATAATTGGGGATAGGAGTGCACCCACACAAACCAGAAGGATGAGGAATACCACGCAATCAGCATTTCTATCAGTTGTAGAGCCATCCTCATTCGAAGAAGCTGCAAAAGATGAATCTTGGGTGAAAGCCATGAATGATGAATTAGATCAGATTGATAAGAATCAGACATGGGATCTTGTCCAGAGACCTGAAGGTCACAATGTGATTGGTACCAAATGGATTTTCAAAAATAAGTTTGATGAGCATGGAAGTGTTATCCGAAACAAGGCACGATTGGTATGTAAAGGATACTCCCAGATTGAAGGTATTGATGTTGAAGAAACCTTTGCTCCAGTTGCTAGACTGGAATCAATCAGGCTTTTCCTTGCCATGGCACTCCAAAGAGGATATAAAGTATATCAAATGGATGTTAAGACAGCATTCTTGAATGGTGTACTCGAAGAAGAAGTCTACATTGAACAACCGGTGGGGTTTGTCTTGGGTACCGATGAAACAAAGGTCTGCAAACTAAAGAAAGCTCTATATGGTTTGAAGCAGGCACCACGGGCATGGTACTCACGGCTAGATTCATATCTCAAGAAATTGGAATTCAAAAGAGGAGGAGTTGATCACAATCTGTATGTGAAAAATTCTCCAAAAGATCAGTTCATGGTTCTTGTCTACGTTGATGATATCATTTTTGGTGGCAGCAGGCGGAAATCAGTGGATGAATTTGCCGACCACATGAAATCAGAATTTGAAATGTCTATGATTGGGGAGCTCACATATTTCTTGGGGTTGCAAGTGATTCAAAAGAAGGAATACACTTTCATTTCTCAAGAAAAATATGCAAGAGAGTTGCTGAAGAAGTTCAATATGCAAGACTCCAAACCAATGTCAACTCCGATTGCTGTTGGAACTAAACTTGGAAAGCATGAGGATGGGAACTCTGTTGATCCCACCATGTACAGGAGGATCATTGGAAGCCTACTGTATCTGACAGCGACAAGGCCAGATATTGTCTTTGCAACATGCCTTGCGGCCCGCTTTCAGAGTAATCCAAAGGAGGAACATATGTCAGCAGTAAAAAGAATCATGAGGTATATTCAAGGCACACATAACTTCGGGTTATTCTTTGCTGCAGGCAGGGACAGTGAATTATCAGCGTTTTCTGATGCTGACTGGGCTGGGGATGTAGTAGATAGAAAGTCCACTAGTGGTGGAGCTTTCTATATTGGGCATAAATGTGTTGGCTGGTTGAGCAAGAAGCAAGAAAGTACTTCTCTTAGTACTGCTGAAGCTGAATATATCTCCGCCACAAAATCATGCACTCAACTTCTTTGGATGAAGCAGCAGCTAACAGATATTGGTGATAAGGTGCAGCAACCAATGGTGATTTATTGCGATAACAAAAGTGCAATTGATCTTACGAAGAATCCGGTTCAACATTCTCGTACAAAACATATTGAAATACGGTATCATTTTATCAAAGAAAAGGTTGAACAAGGAGTGATTAAAATGGATCATGTTGGAACTAATGAGCAAGTGGCTGATATCCTAACCAAGCCATTGTCCGCGGCTGTGTTCGAGAAGCATCGGTTGAACCTTGGTGTTCGACCACCTCCTACTGCATAAGGAGGCACCGGAAGTCCCCTCTCCCCGTTTGTTTTAACTGTTTTTTTCTGTTTATGGTTGTGATGCAGGTTTATGGGGGAGATACTATCCAAGGGGAGTATGGCTTGAGCTGAACGTTGAACAAACTTTTCGGTCTTTGGTTTTATTGTCAATGGGGGAGAAAGGAATAAATTGAAGGCAAGAAATTCTTCGATTTCAACACACTAAGACCCAATTCAAGCTTTCTCTCTTGTTTTCTACACCGAGCATTGCTCACGTAGACTTAGAGTGTTAGCTGAGTTGATTCTTGCGTTTTGGATTTGCTCATGGTTGGAGATCTATTGAATTTATTCTGATTGCCAACAAACCCAAAGGGGGAGATTGATGGAACCAGGTTCTTCAAAGCATGATTTGGTGTATGGTTTGTGTTTGTTGTCAATCCTCAGTGGAAGTTCAGGGTGTGAACCAACAAAGCGATCATACCGTTCAGGAAGAAAACAGTAGTGAAGGTGGCGCTGTTTCCCAGTGTTTGCCAAATTTTTGGGCCTGAAAATCCGTAAATAAAGTAAAGTGTTTTTGGCAAAGACACTTGCGCGCCGAGCTCTTGGAGGATGAAAGACTTGCGCGCCATATGTTTTTGAGGGTCAGAACATCACAAATTGGCTAAGGAAAGAAGGTCGCGCAAGTGTTGGTTGGGTCGCGCAAGTAACTTGCGCGACAGAGGATCTGGAGACAGGACTTGCGCACCGTCGAGGGACTTGCGCGCCGCCGCGCAGGGGGTCCAGTTTGCCTATAAATACTGGACCACCCCTCCTCATTTACGACGGAGTTCAAGGCCGAGAGATTGCTCGAGCTCTCGTCGCGCAGGTGGTTGAGTCGCGCAGGTGGTTGTTTTGTCGCGCAAGTAGAGCTTGCGCGCCGGTGTTTGGCTGTTCTCCCAAGGTCCCAAGGCAGTTTGGAAGAGTAAGGAAGTGGATCGCGCAAGTATTTAGTTCAAGAAGGCAGTGTCGCGCAGGTGCTTCAGTGACACTTGCGCGCCAGTTTCGTCTTGCGCGCCTGAGACTTGCGCGCCGCCGGGAGACTTGCGCGCCGCCGGGAGACTTGCGCGCCGGGCTTGAAAAGGAGACCTAGACACTATTGAAGCACGCCTGCCTTGCTGGAGCTGCATGAAAGCCGAGAAACTACTCGGTTCATTCGAGGAAAAGTGATATTCTTCTTCTGGTGAGAATCGGACTTCAATAGAGCATCTACATTCAACAAAGGATGCACTCTTATGCAAATGAAGAAGAGACCTACACGTCTATAAACTGAGTGGGACTTCACCAACGGCAGTGAGCCAGGGGGAGTCAACGGGAGTGACCCGAGGGACGCAGTGAGCTATCCCTGAACTATTGTAAAGGCAGTGAGCCAGGGACAGAGTGTCTGTACCCGAACTTTTGTATCCGCAGCTAGTGAAGCATAGTGGATTTAGGTACGACCGGCAACCTGTCGGCGTATGCTCCTTGGACGTAGCCCTTAGTGGTGAACCAAGTAAAAATGACTGTGTCTTCTCTGTGCATGTGAATGTTTTCATTTTGATCGTAATCATCATACAGGTTCAACAAGTTCCTACCAACGTGGGAACAAGATCCAACAAATTAAAAGAAAAAGTGGTCACCCTGATTCACCCCTCCCCTCTCAGGGTGTCCCGAGGTCCTTCAAAATTTTCCATATTCCCAAAGGGTTAATTAATAGTCTAGGGCTCAACTATTGAAAACATGCTACCTTGAAAAGCTATTTAATTTTTCTTCTTCTATGTACCACCAAATTTTCATCTCACATAATATTTTTAGCATTAGAATAAATTTTTAATCTTATAATTTATCTTTTTATTGTGATAAATAATTCATTATAATCACATATATAAGAATAATTTGTATCAATTTCACAAAATTATGTATTTTCATTATTCTATAGAGTATTTTCAACAGTGATAACACTACCTTCATCATCATTAATAACTAGAATATTGAGCTTAAATTTATTCTCAATGGTAATCATATCATTATATTTAATTTTATTTTATTTCAATTTTTATGGATCAATAATAACTTCAATTTCGAGTATACTGTTATAATATTTTATCATTATCATTCTAATCAAAATTTTCACAACATTATTTTTACATTTTTATCATACATGGTCTCAAAAACACTCTTAATTGTTCTATATTTTTATTATTCTATAACAAAATATTTGTGTAGTCATATTTTAATTTTTATATCTTTTACTTTAAAATAATATGATTCTTCATGCTATATTATCTTAGTTTTATCCATATAAACATGACTTGTCACATCCCAAAATGATTCACCCTATAGTAGTTACCAAACTAGTTAGAGATAAGGCATCAATCACGTCTCTACTTTATTAATATAAAGTGTAACAATTTGAATGTATAATATATGTAATGAATTAGTAGAAAAATGATGTAAAATTAAACCATACCTACTTTGGACCAAGGCAAGATATCTCTAATTTTTTTAGAATTTTAGTTTTTTTTATTTGGTCAGGACCTGACACATACAACCAAGATGACCATATATTATCTAATCATGTAATTATCCATCAATTACATGTAATTTATGTTTTATAAGATGGATTAAATCCATAGTGATGTACCCTTCACTATTAACATAGATGGGGGAGTTATACACGAGACCTAAAAATAAGTCCTAGGTAGACTCAGTTTAATACTTGAAATGATCCCATGGGATAATTAAAGGATGTATGTAACATCATGAAGAATCCAAGGATAATAATCCAAGGCATTTAATTTTAATTTCTGAAAAAATAATGGCTCATTGGTGATATTTCATATCATTCACAATCAAAGATAAAAACTGAATCTAGGTGTGGTTTTTTCACATGGAGGATGAATCAATGAATATTTTGGAATCTAGTGAGTCTTTCTAAGGAAAACCATAATGGGATTCCAAGTATAAGTCAGTTCATTCCACATAATCAATATAGTTCCAAGTATGTGACCATAATAAACAATTATTTAATAATTATTTAGTTTTCCATATTCATAATTTTATCCATGGTAACAATTATTATTATATAGGTTCTAGGTGACATGATCTTACCATTCACCATTCATTTAAATCATTTATCCATCTAAATTTTAAAGGAAATTTAACACACATTAGAATATTTTTTAATTATATATCCACGGAATAGGTTTTTGGAAAGGTATCATGATATCCATTCAATAAAATTAAATTATTTCATTTATAACAGAAAAATAAAAATACCCCAAGGTGGTTAATATACATATAAATGTAGCATCTTATGATTTAACCCATGGAATGTAAGTATTCATGCCACACACAAAAAATTATTAATCCATTTATGCCATTTCATTTAAGTAATTTAACTCCATTTATCATTAAATTTATTTATGATAAAAATGGGGAAATCAAGGGTCTACACCACATAACAATTCATCTCGTCTAAAAATATCACTCACCTTTTTAAAAGATAACGAAAACAAACCTAAATGGTGTTTTGGTTAATAATATACATTTTCCATTGAGGTAAATTATAAGAAACACCCAAATTGGTGAACTAAGTTGACATCAAAACATCCAACCATGTCAATGGGTCTAAGGAACATCAAGTTAATGGTCTAGAAATTAAATATAATGTATTTCACATTTTTGGGCCACAACATGGATTTTTTAGAATATAAAACAAGAAAAAAAATTATAAATAATGATATGTTGATTGAAAACTCATAAACCACCTCCTTATACAAATTAAGCTTCACTTATACACTATAAACCTTTGATTTGATCTGAAACGATACAAAAATTAAGAATCTAATGAACTCTCTAAAATAGATAATATTAGCTTGCACAATTGTATCCATTATAAGGGAAATAGAGTTAAGGAAAGTAATAAAAAAATTATAGTCTCACCATTAGTCTTCCAACATCTCTGAAGGTGATTAAATTGGAACAATATCAAGAGAGGTTCATCCCATGGATGAGGAGGAATGAGAGGGTGCACGTGGATAACCTCTTCGAGCAATGGAGAAAGAAAAGTGGGAAAATGATTTTATATACAAAAGAGAAAAAAGGTCATTTAACTATATTTAAGAGCTATATAGTTAGTCCTCACAATTAAGAAAAATGTGCACCAACCATGCAGTACCACTATTCAAGAATAACCCTACCTCACACGGTTGCAGTGCATGGTTATACAAATTATACGCCAATCCTATGATGTCCTTTGAATTATACACCAAGATTCATGGATTACAAAAACCCACACACGGTTTACACCAAACCCAATCCTTACACAAAACATGCTACATCGTTTTGTTGCATTTTTAGCACTACCTGGTCACTAACTTTTAATATGGGGCTCTCTCTCCCAAAACTATGCCTTTAAATCCCGATGGTCCTAAAACTCATCCGGACTCTAGAGAAACCTCTCAGGACTTAAAACCCATATAAAAATAACATTTTAAAATTTTTCAACTCTCTTAATTATATTATGAATATTTTTTTTAATATTTTTCATGTCAACCAAATGAATTTTTTGAAAACAATTGAAAATTTCAGCTCAATCTGAAACACAGTATCTTAAAAACACACCATTTTAGACATTATAATCCCAAATAAGGCTTGGGGGAACAAAAAAATATCATCATAACTAATTTAATCATGAATTTCCTATTGAACCAACAATGTTTCATTTCAAAATGCCCAATTCATCTCAAAATTACACTTTAGTCACATGTCACTTAAACAACTAAAACTTGAGTCAACACTCATTAACATTAATGGAATGGTAAGATGATACATACCCAATACACTAAAACCCAATAATTAATAAAATTATCATCTATATTATCATCTAGTATATGTATCTTATTAACCATAGGTTATAATTTTAAATAAACAATTCAATTTCATTGCACCTACACTATAGAAACTGCATACTAAAACATACCCCAGTAATCATAATGATGCTCCAAACATGATTCTCAACTTGTTAAACCTGATCACATATAAGGAAAATGAATTTTATATTTGATTAAATATAAATGGTTAAATTTAAATCAACCAATTTTGTCTTGGTGATCACAAAATTTCCTTGAAAATCTATGGTTGACCCTTAGACAAACCTCACCTCCTCAAAATGGCTTTCTAGATGCAATTCCTCAACAACCACATTCAACTACTCAAGGGAACCCAAGTAAAACTACCTCTAGCTAAATACTTATTAAAAATTATTTTCTTCAATAGCCGACACAAAACCAAAACAGGATTTGAAATTACTTTATCTAAAGGATTGTAAATATTGTGTAGATAATGATCACCAAAGTCTATACCAAACTTCTGGTATCATATATTAGTCAAACCATCTACTAATAATTTCCATTATCATGAAAATGTACAAATACCAGTACATTCTCAATATAATATTCTTGGATCATGTCAATCCATCCTGAGCTTGATGTTCATATATGAACTCCACCAAGTCTTAATTTGACCATGTACATGGAATTTATTGGTAAATCCAATCATTCCTTACTCTATTCAACAACATTCAAAAACAAAAATAATGATATAATGAATTTTTTTATTTACCCATGAAAATTATCACAAGTGGGGCACCAAACATTGATTGAGGTCATGTTCCCCATATTGGAAGCATAATTGGTATCACACTAATGAAATAGTTTCCAAAACATCATATCACTTTGTCTATCTATCCTTGGATATAATGAATGGAATACATATGAACCCAATCACTACCAAGTATTAACATAAACATCATGAATCAAAAATTCCCAATTTACGAGTATAGTACCTATGGTTTTCACCGAAATGAAAACATAATGGGGTCACAACCCTTTAGCATCAAAATGTGTACTCCCCACCTTATGCCTTACCATAAACGTCTCCTGGTGAACAACTCTAAAAGACTCTAACCATCAAACTAGAAAATATTTTTAGTTATCTCAAAATATAGACGATGATGTCACAATATACCAATGAAAATTTTAATCCATGGGGAATGATCTACTTTAGTCAATGAGTATGTTATTCTTTCATTGAAAGGAATGCATCTCCTAGAAATGTGTGCCCTAGTCCTCTTATGAGTAAAAATGAAATAATACCCATTTTATTTTAAAATTATCCCTCATCATTTGGTAACATCAATTTTTAATTTACTCGAAGCTCTAGTTTTATATACCCACATGTGTCATACTTGAAATTATTTATCCCCAACCTATAGTCAGATTTTCACTGGCATTCCACACTAACTATTTACCATAAGAATCAAGTTCCAACCTATTCCAATATAAAAAATGGGTGTACAATATCATATAACTAGGTTAAATAGCTGACTCTCACCCCCATGAGTCATCCATCAACAAGGCCATTCTAACCATGCTACTCTACATGTCAGTTCTTAACATGATAGAAGCTCATTTGGAACACCCCATGAAAATTAAGAATCTCATCTATGCCATGATTTATTGAATGACTTCCTACCTCAAGATTTTATTTCAGAAATTAAAGTTTCAACTACACAACCATTTGTTAACAAGGCTAGGAACCCAAACAGTACTACCCATCAAAACCAATTTTGATAATCAATCACCCTCTGTGTTTTCTAAAACAATTATTCATCATAATGACGGTATCAAAAAACCTAATAACCAGCCATAAATTATTCTAAAAACAAAAATTAAACCAAGATTATAACCTCTAAGGAAACCATAAACTCAAGAAAATCCCACACATAGTTTACCCTTGAATAAAACAAACACATACATAAAAATTTATGTGTTAAAGATAAGGTCCTATTAGTCTTCTATATCACCTATCTATTCAAATAAAATATAGTTCCACTAGTTCCCTCCACCTAGCCCTATGGTCTATCTCATCGGAAAATTATTCCATTTAAGTGCCCCTATTACAAGGCATCATGTAACATCCTTGACCCAAGTTCCATTAAACTGGTGCCCTGAGTCGGGTCTTCACGTGACCTCAAGCGTGCCTTCCCATATGAAAGAGGTTTCCAACTTACAGTGAGGGTTTAGAAGTCACGTGGGGAGACTATACCCTATTGATTAGAGTAATACACACCCGTAAAAATATAAGACAGGAAAAACAACATAAGCTAATCAATTAACTAGCATAGATAACCATACCCCATAATGGTTACAAACCATAGTCAAACACTAAACATTCCATATTCTACTACAGTTCTAAGTGACCAAACCCAAAATAAAGAAAAAAATGGAATCCAAAAACGATTCAGAATCCAAGTATAAAACCTCATCCATGCTTGTTCCCAAACCCAACTCAACTTATAATCATAAGACCATTGCCCTTGTCCTAACCTATAACCATGAAGTCTTCTCGGGTACTCAACAGCGGTCCAAGTAGGGTGTGAGTGCAACTCAGTAGGCCACCACTAATGGTGTCTAAAAAATATCCATTCTAATATAAAGTGCATGCATGTATAAAAGTAATGCAAAGTAAATTAAAGGTGACCTAGGCCACAAGTTAACAATTATTTATTAACTGTTACTATCCATTGTACCAAATTCATTATGTGCATCTTGTTTATTATTTATTTTACAATCAACATGTAATAAATGGGTTAATCATTCAAATCATTCACACAAGGTTAATGGGATTTATCATTCTGCATAAGGGAATAAGTAAAGTCCCTGTCTCACTAGGGATAACACATCTCAACATCATAATATCCTCACCTCGATGCCTTAGTCTGGGTGGAATGCAATTTATAGTGTAATAGAGCTCTAAACCCTTCCCTAACTTGTGCATTTTGGGTGGAGTGGGAGCATCAATCCAACTCACCCTGTGGGAGGAACCACAGTACTTCATCCCACACCTCAAGCCATGTTCACATACTTATTCATCCATCCACCAAACAAACTATATCACATCCAATACAACCAATACATATAACAATCATAAACCATAACAATCAACATGGAAATAAATATTGTTCCATAACCCATTAACACATTTTCCATTCATATTACTTATCCCATTTAGCACAAGTTTCATTCCCAAGCCTAGATCAATAAGTAAAATCAACAATTCCCTTATTTCAACCCATTTAACATAACCATAAATCCATTCATGAAATTATATTAATATATTTCCTATTCCACATACCACTACCCATCTAGCATCTTCACCATTACACATTCACTTACTCGCTTAGGCATGTCTAACATATCTCATAAGCCACATACCCCAATCCCAATTAACCAATACCCCATTTGAACTTTAATTAGACATATCAACATGGTCAACAAGGGCTCTACATGATCACACAATAACCAATAACTTACATAGCTAATTTCTAGGCCTGAAAAATATTAGTGCACCACATGGGTGGCCCTAAATGGTTTAAATCATCCTCAATGCATCCCTTGGGGACCTTGATGGTTTCCATTCATCATTTAGACACTCATTATACTATACCTTACCAAGGGGTTTAGAATCACAATAAGAAGTGACAAATAACAAGGTTGTACATGCACAAATCTACAATGAAACTATGGGATAAAACTTATTGACCACCTACCTCAAATCCATTTGTGAATGCACTCCTAATCAAATCCTTAGGTCTCGATTCAACCGCCGTTTGAAGTATAAACATTGATCTCATCAGAAAAGAAGGGTTTTAGGGATTTGGAAGGAGAGGATAGAAATATACCAACCTTAATAAAGAAAAGGAAGCAAGTAGAATATTAGACTCATTCGGGGCTTTAATTTGCAACCAACGATGCTCCAAATGGCCTAGGATTGAAGGAGAGTCACCCTTGGTAAGGATGGGTAATCCAATCTCACATATAGGTTTGTAAGAGGAATATAGGATGAAAATACTTAGTTATACTTAAAAATACTAGGGTGGAATTTTTTTAATTTTTTCAACTTTACTAGGACGCATGGTTTACCTGCATGGTTTCCCAAACCGTGCACTAACCATGCATGATCCACTATTCCAAAATCACCCCATCACACAGTTTCTTAGGAATTATGTATTGTTTTCACCAACCATGCACAAACCATGCAACATGCCCAAAAGGATCCTTTTTTCCTCCACTTTTGTACCCTGAACCCTTAGAATACCCCCAAGCATTCTCATGGACTTTGAGAAACACTTATTTCACCAAAAGAAGGTACATAAACTAAAACATAAAAAGAAACATACCTTATGAAGAATCTGGGATCTTAAAACCTCCCCACCTTATGAAGAATCATCCTTGAGCCACTCTTCCTAAGCATCATTGGGTTTCCAAATAAAACAGATCGGGCCACTGGGCTCATATATCTGATTCTATTTCACAATATTTTTCTGGAACATTTCTATACATCCATAGAATACGATCCCAAGGCACAATATTTCCCTATAAGATCTTATCACTATGATCCACAATATAAACTGGATCCTCTTTAATGGACGCATCAACCTCATGCTCGACATCATCAGTGTTTATCACATGAGATGGATCAGGGTGATACTGTTGGAGTTGTGAAACCTGGAAAACATTGTTTATCCCACTATAACATTGAGAAAGATCCAATCAGTAAGCCATTTTTTTATCCTCTCCATAATCTCAAATGGTCCCACATACATGGGAGTCAACTTTCCTTGTTTCCAGATTCGACGGTAACCCAACCTTAGCAACACCCGAAGAAACACACTATCACCTACCATGAACTCAAGAGGTCTATGAAGCCGATTTTCATATGACTCTTGCCTACTCTATACCATTTATATCCAATTATGAATCAACTGAACCTTCTACAATGTATCCTATATAAGACTCATTCCTAACAGATCATACTCCCCAGCTTCTAACCAACACAATGGAGATCTGCATGGTCTCCCATAGAGTGCCTCAAAAGGTACCATCTGAATCGTAGCCTAAAAACTATTGTTGTAATAAAACTCAAAAATGTGATAATTGATTCTCCAAAAAACCACCAAAATCTAGGACACAATATCTTAACATGTCCTTCAACACCTGAATTTTATGCTCTAAATGTCTGCCAGCATGTGGGTGATAAGTCGTACTCAAAAATACCTAAGTATCAAGAGCCTTTTATAGACCCTTACAGAAACACAATGTGAAATGCTAATCATGATTCAAAACTATGGTTATAGGAACACCATGAAACCATGATATATCTTGAACATATAACTCGTCTAGCTGATTAACTGTGTAAGTCTCCTAGATCGGTAAGAAGTGAGCCACTTTAGATATCTGATCCATAATCACCCAGAGTGTGTCGTTCTTTTAAGGAATCCTCATAAGACCCACTAAAAAGTCCATAGTTACATCATTACACTTCCACTTCGGGAAAATAAACAATTGTAACAACCCTCCTCAGTGTTGATGTTTGTCCTTCATTTGTTGGCATGTAAGACATCACTCCACAAAACTCGCAAACACTTTATTCATTCCTGGACACCAATACTACTGATAAAGATCACGATACTTTCTAGTTAGACTAGGATGTATTTCCCACTCTAAGGCATGAAAATCATTCATCAACTCTTCTCACAAACCTTTTGGAACAACATCACAACTCCGAACATATACAATTTGTTAGTTCCATTAGGTCAAATACCCTGAGAAGCGGGTGAATCAGGGTATGACAGATTAAAACAACTTCCCTTTTTGATCTTGTTTTGGTTTTAAACAAAACTAGCTTCTCTCTCATTCTCATATAAAATTATGAATAGAAATTAAAGCATGAATGAGACATGACAATTTTTACTTAGTTCACCCTCACTAGTATATGTCCAAGGAGCATACAATGGTAATGTGACAATATACCAAATCCACTAAAAGTGTAATTCTATTTACAAGTTTGAAGTGGACTCACTATCCTCCTGGTTTACAACCAATCACAATTTGAAATATCACTACTCTCTCAACTAAAGTCTTCTCACTTCTTCTTCAGAAGATCCACTCATAGTTTATAGACTTGTAGTTCCTTTCATTATCACTAATGAATGCATCCTCTACTGTATGTATATGCTCTATTGAAGTCCAAATTTCATTTACTAGGGAATACCTATTTTCCACTAAACACTGGGAAATCCCTTTTCAAAACTCTTTCACAAATCTCACTACTTTACAAAGATCCTTAATTCACAAATCTCAAATAATAATTCGCAAAGATCCTGCCTCTTCATAAATCCCACACCTTTGCAGAGCACACTTATTCACAGAGCACACTACATCAATGAGCTCATTGCTTCGAAGAGCTCAAGACATTGTAGATTTAACTTCTTTCTCAAATCTCGGACAAACTTTTGAAAAGTATGCCTCATTCGCGGAGCTATATTAGCCACCATGAATCTCCTTCCTTTCAGGAAGCACACTGCCTCTATGAACCTCCTTTTTGATTAGAGAGCTATAAGTTTTTCATGAAAACTATATAATATTATCTCGGGGTGGAGGCCTATTTATATGAATTTCCAACCAACTCTAGAACCTTCAACACCACATCAATTCCATGTAATCTCAAATCGCAAAGTTCATAAACTTCATCTAAAATTCGTGGTTCTTCACGAAGCTCCAAGGTAATTTTTCGGATCACAAAGCTTGTTGTAATCGTGTAGAATTCCTTCAATTCTTTTACACTGCCACCACGATGCTCATTGTAATCATAGTTCCTTCCATAAAAACCTTTTTTCTGCCACACTGCTCCCTTGTAATTCTCTTCACCTCTCCTATTTGTGAAGCTCGTCGTAATCGCAGAGATCACCATCAACATTCTTCATATATTTTTGGAATTCACTTCATGAATCCCATATTTAAAAAACTCATGGATTTTCCATATTTTGATGAGGTTTTCAAGGAAATACACTTTTCACTATGGCATCCTGCCTTTTTATTACATAAATTTTCTTTACATAATACAAATTTAACATATTGGAAGATCTTTTGGGTTTAGTGTCTTGGAAATCAGGAACATAATACAAAAAAACAACATAAAACATTCTTCTAAACCACTCGTAAGGCTTTATAAAAGGTTCATACTATGTACAATTATTTCATCTCATATCCTGGAGACATACATAAAAGAAAAGGGTGTACATAAGGCTCAGTAAGGAAAACAAGTGAAACATTTGTCATGTGATCTTGAGCAATATTAATAAGAACATGATAAAAGTCATAAAGGTGTGAGAAAACTAAGAATAGGAATATCATAATAAAAATAACATGAATAATAACTTGAATATGCAGCTACAACATTTCATTTAGATATTAATGAACATATCACCAAGGTCCAACCCCAAGGTGTCAAAAAAATTACCAAGGTTATTCACCAAGGTATCGTGAAACTTGTCATCTCTAGAGATTAATTCTTTACCCAATGCATTGGAGTGGTATCAGGGAACACCCTTAATATGTCTTTATTTACATGTGATCCACATAGATAATAATAATAAAAAATTCATAAATAACCCAAAGAGAGTAAAAAATGGGTTTTACTTCAAAATCGTGATGTTTTAAAAGTGCTTAAAAATAAGATCGTTATGTCATTTATAACCCATGGAAAGGGAGTGAGGGTTACATGTTTGTCAATTCCAGAATCAAATATATCATCTTTATATATTTATGAACACCCATATAAATGAAATAGGTCTGTTTATTCACATAAATAAAACAAGATAATTTCTTGAGATAAAGACATAGAAATTTTGAGATGAAATTTCTGCAGCATAACGGCTATATAACATGGTTTTAGAAAATAATAAAAGAGCGGGGACAAGGGTCTCCCATACATAAATGTATAATTTAGAATTATAAGGATAGAATTAAAATAAATAAGATCATGGTGTGGACAATTGAATGACACACCACATGAAAAGGAAACTTGTAAGGAAAGAGAAAGCTTGATTTCTTTTACAAAAATTCGGCAGCCTAACGACGTCACATAAAAATTCAGAAAATCAATTGATGAGAGTGGAAAAGGTCTCTCATAATTTGGAAATGAAATGGACCATAGTAAAGAGATATAAGAACAATCACCCTCATAATAAAATGGAGCTATAAGACATAACATAAAGGAAGTCATGACTTAAAAGGCGAGGGTGAAAGGTTCCCTTACCTTGAAGAGTAACTTCGAAACCTTGAAGGTCGGGACCTTGGGTGGCTTGAGGGAACCTTGGGAGGACTCTTTGGGAGGTAAGGAGACCATAACTTAGTTGAGGATGATTTTGGAATGAAATGAATGAGGGAAATGGCTTGGTATTTATAGGAAAAGTGGGTAAATAAATTATTAATTTTCAAGGGACACCTCATCGGTGGTATTTGAAAAACCATGGGCTTGACCATGGTATTGGACACTTAGGACACCTCATAGAATATCTCACTATTCATAAGTCGACCAGAAATCTTACATAATTATCACATCATTAATGATGTCATTAAACACCTGAAACTCAAAACTGTATTTTTACAATTCACCGAAAATTCAACTCTTTCAGAAAAATCCCAAAAATTCACCCTAACCTAATATAGATGCTATGAATTCAAAAATGAACTCCATTTTATAAAAATATTTTTCTAAATATTTTTAATTTAAGTTTTAAAGAAAATCATTATTTATTCCAAAAATACAACTTTAAAACTATAACTCATTTTGTAACACCTTAAAAAAGTAATCAAGGTCCCATAAAATTATCGTATAACCATAAGACAATAAAGTAACAATTTATGATTAAATTTTATAAAAATAAATTTCCATTTTAAATTATTAAATTAATTATTAAATTGTAAATAAAATATTTATGACATACAAAAATACCAAAACTTATACTATGATCATTTTTCCACCTTTAAGATGTCTAAAATATATTTATACATTCATGGGTGAAGTTACTATTTTTTGGTCAGTTTACTATTCATACGGTATGTTACTATTCATACTTTACTATTCACTAAAAACCAAGTTGATCTTATTAGACTCTAAAATTTTCACTGATCACAACTGTAGAAGACCATTTTTTGAAAATCATTTCACAAAATAAGTTATTTAATAATAAAATATTTTTATACTATTTATTAAAAACAACTATTCATCAAATTGAAACTTCTTAGAAAATTTCTAAAAATTCATCCTAGGTAAATTTTGACATTTGGAATTCAAAAATGATGTTTATTTAACCATAATAATTATCTAAGTATGAGAAATTTGACTTTTAAATATGAAAATCCTTAATTATTAAAAATAATAGCGGATAGAAAATGAATAGTGAAATTGCATAGTGAAATTTATAACTTAAAAAAAGTAAAATTATTTTATCATTTAAATTTAAAAAGAGGTGTTTTCAATCATACTATTTAATTAAAATAATTATTATTCCATATACCTTAATTTTTTATAATAATTATATCATTTTTGAAAACTACAATTTGGGTCTGAAGTAATTTGATGTGCTGTTATTGTAAAACATAAAAAAAAATTATTAGGAGAAAAGAGATCCATAAATAAAAGAAGTACATTTTTCGGGTCGTTACATTCTTCCCCCCTTAAAGGAATTGCGTCCTCGCAATTTTCTCTTATTAGAAATTTGTTACTATTATGAATCTTATAATTATAAAGCAATTTAATGTATTATAAATCATACTTAAAACAAATATTAATCTTTAATGAAAATTTAATTTTCTATAAATCCTTCTTAATTATTCATAAAAAGCTTATGATTTACCAAACATATCCCCCGGGAGTGTCGTAACCAAGAGTGAAGCAAGGCCCGTTATTGTGTACCAAGATACCCCAGGTCAAACCCGAAACTCCTTGTAGAAGTTTTCACTCCCAGGTACCTCTGTGCCAGATCCGCCTCTACCTACTCATATCCAGACAGGGATGTATTTGCTTGATAAAACATTTACTCAATACTCACCAAAATACCAGGAAGTTTTCCTATATTTAAACTTTTCCATAGGGTTCTTCCTAAAAATTTTATATCCAAATTCCCACAAATAACTAAACCATCCTCTGATACCAATTATGGCATCCTACCTTTTTATTACATAAATTTTCTTTACATAATAAAAATTTAACATATTGAAAGATCTTTTAGGTTTAGTGTCTTAGAAATCTGGAACATAATAAAAAAACAACATAAAACATTCTTCTAAACCACTCACAAGGCTTCATCAAAGGTTTATACTATTTATAATTATTGAATCTCATATCCTGGTGACATACATCAAAGAAAAGCGTGAGAAGAAGGCTCAGTAAGGAAAACAAGTGAAACAGTTGACATGTGATCTTGAGAAATATTAATAAGAACATGATAAAAGTCATAAAGGCGTGAGAAAAAGAAGAATAGGAATATAATAATAAAAAGAACTTGAATCATAACTTGAATATGTGGCTTCAACATTTCATTTAGACATTCATGAACATATCCCCAAGGTTCATCCCCAAGGTGTCAAAAAAATTACCATGGTTATTCACCAAGGTATCGTGAAACTTGTCTTCTCTAGAGATTAATTATTTACCCAATGAATTGGAGAGATATCAGGGATCACCATTAATATGTTTTTATTTACATTTTATCCACATAGATCATAATCAAACATTTCATAAATAACCCAAAGAGAGTAAAAAAATGGGTTTCACTTCAAAATCGTGACGTTTTAAAAGTGCTTAAAAATAAGATCGTTATGTCATTTATAACCCATATAAAGGGAGTGAGGGTTACATGTATGTCAATTATAGAATAAAATATATCATCTTTATATATTTATGAATATCTATATAAATGAAATAGCTCTGGGTATTCACATAAATAAAACAAGAGAATTTCTTGTGAGAAAGAGAGAGAAATTTTGAGACGAAATTTCTGCAGCATAACGGTTATATAACATGGTTTTAGAAAATAATAAAAGAGAAGGGAAAAGGGTATCCCATATATAAATGTATAATTTAAAATTAGAGGTACATAATTAAAAGAAATAATATCATGGTGTGGACAATTGAATGACACACCACATGAAAAGGAAACTTGCAAGGAAAGAGAAAGCTCGATTTCTTTTACGAAAACTCGGAAGCCTAACAGTGTCACATAAAAATTCAAAAAATCAATTGATGAGAGCGGAAAAGGTCTCTCAAAATTTTGAAATGAAATTTACAGCATTAAATATATATAAGAACAAGCACCCTCATAATAAAATGGAACTATAAGACATAACATAATGGAAGTCATGACTTAAAAGAGGAGGGTGAAAGGTTCCCTTACCTTGAAGAGTAGCTTCAAAATCTTGAAGGTTGGAACCTTGGTAGGCTTGAGGGAACCTTGGGAGGACTAATTGGGAGGTTTTGAGATAAGAACTTTGTTGATGATGATTTTGGAATGAAATTATTGTGGTAAATGGCTTGGTATTTATAGGAAAAGTGAGTGAATAAATTATTAATTTCCAAGGGACACCTCATCGGTGGTATTTGCAAAATCATGGGCTTGCCCATTGTATTTTCCCATGGTATTGGCCAAATAGAACACCTCATATCATATCTCTCTATTCATAAGTCGACCAGAAATATTACATCATTATTACATCATTAATGATGTCATTAAACACCCGAAACTCAAAACTGAATTTTTACAATTCACCAAAAATTCAACTCTTTTAGAAAAATCCTAAAAAATCACCCTAACCTAATATTGATTCTATGAATTCAAAAATGAACTCCATTTTATAAAAATAATTTTATAAATATTTTTTATCTCAAATTCTATAGACGCAAGGGTCATTTTTCTGTGCCCATCCTGCACCTCCAGGTGAATCTCAGTAAAAAAATCCATCATTCTTTACTTAGAGTGGGTTTCTTGAATCACCTGATTCTGAGTCTCCTGGCTCAGAGAATCTGTAACACTATTCCCCTTCTCTAGTGTGTAAACCAACTCAAAATAAAAGGATTGCAGGTACTCAACCCACCTTCACAGTCTAAGATTCAAATCCCTTTTAGAGAAGATATATTGTAAACTTTTATGATCAAGAAACACAATGACTCATTCTCCCAACAAGTAATGCCCCAACACTTTAAGGAATAAACCATAGTAGCTAGCTCAAAGTCGTGGTAAGGGTAATTTCTTTCATATGGTATCAATTGTCTTGACCCAAATGCTACAAAATTATCATCCTCCATCAACACTGCCCTGATTCTAACACCAGAAGCATCATAGAACAAAGTTTAATTCTTAATAGGTTCAATTTAGATCAGAATTGTTGTGGTAGTCAACTTCTTCTTCAATTCTTGAAATTAAGTCTCGTATTCCTCTGGCCACTCAAACTTAACCCCCTTATTGATTAAGCCTGAGATTGGTGCTACCAATCGGGAGAAATCTTTAATGAACCTTCCATAATAATGGTCCAAGCCTAGAAAACTCCAAACATTAGAAACAGATGCTCCCAATAAACCACATCATTCACCTTCTTTGGATCAACCAACACACCCAACTCAGAAATGAAGTTTCCAAAGAAATTCACTTTATCAATCCAGAACTAACATTTTGATAGCTTAGATTAAAGCATATCCTCTCTTAGTGTACTCAGGATGATGTTAATATGTTGGGAATGATCATGAAGAGTTCATGAGTACACTAATATTTCATCAAAAAATACAACAATGAACCGATCCATATGTTGGTGAAATATCTGATTCATTAATTCCATAAAAATATATGGTATCTTGGTTAACCCAAAAGGAATCAAAAAAAATTAATACAACCCATACCTACTCTAGAAAGTTGTCTATATCACATCAGAAGTTCTCACCCTCAACTGATGGTATCCTGATCTCAAATCAATCTTAGAGAAACAGGTCGTCAATTTTGGGAAGCGGGTACTGGTTTTTAACTGTCATCTGATTTAGCTTCCTGTAATCGACACATAACCTCAATTACCCTCCAGCCTTCCTAGTAAACAGTACAGGTGATCCCCATGGTGACATACTAGGTCAAATGAATCCATTTATTTTCAACTCTTCCAATAGAACCTTTAGTTCCTTGTGTTCTTCGGACACCATTCAATATGGTGGAATAAAAACTGGTTCTACCCTTGGAAGCAACTCGATTGTGAACTCCACATCTCTTTCAGGCGGTATTCCTGAGAAATCCTTGGGCAACACATCCTAAACTGGTCCACTAAAGGAGGAAATACATGTTTCTATACTTCTCTATCATCAATAACAAGGCATAACCCTTGGGGCATGAGTTCTCCCAACTGCTGACAAATTGGCCACGCACGACCTTCTCAAACATTTCACTCACCACGAAATACATAAGTGTCACCATCAGGAGATGTAAACATTACCCTGTGATTGTAACAATCGATATGGGTATAATACATCATTATACATTCCATACCCAAAATCATTTCAAAACCTGACATCTTGGGGAGAAATAGGGTCCACATAAAGAGATAACCACCAAACTCTAAAGAACAACCTCTATATTGTCTGATATCCTCAACCCACACCCCTAACGGAGTATCAATCAGCATAAACCCATGAACTTCTTCCACATCTAGGCCCAATATAACCACGAACAGTGTAGAGATAAAATATTTTGTGGTACCTATTTGAAATATATAATTAGTGAGTGAGGAAGCTATAATGATCGTACCTCAAGAAGTAGCCGGTATAGCCTCACCAACTCTAGGTGTAGACTAAACTGCATGAAGATTGCATGTCCCTATACCCTAGGATCATGCCTTAGTACCCTGCATTATAGTTCCATTCCGATAGAAAAAATCTCATCTCGGAGTTCCAAGTCCTCCACCCCTACCAGTATGGCCAGTGGAGATCCAACTACTTTCCTAATATGGGTTCACCAATCCCCTTCCTACACCCGTTATCTACCTCTGATTCCCCTCTATGACCAGATTTTGAGGGTTCTCATAGAACCTCTTTACATGTCCCAACCTACCACAAAACTAACACTCAACTAGTGGTTGGGAACACTGGCTTTATATGTTCCCTGACCTGCCACCCTAATAACAGAAAACCTGATCACCAACCCTGAGAAACAAACCCTATCTTCTTACTATTATGAGCACTCTTTCCCTACAAGAAACATCCAAAATGATGATTTCTTCCCTTAGAGGTTGTACCACATTTCTGCCCAATTGGTACCACAAGTACACCTCCTGAATCTCCCTTCAGGTTCTCTTCATAGATAAGGTTCTGGTCCACTACCTCTACAAACCACTTCAGACAAAATATGTTCACCTAGGACCTAATCTCATGCCTAATCCCATCCTGGAGGCATTTTCGCATAGTCTCCTCATCTCCATCCATCATCGAGATGAATCGGTGCAATTCAATGAAATAACTAGCATAACCCCTCACTGACATATTCCTCTAAGTCAAACTCATAAACTCCATAGACTTCTTCTGCCTCAAGGTTTCTAGGTAGTAATGTTCTATAAACATTTCATGGAAATCCTTTCATGCCATTCTTTTAGCCTTCTCCCTCTGAACCATAATGTCCCACCAATTCTTAGCATGACCTCTTAACATGTAGGCCACTAACTTGAATCACTTATCAAGAGGAGTCTCCAAATGATCAAGAATATTCTAGATAGAATCTATCCAAAACTCTACTGCCTCTGGCCCACCCTCTCTGGTAAAGGTCAGAGGGTGTTGTAGATGAAACTCCCTGGTCAGCTTAGACATACTTTCCACAACCTTCCCAGGTTCCCATTCCATCATCTTCAAAAAACAAGTAATATTCTCACAAAACTTCTATTCCCTATTATATTGAACCACAGGTTCCTCTTGCTCCACTATTGGGGGAGCATTCTCACCAACATCCTCCTATCGCCAAACCAGAACATGTTTTCTTGGTGTAAATTCTCTACAATTTCAAACACAAGATTTAGAAGACAAACCATAAAGCTTCCATGAATATAAGGGAAGACTCTTAAATAGCCATAAAAAACCATTTTCACACACCACCTAAATGAGCCTTATCATAAACAGCACACTACCCTCATCCACATCTACCAAGGACTATGGTAACATAGGATAACTAACTCACATGATTATAAGCCACACATTATACACCACATCAAACGATTCCCGTATCAAAACTTATTTAAATTACATGTTAATTATCTTACCACCCCTTATCAAGCATGAAACCCTTATTTATCATTTAAAAATTGTAAGAAAATAAATTTTCACCATTTTTAAGAAAATCAAATGCATTCTGCCCTCTATGTCTCACACACTTATCCCGTGTGTGTGCCTACAATGATGCATGTAACTTATACACATATGTTCTTATAATGATGCATTTATGAAAAACCTTATTCCATTCTATCCATTAACAAAATATCATAAAACTATCACATCACACAACAAGTGTATCACCTAATAGTGAAATATCATTAAATGTAACAACACACAACAAGAACAACAATTCCCAACTAGGGTTACTTGAGTTCTCCCCTATACATAGGTTAGCTACTCCCAGAAATGAGATCATTAACAAGGCCCTAAACTTTCCTAACCTCTTGTATACCATTCACAAATAGTGATTCATAGAAAAGAACATCCTCTGATACCACTTAATAACATCCCCTACCTGGGTTCCACTAAACTGGTTCCCCGAACTAGGTTGTCACATGACCTCAAGCGTGCATCCACATACGATAGAGGTTGCCGACCAGTAGTGAGGGTCTAGAAGTCATGTGGGGAGACTATACCCTCTTTGTCAGAGTAATATGAAGCATTAAACATATATGATAGTTAAAAAACATAAGATAATAAATAAACAATAATATATAACCATCCCACAAAATGGGTACAAACCAAAGTCAAACATTAAACATGCCATGTTCTGCTACAATGCCAAGTGATCAAACCCAAAATAATGACAACAAAGGAATACCCATATGGTCATAACTCTATGTATGGAACCTCATACATTATTTTTTCCAAACTTGACTCAACTTCTGAGCACAAATCCCCTACCCTTGTCCCGACCTACAACCATGAAGTCTTCTCGGGTACCCAACGGCAGCCTGATCAGGGTGTGAGTACAACTTAGTAGGCCACCACCAATGATGTCTAAAAAATATCTAGTCTAACAGATAGTTTATGAAATTATGAATTTAATGGTGAGTAAATAAAAGACAAATTGGGCCACAAGTTAACAAATATGTTTTAACTATTACTAACCATAGTATCGGATTCATTATGTTCATCTTGTTCATTATTTTGTTCACCATCAACATATAATCAATGGGTTAAGTATTCACATCAGTAAGATAATGTTAATGGGATTTATAATTCTATATAAAAGAATAATTCAAGACCCTATCTCACTAACGATAACACATCTAAACATCATAGTATCCCCACCTTGAAACCTTGGTTCGGGTGGAATGCAACCATTAGGAGAATAGATCTATGTCCCCTTCCCTAACTCGTGGATTGTGGGTGGATTTAGAGAATCATTCCAACTCACCCTGTGGGAGGAGCCTCATCCATTTATCCCACACCTCAATCCATGTTCACATGCTTATTCATCTTTCCACCACACAAACCATATCACATCCAATACAACCAATACATATAACAATCATAAACCATAAAAATCAACACAGAAATTAATATTACGCCATATCCCACTAACAGTTTTTACATTCATTTAACTTAACCCATTTATCCCATGATTCATTACCATACCTATATCAATAATCACAATCAATAATCCCCTTATGTCAACCCATTTCACATAACCATCTATCCTTTCATGAAATTAAATTAACATATTTCCCATTCCATATACAACTACCCATTTAACATATTTACCATTTCACATTCACAAACTCACTTAGGCGTATCTAACATATTTTATAAGTCACATACCCCAATACTAATTAATCAATACCATATTTTAACTTCCATTATAGATATCAACATATTCAATAAGGTCTCTTCATTATCACATAACAACCCAGAACTTACTTTTATAATTTTTAGGCCCAGAAATTATTATTGCACCCCATGGGTGGACCTAAATGGGTCAAATCAACCTCAATGTGTCCCTTAGGTACCTTTAGGGTTTCCATTCATCATATATACACCCATTATAACATACATTATCATGGGGTTCAATATCACAATAATAATTGATAAAGAACAAGGTTGTACATGCAAAACTTTACAACAAAACTATTAGATAAAACATTTAGACCACCTACCTCAAATCGGTTGGTGAATGCACTTTTAATCAAATCCTTAGGTTCCAATTCAACCATAATTTGAATCCTCATACTAGATCTCACCAAAAAATAATTGTTTTATGGATTTGGAAGGAGAGGAGATAAAGATACCAACTCTAATCGAGAAAAGGAAGAAAGGAGATGATTAGACTCACCCGGGGCTTCGATCTGCAACCAACAGTGCTCTAAAAAGCCTAGGATAGAACGAGAATCACCCTTGGGAAGGTTGGATCATAAATGATCTCATATAGTGTTTCAGGAGGAAGAATGGAGGAAAATATAGAGATCGAATTAAAAATACTAGGGTGGAATTTTTGTAATTTTTCCATCTTTACTAGGCCGCAGGGTTTACCCGCACGATTTTCCAAACCTTTCACAAATCATGTGTGAGCCACTATCCCAAAATAACCCCTTCACATGGTTTCATAGGAATTATTCATAGTTTGAACCAACCATTCACAAACCGTGAAACATTCCAATAAATCTCATTTTTTCTCCTCTTTCATGACCCGAACCCCCAAAACACCCCTAAGCCTTCTCATGAACTTGGGGAAACACTTATTTAACCAAAATAAAGTACTTCAACTAAATAATAAGCAAAAAATACCTTTTGAAGAATCTGGTATCTTACACATCCAATTTTCCAATAAATATTCTCTAAAGATATAAAACTAGATGAAAGAAAAGGAATCATCATACTACTAAGTTCGAAACATATCATCAAATGTGCAATGAAATCACCTTCCATGAATATGCATACTAGGCCCTTATCCTTTCCAATTATCCACATAAGGGTGTTTTCTATGGAGAATCACAATGAAACCATAAAAGTAAATGGATCTGACACTCTCTGAATATCGACATATGATAGAACCCCCTTGACATTCAATATACCAAAAAACAACCTACCAACTCGATCATGCATGTTCATTGTCTAAGATTCTAACATTATCCAATCGGAAAAACATATAGTACTCATCAAATTTAGAAACTCATATCAAGGGAATAATAGTTTTTAATATATATGGGTGATATCACAACTAGTATATCCCCACACATTAATGTAATACATCAACCCTAAAAATAGAAAATTCCAAAAAAATCACTAGGCTCTACTTCATAACCTCTAGCTTCAAGAAACTATAGAATGGATTGCAATAGAGAATAAAGTGAAACATCTATGTTCTAATTCAATACATAGTCCAAGGAGGTATTAGAACTAGCCCTTACTTGAGGTTGTATTCAATTAATATAATTTATTGGATTTATATAATCAATTTCATTGATTCGTGTTTATTAACATTAATGGGGATCAGAAATGTACAATGTTAAGAAACAATTTTATTTATCCACAAGTTATCAAATCCATGATCAATTAAATAAAATTTCACTCATAATTAATAGATTAATATAAATGTAACACCCCAAGATTTCATAGTAATTTATTTTCTTTAAAGTAATTCAATAGCTTGTGCTACACACAACACCGAGTTCGAGTGCACCACGACTTACTAAACTAGTCGTTCAAAAAGCGGTTATGAATAGTATTAACTACATTCTGAATTTTATACTCCATATAATTTTAACATCCATATTATTTTTTTCTTATACATAATATAAGAACAAATTATATTTTTCAGATAAAATAAGTATTTTTCAAAAAATGCAATTTTCCCGCCTTTTAATGGAAAACCCATTTTTAAAATCCAATATTTGACACTTTTATATATTCAATTTTACAAAATAAACTTCTTATTTAGAATTGGGAGATAAAAATTTAGTTTGGATAAATTTTCGGTGCTTTTCTAATAACTTGCATATTTTGATGAATAGTGAAAAATACTAAATTTTAATTGAAAACAACTTTTTTAATCAAAAAAAATTAAAAGTGTTAAATTATAAATTTGAATGGTTTTGAATTATAATTATATTATATTTTTATAACTTAATCCAATGTTGGTCATTAGAAGTAATTTTACATTTAAATTGGACATAAACACATATCAATCTTTTGATAGTTTTTACTTCTCAAAAACTCACTTTCTGGTTTTGACAATGGGAATTATTTTTAAATTAATTAATAAAAAATATATGTTTTTAATTTGGTAAAATAGACATAATTTTTTAATTTGTAATATCAAAATTATCTTTGGGTAAATGTTGGGTATTTTTCTAAAACTATTCATTTTTTATGAATAGTGAAAAACAATACGTTATTGTTTAAAATCGGATTTTTATTTAAAAAATTATTTTTAATTTAAATTTATTTTGAAGTAAAAATAGATACATAATACATATATTATTCCAATGTAATTCATTGAAGTCATTTTATAATAAGATTATATATATATAATTTTATTGAACTTTTTACCGTCTTTTAACCACCTTCAAGACACATTTCCAAATTTTCATAAAACAGAATTTTACCGCTTCTGTGAATTGAATTTCAAAAAAATAAGATATACCTTTGAAATCAGTAAGTAAAATTTAGTTCAATAGGATAAAATAATGTTTATTGAATAGTAACTTTTGAATTTTATTTACCACGATTAAAAGTAAATAGGGTATTTAAAGGTAAAAAAGATTTTATAATTACCCCAACACATGTCCTAATTCTAATGGATAAGAGTATTTAGACAAAAATAAACCTTAGAAAAAATATGATTATTTTTTATCCACTTGTATTAGATTAGGATATTTATTATATTTTATTAAAAGAAGAGTTAAAAGTGTTAAATTAAAATTTTAATAACTAAAATGTTTTTAATATATGGTTATACATAAGATAAATTCGAATATAAATATTAATTAGAAATCTAAAAATATTTCCTACATCATAGTATTTTATTTATAATATTTATACATTGTATAATTAAATTTATTTATGAAACAATGATGATGGAGTAATTACCTTATTAATGAAAGATTAAAATAATTTATATTATAAATATTAAAATAAATGTAAATTGAAACTTTTGATGATATAAATGAATTTTATCGGTTAATATGACATGTTAGGGTTGATCTAATGTATTTTTTTCAAATAAATCATATTTTTATGACTTTCACACAAACCAAATACTATATAGTGTCAAAATTGACATAAATGAGTTTTTAAAAAATACTATTTTATTAAATAATATGATAATCCTAAAAATATAAATTTTAGAAAAATGACTTATATAATGATATATATGTCATTAATTAACCACTTGAGGTTATCCTGTCATTTTATAATAAGTTTATTAACCATTTATTATAATAATACAAGAAGACACAGTAAAAGTTAAACTATTTAACTAAGAGTTAAATCTAAAAGATAAGGTTAATATGATGACCTAAACTTGTCTAAAACCTATTTTTTGAGAGTTTTTTTACCTATACCCACCTTATCCTCTAAATAAATTCATTTTGAGCTATTATAAACCAAAAATGATTTTATAATAATATAATATTTCAAGCTCTTCCTAAAGTGCCTCTCACCTCCCTTATAAAAGGGTACTTCCCCTTCTCTCAAATTCACACCTCCAAAGACATTTGAGCAAGGTTTGGCCAATCCAAATGTCTTTGGATTGGCCAAACCTTACACAAATTTTTATGATATAATAAATATGTTATAACCATATTCATTATTTTATCTATCCTATTGATGACAGGTCACCATACGTGCGTGCGTACGGCTTGTTGTCTCCACGTCGTGGTGTAGTTTATTATTTAACACTTAATTATTTGGATGGGTATAATAATGATTATAATTGATGTAAATAATAAATATAACATGTAAATTATTATTTATATATAATATACTATCCAATTATATATTATTTCACCATCAATAGAATGATATTATAGCTCGTGCGTACGTACGGCTGACCGTCTCCACGACGCGATGAGATTTCATTCCCCATCATAACCATTCAAGAATAATTTTTTATTTTATGATTAAAAAATAATTTTTAAGAACTTAATATCATTATTTATGTGAATAAAATACATCCTATTCATAACAAACAAGACTTATGTAACAAAACATATAAAGGAAAATGAATCGGTTTACACTCGAAACAATGATACTACTGAAATATTATTAACAAAGAAATATTAGAGGATCATATATGATATCATATTTATGTATGTGGTTCTTGTATAATTTAATAACAATGATTTAACCATTATACAGGAGGTTAAACTTACTTTCAACTAAAGGAAAGTATAAGGTATGGGGGTTTTCATCTCATTTTTTATTCCCGTGAGACTCATGCTATATTTTCCACTATTTACTTTTGTGTGGTATATGTACTGCCTATGATTGTATTATTTATGTAATATAATTTAATTTATGGGTATTTACATATTAATTTTATGATCCTTATTTCATGGGGTGTATGTTTCATAAGTTACCAAATTGGTAAGGGAATTTCTAATTTCAATTTCCACTCATTGGGTTTTACGCATACTTTATTGATTATTTTACTCCAAGATTATGTGTGGAATCACTATTTATTTATTTATGTAGTAATTCCCACTCCCCATTATTTGGATATACTTTTGATACACATAATCACTCCATTTATAAATTCAAAAGTCATTGATATGAACTTGCTAATGGTAATCTTAACTCAATTTCTATTCATTGAGTTAAACATCTAAGTCATTGGTTTTGTTTTTAAAAGAATATGTGTGAATGTACTATGATTGATTTACACTGAATATCCAATAATATTGAGTTTATTTATAATTTTCACACATAATTATGTCATTTATTTATCCTTAATCTAAGTATATGGTCTTTATAAGGGATTTTATCTCAATTTACGTTCCATTGAGACTTCTTTGTTGTTATGCTCCAATTCACTTTTATATGGTGTATATAATGTCCTTTGACATATTATATCATGGATACTTTTATTCTCAAGATATTATAAAGTTTTGATTAATGTTATTCATCAATTATTTTTATTCAATCATGTCTCATTTGGTTAGGAACTCTTTAACTAAAATATAGTTTTAAAAGTTATAAAGATTTATTCTTCTAAATCTTTCTCATTTATGTCCATGTTTTAAAAATGGTTTTAAGGATTTATTTATATTAACATGAATTTTTTAAAATTAATATTCGTTTCAAATTTTTAAATTGGTATGGGACACTTTGATTCAAAAATATCTTTTAAATGAACTCTTTGATAAATAGTGTGTCTTTTAAATGTTTTCAAGAAAAACGAGATATTTCTCTCAAATAGTTTTACTAATTATTCTCATCTATGTCAATATCCTTAATTTTATTTTATTCTTGATTGAGTTTGATTTGTTATAATACAATCCTTTATATTTTATTGATTGAGTTTTGTTTGACAATAGATGTTCTATTTTTATACCATTCATGGTTTGTGGTTAAAGTATTGACATTTCGTATGCTAGTTTTAATGCAAATGTTTATATTATGTTTCACCCTTTTCATATGAAGAATGCATTGGAATTAGTAAGTGACGGGCGGGGTCTATTTTATCCCCTAGATGCATTGGTAGGTCTCATGAGACAAACTAATTTCTTGGCATAAGGCCTTGACAATATTTATATTTAGAGTCTTGGCATGAGGCCTTGAATTTGTGGTTAAGATGTTCAGAATTATGCATTCCATCATTATGAGATTAGTTATTGATGTTACATGTGATTATTATACTATTAGAATATCCATGTGAATAATTAAATGGAATTATTTAATTTATATTTTCCATATTATACTGAATTTTATGTTTAAATGGATTGTGTTTCAATTTTATTCCATGCCATAAAAGTTTATGACTATTATAAATAGCTTCCGCTATACTATTTATCCTTACTGAGCATCTGATCTCATCCCTTTCTTATATTTTATTTTCTTATGATTCCAAGAAGTGTATTATGTTTTATATGTAGGTTTAATCCAGGAGAATAATGAAATTCTAAAAGTATTATCTATGTTTTATTTTAAGTTATAAATTGTAATGTGATGTTCATGTATGTAATCTATTTTTGAAGACTACTAAACTGATTTCCCCTTCGGGACTTGATTCTTTGTAATCATGCCAATGTTATGTAATAATGCATCAACTCTGGGTAACTAGGGTCAGGGACTTATAGTTGGTATCATACGAATTTTAATAATAACCTTAGAAACTAGATTTAGATAAACTCTGATAAGGAAACATTATCCTAAGATAGACTTTGAGGATTAGTATACAAGAACTTCTTAGAATTTTGGTAATTTAGATATTTTTTGAGTTTTCCAAGCAATAAATCTCTGTCTAGATACTACAAGTGTAAATGGTTCTGGAACAAATGTACTTAGGAGTGAAAACTCTAACAAAGAGTTTAGGGCTTAACCTGGGGTATACTAGTACATGACAACGGGCCTTATTGTGCACCTAGTTTGACACTCCCAAGGGATATTCTTAGGATAATTCACATTTTCTGTACAAAATTATTTGATGTATTTTAATATAAGATGAGAATAAATAACCTTGGTTAATCCTAAGGTGTTTTAGATTGAAAATAAGGTGTCATTATATTCTCTAAATGATTTTCTGACTATTGTTACTTACACTATGATTTATGGTTTTAATCAATGGATGGATTCTAGGGAAGTCATAGTAACATTGAAATTGATGTATAAGGTGGGAATGATGGTGTAAATGAGAAACTAAATGTAATGTTGATAGTAGTAAAAGATATCGTGTTCATGCAGAAACAGGTTTAAAAAAATATGATCAACAATATATACATTAACCAACTCCCAAACTCAAAAAAGAAGAGAAAAGTGGAGAATGATAATAAATCCAGTAGTGAAGACTGTGGATAAAAGAAAGATAAATTTCCATCATGTAGGAAATGTGGAAGGAGATACCCATGAAAGTGTCTCAATGTAACAAATAAATGCTTTATGTGTAGAAAATAAGGACATAAAGTAAAGAATTGCCAAGGAAAAATGAAGATTACTATGGAAGAATATAAAAATGATCCTAAGAATCCATTTACAGTCATTTTATGTTAATGTATGGGACTTGGGCATTACCCAAGTCAATTCCCTATTTAATAGGATAACTACTAGGTCAAGGAAGAACCTATGTGTAAATAAATGGATGGTGAAATGTTTAAAAGTATTAATGATCTTTGTTGTTAGGATTACTTTGGAAGAATTTTATCTTGTATGTATAACCCTGCAGTTTGTTATTTGAAAATTCTATTTGAGGAATATTTATCTTTTATTTTGTGGATATAGTTATAAAGAACCATTTGGGTTTATATGATCCTTGAATTTGAAGCAATTACAGGTTATTAATTTTTGGGATGAAAATTCGAGTTATGAGATAACATTTGGGGTTAAATTATTTTATGGTTATTTTGAGTAATTTATCACATTTTGGGAATGTTATAAAATATAGTTTTTGAAAAAGGACAACACATAGACTGTGTGACAACCCGTCGCATCAGAAAAAGTTATGGGAATCAAACCCACAACCAAAGTGCAACTGAGATTTATCACCTACCATTGGACTATGTGAAGTCCCTAGTAAGTGTGACTAATTATTTTTAGATAAATGATTTTATTGATCAATAATAATTTGATTTTGGATCTTATTATTTATCAAATTGATATCCTTAGTATAGGAAAATGATTTGGTGATTAAGAGATAAATTTTATCTTGAAAGACGTTCGCTCTGTTGGTAACACTATATGCCTAAGGAAAATAGAATACTATGGGATTTCATTTGAGGAGTAATGGTGGATTTTTATTTTGTAAGAATATATGTTTTTATTGTGGACTTATAGAGATTTGGTTTATTATTATAAATGATTAACCTATCATAGAGAATATGTGATTTGGTTAATTACACTTCAGTATGAGACTTTAAGAGTAGTTTTTTTTATTAGGAGATAAATGTTAAGATTTACTATGAAAGACTATGTGATTCAATTAATATAAGTTTGGGGTTTCAATCTTAGTTTTTATTAAAGGATTTTAAGGAAAAAAATTATTGAATAGTCTTTATTTAACTTTGGGTATTGTTTGTTTAATTTTGGAAATTATGATTGTTATTTCTTTCTATTTAGTGTTATCCATTTTTGGGATCATCTGGTCTTGTACTAACCATTTTGGTTTTGGTTAATCTCTAAAGACAAGGAAAATATAAAGTTTATCTTTTGTGAATTATGTGATTATCTAGAAGTTGATTCAAGTGATTCAGGTGTGACCAAGTCATATTGAATACTCATAGTTTAGAGAAAAGATGAGTTAATGGTAGAAATTTATTAAAGGATGAAACTCTACTTAAAAATTAATTATATATCTCTATGTTCTTATTCAATCTCATAAATAAATTCCTCAAATTTATAAAATGTAACTTAAAACAAAAACATTGTCCGTTTACATTTCTTACTGGGAAACCAATAACCATTTAACCCATCATAAGTTTTCGGTTTTCTTGTTGTTAACTTTCTTGGGATCGTGTTTTCTATCACTCTCTATCAGAACTTGACACTTATTTTATCTTTAATATCCATGTTTTCCTACATGTAATCCTAGTATGGGTTATCTCGTGTGACCTTTGTACTTCTGTTTCTTTCTTTTAAAGTGATAGTTTTATTTAATCTTTGTCCAATGTTGGACTTTCAATGAAGTTCCCAAGACCAATTTTAAAATTGAGAGGACAATTTCCAAAAGGGGGGAATAATTTAACACTCCAATATTTCATAATAAGTTATTTTCTTTAAATTATTCTAATAGTTTGCGCTATACGCAACACCGAGTTTGAGCGCACCACGACTTACCAAACTAGCCATTCAAAAAGAGGTTATGAATAGTATTAACTGAATTTTGAATTTTATATACTCCATATAATTTTAAAATCTATATTATGTGTTTCTTATACATAATATAAGAACAATTTCAATTTTTCAAATAAAATAAGTATTTTTTTTAAAATGCAATTTTACCACTTTTTAATGGAAAACCCTTTTTTAAATCCAATATTTGACACTTTTATATAATAAATTTGACAAAATAAACTTATTATTTAGAAGTGGTACATAAAAATTTAATTTGGATAAATTTTCGGTGCTTTTCTGATAACTTTCATATTTAAATGAATAGTGAAAATACAAAATTTTAATTGAAATAAATTTTTTAATTAAAATAATTTATACTGTTAAATTATACATTTGAATGGTTTTGAAGTATAATTAGATTATATTTTTATCATTTAATCCAATTTTGTTCATTGGAATTAATTTTACATTTAAATTGGATATAAACACATATCAATATTTTGATAGTTTTTACTTCTCAAAAACCCACTTTTTGGTTTTGACAACGGGAATTATTTTTAAATTAATTAAAACAACTTATATGTTTTGAATTTGGTAAAATAGAAATAATTTTTTAATTTTTAATATCAAAATTATCTTTTGGTGAATTTTTGGTATTGTTTTAAAAACATTCAATTTTTGATGAATAGTGAAAAACACTGCTTTATTGTTTAAAACTGAAATTTTATTTAAATAATTATTTTTAATTTAAATTTATTTTAAAGTTAAAATAGATATATAATACCTATATTATTCTAATTTAATTCATTGAAGTCTTTTTATAATAATATTAGATATATAAAATTTTATTTAACTTTTTACCATCTTTTACCCACTTTCTGGGCACATTTGCAAATTTGCATAAAATATAATTTTACCAATTATTTGAATTAAATTTCAAAAATCCTAGAGACGCAGTTGACATAATTAAGTAAAATTTGGTTCAATATGATGAAAATAATTTTTGGTGAATAGTAACTTTTGAATTTTATTTACCACGGTTAAAAGTAAATAGGGTAATTAAAGGTAAAAATGATATAATAATTACCCAAAAACATGTCCTAATTCTATTGGATAAGTTTATTTCGACCAAAATCAACCCTAGACAAAAATATGATTCTTTTTTATACACTTGGATTAGATTAGGACATTTATTATATTTTATTTAAAGAAGAGTTAAAAGTGTTAAATTCAAATTTTAATAACTAAACCATTTTTAATATAGGGTTATACATGAGATAAATTCAAATATGAATATTCATTATAAATATAAAAATATTTCATATGTCATATTATTTTATTTATAATTTTTAGACATTATATAATTAAATTTATTTATGACCCAAAGATGATGGATTAATTACCTTATTAATGAAAGATTAAAATAATTCATATTATAAATATTAAAATAAGTATAAATTGAAACTTTTGATGACATCCACGAATTTTATATATTAATATGACATGTTAGGGTTTATTAAATGTATTGTTTTTTTGAATAAATCATATTTTTATGACTTTCACACAAACCAAATCCTATATAGTGTCAAAATTGACATAAATGAGTTTTCAAAACAAATACTATTTTATTAAATTACATAATAGTCCTAAAAATAAATGGTTCATCCAAAGGATTTATATAATGATATATATTTTATTTTGGTTCTCTTTTTATTTTATAGTAATTTTATTAACCATGTATCATAATAATACAAGAAGACATGGAAAAAGTTAAACTATTTAACTAAAAGTTAAATCTAAAATATAAGGTTAATATGGTGACCTAAACTTGTCTAAAACCTATTGGTTGAGAGGTTTTTGACACATACCCACCTTATCCTAGAAATAAATTCATTTTGAGCTATTAGAAACCGAAAATTATTTTATAATAAACTAATATTTCAAGTTCTTCTTAAAGTGTCCCTCATCTCCCTAATAAAAGGGTACTTCTCCTACTCTCAAATTAACACTTCCAAAGCCATTTTTCTCAGAAAACCCCTAATCAAATATTCTAAAAACTACCCTAAATTAAAACTAGAGGCCTTACTTTGATCATAAATCCAAATTAAGGGTCCCTTTTTTACAAATCAAAAAGGAAGCACCAGAAGAAGAGGTAATTATTTTGTCAACTCTTTCAAAGTTATTTTCTTCTTCCACTTACTCTTTATTTGATTATTCCAAATCAAAATAATAAATTCAGTAACTTATATATACTATTATGTTATTATAAATATTGTACAACCATATTCATTATTTTATCCATCTTATGAATGAAAAGTCACTATGTGTGCGTGTGTATATCTTGCCCTCTCCATGTTGTGGTGTAGTTTGTTATTCAACACATAATTATTTGGATGGGTATAATAATGAGTATAATAGATGTAAATAATAAATATAAAATTTAAATTATTCTTTATATATAATATACCATCCAATTTCATACTATTTCACTATAAATAGAATGATATTGTCGCTCGTGCATACGTACAGATTACCGTCTCCATGATGTGATGAGATTTCATTCCCCATCGTAACCATTCAAGAATTATTTCATTTGATGATTAAAAAAATGTTTAATAACTTAATATAATTATGTATATGAATAAAATTCATCATATCTATAACAAACATGACTTACGTAACAATACATATAAAGGAAAACAAATCAGTTTACACTTGAAACAGTGATACTACCGAAATATAATTAACAAATTAATATTAGAGGATCATATATGATATCATATTTATGTATGTGGTTCTTGTATAATATAATAAAAATTATTGAACCATTATACAGGAGGTTAAATTTACCCTTGACTAAAGGAAATTATAAGGTTTGTGGGGTTTTCATCTCACTTTTTATTCCCATGATATTCATGCTATATTTTCCGCTATTTCCTTTTGTGTGGTGTATATACTGACCATGATTGTATTATTTGTGTAAAATTATTTAATTTATGGGTATTTACATCTTCATTTTATGATACTTATTTCATGGGGTGTATTTTTTTTAAGTTACCAAATCGGTAATGGAATTTCTAATTTCAATTTTCACTCATTGGGTTTTATGCATACTTTATTGATTATTTTACTCCAAGATTATGTTTGGAATCAGTATTTATTTATTTATTTTCACTCACCATTGTGTGTATATACTTTTGATATACATAATCACTCCATTGATAAATTCTCAATTCATTTATATGAACTTTCTAAGGGTAATCTTAACTCAATTTTCATTCATTGAGTTAAACATCCAAGTCATTAGTTTTGTTTTTACAAGAATATGTGTGAATTTCCTATGATTTGTTTACACTGAATATACAATAATATTGAGTGTATTTATATTTTTCACACATAATTATGTCATTGATTTTTCCTTAATCTAAGGATACGCTCTTTATAAGGGATTTCATCTTAATTTATGTTCCATTGAGACTTCTTTCTTATTATGAACCAATTCACTTTTATATGGTGTATATACTATCCTTTGACATATTATATCATGAATAGATTTATTATCAAGATATTATAAAGTTTTTATTAATGTTATTCCTCAATTATTTGTATTCAATTGTCTCTTATTTTTTTAGGAAATCTTTAACTAAAATATCATTTTAAATGTTTTAAAGATTTATTATTCTAAATCTTTCTCATTGATATCTGTGTTTTAAAAACGGTTTTAAGGATTTATTTATATTGAAATTAATGTTTTATAATTAAAATTCCTTTCAAAGTTTCAAAGTGGTATGGGATACTTTGATTCAAAAATATCTTATAAATGACTTATTTTATAAATAGTGTGACTTTTAAATGTTTTTAAGAAAAAGGAGATATTTCTCTCCAATAGTGTTAATAATTATTTTCATCTATGTCAATATCCTTCATTGTATTTTATTCTTGATTGAGGTTGATTTATTATAATACAATCTTCCATAATGTATTGAATGAGTTATTTTTTACTGTAGATGTTCTATTTTTATACCATTCATGGTTTGTAGTTAAAGTATTGACATTTTGTATGCTAGTTTTAATATGAATGGTTAGATTATGTTTTACCCTTTTCATATGAGGAATGCATTGGAATTAGTAAGTGACAGGTGGGGCCCGCTATAGTCCCTCGATGCATCGGTATGTCTCATGAGACAAACTAGTGTCTTGGTACAAGGCCTTGATAAAATTTATATTTAGAGTCTTGGAACAAGGCCTTGACTTTGTGGTTAAGATATCCGGAATTATGCATTCCATCATTATGAGATTAGTTATTAATGTTACATGTGATTATTAGACTTGTAGAATATACATGTTAATAATTAAATGGCATTATTTAATTTATCTTTTCCATATTATACTAAAGTTTATGTTTAAAGGGATTGTGTTTCAATTTTATACCTTTCCATAAATGTTTATGATTATTTATGATAGCTTTCACTATATTGTTTATCCTTACTAAGCATCTGAGATCCCCCCTTTATTATGTTTTATTTTCTTAGGATTCTAAGAAGTGTATTATGTTTTATATGTAGGTTTAAGACAGGATAATAATAGAATTCTCAAATGGTTATCTATGTTGTATTTTAAGTTAGAAATTGTAATGTGAAGTTCATGTATGTAATCTATTTTCCAAGACTGCTATACTGATCTGCCCTTCAGGACTTGATTCCTTGTAATCATGCCAATGTTATGTAATAATGCACTGACTCTAGGTAACTAGGGTCAGTTAATTACAATAAATTTTAAGTTGTAACTATAATTTTAATCAACTAAAACCTAATATAAAAATGTGATTTAAATAGTAAAAAATTATTTTACCATTTATAGTGGATAAATTATTGAAGATACCTCTATAAAATTATACAAAAAAACATATATGTGGATGATGAATATTTAAATAACCATCCCAATTCATCATAGACATGCCTCCATGGGGTTGAGTACCAAAGAATGTAAAAATAAAGGAGAAACATAAATTTCTACTCATGAAAACTTGGTTTCAGTTATATGGGAAGGCATTCCCAATTTATTGATTCAATGTTATATAAATTAAAATTGGAATCCTATTTATGTGAAACCCAATTACAATTGATTGATTATTGATTATTCACTACCATTGTGGGTTTATCTCATAGATATACAATACTAAAATTCACCTAAATGGGACGAATGAAGAATATAAGGATTTGGTTATGTGGGTCATAGTTATAAAGTTATAGAGGTACAAAGATTTATATGTTTCAATAGACACGCCATTTAACTAACATACATTACCAATAACTTAAATATATTAAAAATATACCATTTCCTTGTAATTTTCAAGAATAGTTTTCAAAATCAAGGATTTTATTTAATAAATTTTAGGTTATTTGGATTAAATTACATCTCAATATATGTGGTAAAAATAATGTTTAGGTTTATTTGGGAAGTTCATTTAACAGACCATACATTATAACAATTACAAGGAAATTTATCACATCATCATAAAATAAAGGTAATCGTGGAAGGGAATCAATGAATCATGTTATACAAGTAATAATGATAAATAATTACATAAACATGGTGTATGAATTAACATGGAACATAATCAAACAATCATGGTATACATGTAAGGAACCCACTAACATGTGAATCCTATGTGCCTTAAATGATGCATGAACACACCACATAACATTTGAGAAAGGGATAAGGGATAAATACCATAAATTTAAAACTAGTGGACATATATTAATCACTTATGGTTAAATATTAATCAATTGTAATAAAAAAACATATGAAAAATAGTCACATCTCAAGAAACATGATCATTATTTCATGAATGGGTTGGTTATTCCCAATAACCAGCTACATACCAATTTCTAAAAAATTCATAGTATCTAGTCTAATAGTCCCAAATAGTTTGACAAAAATAAATAAATAATGATTTTATATCACTTTTTGAAGTCCCTAACCAATTCAATATCTAATAGTAACTAGGACGGTTAGATACAAGGCCTCGAGTGCACCTCCCTATACTATAGAGGCTACCAACTAGTTATTACGAAATTGAGGTGGTAAAGTAGGAGAATATACCCTTTTATCAGTAATAAACATATAAAAAGAATAAATAAATATAAGGAATTGGAAGATAATATTAACCAATAAATAATATTGAATAGATATCACAAACAAATCCAAAAAACAACCATGCATGAACATGTTGAGTTGTAATACAAATAGCCAACAGGCATCATGAACAACAGTCAATTGGACTAGAATGAACAAAGGATAAATAAATAGAAGACTCAAAAACTAAATGGATGCTCGAGTACATAATCATACACAACTCCAATTCTTAGTTTTAGCCCAAAATATATAACAGAAAAGAAGTATGATCCAAGCCTGAACCTACAGTCATGAAATATATCCAGGAACTAAAAAGTGGCTTAAAGAGGCTATGAGTAAAACTCAGTAGGACACCACTAGTGTTGTCTAATGAAAATACACTAATTGAATATAGACTATAACAATTTTCATGTATAATAAATGTACATAATAATTAATATAATTATGTAAAATTAAACCATGTTGACCTCAAGTTCCTCATGGGACACCTGGATAACCATACCTTCTTTATCCCAAGCAATAATAACTCTAAAAATTATATATTTTTTAAATTTTATTTATATGGTCTGGGCTCAAGGTATACAACCAAGGCATATATATGAATATTTAATCATTTAAGGTTCCATAAATTCCATGGATTTTTTGTTTAATAGGGGTGTACCCTTGATAATTAACCCTAAGGGGGAGTTCTACCCTAGTCCCAGGAACATGTCCTAGGTAGAATCATTGTGAGACTATAAATGAGCCTAATTAATAATCTAATGAATTATGTAACATAGAACTAATTCCAAGGAGAATCACTGAAGTGATTCAATTTAATTTCTTGAAATATAATGAATCCATGATGCTAAACTGTGGAATTCCCGATCAATGAGAAAGATAGAATCCAATTATGATATTTCACATGGAAGATATATTAATGATTTATTCAGCATCCATTAGTCAATCTATGGAAAAATATAGTGGGGGTCTATGTTTCACTCCAGCCATGCCACACCTTCAATGTAATTCTATGATCATGACCTTAATTAAACATGATATAATAATTATTAATGTTACCATATTCATAAATATAGCCATGTACATATATCATATTTATCAATGTCTATGTGAAATAGTTTTACCATTTACCTTTCATTAAAATAATTTTGATACTTTAATTATAATGTATATTCAACACACCATATAATTTTGTTTAATTACATAACCATAGAATATGATTCTAGAAAGGTATTATTCCTACCATTAAATTTTAATTAAATAAATTCATTTATAAAAGACAAATCAGCACACCTCAAGGTTGTTTGATTACTAAACAAGGTTTATTATTGTGGTTTAGCTCATGGAATTTTGGTATCCATCCCATATAACAATTTAATAATCCATTTATGTCATCCCATTCAAGTAATTCAAATCCATTTATCACTATATATATTTATTTAAAATGTGTAAAAAATGGGTCTACCCAATATAAAAATAAATTTAGTCAAAAAAGATCACTCTTATTTTGAAGAACCATGATAAACTGCAATAATAGGTGTTTTTATTAATAACATGAATTGAAAAAGGAATAAAATAATAGGGAACACCCAAAGTGATGGAACAAGTGGGGGTCACATCCTCCAACTATGTCAAATGGTCTAAAGAGCATAAAGTTGATGGTCAAGAAAATTAATTTAATGTATTTCAAATTTTAGGAGAAATGTGTGGAATTTATAGAATTTGAAAAAAAAGTATAAACGATGATATTTGAGGATAAATTCATAGACCACATAACTTATACTAAGTAAGACTCACTCATATACTGTTAACCTTTGATTCGATCCGAAAATATAGAAAATGAAGAATCTAATGGACACCTAAAAAAGGCATATTAGATCTATCGTTAATAGAATTTAATATGAAAAATGAATATTTGAGAGGAAATAAGATGAGATTTAGACTCGTGGTTAGGCTTCAAATGCATCTGATGGTGCATAAATCTGACCAAGAATGAGGATGATACATCCCATGGAAGATTATGAAGGAGAGGGAATGTATGAGGAACCTCATGGAGTAATGGGGAAATCAATGGGGTAAAAATGATTTTAATATCAGAGGAGAAAAATATCCATTTTTATCATTTTTCTGAGGCTTATGGTTAAGTGGAATAGTTAGGATAACATTGATCCAATCATGTGGAGACTCTATCAAGGTACACCCATACCTCACACTATTGCAACCAATTATTATAGAATATATACACCAAACGTGCATGGTCCAATGAACCTATTCACCAATAAGAATGGATTTATAGATCCCCCAAATGGTTTACTCTAATCCTTATCCATCCAAAAAAAATATTTCATAGTTTTGCTGTAAAGTTTGTAAAAACAATGTACCAACTATTCTCCCCTATATGTATCACTCTAAACTAATCTTTTGAAGAATGATTCTCCTAAAAATCATCCAGACTTTCGAGACACAATTTGGGCCTTAAACCACATACAAAAACATGATTTTAATGATTTAAATCTCTAGTAATTAGATTATTAATATTGGTTTTATATTTTTCCTTTCCACCAAAATGAATTTTTCAAAAACCTTTAAAAATTTCAACTGGATCCAAAACATGGTTTCTTAAAAGATCCTTATTCTTTCATTCTATTACATCATAATTTATGGATTTTATGGTGAAATAAAATCATGTATTAAGCTATCTGATTTAAGTTATTCATAAAATTACCTGTCATCTTAATCACTTAAATTAACATATATCATCATCTTTATAGAATAATTGGTATTCTTATCAACTAGACTTATGTTAATTTTGATCATTATCAAAGACTGATATTTATATCACATAAAAAAATGGTATGCCATTATAGTAAAATAATCAATGAAATTAATGAAATACATATATCCAATTATCAATTTCTCCATAATAGGTCATCAAGCATTAATGTGAACCATATCTAGTGGCCATCAGATATAAATCTTAATGCCATTGTGAATCTTATTTACCGCCATTCTATTTTGATGTGTTATGAAAATGGTGAAAGAATGTTTAATTAATGGTTGATCATTTCTTATATTATCCTCGCTTAATAGCCTCATCATTCACATTGATTCATGTGGACTATATATTTTGTTCAATAATTATTTTTAACCTATACAATCATATAATTAGTAGTTTTATATTTTATAACATAAAATTGTTTTTATTATGATTTTAGAAAATTTGACATCACTTCCTCAACATTCAATTTTTCAAAATGGAAAAAAATATTAAAAAAAATCTTGATTAAAATAATTACATGGAGATATAATACTAAATAAATTATTGTTCAGCCCATAAATAATGAAAAAATAATTTGATTTCAATTTATTATTACAAATTTCAACCATTCAAATAATCGTCAATGAACAATAATTTCTCTTGAAAAAAAATAATTTTTATCTTTATTCAACATTTTTCTTATGATTAAATTCACATTACATGTGTGTTGACGAACTATTATCCCTTGTATAATGATTATCATCTTTGTATGACTTGATAGAATAATTTCTAAATTATAATTTTAGTATGGATTTATTCTTATTCTAAAAATTATCCTAAATCAATTTAATATTTTATTTAGTTTATATGATAGTAAAATAGTAATAGGAGGTGTGCAAATAATTATAAAACATTCAATAAAATTATTTTTTTCTAAAAAATGTTTTCCACTCTATGTGTCATCTAATTGAAATGATTTTCCTATATTTGTTTATTTTTGTTTCTCCCATTTCTCATGATCTTTGATATGTCTAGTTTGACACATTTTTTACCTAAAATTGTACACTATTATTTAAACAAAACAACAATATCAGTCAAAACATTGAAATATTATTCATTTATAATGATTACATATCTACTTGGGTTATTTTCCATCACCATTTTTAGGCCTCTCATGTGATGAATTCATGAAATAATATTGTTAGACATTTATTGGGAAATTTAGAATGGAATAAATACTTGTTTAGAAAAGATATCTCTAAATATGAGCATATGATTTCATCCCTTAAACATTGAAAGCTCAAATAAAGATAATATTTCTATATGATTATGAAAAAACATGATATTAATTTGAAATTTATTATCATTATACTCATTTTAATCATATGAAATGTATCTTTTGGACTATAAAAAATAAGTATTATTTTATTTATTTTATCAATAATTTTTTTTGTAGCTTAGCATTTCTTCGTAGACAACTTTGAAATTTAACATGTTTATTTGATATAATTATTGAAATTAAAGAATAATTTATCAATGTAGTTCTTATAATAAAAAATTTTCTTCCTAATCATATAAATACCATCATGCCTATGAATTATAATATAATTTAAATAATTAATGACCTTCATTCTCTCAGTATTATTAAAATTTAACAACTTAATTTATTTTTCTAGATCATCCTTTTATCTATGGATTTATTTTCATTTTTATTATTATCATTTATATAGGTTTTTCCATCTTGTATCCTTGAAATATATTTTAGGTATAAAATGAACTATTTTCTAAAGGATAACACCAAGGTTGATTCACCTTATTCAATAATAAATTTGAAATCATGTTGAAAATCATCCTTTAAAAAGACATTTTCTTCTATTTCACAAGTAAAAAATAAAATGGTGAATTTTTTCATTAAAACACACTTACTCATATATACTAAAGATATTAATATAAAATTTATCATTAGAATAATGAATAATCCTTCAAATAGACATTGACACCCTAGTTTTTAGTTGTTTCAAATTGAGGCTAATTTCTCTTCAAAGAGTCAAATTTTTTAAATGATCCCATACTAGATTCATTTCCTTCACTCTCATTACTAATTAATAATGGTTACAAGGTATAAATTTTGTCACGACCTGACCTTCATTGGTCCATGAACCTAGTCATCTAAACCCATGGGACTCCTATAATACCTTGGATGCCTTCCCATCACATGATATGTTATTACCCACTGAGTTCTCTTATTAGACTAATGATTGTCCCCATATGACAACACATGTTCTTTCAGGGTGATTTTTCCTCACTCACACATACCATGGGAAACTATTAATAAGGTCACCCATCTTGATCTCTACTCCAAGACAAGTATGCTTAATTGTGGAGTTCTAATTAGGTAGGATCCGAAAATGAAATTTCAACCTTATTGACATGGGTAGTAACATTTAGACATATAAGTCTCATTTTTTTAGTGGTGTTACACTCTCCACCAATTTAAATAACAACACCCTTATTATGGATCCCAAACCTAAAACAAATGAAATTATCTACACTTCCATATGGGTATTGGATTTGATACCATTTTTCATAACCCGGCCTTCCCTATGTCATGAAACTAATCATCTAACCCCATGGGCGCCTATAATTCCTTGGTTTCCCTCCCATTACACCACATGAAATTACCCAATGGGGTCACTTATCATACTAATGACTGTCCCCAAAGTAAAACACATGTTATATAAGTTTTCCTTATCCTCACTCAAACACACCTTGGGAAATTTCCTAGAATTCCACCCATCATATTCATTACTCTAGGCCAAGCGCACTTAAATGTGGAGTTCTAATAAGGTAGTCTTTTAAAATTAAAGGTTCACCTTTTTGTCATTGGTAGTAACATTTAGCCTTATAAGTATCACTTTTTAAGGGGTGTTACACATAATTAAATAATTATCACTATTCATCATCCCCAATACCTATACACCAAAAAACCATTAAATCATTTCATTGATTTCTAAAAACATTAAAATTTAATTCATTTTTACACATTCAAGTTGGAAATGATATAAATGGGATAAATAAATGAATTCTACATTAATTTTCAGTTGTACCACTCCTCAAATCTAGGGTTTAAGAATTTTATAATCACCTACTCAGATTTTGGGGTTTTAAATAGAAAACCCATTCAGTTGTGCTACCAAATTGATGAATTCATGTTAAAGAAACCCTTATAGTATTTTGTACATGTCTCATGAAGACTCTAATGATTTATATTCGTCTAGTTCAGGCAGTCGGTGATGCACTTTTCTTTTCTTCTTGGGTGTGGTGCTTTGTGAATACGACATTTCATCTTATATTGTTTCCTTTTATTTATTTATTTTATAATTTTTAATATATTAAAACTTATAAAATCAATATATTTTGAGATATTGATAGAAATTATGTGATTTTGGTGATGTTGGATTCATATCGATGAGTAAAACTAAATTATATTTTTGATTTGAAGGGAAAAAGGTATTTTCCAATCCAATTATTCACTTTTTAAATAGAAAATTATAACTAAATATTCAAAGAATATTCCTTAAAAAATATCATTATCAAGTATGATATTGTAAAATTTATTAAAAGATAATTATTATAATTATCAAAGGACAATTTTATCAAATTGCCAATGATAATTACACAAGAATATAAAATGATAATTTTAAATAAAATTATCGAATGTTGAAGTATTATAATTATAAAAAGATAATTATAATTAATTATAAAAGGATAATAATTAATAATTATCGAGGGATAATTACAATAAATTTTCAAATAATAATTTCATGAGTTTGTCAAAGATAATATTATTTAATTTATTAAAGGATAATTATCAGATAATTATCACATGGAAAAAATTATCAAATTTATAAAATGATAATTTCTAGATTATCAAAGGATAATTACTTCAATAAAATTTATCAAAGGATAATTGTATGGATTTATTAATTGATAATTTATGAAAAATTATCAAAATATAATTATAAAAGGATAATTTATGATAAATTATCAAAAAATAATTATAAAATCATAATTTAAGAGAAATTATTAAAGTATAATTATAAAGTATAATTTATTATAAATTATTGAAATATAATTATAAAATGATAATTTAAGAGAAATTGTCAAAATATAATTATAAAAGGATAATTTATGAGAAATTATCAAAAAAATAAAAATAAAAGAATAATTTAAGAGAAATTGTCAAGATATAGTTATAGAAGGATAATTTATGAGAAAATTTCAAAAGGTGGTTATAAAAAGATAATTTAAGAAAAATTATCAAAATATAATTATAAAGCGATAATTTATTAGAAATTATCAAAAGATAATTATAAAAGGATAATTTATGTAAATTAAAAAAAATATAATTATAAAAGGAAAATGTATAATAAATTATCAAAATATAATTATAAAAGGTTGATTTAATAGAAATTATAAAAATATAATTATAAAAAGAAATTTATGAATAATTATCAAAATATAATTATAAAATGATAATTTAGAAATTATAAATGGTATAAAATGTATCATCACATGTGATATTTTAGTTATTTTTGAAATAAAATTGTTGGTTTTGGTTTTAGGGACACTTGGTGAACCTTAAGTATCTATGTTTTGATAATAACACCATATAGAGGAGTCCTTGACTTGTCAATCCCTACTTTTTACATCGATGACTTTTGAGGAAGGATGTTCATTACCTTTTTTGGATCATTTACACATGGTTCCTTAATTTGATTATGCTTGGACATATTTTGATGATAATGATATATTTTGATCAATGTGGGTGTGGGTGTGTAGCCCTGGGAAAATTATGTTACACATGTTTCCATGATTACTTTATAGCTTATTAATCATGTTCATTGTTGATCACATGTTTTTTTTTTGTGCTATCATACTTATGATGATATGATATGCTTGCTCGTGTATAATAATATACTATGTGTTCTATTGAGGTATTGTTATTGGTGCCCAAGATATATTGACCATCGTAACATGTTTATCCCTTAAAGGGGGGAGTGTGAATGATTTGTGATAATAAAGAAGAGGGGTCTATGCACAGGGTAGGGATAAGATGATGCCTCAGGGATTCTATGTGATGTACTTAATAACTAGAGGATGCAAAGGGGAATGTTACTCAATGACTAGGTCATGCATATTAACTCTCAATATAGAGTATATGATGAGAAAACAACCTTATTAACAAGTAGTGATGTCAAGTTTCACGATCACATGATGATGAGTAGCATGATTCATTAGCCTCGTGTATAATCCTTAATTATTCTGACACCTTGATTATCCATCTGGAATAGGTCCAAAGAAGGTACGGCTAGGGGTTTGTGGTGTCTTGGTTAGATAATAAATTATTGGTTATATATTTTATGTATATTATTGTTACACATTGATAATTATTATGGGATACATTGTTATAATTGTGAACATTCGGTTAAGGATACATTAGTGGTGTCCTACTGAGTCTTGTACTCACACACCACACATGTATTTTGATGCACTTATAGATTACATGAGGGATGTGGAAAAGGTAGAGAGACCAATGGTGGATAGTTGAGTATATTAGAGTGGATCTATTAGTAGACCATAAAATACTATGGAGGATTTTCTATTTATTTATTTACTTTATCTGCTTTATTTTCTATGGACAGTCTTGCCACTTACATAAGTTTCTTTATTTTTATTACATGTATTCCATATTTACTTTTATTCTTGTTAAACTTATTATTTATTATATTTTTTATTGTTTATTATTGATCCTATGACATGATATTGGGGGTATAGTCTCGCCATTTATAGACTCAAACCCTCTCTGCTAGTTGATGACTTCTTGTGTATGGGGAGATGTGCATGAGGTCACATGGTATTCCAGATCAAAACCAATGATTTAGGTTGGGATGCTACAAAAGTGACCAATTTTACAATAATAGAGTCATTTATTTGAAAAAATCACACTAATATGAACATTTTCTTGTTTTCAAAAATATATATAGATATGATAGGGTTTCATCAAATGATTCCATGTTTTTATAATCAACAAGGATAATTTTTTCATCATCAATCTACATAATTTTTGTAGATTTAAAAGATATAACACCCTAAACTAACCACTAGGCCCTAGGTGGGATGTAAAGTGACATCATGATTTCTTGATAATAAAAAATAGGTTATCAACTAGTAGTGATGTCCAAGAGGGACATCATGGGGGAATATTCCCTCAGTACCAGATAATTTGATAATACAATGGAATTGATAAGAATAGAAATCAACTAAAAAGAATAAAAAATAATTCATCTGAGTATAACCATAAACATAGAGTAATAAAACGTGGAATACAAGTATGTCTTGAGAGTAATAAGAACCAAATCTAATAGAAGGGATACCCACAGGTGGTGGATCATGTTACAGATAAAAGTAAATAAGAAAAAATAACACCTGACATCCATGATTGATGTCCATAATATAATTCATTATACCCTATTTTAATCCTTATCAAATGCCTACTATATTCCCTCTTCCCATTAATGGATCCCTGGACTTGAAATCTACAGGCACATCGAGATGTCTGAGTATAGTGTCAGTATAAGACCAAGTAGGATACCATAAGTTATCCTTAACATAAGTGAATAATATATGTTGGTTCATTCCATAAAAATAAATAGTTTAGAGAATAAACAAGTATATCACACAAATATATCATATATTCGGAGTCTTTAGATATCGAATCTACCTACTTTGGCTTTATACTAGAAGGAAGGTGAAGCATCCTTTTTTTCCATATCCACCAGTATGGGATGGTCAAAAAACACTTTTTTGTATCACAAAAGAAGGGATATCCCACATAATCTTATTTAAACCATCATTATCATGGTAACAATATATATGTATGAACTTATAGGATCAACTATATAATAAATAGGAACAACACATGAAATATATGGATACAATATGAAAGTTAAAACATTGATTTATATCAAACAAGATTCATAGACACCATAAATCCCTAAGAAAGAAAACATCAAACATAGGTCCAATGTGGCAACCCACACACATCTCATATGATAAAATATAAAACATTGGTATCATGGACTACACATGAACATAAAAAAATCAGACCAAAACCCCATATAAATATGCACTAATGATAAATACCTCCTACCTTAGTTTTAATGACATTTTAATGACAAGGGTTGATGTCCGGGTCTGATTGCACCACTCTAAATCCTCTAACCATTCTATATCCACCATGATTTATAAATCATGGAATAAGATTGATTATGAAACATAAAAAAAAGGTAGGGAAGGATAATATATACCCGGGAAGATCCACTATAGTAAATAGTCTTGGTCAAAAGGATGCATTTAATACACTTATTTCAATATTTCAGTTTTACATCTAAATAAATCATCATCTAGAGGGAGTTAGATTACCCAAAAAAATTTGGAAAATATGTATAATTCAGGTTTGAATGAGGGATTTGAATGAGAAATAAAATGAGATAGAAATTAATTAAATCTTTAGGATCAACAATATTCATGAACTAAATTATGGATTCATTTAATGAATATTTAGATTGGCCGATAGTCTAAAAATATTCCTCATTAGCCTAAAAACCATCAAAACCCCATTAACATCATGAAAAAATTTCACATACTAAATGTAGATTCATGGATTCTGACCATAATCATTTCACATCATGAATATCTATTTAGATATTCAAATAGTCCCTATAGCTAGTTTCTAGCCTTTGAGTCATTTCCAACTATGAAAATTCCTAACATGCCTAAACTCATTCAATTATAAACTAAATATAATTTAAATATCAAAATAAGGAATGCAAAACAAAAATGAATGCCACAAATATCCACCTCTAAAGACTTCTTCCCCATGAAATGTGTCTACAAAGGTCTGTATGGATAACTCAAGCCACTACTCTCAAATTTCATTCTGTCACTCCCACATCACTTCTTGAACAGTTATGGGCTACCATTAAACACACAAAAAAGAGAATGATCATCATCAGAAACACATTCACATATTTTCCAATAATCTAATCTGATCAAACCACAAAATATGCATCTATTTGAGGTGAACATCCACGAATTAAAACACATGTTAAGGATCAGTCTCATACCTCTAAAGTGAAGAATCATGGAAAACCTTATGATTACCTTGATATTATTTGTAAAGATAAAACAAATTGTCCCCCTACATGATGCATTCCATAATCTTGAATGAACTAAAGTTATAGGGTGAAAAATCCCCTTGTTTACTCAATCACTAATTCCCTCAACATGGGGAAACCTACAAGAAATCCCAGTCACCCATAGTTAACACCAAGGTTCATCTCCTCTAGTCAGAACGCATTCACTAACTATTCTAAGTTGTAATAAGACACTTACAAATAAACTACTCCCACATTAAAGCCTCATTCAAAATAGTAGGACCAAAAACTAAATATTCACCTGATTAATGATAATATAATATTGAATGAAATAAACATTCATATAGATCCTCAAATAGAGCCATCTAAATTGAAGACTAGAAATTTTTGTTATAAGAAAACTGTATAGGTTCCATGTAATCATCCCCTCCTCCTTTGATATCATGAACACATTCTAAAAAAAATTCTATAAATTATGGATTATTATATATAATGGTCTATCATCCTAAGGATGAAAATATATACTTAGTTTCAATGGAGTAATTAAATTCTTCTATAATCCTTCCTAAAACTATGATGTGAATTGAGTATGTTTGTTAGATACCACACTTTAAGGAACTCCACACAACAATAAAATATTTAAAACATAAATATTTCTTAGATAATTCGTGAATATAGTCTCCACGATTAGCAATAATTGATCCACCATAGTCAACTAGTCATCTACAACCCACATAATTCCTCAACCTCTTGGGGTATAAGGTAGTTCTATCACAAAGTTTATTGTCATTTAATCCCACTTCAATATGGAAAGTGTAAGTGGTTGCAGCAACCATCCAAGTTTCTGATGATTGGAATTGATTCTTGGGCATCTAAGACAACATGAGACAAATCTTATGATGTATTTTTCATACTAGTCCACTAAATTTTTCTCCTGTCATTGTGATACATTTTATTTTATTCTATTCGATCTTTCCACTGTGATTCATGGGAGTATCTAATCAGATTCTTCCTCATGGATAAAGGAACTATAACCCATAAATGAAATAAAAGAACACCCCATCCATCAAAATCCCAACTTGGAATAGAATAATATACTTCCAACCTCTCATGAATCCTTATATATGCTATATTAGACTCGTAAAATTCCTTCATTCTCTCTACCAATGAGGATGTGATCACATGGGGTACACAAGCCACTACATCTCAATGATAACTCATTCCCACCTTCCAACCCATATGTAAATCCTATGATTCCATTATAAATTAAATTTTTAACTAAAACATCCAGATAATAGAATAAGAAACCATATTGTTCTTTATAGAAGCATAAACCGTCTCAAATTTGAATGTTTTCATGTATTCCACTCAATGCCTCTGACGAAGATTCATCTACCTTTGGGTGAAAAATCACCACAAACTCTTTTTGTTTGGGTATATAAAATATATATTATTGAGAAGATAAAGTCACCAATATTTAAATTCAGTTAACACAATATCCAACTCATGTTCATGGATATGGTACATACAAGCATTGGGTCGTAGTTGATGAGACACATAAGCAACTACCCTACTTCCCTGCATCAAAACTTCTCCCAAGTAAATAACATATTCATAAAAATCATAGTATACACAACTCTAGGATTAATAATAATAAGAATCAGATTTTATTTAAATCTCCTCTTCATCTCCCTAAAGTAATCTTGATACTATTCAATCCATTTAAACTTGAATCCTTGATTTGTTATATTAGTTACTGGAACTTATAGGTGGGAAAATATTAAATCAACCCACTATAATACCTATCCAGATTGAAGAAACTATAAATCTTGAACACATTTTGATTACATTTTCAAGGAATGACTGATGATACCTTATCTAGATTACTAGATATTCCTTCAAGAGAAAAAAAATTCCTAATAAATCACAACACCTAATTCCAAAAGTGAGACTTCTTCAATATGGTGTAAAGCTGATGTGATCGAATCATGATCAAAATGATCTCAAGGTTTCTAGAATAACATTAACAATATTGGAATATATCAATATGTAATATATGAATAAAATTATGATGGAGTCCTTGAATGGGTGAAATATCTTTTTTAATGAGATCCATGTACACTATTGATGAATCCTTTAGTCAAAAATCATAAAAAGATACACGTACCTCCCATACATTATCTTAAATGGTGTCTTTGATATATCTTCCTCACTTACCCAAAGATGATTATATCTGAGTCATATATCAATCAATGAATACCACCAAGATCCCCTTAATTTATCAATCAATTTTTAAATACTTGGAAATGAGAACATGTTCTTTATAGTGATATTATTCAACTTACGATAGTCTAGATAATGTTTAAGACTACCATCCACCCTATTTGTGAAAAACACCAGATCACTCTAAGGGAAATTTTTTGGTATAATGAATCCATTTTACTAAAAATCTTCAATTTTTACTTTGATATATTTCAATTCTTATGGTCCCATGAGATATAGTGAAATATATATAGGTGTCACACTAAGCATGAGCTCAATCTTGAACTCAACACCCATAATAGGTTATAAACATGAGAAATATTATAAAAATATATATTAGAATTAGTAAACTATATAAGGAAAATAGGATGGAGACTCTATCTATACTGTAGTACGGATTATGTTAGTCCTATTTACTAAACATAATTCTATTTGATGAGGGTTTGGACCTACTTTACCTTCTTTGACGTACTACTCATAGGTCAAAACAAACTTCCCCAACAAATGTAACATAAAATTAAATAGTATTTGATAACAATAGATGTATGAAAGGTATATGATCAAACATATCCATGAAAATGATCACATTTTAATCTTTCTTCTCATGAATTGTGAATCTCCACAAATTCTCAAGGCCAAAAATCACAATTGGACATTTTGGAGAAATGTGAAGATGATCCACATTTCATTCAAAGGTAGAATCAATAGATTTCATCTCATAAGATTACATAACCAGTATGTATAACCCATAATACTCCTAAACATATATGAATGAATAGGATCCACCTATATCATGTAAATAAATACAATGTGTTCAATAAATATAGATCATACCTTGAAATATTGAATGTTTATATACACCATTATTCAGAGCTTTTTCATCCACATATACCTAGATAAAAACCACTCCATGAATCCCTAGAGGCCCATGAGTCACCTGACTCACTAATACATGTGGTTTCTAAGCCTTCTACTGAAGTCCTCCACCTGTATCATGGCCTAACCTCATTATGAGCATCCTTTAAGCACTATCATAGAACCACATAAGATGATTGGTCTCGCCACACTAGGGATTAGTCTTGAGAGAAACAATAAATTCCTTAATATTGTTCCCCTTTCCATACCCTTAGCAATTTCCTTCTATAAACACTCCTAACATACATCAACACAATTATTGTAATATCAAATTCTATGGAACTAATAATTTTTTATGTTTTAAAGATACGTATCTTTAAGGGTTGATATCATGTAATAAAAATTATCTAAGATAATTGAAATTTAAATCATCATAATTATAGATTATTTTATCTAAATACCATGATGGTTTTGAAAATAATATTTACTCTAATAAATAAATCATAAATGGATTAATTTTCATTAATTCTTCCATAATTAAAATGATTTTACAGAGTTGTAGATTTTTTTCCATCATCATTTTGGAACTTTTATAAATGGTATTGGGTTCTTTTATTGATATAATTCAAGGGTTTTTATCCCATAACATTTTTTTAATTCCTTCTTACATAATGAAGGAAATAAAGCACTACATTCCTTCCAATTGTAGTACAGTTTCAGTCATTGATTGAGTAATTATTTTTTTAATGTGTTTTTCAACATTCCTGAAGAAACTACTGAGGCCAATAAATTTTTATCGACAATATTATATTGTCCAAGATGATTTTGGAGTAGTTATCTTTGTCTGTTGATCATTATGTAATATTTATAGTTTTCTCATACAGTCGGTGGGCTTCCACATTAAGTCTATTAAGTTGGTCATGTAGTTAGTTGAGTTGGTCTTGCTATTTGTATAGGGGGGAATGTTGTCATTTGTCCTAAACATGTAGTCAGTTGAGTTTGTGGTGTTCTTAGACGATTTGGACATGTAGTTAGTTCATATATCCATGCAGATAGTTTAATTCCACGTGAAATTATTTGAATTGGTCTTGCAGTCAGTTATTTTAGTTGTGCATCCAGTTGGTTTGGTCGTGTCATTAGTTTAGATGGTAATACATTCAAATGGATTCTATATTTATTAATTTTAGTTGGTTTTGTAGTATTTTTAGTTATTCATTCAATTTTTTCATATGGTCATGAAATATTTTGGCTTACACATGTGGTTAGTTGAGATGGGCATGTTCTAAGATGAAATTAAACTAATAAATGGAAATATCTAAGTGTAATTATTTTTCCCTGAGAATAATTATTTAAATTGTTTAGTATAATAATTTAATTCACTAATATAAAGACTAAAAAATGAAATCATTTTCAAACAAAGTACCTTGAAGTCCCTAATATAGGGAATCAATATAGAGAAATGTTTTCAATTGATTTATCTTGGTGAAATTTAGATTTTCCAAACCATAAGTTATCTAAAGAAATAAAACTCAACAATAATAACTCAGATCCTCAAGGATTATAACATCACATATAATTTGTGATCCAAATGTTTTAATTTGATATTTAAAATATAATGGTTGTTGAATGTATATTTTATATGTTTTGAGATAATTTATTTCAAATTATACTTTTTTGACTCAAAGATGAATATATTCATGAAGAATCTTCATATGATAGATCTAAAATGTCACTGTGAAGATGTTGTGTTATTCCTCGTATTATATATTTACTAGAATTAAATTATACAATGACTCATGATAAGAATTAATTCTCATTATGTTGAGTTAGGTGTTATGTTGAGTTAAATTTCATTTGAAATACTAAAATGTATGAACAAGAAATTGTTTGAGTTTATAACAATATTGATGAAGTCATGGTGTATATTGAATTCAAAAATACACTATTTTTTAATTATTATTTATATTATGTTTAGATGGATATTTTTCTTGAAAAGATTTTCATTATACTTGAGAGAAACAATAAGTGTAGAAGTCAAATTTCAATATATAAAATAATTCATTAAAAGTAAAAAATATTCATTATATCATGTTGTGTGTTGGTGATCCAAAAAAATAGGGAAATAGAAGAGATTGTTATATAAGATTACATGGAAACAATTTGACAAGGATAAGTTTTATTTTTTTCTTTAAATAAATTAATTCTATTAATTCTTAGTAGAATTAATCCTATTTTTTCAAAGAAATAAAGTTAAAGATATTACTAAGTATCAAAAAATTGAAAATTGATGAAAAATAGAGAGTGGGAAAATGATAATATCTTAATACAAAGCTCTATAATAATTATCTTATTCTAGTGGAATGATATTATTCAATGATATTATTTTATATTTATAACCAATTCTATATTAGATCATTATGAAGTGAATAACTAATTTTCAATATTTATAAACACCCATTTAGTATTTCTTCTATTTATAGTGAAAATGACTTTATAGAAGATATGTATCATCTAAGATACATATTATGTATGAAGAAAGTGAGAAACTAAATTTTCATATTTGAATCTATACTTACATAACAAGACTCTATGTTATAACTAATTACTAGTAATAGTTGTTATTATAGTGAATAATTTATGGTTGGGGGAGAAATAAACCACAATAGGGAGTAGGATGCCTTTTAAGGGAACAAACCTTTTAAAAATAATCATATTCCTTATCTATTTGTTTTCTTCATATAGGAGTGACTTTGAGAATATACTTGAGTGAATAAAATCATAACAGATTATAGGGGTAGATTTATTTTAAAATAAATTTTACAAAACCTGTTTCTACTGATTCATCCCCACTTCTTAGTGGAGTAATCTAATACAAGGGACATCACCATTTAATCTCATAATTCTTATTCTCATATAAGGACCACTAATCAGTCTCATGTTTCACTATAAATAGTCGAAGAGTAGACTAAAAACATCATTTCCAAGGGATAGAAAATAATTCACCATTTTCTCTTTCCATATATTAAATCAATTCGTATCCAATGTTGTAGTCTATTTTTTATTAAAAGAGTTGTGATGAATCAAAGAAATATTCAAAAGATATATTAAATATTGAACTATGTATTAGTTATCAATTGAAAAGATCACATGAGTCATTGAAAAATATATAATAAGCATGAATCAATATAGATAATATTTTATTTATCCAATATAAATTCACTCGTTATGTATCAATTTTAATATCTTATCTAACCTAGTGAATAATTAAATGAGTAAAATAGTATATTTAACATGTAAAGGTAGATTGAGATCCTACAAATAGACTATATCATTTATTATCATGATAAATACATAAGTAATAGTATATCCTTGAACCTAGTATAACACTAGTAATAATTAGTCTAAAAAGAACCATCTTATTTGAATGAATGAACATTATGAAATTTTTGACCAATGATCTATAAAGTATGTAAGAGTTTCTAATATATTAAATTAACAATATCTCCTTATTTTTTCAATATAAAATAATCAAATTAGGCGACCTATCCTATAATATTTCTTCTAAAATTAACTCATCATCATTGACCTAAATCCTTTTCACTTTTATAATCCACGCACTAATTATTTTCACCTACAAAAAAATCATTTTTTAATTTTTTTGATTAATATAGCACATAACTAATCCAAAGTATACTTTTTCACTACTTTTGAAAAAATAAATTTTGAATATATATATATATATTAATATTAACTTAAAGTACACAGGTTCTCTAAAAATTAATTAACATACCATATTTTATAAAGATAACTTCATTAATGATTATTCAAGTGATTTTTCTTGAATCTCCAAGAAACTCTACTTTTTTGTTCATAGAAACATCTAGAAAACACACATCATCTTTTTTATGTCTACAGGATCACATGAATACCATTATTTATGAGAAAATTATTTATCATAAGATGAAGACATGTAAACATGAATCAGTAACACCATTATATCACAATGTTTTTTAACATGAGGATATGAACATAACATCAAAAGATTTAATCTTAGTCCACCTATGAAAAATAAATGATTATTCTGACATGGCATGTATGTGGATCTAATTTCTCCATGTGAATAAGATTCAGGGTCTTATATTTTTTTAATAATATAATATTAATTAATTAACTCATAAAATTTAATATTACATTAGATATATTTACATATTTATATAATCAAAAAATTTATGTAAGCTAGGATTCGTTTGAATTTTTATCACATTTCATAAGATTACCCTTACAGATGTTTTGAGTTAGTTTTTAATATCATCGTAATTAATCTTACATTAATAATGTAAAAATGATGCAATTATATTTCATAGTAATTTTTTAAATCTTGATTTCTCAGGATATTAATTATCCTATGAAAAATAAAATTTATTATTGCATATCAACTCAGACAATCTATAATAACTTATAAATTTTTCATCACATTAAAAAATATCCTTAGTTACCTAAATCCAACTCATAAATATTCTGAATCACTATAATTTTTTTCCAATATATGGAATTTAGTGTCATGTTTTTAAAAAATACAACATCATCATCTATATGATTAACAATTGATTTTTTTTTATTATCGAATCCACATTTTCATGCCATGGTATATATTATACATCCATGATGATTCAATTATTTTTCTATAATATAATCCATTTACATAGGATTATGTTTTTAGAATTGATTTTTTTAATATATTTTTATTATCTTATTCCATTAATAATTCCATATCACCAATGAGGAGGTTCCTATCATGGTTATGATCTAATCAACTATAACAAATAGATATGGATTTCCCTCACTGTGATTTTGAGTTCACCATTTACTTATATGTCAGTTCCCCATATAACGAAGAGAAATATTTTGTATGATATTTCTCTATAGTAGCCAAGATGAGGAAAAAACTGTTATGTTTTAAAATAATACGATTATATTAGAAATCTCTAAAAAAACTAAACCTTAATACTATTGGGTTTTGTTTTCATTAAAATATATAATGTATAATTATCGGTAATGAGAAAAATATTATTAATTTTATCTTAGGGTTTTATAACATTCTATAATTTTAGTACTCTATAGATGTGTTTGGTTGATTTTTCTTTTTTACATCAGTGTTTCCTTTAGTATTGCAATATTTTCCCTATTTAAAGTTGAAACATGTTAGAGTTTTATCTATAAACACCAATTGTGTTAATACCATATAATATTTCCTCTAGTTAATAAATTTCATATCATTTATTTCATGACTTACATATTTATTTATTCTCTATTTTTGTTAATTTTATAGTGTTTTTTATTCATTAATATCATTATTATTATTCATACTAGATAATTTTTATAATATCAATTTCCACATTGTTTTTAACTAATTGGTTAGTGAATTGAAACTTTTTGGTCTAAAAATTCAGTATATAATTATTATATAATTTTATTTGGCATCACCATGCTATTATATAGTCATCAATTTCTCTATTTTTGTCCTACCATGAGCAATGTTTTTCTTATGAACATTATCCATCATTAAAATCAAAACAATTATTACTGATAAAAATGAATGTAATAGGGTTCTAGTATCATGTGATGATCAATATTAATACTTTTTCTTATCATTTTATCTCAATAATGACTATTCAACACTATAAATGACTTTAGATAATACTCAATTATGGTGTGTTTCTACCGATCATTGTTTTTTCAACAAACAAGTAATTCATATAAAAAAATTATAATAATTTAATGTTGTTAAAAGAAGTTATAAAATAAAAAAATTAATAAAAAAATATTATTAACAAAAATAGGAAATCTTGATGCTAATAAAATTTTAAACTAGCATTTTATTGATGTTTAACAATGGGTTTATTAATTTTTATTAATTATTGAGATGTAACACATGAAGCAGTTGATCCAAATTGCAGTCATTAAATAAATATAATATTTCATACAACTATAACCAAAAAAATTAATTTTTCACATTTTCTATATCAAAATAATGAGATTATTAGATGGTGTATCCAATATAGAAATGAATTATTTTATTATAATTGAATTTTAAATTAAGAAACACAAACTCTAAAACAAATTATGACATAAGAAATAATGAACTATTATAATATTGAAAAATAATATAGAGTTAGGTTGATGGATCACATTTATTATATTCTATTATTAAAAATACTTGGTTTTAGTGTAGGTTTGTTTGAACATGGTGGGATATTTGGTTTTTTGAGAAGTTGTAGTTATCCTTTCTTTAAAAGGTTCTATTATACGGTCTTAACTACTTTTATAAAATTTATCTTTATTATTATAGATTATTTTTTATAGAAATTCGTTTATGTACATTTGATACAATGTGGGAAAAATTAAAATGGTTGAAGGACCTCATAGTATGCTTTTAATATATGATACCTAATTAGTAGTAAATTACCCTAAAAACTGATAACATCTTAACCTGCAAATTTTTATAGTTAAAGAAAAAATATTAAATTTCCAATGATTATATTATTTAATGTTCTATATGTATATATATAGTGTAAGTATAGGTTATGTCATATGTTATTTATGATTTTGTACTAACAGTTTATTGAAATGATAAGTTTAGTGTCTATTAATTAGTGGTAATATCAAAAATGATGATATGGATAACATTAATAGTATGTAGGAATTTTTATATAAATATTATAATAGAATATGAAGGATAATATAATATAAAATTTTTATGATATAGAGTAGTTTTTAGATGATGTGAATATTTACTAGGTTTATGGAATGAAATTTATTAAGAGGTTGTATTAATAGTTTTTATACAGAATTGGTGGATTTATATGATATATGAATAGATATTGTTTAATCATGAGTAAAATACCATCCAAAGGGAATCTCATTGAAATGTTGTATATATATTCCTATATTGTTTATGAAGTGGTTTTTTAATTTTTTTTCCTAACCATTTTAAAAAATAATATAACATGTATATTGTTGCTCATTTTTTAGGACAAGTAATTGATAATTAGAATAAAAAAATACTAATGAGAAGACCTTATTATTTTTCTTCAGTCCCTGGTTGGATACCCTATTCTATTTTCCTATGGTTCATCTAGATATCCAAGGTTGTATCACCCAAGCCACAACACCCAAGCCAGCTAGGAATATCTTCTCTCTTTGTCAAGTTTCCTCAGAAATTCCTCTATCATTACCTATAAATATTCCTCCTCAACTCATAACTAAAGTAGTAGTTTCCCCACTTCCAGAATTTAGAGATAGAAAATTGTAGTCCCCTTAACTCAACTCTCAAAACCCTCCAAGTTAAGATCTTATTTATAAAATCTAGTCTAATTTACAAAAAATGATGTAATTGGGTCATCTGAAGGAGAAACCTTTCAAATAATATAACATTTATCCCAAACATCACACACTAGTGTAAAGAACCTATCTCATCACCTAACATGTGTGAGACTATTCCAAAGGTCATTCACTTGGATGACAACTATCTCAATGCCATTCACTTGGGTGACACCTTTCCCAAGGCTATTCATATGGGTGATACATAACCTAAGGCCATTCACTTAGGTGAAAACTCACCTAAGGCCACTTCCTAGGGAGTCACCACACATAAGTCTCATCACTAGGTAAAAACATAGCCTACGTTACACCTCTAGTGTAACTCACCTCCACTAATCCCTCACTAGGGATACATATCTTCAAGGCCCCTAATAGGGAAAATAGAATTTCCACCTCTCATACTAGGGTACCATGTATACCCTATGATATTTAGAAAATTACCCATATATCAAGTCCATTATTTGGGTCTCCCATAACCAATGATCCCTTTGAGGAAACTATGTGTATATGGATAGATCAGGTGTACCAATGTCCACCCTATGTATTTTCGATTCTGTTATAAATTAAGGCACTAATTTTTTTCATTGAAAATATGTATAAAACTATGGGGAATCATAATAATAGACTCCATTTATAATGAGGATCCCTACCATGAAGAAACTAGAGCTTGTTCTACTAGATCAATGAGGGATTTCTTCTCTAATAAATAAGCCATTACATACTTTTAAATCCATCCTTGACTATGAACCTAATTTTTTTTGGAGTACCTTTCCCCTACTTTTATAACCCATTTGGGCCCACTAACATTCAAGAATGTGGGATAATGAAATTTCTTATTTGGTACAAGACCCAAGATAGTTCCTTTTGTTGATAACATTGATGAGAAAGAGGTAACTAAAGAGGGAAGATTTGGTGAATAATCCCCATTTAAATCCATTTTGACACACTTATGTTGTCTGTTAGATATCCTATATCTTGTTTCTCACACCAAGTGTGGATAACATGATCATAGAGACATAAATTTATAATTTTATTATAAATTAACATAATTCCTTCAATTTGGGCCTCCATTCTAGATATATTCCCCACTCAACCATTCCTTAATTAATAATATTGACTTTATGTTTTATTAATGATATGAATTAGTAAATTCAAACATGAATAATAAAATGTATCTCCACTGATTCTATATCATTCACGACACACATGTCCTAGTTACATGATAAAAAATAGCTTAAAAATATTATCATAAACTATGTTTCTCAAAATATGTGGGATTTGATTCATGTTTCAATAAGATTTATTTGAAACCTCTCAAAGATTAAAACTAGACAACATAAAACACTCTTTCCTATCCTCGTTGGGTTTTATTTCGCTAAAGGCCACATATTTCCTTCCCTATACTTGAAATATTCCCACAAGCCCAAACATCCCTTTCTCTAGGACCATATCCCCAAAAAAACCTCCTTATTTGTCTACACTACTAATAATAGCTCTGACCTCAATTAGAGGGCCACATTCCATCATGTATTATAACCTCTTCAATAGGTTCATCTTATAAGGTAACCATACTCACTGGCCTACATTTCCCCTGAGATCATCCAAATCATTAACTAGCTTGGATATATTTACTATGAGCCTGAATTGCCTCCATCCCAGCACAGATTCTCTCTAGGTGTAATCATATTTCTATATTTCTCTATATCTAATAGGACGTTGATCAGAATGTGAGTCTCTAGAATATGTCCAACACTATAAATTTATAGGAATATTGAAACTAAACATCCCTACCATACAATGTTAAATTTTATGGATTGGTCATTTTCAAAAGAACATAAATGGTTTGACATGTACGGTTAACTAGAACCAAATAATATATGTTCTGATTCATTTCATAAGGATGAAAATGAATCCCTTTTCAACGGACTGATCCCAATATTAAGCAAAATCATAACATCCATATATTTCTAAAAAATATAGATCACTATGTGTGGATTTAAATCATAACATCATAACTTGAGTGTCATTAATTATTAAATTTAAAATTTAAAACCACTGATACTAATATATTTTAATATCAAATCATGATTTAAATCCATTATTATAATAGTATAAAACCATTTCCATCCTATGAATTTTTGAAAAATTCAAAAAAATTACCAAAAGATATAAGAAGAACCCAAAGATGTTAATAATTCCACCAACAAGTTCTAATGTGCCCATCTTCACATACACATGACCAATGTGAGTTTTAATGATTCATTCTCTAGAAACCACAATGACTATCTACCTTTTGATTGTAGGTCTACAATGAAATATATTATGACAAATGTAGTGGTCATTGGGTGTTTATGGTTCCATAAACAATCAATTTGGAATATGATTGAATAAAATGGTAAAAAGATATGACTATTGTGACACCAAGAACAACATATAACACTCATTCATTAGGCCATTCTTTTTATGGTGAATAAATTTTTAACTCAACATGAATCTTATAATATATATAATATTTTATTTTTTGTCCTCTTGTGAAAATTATTGGTCAACCATGAACATTTTTTCAATACTTCGTCAATCAAAATTTTTATATTAGTTTTTTTAAATCTTACACTTTATAAATATCTCTTAAAATTAAATTATTATAATTTTCATCCACTATAAATATTTATGCATTATCTATAACACTAGTTGTGGAACTCACAATCAAAAGAAAAATATCACCCATCTAGCATCTCTAACAAAAAATGGAAAATGTGATGATGAGGGAGTGCTACTAAGATTGTACTATTCTAACCCAGTAAGAGGAATTATAAGGTATTTTATTACAATATTTCCTGCCTATCATAAGAAATCTACAATAATTCTAGTGGTGTGTGTCACCACCAAGAAAACATCGTGAGTTTATTGCTATAACATGATAATAAATAACTTATTTCTCTTAAAATAGTGGATTATAATTTAAACTAAACCCTTAATCTAGATTAGGGTATGAACATGAGGTCTCCAAGAAATAATATTCATTTTTAGTATCTACCATTTCATCCTCTGAACAAGTTGTTGTGGATACCACATAAAATATCTCTACCAATGTAATTGAAACAAGGGTATCTAGTTGAACTCACTAGAAATGGTAAGATACTAACCATAGTGAGTAGAATATTATCCCATATTATATTAAATAATCCCTCCAATAAATAGTGGATACAACCAACAAGTAGGACCATATCCCTATTTTTTTCTAAAAATCATACCATCACACTCTAGAAGCACTAGAGGAAGTGTTCCAATATATACTGATTAAGATAAGTTTAATATATTCTCACCCTCATACATGAATCTGTTCATAATATGATAATGTATAATAGAGAATAACAGTGGGAACATATTACCACTTCTACTAATGAATTGACACATATCCTCATTTTCATTGCAAAATCATATCAACATATCTTGGTGGAAATGGATGGACAAAACTATATTCTTTCGCACAACTTATAGTGTCGTCAGCTAATCATTATAGATCAAAAGAAGGTATCAGTAAACATATCTAAAAGATCACCTAGAACATTACCCATATCTAAGATCCCACTAATGATAAATATGGTTTCATCATTTCTCGATAGGTACTCGAGAGTGATCCCATATACCTAGTCCTCTCTTGGGGATAATTATTATATTTCAATAGATATAAATTAATTGGTCTATATTCCTACATCCATCAAAGATTATTTAAGGTATATCCTAGTCACATATTATAATTGGTCACACATCCTTACCCCCATTCATCATGAAGAATACCAATGATGTGACTTGAAAACTACTAAAAGGTGGGAAAATTTTACCTCATAGTCTAAAGGGGTCCATCTACATATTCTGATTTAACATATGGTACAAGCCCATACTCTTATCACGTGACAAGGAGCTCAATATCTATCTCCATTAATTAATAGAGAGTAATACATGATGATTCCTACCCAAAATGATCACTATTATTCCCCAAAAATAAATCTAAATATAGATCCTTCCAAGGGAATTCAATCACCCAAGAGCAGTTCAATTATATTGTGTTGACTATCACAAAGATTTTTGAGGCCCTATAACACATTTTGATAGTGGCATAAGAGTATTATAACTTATAATTAGAATGAGAGGGAGTTTTTTTTTCATAGAGTCCCTCCGTGTGACACTCTAATTAGTATTTATGGTGGTCCTCACTAAAACACATGACAAGAAGGTCTTCCCATATAGGATATACTTGGTTAATTCCATCATAATTTATAGTGATCAAAATATATACATCCACCCTTCTAAAATCCTCAACCTCCGCCTTTATTACTACATAATCATCAAAATAATGAATCACTTCCATTTATGATAAATCACATTGAATGTAGATGATTTATTTGGATCATGTTGAAGAATATTCCACTTATGTTAATGACCATTATAGGTTCATTTGGGAATAACTAACCAAGGATACCCTACTGACTATTTTTTGGCCTATTGAAAATTCCTAATATGACATTGTAAAGGTGTTGTGGGAGGAGTGAATTCCTTACCAGTTCTAAAACATGTGGGGGAATCTTCATCACCCAAAGGATAATTACCTACCATTTTAGGGGTATGGAGAATGATTCCAGGAGTTGAATAATAACTGATATGAGAAATAGTTGAACTTTCTACAAATAATATAATCCATGGATATGAAAACTTATTGAGAAATTTAAACATAAATGAAAGTAAATTTGATAAACAATTATAGACACCTCTCCTGATGTACACACTCATGTAAGGGGTGAGTTTTAGCATTTCACATCACTCTATCCATATGTAAATAGAGTCCCCTAGAGAAATAATATTTCAATTTCATTATTGGAATAGTTATTATAGACCAAAATAATGTGTATGAAATTTAGTAAATAAAAAAACCTTACCATATCTAAGATGAAAATGTTATGTTACTGATGGAAGATGTCCAATGATATAAACCATTTTAAAGATTCTAAGAAGTTTACACAAGCATCTCATCTAATATGGTTGATATCTTAAAACATACAAAAACTTATAATACTTGGTACTTCACACTCTAAACAAATCTTTCACATGGATCATGATTGAGTGAAGGAATACTAAATTAAGAAAATAGAATTGGTATCCTCCTAGTCATCCATCTGAGAGAAACCCTAGCTTGCAGTGCTAATAGAAATTTTATCAAAACCACAAATCCAAGGTTCATAAAACCCTAAATAGATCTTGGATGATATTTTGGATGAATAAAGTCACCCTAAACCCTTGTAATGGGGTTATTTTTATATTCTCTTCCATGTAAATTGGCCATTTCTAGGCTTGGTGGTGATATCTGACAAATGTCACAGTTATAATTTTTGTTACTACGTAACATGCCCACACCATTTGGTGTTTTTTTCATGAGATATGTGGGGGCCTTCCTCATTATTGACACCCACTAATCATTAGTAGGATAAATTTTGAAAAAGAAAAACAAAACCCATATTGGATGAACACAAAAATGAACTACTATGAAAGTGGATAAAGTGGTTGAATTTGATGTGCCTTGTGAAGAGGATATCATGAATGGGGAGTAAATATATTAAAAATATGATGATGCACCACTTTTTTCTACCCACATTAAGGTCTAACCTCAAAAATTATCACTTAAAGAGATACATTGATCCATCAAGACTCCTATATCTTAAAAAGAAGTTGTATAAGTGAGGTATTCTATAGTGAAGCCTGAATGGAAACCATTTAATGAATTGGTATATTCCACTCCTCCTCATCCCAATAATATTAATCCCATAATTTAAAACATAAAAATTAATAGGTATCTAAAGCAACTGATGTCACATTTTTATATCACAATGTGACCAAATGATGAGCCCAATCAATCAGAAAGATGTATAAAAACATAGGTTATTTGTATAGAAATAAGTGGGTCTATCCTTCATATATTATAATAGTTTACTACATAAATAAATAATGGATTTGTAAGTACATTATTTTCAATTACATTACCAATATAGCACTATGTTATGGATGGTGATGGTAATTAACTTATCAAATTAAAAGAAACATCAAAATGATAGGGTCTTCTATTTCATCACCTAATAGGAAGGCCTCATATGCACACAAAAAAAAATCTCATACTATAGTCACTAATAATGCTTTGTTTTGATAATATCTATGATTATATACAAACAACATTTATCCCATTTAAATACTAGGGTAGGTACTAAGAGTTTTAAAACATGACATAATTCTTAGAGGATTCCATTCGGTGAACCAAGGACAATTATAGGTCTCTTCATGATGCATTGAGAAAAAGTTATAGAAAATAGTAATTAGCTACCATTATTCATAACCCAAAAAAATACTTCTATGACACCTAAACAATCCAAATATAATATGGTTACTTCCAAATATTGAAAACAAATATCAAGAATTCCTCATATGGCACATGGAATAACCATTTTCACATGTGATACAAGGACTAAATAAACATAACCTATAATTTTTTAAAAGATAGGGTTTTGATCTACATCATTTCATACTTGTAAAATAATATCCTCAAACATCTTATGTCAATGAAACCTAATGATTTCAACCTCAAAGATCATGCAAACTATTTTCCTCTTTAGTGTATATTTGGCTTAATTGTACAAGACTTCCTCATATTTAATGATTTCCCCAAGAAAATACTCAATTAAAGAAATTTGTCTTTGGTAAAACCTATAAATCAAGTGTCTTACTTGTCAACTATATAATCTGAGGAGGTACAAGGTGGGAAATAATTTTCAGTCAAACATGAATGAATGTTGGATAATTAGATGACCCAGAAGAAATTAAAATAGGTTCTTTCTATCCCAATTGAATATATAAAATGAATGTTTGTAGCCTTAGTTTCCACTAAATAATTGAAAGTGACACCCTTAACCCCATCCTTTAGGGATATGTGTAATTTGTATAAGTATAATAGAATATAGGAATCGGATGTTCAAAAGACTCCCAAACTAGGTTTGACCATCAAGGATTTCTAACTCCAATTGATCAAATCAAGAGCACTAGCCCACTAAATGAGAACCATATATGAATAATATATACACCTAGTCTTTTATAATTATATTAACTTAAAATATTTATTAATTTATGAAAAATATTAATATAAACCTGAGTTCCCCGCATATTACTAGGTGTCGACAGAAAAGTCTATAGGCTTCATGGGAATCAAGGAATATGTAATCATAGTCAGACATACCATTTTGACCACATCCTCATCAAAGATATATATATCACTAAAACTATATTTAAATAATTTCAATGATCTCAAAATTATTATTTAGACACTCTAAAAATCCTTCAAGAGTCATCTAAATAAAATGAACTTGGAGTAGTTATTAATAGACATACAATATTCAAATCATCCCAGATGCATCGGTGGAATAGATATACTCATCCCACCAATGGTAAAAATGAACTCATACCATTATTTGAGAAAGTGTTATTAATACCAAATGCATCAGCACTAAATCATTTGGACTTTGAAGAACCCCATGTTGGGAAATATTGACCACTTTTATAGAAATTTGACATCTTAAAATTTTTGGATGCTACACCATAAAAACATTCAATCTAGGATTCTCTTAACTACTCTAAAGAGAAGAATAAAGAACTTATTGTGACCTTTTATAGACCACAACAATTAAATATATAATTCAATACGATATATTTCTATTATATGGAGATAGCTTTCATATAATTTCAGGAATCTATCTCATTAAAATAGTAGGATTGGTAAGACACCTTCAAAGGTCATATGATTCCCCTGTACATCCCATACAAGATTGAAAATTTAATAATTTATTGATATATGATTGATAATGGTTCTAGGATCAGTCATATTCCATACTATACACTCTGATGATTGGGATATAGTGAATATGACATATCACCCTCAATGATGAGAAGTCAAGGGTATAAAAAAGTGAGAAAAAAACCCTAAAAAGAATCAAACTCAGAGAATTGACTGAGGAATGTAAATGTGAATCAATTTTTATGGAATATATATGGATATACCATTAAATTTTATTTAGTTATACCATGGATTAAAATCTATAAAATAATACCATAATTATATTAGAGTACTATATGGAAAAATAAACTCCCCCATTAAATTATTTAAATCATAATATTTACAAGTTTGTTTCAATAAGAGATAAGGAAAGAAGTTGATGATATAAGGAAATATATAGTTCATTGGAACAAATTTTAAAAGTTCCCCAAAAAACAATATAGATTACATAGAGATAATAATGTGTTTCCTTCCACTTTGATGGTGATAGAAAACCCAGCTTCAGGGAGATTTTGTTGTCTAAAGCTTTCACTGACCACCATTTACACATTAGAAGTTGTTATATATGAGATGAACCTATCAAAAAGAAATGAGGTTATACTAGGAGAGGAAAATAATATAGGTGACAAATTTATCATTAAAATTTTCCCATTATAGACTATAATTTCATAGGATATTTCTATCTCATCGTTGGGAGAAGCGGATACTGCCCCACTGTGGTCCAAGGATGGAATTTCATTTATAGGATGAACTAAATATTAGAATTTTGGAAATATTTATACCCCTGATTATAGACAATAATATGGAGATATTTTCCATTATACCCTATAAAATGGTTCTCATACATTATAAATCACAATAAATTGAGAATCCTTCCTTCTAGTTAAAGAGGTTAACAATTTAGCTGCATTTTCCATAAGGAATAAGAAAATTACTTCATTACATCAAATAAAAATAAAGTAGGGGAAGAGGAGGAGGATGTCCTTGGAGATACCCCTCCATTTTATGATGTAATATATACTACCATCAATGATATCCAATAGGTGAACCTCTATACATAAGATGACTTTTATCCCACATTAATCAGCACCACCATGCCTCCTCAAGAGATATTGTTACACCCCGACTTTTTGATTTATTTTTATTTTACTATTTCTTGGTTTTGGGTCCTCACGCCAAGGTTTGTCCAGGGTATCAGTTTAAAATTTTTGTCGTTGAGTATATCCACTGGGTTTTAGAATCATGCACGGTCACCGCGCGGTTTTCGGTAGCCGCGTTGTAGGCCTAGGGGTCAAGTAATTACTAATTATTATTATTATTATTATTATTATTATTATTATTATTATTATTATTTTCATTATTATTATTATTCATATTCATATTATTATTTTTATTTTTATTTTTATTTTTAATAAATTTTATTAATATTATCTTTATTATTTTTATTTTTATTAATATTATTTTAGGTATTATTATTATTATTATTATTATTATTTGTATCATTATTATTATTATTCTGGTATTATTATTATTATTATTATTATTATTATTATAATAAAATTAATAAAAAAACAACAAAACCCTAATCTACCCCCCCCCCTCCCTGTTCTACACCACGGGCCACCCCCCCCCCCACCCACCTTCCCTGTTATGAACTTCGACCTTCCACCCTACCCTCCCCCCTTTAACCACACTCTGTTGCCCCCAACCATCGCCTTTGGCCCCCTCTACTTCCCATCCTCATTCGCCGCAGGTCCCGGCCGCTTCCACCCTTACAGCTGACAGCGTCAGGCCCTCCTCCGGCCCTCTACCTCTGCGCTTGCCCCAACCGCTCGCCCAGACCCCGCCGCCTTCACCCTTGTAGTGACCACACTTAGGAACTCCTCCAGACTTCCATCCAAGCCCCGACCCCTCACTCTCTTTTCCCTCTCCTACTCCAGCAATTCGCAGCACTTTCCCTCACTAACGCCCTCTAAGAGGCCACCCAACACCACCGTTCACCTCTGCAGGACCCCACATTTTTCTGCCCTCCCCGTGCCCAGTATCCTCACCCTAACACCACCCTTCCTAGAAGCACTTTCCAACGTCCCGATTTCCCCCTACACACGTGGTTTCCGGCAACCCAACCCCCTACCCTCCTTACTCCAAACCCCACCAGCCTTGTCATGCCTCATTCGTGCTTCCTCTCCCGCTCCGGCTGGTAGCAGCCTCCTCTGGTATATTTATTTATTCATTTATTTATTCATTCATTTATTCATTCATTTATTTATTTATTCATTCGTTTATTTATTCATTTATTTATTTATTCATTTGTTTATTTATTTATTTATCTATTTATTTATTTATATATTCACTTTTTCCTTTCATCTCATCTACAGTGTTGTTATTTAATTTTGGATAAATCTTAATACCACCTCAGGTTGTATGTCGTGTGTTTTTATCGCTATTCAGCATTCTTGGTTAGTCCGTGAGGGATTTCTATACCTTCCATCGAAGTTTTGTCATGTCTACGCTTGGTTTAAGGTAGGCATTTCTGACTATTTTCTTTCCCACATAACCCATAGACACTTTCATGGTTTTAATTAATCTTTATATGTCATTTTCACCATCATTGATATTATAGTTAATCTATTATAGTGTTTTTGGGTTAGTTAAAATTGTTGAAAATAGTTTCTGGATGAATTATTTGATTCTTTTTTAGTAGTTTTTTGAAAATCATGAATTAATAAATTATTTTTCTTGTCTAATTAACTTATCAAGCTCTTTAATTAATTTTTTTTGTGCGAACTTAGTTTTTAAGAAGTTAAAACTTGTGTTTGTTTTATTTTTGATAGTATGTTTGTATGGAATGAAGTGTGTTTTGGAGAAAACCAATTTTGAACTATATGTTAGTTTTCATAAAGTGTGCAACTAGTTCTTTTGGTTATACGAGTGGCCTGAGTCATGTTTTGAAAGGTGTGAAAGTATTTTTTGAAATCATTGGATATGCATTAGATGTTTAAATGGAATTTGTGTGTGAAGTTGATAGAACCATGATGTAATCCTTTATTGTGTTCTTTTGAAAAGGTTTTCTTAAATAAGTAAACGATTTAGTGAATGATGTTTGAAATATGAATCATGGGTTCAAGGTGTTTCAATGTGCAGTTGGGTTTGGTTTTCAAATGTTCTCTTGGGATTTTATTGTGCCATTGGATGTTGGCACATCCATGGGTGCAAAAGGTGCACACATTGATGTGCTCCCAAATGATAATGGAACCTTTGAAACGGTGTTTCTTTAAATCCTTGGTTTTCTAAATAATTCATGTTTTCCTAAATGAGGTTTGTTCTTTGGTGTGTTTCCCTTAAATGACTGTAAATATTTTTTATAAGTATTTGGCCCATAGAGCCTTAGAAAATGCTTTGGTGTGTGTCTGGAAAGGATAAGGGCTCGTTTGGCACTTTGAACTTAAAAGGTGATTGTTGACTAAGATTTTATTAAGGGGTGTTGTTAGAAAGTTGTATGTGTCTGGTCAGAGCTGTAAAATGTTTTTAGAAAAAAAAGGTTTTTACATAATGTGACATGAAGGCCCATTTTTCACTTCTAACCCAAGGGTAATGTTTGCGCTAACTTTTAAAGGAGATTGTTTTTTGGCGAAAGTGTATGCCCATTTGGAAACTTTGAGAACTTTATGAAATGGTTTAAATGTTAAATGGTATGGTGGCCCGGTTGGAACATTCAATGATATGATGTATATATTTTTGGGTCACCTCTATAGGGGGATATCCCTTATGGGTTATCGTATGGAGTGTCCGTTTTTGGGGTAGGCAAGTGCGGTGAGATGTGTCACGCGTGCGAGGGCCTACTACTTACACAGTGATATAACCACCATGGGTTCCTAGATATCTTTTAGATGGTCGAGTGATGGTTTATAATCAACCCTGATTAAACGGTTTGATACCCCCTAGATTTATTATTAGGTCAGGCGGTCTTTTCCACTAGATTTGTCAGTTTAGGGTGGCTAGTTCGTTATAGACTTAGGATCTTCACTATATGCCGGAAGGTGGTTTCGAAACCGAGTACGCCCAGGTTTCTTTTAGGGATTTTTAGGATCACCTGTGGTTTTCCTTTTATTTTCTTGTTTACTTTCAGCTGTACTTTTTTTCAGCTTATATTATCACATGTTTCTTTTAGCACTGCCTTGTTTTCCTTGTATGGATTTTGTTTGCAAAATTTTAATTTGTTTCAGAAATGGCATGTGGATTGCGTTGTTTTTCTAAATGGGTAAATGATGTTGTTTTATTAAATTATAGAAAACCTACTTTTATAATTGTATTTCAAACTTATGTTAATGGATTTTTTTGGGAAAGGATCTGTTGGATTATGTGGTTTATCTAGGAAAACCTGCTAAGAATTTTAATGCTCGTGCCTGTTTTATCATTTCAATTGTAGGTTCCCCTTTTCTTAGGTTCTCTTGGTTGAGTTTCTAATTATTGGAGCAGGGTCAGCCTTTGGTTGGGAGGTGGCTTGGAAGGTCACATGGAGGTACATTGAGCTGTTCCGTTTATTTTATTTTTATGTTTCTCAAGCTCAATTTTATTATTCTATTTATTCCTATTTATTTATTTGTATTTATGGGTCAAATCATTCCCAAATATTAAATTTTGATGCCCGGAACTTATTGTCAGCCCATGGGGATCGAGAACGCCCCTCGGTCCATGTCGCGGACTAGCTTGGGTGACCAATTTAGGGTCAACCCTAGTTAGTTTGTGACAAAATGGTACGTATCAGAGGGGGACCTTGTTATTTGGGGTGTCTGGTAGATGGAGATTAGGACTATCATGACTTGGTAGGTAGGTACAATAAGGATTTCATGAACCCTCACCCATTCCTAACCTTGAGTCTCCAGGGGTAGTCTGTGAATTGATTCCTTGTCTTGTTCTGGTTTATTTTAGATTGAGGGATGACAACAGAGGTAAACTGATGTTACATCATGATTTCACATGGAGTAGTGAACCATGTGGAGTTTGATTACACGATTTAAGTTCCTCCTATTTTTTGATGCTTACTTGGGGCATGGCCCACTACCGTGTCACCAGGTTAAGCATGATTACTAGTCCCTCACTCCGGTAGTTTGATGCAAGTTAAGTGTTGTCTTGGTTCTGGTTGGTGTAAGTGAACTTTTGAAAATGAGAAATGTTTTTTTAAACAATAATGATTTCCTTTAAATGGATTTAAATTCGTGAAATGGATTTTTAAAACTGAAAGTGCTTGGTCTAAAAATATGGTGTTTTCTTGGAACTGGTAGAGAAATGGTTTGGGTGAAACCTTGTGTACTCTTTATGAACGTTTTCACGTGTAAGGTAATGCATGGTCAGTGTGTGTTGGTGCGTTTGGATGAAATCATATAAAGACATGTGCAACGGTTCAAGGGATTACTGGTGTGTGTACTTGGAATTAAAGGCTTGACCTTGTTTTTCTAAAGTGATTTTAAAAAGGGAAATGATATTATAAATTGAGTTTGGTTTAAAAAGTGGCCTTGAAATAAGGTGGTTTTGAATTCTAAAATTAAAGAGGGTGTTTTAAAAGGGAATTTTGGGTTGTGGTTGTATTTTTTTGGTTTTTTAGACAGAAAATTTGGCTTTGGATGATACTTTTAATTATACGCTGATTTGATTTTGGTTTCTACTTTGTGTTTTATATGTTATTGAGAAAATGCCACTGAGAAAGGTCCCAAAGGTTTTTGATAAGTCATGCCCAGGTTTTTGTCCTTTTTGAACATTGTTTGTCCTTTATGATGAAAGGGGTATGTTAGAAGTAGTATAGTGGATTGAAGTGGTTGAGAGCGTCTTCATGGTATTAGGAACTCCTGAAGCTATCAGAGTATATGTCGTTTTGGGTTTGTTTGAAGGTCCGGCTCTGGACGAATGGGAGTTGGTTGCCCTGCCGTCAATGTAGGTTAGAATGACGTGGGATGTCTTTAAATCCATCTTCATCTGATGGTTTATACCTGAAGAGGTGAAGACAAATAAAAGGGAATAGCTCATGCGTATCCAATAAGGCCAATGGATAGTGAAGGAATATGTTTACCATTTCAAGGAGCTTGTGTCCTTTTCTCCAGAGGTAGAATCGCATAATTTAATAAATACTTCTCTCTTCATCCGGGGTATTTGTCCAAATATCAAGGAGTGATTCCTCCCTTCTAGGGACCATCGTTTTGAGAAGTTAGTGGATGATGCATTTTTAGCTGAGTTGGTCTCCAGAGTGCAGATGGTTGGAAATCCAGCATATTCAGTTTCTTGCAAAGGTTCTCTATCTGGCGAGTAGGGTGTTCTAGAGGAACCTATTTCTAAAGATCCCTCTACAGTGGTTCTAGATTCCAGTTCATCGAACCGTTCAGTGGTGTTCCACCAGTGTGGCTAGTTCGGGCATGTGAAGTCATCATGTTGCATCCCTCTAAAGAAGTGTCATCATTATTGGTGTATGGTTCACTTGGAGAAGTTCTGAAGGAAGCGTCTTCTGAAGAAGGCGCAATGAACAGAGAAATTCTAGTGCTTGACTATGAGACAGAAGATTCTTCGGCCGTCAGAACCCCAAGCATAGGTCTTGGGGTGAAGCTTGTTCATGGTCAAGAGTTGTGGGAGGTGTGAAGCTTTGGTTCAGGTTTTGTGTTCCGTGTTGGGAGTGGAACATTTAAAGTCTTTTTGTTCTCATTTTTCTACTATTAAGGTTTTGACGTTGTTGTAAGTTCATTGTTCTATCGTCAAGTTATGATAGACTCATCCTATTTTAATATAAGCAGTCCTGGTTGTGTGAATGTGGTTTTTTGAATCATGTGTTTTTCTTAAAAGTGTGTTTGGACCCTGTATGGGTTGATCTTGGTTTAGTTGTGTTCTTTTGGAGGTTTAAGTGCCTGTGGTAGAATCGGTAGTTGTGGTTATGCTCGGATTCACTATTTGGGTTAATTTTTTCTCAGAGGTTTTTCTCTAGTGTTGGGGGTTTCTGGTCTAGGTCAAGAGTTCCAAATTTCATCAGTGGTGTTGTTTCGCTCACGCTAGAGAAGTTAGTTTGGATCGGTTGGGAGTTCCCACATCACCACCACTTCTCAGGATGGTGTGTTTGGGTGTTAATTTTCTACACTATTTGAGTTCTTGTGGTGGGGAGAACCCTCTCATATTCTCATGTTCGCTTGTATTTTGGTTTCTTTCAGTTTTAAACGGGCATGGATTCTTGTTTTATTTATTTTTCGGCTAAGTGACTTTCTGGGGGAAGAAAGTCTTTGTGGTGGGCAGAATTGTCACACCCCAATTTTTTGATTTATTTTTATTTTACTATTTCTTGGCTCTGAGTCCTTGCGCCAAGGTCGGGGCTGGGTCTCGGTTTAAAATTGGTATCATTTAGTATATTCACTGGGTTTCGGACTCGAGCACAGTCATCGTGTAGTTGGCGGTAGCCGCGCAGCCAGCCCAGGGGTCGGCCAATTGCTAATTATTATTATTATTATTATTATTATTTTTATTATTATTATTATTATTAATTTCATTATTATTATTCTTTTTCTTATTATTTTTTTATAATTATTATTTTTATTGTTAATAAATTTTATTAATATTGTCTTTATTATTGTTATTTTTATTATTATTATTATTTGGTTTTATTATTATTATTATTATTATTATAAAATGAAGAAAAAATAACAAAACTCTAATCTACCCAACCTCCCCCTTCCCAGTTCCATGTCATGGGCCTCCCCCCACCTTCCTTGTTTTGCGTTTTGACCCGCCACCCTACCCCCCCCCCCTTCACCGCACTTCGCTGCCCCCAACCATCAGCTTTGTCCCCCTTTGCTTCCCAGTCTCATTTGTTGTAGGTCTCGGCTGCTTCCACCCTTGCAATCGATCGCGTGAGGCCCTCCTCCTCCAGCCCTCTACCTCCGTGCTTTCCCCAGCCGCTTGCCCAGACCCTGCCACCTTCACCCTTTCAGCAATCATGCCTAGGACCTCCACCTTCGGACTTCCAGCCAAGCCTCTGCCCCTCGTCCCTTCGTCCTCTCCTACTCCAGTAAGCCTCTGAACTTTCCCTCACTGGCACGCTCTAGTAGGCCACCCATCACCCCTACTCACCTCTGCAAGACCCCGCCTTTGTTTTCCCTCCCTTCACCCAGCATCATCCCCCTCGCTCCTCCCTTCCCAACCGCACTTTCTGATGGCCCGATTTCCCCCTACGCATGTGGTTTCCGATGACCCGACCCCCTGCCCTCCTTTCTCTGAACCCTTCCAGCCTTGTCGCGCTTCCTATCCCGCTCAGGCCGGCAGCGGCCTCCTATGGTATATTTATTTATTCATTTATTTATTTATTTATTCATTCATTCATTCATTTATTTATTTATTTATTTATTCATTTATTTATTCATTCATTTATTTATTTATTCATTTATTTATATATTCATTTTTTTATCTATTTATTTATTTATTTATTTATTCACTTTTTTCTTTATTATTATCTATGGTCTTGTTATTTAATTTTGGATAAATCTTAATGTCATCTCGGGTTGTGTGTCGTGTGTTTTTATTGCTGTTTAGCATTCGTGGTTAGTCTGTGAGGGATTTCTGTACCTTCCGTCAGAGTTTCGTCGTGTCCGCGCTTGGTTTGAGGTAGGCATTTCTGAATGTTTTCTTTCTTGAATAACCCATAGATACTTGTGTGGTTTGAATTAATCTTTATATTTTGTTTTCACCATCATTGATATTATAGTTAATCTATTATAGTGTTTCTGGGTTAGTTAAAATTATTGAAAATAGTTTATAGATGAATTATCTGATTTGTTTTGAGTATTTTTGTGAAAATCATGAATTGATAAATTATTTTTCATGTCTAATTAACTTGGAAAGTTCTTTAATTAAATTTTTTGGTGTGAACATATTTTTTAAGAAGATAAAACTTGTGTTTGTTTTATTTTTGATAGTATGTTTGTATGGAATGAATTGTGTTTTCGTGAAAACCTATTTTGAACTAAATGTTAGTTTTCATAAAGTGTGCAACTAGTTCTTTTGGTTTTGCGAGTGGCGCGAGTCAGGTTTTGAAAGGTAAAAAAGTAGTTTTTGAAATTTTTAGATATGCATCGAATGTTTAAATGGAATTTTCATGTGAAGTTGATAGAACCATTATGTAATCCTTTATTGTGTTCTTTTGAAAATTTTTTCTTAAATAAGTAGATGATTTAGTGAATGATGTTTGAAATATGAATCATGGGTTCAAGGTGTTTCAATGTGCGGTTGGGTTTGGTTTTCAAATGTTCTCTTTGGATTTTATTGTGTCGTTGGATGTTTTCACATCCATGGGTGTATGAGGTGCACACATGGATGTGCTCAAAAATGATAATGGAACCTTTGAAATGGTGTTTCTTTAAATCCTTGGTTTTATAATTAATTCTTGTTTTCCTAAATGAGGTTTTTTCTTTGGTGTGTTTCCCTTAAATGACTGTAAATATATTTTTTAAGGATTTGTCCCATCGTGCCTCGGAAAATGCTTTAGTGTGTTTCTGGAAAAGATAAGGTCTCATTTCAAACTTTGAACTTAAAAGGTTATTGTTGACTAATATTTTATTAAGGGATATGGTTTGAAAGTTGTATGTGTCTGGTCAGAGCTTTAAAATGTTTTTAGAAAAAGAAAAAGTTTCGACATGATGTGACGTGAAGGCCCATTTGGCACTTTTAACCTAAGGGTAATGTTTACACTAACTTTTAAAGAATATTGTGTTTTAGAGAAAGTGTATGCCCATTTTAAAACTTTGGGCATTTTATGAAATGGTTTAAATGTTAAATGGTATGGTGGACCGGTTGGCACATTCGATGATATGATGTTTATATTTCTGGGGCACCTCTATAGGTGGATATCCCTTATGGATTATTGTATGAAGTGTCCGTATTTGGGGTAGGCAAGTGTGGTGAGATTTTTTGTGTGTGTGAGGGCATCCTACTTACATAGTTATATAACCACCATGGGTTCATGATCGTCTTCTATACGATCAAGTGATGGTTTTTGATCAACCCTGATTAGACAGGTTGATACCCCCTGGATTTATTTTTAGGTTAGGCAGGCTTTGCCACTATATTGGTCAGTTTAGGGAGGCTAGTTGGTTATATACTTAGGATATTCACCATACACTAGTAGGTGGTTCTGAAACTGAGTACGTCTAGTGGTCTTCCAGGGATGTTTTGGATCACCCATGGTTTGTCTTTTCTTTACTTGTTTACTTTCAGTTATACTTGTTTTTCTAGCTTATTTTGTCACCTGTTTTTTTAGCACTACCTTGTTTTCCATGTTTGGCCTTTGTTTGAAAAATTGTAATTTTTTTCAAAAATGGAATGTGGAGTGAATTTTTTTTAATGGGTAAATGATATTGTTTTATTAAAATATGTAAAACCTAATTTTATAATTGTATTTCAAACTTTTTTTAATGGATTCTTTTGTGGAAGGAGACGTTGGATTCTATGGTTTATCTGGGAAACCCTGTTGAGAATTTTAATGCTCACACCTATTTTACCATTTCAGTTGTAGGTTCCCCTTTTCTCAGGTTCTCTTGGTTGAGTTTATTATTATTGGAGCAAGTTTGACCTTTGGTTGGGAGGTGACCTGGAAGGTCACGTGGAGGTACGTTGAGCTGTTCTGTTTATTTTCTTTTTCCGCTACTCGAGTTCAGTTTTATTATTCTATTTATTCCTTTTTATTTATTTTTATTTATGGTCCAAATCATTCCCAGCGATTAAATTTGGATGCTCGACACTTGTTTCCAGCCCATGGGGATCGGGAACGCCCCTCAGGACATATCGCAGACTGGCTCGAGTGACCGGTTCAGGGTCTACCTGGGTTGGTTCATGACAGATATATATATATATATATATACTTCCTAAAAAAGTGTTTTTATTTGTTCTCCTAGAATTATATAGAGATTCTATGATTGGATTCCAATGTGTACACCCATAATATTGTCCTAATAGGTGATAATCATTTTTTTAAGAATACATCATAGAGGATAAAATTATCCTAAACTACTATGGTCGAAGGATATGTTGAAAAGATCAAAAAATACAAATTCATTTAATAAGTATAGTACATGAAATGGAACACTAAGAATATACTCATTAAGAAAAATAACTATAATATAATATTTTGTATCAACTTGAGAGATTTCAACTAACACTACATGAAGGGTAATTTTCCATTCCCTATCATAGAACTTCTAATTAATAAATTAGTAGTTTCTCATTATGAGTCCTTTATAGATTGATAATATGGGTATAATTAGATCTATATGACCCCTAAGGATAAGGAATAAAAAGCTTTTATATCACCCTAAGGTATTTTATTTTATTAGTTTATGACCTTTCTTTAAAGAATGTGTGAACCACTAATCAATTCTCTTTGTAACACATCTTTATGCCCCACATCATATATATTATATAATTTTATTTCAATGATATAGATTTTAAATAATATAAATTTCATTATAATCTTTTTGAACTTAAAATATTTCTCAATAAAAATGAATATATCTTGAAAATGAATCCCCTAATGTGTGATATCATGGTGACATCAGAAAATATCATTGGTATCAGGGTATGACACCATGGGAGAAAGGTCAATAATTCATTTCATATAATGCATGGCAAGTAAATTCCACCACTAAATGATGATGATGATGAATGGAGTCACATACCATTGAAATAATTAATTTCTCTGTGAATTTAAAATTCTTATGTGATGTTATCTTCTTGCACTATTCTTGATGTTATTGGTATAATGGTAACCGATTATACTATATGTGGTCACCATAGAGTGATCGTTCAGTTCCATTGATGTATAGAAAAAATAGTGAAGGATTAATTCGCTAATATCTAAACCAAGAAATTCTTTATATCAAGACTAGATATTCTACTAATGAGAAGAATTATCTCACACTGATTTTTTATTGAAGAATCCATGGAATTACTTGTATAACTGTCTAGTTCACCTGGCCACTCACATCGATACAATAAAGTACATACTCAATCATAAAATGTTTAATAGGAGTAAATCATGGTGGTGGGAGTGAATACTGATCTCATAGATGAATATATTTTCTTTTTCCCAGACACTCCTAAGGTGTAAGAGATTTACTATGATGGAACCTCTTGAATAAAAACTTGAAAAATAATATATTTCTTGAATCTTAATAGATTTTTTCTTGGGATTTTATTCATCTAACCATATATGGATGGTTTATATTATTATTTCCTATTATCTAACATCTACTCAAACAATGTGGAAGATTATTAAGTTCTCATTGTATGATTGGTTTTATCCCTGCAAATCAATATAAAAATACATATTTTAATGGAACATAATTCATGATTTATTATATAAAGGTTTATATAATACAATCCCAGTAGATTGTGAGTCCTTGTGTGTCTAGGAAATCAAGTTCAAAGTATAATAACCAAAAACATGAGGATAATGATATTATTTTAAATCTCTACAGCATTCCCTTAAAATTCCATTACTCTTATAAAACTGTACGGGATAATCTAGGGTCGTACATAAGAAAGGGGTGGGATATAAATCCCAATAATAGGATAATCAAAGAATTACATGATTAATATAATAAAAGATAGTCAACATGCATATCAAGGTGATATAAAAGTAGTGATAATCATAAACATGATCATCAAATAATGATATAAGATGATAATATAAAGGAAACATTATAATATGGTGAGAATATAAAACATTACATCAGAAACCAATCATTCACCAATATGGTGAGAATATGGTGAGAATCATATAATAGTTTAATTTGGATAACCTTCCATGCACCAATCATGTTATCTTGATAGTTTAAATTTTTACCCAATGCATTAAAGGGATATATAATTCTTGGACCACTTATCAAATTCATATCATGTATGTGCATAACTATGAAACATTGTACAAAAAACATAAGGATGAATTTTTATACTTTTTAATCAATTTATTATGGAGTGTGGATTATATACATGGAAGTTCCTAGTAAATTAAGTATAGGTATATCTAATTGATTACCCTTTATAGGAATTAAGGATGGGCATTCACTGCAAATATTTTTTTCTTGGAAAATCATTGGATAATTTCATCACAACACATGGATACATAATAATTCATGGAAGGGTAATTGGGATTGAAAAGTGGTCACTGATTATTTTTACATAAAAATGATTGTAAATGGATGTGTGAAAACACATTACCACATGGAAAATTGGAAAAAACAGAATTTAGTGAGAGTTCATAAATAAATTGGATAAGAAGAGGATCCATTATCTTGAGAGGGTGATTCTAAAAGGTTTATAGGATCTTATTAAAAGATTGGGGACATCTAAGGAGGGATATAGAGTGTAAAACATAGTGTAAATCCATTCTATAAGTGTATTGAGTGATAAGTAAAGGGAGTTTCAATGTGAATTTTAATGAAAATGAGTGGGTAATTCTTTATTAATTTTTAAACATATGTTTTTAGCATTACATAATAAAATAAATAAAACCAAAAATATTCCCATGGTTTTATCTAATGGTTTCTGCCAAAGAGTATTGGATTTAAATATGTTATAAGGTTAAGTATCGAACATATTAACATAATATCCATAGTGATCTGGAAGTGTGTCATGTTTGTATTTAATTAATTTTTTAAACCTTAAAACATAATATAGGTTTTGGAGGATTTCTTAAGGGTTTATAAAATTAATCAAATATCCTTAAAAATACATTATTTTAAAGGAAAAATATTAATTTTATCTTCAATAATATTTATAATATTTATTACATAACCTTTGTGATTTTATGATGTTATTATACATACCAAGTATTTATACAAAAAAATTATCCAAAATTAGTATGTCTTGGAAAATTATGAAAAATTCACCATTGTCTAATTTCGACATGAAGATTTCAAAAATAATATTTACTTTATCAAAATAATTATATAAATAAAAAAATATTAAATTTTAATTAAAAAAAATCCCCATTTATGGAAAAATAATGGGTTTTATGATATTAATTTTTTTATCACTTTTCTTGATTGAAACTATTTGTTTCCCAAATATATAATTTACTTTTTATCATATCAAAAACTAATTTTTATAAAACTAATTTTTTAATAATTTTACTATAATAATAAAAAGGTTAAATAAGATAATTATTTTATTGGAAATAAAAATGAAAAAAATCATAATATATGGGACATGATATATTACCCCGTGTTACAACAGCATATTCCTTAAGGGAATGGTGTGCAATGATGATTCTTTCATGGGGTGGTTCAACACACATGGTTTGGGATGTGATCTTGAAAAGATTGAAATTTTCATGTAAATGTTTTAACTCATGCATTAGTTGTTGAATATCATCTTGGGCATAGTCATGGAAATTTCATGTGATTCCAATTCCATCAGATTCTCTGAGAAATGGGTTTTATAGGGTATAGTCCTACTAGTTGAGACCCCTGATTCTTATATACATATCAATTGGAATTTACAATTACCCTTAATATATACTAATAATAACAATCTCTATACAATTACTATATTATCAATGGTCATGATTCATAATGATATTTTAAATATGACTAGATATAACTTATAATGACACAAAATAACCAATTTAGTGCATGTTTTTTAAATAACAACATTACAAAAAAATAGAATTTGTTCATTTGAAAAGTGTATTTCTTTTGAAAATATTTGTGTACTTACATTCATTCCCCCATCACCCAAAAATTTTATTTCATACAATAAAATAGATTGAGGTAATTTTTTTCCTCAACTATTCCCATTCCCATGTTTCTTCTCAATCTTTGAATTCTGTCATAGTACATTGACTAGGTGAGTTATCTTGTTTACTATAAAAATGTATATAAGATAAAATATATTCACTGAAATCTCTTCATATGAATTATAATTCACTAATGGTACCACCTCTAGATTTAGTACATGTGATGGGTCCTGTATGTACTTCCTCAAGTAGAATATGTGGAACAAATCATGTACTTATGATAGGTTAGGTATGATTTATTGTTGATAGGACATGTCTCAAATGTGATAAATGTCATAAAAGGGGATTATATGTCTTGAAATAAGGTTTTCATTCTTCCCAAACCTCGTGAATTTGCTTCAAAATGGTATATTAAGGAATAATTTATATCTGACCTCAAACACTGGATCATATAAACTATTGTCTGCATAGTATCAATTGATACTATTTATAGATTTAATATGATGTTGAATGGTTTGAATCTTCTCTATCATCTCTTGGACTAGATCAGGTCCCATAAACATCCCCACTCCAAATTCATCTTAGAATTTCTGAGTTTGAAATCACATCCTATAGATATCCTCATAGGGTTCCGTTTGAATGCTAGTGTGGAAACTGTTGTCATATAAGAACCCTACTTGATGAATTATTTTATCCCAATATATTTGGAAATCTATTGAACATGTACCCAGTATATTCTCTAGAGTTTTAATGGTTCTATCAGACTAATCATATTTATAAGATTGATAATAAGTACTAAAACTCATCTATATAATCTAATTCTTATTGAAGTATTCTCCAAAAAAGTTAGGTTACCCGCAAATCATGATCAGATACAATAGAGAGTTTCACTCTATGAAGTATTTCAACTTCTATTATGTATATCTTAGTGATTTGGTTAAGATAAAAATCATCTATTATTGTAATGAAATTTTTTTAATTTGAAAGGTGATTGACAACCACACAGATGACATTATTTCCTTTAAATGTATGAGGTAAACCAATCGTGAAATCCATGGTCAAGTTTTATGATTTCTATAATGGTAGGGGAAATAGTATAATCACACATTTAGAAATATGTCATTCTGCCTTGACTTTTTGGCATAAAATGTTTTGAGATACAAATTCTACAATCACCCTATTCATCTTATCCAACCAAAATATCTTCATTAGATCTCTATACATCATAATAATTCCTAGATTAACAGATAAAGATGATCTATGAACATAATCTAGAAGTTCCTTTTTATGAACTTGTTTTTATGGGAAACATATCCAAGTTCCAAACTATATATCTCAATATTTATCAAATTTATACTCCAGTAAATTCACTACCTTTTTGTAGAACATCATCATATTTCTTGGTCACTATGACCCTCTCAAGAATGGATAGTTGAGAAATTATTTGATAATGGTAAGATGAACTTCCTTTTATTATTCAAATATCTTTCTTTTTCAATTCCATAAATATTGGATCCCATGTAATACTCATCATGGATAGCGTTGTGAGGTCATTTTTACTTAGAGTGTTTTCCCCTTTGTTGAACATCCTAGTATGTTAATGGATTGAAAAATCATAATCCTTGATCAGCTCTAACAACCTTTATTGTTTCATGCTGAGATAATTTTTTGTGAATGTATACTGAAATAGTAGTTTATGATACATATATATTTAAAACTTTTATCTATATATATAATTTCATCAAATCGTCAATTAGGATATCACTATAGCTAAACCTAGATCATGGATTGTGTAGTTCTATTAAAGAATCATTAATTTGTGTGAGAAATAGGCTATAAACATTTCATCTTGAATGAGTATGAAATGTAATCCATTTTTTGATGCATTATAGTATATCAAAACTCCTTCCCCACTTGTGGGTAATGCAATAGTATATGTAGTGGTTAGCCTCTTATTTTACTCTTTGAAGATCCAAATAAATTAATATGTACATAAAAACTCAACTCCATTTAGAGTTATATTACTTATTGGGATTGAAATTCATTATATGTTTTTCAATTATTGACTATAATACCTGATTAATTGAAGAAAACTATGGATATCTTTCCCAAATTGTGGTCTGGGCCTTCCTTTAATTGCCTCTATTTTTGAATGATCCTGTAATTTCCAATTATTGATGAGAACATTCCTCATGAATTTTAATTTCTCTATCTAAAACACACATCAACTATACTTTTCATACATATTATCTTTCTAAAATGTATTTAGTATAATATTCAAATGTTCCTCATATTCCTCTTTATATTTAGTGTAGATAAGAATACTATCTATAAAGATTAAAAAAAATATTTCAAGTTGAACCCTAAAGAATATATTCATTAAGTTGATGAAGATATATAGAGTATTAATGTGTCTAAATGGAATTAGTATGAACTCATAATACCCATATCTTGTAAGAAACTCACTCTTGAGATATCTTCCTTCTTTAACTTCACTTGGTAATAAACTAACTAAAGATATACTTAGAGAATTATTAGGATCCATATAGTTGATTGAATGAATCATCAATATATGTGATATTATAATTTTCATTATTGTGATATTTTTGAGCTCATGATAATCAATATAGAAGTGCATTGAACCATATTTATTCTTAATGAAAAGGACCAGTGCACCTCAAAGTAAAGCATTTGGGAAAATAAACCCATTATTCAAATTCTCTTGTTGTTTATTATTCAGCCTAATATGTTCAATAGTGTCAATTATATATGAAAAATTGGATATTATAAATGATCTAGGTATAAGTTAGATTGATAACTCAACCTATCAGCCTAGAGGAAGACCTCAAATTCCTTAGGAAACACCTTAGTGAATTACCTTACAGTGGGAATGTCATCAAGGTTGGTCATTTATTTAGTCTCAATTATGGTATGGGTATATGCTTTCTCATAATGGAATAATATGCATTCTTGATATGTTGATACAAAAGAAGATTTTTCATCCTCATTGGACTTGTATAGAATCAGAGTGCAATTCATTATATAGTGGATAATTTTATTCTCTAGAAAATTTGTTTCAGTTGTAAATAATGAAAGAAAATCCAAGTCTTGAAAATCATTAAATTTATGTAAAGGGAGTTTTATAAGGTTTTCTTGGAAATTTACCTCAAAATATTTTATATGGGATGAGTTATATTATTTAGAATAAATAATTGAACCATTTTCCATCTTAACTAATAATTTAACAATCATATTTTGATTTGGTGTTTGAATACTTGTACTAAACATTTATGACATGGAAGGATGATTATAAATAGAATAAACTAGTATTTTAACTATACATAAATGAATAACTAGTATATATATCAACATTTAGTTATCAAGATACACCTAAATATTTGTGAGGGTATATACTCGACCTTTCACTAGGTCTTAAAGGTTATTTTAGTGGTTTATCATTGGAAAACCATAACATAGTTCATTTATTTGAAAAGTTTCCTTATTCCTTGTACTTGAATTAATAGATAATATAATGAGGATTGAATATAGAATTATATTAATTTATCACATTAGTGGGTTTGTCCCAATAGAAATTTTTTATCTAGATTTCCTTTCTTACGAAACCTAAAACATTTTCATGTCCCCTTCAAGAAATTTTAGGGATGCATCTTCCCACATTGTTAAAAATTGGGGTGTTTTAATTTAATTACCCCATGACTTTTACCCATCACACTACAAGAATAGAAATCTATTCTACATATCCAATGTCATGATACATGATACCCTTCAGATTCTATGATCTCCATTTCAACTTTGAGGGCACATTAACCAATTTCCTTATAGTTGAGAAATTCTAAAATCACCAAATCTATTCATAGACTCGGATTTATCCAACCAGATAATAAGATAAATTTTCTTTACGGGTAAACAAAAAATCTAGGGATATATCATAAATGTATTGTGATCTTTACCTCATATATCTCGATTATATTTTCAAATTTTCTATTGATTCCAAGTAAATATCTCTCAATCATATGTTTAGAAGTGTAAGGATAATATTTATATAATATTTCATTTATAATTATTTTCACTCCATTGCTTTGATCACTTTATCAAGAATTTTATTTTTTGATCGACATCCACAATTTATAATATTAATCGTAAAAATTTACATAATCCAATATGACCATCTCATTCTCAAATAATTAAAGGACATAGATGATATTATTAATGGATCAAATCCATTTTTTATTGATTAATGAATTAGAAGATCAACTTCATATCAGAGTCATTTATTTCATAATTTCCATAATTTTAACATACTCATTGTTAATGGGATGTCTGTGTTCTTCCTTATTAAATTATCAATTAAAAAATAAAATTAATTGAGAAATTATTTTCCTTATATTCTCAAATACTAATCCCATCGGGTTGGGCATCTCATTTGGGTATTCATCATATTTCCTCTCATTTTGGTTTTAGACTCGGTTCTTCATGTATCCATCCATTAACAAAAATAAAGGAAAAATTAAGAATGAGAATTTTCAGAATATTTATCACAAAATAAGAAACAATGATAATTGAAGGAATAATTATTAAATGAAACATATTAATTAACTTATATTTTTTTAGGTTTCAATATAAGTTATCTATGGTATATTTATAAATGTAAAATTGTATGGTAATTTTTTTCTCTTCAAAATTGTAAATAAATATACTTTTAATTTATTGAATCAGATCCCCTAGAAGTGTCAAACTATGTCTATAGAAGGAACTATTTCTCATGTACTAGGTATCATCGAGTCAATATCAATGCATCATTTTTAGTGTCATTACCCCTAAGTATATCTATATTAGATCTACATCGGTATGTAGCATCTAGAGAGGGATTTAGTTTCATGAAAAAAAAAACTTATTAACAATTTTTCAAAAATTTATGAATTTTTTACTATTTATAGACTTATCTATAAAAAACTAAGTAGGGTTTTTTAAATATAATCCAAAAAATGGATATACTTTCCTCTAGTTCCATATATGACAATAGATATTTTAATACACCTTAATTCATGATTTGTTAAATATAGATACACATAATAAAAATCCAAAGATCATTAAGATTAGTGTATTTTAGAAATTATGTACATAGAATAATAAATTTAAATATGGTTATAATTAAATTATTTAAAAACTCAACAATATGTCTGTAAGATTCTATTTCCATTACAAAATAGCCTGAGATAAAATTGTGGCCTGCATAAGAAATTATTGATCCATAAAGACTAATAATGGAGTAATAAAAGAGTAAAATTATAATATTAATTCATGTTAGTCAATAGGTATATAAAATTTACATAAAATTGGTCATAATCATAAAATAAATCATTAAAACATGATATATGATGATAAAAAAATGAAACATGAGAATATGGAAACAACAGAAAACATGAAATCATAAACATAAGTCTAGGGTAACCGCTAAGAAATTATAAAATATTATAGATTGGTTTACCTATAATGAACTATATATTTAATATCATGATATAAAATCATTATCCAATTCTATAGAGGGATATATAATTCCCCTTCATCCCCCACATTCAAATCATGTATATGTATAAGTGTGACACATAAATCATACAACATAAGGATGTATTCTATCACTTTTAATTTGATGTTTAATGATTCTAGGTTATGTACATTTATTTACCCTATAAATTATGGATATTAACATCTATTTTAATACCCATGATAGGAAATAGTAATGGGTATTTACTAAAAAAATGGTTGGAATTGAAACTCACTGGACAAATTTGGCAGCATAATGGTTGTAAGTAAAGATTCATGGAAGGGTTTGATGATATTTAATGGAGGTATCACATTACTTTTAAATCATTAAAATAGTAAAGGTATGTGAAAAAACACATTAAAAAATGTAAAATTTTAAATTAAAAGGGAATTTATCAAAGAGAGAACATGAAAAAAGAAGAGAATGAGAGGATCCTTAAATCTGAGAGGGAACCTCTAAATACATTACTGGAAATTATTAAGCGATTTAATGCACCTTGGGAGGACTCTAGAGAGGTAATGATTAAGTAACTTCTTTCTAAAACTATTTTAAGTGAAGATGAATGTGAGTTTTAGTGGGGTTTTATAGAAAATTATAGTTTAATTCTTTATTAATTTCTAATAATAGGTTTTGGATTCTATATGATAAAATAATAAAAACCACTATCTTTACTGTGTTTTTCCTTTGGGTTTTTCAAAATATTAGTGGTTTTAAATATTTTATAAGGTTTTTAATTTAACTCATAAAAATTATATCCTTAGATATGTGGACGTGAGTCGTGTTTATAAATTATTGATATTAAAACCAGAATATATAATATATGATTTAGAGGATTCATTAAAATTTTATAAATTTTTCAAGATAATTTCAATAAAAAAATTTAAAATGGGAAAAATTTAACACCCTAGGATTTTGTTTAAAAAAAATCAATTAATTTAATCATTTTGATATTTCTTATATCACACAACACTTAATATAGCTCGTGTGATATGAAAGCAGTAAGTTTGGATTGTGTTTCATGCATCACTAAGATATTCTTTCACTAAATGCAACACTTATATTAGCATGTGGTATATGAAACACTATGTTTGGATTGTGTTAAAAATAATTTCAAGTTTCTTTGGTGTCTTGTGTTACACAAAAGGTTGAGTTTTAATGACATAAAATATATTATTAATATTTTTACTAAATTATTATTGTAGTTACCACCTAACCATTGGAATAGAAGTTTTAAATAATATTAAATGAATTAGTAAAATATTAATTATAAATGTATAAAATAATTGATCCTTTTTTTATAAATTAGTTAGCAAAAAAGTAGGAACTATTTGAAAATAAATAAATTATTTCCCTAAGAAAAATTTTTCCATATGTAAAAAAATCTTTTTATCTTAATAAAATAAACAAACCACTTTTAATGAATGTTTTCATTAATATTTATATATTATATATTTAAAAACTATCTTTTATACTCATACAATACCTTGGATTGGTATAAGATAAGAATAAATTCAATTTTATGAAATAAATGATGTAATTTTTCTAAAAGGTAATTTCACCGCCTTTTAACAGAGAACCCTTTTTAAATATAGTTATTAAAAATTTATAATTTTTATTTTAAAAATTAAAATTCATTATAGAAATAATAATATCAAAATTTTCTTTAGGTGAATTTTTGGTATTTTTTTGAGAATTTTAATTTTTTGATGAATAGTTAAAAAACTGAATCTTAATTGAAAACTGTATTTTCATCTAATTTAATCATATAGTTACATTCTATTTTAAATTATTTTCAAATTTAATTTAGATAAATTTTACATAAATTAATCCAATGTAGTTCATTGGAAGCATTTCCACATTGAAATTGGATATAAAAACATTAAAAACTATTAAACATTTTCTCTAAAAAAACCCAAAATCGTGAATCGTCTACTAGACTACTTTTAAATTAATTTTTGACACTTATATGATTATAATTTGGAAAAATTTATTCCATGTTTTGAATCATCATAATTTATAATGTCTAATATGGTCAACATTGATTTTGACAAAACATATTAGTAAAAGTAATTAAAATTAATTATAGTGAATAAGGTAAATTAAATATCACAAAGTAGTTAAAAATTTACTTAAGGGAAAAATTAAACTATAAAAAAGTAAAAAATACATTTGTTGGACATATTTATACCTTGTATCCTCTTGGATATAAAATGGACAATTATTAGATAAAAATGATTTAAGGTATACCTATCAATAGTGTTTACCTTTTTATATTTGTATGAATGACACTCCTACTCCACTATAAAAGGGAACTCGCCCCCTCACTTCATCACACCTCTCAATCCCTTTTCCATGGACAAAATGTAATGGCCCAAACTATTATAAATAAAATTCACACTTTTGATTTATTTAAATTTCTTATTATGTATTATGTTTATAGAAAACACATGCACTTCATTGGTCTTATTATATTCTATTTAATATATCAGTAATCATATTTACCATTTATAAAGTAGTTATTGAACAAATATCAAATGATTAGTAAAAATATAGGGTTTATAAAAATATAATTGATACAAAAAAAGTAGTGATGGCCTCAACTAGTATGATCATACCCTATAAATCCCATTTATCAAAACATCTGAGGGATATGGAATCTATAGGATTTTCCCTTGACCTAGCCAAAGCTGAGATACAACAACTTAAGCATGAGAGAAACCATTTATGGGAGAAGTTCAATCTCATCAAGATCACACCCCAAACTATATACATTGAACCACCACATGAAAGCCTCATTATCACTCACCTTTCTCATAGGGTGTTTACTGGTGTATTAAAGGGATATGTGTCAAGACTCTAGCAATATGAGTGTAATTTACTTTTTATATAATAATGAATATAATTTCATTGTATTATTGTTACTTTACAAATGATTTTTACATAATAAAACACAAATAGTATTTTTGGGTAATATTAAAATTCAAATGATAAATTTATTTTGATGAATTAATGGATTTTTGAAATAAATATTATTTTAATAAAATATTATTATTAAATATTTTTTATTAAAAATAAATTATCTTATATTTTTATGATGTCAAATGTAATTTTTAAAAGGGTTAAAAAACTATTATTGTCAAAAACATACAAAATTTATCAAATAATGACGATTATAATTTTAAAATTGAAATTTAAAAATGTTTATAATTTTTTTAGATAAAATGAATATTATTTTTGGAATTAGAATGTAAAAATTATCTAATTGTGAATTTTTCAAAATTTTCTGAGATAGTCAAATGTTTGAGTAAAAAATAAATACTGTATAAATATTCTTTATGTACTGTGACATCATAATGAACCAAAAGTGGTGTATTAAATAGTATACATGTGATCCACAACCAAATATATTATTTCCTTTAAAATAATGTGATTTTATGTTTATTTGGTTAATCTTATAAAGCCTTTATGAATCCTCCAAGACCATTAATATATTTTAGGGTATTAAAATCATTTCTTTAATAGAATGACTCACTTACACATAATCAAGGGTATTATTTGATTAATTTATGCCATTGGAATTATAGAATAATGAAAAACACTCCCATTTTGAAGTAACCATGTGAAAAAATCATGGGACATTTTGTGGTTTTGGTTCATTTATTATATATTTTCTAAAACTTGTGTTTGAGAAATGATAAACAATTACCCACTCTTTTCCAACATAAACCATCCCATTCCCCCCATTATCTTCTCTTAAAATCCCTTGATAAAGTCCAAACTCTATCCTCCCCTCTCTGGAGTCCTCCTAAGGTTCCCCAATCTCTCAAGAATCTCCTCCCAATCATTTGGAGTCACACTAAAATAAGGGATCCTCACTTTCTGTTCTTTATTCAAGTTTATTTGTTATATTATTCCTTATATTTATAATTCCTAATGTTGGGATATATCTTTACATGTCACTATTGATTCTCATTTTATATACAAATTATGAGATATCCCTTTCTCTCTCATCAAACCATTTTATGAATTTTTAAGTGATGATGTTATGTTGTCAAAATTTCATCACGATTTACCATGCCAAAAAATTATGTAGTGAATGCCATACCCATTTCATATCAAGGGGGTTCACCTTTATAAAATTATTATTATTTTACTTAGTACCTACATGTATATTTTCAAAAATCATTTATCATGGAATAAAATATGATGATGAATGAATCCTTGTTGTATGATTCGTGTGAAATACTTAAGTATGATAATGAAATGAATGTAACAGGTGTGCCAGGAATTATATAGTGCTCCAATGCAATGGGGTATAATTAGTATCATGAGATGTCCTGATGGGAATGAGAGTGAACTTGATTTTCTAACATGATTTCATGGTAGTTTTCCTTAACCTGTGTTTATGATGAATTGTTTTAAGTTTTTTTCACATTTCCCATGTTATTATTATCATTATATATAATGCTTTATTATTCATGTTTATGATTTTCACACTTTTTATTCCCCATTTTTTTTGCCTATTTTCTAACATGTATCATCTTATTCCATGTTCACTCCCTCACTGGGATTTTTAGCTCACCTCATGCTTATGTGTGTCCCCATGTTATCCCGTATAGTTTTAAAAGCCATATAATTTTAGAATCATGTTAAGGAAGTTTTCAATAATGTTGTTGTGTCCCATGTGAAAGATCTTATTCTATGAACCTAATTCTCAAAAACACTAGAATTATTGATATTTTGGGTTGTATTATGTTTGAATTTATGTAATAAATCAGTAATTAATGTGTAATAATGAACAAATTTTTTATAGTTTTTATCAGAGGAAATGTTTAGTTATTTTTTAGATTATGATTATAAAACTATTGCAAATACTTAGGGATAAGAATAAGTATAAGAAAACATCCCAAAATTTCCGTAATTATAGAGTAATTATTTTATCAATAAAATAAATCCTTATCTGGATAGTACAAGTGGACATGGTTATGACATAAATTTACATAGGTGTAACAACTCTGACAAGGTTCATCAAGCTTGAATCGGCGTAACCTAGTACATAAAAATGGGTCTTATTGTGCAGCTGGTTTGACAATATTGGGGGATATTCTTTAGTAAATGAGTAATATCAATATGAACCATTATTAAAGTGTAAAAAAATTCCTAGAAGAATATATTTTTGGAAATAGATCATTGATAACATATATTTAAGCATAGAAATTCACAAGTTATGAAATAATTATAATTTATAAGTTATCCATTTAATGTAATTGAATTCACCCTTAATGTGTTTAATAGTTTAAAAATACTCATCCCAAATTTTCCATTTATTCTATCTAATTTCCATAAATATGAGGAATTGGATAAATAATCAATGAGACAAGCAATGTGATGACTTCCCCAACGAGATTACCAACCTTAAGGGGGTAGGAGTTGTAATATTTGTGATGATACTCTCTTAATTGACTTGGGTTATGAATAAAAACCAAGATCTGTAGGAGTTCCAGCCCCCCCCCCCCCAAGAAAGAACAAGCTATAATTGAGTCTTTTATATGAAAAAGGCCTATAAATTTCAATGGATCATATGATCCCTTAATCAAAAAAAAATATCAACTCTATTGAGAATTTCTTCTCAATCTATCAATGTTATAAATAAGATATGGTTCTATTAAATATTTATCATATAGAGGGAGAATTTGATCAGTGGTGGAAATTTATTAAGAATGTGAAGCCCATGGAGGATATCTAAGTGATATGGTAGAATGAATCATAGAAAAAAATCAATAAATATTTCCCTCACACTCTCTATCTTAAAATGGAAAGGGGTATCATTTACCTCAAGAAAAAAAGACAACGAATATATTAGGGCATACAATGAAAACTTTAAAATACTAGCATGATATGCCTTCAGCTTTGTCATAACCCCTAAATGCAAGGTTGACCACTTCCTTAGTGGGATGAAACCTAGTCTATGAAAATCCTTGGTGATCAGTCACTTTAATAGCTTTGATGAAATTCACTAATGTTCCCTCAAAGTAGAAATGGTGATCGAAGAATTTCAAGGGTATCAGTGGGATAAGAAGTAGAAAGTGGAGTTTAATTTAGGATGTCTGATAGAGAAATATAATGATGCTAAATAAAATTCTACATATCACTTGTCAAAGGTGAAGAAATAAGCACCTAGGAAATTGACTAAGGGGGTAAAGTGAATGCTTTAGGTGAAGGAAGGAAGGACACCTTGCTAGAAAATTATGATAGGAGAAAACCACTATTGAGATGGAGGAAAGGAATGCTCCATTCAACCCTTAGTACATTGTTCATTTCTTCGACTACAAGGAACCAATTTACTTTGAAAATCAATGCACTACTCTAAGGGTTTTCAAAGATAACCAATAACCTCTAAGGCTATAAAGGAGATATTTTTCCCTCACAACTCTAAGGTGTATCTCAAAAATGAAGTCGTGATAGGTACGCTAGTTATTTATTCATGAATTGCGAACATACGTTTTGATTATAGTTTTAAAAATTCTTCCATATCATGAACGTTTAGAAAAACTATTCAAACACCACCAATAATCATGGAAGTAGAGTTGTCGGTGAAAATTGTGAATGTGAAAGTTATTGAATCCAAAGTATATAACTCCTCCCTGTCAAAATTTTTGGGTTGAACTTTAAAGATAACCTTTTCATACTCTATTTGGTTTAATTTGACACAATTCTGGGCATGGATTGGATTTCCATATGTAGATACAATATAAATTTCTATGATAAGGAAATCACTCTCTGAATCATGAATCAACCACTGATTATGTACAACGGAAAGGAGGCAGAAGAATCTTCCTTAGCATGAACATAAAAAACATGGATTTTATTTCCCTATGAGAAATCATATCTAGCTCAAATGATTTAGTATAAGGAAATAATAATCCTCGAATACATGCCAATTGTGAGGGAATATACTAATGTGTTTCTCAAGGAATATCCAAGTCTTCCTCCTAGACGAGAGGTTGAATTTCCAATAGAGATTATACTAAGGGAATTACAATTATCCAAGAATATATATATAACCATTGTTGTGGAACTTTGGGAGATGAAAAAAGTAAAGGATAATCTAGATAAAGGGTTCATACATCTAAGTGCTTCACTATGGGGTGCACTAGTCCTCTTCGTCATGAAGAATGATGGGTCAATGCATCTTTGAATTGATTATCGTGAGCTCAACTAGATTAAGATAAATAACATGTATCCTTATCAATGTATTGATGAATTGTTTGATCAGATACATAGAGCACAATACATATCCAAGATGGATCTTTGGTCATGATTTTACCAAGTTAGGGTGAAGGAGGATATCCCCAAGACTACTTTTCATACAAGGTACAGGCACTATGAGTTCATAGTAATGCCATTTGGAATCACTATTTATCCAACAATATTTATAGACATTATGAATAGAGTCTTTAGAGATTACCTAAACAAATTTTTGGTAATATTTACTGATGATATTATAATAAACTCTAAAATCAAGGAGAAGCATAAGAAGTATATAAGGACTGTGATAAAGACCATACCAAAGGATAATCTTTGTTCCATGTAAAGAAAATGTGCTTTATGGTTTAAGGAAGTATCATTCTTGGAGAATATCATCATAATAAATGGGATATCAATGGATCCTTCAAAGATAAAATTAATTTAGGGATGACAGGGACATCATCTATGACATATATCTATTTTTTTCTTGGATTAGGTGGGTATTAAAGTCAAATTGTGAGAAATTTATTTCAATTGTCAAACCCTATAAACATGTTAATGCATAAGGGTGTCATGTTTTCTTGGAATGATAGGAGTGAAGAGAGAATCAAGGAACTGAAAATTAGGCTCATCACTTACTTTTTACTCACACTAACAACAAGTGGAGAAATTTTCATGGTATTCATAAATTCTTTGAATAAGAGTTTGGGATGTGTGTTAATGAGGAATGACAAAGTCATAGCCTATAATTCATGGTAGTTGAAAGTTCATAAACAGAACTACCCAACACATGATCTAGAGTTGTATATAGTGATTTTCACTTTGAAAATATGGAAACATTTATATTTGTGGATAAGTGTGAAATATATATAGATGAAAAAATCCTCAAGTATATATTCACATAGAAAGAGTTGAATATGATCTAATAAAGATGGTTAGATCTGATCAAGGACTATGTCTACTCAATTCACTAACATCCTAGGAGATAAAATAAAGTGTAATATGATCTAAGTAGAAAGTATATTGCAATTCTATCATTCATAAAAATTAAGAAGAATACAATCTCTATAGATTTAAAAATAATGGACATGGGAATCATAAAGAAAGGAACATCATCAATCCATTCACAAAATATTTCCCTACCATCTCTTTTGGAGAGGTTAATAGATTCTTAAAGAGATGATGTGGGAATTCAGAAGAAAGTCGAAGCTATAATTAAATGGAAATCCTCATAGTTCAATGTCAATGAATAAGGTTTTGTAAGATTTGGGTCAAGAATATGTGTACCATAAAATCCCAAGTAAACGAGTTGTTGGATCATGCACATAACTCAACATTCTATATCTATCTGGGAAGCATAATGATGTATCAAGATCTCTAAGAACACTATTCATGGGACAATATGAAGAAACATATCATAGAATATATATCAAGATTTATTTTATATCATAAAGTAAAGGTGTAAAAAAATATGAGGGTATGATGAAACCATTACCCATACTTACATGGAAATAGGGAAACATAACCATGGACTTTGTAACCAGCCTTCAGAATACATCTATAGGAAATTATGCTATATAGGTTGTGGTGGATCATCTTAAAAAGACTGCACTCTTCATTGTGATTTGAGAGGAATTATCACTGGATAAACTTTCATAGATATACATTAGATAAGTAGTGAGCCTTCATGGACAAACATTATTGATTGTATCCGATTAAGATCCAAGATTCACCTCTATGTTATAAAAGAGACTCCAACATGTTATGAATAAAAAGTTGACCTTTAGCATAGCTTATCATACTCAAACTTATGTCCAATATGAGTGGATTATCCAGATTCTTAAGGACATGTTGAGAGATTTCTCAATTGACTTCAAAGGAGGATGGGACCAACATATTCCTCGAGTTGATTTTTATTACAATAAAATTTTCCACTTGATCATCCAAATAGATCCCTGTAATTCTATTTCTGGGAAGAGGTTAAGAACAAAAACATGATGGGATGATGTTGGGTAACAAAAACTTCTAGGTCCTAAAATTGTTGAGGAAATGGTGTAAAAGGATAAGACTATTCAGAATCACTTTAAGGATGATTAGAGTCAACAGAAAATCTATGATGAAAATCATCAATGAGCCCTAGAATTTGATATTGGAGACATGGTATTCCTCTGCATATATCCCTGGAATAAAGTTATGAGATCTAATAAATTATGGAAATCTTAGTCCAAGATACATTATCCCCTTTGAGATCCCTGATCGCATTAGAGAAGATGATGATTGACTAGAACCCCCACCTAACCTATCTCAATTAAATGATGTATTCTATGTATCCCACTCAAGGAATTACATACCAGAACCCTCACATGTAATCAACCCATTTGTGGTACCATTAGAGAATTATTACTAACATGAAGAGAAGACGGTGAAGATCTTATATCATAGAGACAAAGTTCTATGGAATAAGTCAATGAACCTAGTCAAAGTGTTGCAGAGAAACAAAAATATTAAAGAATAAATGTGGGAACTAAAGGAGGTGATGAAACAGAGTTACCCTAAACTATTTTAGTGTGGGAAAATAAAATTTCAAGAAAAAAATTTATAAGGGGGGATATTTTAACGACCCAAACTATTATAAATAAAATTTCCCTTTTTTATTTATTTAAATTTATTATTATGTATTATGATTATAGAAAACACATGCACTTATTTGGTCTTATTATATCCTATTTAAAATAAATTTAATTATATTTAATTTTTATAAAATAGTCATTAAATAGTTATCACGTTATTAATATAAATATAGTGTTTTAAAAAAACCAATTGACATGGATAAAATAAGTGATGGCCTCAAATAATAGGATTATACACTATGAGTCCCATTTATCTAAACATATGAGGGAGATAACATCTCTAGGATTTTCCTCTTACTAATCCCAAGTTTAGATCCAAAAAATTAAGCATTATTGAAACCATTTATGGGTGAAGTTCAAGAGCATCGAGATCACAACCAAAAACATGTTCATCGAACCACACCATGAAAGTCTCAAAATCACACACCCTACTCTTAAGGTGTTTGTTGGTGTATTAGGATTATCCAACCCCAAGATGAGCCCGTAAGGGGCTCTTCTCACCGCTAGGGTTCTCTCGCGCCGCCTCCTCCGGCACGGATTGACTCTTCTTCCTCCCTGTTTCAGAGGTTGAGGTGGTGCTCTTCTCCCTGTCGATACCATGTTTGGACTCATCCTGCGTGTATCGGGGTCTTCGCGACTCGATGTTGTTTTGGCGCCTGAGTCCCTGGTCTGGCCGGGTAAGATTGTCACTTTGTTCTTTGATTTAGGGTTTAAAGGTTGAGAGTTGCATCTGTGGACGTTTTGGATGGCGGCGCGGGGGGTTTAATCTTTCTTTGTGCAGTTGTTGTCGGCAGCATGAGCCTCACCGGTCCCTCATCCAGGGAGGTGATGGTTGATGGTTGTGCTGTTTTTTCTGAATGGTTGTTTATCGTTTATGGATCTCTTTCCGGTGTATCTGTCCGGGGGTTGAATGGTTCTGTTGGCCTTGGATCTCTGCTTCGGTGGATTTTTGATGCGTTCTTGGATGGATCTTTGAGTGTAAGACCGGTTCTCTCAACGGCACACTCTTCGGAGCGCTCTAGATCCTTCTCAATGCGTGTTGGCGTTTTCCGCGGCGGATGATTCTTGGCCTCGGCGTAGTGGAATTGTCGGATGCTGGTGAAGCCCACCTTCCTCCTGGTGGATGTGTTCCTGCTTCTTCTCCGGTGGACGGGCTGATGGTGGCGTCTGGTCGGCGACTCTTCTGTTGCTGGCGGTGAATCAGTAGTCGGACCGGCGCGTCTCACCGGCGACTTGGATGCGCGTCTCGAGGCGACAGTTTGTCCGTGGTGTCAGGGTGTGGTGGTGCAGCCCGAGGTGACAGAGCGGCGTGCGGTTGCGTGATGGACTCGTGGACCGAGGGGGGACACGTGGTCACCATGGCATTTGATTTTGTTTTTGGTTTTCCCGCTTTAATCTCGCGATTTTTGTTGAAATGATGATGTGGTTTTCCGGTTCTCCTCAAACCGGCTTGTAGGGGAACCGGCTACCCTCAAACCGGCTTTTTGAAAATCAAAAAAAAAATGATTGTCAGCAAAGGGATATGAATATATACCCTACTAATATGAGTATGTATAATACTTTGTATATAATAATGAATATATTTTCATTCTATTATTGTTACTTTATAAATTATTTTGTATATAATAAAACATAAATAATATTTTTGGGTAATATTAAAATTCAATTAAAGAATTTATTTTGATGAATTAATGAATTTTGTAAATAAATAATATTTTAATAAAATATTATTACCAAATATTTTTTATTAAATATAAATGATCATATAATTTTTATGAAGTCAAATGTAATTTTTATAAGGGTTCAAAAACTGGTATTGTCAAGAAAATATTACATTTATCAATAAATGATGATTATTATTTTTAATTGAAAATGAAAATATTTTGAAAATTATTTTTATAGAATGAATATTATTTTTGGAATCATAATTTCCAAATTATACAATAGTTAATTTTTCATAGTTTTCTGAGACAGTCAAATTATTAGGTTAAAATTAAATACCATATAAATATACTTTGTGCATTATGACATCATAATAACACAAGAATGTTGTAATAAATAATATAAATGGGATCTAGGATCAAATATATGTTTTCCATTTAAAATAACGAGACTATATTTTTATTTGGTTAATTTTATAAAGCCTTTATAGATCCCCCAAAACCATTATTATATTTTAAGGTTTTAAAATCATTTCTTTCAGGTTATGACTCATTTTCACATAATAAATTGTATTATTTTATTAAGTTCGGAACTTGGACATGTAAAATAATAATAACCATTCCCATTTTCTAGAAACCATTGAAAACCCCATGGTATGGATTTTTGGTTTTGGTTATTTTATTCTTTATAGTCCAAAACCCATGTTTGAGAAATGATAAAAAAAATTACATACTCCTTCCCTATATATACCCACTCAGTACCCCATTATCCTCACTCAAAATAATTATATGATGTCCTTACTCATACCTCACCTCTATAGATTCCTCCCATGGGGCCCCATTCTCTCAAGAATCTCCTCCCAATCATTTGGAGTCACAAACTCAAATAAGGGATCTTCACTTTATCTTCTTTATTCATGTTTATTTATTACATAATGCCATATATTTCTAATTCCAAATGGTGGATTGTATATTTCCATTTTCCAATTACTTCCCACTTTATGTCCAAATTATTAGAGACCAATTTCTCTCACATCAACCCATTTTATGAATTTTTATTTGACGTTGTAATGATGCTTAAATTTCACCACAATTTTTAATGACAAAAAATTATTTAGTGAATATCATACTCATTTTCCTATAAAGTGTGTTCACATTTATACACTTTTACTTCTTTGAATTGGGACTTACGTGTATTTATTTCAAACTCCTTGATCGTGGAATAAAATATGATGATGAATGAATCCATGTTGTATGATCTAAATAGAATACTTAAGCATGAGAATAAAATGAATGTTGCAGGTGCACCCGTAATTATATAGAGATTGAATGAATTGGGTAAAGTTTAGTCTTATGGGACTTCATGTTGGGATAAGGAGTGAACTTAATTCCTTTATAGGGATTTTTCCATCATGATTTCTTGGAAGTTATCTATGACCATTTTTTATGATGTAGTGTTTTAAGTTATTTCCATATTTCCCATGTTATGATTATCATGTTATATAATACCTCGTTATTCATGTTTATAATTATAACACATTTATTCCCCATTTACATTCCTATTTTCTAACATGTATCACCTTTTTCCATGTTTATTCCCTCACATGTATTTATAGCTCACCCCTTTATTATGTATGTCCCCAGGTTTCCTGTGCAATTTTGAAATCCATGTAATTTTAGTACCATGTTAATGATGTTTTAAATAATTTTTTTGTATACCATGTAAAAGATATTATTATATGTACCAAACTCCTAAATACTCTAGACATATCGATCTTCTAGGTTGAATTATATGTACTTTTATGTAATAAATCATTAATTATTGTGTAATAAATAACAAAATTATTATACAATACCTGCAAACATCTCATCCAAACTTTCCTTCATTCATCCGATAACCCTCCCTTTAGTAAGAAATTCAACCAAGGAATCCCTTTGGTACAGACTAAGAGGAGTTACCCAAAGAAGAGGTAACATCCTTCCACAAGCTATTTTATTTTATTTTCATTCTCCACCCTCTCAATTATTATTATTCAATTCTTATATAATAAAATAAGTATTCTAAATATAATAAGATTTTATTTTTATAAGTTATCTATATAAACCTATACACAATTCCATCATATGGGTAATGAACTTACCATTTGTGTGTATAGTATACTACCACCCTGTGAAATGATGTCATTCCTTTTTTCCTTTAACGGCTCTTATTATTAGAAAGTATGATGGACATAATGTTTTTATATGATATAAAATATATTTAGGATGTCATTAGGTTTCTATAATTATAAATTATAACATATTTTCATGCTTACCATTTTGTGTAAATATGATAACTTTGTTTGTGGATGTTTGGACTACCGCCTACTCAAAGTGATGTGATTCATTCACACTTTACATAGAATCTATTAAGGATGGGTTTTGTAAACTTATGAGATATATATATGAAATAATAATTCTACTATAATGATTATATATATATATATATCATTTTCTTTCTTTCTTTCAATATGAAAATAAAATGGAAACATTATGCATGCATACGTACAGGATACTATCTCCATCAACGGTGTATTCCATTTTATATTTTTATATTTTATATATTATTATAAATATTTTTATAATGAATATATATGATATTTAAATAATTTTTTTACATTTTTTAAATAAGTAAATAATTATCTATATAAGAGGATCATGAATAACAAGTTAAAACATAAATGAAAAACAAAGATGATATTACCTGAAACATAACATTAAGATGAAATTGATAATAAACTAGTAATATAAATTCATAATAAAATCATATATGATATTATATATAAAATTATTTTTCATTTTTAGATGTATTATAAACTTATAATTATTAAACATGATTTTTAATGTGTAAAAATAAATTCAAGACGTAAGGTATGGGTTTTATCATCTCTCTATTATTCCTATGAGATATATGCTATATTCACCACTTATTATTTTTGAGTTGTGTATATACTACCTTATGAAATATTATATCATAAAATTACTTTATTTTAGTATATTAAATTTTTTAATTTATTTTATTCTTTGAAGGATATCATGATTCAAAAGTTACTCTAGTAGTAAAGAGATTTTCTAGTCTCGCTTTTATTTCTGCGAGGCTAATGTCTTCTTCACCATTCGTTTATATTGTGTGGTGTATATACTTCACATTAATGTATTATATTATTATAATTATTTTTATTTTTATTTATATATACATTTTTTATCTCTCTTTCATTTTTTTATGGATCAAAATTTTCCAATTTGGTAAAGTAATTTTGTCTTAATTTTAATTCTTTGAGACACATGTTATGTTATGCACCTATATTATTCTACAAGGTGTATATACATTCGTATGACATGTTATATCATGAATATATTTATTTTCATTTTATTTTATATGTAATTTAATGTTAATATTTCATGGGTATTATGATTCAATATTACCAAAGTAGTAACAATTTGTTTTTACAATCTCATATTATTTTGGGATTAGTTATTATTATGCTTCCAATGATGAAATATCTAGATCAATATCTCAAAAAAATCATAAATTTTCTTATTCTATAGTTATTTATTATATATTAATGTAATGATACCATTTTTCACCCTTTTTTACATAATATAATTAATAAAAAAACAATAAAATCATATTTATGTTTGTTTTTGATCAGAAATATGTGTTTTTCCAAAACCATGTTTTCTAAAAATGTTTTTTCAAAAAAGTTTTTAAATGATATTTTAATTTTATTCTCAAATAAAATGATTTAAATTATTTTCAAATCTTACTTTACATGTTTTAAAGTTTGTTTTCTAAAAAAAAGTTTTCAAAATGTTTTCATGCTTCTTTTGTAAGTTGTAAGGTTATTTTCAAAGAAAAAGGTTTTCAAAATGTTTTTAATCTTCCTTAATAAGTTACAAGTTTATTTTAAAAGAAAATGTATTTTAAAATATTTTCAAGCTTTCTTTATATATTTCAAAGAGTTTTCAAATAAAAAGGTTTTCAAAATGATTTAAAGATTTACTTATATGTTTTTAAACCCATTTTCAATGAAAAAGGTTCTAAAACTGATTTATTCTTTAAAAATGAATATTTAAAATAGAAAAATATATTTGTATTAAGAAATTTTTTAAATTAAATTTCAAATAATTAATTATAAGAAAAGGATTTTTTATGAAAGGTGTTTTTAAAGAAAGGTTATTTTCTTTAAGAGATGTTCCAAGTGATCATTCAAAATACTTATCCATCTAAGATGAAATCATTTTAAATATTTTATTATTCACTGTGGATATTATCCAAGGATGCTATTATTATTATTTCTTTTAATGGTGTATTTTTAGGATGAAAAGTTGTTTATGAAACCCATTACTCTACCATGGGGTTTATTCTTTTCAAACTAGCTTATTTCTATAGGTTATGTTTTGATGAAATGATTATTAAACATGTATATTTTCCATAGGATATGATATGATGACATGTTTATGACACTCATTTCTTTTCATGGGTTATGACATGATGTTTATGAAACCCATCTTTTTTTATGGGTCATGATATGATGAAAGTTTTATTATTTTGTGGCACATATATGTATGATTTTATTATGTGATGGGTGGTACCTATATCTATCTCCAATTCATTGCATAGATATTTATATATTTCATGAGATAGACATGGCTATAATGAGGGGATAACTCAATTCAGTATGACAGGGTTGAAACAAGGAGTGAAATCAGTTCAGTAATATAGGGATAGAATGATGAGTGAGCTCGGTTCAGTAATATAGTGATAGAATGATGAGTGAACTTGGTTCAGTAATATATGGATTAAATGTGGAGTGATATCAGTTCAGTGATATAGGGTTGGAACTAGGGGTGTCTATGGGTCAGTTCAGGTTGGGTTTAAAGAATTTTTGGAACTGACTCAACCAAAAATAGGTCAGGTTGGGTCATAGTCTTTTTTTGGACCCTACCCGACCAAACCTGTATCACATCAGGTTGGGTTTATCGGGTCGATGAGTCGACCAGGTTATGTAAAAAAAATACACCCCAGATTATTATCCCACCAAATGCCTCCTTCACATTCTCCTCCTCACGGATTGATCTCTTCTTCACTTAATAGCCATTTAGGGTTAGAGATGGGTGATCTCCTTCATCCTATACTGATCGTGATCTCGTTCATCAACGCGCTTGGTCAGTCCAGATCTCTTCCTGAAAATTTTATTTTGATCTCAGGCCTACACCCATGACATTTTGATCTTAGGTCATTTCCCTTGTTCTATATCAGTGCTGGTTTGGTCGGATTTATTGAGGTGGAGGTGCGCATAGGAAAATCTACTCCGTTAAGGTGGCACTATATTTTTTTCCTTCAGTGACCTCGGGTGGATGTCGACATTTTATTCCAGATTTCATTCAACCAGTGACACAGGGCAATAGTGCTCAATTCATAGGCTTCAGTGCTTTGTCTTTATCACCACGCTAGGAGGACCTCAGTGATGAATGAATCGACCCCAAAATGAGGAATTTGGTGGTGGGATCGGTTGTGGGATGCCTATTTTTTCATCTGTAGGTTTTCTACGGTGGATATGGGGTCATGGATAGAGGTCATGGTAGAGATGGAGGTGAAAGTAAAGACAGTGTGCGGGTCTGCGGTGGTTTCACTATGCGGTGGAGGTAGTAGAGGAGGAAATGCATGGAATGGAGGATTAAGGAAGGGGATGAAATGGGAGTGGTGATGACAACAGATAGTGAATAGAGGTAGCGTGTAGGTCCACGAGATGTGAAAGGGTAGTGATGGGTTGGCTGGGTCGGGTTGGGTAATTTTTCTCCCAACCTGTGACCTGACCCAACCCAGTCACGGGTCAACCCGAAACGACCCAACCATTGAATATGAAATCTTTAACCCAACCCCACCAAACCCAACCCGCTCGGTTCGGGTTGGGTCGGTCAGGTTGAGCTGGGTCTGGACACCCCTAGATGGAACGAGGAGTGAACACAGTTATGTAATAAAGTTCTAGAACAAGATTTGAACCAGATTCAATAATACAGGGTTAGAATGGGAGGTGAAACCGATTTAGTAATACAGGCTGGAATGAGAAGTGAACCCAGTTTAGTAAAATAATTTTTCCACTAATATGGTCTTGGGAGTGAACCATAAAGAGTAATATGGTTTTGGGAGTGAACATATTCCACTAATATAGCCTTGGAATTAATTCTTTACTACTGTGGAAATTTTTTTATACGTTTATGTGTCTACCAAAATTACATGTCTTATGGTATTATTATTATCCCATGGATTATTCTCTTGATTACCTTATGATTCATGTCTTATTAACTGTCAATATTTATAACATGAATCTTTATTATGATATATTATATATAGGGTATGATCATATAATTATAAGATCATGTTCTCATACCCTTATTCTCATGTTCTGGTTACATATCTCACTTTTTTAACCTTATAGAGAATCTAAACTCATCCCTTTATTGTTTTTCCATTCCCTAGGTTATAAAAAATGGATTTTAGTAGGATTACTAAAGTATAATATCTTTAAGAGAGATATTGAAGATCTTTCACCAAGTTAGAAGATTATGTTTCCATGTTTCTAAAGACACTATATTATTATGGTCCCCCGAAATGTATTTTTTTAATGTGATGAATATTCATATAAAATATTATAATATCCATGTATGTTAAGAATGTGTTTCTATAGTTGGTATCAAATAAATGATTTAGTCAACCTTTGTAAGATATGATGAGAAAACATTAGTGATATCCCTAGGGGTGTTTCTAAGGATATTTATAGGTATTTTCTCTAAGGATAAGCCTATGGTGTCATAGATTTAAAAGTAGGTTTCATGATTTAGGAATACTATAAGTAATTTTTCATGATTATGTGTTTTTATTATATGATAAGGGTTTCTCACACTATGTTTTTGGGTCATAGTCAATAGCGGTAACTAGAAGAAACTTGGTTAACATTGATTGTTTCAGATTTATAATGTATGGGTATTATAAAAATTAATTTCATGAGTGTAGATCCCATTAAGTGAATTAGGAAGGTGGTATGAGTATTGGTTATAGTGCTAAAGATAATGAGACTAAAAAACAACATGTGAAAGGTATACGATGTTTGAACAATATTGTTTACATTAAACATAAGACGCATGATTTAGTTTAGGTTGAGGAACCTTAAGAGGATTCATATTTCATATTATTGGTCATGGTTTGTTAAGGAATAAGATGATAAAGACTAAGTAATGGTTTAAGAATAATTTTGTATGATTGAATTGTATATTTTTTGGAATTCAAATACTATGTTATATTAATGATGAAATATATAAGTATTTTTAGTATAATTTTTTCCTTAAGTATTTAAATGGATATATCGAATGGTTTTGAAGAATTAAGAAATTTATTTAATGGAAAGGTGATATTTATGTGAATTAAAGATTAAGGGAAATATAACCCTTAATATGTTCCTAATGTTGAGATAATGATTATTGGCTAAAGATATTTTAGATATGAATAAGTAAATTGAACTTTATTAAATAACTTGTAAATAATTAAGGATTTTTTGATAAAATGGTTTATGATGTCATGGATGTAGTTTACATCATTTTTGGATTTAAGTAATATATCGAATAAACTTTAGAATAAGGATACTTGTATGTTTTCAATAAATATTTATGGAACTTCATGTTATTACCATGATTCAATAGAATACATGATGATGGTATTCACATATATGGTATGTGAAAAACAAGAGATATGTTATGATATTCTAGGGATTAATGATAATAAATTTTTGATAAATTTAGTGACCTTATTTCTAATGTTTTGGAATTTCAAATTTTGGAAGGGTTATAAGGTTAACAATTTGTGGAATGGATTATGTTAAACATAGAATGGTGTTTTATAAATTTTAGTACTATATTTCCATATGAAATTTTATCCATATTTGATAACATGTGCTAACCTTTTTTATATGATGATTACAAAAGACATATGGAAAGATATATCATTCTACCTCATGAACTATTAGTACTTCATGAATGAAAAAATCACCTTTATTTCTTAGAGTAAGAGATGAAGAGGAAATCAAATAAGACATAACCACAGGGTGATATTTTTCATATGAAAAGGAATAAAATCATGTATGTATATTTCTATAATCACTTAGATAGTAATAGGATTCCAAAACTCTTTTAAAAAGGATATTGAAAATGATTTATCCTAATACCTTCATTTTTTTTGAACTGATGGTCTTATAAATCCCCATAGAATTATGGTTTTTAGGACCATAAATTTTCATTGATCCTTAACTTGATGGGGATCAATGATATTTATCACTCAATATGATTGAGTACCCTTTCCATTAATTTCCAATCTTCTCTCCCAACCTATGTTCTAATACATGGAATCCTAAGTACGATTTACTTTTGGTAACCATTATGTTTCCAATGTTCCCTTTTTAAAGAATGTTTTAATATTCATTTTTTAAGATGTGGGCTTCTATGAAATGATATTTAATGTATTAATACATTGATAACCCATAATAATTTTAATCAAGGAATTCATTTTAAGGGGGTAATAATGTAACACCTTGAGATTTTATGATATTTTTTCGAAGTAATTTAATATTTTTGATTTTCTACATTTCACGTAAAACTGAATATAGATTATGTTATATGAAATAACTATGCTTGGATTTCATTTCATGAAACACAATTTTATGATTTCACAACATGAATAAATACTATTACCTTTGTGGTAAATAAATTACAATGTTTGGTTTGTGTTAGAGACAATGCTGAGTTTCTTTGATAGCTTGTGTTGCACTCAAGGACATGTTTTACTGAACTAAAATATACCGTAAATATTGTTATTAACATATTATTATTGTTACCATCAGAAATTGGAATAGAAGTTACAAATAATTTTAAAAAAATTGGGAAAATATGATTTAAAAATTTATAAAAAATGAATCATTTATTTATCAGTTAATTAGAAATGATGGTTAGAAGTATTTGAAAATAAATAAACTCCTTTTCTAAGAAAACTATTACTCAATGTACAAACACACTTGTATATCAATAAATAAAATAAAAAACATTTGATTAATTTTTTCAATAAAATTTATATATTATATATTCAATAAATATTTTTATACTAATCTAATAGCTTTAATAGCTACAAGATAAAAATAAATCTAATTTTATGAATAAAAATATGTAATTTTTCTAAAATGTAATTTTGCCACCTTTTAATGGAGAAACCATTTTAAATATAATTTTTTATATTTTATAATTTTTATTTGACAAAATAAAATTCATTTATGAAAAATTAATATTAAAATTTACATTGGGTGAATTTTTGGTATTTTTCTGAGAAGTTTTATTTTTTGATGAATAGTGAAAACACTAAATTTTAATTAAAAACTACATTTTCATATAATTTAATTATATAGTTAAATTATATTTTTAATTGGTTTTAAAGTTAATTTAGATAAATTTTAAATAAATTAATCTAATTAAGTTTATTGGAACAAATTCCACATTTAAATCGGATATAAAAGCATTGTGAACTTTTAAACATTTTTGCTTAAAAAACTCGATGTCGCCACACGTCTACAGGATTAATTTTAAATTAATTTCTTACACTTATATTATTTTAATTTGTAAAAATTTAATCCATATTTGGAAGAAAAATAATTTATAATTTATAATTTATAATATGTTTTACTTATTTTTTACCAAAACTAATAGTGAAAGTAATTAAAATTAATTTTAGTGATTAAGGTAAAAATAATATTACTTAGTGGTTAAACATTAATTTAAGGAGACAAATAACCTATAAACATGTCCAGAATCCATTTTATAGAAATATTTCGACAGATTACCATATTTTCTCAAAAATATAAAATTATTTTAGGCACATGATGTATGTTATACCTCTCAATAGTGTTTATGTTTTTATATTTACAAGAATGTGACTCCTCGTCCTCTATAAAAGGGAACTCACACCCCCACCCCCCCCCCCCACACACACACACACTTATTCACACCTATAAATACCTTTTTATCATCCAATTACTGCCAAAATATCCTCCAAACATACCTCCCTTACTCATATAATCCCCCCTTTGGTCATAAATACAAACAAAGAATCCCTTTGGTACAAACCAAGAGGAGTTACCCAAAGAAGAGGAAGCATCCTTCCACAAGCTCTTTTGTTTTATTTTAATTTGATGCACCCTAAATTATTCTTATTACATTATTATATAATAATATAATTATACTAAATATATTAATATTTTTTAATTCTAATGGTTCAACCTACACCTACACACACTACCATCAAATGGGTAGTAAACATATTGTTCGTATGTACGATGGAATATCACCTCACAAAATGATGCCCTTCATTTTTCCTTTATATTATCTCATTTTTGATAATTATGATGGAAATAATATATTATATATATTATTTTTTTTATGTAATTATTACTCTATAATTATAAAATAATATATACCATCATGGTTTCCATTTTTTTTGTAAATATGATAAATTTGTTTGTAGACAGCTCGCTACTGCCTCCTCAAAACGATGTGATTTTCTCACATATTACATGGAATGCATTAAGTATGGGTTTTGTAAAATTATATGATATATATGAAATATTAATTCTAGTTTAATTATAATAAATATATATATACATATATGTTATTTAATTTCTTTCTTTCAATATGAAAATAAAACAGAAAAAATGTTTATGTATATGTACGACCTACCATATCCATGAACGTTGTATTCCATTTCATATTTATATATTTTACAGATTATTGTAAATATTTATATACTAATTATATATGATATTTAAATCATATTTTACATTTTTTAAATAATTATATAATTATCTAAGTAATAGGATCGTGAATAACAATTCAAAAAATATATGAAAACATAGAGGATATTACCCAAAACATAACTTTAACATGAAATTGTAAATAAACGGGTAATATAGTGTCATAATGAAATCATATATGTTATTATATACAATAATATAGGGTTTTTTATATTTTTAATATACTTATATTTATTATACAAGAGGTTTGAACATGTATGAATAAAGTCAAGATGTAAGGTAAGGGTTTTCTAATCTCACTTTTATTCATGTGAGATATATGGTATATTAACCACTTAATATTGTTTAGTGGTGTATATACTACATTATGAAATTTTATATCATTAATTTACTTTATTTAATGATACTAATTATTTAAATTTATTTTATTATTTCAAATATTTCCTGATTCATAAGTTACTCGAGTATTAAGGGTATTTTCTAGTCTCACTTTTATTTCTGCGAGACTTATGTATTCTTTACCACTCATTTTCTTTATATGGTGTATATACTATTGATGATTGTATTAAATTATTATCATCCTTAAAATTATTTTTATTTACATATCTATTTTATTATCTATCTTTTATGGGGTTTATGGTTCAAAAGTTTCCAAATCAGTAAAGTAAATTTATCTCATTTTTCCTTCTTTGAGACACATTCCATGTTATGTACCTATATTCTTATATGAGGTGTATATAATACTCTATAAAATTTTATATCATGAATTTATTTATTTACATGATATTTCATTCTTCATGTAATGTTAATATTTTATGGGGATTGTCATTCAATATTACCAAGGTGTTAAAAGTTTATTATTATAATCTCATCATCTGTCGTGATTGGTTATGATTATGATTATATTGATGAAATAGTTCAATCCATTTATCAATAACACTCATGAATATTCTTCTCCTATGGTTATTCATGATAACTTCAAGTAATTGTACCAATTTTACACTATTTTGTAATTATGATAAATAATAATTTTTTTAAAGAAAATCATATTTTATTTTACTTTTCATTAGGAAATTTATGTTCTTCCAAAACCATTTTTTCTAAAAATGTCTTCAAAAATGGTTTAAAATTATAATTTATCATTATTTTCAAAGAATATAATTTTGACGATTTTCAAATCTTCCATTATATGTATTCAAAGTTATTATCAATGAAATGTTTTTCAAATTGTTTTCAAGATTCTCTTATAAGTTTCAAGGGTATTTTTAAAGAATAATGTTTTCAAAATGTTTTAAACCTTCCTTTATAAGTTTTGAAAGTCATTGATAAAGAAAAGTTTCTCAAAATATTTTCAATATTACTTTATATGTTTCAAGGTTATTTTAAAATAAAAATGTTTTAAAAAAATTACGTATTCTTTATAAGTATTCAAAATATTTTTAAAGAAAATGATTTCAAAATGTTTTCAAGATTTCATTATAATTTTTTACATCCATTTTAAAAGAAAAAAAATTCAAAAAAAATATTATTTAAAAAAAATCATTTTTAAAATATTAAATGAAATTTTACTCGATAAATGTTTTAAATGAAATTTCAAATAATTATTTATAAGAAAAATATTTTTTTATGAAAGGTATTTTCAATGAAATTTTATTTTTTGTAACAAATGTTACAAGTAATTGTTTGAAATCCTTATCCATCTAAAATGACATCCTTTGAAAAAGTTTGTGATTTAATGAGAATATGATCCAATGAAAACATTTTATTATTTATTTGAATGGATTATGTTTAGGATGACAAGTTTTTTATGAAACTTGTTCCTCTAATACTAGCTATATGATTTCAAAACCCAATTCTTTTTACAGGTTATTCTTTTATAAAATGATTATGAAAAGTAACTATTTTCCATAGATTATGATATGATGACATTTTTATGATACTCATTTCATTTAATGGGTTATGATATGATGTTTAGAAAACCCATATCTTTTTTTGGGTCATGATATGATGAATGTTTTATTATCTTGAGGAACTTGTATGTATGATTTTATTATCTGATGGGTGGGACCAATATCTCCCTCCAATGAATTGGAATAAGAATTATATATCTCATGAGATATATGTGGCTAGAATGAGGTGTTAACTCAGTTTAGTATGATAGGTATGGAACGAGGAGTGAACCCAGTTCAGTAATAAAGGACTGGAATGAGGAGTGAACTTGGTTCAATAATACGATGTTTGAAATAGGAGTGAACTCAATTCAGTAATACAAGGCTAGAATAAGGAGTGAACTCAGTTTAGTTATATATGATTGGATTAAGGAGTGATCTTGGTTTTGTAATACAAGGTTAGAATGGGATGTGAACCTAGTTCATTAATATAGTGTTGGAACCAGAGGTTAACCTAGATTAGTAATACAAGGCTGGAATGAGAAGCGAACCAAGTTTAGTAATGTACTTTTTCTAGGAAATTACGATCAAGTGCAGAACACTTTCAGACATAAGCTAAGTGGTGTCTCGTCTCACATTTTTTTCTATGAGATTTCTATTATTCGCCACTTATTTCTTGTATGTGGTGTATGTATACTAAAATTTGATATATAATATCATGAATATATTTATATTTATGTTATTACATTATTAATTTTATGATTATTAATTTTTTATCATACGATTCGATTGATTACAATTTGGCAAGGGACTTCGTCCCAATTTAAATTTCTTTGAGACTTACTAGGTATCCTGTAGCAAATCATTATTATGTGGTGTATATACAATCCCTTTGCGATCATTTTTCTTTAAAATTATATTTCAATTAATTATCCATATTCTTGTATCATGTATATTATTATTGTTTTAGCTGTAAAGAATTTTACATACATTGTTTATTTTCAATGTTGTTTTAACTAGGGAAATATTGATGAATCTATATACTATACTAAATATGGATATTGATAAGTAATATTATTCTAAAATTAAATCTATGTTTGAAGATTTATTTGGACTTTCAATGACAGGTGAGGCCTGCTATATCCCCTCGATGCATTGACATGTCTCATGACACAAAACAGTTGGTGACAAATCCTTCATGTTTGTTTTCAAATAGAATCAGTCAAGTTTCTACTGACATGCTTAAACTGTCTTAAAGGTATAATGGATTGTGATATAGATACGTGATGTCCAATAACAAGTCATTTCATTTATTCATTAATCTATTATTATTATCAAGAGGATTTTCACTATGAAAAAATATGGGGATAAATTTTCATTCTCAATGTATTGATAGCATATGTTCTTTAGATTATTTACCTTTCTATAATGGATATGCCTTATTACCTTTACTTATATTATTATTATTTCATATATCCCTTATTGAGTATTTGAGCTCACTCTTATTATGTTTCCTTTACCCATGTTATGTATGTAACATCCTGACCTGGGTGCCACGCACAGTGCCCCGAGCCGATCGGTCACATGACCTCAGGCACACCTCCCCATATGCTAGAGGCTATCGACTAATAGTAAGGGTATATTAAGTCATTAATGGGGATAATATACCCTATTTTATTAGATTAAAACACTATTGGAAATGGATAAAAAATTTGGAAGCATATATAACCAAAACAAATGTCATAAGATAACCAAAACAGTAAGTACGATATTCAAATGAAAGGAAAAACATGTTATGCTAATATAAGTGTCAAAGTGCCTAAAAATGAAACTAAAAATAAAGACACTAATGACTCCCAAGAGGGAATCAAACCACATCTGGTTCCATTATCCATGCTCCATCCCCAGTTATAATTCTAATCCAGGGCCATGTCCCTTAACCTGTCATGCAACAGTAAAGACTATTTGGGTATCGATCAGGAAGCCCAAGTAGGGTGTGAGTACAACTCAGTAGGCCACCACCAATGGTGTCTAAAACAATTCTAGTTAAAAGGTAGTTTAAAAAGTTGTATAAATAAAATAATACAATACATAAATGAAAAATTATCACATTATCATTTATTCTTTATTTAGTCATATTAACTCCAGCATTCCCAGGGATACCCATACCTAAATACTAACTTCATCTCATACTAGAGCCTGAAGTGTTCCCTATTTAATATCATATCTTAATAATTGATTTGACTCATCCTAGAGCTCTAATTATTCAAAGATGACATTATATCTGAGTACCTAATTTGACTCATGTTGAAGTTCAAAGTATTATCATGTGAGTCCATATCTCGGAGTTCCATTATTACCATCTTTAAATTCACACATAAATTCCATAGTTACCAAAAACAAATTCACAAGTAATATGACCATGTTACCATTCTTACTTATCAATATAATGACCATGTTCCCATTCTTTTACTCATAAGTACAATGAACATGTTACCATTTATACTTCCCATTTTAATGACCATGTTCTCATTCATTTACTCATAAGTACAATGGCCATGTACCATTAATAATTCTCAATTAAATGACTATGTTCCCATTCCTTTACCCACATAATTAATTCATAATTAATTATCCACAAAAATTTCATTACTAATTAAAAAATTAACTAAATACATCAATATCCTTAATTAACTCCTCAATGAATTAAGCATGCAAACCCTATTAATTAATTCATAAATTGATTAATCAATAACACAATTCATATCCCATAATTAATTTTCTAGAATTTATTATCTCATTCTAAATCTTAACTTTTCATAATAAATTCCAAAATTAATTATCTAGATCATAATATCAAAATATTATAATTAATTCACAATTAATTATCTCAATTTATCCATTTAAATATGTCATAATTAATCCCCCTGATTAAATATCTAGATTACATTCCCAAAATTAAGTATCCAATAGGAAATCCACTTAGTCTCATGATTAATTCCTTAATTAATCATTTAGTTCAATAATGCTTTGATAAATAAATTGGTCAACCTAATTAAGCCAATTCAAGAATTCAATTTCTAAGGAATTCTATCAATTATACAATTTTTCATATACACATAAAATACATGACTATGGTAATTAGATTTTATACCACCTACCTCAATTCTTTGATAGAAATCCATTCAATGAAAATCCCCAAAATCTGAGAAACACAATGTTGTAGATCTATGTTCTAGATCTAAATCCATAAATCAAGATCGAGGATATGTAGATCTAATCAATCTAGATATCATTCTATAATCCTATATCTAGATCTCACCAAAAAGGGTTAGATTTAATGAAACAGAGGATAAATCCCACCAAATGATCAAGGAAATATAGAAGAAATATTAGGACAAGCATCAGGATGAGATCCACTTACCAGGATAAGAGCAGATCTTTGATTCGGGCTTTGAATCTTGAAGAACGGAGGTCGTATAGACTTGGAACCCCTTTAAAAAGATATGGAATTTCCCAAAAACGTTTAGTCCTGAGATAAGGTCGAATAGGATGTTTTTTGGGGGTTTGGGGTATTTTAAAATAAATTTTCAAGTAATTAAAAACCAAGCACACAGTTTCCTAGGAATGGGCACACCGTTAGGAAAACATGCACCAACTTTGTGGACCACACTGTCCAGGGTCACACAATTACCTGGGTTTGGGAACATGGTGTGTCAAACAATGAGAAAACCATGAATATCCCCTCTACCTAGGTTCACACGGTTAGCTGGTTTGGGCGCATTGTTCACTCTAACCATGTGCCAACAATGCACAATCCCCTTTTTCATATAATTTTCTTAAAACTCCACCCAAAGTCACCCAAAGTCATAATTCCAAAAAAATGAACATAAATAAAACAAAAATTACCTGAATTAGCTCCCAAGATAACTCCAAAAAAGGTTGGGATCTTAAAATCTCCCCACCTTATAATAGATCATCCTTGATCTATACTTCCATGCTTTTCTAAGATTCTGATCCATAAAGATCAGGCTATTGAGCATTCATGTATGCTTCCCTTTCCCATGTTTCCTCTTGCACATTCTCATGCTGCCATAACACATGAGCTATTGGCACAATATTTCCCCACAACACTTTCTCACTATAATCTAGTAGATGTATCATATTCTCCTTGAAGGATGAATCTATCTCAAGGTCAACCTCATCCACATTGATCAAATGAGAAGGGTCGGGGTGATACTGCCATAGTTTTTACACATGGAAGAAATCATTCATGGAACTCTATTTTTGTGGAATATCCAATCGGTATGCCACTGTCCAGATTCTATCCACTACATTAAACGATCCAACAAACTTGGGCACCAACTTGCCCTACCTCCGTATCCTGCGGTGACCCAGCCTAGGAGACACTCAAAGGAATAAAAAATCACCCTCTATAAACTCTAGGGGTCGTCTTTGTTTATCATCATATGAATTTTTCCTACTCTCAACCATAGAAATACAATTTTGAATCAACTTCACCTACTCTAATGTCTCATTCATGAGAATCAGTCCCAACAACTCTGACTCACCTGCTTCCATCCAGCATAGTGGTGATCTACATGTCCTACCATAAATAGCCTCTTATAGTTCCATATATATAGTTATATTATAACTATTATTATAGGTTAACTACACTAAATCAAAGTGATTCTTCCAAGACCCACTGAAGTCAAGAACACATGACCGCAACATATCCTCAAGCACCTATATAGTACACTCCAACTTCCCATCTATTTGTGGGTGGAAAGTTATAGTCAATAATACCTATATACCAAGCGCTTTCTGTAAGCCCTTATAGAATAATGAATCAAATCATTAATCATGATTTGAAACTATAGTTGATGGAACCCCATGCAAACAAACAATCTCCTGAACATACAGTTCTCCCAACTGCTCTATTGTAAAGGTTTCCCTTATAGGAAAGAAATGAGCTACCTTTTTCAATAAATCCACGATGACCCAAATAGTTCCATTATTTCTTAGCGTATTTGGAATACCTACCACAAAGTCCATTGTCATGTCATCCCACTTCCATTCCAGAATAGGTAATGGCTAAAGTAAACCTCTAGGTTTTTGATGCTCTGCCTTTACCTGTTGACAGGTGAAGTATCTTTTCACAAACCCAACTATCTCTTTTTTCATGCCCGACCACAAAAATTAACATCATAGGTCATAGTACATTTTGGTTACAACTGGATTCACCACCCACTTATAGGCATAAAATTCTCGCATAAGCTCCTCTCGTATACTCATAGGTATAATAACTCAATTCTTAACATAGATGGTCTTATACTCATCTATCAACCAGTCTAAAGGTGTATCCATGCCCTCAAAGTTATCCCTCAAGGATAAGCACTCTGTATCCTTATAATGTCTATCCCAGATCCATCTCAAAAACCTTTAATCCACTGCAACTAAAACCAGAGTCATCTTCTCTTGACTCTCCTCAACCACCGCATGCATTTCATCCAGCATAGTCATTATCTTCCACGTTGCACTCGACTCCTAAATCACTTGAGTCTGAGTTTTCCTAACCAAGGAATTAGCTATACTAATTCATTTCTCATACATATATTCCTGTTCAAAATAAAATGACTGCATATATTCTAACCATCTCTGCTGCCGAAGATTCAAATCACACTGTGAAAATATATACTTAAAACTCTTGTAATCTATAAAAACTCTAAAATTTTCTCCCAAAATGTAGTGCTATCAACACTTAATATCATAAAACACTACTTCCAACTTGAGTTCTTGCGTAGGGTAGTTCTGTTCATGTGGTCTCAATTGCCGAGACCCATACACCATGACTCGATCTCCTTACATCAGTATAGATCTGAGTCTGATCCCAGAAGCATCACAATAAACCATGTACTCCTCACTTGACTCAGGTAGGATCATAATTGGTTCCATTGTCAAACAATTTTTCAACTTCTAAAAAGCATTCTCACATGATTCTATCCACTAAAACTTTATCCCCTTCTTGGTTAAGTCCGAATGTGGCACTTCCAAATTGGAAAAGTCTTGGATTAATCTCCTGTAATATCAAGATAGTCCCAAAAATATTTGGATATCAAAAAAAATCTAGGGATTCTCCCCAGAAACCACTTCTTGAACCTTATTCGGGTCCAATACCACACCTTCCTCCAAGATGATGTGCCCCGAGAAGCGTACCTTATCAATCCAAAACTGACACTTAGATAGATTGGTGTATAGCTGATTATCTCTCAATGTACTCCGGATGATGTCAAGATTTTGGGCATGATCGTCATGAGTCTTGGAGTACACCAAGATATCATCAACAAATACTACAAAAAACCAATATACATATGGGTGAAATATTCTATTCATCAAATCTATAAACACTAATAGATCATTTGTCATCCCAAAAGGCATTACTATAAACTCATAAAGTCTATACCTACTCTTAAAAGCAGTCCTTGATATATCAGAAGTCTGTACTCTCAACTGATGATACCCTAATCTCAAATCAATATTTTATAACACACAATCCCCCTTTAACTAATCAAAAAATTCATCAATACTTGGAAGAGGATATTGGTTTTTGATAGTTATCTTATTCAACTTTCGATAATCAACACACTTATATAAACTCCCATTAGCATTTTTTGCAAACAAAACAGGTGATCCCCAAGGTGAAATACTTGTACGGATAAATCCTTTATCCTTAAACTCCTCTAACTGAGTCTTGAGATATTGAATCTTAGTCGGTATCATTCTGTATGGTGTAATTGATACTAGCTTCACCTTCGGCATGAGTTCAATAGTGAATTCTACATCTCTCTAAGGTGGTACCCCAGAGAAGTCTTTAGAAAAGACATCCTGAAATAGTTCTACTATAGGTGGAAGGGAATCTTACCTAACACCCCCATAATCCATCAATAGACTTAAAACTTGGGCTATGAGATCTCTTAGTTGCTGAGTAATTGTCCCTTCTTGGTCTGCCTAAATATCCCACTCTCCACGGTGAATGTACGAGTCAACCTTAAGAGATGTAAACGTAACTCTCCTGTAGTAAAAGTCAATGTGGGCTTGGTATATGAATATCCAGTCCATACAGATAATTAATTCAAATCCTAACATATCAAGAATATAGATATCCCATAGAAAATGATACTCCTCAATCTCGAGAAAATATCCTCTTCACAAATAGATGTCTCTAGTTAGTAATCCCAATGGTGTATATATTGTCAATGTCCTACTCACAAAATCCACTTCCAGGATCAAAATGTTAACAATTTTCATAGATATGAGTTAATAAAATGCACCAGTATCAAATAAGGCACTATTTAAAGTAGAAGCTACTAGAATAGTACCTCTCACTATCGATGGCCCAATCTCGCTCTCCACAAGAGTAGGTTGCACTGCATGTAACTATCCTTCCCCTCTTCCCTGTGATGTTGTATTATTCCCATAAGTAGCACCACTCTAATGATAAGGAAACTCTAGACATGTATAAGCACATACACTACCTCTTTCTCCTCATCTTGTATAACTCTAGCTACCAAACCGATATGGTTTAGAAGACCCCCTTCCCACACTCTGACTCTACCCAACTGCTCCCTCAGCACCAGTATGTCGCTGCGACCTGTATAACTTCTATAGTTTTCCCATATTGCCGCAAGAATGACACTCTACTAGTGGTTGGGGATATTGTTGATGATAGTGTCACATCCCAAAACATTGATGATATATCACCCTAGTAAGTTCATGTCCAACCGACACTCCTGTTTCAGTACTCTACTTCCCACTACCCTGGCTAAAGTTGTCATAACAACACTCCCTAATCTCAGAAGTCGCACCTCCTAATCACCCAATGAAAACTACCTATCTAGTACTAGAATCCTCCCTTAGGTTACCTTAAGCTATGAGAGCCTAATCCAAAACTTTATCAAACTTATTTAATCAGAAAATATTTACTTGGGACTTAATCTCACACTTAAGTCCATCCTAAATGAATTTCTCCATAGCTACCTCATCTCTTGCTAACACTGGAGAAAAGCATTAAATATATTTTTAGCGTCTACCATAATCCATCACGAACATACTCCCATGGGTTATATGCATAAATTTTGTATCTTTCTCTATTCGTAGTGTCTCTAGATAAATGTTCTCCAAGAACCTCTCTAAGAAATTGCTCTGTAACATACTGTTAGTTTCCCCATTTCATGCCTGAATGTCCCACTAACATTTCAATAATCCTTGTGTCATGTAAGAAGCTATATTGACCCTATTCTCAGTCAGAGACTCCAAATGGTAAAGTATTTTCACAATGTACTTAACCCAGAATTCATCTCCCTCAAGCCCACCCTCTCTAGTAAAAGTCGGAGGGTGATGAAACTAAAACTCTCTTATCAACTCAGACATTCTTTTCACAACCCTCCATGGGTCTATTTCCATGAATTTCATGAAATGAGAAATGTTAACTCAGAACTTTTCCCCTCTATCTTCATCTAGAACCATCGGTGCCTCATGTTCCCTGACTGGAATACCATACCCCTCAGTCGTCCCCTTAACAAGCGTTGTGGAGGCATATTCTCTCAATGCCAAACATAGGACTTAGTTCTCATAACACAAACTTTAAACATTTACATAAGAGGAATAATCACAATATGTTGCAAAATGTCTTTTCCCCACATCTTACTATATGGTCATAACTGAGGTGTTATCACTACCCTTAACCATCATACTCCTAAGTTTTGGTTAACAAGGGTAAACACACTATCATAAACAAGTTTCTCATTTAGACACCCAATTATTCTCATTTTTCATCATTTTACAATCTTTATTAATTCATTTTAGGAACCATTCTTCATTTTAATCTCATAAACATGGAAAATAGTTCAATTTCGCAGCTTACCCATAACCTATTTTTCCATGCATGCCTAAAATGATGCATGTCACAATAACCTTGAGTTCCTATAATGATGCATATATGATCAACTCTTGTTCCATTCAGGGCCATGAATAAATACTCAAAAATTATTAGAAACAATAATCACATAACACCACAAGTGTGTCACCCAAGGTGATATAATATTCAACTATAACAAAAAAACAACAATAATAACAATCCCACCATGAGAACATGGGTTTTCCCTCATACATGGGTTTGTGACTCCCATGAATGAGCTCATTACCAAGCCCCAACTCTTCCTAGTATCTTATGTACCTTTCCCCAAATATTTAGACAAAAAAAAGAAGAAAGAAAATTGGTGCTCTGATGCCACTTTGTAACATCCTGACCCAGGTACCACACATAGTTCCCCAAGTCGGTCGGTCACATGACCTTATGTGCACCTCCCCGCATGCCAGAGGCTGATGACTAGTAGCGAGGTTTTGTTAATTCAGTATTGGGGAAACAATACTCTCTATTATCAGAGTAAAAAACCAATGAAAATAGATAAAAAATGTCAAAGAATGTATAACCAGAACAAATTTCATAATATAACCAAAATAGTAAGTACAATATTCAACTAAAAGTGAAAAAATGTTATGCGAATATAAGTGTCAAAGTTCCTAAAAATTCAATTGATAATAAATAAACTAATGAATTCTAACAGGGTCCTGAACAATGTCTGGTTCCCTCGTCCAAGCTCCATCTCTGATTATCATTGTAATCTAGGTATCTTTCCCTTACCGATTAGGCTGCCCGAGTAGGGTATGAGTACAACTCAGTAGGTCACCACCAATAATGTCTAAAACAATTCTAGTCCAAAGGTATTGTAATCATTTCTATAAAGAAATGAATATAATGCATAAATAAACAATTAACACATTATCATTTATTCTTTATTTAGTCTTATTACTCTAGGGTTCCTAGGGATACCCATACCTCAATACTGACTTCATCTCATACCGGATCCCGAAACATTCCCAAGGTAATATCATGTCTTAACACCTACTTCGACTCGTTCCTGATATCTAATTATTCAAAGGTGATATGATATCTCGATACCTGATTCTTATCATGCTGAAGTTTGAATTATTATCATGTGAGGTCATATCTCTGAGTTCCTTTATTAACATTCTTTAAATTCACACATAAATACCAAAGTTACCAATAACAAATTCATAAGTGATATTACCATGTTACTATTATTACTTCTCAATAGAATTTCCATGTTCACATTCTTTTACTCATAAGTACAATGACCATGTTAGCAATTATACTTCTCATTTAAATGACCATGTTCCCATTAATTTACTCATAAGTACAATGACCATGTTACCATTAATAATTCTCAATTTAATGGCCAAGTTCTTATTCCTTTACTTTCATAATTAATTCATAATTAATTACCCACATTAATTTCATTGCTAATTCAAAAATTAGCTAAATACATCAATATCGTTAATTAGCTCCCCAAGGAATTAAGCATGTTAACCCCATTAATTAATTCATCAATTAATTAATTAATAACACAATTCATATCCCATAATTAATTTTCTAGAATTAATTATCTCATTCTAAATCTCAACTCTTCATAATTAATTCCACAATTAATTATCTAAATCATAATATCAAAAGAACATAATTAATTTACAATTAATTGTCTCAATTTAGCTATTTCAATATCTCAAAAATAATCCCATTATTAATTATCTAGATTACATTAAAAAAATCTCATAATAAATTTCCTTAAATTAATTATCCAATAGGATAGCCCCTTAGTCTCGTGATTAATTCCTCGGTTAATCATTTAGTTTAGTAATGCTTTGATAAAGAAATTGGTCAACCTAATTAACCTAATTCAGGAATTCAATTGCTAAGGAATGCTAGAAATTCTACAATTTTTCATACACGCATCAAATACATGACTATAGAAATTAAATTTTATACCACCTACCTCAATTAATTGATGGACATTCGTTTAATGAAAATCCCAAAAATTTGAGCAACACGACGTCATAGATTTGAGTTCCAGATCTAAATCCCTAAATCAAGATCAAGGATATCAAGATCTAATCAATCTAGATCTGGATCTATAATCCCAGATTTAGATCTCACAAAAAAGGATTAGATATAAATAAATAGAGGATAAATTCAACCAAATTATCAAGGAAAGAGCGAAGAAATATTGGGACATGCATCAGGATGAGATCAACTTACTAGGATAAGAGTGGATCTTCGATTAGGGCTTTGAATCTTGAAGAACAGAGGTCAGACTACCTTGGAACCCCTATGTAAAGAATTTGAATTACCCAATAATTTTTAGTCTTAATCCATGGTTGAATATGTGGTGTTTCATGGGTTTGGGGGATTTTAAAATAATTTTTCAGGTAATTAAAAACTGCGCATACAGTTTCCTGGGAAGGGGTGCGCGATTAGCCAAACCATGTGCCAACCATGTAGAACTCACTATCCAGGGTAACATGTTTACCTGGGTTTTGGCACATAGGTTTTCAAACCATGAACAAGCCATGCGGATCCCCTCTGACTGGATCTGCATGATTAGCTGGGATGGGTGCATAGTTTACTCTAAACATGATCCAACCATTTAAATCCCCCTTTTTCTTAAAATTTTCTTAAAACTACACCCAAATGCACCCCAAGTAATAATTGCAACCAAAGGTAATTAAATAAAACAAAAAGTACCTGAATTATCTCATGAGATATCTCCAAAAAAGGTTATAATCTTACAATGATTGAGAAAACACTAAATAATCATTCAAGGATGTGGTTTATTTCATTTTATTATGTGTCATGTTGTATTTTCTATCTTTCCCAATGTAAAATGGGTATCATGTATATAATTTTGTCCTCCAAAACTACTAAACTGATTAGTTATTCATGATTTTATTTCTTTTTAATCATTCTAATGAAATATAATAATTCATTGGATCTGGTTTTCTGGGGTCGGGGCATTACAGTTGGAATCATAGGAAGATTAGCAGCAACCTTGGAAACTAGATTGAGAAAACATTATTTGGGGAACATAACCCTAAGATAGAATTTATGTATAATCACATAAGGACATCTTAGAATTTTGGTAAAGTATATATTATGTGGTTCTTCCTAGAAATACATACCTATATGGATACTATAAGTGGACGTAGTTCTGGAAGGAATGTATCTAAGAGTAACAACTCTGAAAAGGTGTTATGGGCCTAACTCAGGGTAACATGGTACTCGACAATGGGCCTAATTGTGCACCTGGTTTAAAACTCCTGGGTTATATGCTTAGGATAATTCACATTTTCTATAAAACCCGTTATAATGGGTTTAAAATTAAATATGTCCCCAAAAAACCAGGTTTATGATTATGAGGTTAGCTATGAAAAATAATAATTTAGGTTAAGTATTTTTCTAGTTCAAGATTATGAATTATGATTCATAACCTAATTTAGTGTATTCCATTGTTTAGTGATGGAGTCTAATGGAAGAAAGGGAATCAATACCTGCGAACGATGAAGGGATTTCCCCACTTATAAAGTTAACAGAGTTAGTATTGGAGTTAATCAGAGCATGACCATGTTAGGAAAACATACTTTGGTTATAATGAATAACCATACTACACATGTTTTGGATCATTTCATGCAATATAAGACCCCATATTTTAGTGGGACTACTAATCCAATGGTAGCTGATAAGTATACCAAGTCCATTGAAAATATATTTCTATCATTGGGATGAAATAAAAACAAAAAGGCAGTACTAGAAGTGTATTGTCTCAAGGTAGATACTGATAAATGGTGGTCATTGATCCAAAATACTAAGGAGGAAGATGAAATATAATACATGAATCAAATAAATTTTAAATAAACATTCTTCGACAAATACTTCCCTCGTGAGCAACAAAATGAAATGAATAGAAAATTCCCTAGCTTAAATCAAAGGGAAGAAGAGAGTGTTGCAAAGTATGATTCTACCTTCACAAGACTAGCCATGTATTCTATATATTATGTACTTGATTCAGAATATAATGTTGATCATCTCGTTGAAGTTATTAAGCCTGGTCTCTGAAGGGCACTGGCTTCTCAAACATTTTTATCATATGATGAAATATTATTATGTTCCATCAGAACAAAGAAGGAATTTTCTGGATCCAATTTGTTTAAGGTAAATCAAGAGAATAAGAGGTATCCTGATAATCATGTAAAAGGTGAAGTTCTAATGAAGAAGAAGGGAACACAACAATTTCCATTCGGCTAAAACTATAGAAAGAATCATCCTGGGAAATGCATGAGTGACATGGGAGTTTGTTATATGTGTGGATAAAAGGGTCATTGAGATAATGAATGCAAGGGTAAGAGACAAATAAATTATGTTCAATGCTACAATTTTAGGGAGATGGTACACTATGAAAACGATTATTAAAGCATCATGGAAAATTACCTCATAAAATGACAAGAGAGCAAGGCCAAGCTTATGTGGTCACAACTACTGAGGTTGGATTTCCTAATGATGTAGTGGAAGGTACTTTGATTGTTTCCTAAAACATAGAAAATGATTTATTTTATTCTATATCATTGAATTCTTTTATATCTTCCCATTTTTCTAAGAAAATTAGACATTTCCATTTCGATTTAATAAAGGGGTTATCAGTCAGAACTCCTAAGGGATTTATCACTATAAATAAATGTTTCGGTAAGTCCCCATTATGACACATAAATGTACTTTAGTCGATGAACATATCATCATACCTATGATTGAATTTAATGTAATCCTCGGTATGAACTCGATTTCAAAATATGATATAAAAATTTATTATAAGAAGAATGAAGTTACAATTTTTGAGAAAGGTGTAGAATCCCTTCTCTTTTGAGAAAAAACATCGTCATCTAATTCTTATCTAGACCCACCACAGTAGCTCTGGTGAATGAAATTCTTGGGGAGGAAGAGAAAACAACATATATGGATGAAGAAAGAAATCTTCAAATTGATGATGTACTTATTGTGAAAGAATACATTGATGTATTTACAAAGGATTTACCTGGATATCCTCTGGAGTGTGAAGTTGAGTTTGTTATTGATTTAATTCCTGATTCAAGACCTATATTAAAGACTCCTTATATAATGGACACATTGGAATTAGTAGTTCTGAAGAAACAACTAGAGGAATTGAGTGATAAGGGGTTTATTCACCCTAGGGTTTCTCCATATGGATCCCCTATTCTATTTTACAATAAGAAAGATGGATCCATGTGGATATGCATTGACTATAGGGAAATAGATTCATTTAAAAAAAATAACAATTATCATCTACCTCACATTGATGATTTATTTGATCAACTTCATAGAGATCAATTCTTTTTGAATATTGATCTTCGATCTGGATATCATCAATAGCATGTGAGGAAGGAAGTCATTCCAAAGAAATCATTTTGAACTAGGTATAGACATTATGAGTTTATAGTACTACCATTTGGATTGACTAATGCACCCTCAATTTTCATAGATATAATGAATAGAGTTTTCAAGGAATATCTTGATGATTTTTTTTATTTATTGATGACATCTTGGTATATTCAAAATTCTATGAGGACCATAGGAACCACTTGCGAGTCATTATAGAGACTCTTAGAAGAAAAGAATTATAGTTTAAGTTTAGTAAGTGTTAATTTTGGATTCAAACATTTTTTTTCTTGTTCATATTGTCTCTAATTTTGGAATCTTATTTGATCCTTCAAAGACAAAGGCAATCTAAGAATGACCTATACCAACGAACATAACTGAGGTATGTTGTTTTATTAGCTTACCAGGTTACAATCATCATTTCATTCATAATTTTTCCCAATTGTCTAACCTAAAAACCAAACTCACGTGTAAAGGGGTTATGTTCTTATGGAAAAAAGAATGTATAGAATTATTTTAAGAATTAAAGATAAGATTGGTCAATGCTCCAATTTTGACTATTCCCTCTGGAAATGATGGGTTTCTGATATACAGTGATGCATCAAAGAATGGAATGGGTTGTGCGCTTATGAAAAATGATAATGTTATAGATTATGCATCAAGGAATTTTAAGACACATGAACAAAATTACCCAACTCGTGATATTGAGTTAGTATTCATAATTATTTCCCTAAAGATATATAAACACTATATCTATGGTAAAATATGTGAGATATATACATATCAGAAGATTTTAAAATACATTTTTACACAAAAAGAACTAAACATGAGGCAATGGAGAAGGATTGAGTTACTTAAAGATTCTGATTTTTCAATACACTACCACCAAAGAAAAGAAAATAAGGTAGAAGATGCATTAATAAGGAAAGAGCATGGACTTCTAACCCAAATAAGGACTGATAAAGATTATATGTTCATGGATCTGGTAAATATGGATATAGTAATTTTTATGGATGGGAAAGCATCGCTCCTATTTCAAATGATTGTTAAACCATATTTACGGGAGAAGATAAAAAGCTCTCAATCTGATGATGTGAATCTACAGAAGAAAATTAATGTTGTTAAGGATGAAACATTGGAATACTTCATATATGAAGACGGAGTTTTGAAATTTGGAAAGAGGTTATGTGTCCCATTAATACCTAAGTTGAAAAGGGAACTATTATATTATGCTCATAGATTAAATTTATCTATACAACCTAATAGTACTAAGATTTATAGAAATATGAAGGAACATTTTTTGTGGGATAACATGAAGTGAGAAATTTCTAACTATGTGAAAAGGTGTCCATTTTGTCAACAAGTTAAGGCCAAGAGAAAAAATCCTATAGGATTCATGAAACCTATACCTATTCTTATGTGGAAGTGAGATTCCATTATGATGGACATCTCACATGACTACCAAGGACACCTAAAAGGAATGATATGATTTGGGTAATTGTTGATCGTCTTAAAAAATCAGCACATTTCCTTTCTATAAGAGAAGATTAACCACTCGAGATCCTATAAAGACTATATATTAATGAAGTTGTAATACTTCATGGTTCACCTATCAAAATTCTAGAAGATTCTTTATGAGGATTTGGATTCTGAGCTTCATATGAGTACTGTTAATCACCCTCAATCCGACGGACAGCCTGAAAGGACTATTCAAACATTGGAAGACATGTTGAGATCATGCTCACCTGATATTCAAGGTATGTGGGACCATTAATTACCTTTGGTGGAATTTTACTAAAATAATAGCTTCTATTTTAGTATTCAAATGGCACCATATGAAGCATTACATGGTAAGAGATGTCGAACTCCAACTTGTTGGGATGAAGTTTGTGAGAGGAAACATATAGGCCTAGAACTTATTGAAGAGACAACAAAAAGGGTAAATACAATTTAGGATCATATTAAATAACCTCAAAGTATGAGAAATAGTTACTGTGAAAATTGTAGAAAAGATTTGGAATTCCATGTAGGAGATCATGTATTTATAAAACTATCTCTATGGAAGGGTGTCTTAAGGTTTGGTTAGAAAGGAGAACTAAGCTCCAAGAATATTAGACCATTTGAAATTCTAGAAAGAATTGGAGCTATAGCTTACTGTTTAGAAATTCCACAAATTATCTCCAAAGTTCATGACGTTTTCCATGTTTCATTGTTAAATAAGTAGATGCCAGACCCAAATAATATACTCACCTATGAAGAAATATAATTGGAACCTGGTTTTTCTTACTGTGGAGATTATATTGAGATTCTTGACACAATAGAGAAAGTATTGAGAAATCGAAAGACTTGACTAGTAAAGGTTCTTTGGATAAACCATAAAATAGATGAATCATTGTGAGAAAAATAGTATGTTATGAAGAAGAACCACCCTCATCTTTTTAGAAGGAAATGTTCATAAAAATTTCAAGAATGAAATTTATGTAGGATGGAAGAATATAATGCCCCATGATTTTACGGTATGTATTATATTAAATAATTTCAATTCATTTGATATCATATATTTCAAAAAAAATTCATATAGTATAGATAGTATTAAAATATATATAGAACACAAAACAAACTTTATAAATGAAGGATTAATGGAGTATGTGGTATTTTTAGAAGTTAAGGAACCTATACCGATAAAATAATAACTTGGCCTTAGGAATGGTTATATGACCCTTATGTATAGTAAAATGAAAAAATGAATAGTAACCACACCAATGAAAGTATAAATAAAATTTTGGCATATTATAATTTAAATTATGATATAATTATATCACAGTATAAGTAAATAAATATTTTAAAAATTATTGTTTATGTGTTGGTATTTTTGTAAGTAATAAATATTTAATTATAATTTTATAATTAATAAAATGATTTAAAATAAAATTTATTTCAATAAAATGTATTCAAAAATTAATATTTTGTTGTCTTATGATTTTTGGAAAATTTTATGAGATTTTAGTTAATTTTTTAAAGTGTTATAAAAAGAGTTATAAATTTAAAATTTGTATTTTTTGAGTAAATGATGATTTTTAATAAAAAAATAAATTTCTCATATTTATAAAATTATTATCATGAAATATAGTTCATTTATTAATTCTACACATCGAAAAATGGTTTGGGTGAATTTTTGGGATTTTTCAAAAATACATTAATTTTTGGTGAATAGTAAAATACAATAATTTACGATAAATGTTATATACTTGAATTATTGAGTCGTAGGTGATGTATGTCTGATGTAAACCCATAATCTAGAAATCCCCTTAATTATTTTAATATATTTTTTGATAATTCTCAATATATTAATAGTCTTGAGTGGAAATAATAAACAAATGAATAAAATATTCAAAAATCACCACTCTAATCCACTATAAATATCACCCTCACCACCAATTTTCCTCACACCTCTAAGCATTGATGCCTTTCCAAATTCTACCCAAATCCTATTGAAAATTCTCTCCCCCATGTTCATGAGGTTTTTTTCAAAACAAAAGACCAAACCAAGCTCCCTTAAAGAGGTACTCAAAGAGGAGAATTCAAGAGGTAAATCCTCTTTCTTTTTCTTTTAATTTCCATTCAATTTCCTTTTTCATTTATTATCCTCTCCTCACATCCTCTATATAAATGATAATAATCACTTATTTATCATCTAAATACTGTAATTATATCATGTTAATGTAATATTCTTCCTCAAATGCCTTTCTCTCTCTTTTATTTAAAAAAATGAAATCATTATCTGTGAAGTGCTGATTTACAACCATTATGGACAATGGATTTACATTCTTCAATTTATCCTTCAAGGCAGATCATGAAAAAAATTATGATTGAAATAAATTGTAAAATATTTATTAAATCCTATTTAATTTTCTGAAACCATTATATAGATATATTATTAATTAACTACACAAAACTAATGTGTGATGATTGAAAAAACACCAAAATAATCTAAGCAATTATCACTAATTTTTTTATAATGATTCATCCTCATACTGTATAAAAAATTGATATATATAACCATTTACACTTATTTATAGTCATTAATATCATATAATTCCAATTCTGAATAATTATACCCATTTTACTTGAATTTCATTACTTATAAACAAGAGAATCGATCATGAAAACGAAGAAAGCGAGCACCCCCGAACGATAAAATTGTATCTTTTAACTCATAAAAAATGGTCACAAATGAAATTAATAAAATTATAATAAATAAAATAGTTTTATTAAAGGTTATTATTTAATTAATTAATATATTTAATTTAATTATCTAGGACATTAAGATCAAGTGCAGAATATGTTCGGACATAAGGTAAGGGGTTTCTCATCTCACTTTTATTTCTGTGAAATTTCCATTATTCACCACTTATTTATTGTATGTGTTGTATGTATAAAACCATTTTATATACAATACCATTAATCTCTTTATATTCATGGTATTCAATTATTCATTTAATGATTATTATTTTTTTGTCATCTGATTTGATTGATTATAATTTTGTAAGGGACTCCGTCTCAATTTCCATTTCATTAAGACTTACTTGGTATTGTGTTCCTAATAATTTTTATGTGGTGTATCTACTGACCATTTGAGATCATTTTTCATTTGAAATTATATTTCTATGAATTATCCATATTCTTTTATCATGGATATGATTATTGTATTAGTTGTATACCGTTATACATATGGTGTTTATTTTAAATGTTGTTTTAACTGGGGAAATATTTATGAATATTTAACCTCTATTCAATACAGATATTGATAAGGAATATTTTTCTTGAATTAAATCTATGTATGAATAATTCATTAGAATTGGAGTGATAGGAAGGGCCCTTTATATCCTCTTGATGCATCGATAGGTCTCGTGAGAAAAAATAGTTGGCGATAAACCCTTCGAGTTTGTTTTCAAATAGAATCAGACTGGTTTCTACACACAAACTTAAACTGTCATGATGGTATAATGGTTCATGTTCCAAATAAATTATGTCCAATAATAATTCATTTCCATCATTCAATAATCTGTTATTATTATCCAGAGTATTTTCACTATGAAAAAATTTAAGGATTCATTTTCATTCTCAGTGTATTAATGGCATGTGTTTTTTAGATTATTTAACTTTCCATAATGTCTATGACTTATTGAATTTAATTATCTTATTATTATTTAATATATCCCATAATGAGTGTTTGAGATCACCCTTATTATTTTCCTTTTCCAGGGTTGTGAAGAAGAAAACATTGAATAAGCTTTCAAGGATGTAGTTTATTTCATTTTATTATGTATCAAATTGTATGTTTTATCATTCCCAATGTGAAATGGGTATCATGTATGTAATATTGTGTTTTAAAAATGCTAAACTTATTAGTACTTCAGGATTTTATTTCCTTCTAATCATGCCAATGAAATAGAACAATGCACCGGCTCCAGGTTTTTGGGGTCGAGGCGTGACAATTTATTTTAGGAAATTAACATAAAAACATCTCTATATAATTTATATATTTATTTTATAATATAAAATTTGTTTAATAATAATTTATTTTATTGGGGGAATAAATAAAATAAAATGCTCGGTCAGGGACACTACCTATTCTTTAGATAACATCTTTTGGTTAACACCAAAAGGATTCATAGGATGGATTTATGACCAAACATAGGCTTATAGGATGGGAGGAGGGAAGTAATTAAATTATTTTTGTATTGTTTTTATAAACCAAATTTTTTTGGAAATATGAAAGTGAGAGGATATTGGGTGGTCTTTTATAAGTGAGATGAGTGGAAAACTGGTGATATTTTGAAATTAAAATGGTGTACCAACTTTTTTCACTTGAAAAAATTGTAAAAAATGAAAAATTATTAATAATAGAATATATAAGGTCAAAATATTTCTATCTAATAAGTTGTTTCATGTTTTGGGTCATTTTTAACCTGTATTTTTTAGTTTAACCCCTAGGTAAACCCATTTTTACCTTAACTGTGGTAAATAGTTTTTAATTTTTTTACTATTAGTTATGGTAAAAATTAAGTTGACCATATTAGATAATATAAATTATTATTATTCTAAATATGTAATACATTTTTCAAATTCCATTCATATAATTTCAAAATTTTAATTTAATAATATTCCCATAGACGCGATGAGAAATCATGTTTTCAATAAGAATGAGTTTGAAAAGTATGAAATGTTTTTATATAATTTTCATTATTAAAATTATTACAATAACCTAAGTTAGAATAATAGTTATATATTTTAACTAAATTCTCTATTAAAACCATCTTATTAAAATTTGGATATTTTGAAAATCATTAAACGAAATGAAAATTCTTAACAAAAATATGCATTTTTCATTATTAATCGAAAAAATATCATCTCATAAAATTCTTAACAATTTAACCTAAGATAATTTTTATATGATGATTTCAAAAATTAAATTTATTTTTTAGAATAAATTTTCTAAAAGTTTCAAAATTTTGTTTTATAATAACTTCACAAAGGGCTACAAAACTATTTTTACAAAAATAATGTTTTAATCATAAAATTTGATTTATTCATATATCTTGTCTAGAAATCACATATGATGAACATTAAAAATTTGGTTGTACATATAATATATACATTTAATTAAAATAATTTATCAAAAGTGGTTTGTTTAAATTGTTGAGGTAAAATGCATTTTCTAGACAAAATATTGTTATTCAAAAAACGTTTTCCTTTATTTTAAAATATTTTTTGTTTTAATTTATAATTAATTGGTCACCAGTGAATTAATTTTTTATGAATGTGTATACCTTATATTTTCATAATTTGTTTAGTCCTATTCATACCCACAATTCCAATGTCTAGGTGATAACTATCATATTAAATAATAATATTTTAATAGTATGTCATGTTTTGTTTAAACTCAACATTGTGTGGAACAAAAAATATTGAAAATATTAAATAAAGTTCTAAAAAAATATTTCACAAAATCTTGGGATGTTATACTCTCATAATTAATTGCTTCTCCAAGGATAATAGATGTATAGGTACATGGAATGAACACCAGCATGAACCACTTTGATAATGGATTCTCCTAATAAAATGAGTTTTATGGCCACTATTACAAATTCATAGAATCCATAAGGGAATCAGAATCATTTATTTATATGATAGTGATGGTCTCTATAAAGAAGAAATGTGAGTAATCTATCCTGGGTCCATGATGGATTCAATCATTACTTAAAAAACCATGGAATCTTAGTGTATCCATCCTAGAGTATACTCATAATTGATCTTGCAATATTTATCCTCATAATTCCATATCTTTTCCTGATCTGATAATAGTATGGAACATGGGAGGATGTGATTACTCTTTAGGTATAAGGATCGTGATGGTTACCTTTAGTGATACCATCAAAGATCCATGGATACTCAAAAAGGGAAACCTCAGTTCTTAAGGGCCATTAAAATCCAGTCAAACACTCTTATGTGGTGTCCTAGATATTCAATCACTTTATTCTTACATTCAGTTTTTATCACACAATCTTAGTGATATAAATTTATTATGCCATTATCATTGTAAATAAGCATGTAATTCAGGCTTCCTTTATAGATGCAATCCCTAGTCAACCATTCCCTCATTAGTAATATCGTTCTGATGTTTGATTACTGAGCATCATTCAGGCTACCCCATGTGTATATTCCCTACTTGGTCCTTTGATGTTTCATCTCTCATGGAACATATGTCCTAGTCATTTGTTGTAAATTTAAACAACAACTTCCTTACCAGATGATGCTAAACTACATAGTTTGGTCCCACCACCTGACCTTAAATGGTGTTACTTGAACTATATGTAATTTGATTCATATTTCGATGTGATATGTAGAATTCCTCTTAGAGGCACAAACCCGAACTCATCAACTATTCATTACCATCATCCCATGGGGATATTCCTCATGAGATCACTTACATTCTTCCATTCCCTAACTATATTCCAATGAGCCTGAAAATAAATCTCTTAAGGGCCATATACCAAAGAATACTCTATTGTTCCATACTCCCAATTACACCATTACCACACCCCCTTTAATACAGACACATTCTCTATAAGGCCCTAGACTTAAACATTACTTAATCTTGAGATATTTCAAGAATACACCTTGAGGATCTTTTCAGGTTTAGAGTTTTAGAGAATTAGATCATAAAACATGCATTACATCCCACATTTAAACAAAGTGGTTACAATAAAAGATAGTATTCATTTTTCCCATCAATGGAAACATATTTAAAATAAAACATGTATTCTTTCTTGACACTTCCTTGACACTATCATCATATCATGTACCTTTCCCTTGACCTGTGAAAAACATTTCAAAAACTTGGGATGAGCATAAAAAGCTCAGTAAGGGATATAAAAATATAGAAAGGAAACATGAGTACATGTATACATAAGAATCAATGTAATAATACTTTACTCATAAAACATAATCACTTTAACATACCTCATCAAATCATGAATAAATCATATAAATCATAAGACATAAAGGTAACTTGAGGCATTCATAACATTCTTACGTAGGGAGTAGCCCTCTTGGTTACGTTTGGAATACCCATCACAGTATATTACCTAAATCTCTTCGGAGAAACCTTAACGTTTAACTCCTTCATGTTACCCAATGCATTGGAGAGCTATATCGGGCTCACCCGCCCTTAGTTTATCACGGAACCACCCGTCTTCATAATAATGCCCAAGAACCATAACATAATTGTATCACATAAAACATGCATAAAGGAAACATAACTTTTCCACATTTCAATCACAAGATATCAATACAACACATTGATATAATAAAAACATTATGAAAACCATTCTCAATACCAAAATAAAATAAAAGTAAAACATGGTATTTATTTTTCATTTAAAAAAAAGTTATGGCTTGTAGAGGAAGCCGAAGCTCAAATAATGGTCACGGCGGCAGAGAAGTCTTTGTCGCCGCATACATACGACAAAAAAAACATTCCCTTTTTTCGTTTAGTAAACGCTTCATATAAAAATATTCCTTTTGAATGAACGTAAATTTGAAATTAGTTTATACACCGCATAAAAGAAAGTTGTGTATAAAATAAAATATGCCTCAACGAAAGGAGATTGAGACGAAGTCCCTTATCTCGGGTCCAACTTGACTCGATCGTTCTTTAACGTCCTGAATAATAAACTTGAGTTAATTTATACTTACTTAAGAACCTTTTTCAAGTTAATTATTCCTTTCATATCACTTATTACCATATTATTAACACTATGTAATTATTTAAGTTAATAACGGTCGTTTTAACGATCATTGGTACTTGAGTCAAAAATAAACTCTTTATAATTACAATTTGTTCATGTATCTATCATATCCAGAGTTATATTCATGATTTAGATATCATATATATCATATATATTCAGTATATACATGCATTTATAATATTACATAACATTTATAGGTAAGAAATGAAATGCACCATTCATGGAGACGGTAAGCCGTACGTACGCATGAACGCTACTTCCATTTCTATTTCATATTTAATGGAATTAAGACATAATTATAAATAATAGTATTATAATTCCAGTATGGTATCATATATAATATCATTAAATCTATCCTTTATACGTACCACATATGGTATTAACGAATCAAATCACTTTGAGGGGGTTGCAGTCCGCACTTCCTAAAATGAAGATATCGCGTTTACCCATAATGGAAATCATAAAGGTATGCCATAAATGAAAAATACAGAAGATTAAGTAAAACATAAACATATTATATATCATATATAAATATAGTGTCATCTTAATGGCCACCTTTGAAGGTGTTATATGAATGTTGAACAATCATCGTTTCGTGAGGCAGAAATTCACCATCCACAGAAACAGTATGTTCTTTAACCATTAGATGTAGGTGTGTGTAATTTTAGCTCAAATACTTCTCATAACAACATCCTAGTATATTTAAGATACTGGTTTTGTTACAAAAGAAATTAATAAAAAGAGTTTAGAGGGTTGTAGAAGCAAAATAAAACAAAAGAACACAAGTGAAGACATTACCTTAAAATCGGGTAACTCTTCTTGGTTTGAACCAAAAGGGTTCCTTGAAAAGCTTTCTACCCAAGGTAAGGATTCTAGGAGTAAGAGAGGGATGTTTAGAGACAAAATGGGCAGTTCTTGGCCGAGCCAAAGGCTTGAGAGGTGTGGGTAAGGAGGTAGATGTGGGGGCCTTTTATAAGAGTAGAGGAGAGGCACTCTTGGAAAGTTAAGAAAAGATACTTTATTATAAAATGATTTTCGGATAATAAAGGTCCCAAAATTATAAATTTAAAGTATAAGGTGATAAAGTCTCTAAATCCACCCATCCAATAGGTTTTTGACAAGTGTAGGTCTTAGATTTTACATTATCTTTTCATTTTATTTAAATTGCTAAATAATGAGGTAATCGCTGCATCATCATGGTGTCATAAATAATTTAATTTATTTACTGTCTAAAAATTATAAAAAAATATCATGATTTTGGAAATATTTTTAGATTTCTAATTAATATTTATAGTCAAAAATTTTACTTTTATAACCCCATGTAAAAATTGTTTTAGTAAAACAACACATGTTTGTGGCATTTTCATTTTAACATTAAATAAAAAGTTATTAATGTCATTTTCCTACCAAAGTGGCTTCATGGGGTCCCCAAGTTTACCCATGGATTTCCTTGGTTGGCCATGACACATCCAATAAGGGTAGGACATGTGTCTAGGTTATTTCATTTTATTAAAACATTATTTTCACCTTAATTTACACTAATTACCTCTAATCGCGATTAAAAACTTAAAAGTTACTATTCAACAAAAAATTATTTTAATCCCATTATACCACATTTTACATCCTAATAACAACCATGTATGTCAAAATTTTGAAAATCAAATCACAGAAGTGGTAAAGTTTCATTTAAACGAAAAATCGGTTTTTTTAACTACCACTTAGTGGTTTCACTATTCATCAAAAATTGAAGTTTTTCAGAAAAATACCAAAAATTTACCCTAAGATATATTTGATATTCCGAATTCAAAATTGATGTATATTTTACAAAATTCAAAACATATAAGTTGCATTAATTAATTTAATAATTAATTCCCGTTGTCAAAACAAAAAGCGTGTTTTTATGAAACAATATGTATCAAAAGATTGACCCTAGTTTAAGTCCAATTTCAAAGTGAAATTAATTCCAATGACCACAATTGGATTAAATGGTAAAAATATATTCTAATTGTACTTTAAAACCAATTCAAAATATAATCTAATCATATAAATAAATTATATTAAAAAGAGGTTTTGAATTAAAATCCAACATTTTTCACTATTCATTAAAAAATGAACTTTATCGGAAAAATACCAAAAATTTACACAAAGTAAATTTTGATCTCCCGATTATAAAGAAGAGTTTTATTTGGTCCAATATAATGTATAAGAGTGACCAAAACTATATTTAAAGAGGGTTCTCCATCAAAAGGCGATAGTTCGACCTTTTAGTGAATATTAGAGTATCTATGCCAAAAATTGAATTCTTTTCTTATTTTAAGCCTTTATATTTTATTGGATAAATGTAAAAACATTTAAAAAACATATATAATAATATTTTAGTTATTTCTATTCATTCCCACCAATACAACGGCTACGTGTTAACTACCATTTAAAAAAATATTATTATATTACTGGCGTGCAACGTAAGATTTCAAAGAAACTCGTTGTTGTGTATTGGGCACGCTATCAAATATAGAAACCCCTTTAAAGTAAAATTAATATTTAATTTGAAAATATTAATAAATATGAAAATGTATTATTCTTTATTTACCTGGGATGTTACATCCTTCCCCCCTTTTGGGAATTGTGTCCTCGCAATTTTATCCACTTATCAAAATAAGTGGGGGTATTTATACCTCATAGCATTTTCAGATTACCACATTGCCTATTCAACCATATGGTTTTTCCACAAAACCTTTACCTGGTGAATTACCTTATTTCGCAACACTTTCTCTCTTCGGTCGAGAATCTGGACTGGTTGTTCTTCATAAGAGAGATTCTCTTCCAACTGAACTACCTCTCGGCTCAAAACATGAGATGATCTGGCATATACTTTCTCAACATCAAAACATGAAAAACATTGTGTACCTGAGATAAACTCGGAGGTAATGACACTCTGTATGCAACTGATCTAACTTTCTACAGAGTTTCATATGGTCCAATGAACCTTGGACTTAGCTTTCCTTTCTTACCAAATCGCATCACACTTTTACATGGTGAAACTTTGAGAAAAACATGATCACCTACCTCGAAAGATAGATCCTTCATCTGGTTATCTGCATAACTCTTATGTCTACTCTGAGCTGTTCTCATGCGTTTCTGAATCAACTGAACTTTTTCTACCATCTCTTCTACCAATTCTGGTCCCATCAGCTTCCTTTCACCCACTTCATCCCATAAAGCTGGAGTTCGACACCGCTTCCCATATAACGCCTCAAATGGTTCCATCTGTATACTAGAATGAAAACTGTTATTATAAGAAAACTCAACCAAAGAAAGATGTTGGTCCCAACTTCCCTGATAATCCATCGAAACAAGCATGTAGCATATCCTCCAAAGTCTGAATCGTTCTTTCTGACTGCCCATCTGATTGAGGATGAAAAGCTGTACTAAAATTTAATTCAGTACCCAACGACTTTTGAAGGCCTTTCCAAAAGTTAGAAGTAAACCTGGGATCACGATCAGATAAAATGGAGAGAGGAACTTCATGTAACCTGACTATCTCTTTAAGATACAAGTGGGAAAGTTGATCTAGGGAAAAAGTATCTCGTATAGCAAGGAAATGAGCAGATTTAGTCAAGTGATCAACAATAACCCAGATTGCATTATTACCTTAAGGTGTCTTCGGCAATCCCACAACGAAGTCCATGGATATATTCTCCCATTTCCACTCTGGTACTGGTAAAGGTTGAAGTATCCCTTTCGGTAACTGCCGCTCTACTTTAACCTGTTGACAAGTCAAACACTTCACAGTAAAATCATCAATATCCCTTTTCATTTTGTCCCACCAGTAATACTCCCGAAGATCTCTATACATATTAGTACTTCCTGGATGAACTGAAAACAGATAACTATGAGCTTCACATAACAACTCTCTCTTCAACTGTGAATCACAAGGCACACACAATCTCTTCCCAAATCTCAAAACACAATCATTATCAATGTTGAATTCAGGAAACTTACCCTTCTGAACCAGCTCTACCTTTTTCTGCAACTCGTTGTCTTGCTTCTGTGCTTGATTAATTCTGTCTGATAGAGAAGATTTCACTGATACCTGAAACAAAACAAAAGAACATCCTGCACCAACAACTTCTATGCCAAAGTTCATCAAATCCTTAACCAAAGGATCACGTTCCAAATGCAACATTGTTAATGAAGCATTACTTTTTCGACTCAAAGCATCATCCACTTTATTTTCTTTTCCCGGATGGTAATGAATTGTACAATCATAATCCTTGATTAATTCTAGTCATCTCCTATGTCTCATGTTCAATTCTTTCTAAGTGAATATATACTTTAAACTTTTGTGATCGGTATATATTTCACACTTTACTCCATACAAATGATGACTCCAAATTTTTAAAGCAAAAACAACAGAAGCTAATTCCAAATCATGTGTAGGGTAATTTACCTCATGAGTATTCAATTGTCGTGAAGCATAAGCAATTACCTAATCATTATGCATTAGGATGCAACCAAGTCCTTTCAATGAAGCATCACTGTAGATAATAAACTCACCATCCCTGGAAGGTAGTGCCAAAACTAGAGCATTCACCAATCTTCTTTTCAACTCCTGAAAATAATCATCACATTCTTTTGTCTAGATAAACTTAACACCCTTCTGAGTTAGCTTAGTCATTGGACTAGATAACTGTGAAAAAAATTCAACAAACCTTCGGTAGTCACCTTCCAAACCAATAAAACTACGGATCTCGGTTACATTTATGGGTCTTGGCCATTCTTCAACAAACTTTTGTTTTTGCAGGATCCACAGTTATTCCATCTTTAGAAACAATGTGACCAAGGAAAGAAATTTGTTTCAACCAAAACTCAAACTTGCTGAATTTCCCATACAATTTCTTTTCTTTTAAGGTTTTAAAAATAACCCTTAAATGTCTTTCATGCTCCTCTTTACTTTTAGAAAACACCAAAATACCATCAATGAAAACAACCACAAACTTATCCAAGAACTCATGGAAAATTCTATTCATAAGGTCCATGAATACAGCAGGTGCATTGGTTATCCCAAAAGGCATTACTACAAATTCATAATGGCCATATCTAGTACGGAACACAGTCTTCGGTACGTCTGTTTCTTTTACTTTCAACTGATGGTACCCCGATCTTAGGTCAATCTTTGAAAAAAACTGAGCTCCCTGGAGCAGATCAAACAAATCATCGATATAAGGCAAAGGATACTTGTTCTTAACAGTGATATTATTCAAGGCTCTATAATCAATGCAAAGTCTCATAGAACCATCTTTATTTTTAACAAATAAAACAGGAGCACCCCATGGTGATGTGCTAGGTCGAATGAAACCTTTCTCTAATAAATCTTGCAATTTCTCCTTCAACTCTAAAAGTTCAGTTTGATCCATTCGATAAGGGGGTTTTGAAATTGGCTTAGCATCGGGAACTAAGGAAACAATAAATTCAACTTCCCGATCTGGTATTATTCTAGGCAACTCATCAAGAAAAACATCAGGATACTCATTTACCACCGGCACATCATTAATCTGAATGGTTCCCTTGTTTTCAACAATATGTGCAAGGTAACATTCATTTCCATATTTTACAAGTTTCTCATCCTCTTGATATGTTATCAACAGTAAGGGTTCATTATTGTACACAAACTGAAAGTCTTTCTGAAAAGAAACTTCTTTATCTATACAGTCAATCTTAGCATGGTAAATAGAGAGTCGGTCCATACCCATGATAACATCAAACTCTACTAGAGGTAAAACAATAAGGTTTGCAAGTAGGTTCTTTCCACAGATAAGGATAGAAAGATTCTTATAAATTATTTTTGCCCCAACATTTCCCCCAGGTGTTTTTACCACAAGTCCAGGAGTCATTTCTTGAGATGGTATTCCCATTTTACTAGAAAAGTTTTCAGAGATGAAAGAATGTGTAGACCCCGAATCAAACAACACACTGGCATAATCTGAAAAAACAAACAAAGTACCTGATACAACTTCATTTGATGGCCCGACATCTGCTGAAGTAGTTGCAAAGGGTTTCACCACCCCTTTCTGCTTGTAGTCTAACTGCTTCCCATCACTTAAGCTCTTTGTCGGACACTCATTTGCATAGTGACCTATCTCATTGCACTTAAAACATTTCACTAACTGTAAATCAAATTTGGTCTTACCATCACCCTGATCTTTTTCAATGCAATCACGAGCCTTATGACCCATCTTAACACATCGGTAGCACTTTCCAGAATTCAGAAGACATTCCCCAGCATGCCTTTTACCACATTTATCACAAACTAGAAACTTAGTTTTCTTACCATCAGACCTTTTTGAAGAATTCTTCCCTTTCTCCTGCCACCTCGGTCTCTTCTTCTGTTGGTTGTTATAGAACACTTGATCATCAGCAAACTCAATTTCCACCTTCTCAGCACATCAAACAATCTTTTCATAACTCTTGAACTCGCGAGAAGCTAAAGCCCTTCGATATTTTGGCTTTAATCCTGAGTAAAAACGATTGATTTTACTATCAAGGTCTTGGATAAAATTTGGAGCATACCTTGCCAATCGAGTGAACCTTTCTTCATAGGCAGCCACTGAGTCTTCCTCTTTCCTCAATTCCAGGAATTGTTTTTTCCATCCTAAGTCGAACAGCCTTAGGAAAATACTTCTCAAGAAGCATACCTTTGAATTCATCCCAGTCGAGAGCATCAATCTCATCAGCGTCCTTGATATTTTTAACCATCGACCACCACTGATCTGCTTCACCCTCCAAACGATAAATAGCAAGACTAACCTTTTGATTGTCTGAACACCCCATGACATCGAAAATCTTCTCCAGTGCTTTAATCCACCCTTCAGCTACCACAGGGTCAGATGATCCCCTGAATGATGGGGGATGTTGCCTCATAAAATTTTCAACCACTGACATGTTCCTCTGTGGTTGATCTGGCTGATCTCATGCATGGATACCACCACCATTTATTGCTTGAGTCAATTGCGCCATTACTACAACAAACTGTTCAGTTCCAATTACGACCATCTCAGGATGCTGATTCGAAAGGTCATTTCCTTCTGTATGTCTTCCTAGCACTGCTTCCTTGTTTCCTCTAAGGAAAACCATTCTGAACAAACATGTCTTAGATGAAGCAACATGGTAATCTTCAAATGCTACATCATTTCAATTTGACCATAACAAAAATATTTTTGGATAATCACTTAATAGAATTCTAACTCCTAAAGTTATCTAAACTGACCTCTGATACCAACTATAAGGCCCCAACCTTAAACATTACTTAATCTTGATATATTTCAAGAATACACCTTGAGGATCTTTTCAGGTTTAGAGTTTTAGAGAATTAGATCATAAAACATGCATTACATCCCACATTTAAACAAAGTGGTTACAATAAAAGATAGTATTCATTTTCCCCATAAACAGAAACATATTTAAAATAAAATATGGATTCTTTCTTGACACTTCCTTGACACTATCATCATATCATGTACCTTTCCCTTGACCTGTGAAAAACATTTCAAAAACTTGGGATGAGCATAAAAAGCTCAGTAAGGGATATAAAAATATGGAAAGGAAACATGAGTACATGTATACATAAGAATCAATGTAATCATACTTTACTCATAAAACATGATCACTTTAACATGCCTCATCAAATCATGAATAAATCATAGAAATCATAAGACATAAAGGTAACTTGAGGCATTCATAACATTCTTACGTAGGGAGTAACCCTCTTGGTTACGTTTGGAATACCCATCACAGTATATTCCCTAAATCTCTTCAGAGAAACCTTAACGTTTAACTCCTTCGCGTTACCCAATGCATTGCAGAGTTATATCGGGCTCACCTGCCTTTAGTTTATCATGGAACCACCCGTCTTCATAATAATTCCCAAGAACCATAACATAATCGTATCACATAAAACATGCATAAAGGAAACATAATTTTTCCACATTTCAATCACAAGATATCAATACAACACATTGATATAATAAAAACATTATGAAAACCATTTTCAATACCAAAATAAAGGAAAAGTAAAACATAATATTTATTTTTCATTTAAAAAAAAGTTATGGCTTGTAGAGGAATCTGAAACTCAATTAATGGTCACGGCGGCGGAGAAGTCATTGTTGCCGCATACGTACGACAAAAAAAACATTCCCTTTTGTAGTTTAGTAAACGCTTAATATAAAAATATTCCTTTTGAATAAACGTAAATGTCAAAGGGGTTTATACACCGTATAAAAGAAAGTTGTGTATAAAACAAAATATGCCTCAATGAAAGGAGATTGAGACGAAGTCCCTTACCTCGGGTCCAACTTGACTCGATCGTTCTTTAACGTCCTGAATAATAAACTTGAGTTAATTTCTAATTACTTATGAACCTTTTTCAAGTTTATTATTCCTTTCATATCACTTATTACCATGTTATGAACACTATGTAATTATTTAAGTTAATAACGATCGTTTTAACGATCATTGGTACTAGAGTCAAAAATAAACTCTTTATAATTACAAGTTGTTCATGTATCCATCATATCCAAAGTTATATTCATGATGTAGATATCATATATATCATATATATCCAGTATATACATGAATTTATAATATTACATAACATTTAGAGGTAAGAAATGAAATGCACCGTTCATGGAGACGGTAAGTCGTACGTACGCATGAACGCTACTTCCATTTCTATTTCATATTTAATGGAATTAAGACATAATGATACATAATAGTATTATAATTCTAGTATGGTATCATATATAATATTATTAAATATATCCTTTATACGTACCACATATGGTATTAATGAATCAAATCACTTTGAGGGGGCGGTAGTCCGCACTTCCTAAAATGAAGATATCGCATTTACCCATAATGGAAACCATAAAGGTATGTCATAAATGAAAAATACAGAAGCTTAATTAAAACATAAACATATTATATATCATATATAAATATAGTGACATATTAATGGCCACCTTTGAAGGTGTTATATGAATGTTGAACAATCATCGTTTCGTGAGGCAGAAATTCGTCATCCACAGAAACAGTATGTTCTTTAACCATTAGATGTAGGTGTGTGTAAGTGTAGCTTGAATCCTTCTCATAAAAACATCCTAGTATATTGAAGATATTGGTTTTGTTACAAAATAAAGGAATAAAAAGAGTTTAGAGGGTTGGAGAATCAAAATAAAACAAAAGAACACAAGTGAAGACATTACCTTAAAATCGGGTAACTCTTCTTGGTTTGAACCAAAAGGGTTCCTTGAATAGCTTTCTGCCCAAGGTAAGGCTTATAGGAGTAAGAGAGGGATGTGGAGAGACAAAATGGGCAGGGGTTGGCCGAGCCAAAGGCTTGAGAGGTGTGGGTAAGGAGGTAGATGTGGGGGCTTTTTATAAGAGGAGAGGAGGGGCACTCTTGGAAAGTTAAGAAAAGATACTTTATTATAAAATGATTTTCGGATAAAAAATGTCCCACAATTATAAATTTTGAGGATAAGGTGATAAGGTTTTGAAATCAACTCATCCAATAGGTTTTTGACAAGTGTAGGTCTTAGATTTTACATTATCTTTTCATTTTATTTAAATCGTTAAATAATGAGGTAATCGCTGCATCATCATGGTGTCATAAATAATTTAATTTATTTACTGTCTAAAAATTGTAAAAAAAATATCATGATGTAGGAAATCTTTTTATATTTCTAATGAATACTTATAGTCAAAAATATGATTTGTATAACCCCATGTAAAAATTGTTTTAGTAAAACAACACATGTTTGTGACATTTTCATTTTAATATTAAATAAAAAGTTATTAATGTCATTTTCCTACCAAAGTGGCTCCATGGGGTTCCCAAGTTGACTCATGGATTTCCTTGGTCGGCCATGACACATCCAATAAGGGTAGTACATGTGTCTAGGTTATTTCATTTTATTAAAACATTATTTTCACCTTAATTTACCCTAATTACCTCTAATCGCGATTAAAAACTTAAAAGTTACTATTCACCAAAAAAAATTATTTTAATCCCATTGTACCACATTTTACATCCTAATGATAACCATGTATGTCAAAATTTTGAAAATCAAATCACAGAAGTGGTAAAGTTTCATTTAAACAAAAAATCAGTTTTTTTAACTGTCACTTAGTGGTTTCACTATTCATCAAAAATTAAAGTTTTTTAGAAAAATACCAAAAATTTACACTAAGTTATATTTGATATTCTGAATTCAAAATTGATGTCTATTTTACAAAATTCATAACATATAAGTTGCATTAATTAATTTAATAATTAATTCCCGCTGTCAAAACAAAAAGCGTGTTTTTATGAAACAATATGTATCAAAAGATTGACACTAGTTTAAGTCCAATTTCAAAGTGAAATTAATTCCAATGATCACAATTGGATTAAATGGTAAAAATATATTCTAATTGTACTTTAAAACCAATTCAAAATATAATCTAATCATATAAATAAATTATATTAAAAAGAGGTTTTGAATTAAAATACAACATTTTTTACTATTCATTAAAAAATGAACTTTATCAGAAAAATACCAAAAATTTACACAAAGTAAATTTTGATGTCCCGATTATAAAGAAGAGGTTTTTTGGTCCAATAGAATGTATAAGAGTGACCAGAACTATATTTAAAGAGGGTTCGCCATCAAAAGGCGATAGTTCGACCTTTTAGTGAATATTAGAGTATCTATGCCAAAAATTGAATTCTTTTCTTATTTTAAGCCTTTATCTTTTATTGGATAAATGTAAAAACATTTAAAAAACATATATAATCATATTTTAGTTATTTTTATTCATTCCCGCCAATACAACGGCTACGTGATAACTACCATTTAAAAAAATATTATTATATTACTAGTGTGCAACATAAGATTTCAAAGAAACTCGTTGTTGCGTATCGGGTATGCTATCGAACATAGAAACCCCTTTAAAGTAAAATTAATATTTAATTTGCAAATATTAATAAATATGAAAATGTATTATTCTTTATTTACCTGGGATGTTACATTCTCAATACGTCTTAATGCCTCTTCACTAGGTCCATATTCCCTTGGAAATTTCCTCATTAGGATAAATTCCTTATAAGATCATATATACACTTCCATCACATGTTTATGCTCTTATGATCACAGACATCCCTTTGTACAAGTCTATATTATCATGAGGTTTCCCCACATTTCCTAATTGGTCCATATCCCCTTCAAGGTTAACCTACAAGGGCTACTCACACATAAGTATCTTTGTATGAATTTTGAAAAATATTTCACCTAATCATCCTTTCCACGGGATGTTACAATCTATGGATAGGTCTTGGTCACATTGCCTTGAAAGTTATATCATGTTTTGTTAGGTGGCACTGAACTACATGGGTTCAAATTTATTTCTCGAGTATACATAAGAATCCCTTTTGATTGCTTGATCAAAACACCTTAAAAATGCTTCCCTATGTTTCGTAAAACTCCATTAAATCATGTGTATCCTTAAACCATAACATCATAAATTGAATGTAATTAATATATAAATTAAAGATGGAGAACCTATGATACATATAGATGTTCAGATCCATGCATTATTTCAACTGATCGTTCTGCCATGAAGTGACCATTTCTATCCATGGATTTTGGGAAGGATCCGCGAATATGACATAATTCAATAAGAGAGTTCTAGAGTATGTAATAATCCCCCCTAACATGATGTGATGTGCTCAACCTCCCACCCTCTTGACCAATGAACAATCCATAACATAACTAGAAAACTAACCTAATGATCGCCCATCTTTGGAATGTAGGTTCGTAATGATATTTATTATCACTGGTGTGGAAAACATTGAGTGTTCCCAATTCCACGAACAATCCCATCGGAAGATGGTTGAAACAACCTCTCACAATCTTATCATCGGGCCATTCTGTTTCATGTTAAATAATAACCTATTATAAAAGTTTACAAAAAATAGTTCCCTAAAACTTTAATGTCATACATTTTTCCATAGTTCCATTACAAAGGTATATGATATGCTTTTTAGCATGTATGTATCTAATAAATAGTTAATGGTTATTGGATTTCAAAATAAGTTATTTTTAATTACACGAAGAGTGAATATTATATATCTTGATGGCTTGCTCTCCACGCTCTCAGTCCATGCCTAATAAACCTAGACATCGACCCTAGGAACGTTCTTCTTTGGGTCTCTTGATGAAAAATGTGGAAAATGTCCTTACAGGCGCTTCAAAGGCGTCGTCCCTGTTGGGGATCCCGGGTATTCCGATGGCTAATCCTCATAGGTTTTTGGGGGACGGGTCTCCAACTATTTCCTTCTCTGCTGAAGCTTTCGATGTGGCGCTTGATTTCCATCGGTGGACGCTGGTGGCTCTATTTGGGAGGGAGAGGCCCTCTGTACCGTAGTTCCAGGGCTTTGTATCCTCTTTGGGGTTATCTTCACTGGTGAGGGTTTCTGTTCTTCACCGGAGGGTCTTCTGTGTGGTTCTTGGTTCCAGGGAGGATTTTTCACTTGCTTGGTCTCAGTCTCCTTGTGTGCTGGGATTGCGGCGCTTCACGTAGGCGAGGTGGTTGCTGGATGTTCACTCTGGTAGAGATTCTCCACAGGAGGCGGTATGGATCGGACTTCTGGGACTTCCACTTCCACTGCATAATTTATCATTATTACAGGGTATTGGAGATTCTTTCATCTCATTTTTTGTGTTTGGATGAAAGGTCCCTCGTGCTTCTGGATTCCATCGTGGCTCGAATATGTGTTCTGATATATTTTTCCAAACCACTTCCGTCTTGAATATTTCCTAGTGCAAGAAAATCATTCTCCCGATGGCAGCGACTCTTCTATGATTCTCCAACTTGCTTTTGCTCGGCTTTCCACCTTCAAGAGCATTCTCTGGCAGTCTGTAGAATATCCCGTTTCTGCTTCATGGTGACATATATGGAGGGCTCGGTTGCCCCGATCGCTGAGTAGTTGGATTTTGTGATGTTTGGACTGGCTTCCTTATCGGAGTCATCTATGTTACCATTGGTACCCAAGGGTGGTTCTTCTCCCTAGCGTTCCTTCCCCAAGTGATGGATCCTCCTCGTCCAGGAATTCATTTTCCTCCTCCTCCCCCAGTCCTTCATTTCTCTCCGCTGGTGGAGTCTCAGTAGTGTTGGGATATGGTGGTGTCTACTCCATGGCGTCCTCCTAATTTTCAAGAGCAGGTTCCCTCTTCTTCTCTGACAGTCTCGTTCTTCTGGTTCGTCTCGGCGGCATGGTAAGGCACCTATATGTTCGTTGCTTCCCATGCGTTGCATCGATAATAAGGATCCAGGTTATACACAGGGTCCTCCCATTCCTCTTGATAATTCTTTTGAGATTTTATCGGAGGCTCGGCCCCATATCTCGTACTCTGGAACCTCCTTGTCTCCTATTGGTTCTAGTGGTGCATCACCCAGTGGGGTATGCACGCGATTGCAGCTCATGAAGGGAATAATAGATTTACAGTCATCGGTTCATGGTTTTTCGGTGCCTGGGTCCTCCACTAGGAGACATATTCTCTAATGAATTCTATGCTCAGTTGGAATGCATGAGGCTTAGGTTTCTGGGTGAAGATGGATTTTATTGCTTTGGAATTTCATCATAGTCAACTTTTTCTTTTATCAGTTCTTGAACAAAAGAAGGATTATGCAAGAATCTCAGAGTTTGCTAATAGGATTGGTGTTCATGATGGATTGCACAGGGCACTGTATAATCAACATGTTTGGGTGTTCTTGAAGAGTTGAATATCGGTTGAGTTGTGGTGTTGTCTGCAGAACAGTTTATTACATTAAAGATCAAATATGGTACTTTGTTGCTGTTCTTCTTCTCATTTGTGTATGCCAAGTGTGAGGACACAGAATGGGAAAGTATGTGGAGAGTGGGTTGGGATCTTTTGATGCGGGATCAGAACCTTGGTTCATAGGAGGCAATTTCAATATTCTGTTAGATGTCTCAGAAAGGCGTGGGGGGAGAATGATCCAAGGAGGGCCAGGAGGGATTTTTCCATATTCGTGGATCATATGGGTATGGTGGACTTGGGTTATACGGGAGATCTCATCACAAGGTGTAATAACCAAAAGTGGTGTCATAGAAGGTGGAGTCGCCTAGATAGGTGTTTTTCTAATCTCAATGAAGTCTCTCAGTTTCGAAGTGCCTCAATTTATTACACGGTTCAGACTTTATCATACCACTCTCCGCCACTTGTCAACATGACTAAGGGATAGAGGTAGACACTTCTTCTTTTCCAACTGCTGGACGTCTGACCCAGATTATCTGTAGGTGGTGTGGGATTCATGGGACCAACCCATGAAAGGAAGCCCATGGGTTTGACTTCATAATAAGCTTCATTGTTTAAAGAGGTCTCTCCAGTCATGGAATAAGCTAGATAGGTGTTTTTTTAATCTCAATGAAGTCTCTCAGTTTCCAAGTGCCTCAATTTATTACACGGTTCAGACTTTATCATACCACTCTCCGCTACTTGTCAACATGACTAAGGGATAGAGGTAGACACTTCTTCTTTTCCAACTGCTGGACGTCTGACCCAGATTATCTGTAGGTGGTGTGGGATTCATGGGACCAACCAATGAAAGGAAGCCCATGGGTTTGACTTCATAATAAGATTCATTGTTTAAAGAGGTCTCTCCAGTCATGGAATAGCAGAAGACCTTCTCTTTGGAAGGTTCATAGCTTGGGTAGAAAAAATCTGAAATATCGTAATTGTTGCTGGAGCAGGGGTGGGAAGCACATGCTCAATCCCGGGATTCGTGGCTTAAATAGGGGGATCGCAACACTTCCTTTTTCCATGCATGCATCATGGAAAAGAGTTGTGTCATCGAATTGGATATTCATATGGAGGATGGATCGTATACCGATGACCCAACAATTTTGGGTGTTATGGATGTTGATTTTTTCAAGTTTCTACAGGTTTATGTTAATACAGATATGCAGAATGGATATCCTGGTGGTCATGCCGAGATGTTTCACTACATCCCAAGGGTCGTGGATGATCTTATGAATAATATGCTAAGTGGGGTGCCATATGGAGACGAAATATGGGAAGTTGTTCAGTCCCTAACCCTGATAGCTATCCCGGGCTGGATTGTTTTTTGAGAACTTTCAATGTGTCTTCATGGGATCTTGTGAAGGGAGATCTAATTGAGGCTACCCAACACTTCTTTCATGGAGGGAATCTTCCTCATATTTCATGTGCCACCACCATGATTCTCATTTCTAAGCTAAAGGATCCCTCACCTATAAATCAAATCTGTACCATCAACATGTGTCATTTCAAATGCAAAGTCCTAGAATTCATTCTCAATAAAAGTTTGTCTGTTCATTTTCCCAAGTGGATATCTGGAGAACAACACAGTTTTGTTAAGGGTCATTCCATTTAGGGCGCCATTGGCCTTGCTTAAGAAATGGTTGGGGATGTTAGCTTGAAATCCCCGGGATCTAATGTAGTCATCAAAGCTGATGTGGATAAAGCATATGAAATCCCCGGGATCTAATGGTTGGGCTGTATGGGATTCTACCTTTGGGTGTCCGATCTTCTTTTTAGGTGCTTATCTCCTTGTGGTTGGCTGTTTCTATCATGGGTAGGAAGTACAGATTCCTGAAGATGGTTAGAGGGCTGAGGAAAGGGTACTTTCTCTCTCCTATTCTTTTTATCTTAGCCCATGATTCTTTAACAAGGTATTTAAATCAGAGAATCCTCACGGGTGATATTAGGCCTTTTCGCAATAGAGTTCTTTCATGGGTTTGTCACATATTCTCTATGTGGACGATATTGTGTTTTTTGTGAATGGTAACAGGAGATCTATTTGAGGTTTTAATATATTCTTTCAAGAGTATTTCAATTGGACTGGTCAGTGGGTTGGTTATTGTTGGAGTCTGTATCCCACATCGGACTTGTGGTCCGATGTGGAGTTTATCATTCATTATAAAAGAACGCATCCTCCTCACTTTGAGGTAAGGAGGCAAGGGGAATTCACCATCTACATGGTATCAGAGGGATTTACTCGCGACCCTCCCTCCCTAATTTTTTTTTTCTTCTCCCTTCCTTTAGGGTTTTCCCCGATTGGGGGGCGGCGGCTCCAATCCAAATAGCCCCCCCCCCTCTGTTGCTCCTGCCGGTCATCCCTCCCGAGCGGCAGCCTCCCGCTCTGGCTCTGTCCAGCGGCTTCCCCCTCGGTGCGGCCCTCCCTGCCCCGGCGGCCCTCCCTGCCCTAAGCAGCTCTCCCTCCCGGCGGAACTTCCTCCTGCGCGCGACGACCCTCTCTCCCTCGAACGACGTCCCCTCTCCTTGCGCGGCTCCCTGCGCGACGGCCCCGCCTCCTGCTGCGGCATCCCGACGCCGGCGCCCGCCTCGTCCTCCTCCCGCCTATGCGCGACGCCACCGACGCTTTCGCCTCGCCTGCGCAGTCCCGGCGCTGGCCCGCTCGTCGCCGCCAGATCCCGCAGCGCCTCCTCCCGTCTTCTCTCCCGGCGCCAGGCCCCGCCTTCACTACGACTTCCCTCGCGTTGGCTCGACGACCCATCCCGGCAGCTCCCTGTGCTTCGTCCGGCAATGCTCCGCTGCTCCCGTCGACGGCGTCCCCTCTCCTGCGTGGATCTCTCCCGCGTCTCGCCTCCTAACGCGGCTCCCGGCGGATCGGGAGATCCCTCCCGTCGCGATCCCTGCGGACTCCCTGCTTCGCCAGGCTCCGCCCTCCCTGCGCGCTTCCCCTGTGCGTCGGAATCCAGCCGCTCCTCCTGCGGCGTTTCTCCCCGACGTCGCCCCTCCTGCTCCCACGCGGCACCGATCCTCCCGACAGATTTCTCTCCCCCGCCAGCTTGGTCTCTGCCGGCCTTCTCCCCATGTTCTGTCCTCCCGCTGCTCCTACCGTCTGCGGCCCTGTGGCTCCTCTTCCGGCAGATCCCTCCTTCGCCTCTTTGCGGCAACGGCCGTCCCGTCTCCCGCTTTCCAGCGGCTCTCCGGCGGCTTCCAGTGCTGCCTCCTGCTGTCCTGCCTCCTCACCGGCCCCTCCTGTGGAGTCCCCGCCTCCTGTCGCCGGCATCTCCTGCCGTCTCCCGGCAGCCGCCTCTCGGCAGCCGCCTCCCTGCCCGACGTCTCCTGCGGAATCACCGCATCCCATCGCCGACCTCCTCTTGCGTTTTCCCGGCGCTCCGACGACCGGCCCGCCAGTGCGGTTTCCCGGCGCTCCGACGACCGGCCCGCCAGTGCGGTTTCCCGGCTCTCCGACGACCGGCCCGCCAGTGCTTTTTTCCGGCGCTCCGACGACCGGCCTGCCATGCGGTATCCCGACGCTCCGATGATCGGCCCGCCCGTGCGGTTTCCCGGCCCTGCCAGTGCGGACTTCCCGACGCTCTGTCGTTCGGCCTCACCTCTGCGGATTTCCCGACGCATCGTTGGCGCATCCTTTACAACATCATCCATCCATCATTATGAGGTGAAGCTTCGATCGTGAGGGGGCGCAGCAACACCACCTTTATATTTTATTTCTTCTTGTTTTGTCATCAAGCTGAGCTTGTCCAGCTTGAGGGGGAGTGTTAGCGTCCTGTTTTGTTGATTTCTTTTCATTATGTGTCCAAGCTAGGTACACCTAGCTTGAGGGGGAGTGTTGGAGTCTGTATCCCACATCGGACTTGTGGTCCGATGTGGAGTTTATCATTCATTATAAAAGAACGCATCCTCCTCACTTTGAGGTAAGGAGGCAAGGGGGTTTCCTCATTCTACAGTTATCATAAGATCAATATATTTTTTTTCTACTTGCTTTTCGAGGCGTTATGGTCAAGGATTGCTTAGCTATCCATAGGAGGAACTTTCCCATGGAATATCTTGGAGCACCGGTCTCTCCTGGGAGTATTTGTATCCACCATTATGAGGGTTTTGTTGAAAAGATTTATAACAGTATTAATAATTGGAATTGTTTTCTTTTTTTGGCGGCATGATCACTTTGGTCAATCAAGTTTTGACCTCCATTCCTATGCTTGTTCTATCGGTTTGAATGGTTCCCAAAGTTTTGATAAGGGAGATCGAGCAACATAAGTTGGCTTTCATTTGGGATGGACACTCTGATGGACGGTGTCATTGGGCCTCATGGGGTAGGCTTGCCAGACCCTATGATGGAGAGGAAATTAATCTTCGGGATGGCGCGACCATGATGCATAGCATGCAACCCAAATTGGCTTGAGAAGTTGTGGAAGGATGGACTCATTATGGTAGAGACATATTATATTGATAGTTTTTCCCTTCATTATTCATTTTATCCTCACTACCTCTTATTTGTATACAATTACATAATTAATATTCTATTTTCTATACTATTCATAACATTTATTCCTATATTTTTTAGTAGTTAATAGGTTGTATAAATGGTTATATTTTACATGAAATTAGGTTTTCATTGAATCATATGAGATACATATAGTATCTTACAGCCAAGACTTATAAAATTACATTATATATGTATTCCTTCAAGATTTAAGAGCTATTATTTAAAATGTTTTCTTGTGAATGGTTGTACATTATAGAATTATATTTTTATAACTTAAAATATCTTTTTATGAAAAAATGATAATTAGATACCCATATCATAGGATTTTATAATGAGAATTCCTTTTATTTTATATATTATATATAGAAAATTTATAATACATTTATAGTGAATATTGAGTAGTTTATTTTGACATTAATTGATGATATCTGTTTTGTAACGATTAGATTTGTATCATATCATGACATATGATCCTCTATAGATTGTATAAAATTCTATATTTTACAAAAACACTCAAAATTTGGTAGCTTCTATTTTCCAACATATTGATTAGTAGATGAGAAAAGGTTGTGTTATTTTTTAGAATAAATTATTTGGACTATGGTGTTGATATAATAGCAGGTAAATTCAATGATTCATTATTTAGACTATCATGTTCCTTTGTAGAATTAAATAGCATGTAAATATAATTTGGATACCATTATCGTTTTATGGGATTCAATATTTTATTTATCTGTTAAATTGTGCATTAATAATGGTGAAATATATAAAATGAGAAGTTTAATATTTTTAATTAGACTTTGTACAATAAAGATTACCATGATTGATTTTCCTTATATTGATTTTAGAACGACCGATCTTATAGTCCTTATTAAGTGTCTATTAAAATTTGATTATTTTTGTTTACAACAATAATTATTAAATTATTTCATCTAGTAATTTTATTGATTACCATGTGATGTGTTCAATGACGATACTCGTTTTTTCTTTAAAATAGAAATGTTTTAATTTTATCAAAAATGAATAGACATATTGAGATCCATAAATTTTCATCACGTCTGAATTGTTGATTTTCTTTTGGGGTAACATTTCATAATTTTTCTTGGTATAATTGGAATACATAGGTTTGGTGGTTGATTTTTAATTTAATTATATAATAATTTCAAATATAACTTTTAATATATGCAACCGATAGATAACAATATTTTAGATAATAATGGAATGAAACCCCATACGGATACAGTCTTATGGTGAATAACTCATTTTATACGGTATTTCTTTGTAGATAATGTGATTTCATAAAAAAAAATATGTATTATTAACAATTCTAAATTTCCATGTATTTATAAATTTCCCCTCTCAACCAAAATTTATTTAAAATTATAGCTTAATTCATACTATACAATTCATATTTTATAATCAGTTAAAAATGATTGACATTATGAAACAAGAATGAGATCAATTTGACCAAAAATTTTGCGTTATTTTTATGGATTAGTGATACAACTGTTATATTTACAAAATATATAGAATAATTAATTTTTCACATAGAAAATTTCTGGTTCGGTACAAGTAATAAGGTATTAATTAATATTTAATAAGTGTGGAATGGGGCTTGAATATAGTTATGTCAAATATATATTTGATCTAGATGATATCAGAGAATATCATATCTATCTAGATATTTTTAGAGGATAAATGGGGGACCTAGAGTAAAGAAACCATGAATATGGTTCAAAATTCATTTAAAGACAATTCTTCCATCAATAAAAAGTTAAATATCTATATGTAATGTTTTGTGAATAAATTCATTAATTTTTATAGACATGATTTTTTTTCCTATTTCATATGTGATGAAATGATCAAGCCACAGGGTATAACAACTATGAATCAAAGGAATATAATATGCATTATTGTTGGGTATATAGTAAAATATGATATGAAATATCTCACCACTATCTTATTCTATGTCATGTTGTATGAAATTTAAGTATCATAATTTTTATGATATATCTAAACCGTATCCTATGATATATTTAGGTAGTAAAATTATAAAAGTAAAGGTTTTAATAATTATCCAATCATGATACTGTTAATCATTAAAATTTCATATAGTGAAACATATGAGAGAATAAAAAATGCATTTAGATATAAATTCAAGGTTGAAGGGTACGATTTTCTATAACAATTTTCGTACTTGAATTCTATATATTATTCGAGAAACTTAACAAAGCATTACAGAGCATCCACATGTGCAGAGATCCAGTTTTTGGCTTGTAAGACTTTAGAATATTTTTAGGAATATTTTCAGAGCTAGGTCCTGAGACGACGTGTAATTCTGAGACCCGGTATGCCGAAAATTAATTTTATAAAAAATATTATGCGTTTTTATTCTATTCACACATCAAGAACGAGATATCTCTTAAACGGTAGCTCGAATCGTAAATTTGAGGGCACAATTGAGTTTGTAACGTGACATTTATCCTTGGCAGGGTATGACTCTTATCGACGCAAGACTTCTGTGAGAAAAGCCACTCAGGGGCAAAATCGTCTTTTCACTTAGTGATTTTTATCCTTGGCGTTCTTTTCAAATAACTTTCGAACGGAGTCTCGGAATGGAAATTCGAGACTTCCGTTGAGTTCAAAAGGGGGCGTTTTATCTTGGCGCGACATAAAATGAGAGCGCGCGATGGTTTCAGGTTTTCGAACAGTGCGGGTCAGCTATAAATAGAAGTCAAGTGTTTAGGGTTAAGTAAAAACCCTAAACCTATTTCTCTCTCTACGCCCAAGCTCTCTCTCTCTCTAGTTGTTCTTCGTCGTTCTTCACCGGATCGAGGAGCGATCTTCGCCAGAACCTTGACGGATTGAAGCGGAAGCATCGTGGACGCGTCGCCAACGACGAACATCCAAATCGAGGTAGATTTTCTTATATTTTTGAGTTCCGATTCAGTTTTCATTTGGAAATCCTTTGTTGTCTCTTTGATCTTCATTTTACTAATCACCGTTGATGGCCGCACGAACACGACCATCAACCTTTTCCTAAAACAATTTTTTGTTTGTTGCGTTCTTCGCCCGTTCTTTGGGTTCTTGGGCGTTTATAATTAAGCACGCCAAATCTTCGACGGTTTGTCAATCAGAGGCACGCGGTGCGATGATCTCGTCGTAGGGATCGCAAATATGGCCTTGGAATAATTTTCGAATGAGCGGTGGAATCGCGGTGGTCCGCGGAAGGGACCACTGGAGAAGAACCGGCGGCGGCGGCTGCAGAGCTCCGACGCGGCTAGGGCGTCCGACGGGTCTGCTAGGGGTGCGGTGGTGCGAGCAGAGGCGGCTCGACAGGAAGGTGAGGCGGAGCACAGTCAGTTGAGCGGAGCAGGAGGAAGTCGGGGTGGGCTGGCGTCGTCCGGCCGGTGTCGGCACAACGGAGCCTGGTTGCGGCCAGGCTGGGGCGGAGCGGGGTCACGACTCGCGACCCTAGGCGACAACGACTCGCAAAACGCGGGTTGCCGCAGAGATGAGGAGGACCAACACGGTCCCTGGTGGAGGAGGCTCAGACTGGTCCGTGTCGGTGGTGCGCAGACCATGGGCCACACAACGGGTTGGGCAGTGGCAGGAGGGTTGGGCCAGCCCAGACGGGGCGGATCAGCCGAACCGGGCTGGTCCAGCCTGTTTTGGGTCCAGATTCTTTAAATACCTGTATCTTTTGATACGGGCCTCCGATTCACGTGCCGTCTGCGGCAACACGATCCTTGAGTCGATCCGGACCATTTGAGTTGGTTTTGGGAGTTTTAATTTTCAGGCCCGAAGGCGGGTGACCCGAAACGCTCGATAATAATAATAATAATAATAATAATAATAATAATAATAATAATAATAATAATATTATTATTATTATTATTTGCAGACCCTTCTTTTGGACGCAGCGCTTGCGTCCGAAGTCTGTTTGACGCGCCATTAGAGGCGATGTGACCTTTAAGTTGAGGAGGATCTTTTAAGATCAGTTCGGGACTTTTAAGCCTTAGTTTCGTTGCTCGGTTGCTCAAAATACTTAAATTTAATAATAATAAAATATTTATTATTATTAGTATAACTTGTTTTGGACCCATCTTTTAAACGGGATGTCCGTTTGACTCATTGTCAGCTGCAGCGCAACCCTTGTCTCTATGAGTACTTTTCAAGAAAACTTTCGGGTGTTTAAACTACAGTCGGGGTGCGGAGCCCACGAGGGCCAGTTCACACGTGTTGCGGTGAAATGTAGCTTTTTCATCGGTTATTCATTTTGGACAAATGAGTAGTCCATCTCGTGTATTTTTCCGAGATGATCTCAATGGTGTGATCTATTTAATTTATTTTGGGATCGAGGTGTGGGCCCCATGGGACATCTTTCAAGCGAAATGCGGCGACTTACGACTTTTCCATCGGATGTCCGTTTGAGGTGAATGAATAGTCGATCTTGCATGTTTTTTCACAAGGATCACAACAACGTGATCTATTTGAACTTATAGAGCCTTGTTCATGATCTCATTAAATGTGGAAACATAAAAGGAATTTCGGTGGAAGATCCTTTTGACGCGTTTGAAGAGAATCCACGTCTTGGGTCATCTTTGACTCTTGTGAGAGTGGAGAAGATGTATGAAGAGATACAGTCAAATATTTTGGGGCTGTTTGAGAAAAATTATGTTTCCGCCCTTCAAATCAATATCGAGCGTTGTACGCTCGATAACCTTTTAGCTAGGCATGTCGTGTACTCTGGGAGTACACTGACATGCTTAGGGGTGCTTGAACGCAGTTTAGTACCCAAGAATGGCTAGGTACATGACCAGGCGACGATGTGGGATCACGCGACGTGTGGGCCCCATGCGTGTTGTGTACTACTTTACGAATTCTTCTATCTCTCGCATCTCTTTCTTTTGGACTTAGATTTTGGCATGCACATAGCCTATCCTGAGTGTTTTTCCACGTAGAATGCGATGGTGCCCTCTATACACTACTAGAAAATCGGGCTATAGCCACAGTTTTAAACCGTGGCTCTAGGTCTATAGCCACGGTTCAAACCGTGGCTCTAGTTATACAACCACGGTTCAAACTGTGGCATTATCACTATAGCCACGGTTTAGAACCGTGGCTATACAAGAGGACATGCAAACTTTATTACCACGGTTTAAAACCGTAACATTAGACCTATAGCCATGGTTAAAAACCATGGCAATTAACCAATAGCCACAATTTAAAACTGTGGCTATAGGGTCTGCAAATCCATAAAAAATACCCCCCCAACCCCACTGCACAACCCCCCACCCCCACTCCCCTTGCAGCCCCCTCCCCCCTACAGCCCCCCATCCCCTGTAAAGCCCCCCTGGACAGCCCCCCCCACTCCCCTTGCAATAGACAACCCTCCTGCAGCCCCCTCCCCCCTGCAAAGCCCCCCTTGGACAACCCCCTCCCCCTGTAAAGCCTTTCCTGGACAGCCCCCCCCTCCCCCCCAAAAAATAGCCCCCACCCTCTCCCCTGCACCCCCCTCCTAGACACCTCTCCCCCTTGGACACCCCCCTTCCTGGACAACACCCCCCTCCCTTCCCTGCTGGACACCTCTCCCCCCTGCCTGGACAACACCCCCCCTGCTGGACACCCCTCCCCCCTGCCTGGACAATACCCCCTCCCTCCTGGACACCTCTCCCCCTGCCTGGACACATCTCCCCCCTGGACACCCCCCTTCCTGGATAGCACCCCCCTCTCCCCCCTGCCTGGACAACACCCCCCTGCTGGACACCCCTCCCCCCTGCCTGGACAACACCCCCTCCCTCCTGGACACCTCTCCCCCTTCCTGGACAGCACCCCCCCTCCCTTCCCTGCTGGACACCTCTCCCCCCTGCCTGGACAACACCCTCCCTGCCTGGACAGCACCCCTCCCTCCTGGACACCTCTCCCCCTGCCTGGACACCCCCCGTCCTGGACAGCACCCCCCCTCTCCCTGCTGGACACCTCTCCCCCCTACCTGGACAACACCCCCACCCTACTGGACACCCCTCCCCCCTACCTGGACAACACCCCTCCCTCCTGGACACCTCTCCCCCTGCCTGGACACCTCTCCCCCTAGACACCCCCTTCCTGGACAGCACCCCCCCCTCTCCCCCCTGCCTGGACAACACCCCCCCTGCTGGACACCCCCTGACTGGACAGCACCCCCCTCCCTCCTGGACACCTCTCCCCCTTCCTAGACAGCACCCCCCCTCCCTTCCCTGCTGGACACCTCTCCCCCCTGTCTGGACAGTACCCCCCCTGCTGGACACCCCCCTGCTTGGACAACACCCCCTCCCTCCTGGACACCTCTCCCCCTACCTAGACACCCCCCGTCCTGGACAGCACCCCCCTCCCTCCCTGCTGGACACCCCTCCCCCTGCCTGGACAACACCCCCCACCCTGCTGGACACCCCTCCCCCTGCCTGGACAACACCCCCACCCTGCTGGACACCCCTCCCCCCTGCCTGGACAGCACCCCCTCCCTCCTGGACACCTCTCCCCCTTTCTGGACAACACCCCCCTGCTGGACACCCCTCCCCCCCTGCCTGGACAACACCCCCTCCCTCCCTCCCTGCTGGACACCTCTCCCCCCTGCCTAGACATCACCCCCCCTTGCTGGACACCCCTCCCCCCTGCCTGGACAACACCCCCTCCCTCCTGCCCCTCCCTCCTGGACACCTCTCCCCCTGCCTGGACAACACCCCCCTGCTGGACACCCCTCCCCCCCTGCCTGGACAACACCCCTCCCTCCCTCCTGGACACCCCTCCCCCCCTGCATGGACAACACCCCCCTCCCTCCCTCCTGGACACCTCTCCCCCCTGCCTGGACAGTACCACCCCTGCTGGACACCCCTCCCCCCTACCTGGACAACCCCCTCCCTCCTGGACACCTCTAGTAGCCGTCTGGATATGCCTCCCTGGGTTTCCCCTTCCCTTTTAGAACGAAGACTTCCTAATGGCTATTGAGAACTCTCTCGGGGGCTATCTTTGCTCCGATGACAACACTAGGAGCGACTCGTCTACCTCAGCGGCTCAGCTTTTCATGGAATTGGATTTATCTCCCCACGTGCCAAACAAGATGGAACTCAATGTGGAAGACTTGCTTTGTTGGATCCAGGATATCCTTTACCCAGTCTTTCCCAGATACTTCCAGCATTGGCTCCTTCAGGGGAACTTAGCGCAGGTCTGTCGTCGAGGGAACCAAGGTGGGAGGCGTGGGCCTCTAGTGGCGGAAGGCAGTAGGGCTCTCAGACTGCCCCCCTTGTCTCGACTGTTTGATTTTGTCTTATAGGTGGATTAACCCAGCAATGATATCCCAGTGCCTCCTCCGACGCTGTCATAGATTATGGTCCTCTCAAGCCCTCCTCAAGGGGAAGTTACTGAAGATCTTCAGATCCTAGCACTGTGTGTTGCAAGACACTTTGCACCTTTATAGGGTATTTTCTATCCAGAATTTAGCAGTTCACTGCCTGCAGTTTCTTGTAGAGAAAAGCAGCAAAAGCATGATTGATCAAGTCTTGGAAGCTCCCCCACCTCTATTGAACAGTAGTCCCACTTATAGAAATACTCAAGGTTTTTCAATCCTCCATTATCTGCCACAATATTAGCATGAACTTTAACTTCAATGAACCTAGCAATTCTGAATTATTCCTCAAATTCCAAGACCGACTCCCTTTCTTCAAATTGACACCTCATGCACAGCTTGATGGTCGAGATTTCTTCATGAGAGAGCATCATTCGAATTGTCCTTGTTAAATCATTCCCCTCCCACGATCGAGCTATGTACTCTTTCGTGAAGTATTAGAGGGTCAAATGCTTTGGTGCATCGTGGCTATGGTGGAACTCTTACTCTGCTCAGCGTGCTCGCGTGATGAGGAGCCTTACTGATTCACATGCTGCTGGTATTCGGAGCTGGTTTTGGATAACTTGGGCCTCTTGGGCCTGAGAAGTTGGTCCATGGGCTTCAATATTGGGCATGGAAATACTTCTAGTATTCATCAAGCTAGCTTCTTCACACTTGTGCAGAGCTTGACACGGTCACCTTCATTTTCAATAGAACACTTAATTTGTGGAAGCTCTTCAACCTGGTCCAGGCTTCAATAGGAAGGTGTGGCTCAGCAGGCTGGAACTTCATTTTAGAATTTTTTTCATGCACCTGGAATGGGTTGGCATTTCTCCTAATTTTTTAATGTTGAAGCAACTGGTGTTTCAAGCGGTGAAGTCAACTAAGCTCACTGAGGAAATTTTTCAAACACCTTCTGTGCATTCTCTTCCGGAACAATGTCATCTTCTTCAGTGTCATCGCCTTCAATGGGAACTTCGTTGGAGTATTCGAGTAAGCACCTTCCGTGCAGGTTCCTTCAAAACTGAAACCGCAGTGGTAAAGAGGGAAGAGGTCCCCACCGTCTTCATTACTGATTTCAAACAAAATCAACTAACGTCTTGTCTTCAACGAGCAAGCTTGATCAGGTTCACATGTAGCATTTCATCTGAGATACAAACTCAATCAGTTGATTTTGGAATTTCCTCAACCAGCGCAATGAATTCTCAGCTCTCTTCAACTCTGGTTGTGGGATCAGCGCGCCTAACCCTATCATCTTCATCGATTCAAACATCTGACACGCTGGTCTGAAGCTCAACCAAAGCTTGATTGAAGATCTTTTGTTGCCTCGTTTGTCTGAATTAAAACTTCAATTTGGTTTCATATGCGCCGCTCCGAAACCCAAACAGTCACCGACACTTCAATTGAACAAACATCATGATGTGCACAGTGGTCTTCAATCCCGTACAACTGGTTCGTCATCATCCTCCTGATCCAACTTACTTCGGTCGAATTCGACTGAATTCGCAGACTCACGCGGTGTACAACTCGATGACTTAGCTTCATAGATCTCTAAGCTCGAGATTTCCAAGCTACAAATTCCATCGTCACCTCAAAATATATCCAACTCGTCATTAGGTCTTCTACACCTTGGGTCAAATTTTTCCTTCAAACGTGGAAAACGCTGGGACTCGGTTTCATCGACATTTGTTTGTGCTCCCCCTTAGGTCAGAGTTTCAATTTAGTTTCGTCTCAGGTGGAATTTCTCAGCGACATTTCAAGGAAGGAATCAAAAGCAAGACTCAGGGAATACTATCACTATGAACTACCACGGGGTGTCTTCCTAAAGCAGGGCCAAATCACGGTGTGACCGTGGCGTGACCGCGGCGTGACTGCGGCGTGACAGCGGCGTGACCGTGGCGTGACTGTGGCGTGAATGCGGCGTGACTGCGGCGTGACCGCGGCGTGACCGCGGCGTGACCGCGGCGTGACCCCGGCATGACCGCAGCGTGACCGCGGCGTGTTGGCCCTGTCGAGCGACATCCGCAGGGCAACATCTTCCGGTCAGGAGCGAAGGGAGCAAGAGGAGGCGGGGAAACATTCTAGTCGTAGCCCCGCTGCCAAAAATTGTGATTAGTCAGTCTCAACATTGATCACAAGACTAATGGAATATTATCACTGCGAACTTCCGTGGGGTGCCGTCCTGGAGCAGGGCAAAATCACGGCGTGACCGCGGCGTGACCGCGACGTGTTGGCCCGGTCCAGCGACATCCGCGGGGCAACATCTTCCACTTAGTTTCAAATAGGATGATATGGATGGCATGAGAGGATGTTTTCTCAGAATATTTAAAGAAATGAATGCTAATCTGTGATGAATAGAGGATTGGATGACCCCTGATATACCTAATTCGATGAGGGCTGGAATGCTGGTGGAAGGGGGCTGGTTGCAGGTGCTGGGGGGATGGTGCAGGCTGATTCGAAGGAGGTAGGGGGGCTGTTGCGGACTGGAATGCTGGTGGAAGCGGGCTGAAATGAAGGTGGAAGGGGGCTGGTGTGGGCTAGATGTGGCTGGATCAGGGCCAAATCACAGCATTACCGCGGCGTGACCGCGGCGTGGCCACGACGTGACCGCAGCGTGACCGCAGCGTGTTGGCCCGGTCCAGCGACATCCGCGGGTCAACATCTTCCTCTTAGTTTCAAAAAGGATGATATGTATGGCATGAGAGGATGTTTTCTCAGAATATTTAAAGAAATGAATGCTAATCTGTGATGACTAGAGGATTGGATGACCCCTGATATACCTAATTCGGTGAGGGATCGAATGTTGGTGGAAGGGGGCTGGTTGCAGGTGCTGGGGGGATGGTGCAGGCTGATTCGGAGGTGGCAGGGGGGCTGTTGCGGGCTGGAATGCTGGTGGCAGTGGGCTGAAATGAAGGTGGAAGGGGGCTAGTGTGGGCTGGATGTGGCTGGAGTAGGGCCAAATACCTAGAGGAATACCCCATGGGATCAGGAAAATCACAGGTTACATAACATGTAATCTGACATTACTAGTACTGGGTGGAGCATGTTCATCTAATCTGTCCTTATCGGCAAGCAGTTGCCATATCGGTGGCATACTCTATAATAAATTAATGGGAAATGACTCGCATATACCTTAAAGAGGAAGGTGGAAACCATCAAATACATTGAAAACAAAGTAAAAACAGGAACATGGATGTTTGTTTCAGCTTCTAACAATAGTATGAATCGATTTTTAATAGCTGTGTGAGGTGCTGTCCAGATTTTGTCCAGCCCATAAAAGAGGAAAAAAATGTTATTAAGTAGAAAATTAACTAAAGGAAATAAAATTAAATGAAAGGGAGAAGATTTTTTGGGTTTATAACCCCAAACATGTGTTGTAGCTAACCTGTCAATAGCTGGACAGTTCCTATAGGTCAACCCCAGTCCATTAGTGGGTGTGGTCTTCATAGTAGGAACCACCACATCTGGGTATGCACCCCCTTTACATGCACTGAAATGATGAGAAACTAAAAAATATTAGTTCAAAACACAAATATATCCTATAATAGAATTGCGCATGATCAAATCAGAACTCAAGAAAATAAACAGATTAGCGTGTCTTCCTAAATGTAGTTCCTATTTTACCTATTAACAATGAATTTTCATGGGATTGATTAAATTTAGCGTACTAAAATAATGTCATACAAGATAATGTCAATGTATTGATAGTAAGACGGTGACTTGCATGTGGGTGGGGGGGTTCAGAACACATGTTCTATTATATTTAAATAAGTTCTTCAATAATACAAAATCAGTAATGGAGTGCACTAGCAAAGGATATATTTACCTACAGTCTCTCAAAGGTCAATTGCAGAGGTGAGTAAATCAAATCTTGGATAACAGTGACATTAAAACTGCACATTTAATGACTTTTAGAGATACCTGCACATTAAATTAAATCAGAAATGCCTTGCATACACTATAAAGAGGTAGGTTGAAACCATGAAATACATTGAAAACAAACTAAGAAAACAAACCTAGATGTCTGTTTCTGCTTCCAATAACTAAATGATTTGATCTACAATAGGTGCGTGAGTTGCTGTCCAGCTCTTTTCCTGACCAGAAAACAGAAAAAAAATGTTACTAAATAGTAAAATAACACCTTATGCATGTCAGTAATACTCTAGGTGATCACATCTGTCAAGGAATTGTCTTCATTCAGACATGCAGTGTTAAACAAAGATTCAATTTGATAGACTAAGGCATTAGATATGCTCCCCTCAACAGCAAACATCACAGTTTCAGTGTACTACCGATTCGTACTAATAAAAACTGTAGGAAGTTAAGGTATAAAACAGGATATTGAAATTACAGATATTGTTGACTAAAATGTTGAAGGTTTACTGGGACATCCATGAGAAATTAGTGAACATAACATACTCACTGGAAACACATCAACTATGGGTTTACTGGATCTTGGAAAATAGTACAAACTACCTACAAATTTGTTTTGAAGACAACACAAGCAGACCCTGTATGCATCTTATGAACAAACATGTCCCTCAAAGAGAAGATATATCCAGGAAATAAAGTACAGATGTTGTGGTTTAAAGAAGATTGATATCCTACCTTGGATAGAGAATCCTGAAAAAAATGTCATTGGAGGCACCTAGAGGTTTTCTCCATAGGATGTCTTGCTAGAGGTGATATTTCAGTTTCGCCTTCTACATACCTAAAACCACAATCCATAATTCAGTCCTAAAGTAGTTGAATTGCAATGAACAGATGGCAAATGAAATAAAAATTACAAGAGTATCATCTACTTGACAGGAAAATAATCAAACTAAAAAGCGATTGTCTTGAATTTGAATATTGGATTCAGGAAAATTCATGCACAAATTACCTGCAAGCATATGACGGTTGAAACAGAGGTTAACTTCCCGATTTTACGACACAATACACGCATTCCCTACCAATTCCTATTGTTGTATTCACAACTACTGGTAAAATAATTAGATAACAATGAAACAACACAGTAAACATTTAATGATGAGTAGAAGGGAAAGAAATGTGGATTAAGAGAAATTCTAGGATTGTTTAAAGGGAAACATAATCTAACATGAAGACACTACCCATTCAGAAATGTACAAACAAGAAGCAAGAAAAGGCAATACCACAACTCCATTTCTTAACCAAGACAACCCTCATTGTTCACGAAATGGACCTCACTTCACGTACAATCAAATAAATCCTTTTCAAGTGTTGGGTCTCGTTGGTAGGGACATCCCCTGTTTTAAGGCCTGTTGATGTTGTGTCACAAAAAAATAGCACAACTACGCACCAAACTGGTTTCTTAGCATGTTTTTTTTGGTTTTTTAAAAGAAAAGGCGGAGTAATATAAAAGACCATAGGGTGGAAATTTAACAGATTTGAGGAGAAAAAAATCAAATAATAAAAACAACATACCTCAACAGATAAGATAACTGGTTCAGCCCTGAATCCAAGGTCCATGGCATCCACTCCATGATGATTTCTGCTAATTTCCAATAAATAAAATAGGTGTGATCAACCTGATTGAATAGAAACACCCATCCCACAAAAAGAAAGGATAAACTGTATCGCATATTAGTCCTTGAAACAAACATCCTTTGAAAAAAAAGCAGACATTGATTTTGCTTAAATTGTAGCTGATGAGATAATGAGGTGAAGTTTGGGTCGATAATGTTGGATCTAGATTTATGATGATAAGTTAAAAAAGGATACACATGAAATGTTTGGTTTCTGGAAAAATTTCACATAGATCGATCTTACAATTTTTTTTACCTTTTTCAGGAGTCCCAATAAGTAATCTTTCTAAGGGATATTTCATAGGCATCATCCACCATAATTACACTAGTAGGATACTTTCGAAATAAAATAATGTAAGGAAACATTATAAGATGGATTACAATGATATCTCAGATAATAAAAAAGTAGTCACAGAAAAGGATTATATAACGCAAACATCTCAAAATCTACAGCACTACTTAATTATAACCTGTATTCATTGCAGGTAAATAAAAAATACGGAACACTAATTTCATTTAACAAATGTCATATTGCAGTCACTGTTTTGATGTCTAGTCTGATTCAAACCATAAAATCTAATGAAATTTGGTTCACTATCAATGCATTGTGGTTGATTGCATTGTGTGGTGATACTGGATTTTTTCAAATATTCAGAAAGTATGAGACCATACATTTTCTAATATGAAACACAATATTGTAAATGACTCATGTGATCTTCATGTTGTTCAATACATATAGATACTAAATCCTTGTATGTTCTGGTGTGTTTTAATTCCAATAGCATAACCATGTGATTCAAATTTCCATCAGCTTTTAAAATGTTGTTTTGTTTCAATTTCTTGCACAAACATTTTATTCTTGCACAATGCTTATATTCTTACTACTTTCCTCTGTTCATTGAAGATTAATCTATGAACTGTAACATTATTTTACATACTAACAGTAGTTTTGAATCTTGCGATTGATAATAAAAAAATCAAGATTCATTATTGCATTGTTATTTTAAACTGCATAGTATAATACACTTCTTACAGTATACAACTAATCAGAAAATAAATTTGAAAATTTTAAAAACAAACCTGAAGTAGTATTACCTTGATATTGCACCACAAAAAGTCAGTAATATTTTTTAGTCATCTTGTTTAAATACTCCTTTGTTCGACTGTGTAGTAGTTGCATGACTAATTGTAGTCGCGGTGTCTTGAGACAATTGAAAGGCATTATATAATTTTTCTAACCGAAAGAATGAATAAACTATAGTGAGTAGCAACTAACCTGCAACCAAGTACTTTCTAAAAAGCATGTTGGGGCTCAAACTTCCCTTGTGACTTCTTTTCAGAAAACATAAACTAAATATATGGTGCAAAATCAATGTTTAAAATTAAGAAGAAACATAGAAGTGTGGTTTTACAAAGTCCTCCAATTTCTTGATGGAGATGATGTTTTTCAGAATTCAATTCAATTAGAAAAAAAAATATTGAAGCTCTTCCATTCTGAAAATAATGTTATGGGACCAGTACATAATTTTGTACAGTAAGAAGAAGTAAAGAATACCATTCAAGACCTGAAAAAAATTACAAATATAGGGCTAATAATTACAATATAAAGAGAGTCCATACCCTTTATGATGAAAGTGAAGAACAACTGTAGTGGAATGCACCCTTGAGAAACAAAAATATTTAATGAATTTATAGTATATGGATGAGGGAAGCTGATGAGAGATATTTTGTAAACATAATGCCAGTATTAAAGAAACCTAAAATTTAATGCATATAAAAAATAATATAAACAAATAATGGATTATATAAGTTATAAGATTGAATAGTAAATACTGTGAAAAAAATACAAATAAAGAGAAAAAATTACTAAAATTGAAAAGAACAATGCAGATATTGGAGTATATAATACCCATAGAATTTGAAAATAACAGTTTTTATTCTAGATTTGGAGTATGCATACTCCCAAAGAACAATTGTGGAATCAGAATAGAAGATGTATTGTAAGAACATACAAAAAAATCATAAGAGAACCTGAATACTGAATATTGTATAGCAGAGAGAAAATTCTGTCAGGGGGATACTATAACACACATTATGCAGCGTAGTGGAAATTTAGGGTTGGTCAAGGCACATCGAGGTAAAAAAAATACACGACCATGGAATGAATTAGATTCCCTTAATGCTGATAGAAACTGAATAAATTCGATCCCTAATTCCAGATTCAAGAATGCAGCTATTTTAATACAGTACAAAAATTTTGTATTAATATACTGATATAAAAGAGTGAAATGCTGAGATTAATGTTGCAGAGATGATTGGAAGATAAAATCACCCTATGCGGGAGATGGATGGGTCTGTGGTTGATCTTGGGTGCCTCAATATGGAAGAAATCCTAGCTTGTAAGGAGAACCCACAAAAATCGGACCATATGAGTACCTTAGGGTTCATCCAAACTCACACCACAACGTTGGAACTGCATCAGTTGGGAGGTGGGGAGGCCGTATAAGATCCACGTTGGTGGGGAGGTGGGCTATCTACGGCGAAGTGTTGAAAGAGGAAGAGGAACGCCGGTGGGGAGGAGGGTCACGAAGAGTAGGAGGGTCGCGGTGAGGAGGCGTCGGGGAGGAGGGTCGCGACGATGAGGAGGGCGCGACGAGGAGGCGTCGGGAAGGAGGGTTGCAGTGATGAGGAGGGCGCGGCGAGGAGGCATCGGGGAGGAGGAGGGCACGACAAGGAGGAGGTCGCGGCGAGGAGGAGGGCACGGCGAGGAGGAGATCACGGGGGAGGAGGAATCGCGAGGGAAGGAGGGTCGCTGATCGGGAGAAAGGAGGAGGAGCCCGATGGATTTTGGGGGGAAAAAGGGGATGACAATTTTTAGGCATGATTTTTTAATCAAACCGTGGCTATAAATTAGCTATAGCCATGGACCTAAAAAACCGTGGCTATAGGTCCGTGGCTATAGCCTTATTTTGTAGTAGTGATAGTGGATTTCGAGTTATGATGCAAGTTTTTATGGGTGTGATGCCTATCGGGGGCGACACCCGATGACTGCAGTAATGTGATTTCCAAGAGGTACCATCCAGTAGGGATGACTAGTGTTCCTCGATGCTTTTTTGAGATGTACCATCAAGAAGAGCTGGTCAGAGTAGTTTCGGGTTTACCTCCAGCTGGGCTGGGAAGTGGTCCCCGATTGCAGTTCCGAGTTTACCTCTAGCTGGGCTGGGAAGTGGTTCTCGATGGAAGTTCCGGGCTTCCCTCGAGCAGGGCTGGGCAGTGGGACCCGTTGACGGCTCTTGCTGGGCAGTGGGTCCCCATCTACTTCTGAGTGGAATCCCCCAGACGCACTAGGGCATGGATCCTTGATAAACTAGAGTGGAATTCCCTTGGCATATTAGGGTGTGGGTCCTCTACGATGACAATAAGAGTGGAATCCCACATCGGCTTGGGCATGGATCCTCTATCAGATACCTCTGAGTGGAATCCCCCTAACACACTAGGGTGTGGATCCTCTACTTTGGGTTTCTAATTTTGAGAAACATATCTGTGACGAGGCTTCATTTGACATCACCTTGGACTCACAAGTAAGAGAGGTGCTTTCCCCACCAAGAAGCTTCCTTGTGACATGACTCAAAACCGTGCAGGCGAGTCAATGCCACCCAGAGTGGATAGTATCAAGGTGCGGTGATTTGAGCCTCTTTGACTCATAGTTTAGGGCAGACATGTGGGATGCTAGGCATCATTGGTTACTTATTACAATGTTGGAGACTCACTTTTCATGGGTTGAGCTTGTGAGATGGAGATCCCCTTACACCCTCATTTGGATTTCTTTGATTGAGCGCGCACACACACACACACATGCTATTTCCAGTGCCCACTCATTGGGGTTTGGTTACTCTCTTTCCAGGAGAGGCGAAGATGTGCAGGGTATTCCACATGCTTTCCGCGTCTAGTTTCTCGTGGTTAGACAAGTCTACTCCCCCACTATTGGTAGAGAAGACTCGATGAGAAGTTCATCTTCTCACAGTTTCTAGCTTCTTGTGTTTGGATGAGCTTACTTCACTTTCTTGTTTGGGTGAGCTGTACTCCTTTTTTCTGTACCTTGTTCTCTGTACTTCTTTCCTCTTCAGTTGTATCTATTACTGCTCCCCTCTTCAGTACTTCTCTTGCTGCTCCCTTGAGCCTTCAGGGTATCCTATTGAGTATTTTTATTCTTACCCATACTTGGGCTTTGCTTGCACTTGGTGTGCCCTTGCAGACGACTGATAGGTTGACCGTGACATCATAGGAGCTTAGGGATACGAGGTGCTTAGACCGCGTTCAGTGGTAGTGACTTGGGATTCAGGAGCATGGCCCTCCCAACTATTTTACTTTCCACTTGTTTTTGTGTTGTGACACTTTTCTGGTTGGGCATGTACTTTTCCCCTTTCCCTTTCAGTCACCTTTCTGTACTTGTACTGATTAGAGGTCGATGCATGTATGTGGTTTATTTATAGCAGTTTTGTATCTTTTTTTCTTTTCCCTCTGCACTATTTTCATTGAGTTGGCTACGTGTGTGTGTATTGGTTCTTAGGATAAGGCCTCCCTGAGTTTTTTGTACCTTCGGTGCTAGTCTCCATCCCTTGGCCAATGGAGGTGGGCCTCAGGTAGTTGTGTCTCAAGCCTCGGTATAGTTTGGGTTGTGACAAAGTGGTATTAGAGATGGTTCGACCCTTAGGACGTTGTTTGGACATTTCCCTAAAAGGGTCTTGGTTGGGTTTAGGGCACCAGTGTCGAAGTGTCTCAAGAGCATCTCTTAGACAAGGGTGTCCAGTGATGGTACAGGTGGCCAACATATCCATTCACCAGGACCCTGATTACTCGCTTGTCGACTCATCACCCTGAGATACCTGTTGCAAGGAACAATGGTACATGCATTATATAGGATTGAGTATTTGACTGTCCTTCTTAAGTTAGATCCCCATCATTGTTGATATATATATATATATATATATATATATATATATATTCTCATCTAACCACGATACTCCTTGATAACATTCAAGATGTCTATGCGTTGACAGGCAGCCATGATACTAGCTTCGGTTTGTGACGACGAACCTGTGAGAGACGAGGCCTCATTTCATGAACCATCATGCAAACCCCTTTCTCCAGGCGGGTAGGTAGCAACACCTCTACCTGTTGAGAAACAGACATCCCCATCCAAATGGGTTGAGGACGTGCGCAGGGTGAGTGCACTTTGCAAGTTCCAGTGCCAGAGACCGCTGAAGTTCCACAGTGAGTCATACCATCAGACAATAGAGGTTTGGCTAGATTTGGTGGTCCACCTCTTTAGGCTTTCACGAACACCAACAGATCAGATGGTGGATTTGGAATCCATCATTTTCCACAAAGCAGCTAGATGTTGGTGGAGCTTGGTTACTCAGATACTCGACGAGTCGTCTCTCTCATGGGATGACTTCCAGTAGTGGTTTTGTGAGGAGTACTACCCATATTGTTTTCACTCCGTTCGACTTCAGGAGCTCCTGCAATTTTAGTAGGGAGGGATGACGATGACTGAGTACATAACTAGGTTCTCAGACCTTGCATGTTACTCTTTGGACATGACCCATGATGACTACTTCTCAGCATGGAAGTTTGAGCAGGGACTTCGCTGAGAGATCCGTACTATCATAGTACCCTTGTGCATCTCCACCTATGTTGGGGTACTAAAGTAGGCACTTGCGGTGGAGAGATCTCTGTCAGAGAGGCACTAGATAGATGATTGTGGAAGTGGGCGCAATAGAGCTGAGACATCTATGACAGTTAGTAGGCATCAGACAACAAGATCTCAACACAAGAGGCCTCCCCATAATCAGTGTCATGCACGTAGTCGTATGGGGATAAGGCAGTGCAGAGCATGAGATCAGTCTGGGGAGGGTTGGTGTTATGCCTGTGAAGGGTGAGGTTACTAGGTGCGGAACCGCCCAAGCAGACGTTATGAGAATTCCAGATGGGCAATAGGTGGAATCCCATGGAAGAGACAACGCCGTGATTGGGGATCCACTAGGAGGGGGCAAGGCGGTCCCTAGAGAGGTGGTGTTGACAGAGGAGCACGAGGATATAGAGGTGCCATACGATGTTATGAAGTCTTTCCACCACTGCCAGGAGGCCCATGTAAAACTCAGGAAGCTAGCAGCTAGGCCCACATACAACCACAAGCTTTGGATGTCTACGATCCTACAGAGCGTACAGAAATAAGAGGCATGACTTGTGTCTTTTTTACCTTTTTTTAGTAGAACCTGTTAGATACAACGTGAACTACTCTTTTCTCATCGCTCCCTACTTGAGGTTTTTACCAGGGTGACATAGGGATTTGGTGAACCCTATTTTATTATTGTTCGACATGGCTCAGAATACACGGGAATGAGGGTCCTTCCCCCACTGAGATGCATTTTTGTGATGCGAGAAAAACTGTGGGAGCGAGTCAGTGACTCTCAAAGCGGATAGTATCGAGGTGTGGTGGATGAGTCCCTCCGATTTGTGCATTCGGGGAGAGGTTGTGGAATGGAGTGTCAGAGCAAGTCCTGACATTTCTAGTGGAGTTTTTCTGCTTGACCTCCCTTTGTTTGGAGTTCCACTAGTGGGTTTGGCAGAGTGTAAAATTTGGGGTTACTCTCCTTCCAAGAGAGGAAAATACATGCAGGGTATGCCACATGCTTTCTATGTCTAGCCTCTTACGGTTGGACGAGTTTACTCACCTTCCCTGTTCATGGGTACCTTGCATGCTCAACGTCAAGTCTTGATACTACAGACATCGAGTACAAGTTGAGGTGATAGAGACCCCATGAATGGAACTACATGACTCACTATGTGGTTCTAGAAATGGTAGTATTTTTCACTGAGGATGTGGAGACACTGTCTTCTGGGAGAGTGATTTGTGGTTGTTTAGATCACCAGAGTTTTGGGTATGTCTTCACCCAAATAGGCTTGAACCTGAGATGGTGATGCCGCTCAAACTTCCTGTAGGACTACAAATTTGAATGGTCTATACTATGAGAAGGGAAGCGTAGTAGCATATTCCCCTAGCAGGAAGTTCCAGGCTTGACTAGTGCAGGAAGTTTCAGAGCAGTTAACTTCCCTACAGCTAACCCTGGTGGAGCAGGAGGGTACAATTTTTGTTTAGTTGATGGTGTCGACTCCTTCGCTTCCCGAGTGTGTAAGAGAGTCTTTGTTGAGAGTCATTGACTGTGAAATCTTGCGCGACCAGATATCCTTAGGTGTTTCACTAGATGGATTTTCTGAAGGAGGGAATCACCGAGACCCTATTCTAGGGACAAGTAGTGATTCCAGTCACTATGTGGGAAGTAGAGGTTCAGCTGGGGAAGTACCCCCAAGTTTCTTCAGACCATTCAGGACCGTATAAAGGTATGAAGAGATTGCCTACCACCTTGTCCTACCCCCAATAACTATAGCGAGTGAACGACATCCCCCACATGTCGCAGCTAAGGACAGAACATCCCTTCGGTTTGTGTGTTGTGCCATCATAGAACTTGCGGGTTTTCCTGGGAGCGGGAGAGCCAGTTGTGGGCTCAGTGTCCCGAGTTTTTTTCCATAGTTTTTCTTCTCAGGGATGAAAATATTCAAGGAGGGAATGATGTAGAGACCCAATTTTTATCTTGTAAGACTTTGGAATATTTCTAGGAATATTTCCAGAGCTAGGCCCTGAGATGACGTGCAATTATGAGGCCCGGTGTTCCCAGAATTAATTTTATAAAAAATATTAAGTGTTTTTATTCTATTCACACATCAAGAACAAGATATATATTAAATGGTAGCTCGGATCGTAAGTCCGAGGGTACAGTTAAGTCCAGAACGTGCTGTTTACCCTATGTGGGGTATGACTTTTGTCGGCGCAAGACTTCTGTGAGAAAAGTCACCCAGGGGAAAACCATCTTTTCACTTAGTGATTTTCCCCTGGAATTATTTTCTAATAACTTTCGAATGGAGACTCAGAATGTAAATTTGAGACTTCCATTGAGTTTGAAAGGGGGTGCTTTACCTTGTCGTGACATAAAATGAGAGGGCACGATGGTTTCAGATTTATGCGCCTAGCGGGTCAGCTATAAATAGAAGTAAAGTGTTTAGGGTTAAGTAAAACCCCTAAAAATCTTTCTATATCTATGCCCAAGATCTCTCTCTCTCTCTCTAGTCATTCTTCACCAGATTGAGGAGTGATCTCCATCGGAATCCTGGAAGATCGAAGCAGAAGCATCGTGGACGCGTCACCAATGACGAACGACCAGATCGAGGTAGGTTTTCTTCTATTTTTGAGTTCCAATTCAGTTTTCATTTGGAATTCCTTCGTTGTCTCTTTGATCTTAATTTTTCTAATCACCATTGATGGATGCATTAAAACGACCATCAAACCTCACCTAAAACAATTTTTTGTTCATTGCGTTCTTCGCCCGTTCTTTGGGTTCTTGGGCGTTTACAATTAAGCATGCAAAATCTTCGATGGTTTGTTGATTAGAGGCAGGCTCTGTGATGGTCTCATCATTGGGATCAAAAATATGGCTTCAGAATAATTTTTGGATGAGCGGTGGAATCACAGTGGTCCACAGAAGGGACCATCGGAGAAGAACCGTTGGCGGAAGCCGACAGTGGACCAAAGTGGCGGCTGTGGAGCTCCGACACAGCTGGGGCTTCCGACAGGTGTACTGGGCACATGGTAGTGCGAGCCGAGGCAGCTTGGTAGGAAGGTGAAGCGGAGTGCGGTCGGATGAGTGGAGCATGAGGAGGCCGGGGTGGGCCGACGTCGTTTGATCGGTGTTGGCACGGTGGAGCCTGTCTGCGGCCAGGCTGGGGCGGAGTGAGGTCACGGCTCGCGACCCCAGGTGGTAGCGACCCACAAAACACGGGTCACTGTAGAGATGAGGGGGACTAGCATGGTCCCCGACAGAGGAGGCTTGGACCGATTTAGGAAGTGCGTATTGGATCTAAGGTGGAGGACCGACCATGAGGGCCAGTCCATGTCGGTGGAACGTGGGCCATGGGCCATGTAGCGGGATGGGACACAATAGGAGGTCTGGGCTATGAGACTTGGTCGTGGGCCGACCGGACTGGGCCAATCTAGCCTGTTTCAGGCCCGGATTCTTTAAATACCTGTATCTTTTGATACAGGTCTCCGATTCACGTGCCGTCTGTGGAAACACTATCCTTATGTCGAAACATACCATGTGAGGTGGTTTTGAGAGTTTTAATTTTCAGGATTCAAGGCGGGTGACCCAAAATGCTCGATTATAATAATAAAAATATAATTATTATTATTTGCGGAACCTTCTTTCGGACACAACGCCGACATACGAAGTCCGTTTGACACGTCGTCAGAGGTTATGTGACCCTGAAGTCAGGGCAGATCTTTTAAGATCAATTCGGTACTTTTAATCCTTGGTTTTTTTGCTTGGTTTCATGAAAAACTTAAGTTTAATAATAATAAAATATTTATTATTATTTGTATAACTTGTTTCAGACCTATCTTTTAAACAGGATGTCTGTTTGAAACACCGTTAGCTATGGTACAACCCTTGTATCTGTGCGGACTTTTCAAGAGAACTTTCAAGTGTTTAAACTAAAGTCGGGGTGTGGGCCCCATGGGGTCCAGTTCAAATGTGTTACGATGAAATGTAGATTTTTCATCATTTATTCATTTTGGATAGATGAGTAGTCCGTCTCGTGTGTTTTCTAAGAGGATCACAATGGAATGATCTGTTTAATTTATTTTGGGATCGAGGCATGGGCCCCACGATACGTCTTTCGAGTGCAATGCAGCAACTTACAACTTTTCCATCAGATGTACGTTTGAGGTGAATGAATAGCTATCTTGCATGATTTTCTACAAGGATCGCAACAGTGTGATCCGTTTAAGCTTACATAGCCTTGTTCGTGATCTTATTAAATGTGAAAACATAAAAGGAATATCAATAGAAGATCCTTTTGATGTGTTTGAAGAGAATCCACAAATTGGGTCAACTTTGACTCTTGTGAGATTGGAGAAGATGTATGAAGAGATACAATCAAATGTTCTGGGTCCATTTGAGGAGGCGTGTCAGCGAAATTACGTTTCTGCCCTTCGAATTAATATCGAGCGTTGTATGCTCAATATCCTTTTAGCTAGGCATGCCGTGTACTCTGGGAGTACACTGACATGCTTAGGGGTGCTTTAATGTATTTCAATTGCTGAGAATGTCTAGGTACATGACCAGGCGATGAGGTGAGGTCACGGAATGTGTGGGCCCCACATGCGCTGTGTAATACTTTACGAATTCTTCTATCTCTCGCATCTCTTTATTTTGGACTCATATTTTGGCATACACATAGCCTATCCTAAGTGTTTTTTTCACGTAGAATGCGATGGTGCCCTTCATGGTGGCTTATGAGTTACAATGCAAGTTTTTCTGGGTATGATGCCTATTCGGGGTGACACCCCGTGACTGCAATAGTGTGCTTTTTGAGTGGTACCATCCAGCAGGGATGAACAATGTTCCTCGATGATTTTCTGAGAGGTACCATCAAGCAAAGATGGCCAGAGTAGTTCTAGGTTTACCTCCAGCTGAGCTAGGAAGTGGTCCCTGATGATAGTTCTGGGTTTACCTCTAGCTGGGTAGGGAAGTGGTTTCTGATGGCAGTTATGGGTTTACCTCCAGCTGGGCTAAGAAGTGGTCTCTGATGTTATTTCTGGGCTTCCCTCTAGTAGGGTTGGGTTATGGGACCCGTCGATGACCCTTGTCGGGTAGTACCCTTTAGCTGGGTTGGGCAGTGGGTCCCTGTCGACTTCTGATTGGAATCCCCCTAACACACTAGGGCGTGGATCCTCAATAAACTAGAGTGGAATCCCCCTGACATATTAGGGTATGAGTCCTCTATGATGGAAATAAGAGTGGAACCCCCCACTGGATTGGGCATGGATCCACTATCAGATACCTCCAAGTGGAATTCCTCTAACACACTAGGGTGTGGATCCTCTAATTTGGGTTTCCTCTTTTGGGAAACATATCAGTGATGAGGCTTCATTTTATGTCACCTTGGACTCATAAGGAAGAGGGGAAATTTCCCCACTAAGATGCATCCTTGTGACACGACCTAAAACCGTGCAGGTGAGTCATTTCCACCTAGAGTGGATAGTATCAAGGTTTAGTGATTTGAGCCCATTTGACTCGTAGTTCAGGGCAGATGCGTGGGATGCTAGGCATTGTTGGTTAATTATGGAACTATTGGAGACTCACTTTTCCTGGGCTGAGCTTATGATATGGAGATCCGCTTACACCCTCGTTTGGGTTTCTTTGACTAAGCACACACACACATATCCTATTTCCAGTGCCCACTCCTTGGGTTTTGGATACTCTCCTTCTAGGAGAGGTGAAGACGCGTGTGGTATGCCATGTGCTTTCCACATCTAGATTCTCGTGGTTGGATGAGTCTACTCTCCCTCTATAGGTAGCGAAGATTCGATGAGAATTTAATATTCTCACCATTTCTAGCTCCTTGTGTTTGGATGAGCTTACTTAACTTTCTTATTGGGGTGAGCTGTACTCCCTTTTTATGTACCTTGTTCTCTCTACTACTTTCCTCTTCAGTTGTATCTATTACTGCTCCCCTCTCCAGTACTTCTCTTGCTTTTCCCATGAGACTTCGGGGCATCCTACTTAGTATTTTTATACTCACCCCTGCTTGGGTTTTGCCCACACTTGGTGTGCCCTTGCAGACGATGAACATGTTGATCATGACATCAGAGGAGTTTAGGGATATGGGGTGCTTGGACTGTGTATGGTGGTCATGACTTGGGATTTAGGAGTGAGTCCCTCCCAACTATTTTAATTTTCCACCTGTTTCCGGGTTGTGGCATGTTTTTGGTTGGGCATGTACTTTTCCCCTTTACCTTTCAGTTACCTTTCTGTACTTGTACTGATTAGATGTCGATGCTTGTATGTGGTTTATTTATAGTAGTTTTGAATCCTGTTTTCTTTTCCTTCTACACTGTTTACATTGAGTTAGTTGCATGTGTGTGTACAGGTTCTTAGGCAAAGGGCTCCCTGAGTTTGTTGTGCCTTCAGAGCTAGTCGCCAGCGCCTGGCCTATATAGGTGGGCCTGGGGTAGTTGCGGCTCAAGCCCTGATATGGGTCAGGTCATGATAATATGTCCCTTAAAAATATGGTTGAGTTAGGAGAAAGGAATTCCACTTGAGGTGAACCTCTTGACAATTAACTATTCCAAAGAACACTTCTCATCCTTCCTTTTTAGAGGTACAAGAATACCATGGTTTTATGTATAATACATCCCAAACATTGTGTGTTTTTTATCCCATGGATACACCAAAGAGGAATGATTATATTGGATATTTCACAATGATCTCCCTCGAACAAATGTTTGATGAAATGACATGTGACAACATATCATTGTTAGATATATATGATAATTATTTTAGAATACACATGGTTTCAGTTATAATCCATGAAGATATTTCAATTTTGTTTCATGATTTATTTTTTATCTTCAAGAAGAAATATTGGATTCTTTGAAACCTAATGGTGGTATTAGAGTTTTTAATGTGATTTGATTCTAGAAGCCCTATTATGAAGGAATAGAATATAGATATATTATTATATATAATCTACATCATTATTTATTTTATATTTTGGATTTTAGTATAATATTGGATATCATAGGATATGATATAATTTCATAACATGAGATATGTTACTGTATCATTTTACCCTCTATAAATTCTTTTTTTATAACATAGATTGCAATATTGAGAGTCATTGGATACAATATAATGGTGTTAATCTTATGAGATTAGAAAAAAAATTATCATACCATCAATATGATATAACATATGATGAAATGTGTCCGATTATAATGATTATGGTACTATAAAGTCTTTAAATGGGAGTGTACTCAATGAATATTTATGTTTGAAAAAATATTTGTTTCTAGTTTTGGGGTGATTTTATCTTTTTTAGTTTAGTCATCAAATATTAATTTTGAGGTGGCTTTCATTACTTTTATTTGGTTTGATTTGAGGTTCTATAAAAGGATTAAGAGTCTATGAATAGTTTAAGGGTTCCACCTCATATATAAGAGAATTTCATATTGAACTAAACACCTGCTTGATGTTATTAGGTTCCTGATGATTATAGGTAGTTGGATGGATTATGGAGGGATGGATGGGTACCCTCTTACCTTGTACTAACTTCTGATAAGAACCATTAAGAATTAACTTTAAAATATGGGTTATATTAGTTTTTTAAGAATATATTTAACCCATGTTTTTGAGGTCTATCGACCTCACCTTCCACTTATTTCTAAATATCTCATACAAAGGTATTTTAATTTTCTTCTTCCATTCCCCTATGACTCAAGGTGGTCCCAATTCTCTTTCTCATTCTATAACCCAAGAAATGTATCATTTATAACTCCCAATTAAATTATATTTTCATTTCCTACAATTGCATGATTTAAATGATTAATAGTCAAATTAATCTGGATAATGTATGGTAGAATTCATCTAAGATCTTGGGGGGTGGGGGTCAAATCCACCTTAAAGGATTTTTTATGGTTTCTTTGTTACTCATTCATCATAAATATGATGAAATGATATTTTTTTATGAAATTTTGTATAGATATTTGTATTGAGGATTAAATTTGAGAACAATTATGTAGTTTTATTTAGGGATTATTACGGTAGTGTTATTAACAAAATTGTATAAGTAATGTTCTATAGTATTAATTGAATTTCATCAATCTATAATTATAGAAAACAATGAAATAGTGATCATTAGATATGGACTTATCAATTAATGTATTTTTTGTGTTACTATTTATTGATAGGACTAGTAAATCTCAGATGATATAATGAAATGTGGTATCAACCATCCGAATGACTATTAATCTATACATATGACATTTCCATGCACTGATTTTAAATTATTTTAATAAAATCAACCATAAATATTGGTATTATTATTGAATGTACTTATAATAGTTAGTTTTTAATAACATTTTTTTAATAAAGTATTATTTAACTATTTTCTAGGTAGATTTTTCCATCTATTTACTCTATGGACCTTTCAATATAAATTTTTATTATTGTATCTTTGATGAAAGTCTTACCTAATTTTTGGACGTATAATATTCAATATGAATGATTGTTCCTTATTTGGGGGCCAATTCCATATGATTGTAATGATACATGTGTCATTTAATTTCAATTGATAAGTGTACAGGTTATGATTGATATCATATGATATTTTTTTGTGTAAATCAATCATAATAGATACCTATAAGGATTGAGTTCCTTCTGGAAATAATCATTCTTGGATTCATTTAGTATGGTTAATAAAATGTACTTTCAGGTTTATATTGTTACATATGGATTGAATACAAATACAACCAGTTAAATTGAATGAGTTATAATTCCACAATACACACTTAACCCCTGGTTAAGAGAGTCTATAATTTGAGATGTGTTCTCTTGGTCTATTATATGATAGGAATTGATTTTTACTAAATATACATTTGGTTTTAGTATTAATATAAAAATTCAATATGGTATAAGAATTTTTTTTTAAAAGGATCAAAGTGAGTGGTACTTTAAAAAAATAATTTCATGTAAATCAAACCCTTCAAAAAAAAGGTAAAAATATTTCCATCACTTTAATATTTTATCAAAACATGTTTTGAAAGAGAACTCACCATTTAACATATAATTTCTTGTAAATTGAACCCTTTAAAAAAATTAATAGTAAAACTATTTCCATCACATTAATATTTTATCAAAAACATTTTTTTCTAAGAGAACTCACCATTATAACATTTTTATATTTATTATCAAGAATTATCTTATAAATATGTGACGAAAATGTTTTAATAAATTTTTGATTGTGAATGTGGGAATCGAAAAATTATTTTAGTATTTGGTTTTTTGATGTTATATTGTGATTCTCTTATATATTATAATGAAAGTTGGTTTTCCTTCAAGACCAACTAATATGTTAACGTAGTGGTGGTTTTAAACTATTTAGTAAAATTTTATATTAATTAAGGACCTTAGACCAATATTATTGTGATTAGTGATCCTCAAAAATAATTTATATTAGATTATTTTATATGTTTGTACCATGATAACCCTATTAATACTACTTTCATGATATTGGTAGTGCCTTATTTTTATTTTTTTTGTAAGGTTTCATGAACTATTATACATTCTTCAACTATTACCTCATTTGGAGTATTCCTCATATATCACAGGGGGTTAAATATGTCGTTCCTCATGCATAATATGTACTTGGATAATAATTCATTAAATATATATTGTTTTATTTTATTAATTAATAACCAAATAGATTTTTTATTATAATAAACTATGGTCATTTATATAATGCTTTTCCGATGTTTTTATAGTATGAAATGGCCATGTGAGGTTGGTGGGATGTGGGCAGGTGCAATGAGGGGTTCTAATCGGTGCGGTGATGACTAGCATGGGTAGATGTGGGTGACCTTTAGAGGGAGTACGCCATCGATGTGAGAGGGGCATCAGGCCGGTTCTCGGTTAGGCGTTGGCGGTCAGACTAACGTGGTGCAACTGGCACGAGTTGATACAAGAGACCTCTAGTAGGAGTACGACAGTTATGGCAGGCGACCTTCATATGATGTGTGGTAGTGATATGAGGTAGGGGTGTTGGTCCAGTTCTCGATGTGGGCGACTGAACCACTAGAGGTTGATCAGTCGAATGGTGTAGGAGAAGCAGTCGGACGATAGAAAAAAATGATTCCTCCACTCGGACAGATCAATATGGGATTGAGAGAAACAACACTCAGTATTATAGGGATATCAAAATTGAAAAACTGATTGGGTATTCCATCTTCCATCAGAACTAGGAACCATGCATAAATGGGGGAATTCTAGCTGTGTAGCATTGCAAGGTTGAGAGTTTTATCAATATATATACATATATATTATGGGAGGTATTCTCTTTTGGTGTTATTTCTCTTGGTCCTTGGAGTCATGTTTCATGCCTAAGTACCTTTGGGCTTATGATCCATATAAGTTTACCCCTGAAGCCACTTAAAATGGGGAAAATAAATAAAAATTAACGACCTTCAGGATTGGTGGAGGATAATATTTATACTACATTTTTATAGAGGATTTATGTTTCTGTATTATAGGATATTTCTATTTAACCAATAGAAAACACATCCACTACTATAATGGAATGCATGGTCACTATAGAAATACAAAAAATCATGTTATATACCCGCAATATTTTATATTAATGAAATTTCAATGATTATAGGATTCCTTATGTAGAGTTTCATCTTGATTGATTGGGGGTTTTCAATATATGATATATGCGGGGGGTCTAAGCCAATGCCTATAGGTTATACCATGATACTTGTGTAGCAGATACAAATTGAGGTATACCTTTATATATATCTAGTTCCCACATATTAGGTGAGATTTCTCCTTGGTGAATATGATATATTCATAGTTCCTCCATATGTGGAGAGAGGCATCATAGGAATAGATGGTATATGCATAGTTTATAAATACAATGGGCGACAACTAAAATGAATGATGTGTTTGTTATATATATATGACTATATATATGGACCTTTCTATGAGAAGATGTGGCCTCTTATAGAGAGGATGATGACAATTTAACTACATCTTCCCTCCCTATTAAGAGAGTGGAATCCCATGGATAATGATTATTGATATGTGTATATAAATCTACTAACTCCAATAGAGGATGGGTTTCTACAAATATTATAATTGTATAAGTCCCTTATAGTTGATAGGTTCCCTATAATTATTTCATGGATGGATTAAATTATTGTTTTTAATGTGGTTTAAGGTTGTTGACATTAGTTATATTATGTTCTTTCATAATCACTTTTCTAAAAAATTATTTTTAACATCTATATCCATTTTTAGTAGGCTATTTATTCATTTATATAAATAGATTGATAATTTATTATGAGTTAGTCTAGTTTTATTTATGTAAATGAGTAGGCATGTTCATGAAGGATCATTTCAATTGACATATGTATTGAGATACCATTGGTGGTTACCTATTGAGTGTTTAGTCTCACACCTTGAATAGACACATTAGTGAACATAATTTTTTTGTGTACTGCTTCCTAAGAATATATAGGTATTCATGTAGATGTTGAATTTTTATCATTTCTGGTTATATATATTTCTAGATAAAATCAGGTTACATCATTGGGATTAGAATATATTGATTTTGGGGTGGAGGATCAATTTGGATTATATACATTTCTTCTTTTTGTATTCATTTCCTATACACTGTTTAGATTTACACTATTTAATACCAATTTTTATGTTTTGGATTTATTGTAAATTGATCCATTGTACATTCATAGATTGGTTTATGGTGTATATCTATGTTCATATTCATTCTAACATGCCATGTTTTTTTATAAAAAATTACTTATGAAATGAATAAATTTCAAATAATTCATATCATATTATTATTAAACTTCATCCATGATATTCATTCTATATCTGTAATGGTAAAATAACTTTACAACTATAAATCAAGAAAATGGTTCTTGTAAAATTTTCATGGGGATTATATGGTGTTCTTGGTGTTTCTAACATCTGGGATCTGGTACTATTCAAGTGTCCGAGCCAGAGTTTCTATGTATGGTATATAGTATGTGAAAACTCTAGAGTGGTGAAACTGATATTACAAGCCAAAAAATTCCAATTATAATGAATGATATTAAATTTTATCTGCATTAAATTTTATTTTAGAGATATATTATAATAGAAGTTATATTTGATTAATTATTTATCATAATATGAATGATTATATTGTAATACCTAGTAATTTTTTCACACTATATCATGTCTTATGATGTAGATAAGACATGGAATGTGATATGAAGATTCTGATCTTAAGACTTTATTTTCGATTTTTATTATATATTTTATAAAATTATTATATATTATTAGAAATGGTATTTTAGGAAATTTATTTAAAACATTTTTATTTTATTTTTGGATAAAACACTATTTATGGTTGAGTGGTAACCCAATAACCAAGACCTAAAACATGCCATAAAAACTGGAAAAACAACACAAAATTCCAATCACCCATGAATATATTCACCAAGACATTAAACAAAAAAATTTCACACTATAATTTCAATTTAGATGTGTTGAATCTGTATTTACATATGATGTCTTAGATGTTATGCTTTGGAAGGTGCCCCAATTTTCATTTTATATAGAATTTATAAAATTAAATACCACTGATCAATCATTAGTTTATACATTATATAGGAAAAAATTCATAAGAATGAAAACAAGTTGTAAAATAAGTAATTTGAGAGGTTCCCCATTGAGGCTTGGGAATCTCTCCCATGTTTCACTATTTTTTGGCCATTTGCTGACATATATAGGGGTTGAAATTGTGCCAAAATTCATTAATCCTTAATAGACATAATTTTTAAAGGATATTTTCTCCAATTCAGTAAAAGAGGTAGGAAATTAGAATTTACTAATCCTCTGTCCTTCTAATCCATTAGCATACTTTCTTATTTTTGTTGCAGTTACATCAATGTATGAGGATATTTCCTAAACTATAGATTTCACGAGTTCTATAACATTACCCTATTACACCTATTTTTCATATAAGAGGCCATTATCAACATTTTGACCATCCCCATGTACTGAAGAGCCTCTAATAGGTGAAAAAATATATGATTTCTTGGCTAGTGATGAATAATCCTTTCACAGATACAACATTTGTGCCAACATTATTGTGTAGGCTTTCATGCATGTTACTAACATCTTTAAATTCATGAAATAATACTAATAATAGTCATCATTTAGTGCTTCCTCTATTATTGGAATTATAAGACAACACGTAACTATCTTCAGAATACTTTCCAACCATCCATCCTTTATGGGAAAAAATCTCTATTGGTCTGGTTGCAATGACAGTTCAACGATATTTCTTTTTCCTCCCAGATAATTCATCTTTATACTCCACATTTTCATGGGTATTCATTATAAACACTCATAATTACTCTAATAGGACTTTATTATCTATAATTACATGGATGTCTAGATCCAAACCTCATGAGATACATTGTGTTTCTCCAACTTAACTTTCATTAGCCATCAAAAGAATATTATTTAACATCACTTATGTATTCATCTGAAAAATGGAACTTTGAACCATTTAATCAATATATAAATGATACATACACTTTTTATGACCATATACTATAACCATAATAATTTTATCAGTGTCAGTTTTTATATTCAGGTTTGTAATGTAGTATATCACAAAAACTTGATGTGATTATCTAATATCTATAATATCCTTCAACACTCCAAACCAATTAATACTATGATTTGTAAAACCCAAGGCTTGAATATTAGTGAATCTAAATAATCAGACTATTCTTGATCTCTTTATAAAAAACATTAGATACATTATGTGATTTTAGACTACTTTATGGATTCTTCCTAATATTTCTCAATGATAATCCATGTGTGAGTGAGCCAAACTATAGCAGGGAGAAGGAAAATCACCCCAAGAATGTAAGTGCACTATATAATAAAAATATAATTCCTCTAAAAACTCAATCAATATTGGTATTACCTTGTTATTAGAATCATCAACATCTACATTGATGATTATAGAAATTGGGTGGAAAATTGCATAGTCCTAACTTCAAAACATATAAATAATCCAATGATAATTCCTAAAATTGTATGTATCATCATAGTTTTTATTGCATAAGAAATTGTATGGAAGTGAACCCAATGATACAATGTTAAGGTATTTTGATTCATGTGGTACTCATTGGACCATTTGAAATGTGAGAAGAAAAATTCCTGGATAATCCATTGAGATTTAGACCAGGAAAAGGTGTTATCTTCCTCTACTATGAAATGAAATAATTTTTTTCAATAATCTAGAAGCTCTACTATCACATGTTTTTTAAAATCCCGAGTAGAGTTTACTATTCTATCAAAGATGGCAATTAGCGGGTGATACTTTCTGAAATGGGACACAATGAATGATTGATTAAGTCCAAGGATTTAGAACATTATTTTAGGGATATTAGTATATTCAAAATAATATTGACAAGTTAATGTACCCTTGGTCATAGAGAGAAACCAAGAATCTATAGAAGAATGTTAAGGATAATGATTTTTATGAACTGAAGTATGTTGACATGACACACCAATGAGTTTGATTCACAACAATGTATAAAGTGTATTATCAATCACCTTAATCTAAAGTCAAGCAATCAAGTATCAAAATAAAACTATTTGGATTTATTTAACACTCAAATTTTGAATAACCACATTAGAGATTACTATCCAAAATAAATAATGAAACATATGTAAATTGAACATCCACGAAAAAATAGACTATTTTAATAATAATTAAAAAATAAAGTATATCATAACTGAAAGAAGTTATAAAACTCATGAATGTACATTCACAGAACATAAAAATAAAATTTTAACAAACATAAAGTATAAAAAAATATAAAAATCATTATCTAGGAAAACCTGAACATTACAAAGGAATCTAAAAATAAAATGTAAAATAAAATATCTAACAACCATCTCTACATGACCCAGGGTAAATCATAATACCAAAGCCTTGAATGAAAAAACCTACATGAACAATAATCAAGAAGGAGACTTCTACCTGGGAACCTAGAATAGAACATGATAGTTTCATATAAATATCATGATAATTAAGATATGATCAAACCGTTCCCAACATTATATTTTGAAATAGTTTTTTCAGATCATTTCATAAGAAATTTATTTAATGATAGTTTGAATTATTAATAAAAATTTATTTTCCTTATGTAATTATATGAATAACTAATATCATTATAGAACCCATTCATAGAACCTCCACCACCATTAAGAGAAAACAGTGGAACCAACTATTAAAATTATTTGAGTAATTTATATGAAACCATTAATTTGTTTTTAATGCATAATGAATATTTTCTATGCATCATGCTTTTCATAATATATAATAGAATGAAAATTATTATTAACCCATTAAAAAACACCCAATAAAATAAAATTTTGAAACTCAACATAGGAAAACCAAGTAAATAATGAGAAAAAACAAATAAATATAATAAATAATGATATCATCAATGAAATAAAAGTAGAAAAATAATTCACCACCTCACCATTGTGGAACAAAATCTAATTAATCTAGTGGATCTAATAGTTTTAGAGAATGAAATACTCTATATAGTTCAACAAAAATAACTATATATCATCAAAAAATTACTATGGAATAAGTTAAAATAGTTTTAGAAAATATTATACAATAGAAAAACTATGGGCCTAGTTTTCATAAAAAATAACACAACCCGTCTATTTTTCCACACTAGCCTCATCAAGGACACTCCACTAGATATGGAAGAGTGTAAAACTAGGTGACACTAGGTAGTTTGTGAGATAACTGGTGTAAAAAAAATGTTGAACTCTTTCTAAGATGATGGAATCATAAAACTAAATAACTATAGGAGAGTCAAAAATATATCAAATAATCATAACATAAATCATCAACAACAACAGTAACACACATAAAATATCATCTCCAATTCCCTCACATGAAGCAAGCCATTTTCATATCATCAATATAATAGTGAGATACCAAATATCACTCAATGTACACAATAAATATAAAGCATAAAAAAACAAGGGAGATAACTAAGGGTCTCATACTCATTATGAAAAATCATCTATAAACTGAAAATGAGGCATTTCTAAGAATTTTTTTCAAAATTACAATTTATTTTTTCAGAATTTTAAATTCCAATTTACAAAATTTTCTATAAAAATCCTATAAGAAACACACATGAATCAAATTTATAGAAAACATTATTTCATATGAAACCTTTAAAAAAATAAATTCACTTCATTACTTCCAAATTGTTTCTTTAAAAGTATGACACTATGGTTTTTATGGCTAAATGATGTAAAAATCATTTAATCATCACATATTCTATAAACATTAAAGTTAGGAAATTTCATAAACACCTGGAACTTAAATCATTATTTTATAAAATTAGAAAACCATTAAAAATAATTTTTACCATGTTTCAAAAAACTTATAACACCTTAGACATAAACCTAAAAAATATCATAGATTTATAATTAATAAACAAAATCATTAGAAAACTATATGAACCTAATTACATGTCCATAATTGTATATGAACAAAAACAACAAACTAAATAATGTGGAATCAGGTTTTATCTCATCTTCTTCAACGAAAATGGCCCATTAAATCATATAGTCATACTTTAAAAGTCCTAAACACACAAAATAAATTTTTTTAGTGAACCCAAATCATAATAAAAACCATCATAGTCCCTAGAGTTCATGAGAGAACATACAACCAATATAAAATGGTTATATAGATAAGGGGAGATAATGAAAAGGATAGAAATATATATTTACTTAAAATATATTATTGAAATTAATGAAAAAGATGATTTAGAATTGATGGAGAAGGGAGGGGAACACTACCTATTCCACATCATCCATATAGTAAAAATGAATAAGGAAAGATGGAAAAAATTAATTAAAACAAGTGGGGTAGAATATAAAATTCAATAAAAATATTTTATTGGTATATAACCTTCACATTGTGGAACTATACATGATGGCCTAATCCCCCTTATAGGACAACTAGAGTAACGCAACATCTATGGATTACATTTTAGTGTCCATAGTAAAATAAAACAATAAACCCCAAGGCCTAGACACTATGGTAATATCTACTTATCCAATTTGAAAAGAAATTACTTCTTCTAGAACTAGGTTAATATATCAAAAACTACACTATATTGTATCCCAAGAGATTGAACATGGTTCCTCCCTAAAAATGCCACAACAGAGTATCCAAAACTAATGTAGCATGGTGACCCATACATAATGAAAAATAAAAAATTATAATGGAATGACTCACTAAAAAATAATGAACCTCCATTGAAAAACCATTTCTCTAAGGCACAAAAACCATCTTCAATTTTTTTTACGAAATAATTATGTGGGATGAGGTGTAGCTTCTGTAGTCTATGCAGTGATTTTTTAAATTTTAATGCAGCCTCACACTCGAAACACCCAAAATTCATGAAAGAAAATATAAAAATCATTATTAAAAAAACACCACATTAATTAAATAATTTAATCTATAACTATGACAATGGTATTTCACATATATCTACATCATAATAATTCATTATAATAGAATATATTTTAAAATAGTACACTAAAATGGGAATAAATCCCTAAATAAACATCATAATTTAAGGTGGTTATGTGGGGAATCCCAAGGAGACTCTACGGAAAGGAGTTATCAAACCTAAATAATTCCATGAAACTTAAGGTAATAATCCATAGATACCATCCAAAATATTTAAGTTCAACACAAACATGATCATAAGGAAAAAGTCCTAAGGAGCTCTAGGAACTATCAAATGACTCCCCACCATATATAAATAATTTAATTTGGTGAAATAAATAGATACACTCATCAATCAATGACTTACACAAAAGAGATGAATCTATAAAAACTACACTAAGAAATTATATGTATCCACTAACTATAAAAAATCATCCATAAATTAGTTCACAATTCATAAAAAAAATATTTTATGTCCAAAAGAAAAAATTATTCACTAAAAACATCAACACCTTCCAGCCAAAATGGAAATGGAGAAATAACTCACAAAATGACTCATTAAAAATCAAAATGTCTCTAAATCTCGATCATAATAATCAAAGAGGGTAAAATATGACTTCAATCATATAGAATTATATTATTTTGAAAAAATAATAATTGAAATCTAGAGGTGAAATGTTCTAAAATACAATGATTTATCTCTCGTCCTAGTTACCTGAGAATAATCCTATGGATTTTAAATGTTCAGTACACCATGAATCCAAACTCATCCAAGACCAAAGCATAAATACAAAAATCCTAAGAATAAAAAAAAAGAAAATGATTTATTCTCCAACATGGTATACATTTAATTTTATAAAATAAAAATCAAATACCCCCAATATATTCTAAATAACATCAAAATAATATAAATATTAAAAGGAAAATAAGTCATGAGGCTTCATATTTAGGCATTATTGCATAAAAGCATATATAGATGGCCTATTTGGCCACATAAATGACATTTTTATGAGATTTTATAGGATAGGTCTTAGAATAAAAATATTATCTACACTATAAGCGTATAATATGTTTCTTATTCTATGACTAGAAACCCCACATTGAGTAGACTGAAATTTACAAACCTAACTACCAAGTTCATCTTCACTAAGATTTATCTCATTAATATAAACTTTCATATTACCCTCAAACAATTCTTTATATTAAGTCTAGGTACATTCAAAATCAAATGCTCCATGGTGTGGGACAATACTTGTATCAATGAATAAATATTTTACAAAATTGTTATTATCTTGATATTGTGAAAATTACAATTCATCTAAAAAATAATTGATATACTTCTTCATTAAGTACTTATAATGAAGAAGAATCATAAATTTATGGCTTCCAATAATTTCACTTCTTCAAGATAATTCCATTGAATAAAAATACTCATGGATAATTCTTAAGACAAGCCCCCATGGTGATAAGGAGGAACTATATCCTCCCACTATACTCGACTAGTTCCTTCTAATCATGAAATGATAGCTCTAAATCTAGAAGAATATGAAACATATAGAGTAATTAAAAAATTTATATCCTCTCCACCAACTCTAACATCTCATATGGACCTTCATCCCTCAAAAATAAGAAAAATTATTTTTCAAGATGAATTATATGGGGTCTAAGATAAAAAATATCAATCTCATCCACTCAGTCCTAAGTATATTTGAAATTGATAATTAGAGGAATTTTTATAAAATAATGGGATCAATCACCTCTATGAAAATAAATTCTAATTTTTATCAAGTGATTTTTGGCATGTAGACACTAATTAATACAAAACAAAAACACAATCATCTCAAATTTAATAAATTAGAATATAATGAACCACTATAAATAAGAAAATAAAATAAAATAAAATATTATTTTACAAATCATTAACATTTTCACAAAAAAATTAATCCTTTAAAACATTTATCCTCCTTTTATTATCACAATTTTAAAACACTTTACTTAATTTAATATTAAACCATCCCTCTTTTGAATAATAATTTAAAAATCAATAAATTTTTATAATTAGCACACAAAATACCATTTTAAATAATATAGATTCATTAAATTTTCACTTATATAAATATATTTTTAATAAAATATCAACCTTTTGAAAATAAAAATCTTAAAAGAATATATTTATATATATAAAAACCACAAAAAATTAATACATTTAAAAACATATTTCATTAACACCTCAAAGAAAACATTTTTATTTTCTATAAATGAATGGTGGTCACTATAAAAACCCATTTGGGAACCAAAATATATAAAATAATAAATCTAAGGGGTATGAAAAACTGTATATGTTTCTCCACATGTTCTTTTTCAGGCATGGTTTAAACCATGTATTAGTATCTAATTTTTTTGAACCATGTGTATGGGATCCAAATGATTTTCTAAATCATGAAATCTAACCATTTATCTCTTAGTATCCTTTAATTTCAACTCTGATTCTATAAAAAATTTCATAACACCCCACATGGGTCGAAACCTAATCTCATAATCCAAAACCAAATTTAATTCAAGACCCAAATCTCAACATTCCATGTAAAATAATGATTCACAATGAAAGGTGATTACCAACCAACATTTATGGAGCTAATTATTAAGCTATAAGAATTAAAGTATCCATTATACATAGCATCAAAAAAATAACATGATAGTTCTTTGATACTATTTATTCAAAAACTAACCCGAGATGACTTGATACATCACCTAATATGATTTTCAACAATTCCCTACGTGTTTTCCAAATCAATATAGGATATATATAAATAAAAGGGTATCAAAAAAACACCATTAGTAATTATTTCACCCTCAAAATAAGAAAAACCACATCATTGATCCCTCCAAGAATTTTAGCATGTCCAGTCTATACATTGGATATCCATGGAAAAAATAAAATGTTTTAATAATAATGAATACAACAAAAATATGTGTAACAGAATAAAAAAAATTTAAATAGATCATGAATTATCAATGAAATATATAAAAAACTAGATTTTAATTATCATTACATATAAATGAAATATTAGAAGAAAGGTAAGGGTCAATAGGTCCATTAAAATGACATCTTGAAATAATATGAAATTGCAATAAACTATAATGAAACTTCTCATAAACCATGATCACTAACCACATGAAATGAACCAAGATTCTATATTTTATTTTTCCCCATTAAATAATCATTTTTTGATATATTTTCAACCTAAATCATCTAACTAATGCAATCCAAGACACGTTAGATAAGAAATAAAATGTCACGAGAATTATCATAAGTGGACAATTATTTGAATATTATAAGGACTTGTTATATATTAATAAGTGATTATATAGTGAAAATTTAAAAAACATCCATTTTTTGAAACATAATGGGTTTTTTATTTAAATATTTTCCCAATTATCTAAAAAATATTAACCCAAAATATATTGGTAATGAATATTAATGAAATATTTTAATTAATTAATTGAGTTAGTCACATTCATGGGGTTTCATTTTGATTCCCAAATATCTATCAAGAGACCAAACCAAAAAATAAAGATGATGATCTTGACCTAGGCACATAGATGAAAAAATGGGATCTATATATAATAATTAGTGTGTGTAGGGCATGAGAAAAACAAACCTAGTTGGATAAAAAAACATGTCTATGTAGTTCCATTAAATAGTAATTTTATTAATTATTGTTTGAAATATATAGATAATATAAGTTATCTTCATGTATATAGAATAAAAATAAATTTTACACCATAACCCGTTTCAAAAAAACTCCACCCCCTTTTTGTGGAAACAAGTGTGAAATGATCCATTTAGAAACAATTTATTTTAAAAATTTATAGAAAATAATTTATGATTTTATAAAACAAAACCAATATTTACCATGTAATAATATTTTCATAAAATATTTTTACCATCTAAAAATACACCATTAAAATACATTATGGAAAATCACTTTATTAAAACAATGATAATCATGAGAATAATAATTTAATAAAACATGGAACCTTATATTAAATGAGATAAAAGTAAAAATTACATACCTCCACACTATGGTTACATAAAAGCAAATAAAGATCTAGGGTGAACTAAAATCATAAAAGGGAATCTTCTATATAGTATCATCAATAATCAATTGGTATAATGGGAAACAAACTAGGTTGTGTGGTGAGATAGTCTTTGAAAATACTAAATATAAGACCAAATATACACCCATATTGAATCAAATATAAAAAAATTTAACCGATTAAAACAAAAAATCCTTATTTGGGGCACAACAATAGCAAGGTCAGTGCATTCCACAATATGAGTTGATTTTTGAGCTAAATGGTTTAGTAAAAATATGTACATCTCCCTTAGACTAGGGTTCCCATGAAAGAAAATAATTGGAGGTGAGTGAAATTTATCACTTAATCAATAAATGAATTATCATTAAAAAATTTAAATAAATATTATCTCACATATAATTCCATTTATAACACCTGATATTTTAAAACAAGAACATTACATTTTATAGCTTATACAACTCACAACATCGAGATTAAACAACCCACATAATATATTATTTAAATAAAACTATTATGACATAGTTGTTAAAATGGAATCTATGAATAGGATTAAAAATTTAATGTAATATAGATAAATTTACTATTCAATATAAATATTTAAATAAATTATTACTAAATAATCATTTAACTTTTAGTAGTCATTTTATTCATGAAAAATAACTTTTCATCAAAATTATTTTATACCACTTTTTATTAACAATGATATAATTAATTTTTCCACCTATATAAAATTTATATGATAAAAGGAAATTCATTTTTGAATTTAGAAATTGGAAAGTATATTAGGTTAAATTTTTAGGAATTTTTCTAAATTTTTTATTTTTCAATTAATAGTGAAAAACAATGATTTTTATTGATATTTTTAAAATGATCAATGTCATTCCATATTAAATAATTAAAATCATATTAAATAATGATTAATTTAAATAAAAATTATATATATTATATATCTATGTAATTTAATTTAAATCCATATAATATTTATCACTAGTCATAGAGTTATTGATAAAATCTCATGTCCTTGGAAAATGAATTCCTTGAAAACCCATTTTCCAACATGTCATATGCGTATATTTTTATTTTTGAATCTTCCAATTCTATTAATTTAATTTTATAGAGTGGATTCCATATTTTTAAACAACATAATTAATATTAGATAAAAATGTAAACATAATTTTTGGTTATAATCAATACTTAAAAAAAATTCTATTACCTTGATAAAGGGTAAACATGATTAAAAGTGTTAAAATGAATATATAATGTTAATAATGAAGAAAAAACATGTCTAAATTATATTATATGGACATATATATACCTTATATTATATATGATCTGTAAATTTATCATTTTGAAGCTATATGGCTATGAATATGTCCATTACAACAATTTGAGTAAAGAAATGGACAAAATGTCACATGTGTTCAAATATTTATAGAAATAGGTATTTTAAATTTCAAATATCCATATGAAGGATAACTAATTTTACATTATCATGGTAATTTTTTTCTAATTTTTATTGATGAAATAATTACCTTAAATTCTTTTGTACCACCAAAACAATAATTATTTAAGTAAAATTATAAAAATAAATGAATTTAAAAATAATAAAAGAGATATAATTTGAATAAATTAATATGATCCATAATTTATTATAATAATATAAAATTTTATGGATGTTTAAATGGTATATATTTAAATTTCATCTTTGTGTTTTTGTTTTTAATGTGTAATTAAATGAATAGTTTTAAAATTGATATTTCTGATACTTTACAATAAATATTATTTTATTAATTGATTAAAAATTAAAAAAATATATTCTATTTGGAAAGTTTAAATTTATTTAATTTATAATATAATCCATAGTCCATTTATATACTTTTGTTAACTTATAGTAACATCCTTGACCCCTAACGAGTAAACACTTTAATTACCGTAGTTATGGTTGAAGTATTGTTTTGTGTGTTACATGTGCATGTGTTAAAATTAATTTTACATAAACATAGTATTACTATTTAATATAATATACTTCATATTTAGAATATTTGGGTCTAAATTATCTATAAATGATTTTTTGGTTTTAGGCATAAGGGATAAATGACCTAGTTAAAAAAACTAGTCATTGTGGTGAAAAAATGGAAAATGCGAGTAACCATAGTGGCTTAAGGAATAACATGTTTAAAACATATTTATTTGTATTTTTTGATGTTATAATAAAAATAATGTTCCCTATACCCCATTATATATCAACTTTGGATTCACTTGGACTGAGAGTAACTTCCCATTATTAAATAGTTTGGGGTATTTACAAAAATAAAACTCTTTCTCACTTATCCCCTCCCATCTCCACTGCACACATAAAATTACCTTTGGTTCAAAGAAAACTATAAAAATAAATTATTTAAATTATTTCTCATGTCTTATTGGCATTTATTTTATCTAAAAACTATCATAGGAAGTCTTTTTATGAAAACCTAAAGAGGTTATCTGAGGAGGAGGTATCATTCTTAATTGATCACTTCTCTTTTATTTATTATTCTACATCAATCAGTCATTCTAAAAATAAGACGAAATAATAAAACTAGTATCATAAATATAAATATGTTTTATTATGTTAATTTAATAACCAATATCAATATCCTACTCCATCAAATGGGAAATGAAAATGTCGATCGTTTGTACAACAAACTACCTCCTCATGAACGGATGTAATTCATTTTCCATAACAACCTCTCCTGGATGGATATAATGATTGATTTATTATATATATATATATATATTATATTTATGAAATTATAATATCACATATAACTTCATACATTTCAATCCATTAGAAAATGATAATGTCACTCATGCTTACGTGTGGAATACCACCTCCATAAAGCAATGTGATATGTTTTACATTTTATTTTGACATGGATGGTAATAAAGATAAATTTAATGAATATATATGATATATATGAAATAAAAATTATCCTTTAAAGGTGATTTAATATTTACCTTTGTTTCATTCCAACCGCTGAAAAATGAAAATTTTGTTCATTTATACGTACGACCAATAGTCTCCATGAATAATGTATTTTTTTCTATCCCTAAATTTTATGGATTTATCTAAATATTTATATAATGAATATAAATTTTATTTATATAATTATTAACATTATTTAAATTATGGAACCATAATCAATTTTAAATTACAAATAACAAATTAACCAAAACATATATGAAAAAACAAAATACTTATCATGAAGAATAATGTTTTGAATAATGATTTATTAATAAAAAACTGATAAATGTTTTATAAGTTGTCATATTTGGAATTATATATATTATTATGGTTATGGAATATATTTTTCATAAAAAATATTTATTATACATGAGATTAAATCATATATAATGGATGTTTAAACTTGATGTATAGGTTTGTCATCTCAAATTATCTTAGGGACATATGTTTTTGAATTGCACACATATTATTCTATAAAGAGTAAGTAAATACCATTTAAATTTATATCAAAAATATATTTTTATTCACAATAATTAATTCATTATTTGAATTAATTCTTTTATGGGGATTATGATTGAAACATATCCAATTTTGTAATTGTTATTCATCTTACTTTTATTTATATGGGACATATGCCATATTCATTGCTTCTTTATTTTATGTGGGATACATAATGACCATGAATGTCTTTTATAACTATTTTCATTAATATTATGGGATATAAATAAAAATATATGGTTATTTTTTTCATGTTGATTACGTTTCTAAAGATACCAAAGTGGCATGGGTTGTATGTTACAGTCTCATTATTAAAAATGTTGTTTATGATTATGCTTATAATGAATAAATATTATGATCTATCTCTCAAGAAACACATTTACTTTCTTCTACTAGGATTATTTCCTGCAATTAAATGTTTCTATTTCAATTTTATCTATTTATGTACTCAGTATGTAGTATTCATATTTTTAATTAAAACTAGATTTATTTATCTGTTCTATCAAAAATCATTTCTCTTATGTGTACATAATTCCTAAAAAAAATCAATATTTTTTTACAATGATACATTTATTTTTAAATTAATTATTATCATTATTTTTATTTTTAGAATTTGGTTTCAAATGAATATTCTATTCATTTTCCAAATTAGGTATATTATATTTTTAAAAAAACATGCAAATGAAATCATTATATTAATGTGTACAACATGAATTGTATTTCCTACTACTATGAATTATAAATAATTTAGTGATTCATTTACAGTATTCCAAGGTTATTTTAAAATAATTTTTTAATATTTTTTAAACTTTTCAATTTAAAAAAGTTATATCCAATGTGGAAAGGGTATTTTCCCCAAGAATGTTTCTTATGATATTTTATGGCATTTCTATTCATCAATGACAATAAACCTTGATTATATTTATGATATACTAGGGATATGATCCAATGATACCATCACTATTATTTTATATTGATGGTTTATTATTTGGATAACTAATTTTTTTTGAAACCAATTTCTTTTCCATGAGATTTTCTATGAAGAAATGATGGAAAGATTATGAAACTCATTCATTTTCCATGGGTTATGCTATGATGAAATGTTTATCAAACCCATTTATTTTTCAAGAATTTTGATATGATGAATATTTTATGATATTTAGGAACACAAATTTAATATATTCATTATATGGAGGGTGTTAATAGAATTATATATCCCTCCAATGTATTGGGTAATGATGGGTATCTCATGAGATAAGAAGAACTAGATATGGGAGTGAACCCAATTCTGTAAGGTATACATCCAAAATCATAGTATTGGGAGTAATAATTAACTAGAATAATAGTTTGGGGAGTGAATACATTCCAATAATATATTCTTATCTATTTTCATTGAATAAAAAATATTTTTTTTCTATTTTAATGCGTATACTAAAAATCAATGTATTATTACAATTTTATTCTCTTATTTCTGATGTTCTTTGATCCCATTACAATTTAAGTTTTATGAAATTACATAATTTATTCCATAACCCATGTTTTTGATCTATTATATATATGGTATGGTTATAAAATTTTATTCTCATTTTCTTATACCCTTATTCTCATTTTATGTTGATTTCTCCCATATTTATACATATAGAGCATATAAGCTCACCCTTTCTTTTACTTCCATTCCCCAGGTTATAAAGAAAGTTATTATATGTGAGATGCATAAGGAGGATTCAAATCATGAATAATTCAGTCTGATATGATTTAGTTAAATTATTAATAGGTTTTCTATGTATTAAAAGTTTAAAATATACAAGACCTATATGATTTGGGTGTGGATCATTATGTTATGTGATTAATATTCATATAATAAGATATAATATCTATTTATGGAAAGTATGGGTCTCTATAATTTCTATTAGATAACGTTTTAGTTAACCTTTAAAAACTATGATGAGAATAAATTAGTGACAACCCTTAGGATAATTTTATGTATAGAATAATTTCTAATGTTATTGTGAAGAATGGAGTGTGGGTTTCCTTGAAAAACACCTTTATCTTGACACTATAAGTAGATGTGAGTTTTGAATAGATATAACTAGTGGTAATAACCCCCAAAATATTTTTTATAATATCACATTCATCATTATAGTGCATGGTGACTGTGAAATTACTATGCACCTCATTTGACACTTTAGAGGTATATTCTTGGGTCAATTCATATTTTCTTTAAGAACCATTATGATGGAATTGAAAATACAATAATAATGAATGAACTAGGTTAAACCTAATGTGTATTAGATTAAAATGTTGGTGTAGGGATTTATACATATGATAAATCATTATATGGATTTCTACTATGATCATTGTTTATCCTACTATGCAATTTGGTTTTAGTCAATAGACACTGAATATGATGGAAAACATGGTGGTTATGAGTAACCAAATTAGACTATAACTGGAGAGAAAGATATTGTGATAATTCCTTATTAGTTATCATGATATATTAATAACAATTTTCACTATAATGAACTCACATACTCAATGAAGATGACAAGGATATTTTTTTTAGAGATATTGGATAGTAGATACCCAAGAGGAATGAAGAATCAATTTTATTCATGGCTAAAATATAGAGAGAGACATATGGGTGAATGTATCAAATGATGGAGAAGATGTTTTATATGTAGTAATAAAATATATAAATCAATGAATTATATATGAGATCAATGTCTTTTATTAAAGGGACATGAGAATTATCAATGTCAATTCCCTAATCCAAGGGTCCCCTCCTTGACCAAGGAATGAGTTATGGCTTGACAATCATTGAATCTTAATTATTGAAGTATTTATGTATTGGGATTCAGAAATTATATTATAAAATTATTTATATCAATGGTATTATTGTTACATCTATCATGAATCATATAAGGATTTTGTTAAATTTGGATGTATATATTTCATCATGTTAGAGAAAATTAAGATTTATCAATATAATAATGTAGTTAGGAGTTTATGGATGATAATAAGTTTAATGTATTAAACACATATTTTAATGATTAAAGTGATGGGATTTCAATGTGACTAATGAAATTTTGGGAGACTTTTTGTTGGGATAAGTTATATGTAACCCTTAGGTTCAACATGAATTACTATTTGGGAAGAATTCTCTTTTTTTTGTGTGAAAATGTATTGATAAACATGACGATTTATATCATATTTCATGCTTATGGTTTTTTTATGATGTTCATAAAATTTTTGGTTATTTTATAAGAATTATATTGATATAGATTTAGTAAAATGGATAACCTACCACATCCGATAAATCCATAGGGCTTGAACCCATAATTGATGTGTGAAAAGGTTAGAACTCCTATAACATGTTTATGTGATGTATTAGTTTGTTTGACATTAGTTTTAAAAAATAATTTTAATAATAAAAATTAATTAGTTTTTGGGAAAATATATTTCATCAAAGAGATAACTATGGTATTGAAAATTAATTTGGTGATTAATGTTATTTTGGAAGAAGTTGTCAATTTTGGGAACCTTATATTATTAAGATAAATAGAACATTAAGGGGGTTTATTTTATGAATAAATGATAAATTATATTTTAGAATCATATATGATTTTATTGTGTCATTATTGGGATTATAGATATTTATGGGATTAATTAGAATCTCTGAGCGAATAATGATTATGGAATATTCAATTTTCAAATGAGACACTAAGAGTGATGGATTTTTTTAGAGATAAATGTTAAATTTATCTTGGATAAACATGTGATGGAATAATTCTAAAATTTGGGGTTAAATAATAGTCTATTATATTTTGGTAGATTTTATATTTATTTATATATATAATGATTAAAGTTTAACATTAGGTGTTATTATTGGGATTTGGAAATTTTGGTTATATTTCTTAATATGTTGGTTTATTCATTTTGAGATTGATCTTGTAGTAAGAATTTTTGTTTTGGATAATGTATTAAGAAAAGAATAAGTGACATTTATCATTTGTGTGCATTATGTGATCTATTAGAAGGTAATATTACTAATCCAACCATTAAACAATCATATTGGATATTCATTTGCTTGAGTATGAAATAAAGTGGAAATTTATTGATTCACAACCAAAATATGGAATTGTTCTTATGAAATAAAATGATATTAAGTAGCTATATTTTATGATAAAAAATAATTACTCAACATTAGGAAAAGGGTTATGGAATGAATAATTTTTCATTTTAACTTTATTTATGATGAATCAATGGTATTTTTTACACATATTTAGTTTATGCTTTTGTGGTCATTGTCATTATCATAATCATCAACATTATTTTGATCAATGATCTCAATCACTCTCTATCATTATTTGGGCATTAAACTTTTCATCCTTGTCCATATTTTTACTTCCCAGTAATGTTTTCCAAATTATAAAATTTTTTATCTGTTATCCTAGATAGCCTCTATACCACTCTTTTTCTATTATAAAGAGAATAATTTATTTAACCATTTTATGATGTAGGTATTAAAAAAAGGTATTTTCAAATATCAAACCCTTGTTACCAAGTTGATGTTAAAATTTTGAGGACAAAATTTATTAATGGGGAATGAATGAGACATCCAGATATTTTAAAATTAGGAAATCATTTTGAAAAGAATTTATGACACACAATAGCGAGCATAAACAACCCTTAAGGAAAATTATTTAAATTTTATCCTTATAATGTAGACATTAAATTAGCTTATATTAATAGGATTAACTTATTTATGAAATATATAATGGTCATCCTCAATAAAAATACATTGATAAATTTTATGTAAATAATCAATCAATATTTTCTAATTTCATTTAATTCAATAAAATACATATTATTCAAAAATTATTTTTACTAGTTTTTGTGATAAAATGATATAATTAATTTTTTTCACTTTTCTAAAATGTATTTAATGAAATTAAATTTATTTTTGAATTCATCATATGGAAACTTTCATAGGATAAATTTTTGTAATTTTTCAGAGAAGTTTTATTTTTAAATGAACAGTGAAAATATTACTTTTTTTTGAAAACAATTTTTAAATACTTCATGAATTTGAATTTGAATTAATTAAAATAATAATTATTTATAAGGACCCCATATTAAACATTAAATATTATAATATTTTTAAACATCAATTCACATACTTTAATTTTTGTGGGTATTTTAGGTTTATAATTTTAGAGAGTTAGGTTATAACTCTTACATAACAATTCCATATATTAAAAAAAGGAAACATGTACTCAATATCCATTTTTACAAAAAAATTAAATAAAATCATGTTTTATTTTACTGAAATATCTACAAAAAAATGATCATGACCTCATCCATGTCCCTAGTCATCCTTAAATCCCAATAAAAAAAATTTAATACATGGTATGAGAATAAAAAACTTATTTAGGGACATAAAAAAGAAGAAATTTGTTAGTCTAGTGAAAAGAATGAAAACCCATGAAAAAGTTTATCTTAATAACATACATTTTTATACAAAAAATGTAATCATTTTTCCATTAATAAGATCATTATGTTACCTTTAGAAATCAAATAATTTAAATGATAAAATAAATAGAATGGATAGGAAATTCAAGTAGGTTCCCTGGGACAACATTATTATGAAAAACATAGAAAACCTTTAAAATTGTAATTAAAAGACGACAAACTTCCAATATAATTATTTGGAGAACATAATCATTACCTAATGTGTTATAGCTCCATCATGGAGTAATAATAGTATAACATATATCATGCTCTCCCATGATCTATAATGGGGCTCAACCTTTCATAAAATCATTATCAGGCTCACACACGAGTTGTAATGTGGGTTAAACATCATAGAAAATGTCCAAGGACCATATAACGAATAAAAACCTTGAACAACACTTTTAACCCTGTGTAAAAAACCCTTTTGGATATCAAAATATCATTTTCTATTAAAAATACATTTTCAATACCGAAATACTAAAATAAAAGGAATTTTTTTATTTATATAAAAATTAAAACTTGTATGGGAAAACAAACTTCAAATAATTTTTAATATGGAAAAAAAATTCATTATTGCCCTATACGTTAAAATAAATCATTGCTTTTGTCTTTTGAATAAAAAGTTAAAAAAATGTATAAAAAAATTCATTTTTTAATAAAACATTGAAAGTAAGTGGAATACAATTCCCTTTATAGTTAATATATTTCCATATAAATACATTAAAAAAATTATTTTAAAATAATATAAATTCAAGGGAAAGATTTTGAAAATAACATATAAAATATGGATCTAAATTAAAGTGTCCCTTACATCAAGTCTAACTCTTCATGTATTTTATTTTTATAATTAGTAATAAACTCATGTTATTTTTTTACTTTCTTAAAAAAATTTTAAATTGTCATTAATAAATTTATTTTACTTATTTCCATGTCATATAAAATTACTTAATCATTTATATTTTTGTTGGATGCTTCGATGATATTTGGTTCATAAGACCAAAATGAATTTTGTATGTTGACTATGGATAAAGTGGTCAATATTTTATCATCTAAAGAAAAATAATCACGATATAATTCTCATTTTTATTCACCAATTTTAATTTATAAACTAATAAATAATTATGTTTATGATAAATGAACTGTGATTGAATCATAGATAGGGTATGCCAGATGCATGATTGAATAACAATTCCACATTTCAGGGAACAATATTAAAAGAAGGTATATACTATTTTATCATTAAATAATTATCATAATATCATAAATAAAATATTAATTAATTAAAAATACTTATATATATCATCCATATGATGTGGTGATGTAAAATTAATTACATCTCTTTGTGGAGGTGGTAGTCCACATGTACGCATGAAGGACACTATCATTTTTTAATGAATGGAAAGGTAAAAAAGTAAATGTTATATTATCATTTAAAAATGAAAAATATTCCATTAATATCATAAATATATATATTAATTCCATCATTATAACCAGTCATGATAGGAAGTGATGGAAAAAAATTACATCGGTTTTTGATGTGGTAGTCCGTCATACACATGAATGATGGTTTGGTTTCCCATTTGATGGAAGAGGAGATAGACATAGGTTGATCCATTACAATTAATTTTTTTTTGTATATATAATATAATGGTTTTATTATTTCATATTTATCCAATAATAATTCAAGGAGGTGGAAGAAGAAATTTACAAAAACACTCGGTTTAGAATGATATATCTTCTTCATACAATCTCTTAAATTTTACACCAAAAGCACTGCTAGGTTGATATTATGATAAAAAAAGCCAAATAGATTTTAGGGGGTTTTATGTAAGGTATTTGTTTTTGATTTTGGTAAAACTAAATGGGTTTTTATGTGTGATAAAATGTAAAGTAGGGGAGCAGTTTTATAAGAAAGGGGAAGAGAAGTCATTGAATTTTTTAAAATAATAAATTAATATAAATTAATTTTGATGTCAAAGGGGATCAAAATTTATAAAATTAAAATATAATATGAGGATGAGTGGAAATAATAGAATGAAATGAAATTTTTACATGTTAAAATTACACTTTTATACTTACCTTTTTGTTTTAACCCTTCGTTATCCTTTTTCACAATTACTAAGAAAACATGATTTTTTACTCTTTAAGGGTCATAATAGTTACTATAAATAGAAAAATCCCATAATTTTACCATAGTTTATATTATAAAACCTATCCTAAACACTTGGATAAATTAAATGTTATTACTAATTTTATATTATTTAATAAAATATTGTTTTAATAAATTATTATTTTTATAAATTTTTAGAATAATTCATTACCTTGACATTAATTGCCTGAAGAAAACTAATAAAATTAGAACCAAATATTTTATCCCTTACCTATTATATTTTTCTTGAAAATTAATGGATAAAATTAATTATTTCATATTATATTTCATTAAAATTTATTAATATAATTTATTTTATTTTCACATTATAAGAATAATTACCACGTCAGCATTCTGTAAGTATTTAAGGTTATTATTTGTTCACTAAAAATTAAAAATAAATTAATATGATGATGAAAATTATTTTATATTTTAGAAAATTATTTATAAATATACACAACCTCTGGTTACACCCACGTTAAAAATATTATAGTTGTTAAAAATAAGAGTGTAACATTTTGTACTTTTCATTAAATAAAATATTATAAAGGGAATAATCACAGACCAATAGAAAAAGGTCATATATTTGACCTTTGGATGATTATGGATTATATATTACCATAAAATAAAATTTAGAAGAGTGTTAGGGTCATTTTATAGTTATTATCATTTTGTTTATTTCTTAATTTACCAGAATTACTCTTCACTATGGTAACAAATTTACTAAGGTTACTATTCATATTGACAAAAAATAAAAGGAAACCCCTTACTAAATTTTGACACAATGATTGAAAATATTGAATATTATTTTTTTGATTCATTTCATATAATTGGCCAAAATTAATTTTAAATTTCTATAGAAAAATACAATGAAAAATGTTTTTTAGAAAAATTCCCTTTTAATGTAAAAAGGTTTTTAGGATAAATTCAATTTCAAAAATATTTTCAAAAAAATATTTGGATTATTATCAATCAAAATTATATAATTAACGTTTAATACTCTTCAAAAGGAGAATTTGTATTTTAAAATAAATTAATTGAAAAATAATATTCAATAACAAAATCATTATTTTTCATTATTCACTAAAAAATAAATCTTTTCATCAAATTCTCAGAAATTAATCTTAAGATAATTTTGAAATGATGATTTCAAAAATGGAATTAATTTTTTCAATTCCAAATTCTATAATTTTAAAATTATAATATTAAATTAATCTTTATAAGAAATCTGTTTAATAAAACTATATCATTTTTTATTTAAAAATTTACTTAATATTTTTATTATGAATATAAATAACCAATTCATGAGATGTATAAATATAAAAATGATTTATTATTTCATTACATCTATTTTTAAATTCTCCCCCTTTGAAATTATGTCCTCACAATTTTATTCAATTATTAAACAAGTGGGTATATCTTTCTCTCTTATAATTTTCATATTCTCATGTTGCTTCTTTAACCATATAGTTTTTCCTTGAAAATATAACATGGTGAATTACACTATTATGAAATACATACTCCCTATGATCAAGAATATTATTGGGATATTCCTCATTAAAAAGGTTATCTTCTAACGTATCTACTATAGGGATAAAAACATGAGATGAATTGCAGAACATACTTTCCTAACATCGAATCATGTAAAACATTGTGTATGTGGGATAAACTCGAAGATAAGGCCACTTGATAGGAAACCTATCCAACATTTTCTAGTATTTCATATGGTCTAATTAAACATGGGCATGATATCCCATTTTTACAAAAACCCATTCCACTTTTCTAGGGAGATACTTTAAGGAAAACATGATCACCAACCTTAAAAGAAAGATCTTTCCTTTGATTATCCACATAACTTCTCTTCCCAATTCGAGTCATCCTCATATAATATTGAACCATCTTCATCATCTTATCCATTTCCTATACCAACACCAGTCTTATCATTTTCCTTTCTCCTACTTTATCCTAAAAATTTGGGGTCTAACACCACTAACCTTATAATGACTCAAAAGGTTCTATCTATAAAATGGATTGAAAACTTTAATTATATGAAAAATTATCCAAATAAAAATGATGATCTCTACTTACATAGTAATTGGATAAAAAATAACAAGACAATTCTTATACGGTCTTAATCATTCAATCATACTATCCATTATATTAAGGATGGGAAGTTATACTAAAATTTAATTTAGTACCCAACAACATTTGAAGTATTTTTCAAAAATTAATGTGAATTTGGGATCAAGATTAGATAAAATGTAAATAGTTACTTCTTCGAACATGACTATTTCCTTGAGGTATAATCAAGAATGTTAATGAAAATATATATTATCTAGAATGGGAAGGAAATGTGCATATTTAGTTAATAGATAAAAATAACACAAATATTATTATACCTCAAGAAGTCTTTGGGAATCCCAATTTGAAATCCATGAATATATTTTCTTATTTATACTCTATCATTAGAAAAGTATATTGAATCCCTCTTAGTAATTTAAATTCCTCTATAACCTTTTCACATGTAAAGAACATCAAGAAAATTTCAATAATGTCTCTTTTCATTCCATCCCACTAGTAACAATCCCAAAGGTTTCTATAGATATTATTAGAGAAAGGATAAATGAAAAAAAGAAACTATGCGATTTATTCGTCAATTATCTCTTCAATTGGGAATCATAATGAACTCATAATCTATTTCCATATCTGAAAACATGCTCGATTGTCAATATTAAATTAATATAACTTACCCTTCTTAACCAATTATAACATTTCATGTAACTCACAATATTCATTATAATAATTCTAAATTCATTATTTTAGATATGATTATACTGGAACCTAAAACAATATTGAGTATATTCCTACATAAAAGGATTTTGGGAAAAAATTATCAAATAATTAACCAAAGGGTCATGTTCTAAACATGAAATTCTTAATATATAATTATTATTTTTGACTCAAAACATTTGGTCACTTTTTTTACTTCTCAAGTATTATAATTAATCATCCATTCATAGTCCTTAGTCACTTCTAGTCATATTCTCTATCTCATGTTAAACAATTTCTAAGATAATATGTACTTTAGACATTTATGATCAGTATATATTTCAGACATGGATATATATAAATTATTCCTTAAAATTTTTATATAAAAATACACAACATAAAATTCTAGATCATGTGTAGGATAATTAAACTCCTGATGTTTTAGTTGATATAAAACAAAATAAATTACCTAATCAATTTATAATAGGACACAACAAACTCCATTAAAATAAAAATCATTATTGATGAAAAATACCCCATTTATAGAGACCAATGATAAAATTGGATTATTAAATGATATTATTTTTTAATAAGATTAATCATAAAAATATTTTATCCAGAATAACTTTACTACATTTGAAGCTAACTTAGTCAGTGGGCTAGAAAACCATTAATAATTTTCAATAAACCACCAGTAGTAACCTAATAAATTAATAAAAATATTAATATTTATGTCCTTTGTAGGGCTTGGACACTCTTCAACAACATTAGTATTATTAGGTTCAATTGTTATATATCACTAGAATATAACAATAATTCAGAATTAAATAAAACAACAAACATATACAAATATAAAGAAAATAATCCAGTCATAATATCTATAAATATAACTGGGGAGTTATACAACCCAATGGGAATAACTAAAAACTCACGATGTCAATTTCTAGATTGAAACGTAGATTTTAGGATACTAAACCTGTTCACATTCAACTAATGGTACCCAAACCATGTGTTAATATTCAAAAAATATTGTGATTCTAGGAGATGATCAAAAACATAATGAATATATAGAATAGGGTACATGTTCATAATAATCATGTAATTAAAGGCGATATAAACAATGAAAAGTATCAAAGAAATATAATTATTTTTATCAAAAAACATAAAATAACCCCATGGTAAAGTTTTATTATGATTGAAAAAGTTATCAATAAAATACATTAATTTTATTTTCAATTATAAATGTTCTACTTGATCCATTCAATAGGGGGGTTTTGAAATATGTTTAGAATGATGTATAAATTCAATAGTAAACTCAACCTATCAAACAGAAAAAGACATTAAATCATTAGGAATAACATACACATATTCAATCACTTATAGAACATAACTAATATGTATAGGTTTTTTCTTTTAAACAAATTGTGTTAATTGTATTTCGCTACCATTTATAATCAAATTTTTAGCTTCTTGGTACATTATCAATGGTATGAAATCATTGAAAAAAATATTATAGGATCTGAAAGCTACTATATCATAATAAAATAAAGGTCAATCCATAACAAAAATAATATGAAACTCGACCTTGGGAAGATAAACATGATTTTTAGGGAAGAAAAAACCACTAATTACAATAAGAAGATTCATATAAATAGTAGTTGATTTAGTATTTTCACTGGTAGTTTTAACAAAAAAATATCAATTTTACTATCTTGAGGTGATAATCCCAATTTACAAGATAATTTCTCATAAATGAAAGGATGTGATGATCCAATGCCAAACTGGGACTTGTAATTATTATAATAAACTAGTAAATTACCTATCACTACTTCATTAGATGACCCAACATCAACCATGGTAGAAGAAATTATTTTTACACACCTTTATTCTTTCATTATTTTTTATTTCCACCCCGAATCACTAAGATCAAGCACATTCTATCTTAATTAGAAAACTCATTAAAACTAAAATATCTCACTGATGGATGGATATCATCTACCCCATTCATTGATTTTACATTAATATTTTCAATGATTCATGATATTTGTGACCTAACAGACTACACTAGTAGTGCTTTCCAAAATTTACCAGGAATTCCACTTGATGGTTTTTATCTCACCTATCATAGGATGATAAAATGATTTTATTACCACTATATATTTTTTTTAACAAATTCTACCCCATTTCCTTCCATCCTAACATTTTATTCTTCTTTTATTCATAGAATACATGATCATTAGGGAACAAAATTTATACCTTCTCACCACGCTATAAAATTATCTCATAAAATTTGAATTCATGAGAAGAAAATCTCCTCAAATATCTTAGTTTCAATCCTAATTAAAAATGTTTAATATTTCTATCAAGACCCCAGTATAAATTTTGTACATACCTAGACAATATTGTAAAATTTTATTCATACACAGTTGTAATGTCCTAACTTGGGTTCCACACATTAATGCCCCAAGATTTTTTTCTATGTGACCTCAGGTGCCCCTCCTCATATTTCAGAGGCTGTTGACTAGTAACGATGATCTAATATCGATCATGGGGAGTCTATACCATCTTTATCAAAGTATCACAACTGCAGAAAAGAAATGAACAAAAAACAAAATATATAACCATAACTAGAATAAAACCAATATCACATGATGACCAAAATTGTAAATAAAACATCCAAAGCTAAATAGTTGATATATCAATCCAATATGTTCGAGGTGGAAATATAAAAAACCCAAAATAAATAACAACACTGACAACTCCTAAGCAGGTCCCGAACCACATCTGGTTCCCTTATCCATGCTCCATTCCGACTCAGCCATCTAATATATAGATATTACCCTTATAATGTCATACAAAAATGAAATATATTTGGGTACCAATATGGAAGCCCGAGTATGGTGTGTGTATAACTTAGTAGGACACCACCAACAGTTTCTAAAACATTATCCATCTAATAACTATATATGCAGTTGTATAATGAATAATGTACACACAAAAAATTAAATAGTTTACATTTATTCAATTACTCTTTATTTAACCACATAACTCCCACATTCCTAAGGAAACTGAAGCTCTAAATACCATCTTCATTTTATTCTAGAGTCTAAAATATCCCCAAGGGATATCATATATCAGAATTTCATTATTACTATTCATCATCTAAATTCATATCACAATCAATTAGAACCATAGTCCAATTCCAACTCATAGGTGTATAACATCATGTATAACATCCTATGGGTATTTGGAGCCTCATACCCTGTTTCACAACTCAATGCCACATGGGTATTTGGAGCCTCAGTTTCTATCCTACACCTCATTTATCACTATTGGATTTTGATGCATCATACCATGTCCCACACACGTTTATCAATAGATTCAAGAATATGGTATTTTAATGTAGTATACCATGACCCACACATGTATATCACATATATCAAAATATCACGACATCACATATATCATAATAGCATGATTCATTAATTTACCAATTAATTAATCCTATTGAACAATTTTATATTCACATAATTCCATTAATTAATTCAAAAATCAACGAACCATGTCAATTTAATTACCAATTCAACAATTAGTTCATCACATCAATACTATTAATTAATTAAACACTTAATTAATCATATCAATAAATTTAATGGTCACAGAAATCTACATTAATTAATTCAATAATTAATTAATTCCAATTCACTAATTTCAATATAAAAACAATTAATTCAACTATTAATTATTACAATTCAAAAATTTAAATATAACATTAATTAATTAAAAAATTAATTATTCAAAATCAACAAATTTAATAATCCCAACCATTACTATTAATTAATTCAATAATTAATTACTCAAGTTCAACATTCTTAATATCCCCAATTTCACAATTCCATAATTAATTAATTGATGAAATTAATTAATTCTATTCATGAAACTCAATTGATAATAATTTAATATAAATTCTATAATTACATACACATATTCAAAATGAAGACATTGGGATTTGAATAATATACCACCTACCTCCAGATTGATGATGAACGCTCGCCAAGAGATATCCTTAAATTGAAACAAAATAACCCAAATAATGATGAAGAATGTGATTTAGATGTAAATACTAAATACAAGGTCAAATGAATTAAGATCTAACAAACCTAGGTCTATATCTAAAACCAACAACACATAATCACACATATTTTATCTGGGAAGAGGAGTGGGAGAGAAAAAGAGAGAGAGATATTTAAATATGAAGAAAACAAAAACCCAAGGAGGAAAAAATCTTCAAAATGACCATTGATTTTCCAATAAAGGATGTTAAGCGACCTGGGAAAGCATCAAGGAGCCTCAAAAAATTAGATAAATATGTTATGTACAATTTGGGGTTGATTTTGTGAAAATATGGGGGTTCATGCATTTTAAAAAATAATTTTTAGGTTAATTGAAATTTTGTGCATGGTTTGCTGAATAGGGGTGCATGGTTTTCCAAAATGGATGCCTTAACTATGTGCCTATTTTTTTGTGTGTGTGTGTGTGTGGGGGGGGGGGGGTGGATGAATATATTATTCTAATAGGGCACAAATTTTGACAAACTTTGCACCATCTATGTGAATCCCCTCTGCCTGGGTTCTTATGGTTTGCTGGGTTGGGGTGTATGGTTTGGGCAATTCATGGGCCAACTACACACCGCCTCTCCTACTTCAAAAACTATAAAATTTCACACAAACACACCCCTAAGTAAAACCCAAAAAAAATTACACAATAAAAGGAAAAAAGAGTACCTTTAAATGAGGTCCAGGAATCTCAAAAAAATCAAGATCTTAAAATATTTCCACCTTATAATAGCTTATCCTTGTGTTGTACTCCTAAGAATATCTAAGAATAAAAGTAAAAAAGATTAAGACATTGAGCCCTCATACCCACTTATCTCTCCCATGTTTCCTTTTTAACATTACCATGTTTCCACAGTACATGAAATATCAACACTTTCTTTCAAAGTAAGAATTTCTCACCGTGATCCATCACACACATTAGATTATCTTTAAAAGATGAATCTATATCATTATTACCACCATCAAAATTGATTGCATGAGAAGGGTCAGTGTGATAACTCCAAAGTTGTAACATATTGAAAATATCATGCATACTATATCTCTGTGGAAGAGTGAATCAGTAATCCACTTGCCTGATTCTCTCCACAACATCAAACGGTCTAATGAACCTAGGTTCCAGCTTTCCTTGCCTCTATATCCTATGATGACCAAACCTAGGTGATTCTAAAAGGAATACATGATCACCCTCTATAAACTCTAGGGGATGTCAAAGACTATTCTCATATGACTTTTTCCTACTATGATCCACAACTATAAATTTCTTAATCAACTATACCTGCTCTGATGTCTCCTCTATGAGACTCAATCCCAAAAAATATAACTCACATTCCTCCATCCATCATTCTGTTGATCTTCAAGACCTACCATAAAGGGCCTCATATGGTTTCATCAGAATAATTTACTAATAACTATTTTTATAGGAAATCTTTATTAATGCTAGGTTTTTCTACCAAGAACCACTGAAGTTAAAGACACATGATCATAATATATCCTTAAGAACCTATATAGTATACCCCAACTACCCTTCAGTCTATGGGTGGAAATCCATACTCAATAAAACCTACATACCAAGTGCATTTTATAATCCATGCTGGAAGAGCGATAAAAAACATGAGTCGTAGTATGAAACTATAGTCAGTGGCACCCCATGAAGATGGAATATATCCCAAACATATAGTTATCCCAACTGATCCACTGAGAAAGTCTCTTGCACTGGTAAAAAATATGCTACACTTTTCAGACAATCCACAATCGCACAAATAACATCATTATTTTGAGACATCCTTAGGATAACCACTAGAAATTCCATTGTAACCTCATAACACTTCCATTCCAGATCAGACAACAACTGCAACACACCACCAGGTCCTTGATGCTTGACCTTCACTTATTGATAGGAATAACACAGTGTCATGAACCCTACTTTATTCTTATTCATACTTGACCACCAAAACTTTCTTCGTAGGTCATGGTACATTTTGGTCATACCTGGATTCACCACCCACTTTGAGGCATGAAATTCATGCATTAGCTCCTCCTGCCTGCTCATAGATGCAACAACCTGATTATTGACATTGATGATCTCATCCCCATATATGATCTGATTGGAAGGTGACTCCATGCTTCAAGGATTTTTCTCAAGGTCATTTATTCTATATCCTCATAATTTATATGTAACACCCCAAGCTTCCACAGTACACTTCTTTTTAAATAATTCAATAACATACATTGCACACAACACCGAGTTCGAGCGCACCACGGTTAACCGTTTAAAAAGCGGTTATGAATATTATTAACCAAATTTTTAATTTTATATATTCCATATAAGTTTAAAATTTATCTCATGTGTTTCTTAGACATGATATAAGAATAAATACAATTTTCTGAATAAAAGAATTATTTTTCAAAAAATGCAGTTTTACATCCTTTTAAGGGTGAACCATTTTTAAATAAAATATTTTACACTTTTATATATAAAATTTTCTATAATAAAATTCATATTTAGAAGAGAGACATAAAAATTTAGTTTGGACAAATTTTTTTGTGCTTTCTGATAACTTTCATATTTTGATGAATAGTGAAAAATAATGCATTTTAATTAAAAATTGTTTTTTCATCTAATTTATTTATATTATTAGATTATCCTTTTAATTGATTTTAAAGTATAATTAGATTAAGTTTTTATAATTTAATATAATTCAGGTCATTGGAATTATTTTCACATTAAAATTTGATATAAACACATGCCAATCTTTTTATGGTTTTTAATTTTGAAAAACTTGTTTTCTCGTTTGGTCAACATAGATTAATTTTAAATTAATTACTAAAACTTTTGTATTTTAAAAATTAAAAAATTGAATTCATATTTGGAATAAGTGGGTCAAAATTATGTTAATTGGTTACTTTTATTTTTTGGATTTTATGAATAGTAAATTTAGTAATTTTTTATTACTGCAGTTAAGGGTAAATTAGACAATTAAAGGTAAAAATAATATTATAAAATTACTCTAACACTTGTAAAAATATAATTGGGTGACTAAATTCGACCCTTATAACCTATTTTTTGAAATGGAATTGTTTAATGGACCCTTGTCCATGAATATGATATGAATATTATTAAAATTAATGAATGTGACAAAATGTCACACTCTCATTTCTTATAAGTATAATAATTTTAATATAGATATATCTATAAGATAACATCAATTATAAATAGTCTCTGAAAGTATAAAATAATTACCTATATAATGGAAATTTATTTATAATTTTTATAGATTAAATAATTTCCATTAATTCGGACATAATAATAATTCCAGAATTATTTTATTAATATAAATATCAAATAAATGATATTAACAATATTAAAATAAATATAATTTTACTTAATTAATTTCATAAAATAATTTTATAGATAATATAGATATTTTAGTGACATATTGGAAGTATTGGTTTAAAGTTATAATGATGTTTTGATATTTTTAAAAATGAAAATATTGAATAGTGTCAAAATTGATATTAATGATACATTAAAATAAATAATATTTTATTAAATTTTATAAAATTCATAAAAACATAAAGTATATCCAAATAAATAGGATAGTGTTAAAAATTTCATTAATGATCTAATTGAGGTTCATTTGTAATTTTATATTAACTATATTAAACCTATAGTATAAAAGACAAGTAGACACAGTAAGAGTTAAACTGTTTAACGAAGGGTTAAACCCAAAAGATAAGGTTAATTTTGTGACCTAAACTTGTATAAAAATAATTAATTGTGATAATTTAGACCCATAATTATCTTAGACTAAAAATAACTCACTTTTGAGCTATTTTAAACTGAAAATAAATTTACAATAATTTAATAGTTTTGGAGTTTCCAAAAGTGCACCTCCCCTCTCTAATAAAAGGGCACATCTCCTTCTCTTTTATTCACACATCTAAAGACATTTATCTTGGAAAAACCCTGCCCAATTCTTAACTTCTCCTAATTTATCCTAGATTCCATAATTTTTTAATAAAGTCATCTTAAGGAGTCCTTTTGTGGAAATCAAAAGGATACGCTCAAAGAAGAGGTAATTGTTTTACCAATTCCATTCAATTTCTTTTCTTTTTTTTACTTTCTATTTATATGTTGTTACCATAAATAAGTAATAAATAAAGTATAATATACATTATGATATGTTATTATAATAATTTAACAACCATATTCTTCCATTTATCCATCCTACGAATAACAATATCACCATGAGTGCGTACGTAAGACTTACCATCTCCACATCGTGGTATAATTTGTTATTCAACACTAATTTATTTAGATGAGTAAAATTATGAGTATAATGGATATAAATAATTAATATAACCTTATAATTATTCTTTATAATTAATATACCATCTGATTCTATACCATTTAACAATTAAGGGAATGATACCATCGCTCGTGCGTACGTACGACCTAACATCTCCATGATGCGTTGAGATTCATTCAACATGTTAACCATTAAAGAATGATTATAAAATTTATATGATGATTAAAAATAATTATAATGAACTTAATATCATTCTGGATATGAATAAAATACATCCTATTTATAAAAAACATTACTTACACGACAAAATAGGAATAGGAAAAGGAAGCAGTAAACACCCGAAATAATGGTAATACTGAAATACATATAAAAAAATGATATAAGAGGATCATATATGATATCAAAAATATGGATATGTTCCTATTATAATTTAATAACATGCTTTAACCATTATATAGGAGGTTAAATCACCCTTTACTAAAGGAAAGTACAAGGTAAGGGTTAATTTCACAATCTCTTTATTATCTGATATTGTTTATATGTAATTATCTATTATGAAATATTTATCATCCATGTACGTGTTTCTTATAATATATTTAAAAATATTATTGATAATTATTTAAAGTAATTTTTACCCATGTTTTACTTTTTATAAAATGTTTTGAAAGGATTCTCTCCATCCTTTTCCAAACAAGTTACTTTATTATCTTTTCGAAAAATTAAGGAAAGAATGTTTTTTAACTTATACAGCACGAGGGGATCTTTTTTTCCATTATGATGCCATAAAATTTTGAATATTTACTCACAATATTATAAGGATATTTTCATATTTTTTTTCTTTTATAATTATGCGGATTTTAAATAATTTCAAAGTAAATAGAGATATTTCTCTCAAAGAGTTTTAATGTATTTATTAGATTATTTTCATCTATGTCAACATCCTTTGTTAGATTTTATGATTTATTGAGGTTGATTTATTATGATACAATCTTCCATACTTTATTGAAGGTTTTATGATATATTTGACCATGTATGTGTTATTTTACTACCATTCATGGTTTATGTGTAAAGACCCAAATTGACGTACATAAACATTACATTACTTTTGTGTAATAGTTAATACATGACACAAATAGATGCCTAAGGACCGTATTAGTTTAGTTTCTTCGGAAACTCAGAACCCATTCTTATAGCTAGTTCAAAGATCTTCAACATCTCCCATAAAGATCTTCCCCATTAGTTTTCCCACCTAAAATCTTTCTTTATATCCCGGGGAAAAGAAAACATAAAAAGGGTGAGATTAAATGAACAGTAAGGGTAAACATAAATAACATAAAAAAAAACATAAACATAAGAATTTAAAAATATGAACATAAATTTTGAATATCAAAATTGTGAGTCGTGAAATAAGTCTTGGTAGTTTGTAAGGCATAAATAAAAAATGAACACGAACCATGATAAAATAAAATTGACATAAAACATGGAATTGTGGAAAAAATAAGCACATAATATGATTTCCATAGTAGTGAATTCATTTTTTCCAAGAATATCATGGTGGACAAAGTCCATTACTGAATTGGGTTTACTTGTCGTTCCAACCATGTATTACTGAACCAAATTTACTTACCATTTCAGCCCTGTATTACTGAACCATATTTACTTTCCATTCCAGTAATGTCTATCTGATTATATATAAATCTTTACCCAATACATTAGAGGGATATATAGATCCCACACATCTCATAGTGAAATCATTCTTACATGTTCCATAAAACATAAATCATTCATCATAGCATAACCCAAGAAATAAAATGGGATTCTTAAACATCATTCAATCATAACATAATCCATATAAAATACCATTCCATAATTAACACAATAAAATCATAGTAATAATAGGGATAAAAATATATCCCTATTTAAAGAGTGTCATATTAGATTGAAAATAACTTTGATAAAACACTTGAACTTAATTCTTGAGGAAAATATCCTTTCTTCTTCAAAAATATTTTCTTTTCTCACAATGTCATGCAATTTTAAAAGAAATAATTTAGCTAAAAATAAACTTGAAATCACTTAGAGGAATATTAATGGAAATAAGTCATTATAAATATGTAAACATCCATTTATTATATATAAGTTAAAAAAACATTCTTCTCGTACTCTTCCCACAAAAGTCAAAAAGTACCTCGTATGGAAAATGAAATAAAGATTCCTTCCATACCATTTAATAAAAATTCACCAATAGGTAAAATTGAATTTAAAAAATAGTATAATAATAGAAATAATATTATTTATTTAGGAAAAATGGACATGGATGACAAATATACCTCAATAAGTACTTATGTATAAACAATCTTGAAAAACAATTAGATTACAAAATTATCCCTTACCTTACATCTGATTTCTTTTGTATGTGTCCAAAACTCTTGTATAGTGGGTTTAAAAATATTATTAACTTGTAAAATAACCATAATAATATTTATTATATCATATATGATTCAATTATGAATTTATATTACCTATTCATTTATCAATTCCATGTTAATGCAACGTTTTAGGTAATAATTGTTTTATTTATCATATGTGTTTTGACTTGTTATTCTTGATATTATTACTTAGATCATGATTTAATTACTTCCAGAATGTAAAAAATTATTTATATATCATATATATTCAGTATAAAAATATATATAATAGATATATAAATGAAATGGAATACACCATTCATGGAGACGGTAGGCCGTACATACGCATGAATGATGTTTCTGTTTCCTTATTGAATTGAATGAAAGAAAGTAAATGAAACATAGACACACACACATATATAAATATATAAATCCAGTATCATTATTATGTCATATATTTCATGATTATTTATTATATATACTTTATAATCATTTTTGAATGGTTAACCTGGAGAATGAATCTCATCGCGTCGTGGAGATGGTAGGTCGTACGTACGCATGAGTGACGATATCATTCACTTGATGGTTAAATGGTATGGAATTAGATGGTATATTATGATAAATAATAATTATCATGTTATATTCATTATTTAAATCAATTATACTCATCATTATACCCATCCAAATTAAGTATTGTTGAATAACAAATTACACCATGGCGTGGAGACGGTAAGTCGTACGCACACACACATGGTGATATTGTTATTCATAGGATGGATAAAAGGAGGTATAAATTTGTTCCATAATTATAACAACATATAAAAATTTAGAAGATACTAGATTTAATAATTTAGTATGATAACAACATAATAAGAGGAAGTAGAATAAGAAAAGAATTTTGAAAGAGATGAAAAAACAATTACCTCTTTTTCGAGTATCAATTTTTGATTTGCTTAAAAGGTCTCCCTAGGACGGATTTCTGCCCAAAGTGTGGCCTGTAGAAGGAAGTAAGGGGTTTTATGAGAAGAAATGGGTTTTTTTGGCTGAGACAAAGAGATTTAGAGGTGTGATTAAAATAGAAGGATAGGTGCCCTTTTATAAGAGAGGGGAGGGAAACCTTTAGAAATACCAAAACTATTAAATTAATATAAATTAATTTTTAAATCAAAATGACACCAAAGTATATTATTTTAATGATAAGATTATTATGGGTATAAATAATCTCAACAAATAAAATTTAGATATGTTTTGATTTTATTTTAAACCTCATCATTTTGATTTATCCTTATTTAATCTATTTAATTTTATTTGTGGTAATAATATTCTAAATATTAAATGGTTATAAATATTTACTTATGTGCTGTCAATTTTCCATAATTGGATAATTTATGAATTTTTTTGCAATATATTTTTCACTTTGTAATTTTTAAATATTTTTGTGATTTTTAAATAATTTAATAATATGTTATTTTTATAAAATATCAATAGTGTCAATTTTGAAACTATTCATTTATTTCACTTCAAAACAAAATTCACAGAGAAGATAAATTTTAAAAAAAACTTAATACACTCATAATATTTCATAGTAACCTATGAAATTTTTGGATCACATTAATTAGTTCATATGATATTTATTTTAATATTTTTTAAAACCATTTATTTGATATTCCTATCAATAAAATAATTTCTACACCACTATCGTGTCATCATTAATGGTAATTATTTAATCTCTAAAAATTATAAATAAATTCACATGATGTAGATAATTTCAATAAATTTCTGAAGAATATTTATGTTTGAACTTTTATCAAGTTTATCTCTACATTAAAATTGTTATACTTATAAGATATATGAGAGTGACATGTTGTCACTTTCTTTTATTATATTTATAATTACATCACTTTCATGGAAAAAAGTCCATTAAATAAATTAATTCCAACCCTTAGGTGATATTGGTATAATTTAATTCATCCAATAGGATTTTTTAAGGTTTTAGAGTAATTTTATAATCTTTATCATATTGTTTATTACCCTAATTTACCTAATTTATCTTTAACTGTGGTAAGTAAAAATTACAGTAGTTACTATTCATAATATCCAAAAAATAAAATTTACTTATTAGAATAATTTTGACCCTAGATTCCAAAATATGGAATCCATTTTTTAAAATTCAAAAAAATATAATTTTCATTAATTAATTTAAAATTAATTTCTGCTTTCAAAACCAGAAAGTGGTTTTTTAAGAAGTAAAAACTATTAAAAGATTAACATGTATTTATGACCAATTTAAATGTGAAATTACTTCTAATAACCAAAATTGTATTAAATGATAAAACCATAATCCAATTACACTTTAAAAACAATTAAAAAGATAATCTAACTATATAAATAAATTATATGAGAAGATAATTTTGAATTAAAATGCAGTATTTTTCACTATTCATTAAATATGAATTTTATCAAAAAAATACCAAAAATTCAACCAAAGTAAATTTTTATGTCCTATTTCAAAATAATACATTTATTTTGTCAAATAAAATATATAAAAGTGTTAGAAAAAAGATTTAAAATTGGTGCTTCATCAAAAGGTGGCAAAACTGTATTTTTTGAAAAATACTTCTTTTATCCGAAAAATTGAATTTGTTCTTATATCATGTTATAGAAAGTACATAAGTTGAATGTTAATGTTATATACAATTCAAAATGTGGTTAATACTATTCATAATGGCTAGTTCATATCCCATTAAATAATAATATTTTAATAATATATTGTTGTTTAGTGAAACTCGGTATTGCGTACAACATAATCTATCAAGGAAGGCCGCTCTTGCATGTAATACAAGCCAAGTTAGTGTTGTTTTTAGTGAAATATTCCTTTGGTGTTGTGTATAACATAATCCAAACATATACATTGAAAAAAATCTATACTCAATGTTGTGTGAAATGAATTCTGTCAAAAGAACTTGAAATTGTGTGTAACACAAGCCAAGTATAGTGTTGCATATACCGAAAGATAATATGGTGTTATGTATAGCATAAGATAATCATGGTGTAGCATAAAACACCAGGCATAAAATAAATTAAAAATAATGTATCTCATAAAATTTAGGTGTGTTACATTATACCCCCTTAAAATGAATTTCTCCCTCGAAATTCATTAGGGTTATTAAAGTTTACTACTTGAAAGTTTCTTTCATAGAAAACCGCATTATAGAAAGGAAACTAAAACTTCATTTTAAAAAGGAAATTTAGAAACATAATGGTTACCCAAATTAAATCATCCCTAGGTTTCCACATAAGAGAACATAGGTGGTAAGTGAAAACATGAATATTGATGAAAAATATAACTATCATGTTCTGATGGGTAGTGATAGAGAACAAGGTTTGGAGAAAGTTAATAACCAAAAATACATAAATCTGTGATGATTTAAGGGACCATCTTATTCATCGGATAAGAATGCACTAGTATAGAATTTTTGTTTTTCAAGATCCTTTTCCTAACTTTGAATAAATTTTCATGAGAATAAATACCTACTTGATTTTGGTACAATATCACCGTTGTTCACACCTTGAAAAATGTCCAATTCATCTCTTATTTAAAGAAATGAAGTTAAAATTTTCATTCTTGAAGTATTAGTAGATCATGTGATAGAATGATGGGTCATTCCATATTTCTCAATAAAAAGGTTATCACAAGTTATCAAATATTCATAAGTCTACATATAGTGAGATAATAATTTATTATAACTAATGTCGTATGAAGTTTAACTTAATCTTTCCATAAATTTATAACCTTACAATCCTTATAAAGGCTGAAAATCCAAAACTACAAGAAAATGGTTCACTTACCTGGCTTAACATTTTTCCACCATATATCATAAGGTATCTCTGGTTAGTCACATTCCAAAAGTGTGAACACCTTCATCATGTATTCTCTTGAGTCACGATAACAACCTAAATTATTAGATATCCTTATTGAAAACATGCATGTTTCCTTATTCCAAAACATATTGGATATATTCCTTAATTCCCAAAAAGTTGTATACTTTATCCATGATAGCATAAATCTCTTGTAAAAAACTCTATAATTAGTTCCCAAGAAACTATCATCATCCAATTTACTTATTCAAATCCAACACATATTTATCCAAACATCATTATCTTAATATAAGGGTTATCTTTATCTTAATAATGTGTTCTCCAAGTATATCACCTTAGCCTTAAATAAATTTTTTGGATCCTTATAACTAATCAATATATCCTTTTTAATACTTAATGAAAAATTTATACTAAAAACAATTATATATTTCATGATTCATATAGAAAAATATTTTAATTTTGAAACATATACAGATCAATCATCCAACATTATTCTTAAACAATTACTCATGATCCATCATATTTGTCTTTCCTAAATTATGAATCATTTCTTAAGGTTTCCCAACCTCAAGATTCTTAGGTTTAATGTAAACAATACTGAAATAACATCACATACCTTTCACATGTCATTTACAATATTTTTATCCTCAACAGTATAACCAATACTCATACCATTTTTATGATTCTCTTTATGATATTTATACTTATGAAACTAATATTTATAATTCCCATAATTTTCACATCTGAAACATTTAATGGTTATCTATGTTCTAAGTAGTTATAGCTATTGACTAAGACTATAAATCAAAGTGTGATAAATACATTTCATAGATTAGAAACACATAAGTAACGTAAATTACTTATAATATTTTAATCTATGATATCTTATGTTTAACCCTAGGTTAGTCATGATTATCACAAAAACCCGAGGATTGTAACTGATACTAAGAATTATCCTTAGAAAATCCCTAGACATATCCTTAGAAATATCTCTAGGGATCTCACTAATTTTTTCACATCCTAGTTTCCAAAGGTTGACTAAACCTTCACTCTGATACCAATTATAAAGATCCAAGCTTGACTTACATGGAAATTAAATTAATTTTGAGGAATACTTAATACATGACACAAACAAATGCACAATATCATATTAGTTTAGTGTCTTTAGAAACTAATAACACATTCTTCTATCTTGGTCAAAGACCTTCAACATCTCCCATAAAGATATTCCCCATTAGTTTTCCTATCTAAAACCTTTCTTTATATCCTGGGGAAAAGAAAACATAAAAAGGGTGAGCTAAAATTCCCAGTAAGGGTAAAAATGAATAACATCAAAAAAATTTAAAAATAAGAATGTAAAAACATGAACATAAATTCTAAATATCAAAATCGTGAGTCATGAAAAAAGTCTTGGCAGTTTGTAAGGCATAAATCATAGATGAACACAAACCATGATAAAATAACATTGACATAAAACATAGAATTGTGAAAAAAAATAATCACATAATATTATTTCTATAGTATCCAAGTCATTGTTTCTGAGACCATCATGGTGGAAAAATTCCATTACTAAATCGGGTTTACTTGCCGTTCTGGCCATGTATTACTTAAGCAGATTTATTTTCCATTCTAGCCCTGTATTACTGAACTATATTTACTTGTCATTCTAGTCTTGTCTATATCATGAGATATAAATCTTTACCCAATAAATTGGAGGTAGATATATCTCTCACCCATATCATAATGAAACAATTCTTACATGTTCCACAAAAACATAAATCATTCATCATAGCATAACTCAAGAAATAAATTGGGTTTCTTAAACATCATTCCATCATAACATAATCCATATAAAATATCATTCCATCATTAACATAATAAAATCATAGTAATAATAGGGATATAAACATAACCCTATTTAAAGAGCGTCATCTTAGATGGAAAATAATTTTGATAAAACACTTGAACTTAATTCATGAGGAAATTATCCTTTCTTCTTCAAAAATGTTTTCTTTTCTCAAAATACTGTGCAATTTTAAAAGAAAATAATTTAGTTGAAAATAAAATTGAAATCATGCAGAGAAAGATTAATGTAAATACGGTGTTATGAATATTTAAAAATCTGTTTATTCTATATAAGTTAAAAAAACATTCTTCTCATACTCTTGCAGAAAAAGTTAAAAAGTACACCGTATGGAAAATAAAAGAAAGATGTCTTCCATATCATTTAATAAAAATTCAACAATGGGTAAAATTGAATTTAAAAAAATTATAATAATATAAATAATATTATATATTTAGGAAACATGGATGTAGATGATAAATATACCCCAGTAAATACTTACGTATAAACAATCTCAGAAAACAATGTGTTTGTAAAATTATCCCTTACCTTAGATCCGATTTCTTCCATATATATCCGAAACTCTTGTATACTAGGTTTAAACATATTATTAACTTGTAATAGAACCATAATAATATTTATTATATCATATATTATTCAATTATAACTTTATATTACCTATTCATTTATCAATTCCATGTTAAATCAAAGTTTTGGATAATAATTATTTTATCTATCGTACCTGTTTTTGACTTTTTATTCTTGATATTATTTCTTAGATCATGATTTACTTACTTAAATAATGTAAAAATTATTTATCTATCATATATATTCATTATAAAAATATATATAATAGATATATAAATGAAATGGAATACACCGTTCATAGAGATGATAGGTCGTACGTACGCATGAACGCTGTTTCCGTTTCTTTATTTAATTGAATGTAAGAAAGTAAATGACATATATATATATATTCATAAATAAATTATAATTATTATATCAAATATTTCATTATTATTTATTATATATACTTTATAATCATTATTGAATGGTTAACGTCAAGAATGAATCTCATCGCGTTGTGGAGACGGTGGGCCGTATGTACACACGAGAGACGATATCATTCACATGATGGTTAAATGGTATGAAATTGAATGATATATTAATTATACAGAATAATTATCATGTTATATTAATTATTTAAATCCATTATACTCATCATTATACCCATCCAAATTAAGTATTGTTGAATAAAAAATTACACCATGACGTGGAGACGGTAAGTCGTACGTAAGCACACATGGTGATATTATTATTCATAGGATGAATAAAAAGAGGTATAAGGTTTTAAAATAATTATAACATATAATAAAATATAATATACTAAATTTATTACTTTAGTATGATAACAACATAATAAGAGGAAATAGAAGAAGAAAATAATTTTGAAAGAGATGATAAAATAATTACCTCTTTTTCGAGTATCTCCTTTTGATTTGCACAAAAGGTCCCTATAGGATGGATTTATGCCCAAAGTGTGGCCTCTAGAAGGAAGGGATGGATGTTGGGAGAGGAAATGGATAGAGTTTGGCTGAGTCATAGAGATTTAGATGTGTGATTAATAGATAAGGATAGGTGCCCTTTTATAAGAGAGGGGAGATGCACATTTGGGATTACCAAAACTATTAAATTAATATAAATTAATTTTTAAATTCAATGACACAAAATTGGATTATTTAGAAGATAATATGAGTATGGGTATAAATCCTCTCAACTAATAAAATATAGAAATGTTTTTATTTTATTTTAAACCTTATCATTTTGATTTATCGTTATTTAATCTATTTAATTTTATTTGTGGTAATAATATTCTAAATATTAAATGGTTATAAATATTTACTTATGTGTTATCAATTTTCCATAATTGGATAATTTATGAAATTTTAGAAAATATATTTTTACTTTGTAATTTTTAAATATTTTTTGTGATTTTTAAATAATTTAATAATATGATATTTTTATAAAATATCAATACTATCAATTTTGACACGATTCATTTATTTGACTTTAAATAAAATCTATAGAGAAGATAAATTCAAAAAAAAAACATTTAATACACTCTTAACATGTCATAGTCACCTATAAAATTTGTGGATCACATTAATTAGTTCATATGATATTTATTTTAATATTTTTTAAAATCATTTATTTGATATTTCTATCAATAAAATAATTTCTACATCACTATTGTGTCATCATTAATGGTAATTATTTAATATTTAAAAATTATAAATAAATTCACATGATGTAGATAATCTCAATACATTTCTAGAAAAAATTTATGTTTTAAGTTTTATCAAGTTTATCTCTACATTAAAATTATTAAACATATAAGATATATGAGAGTGACATGTTGTCACTTTCTTTTATTTTAATTATAATTACATCACTTCATGAAAAAAAGTCCATTAAATGACTCAATTACTACCCTTAGGTGATATTGGTCGAATTTAATTTATCCAATAGGATTTTTTAAGGTGTTGGGTTAATTTTATTATCTTTATCATATTGTTTGTTACCCTAATTTACCATATTTACCTTTAACCATGGTAAATAAAAATTACCGTAGTTACTATTACGAATATCCAAAAAATAAAATTTACCTATTATCATAATTTAGAACCACTGATTCCAAATATGAAATCAATTTTTTAAAATTAAAAACACATAATTTTAATTAATTAATTTAAAATTAATTCCCTTCATCAAAACCAGAAAGCAGGTTTTTAAGAAGTAAAAACTATCAAAAGATTGACATGTGTTTATGTCCAATTTAAATGTGAAATTACATACAATCCCCAAAATTGGATTAAATGAAAAAACATAATCTAATTACACTTTAAAACTAATTAAAAATACAATTTAACTATTTAAATAAATTTGATGAAAAGATAGTTTTGAATTAAAATACAGTATTTTTCACTATTCATTAAAATATGAATTTTATTAGAAAAATTAAAAAATTCAACTAAATTAAATTTTGATGCACCACTTCCAAAGAAGACATTTATTTTTTCAAATATAATATATAAAAGTGTTAAAAACTAGATTTAAAATTGGTGTTCCATTAAAAGTTGACAAAACTACATTTTTTGAAAAATACTTCTTTTATCCTAAAAATTGAATTTGTTCTTATATCATGTTCTAGAAAATACATAAGATGAATTTTAATGTTATATAAAATTAAAAATTTGGTTACTACTATTCATAACAGCTAGTTTATATCCCATTAAATAATAATATTTTAATAATATATCTTTGTTTAGTGAAACTTGGTATTGCGTACAATGAAAGTTATTGAAAAAGGTCCCTCTTGCGTGTAATGCAAGCCAATTTAGTGTTGCGTTTAGTGAAAGATTACTTTGGTATTTCTTATAACATAATCCAAACATATACATTGAACAAAATCTATACTCAGTGTTGCGTGAAATTAATTCTATCAAAAGAACTTGAAATTGTGTGTAACACAAGCCAAGTATAGTGTTATATATACTACAAGATAATACAGTGCTTCCTATAGCGCAAGCTAATAATGGTTTAGCATAAAACACTAGATATCAAACCTAGAACAATGAAGACCATGGGTAACTCCATGGCCCCATAAATTCATTACAAAAGATGGTAAAAGTACATAGGATAATGGAGGTTCGAGGTAAAAGTGATAAACACACCAACAACACAATCTACAGAAGACAACACTCATCCTCAGCCACCTCGCCCATAAAATGCGCCACAGCCCCATGGGTGCCTACCCCTTATCCATTGTTTTTGGGTCTTCCACCCACCACCAGCATCAGCATCGACTTAATCAGAAACAACAATGTGTTAATCAACAATATAATTTTCCACCGGAATAGCGATACCATCAACATCCCCAATAACTCCTTCAACATCTGGCCCTTCCCCCAAAGATCTATCAGAAGAGTGTTTCCCAATAGAGTCAACCTACTTGGAGACATAAACATTGGTCACTAGTGATGATGAACTCTTCTTACCTTTCCTCTCCCTAATCTCCTTGTATAGTGCATAAAAGTCAAGAGAACTTATAGATTCCAAAATAGTAAAAAAATTGTGCTTTTCAACACTATAATTAGAAGAACCCACATGTAAATCATAAGTAGTGACATGCACAGACAACACATGCTCCAGATAAGAGGCCTTTCTAGAACCAACAACACCACAAGTAATCACAACATCAAGGATAGGTATAAAGCCCGCATGCCTCTAAGAAATAGCAACTAGCACACCTTCAATAGAACCAAGACCAGGTGAACCAGAAGCTGTCAAAGTAGAAAATTGATCCAAGTAATCAACACTATCTACTACCATGATAGCTAAACTAGTAGAATAGATCTTCCCAGAAACATCTTTCCCAACACTATGAGTGGAACCATGAGCCAATTTCCCTTTAGATAAAAATTCGTCCTCCATCAAGAAAATAGGATCAATCTCAACATCACTATCAAGATGATCTGAACAAACATTACCCCATTTGGAAGGAGTGGGTTCCCCTCAAAGAAAAGTATCATAGACATATCAATTTACTAGAACACCCACATTCTCAAAACCACGACTTCCAGGAGCTTGTTTCCCAGCCACCACCTCAGCAAAGGAGGCCATTCCCCAATTACCAAGGCCAGACATAAAATTTTTATTAGTGTTTTGCACACCATTGTCTTTATTACTTTGCACAACACTATCCTTATTCCCATAAGTGGGTTCAATTACAATAGGAATTTTGAGTTTGCATGTTTCAACCAAATGACCATACTTTTTACAATGTGAACATAGAAGTCCTTGTTGACAATTAGCCTTGACATTCCCGATAGATGATAAATTAAGATAGAAATAGGGAACATGCTCAAATTCAATCTCAAGTTCAAATTTAAACTCTCCAGTAATCAAATAAATAGTCTCAACTAGAGGCAAAGATAAATCAAACTTGACCAACATACGAGTAATGTGACTGTACCTGACCATTCCAGTCTCCTTATTAAGCTTAATTGGAGTACCAATATCCATATCCACATCCCAAAGAATACTTGGGTGCCAAAAAACCCAATTCAACTATTTGACATGAATCCAGGATTGTTCCATAGTGTTATTAGCCTGAAAATGATCAAACTAGGGATACCTTTTATGGAACCTTAGTATCCCTAGATTGATATTAAAAAACCCACTACTCTAGGCCCTCAGTTTCAATTTATTAGAGTGGAAGGTGATATGAAAAAAATCATACCATGAGACACAATGTGCCACTCTCTAAATCTCAAAACTTGTAACACCCCAACCCCAGTTACCCAGAGTCGGTGCATTATTACATAACATTGGCATGATCACAAGAAAGATAAAATCTCAAAAGACCGATTAGTTTAGTAGCCTTGGAAACACTAGATATATTCATAAAGTTTTACATTACATCATAAAATGAAAACTACAACAGCATAGTCTCCATAGTCCACACTCATATCCCCTCATACTATCCCTGCAGGTCATTCATAACTTACTTCTTCACATCTTGGGAAAAAATAAAACATAGAAAAGGGGTGAGCTCAAATGCCCAGTAAGGATAACAATATAGTGGAAACTTTCATAAATAAGGATAAACATTTAAGACAGTGTATAACTAAAACAAAAGCCTTTTAAACTTGAACTTCAACATAGTATGACAAAAATAAAATGAAATAATGCCATTTACATATTCACATGGATATTCTACTAATCTAATAATCACATGCAATATCAATAACCACTTTTATAATGATGGAATGCATAATGCCAGACTATCATAACCACATAGCCAAGGCCTCGTGACAAGACTACAAATAAGATTTTGTCAAGGCCTTATGCCAAGACACTAGTTTGTATCATGAGACCTACCGATGCATCGAGGAGCTATAGCAGGCTCCACCCGTCACATAATAAGTCCAATGAATTCCTCATATGAACAAGTTTAAACATAACATAAACATTCATATTAAAACTAGCATACGAAATGTAAATAATTTCTCCATAAACCATGAATGGTATAAAAATAACACATCCACAGTCAAAAAAATCACAAAACCTTCAATACAATATGGAAGTTTTATATCATAATAAATCAACTTCAAATAAGCTTAAAATCCATCAAAGGATGTTGACATAGATGAAATCAAAACTATTTGAGAGAAATATCCTTTTTTGAAATCATTTAAAAGTCACATAATTATAAAATAAAACATTTACTTTGAAAATTTTCTTATAAGCTTGTAAGGGAAGCTTCCAAGATTTTATAATGGTGGAAAATATCCACACCCACCGTATAAGTTAAAAAAAATATTCTTACCTTAATTCTGTCAAAAAGGTTAAAAAGCACCTTGTTTGGAAAATGACGGAAAGATTCCTTTATAAAACTCTTATAAAAAGTCAAACAAGGTTATAAATGACTTTAAAACATATTCTTGTAAATAGTAAAAATGTTTTGAAATACATTTTTAAGAAACATGGATGTGGATGATAAAGAAATCCCAGTAGATTATTACGTATAAACAACCTCGGATAATGAAGAGATTGCGAAATAAAACCTTACCTTGTACTTTTCCTTGGTTGGGGGTAGATTAACCTCCTGTATAATGGAGAAATAATTGTTATTAAATTATACAAGAATCATATACATTAATATGATATCATATATGATCTTTTAACATTACTTTGTTAATAATATCTTAGTATTATCGTCGTTTCAGGTGTTAACTTACTCGTTTTCTTTTATATGTTTTGTTAAATAAGCCATGTTTTTTATGGATAAGTTGTATATTATTCATATCCAGAATTATATCAAGTACTTAAACATTATTTTTAAATCATCAAATGATAATTATACTTGAATGGATACGATGGAGAATGAATCTCATCGCGTTCGTGGAGACGGTAGTCCGTACGTACGCACGAGCGACAATATCATTATTTTGATATTAAAATAATATATAATTGGATGGTATATCATATATAAAGAATAATTATCATGTTATATTTATTATTTACATGAATTACGAATCATTATTATACCCATCCAAATAATAATATAGTGGATAACAATTACACCACGACGCGGAGACGGTAAACCGTACGTACGCACGTATGGTGACATGTCATTCAAAGGATGGATAGAATACTGAATATGGTTGTACCATATTTATAATAACATCAAAGTATATATAATATACTGGATTTATTATTTTAGAATGGTAATAAAAAAGATAGAAGAAGTGGAAGAAGAAAGGAACTTGAAAAGGGGTGGTGAAATCATTACCTCTTCTTCGGGTTCTTCCTTTTGATTTGATCAAAAGGGCTCCTTAGGTTGGCTTTATGACTAAAGGAAGGCCTCTAGGATTAAGTGAGGGAAGTTGAGAGAGTATTTGGGTAGGGGTTGGCCGAACCAAAAGGCTTTGAAGGTGTGCATTAATGAGAATGGGGAGTGCCCTTTTATAAGAAGGGTGAGGGGCACCTTTGGAAAAGCTAGAAATATTATTTTATAATAAATTCATATTCAGTTTCTAATGGATCCAAAGTGGATTATTTAAAGGTTAAGGTGGGTATGGGTCGAAAAACACTCAAAAAATAGAATTTAGACAGGTTTGGTTCAATATATTAATCTTATATTTTAGTTTTAACTCTTAGTTAATTAGTTTGACACTTACCATGTCACTTTGTATTTTTATATTATATAGTTAATAAACTTACTATATGCCTCAAAGATACCCCCAAGTGTTCCATTAATGATACAAATATCATTATATAAGTTTCTTGGCCGAACATTAGATTTTTAAGAATTTAATATCAATTATTAATATAATATTTGTTTTAAAAACTCTTTTATGTCAATTTTGACACTATTCAATAATTGATTTTTGTGAAAATCATAACAGAATTATTACTTCAAACAAAGTTAATTAAGTCAATCCTAACATGTCATATTAACCTATAAAATTAGTGTAATTCATAAAAAGTCTCAAATTATATTTATTTGGGTAATTATAATATCAATTATTTTAATTTTTCACTATTATGGTAATTACTTCATCATCATTGTGTCATAAATAAATTAAATTATTTATTGTCTAAAAATTATAAATAAAATATAATTATGTAGAAAATCTTTTTATATTTCTAATTAATATTTATAGTTGAAAATAAAACATATATAACCCTATGTAAAAATTATTTTTCTAAAAGATGTATGCTTATGTCATTTTTGTATTTATTTTAACTTAATTAAAATAAAGTGTCCCTATCACCTACAAGTGGCTCTATGGGGTCCCAAAATAGACCCAAAGATACCAATTGTTGGACATTTATCCACAAATAAGGTTAGTACATGTTTTAGGGTAATTTAGTATTATTATAATATTATTTTTTAACCCCTATTTACCAGATTTACCCTTTAACCATGGTAAATAAAATATTTACCGAAGTAATTATTCAAAATGTCTAAAAATAAAAGATACCTATTTACACAATTTTAACATCCTAATTCCAAATATGGAATCCATTTTTTCCAAATTCAAAACACAGAAGTGGCAGAAATTAATTTAAAATTAATTCCCGCTGTCAAAACAAAAACCGTGTTTTTAAGATATAATAACTATCAAAAGATTGATACTTGTTTATGTCTGTTTTAATTGTGAAATTATGTCCAATGACCAAAATTGTATTAAATAGTAAAAATATATTCTAAATATACTTTAAAACCACTCAAATTCATAATTTATCACTATTAATTATTTTGATTAAAAAAAGTTGTTTTTAATTAAAATTTAGTAATTTTCACTATTCATCAAAATATTAAAGTTATCCGAAAAGTACCAAAATTCCACCTTAGGATAAATTCGATACTCTGAATCCAAAAATGAAGTCCATTTTGAGAGATAAAATTTATAAAATTTTAAAAAGTAGGTATTACTATTCATAACAGCTAGTTTGATTGGTTGTGGTGTGTGTTAGAACTCGATGTTGCGTACAACACACGCTATTGCATTATTCAAAGAGAAGTGTACCGTATAAGCTTGGGGTGTTACATTCTCCCCTCCTTCAAATAATTTCATCCTTGAAATTTCTAGAATACTATCGCATGAAAAGACTCCGGTGGTTCTTCATCATAAGTTCCTCGGGTTCCCACGTTCCCTCTTCCATCTTATGGTTTCTCCACAAGACTTTTACTAGACGAGTCATCCGGTTTCTCAGTACTTGTTCTCTCGTATCAAGAATCTTGATAGGCTCTTCACAATAAGACAGATCAGGTTCCAGTTCTAATTCCTCATAGGTGAGTACATGTGTTGGGTCAGGCATGTTTTTCCTCAACAGAGATACGTGAAACACATCGTGAACTTTGGAGAGACTTGGAGGCATTTCCAATCGGTAAGCTACAGCCCCAATTCGTTCTAGAATTTCGAAAGGTCCGATGTATCTGGGACTAAATTTACCTTTCTTACCAAAAAGTATGAATCCCTTACATGGATATACCTTCAGAAAAACATGATCACTGACTTGAAATTCTAAATCCTTCCTTCGATTATCGGCATAGCTCTTCTGCCTACTTTGAGCTGCTTTAATATGGTTTTGGATACCTTCACCTTTTCCATCGTTTCCTCCACCAGTTCTGGGCCTATAAGTTTTCTTTCACCAATGTCATCCCAACAGGTTGGTGTGCGACATCTCTTTCCGTATAACGCTTCATATGGTGCCATTTGAATACTCAAATGGAAGCTATTATTATAGGAAAATTCTACCAAAGGTAAATATTGATCCCACATACCCTAAAAGTCAAGTGAACAGGATCTCAACATGTCTTCTAAGGTTTGAATAGTCCATTATAATTGTCCATCTGTTTGAGGGTGGTAGGCAGTGCTCAAATGAAGTTCAGTATCCAAGGCTTTCTGAAGAATTTTCCAAAAAATTGAAGTAAAACGGGGATCAGGATCAGAAACAATCGATAGGGGTACTCCATGAAGTCTCACAACATCATTAAGATGTAGTCTTTCTAGTCATTCAAGTGGTAAATCTTCCCTTATAGCAAGAAAATGTGCTGACTTGGTAAGACGATCAACAGTAACCCATATTGCATCGTTCCTTCTAGGAGTCTTTGGTAGCCCCATGACAAATTCCATCATAATATTGTCCCATTTCCACTCTGGTATGGGAAGAGGTTGCATGACTCCTCCAGGCTATTGCCTTCCAGCTTTCACTTGTTGACAAACCATACATCTTGACACAAAATCAGCAATCTCCCTCTTCATGTTGTCCCACCAAAAATGTTCCTTCAAATCTCTATTCATTTTGGTTCTCTCGGGGTGTATAGAGAAATTGGAACTATGAGCATCATCGAGTAATTCCCTTTTTAGATGAGGTATATCGGGAACACAAAGTCTCTTCCCAAATTTCAAAATTCCATCTTCATACACAAAGTCTCTCAATCTCCCATCATTCACAACTTTAATCTTCTTTTGAAATTCTTCATCATCAGTTTGAGAACTCTTAATCCTTTCTAGTAAAGATGGTTTGGAAACCATTTGAAAAAGCATTGATGTTTCACCTTCCCTGGTTATTCCCATGTCCATCTTCACTAGATCTATGAAAATTGGATCCCTTTCAATTCTCATATTGTTCAAAACTCCATGATCTTTTCTGCTCAAAGAATCTGTGACCTTGTTTGCCTTCCCCAGGTGGTAGTGTATCGTAAAATCATAATCCTTGAGTAATTCAAGCCATCTCCTTTGCCTCATGTTGAGTTCTTTTTGTGAGAAAATATACTTTAAACTCTTGTGATCAGTATAAATCTCACATTTTCACCATAGAGGTAGTGCCTCCATATCTTCAAAGAAAATATCACAGCTGCTAACTTGAGATCATGAGTAGGATATTTTTGTTTATGAATTTTCAACTGTCGTGATGCATAGGCAATAACCCTATCATTCTGCATAAGGACACAAACCAGTCCTTTCTTCGATGTATCACTATAAATAAAGAACCCATCATTCCCCAATGGTAGAGTCAATATAGGAGCATTGACTAATATTCTCTTCAGTTCTTCGAAACATTCTTCACACTCTTTTGTCCAAACAAATTTAACCCCTTTACGTGTGAGCTTTGTTAATGGGTTAGCCAACCGGGAAAAATTCTGGACGAAACGTTGATAATAACCTGCCAAACCAATAAAACCGCGTACCTCAGTTATACTCGCAGGTGCTGGCCATTCTTGGATTGCCTTGGTATTAGAAGGATCAATATAGATTCCATATTTAGAGACAATATGTCCAAGAAAAGAAATCTCCTGAAGCTAGAATTCACACTTTCTAAACTTCCCATATAATTCATGTCTTCTCAGAGTCTTCAGGATAATGCGCAAGTGATTTTAATGATCTTCATATATTTTGGAGTATACCAAGATATCATCAATAAATACCACCACAAATTCATTGAGATATTCCTTGAAAACTCTATTCATCAGATCCATGAATACAAAGGGTGTATTAGTCAATCCAAAAGGCATTACTGTAAACTCGTAATGCCCGTACCTGGTTCGAAATGCTGTCTTTAGAATGTCTTCCTTCTTTACACACAACTGATGGTATCTAGATCAAAGGTCAATCTTTGAAAAGTATTGAGCTCTATGCAGTTGGTCAAATAAATCATCAATGCGAGGTAGGGGATACTTGTTCTTTATTTTTATAGGATTGATCTCCCTGTAGTCGATACATAACCTCATAGATCCATCTTTCTTTTTAACAAAAAGAACAGGGGCTCCCCATGTAGAAACACTAGGGCGAATAAATCCCTTATTACTCAATTCATCTAGTTTTTTATTTAGTTCAACTAATTCTATAGTGGCCATTCTATAAGGGGTCTTCGATATAGGCCTTGATCCAGGAATTAAATCAATGGAAAACTCAACTTCTCGTTCTGGAGGATGTCAAGGTAAATCTTCCGGAAACACATCTACATATTCTTTCACAATAGGTATATCCTCTATTTGAAAATTCCTTTCCTCACCCACAGTCATTTCATTCTATTCCTCCCCAATAATTGAATTTAGTTGATCTACTGGGGGTGGATCTAGATAAGAATTAGGTGGTGATGATTCTTCTCTAAAGATAATGTGTTCCTTATCATCATCATCAAAAATCATAACCTCATTCTTCTTACAATAAATCTTCGCATCATAGTCCGAAAGCCAATCCATACCAAGGATTATATCAAACTCAATCATAGGTATGACGATGAGATCAGCGGATAAAGAACATTTATGTGCTCTAATGGGGACTGATTCACAAAAATTTGTTGCAATGATACTTCCCTTAGGAGTTTTAACTGACAAATCCCTTGTTAAATCAAATTGGAAATATCTAATTTTATTAGAAATCTGGGAAGATATGAAACAATGTGATGATCCATAATCAAATAATGCATTTTCTAAACTTGAGGAAACTATTAAATTACCTGCCACCACATCTTTCGTAGCTTCTACCTCAGCAGTAGTGATAACATAAGCTTGGCCTTGATCCCTTGGCCTTTTCTGAGATAAGTTCCCCTGATTCTTAGGATATTCATTTGCATAATGTCCCATATCCCTACAATTGTAGCATTGGACATCGGTAGCTTCCTTCTTCCCCTTGCAATCACGAGCTTGGTGACCCTTTTCACCACACTTGTAACAGACTCCCGTTCCTTTTAAGCAAGTACCAGGGTGTTTCTTCCCACATTTACCACAGTATGGATATTCAACCTTTCCCTTCTTCCCCTTATTTCCATTCCCAGATTGATCAGCAGATCTCTTCTTCTCTTTCTTTTCTTTAAAGTCATAAGACTTAGAGAATTCCTTTTCAGTCTTGATAGCACATGAGACAATGTCTTCGTACGACGAGAAGGATTGTGAGACTAATGCTCGATGGAGAAATGGTTTTAACCCATCAAAGAAACGATCAATCTTACTTCTTGGGTTACGTATATAATCTCCAGCATACCTTGCTAACCTTGTAAAGTTAGCCTCATACTTTGCGACATTCTCATCCTCCTTTTGTCTTAGACTCAGAAATTGCCTTTCCATATCTGCTCAATGGTCACGAGGAAAGTATTTTTCTAAAAACAGATCTTTGAACTCCCTCTATTCCATATTTGATACTTTATCATCTTTATTCGTGTTTTGAATCAATGAACACCATTGATCAGCATCTCTAGTGAGGCGGTAAACTGCCATGATAACTTTTTCCCTTTCACTACTTCCCAAAGCCTGAAATATTTTCTCTAGAGAATTTATCCATTGCTCAGATACTAAGGGATTTGTACTCCCATTGAAGGTTGGTGGTTGTTGCCTCATGAAGCGATCTAACATTGATCCTCCATGCTGCGGATCAGGGTGCTCCATACGGGTAAGGTTATTATTCATAACCTGAGTGAGTTGTCCCAATATGGTGATTAGCTAATCAGCACCAGTTGTATCACCAGCTCCACTATAATTATCTTGAGCAGGAGGTCAATCCCTACATGGAGTGCGTGTATTGATACGGTTTCCATTTCTTCCACTAGGTGCCATTTCTAAACAATGGCATAAACTAGATCAGTTTATGAATGAAAATACATAATTCCATACTTATAAAACACTTAACATAAATTGAACTATTTATGGATATAATCCATAATCATAAAAATGTTTTCTTTGAGGAAGTATATACTCATAAACCCTTCATAATGATTTGTAAAGAAAATGAGATTTATCCTAAGCATATCCCCTGGGAGTGTCGTAACCAAGAGTGCATCAAGGTCCGTTGTCGTGAACCAGTTCCCGTTCGAGTCTATCTCAAAGCGGTGTTTTGGGGTTTTACCCCTAGGTACATCTGTGCCAGAGTTGCCTCTACCTGCTCGTATCCAAACATGGATCTATTTCTCAGAAAACTCACAAAATCTCTACAATACCAAAATTCTAGGAAGTTCTTCTATACTAATCCTCAAAGTCCATCTTAAATATATGTGCTCTAATCAGAGTTTATCTAAATCTAGCTTCCAAGGTTTGTACTAAAATTCCTCTAATACCAATAGTAATGCCCTGACCCCAGTTACCCAGAGTCGGTGCATTATTACATAACATTGGCATGATCACAAGAAAGATCAAATCTCGAAAGACCGATTAGTTTAGTATCCTTGGAAACACTAGATATATTCATAAAGTTTTACATTACATAATAAAATGAAAACTACAACAACATAGTCTCCATATTCCACACTCATATCCCCTCATACTATCCCTGCAGGTCATTCATAATTTACTTCTTCACATCCTGGGAAAAAATAAAACATAGAAAAGGGGTGAGCTCAAATTCCCAATAAGGATAACAATATAGCGGAAACATTCATAAATAAGGATAAACATTTAAGTCAGTGTATAACTAAAACAAAAGCCTTTTAAACATGAACTTCAACATAGTATGGAAAAAATAAAATGAAATAATTCCATTTACTTATTCACATGGATATTCTACTAATCGAATAATCACATGCAATATCAATAACCACTTTCATAATGATGGAATGCATAATGCCAGAATATCATAACCACATATCCAAGGCCTCGTGCCAAGACTACAAATAAGATTTTTTCAAGGCCTTGTGCCAAGACACTATTTTGTCTCATGAGACCTACTGATGCATTGAGGAGCTATAGCGGGCTCCACCCGTCACATAATAAGTCCAATGCATTCCCCATATGAACAGGTTTAAACATAACATAAACATTCGTATTAAAACTAGCACATGAAATGTCAATAATTTCTCCATAAACCATGAATGGTATAAAAATAACACATCCACAGTCAAACAAATCACAAAACCTTCAATACAATATGGAAGTTTTGTATCATAATAAATCAACTTCAAATAAGCTTAAAATCCATTAAAGGATGTTGACATAGACGAAATCAAAACTATTTGAGAGAAATATCCCTTTTTTGAAATCATTTAAAAGTCACATAATTATAAAATAAAACATTTAATTTGAAAATTTTCTTATAATCTTGTAAGGGAAGCTTTGAATATTTTATAACGGTGGAAAATAGCCACACCCGTCGTATAAGTTAAAAAAACATACTTACCTTAATTCTATCAAAAAGGTTAAAAAGCACCTTGTTTGGAAAACGACGGAAAGATTACTTTATAAACCTATTATAAAAAGTCAAACAAGGGTATAAATGACTTTAACCCATATTCTTGTAAATAGTAAAAATGTTTTGAAATACATTTTTAAGAAACATGGATGTGGATGATAAAGAAATCCCAGTAGATTATTACGTATAAACAACCTCGGATAATGAAGAGATTGCGAAATAAACCCTTACCTTGTACTTTTCCTTGGTTGGGGGTAGATTAACCTCCTGTATAATGGTGAAATAATTTTTATTAAATTATACAATAATCATATACATTAATATGATATCATATATGATCTTTTAACATTGCTTTGTTAATAATATCTTAGTATTATCGTCATTTCAGGTGTTAACTTACTCGTTTTATTTTATATGTTTTGTTACATAAGCCGTGTTTGTTATGGATAGGTTGTATATTATTTATATCTAGAATTATATCAAGTCCTTAAACATTATTTTTAAATCATCAAATGATAATTATACTTGAATGGATACGATGGAGAATGAATCTCATCGCGTTCGTGGAGACGGTAGTCCGTACGTACGCACGAGCGACAATATCATTCTTTGGATATTAAAATAATATATAATTGGATGGTATATCATATATAAAGAATCATTATCATGTTATATTTATTATTTACATGAATTACAAATCATTATTATACCCATCCAAATAATAATATATTGAATAACAATTACACCACGACGTGGAGACGGTAAGCCGTACGCACGCACGTATGGTGACATGTCATTCAAAGGATGGATAGAATAATGAATATGGTTGTACCATATTTATAATAACATAAAAGTATATATAATATACTGGAGTTATTATTTTAAAATGGTAATAACAAAGATAGAAGAAGTGGAAGAAGAAATGAACTTGAAAAGGGGTGGTGTAATCATTACCTCTTCTTCGGGTTCTTCCTTTTGATTTGATCAAAAGGGCTCCATAGGTTGGATTTATGACTAAAGGAATGCCTCTAGGATGAATTGAGTGAAGTTGAGAGAGTATTTGGGTAGGGGTTGGCCGAACCAAAAGGCTTTGAAGGTGTGAATTAATGAGAAGGGGGAGTAACCTTTTATAAGAGGGGTGAGGGGCACCTTTGGAAAAGCTAGAAATATTATTTTATAATAAATTCATATTCGGTTTATAATGGATCCAAAGTATATTATTTAAAGGTTAAGGTGGGTATGGGTCGAAAAACACTCAACCAATAGAATTTAGATAGGTTTGGGTCAATATATTAACCTTATCTTTTAGTTTTAACTCTTAGTTAATTAGTTTGACACTTACCATGTCACTTTGTATTTTTATATTATATAGTTAATAAACTTACTATATACCTCAAAGATACCCCAAATTGGTATATTAATGATACACCTATCATGATATAAGTATCTTGGCCGAACCTTAGATTTTTAAGAATTTAATATCAATTAATAATATAATATCTGTTTTAAAAACTCTTTTATGTCAATTTTGACACTATTCAATAATTGATTTTTGTGAAAATTATAAAAGAATTATTACTTCAAAAAAAGTTAATTAAGTAAATACTAATATGTCATATAAACCTATAAAATTAGTGTAATTCATAAAAAGTCTCAAATTATATTTATTTTGGGTAATTATAATATCAATTATTTTAATTTTTCACTATTATGGTAATTACTTCATCATCATTGTGTCATAAATAAATTAAATTATTTATTGTCTAAAAATTATAAATAAAATATAATTATGTAGAAAATACTTTTACCTTTCTAATTAATATTTATAGTCGAAAATAAAACATTAATAACCATATGTAAAAATTGTTTTACTAAAAGATATATGCTTATGTCATTTTTATATTTATTTTAACTTAATTTAAATAAAGTGTCCCTATCACCTACAAGTAGCTCCATGGGGTCCCAAAATTTACCCAAATATTCCCATGGTCGGACATGTATCCACCAATAAGGTTAGGACACATTTTAGGGTAATTTAGTATTGTTATAATATTATTTTTTAACCCTTATTTACTAGATTTACCCTTTAACCATGGTAAATAAAATATTTACCGAAGTAATTATTCAAAATGTCTAAAAATAAAAGATACCTATTTACACAATTTGGAAATCCTGATTCCAAATATAGAATCCATTTTTCCAAATTCAAAACACAGAAGTGGCATAAATTAATTTAAAATTAATTCCCGCTGTCAAAACAAAAAGCGTGTTTTTAAGATATAATAACTATCAAAAGATTGATACTTGTTTATGTCCGGTTTAATTGTGAAATTATGTTCAATGAACAAAATTGTATTAAATAGTAAAAATATATTCTAAATATACTTTAAAACCGCTCAAATTAATAATTTATCACTATTAATTATTTTGATTAAAAAAAGTTGTTTTTAATTAAAATTTAGTAATTTTCACTATTCATCAAAATATTAAAGTTATCCGAAAAGTACCAAAATTTCACCTTAGGCTAAATTCGATACTCTGAATCCAAAAATGAAGTCCATTTTGAGATATAAAATTTATAAAATTTTAAAAAGTAGGTATTACTATTCATAACGGCTAGTTTGATTGGTTGTGGTGTGTGTTAGAACTCGATGTTGCGTACAACACATGCTATTGCATTATTCAAAGAGAAGTGTACCATAGAAGCTTGGGGTGTTACAAAACCTGTACAAGATACATCCTTATATCCTAAAGCTTCCAAGAATTAGACTGGTATGAGCTAATCCTTGCGATGATTGAATGATTGTAGGCTTCAATTATTTCTTCAAAAAAACTGGGGTTCGACTCGACAACTACACACACACCATTATTTAAAATCTGATTATGAGTAGAAGATTCATCACTCCGAGGGCCAAGAAAAAATATTTCATCGCCCTTAAATCGCAAACCATCCACACCTCCATCAAATCCACCCTCATATCTCTTCTGCGAGGCATCATTTGCCTAACCCGCCGTTGGATAAACAACACATTTCAAGCCAGAACCATTCCCGGGACAAGTCACCACTACCACTGAAACAGCTACATCCGTAGTCACCACTGCAGCTCAGCAAACATCACCCACATCTCTTGTGTCTGTATCTACCACATCAGAGGCCAACGCCTTACCTGTGCTAATTGTGAAATCCTTAAGAGTATGCACCACTATATATGCTACCGAAGATCCACGATCCGAGAAACTCACATCACCACTATCATGTCGATAGCATTCAAAATTCCCTCATGGGAAGAGAATATCACCCATTGAGACATCACAAAGACCTAACTTTCATGCCACCCTTGATTCTATCCTTCTTCAATACCAGAACACTCAATAAATCCTTAATGTTGGATTAGAAAACGCGGAACCAGCTGCAATCTTCAGCCCATCCATAAAATGAAAAAAATGTAGATATGGACACACCCCAAGTAGATCTGAATCACAAGTTCTAATCTGGACAAGATTAGGTGCCACCTTCAGCACAGACAAACCAAAAGACTCAATGAAATACTAGAGAGCAAACCTGAACCAGGAACCAAAAGGTGACCCTGAGCAGATCTGAATCGCAAGAGAAAATATGAAACGAGAAGAGTTAATGAACCACCTACCCCAAACATAAAAGAAATTAAAAAGAATCTATCTCATAAAATCTCAGGGTGTTACATTATGGTTAAAATATTAACATTTCGTATAAAAGTTTAATAAGAATGTTTATGTTATGTTTTTTCCTTTTTATATGAGGAATGTATTGGACTTAGTAAGTGGTGGGTGGGGACCTCTATATCCCCTAGATGCATTGGTAGGTTTAATGAGACAAACTAGTGTCTTGGCACAAGGCCTTGATGGTATGGTTATTTATGGTCTTTTCATGAGGCCTTGATGGTATGGTTATGATGTCCAATATTATGCATTCCCTCATTATGATATTATTTAATGATATTTCATGTGATTATTTGATTAGTAGAATATCCATGTGAATGTTTAAATGTAATTATTTGATTTATTCTTTCCATTTTATGTTGAAGATTATGTTTAAAAGGATTGTGTTTTTGTTTTATACCTTTCCTTAAAAGTTTATACTTATTTATGATAGCTTATTCTATATTGTTTATCGTTATTGAGCATCTAAGATCACCCCTTTTTTATGTTTCATTTTCCACTAGGATGTGAATAAGTATATTATGATTGAATTGTAAGAATATTCTAAGGGATATGATAATTTCCAAAGGGGATAATATATTGTTTTTTCATTTCAAGATGTAATGTAAAAATTATGTTTGTATCTAGTGTCTCTAAGGATACTAAACTGATCGGTACTTTGAGATTTTATTTCTTGTGATCATGAAAATGTAATAAAATAATGCACCTACTCTTGGAAACTGGTATTGGGGTGTTACAGTTGGTATTAGAGAAAGTTTAGTATAAAACTTGGAAACAAGATTTAGAGAAACATTAATTAGGGGACACTACCCTAAGATAGACTTTGAGGATAAGTATATAAGAACACCCTAAGACTTTGGTAATGTAGAGATTATGTGAGTATTCATAGAAAATACATTGTTGTTTGGATAATACAAGTGTATGTCATTCTGGAATAGATGTACCTAGGAGTAACAACTCCGACAAGGTGTTCCAAGCTTGACTCAGGGTAACCTGGTACACAAAAAAAGACCTTACTGCGCACCTGGTTTGACACTCCTGGGGGATATGCTTAGGATAATTCACATTTTTTTAAAAAAAATTATTAAGGATTAATGAGTAAATATCTCCCCACTCTAAAAAAACCATTTTTATGATTATGGATTAGATATGTATAAATTGTTCAATTTATGTTAAGTATTTTAGTAGTTTAGAATTATGCATTATGATTCATAACCTAATGTAGTGTATACCATTGTTTAGAAATTCCACCTAGTGGAAGGAATGGAAAATGCATTAATTCATGTAATCCATGTAGATATTTCCCTCTTGTGCAAGATAATGATAGTGGTGTTGGTGATACAAGTGGTTCTTAACAACTTATAACTATACTAGAACAGTTGAATCGGGTTATGAATAATAACTTTACCCATATAGAGAAAACTAATCCACAAAAGTAAGGATAATTATTAGATTTCTTTATAAGACAAAAAACTCCAACATTAAATGGGACTAAAAATACATTTGTAACTGAGAAATGGATATGTTACATAGAGAAAATATTTCTTACTTTGGGGAGTAACGAAATGGAAAAAGTTTTTATGGTAGTCTATCATATATCAGGAGATAAAAATTAATGGTGGTCATTAATTCAAAACATGAAGGAGGATAAATAGGTAGAAAATATTTAATGGAGGGAATTTAAAGAACTCTTCCTAGAAAAATACTTTCCTCATGATCTATGAACAGATATGGAGAGGCAATTTCTGAGTCTGAGGTAGAAGGAGGATGAGAATGTTACAAAGTATGAAGCTAACTTCACAAGGTTAGAAAGGAATACTATAGACTATATACATAACCTATAAATTAAGATTGATCAATTATTTTATGGGTTAAAACCATTCCTCTGAAGGGCATTGGTCTCACAATATTTATCATCGTATGAAGATATAGTCTCATGTGCTATCAAGATAGAAAATGAATTCTCTGTGTCTTATGATTTTAAAGTAAATCTTTAGAAGAAAAGGGCCACTTAACATATAGAAAAAGAAGTAAGGTGAAGAATGGAAAAGTTGAATTTTCACCCTACAGTAATTGTGGGAAGAAATACCCTGGTACTTGCCTAAAATAGATGAGATTTTGTTACAAGTGTGGAGAAAAAGGGCACCAAGCTCATGATTAAAAGGGGAATAAAGAAGCTGCCAATGTTAAATTCTATAATTGTAATGAGATGGGACATTATGAAAATTATTTTCCTAAGCATCAAGGAAAATTTCCATAGAGAATTATATAAGAGAAAGGCCAAGATTTTGTGATCACAACTATTGAGGTTGAGGTTCCTAATGACATGGTGGCCAGTACTTTAATTGTTACCTCAAATTTAGCCAAATATTTATTTGATTTTGAATCCTCAAATTCCTTTATATCTTCCAAGTTTTATTAAATTAGATATTTCCAAATCAAATTAACAAGGGATTTATCGGTAAAAAATCTTAAGGGATGTATCATACAATAAATATGTGTCAAGAAGTTCCCATTATGACATATAAATGTGCTTTATCTACTAAATTTATCATCATACCTATGGTCAACATTGATATAATCCTCGGTATGGACTGGATACCAAAATATGATGCAAAAATTTATTACAAGAAGAAGGAAGTTATGATTTGTGAGGAAAAAGTATAATCCATTAACTTTAGAGAAGAAACTCCATCATCTGATTCTTATAAAAACTCACCCCTGGTAGGTTTACTGAATGAGATTTTTAGAGATGAATAGGAAATAACATCTAGGGGCTAAGGAAGAAATATTCAAATGGAAGATGAACCTATTTTAGAAGAATATATTTATATATTTACAGAGGATATACCTGAATATCCTCCATAGTAGAAAATTGAGTTTAGTATTGATTTAATCCCTGGTGCAAGGCCACTATAAAAAACTCCCCATATAATGGCCACCATGGAATTAGTATACCTGAAGAAACAACTACAGGAGTTGAGTAATAAGGGATTTATTCTCCTTAGTGTTTCTCCATGGGGATACTTAGTTCTTTTTGTTAAGAATAAAGATGGATCAATGTGGCTATGCGTTAACTATAGATAAATCAATGCTATTAGAATAAAGAACAAGTATCCTCTACCTCACATTGATGATTTTTTTGATCAACTTCATGGAGCTCAATATTTTTTGATTATTGAACTTCATTTAGGATATCATCAATTGGGTGTAAAGAAGGAAGATATTCAAAAGACAGAATTCCAAACCAGGTACGAGCATTACGAGTTTACAGTAATGCCATTCGAACTGGCTAATGCACCATCTGTTTTCATGAATCTAATGAATGGAGCGTTCAAAGAATATCTTGATGATTTTTTCATAGTATTTATTGATGATATCTTGTTATAATACAAAATATATGAAGACCATGAGAACCACTTGAATATTATTCTAAAGGCTATAAAATAAATGAACTATATGGGAAGTTTAACAAGTGTGAATTCTGGATTCAGGAAATTTCTTTTCTTGGCCATATTGTCTCTAAGGATGAAATATCTATTGATCCTGAAAAGAAAAAGGCAATCCAAGAATGACCAGCACTGATGAGTATAACCTAGGTACGCAATTTTATTGGTCTATTAGGTTACTATTGGTATTTTGTCCATAATTTTCCCTAATTGGAAAACCCATTAACCAAGATCACATGTAATGGGGTTAAATTAATTTGAAAAAATGAGTGTGAATAAGGTTTTGAATAATTTAAGAGAAGATTAGTCAATGCTCCTACCATATGGAAATGATTGGTTTGTGATTTACAGTGATACATAAAGGAAAGGACATGGTTGTTTCCTTATACAGAAGGATATATTTATTGCTTATGCATCAAGGAAATTAAAAATACATGAAAAAACTACCCAACTCATGATATTGAGTTCGAAAAAATAATATTTGCTCTGAAGATATGGATACACTATATCTATGGTGAAAGATATGGGATATATATAGATCAAAATATTTTGAAATTTATTTTCTCATAGAAAGATCACAACATGATACAAATGAGATGTCTTGAGGTACTCAAGGATTATGATTTTACAACACACTTCCACATAGGGAAGTAAAATAAGGTGGTATATGCTTTGAGAATAAAGAACCATGGAGTTATAAATAAAATGAGAGTTGAAAAGGATCCTATGTTCATGGATCTAGTAAATATGGATATGAGAATTATCATGTAATGTGAGACATCAATTATTTTTAAAATGGTTTCCAAACCATATTTACTATAAAGGATAAAAATCTCTTAGTATGATGATGAGGATTTTAAAAAGAAAATCAAAGATGTGATTGATGGGAGATTAATCGAATTTGTTTATAAAGATGGGATTATGAAATTTGGGAAAATGATTTATGTTCCTGATATACCTGGTCTAAAAAAGGAATTATTAGATGATGCTCATAGCTCAAATTTGTTTATAAACTATGGTGGAAATAAGATGTATATATATTTGAAGGAACATTTTTGGTGGGACAACATGACATGGGAGATTTCTAATTATGTGCTGAGATGTTTAGTTTTTAAAGAAGTGAAGGTTGGAAGAAAAATTTCAAGAGTATTCATGTAACCTATTCTTATACTTATGTGAAAATGGTATGATATTATGTTGGAATTTATCATGGGTTTATAAATGAATCCTAGAAGAAATGATGCGATATGGGTTATTATTGATCATCTTAACAAATCATCACATTTTCTTTCTATAAGATAAGATTTACCACTAAAACGTTTAGCAATAATATATATTAATGAATTTGTAAGACTTCATGGTGTACCCCTATCGATTTTTTTTATTATGATCCCATTTTTACATCACAATTCTAAAAAAGTATTCAGAAGTACATAGATTCTGAGCTTCTTTGAGCACTACCTACCACCCTCAAACTGATGGACAATCAGAAAGGACTATTCAAACAATAAAAGATATGTTGAGATCTTGATCACTTGAATTTCATGGTATGTGGGATCAATATTTACCTCTATTATAATTTTCTTATAACAATAGATTCTATTCAAGTATTCATATAGCACCATATAAATCATTATATGAAAACATATGTTGTACACTGACTTTTTGGGATGATGTTGGCGAAAGAAAACTCATAGATCTAGAACTTGTTGAGGAAATGATGGAAAAGGTAAAAACTATTCAGACCCATATCAAAACAGTTCAAAGTAGTCAAAATGAAGGAAGGATTTTGGAATTTCAATTGGGATATTATGTTTTCTTGAAGGTATCACCATGTAAGGGTGTTATACGATTCTATTAGAAGGGTAAATTAAGTCCTAGGTATATCAGAACTTTTGAAATTATTGAATGAATTGGAGATGTAACTTACCATTTGAAAATTCCACCAAGTCTCTACAAATTTCATGATGTGTTACATATACCACTATTAATGAAATACATTCCAGACCCAACACACATACTCACATACAAAGAAATATAACTAGAACCTGATCTGTCTTACTCTGAAGTACCTATCAAGATTCTTGACACAAGAGAACAAGTTTTGAGAAATCGGACGACTTGTCTGGTAAAAGTTATTTGGAGAAACCATAAAATGGAATATGTGATGTGGGAACCTAAGAAACTTATGATTAAGTGATATAATATAAATTTGGAGGATGAAATTATTTAAAGGATGGAATAATGTAACACCCCAAGCTTCCACGATACACTTCTTTTTAAATAATTCAATAGCATTTGTTGCACACAACACCGAGTCTAAGCACACCATGAATTGACATTTAAAAAGAAGTTATGAATAGTATTAAGAAAATTTTAAATTTCATATATTCTATATAATTTTAATATTTATCTCATGTGTTTCTTAGACATGATATAAGAATAAATTCAATTTTTCGAACAATAGAAGTATTTAAAAAAAAATGCAGTTTTACACGTTTTAATGGAGAACCCTTTTTAAATAAAATATTTGAAACTTTAATATATTAAATTTTAAAAAATAAACTTATTATTTAGAATAATAATATAAAAATATAGTTTGGACAAATTTTTTATATTTTTCTGATAACATTCATATTTTAATAAATAGTTAAAAATACTACATTTTAATTCAAAAAATCTTTTTCATCTAATTTATTTATATTGTTAGATAATAATTTTAATTATTTTTAATCTATAATTATTTTAAGTTTTTATAATTTAATATAATTTAGGTCACTGGGATTATTTTCACATTAAAATTAGATATAAACACATGCAAATCTTTTGATGGCTTTTACTTTTCAAAAACCCGTTTTCTTATTTTGCCAACGAGGATTAATTTTAAGTTAATTAATGCAACATCTGTGTTTTAAGTTTTGAAAAATTGATTCCATATTTGAAATAAGTGGGTCAAAATTATGTTAATAGGTTACTTTTTTGGATATTATGAATAGTAACTATAGTAATTTTTTATTACCATAGATAAGGGTAAATCAGGTAATTAAAGGTAAAAATAATGTCATAAAATTACCCTAACATCTATAAAAATCCTATTTGATGACTATATTATATCCTTATCACATATGTTTTGAAATATAATCATTTAATATACCCTTGTACATGAATATGACATGAATAATATTAAAATTAATGAATGTGATAAAATGTCACACTCTCATTTCTTATAAGTATAATAATTTTAATATAGATATATACAAGAGATAAAATCAATTATAAATAGTATATGTAAATATAAAAGAATTAAATACATCATAGAAATTTATTTATAATTTTTTGAGATTAAATAATTACCATTAATGATGACAAAATAATGATGTAGAAATTATTTTATTAATAGAAATATCAAATAAATGAAATAAAAAATATTAAAATAAATATAATTTGAGTTAATTAATTACATAAACGAATTTTATAGATAATATATAAATGTTATTGACATATTTTAAGTATTTTTTCGAAGTTATCATGACGGTTTGATATTTTTTAAAAATTTAAATATTGAATAGTATCAAAATTGACATAAATGATACTTTAAAATAAATAATCTTTTATTAAATGTTATAAAATACATAAAAATCTCAGGTTTATCAAAATAACTAGGATAGTGTTAAATATGTAATTAATTTTCCAATTGTGGTTCATTTGGAATTTTATATTAAATATATTAACCCTATAATATAAAAGACAAGTAGACATGGTAAGAGTTAAACTGTTTAACTAAGGGTTAAACCCAAAAGATAAGGTTAATTTTGTGACCTAAACTTTTATAAAAATAATTTTTTGTGATTATTTAGACATATAATAATATTATAATAAGAATAACTCACTTTGGAGCTATTTTAAACTAAAAATAAATTTATAATCATTTAATAATTTTGGAGTTTCCAAAAGTGCCCCTCCCCTCTCTTATAAAAGGGAACTTCTCCTTCTCATTTATTCACACCTCTAAATCCATTTGTCTTGGCCAAAACCTTCTCACTGATCCTCCTAACTTCCTTAAATTTATTTTAGAGTCCATACATTGGGAATAAAGCTATCATAAGGAGTCCTTTGGTTCAAATCAAAAGGAGACGCTCAAAGAAGAGATAATTGTTTTACCAATTCCATTCAATTTATTTTCTTCTTTTACATCATATTCCTATGTTATTTCCATAAAAAAGTAATAAATATAATATTATATACATTATTAGATGTTATTATAATTATGGAACAACCATATTCTTCCATTTATCCATCCTACGAATAATAATATCACTATACGTGTGTACGTAAAACTTACTGTCTCCACGCTGTGGTATAATTTGTTTTTCAAAACTAATTTATTTGAATTGGTATTAAGATGATTATAATGGATATAAATAATTAATATAACTTGATAATTATTATTTATAATTAATATACCTTCCAATTCCATACCATTTAACCATAAATGTAATGATACCGTCGCACGTGCGTACATATAGTCTACCATCTCTGTGACACATTGGGAATCATTCTCTAGGTTAACCATTCAAGAATGATTATAAAATTTATATTATGAGAAAAAATAATTATTATGAAATTAATATCATTCTGGATATGAATAAAATACATCCTACGCATAAAAAACATTACTTACATGAAAAAAAGAATGGAAAATTGAAGCACTTAACACCCAAAATATTGGTAATACTAAAATACTATTAATAAAATGATATAAGAGGATCATATATGAAATAATAAATATGTATATGGTACTGGTATAATTTAATATCATTCTTTAACCATTATACATGAGGTTAAATCACCCTCGATTAAAGGAAAGTACAAGGAAAGGGTTAATTTCACAAACTCTATATTATCCGAGATTGTTTATACATAGGTATATACTGGGAAAACTTCATCATCCATGTCCATGTTTCTTAAAATGTATTTGAAAATATTATCAATAATTTTTTAAAGTCATTTTTACCTATTTTTTATTTTTTTTAAAATGTTTTGAAAAGAACCTTTTCGTCATTTTCCAAACAATGTACTTTATGACCTTTTCAACAAATGAAGGAAAAATGTTTTTTAACTTATACGGTGCAAGATACTATTTTCCACTATTATAATAAATTAAAATTTTGAAGATATCCTTAAAATATTATAAGGATATTTTCATAAGAATTTTTTTCTTTTATAATTGTTCGACTTTTAAATAATTTCAAAGTAAAAAAAGGATATTTGTCTCAAAGAGTTTTAATGAATTTATCAGATTATTTTCATCTATGTCAGCATCCTTTGTTAGATTTTATGCTTTATTGAGGTTGATTTATTATGATAAAATATTCCATATTATATTGAATGTTTTATGATATGTTTTACTATGTATGTTTTATCTTTATACCATTCATGGTTTATATTTAAAGTATTAACATTTCATATGCTAGTTTAAAATTAATTTTTATGTAATGTTTCACCCCTTTCATATGAGAAATACATTGGACTTAGTAAGTGATAGGTGATGCCCATTATATCTCCTCAATACATCTGTAGGTATCATGAGACGAAATAATTTCTTGGCATAAGTCCTTGATGGTATGGTTATTTATGGTCCTCATACGAGGCCTTGATGGTATGGTTATGATGTCCAACATTATGCATTTACTCATTATGAGATTATTTATTGATATTTCATATGATTATTTGATTATTAGAATTTTCAGGTGAATGTTTAAATGGAATTATATGATTTATTCTTTTCATATTATGCTGAAAATTATGTTTAAAAGGCTTATGTTTCAGTTTTATATCTTTCCGTAAAAGTTTATTCTTATTTATGATAGCTTATTCTATATTTTTTATCCTTACTGAGCATCTAAGATCACATTTTTATTATGTTTCATTTTCCCCAAGATGTGAATAAGTATATTATAATTGACTTGTAGGGATATTATAAGCGATATGAGAGTTTTTAAAGGGGATAATATGCTATTTTTCATTTCAATATGTAATATAAAACTTATGATTTTATCTATAATTTACAAGGCTACTAAACTGACTGGTCCTTTAGGATTTTATATCTTGTGATCATGCCAATTTAATAAAATAATTCACTAAATCTGGAAAACTGGGGTCGGGGTGTTACATTCTGTCCATGATCCTTAAAAAAATTGTAGACTCCACTAAAAATGATATGATAGTTACTGGTTCCTAACCCTCTTAAACCACTACATGCATCACAAATAGTAGAGTCATCATCTTATATTCATCAGTAGACTCCTAAATAACATGAATCTAAATTTTCCTTCTTAAAGCATCAGATGCACTATTTCCCATTCTTGGCATATATTCTAGATCAAAATAAAATGATTAAATATACTTAACCCATATTCACTTATAGAGATTCAAATCCCACTATGAAAATATATAATTCAAGATCCTATTATCAATATACACTGTAAACTTTTCATCCAAAAGATAGTGTTCCAACACATCAAATCATAAACAACTACTGCAAACTTGAGGCTATGTGTCATGTAGTTATGTTCATATGGCCTCAAGTACTGAGACCCATATGCCACAAATCAGTCTCCTTGCTTCAACACATCTCCAAGTCCAATTCCAAAGGCATCACGAAACACTATATACTCCTTACCTAGATTAGTTAGGATCAATATTGGTGTTTATATCAAGTTATTCTTCAACTCTTGGAAAGTATTATCACATGCTTCCCACCTTTCAATATTAATACCCTTATCGTTCATGCCTAAATCTCTTATAATATATATATAACCCTATAAATATATGGATATCAAAAATTTTATTGGGGTGATCCCACGATACAACATCGTAAACCTTCTCTAGGCATATAACCCACAGGTAGGAGGATCAAAACTTACCTTTTATATCACTTTGTAACATCTGGACCCGGCTTCCACACATTGGTGCCTCAAGATGGTTCAATACATGACCATAAGCGTTCCTCCCCATATTCCATTGGCTATCGACTATAATATAGGGTCTAATATCTATCATGGGGAGACTATACCATATTTATCAATATAGAAAACCATCATAAATGAAATACAAAAACCAAGATATATAACCATAAGTAGAATAATCCCAATATCCCATGATGACCAGATGATGAAATATAATATCCAAAACTAAACGGTAGATATGTCATGCCAATATTTTTTAAGTGTCAATATTAAATACCCAAAATAAATAACCGCATTGAAAACTCCCAAGAAGATCCCAAACCACATCTAGTTTCCTCATCCATGATCTATCCTGACCGAGCCATCAAACATATGGCTCTTGACCATAACATATACTACAACCACAAAATCTATTTGGGTATCAATCAGGTATCCCATATAGGGTGTGAATACAACTCATTAGGCCCCCACCAATGGTTTCTAAAACAATATCCAGCCAATAATAGTGAATGTTGTTGTATAAAGAATAAAGTACATGAAATAATGTAAACTATTTATATTTATTCAATTACTCTTTATTTAAAAACTTAACTCCCAAATTCCCAAGAACACCCAAAATCTCAATACATGATTCAGCTCATGATGGTGTCTAAACTATACCCATGGGATATTATATATTAGAATCCCATTATTACCATTCATCATCTAAATTCATATCATGGAAAATTGGAACCATATTAAAATGCCTACACATGGGTGTAAAACATTGTGTATAACATACCATGGGTATTTTTTTCCTTAGTCCCCATCTCTCACCTCAATTTCACTTGGGTATTTGGGGCCTCACTTCATATCCCACACCATGTTTATCACTATGAAATTTTAATGTAGTAGACCATGTCCTACACATGTTTATAAATCAATCCATCCCTATGGGATTTTGATGTAGTAGACCATGTCCCACACACCTATATCACATATATAACAATATAACGACATCAAAAATATCATAATAGAACAATTAATTAATTCACCAATTCTTTAATCCAATTCAATAATTTCATATTCACATAATTCCGTTAATTAACTCAACAATTAATTAACCACATCAATTTCATGACTAATTTAACAATTATTATATCACTTCAATCCCATTATTTAATTCAATAATTAATTAATCATCTCAATCAATTTAATTATCACAAAAATCTCCATTAATTAATTCAATAATTAATTAATTCCAATTAAACAGTTTCAATATAACAATAATTAAATCAATATTTATTTAATCCAATTCAAAAATTTCAATATAACAATAATTAATTCAAAAATTAATTATTCCAAATCAATTAATTTAATAATACAACCATTAACATTAATTAATTGAATAATTAATTAATCATGTTCATCAATCTCAATATCCCCAATTTCATTATTTATCAATTAATTACTTAAAATAAATAAATAATTCTATTCATAAAACACAATTACTAGTCATGTAATATAAATTAAACAATTAGATACATGTAATAAAAATCAATACTTTGGGATTTGAATAATAGACCACCTACCTCAAGATTGATGATGAACACTAACCAATGGGTGTCCCAAAATTGAAGTGAAATAACCACAATCATGATGTAGTACGCGATTTAGATCCAAATCCTAAATCTAAGATCAAAAAATCATGATCTAAAAAATATAGATCTAGATATAGAACCAATAATGGATACACATCCCTATTTTATCTAGAAATAGGAGAAGGAGAGAGAGATAGAGAGGGATTTGATCTGAAAGAAAACATATACCTTGGGAAGTGTAGATCTTTAATCTTACCTTCAATTAATCACAAAAGGAGGTTAGTAGGGGCAAATGGTTTTCCAAACCATGTTCCTTAATAGTGAACTTATTCTTGGGGTTTCACTATTTATCCTTACATAGCACAATGTTTGACAAATAGTGTTCCAGCCATGCGAATCCCCTCTACCTAGGTTTGTACGATTTGCTGGGCTAGGGTGCATGATTTGTGAAGATAGTGCCCCAATAGTGCACTACCTCTCCTACTTTAAAAAATCTCAAATTTAACCCAAACACACCCTAAGGTAAAACCCAACTGAAAAGTACAAAACACAATTAAAAAGAGTACCTATAAATGACCCCGATACATCTGTATAAAATTTTATTATCTTACAAAAACTAAAAAATATTAATCCTTTCACCTCAATTGCAATAATTGTTTATCCTTCATGAGTAAAAAAACCACTGGGAAATATTTCTCAAGGAAGAGATACTTAAATATGACCCATTCCACCGAATAAATATCATCTCTTTATTTGGTATTCCTAACCAAATACCACCATTGATCAACTTAAAATTTAAAATGATAAATAGAAATTATTCCCTTTTTATATTCAGAACACCCCATGAATTCTAATATTTCATCTAGGGCATTGATACATCCTTCATCCACCACTGGATCTGTAGTTCCACTAAATGCTGAAGGGTTAATTTTCATGACATTCTCAACCATCATCATGTTATACTATGGTATATTTGGATTCCCTCTAGCATGGATTCCACCATGATTTATATTTTTCATCAATTGATCCATCATAGTGACACACTACTAAATTACAATTCCTACCATTCCAGGATATTGATTTTTAAGGATATCATCATCTTAGTGCCTTTATACTATAACCTCTCTGTTTCTTCTATAGAAAACCATTATTAATAAACATAATCTAGAAGAATCAATATAGTAATATTCAAATTCTATATCATTTCAATATAAAAATTTGGTAAAATGTTTTAAGTGTATTATATTATCATTTTCCAAACCCCAAAATTTATTTAAACCTTTCCACTAATAATAACTATAAGGACCCCACCTTAAAAATTGTATATTCTAGTGATTTTAAACCATAATTAAATTCTTTTAATTCCTGAATATATTTTAGGTTTATAGTTTTAGGGATTTAGGTAATAACGATTACATAAAAATCCTATATATTAAAAATTATACACTTCTACTTAGTATCCATTTTCCCAAAAAATAAAACACTTCAAAATAAATATATTTTGTTTAATGACATATCATCATAAATTGGATCATAGCATTATCCATATCCCTACTCATACTTATATATTTTTTAAATTTTTTTTAAAATGTGGGATGAGCACAAAAATATTAGAACTGGATATAAAAATGAATAAATATGTTAGTCTATTCAAAAACATGAAATCCAATGGAAACACATTTCTTAAAATCATACCATTTTTATTGAAAAATTACACTAATTTTCCTTTAAAAAGATCATAATATACTCTTTTTAAATAAATTATTTCCATGAAAAAATCATTATAATGAATATAAAAGTCATGTAGGTTCCTTAGGACATCATCATCATAAAACCATTAAAACCCCTTAGAATTGGAATAACCATATGAAATACTTCCAATATAATTATCCAGATAACATAATCATTAGTGAATGTATTTGAGTTTTATCAGGGTGAAACTATAATATATGTTATATTGGGATCTCCCATGAGGTATAATGGGCCTTAACCCTTTGTATAAACTGTATTATGCTTACCCAAGATCTTTAATTTGGATGAAACCTTCTTAAAAAATTTCCAATGACTATATCATGAATAAAATCCTTGAAAAAATATTTTAAAAATATTTGATTTACATTTTCAGATTTCAAAATACCATTTTTTCATAAAAACACATTTCAATACAAAAATAAAATAATTAAAGGAATATAGGGTATTTATTTGTTGAAAATGGGAAAACTTGAAAATGAATAAAAACATAAAATAATGTTAATGTCTATAGGAAAATACATTTTCACCTTATATATTAGGATAAAACATTTCTTTTAACTTTGATAAAGAAAGTAAAAATATTGCATAAAATATTTGTTTTATGAAAACCTTTGAAAAAAATTTGTATAAAATTCCCCATTTAATTATTTCATGTCCATATAAATAAAATCATATAATAACTTTAAAAACATGTACATGAAATAAATTAATTTGAAAATTAACTTTAAAAAAATGTTTTAAGTTAAAGTGTCCCCTACATTGAGCCTGAATCATAATGTATGTTGTTTATATTCATGATTAATATAATATTTCAAATTATTTAATTTCATGAGAACCTTTTTAAAGTTCAATATTTTTTTTATTTTCTTATTACCATTCTATGTATAATTACTTAATCATTTAAATTTAGGTTGGATGTTTAGATGATATTCATTTTGAAAGTCCAAAATTACTTCGGTTAGTTGACTATGGAAAAAGTGGTCATTATTCCATAACATATAGAATAATAATCATTGAATAATCAAAATTTATATACAAAAACTATAACATCAATAATAATCTTGATATATGGTTATGAAAAATGAGCTACATTAGTAGCCTGGAGAAGGTAGGCTGTAAGTACACATAAGTAACGCTTCCATTATTTAATGATCATTATATAAAAAGGTATGAATTATTTTATCCATAAAAAAGAATTATTATATAATAAATATGATTTTATATCCTTAATTAGACTTATATATATCATCCATGTGATTTGGTGATGAAAAACGAATCACATCACTTCACGGAGTTGGTAGTCCACATGTACACATGAACAATGTCATTATTTTTTAGTTAATGGAATGGTAAGAAAGTAGATGATATATTACATTTTAAAAATGATAAATATGTAATGAATAATATATATATATATATATATATATATATATATATTAATTATATCATTTAACTAGCCTTGAGAAATGGTGATTGAAGACGAATTACATTGGTTCGTGAGGCAGTAGTCCGCTGTACACCTGAATGATTCTTTTATTTCTAATTTTATGGAAGAGGAGATAGATATAGGTACTAACATTAAAATAAAAAACAATTTGTGTAATTATTATATTTTTGTTATTATTTCATCATGATTAAATATTATTTGATGGACGTGTAAGAGAAATAATAGAGACACTCAATTAAGAATGATACATCTTCTTTAGTTAATTTCTAATGGTTTACCACAAAAGATATTCTAGATCAATATTATGATACATAAAAATCCTATGGTATGTGAGTATGGGTAAAAGGAAGGTATTTATTCTGATCATGGATAAATAATTTTTTTTAAAGTTTCATAAAATGGTATGAAAAGGAGGCCTTTTATAAGAGAGGGGAGGGTCACTCTAAGAATTTTATAAAATACTAGATTAATATAAATTACTTTTAATGTTAAAATGAACCCTAATTGAAAATATTAGAATATAGTATGCAGATAAGTTGAAATACTATTATCCAATAAAATTTTGACAATTTTGGATCACATTTATATCCTTATTGTTACGTTTTAACCATTCGTTAACCCTCTCCACACTTACTGTGACAATGGGGGTTTTGACTCTTTGACAATCATAAAATATTAAATAAATAGAAAAAGGCCCATAAATGGACTATCAATGTTATTATAAACCATACCATAATTTCTTGGATGAATCTAATATTTTTATGAATTTTTAATCATTTAATAAAATACCATTTTCATAAAATAACATTAATAACTATTTATTGAACTATTCGTTACTTTGACTTTAATAACATGAAGGTAAAAAATGAAATTAGAACCAAATGGTATATTAAAAACCTAACATATAATATTCATATATAAATTTCATTAATAAAATTAATTATATAAAACTTTATAGCCTTTTTTATTTTTAATATCAATTATTTTATGTTTTCGTAATTTGAATAATTAATGCATCAGTATTGTGTAAGAAGTAAAGGTAACAATTTATTTAGTAAAAATAAAAAATAAATAATTATTTTAAATATAAATCCTATTTATTTAAAAATAATATTTATAGCAGAACATATCCTATTTTTATTCCCATGTTAAAAATATTATTCATTGTTAATACCAAGAATGCGACATTTTTTACTATTCTTTAAACAAAAATTTATAAAGTTCACAATTAAATCCAAATGGAAAAAAGTCCATATTATAAAAAATTTCATTATTATGGACTATATACACACATAAAATAAAATTTAGGCAAGTTATAGGTTCATTTTATACTCTATCATTTTTTATTATTAACTACTTTATTTACTCTTACATGTAGTCATAAAATTATTAAGTTTACAATTTATTTTGACTAAAAATAAAGTGGATCCATTTACTAAATTTGGTCCCAATTATTCAAATTATTTAATATATTTTTTAATATTAATTTAATATAACCACAAAATATTAATTAAAAATTAAATTGAAAAAACATGAAGAAAAATTGTTTTTTCAAAAAAATTCCCTTTTTAATGAAAAAACGTTTTTAAACTAAATTTAAGTATAAAGTTTATTTAATAAAATAAAATTAGATTACTATAAATTAAATTTAACTAATTAAATTTTAAAAATCATCATAAATATAATTTTAATTTGTATATTCTTAAAAGAAAATATTTTTTTTGATAATAATATCAGTATTCTTCAGGCATAACTAAAAAATCAATATTTTTAGAAAATTCTCCAAAATTCATGTCAAGATTATTTTGACATGATAATTTAAAAAATAGAACTAATTTTTTAAAACATAAATAATATAATTTTAAAATTGAAATTTTAAATAAAAACTTATATGAAAAGAGTTTATTTACATTAATTCCTTTTGATTTTTTTTTATTTTCATAATAAATATAAATAACTAATTCATGAATGCGAAAAATATAAAAATTATGTATTATATCATTACCTAGGTTGTTACATTATTAATGAATAATTTAAATGATCTATATAGATTTTATATCTAACTATTTAAATTTTAATCCATATAATGATAATCACTAGACATACAGTTAATATAATATCATCTTATTCTTGAAATATGCATTCCTTGAAAACCCATTTTTCAACATAAATATGGGTTTATTATTAAATTAAATTATGAAAATTATATGAATTATATTTGATAAAATGGATTTTTTATTTGGAATAAAAATAAATACAATTATTTAATAAGGTAAAATTAATTTTTGGTCATAATGAATAGTCAAAATAGTAACAATATGTTATCACAGTTAGGGGTAAAACAAGTTTACTAGGGGTTAAACTAAAGTGAAAAGGGATATAATTTCCTAAAATATGTATAATCTCTAAAGTATAGAAATATTTAAACCCTATCTCATCTATATTCAAGAAATTTTCCATTTTTAAGCTATATGGCCATGATTATGACGTTTATAATAATTTAAGTAAAGACAAGGAAAAAATTTACTCTATTAATTTTAAAAATATATAATTTTCTCACATATAGATAAAAACTTGGCATGTACGATTATAAATATTAAACTAATGAATAAATTATTTTTATTTATCATGTTAATTTATTTCTAATTCTAAGGAATGAAATAATCATGTCAAATTTTTATGTAATAGTGATGCAGTAATTATTAAATTAAAAGAAAAGAAAATAAATTGTTTTAAAAATATTAAATATAATATAATGGGAATAAATTATTATGTTCCATAAATTTTTATATTAATATATAATTTTATGGATGTGTGAAATTTATTGATTAACATCCCATATTTTTCATCATATTTTAAATGTCAAATTAAATAATTAGAGTCAAAATTGAAATTAATGATACCTTATAATAAATATTATTTAGTTAATGATTTAAAATTTATAAAAATATTATATTCACCCAAGATAATGGTAATTGGTTTGTAATATCATCCATGTACCACTTATCAGTTGTTTTTTCCTTTGATATCATCTTTCTCAAACCATAAAAAATAAAAACATTAATTATTGTGGCTAAGGTTAAAATGAAGTTTTGTGCGTTACATGCGCATGTTTCAAAATTTATTTTCCAAAAAAACTGTTTTTTTATTTGTTAAATTATATTTAATATCTTCAATAATTGGGTCTAAATAATCTAATAAGGAGTGTTTTCTAGGCTTAAAGAATAAAATACCAATGTAAAAAAACTAGTTACCATGGTGAAAACTAAAATAAAAAAAGTGAGTGAGCATAAATGTTATGAAAATAACACATTTTTTTTAATTTTAGTGGTGAAGGTGTGGGTTGACCTTATATTTAATCCACTAAATTATATATCAATTTTGGGGGAACTTGGATTAAGACTTCCCATAATTGAATAGTTTTTGTATTTTAAAAAATTCCACTCCTTTTCAATTATAAAATGAAAACCCCTATCCTATACTCTATACACTTTAAAAACCATTTTTCTCTATAAATATCTTCAAAAATACTTTCCTTACCTTCCTAATCATGTCCAAGAGGCCTTTTTTATCATAAAATTAACCTATTGAAGATTTTCATTCAAATAGAACAAACTTTTCTAAAGAAGATATGTCATTCTTAGTCAATATTTTTTGTTTTATTTATACTTCGACCTAAATAAAATAAAATAAAAATAAGTTGAAATATTAAAATAGATATATTACTTATATTGGGATTTTTTTAACACTATACTATATCTTCCTCCTCATCCATCAAATAGTAAATGAAACTGTCAATTGTGTGTTCAGTGGACTACCACCTCTCGAACTGATGTAATTAATTTTCCATTACTGATTCGCATGGATGGATATAATGATGGATTAAATTCAGATATATGATATTTATTAAATCATTATAAATTTATAATTATAATACCTCATATACCATATTAACTTTTAATCCTTTGGAGTATGATAACATCACTTCTACATGTGTGTGGACTAACTCTTTCACGAAGTGATATGATACATTTGTAATTTTTGTTTTAACATGGATGGTAATAAGGATTTATTTAATGAATATATATTATATCTATGATATAAAAATTATTCTATAAACTTTTATTTATATTTACCTTTCTTTCTTTCAATATTTTAAAAAATGTAAATAACGTTCATGCATATGTATAACCTATCATCTCTATTAATGGTGAGATTCATTTTTCTATCCATAAATTTTATAGATGAATAAAAATATGTATATAATAAATATATATTATATTTATGTAATTATTTACATTCTATATATTATGGAACCATGATAATTTTTCAAGGAACAAAACATACCAAACCAACACAAACACGAAAAACAAAGTATTTATTAAAAGGAACAACATTTTTAATAAATAATTTTAATAACATTCTTATAAAAGGGTTATGAGTAATCATATATTAGATTATATATATCTTATTATGAATTTTTGATATATTTATAATAAAAATATATTTAATATAAAGTTGTTTTGAACACGTATGATATAAGTGGAGACTAGAGGTAAGGGTTTATCATCTCAAATTGTCTTCTTTGGGACATACATTTTTTATGCAAAAATATTATTTTATGATGAGTAAATAAAACTTTTTGAAAGTTTTTTTCATGAAATTATTTTTATTCATGATTTATAATGTTCCATTTTATTTTATTATTTCATGGGGAATACGATTCAAAATTCATCATAATGGTAATGGATTTTCGTCTCGCATTTATTTTCTTTATCACTTGTTTATATTATGTGGTATATATACTATAAATTAATTTATTTTATTATTATTCACATAAATTTATGGGATCTACATATCCATATAATATTATTTATTTCATGGGTCTTATGATTCAGAAGATACAAATATTGTAAAGGTTTTATGTAACAATCTCATTATTTATCAGGGTTGTACATGATTATGTTTCAAATGATGAAATATTATGATCTAGATATAATGAAACTTATTGTGTTTATTTTAATATATAAATTAATTGAAATTATATGTTTTCCATTCAATTTTATCACATTAAGTACTAATGAGACTAAAATAATATTTTTAATAAAAGGGAGTTTATTTTTCTCTTTGGTTAGAAATCCTTTCTATTACATATATAGGAATTCTAAAAATGATTTAAATAATGTTTTTAATATTCTCAAAAAATTGATGTAATTTATACCATTTTTTAATTTTTAAGAAATTTTTTAAAAGGAACATTCATGTCATTTTTTAAATGTTATACTTTTTAATTTTACCAAAAATATGAAAAGAATCTTTTTTTAATGTGTAATACATGAAAAATATTTCCCACCATCAAAACCACTAAATAATTTAAAATTTACATTAATATTTTCAAAGTTTATTTTATAATAATTTTTTTCATTAATATTTAGGTTGTTTATAGATTTTCTAAACTTATTTTCAAAGTGGGAAGGGTATTTTCCTCTTGATTATTTTCAATGATATTTTAATGGTATTTTTATTCATAAATTAAAAAACCCTTGATTATATATATCTTATATTAGTGATATGATACAATGATACCATCCCTATTATTTATCTGGATGGTTTATTCTTTTTATAACAATATTTTTAAGAAATAATTTTCTTTTCCAATGGTTATTGTAATGACCCAAAGTTTCATTAATGGAAATCCCTCTTGATCTAATTAAATGTATATTTATGTAAAATGTTTATATAAAATGTCAACTTATTTGGTTGTATGTTAATAATTGTGACCATTGCTTTTATAGCCGTTGAACAGTGATCACATGATTAGTATAAATATAGGGCTTTAACAAATCCAACTTACTCAGACAAAGGAAGCGATTGCCTCATCCAGTATAATTGCTCCATACAAAGCCCATTTGTCGGAGCTCGGAAAAGAGGTGGAGTCTTTGGGATTCACTCTTGACCAAGCCCAAGATGAGCTTCATCATGTCAGGCTTAAACAGGACCGTATATGGGAAAAGTGGAAGTTGATAGAGATTACCACTCAAGTGATGTTATCTGAGCCACCCCAAGAGTCTGTCACCATCGCGCACCTTACCCTTAGGTCTTATGTGGCTGTTTTAAGGGTTTATCTAACAAATCGCTAGTACTATGTTCGTATACATTATTTTTGTATATAATAATGAATAAACTTTCTTGTCATTATTGATACATTGTAAATAGTTTTTAAAGTACAAGTAGTGTTTTTAGTTATTATTTAATTAAGAAATATATTTTATTAAATTAAGGGATTTTTGAATTAAATAATATTTTAATAAAATATTATTATTATTATTAAATTAATTTTATTATATATAAATGATCATATAATTTTATGAATGCAATTATAATTTTTATTAAGGTTTGAAAGCCATTTCTGTCAAAACTCGTGAATTTTCGATAAATGTTGGTTTTTATTTTAAAAGTGAAAATTAACATATTTAGAAAATTATTTAAATAAAATAAATTATTTTTCTGGAATCAGGACGTCGAAATTATCCAACGGTTAATTTTTCATAATTTTCTGAGACAGTCAAAATTTTGGGTAAAAATTAAATACCGTTTAAATATATAATGTGTTTTATGAAATCATAATGACCCAATAGTGATGTAATAAAATAATATAAACTTTATGTTCGGACAATATATGTTTTAACATTAAAATAATGTAATTTTGGGTTTGTTTGACTTACTTTTAAAAGCATTAATGGACCCCTCAAAACTTATTAAACATCTTGTCTTTTTAAATTATTTTCCATGGGAGTGTGACTCACCTCCACATAAGCAACCCCATTATTTTAAGAAGTTCAGACTTTGGCCTTATAAAATATTGTTTTCCTCTCAACTTTTCCAAAAACCATGGGCAAAAACCATGAGATGATTTTTGGTTTGGATTAGTTTAATGTAAGTGGTCCCAAACCTAAATAATAAAGAGTTCACTCACCTTTACTATATAAAACCACCCAAGATACCACTTCCTCCTCACTCAAAGCCTTTAGAGTTCGTCCAAACTCTACCCTACTCTCTCTATAATCCTTACAAGGTGCCCCAAGCTCCCAAGAAGCCTCTCTCAAGCCTATCTCAAGCCTTTGGAAGCACACTTCCATGTAAGGGTTTTTTCTTCCTTTCTCTTTTTTGTCCAAATTTATTTAAGTTATTTTGCCCTTTTAATTTCAATTATGAATGTTGGGGTATGGTTTCATACCTCCCTCATACTTCCCTCTTTATGTTTTAATGATGGGACACCCCTTTATCTCTCATTAAATGCCTCCCATGTACACCCGTTACTATGCCAAAATTCCGAAAGGAACTTCTCTCTCCCCATTTACATTCAAGCAATACTTTTGAATCATGAATATAAATTCCATTAAAGTTGTTGGGACATATATCTATATGAACTCCTTACTTTCCATTACATGTAAATATGATTAGGAACCCATTTCTCTCTCATCAACCATTTTTATGAATTCTTATGTCACGCCGTTACGCTGCCGAAATCGCACCAATTTTCTAAGCCAATGCCATTGTGTAGTGAATACCATACCCATTTATCCATCAAGGGTATTCACCTTTATACACATTTACTTATTGATTATAAAGTTTCATGTATGAATTCCACATTCCTTTATCATGGATTAAATGATTATGTTTTATGAATCCATGTTTTATGATCCATGTGGCACACTTATGCGTGAAATGAAATGTTTAAGAAGGGTGCACCCTTATAGAACTCCAATGAATTGGGTAAAGTATAGTATCATGATACGTCATGTGCAATGAGTGTTGAATCATGATAATTCAAGTGAAATTAGGGTTTACTCATGATTCATGTGTAATGAGGATTTACTCATGCTCCATGTGTAATGAGCCTTGGGTCATGATAATTCCATGTTAAGTGTTGTTGCCACATTTCCATGTTATGATTATCATGATTTATCATGCCTTTATGTTCATGTTTCTCTTATGCTCTATTAATATTCCTATTTTCTAACATGTATTGTACTCCTCACATATTCCATGTTTATTCCCTTACTGGGCTTTTTAGCTCACCCTTTTCTTATGCATGTCCTCAGGTTATCCCATGCAATGCTAAGTACGAGGGAATGTAGTGGTCATGTAAAGTAAGTTTTCAATAAAGATGTTTTATTTCATGTTTTAAGTTGTTATGTAATGATCCTAATCCCCAAAGACACTAGACCTCTCGACCTTCCATGTTGTATCAAGTGAATAGTTTATGTAATAAATCATGTTTAATTTTGTAATAAAAGCAGGGTTGTCATAGTTGGTATCAGAGGATAGGTTTAGTTATTTTTGAGATTAGGATTGGAAACCCCCAATAAAGCCTTAGAGACAAGACTATGTATAAAAAAACATCCGTAAGTTTTGGTAAGTACTGATTGAGTGGTTTATCAAGCAAATACATCCCTGTCTGGATACGAGCAGGTAGAGGCGGCTCTGGCACAGATGTATCCTAGGGGTAAAACCTGAAAACAATGCTTTGAGCTAGAATTGAACGGGAACTGGTGCATGACAACGGACCTTGCTACAATCTTGGTTACAACACTCCTGGGGGATATGTTTTGATAAATTGAAAATCTTAGTATGAAAGCTTATTAAGGGAATTAAAAAAAACGCCCCTAATAATATATGTTAGAAAGTAGATCATGAAAAGCCTAGATTGAAGCCTATAGAATCACGAGATAAGGAAATAAAAGTTTATTTATAATTCATCAACTTTTGTCTTTGGATTACCCTTTATGTGTTACCCCCCTAACTTTCCTTTTATTCAAGCTAATGGCCAATAATAGGAGGACTCGGGCTAACAAATGATATGAAGATCAGTGTGATGACTATACTAATGAGATGCCCAATCCAATGGGAGCAGGAATCATGAACTTTGTCACGCTTCTCTCTCAGCTAACTCAATATTTTAATAGAAACACTGGTCAAGAGGAACATTCAACCCCCCTTAAGAAAGAACAAGTATCTATCGAGAGATTCATGAGACAAATGCCTCCTACTTTTAGTGAATCATCTGATCCCACGATCGCTGAACAATGGATCAACTCCATTGAAAAGATCTTCTCCATCCTTCAATGTTCTAAATAAGAGAAGGTTCTCCTAGAGGATTATCGTATGGAGGGTGAAACTAATCAATGGTGAACGTTGATAAAAAATACGAAGCCTGAGGAGGAGATCTAGGCATTGGAATGGAAGGATTTATGGAAGATGTTTTTTAATAAATATTTTCTGCGCACCCTCCAGCTTAAGATGGAAAGGGACTTCCTTTCCCTCAAGCAAAAAGACAAAGAATCTATTGGAGCGTATGAGGCAAACTTCACAAGGCTTTCACGATACACTTCCGGCTTTGTCGTTACCCCCGAATGAAAGGTTGACTTCTTCTTTGGTGGGTTTAAGCCTAGCCTACAGAAAGCATTAGAGATCCGTGACTTCGACAACTATGAGGAAATTTTCCAATGTGCCCTCAAGGTCGAAATGGAGATCGTGGAATCACAGGGGTATCATGGGGACAAGAAGCGTAAGGTGGACTTCAATTCTGGCGGTTCTATGGATAAATCCAACGGTGCTAAGAAGATCCAGCACCCCACTTTCCAAAAGTGCGGAAAGAAGTACCCTGGAAATTTCCTCAAGGGGACGAGGAAATGCTTTAGGTGTGGAAGAGAAGGGAACCTAGATGTTAACTGTCGGAAAGAAAGACCTGCGGTTGCGAAAGAGGAGAGTAACACTCCTTTAGAACCTCAATGCGTTGTTCACTGCTACAACTGTAAAGAACCGAAGCATTTTGAAAATCAGTGCCCTAATCCAAGGGTTTTAGGAGGCAACCGACAACCTCCAAGGTAGTAAGGAATAGTTTTTTCCATCACTTCTACTGAAGTGAACCCCGACAACGAAGTGGTGACAGGTACACTAGTTATTCATTCAAGAATAGTGAACTTACTTTTTTGATTCAGGTTCTATGCATTCTTTTATATCTCGAAATTTTAGTACAATCCCAGCACCACCACAAATCATGGAAGTGAAGATGTTGGTGAGTACGGAAAATGAGGCAATCATTGCATCCCATGAATATAAGTCCTCCCCTGTTATAATCTGTGGATTGAATTTCCCAGCGAACCTCATCATACTCTCTCTGGTGTAATTTGATGCAATTCTTGGCATGGATTGGATTTCCTTATATAGAGACAACATAAATTGCCGGGAAAGGGAAATCACAATCCATATGGAGAATAGACCCCCCTATTATTTAAAAGTGTAAGGAGGAAGATGAATCTACTTTAGCTCCATCATCTCAATCATGGATATTACTGCCCTATGAGCACGTATATCTGGCTCAGATGATTGAGTCCAAGGAAGAAACCATCCTCGAAGAAATGCCTATTGTGAGGGAATTCGCTGAAGTGTTTCCCGAGGAACTTCCTGGTCTTCCTCCTAGAAGAGATGTTTAATTCTCAATTGAACTTATACCAAGGGCACTACCAATATCCAAGACTCCATATAGAATGGATATCGTGGAGCTTGAAGAGCTAAAGAAACAACTATAGGAGAATCTGGATAAAGGGTTTATATACCCAAGTGCTTCACCATGGGTTGCACCAGTCCTCTTCATCAAGGAGAAGGATGGGTCAATGCGCCTTTGCATCGATTATTGCAAGATTAACAAAATCACGATAAAGAACAAGTATCCTCTTCTATAGATCGATGAATTGTTCGATTAGCTACGTGGATCACAATACTTCTCCAAGGTAGATTTGCGGTCGAGATATTATCAAGTAAGGGTGAAGAAGGAAGATGTCCCCAAGACTGATTTTCGTACAAGATACGGGCACTATGAATTCATAGTAATGCCTTTCAGACTCAATAATGCTCCAAAAATCTTTATAGACATGATGAATAGAGTCTTTAGAGATTACCTTGACATTTTTTTGGTAGTATTTATAGATGATATTCTAATATACTCCAAAACCAGGGAGGATCATGAGGAGCATTTAAGAACTTTACTAGAGACTTTGCGCAAGGAGAAGCTCTATGAAAAGTACATAAAGTGTGAGTTATAGTTGAAGGAGGTCTCATTCTTGGGCCATATCATCACAAGCAATGGGATATCTGTGGATCCATCCAAAATAGATGCAATTGAGGGATGACCGAGGCCAACATCGGTAATGGATATCCATAGCTTCTTGGGGTTAGCTGGATATTATCGACAATTTGTGAGAAATTTCTCACAATTTTCCAACCCTCTTACCAAGATAACTCGAAAGGGAGTAAAGTTTTCTTGGAGTGATGAATGCGAAGAAAGATTCAAGGAGTTGAAAAGGAGGCTTATCACTAAGCCCGTGCTCACTTTACCCACAAGTGGGGAACCTTTTGTGATATTCAGTGATGATTCGAAGAAGGTCTTATGCTATGTGCTGATGCAGAATGGTAAAGTGATATCCTATGCCTCAAGAAAGTTAAAAATCCATGAGAGAAACTATCCAACCCGTGATCTGGAGTTGGTGGTGGTGATCTTTTCCTTGAAAATATGGCGGCATTATCTCTATGGGGAGAAATTTGAGATATATACTGACTACAAGAGTCTTAAATATATATTCAAATAGAAAGAGCTTAATATGCGCCAGAGAAGATGGATAGATCTCATCAAGGATTATGACTGTTCAATACATTACCACCTTGGGAAAGCGAACAAGGTGGTAGATTCCCTAAGTAGAAAGGACCCAACGATTCTATCAATGATGAGAATTGAGAAGGATCCAATCTTCTTTAGACTTGATGAAGATGTACATGGGAATCATAAATAAGGGAACATAATCAATACTTTCACAAATGATTACTCAACCGTCTCTTTTGTAAAGGTTAAAGGATGCTCAAAAGGATGATGTGGGAATTCAAGAAAAAGTAGAAGCTATTAAAAAAGGGAAATCCTCGGAGTTTAATGTTAATGAAGAAGGAATTGTGTGATTTGGGAAAAGACTATGTGTTCCATCAAGTCCGGAGCTGAAGAAGGAACTTTTGGATGATGCACATAGTTTAAATTTCTATATTCACCTAGGGAGCACAAAGATGTATCGAGATTTCCGAGAAAACTTTTGGTGGGATAATATAAAGAATGAGATTGATGTATATACATCAAAGTGCCTGGTGTGCCAGCAAGTGAAGGCAGAGAGGCAGAAGTCTAAGGGGATGATGCAACCATTTCCCATACCAGAATGGAAATGGGAGAACATCACCATGGACTTTGTCACTGGACTTCCGAGGACATCCAAAGGCAACACTGCAATCTGGGTTGTGGTGGATCATCTTACAAAGACTGCACACTTCATTTCTATTTGGGAGGATTTCTCATTGGATAAACTGGCATAGATATATATCAGGGAAGTGGTAAGGCTGCATAGAGTGACACTATCTATTGTGTCTGACCGAGATCCAAGATTCACCTCTAAGTTTTGTAAGAGTCTTCAACATGATATGGATACTGAACTGAACTTCAGTACAACCTATCATCCTCAAACTGATGGCCAATCCGAGTGGACTATCCAAACACTCGAGGAGATTTTGAGAGCGTGCTCAATGGATTTTAAAGGAGGATGGGATCAACATCTTACTCTAGTTGATTTCTCTTATAATAATAGTTTCCACTCGAGCATCCAAATGGAACCTTATAAAGCCCTGTATGGGAAAAGGTGTAGAACACCAGCATGTTGGGATGAGGTCGGTGAACGTAAGCTTCTTGGACCAGAAATTGTTGAAGAAATGGTGGAGAAGGTGAAAACCATTCAACAACATATCAAGGAAGACCATAGTTGATAGAAGAGTTATGCAGATAACCGTCCACGAGACCTTGAGTTTAAAGTTGGAGACATGGTTTTTCTACGCAAATCTCCATAGAAGAAGGTCATGAGGTTTAGAAAGAAAGGGAATTTAAGTCCAAGGTACATCGGGCCCTTTGATATTCTTGATCGTGTCGGGGCTATGGCCTATCGACTAGCACTTCCACATACCATGTCCAAAGTACATGATGTCTTTCATGTATCCCTCTTAAGGAAGTACACACCAGACCCTTCACATGTACTCTCTTCTGAGGTGGTACAGTTGGAGGATGATCTTTCTTATGAGGATCAACCATTGAAGATCTTAGATCGTAGAGAAAAAGTTCTACTAAATAAGACAATTCCCCTCGTCAAGGTGTTGTGGTGAAACCACAAGTTTGAAGAAACGACTTGGGAATCGGAGGAAATGATGAAGCTAAGTTACCCACATCTATTTAATTGTGGGAAAAGGAAATTTCAAGGGCAAATTTTTTTTAAGGGGGGAATATTGTAACGACCCAAAGTTTCATTAATGGAAATCCCTCTTGATCTAATTAAATGTCTCTTTATGTAAAATGTTTATATAAAATGTCAACTTCTTTGGTTGTATGTTAAGAATTGTGACCTTTTATTTTATAATCGTTGAACAGTGATCACATGATTATTATAAATATAGGTCTTTAAAAAATCCAACTTACTCAGACAAAGGAAGCGATGACCTCATCCAGTAGAATTGCTCCATACGAAGCCCATTTGTCGGAGCTTGGAAAAGAGGTGGCGTCTTTGGGCTTCTATCTTGACCAAGCCCAAGCTGAGCTTCATCATGTTAGGCTCTAATGGGACCATCTAAGGGAAAAGTAGAAGTTGGTAGAGATTACCACTCGAGCGATGTTATCTGAGCCACCCCAAGAGTCTTTCACCATCACGCACCTTACCCTTAGGTCTTATGCAGCTGTTTTTTTGGGGTTATATAACAAATCGCTAGTACTATGTTCATGTACATTATTTTTGTATATAATAATGAATATACTTTCTTGTCATTATTGATACATTGTAAATAGTTTTTAAAGTACAAGTAGTGTTTTTAGTTATTATTTAATTAAGAAATATATTTTATTAAATTAAGGGATTTGTGAATTAAATAATATTTTAATAAAATATTATTATTATTATTAAATTAATTTTATTATATATAAATGATCATATAATTTTATGAATGCAATTATAATTTTTATTAAGGTTTGAAAGCCATTTCTGTCAAAACCCGTGAATTTTTGATAAATGTTGGTTTTTATTTTAAAAGTGAAAATTAACATATTTAGAAAATTATTTAAATAAAATAAATGATATTTCTGGAATTAGGATGTTGAAATTATCTAACGGTGAATTTTTCATAATTTTCTGAGACAGTCAAATTTTTGGGTAAAAATTAAATACCGTTTAAATATATAATGTGTTTTATGACATGATAATGACATAATAGTGATGTAATAAAATACTATAAGCTTTATTTTCGGCCAATATATGTTTTACCATTAAAATAACATGATTTTGGGTTTGTTTGAATTACTTTTCAAAGAATTAACGGATCCCTCAAGACTTATTAAACATCTTGTCTTTTTAAATTATTTTCCATGGGAGTGTGACTCACCTCCACATAAGCAACCCCATTATTTTAAGAAGTTCGGACTTTGGCCTTATAAAATATTGTTTTCTTATCCCATTTTCCAAAAACCATGGGCAAAAACCATGATCTGATTTGTGGTTTGGATTAGTTTAATGTAAGGTGTCCCAAACCTCAATAATAAAGAATTCACTCAACTTTCCTATATAAACCCACCAAATCTCCCACTTCCTCCTCACTCAAAGCCTTTGGAGTCCCCCAACCTCTGACCTAATCTCTCTAGAATCCTCCCAAGGTTCCCCAAGCTCCCAATAAACCTCTCTCAAGCCTCTATCAAGCCTTTGGAAGCACACTTCCAAGTAAGGGTTTTTTTCTTCCTTTCTCTTTTTTGTCCAATTTTCTTTAAGTTGTTTTGCCCTTTTAATTTAAATTATGAATGTTGGGGTATGGTTTTTCACCTCCCTCATACTGCCCTATTTGTGTTTTAATGATTGGAGACCCCTTTCTCTATCATTAAATTCCTCCCATGTACACCCGTTACTATGCCAAAATTCTGAAAGGAACTTCTCTCTCCTCATTTACATTCAAGAAATACTTTTGTATCATGAATATAAATTCCATTACAATTTTTGGGACATGTATCTATATGACCTCCTTACTATCTATTACATGTAAATATGACGAGGAACCCCTTTCTCTCTCATCACCCGTTTTTATGAATTCTTATGTCACGCCATTACGCTGCCAAAATCGCACCGATTTTCTAAGCCAATGCCGTTGTGTAGTGAATACCATGACCATTTCTCCATAAAGGGTATTCACCTTTATGAACATTTACTTATTGATTATAAATTTTCATGTATGTATTCCACATTCCTTTATCGTGGAGTAAATGATTATGTTTTATGAATCCATGTTTTATGATCCATGTGGCACACTTATGCGTGAAATGAAATGTTTAATAAGGGTGCGCCCTTATAGCGCTCCAATGCATTGGGTAAAGTATAGTATCATGATACGTCATGTGCAGTGAGTGTTGACTCATGCTAATTCAAGTGCAAAGAGGGTTTACTCTTGCTTCATGTGCAATGAGGATTTACTCATGCAACATGTGCAATGAGCCTTGGCTCATGCTAATTCCATGTTAAGTGTTGTTGCCACATTTCCATGTTATGATTATCATGCTTTATCATGCCTTTATGTTCATGTTTCTCTTGTGCTCTATTGATATTCCTATTTTATAACATGTATTGTACTCCTCACGTATTCCATGTTTATTCCCTTACTGGGATTTTTAGATGACCCTTTTCTTATGCATGTCCTCAGGTTATTCCCTGAAATACTAAGTACGAGGGAATGTAGTGGTCATGTAAAGAAAGTTTTCAATAAAGATGTTGTATTTCATGTTTTAAGTTGTTATGTAATGATCCTAAGCCCCAAAGACACTATACCTCTCAATCTTCCATATAGGATCAAGTGAATATTTTATGTAATAAATCATGTTTAAGTTTGTAATAAAAGCAGGGTTGTCATAGTTATTATATAATGAAATGATGAAATGTTTATTAAACTCATTCCTTTTCCATGAATTATGTTATAATGAAATGTTTATGATTCCCATTTCATTTTAAAGGATTATAACATGATGAATATATTATGAAATTGTTGAATAGATATGTATGATATTTTTTTTGTATATTCTTGGAAATATATTTCCCTATAATGCATTGGGTATAGATTGATATCTCATGAGATAAAAATTTCTAGAATGAGGATTGAACCCAGTTAACTATAAGACTATATCCACTATGATAATATGAGGAGTGAATATTGAATGATTTGATGGTTTTGGGAGTGAATCCATTTCACTATGAGAGTTTTGGAAGTTATAATTGGCTATTAATAAAATTATTTTCTATGTTAATATGTATGAAATAAATATAAGTATTATACCAATATTATTCTCTCATGGATTATGTTCTTTGTTTCCATTATGAATCATGTTTTATGAACAATAATAATTTTTTCTCAAACTCATTTTTATTATCTACGATATACATGGCTTGTTTTAAAATATTATTCTAATGTTATCATACCCATATGCTAATGTTAGGTTGATATCTCCCTTATTTACCCTTACTGAGCATATTAGATCACCCTTTCTTATGTTTCCTTACCCAAGGATAATAATAAATTTATTTAGTATACCATGTATAAGAAGGTTTATAATTATGAGGAACTTAGTTGGAGATGATGTAGTTCACTTTTAAACTAGTTGTATATGTATTGAAGCTTCCATAGATACTAGACCTATATCATTTTGGAATGGATCGCTATGTTAGGTAATATATATTTGTATAATAATATGTAATATCAATGTATAAAAATTAAGGGTTTTCATCCCCTCACAAAAAATCCCCTTTTCCCAGAATCCAAATAATAGTAATATACTACCTCTACCTTGAGGGACACAATATATATCATGAATAACTAAAACAAAGGGGAAAATTAGGTCTCATAATCATTATAAATATTCTATTATAATGTATTAATCATTCTTTTCAATGTAATTTATTTAGAATGAAAATTAATTTTTCACCATTTAAAACACCACATTATAATATTCATTAACAAACCACCATGGTAAACCGCACAATAATTAAATTAATGAATAACATCCATCATTTAAATCCATTAAAAAAAATCTTCTCTCTTCATTAGAAATATTAAAAAAAAATGATAATTTACTCATTCCTTGACTCTAATGGTGAATTTTTTTTCATAAAATTTATATTAATGAAGGCCTTTATAATTTTTTATATAAACTTAGTAATGAAAAAAATAATTTTTATAAGTTAGTTGGCCATTCAAAAACCTTTTTTCCAAGGGAAAAAAGTATGACATATTAAAAATCCACTCTTACTATCATATATAGGAATAATGTAATAATAAATATTTTTATAAATACACAATATCTCAATATCATATTAATTAAATGATATTAATAAAAAAAGTAACTTAACTATGTATAATTCAGTCACAAGTCACAATCTTCAATGGTGAATTCCCAAATAAAACATAGAGATTTCCTCAATATTTTGTAGAAAAAAAATCTAAATTAATATAAACCCATATAAAAATATAATAAATCTCAACACATAGAGTTTATGGGAGAATAAAAACCATGGGAATATGGATGCAGGGATAATAATAAGTAATAGAAACTGAAAAAGAGTGATTTATGTTTAGAATAAACATTAAAATAAATGAGATGATACTAAAAATCCATGGAGATGGGATGAAAAATAAACTTTAGACACACCCCCAATTGGTTATCCCAAATGATTGAGTAAATGTGGTAAAATTAGATTAAAACAAGTTAATATAGAATAGAAAACTAATAGTAACTAAATACTGGGCATACAATGTCTATGATGTGGCCCTATGTACCATGTTATGAAGCCCCTTCTAATACACCCACTGTGGAAAAAAATACCCTATGGTATGGTTCATCTCGTTTGGGAAGATCCATGAATCCTGTTTCCCACTAACTATAAAATGAACTCCTCCTTAATGAAATAATGTACCCCTATAGGAATAAAAAATTATTATGAAATATTAAAATCACCTACTCTATAACCCATGTGCTGTTTTTTGGTTGTTCCAACAATGAAACCACTACAATGCATTTACACCAGCATAGGAATAGTCATATACCGACATCAAAAAGTAAAAAATAGTTAGATGAGGCATCTTATGAAAATTTTTACCCAACGTGGGGAAACCCTAACTCAATGGTGAAACTACCATCTTCGCCTAAAAGTTTACAAATGAAAGAAGTAGGTAGTGTTTTTGTCTACTTGGTCCCGAACATTTCTTGGTGTAATTCAACCTACTATCTCCTTGATACCATCCAAAACAACTAGAAACAAATAAAATCATCAAGAATAAAAAACATCTCATAAATTAAATAATTCAATATTCTACAATTTTATGGTGATGACAGAGTGATAATTATTATTCCCTTGGGGTGATTTTAGGATGGGAAAATAGAATTTTTCTTCCCCCTATGGAGGGGGAGGTATGAATGGAGAAACTAACATCACTAGACCAAACCCTAGGGAAATTTGATAGGTATAATTTATTTCAACAAAGTATTATTTTATTTATTTATTAATTTATAAAGTGAATATAATTTAATTAATTATATATGTGTTAATAATCAATTAATTATTTGTTTATGAAATATTAAATAAAAATATACATAATTTTAAATCATATTATCAAATAGAAATGGTATAGATGGAATGTAATATAATTTAAATATATTGATCATATAAAAAATATATTGTAATTAATGAACAACTTATGAATTATAAAATATGGAAAGCTATAATGGATTGTATGTTAAATTAAGAATATGATATAACTATTAATTTATAATGATAAAATTAAAATGCACTATTTTGAGAAATTATTTAACCATATTAATAATGTGCTTTGATATTTTGGTATGGCCATGGATTAAATAGATTTTAATGTAATTTATTCTGATTATATAATTTTTTTACATAATATATATGAAATATTACATGTTTATAATTCAAATAAATATCATATATATGCAAATATATATTGAATGATAATATGAACGTTTTCATATTAGAATAAAATTATCGAGGATGTATTTACTTTATTGTAGAATATCTATAATGCTTGAATAAATTATAATGTATTTATCAATTCATTTTTTATCATTTTCTCATACATATTTAACTCATGTCAAAATTTAGGAAATTCTAACTTATTTAGTGTTATTTTATTCATGAATCATTGATTTAAATTGATTATGTTTTGAATGGATGTTTCTATAGTTTAACATGTTTAACTACTTATATAATTTTTTATAAATGAATTTAAGTAGTTACACGATATGTATGATAATTGGTTTATTATTAGTATAACTTTATTTTGGATTATTAATGATTATAACAATACAATATGAAGATATTAATTTTGTATCCTAATTAGGTTTTATAATTATTATATATTTGATGTCTCTCTTCTATAAGATACCTTGGGTAGAGGTAGTTTGGTTGAATAACTCACCCTCCTAGGAGTATAATATCTATATATAAATGTTCATATAGGGTACCCATAACTATATTTATATAATAATATTTAATATTTATTACATATGATACTTTGAATCTACAAGAAATGGTTTTATTTACTATATGCATCAGAACCATTTGGATGTTCTTAATTATAATTATAATTTTTAATTTGAGTTAGTAAAATAATTTATGAGTTTTGTAAGGTGATACACATCAATATGGTTTAAACCAATGGATTTTTTGGAATGAATATCTATTTAAAAAATAATTATTAGAATATAGCATTGATATTGTAACATCCTACCCCTCACCCATTGGACCAGGAAGAGATAGTTTGTGTTTTTGGCCTTAGGTTACATCCCTGAGACACTGAAGGCTAGAAATAAATTTCATGGGGACAAAGATAATATTGGGGTAATAATTTCCTATCGAATGATAAACATCTAAACCACAAGATGAAAATGAAACAAACCTCTATATAAAACACAAGTACAAAAAATATAGCTTATGAAATAACCAATAAAATATCCATATTATAGTATAAAGCAAAAACCAAGTGAAAAATCAAATGAGTCAAAATACAACATAACCCAAAGACACAAAATACATCTAACCAAAAACTGCCAACCTACTCTAACTCCTTAGAAATACACAACCATGGTATTAGGAAGCATCATTAAAGAATTGTGATACCTTAAATTTACCAGTGCCTTGATGGATAACATCTGAAAATGAATAATATTTTCCATTAAAGAGTTGAGTATAAACTATGTATAATATTCCAAGTGATTTACCAACTCACAACACTAGTAAAAAACATGTATTATCATATATATATAGAATAATTTAAAATATATTTAAACCAATTTATATATATTCAAACCATTTTCCAATGAATAAAATTATAAATAACCTTTAAAACATTTATCATTCAATTTGGCGTAACTATTTTATGATTCCACTCATCCAAACATCCCCACATCCACTCAAGAATTACCTATTGATAAATCCATACTAATGAGAATTTTTTCATTTATCTACCATGTGATAAAAAGGTAACCAATACCATGTTCCCCAATTTCACACGCCCTTCCATAGGGTCACACCTAATACAAATAAACAAACACCATCCTATTATATTGAATGAATTAAAAAACATTTGTTTCTTTAAATAATTTACAAAAACCATTTTACAAGTATTAATTCAAAACCATCATTTTAAAATCAATATTTTAAAATTTATCAATAGAGAGGATTTTCAAAAAATCCACCAAATTCCCACAATTTCAAAAAAAACATCACTAATGATGATTATAATGATAATCACACAATAACTTCACAATAATTTCAATAAAAACATTTATTTCAATCTAAGATAGAAATTTTTAATCAAGTTTAATTGAGACAAAAGACACATACCACACAAACATTGTCGATAACAACGAAAGATGCTTAAAAATACTAGATCTAATCACCAACTATTCACTATTCATTATATTCAATAATAATTTATCATAAAAAAAACCATAACACATCGATGTATCCGTAGAATTAAATATCTATGATTCTAAGAGAGAGGAGAAAATTGGATATAACGTGAAAGGAGAAGAACATGAACTTATTGATAAATCTATACCTCTAATACATGTTTATTTTACTAAGGATCACTACCATACAAAAATGATTTTTCTCACAAGACATGGGAGAAAAAGTATTTTGTGTTATGGGAGATTTAGGGGAAAAAGGCTTATTGGAATTAAATAAAATTATATAAACTAATATAAGAGGGATAAAATTACATTGAATACCTTTTCAAACTATGTTCCATGCATAAAAGTGATAATTTCTCAAGAAAAATCCTCATACAGTTCACTCACACAGTTAGACAATCCATGTGAAAATCGTGTATTCCCCTACTATTTCAAGGTGCACGATTTCTCTACAGAATATGCATAGTTTCAAAAAATCATGTGCCAACCATGCACCTGCCCAATGCTCATTTTCTTCCCTTGAATAATTTCTTAGTTGTGCTGTATAGTTTCAATTAACCATACTCAAACCATACACCTCTATAAAATCATGAAAATCATGAAAAAAATATTCTGAACCACTAGAAACATAACCTGATCATTATATATACATAAATAGCGGGTCATTTACTTGAAAATTATGCTACGACATTATCCACACCATTGGCCTTTCTATACAAAAAATTAGAAAACCATATTTTCCTAGAATAGTTCGGGCCATTTCTCATACATTTTCTTTTTGTTCTCCTATGTTTCATTCTGAATTCGACCATATTTAAATAAAACCTGAACTAAAATAATGATTTTCCCATGAAATAATTTTTATTTACAGTCCATAATAGGTACCAGAACATTATCCAATATAGAATCCAGCTCTAGGTCAACATAATCCCATTGAATCAAATTTTTAGGATTTGGATGGTATTTCTTCAATTTACAAATATGAAACACATTATGCACTGAACTGAACCTTAAAGGTAAAGATATATGATATACCACCTCATTAACTCGATTAAGTATCTCAAATGGTTCTATATATTGAGTAGATAACATTCCCTTATTACAAAAATAACATTTTCCAATCATGAGAGATATTATAAAAACACATGATCAGTCACCTCAAAAAACAATAGTTATTGATAATGATCTTTATATAATTTATGATTTCTATGATCCATATCAATTCTGTTCTTCATTAGTTGAATCTTTTCCATTTTCTATTGAATAAGGCATGGTCCAACAAGTGAAATATAATCATTTTACAAAAAAAAAACTAGAGAATAACAAAGATGATCATACAATAATTTAAAAGGATCCATATCTCATGTGTCCTTATAACATATTTTGTACAAAAACTCCACTTATAGTATGTTCTCTTCACATGATCCACCAATATACATTACAAAATCTCTAATCATATCCTCCCATGTTTTTATTATACTTTAAGATTTTCTATTAATTTTAGGATGATACTCTATGCTTATATTCAACTGGGTACCAGGGAATTGTTGTAAGGATTTCCAAAAATGAGATGTAATCTTGAATTCTCTATTAGATATAATCAATTCTAGAAATCAATGTAGATTTACCACTTCTCAGATATAGATTTTAAACAATTCATCCACTATATAGGTTTAACGAATAGGGATAAAATGAGACAATATCATGATATTATACATAATTACCCATATATAATTTCATTTCCTAACCATATATAGTTGAGTTTTCAAATAAATCCATGGATATCATCTCCCACTTCCACTTAGAAATTAGAAAAGACTATGACATCCCCATTAGTCATTTGTGTTCTAACTTGACCTACTAGAAAACGAGGAATCTCAAAACATACTCCTCTACTTCCCTTTTAATTCCAACACAACAAAACCATTTTTTCAATAATTTATACATATTTTGAATTCCTATATGAATAACCCATTTTGATTGGTAGTATGTATTACAAAGTTTATCTTGATAGACCAAATGTGCCATGATGTGATCTTTAAACTGAAAAACCAAACTCCCATACAGTTTCCATCCCTAAATAGTCTCCCCACTATTAAGTTTTTAACTCTTGGTAACATGATCATGATTAGATACATGGGCCTATCTAAATTTATCAAACATATCAGGAATACAAAAATCTATAAAGAAAACGACATCATCACTAAGGTCAATAAAATCTATGTGCCTGTCTATTATGACCAACTTCCGCTATCACTTATTCAAAGATTATTTAGAAAATTGATTATAAAAATTCCTACTTACTTATTTTACCACTTAATTACCATTACCTAGTGTAGGGATCAATTAGAAGTCAAACATTTTATTCTTTTCCATCCATATTCTTTTTTCTTATATTCAAATTGCATTGGGGGAATTTTTTTAGCATTTATGATCCATAAACTCTATAAATTTCTCTCAATATGATAATGACACTAGGTATTCATTCCATTGAATAAATTATAAAACTCAAAATAATTTTTTTGTTAGTTCTTATCATGAAACCGTAACTGTCGTGACCTATAAGAAATAACATGATCTATCTATATGAGAGCACATCCCAACCTAGATTCTAATGAATCAGAATATACTACATAACCCTATACAATCCTTGGAAATGGATATATAGGCATTGATTTTTGTCAAAACTTAATCTATTGAAAGGATTTATATTATTCATCATTCCATTATAAAGGAACACATTTCCTCATTAATGATGACATTGGTGATTCCAATCATGAAAATTCACATAAAAACATCTGTTGCAATACACCAAACCAAGGATACTACTTTTCTCAGAGATATTCTTCAGTGGTTTCCAAGTGATATAAAATTTAATCATTTACCAGATATACATAAAAAACCTTTTTTAGAGATTTAAAGTCAAATTAAATATATGTCTTGTATCTAGAAATCACAATTTGATAACTTGGCATAAAGATGATTCCCCCACAATATAACCAACACTATAGACATGTGCTTCTCATGGTCCTCCTTTTTCAATGAATAAACTAGAAATTCATTTAAAAAAACCACTATAAATAAATCCATATACCTTCTAAATATCAAATTGATCAATTACATAGATATTAATAGTGTATTTATAAGACCAAAAGTCATAAAAATGAACTCATAATGGATATATATTCTTCTAAATGAATTCTACAGAATACAATCCTTTTGAACCCATAGTTGGTGATATCCTAAATGGAAGAAAATCATATAGAACCACAAGACTCCACTTTACTGATCAAACAGATCATAAATGCATAGAAGATGATATTGAATATTTATTTTAACATGGTTATGATTATGGTAATCTATAGAAATCCTAATATTTAAATCATCATTCTTTATAAAATGGATAAGTGCTACCCACCGAGTCACACTCAGTCGGGTGAACACTTTAATATACATATAATCTAACTGATCCTTTAATTCCATCAACTTTTTTGATCCATTTGATAAGACAAAATGGAAATAGGAATAGTCCCTGGTAGGAGTTAAATCGCAAACTCTATATCTCTTCTGGGTAGAAACCTTGAGAAATTATCAGAAAAAACATCAAGGAATTGATTCACTCTAATTGGACAATCTAAATTCACAATATCATCTACTGATGTAAAAAAAGTATGGTCAATTATTAAGAAATAGTTCGAACCACTAGTATTAAGGGTCCTACTTTGCATGTATCCACTAACCAATATATTTTAAATACATTCAAAACACTATTAGAATATTTGAAACTCATATACCATGTATAAAAATTGATATGGGTCTCAATGTTTTTCAGCCAATCCATTACCAAAAATTATTTCATAGACATCCATCCCTATCACAGATAAATTCAATACTGACTCTATCTCATTGATTTTATTGAACTCACTAAACATTTATAGGATCAACACTCTTATTTCCCCAAAGATGTTTAGAGTTTCAAAATAAAAGGCATCATTTCAAAATATGAAACCATCATATTAATGAATTGAGAAGAAATAAAAAAATTGGATATTTAAGTATCAATTAAATATTTTATATGTGTATGATTCAAAAGAATCATAGCTCTCACCATAAATGGTTCTGATTGATTATCCATGATTATATTATCATATCCATATATTTGGTTACTCAATTCACTTTCCTTTCTTACCATGCTATGATTTCACTATTTGGGGAGTTATGGTATTCATAGAATCACCATGTATTGCTCAGTTATGTTGATAAGATATATTCTATTGCATTAATCCCATCAAATAATATGATATATTAGAAGCATGATATGTTTCCATAGCACCAAACTTGGAGCACTGTGTTAATAATGCTAAATATGTCCCATATGTTTCCAATATGATGTTCTCTAAGTGGTGTCATACAATATCACTTCATATGTTCAAAATAAAAACAATAAAAACATCCTATATTACTCTTTGATCAAGGGGTAATGTTGACTGATACTATATTATAATTCCGATACATAACAACACCTTGATAATATGTGTCCCTCATCCACTTGTTTCTAGCATTATAGTTCCCAACTGTTACCGTAAGAATAAACATTCGTTTTTTAATCGTGTTTCTAAAGAAGTATCTTTCTACAATTGGAACTCTATTAACTATCTCTGAATAATCCATTATAAAATTAATTGTAATATTTTAGTGAATTTATAGTTTCAACCTTAGATAAAAAATAAATTCCTTCATGTATGCACTTTTAGAAACTTCAAGTGCAAAGAAGAATAAAGTTTTCAATATTGATGCATACTCTATTACTGATAGATTCTTCTTCTTTAAATTTAAGTAGACTATCATTCTAGAAATTTTGAAATTGTGGGGATATAATTTTTTGTTGAAAAAATTCTTTAAAATAGTCCCATTATATGAATTAGTCCAATATAGCCTAAACTACTAAATACCACCATAGGAATTCTAGATCTATAAGCATATATGTCACCAACATCAATTTCAAATCTTCTAGTCTCCAAAGGAAATAAATGACCCAATTCAACCTATTAAACCATAATTCTAATTTTTCATATTTGAATCACCTCAAAGTACGAGTGGATTATACATTTACAACTAAGTTAGATTATCCACCTATCATGGTTAATTATTTCTCTACCTTCTATCCACAGCCTAAAAATACCGGATAATACTCTGAACCAGCTATTGGCTCACTTGTGGTTCGAGTAAAACCACATTCTCAGTAGACTCTTCAAGTTGTTTCTTATAGCACCTAAATGATGAAACTTTATATAACCCAATAAATATTTATTCACTCTCACTCTTTAGAAACAAATGGATTTTCTATTTAAAATTAACATTTAAAAAAGTTCCATAATCATGTTTATCCATAATAAATCATTTTACCCATTTAAAAAATATGACCATCAACACTTTTTAAAATATCATATTTTGAAAACATTTTCAATACTATAAAAACATTACATATTACCATTTCTATAAATAATTTACTCAATAATGAACAATTCATTTATAGTGGGAATTTATACTATCAATTAATTTCATGAATCTCTCTCATCAGCTAGACCCATGATGATGAGGTGACACCTCACTAAGACATGTCTAAAAAAATACTCATGTACCCAAACTCCATGGAATCATGAGGATTAGGATAAAGAGTTTAGATATTCCTTTTTATGCTCTACATTTAATTTTCTGACAGTATTAACTCCTTACTACCATCCCAAGAGAAAAATGACCTTATCAAGACATAAAATATTTCCAAGTCTAGGACTAAACACAGCTGATACACAAGGACCAAACAAACTGATACCATTTATAAAATGACTCCCTTCAATCATTGGCTTGAGAAGAGGAGGTGGGTGTTACTGGCCTTTGGTGACATCCCTAAGACATAAAATAATGACAATAAATGCTAAGTGCATCAAGAATATATAGAAGATGATTTTCCATTTTAATGATAAAAAACCCAACTATAAGAAAATAATCAAATAAAACTCTATATGATGAATGAGTAAAAAAATAAAACTCAATATATAACAAAAAAACAAACATATTTGAGTAAAAATAAGAAACCAAGTGACATAACCAAATGACTCAAAATAAAATAAAACCAAAAACACCAGTAACATATTGTCATAAATTCCCAAATTTATCCAAGACCCAACTAGACAAATCACACTCACAGTATCAAGAAGCATCACAAAAGAAATGAGAAACCATGTCTTTCCAGTTTCTCAATAAATAACTTCTATAAATGAATGATGGTTCCCAAGTAGGGGGTGATTCTAAACTCATAAGTATTTATCCAATGAATTCCCAACTAATGACATGAAAATAACTCTTGTTATCAAATTTATATAAAATATTTTAAAAGAAATTTAAAATAGTTTATATTAAGTCAAACAACTTTCCATTGAATAAAATAAAATCTAGACATTAAAAAATATCTCATTCCATTTGGTATAACTATTCAATTATTCCACATATCCACACATCCACACATCCCCACGTCCAAAAATGCATCCCCATGTGATAGTTAAATACTCATGAGTAGGCTCTCATCGATACACCAATTCATTAGAAGGTAACCAGTAAAGGGTGACCTAATGGCACACACCCCTTCTATAGGGTCATGTTAAATTCAAATGAACTGACACCAACTATGTATACCAAAAACCATGCCGAACCACTTCAAAAAAAATGTACTTCCTTAAACCATTTCCATAAAATATTTTTCATGTATCAAATCAAAACTATATTTTTAAAATTTCGATTTTAAATTTTCACAATAATGGGGATTTTCCAAAAATTCATCCAGTTTCTAAAAATTTCCAAAACCATCACTAATTAGGATTCTCAAAAAAGAAAAAAAATTATTTCACAATCCTTTAAAGAAATTAATTTTTTTCAAGACAAGCCATTATCCTATATTTTAGTAGAGTTGAGACTATAGGAACCTTCCTCACAAGTGTTGGAAAGAATGAAGAGCAAGGATTAAAACTTATAGACCGAATCACCAAATATGTACCCTTCTATTGATTAAATAATAATTTATTATAAAACAAAAAAAAACATATATGTATCCATAAAAGGTTATATCTATGGTTCTAAGAGAGTGAAGAACCTTGGATCATACATGAATAAAGAATAGCAAGAACATTGCAATGAATTCAGCCCTCCAACACACATCAATTCTCTTATATATCGCTCCCTGACTGAAGTGAATCACCTCTCACACCATGGGAGAAAAAATATTTTATTCTATTGTAGATTTAGGGGGAAAATGGATTAAAGGAATTAAATTTAATTAAATCCCCTAATTTCATAGGTCCAACTATACACTGCACGATTAGGATTCACAATTAGTAAAACCATGCACTAACCACGTTAAAGCTACTATATCAATCCAAACCCTCAAATGGTTGGCTTGCATGGATAAAAAACAATGTGCCCATTGTGAATTTTCTAATGTTTCAAGGTGAATAGTTTCTCCTTGTCATCCATACGGTTTGTCCAAACCAGGTTCCAACTGTGTGACTATCATAAACCATATCGATATTCCATCAAACCCAACCCTAACCCAGCCTATGGCATGGACCAATGGGAATTACCGAACCCCACAGGCTGTAAAGTAGTTACTGGGTATCAACATTAATCTTTTTTTTGAATGATTTCACCCATGGTATGCAACTGTAATCAATTCCCATGAAACAAGCATCACACGAAAACCAATAACCATAATAAAAAAATAAACTATTAGAAGATAAACATTTTATCAATAAAAAAACTAAAATAAAAAAATGGGGAGGGGAACCAACTATAAAACCCAACCTACTTGAAATAAGGGGTATATCACCCATATTCTACCTCTACCACCACCTAAAAGAAGATGATCACTAACAACCATATCCCCCATCACCACCATGACACATCTTGACTTTACCTGGGTCAAACATAATAAGATCTACATACACCTAAGGGTGTACATAGAGTGTGAGCAATGACTAGTATAATAAAACCCAAAGAGAAAAGTTTCATTCAAAAACATTTGAAGACAAAAATTCTATGCTAGTTTTATGAAAAGGGGATGGAATTATTTTCTAAATAACACATTTTAAGGAAAACGTTTTCAAGAGAAGCATGCTTTTAAATTAAAAGGAATTAAAGGTCCACCGATTGATGATGGTAATAATGACATTATAAGAGAACTATAGGTAATCCCTATAAGCACTAGAAAAATTGGGACCCTAGGAACCACATATCATGGTGAAACTAGGTATAGAAACCATAACCCATAGATTCCACATGCATGAGACACTAGATAAAAATCCATCCAAAGTTCTACTGGACCCTAATAATCAACATAGTTTTGTTAGTTTTTTAGAATCAATCCTACTAGAATGAAATGGACCTCAGACCTACTGATCTAATTAGCATACTACTTTTAGTCCTCTCATCTAGTCCCCTAGGATTCCCTTTTTGTGTTAAATTACTATTTTCACATCATATAAACCACCTATTTCATATGTTCACACAAACAACCATAAAATAAGTCATGAAAAATGATCATTTCATAAAAAAATAAACAATAATCAAATAACACATAATAATCAACCCATTTCAAAAGGAAAACCCATTTTCAAAAATCAATCACACATGTACACAAATCCAACATTTTAACTTATCATGTAAAACAACCACTTTATTTTTTTTGTTCCTTAAACCACACACACAAACCAAAAACTCTTTAAAACACCATTTTAATTACCCACATAATCTATAAAATACATTTAAAAAAATAAAAGCATACCAAAATTATCTAATAATGTTAAATCATTGAATCACCTACATAAAGTGTGGAAACTTTCAGAATCTAGTGGAAAATGATAACTACACAACATAAGGACAATACAAAGTCAAGATAATACAAAAATAATCATGATTTAACCCAAAAAATCAATATTTACCTCTTATTAGGTCAACCAATATATTGGAGAATGAAGTACCCAATGTGGGAGGAAGGAAGAACCAAGAAGAAAGAATAAATGATAGAGAAAAAGACTTATGTGATTAATATTTGAATATTCTAGGCTAAAATAAACCAAAAATTGATGTTCAAGGGAGCCAATAGGGAGGGGAGGAGGCTCCCATGGTTAGAAATATTGTGTGTGGGAGATTTGGGGTGGTTTTGGTTAAAAATAGAGGAGAAAAAAAAACATAAAATTCAACATTTTCAATGTCCTGGACAAGCTGTATGATTTGGGAACATGGTCTACAAACATGTAGAAACTATGAATCCATATCTATACAAAGAGGAATGAAGATTAATGGTTTTCTAGGGGAGGAAACATGACCACCTAGTTGACTACGCATACTAGACATAAAAACTGGTATGGGGGAACAGTTAGGCGCACACCCGTGTGGAAGGCCATGTGGCCTGGATAAAGCCACTATCTAGGGTACACGATCTCCCCTGGGCTGGTAAAATTTTATAATAACTGTGAACCAACCATGTTTCAATAACATTAAGGTAAAAAAATACCACTTTTTTACCAAAAAATACATTGAAAGATAAAGAACCATGAGAAGAAAAAAATAAATATGAAAAGTAACTCAAAATAAAATCATGGATATGGAAATTATCCCCACTATGAAAACCTTAATTCCTTAGAAATTAAACTTAATGATTGATTATAGAACAAGAATGGATACTTCTCCTCAACCCAATATTTTCCATCCCTTTTATCATTATCATCATTACAATGCTTCCAAAGAAATTGAACTAATGGAATGGAATTCCCATGAATCACTTTATCTTGGGAATCCAAAATCCACGCTAGTCACTAAAAAATAGATAAATAAGATTATAACACCAATTCCTCCCAATTTAACACATGATAAGGTTCCAAATTATAATTTTTCATCTTAAAGATATAGAAAATTTCATGAATTTATGTTCACTGATATGGAAAAGCTAACTATTATTCCATATTAACAACTATCTTGGTAATCTCAAATGTTCTAACATAACTTGATGTTATCTTCCCTTTCTTACCAAGATGAAAATGAACCAAATGAGGAGACAAATTTTGAAACACTATATCACCAATAGAAAACTACATTTTTTGGTGTCATTGATCAATATAAGTCTTGTGATGGATCTACACTATCAACAACTTTTTCTTGATCAAACAGACCTTCTCAGATGTCTCTGGTATGAGTCTCAGTCCCAACAAAGAGGTTTTACCCACCAAATCCCAAGATAAGGGGGGCCTACATATATAAACATAAATAACGTTATATGGAGCCATTATTATTAAGTATTGGTAACTTATTATAGAAAAAATCAACCAGCCAAAAATGGATATCCCATGATCCACCAAAATCCAACACACATTCTCGGATCACGTCTTCCAAGATAAGATTCTCTTTTTCTGGCTGACCATCTTTTTGAGGATGATATGCCATTATCAACCTAACTTATGACCCCATTACCTTCTAAAATACTTTACAAAACATAGAGGTAAAACATGGGTCCCTTTATGAAACAATTTTTGATGACACACCATGAAACCTAAATACCTATTGAACATAAAACTGACCAATTACTCACATTCAATGAATCCTTTATCAGAATGAAATGGTTTTATTTGGTTAGATGGCCAGTAAATTTCCAAATATAATTCCTTCCCCAGGGTGTACAGGGTAAGATGATAATGAAGTATCTGGAACCTCATCCCACTCCCAGGTAGTAAAGGGTAAAGGATGAAGCAATCTAAAGGGAATTTAGTGATTTGATTTAACCTGTTAATAAGTATAACAACATGATAAAAAATAAGATATATTCTATCACATACATGTCCCCCACAACCAATGATGCACATAATAAAACAACTTAGTGGTCCTTGTATGAATGACCCATTAGTACTGGTGGTTATCCTAAATCACCACCTTCCGTAATGACAAAGAGACCACCACATGACCCTTAAAGGAAAGAACCCCATATTAAGACAAAAACCATCCACTAGGAACCTCCCTAATATATAAAAACTTCATAGACATCTAGAACAACTCATCACAAGGATTCTATTTCCAAATCAAATCCATGAGGGAGGGTGTCAAATGAACACTATCCAAGAATGCACCTCTACTATTCCCTATGGCCTCTAAATACATTTGGGAAAAATACCCATCATGCTCCTTTCATCACTAGAAACTTTCAAACCCTAAACCAACAATTTCTTTATCAAATCATTTTTTAGCACATTACCATTATTGTGGGTGTACACTATCTCAAAATAAATCCCTTGATGGTATTCAACCAAAAAACACTACCATATATTCAAATACTTCTAGAAAAAATGTATTCTAAGATCTTATGATTTGAGAGTACAAAAAACTTATCCCTTAAGTGATAATGACTCCATATATTCAAGGAATGCATCACTTCAATCATATATATGTCATGGGTTGGGAAATTCATTTCATGTCATTAAAATTGTTGAGACCCATACACCACCACATTCTTATCCTACATCATCATGAACAAAAGACCCCTACATAAGGCATATTAGGAGACTACATACCCCTTTCCATATTCTAGAAATATCAAAATAGAGGTTGTGTTTAACCACTTATTAAGCACCTCAAAGGATTCCTGGCATTATGGGATCTATTAAAACTTCAAACCTTTTTGGGAAGAACCATCATGGGTGATGAAATTCAAGATAAATCTATAATGAACTTCCTGTAATACTCTACTAGTCCAAAAAATCTCCTGATTTTAAAAATTTTCTCCATTTAATACCATGAAATAAATGCACTGATATTATTGGGGTCTATCATGTTTTGAGATCATGTGACCTAGAAACCACACCTCCCTGATCTAGAAGGTGTGCATGGAAAGTATAGCATAAAGGCAATGATATCAAAGACTTACTAATACAATATTCATGTGTTAGTTATGATCTTCCTCTATCCTAGAGTAGACCAGGATGTAGTACATAGATGCCAGGATGAAGGATTCAAGATACTAATGGAACACCCTTTCTTGATTCCCATGAAAATAACTTGAGAATTTGTCAACCCAAAAAGAATAACCAAATTTCAGAAATGGACATACCTACTTTGGAAGGTTGTTTTTTGGAACATCTTCCTTTTTGAATCTGACCCGATGATTCCCAAAACGAAATTAAATCTTGGAGAACAACCTCATACCCTAGAGGTGATACAAAAGGTCATAAATAAATAGAATGGGATATCTTTTCATGATTATGAACTTATTCAGTTTCTGATAATCGATACATAATCATAGAGATTCATTTTCCTTCCTAGAAAATAGATTTGGGGTGGACCATTATGAGAAACTTGGGTGAATGAATAATTTGGATTCAAAATCGTCCAGATATATCTTAAATTCAATCAACTTGGTAGTGGCCATACACTATGGGGGAATATATACCAGATGTTTTCTCAGGGCCTAATCGATGGTGAACTTCACATATCGCTCTAGAGGAATCCCTGAAAATTAATTTGGGAATAACTCTTGAAACTCATCCATCACAGAAGGTAACCCACTTTCAGAAATACCTCTATCATACTTCAACAAGTGCGACAAGATATGAAAAATATACTACCCAATTCAAGAAGTGGAGGTCTAGCATGTCCCAAAAAATGATCCTATTCACCCTGAAAAACTTGAGAGCTTCCATCAGGTTCCATGTAACTCATTCATCACAAAAAATAATAACTATTCACCTAGAAATAATCATCCAATACATGTCAAGGATCATGTTAAAGAGGTACATCTCCAAAACTAGGAAATCTAATTCCACCTTGAACCTTGAGATGGTGAGTGCACAAGACAGACACTTGAAAGCCTACTCCCGATTCATTCAGAGAAGTGTCACAAAATCCATATCATAAGGAATGAGTTAAATTTTAAATTTCAAAACATACACAATATGGAAAGAGATAAAAGAAATAGATTCACCTGTATCAAAACAAGGAAGAGGTGATCGATGATGAAATAAGAATCATAGAACAAACTGTCACAGGTCCTGTGTTAGATTCTGCAAGTGCCTGATCTAGAGAATGAAAAAGCCTCATCTTTACATGAGTTTGAGAATTAATACTAACATGTGGATTGAACTTAATCTCACTCTATCCCTAAGAATATCCAATCCTACCTCCAGGACTTAAAAACCAAGAACCTAATGTATGAGATGGCTCTAAATTTTTTGACATTTCCTTAGAAGCCATTGAAGCTACATCACCATGATGTAGTTGTGTATCAATGAAAAACAACTAAAAGTGACCTATAATTCTACACAAATGGTATGGATTATGTGGAGATAAAAAATTTGACCACATTTTCCTACCTTCCCATATTTATGACACAAAACAGACCCATCCTCTAAAGTTGAAGATAAAAATGAATAAAAAGGATGGTCTGAGATACATCTCCCCTCATTTCCATATCATCTTACTTCCACTTATTTTTAGAAAAACTTCCACTACCTTGACTCAATTTTGAAACAGTTCCAGAGAAACTAGAATTTATAAGAGTTTAATTTCTACCATCAAAATGCAATCAACCACCTCAACATATGACCTTTAAAGGAACAAGAAGTCTTGAGATCATATTTCCATATGCAAAACCATTTCAAACCATGGATTTTTTAGCTGCTCATTGGAAACCACTTCAGGTGAGAACCGAACTAACTCAATGAAACTGTTGGCATACTCCAATATGGTCTGATCTCCCTGGTGGAGATCTATAAACTATTGGGTCTTAGAGAAGTCCAAGATATATGGGAAATAATAGTCATTAAATATGACCTTGAAATCCTTCCAAACCCTCTACTCATGCTTCCCAGCTTTAACAAACGAGTCCAACCACCTTTGACTAGGACCTCAAAATAAGAACAAAGCACACTTTACCCTAAAAGCCTCAGGAGTGTCATGAATCCCAAACATCCCCTCGATATTATCAGTCCAATCCTCTATCTCTTGAGGATCTATCCTACCCTGGAAATTTGGAGGCTTGTTCTTGCGGAATGTCATGACCCGTCCCCCAGGGCCCATGCTGTGACTACCCCATGTCCACCTTCCATAGGCCAGGGGCTGGCGACTATCATCAGAAAGGCATATCCATTTAAATAGGAAGACATTGCCTTTAAACCTATAAACACACAGTCTAGGAACACAACAAGAAGAAACCATGAAGTAAACTGCTATATTAAAAAGTGTGCTGAAAGTAAAGGAGATGGAATACAAGCCCAACTAAAAAGCACATGTTCAACTGGAAAGAGAAAATAGCTCATGGATCGTCCACTAAGGATCCTACCTGAAGGGTAGGTATGTCTCACAATCAGTAGTCACTGTGGCACGTCACGTCCAATGGTCCAACTTTGAGCATCGTCTAGTCCTAGCTCCCTCAGCTTCGATCAATGCTATTCGTCATCTACATAATACACAGTAAGGTACGGGCGTAGCCCATGAAGGGGTGAGTATAACAATACTCAGTTGGGACCCCAAGACCCTTGAAGGTCTCCTAGAGTTCTACAAAAGAAAACCCACAAGAAAGACCTCAATCACAATCACAAAACAGTCATCAAATCTACTTAGGTATATTCCCATACATATACCTAAGTTATCAAAATATAGTCATCTCATTCTTGAGGAAACATAAGGATCAAACTTTTAAGCCATTTTCACAACTAATCCATGAGGGGAGAATAACAAAAAGGTAACACCATGAAGGTAACACCATGAAGGTAACACCATGAAGGTAAAAGTACCACAAAGGTAAAACCATGAAGGTAACACCACAAAGGTAAAATTACCACAAAGGAAAAGACTCAGCTCACACCAAGTATAACTTAAGTATATAAGTACAGATGATTAGATGTATCACTATATCATCTTATTCTATTGAGAGGCTCTGCTGCTGACCTACATAGGATTGGTAGATGCTAACCCACATAGGATCAGTGAGCACTAACCCACATAGGATCACTGAGCACTGAACCACATAGGATCGATAGATCCTGACCCACATAGGATCAATAGATTCTAACCCACATAGGATCGATGTTCTTTCTTCACATTATATCCAACCACTAGATTCCCGCACTAAGAACGCTTGACACCGAGAGGATCCGCTCCTCAAGCTATCAGTTGTACCTCAACCGCCATGAAGTTACACAAAAAATTATCCCAAGGACCTCCATGTCGTAAGGGTTCTAACACGACATATGGCGCGTCAATCAGATGCCCGATCATTGATTATAAGCATTTTAGTACTGAGGGCCCGGTTGGATTCAGGTTAGATCCAACCCGGCCTTATTCTGACTTTCTCTAAAGTTCAATTGAAGTATACCAAAAGTTCTATATCACTCCAAGGATCCTAGTGCCACAGATGGTTCATCAAATAGACGTCTGGTTCACAAGTTATGTCCCTTTAAGAGAAACAGGGCCAGGTTGGGTCAGAATCTGGTCCGACCCTGTTGGACCAAACTGGGTCGACTTGGTCTGGGCCGACCCGACATGGTTCGGGTCGACCTGATCCGGTCCAGGTCTGACCCAGCAAGGTTGGTCCGTGGTGGGCTTGGCCTGCAGGGCTGCAGTGTAGCGACTCGAGTTTTTTCCTTGATAGACTTTGGAATATTTCTATGAATAATTCCAGAGCTAGGTGCGAAGACGGCATGCGATTTTGAGGCCCGGTGTGCCCGAAATTAATTTTATAAAAATATTATGTATTTTTATACTATGCACGTGGTGGGGGTGTGATATCTCCTAAAAGGTTGCTCAGAACGAGAATCTAAGGGCACAGTTGCATCCGGAACGTGCCGTTTACCCAAGGCGGGGTGTAAAATTTGTGGGCATGGGCCTGCAGTTTGAAATACCACTAGGGGCATTTTCGTAAATAAATGGAAAAGCTTATTTATGAGCATCAGCTCGAATAACTTATGAACGGAGTCTTGGATCACAAATCAGATTTCGCCGTTGCGTTCAGAACGAAAGGTTTACCCTAGGGGAAACCTAATTTCCTCCACGCCGGGAAGTCTAGTCAGGGGTGTTTGTGTTAAATGTGGTTTTTAAATAAAAAAAGAAAACCCAATCACTTCCCTCCCTCACCTCCTACATGCAGCGACAGAACCCCACCCCACCTCCTTCGTTCTTCATCGATTTTCACCCTGATCGTCCATTTTCTGCGCCGATCATCAGCGGATCGAGCTTCAAGGCGTCGCCAGCATCGTTCTGCACCCGAAGCTTCGTCGTTTCGCCTGCGAGTTAGGCAGTTTGAGTTTTAAAATCCTGGATTCCGTTTTTGTGTTGTTTTTCTTCAATTTTTTTTAAGGGTTGTGTAGTTCGGGTCCCAAGCTTTTCGAAACATTTTTCGGATCTAAATTTGGAGCACCGGGGTGCTCCCGGTGGCTCCCAGAAGTTTTCCGGTGACGAGGTGCGGCAACCATGGCGGAATCTGGCGGCGGCACGACAGAATCCGGCGGCAGTGCGGTGGAGTCCAGCGGCGGCGCTGTGGTTTCCGGCGAGGCAGGCAGTGGTCCGGCCAGGTTTTTATGGAGGTTCTTTAAACCCCTGTAACTCGCAAACCGGGAGTCTGATTTGAGAGCCGTTTGTGGCGACACAAATCTAGCATCAAGTCAAACCTTTCGGTGTGGGTTCCAAAATTTTAAGGTTCAGGATTGTGGCCCGGGAGCTTGAAACGTCGAATAAAATAATAATATTTTATTATTTTACGACTTCGGGCCGTTGTAACTTCTACCCGGAGCGTCTGATTGACGTGTTGTCAGTGGCGTTGAGACCCTGATGATACGACAGACTTTTTGAGATGGTTTCCGAGTGTTGGGACCAAGAACGAGGTGCGGGCCCTACGAGGCCGGGTTTTGGGTTTTGCGGAGAAATGCAACTTTTCCGATGGGTGTCCATTTTGGACGAGCGAGTAATCGATCCTGAGTGTTTTTCCGAGAGGATCGCAACGGTGTGATCCGTTCGATGTGTTTCAAGATCGATGAGTGGGCCCCACCCGAGCTGGCTTCAGTGAATAGTTCCTTTTTCACCGGGTGTCTGTTTCAGACGAACGAGTAGTGGATCTCGTGTGTTTTTCCGAGGGGATCTCCATGGTATGATCCGCTTGATGGGTTTTGGAATCGTTGTGTGGGACCCGCATGGGCTAGCTATAGCGAATAGTTCATTTTTCACCGGTGCTCTGTTTCGGGCGAGTGATCAGCCTATCCCGTGTGTTTCTTCGCATAGATCACGATGGTGGCGTCAGTATCGGCCTTGGAGGTGCGTGGTGTGGCATTGTGGCGGGTCACTTGGGTTAGCAACGTTTGGAACAGTAGTGGTTGAGGGTACTCCCTTGGTTCGTTCCTATGAGGGTTCGCGCGACATCACATCCTTACTATAGGCTTGTGATCCCCTCGATGGGATGTGTAATATGTTAGAGTTGTGGCATCCCTCTAGTGGGCCCGGAGTGGGATCCTCTAGCATAGTTATCCTAGATCGCGTTCTTGGTATCGCTGTGACCGCTTATCCTCGGCGACGATCCCCCATCTAGCAGGTTAACCCTGTAGGGTTTGTGGCATCATCGGGCATATGATCCCCTATGCAGCGATCCTTGCTTAGTAAGGTTGTGGCATCATCGGGTATACGATCCCCTACTCAGAATGAGTATTATAGTAGGGTTGCGGTATCGTTGGTTATACGATCCCTTACTTAGCGCGTGGTGTCGGTAGGGTTGCGACATCATCAGTTCGATCCCCTACTGCGCGAGATGTACCAGATATGGTTCTGGTATCGTCGTGACAACCTTTACACGGGTGGAAATCCTCTATCTGAGTGACGTTTTCCTGTCGAGTTCCAGATCGGGTTGTGGTATCCCCCAGCGGATCCTGCGAGTGATCCCCTATCTTTGAGATCTACGAATGCTAGATCGGGTTGTGGTATCTCCCAGCGGACCCTGGGAGTGATCCTCTATTTGTGAGATCTTAGTATACCAGTGTGAGTTCTGATATCCCCTAGTGCACCCTAGGAGAGATCCCCTATCCGAGGAGTTTGGTGTTTATGTCGTTTCATCATGGTTACCTCAGTGACGATACTCGACGAGCGTGATCTCTTGAGCGAGCGTCTGAGATTTTTGTGTGAAACCCGATGGAGTGTATCCCTTGGGAGAGTGTCATCTGGAATGACAGAGATTGTGGAGTGTGCTCTCCTAGTTGTGGATAGTTGATGGTGATGAGGTCGGTACCTCTTGTGGCTTGGTGCATGAGCTGAGTATATCATGATTGATCATGGTGTATGTATGGGCATACACCTGAGCTGAGCTGACTAGTTGTGTTTAGCCGAGGATGGTCACGAGATGAAGTTTCTCTCTCGTCTGGGTTCCCTCTAGCTGGGATGAGCGGACTGTTGCCTTCAGTTGCTCTCTTTTGTTTTGGGTTTTTGGGGTGCCTACTGAGTATGTTTATACTCACCCCTGCACGGGCTTTGTCCACACATGCTTGTGTCTTGTGCAGACCACAGGACTTTCGACGGAGTCCTAGGAGGACCTGGAGCAGGCGGAGCTGAGTGAGCAGGTTTGAACAGGGTCTTACCTGAGCTGTGCCGAGGATCTTTCTAGTGGTTCTTTTGGTATTGTTTTCCTCCTTCTGAGTAGGTTGGATGCTTTGTAGTTTTCTTTTGATGGGACCTGCTTTGCCCTTTTTTACTTCTGCTGTACTCTGGTTGTGGGATAGTTGTATGCATGCATTTACTTTTCAGTTTTATATATCTCTGAACTGTTGTATGGAGGTGTATGCTAGTGTGTGTGTACAGGTACCTTAGGCTAATGCCTCCCATGTGTGTGATAGCCTACTCGGCACTAGACACCAGCCCCTGGCCTATTGGAGGTGGGCTTGGGGAGTCACGGCTCGAGCCCCGTTGGGTCGGGTCATGACAGAGTGGTATCAGAAGAGGTTTTACTTTTGGGATCTTAGAGCATAGCTAGTCTAGCTATGAGTTTGGTTTGGGTTGAATAGCTGTAGTGTTAGGATGTTTCAAGTTCGGATTTCAGGCCAGGGACTCTAGTGTTGATACGGTGGCCGATGTATCCATACACCGGGACTCTGATAACCTGCCTTTCGACTCGGGACATCTGTACACTGGTCGCGGGGGAAAAAAGGTACATGCATCATATAAGACCGGTTTTTGGGTTTTTCGTTGTCCTTCTTGAGTCATCTCACCAGATATACTCTTGGACTGTGGTTTTTCTTGAATATATTTCAGGATGCCTCCATGACGATAGTCAGTGAGGGTTCCGCAGTAGGATTATGGTGACGATCCGCCCCATGTGGAGGCTGTGGACCAGGGCACAGGTTCTAAGGCTGGACCTCCAGGTGGTCCGCCAGTTAAGACACCACCTGTCGAGCAGCTAGTTGTGCTAGTAGTGCCGGACGAGGTTGTGCGTAGGCTGAGTGTGCTGCGCGAGTTCCAGAGGCAGCGACCAATGAGGTTACGGGGTGATCCAAACCCCCAGGCAGCTGATGACTGGCTCGAGGAAGTCACCCAAGTTTTCCACCTGGTGAGGACACCTCCAGATCAGATGGTGGTCCTAATGGAGATCCTTATGCATGGTTCAGCTGGGTGATGGTGGATCCTAGTGACACAGTCCCACGACGAGGAGACGATCACGTGGGATGATTTTGAGTGGATCTTCAGGGAAGAGTTCTATCCCGTGATGCTGAGGTCAGTGAGGATCCAGGAGATTCTGCAGCTTCGGCAGGAGAGCATGACTGTGTTGGAGTACTCAGCGAGGTTTACTGACCTACCGCGCTACTCTCTAGATATGGTTCGAGACCCGTTATTTAGGGCTCGGACCTTAGAGCAGGTCTTACGTAGGGACATCCGAGCAGGCATGGTTTCCTTGTGCCTGCCCCTCTATGCTGGAGTGATAGAGAGAGCATTGGTGGTGAAGAGATTTTTGGCTGAGCAGATTCCCTCTATTAGTGCTGGGCACATGAGACCAGAGACGTCGGCATCTGGTAGCCGATGACAGAAGCAGGGGACTGGACGTGATTGACGATTCAGGAGGATCTGAGGCCCAGGGCTCACAGGGATCACATGCCAGTTTTGGTCAGCCGCGGGAGAGGCATCGTTACGTTTGCGACGGTCAGGGACATCTTTCTAGAGATTTTCCGACTCATCGTGATGCTGAGAGGGAGCCAGTCAACAGACTGCCATAGCAGAGGCAGCGTCTCGAGCAAGAATGTCCACATGGCGGCGGATGTGGTGACAGATCAGGTGCAGCAGCGGGAGGTGGTAGGCAGTATCAGTTTCCACCACCACCACCCCCAGTTGGTCCACGCCAAGCTCAGGGAGCTGGTGGCCGAGGGTGAGGATAGCTGTATGCCCTAGAGGTCGTTGACCCAGAGGCTTCGTGGATGGATAGAGGTATGTCATGTGTTCTTTCTACTTTCTGCAGTAGTTTGTTAGACACTATTTAGTGGTACTCTTCCTCTCTTTTTCTTGCACGTGTTTTGTTCAGGGCATTTGTAAGACCCTGTGTGGGTGTAGTTCGACATGCTACGAATGCATGAGGAAGAGGGATCCTTCCCCCACTGAGACACGTTTTTGCGACGTGATTAAAACTGTGCGTGCAAGTCAGTGCCACCCAAAGCGGATAGTGTCGAGGTGTGGTGGATGAGTTCCTCTAACTTATGTGTTTGGGCATGGGTGTTTTTTTGGTGAACTCGCTGGTGTGAGAGACCTAGTTGAGAGTCCAATCGCTTTCTTTGAGTTTAGGGATTTTCGGGGATGAAAAGTTCTATGGGGGGAGGATGAAGAGACTTGGGTTTTGGCCATGTCAGAATTTGGAATATTTCTACGAATAATTCCAGAGCTAGGAGTGAAGACGACGTGCGATTCTGAGGCCCGGTGTGCTCGGAATTAATTTTATAAAAAGATTAAGTATTTTTATACTATGCATGTGGCGGGGGTGTGATATCTCCTAAACGGTAGCTTAGAATGAGAATCTGAGGGCACTATTGTGTCTAGAACGTGCCGTTTATCCTAGGCGATGTGTAAACTTTGCGGGCGCGGGCCTGCGGCAAGAAACGCCACTAGGGGAATTTTCGTTAATAAATGGAAAAGTTTATTTACGAGCGTCGGCTCGAATAAATTCTGAACAGAGTCTTGGATCGCAAATCTGAGTCCGCCGTTGCATTCAGAACTGCGTGTTTACCCTAGGGGTGACCTAATTTCCTCTACGTCGGGAGGTCTGGTTGGGGGTGTTTGTGTTAAATGAGGTTTTTAAATAAAAAAAAGAAAACCCAATCACTCTCCTCTCTCACCTTCTACGTGCAACGACGGAACCCCACCCCACCTCCTCCGTTCTTCGTCGATTTGCGCCCCGATCATCCATTTTCTACGCCGATCATCAGCGGAACGAGCTTCAGGGCATCGCCAGCATTGTTCTACACCCGAAGCTTCGGCGTTTCACCCGCGAGGTAGGCGGTTTGAGTTTGAAAATCCCGGATTCCTTTTTTGTGATGTTTTCATCAAATTTTCATAAGGGTTGTGTAGTTCGGGTCCAGAGCTTTCTGAAACATTTTTTGGATCTGAATTTGGAGCACCGGGGTGCTCCCTGTGGCTCCCGGAAGTTTTCAGGAAAAAACCCGAGTTTCCGGTGACTAGGGGCGGTGGCCATGGCGGAATCCGGCATCGGCACGACGGAATCCGGTGGCGGCGCGGTGGTTTCCGATGAGGCTGGCGGTGGTCCGGCCAAGTTTTTCTGGGGGTTCTTTAAACCCCTGTAACTCCCAAACCGGGAGTCTGATTTGAGAGCCGTGTCAGCGACACGAAGCTAGAGTCAAGGAGAACCTTTAGGTGTGGGTTCGGGAATTTTAAGGTTCGGGATCGTGGCCCGGGAGCTTGAAACGTCGAATAAAATAATAATATTTTATTATTTTATAACTTCGGGCCGTTATAACTTCTACCCGGAGCATCCGATTGACGTGCCGTCAGTGGCGTTGAGACCCTGATGGTACGAAAAACTTTTTGAGATGGTTTCCGGGTGTTGGGACTGAGAACGGGGTGCGGGCCCCATGAGGCCGAGTTTTGGCGTTTGCGGAGAAACACAACTTTTCCGCTGGGTGTCCGTTTTGGACGAGCGAGTAATTGATCCTGAGTGTTTTTCCGAGAGGATCACAATGGTGAAATCCGTTCAATGTGTTTCAGGATCGAGGTATGGGCCCCACCTGAGTTGGCTTCGGTGAATAGTGCTTTTTTCACCGGGTTTCTGTTTCGGACGAATGAGTAGTGGATCTCGTGTGTTTTTCTGAGGAGATCGCCGTGGTATGATCTACTTGATGGGTTTTGGAATCGTTGTGTGGACCCCGCATGGGCTAGCTATAGTGAATAGTTCCTTTTTCACCAGTGCTTTGTTTTGGGCGAGTTATCAGCCTATCTCGCGTGTTTTTCCGCATAGATTGCGATGGTAGACTCAGTATCTACCATGGAGGTGCGCAATGTGGCATTGTGGTGGGTCACTCAGGTTAGCGACGTTTGGACCAACAGTGGTTGAGGGTAATCCCTTGGTTCATTCCTACAAGAGTTTTCGCGGCATCACAACCTTACTATAGGCTTGTGATCCCCTCGATGGGATGTGTAATCTGTTAGAGTTATGGCATCCCTCTAGTGGGCTCGGAGCAGGATCCTCTAGCATAGTTAACCCCAGATCAGGTTCTTGGTATCACTGTGACCGCTTATCCTTGGGTGGCGATCCCCCATATAGCAGGTTAACCCCGTAGGGTTTGTGGCATCATCGGGAATATGATCCCCTACACAGTGATCCTTGCTTAGTAGGGTTGTGGAATCATCAGGTATACGATCCCCTAATCAACATGAGTATTATAGCTGGGTTGCGGTATCGTTGGTTATACGATCCCCTACTCAGCGCGTGGTGTCGGTAGGGTAGCATCATCATTAGTTCGATCCCCTACAGTGCGAGATGTACCAGATAGGGTTCTGGTATCGTCGTGACTACCTTTACACAGGTGATGATCCTCTATCTGAGTGACGTTTTCCTGTCGAGCTTTAAATCGGGTTGTGGTATCCCCCAGCGGATCCTAGGAGTGATCCCCTATCTGTGAGATCGAAGAATGCTAGATCGGGTTGTGGTATCCCCCAGCAGACCCTGGGAGTGATCCCCTATTTGTGAGATCTTCGTATACCGGTGTAGGTTCTAGTATCCCCTAGCGGACCCTAAGAGCGATCCCCTATCCGAGGAGTTTGGTGTTTATGTTGTTTCAGCGTGGTTACCTCATGGAAGGTACCTGACGAGCGTGATGTCTCGGGTGAGCGTCTGAGATGTTTATGTGAAACCTGATGGAGTGTATCTCTCGGGAGAGTGTCATCTGGAATGACATAGATCATGAAGTGTGCTCTCCTGGTTGTGGACAGTTGCTGGTGATGAGGTCGGTACCTCTTGTGGCTTGGTGCGTGAGCTGAGTATATCTGGATTGTTCATGGTGTATGTATGGGTATACACTTGAGCTGAGCTGACTAGTTGTGTTTAGTCAAGGATGGTCACAAGATGGAGTTTCTCTCTCGTCTGGGTTCCCTCTGGTTGGGATGAGCAGACTGTTGCCTTTAATTTCTCTCTTTTGTTTTGGGTTTTTGGGGTGCCTACTGAGTATGTTTATACTCACTCATGCACGGGGTTTTCCCACACATGTTTGTGTCTTGTGCAGACCACATGGCTTTTGACGGAGTCCTAGGAGGACCCTGAGCAGGCGGAGCTGAGTGAGCGGGTTTGACCGGGGTCTTACCAGAGCTGTGCCGAGGAGCTTTCTGGTGGTACTTTTGGCAGAGTTTTCCTCCTTCTGTACAGGTTGGACGCTTTGTAGTTTTCTTTTGGTGGGCCATGCTTTTCCATTTTGTACTTCTACTGTACTCTAGTTGTGGGATAGTTGTATGCATGCATTTACTTTTCAGTTTTATATATCTCTACACTGTTTCATGGAGGTGTATGTGGGTGTGTGTGTACAGGTACCTTAGGCTAATACCTCCCATGTGTGTGATATCCTACTCGGCGCTAGACGCCAGACCCTGGCCTATTGGAGGTGGGATTGGGGAGTCGTGGCTCGAGCCCCGTTGGGTCGGTTCATGACATGAAGATTGGCTCACCTAGGATGGCACGACCCGACCTGCGGAGGGGTGCAACCCGCTGAGTTCACGCGGCCCGACCCATGGAGGGCGCGACCCGATGGGCTTGCATGGCCCAGCCCATAGAGGACGTCATGCAGTGTGGCCTATGGAGGGCATGGTCCACTAGGCTCGCGTGGCCTGACCCATGGAGGGGCGCGACCCACTGGTTGGGGCCCGCCCTAGCTGGCGCAAGGGGTTACCCTTCCCCCTTTCTCCTGAACAACTTAGCCGTTCGGGTAATGGAGCGGAAACGTCATGTGGCATTTCTTTGTCACCGCAGGACCCATAGGGGCATGTACCTCCTCCTCTGCTGTGACTTTCAGCTGTATCCATCTCTAGCAGCGCGTGACGGTGCGCTGCTCCGCCTCTGCGGTCGGACGGTGCCGACCTCCCTTCTCGATCACCATGGCTGAAAATAGTGGCCTTATCCTCTAGTGGTGTGTGACGGAACACCACACCACTTCCGGGGCCGGCTGGTGCCGACCGCTCTGCTGACTGTCATGGCCTAGTGTCACGACCTCCTCCTGCTGCACGCGAAGACACACCACCTCCATTGTGGCAGATTGGTTCTGACCACCGCCATCGCCTGCCGGCGCAGGTCGCCCGTGCCGCCGCACTGGTGCTGCGCCGCTGGTCTTCCACGGGCTACCGGGTGAGCTCCGGTGACCCGTTTTCCATATGAAGGTATCAACGGCCTCCCCGAGATGCCATCTTTGACACTTGAACCTCTATTCCAAGTTCCGTCCAATCCCAAATAAAAAGTCCACGAAGAATGCATAGATCAACAAAAGTAGAAGAGGGTCTGGGCGTTGTTCTTTTGGCCCATACCCTCCGTGTTAGCTTGATAACATGAGGTAGGAAATGAGATTCAAGAACTCGTTTAAAACTAAACCAAATAAAAGACCTACGTCAAGATCATTGGAGAACGTCCGTGTTTGAGGAAGAGTCAGTGTTCGGCGTTCCCGAAACTAGCCTCCAACAATGCCACTCAATCATCATTATTTGGTTCGTGATTCGGTAGAACTTGTCACCGCTCACCAGAACATGTCTCATCCTATAAGTGTTTGGTGTCGTGGTACTTTTCCAAAGATTCATCACTTGGTGAAGTCGTGCCAACACTCCACCACAAGCTCCATATAAATAGGAGAGGGGAGGGTGAGTAACACACGTAGAATTAATGAGGTTCAATTAATTAAGGAACCTTATTAATTCTAATGGTGGAGTTACAATAATAAAGGGGACTCAAACCATTTAATTTCTTGACATTTCATTGGTCCCGCCACCACCGCTCATAAACTGGAGAAAAAGAAAAGAAATAAAACAATATAACATGTTATTTTATTAATCTTTCAAAAGTCCACAAAATTAACATTTTCACCCAACTTACTATGGTCAAATTGAATCCTCTATTAAGAGAATCCTGGCGTTGCGAGTTCAATGATGCCCTCAGATTTCAATTCTGAGCACCGGTTCAAAAGATAGAAAATGCCGCCCGCGCATTTACTGAATGTACCTTAAAAAAAGTTCAGAAATTCATTCTGGGCACACCAGGCCTCAGAATCAGGCCCCTTCAATTTTCACAAACTCGTAATAATTGCGTATATTTAAAAAAAATTACATTGAAAATAGAGGTCTTTACATTCTCCCCACCTTAGGGATTTTCATCCTCGAAAGCCACAACATAGACTAAGAAAATAAATGGGGGTACTGAGCACGAATCTGAGCCTCCCGCTCTTATGCGCTCTCATAGAGGTTCCCGTGCTTCCAATGAACGTGAACCAGAGGTATCAATCATCCATGAAGGACCTGCTCCTATTGATCCTCAATCTCTATGGAAACCTCCATAAACGTCGCTCCATCATCAATGTCCAGCTCACCCGAGTCAATAACGTGTGATGGATTATGCATTTACTTCCTCAGTTGTGACACATGAAAGAAGTCATGTACCCGATGCATCTGTGGGGGAAGAGCTAGGCAATACGCTACCTCACCATATCTACTGTGAACCTGAAAGGGTCTGATGAACCTAAGAGATAGCTTGTCGCCCCGACCAAATCTCCACAAACTTCTCCGAGGTGAAACCCGTAAAAAGGCATAGTATCCCTCATCGAACTCCAAAGGTCTCTGTCTCCTATCATCATAAGACTTATTCCTACTATGTGCTATCTTCATCCACTCCTGGATGATTTGCACCTTCTCAGTGGTAGCCCGTACCAACTCTGGACCCATAAGTGCCGACTCCCCTGGGTCTGTCCAGTATAGAGGTGATCTGCAAGGTCAACTGTACAAGGCCTCAATTGGTTCCATAACGATGGTGGAGTGATAGTTGTTGTTATATGTGAACTCCACCAAGGGAAAGTGATCCTCCCAGCTGCGTCCAAAAACTAGAATGCAAGTACAAAGCATATACTCCAGTGTCTGAATGGTCTGCTCCGTCTGACCATACGTCTGATGATGAAAGGTAGTTCTCAAACACAGCTGAGTCCCGAATGACTACTATAACCCCTTCAACAATTGGGAAGTAAAATGTGCATCACGGTCAGAGACGATCATCGATGGAACCCCACAGAGTCGTACAATCTCTTGAAAGTAGAGGCATCCCAATCCCTCTACTGATCCCTACTCTCAGATGGGTAGGAAGTGATCAGACTTGGTGAGTCAGTCAACTATTACCCAGATGAAATCATGTCCCCTAGACGTATGTGGAAGCCCTGTCACAAATTCCATGGAGATACTATCTTAATTCCACTCTGAAACCTATAGTAGTAGTGCTAAGCCTGTTGAAACCCGATGCTCGGCATTCACTTGCTGACAAGTGAGGCATCATGAAATAAAATCAACCACTGCTTTCTTCATCTCTGGACACCAGTGCTAATGCCGAAGGTCCTGGTACATATTCTCCACACCAGGATGTACCACCAGAGAGGATTTATGGAACTTCCTTAATACCACCTACCATAGCACCAGTAGTACCATGGTGCGTCCTCTATAGAGGATGATGTGATCCCCACCTTCAGAAAATCCATCAGGTGCCTATCCTGAGGATATCTGGGAACATTGAGTCTCATAGTCAATGTACCCAAGCTGTGCCTCCCAAACTTTCTAAAGAAGTGGGGGAGTGACAGTCATAGACTGGAGATAAGCTACTCCTTCTCTATCCACAAAGGATATCTACAACGCGGCTAGATACTATGTTGCCTCACTCAACATCTGTAAAACAGACCTCTTGCTTAGTGCATCGACCACTAATTTCCCCCACCTAGGAGTGTAGACTATCTCTAAGTCATAGTCCTAGTGGAACTCTAGCCATTGCCGTTGTCTCAGGTTCATGCCCTTATATGAAAATATATACCTGAGACTCTTTTGATCAGAGTAAACAGTAAACCATTCACCCATCAAGTAGTGTCACCACATCTTTAAGGTGAAGAATAATACTGCTAGATACAATTAATGAGCAGCGTAGTTCTTCTCATGTTGTCTCAGATGTCATGAACCATAAGAGATCACTACTCTCTCCTGCATCAGGACACATCTAAGTCTGGTCCCTAATGCGTCACAGTAGACTACATACCCAATTCCTTCTTCCGGTAGCCTCAAGATGGGGGCACTCTTCATTCTCTGCCTCAGCTATTGAAAACTCTTCTGACATCTCTCTGTCCCTACGAAGTTCTGCCCCTTCTTCATTAGCACTGAAAAGGGTGTTGCAAACCTGGAAAATTCAGGTATGAATCTATGGTAGTACCCAGCCAACCCTAGGAAGCTCTACACCTTGGTTACACTCCTGGGTGGCTTCCAAGCAAGAACAACCTCTATCTTCACTGGATCCACTACAACTCTAGCCTCCAATATAACATGTCCTAGATAGTAGACCTCCCATATCCAGAACTGGCACTTCGAGAGATCACCATAAAGCTGGTGCTCTCAGAGCGCATCTAGAACTATCTGTAGATGATAGGCATGCTCCTCCTCCGATGTTGAATATATCAAGATGTCATCAATGAAGACCACCACGAAGTGATCGAGGTATGGATGAAAGATCCTACTCATGAGTCCCATGAACACTTCTAGGGTTTTGGTCACACTGAAAGTCATAACCAAGAACTCATAGTGGCCATACCGACATTTGAAGCCCGTCTTCTTCACATCCTCATATCGTACCCTGAGTTGATGATAGCCTGATCTAAGGTTTATCTTCAAAAACCAACGATCTCCCTTTAGCTGATCGAAAAGATCATCAATCCTCGAAAGTGGATACTTTTTCTTCATAGTCACCTGGTTGAGGCCCCGATAGTCTACACAGAGTCTCAAAATCCCATCTACCTTCTTGGTAATCAAAATCGGGACTGCCCATGGAGAAAAATCAGTCTTAATGAACCCCTTCTTCTACAAGTCCTCCAACTATACCTGTAACTCACGAAGCTCCATGGGAGCCATCCGATATGCTGGTGTATATATCAGTGCCGTTCCAGGGTAGAGGTCAATGTAAAAGTCCACCTCTCTACAAGGAGGTAGTCCTAGAACATCCTCATGAAAGACATCAGCACACTGGTCCACCACTATAGGATAACTCAGACTCTCAACATCAACTGCTCTGAGGGTAAGGCTAGCCAACTGATGAGTGATCGGATGCACCCTTCTTAGGGTAAGTCCATTGTGTGCTACAAAGGTTTCCCTCTCACTGGTGAAGGAAAACCTAGTCCCATCCTCACGGACACACCACAATTTGTGCCCAATGCATTCAATCTGAGCATGAACTGTAGATAACTAGTCCATACCCAATATGACGTCGTAAGGCCTCGCCGCCGCTAATAGAAGATACCAACTGAAGATCTCACCTCTTAGAGTAATCTCACAATACCGAAACCACTTTGTAATCATCAAATCCTCTCATATATGAGTCTCTATATGTAAGGATCAAGCCAATAGCTCCACCAGAATCTCTGAGATCTGAACGAGGGTCGTGGTAATAAAAGAGTGAATAAAACCTATGTCTATAAGTACTACCACTAAGGTGAAGTAGATAAATATCATACCTCAAATCATCTCCAGAGCGTCTTGGTCGTAGGCCTCAACTGCCTGGAGCAGAGCTCGTCCCTGTCCTCCTGGTCCCTGTGGTCAGGGTGGACCACCTGGAGGTGGTGGAGGTAGAACCTATAATTGCCACCCACTACCTACTGCACGACCATCTCCTCTGCTACGTCCGTCTACTACATGTGGACATCCCCAATAAAATCTCTACCTCTTCCTCGGTAGTCCCTCGACTGTCTGTTGGTCATCCGCATAGTGGGTCGGGCAGTCATGATCCATGTGACCCTGCCCATCACATGAGTATCACTGCCTAATTATTATCTGTCCTCCTCTATCCCATGAGCCCCACACCACCAACCTTGTGTCCTGAGGTCATCCACCAGAAGTTATGGCCTACTTGGGCCACTACGTCATCTGTTTATTGCCTGTTGTGATGAATCTTCTACTTGACGTCTGGGGGGTGACTCTCACTATCAGTTCCGGCTCAACTAGGAATCTATCCACAAAAAGTGCTTGCTCTAGCACCCCATCATGCATCAAAATGCTAAGAAATATCATCGATGCTCTGATCTCTGGTTGGAGACCCTGCTCAAAGGCCCGAGCCCTGAAGAAAGGGTCTCGTACCATGTTGGTGGACTAGTGGGAGAGATTAGTGAACCTCACCGATTATTGGTCCACGGTCATGCTACCCTGCTGTAAGTGCAGCAACTCCTGTATACGCATTGACCATAGAATTTCTAGGAGGAAATATTCCCTAAAAAGTCCCTCGAAGTCTGCCTAGGTTAGGGTCACCTCATCGTGTAACTGGAGTGTCAGACTCCACTATCTTTCAGCTACTCCCTGGAAGAGACTGGTAGCTAGGATCACCATCAGATCAGCTGGTGTCCCAACTAAATGAAAAGCTCTGGCCACAGCCTCCATCCAGTTCTCAGCCGACTGTATATCTATCTCACCTCGAAACCTCAGAGGCCTCTGATGTTGGAACTCGTGCAATACAATCAGTTGACATACAACTTCTTCTAGTGGGTCTGGTGGAAACAACTATTCAATGGGTAGTGGTGCTGATGGTACACCACCCGATGGTACTATCACCATAAGAGGGCCCTACAATGAAGCCTCATCACTCGGTGGGCTGTCATCATGTACTCTCTCGGGAATCCGGGCTGGCTGTCTATGTGGAGACATCCTGAAAGAAAACAGGTGCTCCATGGTCAATAAGTTATACCTGGTGAGCTGACTCAAAGAGATCATAAGAAAAACTTTTCAAAACACACATAATCCGTGTTTTCATGCACTGAGTCAGAAATTAGAATTCATGGTCCTGGTGAATGGATACATTGGAAATCACACCAACACTGGATTCTACAAACTGAAAACCACACTCATAATAGTTAACACTATTTCCACATTGAAAAGATCAGATTCTTAGTTCTTCGGTAGAACCGACTCATCTGATACCACTTTGTCATGACCCATCCCCCGGGGCTCGTTTCGTGACTACCCCAAGTCCGCCTTCCATAGGCTAGGGGCTGGAGACTAGCACCAGAAAGACATATCCCTTTAAATGGAAATGCATTAACTACTGGAAAATAGGTCTATACCCATGGTTTTGCAAAAAACCATGGGTATAGGGATAGTACGTGAACCTATACCCACAGTTCTCCAAAACCGTGGGTATAAGCCACCTATACCCACAGTTCAAAAAAAGTGTGGGTATAGGGTACTTTCCAAAGACCTATACCGACGGTTCTTCAAAACCGTGGGTATTAGGGGTTTTTTTGAAGACCTATTCCCACGGTTCTGGAGAACCGTGGGTATAGTTTATGGCGGGGAATGAAAATTAGGCGGGACATGAAAAAAATTTGGTGGGAATATATTTTTTCACGGTTTATTTTAATATATTTATATAAATATAAATTTAGATACACAGAATTTATTTAGCTCAGTTGGTCAATAGTGGAGGTGTGGCCCTTAAACTGGGGTTCGAATCCCACGGTATGCATTTTTGAATTTAAATACCAGATGTAGATTAAATTAATATATATAAGTTTATGTATAAATATGTATCAAAAATAATTCGCAGCCTGGTTGGTTACTTGGTGGCACGTGGAAGGGAAACACAGCGAGAGACGCGGGTTCGAGTCCCATGTCCTGGTTTTTTCTATTTTAAGTGGATTAAATTCATATATATACACTTATTTATGGAAATATAACAAACAAATTCATAGCCTGGTTGGTCCTTCGGTGGTGCACAGTTGTGAGGTGCTGCAGGAGTGTGGGTTTGAATCCCAGATCCTGCAATTTTTTTGAATTTAAATACCCCACAGTTTAAAAACCGTGGGGTCTGTTGTGTGCCACGTTGTACAACCATGGTGAACACTTTGACCCCCCCTATACCCATGGTTCTCCAAAACCATGGGTATAGGTTGAGACCCCTATACCGACACCGTTCCAGCCCACAGTTCCCAAAACCATGGGTATAGCCTATACCCACGGTTTTGGGGGCTATACCCATGGTTTTGAACCATGGGTATATGTTGTTTTTTCAGTAGTGATTGCCTTTAAACCTGCAAACACATAGTCTAAGAAAACAACAAGAAGCAACCACGAAGTAAACTACTATAGTAAAAAGTGTACTGAAAGTAAAGGGTCTGGAATACAAGACCAATTTAAAAGTAAAAGTACAACTAGAAAGAGAAAAAAACTCTTGGATCATCTATAGAGGATCCTACCTGAAGGGTAATTACAACTCATGATTAGTAGTCACTACGGCACGTCACATCCAATGGTCCACCTCTGAGAACCGTCCAGTCCTGGATCCCTCAGCTTTGATCAACGATGTACGTCGTCTGCACAAGACATATCAAGGTGCAGGCATAGCCCATACAAGGGGGAGTATAACAATACAAAGTAGGGACCTCAAGACCCCCAAAGGTCTCCCAGAGTTCCACAAAGGAAAAAAAACAAGAAAGACCTTAATCACAAGCATGAAGTAGTCATCTACTCTACTTAGGTATATGCCCATAAATATACCTAAGTTATCAAAATATAATTGTTTCATTCTTGAGGAAACAAAAGGCTCCAAATTTTGAGCTATTTGCAAAACTAATCCATGAGGGAAGAATACCACAAAGGTAACACCACGAAGGTAACACCAAGAAGGTAAACGTACCACAAAGGAAAAGAATTAGCTCACACCAGGTATAACTTAAGTACAAAAGTACATATTATTAGATGTATTGATCGATTATCTAATTATATTGAGAGGCTCTACTGTTGACCCACACAGGATCAATAGATGCTAACCCACATAAGATCGGTGAGTGCTGACCCACTCAGGATCACTGAGCGCTAACCCACATAGGATCGATAGATGATGACTCTCATTGGATCGATAGATGCTGACCCACATAGGATCAGTGTTCTTTCTTCACATTACAGCCAACCACTAGATTCCCGCACTAAGCATGCTTGACTCTAGAAGGATCCACTCCTCAATCTATCAGTCATACTTCAACCACCATAAAGTCCCACAAAGAAGTATTCCAAGGACCTACATGTCGTAAGGGTTCTAACGTGATAGATGGCGCGTCAATCGGATGCCTGGTCTGTGACTTATAATCATTTTAATACCAAGGGCTCAGTTGGATTCGGGTTTGATCTAACCCAGCTGTACTCAAACTTTCTCCAAAGTTCAAGTGAAGTATACAAAATGTTCCATCTCGCTACAAGGATCCCAGCACCGCAAATGGTTCATTACACAGACATACGGTTCACAAGTTATGGACCTTTAAGTGAAACTGGGCCTGGGCCTGGTGGGGTCTGGGCTGACCCGATAAGGTTCGGGTCAACCCGACCCAGTCCGGGTTTGATCCGGTAGGGCTGGGCTATGGCGGGTTCGGCCCGTTGGGCCATGGATCAGGCTTCCTGGTCGGCGCGGTTGCTAGGCAGACACGACCAGACCCCGAAGGGGCAAGACCCACAAAGTTCGCGTGGCCCAGCCCGTGGTGGGCACGACCCGGCCTGCGGAGGGTGCGGCCCGCTGGGATCGAACGGCCTGGCCCGCGGAGGGTGCGACCCGTTGGGATCGCACGGCCCGGCCTGCGGAGGGGGTATGACCTGCTGGCTAGGGCCCTCCCTAGCTGGTGCGAGGGGGGGGGGGGGGGTAACAATTCCCCCCTTTCTCCCAAACAGCTAAGCCATTTGCATAAAGGAGCAGCAGTGCCACGTGGCACCACAGGAATCGCAGGGGGCGGGTCCCTCCTCCTCCGCCGTAGCTTCAAGCCTCGACCATCTCTAGAGGCATGCAATGGAACGCCCCTCCACCTCTGCGGTCAGCCGGTGCCGACTGCCCTGCTCAACCATCGTGGCAGAAAACCATGGCCTTCTCCTCCAGTGGCAAGTGACAACGCACCACACCTCCTCTACAACTGGCCGGTGCCAGCCGTTATGCTAACCGCCATGAACTAGTTCCACGACCTCCTACAATGGTGTGTGATGGCATGCCACCTCCATCGCGGCCAGTCAGTTGCTGCCATCGCTATCTCCTGTCAGTGTGGGTCGCCGATGCCGCCACACCGATGCCACACTAACGGTCTTCCACAGGCCACCGGGTGAGCTCCAGTGACCCATTTTTTCATCCGAATGTATCAACAACCTCCCCGGGATTCCCTCTTTGCTGCTTGACCCTACTTTTTAGGTTCCTTCCAATCCCGAATAAAAAGTCCATGAAGAATGCATAGATCAACAAAGTAGTGAAGGGTCCGGCCCTTATTTGTTTGGCCTGTGCCATCCGCGTTAGCTTGATAACATGAGGGAAGAAATAAGATTAAAAAACTCTTTTAAAACTAAACCAAATAAAAAAACTCCCTCAAGAACATTGGATAACATCCATGTTTGAGGAAGAGTCGGTATTCATCATTCCCGCAACAAGCCTCCAACAACACCGCTCAATATTCGTTCTTCAGTTCATGATTCATTGGCGCTCATCACCGCTCGCCAGAACCGGTCTTGTCCTCCAAGTCATTGGCATCATGGTACTTTGACAGAGCTTTGTCTCTTGGTAAAGCCGTGCCAACACTCCACCCCGAGCTCTATATAAATAGAAGATGGGGAGGGTGAGTAACACACGTGGAATTAGTGGGATTTATTTAATTAAGGATCCTTCCTAATTACAATGGTGCAGTTACAAGAATAAAGGGGACTCAATCCATTTAATGGATTGACATGTCATTGGTCCCACCACTTACACTCATCCTCTAGAGAAAAAGAAAATAAATAAAATAAAATAACATGTTATTTTATTAATCTTTTAAAATTATGCAAAATTAACTTTTTTACCCAACCTACTACGGTCTAAGTGAAGCCTCCCTTAAAAAAATCCCTATATTGTGAGTTTAACAGTGCCCACAAATTTCAATTTTGAGCACCGGTTCAAAAGATAGAAAACACCTCCTGTGTGTTTACTGAACGTACCTTAAAAAATTTCAAAAAATCATTTTGGGCACACCGGGCCTCAGAATCACGCGCCATTAATTTTTGTAGAATCATAATAATTCCATATATTAAAAAATATTTATATGGAAAATCTGGGTCTTTACAAGGAACTATTGAAACTTATCCTTTCTAGGACCTAGTTCAGCTTCCCTAACCTGAGAAGGTATATGGACTAATCACTAAGCTAATGTATGGATATATTGAACTACTACTTCCACTAGTCTCTAAATAACTTGTGAGGGAGAAATATCTCCATTCTCTTACTACAGTATCATAGGAAGTCTCTAAGGATAAATTTTATTACAAAAACTAATAAATAGAATTAAATCATATATACACCGATCAGCGCAACATTATGAATATTTTCAACATAAAAAAATAAAAATACTTCCATGGATCAAAAAAACCATAGAAAACTAAATAAGAAGACAAAAAATTTCACCCTTTCTCGGTGTCCATGCACAGTTTGCAGCATGTACATCTCACTATGAGGAGATGTGAAACCACTTCTCAACAAATCATGGTGACCCAAAGAATTTCATGAGGTGTATAAGATAGACACCCACTTTTAACCCAAACCATAACCCCCAAAAGTTCCAACTCTTATATTTATAGACCCTCCCAAATAGCATGTCCCAATGAAAGGGAGAAAATGGGCTATGATAATTTTTTTTCAAGAACCTTCTTTGGATTCCATTCAAATATACACCAGAATTGGTCCGTGGTAAGACTTGAAGGGAATTCCCAATCCCCACGAGCTGGAAACTAGTGCTTCGGTACCATACTTCCACTTTTTTGAAAATATTTCAACCAAGGTAAACAACTATAAATAATTCCCAAGAAAAACGTATTACACGATAACCAATAATCACAAGAAAAATAAATTCAAATATCAAAAGATTATAATTTTATTAATTTAAATTATAAAAATACTAATATAATGATGGGAACTAACTACGAAACCCAACCTATATGTAGCAAGAGGGCCATCACCCCCATGCTACCTCCACCAACACCTGTAAGAAGTGGAACACTAATAACTAGATCCACCATCACCACCATAATACATATTTCATATACTTTAATCAAACATAACAAGATCAATATAAACCCAAGGGTGCATGTAGATTGTGATCTAATGCCCAGTTTGATATCACCCAAAGAGAATGACTCCATGCCAAAACATTAAAAGGAAAGTTACCATGGAAGTTTTTAAGAAGAGGGGGAGAATTTTTTTTAAAATAAATAATAACATGGGAAATTTTTTTAGGAGAATAATGATATTAAATTAAAATTAAAGAAAGGTCCATTGTATGCCTATGGAAAGGATGAAATCATAAGAGCACCGTGGGTAATCCCCAAAGTAAATAGCAAAAGTGGGACCATAGGAACATTGTATCTCTGTAAAACATGGTATAACAACCATAACCCATAGATTCCTCATCCATGAGAATCTAGATAGGAATCCATAAAAATTTAAAGTGGTCCCAAATCATCATCATTGTTTATCTAGTATTGTAGCATAAATCATACTAGAATGAACTAAGCCTCGACCATGCTGATCCAACTAGTGTACTATTCCTAGTCCACCCATTTAGTCACTTGGGATTCCCTTTTTGTTCTTAACTCCTCTTTTCAGATCACATAAACCACCTCATTCACATGTTAACACACAAAACCATATATTTACACATGAAAATTACTATTATCATACAAAAAACTACAAATAATATGAAATAATTATACAAGGGAAACCTTATTTTAAAAAACCCATCTCACATGAACACAAATCCATCATTTGAAATGCCTATGGAAGAAAACCAACTTCTTTTGGGAAAATCATCCTTCAACAACTTGTAGAACAAAACATCTTCAAAACACCATATTCACCACCCAAAATAATCCATAGAACACTTTTTGAAAACAATTAATGTACACAAAAAACATCTAATAATGATAAAGGATGGAATCACCATCCTCAGACATGGAAACTTCTGGAATTTGGTGGAAAACTACAACTTCACCAAAATAGGACCCTATAAAGGTAAGATCATACAAAAAAATCACAATTTATCTCAAAAATTCAATATTGAAATATTATTTGGTCATCCAATCCACTGGAGAATGAATAACCCAAAGGGGGAGGAAGGAAGAACTAATAATAAGGAATAAATGAGAGGAGAAGAGACTTACATGATAAATATTGGAATATCTGAGGCCAAATACACCCAAACATTGAATTTCAAGGGAGCAAAGAGGGAGGGTAGGTGGAGACTAGGTCTGGAAATACCGAGTGGGGGAGAAAAGGGAAGATTTAGGTTAAAATTGTGGGAGTTAAAACTGAAAATTCCACATTTTTGGGGACCTAGAAAGCTCAGATGGTTTATCCACACTATTTTCCAGACCATCCATGCCTGTGAATCCCTATCATTAAAAATAGAATCATGGTTTCATGATTTATTTGGGGAGGATGTATGTCGTGTGGTTGAACATGGGACCTAGAAAAAACCAATGATTTGGGTGCATGGTTAGACGAACTCCTATGCGGCTTGGAAAATACTATTATTTAGGGAACACTTTCTCTCCTGGGATAGTTCATGTTTTCTATTGACTATACTCCAATTGTGTGCTACCTTCTCTTAGGTGAAAAAATTCTAGTTTTTCAAAAAAAAACTCCAAGTAAATATAAGGAACAAAAATAATAACAAAATAAAAATGAAAAGTATCTCAAAATCAAATCATGGATGTGATAGTTCCCTACTAGTGCCCACTACCTTCCCTTTCATGGTTTCATGGAGGTGCTGCACAATTTCTACTAATCATTATCAAATAGTGTGCCTCCAAAAAGTATCCAAATCATTAAAAACTTCTATGAACATCAAAAAACATAACACGATCATTATTTATACATAAAAAGATTAAATAAAGGATCATGTACCTGAAATAATGGGTGTTACAAATATAAATGAAATAAATTATAGTCTATGTTGAGTTAATTTTAATAAACCCTTTAGAAATAATAAGTGTTCTATTTATCCCATATATAAATTACTTTATTCAAAATGATCATCCAAATTTTCCAGTTCTTATTAATAAGTGTGCCCTTAGAATACATTTTGTATGTCTTGGTTGAAATGGAAAAGCCTATAATCTTGGTAATCAGATCCATATGTCATCTTTGGTATAAAAAATGCAAGGAAACACTATAAGGTATGACACTAGGAGAATAAAGTTGGATGAATTCATATGATCGATATAGATATGAGATATTAGCATAATTATCCAAGATTCATATTCAATGTGATTATTATAATTGCTGACATATAGAGCTACGTGGTGAGAGGAATCCAAAATTAGAATAATTACATACCGTGAAGTTATTTTTAGGTGTGATAATATTTTTTATCAATGAATCATGTTAATATGTATGTTTTCAATAAGTATTGAGCAATGGGGTATAGAATTTGTATCTAACCATGGTAGACTAAAATAATATGATACCCATGAATTATGGGTAAATAATATTTTTAGGAAACCCTTCCATATTCAAAGGAAGTTTCATATTTTATCAAATGAGTTTAGAGGTGTTAGTAGATTGATGAGAATAAACTATCATTAGATGATTTATTGAGTTGGTACTTAAGTCAAATATATGTACTCAAGTGAATAGTCTTGTCTACTATAGTTTTAAAATCACTTAATTGTTAGTATAAAACCTTGAAATTTTAGAATGTATTTTATTTTAAATTAATACTATGTTTGTTATCATATAACACACTAAAGATCAACCATAAATGAATGAAAACATTATCTATTAAAATTGACCGTTATAACATAACAATTGGATTAGAATGAATTAATATGAATTATAAAATAATAAAATATATATAGAAAATATTTCATAATTTTTTATTAATTCATAGGAATCATGTTCATATTTATCAATGATTAAAATTATATTGCATAAGTTTAATAATATTTAATGTTAAAAGGTTTTATTTTCTATAAGAGAAGTCTCAAATTATATTTTATGTGTTTCATATAATAGATAGATTTAACATTTTAGGTTATTAAAATTATCAATTAATTATTTTAATAAATTTAAAATAATTAATAATATTTCATAAATTGAATATAAATTTGTTAGAAACAAAAATAAAATCATTTGATTATAAAAAGATGTATTTATCAAAAAAAAATCTATTAGTGGAAAATTTATTCATTTTTTTAATAATTTTAATTAAAAAATAAAAATAAATTCTTTTTTAATTTTTTTTATAATAAATCCAATAAATTAAAATAATCTTCATTCAATAGTTATTACTTGTCATGGAAGTTTAATAAATTCATATTATGATACAAAAATACAATTTTTATAAAAATGGTTTTATGTTTTTTATATGGATATTATAATAATTTTATAGAATATTTAGAATTTATATCAGTTAAAATGAGATATAATTTTTTTATCATCTTATAAAAATTAATATGGGGTGATTTTTTTGAGATTTTTTCTGAAAATATTTATTTTCCAATGAATAATGAAAAATACCATTTTTTCTTAAAAACTGTGATTTTGCTTCAATTATTGAAATGGTACTATTATGTTTTACATTAGATTTAAAGGTTATTTATTGACCTTTGACTATAAAAATATATATTTAATTCCATATTAATAATTATTATATGTGATTTTCTTGTGCCTTCATTTTTAGTATGAAAAATGAATTTATCTAAAAAACTATTTTGAGTTAAGTTTTATGATCTTATCTTAAAATAAATTTTCTCCACTTAAGAAAATTTCATGTTGAAAGATTTATTTCATATTTGGAATCTAGGGGTTTAAATTTAGTAATGAGTCAAATTTCATTTTAGTTCAAAGTGAATGGAATCTATGGTAAATTATTATGCCCAATATATGGTGTAAAACATGTTAATTAGTGTAAATACTAAGTGATATTTCTATGAAGTAATATATTAAATCTTATTCGATGAGATTATTTAGATCGATATAAACTTATATTTGAAATTTTATTTATTTATTTATACTTTTCCTTGAGTAAAACATTTATAATATTTAAATGTTATGAATAATTATATTAGTTCCATTACCCTTAAATATAAGTGGAACCACCTATCATACCTATTTTAAAAACATTTTGTACACTAGATAGGAAAAACTATAATAAAATACCTACCCACTCTTCTATACACATATTATAGTTTTTAATCTATCCAAAATTCCACCATATAAGGATTTATTTGTAATCAAAATGTGGTTTTCCAAAGAAGAGTTTTAACTCTTAATCGAGTCCCTTCATGATTATTTCTTCTTCTAACTCCTTGAATCATATCATAATAATTTAGGTATATTACCATTACTATCTAAAAATACTAAAATTTTAGTTATTTTTCATCTCCCATTCCATTATATGAGAAATTATAACAATGATTGTGTGTATGTTTGGACTAACACCTCCATAAAGTGATGTATTTTGTTTTTCATCACTTCCTCACACAGTTGGTTATAATGATAGAATTATTGAATATATTAGTTTTAAATTAAAAAATTCTAAATATACATTTTTAATATAATATATATCTTATTACCCTTTATATATGTTGTAAAATGATAATTTCTCTCATGCGTATGTTTGGACTACCACCTTCACGAAGCGATGTGATTCGATTATCATTTTCAAATTACTTAGATAGTCATAAAGATGGAAATAATGAATAAATATTACATCTATAACATTTTTTATTATTATAGAAAAGTAAAATATTGTCTTATTTATTTATTTTATTCATAGTGGAAAAATAAAAATGCAATTCATTCAGACATATGGACTACCTTCTCCATAAAACAATGTTATTTATTTTTCCAAACCGCTTTACAAGGATGGTCATAAATGTATATATATAAAAAATGATAATTATAAAATGTTATGATTCTATATATAATGTAACCCTGAACAATTTGAATATGGTTAATGAACTTATGTTACTTTAAACATCCATCAAGATCTTAACTGATTTAACAAATATATAAGAAATGGTAAAAAAATGAAATAAAATAGAATATAATAGTGGAATTAGCTTGAAAATGGATCATACGAATGTTTAAGATTAATGAAATTTTATTATTCAAGATTGAAAAAATATTTACATGTCGAGTCAGGGGATGAGGTAAATAATTTTTTAAAAATTTATTTTAAATTTATTTATAACTTTTACTTTCATGTCCATATTCATTGAAATATTTTGATATTGTTAAATGATGTACTCTAATGACTTGTTAAAAGTTATTTTCAACCATACATGATTATTTAAAATGTTTTAAAATTAAATTATTTAAATTATTTTTTTATAGGTCACTGTTGATGCTGCGTACTAATGTAAAAAAGAATATTTTTTATGTTTAATTCGTGACTATATTTTCCCTTTATCATAGCTGTTATTCATTTTCATAATTCAGCTTCACTATTTTATAGTTTTTCAATGAATAATATATTACCATTATTTATGGAATTCATTGTTAAAAATATTTTTTCAAAATAAAAGTAAAATTTTCCATATTTTTATGAGATAACATAATATATTTTTTCTTAGGCCCTATAATTCCATCGTTTATGGGCTTTACAATGGAGGTTAATGATTTTATTTATTTTTATTAGAATATGGTTCATAGAAATTTTATATTATAAAAAATTTAGTGATAAATTAGTTACTTTTAAGAGATTGTATATCAATGGGTAATCATGATATAACTCTATAATTAATTATATAATGTGATAGAGTAAATGAGAATTATGTTAATCCCAATAAATTTTATGGAATATTGTTGAAGGTAAACCATTTATAAGGTTTCTCATAAGGGTGAATTAAATGATAATGTTCTAAGATATATATATGGTTTTCAATGCATTCATGATTTTTGAAGGAAACCTATTGATTTAATAAGGTATTAGAATGAACTCATGAATAAAGGAATGTTAATGATATTCTTAAGGTGGGACATTTTTTTAATGGGTTCTCATGTTCTCATAAGTGAAAGTCATGATTATGATTTTTCATTTATTATTACTTCAAACATTTTATGAAATATTTGGGATTTTATGTTGATTTCATGAATAAGTAATGATTATTTTATGCTTATAAATTATTATCAAAAAAGGAAAATTACCTTATGGGTCTTCAGGGATTTTCAATAGGACCAATTAGTTCCCATTATTTTTATATCCCTTATTGTTTTTTTCTTATTACCATGTTTTAAATTATTTTCCATAGGGATTAAGGATGTGTAGAGATTATAGCAAGGTAAATGGAGTCATATCATGAATTAATAAAATATTTCATGAAAGTAACATAAGTTTTAATATAGGAAAATAATTTTTGGAAAAAATATACACATTTTTTAAATGTTTACTATGTTACGTAATGTTTTTCCTAATTATCTATAACTCTAAAATTAAAAGATTCAAGAAATATAGGAACATGAAATCATTACTATTAAACTAATAATTATGAGTTGATAAATTCATGGGCCCTTATAGCTGGTATCAAATAAATTTTTTATATTACATTATACTTTAGGATTTTAATAGTTATAGAAATATTAGTATTTATTCTATTTATAAGATGGTTTATTATGATTTTATGTACGGAAATTAACCATTTTGGTTATTACAAATGGGTTTAAAAGGAAGTGACAATGTAAAATATTGGTGTTGTGAGGAATGCATACCAAAATTAATATAGTTGATTATAAAATATCTTATGGTCAGGATTTACCAGTACTTTAATTATATTACTAGTAACCTGGATCTCATCGATTTTACTAAAAAAATAATAAGAGAAATTTTTAAATTAATCAAAGTTATGAGGATAACTATCATAAAGGTAAAAATTTTCAATGGATTATATGTCAATAATGTGGAAATTTGAACATAGGCAAATGTATCAAGAAGAAGATGAAGATGATTCATAAGTGGTAAAAGAGGAAATAAAGTAATAAACTGAAATGGAAAAAGGAATAGTTCAATTAACACCACAAATGGAAATAATGTTCTTACTAAGGTATCAATTGTTGTTGAAACTACTAGTTTTAATGAATAAAAATCATTATCCTTATGTTTCTAATGAGAATAATGTTTTATGATAGTATATATTCTTATTATATAAATTTTAAAAAATATAGAAATGAGAAACCATTATTTCAAATATGATAATATTTGTAAAAATGTGCTACCATTAGTATAAATTTGTTCCCATTAGTTGAATATTAGTACATCTAAAATCATGCCACTGTTAGTTAATGTTATTCTACCACTGGAATTATTTTACAGTCAGTGTTATTATATTTCTATCCATGCCACTTCCAGGCATGCTAGCACCAACTCTCTTTTACCAAAATCAATGAGCTGCCTCTTGACATGTGGTCCCTATAGCTTTAATGAGCTACCACCATCTATATACTACCACTATGAATGAGGAACCACTAGATATTCTATGACCATACACACTATCGCTAGACCTTCTACTGTTAGTTCAACCTTTCTACCACTAGGTGTGCTACCATTAGTTAGTGACACCAATGGACTACGCCACCATCATCCTTTATATAGTTTTAGTACTACTTGATTAAAATTTAATGCTTCCAATGGAGAGTTTATCAGAGTTAATGAAGACATCCTCACATGGATTTCTTCAATGATTATTCATGAAACACTCCCCAGATGTATTGAATTCCAAGTTATAGATTTCATAATTTATTATTTAGTATAACGATCCATGAAATATTTATTATTATTATTAAATAAGAATTTGAATATACACTTCTAAATATTTCTAGATATATCATGCATGCAAAAAATTGGAAAAAACAGCTACAAACCTATGCTTACATACTACTGAAATATGAGTGCAAATTTGTGGAATATATCAAATATCAAGAAAATTTCATTAACTGGAATAAAATTAGTGTGTGGATGTTTTTTCGGGAACTTACATATAGAAAAACCAAATCCCATGACACTTTTTCTATCACTTTTAGAGAAAAATATCCCTATTACTCACCAAGCCAAATCTAAGTAACCTCGAGCATCAGGTGAATTACAGACCAAGATGAACTACATCATTCCATGCTTACTTATTTTTTTGTTTCTTTTTTTTATTTTTCTTTCAAGCAGTGTGTTATTTTCTATGATTATTCACATTCATTATCTATTATGCCTAAACTAAATAATACATGATATTCTATCAAAACGTTTTATTTATTTACCCATGGAAACTATGGAAGAGGTCCTGTATAGCCTATGTTTTTGTTATTCCAACATTTAACCATGGAATAGTCCTTTATATTGGATAGATTTTGTTATTTTTTTATACTTGATCTAGGATTTCGATCATATTATTGGTTATAATAATATTCTTTTCAATGGGTAATTTCTAAGTGGAGGGGAATAGGTCTCAGCTTGATCCTGGAGCCCTTGTTCATTCCAATGTGTGTTTGTGTTTTGATTCTATTAAATAAAAAATTAAAGTGAATTTGTTCTTAATATTTAAAAAACCTATATTTTGATAGATATTATTTTCTAGTGATTATATAAAGGATTGATTAAGTACATCAATCTAAAAAGTTAAAGTAATTTCAAAATTTTTTTAACTAAGAGATATTCATGATTTCAGAAATATTTTGAAAGATAAAACTTATATAAAAATATAGTTTTTATTATCTTTTCATTTTTATTAAAATTATTTTATTTTATATTTATTTTTTAATAGAAATTTTATTGGGAAATAAATCCACACCGATTGAGTTATTATATATGTCCAACATTTTGTATCAATGTTGTTTATAAATATCTCTTAATTTTTATTTAGTCTTCTTTTAAAGCTATGATATTTCTAATATTTCTAAATTTAGTTCTTTATAGAAAATATAAAAAGGGATCTACTACCAACATACTTCCTTATTTTAATTGATCAAATTATTCTTAGTGGAAAATTAAGATGAGAATGATTAATAAGAGCATGAGATTTGAAATATGGACTACTATTGTAGTGAAATAAAAAATACCCACAACTTATAGTGGTAATTGGGATAATACTAAGATATATATTTAAATAACTTCAAATACATGAATTAATTTTATTATTCTTTAGGTGATGATAAATTAAATATAATATCTTTATGTACAACAATTTTTTAAATTTTGGACATTTTGATTGTTTCTCATGAGGGAACATCTAATGTAAAATGAATGTTCATAAACACCTATACTATTAAATATAAAATTTTTAAAATTAAACATGATGAGACTATATTTTACATGATCTAAAGTTCAACTATATCATGAAAACAATGCACTCATAGGGGAAACATTTTTCATACAAAGACCAAGTGATGGGCATATTACGGTTTCTTCTAGATAGATGGAGTGGAACTTCAATGCCAATCAGAGAATCATGTGATATAGTCAAGGTACATATAAAGGAGATAATTATAAAACTATTAATGTAATAGTATTAAAAAAATTTCATAAAAAAGAGGAGGATGAACCAAAATGAAAATTCATAGCCTTTAAATCTACTACCTCAAAAATTAGAAAACACGAGCTGGAAATGGAAGTGATGAATAATCACCAGCTAATAGTGATGAAGAGATGAACTATTTGGATATAAAATTAAAAATTTTATATAATAGGAATATTATATTTAATAAACCAATATTATATGAAAAATATGATAATAGGGGTAACATGAAAAAGGATTGGAAGAAAGATGGTGCTTCAAGTGAAATAATTATATATAAGTGTAAAAGGAAAGGGAATGTCAAAGATGAATTTCCAAAGATAAAATTCAAAAAGAAATATTATGACAAGGATAATAGTTATAATAAATCAATGAAATAAAACTTAACTTCTTTTGAAGATATTTATAGTTACTTGGAATCAACCCAAGAGGATAAGCATGATAGAGCTAACAAGTGATATATGAAAAATACATTTGTGGTATCAGATTATTTTCTTGTTTGTACTTTGAATATTCATAATAATTATAGAGATGAAAAAAAGATTAGAAAATTTCTAATGAATATATTTTTGACTATTGTAACATTCAATAAGATACATTTAATTATCTTAAGAAAAAATATAAAATTATAAAGTAATGTATGATTTGACTACTAGTTTTAAAAATGATCTTATTAATGAGAAGGGGAAAAATTATCAATTGTTAAAAGAGAACAATCAATTAAAATTTTCAAACAAGAATCTAACTAAATACATAGAATGATTTACCAATGGGATAAATAATCTTGTAAGAATTATTGTAAAACATATATCTCTTATGTATACTGTGGGTATATTGTGTCAACCTAGATAGAGGAGAATTGTTAAAAATAAATTCATTCCCAATTCTAATTATAATACTAGTTTTTATTCATCTTGACTGAACAAAGTGTTTATTTCTTAAAGTTTGAAACATGCTTATAGAAAACCTGTTATATAAATACATGTTACTAAATGTTTGATTACTATAATTTCTTGACCCAAGAATATTTATGTAATAATGTATTTTTTATTTTAAAACTAATTTTTCATGGAATATTCCTGATGGCCTCCAAAAATAATTTATGGTACCTAGATATTTTCTAGTCTAGAAACATGATTTGAGATTATTAATGTTTAAAGAATCTAATAAAAGTGGATAATGGACATGTATCTTTTTTGACAATTCCAAAGGGAAAACTATTGGACTGTGTGAAATCCATAATTCTAATTCTATTTTAATTTATAAATTTTTATTTTAATATGGATTAAAGTATAATATTATAAACATATCACAACTACATGATTATGGTTTAAATTTGAAATTTAAAAATAGTGTTAGTAATGTTTATGAATCTAAAAATTCTTAGTTTTTATTATAGTAAGAAATGATAATTTTCATACTGTTAATTTAGATTCATTATTTTCTCAAAATATTACTTCTCTCTATTCTTTTGACAATGAATATTGTGTTTGGAATATGAGACTTGTCCATTTAAATAATCATTCACTTTTAAATCTCAAATGGAAATGGTTGGTTAAAGATCCAAAAAATAGAATTCTCAAATATTGAAGACTATAAACCATGTGAAAAAGTGAAGCTGCACAAGATCTATTCCTAATCAAAGAAATAAGTTTCAACTTTTCAACCCCTAGAGTGGGTTCAAATTTATTTTTTAGACCTTCTAGAGTTTCTTTTTAAAATAGGAATCACTATGTTTATGTTCTTGAAGATTAAATTTCTAGGTATACTTCAGTATTCTTTCTATCACACAAAAGTGAATATTTTTCTTATTTTACCGTGTATTTTAAATTCAAAGAAATTATTTTTAATGACTGAAACTTAATTTTTTTATTTCCAAACACTTTTAAGGAAATTGAGAAACCATAGAACACAAACGAACAAGAACACAACTGACATAACCAACAGTAATCACCAAAACAAACAACTAGAACAACCGGAACAACCACTGATAATTAAAATAACCATACTCTTCACCACACCCGACACATGAGTCCTCCTCCGCAGTGGCCGATTCCCATTCAAAAGCTAGTTTATATTGCCTATAGAGATTATCACCTTGGACCCGACTCCTCATTGTATCCGGAGAGTGATGCTCCTGGCTCGGTTGTATGGATATGATGTCTTTTTTGAAAGCCAGGATCACCCCGCGATCACGCTTGGAAGAAGCTCTGGTAATCACCGGGCATGGTAGATAAGAATAATCCTTCCTTGTTTTTCTTCTTGGTAAAGCCGAAAAAGTTCCAACATATTCATTCATCTTCATTTTCCCACCTTGCACTATATCACTAAAGGATCGAGTTCCAAATTCCATAAGATTTTCTTTATCACCCCTGGATGAATACCCCCTATTTCCAAAATGAATCTCTGCCACAGTCTCCTTGAATCCCTTGTCCTTTCCCTTCCTTGTTCCAGGTGTGTTGCATTCAATCACTAAAAGTCACCTAACCACATCTCCGTTTCCTTTAGGAGAGTCCTTCCCCTCACCCTCTGCCATTGTCTTAGTATCCTCTTATTTGTCTTCCAAGTTTCCAAAGTCTTAGCTGGGAATCTCTTCCACCAGCAAAGAGGACTCCTCACAACCCCCCCTTCATCCAATTGATTCTCCTGGTCATCCTCATCCACACCTCCAGAAAGGACTTCCACATAATCATTGACCAAAATATCTTATGAGAGGCTATCGAACCTATTGCTCAACTACAACAGGGGTCTCACCGGTAGTGTAGGACCTCCAACATCTTGGTTCCTGACTGAACTGGTCACCTCCATAGCATTCACAACCCCTTCACCTTTATCCAGTTGAACATTCTCCTCTGTAGTTCCATTACTTTGAGGTTCGTCTATCCTCTCCTCATAAGAATTATTAGCCTACTTCCGTGAACACTACCTGGAAGGCCCCTCCAAGTCCTGTCTCAACCTTCTGAACACATCAGACACCGTTGGGTTGAGAACCAATGCTTCCTTCACCGCAGGAAAAACTGCATGAACTTCAGGCTCCTTGTGAACTCCCTCCAAAGCATCCTGATCCAACAGACATATCGGCTGAACCCCGCTACAACTATATGGACCATGGTCCCTCTGAACTGAGGTAGCCTCCCCGAAAACTACAGGTTCATCATTTTTAAACTTTCCTCCCTCCTTTACGGTACCTGGGTTGAAGGTTTCCTTCGGCAAACCCCCAGAGAGTTCCCCAGACAATTACAAGATGAACAAAATTCAACCAAATTTTCATAAACGACCCTTTTCTTGCATCTATATTTCTATCTGATGGTAATACAAACATAATCAAGAGGAGTCCGAGAGGCATCAACTTCGACACAGACACAGGGATTAACCGGGTGGCACACTTCCTCTGTTCGACTATCCACACATAGAAACCTCCCGACGAGATTACCCAACAATCTGATAATAGAAGGATTTTGAAAAGGCAATGGGAGGTTAGGGAAGCTTACCCAAACCACCACTGAGGGAGGATCATGATCCATATGAAAGTCGAATGACCAGTGCAAGAGGAAGAAACGAATCTTGTTGCAGCTGTGAGAGGCCGACGATCAGGCTTTGATAAGGTCCTCCTCTGATTTGAACCGTATCATGATGTGGTGACTATCCAATAAACCAACAACCACCCTTTCTTGGAGATCCCAGGAGGAAAACACGAATCAGTTGAAGGAGTCAATGGAAGGTCTCCTCTGTTTGAAGCGGGCAATCAGTGTGAGGTTAAGAAGCACCGAGGACTCTGTGAACTCAGAAGGAAAAATCTGAAGGTTGGGGATTCCATCAAGGAGAGTCGGGACTTTGGGACTTACAGACACCTTCGGAAAAGAGGGAAGGAAATTAGGGTTGGAGAAGGGCTGAAAAGGCAACCCTTCTCTCCCAAGTGAAGAAATAGAACCCTTCATTAAATTTCCTATAATATTTTTAATGTGTATGAACCTCCTTTTTTTGGAAAAAATATGTTAATACAAATTGCTATAAAGTCAATAGTGTTTTCATTAAACCTATCCTAAAAAAAACTCAATATGAATTATAGATTAATAAAAAGGAAAAATTTAATGACTTCATAATTTTTGTTTCCAATGTATGTATTAATAATAGTAAGGATAATATTAAAAATTTTTCTTCCAAGAGTGTTGAATGAATTTTACTAGGTTATTAATCTTCTAGTAATTCATGTAGGGTGTTTAATAAAAGAATCTTGATTTTAAGAGAATATTTTAATGTAAAATTTAATGAAACATGTCAACATGATCCTAAGAACCCTTTAGAAAACATTGAGGATGATCTATCAAATTTAAAAATTAATGTCAATACTTCTGAAAAATTCTATGAAATAAGCACAAAAATCATCCATCTTTGAAGAAAAACCCAAACATGAACCTATATAAGTCAATGAGTTTAGTAGACATTCTTTATCAAGATTTTTTTTGGACTTATTAATACCATACTCAAGATATTATCATTAGAGACCAAGATAGAGGTATAAAAACTTGATCTTCTCTTATATTTAAAGATGAAAATCAATAATTATTATCTCATATTGAACCTAAGGTCTTCAATGATGCAATTATGATTAATTTTGGGTTATGGGAATACAATAAGAAAATAATCAATTTGAAGGGGATAGGGTTTTTGGATTTGTAGTTATACCCAAAGATACTCTGACTATTGGTACTAAGTGGGTTTTTAGAAAAAAATGTTGATGAGTTATGCCCTATAGTCATAAATAATGTTATGTAGGTTTCATAATGATATAGTTAGGGAGATGTTATTGACTATGAGACCAACTTTTAACCATTGGATACACTTGAATCTATTAGAACACTTAATTCCTATGAATAAATTTTTTATTTAAAACTATATCAAATGGATTTAAAATGTTCATTATTAAATTTTTATATAGTTAAGGATTTTTTTGAACAACCCCATGGATTTAAAAATCCTCATTTTCCAAATGATTTTTTTAAACTGAAATAATATTTATATGTTTTAAAATAAGATCCTAGAGCTTGGTATCATATACAAATATCTTTTAACATTTATAAAGGTTATTCAAATGGAATAGTTTATACTACTAATTTTATAAATAGAATATAAGAAGTTGTTTTATTACATCAATTTTATGTCTATGATAATATCTTTGGTTCTTTTGAAAATTCGTTGTGTACTAATTTTTCAAAAATGATGCAAATTGAATTTGAGATGAGTTTAATGGGTGAACTAAAATTATTTATTTTTTTTTCAATTTTTTTAAAAATATAATGGAATTATTTTAAATTAATTTAAGTATACTATATAACTTCTAAAACATTTTTGTTTGGATATTACTAAATATAGTGATACCCCGTGAGTAACACATGTATGTTAGATTTGGATGAAATTGGAAAACTTGTTGATCAAACTAGTTATAGAGGTATGATTGGAATATTTATATATTTAACTTCTAATCAACTAGATATAATTATTGGTGTCTTTATATGTGATCATTTTCTAGAAAATACCATAGAGTCTCATTTAATTTCAATTAAAATAATTTTAAAATACATCAAAAATAAAACCAATTTCGGGTTGTTCTATACTAGAGGACATGAATTTATCTTATTGATTTATTCAGATATGGATTTTGGTGGTTGTATGTTAGATAGAAAAATCACCTTTGGAACATGTCATATTTTTTGAATTTCACTAATATTCTAGTGTTGTAAAAATAAAATTTTTATTATGTTGTCTAATAATAAAGATGAATACATATCTATAGAGAGTTGATGTGAAAAAATTTTGTAGATGAAACAAAATTTACTAAGAAGTGGATATCAATTCAAGAATGTCACTATAAATAGTGACAAAAAATGTGTGATAAACATTTATATGAATCTTGTGGCTCATTCTAGGAAAAAATATGAATGTAAAACATCACTTTTTGGGAAATAATTTCCAAATGGGTGATATAACTCTGGAATTCATATGAACTAAACATAATCATTCTTATATATTTATAGAACCTTAAATTATGAGAGATTAAAATACATCAAAAAATGAATTAGGATTGATAAATTTTGGTCAATATTTTATCATGGACATGAAACCATTAGAATATTCCACTATTAGGATGATCCAATTTTGGAATGATCTACCATTATTGATCAACCCTTGGAATGATCCACTATATGGATGATACACCATTGGGATGATCCACCTTTGGGATGATACCCTGTTAGGAAGAGACACTGTTGGGAATCTATAAGTTAAAACTCTATTTTTCTACCATTTAAATTATTGTTTGTGTTAAAAAATTATTTAATTTATTAATTTATATTTAATTACATTTTCTAATTCAAATATATAAATTATATGATTTGTAATAAATTCAATTTCAAGTCACTCTCTCACTCTGGCCTATACATTCTAACCATTTTGATTTTCCTTTATCTCCCAAACTTAAACCTTCTCATTTATTTTCTAAACCTTTAAATTTCATTGAAATTCTGAGTGTTAAGCAACTATAAGTTTAGTATTTAGAAGTATCATGGACTGTGATGAAGTGTCTTGTAAAATCAAGCCATCCTTTAGTTGAACTAAGAAACCCTTATCTCTTGAACCACATAGTCATTATAGAAAAAGAAGTTGATGAAGAATGGTTATTATTGAGAAAGACATATTTAGAGGGTTATCTAGGACTAGGTATGGATAAAATAGTTCTATAGATATGACAGACCTTTCTACCCTAGGTTGTTTCATCAGTTCTACCATTACGTAGAGTTCAGTTTCGATGAAAGGAATGATTTGATTCGAAGTATGATAGATGGTATAGAGATTACCTTTTCTTTGATAGATAATATAATTGAATAAATGCGCCTCCTTTAAGAGTTTCTAATTACTATCAAGGTTCAATATTGATTTATATTAAGAATTTTTTATAAGGTTTCAAATTTAGAGATGATTGGATATGGTACTATGATAAGGCCTACCCATGCTGAATTAGATAGAGAATTTAGACTTATCTTCAAGTTCATTCAACAGATACTGTGTCCTAAAAAAAGATATTTCAGAACAATGAGTTACAAAAACAATTATCTTCTATTCCTTATGAAATTAAATTATAGATCTAATATTGGTAGATATCATATGTTTCACATGATGAAGATTTCGAAGTTCTCTTCCACGGAAAACTCATTAATTTACCCGAAACTGATTTTATCAATGATATCAGCTAAGGAATTAGTTGATTAGGAAGAATAATATAAGATTAAATGTGGGGGTTTCTATTTATATAATGTCACCTATAAAAGGGTAAATTTAATTTTAATCCCTAGATGAAAAATCAGAATGATGATATTGATAAACTCTATGAGGATTTTAATCCTATGGAAAATACTACCCAAACCAAGAATCTTGTTGACCCTGGATTGGTGCTAGATGAGGTTGTGGTTAATTCAGATATAGAAGAGGATGTTGATGTTTCTATGGTTTATAAAGAGGAAGTGGAATGTTTTGTTAAAGAGGGTAGTGATCCTGATATTCCTTAGATCCCATCTAAGTCATATGGACCCACTAGTCCAACTACTTCTCTCCCAACTAGAGTGAGTCCTATGAGTGAAATAGGTGATGATGAGACTAAAGTTTTTATAGATTAACAAATTAAGAGTTTTTCAGAGACTTTTAGAAATTTTTTTAAAGTCTAATATGGTTCTAATAATGGGGATAATGGTGATGAAGGAAATGATGATGAGGATGGTAACAGTGATTCCAATACTCATGATAAAAATGATGATGTTGAGAAGAAACTTTCATAGCATCCATATCCTACTATTTTTTAAGATTGATATATAAATGTGGATGGATCTATTTATGTTCAACCAGTTGGTGATTTTACCTGTGTTTGAGTTGTTCCATAGAAATCTTTGTGGGGGAGGAATCCCCTGGTTCTGTCAGTCAAAAAATTGATTTTGTAAATCCCAATAATGTGACTATTTATAGAGTTTATGTGGTATCACATATTGAGTTAAAGAATTTCCTAGTGTATTTATAGCATGTACTGGACCACCTATAGTCTAAATATTTTAGAGGAGATGATTGAGATCAAAGAGTTTCATATATATGTTCTACCTTAGCAAAGGATAAGGCATAACATAATGGGGAGATATCCCATAATTCTAATTTTCATGGGATTTTCTCTCAAGAATTAGATAGATATTATGGTAGTGAAGATGATCATAGTATTCCACTAGAGCATGGTGAATATACTATCTCAATTGTTTTTGGATCAGATCCCAATGGATCTCTTGTTGAGTATATTGATGATGCTAGTGAGCTGTATGCATTTCCTTTATAGGTTTCAGTTGTAAGATCATAGAATGTTGAGAATATTATACATATTACTAGGAGAGATTATTCTTCTATTCCAAAAACCAACTCAATGCCATCATATTGTATTTCCATTCCTAATTTTTATTCATTCAGAGAAAGATTACTTTCATATTTCAGTGGTATCTTGAGATATAGGGACCTCTAATTATCCATCTTAGTGAAGTTGATTCCATGAAATTTCTTGAGTTGGGTTTTTTCCATATTTATCCCAAGATGATTTTAATGAATCAGGAAGCTGAAATTGAGAATCAAAGGATGGATAGTGAGATTCTAGCTATGATATCTATTATGGAGGATATCATTACTTCCTTTACTTCTACCTTGTATTCTTTTTTTGGAGAGGATAGAAATATTATCAGTTTTTTTATAATTTCTACTCCACATCCTTAAGCCTCAACTAATGGTGAGATGATAAAATCTATAGTTAGGGAAGATATGCAGGCTATTATGAGTGATATCCATACATCTCATTAGGAGGATCTTCTATAGATTCAAAAACATAGTGATTATATATATAAATTGATAAAAGTGTATTTGAATAAACCCTTATTAGATTGGGAAACCATCAGTAAAGTTATCAAATACTATCATTTTAGTGTATTTACTAAGCATGAGTGAAAATAAAACATTATTTTTTAGCTAATAACATAATATGTTTTCATGTCATGATGGCATTTAAGGAACAATTATGCTAGCTTAATGTTTTGATAGCTCTTCTCAAGATATTTAAAGAGGGTAAGAATTAATTATTCAGTGTTATGGAGAAAGGTGGATAATTTTTAGGGAATCTGTGAACCTCATAATGGAATATATCTATATGGGGAAGTTATTGTATCACTTGAGGCTATTCTAATGTCTACTTTCGCTATTATAACCTATACTTCTCATTTTCCACCTTAGTACCATCTATTTAGTATGTCTGTAGTTGAAGACGTATGAAATCTCAAAGGAGTAGTGATCTTAGAGATTCCATAGACTAACTCATCCACCTCAACATATTGATCAATGCCTCCTACCTCTGGAAAAGGAAAATGGCATGTTGATCATACTTCTCATTGAGCTAAGTAGACTAAGAATATGATTATTTTTTGATGGGGACTCTACTACATTCCCTTATACTTCTTTTTGGATGTAATCCATTGAATGCTATTCTTAATGAAGCTTATCTCATATTATTCTTGAGTTAATTATCATTAATATTTCTTTTCTTATATTTTGTATTGTCACGACTCGAACCTACCCGGGCTCGAGCCGCAACTACACCAAGCCCGCCTCCATAGGCCAGGGGCTGGCGACCAGTGCCGAAGGCATAACAACTCGGGGAGGCCTTTGCCTAAGTAACTATACACACACACACACTACCCACTCAATGCAGAAGTGGAGAGTAAAAGGAAAAAAAGTACCAACTACTATAAATAGACCACAAAAGTGCATTGACCTCTATACAGTACAAAGTAAGAGCTAAAGGTAAACTGAAAATAAAAAGGGGAAAAACACACGCCCAACCAAAAAAGTGCCACAACCCAGCAACAGGTAAACAAAAGTACAACAACTGGGAGAGTCCCACACCTGGAACCCAACTACGACCACCGCATGCGGTCCATGCTCTTGAACTCCTAAGCTCCTTTGACGTCACGACCAACCTGTCCGTCGTCTACAAGGGCACACCAAGTGTGGGTAAATCCCAAGCAGGGGTGAGTATAAAAATACTCAGTAGGATGCCCCGAAGGATCGAGGGAGAAACAAAGGAGGTGCCGAAGGGTGAGAAATAGATCGAACAGGGAAAAGTAAAGGAGAACAATCGAGAGTGCAGTAAAGAGTACAACAAGGAGTGTAGTAGAGTAACAGTAGAGAGTCCAGCTCAACCCAACAAGATAAAGGAGGTAGACTCGTCCAGACACAAGGAGTTGGAAACGGTGAGAAGATGAACTTCTCATCGAGTCTTCGCTACCTATAGCAGGAGAGTAGACTCATCCAACCACGTGAAGATAGACACGAAAAGCACGTGGTATACCCCGCGTGTCTTCACCTCTTATGGATGGAGAGTAACCAAGGCCAAGAAGTGGGTACTAGAACAAGGTATACACATATTGATATGCTCAATCAAGAAGCCCAAACAATATTGTAAGGGGATCTCCATCCCGTAGCTCAGCCCAAGACAGTGAGTCGCCAACAGTCCTAGAAGTAAATACCATCGTTGCCCAACATCCCGAACGTCTGCCCTGAATTGAAAGTCAAGGGGATCAAATCACCGCACCTTGACACTATCCTTTTTGGGAGGCACTGACTCGCCCGCACTGTTTTAGGTCGCGTCACAAGGATGTGTCTCGGTGGAAAAAGCGCCCCTCATACTTGAGAGTTCTGGGGGAACATCAGTCCACACCTCGTCACTGCCCTGCAGTCGAGAGGTGTCCTCAAAGTCGGCGGGCGACCCCCTGCCCAGCCCCGCTGGAGGGTAATCCCTGGAAGTCGACAGGTTCCCACTGGAGGGAGACCCGAAAAAGTCGACGGGTGCCATACTGCCCAGTCCCGTAAAAGGGTAATCCACTAGAGGGAGACTCAGCTAAAGTTGTCGACGAGTCCCAATGCCCAGTGCTGTAAAAGGTGTACTCCACTGGAGGGAGGCTCAGAACCAAAATCGGGGACCACTTCCCAGCCCAGCTGGAGGTAAACCCGGAATCACAGACCACTTACCAGCCCAACTGGAGGTAAACTCATCATCGGGGACCACTTCCCATCCCCACTAGAGGTAAAACCGAAATTGCTCTAGCCATCCCTTATGAATGGTACCGCACTGGCCGTCCCTGCTGGATGGTACAACCTCTTGGCCAGCCCTGCTGGAAACAACCTCCTGGACAGCCCTGCTGGAAACAACCTCCTAGCCAACCCTGCTGGAAACAACCTCCTAGGTAGAGGATCGATCCCGCGTAAAGTGTTGGTCACACCAAATCCACAAGAACTCTACCAGGGAAGATGAAGAAACTCTGCCGGACAAACCATTGAGAACAGAACAAGGAGAAAACCACTCAACCCTGCTGGTCGTAACCATCGTGAACAGGACCAGGGGGAAACTCAACCCTACTGGTCCACAAACGAGAACAGAACTAGGGGAACTCAACCCTGCTGGTAAACAATCATGAACAGAGGGACCCTCTATGTCACAAGAGGTCAAAGGTACGTAAAGCAGAACACGACACGCACATGGGACCCACACGACGTGTGGCCCCAAGTCAAATCAAACCAAGCACGCAAACGTTCTCAAGTACAAACAACAACATTTACCAAAGTATACCACATTTTCAGCCCAAAGGAAATCGTGCACATGACACCCAACGTCAATGTGAAGGCGTAAACATAACAACTCCAACTTGACACCTCATCGGCCCAGACATGACCAACTAAATCTATTCAAAAATTTACTTCACCCATACGGAAGTGCATGCAATCACACGCCAAGGGTCTTCTACAAACACAGTAGGACGAACCACCACCAGAGCACCTTAATTGCTTCCGCTTTTAAAGAGATCTCGAAAGAGACTTCACACATCTAAAAGGATCGTACCATTGTAATACTCGCGGAAAAACATGTGAGATCAACTACTTACTCACCTCCAATGGATAACCAATGTAAAATTCGACTGACACCGCTTTACGCTCGAACAACGTCCCGTGGTCCTGAGCCTCGACCTCAAAAACAGTCGGGCGCATTGCACCATTGTGATCTCCTAGTAAAGACACATCAAATTGACTGCTCACTCGAGTGTAACTGCTATCCGGAGAAAAAGATACGTTCCGACATACCAAACATGAGCGATGCTGCGTGGGACCTGAATCCCGGTCCCGAAGCGCTGCCAACAGATCACATCATTGAGATCCTCTCGAAAAAGTACACAAGATGTACTATTCACATGTCCAAAACTGACACTCGGTGATAAAGCTGGAAATCACTGCCAACTCCCAAAACGGCCCTCGCGGGGCCCGCACCGGTGTGCTGAATTAAAGCGGGCAGATTACGCCAATGTAATGCCCTCAGAAAAACACCCAAAAAACGACTGCTGGCACACCCCAGACAGACGTCTGATGAAAAAGTTACAAAACGCTGCTCGCAGCTCAAAAGACGGGCCATGGGGCCCACGCCTCAACTCCAGTTTCAATGCCCAAAACCACACTAGAGAACTTCGTCTTAGAACCAGGGTCCCAACGCCGCTGACGGCACTCCAAACGGACATCGGATGTGTCCACGCTGCTCAAAACAAGAACCCTCGGAAAAACGTCAAACTACTTAAAGGCATGTCGCGCCTCCTATGCCCCTTGTTTCGGGAATTAAAAATTCCCGAGACCATCTCAAAATTCTCATCTCGACACCAGGAAAGCACTACCACAGACAGCACACAAAACGGACACCTCTAATGAAAATTACGGGCGTCCTAAGTCGAAGGGGGCGAGCCCCTTGGACTGGACCGGCCTGGACCGGCCGGTCCGCCCGACTTGGGCCGGCCAGCGCCGACCAGCCCGGCTTGCAACGCCAGCCCGCGGCTCAGCCGTGCGGGCCGGCTGTGGACCTACGGTCCATGCGCAGACCAGCCCTCATGGCCGGTCGTCCCGCCGTGTGAGGACCCGCGGGACGCGGGTCTTTGTCCCCCGCCGCGACCCCGCGGTCGTGCGCCCCGGCGGCTCGAACTCACCGCCTGGAGCCGCCGCGTCGCCCAACCAACACCACCTCGCGCCGGAACCCTCGACCCTGCTGCCTGGTCACCGCGCTCGCCCGCTCCGCCTGCTGCCTGGCCACCACACTCACCCACGCCGCCTACTGCCGGAACCCCCAAAGTCGGTCAGAGAACCTCCAAAACCACCGGAAAACACCCAAAACACACGATCTTCGGCAGACGTTTGCGAGCTCCTCAGAACTCATATTTACAAACAGAAATAGGCGATAGAAAGATCGAAAAAAGTACTACACAAAAATTGGATTTGTTCGAAGATCAAACAGCAATTCGACATGATTAATCGAGCTCAAAGTAGGTGCGGGAAAAATAAATTTAAACGCACGATCCTACCTTGTTGGGCGTTGCCCGGAGCTTCGCCGTCGATCCGCACCCCGCTGTTGCCGCTTACACCTTGATTGGGAGGGAGGAGGAGGAGGAGGAGGATGAGAGGAGGTTGAGGGTGAGGGGTTTCTCCAAGGGGAAGGAATGAGGATGAGGGAGAGGGAGAGGAGTTTAAGTAATTAAACTCCTTAATTAAAAACTCGAACCCCAAAAACACCAGCATCCAAAACTCCTGAAGCGGTTAAAGTTATACCGCGCCTAGGGTATGCACCACCTCCCGAGCACAGCATCGGTCTTGATATTTTAATCAGAGGCCCCGTTAAAAAGTTATTAAACTCAACGCCCGAGGCTGCCAAATTACAAAAATGCCCCTGGGGCCATTTTTCGTAGACGGCCCGCACCCGCAAAACTTATACCCCTCCTAGGGTAAAAGGCATGTCCCAGACTCAACGGTGCCCTCAGTTTTCTTATCCAAGAAACTGTTTAAGATATACTTGAGTTTAACCATTAAACGAATAAAGTAATTATTTTAATTATCCGTTTAACGTTCCGTTAACAGGCGAGGGGTCCGAACGTCCCGCACCGACATGTTTTATGTTGTTCCTAGGGTAAACACCCCATTTTGTACCCATCTGTATACTCAGAGTTCTGATCCAGATTACCATTTAGGAGTTATCCCATTTATTTGGCGTGCCCAGTGTGAGCGCACTGAAAATTTAATTCCGACCACACTGGGGCTCAGAATCGCATGTCGTCTGAAGGCACTGCTCTGGAATAACATCAAGAATATTCTAAAGTCTTTTATAGAAAAAACCGGGTTCTTAAATCATTCCTTCATTCAAGATTTTCATCCCCAAAAAGAAAAACCAGGGAACAACTCAGGGTACTAATCCCACACCTGGCTCTCCCGTACCCAGAAGAACTCTTGCACAGTCCCGTGTCACCACACACAGAACAAAGGATTTGATCTGTTCACGTAAGGTCTACCCTTTCCGATGATGTCCATAAGATCATGCATGCATCTCCTCGGGTGAGTCACATGGGAGACATCGTGCACCCACCCCAGGCTTTGGGGTTAGGGCAAGGCAGTAGAGATACTCGCCACCCCTTTGCACATTCTCAAATGGTCCGAAGGACCTCGGGGATAGCTTACCTCCCCAGCCGAACCCCAATGTTGCACGCCGCGACTGAAATCACCGCCCGCACCTGGAAAAATTCCTGGCGATTCCCTCCTACAGAATATCCATATGTTGAAACACCTAAGGATATCTGGTCACACAAGATTTAATAGTCGATGTCTCACAACCAAGACTCTCTTACACGCTCAGAGAGCGAAGGAGTCAACACCATCGACTAAAGAAAAAGGTCTCATGCCTTTTTACCTTACCAACACAGGGTTACACCGACGCCCCGCGCCAACCTGGTAATAACTCAAGCAAGGAGCAGGTAGAAAAGAATTTCACACACAGAGTCTAAAAATTCTACTGCAAAAAGTAGAAGAGTTGTAGAGGATACTTCTTATCACCTCATGCTCTACAGGATCATAGATATCCAAAGCTCGCGGCTGTCCGCGGTCCCAACTGTTAGCTCCCAGAGCCTGACGTGGACCTCCTGGTGGTGGAGGGAAGTCCCCGTAAGGTCATCCTCCACTTCCAGCTCCTCCCTCTCCTCTACAAGCACCACCTCTTTGGGCGCTACTCCGATCACGGTTCTGCCTCTGCCGCCATGGTGCACCTGCTGCCTGCCCGATATTCTTAGCGTGCCTGGTTGGGCAGTCTCACGCCAGGTGACCTCACCCATCACAAGAATGGCACCAGCGCTCTCTGGGTTGCACTGGTGCCCTCCGGCGCCACTGTGGTGTACGACCACACCCCTGAGTCTGGTTATTGGAAAGCCACCTGCATCGGGGTTCTGCATGCCGACGCCCTCTAGCTGCAACAGAAGTCTCGACTCCAACATTCCTGCTACCACCACCAACTGTAGAACGTGACAGGAATCTCTCTGCCACCAGCGCCTGCTCTAGCTCCCTGGAATATGTGGAAATGTACAAGGGTACTATGACAGCACAAATCTCTCTGCGGAGACCCTGATCGAACTTCTACGCTCGGAAGTTGACGTCATGGACCAAGTCCAGGTAAAAGCGTGCACGGTCTACGAAACTAGTCGCGTACTCAGCCACCATCATCCCTCCCTGCAGGAGCTCTTGAATCCGAACAGAGTGTAAGAAGGAGGGGAAAAACTCCTCATGAAACAATAACTGAAAGTCACCCCCTAAAAGCGACGACTCATAAAGAAACTAAGTCACCAGACTCCACCAACGCGAAGCTGCTTCGCGGAAAAGGTTGGCAGCCAAAGACACCATCAGATCTTCCGGTGTCTACACAAACCTGAAAAGGAGAACCACTACCTCGAGCCAAACCTCTACTGCCTGAGGGTCTGGCTCACCACTGAACCTCAGTAGTCTCTATCACTGGAACTCATGGAGCGTGCTCAACCTGTGCTCAAGTTCAGTATGCTCTACTGGAGCTGTCTTCTGCTCAATAGGTGGGGGGTGATGCTACCAGCCCACCCGGAGAAAAGGGGCTCGCATGATGGGTCCTGGACTGTGGCCTTGTAGCTCACAGGGTCGTCGTCACAAACCAAAGCTGGTATCCTGGCTGGATGTCTTTGCGGAGACATTTTGAATATTATCAAGGAGTGCCGCGGTAAGATGAGAATATATGTATATACCAATAACAACAATGGGGAGCTGACTCAAGAAGGACAGTCAAGACTCAATCCTATGTGATGCACAAACCAATTTTCCCTGCAACAAGTGCCTCAGTATGCCGAGTCGAAAAGAGGGTTATCTGGATCCTAGTGAATGGATATGTCGGCCGCCGTACCATCACTAGACTCCCTGGCCTGAGAGCCACTCTCGAGACACGTTGACACCATTGCCCTAAATCCCAACCAATTCCTTTTTAGGGACGTCCGCACAATGTCCCAAGGAACGAACCACCTCTGATTCCACTTTGTCACGACCCGACCCTACCCGGGCTCGAGCCGCAACTACCCCAAGCCCGCCTCCATAGGGCAGGGGCTGGTGACCAGCACCAAAGGCACAACAACTCAGGGAGGCCTTTGCCTAAGTACCTGTACACACACACACGCAACCCACTCAATGGAGAAGTGCAGAGTAAAAGGAAAAGAAAATTACCAACTGCTTTAAATAGACCATAAAAGTGCATCGACCTCCATACAATACAGAGTAAGATCTGAAGGTAAACTGAAAAGAAAAAGGGGCAAAACACACGCCCAACTAGAAAAGTTCCATAATCCATCAATAGGTAAACAAAAGTACAATAGCTGGGAGAGTCCCACACCTGGAACCAGACTACGATCACCGCATGTGGTCCAAGATCCTGAACTCCTAAGCTCCTCTGACGTCATGACCAACCTGTCCGTCGTCTTCAAGGGCACACCAAGTGTGGGAAAATCCCAAGCAGGGGTGAGTATAAAAATACTCAGTAGGATGCCCCGAAGGCTCAAGGGAGCAACAAAGGAGGTACCGAAGGGTGATAAGTAGATCAAATATGGAAAAGTAAAGAGCACAACCGAGAGTTAAGTAAAGAGTACAAAAAGGAGTGTAGTAGAGTAACAGTAGAGAGTCCAGCTCAACCCAACCAGAGAAAGGAGGTAGACTCGTCCAGACACAAGGATCTAGAAATGGTGAGAAGATGAACTTCTCATCGAGTCTTCGCTACCTATATCCGGAGAGTAGACTCGTCCAACCACGGGAATATGGACATGGAAAGCACGTGGTATACCCCGCGCGTCTTCGCCTCTTCTGGAGGAAGAGTAACCAAGCCCAAGAAGTGGGTACTAGAAAAAGGTATACACATATTCATATGCTCAATCAAGAAGCCCGAACAAGATTGTAAGGGGATATCCATCCCGTAGCTCAGCCCAAGAAAGTGAGTCGCCAACAGTCCCAGAAGTAAACACCATCGATGCCCAGAATCCCGCACGTCTTCCCTGAACTGTAAGTCAAGGGGCTCAAATCACCGCACCTTGACACTATCCTCTTTGGGTGGCACTGACTCGCCCGCATGGTTTTAGGTCGTGTCACAAGGATGCGTCTCAGTGGGGAAAGCGCCCCTCATACTTGAGAGTTCTGGGGGAACATCAAGCCACACCTCGTCACTGCCCCACAATCGAGAGGTCTCCTCAAAGTCGAAGGGCAACCCCCTGCCCAGCCCCGCTGGGGGGTAATCCCTGGAAGTCGATAGGTTCCCACTGGAGGGAGACCCAACAAAAGTAGATAGGTTCCATACTGCCCAGTCCCGTGAAAGGGTAATCCACTAGAGGGAGACCTGGATAAAGTTGTCGAAGAGTCCCAATTCCCAGTCCCATAAAAGGGGTACTCCACTGGAGGGAGGCTTAGAACTGTCATCGGGGACCACTTCCCTGCCCAGCTGAAGGTAAACCTAGCATCGGGGACCACTTCCCAGCCCATCTGGGTGTAAACCCGGCATCGGGGACCACTTCCCAGCCCCGTTGGAGGTAAAACCGGAACCGCTCTGGCCATCCCTGCTGGATGGTACTACTCGGTGAACACTGCTGTACTGGCCATCCCTACTGGATGGTAACCCACTGGCCATCCCTGCTAGATGGTACCGCACGGGCCATCCCTACTGGATGGTACAATATCCTGGCCAGCCCTGCTGGAAACAACCTCCTGGCCAGCCCTGCTGGAAACAACCTTCTAGCCAGCCCTGTTGGAAACAACCTCATGGGTAGAGGATTGGGGGCCACGTAAAGTGTTGGTCACACCGAATCCAAAAGAACTATACCAGGGAACACGAAGCAACACTGCCATCCAAACCATCGAGAACAGAACCAGGGGAAAACCACTCAACCTTGCTGGTCGTAACCATCGTGAACATGACTAGGGGAAACTCAACCCTACTGGTCCACAAATGAGAACAGAACTAGGGGAACTCAACCTTGCTGGTCAACAATCGAGAACAGAGGGACCCTCTACGTCGTGAGAGGTCAAAGGTACATAAAGAAAAACAGGACACACACATGGGGCCCATATGACATGTGGCCCCAAGTAAACTCCAACCAAGCGCACGAACGTTATCAAGTACAAACAACCACATGTACCTCCAAGCGTTTCTGTATACTCCGAGAGTATACCACGTTTTCAACCCAAAGGCTATCGTGCACACGACACCCAACGTCAACGCAAAGGCGTAAACGTAACAACTCCAACTTTCCACCTCATTGGCCTAGGCATGGCCAAATGCATCTCCTCAAACATTTACTTCATCCACATGGGAGTGCATGAGGTCACACGCCAAGGGTCCGGTACAAACACAGTAGGACGAACCACCACTATAGAACCTTACTTGCTTCCTCTTTTAAAGAGATCTTGAAAGAGATTCCTCACATCCAAATGGATCGTACCATTCTAATCCTCACAGAAAAACACGCGAGATCGACTACTAACTCGTCTCCAACGGATAACCGATTTAAAATTCTACTGACACCGCTTTATGCCCGAACGACGTCCCGTGGTCCTGAGCCTCGGCCCCGAAAAAAATCAGGCGCATCGAACCATTTTCGATCTCCTCAGAAAGACACGTCAAATTGACTGCCCACTCGAGTGAAATGGATATCCGGAGAAAAATATGTGTTCCGACATACTGAACATGAGTGGTGCTGCGTGAGACCCACATCCCGGTTCTGAATCATTGCCAACGGATCGCACCATTGTGATCCTCTCAGAAAAGTACACAAGATGAACTATTCACTTGTCCAAAATGGACACCTGATGATAAAGCTGGAAATCACCGCCAACTCCCAAAACGGCCCTCATGGGGCCCACATTGGTTTGATGAATTAAAGAGGGAAGATTACGCCAATGCAATGCCCTTGGAAAAACACCCAAAAATGACTGCTCGCACGCCCCGAATGGACGTCCGATGAAAAATTTACAAAATGACGCACGCAGCTCAAAAGACGGGCTATGGGGCCCATGCCTCAAATCCAGTTTCAATGCCCAAAACCACACTGGAAAACTCTGCCTTGGAACCAGGGTCCCAACGCTGCTGACGGCACTCCAAACGGACATTAGATGTGTCCGCACCGCTCAAAACACGAACCACCGGAAAAATGTCAAACTACTTAAAGGCGTGTCGTGCCTCCGAGGCCCCTTGTTTCGGGAATTAAAAATTCCTAAGACCATCTCAAAATGATCATCTTGACGCCAGGAGGGAACTGCCGCATATGACACACAAAACGAACACCTGTAATAAAAATTACGAGCGTTCGAAGTCGAAGGGGGAAAGCCCCTTAGACTGGACCGGCCTGGGCCGGCCCGCGCCGGCCAGCCCGGCTCGCAGCGCCAACCCACGGCTCTGCCACGCGGGCTGGCTGTGGACCCGCAGTCCATGCGCAGACCGGCCCTCATGTCCGGTCATCCTGTCGCGTGAAGACCCACGGGACGCGGGTCTTTGTCCCCCGCCGCGACCCCACGGTCGCTTGCCCCGGCGGCTCGGCCTCGCCACCGCCTCACCCAGCTAGCACTGCCTCACGCCGGCGTTCTCGACCCCGCTGCCTGGCCACTGTGCTCACCCGCACTGCCGGCTTCCTGGCCACCACACTCGCCCGCGCCGCCCATTGCCGGAACCCCCAAAGCCAGCCGGAGAACCTCCAAAACCACCGGAAAACACCCAAAACCCGCAATCTTTAGCAGACGTTTGCGAGATCCTCGGAACTCGGATTTACAAACCTAAATAGGACATATAAATCTCGGGAAAATTACTATGTACTAATGGTCTTTTTTTTAAGATCAAACAACAATTCGACGTGATTAATGGAGCTCAAAGTAGGTGTGGGAAAAATAAATTGAAACACACGATCCTACCTTGTTGGGCGTTGCCCGGAGCTTCACCGTTGATCCTCCCTCCACCATTGCCACTTCCACCTTGATTGGGAGGGAGGAGGAGGAGGAGGATGAGAGGGGGTTGAGGGTGAGGGGTTTCTCCAGGGAGAAGGAATGAGGATGGGGGAGAGGGAGAGGAGTTTAAGTAATTAAACTCTTTAATTAAAAACTCAACACTCGAAAACACCTGCGTCCAAAACTCCCGACGTGGTTAAAGTTAGACCGTGCCTAGGGTAAACAACACCTCCCGAGCACAACATTAGTCTTAAAATTTTAATCCAAGTCCCTGTTCAAAAGTTATTAAACTCAACGCCTGGGGCTGCCAAATTATGAAAACACCCCTAGGGCCATTTTTCACAGACGGCCCACGCCCGCAAAACTTATACCCCTCCTAGGGTAAACAGAACATTCCAGACTCAACAGTGCCCTTGGTTTTCCCATCCAAGCAACCTTTTAAGAGATACATGAGTTTAACCATTAAACGAATAAATTAATTATTTTAATTATCCGTTTAACGTTCCGTTAATGAGCGAGGGGCCGCAACGTCCCACGTCGACATGTTTTATGTTGTTCCTAGGGTAAACACCCCATTTCAGACCCATCCGTACACTCAGATTTCTGATCTAGATTACCATTTAGGAGTTATCCCTTTTATTTGGCGTACCCAGTGTGAACGCACTGAAAATTTAATTCCGACCACACCGGGGCTCAGAATCGCACGCCGTCTGAAGGCGCTGATCTGGAATAACATCAAGAATATTCCATTGTCTTTTATAGAAAAAACTGGGTTCTTACATCTATAATCCCAAAAGTGGGAGAAATTATGTATGGAATTTAACAAAGTTTATGTTTTATGCTTATGCTTCCAAATTTAATATTTTTGTTTTAATATTTTATTTATATCTCATCATTTAATATTTGTATCTCAAAATTGTAATTTTAAATTTTAAGAAGACTAGATCTATTCAATTTCATATATTTATAACTATATTTATTTAATACATGGTTTATCAAATGCCATGAGTTTTTATCATAAAAAGTGGGAGATTGTTGAAACCTATTTATTTTAATGCTCACAAATATCGATTACTATGTTTCTAATGATCATTTAGTTTTATGATAGTATAAACTATTATTAAGTAAATTTGGATTAGTATATTAAATGGGACTATTAGTTAAAATAATATAATATTAGAATAAATGTGTTGCTGTTAGTAAAAATATTCCACTTATAGTTTAATCTTGCTACCGCTAGACCAATTCCATCATTATTTCATGTTATGATACCACAAGAATTATAATACCATCAAATTGATGCTACCACTGGCCATTCTACCTCTGGGAATTCATCCTATAGCTCTTTACTACTTCTAATAAGGACCTACCATCGACCAAGTGATAATTCTAGTTTGAATAATCTATTTCCAGCTCTCTACTACCACCAAGAATGAGCTAACACCAGACGTACTACCTCAAGAAATAATACAATAAGAACTAATATGGTTAGTTAAACCTTTCTACCATAAGGTGTTATACCATTGGCTTGTGATACCAATAGATCGTGCCCCCATCAACCTTTCTATCATTACAATACGTCTTGATTCAAATTTAATTCCTCAAATTAATAGTTTCTGGGATTTAATGTATAAATTATCATGTGTATTTAATTAATGATTATTTTTAAACCACTCAATGAATGAATTGAATACAATGTAAAATATTTACTTATTATTTGTTTTTTATAAGGATCCATGAATTTATTATTATTATTATTATTTAATAGGTATTTGAAGTTGTAGTGATATATATTTTTCATGATATCTCACATGAGCACAAGTGGAAGAAAAAAGAGATGTGATCCTGTGATCACATGCTAATAATAATAAATGTGCTAAAGTATGGAACATATCAAGGATCAAGAAAATTTCATTCAAAAAAAGATGTGTTCTATTTCATAATTTTTTAGAGAACTTGTTGATAGACAAAACAAACATCATAAAACTCTATTTTCTAAAAAATATAACGAAACATGTTCGATCTCCTAACCAAGAAAAATCCAAGTACCCTTGATCTTATAGAGCATTGCACACCATGAAAAACTACATATTCCTATATTTAGTTATTTTATGTAATTGTTTCTACTCTTACTTCCTAAAAATGTGTTTTTTACTATCTTAATTTACACACACTGTCCCCTATATTTAAATCGGAGAATACCCGATATTCTTTCAATACTTTTTGTTTGATTACAAAATACAATTGTGGGAGAGGAACTGTGTGGTCTTTATTCTTTTTAATCCCACATATAACTAGGGAAGATACATTGAGCCAAGAAAATTTGTGTTATTATTTCTTAACCCAATCTAATTTTTAGATCAGATTATTGATTATAATAATTATCTTAGCAACTGGTTATTTCTAATTTGGGGAATTAGTTCTTGACTTGAGACTGAACCCAAAATTTATTCTATTGTGTGTTTGAGTTTTTTTAATTGTTTCAAAGAATAAAAATCATTTTTTAATATTTAATGAAAACCTTAACATGGATAGTTATTATTTACTAGTGTTTATAAAAATAATTTTTTATAATATCGATTTGAAATTTTAATGTAATTTAAAATATTATTTTAAATGAGATATAATAATTCTTTAAAAAATATTTCAAAATATCAAACTTATATTAAAATATTGTTGTGATTAAATAGAAATTTTTATTTAAATTAGGGGATTTTGTTTTAATTTTTTAATATGAATTTTATTGGGAACACAATTCTCCCCCCCTCTCGAGTCACTCATTCCGACCAACCAATTTTTTATTTTAAATGTAGAAAATATTTTCAATACTGAAATTTATTCCATATTTCAAAAATCTATAGAATGGTATCAATTAGATCATATAAATAAAATTAAAACAATATCATATGCTAAAGATAATTTTTTTTGAATAGTATATAAAATATTTGGATTATTTTAATTTTTTTAGTTATGTTTAATATTTGGAAAATGATTATACTGAGACTTATAAATCACAGGAAATGATTCATATTTTTTTATTTTTTATAATGAATAATTTAAAGAATAATAATTCAAATAATGAATATATATTTATAAAGGAATTTTAATGATTAATGTCTCTACATATAGGGATTCAGAAGATATAAAATAGTGGTATTTTGTTTAATGGTTATTAAATTTAAGTATGATCATATGTTTAAAGTAGTTGATATCATTTTGAGAGTTTTTTGTAAAATATAGATAATTAAGAATACTTTTGGATACATTTACTAGGTTTTAATACCCGATTTAGGTTTATATGACCCTTAGTTTTATCATGTTACAAATTATGAAGGTTATTTGGGAAGAATGTTAATATTTTTGGGATATGAAGATTTCCATTATGGTTATCATGATGTTTAATTTTATATTATTCATGGTGTATATGGATAAATATTTATTACATTTTTAAAACTCATATTTTATCATATAAACAACAATTTTTTTGGTTAATTATTTCTTCACTATTTATTGATTTTATTTTTTAAGAAGTAAACAAATTTTGGAACATAATATGATTATGTTAAATTGATTTTCATGTGTAAAATTTTAGACAATTTAGGGAATAATAAATAATTTTCTTATGTATTTATGGTGATTCATATTATTATGGAATATATTATTATATCATCACGATAATATAATTAGTACATATATATTTTTAATGCAATTTTATGAGTGATTGATTTTTATTAAAGATAAATGATAGGTAGATATTAAAAGATTGTGAAATAAAATATTTATGATCTTAATGTTTAAATTTTTTAATGGTATATTTTAATGTCCATTAATTTTTAATTTTAACATTTTGTGTTTTTTTGAGGTTTTCTAAATTGATGTATGGTGGTTTATTAACATTAAATATTATTTATAAAATGTAAAAATAATTTTGATTTTGGTAAATTTCTAAAGAAAGGGGGGGATAAATTTTCATCATTTTATGGGTCATGTGATATATTTAAATTTAATTTTAGGGCTTGATAAATTATTAATTCATCATGGTTATATATCATGTAGAATATGTGATGGATCATATGTGAAAAGCTACTCAAAAAACAACTGAGGGTTAAAGTTGTGGAAATAAATCATATATGTATATTTTATAATATTTTTTTATCTAAATGGAAAATTAATTAACCAACTTGGTCAAGAAGAAGATAAATATATTGAGTATTGTTTTGAAATCAACACCGACCTATTAATGCACTCTTCTAGAAACTCATTCACAAGTATGAGTCTCAAAATAGAAAATGCATGTTTAAATAAATATTAAAGAAATAATAATTTCCCAAGATGTTAAATTAAAATTTATGTTATATTATAATGTAAATGTTATCAATGTGTATTATATATTATTTCTTTTAATATATATATATTTTTATTCCACTTGTTAGAGTTGATTCTAATTTTTTTTAAACTTTTTATTTAAGATGAGAAAAAACTACGAGAAAAAATTCTTTAAGGGGGTATAATGTGACACCATAAGAATTAATAATTTATAATAATTAAATTAATACTGTGTATAATAGTTTTTACTACATATATCTCCTTGTTTAAATGAACCATAATATTATTATTTAAATATAACTATTATAACATAGATGTTGGATTGGAAGTTATGAATAAGAGTATCCAAATTATGAAATATATGTACAAGAGTTTTTGTAATATTTTTTACTAATTAAAACTAGATAAGTTATAATTTATGAATGAAAATAATTAAGTCATATAAGGATAAGAATAGTTAATTTTTAAAGATTCAATTTTCTAGAATATTGGGTATTCGATATATAGAAAATATTTCATTTAAAAGTCAAGTATCCCTTTTTTATGGTATGTAATTTATTGAAAAATTATTTTTTATACATTTATAATAATAAATAACAATTAATACATTGGTCTTAAATTTCATATAAATGAAGTTGAATTAATGTGATTGTAAAATGTGATATTTTTAGGAAACATTTTTTAATTACATAATGTAATATTATAATAGAAAATTAAATTAATAACTAATAATAAATGATTTTGATGAATTTTATTAATAATATAGTTAATAAAATAAACTATAAGTTACAAAATGTTTGTTACTATGGATGGAATGTGTTGAAAATCATTTTATGCCATGAAAATATAATTTTCTAAATATGTAATATTTTGTGTTTTTGTGTGTGGATAATATAATTAGATTCTACTAAATTTTATTTTTTTATTAAATTAACATAATTTTTTATATCATCATTTAAAAATTATATTTGGGTGAATGTTTTATATTTTTCATAAATACTGATTTTTGAGTTAACAGTGAAAAATACTGATGTTTTATAAACATTTTTATTTCTTTAATGTATTTAAAACGTCCCATTCAATTTTTATTGGTTTTAAATTATAAAATTTACCCTTTTAATATTAATAATATAATTAATTCCATATTAATCATTATTGTAGTTGATTTTTCTATAAATTCATTATTAGGCATAAGAACACAATTTTCTAAAAAAAATAGTTGCATATTGCGATATTATATTAAAATTATTTCATTTAACTGATTAAAATTGATCATAAAAAATGGATTTCATACTTTAATCAATAATTTTAAATTTATTAATGATGTAAACTATACTTTTTTCATAATTAATATTCATAATGATAATTTTTTTTCAACATGGTATAGGGTAAATTAGGTTAATTAAATAAAAAAATGTGATAACGTAAAAAAAACCTTTTATTATTTCTTATTGGGTGATAGGAATTAAAAAATTATCACCGAATTTTTTATATATTTTTTATTTTGTTCCTCTTGACCTTAAGTTATGATATTTTTGTTTAAAAGATATGGATAATTTCAAGAGTTCCATTTCCACTACTTATAAAAGGGATTCTACTCTCCTCCCTTATTCACAAAATATGAGCACTCTAGCTCATAAAAAACTTATCAAAATAACACGTTGACTCTCATCCACATATCTAAGAGTTTTTTTCTCTCCAAAATACCATCACACTGTTCTTAAGGGGTTATCCAGAGGAGATTTACTATAGAATAGGGAAAACACTTAAGCTCATTCTTTCTTTTTTATTTTTCATCTACCTCTTATTATTCTATAAAAACCATGAAGATATAAAAAATAATAATTTTCTTCAATATATAGAGATATTATATTTTTTTTGGTAAAAATATACTCATCTTCTATTCTAGTGCATTGGGAATGAAAACATTGCTCATGCGTACATGTGGACTACCACCTCCATGAAGAAATGTATTTTATTTTCCATCACCAACACATATTGATATATATAATTTTATAATTAATGAATATATAATAATTTAATGAAATCATTATTATTCTAGAAAGATAATATATTACTTAAATTCTAAAACCTTTTCATTCGTTTGAAAATGATAATGTTTCTCATGTGTACATATTGAAAACCACCACTACAATTTGATGTGATTTGTTTTTCATATCCTACCAAAATGGATGGTCATAATGATGGAATATATATGATAATAATAAAATAATTAAGATTCTACAAGTTTAAAATAGTTTTCAATTTATTTATTTTCCACTTAGTAGAAAAATTAAAACATCATTCAAACATATATAGGGACTACCATCTCTATTAAATGATGTGATTCATTTTTTATCAAAAATTTACATGGTTCATTACAAAGGTATATGAAATAAAATGATAATTATAAAATTTTAATGATTATATAGATAATATAATGATAACCCCTTTGAACATAGTTAATGTGCTGATGTTATTTTGACATTATAAACCAAACAAACCCAAAATATCCAATTTTAATGGAAATGATATATCAATTATATAATATGTAGAAATAAATGAAATAAAAGGGATTGTTACAAGGGAATTAAAATGAAATTTTATTTTAATAAAATAGAATTTTTTATAATTATATTATTTTGGAATGTAAATGTTACACATGGAGAGTCAGTAGAGGAGGTATGTTATATTTTAATAAAAATTTGTTTTAAATGTTTTACACTCTTTATCATAAATATACATGTTCTTAAAAATGTTTCAATAATGTTATTCCCTATTTTTTAATGATTTTTTTAAATTAATTTTTAATTATCAATAAATTTTTAATGATGTTTTAAAAATGAATCTTATATACATTTTCTACATAGGTAACTTATGACTCTATTTAATTTACTTCAAAATAATGTTTTTTAACATTTACCAAATGACCACTTTTTCCCACCATCATAACTATTATTAATTATCAATATTCATATATATTTTTTATAAAATTTTCAAATAATATCATATTATTATTTTTAAATTATTAGTTAAGTGATTTTTTGAAAATAAAATGATATTTTCCATCATTTATAAGAGATAACTAAAAGAGTTTTTTCATATGGAATCTCATGCAAAAACGTTTTCCTTTTATGTTGGAAATTAAGGTTTTTATTTAATTTTTTCATGATTTTGATTTTGGTTCTTTTATATGATGATAGGGTTAATTGATAATATGGTAACCTAAATATATATGTATTATAATATGCGATCCCGATATAGATCACTAATGCATTTGTTAATGTTATGGCATTTAAAATAATTAATTTACTCCTAAGGGACATGTTATAATTTACCTTGATGTTTGTTCCTTCTTAATGTATATTTTAAGGGTGAATATATGGATTATTTTCTAATACACATACATTATTTTTCAATTATTTATATGGGATCTAATGAATATATTCTAATATCAAAATTCATTGGAATGAAATCATGATTAATGGAATGTTTATGATCTCTAATTATTGAAATTATTATTTTTATGAGTTATCATTTTATCGAATGTAATATTCATGATTATGTTTTTTTCCATTATGTTTTATTTCAAAATCATTCATGAAAACATTTTTATTAATTTTTATTCCATGATTATGAAATGATTATTTTTATATGAATGTTTAATTTTTAAAAAAGAAAATTTTCTTATAGGTATTTATAATATTTGAAAAGTGATAACATGTTTTCTTTAATTTTATATCCATTAATGATATTTTTATCATCCTATGTATTGATGTTTTTTAATAATTATAATGTATGTGTGGGTAATATAGAAATTTCAATGGTTCCAAGTCCTAAATGAAGTAAAAGAGTCATGAATGAAACATGAGTGTAAACATAGGAATCTAGTTTTGTGGTATAAATGTACAATTTTTGGAAATGTAGAATATATTTGGTAATGGTTTACCCAATAATCTAAAACCATAAACATAAAAAATCATATAAATATAATAATGTGAAATATTTTCTATTAAAACCCTTACTATAGGTTATTAATGGATCCTTTACTTATAGATAATTGATAGAAAAAACATCCTTATTCATTTATTAAAGAAGCTCAAAGTTGGCCAAATGGATTGTTGAAGAATTAATGTAATGAAAAAAAATCATTATGTTTTTAAGCTTAAAGATACTTGGATGAAGGATCAATTTTATTAAGAAAATGACATGGAAGGATTATTGATAGAGTTTTTTTAGAAATATATAAAAAACACGGTTTTATGATATAATAAGTGATGTAGATACCATCAAATAGTTCCTGAGCTTTTAGGACACAAAGATATCTATTCATAGTTTTTGGTTTAAAAACTAAAATGATTTAATTTTTTTGGATAAGTAATTGAATTTAAATTAGGTGGTATTGGATTTATATGAAATTTTATAAATTTTGGAGTAGATAGTAATTAAATAAGTAGATAATTAGACTTTGAGTAAATTTAGTATGACCAAAATTTTCAATAGGATTCAGGGATAACATATGAATATAAACAGAATATATGACTTCCCATGTCTTATCAAATGATGAATATCATAATAATTTAATGTATAAAACAAGGAACTAGGATCTGTGTATGACTTTAGAGTAGGAATATGACTTTCTAGTGGAATTTCATATTGAGTGGGTTGTTTATGAGATTTATCTTATACACCATTATTGAGATAAGCGATTGATCTTGAGATTTCATATGAATGTAAAAGACTTCAAAAATGGGGTAGGATAATTCAAAAGACTTCAAAAGAAATATAAAATATTTCTATTTAGTGTGTTTGATTTCTTATGTTGTCCTATGAATTTATAATTTCATATGACTTTAGTGAAATTCTTGGCATTAGAAAAAGTCAATTTTGATGATATCTTTAGAGAATATAGTCATATTTATAGATTTTATATTTGAAGAAGGAAATAAATTGGGATAATTTTGAATAGTATATTAATTGATTCATTAAAAAATAAAATAGGTATATTCTTTAAGATAAGAAATCAAGAGAAGCTCATCTTAGAGCATGTAGGGGAGTATCAAAGGAAGATGGAATTCATGAAGAACTTAAATACATATTTATTGGAAAATTAGAGAATTTGAAGAATATTTATTATGAATATTCATTAGTTCATCTTACATGTTCAAGAAATCATAGTGTGATTTCATTTAAAATGGATATAAAGAATAAAATACTGAGTTTCTATTTTAATTTATTTATTATCATTAGGTCATTATATATTTTCACTAAATCTATCAAGCATTAAAAATTAGTTAAGAAAAAAAAATTATAAGTGATTTTTTATATGGATTTGTGGGAGTGATTATTTTTCATATTTATGTGGATGTTTTTTAGATTAAAATGATAATGTCTTAAGGAATGATGGAATAATCATCTGGAATATATTTTACAACTATGAAACTTTAAAAAAAAAAATAAGGTGAATATCAATATTTTTATTGGAGATAACTTTTTTAGTAAAAAAATGAAATTATATAGGAAAACCTATGTGGTGGTTTTATGTGAAAGGATTGAAAAATCTTGTCATACACCCACATAAAAGTCATTGAAAAAATTAGGTAGATTTATCATATAGATTGGAATGGTCATCATTTTTTTAAAATGTATAATATAATATTTTATTTTAACTATGTATAAAAATAAAAATAATAGAGTGAGAGAGGTGTGTGGACTATAAATAGTGATTGTGTATGAGTTTTAAGAAATAACAACTCCCATGGATGAATATGATGAAATTCTTATACTATTAGTGTTTTTTTTTCATTTGGGTTTTGAATATATATAAATGTAAGGATCCTACAATATACAAGGTTAAAGATGAGAGAGAAGAAGAAGAAGAGGAAATGAATATATATTACACATGGTTCTATTAATTAAATTTTATTATTATATATATTGATAAGATACTAGATTCAAGAATATCATAGGAACATAATGAGTTGAGAAGCTAAAAAGCTAACATTATTAAAGATTTTGATTCATGTTTAAAAAATGGATCATGCTAAAATTATTAATTCTTGAAGATAAAGTGTAATCTGAATACTATGCAATGATATGGAATGAGATCAAACATTTTGAAGATAAAAATACAGAATAGATTTATTGATCTACATAAAAGAGGATTGGTAATGACAATAATTTTATATACACTGTGAGAAACTAGGGGTTCTATAGGACTCTGGTCATGAAAGGAAAAAAACACTAACAAATTGTTTTTTCTACATAAAATAGAGTCTGTAGATGATCAATGAATAAAAATCATGTCATTATAAAGTAAGATATTTTTTTGGATAAACCAAACCATTACAGTTATGGATTGATTATAGTAGACACTCATTTACTAAATAGGGTATCCAATCATTTAGATGAGTAGTTATTATTATCAAACATTGAAAATATATTTTCTATTGAGTTTTTATTTACAAAATTATCCTCATGAGGTTATAAGATTTTTTTTATTATATCATGACTTAATATAACCTATTTGTTTGAATTTTATAGAATAATTCATAAAAGGAAACATCTTATTAATTCCCCCTTTATGTGGTTCCCCAATCCATGGGAACTATAATTTGTATTAGATAAAATCATGTATACCTCTAAAGAGATCAAAGCAACCCCAAATTTTTATCTAAATTGAAGAATGATGGATTTAGTATGTTTGAAGTAGAATCTTAGGTGAATAATTGAATCTCTATTTCTAATGAATAAAAAAAATAGTATTTAATAAAAGGTATTAAGGTATAGGTAGAAGGATGAGTCGAAATCCACATGGAAAATTTTGAAAAAGGGGAAGGTCCTACCTCTTCTCGAAATTGAACTGAGATATAATTTTTCATTTATTGAATATAATTATAAAGGGAATCATGATGACTTTTCTAAATGTTTTAAAGAGTATGAAGAGATCTAAATAGTTTAATACACACACTCTTATGTGAGATATTAATTAAATTAGGTTTTTTTTTGAAGTTTAACATATATACTAAAATTTTTCATGGAACTATTCGATGATAAATCATATAAATAGATGGAATCCTATTTCATAGAAGTTGAATTATCAAAGTATTTTTGAATATTACACGCTCTCTAAAAACATATGAATTCAAATATAGAAACATTTTTAGTTTTAAATGATAATATTTATTTTTTTGATGAAAATTTGAATTGATTTTTTTAGATTTATGTGTTTAATTTTGTTTTTATAGAAGTATCTATTATAGTAGATAATAATCATAATGTAATTGTGATCATCATGTATGATGAGTTATATATGAATGTAGAAATGGATGATGGATTTGGAATATTACTATAAGACCTTTCCAAGATTCATGATAATAAAGTACATAACCATAATATGGATTTGGAGAGAAGGATGAAATCAGTTAGGTGCAAAATAATCTAGAAAAACCACATTTATAATACATTTATTTTATTATTTTTAACATAATGATCCATATAATACTATCCCATACAATTGATATTTCTAGTTTCTTTTGGAAATTAGATACATAATCCATTTATATAATATAATATAAAGACATAAATATTAAAAACATTATAATGTGGTCTTAATTACTTTTTAACTCTTAACACTGCACAGTAAAACCTAGGGATATAAAAAAAAGAATGGTTGAGATATAAATCCCAGTAAGGAATTAATCAACATATAGTGGGATAATTAATAATATATATGAGTAAAGAGGTATATCCTAAAAACATAAAGAAGAAACAATCATACACATTCATATAGAGGAATGGAACGAGACAAATACATCATAAAATCATGGAATCATAGGATTATAGAAAAATCATAAAACATATATTCCTAAGAATAATTCATGGATAACCATGAATACGTAATAACATAGGGTTCTTAGGAAAATGTCCAGTGTAAAAGACATGGTATCAGATGAGATAAAACATTACTCAATGTATTGGTTCTCTATCAAGACATAATCTCCTTATTTATAACATAGCATGATTCATATAGATCATATAACATGATAACATATTTCATAATTTGAATACCATGATTAAATAATGTTTTTTTCTTCACATTGATATCCCCAATCAATGAGGTATAGTTATATATACATGATTACCCATGTATGGAAAAAGTATTGGGTATTCACAACACAAAAGCATAACATTGAAGGTCAAGGGATAATTTCAGTTGCATAACATGTGTACATAAAATTTTATATAATAAATATATGAGAGTGAAAGGGGGTCTCTCATTATAAGGGAATTGTTTAAAAATGTAGAGGGAATTTTATAAACCCTAGAAAACAAAATTAATTAAGAATAAAACCCCTTATAATAAAGAAATTTCAGGAATGGAAAAGAAGAGGGAGATAATGGCATATGTTTCATGGTTTTTTATTACATAAGACAATCTCCTTAAATCCATATAAACTCTTTAATAAGGCACTGTAGGTTCCTGAAAACTTCTCAAAGGGAAGAAAATACTTCAAAAATAACTTTTTATAAGGAAGAAAGCATTCCTACAAGTCTAACAAAGAGAATGGACTCAAATTGAGATGAAAAATTCCAAAGAAGCTGAAAGGAATTAAATTTATCAAGAGTTATTAAGTAACTCGTGTACCATCACCGGGAAGGGTTCGCGGATTGCACGAACTGTGAACCACCAGTACACGGAATGACCCATGAGGTGCTGGCCCGAAAAGCAATGGTCAGTGAACTCAGTTGACCGCAAACCACATGACTGGATGAACCAAGTTTGCGAGGGCCATCTGCATACCGTCTCATGAACTCAGTAGTTCACGGATGAAGCAAATTGGTAGATTTCTACAAACCATGACTCGCGAACCACAACCTCCGCAAACCCCGGTTGACTGAGTCTTCTGTGGGTCAATATATCTCTTCATGGGCTTCCAAAAATGGTTCCACAATCCCATAGATACTATTTACCCATTTCTCTATGAAAATAAGCACATAAGGAATTGAGGAGGACAGATAAAGAAATCATAGAGGAAACCCCAGAGGTTGGAAGTAAGAATTTGGATAGGATTCCAGCTTCAGTCTCGAATCATTAGCGGAGCCTAAATTGCAAACCACATTTCCAAAGGTACAACTAGCTGCAAACCATAAAACTAAGGAACTTAATAATAATGGGATAACTGTGAACCTAATTGGTGAAATCCTGAACCACATATTCCTCGCGGATGAACTCCCTATGAATGATAGTTCCCAGGACCCTCCTTTGATATGGTGTTCCTCATAGTGTATTGGTATATGGATTTAACCTGGTGTCGCGTACTGAATCAGTACATGAATGGAACCCGAATTGGCATGACAGACCGCATTCAGGACTGTGTACCACTATCGTGCACGATGGTCCATGCCCAAGCCCGTGTACTACTTTGGTATGCAGATGACCCCTCTACCCTCATACCACTATGGTATGCAGAGATCTCGTATCCAACATAAGAAAAAAGTATGCGGAATGGGTATTATTTGGGTATTCTTTCCTTTGGCTCCAATCTCACCCCTCCATTACCATCCATTCCTCCATAGCCCCTTCGTGAACCAGTTAGCATCAGGCCAAAGCCTCCTCCAAAGCCACCAGACCCGTATGATCAGATCATCAGTCACATCAACATTCCCCTTTGAGTCTACATACCCATGGTAAGCGGAGTCATGAAGGCTCTCCCCACAACGGTTCAGACTCCAAGGATGTTTGTAAGTCTAAATTTTTATGGTAACCTAGAGTCCAACTTTTAGACGCTGACGCGAACATCCCCGTTCTAGGGATTAAGGGTGATCACTTTCTTTTCCATTCAATGAGGAACGATGATCATTTGAAGGAGTCATGTTTGATCCTCCTTTTTGATGAGAGTTGACATTCCTCCCCTTTCACAGAACGTATTCCAGGACACTCCCACTAAGGTAAGTCCCTAATATTTTGAGGGCTGAGCCACATGACCTCTAATTTCATCCCACATTAAAACGTTCATTACTTCGCACCCTCACCCATAGTCGCCCCAAACTCTTTCATTATAGGCCCTCCCTCTCCAATCAACAAGAGAATATGTGTGTGGTTGGTTGGATCTCTCACATAATCTTGTTTCCCACACTGATCATGACTAACTTAGGATTAGAGATTTGTGACAATTACATCATCCACACTCTTCTAAACTACAACAACTTTGATTCCTAATCAAACAAGGATACGTAGGATGCCTGCTTGAAGGCCTGAGCTCAAAAGGGTACCCTTCTAAAAGGGTTCACCCAATCATGTCCCCTCAAATGGGAAGCTTCCAAGCATAATACCCAGATCTTCTTAACTATGATAACTCTGATTCTTGATCAAACCAGGATACGTAGGATGCCCTCTTGAAGTCCTGATCTCAAAAGGGTGCCCTTCCAAAAGGGTTCACTCAATCACGATCTCTCAAATGGACAGTTCTCATGCGTAAGACCTATGTTTCCTGAACTATGTGGGCTCTGATTCCTCTCTTGAGGATACGTAGGAAGGCTATATTATAAGTCCAATCCCAACATCAATTCACCTTCCATTCCCCTGGGTTAAGATAAACTTTAGAGTGCCTTATTGTATGGATTAAGTGAGCATTACATCTGTAGCATCAAATCCATGTATGCCTATGACGATCCTGAAAACCAGAGGTAGCCGATGGACACACTCTTTAGAAATGAACGAAGGATTCATGAAGATATGAACACAACTTAAATCTATAATAGAGTCCCAGAATAGGCAATAATCTCCACCTAAAAGGGTGAGGTGAGCCCAATATCCCATCCTCTCAACCAATGGAGTATTTAATTGTTGTTGGCCAAATTATCATCCAACGAGCACCTACATTTGGAAATAAGTCCCATGAATCATGGATACTAGGGTTGTTGGGTGTTTCTGGATCCACTAATAAACCCATTGGAGTCTATCTAAGGAATTTATATCCTAAGAGACCTAATTGAACAAATACTCGACCCCATGCAATCACCCGCTAAGACCATTTGACTATAGCAACTCCCTCGAAATATAGAAGGGATAAAACTGCCTAGTCCTCATGAGGTTAATCCAATACATATTTAAAGGAGGATTATGTGGACCGGGTTGAAACAAATATGGAGACGTGAAAGTTTCTATAATAATGGACAGATTCTTGTCACCCATCAGACCATTTTTTGTTTTTCTCAACCACGCACCTGCTGCACCCTCAGAGGCAGAACAAAAATGGTGAACCCGAAATGAATCCATAACTAAGGTGGTATTCTAACCCCACTCAAGCCCCTTCACCTAACAACAAAAGAAAAGGGGGGAAGGAGGCTAAGACGAGTCGTCAAATATGCATATGTTCCAGAGAATGCTACTTTGATGGTGTTTTGTGGTCTGTATATGTCATATATGTTTATTGAAGGTTCCCACAGAGTGACCTTCGATCTAAATGAAATCCCGATGACCAATGAAGACACACGCTTCAGTGATCCCATAGGAAGTTGGGGCCCTGATGAAGAGTAGGACCCTCTCCCCTAACCAACGTCTTTAACATTGGGTATCCAACATGTTGATTAAAGAGTACCACCAAAATGGTACTCTCCCCATGGTGGAGGTCACAAGAAAAGCCCTCCAGCCTGCAAGATCTCTCCAGTTGCCTCCTTAACTATGACCAGTACCCCAACACAATGTGGTCCCAGTGGTCTTCTCAAATCATTTCAGGAGCATGTCCCTAAAACGCGACAATGAGTACCTCCCTTATCTTTGGGAAGTAGATGAAGTCGATGATGAAAACTTCATCTCAACTGCACAGGGGTCCTACCCATGGGTCCCTTCTAGAGAGTGTCATCGCCGACACTAGGTGACCAAGTCTCCTCACACTGAAGAAAACCTTATACTGAGGTAACTTGCTGAAGTCTAGAAGACCTGGGCCCCTCGGGCTTCCCGACAAGGGTGGAAAATATATAATCAGAAACACACTATCACCCTGGCTCCTAAGAAGCAACTCCACTATACAAACACAGAGGCAATCAATGGATAGACATAAAACTCTACCCCCTCTTCTCAATCTCACCATAGAAATAGGGTGGCACAATACGAACACGTGCATGTTCCTGTTAGTGCTTGTCAGTCTCATCATGCAGATAGAGCAAAAAACTACAAGCATATGTAGATATCTTCCAGTGCATAAGAATCCAGTTATCCAAATAGGGTGGCATCTAGCTACACACAGGCACAAATACCTATTGATACATATCATTCCTGCCATCCAAATAGGGAGATATGTAAATATGATCAGATTCAAATTCTTGTGGATTCATACCAAGCCTGTGAGACAAATACCGAGGAAAGTGAGTAGATAAAAATCCCTGCTCGTGAATATGAAGCCCACCATTCAAATACGATGGTAACTGGAGAAGAAAACCAATGGAAGACTCGTTCCTCTATCCCGACATAGGAGAACTTCCAGTATCTACTAGAAAACCATGGAGGACTGAAGTAGGAACAAACTCCTACTCTGACATCAGAATGGACCTCCATAACCATTCCAACAAAAGATGTATCTCATCACATCCTGATAATGATGGAATATTAAAGGTCGATTCCAGACCATATCCTCCAAACATTCCAAGACATAATTGTATCAGTGGAAAATGCAAGAAACTAGGCCCATGACCAGGTTTCCTCGAATGGAATGACTTACTCGCCAAAATGGGCCAGTCAATATATAGCAGTTATCCATCCTTGCTCTATTCTAGAAGGGTCGACAACAATATCCCATGATACACAGACTACCATATCAGGAACAAATACCCGTTCCAACTGGGGGACGTCAGTCCAACGTGGGGGCTGCTCCAGGGAAGGCATATATCCCTGCCAAAACTCAAGATGCTGGTTGGTGTATCCTGACACTATCATGGGAACCAAAAAGATAGGTGAGCATATATGAAGGCCATTACTAATAGCATGCGGCCCCGATTACCCACAAGAGAGCGCCCAAAAATAAAACATTCCATAGTCAACTGGAAAATGAAGAGCACATACATGATCTTACTCTGCTAGAAGCTGGGATCCTTGACACACTAAAATATATATCAATAAAGGCCCAAGACCCTGTCAGTCCATTACCAAATTATGGAAGTGGTAGTAGTAGTTGCGAAGTCCCTCCCCGCAATGTCGCTACCAGTAGCTCTAAAGGTCCTCCCCAGAGCACCCACTCCAGCTTACTCTGTGGGCTAGGAATGATCAATCACGAGAGACTATCTCCTGATGCGTGTTAGGGTAGACCTCCCATTTACCTGAAGATCAGACAACAATAAGGTCCTCCCCTTACTATCATCCTCCCCAATGGTCCTCCCCAGTGTATACACTACAGATATGCTTCTCCCTACAGTCGGACATCAAGTCATAATGGTTGTCCTCTCTATGATAAAAGTCATTGCGAAGACCCTCCCTACAATGGAGGCTGCTGTGAAGGCCCTCCCCATAGTGAAATCAAGTAATGAAAAGGTCCTTCCCTTATTGCAGTACATCTTAAAGGCTCTCTCTAGGATGCACACTACAGAAATTATCCATGCATCTAGGTATCAAGTTGTGATAGTAGTCCTCGCCATCATAGTGGTCATCAAGAAGGTCCTACCCTTTCTGTAGACAGACCTGAAGGTCCTCCCTAGGGTATATGTCATAGGGACACTCCCTATGGTCAGACATCAAGTTTCAATGGTATCCCACACCATTGTAGCACTGATTTCGGAGGTCCTCCCTACAATCGAAATTCATACTAGTGAGAAGGTCCTACCCTTGCTGGAACAAATGTGAGAAATCCATCTTATGCTGAGGCACTCAGAAAGATAGATTCAAACATATAAAACACTTCATCTATGATTAGTGATATAATTTCTCAACCAAAGGATGGTCTGGTTCCACACTCATCTTCTAAGCCACCCCCACACCATTCACATATTAATGAGGCTCCCACCAGCCTGACTGCTTAGAATAAAATTATTAAGAAGTAGTTGAGATGGGCATATCAAGTAGAGGAGTCCCTAGAAAAAAATAGTAGGATATGTTGTTTGCAATAAAAAAACAAGCTAAGGATAATATACTTGTGATGTATTGGCCTATGAACACTTCTTAAATTGACATACCAGGGGAGTTTTTTGGGGAATGTATGCATGACATTCACTTCAATATATGGATGACTCTCCTCCATCTAAAATAAAATGTATTTCCATATAAAGGGTATGCGTACCATGTCAACATGTTAGGAGAGATTCTCCATCTAATAAACCAGGAAGCCCTCCCATCTGCATAGTAGCCACGATCAGAAAGACAAAAGAAAAACCTTGAACTGGATTGCCTCCATGCACTACACAAGTTGCATTGCCTCATTGGTGATGCCCCAAATAGAGTTTATATTTGGGGATGGGGAGAACATGGAGCTCTACACTTCACCCGGTGTCTCACCCAATAGAACTCATTGGAAATGACATCTTGAAATTTCATTACCCAGAGGCAGCAATCAAAGGAAATCCATGCTTAGGAAAGATGGAATACTCAATAAAAACCAGCCTGGAGTAAGTCTCGAAAGCATTAGGACTAAAGATATCAAGCCATAAAAAATATTCTGATATAGGAAATCGAGAACATCCAGCAAGCTTCCTGCCTAAGGTAATCCAGTCAGAAAGTAGTGATCATGTCTTCAAAAGCCCACAAATTCCATACATGCCCAATTCCATACTTGGTTCACACCCGCACGAGAGTACATGAAATTAAAAAGGTGTAAATAGAAGTGGCTACCATCATAATGTGGGAACAACCCCAACCCACAGGGCTGGGGGAATTTTTAACTCAAAATTCCCCCAAAAGACAAAAAAATCCAAGCCATAGCACATCAATGGAAGAATTGGAACAACCCCAGCCCACAGGGCTTGAGGAATTTTTACCTCAAGTTCCTGTACATCGGACATCTATCTTCTCCCATATGGGAAGAACGGTGAGTAGAGAAGTCACTCATTCCACCCCATCTCGTGGTTCACACCCTTCGAGATAGAGGCACATTATGAGGTCAGATCAGGGCTCCCTTCAGGTCAATCTTTACCATGAAACCTAAAGAATACCGCATAATAGAAGGAGAAAGTCCAACAAAGGATGCATAAATCCTTCTTACCTTTTATCATCGGGTACACCACCCCCAATGTGATATGCATCAGTGAACATGGTAAACATAAACCCCATAAGATCTCATAGGAAATGATACAAAGGGAGAGGATGCAATAGAAGATGGTTCCCTCCCAGAGGCATCCTACACTGAGCCTAATGGTGTGCATAACCAGAACTAGAGAGTGATCCTAAATTTAGGCGCCCCCTCAGTTAATCCATTGTTACCTCCCACGTGAAACTACAACAAGAAGAAGAATAAATCCTAGTTTATATATGACCCACCTCCTACCCCCCTAAGAATGTGTCCCTCACTCTCAAGGAAATATTATCCAAGTAAAATGAAGAAATGAAAGAGCTCAGGCAGATTAATGCCGAGCTGCGTCGAGGGATCTATCTTGTCGGATGTGTCCCCCTGCTGAATGTCAATAAGTTTTCCCAGAAGAGGTTCCCTTTCAACATGCACTCATCCAAGTAAATTAAGCCAGGATTGGTGGACCATCCAACTCAGCACTGAGACCATCAACCTACTTAAATCCGACCTCAGAAGGACATCAAGACTTCCCCCCACTGGTAAAGCAGCCAAAGTATATTCAGGTGAAACCAAAAAAGGATAACCCTGGCTTGGTACTCACCCTAAATTATAGTAGAATAGACATGCCCAACTTTGGCCGACATTGCACCAGCCTAAGATCAAGCTCGAAAAGATATGAATTAAGGGATCTTGAATACCATAAAGCAACTAACAACTTGACTAGAAGCCATGGAAGGGTAGCGCGCGCTGATACAACCAGAGTGAAAACCCTACCTTGATTGGGTGAGAAATGTTCCTCCATAACAAAACTTTGGAAACCCCATATTTCCTGTGTTGAATGGATCTGGAGACCCGAAACAACATATAATTCACTGTGCCTCTTACTGTGACCCCATGATGGTCAATCTGGAGTAGTAAGAAGTAGTAAAACTCAGATGCTTTGTGCGAACCCTGTAGGGTTCGGCCTTCGTATAGTATAGTAGCATGCCAGCTAACTCAATCACAAGCTGGGAGGACCTCTGGTGACAGTTTCTCTTCCAGTTTAGTTCGACATTTCCTAAGACAACAATCAGTGATATCATGAACTACAGGAAGTGATAGAATCAAAGGGTTTCAAACTTCATTTCCATATAAAAATTCCTCACTTATTCCCTAAACCGATCGCTCCCCCAAGATGAAATGCTCACCATGTGCATCAATAACCTTCATGATGAATTGCGAAAACCACTCATCCTGGTGAATTACACAAGTGGATTCGAAGATTTATTTGCCATTTCCCAAAGGATATAATACTCATTGTAGTGGACTAATCTCAATTATCGAGTGTCCCCATCAACCATAGGAAAAAGAGTGGGAAAAGATGAAGTGGATTCTATCACACTTAAGACACCCCCAGCACCAACTCCAGTTGTGAGGCCTCCACCAAATCATGTGTGACCCCCCAGATGCCAATAACTACCCCCAACTCGGTAATATGAGTGAAGGGGTGCTAAAATAAATTAGTTTGAGGAGAGAAGAAATAATTTTTATTTGTTCTGAGATGACCAGGTTTGCGGCTACTTCATAGCCGCCATGAATTATAACATTCTCCAGTTACTAGATCCAATGTGAGCCAATGAATTGGGTCTTGACAACTGTCCAAATTATTGTCCATATCACCAGATACTGGGACACACCATCCAAGAATATTTCATCTCCAAGGATCTTCTACAAAAGATGGTGGATTATAGACAAGTCAATTTGGGACCGCCACCAGCACAAGGGGCGTATGTTTCCACCTTATACTCAAGAGTGGAAGAGGAATAGAAAAGAGTCGCCAGTAAGAAGGAGAAAAATTTGGTAGTTAGATGACTCAGAAAACTGTCAACCAATCTCATGGTATCCTCCAGGTGCAGTTAAAGCAACCAATCATGGTCCTAATATCTCCTGATGCAACACATCCATCATCCTCAGCCCCACAGTCCTCCTAGGTATAGAAGGGCAGAAAGTAGGAGCAAGAAGATGGGATGGCACCGACGCCGAAGCTAGTATTGAAAGTTTCAGACTTCATGCCTGTAGACTTAGTATAATGGGCATCGTCCCTCCAAATGGTACAATGGGAACCATCCTTTCAAACAATACAATGAGCACCGCCCTATGAATCAGCACCATTAGAAGAAGATAGCCTTACAGAAACATTGTCAAATCAAGAACTGATCTTTAGATTCATTAATGTCATTCACTTGATGTAACCCTTATCTAATGAATAATATGGACAAAAAAATGAATTCCCCATTCCCAACTAGATAGATGGAGGAAGAGGCTGCAGAGGATGATGGTTTCCTAGAAGGCATGATCATGGCAGGATTAAAATTATCAGCCAAGCCTTAACTCAAACCATTAACATCGTGGAAACTCAAGGAAGGACCCTCTGACAGACATAATGAGAACCGAAATGTTCCTCTACCCCCACCAAAACAAATTCGAGCCCAGTTATATTGGATTATCTGCTGGAGGAAGGGAAAATATTAAATTTTCCAGGGCATGTGGGGGAACCAATTTGACCAAACCCAGAAAGGACCGTAGTTCCACCACATCTTATCATAGAGGTCGGGACATCTACGTCCAAAGCTCAAGCCCCTAATGTATATATGAAAGAACAAACCTGAGCCTGGAAGTGACAAAATTTAGAGAAAAAATTTGATATTATAAAGTAGTTGGATTCAGTAATAGCAAATCTATGAATCCTGGATACTTTGAGTCTGTCTGCATACCTTAGGGAGGTGCTCATCGAAGCATTTCTAAGTCCCCAGGAATTGAAGGTCGAAGTAACAGCGGCCGAAATCTATTGGACAAAAACCAATCCCAAAGAATGTTACACCATCATCTCCTTCATAGATAGGGATGAAGACTCCATCATGAAAGGGCACATCAAACCCTTATATGTGTCCAAAAAGATAAATGATATTGATGTCCGGAGGATTGTCATTAACTACGGCTCTAGACTCAACCTCCTCTCACTATGAACACTTTTTCAGCTGGGCTATGATGAAGACAGTTTGACACCCTACACCGCACTATGTTGGGATATGATAAAAGTGATCAAAAGTTATTTGGATGAAAATCAAGCTTAAAACTTGGTTTGGAGGACTCATGTCGGATTCTATGTTCTTGGTAATGCAGAAAAGTACGACCTCCAACATCTTTTTAGGGAGGACCTGACTGCATCAACATTCTATAATTACTTCATTATACCATCGTGCATCAAATATCGGGCTAATGGGAGAAAAAGAAATTTCACGCCAATAAATCCCTGTTCGAATCCTGTGAGTCGCATTAAATCGATGCAGGGTTCTATGAACCGATAGAGAAGTAGACTTTGGCTGATGATGTTGACTGGATTACTTCTATGAATGGATTGGAAATGGATCCTACTGACCCCCTCTAATAGCTTGTGGAGGAGTATGTATTACCCATCAACCAGGTTGAATGCATCAATTCAAGCTAAGAGACCAACTCAATTGTCTTCATGATTTCCATTGCAACCTCAAAGTACAAAGACATGGAAGAATGGGATGATTCTTATGATGTCAAGAAAATACCTAAAAAAGATGCTCCCAACCCATCCTTAGGACCCCAAACTGTCCCCTCCTTACTCACTAAAGAAAAAGACAATTTATATCCCAACATTGGAGAGTTCATCTTAAGAATACTCACTCCATCAAAAGAGGAAGAAGACGATGAAGAGAATGATAAAGAAGAAAAAGAAGAAGACCTCAAAGATGCCCCTCCCACATTCAAAGAAGGTGTCTCTACCACAATCGATGAACTTAGGGAGATAAACCTCGGCACTGAAGACGACCCACAACCCACTCTGATTAGTGTGGCTATAACTTTAGAGGAGTAGGAAACATATTCCTCCTTTATGAATAAGAATCAATATATGTTTTCCTAGAACTACATAGAAATTCCAAGCTTCAATCCTGAGGTTTCCACTCATCACTTGGGTCTTCCAGAGGATCACTAGGGCTATAAGAAGGTATCCAGAAGGACCCACCCAACACATCCTTCCAAAATAGAGGCTGAAGTTGAAAATATGATCAAATACAACTTCATACGAGAAGTCCAATATCCGATCTGGATGACAAACATAGTACCTATAAAAAAAAGAATGAACATATTAGAATCTGTATCAACTTCAGGGACCTTAATCGGTATTTCCCAAAAGACGATTTCCCAGTTTTGATCACAAAATTGTTGATCGATTCAACCACTGGATATGAAGTCCTATCTTTCATGGATGACTATTCTGGATACAACCAGATCCGAATGGCCTGAGGGGATGAAGAAACCACTAATTTTAGGCCCCCTTAGGGAGTGTTCTCTTATAAAGTTATGCCCTTTGGTCTAAAAAATTCCAATGCCATATATCAGCGCTCCATGCACCGCATCTTCAAGCCCTTTCTAGGAAAATTTGTCGAGTGCTACGTCGACGATATGGTGGTTAAATTGCAACAATGCTCAAAGCACTTGGATAATATTTAAATTGTATTTAACAAATTGTGACAACACAATTCAAAAATGAATCCCCTAAAGTGTGTATTCGGCGTTACCTATAGGAAATTACTTAGCTTCGTTGTACGCCATCATGACATCAAAGTCAACCCTGAGAAGACAAAATCAATCCTTGGCCTGGGCCCACCTCACAAAATCATGGAGTTGAGAGGTCTCCAAGGGCACTTAGCCTATATATGACACTTCATAGCCAACCTAGAAGGTAAATGTTTACGTTTTACCTGGTTAATGAAGAAAGGGGTCACGTATGAGTGAGATAATGATTATTAAGAATCATTCAACAATATCAAAATATATCTCATAATCCCACTGGTCATGATGCCTCTAGTTTATGGGAGACCACTCATTTTGTATGTAAGCACCTTGGAGCAGTCATTAGGTGCCTTCCTCGCACAAAAGAATGATGCCTACAGTGAGAACAACATATACTACCTCAAATGAACAATGATTAATACTGAAACTCGATATTAAAGGATAAAAAAGAACTGCCTAGCCCTAATATTAACTGTTCATAAACTTAGGAATTACCTACATCACCATGAGGTCCACCTAGTCTCCCACCACAACCCGCTCAAATATATCCTCAATGTCCCATGCTAAATGGATGCCTATCATGATAAACAATCATCCTACCACAGTTTGACATATGGTACATACCCCAAAAGGCCATAAAAGGCCAAGATTTAGCACAATTCTTGGCAGAGCACCCCTCGGAAGAAGCAACACCATTAGATGCCAAACTTCTGAATGATGAAGTGTTATCCATCCAAGAGGACCCCCAGACATGAGAAATATACTTCGATGGTGCTTCTAGAGTCCCAAAAGGGAAAATAATGGAGGATCCCAAGATAAAAAAAGTGGGACTTAGAGTTATACTCATATCCCCTGAAAAGTCCATCTTGCCTTACTCTTTCCTACTTTCAGAAGAATGTTCAAATAATGAAGCAGAATACCAGGCCCTCATTGCGGGCCTAGAGCTAGCACTTCATGCACAAGACAAACACCTGAAGATAAAAGGTGATTCAGAGCTAGTCATCAAGAATGTTAATGGTGACTACGACATTAAGAAAGAAGTATTGGCCCCCAGGATGAACCATGTTCAAGAAATAATTGCAGAATTATCATCAGAACCAAAGTTAACCTATGTACCCTGGTTAAAAAATGCTCAAGCTGATGCGTTGGAAAATGTAGCCACAACCCTAGCTGATCCAGACCATGATAAAATGGTTATTTGCATTGACCACTGCCCGATGGTCTTTCCATTTATCTAGAACAATACGAAGGAAATCGATGAGATTTTCCCTATTTATGTTCCTTATGCTCACTCCATTGTTTGAACGAATCCCCTTGCAAATTACCTCCGGAGGGGGAACTCCCACCAGATAGGGCTAGAAGGGAACAAGTATGGAGATGGGCAGTCAAATTTGTCTTTTACAATGGGGAAATCTAGGAAAAGGTTCTCTAAAAATAAGTCCTTGATGGAGTCCTTCTTAGGTGTATTGATGGAGAAGATACTGTTACCGTTAGGAAAGAAGTGCACACCAGAGCTTGTGGAGTGCACCAATTGACAACCAAGCTCTCTCATCAAATTCCAAGGCTTGGATACTACTAGCCCACTATGATATAGGATAGTTCCATATTCACTAAGAAGTTACATTCCTTCCAAGTTCATGCCAATTTTATTCATCATCCCCCAAAGTTACTTCGTACAACTAAGTACTCCTGGTTATTTTTTGCCTGGGAGATGAATGTTGTGGGATCATACCCCCCCTCTATAGCCAAAAAATTCAAGTTCATACTCAAAGAAATCGAATTATTTTCCCAATGGGGAAAAGCTATACCCCTTAAATAAGTCATAGCGAAAAGAATATTTAGCTTTGTGAAGGCCAAAATCATTACAATATTTGGTGGCCCTCATACAATACTGATAGAAAATGACACCAACTTCTGCTCTGTTGAGTTGGAAAATTTATACCAGGAGTATGTAATCAAAGCCAATATTTCATCCTTCTACCATGCAGTGGTCAATGGGAAGATGGATGCTTTCAATAATACTCTGTCCAACATACTCCAAAATATGGTAGATAAGGATAAGAAATCATGTCTAGACAAGCTCCTTCATGTTTTATGGGCTTATCGGACCACGACCTGCACTGCAACCTAGGAAACCCCGTACTCACTAGTATACAGGGAAGAGATGGGTTTTTTCCTATAGGAATTCAAGTACCATCACTCTGTGTGGCCATTTGTTATCAACTATCCATGTACGAGCAATCCCAGATATAGTTTGATGATTTGGAGTAGCTAGATGAGAAAATTCTGCACACTTTTCATGATTTGGAAGTCTACCAAAATCAGATCACACGAGTCTTCAACAAAAGGTTCACCTCCCATATTTCCTCGAAGGAGAGATGGTGTTGGTTCTCAGAACCCTGATGATACTCAAGAAGAATCCCCTAAAGCTTGAAACAAAGTGGGAAGGACCATATTTCATACATAGGGTCTATTTCAATGAAGCATACTACTTGATATCAATGGACATACAACTCATCATGGCTCCCACATATGCAAGGTTATTGAAGAAGTAATTCGCGTAACAACAATGCTAACACCTAGTCCAAAATCTATGAACTTAAACTATGAGTCATCGTTTTGACCACATGATGTTAAACTGTACTGTATTAGTCCCTGAAACACGACATTAAATTAAGATACTAGTGTCCTCACTGCACGACTCTAAACTACACAGCATGGTATCTAAGCTGTAAGACGTTATCCCGTATAGCATAAATCGTCTTAATCACATGAGGATAAACTGTACATCCCTCAGAGAACTATGTATAGCTTGATTCCCATTCATTATTGGGATACGTAGCAACACCTCGATCCTCGATCTTGGCCCATCCCCCACCATATAAACAAATGCCTCTATCATGTCTTATATCTCCCCATATTTTTAAGGGAAACCCTTTTCACTCCTTTTTTCTCACATCGAGTATAAATCACGTGATATTAGGATCAGTGGTAAGGATTACCTTATGTAAAAAACTATAGAGAAATATGGTATACCCACCATCCATAGTGAATGAAAGCAAAATGCCCCTACTCATATGTCTGAGTTAGATCAGTACATGGAATGTTCAGAACTACATATGGCTTGATTCCTACCATTACATGATACATTGTGACACCCAGATTTGGCATCCCGACCCAATAACCAACAAAACAATTCCATCACATGCCCCTACTCATGGACCAAACCTTTTTAGGGAATGTTTAGAACTATATACGGCTTGATTCCTGCCCTTGCAGGATACATAGTAACACCCAGATCTAGAATCTTGGCCTAGCCCCCATTAAAAAAATGCCACTTCTTTAGTGTGTAGGCCAGAATCGTACAAGGAGTCCATGAAAGGTCCTAACCGCATGACAATAAAACGCAATATTATTCAAGAGTCACATGTAAACTCATTCTCAATGTTATGAGATCCCGCACATTCCCCCGACTCATAAGAAGTCAAAAGATCATGATTCCCCCCATATATATGAGTCAGATCCATGTAGAAGCTCTAGTAGTTCACAGCTAATCACGGTCTGGGTATTTATTATGTTCCTAGACACATCTTTCCCATTTTTTAAACTCTATACTCTGGGAAAACTTGGATCCCCATAAACATTCATGGCCATCTAAGATGGAAGGCCAGTGTCCTGTGGACACCTTTGTTTGACTATGCACATCATGCCCCGGTGGCTTTGCATATGCCACCTAAAAAACGACTATCATTCAAAGGAAAATTCATCCTCATGAGAGTCCTCTCCTACCTCAGTACACCCAATGGATTTGAAGCCCCGTGTCATTCCTCCCATTCCAAGTTTCCCCCCCGGGACTATGGTTTACACCTTATATCATCACTCATGTCTAAGGAATGCCAGAACATCCCAATCACAATTTACTCAAAGCCATTAATGATATTTGTGATAGAATAATGTCCTTACTTGTCACACCCCAACCGCGGATGTCCGTAATTGTTCTCCTTTCTTGGTCCTGATTTAAATTTTTTCGAAGATTAATTGCGATTGGTGGTTTTGCGCCGGTGCGCGGTCGCCGCATCGTTAGCGGTGACCGTGCGTTCAGCCCGGGTGACAGTGTGTTCACCCGGTGTTTTAAACATTATAATTTTTATGTTGGTATTTTGTTATTAATACCTTTTTATATGTGTTATTGTTATTGTATATATGTTTATATACGTTTATATATATATATATATGCGTAATAATGTATGTATATGTATAGATCTATATATGTACAAATATATATATATGTGTAACATCTTTAAATTATTTTATAATTATTATTTTAAATATTTGGTCAAAAATAATTATTATTTGAATTAACTAATTTATTATTTATTATTATTATAAGTTTTATTATTGTTATATAAGTTTTATTGTTATTATATAAGTTTTATTGTTATTAATATTATATGTTTTATTATTATTATTATAATTATTATTTTTATCATATATATATATATATAAGCCTAATCTAACCCTAATCCTACCCCCTCCCGTAGCCGCCTCACCTCTCCCACTCTCCTCTTTCTTCTCCCCCGCACCAGCACTCTCCTGCATCTCCCCAGCGCACCCCTCCGCTCCTCGCCGCACCCTGCTCTCCTTCAGCGCCGACGCCAGCCCGGCCCTAGCTTCCTGCCTCGCCGCGCCTCCACCCTCTTTTCCCGGCGCCTCGCCAACCCGCCGGGCCGACCCCCGGCCTTGCTCCGCACCTCGACCTCCTCCTGGTTCGGCCGACCCGCACCACACCCTCTCCGGCGCTGCCCTCCCGACTCCCTCCGCGCCCCGCACCCGGCGTCCGGCTCCTGCTCCGTCGCTGCACCACGCCGCCGTCTCAGCTCCGGCCGTCATCCCCTCCCTCCTTCCTGCGTACGCCGCCCCCTGCTCGTCCGGCGTCCCGAGCCTCACCCCAGCGTCGTGCCGCCCCGGCCGACTCTCCCCCTGTTCCGGCTCTCCCCCTGTTCCGGCTCTCCCCGTGGCCGCACTCTCCCCCTGTTCCGGCTCTCCCCGCGGCCGCGCTCTCCCGTTCTGCTCCCCCTCCGGCGCTCCGCCTCGCCGTGCCCGCGCCCGACCGCCGCCCAGGACCCCCGTGCTGTAAGTTTTGTTTTTTTTATTTTTATTTTTATGTTAATCTTATGTTTATAAAACATTTATTATTTTTACCATATTAATAATATTATTATTATTTTATTATTTTTATTTCATTATTATTTTTATGATTTATATTATTATTATCATTATTGTTATTATTATTTTAATAATATTATTAATCTTATTACATCATTGTTATAGTTATTATTATTATTATTATTATTATTATGAATATATTTATTATTGTTTTAATTATTATTATATTATGTTGTTATTTTTATTATTATATTATGTTATTATTACTATTTTTATTATTATCATTATTATATTATTATTATGCTTATATTATTATTATCATTATTAAGTTAATATTATTATATTATTATTATATTACTATTGTTACTATTATTATTAAATTATTACTTTATTATTATTATCATATTGTTATCATGTTATTATTATTATTATTATTATTATTATTACATTACTATTATTATTATGCTATTGTTATTGTATTATTATTATTAATATTATAATGTTAATATTATTTTATATTATTATATTATTAATATATTATAATTAGGTTAAATTGTTATTATTATTATTATTATTATTATGCTTACTAGCATATTATTAATATTATTATTTTTATTATTGTTATTATTTTCTCATTATTATTATTACTCTGGCATTCTCTTGTGCTTTGTTAGGAGTTTTCCATCAACTTATATTTGTTTTTGGTAGGTTTAGGATTTTAGGACCCGCGCAGGGTATTTCCGAGAGAGCGCCATCGCTGCGCCTTGTTTCCGACGATCCGCCGTCTCCGCGCCTCAGTTCCGAGGTGAGCGTTTCTTCCCGATGCTTGGTTTCGCATGCTCTAGTGAGTTTTTGTATGTGTCTGAGTCCTTCATATCTATTATACAGAGTGTTGGACTTTATCACGTGGCTTCGGACACACGTCGTGTCATCGCACCTTGGTTCCAAGGTCGTTTTACCGTCGCGCTTGGATCTTGAGGTAGGTCTCCCTTTGCACTCGCCTTTAAATTTATAATTTATTTATTCCTTGACCTTTTATTAAGTTTCAGTAAATTTAAAAGTATTATTAAGTAGTTATCTATAGTTTGGTGATCTGCTGATGATAAAAGTTGTTTTAATTCTAGAGTTTCATTAAAAGCATTTTCTTAGATTTAATTGTGTGCTTCCATGGTAGTGTTGCTAGATGGTTCTTCCTGAATAATGAAAGACATGTTGAATTGGTTTTTGAAATGTTTTTGGCGTGTGTAAATTAGTAGATGTATTGTTTATGGAAAATGGTGTTTTCTGAGAACCTTGATTAGAGAAAACGTTGTGTGACCCTTTGAAATTGTTTTTGGAAACTTCATGTGTGGTTCTTGGTTGATGAAAGATGTTTTCCTTTGTTGTGTGAACAAAAGTTTGGATTTCATTTGAGAAATAGTATTCCTTAAAAAGGTGATTAAAGGCTCGTTTGGCTCTTGATAAAAGTGGGGTGCGTTTTGATATTAGAAAATAACTCTACTTGTGAAACAATTGTGTTCCAGGGTGATATGCTGATTTGAGTTTCTTAAACAAAGTTCTAAGTGTGTTTTGGTTTTCAATGAAATGGCGTGTGTAATATCCCTTTAGAAATGCTTTAATATGAAATGGTCAAAATGTAAATGATATGGCGGCCCGGTTGGCACTTTAATAAATGTGAAGTGATTATACACACATATATATATATATACGTACTTGTGAGGGCATTTCTACAGGGGGACTTCCCTTCGAGGGTTGTCGTGTAGCGATGTCCATGTAAGGGGTTGGAAAGTGCGGTGAGATGAGTCACGCGTGCGAGGGTTTCCCACTTACACAGTGTTACAAAAACCACTATGGGTTCCTGGGCGTCTTGTAGATTATCGAGTGACGGTTGCTTGCTAACCCTGATTAGACGGGTTGGTACCCTCTGGAGTTGTGGACTGGCTAGGTGGGATTTGCCACTGGTTGGCTATTAGGGCGGCCAGTTGGTTATTGACTGTGGAGTACCATGCCGGCAGGTAGTCTGAACCCGAGTACGTCCAGGGGTTTTCTAGGGATGTTCAGGATCGCCCATGGTTATTGCTGATAACTTCTAGTTTATTTCTGCTTGTACTTGGTTTTCCTTTCTTGTTTACCCTTTTCTTGCACTTGTTTTCCCTACTTGTTTACTTTCAGTCATCCTTCACAGCCTATACTGTTAGACTTTGGAAAAATGGTTCTCAAATGAAAATGCTTTACTCTCTTTGTAACACCCCAAGCTTCCACGGTACGTTTCCCTTCGAATAATGCGATAGCGTGTGTTGTACGCAACCTCGAGTTCTAACACACACCACAACTAATTAAACTAGCCGTTGTGAATAGCAATACCTAATTTTTGAAATCATATATATTTTATATTTCAAAATCGACTTCATTTTTGGATTCGGAATATCGAAATTAGCCTAGGGTGAAATTTTGGTACTTTTCGGATAACTTTCATATTTTGATGAATAGTGAAAATTTCTAAATTTTAATTAAAAACAACTTTTTTAATCAAAATAATTAATAGTGATAAATTATGAATTTTAGTGGTTTTAAAGTATATTTAGAATATATTTTTACCATTTAATATAATGTTGGTCATTGGACATAATTTTACAATTAAACCGAACATAAACAAGTGTCAATCTTTTGATAGTTATTATCTCTTAAAAACACGCTTTTTGTTTTGACAGCGGGAATTAATTTTAAATTAATTTCTGCCACCTCTGTGTTTTGAATTTAGGAAAATGGATTCCATATTTGGAATCAGGATGTTCAAATTGTGTAAATAGGTAACTTTTATTTTTAGACATTTTGAATAGTTACTGTGGTAAATATTTTATTTACCATGGTTAAAGGGTAAATCTGGTAAATAAGGGTTAAAAAAATAATATTATAATAATACTAAATTACCCTAAAACGTGTCTTAACCCTATTGGTTGATACATGGTCGACCATGGGCATCTTTGGGTCTATTTTGGGACCCCATGGATCCACTTGTAAGTGATAATGACACATTATATTAATAAAGTTAAAATAAAAATAAAAATGGCATAAGCTTACATCTTTTAGAAGAACAATTTTTACATAGGGTTATACATGTTGGATTTTCGATTATAAATATTCATTAGAAATCTAAAAAGAGTTCCTAAATAATGATATTTTATTTATAATTTTTAGACATCAAATAATTTAAATTATTAATGACACAATAATGATGCAATGTTTACCTCATTAATAAATCATTTAAATAAATAAGATTATAATGATTAAAATATTATCTAAAACCTGTCCAATTCTTATTGGTTGATGTTATTTAGAATAGGAGTCATCTTATCTTCGACCTCAATGATTTTTGGACCATTATAAACCGAATACAAATATATTATAAAGTAATACTTTCACACTTTCCTAAAGAGCCCCTCCTCTCCCTTATAAAAGGAGACCACTTCTACTCATTCCTCACACCTCTCAAGCCACTTGGCTCGTCCAAACTCTGCCCAACTAAGCTCCCCACATCCCTCTCCTCCTCCTTGAAGCTTCCCCTTAGGCAGAAAGCATTTCAAGAAGTCCTTTGGTTCCAACCAAAGTGAGTTACCTAAATTAAAGGTAACGATTTCTCTTAAATTATTTTTATTTATTTTGCTTCTCCAACCCCCAAACTATTTTTATTTCCTTTCTTTTGTAACAACACCAGTATCCTCAATATACTAGGATGTTGTTATAAGAAGTATTCAAACTACACATACACACAACTCCATCTAATGGATGATGAACATAATGTTTCTGTGGATGGCAAATTAACGCCTCACGAAACGATGATTGTTCAAATACATCTTACCGCCTCTCATGGTGGCCATTATGATGGCACTGTAATTAAATATGATATTAATGATATATATTTTATATATAAGCTTCTGTAATTCCATTTTATTTCATACCATTATTCGTTTCATGTTGTATATACATACGATAATTTCATTTGAGGAAGTGCGGACTACCGCCCCCTTAAAATGATATGACTCGTTCATACCACACATGGAACGTATAAAGGATGGTGTTAATGAACTTAAGTAACATATATAAAATATTATATTATACTGGAATAGTAATATACCTATGTATCATTTGGATTTGATTCTTTTAAAATAAAAATTAAATGGAAGTAGCGTTCGTGCGTACGTACGGACTACCGTCTCCACGAACGCGATAAGATTCATTCTCCATCATATCCATTCAAGTATTATTCTAATTTTAGGGTTAAAAATAATGTTAATATCATTCTAATTATGAATAAGATATAATCCATCCATTACAAACATGTCTTACGTAACCAAACATTTAAGAAGAACGAATCGATTATCACCCGAAACGACGATAATACTAAGATATTATTAATAAAACAATGTTAAAAGATCATATATGATATCATATTAATGTATATGATTCTTGTACAATTTAATAACAATTATTTCACCATTATACAGGAGGTTAACCTACCCCAACCAAGGAAAAGTACAAGGTAAGGGGTTTTCATCTCACTCTTTATTCCCGTGAGATTCATGCCATATTGCCACCATCACCTTTTGTGTGGTGTATGTACTGCCCATAATTATATTATTTGTGTAATACACTCTAATTTATGTGTATTTACATATTCATTGTATGATACCTATTTTATGGGTTGTATGTTTCATAAGTTACCAAATTGGTAAGGGTTTATTTCACAATCTCTTCATTATCCGAGGTTGTTTATACGTAATAATCTACTGGGATATCTTTATCATCCACATCCATGTTTCTTAAAAATGTATTTCAAAACATTTTTACTATTTACAAGAATATGGGTTAAAGTCATTTATACCCTTGTTTGACTTTTTATAAGAGGTTTATAAAGGAATCTTTCCGTCGTTTTCAAAACAAGGTCCTTTTTAACATTTTCGACAGAATTGAGGTAAGAATGTTTTTTTTAACTTATACGGCGGGTGCGGTTATTTTCCACCGTTATAAAATCGTCGAAGCTTTCCATACAAGCTTATAAGAATATTTTCAAAGAAAATGTTTTATTTTATATGGATCTTAAATGATTTCAAAATAAAAGGAGATACTTCTTTAAAAAGAATTTTGATTTCATCTATGTCAACATCCTTTGATGGATTTTAAGATTATTTGAAGTTGATTTATTATGATACAAAACTTCTATATTGTATTGAAGGTTTTGTGATATGTTTGACTGTGGATGTGCTATTTTTATACCATTCATAGTTTATGGTGAAATTATTGACATTTCGTATGCTAGTTTTAATACGAATGTTTATGTTATGTTTAAACCTTTTCATATGGGAATGCATTGGACTTAATAAGTGACGGGTGGAGCCCGCTATAGCTCCTCGATGCATCGGTAGGTCTCATGAGACAAACTAGTGTCTTGGCACAAGGCCTTGACAAAATCTTATTTGTAGTCTTGGCACGAGGCCTTGGCTATGTGGTTATGATAGTCTGGCATTATGCATTCCAACATTATGAAAGTGGTTATTGATATTGCATGTGATTATTCGATTAGTAGAATATCCATGTGAACAAGTAAATGGCATTATTTCATTTTACTTTTGCCATACTATGTTGAAGTTCAATTTTAAAAGGCTTTTGTTTTAGTTATACATTGCCTTAAATGTTTATTCTTATTGATGAAAGTTTCCGCTATATTGTTATCCTTACTGGGCATTTGAGCTCACCCCTTTTCTATGTTTCATTTTTCCCAGGAAGTGAAGATGTAAGTTATGAATGACCTGTAGGGATATTATGAGGGGATTATAGTGTGGACTGTGGAAACATTATGTTGTTGTATTAGTTTTTCATTTTATGATGTAATGAAAAACTTATGAATATATCTAGTGTTTCCAAGGCTACTAAACCAATCGGTCTTTCGAGATTTGATCTTTCTTGTGATCATGCCAATGTTATGTAATTAATGCACCGACTCTGGGTAGCTGGGGTCGGGGCGTTACAGTTGGTATCAGAGGAAGTTTAGTACAAACCTTGGAAGCTAGATTTAGATAAACTCTGATTAGAGCACGTAGACCTAAGATGAACTTTGAGGATTAGTATAGAAGAACTTCCTAGAATTTTGGTATTGTAGAGATTTTGTGAGTTTTCCGAGCAATACATCCCTGTCTGGATACGAGCAGGTAGAGGCGGCTCTGGCACAGATGTACCTAGGGGTAAAACCCGAAAACACCGCTTTGAGCTAGACTCGAACGGGAACTGGTGCACGACAACGGGCCTTGCTGCACTCTTGGTTACGACACTCCCGGGGGATATGCTTAGGATAACTCTCATTATCTTTACAAATCATTATAAAGGGTTTATGAGTATATACTTCCTCAAAGAAAACATTTTTATGATTATGGATTATATCCATAAATAGTTCAATTTATGTTAAGTGTTTTATAAGTATGAGATTATGTATTTTGATTCATAAACTGATCTAGTTTATGCCATTGTTTAGAAATGGCGCCTAGTGGAAGAAATGGAAACCGTATCAATGTACGCACTCCATGTAGGGATTGCCCTCCTGCTCAAGATAATTATAGTGGGGCTGGTGATGCAACTGGTGCTGATCAGCTAATCACCGTACTGGGACAACTTACTCAGGTTATGAATAATAACCTTACCCGTATAGAGCACCCTGATCCGCAGCGTGGAGGATCAATGTTAGATCGATTCATGAGACAACAACCACCAACGTTCAATGGGAGTACAAATCCCTTAGTAGCTGAGCAATGGATATTTTCCCTAGAGAAAATATTTCAGGCTTTGGGGAGTAGTGAAAGGGAAAAAGTTACCATGGCAGTTTACCGCCTCACTGGAGATGCTGATCAATGGTGGTCATTGATTCAAAACATGAAGGAAGATGATGAAGTATCAAACATGGAATGGAGGGAGTTCAAAGATCTGTTTTTAGAAAAATACTTTCCTCGCGACCATCGAGCAGATATGGAAAGGCAATTTCTGAGTCTGAGACAAAAGGAGGATGATAATGTCACAAAGTATGAGGCTAACTTTACAAGGTTAGCGAGGTACGCTGGTGATTATATTCGCAACCCAAGAAGTAAGATTGATCGTTTCTTTGATGGGTTAAAACCATTTCTCCGTCGAGCATTAGTCTCACAATCCTTTTCATCGTACGAAGACATTGTCTCATGTGCTATCAAGACCGAAAAAGAATTCTCTAAGTCTTATGACTTTAAAGCGAAGCAAGAGAAGAAGAGACCTGCTGATCAATCTGGGAATGGAAATAAGGGGAAGAAGGGAAAGGTTGAATATCCATCTTGTGGTAAATGCGGGAAGAAACATCCTGGTGCTTGCCTGAAGGGAATGGGAGTCTGTTACAAGTGTGGTGAAAAAGGCCACCAAGCTCATGATTGCAAGGGGAAGAAGGAATCTACCAACGTTCAGTGCTACAATTGCAGGGAGATGGGGCATTATGCAAATTCATGTCCTAAGCGTCAGGAGAACTTACCTCAGAAAAGGCCAAGGGATCAAGGCCAGGCTTATGCTATCACTACTGCTGAGGTAGAAACTCCGAAAGACGTGGTGGCAGGTAATTTAATGGTTTCCTCAAGTTTAGCAAATGCATTATTTGATTCTGGATCATCGCATTGTTTCATATCTTCCCAGTTTGCTAAGAAAATTAGATATTTCCAATTTGATTTAATAAGGGAGTTGTCAGTTAAAACTCCTAAGGGAAGTATCGTTGCAACAAAGTTTTGTGAATCAGTCCCCATTAGAGCACATAAATTTTCTTTATCTGCTGATTTCATCGTCATACCTATGATTGAGTTTGATATAATCCTCGGTATGGACTGACTTTCGGACTATGATGCGAAGATTTATTGTAAGAAGAAAGAGGTTACGATTCATGATGATAATGATAAGGAGCACCTTATTTTTAGAGCAGAATCGTCACCACCTAATTCTTATTTAGACCCACCCCCAGTAGCTCAACTTAATTCAATTATTGGGGAGGAAGAGAATGAAGTAACTATCGGTGAGGAAAGGAATGTTCAAATAGAGGATGTACCTGTTGTGAAAGAATTTGTAGATGTATTTCCGGAAGATTTACCTGGACATCCTCCAGATCGAGAAGTTGAGTTTTCTATTGATTTGATTCCTGGATCAAGGCCTATATCGAAGACCCCTTATAGAATGGCCACTATAGAGTTAGTCGAACTAAAGAAACAACTAGAGGAATTGAGTAATAAGGGATTTATTCACCCTAGTGTTTCTCCATGGGGAGCCCCTGTTCTTTTTGTTAAAAAGAAATATGGATCTATGAGGTTATGTATTGACTACAGGGAGATCAATGCTATAACGATAAAGAACAAGTATCCCCTACCTCGTATTGATGATTTATTTGACCAACTGCATGGAGCTCAATACTTTTCAAAGATTGACCTTCGATCTGGATACCATCAGTTGTGTGTGAAGAAGGAAGACATTCCGAAAACAGCATTTCGAACCAGGTACGGGCATTACGAGTTTACTGTAATGCCGTTTGGATTGACCAATGCACCCTCTGTATTCATGGATCTGATGAATAGAGTTTTCAAGGAGTATCTCGATGAATTTGTGGTAGTATTTATTGATGATATATTGGTATACTCCAAAACCTATGAAGATCATGAAAATCACTTGCGCATTATCTTGAAGACTCTGAGGAGGCATGAATTATATGGAAAGTTTAGCAAGTGTGAATTCTGGATTCAGGAGATTTCTTTTCTTGGCCATATTGTCTCTAAAGATGGAATCTCTGTTGATCCTTCTAAGACCAAGGCAATCCAAGAATGGCCAGCACCTACGAGTATAACTGAGGTACGTAGTTTTATTGGTTTGGCAGGTTATTATCGATGTTTCGTCCAGAATTTTGCCCGATTGGCAAACCCATTAACGAAGCTCACACGTAAAGGGGTTAAATTTGTTTGGACAAAAGAGTGTGAAGAATGTTTCGAAGAACTGAAGAGAAGATTAGTCAATGCTCCTATATTGACTCTACCATCGGGGAATGATGGGTTCGTTATTTATAGTGATGCATCAAAGAAAGGACTTGGCTGTGTCCTTATGCAGAATGATAGAGTTATTGCCTATGCATCACGACAGTTGAAAATTCATGAACAAAACTATCCTACTCATGATCTTGAGTTAGCAGCTGTGATCTTTGCTTTGAAGATATGGAGGCACTACCTCTATGGTGAAAAATGTGAGATTTATACTGATCACAAGAGTTTGAAGTATATTTTCTCACAAAAAGAACTCAACATGAGGCAAAGGAGATGGCTTGAATTACTCAAGGATTATGATTGCACGATACACTACCACCCGGGGAAAGCAAACAAAGTAGCAGATGCTTTGAGCAGAAAAGACCATGGAGTTATGAACATGATGAGAATTGAAAGGGACCCAATTTTCATGGATCTAGAGAAGATGGACATGGGAATAACCAGGGAAGGTGAAACATCAATGCTTTTTCAAATGGTTGCCAAACCATCTTTACTAGAAAGGATTAAGAGTTCTCAGACCAATGATGAAGAATTCCAAAAGAAGATTAAAGCTGTGAATGATGGGAGATTGAGAGACTTTGTGTATGAAGATGGAATTTTGAAATTCGGGAAGAGACTTTGTGTTCCCAATTTACCTGATCTGAAAAGGGAATTGTTGGATGATGCTCATAGTTCCAATTTCTCTATACACCCTGGGAGCACCAAAATGTATAGAGATTTGAAGGAACATTTTTGGTGGGACAACATGAAGAGGGAGATTGCTGATTTTGTATCAAGATGTATGGTTTGTCAACAAGTGAAAGCTGGAAGGCAACAGCCTGGAGGAGTCATGCAACCTCTTCCCATACCGGAGTGGAAATGGGACAATATTACGATGGACTTTGTCATGGGGCTACCAAAGACTCCTAGAAGGAACGATGCAATATGGGTTATTGTTGATCGTCTTACCAAGTCAGCACATTTTCTTGCTATAAGAGAAGATCTACCCCTGGAACGTCTAGCAAGACTATACATTAATGAAGTTGTGAGACTTCATGGAGTACCCCTATCAATTGTTTCTGATCGTGATCCCCGTTTTACTTCAAGATTCTGGAAAAGTCTTCAGAAATCCCTGGATACAGAACTTCATTTGAGCACTGCTTACCACCCTCAGACAGACGGACAATCAGAACGGACTATTCAAACCTTAGAAGACATGTTGAGATCTTGCTCACTTGACTTTCAGGGTATGTGGGATCAATATTTACCACTGGTAGAATTTTCCTATAACAATAGCTTCCATTCGAGTATTCAGATGGCACCATATGAAGCGTTATACGGAAAGAGATGTCGTACACCAACCTGTTGGGATGACGTTGGTGAAAGAAAACTTGTAGGCCCAGAACTGGTGGAGGAAACGGTGGAAAAGGTGAAAGTAATCCAAAATCACATCAAAACAGCTCAAAGTAGGCAGAAGAGCTATGCCGATAATCGAAGGAAGGATTTGGAATTTCAAGTCGGTGATCATGTTTTCCTGAAGGTATCTCCATGGAAGGGAGTCATACGTTTTGGTAAGAAAGGTAAATTGAGTCCCAGGTACATCGGACCTTTAGAAATTCTAGAACGAATTGGGGCTGTAGCTTACCGATTGGCAATGCCGCCAAGTCTCTCCAAAGTTCACGATGTGTTCCACGTATCTCTATTGAGAAAATACATGTCTGACCCAACGCATGTACTCACCTATGAGGAATTAGAACTGGAACCCGATCTGTCTTATTGTGAAGAGCCTGTCAGGATTCTTGATACAAGAGAACAAGTGCTGAGAAACCGGACGACGCGTCTGGTAAAAGTTTTGTGGAGAAACCATAAGATGGAAGAGGCAACGTGGGAACCCGAGGAACTTATGATGAAGAACCACCCGAGTCTTTTTATGCAGTAATACCCTAGAAATTGTGAGGACGCAATTATTTGAAGGAGGGGAGAATGTAACACCCCAAGCTTCCACGGTACGTTTCCCTTCGAATAATGCGATAGCGTGTGTTGTACGCAACCTCGAGTTCTAACACACACCACAACTAATTAAACTAGCCGTTGTGAATAGTAATACCTAATTTTTGAAATCATATATATTTTATATTTCAAAATCGACTTCATTTTTGGATTCGGAATATCGAAATTAGCCTAGGGTGAAATTTTGGTACTTTTCGGATAACTTTCATATTTTGATGAATAGTGAAAATTTCTAAATTTTAATTAAAAACAACTTTTTTAATCAAAATAATTAATAGTGATAAATTATGAATTTTAGTGGTTTTAAAGTATATTTAGAATATATTTTTACCATTTAATATAATGTTGGTCATTGGACATAATTTTACAATTAAACCGAACATAAACAAGTGTCAATCTTTTGATAGTTATTATCTCTTAAAAACACGCTTTTTGTTTTGACAGCGGGAATTAATTTTAAATTAATTTCTGCCACCTCTGTGTTTTGAATTTAGGAAAATGGATTCCATATTTGGAATCAGGATGTTCAAATTGTGTAAATAGGTAACTTTTATTTTTAGACATTTTGAATAGTTACTGTGGTAAATATTTTATTTACCATGGTTAAAGGGTAAATCCGGTAAATAAGGGTTAAAAAAATAATATTATAATAATACTAAATTACCCTAAAACGTGTCTTAACCCTATTGGTTGATACATGGTCGACCATGGGCATCTTTGGGTCTATTTTGGGACCCCATGGATCCACTTGTAAGTGATAATGACACATTATATTAATAAAGTTAAAATAAAAATAAAAATGGCATAAGCTTACATCTTTTAGAAGAACAATTTTTACATAGGGTTATACATGTTGGATTTTCGATTATAAATATTCATTAGAAAGCTAAAAAGAGTTCCTACATAATGATATTTTATTTATAATTTTTAGACATCAAATAATTTAAATTATTAATGACACAATAATGATGCAATGTTTACCTCATTAATAAATCATTTAAATAAATAAGATTATAATGATTAAAATATTATCTAAAACCTGTCCAATTCTTATTGGTTGATGTTATTTAGAATAGGAGTCATCTTATCTTCGACCTCAATGATTTTTGGACCATTATAAACCGAATACAAATATATTATAAAGTAATACTTTCACACTTTCCTAAAGAGCCCCTCCTCTCCCTTATAAAAGGAGACCACTTCTACTCATTCCTCACACCTCTCAAGCCACTTGGCTCGTCCAAACTCTGCCCAACTAATCTCCCCACATCCCTCTCCTCCTCCTTGAAGCTTCCCCTTAGGCATAAAGCATTTCAAGAAGTCCTTTGGTTCCAACCAAAGTGAGTTACCTAAATTAAAGGTAACGATTTCTCTTAAATTATTTTTATTTATTTTGCTTCTCCAACCCCCAAACTCTTTTTATTTCCTTTCTTTTGTAACAACAACAGTATCCTCAATATACTAGGATGTTGTTATAAGAAGTATTCAAACTACACATACACACAACTCCATCTAATGGATGATGAACATAATGTTTCTGTGGATGGCAAATTAACGCCTCACGAAACGATGATTGTTCAAATACATCTTACCGCCTCTCATGGTGACCATTATGATGGCACTGTAATTAAATATGATATTAATGATATATATTTTATATATAAGCTTCTGTAATTCCATTTTATTTCATACCATTATTCGTTTCATGTTGTATATACATACGATAATTTCATTTGAGGAAGTGCGGACTACCGCCCCCTTAAAATGATATGACTCGTTCATACCACACATGGAACGTATAAAGGATGGTGTTAATGAACTTAAGTAACATATATAAAATATTATATTATACTGGAATAGTAATATACCTATGTATCATTTGGATTTGATTCTTTTAAAATAAAAATTAAATGGAAGTAGCGTTCGTGCGTACGTACGGACTACCGTCTCCACGAACGCGATAAGATTCATTCTCCATCATATCCATTCAAGTATTATTCTAATTTTAGGGTTAAAAATAATGTTAATATAATTCTAATTATGAATAAGATATAATCCATCCATTACAAACATGTCTTACGTAACCAAACATTTAAGAAGAACGAATCGATTATCACCCGAAACGACGATAATACTAAGATATTATTAATAAAACAATGTTAAAAGATCATATATGATATCATATTAATGTATATGATTCTTGTACAATTTAATAACAATTATTTCACCATTATACAGGAGGTTAACCTACCCCAACCAAGGAAAAGTACAAGGTAAGGGGTTTTCATCTCACTCTTTATTCCCGTGAGATTCATGCCATATTGCCACCATCACCTTTTGTGTGGTGTATGTACTGCCCATAATTATATTATTTGTGTAATACACTCTAATTTATGTGTATTTACATATTCATTGTATGATACCTCTTTTATGGGTTGTATGTTTCATAAGTTACCAAATTGGTAAGGGTTTATTTCACAATCTCTTCATTATCCGAGGTTGTTTATACGTAATAATCTACTGGGATATCTTTATCATCCACATCCATGTTTCTTAAAAATGTATTTCAAAACATTTTTACTATTTACAAGAATATGGGTTAAAGTCATTTATGCCCTTGTTTGACTTTTTATAAGAGGTTTATAAAGGAATCTTTCCGTCGTTTTCAAAACAAGGTCCTTTTTAACCTTTTCGACAGAATTGAGGTAAGAATGTTTTTTTTAACTTATACGGCGGGTGCGGTTATTTTCCACCGTTATAAAATCGTCGAAGCTTTCCATACAAGCTTATAAGAATATTTTCAAAGAAAATGTTTTATTTTATATGGATCTTAAATGATTTCAAAATAAAAGGAGATACTTCTTTAAAAAGAATTTTGATTTCATCTATGTCAACATCCTTTGATGGATTTTAAGATTATTTGAAGTTGATTTATTATGATACAAAACTTCTATATTGTATTGAAGGTTTTGTGATATGTTTGACTGTGGATGTGCTATTTTTATACCATTCATAGTTTATGGTGAAATTATTGACATTTCGTATGCTAGTTTTAATACGAATGTTTATGTTATGTTTAAACCTTTTCATATGGGAATGCATTGGACTTAATAAGTGACGGGTGGAGCCCGCTATAGCTCCTCGATGCATCGGTAGGTCTCATGAGACAAACTAGTGTCTTGGCACAAGGCCTTGACAAAATCTTATTTGTAGTCTTGGCACGAGGCCTTGGCTATGTGGTTATGATAGTCTGGAATTATGCATTCCAACATTATGAAAGTGGTTATTGATATTGCATGTGATTATTCGATTAGTAGAATATCCATGTGAACAAGTAAATGGCATTATTTCATTTTACTTTTGCCATACTATGTTGAAGTTCAATTTTAAAAGGCTTTTGTTTTAGTTATACATTGCCTTAAATGTTTATTCTTATTGATGAAAGTTTCCGCTATATTGTTATCCTTACTGGGCATTTGAGCTCACCCCTTTTCTATGTTTCATTTTTCCCAGGAAGTGAAGATGTAAGTTATGAATGACCTGCAGGGATATTATGAGGGGATTATAGTGTGGACTGTGGAAACATTATGTTGTTGTATTAGTTTTTCATTTTATGATGTAATGAAAAACTTATGAATATATCTAGTGTTTCCAAGGCTACTAAACCAATCGGTCTTTCGAGATTTGATCTTTCTTGTGATCATGCCAATGTTATGTAATTAATGCACCGACTCTGGGTAGCTGGGGTCGGGGCGTTACACTCTTTGGGTAAGATTTGAAAATGTAACACTTTGCTTTTTAGAATGAGTTTAAAACTGATGAAAGGGAATTAACTTTCAGAAAGGAATAAGGGAAATGTCTCGTGTTTGATTTTCAAGTAAAGCATTATGAAAACTTACTTTTATACATTAAAGTTCAAACCTGGATTATGTAGATTCTTTATTTACTAGAGGTGCATTGGGATTTGTTGTGGGGCTCACCTATTGAGTACTTTTGTGCTCACGCCTATCTTTTACCTTTTCAGTTGCAGGTTCCTTGTGTTCAGGTTCTCCTGCTTGAGTTGCTCAGTGTGGGAGTGACGTTGGTTGTAGTTGGGTGGTGACCCGCGAGGTCACATGGAGGTATGTCGTGGTGTAGTTGTTTATGTCTTTAGTGTTTGTCAGTTTGTTTAGTTTATATTCATTCTTTCGATCCTGTTTTTAGTTTGGGATGAAATTGTTCCCAACGATTAAAGTTTCAATGCCCGGCACTTGTTGCCATCCCGGGGGGATCGGGAACGCTCCTCGGGACTTGCCGCGGACCGGCTCGGGGGACCGGTTCAGGGTCGACCCAGGCTGGTTCGTGACAAAATGGTATCAGAGGGGGTTCTTGTTATTTGGGTTGTCCGGTAGAAGGAGATTAGGACTGTCGGGACTCGAGGGGTAAGTACGGGAAGAGCGTCGCGAACTCTTGCTCGCACTGATCCTCGAGTTACCAGGGGTAGTTCGGGAATTGTGTCCTTGTCTTTTCTGGTTTGTCTTGGATTGAGAGATGATAATGGAGGCAAGCCGACGCTACATCGCGATTTCACATGGAGTAGTGACCCATGTGGAGTCCGAGTACAGGGTTTGAATTCTTCCTAGTGGTCGACGCTGACTTGGGACATGGCCCACTACCATGTCGCCAGGTTGAGCGTGACTACTAGTCCCTCATTTCAGTGATTGATGCAAACTTGGATGCTGATTTTGTTTTGGTCTTTGTAAGTACGTTGTTTGAAATGAAAAAGGGTTTTTGAAAATTGGACTGGTTTCTTTTAAAGGACTTTAAATGTATAAAATGGGTTTTGAAACTGAAATCTCTTGATTTGAAAATCTGTTGTTTTCTTGGAATTGGTTAAGAATGATTTGGGGTGAAACCTCGGTTCCTCTTCATGAACGTTTGCACATGTGTGAGAATGCATTCAAAATGCGTGTTGGTGCGAGTATTAATGGACAATGGATAAAGACATGTGCAACGGGTCATCGGAGTACCTGGGTGTGTACTTGAAATTTAACGCTTGACTTTGTTTTCTAAATTGGTTTTAAAGGGAAAATGGTTTTGGAATGTTTTGGTTTGAAAGTGGATTGGTTTTTGGAAAGTGATCTTGAGAAAGGGTGGTTTTGAAATCAAAAATGAAAAGGGAATTTTAAAGAGGAGATTTTATTTTGGGTTGTGTTGTATTTGTTTGGTCCTTGTGCTGACTGTTTTTGATGAAGGCGCTTTTATTGATGTTGCTTCGATTTGATGTTGGTTTTGGCCTTGTGTTTTATATGTCGCTCAGGAAATGCCGCCCAGAAAGGTCCCTAAGGATTCTGATAGGTCATGCCCAGATTTTGGTCCTCCTAAGACTCTGCCTATTCTCCATGGTGATCAGGGTCTGTTAGAGGCAGTGAAATGGCTCGAGGAAGTGGAGCGTGTCTTTAGAATGTTGGGAACTCCCGATAATGTTAAGGTTCGTGCAATTATGAAGTTGTTCGAGAGTCCAGCTCTGGACCAGTGGAAGATGGTTACCCCATCATAAACTCAATGTGAAATGACGTGGGATGTCTTCAGAATCATTTTCATCCAATGTTTTGTACCTGAGGAAGTGAAGTTGGAGAAAAAGGGAGAGATTGTGCATATTCAACAAGATCAACGGACGGTGAAGGCATATGTTGACCATTTCAAGGAACTGATTCCCTTTTCTCCAGAGGTAGCATCGTATGAGCTCATGAAGGTCTCTCTTTTCACTGGGGGTCTTTGTCCAGAGATCAAGGAGCGAGTCCTCCCTGATAAAGACCTTTGTTTCGAGAAGCTGGTAGAGGAAGCTTTCTTGGCTGAGTTGGTTTCTGGTGTGCGGGTGGTTAGTACTTCAGAATCCCCAGTTGTTCATAAGAGTTCCTCCTCTGGTGTGGAAAATATGCCAGAGATACCTGTTCCTAATGAGTTATCCCCTTTGGTCCCAGCTTCCAGTCCATCAGATCGTTCGATGGTATGCTTTCAGTGTGGTCGTTTTGGGCATTTAAAGCCGTCTTGTCGCAACCCTCCGAAGACGTGTCATCGATGCAGCTGTCTGGGTCATCTGGAGAAGTTTTGCAAGAAGCGTCGCTTGAAGAAGAAGCTGTAATTGGAGAATGTCAGTACCTGACTATGAGGCAGAATATGCTTCAGCCATCAGAGCCCCAACCACAGGTCTTGGGGAGAAGCTCGCACGCAGTCAGGAGTTCCCAGAGTTGTGAAGCAATTAGAAACCTCTTTCATACTTGTTTTCCTGCTACAAAAGTTTCAACAGCGTTGTAAATGCGTTGTTTCTCTATAAAGTGACAATGGACTTGTTCTATGGTAAATCTAAGTGGACTTGTCATGTGAATGTAATATTCTGAATCGTGTGTCCTTCCTAGAAGTGTGTTTGACTCTCGTGTGGGTTGACCTCGTTTCAGTTGTGTTGTAGATATGGTTATGTTTTGTGGACCTCGGTGGATCATGTCTCCAATTTGATGTTGGTTAAATGTTTTTCTATGGGTTTTCCCTGGGGTTGAAGGTTGTTGGCTCTAGTCATGGGTTTAAGGTTTCGACGGAGGTGTAAATCTTAGCATGCTATAAGAGTTGGTTTGAATTGGTTGGGAGTTCCCGCGTCGACCCCCCTTTATCCTAGGGTTTTCTATCTAGATGGTCAACTTTTCTGCACTAGTTAAGTTCTTGTGGTGGGGAGAACCTCTTCGTGTTCTCCCCTCAATCTCAGACCCCAGTTTTCTCTTGAATCGGTCGGGTGTGACCTGTACAGAGTAAGGTCATCCCCGAGATTCTCAGTTCTCTCTGGTTCCTTTAGTTCCGTTGGGGCATGGACTTAAATCTTGACCGACTTTTGGCCTGGTGACTTTCTGGGGGCAGAAAGTGTCTGTGGTGGGGAAAATTGTCACACCCCGACCGCGGATGTCCGTAATTGTTCTCTTTTCTTGGTCCCGATTTAAATTTTTTCGAAGATTAATTGCGATTGGTGGTTTTGCGCCGGTGTGCGGTCGCCGCATCGTTAGCGGTGACCGTGCGTTCAGCCCGGGTGACAGTGTGTCACCCGGTGTTTTAAACATTATAATTTTTATGTTGGTATTTTATTATTAATACCTTTTTATATGTGTTATTGTTATTGTATATATGTTTATATACGTTTATATATATATATATGCGTAATAATGTATGTATATGTATAGATCTATATATGTACAAATATATATATATGTGTAACATCTTTAAATTATTTTATAATTATTATTTTAAATATTTGGTCAAAAATAATTATTATTTGAATTAACTAATTTATTATTTATTATTATTATAAGTTTTATTATTGTTATATAAGTTTTATTGTTATTATATAAATTTTATTGTTATTAATATTATATGTTTTATTATTATTATTATAATTATTATTTTTATCATATATATATATATATAAGCCTAATATAACCCTAATCCCACCCCCTCCCGTAGCCGCATCACCTCTCCCTCTCTCCTCTTTCTTCTCCCCCACACCAGCACTCTCCTGCATCTCCCCAGCGCACCCCTCCGCTCCTCGCCGCACCCTGCTCTCCTTCAGCGCCGACGCCAGCCCGGCCCTAGCTTCCTGCCTCGCCGCGCCTCCACCCTCTTTTCCCGGCGCCTCGCCAACCCGCCGGGCCGACCCCCGGCCTTGCTCCGCACCTCCGGCCTCCTCCTGGTTCGGCCGACCCGCACCACACCCTCTCCGGCGCTGCCCTCCCGACTCCCTCCGCGCCCCGCACCCGGCGTCTAGCTCCTGCTCCGTCGCTGCACCACGCCGCCGTCCCAGCTCCGGCCGTCATCCCCTCCCTCCTTCCTGCGTACGCCGCCCCCCCTGCTCGTCCGGCGTCCCGAGCCTCACCCCAGCGTCGCGCCGCCCCGGCCAGCTCTCCCCCTGTTCCGGCTCTCCCCCTGTTCCGGCTCTCCCCGTGGCCGCACTCTCCCCCTGTTCCGGCTCTCCCCGCGGCCGCGCTCTCCCGTTCCGCTCCCCCTCCGGCGCTCCGCCTCGCCGTGCCCGCGCCCGACCGCCGCCCAGGACCCCCGTGCTGTAAGTTTTGTTTTTTTTATTTTATTTTTATTTTTATGTTAATCTTATGTTTATAAAACATTTATTATTTTTACCATATTAATATTAATATTAATATTTTATTATTTTTATGTCATTATTATTTTTATGATTTATATTATTATTATCATTATTGTTATTATTATTTTAATAATATTATTAATCTTATTACATCATTGTTATAGTTATTATTATTATTATTATTATTATGAATATATTTATTATTGTTTTAATTATTATTATATTATGTTGTTATTATTATATTATATTATGTTATTATTACTATTTTTATTATTATCATTATTATATTATTATTATGCTTATATTAATATTATCATTATTAAGTTAATATTATTATATTATTATTATATTACTATTGTTACTATTATTATTAAATTATTACTTTATTATTATTATCATATTGTTATCATGTTATTATTATTATTATTATTATTACATTACTATTATTATTATGCTATTGTTATTGTATTATTATTATTAATATTATAATGTTAATATTATTTTATATTATTATATTATTAATATATTATAATTAGGTTAAATTGTTATTATTATTATTATTATTATTATTATTATGCTTACTAGCATATTATTAATATTATTATTTTTATTATTGTTATTATTTTCTCATTATTATTATTACTCTGGCATTCTCTTGTGCTTTATTAGGGGTTTTCCATCAACTTATATTTGTTTTTGGTAGGTTTAGGATTTTAGGACCCGCGCAGGGCATTTCCGAGAGAGCGCCATCGCTGCGCCTTGTTTCCGAGGATCCGCCGTCTCCGCGCCTCAGTTCCGAGGTGAGCGTTTCTTCCCGATGCTTGGTTTCGCATGCTCTAGTGAGTTTTTGTATGTGTTTGAGTCCTTCATATCTATTATACAGAGTGTTGGACTTTATCACGTGGCTTCGGACACACGTCGTGTCATCGCACCTTGGTTCCAAGGTCGTTTTACCATCGCGCTTGGATCTTGAGGTAGGTCTCCCTTTGCACTCGCCTTTAAATTTAGAATTTATTTATTCCTTGACCTTTTATTAAGTTTCAGTAAATTTAAAAGTATTATTAAGTAGTTATCTATAGTTTGGTGATCTGCTGATGATAAAAGTTGTTTTAATTCTAGCGTTTCATTAAAAGCGTTTTCTTGGATTTAATTGTGTGCTTCCATGGTAGTGTTGCTAGATGGTTCTTCCTGAATAATGAAAGACATGTTGAATTGGGTTTTGAAATGTTTTTGGCGTGTGTAAATTAGTAGATGTATTGTTTATGGAAAATGGTGTTTTCTGAGAACATTGATTAGAGAAAACGTTGTGTGACCCTTTGAAATTGTTTTTGGAAACTTCATGTGTGGTTCTTGGTTGATGAAAGATGTTTTCCTTTGTTGTGTGAACAAAAGTTTGGATTTAATTTGAGAAATAGTATTCCTTAAAAAGGTGATTAAAGGCCCGTTTGGCTCTTGATAAAAGTGGGGTGCGTTTTGATATTAGAAAATAACTCTACTTGTGAAACAATTGTGTTCCAGGGTGATATGCTGATTTGAGTTTCTTAAACAAAGTTCTAAGTTTGTTTTGGTTTTCAATAAAATGGCGTGTGTAATATCCCTTTAGAAATGCTTTAATATGAAATGGTCAAAATGTAAATGATATGGCGGCCCGGTTGGCACTTTAATAAATGTGAAGTGATTATACATATATATATATATATATATATATATACGTACTTGTGAGGACATTTCTACAGGGGGACTTCCCTTCGAGGGTTGTCGTGTAGCGATGTCCGTGTAAGGGGTTGGCAAGTGCGGTGAGATGAGTCATGCGTGCGAGAGTCTCCCACTTACACAGTGTTACAAAAACCACTATGGGTTCCTGGGCGTCTTGTAGATTATCGAGTGACGGTTGCTTGCTAACCCTGATTAGACGGGTTGGTACCCTCTAGAGTTGTGGACAGGCCAGGTGGGATGTGCCACTGGTTGGCTATTAGGGCGGCCAGTTGGTTATTGACTGTGGAGTACCATGCCGGCAGGTAGTCTGAACCCGAGTACGTCCAGGGGTTTTCTAGGGATGTTCAGGATCGCCCATGGTTATTGCTGATAACTTCTGGTTTATTTCTGCTTGCACTTGGTTTTCCTTGCTTGTTTACCCTTTTCTTGCACTTTTTTTCCCTACTTGTTTACTTTCAGTCATCCTTCACAGCCTATACTGTTAGACTTTGGAAAAATGGTTCTCAAATGAAAATGCTTTACTCTCTTTGGGTAAGATTTGAAAATGTAACACTTTGCTTTTTAGAATGAGTTTAAAACTGATGAAAGGGAATTAACTTTCAAAAAGGAATAAGGGAAATATCTCGTGTTTAATTTTCAAGTAAAGCATTATGAAAACTTACTTTTATACATTAAAGTTCAAACCTGGATTATGTAGATTCTTTATTTACTGGCGGTGCATTGGGATTTGTTGTGGGGCTCACCTACTGAGTACTTTTGTGCTCACGCCTATCTTTTACCTTTTCAGTTGCAGGTTCCTTGTGTTCAAGTTCTCCTGCTTTAGTCGCTCAGCGTGGGAGCGACGTTGGTTGTAGTTGGGTGGTGACCTGCGAGGTCACATGGAGGTATGTCGTGGTGTAGTTGTTTATGTCTTTAGTGTTTGTCAGTTTGTTTAGTTTATATTCATTCTTTCGATCCTGTTTTTATTTTGGGCTGAAATCATTCCCAATAATTAAAGTTTCAATGCCCGGCACTTGTTGCCATCCCGGGGGGATCGGGAACGCTCCTCGGGACTTTCCGCGGACCAGCTCGGGGGACCGGTTCAGGGTCGACCCGGGCTGGTTTGTGACCTTACTGCATGACTCTAAACTGCACAACATAATGTTCTTACCACATGACGTTAAAATACAAGGTCAGAATCATCCTTGTTGTATGACGTTAAACTTCATAACATTCATTTAAGCCTAAATTGCTCATTGTTGTTGATACTATTAATTGGTGATCCAGAATCCTCTTAATCCCTTGTTTCTCACACCAAGCATAGATCACATGAGATTAGGGATTTCAGCGAGATATCCACCATGACATCATGGAAATTCAGTCCAAGGATTTGGTCCTAGAAGCACGACCCTAAAAGGCATGTCACAATTTATTTCCCTGTAAAGAACCCCACATCCTAGATGAACGATGTTGAACGACAGGGTACTCCAAAGATGAGATGAATTCCTAACCCTGCGTATGAGTCAGATCTAATTAAGGGATAATTTATTCTATGAGTGAATCACAGCCCGAATGTCTCTAATGTATCTTGATAGACTTCTTCCATACCTCAAAATCCATGCTCAGAGCGATATTGAATCCCCATAATCTTCCATGGACATCGAAGATGGAAGGCCAATGTTATGTGGACTTTTTTGTTTGACTATGCACATCATACCCCGATGGATTTTCATATGATGCCTACAAGATGACCATAAATCAAAGGAAAATTCATCCCTAGGAGAGTCCTCTCCTACCTCAGTATGCCCAATGGATTTCAAGCCTCATGACATCCATCTGAATTAAAGGGCCCTCAAATTAATGGTTTATATTCTCTTTCCTACCCATGTCCTAGATATATCAGAAAATGCCAGCCCGATTCACCTCTGGTCTCTCTTTATGTTTCTGGAAATTAAAGATACTGCATCCATATGCGTGAAGTCGATCTTCATATTATTTCTGGGTTTCCTAGGAAAGTTTAGTTGAAATAAATGTCCCTTTTCATGCTCAGGTTTAACCCTTGTCAAAGGTCATATATCTTGTTAAAAAGGTCCCAATCTCCATAATCCTTCATAGAAATTAGAGATGGAAGGCTAGTTTCCTGTGAACACCTTTGTTTGACTATACAAATCATGCCCCGGTGGCTCTGCATATGATGACTATAAGAAGACCATAAATCGAAGGAAAATTCATTCTCTAGAGAGTCCTTTATAGTTTTTATACACTCATATGACATTCATGTCCTGTCTCACCCCTTGTATTTGGAAAAACCCTCTGGATAATGACTCATATATCCTCCAATTTTTGAATTCCCCAACATGAAAAAGATTTCTAACTGAACTGACCATTCACCAACTCTCCCTTACACAAGTAAAAATCATGTGGGAGAAGTTGACCACTCAAAGATGATATGAATGTCCCTAATACTTTTAGACACCATCACTCAGATAGGCCACCCACTGTGGCTCCCAATATCAAAATAAATTCAAAGTGTTGTAAATCCTCCCAGGCCATCAGAGATGGAAGGCCATTGTCTCACAGACACCTTTGTTTGAGTATGCACATCATACCCCAATGGATCTGTATATGTCGCCTACAAAATAGTAGTCAATCAAGGGAAAATTCTTCTTCAGGAGAGTCCTCTCCTACCTCTGTATGCTAGAAATGGATCCCAAGCCTCATAAATGACCAAAATTCACAAATTTAGGGTTAAGAAAAATCCCTCATTCATGTCTAAAAGTTATTATGAAATTAGCAGCTAATGAATCTGAAATTGGGGCTGCTTCCCCTTCATGTTTAGTCAAATATATTTGACCTAAAACATCAGAAAAAATTTTGATTGGCTGGATCGTGAAATGCTAGTGAAAAAGATGAAATATTTTACAGAGTGAAAACCCTCAAAGGTAACCTCTGGATGAAAGTCAAGTATCAACTCGTTAAACCTATATTGTGTAAAGTTTAGAAAAAAAGTTCCTAGCTATCAAAAGAGATGTAAATATTTTTGGGTCAAAAACCCACAAAGGGAGGCCTAAGAAAAATTCAAGTTATACCCACTAATCCCATATCAGCAGGCTTAAGGAAAAAATTCAGGTGATAATGAAAAAGATAACAAAAGTTAGTGAGTTTTTCCATAAAACCTTAGCAACAGTCGAACTACACTCGTCGAGTCCTACGGCTTGGGAAACAATTAGAGCTGGATTTTATTATTTCATTTTACTTGTTTCGAGTCATGGTGTAAAATTAATAGCTAACCAAAATGATGTTTATATGATTGATTGTGATCAATTAATATGATAGGAAAAGGAAAAGAAGAATAATTTGAAGGAAAAATAGTTACATTGAATTCAATAAAATAATAGAGGAGCATCCCCGGTTCGGAGTCTCTTCAAATTATCCAAAGCAAAATGAGTACACATCATGATTTGGGAAAGTTATAATAAGGCTTCACTCACCCTTTCCAAAAAAATGGCAAGTGACTATCACAGGCTATCAAGAGTTTGTTATAAAGAAGCTCTCTCATCTACTTCTACCTTGACCGTTGGGTGAACACAAACCATAATGGATTTAGGTTTGGTTTTCTAGATGATTCTACCATTCATCTTCCAAATTTTAATCTACCATCTTTTTGGGTGTCATATTATCTTCACTTTTTCCAAACATCAATTTCCAAGGATAGTCAAATTGTTACATCCCAAACCCAGGTGTTGCCTTATATATTGAAAAACTCAACCTTGGGTTAGTATGATTGGGGTTTTTTTTCAACATCCTATCACTCAGAACTATTTTAGTATATTTTTATCCTCTCTGAACAAACCAATTTGCATTTGGAGTTATAAATGAGATCTTCATCTAAACAGTAATATATATTATGAATGGGGTTATCCCTTCTAGGTCAAGCACAAATTCTTGGAGTTTTGTAGATCAATTATATATGGTTCATCGTTATAAATCTCTATGGATATCTCAATTTATCATCTACCTCCAACCCAATATCCTCCCAGAAATGATCATCCATTCATACCCTGGAACTGGCACATTCCATTTTCACCATGGTGAAGTGGGGATCATCTTATAAGACATCTATGAACTGGGTGATATTTTACCCTTTTAGAGATATGTATGATGAATTTCTCCACATTTTAGAAGTTTGGGATGATCCCTCACAAACAAAAGTTTTAGAGAAATAAATTCTTACCATTATGAAGGAGAAACTAAGAAAATATTTGTCGATGTGCTTGATCATTTCTTTCAATGATTTGATAAACATTTTTATTTGCTACAGCGGAGTCAGACCAACAACCATACATCCTCACCAGTTCCCCTCTCAGCTAGTTCACGATAGTGATGGCTCATATTGGGTCATATTGTAAGCTAGATACTATAACTAATGGGGATACCAAGTGAATTCTATGGACTCTCTAGACCTATGGATGGAAGGATTTATGACCATATTTTTAATGGATGGATTTTACTAGATATGGATACATGTTAATGGAAATGCATCAGAATGTTGGTGATGGTGGAATTAATTATAGATGGACAATGCCTCGAATTGGAAGTACCAGTCCTTGAACACCTCTATCAAATTATGGGCCATATTCAACAAGGTATCACCCCTTATAGGACCAGTGATCCCCTTTAGTTTTTTTAATGTGTAGGGGTTCATTTCCATTGTCACAAATATTATAATTCTTCCAGGATCCTAGATTCCTTATCCCATCCAATACTGCTGAAAATATCAGGGGTTGGAAGCGTGTCACTAATCCCATCGAGATTAAGGATGTACTAAGAAAATATAATAGATTCTATTTTACCCCCTTTCATGCACTGACTAGGATGCTTATAGATAACTGAAATAGTTCCCTTAGAAATTTCATATATGATATCTCTTTGTAATAAGGTTCTTACAGCCTTGATGGATGTGATAATAATCTTAAAGCCTTATATTCCATATTGATTCTCCCATTAGTTTTGATGCATCCAAGGGGTCTCTCAAACTCCCTTGGCCAACATTTGTATAGATAGACACCCTGTGGTCATTATATGTTTTTGGATGATGCAGGATCACAAATATTATATGGATGAGATCATACTTCTTCCCAAATATGCTCTTGCCTTCCTTACCTAGGATTATACTAAGTCTTAAATAGAAACTTACTTGGATGGTGTGGTATGCCAGCTATTTTTTCATACGGACAAGCATATTTCCTCACCAAATCCATTATCTATGGTGATGATGGAACTAATTCAAGACTTGGGTGAGACATCAAGAGAGAGACCTAGTTCAAGTGATAATGACCCCGATAGTGGATCATAATCTATTGAGGGGGTTATTACTCCACCATAGGCTGCAGATGATACACCTATTGAGAGAAGTGTATATGAGGATTTTTCTACTACTTATCTATCAACCCAATTGGTTACTCCTATCATTACTTCATCAATCATAGAACCTCAAATATAATGTAGGGTTATCTATAAAAAAATTTATTCTTTAATTAATGAGACTCCCTTGGAAATATTTTTTGACCATGAAGATGTCCTTGATCAGTTGTTTCACAACTTGTGGTAGGTGGTTATGATCGACAACCACTGTATTTCATCATTAAAAAAATTGTACGGACTTGATGATAATTGGCCATCAATGAGAGTCCATTTCACAATTTTATAGATGAGGTTCCTCATGTCAAACATATGAAGGAGGTGTCTGAGGCATTGGAGTAGGGTCACCGGTTGATATCTGAACTGAAAGCTCAGATGGATTCTTGGACTGCATAGATATGGATATGTGAGGAGATAATTTCCCATATAAGGTCTAACCTGTCAACATCATCATTCTTATTATCTATATCCCATAAGAGGCTCAAATATTTAACCACTTTGGTTGAGGCTCTCTTTCCAAGATCAGAGGCAGAATAGGTTAGGTGATCAACACTGTAGTGTTCAGTCAACACTTCTTTCTAGACGCTAGCCGACCTTTCTAGTGAAACCACTCCACTTTTATCATAGTTCTACCTTTATAACGCATTCAATTTTTTTGTTGAGACTATGGAGAAACTCCAAAATGTAGAAATGCCTCCCCCCTCAATGATCATTATAAATGAATTAATTTTCTAATATTTTTAAATTACTGTTCAGTTTCATTTCATCCATGATATGCATATAATTTATTTGATTTGATATTATGTGAATTGCCAATGATACCCATCCTTTGTGTAATATCAAGAAAAATTTAATTTCTGGATTGGACTATTTTAATCATAAAATATTATTCTTTGAGAAGTTCCCATGAATTCCCACCTATATAAGATTCATTACTAATTTATATATTCCAATTATCATAAAATCCCTAGATTTGAAAAAGGTCATTCAAGAAATATATATTTCCCAGAGGGGGATTTATATATATTTTTTCCAAATCCAATAAGCCTAGTTAGAATATATTGATTTAGGAAAATTCCATACGGTGGATCTTAAAATCTCTTTTAGGATAAATCTATTTTGTGTTGTAGTTTTAGGTTTTTATCTTGGACCTGATATCTATTTAGTTTTGGGGTTTTAGCTTGGACCTATTATTTATTTAGTATAAGGACTTTTAGATCGGACCTGATATCTCTTTAGATTATGGTATTTTAGCATAGATCATATATTTCTTTAGTTTAGGTTCATTTTGATTAGATCTTCTATCACGTTAGTTTATAGTATTTTAGCTCGGACCTTATATCACTTTTGTATAGGGTCTTTTAGCTTTGTCTGGATATCACTTTAGTTTAGGGTCTTTTAGCATGGACCTGATATCACTTTAGTTTAGGGTATTTTATCATGGACATTATATATGATCATGGGATATGGTGAAGACTTGTAAGGAATGACCAAAAACACACTAAGGTGTTGGGTTATATCATGGTGCTTCCAAGGATCATAAGGATCAAAAATCACTTTTTCATAGTGAGGAATTTGGTTGAAAACCATAGGATCATATGATGGATCCATATACATACATTCATAATCAAGAAAATGTTCCTTGAAGCCAGGTGTCTTTTCCAAGGGCTATGAATTATTTATGAATGTAATATCAGTTGATAGTGAAATAATAGGGATAGTAGGTCTTTCTAGATAGTTGAAATATGGGTAATGTAATTCATAAACCAAAATATTGAGTTGTGAATAGGATATTGTGAAGACATGATGGGTATGTCCCATGATATCATCATATGCCAAGTTCCACCATAATGCTGTCAGGGATCAGAAGGGTTGAAGATCCTTTCTGGAAAAGAGGATTTGCCTTATGTTGGTAAGTCAAGGCCCTTATGTGTCAGTAGCATAGTCAAGAAAAATATAATCTCCACTCCTACCCAAGGGCCATGAAAGATTCATGAGGACTCAACCATCCAAATAATTAAGTTGGGTATGGAGGAAGGCTATCAAGGAAGGGTTATGAAACCCTAGGGAGGTTAGCTCTTAAATAAAGAAGATTGATCCCTACATTATATGATTTCAAATCATGAGATTTGGACCATCAATGGTTTAGGAATGGAGTGTCACATTTTGACCTTGAGAAATTGTATAGAACCCAGTGGCGTAACATCGAGGATGTCAATTCCACTTGGATAGTTTGGTTCAAATATTGTGTGTCATGGTCCAAAGTGCTCGGATTAAGAGTATAGTATGGGACCATCATAATGGGATTAGTTTAGCCACACTTTGTTTTTGAGTCCTTCCGCAATAATGTCAGGTCTCATAAATATCAAAATGACTATTTTATAGAGTGACACATTTGGTTGATGACCATATGTCCAAATGTATGATCCATAAGCATACATGAATATCCAAGAAAAGGGTCCCTTGAAGTCATATATCTTTTCCAAGGTCCATGGAAGGTTTATACTGACCTGAGGCACCCCAAATCATGAAGTGTGATTTGTGGAAAGGGAAATATCCAAGAAGGTTTCAAGTTCCCTATAAGTTGTTCCATCACCTGGCGTATATATTATCTTGGAAAGGAGATGCGACAAATCATTACTACAACTTTTTTCTAAACTAGGGGTCTAGAAAGTGTAACATGAAATTTACTATGGATATATTGTAGGACCTATGAGATTTTTTCCATATTTATTTTCACCCTAATTTTTTTATAAACGCTGAAGATGAATAGATTAACAAGCAAAGATTTGACTTTTTCTTAGGCCTCCCTTCACGTGTTTTGGATCTAAAATTTTTTGTGCCTTTTTACACTTTTTTAAGGTATTTCAATTTGAATCATTATGTGATAGAGTTTAAGGTGGTACAGACTTGACCAATGCACATGCAGGTTAAGTTCATAACGCACATGGACTAAAATGGGGGGTGATAAGTAGGAGCCTAATTGGGATACCCAGGGTAAAGGATACCCCATCAACCTTATGAGAAAGAGATGAAAATTTTATAAATCATGGATTGAGGTTATCAAGTAATGAGTAATGGTATTGGAAAATCATATCGGGCACGGTTCAAATCACACTGAGGTGTTGAGTTCAATGATGATTTCAGGGCTCACAAGGATTAGAATGTCCATTTTTCAAGGTTAAAAATTTGGTTAAAGACCATAATAACATATTGTAGAGACATTTAAATACATTAATAGTCATGGAACAGATCCCTTGAAGCTGAATATCTTTTCCATAGGCTATGTATGATTTGTGTCAAGACGAGGCACTCAAGACATGAATTGTGGCTTATGGATTGAGGTTCCTTAAAAGATGGTGGAAGCACCCCATACTCTGGTTGATTGGGGTAAGGTTATTGTGGTCCATTGATAATAAATAGTGATGGATGGTGACCTCTATGTAGTTTAACATAATATAGTAAGGACATCTGTCAGAGAGTTTAACATCATGAAGTACATAAATGTTCAATACAGTTTTAATTTCATGTTTTATAGAAATATTTCATGAAATTCTATTTCATGCGGTAAGGAATTATTCCATCATGTTTGATGTCATGCAGTAAGGACATCTGTCGAGTAGCTTAACATCATGTGGAAAGGATGTATTTCATGCAATTTAAAATCATGCGATAAGGACATGTTCCATGAAGTCTAATGTCATGCATTAAAGACATGGGAAGCGATTTGAAATTTTTTTCAAGTCATAATACACATGAAATCATCCATACATGGATCTGACTCATATGTTGGAGAAGTGAGAATGCATGAATCAATTATTATATAGTCGAGGTGAATTTATTTGGTTGGTTATTATAGATAGGCCTGAAATTTAAGATATGTATGACACTACATATCTTTAAATGGAAGGAATCAAGACACACATAGTTCTTAAGAATACATACAGTTTAAATTCATGTAGAAAGTACGTGGGATCCCCGATGTGAAATGGTAATTTTGTGGCTTGTCCTATGAATAGAATTTTAGGTGTCACTACATATCCCATAGTGATGGGAATCAAACCACATGTAGTTATTAGGAATGATCCCTATGAAAGTCAAACTGATACATAGAGAGGGGGAATTTTTATATTTGTTTATTTTGACTAGAACTAGAGTAGGAAATCTAGAATTTGCTACGTAACCTATAAGGACAAGAATCAATTTAGATATAGTTACTTAATGGGAAATTCTCTACGCAGGTATGACCCATATATGGAGGATGTAATTGTTTCTATTTATTATTATTGATAGGATAAGGATTAGAGATCAAGGTATCACTATGTATCCTTTGATGAAATGAATAAAGACACACCACTACTACAAAATAGGCATTTAACATCGCTAAAAATGGCCTTTATCGGTGCTAAAGAAGCGCTGACTATTGGAGCATGGTTAAACACCATAGTATTTTATCAGTGCTTCTATAAGAACTAATAAAGGAAAATTTAGCGGTGCTTCTATAAGTGCTCATAAAAGACTGATTTATTAGTGCTTATAAAAGCGCTAATAAAGGATCCTATTATCAGTTCTTTTAAAATCACTAATAAAGCAGCATATTGTAGTGTGCTATTACAGTACAACACATCACCAAAAAAACACTAAATCAAAAAAATAAAGCATGAATACAAAATTTAAATGAAGAGAAAACAATCTAGGTTTGTTTTCTCAATTTTGGTGGTTTGATGCGCATTTTAAACTAAAATGACACTTATATATTGAAAAAATACACTTGGAGTCATATCGACCACACCGTACATCGAATTGATGTGAGGCTGATTCGTACATGTCCCAAATGACTTATGGTCTATTTTAAAAAAGTATCAAAATAATTAAAATGTTTTTCCTAGTTTTTACTATATCGCTTGTCTTTTTTACTAAAATGTCATTTTAAACCAGAAACACAAGCATTAAATTATATTGGTCATATCGTGTATTGGTGTGTTGTGATACCAATTCATACACATTAAAAATTACTTATGAATCATATTCCTAAATTATAAATACAATCCAAGTTCATTTTCTATGTTTTTATTGAGTGACACTTTTGGTACTAAAATATTGATTTTAAAATGATAATAGAGACATTGAATCATACCAAACACATCGTCTATCATATTTAGGTGTGGATAATACCTACACATCATAAATGACTTATGTATTGTTTTCTTAAAGTACTAAAACAATCCAAATTCATTTTCTCATTTTTAGTAGGTGAGTGGTCATTTTTACTAAAATTGATGTCAATTTTAAATAAAAAGACGCACTTTGAGTCTTATCAGCCACATTGTGCATCAGATTGAGGTTCAATTAATTCTTAAACATCCCAAATGGATTACTGATCATTTTTATAAATTATCAAAACTCTTTGAATGCATTTACATGGTTTTGAGAATGTCACATGTGTTTTTTTTTACCAAAATGTCATTTCAAACTGGAAATAGAGACTTTGACTCATACTGTTCACATAGTGTATTAGTTTGACATGAGACCAATACTTAAATTTCACAAATTACCTATGAATTAATGTAAAAAATTATCAAGAAAATCTGAGTGCATTTTCTTGATTTTTAGTGCATGACATTTTTTAAACTAAACTGTCAATTTTAAACTAATAATAGATACATTGAGTCATATTGGGAACAATGTGCCTCATATTAAGGTGAAAATGATTCCTACATGTAAAAAATGACCTATAAATACTTTACCTAAAGTATAAATATAATATAAATTTGTTTTATTTGTTTTGAGTAGGTTAGTTGTAATTTTTATTAAAATTGATGTCATTTTTAAATAAAAAGACGCATATGGAGTCATACCGATCACACCATGCTTCAGAATGAAGTACGAATAATTCCTACACATTTCAAATGATATATAGATTTTTTTATAATGTATAAAATCAATCTGATTGTGTTTGATTGGTTTTGAGTAGGTGAGTTGTCCTTTTTACTATAATTGACATCAATTTTAAATAAAAATGTTGCACTTTGAGTCATATAGGTCACACTGTGTGTCAGATTAAGGGGAATCTAATCATTAAACATCCCAAATTTCTTATGGATAATTTTTATAAAGTATCAAAATCAAATTAATGTGTTTACTTGGTTGAGAGTATGTCACATGTATTTTTTCTAAAATGTAATTTTAAACTGGAAACATGCACTTTGACTCATATTGATCACATAATGTATCAGTTTGACCTGATAATAATTCCTACACATCAAAAATGAATTATGAATCATTGTCCTAAATTATCAAGAAATTATAAGTGCAATTTCTTGGTTTTCATTAAGTGACATTTTTTGAACTAAACTGTCAATTTTAAATTGATAAAAAAACACATTGAGTCATACCAGGAACATCGTGCATCAGATTGAGGTTTACCTAATTTCTACATATCAAAAATGATTTTTTATAATTTTTTTAAAGTATGAAAATAATATGAATTCATTTACTCAATTTTTAGTAGGTTAGTTGTCTTTTTTATTAAAATTGATTTCAATTTTAAATAAAAAGACGCACTTGGAGTCATACTGGTCACACCATGTGTCAGATTGAGGTACATATGATTATTACACATCTAAAATGACATATTGATCATTTTCTGAAGGTATCAAAACAATCCTAATTGTTTTTCTTGGTTTTGAGTAGGTGAGTTGTCCTTCTTACTAAAATTGATGTCAATTTTAAATAAAAAGATTCACTTTGAGTCATATCAGTCATACTGTGCATTAGATTGAGGTAAGGATAATTATTACACATCCCAAATGTCTTATGGTTCATTTTAATAATGTATGAAAAAAATATGATTGTGTTTACTTTTTTATTATTACATCACATGTCTTTTTTATTGAAATGAAATTTTAAACTGGAAACATGCACTTTCACTCATACCGATCACATCATGTATCAAAATGATGTGATACCAATTCTTATATGTGAAAAATGAATTATGAATCAATTTTCTAAATCATTAAGAAAATAAAAGTGTGTTTTATTAGTTTTTAGTGAGTGACATTTTTTGAACTAAACTGTCAATTTTAAACTGATAACGAACACATTGAGGTGTACCGGGCACACTGTGCATCAGATTGTGGTGAAACTGATTCCTATACGTCAAAAATGACTAAAATATAGTTTCCATGAAGTATCAAAACAATATAAATGTGTTTTATTGGTATTTAGTAGGTTAGTTGTCCTTTTTATTAAAATTGATATCATTTTTAAATAAAAATATGCACTTGGAGTCATACCGGTCACACCGTGCATCAGATTGAGGTACAAATTATTCCTACATGTCTCAAATGACTTATGGATCATTGTAATAAAGTATCAAAACAATCCAAATGCATTTTCTCAGTTTTGATTAGGTGAGTTTTACTTTTTACTAAAATTGATGTGAATTTTAAATAAAAAGAAGTACTTTGAGTCATATTGGTCACACAATGCATTGGATTGAGGTGCGACTAATTGTTAAACATTCAAATTTTCTTATGGATCATTTTCATAAAGTATAAAAAACAATTAGAATGTGTTTACATGGTTTTGAGTACATCACATGTCATTTTTACTAAAATATTATTTTAAACTAGAAACACACACATTGACTCATACTGATCACAACATATATCGATTTTATGCGAGACCTATTTCTATGCATCTAAAAAGACTTATGAATAAATTTACTAAACCATCAAGAAAATCCGAGTGAGTTTGCTCAGTTTTTTGAGAGTAAAATTATTTGAACAAAAAGTCAGTTTTAAATTGATAACAGACACATTGAGTTATTCCAGGCACACCATTTGTCATATTGAGGTACAATTGATTCCTATATGTCACATATGTTTTATTCATTTTCCCCTAAAGTATCAAAAAAATATTAATGTGTTTTCTTAGTTTTGAGTAGTTTAGTTGTCATTTTTTTAAATTGATGTCATTTTTAAATAAAAAGATGCACCTAGAGTCATATTAGTCACATAATGCCTCATATTGAGGTATGATTAATTCATATATGTCTTAAATGAATTATGTATCATTTTCCTAAAGTATCACAATAATCTGAATGTGTTTTCTTAGTTTTGAGTATGTCACTTGTTTTTTACTAAAATTTCATTTCAAACTAGAAACATGCACTTTGACCTATACCAATCACATCATATATTTGTTTGATGTGATACCAATTCCTACACATCACAAAGGACTTATGAATCGATGTCCTAAATTATCAAGACAATCAACATATGTTTTATTTGTGTTTAGTTAGTGATATTTTTTTATCTAAACTTTCAATTTAAAATTGATAATTGACACAATTTCCCTAAATAATAATTATCTATAATTAATATAATTTAAAAATTATTATTAATAGTATTTTTTAGTTTAATTTAAAAAATATTATTTTATATATATTGAATAATATATTTTATATTTAAATAAATTTAAATATCACAAATAATATATATATATATGTATATATAAATAATTATATTCAAATGATGTTACTAATATAATATATATATATAACACACACACACATATTTATATAATATTTAGGTAGATTCACTTTATTTATCTACATATCAAATGAGGAGTGACCTCTATTTTATAGTTTTTGACAGTGGAAGGTGTGAACCTCATTCAGGTGTATTGCCTATCGAGGTAAGTGTGAAAGAAGTACATGCCTCCATCAACCTCTTTTTCTAATCTTATAAAACCCTGTCATTTTTTTAATAAAATAAAACCTATTAAAAAATCCATGTTTTATTGAAAAGACACTAAAAATATACTCAAATAATTATTTTATTAAAGTTTTATTTAGATACTTGTGGATAATTTTGAGGATAAAAATGAAATTAATTCATCTTTAACTATACCTCCATATCAAATCAAATAAATTGACTTCAGTAATATAAAATCATCAGCCGGAATTACAATGTAGAAACCCAAGACCCCCAAACTATGCCGCACTACATTTACATAATTTTATTCTTCGATCTCCACCCTCTCTAACTCATTCCTTCGCTTAACTCTATCGTTTCTTTGGTTGTGTGGAGCTTTGCTATATAAGGAGTTGGTGGTAATGGAGGCACCAAGTTAATAACTAGATTCAATGTTGTAATTATCACAAATGGGAGGCATTAACCCTTTTATAGAACATAAAGAAGTATAATATTTATCATTATCAACTCATATTCTGAATAGTTATCATTTCATTTTGTAGTTTGACACATATTCTCCATATCCTGGGGACATGAACCTATGTTTCTTGAAATACTCTAAACAATAGTCACCTATGGGATGAATAATTCTCAGAGTAGTACAAGAAACATAAAATAGATGGGGGATGAGTCTCAAGGAAACAAAATTCAATAATAACTCTTCAGGAGATGAAACTGATGAGGATGAAAATTGTATTTCATTATATTCTCTAAAAGGGGCAATGTATCCCATTTATGAGAATTACATTGTTGAAACTAGTTATTAACTTGATACCTCTATTTCCACCAACTACTTTTAGAGAAAAGATGCGTACAACCATAGAAATGATAGAGTGAAGGTCAAGAAAGAAATAGAGAGGGTGGAGATCGAAGAATTAGAATACACAACTGTAGTGTTGCGCAACCTGGGGGTCTTGGGTTGCTATAGTGTAATTTCAGCTGAAAAGTGCATGTTATTGAAATTAATTAATTTGATTTAATGTGGAGGTAGATTTAAGGATGAATTACTTTAATTTTAATCCTCAAAATTATCTACAAGGATTCAAATAAAACTTTCATAAAATAATTGGTTGAAGATATTTTTTAATGTTTTTTTGATAAAACATGGTTTTTTAATTGGTTTTATTTTTTTAAAAAATTGAAAGGGTTTTATATGATTGAAAAATAGGTCGGTGGAGGCATGTCCTTCGTTCATACATACCTCAATATGCAATATAACTGAATGATGTTCATGCCTTCAACCATAAAAAAATATAAAATAGAGGTCATTCCTCATTTGATCCATAGATAAATAAAGTGAATCTATGTAAATATTATATATATATATGTTATATATATATATGTATTATATTAGTAACTTTATTTGAATATAATTATATATATGTATATATATTATTTATCATAATTAAATTTATCTAAATATATAATATATTATTTGATATATATATATAATACAATTTTTTCTAATGAAACTAAAAAAATACTATTAAAAATAATTTTAAAATAATTTTAATTACAAATAATTACTATTTCAGGTAATTGTGTATAAAATATAATTATTTAAATTTTGAAAAGCTTAATTATTTCAAAAAAATGTATATATTGTTAACTAATTTTATTATTTTGAATGTAACATGACTATAAAATATTTTATTAGTTATTTAAGTATAAATTATAGTACTGTTAATTAAATGTATATATAAATCTAAAAAGTATATATTTACCTAAAATGATGAATACCTAAAAATAATTTCTAATATATATAATTTGATAATATTAACTCACTGAGGAGATGTGCCCCCCTAAGACTCGCATTGAACCGCCTTTGCATTTTATGGGTCAGTAGAAACGTCCTACTGAATAGACCCCATCAGCCCTTCAAAAATACAAGGCTTGAATCCCTTACTGTTATCTCTAGAAATTGCAACCTATTATTGCTCATGAGTTTTGTTCCCTCACCTAAAGGTAGATGTATAATGACCCAATTTCTTACAGGAACCAAAGAAATTGATCCACGATTCAAACCACACAACATTCTTGCATCAAAATTCTTCCCCAATAGTAATCCAAATATAATCAGTAGGCACTCTTGAGACATAAAATTCCACTAAAACTCAAGGAGAGACTGGCTGAGAAACTGACCGGGTTCTACTATCAGATCAAAAATATCAACCAATGATATTTCCTAACATACGAATAATCACTGTATTTTGAAAAGGTAAATGGGGCATAGGAAAACTAACCCAAATAACTGTTGTTGGAATGTTGCACTTAATATTGAAGTCATCTGATCACCTAAAGAGATAAAACCAGAATTTTTTGTAGCAACAGGGGGTACTAGATCATTCCCTGACCAAATCTTCCTCTGAAGAAAACCAAATCATGATGTTCCTTTTATTGACTAGACCTACCATTGCTCAATATTTTAACCCATAAGACCCAAATATTAATCTATATAATGTGTCCACTAAAGTGTGTCACTTCTTAAACCACACAATCAAGGTGATATTAAGAAGAGCTGATGTTGAATTGTACTCTTAGGTGAGATTGAAATATTCGGAACACCACTAAATAGATTTGAGACCTTAATGTGAAGTGATTGTGGGAAATCTAGGTGAAAATTAGGGATTAAGAAAAGAGAGAATGAATGAGAAGTTCCCTCAAAGGGTTCTCAATAAGTTAGGTTTTTTAAATTAGATCAGGACACTTCTATCAACAATTTTTAAAAAATTGCTGATAAAGAGTCCTTTTATCAACACTTATTATTTAAGTGCTGATAAAAGGCATATTTATCAGTATTGTTTTATCACTGATAAAGGTATGTCTTTATCAACGCTTTTTTTAGCATTGATAAATCCTTTTCTTTATCAGTGCTAAAAAAAGTGCTGATAAAGAGTTCTTTTATCAGCGCTTATTACTTAAGCACTGATAAAGGATTTATAATTATAATTATAAATAAAAAAATTGTAAATATACATATATACTAAATTAATATATATAAATATAAATATAGTAAATATATTCCTTATTTATATATATCTATTATAATTTTATAATTATTTAAATATATAAATATTTATACATAATTATATAAATATTTTTAAAAATGAATATTTATATCATTATATATATTTATATATTTAAAATTATATATATGTGTTTGTATTTATTAAATAAATATATGTAAATTTAATATAGTAAATATATTATTTATTTAGGTAAATTTATTATGAATTTAATAATAATTTAAATATATAAAATTATTCATTTCTAATTATTGAAATATATATAATTATTTATTTATAATGATATAAATACTTTTAAAAAAATATTTATTTATTTATAATTATAAATATTTAATTTTATAAATATAGTATGTACATTTATATATATATATATATATATATATTTATAAATATTTTTTTAAATGTTTTTATAGATATATTTTCAACATTATTAATGAATATCTAATTTTAAGTGAATGTGAGTTCAAAATGTGTGAAATTGAATAAATTAAAAATAAGTACATATTAATAATATTGAAAAAATGGATAAGTTTAGTGTGTGTACATTGTATATAAAAATGAATTAATTATGTATATGTGAAATCAATATAAAACACATTTGATATATGTTAAATTTAAAAATAAAATGATGTTAAATTATGAGTCGACTACTCTATGAAATTAGTTAGTATTTTAATTCATATTAATTTTTAATTATAAATCATTATTCACTAAATATAGCACATAAATATTTTGTAATATATAAATAATATTTATATACATTAATAAATATATATATATTTAATATATGTGATTTATTAACATTATGAATAATCATCTAATTAATGAAATGCTTGATATTTTTCTTAATTTACATATTTTTAATTTTAATTTGTTTAATTTTCATTTTTCTTATCTATATACTTAATACTTACTATTTATTAGTATTTATAATGTATATATATTATAAACAATTTATTCATTTTTATCAATAATTATTTAACTAATAAAATTGTAATATTTCATTAATAAATTCATTTTTATTTGTATTTATTTAATTATTTCATTTTATTTTTTGTACCTTTATGAGTTCCAAAGAAAACACTAATAAAGGACTCCTTTATGAGTGTTAAAAATAATGTCCTGATAAAGGGTAGCCTTTATCAGGGCTAGAAATAAAGAGCTGATAAATGGGACTTTTATCAGCACTAAAAAACCACTGATAATGTATTAAATTTATCAGTTCTTTCTTTAACACTGATAAAGATGCCATATATTAGTTCTTTCTTCTAGCACTGATAAATACTAACATTGTTAAATGCTAGTTTTATAGTAGTGCAGATAGTTCTTGAAGAATCATGCAATTTAACTTCATTCAGAAAGGACATAGATGAACCACCGTGAAAAAGATTATGGTGGCTAGACCCAAGGATAGAACTTGGGAATCACTACATATTTTGGAATGTTAGGAATAAAGTCACACATAGTTCTTCAATGGTGGTGCAGTAATAGGCCAACACCAACCAAAATAGTCTTCTTGGGTGAGGTCTATGAGGATGTGTAGTTATAAATCTTTCTAGTGACATCAACCATGCAAATTAACATCATGAAGCAAAAACTCATGGTATAACTTTTGTGGAATTGCATTCAGAACCATGATTAACCTATCGTGGGTCTTCAATTCTTATTTGTGTAGGGAATCCCTTATCAAATTTCATAATCTCACATGAACCATGCTCAGTGTGAGAAACATGGAACAATAAGAGTTTCTTCTACCATGTTGGGGAAATTATTTATAAGATAGGGGAATTTACATTTTGTTGGTGGTTGGATCAAGAAATATGATCGAGGAGTCCCTGTGTATCTCGTTGAAAATGAGTATAATCCCTACATAGTTCTAGAAGAATCATGTAGTTTAACGTTGTGCGGGAAGGACATCTTCCATGCAGTTTTAACATCTTCTAGTAAGGACATGGGTGACCCAATGTGAAAAAGAGGGATGCTACAACTAGACCCAATAATAAAGGCTTGAGAGTCATTACGTATCATGTGGTGGGAGGAATCAAGACACATCTAGATCTTCAATACCATTCTATTTAATGTCATGACGGAAGGACATTGGGTCACCCAATGTGGAAAAAGGGTAACACTATGGATCCGTACACTCTTACATTATGCAGTATAGACATCTGCCCTTCAGTTTAATGTCGTGTGGTAAGGACTAACTCCTTATAGCTTATCTTCATATGTTAAGGATGTACAGTTCCATGAAGATTAAAGTCTTGATGTAAGGACTTTAAGTGCTATACAATTTATTGTCTTATCACTAGAATAACTTTGTATAGATTAATGTCATGTGTCATGGACATATAGAAGGGTCTTATAATTATTTGGATTATTAGGATGATGAAAACAATGAAAATTATTTCTTGAAAAATCATCCATTGGTTGGGGTTGTAACACAATCTCACTCCATTATGGCTAATGAGTAAGCTCCCTTTTAGTAGACTGTATGTATGATTTAAAGACCTTACCATTTGGGTTCCAACTTTAGAGGCTTCTTTCCTGGTGTCATTCAGGTTATGAGAGCCAAAACCAGTTCTTCATGGGGAAATGAATGTAGGATATCCTTTTTATTTAAGGACTTCATGATAATATTCTGATGGACCAGAATGTTTTAAAATGTATGAAACCTATTATCATTGAATTGCTCTAATTCATCCAGCCACTTATGTGATTTTTCATCATCCGAGGGCTGTATGCAAATCGCTATTCGGAGAAATGGTAGCTATAATTTTATAGGAAACACATTCTTGGCACTCTACACAAAAGATTATGGTGTTTCTTGTGTGCTAGTATGCATGGTGGTATGATAGACCCATAATGTATAGAGGAGTTTTTCTGGCCAATACATATAATCCCTATTCAACGTCTTATGGAGTCTATTTTTACAGAGTCTATTTAAAGTACTCTATTTGTCCATCTACTAATGTATGATAGCGAGATGAGTGATTGGACTCAATATTTTACTAATGGTAGAGTTTCTTCAACTCCATATAATAGAATTTGGTGCCATTTTACATCAATATTGTGAGAGGGACCCTAAAACAAGTGATGATATGTGAATTTGATGATATTTTTCATCCTGAATTCCTTTAGTAGAATTGAATCATCACATTTAGAAAAGAAGTTACTAGTAGTAAGGATGCACTTAACAACTAGGATGTGGTTGGGGGATATGGACCCTCAATATCCATTCCCCAGAAAGAAAATAGACATGAATATTTAGCTATATGTAGCAATTCTAGGGGTTGTTGGATGAAGTTTTCATGAATCTAGCACACATGAAATCTCTTGGTGAATTTCATATAGTCTTCTATAATGGTCGGTATATAATATCCAAACCACCTAATTTGGTGGGAGATCCTAGTCTAAGATTGATGGTCATCACAAGACCCTGTGTGGGATTCATCCATAAAGGTAGAAATCTATCATTTTTTGTGGATTTGAGGGTGATTCCATAAAAGAAACACATTTAGAGGGATTTATGCTCATTTGAACCATCCTTTAGAGTGAAGGTTTTTGCATGAAACCAAATATTTTACCTTCTAGATTGGTCCATTAGAAGAGTCATGTTTTGAAGATACTTGATTATGGGATCCATCAATTTAGTGGTGGTCATTGGATCATAACACTCAGGGGTGGTGTAGACCTGGTTGATTTATTCCATATCACCCACGATGATTTCGAAGAACATTATTTTATGTGTGATACAAAATATTACTTCTTTCTAATCAGGTTCAGCTTAGAAGGTGGTTCTATTGGCCAATGCATTAGTGCAAGAATTAAATGATTAGGGAATTGATATAATGTTGTCTCAAAGGGAAATATATCATCTTCTCCCTGACATAGCTAGTGATAGGATCCAGATCATCCATTTTTATTACATATTCACCATGGACATTATTTATCACTATCTCCAAGTCACCTTTTATATTCAGGTAGGTAATGTGCAGCTCTTGGGCTAGTTCCAACCCTATGATGAGGGCTCGGTACTCTGCCTCATTATTCATGTAGCCTTAGGATAGTGAGAAAGAGTAGGGAAAAAATTCTTTGTCAATAGAGACAAATATTACCCCTAATCCTACCCAATTAAGCTTTGATTTTTTCCATCCTTTTTTTGATGGGATTTCTGAAGGTGCCATAACATACATCTCCCAGGTGTGGGGATTTTCATGGGTATAGAAGACCTCACCTTGAATATCAGTGTACACTAGTGTATTTACAAAGTCGGATGTGTTGGAAGGAAATCAACCATGTTTTTTCCTCTCCCTAACTTCTGTGATATGAACTGAATGTCACATTACTACAAAATGAATTCCCATCTAGCCAAGAAACCAGTTGACATTGGGTAGCTAAGGATTTACTTGAGTGAATCAATATAAGAGACCATATGGACTTCATGGTGTAGCAAGTAATGCCTTATCTTTTCTACTACAAAAAAATTATTGTAAGGTAGTTCTTCTTGAAATAAGAGTATCAGTCTCAATACCGAGCACAATCCAGCTAAGGTAGTAAATATACTTATTTCTCCCTATATCACTCTTTCAGGTGAGGAGGGAACCCCGTGAGAATTCCATAGAGGAAAAATAAATGATTAGTGGGAACCCTTCCACCCAAGGAATCAGGCCCAGTGGTTGTAGGAGATAATTATTGAGAAATTTAAAGGATTCTTGGAAATCCTCATCCAATTGATATGTTATTACCTTATTCATTAGTCTAGAAATGGGAAGATCATTTTTATCCATGTTGGAAATAAATCATTTAATGTAGTCAAGGTGCCCTTGTATTCCCCTCAGTTCTTAGAGATTTTTGGGAGGTGATATTTCTAGAATATAACTAGTCTTCTCTAGGTCAACCTTAATGTCATAGTGGCATACCAAAAATCCATATAACTTCCCAAATGTTACCCCAAAAGCACATTTCAATGGATTTATATTTAGATTGTGTTATTGAAACTTGTCGATTAATGTTTGGAGACATGTGAATTGATCACTTCATTGATGGGATTTTACCACCAGGTCATCAACATAACATTTGATTATATTTACCATGAATGGATTAAATATATGATGCATGGTTTATTGATATGTGGGGATAAGATTTATCAAGCTAAATGGAATGAACTAATAGAAGAATATCCCTTGAGGTGCTCTAAATGTGATGGATTCCTAATCTTCTAGGGCTATATTTATTTGACTGTACCTCAAGTACTCATCCATGAGGAAAAGGGCTTGGAATCCACGATTTTCATCTACCAAGAGTTCTGTGACAAGAAATGGTAAGTCATCCTTTGGGAAATATCGATTAAGGTCCTTGAAATTGATGTGTAACAGAATATTCCTGTTATTTTTCTTGATATATATGATATTGGAAATACTTCTTGGTTTAAATACTTCTCAGAAAAATTTATATTTAATCAACTTTTTGACTTCAACCTATACATTAGTGGCATGATAGGGGTGCATCCTCCTAGCCAGCTTCTTGAAGCCTCAATTCTAATTGGGTAGTCCAAGATAGTGCGTAGCCACATCTGGATTCAGTCTGGGCATTTCTGTGTAGTTCTAAGAGAACAAATATCACTTTGGATTAATAGTTTTGATATAAATATCTTGATATTCTAGGGTCATGGAGGAACTAATCAGAGTAGGATGCATGTATTCTTATGTTCCAAGATTTATTTTCCTAATATCATAGATAGTGTTGGAGACACCTTCCTAAAATTCTAATGGGGTTTTCATAAGGTTATCCTTATCTCCTTATATATTTGAGTCTATGGATAAATATCCAAATGAAGTTTGAAATATAGGGGCTTCTCTATCACTATTAGGGTGATTGAGGCCATGAGAAGAGAAATTATCATCCCTTTCTTCCTGATTTGTTTGATAAAGAAGTCAAAGCTAATTTTAGTTTACACTATCATTGAGGAGAGTACGAGATTGGACATCTAGGAATAAATCTATTATTTTGACTAGATTTATGGGGATCACATAGTCATTGTTGATCATACTATAGGGATTAACATGGGTTATCCCGAGGCCATTATGATCAACATCCTATATATCATCATCTGCCATTGGATTCTTAACTCCCTTCTTTTAGAAATATTCTTTAGCATATGTGGATCCTAAATTTTAAAAGGGTGAATTTTCACCATGAAATACACTGAATTTCCCTTTTATGGGGCTCTTCAGATACTGTTGGTATGTTGAAGTGACCTCCAGCTAGATTTGGATCCAAGGCCTTCCATAAAGGATAATATATGTGTTGTCTTGATGGATAACCATAATCTTAGTATCATATGTGAGTTCCCCAAACTGAGATTCAATTATTTTCTCCCCAATTAGTCTTTTTTCGCACTTATCACACCCTTTAATGGTCACCTTTTTTAGAGATAGCCCCCCTTCTCTATATCCCAACGTCGGAGGGTTCGAACCTGGATGAGAATGAACCCAGATCTATTATTAATTAGGCCCCTTTGAAATTAGAAGTCATTCAGTCTTTTTGAAACATATATGGGAATTATTATCCCTTAGAGGACCTCTTCTTGATCCTGGTCAGTGAATGAGATGGAGACATGACATTCTGAGGACATGGTCTTAACTCAGTAGATCTCAACTGTAGCAACTTTAGTATCTAATTCCTATGGGATCCATATGGCTTTATCAAGTTCCTCCCTGAGTTCTTTTTAATTATGGAGTTCATCAAGGATTTAGACCATGTCTGGGAAGGCATCCATCTAGTTCCAAACATCATACTTTTTTGAAAAGTTTATCTCTTTCCCTTATGTTGTTTCGCATTGACATGCAGCTCAGGAGACATAGAATTTTAGGTGGATGAGAATGGTTCCTGTGCAGAAGTTGATGGAATAACTGATACCAGTGGTGAAAGTCATGTTGTCTTTACCTATTTACTTGGTTGGTTAGATAATTAAACCCCTCAATAGGTGGTATTTCAAGACAACTAGGCGCGGGAAACCGCTTGAGGGTTATATGACATTTTCTTCCCTCTTTAGGGATTTATGGAGTTCTTTCCCATGAGTATCTACTATATAGATGCTTTCCATGGGGATATAAATTGAAAATTGGGTTAGATGACATATATGATGTCCCAGGTATCCTTAGTTTTAGTGCATGCGGCCTTCTGTTCCCTAGTTATGTGTTATAAACTCATATTCGAGGGAATATTCATCATCAAAGAAGTAGCCTTCCAAGTGTATCACTATGATAGAACCAAAGAGGATCTCTTTTTCTAATGCTGATTCCATTTGGTGGGTTAGTTACCATGGTTATATGTTGAAAGGAATAAATATAAAAGAGTAAGAGATTGCATTGGATTAGAATATGACTCCTCCTATTCTTTTTCTTCCTACATCCAGTGGTCATGCCCACATTTTAGGAGAATTTTTGATGTCAAATTCTTAGGTGGTGGAGATATTTTGGGTATGTGCAGCTATTCTATTAGGGTGGAATGAGCTCGTTCAACTTTTTTTTGAGTCATCCAGTTGCTGAACTTCCACTCATTCTTGGATGGAATATTCTAGAAATCACATTCTTCTTCTGACTGAGCAAAAATTATTCAGGTCACCTACTCTGAGGAGTCATGCAACCCTAACTATCTAGAGTTGATCATGTGTTCAGGGATATCTTTTATGATGAAATTGTCTTGTATATTACGACTCATCCTTATATATAAAGGTTAGTAATTAGGATAATCGGTGAGTTAAACCTCATCATGATTATTGGGTTGTTGTAGTGTGAGTTGGTTATAGTTAATGGATTCCAAGAAATAACCAGGGGCAGGCTCATTTTTTGAGTATGCTTTATTCAACAATTTATCAAATATCGATCCACTCTGATTTCACTGTGCTTCTAGAAAATAGACAATTTTCAATTGTTACCACTCAAAAAGATGTGATGGATGGTTCGAGGCCTTCATAGGTGCTTGGATTGTCACTATTTCTACTTAAGTTTGGAAGTCGTAACTTCTTCTTTTCTTATCCTTTCCCCTTATGCTGTGGGAATGAGTCAAGGTTTGGATAAAGTTCAATAAATGGATTATTTGAGGCCTTGTGACATTTTAGTGAAATAATCAAACTCACCCAGATACTTCATGGGGATCAAAGGCATCTACAGCTCATCCCAATGATTTTCATCACAGATTCCAAATAGTTTCTCTAGTGATAGAGGGATTTTGAGTGAGTAGGATAAACCTTTAAACCATGCTATCAAGTTACAAACCCTATCATTCTCTAATTGATTGCATTTTTTTAGGTTTATTATCACCATTTTCCTCAGTTAAGAGATTAATTCATAGATAAATTTACTACACAGACTTCCCTTCCTACAATAGATCATTTTGGCATGCTATTGTACCATAAAAAAGCTAAACTTGTTTGTATTTGTGAATTATTCCTTTCCTTTTTAACCTCCTACTGATATCAAGAGACCATCATTGGCCCACATTAGGATGTGATTTCTGTGAGATTTTATTCAGGGTTTCCTATACAATCAAAAGTAGAAAAGGTAGAATTACTGAAATTGGGTGATGGAAAAGTTTTGTCCACCCATTTGGGATAATGCTTCTTCTTAGGCTGTATAAGTGCACATCACCCTTTAATGACATCCATTCGAGTAGCTATATACTATATGAATTTAAGTAGATCTAGGGGAATTACTATTTAAACTGCCTCTCAACTATAGTGAGTAGGTGGTGTTCGATGAGTTGGCCCCTCATTCACATCTCACTATTCTAGATTCTTCCTAAGACAAAATGTTTGCCTTTAATAGGGAGAGGCTTTTGATTCAATGGAAGGAAATAATGATAAATTTCAACTTCCACATTTATGTAGACCAAATTACTAGATATGTATCCATTTTGATGATTAGATACCACTCTTGTTTGTGGATCATCTATAGGAGGGAGGATATTCATCTCTAACTAAAGATGATACCCATTGGGAATATTGATTTGAAAAATTCTTAGTTGAGTTTTTAGAAATATTTTTTTCACTCTCATATTTCAATTTTCATTCCACCTTGGAATAAACCTCAAATAATTTGGATGGTGATCATGATTTAGATGAACTTTTCCCTTTTTCTTTGAAAGTGTTCCTCTATGTAGGTGGAAAATTGATATTCTTAGGTGCTAGATTTTGGAGCCTTATTTGGATTCGGGTGTATGAAACCTCAACTGGTGCATCCAAGTCACGATCCTATCTGGGTATATTTTCCATTTTTTATACCTCTACATTTGTGTCTGGATCAATGACCTTCCTATTTTTAGTGAAGATATTCACAAATCCATATCGGGTAATTACGGTCATGCCATTACACTCAATTCAATAGACTGATTCCACACTGCTGTCATTAGTGTGTTTATTAGAAGACTTTTCTATATTGATCTATTTTGGATTGTAACCCTGACGGGGTCTGATCACCTTCATTGTATGCTCCTCTTGTCTTTGTCTATGAATAGTGACCTTGAGGGAGTTCACAGTTATGATTGCAAAGTGTGCCCCAACCAAAAATGGTCTGTATTGCGATGGGAGGAACATGTGAGATGCTAACCATTGATTTTTCACACCCAACCTAGAGAATAATGATTCTAACTATGGTGATAATGATGATAAAAATACCCTCAATCCTATGGGGTGGGGGTCATCTAGGTCCACAATTGGCTTTGATTGGTCTTGTTATTAAGGATCCAATGATTCCTATCAGGGATTTGATGACTCTAGGGATGAACATGAAGATATAAATTCCCAAAATCTAGTGGGATGGCATTGATTTGGGATCACCATTGATTTCCCTAGGACCCTATGAGAGGATGTTGAACTTGGTCATGTTGATTGAGATATAAATACCCCCAGCCCAGTGGGATGGGGTTTGTTATTATCTACTACTAATGTGTCTTGAATCATCTCAAGAATTGATGATCTGATAGGTGGATGCAGTGGTAGATATTCCCCCTACTCAATGAGTCAGGTTCCCTACTGGATGGTTGATATGGTAGATCTACTACAGCTCATTTGATGTGGCGCAACTATACTCATAGAGGAGTTGGTTGGGATAAAAACCCATGATAAGAACCATTCTTTACATAATGTTTTCTGGATGATCACAACATAGGTCTCTATTTCTGAAATGGATTATCATTACTTAGATGGGCCCAATTTAAAGTCTTCTTGTCTATCCACTCCTTCTATTCATGATATCTAGGTACACTTGAAGTGTGGGAATTCTATTTTAGTAAGAAAATGGTTCAAGAATTACCCAAAACCTTGATTTATCTAGAGGTTATAACATTATAGAAGACCATATAGGAGGGGTTATACTACTATAGGGTTGTAGAAAAGTGTAACGCTACATATTCTCCCCATCCTAGAATGTCAATGCATGACAAGGCTTCAGAGATAAACTACCTAAGAGATTTTATACAATGGTGGTAAGCATGTTGCACATTTTCACTATGATTTCCCTATTTCAGAAACTATGCCATGGATATGGAATCTTGCTCCAACTAACAATAGTATATTTTGATGTTCTGAAGGTAACCCTCATATCCAGGATAATAGAGTTTTCTAGAATTCAGCATCTGATGGGTTGCCCACATATTTTGGCATAGATAAGGCATATATTTCATTTCTAGCTCATCTGGGATCACATATCTTGAATTAGCGGGAGGCTACAACATGATAGGGAGGGTTTTTCTATATAACTCTCTCCATATGTCAATATCAACCTCCTTTTAATTATACTTACATGCCTCCATATGGTCAGACCATAAAAGATTCTTTTGAGGGTCTCTTGTTCACTGGAGTGGAGTGATGCTGAAAGTTGATGGGGAACTATACACGGTTGACCCTAATGTTTCAATCACCTCTGTATACAAATGTGTATAAGATTTGAACACATTTCTATAAATGAATTCTATGACTTGAACACCTCTCTATATGAAGGTGTTTGGGAAAGGGTACAATTTCTTTGTCCCTAGGAGATATTGTCATGGGGAGGTTGACCAGAGTTGATGTTAGGAGTATAAACCGTGGAATCCATCTCCACACTACCATGAGGAGGACTATCATGGTAATAAATGTCTTATACTTCAGTAGAAGAGTTGAAATACCCCTAAGGTGTTGATAATGTGTCTCAAACGACATCAAGGATTATGTGATTGAGTATATTAGGGATATGGTCCATGTCCTGCATCATGGTTGAAATATTACCACTTGCCTTTTGGAATTTTGTAGGGATATGAGACTACTATATGATTGTTATTGGAACATTCATATAACTATCTAGTGCCATAGTATTATCATCCCTCTTCTAAGAAGATTTTGGAATATTCCAATGATTAATCTCATTATTGAAAGGGATATGAGGATTTCATGATACATAATCTATTCTGACTTGGTGAGCCTCAGACAGGATGACAGTATGATCCTGATCCTATGACTTTGGAATATTCTGCTGGTCTTTCTTAGTAGGAGTATGAGACTACCCCAAGGCATGTTACTCTCTCACTTGGTGATCCCTTGTTAAAGCAGGAATATGAGCTTAATCTAAATATGAATTACCCTATGGAATATGTTGATTAGCCTCCATAATAGAAGAAGGGATATGAGCCTCCTTCTATGTTTCCCCAGAATGATGCTGGTGTAGTCGTTCAACAGAAATAGATGGAATATGTTCTAGGATTCCAGGATCTTCTAAAATATGCTAGGCTAATTTAGTAACATGAATATAACCCTATTCCAATTCTTATACCATCCTCAAATGGACATCCTTGGATAGAACATGTATATATTCCCAATCCAAGTTCTTTAGAGTATTCCACTAGACATATTTTATAGGAACATGATCCTATCCCCAAACTTGTTTCCCTCTCACTTGGTGAGCCCCAAACAGAATGAAAATATGCCACTGATCTTGGAAATTTGGAATATTCCACTAGTCTTCTTCAACATACATGTTCTCCTATCCCAATTCATGTTCCTCTCTCACCTATTGATCCCTAGTTTGAATGAGAGTATGAGACCAATCTGTTGCTTAATCCTTTATCAGAATATTTAAATAATCCTCCTGGATCTAAGAAATAATACGCATTTTATCTGGTGTATACACCTGTTCACAATGATCAGAGTGTTGATATGTCCTGGATGTAGGGATAGAAATATGCACCTATCACTTTATCTAAAATAGTTCCAGAATATTCCGGTAGAGTTACTCAAATATTTCTCAAATATATTGACATTTTATCAAAGTGTGTGAAGAGATATAAGCTTGAAAATCTTCATTATCTATTATTTACTGGTAGATATATTTGATTGAAGCTGGGATATGCTCCCATATTTTTCATCCTTGTGACACCAGAATATGCTGATGGAATCCAAGCACGAGGATAGGGATATGCCCCTCTCCCAGCTTGCTGTGAGAATATTCCTGTAGACTTGCTCTGAGTGAGCAGTGATATGTGGCTACTTACTGGCTACTACCAAAAATATTCTGATAGAAATTTTCAGTGGGAGTAGGGATATGACCCCACTCCTTGGTATCCAAAACCTTACTCACCCAATGATACTTCCTTGTTTCACATTAATGGGTGTTTGAGGTTGAAGTTTTTTGGGTGGTACCCTCAACATGCGACCGATGGGTACTGGTGAGAAGATTCTAGTGACGACGATTGATAGATTCCCTCCTCTTCAACACCTAAATATGACATGATATTTATTTTTATTCCTGTTCCACCTTCATTATATGTTGAAGGTGGTAGTTTTAACACTCTGTGGATAAGCCCTGAAGTGGTTGGTCATGGCAAAGAGGGCCATGAGCATAGCTGCAAATTTACCTAGGTGATGTAAAATTTCCAACTTTGATTCATGGAAGACCTCATGGGAAGATTCCATGGTCAAGATCAAACCATGTTTGTGGTAATCTCGGACCATCATGTTCGGAACCTACCACTGGAGATGTCGAGCAAGTGTGACCATTTTTTGATCCATTTGGGTTGCTACCAAAGGAAATTTAATGGAACAATTTCTAGATGAAGAATTTATTTTCTTTAGTCAGGATACTATTGATGAGAGTAGTATCCACACTCACATAGAAAATAATGAATATAGTTACTAATTAGTGCAATATATTAGGAATGGCATTCTTAATCATATATGAAGGGATAACACAATTGTCATTTTTACTGATCTGGACACTCTGCTCATGTGGACTTATCAACACAAGGATGGAATTATAGGGACCCCAATTATAGAGGATAAACCAAATATCATGCTAGAATTACTACTTGGTTTGTGTATGGATGAAAAATAGTGTCCTAAAATTTGATTTTATGAGTGTTTTATAATTGGAGTTTTTTACATTGGGTTCATGACATTTACTTTCATACAGTGAGAAAAAATGGTTTGACAGATTCTAACCCAATCATTTTTTTATTACTGAGATTAACATCGGGTTCATTATTTTTTCTTCAACATAAGAATGAGGAGAATGAGAGATGAATTTGGTTTGGTATGATAATTTATTGTGGGGGTTTCATTTCTTTCACAATCATTAACATCGGATTACCATTGTCATTTTTTATGGAAACTACCAGTGGTTCACTCATCTATAATGAGGTATAGACCTTTTTTCCAAATGGAGGTGTTCAACTGGGGTCTTAGACCCAACAATGCTTAGGGAATAAAATTGGATAAGAAGATGGGAGGTCAGTCTCATCATACATTTTTTAGAGGAATTGTTTCCTACTATGAGACAGTCTTATAGATTTAATATATTTCCAACAATCTCTTCCTAATATTGATATGGGACCAGTTACCCTAATAAAATAATTATAGGTTAAATCTCCTTTATTCACAAAATAAAGGTAGAATCTCATTATCAAATCTATATATATATATATATATATCTAAGGTTCTTCATCCATTTTACAGAAATTAATAGACATTTTATATGATGAAGTCATATGTCCAAATACTTGTTAATTTTGTGCCATGCATTGAGGAAGTTAATATTCCGAGGGGTTAATCCATTATGAGGTGTCCTACATATCCTAGTTATTTCATGCATTAAAACACATGTATTTCATTAAGACCTGTGTAGTTTAACGTCATTAGAAGAGGAAAAATGTGTGGGAATTTGGGTGAAAAATATTTGAGCTCAAGTCTCAAGGATGCATCATACGTGTCTAGGTAATGGAAGGGATCAGAGTTATTGTGGTTTGGTTGCTTTCTCAGTATGTTGGGGGATGATTTAGAATGAACATACCGTGTGAATGATTGGGTCCTGATGGTTTAAATGTTGGATACCTAATAGGAATTACACTGAGGCAGATACCCATTTGGGCTTGGGATCAGACCTTATGAAGAAATATAATGTATCCTGGTTATGACAAGAATCAAATTCCATGTAGTTCAATAGGTTTGGGTCTTACATAATCACATTTCCCTTTCATTTGTAGAGGTTTTTGGAATAGATAATATGATTATTTCAATTCCCTAAGCTCACGTGAGCTATGTTCATTGTGAGAAAAAAGGTTTGGAAAATAATAAATTTCATTTCATAAATATGAGGGACTTATGTGTTGGAACTTCTTGATTGAGGTTTTTTGTATGGATCTCATGCCTTTGGAATGAGTCTTACGGATCCTGGTTGTAGAAGGAATCAGAGTTATCATAGTTTACTTGGTCGGGGTTTACATGATGAGGTTTCCCTTATCATCATATCTTATATAATGATGTTTCCCTTATCATTGGGGATTCCACATTGACATTTACCTTATCATTAGGTCTTTCACAATGTGGTTGAAGAAGGTGATTGAGTCCTACTATTCCCTTATACTTGTAATGGTTTATGAAAGAAATGATATCATAATTATGACTCCCTAATCCCACATGAGTTATGCTCTATATAAAAAATACGAGGTGAAAAAATGATTAATTTCACAGTTATAGATTTAGGAATTATGTGTTGGGATGGCCTTTTGGGGTTTGGATATGGATCTCAGGCCTTAGGAAGGCAGCCAACGTATCTTGGTTTTGGTAGAATCAGAGTTCACACAGTTCACTTTGTCATGGATTACATGTTGAGGTTTACATTATCATTAGGGATTACACATTGTTGTTTCCCTTATCATCAAGGCTTACACAATAAGGATGAACATGGTAATTGAGTCCTAGGTTTCCCTTGTCTTGTAGACTACTTTATTTCCTGGTACATGTTGATTTTCTACTCAACATGCCTTGATTTTCTTCTTGAAACATCAGAGAATATTTTAGTGACATATCCTAGGATAATATCATGATCCAACTTTCTTGTCCAAGGTATGTCGTGTATCCGAGATGGAATGTCAAAGGATTATTACTTGACCAAGGATAAATCATATGAAGGACATAGCAAGACCTGGATGGTTTTCTCTAGAAGCCTTTACATGACCCTACATGACATGTCTAGAGGATACTGCATGATCTATCTGACATACCTAGGTGTCATCACAAGTGCTAGCTAACACGTATGGAGGTAATTGAGAGAGTCATTATGACATGTCTCAGAGGGTGTCTCATGTCCCAGTTTACATATTTTTATGTAATTGAAAGACCTTTATAGCTTTCCCATAGGCTTCGTGAGATCTAATTGACATGCCCGGGTGCTACCAAAAAACTCAACTAACATTAGTGGGTGTTGTTATATGAGTGAAGAAATATTTCTAAAAGATATCATGACGCTTGAATAGAGAACCCAAAGGGTTTCATGAGACTTGGGTGTCATGCCTATGGGGAACCATGTGACTTGATTTGATATGTCGATTTAACTTCTTATGATGTAAAAATTATAATGAAGGAGCTTCAAGAGACCTAGGTGACATGTCCTAGTGTTTTCACACGTCTTAGATAGTTAACAAGAAGTTCATGAGGTTTAGAAAAATTGTTCTTTGCTTATGTATTCCACCTTTATTAGTTTTTCTATCTTTTATATTGTGAATGCCTTATATTTATTCAGTTTAAGTTTATTTTAAGTCTTGCATGATCTAGAATATGGGTGGGATATACTTCGTTTTTTATGTAAGGAGTCCTTATCATAATCTATGAGTTATCACGTGATGTAATTTTATGCAAGGTACATGATCATTTTGGCTCTTTTCAAGTATATTACCTAATGGAAAACTTTTCAGTCACAAGATCAGAAACCCCGAGAAATCCATTCTAGTGCCTGTGTGAGTTCCCAAGAGTTTTTCTATGCGTATAGAGCTGAATATCCTCTTTTTTTATTCTAGGTTAGGTTATTTTAGGTCTCTCCACCCCTTTTGTTCATTTCTTTGTGTGGTGTATCTCATGTGAATATAGGTTAGAGTCAGTGAAGGTCTCCTGTGCTATGTGTCTTTATGATTATATGTCATGGATTTCTCTGATTCCATCACCTAATTTTCAATGATAGTGATATTACTCTATCAATTCCTCCTTTATTGTATTATCTATAGTTAAATGGGCCTTGTTGAATCCTTTAGATACACCAAAAGACTTCCATATTTTCATTTTGACATTTCCAAATGGCTTCATAAGATCAACATTCTTATTGAAAAGACTTCGTATAATCTTGGGAGACTTGTATGGTATTTTCCAAGATATAAGGCTGGTTTATCAAGGGGGCCATGCATAATCAGATTAACTTTACCATGAGTATTTCTAGACCATGTCGCATTCATCCTTATCATGTCACAAGATTTTACGATCACAAGATTCTCCCTCATCCTTTAATTTTATTTCTTTTTTTATTTTACAAAGGTAGGGAGTCATGCGATATTTCACATGTATTGTCTAGAAAATTTACACTATTTAATTGTGATGCATAATGTTACCAAAACATTTCCTACAAGGATACATAATAATTTCATGAAAAAACTCATTTATTTTCCTTAAGGATCCAAATGGGGGGAATAAGGTTTCTTAGACATACTCGAGGCCTTTCATGCGATGAGTATAGTATGCCAAAGGGATTTCGTGAGATGAAGGTGTCATGTTGTTAGGGTCTCAAGGTATCTTTTGGATTGTGAGGGGCATATCACTCGATGTTCAACAACTGTGAGAGGCTCCCACCTCTTCTAATTTATTTCCTTTGTTTTTATTCTATAATGGCTCGGGGGTCTCATGAGTTTTCTTAGATGTTGTAAATGAAAATCGTTTTCCTCATCAGTGATGCATAAAATTATATTTATGACTGATATATTCTCCTATAATTTGGATATATTCATCTTATTTTCAAAGGATTTTAAGATGGGTTGTCTTGAATCTTTCGGTTGACATTTTTCATGTATTGGGTGAGTTTATCTTGCTACCACCTTATGACCACTAGTTATTTGAAGGGGATTTGAAATAACAAGAGGATTTTTCAAAATGGGATCTACAGGATCAGATGTTGGATATGAAATATACATGGTTCTTTTGTGTAAAATTATTATGGTCACACAAACATGAGTCTCTTGGAAGATTTTGTGATCCACAAGCTTTGTCCATTGTCTCCTTCCATTGCATTTGTGGGGAAACAATATCCATATTGAGATATTTCTCTATTTGTGAATCAGCATGTTCTCACATGGTGTGTATCAACTAATGTATATAAAATTTACATATCACATTCATTAATATTATAAAAAATTTAAATTCCATTCATTTAAAAACAATCCTTTATCCATTTCAAAAATGACCTAATATTTTTATAAAAATATATTCTCATTTGATTACCTTTTGAAATCAAAATATTTCTTTTAAAAACCATTAAAATAATATATTGTATGTTCCAAAATAAATTATCTAAACATTCATCTTTAAAACAACCATTTCAATGGAATCATATAAATAGATAGTCCCCACACCTCTTGGGAGTAAATTATCCCTAATAATCACTGTCGATTTACCAAATGCATTGGAGAGATATATCAGGCTCACCCATTATTGGTGTTACATCAGTAATACCCATCATTAATATAAAATTTTCATAGTATATAAATTTAATAAAACACATGTGTATTTCAATTTTTCCAAAAAAATGATTTTAATTGTAATTCAAGACCCTAAATAAGAATAAAATCTATTATCTCATAATAATTAAAATAAATTTCAATTTCCATAGAATTTTTTTAAACTAAAAATTTAAAGAATATTAAGAGAACTAATTTCTTAGAAAATAACAATTGAAACTTGTAAGGTTTCATTCAAATAAAATATTGATCCAGAAGGAGGAAACAAATTTATTTGATAATTTCTAAAAAATTATTTTCTTCATACACTGTTAAAGAATTTAAAAATTGGTTTATAGAGTAAAAACATAAAATATTCATTTTTAATAAATATAAATTTAAATAAAACAATTTATAAAATAACCATGTCAATCCATTTATGATTAAATGAAAACTTTTTTGAATATATTTTGAAGAACCTTAACATAGAAAAAAAATATTTGGAAGTAAAACATTAAAAAAATATTTTTTAAAAATAAATCCCTTTACCACTTTGGTAACTATAAAATTAAAGGAACATTGATGCAGATAACGTGAAAATGAGTTCAAAAAAAAAAAAAAAACTCAAAATTATTATGATAAAATACATCAAAATAAAAGTATATACACCAAAAAAAGAAAAGAAAAACATGTGATGATAATGGCATATGTTTCAGTGAAAGGAAATTGTAATGAAAAATCCCTTACCTCAAGTTTGAATTTAAGTATAAATTATTTAAATAATGTATAACAACCCTATATTATTTGTTTAAAATCTTACTAAACCTTTTCTAGTTTTTTCATTATAATACTATGTTTTGATTCATTTTCATTGTGTCCTATATTTTAACTAAATCGATTATGTTCAATTTGAATGTTTTGAGTAAATTCAGTTCATCATTCTAAAATATAATCGATAGATTAACAATGATAAAAGGGATCATGGTTCCATAATGTCTACAAAATTTATCATATCAATATTATAATATTTATAAAGTATTTTTCTTATAATGAACCAAGGAAGGTGTATATGAAAATTGAATCATGTCTCTTTGTTAATGTGGTAGTCTATAAACACACATGAAGGAAATCTTCAATTTTCAATATATATAATAGTAAGAAGGTAAGTAATATATTGATATTTAAAATCATAATTATTTCATAAATATTATATATATTCATTTGACCCAAAATTTTCACCATCCATTTGAGCTGATGATAAAAAATTCAACAAAATAATTTAGTGAGATGGTAGTCCAAATATATGCATGAGTAATGTATTAATTTAAAATAGGATATTTATTTGTATAGAAAATGTTGTTCATTAAAATAAAAAATTAAATTATATGAAATATATGAATTTTTTATATAATAATGGCTATAAAATATTTTTAGGATGTGGATGTAGAAATAATAAAGAAAATACTTAGTTAAGAGTTATAACTCTTCGTTAGAAAACCTCCTTTGGCATACACAATATTTCATATAGGTTGTAAATTTTTTGAGACAATAACATATATTGAATGAGGAGGGATTTTGGAAATTTATTTTGGTAGAGATTTTATAAGATAAATTTCTCATGAGTTGTGAGGAAAATAGGAGATGAGGTGCCTTTTATAAGTATGGTGAGTAGAAATATTATAACTCGATGATATATAAATTATAAATTTTTTCTAACTAAAGTAAAAATTCTAAAAAGTTAAATATATTAAAATATAAGGATTTTTTTATTGAAATATATCAAAAATAAAATTTAAGTAAGTTAATGTGTCATTTTAAAGCTTATGTTATGGTTTAACCCCGTCATTAACCTTGTTTAAACATAACCATTATAATTTTTTTTCAATATTTAAGGATAATAAATGCAATTTTAAATATTAAAATTATAATATACATGAAACATTTTTGAAATTATAGATTATGTATCATAAATTATAGTTAATATATTATTTTATGATTTCATGATGATATAAAAAAAATTAACAAACATTTAATACTATTTAAATCCATTTTCAAATTTATTGAGCATGTTTGACGTCATATAGATTAAGAAAAATGTTTATCTCAAAAATAAACTCTTAAAATATCACTTATAAATAATTAATTTCCAATAAATTATTAGAACCTAAAAATTCATCAAAAAAATATTATAGTTATTGTTTTAAAAATATTTTACCTTATTTTTCTTTTCCTCTCACAAGTGTCATGCCAGCGTTGTGTAATAAATCAAGTAAAATATACCATCAATAAAAATTAAAAATTAATTTTTGTCATATATATAATTTATTCTTCATAACTTTTATCATATTCATTCACATATATTTCTATTTATGTCCATATAATGAACATAAAATAAATTAAAGATAGTGACATTTTTTAATTACACTTAACTGGAAAATAATATAAAGTTTATAACCAATGGAATTTGGAAGGAGATTTTAATATTTAAAATAATAAAATGATAAGGATTGATGTAATATAAAACAATTTGAATTTATATGATATTTCATAACCTTAACACTAAGTTTTAAACTTGATTTATGTCTTTTACCCTTTACCATGGTGTCAAATTTTAATAATAATAACTATTCATTGTGAAAAATAATGAAATTAACCACATTACAAATTATGATATTTTTAAATAAAAACAATTAATCCATTTTTCCTGTTTAAATTTCCTAATTTATAATAAATTGGTTCTATTATATGTTAGTAAAATTCAATGGAAAACTATTTTGGGAAAAAATATTGATTTAATCATAATAATGGTTTTTAAAAAAATCAAGTACAATGTTGATTCCATTTTAATTTATTATATTAATAAAAATGAAATAGGAATAATGATACTTTAAATACAATATAATATATAGTGGTAAATTTTAAACACTTTAACAGAATTGAAAACTATACAAAAATCTGTATTTTTACTAATTCGACAAAAAATAATATTTTTAGAAAATTTAAAAAATTACCCTTTTTGATATTTGATATGATAATATAAAAAATTATTGTCAATTTATTAAATTAAATTTATAAAATTTATAAATCTATCTATTAAATTTAAATACGTAATATATGAAGAACATTATTTTATATAAAAATTACCCTTTTATATTTAAGGGTATAAATCATTATTTTATTTGATAATTATTATTCAAATTTTGTACTTATTTCCTAGGATATAATAATTAAATTTTAATGATGAAAACATTTTAATTTTTATTTCATAGTGTAGTTACATTTATTCCTACTCTCAAAATAAATGACTATATTATACTGATCACAATTTAATAAAAATATTTTTATAGTATATCATTGTTAGATTGAGTTCAGTGTTGCTTATGGAACACACTATCAAATGTAGTTTTGTTTTTAAATGAATAAAAAATGTTGTATTTGAATGATATATAAATTATGATAATATTTTATATAAATAAATAAATATTTTTTTGGGTCAGGAATGTTGACATTAATAGATTACTCATTAATTAAGGTACCAACAATTGATTTTCAAAAATCAATGAAACATGATCATCAACGATTTAATATTTAATAATCATAAGAAAAACTCCAAAAAATGAAATTATAGCATCATAAAATATTATAAATCATAAACACCATTACATTTTATGATCTCAGAATAAAAAAATATTTGATAAAAATGATGAAAAACACTTTAATCATAAAACTACTTTCAAATGGTCAACATTATAGACACACGATATTATAAATATATAATAATTAATATAATTGTATTTAAAAATTATAATTTATCTTTAAGATAAGTTTAGATATGAATAATTTTTTTGGAATAAGTAATTATGTTTTTTATTTTTGTCATACTGTATATTCAAGCACATTAGTGGAAGTTAAGAATTAAGGTAATCCATTTTCAAAACTCAAATACTTTCTTTATTTTCTAATCATTAATGATTGAAGTTAATAAATAATGGTTGATTTATTATACCCCATAATGATTTTATCATTTATTTTCTCCTTTATTTTTTTTGTAATTAATGCTTCACACTCAGGTCTTCTTCCTTAATGAAACTATTTGTTCATTATAATGTAAAATTTTTAATAATAATTTGTATTTTAATTATTTTCCCTCCGTATCAAAATTTTTACTTCCCAAAAATGTTTTCCATTCCCTAATGAAAACATAATTTTTTTATCTCATATGATCCTTACATTACCCTTTATTCCTTTTAAAATAATTATTTTATTATCCTTTTAATGTTGTCGATTTTCATTAAATTCATTTTGAAATACATAAATTGATTTTAATTTACATGATCCTATATTCTTCCAATCAACATCAAATTTTAATTTATGATTTATTTATTTTTATGGTATTTTTTTGAAATTTCTTTTAACACAATATATTAAAAATATTTCTATTTATATTATAATTTTTCTAGAATGTGACTTGAAAATAAATATTTTTTAATATGACATTAAGAATGTTTTTCTATGAAATATAATTTTTTATTTTTCTTGGATTCTCAAATGATTCATATTCGGTGGATTAATGGTTCATAAATCACCCTATATATTCATTTTTAAATAATTATTTTTTTATAATATTATTTTATTAACCGATCTCATTTTTGTAAATTAATTTTATGTCATACCAATTAGAAAAATTATAAAATATATTTTCATCCACCAGATGATTTTTTCAAATATGAACGACTTGATATTAAGTGGTAGTAATATATTTGGAGGATGATGGTTGTGGTCCCATGTCGCACCACAATGGATTTTATAAGGTTTTATAAGTCATGAGATAAAAAAGTGTTTAAATAGATGGATTTGATAGAAAAATTAATTATTGATTATTTTTACAATTGGTCACAAATTAAATCCTGAACATACATCGATATGTTCACTAATTGATGACTTGAAATACTTGGATTTTGACATAACCTAAAAATTTGAAATACATGGATTGGTATGTAAATTAAAGGATGTAAATAATTTTATCTGATAAAAATAATTAAAAGTTAGAAAAATAAATATTTTTTCTTAAGTGAAAAGGTGTGAATACATTGATTTTTTACAATTTTTTCAATTGATTATGATTATTATAAATTTACATATTTATTTTATTTTCAGGATATGTTACATTCCATTTTTTTCCTATTTTCTAAAATATTATACACTTTTATGTAATTCTATACTTTATTCCATGATTTATAATCCATGATTTCAGGAGTATAAATTTCTTATATCTCAATAATAACAATATTCACATATTATTCTCACTTATTATCCATGATTTTTATTAGTAATTTATACCTTTAATAAGAATATAATACCACCCCTTTTATGTTTCCATATACCAATGTTATAATAAAAATTATTACATATTATGTGTCTATGTAATTATCATTGGATGAGAAAATTTTAGAGATTTTTTAATCTTATAATGGAATAATTATTTGGTTATACATTGTAAAAAAATAATTAATTAAAAAAGTCATGGGTTTGATCACATATTATTTTTTCCTAATTTTCTAAAATAATAAACCTAAAATATTTTTAGAATATATTTTAAAGAAATATTTTATTTATTTTATGAAATTTTTATATTTTCACATCCCTAATATTTAAATGTTGTAAATACATTAGGGGTTAGATATTTTTGAGCATTTTTGAGTTATTTATAGAGATTAGGATAAAATAATGTTTATAAAATCTCTATATAATAATCTATGGTTCATATAACACCTTGAATATTTTTTAATGTTGTGATTATGTGGTTTATTATAAATTATATCCCCAAATATATTTTTCCATGTTGATATAGATATGGAATATATGAACCTAGGGGTAATCACCCTAATAAAGAATAATTGAGTATTAATTCAAGCATCACTATAGTACATTATGATTGAACCTAACACTGAACACCTTTCAAGACACTCCTGAGGTATATGATTTTGTAAATTTTATTTTATATACAATCCGTAATGATGGATTTAATATATAAATTATTTTGGTAAATTAATTTCAAAGAACCCAACATTTAGAAACAAATATTTAACAATGAGTGATTTATGATTAACTAAAATCGAATTAAGTAATTTTGAAGAAAAAATATTGATCTATAAGGATCCATTTTAATAATCTACGTGACATACAATAATTTAATATTCTAAATGAGAAACAAAATAAATTTTAAAATTGTGTTTGAAATCTTGTGGTTATCCTCACCCTATTAGAATCCTTCATGATTAATAAATTGATTATTTCAAATAATCTACATGAACCAAAGAAAAAAATGATGGATTTCCATAAAATATTAGTTTAAAATTATAATTAAATAAAGAAGTTTCAACTTAATAAATATCAAAAAATATTATAGGAAACAACAAAGGAAATGTCTTAGAGGAAGAAGAAATTTTTTGAAGTGTTGATGGATTGGCCATATAGATCTTGATAATATATTTGGGGTGAGGAATCTTATCAATTAAAAATGTGTAAAAATTTTAAAATGACTCAAAATATTAAGAGTTTTTAAATTATTAAATAGAATTCTCCAGAAAAATAACTAATAAGGAAAAAAATCCTAAAAAATCATCTACACCAAGGTAATAAGTCAAATAGAATAATATCCCCACAGGTGAAATTATTTCATGAAAATTAAGGTTCAAACGTATACTTATCCTCTACTCTAGATTTATTGATATTTAATGGAAATATAGTTTTATCAACCCTTGTAGGCCATATATGTTTTATAAAATCATCAAATCGACACCCAAATAATTTGAAAATATTATAGGAAAACATCATTTATTGTTATATGAAAACATTAACTATATGGGTTATACATCATGAATTTATTATTACCCTTATTTTATATGTCTTCCATGTAATTTTGGAATCATTTTATCTATCAAAACATAGATTCCATAATAATAAAGAAAATAGAAATATAAAATTTCATATTTCATATCAATCTATGATTATCTAAATTAGAATGGAAAACTACAAGCTCTCTTGGAAAATTAATTATTTTATAGGAGTTATTATAACTAATAATGATGGTTGTTTGTCCTAAATAATTATAGAAAAAATAAATGTTAGGATTGACTTATTATGTTGAAAAATAGATATATTTCCAAAATTTGTCAATATCAATTAAGAAATTATATCATGATTCATTCCTATCTCCTAGATATCCATAGTTAGTTTCATTATTAAGTGATAATTAAAATTGAAAGTACATAATTTATTTGTGGGGGGTGAATGTAACGATCCGATATATTGGAATATATATTTTCAAAAGAATATCTATGTTTGATAATTTTTACCATGCTGAATACCAAAACAAAATGATCCATGACATATTTATTATCATTAAAAATTAACAATAATATTTAATTTTATAATAAAAATATTTTAATCAATTATATATGCATAAAAATTATGATTAACAACACATAAATACTTTATAGATAATTTTTAAATAAAATAGATTTTATTAATAAATTTTATTTTCATTTAAAGGATCATATTAAAAAAATTAGAATGTTATTTTGGTACGATGAACGACCTTTTTAATTCATCATGTTAAAATTTTATTGGCATTATTTTTAGGATTTTCTTAAATAATTGATTTTATCTAGTATAGGGAAAATTAACCACTTTCTAAAATCATACGTTTTATGATAATTTTAATATGTATGTATAAAATAAAAGAATATTAAAAATTTATAATGATACAAATTTATTTGTGTATTAAAATAATAACTTCAAAAATTAATTTATTTTAGGAACCCTATGTTTTGTATTTCAATATTATAATTAATATTTTACATTAAAAAAAATTGTATTTTCTATTATTTTAATTAAATATTATTACAATAAAATTCATTTTCATATTCCTTTCAAGGTCATGAATATTTTTATTATAAATAAATTTATATCATTAAAATGAAGACATTATCAATTTTATCTTATATGGAAATATTGAACACAAAAATACATTTTTTTGACAATTTTATTTTTATATGTTACCTATTATAATGTTAAAATTAATGATTATCTCACAAATAAGATATATTTTATTAAATTTATTTCCCATATTAAATCAGTAGGTCCTTATTATATAATGATTCTAATAGTTTTTTCAGACATATGAAATTACTTAGGAAAATATTTTTTATCATAATGAAAGGAAAGACAGAAAACAAGTTTAACTAAAAGAGTAAAATGATTAGGATATTAAAAACACGTATTTAATTTTGTTTTTAGGTATTTATATAAAATATCATATCTCCAATCTATTATTTCCCATTTCATAGTATTTATGAAATGTGAAATTTAAACTTTTTTTATGTGGCAATATTTACAAAAAATGAAATTTTCATCAATTATAAAAGGGGCCTCTAACAACCCATTCAACACCACACCTAAATATTAGTTTCATTTTTAATATATTATATAATTCCATCCAATATATTCCTCCACCCCCTTATTATTTTTTGGTCATATGATGTTAGCATAATACATCCATTTCCAAGAAATCCTCTATGTGAAGATAAATGTTCTCAACGTAAGTACTACCTTTTAGATAACGTTCATTCATTTATATTTTTACCCTTGACATATATTTTTTTCATTTTTATATAATTTTAAAAAATATATTTTAATTAATTATTTATATTTTAATAATACCAATTAATCACCATTCTATTATACTTTACGATAATCACAAATTTCATTCGTTTGTGTGTCAACTTCCTCCTCATTTAAGTGATTTATCTTCTTTTTATCTAGTTAATATGTTATTTACATAAATATCATAATATATAAATCATAAACTTTAAAATATATAAATAATATAATTATTATTATTTAATAATGATATTATTCCATAATAATCCACTATTATAAACATAATTTTTATCACCTTGATATTTTTAAGAAATTATATGTTCGATAGCGTACATGATAATCCACATTGAGCTTTAACGAACAACTAAATATTATTATTTAATATGAAAGATATCACATAGCTATTATAATGGATGTAATTATGGTGTATAAATTTATATATAACTAATTCTTTCATCACCGATTAATTATAAATGAATGTGAAACCCTTTTTAAAATAAATGGAAATGTTTTTCTAAAAAAATATTTAAGTGTGCACTAGTTTGTTTTATAGAAATAAATTAAAAAGTCACTATTTTTGAATTATATTAATGATATATATATAAATAATTTAGTGTTTAACATTCATCATACGTGTTTTCTAGAGTAGATATAATCACAAATAAAATTTTATAAATAAAAGAAGTATTTTTTTAAAGGCAGTTTTTCACCTCTTAAGGGCACAATTGTTTTAAATATTTTTTTTACACTTTTATAAGTTGTATGTGACAAAATATAATTCCTTTGTGAAAAATTTGTATCAAAATTTACTTTGTATTATTTTTTGATATTTTTTGGATAAGGTTCATTTTTTTAGGACTAGTAAAAAAATACTTCATTTTAATTGAAAATTATTTTTCATCAAATTTATTTATACTGTTAAATTATATATTTGAGTGGTTATAAATTATAATTATATTAAGTTTTTTATAATTAAAACCAATTTATTTTATTGGAATAAATTTCACATTGAATTTTTATATAAAAGCATTTCAATATTTTAAAGGTTTTCATTTTAAAGACTTGTTTTCTATTTCAGTCAAAGAGATTAATATGTAATTATTTTATATAATTTTATTGTTTATAAATTTGAAAAAATGATTCCATATTAGGAATTAGTGGGTCTAATTTAATTAAATATGTTTGTTTTATTTTTTATGTTATTAATAGTAACTTTGGTAAATAATTTATTACCACATTTAAGGGTAAATTAGTTAATTAAGGGTAAAAATAATATTATAAAATATTATAAGATTACATTAACACATTTCCAAATATTTTGGGATGAGAAATTATCAAAAAAAATATCCTTAGGCTGATTTTATTATAACTTGATGCCACTTGGACGACTTTATGCCCTTTATAGTATTTTATTTTAAATAAAAGACAAAGATGGAATACTGTTGTATTAAAAAAATCACATTTTTAATATATAGTTATTTAGAAGACATATTTGACTATAAATAGTATTTAGAAAGATAAATTTTCTATCTTAATCATAAGAAAATATTTATAATTTTTATTAAAGAAATACTAGAATTAAATGGTGGCACAATAATACTGTAGTAATTATTTAATTAATGGAAGAGTCAAATAAATGACATTAAAAATATTAAAATAAATATAATTTGTAATAATTTGACATAAAAAATATTAAATATGGCATTTAAATTTTAGGGATTATTTAATATATATTTTTCTAATATATCTAGTTGTTTTGATATTTTTAAAATGTCAAATAAGGAATAGTGTCAAAATTGACAATAATGATATTTTAAAATAACAATTATTTTATTAAATAATATAAAATTTATAAAAAATATAATTTTCATAAAACTAATATATTTATGTCAATAAATTACATCAATGAATCATTTATTGTTATTTAGAATTTTTTAGTAACTATATTAACCCTCAAATTATAAATTACTTAACATCACGATAATAATTACTAAGGGTTGAACAAAAAATACAAGGATTAAAAAATAGTCAAAACATATATAATTTTTATTTTATTAATTTTATTATACCTAAAAAAATAATATTTTTTTAAATAAATAGGTCTAGAGCCATTTGGATTAGAATATTCATTTTTATTAATTTAACATTTTTAACAATTCCAAGAGTTCCCCTCCCTTCTGCTATAAAAGGGAACCCATTATTATCTTTTATTCACATATAAAAACCTATTTTTATCTGAAAAGAACTTAAAAAATCCCATCATATAATCCCTCATAACATTCTAGAGGCCTTAGTTTTGGAAGAACACCCTCCTTAGAGGTGTTAAGGCATTAATCAATAAAGATAATCCAAGAAAGAGGTAACATCTTTAATCAAGTATACCTATTTTATTTATTCTTCTACTTCCTTAAAATATTTCACAATCATGTTGAAATAATAAATCAAGTATCATAAATATAATTTTATGTTTCCTTGTTAATATAATAACCTAAATCCATCTCCACTTCCATCAAATTACAAAAAAATATCATTTGTGTATACATCAAACTACCACATTGCGAACTAATATAATTCGTTTTCCATAACCGTCTCCCAAGAATGGTTATAATGATGTAATTAAATTTTATATATTATAATCATGAAATATTTATAATTATTAAATAATAATATATTATTTAAGTTCTTAATTTTCCATGCACATAAAAAAATTTCATTCGTGCATACGTGTGAACTATCACCTCTACGAAGCAATGTGATTTGTTTTTGATCACAACATCACATGAATGATATATATAAGTATATATAAATTATTAATATAATATTAATTATATTATTATAATTATTTAAAGATAAATAACTCAGAACTTATTTCCATAATGATCATTGAAAAATAAAATTGTTATTCATGCGTACATACTACCTACGATTCCCATGATTATAATGTTATTCATTTTTCATAACTGTATATATATGGTTTGATTAAAAAGTATAATTTATTTGTAAATGTGATTATTATTTAATGGATATTATTCTATAGAATATGGAATTATGTCCACTTTGACTATTTACATCATACTAACATCACTTTGGAGTCAAGTACCGAATATCGACAAAATGTCTGACATGAACCTAAATAAATAAATAAATATTATAATAAGATAGTAAGTTATATATAAGGAATAATATATATAATAATTTCTATCATAAATATATATAATTAACCTAAGTTTATTATTCATGAATATAAGTATTGTACATGATGATTCAGACTCAACATAACATACTCTTTAACTTAAACATCGGTTTAGATGTTTTGGGATTTTATTCTTATGAATCATTATCATTAATATTCATGTTTTCAAAATGAATTTATGGATTTAGTTATATGGACATGAAATTTTTAATGTTTTATTATATTTTATATGTTTCAAAGTGTTTTGGGACACTATGATTCAGAAATATATTTTCAAAAAATTTTAAAATGGGTTTTTAAAGGGTTGATTATTTCTATAAATTGGAATGTTTTTTTCGACATATACGAAATGAACATAATTTCCTATTGTCATGATATAATAATTAATTAATGTTTAAATTATATGTTTTTATATTTCCTTCTAAGGAAATTAGTTTCTTTATTATGTGTGTGGTTTTTATATTTTAAAAACAAATTTTATATGAAAATGATATTTTGATATCTCGAAGTATTTTCCACATGGTTTTAAAAGAGTTATAAAGGATTTCCATCATGAGTTGGACCTTGGAAATTATATTCTATTGGTTGATCCCCATTATAGATCACAGGTGAACCCGATATAGCTTATATTAAATATTTAGCCTCATTATGGCTCATGAAAGATTGGTGAGCTCGATATAGATTATACAAAGACCAATCCCCATTATAGATCAATAATTAATTAGGTAATATAGAGATAGAAGTAAACCATATGGTTATTCCATTTTTCAGGGTGAATGTAAGAGTGATATGGTAATGATGTCCCAAGGAACCTATATGATTTTTCCATGCTACTAATGAGTTTTTAAGAAAATGTTTTTAATGGGTTTTCATGTTTTCACTAGAATAATGGTTTTCCTTCTTTACGTTCCTTACTAAGATGGTGTTCTCATCCCAGGTTTTTAAAATGTGTCTTTTAGAGTTTAAGGGGGAATGAAGACAAGGACGATACCAATGGGATAACAGTGAATATTTTTCATAAAGAGAAATCATGTTTTATTTTTAATGAGTTTTATATTGTGAAAAAATGGATACCAAGTATAATTGTACACTTGTAATGTATGTGTTTACTTTATAAGTATTTACCCTAATTATCTAAAAATATAAATTCAAAAGATCCTCCAATGTGAATTAAAGTTCAAAAACACTATAATAATTAATGTTTAAGGTTGGGTTCTTATAGTTGGTAGCAATGGATCATTTAGATGTCTTTTGAGATTAGGATGTCTTCTTATGATTTGAGGATATCATCATGTGTTTAAAATTTTAAGGTTGATCATGAGTTCAATGTCTTAGAACCCCCTTTATGAGGCTTTATGTTATGAAATTTTAAGGCAAATAATGTTATTTTTCGACATTGGATTTAAAAAGGTATTCAATATAGGTATAAAGTATTTCAAGGTTAAATTAGTATAGAGTTTCTATAGATATTATCTTTAAATGGAAATTTTCATTTTAACATGTTAAAATTAATTTCATGTTTTAATGATAAACATTTATACACACTAAGGATCATTTATTATGATCGAAGGAAAGTGATCATTCACAACATTATTATCACTTCCACATAATTTTATTATCATTATTATTGTAAAAGTTTGTTCAAATGGGTTTGAAAGCTTTCTGAGTATTCAAATCACCTTCTAGAAATTGTTTGAATTATCTAATACCTATTATTTTCTCAAAAAATCTATGATTCATGGTATCTTTTTTCATTTTATTTAAAATTATCAACTTTACCAACTTTCTTGTAAAATGAAATTCTATAAAGAATATGATCATTAACTTTTTGAAAGTTATGAATCATGTCAGAAGAAAAAAGAGGGTATCAAAGAAATCTAGAGGTCAAGATTTAAGGTATGAGTTATTTTTTTATATTTTAATTAGGAAACATTTTTTTTTGATATTTATGAATCATAAGGATATAATTCATATATGTTATTGTAGGGAGAATTATTATGGAATAATATGAAAAAGAATGGTTAGTGGATTAATAAGGAAGTTGAATGAATGATGTGTTTATGTATTGAGTTTTGGAATTTATGATATAATGAAGTTTTATAAATAATATGGGAATCATGGAACACCTAGGTATTTTTATATATATTTTTTTTAATAAAATATGAATCAGATATTAGATGGACTCGATACCCGTGAAAAGTGGTAAAAATGTGATATTTTTTGGGAGACATTTATTGTGTTTTGATAAATTATTGAGGTACATAGAATAAAATGGGATATTAATTGACGAGTGAAGGATGAGTTATAATTTGAAAGAATATATGTTTTCATTTTGGACTTATATTGATTCAATGTATTTATGGAAATTGATATCATACTTAGAGATTATTTTATTTAGAGAAATTACATTTTAGTATGAGACTTTAATAGTAATTGATTTAATTTGGTGATAATTATTAAAACTTATCTTGGATGATTATTTGATCAAATAGTTTGGATATTTGGGTTTTAAACATAGTATATAATATTATTGTGGAATTTTTAGTATATATATTTGTTGAATGGTCTATGTTGATCTTTGGGAATTTCTGTTGAATTTTATTGATTGATGTAGGTTTTCATAAAAACAACTTTATTATTTTAGTGGAATTATATTTTATTATAATAACCATTTTGGTTTGGGTTATTTTCTAAATATAAGATAAATAGATAATTAATATTTTTCAGATTATGTGATTCTCTAGAATTTGACTCTAGTGCTTCAAGCGTGAAAAATTTATCTTTAATAACCATCATTAGAATAAAAAGACGAGTTTGTGGTAGAGTTTGATTAATGAATGAAACTATACTTCTCAAGTAATTATATTTCCTAATGTTCGTAATCTAGGAAGTAAAATAATTTCTTAAATCTTGGAAAATGATCTTAAAACAAAATTTTTATCCGTTAACTTTTCTTACTAATAAATCAATGACCTTTTAACGCATCACATATTTATGGTTTTTTTATTATAAAATTACCCATGATCATGTTTTCTATAAATCTCTATCAGAACAAGATAGTTAATTTTTCTTCCATATCAAAATTTTCCAACATGGAACCCTAGTATGTGTTGTCTAAGGTTACCTTTATATTTACCATTATTTATTATAATGTGACAGATTTATTAATATTTTTTTAATGTTGGATTTGGTAAAGGTAATTTGAAAATTTTAGCCCTAGTTACAATGGACAAGTTCACATTGTGAGAAATAAATTTGTTAAATGGTTGGCTAGAATGGAACATCTCAAGTTTTTTAATAAGTAATTGAAATGTTTGATATCATACATGATACGCCACATCAAGCTTAAACGAATAACTTAATATTATTATTTAATATGAAAGTTATTTTATATACATTAGAATGGAGGGTATTATGGTTTACACAAGAATATATAATTAATTATGTTGTTTCTAATTAATTATAAATTAATGTAAAACCCTTTTATAACAAAATGAAGTGTTTTTCGAAAAAACTATTTAAGTGTGAACAAGTGTGTCTTATACCAGTAAATTAATAAATTACTTTTGTTGAATTATAGTAATGATATATATATATATATGTATATATAATATTTAATTTAATTTTTAACATTAATTATATTTGTTTTATTGACCTGATATAATAAGAAATCCAATTTTATGAATAAATGATGTATTTTTCAAAAAAGACAGTTTTGCTGCCTTTTGATGACACACTTTTAAATCTTGTTTTGGACTCTTTATAAGTTCTATTTGAAAAAAATAAACATCTTCAACAAAATATTATTAATTTTTTTAACCTTGGTTTATTTTTTTATATTTTTATGATATGTTTTAATTTTTGATGAACTTTGAAAAAACATCATTTTAATTGAAAACTTATTTTTCATAAAAAAAATTTATAGTGAAAAATTATATATTTGAGTGTTTTTAAAAAATAATTAGATTAAAAATTTTCATTTAACACAAGGTATTTCATTTTAATCAATTTTACATTTAATTTGGATATAAAAACATTTCAATCTTTTGACGGTTTTTACTTTAAAACATATTTTCTCTTTTTTTCAATGGGATTTATTTTTAATTAATTTTTGTAATTTCTGTGTTTATAATTTTGAAATATAGATTCCATATTTGGAATCATGGGGTAAAAATTATTTAAATATGTTCCTTTTAGTTTTTGACATTATTAATAGTAACTTTAGTAATATTTAAATTAAAATGTTTAAAGGTATATCAGTTAATTTAGAGTAAAAATAATATTATAAAATATTATAATATTACCCAAAACCCTATAATAATATTATTGGATGAGATAAAATCATCATTGGGGAAATTTTATGAAAACATGTTTCCACTCGGATGAATTTATTCCCTTTATTGTATTTTATTTAAATGGAAAAACAAAGATGATATACTCATGTATTAAAAAATGTAAAATTTAAATATATGGTTATTTATAAGATATATTCAACTAAAATTAGTATTTTGAAATATGAATTTTTTATTTTTATCATAAAAATATATTTGTATTTTTTAGGAAAGAAATAATTATATTAAATTGGGACACATTGATGATGCAATAATTATTTAATTTATGGATGGATCAAATAAATGATATTAAAAATATTAAAATAAATAAAATTTATATAATTAATGTTATTAAGAAATTTTATGGAAGTATTTGTCATGTTACATATGGGTTAATTTGGTTTATTTAAAGATATATTTTTATGATATTTTTAAAAATACAAATAATGAATAATGTCAAAATTTACATTAATGATATTATAAATTAAATAATACTTTATTAAATCAAAAAATATTTATAAAAAATATAAATTTAGTCCAACTCATTGGGTTAATTCTAAAAATTTCTTTAAGGACTCATTTTTGGTCTTTTGGAATTTTATTATAATTTTATTGACCCCCAAAGTGTAAATTACTTGATATCAGAGTAAGAATTAACAAGGGTTAAAAGAAAATTATAAGGATTAAAAAATAGTAAAAACATATCTTATTTTCATTAGATAAATTTTATCATACCCAAAATCATAATATATTTTAAATAAATTAGTTTGGAGCCATTTTTATTAAAAAATTAATTTATATTAATTTAATATTTTGATGAATTCCAAGAGTTCCCCTTCTATATCCTATAAAAGGGCACCCATTATTCTCTTTTCATCACACATATAAACCTATTTTTTCATCTAATATCTACTCATATCGCTTAATATAATTCCTAGACACATTCTAGAGGCCTTATTTTAGGTAGAACACCCTTTTTAGAGGTGTTACGGTGTAAATCGAAGTATATCGTCTAAGGAAGAGGTTTCATTTTTAATCAAGTATTTCTATTTTATTTGTTATTCCTCTTCCTTAAAATATTCCTCAACCCTGATAAAATAGTAACTATAGTATCCCCAATATATTGATATTTAATTATATTAATATCATCATCAAAATCCATCACTACTTCCATCTAATGGGAAATGAATTATCGTTCATGTGTACAACGAACTACCGTCTCACGAACTGATATAATTCATTTTCCACAACTATCTCTCAATATTGGTTATAATGAAGGAATTACAGATTATATATGATATTAATGACATATTTATAATTATATAATAATAATATATCTTTTATATTCATACCTTTCCATGCACATAAAAATGATAATATAGTTCGTGCATACGTGTGCGTTATCAACTCCACAAAGCAATGTGATTCATTTTTCATCACCATATCACATGAATGATATATATAAGTACATAAAAATTATTAATATAGTATCAATTATATTATTAGAATTTATGAAACATAAATAATACTTACCTTCTTTCCCAAATGATATTTGAAAAATAAAAGTGTTTCTCATGCGTAAATATGACCTACCGTCTCCGTGATTATAAAGTTGTTAATTTTTCAAAAACATACATAAATTGTTTGATTTAAAATTATAATTGATGTATAAAATTGATTAATATATCATGAATATTATTCTAGAGATTATAGACTTATGAACACTTTGACTGTTAACATCATACCAAAGTCAATTTGGACTCAAGTACTGAATATCGACAGAACGTTCGACATAAACTTAAATAAATAAGTAATTACTATAACATGATAACACATGATATAAAAGAAATAATAAACATTAAAAACTATTATCAAGAAAGTAAATAATTAACCTGTGGTTATTATTCAGGAATATATGGATTGTATATGATGATTTGGACTCAAGTTAAGGGACTCTTAAACTAAAAATTTGTTTTAAATATTAAAAAAATTATTCTTATAATTATTCATCATTCATGTCCATGTTTTAAAAAGGATTTTATTGATTTATTTATATGGATAATAATTTTTTTAAATTATAATTTTTTTCAAAATTTTCAAAGTGGTATTGGACAAATTGATTAAAATATCTCATTTTTAAATGTTTTAAAATGGTTTGTTAAAGGATTGATTTTTTCAATAACTTGGAAAGTTTTTTAACAAGTATGAAATTTACAAAAGTTCTTTTTTTTTTCATGAAAGTTTAATTATTTAATTTTTTCTTCATAGTTCTTCATAGTTATTTCCAATGAAAGTATTTTATTTACTATGTTCATGTTTTTTGTATTTTAATGTTTTTTTTCATGAATAGGGTATTTTTATATTTGTAAGCATTTTGCACATGGGTTTAAAATATTTTTTATGGGTTTTATTCATGATTTGATCCTTATAAATTATATATTAAGGTTTGATCCCCATTATAGTTCATAAAATATGGGTAAGCCCGATATATCTAATACGAAGGGTGAGCCCCATTATAATTTATACGAAGGGTGATCCCCATTATAGATATCCAATGCTTTGGGTAATCCAGAGATAAAAATAGACCATATGGTTCATCCATTTGTAAGGGATAATGTAAGAGTGATATCATAATGTTTTCCCAAGGTACCTACGTGATTTTCTAGTCTTTATAATGGGTTTTTATTAAAAGAATTTTAATTGGTTTTTCATGTTTTCACTAGAATAATGTTTTTATTTATTTATGTTCCTTATTGAGCTTCTGTGATCATACCATTTATTTAAAAAAATCAGATGTTTTAAGGGGAAATATATACAAGGATAATATTAAAGGGATAAATGTGATGAATTTTTATAAATAGAAATCATGTTTTATTTTAAATAGTTTTATATTACGAAAAAATGGATATTGAGTATAAGTGTCCACTTGTAATGTATGTTTTTTTACTTTACAAGTGTTTTCCCAAAATGTATAAAACTATAAACTAGAAATATATTTTAATGTTATTTATCATTCAAAAAAACTAGAATAAGTTATGTTTAAGGCATATGCCTTACATAATAATCTATTAATTATAGTATATTCATGTTTATGTTGGTGTAAAAACATTCATGAAAATTGATATAATATAATTTCATGGATTACTATAAGAACATAGTTAATAAAAATATATGATATAAAAGATAAATAGTTATTTTATTTTGTTCTTTATAATGTTAAAATTAATATTAAACACATTAATTTAGATACCAACATATATTTGTTAAAAATCACTAAAAAATGATCATTTCCAATTTAATCATTATGGTATATAATGAAAAAACCCATAAAATAAAAATAAAACATTATAAATAATAATAAATAATTAATCCCAATATCTTGTATTATCAGGAAATGATGATATTTGTGAGAAGAATAATGAAAAACACTGTTATTACAAAACTAGTTCAAAATGATAAATATTAATAAAATGAGACATTAAAAATTAATAATAATAAAAACTATATATTTAGAGAATATTTATATATTGTGATTATGAAAGGTTATATATGTGGATAATTATTTAAAAAATATTTTTATACTTTTTATTTTTTTCATACAGTATATTCAGAAACTTTATTGGAAGTTAGGGATTAATGTAAGAGGTTTTCATGACTCAAACCATGTCCTTGGGAAATAAAAAAACATCATCGACTATAATAATTCAGGATTAATTTATTAAACCATATTATTATGTTATTATTTATTTCAAACTTTTTTATGTAGAAATAATTTATCACACTAAATTATTCTTCCAAGATGAATCTATTATTTTACGATAATTAAATTTTATTGAGAATAACTCCCTTTTTACTATATAACACAATTTCCACTTCCCAAAAACTTATCCATTAAATAGTGGAATATCGAAAAAAATGTCTCATATAATCATAATATTCTCCTTATTAATTATAAAACAAATAATTTATTATACACTTACTAATGTGGGTTTTAAAAAAAAGAGGTTTTCTATTTAAATAAAAGGATTTTATTTTTTATGATGTCGTATTCTTCCCTTCTAAATTACATTTTTAACATATTATTTATTTATTTTCAAGCTATTTATATTATAATTTTTTAATTTAATATTTCAAATTTATGTATCATCCTTATATAAAATTCGTCTTTGATGTGACACAAAAATCAAGTTTGTTATTAAGATTATATGATCAAATGATTTTTATGAAAACATTTCCTGATTTTCCATCCATTATAATAAAAATCATCTCTAATGGAGTAATCGTTCATAAATTACCTTATATGTGGTCTCTTAAAATACATTTTTTGAGTGATCCTGTTTTTGGTATCAATCGATCAGGTTTTATTAAATTCATTTTATATGATACCATTTATAAAATTTATCAAATGTATCTTATACCCATTTGTTATTTATAATAATACGAGTGATTTTATTTTCAGTTTAACTCATTGGTATGGACAGTGATTATTGGGGTCCAATATCTCCCTCCAATACTTTTTTCAAGGCTGTATATCATATTGGATAATTAATCAAAATAAAACTAGAATTTTTTTACAAATTAAATGGTTGTCATGCCCCAATTTTTTCATAAATCAAAGGGCCAACATACATGGAATTATTCTAATAATAAAGGGTGGAAATTATTTGATTATTTCATAATTTAAGTAGTGGGAATATTTATATTTGTTCACAAATGAAATGGTTGATATAATTTTATTTTTTTAAAAATTAATTTGTGGACACACATGGTATTATTAATAATGAAAAGAGTGGTTATACATGGATTTGTTGACAATGTTTTCTTATTTTCATTATTATACCAAATTTCAAGGTTTTTTTATTTATAATATATCTTACATTCTATGTTAATACTTATTTTCAATTATATGAGATAATTTTATGTTATTAAATTCCATATTCCATGATTTATGATCTATTATTTATTTGGTATAAGTATCTTGTGTATTCTGGTTATAGTTGTTTTATCATGTTATGGTATCTTATGATCATTAATAATAATCTCTTTTGTGTACCCTATCTAAGAATCTATGATCAACTGCTTCTTAGCTTTAAATTTCCCAAGTTTAGGAAGAAAAGTTAAACACAGTATATGTCTGGAATATTTTCTTGTGTGGAGAATTGGTGGGATATGCTGGTTTATTTTTAGGGATTATATAATTGCTTATATTTTGGTAAAAATTTCCATTATATGAAAATGTCAACATTTTTCTTATTTAATGTTTTTCAATAATTCTATAAAACTCTAAACCTAAAAAACATGGGAATTTATTATAAAGAAATATTTTATTTATGTAATGTAATTTAGATATAGTCATTACCAAATGCTATTATAGGAGAAATTATCTATAAAAAGGATGGTTGGGTATTATGTCAATATTCAATTAGTTCTCAACATGTGTTACTAACTTCAAAAATGGTTTGGAACACTTGATATATATTTATTGGTTAATTAAAATAATCTTTTTTAATAATTATGAATAATGTAAATATATTTTTATGGAAAATTATTATAACTAGTAAGATTATGGTACCAAACTGGATAATGATCATGGATAACCTAAATTAGAAATTTTAGATCCATAAGATAAGGTATATACATCATTTGAGAGCTAGTTATTCAGTTTTTATTGTTTTAAATTTATATATTTTTAAATCTATTTATTTTTATAAATAAATTTTTATTTATTTATTCTGATGGATGTAACTAGGAGTAAATAAATTACCAATGAGTATGATGGATAGGTGGAGATAGGACCGATGTGAAATCTAACATGATATGGTAAATAGTATAAAATTCTATATCAATTTTATCTCAACTATAACATTAAATTATTAATAATGTGAACAATATTGAGATCCAAAACACATCATTGTAAGAGAAACATGAAATCAATACTTTTTCATATTACAATATCCACTAAACATTTTCTATTCTTCCAACCCACTATGTTTGAATTATGAAATGGTAAATCATAATAGATATTTTATATTATAAAAATCCAAAACTATTCAAATATTTTTTAAATATTTATCACTTAGAATATGAGGATAAAAAATGGTGAAACCATGTTAATAATATTTTGATGAAAGAAGAAGTTGACTGTATTTAATGTGAGGAGTTTAAGAAAATATTCTACATTAAATATTTTCCTTAATTTTTTTGAAAAAATATAGTGATAGAATTACATATGTTAGAAAATGAATATGAATTAGTTATTAACATTCATGAAAACATTTAAAAACACTTAATTTTTCATATTGATATATCTCTAACCGAGAATGTAAATTGGTAATTTCTGTTATAGAATATAACCATGTATTATAATGGAATCAGATATAAAAGTCAATGGTAGCTATAAATAATTTATTTTATGTGAAAATTTAGTTTAAATAAGAATTGGTTAGTCTCATTATTCCATAAATAAAAAATAGATGTTGTATTATCAAGGGAATTTTAATTAATAATCACATTAAATTATGAAATTTCCACCACCCACATTCTAATACTTTGAAAGGAAAGACTCAGTAAATTACCTGAAAGGAATAATAAAATGTTTCAAGTGTGGGTTTAATGTACTTATAGATAATAGTTATCACAAATAGATTAAGATTCCAATTATTGTAATGGATTAGTAGTAGTTCTCTAATAATTATTATCCCACACATCAATTCATAAAATGGATGAATTTGGGCATTAAAAAATTAATTTCCCACTTTACATGCTAATAAGGATTATAATAATTACCAGCCTATAAGACCAAAAACACAAATAGGATCCTATACAATCTCTATCACTAAAATTGATTACTAAAATAATGTGGTGAAAGGTACAGTTTTTGATATTGTATACCTGAGAATGTATTGTTTTATACTCATCCATCACATTGTTTCTTTGTATTAATATTTCCTATTAATTTTTATTGACCTACTCAAACATTAGAAATAGAATTTTTTATAAAATCTCCTCATGAATTGATGACTTTATTCAAGGTATATAAATATCCTTTGATTGAAGATTTTTAAAAGATACTCCCATGGATATTGTTCTCCTTAAATAGGTATAATTTTTTGTGATTCTAGAAATGTATTGGAAATCCTTATATAGATATTATTTTAATTAACATGAGAATGAAATATAATTTTATATTCCATTTCATTCCATTATAAATTTTAATGAAATAATGATTATAAATTCCTTTTGGAAGTGAGTTTTATAATATGGTCTGATACTAATCATTAAGGGGATCATGTATGAAATTATTTATGTGGATTTCTATATTAAAAACAGGTTAATCATATGGGAGTATATTTTTATAATATTTTATAAACTATATGGTCTTTCCCAAGAACGCAAGTTTTATTTTTCAACAGATCTCATTCCTAGTTTTAAACATATATCATATAGTTTGTAGAACATTTTCCTCATATAATTCAATGAATTAAAAAATAAACTTTATGGGAAACTATACAAGATCTTTATACACCCATGTTCTTCACTATAGGGTTCACCAATACTTTTTGTCAAAAATAAAGATTGATCAATGTGTATTTGTACTTATAGAAGGTCGATATTCGATCTGGATACCATAAATTATGGGTAAAGAGAGAATATATACACATGATGACATTATGTACCATAAAATTGAAAATATTTATTTATATTTATGAATTTAATAATTACAAATTTATTTAGAATTATGATGAATCTGATGAATATATTCTTTGATGATTACCCTAAAAATTTATTATAGTCATTACTAATGACATTATTATACATTATAATTATATGGATGAACTTTAAGAGAACCTGAGTAATTTAGTAAAGGCATTAAAATATGAGAAATTTCATTTTATGATATGAAAGAGTTATTTTGATCTATAAAAGTATCCTTCATTGGCCTTGTAGTCACAAGTGATTTTAAAATTTTGGGTTCTTCAAAAATAGTGTTTATGAATGAATGAAATATACCATCCAAATTGATACATAACAAAATATTTTATTTTAATATCTATGTACTATCATTGTTTTTTGTAAATACATTTGCCAAATCCTTAAAAAATTTGAAGCATATGGGAGTGAACGTCTTCTAGATAGAAGAACATGAATAAATATTCATGGAAAATATGAATTAGTTTATCAAACCACCTATAATAACATTTTACTTTAGTGTAGAAGAGTTTTTAATATTCATTGATGATTTAATAATGGGGTTTTTCTGTATACTTATGAAAAATTACTTGGTAATAACTTATGATTCAACAAAATAAACGACTCATGAGAAAAATTACCTAACACATGATCCAAACCTGTAGGCTATAATATATAGATTAATGAAGTGGAATAATTCTATCTAATTGTAAGTGTGTGATATATTTATATAAAAAATATTAACATATATATTCACATAGAATTATTTTGACATGATTCAATGTGTATTATTATAATTAATCAGACACTATTATTACTCAATAAATTACATTATGGGGAATGAAAAAAAATGTTTTTTGATTCTTTATATTGAAAGGATCAAGATACACTATTCAAGATGAAGATTTTTAAGGGGGGATATTTATAGATATTCAATGGATTTATATTGAAAAGACAATATATGGGATGAAATCCTTCATTTTCCAATGATTTTTCACAAATCTATCTACATAAAGATTATAATATCTTATAAAGACTATATGAATTTACCAAATATTTTAGAATATATTATGAAGTTCAAGTTTTAAAATGGATGATCTATAAGATTCTGGAAAAGAATATTGTACCCATAGAAACTAAAGTTACATAAGAAGCTTATGGAAGATTCAAATATGTCACCATTCTCAATTCAATTCAAAACCATGATGATATATTGAGATCATAAAAAACACTTATTGTGGGAAACGTTTAAAAGGACATTGAATAGTATGTTTTTTTAATACTTGATATGTCATAAAAAATTACAATTAATATAATTCTAAGGGATTATGACCTATATATATTTATATAAATTGGTTAATATATATTTTTCTCAATGTAATTTACATTTATTAAAAATAAAATAATGATTTCTAGGTATTCATGGAATGATGCATGATGTTAATGAACATAATTTTTATTTGGTAAGCTTTTTGGTTTAACAAAATTACCATAATATACATCAAGAAAATAATATGGCTTTATATAGTACCACATTCAATTGTATATTATTGCAATAACATGTTCACATAAACAATATAGAAGAATTTGCAATAAGCATTGGATATATAGTTAATATTTAGAATAATATATCATCCTCATGTATATGGTTAATCTCAAATAAACATTAAGACAATATAGGTTATTCTATTATTCTTATTGATATATATAAAATGATGTTAGGATAATAATATTCCTCTATATGAGGTCCTATATAATAATTGTTTCCATTATATCAACATAATTTAATAATATGAGGATTTATATTGGAAGAGATATTGAACTATAAAATTTTTCTATGAATTAAGTGAAATGAAGATATTAAGACCTAATATGATATATGAAATAACATATAAGGTTCAAACCATTCAAAAAAAAAAATGAATGAATCACAATTCCAATCTAAGAGATATGAAAATAATGATTACTGATATTTAGAGTCTGAAGTGGGTGATAAAGTATTATTTTGAATATCTCTTTTATAGAGGGTTATGATGGTTAGAAAGAAATGGAATCTGATTCCCAAATACATCAGTTCCATTTAATTTTATGGATACTATAAGAAAATTATTCTATCACTTAGATATTCCAACATGCCTCTATTAGGTATATGATGACATCCATGTATCTCGTTTGAGGAAATTTGTAATATATCCATCACATATCCTAGTCCTGGAAACAATTAAATTTTAACCTGATTTATTTTATACTAAATAATTACTGAAGATACCTGATCGGTGAAAAAATTTATTGTAGAACAATACTACCCACCTTATCAAGGGTTTATGTTTAAATCCTAATACTGAGGAAGCTTTTGTTGAAACAAAAGATGTTATGAGAAAAATGTAGAATTAATTTTTTAAATATCAACAATGAAATATCAAAGATGAAATTATTTTAAATTAGTTAGAATATAGAAAACAATTATTTTACAATATATTCTCTATTTAAAAATATATATTATTGGATAACGTATTTTACATGGAACTATATGCTAATAATAACCATGATTCATCTTATAATAGTGGAATTATAATGTGATCAGTATAATATAGAAAAATAACTAGAAATTAAAAAAAATGATTTCACGTCATTGTTGAATTTTTGAATGAAATGACATTATGTTGAGGAATCCTTCCTTATCAGGCTCTCTATTATGATCATGGAAAGGAGGTAGTGTAACACCCCGAGATTTTATGAAAAAACATTCTTTTTAATTTCATTAATGTCTTGTGTTGTACGCTACAACAAAAGGATCTTGCACAACACACATCCTTGACTTGCCTTTCATTACACACAATCACGACCTTCCTCGATAGCGTGTGTAGTACGCAATACCGAGTTTTACAAAACAACGATATGCTATTAAAATATTATTAAAACTAGCCGTTATGAATAGTAATAACCACCTTTTAAAATTGTAGAAATTTTATCTCTCAAAATGGACTTCATTTTTGAATTCGGAGTATCGAATTTAGCCTATGGTGAAATTTTGGTACTTTTCGGTAACTTTCATATTCTGATGAATAGTGAAAATTACTAAATTTTAATTAAAAACAACTTTTTTAATCAAAATAATTAATAGTGATAAATTATTAATTTGAGTGGTTTTAAAGTATATTTAAAATATATTTTTACAATTTAATACAATGTTGGTCATTGGATGTAATTCTACATTTAAACCAGACATAAACAAGTGTCAATATTTTGATAGTTATTATCTCTTAAGAACACACTATTTGTTTTGACGACGGGAATTAGTTTTTAAATTAATTAATGCAACTGATATGATTTTAATTTGGTAAAATAGACATCATTTTTGAGTTCATAATATCAAATATAGCTTAGGCCTAATTTTTGGTATTTTTCTGGAAACTTTCATTTTTTGATGAATAGTGAAACCACTAAGTGGTAGTTAAAAAAAAATAATTTTTCATAAAACTTAATTTTACCGCTTCTGTGAGTGGAATTTCAAAAATCTGAGAGACACGGTTGATGTTAGTAAGTAAAATGTGGTTCAATGAGATGAAAATAATTTTTGGTGAATAGTAACTTTTTACTTTTTTTTACCACGGTTAAAAGTAAATAGGGTAATTAAGGGTAAAAATGTTATTATTATAACCCTAACACATGTACTAATTTTATTGGATAAGTGTAATTCGACCAAAAACAACCTTAGGAATAAAATATGCTCATTTAGGCCCACTTGGATTAGATTAGGACATTTATTATTAATTTATTTAAAGAAGGGTTAAAATAGTTAAAATCAAAGTTTAATAAGTAAATAATTTTTAATATATGTTTATACATAAGATAAATTAGATTTTAAATTTACATTAGAAATATAATAAGATTTCCTACATAATTATATTTTATTTATAATTTTTAGACATTAAATAAATTAATTTATTTATGACACAATGATGATGTAGTAATTACCATAATACTGAACAATTATAATAATGGATATTATAAATACCCAAATAAATATAATTTGAGACTTTTGATGAATTCCAATAATTTTCTAGGTTAATATTACATGTTATTATTGATTAAATTAACTTAGTTTGAACTAATCATTCTGTTATAATTTTAACAAAAATCAATTACTAAATAGTGTCAAAATTGACAGAAAATAGTTTTTAAAACAAATACTATATTATTAATTGTTATTTTATTCCTAAAAATCTAAGGTTCGGCCAAATGACTTAGATAAGGTTATATATATTAATAATAAACAACTTGGGGTTCGTTTGGCCGATTATAGTAAGTTTATTAACCTTATAGTATAAGAACACAAGAAGACACGGTAAAAGTAAAATTATTTAACTTAATGTTAAATCTAAATGATAAGGTTAAAATTGATACCTAAACTTGTCTAAATTCTATTGGATGAGAGGATTTCGACCCATCCTCACCTTAGCTTTTAAATAAATCAATTTTAAGCTATTTAAAACCAAACATGACGTTATAATAAAATAATATTTTTAGTTATTCCAAAGGTGCCCCTCTCCTCCCTTATAAAAGGGAACCTCCTCCCTCTCCTCCTCACACCAATTTGAGCCTTCAAGCTTGGACAACCCCTGAAAAATTATATTCTCCACTTCCCTAGAAACATCCTAGAGGTTCTGGTCTACTTTAAAGACCAATATTAGTGCCCTAAGAGGAGGTTTCAAAGAGGCGTATCAAAGAAGAGGTAGTTTCTTCTCCCGATTCTTTCAAGATTCTTTCTTCTTCAACTTCTTCTTCTTTAGTTGTTTCATTATAAAGTAATACCATAAGTATCACTAATATAATTATTTTTTATTATAAATATGAAACAACACCATTTCACTTTCTATCCATCCTACGGAAAACAAAATCACCGCGCGTGCGTACGTACGAAATACCGTCTCCATGCCGTGGTGTAATCTGTTTTTCCACCAACACCTTACATGGATGGGTATAATGGTGTAAATAATAACTATACATAGTTATTATAACATCATAATTATTCTGATATATTTTATCATCCACTTCAATTCAATTCAATAATTATGGAAATGATATCTTCGCTCGTTCTTACGTACGGACTACCGTCTCCACGACGCGATGAGATTCATTCTCCATGTTAACCATTTAAGAATGATTATAAAGTATATATAAGAAATAATTATGAAATATATGACATTATAAAGCTACTGGATTTATCTATATATGTATGTCATCTACTTAATTCCATTCAACTCAATATGGAAACGAAAACAACGTTCATGCGTACGTACGACCTACCGTCTCCATGAACAGTGTATTTCTTTCCATTTATCAATCTATTATGTATATTCTGAATATATATATTATATATAAATCATGTTTTATATTCTGGAATTAAGTAATCATGATCTAAGTAATCATATGAATAATTACAAGTTAAAACACGAACGACAAATGAGACGATTTTACCCAAAACGCTATTTAACATGGAATTTACAAAAGAACGGGTAATATAAAATCATAAGTGAACCATATATGATATCATAACAATGACTATGATTCTGGAATAAGTCAATGACATTATTTAAATCATTATACAGGAGGTTCAGACACATACGAAGCAAATCGGACCTAAGGTAAGGGAAATATCACAATCTCATTTTTATCCGAGATTGTTTATACTTTAGTATTTACTGGGGTGTATTTTATCATCCACATACATGTTTCCTCAATATGTAATATTATCCACCTACAATTGTTTAAATCTAATTTTACCCTTCGATGAGTTTTTAGTAAAAGATATGAATGGAATCTTTTGTCGTTTTTCATATGAGGTGTTTTTGACTTTTCTGACAAAAGTACGAGAAGAATGTTTTTTTTAACTTATACGGAATGAATGGATTTTTAAAACATTATTTCCAAGAAGCATCCTTTACAAGTTTTCAAGTTTATTTTTAATCAACTTCTTTTAGTTTAAAATTGGATGACATGTTAAGAAAGGAAAAATGTTTTTGAAGTAGAAAGGATATTTTCCTTCAGAATAGAGTTCAAGTGCTTTATCAAAATTATTTTCCATCTAAGATAATATAGGGTTCTGTTTCTATCCCTATTATTACATTGATTTGATTATGTTGTGATGGAATTATTTTTATGAATTCCTTTATCTTATATGAATTGTTTTATGATGTCATGTTGTTTAAAAATCCCATTTTTATTACATGGGTTATGCAATGATGTATGATTTATGATTTTGTGGAACACATAAGAATGGTATCATTATGAGATGTGTGGGACCTATATCTCCCTCCAATGCATTGGGTAAAGATTTTATATCTCATTAGATAGACATGGCTGGAATGGTAGGTTATACCGGTTCAGTGAAACAGGAATGAAACGAGGAATGAACTCGGTTCAGAAATGGACTTTGTCCACTAAGATAGTCTTGGCAATGAGTCATGACTAATAAGAAATGATTCTCTATGATTATGTGTGTATTCCATGAATTTTCATGTTTTAAGTTTTGATTATTGGGATTACATTTCACTACTATGATTTATCCCATGTTATGAAATTATGCTCTCTTTTGCAGGTTAAGATTTCCAAAATGTTATGTTCTTATGAATATGATGTGATTGATATCTCTTTTGTTTACCCTTACTGAGCATTTGAGCTCACCCTTTTATGTTTTCTTTTCCCTAGGATATAAAGAAAGGTTTTAGGTAAAAAAGAAGAAGATCTTTATGGGAGATGTTGAAGATCTTTCACCACGATTAGAAGATTATATTTCGAGTTTCAAAAGACACTAAACTATTACGATCCTTGTGTGTATGTTTTTGTTATGTACTAAGTATTCTGCAAAAGTAATGTAATGTCAATGTACGTTAAGCTTCGGGTCTCTACAATTGGTATCAGAGGAAAGGTTTAGTCAACCTTTGGAAACTAGGATGCGAAAACGTTAGTGAGATCCCTAGAGATATTTCTAAGGTATGTCTAAGGATGTCCTTAAGGATAAGTATACGTATAGGATATAGTCCTAGAACAATGGTAACAATCTTATAATTTAACCTAAGATGTTAGATATTGAAGTTAATCGCCCTTTATTATGATTTTTGCTTCTAACACTATTTTTTTGGGTTTTAGAAAATGGCTGGAAACAAGATGATTCACGATAATGGAGGATATTATGGACAATGGAATGATATTTTTCATGAGAAACCAAATGAAATGGGATTTGGAAGTCCAACCATCATTATTATGCCGAATCAAAAATCTCATAATATGATCAATAAACTCAAATTTGGTAAGTTTCCTGACTCGGCTAATAAGAGAAAGATGGAGTTTCATGATGATCATAGATGAAAGAAAGTTCAATTTCCCCTATGTAAATCATGTGGGAAGAGGCATTGAGGAGAATGTTTCAAGGGAACTAGAATATGCTTTGGGTGTGGAAAACAAGGACACAAAGCCAGTAAGTTCAAAGGAAAAGGTTCATTTAACACCATGGATGAGGATAATGGTATTGCTATGACATCAACAATGGTTAAATGTTTTAAATGTGGAATGTACGGGCATTATACAAACCAATGCCCTAAGGGAAAGTCTCATGAAGAGAATCAGTACGGTCGTATGAGTAGTATTTATGTTGATGATGATGAAGAGACTATAAATGATATTTGAGTTGAAAGAATTGTTGAAGCTCGGTCAATGGTTTAAGAAGGTAGTGGAATGATTAACATGTTTATCAAGTGTAATGTTGTATAAGTAATCTCATGGTACTATGGAATAAAGAGACATCTAAGGATTGTTCCACTGTTGCATTTCCTTAAGTTTTGAAAGTGTATGGTTAATGGTACCAGTAAACATGAAAGGTTATTCAGATATTTTTGGAAAGTAGATGATATGCGCATAATGAAGGGATAAGGAGAAAAATAAATGTTTGATAGTATTAATGAGCTCATGACTAATATAAGAAGAAGGTTATATCATGGTTTGAGTATATAGAATTTTTGGATTTTGGTATGTGGAAAGAGTTAACTTTTGACAGCATTTATGTTTTCACTAAGGTTTAATGGGTATTCATTTTTCAAGAGAATACATGATTAAGGTATTCACATGATTGGAATGTGACCAAAAAGATATATAGGGGATAAATGATGGTATTCACATGCTTGGTTGATGATATTTTAAGTAATCGTTTTCTTTATACTATGAGCTTGGACCGAAGTATTGTAGATAAGCCTAATGATTGGAATGGATTATGTTGGACATAAGTTAGTATTGTTTAAGGATAGAACTTTTTTCGATATTATTGATCGGGTGTTATAGTATTGTAGTTTTAGAAAAAGGACAACCTGCAGGACGGGCGTCAACCCATCGCGTCGGACAAGGCTGTGGGAATCGAACCCACAACCGAAGTGCGACTGGCCTTTATCACCTACCACTGGCCTACAGGAAGTCCCTGGTTAGTAGAAACTAGTTTTATTTTATTAAGCGGTATGATATATGAAGTATAAGCTCATTTTTGGAACCATATACGATTAATCTTACCATAAGATGGACTTATAACTTTTTATAACCTTTTGTTTGAAAGATATGGAATGACCCATCATTCTATCACATGATTTTCTAACACATCACGAATAACAAATTCAACTTCATTTCTTTAAGGGATGAAGTGGAAATTGTTCAATTCATGAACAACAGTGATATTGTACCAAAATCATGTAAGTATTTCTTTTAATTCATCAAATTTAGGGAAATGATCTTGAAAACCAAAAATGTTGTCCTAGTTCCCTTATATCCGATGAATCAGATGGTACCTTAGATCATCAAAAATCAATAGCTTTGTGATTGTTGGATTTTTCATAGCCATGTTCTCTACCACTCTCCATCGGAACTTGATGGTTAGATTTTTCTTCCATATCCATATTTTCACCTATGTTCTCCTACGTGGAAACCCAGTGATGAGTTAATTTGGGTAACCGTTACATTTCATACTTTAGTTTTTAAAGCCATGTTTTTGTATTCCTTTTTACGATGTGGGTTTCTATTAAACAAACTTTCGAGTAGTAAACCATTTATAACCCCGACGAATTTCAAGGGCGAAATTCATTTTAAGGGGGGTAGAATGTAACACCCCGAGATTTTATGAAAAAATATTCTTTTTAATTTCATTAATGTCTTGTGTTGTACGCTACACCAAAAGGATCTTGCACAACACGCATCCTTGACTTGCCTTGCATTACACGCAATCACGACTTTCCTCGATAGCGTGTGCAGTACGCAGTACCGAGTTTCACTAAACAACGATATGCTATTAAAATATTATTAAAACTAGCCGTTATGAATAGTAATAACCAGCTTTTAAAATTTTAGAAATTTTATCTCTCAAAATGGACTTCATTTTTGAATTCGGATTATCGAATTTAGCCTATGGTAAAATTTTGGTACTTTTCGGGTAACTTTCATATTCTGATGAATAGTGAAAATTACTAAATTTTAATTAAAAACAACTTTTTTAATCAAAATAATTAACAGTGATAAATTATTAATTTGAGTGTTTTTAAAGTATATTTAGAATATATTTTTACAATTTAACACAATTTTGGTCATTGGATGTAATTCTACATTTAAACCAGACATAAACAAGTGTCAATCTTTTGATAGTTATTATTTCTTAAGAACACGCTATTTGTTTTGACGACGAGAATTAGTTTTTAAATTAATTAATGCAACTGATATGTTTTGAATTTGGTAAAATAGGAATCATTTTTGAGTTCATAATATCAAATATAGCTTAGGCCTAATTTTTGGTATTTTTCTGGAAACTTTCATTTTTTGATGAATAGTGAAACCACTAAGTGGTAGTTAAAAAAAAGAATTTTTCATAAAACTTAATTTTACCGCTTCTGTGAGTGGAATTTAAAAACTTCGAGAGACACGGTTGATGTTAGTAAGTAAAATGTGGTTCAATGAGATGAAAATAATTTTTGGTGAATAGTAATTTTTTACTCTTTTTTATCACGGTTAAAAGTAAATAGGGTAATTAAGGGTAAAAATGTTATTATTATAACCCTAACACATGTACTAATTCTATTTTATAAGTGTAATTCGACCAAAAACAACCTTAGGAATAAAGTATGATCATTTAGTCCCACTTGGATTAGATTAGGACATTTATTATTAATTTATTTAAAGAAGGGTTAAAATAGTTAAAATCAAAGTTTGATAAGTAAATCATTTTTAATATAGGGTTATACATAAGATATATTAGATTGTAAATATTCATTAGAAAGATAATAAGATTTCCTAAATAATGATATTTTATTTATAATTTTTAGACATTAAATAAATTAATTTATTTATGACACAATGATGATGCAGTAATTACCATAATAGTGAAAAATTATAATAATTGATATTATAAATACCCAAATAAATATAATTTGAGACATTTTATGAATTAAACTAATTTTATAGGTTAATATGACATGTTAGTATTGATTAAAGTAACTTAGTTTGAACTAATCATTCTGTTATAAGTTTAACAAAAATCAATTACTAAATAGTGTCAAAATTGACAAAAAATATTTTTTAAAACAAATACTATATTATTAATTGTTATTTTATTCCTAAAAATCTAAGGTTCGGCCAAATGACTTAGATAAGGTTATATATATTAATAATAAACAACTTGGGGTTAGTTTGGCTGATTATAGTAAGTTTATTAATCTTATAGTATAAGAACACAAGAAGAGACAGTAAAAGTAAAATTATTTAACTTAATGTTAAATCTAAATGATAAGGTTAAAATTGATACCTAAACTTGTCTAAATTCTATTTAATGAGAGTATTTCGACCCATCCCCACCTTATCTTTGAAATAAATCAATTTGGAGCTATTTAAAACCGAACTTGACTTTATAATAAAATAATATTTTTAGTTATTCCAAAGGTGCCCCTCTCCTCCCTTATAAAAGGGCACCTCCTCCCCCTCCTCCTAACACCAATTTGAGCCTTCCAGCTCGGCCAAACCCTGAAAAACTATCTTATACACTTCCCTAGAAACATCCTAGAGGTTCTGGTCTACTTTAAAGACCAATATTAGTGCCCTAAGAGGAGGTTTCAAAGAGGCGTATCGAAGAAGAGGTAATTTCTTCTCCCGATTCTTTCAAGCTTCTTTCTTCTTCAACTTCTTCTTGTTTAGTTGTTTCATTATAAATTAATAACATCAGTATCACTGATATACTGATTTTTTATTATAAATATGAAACAACACCATTTCCCTTTCTATCCATCCTACGGAAAACAAAATCACCGCGCATGCGTACGTACAGAATACCGTCTCCACGCCGTGGTGTAATCTGTTTTTTCACCAACACCTTACATGGATGGGTATAATGGTGTAAATAATAACTTTACATAGTTATTAGAACATCATACTGATTCTGATATATTTTATCATCCACTCCAATTCAATTCAATAATTATGGAAATGATATCATCACTCGTACGTACGTACGGACTACCGTCTCCACGACGCGATGAGATTCATTCTCCATGTTAACCATTTAAGAATGATTATAAAGTATATATAAGCAATAATAATGAAATATATGACATTATAAAGCTACTGTATTTATTTATATATGTATATCATCTACTTAATTCCATTCAACTCAATAAGGAAACAAAAACAGTGTTCATGCGTACGTACGGCCTACCGTCTCCATAAACAGTGTATTTCTTTCCATTTATCGATCTATTATGTATATTCTGAATATATATATTATATATAAATCATGTTTTATATTCTGGAATTAAGTAATAATTATCTAAGTAATCATATGAATAATTACAAGTTAAAACATGAACGGCAAATGAGACGATTTTACCCAAAACGCTCTTTAACATGGAATTTACAAAAGAACGGGTAATATAAAATCATAAGTGAACCATATATGATATCATAACAATGATTATGATTATGGAATAAGTCAATGACATTATTTAAATCATTATACAGGAGGTTCGGACACATACGAAGCAAATCTGACCTAAGGTAAGGGAAATATCACAATCTCAATTATCCGAGATTGTTTATACTTTAGTATTTACTGGGGTGTATTTTATCATCCACATCCATGTTTCCTCAATATGTAATATTATACACCTACAATTGTTTAAATCCAATTTTACCCTTCGGTGAGTATTTATTAAAAGATATGAATGGAATCTTTTGTTGTTTTTTGTACGAGGTGTTTTTGACTTTTCCGACAAAAGTACGAGAAGAATGTTTTTTTAAGTTATACGGCATGAATGGATTTTTAAAACATTATTTCCAAGAAGCATACTTTACAAGTTTTCAAGTTTATTTTTAATCAACTTCTTTTAGTTTAAAATTGTATGACATGTTAATAAAGGAAAAATGTTTTTGAAGTAGAAAGGATATTTTCCTCAAGAATGGAGTTCAAGTGCTTTATCAAAATTGTTTTTCATCTAAGATAATATAGGGTTATGTTTCTATACCTATTATTACATTGATTTGATTATGTTGTGATGGAATTATTTTTATGAATTCCTTTATCTTATATGAATTGTTTTATGATGTCATGTTGTTTAAAAATCCCATTTTTATTACATGGGTTATGCAATGATGTATGATTTATGATTTTGTGGAACACATAATAATGGTATCATTATGAGATGGGTGGGACCTATATTTCCCTCCAATGCATTGGGTAAAGATTTTATATCTCATGAGATAGACATGGCTGGAACAGTAGGTTATACCGGTTCAGTGAAACAGGACAGAAACGAGGAATGAACTCGGTTCAGAAATAGACTTTGTCCACTAAGATAGTCTTGGCAATGAGTCATGACTAATAAGAAATGATTCTCTATGATTATGTGTGTATGCCACAAAGTTTCATGTTTTAAGTTATGATTATTGGGATTAAATTTCACTACTATGATTTATCCCATGTTATGAAATTATGCTCTCTTTTGCAGGTTAAGATTTCCAAAATGTTATGTTCTTATGAATATGATGTGATTGATATCTCTTTTGTTTACACTTACTGAGCATTTGAGCTCACCCTTTTATGTTTTCTTTTCCCCAGGATATAAAGAAAGGTTTTAGGTAAAAAAAAGAATATCTTTATGGGAGATGTTGAAGATCTTTCACCACGATTAGAAGATTATATTCCGAGTTTCCAAATACACTAAACTATTACGATCCTTATGTGTATGTTTTTGTTATGTACTAAGTATTCCGCAAAAGTAATGTAATGTCCATGTACGTTAAGATTCGGGTCTCTACAGGTAGAATCACTAAGGATTTCAATAAATCATGACCAAGGTGATTGTTAACGATTATGAATTTATAAAAATCATATATGGGAGAAGATCAAGCATATAGAAATTCTATGTGATCCATGATATTTGAATCACATAATGTGATTTCCACTTTTTCATGTGTTATCCTTAGTTCTTATATAGATATCATGAGGGGTTTTTATGTGTAATTTTTCATGATATAAACTAGTAATTATCAATAAAATAGAATATATATATATATATATATTTCACATTAATTTGTATTTTTAGTTGTAATGATAAATTTTTTATTTTTTAAAAAATTGTGTTTATAAAAATCAATTAATACAGCTACATAACTAATAAAAACATTTTTATACTTGAAAATATATTTTACTAAAAATCAACTTTTTATGATTTTTATATTATTTAAGAAACTAAAAAACATACTGTAATAAGATTATTTTCATTATATATTTTTTATGAATATTAAATTATTATACATCAATTAGTAATTGATAGAAAATATTTATATGGATGATTAATATTTAACATGATTTTTTTACAAAATCCTATTATATATATATATATTAATATAAAATTTAATTTTCATATATATATATAAATTAAATTAAAATATATGAATTCTAAAATTATGAATCAACATGTTGGAAATGGTTAAAATGGGTCCTATTATATTTTTGGTAAAAAATAAATACCATAGTAAATGTTTAAAACAATATAAAAGTGGGAAATTTTTTATATTAGATGGAAGAACTAATTCTAAACTTGCATGACCCATTAGACATTTAGAAGACTTTCTTTAAGTGGGATAAGCATTCCCACATGTCTCACCATCCTTTCTTTTTGAAACTCACCAAACTACCTTGTCATTATATCTTTACCCATAAACCCACTTTAGTTTCCAAGGATTTTTACCTAATTTTAACCTATAAAAATATCTTTCATAGACCTAATTCAAACCACTTTATTACTTGAAATCCCACTTCAACCCCTTCCCATTTTACTTCTCCTTGAAACCATTTTTTTAATCTCATTGCCATAAGAATAAGTCATGTGTCTTCCATTATGAGGGATTTCATCATGATAAAGTTTGATTTTTCTATGTTAGGTAAAAATTTATTCATTATTATTTTCATTTACTTTATCACCTCAAATAATCTAAAACCACATTCTATTTAGTAATATTTTATTTTAACAAAATTATTTTTCTTCTAAAATGATCCTAGTATTATAAAAAATTATATAACTTTTCATTCATTAATGTGACTTGTTATTTTATGGGGAAATTTAACCTCTTATAATAATAACATTATAGTATCTTCATTATATCTATAATAATGTTCTTATGGACCTAAATACTAGTAGTATATGGTATTAAATGGTAATTTCAATTATTAATATGTTTTTGTAATGGTTCCACACAAAACATATTGATCAATATAATGAAACTCATATTATATTTAAGTTACATATATCATAAATTTAATGGATTTAATTCTCACAAACCATACCATTTCCTTATATAAAATTATAATTAAACTTTATAAATAATTTAATAAAAAATTATTAACTTTATTGAATAATCTTGGAGTGAGAGAATTTAATTAATATACGAGAACCAGTATCCCCATTACATAACTCATATAAAATAAACAGAATAATTAACATCCAATTATAAAAATAAAAATAAAATAACTAATATATATATATATATAAAGTTATTTTGAATGAATTTTATAAATTGAATTACATAATAATTAAATTAAGAGAAAAGTTATTATGATATTTATTTTTATTGTATTGGATGTTAAAACAAACCCATCCATGGAGGAATTCACAATAATGGTTTTTAACCCAATTTCCCATCACTGAGACATATTTTATATGATACACATATTTGAATTTATATGGTATTTATACATCCACATTGACATAATATATATGCAGTATATTTACATTCATTTTATATAATATTCTATTTCTATCTTTAACTATTTATTGATTCAAATTATAGAAAATCCACAATGTTTATCTTAACTAAACATTTCTCTGAGGCATAATCACTCTACTTTTTATGATATTGAGACATTAATTTATTTTATCTCCAAAAAATTGTATAAAATATTTCATTCCCATTTTCTTGGTAATTTCCATTTTTAGATAATTATATTTCTTGATGAATTCATTTCTTCATAACAAGAAGATGTTGTAAAGATTAATCCCCAATCATTAAAATAAATATTTATCCTTTATACCCATATTTATTATTTTAAAAAATATTTTTCCATTATAATTTTAATGAAAAATATTTATTCTCAGTTGAATTAAAAATTCGTTTCAATGACGCTTTGAAAAATGATTTTTTTATAATTTTTTATGTCAGTTTTTCTATAAAAATAATGGAATATAAAAAAGAAAGGAATTTTATTTATCTTTCAAAAATTTTTGATCATCCACATCACACTTTCTCACATGTAATTTATTTTTTGGATAATTTTTAAACGATTGGTTTTGAAATAGTATTTTTTCACTTTCTCGATGGTGATTTTTAAATGTGCCTTATATCATTATCAATTTATGATAATGTAAAAAATGATTTATGAAATATCATGTTGGAATTTATCTACTATTTAATTAGCTATACCTAAATTACTTTCCACTTATTCATAATTTTTATGGTAAATCACTAAATACTCTTATGATATACTCTTTTTTGGATATTAATTTTTTGCTGCCATCCAATCCTTTTATTGACATAATATTATGAATTACCATTTTAAAATATTATTTAACCCATTTTTAGTCAATATATTTATCATGATATTATGTATGATTCATTCAACATGGAAACAATATGTTTTTTTTCATTTTGTGATTGGTGGGTTCTGGTATATTTTGTAATTACAATTATGTGACTTCTTGAGTCCTATATATCCCTCTAATGAAACGATTAATATTTTTTGTCTCTTTAAATGAAGATTTTATGCATGGTAATTATTGTAATTTTCATAAAATGATGTGTAGGAAACGTGGTAAAGTATAAAAAATGATGTGTTGGAAATTTTGATATGTTCACAACACGATGTGGGTGAATTTTTGTAATTTTCACAATTTGATTTACGTGCATTGTTATTATGTTCACAACATGATGTGTGACTATACATATACTTGAATAATGTTATCATGCTAATGTTATAATATCTTATACTTTTGGTTTATTTTTATTTAATATTACTATATTATTATCCATGGATTATAATTAATTTTTCTTTATGTTTCTTTACTCTTCTATCATGATATATGATTGGTCTTTTGAACTGATATGTCTTTTTATTTTGAATTATGGGAAAATATTATTATTACATGTTATTTTTAATCGTAGATTTATTCTAAGAACAAGTTTTCTCTTAATGAAAAAATATAACCCTTAATTACCTATTAATATGTTTTCCTTTTGGAAGTGTTTTAGATAAATACTTATTTTTATGTTAACTTATCCAAGATATTATGTATTGGAATATGTGTAGAAGGAATTTTTATATTCATATTTTGTTAAATATGTTGTGGTGTGTCAACATGTCCCATATCGGCCCACCTAGCTTGAAGTATGCTAATACTAACACCATAATACCAACTATATTTTGTTAGGGGATAGTGACTAGCACTAAGTAGACATATCCAACACTTTGGAGGCCTTATCCTAAATTACACACACAAACACCCTAATATCCATACACTAGTATATTTTAGAATGAAAAATAAATCATACTGTATCAATACATAAAATCTATTCCACATTAAAGTACAAAAATAATTACATCAAAAGAAAAAAGATCCAAATACAAACCCACCCAAAAATATAATGAAACCTAACCTATAGACATTAGGGAAGAAACTACCCAAAATAAAAACCTAGATCCATATGAGGACCATATTACATATGTATTATCCATAAAATCTCCACCTACACCTAGTCCAACATGGAGTATAATGAAAGGAATATAATTTACATAAGATGTTAAATTCATTAGAAGATCCCATATCATTTTTACTATAATCATATCCAATATGACACCAATAAATCACCAAATACAAATAATCAAGAAAGAGTTGTCAGATCATAACCATAAAAGAATGTCAATCTAAATATGAGGCATTAACTATAATAATAATAACAATGACCCATATTATCTGAAAGGTAGACACTCAGATTCATGTTGAGGTTAGTTGCCCACTTTTATTATCCTTGTATTATAATATAGGCTCAAATGTAACCCTCGTCTATGAGAACACAGTATAGGCATCCTTCCACCACTGATGGAAATATTTTAAGAGGTCTCACTATATTGGTGGAACTAATCCAATATAACATGAGGATTGGTTATTTCCATTTTGAAGCATAAATAAAACATGTGGAATCCTCTGAAATATATAGAAGACAAGACTACAACTCATTAGAAGAAAAAAAATTGAATACACTGATAGGGGATCACACCCATGGTCTATAGTGTATAGCAGATGATAACATCAATAAACCCTATCACAGTGGATCACACCCATGTATATTGGTATTGTGATTACTAAAACCCCACCTTATATGAGGATGGATATTATGATACAACCCTTGATCCTCAAAAGGGATTACAAATATATTCCACAAAAGGAGGTGGGATGAGAAAATTCAATCTATATCAACAATAAGATGGAACACACACACAAATTTATTAATCAAGGGAATGCACCCAATATCACATCAAAGATGAAATGAGAAGTTTATGAGCTCTAAAACTACATTTAAAAAGTATCTTTTGTGTCCCTATTGCTACATGGCATGTCTATCTAAGCCTAAAATTTCATTTTTATCATGGTCTAATATGATATGTTTTCATATAATACATATTGTGTCCTTAAGTGTTCATGGTATATAGATGCCATCTTGTCACTTATCATGACATCTGGTCTATCTCTTTTTAATATATATTGTTCATTTTTTACTTAAGCTTCACCCAAGTATATTGGTTATGTATAAGTATTTTTTAATGTAAAATAGGTGTACATCACATCAAAGGACGTGTAAGGTCATGACTAACACTCATTGTGTTCCATTTTCCCAACCTCATACCATTTTTGAAATTCAAATCATATTTCATGATTGACATAGTGTGTGGGGTTACATTTAATCATAGGATTATACTCCCTTAAAATTATTATCCATTTTAGAAGTTACAGATTTCATTTGAACTATAAAACATGGAATGTAGAGATACATGTGATTTTAGGTGTGTATCCTTATACACGTTGAGTCAGATGGATAAGGGTCGCACTACATGTGAGTTAATCACATTGTGTGTGATAATTAACTCATTCCATAAACCCTAGACACCACATAGAAGGGGTATTATGAAATTTTTTCTTCTAAACTATAATCTATGTACATCATATTTTTTTAGAAATTACCAACATTTCATGAGACATCACTATCCTATCACAAATTTCTTTAAGACTGCTATGAATCTTTCTACAATACATAGATTTTAGTTGGCCACCTTCCACGGTAGGAAGAATTATGATTCAAATAATTTTTCACTAAAAAAACCATCACCTTATCCATTCATATTTTATACATGACCTAACTCATGGGAACCTCATAGAACACACCATCCCCAGTTCATCTCCATATATGGGGGTATAATTTGGTAACCCAAATCTTAGAAACACTAATCACTAGAACTATATAGTGTTCTTATCAATTAAGATCACAAATACACCATTACCCACAACATTGTATAATGCCCTTCATCACCTCAATTCCTATATATTGCCTCAAAAAAACCATAGATGAACCAATGAAAATGATCCGTTATGCCAAAGAATAAACACAAAAGGAGTGAACCTCCTTGGAAATATCAAATCAGTAGATGAATGATTACCGATGATAAATTTTAAGAACATAGGGATGAAGAAACATATAATAAATTATTCATAAATAAATTTATGTGTTCATTTTGTTATCATAATTTCAATCAATGGAATGGAATTATGAAATCAATAAAAATAAACAAGGATTAATAAATATCAAATTCCTATATCTAGAATGATAAAATAAATATTTGGAAAACTAAAAAATATTGATTAGTAAATAAATTTATAAGGAATTTATTTTATTTTTTTCTCTTATCATAAAAGAATACTATAAACACTAAATTAATTTCATACATTGTGTTTGGATCGAGTGATGTCTAGAAAATATGTCATTGAGGAAAATCCTCACAATACTCAAGTCCTCTGCCAAATATCCCTGACTATCTACCAACGATCTCTCCACCATTAGTATATCTCTCCATATCTCACTATACACTAAATCACTCTAAATTTATGTGGATTACCCTATGAAATTCAACATATAAGTGATTTTATAGAATTTACATTAGTTTTTCTTCAAGTATTGATAATTAAATAAATTTACTAATTTAATTCATTTAAATCTCCCATGACATAACATTATACATGTTTTTGAAAATTGAAAACCTATCTAGATGGGGGTGTGATAGTCATTTATAAGGATCTATCACTCTAAAGAGATATCCTGGAAGCTCTTTTTTTTTCCAATAAACATGCATCCTAGGGAAATAATTTTCCCTGATGGGACTTCCCCCACTGGGTTTGAAGTGATACTATGCACTTCGAAAATGTAATTCCACCCTCAATGTCAAAATCATCCTTATTGATATCATTATATGGTTGTGGAAATATCTTCTAAGCTCTGAATTGTGGTATATATCATGCTCCTAGTCTAACTATGGAGGTATGGCTATGTGGTATGCCACCTCACTAACCTAATTTCGTAGATGGAAAATGTCATAGGATCCAAAAAGATGTCCAGTCATCCAATCCAAATTTCCACAATACTCTTGTAGTTGGGTACCTTATAATATTAGATCTCCCCATCAAAATAAAAATGAATCATTCATTGGTCCAAAAAGGACTTCTGACATCATTGGGTAGTCCCTATCTTCTCCAAGATGAATTTCACTAATTTCAACCATCTCCTGTATTAATTCTTAGTTCAATGGTGATACTCTCCTATATACAACCCGTATAGTGATGACCTATAGAGTCCCCATACATATCCTTGAATTTTGATACTAAAATGAGTTGTGGTAACTATTTTGATATGAAACTCCATCGATGATAGTTGTTCTTCCCAATTATGTCCAAAAAAATGAAAACCCAAAGCATGTTCTCTATAACGTAAGTGGTCCACTATACATGGCCATTTTTCTGTGGGGTTAAAATAATTCTTCTATATCATAGCTAACTCTCAAATTCATCCCTCGTTATCTCAATAATCATTACTTGAATTAAGTATCACAATATAAAATGATCATTGTGGGAATACATGAATCCTATATTTCCTCTTGTATGTATTGGCATATAAAACTCATCTATATATTTGGATCTAATCAGTATATGAAGTGGGATAACATGATTCATCTATCTATAATCATACATTTAGAGTCATAACCACTCATTAATCATGGAATCCCCATTATTAAAACCACAAAGAAACCATCTCATTTTTAAATCCATCGAGGAACATTGGTCTCCACCTATTGCAAGGTGATACATCAAGAGATAAACTCAACCACACACTAGAACATCAATGGACACCCACCCTAATGCTAAAATATATTGTTATATCCTCATCTATTTTAGTTGCAATACTATGTGAAACCATTAAATATACATAGAACATCCTCTCTAAATATTACTATATTCATTATCTATCTATAATAATATTCTAAATATACATCATAATAATGTGCAAAAGATATCTGATCACCCAATATCTTATGATAAGTATCCCCAATATATTCCTCCCATATGTGTTGATGAATCACAAGGGTAACAACCATCGAATGGTATTAATCCACACCAAAACCCTTCTCAACAACCAAAAAATAAAAGCATTATTTTGATAATCAACCATCATCGACATGTTCCTAGGTGGGTCTCAAGCTAGAACCACATCAACCATGATGGTGTCTCTATTACTCACTTTCTAGATAATACATATTCTAAGAAATAGACCTCTAAATAGTGAACATTCACTTCGATATATTCTAGTAAAGGTGGTTCTCATGTATAATTTCTAGAACCATACTCAAGTGATTCACATGCTCCACCTCTAACACCGATTACATAAGGATTTAATAAACTATCCCAACTAAAAAAATATCCTTGAATGGTTAAAGGATATTATCATAAGTATCACATGATTTGTTAAATAATTCAATGTGCTAAAGGGTACCACTAAGAACTCAAATAAACTATATTAGATATACAAATATTCACTTTTTTATATCATCTTGTCGAACCATTACTAGATGATAACCAATTATTAGACCATAATCAAAGAACCTTTTAAAAATTGAACACTAGATGAAGAAGTCAATGATTCTTAGTTGTGGAAATTCTTTTCTAAATGTTACATTGTTCAAGAGATGTTAGTCTATGCCTAACCACATTCACACATATTCACTTTTAGTGAATTAACATTGGGGGTTCCCAATGAAATTTAATAGGTATTACAAATCCACATCAATATATATTTCTCCAATCACACCATCAATCATCATATCAAAATGGGGTTATCTGATAAGTTACCACAAATATTAGTCCATACTTTAGTGATGGTCTATGTAGTTAAAAAACATTTTATAGGGAAATAATACTAGAAAATTATCATGGAAGACTTCTTTCAACACCTACAGTATCACAGGTACTGAATCCTTATATCTTATACTTATCTAATGGAATTAATATCCAACTAATAATAATTCCATTGTATCCTCCTATACACAATCTCATCCTACTCTTCTTAGGATTCCTTCGTACTGAAAAGGGAAAATTACATCCCACTAACCTGAACATACTGAAACAATCACTAGTAATAGTGAATTTTTCCTAGGTAGTAGAAAATATATATATATATATAGAGGATAAAATAATAGGTTATCACTAATTATATCGAAATATTCCACATGAGGGACTCTATCCTATCAGAGTAAGGTCATAAGGGAATGCATAAGTTTCACCACACACCACACTCATATCCTTTAGGAGAAAACCTCCTATATCCTCTAGATTTCCCTTAACATACTCTCATGTTCCCCACAACCAAACTCAATCTAACAAATTATCAAATATAAATGACATCAAACATAAAAATAAATGGAAATAATATTCCACACATTAATGGTATCCATTTTAGAAGGCACTGACTCACCTTAATAGTTTGAAATCATGCCACAAAAATGTGTCTTGGTGGGGGAAGTGTACCTCACTAGTTTATGTTTGAAGTTATTTAAAACATTAACAAAAAAATATATCTATTTATTTTTTGTGTAACCATGAATAAGTGTTATAACCAGGAACACCATCAAGTGGGTCTCCTACCAAGTAGTATACTTTCACCATAGGATTAAGCCCTTACTCTATCTCCTAAGAATAGGGGTCTAGATCCCTATGAAATCTAATAGATATTTATAACCAAAACTCATGAAGTAACCTCAGAGACATATATTCATCAACCAGTACCACCATAACCAAAAACTACTCAAATTGACTCAGAGAATCCACCTGAACCACTTGAGGTGGGTGATAATGTTTTGTTGACCGAGTGGGGACATGACTTGTTATCGACATAGAGAAACCACCTATTACATTGGTCCATAAAGTTATTAATAATCACCAATGCATTAAAAATAATAATCCCAATATTGAATCCAAGTTTGAAAGAATCATTTATGCATCCAGTGGTAGAAATGAAATCCCACGATGAAGAGAGAATATTAAGAAGGGTGAGACTATAAGAACCAGGAAATCAAAAACATTTCCTATAGGATGCATGTACAAAATATTCAATGTAATTAATTCCTACATGTTTTGGGTAAAAAAGTAGGTTATTAGTGTACTGGTGAATGTATACATTAGTTTTTTTAGGAACACTGCATTCTATGGCTTGATATATGAGTTTTTGATACATTATCACTATTGTCCAAGTTCCTAAACCAAACCTCAGAGTTGTACAATATCCAAAATATGACTTAAGTTGACCTAATATAATAAAAATATGTCATGGATGAACCCAACGAGGAAAACCTACCTAGTGTCTAGATAATAATGACACCCTAATCTGGCCTCCAATAGGCACGTGACGAGAAACTAGCATCAAGTAAACATATCACACACATGGAGGAGTTATCATAATGTACCTATATACACTCACACATCTCTATATAATACTAAAATATTGATTTATAAAAAAATATTATTATAAATACATGAAAAAAATATATTCCACACCTTGTTGATCAAATAATATAGTAAATGTGAAAATTTCCAAATACAAATCCACTAAAAACTATAAAGGAACACATCCTTATAAAAAATGTTAGTAGCTACCAAAAAGAAACTATTGGATCCATTTAATGTCCATATGGAATATCTACAGTCCAAATAATCTCCACCTACTCCTGGTCTATATTAGAATTTAAAATAAATCATGTCATATATATGAGGCATGAAATGTTTAGGAAGATCCCATGAAGGGGTGAGTATAAACATACCCTATCGGAAACCCCTAAATCAATAGTCACAAGGAATCAATATAGAGTAGTGATCTCATAACCATAAAGGCATGTTAATAAAAATATAATAAAATAACCATTATATTATAAATAAAAACCTATATATGATAAAAGGTATACACCATGTATCCATTTGAGGTTACTTCATCACTACCTTCCTAGGATTCTACTAGAGTCCCAATGGTAACTCTCATCCACTACGACTCACTCAAAGATTATTTCCTTCACTGATTGAACTCATACAAGATATCTCACTCATTGGTTATTACTAATAGATGAAACTCATCTAATAGATCATCTAAATTAGGTATTTCAATGAATAATCTTGATAAAAGCTAAGAGGGACCATCTAATATACACATTTGATTAGACTAAACATTATTATAAGACAAAAAAATTATACACTAATAGGGGGTCATACTCAGGACCTATGGGGTATACTAGACCTTAAACAAAATAAGATTCCAAATATAAGACCACACACCCATATGTGGGTCACATGATTCATGTAACTTCACTAATTAAATAAGGTTATTTCAATGAGAAGATAGACCCTGGGCCTCATAGAGGTATTCTATTTCTAGTCCATAAAGGAAGATGTTCTGAGACAAAAATACTGTAGAGAAATATAATAATGGAACACACTAACACAAATACAGATTGAGGGAACACACCAAAGCACACACATGAGATGAAATGAGATGAAAAGGGACTCACAATTTCATTTGATTAAGTACAAGATGTGTCCCTTAGGGTCCATTGAATGTATCACTAAGACTATAACAACCTATTACTCATGGTTTCACACTACATGTTTTCTCCAAATACATGACATGTGAGTAGGGTTATGTGGAGGGTAGAGATATTTTTATAACTCGATCTACCATCTAGTATAAAACATGTTCTATGGCTCATTCCTATATACTATGGCCATGCTAATGTAACTATACCTGCCTAAATACATTTAAAATACATGTGGAGAAATTAAAATCAAATATAATGTAGGGGATATGATGAAACTTAGCATGTGATGTATTCCTAATCTCATTAAATTTCTGAATTAAATGAAATTTCACTCAATATACATAAAAAAGTGGGGTCACATGGACAACAGGGTGTATAATCCTTGTACACTCTGATCCATTCACCTAAGTTTACATGGTATATAGAGAAACTTAGATTCCCATGTGTGTACTCATAGTAATGTTAAGACAACATGATAAGTGTCCCATCATGTGTGAGTTAATCATAATGTGTGTATTATTAAACTCAATCGGTAAAACCTATCAACCACACAAAAGGGGATATAAAATATGTGTTCCTATATACTAAATGTCATGTACATCATAATTTCTTAGAAATTATATAATGTTCACCAATCTTTACCCACACATCACCACTTCCTTTGGGACTGCTGAGAATCCTGGTACAACACCCAAATCTACATTGATAATAGAGTGACATGATATTTTCATAAATAAATATTTCATGTTTTTCTACAAATATTAAAATATTGAAATTTTGATTCACTTTAGAACCATAAAGGTTTATAGTTTTTGGATACCATATATACAATATTATTAATTCATTAATGATCTTAAAAAAATCCCATAAATATCTTGCCACAAAGTACCCTCAATGCATACAATACATAAAAATTACTTCATACCCTGGGGAAAAGAAACACAAGGAAGGGTGAACTCATATGATCAGTAAGGGTAATCATGGGAGATATTAAATGAGTATTATATGAAAGAAAAATATAATCATAATAGTAAAATATCATGATAATAACTTACAAATATCATTTCCAATCCAAAATTGATCAAAATCCTGATTTATAGAATAATGTTTAGCTTTTCAATAGGCATAAATTATAAGAATTTGAAATCATCATAAATTAATACTTAAAAGTAATTTCATGTCAAAAATATGTTTAGAACAATCATAAGTATTGAAACCATTTCATATGTCAATATTTACTACCAAGAGAATTAGATAAGTCCTAAACACCTATTTCCTATAGTGAATCAAGAACAATGACTTGTTTCCCATAGATGATCAAGAACATCAACATTTTTACCATAACAAATCATTATCTTCAACTTATTTCTCTTAAATTTATCATGAGATATAATAATATACCAAATTCATTAGAGGGATATATATAAACCACCCATAATATAATGAAAACCATACATCAGTGTTCCATATGATCATAAAACATTCATCATATAATTGTATAATAACTCATGCAAACAAATCAGGTTCCATATTTCATAAAATCATATCATAATCCATAAAAATTGGTTTCATAAGTATCTAATCACTATAAAAATAAACCATCTAGAGCAATAAAAGTGACATTATAATTGTATCACATTACCAATTAAACAAATTAAACATCAATGGTCATTGTCATTGTTGAATAAAAATACTATTAATGATCATTAATAACATTTCTGAGTAAAATACAATATTCATTTGAAAAAATGCATTTAAAAGAAAACATTTTATAAAATAACAAGGAAAACAAATTCATTGAAAATATTATTTAAATTTTTTTAAAAGATATTCAATAAATTTAGTGGTCATGGTGGTGGGAAATTCTATCTAGGACATGTACGTAAAAAAGAAATCATTTCTATCATATTTTTGTTAAAGTGTACCTCATTCAAAAAATGAGAAGAATATTACTTGTAAAACGTTTTGTAAGTGGTAAAATAAGAGTAAAAATGACTTTATAAAATCATATGGGTAAAATTATTCATGAAATACTTTTCATTAAATAATTATATAGAAGAAAAGGGATTTTCTAAGGAATAGAAAAATAAATTTAGTTTTCTTATAAACAAACTTTTGATCTCTAAAATAAATAAAGTTAGGAAAATGAAAAGAAAAAATATATTCTCAATATATAAAGAGTGGAGATAAAAATATTTTTTATTATTTATATAAGGGTCATAAAATTTCCTCAACATAAATTCAATTGCAAACAATCCTGATTAAAATAGGATTAAAACATAAATCCCTTACCTCAAATATCACATTTACATGTTCATGTTCAAACAAAATATAGAATAAATATGGATTTTTTATACATGTATTACATAAAAATATTAATATATATAAAACTATGTTTTATTTATTTATGACATCATGTATACCAAAAATTAATAACTTATTATTAAAATCACTATTCAGTGTGATTACTCCTTTATTTTCCCAGCATGTTTCAATTCAACTAAACCCGTACTTATACATTAATCATCATTAAACTATTTTTTTATTGCTAAAAATGGTATAGAGACCATATATTTTCAATATATATATATTCATAATAATTTATAAAATATATAGTTATAAAAAATAAAATTCATCGTTCCTGGAGACGTTAGGTCATATGTATGCATGAGAAATGTTTTTATTTATCAATGGATGAAAAAATAATAATAAATAATTATTATCCTTTACAAGATGAAAAATATAAAATATATATCATATAAAATAATTAAATATATATAAGGACCCATCATTAAACATTATATAATCTTGAATTAAGTTAATAATTCACATTGATGATATTTTTAGGTTTAGAGTTTTAGAGAATTAGGCCATAACTATTATATTACATTACATGTGTTACAAAGTAGACACTTCTACTCAGTATCCATTTTTTTCATAAAATAAAAAACTCTTAAAAGAAAAAATAGTCATTTTCTTGATAAAAATATTCTTGAATTCTTCCTTTTTCTTACCCTTCTTTATATCCTATGAAAACATTTCAAAACTTGAGATGAGCATAAAAATCTCAGTAAGGGTTATAAAACAAGGAATGAAAACATTAGTCCATCAATACATAAAAATCAATGAAATCTTACTTTTCAATCTTTAACTTACCACAAAAAATCATAATATTTATGAATAAAAAATAGAAATCATAAATCATAAAGGTAACTTGTAGCATACATAACATACTTACGTTGCATCTTTCACAGCTACGTTGGGAGTTATATTTGGAATACCCATTATAGTATATTCCCTATATATCTAAGAGAAACATTAATGTTTACCTCCGTCATGTTACCCAACACATTGAAAAGCTATCTCAGGATCACCCTCTCTAGGTTTATCATGGAATCACCTTATAAGTAAACAATTCCCAAGAACCATAAAATATTCATAACACATAAAACAAACATAAAAGAAAGATAACATTTCCACATTTCAATAAAAAATATATAATTTTAAGATATTTAAATAATCAATCTATTATAAAAATAATTTTCAATTCCAAAATACATAAAAATAGTATTTGGTATTTCTTTTCCTTTTAAAAAAACTATGGCTTGTAGAGGAATCCAAATATCAAATAATGCTCGTGGCGGCAGAAAGGCTGTTGTCACCGCATACGTTAAAAAAAAATCTTTCTGTCATTTAGTAAAACGCTTCATAGAGAAAATATTCCCTTTGAATGAAATTAAAAAATAAAGGTGGTTTATACACTGTATAAAATAAAGTATTGTATAAATCAGAGTATCCCTCAATGAAAGAAGATTGAGGCGAAGTCCCTTACAAAAAATCAGCAGCCTAATAGTGTCACATTAAAATAAAGAAAATGAGTTAATGAGAGAGAAAATGGTCTCTCATCACATGTACATAAAATGTACAGAAATAAGGATATATAAGAACATATCCCAATATAGAAAATTGAAATTAAAAGACATAACATAAAAAAGTCTTTTACTAAAAGATGATGATGAAAGGTTCCCTTACAAAGATCGTATCATTACATTATGGATAAACCAATGAAATAATTATGTGTAAAAAATATAAATACACCCAATATAAGTAGATATTAAGTGTAAAAAAATTATATGTCATTTAAACATATTCATATCACGACATAATCAAGAAGTATAAGATTAACCCAAAGAATGAAAACTGGGTTAAGAAGTTCTCTTACCGCGTGTCCGACTTGACTTGTTCTTTCTTTAATCTCATGAATAATAATTTAAAGTTAATTTATACTTGATTAATAACATTTTTCAAGTTTATTATTTCTTTTATATTAATTATTACCACGTTATAAACATTACATAATCATTTAAGTTAATAATGGTTGTTTTGTGGATATTTGGTACTTGAGTAAAAAATGAACTTCTTTTAATTAAAAGTTATCCAAGTTGTCAGAATTCCATTATCTCTAGAATGATATTCATGGATTAGATATCATATATATAATATATATACAATATATATATATATATATATGTATTTATAATAGTACATAATATTTGGAGATAAGAAATGAAATGCACCGTTCATTGAGACGATAAACCATACGTACACATGAACGCTACTTTCATTTCTATTTCGTATTTAATGGAATGAAAGATTAATTATACATAGGTATATTATAATTATAGTATAATATAATATATAATTTCATTAACTCCATCATTTACATGTTCCACGTATGGCATGAATGAGTCATATCACTTTGAGGGGGTGGTAGTCCGCACTTTCTCAAATAAAATTATCGTATTTACCCATTATGGAAACCATAAAGGTATGATATAAATGAAAAATTCAAAATAATAGGGACAATATAAATATAATATATATTACATATAAATACAGTTCCATCATAATTTCCACCATGATAGGGGGTAGGAGATAATCGAACAATCATCGTTTCATGAGGCAACAGTTTGTCGTACACAGAAACCGTATGTTCGTATCCACTGGATGGGGGTGTGTGTAAATGTAGTTTGAATCCTTATCATAACAACATCCTAGTATATTTAATATACTGGTGTTGTTATAAAATAATGTAATAAGAAGAGTTTATGAGGTTGGATAAGGAAAATAATAGAAAAGAACTTGAGAGAAGACATTACCTTTAAATTCGGTAACTCCCTTTGGTTTGAACCAAAAGGCTTTTTTTAAAGTACTTCATGCCCACGTTAAGGCTTATAGGTAAAAGAGAGGGATGTTGGGATCTTATTTGGGAAGATTTTAGATGATCTAAGGGGTCTTGAGAGGTGTGAGTAAGGGTTAGAGGTGATGGATTTTTATAAGGGGGAGGAGGGGCTCTTTAGGAAAGTTTGAAAATATTATTTTATGATATAATGTTTTTTTCAATTTATAAATGTCAAAGACTTATTTAATTAAAATATAAGGTATATATAAGTTTAAATAAAACCGTAAAATAATAATTAGATAGTATTTTTGATATTTTTAATCCTTATATTTTCTTATTTAACCCTTTGTTAACTAATTTAACTTTTACCATGTCCTCTTATACATTCATACTATATGGTTAATATATTTAATATAAAAAGACAGTCAACCCAAAATGGATAATTAATGACATTTATAAAAACTTATATGTCATTTTTACTAATATTATATTTATAGGACTATTTTATCATTTAATAAAATATTGATTAATTTAAAAACTCTTTTATGTCAATTTTAATACTATTCATATCATGACTTTTTAAAAAATCCAAACCAACTTGATTATTTATAAGAACCTTAATTAATTAAAATATAACAAGTAATAATAATCTATAAAATTTATTTATGGAATAAAAAGGTTAAAAAATATTTTTTTTAATATTTATAATATCATTTATTTGAATCCTATATTAATGAAGCAATTACTGCATCACCATTGTGTCATAATTAAATTTATTTATTTTATGTATAAATTTTTTAAATAAAATACAATGATGTTGGAAATATTTTTATCATTCCAAATAATATTTATTGTATAATAAATAACTTATATAACCCCATATAAAAATTTTTTTAGTAAAAAGATTCATGTTTATGTTATTTTTTCCTTACTTTAAATTAATTTATATAAAGTGTCATTATCACTCCCAAGTGGCTCTATGGGGTCCACAAATCGACAAAACTATACCCATGGTATGAAATGTGTCATCCAATATGGTTAGAGAAAGTGTAAGGGTAATTTAATATTATTATAATATTATTTTTACCCTTTATTTACCAGATTTACCCTTGAACCATGGTAAATAAAATATTTACTGAAGTAAATATTCAGAATGTCTAAAAATAAAAGTTTTATATTTAAAAAATTTGGACCTCCTGATTCTAAATTTGAAATTAATTTTTCTAAATTCAAAACATAGAAGTGGAAGAAATTAATTATAATTAATTCCCGTTGTCAAAACAAAAAGCATGTTATTAAGAAATAATAACTATCAAATGATTTACCTTTGTTTATGTCCAAATTAAGAGTGAAATTACTTCCAATGACAAAAATTATATTAAATATTAAAAATATAATCCAACTACACTTTAAAACAATTTAAAATAATAATCTAACTATACAAATAAATTACACTAAAAGCCAGTTTTGAATTAAAATGCAGTATTTTCACTATTTATTAAAAAATGAACATTATCAAAAAAACACAAAAATTTCATCCCAATTTTTTTGACATCCCAATTCTAAAGAAGAATAATATTTTTTCAAATAAAACATATAAAAGTGACAAAAACTAGATTTAAAAAGGGTTCGCAATCAAAAGGCGGTAAATCGACCTTTTAAAGAATATTAGAGTGTTTATGCTTAAAATTGGATTTATTCACATTTTAAGCTTCTAAATTTTATTGGATAAATGTAAAAACATTTAACAAACATGTATAATCATATTTTAGTTAGTTATATTCATTCCCACCAACACAATGACTATGAGATACCATTTAAAATAATAATATTATTATATTATTTTTTAGTATAACTCAACATTGTGTGCAATATAAGATTTCAAAGAAACCCTTTATTGTGTGTCGGGTACGACATCTAACATAACATCCCCTTTAAAGTAAAATTAATATTTAATTAAAAAATATTAATAAATATGAAAATTTATTATTCTTTATTTACCTGGGATGCTACATCCTTCACCCCTTTTGGAAATTGCATCCTCAAAATTTTTAAATTGGGCTTGGAAATTTCATTAAAAGTCTCACATCAGAAAATGATTCTATAAAACTCTCACTTTAAAAGAAAGAATGAAAATTAAAAAGGTCACCCGAGATAACCCATACTAGGATTCCATGAAAACATAGATATGGAAGAGAAAACTGACCATCATATTCTTATGGAGAGTGCTAGAGAACATGATCAGGAGAATGTTAACAACAATAAAACCAAAAACTTGTGATGGGTTAAATGGTTATTGGTTTCCTATTAGGAAAAGTAAATGGATAGTGTTTTTATTTTTTGTTCCATTTCATAAATTTAGATAATTTCTTTATGATATTGACTATGGAAATAAGGAAATATACTTACTTTTCAAGTAGAGTTTCATCCTTTAGTAAGTTTCTACCAAAAAATCATCTTTTCTCCAAACGATGAGTATTCAAGATGACTTGGTCACACATCAAGTGATAGAATTAACTTCTATAGAATCAAATAATCCAAAAAATATAAACCTTATATTTCCCCTATCTTTAGTCATTAACCAAAATCAAAATGGTTAGTAAAAGATCAGATAATCCCTAAAAGGATAATCTTTTATGAAAACGTAATACTACTCTTAATCTCAAAAAATTAATAAATAATACCCAAATCTAAATAAAGACCATTCAATACAAAAATGTTCTTAAAATTCATTAAAATAATCCAAATTAAGTTTGAAACCCAAAATTTAGAAGGATTTCATCACATAGTCTTCCATAGTAGATCTTAACATTTATCTCCTAATAATATTGACTACTCTTAAAGTCTTATACTGATGTGTAATTAACTAAATCACATATTCTTTATGATAGGTTAATAATTTCCATAAATAACCCAAATCACTATATATTCATAATAAAAACATAGATTCTTCAAAAATAAAATCACACCATTACTCCTCAATTTAAATCCCAATGTATTCTATTTTCCTTAGACATATAGTTTCAAAAGAGAGAAAATGTCTTCAAAAATAACCTTTATCATTTAATCACCAAATCATTTTCTAATATTAAGTATATCCATTTGATAAATAATAATATCACAAATCAACTTATTCTTGATCAATAAAATAATTTAACTAAAAATAATAAGTTTTACTAACCAGGGACTTCACGTAGTACAATGGTAGACAATAAATCACAATCACACTTTCATTGTGGGTTTGATTCTCACAGATTTGTCCAACATGATGGGTTGTCACATGGTCTACGTGTTTTACTTTTTCAAAAACTATATAATTTTATAACATTCCAAAAAATGAGATAATATCCTCAAAAATAACCATAACATGATTTAACCTCAATGGTTGTCTTATGCCTCTCATTTTCATCCCAACTCATAATGACCTCAATATCCTAATTCATTAAGTATTATATATATATTAACAATTTTTTTACCTATATAAAATAACACTATTTCTAGAGAAATAACATCATACCTTTATCATGGTGTCCACCTGGTCTCATCGTCATCTTGTTCACGTAGATAAATGGTCCATGCATTGAAACAATGATTTATAGATCCTTTAAAATCATCTAATTCCTTTATCCAAATACACCTTGTACAACTTGGTTCATATGGGTGATCATAGAAAAATATTTTTGCAAAATAATTATGTATGACATATAATTTCAAAATATATGATAAAAATTAATTTCTATAAAATAGTCTGACCGAGTTTTAGTTGAAACATTCAATCAATGGTACTTTTAAAATACCATAAGTATGTTCTAAAAGAATATAATTTGAAAGAAAATATAAATATGTTTCTCAAGGGTCTCTTTCTTCAGCACCTTTTTTAAAATCATAATATGCTTCAAAATCTTGTGATAAGGTAAAATATTTGAAAATTTATTGTTAATATTTTACTTTCTTGAAAATATGAGAATATTGAGAAAATAGGATTTGATCAAATATAACCCATGATCCACAATGGTATTGAGGTATAGTGGAGGTGTTTGATATCTCAAAATATTTCTTTCAAGTGAGTTGTATGTTAGAAAATGTTTCAAAGTCGTCTGGACATGAATTTGCAATAATTATTGAAAACAAGTCATCAAGAAGAGATAGGAATGTCGTTTGAGATCTTCCTCCTTCCATTTGTAACAAAATTTCTTTGATCTAAAAAAGTTAAAAAATATGGATTTAACATAAAGAATAGACATATAGACTAAACATGTGTCTAAAAAAACTCATAATCCCTAACGCTGTATAAACCGACCTTTGATACCAACTATAAGGAACCGACCTTAAACATTACGTAATCTTGAATTAAGTTAATAATTAACATTAAGGATCTTCTTAGGTTTAGATTTTTAGAGAATTAGGCCATAATTATGACATTGCATCTCAATTTTTACAAAGTAGACACTTTTAATCAGTATGCATTTTTTCATAAAATAAAAAACTCTTAAAAGAAAACAAGAGTTATTTTATTGATAAAAATATTCTTTAATTATTCCTTTCTCTTACCCTTTCTTATATCCTATGAAAACATTTAAAAAACTTAGGATGAGCATTAAAAGCTCAGTAAGGGTTATAAAACAAGGGAACAAAACATTAGTCCATCAATACATATAAGTCAATTAAACCATAATTTTCAGTATTTAACTTACCACACAAAATCATAAGATTTATAAATAAAAAATGGAAATCAGAAATCATAAAGGTAACTTGTGGAATCCATAACATACTTATGTTATAGATTTCACAGCTATGTAGGGAGTTACATTTGGAATACCCATCACAGTATATTCCCAAAATCACTTAGGAGAAACATTAACATTTACCTCCATCACGTTACCCGATGTATTGGAGAGCTATCTCAGGCTCACCCGCCCTAGATTTATCACGGAACCACATGTATATGTAAACAATTCCCAAGAACCATAACATATTCATAACACATAGAACAAACATAAAGGAAAGATAACATTTCCACATTTGAATCATAATATATCATTTCAAGATATTTAAATAATAAATCCATTCTCAAAATCATTTTAAATACCAAAATACATAAAAAGAGTATTTGGTATTTATTTTTCTTTTAAAAAAACTACGTCTTGTAGAGAAATCCAAAATATCAAATAATGATCATGGTGGAGAAAAGGTCATTTTCAACATGTACGTTAAAAATAAACATTCTTTTTGTCATTTAGTAAAACTCTTCGTAGATAAAAGATTCCCTTTGAATGAAATTAAAAATCAAAGGGTGTCATGACCCCCTCCACAAAAGGTGTACCCCTCCTGTGATAGAAATTTGAGAAGGGAGATAATGACTCTTGAGTCCCACTTCCAGTAGGCCCCGAGGTAGCGACTAGCACCGAGGGTATAATAAACACACAGATGGGAGGCATTACCCTCTAAGAGAACACATACGAAAGAGAGAGATAATACAGACACTAACCAAGATGTTTGTCTCAGAAAAAAATATAAATTATATCCCAAGTACACATATGTAATGTAATACAAAACTACTACAACTGATAGTGGGAAACTACAAGTACCTTAAAGAAGGTAAAAATAATAGCAACCACGAATCCCAAACAGCTCTTACAACCCCAATCTAGTAGAAACCAACCTAATATTCAACCTACTCCAAGTGACATGAAAAACAGTTTATATATACATAGGGTGAGTATAACAGTATACTCAGTAGGATCCTCCCCAGAGCATCTCATGCAAAAGTAATGAAAGTATTCTAAAGAACAGTGAACAACAAGTGAAACAAACTCATAACCTATACAGGTATACTAAGTTCCCAGACTCACCATGAATACTCTCACCGAGTATCGCATATAATAGTATATAATATAATAAATAATATCAAAGGTACCCTGATACTACTTCCCCACTAGTTTTCCCTTTCCCCAACATCACACGTATTAAGCATCTGTCTCCAAAAAGGCTTTCCCGCAGACACTTGGGAGAAGCACCACAACATGCACCTCATGCAACAAAACCACCACTTCCATGAAAGAAAAGTAACTAGGTAGTTTTCAGGAGCCACCAAAGCTCGCATAACATGTATCATACGTTGGACATTATACCTCAAGCCATTACAACCCACACACTGAGTAAGAATCCTCAAGCCGTCACAACCTATACACGTTACACCTATAGTAGTCCATAAGAAACTATATCCAGAATATATGTGTGTTAAAAACCACAAGCCATTATATCCCTCTATACACATATATGGGGAAAACTAACTGTTGTACTTACCAACAAAATTAAATACAAAGAGAATAGATCTGTTCCAAATGGAGTAGTTAGCCATCCATCCTCCCACTGAAAGGTTGGGGAAAACACTACCCAAGGCTTAGAATCCCCATGGTGTTAGTTTCCCTATCTGAAAGGGTGGTGTAGCATATATAAACACAAAAAGTATAGAATATACTATATCTCACAACCACGCTATGGGCATAACTTAGTCTTAGACACAACTGCAGCTAACGTCTCTCGGACTCCCGACTTCCACTTCTAATATTGGGTATCCTATAATCACACAACCATTTAAAGAGCTTTATTACATTACTAAATTCCCTTTTTCATTAGTTTCACTTTATGTTAATTAATTCATTAAACATTAATTAACCATTAAAAATTTGACATTAAATTTCATTAGCATCACACCCAAAGTCCACTGTCCTTGGCATTGCGTCCCCGCAAGCTCCAACCCCTTGAGTTGATGTCATTTATTCAATCATTTATTAACAACATTACTACTTTCCCATATTCCCAAGAATTATATAAAAATATTCTAAGCTACTAATCACAAAGGGTCTCAACTCAGTGAGTAGATGAACTACCCGTCAAGTCTTTGCCACCTATAGAAATAACGTAGACCCATCCTCTTTTGAGAAGCTAAACAAAGAAAGCATATGGCATACCCTGCGTGTCTTCACCCATTATGGAAGAAGGGTAAGAAAAAATAGATGCCTTGAAAAGTTGAGAGAGTAAAGCAGATAAACAAACAATAAGATCAGCAAGCATCCAAACATTCACATCAAATCTGTTTCATCATCCCTGGTGTCCTCCCCAACACCCACATGCATAAACTGATGCATCTCGCCACTCTAGGTGTAAACTGCTGACAAAACCAATAGTCCTCCATGCCCCCCACATATCACAACAGCCATCCTGGCTCACATCACAACACAAGTAGTGAAAAAAACATCATATCAATTGGGCTCTTGGCCCTTAAACAAACAAGATGGTAACTTATAACCCTACAAGGAATTATCTTTTATCAAACAAACAATTATTTAATCCATATTGAATTAACTGATTTATTATTCACAGGTTCCAACTATGGGAAACTTAAAAAATAAGCTATCACAAATTGATTAATCATGCTTACTACATCAGTTTGATTAGAAACAAATTACATCAATAAAAAAATCCGATTCATTCACATGGATCTTTATCTTTATCCAAACAATTATCAATTAATTATGGATTTACGTTCTTTACCAATTTTCATCAAGAATTAAAAGAAAAAAAATCAAGCATAGATATCACACTATCTAGAAAACCAATAGGCGATAACATATGATCGATATCAATTTATTTATCTGGTTCAAATAATTATTATGTCAATTCCATTTTGATCCAGTGGGATAAAACATGATAACTAATCAGTTTCATGTAAAATAAAAGATAAGAAATGAATCCCCTGCCTCAAATGGTTCTGGATGTTCTTTATATGAGAACAAGCCACACAATGGGTTACGATCTCGTCCCCCCATGACAACTGTATCCAACCGAGGATGCAGAGACACCACCACACTGGTCAACACCCAAGAATATCCCATTAGGAACATAGAGATAGTATTCCATAAAAGGGAAAGGAGAAACATAAGGATATGAACCCAAAATAATGACGATAGAGCATACCTTATATTTATGATTAATCGATACTACTCGGTTGGGTAAAAAAATAGAGGGGAACCAATCCAAGGAGAAAAGTTTGATCGCATAACTCCTACGGGAAGGAATGGAAGGTTCAAGAATCTTACACCCAATAAAAAGGAGGAAGAACTAGGGATGAAGATATCTTGTCCCTTTATAAGACTTAACGGAGCAGCGGTTTATTATATAATGTATTTTCCATTAAAAGAGGATTGCATTAAACCTTGTAGTTTGACCATGTAAAAACATCCGGAGCCTTAGGGAAATTAATATAGGAGTTATGACCTTTGAATCATCCTTAGAGTCTTTAAAACAAGTCTTTAAGATGAATTTTGTGTCAAAGGAAACGTTAAAGGGGAGAAAGCGTATGAAGCTGGAAACACTGTTCAAGAAATAGAAATTTGGAAAAGGAAAAACACTATTCATGAACCTCACTGTTGAAACCTCACCGTTAGAACCTTAACATTCTAGAAACACTGTTTATGAACCTCACCGTTGAAACCTCACAATTGGAACCTCACCGTTGGAACCTCACCATTCTAGAAACACTATTCATGAACATCACTATTAGAAACTCACCATTCTGGAAACACTATTCATGAACCTCACCATTGAAACCCCTCCATTGGAACCTCACATAAGGCTACTGATGACACAGTTCGTATAAGGTTACCGTTTTACTGTTCACATAAGGCTACCAATGACATTATTCACATAAGGTTATTGTTGCACTGTTCACCTAAGGCTATTGATGACCCTGCTCACCTAAGGCTACCGTTGAACTATTCACCTAAGGCTACCGTTGCACTGTTAAAAGAATTGGAAATTTGGAAAAGTGTTGTGGATAAGCCTCTTTGACCTCCTAGAGCACCTTAGACACCAGATTTTTTCAAAGGAATGAACCATAGGGGCCTGTGCCATTACATCAGATACCTCTCAAAACATTCACATCTTCAAGAATTCAAACCAACCTAAAAAAATAGAAAAGAATCCCAAACAACCACCCATCAAGATACCTTTCAAAAGAGAGAAAACCACAAGAAGCAACCAAAGAAAGTCATCTCATAAACACGAATGATCTATAACCACAAAGTGAACATCGTTGCATGAAAAGAGTTAAGCGTCAAACAACTATGGGTACTGAGCACGTATCTATGACTCACATTCCCAGGTACTCTGCTTCATGCCACTGCGTCTCTATAAGACACGAACCAAGGGGATATAATACCATCAAAACACTTTCTATTTGCGGTCTTGGATATCCATAGGTCACTCCTCGAAGGTCGCATTATCATCAACATCGATATCTCCCTAATTAATGATGTTAGAGTAATCATGAAGATAAAGATGGAGATGTGAAAAATGAAAAACATCATGTATCCGGCTAATCTGCGGGGGGATTTCTACTCGATACGCCACAACTCCAACATGAGCTAACACCTCAAAAGGCCCAACAACCCAGGGAGAAAGCTTACTCCCACGACCAAACCTTCACTGCCCATGACGGGAAGTCACATTCAGAAACACGTGATCCCCAACATCAAACTATAAGGGCATCCTTATTTGATAGGCATATTATTTCTGATGATCCTACACTGTCTTCATCCTCTCAATAATCACCTGAACCATCTCTGTTGTATTCTGCAGTAGTTCCGGTTTGAGAATTGTTGACTCTCTGACCCCATTCTAGCACAACGGAGAATAGCAAGGCTGGCCATACAAGGCTTCAAATAGTACCATACTGATGGTGGAGTGAAAACTATTGTTATAAGTGAACTCCACCAAGGGTAAGTGCCTCATCCATGAACCTCCATAATCCAGGACACATGAGTGTAACATGTCTTCAAGAGTTTGGATAGTCTGCTCTGTCTAACCGTCCTTCTGAGGATGAAAAGTAGTGCTAAGGAATATATGAGAACCAAAATCACACTAGAGACCTCTCCACACCCTAGAGGTAAAATGAGGATCTCAATCTGAAATGATCATCCTTGGGACTCCATGAAGTCCCACCACCTCCTCTAGATACTTCCTCGACAAAACATCCACTGAGCTTGACTCCTTGATTGCTATGAAGTGGGATAATTTTATTAAACGATCCACTACAACCCAAATAGAATCATATCCTCCTGATGTTCGAGGTAAACTAGTAACAAAGTCCATTGAGATGTCCTCCCACTTCCACTAAGGAATATATAATGGATGGAGAAAACCACCTAGGACACAGTGTTCGACCATCACCTTTTGGTAGACCAAACATCGAGACACAAACTCCGCAACCGCACAGTTCAACCCAGGCCACCAAAACTAGATCTTCATGTCTTGTTACATCTTTATCATGCCAGGATGCACTGCTAAAGGAGAACTATGAAAATCTCCAAGAACTATCTCTCACATCGTCAAAGGAACAAAAATCCTCACATGATACAACACTCAGTGTTGTTCATCCTCAGACCAACCATCAGAGGCCTCACCACAAATAACTCGGTCTCTCCAGACCTACACCTCAAGATCCCCCAACTGGGACTCTTCCACCTACTACACCAGAGATGACCGGACTATCATTTGAAAAATACAACCTCTACCCCTCAACTTATCCCATATCAAGATGTAATACTGAACATTCTTACATTACTCTCTAGAAGGCACCAGATTCATGCACTGCATCACTACGTGACTTCTGACTCAGCGAATCAGCTACAACATTCCCCTTTTAAAGTGTATACTATATTTAGATGTCGTATTACTATAAGAACTCCATCCACTGACACTGTCATAAGTTCAAGTCACGCTGGGAGAAAACATACCTCAAACTCTTATGATCAGTGAAAACCACAAAGTGCTCGCTAATGAGGTAATGTATCCACAACTTCAGAGCAAACACCACAGATACCAACTCAAGATCATGGATGGAATAGTTAAGTTCATGGGGACACAACTGCCAATACCCATAAGAAAAAACTGATCTATGCTGCATCATAACACAGACTAACCCCATATGCAAAGAATCACAGAAAACATAAAACAGAACTCCCTCTACTGGAGGAAAAAGAACTGGAGCAGTTACTAACTTATCCTTTAGATAATCGAAAGATTCATGAAACTGATTAGTCCATATGAACGCCTGATCCTTCCTGGTCAAAGCTATCAGAGGAGTCAGAAACTGAGATAAATCGTCTACAAACCTCCTGTAGTAGCCTGTGAGACCAAGGAAACTTTTCACTTCTGACCTTGTCTTGGGGGCTGCCCAAGACAAAACTGCTTCAATCTTCGATGGATCCACAACTACTCCCTACTGAGACATAACATGCCCCAAGAAAAGGACTTCTTGAGCCCAAAAATCACACTTCTACAACTTCCCAAATAACTGATGTTGACAAAGAACTCCCAAAACAGCATGTAGATGCTTTGAATTCTCCTCCTCAGATGTGGAGTACACAAGGATGCCATCGATTAAAACCACCAAGAACTTTTCCAAGAACTCACGGAACCCAATTTTCATCAATCCCATGAAAACAACTAGAGAATTTGTCACGCCTAATGAAATTACAATGAACTCATAATGCCCATGATGACAACGGAAACCAGTCTTCGTGATATCCCCATCCTTCACACACATTTGATGATATACTGACCGAAAGTTGATCTTTGAGAACCAAATTGAACCCTTCAGTTGATCGAATAAATCATGAATACTCAGAATAAGATAGCGATTATTCGTTGTCATTTTGTTAAAGCGAGGATAATCGACACAAAACTGCAAACTGTCTTCAACCTTCTTCACGAACAAAACCGGTGTACGCCATGGTGACACATTCAGATGAACAAAACCACACTGTAACATACCATATTTCTTTATACGTAGCTCTTGTAACTCCGAAATGGACATCCTATATAGAGATATATAGATATAAAATTCTCCTAGTTTTATCTTGATCCCAAACTCAATATCTCGTTGAGGGGGTAATGCTACAACCTCTTCTGGAAAGAAATCAGGGTACTCTTCTACAACCCTAGGAAACTGCAACTACTGATCCTCTGAATAATTCAGTGTCATCTCATCCATCATGTATGATAAGGACAAAACACACCTCTAACCCATTTGAGGGTATCGCTCTCCAATGAACACCACTGGCTGTCCATCCGCATCAAAGAACACAACTTGCCTCCTATAACAATCAATGATAGCTTGCACTGAATATAATCAATCTATTCCAAGGATGACATCATATGATTGTACTCTTAAACATATGAAATCTCCCTAAGAGTGGTGCTCCCACAACACTATCTCACAGTATCTACATACTTCAAACAAGTTAGCTCTGCCTCTAACTGGTGTAGTCAATGCCAAGGGCACTGAAAGCCTCTCTACCTCAAGTCACAAAGCATGGAAAAGGGTAGGTTATATGAATGATTGTGTCGCTACTGAATCATATAAGGAATACACCAAGGTAAAAAACAAGCAAAGGGTACCTTGAACGATGTCTGGCTCGCCTGGAGCTGGCAACGCTAAAGCATAAAGCTAACCACGACCACCTCAACAACCTCTATGACCATGATAAAGACAACCACCATGGCCGCGCTCTACTCTATAAGGATGGGGAGCATCACAGGGTTGTCCTTGGCCTACCCCATCTACCCTATGATGATCCAAAGCTGGTGCAACCTGCTGTTACTGTATCGGCTAGAACTGCCTCAATGGAGGAACCTAGAGTGGAACACCTAGTGAACAATGACTTCTCTAAAAGGTCAAACACTCTCTCTATTGATGACCTCAACCACCACAAGAAAAACAAGCACCTAATCCCTTAGCATAGGCCTGAGATCTGCCACTCCCAGAGAAACGAGTTGTTGAGGGATGGTACCTACCCCCGGCCGAACGAAAACTCTTCTACCCTGAAAACCAAGAACCCCGGACCATAACTCTGCTTCGTGGGGAATCATGAAGACTCCTCTGTCATGATGATCTAGTTCTAGACAATGTCCTCTCAATGACCTCTTCCCTCTCCAACACCTCAAGATATGTATTCAGCATAACTGGGGTGACCTGGCACTAGATCTCTGGATGCAAATACTTCTCAAAATGCCTCGCCCTGGCCTTCTCATCTGAAAACAGGTTCGAAGCATATCATAAAATGTTCCTGAAATGGATTTCCAACTCTCGCACACTAGAGCTCCCCTGTCGAAGGGTAAGAAGCTCCTAGAGACTGGATACCTTCATGGTCGAAGAAAGAAACTCAACTCTAAACTTGTCTCGAAACTCCACCCATGTGATCGCTGACTCCTCATGGTCCCTGAAGGAAAAGAACCACCACTTCCTCGCTGCTCCACGGAGTATCATCACAACCAAGGACACCAAGTGCTCTATCTGAGAACAGATCAAACCAAATCCTATATAGACCTCCTCCAACTAGTCTTCTATGACTGAATTTGAAATGGATCCCTCATACTTCTGCAGACTCTATCGCTAAAAGTCTCAGAGTCTCCTCCTCTAAGTGTCGTCATTGTCAACCTCTACCGTACAAAAATCTGCTGGCATAGTCTGCTGGACATAATTTATGTGATCCTGATGAAGACGTCGAACTGGAGCCATACCTATAAAATAAAAAAAGTTAGAGATCCTAAACCTGGAATAAGGAAGACTTAGTATTAATTAATTAATTGTCTTCTTTTATTCATTTTAGGTCACCATATCCCAAGGTATACCAATTAAAACACAGGAACAAGGAAGAATTATGCATAATCCTTTCCTAGGTATCTACCCTGCAACTAGTATTACCTCGTTTAGTATCCATTGTAAACTTAAATGTCCATACATCAGATCATTGGGGGCCCTAAATGCTTATTTCTCATCCAGTATCTAGTGTTTACATCACTTTATAAACTTGAATGAAACTGTTTCCCTACCAACCCATGCATCCTCACCTGTTCCTAACACCAAACTCCATTATATCTCTCAACTAGACCTATGATACCACTCTATCATGACCCACTCCCCACAAGGTTTACCCCTTCTGGGCTGGAAATATGAGAAGGGAGATAATGACCCCCCGAGTCCGGCCACCAGTAGGCCCCGAGTTGGTGACTAGCACCGAAGGTATAGTAAACACACAGATGGGAGGCATTACCCTCTAAGAGAACACATGAAAAAAAGAGAGATAAGATAGAAACCAACCAAGTTGCTTGTCTCAAACAACAATATAAATGATATCCCAAGTACACATATGTAATGTCATGAAAAACTACTATAACTGAAAGGGGGAAACTACAAGTACCCTAAAGAACGTAAAAACAAAAGCAACCATGAATCCCAAACAGCTCCTGCAACCCCAAGCTAGTAAAACCATCCTAATCTCCAACCTGCTCCAAGTGACCTGAAAATAGTTTATATATACATAGGGTGAGTATAAAAGTATACTCAGAAGGATCCTCCCCAGAGCCTTTCGTGAAAAAGTAAAGAAAGCATGCTAAAGAACAATGCACAACAAGTAAAAGAAACTTGTCACCTAAACAGGTATACAATGTTCCCAGTCTCACCATGGCTACTCTCACCAAGTATCGCATACAAGAGTATATAAAATAATAATGAATATCAAAGGTACCCCAATACTACTTACCCACTGTTTTGCCGATTTTCCCCAACGTTGCACGTCCTAATAATCTCTCTCAAAAAGGCTTTATCGCAGACACCTAGGTGAAGCACCACAACATGAACCTCGTGCAACAAAACCACCATATCAATGCTAGAAAAGTAACCAGGTAGTTTCCGGGAGCCACTACAGTTCACATAAATTATATCATACATTGGGCATTATAGCTCAACCCATTATAACCCACACACCAAGTAAGAATACTCAAGCCGTCACAACCAATACATGTTACTCCTATAGTAGTACATAGGAAACTATATCTAAAATACATGTTTGTGAATAACCACAAGACTTTACATCCCTCAACACACATATATGGGGAAAAATAACCGATGTGCCTACCAGCACAAGTAACTCCTAAGAGAAGAGAGCGGGGCCAAAGGGGGTAGTTAGCCATCCATCCTCCCACCAAAATGTTGGGGAAAACACCCCCAGGGCTCAAATCCCCAGGGTTTCAGTTTCCCTAACTGACAGGGTGGATTAGCGTATAGAAACACAAAAAGAATAGATTATACTATAGCTCACAAACACACCATGGGAATAAACTAGTCTTAGACACAACTGCAGCTAACATCTCTCGGACTCCTAGCTGCCACTTATAAGACTAGGTATCCTATAAGAACAAAACCATTTAAAGAGATTTATTACATTACTTAATTCCCCTTTTCATCAATTTCACTTTACGTTAATAAATTTATTAAATATTAATTAACTATTAACAATTCCACATTAAATTTCATTAGCATCACACCCAAAGTCCATTGTCCTCAGCATTACATCCCAGCAAGATCCAACCCCTTAGGTTAACATCATGTATTCAATCATTTATTAACAACATTATTACTTTCCCATATTCCCATGCATTCTAAAAAACATTCTAAGATACTAATCAAAAGGGGGCTCAACTCAGTGAGTAGATGAACTACCCGTCAAGTCTTTTCCACCTATAAAAATAGTATATACCCATCCTACCTTGAGAAGCTAAACACAGAAAGCACGCGACATACCCCAAATTTCTTCACCCCTTTTTGAAGAAGGGTAAGAAAAACTAGCTACCTTGAGCAGTGGGGAGAGTAAAGTAGATAAACATCCAACAAGATCAGCAAGAACCTAAACATTCACATCTAACCCATTTCATCATCCCCGATGTCCTCCCCAACACCCACATGCATAAAACAATGCATCTCGCCACTCTAGGTGTCAATTGATGCCACAACCAATAGGACTTCATGCCCCCACATATCACAACAACCATTGAGGCTTACATCACAACACAAGTAAAAAAACGTCATATTAATTGGGCTCTTGGACCTTAAATAAGAAATAGGGTAACTCAGAACCCTACAAGGAATTTTCTTTTATCAAACAACTAGTTCTTTAATCCATCTTGAATTAACCTATTTGTTATTCATAGGTTACAACAATGGGAAACCTAAATAGTAAGCTATCACAAATTGATTAAACATACTTACTACATCAATTTTATTAGCAAAAAATTACAACAATAAAAATCATATTCATTCACATGCCTATTTATCTTTAGCCAAACAATTATCAATTAATTTTGGCTTTACGTTATTTACCAACTTCCATCAAGAATGAAAAGCTAAATAAAGATCGCACTATCTAGAAAAATAAAAGGCAAGAACATACGACCGGTAGTAATTTATTTATCTGGTTTAAATATTTATTATGTCAATTACATTATGATCTAGTGGGTTAAAAAATGATAACTATAAAGTTTTATGTAAAATAAAATATAATCAACGAATCCCCTACCTGAAACAGTTCTTGACGTTCTTTATATGTGAATGAGCCACACAACAGGTTGTGATCTCCTCCCCCTGTGACAACTGTATCCAACCGAGGATGCAGAGACACCACCACACCAGTCAACACCTAAGAAAAGCCCATTAGGAACATTGATATACCATTCCATAAATGGAAAAGGAGAAATAGAGGAAGATGAACCCAAAATAATGAAGATAGATTATACCTTATATCAAAGATTGATAGATACTTCTTGGTTGCATCAAAGACAAAGGGGATCCAATCCAAGAAGGAAAGTTTGATCACACAACTCATATAGGAAGGAATGAAAGGTCTGAGCGTCTCACACCTAAGAATAAGGGGGAAGAACTAGGGATAAAGATATCTAATCCCTTTAGAAGATTTAATGGAGCGACAATTTAAGATATGATGGATTTTCCATTAAAATAGGATCACATTAAACAATGCAATTTGACCAAGTAAAAACATCTCGAGCCTTAGGAAAGTTAATATAGAATTTATGGCCTTTGAATCAGAGTTAGAGTCCTTAAAATGAGGATTTAAAATTCATTTTATGTCAAAAGAAATGTTAAAGGGGAGAAACTGTAGGAAGTTAGAACCACTATTCACGAACTCGAAATTTGGAAAAGGAAAAACATTGTTCATGAACCTCACCATTGAAACCTCACCGTTGGAACCTCATCATTCTGGAAACACTATTCACGAACCTCACTATTGAAACCTCACCGTTGGAACCTCAATATTCTGGAAACACGGTTCATGAACTTCATTATTGGAACCTCACGGTTCTGAAAACACTATTCATGAACCTCATCAATGAAACCTCACCATTGGAACCTCACTATTCTGGAAACACTGTTCATGAACCTCACCATTGAAACCTCGCCGTTGGAACTTCACATAAGGCTACCGATGAAAATGTTCACATAAGGTTACTATTTTAACTGTTCACCTATGGCTACTATTTAACTATTCACCTAAGGCTACCGTTGCACTGTTCATAGAACTGGAAATTTGGCAAAGTGTTGGGGAAAAGTCACCTTGATCTCCCAGAACACCTCATACACCAAATTTTTGAAAAGTAATGGACTATAGAGGTCCATGCCATTACAAAGGGGTTTATACACCATATAAAATAAAGTCGTGTATAAATAAAAGGATGCCTTAATGAAAGGAGATTGAGACGAAGTCCCTTACGAAAATTTAGCAGCCTAACAGAATCACATTAAAATTCAAAAAATAAGTTGATGAGAGAGAAAAGGGTCGCTCATCACATGGACATAAAATGTACACCAATAAGGATATATAAGAACATATCCCAAAATAGGACATTGAAATTAAAAGACATAACATAAAATAAGTCTTTTACTAAAAGAGGAGGGTGAAAGGTTCCCTTACAAAGATCGAATCATTACATTATGGATAAACCAATGAAATAATTTTGTGTAAAAAATAAAAATACACCAAATATAAGTATATATTAATTATAAAACAATTATAGGTTATTTACATGTATTCATATCATGCCATAATCAATAAGTAGATGATTAACCCAAAGAATAGAAATTGGGTTAAGAAGTTCTCTTACCTCATGTCCGACCTGACCTGCTCGTTATTTAATCTCCTAAATTATAAATTAAAGTTAATTTATACTTCCTTAAGAACATTTTTCAATTTTTTATTCCTTTTATATTACTTATTACCATGTTATAAACACTACAGAATCATTTAAGTTAATAACAATGGTTTTTTTCGATATTTGGTACTTGAGTCAAAAATGAACTTCCTATAATTAAAAGTTGTACAAGTGGTCAGAATTATATTATCTATAGAATTATATTCATGAATTTTATATCATATATATCATATATATCCAGTATATATATGTATTTATAATAGTACATAACATTTGAAGATAAGAAATGAAATGCACTGTTCATGGAGACGGTAAGCCATACGTATGCATGAACGCTACTTTTATTTCTATTTAGTTTTTAATGGAATGAAAAATTAATGATACCTAGGTATATTATAATTAAAATATAATATAATATATAATTTCAGTAATTTCATCCTTTACATGTTCCACATATAGCATGGATGATTCATATCACTTTGAGGGGGCAATAGTCTGCAATTCCTCAAATAAAATTATCGTATTTACCCATTATGGAAACCATAAAGACATGTTATAAATGAAAAATAAAAAAATCATAGATAAAATATAAATATAATATATATATGACATATAAATTCATTTCCATCATAATGGCCACCATGAGAGGCGGTAGGAGATAATCGAACAATCATCGTTTCGTGAGACAACAATTCATTGTACATAGAAATAGTATGTTCGTATCTATTAGATGAGGGTGTGTGTAAGTGAAGTTTGATTAATTATCATAAAAACATACTAGTATATTTAAGATATAGGTATTTTTATAAAATAATGGAATAAATAGAGTTTAGGGGTTTGGATAAGGAGAATAAAGGAAAAGAACTTGAGAGAAGGTGTTACCTTTAAATCGGGTAACTCCATTTGGTTTGAACCAAAAGGATTTTCGTGAAGTATTTTATGGATACAGTAAGGTTTCTAGGTGTAATAGAGGTATGTTGGGATTTTATTTGGGAAAATTTTGGATGAGTCAAGGGGGCTTGATAGGTGTGAGTAAGGGTTAGAGGTGATGGTTTTTTATAAGGGGGATGAGAGGTTCTTTAGGAAAGTTTTAAAATATTATTTTATTATATAATGATTTTTCTATTTCTAAATATCAAAGACTTATTTAATTCAAAGATAAGGTGTATATATGTCTAAATAAAATCATCCAATAATAATTGGATAGGTTTTGGATATTTTTAATCCTTATATTTTTTTTATTTAACCCTTTGTTAACATATTTAACTTTTACCAAGTCATCTTATATATTCATACTATATGGTTAATATATTTACTATAAAAATCCAAGTGACCCAAAATAAATCATTAATGAAATTTTTAACATCATATATTTAATTTTAGTGAATATTATATTTTGAGGACTATTTTATCATTTAATAAAATATTGAATGATTTAAAAACTCTTCTATGTCAATTTTAATACTATTCATATCATGACTTTTTAAAACATCCAAAAACCAACTTGATTCTTTAGAAAATCAATTATTAATTTAAATATTACAATTTATAATAATCTATAAAATTAGTTTATGTCATAAAAAGGTTAAAAAAAATTTATTTTAATATTTATAATATTATTTATTTGAATCCTTTATTAATGAAGTAATTTCTACATCACCATTTTGTCATAATTAAATTTATTTATTTAATGTCTAAAAATTATAAATAAAATACCATGATGTAGGAAATATTTTTATATTTCCAAATAATATTTATAGTCGAAGAGATAACTTATATAAACCAATATAAATATTGTTTTAGTAAAAATATTCATGTTTATGTTATTTTTGTCCTTACTTTAAATTAATTAATATAAAGTGTCATTTTCACTTCTAAGTGGCTCCATGGGGTCCCAAAATAGACCCAAGGATACCCATGGTCGGAAATATGTTATAAAATAGGGTTAGTATAACTGTAAGGGTAATTTAATATTATTATAATATTATTTTTTACCCTTATTTACCAGATTTACCCTTTAACCATGGTAAATAAAATATTTACTGAAGTAAATATTCATAATTTCTAAAACTAAAAGTTACCTATTTACAAAATTTGGACCTCCTAATTCCAAATATGAAATCAAATTTTCTAAATTCAAAACAGAGAAGTAGAAAAAATTAATTTAAAATCAATTCCTGTTGTCAAAATAAAAAGTGTGTATTTAAGAAATAATAACTATCAAAAGATTTAACTTTGTTTATGTCCAAATTAAGAGTGAAATTTATTCCAATGACCAAAATTGGATTAAATGGTAAAAATATAATCCAATTAAACTTTAAAACTAATTAAAATAATAATCTACCTAGATAAATAAATTAGATTAATATTCAGTATTTTCACTATTCATGAAAAAATGAACATTATCTGAAAAATACCAAAATATCATCCAAAGGTAATTTTGATGTCCCGATTCTAAATAAGATTATTATTTTGTCAAATAGAACATATAAAGGTGAAAAAAACTAGATTTAAAAATGGTTCTCCATCAAAAGGTGTTAAATCCACCTTTTAATGAGTGTTAGAGTGTTTATGCTTAAAATTGGATTCATTCACATTTTAAGCTTCTAAATTTTATTGGATAAATGTAAAAACATTTAACAAACATTTATTATCATATTTTAGTTAGTTCTATTCATTTACGTCAATACCATGGCTATGGTTTAACTATTATTTAAAATAATAACAATATAATATTATTTTTCGGTATAACTAAACATTGTGCAGAACGTAAGATTTCAAAGAAACCCATTGTTACGTGTCGTGTATGCCATCGAACATCGAATTCATTTTAAAGTAAAATTAATATTTAATTCACATATATTAATTAATATGAAAATTTCATATTCTTTATTTACCTGGGATGTTACAATATATCATTTTTAGGATCCATGTATAATGTAAATGAAAAATAAATCACATCACTTCATGGAGGAGGTAGTCCACACTCATGCATGAGCGATGTTATAATTTTACAAAATCTTAGAATTAATGAAGATAGATGTCATATTATGATTAAATAAGTATAATTACATCATAAATATCATATATAATATTCAAACTCATAATAATAACAATCTAGGAAATATCGTTTTGGAAAATGAATTGTATCACAATGTGGAGGCCGTAAGCCATATATATGCATGAGTTATACTTTCACTTAAAATTTTATAGGAAAGTTAGTGGATAATGGTTAATTAATTATCATAATTACATTTAATTATATTTAGGATTCTTAAGTTATTATTTTATGATGAATAAAAAAGATTTATAGGAGATAAAGAAAGATTAAAATGAATGTGGTCAGTTAATGATATTACCTCTTCTTCAAAATAATGACTTTAGATATCCACCTAATTATCCAATGTTTAGACATTTGGGAAGGCTAAAAGCTCTATAATATGGGAAAAAAAATTTTCAGGGTATTTTTTTCTAGAATGGTCAATCTAAATGGACAAAAGATTTGTAAATATTTGAAGGAGGATGTTCCCTTTATAATTAAGATGAGAGGCACTTTTCAAATTTCATAAAATATTTTATTATAATAAAGACATTCATTAGAAAAAATTCCTCCAAACAGATAGGGATTTAAATAAAATAGTGTAAAAGACTATAATACCATCATATAATAAAATTTGGACATGTTTTGTTTCAATTTAAAACCATATCTTGTTTATTAACTACTTGGTTAACAAATTTTAACCATTATAGTGGTAATAAAATTTTCAGACTAAAAGTGTTATAATATTACATATAAGGTGAAACCTGGATCATAAATTGACATGGAATGACATATTTAACCGTATATTATCATCCATTTTTCCATCAATATTTTTATGATTTATTAATAATTTAATAATATAATATTTTCAAAAAAATTATTCATCTACATTTTGACATTAATCATTTAATTTGACTTAATGGACATAAAGTCAAATATGTAATTTGAATATGATAACTAATAATAATAATATATAACATTAATCTAAAAAATCTGGCACTAATTAACTCATTCATATTATACCAAATTTAGTATTTATAATTTCATTTAATGTATTTTTCAAATAATTCAATAAATACTATTTTTAGAGTTATGTATGAATTCAAGGTAATTATTTAGAAAAAAAATGAAAATAACTTATGATAATTATAATAAATTTATTATCCTCAATATAGACATTTGTATTTATTCATAACTTATTTTTCTCATAAACTGGACACATAATAGATATTTAAAACTAAGACAGTGACATTCTATAACTTTCATTGACATTAATAGTATAGTTTCCTCTATAGAAAAGTTCACATTAAAAAAATAAAATTATAGAAAAAATTTATTAGTTTTGAATTTCATGCATCCAATAAGAAATATTATGAAACATTATGGCCTTATAACATAATTATATCCTATATTATCCCAATTTACCCTTTACCAATGTGATACATTTTCCCACAGTCACTATTTATATTGACCAAAAGTAAAAGAATCCTATTAACAAAATTTGATCCCCTTAATTACAAATATTGAATCCATTTTTAGAAATTTAAAACACATATTTTTCATAATTTCACTTTAAATTAAATAAAAAACATGGTGAAGAATACTGTTTTAGAAAATTACCTCGATGTATAAAATGTTTTTATACAAAATTTGAGTATAAAATACATTTAAAACCCAATATTTATATTATTTTAAATAACTATAAAGTAATTATATTATAAAACTAGAAAAAAATTTAATTATACTTTATAATTACTTTAAATTAATATATATTTTTAAAATAAAATTATTTTTTACTATTCATTGAAAAATAAAACATTTCAAAAATGATATTAAATCATTATGATAAGTTTTTTTTTGATATTTTAATTTATAAAAATAAAAATAAAATTATAAAATAAATTTTCAATAGTTACTGAAATTAATTAATATATTTTTTCACAAACAGTAATAGAAATCATTTTTTAAGTAGACATATATTTCTGGCATAAAATGACTTTTTTGAAAATTGAGTTCTTATTTATGAATAAACAATAAATATATTTTTATTTATTAGGACCTTTATATATATATCTTAAATTATTTTATTAATTTCATACCCAACAATCTAATGGCTAGATGAGAACTATTGTTATAAAGAATAATAATTTAATAGTGTGTCATGGTTCATTTAAACTCAATGTTTTGTGTAATACAACATATAAAAAAATATTTAATGATAAATATATTCTAAAATATTAGGGTTTCACATTATCCCTGGCATAAATAAATTGAACCCTCTTAATTTTCCTTGGTATTAAAAGGTTTAATATTTAAAATTTCTATTATTAAATTCCCCATCATACAAAATAATATTAAGTATTACCATAAAAATTGAATGTTGGAAACATAAATGTTACAAGAAATAACATAAAATAGAGTTCCAAAATATGGATAAAATTACTAAAAAATTAAAATATGGATCTGGAAGAGAAAAATTACTCCCATGTACTAACATGGTCTTAATAAATTTAAACACAAAAATAAAACTTAAATATGTGATCAGTTAAAGTAAAATTGATATGTTGGAATGTAAAGTAAACAATTTTTTTTTTCAATTTCATTTTCGTAAATTGGAGGGATTATTTTACTATCTTGAAAATTCAATTGATAAAATAAACATACATTATTTTTTTCCATTTCATAAGAAAAATTTTATCCATTGGTTTTTCTTTCATCAATTTACACTTCATATCTTACTCTATAAGATGGATATTTAGGATGATTTTTTCACCAATGATGAATTTTAACCAGTAATAAGATATTTATTTCATTTATTTGGTTTATAAATATTTAAGAAAATAAAAATTCTTAGAAAATATTATCGAATATAGAAGAAAATAGTACATTAATATCTAAAAACTCATCCAATCTTAAACATAAACAATTCCATAAACACTTATCATTAAAATCCTTCAAAAATACATCTTCCCACAATTTAATCCCAAATTTTGGAATGATTTTACCATATATTATTCTATTTTAAACATAATTATTATCTTTAAATACTTTTTAATCACTCACAATCAGTCATTACAAAATATATATTTTCTAAAAACTTCTAAAAATGAAGTAAAAAAAATAATGTATGAATCCAAAATATAATTCACCTTTTCTTCAATAAAATACCACCTATCTTATACATTAATATATCCATCGAAAAACTGGGTTCATACTTGAAAAAATAGATAAACATAATATGATTTTTAATGTTTAATGGGATTTCATTATTCTAGAATCTATATAGAGAGAGGTAATCACTGATCAGAATCACATAAAATTTCACTAATGTATGAATAATAATATTTTCATAGTAAGAATTTAGAAAAACGTCAACATAAAATACCTAACCCTAGAGTAGAGAACAATTTTCCCTAATTTTCATGATTTACATCAACTTCTGTTCTCTCATAGATATTACCTTTTTCAATGATCTTATGTGGTTGTTGAATATTATTATGAAAAACTATCGAATTATTTCCTTGGTTGGCATACTGTACATATTTATTACATTTGAAGCATTTCATTCTGGATGGTACATTAGTTGGTGTCTTTTTTCCATCCACATAATTATCAATAATCTTCATCCCCTTTTTAAATTCATGGAATTTATGACCCACCCTCCCACATTTAATGCACCTCCTAATGCCATTAAATCAATTCCATTTATGTTTATTTAAACATTTATTTAATGTAGATGGATGAAATTTATTTCCAACTTGTGATTTATTCAAATTTTCATGAGGATTAAACTTCATTTTCTTATCAAAACCATGGGAATGATGGGAATCTCCATTTTTCATTTTAACATGAGGTACACATAAAAAAATTTCATTATAACTAGTGAAGTATCTTATATATAATTCCTTTCATGGATATGGTTTTATTATAGTAAATAATTGATCAATTTTTTTAGGGATGACAATTAAACCTGATGAATTCCATGATAGTCATGTAAAATTTCTTGTTTTGGTACCAATGGACTCATCATCCTTTTACTTCATCTCAAAGAATTTATTATTGATCATTGTATGATGAATTCGAGGAAAGTGGGTATTGAAATATAACCTTGAATTTTTATCCCAATCCATGGAGTCAATTTCCATATGTGTCCTCATATTATTTATTATATTCCACCATTGATATGCATCATCATCCAAATGATCGGCAACCAAAATGAATTATATAATCTATGAACACTAGAAAATAGAAAATATCTTTTTATTTAAATTGATCTATTTATCAATGACTAATGGATCAAAAGAATATATAAAATAAGATGGGTTTTTCTTCATGAAGGATTCAAAAATATTATTATCCCTCCATTGATTATTTTCAAACTCATCATGATTCATATCCTAAGAATTATGTGTGAGCCTTGCAAAATTATTTGTCATTCCATCTCCCCTAAAATTTGGTTTCTTAGGTAGACAATCATAGAATTGATCATCACATTCAACATTAACAAGATTCATTTTTCTTCTATACATTTAAAAAATAAGAAATCATAATTATAGAAATAGTTATCATAGTGGAAAACCCAAAAATTATGAAACATTATGTATAGATTGTCTAAATTGTGACCCCATATGTTTAACTTAGATCATTAATGATCATTACCAAAACATTCTGATTTTTTCCTATACATATACATATCCATAGGGTTTTCATAAAAATTTATATCCCTAAATCTAAATAATTACTAAAACCTAATTTGATACAAATTATAACAACCTTATCGTATCATATATAAATAATACATCTTTTTGTATTAATTTTTATATATAGGCATTTTGATCCATGTAAAAATTGTAATGGTATATTGTGTTTGGATAATATATATAAAATATTCTTATTTCATTAATGATCTTCAATATATCCCTTAATGATATTCTCAAATAAAACTCTTTATAGGCATAATCTACTTATAACATTTTTCATAACCTGGGGAAATGAAACATTATAAAGGTTGAGCTCAGATTAGTATGGGTTTTCATGGGAGGTATCAATTGATGTATATAATAATGAATATGAAAATCATAAGTGTGTTATATCTTGAACATGAAAAAAAAATTACATACACAATATTAAAAACATCCTAAACATGAGTTATGGTATAAAATTTTATCTTATAAAAAAATTAATCATATGAAAGATATATCATCATAGCACAATACTAAACAATAAGTTCATATAATAAAATTTTCTGAAACCACCATAAGTAAAGAAAAAAAATTCATATTTAATGGATTAATACCAATATAATTGAACTAGGCATCAATATCAGTTTCCAATAGTGGATCAAATGCATCAACATGTTTCCCATAATAGATCATGAACTTTGACTTGTTTCTCCTAATGGATAATGTAATTTGACTTGTGTCACAAAATAAACTCATGATAAATAATAAAATTCCAAATAAATTGAAGGGATATATAGGTCACACCTATCACATAACAAAAATAAAACATATGTGTTCCACAACATAATAAAACATCTATCATATCATCATATCACAACCCTTGAATAGAAAACTGATTTCATATTTCATCAAGCACAAGAAATAAAAATGGGTTTCATGAGCATATCATCATCATAAACATAAACCATATTGAGAAATAGTAGTGATAGTTTTATTGAATCATATCTTTAATAATATATAAGAAAAAAATAATGGGTTTTAATGAAAAAAATAAATACAATTAAAATCTATTAAAAACATTCATAATGAAAATAATAGTTTCATTTGAAAATAAATTTTAAAAAACTAAAAATCTTTAAAATTTTATGCAAAATAAGTTATTTTAAAATATTAAAGGAAGATTTTGATAGAATCATTTATTTCTATAGAGGGAAAAAAGATAGGCAATTCCATTCATTCTGAATGAGTAAAAATAACATATTCCTCCCATGTTTTGGAATAAATTACTTCATTTAGAAGTTGATAAGAAGAATCATTGTAAATAATTTTTAAAAAGTTAAAATGGTTAAAAATATTTAAAAATCACAGTTCATATTAAAACCAATATTCAGAATATTTTTATAATATATATATATATGAAAATAATTTTTTTACTGAATAGAGAAAAAATATTTTTTTTTAAAACACTATTTTGATCTCTTAAATAATTAAATTTAGGAAAATAAGAAAAAATGTATTTTCTAATGTAATAATCAGTGGAAAATAAAATGAAAAGGATTCAATATATAAGGATAATGAAATTTCCCCATGTAAACTCTTGTGTAAACAATATTGATTAAAAAAGGATTGAAACAGCCATCCATTACCTCAAATCTTATATTTTTTCATTTGCACTCAAACCCTAAATATATAAATATTAATTTTTTATAAATTTATTCCATAAAAATATTAATATCTATAATACCATTTATGATTTTTTAACATATTATAACCCATTTATTAATAAATTGTTATTAAAATCACTATTCTGAGTGGAAACTGCATTATTTTCCATGTATGTTTTTGATAAGTAGTCATTGTCCTTATTCATTAATCATGGTTCCATTATTTCCAGAATTATAATCATGGTATAAAAAAATATTGTTTCATTATATACATATTTATAACCATTTATAATATATATATTGATAAATGAAATACAACATTCATTGAGATGGTAGGTCATATGTACACATGAATTTTGTTTTCATTTTTCGATGGTTGTAAAGAGAAAAAAGTAGGTTATAATTAAAAATTAAAGGAAAATTATTATATGATATATATCTTAAAAATTAAGTAAATATATACTTATTAAAATTAAATTATAAAGGATTCTTAAAATATATGACATCACTTCATGGATGTGGTAGTCCACACATTTTCATGGCCGACATTATCATTCTCTAATAGTTTACAATGTAAGATAATATATGTGATATTATGATTCCATATGTCTAATTATTTTATAAATATCATATATAAACGTTAAACCAATCAAAATAACCATCTTTGCGATATGTTGAAGGAAAATGAATTGTATAACTATGTGGAGATAGTAGGTCCTATCTTCACACTAGGGAAACTTTGACTTCCCATTCGATTGGAAATAGAGTGTATAATGGGGAATTTAAAATTATAACAAAATTTAAGTAACTTTGGGATAATTATGATTATGTACTAGTATTTTTATACATTGATATTAAATTATTTTTTTATGAATATTCATTACATTACCAAAACATACGCCCTAGGACCATAATAGTTTTTTTTCGATTTAGAAACATGGAACACAATATTATAGTATTGTGAAAAATATTCAATATTTCCCAAAATGATCCTCCCCTTTATTATTATTACATGAAACTTTTATTCATGACCTTAGTAGAGGAAACCTAATAAATGAAGTTCTCATATTCGCAACAAGGGTAAATAAAGGAGATAGTTAAACATAACATTAACATAAGGGTTTCAGAACCTGATAATAAAATTTCAAAACCATATACTATATATCAAAGAACATAATAATTAGTTATGAATAATTTTTAGCTATACATAAGATATTATTAATAAGTTAATGAAATAACATGATCCATAAGAGACCGTGACATGAAATATGTAGAATAAATATAATCATAGAAATCATATTTCACGGTTATACACCAGGACTTTAATAATACATTAGGCTCTGGGTAACCACCCACGTACCTACATTGGTAATTGACTAGCCACCCATTTTCCTCCTATTTGGACTTTATTAAAACACCCATATAACCTCCTTTTTGTTCTTGGGATGACCACCCATTTATCCTTCTCTTATGGATTGGTATGACCACCCATTTACCCTCCACTTTAGGCATGGGTTGACCACCCATGTACCCTCCACTTTGGGATTGGGATAAACATTCTTGTACCCCCCATATTTGGTCTGGAAAAAAAATCTATGTAACCCCATAAATAGGCTTGGTATAAACACTCATGTACCCTTATAATCTCATATTTCATTTATTATTACACAATTAGTTGAATCTTTAACAAGGTACACCCACCATGCAAGCTATAACAGGCTCACTAGACACTATTTGTGTCGCCCCATCATATATGTTGTTTGCAAGTCTCACAACTTGAATAAAGTACATAAAGATTACATATTATCATAAAAACTCATAAAATGATTACTATTCTTCAAAAACATGATTAAACCATATAAAATACAATATTTTTATTTCAATTTCTTTAGAACATGAATGACCCTTGGAAAAGAAACTAGTTCTATAAACATCAGGCAATCAATACATAATCCATTACAAGATAAAATATGAACGGTATCCTTGGATTATATCACCAAAAGTCATAGGTATCACAAAAATATGCCATCATATATGGAAAATAATTTCTAAAGGATAATTTATAACATACCTTTAGGAAAATATAATTTACTCTTTGAAAAATTATTTTTAAAATATAAAAACTTTGAAGTCATTTTCTTTGAAAATAAAATTGAATTTTTATAAAGGAATAATTTAAAATCAATTAAAAGAATTAATAAATTTATAAAATAATTTTTCTCTAAAATTTTATTATGATATCATTTAAAAACATTTTTATAAAACATGGTTATGGGAGAAAATAAATTTCCGACCAAAGATAGAAATAATGTCTTATTTTTAAGAAAAGATTTTTTCAATTATATTAAGTTTAAAAGAGTTAAAAAAATGTAAAAATTACTTGATAACATCATGAATATCCATTAGAGAAGTAAATTCATGTTAATAGGAAGATACATATATTTCAACAATGGATAGTTATTCATAATCAATCAAGATAATTGATGAGATTATAACAAAAAATATTTACCAAATTGGTAACATTAAATCATAATCCCCATGAATGAATAAAAAAATGGAATAAAAAATATCATGAGGATAAATTAATTCTTCATACTACATGTCAAATGGATTGTATATAAACCTAGTGAAATAACATATGTGCATAAAATAACACATGTCTCCATGAAGAAAAAATGAGTCAAAAATCCCTTACTAATTTGTTAACTTTTTAACCATAAACCAGAAGATAGATAAATACATGAATGGATAGATAAAACCAAATTGTTTTTAGGAGATTGATTTTAAAATAAATTCATGGGACGTATATACATAACATAAAATAAATTGGTGTTGAATATTTCCTGTGTCTCATATAAGTAAAATGTAAGAAGTAAATCACTTGTCTTAAGTCTTGATATCCTTATTACATGTTCATCCCTCATATGAATGGGATATATCATTTTATTTTTAACCAAATTAATTCCATGTTTTGTTTTCTACCAAATTTATGTTATCTAGGATGATATAAGGGAATTTGGGAATTAATTTTTAAAGGTATGTTCAAGCTAAATGGCTTGAGAGGTTTGATTAAGCTGGGAGATGGGGTGGACTCTAATAAGTGTGGGAGAGGACACATAATGATTTTTTTTAAAATAATTTAGATTTATTCATGTTTTTACTTAAAATATGATTAAATAATTCAATAAATTTGACCGATGAGGGGGTAAAGTCGAAAAATTCCCAACAAATGAGTGTTAGAAAAGTATCTATGTAACAACCTGAACTAATATAAATAAAATCCCCTTATGATTTAATGTTTTATTATATAATATGGTTATATAAAACAAATGAAATTACTTTTATATATATTTTGATTCAAAATACCATTATAATTCTTTACCTTTGTTAGTATATTCATTAAATAATGATCACTTGATTAGTATAAATATAGGGCTTTAACGAATCTAATTGACATAGACAAAGAAAGTTATGGACTCATCCAGTAGGATTTTACCCAATGAATCCAATTTATCAGAGAATCTATGGGAGATATAATCACTGGTATTTTCCCTTAACCAAGATCAACTTAGATCCAATAACTTAAGCATGAGAGAAACCATTTTCTAGAGAAAATCAATCTCATCGAGATCACAACCCAAACCATGTTTGCTGAATAACCCTATAAAAGTATCCTCGTTGTGCACCTCAGTATTAGGGTTTTATCTAGTTTATTAAAAGGATATATATCAACACATATATAAAATAAATATGTCTATTTCATATAAAAATGAATATATTTTCATCTTTATTGTTACTTTATAAATGATATTAATTTTAATTCAATTTATACACAAATTGTATTTTCACGTAATATTCAAATTCAATTAAGGTATTTATTTTGTTGAATTAATTTATTTTTGAAATAAATATTATTTTAAAAATATTTATTATTAAATAATTTTTATTAATTATAAATTGTCATATAATGTTTATTACTTTTATAAGGGTTTAAAAACTATTATTGTAAAAAAAACCATCATTTTTCCATAAATGTAAAATTTTATTTTAAAAGTAAAAATTCACATATTTAGAAAATTATTTAGATAAAATTAATATTATTTTTTAAACTAGAATTTATAAATTATCCAATGGTGAATTTTTCCTAATTTTCAGATACAGTCAAATTTTCGGATAAAAATTAAATACCGTATAATTAGACGGTGGGTTTTATGACATCATAATGACCCAAAAATTATTTAATAAATATTATAATGGGTATCCTTAGAAAAATATATTTTCCCCTTAAGATAATGTTATTTTAATTTATTTTATTAATTTTATTAATACTATGAATCATCTAAAATATATAATATATTTTTTGATTTTAAATTCATTTCTTTAAAATAGTGACTCACCTCCACATAAGAAACGGTAATATTTTAATATTTTTGGACCTTTTCCTAATAAAATAATTAAACCTCCCACCCAAATTTGTAAAAAACCACGGGAAAATTCATGTGAAGGTTTTTGGTTTAGAATATTATATTATATAGAGTCTAAAACCTATGTTTGTGAAATATTAAAGAATTCCTATATCATTACCTATATGAACCCACCCAAGCTCCCACTTATCTTCACTAAAAAACCTTTTATAACATCCTTACACTTTAATCCCATCTCTATAATCCTCCCAAGGTTCCCCAAACTATAAATAATCCCTTTTTCAAGCTTTTGTACCCACACACTCAAGTAAGGGTTCTTTCATTTTTCATCTTTATCCGTGTTTCATTATCTAGTTATTCCCTTTTTAATTTCAATTACTAAGGATGGGTTATGTTTTTTAACCTCCCCCATAATTCCCTTATTTTTTATAAATTATGAGAGACACATTTATCTCTCATTAACCCCTCCCATGTATACCGGTTACCATGCTGAAATTTCATAAGCATCATTTCTTTTCTCCTTTTATTCAAGCCTATTTATTATCATATGAATTTTATTCTAATTGTAATTTTTTTGACATGTCCTACCATGTCCCTATAACTTTTTAATTTATGTAAAAATTATGAGATACCCATTTCTCTATCATCAAAAAATTTTATGATTTTTAAGGGATATTGTTATGATGATGAATTTTCACCATGATTTTCCAGGCCAAACCATTTATGTAGTGAATATCATATTCATTTAATATCATGGTTGTTCACTTTTATAAATATATACATTTTTATTAGGTACATACATGTATTTATTCTATAGTCCTTGATCATGGAATAAATTATAATGATGAATGAATCCACGATTTATGTTATATGTGGCACACTTAAGCATGATAATAAAATGAAAGTGGCAGGTGTGCCCAGAATTATATAGCACTCCAATTCATTGGATAATGTTTATTATCATGATACGTCATGTCGGGACATGGGTATACCTTATTAATTTATGGTACTTTGTACAATATCAAGTCTTTTTAGTTTATCCTTGACCTCTATTTATGATATAGTGTTTTAAGTTGTTTCTACATTTACCATGTTATGATTATCATGCTATATCATTCCTTAATATTCGTGTTTCTTTATGCCTCATTGATATTTATTTTCTACAGTTTATTATTATATTCATGTTATTCCATGTTAATTAAATTACTAGGATTTATCTATCACCCATTTCTTATGTATTTTCCTAGGTTATCCAATGTAGTTTTAAGCTCAAGCTTGTTAAAGAAGTTTTTAACAAAGATGTTGTAATTCATATTTACAGTTTTAATGAAATGTACCTAATTACCAAAGACACTAGAATTATAGATATTTTGGGTTATATTAAGTTTAATTTTATGTAATTAAATCATTTAATAATTTATATTAAAGATAAGGGTTGTTATATTCTATGTCATTTGCCCAACGAGGTTAAAGATTAGTCACTTGGTAAACTCATTTTTCTCTTAATCGATGAGATAAATTATAACTTTTTTAAAAAATTATTTTATTAAAGAATCACATTCTCTATAATATAAAATATAAATTATTTTAATTCAAATAGGGAATCCATTTTTTGAAATTTAATTCACATAAGTGGTAGAAATTATTTTTAAATTAATCATACTGACGTGAAGAAAAGCGTGTATTTAAAGTAAAAATGTTTAATGTTTTAAAAGGTTATTATATCCAATTTAAATATGAAATTGACTCAAATGACCTATCTTTAATTAATATATGTTTAATTTTAATTATTATACTTTAAAACAAATTTAAAATAAAATTTTACTATATAAATAATTTGAAAAAAGGACGTTCTCTATTAAAATTCAGTATCTTAACTATTCATAAAAAAATGAATCCTTTTAGAAAAATCATAAAAAATTACACAAATATAATTTTGTTTTTTTTCTTTATAGAATGGATTTTATCTTACTAGATAAAATTTATAAAATTTTCATTTTATATTTAAAATAAGATCACCATTAAATACTAGTAAAACTGCCTTTTATAACAATAAAATATTTTATGCCTAAAATTTGATTTATCCTAATATCTTTTCTTGAAAACACAAAAAGTTTTTTAATATATAATATATAATATATATTTTTGTTTATTTAATTATATATTAATAAAATAATTAATATAAAGGTTTTTTAAATTATTTTGATAAAACATGTTTGTGCATATAAGTGCAGTTCTTCAAAAAATGAATTTATTTATTTTAAAATAGTTATTTATTTCATTTATAATTAATTGGTTACCAAATAATTATGATAGTAAACATGCATAAAAATATTTTAATAATTTTTTTAATCCTATTAATACTCACTTTTCCAATGTCTAAGTGATAACTATAGGAATATTTTAATAATATGCCAGGTTCTATTTAATTTTTTTTCGTGTGTAAGAAAGCTAGGAATCGTGTTGTGTGGAACACAATCTAAACATAATATTACATATAGAACAAGCTGAAATCATTTTTTTGAACCAAAATATAACTTAGTGTTGTTTGTAACACAATATTAGCATGAAGTTGCATACAATGAAATCCATAAAAGAATTTTAATTTATTAAAAATATAATTCCTAAAAATTTGGGGCTTTACTTTCTACTCCCTATAAAATTAATTTCTCCCTGTGACTTCGGATTGGTCATCAGTTTAATAATACTTTAAATTCACTTTCATATAAATTCAAATCATATTATTGAATACTAAAAAATCCATTAAAAATGTAATGTTTGAAACACAATGGTTACCCAAAGTAAGTCATAACTAGTTTCCACATAGGAGAACAAAAGTGGTAAGTGATGATTATGACACAGGAGAAAAATGTAAATATTTATACATAGTGATAAATATAAATGTTAAAAATAAATTAATTGATCAAAATATAGTTATTGATCATAAAACTATAACCCCAATAATCATGAAAAGTTCATTGATATCATATAAATGATAGTAACATGGAACAATTTTATTTCAAGACCCTCTCCCTAATATTGAATAATTTTCATGAGAAGACATAATTACATGATCTAATTCCTTTTTATAAGCATATTATAACCAAGTGGTTGTGACTTGACAAATTTAGGCTTCATTAATTACTCTAATAAATGACGTTTAATTTAGAGAATTAATGAGTCCTAAGATTTATAAATATAATGATACTTAATTCCATATATAATTAGTTATCATAATTTTTTTTGTTAGAATTGGTTATCGAAATGAATAAATCATGATATAGATAAATAATACATTAATTTAAAAATACACATTTAAATATGAACATTAAGAATTTCATAAATGGTTAACCATTTTTACCCTTATGAAATATGAAAACACAAAACATTTGAATGAATGTCACTAAATTTCTCAAAATACTCTTAACATCAATCGACCATATATCATGATGTAGTTCTGTATTGTCACCTACCCGACTTATGAATAGATTCATCATGTATTCAATTGAGTCATGGTAATAACCAGAATTACTATCAATCCATATTCAATCAAACATTCTCATCCACTCATTACATAGAAAATAGAATCTTGGTTATATTCATTAAATCCAAAAATTTTATAAACTCCATCATTGATTGAATAAATAAAATTTTCCATAAATCATTAATCTATTCCAAGATAATTAGGACAATCCAATTTACATTGTTGTTATCCAACATCAATTTATAAAAAATAAAAATTATTTTCTCAACATCAGGAACATATTAAGGGTTTCATCACCTTAATCAGTTTTTTACATAAACACAACACTATTATATCAATTTTCTAGGCCATCAACATCTTACAACATATTCTTTCGGATCCTTAATTATTTTTCTAAAAAAGTCCTTATATATTTTATAATTATTCAATCCTAATAAAAATACTTCAATCATACCACTTCCTTCTCAAACTATTAAATAGTCTTCATTTTATTATTCTTAATAACTATTTCCTTTAATATGTTATTCATAGTATCTTTATTTTCAACTAAAAAACAAAAAACACATACAACCTTGTTGATTCTCTTCATGTAAATTACCTTAAGTACATTGATTCACATAATATAAAAAAAATTTATACTTGAAACACTGGAGCATAGGTGGTCCATTAGTTGGAATCTTCTTTACCTCTATTTCATTAACTGGACCAATAATCACCTTTCAAAATTCTGGGTATTTATGACCTTACCTTCAACATTTAATGCACCTCTAAGTTCTATTCAAAAATTACATGATTATTCCTTTCCCATTTTAGGTATATAGGAAATTGTATCTTATTTACTCTAAGATATCCATTACCCACACTCCTAGGGAAATCTATCTTTCTATTATTTGGTGAGTTTGAGAGTTGGTTATGGTGCATGTTGTTAATAATGTTCAGTGATAACTGATTGAGCATAATTTCCTTCACGTCAATCATCATCCCACATAGATTATCAATAGTAAATTTTTCATCACATTATATATTCACACAGATCCTTATGGTTCTAACTATTGACTAAAACCAATTATTATAGTGTGATCAATATAGATCAGAGTGGAAAATAACATAATAATGAAAAACTAGTTATATTATTTCTAAATCACAACTCATAATTTTTAATATATAACACCTTATGGTTGTCCTATGTTTTTCAATGTCACCATATATTTAAATCATTCATGATGGTACATAAATAGTTTATTGATTTCCAAAGAATATACCAAGGTAGTGTTAAATAATTTTTTCATAAATGATGTATTTCATGCACTAGTTCCTAGTCATGTCTTGATCGATTTGCTATTTTAGGGGTTGTTACCCCAATATACATCTCTACATAAGACACATCCACTTGTAATAAAAAATGGATGTAATTTCTTGGAAACCACTATCTCAATCTTTCACCTAAATTCCATGACATTTTCATAAACTTGGAATCATCATTAGAAATAACCTTAGAGACACCCCTAGATATATCCTTAGAAATATCCCTAGTTATATTACTAAAATATCCTCTTTATAGTTTCCAAAGGAAAACTAGTACTTTTCTATGATACCAACTATAATGTACGAGTAATTTCATATATGAATATTACATTGTTTCTGATTAATATTCATTACATTACATAAACACAAGCCTGAGGACCATTATAATTTAATTTATTTGGAAACATGGAACATAATATTATAGTTTGGGGAATGATATTACATTTTCCCCAAAAATATCTTCTTATATATTATTCCTAATTAAAACAGTTATTCACAACCTGGGGAAATGAAACCTAATAAAGGGTGACCATAGATGATCAATAAGGGTAAATATTGGAGATACTTAAGTATAACATGAAAATTAGGGAATGAGAGCATGGGAATAAAAATTTAAAACCATATAATGCATATCAATAATCATAATCATCATTCATGGAATAAACACTAATAATATATAATAAAAAAGTCATAAGGGAATAAAAGAACATGATCCATGAGAATATATGACATGGAATTTTTGGAATACAAATAAGCATAGAAAATATTTTGTAATGGATACCCACCAAGATGTTAATAAAATGTTAGTCTTGGGAGACCAACTATGTACATAAATTTGGAATAGGTTAACCTCCCATGTAACCTCCTCTTTGGGATTAGGCTGACCACCCATGTACCCTCCTCTTTGGCCTTCAGGTGACCACCCATATACCCACTCATTTGGGATTGGGAAGACCACCCATGTACCCTACTCTTTGGACATGGGATAAACACCTGTGTACCCTTATCTTTAGGTATGGGATAAACATCCTTGTAATTACATCTCTGTGATTTGGCTAAACACCAGTGTACCCTTATGATCTTATATAGAATTTATAATTTTTGTAAACTAATTGAGATATATTTTGTTCACCCAACCTGTATAAATACTAAATTTATTAATTAAAACAAGAGTTAGAGGACATACATGAGTTTCAATGTTCCTACACCATCTTGAAATTGAATGTCTAAATGATAGATAAGAAATTTATACAACATAATGAAAACAAAAAAGGATTATTCCATATTTTAAAGTATTAATCCTGTCACACTTGAATATTAATAATATATAAATAATATTAAATCTAGTCATTACATCTCAAAAAAGAAATTGAAGTTATAGTTCCTACATCATCAAAGAATTTAACAAAACAACGAACCAAAATATGTCTAATATAATTAAAACATCTGCTCCCATATCAAGGATGCCATAATTGATCAAAATAATTTTTATTTCTAAATATATTCCCATAATATCATAATCAAAAAAAAAAATTCATTCACAAAATATTCAAAACTCATCCTAATGTTCATAAAAAACATACAGAAATATCAACCAAACATGAAAAATCAAATTTCAACCTTAGTTGTCTAAAAACATTGAAAAATCAAATACCTATCACAAAAAAGTTTCATATTCAAGATCCGAACACCTTATTCTTGAATGCTTAATAAAAAATGTAAAAAATTATTATAATAAGAATATAATCATAAAAAAAACTATAGATAACTATAGATTCTACAAAACCATTAAATATTTTTCCCACAAAAAAGTATAAACCCAAAAAAAAAATATTGGATAAAATATAAAATCCTCAAGACATATAAACATCAATCTCAACCTATGAAATCCATCTCAATAGGATAATATAGAAATGAATTATTTTTATTAAATTTATAGGAAATTGAAATTTGTATTTTCATTTATATTCATACACCATCTTAATAAAAATTTTCGCAATAATTTAAACATAAGTCTCTGTAGTAATTTTACCATATTTGTATCAATGGTATACAATTTTATCTTGTTCATATATACATAAATCCAGTTATTACTCAAAATCATCGTCTTCTGGATATGCTTCCCTCACGATAGGATCAACTTCTCATATAGAATTTAAAATTACCCAATGCATTGAATCTCTATCTGGGTGAACCCACCATGTATGCTATAATGGTCTCACTTGGTGCAATCTATGTTTCTCCTTAATTTACATTGTATCTAAGAACCCAAACATGAATAATGTAAAAATAACTTTAATATCATCATAAAGAAATTTATTTAATAAACTGATTAACCCATGGATAAGAAATTGGTTTCATAAAAATTACTTTGGGACACGATTAACTCAGGGAAATGAAATAGGTTCCATAAACACTATTTTCTCAAGATAAAACCATTCTGAGAAAGAATATAAATGCTATCATTGGATCATGTCAATCATAAGGAATAGGTAACTCCAAAATATGTCATATTCGATGGAATATAATATTTAAAGTATTAATTATAACATTACTTGATGAAAAAATACATTCTAATTTAAAAAATTATTTTTAAAATATAAAAAGTTTTGAGCTTTTTTTCTCTAAAAATAACACTAAAAAATTATAATTAATGTCTTGAAAATAGTTTATAAGGATTTAAACATTTTGAAAATAATTTTCATTGAAAATAACCCAAATATATTATTAAAAAGTTTTTTTAAAACAATTTTAGAGAATATTGTTTTGTGAGAAAATATATTTCTGAATGAAGAGAGAAATAATATCGAATTTTCCTTAAAAGGTTTTCTTTTTCATCATAAGTACCAATGAGAGGGAAAATAGTACCATTACTTAAAGATATCATGTATGACCATATAAAAAGAAAATACATGAGAATTATTAATAGGTAGATTATGATATTTCAACATTGGATACTTAAATATAAACTATTCTAATAATTGATGATATTATAACATAAAATAATTACCACATTGATACAATTAAATGATAAGCCCCATGAAAGAATAACATAAAATGGAATATAAAATATGTGGAGAATAACTAAATTTATGGTATTACATGTAAAAGGGGATTCATATATACCTTTTCAAAGATCATAGGTCCATCACATAATATACATGTCAAAGATGGAAAATTGAGGCAAAAATCTCATACTGATTTGTTAACTTTAAAACTGTAGACCCCATGAAAGGGAGATCCTTAAATGGATATTTAAATCCCATCAGTTTTTAAGAGAATGATCATAAGATACATTCATGGGAATTATATACATCACATAAATGAAATATTTGGAGATTATTTTCTCTTTCTCATATAAGAAAAATGTGGGACGAAAATCCCTTACAATAAGTCTTGACTTCCTTCATACATGTTCAAACCTCCTCTTCTTCAGGTATCTGCTTTTAGTGTGCACTAAAAGAATTTTTTATTCATTTTTCTACCTATGGAAAGGATTATAGGACTATATAATGTAATTTTTGAAGTTATATTATTTGAGGTTGGTGAAGAATATTTTTTGAGAGGTGGAAAGAAGTGGGGTGAGTGGGTGGCCTTTTATATGTGGGTAGAGGAAAGACTTGATATATTTTAAAATAAGTTAGGTATACCCACCTTATTAAATAAAAAAGGATTAAATAACACACCAAATTTGATATATGAATGAATAAGGTCTAAATATGTCCATCCAATTTGTTTTGGACATATTTTAATGTCAATATCCCCATAAAATTGTTGTTTATTCCCACGACGAACTCTTTTTTCTCTTAATTGTGTTGATTATTTTTAACTTCTGTTCGAAATTTATTTTGGTAAAAAATAAATTTTACATAATTATATATTATAAATTATACTGATTAAAAATAAGGAATATATTTTTTGAAATTCAATTCATAAAATTGGAAGAAATTAATTTAAAATTAATCTCACAAACACGATGAGAAAACATATATCTAAAGTAAAAAAATTTCGAATATTTAAAATGTATTTATATCTAATTTCAATAGGAAGTTGATTCAAATGGAATTAATTTTATTATTATATGTATAATTAAACAAAATATACTTTTAAAACAATTTATAATATAATTTATGTGTATAAACTATTTGAATAACAACATTATTTAATTAAAATTTAGTATTTTCACAATTCATCAAAAAGTTAATATTTTCATAACAATCCCTAAAAATCCACCCTAAGATAATATTAAAATTATGATTTTAAAATTTAAGTTTATTTTGTCAAATATAATTTATAAAAGTTTAAAAAATTATTTTTTAAATAAGTTTTCCATTAAAATGTGGTAAAACAACCTTTTAGAATAATATAACTTTTTATGCATGAAATTGAATTTATCATTCTATCTTATATATAAAAAACATAAGATTAGTGTTAAATAATTGATTCAGTATATAATATATATATATTATTAAAATCATTCATAAAAATTTGTTTGTTTATTTTATTGAGATTAAACATGGTTATGCATAGAAAAATAGTTTTTTTAGAAAAGGAATTTATTTATATTCAAGTTGTTCCTACAATAATTTATATTTAATTAGTTTAAAAAGAATTAATTTTATAAACATGCATAAAAATATTTTTATAAATTAGTTAATCCTTTTCATACTTGAGATTCCAACTCATATGTGATAACTTTAATAATATTTTAATAATATGTAATGTTCTGTATAATATCTGGGTTGTGTGTAATGAAAGATAAGATTGGTATTTCATTCAATAGAATATAATAATTTTAATTCATATAACACAATACAATATAAGTGTTGTGTTTACCATAATCCAAATCACTATTGCATGTAACATAAGCTTAATTTGGTGTAGTGTGTAATGCAATAAATCAATGATTTTTAATTTATTCGGAAAATAATAATTCATAAAAATACGATGTGTTAGAATGAGTATATTATTCTATGATAAATAACATGGATTTATTGGAGGTAAGGAAGGAGTAGAAAGAAAGTGACTAGTTAAGATGATTCACTCTACTTTAAATAAACTACATTGGATATCCTCTTAATGATTCTAGGGTAAGTAATTTGGGAAAACCATAACCTCTAAAATGATTTTATAGATTATTAGAAGTTAATTTGGTAGTGGTTAATCGAGCTATATGGATCAATGTGGTGTAATGAAATGAGGGAGGAGGTTCCCTTTAATAACTGAGGTGATGGGAACATTTGGTGTTTCATTAAAGATTAAATTATAATGAAGTCATACATTAGAGAAAATTCTTAAAAATGAAAATTATTTGAATATAATATAGGATAGGGTTGTAATACCATCATAAAATAAAAATTGGGTAGGATTTTATGTTATTTTAATACTTATCCTTTTTATTATGTTCTTGGTCAACCAAATTTAAACTTAACTATAGAAACTCCTTTTTCAAAATTAAAGTATTATAATTTTACATATATGGTATAAATTTCCTCATAAATGGTCATGTTAAGAAATTTATGACCATATCTTATCCTCCAATTCCCCTTTCAATATTTTTATTATTTTTAAATTATTAAATAATATATTATTTTAATAAAATATTATTAATGACCATTTTGACATTATTCTTTTAATTTGAATTGTAACACATAAAGAAAAAAGAGGAATTTTGAATATAATCCTTAACTAAACTAATAATATGTAATATTAATATAAAAATTAATTTAAAAAATTAAAAAATTATATTTTATCACTTTTATATTTTTAATATCATTTATTTAATTTTTTAATTAATTGAATAAATATTGTTTCGATATTGTTTAATAATTTAAGTTAATAAATTTGAAAATTAAAATTATTAATAAAATACCATAATAGAAATAAGTTAATTATTATCAAGAAAGAAATTTTTATTTGTTAAAAACATAATTTTGTTCTTATGTGGTCACAAAATTTATATTTCAATCTACAAGAATCACCTTTTGTATCTTTCATTGATTTAAATAATATTTCTCCTATTTTAAAGGAAAAGTGTTTATTAAAAAAAACTAATTCTAACCTAAGCTGGAAATAGTAGAATTTCATTAATCTAATAACAATTATGATAAAAAAAATTGACTGTATCACTTAATTTTATCTAATACTAACCTAATATAGCCTTTTCTAAGATGATAAATTTTACTGTTATTACTAGTAATGTTGAAGAAAATAAAGGGAAAAAATGTAAATAATTTAAAACTCATAAATAAAAATATGTAATATATTTTTTTATTTTTCAAAATATATAATTAATAGAATTTATTTTACAATTAAATCAACATAATATGATATAAAATATTTTTTCAGAAAAATGATGATGTTATTTAAGAAGAATTTTATAGTAAATTAGAGTATAAAATTAATTTACCGTATTTGGGTTATTTTAAATAATAATAGACTAATTATATTTTAAAACTAATCCAAAATATAATTTGAGTTTATAATTTCTTTAATATAAAATATAATTTTCAATAGAAATCACTATTTTCACTATTTATTGAAATATCTAATTTTTCAAAAATATTTAAAAAAGATACCATAAGAAAATAATGATATTATGATTTAAAAATATTAATTTTATCTTATAAAATATATTTTAAATAATTCTAGAAAATAATTATAAATTTTCTCAAAAATATCAAAATACATCATCTTTTAGGTAATCGTGTTTTTTGAGCATAAAATTACTTTCCTAAAAATTGGGTACTTATTTATGAAGCATAAATCAATAATTTTGTATTGATTATGAACTATGTATATAAATTTCATAATTAATTTAATCTTATTAATACCCTCTAATCTAATAGCTTGGTGTTAACAATCACTTTAAAGAATAATATTTTAATAGTATATCGTGATTTTTTAAAACTCGATGTTCCATGTAACAAAAAATATCGATTAAATAAATATATTTAAATAGAAGTATATTATATAATCTTAAGGTGTTATATAAAAATTTCCATTGTAATATAAAATTCATATTTTGGTCATTCTTCACCAGAAAAACAATTGTTGTCTCCACCTAGCTTCGCCACACAATCCAACTCAAGGGAACCCTACTACCCACACCATCATGGGGTAATCATCATCATTCATGGCTATGTTATTTCCAATATAATATCAAACACCCAAATCACTGATACTTTGGAGATATCCACATAATTTTTCTTTCAAATCCATCATTACCTATACCATTGTTGGATAACCTTCTTCACTTCCATGAATATGCCACATCTCCCAAAACCCAAATCCAAATATGAGACTAGAATAAATCATTATAAATAGTAAACACACAATGTTTGATCTACTATGGCATATCCATATAATTTTACAACATTAAATAGATGATGAATATAATGAAAAAATGGAGGAAGGAACATATAATAATGTAATACTTGATCAATGACCATGATCATTCCCTATATTATTCAAAATCTATTGAATAGGGATTATCAAATCAATTAGAATCAATGTGGATAAATAAATATCAAATTTCTAGATATATGAAAGGGAAAATCAACTCTTTTAATACCAAAAAAGTAAAATCCATGAATTAATTTATCAGGAAATAATTTACGTTCATATTAGATTATAAAAGGTGATTAAAACCACAAAAATAAATTCCCTACAATGATTTTGGATGATCATTGATGAAGAATGTTTATGATCTGTTATCGTTGGTGAGATCCAAGAACTCCATTGATGATGATGATCATATTTCACATATGAGATACCATTGAAGACTTATACCATTATTTTTGAAAAAAACCATGTTATTGATTTTTTTTATTTTTTTTATTATGTATACTTTAAGGATCTTTGAGCCTCGAAATCCAATGTTTACTCAGTACCTGGTTTAAAAAATATTTCATTAAATTATTTTGAATTCAAATAAGCAAAACGATTTTATAAATAGAGAAAAAATGTATAACATGATGTTTATATATGTAATCAATAAATAAACTAAACCATTTGGTACTACAAATTTGTGACTATGTAAGATGAAATTTCTTTATCATTAGAATAATGAAAATAATTTGGAAATTTTCATGGGTAATATCTCTTGGTATCATATCCACTATTCAATGATTTTTTCATCATTATATAGAAGAGTTTATGTTTTGGGTGCCTTAGTTTAATTTCATGAAAATTTTATATAGTAAAATACTATATATACACCTGAGAATTTAAATAGTTAAACCGTTGATCATTAATGACATCAATCACATAACATGACACAAATATCATATGATCCCAATATAACTAAAAGTATTTATGTAAATGAACCTAAAACCAATGGAAAGAGATAAAAAACTATGATAAAATCCAAAATATAGAAATAATATTTTATAAAAATATCTCAATAATAACATAAAAACCCTAAGAAAAAAATCACATATCCCTTATACCTTGGAAAACCATCAAAAAGGTGTTTATAACACACTAACCCAAGGTACATAATAATATTTTCAATTTCTTCATTTCATATTTATCATACTTAAATAGTAAGATAAATAAAAACATTACTTTTATATAACATTGAAATTAATCACTTGATATAGACCATGAGATAACTCACAAGTGTCCCAGGTGGGTTATATCTCATGAGCTTAGTTATAACCCCCCCATGTTTGGATGAGTCTAAAAACTAGTAGTGAGGGTATAAGGTGAATCCATGTGGATACTATATAGTCCAATTAGAGTAAACAACGATGGAAATAACCAAACAAAATCCATAAATAAAGATGAGATTATGTTGAGGAAATTAAATATTCATGATATCAAAAATATAATGATGTTATAGAAAAATGAATTAAAATTGATCACATATAAAAAATTAATAAACTAACATAGAAGAGTGACAACTAACCTCAGTCCCCAAATCATCATAATATTTAAACTCAAACCAGGATCAGCTGCTTCATCATCTAATACATGGAATATTACCTACCTATAATTACTATTATGAGGTCTTATCTGAAACCCATGTTTCATGGTATCTAGATACATCTATGAGTAAAAATTAGTAGGACACCACCAAAGTAGTCCATAACATAACCAATAATTCAATTCATGAGAAATTTGACATGTTAAATATAACAAATATAATATATGGGTATATAAAAAAACCAATTTCAATCTATAGGTTCTAAGATAATAATAGGATTGGGTCATATATTATTTTTCCATTTCCCCTATGTCTATGGGAATTATGTAATATCACTTGGGGTGAACTAAATAGTACGCTGGAACATCCTTAGAGAATACCCTAGTGTGACTTTGTTCTGAAATAGACCTAGTACTCGAATATCATATATATAGTGACCAATTTCGGATATTCATGTGAAAAATATTGCCAACTTAAGTATGACCACATCTAATACATAAACCATATAGAAATTAATTTACCTCAGTGAATCATAGATCACCACATAAGAATATATGAAACATACAATTAAGTGTATCTTTTCTCATCCCACATACTTATAAGAAACATACACCCCTGGGAAACTCATATCACTATTGAATCACATAAAAGACAAAAAATGAATGAAAACATAGTCTAAACAAAAACCATATAAGAACCATACACTTAGAGGAATATTAGAATACCCAAGAACTATATAATATACACCCATTGGGTCATACCCCACCCTAGAATTATATCTTTCCTCTATTTCTAAGGGGATACATACCACTGCTAGAACCTAAACCAAAATTCACATGACATATTTACATATAACCAGGGACACATTCCACCCCAAAACTACATATCATACCACATGATTTGAGATATTTTTTGAACCTATCTCACTTTTTCGAGGATGGTGTCTCAAGCCCATAACCCATTACAGTCAATATAGAAATCACATGCTATCAAGGTAAATATTTTTTTTATTTTGTGACACACAAGGTTGATAATTAATGCCTCTATACACAACCCATATAAAATGGTAATTTCAAATTAGGTAAGATTACATAGAACCAACATATACATCAAATTTTTAAATTCTTATATTGGTTCTTATATCACATTCCCAACACTAGGGGAAAATAAAATCCCTCAGAGGGAACCCTATTCTGCTACCTCACCATGAGTGAATCATGGAATCATTATCTTTATCACCACTTCCATGTAAACCTATAACACAGTAGATATAATAAAGTACTTATAGCTTCCCAACTCATCCTTGGTCCATCCTTACACACCAAACCTATCAATATATTCTACTTATGATATACCCCCCCCAAATTACTCACCTATCCATGGGGGAGGAACATTAACCCATCTCTCTATTAAATAATCCTATGAATATAAGGTATCATATTATTATATTATAGCCTATCTTTATTGTAAACATTTTTTTCCATTACTGACACCAACACAAGGGAACTAAAGGAATCAATTTTCTATCCATTGGGTTCAATCCCATCTCACAAATACCCTCTGTGGTCCATGTAGCTAATCCCATATATTTTTTATCAATCTAAAATCCATTAAAGGTTAATGAATAAATATATTTTTTAACATACAATAATTTACCTTGAAACTTTTTTTTAATTTATATCAGTTACAAACAATTAATATACTTTTATAGTTGATCAACATTACAAAAATTGGAAAAATATAAAATTCAACATAAATGAATGAATAAATCATAGTGATATTTTCAAAGTATACTAATGCTGTTCCGAATTATTATATTTACTCAATTCTCATCCACCCATGATTAATATCATCGAAATAATTTCCATCCTCATATATAATCTCGAGCTCCTATCTCAATTAGTATTGAAAAATAAAATAATTATCTAATTTCTATAATTAATTATTTAGATTAACAACGAATATATAAAACATATCTTTTGACCTTATGAAATAAAATTTATAATACAAGGACCAAAGTGGTATGTCCTAATCCTGAGAGGCATGCTGACTCATACCATGCAATAGTCCCAATTACATCACCGGAATCAACTAATAATTAAATTCAATTTTTCAAAAAAGAAGTAAAAAATCCGACCAACAATATAACAGAAATAAAATGTAATGAGTTTTTTGTGATCATACTTTTGGGGTGTCCACTATCATATTTGGAAAAAAATTCCCAAAAATACCTTATTTTACTATACTCCAATAAAAATAATTGAAAAATTCCAAGCTAAAATTTCACCAAAATCACATGATGTACAGTGAGAAATTTAAATATGGAAGGAGGAACATTAATTATGTTGTTTAAAACATCCCAAAGTAATCAACTATAACATCCCAATATTTTAATAATAAAACACTATGTTTGATAGCATACATGATATGACACATCGATCATACACAAAAAACTAAATATTATTTTTTAAATGTCTCCATTTTAACATAGACTTTATAATCGGGAGAATGAATAGGAAAATTAAAATTTAAATATATGGTTTACAAATGTATATATAATGAATTATTTAGAGGCCAATTGTTTATAAATGAATATAAAACCCTTTTGAAAATAAAAGTAAGTATTTTTCTGAAAAACTATTTAATTTTGCATAAGCTGGTTTTATAATATTAAATAAAAAATAAATATATTTGGATTATATTTATGACTACCCTGATCTTTTATTACAAAACTAAAACATGATTTATTACATAAACTTCATTTGATACAACATAGATTATCAATAGGAATAATGTATTTGGGGCTTAGGATCATTACATACAACTTAAAACATGAAATTCAATATCTTTATTGAAAACTTCCTTTACATGACCACTATATTCCCACGTACTTAGAATTTCATGGGATAACCTGAGGACATGCATAAGAAAAGGGTGAGATATAAAGCCCAGTAAGGGAATAATCATGGAATAACATGAGGAATACAATAAATGTTAGAAAACAAGCATATCAATAGACCACAAGCAAAGAATAAACATAAATGAATGATAAATCATGATAATCATAACATGGAAATGTGGCAACAACACTTAACATGGAATTAGCATGAGCCAAGGCTCATTTCACATAGAGCATGAGTAAACCCTCATTGCACATGGATCATGAGTAAACCCTCGATTCAATTGAATTAGAATGAGTAAACACCCATTAAACATGACGTATCATGATACTATACTTTACCCAATGCATTGGAGCGCTATACGGGCACACCCTTCTTAAACATTTCATTTCATGCATAAGTGTGCCACATAGATCATAAAACATTGAATCATTCAACATAATATTTTATTCCACGATAAATGAATGTGGAATAAATACATGAAACTATTTAAAAAATAAGTAAATGTGCATAAAGGTGAATACCCTTTATAGATAAATGGGCATGGTATTCACTACACAATGACTCTGGCTTGGAAAAGCATGGTGCAATTTTGGCAGCATAACGGCGTGACATAAGAACTCATAAAAATGGCTGATGAGAGAGAAATGGGTGTCTAATAATATTTAAATGACATAGATAGTAATGGGTTATATAGATACATATCCCAACAAATGTAATGAAATTTAGATTCATGATACAAAAGAATTTATTGAATGTAAATGAGGAGAGAGAAATTCCTTTTGGAATTTCGACATAGTAACGGGTGTACATGGGAGGAATTTAATGAGAGGTAAAGGGGTCTCCCATCATTAAAACATAAATAGGTAAGTATGGGATAGGTGCGAAACCATACCCCAACATTTATAATTGAAATTAAATGGGCATAACAATTTAAAGAATATTGGACAAAAATGAGAAAGGAAGAAAAACCCTTACTTGGAAGTGTGCTTCCAAATGATTGAGAGAGGCTTGAGAGAGGCTTCTTGAGAGCTTGGGGAACCTTGGGATGATTATATAGAGAGGATGGAAGAGTATGGACAAACTCCAAATGCTTTTAGTGAGGAGGAAGTGGGAGCTTTGGTGGGTTTATATAGGAAAGGTGAGGGAATTCATTATTATTTAGGTTTGGGACACCTCACATTAAACTACTCCAAACCACAAACCAGACCAAGATTTTTGCCCCTGGTTTTTGGAAAAGGGAATTGGAAGAAATTATTTTATAAGGCCAAAGTCTGATCTTCTTAAAATAATCGTGTTTCTTATGTGAAAGTGAGTCACACTCCCAAGGAAAACAATTTAATAAGACGGAATATTTAATAAGTCTTGAAGGGTCCACTAAAGATTTTTAAAATAAATAAAACAAACCCAAAATCACATTATTTTAATGGTAAAACATATATTGGAAGAAAATAAGGTTTATAGTATTTTATTACATCACTATGGGGTCATTATGATGTCATAAAACACATTATATATTTAAACAGTATTTAATTTTTACACAAAAATTTGACTGTCTCAGAAAATTATGAAAAATTCACCATTGGATAATTTTGATGTCATGATTCTATAATTAATATTAATTTTATCTAAATAAATTTCTAAATTTGTTAATTTTTACTTTTAAAATAAAAAACGACATTTATTGAAAATTCATGGGTTTTGACAAAATTGGATTTCAAACCATAATAAAAATTACAATTGCATTCATAAAATTATACAATAATTTATATTTAATTAAAATTAATTTAATTATAATAATATTTTATTAAAATATTATTTAATTCAAAAATCCATTAATACATGAAAATAGATTTCTTAGTTGAACTTTAACTAAAAATATTATTTGAGCTTTAAAAACTATTTACAAGGTAACCATAATAAAATGAAATCACATTCATTATTATATACAAAAATAATGTACATAACTATAGTGCTAAGTTATTTTCACATAACCCCTTATAACACCCGTATAAGTCCAAAGAGTAAGGTGTGAGATGGTGACAAACTCTTGGGGTGGCTTAGATAACATTGCTCGGGTGGTAATCTCTATCGACTTTCATTTCTCTCATAGGCAGTCCCACTCGAGCTTAACATATTATAGCTCGGATTGGGCTTGGTCAAGAGTGAATCCCAAAGACGCAACCTCCTTTTTTATCTCTAATAATTGGTCTTCATATGGGGCACGTCTACTGGATGAGGCCATCACTTCCTTTGTCTGAGTAAATTGGATTTGTTAAAACCCTATATTTATACTAATCATGTGATCACTGTTCAATGGCTATATTAGCAATAATCACAATTATTAACATAAAACCAATGAATTTGACATTTTATATAAACATTTTACATAAATATACATTTAATTAGATCAAGAGGGATTTCCATTAATGAAATTTTGGGTCGTTACAATCTTCCCCCCTTAAGAAATTTTACCCTCAAAATTTTCCTTTCCCTCACTAAAATAGATGTGGGTAACTCTGCTTCATCATTTCCTCTAATTCCCACATCAAATCTTCAAACTTGTGGTTTCACCACAACACCTTGACAAGGGGAATTATATTATTTCGTAGAAATTTTTCTCTACGATCTAAGAACTTCACTGGTTTCTCCTCATAAGAAATATCATCCTCTAACTGTACCACCTCTGAAGAGAGTACATGTTAAGGGTCTGGTATGTACTTCCTTAATATGGATACATGAAAGACATCATGTACTTTGGCCATGGTAGGTGGAAGTGCTAGCCGATAGGCCACAACCCCGACACGATCAAAAATATCAAAGGGGTTGATGTACCTTGGACATAACTTTCCATTATTTCCAAACCTTATGACCATCTTCCACATAGATATGTGTATAAATATCATGTATCCAACTTTAAACTCAAGGTCTCATCAACGTTTATCTGCATAACTCTTCTGTCGACTCTGGGCTACCTTGATATGCTGCTCAATGGTTTTCACCTTCTCTACCATTTCTTTGACCATTTCTAGTCCCAAAAGCTTACACTCACCGACCTCATCCTAACACGCCGGGGTTCTACACCTTTTCCCATAAAGGGATTAATATGGTTCCATTTGGATGCTCATGTGGAAACTGTTATTATAAGAGAACTCAACCAGAGGAAGATGTTGATCCCATCCTCCTTTAAAGTCCATTGAGCACGCTCTAAACAAGTCCTAAAATGTTTGGATAGTCCACTCAGATTGGCCATCAGTTTGAGGATGATAGGTCGTACTAAAGTTCATTTCAGTATTTGGAGCAGGTTGAAGAATCTTCCAAAATATAGAGGTGGATCTTGGATCTCAATCGGACACAATAGATAGTGGTACTCCATGAATCCTTACCACTTCCCTGATATATATTTGTGCCAGTTTATCCAATGGGAAATCCTCCCAAATAGAAATGAAGTGTGAAACCTTTGTAAGACGATCCATAACAACCCAGATTGCATTGTTTCCTTTTGATTTCTTCAGAAGTCCAGTGACAAAGTCCATGATGATGTTCTCCCATTTCCATTCTGGTATGGGAAATAGTTGCATTATCCCCTTAGACTTCTGCCTCTCTTCCTTCACTTGCTGAAACACTAGGCACTTTGATGTATATTCATCTATCTCCTTCTTTATATTATCCCACCAATAATGATCTCAGATATCTCAATACATCCTTGTGTTTACTGGGTGAAGAGAGAAATTTGAACTATGTGAATCATCCAAAAGTGTCTTCTTCAACTCCAGACTTGATGGAACACATAGTATTTTCCCAAATCTCACAATTACTTCTTCATTAACATTAAAATCCAAGGATTTCCCTTTTACGATAGCTTCCACTTTTTCCTGAATTCCTACATCATCCTTTTGAGCATCCTTTAACCTTTCCAAAAGTGACGGTTGAGAAATCATTTGTGAAAGGATTGATGGTTTTCTCTTATTTATGATTCCCATGTCCATATTCATCAAATCTATGAAGATTGGATCCTTTTAAATTATTATCAATGATAGAATCGCTGGGTCCTTTCTACTTAGGGCATCCTCCACCTTGTTCACTTTCCTAGGGTGGTAATGGATTGAGCAGTCATAGTCTTTGATCAACTCTAACCATCTTCATTGGCGTATGTTCAACTATTTTTGTGTGAATATATACTTGAGGCTTTTGTGGTCCGTATATATTTCACACTTCTCCCCAAAGAGATAATGCCGCCAAATTTTCAAATAGAAGATCACTGCATCCAACTCGAGGTCATGTGTTGGATAGTTTTGTTCATGAACTTTCAATTTCCCTAAATCATAGGCAATGAATTTGTTATTTTTCATCAACACACATCCTGGGTCCTTCTTTGAAGCATCACTGAATACCACAAAAGCTTCTCCACTTGTGGGTAAAGTGAGCACGAGCACAGGGATAAGCCTTCTTTTCATCTCTTTAAATCTTTCTTCACATTCATTACTCTAAGAAAACTTTACTCCTTTCTGAGTTAGCTTGGTAAGAGGGTTGGACAATCGTGAGAAATTTCTCACAAATCATCGATAATATCCATGTAACCCCAAGAATCTATGGATATCCGTTATCGATATTGGCCTCATCCATCCCTCAATTGCATCTGTTTTGGAGGGATCCAGAGATATCCCATTGCTTGTGATGATATGGCCCAAGAATGAGACCTCCTTCAACCAAAACTCACACTTTTTGTACTTTACATAGAGCTTATCATTCCGCAAGTTCTCTAGTATACCTCTTAGAGATCCTCAAGGTAATCTATAAAGACTCTATTCATCATGTCCATAAAGATTACTGGAGCATTAGTGAGTTTGAAAGGCTTTACTATGAATCTGTAGTGCCCGTATCTTGTATGAAAAGAATTCTTGGGGATATCTTCATTCTTCACCCTTACTTGATAATATCCCAACCACAAATCCACCTTGAAGAAGTATTGTTCTCCACAAAGCTGATCAAACAAGTCATCAATTCATGTAGAGGATACTTGTTCTTTATCATGATTTTTTTAAGCTCATGATAATCGATGTCAAGGCACATTGACCCATCCTTCTTCTTGACAAAGAGGACTGGTGCACCCCATGGTGAAGCACTTGGGCATATAAACCCCTTATCCAGATTCTAATATAGTTATTTCTTCAGCTCCTCAAGCTCCAAAACAACCATTTTATAGGAATCTTGGATATTGGAAACACCCCAGGTATAAGATCAATTGATAATTCAACATCTCATATTGGAGGAAGACCAGGCAATTTCTTGGGAAACACTTTAGCGAATTCCGTCACAATAGGCATGTCATCTAGGATGGTTGGCTCCTTAGACTCAATCATCTGAGCTAGATACGCATGATCATAGGGAATTAATATCCATGATTGAGATGATGGAGCTAAATAATATTCATCTTCCTCCTTGAATTTGTAAAGAATCGGGGGTCGATTCTCCACATGGACAGTGATTTCCCTCTCACAGTGATGGCTCTATATAAGGAAAGCCAATCCATGCCAAAAATTGCATCAAATTCCACCAGAGGGAGTATGACAAGGTCCTCTGGGAAGTTCAATCCACAGATTATGACTGGGGAGGAGTTATATTCATGGGACGCAATGGTTGTCCAATTTTCCGTACTCACCGACATCATTACTTCAATGATTTGTGGTGGTGTTGAGATTGTTCTATGAAAATTTTGAGATATAAAAGGATGAGAAGAACCTGAATCTACAAGTACATTCACTATTCTTGAATGAATAACTAGCATACCTGTCATCACATTATTGTTGGGGTTCACTTTGGAAGTAGTGATGGAAAAATCTCACCCTCACTGCCTTGGAGGTTGTTGGTTGCCTATGAAAACACTTGGCTTAAGGAACTGATTTGCAAGATTCCCTGGTTCTTTGAAGTTGTAGCAATGAACCACGTGTTGATGTTCAAATGAAGCGTTCCTCTCCTCTATCACAGCCGTGAGTCTTTCTTGTTGATAGTTAATAGCTAGGTGCCCTTCTCTTCCACACCTAAGTCATTTCCTCGTCCCCTTCAGGCAATTTCTAGGGTGCTTATTTCCACACCTTTGGCAATTGGGGTGCTGGGTCTTCTTAGCACCGTTGTATTTATCCATCGGACTTCCATCATTGAAGTCCACCTTACAATCTGTATCCCCAAGATACCCCTAAGATTCTCCGATCTCCATTTCGACCTTGAGGGCACATCTCACAATTTCCTCATAGCTGTCGAATTCACGGACCGCCATCACATTCCATAGGCTAGGTTTCATCCCACCAAAGAAGCGGGCAACCTAGCATTCAAGGGTAACAACAAAGCTGGAGGCATATCATGCAATCCTTGTGAATTTTTCCTCGTACTCTCCAACAGATTCATTGTCTTCTTTCTTGAGGGAAAGGAAGTCCCTTTCCATCTTAAGACAGATGGTGCGTGAAAAATATTTATCGAAAAACATCTTCCATAAATCTTTCCATTTCAACAACTTTATATCCTCCTCAGGATTCATATTTTTTATCAAATTCCACCATTGATTAGATTCACCCTCCATATGATAAGCATCCAGGAGAAACTTCTCTTGCTCAAAACATTAAAGGATGGAGAAGATATTTTCAATGGATTTGATCCATTGTTTAGCGATTGAGGGATTAGATGATCCATTAAAAGTAGGAGGCCTTTGTCTCATGAAGCTCTCAATAGCGACTTGTTCTTTCTTGGGGGGGGGGGGGTTGAACATTCTTCTTGACCCATGTTTCTATTAAAATCATGTGTTAGTTGAGAGAGAAGTGTGACAAAGTTCATGATTCTCGCTCCCATTGGATTGGGAATCTCATTGGTATAGTCATCACATTGATCTTCACATCAGCTGTTAGCCTAAGTCCTCCTATTACCGGCCATTGGCTGAAATAAAAGGAATGTTAGGGATAACACATAAAGGGTAATACAGGGACAAAACTAATGACTTATAAATAACTCTTATTTCCTTAACATATGAATCTATTGGATTTAGTCTATGTTATCCACGATCTACTTTCTAACATATATTTTTAGGGATTTTTTTACCTTAATAATGGTTTATACTAAGCTTGTGAATTTACCAAAGAATATCCCTTGAGAGTATCATAAACAAGAGTGCGAAAAGGCCCATTTTCATGCACCAGTTCCCATTCGAGTCTAGCTCAAAGCGGTGTTTTTGGGTTTTACCCCTAGGATACATCTGTGTCCGAGCTGCCTCTACCTGCTCGTATCCAGACAGGTATGTATTTGCTCTATAAACCACTTACTAAATACTCACCAAAACTTAGGGATGTTTTTATTATACTTAATCTTGCCTCTAAGGCTTTAATAAGGTTTTCTAATCTTAATCCCAAAAAATAACTAAACCTATCCTCTGATACCAACTATGACAACCCTGATCTATTATTACAAAACTAAAACATGATTTATTACATAAACTTCATTTGATACAACATATAAGATTGAGAGTTCTAGTGTCTTTGGGGTTAGGGTTATTAAATAACAACTTGAAACATGAAATACAACATCTTTATTGAAAACATCCTTTACATGACCACTACATTCCCTCGTACTTAGCATTGCATGGGATAACCTAAGGACATGCATAAGAAAAGAGTGAGCTATAAAGCCCAGTAAGGGAATAATCATGGAATAAAATGAGGAATACAATACATTTTAGTCAATAGACATATCAATAGATCACAAGAGATGTATAAACATAAATTCATGATAAAGCATGATAATCATAACATGGAATTAGCATGAGCGAAGACTCATTGCACATAGAGCATGAGTAAACCCTCATTGCAAATAGATCACGAGTAAACCCTAGTTTCACTTGAATTAGCATGATTAAACACCCATTGCACATGATGTATCATGATACTATACTTTACCCAATGAATTGAAGCACTATAAGGGCGCACCCTTCTTAAACATTTCATTTCATGCATAAGTGTGCCACATGGATCATAAAACATTGAATCATTCAACATAATATTTTATTCCATGATAAAAAAATGTGGAATAAATACATGAAACTACTTAAACAATAAGTAAATGTGAATAATGTTGAATACCTTTGATAGAGAAATGGGCTTGGTATTCACTACACAATGACTTTGGTTGGAAAAGCGCGGTGCAATTTCGGCAGTATAATGGCGTGACATAAGAACTCATAAAAATGGTTGATGAGAGAGAAATGGGTGTCTCAAAATATTTAAATGACATGGAAAGTAAGTGGTTCATATAGAGACATGTCCCAATAATTGTAATGAAATTTAGATTCATGAAACAAAATAATTTCTTGAATGTAAATGAGGAGAGAGAAATTCCTTTCGGAATTTCAGCATTGTAACGGGTGTGCATGGGAGGCATTTAATGAGAGAGAAAGGGGTATCCCATCACTAAAACATAAATAGGGGAGTATGGGGGGATGTGAGAAACCATACCCCAACATTTATAATTAAAATTAAAAGGGCATAACAATTTAAAGAATATCAGACAAAAATGAGAAAGGAAGAAAAACCCTTACTTAGAAGTGTGATTCTAAAGGCCTGAGAGAGTATTATTGGGAGATTGGGGCACCTTGGAATGATTCTAGAGAGAGGAGGTCAGAGGTTGGAAGAACGAAAAAGGCTATGGGTGAGGAGGAAGTGGGAGCTTGGATGGGTTTATATAGGATAGGTGAGGGAATTATTTATTATTTAGGTTTGGGACACCTCACATTATACTAATCCAAACTACAAACCAGCACAAGGTTTTTGCCCATGGTTTTTAAAAAAGTGAATTAGAAAACAATATTTTAGTAGGCCAAAGTCTGAACTTCTTAAAATAATGGGGTTGCTTATTTGGAGGTGAGTCACACTCGCAAGGAAAACAATTTAAAAAGACAAAATGTTTAATAAGTTTTGAGGGGTCCACTAAAGCTTTGTAAAATAAATCAAACAATCCCAAAATCGCATTATTTTAATGTTAAAACATATATTGGCCGAAAATAAAGTTTATAGTATTTTATTACTTCACTATTGGGTCATTATATTGTCATAAAACACATTATATATTTAAACGATATTTCTTTTTTACCCAAAAATTTGACTATCTCAGAAAATTATAAAAAATTCACTGTTAGATAATTTTGATGTCCTGATTCTAGAAATAATATTCATTTTATCTAAATATCATTCTAAATATATTAATTTTCACTTTTAAAATAAAAACTGACATTTATCGAAAATTCATGGGTTTTGGCAAAATTGGCTTTCGAACATTAATAAAAATTACAATTTCATTCATAAAATTATATGATCATTTATATTTAATAAAAATTAATAATAATAATAATATTTTATTAAAATATTATTTAATTTAAAAATCCATTAATTCATGAAAATAGATTTCATAGTTGAACTTTAACTAAAAATACTATTTGAGCTTTAAAAACTATTTACAAGGTAACAATAATAAAATGAAATTATATTCATTATTATATAAAAAAATAATATACATAACCATAGTTTTAAGGTATTGTTAAATAACCCCTTATAACACCCACATAAGACTGAAGAGTAAGGTGTACGATGGTGACATACTCTTAGGGTCGCTCATATAACATTACTCGGGTGGTAATCTCTATCAACGTCCATTTCTCTCATAGGTGGTTTCACTCAAGCTTAACATATTCAAGCTCAGATTAGGCTTGGTCAAGAGTGAAGCCCAAAGATGCAACCTCCTTTCTGATCACCAAAAAATGGGCTTCGTATGGGGCACGTCTACTGGATGAGGCCATCTTTTACTTTGTCTGAGTAAATTATATTTGTTAAAACCCTATATTTATACTAATCATGTGATCACCGTTCAACGGATATATTAGCAATGGTCACAATTCTTAACATAAAACCAAAGAAGTTGACATTTTATATAAACATTTTAAATAAAGAAACATTTAATTAGATCAAGAGGTATTTCCATTAATGAAAGTTTGGGACGTTACAATATTAATTTAATATATATATATATTATATTAAATATAAATTTTAACATTTTTTATTGGTTTTCAATACATGTTACAAAACTAAATCCATTTTTTTGAAAAAACATATATTATTCTAAAATTAGTTTTTCCACCTATTGATGGTACACCTATTTTCAAAAAACAATTTGAAATTCAATAAATTATATCTCAAAAAATAAGTTATTTTTTAAAATAAAAATATCCAAAATTAATTTGGTGGAATTTTTATCATTTTTATGAGAAGATTCACTTTTGATGAATTGCGAAAAATACTGGAATTTTATTGAAAATAGAATTTTCTTCTAAATAAATTATAATTTAAATTATATTTTTAATTAGATTAAAAGAATAATTACATAAAGTTTTTATCATTTAATTTAATTTTAGTCATTAGAATCAATTTCACCATGAAATTTGATATAAATATATTTCAAACATTTGAACTTTTGTACTTTCAAAACCCGTTTTCTTATTCCTCTTACAATATTAATTTTATATTCATTTTATCTAGTTATATGTTTAGGATATTTAAAAATGGATTCCATATTTTTAATCATAATATTCATATATAGTAAATAGGTTTCTTTTATTTTTTGACCAATATGAATAGTAATTTTTGTAATTTTGTTACCATTGTGTAGTGTAAGTCAGGTAATTCAGGTTAAAAATGATGTTATAAATATTATAATATGAACCTAAAACATTCCCCAAATCTATTGGATGATTATATTTGGTTCATAAGAGTTAAATAAACAGTTATGTGGCCATTTTGGGAAATTTTGATTAGGATATAAATTTTATAGTATTTTATTCAATGAAAATTCAAACTTATCATACTCATGTTTTTAACAACTTAAATTATTTATTATAGGTTATCTAGGGGTATAATAAACTATAAATAGTATAATGGAAGGTAAAATATTTTTCTTCATCATGGTAATTTATTTTTAATTTTTAGGATGAAGTAATTACCTTCAAGTCATTCACAAAGATGATGAAATGATTGGTTAACTGAAGAAAGTATCAAATAAATGATATTAAAAATAATAAAATAAATATAATTTTATATAATTAATGTCATAAAATAATTTTATATATTACATTGACATAATATTGACGTTTTATATGTTTTTATTCATTTTATATTGTTTTATTTATTTTTTTTAAATTAAAAATAATGAATATTGTCAAAATTGACAGTAATGATATTTTAAAATAAATAATATTTTATTAAAATATATAAAATTCTAAAAAAATATAAAACTAGGCCAAAAGATTAGAATAAGTTTGTAAGTTCCATTATTGATTCATTTATGGGTCATTTGGCATTTTATAATAACTATATTAACCTTCATGGAGTAAAAACACAAGGTTTTGTAGAAAGAGTTAAACAGATTAAATATGAGTGAAAAAAATATGTAGATTTAAAATCAGTAAAACTTGTGAAAAAAATTTAATGAGATTATTTTGACCCATCCCCATCCTATATTCTAAATAACTGAAAATTGAGTAATTTTTCATATAAATTTAATTTCTATTAATTAATTATTTTGAGAAATTCGAATAGTGCCCCTCACGTATCTTATAAAAGTCTGCCTATTCTTATCTTTTATATAAAAATAAAAACCTATTTTGTGATATCTAATATCTAGAAAAACCTTAATATATTCCCTAAACACATTATAGATATCTTATTTTAGGAAGAACACCACCCTTAGTTGTCTTAATGTGTTAAACAAAGAATACTGTCTGAAGAAGATATATCATATTTAATCAATAATTTTAATTTCATATATTATTACAATTATTTAAAATATTTTTGAATATGGTAAAATAATAACCAAATTATCCGAAATATAATTATATGTTATTATTTTTGTGCACAACCCATATACATCTTCAATTCGATCAAATGGGAAAATAATTCATCGTCTATGTATATGGAGGAAAACCGCCTCAATAACCAATGTCCTTAGTTTTCCATAACCATATCTCATGAATGTTTATAGTGGTGGAATTATATCTTATATATGATATTAATTAAATATTTATAATTATTAACAAATAATATATCATTTGTTATCTTACCTTTTTCATGGATATAAAAATGATAATGTTGTTTATGCGTAAGTGTGAATTATCACCTCCACAAAGCGATGTGATCCATTCTTCATCACCACATCACATGGATGATATATATAAGTATATTTAAATTTTAAATATAATAATAATGATATTATTATATTTATTAAAATATAAAATTATAATTAACTTCTTTCAATATTGATCATTTAAAATGGAAACATTAGTAATGCATATGTACGAATTACCATCTCCATGTTTGTAATGTTGGTTCTTTTTTCATAACCATCTTAAATGATTGGTTTTAAAAGAATAATTAATTTATAAATATAATTATTATATAATTTATATTATTCAATATATTATAGAATAAAGAAATCTATGACTATAGACATCATAGCAATGTCATTCTAGACTCAAGTACCGAATATTATCAAAGAATCCGAAGTGAACTTAAATAAATAGATAATTTTTATAAAATGATAATAAGTGATATAAAATGAATAATAAGCATTAAATTTTTTCTAAATAAAGTAAATTATTATCCTATTATTATTATTCAGGAATATGAATAACGTACATGACATTTTGGACTCATGATAAATGAATTCCTCTCAATCTCATTTCATTGAGGCCAATTTTGATGTTCTACACCAACCTTTTTTTATAAATGTTATATTTATACACATTGAAATTTATTATAACTAATTTATTTATTACCATGTTATTTAATTTTTTCAAAAAATAATTCCTTTATGTGGATTATAATTTAAGTTTTTCAAAGTGCTATGTTACACCTTTATTATTCATCGAATCCACCCCATGAGATAACCTAGGATCAACACATTTACTTAAATTGAATTCAGTTTTGTATTTAAAACTCTTTAGTTATCCACTAAAATCAAAACCAACTTGGAAACTTAATATCAAAATCAACCCTATAAAATGTATATTTATATAGGATTATTCTTATGTCTTTAAGGATTATATTTCCCAAGATATTCAATAAGTGACCACTTAAACAATATAACATGTGTAAATTTGGAATTCACCCAATTTGGGAACCATTTCTAGGGACCCAAGTAAATCATCTTAAAAACAAATTCTATTATCCCCCATTTATATTTTTTCACCCCAATTTCTATTTTATTTTCCCTTTTCTATCCATACATGTCCACCTATATTCATGATAACTCAAATAGTCTAGTTATGTTGAAAATCTTGAGGGGTTAGGAGCCCAATTATTCTAGGGGAATCCATCCCATAGATCCTATATTTTATAAGACTTTGGATTCTAAATTTGAGTTCCATAAAATGTATAATATTCCACAAAACCAAATCATAAAATAGTGAGGGAACCCAAATGGAATCCAAAATGAACAAGCCCCTAACTGGGGAATTGTTATTGATTAGACCGTGAATGACTACCTCACACCTTCTTGGATCAATGCACCCTCTTACATTTGGCATGATCTCAAGGATATTCCAGATATTGTTTAATAACCCATGTGTTAAACCACCTTCCAAGCATTCATGATATGGATTCAGAGATCCTTACCTTCGTGTTAATGAATTAAATTACATTAACTCTTTAAATAAAATTGAATCAGCTTCAATGAGACTCATTCCTTTTTCTCTGAAGTATCCAGAAAAATAATTGGATAAATAATTCAGGATGAGAATCTATTCATTCTTGGGACCAACTGCAAATAACATTATTCAAATAGTACTTCCCCCACCAGAAAACATTTTAACTTAATATTATCATCGTTTTTTTATGAAAAATAGGGGAAAATATTTTATTAGACATGGTAAATTTCCAAATACACATTACATATTATACAACATCATTTTTTCTCAATCCTAAAACAAGTGATAATTTTCTATGGAGGGATTGGGCTAGGTGATAAAACACTTATTGATATTATGTGAAATAGAACATTAAAAAATAATACCCCTAATTATGCTTACAATTATTTAGAAAATATTGATAAAAAGGACCAAACATGGGTAATATAAACTTATAATGAAAATAGATAAAACTTTTATGGAATTTAAAATATTATAGAATTTTAAAACCTTAGAGAAAAACATTTCATTCTCACAAGGGAGGATAAGGATATTGATCTTAGGAAGGTCCACAAAATATGATCTTTTTAGCCTATTTTCACAATTTCTGACAAACAAGACCACAATACTAATAATTTCAGGACGAATCATTCTATCAAGGATGTTCATTTAGTAGGACCACTAAAAGAGGTCAATGTATTGGACATTCAAAATCCAGAGTACCAAAATACTTTTAATATATCCTATAATGACCATCTAGGATTCCATTGAAAGTATAATCAATAACCAACACAACATCAGTGTCTCATCCCCAACCCTCAATAGAATTTTCAAACCCATAATCAGTTCCGACAAAAAAAATTACAATACCAAAACCTCTTATACAATAACAACACCCTATATAGTAATCCATTAAATATAAAATCAAACAACCAAAGTATACTCCATGGTTAAACCAACCAGCATAAGAATATTCATAATCTGTGCATCTCCCAATCCTTGAAAAACCATGTAAAAAAATGGAGAAAATGAATTCTTATGTACCTTCACTTAATCATGAAACAAAAATTATCAAAACACACAAAGAACCCATTCCTACACAGGCTTTACCATCCCCACCCTTAATGGGATAAATTGGATACACATGAACCACTCATGAAAAACTAAAAGAAGTGACTAAATTAAAAAGTGGTAGATCCATTGTAAAACATGAACAAAACACTTTGGAACCATTCAAAGATTCAATATCACATGAAAAATGTTGAATAAATACCCTATAATTCTAAAAAATCCAACAGGAATGGGAAAGAACCACAACCTCACCAAAAAGTCCAACAATTTATGCCCTTACCTCGATACATGAGAGGAAATTCTAAAACTGAATTGAATGATTCATTGATGGAAATCATCTCTCAAGTTAATATTATTAGTCCAACTATTGATGAAAACCAAACCATTCATTCTTAATCAATGTAACTTAAGGACATGTTCTCATTTAAAAGGAATTTATAACATAAAAACCAAGTCCTTTTGGATGATAATGTGAGTAACACCATTCACATGACCATTCATTCTAATTTTAAATACTTAGAATATCCATACATCAATGTTATTTTATGAGAGTTTAAATTCTTAAAATACCTTTTTGATCTAGGAGATAGTGTGAACCCCATTACATATTCCATGTATTTCCCATTATGGATTGAATATCTCTATCCAACATACATAACACTCTAACTTTTCAATTTTAGTGTTCGAGTTCCTAATGGGATATTAAAATAAATTTTGGTGAAAGTTGAAAATTTCATTTTATATACTAAATTTATTATCTGGAAAAATCACCCTAGATTATATATTAGAATAAAAACCCCAATCATCCTTGAACTTCTTTTCTTAGAAATAATCAACTTAGTTATTTGAGTTAAGAAAGGGAATACGACAAATAACTTTGGAATATAGAGCCTTGATTTGAAAATTTATAATGAAAACTCTTAAATTTGGGGATGATAATAGATCAATAACATCAATTTGATAGGTTCTGTTGGTTAGGATCTTGAGGAACATCAAGAATATGTTGAAGTATTTTTATGTCAAGAAGATATTTATTTCCTTTGTGCACATGAGGGAACTTTGTCTACTCATATTGAATCTCTTTTATACATATCTTTTGATTATTTTTTGGATCACCAATAAATTATACTATTTTAAGTATAAAAAACATACAGTCTATACCCTTTATTGACACTAATATAGCCACTATGATGGAAGAAACATCACTACAAAGAAACAAATTCTATCAATAAATTTGGATAAAGAAATATGTTATATTGTAAAGTCCCATCCATCTCTTGAAATTTCTTATGAACCTGATCTCAAATTTAAGGTCAAGCCTTCATCACTCAAGTATTAATTATTATAGAACAATAAAACCTTATATGTTTTCATTTCATCTTCTCATAAATAAAGTCAAGAGAGGATGGTTTTTTATTTCCTGGTAAAGCTCAAGAAAGAAATCAGATGGACCTTATCTGTTATTCCTAGGGTTATCCCACTCATTTGAAATCATAATTTTATTCTAGAATCTAACTAAAAACCATTCCATCAACCTCAGCGGAGAAACAATCTTAATCATATGGATGTGGTATGGAAAGAAATTATAATTTTTTTGAAAGAGGTATCATCTACCGCATTTTTGGGAGTGGGTGCATAATCCTAATTCATAATGTTCCAAAGATGTTTGACATCACTGTAATTACCATTTCAGATGATGATTTTCTATTGAAAGGGGTGTGTATTGGATGGAGAGTGATTGCTGACTATAGTAAGTTTAACTCAAATCCTATAGAGAGTGGTGGGTTATTAGTTCTACTACTTCCTAGATGGATTCTTAGGGTATAATCAATATAAGTTATCCTTAAAAAATAAAGTAAATACAACCTTCAAATATCTATTTGTAAATGTTTCCTTTAAGTACATTCCCATTGGATTATGTAATTATACTAGTACCTTCCAACGGTGCATGATGTGTATATTATCTTACATGGTGGGGGTGTGTAAAGGTATTTATAGATGAATTATCCATACTTGGGGATATAATTTAGGGATTCCTAATAAACTTGGAAATGGTTCTGTCAAGATTTGAGGATATGAATCTTATCCTAAATTGGAAAAAATTACATCTAATAGTAATAGGACTTGTTTAGAGACATATGGTCTCTGGTAGAGGGATTGAACATGATAAGAATATGTGTGATATCATCAGTGAACTTCCCTCTATGAAAACTACCAAGGAAGTGAGGCCTTTCATTTTACATGATGGTTTATATGGAAGGTTCATTAGGAAACTCAACTCAATTACCTGACCACTTTGTTCTTTTATATTAAAATATGCTCCTCTTTTATGGATAAAAATATATGAGGAATCATTTTCAACAGTCATTTCATCACTTATCTCTCCACCTACCATAAAGTCTCCCAACATGAAACTTCTATTCAAAACTCATGTGTGATGAAAGTGACATCACAATAGGTGTTTTATTAGGAAAACGTTTTGATAAAAATCAATGTTTCATTTATTATGAATGTAAATCATTAAATGATTCCTAAAATGACTTCACAACCATCAAGAAAGATTTTATTGATGTTTTATTTGACTTAGAAATATTCAAGTCCTATCTCTTAGGATCCCCCATTATTGTCTTCATATATCATTCCTCTCTGAAATACCTTTTCCGAAAACATGATGCCAATTATTGATTGATTGGGTGGTCCTTTATTCTTTAATATTATGTTATAACCATAATGATTAAAACAATGTTAAAAATTTTATAGCATGTCACCTCTCTAAGATAAAATTCAAAGAAAACTCACGTCACCTTTTTGTGTCTGATTCATTTCCTGATGAACACCTCTATTATGTGTTTAATTAAGCATGGTATACTAACAAAGAATACCACTTGGTTAGGGGTGTTATTCCAAAATACATCAGGACCCAATCTAAGAGTAAATTTCTTTCTGATATAAAAAACTATGTGTTTGATGTTCCATACCTCTTCGTGTTCTATCTTGATCAATTTATTTGGAGTTGTGTTCCATATTCTAAGAAATAGTCAATTATTAAATTTTTCCATGAAGAGGAATGTGGATACCACTTTTCTACAACTAAAAAAAATTGAAAGGTACTCTAATGTGGTTTCTCTTGGACCAACCTAACTATGGATTCTAATATATTTTTCTAATGTATTTCTCGATTTTAGTAATTAGGATCCATAACTAAAAGAAATCAAATGCCCCTTTACACCCATTTTGGTTGTTGAAATATTTGACTATTTTAGGAATTGATTTCATGAGACCCTTACAAATATCTAGGGAATATCTCTATAGCCTATTATCTATTGATTATACCTCTAAATTGGTTGAGTCCATTCCAACCAACTTAAATGACCATCAAGTTGTGATATGATTCTTAAAAAAACATATATTTTCTAGATATGTATTTCCTAGGGATATAATTAGTGATCATAGAACCCATATCTATAATTGTACCTTCTCATCACTCATGTATAAATATGGGATTTATCACAAAGTTCCCACTACCTACCATCTTCAAACCAAAGGTCAAAATGAGTTGGGAAATTAGGAAATTAAGAAAATTCTAGAAAAAATCGCTAATCCCTCAAGCATAGATTGGTACAAGAAACTCTTGTATTCCCTTTGGAAATATCATATTTTTTTGAAAGCCATCATAGGCATTTCATCATATATGTTGGTTCATGAAACAATATCCTTTTATCTATTTAAATTGAATATAAGGACTTTTTTAAATCAAAAAAATGAACATCAATATCCCTCTAGTAGAAACAAAGAGAAAAGTAGACATTAAAAAACATGATGAACTTTGGATAGAGGTTTGTGAAAATTAAAGGATAAATAAAGATATAGTTAAAGAATAATAGTCTAGGAATCTCAAATTCAAACACATTGAACCGTAATTTTTTTTGTTATTGTATAGTTATAAACTTCATTTACACCAAGGAATTTTAAGGTTGATATGGTCCGGGCCTTACACAGTGAATCATATGTACCCCAACGGGGAAGTTGAGATTCAGAACCCCACTAGTGGTAAGATCTTCAAATCCAATGGTCATAGTTTAAAACCATTTATTGAATCACTTAATAAAAAAGAAATATAGGAAGAGTTAATTATACCATCCAATGAATCAGTCAAAAAATTTCAGATTTAGGATCCAAGTCGATCTAATTACATTAAACACAGCTCTTTCTGGAAGGAAACATGCCTTTTAACTATAAATTGACTTATCATTTGTAATTTAAAAACAAACAAGTGAGTTTTTATCCTTTAATTTTTGTTGTTTAGTGAACCCCCTTGAGGTTTCCAATGTGATATAATTTTTATTATGTGTAATATTTTATAGCTTTCATGACCCGTCCCCTGGGGCTAATGCTGTGACTACCCTAAGACCACCTCCAATAGGCCAGGGGCTGGTGACTAGCACCAAGTAGGCATATCCCACAAATGGGAGTAATTTTCCTTACAACCTATACACAAGCACGCAAATCCAAGACAAAAGGCTGTAAAGTAAAAACCATAAGTTATGAAAATGTGTTCATTCCACTACAACCCCACAGAAGAGTATGATATAAGGTAAAGTATTAAAGCACAATCGGGCTAGAATACAATCCATCTAAGAAAAAGACAATTGGAATGTCTGACCAGCAAACACAGCTACTACTCTAGGAAGCTACCGGAAACACCTCGGCTCGTCTGATATCACAAGGCTCTGTATGGTCCTGATCTTAGTCCGTACCCACCTATGACTCCACCAAAGCATCAATCTTCTACACAAGACATGACATGTGCTATAAAATCCCATGCAGGGGAGATTAAAACATTACTCATTATGGCACCTTGAAACAGAAAGTAAAATACCACAAAGGAAATACCACTAAGAAGATATAGTCGGCTCAACCCAGGTATTTGTCAATAACACATATAATAATAACATCCAGATATACTCTTCTCAGGAACTATGAATCATAAGGTTCCAACCTCAAAGACAGCAATAATATTCTCATCGCAAGTTCGAAATGTGACACACAAAATCAGAAGATCACACTCTACAAGCTCATCCATCCTAGATGGAACCCATCCGAGAGGTACACTCAATTGGGAACAACTGTACCATTTCTAATGGTATGTCTGAGAGAAAGTGATCCATTTGTAACATTCTATTAGGCTCGTATCCAATGCTCATAACTAGAGGTTCAGTTATCACTATCTTGCTCCCAACACAAGACTAAGGGAACCCAAGTTGAGAGGCCCACCCTCACCACTGTATATAGATGAGGGATCTCTGCTCCTAACCATCTCGCAAAATCTCTATCTCTCCTATAAGAAGTGTCCCACACCTCAGTCTATCGAGGGAGAACGAGATCTTATATAGGTATCGTTTACATCCGGTGGATGGGGCCGTTCCTTGTACCTATTTCTGACATCTAAGGGAGATCCAAATCTAATGGAGGACATGCTCCCCACTACTAATTTGGATGGGGGAGTTAGACTATGTTTGTGAGGACAGGTACCCTGATCCCACATGGGAGTACGACTCATAAAGGACCCATAACCTGATCCCACAGGGGAGTATGACTTTGTAAGTCGAGGACCCTCACCATAAACGATAGGGGAGTACTACTCAGTGACTAGAGGACCCACGCCCTGGTACAATAGGGGAGTACCAGCTTTGTCAGTTCATGTGTAAATGACCCACACCCTGGAATAATAGGGGAGTACCGACTACTATCATAGAGGACCCACACCCTACTTGTTAGGGGAGTTTTGAATCTATGTAGGTTAGATACAGAATAATCACACCCTAGTCCTATAGGGGATTACTGATTCCATAGTTAGAGGACCCACTCCCTGGTCCCATAGGGGTGTACCTACTCTTCCTTCAGTAACATCTCTTAGAACCCACACCCCTATCTTTCAAGGGAGTAACACCCCTAGGGGAAGCTACCCAAAGGAAACGAACCCGCTCCCATGATGTGGAGAGTCCCATTATTTACGAGATACACTAATTATACTCAAGCGTTCTTGTACCAGGTGGACCTAATACTCAAACCATTAATTTTACAATAAACTTCCACAAAAATCCACTTAGAGTATCTCAAAAGGACTTTATTGTTGCCAGGGTCCCAATGCTATATTTGTCTCAACAAATAGATGCTCCATTTTAAAGTTATAGGTATTTTTAGTAAAAATGGGCCAATTGGGTCCAGGTCTGGTCCGACCCGATTGGACCGACCCGACCCGAGGTCCACCGACCCAACTCGCTAGACCCATCTCACTGTCGGCCTATCTAGGTGGCTCTAGCCCAGCCCTCTTAGACATGGGAGGGTTCATTTTCCCCTGACGTGGTGCCTTTCCATGTCCCTTTGCCACCACGATTCTTGCTCAGACGAAAAATAATTCAACATGCCCACGTCTTGAGTTATGTGTCCATCTTGCCCCCTTCCATGGCATGAAGTTACGACCCTTAAAAAATGGGTAGTCACATAAATGCGGTTGTTTCCACTGTGGTGTGCGCCACCTTCCACTTTCGACCACCGACATGCTGATGGACTCTTTTTTGGGCCACCATACTCACTTTGGTGTTCTATTTTCCAATTCAGAAGAAGATCTATGATACTTGTGTCACATTATTCATAAAAATGGTCTCAAATCCAAATTTCAACCTATTCTACCATAAAACACTCAAGTGAATGTATCTAACGTTCTGTTTCGATCCATTAGTTGTCGTCATTGTCGCACATTCTCTAGGTCATCACAAGGGTAGATCTTTGATCTGTGATCATTACACTGTGATCCAATTTCATAATTTAGAAATCAATAATGAGGGAAATATAATCAAAACTAAACACTCTGCCTAGATTCGGTTTGATCGTTGTTGAAGAGAGAAGTCGTGTCATTTTCGTCATCGATCCGTTAAATAATGATCTTGATTCACACTCCGATTTCAAAAACTCATTCATCGGTGTTTTTCATCTAGAGAGAGCCTTAGTGGAGATCAAGGGTTATGAGTATAACCTTGAATACATGTAGAATATTTGTTTAAAATACAATCTATGTTGCGTCAAAAATATTTTTATTTAAAATATTTTAATAACGTTTAAGTCCAAAATATAACTTTTTCATTTGTCCCATGTCGGACGATGTTAGGATCCTCCTAAGCTAAAGTCACTATTTTTAATTCAATGATTCCCTCTTATTTTTGATCCATGAATCCATTTGAAAGATACCATAGTTTAAAGTTCACCACCTGAGCACTTTTAGTGAAAACAAACTAAACTATATTCAAAGATTTATTTCAGACACACTGAGCCTCAAATTCGTAGGTCGTCTCAGCACCCAGTCCAATAATTTTCCCCAATAATTTATAAAAATAAATTCAGAAAAAATTAGGGCCATTACATTCTCCCCACCTTAGGGATTTTCATCCCTGAATAGAAAAATCCTACACTCAAGGAAGGAAAATTTGATCTCCCTTCTGGACTCCCATGTCAGCAAGCTCATAAAGGGTCCCTATGCTTCTTACAAGCACAAACATAGAGAAACCACATATATCTACCACACCCATGTCCAAATTATTCTAGGGAAATGTTGTGTAGCAATGAGAAAAAGTCTTTTTAGCTGTGAAAAGTGGGAAAGCACCACGAACCATGGTCCATCTACTGTCATGGGGTCTAGCGGCTCACCTCCATGCTAACCTGATGCAGATACTGACAGAACTTCATAGTTCACTTCCACCCTTGGTTGGAATATACAATTAACACCACAAGAGCTATGCATTCAAGGTTGATGCTGAATACGCAGGGGTATTTATGAAAAAGACAGGCCTGCCAAAGAGCGAACAATGGGTCTTACTAGGACCTCTGTCTTCAACCTCTAACTTCCACATAGCTTGCTAAAATGGAAACGCTGCCACAACCACTAGAGGAATTATAGCTGAGTATGGATGGTAAGAAACCCTCGATACTATGGAAACATCATGATGTCTAACTTTTCCACCACAAAAATGATCCCAAGAAAAATAAGTCGAGCAAAAAAACTCCACTGGTAGGGATCGGATCTTCCCAGACGCTTCATCGAAAAACCTCACCCAGAATATGAAATACTAAGGGATTCACCCACTATACCTAAAAATTGGGTTTCACGAAGACCATTTATCTGCAATTTCTATGTGAGAGTCTACCCTATGCTGTCTAGATTTCCTTCTCCCTAGAAAAGGAAATCATGTTCCATCACTGGAGACATACTGCACCCTTTTCTTAAAACAATCAATCTGAGCATGAACTATGGATTTAGTTCACACCAAAAATGACATCTTAAGGCCTTGATGCCACTACCATGAGATCCTAACCAAAACTCTCACCTTCAGAAGTCAGGTCATGTTGTCAACACTAGTGTGTGGTCATTGGTTATCCTCTTGTAGGAGTCCATAAACATGAGGATCAAGTTAATAGATTAACCGGAACGTCTAGGTATCAAACAAGAAAAGTGGATGGAAAGGAAATCACTAGTACAAGTTTCTATCAATACTACAACTCAAGAAGAAAGACCTTGAACAATTCCTAGTGTCTTGTGGTCATAAGACTTGACATCTTGCAGCTATCCCCTCACCTATCTTATAGCTCCTGGAGTCTGGTATAGACCACCTAGAGGGGGTGGTGGTAACACATAAAAAAGTCATCCTCCTCCTCCTACTTCATCGGCTACCCTACCACATCCACCACCCGAAAAATCTTTCTTCCCTTGTTGCTGGATCTTCCTTGGTGGTTGATCAACCACCTCTCCGACTATAGCATGAACGATGGGATAATATCATGTGAGATGCCCCCTATTTCAACAAGCATAGAAAATCCTGTCCTTCTATAAACTAGCACGTCCCTGTAACTTCTGATGAAACCTCAAGTTTTTTGGATTATGTTGTGAACCTACTATTAGTATCTCATGTTGACCCTACATCCCAAGAAATCACTACCTCAGAAGCTTATGATACACGTTCGAAACCTTTTCTTCATTATATAGTTCCAAAATATCTATCCATGAATCCATCTGGAAAGCTGCATCCACCTGAACCATAAGAGGTGGGTCTGATAACTGATCATCAGAAGAAACTGTCACCTGCTAACCATCCTAAAAGAAACTGCTCTATGACTGGCCCCCAATAGGGAGACCTCATTGAGCATCAGGCCAAACTCCTGATCCTACTGCCAAAACCTTTACTCGTTAGCATCATGAACACATCCTGAGGAAAACAATATGTATCACGGTTAAAAGAGTACACTTGGTGAGAAGACTCAAGAAGAACATGAAAAAAATAACCGATTACTATATGATTCATGTAACTTTATTTTTCCTTATAACTAGTGTTTTCATGTACCAAGTTGAAAAGCAGGTTCCCAGAGTCCTGGTGTATGGATACATCAGCCGCTGCACCAATATTGGAGTCACTGCTTGAAAAGATGAACTCAAAATACTCAACACTGTTTCCCAAGATAAAACTCACAGACTCTCGGTCCCTATGTAGAACCGAACCTTACCTTTAATACCACTCTATCATGAAACATCTCTCGGGGCTTGTGCCATGTCTAACCCAAGCCCACCTCCAATAGGCAAGGGGATGGAGACTAGTACCGAGTAGGAATATCCCATAAATGGGAGGCATTTTACTAAGAACCTTTACACACGCACACAAATCCAAGCCATAGAGGCTAGAGAGTAAAAACAATAAGTAAAGAAAATGAATGCATACCACTAAAACACCAAAACAGAGTATGACAGAAGGTAAAACAGTAAATTAAAACTAGGCCAGAATACAATCCCACTAAGAAAAATGCAATTACAACGTCTGACTTGTAAAAAAGGGTACTGAAGCTGTTATATAAAGCTATCAGAAACACTTCGGCTCTTCTAATCTCACAAGGCCCTGTCTGGTCCTAGTCCTGGTCCTACTCTTTCTAGAACTCCACCAATGTTTCGGTATTCTGCACAAGACATGACACATGAGGGAAAAGTCATTGTAGGGGTGAGTAAAAAAGTACTCAGTAGGGCACCCTGAAACATAAAGTAAAAAACCAAAAAGAAAATACCACTAAGAAGATACAGTCAACTCATCACAAGTATATTTCAAGAGAAAATATAACAAGAAAATCCAGATATAATTTTCTCTGGTACTAAGAATCATAAGGTTCCAACCTCATAGTCAGCAACAAAACAATAGGATGCTCATCACATGTTTGAAAGGTAACACACAAAACCATGATATCACACTCCATGACCTCAACCATCTTAGGTGACACCCGTCTAAGAGGTATAATCCATTGATAACAACTATATCATTCTTAATGGTACATCTGAGAGAACGTGCTTCAACATGAACATCCTACAAGGCCAAAATCGAGTGCTCAGCACCAGAGGCTCAGTTATCACTGTCTTAGGCCCAACACAAGACTAAGAGAACCTATCTGAAGAGGCCCTACCTCACCACTATACATAGATGAGGGTTCCCTTCTCCTAACCATCTTGTGAAACCTATGTCACTCATATAAGACATGTCCCACACCTCAGTCCATCAAGGTAGAACTAACTCTTATCTAGGTATCATTTACATCAAATGGATGGGACCGCTCCTTGTAACTCTGTCCGACAACTGAGAGAGCTCAAACTCTAATGGAGGACCCACTCCCCACCACTACTCGAAGTGAGAGAGTGAAATTCTGTATGTGATGACTCGCACCCTGATCCCATAGGGGAGTAATACTCATGAAGGACCTACACCCTGATCCCATAGGGGAGTGCATCTTCGTATTTTGAGGACCCCCACCCTACCTGGTAGGAGAGTAATACTTAGTGACTAGAGGACCCACACCCTAGTACGACATGGGAGTATCGACTCTGTATGTTAATGTGTGGATGAACCATGCTATAAAATAACAATAGAGTACTGAATCCCATTATTGAGCACCCACACCCTATATGTTAGGGGAGTTTCGACTCTATGTATATTAGATATGGAAGACCTGCACCCTAGTCCTATAGGGAATTACCGACTCCACGGTTAGAAGAACCACTCCTTGGTCCCCCAGGGGAGTCCAAATCATCCTTCATGAACATCTTTTGGAACCCACACCCTAGTCATTCAGGGGAGTAACACCCCTAGAAGAATCTATCCAAAGGATACGAACCCACTCCCATGATGATATGAGACCCATTTTTATGAGACACATTGATTCCACTCAAGCGTGCTTGTACTGGGAGGAACAACTCCTCAAACCATTCATTTTCTGGATAAATTCCCCATAAAACTACTTAGAGTATATCAAAAGGACCATATCGTTGCAAGGGTCCCAAATTCATAGACACCTCATGAAACAGATGCTCCGTTTGAATGTTATGGGTGTTTTAGTAAGAAGGGGTTGGTTGGGTCTGGGTCTGTTGACCCAACCCGCTGGGTTTGGCCCGCCCCAGCTGGGCATGGCCCACCCTAGATGGGCTCGACCTACTTGGACACTGGCTGGTTCATCCGCCTCAGATGTGGTGTTTTACCACGTCCCTTCCACACAATGCGGCTGGGTTGGCCGACCGCTGATTCTACATGCCTGTAGCTTGATCCATGAGTCCAGATCACCACCCCACCATGACACAAGGTTTCTGACTTTTAAAAATGGGTAGCTGCATAAATGAGGCTTCTACCATAGGAATTTGCCTCTCCCTCTTGCGACTACCGCTGCGGGCCCCCAAACTCACTCCAGTGGTCTGTTTTTTTTATTCGGAAGAAGCTATGTGATCCTCATGTCATGTTCTTCATCGCCATGAGATTTAATCAACATGGCAACCTATTCTGCCAAAAAATGGTTGAGTGATGTTACCTCATGTGTTATTTCAATCCATTGGTCACCGTCATCATCGCACCTTCAATAGGCTCTCATGAGGATGGATCTTTGATCTGGGATCGTTGTACTATGAAATGGATGTGCAAAAATCCATTTTTCATAACCGCACGAAGAATTCGTGGGTCAAAGGGGAGAGGAAATCAAAATAGAAAATTGAGGAACAAACCTACGCCAAAATTTTTCATGGTGTTTATTTTCTCCTATTAGAAAGATCAAATATAAAAAATCAAAATACGAATCAAATCAAGTGTAGATTAATTCCCCAAAATAAAATCTGATAAAATACCCACCCACAAAAATGAAAAATCTATGGGTCAACCTGTTCATGGGTTAATCCATGTTCATTGTTCAAAAATAAATAACATGCAAAAAATTATCGCAAAAAAAAAACACACTAGTTGTATTCATTTTGATCCTTGACGAAGAGTGAAGATGCATCGTTTTCCATCCATTAAAGAACAATCTCGATTCACGCTCTAATTTCCAAAATCGATTCGCCGATATTTTTCATCGAGAGAGAGCCTCAAGTGATCTCTAAGGTTATGGTGATAACCATAGATTCATGATGAATATTTTTTAAAATAAAATCTATGCTACATCAAAAATATTTTTATTTAAATTATCTTAATGATTTCTACATCCAAAATCTAACTTTTTCATTTGGCCCGCACCAGAGGATGTTATTCCTCGCCTAAGGTAACGACACTATTCCAAACACAATAGTTCCCTTGGATTTCTGATCCAAGAATCCATTTGAACGATACTAAAGTTCAAAGTTTCCCACCCAATCACTTTTAATTAAAAACCTAAGCTTTATTTAATGATTTATTCCAAGAAAATTGTGCCTCAAAATCACATGTCTTATTAGTTCTTGGTCTCATAATTTTATAAAATAATTTCTAAAAATAAATTTAGGAATTTTTTTTTCATTACAATAGCTAAAGAATTTTAGTATTTCCAAATAATACACATGCCTTAAAGAATTCAAACCTACATTAAACCATCACTGAGGAGTCCTCTTGTCACTTTAATCCAATGTGGTCAATTATTTATTAATGGGTCATTAACAACAAAGCATGTGATTTTTCCATGATTTAATTTGAACTCACATTCTCCCCATCTTTCTTCCTAATTCTGAACTCTCTCTTATATTTTCATTAAAGAATGAGGGATGTATCCTTATATGTTATGGGGAGTGAAAATATGGGATTTTATGAAAAAATAAATTTATTTTCCTTACATAAAATAAATTAATTATCCTTTAATGAATTAATGTCCATTAGAATACATGAAAAGTGGATGAAAAATTATTTTAAATAGATTTATTATGATTTTAAGGAATTATTATGTTGTTGATAATTATGTTTGGAAAGTGTGGTTATCCGTTGTGATTTTTCACTAATTACCTTTTTCATCATTTTAGTAAAAATCTCACAATGAATGTTTGTTGTATTTTGGGTGAAATTTTGAGTTCATGGGTACCTTTCATCATAGAATGGTGTTTGGGATAACTATAAGTTAAATTTCAGTATCCAAAAAATGAAAATAATGGCTGTGTAGAGAAATTTTATGTCAGAAATCATGGAATTTGGAACTTGGGGAATATGGATCCATAGTTTTATTGACCATAGTTAGGCTCTAAATATCGAGTTTTAGAGCATCGAATTGACAAAATTCCAGGAATTCGACACTTTGGGATCATGATTCCATAGCTTTCTTGCACATAGTTATTTTTTTCATCTCTATTGAGGTTAAAAAAACCAAAAAATAGAAAAAAAGGATTAAAGAAAATTAAATAAAATTAGATACTCATATTAAGTATTAATTTGATTCCCACCTAGCACTTCTATTTGTTTCCCCTTGAACATGAAAATGGTCCCCATGACATTCGTGACACACACCACGTCACCATGCTTAATTGAAATTAGTCAAATGTAGTGAAGAATTTAAACAAAGGAATGGTATTAGTATTGGGAAACGATTGTGAAACTATAATGAGTCAAATTATTTTTATAGGTTTCATGATTTTTTTGGAATGATGTCTTTAGGTGATAATTTTATGTTAGTATTTTATAAAAAAGTTAAGTTAATTTCATATTTTTGAGATACTTTTTGCACAGCACAAAAAAAACTCAAGATTGTGGTGTGATTAGCCACCGAAAGAGGCTAATATTCAATCATGTTATGTTAATATTCATGTTTTTAAATTTCTATAAACACCAAATTTATTTAATTTTGTCAATTGAACTTCATTTTACATCATTGGGAAATTCATATCCAAAGTGTTTCAATCTGGTCCTAATTAATCATAAACTTGTGGAATTATTTTTTTTTTATTATTTGAATTTGATATTTTGGGATATGTCCAATAAATTTGAGTGGAATATTTTTATATTTTATAATCAATGGATTAATAACAATGGAAGATGTAATTTTTTCCATTTATGTATACATTTATGATCAAATCATAATGAGCCTTAGGCCCATTAAATAAAATGTGAAGCCCATAATTCAAGACCAATAAAGATGAAATTTTAAATATAGAAATATATAATTATAAAAATAATTTTATTCAACTATATTCCAGGATAATTATTATGTTTTCAAGGATATCGAACGGTCCCAAGTTGAGGATTAAATTATTTGATAGATTTCAGGGTCCATAAAATCAGCCCACTATTTCTAGCATAAAATCTGAATGGGTGATGTAATTGAAATTAAATTTTAAAACCTATTACAGAAAACATGGAAAAAGAGATTTCCATTACAAGAAAATAAATTATTTTCCAATATTCCATTAAATTTATAAACCCAAAAAGAAAGATGAATCTAGTTGAATTTTCTAGTCAACATAAAAATAGTCCAATTTCCTTTTTTTCTCACCTTCATTTTGAATCTGCTAATTAATATTGGAGGAATTAATTTATGGGGGATCTAACCTTGGATAATAATATAAATATTTAAGGATTATTTGGTGAAGGAATTATGGGATATGTTTTATTCATTCAATTTTATTATTATGCTATGATTTTGTATTCCTATATTTTTTTTCAAATGGATGTTATTCGAATCACCTATGTTTATTAATAAAATTTCTTATTCTTATGTAATTATATTATTATTACTATTATTTTGTCACCATTTACCTATTGTGTTAAGATTTTCATGTCATTGTTTTTGAAATTCCTCATACAATATTAGATTGATTTTTATTTCATTATTTTTTTCTCTAATTATACCCCCATGAGTTTACTTGCCACAACCATTGATAGAATAGAATAAATATAAGACTAAAACACTTATAGGATTATCCAATGGAGTGTAAAGGTATTCCTTGGATGTCATTTCTCATTTTAATAATTATTAATCAATTATTTTGTTAATATTTTGATTTAATTATTTTATTTCTTCCTCTTCCTTATTGATTTTTATATCTATAGTTTTTTGTTTTCTACTAATATACATTACTTTGTAGTGATTATAAAAAATATCCTCAAAATGTATTAGTGATTATAATGTGTATGTGAAGGATTTAAAATATTAATTAATTAGATTATATTTATTTCATTTATTTAATTATTCTCGAGTTAATTAAATTGAAATAATTTAAAAATAAATTCATCCAATCCACCCCAAGAGATAACCAAGGATCAAATCACTAGATTAATTTGAATTAAATTAAATACTTCAAACTCATTAGTTATAAAATATATTTTAAACCTTGTTTCCCACTTTATAACTAATTGAATCCCATATATTTTATGTTTATTTAAGCTTATTTTTAAGTCTATGAGGATTCAATAACCAAATGTTTTCTACAAGAGACCAATTACACTATATAACATGGGTAAATTTGGGAATCCCCATTATATTACATATTTAGTTATATGTTTATAAATTGATTATAAAGTAAATTTTATGTCTTTTTTTTATCTTTTTCTTCCTATATAATTATTTTTTTAAAAAAACCCCTCTTTTCATTTTCTAGGTATTTTTTATAAAAAATGGGTTTTGAAAATCGATGTATTATGTTCTATTATGAGTGAAACTAAAATTTTAAGAAAAACATGTTGAAACATGTGATATTTTATGTATAATGATTATATAATGGTACATAGAAATTTTATGGGTGGATAAGTGATCAACCAATGATGAATGGTTCTGTGATATACCATGGATTGGTATTGCATTTGTAAGAAAAACATGTACAGAAATTGAACTTATGGTTATTCCATTTATAAGAGTTTCATGTATGGAAGTCGACCACATGGTTATGAAAAATGTGTATAATTATTTATCAAGATACCATTATGTGTTATATATAATTTATATGCGATTTATTATATTTTTGTGATTAAAAAAGGTATGCAGTGAACTTATTTTCAAAGGAACGTATTTATTAAAACTTAAGAGTTAAAATTATTACTTATGATAAAGAATTCATGGGTTTTATGTTTTTACATTACTAACACATTAACTTATTTTTTGTATCACTTACTAATATTTTTTCTACCCATATCATGTTTTAAAATGGTTTTCATCATATTTAAGAATGGGTAAGGTAATGGAAAAAGTTGAGTTGAAAGTCGATAATATTTACATTGAATGAAATCATGAATTATTATAAAAGTAATATATTATGGAAAAATGGATACTAATCAAAAAGTGACAATATTGTATTTTATGATTTTGTTATGTTTTGGGTATGTCTTAATTATCTAAAAATCTAAATTGTAAAATACCCTCAAAGTGAATTAATGTAAAGTCTTAACTAAAACTCAAGATTAGGTAATGATTACGATTGAGTCCTTATAATGGGTATCAAAGGATGGTTTAGATAACTTTACAGATTATGAAATATTCTTATGTGTAATAGATATCATCATGAATTTATAATTTTCTAGTTGATCATAGGTTCAATTTCTTATAAACACCTTATTAACCCTTAAGTTATTAAATTTTAGGGTGACAACCCATGTTTTTTGCTACATTAATTTTTGAGGTAATGGTGGGTTATTAGATTTTGGGATGAAAAATAAAAGGTATAAGAAAACCATAAATGTTAAATAATATTAAAGATATTTTAATAAGGATGTTTATCAAATTTCTAAAATTTCATAAGGATTATAATAATATATTTTTTAAAAAAGGACAAACAACATACTATGTGATAACCTTTCATGTCCATAAAGGTTGTGTGTTTTGAACCCACAACCGAAGGAAGATAAGGGTGCATCGATTACAACTAGTATATGTGATTTCCATGTTAGTATGGATTTTTTTTTCCAAAAAAATGATTTTATGGATACATAATAATTTTATTTTTCTGACATATATTTTATCAAATATATTTTTATGGGATTGGAAAATGTTTTGGTAATTAATTGAATAATTTTATTTCAGAAGACATTCACTATTTTGGGAATCCTATAAGAAAAAGGTAAATTTAATATTATGTTATTTTGTTTGAGAAATAAAGGATTGATTTTAATTTTGAGGAAAATATTTTTTTACTTTTTATTTATGCTGATTTATAGAATTTATTAGAATATCATGAATATTACATGATTTGGGAATATACATTTTGGAGTTAGACCTTGAGAGTCATTGATGTTATTTGATGATAAATGTTAAAATTTATCTTGGATGACTATGTGATCAAATATGTTTGAATTTTTGGGTTTCAATCTTAGTCTGGACTATTTTGAATAATTTTATGGATAGTTATTTGTTAAATGATCAATGATGAACTTTGGGTGTTACTGTTCAATTTCGGATATTGAAGTATATTTTCTTCTTAAAAAGGTTTATTAATCTTTGGGTAATTATCTTATCTTATCATAACCATTATTGTTTTTGGTTATTTTCTAACAAAAATAAGAATATATTGTTTTATTTTTTTTGTATTTAGTGATCTTATAAGTTGATTCCAATGATTTAGATGAGAAAAATTCATCTCAAATACTCATCATTCGGAGAAAAAGATAATTTTGTGGTGGAAATTGATTAAAGTATGAAGCTATACTTTTCAAGTAAGTATGTTTCATGTTGTTTATTTTTCAGGTATGAAAATGAATTCGTCAACTCTATAAAAATGACCTTTTACAAAAATAATCATTCATTTTTGTTTCGTACAAAGAAATCAATGATCTTTTAACTCATCATAGATTTATGGTTTTATGATGGTTAAATTTACCATGATCATATTCTATAACACTCTAAATTATTAATTTATTATTATTTTCCCCTTTTATGTATATGTTTCTTACATGCAATCCTAGTATGTGTTATCTTAGGTGACCTTCATACTTTCATTTCTCTCTGATTATGTGGTTGTTTTATTTAACCATATTCGAATATGGGATTTCAACAATTTGTTTTTGAATAGTAAAACTGTTTTTACCATTCCTAAGATCAAATTGAATGGATGAAATATATTAATTGGTGTGAATAATGTAACATCCCAATATTTTAAGAATTAAACACTATGTTTGATAACACACATGATACACCAAATCGATCTTAAATGATCAACTAAATAATATTAATTAAATGTTACCATTATAACCTAGCTTTCAGAATAGAAGGATTGAATAGGATTACCAGAATTATGAAAATATAGTTTATACATGTATATATAACTATTTTTTTGGTGACAAGTTAATTATAAATGAAAATATAACCCTTATTAAAATAAAAAGTTATCTTTTGAAAAAAAATTATTTAATTGTGCCAAAGATTTTTTATATAAAAAAAATAAAAAATCAATATTTTTTTGATAATCTTAATGATATATATATATATTACATTCAATATAATTTTTAACATTTATTATATGTGTTTTATAGATATGAAATAAAAATAAATCTAATTTTACACACAAAAGCTACACTTTTCTAAAAGCAGATTTTCTGACTTTTGATGGAACACTTATTTTAAAACTAAGAATTAACACATTTATAAACTCTATTTGAAAAAATAAATTTAACTTTTAAACATTTAATATAAAAATTTACTTTGGTTTATTTTTTTTTGTATTTTTATCAGATGATTCATGTTTTGATGATTTTTAAAAATTATGGATTTTAATTGAAAAAATATTTTTCATATAAATAATTTATTAAGATAAATTATATTTTTTGAAATTAGTTTTAAATTATAATTATATAAATTTTATTTTATTTAATCAAACATAGGTAATTAGAATCAATTTCACCTTGAAATTGGATATAAAAAATTCAAACTTTTGAACTTTTTACTTTTAAAACTTGATTTCTTATTTTACATACATGATTAAATTAAAATTATTTTTACATAATTATATTTTATGAATTCATAAAAATAAATTCCATATTAGGAATTAGAGGTTATGATTTTTTTTAAAAAATTTCCCCTTTATTTTTTTTCAATATGATTAGTAACTTGAGTAATTTTGTTACCATGGTTAAGGGTAAATCGGATAATAAAGGGTAAAAATAATATTATAAATATTTTAAAATGACCCTACCACTTGACAAAATATTATAAGATGATTATTTTTTGACCATAGTAATTAAATGACTGTTTATTTGACTATTTATGGCCATTTTTATTATAATATAACCTTTATGATATTTTATTCAAAGAAAAGTCAAACTGATTATACTCATGTTTTTAACAAGTTAAATAATATTAATATGGGTTGCATAGGGGATATATTAGACTATAAATAATATTTTTAAAGATAATATATTTATATTCATCATTTCTTTTAATTTTATGGAAAGAAATAATTACCTCAAATACTTTCAAAATAATGATGCAACAACTATTTAATTTAAGGAAATATAAAATAAATGATTTTAAAAATAAAAAAATAAATATAATTTTAGATAATTAACATAAATAAAAAAGATTATAGATTATTTTCAAATATTATTTATGTATTATAATATTTTATTATATTTTATCTTGTTGTATTATTTTTTTGTAAAAGTCAAAATAATGAATAGTGTAAAAATTGATATTGATGATATTTTAAAATAAATATGATTTTATTTACTGATATAAAATTATTAACTATATAAAATTAATCCAAATAATTTTTATAAGGGTTAATATTTTATTTTCGATTCATTTATTTATTTATTTTAATTTTTAACAAACTATATTAACATTTAAAGAGTAAAAAAAACATGTTCTCACGGTAAGAGTTAAAGAGATTAAATAAGGGTTAAGAAATGATAAGAATTAAAAAATAGTCAAAACATGTCAATATATTATTATATTAATGTATTTTTATTTCAATAGTAATATATTCTAAATAACTCATTTTTAACCATTTGAAAATATATAATTATTCTATATTAATATAATATTTTGAGAAATTTCAGGAGTGACCCTCGCCTCTCTTATAAAAGGGAACCTCTTTTAATATTTTATACAATATTATAAACCTATTTGGTTTAGTCAAGATATTCAAAAATAGATTACTTTATTTCCTCCACACATTCTGGATCTCATAGTTTTATGAAAAACACCACCCTTGGTTGTCTTAATGTGTTAAGAAAATGAGATTTTCCCAAGAACTATTATTATTTTTAATTGAGGGTTTTTATTTTATGACTTCTTACTTGTCCCTGAAATATTTTTTAAAAATGATAAAATAATATCTAATGTTTCCTCATTATAATTATATGTTATTATGTTTTTGTAATGTCCCATATCTATCTCATTTTCTATCCAATGGGAAAATAATTCATCGTCAGTGTGTACAATACACTACTGCATCACAAAATGATGTAATTTATTTAACATAACCATATCCATTATAATGATGTAATTAAATATAAAATATTATAATAATTAAATATTTATCATTATTAAAAAATAATATACCATTTACATTCATAATTTTCCATGATCATAACTATGATAACATCAATCATGCATAAGTGAGAATTATCACCTCCACAGAGCGATGCTATTCATTTTTCATCACTACTTCACATAAATGATTTATATAAATATATTTAAATTATTAATATTATATTGATGGTATTATTATCATTATATAATGATAAAATGATACATACATTCTTTCCATAATGATCATTGGAAAAATGGAAATGTTACTCTTTTGTATGTACACCTTACTGTCTCCAGGATCACAACATTGGTTATTTATTCATAACCATATTCTAATATTGGTTTTAAAAGAATAATTGGTGTTTTAATATAATTATTATTTCATGAAAATTATTTTTTAGATGTTGGGATAATTAACACTTTGTTTATAAGCATCATACCGATGTCATGTTGGACTCAAGTACCAAATATCATCAATGTGTCGACATAAACTTAAATAAATAAGTACTTTTTATAAAATGGTTATGAATGAAACAAAATGAATGATAAATATTAAAATGGTTATAAATAAATTAAATAATTATATTATGTATATTATTCAGGAATATAAATAATGTATGTGTCATTTTAGACTCAAGGTAAGGGTCTTCGTCTCAATCTCCTTTCATTGAGGCGTATTGTGATGTTATACACCAACCTTCTTTTATGAGGTTTATATACATCCCATTTCACATAACATATAATTAATTAATTTATTATCATTTTATTTAATGTTTGGTTATATTTTATTCTACCATGTGGCTTATTATTGAAATATTTCAAAGTGATATTTGACACTTGAATTTTAAAATTTATTTAAATATTTAAAGTTTTAAAATAAAAATAATTTTCATTAATTATTGATATTATTATACATAATTATTTATTTGAATATAAAAGGATTATAAAAGGATTTTTATTTTTATTTTTATTTTCTCTCCCTCTATATTCCTAGATTTTTTTAAAATAAACCCCTCTTTTCCGTTTTAGGGTATTTTGTAATTGAAAGTGGGTATTTGAAATGGATTGATTTTATTGTATTATGAGTGGAGATGAAATTTTTTGAGTTCAATTTTAAAAATTTCATGATTTTATTTGTTAGGATTATATAATGGGACTTGGAAATTTTACAGATGGTTATGTGATAAAATAATGATGGGTGGTTCCATGATAAACCAAGGATGGTTGGTCATGTTATAACCTCCAATGGATTGGATATGGAATCCAATCACATAGTTATTTCATTTGTAACAGTGAAATGTATAGAAGTTGATCGTATGGTTATTCCATTTTTAAGATATACTTATATGAAAGTCAACCATATGGTTTTCCATTTTTAAGAGTAACATGTTTGGATGTTGACAACATGGTTTTTCCATTGGAGTATAATTATGTACCAATATACCTTTTGTGATATCAATTATTTCTATAGGTTTTATTATAATTTTGTGATAACCAAAAGGTAATAAATGAACTTATTTTTAGTGGAAAGTATTTTATACTTCTTAGGGGTGAAAATTATTAATTATGATAAAGTTTTCATGGGTTTTCATGTTTTCACAGGACTAATAGTTTTATTTCTTTGTGTATCCCTCTAGGAGCATTTTGTGCTCATCCCATGTTTTAAAATATTTTTCATAGGATTTAATAAAGGGTAGGGGAATGGAAGGAGTCATGTTTAATGATGATATGATTCTCCATGAAATAAATTATTATTTATTTTAAAATTAATATATTATGAAAAAAATGGATAGTGGTCTCAGTGACCACTTTGTATTTCACGATTTTTTATGAATTAATTTTCAAATATTTCTCTAAAAATATAAATCTTAAAAGATCCTAAAATTTAAATAAAAAAATCTTCACTAAAAATCAAGTTTATATACTTTGTAAGGATGTTTACTTACATCAACCCTCTTTAAGGGTGATTATAATAGGGTAATAAGAGGTGGTGGGGAAATTATAGAAATGGAATCCCCCATGCTACTATTAAAACTATGAAAAACAGGGGTAGAATATGAAATTATAGGTATGAACCTATTAAAAAATTGGAACATTATTGGTTATGAAATTATCATTTTTGGTAATGGAATAAAATACCCTTGGTAAAGGGAATGATACAATTTCCTTACTTTTATGCTGTGAAAACCATATGGTTCATGACTATATTTGATCTAGTTATGGGGTGAACCCTATGACTATAACGACCCTGGATTAGGACTCCTAGTTACATTGTATAAATGTTATATTTTTTTCTTTGATATAGAGAAAATGACCCAATTTTAACCATAAAAATATTCCATTATAAAAATTAAATAGTGTAACACTTAAAACCCCACAAAAAAATTAGGTTAAGAGTTTTAGTGAGTTAAGGAAAAATATTTTTAAAAAAACATGTCTTTAAATGAGTATTTTTACAACGTTACCATGAATATCCTACATGAAATTAAATCATTAATATCTCAAATAATATTCTTCACATGTGGAACCTTTCTAGAAATAATTCATTTCATATCATTCTTCATAACCTATGGAAACAAAACATAAGAAATGTTTATCTCAGATTCTTGATGAGGGTAATCTAGTGATATATCAATCATTGATTTCATGTAATCATAATAAAATAATAATGGTATGATATAATTATAATAATAAACAATTTAAATTCAAAATATATAATAAATCATATTTATGTTTCATGGAATATAACATTAACATTTTAAAATAAACAAATCGTAATAGTGACAAATCATTATTATTCAATTATTAACTATGAGTTCGAATCATTAGAATAATTTTTTTTAAGAGTGTGGCACCACCAAAATTATAGAAACCATTTTATAAGATAATTATAAATACCAAGAACATAAAATCAATATGTATTACACATAAAATCCAATTTATTATATCATAAAAGATAATGATTGACAACATGTTTTCCATAGTGGATCAAGAATTTCTTATTGTTTCACATTCTAAATCAAGCTCATAAACTTACATCCAATAATTATCTCATTATATATAATACTATACACAATGAATTATAGGGGTATATATTTCTGGGACCACCCATCACATAATGTAAACCATATATATTTCTACTCGAAGACTATAAAAAACTCATATTTTCATAACTCAAACAATGAGAACGAGTTTTTTAAAAATCTCATCAATTCATCAGAGAAAAATATATAGAAAAAATTTTATTCATAATAAAATCATCATAATAATCATAAAATATCCATATAAAAAATATTTATGGGTTCATTGGATCATACAACTAGTAATTCATAATTAACAATATAGGATGTTATCATGAATGAAAATTCTAATAAATAATCACTTTATTTTTTTAAGAAAATATCATATTCAATTTGAAATAAATTATTTAAAATATTAACTAAAGAGTTATATTTTAAAATAAAAATGTATTATTTAACGTATGATTTAAAAAATTCATTTTTACAGATGGTGGAAGATTTAGTTCATGGGACGTATGTTAAAATATTGATTTATTTGAAATGTTCATTAAAAAGTCAAAATTACCCCATTTAGAAAATTACAAAAAGATTAATTTGATACATTATAAAATAAATTCACAATAACATAAATTAATTTAAAATATAATTGGATAATAGTGAAAAATATTCATGAAAACATTTTAAAAATCATGTAAATGGATGTAAAATATTCCTAGCTAAATCGTAAAATGTATTCATTTATCCCTAAAAAGGTTATTCCGGTCACATGAGTATAAAAAGTGAGAAAAATTAAAGGAAACATGCTTTCTAAATAAATAACCATAGGGTAATTAAAATTAAATATATATATATCAAATAATGATCATATAATTTCTTCAATGTAAATTCAATCATAAACAATCATGTGATTGAGGCATAAATCCCTTACCTGAAGTCTTGTCTCATATAATATGTGTTTGAATATCTTTCCCAATAAATGGGGATTTATTATTCATATATTTGAGAAATGTACATAAATATCTTGGAATAAATTATTTATTTATTATATTTCATCACCCATGTACTAACAGTTCATTAGAGAAATCCCTTTTCTACGTGATAACATCTTTTTTTTTCAAGTATATTTTGGTTCATCTTCCCCGATAATTATAAATTGATCACAGTTAAATTAATTTTATAATTTTAATAATTATATAAATATAATATATATTCACTATAAAAATATTTATTTAGAGTCAACAATGAAAGGTATATATTGAATAATTAATTACAGTGTTCATAGAGATGATATACCATACTTATGCATTAATGATGTTTTAACTTTTCAATGGATAAAATTAAGGAAATGTATATAATAATTCAACTTTTTATTATAATTATTATATCATATATATAATATATATTAATTAAATATATTATAATTACCATACATGTATAATGGAATTGAAAAACTAATCAAACTGCTTCATGAATGTGGTAATCCACACATACGTAGTAACGATGTTATCATTTTCTAGTGTATGTAACTAAATAGGTTAATGGTTGTTCTTGAATCATAAAAAATATCTAATATATTGAATATACTAATGTAATTATTTTAGAATGTGTACCATAGGTTTGTAGAAGATATAAGAATAAATTAAATTTAAAACACTTAGTTAAGGTTCATATATTTTCTTTGAGAAACCACTTTTATCTTTCCATATAGAAAAAAATACTACCATTAAGAAAGAAAAAAACTCTATAATTTAGGTAATAATGGTAGTAATTTAATATTGTATATATTTTTTGAGTTATAAAGATGAAAATTTGTGAGGAATAGTGAAGAGGAGGTTCTCATTTATAAGTGATGGGAGGGGAACTCTTGTAATTAATTATAGTATTAAATTAATTAATATTAAATTTTATGAAAAAATAGATCCAAATTGATATGAGTAGATGATATTATGAGTTTCAAATGATATATTATCATATAATAAAATTTGTACATGCTTTAGTTATTTTTTGACTTATATCTATTAGTATTAACCCTTCGATAATTGTTCTAAAAATTATTATAATATCAATGTTTTAACTATTTAGGGGTCAATAAAGATGGTGAAAAAATATATGTGACCCAAAAATAGAACATGGTTTATATTTCAAATCATATCCAATTAACATGTATAGTGATGGTATTTTTTTATAATTTTAAATCATAGAATAAAATATTGTCTGTTATAAAATGTTATTGATATCATTTTTTGTAAATATATGAAATATTATAATATAATATTTGTCTTACACATTTCATGTAGTTCAAAAATAAAATTTATTTGAATAAATGGAATATATGTTCTTATTATAACCATGAAATAAAATTTGGACAAGTTTAGATATCATTTTAAACCTTATATTTTTATCAAACCCCTAGGTTAATCGATTAGATCGTTATCCCCAGAAAATGTAATTATTATAATTAAAGGGCTAAATTTTTACTTATAAGATGAAAATTTGATCATAAATGGATAATATATAAAAGTTTAGACTTTTTTTGTCATATTTTTTTCTCTTTTATAGTTTTTTCTGATTCAAAAATAAGTTAATAAAATATATTTAATGTAAAATACTATTATTGTCATTTTAACAACTATGAACATCATATAACCTTTAAAACAACATAAAAAAAATATAATTTGATTATATAAATGTTAAATATATATAATATATGATATTTATCTTCACAATTCAAGGTACACATTAACTCACACAAAAATCATTACTTTTAGATATTTTAAAATCACATTCCTGCTTTTTTAATGCATCTGCATGTACTATGTCGATGCTGCATACACATTAAGGGTGATTATTTCATAACTAAAAAACAAAAATTAATAATAAAAATAAATTAAATCAAATTTAAAATGAACATTTATAATTTTACTTATCCTCTTTTTTTCCTTATGTAAAAATTTTAGAGATATTTAAGTTGAGGGAGTGGAATTTTGGAAATTTCATTACATAAGGTAATATAAATTTCACTATCAAGGAAGAAAGGGACTAAAAGTCCATATATTATAAATTTAGATGGATATGGACAAATTTATACAATTAAATTAAAAAATGGTAATTTTTTCTTGATTTTAAGACCTTATCTCAAGGTTGTAACCTAGTTATATGCATTTTACCCTTACCGATGTGAAAATTATAAATGAAGGCTACTGTTCATAATGAAAAAATGGTTTTATTTACCAAATTTGAACCTCATAATTTCCAATATGGAACAATTTTTTATGATTTAATTCCTAGAATTTTAAAATTTTATTTTAATATAAAACCCACAAAATGCAATGGAAAGCATCTTTCCCAAAAAAATGTTTTAGAAACTGTAAAATGGGTTTTCAGAGAATATATATATATATAAATATAATTAAAATGACCTTAATTTGGTTATTAAAAATATAAATTTAATAATTTTACTTTTCAACCAAATTTAAAACTAAATTAAACCTTTTAAAATACGGAAATGAAAATACATTTTTGAATAAAAATAATTACTTTTAACTATTCTTAGAAAATAATATTTTTTATAGAAAATCATAAATATTTCCCTAATATAATTTTGATTTAAGGATTTCAAAAACTATAATTTTTTTATCCAATTAAATTTCTAATATTTTTAAAATAAATTATAATATTATTTTAAAAAATAATTAAAAAACATTTTTGATGAAAAAATATTTTAAAGAATAAATTATTTGAAATAAAAAAATTTGTTCTTATTTCCCAATAATTTATCTATATAATTTTATTTATTATAAAAATTATATATAATTCGTAATCTAGTTACATCAATCCATACCTACCAATTCAATCACTTTGTTATAACAATCAAAATTTAGTACCCTTGGTTTCAAGTAAGTAACCTTTTTCTTATGATTTTTAAGTATGTAAAGTATATGAGTGAATTTTGGTAGATTTTAGAGAAAATTTGGAGGGTTTTAGAGATTTTCTATAGGTGCATGGTTGGTTCAAAATTTTTAAAAACCATGAAACACATATAAGAAACCATGGTCAATGAATCAGGGGATAAAGCGAAGGTGCACGGGTAGTGCAATGTTTTCTTGAACCTTGCAGAAACCCTAAATAAACTGTGATACTAGAGATATTCAGATTTATCAATGTTGGAATATGGTTCACTAACTGTATGATCTATCCATGTGAGGTTCATCCTTGAGCCAGTGGCTAGCTCATGGTTAGTGAACCGTTTTCTTAATTGTGTGACTAAATTGTGAATGGTTAGAAAACTAGATCCTAAAAAATAGATCTAGATCAGGTTTGTGTTTTGATACCTCTTTTCCCCCAAAACTGTCTTAAATCAATATTTTTACCTCTTAATGGTTTGATAACCTCTCTTAGTCAGTTTGAAAACAATACGGAGGTTTCTCATGGTGATTTAAAACTAGAATCTCGTGTTAAGTGATAATTCTTAGTTGCTATTGGTTTTTCCTTATATAGTATTCTCTATATCTCTTGGTTTCATAGATATACATCTTTTTTTTGTTTATATATAAGATATTTAATTCCATATATGGTAATATTTGGCTTACTTTATGATAGGGCAATAGATCTATGGTGGGTTCGTGGGGATTCAACCCTGCTTCATTATTGTTTGAGTGTCTTTCTTAATTTTCATCATAAAACCCAAGGTAGGTGGCTTCACATACAACTCATATATTTATAACATGAGAGATTATTTTTTTATTTATTACATTTATTGAAATTTATTTTGAAATTGGTGTCCAAAGCATGATAGAAACCCTTTTTAATGATGGTTTGTGGATTTCTTTGTGGAATTGTGAATTGTTGTGAAATAATTTTTGTTAAATGGTTTTAAAATTACTATTTTAAAATTGTTTGATTGGTTTTGATATCCTGAGAAAGTGTTTTCAATAAAAGGTTCATTTTATTGAAATGTTTTGATGTAAAGGATTTCAATAAAAAGTTTTTTTATTAAAATGGTTAGTCCATTGAAGTGGTTTTGGAAGTGAAACGGTTTTTGGGAATACATGGTGGTGTGTGTTCATTTCATTATGAGGCTTTATTAAAATGTGACCTTATGATTGGTGCCAAAGGTGTAAGGGAACAAGGTATTTAATTACCTTGTGACAACTTGGTAGATTAATGAGAAACCACTCATGAATATGGAACTTTTATAACAAAGAATGCATGTGTAGATGTGTGGATGTGTGGATATGTAGATATGTGGATTCGAATGAGATATTATAAAAATGAAAACAATGAATGATTTTGAATAACTCTCTTGGTTTATTTAATGGAAAGAAGTTTTCATGTGGAATTTTTTAAAATAGTTTTGTTTTTGTGATGAATTATTTCATGTTGTTTTATTTTAGTTTATTTATATAAATTTATTCATAAAATGTACAAACCAATTATATCCTAGTGTCATGATTATGGAAGTCACTAGGGAAAATATACTGAGTTTCATTACTCACTCCTTATTTGGAACTTTGGTTCTTTTCTAGATGTTTTTTACTAGGACACATATAAAGGTGAATCTTTACACTTCTATAGTGGTACTTCGTGATTATGGAGTATGGAGGTAGAGTTGGAGTTTGGATCTATATCTTTGGTTTTGTTGATATTTTTCTTCTACTATGTACTTTGATATTGTGGTATTCCATTGTGGTACTTGGTTTTATATTCATTTTGATAAATAAAATATTTAGTTGTCTTTCATTTTTATCATACATCATACAATGGTTCATTTGGTTATGGAATGTTTGGTTGTTGGTTTCATTTTAAAAGGGAAAATCATCCCCACATGTATTAAATCCCTTAAAAATTTATTTCGAGCCTTTGGAATCTTGGGGATGTCTCTTAAGGATAAGTAACATTCTCCTTCCTTATCAAGCCAATTATAAGAAGGGGGAAATTCATGTGGTTTCAGCTTTTTTTGGGTCCAAAAATATGTTTATGAAAAGTGGTATCATCTTGGTCCATTGTGGAAAAAGTGTTCTAAGCCTTGGTTGGTATTTGACTTGGCATTGGTATTTGGTCTTAGAGTTGAAATATTTTTTTTCTAATCCTTGAGTTGGGATTTTATAAAAGATCAAGATTTTCAGATCTTGAAATATAGGCCATAAAATAATATAGCTAACCATTTTATGTTGAACATCATGTTACTAGGGATTTGGGTACATAAGTGTTTCAGATAGACTTATACGATTTTAAATATCACTAGTATGGGTTTATCCAATTAGACAAGCATGATATAAATTATAAAACGACTTTCCATTAGGTGTGAACATTTATTTTTTAATAATGAGATATCACTTGGTGAAACATGTTGAATTTTCTTTTCAAATGTGAGATTTTCAAAAAGAGTATTATTTTTGTATTTTGAAAATGGTTTCACTTTCAAAGAAAGTAGAGATTTTTCAAAAATGGTTGAATATTGAAAATATTCATTTTGGGAAGCATTGTTATTATAGAATGATGTGGTTGAATTTGAAATAATGAGCCCTCAGTTAATCCATAGGGTGACTTATAGAGTTTATTATTTGTTTGGAAAATGGAACCCCTTAGGCATCTTAGAAACCAACTAGAATAGGCTACTGAGAATGTTGTTTCACCTGAGCCATAGGTGAACCAATAGCTAGTTCAGAGTATAGTCCAATATTTTCAATCTATGTATACGGGGGACCGGAAGGATGATCCAAGTAAACTGGATTATTCCTTTCAATTCTAGAATCAGAATCAACCCATCTTACATGGCGATTATGAACCAGAAAAAGTAGAGGTGCGGCTAAATATAATGAATCATATAATCAATTTCATAAGCACACCAAAAGAGTTGAAAGTTAGTATGGAAACACATAAAACAGAAGATCTTGCATGCTAGTGGTGGGATTTAGTTATTCAGGATAAATTAGACCATGAAACTCCATTGGATAATTTATAGTAATTTTTTAACAAAAATATATATCTACATACGATTATAATTCAAATAATGATGGGAATCTTCATCTTGAAGAAGGAAAATAATTAATTCATGAATTATGTGGATAAATTCATGAATTTAATATGTTTTTCACCTAAGGTTTCTACTAGTGAATTCTTAAAAGAACACATATTTTAATCAGTACTGAGACATGGAATTTTATCAAATATTTCTAGGCTCTATATTATATATTATACAAATATGTTAAATAGAGAATCTATAGCTGAGAGGACATCACATGATATATGAGAGGATGAAGTGGGTTGATACCTATATAAAATAATGGGAAATCTAATGTGGGGAGAAAGAAGAATAGGGACACCTATTTCAAAGGTGGGAGTATGAATCAGAATCCAATGGAATGATCAGTAAATATTCATCTAAGAACAAAGATCAAAGATGGATATTTATAATGGGGTTAATTTGACCACATGAAGAGAGAGTGTATAGAATCAACGATATCATTCTATAGTTACAATAAAATGGGACATATTCATCTCTTTTATCACAATTCTACAAGTTTGGATGTTAAGAACACTTACCAGGTGTTGAAAACGATATATGCTTCAATGGGATAAGAGAAGTACAATCAATCTCATCAGCAGAACATAGATAGGCATGATGATTGTAGGAACACCATGACTCATCAGGTAGTGCAATCTCAATAGGGAAACATGGAGAAAAGTGTAGTGAAAAAGAAATTATGTAGAGATTAATAGGTTATTATGGATGATCATTCTTGTCCATCTATGGTATGAGGTATGATTCATTTTAATTATGCACTTATACAATATTTGTTTCCCATTTGTGAATCCCATTTCTTTAGTGCTTCTCATTCTATTGATTTTATAAGTCTAAAAGTTGAGATGATGCCTTCTGTGATAGAACATAGAACTCGTCTTAGTCAAAGAGAATGATAGGCCATTATGTGTAGAGAATTTTTTGTAACTATTGATAGAGATGAGATGAGATGGGATTTCTCTATGCCTGAGATGGATTCCTTTGAGATAATCATGTGTATGGATTGTTTGACAATTTTCAAGGGTCACATCAACTATTATACCAGAAATGTATGTTTTACAACTGAACATGGCGTTAAGTACATCATTTGAGGGGATCAGAATATAATGGTGGGTTCTAGGGGAATGTTGGCACCATTAGTTGTAATAATATTATACCAGTTGGTAGTACTATCCATGGCATCAATAGAAAAAATTGAGAATATTTTTTTTCAAGTAGTGGTGGATTAGTTTCCAAAAGAGTTTCAAATTTTTTTATGGTTACCACATATGATATAATTGAAATTTAAAATTGATCTCCTCCCAAGTAAAAGTCCTATCTCATTTACATATTATCATATGGAACAACGAAACTAAGGGATATTGATTTTCATTTGGAAGAGTTAGAAGGAAAAGGGTTCGTTTAGCCTACAATGTCTCTATGGGCAACATCAGTCTTGTTTGTTAAAAAGGATGATGGAACTCTTAGAACATGTGTGGATTATAATAATCTTAAATGAGTTATAATAAAGAACTGGAATCCAATTCCATACATCGTTGATCTGTTTGATTAATCTAGATGATCTCATTGGTTTTCTTAGATTGAATTGTGATCAAGATATCATAAATTACGAGTTCAAAAGGAAGATATTTCGAAGACATATTTCAGAAGAAGATATAGAAAATATGAGTATGTTTTTTTTCTATATGTCTTATAAATACCCCAAAATCCTTTATGGAATTGATGAATCATATATTTTATAGGTATCTGGATTATTTTGTGGTGGTGTTTTTGGATGACATACTAGTGTATTTAGGGACAAGGGCTGAGCATGAGCATCACCTAGTAACAATGTTGGGAATCTTGAGGGATCATATAATGTGTACAAAATTATCAAAGTGTGATTTATGGATTCAAGAGTTACATTTCCTTATCTATTCTATTTCTAAAAGAGGTGTTTCTCTGGATTGATAAAAGATTGAAGTTGTGATCTCTTGGCAACCACCAAAGAATGTTTTCAAGATACGTAGTTTCCTTGGTCTAGCTGGTTATTATCGACACTTTGTTTATGGTTTTTTTGGACTAGCCTCGCCTATGATATCTTTAAAAATGTAGAATGTTCCATTGAAAAGGGATAAATAATGACAAAAGTTTTTTTAGAGATAAAGGTTCACCTTACATCACCACAAATATTAATTTTTACAGAATCAAGATAGGGGTACATGGTGTATTTTGATGCTTTGGGATTAGGGTTGGTATTTTTTCTCAATCAAGGAGATCATGATGTTTATTATGGATCAAGGAATTTTCAAGTGAAAGATAAAAGATAAACAACACATGATTTTTAACTAGCTTCAATAGTCCATGCTTTAATGACTTGGCATCATTATCTCATTAGTGAGAAATTCATTGTGTTTACAAATCATAATATATTAAAGAATATTTTCTCACAATATGATTTTAATCTAATACAAATAGGATGGATAGAGTATCTCAAAGCCTTTAATTTGACATTATGTATACAATGGGAAAAGTAAATTCATTGGATTATGCATTAAAGATAAATTCATATACTCAATTGAAAAAATAAGCATCAGATGAGTGGTAGTTGATGTCGGTCCTAGCCGACATGCACTAGGAATATATAGACCAAGGTGATGTTAAAATTTCCATTCTAGATTATTTGGTTCTTAGTTTGGTAAATATGGTTAAAATGACATAGATTTTGAATTTTTAATTTGTGATGATGAGGTTTAAACTGAATGGTAGGGAGACCAATGAATGTAAGATTCTAGATGAGAGTTCAGTTTCTTGGTTCAAAAATTGGATGGTAGTACCTATGGCTAGTCAGAGGAAATTTCTTCATTCTTTACACTATTCAAAATAGGTTGTTCATCTAGGAACATAGAATATTTATAAGTTGTTTAAATCACAGTTTCAATTGAACGATGTGAAAAGGAAAGTGGATGAGTTTGTTTCGAGAAGATTAACTTATCAGTAAGTTAAGCTGGAGCATCAATGACCAATATATATGTTACAATCTTTACCTATTCATGTTTCGAAGTGGTAGCAGATAGCTATGGATTTTTAATAGGTATCCCAAGAACATTTCCACAACATGATTCCATATGGATGATAGTAGATATTCTTAAAAATCCATCTCATTTCATTCCAATTTGTGAAACTAATATAGTGGAGGACTTGATAAAAATATACATATGAGAATTGGTAAAGAGGCATGGAATACCGGTTTTGATAGAGTCTGATAGTGATATGAGTATTACATATCATTTCTGTAAATCTTTAGAGAAATCACTTGGGACTCAGTTTACTATGAGTACAGTGTATCATCCTCAGATGGAGGAGGAATCAGAAAGACGAAATAGACATTGTATGACATGTTACAGGATTTTGTAATGTATTTTGTTGGATCGTGGGAAGATCATGTGTCATTAGTAGAGATTTCTTATAACCAAAATTATTATTTCTCAATATATATGGATATTTTTGAATCATTGTATGAGTTTCCTTATGATTATCCACTTTGTTGAGTAGAAATAGGTGAGACATCACTGGTTGGTCCAAGCCTTGTTCAGGAAATAATAGAGGAGATTCAGTTGGTCATGAAAAATATGGAGATGACTTAGGGTTATTATAAATCATATGTGGATCATCGAAGATGGTTGTTTTCATTCAAGGTGAGTGATCATGTGTTCTTGAGGATATCTTCAAGGCTTGGATGTCATCATTTTGGGATAAAGGGAAATTTATCTCCTCGATACATAGAACCATTTTAGATAATTTAATGGGTTGGAAAGGTAGAATACTGGTTTTCATTACCCCCACAGTTCAATGTGGTTCATAATGTGTTCCACATTTCTCAGTTGAAAAAGTATTATCTTGATCCTGACCATGTGATTTGATGGGATCATGTAAAACTAAATCTGATTCTTCATTAGTACATTTCCCAGTGGAGATTGTGGATATTCAAGAGAAACTCTTTCATGGTAAAAGAATTGTTCTAGTATGTTTTTTTTGGAAACATGGTCAGATTCAAGAAGAGATTTTGGAATGAAATAAAGAAATGAAATGGAAATGGAAAGAACTCTTTCGGAAAGATGGTGGTTTCTAAATTTTTGGGATAGAAAGGCCAATGGTTTGGATAATGTTTTACCCATGGTTTCATGTAACCCTTTGTTTATTATTTTTAAGTAAATAAATTATATGGGTGGAGTTTAAGAGAGTTTTTAGAACTTATAGAAGGTTTTTGGGATTTTATGTAGCTGAACAGTTGGTGTAAGATTTTTTAAAACTATGCCACACCTATAGGAAATAGTGAACAATGAATCAAGGGATAATGGGAAGGCCCACATGCATCCCATTGTATGCCTAAACTGTGCAAAAACCTTCTAAAAAAATCTACTTGAGATAGTGGTAATTGGCACGGTAGGTGAATATTTCACTAACTATTTTATCTAACCATGTGAGGTTCGTCCTTGAAAGATTGGCAGGCACATGGTTAAAACATGGGTTTCTTAACAATGCGACTAAATTATGCACATTTAGAAAAATAGATCCTAAAAAGGTGGATCTTGGTTTGATTTGTGTTTAAATGTTTTTTACCCAAAATAGACTTAACTTTATATTTTTCCATCTCAAAGGTTGGAGAACCTCTTCCCATTAGTTTGGAATCAATCTGAAGGCTTCTCTTGGTGATTTGAAGCCAGATTCTTGTAGTAAGTGAACATTATTGGTTGTTCTTGGTGCTTTTTCTTAGATCTACAACTCTATCTCTCTCAATTTTTTAGATATAAATATGTTGTGGTTATATCTAATATATTTAATTCAAAATATGATTGATTTTTTTTATGATAGGTATGAGATATAAGGTAGGTTCATGGAGATTCAACCTAGCTTCATTGGTGTTTGAGTTCCGTTCTTCATTTTCATCATAACACCCAAGGTAGGTGGCTTCACTCTCACATATGTTATTTATAATTTGAAGTCTTAGATTCAAATTTATAAAATTTATTGAAATTTATTATTATTTTCTTGTGAAAATCAAGGTAGAAACCTTCATTTAGCGATGGTTTGTGGATTTTCTGTGGAATTGTGAATTGTTGTGCCATATGCTTTATTAAATGGTTAAAAATGATGATTTTATAAATGGATGTTTGGATTGGATTTATTTTGAAAAGGTTTTAAATAAAAGGATGTTTTTATTGAAATGTTTTATGGGATAGGTTTTCAATAAAATTATTTTTTTTGAAATGGTTGTGGCATTGAAGTAGTTTTGGCATTGAAAGGGTTTTTGGGCATACTTGGTGGTGTGTGTTCATATTTCATAATGAGGATTGTTTGAAATAATACATTGTTATTTATGTCGAAGGTGTAATAAAACATGGGATTTAATTACCTTGTGAATACTTTTTTGATCAATGATAAATCTATTATTAGTATGGAATTATCATAATTTGGAATGAATGTATAGATGTGAGGATATGTGGATTGGAATAAGATATACCAAAAATGAAAACATTGAATGGTTTTTATGAAACATCTTTGTTTCTTTCATGGAAAATGGATTTGATATTGAGAAGTATTTAAAAAATAGTGTTGGTTTTGTGATGAATGGTTTTAATTTTTTTTTATAAATTGGTTTAAATAATTTTATAAAATGTCATAACCAGTTTTGTACTAGTTGCGTGAGTAGGAAATTCATTATGGAAAATATATTGAGTTTCATTACTCACCCCTGATTTTTCAATTTAGTTCATTTTTAGATTCTTTTTACTAGGACACGGGTAAATGAAATGATTTTCACTTCTCTAGTGGTACTTCATGATTCTTTATCATGGAGTTAGATTTTAGAGATATATCATTGGATTCTTTGATTTTTTCATCTACTACGTACTTTGATATTATAGTATTCTACTATATTATTTAGTTCTAGATTGATTTTTATAAATGAAATATTGATTTCCCATTCAATGTTATCATCCATCATATAATGGGTTATTTGGTTATGTCATGTTAGGTTTGTTTTTTTTCAAATGGAAAATTTAATTCCACATGTATTGAATCCATTAAAAATGTATGACCAGCCTTTGGCATCATTAGGATTTTGCTTAAGGCCATGTAACATCATCCCACCTTCTCAAGAAAATGATAAGAAGGGAGATGTTACATAAAAAATAATATTATTGTTTTAAGCTTATTGTTTTGTGTTATATATGATATCAAACATATTGTTATTCTAAAATATTATAGTGTTATATTCCCCCTATAATAAATTATATCACATCAATTTGAACTTGTTCTTTGTAATCAAGGGTTTGATATTTGAAAATACACTTATTGAAAAATCATATAGTGAAAAGGGTTAATAATACTTTTTTCTTGAATATAGGAAGAGTTAAATATGAATTTCTTCTATAATAACACATAAATAGGATCCTTATTATTCGGATAAAAGTTATGGGTGAAAATATGGACATGGAGGAAAATTAAATGTCCAAATAATGAAGAAGAGTGATTGAGGTCACTAAACAAAAGTATTTGGAAGATCATGAGAATGTTAATTCCCACAATACCATAAACCAATAAGGTGTGAATAGACACATCCATTCATTTGAAATGAATTTAGCAGAAATTTTTTTTGTATCAATATCCATTTCTTACAGTTAAGGAATTAAAATTCCATCTAGAATAAAAACATGAAGAAATATACTATGTTGACAAGTAGTATTTCATATATTAATAAATTTCCACTTCAACCTCAAATTTATCTCCAAATATTTGTTATTATATATTATTTTTTTATTAGGTACAATAAAATAAACTTATATGGTATCACATAATCCAGAAAAGTCTAAAAATATATTCCATCTATCATTAATATTAAACAAAACTAAAATATATAGAAAAATGTAAGATAAAACCAAAAATGTATAAATCCATCATATTATGAAATAAAACATTTTACTTAAAATAGAAAAAACAACACGGAAGGTTCAAGAATAATTTTTTGAGAAATAAACAAAACTATATCATATTTATCATTAAAAACCTCAACATTAAAAAAAGTTTTATATCTAATGGTAATACCATACTTTTCATCTTACATCCCTAAAAATTTAATTTTATTCTTCTCATATAATTTTTCATATTAAACCATATGTTAATGATAAGTTTTATATATACCTAATGCCAATGAAACATCTCCCAATATATCATTAATCATTGTGATAAATCACTATATATTTTTATAATGTACATAACATCACAAAAATATCAACAATCAAATTTATATACTAACATGAATTATATTCCTTATCATGAACATAAATATCTTTAAAAATATATATTTATCATTGAATAAATTTTCACGCATAATGATAATATATATCCCACTATCCAATATTCCATATTTAATATATAATAAAATCAAATATTAAAACTAAGGGTTATTTAAACATTAATATAGTATTCTTCTAAAAACTCAGTAAAAGATTTAAATCACCTCAAAATCCCATCACTAAAAACATAAAAAGGGGAACCTATTCATTTGATATTATTATCAATATAAAATATAAAAAAATTTTATAGTATAAATGAATCCTTAGTTAACCTTGTATGAAAACTGCTTAATCATTAATGTTCTCTATGAACAACTTTGATGCCAACTACAATATACCCAAATCCACTCTCCTAGATCCTGTGTGTAAACATCACATTTCAAGATTTAATATTGATGAACATGTCCTAAATAAAAAAATACAAAACATATAACAAAAAATGAAATACTGGGTCACTTTCATACCCGATGACCATTTAGGTTTAGAGTTTTATAGAATTAGGAAATAAATTTACATAACAATACCCTAGTATTCAAATTTTTTTTTTGAGAACTATACCCACCTTTTCCCATTTCATATTAAGACTTCATAATTTATTTAAAATTCATTAATAATGAAATATTTCTTGACAAAATTCTTTTAAAATTAATATTTATAAACTTTGGAAATGAATTGTAAAAAATAGTGTTCTCATATGCTTACTAAGGGTACACATTAGATATATCAATTGATGATCATAAAAAAGAATATATTAATCATAATGGTATGATATCATTATCACAACATAAATATTTTATTCTTAATCTATCATAAATCATAATTTTTATCCTAGCATAGTACAATATAATTAGAGTTGACATGAATCATATGAGTAAGAAATCATTATAATTCAATAATGAACCATGAGTTAAAATCATAAACATAAAAACATGTCATGAGTGTGTGAAAATGTAGTAGATATAAAAATCAAATAATATGATAATATTAATTACATATAACTTAATTTAACAATATACGTTTGAGTCCTAAAAACTCTTCATGCAAAGAGAAAGGAGTACTATAAATATTTAAAATGTAAAATAATAAACCCAAAGAAGAGTTTGAATAAAATGATCAAAGGATGGGATGTAGTAGAGGAAGGCTTGGTACCATGACGTAAAGATTCTAAATGAACTTCCTCTTCCCCTATCATTCTTCCACTCCACGAGGATTCCCACAAACAGATGACACCTGCTAATGAAACAAAGTTGTTTGCTATGTTGAATGGTGATTTCCTCCCCTACAAATGACCACCCCATGAAAATGATAAATCATTTATGGGTGAGGGAGGTATTTTCTATCCACCATGGAAAACATTTTTTAAAAACAGAGGTGTTCTTCCTGGGATCATGAAAATAGAGGCCCTATGACCCACTAAAACTAGCCAAACTAGTTGTCAGTCATGTCACTCTTTTATAAAAATCAAAGAGGGTGTTATGAGAAGAGGAGAGAGAAAAGATTTAGAGAAGGTGTATGAGAAATATTGCACCCAAATCACTTCACAGATTTCATCCCATGAACTATATTTGGATGAACCTTTATGGACACCATCCCATGAACCATATGAAGAAGACCCTCCAAGAAAGATTCCATGCAGATGATGTGTCATTTTTGACATGGGGGATCATTTTCTGACCCCATGAATGAATACATTTCTTTGCAGATGGACCATTTGCTACCAACCCTTCATAGGAAATTATTTTTGGAGAATTGTTTTATGTACACACCCATTGATATCATTCTTTCATGGGAAAATTTTTGATTATATATCCTTCATAGATGCTCCATCACATAACCTCCTTCATGGATGTTCCTTTGCATCCCCCTTCTCAAAAAAATCTATGAGGAAATTCCTTTGTGGGAAACACTTCACGAACGAACCTTGGAGGACTACCCAATTTCTAACTCCCTTTGTGGATGATCCATGATGGAAATTTCTATGGGGATGTCCCAATACACCCATTTGAAAAATTGTTCACTCCCATTGGTTCATATCATGGGGATTATGCCCCTGTACACCCACTCATGATCAGTTCCTGGCTACAGTGCCAACCCTTCGTATTGGTCCCTTCACTAATTTGACTGACCCCACATGAAAAATTTCGTTTCACATTGTTAACATTTTGAGTCTGGATGAAGAAATTTTTGGGTCTACCTTTTACATCCCTAATATCCATCCCAGATAATACTATGAGTTGAAACATTCCTCAACCACGTCCAAAAATCCCATCACATAACTCTTATCATAGGTTGAACCAGAAATTCATGGTCTTGCATAAGTCCCACACTAGTATCATCAAAACCAAATTATGTAAAACGGTACAAAACTTTTCCTCACAACATGACATTAAAAAGTACTTCCATAAACCACATAACATGACATAAAACTATAGTTTTGTCTTCCTTGAAACATGAAATTAAACTATGCATCCATCACCCCTATAACATGATATTAAACTCTGATGCCTTAGTCCTCACTACTTGAATTTAAACTATAGTATACCCTATATGAATAGAACAATATTCCTCCTATTATGAAAATGACTTGCCTTATACTATTTGTTTAAGATCCCTCATTTAATAATTGTGATAAGTACATAAAATATCCAAAGGGGACCCCTATAGGAGTAATCTGATATTATTTATTGCGGGAGGTGTCTTTTTTATCCTCTTCACCTTAGTCCGGGTCATATTTGGATATCTCCCAACATGAGAATATCCCAGCCAATAAAATAAAAGAGTATAAATAGAAACTCAAGGACTAATTAAGGAATATTGGTTAGTGGTGATGAAAAAAAAGACATTCCTAACTCAAATGGGCCTTCTTCATAGATGTAATCCCCATACTCTATTTATACAGGTGTCCTACACGATATAAGCCCCAGTTCTATCCACTCAAATGGGAATCTTCTAAGCGTAATCCAAAAACACATGATATTTTGGCCCTTGAAAATAGATACAATCCTCAACATATCAATCTATGTTCCCTTTGACATTCAAATGATTAGTATACATAGGAAGCCTCCCTAAGTTCCATACCCAAAATAAATTAACCCTAATGTTCTATGGTTTATATTACTGATAGGGTCATATCCACTTGAGTGACCACATCTCTTCCTGGACCCTCAGGCTACCTCGGTGTAAGTCTTGCACCAAACATTTAATAGGCACCTTTCCCCATGGTTTACTTGTAGTTTGATATTAAACTTTATGGTTTGGTCCTCGTTGCATGACCTTAAAAGGTGATGTGTTCTATTAAGTGGAACCAAACAACATGGGTTCTGATTACTCTCACAAGGATATGTAGGAAGATCATCTCATGGGTTCGATCCCAATATAAAACCAACTTTTATCTCCCTGGATGAAATAAATGTACACAATACCTCACCACAAGGTTTAAAAAAATAATCATCCTAATAAATAACCAAAGAATATTAGATCCATCCATAAAATGTTACCATTCATGGAGAACCTCGAATACATATAGATATCAATATCAATGGAATTTCTCATATACATATAGATGATTCTGAACCCATTTGTTCTCATAATTCATCTTTTACTCAAGGTGATACTCGTATACATACTTAGGAATGAACAAAGGATTTGTGAAAATTTCATAAATCTATAAGAGAGTCCTAGAATAAGAAATTATCCCACCCAAGGTGTGATGAACTTGACTTCCTATCCTCTTGACCAATGTTATTTATTAAGTGTCATTGGCCAATTTGTCCAATGAACACCAACCCTTTGAAAGTAGGTCAATGATTTTTCATGGATATAAGAGTCTATGGATGTTTACGGCTCCACGAAAAAACCTTTTGGAATCCTTTCAAGGATTATATACCAGATATGGTTGAATGAACACAACTTGAACCCCTATAATCTTTATTGGGACATAGTGAACTTTTTTTGGAAACAAAAGGGTGATCCTAATGAGAATATGTAACCAAATTGGTAGTGTTTCCCCACTTCAAGACCCTTCCACATTCAAAATGTAATGAGGGAAAACCAGAACATCAATTGTGCATGTGATCATGAGATTCTGCATTGATAAGGTTTTTATGCCTATATTTTTCACATATATTGCAGTTACATTTCACCATAACTCTCTTCAATCCAATGGTGCCTCACCAGATTTCAAATATACACACATCATCCACTACATATTCCAGGTTATCAACCACATTGATGATTCCATCACACACCCAACATCTCCAAGGGTGGGTTTTGAATGAATTGTTTTGATAGTACATCCAAAATGGTACTCTCCCAATATTAGAGGTAGATCGATTATCCCTCCAGTACATGAATCTGCACCATCCATCTAACTAGTGATGGTCAATGTTCTATAACCAAAATTCCCAAATATCCATCTCAAATTGTTTCAGGATCCTATATTTGGAATTTTAAAATGAGTTAATCCCATTAATTTGGAAGGATTATGAAATGGTTACCAACAAATTCATCCTCGCAATACTGCGGTCCCTACATAGAGCCCCTATTAGAAATCGTCATCACTAACACTGTGAATCCCAACATTGTCTCTATGTAGAGTATACTTTTCCATGGTCCCCATATAAATTCAAATGGGTTGAAGTCCCCAAGTAATCCCAAAAATGGAACAATTATACAATCAAGAACAAACCATCTTTATCATTATTGTTGAAGAATCCTGTCACATAAATACGGAGACAACTTATGGGAAGAGGTATATTCCTACGTTCCAAAATGGATTATTCCATGAAAATAAGGTGTTAATTGAACATGATAAGATAAAATTTCATGGGGATTCACCTCAACAACATCAATGAAATACATTGGTAATTAGAGAAAGAGGATAGAGTATCTCAGTTGTAAGTTAGTGGTATACTTGTACCTATTTCCCTACATAGGATAATTGTTAGTACTTAGTGACATGAAATGGAGAATTAGATAAGAAAATATTCATTCTCAGATATAGAAATGGCAATAAATTCTTGTTCCCACCAAGGATTTCTCTCAACATGTCATAGAAATGATGTAGGGTCATGCATCAATCCTTATCTATATCCCACCAACTTTCCAAGATGTGATAATGTTCATGGAGATAGAATCAGCCAGGCCCCCAACCCCACCTCCTAAAGTGGGGTGATTCATTCACACAATGGGGTGGTCACTCAAAAAAAGAAACAAGAATCCCCAATCACATCCATGAGGGTCCTCAGCAATATTCCTTGATAAATGGACTACAAGATAAATAAAAAATACTTATTCAAAATGGGGGACACCAGTCCACTTCAGTGGCCACTCAAGGGAAGACATATATCCCTACCAGAATTACACAATCTTACTAGAATATCATGATGGTACCATAGGAGTTACTCTAATAGGAACATGTATATTTAGTTTATAACTTATATTTACCATGCCTAGTTTCCCATAAGTGAGAACCTAAAAATAAATTATGCCAAAGGTATCTGGGAAATAAATGGGAGATTTATAACCCTGCTCTAATGAATGCTGGAGTTCACGAGGCCATCAACATGTGGATAAGGATCCTATTGATACATTTCAAAATTTAAAAAGTGGTAGTAGTAGTAGTTTTTATGTTCCTCCATGAAAAATTATTATCAGCATCTTTGCAGGTCCTCCCCAGAGCATTTACCATGAAGGCCTCCACTGTGGTCACAAACTAATCCATCATGAGAGATTATCTCATAAAGAGAGTCATGGTAACCATCATCAGGAATAGAAGATCAAATAGAAATAAGTTCCTCCACTTGTTTTCATCTACCCTGAAGGTTCTTCCTGGGGTATGCATTATAGATATCCCCCATACAGTTAGACATCAGGCTATGATAGTAGTCCTCTCCCTAATACCACCCACTAAGATGGTCATCCTCGCATTTCTATATTATTTTAGTGGGAAGGTCAAACCGTAACTTTTTCCCTCTTTTAATTTCATCCCTAGAGTATAAACAGCATAAATTCTCCATTTATTTTGACATCGATTTGTAATGGCAGTCCTCTCCATGAAAGAACCTTCCATGAAGTTCCACCCTGAAGTGACATTTTATTTCACCAAGAAGGTCTTCCCCTTGTTGTCATCCACCTTGAAGTTTATCCCTATGGTATAAATCATAAAAATTATCCTTTAAGTCATACATTGATCTATGATGGTAGTCCTCTCCATGATATCTCCCACTATAAAGGTTCTCCCCATAGTGACATATTATTTTAGAAAGAAGTTACTCCCTTTTTTGTTGTCTTTTCTGAAGTTCCTCCCTAGGGTTTATGTAGTATAAATTCTCCATGTAGTCATACACAGAATAATTATTTTTTTCTTATCCCTGATAAAACCCACTAATAAAGTTGTCCCCATAATAATATTTAATATCGGCAATAAGGTCATCCCCTTGCCTATTAAAATACAAGAAAACCTTCATATTAGAAGGTGCTTTAACAAATTGGGATAAAAATTTTAGACACACTACCAATGAAAAGAGATTTCCTTTCTCAAACATGAAATGTACCAAAGGTATTTATCATCCTCAAGGCCACTTACAGACTATCCACATACCAACGATACCCCTAATATCTTTGCTACTTGCAACAAAATAGTAAAGAAGCATCCATTTTGGGAAGATCAAGTAAAGGGGTCTCTAGTAGAATAAAAAATGTATACGTTTCTATTGAGTATAAAATTATCCAAATATGACAAGCCAATTATGTTTTCTCCCTCTTACACTTCTCATTTTTAAATTCCAATGGAATTTTTAGAAGAATGTGTACATAATATATGTCTCAATTATTAAACAAATCTCTGCCACTTGTAATAAAAATTCAATCCTTACAATGAGTATGTAGAACATGTTAAAATATTTTAAGAGATTGATAATAAAATTATTATGGAATCCATTCAATTTTTGAGGATATTGTGATCAATATAGCGATGAAAATATCATCAATCAGTTTGAATCAATACATTTTATGAGTTGCATCATCTAATTTTTGATACCTCGCCTGACATTCAGATTCAGAGATGGGGGGAAAATCGAGTTTCACATTTCACCTTCCTACCCTCTCAATATTACCCACTAAAAATGAAGTCTTATAATTAAATTACTACAAGGAGGATATTAATAAAAATCCATGCTCAGAAAAGATGACACACTCAATAATAATTTTCCTTGAATAAGTCTCAAAATCATTAGCATGATGAGATCAATCTATCGAGAGGATCTTGAACCAGGAAACCAAAAACAATAAATAGGATTCTCTTTTAAGGTAATAAATTCATCAAGCACTATTAATGTCCTCAAATACAAATAGTTTGTGAGTAGACCAAACATTTCACCTGGCTCTTTCTCAAACAAGGATGCACAAGAGAAAGAGACCAGGGATAATAGCACTCGTTTACGCAATATGGTATCAGCCTCAACCTACATGTCTATGGGAAATTTTAACTCAAAATCCCACTCCCATTACCAAAAAATTCATCCCAAGACACAAAAACATGATAATAGGAGAAACCCTAGACCATATGGTGGGGGAATTTTTACCTCAACCACCCACTTAATGGAAATTAGTATATTAACATTTATAGAGGAGAAAAGGAGGTATTTTCTCATAGTTCACCACATCATGAGAACCATTTACCTTAAAAGGGTGGTGTACAACTTGGCTGTATGAAGGTTCTATCCAATTTAGTATTTTCCAAGAATAAAAAAGAGGATCCCGAAAAGGAATATAGAGTTTTATAAAGGACACAAACATCTCTCCTATCATTCAACATCCAGTATAATGCCCACAATTCATTATAATTTGGTGAAAATTATTGATGTAAATCATGAATATAACATAAAAAAGGTTGAAAGTGATGAAGAATAAGGAGTTAATGTTTCCATACAGAATCCTACCCCCACTGTAAATGAAGGTGTGTGAACCCGGAATAAGAGAATCACCCTAAATTTGGTTGGTCCCTCAATCAACCATGAATTTACTCCACAAAAAAATATCTAAAAATAGAATAATAAAAGTATGATCTCATATGATCCACCTCCTCTTTAGATGAGATCCCTACACTCAAAGAAATATTATCTCAATAGAAGGAATAAATGAAACAGTTTAGGTGACTCAATAATGAGTTTCTCTGAGCTATCCATCCTATTGAATATTCTCCTTGGGTAGAGCCTCAATTTACACTTCCAATGGGTGTACGAAAAAAAGGTTTCAACCTTGTAACTAATGCAGGGATAAAAAATTCAACCAAAATGTCCCTTCAAACCTAAGTTTACATAGATATGATCATAGATAGATATCAATATTTCCCTCAATTAAGGATACAACCAGAGTGTGTTCAAGAAAATTCTAAAAAAATTACACATCTAGATATCCACCTCAAATTATGGCATAATCGTCATGTTAGATCTATAACATTTCCAAAAATATATAATATATTTCTCAAACAGACACTCATCAAGGTCTTATCAACCCCATATAGTCATCGACATCTTGATTTGAAGCTATAGAGAAGCGACATGCACTAGTTCATTTGGAACATAAACCTTACCCCGACTGAGTGAGTGAAACCTCTCCACCTCTAAACATTGATCATCCTTCATTTGTGATATTAAATGGTTCTACTAACCTAGAAAAACATCTTACACACAATTTATCCCATTATGATCCCATGATGGTAACTCCGGATCAACAAGAATCATTGAAATTTTGGTGGTTCTTACCAACCATTCAAGGGCCAGTATTCATATAGTACACTAGTTTTCTAGCTTGGTTGATCATAGGATGAGATGAAATCTATCAGAAATTCAATTTTTAGTTTATCTCAATGATGTAAAATAAAATATCAATGAACTATCAAATTTAAAACAAAGATAATAATAGAGTGCCTCGTATTTAATTTTCAAATAGAAAGGGCTAACCTACTCCATGAATTTACCTCTTCCCTAGGAAGATTTGATCTCTCTATGCATTTATATCCTTTGTGAAGATATTATAATGCCTACCATCAAAGTTAAGTATACTTTTGGATTTTATTATTTCTCTTTAATTTTCCAAATAATGGATTACTCTATACAATAGACTAAATTATGTCTCGGATAACTCCACCGGTCTGAGGGGAAATATAAGGAAAGCGTAAGGTGATATCTGTCACAATTATGACAGCCTCCACACCTTATCCAACTTTGAAACTAGAATTTTATCATTAATAACCCCTTGGGATTCAATATAAACACCAAATTGATAGGATGATAAGTGGTTACCATGAAAAATCAATTCATGGAATGAAGGAACGATGTTTACTCATTCCAAGATGACTAAGTTTGTGGATATTTTATAGTCACTATAGAAAATGATTTACTCCACCAAACGGAGCCGAAGAGGTTTAACAAGGTAAATCCAAATAACCACCTTGATTATTTCTCCTTTCACTGGATACTAGGTCATACCATTCAGGAATTATTCATCATCCAAAACATCTTACAAAAGATTTTAGATTTTGAGAATGTAAAGCTTGGAAGGCCACCAACATAAGGGGTGTATATTTCTTCCACTCCCCAAGGGAATGAGTTGAGGGGAAATGCGTTTTTATAATTAATTAAAGAAAGTTTTATTGTTGTATTACTATAAATAAAATCCACAAAACTCATGGTATTCTCTGAAAAAAATTTAAACAACCAACTATTAACCAAGCTTCTTCAACTGTGTTGCAGCCAACGTCTTAGTCTCCACAATACTCCAAAATGAATCCATCTAGAAAATGGATGAAAAAATGGAAGGGACAAAACACAAGAAAATGTTATCTTTTACCATCTTCAATTTCATTCCAATAGATTTGAATGCATAGGCACTGACCCACTAAATAGAACCGTAAAAAAAGTTTAGTCCAGAAAATTCATCATTAGATTATGAGTTGATATTAGGTTCCATTAATGCCATTCACATAATGGATCACTTTTATGATAATGATTATGTCTATGAACCCAAGTTCCCCACACCCTATTGGGGAACTAAAGGAAGATACCATAAGAGATGAGTATATTTTGGAAGTCATAGCCATGATAGAAGACAAACTTCTAGCCATGCCCATGCTTGGACTATCAATGATTCCAAAACTCATAGAAGATAACTTTAGCATGTTCCCTAGTAATGGTAAAATATTCCTACATTAGTCAAAAGACACCCTAACCCTATCACTCTGGAAAATCAATCATAAGAATAAAATGTATCTAATATCCCTCGGCATGTAGGGAGACCCTCCCTATCTAACCCACCAAGAAAATGAGTTCCCCTAACTATTTTCTTGAGGGATCATCCATGTACATCATATACTCAAGTCCCTAAAGAGAACGTAAAAGTGAATCACCATGGTGTGAAGTTCTATCCTTTAGTCCAAAAGTATGAAATAATAAAATAGTTAACCTTTTCAATAGCCATGATATCAATCATGGATGACATGAGCTTGTAAAAAGACATCAGGAAACCACTCATAGAGGATTTATTGATCCCCTAGAAGTTTTAAGAAGACATTTTCAGTGATAAGGTATATCAGATGAATACTAATACTATAGAATTTCCTATGGTTATCTCTTATATTTATGGAGATAAAGATTTCACTTTATAGGGAAAAATCAGACCCATGTATGTTTCCAATATGATATATGGTTTCAATGTCTGAAAAGTTTCTGTTGACAATGTATCTGGTACCAACCTCATTATTGTGTGAAAACCTCACCTTCTGGGCTCCAGAGAGGATAATATAGTTCCTTTCATCATAACACTTAAAGGCTATAAAAAATGTGAGTAGAATATATTGGTCCAAATCAAGATCAAGGAGCAGATTGGAGACCTTTTGACTGACTCATAATTTCTTGGGGTTCAGAAGAACCTGACCTTCAACATCCTTCTAGGAATACCTTGGTTGAACCAAGGGAAGAAAGTATTATCATTTTACCATCAATGCATAGACTTATGAATTAATTTTAAAATAATTATTTTTTACATCAATAAGGCCTTATTCTTCTCCAATTAGTCTCTTTATGTCAATGCAATATTCTATCATGGGAAAGGGGAACAACCCCTGGATGATGGTGTTTCTTAGGCCACCTCCTCGAATGTTGTATAATTGATCCTGACCTACCCCTTGAAATAGATTGATGAATGATACATGTTACCAATCAATATAGTCATGTATATGAGCCTAGATTCTAATGATTATTTAGTGTACCTCATCATTTCAGTCATGACCATTGAGTCCATCAGTGTTGAAAAGTTTGATGGCTCCCAAAATAGTGGTGAAATCTTTGGGGAAGATTCCTTCATTCCCTCCCAAGAGATCCAAAAAATACCTTCCTCACCAATTGAGATAGAAAAGGATTTTGTATCATGGAATGGGGGTTGAGACAATAATTATCCATTCCTCAATACATACCCTATTGAGTTTCAAGGAAATACCACAATGATAAATGGGTCAGAGGAAATAAATTAATCTTTAAAATATAAATATATGTAATCCTCCCCTATCTCTATAGAAATTATCCAATTATTTTATCCCCCTATGTAAAAAGTGTAAGAATTTGAAGAGGAGGAAGAAGAAGTGGATAAGGTCCATAGGAATTCCCCTATAGCATTTTAGAGGGGCATATCTACCACTATTTATGAACATAGGAAAATAAATTTTGGTACAGAAGAAGACCCATGACCCACATTGATTAGTGGGGCCATTATATTCTAAAGATAAAGAGGTATATACCTCATTTATGAAGAATCATCGGGTTGTGTTGACTTGAAAGAACATGAAAACTCTAAGCCTTTATCACAAGGTGTCCACTACCACTTAGGCCTGCCAGAGGTCCATTGAGGCTATAAACAGACATTGAGGACACAATTGAAACATTATGCTAAAGATGAAGCTGAATAAAGATTTCCCAGCCCTGATCACATAACTACTGATCAATTCAATAACCAGATATCAGGCATTATCCATATTGGATGGATATTTAGGATATAATAATATACAAATGGTATAATAATATGAAGAGTACATTTTATTAATGTCCCACTAGGGAGTATTTTCAATAGATTAATTATAACATCCCAAGTAAAGAATAATATATTTTTATATGTATGTATATTTATGAATTAGAGAGTGTTTTAGAGTCTTACAATGAGAATAAATCCAATCTTAAGCATATAATACTCTAATATTTTTAAAAGATTGTTTTACCGCCTTTTGGTGGAAAACCATTTTTAAATCTAACTTTTGACAATTTTATAAGCTCTATTTGTCAAAATAAACTTATTATTTAGAATTGGGACATTTAAATTTACTTTGGATAAATTTTTGGTATTTTACTGACAATGTTCATTTTTTAATGAATAGTAAAAAATACTGCATTTTACATCAAAACTGCGTTTTTCATCTAATTTAATAATATAGTTATATTATCTTTTTTATGGATTTTAAAGTTTAATTATAATATATTTTTACCATTTAATACAATGGTGGTTATTAAAATTAATTTCACTTTTAAATTGAACATAAACAATTGTCAATCTTTTGATAGATATCGTTTCTTAAAGACACGCTATTTGTTTTGACAATGGGAATTATTTTTAAATTAATTACTGTAATTTCTGTGTTTGGAATTTGGTAAAATGGATTCCATATTTAGAATTATAAGGTCCAAATTATTTAATTAATACCTTTTTGTTTTTGGACATTATGAATAGTAACGACAATAATTATCTTTAATTATTGTGATTAATTAGTAATCGGGTAGTTAAGGGTAATAAAATAATATCATAATAATATAAAATTACCCCAAAATGTGTCCAAATAATCTTTTTTGAGTCATTTACAAACATGGGAAGCTTGTTACTGAACTTGAGGGCCCATGGAGTCACATGGGTGTAATAGTGACATTTATGACATTATTTTTAAAAAGAAGAGAAATATAACAAAGGTTTGTATATCCTAAGTAAAACAATTTTAATTTTTTTACTTAAATGATCTCTTAGAATATAAAAAGTATTTGGAAAGGTAAAAAATTTTCCTACATCATGGTATTTGTTTTATAATTTTTAGACATTAAATAAATAAAAATATTTGTGACACCATGATGATGCAGTGATTACCTCATTAATGAATAATTTAAATAAAATGAAAAGATAAGGTAAAATCTAAAACTTAAACTTGTCTAAAGCCTATTGGATGGGTGTTTTTGAACCCTTATCACTTTATCCTCAAAATATATCATTGTGGGACCTTTAAAATATGAAAATCATATGATAATAAAGGTACATTTCAAGACTTTCCAAAAGTGACCCTCCTCCCTCTTATAAAGGCCTCCACCTCTACCCCCTTACCCACACCTCTCAAGCCCTTTTATCATCCAAACTCTGCCCATATTATCTCTCCATATCCCTCTCTTACTCTTATAAGCCTCACTTTGGATATAAGTCTTCTCGAGGAAGCCTTTGGATCAAATCAAAAAGAGTTACCTGATTTAGAGGTAATGTTTTTCTCTTGAGTTTATTCCTTTTATTTTCAATCTTCACTGACCAATATATACTTATTATTTGATCCCAAAATAACACCTATATCATCAATATACTAGGATGTTGTTATGATAAGTACTATACCTACACTCACACACACCTCTGTCTAATGGTTAAAGAACATACTATTTTTGTGGGTGGTGAATTACTGCCTCACGAAACGATGATTATTCAATCTTCTTTTAACACTTTTCATGGTGTCCATTATGATAGAAATATATTTATATATGATATATATTATATTTATGTCATCTCTATGCTTCTGTATTTTATATTTAAAACATACTTTTATGCTTTTCATGTTGTGCAAATGCGATAATTTCATATCAGGATGTGTGGACTACCGCCCCCTCAAGTGATGTGACTCATTCATGCCAAACATGGAATTTATAAAGAATGTAATTAATGAACTTATGTTACCCATATAACATATATATTATACTGGAATTATAATATATATATGTCTCATTTAGTTTTAATTCCTTTAATATGACAAAGAAATGAAAGTATCTTTCATGCATACGTATAGCCTACCGTATCCATGAATGGTGCATTTATTTTTTTATCTCCAAATGTTATGGAATTGTATAAAATGAATATAAACTTTATATATATTATATTTAAGTTATTAATACCATTACGGAGATTATGTACTTATAACTACATGGTCAATTATTTTCAAACAAGTTCATTTTTGACTCATGTACCGAACATCGACAAAACATATGATATGAACTCACATAATTAACTAATTATTATAACATGATAATATGTGATACGAATTGAATAATAAACTTTAAAGGAAGTACTTAAGTAATTATATATTGACCTAAGTTTATTATTCAGGAATATAAAGAACAAATGAGAACAATTTGGACTTGAGATAAGGGACTTCGTCTGAATCTCCTTTCGTTGAGGCATACTTCAATTTATATACGACCTTCTTTTATTAGTTGTATAATAAAACCTTTTGACCTGTAATTTCATTTAAAATGAATCTTTTTACATGAAATGTTTTACTAAATGACAAAAGGAATGTTTTTGTCTTACGTATGCGACGACAACGACTTCTCCGCCGCCGTGACCATTATTTGAGTTTCGGCTTCCTCTACAAGCCATAACTTTTTTTAAATGAAAAATAAATACCATATTTTAATTTTATTTTATTTTGGTATTGAAAATGGTTTTGATAATTTTTTGATTATATCAATGTGTTTTATAGATATCTTGTGATTGAAATGTGGAAATGTTATGTTTCCTTTATGCATGTTTTATGTGATACGATTAAGTTATGGTTCTTGGGCATTGTTTATAAAGTCAGGTGTTTCTGTGATAAAGTAAGGGTGGGTGAGCCCGATATAGCTCTCCAATTCATTGGGTTACACGAAGGACTTAAATGGTAAGGTTTATCCATAGAGATTTAGGGAATATACTGTGATGGGTATTCCAAACCTTATCATGAGGGTTACTCCCTACGTAAGAATGTTATGAATGCCTCAAGTTACCTTTATGTATTATGATTTATATGATTTATTCATAAATCTTATGATTTCATGAGGTATGTTAAAGTTATTATGTTTTATGAGTAATGTATGATTCTTTGATTCTTATGTATACACAGACTAATGTTTTCTTTCCATATTTTTATATCCCTCACTGAGCTTTTTATGCTCATAACAAGTTTTTGAAAGGTTTTTCACAGGATATAAAGTGGAATAGGGTCATGGATGAGATCAAGGAAATGTCATGCTGTCTAAAACATGGAACTAGACATGACTCTTTTGTTCATGAGTTTTTATTTTGTGAAAAAATTGAAACTGAGTAGATGTGTCTACTTTGTAATCATTGGGATGTAATAGTTATGTCATAATTATATAAAACTCTAAACCTGAAAATATCCTCAATGTGAATTGTTCATTTAATTCAATATTATGCAATGTTTTAAGGCTGGGCCTTTATAGTTGGTATCAAAGGTTGGTTTAGATAACTTTAGGATTTATAATTCTATTAAATGATTATCCAAAAATATTTTTTTTCACATTATGGTCAAATTGAAATGATATAGCATTTGAAGATTACCATTTTGCTTCATCTAAGACATGTTTGTTCATAATGGTTTTCTGTAGAGAAAACAGGGAAGCAGTGCTAGGAAGGCATAAAGAAAGAAATAACCTTCCAAATCCACATCCTGATATGGTTGGAATTAGAAGTGAACAGTTTTTTGCAGTAATGGCACAGTTGAATCAAGTGATAAATAGTGGTGGTATCCATACCTGAGATCAACCTGATCAACTGTAGAGGAACATGTCAGTGGTGGAACATTTCATGAGGAAACATCCCCCATAATTCAGAGGATCATCTGACCCTGTGCTAGCTGAAGGGTGGATTAAATCACTGGAGAATATTTTCAATGTGATGGGGTGTTCAGACAATCAAAAGGTTAGTATTGTTGTTTACTGTTTGGAGGGTGAAGTAGATTAGTGGTGGTCAATGGGTAAAAATATCCGGGATGCTGATGAGATTTATGCTCTTGATTGGGATGAATCCAAAGGTATGTTTCTTGAGAAATATTTTCTTAAGGCTGTTCGACTTAGGATGGAAAAAAATTCTTAGAATCAAGGAAAGAGGACGACTCAGTGGCTTCTTATGAAGAAAAGTTCAGTCGATTGGCAAGGTATGCTCCAAATTTTATCATAGAACTTGATAGTAAAATCCATCATTTTTACTCAGGATTAAAGCCAAAATATCTAAGGTAATTAGCTTCTCATGAGTTCAAAATTTATGAAAAGCTTGCTCGATGTGATGAGAAGGTGGAAATGGATTTTTCCAATGAGAAAGTGTTCTATGAAAACCAATAAAAGAAGAGACCGAGGTGGCAGGAGAAAGGGAAGAATCCTTAAAAAAGGTTTCATGGTAAGAAAACCAAGTTTTTAGTTTGTGATAAATGTGGAAAAAAGCATGCTGGGGAATATCTTTTGAATTATAGAAAGTGCTTAAAATGTGGTAAGATGGGACATAAAGCTCTTGATTGCATTGGAAATGATCAGGGTAATGGTAAGAACAAATTTGATTTATAGTTAGTAAAATTTTTCAAGTGAAATGAGATGGGTCATTATGCAAACGAGTGTTCGACAAAGAGATCGAATGATGGGAAGCAGTCAGACTACAAGCAGAAAGGTGTGGTGAAATCTTTTGCAACTACTTCAGCAGATGTTGGGCCATCAAATGAAGTGGTATAAGGTACTTTGTTTGTTTGTTTAGATTATTCCAATGTGTTGTTTGATTCGGGGTCTACACATTCTTTCATCTAAGAAAAACTTTCTAGTAAATTGGGAATTCCATCTCAAGAAATGACTCCTGAACTTGTGGTAAAAACACATGGGGGAAACGTTGAGGCAAAAAGAATTTATAAGAATATTCCTATACTTATCCGTGGAAATAATCTACTTGAAACCTTATTGTTTTACCTCTAGTAGAGTTTGATGTTATATTGGGTATGGATTGGATCTCTATTTACCATGCTAAGATTGACGGTAGAGCTAAATAAATTTCTTTTCAGAAAAACTTTTAGTTTGTGTACAAGAATGAACCCTTACTGTTGATAACATATCAAGAGGCTGAGAAAATTGTAAAAGATGGAAATGAATGTTACCTTGAACATATTGTTGAAAACAAAGGAACCTTTTAGATTAATGATGTGCTAGTGGTAAATGAGTATCATGATGTTTTTCCTGATGAGTTTCCTGGAATAATATCAGATTGGGAAGTTGAATTTCCTGTTGACTTAGTTCCTAATGCTAAGACAATTTCAAAACCACCTTATCGAATGGCTCAAATTGAAATTTTAGAGTTGAAGGAGCCATTATAAGATTTATTAAAGAAAGGTTTCATTCGACCTAGCACATCACCATGGGGTGCTCCTGTCTTATGTTTTAAAAAGAAAGATGGTACAATGAGACTTTGCATTGATTATAGGGCCTTGAATAACATCATTGTTAAGAACAAATATCCTTTACCTCATATCGATGATTTGTTTGATCAGCTCCAGGGAGCTCAGTATTTTTCAAAGATTGACTTGAGATCAGGGTACCATCAGTTGAAGGTAAAGGAAGCAGATATTCTGAAGACCGTGTTTCATACAAGATATCGCCATTATAAATTTTTAGTTACACATTTTGGGTTAACCAATTCACCTGCTATATTCATGGACCTTATAAATAGAATTTTCCATGTGTTTTTGGATAAGTTTGTGGTTGTTTTCATTGATGATATTTTGGTGTTTTCTAAAAGTAAATAAGAGCATGAAAATCATTTAAGGGTTATTTTTCAAATCTTAAAAGAAAAGAAATTCTATGGGAAATTCAGAAAGTGTGATTTTTGGTTGCAACAAATTTCTTTCCTTGGTTACATTGTTTCTAAAGATGGAATAACTATTGATCCTACAAAAACAAAGGTTGTTGAAGAATGTCCAAGAACCAAAAATATAATCGAGATTTGTAGTTTTCTTGGTTTGGCAGGATATTACCGAAGGTTTGCTAAAAAAAATTCATGGTTGTCTCGCCCATTGACTAAGATAACTCGGAAGGGTGTTTAGTTTATCTGGACAAAATAATGTGATGATTGTTTTCAAGAATTGAAAATAAGATTAGTAAATGCTCTAGTATTGGCACTACCTTCTAGGAATGGTGAGTTTGTTATCTACAGTGATGCTTTATTGAAAGGACTTGGATTCATCCTAATGCAGAATGATCAGTTAATTTCTTATGCTTCACGTCAGTTGAAAAATCCTGAGATAAATTACCCTACACATGATTTGGAATTAGCTGCTGTTGTTTTCACTTTAAAAATTTGGAGGCATCATTTGTATGGTATAAAATGTGAAATATATACTGATCACAAAAGTTTAAAGTATGCTTTCACTCAGAAAGAATTGAACATGAGACAGAGGAGATGGCGAGAATTAATCATGGATTATTATTACATGATTCACTACCACCCATGAAAAGAAAATAAAGTGGAAGATTCTTTGATTCGAAAAAGTAATGCTTTATTAACCATGTTACATTTGGAACGTGATCCTTTGGTTAAGGATTTGATGAATTTTGGCTTAGAAGTTGTTATTGTAGAAAATTCTTCTATTTTGTTTCAGGTATCAGTGAAATCTTCTCTATCAAACAGAATTAAGCAAGCACAGAAGTAAGATAGTGAGTTGCAGAAAAAGGTAGAGCTGGTCCAGAAGGGTATGTCACCTGAATTAAACATTTATAATGATTGTGTTTTGAGATTTGGGAAGCGATTGTGTGTGCCTTATGATTCATAGTTGAAGGGAGAGTTGTTATGTGAAGCTCATAGTTCTCCATTTTCAGTTTATCCAGGATGTAATAAGATGTATAGAGATCTTTGGGAGTATTAATGGTGGGATGGAATGAAAAGAGATATTACTGATTTTACTGTGAAGTGTTTGACTTGTCAATAGGTTAAAGCAGAGTGGTAATTTCCGAAAGGGATTCTTCAACCTTTACTTGTTCTAGAGTGGAAATGAAAGAATATATCCATGGACTTCGTTGTGGGATTACTGAAAACACCTTGAGGTAATAATGTAATCTGGGTTATTATTGATCGCTTGACTAAATCTGCTCATTTCCTTGTTATACAAGATACATTTTCCCTAGATCAACTTTCTCAATAGTATCTTAAGGAGATAGTCTGGTTACATGGAGTTCCACTCTCCATTGTATTTGATCATGATCCTAGGTTCACTTATAACTTTTGGAAAGGCCTTCAGAAGTCATTGGGTACTGAATTAAATTCTAGTACATCTTTTCATCCTCAATCAGATGGGCAGTCAGAATGAACAATTCAGACTTTGGAGGATATGCCACGTGCTTGTTCGATGGATTGTTAGGGAAGTTGGGACCAACATCTTTCATTGGCTGGGTTTTCTTATAATAACAGTTTTCATTCTAGTATACATATGGCACCATTTGAGGCATTATATGGGAATCAGTGTCGAACTCAAACTTTTTGGGATGAAGTAGGTGAAATGAAGTTTATGGGACCAGAATTGGTAGAAGAGATGCCAGAAAAAGTTCAGATGATAAAGAAACACATGAGAACAGCTCAGAGCAGGCAGAAAAGTTACGCAGACAACAGGAGGAAGGATCTCTCTTTTGAGGTAGGTGATCATGTCTTCCTCAAAGTTTCACCATGGAAAAGTGTGATTCGATTTGGTAGGAAAGGAAAGATGAGTCCAAGGTTCATTGGACCATATGAAATTCCGGAGAGAGTTGGATCAGTTGTATACCGAGTGGCTTTACCTTCGACTTTATTTCTGGTACATAATTTTTTTCGTGTTTCAATGTTAAGGAGGTACATGCCAGATCCATCTCATGTTATGAGTCTAGAGGTAGTTCAGTTGGAACAGAATCTAACTTATGAGGAACAATCGATATAGATTCTTGACCACAGATAGAAAGTGTTGCGGAATAAGGTGATTCATCAAGTAAAGGTTCTATGAAAAAACCATATAGTTGAAGAGGCAACAGGGGAATCTGAAAATGCAATGAAGGATAAATACCCCCACTTCTTCGATAAGTAAATAAATTGTGGGGATGAAATTTTTTAAAGGGGGGAAGGATGTAACCTCCCAATTAAGTAAAGAATAATTAATTTTCATATCTATGTCTATTTTCAAATTAGATAGTGTTTTAGAGGCATAAAATGAGAATAAATCCAATCTTAAGCATAGAATACTCTAATATTTTTAAAAGATTGTTTCACCCCCTTTTGATGGAAAACCATATTTAAATAAAACTTTTGAAAATTTTATAAGCTCTATTTTTCAAAATAAACTTATTATTTAGAATTGGGAAATTGAAATTTACTTTGGATATTTTTTTTTGTATTTTTCTGACAATGTTCATTTTTAATGAATAGTGAAAAATACTGCATTTTACTTCAAAACTTCTTTTTTCATCTAATTTAATTATATAGTTATAGTATTTTTTTAATTGGTTTTAAAGTGTAATTAGAATATATTTTTTCCATTTAATCTGATGGTGGTCATTAGAATTAATTTCACTTTGAAATTGGATGTAAAAAATTGTCAATCTTTTGATAGATATCGTTTCTTGAAAACACGCTATTTGTTATGACAACATGAATTATTTTTAAATTAATTACTGCAATTTCTATGTTTTTAATTTGGTAAAATGGATTCTATATTTTTAATCATAAGTTCCAAATTATGTAATTAAGACCTTTTTGTTTTTGGACATTATGAATAGTAATGACGGTAATTATCTTTAATTATCGCGATTAATTAGTAATCGGATAGTTAAGGGTAATAAAATAACATCATAATAATATAAAATGACCCCAAAATGTATCCAAATCCACTTTTTTGAGTCATGTCCAACCATGGGAAAATTTTTACCGAACTTTAGGGACCATGGAGTCACATGGGTGTAATAGTAACATTTACGACATTATTTTTAAAAAGAAGAGAAATAAAACAAAGGTTTGTATATCCTAAGTAAAACAATTTTAATTTTGTTTACATAAATGGTCTCTCAGACTATAAATATTCATTTTAAATCTAAAAATATTTCCTACATCATGGTAGTTTTTTTGTAATTTTTAAACATTAAATAAATAATGTTATTTGTGACACCATGATGATGCAATGATTACCTCATTAATGAACGATTTAAATAAAATGAAAAGATAAGGCAAAATATAAGACATAAAATTGTCAAAAACCTATTGGATGGGTTAATTTATAACCCTTATCACCTTATCCTCAAAATATATCATTTTGGGACCTTTAAAATCAGAAAATCATTTTATAATAAAGTAACATTTCAAGACTTTCCAAAAGTGACCCTCCTCCATCTTATAAAAGGCCCCCACCTCTACCCCCTTACCCACATCTCTCAAGCCCTTGGCTCATCCAAAATATACTCATATTATCTATCCACATCCCTATCTTACTCCTAGAAGACTCACTTTGGGCAGAAGTCTTCCCTAGGAAGCCTTTGGCTCAAATCAAAAAGAGTTACCCGATTTAGAGGTAATGTCTTCTCCCGGGTTTCTTCCTTTTATTTTACTTCTTCAATCAAAAATATCTTCTTCTTATTTGATCCCATAATAATACCAGTATCCTCAATATACTAGGATTTTATTATGATAATTATTCTACCTACACTCACACAAACCTCCGTCTAATGGTTAAAAAACATAATGTTTTTATGGGTGGCGAATTACTGCCTCACGAAATGATGATTGTTCAATATTATTTTAACACCTTTAATGGTGACCATTATGATGAAACTATATTTATATATGATATATATTATATTTATGTCCTCTCTATGATTTTTTATTTTATATTTAAAACATACCTTTATGCTTTTCATTTTGTGAAAATGTGATAATTTTATATAAGGAAGTGTGGACTACTGCCCCCTTAGGTGATGTGGCTCATTCATGCCAAACATAGAATTTATAAATAATTTAATTAATGAAATTATTTTACCTATATAACATATATATTATACTAGAATTATAATATATATATATATATATATTTCTCATTTAGTTTTAATTCCTTTAATATGACAAAGAAATGAAATTAGTGTTCATGTATACGTACGACCTACAGTCTCCATGAATGGTGAATTTCTTTTTTTATCTCCAAATGTTATAGAATAGTATAAAATGAATATATAGTGGATATATATGATATTTAAATCATTAATAATATTCTGGAGATAATTTACTTATAACTACATGGGAAATTCTTTTCAAACAAGTTCATTTTTTACTCATGTACCGAACATCGACAAAATGTATGATATAAACTCACATAATTAACTAATTATTATAACATGATAATATGTGATATGAATTGATAATAAACTTTAAAGTATGTCCTTAAGAAATTATAAATTGACCTATTTTTATTATTCAGGAATATAAAGAATGAATGAGAACAAGTTGGACTTGAGGTAAGGGACATCATCTCAATCTCCTTTCATTGAGGCATACTTCAATTTATATATGACCTTCTTTTATTAGTTGTATAATAAACCCTTTTGCCTTGTAATTTCATTCAAAAGGAATACTTTCAGACAAAACATTTTACTAAATGACAAAAGGAATTTTTTTGTCTTATGTATGTGGCAACAACGACTTCTCCGCTGCCATGACCATTATTTGAGTTTCAGCTTCCTCTAGAAGCCATGAATTTTTTAAATAAAAAATAAATACCATGTTTTACTTTTCTTTTACATTGGTATTGAAAATGGTTTTGATAATGTTATGATTATATCAATGTGTTGTATTGATATCTTGTGATTGAAATGTGGAAATGTTATGTTTTACTTTATGCATATTTTATGTGATACGATTATGTTATGGTTATTGGGAATTGTTTATGAAGTTGGGTTGTTCTATGATAAAATAAGGGTAGGTGAGCTCGAGATAGTTCTTCAATGCATTGGGTAACGCGAAGGAGTTAAACACTAAGGTTTATCTGAAGATATTTAGGGAATATAGTGTGATGGGTATTCCAAACGTAACCATGAGGGTTATTCCCAACGTAAGAATGTTATGAATGAATCAAGTTACATTTATGTCTTATGATTTCTATGATTTATTCATAAATATTATGATTTCATGAGGTATGTTAAAGTTCTTATGTTTTATGAGTAAAGTATGATTTCATTGATTCTTATGTACACATGGACTAATGTTTTCTTTTCGTATTTTTATATCCCTTACTGAGCTTTTTATGCTCATCCCATGTTTTTGAAATGTCTTTCACAGGACATAAAGTGGAATAGGGTAAAGGATGGGATCATGGAAATGTCATTCTCTCTAAAACATGGAACTAGACATGACTCTTTTGTTCACATGTTTTTATTTTGTGAAAAAATGAAAACATAGTAGATGTGTCTACTTTGTAATCATTGAGATGTAATAATTATGTCCTAATTCTCTAAAACTGAAAAGATCCTCAATGTGAATTATTCATTTAATTTAAGATTATGTAATATTTTAAGGCTGGGTCCTTATATTAATTCCCTTTGGGTTGAAGAATTCCAAAACTACATACCAAGATTCCATGCATTACATCTTTAAACCATTCCTAGGAATGTTTATTGAATTATATATTGATAATCTAATGATTAAATTATAGAAAATTTCTAACCACAAGGAATATCTTAAAACCATATTAAACAAACTATTACAACAACACCTAAAAATGAACCACTCTAAATGTGATTTTGGTGTTTCCTTATGGAAATTTCTTAGCTACATAATACACCATCATGGTATCAAAGTAGACCCCATGAAGGAAAATAATATCCTTATAAAGTCACCTAAATGAAACCTCATAGAGTTGAGAGGACATCAATGATACTTGTCCTACATTTTTCACTTCATATAAAACCTTTTAGGAAAATGTCTTCTCTTCACGAAGCTGATGAAAAAGTGGATTATATATTAGTGGAATGTTGTTTTTTAGGAATCACTTGATAATATCAAGATGTATCTCTTAAGACCACCAGTGCTAATTCCACCCGTCGAAGGAAGGAAACTTACTATTTATGTGACACTTATAAAGAGATCAACATGTTCCCTCTTCACACAAAAGAATGATTCCAAAAGATAAAACAACCTTTACTATATCAATAGAACCATTAATGAAGATGAGTCTCATTATCCAAATATTGAGAATAGGTATATGGATCTAATATTTAACATCCCAATGACGTGTAACTAACTACAGTATCACAAGATTTGTTTCATATCTCACAAAAACCCACTCAAATACATTCTCAATTGTCTAATGTTGACTAGACACCTATTATGGTGGAAATTCATTATTTAGTAGTTTTATATTCATATTATTCATTATAAAATATTCAAAGGCCATGGATTAACAAATTTTTTCTAGAGAATCCCTTGGTAGAAAAAACATCATTATATATTAAAGTACCAGATGGTGAGGTTTTATCCATTCATGAGGACCCCCATATATGGGAAATATATTTTAATAGTGAAACTTGAATCCCAATGGGGAGGAGGATAAAAGAACTCAATCATAATAAAGTGGGTATGCGAGTTATTCTCATATCTCTAGAAAAGGAAGTCCCACCTTACTCATTTTTTGACATTGGATGGGTTAAAGAATAGTAAAGCATAATATCAGCCTCTCATTACCAGGCTATATATGGCACTTTAGGTTCATGTCAATCAAATGAAGGTAAAATAAAATTTGGAACTAGTCATTAAAAAGATAAATAAGGATTATACCATCAAAAAGGAAGATTTAATCCCCTAGTTAAACCATATTCATTCACTAATGGTGAGATTCCATTTGGGAAAACATTAACTCATGTTCCAGAATTGCGAAATAACAAAATCAGTGCATTAAATAATGCATCCACAACTCTAGATGATCCAGAGTGGGATGAAACATTCATCATTATTGTACATCGTCAGATGGTCTCACCTTTCATTCAAAATTACACAGAAGAGATAAATGAGATTATCCCTATCCAAGAACCATATGGTTCTAGACCTAATGGCCTGAAGGCCTTATTTTAAATATTATTATGGATAATCTCCCTTTTAAGGGTTGAAGGAGAACTCATACATGACCCGTAGGCCCAAGGCATAAGGCCCGACTGACCTGCAATACATGACCTCAAGGCCTAGAGGCATACCATTCCCATTACATGACCCGTAGGCCCAACCCACTAGAACTGCCCCTCCCCAACTTCTATGTCATTAATCACCGAACTCCCAACCTTTAATTGTTGATCGGCTAGAATTTTATCGTAAAATGATGCACGGTGCTTGGTCCTGATGGAGATTGCCATACCCTCTTGTTCTTCCAATCCGATTAGCTCTACTTCTGGTGGATGCTACTCTTGTAGCTCTGATTCTTTTCTGGGGCTTGTTCTGTGTGAACTAGGCTACTCTATGGTCTATGTGTCCTGAAGGTCATATGGCCTGAAGTCATTTGATGATCTGAAGGCCCTCAAGACCCGTAGTCCCAAACCGGTGACCCAAAGGCCCAAATCGGGTGAATAGTTCCGGCTGTTACAGTACCAAACAGTAACTGCTACAGTACCCCCTTGGAAATTCACCTCCACCCAGTTTTGAACTTGGGTCTCTTGGATGCCAAGCAGGAGCCCTTACCACTTGGGTACGATCTCGTTGGCAAACCATATGGTTCTAACACTGTCTAGATGACACCCATTGTGGACTATCATCTAAAGGGTGATATCCCACCAGAGAGAGCTGGGAGATTGAAAATATGAATATGAAGAATTTTATTTTTTCCATATAATGGCACAAATCACCAAAATATCCTCTATAAATGGGGCCTTGATGGGGTCCTTAGAAGGTGTATCAATGGAGAATAGACCATCAGTTTCATGAAATATGTGAACACTATAGTCTATGGTTCCCACCAATCATGATCTATGATTTTCTATAAAGTCTGAATACATGGGTGATACTAGCCAACTATAATGCATAACTGTAAAATAAACCAAAAACATTTCATTCCTACTAGTTTAATGATTTCTTCTATCACTAACCCCCAAATATACTTCACACAACCAAGTACTCCTAGCCATTTTCCATATGGGGATGGACATCGTGGCACCATATCCTCTCACTACATAAAATCATTTTAACTACCTTCATATGGAAATAGACTTCTTCTCCAAGTGGGCCGAAACCATAACCCTCAAATAGTATGGGGCAAGGAACATTGTAAACTTTATGATAGAAAACATCATCCCCAGATTTGGTATCCCTCATACAATACTCATGTATAAAAACACCAATTTATGTTATGCTAAATTGAAAAAACTCTATTAGGAGTATGCCATCAAGTTCAACCATTCATCCTGCTAATGTGCAGTGACTATTAGACTTATAGAGGCCTTCAACAAGACTATATAAAATATAATATACAACATGTTCAATAAGGATAAAAATTATTTTCTGGAAAATATCCTACATTTCTTGTAGGTTTATTGGAATATGATCCACACTACCACATAGGCGACCCCATACCCATTAGTATATGGAACAGAGGTAGTTATTCCCATCAAATTTCAATTTCCCTCATTTTATATATATGATAAATTATCCAAAGATGGGAAATATTAAAATATATTGGATGAATTTGAGTGACTGAATGAGAATAAATTAAACACCATTCATCATTTGTACATCCACCAAAACCATATTACACAAACCTTCAATAAAAAATTCACCTCTGGTCATTTCTTGAGGGAGAGATGGTTTTGGTTCTTAAGAATCTGGTGATCTTCAGAAATAAACCACCGAAGTTGGATCCAAAATTGGTTGAACCTTATACCATACACAAAGTGTACTCTAATGATGACTATTCGCTGATTTTTATGGGCAGAAAACATACCACAACTCCTACCATGACAACAATGATGACGATGAGGTTCTGTGTAACATCAGTGATCGTGATGGCTTTCCTCAATGATGAAGATGGATTCTAATTGGATGACAGTGAAGAGACAATGATGTCAATGATGGAAGTAACATGATGATGGTATGATGGTGACGATGATGGAATTATAAGGCCAAATATGTAATGATGGAGTCTCATTGACATTTCTTACCTTGATGTATAGTTTCTCAGGAAGCTCACTTTGCCTATGTTTTGTGGTTTTCAATTTTAAAATTTGAATTTTAAAATTTGAATGTGGATTTTGATTTTAATCGTGTCTCCTATGTATGATGTTTTAATCATATGATGTTTAAATTTGTTATATAGTCTTTGTTAGGTTCCCACTCACCCAAAAGTGGTATTTTGAAAATGAAAAAAAAGATTGAGTAGGTTACTCCCATACAATTTCGTATAGTCGCATGATATACTCATCCTAATCGAATGATGTTAAACTGTAGGGAACATCTTCCTAATTACCTGATGTTAAAATAGAGGGAACCTTATCCTAGTTGCATGATGTTAAACTATATAAATCCCACATTCCATCTGTATGATGATAAACTACATATCAACCTCTTAATAATCATTTGACATTAAATTGGATGGTATATATTTCTAGTTGAACGATATTAAACTATGAATCAACCAGTGTCCTACTCACACGATGATAAACTGCATGGAACAACCCGTCCGAGTTGCATAACGATAAACTGAATAACAACAATGTCCAAACTAAATGATGTTAAACTACAAAACCATCATTTTCTTCACTGTATGACATTATACTACATATCTAAATCACAAAAATACAATATTAATGTTGTGTTATTAGTCTATGAAATATGACCTCAAAATATTTACAAGTGTCTAAAATCCATGACTATAAATTAGGAATCATAGTCCATGCTTCACAACTTTAAACTTTTTGTGAGATTTCTTTGGAATGTGTAGTATGGAACTAGGACTCTAAGGACCTCAATCATGTCAGGTTTGTTACGCTGCTGCACCACATATACCAATTTTGGGGAAACCTCGTTCATTTGGTCCTTGTTCATGTTAGATTTTTTATTCCACCACATTGTGTATATCCCTTTTTGGAGTACCCACCCCATAGTCCTAACTCTATAACATTATACTAGGTGTTAACATCCTGATCACATAACATTAAAATGCATGGTAAATCATCCCAATCACATGAAATAAAACTAAATGGTAATTCATTCCATCTCCAAGAAGCTAAATTGTATAGTCGGTCTTTATCGTATTACTTTAAAATGAATGACATCATTTTTCAGGTCGTATGAAAATAAAATAAACGATATCAACAACTTCATTGTATGATGTTAAACTACAGAGTAATCATAATTTCAATCAATGATTCACCACCCACAAGATAGATCTATGTGTGTGAAAGATAAAATGATTTTATCTCTGTTCGTGAATCAGATCCATGCCGAGAGTTTCTTTCTTGAGAACTATATCTCGATTGATTCATTCCATCGCAGGATATGTAGTGATGCCTAGAAATCTCATGCGATCCGCAACTATGAATTTTTCACCATTAATATGACGATTTTCTTAACATCCATTAGCCTCAAGGAATCTACTCAAGTTGAGATTATATTTCTCATTGGTATAAAAAATTAACCTTCCCATTTCTACAAGATAGTCATCCTGATCACATGACATTGAACATTATGATACATAATACAGGTCACAAGAAGAAAAACTACATGACCTAAATTTCCCCACTATATGCTCTTAAAATACACAACACAATAATGTTCTCACCCGATATGACATTTCCTCGGCAACAACCATATACCATTCCATACTCAAGAAATTTGTGTGCATCAATTCCCATCCACATAGGATACGTAGAAATGCCTTTATTTTACATCCAAATCCAACCTCCCCAAATGTAAAAAACATGCCCCCTCTTTGTGTATGGGTTAGACCTACATAGGGAGACTTTCAACAAGAACAACATGTGGCATTATTCCTTCCATTATATGATAAATGGTGATTCCCAGAACTCTATTCACAAGGCTAGTCAAGATGATACTCCTCCTCAAACAGAGTGGCCAACGTGCTTACCACAAGATGTCAAACTAAATGGTTTTTCAAGAACTCTTCATGGATTCATTATTTCCCACACAGCCTACAAAGTTACACCTGGATCCCTAGTACAAATTCTAACCACAAAGAAGGATAAAAATTCCCCCATCAGCATACGAATTATACCTATGTTGAGAGTTCCAGTTCAAAACTTTATTTGGCTTGACTACTATCATTTCAGGATACATAGTGACACATGGATCTCTAATTCAGGGTACATCTACAATGAAGGACAAAAATGTTCACCTTATTATGTAATTGTCAAACCTATACATGGAATCTTTCCCGAAATACATTTAGCTCGATTCCACTCCACACATGATATGTTTTGACTATGAGATTTTACATTATAGCTCAATCACCCCCAAAAATGTTCCCCTATTTCTGTATGGGTCAAACCTACATGGGTATATTTACATCAATAAATACACATTGATTGATTACTATAGGTTTATGATATTTAGTGACGCCATGACCTTATGATCTAGGCCCAAACACAAAGAATAGGAAATTTTCATCCCATGCATAAAATATAAATTAATGCAGAGTGTAACGACCTGAACTTTTATTTATATTTGTTTCCTAAATTTGTGTGTTATTTTATTTTTATACTCAAAAAACTAAATCCTTTAATTAATGAAGTGGGTATAACTAAAATGAGATTGTTGGGGTTTGACTGTTATATGATTGTTGGTCAATATGACCGTTGGAAACTATAATCTTAACATTGTGTTTTTATAAATACAGTTATCCTGGTTAATTAATACAGAAAGAAGATTGAATGGCCTCATCTAGTAGACTCGGGCCATATGAAGCCCATCTGTCAGAGCTTGGGAAGGAGGTAGCATCACTGGGATTTTCTCTAGACCAAGCCTAAGCTGAACTTCAATATACGTATCTTGAACGGAATCGCCTAAGGGAGAAGTTCAAGCTGATAGAAATCACCACTCGGGAAATGTTTTCCGAGCCACCCCACGATTCTATCACCATAGCACACCTTACACTTAGGTCTTATTTTGGTGTTATAAGGGGCTATATAACGATACCTTAGCTTCTTTGTGTAATCCTTTTATATAAATAAAATTGTTATTTCTTCTTATAGAAAAGTTTGTGAATTTCAAATATCCGGATAAATGTAAGATGAATTCATAGTTCTATATTACTAATGAATTTTGGAAAAAGGGTATTTTAAAATATTTATGTAAACTTTAAATAATTAATAAAGTGAATTGATTTTCAAAAAATGGTCTTATGCAGTTGTGTTCAGTAAGAAATTTAGATTCTAATAAGCTCAACATGATTTTTTAGTGTATAATAAAGTATGAATAGTAACACACCTGTATGAATTGTAATGAATAGTAAATCGACCAAAAAATATAAACTTCACCCATGAATGTATAAAAACATTTTAGACATCTTAAAAGTGAAAAAGCGATCCTAGTTTAAGTTTTGTTTTTTTTGTATGTCATAAAAATTTTATTTACAATTTTATAATTAATTTAATAATTTAAAATGGAAATTTATTTTCATAAAATTTAATCATAAATTTTTAATTTATTGTCTTATGGTTATACGATAATTTTATGGGACCTTGATTACTTTCTTAAGGAATTACAAAATGAGTTATAGTTTTAAAGTTGTATTTTTGGAATAAATAATGATTATATTTAAAAATTAAATTGAAAATATTTAGAAAATTATTTTCATAAAATGAAGTTCATTTTTGAATTCAGATCATCGATATTAGGTTAGGGTGAATTTTTGGGATTTTTCTAAAACAATTGAATTTTCGGTGAATAGTAAAAATACAGTTTTGAGTTTCGGGTGTTTAATGACATCATTAATGATGTAATAATGATGTAAGCTTTCTGGTCGACTTATGAATATTGATATATTCTATGAGGTGTCCCAAGTGGCTAATACCATAGGCAATCCCATGGTTTTTCAAATACCACCGATGAGGTGTCCCTTGGAAATTAATAATTTATTCACTCACTTTTCCTATAAATACCAAGTCATTTACCTCATTCATTTCATTCAAAAATCCTCCTCAATTAATTTCTGGTCTTCTTACCTCCCAAGAAGTCCTCCCAATATTCCCTCAAGCAACCCAAGGTCTCGACCTTCAATCTTTTAAAGTTACTCTTCAAGGTAAGGGAACCTTTCACCCTCCTCTTTTAAATCATGACTTCCTTTATGTTATATCTTATAGTTCCATTTTATTACGAGAGGGATTGTTCTTATATATCTATACTAATGTCCATTTCATTTAAAAATTATTATAGAAACCTTCCACTCTCATCAATTTATTTTCTAAAATTTTAAGTGATGCCGTTAGGCTGCCGACATTTTGGTAAAAGAAATCACATCTTCTCTTTTCCTTCGAGTTTCATTTTCATATGGTATTTACTTAAAATCTCCATACCATTATCTTATTTTTTATTATATACCCATACTTTATTATGAGTTATTTTTTAGTGGGTGACTCTTTTCCCCTCTCCCTTTCAATGTTTTCTAAAACCATGTTATATAGCCATTATGCTGCAGAATTTTCGTCTCAAAATCTCTCTCTTTTTCTCAATAAATTCTCTTGTATTATTTAGGTCAATACCCAATTTTATTTTCATATCTTGGGGTATTCATAAATATATAAAACTTATCTATTTTATTCCGAAATTTAAATACATATAACCCTTACTCCCATTCCATGGGTTATAAATGACTTAATGATCATGTTTTTAAGAACTTTTAAAACGTCATGATTTTGAAATGAAACCCACTTCTTTTATTCTCTATGGGTTATTTATGAAATGTTTTTTTATGATCTATGTGGATCACATGAAAATAAATACATATTAAGGGTGTTCCTTGAGATAACTCCAATGCATTGGGTAAAAAATTTAATCTCTAGAGATGACAAGTTTCACGATACCTTGGTAAATTTTATGACACCACGAGGATAAACCCTGATGATATGTTCATGAATGTCTAAATGAAATGTTGTAGCCACATATTAAAGTTATGATTCATGTAATTTTTATTATGATATTATTATTCTTCTATTTCTCATTCCTTTATGATTTATATCATGTTCTTATTAATATTTCTCAAGATCACGTGTCAACTATTTCACTTATTTCCCTTACTGAGCCTTCTGCTCACCCTTTCCTTTGATGTATGTCTCCAGTTTATGGGATACAGTAGTTTCACATAGTATGAACCAATGATTAAGCCTTAAGAGTGTTTTAGAAGAATGTTTTATGTTGTTTTCATGTATCATGTTCTTGATTTCCAAGACACTATACTTTAAAGATCCTATGTATGTAAAATTGTATTGAAAAGTTATGTAATAAAAAGGCGGGACGCCATAGTTGGTATCAAAGAATAGTTTAGTTATTTATGGAAATTAGGATATGAAAACCTTAGGAAGAACCCTATAGAAAAGTTTAAATATAGGAAAAAATCCTGGTATTTTGGTGAGTATTTAGTAAGTGGTTTATCAAACAAATACACCCATTTCTAGATACGAGCAGGTAGAGGCAGCTCTGGCTCAAATGTACATTGGGGTAAAACCTCAAAACACCGCCTTGAGCTAGACTCGAATGGGAACTGGTGCACAACAACGGGCATCGTTTCACTCTTGGTTACGACACTCCCAGAGGATATGTTTGGTTAATCACAAGATTTTTATGAATCATTATGAATGATTTATAGAGAAATGTTATTGTTTAAAGAAGTTTTAAGAAATAACACACTTTATTGTTAAAATATTCGTAAATGAAATAAGATTCTCACTAAGGTTTTATTATTTTATAAAAGGTGTAAAATAGGAGGAACTGTGCAAATGGTGACTGCAATAGACCATGCATTTATGGCCCTCCGATGGAAGTTGGAATAGAAACATTCGTGCGAGTGATGAACCAACTGACTCAAGTTATGGAAAATAACTTGAATCAAGCTGAGAGACCAATATCACCATGAATAGAACAACATTTTGTTGAGTCCTTTATGTGTCAAAGACCACCAACCTTCAGTTGTTTGACTGACCCATTGATTGGGAAACAGTAGATTAGCTCTATAGAGAAGATCTTTTCTGTGATCCACTGTTCAGAGAAAGAGAAGGTCACGGTAGCTGTCTATCCCTTAGAGGAAGAAGTTGATTAGTGGTGGGAACTAATTAAAAACACAAGGACAATAGTGGAAGTTTAAGATATGGAGTTGGAATAGTTCAGAGGTATCTTTTTCAGTAAGTATTTCCCTTTTTCCATGAGAACAAGAATGAAGAAGGAGTTTCTCAAGCTGAAGAAGAAGGAGAATGAATATATGGGAAGATACAAGATGAAATTCACAAGGCTTTCACGTTACACATCTAGCTTTGTCATGGATCCAAATGGTAAGGTTGATAGATTCTTCGGTGGACTAAGACCTCATCTGAGGAAGAATCTTGCCAACCGAGACTTTGACAGCTATGAGGAGATCATACAGAGTGTGATGAAAGTCGAGATGGAGTTTGGTGAAATGAAGTGGACTCATAAATAAAATGACAATAAGAGATCGATGGAGCCCAGAATATGGAGTACCTTTGATCAGGGAAGAGGAGGAAAGAAAGTGAAACATCCTACGTGTAATAAATGTGGTAAGAAGCATTCGGGGAACTTCTTTCCCGGGAGCAGGAAATGATACAAGTGTAGGGGAGATTGCCATATTCTAAGAAATTTTCATAGTGAGGTGAAACCTCAAATTCCTAACACAAATGAAATGGGGAAGATGGTGCAGGCCCTACCTGATGTCCAGTGTTTTATGTGTGGACAACTTGAGAACTTTTCCAATCACTGTCCAAATCTGAGGGAAGTGGAGGGGAACCACCATCAGCCTCAGCAACAACCAAGGGAACAAAGTCATACTTTTGCAATCACTACGGCTGAAGTTGAAGTGCCACATGATGTGGTGGTTGGTACTCTTTTTTTTCTCTCAAAGCTAGAAAGTACTTTGTTTGATTATGGTTCTACCCATTCCTTTATTTCCTCCAAGTTTGCGAAGAATTTAGAATCAATCCCTGATTTTCTAAAAGTAGAGTTATTAGTCAAGACTCCTGGTGGTATTATTAATGTATCATCGGTGTTTAGAAACTCTAGTATTTACTTTGGTGAGAAAAATCTTATCACAAATTTATTTTTCATTCCCCTGCTGGAATTCAACGTTATACTAGGGATAGACTAGCTCTCAAAGTACAATGCTAAGATAAAATACAGAAGTCAGGAAATATCAGTAGTCTTGAATGGAAAACCTATAGTTATCTTCTAAGGAGAGATATCCCAACCTGATATTTGTCTAGAAGAACCTCCTATATCCTTCTTTATGGAGTTGATCAGTGAAGAAGAAGAAGTAAATGAGAGTTTGAGGATAGAAAATGTCCCCATTGTCCAGGAACATGTTGACGTATTTCCTGAAGATTTTCTTGGACCTCCCATAGAAAGAGAGGTAGATTTCTCTATTGAACTCATACCTGGATCTCATCCAATATCAAAGATCTCATATAGGATGGAAAATGTGGAGCTGGAGGAATTAAAGAAACAACTCCAAGATCTTCTGGATAAGGGGTATATCTAACCGAGTGTGTCTCCTTAGAGAGCACCTGTTCTCTTTTTGAAGAAGAAGGATGGATCGATGCGGCTATGCATTGATTATAGAGAACCAAACGAGATCACAGTAAAGAACAAATACCCTCTTCCAAGAATTGATGACTTATTTGACCAACTTCGTGGGCCTCAATTCTTCTCTAAGGTTAATATTCGATCTAGTTATCATCAATTGAGGGTGAAGAAAGAAGATATTCCAAAAACTACCTTCCAATCAAAATATAGGCATTGTGAGTTTGTTGTTTTTCCTTTTGTACTGACTAATTCACTTTCTATTTTTATGGATTTGATTAATAGAGAATTTAAATACTACCTTGATTACTTTGTGGTTGTTTTTATTGATGATATTCTGATATATTCTAAAAGTCACGAGGGGCTTGAAGATCATCTAAGGGTTATTTTACAAACTCTACAGAAGGAGAGGCTTTTTGGAAAGTTCAGTAAATGTAAATTCTGGTTACAACATGTTTCCTTCTTGGGGAACATTGTTACCAATGAAGGAATCATAGTTTACTTTACAAAGACAAAAGTTGTAGAGGAGTGGCCTCATCTTACAACAATAACTGAGATTCACAATTTCTTTAGATTAATGGGATATTATAAGAGATTTTTGAAAATATTTTAATGACTTTCTAATCTATTAACCAAGTTAACTTGAAAATGGGTTAAGTTCATCTAGACAAAGGAGTGTGAGGAAAGTTTCTAAGATCTGAAGAAGATATTGGTTACTACATCCATGTTAACTCTACCCCCAAGTGGAGAAGGATTCGTTATTTTTAGCGATGCATCTCTGAAAGGGCTTGGGTGTGTACTCATGAAAAATTAAAAGGTCATTGATTATGCATCTCGACAGTTGAAGAGTCATGAGCAAAACTATCCTACGCATGATCTAGAGCGGGCTACGGTCGTTTTTTCTTTGAAGATATGGAGGCACTATCTTTATGGGGATAAATGGGATATATACAGAGACCATCAAAGTTTGAATTAAATTTTTACACAAAAGGAATTGAACATGAGATAAAGTAGTTGGTTGGAACTTCTTAAAGACTATGATTGTTCAATTTATTATCATCCCAGAGGAGAAAACAAAGTCGATGATGCATTAAGCAGGAAAGTCCCAGTTGTTCTTTCTATGATGAGGATTCAAAAATATGCTTTTATCAATGACCTAGAAAATCTGGACATGGGAATTATAAGGGGAGGGACATCATCAAACCTAAACCAAATGATTTCTCAACCATCATTACTAGATAAGATCAAGAAATCTCAGAGATAAGATCCTTTGTTACAGAAGAAGTTTAAGGCTGTGAAGGATGAGAAATTTCCTGAGTTCAATACTTATCAAGAAGGTGTACTAAAATTTCATACAAGACTATGTGTTCCATCTGTTCTTGAAATAAAGGAGCTGATAGATGAAGATCATAGCTCTACTTTCTCTATACATCCTGGTCGCACATAAAAGTATAGGGACCTTTGTGGTCATTTTTTGTGGGATAATATGGAAAGGGAGAATGTTGACTACACTTCAAGGTGCCTAGTATGTCAGCAAGTAAATGTAGAGTGACAAATTACTAAAGGGGTATTGTAACCATTGCCCATACCCGCATGGAAGTGGGACAATATTACTATGGACTTCGTCACAGTTCTTCCAAGAACTTCCAAAGGAAACAATGCAATATGGGTTATTGTGGACCATTTCACCAAGACAATCCATTTTATCTCCATTCGGGAGGATTTATATCTTGATCAACTTTCCAGGATTTACATGAAGGAAGTGGTAAGGCTTCATGGAGTTCAACTTTCTATCGTATCTGGTCAGGATCCAAGGTTCACATCAAAATTCCGGAGAAGTCTTCAATATGCTCTAAGCACTGAATTGAATTTCATTACGACCTATCACCCTCAAACTGATGGCCAATATGATAGGACTATTCAAAAACTCGAGGAAATGCTGAGAACATCCTCAATGGAATTTAAAGGTTGATGGAATCAACATCTACCATTAGTTGAGTTCTATTACAACAATAGCTTCCACTCGAGCATTAAAATGACACCCTATGAAGCACTATATAAGAAGCGATGTAGAACTCCTAATTTTTGGGATGAAGTTGGTGAGAGAATGTATCTTGGGTTTGATCTTGTGCAAGAGATGACAGAAAAAGTCCATGTCATCTAACAACACATAATGGTTTCTCAGAGTCGGCAAAAGAGCTATGCCAAAAAATATCGAAGAGACTTGGAGTTTGATGTTGGTGACAAGGTCTTTCTTCTAATTTTACCTTGGAAGAGATTCGTGAGGTTTGGGAAGAAAGGGAAGCTCAGCCCTAGGTATATTGTTCCCTATGAAATCCTTGATCGTGCAGGGGTAGTGGCCTATTGGATTTCACTTCCTCCAAATATATCATAAGATCATGATGTCTTCCACGTATCCCTCTTGAGGAAGTACATACCTGACCCTTCACATGTACTAAACCAAGAGGTGGTACAACTGGAACATGACCTCTCTTATGAGGAGCATTCGGTGGAGATCTTAGATCGTAGAGACAAGGTTCTATGCAACAAGACTACCCACCTTGTCAAGGTGCTGTGGAGAAACCAAAAATGGAAAGAAACCACATGGGAACTAGAGGAGTCTATGAAGAATAAGTACCCACACATTTTCTTTTCTGAGGGTACGAGTTAAAATTTCAGGTACAAAATTTCTTAAGGGGGAGAAGAATGTAACGACCTAAACTTTTATTTATATTTGTTTCCTAAATTTGTGTGTTATTTTATTTTTATACTCAACAAAACTATATCCTTTAATTAATGAAGTGGATATAATTAAAATGAAACCATTGGATTTCGACAGTTATATGACCATTGGTCAATATGACCATTGGAAACTATAATATTAACGTTGTGTTTTTATAAATACAGTTATCTTGGTTAATTAATATAGAAAGAAGATTTAATGGCCTCATCCAATAGACACGGGTCATATGAAGCCCATCTATTGGAGCTTGGGAAGGAGGTAGCATCACTAGGATTTTCTCTCGACCAAGCCCAATCCGAACTTCATCATATAAATCATGAATAGAATCGCCTAAGGGAGAAGTTCAAGTTAATAGAAATCACCACTCTGGAAGTGTTGTCTGAGTCACCCCAAGATTCTATTTCCATAGCACACCATACACTTAGGTCCTATGCTAGTGTTATAAGGGGATATGTAACAAGACCTTAGCTTCTTTGTGTAATCCTTTTATATAAATAAAATTGTTATTTATTCTTATGGAAATGTTTGTGAATTTAAAATATCCAGATAAATGTAGGATGAATTTATAGTTCTGTATTACTAATGAATTTTGAAAAAAAAGGTATTTTAAAATATTTATTTAAACAATAAATAATTAATAATGTCAATTGGTTTTCAAAAAATGGTCTTTTTCAGTTGTGTTCAGTAAGAAATTTAGAGTCTAATAAGATCAAATTGTTTTTAGTGAATAGTAAAGTATGAATAGTAACATACCCGTATGAATAGTAATGAATAGTAAATCGACCAAAAAAATAGAAACTTCACCCATGAATGTATAAATACATTTTAGACATCTTAAAAGTGAAAAAACAATCATAATTTAAGTTTTGGTATTTTTGTATGTCATTACAATTTTATAATTTGTTTAATAATTTAAAATGGAAATTTATTTTTATAAAATTTAATCATAAATTGTTACTTTATTACCATATGGTTATACATTAATTTTATGAGACCTTGATTACTTTCTTAAGGAATTACAAAATGAGTTATAGTTTTAAAATTGTATTTTTGGAATAAAGAATGTTTTTATTTCAAAATTAAATTAAAAATATTTAGAAAATTATTTTCATAAAATTAAGTTCATTTTTTAATTCAGATCATAAATATTAGGTTAGGGTGAATTATTGTGATTTTTCTAAAACAACTGAATTTTCAGTGAATAGTAAAAATACTGTTTTGAGTTTTGCGTGTTTAATGACATCATTAATGATGTAATAATGATGTAAGATTTTTTGTTGACTTATGAATAGTGAGATACTCTATGAGGTGTCCCAAGTGGCCAATACCATGGGAAAATACCATGGGAAAGCCCATGGTTTTGCAAATACCACCGAGGAGGTGTCCCTTGGAAATTAATAATATATTCCATCACTTTTCCTATAAATACCAAGCCATTTCCCTCATTCATTTCATTCCAAAATCCACATCAAAGAATTTATGGTCTCTTTAACTCCCAAGGTGCCCTCACAAGGTTCCATCAAGCCTCCCAAGGTCCTACACTTCAATCTTTCAATGTTACACTTCAAGGTAAGGGAACCTTTAACCCTCCTCTTTTAAGTCCTAACTTTTTTTATGTTATGTCTTATAGTTCCATTTTATTGTGAGGGGCATTGTTCTTCTATATCTTTAATACTGTCGATTTCATTTCCAAATAATTAGAGACCCTTTCCACTCTCATCAATTTATTTTATTAATTTTTAAGTGACGCCGTTAGGCTGCCGAAATTTTTGTAAAAGAAATCACATCTTCTCTTTTCCTTCAAGTTTTATTTTCATATGGTATTTCCTTTAAATATCTATACCATGGTCTTATTTATTTTTATTCTATACCCATATTGTATTATTAGTTATTTATGATTGGGTGACTCTTGTCCCCTCTCTTTTCATTGTTTTCTAAAACCATGTTATATAGCCGTTAAGCTGCATAATTTTTGTTTTAAAAATCTCTCTATTTTTCTCAATAAATTCTCTTGTATTATTTAGGTAAATACCCAATTCTATTTTCATATCCAGGGGTATTCATCAATACATAAAATTTATCTATTTTATTATTTAATTGACATACATATAACCCTCACTCCTTTTCCATGGGTTATAAATGACTCAATGATCATGTTTTTAAGAACTTTTAAAACGTCACGATTTTGAAATAGGACCCATTTCTTTTTTTTCCTCTATGGGTTATTTATGAAATGTCTGTTTATGTTCAATTTGGATCACATACAAATAAATACATATTAAGGGTGTGCCTTGATAGCGCTCTAATGAATTGGGTAAAGAATTTAATCTCTAGAGATGACAAGTTTCACGATACCATGGTGAATAACCTTGGTAATTTTTATGACACCTCGGGGATAAACCTTTGTGATATGTTCATGAATGTATAAATGATATTTTATACCCACATATTCAATTTATGATTCATGTCTTTTTTATTATGATATTCCTATTCTTCCATTGCTCATACCTTTATGATTTATATCATGTTCTTATTAATATTACTCAAGTTCACATGTCAACTATTTCACTAATTTCCCTTACTGAGCCTTATGCTCACCCTTTCCTTTTATATATGTCTCTAGGTTATGAGATGTAGTATTTGTATATAGTATGAACTTATGATGAAGCCTTACGAGTGTTTTAGAATAATTTTTTATGTTGTTTTCATGTATTGTGTTCCTAATTTCCAAGACACTAGACTTTAAAGATTCTCTGTGTGTAAAATTGTAATCAAAAGTTATGTAATAAAAAGGCGGGATGTAATATAGAGGGATCCAAAGAAGGTCATAATTATATGTCATTTTAAAATTAAATGCCTCTACCTTCATATGAGTAAGAACTGTATAGTGAATCATGTTCAAAACTAGGAGTGGATTAATTCTCATTATAATTAGATGAGTTGTGAAGCCTGTATTTTTCATCTTGGTCCAGCCACAACAAATTAAAAATCACCATATCTTTTATTTTATCGCCTATGTGTGTAGGAATAGACATTTTCTACCACTTATTTCTCAAAGAAATCATATATCACATGGGATTAGTGATTTTTTCTAGGGATTCCCCACATGATTAAAGAGCATCAATCCACATGAGGGTTTCCATGGTCTTGGTAGAAGGACATTAAAAGGAACACCAATTTTCATTATCACATGATGTGAAATTGAAATGCATGCATCCTTACCACATGAAATAAAACATCCCAAATCCATACCATTCATATTCATTCATTCTGTTTGAAGAAAATCCTTATCGCAAAACGATAAACTGCATGGATAATGTTCTTTCCAAAAGATGATAAACTATATGGATAATGTCCTTACCGCATGATGTTAAACTAAATAGGTTTTCTAGAACTATGTGTGTCATTATTATCATTTTGATGAGATATACAGTGACATCCATATCTTTAAACTTGGTTCCAGCAGCAATATTTACTATTCACAATGGGGAACCTATGTTCTTATTGCATGGTGTTAAAATGCATGGAGAACATCCTTTCCCCATGAAATTTTACTACGCGGTACCTCTATAACTATATGTGGAATTATTATTATCTATATGAGATAAATAGTGTAACATAAGACCTCTTTTATAGTATGAGACACATGTTAATCATCTCTTTTATACAGACATGGATCTATGTCTGATATCTCAAGTTTAGGTTCCTCGTAAAGGGATAAATCAAGGAAACATAAATGAACACTACATATGAGTGAGGTATATTTTGGGAATTTCATACCCCATAGTCAATCACAGTCTGTATGTTTATTACATGCCCGAACACATTCCTTTCAATCATCATACTTTGTGCCCTGAGTAATATAATATCTTCATAATCTTTCTCTAAAAAATCAAATATAGGGGGCCAATGTCCTAAATGTGCCTTTGTTTGACTATACAAAGTATGACCTAGTTGGACTTGTATAATTCACCCATATAAAATCCCTATCAAACATAGTAAAATTAATCCCCATGAGGGGATTATTCTATCTCCATAAGCTCATATTGTGTTTTTCTCCCCATATAATTTCACATGATTCAGAAATCCTTGGAATATTGGTTTGAACATTCTTTACCCCTCACATTTGAGGCTTGTCCGAACATCTCGTCTCTATGATCATTTTGTTATTCATTGTTTCTATTACATAGGGTGATGGTCATATAACCAAAAAATGTAGGAGATATACTCATTATTTCCATTTCCCCAAAAAATATTTTGGTGGGTGTGTGGTTAAACCATATCCTAAATATATATAGATTTATTATCATTATAATGTGATATGAAGTCCTATATGTACCTCAAATATTAGATGCAACCATATAAAAAATCCTTCCTACATATGGGTCAGACCTGGCTAAATAAAATGTTTTTCCCATTCTCAAAGAATTTTGACATGAAATACAACTTACAGGGTAATGTAGTATTTTGTATAGAACCAAACTCTATGTCTGAGAAGGTATGAGTCCTGATAAACCTCTATAACCATTAGAAATAGAGGTTTAGTGTTCTATGGACACCTTCATTGGACTTGGTATAATGTTCCCCTATTAGATATATAAAAAATTCCCACAAAAAAGTCCCATAAAGCAAAGAAAAATTAATCACCATGAGACAATTTTCCAACCTTCATACACCCTAATGAATATTACATCCCATGTCAATACTTATAGTCAAAAACCCCCAGATCATAGTTTACATCATTTCCTCTTCATTCATGAAAATGATGGAACATTTTGGAAAAAAACTACTCTTGAAAGGGAAATCCATTTGTCCCAATGTCAAACAAATGTGACCATAAATACTTGTCCATGGATTTCCTCTTTTTAAGACATGAAACAACAAGGTCCATGTCCTAGATGAACAAAATTAAACTAGATTTTTCTTCAAAAATCATTTACAAAAGATAAAACTATATATAAGTGGTTTCTTAATTATGGTTGGGGCCGATAAATATTCCCTCATCATTATCAATCATCATTATCTTGAAATTCAACCTTTCTTGGTCTAAATAAATCGAAATTTTTACAAATTACATGGCCATAAGAATTATAGGGTTAGTTTACTAAGGAATTCTATCTTTGAAAATGCATAATATTCCACAGTTCGCCCATAATTAGTCTCCCACAAAAAAATAGAATGTTAACCAAAGGAAAATCCATCCACAAGATAGGATTTTCCTACATCCATACACACTAAACACATCATGTTGTAAACCGTTATTATTATTATTATTCACGTACTTGTCCCGTATAATATCTCAGATTTCAAAATCACAAAACTAATGTAAAAAAATCCCTCATTCATGATTGAAGTATAATGATACATTCTTGATCGGTAATCCCTATTGGGGTCTTCACCCCATAACTCATGGTCAATGTTGTTAAACCAAAAACATTAGTCACATTGGTCTGACATGAAATAGTTTAAACTTCCCAAAATAAGAGACATGTTACTCACCAGGATAAAAATCACATAGGGTGCCCTCGAAAAAAGTTGGGTACCTGCTCACTAGGAAAATTAATTTCATATTTTAGGCAATAATTAATCAAAAATAAAATGAAAATTAATACAAACATGTTATTAAAAATCCCTAAAATAGAGGCCAATGAAAAATTCAAGTTATTCCTAATAAGGGAACAACATAGTGGAATTAGGAAAAAAGCAGGGTGGTAAGAGGAGAGGCACAAAGTTTGTATATTTTTTCATGTAACCCTAGTAATAGTATATTCTATGATCACCGAGTCCATTAGATCATGAAAAAATTAAGTAAGTATTTTATCATTCATACAAAGTAGGACCACTTTTTTATTGGAACCACCACCACTTCATCATGATCAGATCCCATTCCATTCGGGGAAATTTTTTGGGTCCTGAAAATTCTATATGCAAGGAGGAATGAGTTCCATAAATTTTAAAAAAATTAAAACAATAAACCCAAAGAATATTTTGAATAAAATGATCAATGTTTGGGATGACTCCAAATAATTATTATTCACGTGATGTAAAAATACAATGCAAACTGCCACTTTCTATGTTGTTCTGACACACCAAAAGTCGTCCCACGAATAGTTGGCACCTATGAAAAAACAAAAATGTTTGAGGGAAAGGACAGTGATATCCACCCCTTTGAATAATTATCCTAGTGAATGATAAATCATTTACGAGTGATGGAATTCTTTTCCATCCACCACAAAAAATAATAATTTGTAGGACTGGGCATTGTTCCTGGGCTCACACAAATAGAGGCCCCATAACCAACCTTAACCACCCAACCCAGTAGTAAGTTGCACCAATTTTCTATAAAAAATTGGGGGGGGGGAGTTTAGAATATGATATAGAAATATTGAGATAAGGAGTGTGAGAAATCTTTCACCCATGTAAGTTAACATAATCTATCCCACAAACCATATGTGGATGACCATTAACATAAACTTGTATAATGGTTTGAAGAATGTTATTGAATTATAACATAACCATTTTCAACTATATAGTGTCATATATGATCCATTTATAACATATTACCTCTAATTTGTTAACAAATATCATATATAATCTTCTTATAACATCTTACCTCCTATTAGATAATAATCATTTATTAGTATTGTTTATTTATGTGTAAATTTTCTTATTTTTTAATTAAGGTTTCATCTCAAATGTTCTGGTTATTATCTAAAGGTTATAATTACATCATGTCCAAAATAATATAAATGTTATAAAAATAGTATATTATCATAATCTACATTTCTATAACCATTCATAAATATTTGGAAATAGGAATGAATCACATTTATTAGTTGTGATAATAGGTCGTACATACACACGGGTGACCATATCATTTATTTATTGGATTAAAGGGTAAGTGAATGATATATTAATTTAACAGAACTGATATCATGTCATATTTACCATATATATTAATTATTTTCATCATTATTTCTATCCATGTGATTCAGTGATGTAAAATAAATTGCATTAGTTTGTGAGGTGGTAGTCCACCATATACACAAGTGATTGATTTTTTTCCCATTTGATAAAGAATTTAATGGATAAATATAATTACATAAAAATTATAAATATTATGTATATGGGATATAATTTTTTATTATATTTAAATATTTAATACATAATTAAATTTTGTGATATAAAGAATAAAAATAATGATATTTGATAAGATACATTCTCTTTGAGAAACAACCTTTGGATATAATATTAATGAATTTAGGGTTTGTATTTTTGGAATACTAGTAGCTATAGAATGTGTAAAAAGGATATTTGGGAGTGGTTTTTGTAGGTTTTTTTCAAGTGAAATATCATCAGTGGTGTGAATAATTGAGGGGCATGAGTGGTATTTTATAATTGATGAGGGAAATTGACTTGGAATTTTTGATAAGTTTAAATAATACCCATGATTATCATGTGGAAAAAGGATCAAATGATTCTAAATATAGAACATTGGAATATATGTGATCATTATATTTTTATAATATATGGATTGGACATTGTAACATCCCAGAATTCAAAATTATAAACATTGTATTTGATAGGGTGTATCATATGCACGTGTAAGGGAATATAATAACCCTAGAATTTATAATATATTTACTATTTAAAATAAATTAAATTTATGATATATCTTTCAATTCATGTTATACTTAATTTACATGCATCACACACACCATGTTTCTTTAATATCTTGCATTACACGCAAGACCAAGTTTTACCAAACAATAATATATTATTAAAATATTATTATTTAATATAATAAGATATAACCCAGCCTTTAAATTATTAGTTATGAAAAGGGTTAACTAAATTTTAAAAATCTATGTTTTACACAAATATAAATATAATTTATTTATTACAAATTAAATACAAGCAAGTATGAAAACAAATTGAATATAAAGGAAAATATTATTATTTTTAAGCTCACAAAGCTGTTTAATCCTGATAAATTATATTAATTACAATTGATTAATGGTATTAATAAAATATATATATTATATATCTAATAAATTATTTTTTATATTCTTCCAATATATTTCATAGTCATAAGATAAGAAGAAACCCAATATTACACATAAAAACCTATATTTTTATAAAATCAGTTTTACTGCTTTTTAATGGATAACGCATTTTAAATCCAATTTTTAGAAATTTTATAAAGTTTTTATTTCAAAATAAACTTTTTATTTGAAATATATACCTAAAAATGTTTTTATGATTATTTTTTATGTGAATTTTCATTTTTAATGAAAAGTGAAAAATAGTGAATTTTAATTCAAAAATTCATTTTTATATAATTTATTTATATGGTTACATTATTTTTTAAATTGGTTTTAAAGTTAAATTAGATCAATTTTTTATCAATTAATCAAATTTATGTCATTTTAAACAATTTCACTCTAAAATTGGGTATAAAAAATCAGCAAACTTTTGGATGTTTTTAAATTAAAAACCAGCATTGTCGTCTCATCCATAAAATAAAATTTAAATAAATTTGTTCCAATTATATGATTTGAATTTAGAAAAATTGATTCCATATTTTTAATCAGAATAATTTAAAATTTATAATACATTCTACTTAATTTTGGAAAAAAATATTACAAAAAGGGATTAAAATTAATTATAACGATTGAGGTGATATTAAGCTTAACAGGGGACTAAACTATAAAATTGAGGGCCCAAATTACCTATAAATCTGTCCAAAATCCATTGGTTGTCCTTATATAAACAGTATAATACATTTTATCAACTTTAGTACATTGTTTTATCCACATTAACTCATAAAAACGTTGGTGGAATTCCATTTTCCAAATTTACAAGAGTTACACTCCTTCTCCACTATAAAAGAGCCTCATCTACTCCCACTTCCTTACAACTATCAAGCCACTTTGTCTCAACCAATATCTTCAAAAATAAAATACAAAAATCCCTCCCCTAAATCTGAAATCCTCAACTTAGTATTAAATCTATCCAAGGAGGCCTTTTGGAACAGACCAAAAAGAGTTACATGATTAAAAGATAACATCTTTTCCTAAGCTCTTTATTTTTTATTCCATTATACACCCCCTTAAATATCTTTATTCCATGGTTATATAAATAAAAATTATAAAAAATATAATTAAATTTTGTAATTATAATGGTTTGACCTACACTTACCCACACTTCCATATAACAGCTAATGAACATACTATTTATCTGGACAGTGAATTACCGCCTCATGAAAATGATTGTTCGTTTTTCCTTTAACAACTTTAATAGATAGTAATTCTGATGGAAAATATATTTATATGAGTAATATATTATATTTATTATTTCTTTATTCTTATATAATTATATTATAACACATAAACTTATACTTTCTATTTTTTGTAAATACAATAACATCGTATGTGGAAGTGTGGACTACCACCCCTAAAAGCAGTGTGATTCATTCACACTATACATGAAACGAATAAAGGATGGTTTTATTAAAACAATGAGACATGTATGACATAAATATAACACTATAATTATAATATATATATATCATATAATTTTAATTATTTTAATATGAAAAATAAATGTTGTAGTGTTCAAGTGTACGTACGACCTATCGTCTCCCTGAATGGTACATTTCTTACCCTATCTCAAAATATTATGAATTAGTATAAATAAATATATAATGAATATATATGAGATTTAAATAATGGTTTAAATTTTTGATATGGCGAAACCAAGAACTAACTAATACAAAAAAACAAGTGAAAATTTAAGACATACTTAACAAACATGGCAATTAACACCTAGAATAGTGAAAGTAATGAAAGATTGTTGTCAAATGGGAAATTAAACATTATAATAAGATAATATATGATTTTATAAACATTAATATTGTTATTTAGTATGTAATTAATACTATTAAAACCATTATAAAAGGGTTTAATTTCCATTCACATGAAAGTAAATGCATGTTAAGATATTTCATCTCAATTTACATTACATTGAGACTTATTTGATGTTATGCACCAAATAACTTTTATATGGTGAATATATTACACATTAACATGTTATATCAGGAATATAATTATTCTAATGATATTATGAGTTTAATTTAATTCCATACCTTCATGGTAATTGTGATTCAAATGTTTCAAAGTGGTATGAGACACTCTATACTGTTTCAAAAAAAATTCCTCAACAATGTTCTTAATGATTATCTTTACAATATCTCTTACCTTTGTGATTGTGGAAATTATTTTGGGTCATTAAATTTATTTTAATCAATACACATTGAAAATTTAACAAAATATACATAATATTACACAATTTATTTTATGTTTTCCTAAGCCATATATCATTTTTACATATGGTGTTCACTTTGACAATTATTTGATTAACCGGGGAAATTTTCACAAAACTGAATTCCTTATTCAAAATAAATATTCAATAAGGTGTATTATATATTTCAATTAATTTATATAAGGGATTATTTGGAATAGAAAATATGGGTGTGGGATGAACTTTATATACCCCCTAGATGCATCGACAGGTTCTCATGAGATGAATATGTTTTTCAAACATAACAAGTTTCTATCTGTAGTTTTAAACCATATTATGAGAGGTATCGATAGTATAGGTTTTCTTGTGACTCAAACATAATGTCTAATAATTAATCATTTCCTTTATTTTTATCTATTTATTACTTATCCATGAAATTTTTCATCGACATATCTATAGATTCATTGTATTCTCAATTTATTGATTAAGTTTCATTTGTTTCAGTTTATTACCTTTCTATATGGATTATTCCTTATATAGTTATTTGAATGGAATTTTTTATCAGTTATTTACCTTTTAATGTTGGTTTATTTCCATTAATTTATTATTTCTTCCACTTTACATACCCATACTAGGAATTTGAGCTCACCCTTATTGTGTTTCCATTCATAAGGTTATGAATAAGAATACCTTTATTGAGTTTAATGGATGTTGTTTATTTATTTTAATTATGTATCGTGTTTTTATTTTTCTATTTTCTAATGTATTACGGGTATCATGTATGAAATCTATCTTTCCATGAATACTAATTAGATAATTCCTTCAGGATGTGATTCCTTGTAATCATGCCAATGTAATAAAATAATACACAAACTCTAGGCTTCTAGGGTCGGGGTGTTATAGTTGGTATCAAATGAAATTTTAAAGAAACTTTGAAAACAAAATTTAGATAACATAGTTTAAGTAACATGACCCTAAGTTTGAAATTAAGGACAAGTATAGAATAAAATCATATAATTTTGGTTGGGTAGATATTATGTGGGTATTCCTAGAAATACAACCCTGTATTGATACTACAAGTGGACATGGTTCTGGAACATATATAACTAGGAGTGACAACTCTGACAAGATTTATCTGGATTGACTCGATGTAACCTAGTACATAAAAATTAGAATAATTGTGCACCTAGTTTGACACTCATAGGGTAAATTCTTAGGATAATTCTAATTTTCATTAAAAAACATCTTGAAGGATTTAAAAGTATAGATATTTATAAAGAAACCATGTTTATGATTATGATATTATCAATGCATAAAATTTTCAATTTATGTTAATAGTTTCAATAGTTTTGGGATTATACATTATGTTATTATTTAACCCTTTATGTTCCATTGTTTATAAATGGAAAATATAAGGAAAAAATGGTTTCAATACTCATAAAAAATGTAGATATTATTCTACTAAGGAACAAAATATAGATGGTATTCGAACAAATAATTTTATGAAAATATTAGGGAATATTAATCAGGTTATGACACATAACCTTTCCTAGATGGAGAAACTTGATCCACGATGAGATTCACTGATGTTGGATTGCATTATATTATAGATACTCCATCATTTAGTAGGAATACTGACCCAATGGTGGATGAGGAATTGATTTAGTCTTCGTAGAAGATATTAATGGTATTGTGATGTGTTGAAAAAGAAAAGTTTATAGTTGAATTATATTATATAAATGGAGATTAAGATCAATGATGTTTATTGATCCAGAATAGTAGGGAGGAAGATGAAATATAAATCATTGAATGAATATTCCTTTACTAGGTTATAAATTTATGCTGAAGAATTCATACGCATCAAAAAAGCAAGATTGATAATTTCTTTAAAGGAATTAACCCATATATCTGAAGGGAGATGGTGTCTTAGGATTTTTCTTAATATGATGAAATAGTATTATGGGACATCAAGATATAAATATAATTATCCAAGTCCTATCATTTCAAATGAAAAAAAATTGAATAAGATAAAGGAAAAAGAATGAATGATAAAGGGAAGAAGGGAAAGAAGGATTTTTATCACATGTGAAATCTGTGGAAATAACAACATTGGTAAATTCTTGAAAGGATTTGGTGACTGTTATAAGTGAAAATAAAATGGTCCCCTTGTAAAATAATTCAATGGGAAGATATAAAATGATGATATTCAATGTTAAAACTTCATGGATATGGGGAAATATGCAAACAAATTCCCCAATCATCAAGAAAATATACCTAATAAGAAGTAAAGGGATCAAGTTCAATATTATGTTATTTATACTATTGAATTGTAATGATTATTGTACATTTTTATTTGTATCCTTGAGTAAATTTTTAAAGTATTTTATCATCGATGTACTCATTAAATGAATTATAAAATTTGTAAGGATTTTACTACAGTACTATTTCAAAAAGGGTTTGAGATCATATATTGAATGTTACCAAGAAAAGTGATTTAGTAGAAAGTTGGTTTTTTTGGAAAACATGTGTTTTAAGAAAAGAAAATTGTAAATATATTCTTGAAACTAAGATAGTGATTATGGAATAAATAGATGATTGATTTTGAGATAGTAAATTAGATATTACAAACAACCTTCTAACTGATAAATGATTTTTTTGAAAGCATGGTTCATGATGTCATTATTTGAGATTACAAAACTTTTGTATTTAAGGAATATATCCAATAACATGTAATTTACTTAATGAATAATAAAGAATTAATGTTTTATGGGAATTTAAATTATTACCATATTTCAGGAAAGACAATATTATGAAAGTATTGACATGTTTAGTATGTGAAGATTAAAACCCTCTTCATTTTATTTAATAATTTAAATTTAGAAATTTAGTGACATTACTTATAATTCATTGGATCATAATATTTTGGAAAAGTTAACCATTTATGAAATGTTTTAAGTTGATATTTGGATGAGGTTTTAAAGGTTAATGTATTACTTCACAATATGATACATCTCATGTTGAGAAATGAAGTAGAAATAGTTCAAGGCACAACCAAAGGATAAGATTATGGTTATGAAATAGAAATATATATATTTTCTATTATTTTTATAGAGTTAATTAATTCCTTAATAATAAGGAAAATTGCCTTGAAGAAAAATTATTGTCCTATTATCATCATTTTTGGTGATATAAGTTACCTTTTCATAATAGTGGTTTAAGGAATTTTGGTCATTAAATTTCTGGTGAATATTTTTTCCAGAACTCTCCATTTTAACTTGAATGTTATATTTTTGTTCTATATCCATGTTTACAATTCCCACATATGTTATCCTACTAGGGATAATAGTTATATGACCATTGTATTTTCCTTTCTTATTACGAAGATGTGTTATTAAACCTATAAATGATTTGGTTTTTTAAAAAATATTTTATTTTCAAATATCAATTCCTTGAGAATCATGATCATGTTTAAATTTTGAGGATGCAATTTAATTATGATGGGGACAATGTAACACCCTAGAATTATAAATTAAGAACATTGTATTTGATAGCTTGTATCACTTGTATCAGCAAGTGAATAAGGGAATATAATACCTTGAGAAATTAAAATATATTAACTATTTTCAATAAATTAAATCTTTGATATATATTGAAATTCTTGTGATACTGAGTTAGCATGCATCACACACAACAATATGTTTCTTCAATGTTTTGCGTTACACGCAAGACCATGTTTTAATAAACAATTTACTATTAAAACATTATTATTTAGTAAAATAAGATATAAAAAGGAAGTTAAATTAGTATTTATGAAGAGGGTTAAATAAAATTTTAAAATCTATGGTTTTCAGAAATATAAAACTAATTCATTGGTTTTAAATTAATTATAAATACATATGAAAACCAATTGAATATATAAAAAATATTATTATTTTTATGCTCACAAATTTATTTTATCCTAATAAATTAAATTAATTACAATTAGTTAATTTTATTAATGAAATATATATATATAATATTTAATCAAATATTTTTTATATTCACCTAATAGATTTGATAGAAATAATATAAGAAGAAACCCAATATTACACATAAAAATCTATATTTTGTAAAAGAAATTTTACCGCCTTTTAATGGAGAACCCATTTTAAAAACAATTTTTTGGAAATTTTATTTATATGTTCAAATAGAAATAATATTTTAAATAGAAACATAAAAATTACATTGGGGTGATTTTTTGATATTTTTCTGTTAAGTTTCATTTTTTAAAGAATAGTGAAAAATACAGAACTTTAATTCAAAACATTTTTTTAATATAGTTAATTTATAAGTTTTAATTATAATTTTAATTATTTTTAAACATTAATTAGAATTTTTTTTTTCAATTAATCTAATTTAGGTAATTTTAATCAATTTCACTTTTATATTGGGTATAAAACTCACCAAACTTATGGATGTTTTTACTTTAAAACCCTATATTATCATCTCATATGTGGGATTAAATTTTAATTATTTTCTTCCACTTATAATATTGGAATTTAAAAAAATGGATTCAATATTCTGAATAAAAATAATTAATAGTTTCTAATAATTGAAATTTATTTTTGACAAAAACTTATTGTGAAATTAATTAAACTTAATTGCAATGATTAAGGTGAAATTAATCTTAATGAGGGCCTAAAACATAAACTTGAGGGCTGAAATGAAATAGAAACATGTCCAAAATCCATTTTATAGAAATATTTAGACCCTATAATCCCTATGATAGACTTGGGCCTACTATTGGATCCACTTTTTATGGAAAAAAACATGGGTGTAATTCCCCATTCCAAAAATTAACAAGAGTAGCACTCCTCCTTTTCTAAAAAAAGGTCTCTTCTCCTCCTAATTCCTATGACCTATCAAGACACATTGGATAAAATAATATATAACCAAATATCTCCTAAAAATAACTTCTATAAATCTAGAAGCCTCACCTTGTTCATAAATCTATCCAAGGAAACCTTTTGTCCCAATCCAAAATGAGTTACCTGATTAAGAGGTAACATCTTTCCTCATGCTCTTTAGCTTTATTTCAATTCTTCACCAAGTAAAATATAATTTTTAAATTATTATTAAAAAAATAAGTATCATAAATATACTTATATGTTATTATTATAATAGGGTATTTCTACACTTACACAAACTTTCATTTAATGGGTAACAAACAGATTGTTTATGTGTACGATGAACTACCGCCTCACGAAACAATGATTATTCGTTTTTTCCTTTACCACCTTTTATGGTTGGGAATTATGATGGAAACCCTATTAATATTTTTTATATATGATATTTATTATTTATTTATTATTATTTAATTATTTTATAACACACACCCTTATACATTCTATTTTTTCCAAATATGATAGCATTGTCTGTGGAAGTGTGGACAACCGCCCCCTCAAAGTGATGTGATTTGTTCACACTATTCACAGAATTTATAAAGGAAGGTTTTATTAAACCTATGAGACATATATGACCAAAATATAATAAAGTAACTATAATATACATATATATAATTTAATTTTTATTATTTTAATACAACAATGAAATGAAAGTTGTGTTTATGCATACGCACGGCCTACCATCTTCATAAACGGTGCATTTCATTACCTATCTCAAAATATTATTAATTATTATAAATACATATATGATGAACATATAAGATATTTAATTCATGGTTTAAATTATATAAATTATGAAAACATAATCTAATTAACAATAAAAATAAAAACTAGAGAAAAGTTAAAACATACTTGACGAACTTGGCAATTAACACAAAGAATAGTGAAAATAATGATATATTATTATGAAATCAGTAATGAGACATTATAAGAAGATAATATATGATATTATAAACATCAATATGGTTCTTTAATAATTTTTTAATACTATTTATAAAATTGTACATGAATGTAATGGCTGTTCACATGAAATGAAACACAAGATAAGGAATTTTATCTCAATTTATCTTAATAAATATTGATTGTAAATTACCTTGAAAATCCATAATATTACACAATGGAAATTATTATTTCCTAAACTATATATCATTTTTACATATGGTGTTTACTTTGATAGTTTTTTTATTAATTGGGAATATATTGATAAAATAGTATTCTTTATTAAATATGGATATTTGATAAGGAATATTATTTATTTATATTATTAAATATGAGGATTAATTTGTACTAGTAATGATGTTTGAGGCCCAGAAATTATATATTCCCTAAAGGCATCAATTGGTTCTCATGAGATGAATAAATTGGACAAATTAAATGGGTTACTATCCTTTATATTAAATCGTCTTGTGAAAGGTCAAGATAGTATAGGTTTTAATGTGACTCATACATGACATCCAATAATTAATCATTTAATTTATTTTTATTCAGTTATTTATTATACATGATATATAGAATCTATAAGAGTATGGATGCATTCTATTCCCAATTTATTAATTAAGTGGCGTGTGTTTCAGTTCCATACCTTGTCATATTGATAATGATTTATCTTATTATTTTAATGGAATGTTTTATTAGTTATTTTCCAAGATATGTTGGTTTATTTCCATTTATAAGATATTTATTCAACTTTACTTACCTGTAATGATCATTTGAACTCACCCTAATTATGTATTCTTTCCCCATGTTATGAAAATGAATCCTTTGAATGAGTTTCAGGGAATATTTTTATTTATTGTTATCATGTATCATGTTTTGATTTCCTATTTGACAATTTATTATGGGTATAATGTATGTAATATGTATTTCCAAGACTGTTAAATACATTGGTCCTTTAGGATTTTATTATTCATAATCATGTCAATGTAATAAAACAATGCACCTGCATCGGGCTTCTTGGGTCAGGGTGTTATAGACATGTTTATAGGTCAGTTTAACATTATAATTTTTGTTTAAACCCCCTATAAACTTATTTAAACCTTAAAAAATATAATTAATTTTTACTCTTTTTACTATTGAATATGAAATATATTTAACTTTAATGTAATGCCCCGAAAATCTAATCTAGAAACATTGAATCTGATAGAGTGTATAATACGAAACACCAAGAACATAAGGGAGTATAATATCAAAAGACTTTATAATGTATTTACTATTTAAAAAATATTCTATATATTCTATATTTTTCAATTCAGGGGCCACCAATTCAGTGTGTGTTACATGCAAGAGCGACCTGCTTCAATATATTGTGTTACACGAATGGCCGAGAATCACCGAAAAATAATATATTATTAAAATATAATTATATATAGAATTAACATTAAATTATTTGTTATGAATATTAATAACTAACATATAAATATTATTATTTAGATAAATATAAAATGATTTTATTTGTTAAAAATTAATTATAAATGAATATAAGAATAAATTGAATATAAATGGAATATTTTTGTAAAACACTATTGTTATGCTCAAAATGATGTTTTACTCTAATAGATTAAGTTAATTGGAATTAGTAAATGATATGAATATAAAAAATATATATTATATTCAGTAAATTATTTTTTATATTCATCGAATATATTTGATAGGCATAAGATAATAAAAACCCTAATTTTACATATACAAATCGATATTTTTTAAGGCACTCTTAAATCCTTTTAATGGAGAACACAATTTAAATCAAAATTTTGACCCTTTTATGAATTTAATATGTCAAAATAAACATAATCCTTGAAATAGAAACATAAAATTTAGGTTATTATGGTATTTTGGTAAATTTCAATGAAGTTTCATTTTTTAAATGAATAGTGAAACATAATGAATTTTAATTCTAAACTACCTTTTCATATTATTTATTTATTATGTTAAATAATAATTTTAATTGGTTTTTAAGTTTAATTAGAACATGGTTTTATAAATTAATAAAATATAGGTCATTAAAATCAATTTCACTTTGAAATTGAATATTAAAACATAGCAAACTTTCATACATTTTCACTTTAAAAACCTACGTTGTCATCCCATCTACAGGATTAGATTTAAATTAATTTCTACCAATTTTTTGATTGGGATTTGAAAAAATAGATTCCATATTTGGAATTATAATAACTTATAATGTCTAATAAGTTCATCTTAGTTTTGGACCAAAAATATTAGTGATAGTAATTAAAATTAATTACAAATATTAAAGAAAAAATAAGCTTAACAAAGACTAAACCTTTAAATTAATGGCCTGAATTACCTATAAACTTGTAAAAAACACATTTTATAGCCATAATTTGGCCATAAAACGTTTAATACTATGTTGGGATGGTTTTTTATTAATTGTTTTAGGTAAAAACATGGGTACACAAAACTTGTTTTAAAAAATGACAAGTGGGTCCTTTTCCTCACCTATAAATGGACACCACATCTCCTACTTCGTAACACCTATCAAGGCATATTGGATAGATAAATATCTACCAAAATAGATTCTAAAAATAACTAATCTAATACTATAAGCCTCACATTGTTCAGAAAGAGAACATAGGAAGCCTTTTGGTACAAACTAAAAGAAGTTACCTGATTAAGAGGTAACATATTTTCGTAACCTCTTTAGTATTATCACCTTTATCCACCCCCTAAAATATTATTTTTCCATGTTTATATAAAAAATATAGTATAATAAATATACTATTATGTTTTTATGACATTTGTTTACCTACACTTACACACACTTCCATAAAATGGGTAATGAACATACTCTTTCAGTGCCCTACGAACTAAAGCCTCACAAAATGACGATTGATCATTTTTTCCTTTACGAACTTTTATAGTTGGAAATTATCATGTAAACTCTATTTATATATTTAATATATTATATTTAATATTTATATAATCTTATTTAATTATTTTATAACACATACCCTTATACTTTCCATTTTGTGTAAATACGATAACATCGTTTGAGGAAGTGTTGACTACCGCCCCCTCAAAGTGATGTGATTTATTCACAATACACATGGAACATATAAAGGATGGATTTAATTAAAAAACTATGAAATATACTACCTCTATATTATATTAATTAAATAATTACCATTCTGGAAATATAATATATATATGTGTGTGTCATTTCATTTTTTACCCTTTCACACACTTAAAAAGTGATAAAGTTGTTTGTAGATGTGTGGACTAACACTTAATCAACTTGATAATATTACTTTTAAATAACAATAATTCTATATAAAAGTATATATGATTAATTAAAATGGTATTTATGATTTAATTTTCATTATTAAATGATGTTTGGTTACTTACCTTCTTTCCATAATGATCATTAAAAATGGGAACGTTACTCATGTGTATGTATGACCTTCCGTCTCCATGATTGTAACATTGGTTAATTTTTCATAAACATATTTAAATATTGATCAAAAAAGTATAATTGATATATAAATATAATAATTATATTTTTATTTTTATTCTATATATGTTATATAATTACCCATTTGAGCATAGTTGACCTACCAAAGTTATTTTTAACATATTAACCGAATTTGGTCCAAACACTCAACATAAACATAATTGTTTAAGTAGTTGTATATAACATGGTAATATGTGAAATAAAAGTAATTATAAACCTAAAAATTTTATTAATGAAGTATAAAATTATCATATGTTTATTATATTGAAATTTTAAGGATGTTCACCCAAAAGGAAACAAAAGATAAGGGATTCTCATCTCACTTTTTACATCCATGAGATAAATGTCATGTTCAACACTTACTTAATTTATGCAGTGTATCTACCTCCACTTTTGTTATATTGTATCATTAATCATTTTATATTAATGTAATTTTAAACTTTAATTTAATTTTATTCATTCATGATGATTGTGACTTATAATATTTGAAAGTGGTGTGAGACAATTTAGAATGTTTAAAGATTATTTTCCTTGATAATAAATTTAATGGTCTTTAAATGGTATTTCCATTTGAGGAAATTATATGAACATTGTTCAATAAAACCTTTATTTTTCCCTCATATGGTTATTCATGAGAATTTTAGAGTATTAGTGTCATTTTCCACTATTTGGTACTCAAAATTATTTGTAAAATACTTTTTAGAAAACCTGAATTTATTCCTCCCTTAGTGGGAGAACCTGTTTTCTTCTAAAAACCAAGATTCAATAAAATGTTTTCAAAAATGGTTTTAAAATTATTTTTTAAATACATTATTAACCTTTTTTTATTTTACCCATGTGTTAAATGGAATATTCTTGTAAATTTCCAAACAAGTCATTTTTCAAATCTTTTTATATAGTGAAAAGGGAATGTTCTTTTACGACATGTACAAATTTACTAATCATCATTCCATCAAAGATTAATTATTAGGTTAAAAGGGATAATTTTTAAATAACTTTTTTTCAAACTTTAAGGATATTATACTCCAGAATGTTTTATTTTAAAAATATTTTTAGTAATATTTCTATTTATCAATGACAACAACCCAATAATTTTAATTCACATGGGTCATGTTGTTTTGATACCATCCTTATTATTCCTCTGTATTATTTATGATTGATTTTTCGAAGGATAATATTGAGATTCACTTCCTTTATTTATTTTAGTCCCCTAGAAATATTCAATTTATTATGATGATTTAACATTGAATTTCCCATAATTATTCATATAATTTATCATGGATATGTTCATTTCCTAAACCATATACCATTTTTTAATATGGTTTTTATTTTGAAAGTTACATGGTTATTTTTGGAAATATTGATAAATCTATATCTTTTACTCTATATAGAAATTTGAAAAGGAACATTGTTAAATTGGTTATTCAGTAGATGAGGAATGGTTTTTGATAGGTACAACACAAGAGGGTCCCATTTATAGATATCCATTAGATTCATTTGTAGTCGCATTTGATGAGTTAATTAGATAACCACTTTAGATGGGTTTTTAATCGATATGTTAAACTATCTTGTGAACAGTCATAACAGTAATGGTTCCATGTACCTAAGAAACATGAATTCCATTAATTAATAATTTACCTCATTTAGTTTCATATATTATTCATTCATGAGATTTTTCATCGATATATCTATGGATAAATTTCATTTCATTTCATTGATTTAATGGAATGTGTTTTAGTTTCATTTCATGCCATATTTATTTCACCTTATCTAGATATTTGAATGACATGTGTTTCCAATTATTAATTTTTATATTTTTTATGCACTTCCATATCAGTTTGTTGATTACATGGTGTGTGTGATCTACTATTTAACATTTCGTAATTATTATTATCAATGATTCATTATTTATTCTTCTATACATTACCCTTAATGATCATTTTATCTCACCCTTATTTTGTTTCCTTTTCAACAAGAATATAATAAGCATAATATGAAAGATATGTAGGGATACACAAGATGGAATAAAGGTATTCTATAATATATTTATATAGAAATAATAAAAAAATTATTTTTTAATTAGTATATTAATTTTTAATACAAGACTCATTTATTTATCTATTTTACCAATACTACTAAACTCTCAGTCATTCAGGACTTGATTTCTTATAATAAATCCAATATAATTGATAGTAGAAACCGGTTCTGGGATATCTGGTTTCAGGTCCCTATAGTTGGTATTAGAGGATGTTTAGTGGAAAAATTTGGGAACTACATTTAGGTAAACTTAGACTAGATAACATAACCCTATGATATATTTTGAAGATTATTATATAATAACACCCTATAATTTCAGTAAAATAGATATTTTGTGGGTCTTCTTAGAAATACATCACTTTATGGATACTATAAGTGGATGTGGTTGAAGAAAAAATGTACCTAGGAGTAACAACTCTGGAAAAGTGTGTTGGGATTGACTCGGTGTAACGGGGTATATGACAATAGGTATTAATTCACACCTAGTTTGACACTCTATGTGGATACTCTTATGATAATTCATATTTTCTTTACAAACCATTAAGAATGATTTTGAAAATGAATAGATCGGGTTGAAACAAATGTGTTTAGGATTGAAGATAAGGTTTCCTAATTAGAAATCTTACAATTTATATTATGGAGAAACCCTAGACCTATGAAGGGCATATGTCAAAATAAAATGGATGAAGTATTTATGTATTGAGGTTGTATTAAAAACTTTAGTTAAAAGTTTATTTATTGATCAAACTTATTTTAAGGATGTTTATCATATTTATTTTAGAAATTATACTAATATAGTTTTATAAAAGTACAACATATATGCAGACTAAAAAACAATCAAATCTAAAAAGGTTGCGAGACATGAACCCATGACCAAAGTTTGACAAAGGTTTCTGGAAAACCATTGACCTACATAATGTCCTAGTTAATAATTCATTTATTTTAGTTGAAAACTTTGAAGAATAAATATTAATTATGAACTTGTAATATACCCTTTTAGTTAATTAATTTTTTAAGCATACTAGACTTGAAAAATATTTAGAGACAAATAGTAATACTTTTCACTCCTTTATGGGCCCTAAGATACTTTAGAAATGTATTTTAGTACTTCCTACATCAAAATTAATTTTAGGATGAATGGGAAATTGAATCAAAGAACAAACAAAGGATGAAATTTTATTTTAAAAAATATATCATATAATTATATTTCCTTAAATTATTAGGTCGTAAAATAATTACTCAATATTTGGAAAATGATCAAAAAAATTATTGTCTTAATACCTTAATTTTTGTTGAACTGATAGTCTTTTAAATAATCAGAGATTTATATATTTGTGTCCTTAAAAATTATATTTAATATTAATTTTTTTTATTGATGACCTTAATAACTCTTTATAAATATTTACTATTTTTCTTCATGTACATATCTTAACTTTCCACTAATTTTCACCTACATAGAGACTGAGTTCCATGTTTGTACATATGACCTTTGTAGTTTCCATTCTCTCTTTTATAGAGTATTTTTTATGAAACATTATCACGATGTGTAATCTTAACATAATAAATATAAAACAATATATCACTAAGATTATGTTTATATATTGATGATACAATCTAATTAAGGTGTGGAGAATGTAATGCCTCTAAAATATAAAGTAGGAACATTGCATCTAATAACATTTATGTCACACAACACCAAACACGTAAGGGAATATAATATCTGAAGAATTTATAATATATTTACTATTTTAAATAGATTCTATATATTCTATATCATTCAATTCATGAAACACTGATTTAGCATGCGTTACACGAAGTATAGATCTTCTTCAATGGCTTACATTACACGCAAGACCAAGATTCACTGAAAAATAATATATTTTTAGAATATTATTATATATAACATTACCATTAAATTTGTAGTTATGAATAGTAATATCTAACATACGAAAATTATGGGTTATAAAAATATTAAATGAATTAATTGTTTATAAATGAATTAGAAATTAATATTAGAAGAAATTGAATATAAAGTGAATAATTTTATACAAAAATATTTTTATAGCCAAAAAGTTTTTTTACTCTAATAGAATAAATTAATTATAATTAGTGAGTGATATTAATGTAATATATATATATTCAATTAAATTCTTTTGATATTCATCCAATAGATTTGATATGCATAAGATAAGAATAAACTCAATTTTACATATAAAAAAATATATTTTTATTAAGGTGCTTTTACTAACTTTTAATAAAGAAACCATTTTAAATATATTTTTTACCCTTTTATGAATATAATATGTCAAAAAAAACTTAATATTTATAATAGAAACATAAAAAATAGTTTAGGGTGAATTTTTTGTATTTTTATGCGAAGTTTCAATTTTTAATGAATAGTAAAAAAATAGTAAATTTTTATTCAAAACTTTTATTATATTATATTTATAAGGTTAAATTATAATTTTAATTTATTTTAAAGTTTAATTTGAAAATATTTTTGTCAATTAATAAAATTTAAGTCATTAAAATCAATTTCACTTTGAAATTTACTATAAAAACATAGCAAACATTCGAAGATTTTTACATTAAAAATATGCATTTTCGTCTTATTTATGGGATTAAATTTAAATTAATATCTACCAATTATGTGACTAGAATTTTTAAAAATATATTACATATTTGGAATAATCATAATTTATAACATCTAATAATTTCATCTTATTTTTCCCAAAAAATGTTAGTCAAAGTAATTAAAATTAATTAAAATTATTAAGGAAAAATTAGGCTTAACAATGACTAAACCTTTAAATTAAGGGAAAATGACCTAGAAACATGACCATAACCCATTTCATGGCCTTAATTTTTTCATAAAACATTAATTCTTGATTTTTTTGTTTTTATTACTTTTTTTAGGTAAAAACAGTTGTACACATAACATTTTTTAAAAGATTCATTGTGAGCCTTTTTCCTCCATTATAAAAGGACACCACCTATCCCACTACCACACACCTCTCAAGCCACATTTACTCATACAATATCTACCAAAATATCTCTTAATCATACTTACCCTAAACATATATTCCTATTTTTTTTTAGAAATCCAACCAAGGAATCCTTTTGGTACATACCAAAAGAAGTTACTTGATTAAGAGGCAACATCTTTCCCATACTTCTTTAGATTTACCTCCATTATCCACTCCCAAAACTCATCTTATTCCATATTTATATAAAAATATATTATCCTAAATATACTAGTATATTTTTATGATAATTTTTTGACCTAAAATTTTACACACTTCTATATAATGGGGAACAAACATATTATTTCTGTGCACGACGAACTACCGCCTCACAAAATGATGATTGTTCATTATCTTTTACCAACATTCATGGTTATAAATTATGATGAAAAATATATTTAAATATATTTTAAATAATATTTATTATGTATTTAAGGTAATTAAATTATTTTATAACACATACCCTTATACTTTCAATTTTTTGTAAATATGATAACATCATTTGTGGAAGTGTAGACTACTTCCCCTCAAAGCGATTTGATTCATTCACACTATACATGGAACATGTAAAGGATATTTTTAATTAAAAATTTCTTACATAAAAAACCTATATATTATATTTATTTTATAATTACCTTTCTATAAATATTGTATATATATATATCTTTATTACCATTTCACACACTTAAAAAGTGATAACATTATTCCTGGACGTGTGGACTACCACCTCCTCAACATGATTTGATTCTTTTTACATAAAAAGAATCATATATATAAGTATATATGATTATTTAACATTTTATTTATTATATAATGATCATTTTATAATGATATAGTCTTACTTACCTTAATTCCATAATGATCATTAAAAAAATGGAACATTACTCGTGTGTACGTATGACCTACCGTCTCCATGATTGTAACATTGGTTCATTTCTCAAAACCACATTTAATTATTAGTTTTAAAAGTCTAATTTATGTATAAATATTATAAATGTTTCATGATTATTATTTTTGAGATGTTATATGATAAACCCATTGACCATAGTTGACCTACCAAAGTTATTTTTGACATATAAACTGACATTGGTCAAAACACACAACATAAAATTAATTGTTAAAGTAGTTGTATAAATCATAGTAATTAGTGAAATAAAATTAATTAGAAACATGAAAATTTTTATGAATAAATTATAAAATTAACGTAAGTTTATTATATATGAATTTAAATGATGTTCACCCAAAAGGAAATGCAAGGTAAGGGATTCTCATATCTCGTTTTTACATCCATGAGATAAATGTCATGTTCACCAATTACTTATTTTGTGTGGTGTATATAATAACCATTTTGTTATATTATATCATTAATCGTTTTATCTTCAAGGTATTTTTAACTTTCATTTATTTTTATTCCTTCATGAGGATTATGATTTCAAATGTATCAAAGTAGTATGTGACACTTTTGAATGTTTAATGATTATTTTTTTCAACAATAAGTTTAATGATATTTCAATGGTATTTCAATTCAAGGAAATTATACGATAATTATTAGATAAAACCTTTAATTTTATATACTCAGTTTATTCATGACAATTTTCATGTATGAGTACCATTTTTTCACTCTTTTGTAGTCAAAATGTTTTAGAAAATGTTTTTTATAAAAAAATAGATTTTATTCATCTCTTAATCGAAGAACATTTTTTCTTTTAAAAATCATGATTTATTAAGATTATTTCCAAAATGTTTTTATAATGATTATTTAAATAAAATTTTCCCTTTTTGTGTTTTACCAATGTTTTAGATGGAATCTTTTTTCACTTTCCAAACAAGGCATTTTTCTAACTTTTTTATAATTAAAAATGAATTTTCTTTTATGGAATATAAAAATTTAACCTCCTATATTCCATGGAAACTTCATTTCCATGTTTAGAAGGTTATTTATAAATAAATTTTTTGTAAAAGTTTTTTTAGAAATATTTTTTTCCAAGAGGTTTAAAAAATGATATTTTCCCTAAGAATGGTTTATTTTAAAATAATATTTTTAGAGTATTTCTTTTCATCAGTGAAAAAAACCCTCTATTTTTACTCTAAATGGTTTTTTTATATTGAAAACATACTTATTATTCCTCTAGATGGTTTATGATTTATTAATCCAAGGATAGTATTTATATTCACTTCTTTGATTCCTTTTAGTACCCTATAAATATTATATTTCCTATGAGAAATTAGCATTGAATTTCCCCTAATTATCTATATAATTTATAATGGATATGATCATTGTCTAAATATTATAACATTTTTATATGGAGTTTATATTGAAAATTACTTGATTTTTTGGGGAAATATTGTTAAATACTTTGTTGTTTCCCTCCCAGAGTGCCACTGAACTAGGATCTGAGATGATGGTCCACAAGACCTCAAGTGCATCTCCCCAAACAACAAATGCTACTAACTAGTAGAAAGGGCCTTAGATAAGTCCATGGGGAGACTATTACCTCATATAATAAGGTGTAACACAGTGAAAAACAATATATGTAACACGTAGTAGAAGTATAGTGAAAAAAATAGCAGCAGAAGTTGATAAATGACCCAACGTAATAAAAAATAATAGCAGAAGCTGAATAGTCAGAACAGATACCATGTTAATTTCAATGTATGATTCCAAAAGTAAATAAATCAAAGTTAAGGGGTACGGGGTATAAGATTATAATTTATGCTAAAAAACTACCAAAATAACAAATAGGAACTACACGTGATATCTCGTGCAATGCTCAGTCCTCTTCTCCCAAGATCCATCCAAAATAGAAAAGAAATCAAGAATAGGAAGAAATAGGAATCCCTAAATCCACACCTACGAACGTAAAGTCTACTTAGGTACAAAACGATTCCTAAGAAGGGTGTGAGATATAATCTCAGTTGGACATCACCTAAGAATTTTATAACTTTGCATTTCCTACTATATATAAATAGTAGTGTTCCATATATATAATAAATACAAGAAACATAAATAAGTAAAAAATAACAATTAATACTTGGTCCAGGTTCTCAGGCATACAACCATCCCATACCACTTGCTTCAGACAAAGACTGAAGTATGAATGAGATACCTGGTAAAGCAGATTATATATATTTAGAAAGACCAGAGTAATATGATAGACTAATAAAAAAGGGCATACCCCCAAGATTGTTCTTTTCCATGGTGTCTAATTCAAATATCAAAACCAAATGCACTAAAGGCATAAGATAATTATCACAAAGAATAAGTAAACTCTATGCAGTATCAATAAAAATATCTTGAACATTTAAATTAAAACTAACAATTTTAGAGGTGGGATCTGAGCCCATATTTAGGGTATTGCTATGATACATCCAATCAGTTATATCCAATTCGATGAGCCCATCAAAGACTACCTTTTTAAAATTCCATGTATCGGTTGTAGATGGTAACTATAAGTCTGTCCTGGTTATCACATGTAAGGTATTGAGTATCATTCAAGGATTGGCATATCCATTTTTAATAGGTACATCCTTAGTTTCCCCTAAGAGAACCAATGTCACCCATTAGTATAGTAAAAATCCTGGGGTAAACCCTTGTCTCTAGATCCCAAAACACCGCTTTCCCGACACATTGTGTTGTAAACTATCAAGCATGGAGAGTACAATTGTGGGTTCTTAATATAGGACCCACTTTATCTCCTCCATCTGAGTTTATTTAAAACAACAATAGTGGAATATATATAAATATACATCATAGATAAAAATTTACGACTATAGCCATCTAATTAGCTATTTAATTCCACACATACCAATTATTCAAGAACAATAGTCATGGATAATAATATAAAAACAATATTAAACAGAAATGGATCTTATTAGTGAAATCATAGGTGACAAAATTTAATAATGGTAAAACATGGCAACAATTCTAGGAAAAATTATTTAGGAAAAAACTTCAAGGAAAACCAAATTAATAGTTTATGATTCATCCTAAATAATTTATTCAATTTTATACTAGAACCCAAATTATTGCACAAGAACACATAAGTAATAATTTAAGTACTTAAGACCATAGGTAAAATAGGCCAATTATGTCGGCACACCCAAAGCAGTGTTCAATGACATGAAAACAACATAAGAATGGGTTTCTCCTTAAATAATAGCCACAAGGATCAAGGAAAGCAATTTAATTAAAGTAATACTCATTATTAGGGATTCGCTGGTAGGCACCAAAGAGAGGAACAATGGTGTTAATTGGTCAAAGAAACAAAATGATAGGAAAGAATAAATATGTCATACCTCGTAGTCTTATTATATCTCATGCCCCATGAAAATCTTTGATTTGACCTAAAGTGGAAGATATCACATGATTTAAGAAAAACCCCAATTTCGGGAAAAAACTATCTATGACATATCGCATGATAGAGATTGGCTAAAAATAAAAGGTTCTTGGTGCTGATGATTAGCCTTACTGAGAGCTTTATAGAGCTTCCAATGACATTGAAAAATGAGAAGATATAGAGGTGCAGTGGGCTTCTAAAGTGGCGATGGGGGGCAGCGAACCGCCTAGAGATGGGGGGGGGGGGTGCGACGCACATAGTAAATAGAGAAAAGAGAAGAGTAAAAAAAATTAAAATTAAAGAAATAAGAGAGAGGAAAAAAATAAAAGAAAAGGAAGGATAAAAAAAATACAATTAAATAAAATATTAAAAATAAAAGGTAAAGAGTAAAGAAAAAAATAATAATAATGGGTTAAGACTATTTTAATTATTTTAAATTTTTTCCTGAGTGATTTTTATTTTATTTTTATTTTTTTCATTCCATTTTCATTTATTTATATTTCCTAAAATTTATTTTTATTCCTTTTAGTACTTTTAATTATTTTTAACCTGAAACATTACAGAATGGCTTGATGAATTATTTTTCATAATTCTATGCAACTATAAAAAATATTAATTACCACTTGAGACCTGTAATAGATCGTGTGGGCATACACACAAGGTCACTTTAAGTAATTGGTATTAAAATAAAAAACAAAGAAACTGTACATACCATGGATAAAGACAGGATGCTACAACCCCCTCCCCCTTAATAAAACTCTTCCCTGAGTTTCCCTTCTGAGGGTAGGGGAGTATCACCTGAGAAAAGTTTTGGACACTTGGAATGCACTTCAATCCCCATTTCCCAGGTCTCATCATGAACGCGTCTATGTTTCCATAGAATATGGACTAGTGGAACAACCCTTCTTTAGAGAACCATCTTATTGTGATCAACAATATGAATTATTTCCTCATCAAAGGATGCATTCTCCTCAAGCTTGATGTCATTAGGGTTAAATGAATGAGATGGGTCTAGATGATACTGTCAAAGTTGAGAGATATGAAAGGCATCATGCAAGGAATGGTAAAAATGAGGTAACATAAACCTATAGTCTACCAGCCCAACTTTCTCTACTATCTCGAATGGTTCAACATATCTCGGTGATAACTTCCCTTGTCTCCTAATTAACCTATCACACAACCTTGACGAAACATGCAGAAAGAAATGATGTCCCACCTCAAACTCCAAGGGTCTATGATGATTATCAGTATAAGAATTTTGTATGGACTGAGATGTACCCATATGCTTCTAAACCAGTTTCACATGCTTCTAAGTCTCCTAAAAGAGATGAGATCCTAGGAGAGTTATCTCACATACATCGAGTCGACATAAAGGTAAACAGAAGGGTCTACCATAGAGGGTCTTATATGGAGCCATTTTAATTGTTCCCTAAAAATTGTTATTAAAGGAAAACTCAACTAGAGGAATATGTTTCTCCCAAGAACCTCAAAAATCAAGGATACAGACCCATAAAATATCCTTTAACACATGAATGGTCTGCTTAGACTGCCCTTCAATTTGGGGGTGATATGAAGTATTCAAAAGCACCTGTGAACCTAATACCTTATGATTCCCTTTCCATAATCATGATGTGAAATGGAAATCTCAGTATAACTTAAAAAAATGGGGAATTCCATGAATTTGTACTATATTCTAAATTTAAATCCCCCCTAATCATTAATAGATAAAGTTTCCCATATAGGTAGGAAGAGTGCGACATTGGTCAAACTATCGATGATCACCCATACTGCATCACCGCCTCAAAGAGATCTCAGCAAGACTATAATGAAATACATGGTGAATTCATTACATTTCCACTCAGGAATGGACAGAGGCTATAGGATCCCAGCAGGTCACTAATGCTCTTCCTTCACTTATTGATAGGTGGATCATCGGGTAATGAAACCCACTATTTTCTTCTTCTTACCAGCCCACTCTTACTAATGATGTATATCTCTGTACATATTAGTAAATCTAGGATGAACATCCCATATAGGGGCCTGATATTCCCCCATAATCTATTCCCCAATATCATAAGGGATTCATACATGGCCACAGTATAGAATAGTTTCACTACTATCAACAACTCAACCAGGGGTGGGTTCTCTCTTTTGTCTCTTTCCCTCAAAATGATTCCCTCTGGATCATATAACTATCACATATAGACCCACTCTAGAAGAGAGGACATCACTAAAAGATCTACTACAACTGGTTGTTCATACAACTCCTAAACCTCAAGATGCATCTCAAAAAATAAATCCATCATCTGCCACTCAGTGATGGTTACTTGGATGGGTTGTGTCTATGTATTGTGGCTTAAAGCTGAATCCACTTTATTACCATTTCTAAGGTTATAAGATATCTCAAAGTTTAATGACTATAGGTATTCAAGCCACCTACACTGCCTCAAATTTAATTATCACTTTTTGAAGATATATTTGAAGATTTAATGATCTATGTAAATAAAAAACCATTCTCTACAAAATTAGTGTCTCCAAAAACGTAGAGCATAAACCAGATTTTCCAATTCAAGGTCATGTGTAGGATACTTATGCTCATGAGGCCTTAGCTGGCAGGATCCATAAGCCACGACTTGATCACTCTATATTAGAACTACACATAGTCTGACTTCTGAGGAATCACAATAAATAGTATAACATATGTCTAGATTAGAAAGAATTGAGATCAGATCTATCATGAGTCTTACCTTTAACTCTTGAAAAGCTTTATGACAAACTTCTGACCATATCAACTGCACACCCTTCTTATTCAGGGTCGTAAAAGGAATTACTATGAAAGAAAAATCTTGGATGAAATACCTAAAATAGATATAAATCCTCAAGAAATAGTTTATGTCGAACACATTCTTGGGCTATTCCCTAGAAACTACCATGCTCACTTTTTCTAGGTCAATTGATACACCTACCTCATATATGATATGACCTAATAAGTTAATCTTATTGATCCAAAAGTGTAATTTAATGAGTTTTAGGTATATATGGTGCTCTCTTAGTGTAGTCATCATGATCTCAATATGGGTTGCATGGTCATTTTTGGAGGATGAATACACCAAGATGTCGTCTACGAAGTCTACCACAAAGGAATTGAGGTACAAGTAGAAAACACAATTCATCAGATCCATGAAAAATGATGGCATGTTCATTAGACTAAATTAAAAATCCAAAAAATCATAGAATATGTACCTACTTATGAAATTTTTATATGGTATATCTGATTTTTTCACACACACCTGATTATATCCCAATCTTAGAATGATCATAGAGAAAATAGTTTCTCTTCAGAGCTGGTCAAAGAGGTCATCTATGAGTGGAAATGAATATAAATTCTTTATTGTAACTCGGTTGAGTAGATAGTAATCTACGCACAGTATGAGGGTACCATCCACTTTTTCTAGTAAGGATTGGTGAACCCCACAACGATGTACTAGGTCTGATGAAACCCTTCACCTCATGATCTTCAAGTTGTATCTTGAGTTCATATATCTCTATTGGTGCCATCCTATAGGGAGAAATGGACATTTGTGTCGCACCTAGAAATATGTCAATAGTGATCTCAACTTCCCTCACATGAGGTAAGATGAAAAAATATTTATGGAAAACATCCCCAAAACAATCCACAACATGAGATAATTCCACTGATTGTAGTCCCTGATCACTCAAAAAGAGACTTTATTGCAGATCTGTTACTCTGCCCAGCCTAGAACGCTTAGGTCTATCTCGATCTACCTAGATATCCCATTCTCCCCTATGTATATATTCACTTACCTCATGGCTTGTGAAATACACTCGATGGTGATAGAAATTCACTTGGGGAAGATAAAGAATGTTCCATACCATACTGAGAATGACATCAAAACTGACCATTATGAGGAATAAGAAATTACAGAAGAAACGGTACCAGCCTATCTCAAGTAGAAACTCCTGGGACTAGCATATTCTCTTTATTATGACCCCCAAAGGACGTTTGAGAGACATAACGCTGAAAAAGTAATCGATGACAAGACCCAAAATCTCAACAGTTGCACAGATATGAAAGAGTGTGAAGCACCGGTATCAAAAGTAGTAGTAAAAAAAGTAGAGGCTACAAGGATAATACCTCTGACTATAGAGGGCCTTGGAAACTACTCCAATAATTCTCTATGAACTTTATACATATGTCTTGATCTTTAACCCGAAGGTTCTGCCTGACTAGTCTGGGTATGTCCACTCTACTGAAACTAGTGCTCTGGAACTTGACTGCCTCAGCCACGACCTCCCCCACCTTTCCCTGATTGGTTGGTAGAAAACATACACCAAATTTTACATGGATCCATAGTTCCCATACTAGATGGAGGTTCTAGAACAGATCCTCTACCACAGGATACTGAAGGAAAAGTAAGGGAGAAATTATGAAGGTGACCCATCATGCAGCAAGGTCGACACTCCATTGGGTTCCTCATGAATAGGGGATTCTTAACGATGATCCTGCTACACTAATGAAATATGAATGTTCTATCAGTACATGCCATTTGGCTGACATTACCTCCATGTGCACCCTCAAAACGGTGCTTCTTACTACATAAAGAACCATTACACTAATTCAGAACTGAACCACCCTCGCTCACAGAATCAGTTTCCCTAATATTTCATTCAGTAATTAGGGATTTATTCATGATATATTTAATGGTTGATAAAATAAAGATGTTCTCCTTTTAGAATATAGTATATCCAAGTCCTTCCTCAAGACATCTTCCAGTCATCTGTGTATCACCCTTTAGAGATGGAGAAAAACACTGGAGATCAGTGAAATGATTAGAATAATCTAATACTATCATTGAGCTTTAATGAATATGTATGAACTATCTAGAATGATCTTCCCTCAGATTCTATGGGATTAAGTGATCATAGAAATCTATATGTAAGTCTTCCTAGACCATGTCTCAGAGTTTCTCTTCCTGAAAAATGACATCCCACCAATTCTTGGCGGAGTCATGAAGCATAAAAACAACAAGTTTTACTCATCACTCTAGAAGCATATCAAGTTGAGTAAATATGTATTTGATGGATTTTATCCATTACTCTACAACATTGGGACCACTGTCTCTTGAGAAAGTGAGAGGATACTTTTGTTGAAATTCTGATGTTAGATTTGTCATAGTTGGGGTTGACCTAGGAACACTTTGAACTGACTATACGAACCTGAGAAGATTATCCCAGAACTGAGCATCAATTCCCAAAGAAATATCATCATGAGTTGCCTCATGTGTTATTATAGGAGGCACTATGGGCGATTCCATAGGAACCACTACAGGTGGTTCTAGACCAAACAACTTCAGAATGTACTCATCATAACTCTCTTGGTGTACGACACAAAGAATTTGCAGTGACATTACTCTATAATTTACAAACAAAAAACTTAGACTATATTCTATTGTAGAAGAGGTAAAAAAGTAAAGTATAAGTAAGGAAAAGGGTAGGTTCAAGGACTCCCTAAACATGGCATATTAGTAAAAGAAATAAAATAAAATAAAAGAGGGTAGGTACATGGCCTTCCACTGAGTTTTTACACAGCAAGCAACCTACTTTGAGATCCAGGTCTAGATAGAAAACAAGAGGTCTTATATGGATCAAGGAAGCACATACACTCATTATATTTATAACAATCAAGTACAAAAAGATATTACAACTAAACACAATAGCACTCACATGCTAATAGGAAGATGCACACTAGAAGTATATATGACATGGTAATATGTATGTCATTTTAATCCCTATAGTGCCAAATATGATGCATGTAAATACAATTACGTCGTGTAATCCAGCTATAATAGTCAAAAGCATCATCTCTATAATGAAAATTTTAGTAATATCATAAATAAAAAGCTTCACCCAATGGTGAAGTCGTGTAAATAGTAAATGGCATAATCAATAACTGAAATCCCAACCAAAGAACTTTAGGATTTACCTGTATATGGGTCAGATACGTCCAAGAACATGGTAAATTCCAAATTCATATGTCATAGTTTCTTATCAAACCCAAACATTAATATAAAAGGAAAATAACCCCTTTTATACCACTTTGTAGTGTCCTACCCCGAGTACCATATAACTGGGCCCCAAGACGGTGGGCCCCAAGACCTCAAGCACATCTCCCCAAATACTAGAGGTTTTTGAATAGCAGCAAGGGCCATGGTTAAGTCTTTAGGGAGACTATTCTCTCACATTATAAGGTGTAGTATAGTGGAAAATGATATATGTAATAAGTAGTGAAAGCATAGATAAAAAAGAAGACAGTAAAAAATGTATATAAATGGCCCAACGAAATAAATAATAACTATGGAAGATGAATAGTCATAACAAATACCATGATGATATCAATGTATGATGCCAAAAGTAAATAAGTCAAAGTTAAGGGGTATGAGGTACAATCATAGAATGCATGATAACAAAACTACCAAAAGAACAAATAGAAACTATGACATGGAATCTAGATCAAGACTTAGTCCTCTTCCCCCAAGCTCCATAAAAAATAGAAAATCAATCAGCATCAAAAGTGGAACACTTCTCTGAATCCATACCTGTGAACATAAAATATACTCAGGTACCAAATGGTGTTTGGGCGTGGTGTGAGATATAATCTCAGAAGTCCAACACACACGATTTCTAGACCTTTCCATTTTGTTCTGTAGAAAAAATATTAGTGTTCCATATATATAATAAGTAAAAGTAACTTAAATAAATTAAAAAATAACTATAACTTGGTCTGGGTTCCCAAGAGGGCACATGTCCCTTACCACCTACTTCAGCCTAATCCAGAAGTCTTAATGGGATACCTGTTAAAGAAGAATATATATATATATATATATATAGTAAGGACATAATAATATGACAGACTAAAGAAAAATGGAATACCCCCAAGCATGTGCTTTATATTTGGGGTCTAATCCATATCTGTAAACCAGGTGCACTAAAGGCACAAGAGATGTATCATAAAGCATAAGGAAACTCTATACAGTATCAATAAAAAAATCCCATGCATTTATATTAAAACATAAGATTTTATAGGTTGAGTTTGAGCCTATCCCAAAGGTATCACTATAACACATCCAATTAATTATATCCAATTCCATGATCCCATCCAAGATGATTCATTAAAATGACCAAGTATCACTCGTGGATGGTAACTATGAGTCTATCCCAAGTATCACATGTAAGGAACTAAATATCAGTCGATGCATGGCGTAACCATTTTTCCAATGGTCTCATTCTCAATTTCCCCTTAGAGAACTGGTTTCACCCATTAGTATAGTAAAAATCCCAGGGAAATCCCTTTCCAGGCGAGCCTGAAAAATCTCTTTCCCAGAGCATTGTGTTGTACCTATTGAGTAAGGAGTGTCCAATTGTGGGTTCTTAATATGGGACCCACATTCTCTCCCCATCCCAAGTTTATTTAAAATAACAATAGAGGCATATATATATATATATTATAGAATAATTCATGATTTTAGCCATCTAATTAACCATTTAATGCCAAACTTACCAATTATTCAATCCCAACAATCATGTCAAATAATATTAACACAACATTAAACAGAACTGGTATTTATCAATAAAAGCATAGGAAACAACATTTAATAATGGTAAAACATGAAAATACTTATAAAAACAATTATTTAGGAAACAAATTCAAGGAAAACCAAATTAATGTTGTATAATTAATCCTAAATAATTTATCAAATTTTAAACTTGAACCCAAATTATTTCACATGAACATGTAATTAATAATTTAAAGACACGTGGCCACAAGTAAAATAGTCCAATTATGTAGGTGCAACCAAAGTGGTTTCCAATGACATGGAAACAACTTAATAAGGGGTTTAACCTTAAACAAGGGTCATAATGATCAATGCAAATAATTAAATTAAATTACTACCCATTATTAATGATTCTTCGATATGCACCGTCAAGCTGTGTAATGGTGAAAATTAAACAAAAAAAGAAATGAAGGGAAAGAATAAAGATGCCCTACCTTATAGTCATAGTATATCCTATACCCCATGGAAACCTTTCATTTGACCTAAAACGAAATAAATCAAAGGATTTATGAAAACCACCAATTTTGGGTAAAAACCTTCCACGATAGATCACATGAAGGAGAGTAGATAAAACTAAAAAATTCTTGGTGTGGAAGATTATCCTTATTAAAATCTTCACATCTATTCTGATGATGTTGAAAAAAGAGAAGAAACAGAGGTATAAAGGGCTTCCAAAGTAGTGATGGGGGATGGTGAACCACCTAGAGTGGAGGAGGGTGATGGAAAGAGGAGCGGGGGAGAAGAGGGGAGGAAAGAAAAAAATGAAAAGGAAAGGAATAATGGAGATGAAAAAAAGAAAATAAAAGGAAGAAAAAATAAATATAAAAAAATAAAAAAAATAAAAAAAGGAAAGAGAAAATAAAATAATAATAATAATAATGGGTTAAGCCTATTTTAACTATTTTCATTTTTTCCTAACCACCTTTTATTTTATTATTTTTTTTCATTCCTGTTGGTCAGAGTAGTTTACTCAAGAGGGGAGGGGTGAATTTAGTAACTATAAAAATTTTTGTTACAAATTGTTATTTTAAAAGCAATGGCTTTCCCAAAAATAGATACAACCCAGTTAATCAAGGTTATACTATTATAAGAGTTTAACTATTTAAACAACTTCTTAGAAGACTGATTATTTCTCAGTAATCTTAATTTGTATAATTAATATTACTTTTGAAGTTATTATACTAAGACAGATCAGTTATAACTTTTTTCCAAGACTAACTATCAAAATGAAATTAGAGTTTTCTGGATTATGTGATAAAACAGTAAAACAGAGAAGACTAAATTTGAATAGCACAACAGATATTAAATAAGTGGTTCAGTCTCATGCCGAGACCTAATCCACTCCACTTGGTGATCACTTTCCACCAAGAAGTTTATATAAATAAACTTTGATCCAAACCCTGGATTGGGGTTAACAACAGTACACAAACTATCCAGGCCACACAGAGACCTCTTCCACAATTTTCATGGGTAGTCCAAAACAATAACTAGGCCACACAGGGAGCTATTCCAAAGTTTTCATGGGTAAACAAGAGTATAAAGAGTTTGGTGTAAGGATTTAGAAATCCTTCAGTTTATTATAGGAGTCAGTGTGTGTGTGTGGAATATACAGAGTACACACACTGCTCAAAAGTAAGTAAAATAATCACTAAGAGAGAGTAGATATGAGTTTAGAATGCTCTAGTTATTTGAGGTGTAGCTCTGGACTCCTTCGATTAAACAGAAATGCTTCTGAGTCCTTCTCTAGTTTTTTGTCTTGAAAAACAGAGTGTTGTAATCCTGCTTGTGTTCTTCACGAGCTTTGATATGGTAAAGGTGTTCTCTAGATTCCAGTGTACTTCGTATGTTCTTTAGAAGAGTCTGATTTCATGCATGTGAAAATTATTTATTTGAGAATCTTGCAAATTGTTCTTCGTGGTCGTGCTCACAGGCTTGTTGTTCGTTTAGTATCGCACGCTGTGGTTGTTGGGAACTCTCTACTCTTTATCTTCGAATGCATGTGTTTTAGCTGATAGGTTCCATGTGATTCATACCTTGTAACTCATACTATGTATACAAATAATCATTAATTTTTTCAGTGCTTTAAAAACATCAAATATGACCATTAAACATTAATTTGAAAGATGACAAAATAGATTATGAAATGGTGTCATAGTATGTTATGAAAATGGTATCACTTTCACGGTATGAGTGTCACGGTCTGAGTGTCACGGTCTGAGTGTCACGGTGTCTTGTTCACGGTGTCATTCTCAGGGTGTCTTGCTCACAGTGTCTTTCTCACGGTCTCTTGCTCACGATGTCTTGCTTCACGGTGTTTTGCTTCACGGTGTCTGGCTTCACGGTGTCTGGCTTACGGTGTCAAGCTTCACGGTGTCTTGCTTACTGTGTCAAGATCACGGTGTCTTTCTCATGGTGTCTTGCTTCACAGTGTCTAGCATCACGGTTTCTGGCTTCACGGTGTCTGGCTTCACGGTGTCTGGCTTCACGGTGTCACGCTTCACGGTGTCTTGTACTTAGGAAAATAACAGTATTCAGACATAAATAGTAATATGCATGAAATGGATTGAGCTTAACCATTATAAATCATGAGTGAATTTGAAACATAAATACACATGATTGGATATACTTTATAGGATTTAACTAGGTTGAATAAGATTTATGATCATTGATGAGATTTGTGATCATTAATGAGATTTGTGATCATTAAAACATGATTAACACACGAGGAGTCCAACAATCTCCCCCTTTTTGATGATCACAGATCATGCACAAGTAATGTTTAAATTAGATGAAACTATAGAGAAAATAACATATATAAACTTATCCCCCTTTTGGGATTATCAAAAATTTAAAATAAGAGAGGGAAAACAGAGCACATGTCATTAAACGTAATAAGAGTGTAGTACAACATAAAATAGAAAAAAAAAATCAATGACATTCTCATCAAAAAAGAGTAAGCACTGTTCTTCTTCAGGGATTGGACTTCTCTTTTCCTTTATCAGCAGCAGAAGAGGAAGCCATAGGGGTAGTGGCTGAGGTAGAAGAAGGCAGAGATGTGGTAGATAGAGAGGGTAAAGGAGACCTTCGAAGACTGAGGGAGCCAAGGTAGGAGCAGTAGAAGATCGAGGCAGGTGATGATCAAGAATCACTGGCCTGATCTGAATGGGAGTTTGGCCAACAGAAATGGTAGTGGAGGCTAAGGCAGAGGTAAATGTAGGCAGTCTAGGTCTGAGAGGAGCAGCTTCTAGAGAAAAAATTGCAGTACTATGGACATGAAGATAAGGACTCAGGAGTTTGATGAAGTATGAAATAATTTCTCCACCATATTGTATAGATTTTTCAAAGTCATCTTTGATCTCCATGAACGTTTCCAACAATCTGGTAAACTCAGTTAGCTTCTGGAATTGGTTTTTGAAGGCCTGAGTCAAAGAAAGGAATTTGGAGATTCTCTACAAGGCATTTGAAGTTGTTGGTCATATCAGTCTTGGAGAATATTCGATTGAAACAGAAATCAACTTTCTTAGAAATCTCCTACTGGGTATCATTTTCAATATTGGAATGAATTTGCACAAGGTCAAGAACTCTATCATTGTTCTTGAAAACTTTAGAGAAAAAAGCCACATTAAAGCCACTGAAAGGATTCTGAAGCTCTTCTTTGACTATAGATCTGAGAAAAGTATTGTCCAGGATAGGTGTAGAGGATTAACCAGAGGTATTAGAAGCTTTGACGGCTATGGTAAGAGATTTGAGTTGATTGAGTACCTTTTGAAGACAACCAGTGTACTCATCAGTGAGTTTATTCAGGTTCACCAAAAGCTCTCTCATTTCCTTCAACAACTGTTTGTGCCTTTCTGCAATCATTTCATTGAAGGATAACAGGTAAGGGTGAATCTGGGACACAACATCTCGAGAGATTTGAGAAACAGTGGGTTATATAGAAGCATCAACAGGTTCTGATCTGGAATGCAGCTCTTTCTGCATATCTTCAACCATGATTCTTTGGGTTGTGACTTCATTACTCATCAAGTTATTTTCAACTCGAACTTCTTGAATCTAATGGAGCATTTTAGGTAGTATCTAACAAAATATCTTCTCCAAAAGAAGTGAGGCATCTCTCTCACTCATATTTTTCATACCACGAGGTTGGGAGTTCATAATCTTATCCACTCCAGCTAATAGGTTATCTCCAAAATCCTTAAAATCATTCTTACTGACAAAGGGCAGCTGATCAAGTAAAGGTTTAGGTGTAGGAGTTGGTATAGGGGCAGGTTCAGGTTCTAGTTACTTCTCAGGGGAAAAGTTAGAAACTGACTTCAACTGAAACAAGGAAGAGAGATCAAGCCCGGTTGTAGTAAACTTTTGAGACTCGCTCTCATCATAAAAAATAGGAAATTTGTACTAAGTGTCCATAGGACTTGAATTAGTTGGATGTGAGGCTTCACCAGACTCAAGATTTTGGGTTTCCTCCACATCAACAGGTGCTTCATTTTCCGGATTGAGAGGCTCAGGAGCTTGGTCTAAATCCACAGTTTCAGCTCCTAATTCTTCATTCATTTCTTGACTAGCCAACTGAAAGACTATCTCCATCCTCTTTTTAGCAGAGGGTATTATTTCAGGAAATGGTTTTTCTTTAGGGAGTTCTTCCATATTTTCTACTTACATAATAGAAAGTTATTTTATATTTTCTTCTTCCAAAATAGGGAGTTCTTCTAGAACAGGCTCTTCCATGGCTTGATGCTCAGATTCTGTCACACCTGATTCTTTTTCAGCCTCGAGTTGGATTTCCAGATTAACATCAACTCTAGTGGAATGAGGTTCTTCTTCAAGAACAATAGAAGTAACAACAGTCATTTCATATTCAACAATAAATTCTTCCCTATGAGGCAATTCAGCTTCTTCTTCCTCTTCTTCTGAATACTCACCAAGTTCATCTAGTTCCAAACCAGGATCAGAAATGTCTTTTGGCCTTGATGGATAATCCATAGGATTAAACTTCTCATAAACGTTATCATTATCTTCCACCCACTCTTTTTTCCATGGGTTCTAGTTTATCTTCATTCTCATAATGATGGCTTTATAGAGACATTACTCACAATCCATAATCACTTATTCATTATATCCAACTACGCCTTTTGCAACAAGCATGACTAATATCAGCCGAGAGTAGAATAGAGAGGTGGATTTGGATGTAACCTTGATAAACTCACACATATGGTGAATGATGTATTTCCGCAGGTTGGTTTTGAATCCATTTTTCATAATATGAATTAAAAACACCTATTGTTACTTTAATACAGCAAAGTAACCTTTCCTTGGAATAACTAGATTTTGAAAAAACTTAAACAACAGTCTTTTTTCCCCCATCAAGTTCAGCAGTTATGGCCCTTCTCTTAGTTCCATTTCCAGTTAGGGTTTTTAGAGAATCTTCAAGGTCAAAGAAATTATTTGTAGGTGGGGGTTCTCTCTGATAATCATAAAAATTTCCTTCATGAGGTATCCTAAGGCATGAATCCCATAACTTCGATGAGAAGGAGCATCTTTGGCCATTAATCTAGTTCCTCACAACATATCTTTCACTAGAGTCAAAATAAAATTGTGTGTACTGGTAGAACTGAGCTACTATCCTCGGATAGATGGCTCTATTCTCCCTTGAGAACCATTCTATCCAGCATTGTTCTTTTAATACTTTCAGGACTAGAGATTTGCTAGAAAAAATCCATTTGGGGCAAATTTCTTTCTCCGGAACAACACAGCGATTTACCTGGTTCAGATTCAAGGGCCCTTCCGGTGTCAGCTTGGGTGCCATCTTCTTTTTCTTAAAGCTACACTTCTCAGGTGTGGATGAAGATTGTCGTTTCATTATTGGTATTAACCAAAAGTTGAGGGAGAGAGAGAGAGAGAGAGAGGGAAGGGGTTTCAAGGTTGAAAGGGTTTGAAACGAGTGAGTAAGAGAAAGTCCAGGTGAAGAACTGAGTGAAACTCTTAGTTTTATCATTTGGGAATGTGAAAGGTCACAAAAATAAAAACGCGGGAAAGTAAAAGAGGTGAAATAATAATTACCGCGAAATGGGTTTAAAGAAAATTATAAATAATTTTCACGGTGAGACAGTAAGTAGTCATCACAGTGAGACAGTGAGTGAACGCCATGGTGAGACAGTGATCAGTGGTCAAAGTACGATAGTGAAGGGTCATCACGGTGCGACAGTGAAGGGTCTTCGTGATGAGGCAGTGAATGAACTTCTCAGTGCGCGTTACGGTGAGATAGTAAATGTCAGACCGTAAGTAAAAATTGCTAATAGTGAGACCGTAAACATGAGAGACAGTAACTGAGAAACCGTGATCATGAAACAGTAAAGTAAAACATAGTAAAATATTGAACAATAAGACAGGTAAGATATCTATTTGAGATTTATCATGCCAAGATCATGTATGATGTAGTCTATTCTCTCAGAATTTAATGGTTTGGTGAATATATCAGCAAGTTGATATTCAGTACCAATGAGTTACAAGGTGATATCACCTTTTTGATAATGATCTCTCAAAAAGTGATGTCTTACATAAATATGTTTTGTCCTAGAACATGAAATTGGATTTTTTTAGATGTTAATAGCACTTGTGTTGTAACAATTTATTGGTACATGTCTGGACTGATATCCATAATCTAGTAATGTGTGTTTCATCCACAAAATTTGTTCACAACAACTTCCAGTAGCTATGTACTTAGATTCTGCAGTAGATAACGCAACAAAATTTTGTTTCTTACTACACCATGATACTAGTGACTTTCCTAAAAGGTGACATGTTCCAGAGGTTCCCTTTCTATCTAACTTATATCCACCAAAGTCAACATCAGAGAAACTAACTAGTTCAAATGATTGTCCTTTAGGATAGAATAGTCCAAGATTGGGTGTATGCTTGAGGTATTTGAAAATTCTCTTTATATCATTTAAATGAGATTGTTTAGGATTTTCTTGAAAATGAGCACACATACACACACTAAACATAATTTCTGAACAGCTAACAGTTAAGTAGAGTAAACTTCCAACCATTCCTCTATAAGTGGTTTGATCAACAGATTTCTTATCTTCATCAATATCTAACTTACAGGTGGTACTCATGGTAGTGTCACTAATTTTAGTGTTATCAAATCCAAAAAGTTTTATAAGATATCAAGTGTATTTACATTGATTTAAAACAATTCCATCATTATTTTGAAAGATTTTAAATCCAAGGAAGAATTTTAATTCACCCATTAAACTCATTTCAAATTTTTTTTGCATCATTTTAGAAAAATCAATACATAATGAATTTTTTGAAGATCCAAAAATAATATCATCTACATAGATTTGAACAACTAAAAGATCATTAAAAATTTGTTTTATAAAGAGGGTAGAATCGACTATTCCTTTTGTAAAACCTTTGGAAATTAGAAAAATACTCAATCTATCATACCATGATCTTGGAGATTGCTTTAAACCATATAAAGCTTTTGATAGTTTGAAAATCTGATTGGGAAAATAAGGATTTGTAAATCCAGGGGGTTGTTCAACAAAAAAATCCTCATCTATATACCCATTTAAGTATGCACTCTTAACATCCATTTGATATAGTTTGAAATTCAGATGTGCAGCATAAGCAAGTAGGATTCTGATGGCTTCAAGTCTAGCTATTGGAGAAAATGTCTCGTCATAGTCAATTCCTCTTTCTTAACTATAGTCTTGTACACCTAATCTAGCCTTGTTCTTAACTATATTTCCAGCTTTATAGACCTTGTTTCTAAACACCCATTTAGTTCCTATGATGAAAGTGCCCTTTTGTCTTTCAAAAAGTTTCCAAACATTGTTTCTTTCAAAATGATTAAGTTCTTCTTGCATAGCCATTACCCAAAATTAATCATTGATGGAATCATCAATATTTTTAGGTTCAAGTTGTGACAAGAAGGCTTGATGTTCAACCTGATTTCTAAGAGAATCTCTAGTTTGTGTTCCTTTCTCTAAGTCTCCTACAACAGCTTCTAAGGAATTGTTTTTAAGGGTTCTAACCTTTCTAGAAAAAGAGGGACTAGTGATTTCAGGTTCATCAACAGATTATGGTTCATTATGACTCGATTGAAGGGAATTTCCAGAATTGGATGTTTTCACAGATTCTTTCACAGAGGAATTTAAGGATTTTGAGTTGATGTTCAGATTTGATACATCATCCTCCAGATTCTCTAGGATGGTTCTAGGATCATGTGGATCTGTTTCATCAAACTTGATATAAACATATTCTTCCACACATTTAGTTCTCTTATTTAATACTCTATAAGTTTTTCTTAATATTGAGTAACCTTGGAAAATTCCTTCATCACTTTTGGATGCAAATTTGTCAAGATTATCCTTAGTGTTGAGAATAAAGACTTTGCAACCAAAAAATCTAAAGTAATTAACCTTAGGCTTCCTATTTTTCCAGAGTTCAAATCGGGTCTTTTTTAGAATTGGTTTAATCAATACTCTATTTATTATGTAGCATGTTGTATTAACAGCTTCAGCCCAAAAGAAAATTGGTAGGTTATATTCACTAAGCATTGTTCTAGAAAGTTTTTGCAGGGTTCTATTTCTTCTTTCTACAACACCATTCTGCTAAGGTGTTCTAGGGGAAGAGAAATTGTGATTATAACCCTTTTGTGAGAAAAAGGATTCAAAATCTTGATTTTCAAACTCACAACCATGATCACTTCTTAAAGATTTAATTTTAAGGCCACTAATATTTTTTACAGACTTTTCATACTTAGTAAAATAAGAGCAGGCTTCACTTTTGTGAGCCATGAAGAAGGTCTAGGTATATCTAGAAAAATTATATACTAGAACATAAACATTGTTCTTCCCATTTAAACTAGAAAATATAGATGTTCCAAACAAATCCATGTGAACCAATTCAATAGGATGAGAAATAGAAACTTCTTTCTTTGATTTGAAAGAGATTTTGTGTTTTTCCCTTTTGACAAGGATTATGCGCTTTGTCATTTGGAAACTCATGTTTGGGTAAGTCTTTAACTAGGTGTTTTCTAGTTAGCTTTCTAAGGGAGTGAACATTATAGTGTCCTAGTCGCATATGCCAGAGCCAAGACTCATTATGAAATACACATAAGCATGAAGCATTTTTAGAGGCTAAGGAATCTAAATTAACAAAATAAACATTCTCACTCCTTGATGCAGAGAATACTAATTCATCTTTAGAATTAAAGACATTACAGGCATCATTTTCGAATTTAACATGATATCCATCATCACATAATTGTGAGATACTAAGCAGATTATATTTTAAGACATTAAAAAATAGTACTTTAGAAATTAAAATCGAATCAGAGTTACCAATTTGGCCTAAGACAATGATTTTCCCTTTGGTGTTGTCACTAAGTGTGACATGTCATCCATCAACTTTTATCAGGTTCTTGAAGCATGAGTAGTTTCCTATCATGTGCCTTGAAGACCCACTGTCCAAGTACCATAGATTCTTATAGGAGATCTTTAGGCATATTTCCTATAACATGATCAAGAAAAGACAGATTTTGGTACCCATACTTGTTTGGGTCCAGTAACATTAGTAATAAGTGCTTTAGGAACCCATATTTTTCTTATTGGTTTCCTATAAGAATTATGTAAAGTGTTTGAAAAATATACTGTATTTGGTCCACAAAAACTTGAAACAGTAGTGTATGTATCATGACTTGAGCTAGTTGAGTTGTGTCCAGAACCGGGAACAAAACTATATGTCCTAGACTTGGAAACAAAATTCGTTCTACCAAGGTTTTTTTTACCTGGTTGATAACCAATGCCAGTATTATATTTAGGGGAAATTTTTTTTCCTAGCATTTGGGTAAGGTTATTTTTCCCATTAGTAAACTTTTCTAAGTCACTTTTTAATTGCTCATTAGACATTTTTAATTCAAGTTTTTCTTTGAGTAGTTGAGCATTTTTCTCCTTTTCAGTAGTAAGTTAAGATTTAACATTTGCAGTGAGAGCATGCTATTTATTCAATGATTTATATTTATCTTTTAATTCATGTCATGTCTCTTCAAGAATGTTACATTATTCAAACATTTCGTCATTATTCATATTTTTAAATTCACTTTCCTCTTTAGAATAGTATGAATTATGTACATAAGAGTTCAGAGTTACCTAAGAAGTGTTTTTCATTAAACACATATTGGCTTTGTTAGACTGTTCATCATATGATGTCTCTGAGTCGCTTGAACTATCCTCATAGGCACTCCAGTTTGCCTTCATTTCCTTTTTGTACTTCTTGTCCTTGTCCTCATATTTCTTCATTAGTCATTTTTTGCAGTTTCCTTTTGGATCATACTTTCCCTTCAAGTTAGGATTTTGGAAAAAGTTATTCTTTTTGTAAAATCGTTTGAATCTTATGGCCAGTTGAGTCATCTCTTTATCACTGTCAGGTGATGATTGTTCAGTGGTGGAAAGTTTTACAGAAGCTTCGAGTTTCCTTTTGCCTTTGTGATTTGAGAAGGTGGTCTTGAATGCTAAAAATTTCCTCTTTGGTTCATCCTCCTCTTCTTTGTTGACTTTCATCTCTTCCTCATGCATCATCAGTTTCCCAATGAGTTCTTTTACAGGTAACTTTCTAATTTTTCATGATTATCTAATTGAGACAGAGGTTCCCCTCCATCTATCAGGTATACATCTAAGGATTCTCATGATCTGTTCTTTGGCAGTGACTTCTCTTCCAAGATAAATAATTGTGTTGAAAATGTCATTGAACCTAAGATACATGTCAGAAATAGGCTCATCAGGTTTTATTTTAAAATTATCATATTTTATAGTATATGTATTAAGTCTCATTTCCTTTACACTTGATATGACTTCATGTGAGACAGACAAGGTATCCCAAATTTCATGGGCAGTTTTACAAGCAGAAATCCTATTCAATTCTTCATCTCCTAAGGAACAGTATAAAGAATTCATGTATTTTCCATTGTTATTGTAAGCATGTTTTGTAGGTTCATGCCATGTAATTATATTAGTCATGGGAATATTGTATTCATCTATAATGGATGACCAAATTTCAAAGGTCATACTCTCTAGATGCATTTTCATTTTAATTTTCCATTGAGCATAATTAGTTCCATTAAAGAATGGTGGTCTGTTGGTTGCAGCACCTTCCAATCTATTATCCATACTAACAAATTACTTTAAAATAGCTTGAAATTTAGAATTAACAGAAATTTTCAGATCTTTAAAGTACAACTACAATCACAATTGAGTACGATTACATAGAGTTCTAATAAAGAAACCTCTAATACCAAATGTTGGTCGGAGTAGTTTACTCAAGAGGGGAGGGGTGAATTGAGTAACAATAAAAATTTATGTTACAAATTTTTATTTTAAAAGAAATGGTTTCCCCAAAAATAAATAGAGCCCAGTTAATCAAGCTTATACTGTTATAAGAGTTTGACTATTTAAACAACTTTTTAGAAGATTGATTAATTCTCAGTAATCTTAATTTGTATAATTAATATTACTTTTGAAGTTATTCTACTAAGATAGATCAGTTATAACTTCCTTCCAATACTAACTATCAAAGTGAATTTATAGTTTTCTAGATTATACGATAAATTAGTAAAACAGAGAAGACTAAATCGAAATAGCACAACTGATACTAAACAAGTGGTTCAGTCTCAAGCTGAGACCTAATCCACTCCACTTGGTGATCACCTGCCACCATGCAGCTTATATAAATAAATTTAGAACCACAACCTGGATCGGGGTTAACAATAGTATACAGACTGTCCGGGCCACATATGGACCTCTTCCATAGTTTTTGTGGGTAGTAAAGAACAATAACTAGGCCACATAGGGACCTCTTCCACAGTTGTTGTTGGTAAACAAGAGTATAAAGAGTTTGGTATACAGATTTAGAAATCCTTCAGTTTAGCACAAGATTCAGTGTGTGTGTGGAATATACAGACTACACACACTGCTCAAAAGTAAGTAAAATAATCACTAAGAGAGAGTAGATATGAGTTTAGAATGCTCTTGTGATTTGAAGTGCAGCTCTGGACTCCTTTGATTAAACATAAATGTTTTTGAGTCCTTCTCTGGTTTTTGTCTTGAAAAATAGAGTGTCGTAATCCAGCTTGTGTTCTTCATGAGCTTTGATAAGGTAAATCCGTTCTTGGGATTCTAGTATACTTTGTGTGTTCTTCAATAGAGTGGAATTGCATGAATGTGAAAATGCTTTCTTTGAAAATCATTCAAAGTGTTCTTCGTGTTCGTGCTCACAAGCTTTTTTTTCGTTCAGTATCACGCACTGTGGTTGTTGGGCACTCTCTAATCGTTATCTTCGAATACACATGTTTTATCCGACAGGTTCCATGGCCTTTGTACCTCGTACCTCGTACTATGTCTACAAAGAATCATTAATTATGTCAGTGCATTAAAAACATAAAATATGACCATTAAACATTAAATTTAAAGATGAAAAAATAGTTTAAGAAACGGTGTCACAGTATGTTATGAAAACAGTGTCTCCTTCGCTGTATGAGGGTCACGGTATGAGTGTCACGGTCTAAGTGTCATAGTCTGAGTGTCATGGTGTCTTGTTCACGGTGTCTAGCTCACGGTGTCTTGCTCACGGTGTCTTGCTCATGGGGTCTTGCTCATAGTGTCTGGCTTCACAGTGTCTAGCTTCACAGTGTCTGGATTCACGGTGTCTGGCTTACGGTGTCAAGCTTCAGGGTGTCTTGCTTAAGGTGTCAAGATCATGGTGTCTTGCTCACGGTGTCTTGCTTCACGGTGTCTAGCTTAATGGTGTTTGGATTTGAGGTGTCTGTCTTCACGGTGTCAAGATTCATGGTGTCTTGTACTTAGGCAAATAATAGTATTTAGACTTACACAGTAATATGCATGAAATGGATTGAGTTTAACCATTATAAAGCATGAGTGAATTTGAAACGTAAATACACATGATTGGATATACTTTATAGGGTTTAACTAGGTTGAATAAGATTTATGATCATTGATGAGTTTTGTGATCATTAATGAGATTTGTGATCATTAAAACATGATTAACACATGAGGAGTCCAACAATTCCTTTTTATTTTTTTTATTTCTTTAAATTTATTTTTATTCATTTTAATCCATTTAGTTATTTTTAACCTGAAAAATTATACTAGGGATCGAGGAATTACTTTTCATAATCCCTCACAACCATTAAAAAATATTAATAGCTACTCGGGACCTACAATAGACTATACAGGCGTGCACCCTAGGTCTCTTTATGGAATTGGTCTTAAAATTTTAAAAAATAAATGGTCCATACCTTGGTTAAAGTTTGGATGTTACATATATATCTTCTACACCATACATATGTTTGATAATGAATTTTGTTAAATCGATTATTTTATAGATAATGAATGTTTAGATAGGGATGACATGGTTAGGGTCTGGTTGTAGATAACCCATTGATGCATCGATGGTCTCATGGGATGATTTAGTTAGCTTGATTCTTTAGATGGGGTTTTACACTATATGATAAAATTTCTTCTGAAAGTTCTGTACGGTAATGATTCCATGCACCTTAGAAACATGAAGTCCAATAATTAAAAACTTCCCTTATTTATTTTGAGTTATTATTCATCCATGAGATTTTGCGTCGAAAAGTCTACCGATACATTTTATTTTAGTTTATTTATTAAATGTAATTTTTTTTAGTTTCTTAGCTTTCCATATTGATTTTTCCTTATCTAGTTATTTGAATGAAACATGTTTCTAGTTATTTTATTTCTATATTATTTATGCACTTACATATCAATATGTTGATTACAAGGTATGCCTGCTCTATTATTTACCACTACATAATTATTATTCTCACTAATTCATTATTTATTCTACTATAATTTACCCATTAATGAGAATTTGAACTCACCCTTATTTTGTATTCTTTTTCACATGAATATATGAAGCATAATATGAAAGATGTACAAGGATATACTAGATGGAATAAAGTTATTCATGGATATAATTATTTATAAAAAAGAAAAAGATTATGTTATAATTAGTTTATTCATTTGAAATACAAAACTCATTTATATATCTGGTTTACCAATACTACTAACTCTCAGTCCATCAGGATTTGATTCCTTCTAATCAAACTAATATAATTGACACCAAACATCGACTCCAGGCTATCTTGGGTTGGTTCACTAAATTTATGGTATTATATAATATTATATATGATGATTCCAGATATGGAACCAATTTTATCCAATTTATTTCATATAGGGGGATTTTAATTTAATGAAAACCTGCAAAATTTTTTGAAAAACAAATTTTCAAGAAATTCTTTTTTCAAGCATAAGTTGATATTATATTAATTATATGACTATTAATTATAATTATATGGTTATAAATTCAAATTTTTATATATATAATATTTAAAATTCACTTTAATTATTCATTAATAATAATTATTTTTTAATTAAATAAATTTTATAGTTATTACTCTTTTTAAAAAAAATATTTTTCTAAAATATGTCTATTTTTTACGTCCAAATGTTCTTATAATTATTTCATTAAAAATAATAGTTAAAAAAATTAATTTCTTATATTATAATACATTATTATAAATAAATCAAGGAATTAATAAATAATAAACTTTCAATTATTGATAATATCTTATATATAACTAAAAATATTTATTCAAGGCTTATTTATACTGTGTAAGTTTAAAATTTATAATCATAATATAAAATTAGAATTTTTGTTCCATTAAATATTAAAATGATATTTTAGTATTGTTTTTTATTAAAATATAATTTTCACTTACTATAACTTTGTAGTTGCTATTCATGTATTGCAAGATATCTAATAGATTAAATTTAGTTAAATGGGAATATATCTTAAAGTCTCTTATTGTTACATTCTCCCAGACAAAAAAAATTCATCCTCAAAATTTCATGGATATTTCCGCTTATAAAATGATTTTAGGTATTTTTATAACCTCTTATGGTTATTAGGGTACTTGCATCATTTTATTATTTATCAAAAATACCTTTACCAGTTGAGTTGTCTAATTTATCAATAATTTCTCTCTTTGTATCATCAATATGGAGGGGTTCTTCACTGTTTGACGGATCAGGTTCCAATTATATTTCATCTTAGATTATAAGATGTGATAGTTTTGATATTTAATTCCTTAATAAAGATATATGGGATTAATCTTATACTTTATAAAGGGTTGGTGGAATTTACAAGTGAAAAGACACAACTCCAATTCCTAAAAAACTATCAAATGATTTGATATACCCATGGATAAGATTTGAAATTCTTACCAAACCTTATTTCAAACTTCAATGGAGGTACTTTAAAAATATATTTATCTCCAACTTGAGATTCCAATTCATTCCAATAATTTTTTCCTTAAAATTTTTCATACTTTCAGATAATTTAATATGATCATGAATAGTCTCTACCTTTTCATATTCTCTTCAACACATTCTAGGATTACAAGTTTCTTTTGACCAAATTCATTCATAAAAGTTGGAGTATAACATATATTTCCTTATAATACTTCATAATCTGTTATTTTAATACTTAATACTCTTATAAAATATGTCTTAACAAATTCAAAACCCATAAACATGAAATATTTGATTAATAATTTATCCCAATACAATATAAAGTAAATCTTAATTTCATATATCAAATATATGAATACATTGATTATATATTATCCTAAAATATGGTAATAAATGGGATTACAATAAATAAATAATGGAACATGAATGACTCTAAAGATAAATACTACCTTAATTACTTAAATAAAGAAAATTATTGTTGAATATATTATATAAATCCCATAATGTAGTAAACTCCATCAAATATAACATGAACGACATTATCATCAAAATAGTAATTAGTTCATATGTCATCAATACATTCACATTTACTTCATCAATGTCAATCATTAATTTATACCAACTAAGAATTTTTAAATCAATATTTTTAACATTTTATTTATTATATTTTAATTAATCATGTATTCTCCAAAAAATATAACCTAATTAATAAATCAATTTTCTTGGTTATCATTACAATTCAACAAATGATTTCAAATCCTTAAACAAAATGTATATAAGTACAATAATTATAAATTTCATGGTTATAATAACTAGAATATCATTGGTAAAATACTTCTACAACACAATTATGTATTAAAAATACATAATAACATTAATTATTCCACTTTATATGTAGTGATAACATAATATTGACCATGATCCCTTAGCTTCTTTTGAGGTATATTCCCTTAATACTTAGGGAATTTGTTTAGTAGTTCCATGTATCTTTATAGTTGAAGCGTTGAACATTAATGGTTTCTTTCTTACACATTAATTCACACACCTGATGTCATTTATATCAACATTTGAAAAAACTCACATTCTATTCAAGCTTGTACCAATGTGTTTCTTTCAACGATTATCACATGTTGGAAAATAATTATTTCTCTTCTACTCCTTATCTATTTTTTATATTTTATCCAATTTGTATCTTGATTATATTTGTATATATAGGATCAATAAAATTACTTTTATGATTTAATGATACATAAACCAATTTAATTATATGAATTGGAAGTTTTAGAGACCGGTTATCTTCAGAGACTTAGATTAATAAATTCAAAGAAGTGATTAATCTTTCATTATATATTGAATATGTAATTCATAGAATACATGTATTGTCTTGTATTTTTAGTCTCATACTCCACAAAAAATTATTATTACTTTTTATTTAAGATAAGGGTCTTTCTAGTAATTTTAGTTTATTTCACGTGAGGGAAATATTTATCGATGAATGATTCATTAAAATATTTCCATTATATATGTTTTATTACATATTCCTCTCTAGTATTTGGGATCAATGACCACCATTGATTAGAATATATATTGAGAAAATACACCACAAGGGTATCCTTTTTAATTATTTTCACATCCCAAGGATATAAATATATTCTCAATGGAAAACATACATTTCTTAACTAAAAAAGGATAAATATTCCCACTAAATTATGGGTGGTTCAACTGCATGAATAGATCCAACATAGAAGAATCACACTATGGAATACTAGTTTTCTCTATTTGAGAAATGTTATTTATTATAATATGAATATGAACCCCTAATATAGCCATGATCTGCCCAATTTCAATAATAGCTATATTATCTTTCTTAGTAGGATAATATCTACATTTTTTATGAGTAGTAATACACTTATTTCTTTAGGGATTCATTTATAAAAAATAGAATATATTGAAGTATATCATTTCATTATGTATTCAAAATCATTATGTGAATGTCAAAATCTAATGTAACACATACTATAAATAGAAAATTAATGCACATTTAATCTTAGGATCGTAGATATGGTCTCTCAAGGGTCTTATTTATTTTAAAATACTTTATTATAGTTTATAAAGAAAATGTTAATTATCAAAAACACATCATGTGGGTGTGTCAAACTAGGTGTCCAATAATGGTACACTCACTATGTAGTAGAATGATAGACATTATATACATAACCAACACTTTTTTTTACCACTAAATGAATCTATTCCAAAACCACATCTCCATGAAGTATACAGAAATGGATATATTGCTGTAAAACCCACATAATTTCTACCTTACCAAAAAATTTGGATGTTCTTGTATACTTATCTTCCAATTCCACCAAAGGCTTATGTTCTATTTTCTATTTTTTCCTTATTATGTTTCCAAAGGTTTCTAATAAACTATTATCTAAAACCATCCATAATGACCTCACCTCTAGTAACTATGAGTTAGTTTCTACTTTATTACATCGACATAGATACAAGTGGTCAAATCCAAAAATATCAATCTGTTTTGTAGTCTTGGAGAACCATGTACAAACATTATACCTATTTTAGATTGGATATAAAAAATTAATTATAGAAATGAATAATATTCATAATCCTTGAACAAAGTCAAATAATTATACTTCATATTAGTGGAAAAAAAATAATGGTGTGATCAAATTCTTAGAAAGGGTTGTGTATAGTGGAATCAACCATGAAATAATAAGGAATGGTAAATAACAAAACAGACATGAAACTTAATAAAAAATACTATCATAATTATATATGGAATAATCAAAATTGAATGTTAAATTACTAAACACATGTTCCATTTAATAAAAAATATAATGATCATAGTTGGATAAGGGATAATTAATATAGAAAGGTTAATAAAAAAACACATACCATTTTATCAATAACGTGATAGAAAATGCATTCATGGATAATATCTATGTAATAATCACATGGATAATAAAACCTTAATTTAAAATTAAAGAAATTCTTAATTTTGGACATCATGATCTAAAAAATAATGATATTTATTATTAAATATATTTCAAAAGATAGATAAAAAATGTATGTATAAACCCATTTAATTTGGCCAACATATTTTTTACATGATACCTAACAATGCATAAAAGGGAATATATAATTATAGAACCCCCATATCATGAAATTTACAAAGAATTCCTTATATATTGAATTATTGATTTAATTCATAATAAATATTCATTGTTGACATAAATCTATACTGAGTAATGAATCCAAATTTATCAATATTTCCCGATCTAACCAAATATCTTTCAATGTAAACACGTTATTCACAAAATGTTATATCATTTAGAACATAATCGATACCATGTTACAGAGATCACAAATATTTTATTAAAATAAAATATATCATGATAAATGATTTAAATAAAGTTCTTGTCTCAGGATAACGTTAAGAATCAAATTTTTTTAAATAAATAAGAGGTGACCATAGGATTATCGAGATTATAGGTTTTTGAAATAAAATAATTTTATTTGGAAGAATAAATGGTAGTAAAGTTATATATTAAAATATCCCTTCATTAAATTTTATTTTTTATAAAACTATTTGAATAATTTAGAAGAAGATAAATTTATTAAAGTGATTATTTTGGAAGGGAATTCTATTATCACATTTCATGTTAAAAAAAATCTTTGGGATTTTATTAAAAAACCCTTTTGAAAAAATATAAATATTCCCCTTGATTTTTTTTTAATTTTCAAGGATAAAGTAATTTTTTCTTAATAATCAATTTGAGTAATTTAATGTAAATTATTAAATAAATTTTATAAAATAATGGCATAAAAGAAAAATATATCTTGTTTATTGAGAAATAAAATTGGGTATTATTTTAAATGTTTCATTTATTTAATCAGGTATTAAGGAGAGGGAAATTTTAAAAAAATAAAGAAACTCCGTAAATATATATTAGATAATAAAATTATTGGAGCAAGTGAATAATAAATGATATGATTCCCAAAATAAATTAAAATTTTAAAATACATTCTTACAACTTTTATAATATTTAAATTATACCAATTTAATAAATAAATATAAAATGAAACATTAATAATCTTGAATAAATATGTATTCATGTAAAATAAATAATAGGGGTAGTATAAAAATAATATAATAGTGAATATGTGCATATTAACATATAAGTCTCAATATAATGTTAATTGAGATGAAAACTCATACCGTAAGATTCATTTCAGTTGAATGCAGATTATCCTACTATATGATGGTATTAATAATTTTGTTTAATTTATACCATAACCCTATTCATGTTTATGATTTCATATATTATCCTCTTATAACATCTTACCACCTTTTTAACAATATTTTATTATTATTAAAGTTTTGTGTCTTAATTGCAATGTTTTCTAATGTGTTTTTTATCTTGAAAGTTCCAGTTCTTATATATATGATATATTTATGTAATCCAAATAACTATATTAATGTTATAAATATAATATTAAATAATTATAAACATTTTTATAACCATTATTTAAATTTTCATATATAAATTAGTTGAATCTCTTCATGGAGACAGTATGTCATACATATGCACGAGTGGTGATATCATTGCTTTAATGGGTGGAAGGGTATAGAAGTGGATGATATAATGATTTTATTTAACTAATATAATGTTATATTTATGATGTATATTTATTATTTCTGTCATTATGACTATCCATATTAGTGAGTGATGGAAAAAATGCAATATAAATTAGTGATAGTGTAGTCTGTCGTACACATGAGCAATGGATTTATTTCAAATTTAATAGGGAATGACATGGATAGATATTATTACGTTATTGTAATAACATCTTAATATATGTTATATAATTATTTTATAATTTAATTGATAATATATAATCTAAGGTAGTAAAAAATGAATAAAAAGAAAGTAATTTGTTAAGATGGCTACATTCTCTTACAGAAACATCCATTGCTTATCCTCATAAAGACACTAGGGTTGGTATATTTGGAAAACCTAGTCCTATATAATGTTCCTAAGGATTATGGGAGAATTATTTTTGGGTTTTTATTGAGATAAAATCCATTAATGGTGTGAATATTTTATAGGGGGAGTGCCCATCTATAATTGGGGAGGACGACACAGTTGGAATTTTTTAAAATAATAAATCATAAACAGATTTTTAAAATGGAAAATGGTTCCAATATGCCCGTGGTAGATGTCCAATTTTTCCGGAAATAGGGATTTATAGGGTTACAAGGAAGAAAGGAAGAAAAACTGCAAAAATGGCCAAGTACACATTGTGATGGCCAAGTTCACGTCATGTATTTGATGATCATAGCCTGCATCAAGCCATGAAGCCTAAGTCATGACCAACCATGAAGACTGATGAATTTTTTAGTTCACGTCGTGAGTCCCTCCTACACGTCGTGACACTAGTCAAACTGGACACTGAGAAATCCGTAAGGATTCAATGAAAAAATTAAAATGGACATGGGGTACACATCGTAACCCACCTGTACACGACGTGACCATGGTCAAACTTCATTAATCTGTGGAAGATCTATATGCCATGTTGGAGATCCCAGACAAAATAACATGGATCAATGGTTCACGATGTGACTATCAAGTACAAGTCATGACAATTTTTTCCTATATAAGAAATAGACTGGTAGAACATTTGGAATAGGATTGTATCATCTCTCTCCCTTTTAGACTCCCTTTGTAATTCCTTTTTCTTTTCCCTCTCTAAACACCTTAGTTCTTTGTAATTTTTTTACATTTTCAATCAAATAGTTGTGGATTCATTTTTCTTCAACGCATTCAATTCCCATGTCATTTCAATTCCATTTCATTCCTTTAAAGTAAGGTTTTATTTAAATTATTCTTGTATGTCAATTTCATATCATTACATGTTAAATTCCATTAGCATTGTTATCATTATTTTCTTCATCCCTTTTATTGCTTTAATTACCATAATGAGTTGCTAAAAACATTGAGGGTAGGGATCAAGGTTTGATGTATCTACACACTTAATTATATGTCTGGTTATAAATATGGAAAACCTAAATGAATTAATAATTAGGATATAAACCAATAGTTAAACCCCATTTGTGTGACTGTATCATGACCATCCGACAATTAAGAAAATGACCTTATCCTAATTGAAGTAAATTATGACTATGACCATTAGCTTAGAGAACTTTCTACAACAGAAGATGAGCGTAATGAATCTAAGACTTTAGATAGACTTATGACTATGTAATAGCTACATACTATGTAGAACTAGAAGAATGGACCAAGTTGACTAGTGACTACTGCTTTCTTCGTAGACTAAGCACTTAAGACCTTTCCAAGATTAGCACTAGGATCACCTTTATCTAGATACTCAGACATGATCCGAACCCCTCTTGAATCACTTGAAATCAAACCCAGCATTATTTAGACACTGCCAAAACATTATTCAAGCTAGTAAGGACTCTTACAAAGGATTCAAGATCATATTTCATTTTCAAATAAGAACTGCATCCTCCTCGTGGGATCAACCCACAACTTCAACTATACTAAGCCCTAGTAGTTAGTAAAGTTTGGGACACATATACATTTCTAATTTGAATCTCCCACTAAGGAATTAATGAAACATTTGGGAGGACTATTAGATAAGGTCTGAATATTTATATAAAATATGAATTATATATATTTTTTGGTTATTTGTGCAATTATCTTCTTATATTAACCCTTAGTAAACCTATTTTAAATTTAACTGCATTAATTATTTTTTACTATTTTAACAATTCATTATGGTAAAAAATTAAGCTAAAAAATTATTTAATATCTAATATGTTTATTAGAAATATTTAATTTATTTTACCCAATTCAATTCACCTAATTTAAAAATATTAATTTAAACATGAACCAACAAATTTTGATGAAAAAAGGGTTTTTCAAAAAATATATTATTCAATCATACGATGATATTATATTAACTATATGACTTGCAATCATAATTGGATGGTTTTAAATTCATATATTCATATATATAATCTATAAATTAAAATTAAATAAATCTTCATTAAATATTATATTAATTAATTAAAATGGGTAGTCATTATTCTTTTTTGAATAAAAACAGTTTTCTAAAAAATATCCCTTTTAACAAAAAAATATTAATTTATTTATCTAAATAAAATTTACACTTAATAAATTTTTAATTTAATATATAATAATGAAATATTGTAAATATAATAATTATTTTTTAAATTCTATATTTTCAATTAATGATAAAAAAATCTTCATATGAAAAAAATAAAAATTTATTCAAGGATTATTTTGACCTATAGATATAAAAATTGATATTCTAATATAAAATTATAATTTCTGTGACATTAAATATTCTAATGTTATTTTTTTTCTATTTTCTCTAATAATATAGAATTTTCACTTACTATAATTAATGATCATGGTTTTTTATCTCATTTTATCAATTATATTGAATTTATTTAAAATGGAATATAGGGGAAGGTATCATGGTGTTACATTCCATAAAGTGTTACATAAGACAAAATTATAATTTAAAAAAATTATTATTGGATAAGCATATTTATGTGATACAACCTTAATAATTTAATATGAAACATGTAAATGACCTCTTTCATGAATTAATAAATCATTTCTAAATAAAATGGTTTTCAAATAATTTCTAGACTAACAATATTATCTAGGAATTTCAAATAAATGTTCTAATGAAAAGAAAAATTAATAATATCCATTGGGTAATTTAGGTCTAGTTTAGTTAGATACTCTCATTATTTTTTTTGTGATAAAGGTACACCTATTTTGAACACTACCCAAGGAAAGGTTTCCTAGGTTTTAAGTGTTCACTTGAGAGAATGGCTACCTATCTAAATCTAAGACACATATTGTGTTCATTTCTTAAGGATAATGGGCCTAGGTGGTAAGAGTTCTCTATTAAGAGTGTCTCCCTAAATCAATAAATTCAACACATAGTTTAATAATTTCCGAAAATTATATATCATTCAATAGTAATTTCATATATAAATAAAAAATTCAAAGTAAATAAAATGTTCTTTGAAATTCATTTACATTGATGATAACATAGGTCAATTTAATGAAATTTCAATTTCATAAACAACTATATTTATTTAATATTATCATTAAAAAAATTTAATGGACACATTCATTATAAATAACCAAATCATTCTATTTGACCATTTAAAAAAATCCTTAAATTAATGTCCATAGAATAATGGGTTTTCATGAAATAACACACTTCAAAATACTTACAATTTTACCTCTAATAAGGGATTCATAATACTGATAGATAGAAAGCTCAATGATGTAATAAAAAGAGACCTAGGGTCATAATTTGAAATTATAAACATTAATTCAATTAATTCCAATGGTTTCCCTAGATTATCTATATAATTAAATAAAATGATAAGAGAAAAAAGGACAAAATAAGGTAATACTCACCATTTTAGGATCAAAAAATTGATCATCACATTAATATACCATGGATTCATGTTTGGATATCCCATGTAATCTAAAGTGATCATCCTAATTCATATGGGTTGAGAAATATTCCAGGAAGTTGAATAAGAAATAAAATAGAGTCTTTGGGGGAGAAAATTAATATAACCCTTACTATTCTTAGCTAAATAGATGAAACTAACTAGATAGTGGTTGTAGAGATTATAATTGGAACACAAATATTCCACCAATTATTATGTTCTTAAGGTATAATTTCTTGAAAAAATATTTTCCACTAGTTTGATGATTGATGATAAATAATGAACATGTGGACTTATTGTATCTATGGTTCTCCCATTATATTCCACTAGATGGCTGGTGGTTCTCAACACAACTCCAATAGAGAACTTATATATAAATTATTTATGGGTTTTGGACCACACTGATACAAATTTTACACCCCAAAGTTCTAAAATAATAACATTTTTATTTAATATCATGTATGAAATGAAACATTAAGTGTTGAAGGGAATATAAAATCCAAAAAAAATATGATAGATTTTCTATTTCAAAAAAATAAATATATTCTACTTATTAAAATTCATGCTACAATATTTTTTCTTATGTTATACATAATAATAATTTCCTTCGGTATATTATGTAATATGTTAGACCAAGTTTTACGAAAAAAATATACTGTTAATATTATTATTTAATATTGCTTTTATAAAATAGTTGTTTTAATGGGAGGAATGAAAAATATTAATTAAATTTAGAATAATTTTTTTATAAATATTTCTATAATTCTTTTTAGACCAATTAAAAAAATGAAATCCAATGGAATATAAAAGATATTTTTTTAATAAAACTATTTTATACACCCAAAATAATTTTATCCTAATAAATTAAATTAATTACTATTATTTAATTATGTTAATTAAATTTAAATATTATATATGAAATCAAATATTCTGACATTCATCCAACAGATTTTATATGCATAATTTAAGAACAAAGATAGTTTTTACCCAGAAAAAGTTATATCTCTTTAAAAGAACTTTTTCCTCATTTCAATGAAACACTTATTATGAAACTAAATTTTAAACCTTTTATAAATTTTATTTTAAAAAACAAACATAACTTTTTAAATTTGAATGCCAATATTATATGTACATATAGACCTCGCTCTCTCCCACTTCACAGATCTGGGTGAATACCTTGGTGACGATGTCAATAACTGTTTCCCTCCCCTGTCTGAGGGGGGGACTCCCTTCTCCTTCTTCTAGATCATTCCTCCATCCCTTTATCCCTTTCACTAACCTAGATCTTCTTATTCCATTCCTATAAATCCATCCTTTACCAAAAGTGGTTGACCCCTTCACCAGATTTCCACAAAATTCACTCTCAACTGTAGAGTTCACAGCGGCCTCATCCTTGTTTACCCTAACATTGGTAGCTCATTTTATTCAACCTCAGTCATTAGAGGATTTTTTAGACAAGTTTTGTTTAGTTTATAGTGTTTTCAAGATTCTGTGACTATTTGTCTTCTTGACATGTTCTATATCATTATTTGGTTCTCATTGGAAGTGGATTTGATTATTCGTTGGTCTAGAGATCGTTATTATTTCAACGGATCTCATTTATTTCTCTTTTGGTGGCCTTATGATTTATAATTAAAGAAGGTTGATCAATTAGTGTAAATGTGGTTATGTCTCCCAAATATTACACTTCATTTTCAAAATCCATCGATAATATGCATGTTAGGAAACATGCTTGGCTACTTTTTGTGCTCAAATAGTAGAACAAATTAAGTTTCCACCATATTTCTCCATGGTTATTGTTGAGGTTGATGTTTCTGAATCAATAATTGATTGGTTATGTATTTCAGTTGGAGAATAATTTCCCTAGAAGTAGACTGTGTTCTTTAAGTACTAGACAATGTTTTGTTCTATTTTAAAGATTTTGGGGAATTCTTCACCATACTTTCAATGGGGGCACCCTCATGGGGTGGATTCCCTCAACCAGTCTATTGAGTTATATCCCTCTGATTCATCCATGTGTGCTTCAGACCTCATTTTATGGTAAAGCTGATGGTTTTGTTTTTGTCCCCAGTGTTGAGGGTAATTTTACTTTTTTGAGATGAGATTTGGGATTCTCCAATACGATAGAACTAGCCATGGGAAAGGATATTCACATTATAATCCCCTCCTTTGCTAATACAATCATGGATTGTGGTCTAGGTAATGGATGGATGACTGAGAAACATGTTTCTACCAGTGGTGTTAAAACCCTCATTGATGCATGGGTATCTACAGAGAAACATGATACTACTGATATGAATATTGTTTTGTCTCTAAATTGAGGGGTGGTCGATAATTGAGAATCATTAAAGGTAATAAAGATTCATAATCTTTTCTCCACCTTGAGTGGAAATGGAAAGAAGAGTGAAGATCTGAAAGGATGGAAAACTTAAATTCAAATACAGAAGCAGAAACATATTGGGTTAAGGTCTTCAAAAGATAATGTGACCAGTGATAAATAAGTTTACTCTAAACCAATCACAAATTATGAGTAGGACTCTCTTGGGAAAAAATATCATGGTCTGTCTTGAGGAAGTGTAAGCTTCCTAGGAGATTACTTTTCCAAAAGGGGGGGGGGGAATCAAGAACTCCAAATATTAATCAAATACTCCAAAAATAATTGTTACTGTATAATCAGGTCAGGCAATGAGAAACGAGACAAAAGTGAAACTTTGGAAATCCTCATTGGTCAAAGGGGTCAAGAAGGAATCTGGTAAGAGTGGAAAGTAGAATCCAATCATAGAGAGTAAGGAACCAGATGAAACCATGTTGGAGGACTATTTGGGTGAGCAAGCAGCTAATGGAGGTATTGAAATCTTTATTCTAGACTAGGTATTAATGCATAAAGTAGAACATAGTGGAAACACAGGGGAACTAGAATAAAAAAAGGGGAGTATCTGGATATTATTCTTAAATATAGAGAAAAAATACTAGAAGGATTCATTATGATCAAATCTTTAATATAGTATGTTGATATAATTTATGAGAGAAGTATTTTATTTGATACTAATGAGGAGAAAAGGGCATGGATTCACAAACAAGACTAAATTATGGTCTATGGTTTCTATAAAAAAATTGAAATAATTTATATGAACATGTTAAAAAATTGATACTCATTTTGAATATCATATCAATGATGACCATGATATCTAGGTAACTTCACTTCATTGGGAAATATATAGGGTGTCTAATTCTAGAAATCTTAGTCTTGTTTTTGATGAATCTGTGTGTTCATCTAGTATATAATTAATATTATTTTTCCTTTTATGGTTCCCCACTTACCCATAAAAGTGAATTTGAAATAAAAAAATTATATTTTATTGTCTATATTATCTTAGGTTAAACTTTCGGTATTTTTATGAGAAGTTTAATTTTTTTATGAACAGTGAAAAAATACTGAATTTTAATTGAAATTTGACTTTTTATGTAAATATTTTATCGTGTTAAATTATATATTTAAATAGTTTTAAAGTATAATTATAATATATATATATATATATTTTAATCCAATTTATATCAATAGTATTAATTTTATATTTAATTTTTATATAATAACATTTTTCACTTTTGAACATTTTCACTTTAAAAACCCATTGTTTCATCCCATCTGGGAGATTACTGTTAAATTAATTTCTTCCTCTTATATGATTTGAATTTTTAAAAATATATTCCATATTTTGATTAAGATTAATTTATAATTTCTTGTAAGATTTTTTTTCTGAACAATATTATTGAAAGTAAATAAAATTAATTAGAGTGATTAAGTTAAAATTGTGTTTACTTAGTTGTTAAACATTAAGATTAATGCCCCAAATGACCTAAAAACTTGTCAAAAATTAATTTTTTCACCATATTTCAACTGTATCCCCTATTTTATAAAAACTTTTATTTATTGGTGGCACATAAATTAAAGGATACCTCCGAACAGTGTTTATATTTGGGTATTTAAAAGAATGTCACTCCTCCTCCACTATAAAAGGACACTAACCCCACTCACTTATTCATACCAATAAAACAATTTTTTTCTCAAAACCCTGAAAAATTAAGATAAAAAATCACCTCCTTAATTGAATAATCACTTTTGTAATAAATCCAAACAATGAATTCCTTTGGTGCAAACAAAAAGGAGTTAGCCGAAGAAGAAGAAATAATTTTCAACAATAACTTTTTTTATTTCTTTCCCCACACATTAAATTATATTAATTTATGTCACATGTAATTATATCAGTATCATAAATACTCTCATATGTTTTTATGTTAAGGTTATGTCCTATAAACACACACACTTCCATCACATGGGATTCATAGTCATCATTTTTCTGTTTAGCGAATTATCTCCTTGAGAACTGATGTCATTTGTTCTTATATTGAATACTTTAAAGGTTTAGAATAATGATTGATTTATAGTTTATATATTCTATATATAATATTTATAATTTATTTTTCTTATTTAATTTTCATATAATACATAACCTAATCCTTTCCATTATGTGGGAATATGATAAAATCATTTGTGGAAGTCTGGACTACCGTCTTCTCAAAGAAATGTGGATCATTCACACTTTAGATGGAATTTATTGAGGATGAGATTTGTAAAAATATGTGATATATATGAAATAAAATTTATTCTATAATTATAATATATAAATATATAATTTACATTTCTTTCTTTCAATGCGATAAGAAAATTGAAACAACTTTCATGAGTATGTACAACATACTGTCTCCATTAACTGTGAATTTCGTTTCCTATCACTAAATATTATGAATATATATAAATACTTATATAATTAATATATATTTTATACATGAAATAATTATGATATTCATGAAATAATTACCATTATAATAATATAATTTTTCATTTTCATAATTACCCTTTCACATGCTAAAAAATTGAAAACTACATTTGTGGACGGGTGGATTACTGCCTCTTTGAAGCGATGCCATTCATTTTTAATCATAAAAAATATTTATAAAAGTATATATTATTAAATAATATTTTATTAAATATATAATTATAAATATATAATGATAAATTTTACCTTCCTTCATTCCATAATGATCATCGAAAAATGGAAACGTTACTCATATATACATGTGGCCTACTGTCTCCCTGATTGTAGTGTTATTCCATTTTTCATAACCATATTCCATGATTTGTTTTAAAATTATAATTTATTTATAGATATGAAAATTATTTCATGATTACTATTCATGGTATTTTTAAATGATTACGCCTTTTACTATAATCTACCTAAGAAATTCATTTTCAAAATATAAAATGAATATGGTTAAAATAACTGACATAAACATAATTGATCGAGTAATTGTATATAAATTGTTAATAAGTGAAATAAAAGTAATAATAAAAATTAAAAAGTATCTAAAACACATAAATAATTAAAATATATTTATTACTCTGGGAGATAGAGACACACCTTATAGGTAAGAGTCATGGTAAGGGATTTCGTCTAAATTTACATTCCACCGATACTTACTTATGATTATAAACTAATTAAAATTTATGTTATGTGTATATATACCCTTGGACATGTAATATCATTATTAAATCATTTTTCATGGTATTTTAATTTGAAATTTTAATTCTTTTATCTAAGTGTATTTAATTTGAAATTTACTAATTGATAATGTTACTATGAAATATTTTTTGATTTTGAACATTATCTTAAAAAAATCATTTTATTGTAATCATATTTAATTGGAAATTACATTTCCATAAAACATGACTATTATTTTATAATGGATATGATTGTTTTCTAAATAATATACCATTTTCACATATTGTTTTTTACTTTTAATCATATTTGATTAATTGGGGAAAATGTTTTTAAATCCACAGTTTTTACTAAATACAAATATTTGATAAGGAACATTGTTTATGAATTAAATCAATTATTTTATATATGAGGAATTATTTGGAAAAGCATGAATTAGGGTGGGGACCAGTTAATATAATCACATTGATACTTCAACAGTAGAATGTAAAAAATCTGTTGGCCAAATCAGATGGTTTTTTACCTGGTAAGAATTAAACTGTATTTAGGATAGATCTTGATTGTAAAGGTACCCTGTTCTTAGGAAACAGGTAGTTTTATAATAATGTATTCTCTTATTTCAGTATTTAGTTATTTATATCCATGATACTTTCTCTATGAAAAAATATATGAGATCATTTTATTCTCAGTTTAATAATTAAATGGATGCTGTGTTAAGTTATTTATATTTTCATATTGATTAATCTCATTGATTCTTTATTGATTGTAAATTACATAAACTTTACTGATCATTTAAATCACCCTTATTTTTTTCTTTTCTTGGGATATAAAGTTTTATTCCTTGAATTATTTTCAAAAAAATATATTTTAATTTTTTTATTCATTATTTACTTTTTCCAATGTAATTCAGCTATCATATACATAACCTACTTTTCCAAAACTGCTAAAATATTTTTTTTATTGGGATTTTAATCCTATATCTATGTCAATTTAATAAAGTAAGGCATGAGATCTAAGCTACTTGGGTCAGGGTCATTACAGTTGGTATTAATGAAGTTTTAATAGAAATCTAGGAAACTATATTTAAGAAAACATATATAATATTACCCTATGAAATACTTTTGAATATAATTATAGAAGAACATCCCAAAAAAACTTTTTATGATTATCATATTATCTATTGATAAATTTTTAAATTTATGTTATGTATTTCACTTTTCTTGGATTGTATATTATGTTTGATAATGATAAGATTGAATCTATTATATATATCCTTTTAGAAATGGAGCTTAACAGTATGAATGAGATCCTTCCCAATGCACGTGATCCAAAGATTAATAAGGATCATATAATATATGGCATTAATAAAATATTTTGATGGGAAGTAGTATCTAAAGAATTATAATCATATAATGACATTGTACCTTATTCTAATGAGATAGGTAAATAAATATCTATTTATTATGGCTACAGAGAGAGGAACAAGAAAACGATGATGATAGAGGAAAATATGAATAAAGGGAAGAAATAAAATAAGTATTTTCCCTCATGTAACTATTGTGGATACAAAAACAATGGTATATTCTTAAGAGTAAAATTTGATCACTTAATTATCATTATTTTAATATAATTAAATAATTTTCGAATGTTTAATGCATTCATGGTAATGATATGAGCCATTAAGAAAATAAATTCCCTAATCATCAAAGGAATACCCCTCAAAAGATACTAAGTGGTCAAGGTCAATATTATGTTACTGATATATCCAATGTGGAATGATGAATGTGAATATATATTTGTATCATTGATTAATTTTGTAAACTTATTTTATTAATGATGTCTTGGTTATATGAGCAATAAAATAAATATATTTTTAAATGTAGTACTTTATCTTTAGGAAATTATAATATTATGTTGAGGGATACCAATGAATGAGAAAAATTATTCGTTGGAAAATTAATCTTCTTATAAAACACATGATCGAGGGAAAATGAACCTTTAATATATTTTTAATTTTGAGATAATATTTTTTGGATAAAGAGACGATTAATATGTATATATTATACTAGATATTACTAACTACCTTAGAACTAATTAAAGATTTGTTGAAAATGTTGTTATGCTATTAGTGATAGAGTTTAGAACATCTTTGTATTTAAGGAATATATCCAATAATCATTGTTTTATTTACAAAATAATGAAGCATTCAATATTTCAACAATCTTTTATGGTAATTACCATGTTTCTAAAGAATACATGATAAAGGTATTCACATGTTTGGTTTGTGAATATTTACATCTACATGATGTTGTATGGATCACTGATAACATCAGTAACCTTATAAATATCTTATTCATAATATTTTAGAATGGATATAAGTATAAACATTTTTGAGATTTTTTAATTTGATCATTTGACATGGTTTTATAAATTAATATATTACTCACCATATGATACCACATGTTCTAAAGGATGAGGTAGAGTTAGTTAAAAGGAAAATACAATGGATAAGCATTTTTTTATGAAATGTAAATATATCAATTAACTATAACACCCTATATTATTAGAGAGTTAAATAATTCTTAAATTATATTTAAATGTGTCTTGAAATGAAAATGTTATCCTAATTCTATAATTTTTGTTTAAATAGTGGTCTATTAAATCATCGCATATTTATGAATTTTAGGACCTTAATGTTCCATTAATCATCCACTTGTTATATATAATTACCTCAATCATGATATATAATTATTTTCACATTTACTTAAAGTATATATGTTTACTTTCCACTAATTTTCTCTTATGTAGAAACCAAGTTATATGTTATTACATAGGATTATTGTACTTTATTTTCTCTCTTATTAATTGTATATTTTATTAACCCTTTTATGATGCGAGTTTTATGGAAATTGCATTTAAAAAATCAAACCCTAGATTTTTTATATCAATTTTATGTTTCGAGGACACAATTTATATATTTTGGGAAAAATGTAACAACTCAAAAATCTAAAATAATAACATTTTTATTCAGTAGCATGTATGACATGAAACACCATATATAGAAGGGAATATAAAATCATGAGGAATTATGATATATTTACTATTTTAAATAAATTAAATAAATTATATATTTTACAATTAACACAATGGTATGTTTCCTTCTGTTACACACAATACCATGTTCCTTTGATAGCTTGTGTTACACACAAGACCATGTTTTAGCAAACTATAATATACTATTAATAATATTATTAAATATGATAGTTATATACTATCCATTTTAATGGAAGGAATGAAAAGTTGTCAAATTTTTTGGAATAAATTTTTATAAATGTTTATATAATTCATTTATGGCTAAGTTTATATAAATGAATATGGAAACAAATTTAATATAAAGGAAATGTTTTTATAAGAAAATTATTTTATGCGCCCAAAGGAGTTTCTTTGTAATAAATTAAATTAATTAATATTATTGAATGATATTATTGAAACTAAAATAATATATATTATATATTTTTTTTACATTAATCAAAAATATTTTATAGGCATAAGATAATAATAAATATAATTTTTTCCCAAAAAGCATTATTTTTTAAAGGCACTTTTATAGCCCTTTAATGGTATGCTTGTTTTAAAATTGAATTTTGAAACTTTTATAAATTTTATTTTTCAAAATTATCTTCATTTTTTATATATTAATGTGAAAATTATCTTAGGATGATGTTTTGGTAATTTTTTTAAGTTTAATTATTTAAAGAATAGTGAAAAATACTGAATTTTAATTGAAAACGACTTTTCATCGAAATAATTAATAGTTTTAAATTATATTTTTAAATTTTATAAATTATAATTAGTAAAATTTTACATTTAATAATTCAATTTGAGGAATTTTTATCATATTTTTTTGAATTTGGATAAAAACAATTCAAACATTTGAATATTTTCACTTTAAAAACCAGTTATTTCATCCCATCTACAGGATTAATTTTAAATTAATTTCTAACAATTCTATGATTCTAAATTGAAAAATGGATTCCATATTTTTAATCATAATAATTTATAATTTATATTATGTTATTATTAATTTTTTTAAAAAAAAATTTTGAAAGCAATTAAATTTAATTATAATGATTAAGGTAAAAATGAGTTTACATAGTGGAAATACTTTATTATTGAGGGGATCATTGACCTATAAACATTTAAAAAACAAATTTTATGGACATATATGGACCATATACCATCAGTTTTATAATCATTTCAGTTATTATAAGCACATTATGTAAGGTAAGACTCTCAATAGTGTTTAGATTTTGGTATTTACAAGAATATCACTCCTCTACAATAAAAGGGAACTCAGCCCCCACATTAATTCAAACATATCAAGCCATTTGTATCATAAAAAGACATAAAAAATAATCTCTCAACATCCCTAAACTCATCCAAGAAGCCAAATTTTGGGAATAAATCAAACCAAGTAATTTGTTTCGTGCAAATCAAAAACAAATTCCTGTAGGAGAGGAAATGCTTATCAATAAGTACCTTTGTTTTTTTAATTCCCCACCCATTAAATTATTATTATATATTGATTATATATTAAAATAATTTTCCTTAATAAACTAATATTTTTTATATTTAATTTAATACCTACAACCATACACACATCCATCAAACCGGATATGGAATTATCATTTGTGTGTACGGAGGACTACCACTTCCTGATCTAATGTAATTAATTCTTCCATTTCCACCGTAAAGGTTGGGAATACTGATATAGTTTTAGTTTATATATGATATATGTGATATTTATTATTTATTTATTTTTCTATAATTTTTATATAACATATAGCACTAAGCATCCCATTTTGTGGGAATACAAAAACATCGTTTGTGGACATGCAGACTACTGGCTCTTTAAAGCGATGTGATTCGTTTGCGCTTTATATTGAATTTATTAAGGATTGGTTTAATAAAAATATGTGATAGATATTAAAAAATAATTATATGTTAATTATAAAATAAATATATTTCATTTTCTTTTCTTTATTTCAATGTTCCCAGAAAATGGAATCAACATTCCTATTTATATATGTCCTACCATTTCAATGAACTGTGAATTCCATTTCTAGTAACTAAATTCTATGGATTACTCTAAATACACATACAATGAATATATATTGTATAAATTAAATAATTATGATATTAATGGAATAATTAACTTTCTGATAATATAATATATCATTTTTATTATTACCCTTTCACACACTAAAAAAGTTACAACGTCATTCATGGATGTGGATTACCACCTCCTTAAAGAAATGTGATTCCATTTTCATCACAATAATTATATATAAAAGTATATATGAATAAATAATATTTTATTTAAGACATTCTGATAATTTTGGAATATTAAATGCTACTTTCCTTCTTTCCATAATGACCATTTAAAAATAGAAACATTACTCATGCGTGTGTATGGCGTACCATATCCATGATCATAATGTTAGTGCATTTTTCAGAACCACCATCCATGATTTTTTCTAAAATTAAAATTGATCAATAAATATGAATATTATTTATTTATTATTATTCTATATATGTTTTAATAATGACCCCTTTGACCATAGTCTACCTACCAAAGTATTTTTTACACATAAATCGAATGCGGTCAAAACATCCGAATTAAAATTAATTGATTAATAAATTGTATCTAGATTATTAATAAGCAAAATAAAATTAATAATAATAATGAAAAAGTTCCACAAAAAGTATGTAATAAACATACTTTTGTTATTCTAGAATATTGAGACACGCGTGACATTTCAGACTCAAGGTAAGGGACTTCATCTCAAATTTTATTCCATTGAAACTTATTTGTGATTATAAACCCATTAACATTTATGGGGTGTATATACCTACCCTTTAACATGTAATATCATGAATAATTCGTTTTTAATGTTATTTTAATTTTTAATTTATATTTATTTATCAAAGGACATTTTATTTCATAATTACAAATTGTTAAAGTTTGTCACGACCCGTCCTTAGGGCCCGTGCGGTGGCTACCCCAAGCCCGCCTTCCATAGGCCAGGGGCTGGCAACTAGCACCAAAGGCATAAATCCCGATAAAAGGGAAGGCATTGCCTTCATAATGTAAACAAACACCACAGAGTATGCAATCTGAAGTAAACACTAAATAAACTGAGTACAAGAGTAAGTGTTAGAAAGTAAATGGGTCAGAATACAAACCCAACTGAAAGTAAAGTAAAACTGAAAGAAAGTACAGAAGCAGAAAAGTAAAGCAGCAACACCGAGCCATCCACTGGAATTCCCACCTGAAGGGTGGGTACAGATAGTCTCCTTAACTCCTCGGGTCTAGTCGTCCGCACCGTGTAGGTCCCGTCTAGTGATCCTCCTCCAGGTACCATCCAGCTCCACGAGCCTCCACCTCAATCAGCGATGTCCGTCCTCTGCATCCAATACAACGTAGTGCGGGCATAGCCCGTGCAAGGGTGAGTATACGATACTCAGTAGGGACCCTGAGACCTCTGAAGGTCTCCCAGAATCCAAAAAGGATAAACCACATAGGAAAGATACAAACACGAAGTATCAACCAACTATACTTAGGTATATGCCCATACATATACCTAAGTCATCAATTCCAGCTCGGCTCCAGCACACGAGCCCAAGTATAACCCAGTCCACATAGGAAAGCACAACCCAATCCACACAGGAAAGCACAACCCAATCTACACAGGATAACAAGTTAATCATATGGAAGATAATGATTGAAAGTCAAGACTTAGCTCAAACAGGTATACTACTCATGAAGGGGGATGGATATGATTAGATATAGCCTCTAAATCATCTCCCCTGCCGAACCCATGTAGGATCCAAGTATATAATTCGTCACTGTCGAACCCACGTAGGATCCAAGTACTGTAACCATCGCTGTCGAACCCATGTAGGATCCAAGTATAGTCATCATCGCTGCTGAACCCACGAAGGATCCAAGTACATTCATCCTTGTAGAGACCCTGAAGCTTGATGTACATGGGCATTACATTACTATTGTGGAATAATTAATACATAATAAAAATAGACACACAAGGACCGTAATAGTTTAGTGTCTTTGGAAACATAGAACGTAATCTTCTAATCGTGGTGAAAGATCTTCAACATCTCCAATAAAGATCTTACACTTTTTTTTCTTACCTAAAACCTTTCTTTATATCCTGGGGAAAAGAAAACATAAAAAGGGTGAGCTCAAATGCTCAGTAAGGGTAAGCATGGATAAAATAAAACATACCATATACATTTGAACTTAAAAACCTGAACATAATGTTTAAACATCAAAAGCTTGAGCAATGACATAAAACATGGAAGTACGTAAGGAATAGATCATAAAGAAACATTAAGAATGATAAAATAGCATGGGAATAAAACATGTAATTATGGAAAACATTAAGCACATGATATGATTTCTATATTAGCCAAGGCATTTCTGCCATGACCATCTTAGTGGACAAAGTCCCTTTCTGAATCGAGTTAACTCCTCATTCCGGTCTTGTATTACTGAACCGGTTTAACTTGCTATTTCAGCCATGTCTATCTCATGAGATATAAATCATTACCCAATGTATTGGAGGGAGATATAGGTCCCACCCATCTCATAGTGAAATCATTCTTACTTGTTCCACAAAATAAACTTAAAACATTCATCATAACCCAGAGAATAAAATGGGTTTCATAAACATCATCCAATCATCACATAATCCATATAAAAGAAATGGATATTTCATCATAAGAAAATTGAAACCATGTAAATCATAGAGAAATTATACTTGAAAAATACACATATGAAATAATGTCATCTTCGATAGAAAATGGTTTTGATAAAACACTTGAAATGAATTCTTGAGGAAAATATCCTTTCTTCTTCAAAATCAATTTCTTTTCACCAAACATCATGAAATTTTAAAAGAAAAGGATTTTATTGAAAACAGTCATGAAATCTTTTGGAGGAATCTCCATGAAATTAAGGCTTTCTAAAATCGTAAAAATCCGTTCGTGCCATATAAGTTAAAAAACCATTCTTCTCGTACTTTTTCCGGAAAAGTCAAAAAGTACCTCGTATGGTAAACAAAAGAAAGATTCCTTCCATACGATGTGGTAAAAGTAAGAAAAGGGTACAAATGTCTTAAACATACATGGAAGGAAAGTAAACATTTTATGAATTCATTTTGCGAAAATATGGACATGGATAATAAACATAACCCCCAGTAAATACTTATGAGTAAACAATCTCGGATAAGAATGAGATTGGAATAATTATCCCTTACCTTAGGTCTGATATGCTTCATACGTATCCAAACCTCCTGTATAATGATTTAAATAATTTCATTGACTTATTAAAGAATCATATTCATTGTTATGATATCATATATGGTTCACTTATGACTTTATATTACCCATTCTTTTGTAAATTAATGTTAAAGTAGTGTTTTGGGTAAAATCATCTTATTTATCGTACGTGTTTGGACTTGTTGTTATTGATGTTATTATTAATTATATCATGATTTAATTACTTCCAAAATGTAAATCATGATTTATATATCATATACATTCATTATATATCCATCATATACAATAATTTATAATAGTACAAAACATATGGAGGTAAGAAATAAAACGCACCGTTCATGGAGACAGTAAGCCGTACTTACGCATGAACGCTACTTTCATTTCTATTTATTATTTTAATGGAATTAAATCATAATGATACAAAGGTATATTATAATTCCAGTATAATATCATATATAATATCATTAAACACATCCTTTATACATCCCACATAAGGTATTAACGAATCACATCACTTTGAGGGGGCGGTAGTCCGCACTTCCTCAAATGAGATTATCGTATTTACCGACTATGGAAACCTTAAAGGCTTGATATAATTGGGAATTAAATAAGAATAAGGAAATAATAAACATAATATATATCATATATAAATACAGTTCCATCATAATGGCCTCCATGAGAGGTGGTAGGAGAAAATCGAACAATCATCGTTTCGTGAGGCGTTAGTTTTCCATCACAGAAACATTATGTTCTTCATCCATTAGATGGAGGTGTGTGTAAGTTTATTTAGAATCATTCTCATAACAACATCCTAGTATATTTATGATATTGGTGTTGTTACAAAATAAAGTATTAAAAATATTTTAGGGGTTGTAGAACTGGAATAAGAGAAAACAACTTAAGAGAAACTGTTACCTTTAATTTTTGTAACTTCCTTTGGTTTGAACCAAAAGGACTTCTTGGAGAGTATTATGACTAATGTAATGCTTCAAGGGGGAGAATAGGTATGTAGGGATCTTATTTGGGAAGATTTTTGATGAGCCAAAAGGCTTGAGAGGTGTGAGGAATTTCATATAAGTGGTATCCATTTATAAGGGAGAGGAGGGGCTCTTCAGGAAAGTGTGAAAACATTATTTAATTATAAACTTATCTTCAGTTTCAAGAGGTCCAAAACACATTTATGTAGAATATAAGAAAACTAATATTCGAAATAAAATCATCCAATTGTAATTGGACAAGTTTTGGATGATATTATAATCATTATAATCTTATTTATTTAAATCATTTATTAATGAAGTAAACACTACATCATTATTGTGTCATAAATAATTTAATTCATTTGATGTCTAAAAATTATGAAAAAAATACCATGATGTAGGGAATCTTTTTATATTTCCAAATAATATTTATAGTCTAAAATATAATTTATATAACCCCTTATAAAAATTAATTACTAAAAGATTTATGTTAAAGTCAAGTTTGTCTTTACATTAAATTAATTAATCCAAATTGTTATTTTCACTACCAAGTGGCTCATTGGGGTCCCAAAATCGACCCAAGGATGCACATGGTCAGACACTACTCATCCAATAAGGTTATGACAAGTGTCAAGGTAATTTTTAATTATTATAATATTCTTTTAACGTTGAATTACCCCATTTACCTTTAACCGCAGTAAATAAAAATTACCGTAGTTACTATTCATAATATAAAAAAAATAAAAGTAACCTATTAACATAATTTGGACCCACTGATTCCAAATATGGAATCACCTTTTGAAAATTAAAAACACCAAATTTTTAGTAATTAATTTAAAATTAATCCCGTTGTTAAGCGAACAGGTTTTAAAAGTTAAAACATTGCCAAAGATTGAATTAATTTAACCTATGAATTCAATGTAAAACCAATGCTAATGACATACATTATATTAAATGGTAAAAATATATTCTATTTATAATTTAAAACCATTAAATATTATAATTTAACCAAACAAATTATTACGATGAAAAAAGTTGTTTTTAATTAAAATATAGCGTGTTTTTACTATTCATTAAAATATGAAAGTTATCAGAATAATATGAAAATTTTATCCAAAGTAAATTTTTATATCCTGATTCCAAATAAGAATTTAATTTTGTCAAATTGAAATTATAAACATGTCAAAAACTAGATTTAATGTCGGTGCGCCATCAAAAGGCGGCAAAACTGCATTTTATGAAAAATACTTATTTTACCCGAAAAATTTATTTTGTTTACATAAAATGTTTTATAAAATTTATAAGATGAATAATAATGTTATAAAATTTAAAATGTGGTTAATTATTTTCATAACGGATAGTTTTTGATAATATTATAACCATATATCGTTGTTTAGTGAAACTCGGTATTGCGTACAACACACGCTATCGAGGAAGGTCGCGATTGTGTGTAATGAAAGCCAAGTCAGGGTTGCGTGTAGTTCAAGACTCTTTTGTTGCTTATAAAAAAATCGAACCATATTTCATTTATACATTGAATATATATATATATACACACTCAATGTTGCGTAGAATAACTTCTATCAAATGAACTTCAAATTGTGTGTAACACGATCCAAGAATTGTGTTGCATATACTGCAATATAATACGGTGTTGCATATAAGACAAGATAATCTTGGTGTAGAATAAAACACATGACATCAAATAAATTAAATATATTACTTATCATAAAATATCAGGGTGTTACATTCTACCCCCCTTAAAATGAGTTTCTCCCTCAAAATTTGTCGGGGTTATAAATGGTTTGTTACTTGAGAATTTCATTCATAGAAACCCACATCGTAAAAAGGAATGATAAAACTTAATTTTAAAAAGTGAAGTATGAAACATAACGGTTACCCAAATTAAATCATCATTAGTTTTCCACATAGGATATCATTAGTGAAAATATGGATATGGAGGAGAAATATAACCATCATGTTCTGATGGAGAGTGGCAGAGAACATGGCTATGAAAAATCCAACAATCACAAATCCATAAATCTGTGATGATCTAAGGTACCATATGATTCATCAGATATAAGAGCACTAGGACAACATTTTTGGTTTTCAATACCATTTCTCTAAAGTCGATGAAAGAAATACTTACATGATTTTGGTACAATCTCTCTGTTGTTCGTGAATTGAACAATTTCCACTTAATATATTAAATAAATGAAGTCGAATTTGTTATTCATGAAGCATTAGAAGATCATGTGATAGAATGATGGGTCATTCCATCTGTTTCAAACAAAAGGTTATCAAAAATTATAAGTCCATCTTATGGTGAGATTAGTCGTATATGGTTCCAAAAATGGACTTAGACATTATTTATCATACCTCTTAATAAAATAAAACTAATATCCACTAACCAAGGACTTCCTGTAGGCCACTGGTATGTGATAAAGGCTAGTCGCACTTCGGTTGTGGGTTCGATTCCCACAGTCCTGTCCGACACGATGGGCTGTCGCCCGTCCTGGAGGTTGTCCTTTTACTAAAACTACATTACTATAACATCCCATCAATAATATTGAAAAATGTTCTATCCTTAAGCAATAATAACTTATGTCCATTATAATCTATTCCAATCTTTAGGCTTATCTAAAATACTTCGGTCCAAGCTCATAGTATAAAGAAAATGATTACTTGAAATGTCATATAACAATCATGTGAATGACACCATTTATCCCCCATATATCATAAGATATATCTTGTTGGTCCAATTACAAACATGTGAATACCTTAATCATGTATTCTCTTGAAAAATGAATACCCATTTAACCTTAGTGAAAACATGAATGCTGTCAAAAATTAACTCTTTCCACATACCAAAATCCCAAAATTTCTATATACTCAAACCATGATATCACTTTGTCCTTATATCAATCATGAGCTCATGAATACAATCAAATATCTCATTATCTTCTTATCCCTTCATTATGCGCATATCATCTGCTTTCCAAAATATTTGAATCTCTTTTCATGGTTATCGATACCATATAATTATCGAAAATCAAAATAAACCATTATATAGATATTCTAATGTTCTACAATACTATAAATGATATTCACAACATTATTTTGGAATCCCTTTACATAAACACATAATCATTCCATCACATCATTGCCATACTCAACATTGATGATAGTGATCTCATGTGAATTCCCTTTGTCCTTTGCCTTAAGAGGTTGCTCATGTTGATCATCATTAATCCTTGGATTAGGGAATTTATTAGCATAATGCCCCATTTCCTTGCACTTGAAGCATTGAAGTGTTGGTGGAGCGTTCTCTGAAGTCAATTCTCTATTCATGTCATTTGAAACCTTTTTCCCATTACTTCGGCACTCAGCTGCTCGATGACCTTCTTTTCCACACTTGAAACATTTTCTAGTACCTTTTAGACAATCTCCACCATGCTTCTTTCCACACTTTGAGCATAAATAAACATTCACCTTATTTTCACCATTGTTCTGAGATTTTTCCTTGAACTCCATCTTTCGTTTCTTGTCAAAACCATGAGGTGGATGCGTAACACCAACTTCCAGTTCTACCTTGATAGCACAACGCACAATTTCTTCATAGCTACTGAAGTCTCTTATTGCTAATTCCCTTCGAAGACATGGTTTTAAGCCACTGAAAAATCGATCAACATTACTTTCAGGTTGGATGATAACGCGAGATGCATACCTTGAAAGTCTTGAAAAATTCACTTCGTATATACCAACAGATTTATCATACTTCTGCTTAAGCTCAAGAAACTCCTTTTCCATATTTGTTCGAGGAATACAAGGGAAGTACTTAATGAAAAACATGTTCTTGAACTCGTCTTATTCTATGGACTCAATTTCATCTCTTTGCCTCGTATTCTTGATAAGATTCCACCATTTATCAGCATCACCTTCCAAAAAATATACTGCTAAGATGACTTTATCATGCTCAGAACATTGTAGAACTGAAAATATCTTTTCAGTAGTACTGATCCATTGTTCAGCCACTAAGGGATCAGAAGACCCACTGAATGAAGGTGGACGCTTCCTCATGAAGGATTCAACAAAATGTTGCTCCTTTCTCTGCTCATTTTGAAGTCCAGAATGATTCATAGCTTGTGTAAGTATAGAAATAAGATTTTGCACTCCATCTCCCATGACATTGGTTTGGTTAGGATGAAAATCATTTAATTTTCCATTACATTGATCAACACGGTTCCTTCGGGTTCCATCCAACATCTAAAACCCAAAAATAATAGTGTGAGAAGCAAATACCATGCTAGGGAAAACAACATTATAAAGGGGGAGTAACTTCAATATCTAACATATTAGGTTAAATTATAAGATAGTTACCGTAGTTCTAAGACTATATCCTATACGTATACTTATCCTTAGGGAAATCCCTAAATATACCATAGAAATATCTCTAGGGATCTCACTAACGTTTTCGCATCCTAGTTTCCAAAGGTTGACTAAACCATTCCTCTAATACCAACTGTAGAGATCCGAAGCTTGACGTACATGGAAATTACATTCCTTTTACGGAATAATTAATACATAACAAAAACATACACACAAGGACCATAATAGTTTAGTGTCTTTGGAAACTTGGAACCTAATCTTCTAATCGTGGTGAAATATCTTCAACATCTCCCATAAAGATCTTCCACTTTTTTTCTTACCTAAAACCTTTATTTATATCATGGGGAAAATAAAACATAAAAAGGGTGAGCTCAAATGCTCAGTAAGGGTAATCATGGATAAAATAAAACATACCATATGCATTTGAACTTAAAAACATGAACATAATGTTTAAACATCAAAATCCTGAGCAATGACATAAAACATGGAAGTGCGTAAGGCATAGATCATAAAGAAACATTAAGAATGATAAAATAGCATGGGAATAAAACATGTAATTGTGGAAACCATTAATCACATGATATGATTTTCATATTATCCAAGGCATTGCTTCCAAGACCATCTTAGTGGACAAAGTCGCTTTCTGAATCGAGTTCACTCCTCATTCCAGTCCTGTATTACTGAACAGGTTTAACTTGCCATTCCAGACATGTCTATCTCATGAGATATAAATCTTTACCCAATGTATTGGAGGGATATATAGGTACCACCCATCTCATAGTGAAATAATTATTACTTGTGCCACAAAATAAACTTAAAACATTCATCATAACCCAATGAATAAAATGGGTTTCATAAACATCATCCCATCATCACATAATCCATATAAAAGCAATGGATATTTCATCATAAGAAAATTGAAACCATTTAAATCATAGAGACATTATACTTGAAACATACACATATGAAATAATGTCATCTTAGATAGAAAATGGTTTTGATAAAACACTTGAAATGAATTCTTGAGGAAAATATCCTTTCTTCTTCAAAATCAATTTCTTTTCGCCAAACATCATGCAATTTTAAAAGAAAAGGATTTTGTTGAAAATAGTCATGAAATATTTTGGAGGAAGCTTCATGAAAATAAGGCTTTATAAAATCGTAAAAATCCTTTCGTGCCGTATAAGGTAAAAAAACATTATTCTCGTACTTTTTCCGGAAAAGTCAAAAAGTACCTCGTATGGTAAACAAAAGAAAGATTCCTTCCATACGATGTGGTAAAAGTACGAAAAGGGTAAAAATGTTTTAAACATACATGGAAGGAAAGTAAACATTTTATGAAAACATTTTGAGAGCATATGGACATGTATAATAAATATAACCCCTAGTAAATACTTACGAGTAAACAATCTCGGATAAGAATGAGATTGGAATAATTATCCCTTACCTTAGGTCCGATATGCTTCGTACGTATCCAAACCTCCTGTATAATGATTTAAATAATGTCATTGACTTATTAAAGAATTATATTCATTTTTATGATATCATATATGGTTCACTTATGACTTTATATTACCCATTCTTTTGTAAATTAATGTTAAAGTAGCGTTTTGGGTAAAATCATCTTATTTATCGTACGTGTTTGGACTTATTGTTGTTGATGTTCTTATTAATTATATCATGATTTACTTACTTCAAAAATTTAAATCATGATTTATATATCATATACATTCATTATATATCCAGCATATATAAGCATTTATAATAGTATAAAACATATGGAGGTAAGAAATGAAACGCACCGTTCATGGAGACGGTATGTCGTACGTACGCATGAACGCTACTTTCATTTCTATTTCTTATTTTAATGGAATTAAAACATAATGATACATAGTTATATTATAATTCCAGTATAATATCATATATAATATCATTAACCACATCCTTTATACATCCCACATAAGGTATTAACGAATCACATCACTTAGAGGGAGCGGTAGTCAGCACTTCCTCAAATGAGATTATCATATTTACCGACTATGGAAACCATAAAGGCTTGATATAATTGGGAAGTAAAGAAGCATAAGAAAATCATAAACATAATATATATTATATATAAATACAGTGCCATCATAATGGCCACCATGAGAGGCGGTAGGAGAAAATCGAACAATCATCGTTTCGCGAGGTGTTAGTTTGCCATCACAGAAACATTATGTTCTTCATCCATTAGATGAAGGTGTGTGTAAGTTTAGTTAGAATCCTTATCATAATAACATACTAGTATATTTAGGATATTGGTGTCGTCACAAAATAAAGGATTAAAAATATTTTAGGGGTTGGAGAAGTATAATAAAAGGAAACAACTTAAGAGAAATTGTAACCTTTAATTTGGTAACTTCCTTTGGATTGAACCAAAAGAACTTCTCGGAGAGTCTTCTGCCTAATGTAAGGCTTCAAGGGGGAGGAGAAAGATTTTGGGAGCTTATTTGGGCAGAGTTTGGACGAGCCAAAAGGCTTGATAGGTGTGAGTAATTGCATAGAAGTGGTCTCCTTTTATAAGGGAGAGGAGGGACTCTTTAGGAAAGTGTGAAAACATTATTTTATTATAAACTTATCTTCGGTTTCAAGAGGTCCAAAACAAATTAATGTCGAATATAAGAAGACTAATATTCTAAATAAAATCATCCAATTGGAATTTGACAGGTTTTGGATGATATTTTAATCATTATAATCTTATTTATTTAAATCATTTATTAATGAAGTAAACACTACATCATTATTGTGTCATAAATAATTTAATTCATTTGATGTCTAATAATTATGAAACAAATACCATGATGTAGGGAATCGTTTTATCTTTCCAAATAATATTAATAGTCGAAAATATAACTTATATAACCCCTTATAAAAATTAATTACTAAAAGATTTTTGTTAAAGTCAATTTTTTCTTTACATTAAATTAATTAATCCAAATTGTCATTTTCACTACCAAGTGGCTCATTGGGGTCCCAAAATCGGCACAAGGATGACAATGGTCGGCCACTACTCATCAAATAAGGTTAGGAAAAGTGTCAAGGTAATTTTGAATTATTATAATATTCTTTTAACCTTGAATTACCCTATTTACCTTTAACCGCAGTAAATAAAAATTACCGTAGTTACTATTCAAAATATAAAAAAATAAAAGTAACCTATTAACATAATTTGGACCCCTCTAAATCCAAATATGGAATCCATTTTTCAAAATTACAAACACCAAAGTTGCAGTAATTAATTTAAAATTAATCCCGTTGTTAAGCGAACAGGTTTTAAAAGTTAAAACATTGCCAAAGATTGAATTGATTTAACCTATGAATTCAATGTAAAATCAATGATAATGACATAAATTATATTAAATGGTAAAAATATATTCTATTTATACTTTAAAATCATTCAATATTATAATTTAACAATAAAAATTATTACGATGAAAAAAGTTGTTTTTAATTAAAATATAGCGTGTTTTTACTATTCCTTAAAATATGAAAGTTATCAGAATAATATGAAAATGTTACCCAAAGTAAATTTTTATATCCTGATTCCAAATAAGAATTTTATTTTTTCATATTGAACTTATAAACATGTCAAAAACTATATTTAATGTGGGTGCGCCATCAAAAGGTGGCAAAACTGCATTTTTTGAAAAACACTTATTTTACCCGAAACATTTATTTTGTTCACATAAAATGTTTTAGAAAATTTATAAGATGAATAATAATGTTATAAAATTCAAAATGTGGTTAATTCTATTCATAACGGCTAGTTCGTGATAATATTATAACCATATATCATTGTTTAGTGAAACTCGGTATTGCGTACAACACACACTATCGAGGAAGGTCGCGATTGCGTGTAATGAAAGCCAAGTCAGGGTTGCGTGTAGTGCAAGACTCCTTTGTTTCATATAAAAAAATCCAACCATATTTCATTTATACATTGAATATATATATATATACACTCAATGTTGCGTAGAATAACTTATATCAAATGAACTTGAAATTGTGTGTAACATGATCCAAGAATTGTGTTACGTATACTGCAAGCTAATACAGTGTTGCATATAGCACAAGATAATCTTGGTGTAGCATAAAACACATGACATAAAATAAATTAAAAAGAATACTTATCATAAAATCTCAGGGTGTTACAATCCTCGCTGTCGAACCCACGTAGGATCCAAGTACAATCGTCATCGTCGTCGCGGTCACAGCCACCTCTAGGGTTCCCGCATGCAGCATGCTCGATTCCGGGAGGGTCCGCTCCACGAGCCAAGGGGGTGATAGATCAACTATCACGAAGAATAGAGTTGATGTATCACAAAGTTCCGTCTCGTCAATAGGAACTCAACGCAACAGACGGCGCGTCAATCGGACGCCCGGTCTAAGAGTTATTGGCTTTTTCGTCCATGGGGCTTGGATGGTTTTTAAGCTAAAACCAACCTGGACATACTCCAGCTACATCCAAACCTCGAGCGGAGTAAGCCAAAAGAACCTTCTCACTAAGAGTAATCCAACAAAGTCGACGACATGTTAATCGGACATCCGGAGCTCGAGTTATAAGCGTTTCTGCTCCGAGGGCCCGGTTGGTTTCGTGTCCAAACCAACCCTGCAGTACCCAAAGTTCTCCAAAATCCTCAGTGTAATATACTGAAACAACCGTCTCGATCCAAGAATATCTATGCAATGTACAATGCATCTATTGGAGGTCTTTAGCCCAAGATATGTGCATTTGAATGGATCTGTCTGAAGTTGGGGGGTTTAGGCCCTGTCCGACCCGGCCCAATACCCCTTGGGTCGTCCCGAACCGGTTCGACCCGACCCGGGTTCGGTTCCGGCCCGATTGGGCGCGGCCCAGTCCGGCTGGCGCGGCCCGGCCTGGCGCGGGCGGCCCGGCTCAGAAGCCGGTCGCGGGGTGCGAGGGGGGGGGGGGCAGCCCCCCTTTGTTTTGAAATGGCAGCCCACATCTAGTGTGGTCCACCCGAGGTGGCTGGTCTGGGGTTTCAACCCCCCGGTATTTCTGGAAACGACCAGCCATAATGTTCGACCGATGTAGCTTCTGCGGGACCCGCCGGTCCCGCCTCCTGGTGTGCCGGCGGCCGGTCGAGCCCGGCCGCCTCCTCTAAAACTGTCGCGGCCTTAGGCCACGAACCCTGTCCGGCCGGCGTGGCGTGACAGCGCCGCACTCCTCCACCGTGGTCCGCTCCTAGCCGCGGCCTCTTTCGGCCTCACCAGTGCCGCGTGACGGCGCCACATGATGGCGCCGCAGCCCACTCCGACCACGATCCTCCTCGTTCTCGCACGGTACAATGGCACCACGTCTCCTCCGTTTCAAGCCACAATGAAGATCAACAACAAAAGGGGAGGAGGATCGGTCGTGCTTGTGCAGTCCGACCTCCTCCCATTATATCGATAACTAGCGGCCAATCATTTAACAACGAAGTTCGTTAAATAATGCTTGAACGAAGAATTAAAACCTACCTCGACACAAGTTGTCGAACGATGATCGTCGCGAGAAACAGCATCGCAGGGTGAAGCTCCGTATACGTCGACGGAGAACGTCTGAGGAGGAAGCGGCGTCTCCCTTCCTTTGACACGGAGAGAAGATTGAAAGGCAACGTCGATGGTGAGTTTCTACATTGGTACCTCCTCCTTGGTTATGGAGAAAGAAGATGACAGAAGAAACTGAGTCGCCGAGTCGATGCTCTCCCTTGGTGAAATAGTGTTCTTCGTTGAAGTGGGGGCGTTCTTTGCCGGAGAAGAAGAAGATCTTCCAAGGGAAAAGAATACTCAAGAGCTCTCCCCCCTTTTCTTAACACAACAAAATCCAACCAAAATAAAATAAGGCTTTACCTTATTTTATTTACCCATGCAAGCAATTCAAAACTTCAAAAATCAAACTCTTAATTAAATTAATTGAATACCTTTAATCAATTAATTTATTGTGAGAGTTGGCATGAAATAAAGAGGGAGAGTTACAAATTAATGGGGGATGTTGCCAAATTTAAGAGGGGTTGGAGGAATTTGAAGGGGTGGGGTTTGTGTGGGCCCCACCTCACAAATATCCTATCAAGAGGAGTTAGGATCTAGTGGGTCCCACCCCATCTCCCATACTTAGGACAAAAACACTTAGGTTAGAAGTAAAATTTGTTCCACAAATTTTATTTACTTCACATTTAATCCTCAATTTTTAATAACTCCTCCCGAGAAAACGCACCTTCGGAAAAGGTCCTCTTAAGCAAATATTGTCGTCGTGGTTTCATCGGTGCCCTCAGATTTTGATTCCGAGCACCGGTTCAAAAGATAGAAAAACCGGCTCGTTCGTTCACTGAACATACCCGAGCTAAACTTCGTAAAATGATTCCGGGCACACTGGGCCTCAGAATCATGTGTCGTCAGAAATTGTGTACTCGTAAAATCCCAAAGAAATTAAGAAAAAATTTCCCTTGAAATTTACTGGTCTTTACATTACTCCCACCTCAGGGATTTACATCCCCGTAAAGTTACATCACAAACTAGGGAAACAAATGAGGGTACTAAGCATGCATCTGAGTCTCTCGCTCCCATGTGCTCTCCTAGAGGTTCTCGTGCTAGCACCTGATACACACTAGAAGATTCAACCATCCATGTAGGAACCACTCATGTCGATCCTTGATCTCCACCGGAACCTTTGAAAAAGTCACCTCGTCATCGATGTCCAGCTCCCCATGATCAATGATATGCATCAGGTCGTGCACGTCTCTCCTCATCTGAGATATGTGGAAGACATGGTACACCCGGTGCAACTATGGTGGAAGAGCCATGCGATAAGCCACCTCACCTATCCTGCTGAGAACCTGGAATGGTCTGATGAAGCGCGGAGATAACTTTCCACCTCGGCCAAATCTCTGTAATCCACGTCGAGTTGAGACCCGTAAGAAAACATGGTCACCATCCTTGAACTCCAGCGGTCTCCGCCTCCTATCAGCATAGGACTTATGTCGGCTCTGAGTAGTCCTCATCCACTCCTGGATGATCTGCACCTTCTCTGTCGTGGCCTGGACCATCTCTGGTCCAACAAGTGTTTACTCCCCAGGGTCTTTCCAGCACAGAGGTGATCTGCAAGGTCGGTCGTATAATGCCTCGTATGGTGTCATCCCGATGGTGGAGTGGTATTTGTTGTTGTACGCAAACTCCACCAAGGGTAGGTGATCCTCCCAGCTGCGACCAAAGTCAAGGACACATGCACGAAGCATTTCCTCGAGAGTCTGAATGGTCCTCTCCGTCTGACCATCCGTCTGTGGGTGAAAGGTGGTGCTCAGGTGTAGCTACATCCCAAGTGCCTCCTGAAACCCCTTCCAAAACCGGGAAGTAAAGTGAGCATCTCAATCGGGGATGATAGTCGATGGAACACCATGAAACCGTACGGTCTCTTGAATGTAGAGGCGTCCCATGCTCTCTACTGAGCCCTACTCTCTGATGGGTAAGAAGTGGGATGACTTGGTGAGGCAGTCGACAATCACCCAAATGGAGTCATGACCTCTGGAAGTACGTGGAAGTCCTATCACAAAATCCATGGATATCTCATACCACTTCCACTCCGGAACCTCTAGAGGCTTTATCAAACCTGCTGGTACCTGGTGCTCTGCCTTCACCTCCTGGCAGGTGAGGCATCGTGAAACGAACTCTGCCAAAGCCTTCTTCATACCCGGACACCAGTGTTGTCATCTGAGGTCCTGGTACATCTTCTCTACTCTGTGATGTACCGCTAGAAGGGAAGTGTGATACTCTCTTATCACCTCCTCCTGTAATGCACCTGGTACCATGGTACATCCTCTGAAAAAGATGACGTGCTCTCCTCCTATAGAGAATCCATCAGGTGCCTGTCCAGAGGATATCTGTGCTCGTCGTATCTTGCAGTCAATGTCCCCTCATTGTGCCTCTCTGACCCACTAAAGAAGTGGAGGAGTGACTGTGAGTGACTGTACAAAGGTTTCCACATCTCTATCCACGAAAGATATCTTTAAAGCGGCTAACTGCTCTGTTGTCTCTCCATGTAGCAGGATGCCTAACCTCCTAACGAGAGAATCATCTACTAAGTTCCCCTTCCCAAGAGTATAGAATATCTCAAAGTCATAGTCCTAGAGGTACTCGAGACATTGTCGTTGTCTCAGGTTCAACTCCTTCTGTGAAAAGATGTACCTGAGAATCTGGTGGTCAGAGTAGACTGTAAACTGCTCACCCATCAGATAGTGCTGCCACATCTTCAGGGTGAAGAACACTACTGCTAACTCTAGGTCATGGGTAGCATAGTTCTGCTCATGCTGCCTCAACTTTCGTGATTTATAGACAATCACTGCCCAGTCCTACATCAGGACACACCTGAGTTCGGTACCTCATGCGTCGCAGTAAACTACGTACCCTACACCCTCCTCTGGTAGCCTCAAGATGGGTGCAATGGCCAATCTCTATCTCAGCTCTTGGAAGCTCTGCTAACATCTATCTGACCACACGAAGGGTTTACCCTTCTTAATTAATGGTGATATTGGTGCTGCAACTCTGGAGAAATCTGGCACAAATCTCCGATAGTACCCAGCCAGACCTAGGAAACTCCGCACCTCCATCACGCTCCTGGGTGGCTCCCAAGCTAGCACTGCCTCGATCTTCACAGGATCCACTGCAAATCCTTCCTTAGAGATGACGTGTCCCAAGAATTGGAACTCTCATATCCAGAACTGAAACTTCGAGAGCTTATCATAAAACCGGTGCTCTTAGAGTGTGTCCAGTACAACCCGCAAGTGGTAGGCGTGCTCCTCCTCAGTAGTTGAGTAAATAAATATGTCGTCAATGAAGACTATGAAAAATCGATAGAGGTGAGGATCGAAGATCATGTTCATGAGACTCATGAACACTAATGAAGCATTGGTTTTTCTGAAAGGCATAACCAAGAACTCATAGTGGCCATACCAACACCTGAAGGCCATCTTCTGCACATCCTCATCTCTAACTCTGAGCTGATTATAGCTTGACCTGAGGTCTATCTTCGATAACCATCGTGCTCCCTTGAGCTGATCGAAGAGGTCATCAATACTCGGAATTGGATACTTGTTCTTCACGGTCACCTGTTTCAGGCGACGGTAATCGACAAACAGTCGCAAGCTCCCGTCCGCCTTCTTGGCGAACAAAATCAGGGAAGCCCAGGGAGAAACATTGGGTTGAATGAATCCCTTTCCCTGGAAGTCCTCCATCTATACCGTTAGCTCTCAAATATCAAAGGGATCCATCCGATATGCTGGAGTAGATATCGGAGTTTTCCCTGGGTATAGGTCAAAATAGAAGTCTACCTCTCTGTGAGGAGGTAGTCCTAGAACGTCATCAGGAAAAACATCTGCATACTGATCCACCACAATAGTAAAACTTGGACTCCGCACGTCAACTTCTCCTAGGATGAGACTAGCCAACTAATGATTGATCGGCTATCCTTTCCTCTGTGTGAGTCCATCCTGCGCTGCAAAGGCTCCCTTCTTGCCGGTGAAGGTGAACCTGCTCCCATTGGTGCGACCACATCACACCTTGCGCCTAATACAGTCGATCTGAGCATGGACTGTAGATAACCAATCCATTCCCAATATGACGTCGTAAGGCCTCGATGCCACTACAAGAAGATCCCAGCCGAAGATCTCGCCTCCTAGAGTAAACTCACACTTTCGGGACCAATGTGTAATCGTCGAGTCTGCTCCCATAGGAGTCTCTAGCCGTAATGATCAAGACAACGGCTCCATCGGAATCTCAGATCTACAAACAAGGGAAGAGGCAATGAAATAATGACTCTCTCATGTGTCTATAAGAACTAAATCAAGGGTGGAGTAGACACAGATAGTACCTCGAATCATCTCAGGTGTGTGGTGGTCGTAGGTCTCCACTGGCTAAAGCTAAGCATGTCTCTGTCTGCCAGCTCTCTATGGTCAGGGTGGACCTCCTGGTGGTGGTGGTGGTTGAAACTCAAGGCTGATTGTCGCCTATATACCGGTCAATGTTCCGGTGCTCTGCTAATGTGTATAGCAACACTCGGGTCGAATCCTCGGCGATGGTACTTTGAAATAGTCGTTTGTTTTTAGTTAATTGTATTTTGATTGGGGGGTTTGTTTGCAGAGCTTATGAAATAATTTATGGATGATTTTTTATTCAGCAAATTGATAAATATTTGGTTGAGTTCATTATTAGGGAGTTAAGCTTGTGATATCCTTGAGCTTTTCTTTATATTGCATTTAAATTAACACCCACTTCACAAGTTGACATCGATTAGAATTCCTAAGTGTTAAAGATTTAATCCAAGACTTAACTTAATTAGTATTTTAATATAAATTAGTACATGTTTATGGTAGTGTATTTTTAGTTCCAATAATCCATGGAAACCACATGCTAAACAAAATATGTCATTAATCCATGACAAATTAAGTCCAACATACACAATGTTAAATTAACGAATACTCATCGAGCAAATACTCTCAATCACTTAACATACCAAAATTATAACTCACCCCAATGAGATATTTACTCATCCATTTGGGTCTTTAATATTCTGGTTATAATAATTATGATGATAAATTAATAATAGAAGAAAAATAAAGGGATTAGAAAAGAGTGGTACGTCGACACACACACACGAACGATGATGATAATTAAAAAAGAATTTTCGATTGAATGAGGAAGCAAAAGAAGGGAAGGGGATTCAACTAAATTTAAACTATTTTAGGAACATAAATATTAAACTATAGAAGGTGGATGAGAATAAGAGATATTGAAGAAGAAACTTGCATTAAAACAGAATTACAAAAGAAAGGACTTACAAAATTACAAAAATGAAGAACATGAAAGTAAGTGAAAAAAAAGAGAAGAGGAAAGGTCTCTCAAGTGAAAACTTGAGTATGGTAGATACTCCCAAGCATTTGGAAAGGCTTTGGTCGTGCCAATATGATCTCTTATCTTCTGAAATTCCAACCCCCCTCAAGGAGAGAAGGGGAGAGTATTTATAGCCCAAGGAGTGGACTGTTTACATTCCAGCAATACCCCTCCACTTGGCTCGCAGATATGGACATCATGAAATCCTAATATCGAGCAATCTCCTTATTCAAAGTCGTAGATAATAAAGTTTTCTGACTACTCTAAAAATTTTGAGTACTTTGGACTTAAGGATCAAAGGTTATGGCCGGTTGATTAAACAAAGTAAAACTGTCCATTTCAATCCAGTCTTTTTGCAGTTCAGAATGTGAAAGGGTTTTTGAATATGGTGATGCCTTCAAATCCGAATGGGTTATTCAAAAACATCGTCCGTCTATATCTCCTATTTCACACTGCAAAATATCAGCTCGATATGATCCTTACATCATGATATATGTCATGAATACTATACTGATTTTAATTCTCGGCCAGAATGGTGGGCTGGACTTCAATGCTTCATTTGGGACCCTTGTACTTGGATTTGGGCCTTGAAATTTTTATACAAGATGAAATGTAGTGTCCCCCAAATTATTGTGGAGAGTTAATGTTTTCAGACATCTGTATTGAGCCCAATAAATCAATCTTCAAGGATGGTCCAGTTTGTTCATAGATTCTTTGGTCTTGTTTGTGAGGACCATATGACCGTTCAAATGGCAGAATTGGCTCATGGTACCTTCTAATTAAATGTTGTATATTGAAAGGAGAATCCTAAAAAACAATAACCACAAAATTTGTATCATTATAGTGATATTTATTATTAAAACGTTAAACTGACTCAATTTGACTACTTCTAAAAATGCTCAAAAATTATACTTAATATTAAAACATTAATATTTCACACAAATTATGCACATTTCATATAAAATCTGTAAAGGGGGAATATAATAAGTCATGAAAATATTAATAACATCAATTCCCCCACACTTAGTTTTGTGCATGTCCTCATGTGCAACAAATATAAAAACATGACAAAATCAGTTTTACTCACCAACAGATATTAAAATTTTGTTTTCTCCAATCCGGGGAGGTTTAGACTATTTCACTCATCCATTTTGAATTCCACCACAAGTTGTTACAGAAACAATGTTCCAAAATTAATTCATTTTTTCATGCTCAAATTTAGAAATGGAAAATTTGGACACTCAAAACTCACACCTCTCAAGATGATAAAATTCATTTGTGGAGGTTCACTCTTTCACCAACCAAAAGTGAAAATCATAGAGTTTGTAAGAGATCTCAGCTTCCACTCCCTATCCAAAGTGCTCAAAAATCAATAGGTCTTTTGAAGGGGTTTTTTTGTGGCTATGGGACGGTAGGAATATAATGTCCAAGAGAGAGAATAAGAGGGTTAAAATACCAACATATAAAAACAATGCACATTTTTTTTGAAATAAAACATGGAAGGAAATGAAAACACATATTTACAAGGGAATGATTGTGTGAAGAAAGACATAGTAAAGAAAGAAAATATGAAGGTTATGAGAAGATGAAATATTTACAAACCACCAAACTTCTCCCAATGATATAAGAATATAATGCAAGTGTTCTTTTTTTGCTTTTTTTTTCTTTCTTTTTTCGAAAGTTGACCTTGAGACAGATCTCACACTCATATCCCAACACATGTTTTATCTCCTCACGACACTAATTGTAATAGTTATAACAAGATAAAAGGTTGAGGAAGAGTGATTTTTGAATTACCGAAGACACAACCCATTTTTTCATTTTTTTTTATTTTTTTTTTGAATTTTGAATTTTTTTATTTTTTTTTGAACACTTTTCACTATCATTTGTAAAATACATTCCCAAATCCCACTGAATGACAACCTCCCCCCCAAACTAAAATGGATGATTTCCCTCAAGCATATGATAACACACCAGAACGTAAGGAAATGATACCCAAAAATGAAATCCATTCCCCCCCCACACTTAAATTTCAAAAACTTATGCAATGAAAATCCATGATGATATTGGGTGGGATAAGGTATTGAGCTTGTAATGTGGCTATCAAAGAAAAGGTTTTCATAGGCTCGAAGGGGCTTTCAAAAGGAGGATTAATGTAAGGAAAATGGGAGGCTATTTGGCTATTGTGATTTTCATGTGGTTCAGAAAATGCCTCTATCCTATTAATACACACTAAGGTAGGAAATTCAACTGAAGGTCCGCAAACTCAAGACTCACAAATGGGCGTGAAAACACACATTTTGATAATATGGCCATAGGTGGCCTTGGCATGAAAGAAAATTTTTGTTCTCACTATTGGGGAAAATAATTTTCCAAATCAAAAATTGAGTAATCAAAATGTGTTGGTTTTGAAACAAAATTCATTATCCAAAGTCATAATGAAAATATAAAATTTTTGAGATGAAAACATGTCTGTTAACTCCCCAAAATGGTTGTACAAAATTTCAAAACTCGATGGTGAGTAATCATGACTCATAATTTTTTTTTGTATTTTATATGTGATTTTTTTGGTTTTTTTTTTGGTTTTTTAGGTTTTTATTTTTGTAAAGATAAACCCACACAAAAGAGAAAGTGAAAAATACAGGTTTTGATAAATAAAATGGTTAAAAAATGAAAGAGACAGGAAGAAGAAGAAAGAGGTAGAGAGAGGAAAAGATAGAGAGAGTTAAAGGGAAAGAGGTGCCCCCTGGTATGGATTCGGCGGGTCGCCTTCTCCATCTAGTGGTAGGTCAGCTAGAGAATTTGGGGAGCTAGTGGAAGTTGATGTTGTTCCAGGATTGCATGTCCTCTCATGGTGATGCTTTAACCGATGTCCATTAACCGTGAATGTCCTTTTGGAAGAGGGGTCTTGGACTTACATTGCACCAAATGGGTAAACATTAGTGATAATAAAAGGACCTTCCCAACGAGAATTAAGCTTACCTTGGTGAAGTCGGAATCGAGAATTGAAGAGAATTACCTTTTCACCTTCATGAAATACCTTTCTCAGAATGTGTCTGTCATGGAGTACCTTAGCCTTCTCTGTGTAAATATTGGAATTTTCATAGGATACAAGTCGAAGCTCCTCCAGTTCATCCAATTGCAACAATCATTCCTCACCAGATTTTTCAAGATCAAAATTATATGTTTTCACTGCCCAAAATGACTTATGTTGTATTTCAACTGGTAAGTGACATGCTTTACCAAAAACAAGCCGAAAAGGAGACATCCCAAGGGGTGTTTTATAGGCAGTTCGATAAGCCCAAAGTGCTTCACCAAGTCTTTCAGGACAATCTTTTCTGGTGGGTTTTACAATTCTCTCAAGCACTCTTTTCACTTCCCTATTAGAAAGTTCAGCCATACCATTTGTTTGGGGGTGATATGTAGTTGAAGTTTTATGAACAACCCCATTCTTTTTCAAAAGAGATTCCATGGTTTTATTATAAAAACGGGTTCCTAAGTCACTTATCAAAGCACGAGGTGTGCCAAATCTATGGAATATGTGTGTCTTTAGGAACTCACTAACAGTATGTAAATAATCCTTTCTAGTGGGTTTGGCCTCAAGCCTCCTTGAAATATAATCAACTGCCAGAAGGATGTATGAGAATCCATTGGAAGGAGGAAATGGTCCCATGAAATCGAGGCCCCAAACATCGAAGATTTCACAAAATATTAAGGGATTTTGGGGCATTTCATTTCTTTTGGAGATTGTGCCAAACTTTTGGCAAGTGGGACATGATTTACAGAACTCATGTGAGTCCTTGAAGAGCGAAGGCCAAAAGAATCCAGAGTCTAGGACCTTTCGGGAGGTCCTTTGTGGTCCAAAGTGTCCACCTCCGGGAAGTGAGTGACAGAATTCTAAGATGGAAGAATGCTCATTTTCATCAACACATCTCCTAATTACCATGTCTTCCCATGTTTTCAAAAGTTTATTTTCTTCCCAAAAATAGTATTTTGAATCACTTTTCAACTTCATTTTTTGTTCTTTTGAAAAATTTCAAGAAAAACACCAGAAACCAAGTAATATACAATTGGGGCATACCATGGTATTTTTGGAGTGATAGATGAAAGGTGCTCAGTAGGGAATTCAGGATTGATGATTTCTGAATGAGAAGAATTAGAAATTCTACTCAAGTTATCAGCCACAGGGTTTTCTTTTCCAGGTATATCTTTGATTTCAAGGTCAAACTCTTGGAGCATTAGAATCCATCTTATTAGCCTTGGTTTGGAATCACTTTTCTTTAGTAAGAACTTAATAGCAGAATGGTCTGTGAAGATGATGATTTTGGCACCTAAGAGATAGGGCCGAGATTTATCTAAGGCATAAACCATAGCTAAATGTTCCTTTTCAGTCACAGTGTAGTGAGATTGAGTTTCATCCAATGTTTTTGAGGCATAATAGATGAAATGAGGAATTTTTTCTCTTCTTTGACCAAGAACAGCCCCAACAGCTCTATCAGAAGCATCACACATTAACTCAATGGGTAAGGACCAATCTGGGGGTTGGATTATCGGGGTAGATGTAAGAGTAGTTTTGAGTTCAATGAAGGCTCTCTTGCAAACCTCATCAAAATGGAAGGTGACATCATTTTGGAGCAACCTAGTGAGTGGGAGGGAAATCCTACAGAAGTTATGGATGAATCTATGATAGAAACCGGCATGACCAAGGAATGAATGGATTTCTTGAGCAGAAGTGGGTGGAGGAAGTGATTGGATCACTTCAATTTTGGCAGGATCGACTTCAATACCATCTTTTGAAACTATGTGCCCTAGAACAATCCCATTTGCAACCATGAAGTGACATTTTTCAAAATTTAACACAAGGTTACACTTGACACACTTTTGAAGGACTAGAGAGAGTGAATGCAAACAAGATTCAAATGACTCACCATAAATGGTGAAGTCATCCATGAAGACTTCCATGCAGTGTTCAATGAATTCTGAAACGATACTCATCATACACCTCTAGAATGTTTCAGGAGCATTGAAAAGTCCAAAAGGCATTCTTCTATATGCATATGTTCCAAAGGGGCATGTGAAAGTAGTCTTTTCTTGGTCCTGAGGTGAGATTGGGATTTGAAAATAGCTGGTGTATCCATCAAGAAAGCAATAATGTGACTTTCCGGCTAATCTTTTTAGCATTTGATCAAGGAATGGAAGAGGGTAGTGATCTTTTCGTGTTTCAGCATTCAATTTTCAATAATCGATGCATACACGCCATTTATTCTTCACTCGAGTTATGACTACCTCCCCATGTTCATTTGTGACAACAGTTATCCCACCCTTCTTAGGTACAACTTGAATTGGACTAACCCATTCACTATCAGAAATTGGGTAGATAATACCAGCATGCAGAAGCTTGGTGATCTCTTCCATAACTACCTCAAGTATGAGTGGATTGAGTCTTATTTGGGGTTGTCTAACTGGTTTGGATGTCTCCTCTAGATGGATGTGATGCATGCGAAGGGTATGATTGATTCCTGGTATGTCATCTAGGGTCCAACCTAAGGCTTTTTTGTTTTCCTCTAACACTTGAACAAGTTTGGACTCCTCAGTTTCGGTAAGTGAAGAAGAGATAATGATATGATAAGAGTGATCATAGAAAATAAATACATATTTCAGGTGTTTAGGAAGGGGTTTCAGATTAGTCTCATCATTAATTTTTGGGTTAGGAAACTCAGAAATGGAGGATGGGACTTCAGTTGCTTCAGATTTATTTTTTCCAATACTGTCCAAGGTGGAGCAGTAGAGATCAGAGTTGATGTGGGATTCAATAGAGTTTTCAAGTTCCTCTAGATTGATGGAGTCTATGAATGAGAGGTCCACATCAACTTCACCATTTATGAATTTTTTAATCATGGTGCAGATTTCACAAGATCATTTATCATTAGAACATGAAGAACATGGTGGATTGGGGTTCGATTGACTCTTAGAAGTGTCCTCAGAAGCATGGATTGAGAATGCAGAGTGATCCTCAGATGGGTATCGCATGGATTGGAAAATGTTGAACTTGACCAGTTGGTCACCGGATTCCATGGATAAGATGCCTGAATGGACATCAATCTTGGTTCTCGAAGTCATGAGGAATGGTCTTCCTAGAATTAGGGGAGATCGAGAAGAGTTCGTCTCACCTTCCATGTCAAGGACATAGAAATCAGTAGGGAAGATAAGATCATTGACTCGGACAAGGACATCCTCAATTATTCCCTGAGGACTGGTTGTGCTTCGATTGGCTAACTGAATGACAACACCTATTGGGTGCAAGGGACCTAGACCAAGGTTGGAGAATATGGATTTGGTCATGACATTAATTGAGGCTCCTAGGTCTATGAGTGCATCATCAAAGTTGGAACTTCCAATTTGGCATGGGACTATAAAGGTCCCTGGATCTTTTCACTTTATGGGAATAGACTTTTGGGTGGAAACATTTTCAAAGGTCCTAAGTTTCCTCTTGTGGGTGCACAATTCCTTAAAAAACATGGCATACTTAGGAATTTGTTTTATGTCATCTAAGAGGCGAATGTTGACTTCAACACGTCTAAACATGTCTAGCATTTCCAGATCAGGTTCAAAGGACTTCCTTGGTTTAGAAACGGCTTGAGGAAAAGGAATTGGATTCCTAAGTGGAATGGAAGGAGGTGAGGGAATGGTTTCAGGTTCATTTTGAAGTTTCTTTTTCTTTAAATTTTCTAGGTCAACATTCAAAGGAGGGTTTGAGGATTTATCTTGAGGCATAGCAAGTTGCTTTCCTGATCTAAGTGCAATTTCACTTACATTACCCTTGGGGTTGGGTAATGGTTGAGCTGTGAGTTGGGAAGAATTTGATTGTTGTTCCGGTCTTAGGTGGGATTCAAGTTAACCTATTTTAGTTTCAATGTTTTTAAGGCTAGAACGGGTGAAGGAGGAAAGATCTTCCACTGCACTTTCCCATGGTTGCTTGGAAGAGGAGGCTTGTACCCGGTTGGGATTGCCTTGATTTTGGTTCTTGGTAAGTCGATTGTATTGGTTTTGTAATTGGGAAGGCTCACTGGGATAATGGAATCTAGGAGGAGGAATAGGAGGATTGATCCTTTGAGGTTGAGGGACAAAAGGGTAAGGTTGTTGGAAGTTACCAACACCTTGACTGTATTAAAACTGGTTTGGGTTTTGAGGAGGGAATTAAGGGGGATGAGAAATGGGATTACCATACCTAAGGCCTTGGTTATAGGAAGAAGATAAAGACTCAGAGTGAGGTTGGTTGAAGTTTCTATCAAACTGACCTAATAGTTGAGGATTGGTGTTCCGCTGAGCATATGCTGCATTGAGCTCCATTGGTCCGGATGAATCGGATTGATCCTCTTGAATTTGTGGACATGTGTGTTGGATGAGCCAGGGAGCTACCGATTCCACAATTCTTGATAGGTCCAGGGAATAGTGACTGTGGAGAAGATGAGTTTGGGGCTTTGGTAGCCACCGCTAGTTGACGCATAAGACCTGTAAGTTCACTCATCCACTCAGTCATCTTGTTAGGCTCTATGGATTGATTATCTTGGGCTTGTTTGACTTGATCATGTGCTCGAGTATGGAATTGTTGTGTGTTTGCAGCCATGTTACTTATGAGATCTCTTGCAGCTGCTGGAGTTTTGTCAACAAGAGAACCACCACTTGCGGCATCAATGAGGGTTCGCTCCATAGCCAATAACCCCTCATAGAAGTATTGGATCAAGAGTTGGTCAAGGATTTGGTGGTGTGGGTAGGTTGCCACAAGCTTTTTGAACCTATCCCAGTACTCATGGAGTGATTCATTTGGGAATTGACGGATACCACTTATTTCCTTTCGGATGGAAGCGGTACAAGAAGCAGGAAAGAATTTTTCTGGAAAGAGACGCTTCATGTCATTCCATGTAGTTATGGAACCAGGAGGTAGGTAGTAGATCCACGACTTAGCAGTGTCAGCTAGGGAGAAAGGGAATGCTCGGATTTTGATTTGTTCTTCAGAAACCCCTTGAGGCTTCATGGTAGAGCACACTACTTGGAACTCTTTAAGGTGGAGATGTGGATCCTCACAGGCTAGCCCGTGAAAATGAGGAAGAAGATGAATCAAACCCGAATTGAGTTCTAAGTTAGCCTCTATGTTTGGATATTGAATACCAAGAGGTTGGTAATTCATATCAGGGGAAGAAAGTTCTTTTAGGGTCTGTTCCCTAGGATTGGCCATTTCAATTTCAATTGGTTGGATGAGGACTGGTTCTTGAATTATTTGAGTATCTCTTATGTTCCTCCTAAGTTGGCGAAGTGTTCGCTCAATTTCAGGGTCAAACAAATCCGAGGGATTGTTTTAAAGGCTACAAGGCATTCAGAGAGATTTTGGAATAAAGAGGAATATGGGTTTTTCTTTGTATTTTTTTCCGTTTATGATTTTTAAGAGGAAGACGGGTTTTTCTTTGTGTTTTTTTTTGTCAATTTTTTTTTAAAAAAATTTGTTTTTTTTTTGGTTTTTTTTACAAAAACCAGAAACTAATGAATTCTTAAAGCACCATCCCCGGCAACGGCGCCATTTGAAATGCACGGCCGATTGTCTCCTATTGACCGGTCAAAGTTCCGGTGCTCTGCTAATGTGTATAGCAGCACTCGGGTCGAATCCTCGGCGATGGTACTTTGAAATAGTCATTTGTTTTTAGTTAATTGTATTCTGATTGGGGGTTTTGTTTGTAGAGCTTATGAAATAATTTATGGATTATTTTTGATTCAACAAATTGATAAATATTTGGGTGAGTTCATTATTAGGGAGTTAAGCTTGTGATATCCTTGAGCTTTTCTTTATATTGAATTTAAATTAACACCCACTTCACAAGTTGACATCGATTAGAATTCCTAAGTGTTAAAGCTTTAATCCAAGACTTAACTTAATTAGGATTTTAATCTCAATCAATACATGTTTATGGTAGTGTATTTGTAGTTCCAATAATCCATGTAAACCACATGCTAAACAAAATATGTCATTAATCCATGACAAATTAAGTCCAACATACAAAATGTTAAATTCACGAATACTCATCGAGAAAATACTCTCAATCACTTAACATACCTAAATTATAACTCACCCAAATGAGATATTTACTCAGCCATTTGGGTGTTTAATATTCTGGTTATAATAATTATGATGATAAATTAAGAATTGAAGAAAAAGAAAGGGATTAGAAAAGAGTGGTAGGTCCACACACACACACGGACGATGATGATAACTAAAAACGGATTTTCGATTGAATGAGGAAGAAAAATAAGGGAAGGGGATTCAACTGAATTTAAACTATTTAGATAACATAAATATTAAACCACATAAGGTGGATGAGAATAGGAGATATTGAAGAAGAAACTTGCATTAAAACAGAATTACAAAAGAAATGACTTACAAAATTACAAAAAATGAAGAACATGAAAGTATGTGAAAACAAAGAGAAGAGGAAAGGTCTCTCAAGTGAAAACTTGAGTATGGAAAATCATCCCAATCCTTTGTCAAGTCTTTGTTCGTGCCAATATGATCTCCTTTCTTCTGAAATGCCAACCTCTCTTAAGGAGAGAAGGGGAGAGTATTTATAGCTCAAGGAGTGGACTGTTTACATTCCAGCAATACCCCTCCACTTGGCGTGCAGATATGGACATCATGACAGCCGAATCTAGAGAAATCTCCTTCTTCCAAGTTGTGGATAATAAAGCTGGCCGACGACTTTCAAAATTTGGAGTCATTTGGAATTAAGGATCAAAGGTTATGGCCTTTTTATTAAACAAAGTGAAACTGTCCATTTCAATCCAGTCTTTCTAAAGTCCAGAATGTGAAAGGGTTTTTGAATATGAAGATTCCTTCAAATACGAATGGATTATTCAACAATGTCGGCCACCTATATCTCCTATTTCACACCGAAAAATATCAGCTCGATTTGATGCATACATCATGAGATATGTCGTGAATACTATACTGATTTTAATTATATTCCAGAATGGTGGACTGGACTTCAAAGCTTCATTTGGGATCCTTGTACTTGGATTTGGGCCTTGAAATTTTTATACAAGATGAAATATAGTGGCCTCAGAAATATTGTGGAGAGTTAATGTTTTTGGACGTCTGGAGTGAGCCCAGTAAATCAATCTTCAAGGATGGTCCAGTTTGTTCATAGATTCTTTGGTCTTGTTTGTGAGGACCATATGTCCCTTCAAATAGCAGAATTGGATCATGGTACCTTCTAATGAAATGTTGTATATTGAAAATAGAATCCTAAATAACAAGAACCACACAATTTGGATAATTATAGTGATAGTTATTATTAAAACATTAAACTGACTCAATTGGACTACTTCTAAAAATGCTCAAAAATTATACTTAATATTAAAACATTAATATTTCACACAAATTATGCACAATTCATATAAAATAAGTAAAGGGGGAATATAATAAGTCATGAAAATATTAATCACATACATGGTAGACCCTTAAAGCATCGCCCACCATCTGCTGCTCGGCCAGCTCCTCTGCCTCGTTCGCCTGCTCCCTGTGGACCACAACGGTCGAACCTCTACCTCTGCCTGGGTGGTCCCTCAACCCTCTGATGCTCCTCTGCATGGCGGGTTAGACAGTCCCGATCCATGTGGCCCTACTCGCCGTATGCATAGCGCTGTCTGCCTCTAGGGTGACTGGCTCGGATGTGTGTGCCTCACACCTCTGAACCACTGTCCTGAGGTCATCCACCTAATGTTCTGGTCCTCTTGGACCCCTGTGACATCCGTATACTGCCAGCTATATTAGACTCCTCTACGTGCCACCCTGCGGTAGGTCTCACTGCTGGTGTAGGCTCAGCAAGAAAGCTCTCTACAAGAAGGGCTCGCTCCAGTACTCTTACCTGCATCGGAATACTGAGGGAGATCATCGATGCCCTAATCTCATGCCTCAGTCCCTGCTCGAAGGTCCGGGCCCGGAATAATGGGTCTCGTACCATATCCGTGGAGTAGCGTGAGAGGTCGGTAAATCTTGCTGAGTACTGGGCTACTGTCATGCTACCCTACCGCGGCTGTAGTAGCTCCTGAATGTGCACCGCACGGAGGGTGGCTTGAATGAACTCCGAGCAGAAGAGGCTCTCAAAGTGTTTTCAAAGAAGAGATTCCTTGATGTGCACCTGGAGCATCAGGCTCCACCATCTACCTACTGCCACGTGCAGGAGACTCGCTGCAAAGATCACCATGAGGTTAGTTAGTGTCCCTACTAATCTGAAGACTCAAACAACAGCCTCCAGCCAATCCTCGGCTGCCTGAGGGTCTGTCTCCTTGCGGAACCTGGGCGGTCTATGATGCTGAAATTTGTGCAGTTCACTCATGTGACATGAACTCTCAGCTATTGGGGCTGGTGGCATCGATGGCTTAGCGGGTAGAGGTACCGCCAGTTCCTCTGCTATAAAAGGGCCCTGCACCGAGGCCTCGTCACTCAGTGGGCTGCCGTCTCACACAAAGCTCGGAACCCTAGCTGGTTGTCGTCGTGGGGCCATCTTGAAAAGAAACAGGTGCACCACGGTCAATACAGTATACCTGGTGAGTTGACACAAATTAATCACAAAGAAAACTTTTGAAACACACATGAAATCAATGTTTTCGTGCACTGAGTCTAAAATCAGAAGTCACGGTCCTGGTGTATGGATACGTCGGCCGCCGCACCAACACTGGACTCCCTAGACTGATAACCACACTCAATACCTTAAACACTATTGCTTCACACAAAATAAATTATCAGTGTCCTAAGTTCTGCGGTAGAACCGAATCCTCTGATACCAATATTTCACGACCCGTCCTTGGGGCCCGTGTCGTGACTACCCCATGCCCGCCTTCCATAGGCCAGGGGCTGGAAACTAGCACCAAAGGCGTAAATATTGATAAAAGGGAAGGCATTGCCTTCATAAAGTAAACAAACACCACAAAGTATGCAAGCTGAAGTAAACACTAAGTAAATTAAGTACAAGAGTAAGTTCTGGAAAGTAAATGGTCCAGAATACAAACCCAACTGAAAGTAAAGTACAATTGAAAGAAAGTACAGCAGCAGAAAAGTAAATTAGCAACACCGAGCCGTCCACTGGAATTCCCACCTGAAGGGTGGGTACATATAGTCTCCTCATCTCCTCGAGTCCGGCTGTCCACACCGTGTACATCCCATCCAGTGATCCTCCTCCAGGTACCATCTAGCTCCACGAGCCTCCACCTCGATTAACGTTGTCCTTCGTCTGCATCCAACACAACGTAGTGCAGGTATAACCTGTGTAGGGGTGAGTATACGATACTCAGTAGGGACCCCGAGACCCCCGAAGGTCTCCCAGAATCCACGAAATATAAAACAAAAAGGAAAGATACAAACATGAAGTATCAAACAACTCTACTTAGGTATATGCCCATACATATAACTAAGTCAACAATTCCTGCTCGGCTCCAGAACACGAGCGCAAGTACAACCAAGTCCACATAGGAAAGCACAGCCCAATCCACACAGGAAAGTACAACCCAATCCACCCAGGATAGCAAGTCAATGATATCTAAGATAATGATTGAAAGTCAAGACTCAGCTCACATAGGTATAGTAATCATGAAGATGGATGGATATGATTAGATGTATCCTCTGAATCATCTCCCCTGCTGAACCCACGTAGGATCGAAGTACAAAAGTTGTCACTGTCGAACCCACATAGGATCCATGTACAGTAACCATCGCTGCCGAACCCACGTAGGATCCAAGTACAGTCGTCATCACTTCTGAACCCAAAAAGGATCCAAGTATAGACATCCTCGCTGCCGAACCCACATAGGATCCAAGTACAGTCGTCATCGTCGTCGCAGTCGCAGCCAGCTCTAGGGTTCCCGCACACAGCATGCTCAATTCCGGGAGGGTCCGCTCCACGAGCCAAGGGGGTGATAGATCAACTATCACGAATTCCATATTTGATTTATCAAAATGTCTTCTCTCATCAATTGGAAATCAACTCAATAACGGCGCGTCAATCGGACACCCGGTCTGAGAGTTATTGGCTTTTTCGTCCTAGGGGCCCTGTTGGTTTTTAAGATAAAACCAACCTGACCGTACTCCAACTGCATCCAAACCTCGAGAGGAATAATCAAAAAGAACTATCTTACTAAGAGGAATCCAACAAAGTCAACGGCACGTCAATCGGACGTCCGGAGCTTGAGTTATAAGCGTTTCCGCTCCGAGGGCTCTGTTGGTTTCATGTTCGAACCAACCCGATAGTACCCAAAGTTCTCCGAAACCTTGAGTGTAATATACTAAAACGACCCTATCGATCCAAGGATAACTACGAAAATAACGGTGCATCAATCGGAGGTCTGTAGCCCATGTTATGTGCATTTGAATGGATCTGTCCGAAATTAGGGGGTTTGGGCCTGGTCCAACCCGGCCCAATACCCCATGGGTTGGCCCGAACCGGGTCGACCCGACCCGGGTCTGGGTCTGGCCCGATTGGGTGCGGCCCGGCCCGGTGCGGGCAGCCCAGCACAGCGGACCGGCTCAGAAGCCGGCCACGGGGTGCGAAGGGGGGGGGCTTTGTTTTGAAATGGATGCCCCCATCTGGTGGGGTCCACCCTAGGCAGCTGGCCGGGGGTTTCAAGCCCTCGGTATTTGCAGAAACGGCTGGCCATAATTGCTGGCCGGTGTGGCTTCCACGGGACACGCCGGTCCTGCCTCCTGGTGTGCCGGTGGCTGGTCAAGCTCGGCCGCCTTCTCTGAAACCGCCGCGGCCTTAGGCCTTGGCCCACGTCCGACCAGCGCGGCGCGACGGCACCGCGCCCCTCCGCCACATCCCGCTCCTATCCGCGACCTCTTTTGGCCGCACCGGCGCAGCATGACGGCGCCGCGCTCCTCAGCCACAATCCACTCTGGCCGCAGTCCTCCTCGTTCTCGCGTGGTTCAACGGTACCACGTCGCCTCCGTTTCAAGCCACAATGAAGATCAACAAAAAAGGGGAGTAGGACTGACCGTGTTTTTGTGGTCCGACCTCCTCTCGTTATGTCGATAACAAGCGTCCAATCATTTAACAACAAAGTTTGTTAAATAATGCTTTAACGAAGAATTAATCCCTATCTCGACAAAGTTTTCGAACGATAATCATCATGATAAATGGCTTCGCGGGGTGAAGCTCTATATACGGCGATAGAGAACGTCCGAGGAGGAAGCGACGTCTCCCTTCCTTTGGCGTAGAGAGAAGATTGAAAGGCGATGTCGATGGCGAGTTTTCACGTCGGTGCCTCCTCCTTGGTCGTTGAGAAAGAAGATGACAGAAGAAACCGAGTCGCCGAGTCGATGCTCTCTCTAGGGGAAATAGCGTTCCTCGTTGAAGTGGGAACGTTCTTTTCCGGAGAAGATGAAGTTCTTCCAAGGGAAAATAATACTAAATAGCTCTCCCCCCTTTTCTTAACAAAACAAAAGCCAACCAAAATAAAATAAGGCTTCACCTTATTTTATTTACCCATGCAAGCAATTCAAAACTTCAAAAATCAAACTCTTAATTAAATGAATTGAATAGATTTAATCAATTAATTTATTGTGAGAGTTGGCCTGTAATAAAGATGGAGAGAGGGTGAGTTACGAATTAATGGGAGAGGTTGCCAAATTTAAGAGGGGTTAGAGGAATTTGAAGGGGTGGGGTTCATGTGGGCCCCACCTCACAAATATCCTATCTAGAGGAGTTAGGGTCGAGTGGGTCCCACCCCAACTCTCGTACTTAGGATATAAACACTTAGGTTAGAAGTAAAATTTGTTTCACAAATTTTATTTACTTCACATTTAATCCTAAATTTTTAACAACTCCTCCCAAGAAAACGCACCTTCAGAAAAGGTCCTCTTAAGCAAATACTGTTGTTGCGGTTTTATTGGTGCCCTCAGATTTTGATTCCAAGCATCGGTTCAAAAAATAGAAAAACCCACTCGTTCGTTCACTGAACGTACCCAAGCTAAACTTCGGAAAATGTTTCCGGGCACACCGGGCCTCGGAATCAGGTTCCGTTAGAAACTGCGTACTTGTAAAATCCCAAAGAAATTAAGAAAAAAAAATTCTTGAAATTTATGGGTCTTTACAAAGTTTTTGCAGAAATATTATGTGATTGTTAACTATATCTTGAAACAATCACTTTATTGTGATCGTTTTTCATTAGTCATTACATTTCCATTAAATTTCCATATTCTTGTCTGAAATATATGATTATTTATGTTTCTATATAACAATTTTACATATGGTGTTTTCATTGAATTTTATTCAATTAACTGGGAAAAATGTTGATAAATCCATATCACTTACTCAATAAAAATACTTGATAAGGCACATTATTTACAAATTAAATCTATTATTTGATATATGAGGAATTATTTTTACATGCATTCTATAGTTTGGGGATATGTTAATTCAATATCATTGATGCATTATTAGTCTCATGAGATAAATAAATTGGCCAAATCAGATGGATTTTTACCTAGTATATTTTAAACCATCTTGAGAATAGATCTTCATTGTAAAGGTATCATGTGTATTAGACACTTGGCATCCAATAATTAATCATTTTCTTTATTTGGTATTTAGTTATTATTATACAATACATTTTCAATATAAAAATATATGTATTTATTATATTCTCATTTTATTGATAAAATGGAATGTGTGTAAAGTTATTTACCCTTCCATATTTATTATCATCATTGATTCATAATTTCTTCTGCTATACTTAACCCCTGTTGAGAATTTAGGATGAACCTTATTTTTTTAATTTCTAGAGGATATGAATATGATTTCTTGGAATGAGTTTCAAGTATTTAGAGATTTTACATTTTTTATGAAATATTTTTTAGTAATTTCATATAAACATTCATTACATATTATAAAATGATGGTATGATTAAAAAAAGACATATAAATACTATTCAAAATACTAAATATTCTTTATAAGATTCTAATGAGAATAATATATTGAGTATCAGAATAAAACATTCCAATAAAATGTTAAACCAAAATTAAATTATACTTTGTTACAATGATTCATGATTAAAATATGAAAATAAATATAAAATTATTATGATTCATGAAAATATTTTGGAAGAGACATAGAGAAAATAAGTTAGAGTTTAAGAATTTCTCCACAACACATTATTATTGGTAAATTTAACAATGTTAATTAGTATATGTACACATATACATATTTTTAACATAAACTTATAACATTATTATAGTAGAGAAAAAAATGAATTTTTCGATTATAATATCACCTAAATGATGAAATTTCAAGTCTTAATGTAACATCTCATTACCCAATTTTAGGAATATCTCTTATCTCTTTTATTTTCCCCATTAATTTTGTATGTTTTGTGACTCTCAAGGATAGTGATCCATTACTGGAGAAAATGACCAAATGTTTCGATATATTATTGTTTGAATTAATATTATTTGGGTATAAATTTGTTCAATGATTTTTTGCGTTCTCCCTAAGTTCATAGAGCACTAGTGTTGGTTTGGGATTTTGAGTAGAATCTAAACTATTTGGTACATGTTGGGAGATTACATGTCTTGATATGATTAACTATTGTGAAAGTTTTTCATCTTGTGAACATTGTTCACTTCATGTATTTTTTTCGAGTACACTTCAAGATTTGGGTTCAAGGTATGAAAATATTACACATTGTGAGATGTTTACAAATTGTGAAACATTTTCACATCATGTATTGGATCTAGGGAAGATATCATGAACCAATAAATTTCATGAAAGGATAATACTATGTTAATATGTTACACATTTTTTAATGGTAAATTTTTTACTATAGGAGTTGTATTTTGTATTTTTTGGGTTTTATGGATTACACACAATGAAATGTGCTTTCATGCCCTATAATTCTAATGATATGTCCTTTTTAAGGTATTGTATGACTGATTTTAATTCATTCAACTGAATGGATCTTATCTATCAACCAAGGATCTCTCCCAGGTGATTTAAGAGACCTACTATACTTTTATACTACCTCGTTTATCAATTGATATTCATTGTGGTTGTGGTGAATTTTTCTGGATGAGTAATCCTTATGATCAGTCATTTCCCTTGATCACAGTAGCACTCCTGCTCCATGATTTGAAATCAATTGATCTTATAGTGTTGTTACTTTTAGATCCTCCTTATGAAATTCTTCTGGGGGTCAATCGTTTATTGTTTGTGGTGTTTTGGGTGTGTTTCCTTTAAGGTTTTTCATGATCTACCTTTTCAAAAATATGTATTGTTTATGGGGAGTGATTTTAAGGCAAGTGTATCAATATCCAGGCTTTAATTATTGAACTTCTATTTCTTTATGGTTTGTGGATCCAATTTTGGGAGTGAGAGACCTGAGTTTTAGGTAGGAGGTCCAATATCTAGCCTATGTTGGATAAACTATATTTCTCTTCTTTTATAATTTCTTTTAAAAATGAAATTGTGTGATTAATTTGTGTGTATGGAAATAGGTTTTTGAGAAGATATGGTTTTATATTTGTTTTGTAAAAAAGTTATTTTCAAATAATGGTGAAATTGATTTAGGAAATTTATTCAATTTTTTTTGATTAAATGGTTCAAAAATAGAGCACATGTGATGCCTTGGGTACATAGGTGTAAGGTGTATTAATTGGAATATTCCATTCATTGGTGGATTCACTCATGGGTTGTTTCTATGATCTATATTTCCACTAATATAGGGAAGTTATATACATATTGGCGGGGTTAACTTTATGGGGGTGTTCTTGTGAACTCTATATTAGATGTATATATCTAGATACTTGATGTGTGTGATTGCTTTTTTTGTATGAGTTTTTAATCTATCATGGACTATAGTGACCATTTAAGTGATGTTACCTTTGATTTAGATTGTACTATTTTAGCTTGTATTTCCATGGATTTGATAGGATATGTGATGAATTTTTTGGTTTAATTTGATGGAATTTGTGTATATTGAATTCTTTGAAACTGTTTTACTTGGATTGTTCTGGAAATTTATAAAAGGGGAATATTAAAGCATTAACAATATTTTGATATAAAAAACTACTTAATTGTTTATCCTGAAATAATTTATTTAATGTTGAGAATGTTTATATTGGTATAAAAAAATTTTGTGTAACACCAGGGTGGGATCCTACTGAGCATTTTATCTCACACCCTATAAACCCATTTGGTGGTTCATATACCATTCTATGCCTTTTGATGTAAGGAAATATGAGGTTCCATAGCGTGGGTGTGAGGTTTTTGTTAGCTCATTCTAGGATTCTGGTTCAATGATAGTGGGATTTTCCCACACTATCTCATGAAGTTGATGTTTTTTGGTTTTTCATTTTCCTTTGTTCTTGGACTTGTCTTTTGGATATTGTTTATAGACATTTGAGTTGTATCACTTTTGAAATTTCATTTTTTGACATATATACTTTTTTACTCTAAAATTGTTTCTTCCCATCATGTATATATATATATATATATCATATTATCATCTTCATATTGGAAAAAGTTGTTACCTCTTATTCTTCTTGATTTCTAGGTGATAGTATTCAGCCCATGGGTATTGAGAACATGATTTGGGTATATAACGACTCCAGTTGGGTACAAATTAGAGATGGTATCTAGGTCGAGTTTGTGGCATATAAAGATATTTTATAAGAAGAAATTGAGTTAATATCAATTTAATTTGGATGATATTTCAAAATAAAAAAACCATTTTCAATTTAAAAGAATTAAGAAAAACAAAAATAATATTCATACATATTCATTTAATATATGTCCTAAAGAGGGGATGTTGGGTGAAATTGAGAGAACCTAATACTTAATCTAAGATAATACATATTCATGTTAGTAGAGAATATATGATTGCAATCTAGAATTCCCTATTCATCAATGATGTTGGTGATTTGTACAGTGAGATGATCATATACATTGATGATATCTAAGAAGTTAAACTACACACTAGTTTCTATCAGAGAATGATCAAAGTTGGTGATTATAATCTGAATGAAGAACTGGGAATAAGGGAATTAATTGAACAGTGTTAATTGTCTTCTAATCGAGGAAATTAAAGTCTTAGAGAAATTTAATAATAGTGTTTGAGAAGAATATTTGAAGCAGATTCACAAGGAATCATAATGGTCTAATTGGGAGATAGGTAGAAGAATTATAAAGGTGGATTAAAATGGTCAATGTTAGAATAAAGAAACTCATTGGGTGGAAGATAAAGTAATTTCTAAATAACAATAATTTCATTAAATTATATACCATGATTTTTTGAATATTAATTAAACTTGACCTTTTTCTTTTGTTTTTAGAATATAGGTATCAAAAATAAAAAAACTAGAACAAATAGGGATTTCAATGTTGATCCTCTTAAACTACTTGTGATTATTCCCTTAATTATTCCCTTTCATTAGTGATACTAAGAGGTAGAAGTTACTGGTTATATTTATTTAAGTATTCAATGAAGTTGAATTAAAATAGAATAATCTTTTAAATGTAAGGAATCGCTGATTCATCCCCTCCTTCTATTAGAGTTCCCACTTATCTTAGGAACTACAATGTCTTTGTTTATTAAAATAATGAATTTTAACATTTTAAAAGGATATTTTAAATGTAACAGACCAACCTAATTCAACCATAGTAGTCACCCATGCTATCCTGGTACATGGTGAGATATAATAAGGATAACCAAATAGATCTTGAATATAAGAAAACAAGACATACAACCAGAGTACAATGTAGATAAAACAAGGAGATACAACTAAGAAAAATAATAAAAACTATGAAGTATAAAATGTATAGACCAATGAGTATCCATGCGACCAACCATAATCTCCATAATGCAACCAAAACTAAAAACAATGAGATAAATATAATCTATCATGCTATATAATTCCATTCCCATTACTTGTATCATGAAAATAAAGGTCTAATACCACTAAAATTTAGAAGTAGGGTGTAGGAAGCATAACCTAGTAGGAAACCACTACTAAATCTATATTGGTTCTAATATAAAAAATATACAAATTATACTGTTAAAATAAAACACCTTTACAAGTATTTATATAATAAAATATTTAAAAAAAATCTCAAGCCTTCCTTCGGTTTTCCATAAACTTCATATAATGTTTTTCAAAAATAGTAACATTCCAGATATGAAACAAAGTATGTAAAAAAATAAATATTAATGTACATGTGAGAAAACGTCCATGAAATAAACTATCATGCAATAAACAACTAGAAAAAAAAATACTCCTTCTAATCAAGCTCTACATTATGATACAATACATACTAGAAACGCATGAGCATAAAAAAATTATATTCTTGGGTCCAACTATTATCAATTCCTTATATAGTCCATAAATATACAAGAGGTTACCTTCTAGTGGTGTCAGACACACTAAGGCTGCCCACTTCTCTTCCTTGATTCACCCATGGTTCCTGCTATGAAATTTTTTCCAATTTCCATTTTAAAAACCATGGTCAATGTTTTATAAAATCATTTCCAATACATGAAAATATTATTTAGGGTTTAAAAATAAAGTTATCTTCAAATCATTAAATTTTTTTTCTAATAAGAAAAAACTTCTCTAAAACATGAACCCATGCCTATTTAAATTTCATCCCATTCAATTCCACATAAAATCTCATGGAAAATTTTACAATAAGAAATTCATGAAATTATAACACTCGAACAAATCCACCTCCCTCAATGACATTGAAAGCATAAATGCCTTTCAAATTGGTGATTATAAACCACAAGAGCTGTTATCGAAATATGAGTCAAGATGAGAAACTAAAAATAATTGATAGAAAATACTATATACTAAAAACCATATACAAATCTATTACACAACAAAAACCCAAGAAGAACCAAAAACAATGATTACCTGAACATAAGTAATCCAATGACAATAATGATCTATCCATGAATGAAACAATCAAGAAAAAAAGGATTCTCCCCTGATCATCTAGGTAGATATCTATGTTGATAGAGGAAGGATGTATATATATTTAAGGAATCATATCACTCATACAGCAGCCTAAAAACCAACACTATGACATTACATAACATGTAATCCATTTTCACATCATGTAATCTGCAGGGTCCATAAATTCCAAAAACCCTTGGAATTTTAATTTAAACCCAATTTTTTATACTTACATTGTGTGTAACTACTGCACTACTTATAAACCATTCACACCATGTACCAAGTTCATGGATTCTTTCCATCATGTTATTACATAGAATGTACTTCATGTACATGGCATATAAGTTCCTAAAAAGTAGCATAATGTATAGGATTTACTCCAAAAATTTCCACAAATCTATGACTTCACCACTAACGGTATCCTGCCAATTTCTTGGTCATAAATACTTTCCCAAAAAAATGGAAACCAAAATCTAAGATTAGATAATACTTGATTGAAATGTAATGGGGCATTAAAATCTCTCTGTCATAAAATATTTATGTCCCTAGAATGTGATTAAGATCTTGGATCCAAAAAAGGAGAAGGTCACTACTGCCTCATCAATGAATCCATATCCCACATCTCATAGTGATCCTATATGTACTTCCACAATACCCAGACCTAGTGGATCATCTTGCAATGCCTAACCTTATCCTAGGGATATATAATATGAAGTAGCTACTAAGTTATAGTGGTATTGTGGTCAAGATCTACATCATATAACATTATCATGTGTGAAGGATGTGGTATATACATACTAAAAAGGGAAACATGAAACACATCCTGGATAGAAGAAAAACCATAGGGAAATTCCAATTGGTAGGCCACCCACCCCAGTCTCTCAAGGATCTCAAAAGGGGACCACAAGCCTCAATGCCAACATACCTTGATTACCCAACTGACGATGTACAAACTGATGTGAAACTTTTAAAAAGACCTTATCACCAAACACAAACTCTATTGACTGATAATGATGGTCCACATAATATTTTTGATGACACTGTGTCATAATTAAATGACTCTGGATAAACTACACCACCTCTATTTTCTCCTAAATGAAACTCATCACAACCAACTAATTCTCCCCCAACTCTCCATAGTACAAGGGAGATCAACATGGTCATCTATACAAGGCCTCAAAGGGAACCATCCAAATCGATTCCTGATAACTATTTTTATAGGAAAACATTACCATATCCCAATTATTATTGAAAGATCCATTTAAATTGATAACACAAGCCCGAATCATATTCTCATGTACCTGGATAACCCTCCTTGTATGTCCGTCCATCATCGGATGATAATCCATGCTCAATTTCAACTGGTAACCCATTACCTCTAGGAAGCCTTTACAAAATCTGGATGTGATAATAGAGTCCCTATTTGGAAGATCATAGTGGTATCTCTATGAAGTATCACTTTCTCCTGAACATATAAGTCCCTTTAATGCTTCACTTTGGTCATTTCCTTTATTTGTAAGAAATGCACTGATTTAGTGAGTTTATCAATTATCACCCAAATATCATCCTTCAAACAAGGTTTTCATGGTAGTCCAATGATGAAATATATGAAACTTTCATCCTAGTTTCATACTAAAATGAGTAAAGGTTGTAACAAACCCACAGATCTTTGGTGTTCAACCTAAACTCTCTGATAAGTGAGACACCATGATACAAAATCTACAATTTTCCACCACATCCCTAACCACCATTGATAAAAACTCAAATTTTTCTACATATTTGTATCCCCATGGTGTACGGACCAAAATGATCTGACTCCAACTCCAAATAGCTCATATCTTAATGAATAAGGAACAACCAAGCTGCTACTAAAACACAAAGCTCTACTTTTAGACTAGGACAACTAGCCTGAGGTCTACCAACCATTTATGATTTATCCTAAACATGAGCTCTTAGTGTTTTTTATATTCTCATGTCTAACACTTTCATAAAATGATGTGTTAACCGTTATCAATTTCCTGAACATCTATCCACCAACCTCCTTCACTCCAAAGACCATCTTAGTAAAAAAACCTCATTAGGGACCATTCTTGAATTGATTCCTTTAATTCATGGATCACTACTCTTATTCTCAGTGTATCAACAACCATATTTACTTTCTTGGGGGTATATAAAATAATAAAATAAATTGAATAAATATACTCTTCCCAGAATCACTATCATAAGTTCATATTTGTAGGAGTGAAAATATACTTTAGGCTTTTGTGGCCAAAATACACTACAAACCGCTCCCTAAAAAGATTGTGATGCCACATCTTGAGTGCCTTGATAACAACTTCTAACTTAATATCACATGTAGGGTGTAACTAGAAAGAGATATAAGACAAAAGATTTTCCTCTTAAATCCCAACACATACAATACTCATATATAAGTCATCATAAAAACATCGTAACAAGAACTTAGTTTTGGAAGCATAAACCATGACATTGAAGTCATCCTCACTTTTATCTACTAAAAATATCTCTAACATTTTTCATCTCAATAAAAATTTATTCTTTTATAGGTCAAAGATTTTATCAGGGATGTATGCTTGGAGTAGTCCCAAACAGAGCCCCTATAATAACTAGGGAATCCCAAGAAGATTCTAATGTCAAACATGATTATTCGATGTTCCAAGGACATAACATACTGAAACTTTTAAAGACCAACTAAGACACCCCTCTCAAATATCACATGCCCCAGAAAAATCATCTCTCTAATCCAAAAACATATTTGGAAATATTACTATATAAATGATTTTCTTTCAAGGATCGATGATTAATATCTAGATGTCCCACATGTCTCTTATATAACTTAGTGTAAACCAGTATATCATCAATGAACACAATAAAAACAATTCTAAGAACCAAGTAATTATCTATATAATCAATTCTATACATACTCTATGAGAATTGGTGAGTTAGAAAGGCATAACCATAAACTTTAAATGCCCTTACAAACTCTACAATGTTTTATTTAGTATGTCCTCCTCTTTCACCCTCAAAAAATTGTACCCAAACCATAGATCAATCCTTGAAAACTAGTGAGATCCTATAATCTGATAAAATGGATCATCAATTCTAGGTAAAGTGTACACTTTCTTAATAGTCACCCATTTCAACGTTCGATAATCAATACAAACCCCTGAGACTTCTATCTGGATTCTTATTAATAAGTACTAGAGAATCCCATTGTGACATGATAGGACACATATATCCCTTCACATTCAGCTTCCTCAAATAGAATTTAACTTCAACCGACTCAGTAGGTGCCATTCTATAGGATGGAAAATTAATGGGAATTGTTCTAGGGGTAGGTCAAAAGTAAACCAAACCTCTCTCTATAGAATTATACCATGGAAATCATCAAAAAAGACCTCATTTTATTGAACAAAATAGTAGGTAGTAGGACACCAAATAAAGAGTCAACTAAATAAATAAATATTTCTAACTATTAGCATGTGATTATATAGGAATAAAGAAAAACATACCCTAGCCTTCCCGATCTAGAGTCCCACTCACCCAAGAACATATGATGGACCCCATCAATAGAAAAAAATTTCACCTATCATTAATAATATTCTATCTATTCCTTAACACTGATCATCTAATACACTCTGTTAATCAAATAAAATATTTCAAGATCAATCATTAATAAATCCAAAACCACATCATGATCAACAATTTAACCTAAAATATTGGGTACATGAAACCTTTTTCAGACCTATCTCCCAAAAGTGTGGAAAGATCCAAATGAAAACCCAACATGTCTACCAAATCTAAAGATATGAATGAATTTGTAGTGTCTGTATAAAAAAATTATAACACCACATGAGAAGAAATAAACATCGAACCTCTAATAGTATATTTCCCTATTTTATATTCCTTTGGACTGCACTCTACTACAAAAATAATCCCAAACATTGCAACCTAGATGTCCCCCATTCCTTGAGAATGATACCCACCACCCTTGGGAGAATCAACATGAACTTTTGATCCATTGATGAATGTGGATCTCAACATAGTACCATGGGACATCTTGGCACAAAAATGATTTAGATAACCTTGTTTCCCATAATGATAAAAATTCCTAGGAGACCCTACACAATGAGGACTAGTATGACCATGCCTCCCACAATAGTAGAAGGTAAATTGTTTATTCCAAGAATAATCCCATTAAAATGGCTCTATATGAAACTGAACACTCTTTCACTTCCTTTCCTAACCAGATGAAGTACCCTAGCTAATAGTTTCACCAACTGATGTTTTTCCAAAATATTCCTCCCATTTATGTGTTTCTCAGCTAATGAAACTTAATCCACTACCTCAAAAAATGTTACAAGTCAAAAAATATCTATCATTTATTGTATATTGGCTCATATCCTCATCTCAAACCTATTTCCCGTTAGGTAATGAATAATTAGAAGATCTAGTTCCAGATGAACCAAGTCACCATAATGGATGGATTACTCCATAATGGTATGCTCCTTTTGATCCAATTTTAGAAAATCTTAGGGTATTTTCGACAATTAATGTATTTGGATTAAACTATTGATTATATATATTCTTGAAAGAATCCCATGTAAAATTTTGATGAAACGTATCTTTCACTATAGAGTCTCGTTGTCTTCTTCCTACCCCTTGAGCATACACATGGAAATGACCACTTGAGAATCTTCTGATGTATTCAAAAATTTGATGATCATATAAATATGTTTAAGGAACAATTCTGAATCTTGGGTCCCTTTTCCACCTTGAAATATTGGTGTATGCTTCTTGGTAAATTCTAATCCATTATCCACTACTCATATCGGGTTCATGGTGTTCACTTAACCTATTGTATGAATGGTACATGTAGATGCTTCAACCAAATAAGGTTCTTATAATGACCCATACTTTTTATACATGGTTATTACTTCTTAATTGAAGCATAATGATTACAACATATAACAAAACCATTATAGGACTATATAGGTATAGTGTCTTTAGAAACTGGGAAACATAAACCACTGGTTCATAAATCATCTACATTTTCTCCTGTTTATTTCATCATATCTAGAGTCCCTTTTCACATATCCTACTTAATACCCTTCTTCCTGGCCTGGGGAAAAGAAAACATACAAAAGGGTGAGCTCAAATGCTCAGTAAGGGTAAACAAAAGAAATATCAATCATATCATATTCATAAGAACATAATATTTTGAAAATCTTAACCTGCAAAAGAGATTATAATATCATAACATGGGATAAATCATAGTAGTGAAATGTAATCCCAATAATCATAACTTAAAAAATGAAACATTTTGGAATACACACATAATCATATAAAATCATTTCATATTAGTCAAGGCTCATTTCCAAGACCATCATAGCGGACAAAGTCCATTACTGAACCGAGTTAACTCCTCGTTTCAGTCCTGTATCACTAAACCGGATTAACTTGTCGTTACATCCATTTCTATCTCATGAGATATAAATCTTTACCCAATTCATTGGAAGTAGATATAGGTCTCACCGATCTCATAATGAAATCATTCTTATGTGTGCCATAAAATCATAAATCATAGCATAACCCATGTAAAAAAAATGGGATTGTGAAACATCATGACATTATAACATAATCTATATAAGATTAAAGGACATCATAAAATTAATTCCATCATAACATAATCAAATCAATGTAAAAATAGATATATAAATAGAACCCTATATTATCTTATATGGAAAATAATTTTGATAAAACACTTGAACTCCATTCTTGAGGAAAATATCCTTTCTACTTCAAAAACATTTTTACTTTCTTAACATGTCATACAATTTTAAACCAAAAGAAGTTGATTAAAAATAAACATGATAACTTGTACAGGATGCTTTATGGAAATAATGTTCTAAAAATCCATTCATGCCACATAAGTTAAAAAAACATTCTTCTCGTACTTTGGCCAGAAAAGTCAAAAAAGTATCTCGTACTAAAAACGACAAAAGATTCCTTTCATATGTTTTAATAAAAACTCACCAATGTGTAAAATATGATTTAAAAAATTGTAGGAGGATAGAAAGAATATTAAATATTTTGGAAACATGTATGTTCATGATAAATATGCCCTAGAATATTTAGAAGTATAAACAATCTCGGATAAAAATGAGACTATGTGATTTTCCCTTACCTTAGGTCCGATTTTCTTCGTACGTATCCGAACCTCCTGTATAATGATTTAAATAATTTCATTGACTTATTACAGAATCATATTCATTGTTATGATATCATATATCATCATATTCTTATCTTCTTATTAGTAATATTTCTTTGCTACTTGTTATTCGGGTGTTCATTGCTTTATGTTCTTATGCATGTTTTGTAGAATAAATTCTTATTATCCTTTTTAGGTTATAGATAACTCATTTCCAGAATGGTATTAGTGTAATATATATCATATTTATTCATTAAATTCATTTATATAATCATTATTCAATGAAGATCATGTAGAACGAGTCACATCACATCGTGGAGACGGTAGGCCGTACGTACGCACGAGCAATGATATCATTCCCCTGATCGTGGAATTGTATTTAAGTGTATGTATACTATTTAATAATCAATATCACTTTAAAATAATCATATATAGTTATTATTTAAAACATTATACTGATCCAAGTAAGGTGGTGGTGGAAAACAGATTACACCACGGCGTTGAGACGGTATTCCGTACGTACGCACACGCGGTGATTTCATTTTCCAAAGGATGGATAGAAGCTGAAATAGGTTTTTTTAATATTTATAATAACATATCAGTATATGAGTTATACCAATGTTATTAATTCATAATTAAACAACTACATAAGATGAAGTAGAAGAATAAATAAATTTGAAAGAATCGGTAATGAATATTACCTCTTCTTCGACACGCCTCTTTGAAACATCCTTTTAGCGCACTAAAATTGGTATTTGAAGAATCCCAGGACCTATATTATGTTTCTAGGGGAGTTTATAATGGAAATGGGAAGGGTTTGGATGATCTTGATGGCTCAAAATTGTGTAAATAGAAGAGGGAGGAGGTGCCCTTTTATAAGGGAGGAGAGGGGCACCATAAGAAAAACATAAAATATTAATTTATAATAAAGTCATATTCGGTATATAATAGCTCCAAATTGATTTATTTAATGGATAATGTGGTTATGGGTTGAAATCATCTCAACCAATAGGTTTTAGACATGTCTAGGTTACTATTTTAACCATATCATTTAGATTTAACTCTAAGTTAAATAATTCAACTTTTACCGTGTCTTCTTGTTTTCTTACACTATATGGTTAATAAACATACTATAACAAGCTAAAAGAACCCCAAGTTGTTCATTATTAATGTATATGACCTTATATAAGTCATTTGGATGAACCTTAGATTTTTAGGAATAGAATAACAATTAATAATATAATATTTATTTTAAAAAAACTATTTTATGTCAATTTTGACACTATTTGGTAATTGATTTTTGTGAAACTCATAACAGCATGATTAGTTAGAACCAAGTTAATTACATAAATACTAACATGAAATAATAATCTATAAAATTATTTTAATTCATAAAAAGTGTAAAATTAAATTTATTTGGGTATTTATAATATGAATTATGTTAATATTTCATTAATAAGGTAATTACCGTATCATCATTGTGTCATAAATAAATTAACTTATTTAATGTCTAAAAATTATAAATAAATACTATTATGTATGAAATCTTTTTATATCTCTAATGAATATTTATAGTTGAATTTATCTTATGTATTATCCTATATTAAAAATGTTTTAGTTATTAAACTTTGATTTTAACTTTTTAAAATCTTCTTTAAATAAAATAATAATAAATGTCCTAATCTAATACAAGTGGACCTAAAGGGTAATATTTTATCCCTAAGGATGTTTTTGGTCGAATTACACTTATCCAATAGAATTATGACATGTGTTAAGGTAATAATAATATCATTTTTACCCTTAATTACTCTATTTACTTTTAACCGTGGTAAATAAAAGTAAAAATCTACTATTCACAAAAAAATATTTTTATCTTATTGAACCACATTTTACACCTTGATATTAATTGTGTCTCTCAGATTTTAGAAATTCAACACACATAAGCGGTGAAATTAAGTTTTATGTACAATTACAAATGCTTCTAGGAGGTGGTTAAAAGACGGTCAAAAAGTTCAATAAAATTTTATATATCTGTATTATTATAAAATGAATCCAATGAATTATGTTGAACTTATATAGGTATTATTTATCTATATAAATTTAAATAAAAATTCGGTTTTAAACTATAACTCAGTGTTTTTCACTATTCATCAAAAATTGAAAGTTTTCAGAAAAATACCAAAAATTCACCATAGGCTAATTTTGATATTACAAATCCAAAAATGAATTCCATTTTGAATGATAAAATTTATAGAATTTTAAAAAGTGGGTATTACTATTCATAACAACTAGTTTTAATAATTTTTTAATAACATATCATTGTTTAGTGAAACTCGGTATTGCGTACAATGCAAGCTATCATGGAAGGTTGCTCTTGCGTGCAATGCAATCCAAGAAAGTGTTGTGTGTAGTGACAGATTCCTTTGGTGTTACGTATAACATAATACATAAAAACAAAATATTTCTCATAAAATCTCGGGTGTTACATTCTACCCCCCGTAAAATGAATTTTTCCCTCGAAATTCATCACTTTGTAACAAACAGATGAGGATACCTCTCTCTCATCATATCCCCAAGTTCCCATGTAGCTTCTTCTAATTGGTGGTTCCTCCATAAAACTTTCACCAAGCGGGTGGTCTTGTTCCGTAAGACTTTTTCGCTACGATCTAGAATCTCTATCGGCTGTTCTTCATAAGAAAGATCTTGCTCCAGCGGTAAAACTTCTGAGCTTAGTACATGTGATGGATCAGGTGTGTACTTTCTCAGGAGAGATACATGGAACACATCATGAACTTGAGAGTGATTCAGTGGAAGTGCCAATCGAAAAGCTACCTTCCCAACATGATCTAGTATTTCAAAAGGACCAATATACCTAGGGCTCAGCTTTCCCTTCTTTCCAAATCTCATTACTCTCTTCCAAGGTGATATTCGTAAGAACACTTTATCACCCAATTCAAACTCTAGGTATTTCCTTCAGTTTTTAGTATAAAGTTTTTGTCAACTCTAAGCTAGCCTTATGTGTTGTTGAATAGATCTGACCTTTTCTACCATATCATCAACAAGATCAGGTCCTAATAGCTTTCTTTCCCCAACATCATCCCAGCAAGTTGGAGTCCTGCATTTCTTTCCATATAGAGCTTCACAAGGAGCCATATGAATACCGGAGTGAAATATATTATTATAAGAAGATTCCACCAAAGGTAGGTGTTGATCCCAGCAATCTTTGAAATCCATAGAGAAAGCTCTCAACATGTCTTCTAGAGTTTTAATTTTCCTCTCAGACTGACAGTCTGTCTGAGGATGATAAGCAGTGCTGAAACTCAACTCTTTATCTAGAGTATGCTGAAGAATTAACCAAAACTTCGAGGTAAACCTAAGATCCTGATCAGATATAATGTAAAGTGGTACTCTATGCAATCTTACCACTTCCTTTACATATATTCTGGAAAGCTGATCAAGAGAGAAATCCTCTCTAATAGCAATGAAGTGTGCTGAATTCGTAAGACGATCAACTATGACCTAGATAGAATTATTGCCTTTGGATGTTTTAGGAAGTCCAGTGACAAAGTCCCTAGTGATGTTTTCCCATTTCCATTCAGGTATGGGTAATGGTTGTAACATCCCCTTAGACTTCTGTCTCTCAGCTTTAACTTGCTGACGAACCAAGCATCGAGAGACATATTCAGCAACATATATTTTCATGCAATCCCACTAGAAGTACTCTTTCAGGTCCCTATACATATTCGTGCTTCGAGGGTGAATAGAGAATGAAGAAATATGATCCTCATCCAGAAGATACTTCTTTAATTCTGGGATGGGAGGAACACAAACTTGATTCCTAAACCTTATTTTCCCATCACAATCAAGGTTGAATTCAGGAACATTTCTCACCTTATTTTGTAACTCTATATCTTTTTTTATGCCTCTTTAATCATCACATGTATAGATGGTTGAACATTCATTTGAGAAAGATAAGACTTTTCCCCTTCCATTATAATTCCAATATCCATCCTTTGTAAATCCTTAAATATTGGATCTTTTGTGATCCCCATCATGGATAAGCTAGCATGGTCTTCTCGACTTAATGCATCTGCCACATTGTTTGCTTTCCCAGGGTGATAATGAATTGAGCAGTCGCAATCCTTAATCAGCTCCAACCATCTTATTTGGCACATATTCAGCTCCTTTTGTGTGAAAATATACTTTAAAATTTTATGATCAGTATAAATATCACACCTTTCACCATAAAGATAATGCCTCCAAATCTTTAATTCAAAGATTACTGCATCTAACTCCAAATCATGAGTTGGGTAATTTTGCTCATGGATTTTCAACTGTCATGAGGCATAAGCTATCACCATATCATTTTTCATGAGAACACACCCCAACCCCTTCTTGGATGCATCACTGTAGATCACAAACCTTTCTCCACAACAAGGCAGTGTGAGCATAGGTGCACTGGATAACCATCTTTTTAACTCCTTGAAATTCTCTTCACACTCCTCCATCCAAACAAACTTAACTCCTTTCCGAGTCAATTTGGTGAGTGGGTTAGATAATCTTGAAAAATATTTCACAAAACATCGATAATACCCAGCTAAACAAAGAAAACTTCGAATCTCAGTTACTGTTATTGGTCTCTACCATCTTTCAATAACCCTTGTTTTTGCTGGATCCACAGATATCCCCTATTTTGAGATTATGTTACCCAAAAATGAAACTTTTTAAAGCCAAAATTCACACTTGGTAAATTTGGTGTAAAGATTATCCTTTCTCAGGGTCTTCAATACAATTCTCAAGTGATCTTCATGTTCTTACTTTCTCTTTGAATAAAGAAGAATGTCATCTATAAAGACTACCAAAAACTGATCAAGATAGTCTATAAAGTCTCTATTCATTAGATCCATGAAGATAGCAGGGGAATTAGTAAGGCCAAATGGCATCACTATAAATTCATAGTGTCTATACCTTGTACGAAAAGACGTCTTTGGTATATCCTCCCTTTTGACCCTTAATTGATGATACCCTGAATGAAGATCAATCTTGGAAAAGTATTGAGCTCCACTTAGTTGGTCAAATAATTAATCAATGCGTGGGAGAGGATATTTGTTCTTGATAGTGATCTTGTTAAGTTCTCGATAATCAATGCCGAGTATCATTGATCCATCTTTCTTCTTAACAAATAGAATAGGTGCTCCCCAAGGTGATGCACTGGGGTGTATGAATCCCTTATCAAGATTCTCGTGGAGTTGATTTTTCAATTCCTACAACTCAATTGGGGCCATTCTATAAGGCGTCTTTGAAATAGTTAAAGCACCCGGAACGAGTTCTATTGAAAAATCCACTTCATGATTTGGTGGAAGACCAAAAAATTCCTCTGGAAAGACATTATCAAACCCCCGTAAAATGGGAATATTCTTAATCGTGAGTTTCTCTCCAACCATTTGAGATAAATAACCTTAATTTAGTGGAATAAATACCCATAATATGGAAGAATCTTCCACTATAAGGTTATGTTCATCCTTTCATTGGTAGATGATCATAAATTGATCTGGGATATGAAAAGTGACTTCCCTTCTTTGGAAACTGATATGATCTCCTTATAAGGAAAGTTAATCCATGCCAAGAATCACATCAAATTCCAATATAGGAAGGATCACAAGATTTTCAAGAATCACTTTCCCACAAACTTTAATCGGAGAATAATTGTAAACTTTTGATGTGACTGTTGTGCCATTAGGGGTTGTCACAGCCAACTCAATATCTAACTACTGAGGTAATATAGAGATACCCTTAGAAAATTCTTTAGAAATAAAAGAGTGGTTGGATCCAGAATCAAATAAAACATTTTCTACTTTAGAGTGAATGGTAAGTGTACCTTTCACCACTTCGTTATCTTACTCCACATTGACGATTGAAATTGCATGTGACTTTCCTTTGTCTTTGGCCTTAAGAGTTTGTTGTAATTGATCATCATCAACAACCCTTGGATTAGGGATTTGATTGGAATAATTCCCCTTTTCCTTTCACTTGAAACATTGCATTGTAGGAGGTGAATTCTGTGTATCCCTTTCTCTGTTCGCATCATTAGACATCTTCTTCCAATTATTTCGACATTCAACTGCCCGATGATCTTCTTTTCCACACTTAAAACATTTACTTATCCCTTTAAGACAATTCCATCCATGTTTCTTTCCACACTTTCAGTATAAGGAAAAATCATCTTCTTTTTAGTGTGGTCTTTATATTTTCCTTTGAATTCCATTTTCCTCTTCTTATTAAACCCATATGATTGATGGGTTACTCCAATCTCCATATCAACCTTGAGAGCACATCGAACTATTTCCTCGTAGCTATTGAAGTCCCTTATGGATAATTCCCTTCGAAGACTTGGTTTTAAGCCTCTAAAGAATAGATTGATTTTACTCTCATGTTGGATAATAATTCCAGAAGCATACCTTGCAAGTCTTGTAAAATTTTCTTCATAGGTACCAACAGATTCATCATCCTTTTGCTTCAGTTCAAGAAAATCCTTCTCCATCTTTGTTCGAAGAATACGAGGGAAGTAATTATTGAAAAATAAGTTCTTGAACTCATCCCATTCCATGGACTAAATTTCATCCCTTTGCCTCATATTCTTAATAAGATTCTTCCATTTATCAGCTTCACCTTCCAAATGATATACTCCCATGATCACTTTATCATGTTCAGAACATTGTAGAACTGAAAATATCTTTTCAGTGGTACTGATCCACTATTAAGCCACTAATGGATCAGTACACCCACTGAATGAGGGTGGACGCTGCCTCATGAAGGATTCAACAGAATTTTTCTCCTTCCTTTGCTCATTTGTAATTCCTGCATGATTTATAGCTTGAGAAAGTTCTATGAGCATGGCTACAAGATTTTTCATTCCAGCTCCCATAACGTTTGGTTGCTCAGCGTGACAATCATTTCATTGCCTATCGCATTCCGCATTAACACGGTTCCTTCAGGTTCCATCCGTTGACTAAAACAAAGAAGAATAGTGTGAGAAACACTAAGTATAACAAGAAAAAAACATAATCAGTAATAAAATTTTACACTTTAGGTCTTGTCATAGGTTGTTCATGGACATCTCTAAAACACTAATATTGTGTTCTATGTTTAGACATATCCTTAGAGCTCTTACTAAGGATTTCACATCCTGGTTTCCAAGGATGATTATACCTTTCCTTTGATAGCAACTATAATGACCCATACTTTACATACATGGTTATTACTTCAGAATTGAAGCATACTTATTACAACATATAAAAAACCATGATAGTACCTTATAGGTATAGTGTCTTTAGAAACTGGGAAATATAAACAACTGGTTCATAAATCATCAACATTGTCTCCTGTTTATTTCATTATATCTAGAGTCCCTTTTGGCATATCTTACTTAATACCCTTCATCCTGACCAGGGGAAAAGAAAACATACAAAAGGGTGAGCTCAAATGCTCAGTAAGGGTAAACAAAAGAAATATCAATCATATCATATTCATAAGAACATAACATTTTTAAAATCTTAACCAGCAAAAGAGATCATAAAATCATAACATGCGATAAATCATAGTAGTGAAATGTAATCCCGATAATCATAACTTAAAACATGAAACTTTGTGGCATACACACATAATCATATAAAATCATTTCATATTAGTCAAGGCTCATTTCCAAGACCATCTTAGTGGACAAAGTCCATTAATGAACCGAGTTCACTCATCATTCTAGTCCTGTATCACTGAACCAGATTAACTTGTCATTCTAGACATGTCTATCTCATGAGATATAAATCTTTACCCAATGCATTGGAGGGAGATATAGGTCCCACCCATCTCATAATGAAACCATTCTTATGTGTTCCACAAAATCATAAATCATAGCATAACCCATGTAATAAAAATGGGATTCTTAAACATCATGCCATCATAACAAAATCTATATAGGATAAAAGGACATCATAAAAATAATTCCATCATAATATAATAAAATCAATGTAAAAATATGTATAGAAACAGAACCCTGTATTATCTTAGATGGAAAATAATTTTGATAAAACACTTGAACTCCATTCTTGAAGAAAATATCCTTTATACTTCAAAAACATTTTTCTTTTCTTAACATGTCATACAATTTTAAACTAAAAAAAGTTGATTAAAAATAAACATGAAAACTTGTAAAGGAAGATTCATGGAAATAATGTTCCAAAAATCCATTCATGTCATATAAGTTAAAAAAACATTCTTCTCATACTTTGGCCGGAAAAGTCAAAAAGTACCTCGTACTAAAAACGACAAAAGATTCCCTTCATATCTTTTAACAAAAACTCAAAAATGGGTAAAATTGGATTTAAACAATTGTAGGAGGATAGAAATAATATTAAATATTTATGAAACATGGATGTGGATGATAAATATGCCCCAGATAATTAAGAAGTATAAACAATCTCGGATAAAAATGAGATTGTGAGATTTTCCCTTACCTTAGGTCCAATTTGGTTCGGATGTATCCGAACCTCCTATATAATGGTTTAAATAATGTCATTGAATTATTACAGAATCATATTCATTGTTATGATATCATATATGGTCATATTTTTATCTTCTTATTGGTAATATTTCCTAGCTACTTGTTATTCGGGTGTTCATTGCTATATGTTCTTATGCATGTTTTGTCGAATAAATTCTTATTATTATTTTTATGTTATAGATACCTCATTTATAGAATGGTATTAGGGTAATATATATCATATTTATTCATTAAATTCATTTATATAATCATTATTCAATGTAGATCATGTAGATCAAGTCACATCAAATCATGGAGACGCTAGGTCGTACGTACGCACGAGCGATGATATTGTTCCCATGATCGTGGAATTGTATTGAAGTGTATGTATACTATTTCAGAATCAATATAAATTTACAATAATCATATATAGTTATTCTTTACACCATTATAACCATCCAAGTAAGGTGGTGGTGGAAAATAGATTACACCACAGCGTGGAGACGATATTCCGTACGTACGCAAGCGCGGTGATTTCGTTTTCCGTAGGATGGACAGAAGGTGAAATATGGTTGTTTCATATTTATAATAACATATCAGTATATTAGTGATACTTATGTTATTAATTCATAATTAAAAAACTAAAGAAGAGGAAGTAGAAGAAGAAATAAATTTGAAAGAATCAGTAATGGATATTACCTCTTCTTCGACACGCCTCTTTGAAACCTCCTCTTAGGGCACTAAAATTGGTCTTTGAAGAATACCATGACCTATAGTATGTTTCTAGGTGAGTTAATAAGGGAAATGTTCAGGTTTTTTCCGATATTTAAGGCTCGATATTGTGTAAAGTGAAGAGGGAGGAGGTGCCCTTTTATAAGGGAGGAGAGGGGAACCTTAGGAAAAACTTAAAATATTAATTTATAATAAAGTCCTATTCGGTTTATAATAGCTCAAAATTGATTTACTTAGAAGATAAAGTGTGTATGGTTCTAAATAATCTCAAACAATAGGTTTTAGACAAGTTTTTGTTACTATTTTAACCTTATCATTTAGATTTAACTCTAAGTTAAATAATTTAACTTGTATCGTGTCTTCTTGTTTTCTTACACTATATGGTTAATAAACTTACTATAACAACCCAAAAGAACCCCAAGTGGTTCATTATTAATTTATATATAACCTTATATAAGTAATTTTTCCAAACCTTATATTTTTAGGAATAGAATAACAATTAATAATATAATATTTGTTTTAAAAACTATTTTATGTCAATTTTGACACTATTTTGTAATTGATTTTTTTGAAAATCATAACAACATGATTAGTTCAAAAAAGGTTAATTAAATAAATACTAACATCTCATATTGACCTATATAATTATTTTAATTCATAAAAATTCTCAAATTACATTTATTTGGCTATTTATAATATCAATTATGTTAATATTTCATTAATAAGGTAATTACTACATCATCATTGTGTCATAAATAAATTAACTTATTTAATGTATAAAAATTATAAATAAAATACCATTATGTATGAAATATTTTTATATTTCTAATGAATATTTATAGTCGAATTTATCTTATGTATAACCCTATATTACAAATGTTTTAGTTATTAAACTTTGATTTTAGCCCTTTTAACTCTTCTTTAAATAAAATAATAATAAATGTCCTAATCAAATAGAAGTGGACCTAAAGGGTAATATTTTATCCCTAAGGTTGTTTTTGGTCGAATTACACTTATCAAATAGAATTAGTACATGTGCTAGGGTAATAATAATATCCTTTTTACCCTTAATTACCCTATTTACTTCTAACCGTGGTAAATAAAAGTAAAAATTACTATTCACCAAAAATTATTTTTATCTTATTGAACCAAATTTTACACCTTGATATTAACTTAGTCTCTTGGATTTTATAAATTCAACTCACATAATTGGTAAAATTATGTTTTATGTACAATTAAAATTGCTCCTAGGAGGTGGGTAAAAGACGGTCAAAAAGTTCAATAAACTTTTTATATATCTATATTATTATAAAATGACTCCAATTGATTACACTGAACTTATATAGGTATTATGTGTCTATTTTTACCTAAAATAAATTTAAATAAAATAAATAATTATTTAAATAAAAATTCGGTTTTAAACTATAACTCATTGTTTTTCACTATTCATCAAAAATTGAAAGTTTTCAGAAAAATACCAAAAATTCACCCTAGGCTAATTTTGATATTCTGAATCCAAAAATAAAGTCCATTTTGAAAGATAAAATTTATAAAATTTTAAAAAGTGGGTATTATTATTCTTAACGGCTAGTTTTAATAATATTTTAATAACATATCATTGTTTAGTGAAACTCGGTATTGTGTACAATGCAAGTTATCGAGGAAGTTTTCTCTTGTGTGCAATGCAAGCCAAGACAGTGTTGTGTATAGTGATATATTCCTTTGGTTTTGCGTATAATATAATACATAAGAACAAAATATTCCTCATAAAATCTCGGGCACTACAGTTCTACTGGAGGATCTTCCTATATAACCTTCCTCATGGAATCCCTACTCATATTTAAAAAATATATTCTAATAGGAATTGTATGTTAAACATAAGACAATGAAAAAAATTAATGTGTAAATTTTAAAACCATTGAACCAATTTCGTGATTCCCAAAAAACTCTTCAAATTGATAAGAATTTAGAAAAAATTTATGAATTCTTCCACAATGGGAAACACCTTTTGTATGGAAGAAGTCAATTTAAATAAACAACCCACTTAGTTTATTCATACTTCCTCACATAACAAGTCCCAAAATATAGTATATGGGTCAATTTAAAATAATTTCCAAGAAAATTCATTCAAATTAACCTATATACAAGATCTCAAACATAGTAATGATTCTATAACCAGCCATGGTAACTCCTAATCAATCACAAGAATGAGCTGGATAAGACCCTTTTCTGCACCTACTATCTAAATTATGAAGATCCTTTTCCAATCTATAAAGACACTAAAAAACACAGGAAGTACTGACACACATCATGATGAGTATGAATATGATACCAAATTATTATAGACCAACCTGATATAACAAAACTAATCACACAAACTATCCTATTAAGGTTTGAGGCATAGAAAAGATAACCAAATAAGTTTTTAATATATGAAAAGAAGAAATATGACCATTGTACAAAGGGAAAACAACATGGAGATACAACTAATCTAAATATGCTAAATCATGAAGTATGAAAATTCTAGACCAAAAAGTCACTATGTGACCAATGGTCACCTTCACAAAGAATCCCAAATCAAAAATTGTGACATAATTTGATTATACTATGCTATATAATACCCTTACCATTACCTTTGTCCATTAAAACAAGGTTTACAACTACTTAAAGGTATAGGTTGGGGGTTAGAAAAAAAGGCTATTAAAAACTAATAATAAATATATTACAGTTATAATATCAAAAATGTGAAATTTATTTCATTAAAACAAAAAAATTACATGAATTTTAATTATAAATAAATTGTTAAAAAATTATCATACATTCCTGGAGTTTTTAATAAATTTCATGTCTTGTTTTCTAGAACCAAAAACATGACAGTTATGAAATAAAATAGTTAAATACACTTGAATATAAATATACATATGATTAAATATCCATGAAATAAAATATCATACAATAAAAATCCATAAACAACAGTGCACATTCTAGTCGGGATCTATCCTATGGAACATTATGTACTAGACACTAATGAACCAAAAAAGGCATACAGTTGGATCCCACTAATATTGAGTCCTACCTATAATGTCTTATATTTTCCTTGTTTTATATTTAAATATTATATAAAATTATTATGAGACCAGGCACAGAGATGGCACATCATTCTGAGGCCCAGTGAGACTGGAATGGTGGTTCAAACTTTTTAAGTTAAGTGAGTCGGCACATGTGCGCAGTTGTGGTAGTTTCAGAACGGATGCCCATATTAAAAATATGAGGACACCATTGCATCTGGAACGATGAATTTACCTAAGAATGGGTCTAACCTCGACCAGTGCTGGTCGAGGAAAAAAGTTAATTTTTCTGATGTTTTTAGTCAAATAAAATAAAATAAATTTCCAAGTTTATTTTATTTGTATTTGGAAACATTCGTTGTAGTGCAACGATGGTGCAACAGTTTCAATAATTAATGCCATTCCATAATCACTCTGAAACAGCAATGCTGACTCATTTATACCATAGTGTGACGGAATTATGAAACGTGCTTCCCCTTTTTAATGGGCTAATCAAAGGTTGGTCGTTGATGGAAAATTGAGAGAAAATTCTGGAGAATCCATGGAGCCTTGGAGAAAACACTTGGTGATGAACGAAGAAGAATCAAAGCCCTGAATCAGTATGCCAACAAAGTGGAAGGATCTTGAAGACGATGGTAGCACGACCTCTTCGTCAGTGGTCGATCCTTTTTGAGGTAGGGGTTTGTTATTTAAATTCTTTTCCCTATTTTTGATTTAAACGACGAACGTGGATCTACCACGAACAAGTTCATCTGCGGATTCATGCATTATTGTAGGAGGGTTCTGTTGGGATGTTTTTGGGGATTAATCTATGATTATTGCTTATTGTTTTGATCCTGCTCTGTTTGATCCTACTAACGGGAGAGGATCAACGTCGTGACAAATGATGACGGAGGTTCGTTCCTCAATTTCTTTTCTGAATTTCCTCCCCCTTTCTTATCTCGTTTGTTCTTCACATTCTTTGTGGCGAGATGAACAACAGATCATTGCATGTCCGATTTGAGATGCAATGATCCCAATTTGGATATCTGACATCACGACGACCTAGCAGAGGTGCGACAGTGACAGCGGCATACGAATCAACATGGTTCGGGAATCTTCGTTCTTCAACCGTTCTTCATGCGGGTGGATCAAAACGCATTTTAGGGGCCGACCAGAGGCCCTAAAACAAAATAGACAACCTTAAGACGTTGGGGTGACCTAGATTCTAGAGTTTCATAGTGATAAGATCTTCAGAATAAATATTGAAGCCTCGCGGGAGGCGCACCGTCGAAGGGAAACATTTTTGGAAAATTCCGGAATACACGGCGTGTACTTCTAAAGAACACGTCGTGTGGTACTGGAGGTGGTGGATAGGGTTTTGGGGGTTAGATAGTAATCACACGACATGTGACCATGGTCACACAGTGTGTTGGAATTCCCCTGAATCCCGGCGTGTATTTTGGGAAGTGCCCGGACACGGGATGGACTACACGGCTTCGGAACACGACATGTAGTCTCTATGCAGCATGGTGGAGGTGGCTACACAGGACTCGGCATGTATCCAGGGGATAAACAAACATGGGATGCCGTACATGACCATGTATCCACCACACGGCCAGGCGAGTCCAGTAACGCGGATCACCCCATGTTGCGATTACACGGGTTGGCATACACGGGTTGAGGTCGTGTACGAGCACATGGATAGCATACACGGAGCTGACCCCGGTTACTTGGACACTATGTGTAATCCTTACCACACACCATGTACTGACTTTTTCTACACGACTAGCCTTACGACACGGGCCATTATACATGGGGTCAGAAGACATGGCGTGTGACTTTTCTATAGGCCATGTACTTTTTGGAGAATGTCTTGGTCTTCTTGTCCACCATATCTTGGACATGTTTTTTTTGGGTTAGTGCCCCTTCTTCTTGTTCCCCAGAAGGTTAGGTATTGTTTCCTTTTACAGGAGTATGATCCGTTCAGCAGAAATTTCCTTGATAGAGTCAGGCATCCCTCCGAGAGGCCCAGAGCGAGATCCTCTATCCATTCCTAACCCTAGGTAGAGTCAGGCATCGATGTGACCAATTCTACCGGGCATTGGTCCTCTAACTAGCTGGTGAATTTGGATGAGTCGCGGTATCGACCATGGCCCTAGAAATGATCCCCATCTGTGTATCATGATCTTTCCCACTCAAGAGTGTGTCTCCCATAATGAGTGTATCTATCTATCGTGATCTTTCCCACTCAAGAGTGTGTCTCCCGTAATGAGTGTATCTACCTCTCTTGATGTTTCCCAATGAACAATACTTCTTAGATGGACGCCATTAGAGATACCAGACTCGTGGAGTGTGTTCTCCCGGAATGAGTGCTTCGTGGAATATTCGGACTGAATCACCAGTAGGGGTATGTGGTTGTGTGACTTGTCTCTAGACCACCGGTTTGGGTTTTGAGTATATCTGGATTGTGATATCTTAATATATGTTCAGTAGACATATACCGTGTGGAGCTGACTCTGACTTTATTTTGTGTATTGATTTGTGGTTTTCATGGTCCTCTATTGAGTAGTGTTATACTCACCCCTGCACGGGCTTTTCCTACACATGTCGTGTCTTGTGCAGATGAGTAGCCTTTTGACAGAGTCTAGGGAGGACCATGACATGTCTGATCTTTTTTAGTTCCTCCCAGGCCTAGACATTTCTACGTCTATGAGCCATAGTCCCTGTACCTCTTTGTGTTACAGGTTGGACTTTGTAGTTTTCAGACTCTTGTTTTGGTCACCTTGTATTCTGGCCCAGTTTACTTTCAACACTTTACTTTCCATCATACTCTGTTGGTTGGGTTTAGTTGTATGCATGCATTTTGATCCTTAGTGGTTTTTACATTTCAGAAAATGTGGGTTTGGAGATGTGTGCATGTGTATAGGTTCTTAGGAAATTCCTCCCATGTTAGTAATATGCCCACTCGGTGTTAGTCACCAGCCCCTGGCCTATCGGAGGCAGGCTTGGGGAGTCACAGAGCGGGCCTCATTGGGACGGGTCGTGAAAGAGTGGTATAAGAGATGGTCGGTTCTACCTTAGGACCAAGAGTATGTGAGATTGGTTTGGGAAAACAGTGTTAAGTGTTTTGAGCTCAGCTTTTAGGCTAGAGACTCTAGTGTTGGTGTGGGCAGTCGACATATCCATACACCAGGACTCTGATAACCTGCATTTTAACTCGATACACGAAAACACTATTTGTGGGGAAATAAAACAATGGTACATGCATCATACAAGAATGGGTTTTGTTTTCCATGTCTTTTGAGTTAGCTATCTAGATATACACATGGTACATCCTGTTTTTTTACAGGATACCTCCACGACACATACCCGCTAGCATTCAGTAGTTCGATCAAAAGGATGACTCCCTCAGTGATGAGGATTCGATATATTTACCAGTTCCCTAGGCATTCCCACCTGGTGGTGCACCTTATATGCCACCACCAGTGGAGCAACCTGTGGTACCTGCAGTACCGACCGACGAGGGGTGAAGGTTGAGCGCGCTGCATGAGTTCCAGAGACAGAGACCCCTCAGGTTCCGAGTCGATCCCGACCCTCAGGCAGCTGAGGACTAGCTTGAGGTGGTGACTAGAGTTTTCCTTCTAGTGAGGACACCAGCAGACCAGATGGTGATCCTAGGAGTGAGCCTTCTTCCGAGTTCAGCAGGATGATGGTGGAGTCTGACCATACAGACTCACGATGAGAAGACTCTTTCATGGATGGAATTTGAGTGAATCTTTAGGGAGGAGTTCTCTCCAGTTACATTGAGAGTAGTACGCATCCAAAAGATTCTTCAGCTCCAAAAGGGCAGTATGAAGGTAGTTGACTATTCATCGAGGTTCACCAACCTTGCCAGGTACACGATGGATATGGTCAGGGATCATTACATCAGATATCTTAACTTAGAGTGAGGTCTACGACAGGACATCTAAGCTAGTGCCGTGCCTCTATGAATTTTGACTTATGCTGGAGTGTTCGAGCGGGCCTTGGTGATCAAGAGATTCTTGGCAGAGCAAAGACAGCTGACGACAGCTAGCAGCAGGCAGAGAGGTCCAGACACCCTGGCAGTAGGGATCCGATGTCGGATACAGGGATCAGGACATGAGAGACATCAGAGGAGGACCCAGGACAGGGGATCGACAGTCCAGGGATCTCAGGATGGATCTAGTCATCCTAGGGATAAGTGGTGCTACACGTGCAACGGTAGGTGACATCTTTCTAAAGATTGTCCGACCCATTGAGGTACTGATAGGGAATCAGTGGATGGACAACCGAGGAAGAGGAAGTGAGTGGAGAAGATAGACCCGCCAGGCAGTGGATGTGGACGAGGAGAAGGGAGAGCTACAGGTGGTGGAAGATGCTTCGAATTACTTCCACCACCACCCCCAGGAGGTCTAAACCAAGCTCAGGGAGCTAGGGGATAGGGGCGGGGACAACTGTATGTGGTCGAGGCATACAACCTAGGGGCTCCGAGGATGATACAAGGTATGATCTTTGTCTTCTCTACCTTCGCTGCCATAATTATAGAGACAGGTTCCAGTCATTCATTCATCTCCACATGTCTTGTGTGAAACCTTGAGATTACGGTAGAGCCGTTGACTCGATCTTTATGCTTGGAGACACCTACGGGAGGAGACTCGACAATCACACACCTTTACAAATAGTGTGATATTACCCTTGGAGGCAAGAGTTTTGGTTGGAACCTCTTGGTGGTAGTGTCGAGGCCTTATGACGTCATTCTCATTATGGATTGGTTATATTTGGTCCATACCTATATTGACTATTTTTGGCGAAGAGTGCGGTGTGTCCTCCATGATGGGAAGAGGTTTTCCATTGTTGGAGAAAAAGAGACCCAGGCAGCACAGAATGGGCTCATGCATAGAAGGGTGCAACCGGTCACTCATGCTTTGGCTGGACTTGTCCTCAGAGCAGTAGATGTGATGAGCTCCCAGTTCCCAACAGTAGTGGTACAGTATGAGGACATCTTTCCTGAAGATGTTCCAGGACTACCTCCCCGCCAGGAAATCGATTTCTGCATTGACTTACAACCTGGGACAACACCGATTTCATCATCACCATATCAGATGGCTCTTGTAGATCTTCATGAGCTGAGGGTGCAATTGGAGGATTTGCAGAGCAAGGATTTTGTGAGACCCAGTGTTTCACCCTGGGCAGCCCCAGTCTTGTTTTCCAAGAAGGCAGAATGAAGTCTGAGGTTGTGCGTAGATCACCGATGCCTAAACCTGGTGATGGTGAAGAACAAGTATCCATTGCCAATAATTGACGACCTCTTCGATCTGTTAAGAGGGGAACAATGGTTCTCGAAGGCTGAACTTCGATTAGGTTATCACCAGTTACGAGTACGGGACAATGATATAACAAAGACGAATTTCAGATGCCGCTACGGTCACTATGAGTACTTGGTGATTCCTTTAGGTGTGACAAACTCCCCCACAGTGTTCATGGGACTGATGAACTAGATCTTCTAGCTGTATTTGGACCGATTTTTAGTGATCTTCATCGATGGAATCCTTGTGTACTTAGCATTAGAGGAGGAGAACACAAGACACCTGAAGATGGTTCTAGATGTACTCTGAGAGCACCAAATTTATGGGAAACTCTCGAAGTGACAATTCTAGATTTAGGAGGTCTACTTTCTAGGACATGTCATCTTAGTAGATGGAGTATCTATGGAACCAACCAAGGTGGAGACAGTGTTAGCATGGGAGCCACCTCGGAGCATGACAGAGGTGCGAAGCTTCCTTGGGTTAGCAGAATATTACCAGAGATTCATTCCTGATTTCTCCCAAATATCAGCACCGATGACAGCCTTGACCAAAAAGGGGAAACCCTTCTTGTGGATAGAGAAGTACCAGCTGGCTTTTGAGAAGTTGAGGTAGAGTTTGATGATCACCCCAATCTTAATATTTTCATAGGAGGGTGTCGAGTATGTAGTTTTCTACGACGCATCAGGGACAGGGTTTGGTTGTGTCCTGATATAGAGGAAGGCAGTGATTGCTTATGGTTTGTGCTAGCTTAGGACACATGAGAAGAACTATGTGACCCATGATCTCGAGATGGCTTTGGTAGTCTTCACATTGAATATGTGGTGACACTACCTTATGGGAGAGTGGTTCATCATCTACTCTGACCACAAGAGCCTCAAGTACATATCCTCATAGAAGGATTTGAATCTATGACAGAGGCGTTGGCTAGAGTTTCTCCAAGATTATGATTTCAAGATCATCTATACTCCTGGGAAGGGGAACAAGATGGAAGATGATCCTATTAGAAGGTCGATCTTGTATCTGTTCAGTGAGGCGACAGAGTAGTTAGCCATGTTGCAATTATCCTTCATGGATGGAGAGGATCCAGCTTACCTACAGTCGATTTTTTTCACCCCTACACTCTTACAACATGTTATGGAAGTGTAGCTTGGGGATGTCAACTGTGAGGAATTATGTGCTCAGTTATCCATAGGACATGATCCTCATGGATATTCTCAAGGAAGGGAGCACGTACTTCATTTCATAGGACACAATGTTGTACAGCGGCGTTGCAGGAATAAGTCCTAATGGATTTTTATAAATCCCCCTTAACGGTACATCTTGGAGTGGAAAAGATGTACTAGGATCTCCAACAATAGTTCTGGTGGTCAGGCATGAAGAAGGCAGTAGCAGAGTTTGTTTCTCGATGCCTTACATGCCAGCAGGTGAAGGCTGAGCACCAGGTTCCAGCGGGATTAGCTCACCTCCTAGGAGTTCCATAGTGAAAGTGGGATGGAATATTGATGGACTTCATGACAGGATTACCACAGACATACAAGGGCATGATTCCATCTAGATGATCGTTGATCGACTCACCAAGTCAGCCCACTTCCTAGCTATCAGAGAGCAGAGTTCTGTAAAGAGCTTGGGATGCCTCTATGTGCAGGGGATAGTTTGGCTTCATGGTTTCCCTTCGGCAATAGTCTCGGATCGGGACACCCTCTTTACATCCCAATTATGGAAGGGATTGTAGGAGGCTTTTGGTACTTATCTACGCTTGACCACGACGTTCCATCCCTAGACTGATGGTCAGACAGAGAAGATCATTTAGGTTCTGGAGGATATGTTGTGGGCCTGTATCTTGGACTTTGGTTACAATTGGAAGGACCACATACCACTGGTGGAGTTTGTGTACAATAATAGCTACCACTCCACCATTGGTATGGCTCCATTCAAGGCCTTGTTTGGGAGACCCTTCCAGTCGCCGCTTTGATGGACCGACCCCGAAGAGTCAGCACTCATGGGTCCAGAGTTGGTGCGAGCCACCACCGAGAAGGTGTAGATCATCCGGGAGTGAATGAAGACTGAACAGATCTAGAAGAAGTCTTATGCTGGTAGGCGACAGAGACCCCTATAGTTTGAGGAGGGAGAACACCTCTTTCTTCGGGTCTCACCTCGACAAGGGATAAGGAGATTTCACCGAGGCGGCAAGCTATCTCCAAGGTTCGTCAGACCTTTCTAGATATTGTGCAGAGTTGGCGAGGTGGCATACCTCTTGGATCTACCATCACATTTGCATCGAATACATGATGCCTTCCACGTGTTGCAGCTGAGGAGGTACGTGCATGACCCATCGCATGTCATCGAATAGGGTGAACAGGACATAGAGGATGGAGTGACCTTTGCTGAGTACCCAATGGAGATTGAGGATCGATAGGAGAGGATACTTCATGGGTGATCCATTCCCTTGGAGCGCATTCGGTGGCAGCACGAGAATCTTTAGGATAGCATGTGGGAGCGGGAGGCTCAAATCCATGCCCAGTACCCACAACTTTTTGAGTAGTCTTTGTTTTGGATTTTTAGGAACATAAGGCCACAAGGTGGGGAGAATGTAATGTCTCAAATTTTATGTGTATTATTTTTAAATATTATATGGAATTATTATGAGACCAGGTGAAGATACAACACATCATTATGAGTCCCGGTGAGCCCAAAATGGTGGTTCAAGATTTTTAAGTTAATTGAGTCAGCACATGTGTGTGTTTGTGGCAGTTTCCGAACGGATTCCCAGATTAAAAATTTGAGGGCACCATTACGTCCATGATGACGAATTTACCTAAGAATGGGTCTAACCTCGACCAGCACAGGTCGAGGAAAAAATTTAATTTTTTGGACGTTTTTAGTCGAAATAAAATAAAATAAATTTCAAAGTTTATTTTATTTTTATTTGGAAACATTCGCTACAGTGCAACGATGGGGAAACTGTTTCAATAATTATTGTCATGCCATAATCACTCTGAAATAGAAATGTTGACTCATTAATATCACAGTGTGATGGAATTCAAAATGGGCTTCCCCTTTTTAATGGGTTAATCGAAGGTTGGTCGTAGACGGAAAATTGAGAGAAAACTCTGGAGAATCCATGGAGCCTTGGAGAAAACTCTCAGCGACGAACGACGATGATTCAAAGATATGAATTGATGCACCAACAAATTTGAAGGATATTGATGATGACTGAAGCATGACTTCTTCATCAATAATCAATCCTTTTTGAGTTTGGGGTTTTTTATTTAAATTCTTCTTCCCCATTTTTGATTTAAACGACGAATGCAGATCAACCACGAACAAGTTGATCCGTGGATTCATGCGTTCTTGCGGGAGGGTTCTGTTGGGATGTTTTTGGGGATTAATCCATGTTTATTGTTTATTGTTTTGATCCTGATCTGTCTAGTCCTACTAACAGGAGCAGATCAACACCGTGACAAATGATGGCGGAGGTTCGTTCCTCAATTTCCTTTCTGGATTTCTTTCCCCTTTCTTATCTCGTGCATTCTTCGAATTCTTCATGGGGAAATGAACAACAGATCGTTGTGCATACAATTTGATACTCAACGATCCCAAATTGGAGATCCAACATCGCAACTACCTAGCGGAGGTACGACAACGACGGACGTAGACAAATCAACACACTTCAAGAATTTTTGTTCTTTGAATGTTCTTTGTGCGGGTGGATCAAAACACGTTTTCAGGGCTGATTAGAGGCCTGAAAACAATAGAAATGACTTCGGGATGTTGGGGTGACCTAGATTCTGGAGTTTCATGGTGATCAGACCGTTAGAATGAAGATTGAAGCCTCACAGTAGGCGCGCCGTTGAAGAGCAATGATTCTGGAAAATTCCAGAATACATGGTGTGTACTTTCGTAGAACATGCCATGTAGTACTGGCAGCGGCGACTAGGGTTTTGGGGGTCAGATAGAAATCACATGACATGTGACCCTGGTCACACCACATGTTGGACTTTCCCAAAAGCTCGGTGTGTATTTTGGGAAGTACACAGACATGGGATGGATTACACGGCTTTGGAACATGATGTGTAGTCTCTACGCAACATAGCGGAGGTGGATACGCCGGACTCAGTGTGTATCCAGGGGATACACGGACACGAGATGGAGTACACGACCATGTACTCTACCACATGGCTAGGAGAGGCCAGTAATGAGGGTCACCACATGTACCGATTACACGGATAAGAATACATGGGTTGAGCCTGGGTACGGGCACATGGCCAGTGTACATGGAACCGACCCCGGTTACTTGGACACAATGTGTAATTTGTACCACACGCCATGTACTAACGTTTTCTACACGAACAGCCTTACGACACAGGTCATTCTACATGGGCAGTACCCGGGGTCAGAAGACACGGCGTGTGACTTTTATACACATCGTGTACTTTTTGGAAAATGTCTTGGTCTTTTTTTCTACCATATCTTGGACATGTTTCGTTTGGGTTAGTGCCCCTTATTCCCATTCCCATGATGGTAAGGAATCATTTCCTTTTACAGGAGTATGATCCCTTCATTATAACTTTCTGTGATAGAGTCAGGTATCCCTCCGAGAGGCCCGGAGCGAGATCCTCTATCCATTCTTGACCCTACATAGAGTCAGGAATCGACGTGACCAACTCTACCGGGCATTGATCCTCTACCTAGATAATGAATCTGGATGAGTCATGGTATCCTACATGGTCCTGTAAGTTATCCTCATCTGTGTATCATGATTTTTTCCACTCAAGAGTGTGTCTCTCATAATGAGTGTATCTATCTATCGTGATCTTTCCCACTGAAGAGTGTGTCTCCCGTAATGAGTGTATCTACCTCTCGTGACATTTTCCAATGAACAATACTTCTCAAAAAGATGCCATCAGAGCTACTAGACTCAGGGAGTGTGTTCTCCTGGAATGAGTGTTTCATGGAATCTTTGAACTAAATCCCCAGCGGGGGTATGTGGTTGTGTGACTTGTCTCTAGACGACGGGATTGTGTTTTGAGTATATCTGGATTGTGAACTCTTAGTATATGTTTAGTAGACATATACCATGTGGAGATGACTATGCCTTTCTTTTTTGAATTAATTTGTGGTTTTTGGGGTCCTCTATAGAGTATTGTTATACTCACCCCTGCACGGGCTTTTGCTCCACCTGTCGTGTCTTGTGCAGACAAGTATCCTTTTGACAGAGTCTAGGGTAGACCAGGACATGACCAAGATTTCTAAATTCCTCACAAGATGAGGCGTTCCTACAGCTACGAGCAATAGTCCTAGTACCACTTTGTGTTATAGGTTGGACTTTGTAGTTTTCAGACTCTTGTTTTGGTGGGCTTGTATTCTGGCCTAGTTTACTTTCAGCATTTTACTTTCTGTCATACAATGTTGGTTGGGTTTAGTTGTATGCATGCATTTGGTTCCTTAGTGGTTTTTAAATTTTAGTATTTTTGGGCTTGGAGATGTGTGTGTGTGTGTACAGGTTCTTAGGAAATGTCTCCCATGTTTTTAATATGCCTACTAGGTGCTAGTCACCAGCCTCTAGCCTATCGGAGGCTGGCTTGGGGAGTCATGGCGCGAGCCCCACTATGACAGGTCGTGACACTAAAAAAGTCCATCAATATACTAGAGGTCACCTCCTAGTGGTTTCACATACACTAAGTCTACCTATGTATCATTATCAACACACAAAAGGTTTCAGTTGTGTAATGTTTTTTAATTTTATTTTTAGGAACCATACTCAACTATTTTAAAAATCATTTCAATGCGAAGAAAATATGATTATGGGTTTGAAAATACATTTCATTTCAATTCAAGTAAATTCTTTTTTCAAATAAAAAACACTTTAAATTAGTAATTAATTACTTTTCCAATTTCAATAGATGCAATTCCATTTCAAATATCAATGAAACAATAAGAAAAACATGCAATTCAGGAAATTTGAACACTTGAACAAATCCACCTACCTTAAAGATGTACAAAACATAACATCCATTGAATATAGGGATTTGAAACCATAAGATATTCCTTTGAAAGAGAAGGATTTATAAGAAATTTAAAGTGATTGATATAAAATGCTATCCAGTCACAAAACCATAGCCAAACCAAACTCGTAACCAAAACTGAAGAAGAACTTGAAAGAACTCTTATCCTAATAGAAGTAATCCAAACACCACAATGATCAATCCTTAAAGTAATCATTATATATAGAAGTTAGTATCGCAATATCTCCCATGGATCTCTCTATGTTGAGAGAGTATGAATTCATAGAGTAAAAATTAAACATATCACTCGTACGAAGGACAAAAAATCAACATTATGGAAGTTACACATCGTGCCATGAATTTTCACATCGAGTAATACTTGGGGCATGAATATACTAAAAAATATGTCAAATTTTAATTAAAAACTGAATTTTATATATACAATATGTGTAATGCTTATATGGATTGTAAACCATTTACACCGTGTACCACATTCATGGATTCTACCCAGAACTTATTTTTCCACAACATGTAACTACCCAACGACTGCAGAAAGGCTAGGTTTTATACTAAAAAATCCAAAAAAATCATTTCATTTTCTATTGTAGATATCATACCAATTTCATGGTTGGAAATACTCACCAAATGAAAAATGAAAACCCAAAGATAGGATTTAAATATACCTAATATAAGGGTAAATAATTGTTATAGAAAAACATAAACAAAATGTTTCAAATGTCAAAATATTATTTTTTGGTTTTTAAAACAGTAAATTTTTAGTAAAATAATTTAACTTGGAAAAAATAATAAAAATAATTGGAATTTTATACTTTTATTAATAAAATTTCAAACCCATTATTTGAAATTCAAATATCATGATCATAAACTATGGATAATAAAATAGTATTAAATATTCAAAAACTATAATTTCTAATTTCAGAGTTAGAAGATTTTAAAACAATTTCCACTAATATTATATTTATAGACACAATTAGTATATTTCATTCTTACTCTTTAATTATTATGAATATTTATTTTGTCATTTTCTCCCACTATAGTCCTTCCATTTTACTCTTATATTTCTATAATGTTCGTTCACATGTTTATAATTCTATATATATTGTTAATTATTCATAATATTTGTTTTTTCTTTTCATAGATTGTATTATTTAGTTAAAATATTTTTATGACTCCTAATAATATTCCTAAATTATTATAAATTTTGTTGTTATTATTAATTTGATGTAATATTAATGAAAAATTAATTGATTCTTAGACTATATGAAATATGAATGTCTATTGAATGAGGGTGAATTAGTGGTCACAAAAAAACCAAAGTCTAAGAAAAAAAGCCATTTATCATTTGGATCATAGGTTTAATGAATAAAATAAAGTAATTCTAAAAAAACAAATAGATTAATAATGAAAAATAATGAAATGATTAAGTTTTTTGTTTATTAAAAAAATTATTCAGTGGATAATATTTAGTGTCCAATAATTCTAATCCCACTTATTATGTTCCTAACAAATTAATTAAATGAAAAATTTATGCATCCAAAATTTAGCCTAAAACTACAAAAATAAAATTGATCAACCAATATTTTAATATTTTATTGAATATTTAACTATTCATCTAATGTTATATGATGTTTTGATAAATTTTTCTCCTTCATTATTCTACTAAAATTCAACCAATATTCTATATGAAGTCTCTTTGAAATGTTTAGTGTTCTATTTTAATCTTTTTCCAACCTCACCATTAAAAAATAAATAATTTTATAAAGAATTACTCACTAGGGGGAATAGAGATTTAGACATAACACAATCAATTTGTCTGAGGTTTTATCTAAAAACCATGGTGAGATATTTCTTAACTTACTCATTTCTCAATGGTAATTTTCATTTCATGGATTATATTAATGGTACTCCCATGAATTAATGTATTTTTTCATGTGAAATGTCTTGTGATATATAAAATAATTCATTAGAATCAATATAATTTCTTTATAAGAAATTATGTATAAATATTTTTTATTTAACAAAATATTTTACCAAATATTTTTTCTAACAGGTAAACATAGTGAGTCTTATAGTTTCACTCTCTAATTCAATATAACATTAATTAGTCATTACCTCATCATCCCCATCTGATTTCATGTTATGGTGTATAAGTAAATCTTTTAATCTATAATTATTATAGAATTATTCTAGACATGTTAATAACTTTTACAACTAAAACCATTATTTTGTCTTCTTTGCATCACTAAAAGTTTTCCTAATATATACATAATGTGTTCTAGAAATTATAACTACATGGTATATTATATATTATATTTTCATCATTCATTTTATCCCATCTCATCTCCAATCACTAACCAACTCATCAATGAACTTGTAATAAATAAGATATAAATGAAATCATCATTAAAAAAATGACTGAAACCTATCTAGAATATAGTGATATCCATCCCCTGGTTGAAGGTTTATATATACATGAAACCATTTAATTTAAAGAGGTTTTGATTTTTCAAGAACATTTTTTTTGGAAATATAAATACTATATGTACTATGTATAAATTGATATCCTATTGGATATTCCTTTATCAATACACATCATGTGTCTAATTCAAACTCATGGGGATTGTTAATATATTCCTTAAAAAATCACAAACTAAATAAAAACAAATTATTTTCATCTCAATTATTCTCCAACAAAAAATCAATGTCTCTTCAATATACATAATCATATCCCACATATCAATTTTTTGTGTCTCTTCCCTTTTTAATGAAGATCTCACATATTTTTATAAAACTTTTTCAATAATATAGAATGAATATAAAAAAGTAAAAAATTAATTATAATCAAATGGTATATAATAAATAATTGCATCCCAACAATACTCTAAAATTTTGTATTGTATACTTATATAGGGGATTAATCAATATTTCCAATAAATTCTCCTTCAATTATATATATTCCTAGTTAATCTCTTAATATTCAAATTTCCTATTCATGAAATGTGATGTGGGGTTTTCATGATTCAAAATTGAAAAAAGAATCCAATTCATTGAAAAATGGATTAGAATATTATTATCCAACCAAATCATTAATCGGTGAGACAAATTCACCATCTCGTCTTAATTTTATGACTTCATCCATATCAATTAACATGTGAATGTTAATACTATATCATACTCATCATTTATTATAATTAATATAAATTTTTTTTATATATAATACCAACCAAAATATATTACTACAATAAATAATTCACTATTATAAGTTTAAAAAAGACCTATAACATCACATTCATATTCCACATTAAAAAATACTTATAGATACAATGATAAGTCTCCATCATACCTCAATATCCAATCTAGAGTCTTGTATATGTGGTGCAATATCAATTTTAATTCCACAAGATATAACTCTTTATGATTAAATTAGAATCATGAAAAATGTTTAATGTAAGTATAATATCATTCCAATAGGTAACACCTTGAAATTATAGTTTAAAAATTATAAAATCTTTGATTTCAAATGCAATTCTTAAAATGAACTAAAACATATTTTAAAATTTTTTGTTTAAATATAAACTTTTTAAAATAGTCATTGAATTGGGGGTATGAATTTATTTAACTGCATTATTGAATGTATTTAGAAATTTATTCCTTAATAACATTAATAATCACTAATAATTTTTTTTTAGTTAGTCAGAAATGAAAGTAAAATCTTGTGATGGTGAAAGATATATTTATCATAAATTTTTTTTTATATGTGGACTCTTTTTTATATTAATATATTATATTAATCACTATGGATAAATTATTTAAAGTTTTTCTATAGATTATATAACAAATAAATTAAATTATTATTCATTTCAATATGTTTATTAGGAATGGAATGAAAATAATGTAATTCTATGCCTAAAAACATTATTTTCTAAACAATATTTTTACTCATTTTTTTCATGGATATTAGAAATACATTATGTCACATATATAAATTGTGTTTAATAAAATTTTATTAATTTTTAAAATTAACATATCAAAATTATCTTATTGTGAATTTTGGGTCATCATTCTAAAAACAATAATTTTAGTGTGAATAGTGAAAAATTATATTTTTTGAATACATTAATGAATTTTTAAATTAAAATTAATATCAATATACCATTTATTTTTGAATTATAATTGATTTAAAATATGTATCATTTTATTAAATATAATCAACTTAATTACATGGTAATCAATATTATAATTTATTTTTTGATATATACATTTTTTCCAAAATTACATTTTTTAAAAAACATTTTCTTTGTGTTTGTCATAATTATTTTAAAATATATTTATTCCACATAAAGAAATTGAATTTGATAAAATGGGTTCCATATTTGGTGTTGAAATTTCCAACTTTTCTTATAAGACTAATTTTATTTTTAATTATAAGTAATTGTTTCCATGGTAATATGTAGCCACCAAAGTAAATGGTAAAATGATATAATTAATGATAAAATTATGTGATAAGATCCAAAAATATTATATACAAAAGGGTGGACCAGTATTTCATGACTAATAACTGGTCTCTATTACTTTTTTGGCCTTTTGGGCTCAACATGACATTATTATGACATCAATTTATCATATTAGTGAAATTATATTTAGTAAAAAATCACCTACCACCTTTTAATATATTAAATATGTTTTCACTGTAAGTGTAATAGTAAATATAGATAATAAAATATCATAAATTAATATAATTTTTATAAATATATTATATTCTTGATTATAATATTTTAAAATAGAATAATTATATAAAACCTCGATGTCGTGTTAAGGGAATATTTTAATAAACATGAGAAAAATATAGTTAATGATTATAAATACATGAAAATTAACATCATTAAGATGTGTTATGGAATACCATTAATTATATAGATAATTATGGAGGATATGTGATGACGTAGGTTTTCTAATTATAATTACACTATGGTCGTGATATGCTTAAAGTAATTTTTTTGAATAATCATGAAAATAATATTAAATGGTATTTAATATTTAGTATTATTTAAAATAAGTATAAAATTATAATAATCATATCATAAAATATTAAAGAGAGTGTTTTGATCCTGTAATTAGTGTTTCATGCATGTTCTATCTAGAATTTTAAAAATTACATTCATAACCCTTAATGATTGAAAAACTATAAAAATATAGTTGAATTTTTTTTATAAAAGGGACTCAATCAATAATTTCCTAAGGAACATAATGTTTTTTCCATAAAAAAACTTCTAATTTATGAATTTCAACATACATTCCCATATCCGTAGGCCCTTGTAGTGACCAAAATTCTTCATTTGAAGGTCATAATCTCAATCAAAAAGTGGATATCAAAAAAGGAGATAAAGGTCTTAACCACATTCATTTATGTTAATTTATTTTTCTATCTCCATACCTACTATCATTAGAATTATAATATAATAACCTAAGTATGTTGAGTATAATTAAAATTAATTATGTTTATGCTAAATCTCTTTCTTTCATGTTTCCACCCAATGGGAAATGGAATATTCACACATGCATATATAAAGACTCCTATCTCCAAAAAGAAATATATTTATTTTTATATATCCTCCTTTAATGAATGGTTAATATGAAATATTTATGGTACATATATATGATAATTATTATATTTTTATATTTTTTTAAGTATAATATATTGTCTATATTCTTAAAATTTCTTCTATTGTAAAATGACAACATTTCCCATGCATATGTGTGGACTAACACCTCTCCGATGAAATGTGGTGTGTTTTCCATTACTTACTAACATGGGTGGTTATATGGATGGATGAAATAAATAAATATTACATGTATAATAAATTTATGATTCATTATATTTAAAATATTATCAATTTCATTTCCACCCATTAGAGAAATAGAAACTTCTTTCATGCATTTAAATGAACTACCATATCCATGAACCAACATTCTTAATTGTTGATGACCTCTTTAGATAGAAGATTATAAAGTTTTATTAAATGTATAAACATCATATGTATAACATTATAATGATTTTTAGATATTTCAATGATACCCTATATAAAAATATAAAAATCTCCAAATCAAGACTTTCATGGGAAACATGAAAGTCAACAAAAATTTGGTTTTGAAAAATAATTATATATAAATGGGTAGAAAAATATGTGATTGAATGATATATAGTTATATAGAAAATATATATATCTTATATGGAATTATATAATTTTTAAAATTATTATTTAAGATGAAATAATGTGTTTGAATAGTTTTATGTCACAAGGTTAGGAATTTCTAACCTCAATTTCCTTTCTTTGAGACTTATGACATTATCACCACATGTTTTATATTTTTTGGTTTAAAACATTATTGTGAATTTATTTTTTACCCATTTAATTAAATTAATGTTATTTAAAAACCATTTTCATGTTTTCTCATTAAATTATATTTTTACTCAATAATTCACAATGTCGTAAGTGCTTTTCTTTAAAGCCTTGTTTAATTTTTTTTTATTTTTTTCTTTCAAACTATTTTTCTTCAATATCCATGTTTATTTTAGTATTTTAATAATTTTATTATTATAAGGAAACTTTTTTTAATTTCCATTTAATAAAATACTTTATGTTGATTATTTTTTCTTAACAAAGAATGGATTTTACATATTTTATATTGTTTATTTTTAAAAAAATTTGAAACGCATTTTTTTAACATATTTGCCATGAACAAAATTTTTTAAAATCCTGAAAATTATCCATAATGAATCTATTTGTAAAAATATTCATTATTTTTTAATTAATATTCTATGTCCCATTTCATAATATATATTTTTAATAATTTTTAAAGGAAAAATATTTTTATCCTTTTTTTAATTTAGCATGAATGGATTCTGCATATGTGTTAAATAAAATATTATTTGATATTTTATAAAGAAAATTAAATTATAACTGTACATTATGAATTTTATGTTGAGTCAAAAAATATTATTATGAATTTTATCATTCCTTTATGTTTTGGAAATTAAAAACTCACTCTTTCTAATATTATTTTATGTAATATCTTTTTCTTTGTATTAATAAGGAAATCTTGTCTAAACATATGCAAGTCTGATAATAATCGAGCTCACACTATCTAAACCTTTTTATGATGTTTTCAAGCACGGTATAACAAACATTTTCTTAATTTTCACTAGATCCAAGAATCAATAAAAATCAAATCCATAACCTTTTTCAGATACACAATATATAGAATCTGATTCTCTCAATTTTCAGAATCTAATTTTCTCTATTTATTGAATCGAATTCTCACCATTCCTATAATATTATTATCAATGTTTTTATAATCTAATTCTCAATATTTTTAGAATATTATTCTCATTATTTTCAAAATCTAATTTCCTTTTTTTAAGAATCCAATTACACAATATTTTTTATACATATTAATATCGTATACGTAATCAAACTGTAATATTTCTTTAAAGTATTCATACATGTATTCAGTTCTGATTATAAAATATTGTTTCTCAGGATGAATTTATTTATTCTAAAATTATGTTTCTTATTCTATTATTTTCTTACCATTTTAAGTGCCAGTTATACAGGTCCCTTTTATTTTTTAGGAATAATATAACCATTGGAGACCATGTTGATCATTTCATTCCAAGCCTATAAATACTCGGTCACATTATCATTTGTAAAAAAACTCGACTACTGTGTGTGTGGGTCTATATGCTATTTATTTTCTATCGTGATACTAAAGTGTGAGCTGTTTTTTCCTACTATTTATATACTTTAGTAAGAGAGTGCCAAACATAAAGAAACCTTATCAATTTGTCTCTTTATGATTTTCTTCATGAGTATGATTCTTTAAATGGGAGATTCCAGGTAAAGGAAGAAATAGGTGATGATTAGCTACTTAATCGAGGGCTTGTGGGGATAGAATGATAAAAGCTATGTTGGATCTATGGCAGATTGAGGGATTACCCTAGTTTGGGTAACACAGACATGATTGAAAGTTTAAATTAAGGAAAATTTTATCAAAATTCATTGGATACCCTTCAATTTGGGTTAAAATATTTCAATTTAATTGTTCTACTTGTTTCATTATAGGTTTCTTAATTCTTGTTATAATTTATTTTAAATAGAAATTTATACTTTATATTCATTATCTATTGTATAAAATCTAATTTCAGATTTTATACACTTTAAGGAATAATCTACTTTAAGTAAACTTTTTTTGAAATAAACTAATCATAATCATCTTAAATATTATAAATCTTTTTATTGGACCCAAGGTGATTATAATACCTTTTTAATTAAACTTAGTGACATTCTGATTTCTTTGTTAAAGACAGAAGGTGGTTTATTGTTTGTTTAACCATGTTAATTAAGTTTTTTCATTAAGATTAAAAATGAAAGTTTTTAAACATAAAATACACCCCCCTCTTATATATGATCATTTTCATACATATTTTGGTCCAAAAAATATTATCAGGGCAGGTTTTTACTGCTCAGTGTACTTGACTCAATCATTACTTTTGAAAGTTTTTTTTTACTCTTATAAAAAATTATAAATATTTTAATTAATAACGTTTATTATATAAAAATTATATATTATAAATATTTATGGTTTAAATGACGGATAAATAGACAATTTGTAACACCCCAAGCTTCTATGGTACGCTTCTCTTTGAATAATGTGATAGTGTGTGTTGTACGCAACATCGAGTTTTAACACACCACAACCAATCAAACTAGCTGTTATAAATAGTAATATTTGATTTTTGAAATTTTATAAATTTTATCTCTCAAAATGGAGTTCATTTTTGGATTCATAATATCAAATTTATCCTAGGTTTAAATTTTGGAACTTTTCGGATAACATTTATATTTTGATGAATAGTGAAAATTACTAAATTTTAATTAAAAACAACTTTTTTAATCGAAATACTTTATCTTGATAAATTATGAATTTAAGTAGTTTTAAAGTATATTTATAATATATTTTTACCATTCAATACAATGTTGGTAATTGTAAATAATTTTACAATTAAACCAGACATAAACAAGTGTGAATCTTTTGATAGTTATTATCTCTTAAAAACACGCTTTTTGTTTTAACAACGAGAATTAATTTTAAAATAATTTCTTCCACTTATATGTTTTGAATTTGGAAAAATGGATTCCATATTTGGAATCAGGATGTTCATATTGTTTAAATAGGTAACTTTTATTTTTAGACATTTTGAATAATTACTTTGGTAAATATTTTATTTACCATGGTTAAGGGTAAATCCGATAAATAAGGGTTAAAAAATTATATTATAATAATACAAAATTACCCAAAAACGTGTCCTAACCTTATTGGTGGATACATGTCTGACCATGGGCATCTTTGGGTCGATTTTGGGACCCCAAGGAGCCACTTGTAGGTGATAGGGACACATTATTTTAATTAAGTTAAAATAAATACCAAAATGACACAAGCATATATCTTTTAGAAAAACAATTTTTACATAGGGTTATACATGTTTTATTTTTGACTATAAATATTAATTAGAAATCTAAAACGATTTCCTACATAATTATATTTTATTTATAATTTTTATACATTATATAATTTAATTTATTTATGACACAATGGTGATGCAGTAATTAACATAATATTGAAAAATTAGAATAATAGATATTGTAAATACCCAAATAAATTTAATTTGAGACTTTTTATAAATGAAAATAATTTTATAGGTTAATATGGAATTCTATGATTGATTTAATTAAATTTTTCTGAAGTAATCATTCTGTTATGAGTTTTACAAAAATCAATTATTGAATAGTGTCAAAATTGACATAAAAGAGTTTTTAAAACAAATATTATATTATTAATTGATATTAAATTTCTAAAAATCTAAGGTTCGGCCAAAAGACTTATCTCATGATAGGTGTATCATTAATGGACCACTTGGGGGGTCTCTTGGAGGTATATAGTATGTTTATTAACCATATAATATGAAAATACAAAGAGACATTGTAAAAGTGAAACTAATTAACCAAGAGTTAAAACTAAAAGATAAGGTTAATATAATGACCCAAACCTGTCCAAATTCTGTTGGTTGAGTGGTTTTAGACCCATACCCACCTTAACCTATAAATAATCCACTTTGGAGCCATTATAAACCGAATATGAATTTATTACAAAATAATATTTCTAGCTTTTCCAAAGGTGCCCCTCACCCCTCTTATAAAAGGGCACTCCTCCTTCTCATTACTTCACACCTTCAAAGTCGTTTGGTTCAGCCAACCCCTGCCCAAATACTCTCTCAACTTCCCTCAATTCATCCTAAAGGCCTTCCTTTAGTCATAAATCCAACCTAAGGAGTCTTTTTGATCAAATCAAAAGGAAGAACCCGAAGAAGAGGTAATAATTTCACCACCCTTTTTCAAGTTCCTTTCTTCTTCCACTTCTTCTTTCTTTGTTATTACCATTCTAAAATAATAACTTGAGTATATTATATATATTTCTATGTTATTATAAACATGGTATATCCATATTTCATTATTCTGTCCATCCTTTGAATGACATGTCACCATACGTGCGCGCGTACGGCTTACCGTCTCCACGTCGTGGTGTAATTGTTATTCAAAACATTATTATTTGGATGGGTATAATAATGATGTGTAATTCATGTAAATCATAAATATAACATTATAATTATTCTTTATATATGATATACCATCCAATTATATATTATTTTAATATCAAAAGAATGATATTGTCGCTCGTGCGTACGTACGGACTACCGTCTCCACAAACGTGATGTGATTCATTCTCCATTGTATCCATTCAAGTCTAATTATCATTTGATGATTAATAATAGTATCTGAGGACATTATATCATTATGGATATGATTAAGATACAAACTATCCATGACAAACATGTCTTACATAACAAAACATATAAAAGAAAACGAGTAAGTTAACACCCGATAGAACGATAATACAAAGATATTATTAAAAAATCAATATTAAAAGAACATATATGATATAGTATTAATATATATGATTCTTGTATAATTTAATAACAATAATTTCACCATTATACATGAGGTTAACCTACCCCCAACCAAGGAAAAGTACAAGGTAAGGGTTTATTTCGCAATCTCTTCATTATCTGAGGTAGTTTATATGTAATAATCTACTGGGACTTCTTTATCATCCATATCCATGTTTCTTAAAAATATATTTCAAAACATTTTTACTATTTACTATAATATGGGTTAAAGTCATTTATAACCTTTTTTGACTTTTTATAAGAGGTTTATAAGAGAATCTTTCCGTCGTTTTTCAAACAAGGTGCTTTTTAACCTTTTCGACAGAATTAAGGTAAGAATGTTTTTTTAACTTATACGGCGGGTGCGGCTATTTTCCGCCGTTATAAAATCATCGAAGCTTCCCTTACAAGCTTATAAGAATATTTTCAATGAAAATGTTTTATTTTATATGAATCTTAAATGATTTCAAAATAAAAAGAGATATTTCTCTAGAAAGAGTTTTGATTTCATCTATGTCAACATCCACTGATGGATTTTAATCTTATTTGAAGCTGATTTATTATGAAACAAAAATTCCATATTGTATTGAAGGTTTTGTGATATGTTTGACTATGGATATTTTGTTTTTATACCCTTCATGGTTTATGGTGAAAGTATTAACATTTCATATGCCAGTTTTAATACGAATGTTTATATTATGTTTAAACCTTTTCATATGGGAATGCATTGGACTTAATATGTGACGGGTGGAGCCCGCTATAACTCCTCGATGCATCGGTAGGTCTCATGAGACAAACTAGTTTCTTGGAACAAGTCCTTAGAAAAATCTTATTTGTAGTCTTGGCATGAGGCCTTGGCTATGTGGTTATGATAGTCTGGAATAATGCATTCCATTATTATAAAAGTGGTTATTGATATTACATGTGATTATTCGATTAGTAGAATATCCATGTAAATAAGTAAATGGAATTATTTCATTTTATTTTTCCCATACTATGTTGATGTTAAAGTTTAAAAGGCTTTTTTTTGTTATACATTGCTTTAAATGTTTATTCTTATTTATGAAAGTTTCTGCTATATTGTTATCCTTACTGGGCATTTGAGATCACCCCTTTTCTATGTTTTATTTTTCCCAGGATGTCAAGAAGTAAATTATGAATGACCTGCAGGGATAGTATGAGGTGATAAGAGTGTGGACTATGGAGACTATGTTGTTGTAGTTTTCATTTTTATGATGTAATGTAAAACTTTATGAATGTATCTAGTTATTCCAAGGCTACTAAACTAATTGGTCTTTCAAAATTAGATCTTTCTTGTGATCATGCCAATGTTATGTAATAATGCACCGACTCTGGGTGACTGGGGTCGGGGCGTTAAAGTTGGTATCAGAGGAAGTTTAGTAAAAACCTTAGAATCTAGATTTAGATAAACTCTGATTAGAGCACATAGATTTAAGATGGACTTTGAGGATTAGTATAGAAGAACTTCCTAGAATTTTGGTATTGTAGATATTTTGTGAGTTTTCCGAGCAATACATTCCTATCTAGATACGAGAAGGTAGAGGCGGCTCTGGCACAGATGTACCTAGGGGTAAAACCTGAAAACACTGCTTTGAGCTAGACTCGAATGGGAACTGGTGCACGACAACGGGCCTTACTGCACTCATGGTTACGACACTCCCGGGGGATATGCTTAGGATAACTCTTGTTTTCATTACAAATAATTATGAAGGGTTTATGAGTATATACTTCCTCAAAGAAAACATTTTTATGATTATTGATTATATCCATAAATAGTTCAATTTATGTTATGTGTTTTATAAGTATGGAATTATGTATTTTGATTCATAAACTGATCTAGTTTATTCCATTGTTTAGAAATGGCGCCTAGTGGATGAAATGGAAACTGTATCAATGCACGCACTCCATGTAGGGATTTCCCTCCTACTCAAGATAATTATAGTGGAGCTGGTGATGCAACTGGTGCCGATCAGCTAATCACCATACCGGGACAACTCACTCAGGTTATGAATAATAACCTTACCCGTATGAAGCACCCTGATCCGCAGCGTGGAGGAGAAATGTTAGATCGCTTCATGTGGAAATAACCACCAATGTTCCATGGGAGTACAAATCTCTTAGTATCTAAGAAATGGATAAATTCCCTAGAGAAAATATTTCAGGCTTTGGGGAGTAGTGAAAGGGAAAAAGATATCATGGCAGTTTACCACCTCACTAGAGATGCTGATCAATTGTAGAGACCCGTATCTTGACGTACATTGACATTACATTACTTTTGCGGAATACTTAGTACATTACAAAAACACACACACAAGGATCGTAATAGTTTAGTGTCTTTGGAAACTCGGAATATAATCTTCTAATCGTGGTGAAAGATCTTCAACATCTCCCATAAAGATCTTCTTTTTTTTTATACCTAAAACCTTTCTTTATATCCTGGGGAAAAGAAAACATAAAAGGGTGAGCTCAAATGCTCAGTAAGGGTAAACAAAAGAAATATCAATCACATCATATACATAAGCACATAACTTTTGGAAATCTTAACCTGCAAAAGAGATCATAATTTCATAACATGGGGTAAATCATGGCAGTGAAATGTAATCACAATAATAATAACATAAAACATGAAACTTTGTGGCATTCACACATAATCATAGAGAATCATTTCTTGTTAGTCAAGACTCATTGCCAAGACTATCTTAGTGGACAAAGTCCCTTTCTGAATCGAGTAACCCTCGTTTCAGTCCTGTTTCACTGAACCGGTATAACCTACCATTCCAGTCATGTCTATCTCATGAGATATAAAATCTTTACCCAATGAATTGGAGGGAGATATAGGTCCCACCCATCTTATAATGAATCCTTTCTTATGTGTTCCACATAATCATAAACCATGCATCATTGCATAAACCATGTAATAAAAATGGGATTCTTAAACAACATGACATCATAAAATAATCCATATAAGATAAAGGAATTCATAAAAATATTTCCATCACAACATAATCAAATCCATGAAATAATAGGGATAAAAACAGAACCCTTTTATTATATTAGATGGAAAATAATTTTGATAAAATACTTGAAATGAATTCTTGAGGAAAATATCCTTTCTTCTTTAAAAAACATTTTTCCTTTCATAACATGTCATACGACTTTAAAATAAAAGAAGTTGATTAAAAATAAACTTGAAAACTTGTAAAGGAATCTTCTCGGGAATAATGTTTTAAAAATCCATTCATGTCGTATAAGTTAAAAAAACATTCTTCGTACTTTTGTCGGAAAAGTCAAAAAATCACCTCGTACGAAAAAGCGACAAAATATTCCTTTCATATTCTTTACTAAAAACTCACCGAAGGGTAAAAATGGATTTAAACAATTGTAGGTGGATGGAAATAATATTACATATTGATGAAACATGGATGTGGATGATAAAATACACCCCAGTGAATACTTACGAATAAACAATCTCGGATAAAAATGAGATTGTGATATTTCCCTTACCTTAGGTCCGATTTGCTTTGTTCGTGTCCGAATCTCCTGTATAATGGTTTAAATAATGTTATTGACTTATTCCAGAATCATACATATTGATATGATATCATAAATGGTCATATTATTAGCTTCTTGTTAGTAATATTTCATTGTTACTTGTTACTCGGGTCTTTATAACTTTTTGTTCTTATGCGTGTTTTGTCGAATAAATTCTTATTCTTATCTTTAGGTTATAGATAATTCATTTACAGAATGATATTAGTGTAGTATATACCATATTCATTCATTAAATTAATTTATATAATCATTATGAAATGAAGATCATGTAGAACGAGTCGCATCACATCGTGGAGACGGTATTCCGTACGTACGCATGAGTGATGATATCGTTCCTATGATCGTGGAATTGTATTGGAGTATATATATATATTATTTCAGTATCAATATTACTTCATAATAATCATATATAGTTACTCATTACACCATTATACCCATCCTTGTAAGGTGATGGTGGAAAACTAGATTACACCACGGCGTGGAGACGGTATTCCGTACGTACGCACGCGCGGTGATTTCTTTTTCCGTAGGATAGATAGATGGTGAAATAGGGTTGTTTAATACTTATAATAACATATCAGTATATGAGTGATACTGATTTTATTACTTCATAATGAAACAACCTAAGAAGAAGAAGTGGAAGAAGAAATAAAGATGAAAGAATTGGTAACGGTAATTACCTCTTCTTTGAAACGCCTTTTGGAGACCTCCTCTTAGGGAACTAAAATTGGTCTTTGAGGAAGACCCGAACCTCTAGGATGTTTCTAGGGAAGTGGAGAAGAGATTTTGGCAGGGGTTGGCCGAGCTTGAGTGCTCAAATTGGTGTGAGGAGGAGGGGGAGGAGGTGTCCTTTTATAAGGGAGGAGAGGGGCACCTTAGGAATATCTCAAAATATTATTTTATATTAAAGTAAAAATCGGTTTATAATGGTTACAAAGGGTCTTATTTCGAAGCTAAAGTGGGGATGGGTCTAAATCCTATCAACCAATAGGATTTAGACAAGTTTAGGTTATTATTTTAACCTTATCAATTAGATTTAACTCTAAGTTAAATAATTTAACTTTTACCGTGTCTTTTTGTTTTCTTTCACTATATGGTTAATACACTTACTATAACATGCCAAAATAACCCCAAATTGTATATTATTAATAAATATGTCCTTATCTAAGTCATTTGGCCGAACCTTAGATTTTTAGGAATAAAATAACAATTAATAATATAATATTTGATTTAAAAACTATTTTCTGTCAATTTTGACACTATTTGATATATGATTTTTGTGAAAGTCATAACAGAATTATATGTTCGAACCAAGTTGATTACATCAACACTAATATATCATAGTAACCTAGAAAATTAGTTTAAGTCATAAAAAGTCTAAAATTACATTCATTTGAGCATTTATAACATCAATTATGTTAATATTTCATTAAAAGGGTAATTACTGCATCATCGTTGTGTCATAAATAAATTAATTTATTTAAAGTCTAAAAATTATAAATAAAATATCATTATGTTGGAAATCTTTTTAGCTTTCTAATGAATATTTATAGTCGAATTTATCTTATGTATAACCCCATATTAAAAATGTTTTAGTTATTAAACTTTGATTTTAACTATTTTAACTATTCATTAAATAATATAATATTAAATGTCATAATCTAATCCAAGTGGACCTAAATGGTCATATTATATTCATAAGGTTGTTTTCGGTCGAATTACACTTATCCAATAGAATTAGGACATGTGTTAGGGTAATAGTAATATCATATTTACCCTTAGTTACCCTATTTACTATTAACCGTGGTAAAAAAAATAAAAAGTTACTATTCACCAAAAATTATTTTCATCTCATTGAACCACATTTTACTTACTGACATCAACTGTGTCTCTCGGATTTTTGAAATTCCATTCACAGAAGCGGTAAAATTAAGATTTATGAAGAAATTAATTTTTTTAACTACCACTTAGTAGTTTCACTATTAATCAAAAATTGATGTTTTTCAGAACAATGCCAAAATTTCATCCTAAGCTATATTTCATATTCCGAATTCAAAAATGAAGTCTATTTTACCAAATTCATATCATAGAATTTGCATTAATTAATTTTATAATTAAATCCCGCTGTTAAAACAAATAGCGTGTTTTTAAGAAACAATATCTATCAAAAGATTGACACTTGATTATGTCTGGTTTAAATGTGAAATTACATCCAATGACCAACATTGTATTAAATTGTAAAAATATATTATAAATATACTTTAAAACCACTCAAATTAATAATTTAACACTATTAATTATTTCGATTAAAAAAGTTGTTTTTAATTATAATTTAGTAATTTTCACTATTCATCAGAATATGAAAGTTATCCGAAAAGTACCAAAATTTCACCTTAGGCTAAATTCGATACTCCGAATCCAAAAATGAAGTTCAATTTGAAAAATAAGATTTACAGAGTTTTAAAAAGTGGTTATTACTATTCATAACGGCTAGTTTTAATAATATTTTAATAGCATATCGTTGTTTAGTGAAACTCGGTATTGCGTATTACACACGCTATCGAGGAAGGTCGTGATTGCGTGTAATGCAAGGCAAGTCAAGGATGCGTGTTGTGCAAGCTCCTTTTGGTGTAGAGTACAACACAAGACTTTAATAAAATTAAAAAGAATATATTTTTTTATAAAATCTTGGGCTGTTACATTCTACCCCCCTTAAAATGAATTTCGCCCTCGAAATTCGTCGGGGTTATAAATGGTTTACTATTCGAAAGTTTCTTTAATAGAAACGCACATCGTAAAAAGGAATATCAAAACCAATCTTTAAAAACAAAAGTATGAAACGTAACGGTTACCCAAATAAACTAATCATTGGGTTTCCACATAGGTGAAAGTATGGATATGGAAGAGAAATCTAACCATCATGTTCTGATGGAGAGTGGTAGAGAACATGGCTATGGAAAAGCCAATAATCACAAATCCATAAATTTGTGACGATCTAAGGTACCATCCGATTCATCAGGTATAAGATCACTAGGACAACATTTTTGGTTTTCAAGATCATTTCCCTAAAGTTGAAAATTTGAATTGGAATAAATACTTTCTTTATTTTGGTACAATCTCACTATTGTTCGTGCCTAGAACAATTTCCACTTCATCTCTTAATTAAATGAAGTTGAATTTGTTATTCGTGAAGTGTTAGCAGATCATGTGATAGAATGACGGGTCATTCCATCTGTCTCAAACAAAAGGTTAGCAAAAATTATATACATAAGTCGATCTATAGTGAGATTAATCATATATAGTTCCTAAAATGGACTTATACTTCATATATCATACTGCTTAATATAATAAAACTAGTTTCTACTAAACAGGGACTTCCTGTAGGCCAGTGGTAGGTGATAAAGGCCAGTCGCACTTCGGTTGTGGGTTCGATTCCCACAGCCTTGTCCGAAGCGATGGGCTGTCGCCCGTCCTGCAGGTTGTCCTTTTTCTAAAGCTATATTACTATAACATCCCATCAATAATATCGAAAATCTTCTATCCTTAAACAATACTAAATTATGTCCAACATAATCCATTCTAATATTTAGGCTTATCCATAATACTGCAGTCGACTCTCATAATATAGTGAAAATGATTACCAGAGATTTAACACCATCATCGATCCCCATATATCATAAGATATGTTTTGTTGGTCACATTCCAAACATTCAAAGTCCTTAATCGTGTATTCTCTTGAATACCTTAGTGAAAACATGAATGCAGTTTAAAGTTAACACTTTCCACATACCAAAATCCTCAAAATTCTATATACTCAAACCATGATATCACTTAGTCCTTTTATCAATCATGAGCTCATGAATACTATTAAACATTTAATTTTCTCCTTATCCCTTCATTATGCGCATATCATCTACATTCCAAAAATATCTGAATAACCTTTCATGGATACTGGTAACATTAATCATACACTTTCAAAACTCAAGGAAAGACAATATTTTAACAATCCATAGATGTCTCTTTATTCCATAGTAGCATGAGATTACTTATACAAAATTACACATGATAAACATGTAATCATTCCACTACATTCTTAAACCATTGACCGAGCATCAAAAATTCTTTCATCTCACATATCATTTGTAGTCTCTTCATCATCATCCACATAAATACTACCCTTATGACCATACTGATTCTCTTCATCAGTCTTTCCCTTAGGGCATTTGTTTGCATAATGCCCATACATTCCACATTTAAAACATTTAACCATTGTTGATGTCGTAGCAATACCATTATCCTCATCCATGGTGTTAACCGACCCTTTTCCTTTGCACTTACTTGCTTTGTGTCCTTCTTTTCCACACCCAAAGCATCTTCCAGTTCCCTTGAAACATTCTCCTTGATGCCTCTTCCCACATGATTTACATAGGGGAAATTTAACTTTCTTTCCTCTATGATCATCATGAAACTCCATCTTTCTCTTATTAGTCGAGTCAGGAAACTTACCAAATTTTACTTTATTGATCATATTATGAGATTGCTGATTTGGCATAATAATGATGTTTGGACTTTCAAATCCCATTTCATTATGAAGAATATCATTCCATTGTCCATCATATCCTCCATTATCGTGAATCATCTTGATTCCAGCCGTTTTCTAAAACCCAAAAAGAATAGTGTGAGAGTCAAAAATCATAATAAAGGGGGAGTAACTTAAATATCTAACATCTTTGGTTTAATCTAATATCGTTACCATAGTTCTAGGACTATATCCTATACGTATACTTATCCTTAGGGGCATCCCTATATATACCTTATAAATATCTCTAGGGATCTCACTAACGTTTTTGCATCCTAGTTTCCAAAGGTTGACTAAACCTTTCCTCTGATACCAACTGTAGAGACCCATATCTTGACGTACATTGACATTACATTACTTTTGCGGAATACTTAGTACATTACAAAAACACACACACAAGGACCGTAATAGTTTAGTGTCTTTGGAAACTCGGAATATAATCTTCTAATCGTGGTGAAAGATCTTCAACATCTCCCATAAAGATCTTCTTTTTTTTATACCTAAAACCTTTCTTTATATCCTGGGGAAAAGAAAACATAAAAGGGTGAGCTCAAATGCTCAGTAAGGGTAAACAAAAGAAATATCAATCACATCATATACATAAGCACATAACTTTTGGAAATCTTAACCTGCAAAAGAGATCATAATTTCATAACATGGGGTAAATCATGGCAGTGAAATGTAATCACAATAATCATAACATAAAACATGAAACTTTGTGGCATTCACACATAATCATAGAGAATCATTTCTTGTTAGTCAAGACTCATTGCCAAGACTATCTTAGTGGACAAAGTCCCTTTCTGAATCGAGTAACCCTCGTTTCAGTCCTGTTTCACTGAACCGGTATAACCTACCATTCCAGTCATGTCTATCTCATGAGATATAAAATCTTTACCCAATGCATTGGAGGGAGATATAGGTCCCACCCATCTTATAATGAATCCTTTCTTATGTGTACCACATAATCATAAACCATGCATCATTGCATAAACCATGTAATAAAAATGGGATTCTTAAACAACATGACATCATAAAATAATCCATATAAGATAAAGGAATTCATAAAACTATTTCCATCACAACATAATCAAATCCATGAAATAATAGGGATAAAAACATAACCCTTTTATTATATTAGATGGAAAATAATTTTGATAAAATACTTGAAATGAATTCTTGAGGAAAATATCATTTCTTCTTTAAAAAACATTTTTCCTTTCATAACATGTCATACGACTTTAAAATAAAAGAAGTTGATTAAAAATAAACTTGAAAACTTGTAAAATAATCTTCTTGGGAATAATGTTTTAAAAATCCATTCATGCCGTATAAGTTAAAAAAAACATTCTTCGTACTTTTGTCGGAAAAGTCAAAAAATCACCTCGTACGAAAAAGCGACAAAAGATTCCTTTCATATTCTTTACTAAAAACTCACCGAAGGGTAAAAATGGATTTAAACAATTGTAGGTGGATGGAAATAATATTATATATTGATGAAACATGTATTTGGATGATAAAATACACCCCAGTGAATACTTACGAATAAACAATCTCGGATAAAAATGAGATTGTGATATTTCCCTTACCTTAGGTCCGATTTGCTTTGTTCGTGTCCGAAGCTCCTGTATAATGGTTTAAATAAAGTTATTGACTTATTCCAGAATCATACATATTGATATGATATCATATATGGTCATATTATTAGCTTCTTGTTAGTAATATTTCATTGTTACTTGTTACTCGGGTCTTTATAACTTTTTGTTCTTATGCGTGTTTTGTCGAATAAATTATTATTATTATCTTTAGGTTATAGATAATTCATTTACAGAATGATATTAGTGTAGTATATACCATATTCATTCATTCAATTCATTTATATAATCATTATGAAATGAAGATCATGTAGAACGAGTCGCATCACATCGTGGAGACGGTATTCCGTACGTACGCACGAGTGATGATATCGTTCCTATGATCATGGAATTGTATTGGAGTATATATATATATTATTTCAGTATCAATATTACTTCATAATAATCATATATAGTTACTCATTACACCATTATACCCATCCTTGTAAGGTGATGGTGGAAAAATAGATTACACCACGGCGTGGAGACGGTATTCCGTACGTACGCACGCGCGGTGATTTCTTTTTCCGTAGGATAGATAGATGGTGAAATAGGGTTGTTTAATACTTATAATAACATATAAGTATATGAGTGATACTGATGTTATTACTTCGTAATGAAACAACCTAAGAATAATAAGTGGAAGAAGAAATAAAGATGAAAGAATTGGTAACGGTAATTACCTCTTCTTTGAAACGCCTTTTGGAGACCTCCTCTTAGGGAACTAAAATTGGTTTTTGAGGAAGACCAGAACCTCTAGGATGTTTCTAGGGAAGTGGAGAAGAGATTTTGGCAGGGTTTGGCCGAGCTTGAGTGCTCAAATTGGTGTGAGGAGGAGGGGGAGGAGGTGTCCTTTTATAAGGGAGGAGAGGGGCACCTTAGGAATATCTCAAAATATTATTTTATATTAAAGTAAAAATCGGTTTATAATGGTTCCAAAGGGTCTTATTTCGAAGATAAAGTGGGGATGGGTCGAAATCCTATCAACCAATAGGATTTAGACAAGTTTAGGTTATTATTTTAACCTTATCAATTAGATTTAACTCTAAGTTAAATAATTTAACTTTTACCGTGTCTTTTTGTTTTCTTTCACTATATGGTTAATACACTTACTATAACATGCCAAAAGAACCCAAAATTGTATATTATTAATAAATATATCCTTATCTAAGTCATTTGGCCGAACCTTAGATTTTTAGGAATAAAATAACAATTAATAATATAATATTTGATTTAAAAACTATTTTCTGTCAATTTTGACACTATTTGATATATGATTTTTGTGAAAGTCATAACAGAATTATATGTTCGAACCAAGTTGATTACATCAACACTAATATATCATAGTAACCTATAAAATTAGTTTAAGTCATAAAAAGTCTAAAATTACATTCATTTGAGCATTTATAACATCAATTATGTTAATATTTCCTTAAAAGGGTAATTACTGCATCATTGTTGTGTCATAAATAAGTTAATTTATTTAAAGTCTAAAAATTATAAATAAAATATCATTATGTAGGAAATCGTTTTAGCTTTCTAATGAATATTTATAGTCGAATTTATCTTATGTATAACCCCATATTAAAAATGTTTTAGTTATTAAACTTTGATTTTAACTATTTTAACTATTCATTAAATAATATAATATTAAATGTCATAATCTAATCCAAGTGGACCTAAATGGTCATATTATATTCATAAGGTTGTTTTTGGTCGAATTACACTTATCCAATAGAATTAGGACATGTGTTAGGGTAATAGTAATATCATATTTACCCTTAGTTACCCTATTTACTATTAACCGTGGTAAAAAAAATAAAAAGTTACTATTCACCAAAAATTATTTTCATCTCATTGAACCACATTTTACTTACTGAAATCAACCGTGTCTCTCGGATTTTTGAAATTCCATTCACAGAAGCGGTAAAATTAAGATTTATGAAGAAATTAATTTTTTTAACTACCACTTAGTAGTTTCACTATTCATCAAAAATTGATGTTTTTCAGAACAATGCCAAAATTTCATCCTAAGCTATATTTCATATTCCGAATTCAAAAATGAAGTCTATTTTACCAAATTCATATCATAGAATTTGCATTAATTAATTTTATAATTAAATCCCGCTGTTAAAACAAATAGCGTGTTTTTAAGAAACAATATCTATCAAACGATTGACACTTGATTATGTCTGGTTTAAATGTGAAATTACATCCAATGACCAAAATTGTATTAAATTGTAAAAATATATTCTAAATATACTTTAAAACCACTCAAATTAATAATTTAACACTATTAATTATTTCGATTAAAAAAGTTGTTTTTAATTATAATTTAGTAATTTTCACTATTCATCAGAATATGAAAGTTATCCGAAAAGTACCAAAATTTCACCTTAGGCTAAATTCGATACTCCGAATCCAAAAATGAAGTTCAATTTGAAAAATAAGATTTACAGAGTTTTAAAAAGTGGTTATTACTATTCATAACGGCTAGTTTTAATAATATTTTAATAGCATATCGTTGTTTAGTGAAACTCGGTATTGCGTATTACACACGCTATCGAGGAAGGTCGTGATTGCGTGTAATGCAAGGCAAGTCAAGGATGCGTGTTGTGCAAGCTCCTTTTGGTGTAGCGTACAACACAAGACTTTAATAAAATTAAAAAGAATATATTTTTTTATAAAATCTTGGGCTGTTACATTCTACCCCCCTTAAAATGAATTTCGCCCTCGAAATTCGTCGGGGTTATAAATGGTTTACTATTCGAAAGTTTCTTTAATAGAAACCCACATCGTAAAAAGGAATATCAAAACCAATCTTTAAAAACAAAAGTATGAAACGTAACGGTTACCCAAATAAACTAATCATTGGGTTTCCACATAGGTGAAAATATGGATATGGAAGAGAAATCTAACCATCATGTTCTGATGGAGAGTGGTGGAGAACATGGCTATGGAAAAGCCAATAATCACAAATCCATAAATTTGTGACGATCTAAGGTACCATCTGATTCATCAGGTATAAGATCACTAGGACAACATTTTTGGTTTTCAAGATCATTTCCCTAAAGTTGAAAATTTGAATTGGAATAAATACTTTCTTTATTTTGGTACAATCTCACTATTGTTCGTGCCTAGAACAATTTCCACTTCATCTCTTAATTAAATGAAGTTGAATTTGTTATTCATGAAGTGTTAGCAGATCATGTGATAGAATGACGGGTCATTCCATCTGTCTCAAACAAAAGGTTAGCAAAAATTATATACATAAGTCGATCTATAGTGAGATTAATCATATATAGTTCCTAAAATGGACTTATACTTCATATATCATACTGCTTAATATAATAAAACTAGTTTCTACTAAACAGGGACTTCCTGTAGGCCAGTGGTAGGCGATAAAGGCCAGTCGCACTTCGGTTGTGGGTTCGATTCCCACAGCCTTGTCCGAAGCGATGGGCTGTCGCCCGTCCTGCAGGTTGTCCTTTTTCTAAAGCTATATTACTATAACATCCCATCAATAATATCGAAAATCTTCTATCCTTAAACAATACTAAATTATGTCCAACATAATCCATTCTAATATTTAGGCTTATCCATAATACTGCAGTCGACTCTCATAATATAGTGAAAATGATTACCAGAGATTTAACACCATCATCGATCCCCATATATCATAAGATATGTTTTGTTGGTCACATTCCAAACATTCAAAGTCCTTAATCGTGTATTCTCTTGAATACCTTAGTGAAAACATGAATGCAGTTTAAAGTTAACACTTTCCACATACCAAAATCCTCAAAATTCTATATACTCAAACCATGATATCACTTAGTCCTTTTATCAATCATGAGCTCATGAATACTATTAAACATTTAATTTTCTCCTTATCCCTTCATTATGCGCATATCATCTACATTCCAAAAATATCTGAATAACCTTTCATGGATACTGGTAAAATTAATCATACACTTTCCAAACTCAAGGAAAGACAATAGTTTAACAATCCATAGATGTCTCTTTATTCCGTAGTAGCATGAGATTACTTATACAAAATTACACATGATAAACATGTAATCATTCCACTACATTCTTAAACCATTGACGGAGCATCAAAAATTCTTTCATCTCACATATCATTTGTAGTCTCTTCATCATCATCCACATAAATACTACCCTTATGACCATACTGATTCTCTTCATGAGTCTTTCCCTTAGGGCATTTGTTTGCATAATTCCCATACATTCCACATTTAAAACATTTAACCATTGTTGATGTCGTAGCAATACCATTATCCTCATCCATGGTGTTAACCGACCCTTTTCCTTTGCACTTACTTGCTTTGTGTCCTTCTTTTCCACACCCAAAGCATCTTCCAGTTCCCTTGAAACATTCTCCTTGATGCCTCTTCCCACATGATTTACATAGGGGAAATTTAACTTTCTTTCCTCTATGATCATCATGAAACTCCATCTTTCTCTTATTAGTCGAGTCAGGAAACTTACCAAATTTTACTTTATTGATCATATTATGAGATTGCTGATTCGGCATAATAATGATGTTTGGACTTTCAAATCCCATTTCATTATGAAGAATATAATTCCATTGTCCATCATATCCTCCATTATCGTGAATCATCTTGATTCCAGCCGTTTTCTAAAACCCAAAAAGAATAGTGTGAGAGTCAAAAATCATAATAAAGGGGGAGTAACTTAAATATCTAACATCTTTGGTTTAATCTAATATCGTTACCATAGTTCTAGGACTATATCCTATACGTATACTTATCCTTAGGGGCATCCCTATACATACCTTAGAAATATCTCTAGGGATCTCACTAACGTTTTCGCATCCTAGTTTCCAAAGGTTGACTAAACCTTTCCTCTGATACCAACTATAGAGACCCGTATCTTGACGTACATTGACATTACATTACTTTTTCGGAATACTTAGTACATTACAAAAACACACACACAAGGACTGTAATAGTTTAGTGTCTTTGGAAACTCGGAATATAATCTTCTAATCGTGGTGAAAGATCTTCAACATCTCCCATAAAGATCTTCTTTTTTTTATACCTAAAACCTTTCTTTATATCCTGGGGAAAAGAAAACATAAAAGGGTGAGCTCAAATGCTCAGTAAGGGTAAACAAAAGAAATATCAATCACATCATATACATAAGCACATAACTTTTGGAAATCTTAACCTGCAAAAGAGATCATAATTTCATAACATGGGGTAAATCATGGCAGTGAAATGTAATCACAATAATCATAACATAAAACATGAAACTTTGTGGCATTCACACATAATCATAGAGAATCATTTCTTTTTAGTCAAGACTCATTGCCAAGACTATCTTAGTGGACAAAGTCCCTTTCTGAATCGAGTAAACCTCGTTTCAGTCCTGTTTCACTGAACCGGTATAACCTACCATTCCAGTCATGTCTATCTCATGAGATATAAAATCTTTACCCAATGCATTGGAGGGAGATATAGGTCCCACCCATCTTATAATGAATCCTTTCTTATGTGTGCCACATAATCATAAACCATGCATCATTGCATAAACCATGTAATAAAAATGGGATTCTTAAACAACTTGACATCATAAAATAATCCATATAAGATAAAGGAATTTATAAAACTATTTCCATCACAACATAATCAAATCCATGAAATAATAGGGATAAAAACATAACCCTTTTATTATATTAGATGGAAAATAATTTTGATAAAATACTTGAAATGAATTCTTGAGGAAAATATCCTTTCTTCTTTAAATTTTTTTTTCCTTTCATAACATGTCATACGACTTTAAAATAAAAGAAGTTGATTAAAAATAAACTTGAAAACTTGTAAAGGAATCTTCTTGGGAATAATGTTTTAAAAATCCATTCATGCCGTATAAGTTAAAAAAAACATTCTTCGTACTTTTGTCGGAAAAGTCAAAAAATCACCTCGTACGAAAAAGCGACAAAAGATTCCTTTCATATTCTTTACTAAAAACTCACCGAAGGGTAAAAATGGATTTAAACAATTGTAGGTGGATGGAAATAATATTACATATTGATGAAACATGGATGTGGATGATAAAATACACCCCAGTGAATACTTACGAATAAACAATCTCGGATAAAAATGAGATTGTGATATTTCCCTTACCTTAGGTCTGATTTGCTTTGTTCATGTCCGAAGCTCCTGTATAATGGTTTAAATAATGTTATTGACTTATTACAGAATCATACATATTGATATGATATCATAAATGGTCATATTATTAGCTTCTTGTTAGTAATATTTCATTGTTACTTGTTACTCGGGTCTTTATAACTTTTTGTTCTTATGCGTGTTTTGTCGAATAAATTCTTATTCTTATCTTTAGGTTATAGATAATTCATTTACAGAATGATATTAGTGTAGTATATACCATATTCATTCATTAAATTCATTTATATAATCATTATGAAATGAAGATCATGTAGAACGAGTCGCATCACATCGTGGAGACGGTATTCCGTACGTACGCATGAGTGATGATATCGTTCCTATGATCGTGGAATTGTATTGGAGTATATATATATATTATTTCAGTATCAATATTACTTCATAATAATCATATATAGTTACTCATTACACCATTATACCCATCCTTGTAAGGTGATGGTGGAAAAATAGATTACACCACGGCGTGGAGACGGTATTCCGTACGTACGCACGCGCGGTGATTTTTTTTCCGTAGGATAGATAGATGGTGAAATAGGGTTGTTTAATACTTATAATAACATATCAGTATATGAGTGATACTGATGTTATTACTTAGTAATGAAACAACCTAAGAAGAAGAAGTGGAAGAAGAAATAAAGATGAAAGAATTGGTAACGGTAATTACCTCTTCTTTGAAACGCCTTTTGGAGACCTCCTCTTAGGGAACTAAAATTGGTCTTTGAGGAAGACCCGAACCTCTAGGATGTTTCTAGGGAAGTGGAGAAGAGATTTTTTCAGGGTTTGGCCGAGCTTGAGTGCTCAAATTGGTGTGAGGAGGAGGGGGAGGAGGTGTCCTTTTATAAGGGAGGAGAGGGGCACCTTAGGAATATCTCAAAATATTATTTTATATTAAAGTAAAAATCGGTTTATAATGGTTCCAAAGGGTCTTATTTCGAAGATAAAGTGGGGATGGGTCGAAATCCTATCAACCAATAGGATTTAGACAAGTTTAGGTTATTATTTTAACCTTATCAATTAGATTTAACTCTAAGTTAAATAATTTAACTTTTACCGTGTCTTTTTGTTTTCTTTCACTATATGGTTAATACACTTACTATAACATGCCAAAAGAACCCCAAATTGTATATTATTAATAAATATATCCTTATCTAAGTCATTTGGCCGAACCTTAGATTTTTAGGAATAAAATAACAATTAATAATATAATATTTGATTTAAAAACTATTTTCTGTCAATTTTGACACTATTTGATATATGATTTTTGTGAAAGTCATAACAGAATTATATGTTCAAACCAAGTTGATTAAATCAACACTAATATATCATAGTAACCTAGAAAATTAGTTTAAGTCATAAAAAGTCTAAAATTACATTCATTTGAGCATTTATAACATCAATTATGTTAATATTTCCTTAAAAGGGTAATTACTGTATCATCGTTGTGTCATAAATAAATTAATTTATTTAAAGTCTAAAAATTATAAATAAAATATCATTATGTAGGAAATCTTTTTAGCTTTCTAATGAATATTTATAGTCGAATTTATCTTATGTATAACCCCATATTAAAAATGTTTTAGTTATTAAACTTTGATTTTAACTATTTTAACTATTCATTAAATAATATAATATTAAATGTCATAATCTAATCCAAGTGGACCTAAATGGTCATATTATATTCATAAGGTTGTTTTCGGTCGAATTACACTTATCCAATAGAATTAGGACATGTGTTAGGGTAATAGTAATATCATAATTACCCTTAGTTACCCTATTTACTATTAACCGTGGTAAAAAAAATAAAAAGTTACTATTCACCAAAAATTATTTTCATCTCATTGAACCAAATTTTACTTACTGACATCAACCGTGTCTCTCGGATTTTTGAAATTCCATTCACAGAAGCGGTAAAATTAAGATTTATGAAGAAATTAATTTTTTTAACTACCACTTAGTAGTTTCACTATTCATCAAAAATTGATGTTTTTCAGAACAATGCCAAAATTTCATCCTAAGCTATATTTCATATTCCGAATTCAAAAATGAAGTCTATTTTACCAAATTCATATCATATAATTTGCATTAATTAATTTTATAATTAAATCCCGCTGTTAAAACAAATAGCGTGTTTTTAAGAAACAATATCTATCAAAAGATTGACACTTGATTATGTCTGGTTTAAATGTGAAATTACATCCAATGACCAACATTGTATTAAATTGTAAAAATATATTCTAAATATACTTTAAAACCACTCAAATTAATAATTTAACACTATTAATTATTTCGATTAAAAAAGTTGTTTTTAATTATAATTTAGTAATTTTCACTATTCATCAGAATATGAAAGTTATCCGAAAAGTACCAAAATTTCACCTTAGGCTAAATTCGATACTCCGAATCCAAAAATGAAGTTCAATTTGAAAAATAAGATTTACAGAGTTTTAAAAAGTGGTTATTACTATTCATAACGGCTAGTTTTAATAATATTTTAATAGCATATCGTTGTTTAGTGAAACTCGGTATTGCGTATTACACACGCTATCAAGGAAGGTCGTGATTGCGTGTAATGCAAGGCAAGTCAAGGATGCGTGTTGTGCAAGCTCCTTTTGGTGTAGCGTACAACACAGGACTTTAATAAAATTAAAAAGAATATATTTTTTTATAAAATCTTGGGCTGTTACATCAATGGTGGTCATTGATTCAAAACATGAAGGAAGATTATGAAGTATCAAATATGGAATGGAGGGAGTTTAAAGATCTTTTTTTAGAAAAATAATTTCCTCGTGACCATCAAGCAGATATGGAAAGGCAATTTCTGAGTCTGAGACAAAAGGAGGATGAGAATGTCATAAAGTATGAGACTAACTTTACAAGGTTAGAAAGGTATTCTAGAGATTATATATGTAACCCAAGAAGTAATATTGATCGTTTCTTTGATGGGTTAAAACCATTTCTCTGTCGAGCATTAGTCTCACAATCCTTCTCATCGTACGAAGACATTGTCTCATGTGCTATCAAGACTGAAAAGGAATTCTCTAAGTCTTATGACTTTAAAGAAAAAAAAAGAGAAGAAGATATCTGCTAATCAATCTGGGAATGGAAATAAGGGGAATAAGGGAAAGGTTGAATATCCATCATGTGGTAAATGTGGGAAGAAACACCCCAATACTTGCTTTAAGGGAATGGGTGTCTGTTACAAGTGTGGTGAAAAAGGCCACTAAGCTCGTGATTGCAAAGGGAAGAAGGAATCTACCAATGTTCAGTGCTACAATTGTAGGGAGATGGGACATTATTCAAATGAATTTCCTAAGATTCAGGGGAACTTACCTCAGAAAAGGCCAAGGGATCAAGGCCAAGCTTATACTATCACTACTACTGAGGTAGAAGCTCTAAAAGACGTGGTGGCAGGTAATTTAATGGTTTCCTCAAGTTTAGCAAAGAAATTATTTGATTCTGGATCATCTCATTGTTTCATATCTTCCCAGTTTGCTAAGAAAATTAGATATTTCCAATTTGATTTAACAAGGGAGTTGTTAGTTAAAACTCCTAAGGGAAGTATCATTGCAACAAAGTTTTGTGAATCAGTCCCCATTAGAGCACATAAATTTTCTTTATCCGCTCATCTCATCGTCATACCTATGATTGAGTTTGATATAATCCTCGGTATGGATTGGATTTCAGACCATGATGAGAAGATTTATTGTAAGAAGAAGGAGGATACAATTTTTGATGATGATGATAAGGAACACCTTATCTTTAGAGTAGAATCGTCACCACCTAATTCTTATCTAGATCCACCCCCAGTAGCTCAACTAAATTCAATTATTGGGGAGGAAGAGGATTAAATTACAGTGGGTGAGGAAAGGAATGTTAAAATAGAGGATGTACCTATTGTGAATGAATATGTAGATGTGTTTCCGGACGATTTACCTGGACATCCTCTAAAACGAGAAGTTGAGTTTTCCATTGATTTAATTCCTGGATCAAGGCCTATATCGAAGACCCCTTTTATAATGGCCACTATAGAATTAGTTGAACTAAAGAAACAACTAGAGGAATTGAGTAATAAGGTATTTATTTTCACTAGTGTTTCTCCATGAGGATCCTCTATTCTTTTTGTTAAAAAGAAAGATGGATCTATGAGGTTATGTTTCGACTACAGGGAGATCAATGTTATAACAATAAAGAACAAGTATCCCCTACCTCGCATTGATGATTTATTTGACCAACTGCATGGAGCTCAATACTTTTCAAAGATTGACCTTCGATCTGGATACCATCAGTTGTGTGTGAAGAAGGAAGACATTCTGAAGACTGCATTTCGAACCAGGTACGGGCATTACGAGTTTACAGTAATGCCTTTTGGATTGACTAAAGCACCCTATGTATTCATGGATGTGATGAATAGAGTTTTCAAGGAATATCTCGATTAATTTTTGGTGGTATTTATTGATGATATCTTGGTATACTCCAAAAGCTACGAAGATCATGAAAATCACTTGCGTATTATCCTGAAGACTCCAAGGAGACATTAATTATATGGGAATTTTAGCAAGTGTGAATTCTGGCTTCAGGAGATTTCTTTTCTTGACCATATTGTCTCTAAAGATGGAATCTCTATTGATCCTTCTAAGACCAAGGCAATCAAAGAATGGACAGCACTGACGAGTATAACTGAGGTACGTAGTTTTATTGGTTTAGCTGGTTATTATCGACGTTTCGTCCAGAATTTTTTCCGATTGGCTAACCCATTAACAAAGCTCACACATAAAGGGGTTAAATATTTTTGGACAAAATAGTGTGAAGAATGTTTCGAAGAACTGAAGAAAAGATTATTCAATGCTCCTATATTGACTCTACCATCGGAGAATGATGGGTTTGTTATTTATAGTGATGCATCGAAGAAAGGACTTGGTTGTGTCCTTATGCAGAATGATAGGGTTGTTGCCTATGCATCATGACAGTTGAAAATTCATGAGAAAAACTATTCTACTCATGATCTCGAGTTAGTAGCTGTGATATTTTCTTTGATGATATGGAGGCACTACCTCTATGGTGAAAAATTTGATATTTATACTGATCACACGAGTTTGAAGTATATTTTCTCACAAAAAGAACTCAACATGAGGCAAAGGAGATGGCTTAAATTACTCAAGTATTATGATTGTACGATACACTACCACCCGGGGAAAGCAAACAAGGTGGAAGATGCTTTGAGAAGAAAAGATCATGGAGTTTTGAATAATATGAGAATTTAAAGGGATCCAATTTTCATGGATCTAGTGAAGATGGACATGTGAATAACCAGGGAAGGTGAAACATCAATGCTTTTTCAAATGGTTGCCAAACCATCTTTACTAGAAAGGATTAAGAGTTCTCAGACCGATGATAAAGAATTTCAAAAGAAGATTAAAGATGTGAATGATGGGAGATTGAGAAACTTTGTGTATGAAGATGGAATTTTGAAATTTGGGAAGAGACTTTGTGTTCCCGATATACCTGATCTAAAAAGGGAATTACTGGATGATTCTCATAGTTCCAATTTCTCTATACACCCTAGAAGCACCAAAATGTATAGAGATTTGAAGGAACATTTTTGGTGGGACAACATGAAGAGGGAGATTGCCGATTTTTTGTCAAGATGTATGGTTTGTCAACAAGTGAAAGATGGAAGGCAACAGCCTGGTGGAGTATTGCAACCTCTTACCATACCTGAGTGGAAATGGGATAATATCACGATGGAATTTGTCATGGGACTACCAAAGACTCCTAGAAGGAACGATTAAATATGGGTTATTATTGATCGTCTTACCAAGTCATCACATTTTCTTGCTACAAGATAAGATCTACCACAGGAAAGTCTAGAAATACTATATATTGATGATGTTCTGAGACTTCATGGAGTACCCCTATTGATTGTTTCTGATCGTGATCCAAGTTTTACTTCAAGATGCTGGAAAAGTCTTCAGAAAGCCTTCGATACTGAACTTCATTTGAGCACTGCCTACCACCCTCAAACAGATGGACAATCAGAATGAACTATTTAAACCTTAGAAGACATGTTGATATCAGACTCACTTGACTTTCAGGGCATGTGGGATCAATATTTATCTCTAGTAGAATTTTCCTATAACAATAACTTCCATTATAGTATTCAGATGGCACCATATGAAGCGTTGTACGGAAAGAGATGTTGCACACCAACCTGTTGGGAGGACGTTGGTGAAAGAAAACTTGCAGGCCCAGAACTGGTGGAAGAAACGATGGAAAAGGATAAGGTAATCCAAAACCATATCAAAGAAGCTCAAAGTAGGCAGAAGAGCTATGCCGATAGTCGAAGGAAGGATTTGGAATTTCAAGTCGGTGATTATGTTTTCCTGAAGGTATCTCCATGCAAGGGAGTCATACGTTTTGGTAAGAAAGGTAAACTGAGTCCCAAGTACATCGGACCTTTCGAAATTCCAGAAAGAATTGGGGCTGTACCTTATCGATTGGAAATGCCGCCAAGTCTCTCCAAAGTTCACGATGTGTTCCACGTATCTCTATTGAGGAAATACATGCCTGAACCAACACATGTACTCACCTATGAGGAATTAGAACTGGAACCCAATCTGTCTTATTGTGAAGAGCTCATTAGGATTCTTGATAGGAGAGAACAAGTACTGAGAAACTGGATGACTCGTCAGGTAAAAGTCTTATGGAGAAACCATAAGATGGAAGAGGCAACATGGGAACCCGAGGAACTTATGATGAAGAACCACCCGAATATTTTTATGTAGTAATACTCTATAAATTGCGAGGACACAATTATTTGAAGGAGGGGATAATGTCACACCCCAAGCTTCAACGACACGCTTCTCTTTGAATAATGTGATAGCGTGTGTTGTACGCAACATCGAGTTCTAACACACCACAACCAATCAAACTAGCCGTTATGAATAGTAATACCTAAATTTTGAAATTTTATAAATTTTATATCTCAAAATGGACTTCATTTTTGGATTCGGAATATCATATTTATCCTAGGGTGAAATTTTGGAACTTTTTGGATAACATTTATATTTTGATGAATAGTGAAAATTACTAAATTTTAATTAAAAATAACTTTTTTAATCGAAATAATTTATACTGATAAATTATTAATTTGAGTGATTTTGAAGTATATTTAGAATATATTTTTACCATTTAATACAATGTTGTTCATTTTACATAATTTTACAATTAAACCAGACATAAAATAGTGTGAATCTTTTGATAGTTATTATCTCTTAAAAACACGCTTTTTGTTTTAACAACGAGAATTAATTTTAAATTAATTTCTGACACTTCTATGTTTTGAATTGGGAAAAATGGATTCCATATTTGGAATCAGGATGTTCATATTGTGTAAATAGGTTACTTTTATTTTTAGACATTTTGAATAATTACTTCAGTAAATATTTTATTTACCATGGTTAAGGGTAAATCTGGTAAATAAGGGTTAACAAATAATATTATAATAATACTAAATTACCCTAAAATGGGTCCTAACCTTATTGGTGGATACATGTCCGACCATGGGCATATTTGGGTCTATTTTGGGACCCCATGGAGCCACTTGTAGGTGATAGGGACACTTTATTTTAATTAAGTTAAAATAAATACAAAAATGACATAAGCATATATCTTTTAGAAAAACAATTTTTACATAGGGTTATACATGCTTTATTTTCAACTATAAATATTAATTAAAAATATAAAAATATTTCCTACATAATTATATTTTATTTATAATTTTTATACATTATATAATTTAATTTATTTATGACACAATGGTGATGCAGTAATTACCATTATAGTAAAAAATTAGAATAATTGATATTATAAATACCCAAATAAATTTAATTTGAGACTTTTTAGAAATTACAATAGATTTTTAGGTTAATATGGAATGTTAGTATTGATTTAATTAACTTTTTTCTAAGTAATCATTCTGTTATGAGTTTTACAAAAATCAATTATTGAAAAGTGTCAAAATTTACGTAAAAGAGTTTTTAAAACAAATATTATATTATTAATTGATATTAAATTCCTAAAAATCTAAGGTTTGGCCAAGAGACTTATATAATGATAGGTGTATCATTAATGGACCACTTTAGGGTATCTTGTAGGTATATAGTAAGTTTATTAACCATATAATATAAAAATACAAAGATACATTGTAAAAGTGAAACTAATTAACTAAGAGTTAAAAGTACAAGATAAGGTTAATATAATGACCCAAACCTGTCTAAATTCTATTGGATGAGTGGTTTTAGACCCATCCCCACCTTAAACTTTAAATAATACACTTTTGAGCCATTATAAACCGAATATGAATTTATTATAAAATAATATTTCTAGCTTTTCCAAAGGAGCCCCTCACCCCTCTTATAAAAGCACACTCCTCCTTCTCATTACATCACACCTTCAAAGCCTTTTTGTTCGGCCAACCCCTACCCAGATACATTCTCAACTTCTTTCACTTCATCCTAAAGGCCTTAATTTAGTCAGAAAGCCAACCTAAGGAGTCCTTTTGATCAAATTAAATGGAAGAACCCGAAGAAGAGGTAATAATTTCACCACCCTTTTTCAAGTTCCTTTCTTCTTCAACTTCTTATTTCTTTGTTATTACCATTCTAAAATAATAACTCCAGTATATTATATATGCTTTGATGATATTATAAACATGGTACAACCATATTTCAGTATTCTATCCATCCTTTTAATGACATGTCACCATACGTGCGTACGTACGGCTTACCGTCTCCACGTCATGGTGTAATTGTTATTCAAAACATTATTATTTGGATGGGTATAATAATGATGTGTAATTCATGTAAATAATAAATATAACATGATAATTATTCTGTATATATGATATACCATCCAATTAAATCTTATTTTAAAATCAAAAGAATGATATTGTCGCTCGTGCGTACGTACGGACTACCGTCTCCACGAACGCGATGAGATTCATTCTCCATTGTATCCATTCAAGTATAATTCTCATTTGATGATTAATAATAGTATCTAAGGACTTGATATAATTCTGGATATGATTAATATACAACCTATCCATGACAAACATGGCTTACATAACAAAACATATAAAAGAAAACGAGTAAGTTAACACCCGAAACAATGATAATACTAAGATATTATTAACAAATCAATGTTAAAAGATCTTATATGATATCATATTAATATATATGATTCTTTTATAATTTAATAACAATTATTTCACCATTATACATGAGGTTAACCTACCCCCGACCAATGAAAAGTACAAGGTAAGGGTTTATTTCGTAATCTCTTCATTATCCGAGGTTGTTTATACGTAATAATATACTGGGGCTTCTTTATCATCCACATATATGTTTCTTAAAAATGTATTTCAAAACATTTTTACTATTTACTAGAATATGGGTTAAAGTCATTTAAACCCTTGTTTGACTTTTTATAAGAGGTTTATAAGGGAATCTTTCCGTCGTTTTCCAAACATGGTGCTTTTAACCTTTTCAACAGAATTAAGGTAAGATAGTTTTTTTAACTTATACGCTGGGTGCGGCTATTTTCCACCATTATAAAATTGTTGAAGATTCCCTTACAAGTTTATAAAAATATTTTGAAAGAAAATGTTTTATTTTATATGAATCTTAAATGATTTCAAAATAAAAAGAGATATTTCTCTAAAAAGAGTTTTGATTTCATCTATGTCAACATCCTTTGATGGATTTTAAGATTATTTGAAGCTGATTTATTATGAAACAAAAATTACATATTGTATTAAAGGTTTTGTGATATGTCTGACTATGGATATGTTATTTTTATACCCTTAATGTTTTATGGTAAAATTATTAACATTTCGTATGCCAGTTTTAATATGAATGTTTATGTTATGTTTAAACCTTTTCATATGGGAATGCATTGGACTTAATATGTGACGGGTGGAGACCGATATAGCTCCTCGATGCATCGGTAGGTCTCATGAGACAAACTAGTGTCTTGGCACAAGGACATGGAAAAATCTTATTTGTAGTCTTGGCATGAGGCCTTGGCTATGTGGTTATGATAGTCTGGCATTATGCATTCCATCATTATGAAAGTGGTTATTGATATTGCATGTGATTATTCGATTAGTAGAATATCCACGTGAATAAGTAAATGGCATTATTTCATTTTATTTTTTCCATACTATGTTGAAGTTCAAGTTTAAATGGCTTTTTTTTAGTTATACATTGCCTTAAATGTTTATTCTTATTTATGAAAGTTTCTTCTATATTGTTATCCTTACTGGGCATTTGAGCTCACCCCTTTTATATGTTTTATTTTTTCCAAGATGTGAAAAAGTAAATTATGAATGACCTGTTGGGATAGTATGAGGGGATAAGAGTGTGGACTATGGAGACTATGTTGTTGTAGTTTTCATTTTTATGATGTATTTTAAAACTTTATGAATGTATCTAGTTATTCCAAGGATACTAAACTAATCGGTCTTTTGAGATCAGATCTTTCTTGTGATCATGTCAATGTTATGTAATAATGCGCCGACTCTGGGTAACTGGGGTCAGGGTGTTACACAATTTGAGTCCTACAAGACTACCAATTTTTTATGGAAACGATTATGAATATTGGAGTTAGAGGGGTGAATACTTTTATTATCAATACTATTGTTCACAATTTTATAATGATTTCTAGAGATTATAAAATTCCTAACAATTAAGTGAGAGTCTTTAGAAATCAATATAAATGGGAATATCAACTAAATTACAAGGTATACAATTATTTTCTTTATTCAATGATTAGATATATATATAAATCCAGATATCATCTTGTGAAGGAGCAAATTGAAATTGAAAAAAACTAGAGATTACACATTTCAGATCATCTAAAGTCATTCAGACAAGAAGATCCATTCTTAGAGCAGACTATCATGATTTTGAATTTCCATTTAGAGAACCTGTAGTTAAAGTTCAATAGAGTTTTTTTAATATTGTAAATAGACTACAATACATGGGATAAAAAGTCTTAGAAGATAAATTTCGTGTGGAATAGATCATAGACATCATGCCAATTGAATGGGGGGAAAGAGAATAGAAGTATATAAATTAATAAAAGATACAAATTTTACTCTTGATGAGTTATTTGGAACTCTCCTAAAATATGAGAATATATTAAAGAGATATTCTAAAAAGGAAAATAAAAATAATGGAAGTGTTTCTTTTACTATGACTTCAAATCAGATGAAATCCAAGACGCTTGAGAAAATAGTGAAATCAATAAATAAGAAAGTTGTGGTTCAATCGAACTTAAGAAAATCTGAACATTTAGAGAATAAGTTATCCAATCTTGCTCTAAGGATGAAAAATATTATTGGAAAGAATAATTTTCAAAACCTATATAAGAAAAAGGATAATAAGGGTAAGAAATATTCAGAAGTTACAATCTATGAATGTATGAATGATGAAAATATTAGACCTGATTGTCCAAAGCTAAAAATAAATGACAGAAAAGACAAACATTTTGTGAGAAATCCAAAAAAGTACTACAAGACTAAAGGAATGAAAATTATGAAGGAAAATGATTCATAGAGTGCAAGTAGTGGAGACTCTTCTAATGAATCCTTAGATAATCAAAATTTTGGACAAAAGAATATTGTACTTATATCTAAAATTTATTTTGAGAATCAATGTTCATGGAAAAGGTACACATTATTGAATCCTGGAACAACATGTCTTTAAATGATAATTATACTGATGAATAAAATACTATTTTTTTTATATGAATAATATTCCTCAGTAGAAGATATTTTTTTACCATAATTTAAGGAAGTTTATAGATTTTCTAGGTTACTTGAAAATTAAAATTGAAAAATAAAAAAAAAACTTGAAAAGGTAAATTCTAGAATCAATGTTTTAACAAAAGAAGTATCCAATCTTTCTAAATATCTTTCTGCTAAATATTTTAATTTTTTTTGTATTTATAAAAACCAATTGGAAGTAATTTATGAAAATGATAAAATTTATAAGGATCTTGAAAAAGTTATTTCTGAAAAAAAAAATTAGATACAAAATCCATATCTAAAACAAATACTTAGGAGGATAAGAATTTATTAATTAGGCTAAAATCTGAATTTTTTATCTTAAAAAACTTTTATCATACTTTACTTCTGATAAGGAATAATTTTATAAAATGTATAAACAAATTCAGCCTCTAAAGAATAGTTCTGGAATTGGTTAGTCTCATTCAAAACCTATTTTTAGCAATAACCATTTTGTTCCCAAAAGTGCCTCATTCTGCACTAAGTGTCAAAGTAGTGGACAATGTAAAAAAATTGTTCTTTAAACAAAATCCAATCCTTCAGATTTCATAAAGCCTATTTTTCTAAACAAATGTGGATTTATAATATTTTACATTCTAATAATTCTAGATCCAAGAAATTTTTGATTCTAAACACCTAACTATTTTGTTTTCAAGAAAAAAAGGAAGTAACAACAATAATATATGGTATATGGATAGTGGATGTTCTCCGCATATGACTGGTAATAAATACTTCTCTGAAAATATTATCAATATAAAAGGTATAAAATTAACTTTCATAGATAATACTCAAGGAATGATTTTTGGTATAGGTAACATTGTTCTTCTTGGAAAGACATTGATTTCAAATTTTTTATTTGTTATGGTCCTTAAGAACAACCTTATAATCATAATTCAATTATGTGATGAAGTTTAACTTATGAATTTTAGGAATGATAAATGTCTAGTACACAATTCCGAGGATGAATTCATTCTTTCTGCCCATAGGCATGAGAATGTTTACACACTTAACTTAGAAGACCTTAGGACCCAAGACTTACCTTGACATAGTGCAATAGAAGATTAATATTGGTTATGGTATAGAATATTAGAACATTGTAACCTTAGAAACATATAAAAATTGACTAAGAAAATACTTGTTAAGGATCTACTAGAACATAGATTTGATTCTTCAAAAGTCTGCGACCATTGTCAATATGGAAGGCAATGTAAGCCCAACTTCAAATCTATTAGTGAAATATCAACTTCTAATTAATTAGAGTTACTGCACATGAAATTTTTTGGTCCTATACAAACTTAAAGTATTTGAGCAGAATACTATATATTTTTTTTAGTTGATTACTACACTAGATTTACATGGGTCTAATTTCTTACAAAGAAATACGAAGCCTTTTATTATTTTAATATTTTTACAGCCAAAGTTAAAAATGAAAAAAAAAACATCCATTAATAACTATTCATAGTAATCATGGTGGAGAATTAGAAAATTCAGATTTTGAAACTTTTTAAAGTAAGAAAATCATTACTCATAACTTCTCAGCACTGAGGACTCCTCAAATAAATGGTTTTGTTGAAAGAATAAACTAAATTCTTCAAGAGATAAGAAAAACTATGTTGAGTGAATATAATATTGCTAAACATTTCTAGGTTGAAGCTATTAGTACTAATTTTTATACTATAAATTTAGTTTTAATTAGGCTATTTCTTAATAAAACACTTTATGAGTTATAGACAAGATGAAAATAAAAAGTTTAATACATCAGAGTATTTAGATAAGAAGTATTCATTTTGAATAAAAAATATAGCTTACATAAATTTACAACCAAATCTGATGAAGGTATATTTTTAGGCTATTCCACTACTTCTAAGGATTATATGGTTTTCAATAAAAATTCTTGTACTATTGAGGAAATAATAAATGTCAAATTTTCTAAAAATTATCCTTTGGTATTTAAATAATCCAAACATACATCTTCTGATGTGTTTTCCAAAAATTATTATCAACCTTTGATAGAATATTCATATAATATGAAGAATACCCAAGAAAGTTTTTCTAAAGTATTATCTCCAAAAGACTTTCTACCTTATGTTGATGAAAATGTTTTATAAAACCCAAGTTAGTTGTTTCTTAAGAATCATCCTAGTTATAATATCATTTGTGATATAAACCACCCAAAAGGACTGGAAGTTCTTTAATAAATGAATTAGAACATCGTGATTTTCTTTCTAAATTCAAACCCAAAATTCTTGATGATGATTTAGGTGATAAATATTGTATTAAATCTATATAAGATGACCTAAATGAATTTGAATGGAACAAAGTCTCTAACCATGGTTGAATAACCTAAGGAAACCTCAGTAATTGGAGTAAAATGGATTTCCAGAAATAAATGTGATGAAAATAGATTCATTGTTGGAAATAAATATATACAAGTTATTAAGGGTTATAGTCAATAAGAGGGAATAGATTATGAATAAACCTATGCCTTGGTAGCAAGACTTGAATCTATTTAAAGCATATTATCCTTTTCAGTATTGATTAATTTCAAAAAAATTCAAATAGATGTGAAGTGTGATTTTCTTAATAGATATGTTCAAGAGGAAGTTTATGATGAACAACCTCATGGTTTTAAACACACAAAACATATTGAATATTTTTTTAAATGTTCTAATTCATTATATGGTCTTAAATAATCTCCTAGAGCCTAGTATGATATAATTACATGATTTTTGTTTCAAAACAATTTAGTTAAGGGAACTAATGATCCAACTCTTTTCATAAAGAATGAAAATTAAAAAAAATTATTGTTCAATTTTTTTATGACATTATATTTGGATCAACTCAAAAATTCGTAACTAATTCATTTATGAATCTTATAATATCTGAGTTTGAAATGAGTATAATGGGTGGGTTAACAATCTTTCTTGGTTTTAAAATTTCTCAAAAACCAGAAGGAACCTATATATCCCAACATAAGTATATTAAAAATCTTCTTAAAAAGTATGGAAATGAAAAAACTAAAAGTATTAGTACTCTAACCAAAAAATCAAAAAATCTTGATCTTGATGAAGCTGGGAAACTAGTTAATCAAACAACTTTTAGCGGTATGATAGAAATTTTACTATAATTAATACGTAGTCATACATTCATAATGTTTTTAGTATACTTATGTACAATATATCAAGAAAATACAAAATAATCCCCTTTAAATGCTGTGAAAATAATTTTTCATTATTTAAAGGGAACTATGAATTTGGTAATTTTTTATTCTTTTAGTAATGATTTTGAACTAATTTTTTTTTTCAGATGCTAACATTGGTGGTTATGGAATGGATAGAAAAAGTAAATGTGGAACATGTTATTTATTAGTTGATTCCTTAGTTTTGTGGTCCTATAAGAAACAACACTCCGTAGCACTTTTCATTATTGAAGCCGAATATGTTGCAGCTAGAAGTTGTTGTGCTCAAGTGTTGTGGATGCAACACACACTCACTGATTATGGAAATATTTTTACTAATATTGAAATACTATGTGATAACACCAGTGCCATAGAATTAAGAAAAAACCCTTCACATAACTCTTGTGAAAAAACACGTAGATATTATGTATAAACTTCTTAGGTATCACACACTAAAAGGAGGTATTATTTTACAATTTATGGGAATGCAAGAACAACTTGTTGATATTTTTATAAAACCATTACCTTCAAATAGATTTTAAAACATTAAACAAAAGTTATAAATTATCACTATAAGTTAATCATTCACAACTAATTCTTGATTAAAATATCTCTTTATATTAAGTTACCCCTTTTTATAGGGGGATTACATTTTTTTTAAAATGGATTTTTTACCTTTATTTAAATTTAATTTTTTTTTGATTTAAAACTTCTAAGAAGTACTTATCTCCAATAAAAATAAATCTTCTAAGAACTCTTAAAGGTATAATTTCTAACTTTTCACTTCTTAATTTCAATTTCTTATGTTGTTATTTCAATTATTTCAAAATATTATTAGATTTTTTTTGAAAATGTTAAAACCATTTTTTTAAACCTCAAAAGTTCATAATTTATAAAACCTTATATGGTTCAATCTCAACCGTTAAATAAAATATATTTATTATCAACCACTATTCTTTATGGGATATAAAACATCACCTTGGTATCCTATTAAAATTATGGGACCCCCCATGTCCAACGTTGATTCTCATCGATTTCTCAATCGAACTGCTGCCAGTCTTCAAATATCTCAGTTTGACTCCAAATATTTTCATCGAATTTGAATTTCTCAGTGTGTTTCTTCCAAGAGTTAAATTCATCGTTAAAATGAGTTCAAATATAGATTTATCTTTCAAGAAAGGCTAGTTGATCAAGATTTATAACTTAAATATGATTTATTGTTAAGTTATATTATAGATTTTCAAGGATGGAAATATGTTCATGTTTTAAAAGAAAAGGGTGATTAGGATCCAGTATTTTCATACTTAGTTATATAATTCTATGAGTCTATTGAGTTATTTATAGAAGAAGGAAAAGACAAAGTTCAGATCAACTAATATAAAAAGAGTGACTCATTTTCTTACAAGAAATTAGTTGATATCGTTATCATAACTTTGGACAGTGAATCCTTTTATCACTCCCACAAACTTCTGGAATTAGAAGGATCATTCAGAAAAAATAATATAATCCTTATGTTTTCATTAAATAAAGAATAAAAAACATTCTAATATCACACCTAATAATTGTATTATAGCTTTATGGATGCAAGGATTTTTTATTCCGAGAAAAGGAGGCAGGGACACTCTCAAAGTTGCAGATATATTTTTTATAACTTTTCTAGTGAATTTAAGGAAGATAAAATTGGTAAGATATATATTTTTTACCATAATTAAGATCAAGGATATATCCATTGAATATGTTATTCTCATGTTTCCAACAACTTTGTCCAAGTTATTAATAAATTGTTTGAATTCTTTTAATGTTCCCTACAAATCCATGCCAAATAAGATCAAAATTATTCTTTTAAGTTATGATACACTCAGAAGAATGAAATTTTATTTTGATAAAAAATAAAAAGAATTTATTGATATGTATGTAAATCTTTGATTTGTTGGTGAAAGTTCTAAAACTGAACTTCAAAAAAGTAAATCTAAAATCTCATAACCACATAAATTAAATAATAAGAAAAATTATCCTAATGAATTTGTCTCAAATGGTGATAATAAAGGGAGTTAAGAAAAAAAAGATCCTATTTTTGGGATAAATCTGATAGAGGAAAAATCTTTAAAATTTTAGGGTGTTTGAACATAATAAAAATAATCCAAAGAGAAAAATATGAAGAAAAATTTATCAGAAGAAGAGTTGGGTCAAGCTTTGTTGAAAGCCATAGAAAGAGCATCAGAAGAAATTCTATTTTCATAATCATTTCTTGAAGACACAGATGCTACCCCTAAATGATCATATGTTTTATAAATATAGATTACTCTAAATGATAAAGTAGAAGTAGTTTCTTCAGGATTGGTATCTTGTGTAGAAGAATAGTCTCAGGCACGAGATCAAGACACTGAAGAAAAATAATGTGATGATGAAATATAAGAAATTGGATAGGAAAAGATGTAGAGATGTGGTTAGTCTAACAAACTATATTTGGTAACTTATCAAGCCTCATCACCCAAAATTTCCTCATAAGAATTTTTTTTCAAATTTTAGACAATCCAACTCAAAAAACCTCTTAAACATATAAAGATAAGTTTTTTGAAAGTGAAATTAAAAATGTTCTTGATGATAATAAAGATAATGAGTGTGATGAAGATAATATTATCCAACATTATGATGAAAGAAAAATGGAATATAGAATATAAAAATCAGTTTCAAATAAATTCAAAGGAAAGAATATTGAAGTCAAAACGAGTAAACCAAATCAATTTGATTTAGAAAAGTCATCCTCTTCTATGGGAGAATTTTTTGTTTCTCAATATTTGAAGAATATTGAAAATTACATTTCTTACTTTTCCAATATTGAGTCAATATGTTAAGTGATTCATAAATAATTAAATCATAGATCAGAATCAATAACCTTTCATAGATAAGTTGATCAAAATTGAAGCTAAATTATAAGCATTTTTTGAAAATTATAATTTTCATAGAAAATCATATAGGGGAATAACCAAGTGGTCAAGGCAGGTCAATATTAATCTTAAAGTTTTTGATGATATGTTTGATTCAATGAAATATTCATTATTATAACTTGAAGACTCGGTCAAATAATTATCAAATAGTTTTTCCAAGAAAATGAAGGAAGAACAAGGAATTCAGATCCAGGAATAAAAAAATTTAAATGGAAAGTTAAATTTCTATGAAACTAAGAACAAAATGTTGAATTCATACAAAGATGATATAATATTTTTAAGGAATAAAAATGAAGATATGGTTGAAAAATTGAAATCTCAGGAGGAAAAACTTTAGAATCAGGAAGAAAAATACAATGTCTTGAAAAAAAATCAATATCATGAATTACTCCTTCCTAGATTTAAAGAAGATCAAAAAGAGTTGAAGAATATGAAGGTTATTGTCATATACTTAATGTTGAAGAAGGATTATTTTTTTCCTCTGAAACTTTTATTGTAAAATTTTTCATTATTAAGTATTATATTTTTCTTGTTTCATATAGATTATTTCCTAACTATTTTCATAAACATTTTTCTCTTCATTAATTTTTGTAAATAAAAAAGGTGGGGATATTTTTATGGGAAATAGGAAGAATATTAAATAAAAAAATGTCAAATTTGAGAATATTTTATAATAATATTAAAGAAAATATATTTAATTAAGAGAGATTTTCTAAGGTAGAAGGATGCTTAAAAATAGAATATGATTCTTAGGAGGATTTCATATCCTAAGGGGGAGTTATTCATATACATTCTCAAACTCAAGGGGAGATAATTATTTCATTCAAAATCAAAATGTGAATTATTTAGGTCTTAATATTATTTTCTTAAATGGTGTTTGTGCTTTCCAAAAAGGAGAATATTATTGAGTCAAAAAGTTTTCTTATGACTTTTCTAATTCTTTCACATTTTGAAAATCACAAAATCACACTATATAATATTATTTTATTTACTATATTTCACTTATTATTAATGAATAAATATTGTCTAAACATATGAATGTTTTATAATAATCTTACTCATGTTGTCTAAACCTTTTTATGATGTTTTCCAGCATGGTCTAACAAACATTTTCTTAAAACCAACTAGAATAAGTAATCAATAAAAATCAGATCTATATTATTTTTTGGAAGCATTGTTTATAGAATATGATTCTCTAAATTTTTAAAATCATATTTTCTCCATTTATTGACTCCAATTCTCACCATTCTTAGAATCCAATTCTCAATGTTTTTAGAATCTTATTCCAATATTCTTTGAATCAGATTCACATTATTTTCAGAATCGAATTTCTATTTTTTAAGAATCTAATTGCATAATATTTTCAATACAGATTAATATCTTATACATAATTATACTCACAATATTTCTTTGATTTATTCATACATGTATTCAGTTATGATTACAAAATATTGTTTGTTGTGGTATTTTTATTTGTTTTATAATGATGTTGTCTATTCCTTTATTTTATGACCATTGTAAGTTCCAACTATACAGGTCCCTGAAATATTTCAAGAAAAATTATGACTATTGGAGACCATATAGACCATTTCATTCCAAGAATACAAATACCTGGTCACTTTATCATTTGTAAAAATATTTAATACTATATTTTTTTGTATTCGAATTGTTAATTTTATCTCATGATACTAAAGTGTGAAAGTGTGAACATCTTGTTCCCTGTTTTTATATACTTTAGTAATAGTGTTTCAAACATAAAGAAACCTTGTTAGGTAATATTTTTATGATTTTATTCATGTGTCTGAACTTTTGATTTGGGGGCTTCCATAAAAAGGAAGATAGAGTTATCAATTACCTTCTTAATTGAGGTCTTGCGGGGATATAAAGATTCAAGCAACATCCAATCTTTTGCATATTGTGGGCTTACCCTAGTGTGGGTAATACATACTTGGTTAAAATTATAAATCAACTGAAATTTTATCCAAAGAAATTATATATCTTTTTTATTGGGATAAAACATTTCAATTCAATTTTCCTACTTGTTTCGTTACAGGTTTTTTAATTCCACTGTAATTTCTTTTAAATATAAATTGATACTTTATATTCATTATTTATTTTATAAACTCTGATTTAAGATTCTATACTCTTTAAGTTATAATATACTTTAAGTAAACTTGTGTTTGAAATAATTAAATAAGAGTCATCTTAAATACAATAAGTCCCTTTATTAGACCCAAGGTAACTATAATACCTTTTTAATTGGACTCAGAGCTATTACTATTTATTTGTTAAAGATATAAGAGGGTTTAGTGAAACAAATTTGTTTAACCTTGTTAAAAAAGTTTTCTTTAAGATTAAAAATGAATGTTTTTAAACATACAATTCACCCCCCTATATCTAAGCATCTTCATACATATTTCAATCCAACAATTTATGGTATATGAAAATCATTTATGGTGATGTGTGAGCTTGATATTTATTTCCAATTAATTAGGTAATCATTTTTTCTCAAGATAATTATTTTTAAATTAATGAAGTATTTTATTCCATTTTTAAGTGTTTTTATAAGGTTTCTTGTATGGCTTCTAGGAATATAATTTCTGAAGGCTATGACATGATATTTTTATTCCTGAAAAATAGTTTTTATGGAAATATTTATATTTTCCATGGTAAACAACAGGCTTATATTTTAGGAATTTTTATGACCCTTGTATGGTAAAGTGGTATGTTTTCTAGGAATTTTTCCATGTGTTCATAAGTTTAATTAAAACCCCTTCTCATTATGATTGTCGAATTATTATTTCTTACTAAAAAAATTATGAAAATAATTATGAAATTATAATAATTTCATGAGAATGTAATTGAATGTTAGAGTTCATTTTTTATTATGTAAATTGGATAAATTGTAAATATATTTCATTGTAATTATAATGGATTCAATAGGTCGTTTTATTTTCATGACCACTAATAATATTTTGTTTTTATCCCAAATTTTTCTTTTTATTTACATTTAATAAATATAAATAAGGACTATATATATTTCTATATTTAAACTATGGTGAATTTATTTTAAAAAAATACAAATATACATGAATGAAATTTAATTTTAAATTTAAGAATCCCATTTTTTGGAATTAATGGAGAATGGGTGAAACATTCCACTTTGAAATTTTTTGTTGTCTTATTTAGGAGTCTTTTATAATTATGTAAAACTATAAACCTAGGATATCATGAGAATGTGTAAAATTGAATTCCATTATATTGAACTCATAATTTTGGGTCTTTAATAATACATGTACTTATAGTTTTAATCAAAACAATGTTTTGGAAAATTTTATAGGTTACATTGTTAATGGTAGAAGATGTTTTTAGAGTTTGTGATACATTAATGAGTTAATAAGTCTATGGTTGTACATAAGTTTAAAGGAATAAATAACCATTAGATGTTATATGTGATTTTACTTTAAGTAAACCAATGATAATTATGGATATGACTAATTTGTTTTAAGTTGAATAAATTATTAAGGTATACATACCCCTTTTATGATCTTTTTTGTGGGGATTAATGACATCTTAGGAAATATTTTTTAATATGGAATACATGACTAAGGGGTAGAAAAATATTATTGTTTTTCTATACATAAATTATCAGGTAATTAGGAATAAAGGGTTCATTAAATGTTTTGAATAATTTAAAGAATAATATCAATAAACATATAGATAATTATGGATGATTTTATTTTTGAATAACTTCATTATATTTTTGGAACATTACGTATTATTGTTTTTTAAGTTATTTTTTTGGTGAATTTTTTTTAAGAAAACAGATTAAATGATTTTTATTATTTAATATATGGTGAATCATGTTTTCAAAGTACATAATAAAATATTTTGGGAAAATATATGATATAGTTATATTAATTTTTTACGATATGAATATGTTATCAAATCATCAAAAAAAAATAGATTTTATATTTGTTAAATCATAAAATTAAGAGTTCTAGATATTATTTACTTGATTAGTGGATTATTTTTATCATTGGTTGTCATTATCGATGTTTTGGAGGCTAATGTTTTAATTATTCATGTGATGAATTCTTATATATTATCTCATCTTGTGTTAAACATTATTATTTTACTAAATTTCATGAAATATGAGGAATAACATGACATAACATTATATATGTAATGATCAGTCAACCCATTATTTTAGTGCATAATTCATGAAAAATTCATCTTAGTCATTCATTATTGGAATGTGTGATTCATTAGACGTGGAAATTGTTTGAAACACAACTAGAGGAATAGAATTGTGTATCGAGTAAGTGTATCCTATCAAACCCTCTTAATTTTTTTTAAATATTTACTCCTACTAAAATAATTGGTAGATAAATCTATAGATTTTTATGTGAGAAAAATCACTCAACTACCAAGACACCCTTTTAAAGTCTCATATGTATGTATGAGTTTTGTATAATTACATGAATTTATGAAATAATATGTTAATTTTTTACGATCTATAAATTGATGCTCATCAAAAAAAATATATAATTTTATTACATGTTATATAAAATTAATTTTATGAAATAAAATAAAAAATAAGATGTGAAATTTTTATTCAAGGATGAGAATGTAAAACCTTTATATTTTAATTTAAAAATAATATAATGTTTAATTGTGAAATACTAATCTTCAAAAAATAATGATATTCTATTAAAGTATTACTTAAATATAACTGTTTAAAGATATGATATTAATTATATGGTAAGAATTAGGATAAACACATTTTTAAATATATTTACAATGTTATTCTTTAAAAAATATTATTAATCATTCATAAAATGATTATCAATTGGTTATAAATGAAGATAAAATCATTTCAAGGTAAAAGATATGTTTTCCAAAAAAATGTGAAAATGATTTTTTATATTAATGGATTAAATTAATCAATATTTGTGAACTAATTAAAATAAAAATTTAGATTATATATCTAATAAAATTAATAAACATTAATTTCCTTGTTTTTGCTAATAATGAAACAATAATAATGACATTTTATGCTTCAAAAAAATTGAAAACTTTTATGCATTTTTTTCAAATATGAGACATAATTTATTTCAAAATTAGAAATTTAATTTAATAAAAAATTATTCATTTTTGGAATCATCAAATAATGATATTCTTATATTGGGTTTTTCAATATTTTTTTAAAAGGTTAATTTTATGTTTAATAGTGAAAAATATTGAATTTTCAAATATTATAATTTAATTTCATTTAATTAAATTATTTCAAAGTTAAATTCATTTAAGGATTTTATTTAAAGTAAAATAAGGATTTTTTTTTAATTCAAAATAATCAAATTTATTCCTTTTGAATTATAATTATTCTTTGTTTTGGTATAAATTTAGTTTTATGCTTAAAAATCCATTTTTCTAAGGAAAATCGTGTTTTGAATTATTATTTTAAAATTAATTTCATAAAATTATATATATTTAATATAATAATATGGTTTATATATTTTTATTCCCCAATTGAATTTTTTTAATGGAAATTTTTTATTCAAATAGAATGGTAATGACGGTAAGAAGTGTCAAATTGTATTAAGGGTAAAACTAGTTAAATAAGGTTAAAATTATGTGATAATATCAAAAAAAATAATCCAAAAATGTTTGGAAGAGTCATTCATGAAAAACAATTATCACTAGTTAATTTTTAAACATTTTATGTCCACATTAAATGAATATGAACAACCATTTTTTATATTAGTAAAATTATATATACAAAAATGAGCCTCTCTTATAATAACTTCAATATGTTGCCCTGGTAAGTATTAAAGTAAATATATCATGTTAATAATACTTGATCACTATAATAATGGATAATTAATTATATTAATTCTAATAAATTATTTTAGTTTTTAAAACATGTAAAATTTTATAAAACACTAATGCCATATTAGAGAATTATTTTTATGTGAAAAATTAAGTTAAGGATTTTAATGATATTAAATGTAGTAATGTAATGAATAGATATTTTCTAACACATATTTCACATATAATTATACTGTATAAGTGTTTATTTAAAGTTTTTTCTAAATACCAGTATTTTCCTATTATGATTACTGATAATTTTTTTAATAGTCTATAAAATGATTATATATGGTATTAAATGGTTAAAAAATTATTTTTAAATAATAATAAATGAAATAAAACTACATAACTCAAAGTTATTTCAAATATTAAATCATATCATTAATGGTATATTTATATTCCCTTTGGTATTTTTAAAATTACAATCATGATCCTTAAATATTGAAAATCGCAAAGTTACAATTTATTTTTGATTATGAATAATGAAAAAATAAATAAAAAACAACAGAATATGAGAGTTTATTTTTAAAAAAATATACCAAAATAAATCTATAAATATTATGCATATGTCACCCATCCCCCGAAGTGACCTTAAATTCCTCCATTAATGGCATTAGGGTCAATCAAAATAAATCCATCAAGAGTGGTAATAAAAGTATTTACCAAATTATTTTAATTATATTTATTATTCTTCCTAATTAAAATATATTATAATAGTGAATTTATTATAACCTTGGTATCTAAAATATAATATAATATTTTATTTTATTGTTATAACTATTTTTCACCGCCTTTTCTATCTAATGGGTAATGAAATAATAACTTATGTGTACATAAACACTCTTGTCTCTAAAAAATGATGTATTTTAATTTCCTTCCCCACCTTAAATGGGAGGTTATTATATTATATTTAAGGTGTGTATATATGACACCTTTTATATTATATTTAGAATATAACTATGATATTTTTCCATATTTTCAGCCTTACATCTATTGGAAAATTATATTGTCACTCGTGTGTATGTGTGGACTACCACCTCAACGTAGCATATGTGATATGTTTTTCGTAACTGATACACCTGGATGGCAATATGTATCGAACTAAGGAATAAATATTAGATGTATAATATATTCATAATTTATTAAAAATAAAATATTAATTGTATCCTTTACGACAAATTGCAAAATAAAAGCTTTATTTATGAAAATATATGGACTACCATCTCAATGAAATAATGTTCTTTATTTTTTATTACCATATTTTATGGATGATTGTAAATGTATAATAAATTTATAAAAATAATAATTATAATATTTTTATTCTTATATATATGATGAAAATATTAATGAGGTGGAAGGACCCAAATTCCAAAATCAAAAAAAACAATATGGGGAAAAAGGTAGTTAACACCTAAAAGAAAATTTTAATATTAAATAACAACTACATGGATAAAAATATGTCTTCAACGAATCATTTATATTAATTTATATATAAATATGGTCATTATATAGATGTATAATAAGTTCAAATTTATTATTCAAGTGGTAGTAATATGATCAAATTAGTGAATTCATAAGGTAAGGGATTTTTCAGCTCAACTTGTTTTATTTGAGACTTTTTCTATGTTCAACACATGTTTTATTTTGTGTGGTGTACAAAATTACATATGAATAACTTTGAATACCAATTTAATAAAATAAATTTTATTTAAAAACCATTTCATTTTCCCTCATTAAATTTTCTTTTAATTCAAAAATCCTTAATGTCCCATGTGATTTTTTATTAAACGTTGTTTAAAAGGCATTGATATTTTGTTTCATAAATTTTCCATCATATTCATGATTCTTAAACTATTCAATAATTTTATTCATACAATAAAATAATTGTTTATTTTCATTTTAAAAATAAATTTTTCATTCCATAATATTGTTTAAAAATGAATAGTTTTATGGTTTTGAATATGGGTACTTTTTGAATATGTGTTAATGTAATGTTTTTATAAAATTAAAAATAAAAATTTCATTTACCATCATTATAAATATTATTATTTAATAAGATGACTCAATTTTTTTAAGAATAACCTATCTCCTATTATTCTATGAACTTGTTTATGAGTTTTCGAAGAAAAAAAGATTTTATCATCATTTGTATTGAAATATTAATTATGCATCTGTAATTTTTTTTAAAAGAATATTTTATGATTTAAATTAATGAATATATGTGTTTATGTTTTTTATTTTTCTTGTACAATTTTTATGATCATTGTTTATCTTGATATGGCTCTCCAAATCACTGGGTAATGATATAATTTTATGAATAATTATGTTGGGATAAACTGAGTGGGTAACAAAAATTCCAAGATATCACATAAGTGTAATTATAAAGGGTCATATAAAGATATGATCCCATGTAATTTACATGATTTTTCCATTAATGAATATTTTTAGGGGAAATATTATGGTTTCACAAGTTAAGAAAATAATATTATTTCTAAAGATAAATTATGATCCATTAATGTATGAATGGTGTGTTTTTTATGAAAATATTTTTCATAGACTCCCATATATTCTATAAAACCCAAATTATTTTTATTTTTTCATTTATTATTTGTTATAAAATATTTTATAGGAAACATTTTTAAATATAGATGATTTAGTGATTAAGTAGACAAATATTTGCGCTTAAAATTTCTTATGATAAAAATGAAATTCTCATTTATATTTCATAGTTTTAAAAATTGACTAATTGGTTACATTCCATTTTGTATCCCTTATATATATTTGTTCTCATCCTAGGTTTCTTAATGTGTTTTATAATGCCTTTGGGTGATTAGGAACTATATCAAGGACTATGTTTCTACTATAGTGGATAATATTTATATGAAGAAGAAGATATATGAATGAAATAGAAGTGTAAATTTATAAATCTAGTTATTGTGTAAAAATAGACATTTAGTGTAAGTTTCCATGATTTAATGTACCAGTTTGTTGTGTGTGTTTTTTCAAATATCCTAAATCACTAAATCAAAAAGATCACCAGAAAGTAAGAAAGTTAAGTATTTTATATTAAAAATATAATTATTTGTCTTAATGGTAAAATTTCTAATACTACATGATTTAAAGTAGATAAAACATATAAAAATATTAAAATATTTTTTTTTATTGAAACTAAATCCTTATTCATCCTAAGGAAACGTGGTAAATTTTTTTAAAGGATTAGATAGACCACTTTATTACATTATGTTTAACCCTTTAATTATGTCATGATAATTCATTTTTTATTATATAATTAAATTAAATATGATATTCATGATTTAAAAAAATGTATATATTTTCATCTCTATAATAATTAATATTTTATGAAAAAAATTTATTTCTTCATTAATTTACTCACATGTTTTATTATTTTTTAGTAAAAAAAATCTTAGCAACATATATAACATTTAGTTAACTTAGTGATCTTGATAAAAATGATAAATTTCAAAAAAATATCAAATGAGTAATTATTTCAAATGTATTCTTGTTTAAGAATATTTCCTCTAAACTCTAAGGAAAATTTAATGCATAAGAATAGTTCAAATGTCACGACCCGTCACCCAGGACCCGTGTCGCGACTACCCCAATCCCACCTCTCAATGTCTAGGGGTTGGAGACTAGTGCTGAATGTATTATCCTTCAAATGGGAGACATTTTCCAAGTACATATACACATGCACAAAACTCCCATCCAAATGTAATAGAAAGTAAAATCCAAAGAAACCATTTATGCAATCAACTATGTAAAACAAAACCAGAGTACAATGGAAGGTAAAGTACACGGTGGCAACCCGGTCTAATACACAAGACCACTAAAAGAAAAATAGAACCAAATTTAAACTCCATGTCCCTAAAGCTTGTCTGTCGGGAATCCTACTTGAAGGGTAGGTGAAGGAGTAGCATTCTATAGTTGTAGATGTACACCCTATTTGTCTGACCTGACTAAACACCACTAGGTCCTGGTCCTTCCCGGACTCCATTAGAGCATCGATCTTCTACAAAAGACATGACACGTGCGGGAAAATCCCACTTAGGGGTGAGTAAATCAATACTCAGTAAGGGACCCCGAACCCACAAAGGTAAATCATAAGAGAAAAAGCACAAAGGAATGCACAGTCATCTCTACTCGGGTATATTCCCATTCATATACCATGAACATCTAGATATACTCATTTCATCCACAAAGAGATCATGTGGTCCCAAACACACAGAGAGATTTAGGATTCTCATCGAAGGCTCAAGTCATAACACAAAAACCAGGAGATCACACTCCACGATCTTAGACATTCTTGATGGCACTCATTTGAGAGATACACTCTATTGGGTATAACAATACCATTCCTAATAGAAAGTCTAAGAGAACATGCTCCATCGATAATATTCTACTAGGTTCAACTCTAGTGCCCAACACTGGAGGTCTAGTCGTCACAACCTTACACCCGATGCAAGACTAAGGAAACCCAAGTGAAGAGGCCCAATCTTCATCACTGTGATTAGTTGAGGGAGCACTACTTCAGACTAACATGAAATACCTCAGTCTGTTGATGGAGCACTATCTTCTATCTAGCTATCAATCTCTTCAAGTGGAGGGGCCTGCTCCTTGTAACTGTGTGTTGAAGTCGAGGGAGCTCCAAATCCTATAGAGGACCCACTCCTCATCGCTACAAGAATATGGGAGAGTATGACTCTATAAGTGAGGACCCGCGCCCTTCTTCCAATATGGGAGTACTACTCATGATGGACCCGCTCCCTGAATCGGAAGGGGAGTACAACTTCGTATATTGAGGACCTGCACCATACCTGGTAGGGGAGTACCACTCAATTACTAGAGGACCCATACCCTCGTAATATATTAGAGTACCGACTCTATCAGTTTTTTTCTATAGGGTACTCGTACCCTAGTATGTTAGTGGAGTACCGACCCCATTCTAGAAGACCCACTCCCTAGAACGGCAAGGGAGTACCGACTCTGCTGTAGCACTACGTAATGAGGACCCAAACCTAGGAACGACAAGGGAGTATTGACTCCTACAATAGAGGACCCACTCCCTACCCGTTAGGGGAGTACCAAATATATATGTGTTAGATATGGAGGATTTATTCCCTAGTCCTATAGGGGAGTACTAAATCCAAATATAGAGGACCTGCTCCCTGGCATGGCAAGGGAATACCGAATCTTCCTTTACGAACTTCTCTGAGAACCTGCGCCGTAATCATATAAGAGAGTAACACTGTCGGAGGAAACCACTCAAATGAAAATAAACTTGTACCCTAAAAGCGAGGAGTCCCATGTCTACCAAAGTAGAGGGATAAGGAGTAATCGTGCCTTGAGTTGTCAAGGGAGTAACCATCCAAACATCTCATCATAATAATCACCCTTATTATGCCCAAAGTTTTCTCAAAATGGGAGAGCCTACTCTTCAAACCAAATAGCCTTTCCTCTAACTTTCATAAAAACTCACTTAGAGTATGTAAAAAACTGTCTCATCCTAATGGTCCCAACACTGCAGATGGCTCATCAAACAGACACTCCATTTAGAAGTTACAGGCATTTTTGTGAAACAGGGACTGGTTGGGTCCGGGTCTCGTCTGACCCGATCAGACTGAACCAACCCGACCTAGGTCTGACCCGGACCAATGGGCCCAGACTGGCCTGCCTATCTAGGTGCAACCCGTTGGAACCATAAGTGCATGATCCTAGATATTATATTCTCAGATCAAATTTTCTTTATTTTTTATCCCTTATACACTCTCATAAATATATGGACAATATATTTTATTTCATTCATTATTTTTTTTTGATGGAGTTGGTATTTATTATGATATTAATTTTATTTCTCTAAAATATTTCTTGTGGGGTCGATATATTTCATTAAAATGTTGTCTTACATTATTGAATAGTTAGTGAGTTGTAGTTTCATGGAGATTATAAATTTTTATACATATTTTCCATGATGGAATTAAATATTCTATCTAGAGATATAAATTTTTATGTCCATTTATAGGGATATTATTAGAGATTAATTTTTTATAATGTATTAAATGTATTTTCTTATCAATTTCTATTTTTTGGGTTTTAGGTTAGGATTTTCTTTTATATTTTTTATTCCTTTTTCTAGACATTTGTATTAATGGTTGTGATGGAATGGTAAAACATAATCTTGATTATGTATGATAAATTTTCATTTAACATGAAGAATATATATCAATGAATAGAAGAACATAAAGAGACTATCTAAATGAGTCAAGTGACATAAAAAACAAATTCATTCCTAATTGATGATGAAGAAAATATTTATGACTTGCATTTAATCTTGAATGTAGTGTGTCAAGATCTATAGAGAATGGTAGTGTTTTCCATGTAATTATTGATAAAATCATTCATGTAATCCCATGATGATGTACAACTTAATGAGACTTATAATAATTTTATTTATTCTGAATCCAAACATACAATATTCCTTTCTTAAAGATCAATTATATATTTGGAATTCTATGTCACCATTGTGGGTGTATATGAAAAATAAATAGCCTTTTAAAAGGAAAATTATTTCTAGATATGCAATTCCCAAGAACTCTATTAACAATATTTGAGGATATCTATGTATTTTTTTCCTCCTCAAAACACTCTGAGGAAAACTAGTATAATAAAACGAGGCAGAAGTGGAATACAAAACTAAAGATGCAATGGAAATATATGTGGATATGACTACAAATACATTAATAAAGGAATTTCTTAAGTAATTTCAAGTATAGTTAGATTAAGAAGAGAAAGGACTCACATCAATTTGAATTGAAAAAAAAGATTTCATAGATTAATAATAAAAAGTAGAAAAAGAATAAGTTGAGTAGATGGATACTAAACTTGAAGTGATCATTATATAACTTGAACAGACATACCAAGTAGTTCAATAGTAATAAATCTAAAAATTCTAGGATGATTTTAATTATTCTTTAATAACAGAAAGTTTCATATATTTGTGTCACCTCTTCGTAATCACAATATGATTTTGTGAAGGAGATAAAGAGACCCATGATATTTTCTATGAATTCCAAAATTCATAAAAAAAGACACTAATAGATTTATATCACACTCAACAATGCTATCAAAGTAAATGGTTGGGAAAATGACAATAAAAATGAACAATACATGTGTCAACTTGGGGACCCCATGGTTCCACTTTAGTTGGAAAATGACATAAATACCTTTTATTTAATGTTAAAGTAAAAAATGACACAAACATGAAATGTTTTACTAAAACAATTTTTACATGGGTTTATACAAGTCATATTTTTTACTATAAATAGTCATTGGAAAGTTAAAAGTATTTCCTACATCATAGTATTTTTTTCATAATTTTTAGACATTAAATAAATTAAATTATTTATGACATCAAGATGATGCAGCGATGACCTCATTATTTAACAATTTAATTAAAATGGAAAGATAATGTAATATCTAAGACCTACACTTGTCCAAAGCCTATTGGATGGGTATATTTAGAACCCTTATCACCTTATCCTAGAATTATAGAAGTGTGTGACCTTTAGAATCCGAAAATCATTGTATAATAATGTAACATTTCATTAATTTCCAAGAGTGCCCCTCCTCTCCACTTATAAAAGGCCCCCACCACTCCCACCTTATTAACACTTTCAAGCCATTTGGCTCGGCCAACATCTTCCCAAATACTCTTCCAACTTCCCTCCATTACTCCTAGAATCCTCACTTTGGACATAATTCTTCCCAAGGAAGCCTTTGGCTCAAATCAAAAAGAGTTACCCGATTTTTAAGGTAATGTCTTCTCTTATGTTCTTTTATTTTATTTTTCTTCTCCAACCACCTAAACTATTTTTATTATTTTCTTTTGTAACAACACCAGTATCCTCAATATACTAGTATGTTGTTATGAGAAGTATTAGAGCTACACTTACACACACCTACATCTAATGGTTAAAGAACATACTGTTTCTGTGGATGGTGAAATTCTGCCTCACGAAACGATGATTGTTCAACACTCATATAACACCTTAAAAGGTGGCCATTAATATGTCACTATATTTATATATGATATATAATATTTTTATGTTTTACTTAAGCTTCTGTATTTTTCATTTATTGCATACCTTTATGATTTCCATTATGGGTAAACGCGATAATTTCATTTTAGGAAGTGCGGACTACCGCCCCCTCAAAGTGATGTGAATCGTTAATGCCATATGTGGGATGTATAAAGAATGGAGTAAATGATATTATATATGATATTATACTGGAACTATATTATACCTTTATTTAATTATGATTTCATTCCATTAAATATGAAATAGAAATGAAAGTAGCGTTCATGCGTACGTACGGCTTACCGTCTCCATGAACGGTGCATTTCATTTCTTACCTCTAAATGTTACGTAATGTTATGAATGAATGTATATACTGGATATATATGATATATATGACATATAAATCATGAATATAATTATGGAGATAGTGGATATTCTACCACATAAACAACTAGTAATTATAAGAAGTTTATTGTTGACTCAAGTACCAAATATCGACAAAACGACCGTTATTAACTTAAATAATTACATAATGTTCATAACATTGTAATAAGTGATATAAAAAGGATAATGAAATTGAAAATGGTTCTTAATAAAGTAGATATTAACTCTATTTTATTATTCGGGAGGTTAAAGAATGGTCGAATCAAGTCGGACACAATGTAAGGGAATTTCTTAACTCAATTTCCATTCTTTGGGTTAATCTCATACTTTTAAATTATGTCATGATATTATTATGTCTTATTTTGTATTTTTACTTTCTTTATGTGTACCTATAGTGAATACACATAATATATCTATTTTATTTTAAAAATTATCTTTTTAAGGACTTCATCTCAATCTCCTTTCATTGAGGCATATTTGGTTTTATACACAACTTTCTTTTATACGGTGTATAAACCCCTTTGACTTTTACGTTTATTCAAAAGGAATCTTTTTTATACGAATCGTTTTACTAAACGACAAAAAGGGAATGTTTTTCTTTCCGTACATATGCGGCGACAACGGCTTCTCCGCCGCCGTGACCATTATTTGAGCTTCGGATTCCTCTACAAGCCATCGCTTTTTTTTAATGAAAAATAAATACAAAGTTTTAACATTCTTTTATTTTGGTATTGAAAATGGTTTTGAAAGCGTTTTTACTATATCAACGTGTGGTATTGATATATTTTGATTGAAATGTGGAAATGTTATGTTTCCTTAATGCATGTTTTATGTGATACGATTATGTTATGGTTTATGATATGTTTAAACCAATTCATATGAGGAATGCATTGGACTTAATAAGTGACGGGTGGAGCCCGGTATAGCTCCTCGATGCATCGGCAGGTCTCATGATACAAACTAGTGTCTTGGCACGAGGCCTTGACAAAATCTTATTTGTGGTCTTGGCACGAGGCCTTGGCTACATGGTTATGATAGTTTGACATTATGCATTCCATCATTATGAATGTGGTTATTGATATTGCATGTGATTATTCGACCAGTAGAATATCCATGTGAGTAAGTAAATGGCCTTATTTCAGTTTACTTTTTCCATATTATGATAAAGTTCAAGTTTAAAGGGATTTTGTTTTAGTTATACATTGCCTTAAATGTTAATGTTTATTTATGAAAGCTTCTGCTATATTGTTATCCTTACTGAGCATCTGAGCTCACCCCTTTCAATGTTTTAATATTTTCCAGGATGTGAAGAAGTATTTTATGAATGACCTGCAGGGATAGTCAGAAGAGGATATGAGTGTGGACTATGGAGACTTTGTTATTGTAGACTTTCACTTTATGATGTAATGTAACATTTATGAATTTATCTAGTGTTTCCAAGGCTACTAACCTAATCGGTCTATCGAGACTTGATCTTTTGTGATCATGCCAATGTTACGAAGTAATGCACCGACTCTGGGTAGCTGGGGTTGGGGCGTTACAGTTGGTATCAGAGGCAGTTTAGTACTAACCTTGGAAGCTAGATTTAGATAAACTTTTATTAGATCACATAGCCCAAAGATAGACTTGAGGATTAGTATAGAAGAACTTCCTAGAATTTTGGTATTGTAGAGATGTTGTGTGTTTTCCGAGCAATACATCTCTGTCTGGATACGAGCACGTAGAGGTGGCTCTGGCACAGATGTATCTATGGGTAAAACCCGGAAACACCTCTTTGAGCTAGACTCGAATGGGAACTGGTGCACGACAACGAGCCTTGCTGCACTCTTGGTTACGACACTCCCGGGGGATATGCTTTGGATAATTCTCATTTTCAATAAAAAACACTATGAATTGTTATGAGTATATATTTCCTCAAAGAAAACATTTTTTTGATTATGTATTATATCCATAAATAGTTCAATTAGTGTTAAGTGTTTTACAAGTATGAAATTATGTATTTTGATTCATAAACTAATCTAGTTTATGCCATTGTTTAGAAATGGCGCCTAGTGGAAGGAATGGAAACCGTATCAATGCATGCACTCCATGTAGGGATTTCCCTCCTGCTCAAGATAATTATTGTGGATCTTGAGATACAACTGGTGCTGATCAACTTATTTTCATACTGGGACAGCTCACTTAGGTTATGAATAATAACCTTACTCGTATGGAGCACCCTGATCCGCAACGTGGAGGATCAATGTTAGACCGCTTCATGAGTCAACAACCACCAACATTTCATGGGGGTAAAAATCCATTAGTAGCTGAGCAATGGATAAAATCCTTAGAGAAAATATTCCACTCCTTGGGGAGTAGTGAAAGGGAGAAGGTTATCATGGAAGTTTACCGCCTCACTAGAGATGCTGATCAATGGTGGTCATTAATTCATTATACAATGGAAGATGAAGAAGTATCAAGTATGGAATGGAGAGAGTTCAAAGAGCTTTTCCTAGAAAAATACTTTCCTCATGACCATCGAGCAGATATGGACAGGCAATTTCTGAGTCTGAAACAAAAGGAGGATGAGAATGTCGCAAAGTATGAGGCTAACTTTACAAGGTTAGCGAGGCATGTTGCCGATTATATACGTAACCCAAGGAGTAAGATTGATCATTTCTTTGATGGGTTAAAACCATTTCTTTGTCGAGCTTTAGTATCACAATCTTTCTCAACATACTAAGATATAGTCTCGTGTGCTATCAAGACAGAAAAGGAATTCTCTAAGTCTTATGACAATAAAGTAAAGCAAGAGAAGAAGATAACGGTGGAACAAGAGATGGATAAAGGGAAAAAGGGAAAGAAGGATTCACCATTATGTGATAATTGTGGGAAGAATCACCCTAGTAATTGCCTAAAAGGAATGGGAGTTTGTTATAAATGTGGAGAAAAAGGTCACCAGGCGCGTGATTGCAAGGGAAAGAAAGAGGCTATCAATGTTGAATGCTACAATTGTAAGGAAATGGGGAATTATGCAAATGAATGTCCTAAGCGTCAGGAAAACTTACCTCAGAAAATTCCAAGGGATCAAGGCCAAGCTTATGCTATTACTACAGATGAAGTTGAATAATTATTGTATTTGTGTTTTTGGACTCAAGAACTAGATTATGGTTATAAGAATAATGTGATATATATAAAGATTGTACTGCAGTACATGTTGTTTTCATTAAGGATTTAATATGATGAAGGTAATCATATTTTTAGTATGTGACAACAAGAGAAACTTTACTTTGTTTGGGGAATCTGATGTTACAATTGATTTTGGAATTTAGAGACCTTTTAGAGAAATTATGGACGGAGGTATTTTGGATAACTATAAAGGTTGGAATGGATTAAGTTGATATTTGGATAGTATTGTTTAAGGTTAAAACATTTTTGAAGATTATTTTTGGAATACTATAATACTATATTTTTAGGAAAAGGACAACCTGCAGGGTGGGGCATAACCCATCGCGTCGGAAAAAGCTGCAGGAATCGAACCCACAACCATAGTGCGACATGCCTTTATTTCCTACCACTAGCCTACAGGAAGTCCCTGGTTATTACAAAATATTTTTCCTAATCTAAATGGTATGTGATAATATTTTGAAACTTATACAATTAGGATAAATAGAATATTTTTGAGTTCTATTACCTTTTAGAGTGAAAGATGGGTTTGTGGTAAAAATTTATTAACGAATGAAAGTCTACATGACAAGTATGTATATTCCCTTACGTTCTTAGTAAATCTTCTAAATAAATTCCTCAACATTATAAAAGGTAACTTAAAACAAAAACGTTGCCGGTTAACTTTTCCAACTGGGGAATCAATGATCGTTTAACCAATCACAAGTTTTTGATTTTCTTATAGTTAACTTTCTCCTAATCCTGTTTTCTACAACTCTCCATCATACCTTGATGGTTTGTTTCTCCTCCATATCCATATTTTCATATAATCCTAGAATGGGCTATCTCGGGTGACCTTTGTACTTATCTTGCTTTCTTTTAATGTTATATTTTTATTAACCTTATTTCCGATGTGGGTTTTCCACAAAGGTATTTTCTATTTTCAACCTTTTATTTTCAATGAAAAATTTCAAATTGCGAGGGCGCAATTTGTTGAAGGAGGGGAGAATGTAACACCCCGAGCTTCCACGATATGCTTCTCATTCAATATTTCAATAGCTTGCATTGTACGCAAGTTCGAGTTCTAACACACCGCGACTAATCAAAGTAGCCATTATGAATAGTAATACCCACTTTTTAAAATAATAGAAATTTTATATTTCAAAATGGACTTCATTTTTGTATTCGTAATATCAAAATTATCCACAGTTGAATTTTTTGTAATTTTCTGAGAACTTCCAATTTTTTATGAATAGTGAAAAATACTTAAAACAACTTTTTTAATCAAAATAATTTATAGGGATAAGTTATAATATTGAGTGGTTTTAAAGTATTATTAGAATATATTTTTACCATTTTATCCAATGGTGTTCATTAGAATTAATTTCACTCTGAAATTGGACATAAACAATTGTCAATCTTTTGATATATATTGTTTCTTAAAAACCCGCTATTTGTTGTGACAGCGGGAATTAATTATAAAATTAATTAATGCAACTTATATGTTTGGAATTTCATAAAATAGACATCATTTTTGAATTTGGAATATCAATTATATCTTAGGGTGAAATTTTGGCATTGTTCTGAAAAACTTCAATTTTTGATGAATAGTGAAACCACTAAGTGGTACTTATAAAAACTGATTTTTCGTTTAAATGAAATTTTACCACTTCTGTGTTTTGAATTTCAAAAATCCGACATACATGGTTGTCATTAGGAAGTAAAATGTGGTTCAATGAGATTAAAATAATTTTTTGGTGAATAGTAACTTTTAAGTTCTTAATCGCGATTAGAGGTAATTAGTGTAGTTTAAGGTAAAAATAATGTTTTAATAATATGAGATGAGATTGAAAAATGTCCTACCCTCATTGGATGTGCCATGGACAACCAATAAAATCCATGGGTAAACTTGGGGACCCCATGGTGCCACTTTAGTTGGAAAATGACATAAATACCTTTTATTTAATGTTAAAGTAAAAAATGACACAAACATGAAATTTTTTACTAAAACAATTTTTACATGGGGTTATAAAAGTCATATTTTTTACTATAAATAGTCATTGGAAAGTTAAAAATATTTCATACATTATAGTATTTTTTTCATAATTTTTAGACATTAAATAAATTAAATTATTTATGACATCAGGATGATGCAACGATGACCTCATTATTTAACGATTTAAATAAAATGGAAAGATAATGTAATATATAAGACCTACACTTGTCCAAAGCCTATTGGATGGATATATTTCGAACCCTTATCACCTTATCCTTGAATTATAGAAGTGTGGGATCTTTAGAATCCGAAAAGCATTGTATAATAATGTAACATTTCACTAATTTCCAAGAGTGCCCCTCCTCTCCACTTATAAAAGGCCCCCACCACTCCCACCTTATTCACACTTTAAATCAATTTGGCTCGGACAACCTCTTCCAAAATACTCTCCCAACTTCCCTCCCATACTCCTAGAATCCTCACTTTGGGCAGAATTCTTCCCAAGGAAGCCTTTGGCTCAAATCAAAAAGAGTTACCCGATTTTTAAGGTAATGTCTTCTCTTGTGTTCTTTTATTTTATTTTTCTTCTCCAACCCCCTAAACTCTTTTTATTCTTTTATTTTGTAACAAAACCAGTGTCCTCAATATACTAGGATGTTTTTATGATAAGGATTAGAGCTACAATTATACACACCTAAATCTAATGGTTAAAGAACATACTGTTTCTGTGGATGGTGAAATTCTGCCTCACGAAACAATGATTGTTCAACACTCATATAACACCTTCAAAGGTGTCCATTAAGATGTCAATATATTTATATATGATATATAATATGTTTATGTTTTACTTAAGCTTCTGTATTTTTAATTTATGTCATACCTTTATGATTTCCATTATGGGTAAACGCGATAATTTCATTTTAGGAAGTATGGACTACCGCCCCCTCAAAGTGATGTGAATCGTTAATGCCATATGTGGGATGTATAAAGAATGGAGTAAATGATATTATATATGATATTATAATGGAACTATATTATACCTTTATATAATTATTATTTCATTCCATTAAATACGAAATAGAAATGAAAGTAGCGTTAATGCGTACGTACGGCTTACCGTCTCCATGAACGGTGCATTTCATTTCTTACCTCTAAATGTTACGTAATGTTATGAATTAATGTATATACTGGATATATATGATATATATGACATATAAATCAGGAATATAATTCTGGAGATAATGGATATTCTACCACATAAACAACTTGTAATTATAAGAAGTTTATTGTTGACTCAAGTACCAAATATCGACAAAACGACCGTTATTAACTTAAATAATTACATAATGTTCATAACATTGTAATAAGTGATATAAAAAGGATAATGAAATTGAAAATTGTTCTTAATAAAGTACATATTAACTCTAGTTTATTATTCAGGAGTTTAAATAACGGTCGAATCAAGTCGGACACAAGGTAAGGGAATTTCTTAACCCAATTTCCATTCTTTGGGTTAATCTCCTACTTTCAAATTATGTCATGATATTATTATGTCTTATTTTGTATTTTTACTTTATTTATGTGTACCTATAGTGAATACACATAATAGATCTATTTTATTTTAAAAATGATCTTTTTAAGGACTTCGTCTCAATCTCCTTTCATTGAGGCATATTTGGTTTTATACACAACTTTCTTTTATACGGTGTATAAACCCCTTTGACTTTTACGTTTATTCAAAAGGAATCTTTTTTATACGAAGCGTTTTACTTAACGAAAAAAATGGAATGTTTTTCTTTCCGTACATATGCGGCGACAACGGCTTCTCTACCGCCGTGACCATTATTTGAGTTTCGGCTTCCTCTACAAGCCATCACTTTTTTTAATGAAAAATAAATACAAAGTTTTAACATTCTTTTATTTTGGTATTGAAAATGGTTTTGAAAGCGTTTTTACTATATCAACGTGTGGTATTGATGTCTTGTGATTGAAATGTGGAAATGTTATGTTTCCATTATGCATGTTTTATGTGATACGATTATGTTATGGTTTATGATATGTTTAAACCTATTCATATGAGGAATGCATTGGACTTAATAAGTGATGGGTGGAGCCCGCTATAGCTCCTCGATGCATCGGCAGGTCTCATGAGACAAACTAGTGTCTTGGCACGAGGCCTTGACAAAATCTTATTTGTGGTCTTGGCACGAGGCTTTGGCTACGTGGTTATGATAGTCTGGAATTATTCATTCCATCATTATGAAAGTGGTTATTGATATTGCATGTGATTATTCGACCAGTAGAATATCCATGTGAGTAAGTAAATGGCATTATTTCAGTTTACTTTTTCCATATTATGATAAAGTTCAAGTTTAAAGGGATTTTGTTTTAGTTATACATTGCCTTAAATATTAATGTTTATTTATGAAAGCTTCCACTATATTGTTATCCTTACTGAGCATCTGAGCTCACCCCTTTCAATGTTTTAGTATTTTCCAGGATGTGAAGAAGTATTTTATGAATGACCTGCAGAGATAGTCAGAAGAGGATATGAGTGTGGAATATGGAGATTTTGTTATTGTAGATTTTCACTTTATGATGTAATGTAACATTTATGAATGTATCTAGCGTTTCCAAGGCTACTAAACTAATCGGTCTTTCGAGACTTGATCTTTTGTGATCATGTCAATGTTACGAAGTAATGCACCGACTCTGGGTAGCCGGGGTCGGGGCGTTACAATAACAGACGTGAAAAATCAATGTACATCACTTTTCCATGTAGGTTATTAAATAACCGACGTTAAAAATCCTTTTCCAGGAAAATGTATTAAAATTTCACTTATTTTTCACGTCGGTTATTAAATAACCGACGTGAAAAATCGATTTTCATGACTTTTTCACATCGGTTATTTAATAACCAACGTTAAAAGGTATTTTCCACGTCTTTTATTTCATAACCGATGTTAAAAATGTTTATAAAAAATTATTTCATTTCTAAAACTTTAATTTGACAGGTCATGGAGCTCAAACAGAGTTACGGATTAAAAGTTATGGGTTTCAGAAGATGATCATCTCTAAATGATGTCTTAAGGATGTCCAACTTCTGAAGGCCATAACTTTTAATCCGTAACTCCGTTTGAGCTCCGTGACCTGTCAAATTAAAGCTTCGAAAATTAACTACATTTTTGTAAACTTTTTTCATGTCGTTTATTAAATAACCGATGTGAAAAAGTCACAAATATCGATTTTTCACATCGGTTATTTAATAACCGACGTGAAAGAGTGACGAAGATTGATTTTTCATGTTGGTTTATTAATAACCGACGTGAAAAATAAGTGAAAATTTTAATATCTTTTCATGCTGGTTATTATAAAACCGACGTGAATGAAAATTTTAATATCCCGCGAACGCGAAATTTCAATTTTTTTACATCGCGGCATCGAAATTTTGAATTGCCGCCCAAAATTTTTAATACCGCGTTTTCTCATAGAATCTCAATTATATGTTTCCATTATACACCCATCCTAATTTTACGATCATTTATTTCAACCATTATCATTCCTCCAAATAGACTCTTTTTCTCTCGAACGCAAATCAATTATTTATTCTTTCCGCGATCTCGTCAAGGTATATTTAATCATACATCCATGGTTTATGTTTTTTATGATTTGTTTTCTTAATTGACATACCATTTTACAATCATTTAATTCAACCGTCATCGTTCCACCGAATCAACTTGTTTTATCTTCAATGTGAATCAACAATTTCTTATTTTCGCGACCTCATTAAGGTATTTGTAATTATTTTCCCATGATTTATATTTTATATGAGTAGTTTTCTTAATTGATATACCATTTAACGATTGTTAATTTATTATAATGATGGATGATTTTTTATATCATGATAAAACTAAAAATCATCCTATGGATTCAAAAATTCATTCTAATATGAAGCTACGGTTGGCTCATTCAATCTTTCCTCGAAAAAAATATCAAACTTCTGATGGTCATAACTTTTGATCCGTAAATCCGTTTGAGCTCTATGACCTATCAAATGAAATCTTAGAAAATTTTCTACAAGATAGTAAAAAAAATTTACGTCAGTTATTTAATAACCGACGTTTAAAATTACTTTTAACGTCTTTTATTAAATAACCGACGTAAAAATGACTTATAACGTCGGTTTTTTCAAAAACCGACGTAAAAAATGGCCTCTTATCGCCATTTCCAGAATGTATTTCACGCCAATTTTTTGAAAACCGACGTTAAAAACTATATTACCCCATTTTTTACATCGGTTATTAAATAACCGACGTAAAAAATCATATTTTTAACGTCGCTTGCAATAACCTCTCCTAAAAACCGACGTTAAAAAGTAAAAAAACTGACGTAAAAAAAGGTTTTTGTACTAGTGTGTTTTTCAATGATTTTAATATTTGGATTTTTTTATTTGATTAATGGTATTTATATATTTCAATGATTTATTATCCCAATATCATATTATCATTCCCTATATATTTTCTATAATAAATATTTCTATTATTTTTCTAGAGGATATTTCTTGAGGTACTTTTGTATGATTTATTCCATAACATTCTTTTCATATTTATGAATTAATCATTATAAAAAAATAACTTTTATTATATTGAGGCATATTGTTTTCTCACTATATATGGAACCACTTTTAAATATGCTCTTTTTAAACTATTTTGAATCCATAAATAGTGTGGTTAGTTAAGATCTATATTATAATACTTTTTTATCATTTCCTACACAACTATATGTATTTTGAATGATTATAAAAAAGATGAGTGTGGAAGAGAAAAGATATGGTGGAAGGTATGCACATATATAAATGTATATATATGGTGTTATTTTAATGTTAATCGGGGAAAGAAGCACGATGTTTATATATTGTACTGCATTGTACACCCACATGAATAAAATTAAAAGAAAACCATTTTTTTGAAGAAAAAATGTTGAGTTTAAGAGGTCCAACATAACCATTTAATTGTCCAATGATATTTTTCATTTGGTGTTTTGTGGTATATGTGAGACATTTCCTAATTCAGATATTAAATAATTATCTTTTGAAAAAAATGAAAAAAATGAATAAGTAGAAAAAAATTGAAGAGCATGCTTCATTCATTATATACAATTATTAACGACCATGTTTTGAGTTTGGGAGAAATTGGGGGTGTAATTTTAATGGGATTTTTTTCAATACACTTTCATTGATTATAATGAAAATTACCTTAGATAACAAAGTCATATATAAGATTTATCTGATTTTTACATCATTTACCTATCATCCTTAAAACCTATGATTCATTTGATTCTAATATTGAATCATTCATGATTAATTTTGATTTTATATAATGGGGTTGAAAAATAATATTATTTATAATACTTTATTAAATATTATATTTTTAGGTATCAACCAAACTTTATTTTCAATTTTAACATGAATGGTTATTGAAAACAAATAAAAGTGAGGAAAATTTCAAATACCTTAAACATTGGTAATGAAATGAGAAAACTGAATATAATAATAAAGGGGAATATAAAATTAAACGATTAAAATGTAAAATAAATTCTTGAAATATATTCTCTAAAATAATGATTTTATTATATTTTTCCATGTGATGCTTGAAAATGTAATTACCCATCGAATCACATGAATCTATTGACATTAAATTAAATTATTTAAATAGTTATCATCCTTTCCATATTTATTGAGATTTCATTCTTAATGAAAATCATGAGATCTACTATGGTGGGGGATCTATTTCTATATTTCAGGATGATATTTTTGAATATAAAGTTAATTTATTTTTTTGATTAAGTAATTATCTTTCCATATTTAATTATATTCTTTATTCATATTTGTATTGGTGAAATTTAAATTGAATTTGGAAGAAAATAAAAAAAAATGTCACTTCATAATAATAAAATATTAAATAAAAAAAAGATGATTCGATCAATATTTAAATAATGAATATATTATTTACATATTGACAAGATTAAGTCACATTTATATGGAATAAAGAATAAATTGGGGGTGAAAATGATGTAAATAGATATTGGGATAAAAGGTTTCATGTCAGAGAACCCATTTTCAAAGGTTAAATATTGAATAAATCTTGACTGGGAAAAATTATAAAGTAATATTATAATGGTGAAGGCCTAAATATTCAAGGATTGAATGAAACATTGACACTTAGATCTAAGGTGATTATAATTTTAATGTTATGATCTTTTCTGAATCCCGAATTTACTTCACTAGGTACATTTTTGCATAACCGTGATTTACATTAATTAAGTTTAATTCAAATTGATGTGTAATTAAATCCATCAAGAGTAATATTAAATTATATAAATAATATAGGCTTATTTTTTCGATGCTATATGAGGAAATGATCCTGGGGAAAGGTGTTACAATACTAAAAATTCCTTCACCATGCTATCTCAATATATTTATTTATGGGTTTCCTTCAACTATTTTTCATCCTAACATAGATACCTTGAGGGGGTGATTTTATTATTTTCAGTTAGGAATTGAAGGGGAATTATATTAATATATGATTTAAATTAATTTTAATTCATTTTGTGCTTTCATTCAATTTATGTTCCCTCACTTTCTCTATTTTTTCATTACATGAACACGAAATTTTACTTATGGGGGTATCATTAATGATATTTTTAGATTAAGGGATTATACATGTCTAATTTTTGGATTTAATTCCTTCGTATATAGTATTATTTTATATCATTCAATAATAATATGAAGTATATGTCTATTTGAAAAGGAAAACTTTTGAGAGAGATTAACCACCAAGATAAATGGGATAACATAACCACATTTATAAGATAATAATATTAATTAATTAAAAATTAAAAAAAATAGTTTATATCCATATATGTAATATTATTGGTATATGTTTTCTTTTACATTCATCTACACCCTTCCCTCTAAAATATAAATGCTCAAAAACTTATAAATTGAGATATAAAAAATTTGGAAATGAATATGTTCCCCCAAAAAACTTGGATTGATGAAGTAGTTGTTGTATTATATATATAGATCAACTATATATATTCATATATGAATAAAATTTAGATATAAATATTATAATAATAACTTTTATTCTAACAATGTAAAAATGGGTATTTTTTGTATGTATATAGAGGGATAGTATGTCATCAAGGTAATATATAGTGACATGAATCTAACAAGGTGATTTAAACATTGCCTATAATAATATAAAAAAATTAAAAGACACTATTTATTTTATCAATGTTCTTCCAATGAAATATAATGTCTACAATTCCATCTGGATAGTGGTTGATCAAATTATAAATCCAACCCAATTCATTATTATTAAATAGTACTTCACACATGATCAAAATTAAAAATTATACATAAATGAAGTGGATAGACCTCATAAATTATAGAATTAAATTATATCTGATCACAATCCAAGTTACCCATCAAAATATTATATAATTATTCAAAAATAATTTAATATTAATCTAATCATTATCACTACTGGTCATCCTCATGCTGATGGTAACGTTGAAATACCTATTACTATATTATATGATATTATATGATTCTGATTGTTGAAATTTACATGGATTTTATTTCAATATATTCTTTTTATGAATTATAATATACTAAAATTTTAAAATATTGCTTCCAAATTGAATCATATACGACATCATATGGTAAGTGATGCATAACTCTAATATGATGGGATGAGGTCGGAGATAGAATGATATTAGGACCATATTATATTGATTAAGTGATGGTGATAATTAAAATTGTCATAATTATTTGAATGTTTCCCAATGTAACAAAACTATTTATAAAGATAATCAGTTATGAGCCATAGAATTCAGAGTTAATTGAAATTGATTTATTCTAAAATCACCATGGGATAGGGTAATAAGAATGTATATAAAGGGAAAACTCATCCTAATATACATCAGACCAATCAAGGTTCTTGATTGTATTGGGAATCTATCTTATCTCTTATAATTTAAAAAAACTCTCTATTTCATGGGACATTGTCCACTATATGATTATGGTAATATAAGTGAAACTATATATATGAATTCAGTTTTTATATTCTTATATATGTGTCATACTTTTATTCAATGTTCTTATTATTATCTTATGTTTTCTGAGAATGTGATTATAGACTAATGTTTCCACTGAATTATAACTCATATCTTATGTTATTATAAAAGCCTTTATAGTTGAATCTGGTTTTATGATATATGATTCATTAGGATTGTTTACCTTATTTAACAAACCTTCACCATGATTATAATCCCTTATCCATATGCTTCTCATTTTCTCACTTAAGATATTTAATTGATGATAATAATTTTTACCCTAACTTAGAAAATAATCTCAATTTTTCATATGTTTTCATTCACCAGGTAATGAAATAGAATATTTTGTTTGATTTTTTTGATAGGTTATCATATGAGAATGTATTTTGGGGGATATTTTGAAAATATTTTAAAATAATATTTTTTTTGTATCTAGTATATAATGTCAGTAAACCATTAGGTTTTGGGGTGTGATTTATTTTGAAATATAATGAAACATCATGGGAAATGATGAATACTATATTGTTATTTACCTTCATTATTCTCAAAAATAATATTAAATTAACTTTTCATATTATTATATTTAATATGTATTGAATTATTTTTATAAAAAATGTTCAATCCTTATTTTTGAAATATCAATATCTTCTATCACACCCTTACTACAAGGTTTTTTTTTCATTGTGAATCTATAGTGTATATATATATATATTTATACACCATCCCATAGTTTTGTTTGTTCATTCCCATAACCTCATAGTGACACAATATTTAGTTTAAAATCTTATTTCATTCCCCCTTAATCAAATTTTATACAAACTTGAGAGAATATGCATCAACCCATTGATAGTGAAAATAATATTTAATAAAATTCCATTTTCACCCATTTTAGTAATTCAAAATATTTTAACATTTTCTGATCCATTATATAAAAAAGTTTAATCTACCCCTCCAAACATTTGGATATAATTAATGATATATTTTTTATTTATCATATTCAATAAGCCTCCAATTTCCATTATCAAAGAGTATCCTCTATTCATGTCCTTATAATCCACCTCCACCAGAAAGGATTTCAATTGATTACTACTCCTATATATAGATGTGTATATTTACTACATATTTGACAAAATTTTTAGTATCATAAGACACAGATTTTATTTTTATATTTATTAATCACACCACCCAAAATCATTGTCAAGATAACCATAAGTGTTATTAAATTTTACATGTTTCTTTTAGATGTTTCCTTAGCAAGAACCTATTTTTTTAGCATTAATCATCCTTTATTAATAGTATATCATCAATTTTTTATTGAAAATTTTATGAAAATATATGACTATTTTTCCATACATTTTGATATAAATAAAATATACCTTTAAATAAAAAACTTCTTACAGTAAAATATTCATAAAAACTACTAAGTTATAATTTTCTGTTTGAAAATAACTTAATGTCAAAAAATAATAATTCTTATGATCATCCTACATAAACATGGATTGGACCTTAGGATCTAATTTTTATTTCTAATTATCAAAATAACTATTATCCTTTCATATTATGAACCACTAAAAATTGATGTTCCTCGGTCCATAGATTATGTAATGACTTGATTTACATAATTTCATTACTATAACATTTTTGTTATAAAACTATTTTCCGGATGTCACTATACATCATATCATATAGTAATTTAAGAGTTGATTCATATAAAATATATATATATATAACACTACATTTATAGTGATAGAATTTATGATATTCAATATAGGCCTTCATAAAGAATTTTATGCTCTATCAAACTTGAGCTCAAGAACTTTTACATCATTTTTATTAGAAAAATATTCAATGTTATTATGTCGATCAAAGTTCATCTCAGTTAAAATATTTCACTGAGATCTATAATAATTTATAAAAAAAAATTCCAAATATTATAAGAATATTTACATTAGATTAATCAAGTAAATTCAAAATTGTTAACTTCTCATTCATAAGCGGGTTTATTTGTCCTTCAAATTTCCTATTTTTTAAAAACAAATAAAATATATTTATCCTTACCTAAAACACCTCTTGTTTATGTCATCATTTATATTATATTTATTAATAAATACATAATCTATAAAGTAGGGACTGTTTGATTAGGTTGTTTCTATATATGATTGAATTACATTAAACATTGAGACCCATTCTCCTCATTCACATTCCACAACACATTATTTCGTGTCATGTTTTGAGAGAAAATTTCTAAACATTTATGAATATAAATTTCCCATTGATTATGAAAAATTTACCCAATATTGTGAAAATTACACCATATTTATCCTAGTTTATTTTTTCTTCAACTATCCCCTTTATCACATTATACATTCTTGGAGAAAATATAATATAAATATCAAATCATTCCATAATTAAAACATACAAAATATAGTTTTCCTATAAACTTAACATTCCATTTCTCTATTAAATTTAATAAAAGTGATTTAAATTCAAGTAATTATCTTCAATATTAGATTCTTATGGTTGAGACCACAAATATTCAGTGTTTCTTCAACCATTTCCTTATTTAACTATAGAATACAACTTAGTTTTACCATTCTTATTCAATGTTACCCCTCTCAATATCATAAGCTATTAATAAATAATTAAAAAATATAGTTAAATACATTAAGGAATTGATCTTTTAATGTTGATATATTTTAATCAAAATTATCTAGTAGATTACTCATAAATTTTATTGTAATGGTAAAATCCTTATGAAATTCATAGTAACATTTTTCCAAGATTACAATATTATTCACCCATAGAGCGAACTCAAAACACCATTATTATTCTACTATATGAATATCATAAAATTATACCCAATATTTTGTAATCTTGAATTATTAAATTAATTATATCATTTATTAATATCATAATGCTTCCATAAAATTATATACACAATCTTAAACCCTATTACTCGAGTGAATTCTTTCGCAAAGAGGGGTGATTGGAACACATTACACAATACCTATTATAGTGTATAGTTATGATTTGACAAAAATTTGAATTATAGCCTAATATTATTATTATATAACACATTATAAATGATTATATGTATTTTTAGGAAAATTTATAGAATATATGAACTAATCATAGGTTTATATAGATAAAATCATTTACAATTTATCTTGAAAACTATGTTGTTATTGAGGGATTTCATACTCTCTATAGAAAACTAAATCATGTGATTTATATAATTTTATTTACCATATATCCACATGAATTCCATAAAACAATGATATTAATTTCTATAAGAAAAACCTACATGAATGTCCTATTTTATGTGAAGTCATGTACTAACACCTAATGTTACGTTAAGGGGGGACATGCATGATAATTGAGAGTGTGGTGTATCATGGGTTAATATAAGAAAAAAATGTAAAAGAATATTAATATCATTACTAATTGATTATAGGATTAATTTATGAATCCATGGGAATTTTTAAGGATATAGATAATAATAAAGAACCCACTCAATAATTTTTTTTAATGGTACACATAAACATTCAATTGAGTTGATAATCTTTCATATCCAATTGTTATGAAATAAGTATTTGTATTCATTTAGAATTATAATCATGGAAATCATAGGTATTATGAAAATGGATGTTATTAAAATTTACAAGAAATATAAATAAAGAATCATTATTTTGATCAACCATTCACTATCAATATTAGGTGCCTTCGGGGTTAAAAAAATTGTACACTTTCACCATAATCCTAATACATAACAAAAATTTCACTAGTACCCTCATTAAAAAATTTAACTAGATTTATTAATCATTCATCCCTATAAAAAATAATTCATAACATGTTATATTAAATATTTTTCTTTGTGTTTGGCTATGACGTGGCGCGTCTATCCCCTAAACAGATCTAAAAACATAATGGTATATATCTTTTATTTTAGATTTTAATGTTTTGTTTTTCATTCACATGATTATATATTTTAACCCTAAAAAAAAAAATTGTGGAACTTATGTAATTTCCTTCTAGAAAATAGTTACAGGATAATTACCTTCACAATTTTTCACATAAGAATGAATTATAGTGATTTTACTTCAAACCATAGCTTTTACCATTCCCCTTTTCGTCACTAGTTTTATATTCATAATTTTTATTCCACAGGATGATTGTTTAGAACCATTAACAATAAATTCATGTTTCTTTCCAACCAATTATATCATATAATTAATATCATCCATGAAATATTTTATATTTCTCACATATACTCTCCAGAAAAATAATTCCACACAACCTAAAAAATAGTATTTTTTTCTTAAATCCTTCAATAATGAAAAAACCAATACTGTATTCAATGTATTGAATGATTAATTCAATAAAAATATCAATTTATTTGATGATTTTTTCCTTAAAAATGAATTTAAAGGTTATAAATTATTTTTAAGGGGGTATCAGGATGAATGTTATTAGGTTAGAGCTTAGGGGTTGCACAGTAATGAAAACAAGGCCACCGCCTAGCTGTTGGGGATCCACCTATTATAATATTTTGCTATAAGTAGTACACAATAGTATAAAACCGACAAAATAGCTGATGGAAAATGAATAATGGCTGGAATTATGTTAGGAACACTGACTAACTAATGTCTAATCACCACCCATCAGGTGGTTCCACCTGTCAATCAGTGCACCTAATCCACAGAGTCATTATATGAACCCTAATGGTTTTAATTTTATAAGTTTCGTTACCTTAATTAGTATTAATTTTCAACCCTCATAGAAATAATAAAAATTTGAGAAATCTCCCCTTATATCTAGAATTACCTATTCTTCTATCATTTCTACTCATATTTATATCTAATTAGGTGGTGTATGAACTATGTGTTTTACTAGGATTTATTCCAAAACCATTTTCATTTTTATTAGATGAGAATGTTTATAATATTGATCAATTTTTTCTATCATGATTAGATTACTAATTATTAATTTTTTCCATATATTCATGATAGATCTAGAATTTTGATATCAACTCTTGATAAACTCATGATCTACTATCAACATAGTGTGTTTTTGGGTAAGTGTTTATGAATTAATTTATGAGGCCCATTCATGAAATAATATTGGTCATAGAACCAAAATAAATTGGTTATTATATGGCATATTTTTTGGGATTGATATATTAATAACAATTATATTTCACTAGATCTAGAAAACTAAATAATGATATATATTTCCAGGTAAGATAATTTGGATCAATCAAATTATAAACATCTTGTTCTTGAATCTCTTCTTGGATCCATTTTCCAATGAAGGAATCATGGTGGATATACCATTGATTACTATACATAAGGTTTCCTTATATAACCAATGAGTAATTCATGATATTTTCATCATTTGAAAATGGATCCAGGGAATCAGTGTCCTCTCATATGACAAACCAGATAATTGGATTTATCGATGTTCGTGGAAAGGTATGTGATTTTATAATCACGTTATTGATATTGAATCATCTAGAGTCTCCATTATAAACAAATTTCATTATAAACAAACACCATAAGAATACTTTAAATGTTACGACATTCTTTGAGGGCGTGTGATGTATTTGATATGCATTAAACTATATTGAGTTTGGAAAAATATGTGCTTGTTTTGGACATTTTAGATGACCGGTCATGATGGTCTATGTGACATGACCTAGGGTAATGATGGTTTATGTGATCTAAACCATGAGGATACAATGGGGTATGTTGGTCTATGTGACCAAAACTTAAATTTAGAAATATGAAATGATGGCCTATTACGGTTTAACCTATAGTCATATGGATTATACATTCATTAAGAATCATTTAGGCTAGATCATGTGTTTTTTATCGTTCCATTACTATAAATATGTATTCTAGGACATAGAAGAAGTAGGTTTGATAGGGTTTAGTGTTGGATTGGTTAGTGATTGAACTCTCAGTATACTTATTATATTATGTGAACATTTATTTATTTTCATGAGTTACACAGGTATGCATGTTCTTTCATGTTAATTATGAATTAGTTGTTTTATACTAGGTTTGATTAGCCACACCATGCACAGGAAACATAATTCCCATGGAGGAAACTTTTAAAGTGTTACAAGAATAGAAGAAGATCCTATGTAATATAGATTATCTAAAAAGAATGAAATTGGAATTGGTACCAGGTCATACACCAATGGATTATATAGTATTATTTATTTATTTTATATGTTCCCACTTATTAATTTGGTTTGTCTTTCCATAGTGAAATAATGATTATTTATTAGTATGACATGTGTTTCATGAATCATTACAATTGGATAATTTAGTTTCCACGTGTTACTTTAATTATTATATTATTTCCCTTTTCCTTTTATGGTTATTTCGTGAATCTGATGTTATAATCTCTCTATTGATAGAATTCAATCCTTATCTGAAAATTGAAATCCACTTCCATATAGGTAGCTGTGCATAATGTGATGTTCTTCCCTAGATCAAACACGGTGGTTTAGGCTGAGGTGTTACAAAATAGTATGAGAGATATTTATTGCCTTTCACTAGACTAACATGGGATATTGTAGGATGTAGATAAGATATGAGGAACTCAGTTAGGGTAGTTGTCATGTGCATGATGATATTTTGTCTAGTGGACATTATAGCTACCATTTATGTGATTATTGTTACATTATTATGGTAATTTTGGTGTGTTAATGCATCATGACTAGGAACATAGGATCACATGTCATATATATACATATTATGTGATAGATACCAATTATTTAATTTAGTGCCTTAGTTTTACAATTCATTCATGATATATTTGTATTACTGTTATGTGATATATATTTTTTCCTATTATTGTGATATATCAATTTTATAGTTATTTATTTGAACCTATAACTTTTATATTATATATATATATATATATTATTTTTACTAATATACAAGGATGGAGACCCATTTTTAGTTATTAGAGAGATATATCTTGGGTTATAGGAAGAATCCTAGGAGAATGATTGTTTGATCGTATAGACTAATTAATATCTCTCTTAAATGTTCTAAATACTTAATTCATGTTAATGAAAATACAACCTTATAGATTATTTATTAGACAACTTTGTGGTGTGGGATAGAATAATACCCTAAGTGCAAACATTCTTTTTGAGAATGTTGACCCATATACCCATGTGGTTTAAGAGGTAGGTCTATATCAACTAGGAGTCTTATTCCTAGTGCTTTTCTAAGGAAAGGCAGTAATCAAGACTATGTATGACTATTCATGAGACTTTCAGCTGTAGCATCATTTATATTTATAAGGCATTGAAGGAACTCAATGTATAGAAGACATGATACAGATTATCGAGAGTATATTTTAAATTGGTAGAGTCCCACTAGTTTGAATGGAGAATCCTTATAACTTTATCAGTTAGAAAAGTATTGTAAGTTGGTGGGACATTATTCATTAGGATGGAATATGTGGGGGTCTCATGTGGGTGACATTAAAGTTTATTTTAGTGGAGGATTTCATCCAGTGTACAAGGAAGTTGGACCAATAAAATATTTCAATGAACATCATGACATGATGATGACAGTGTCATCAGAATTGGAATATCTTGTATATTTTCTATGATTATATCCTCTATTTTATGGGGAGGAATCAAAACAATCCATGTTGTTAGATATTCGGATTCAACTAGAGCTGAAACACATAATCATGAACACTGATCTAAGAATAATACTCAGGTGATTCCCAAGACCGTAATGATTATGAAGGGTCTAAAGGAGGATAAACATGAATGCCTTTTGGAAGCCTTCGGTTTAATTTCTGGAGACACTCCCACTGGAAGGAATAATATAAAATATATAGCATCCCACCTTTTTATTACATAACTATTCATTACATTTTACAAACAGAGGATCTTTAAAGCCTAGTGTCTTTGAAATCAAGAACATAATACATGAAAACAACATAAAACATTCTTATAAACCACTTGTAAGGCTTCATCATACGTTCATCCTATGTACAATTACTGCATCTCATATCCTGGAGACATACATCAAAGGAAAGGGTGAGCAGAAGGCCCAGTAAGGGGTAAACAAGGGAATCAGTTTACTTGTGATATCAATAAGAACTTGATGAAAAATATGAAGCCATGAGCAATGGAAAAATAGGAATATCATAATAACAAGAACATGAATCATAACTTGAATATGTGGATACAACATTTCATTTAGACATTCATGAACATATTACCATGGTCCATCCTCAAGGCGTCATAAAAATTACTAAGATTATTCACCAAGGTATCGTGAAACTTGTCATCTTTAGAGATTAATTATTTACCCAATGCATTAGAGCGCTATCAGGTAGAACCCTTAATATTTCTTTAATTTCATGTGATACACATAGATCATAATCAAAAATTTCATAAATAACCCATGGAGAATAGAAGAAATGGGTTTCATTTCAAGATCGTGATGTTTTAAAAGTTCTTAAAAATAAGATCATTATGTCATTTATAACCCATGGAAAGGGAGTGAGGGTTATATGTATGTAAATTATAGAATCAAATATATCATATTTATATATTTATGAATACCCATAGAAATGAAATTGTTCTAGGTATTCACATTAATAAAACAAGAGAATTTCTGGAGAAAAAGAGATAGAAATTTTGAGGTTAAATTTCTGCAACATAACGGCTATATAACATGGTTTTAGAAAACATTTAAAATAGAGGGGAAAAGGGTCTCACACTCATAAATAATTCGTAATACAGTATGGGTACATAATAAGATCATGTTATGGATATTTTAATGACATTCCACATGAAAAGGAAACATGAAAGAAAAGAGAATATGCGATTTCTTTTATGACAAATTCGGTATCCTAACAGCGTCACATAAAAATTCAGAAAACAAATTGACAAGAGTGGAAAGGGTCTCTCAAAAATTAGAAATGAAATGGACATTATTGAGAAAATATAAGAATATAACATCAACATAAATATATGGAAACTAAAATACACAACAAAAAAGAAGGCATGACTTAAAAAAGGTGGGTGAATGATTCCATTACCTTGAAGAGTAACTTTGAAAGCTTGAAGGTCGGGACCTTGGGAGGCTTGAGGGAACCTTGGGAGGAATACTTGGGAGGTAAAGAGACCATAACTTCGTTTGGGAGGATTTTTAAATTAAATGAATGATGGAATGGCATGGAATTTATAGTAGAAGTGAGGGGACAAGTCATTAATTTCAAAGGGACACCTCATCGGTGATATTAGAAAAACCATGGGATTTCCCATGGTATCTACCCATGTTATTGGCCACATGGGACACCTCATAGAATATATTACTATTCATAAGTCTACCAGAATTATTGCAAAATTATTACATCCTTAATGATCTCATTAAACACCCGAAACTCAAAACTGTAATTTTTACTATTCACTGAAAATTCAACTGGGTCAGAAAAATCCAAAAAATTCACCTAAACATAATATCAATGCTCTGAATTCAAAAATGAACTAAATTTTATGAAAATAATTTTATAATTATGAGATATTTAATTTTTATGTAAAAACATTATTCACTGAAAATTCAACTGCTTTAGAAAAATTCCCAAAATTCACCTTAACCTAATATTGATGCTCTGAATTCAAAAATGAACTCCATTTTATGAAAATAATTTTCTAAATAATTTTTATTTAATTTTTAAATAAAAACATTATTCACATGAAAAAAACTAATACTTGACTAATAATTTCTGAAACAGTTATTTACTTATTTTATTGAATCACATTACCTAATCAAGGTGCCTAAATTATATTAATACCTTCTTAAGTGAGGTTACTAATCCATTTGGTCATATTACTATTCATAAACATAAAATTATTATTCATAATTTACTATTCATCAAAAATTAAGTTGATCTTATCAAACTCTAAATTTCTTACTGAACATAACCGTAGAAGAACATTTTTTGAAAATCATTACACATTATTAATTATTTAAGGTTTATATAAATATTTTAAAATATCCTTTTTCCAGAATTCATTAATAATATACATCCTATATTTATCTGGAAATTTTAGATTCACAAACATTACCATAATAAGAAATAAATTTTTTTATTTATATCAAAGGATTACATAAACCAGTTAAGGTCACGTTACATATCCCCTTATAACACTAGTATAGGACCTAAGTGCAAGGTGTGCTAAGGTGATAGAATCTTAGGGCGGCTTAGCCAACATTTCCCGAGTGGTGATTTCTATTAGCTTAAATTTCTCCCATAGGCGATTATGTTTCAGATTTACACGATAAAGTTCAGCTTCGGTTTGGTCTAGAGCAAATCCCAATGGTGCTACCTCCTTCCCAAGTTCTGTCAGATGGGCTTCGAACGGCCTGAGTCTACTGAAGGAGGCCATCAAATCTTCTTTCTATATTAATTAACCACGATCATTTGTATTTTTAAACAATAATTTTAATTTTAAGAGTTTAAGAACCTGGGTTTTTAGAACAGGTCAAAATCCCGACCCTATTTGAATTTTTACTTGTTTCTAAGGAAATTGAATAAAATTGGCAGTTTCAGGAAATTTTTAAACTATACGCTGTGTACCTTAGGTACACGCCGTGTATATGTTAAGCGAGTGGCCGACCGTGTGCTCAGAGAGTACATGCCGTGTGATGACCGTGTAGAAATTTCTTACTACACGATGTGTAGTTTTGTGACACGCCATGTACCCCCGACCGTGTGGCAGCTATACATATCGTGTAGGCCTGCTGGCCGGGGGAGAATCGTTGAAACCAAGTACACACCATGTTCCCCTTGGACACGCCGTGCAGTCTAGCTGTGTATGAGCGATATACATGCTGTGTGGGTAAATCGGCGAGGAAGATAAGGGAAACCAAGTACATGTCATGTACCCATAGGTACACGCCGTGTACTCATGTCGGCAGGTTCGGAAAGTAAGTCGGCAGAATTTCAGCCGTCGTATGAATAGTAAAATGATAGACGTTGTGTACTTAAAGTACATGCCGTGTATTTTTTTCACAAAAACGGGCAGTAGCCTTGTTTTGAGGCAAAACCCAAACCCTCCGACAGGTTTGAGCGGGGAGAGCCGACCAAACCTAGTTTTTTCTCCTGATCGTCCGTCCAAACTTCGTTTCAAACACCATCTGATCCGTTGGAACCCCCTCGGTAAGGCCTCGATTCCTCTTGAGCCGGTTTGTTTGATTTCTGTTCTATAACGAGTTATAGGGGTTTGAGAGGTTTGGATTCTTTTGTAGATCTACCTATTTTTAGACCTAATTGGAGGCTTTTACCGGAGGAGTAACATTGTATGAGTCTTAGGTAGGCGGTGCATACCTTCTTTCGTGTTTTCGTAGACTTTTGGGGGTTACGGCCTTCGAGCGTGATGTTGGGTATTGAGAGAAACCCTGATTTATTTTTTTAATTAATTATCTACATTGTAGGGTGCCTCTAGGTATTCCCTAACCTAGTTGTGACTGAGCGAGGCTGGGTTCGAGGCCATTGCTCGTTTGGGGAATTTTGGTTAGGGGTGCCAAAATGGGTCAAAATTTAACTGCTTTGTCTAAACTATTGAGTATAATTTGTTAAGCATGATTGATTGTGTTTAAGGCATTAAAGACCTTAGGTGCTGGTATGGGACTACACATGTGTTGTGCAATTTTACTGTTTAGTAATTTCTTGTTTAAGTGATGCTTTCGAGAATATGTGTGAAATGTGTGATTTTCTTTTGCTAAGCTGTTGAGTTGTGTTGGGCATGGCCCAGAAATATTTTTGAGTGATGTTGATCATAGGTTGGGGCTTTTCCCAGGTTACTTGGGTGGTTTTGACCATGGGATTGGGCATTAGGGACGTCGGTTTGAGGTAGTTGGACTGTCAGGTTGGGCATGTCTCGGGTTACTTGGATGGCGATGCCGTCAGATTTGAGCGACAGGTTCGTAGGGACATGAGGTGTCAGAGGTGTTGCGGCTTGGGAACTTATTGAGGTGATTACCGCTCACTTGGTACTTTTGAGTAGTGTGCACACAGATAGACTCTGTGATGAGGTGGTACAACCACTCGCTGGGTAGAGGACCCGATAGATGTGGTTAGGTGTTATTGGTTGGAGGTTCTTGCCGTATGAAGCCATGTGGGAGGTGAGGAGCCTTCGAGAGATAGCGTTGAGGCTGTCAGGTTGGGGGCTAAGGCTCGCTGTGATTTGAGGGCAGATATCGCTGTCCCTCCATGTATTATTTGAGGGAAGACATCATTGTCCCTCCGGTTATTATTTGAGGACAGGTATCATTGTTCCTCCGGATGTTGTTCCATGGGAAGGTTGAGCGTTCGGGCTGGGTTATGATTATTGGGCGTACCTTCAGTACATCGATACTTGAGACACATGGTGTCCGGTGGCACATGGTTCCTTGTTACAAACCAGAGATTCCAACATTGGCCGAAGCAGGTGACACTTCCTGGTGGCTGCTGAACACCAGTGAGGTTGTGTTTATTTTATGGCATTGTACTATTTACTTCTTTCGTTATATAATCATGTCTACCTAAACACTTATATAAGGTACGCACCATCTGGGTGGTATCCTACTTAGACTAGTCTCACACCCTACACGGGCCCTTCGGGATGCGTGTAGACTTTATGAAATTGCGTGCAGGTAGAGGGTCATCCTCTGGAGCTATACCTCAGTGTTGTTGGCATGGAGACTGGTATGGACCTTGGGGTCGTGCCTTATTGGAGTTACTTTTTTTAGTTTCCCTTACATTGTATCAGAATGTTTACTTTATATTGTAGCTACTGTTGGTTATCTATTTGTGCCATTGACTTATATATGGATGAATGCCTTTGTTGTTTATTAGTTGTTGCAGTTGATTTCTGGCATGATGAACTGTTTACTTTCCACTATAGTTGTTTTCTATATTTCTTCCACTGTTTATTGATATTGGATATACTTCTGCTCTGCGGGCCCGGTTCGAGTCTGCTGAGTCATATATTTCCGCTGTATATTTTAGTATCATATTGGGACCAGTACCATTTAATTCCTCCGAGAGGGTATATCCTCCCCACTATACCTATTCATCCCCTCGCTTCTAGTCAGCATCCTTTGGCATTCAGGGGAGGTGCGCCTAAGGTATCAGCACCCAACCCGTTTAGCACTTTTTGGGTAGCTGCTTGGGTCTGGTTCATTACAAAGTGGTATCAGAGGAGTTCTTGACAGGGATTCAGTAGCAGTGTTTTACTGTCTACTAATGAGATTGATACTTCTCTTTTATTTCTGCTGGATTTACTATTTGGGTTATGGTAGATTAAAGATAAGTTGTTATTGGAACTGGGTTTCTAGTTTGTGCTTTGGTGCCTGCAGCCCCAGGTACGAGTGATGGACCTAGTTTCCATGGGTGGGAATTGCTGTTTTCTTTTGTTCAGATTACAGTTTATTTGATTTCCTCCTCGGTGAATCACTTGGTGTGTGATGTTATTGATTGTGATATGTAACCCTTGACCAGGTGAAGATAGGAAGAATTTGACCTTGGCCCGATATGGCAAGGCTTGTTTGCTTGGCTTTTGATAGGCACATTTTAGGGTATTTCAATTTCATAATTGCAAGCATGCTTTTTTATGTGATAATACCATGTAAAGGAAAAACAATTTCCATGCTTTATATGCTCTGAAATGTGAATAGGTGAAATTCATGATAGAATTGATTTTTGTTGCAATGTAATGTTTCATGCTTTATATATTTTTAGAATTGCATGTTGTAGGATATTGGGGTCTGGCCCTTTTGAGAGAAGGCAGGTACTATGGTTGAGGCAGTGTAACTGTTATGATTGGGCGACTCGGTTGTCAGTTTGAGGCAGCTTGAGTTGTCAGGATGGGCATGGCCTAAGGTACTATTGATACTTGGATCTGTTAAGGGCAGGTAATCAGGCCATGAGGTCGGGATGTCGAGGGCATGGGTTGCGATAGGGGAGAGTAAGGGTAGTTTATTGTACACTACCTCTTTACTACTTTCCTTATCTGCATAAAATATATTGATATATATATGTGGTTTGTCTGAAAATTTATGGTATTCAGAAGGTTACTCCTTCACAACTCGATGGAGCATCAGGAAGGAGATGATACAGTGCCACATAATTAGTTTTAGAACCCGGTGCAGGCAGAGCATGAGCCACAGGTACAGTCTCAGGGACAAGATCAGGTTCAAGATCTAGTTCAGGTAGGGCAGTAGCTGGGTTTGGCAGCGTTCGGACCATGGCTCGATGAGCAGCTCCGAGCTATCCTCGTGCGTGTCTTGTAGGGGATTGACAGAGGCACATAGGGTACCGAACCATCTATGGAGTATCTAACACGGGAGGTCTAGTTGTAGCACCCACCACTTTTTCAGGGTGAGGGTGGACCTCTGGCAGCAGAGAACTGGATAGAGAGTATGCAGATGATCTTCGAGCGGCTCGAGACGCCTCTAGGGTAGAGGGTCAAGCTGGCGACGTACATGCTGAGAGGACTAGTGAATCATTGGTGAAATGTGCAGATTCAGGCTTGTAGGCATGAGGGACTGGCATGGAAGGACTTCTAGGAAAGATTCTTTGAGCACTTCTATCCAAAGACACTGAGGGCAGAGAGAGATCGGGAGTTCTTGATTCTTTAGCAGAGAGATATGTCTGTCATGGACTATGCAGCTACTTTCACCAAGTTGTCTTGCTTTGCACCCGGTATGGTAAGAGATGATGCGGCTAGGGTGAGACGCTTCGAGGATGTCTTACGACACACCATTAGGATCCAGGTAAATAACTTTCAGCTAGGTTCTTTCTCAGAGGCGGTGAATCAGGTGCTCATAGCTGATGGAAAATAGAGGTATAGGCCCCAGGTCGGTCGAGCGGCAGTTTTAGGTGACGGTTCAGATAGCAGGAAGCGAGGACTGGATGAGTTCCAGTAGGGCAGTCAGGCCAAGGACTCATCTACACCACCTCGTGGCAGTTCATTGGTGGTTTTCTTTCAGTGTGGACAGCTGGGACATGTTCGGGCTCAGTGCGATAGGCCCTCTAAGGAGTGTCGCGCATGTGGACAGGTCGGGCATCTGGAGTGGTTTTGCAGGCAGCCTTCTCAGACAGCCGGCAGACAGGGACCAGGACAGAAGGTGACATCTGGAGTTGGTTCAAGTTCGGTACCAGGAGAGGGTAGCCGACGTTCAGCTATACGCGGAGAGCGTGAAAGAGACAGTGGGATCTAGCTGAGGGGTCAGTGGCCAATGACTGGAGTATCACCGTAGAGAGTTCAGACATCAGGCAGTCGTACTTCATGCCAGGTGCATGTTGTGGAGCTGCCACGGACTGAGCAGGCTAGTGAGCTGACAACGGTGGCAGGTACACCGCGGGTGTGGCCTTGATTTTCATTGCTTTCTTTTGGAATGGCCTCTTGAGGCATGTCTGGTTGAGTGCACGAGTTTCACAAGATACTTGTGGACTGACTAGATACTAGTTAGTGGTATTGGCATCATATCGGATGCGTTATATATTTTATTATATATTTGAGATGCGTAGCATCAGGAGCATCAAGGATGCAGGTTACGTTAGGTGTTGTGGGCGTCGGGGCATCGTGGATGCGGGTTACTTGAGGTGCAAGGCACCAGGTTTTGATTTGGAGCATTTATGAGATGCAGGACCTCTTGGTGGTGGACACCAATGTAGTGAGGGTTATGTTGGATGTCGTAAGCGACATGTGAGCACCGAGGAGGTGCAGGGGTGACGATGCGTCACGGGAGGACCATGGGTCTGGGAAATAAGTCGTTGGGCCTTGATTGTATATTTTGATTGCTTTGATATTTGTTTCGGGTTTAGTCCGAGTAGACAATTCCTATGGTGGGGATCCCCTTAAGGAATTTAGCCAGGACCATTGAGACCGGGGAAGTCTGGGTTACTTGATCGGGGTGGTATGTTTGGTACCATCTTCGGGTTTCATTTGACAGCTCGGGGATGAGCTACGTTAAGTTGGGGAGTTTGTAAGAACCCGGGTTTTTAGAACAGGTCAAAATCCCGACCCTGTTTGAATTTTTACTTGTTTCTGAGGAAACTGAATAAAATTGGCAGTTTCTGAAAATTTTCAGACTACACATCGTGTACTTTAGGTACACATCGTGTATATGTTAAGCGAGTGGTCGGACGTGTGCTCACAGAGTACATGTCATGTGATGACCATGTATAAATTTCTTACCACACGGCGTGTAGTTTTGTGACACGCCGTGTACCCCCCACCATGTGGTAGCTATACATGGCGTGTAGGCCTGCTGGCCGGGGGAGAATCGTTGAAACCAAGAACACGCAGTGTTCCCCTTGGACATGCCATGTAGTATATCCATGTATGAGGGATATAAATGGCGTGTGGGTAAGTCGGAAAGGAAGAGAAGGGAAACCAATTACATGTCGTGTACCCATAGGTACATGCCATGTACTCATGTCAGTAGGTTCGGAATGTAAGTCGGTGGAATTGCAGTCGTCGTATGAATAGTAAAATGATACATGTCGTGTACTTAAAGTAAATGCTCTGTATTTTCTTTTTTTCACTAAAATAGGCAGTAACCTCGTTTTGAGGTGGAACCCAAACCCTCCAACGTGTTTGAGCGGGGAGAGCTAGCCGGACCTCGTTTTTTCTTTGGATTATCCATCCGAACTCCGTTTTGAACACCGTATAATCCGTTGGAACCCCCTCGGTAAGGCCTCGATTCCTCTTGATCCATTTTGTTTGATTTCTATTCTAGAACGATTTATAGGGTTTTGAGCAATTTGGATTCTTTTGTAGATCTATAGCATTTTAGACCTAATTGGAGGCTATTATCGGAGGAGTAGCATCGTACAGGTCTCAGGTAGGTGATCCATACCGTCTTTCATATTTTCATATATTTTTTGGGGTTGCGGCCTTCAGGTGCGATGTCGGGTATTGAGTGAAACCTTGTTTAATTGTTTTTTAATTAATTATCTGCATTTTGGGGTGCCTCTAGGTATTCCCAGACCTAGTTGTGAATGAGAAAGGATGGGTTCGAGGTCGTTGATCATTTGGGGCATTTTGGTCGGGGGTGCCGAAATGGGTCAAAATTTAACTACTTAGTCTAAACTGTTGAGTTTAATTTGTTAAGCATGATTGATTGTGTTTAAGGAATTCAAGACCTTAGGTGCTGGTATGGGACTGCACGTGTGTAGTGCAATTGGACTGTTTAGTAATTTCTTGTTTAAGAGATGCTTTCAAGTATATGTATGCAATGTGTGATTTTCTTGTGCTAAGTTGGTGAGTTGTGTTGGGCATGGACCGGATATATTGTTGAGTGATGTTGATCACAGGTTTGGCTTTTACTGGGTTACTTGGGTGGTTCTGACCACAGGATTGGGCATCACGGACATTGGTTTGAGGTAGTTGGACTATCAGGTTGGGCATGGCTTGGGTTACTTGGATGGAGATGTTGCCGGATTTGAGCGACAGGTTCGCAGGGACACGTGGTGTCAGAGGTGTTGTTGCATGGGAACTTATTGAGGTGATTACCGCTCACCGGGTACTTTTGAGTAGTGTGCACACAGATAGACTCTTTGATGAGGTGGTACGCCCACTCACTGAGTAGAGGCCCCGATAGATGTTGTTAGGTGTTATTGGTTGGTGGTGCTTGCGGTAGGAAGCCACGTGGGAGGTGAGGATCCTTCAGGAGATAGCATTGAGGCTGTCAAGTTGGGGGTCGAGGCTCGCCGTGATTTGAGGGAAGATATCGTTGTCCCTTCGGATATTATTTGAGGGCAAACATCACTGTCTCTCCGGTTATTATTTGAGGACAGGTATCATTGTTACTCCGGATGTTGTTCCATGGGCAGGTTGAGCTTTCGAGCTGGGTTAAGATTATTGGGCGTACCTTCGGTACATCGGTACTTGAGACACATGGTGTCTGGTGGCACATGGTACCAGGTTACAAGACATAGATTCCGGCGTTGGCCGAAGCAGGTGACACTTCATGGTGGCTGCTGAGCACCAGTGAAGTTGTGTTAATTTTTGGGCATTGCATTGTTTACTGCTTTCCTTATATAATCATGTCTGCCTAAACACTTATATTAGGTATGCAACATCTGGGTGGTATCCTACTGAGACTCGTCTCACACCCTACATGGGCCCTTCAGGATGTGTGTAGACTTTATGAAATTGTGTTCAGGTAGAGGGTCAGACTCAGGAGCTGGACCTTAGTGTTATTGGCATGGAGACTGGTATGGACCTTGAGGTCATGCCTTGCTGGAGTAACTTTGTTTTGTTTCCCTTACATTGTATCAGCATTCTTACTTTATATTGTAGCTACTGTTGGTTATCCATTGGCGGAATTGATTTATATATGGATGAATGACCTCGTTGTTTAGTAGTTGTTGCAGTTTATTGCTGGCATGTTGATCTATTTACTTTCTGTTGTAGTTTTTTTCTATATTGCTTCTGTTGTTTATTGATATTGGATATGCTTTCGCTCTGTGGGCCTGGTTCGAGTCTGCTGAGTCATTTATTTTTGCTGCATATTTTAGTATCATGCTCGGACCAGTACCATTTAATTCCTCCAAGAGGGTATAGCCTCCCCACTATACCTATTCCGACCCTCGCTACTAGTCGACAACCTTTGGCGTTCAGGGGAGGTGCGCCTAAGGTAGTAGCACCCGACTCGTTTAGTACTGTTCGGGTGGCTGCTCGGGTCCGGGTCATTTCAAAGAGTTTAGTTTCCAACGGTCATATTGACCAACAATCATATAACAGTCGAAACCCAATAGTCTCATTGAATTATGCTCACTTTTTTAATTAAATAATATATTTTTGTTGAGTATAAAATAAAATAACACATGAAATTAGGAAACAAAAATTATTCAAAATTTCGGGTCGTTACATTCTTCCCCCCTTAAGAAATTTTGTCCCCGAAATTTTAACTCATACCCAAAAAAGAGAAAAGATGTGGGTACTTATACCTCATAGACTCCTTTGGTTCCCACGTGGCTTCTTCATATTTGTGGTTCCTCCACAACACCTTAACAAGGTGGGTAGTCTTGTTGCGTAGAACCTTGTCTCTATGATCCAAGATCTTCATCGGTTTCTCCTCATAAGAGAGGTCATGTTCCAATTGTACCACCACTGGGTTTAGTACATGTGAAGGGTCAGGTATGTACTTCCTCAAGAGGGATACATGGAAGACATCATGAACTTTTTCTAGATTTTGAGGAAGTTCAAGATGATAGGCCACTGCTCCCACGCGATCAAGAATTTCATAAGGGCCAATGTACTAAGGGCTGAGCTTCCCTTTCTTCCCAAACCTCATGACTCTCTTCCAAGGTGAAAATCGAAGATAGACTTTGTCACCAACATCAAACTCCAAGTCCCTTCGATGGTTGTCGGCATAACTCTTTTTCCGACTCTGAGTAGTCTTAATGTGTTGTTGGATGGAATGGACTTTTTCTATCATCTCTTGCACAAGATCAAGCCCAAGAATCTTTCTCTCACTAGCTCCATCCCAACAAGTAGGAGTTATACATCGCTTCCCATATAGAGCTTCATAGGGTGCCATTTGAATTCTTGAGTGGAATCTATTGTTGTAAGAGAACTCAACTAAAGGGATATGTTGATCCCATTCACCTTTAAATTTCATTGAGCATGTTCTCAGCATGTCCTCGAGTGTTTGAATAGTCATTTCATATTGGCCATAATTTTGGGGGTGATAGGCTGTACTAAAATTCAATTTAGTGCTCAGAGCATGTTGAAGAATTCTCTAGAATTTTGATGTGAACCTTGGATCATGATCAGATACAATAGAAAGTGGAACTCCATGCATCCTTTCCACTTCCTTCACGTAAATCCTGAAAAATTTATCAAGAGAGAAATCTTCCCGAATAGAGATAAAATGGGTAGTCTTGGTGAGACGGTCCACAATAACCCATATCACATTGTTTCCTTTGGAAGTTCTTGGGAGACCAGTGACAAATTCCATAGTGATATTGTCCCACTTCCATGATGGTATGGGTAGTGGTTGAAATACCACTTTAGAAAGTTGTCTCTCCACCTTCACTTGATGACATACCAATCACTTTGAAGTGTAGTCAGCAATCTCCCTTTTTGTATTATCCCACAAAAAATTATCACAAAGGTCCCTATACATTTTTGTGCTTCCAAGATGTATATAAAAGGTAGAACTATGGGCTTAATCCATCATATACTTCTTTATTTCTGGAATAGATGGAATACATAGTCTTGTATGAAATTTCAGTACACCTTCTTGATCAATATTGATCTCAGGAAACTTCCCATCCTTTATAGATTCAAACTTCTTCTGTAACAAAGGATCTTCTTTTTGAGCTTTCGTGATCTTCTCTAGTAATGATGGTTGAGAAATCATTTGGTTTAGGGTTGATAATGTCTATTCCCTTATAATTCCCATGTATAGCTTTACTAGGTCATTGATTAAAGGATCTCTTTGAATCCTCATCATGGAAAGAAAAACTGGGTCTTTCCTGCCTAATGCATTAGCAACTTTGTTTCCTCTCCCCGGGTGATAATGAATTGAACAATTATAGTCTTTAAGAAGCTCCAACCATATCCTTTGTCTCATGTTCAATTCCTTTTGTGTGAAAATATACTTCAAACTTTGATGGTATGTGTATATATCAAATTTATTCCCACAAAGATAGTGTCTCCATATCTTCAGAGAAAAAATGACCACAGCCAGCTCCAGATCATGCGTAGGATAATTCTGCTCATGAATCTTCAACTGTTGAGATGCATAAGCAATAAACTTTTCATTTTTCATGAGGGCACACCCAATCCATTTCAAAGATGCATCGCTAAAAATAATTAATCCTTCTCCAATTGAGGGTAGAGTTAACATGAGTGTAGATACTAATATCTTCTTCAGCTCTTGGAAACATTCCTCACACTCCTTTGTCTAGATTAACATCACCCATTTTCGAGTTAACTTGGTTAATGGATTATAAATTAATGAAAATTTCTTCAAAAACCTCCTATAATATACAACTAATCCAATGAAACTTAGAATCTCAGTTATTGTTGTAGGATGAGGCTACTCCTCTACAACTTTTGTCTTTTCAGGGTCAATTGTGATTCCTTCATTGGTAACAATGTGCCCCAAGAAAGAAACTTGTTGTAAACAGAATTCACTTTTACTAAACTTCCCAAAAATCCTCTCCTTCTGTAGAGTTTTTAAAATAATCCTTAGATTATCTTCATGCTCCTTGAAACTTTTGGAATATCTCAGAATATCATCTATAAAAACTACCACAAAGTAATCAAGGTAGTCTTTAAAGACTCTATTCATCAGATCCATAAAAATAGTAGGTGAATTAGTCAATTCGAAGGGCATAACAACAAACTCATAATTCCAATATCTTGATCTGAAGGAAGTTTTTGGAATATCTTATTTCTTCAACCTTAATTGATGATAACCAGATTGAAGATCAATCCTAGAGAAGAATTGAGTCCTGTGAAGTTATCCAAATAAGTCATCAATTCTTGGACGAGGGTATTTTTTTCACTGTGATCCCATTCAGTTCTCTAAAATCAATGCATAGCTGCATTGATCCATCCTTCTTATTCACAAAGAGAACTGGTTCTCCCCAAGGAGACACACTCGGTTGGATAAACCCCTACTCCAAAATATCTTGGAGTTGTTTCTTTAATTCCTCTAACTCCACATTTTCCATCCTATAGGGGGTCTTTGATATCGGATGAGACCCAAGTATGAGTTCAATGGAGAACTCTACCTCTCTTTCTGGGGGAGGTCCAGGAAACTCCTCAAGAAATATATCAATGTATTCCTATACGATGGGGACACATTCTATCCTAAAACTCTAATCTCTTTCTTATTCTTCACTAATCAACTCCTTAAAGAAGGATATAGGGGTTTCTTCTAGAAAAAGATCAGTTTGAGATATCTCTCCTTGGAAGAAAACTATAGGTTTTCCATTCAAGACTACTGATATTTCCTTGCTCCTGCATTTGATCTTAGCATTATACTTTGAGAGCCAATACATCCCCATAATAATGTCAAATTCCAGCATGGGAATGACTACTATATTTGCGATAATTTGTGCTCACTAAATTAAATACTAGATTTTCTAAAAACTAAAAATGCTTGGATAATCCCACCAAGAGTCTTGACTAATAACTCTACTTTTAGAAAATCAGGTGTTGATTCTAAATTCATTGCAACCTTGGAGGAAATAAAGGAATGTGTAGAACTAGAATTAGACAAATTACTTTCTATATTTGAGAGGAAAACAAGAGTACCTGGTACCACATCATTCAGAGCTTCAACATTAGCTATCATGATAGAAAAATCACGACCTTAATCCCTTAGCCTTTGATGAGGCTGATGGTGGTTCCCCTCCACTGCCCTCGGATTTGGACAGTGATTGGAAAAGTGCCCACATTGTCCACACTTAAAGCACTGGACATCAGGTAGGGACTACACCATCTTCCCCTTTTCATTAGTGTTTGTAATTTGAGGTTTCGCCTCACTAAAACAATTCCTCACAATATGGTCATCTCTTCCACACTTGTAGCATTTCCCACTCTCGAGTAGGCAGTTCCCCGAATGCTTCCTCCCACATTTATTATATGTGGAAAGTTGAAATTTCTTTCCTCCTCTTCCCTGATCAAAATTCCTCCCTAAGCTGGGATTCATCGATCTATACTTTTCATTGAATTTATGAGACCACTACGTCTCTCCGAACTCCATTTTGACTTTCATCGCACTCCGCACGATCTCCTCATAGCTATCATAGTCTTTGTTGGCTAGATTCTTCCATAGATGAGGTCTCAGTCCACCGAAGAATCTATCAACCTTTCCATTTGGATCCATAAAAAATCTATATTTATAATGTAAAATCCTTGTGAAGCTCATCTCGTAGCTTCCCACAGATTCATTCTCCTTCTACTTCAGCTCGAGAAACTCCTTCTCCATTATTGTACTCATGGAACGAAGAAAATACTTACTGAAAAGGATCCCTCTGAACTCTTCCCACTCCATACCTTAAACTTACACTCTTTTCCTTGTGTTTTTATCAGTTCTCTATACTGATCAGCTTCTCTTTCTAAGCGATATAAAGCCAGGGTGACCTTCTCTTGCTCTGAACAGCGGAGCACAGAAAAGATCTTCTCGATGGAGCTAATCCACTGGTCAGCAATCAAAGGGTCAGTCAATCAACTAATGGTTGGTGGTCATTAAAGCATAAAGCACTCAATATAATGTTTTTTCCTTTTTGGTGAGATCAGTCCCTCATCTTGATTCAAGTAATTTCCAATAACTTGAGTTAGTTGGTTCATCATTCATAGGAATATTTTCATTCTAGATTCCATCGAAGGGTCATCAGTGCATGGTCCATTGCGGTCACCATTTTCATGATTCCTCCTATTTGACACCATTTTCTAAAATAATAAATCCTTCATGAGAAAGTTATTTCATTCTTTTAATTATAAATGATTTTATGTCTTAAAACATCACAATTAAACAATTACATTTCTCTATAATTCCTTCATAATGATTTATAAAAAGCCTGTGATTAACCAAACATATCCCCCATGAGTGTCGTAACCAAGAGTGCAGCAATGCCCATTTTCATGCACTAGTTCCCATTAGATTCTAGCTCAAATCATTGTTTTCAGGTTTTACCCCTATGTACATTTGTGCCAGATCCGCCTCTACCTGCTCGTATCCAGAAAGGGATGTATTTTTTTGACAAACCACTAACTCTATACTCACCAAAATACCAGGAAGTTTTCATATATTTAAACTTTTCAAAAGCGTTCTTCCTAAATTTTTCATAGCCTAATTTCCATAAATAACTAAATTATCCTTTGATACCAACTATGGCATCCCGCCTTTTTATTACATAACTTCTTATTACATTTTACAAAGAGAGGATCTTTAAGGTCTAGTGTCTTGAAAATCAAGAACATAATACACGAAAAAAACGTAAAAAATTATTCTAAATGACTTTTAAGGCTTCATAATAGGTTCATCCTATGTTCAATTGTTGCATCTCATATCTGGGAGACATACATCAAAGGAAAGGGTGAGTAGAAGTCCCAATAAGGGGTAAACAAAGGAATCAGTTTACTTGTGATATCAATAAGAACTTGATGAAAAATATGAAGACATGATCAATGGAAAAAGAGGAATATAATAATAAAAAGAACAATAATAGTAAAATGAATATGTGGATACAACATTTCATTTATACATTCATGAACATATCACCAAGGTTTATCCCCAAGGTGTCATAAAAATCACCAAGATTATTCACCAAGGTATCGTGAAACTTGTTATATCTAGAGATTAATTCTTTGCCCAATGCATTGAAGTGCTATCAAGGTGAACCATTAATATGTCTTTAATTTCATGTGATACACATAGATAATAATCAAAAATTTCATAAATAACCCATGGAAATAGAAGAAATGGGTTTCATTTCAAGATCGAGACGTTTTAAAAGTTCTTAAAAATAAGATCATTATGTCTTTTATGACCCATGGAAAGGGAGTTAGGGTTATATGTATGTCAATTACAGAATAAAATATATCATATTTATATATTTATGAACACCCATAGAAACTAAATAGGTCTGGGTGTTCACATAAATAAAACAAGAGAATTTATGGAGAGAAAGAGAGAGAAATTTTGAGGCGAAATTTCTGCAGCATAATGGCTATATAACAGTTTTTTAGAAAATAGTTAAAAGAGAGGGGAAAAGGGTCACACACTCATAAATAATTCATAATACAGTATGGGTACATAATAAGACCATGGTATGGATATTTTAATGACATACTACATGTAAAAGGAACATGAAAGAAAAGAGAAGATCTGATTTCTTTTACGAGAAATTCGGCAGCCTAACAGTGTCACTTAAAAATTCAGAAAACAAATTGACAAGAGAGGAAAGGGTCTCTCAAAAATTATACATGAAATGGATAGTAATGAGAACATATAATAACATACCATCAACATAAATATATGGAAACTAGAAGACACAACAAAAAGGAAGTCATTGATTAACAAAGGAGGGTGAAAGATTCCCTTACCTTGAAGAGTAACTTCGAAAGTTTGATGGTGGGGACCTTGGGAGGATTGAGGGCACCTTTGGAGGACTTCTTGGGAGGTAGAAAGACCAGAAATTAGTTGGGGAGGATTTGGAAATGAAATGTATGAGGGAATGGCTTGGTATTTATATGATAATTGAGGGGACAAGTCATTAATTTCAAAGAGACACCTCATCAGTGGTATTGGAAAAACCATAGGCTTTCCCATGGTATTTTCCCATGGTATTGGCCACTTGGGACACCTCATAGAATATTTTACTATTCATAAGTCTTCTAGAGTCGTTACATAATTATTACATCCTTAATGATGTCATTAAACACCTAAAACTCAAAACTGTAATTTTTACTGTTCATGAAAAATTCAACTGTTTCAGAAAAAATCTCAAAAATTCACCTTAACCTAATATTGATGCTCTGAATTCAAAAATGAACTATATTTTATGAAAATAAATTTCTAATTATGAGATATTTAATTTTTAAGTAAAACACTATTCACTGAAAATTCAATTGTTTCAGAAAAATACCCAAAATTCACCTTAACCTAATATCGATGCTGTGAATTCAAAAATGAACTCCATTTTATGAATATAATTTTCGAAATATTTTTAATTTAATTTTTAAATAAAGACACAATATTCATGAAAAAAATACTTAAATGATAATTTCTAAAATAGTTATTTACTTATTTTATTGAATCACATTACCTAATCAAGGTGCCTAAATTATATTAATACATTCTTAAGTGAGGTTACTAATCCATTTGGTCATTTTAATATTCATAAACGTAAAATTAATATTCATAATTTACTATTTATCAAAAATTAAGTTGATTTTATTAGACTCTAAATTTATTACTGAACATAACGGTAGAAGACCATTTTTTGAAAATCATTACAAATTATTAATTATTTAAGGTTTACATAAATATTTTAAAATATCCTTTTCCAAAATTCATTAATAATATACATCCTATATTTATCCAGACATTTTACATTCACAAACTTCACCATAATAATAAATAAAAAAAATTATTTATATCAAAGGATTACATAAAGCAGCTAAGATCTTGTTACATAGCCCCTTATAACACCAACATAGGACCTAAGTGTAAGGTGTGCTAAGGTGATAGAATCTTGGGGCGGCTCAGCCAACATTTCCCGAGTGGTGATTTCTATTAGCTTTAATTTCTTCGGTAGGCGATTCCATTCTATCTTTACACGATGATGTTCGGCTTGGGTTTGGTCCTGAGAAAAGCCCAGTGGTGCTACCTCCTTCTCAAGTTCTGTCATATGGGCTTCAAACGGCCTGAGTCTGCTGGAGGAGGCCATAGAATCTTCTTTCTGTATTAATTAATCAAGATCACTTTTATTTATAAACAATAATATTAATGTTAATAGTTTAGTTTCCAATGTTCATATTCATGAATGGTCATATAAACGTCGAAACCCAATAGTATCATTTAATTATGCACACTTTGTTAATTAAAGAATATTGTTTTGTTGAGTATAAAATAAAATAGCACATGAAATTAGGGAAAAAAATTATTCAAAATTTCAGGTCGTTACAAAATATATATCATGTCAGAGTGGAGGTATATATTCAGAGCTGATTAGAGGCTGTTAGGTACCTTATGTGGGTTAAATAGGTCATCAGTGCTTCAATTGTTGATAGTGGGGGCATTTTCATACTTTATTCATGAAATCTCAGATCAAGTTTTGTTTATATGGTTGGATGTGGAATATTGAACATTTTTTCTCGAAGGCATCCCATATGGGGTCTTAGGATAGTTCGACTCAACCACTTACAATGAGTTATAGGATATTTCGGAGTCCATTATGGGGGAATTGAAGATGATGGTGACTTAAGAGAGTCACACATATCACGATTTTCTACATGGATCTATGGATGGATTAGTTTATATTGTTTATCATACTCTAGAAAATAATAGTGAGGGATCATCTATAGTATAAGGTACGATAATTATCACATATACATTATAAAATAAATTTTTTGATACTAGTGCTTCTCATTACTTATGATATATAAAAGTTGATATTGGAAATGAGTGACCATTTAAGGTATCCTTCAAGTTAATTTTCCATAAAAACTATTGGGGGTGAATGTGTAAAAACATCATTAATTCACAAGGATTCCTATAAAATTTTATAGTTATAGAAATCGGTAGGAAATCATGATTTTGGGGATTATGAGCATTGATGCGATTCTTAGCATGTAATGCTGACAATCATCTAAGTTCACAATGATTACCATTATAAATGGAAATCATTTATATCACCCAATGGAGATAAAATACTGATGACTAAAGAATGGAAGTTGGGATTATGTAGAGTGGGTCCAGGAAAACATTATCTTTGGATGACTATTTTTTATATTTTAAGATTTGATCTCTAGTCAGGATCTATATGGTCCCATAATCCTTTCCCATGCTTGTAGATCTTCATCAAGACTTCCTTCGAGATGGAATTACATGACTTCACCCAAACAAATTAGTTGATTTTGAGATATGAATCATGTATGATACACAAACCATTTTGATTCCGCATTATCGTATGGTTCTAGCTAAATTGATGAAACACATGGTACAACATATGCAATTGGAATAAAATTTATTAATTAAGATGAGTACTTAAATGTGGGGTGAACATATTTATTATTTGATTTGTAAATTTATTTTCTTTTACTCTATATTTATTACTTGATATTGAAATATTTGATGATAATTATTAGTTATATCTAATCAAGGAGTGAAAATCTCTTTGATTATCTAAAGGCTTCCTAGTAGTTACGCAAGATTGATAATAAATCCATCTATCAGCAGTTGTTGGGTTAAGAGGATGAAATCATGATGATAGAATTTCAAATTATCTTATTTCTATATGAGTATATAGTGATTTTTTTTGGACTAACAAATGAACTAGATGTGTTCATAACCTTTAATAATAAGATCTTCCATCTATACCTTTAGTCGTTCATCAAAATGTTTATCTAAAACAACCACATCCACATACCGATCATGGATTATATTTCCATAAATCTTATTATTTTTTTGAGTACATGTCAAGAACATTGGCAATGATCCAAGGTGTAAATGTGTATATTTATCATTGAGAAGGTGAAATTGTTGGGGAAATTAATTTTTCATACTATTAAATCCATAGAACCAGAAAATATATAGGTAATCATGTCCTAATCATGTCCCAAAAAAAGTATGGGATTAGGAGGTTTCTAGGATTAGATAAATACTACTAAAATTTTATCTAGAACTTGTCCCAACTACAAAAAACAAATGATTGTACTGACATAGAAGGGAGTAAATTTCATGTGTTCATTAATATGTGAAGACAAAATTATTGATCAAATGAGAATTTTGAATTCAAAATTAGTGTTTTTCATACATAATTCTTGGATTAGATATGTTGTATATTGTTTTGAATGAGGTGTGGGTTTGGGAGTAGTGTTTATGTATAAGGAGTAGGTAGTAGATTATGAGTCATGTAACCTACAACACCACAAGTGAAATTATCATACACATGACATGGATATAGTAGAGATTATATATTCCATGAAGTTTTAGAGACACTATCTATTTGGTGAGATGTTTATTTCCTACACTAAACACAAGATCCCCTATTATTTTTCACACATTGGGACCAAAACCTAAGGAAGATATGACATATAGAGTATATATAGGTTTTTGACATTAAGATTTCCATTTCACCAATCAATGGTAACATCATAATAGATTATCACATCTATAATAAATAGGTTGAGAAGCATCATATTAAATGTCCTTTATAGTAATGTTGTCTTTTGATGAGATTTTTTATTCATTGGAATATGAATGCTTTTGAAGAACTATGTAGATGACATATTCCCACTTAATAATCACATCATATATAGAATATTTGGTGAAGGCTTACTAAGAATCCAACTCATAGTGTTTATTGATGGGGTAATGGATAGAAGGTATTGACCCTATAATTGGGTTTTCCTTGGATAATGATGATGAGATATTTATATATAATGGAATTATATCCCCTACTTCTATCATGGATAATCTGATAAGGGACATATATACATCTAATTGGGTGGTAAAACCTAGAGTGAGAAATATGTACTATAACTTTAGGAAATAATTTTGGTGTCTAGGGATGGTTAGGGACATTGAAAGTTATGTTTCTTGATGAATTACCTACTAAAAGATTATGGTTGATCACCAACATCCTCATGGTATTTTCCATCAACTTCATTATCCTTTATTGAAGTTTTTGGAAGTCATAATAGACTTTATTATGGGTTATTCTAAGGACCTGAGGAGTCCTGAGAATGTTAGAGTGAATTTTTTATCATTTGGTGAAATATTATAATTTATTATTGATCTGTTATATTCAATCTATAGATGATACTGGAAATATATGTATCTAAAAAAACATATTCATATATAAAGTTCCACAAATAATTTTTTCTCATAGATATATGCCTTTTATGTCATGATTTTGGTAGGTAATACATTAGGTTTTAGGGACATAGATAAGATTAAAAATAGTGTACCATCCCTAGAAAGATATACTATCATTTTGAATTATCTTTATATTGCATGTTATTCTTTGATCATGTGTTTTAGAAGTCTATGGATCTTTTGGTGATCACCTGGACTTGGTTGTGTTTTTATGAAATAGTAGTCAGAATGATTTGATTTTGATTCCCCTATTGAGTCTCTCAATGGTTGGCTATGTCATTCACCACTTTGTTAACACAAGGCTAGTGAGGTAGTGATTATGTGGCCTAGTATGGTATGTGACACCTCATAGAGACTTCAAAAAATATATAAGAGTATAATGATCACTGAAACTAAACAAATACCTTATTCTATGAATAAAATAATACTAGAGGGATTTTCTAAGAGTGGATCCTTGGTTTGTCAACAAACGTTTAAGGGAGGAGTCGTAGGTGGTATCACAATCTGTTAGACCATTTGAGATCAATATGAAGTTTTTTATAGTTAAATTATATCTAGATAATCATTTATATTACTATTGGATGCACAATTTATTTCATGTGTATGAATTTTAGAGGTCCATGCATGATCCCGCACATGTTATCAATTGTTAGGATATTGATCTATTCCTTGACCCATTGTACACAGAGCAACTGGTGTAGACTATTGATCATAGAAAAAGTATCTTATAATGGGATATGGTACCACTATTCCAAGATATATGAAAAAATATATTGATCTAGGAAGATACATGGGAGTTGGAGGCTGATGTTCGAGCATAATGGTCAGAGTTGTTTGAGAGGAATACTTGAATGTACTTCTCAATGATAAGAAATTGTTAAAGGGGGAGAATCATAAAAAAAATAAAAAAATGGATTTTTTAATGTATATGTTAATAAAATTATTTATTTTAATAATTTTTTTTTATAAATTCGATTTTTATGGTTTTTCATTATGTTTCAGGGGGCATTGAGATGAATTTTAATGGGATGGATCTTAAAGATTATATTGTGGCCAAAACAATGACACCAGATGGATTTTGGTGCTGGTAGTGGGTTTGTAAATGTGAAAAAACCAAAATCCCGCTATTTTTAGGACAAATGTTAGTTAGTTGACAAAGCCGAATACCTATAATTCTGCCCAACACACTGAACGACTAGTGAAATTAGTTTGTATGTGTATTAAATAAAACCTGTGGTTTTTATTTAAAAAATTAGTGATATTAACAGCTAATTGAAACCCTCATGAAACTAATTAAAATAATTTAAGTCTCACCATGTGTCTAGACTATCCCATTATTATTCCATATCCCCTCTAACGGTTGACAGATCCAATGAAGCTAGAATGGTGAGTTTCTCTTAGTTATACTCCAAATTCTTCTACCATCATATAATATGAGCCTGAATCAATGATGAATTTGTTTTTCTAAAATTATATGATGATGTATTCTTCAATTCATCATAGATCAATTATGGATATATCATGATGAAAAATATTTTTGATCTAATCAATATCTACAATTGACAATCAGCATTTTACTATTCAATGTTTATCAATCAACTTCCTAGACACCTTCTTGATGGTATATTTATGATATAACCATAATCCATTGGTGTTATTTACTATAATATTAGAGGATTAAACATGTAAAAAAAATACCCTTTGACCACTTCTATAACTCTCAAGAACATAATACATTTTCAAGTAAGTGTAATTAGATCAACTAACTTAAGATATTTTTCTTCTTGAACCTCATATTGAATCTATTTTACGATGATCGATTCATTATGGATGGATCATTCCATTATAGAATCAAGGATCCGTTATTTAGTCAACATGGAAATAATGATTATTTATTTCTTTGACAATGTATTAGCTGAATTAGAGACCTCTCATTTAATATACCTTAAAATTTTCTTCTTTGATGGAATATGAAATATATATAATTCTAGAATCACCTTCTCTATACAGAATATTCTTGAGACTCCATTTCAAACATATTTTTTGAAGAAACAACACTCGAATTATGAATCCCTTATGTGTGAGCTCATTAACCATGGTATTGTGACATATTATGTCATCAATACATAACGAACATTATTTTTATTTGTTAATAACATTAAGGTTGGATGTTGTTTACCCTAAGATTATGTGTATATGATCATTATAATGTTATAATGTTTTATGATAATTTATTTTATACCATATTGAGTCTGATCACATGTTTTCTTTATTTGGATATTGTTTCTCACTCATGACATTCTATGTGTTCCCCTATATGATATTCAATGTTTCTATGTGTAATAAATTTTATTTGTTATGTGGTTGTTCTATTAAAGGTACAAAGGTTATAGGTGGACCCATTATCACTCAGTGTCATTAGAGTGATAGTTTTTTGGTGATTCATATGATTTAATGATAGGTGATGGTTTGATAATGCGATGTGATGGTTAATGTGTCTTGAACTAGGGATGTTATTGTTTATGTGATTTGAAACATGATATGACTATAGATAATGATTGTATATGTGGCCTGACATGATATGTGTAAATGGGGAATGATGTTCTACTATGTTCCGGCATGTTTTTCTTGGGCTTATATCACTATTGTGTAGTATTTAGTTTGGCTAAAATACTTGTGTCATTTCCACGACAACAAAGGTGTTTTGTGACAAGTAGATATTGAAGGTATGACTAGGGTTCTTCATGTCTTGGTTAGTATCAAGATTTAGGGTAATTTGGATTTCCTATGTGTGCTTTTATTAACTATCATGACATAAACTCATATGTCTGTTCACTCATTTTAAGGATGTATTGGTTGTTTCCTATAGAGTTTTATTAATCACACCATTCATTGGAATTTTTATTCACATGTAAACATTGTGTATTGGGATATAAGAAGTGTAAAGGGGAACATAGAATATGGTTGAGTTAGTGATAATGGAACTAGGAGTAGTACTGAGATGTAATCTGTAGGATTCCATAGTTTTATTTTTTTATTTTATAAGGATGAAATTATTACTGAGGTTTTGATTGAGTATTTCATTTCCTCATATTACCTATATTTATTATAGTATAATGTTTATTATTATTATTTATGTATATGTCTTGATACTAAGGGTATAGTCTCCCCACTAATGGTATTTAGACCCTCACTTATAATTATCATCCTCTTTCATATGGGGCGATTCACATGAGGTGATGTGGTTATCTAGTTCTAACCTGGTGGAATTGGTTAGGGTGTTACAACTAACCATTTTGATACACTAAACATGATATTTTTTTCATCAACATGGAATATCATGTTCTTCTTTATAACATCCTTATTACATTACATATACCAAATATCAAATAAATGTCAATTTAATCTATATACATGTTTATAATGGATACATCATGAAATATTCATTGTGTTTTTCAATGATTCCACTAATGAAACTAGTTGCAATGACAACCTAATGTGATATTTATATAGACATTGAAAAATTACAAAGATTTATGTTTATTGGAGTTAAATTTAAAATTGTTTATTGACCAACAATATATTAACAATGTATTAATAGATATCTACATAGTTATCCAATTTTTCCAAATAAACAATATAATGTTTTTTCAATCTCCAAGTTCTTATCAATTATTCCACCTCTTTGTATGGAATATCATAATCAATTATTATGATTATGTAATAGCTATAAATCTATCACTTACCGTTATAATTTCTAAAATTTACAATTAATATATATTTTAAAATAATATATTGTTATTATTTATCGGTATAGGCCCTTATTGTAATATGAATTTGTCATTTTAGTTTCTTATCGTAATTCCATCATCCTATGACATCATATTTTTTTAAAACTAAATACTAATAAAATAAATTATGTAAGTCATTATGCCTTCCTAGTTTTTTCATAATATTATTGTATTATATCAAATAACATGATATTATATACAGAATAATGGTGCTTAATATATTTTTCATCATTAACCAGATCTATAGTTCATTATATCTTATTTTATCACAAGTGATCCTTTGGTAAAAAAATATTATTGGCCATGATGTTCACTTTTTTGAAAATTTAGATCACTATTACATATGAAATATGTATGAATTAATATATTAATTATTATAAGATAATTTTATATCACTTCATTGGATACCCACCATTAAAAACTATTATAATTAATAATTAATCCATATTGATATTCTTGTACAATAAGAGTACCTTAACTTATTTATCTATATTCATTCATTAGATAAGGTAATATTTTATTAAAATTTGAATATTATATTGATTACAATTGGAATGATTTATAGTCATCGGTGTATCCATATTATGACCTTGAGTGGGAAACCTTAACAATATTTAAATTCATTATTTGTAGATGAATAACTACTAATTGCATTTAAATGTTTATATAAGATTCTATTAAAGACAATTATGATTTTTAATATTAATATATCATTTTCATATGATTTATACAATGGAATTATTATGTGATTATTAATTATTCAAATTATGTTCCACCTGATACATATGTATACCCTCATTATACAAGTTATCCTTGTTATTATACATATTTTTACTCCTATATATTTGATTTCTAGGTTATAGGGATTGATGGTATGGTAATGATTCCTAACATTATGTTGTATATCATCCTGAGATATCATGGTTATCAATGTCACTATTTTTTTCAATTTTATTTACATCCTCGTATATATTTTGTATCATTAATAAATTATATAACATTATTTTATTATTTAATCATTTTATAATATGTATTTCATGTTCACATCATTTTTATCCAGTTTACAATAACTATTAAATGTCATCTAATTCATCCATTTATATTAAGTTACCCTATATTATTACTCAAAATCTTTTTTTTATTTTCTAAATAAACCACTTTTTTGTTTAGTAGGAAACTCACAATCAAAATTCCTCCACTTGATAGGATCTAACCCAAATTCCAAACCACAAAAAAATCAAGTCAAATACAAATTTAAAAAAAAACACAAAGAACAAAAACATTATACAAGTGAAAACAACATGATTTTGCCAGAAAACAAAAAACAAGATTCAATATTCAAATGGAAAATTGAAACCAAGCCCTGTCACATAGGGAGAAAACATCATGTTACTATATGGATATATGAAATTTCCTCCATCCCACCATAATACCACCTTAGACCATAATCCTCCTTTAAAGATTCAAAATTAAATTTAATTTCAAATTAACAATCTCGCCATCATCAACCCCTCAATCCATGAGAATCCTGTAAACCTCCTCACGAAATGACATTGAAACATCGAGTATTGTCACCTACATATGGCATCAGCTTCATCAAGGCATTCTGGTGAGAAATTTGTGGCAATGGGGATTACCAAAACATTCTCTCTAAAAAATGAATGAGTATAAATCATACAGAAACCATCCCATGAAAATAAAATCCCACTAAATAGCACCTCCCAAAACCCCCTTAGAGAACATTACACCAAACTGACTGGGAAAGGGGCATTGAACTAGGGGGCTAGGGCAGAGTTGAACATATTGAGATTTAGCAGAGGTCCACGTAACCCACACCCAAAAACAAATATCTTTAAAAGATAGCCTCCAATAAGAACCACCATAACATAAATCAAAATTAATGAAATATCCGCCTCCTAGATCACCAATAACCGAAAAATCTTCACCTCCAAAAACCTCTTTAAATCACCAAAGATGACCAATTGAGAGTGTGATGGAAAAACCGGATGCCAGAGAAGAGATTTAAAGGGAAGGGTCTTTATAGAAAAGTGCATCGATGCTTGAAACAACCAATCCTGATAGTGAATCCCCCATCAAGAAAATAGAACACCATAAAGATAGCAGGGAATGAGAAGAAACATTGAAATATGAGAGGTAATAAGAAAGGAATGGAAGAAGGGGATACAAGTTGGAGGGTGGTATATATCCCCCCTACTAGAACACCACTGAGGGGATACAAGTTGGAGAGTGGTATATAGTCTCGTGACGCTACTCATATTTTGAATCTCATGTGTTATGATTATATTTATTGAATAACATTATAATAGAGCAACAAAATCTCATGGTTATTAGAGTCGATGTTTTTTCATTAATATTATAAAATATGGAACTTTTAGTGTTTTGTGTGTATATATATAACCAAATATAAATATATATGTCGAAAGAGATCCCAAAGTAATTTATTAAATATGTAAAAATAAAAATTATTTAGAAACATAATCTATAATATTGATTATCCCAAATAAGAAAGACTCAATAGAATAGTAAACTTATTATTGAGAAGTTGGCCACTTGTATAATCCAGTTTTGAAACCTATCAACCTAAAGCTAATGATCTAGAAACTATATATTTATTAAAATTACAAGTCATAATTATTATAAATAATTAAAAAAATTAGTTAAATACTCATATTGTTGAATTCTAAATATTCATGTATGATATGTTGTTTCTAAACGCCATAATTATTGATTTCATCCCTATATTAAAATTATGACAACATATAATGGAGTCTTCCCCCATTTATTTTTTTATGAAATAAAAAAGAATATAACCCCATGTACTACCCATATATACGATTCCTGATATCCAAAGTATAGATAATTTAGTCCTCATTCAACAAAAATCTTATATCATGAGATTCATATGATTTCTTGATTTTTTATATAATGGAATGAGATTTTTATGCAAAGAAATTAGACATTAATATATGAATAATCAATTTAATACATAATGAACTATTAAATAATATTATAGTTCTAGTTTATTTAGAACCTAGTATACATAAATAACTTGTTCATAAGTGAACTACAGTATCTCCGATAATGTCATTAATAAATAACACAATTCTTAGAAATTTGATACATAAAACATTTCACTATAAAATAAAAGAGGAAAATAATTAAACAATGGGATCAAATGCTTAGTAAGGGAAAACATGGGAGGTATAAATCTATGGTCATATGAAGGCATACGATAAGAATAATTATATAATATTATTAACATATCATTAATATTTCATACCCAATCTATCAATGATCATAAACCTGAGTCGTGGAATAAATAACTACCTTTATAATGACATGAATCATAATTGTGATAATTCTTCATAAATAAATCATGAAATATAATTTCATTTCATAAAATTATTGAATAATAATAGTTATAGAAACAATTTCATATAGAGTAGTTGATTACCATGACCCTTAAATAAAAAAAGAATAGGTCTTAACACCTACTTCCCATAATGGATCAAGGAAATTGAATTTTATATAATAGATCAATAACATCAATATTTTTCTAGTATTGGATCAAACACATCATCTTATTTTCCATATTGGATTATAAAAATACACTTGTTTCCAATAATGTATCAAGAACATCGAGTTGTTTCCCATAGTTATCTCATGATATATGTTACATTACCCCATGGATTAGAGTGATATATAATTCTAGTCCCACCCATAACATAATGAAATCCATAAATATGTGTGACACAAGATTGTAATATTGTCACCATATAACATGTCATTACCCATTCAATGAAAACATGTTTTATAATCATTCTTCAATTCAACATAGAATGAAAATTGAAATAATTGGGTTTTAAAAAAATCTCATCATTATAATCATAATAAATTTTGAGAAAAAATAAGTATGGTTTCATTAAATAAAATCCCTATTAATCCATAATTAAAATAAAAATATGATATCATTGGTAAAAAAATAATTTAAAATATCAATTAAATATTTAATGATGAAAATAACATTTCCATGTTGAATATCACATTTAAAAATACAAATATTTCCATAATATTATTGAAAATTTTTATTGGAAAATATCCTTAGAAAAATTTAAATGAAGCTTCAATATATTGAGGAGTCATGGAGTAAGTAAATTCTATTCATGATGTATAAGTTAAAAGTATAATTACTTTTACAAATTTTTAGAATAGTAAAAATGTTTTTTTTGGAAAATTATTGGGAGACTACCTTTAAAAATTTAATTTGTAAAAACATAATCATAAAATATAATCAAAATGTAAATCCTGTACTGCTTTGGTAATATTTGAATCATAAGTCCCCTTTAAGAATAAAATAAAATGAAACTTCAAATAATAAGAATATAAGGATAATAATGGCATAAAATTTCAATATGAATTTTATACACCTCAAAAGAAGATATACCAGTCACATAAAATATCTCCCAAAGAAGATAATTTGAGACTATACACCCTAATCGTGAGTTCTACATACATATGAGGAACTCTAACCTCGTGAATAATAAATTAAAATTCATTATAGTCCAATGATAGAAGCATGTACGTAATTATAATATCGTATATATTACATTTATATAATTTTGACTCCAACTTATTAATTAGGGTTCAATCCCAAATAGACTAAAATTTGGGGATTTATTATGGTGAATTGCAGTATAGGATGCATTCGGCGGACAGACCAGGTGTGAAGCAGTGGGGTTGGTTGGGCTCATTGATGGTGTGGATATAGGATGCAGTGGGAAGGAAGGTGATATTGATAGGTGATGGACTATTCAAGAAGTGGCGGTGGGTTTTAGTATTGATGATGGATAATACCATGGGATTCAGGATGTGCAGCATTCTCGATTGGTGATGGTCAGTGCTGATGCTCTGCATGGGTTGACAACGGGAAGGTAGTGGTGGCTACGGTTGTTGGAAAATGATACTTCGACAGGAAAAATGATGGGATTTAAGAATAATAACAATTCTCAGCAGTGAAGATAGATCAACTAATCAAAAATTATAAAGGCTATCATATTTTATGAACGAGAGGGTATGTAATGTGCCATCAGGGCCAGGCAATGTGCATCTCTGTATGAGGCAATTCTATCTTTACAAACTTTCATAGTTTTGGAGTTTGTATTAAAATATATATATTGGGTTTGGAATCCTCCTTTAGTGTATTTACTGGGCCATAAATTTTCATTTATCAGGCTTAATATCCTCTATTATTATGATCTAAGTAAGGTTACACTTCAACCCAATTAAAAAAGGGAAAAATCAATAAAAAAATTTAATAGCCTTTGGGATTGGCGGTAAGAGTTTTTCAGTTCAATATCTCCATTACTTGTACTTTGATTAGGGTTCCACCATACCCATAATTTTAATAATGATATAAATATATTATATATTCATTATACATATATTTAGAGTCATCTATAAAATATAGAGATAGAAAAATTAATTAAACCATTCATGGAGATGGTAGGATGTACGTCTGTATGAATGATATTTTCACTTTTTGACCAATGGAAGAATCTGAATATAATTAAAAATTAACCATTACTATATAAATATTGTAATATATATATCATATATATTCATTAAACTTATCATTATTACCATCCTATTATAACAATAATAACAAATAATTCACATCTCTTTGTGGACGTGGTTGTCCACAAGTATGCACGAGTGATGTTATCATTTTCCAAAGGATTATATGAAATGAAGTTATAAGAGATATTATAATTAAATAATTATAATTATATCATAAATATTTCATATAATCATTAAAATAATCATAGAAATCTATCATAAAATATGATAATGAAAAATTATTTTTATCACTTCGTGGAGATGATAAGGTATACATTTTCACGACATATACATTAACTTCTCATATGATCGGAATGATTTTGGGTAATTTTGATAAAATAATCATAATATAATTTAAGTAAAATTAGAATAATTGATTTATTATATCAGAAAAAGTATCATATATTTATAGTAGGTAAATAAGAAGTAAAAAATAACATGATCGGTTAAGCCTATTACCTATTCTTTGAAAGAACGCCTATATATCACCCCTTAATAATCCTATGAATACTCTTTTTTGAAGAAAATAAATTATAAAATGTTTCTAAGGATGTTTGGGAGGTAATTTTGAAGGTTTTGGTCATGATATATGGCTCAAATGGTATAAATAAGTTGGAGGAGGAGGTACTATTTTATAATTTAGAAGAAGAGAACTTTTAGAATTTCAAAAAAGGTTAAATTATAATTTAGTCATTATCTGGAAAAATACTTTTGTATTTTTTTAAATATTTTAAGATTAGATATGTAATATTTTTAAACACATAATTCTATAGAATTTATATATGTTTATATTGGGTTTTAACCCTTACTATTGGTTTAATTCCTTAAATAACCCATATTTACTTTAACCATGTTCATGAATGTTTCACTTTAACATGTTATAATATTACTTCTAAAGAGACTATTTACTCATAAATAGAGACCATTGGAAATTTTCAACCATATAATATCCTAGTTCTCCTCTTTCACTACCACAAAATAGGGTTTCTGTAGTACCACCCTTTATCAGCCTTAAAAAATTTTGATAAAGGGGGTTCCTTTATCTGTGTTAAAAAACGCTCTGAAAAATGGAACTCTTAACTACGCCAAAAAAGCGTTGTTCAAAGTAAACCTTCATCAGTGCTTTTTTAGAGCTGATAAAGACCCCCTTTATTAGTACTTTTTTCAGTGCTGTTAAAGGGGACCCCTTTATCAACACTTTTTTTAGTAGCGCTGATAAAGAGGGAGGGCTTTATCAGTGCTTTTACCTAGCACTGATAAAGTATATATTTCAAAAAAAACTTCTCATAAAAAATAATATATTGAAATATAAGTATATTTATATTGATATAAATATAATATATATTTTTTAAATATGTTTTAGATAAGTATAAATAGACTATTACATATAATATATAAGAAATTTAGTGAAAATAGCTTTAAAATATTTTAAAAAATATTATTAATTAATAATTTTCTAATTATCATTGACTAATAATCATTTAATAACAATTTGAAGACACAAAAAATAAAAAAAAATAATAAAATATCTAAAATAAGTTGAAAATATAACTCAAACTTCAAACGGCCATAACTTTTGATCTGGGTGTTCGTTTGAGATTTACATCATATCAAATAAAATCCTATGATGATCTTTACGCACTAGAGATTGAAGGGAACCTTCTGTCACATTCTTCGAGGCCAAAAAAGGCCCATAAGTCTTACAAAACCAAGTTTTTAGTCGGGATACCCTGATTTTTTAACATTAAAACAACTATAACTTATGATCAGGATTTTCATTAGGCCTTTACCACATATCATATCGAATATTGTTTCATGTTCTTTGATTTGACTAGTTTTGGAGTTGAAATAGACTTCTGTATTAGAATTTGTGGTCATTTTAACATTCTATGGCTTTTCAGATACACATATATATGTATTTATTCGTAAATATATATGTCTGTGTGTGTGTCTATGTGTCTGTGTGTGTTGTTTATATGTATGTATTTATTTATTTATATATTTATAAACACACATAAAAAAATATTTTATAAAAGTATTTAAAACTAATCTTATAAATATATATTAATATAAAAACAAATATACGGATAAAAATTATAACTATATATATATATAAATAGATATAAATATATATAATATAAGAACAAATATATATATATATATTAATATATGAATAAATATATATGTATTAATACAACTAAATATATTTATATTAATATGAATCTATATTAATATATGAATAAATATAACTATATATATATAAATAAATAGATATGTCATTAAATGGAGAAAAGAATGTCTTAGTGGTAAAGGTGCAGGCACGCAAGGGAGGAGGTCATGGGTTCGAGTTCTGGTGGAAGCAAGGGTTTGCGGTCGCAAGTGGGAGGGGGTAGCGAGGGAAAGGGCAACGTGCAGTGAGAGGGAGGGGGCTCCTCCTAGTGCTAATAAAAGGGGGGTTCAAGCATTATTAAAATATCCCCCTCCATTATATATTCTTTTTAAATTTATTAAATTTATTTTTTACTTTTATCAACGCTTACAAAAGCGCTGATAAAAGGTGTCTTTTATCAGTGCTAAAAAATCGCTGATAAAGGACCTTTTTATCAGCGTTTTTTTTTTAGCGCTGATAAAAGGGACCCCCCCCCCATTATCTTCGCCTCAACTAATAGTGATTTTCTAGCACAGTTAGTGCCCCTTTCTAGCATTGATAAAGGCCTTATTTTCAGTAGTGTTTCATTTTTTTATAATTTTTCAATATTTTAATGAAATATTTTTTCAATAAAATATTAATAATGAAAATTTTGGAACTCCTCATTTAATTTGATTTTAAAGACACAAAGAAAAAGTTTTACTTTTATATAATACTTTTTAAAATAACTAATATGATATATTTATATAGAAGATTCATTGAACATAGTAACCCCTTTAAATTATAATGCATTTAATATTTTTGAAATCATTTATTTTATTTTTCATTGATTTGATTAAAAAATGTGTTAGGATTAAAAATGAATTTAATGTAATTATTTAATAACATATATTTATAAATAAATTAAATTCAATAAAATAATTTAATTCAATATAAATTAACAAGTAATATCTGTTCACCAATTGATTTTTTTCACATGTAAATGCATAACAGATATTTAAAACTAAGAGAGTGACATTTTTAATGTTCATTGATTTCAATAACATATAGTTCATTTTCATGGAAAATTGTCCCAAAAAAAATTAAGATTTAATTTCATGGTGAAGAGGGTAAAATTAACTTAATTTAATATGAATTAATTTGAATAATAGTTACCTTAACAATTTATTTAAAATAATAATGATCTAATTTACTCTTTACTGATGTGAAAAAGTTTACCACAATTACTATGCATATTGATCAAAAATAAAAATGGACTATTTGACAAATTTTTAATTGATGATTATAGGCATTGAATAAAATTTTCATTAATCAATTCATAAAATATAAATAAACTAATTTTAAAATAAGTGTGAAACACATGGTGTAGATATATTTTTATAAAAAACACTTTTAATCATAAAATTGGATTAATTCTTATACTAATCTCCAAAAAAATCATGGATGACTATTAAAACATTTTATTGAATATATAATATACAATTTTCACTAAAATTATTCATTAATGGTGTTAAATTTTATTTATTAAGATATAAAACATTTTTCATGCATAAAATTGATTTTTAGAAAAAATCCTATTATGTGTAAAATATTTTCATATTAAAATTTACAATAAAATTGAATAAAAAAAAATTAATTTTATTATTAATAGTATATGTAAACTAAATTTAATATTAAATCACTTTAAAACAAAATTTATCTAATTATATTCTTAAATGAAAATATTGTTTCCATTAAAAATAAATATTTTCACTATCCATTAAATAAATGAGCTTCTCATAAAATTCTAAAAAATTAATCATATTATAATTTTGAAAGGATGAATTAAATAATTATATAATTTCTATCATGTATAATTTCTAAACGATTAATTAATGAATTTTTATATATTTCAAAAAAATAATATAATTAATTTTTTTGAAGGAAACATATTTTGTATAAATAAAGTGAAATTACTAAAAAAATGGGTTCTTATTTCATAAGAATAAATTAATAAATTTATATTAAAAAATTATTTTATATATATATTTAATAATGATGTTATCTCTATGCATACTCGCCAATAAAATGACTATATTATTACTCTAACAAAATAATTATATTTTTATATTTTTTTAATCGATATTGTGTGTTGTAAGCACTATTAAACATTGTGTTCTTTTAAAATATTGGGGTTTTACATTATCATAATTATTAAAAAAATATTTCATCAAAATTATAAATTGTCCTCATTATTCAAGTGTTTTAAATTTAAAAATTCATTATATTGAAAATACACTTCATAAAAAGGAATAATATATCATTTTTTTTAAATGGGTGAATGAGAAATATTAATTCCATCTTAAATAACATGAAACTAGGTTTTCAAATTTGAGAACATTAGTGTGATGTAAAAATATAGACATGGAATAGAAAATTAACAATTATGACTAATTGGATATTTATAGAGAAAATTTTAAGGATAATTTCAAAAACCAAAAACCATTAATCTAGGATGGTTAAAAAGACTATTGACTCGTCCAAAATGAAGTTAAAAGTATAAAATTGTATTTCAAGATCATTTTCCTAATTATTATGGATTCTTTTACTATCTGAAACATGGGAAAATGTAATTACATGATTTTAATTGATATCATCATAGAAAATTCATCCTTTGGTTATTCATTGATCAATTTCCATTTCATCTCTTACTATAATAAATGAATATACAAGATGAATTTTTTTATTCCTAAAGCATTAAAATTAACTTTTATCATATTATAAAATCCATAAAATAATTACATGTAATTATTTCTATCTTAAGAATTTATCCAAAACCAAAAATGGATATAACACGTTAAAATAATTCTAAAAAATAATAATCCCTGAAATAATTCATTTCAGTCCAATATTTCCCAAATAAAATAAATTTTCCCTTGGATCATTTAATAAATAACCTCAATATTAAATAAATTTTTAAACTCAAATATGATCTCATACCTTCATGATTACATCCCCATAAATTTAAATGCATTATTTTAAATTAAATTTTCATGCTAAATAACATACTAAAAATAAGATTTTCATATACCTCAACTAAATGAAAATACTCCCAAAATATGATTAATCACCACGATATATCTTATATTTTAGAAAACAACAACAAAAATGTCATGAATTAAATTTAGATATTAACATGAAAGGGAATCCTTATCTTTCCCATAAATATCTTTGAAAATATTTCCTTTTATATGAATCACTTTTCTACCATCTAAATTATCTACATCCCTCTATCAAGTATACCATAATTAATTTAATATCATATCATATACTAAACTAAGGGTTATTAAATCCTCAATAGAGTGTTCTTCTTAAAACCTTGTAAAAGAGGTGTCAATACTATAAAACAACTATAGAATTCCTAAATCTTAAGTTAAACTCACATGTGAACATATATTCTTCCATAATACATATTCTTCAAATAAAATAATATAATAAAAATGCAATAAATATCCTCAATAATTTCTTAACTAACATTTTCATCAGGACCATAAAAATTTTCAAGTTAAAAAATATAATAATATTTATTTCATCTATATCAATCATTTTTTATTCCAATAAAACATTTTCATCATACCAATAAATCAAGTTTCATGGTTATTAGTACTATCCATCTTTTGAATTCAAATCCTTAAATAAGAACTACAATGGAACTATCCTTATATGTTTTATGGTTTCTATATCTAGGATATCATTGAAATAACACTTCCCCAAAATAGTTCACCAATCCAAATAAACATTTCAATACTTCCACTTCAATTATTAACATAATATAGTTCCACGTATAGCCTTGGATTTACCCTTATAATTAGGAATTGGTTTTTATAATTCCCACATTACCCATACATAAGATATTGAACTATAAATGGTATATTAGATTGATCTTTTTTACTTCCATAATACTCATCATTTTTTCATGGAAATTACTTGTTATATTCCTTTTATTTCAACATAGAGAATATAATCATGATCATCTAATACAATCCCCCAAGTGATTATTCCCATATTCTCAATAAACATGAAGCTGGTTCTTCTTTCCTTTATAGTTACATCACCCTATCTCTCTAGGAACATTATACTTTTATTAATTTTTCTGTGTGAGAGTTGGTTAATGTTCGTGTTTTTTTATCAGTTATCATGATAAATGATTAGGAATAATAATAATAATAATAATATCATTTACACTAGTCATTATCCTATTTATTTCTCATTATAAAATTTTCCATTTTATTCAATGTTAACATGGTTCCCTCTACTTACAACCATTTCCTATAAAAAAAATCATAATTTTATTGACATGAATCACAGTATCAAACCACATAGTCATGAAAGAATAATTTATTGGATGTATGAATCAAGAAACATTAATTTTAGTACATGAGTTTTTAGGTTTATCCTAAGTCAGTCATGACCATTACCAACAGTTTATTATGTTATTCTATACATAGAATTATTTATAGGGTTTTTTTAAAATATCTCTAATCCAAATATCCAAATATTAAGTAAACCTTATTATGATACCAAAAAAGATGAACCAATATTTTCATATATAGATACTACATATTATTATATTAATATTCATTACAGTAAATCATGATCTATGCCAGAATTATATAGTTCTATAGTATTTGGATTCAAGGATACATAAACTATAGGTTCATAAGTAAACTACATAGTCCCCCACTATATTATTCATAAATAAAACCCTTCTTAGACATATCATAATTAATACATTTCATCAAAACTAGGGAATGGAAACATAATATAGGGTGAGATCATATACTCATTAAGGTAAATATGGGATATAAAAATCGATTATCATATGAAATAATGATAAAAGAAACAAAATTAAACTTTTCGTAGACATATCATAGATAATAGATTTCATTAAAACTAGGGAAATGAAACATAATATAGGGTGAGATAATATGCTCATTAAGGGAAATATGGGATATATAAATCAATTATCATATAAAACAACAATAAATAAATACATTTATGATATGATAAGAATTAAATAAAAATTTTACACCCAATATTTCCATCATCATGAATAGAAGTATCAAAATAATGAATAATAATTTCAAAAAACATGAATCATTCGAGTGAGAAGTATTTATAAATCAACAATTAACCATATTTTCATGTAATAGTATTTTGGAACAATCATATGTATAGAAACCATATCATATTTTAAGGTTATTTACCATAACCATTAAAACATAATAGATCATTCCTTAACACATGGTTGCTATAGTGGATCAAGCATGTTAACATGTTTCTCCCAATAGGTCAAGTACATAAATTGGTTTCTTATAATTGAATAATAACGCTAACTTGTTTTCTGTAAAATATCAAGAACAACGATTTTTTACCATAATGTATCAACCAAATAATTTATTTTCTTTGTAATGGATCAAGAACATTGATTTGTTTCACATAATAGATCATGCACATCAACTTTTTTCCCCATAGTTATCTCATAAGAAATATCAATTTTCCCAGTGAATTATAGGGATCTATAATTATGATCAAAGTCATCATATAATTTAATCCATACATATGTGTCCTAAAAGATCATATAACATTCACTATATCATCACATCACAACCCTTACATTTAAAATGTGATTTCATAAAATTATAATCAATTCAACATAACATAACCCTTGAAAGTAACTTCTCTTTATAAATATATCATCATCATAATCAAAAATCATAAAATGAAAAAAAATTGGATGGAATAACTAGATAGAATCCCCAATAATATATATAAAATATCAAAGTATTTTATCTTGTAATAAAATTATATTAAAATACTACTAAAACATTTATTATGAAATATATCATTTCAAATTTTATTATCACTTTAAAAATTAAGAATATTTTTAAAATATTATGGGAAATTTTTTATTAGAAAATAACCTTGGAAAAATTTAAATTATTATCAAATATATTGAGAATTATTTACTGTGGTAAATTCCATACATGCTTCATCAGATAAAATAAAACATTCCTTTACCACTTTTGTAAATAAGTTAAAAAGTTGACATTTAGAAAATGTAAAAAAGAACAGTGTTGAAAACCTATTTTTTAAAAATTAAATCATGGGTAAAAATGAAATAAAATATTAATAGAAGATTATTAAAAAAAATTATTGAAATCATTTTTAATAAACATGGATATAGACTAAAAGTGATTGTAGACCGAAGTGACAAATAAAGTCAGGTTTCCATATGAATACTCTTTTAGACTCATGAATACATAAAGTGAAGAAAATTAAAAGAAAATATATATTATCTTCAAATAAATACATTAAAAGAACATTAAATGGATATATAAATTATAGATTACATAATTTCTCTAATTGAAATTCATGCATAAACAATTGTGATCAAAAATTAGATTGAAACCTAAATCCCTTGCCATATTGCTAACATTTGAATCATAAGCCCCATGAAATAATACCATCAAATGAATATTTTAATATCATGATCATAACTATTATTATTTTACAACATTTAAAAGGTAATTATATACAAATTATAAATTAAGATAGGTTCATGACATAATATATGTCCCAAAGAATATAATTTTAGACTATAAACACTTCCCTCAATTCCAATTTCTTAAGAATCACTATAACCTAATGTATCATAAATATAAATTTATTACACTTTTATAAATTAATAATATAAATACTTATAATATCATATATGATACCTTTAAGACATTTCATCATCATTTTATCAGAAATTCCTTATTAAAATGTTTTATTCGGAGTGTTAACAATTTTATTTATCAAGAATATTTAGGTTCAAGAGATATGTACCTTATACTTTGATCCTGGTTAAATCATTTACAAACTATTAATAATGATACTAATATAATATATATTTATTATATATATATATACATGGAAATCCATAAAAGATACTGATAGAAAAGAGAACTAAACATGTTATAAAGGTGGTAGGATATATGTATACATGAACGTTGTTTTCACTTTTCAAAAGATGGAATGAAAGAATGATAATGGATAATTCAACATTGAAGAATCATTATTATATCATATATATAATAGATTTTAATTAATTATATCCTTATTAGTATCTATGTAGAATGTAAAGGAATAAAAAATTGTATTGCTTCATCGAGTTGTAAGTCCATGTGTACATAGAAAATACGTTATTATTTTCCATCGGATTGGAAGGAAAGAAGGTAGATGTGATATTATAATTATAGAAGTATAAATATGTCATAAATATCCAATATATATAACAAATTATAAAAACCATCCATAAAATATGCTGATCAATAATGAATGGCATCACTTTCTTGAGACAGTAAGTCATACATACTAATGAGTGATACTTTCACAAAACATTTGATGAGAAACTAGGAGAAAAATAGTCATTTAATAATAAAATTAACATCCAAGAAAATTTTTTATACCTATGTCATTATTTTATTATAAATAAATTATAATTATATGAAGTAAATATTATGTAAAAAGTGATTAGTTAAGGTGATTACCCCTTCTTCGAGAAAACCCCATTATATCTCAACATTAGGATACAAGGGTTTGTAATTTGGTATGTCAAAAAACAATATAATATGGATAAAGATGTTTTAGGAGAATTTTTATAATTTTTTTATCTTGATATATGAAAATGTTTGATAATTTCATAAGAGGATCTTCCCTTTTATAATTTTGGTGAGGGCCACCTTTAGAATTTATCAAAAAATACATTATAGTAAAATAATTATGAATAAAAAACATTAAAATAGAAATATATTAAAATAAATGGTTTTATTTCATTTTAATATCATAATATTTTGTCATTCATATAGGTTTTTGTGGTGTTTAAAACCTTATATTTTGTCTTAACACCTTAGATAACGAATTTTGAACATTACCATTATAACAACATTTTAACTGTTAACGGGTTATAATTTTACATATATAGTAACTATTTACTCATAAATGGAAAATGGATGATATTTTAGAACATATGATATCCTAACTATCCCATATTATGTTGGTTTATAATTTTTGAATAATTTAATAAAATATTATTTCCATTAATTATCATTAATGAAAATTTGGGATCATTATATTTAATTTGATTTTAAAGACACCATGAAAAAGATGAAACATAAATATAATACTATAAAATATCACTAATCATCTACGGTTATCTAAAAAATCCTGAAATAACATAAATTATTTAAATTAGTTTACTTTTAATATTTCTAAAGTCATTTATATTATTTTTTAATTAATTGATCAAATAATGTAGTAGTGCTTCTCAAGAATTTATGGTAACTATTTAATGGAAAAAATTTATAAATAAATTACCATCATGGATAAAACTTAATTATGAATAAAAAATTACCATTAATATTTCTTCACCACATGATTTTTTTATATGTGAACAGATAAGAGATATTTAAAACTTTGATAGTGAAATTTTGTAACATTCTTTGTTGTAAATATTATAATGGTTATTTAGCTGGAAAGGTGTCCCTTTAAAAATAAAATTTCGATCATAAGGTGAAAAAGGTAGAAATACCATCATATTTTAATATTTAAGAGGAATAATGATTACCAAAACACTTATTTTTAACCATGATTAACCTTAATTACACTTTATCACGGTGATAAATATTAACATGGTTACTGTGCACATTTATCAAAAATAAAAGGGGCCTATTTTAAAAAAATGAACATTTTGATTACAAATATGGAATCCATTTTTCATGATTCAATTTCTATAATTGGTTGAATTTAATTTTAAAAAATGTTCTCAAAACCTAACAAAACCACTTTTTTGAAAAAAATATTTTAATATTAAAATAATATTTATTCTTATCACATGCCAAAAAATGTTTGATGATTGTTAAAAATATTATATAATATATAATAAATAAATTTCATTAAAAATAATTAAAAAATAGTGGTCAAATTAATTTATTGTGTTAAGAAACATATTTTCCTCATAAAAATTATAAGAATCTGATTTTTCTACGAGTTATGGATCCATTAGTTTTCAGTATGGTTCATTGGTTTTGACCTAATGTGGATTGATAATGATGATATGGAAGTAATAAGGATATCTGGTAATTTTTTGGATCTCATAACCCCAGATGATGGACAAAAAAATAGGGTCGTATAATTAGTAAAAACTATACCACCGACCGACATGATTTCTCTTAATTATGTGGGGATCTTCAATGAGAAGAATGGGGTCAACAAACTTCTCTTACCATTCCCCAATGGTTTCACGCCAATCCATGTGGTCTATATTTTTTAAAAGATGTGAAAATAATTATTTTCACATGGGTTTCTAAACCTTGTGCCTAAACCATGCGACACCCCTCTATGAATAATGGACTAATCATGGTTGGAACGTAGTTTGGCTAACCATGTGTCCAAAATATAAAACCTCTAATTTTTGTGTAAAATTTCAAAAAATTCCCTTACATGATTTTATTATTAAACTTATTCATTATTTCCCCATTCTAGTGGATTAGTCCTCCCTTTTTATCACTTTGGAAGCTCTATGGACATCCCAAGCTAGGATCTTGGGTTTCTTTAATTTTTAAACTTAGAATGAATATTTGATCATCTCATTATATTCATCTTCATATTTCCTTTAGTTCATAGGCTCAAATATTCTTTTTTATATCCCTCGATGATGGTATTTGGATATAGTATCATATGCATGTTCCCAGTTCATTGATCTATTATTCTATTTTCTTCATTTCTAGAGAAAAATAATGGCCCTTATGAGGCGATGAGAGTATAAAAATAATAATTTAGATAATCTATGACTTTTCCTTAAAATTCATTTTTTATAAATTTATACCATTGTGTGCATGCTAGTTTTACCTAGAGTTTCCTATAAAAATTAATATTCCTCTATTATAATCAATGAACACATATTTTAATAACCTTTTAGTACACGATCTTCATTCCATTTTAGGTTTACATATCAATAATGTCCACCCAAATAGAAAGCATACCATGTTATGACCTTTTGACCATTTTCGTGAAACTTTTATACATCTTTTAGGGGTGTTGTCTTAAACCATATAATGTTATGTCCTTTTGACTAAAATAAATTATAATTTAATAATGGTTAGTGTAAGTATGTTTTCATATAGGTATAACTTGAACCTTCTATGTTATGTGTTTTAATTTCACAAATATTTCATAAAATGATTAAATGGAATGTATATTAGTTGATATACACTTCCATAAAATAGGATTTTATCAATGATAAAAAAAGGACTTTATCGGCGCTAAAAAAGTTTTGATAATAGAGGCGATATTAAAAGGGGTTCCCTTTATCAGCGCTATTTTTAGCACTAATAAAGGAGAACCTTTATCAGCGCTATTTGAAGCGCTCATAAAGGCTTCCCTATCTAGGTGTGTTGTTTATATAATAGCACACCCAGCAACCTGAAAAAAATAAACAGCACCCAAATAGTAGACCAAAATAACCAAACCAGCAAAAATAACCTACACAAACTAGCAAAACCCAACTAAAAATAACCACCCATAGTATATACAAAAGAACAACATACACGATGCAAATGATGAAAAAACAAGCAGCACACACAAAGGTTTGGCAAACAATGCTATATAAATAAAATTGAAATCATGAATACAAAAATTTTCACTCATTTTATATATCAAAAAAACACTTCTATATATATTTTGAACAATTTGTTATAAAATTAAATTTACAATTATCCAACAAAGAGTTAAAAACATTAATGGTTTCTCTCTTGATGTCTGTGGCCCCCTCAAAAAAATTTCCTCAGATGGTAATAGTCACCGAAAAAGTCATCCCAACTTAAGAAAAAGGATCCACCTATATAAGAAAATACATATTACATTATTAACACTATAAAGAAATAAATTAAACATTAATATGAAGAATACATTAAAAATTGTCAATTTTTAATAAAAATGACACATTTGGAGTTATACAGCTCACACCGTGTGTCATATTTAGGTGGGGTTGATTCATAAATGTCAAAAATTAATAATGGATCATTTTCCTAAATTATCAAAACAATCCAATTGATTTTTCTTAGTTTTCTGTATGATATTTGTGTTTTTTTACTCAAATATCATTTCAAACCAAAAACACATAATTTAACTCATAAAAGTTTCATCGTGTGTCGGTTGTATAGGAGACTGATTCATATACATCAAAAAGGACTTATGAATATTTGTCCTTAATTTTTAATATAGTTAGAGTGTATTTTCTTGGTTTTTAGTGAGTGAAATATTTTGAGCTAAAATGTCAATTTTAAACTGGTAGCAGACACTTTGAGTTATACTGGTCACACTGTTCTTTAGATTTAGGTGGGGTTGATTCCTACTCATCAAAACTGACTCATGAATCACTTTCATAAAGTATCAAAACAATCCAAATGTGATTTATTGGTTTTCAGTATGTCAGTTGTATTTTTTACTTGAATTAATGTCAATTTTAAATAACAAGACACATTTGGATTTATACCGGTCACACCATGCATCGTATTGAGGTGGGGTTTATTATTACATGTCACAAATGAATAATGGGTCATTTTACAAAATTATAAAAACCATCCGAATTCTTTTTCTCAGTTTTCACTATGTCAGTTGGGTTTTTTTACTAAAATGTCATTTCAAACTGAAAACATGTAATTTGAGTCATACAGGTTGCATCGTGTGTCATTTTGATGGGAGACTACTTCATACACATAAAAAGGACTTATGAATTTATTTCTATAAATTTGAAGACAATAAGAGTGTGTTTTCTAGGCTTTCAGAGAGTAACACATTTTGAGCTAAAATGTTGATTTTAACTGATAGCTGATAATTTTTGTCATACTAGTCACACCACTTGTAGGATTGAGGTGGGGTTGATTCCTAAAAATCACAACTAACTCATGAATCATTTTCATAAAGTATCAAAACAATAAAAATGTGTTTTCTCAGTTTTCAGTATGTCAATAGTGTTTTTTACTTGAATTAATGTCAATTTTATATAACAAGACACATTTGGAGTCACACTGGTCACACCGTGTGTCATATTGAGGCTGGGTTGATTCCTACATGTCACAAATGAATAATGGATCATTTTCCAAAATTATAAAAACAATATGAATGTGTTTTCTTAGTTTTTAGTATATCATTTTTATTTTTTTACTAAAATATCATTTCAAACAGAAAACATGCAATTTGAGTTATATAGGTCGCATCATGCATTGGTTTGAAGGGGGACTACCGAATACACATCACAAAGGACTTATGAATTTTTTCCCTTAATTTTGAAGACAATCATATTGTGTTTTCTTTTTTTTAGTGAGTGACACGTTTTGAGCTAAAATGTCTATTTTAAACTGATAGTGGTCACTTTTAGTCATATCGGTCACACCGTTTGTCAGATTAAGGCGGGGTTGATTCCTACATGTCACAACTAAATCACATATTGTTGTATTAAACTATCAAAACAATATGAATGTTTTTTCTTGGTTTTTAGTGTGTCAGTTGTGTTTTTTTAGTTGAATTAATGACAATTTGAAATAACAAGACACATTTGGAGTAATAATGGTGACATCGTGTGTCGGATTGAGGTTTGGTTGATTCCTAAAAGTCAAAATTTACTGATATATCAATTTACTAAATTATCAAAATAATCAGAATTCATTTCTTTAGTTTCCAGTATGTCAGTTGTGTTTTTTTACTAAAATGTCATTTCAAATTGAAAACATGAAATTTGAGTCATACTGGTCGTATCGTGTGTCGGTTTGACATGAGACTACTTCATACACATCAAAAAGGACTTACAAATAATCTTCCTTAATTTGGAATAAAATCAGATCATGTTTCATTTATTTTCAATGAGTGACATGTTTTGAACTAAAATATCAATTTTAAACTCATAACAGACACTTTTTGTCTTACTGGTCTCACGGTGCATTAGATTGTAGTGGGGTTGATTTCTACACATAAGAAATGACTCATTTATTTTTGTCCCAAATTATTAAAAAATATTAATGCATTTTCTCAGTTTTTAGTATGTTAGTTGTGTTTTTTTACTTGAATTAATGTCAATTTTATATAACACGACACATTTAGAGTCATACCAGTGAAACTGTGTATAAGATTGAGGTGAGGTTGATTCCTACACATCAAAAATTACTGATACATTATTTTACTAAAGTATCGAAACAATTGTAATTTATTTACTTGTTTTTCAGTATGTTAGTTGTGTTTTTTTACTAAAATGTCATTTTAAATCAAAAACATGAAATTTGAGTCATATCGATCGCATCATGCATCAGTTTGATGTAATAATGCTTCATAAATGTCACAAATGATTTACAAATTCTTTCCTTAATTTGGAAGACAATCAGAGAATGTTTTCATTGTTTTTAGTGAGTAACACATTTTGAACTAAAATGTGAATTTTAAACTCGTAGCGGAAACTTTTAGATATACTGGTCACACCGTTCGTCAGATTGAGATGGGATTTATTTCTACATGTCACAACTGACTCATGGATCTTTTTATTAAAGTATCAAAACAATATAAATGTTGTTTTTTTTAGTATGTCAGTTGTGTTTTTTACCTGAATTAATGTCAATTTTAAATAACAAGACACATTTGTAGTCATACCGGTGACACCGTGCGTCAGATTGAGGTTTGGTTGATTCTTACACATTACAAATTACTAATAGATTATTTTCCTAAAGTATCAAAACAATCAGAATTCATTTTCTTAGTTTTTAGTATGTTAGTTTTGTTTTTATAATAAAATGTCATTTTAAACTAAAAACATTAAATTTGTGTCATATTGGTCGCATTATGTGTTGGTTTACCGTGAGACTACTTTATACACGTCCCAAAGGACTTATGAATTTTTTTCCTTAATTTGGAAGAAAATTAGAGCATGTTTTCTTTTTTTCATTGAGTGACATGTTTTAAACTAAAATGTCAATTTTGAACCACTGGTGAACACTTTTAGTAATATCATTCATCCCGTTTGTCGGATTGAGGTGGGGTTTATTCCTATACATCACAAATGACTCATGGATTGTTTTCCAAAAGTTTCAAAACAATATGAATGTGTTTTATCATTTTTTTCAGTACGTTGGTTGTGTTTTGTTACTTGAATTAATGTCAATTTTAAATAACAAGACACATTTGGAGTCATAACGGTGACATCGTGTGTCGGATTGAGGTGTGAGTGATTCATACATTTCAAAATGACTCATGGATCATTTTCCTAAAGTATTAGAAAAAACTTTTAAGTACATTTTTCTACCTGAAAATCAATACACCCTTGCCTTTGAAACCTAAAAGAGAGACCTGACCAACTCAATATGCTCAATCGACCAAGTTTAAAAAGATTAGGGAAAAAACATTTATCCCTATATAGTTGACACGGAATAGCATCCTACTTCTGCAACATATCTTTAGTCGAAATAGTGAAGAACTAGTTGTTATATATTCTGGACCTCTAAATGAATATATGAGAGTTAGTTCATCACTAGGTCGACTAAAGAGGGTAACTACCAATGTTGCAGATTGAATCAATGTTTTTCAAAGAAAAACACTTCTTGTGGTTGAAAATGGGAAGAGTGGAGTAAGATATTATGCTTGTTATGTATCAATACAACACAAAAAACTTAAGGGATGGGAAAAACCCTTCTGAAAACTCATTATCTTATTTGGTCTATCAATAACACGCATACCCTATAAATGAGGACAACCAATTTCTTTTCAAAAACCAACCAACATGAAATTAATTTAGTGCAAAAACAAGGACCACCAACAGACATGATTTTCAATTAGCATTTATCCCATACAAATCACAACATTACTATCAAACAAAGATAAAGATAAGGCATAAAAGATTATTAAAGTAGAATTTTTTTGAGAATTTTACCATCTTCGATCTATTTTTGTACAGTCTTCTATCAGGTATGATGCCCATTCATTTCTAAGAATATCTATATCATATTTTGAATATAACTATTTTTTGAAGTCATGGTAGTATTGAAAAAATATAAATACATAAGGGATTAATAATTATTTTAAATGAAATAGTAATTATCTTCCAAAATACCTCTTTAGGGATGCTTGTTTGTTTATATAATATGATCTCTTTAATAAATTTACAAACATAATAACCACAGTCTTTATCATTTGTTTGTTCCGGGCACTACAGAAACATTGATAAAAATAATTAATTTTTTTATATGTGTTTGGATATTGAAATTTTATTATATATACATGGATTTTTATCTATTTATTGTAATTTTCATGTTTCTTTTCCTTTTCCCCTGGCCTTATTCCATGATATAGATGATAGTCACACACCAATCTATCATAATAGAATCCATATTAAAAGATAATATAAATTATATAACTATATGTTTAGTTCTAAAATGTTGGATGTAGTGTATTAAAAATTGAAAAATTCCATCATTTGTGGTCAGTTTTTTGGATATCCCTACATTGGATCCAAGAAATAAATCATTGGAGTATCTTAATTGACCACAATGAGAATCCAATGATGCCTAAAAACAAAAAAAATGAATAAATAATAAATTAAATTAAAATATATTTTATATTATTAAATTGTACAGTTTTTTCCCTATATCATTTTTATTAATAAGATTCTGTCATCTATAATTTTTTGTTAAACGATTTGAGCATTCCTACCACTATTTCACCCTCTTTCTTGGGATTTATATCTGTTATTTTTGTAGAGGTGATGTGAGGACTAATGGGTCCAAATATTTGTTCATGCATAAATCCCTTTAATAATTTTTCATATATAAACCTACGAAAAATATGAAATGTATTTAGTCATAATTATCATAGTATATCATCTTTTGGAAAATAAAATCATGAAAATATACCTCATGTAAACATTTACAATTGAGCCGCATAACCACTCATAGTCAAAGATTTCATTTTCACTCTCAACACCAATGAAGTCTGGATCTTCCCATCCATACATATTTTCTTCAAAATAAATTATGTGAGTACCAACATCTTTCAACTTTGTATCCACATGATCCTTTAATGATAATAAATATGGATATGTAATGGGGGGTTATGGTGATTTGGGTATATCATTTTGAGCAGTTGTTTGATCCTTGAGATGGTTTTGAACCAGACTTTTGTTTCACCCCCTTCCCATTTTTTGTCTATAATAAAATGCATTATTTCAAACCTTTTTTCATTAAATGTTTAAGGTTTAGCTTAAAAATTAAATTTGAAATCAATACCTCATTGTCGACATGTTTTTTTACAAGATGTGACGGACATGTGATGAATGTTCCAAGAGTTTATTCGACTGTATGAATATCTATATCATCAATTGGAATAGGTAGCTCAACACTCAGATCTAGGGCTGTAGTAATTGACACTATGACATGACCTATTAGTAGTTTTATGTTTTTTAGAACATCATTCTGGATATTGAACATTGTATCCATCGCTCGATGGGTGGGTGTTGATAGATATAAATCACATTCATTTTCACCCCATATAATGTCAATACAAGAAAGGTATCAATGTCTATTGTATATTTGATTCACATTTCATAGAAATAGTTATTAGAAAATTGACTACCTCATTTAATAATTGTTTTGAGGGGAATGGAATGCCTCAAAACTGGTGGGGGTGGGGAGGGATCTTCACGTGTGGGTTGTTATTGAGTTGTTTCTTCTCTTTTTCTCCTCCCATAAAACTTGATATCATATCTCTTTAGTATTGTAATTATTCTTCAAACATTGATAATATTTCAATCATCTTTTTCATTTCCTCAGTTTGATCCTCTACTTGTTTTTTTCTCAAAATATATTCAGGGTGTCACCCAAAAACCCACACCTCTAACACATCCATACTTTTCTGGCTACTTGAAGGCCACTGAAATTCTGTATGCAACTGGTGTGGGTGTTTTGGATTCTTGTGACTATATTAGATATAAAATATATGAAAATAAGTAATCATTATAATGTAATGGAGATTTAAAGCATAAAAAATTATTATTTCATACTTACACATGTTTCCCACACTTTTTGTGTGTTTTCATCTATTAGTTTTCCATATTTAGTTACATGCACCTCCTTCTATAGCACATGGTGTGGGATGGAATTGGATTTGGATTTGGACTCTTAAACCTATATATAAACAAAAGAACATATTTTATGTGTTTTTTATGTCACATAAAAGTATTATAGTAGATTTAAAATATGTACCAATTTTTTTTCAAGCGATGTGTACCTCATCCTTGCTTTACGGTAGGGGTATGATGGTTTTGATGCTTGATGTTTATTTTCAGCACCTAGTTGTTGTTTCATAAATAAAACACTATCAATAAAATTTATGAATACGCATATCATTAAACAATGTATTAACGGACACAATGTAACTGAAAAGACTACTTCGCACGATGGCCAATAATTGCATCCCACAATGCTTGGGTTATCAGGTGCCCATAAAGAAGTGGTGGGTGTGGTTTCATTTTCCCTTCAACATCTTTAAGATGATATTTCATTAAAAGTGTGTGAAAACCCCAGTGAATCCTTCCAGTAACTCTTAAGACATAGTCTTTGTGTGATTCATATACTATAAATGCACTCTACAAGAGATGATGATGTGTAAGTCAATGATTCATTATTTAGTTTTTAGTAAATTAAAAAAAATGATATCATAATGTTACCATAATTTCTCCCCACATAAGTGTCTTAATCTCAGCCAAAACATGGTTCCATGAAGTTACATCCATCAGAACACGTTTTTAAGTGACGATTCTAACGTAACTATTAAACATGGCCTTGTTGAGGTTAACATGTTGGCCCTACTTATTCCATAAAATCTTGTATTTGATGTCTTTCTCTTTAGCCTTAATGATTTTTTCTAATACCATCAAACTACGATGCTCTTATTTTTTCAACAACATCGGTGTTTCATAGTCTTTCATTTCCTCAGATCCACCATCATCAATATGTTCCTATGGATCCGGAGGGCTAGCATCATCAAGTGTAGATGATGGTTATACCTCTACACTGGGAAAAGAAACAGGTTGAGAAACCTATTGTTCATCTGCACTGCAAGCAGCAACATGTTGATAAACCTGTTGTGCCTTGGGATTGGGAGCATCATCATGCGCATAAGTCATTATCTACAAAAGTTGTTTAACATTTAATTTAGATAACATAAAAGTAGCAATGAATAGATATTAATATAAATTAACACGATGTATATTAGAAAAAAATATATAACATGATTATTGAACTCTCTATTTTCTTAAAGGTTAAATGGATTTGACCCCTCTATCAACTATATAAATCCCTTCATTGTGGTCTCCTCTATCATAAAAAACATTGTCTACACTGGGACCGATGTGAAATGATTATGACTTCCCAATGAAAGGGTCATTTTCCATTGAATTTTCATTTGACTCTTCAGTGGTTATGGTCAATAATAGAACAACTGACCAGTTTTAGTTTTTAGGATCTGGAACATAAAAAACTTGTATTGCATGTGTTTCCATTATAAAAAATTAATCTTTGTGTCCTTCCTTACTAAAATCAACTTTCACAAATTCCAACTCATCTATTTTAATATGACTTCTATTATCAACCCACTTTCATTGAAAAATCGACACTTAGAATGTCTTATAATCCAAATCCCATATTTTTTATGATTCCAAAGTATGAAAAATTTTCATAAATTGTGTTTATGTCCTTAGATCCAAAAATATGCATCGCTTCATCCAAAAGTGTAACTCCACTATTTTATTTGGTGTTATCTTCATCATGTTCATTAGTATAGAATGTATAACCATTAATTACATAAGAATCGTAAGATAATACTTAAACACTTGGTCCTCCAGCTAGCCATCGAAGTCGTTTTAAAATTGAGTCTGTATTTTCATCTGACTCCTTACAAATATGGTTCTGAAACGATCCTATAAAATTTTTATTATGTTTATTTGATATCCATTTTTCATCCCATAATGGATTCTAATTCTTAATAATTTATTTATGAGTTTCAATATATTGTTCAACATCCAAACGATTATGAAAATCATAATGGTATGCCTACTCCCAATCTGTAATATTGATTTTCACAACCTCCTTTCTAGAAATTCATTCACTCGTAAGTCTCCTAGTGTGACAAGATTTTGTAAGACCAATGCTTTGCACACTGGATAGGTATTTGGTATATAATTAAATGGATTTCTCAACAATATATCACTCTGCAATAAAACCCTCTGGAGGAATTTGATTTTTGACATACCCTTTCAAAATATTCATATACCATTCAATGGGGTACATCCATCTATAGTGCACATGACCACATAGCAGAATCTCTCTCATAAAGTGTACCATCAAATGAACCATCATATCAAAGACTGTCAGTGGAAAAGACATTTCCAATTCACATAATATGATTTTAATTTCTCTTTATACAGTCATCAATTTCACCAGGTCTATAAATTTTTTACATATAGATTTTAATAAGAAACGGATATTGGTTAATGAATGATGGAAATTCTTGGTCAAAATGAAACTTAAAGCTATAGGAATTAGATCTTGCATCAAAACATATAATTCATGTGCTTTTAGACCTTTTAAATTTAAATCATGCATTGAAACGATGTTCTTGATATTAGATGAATACCCGTATGGAACCCTTACATCATTCAAGAAGTTGAAAAACTAATATCTCTCTTTACTGGAAGGAGTGTAAGTCGTAGGAGGAAGAAATATTCGTTTTTCACCCTTCACTGGTGCCAACTCTTCTCATATTACCATGTCAACCATGTCAAACCAAGCCTTAATTCCATCCTTTTGTTTTGATAGTTTCATTTAGAAATGTGTCGATGACACTATCACATAATTTTTTTTTCAACATGCATAACATCAAGAAAATGTCTGATGTATAGACAATTCAAGTAGGTAATTCAAAAAAAATTGATTTCTTTCTCCAACCAGTCTTTGTAAGATTTTTTGAAAACAGATTACCAAAAGAAGTGTCCACATATTTAACTTTCTCAAATAGTTGATCACCTCTTAGTGGAGACGGTGGTGTACATTCTTCTAAAATTCCATCAAATCATGTCGTCCAAGATAAGTACTTATGTCATCACAGTAGAAATCAATGATGTCCTAAAAACATAGTTTTTGATGAATATGTCAACTTAATTGATTGTGTAACTTTTTTGAAGATGGGACACCCAAGAGTTCCTTTAATGATATATCCTAAAATATTTCCATAATAAGGAAAGTCATTTATCATCCCATACAACATGGATCTCAATGTGAAATCTTCATTTCTCTAAGCATCATACGTCATAATACCTGAATCCCACAATAATTTCAAAATCCTCAATCAATGGAAACAAATAAACATGAATATCATTACCCAGTTATTTTGTTCCTAATTTAAGCATATATAACCTTGTGTGTTTTCATTTCATACATAACCATAGTGGCAAGTTATAATTTCCCAACATAACTGGACATGTACTCTGAGTGATTATTTGAAAACCAAAATGATTCACTATATTTGTAGATAACACAAGATGAAGGTTTCTTGGCTTATTTCCAAAGTCAGGATACTCATGATCAATTCTATTACACTAAGGAGAGTTATTAAAGTGTCATAGTTTTCAATATTTATTTTTCAGTTTGTGTGCCATGTCAATTTCCATGTAGTCTCCTCACTTCTATATAGGCACTTAAACCTTGGAATGATTGGAAAGTACCATGAATATTTTGTAGGACCGGATTCATCTTTCTTGTATCAAGAATCACCACACTTTGGGAATTCTATAAGTGATTTGTGGTCCTTTCAAAATAGTATATAGTAATTTGGGTAGGCATGTATTCTTTTAGAGATCATACCCATCGAGCGTAGCATTATTTTGGCATCGTATGTTTGGATCGAGAGATCTTTATATCATGGGAACATGTCATTCAAGAGAGAAATTAATTCTGTAAAACTGGTGTTACTCAATCCATTGCATGATTTTAAATTATATAGCTTTAGTATGGCTAACAATTCTATATATTTAGTGCAACCATCATATAATGGCATCTTTTCACAACTCATTTAATGCTCAAACAATTTTGGGCAATCACGAAGTTCATCTTCAACTTTCCTTATCATTTATTGAATATGATCTTCATCATCGTGCACATCTATAGTCACGTCCTTGATACGGTATTCTTCATTGTTCACACTTGTAATGATATCAAATGATCCATAAAATGCAGTGTTATTCTAGTCACTAGCAGGATTCACTTTTTCTCATAGTTATTCCAACATTTATAACATCGATATATTGTGTGGAAGATCAATTGTTCTTTAAACTCCTCTAGACTAACTTTTCGTCAATAAAAACAGCATAAACACAGACAAAGGATTTGAGAAGGATGGTATGCCTGATATTTTTTCAAAATTGATAAACTCTTTCACTCCATCTTCATACTCTTTTGTCAGACGATTGGCATTAACCCATTCTTTATTCATATGCAACATATTTGATTCAGTGATATTAATATTTAATAAAATAAATACACAAAATGTTGATATAAAAATTAACCAAGTCTAAAATAACACACTCTTTTAAAAACTATTTATAAAATAATAAAGAGATAATTTAGTCAAACCATTTACATAGTTTAAATCCCATTAAAAACTATTTATAAACAAGAACACTCTTTGAAAATAACATTTAAAATCCCATTAAAAATAACAGTTGAAATACCATTAAAAACCAACCATTTACACATACTCCTCTTTAAAATAAAATAGTATTTTTAAAATAAACCAATTAGTTCTAAACATCCTTTCTCAAAACACAAATTCCTTTTTTAAAACTATTTAAATCTATTTAAAACAACAAAAAGGGTATGTTGAACACATATAATTTTTTAAGAAACATTTCAAAACACTTAAATCATTTTAAAAGAGACACTTAGTCATTTTAACAAAGACATGAATCCCAAGAGAGACACTTTATACATTATGTTAAACTACACAAACTTCAGTCCTAACTTCACAACCATACTTGATACATTATGTTAGATCCCCCTTTATTGGGTTCCCTCCCCATGCTTAACACTCTCATAGTGGTCTTATCTAAATTTTTAACCCTAACATATCTAACATGCCATATGATGTTCCCAATTCATAGTGGCATAATTTCTCCACTCGCTTTTATTCTACTAGAATTCAAATGCCCTCAGCCTTACCCCCTCAAGTAACTATACATGCCAGTAGATCAAGTCATTCTTGTAGGGTCTTTCCCTAACCAACCTCCCAATTTTTTGGGATTTCTCTATTGGATAATATGACTTTCCAACCCCAAAACATTTGATCCTTTTATGCTATTTTGTAAAATATAGGTAATGTTCATATACTACCTATTTCCCACACCGATCATGGATAATGTGGTATTAAATTTCATTACTGGATTATTTCCAAAAATAATTAAGGCATTCTATATTTATGATAGGGTTTCCTCTACAGCTCCTTCTAATCCATTTATAGACCCTAAAGAATATTCAAAACCTATTTAAACAAACCCTCGTGTAAGAGGAACCAAAAAACAAAAAAGAATACATAAAATAAAATTTGACTCAAAGCCTCAAGATATGCCAACTCAACAAGCACAGATTCCAAATTAAACAACCACCCCAGACAACTTTGGGTAATTAAACTCGAGGGATTCTAGAAAATAACCAAACCACTTCACAACCTTAGGAGAACATTAATCTTCATAAAGGAAGGAATTAAATTTAAAAACCCCTAAAGAAAAGGATGATCTAGTTTCACTACCCCATATGAATTTTGGGTAAATTCCACAACCCAAATAGTTATACCTATTCATGAAAATAATTCACCATAGGTGATGTTTCTTCACATCTTCTAAAGACCTTTCTAAGAAGAGAAAATACCACATAGTAAATAAGAATTTATTTCATTCGTGTTTCATAAGATAAAATAATGAATCTTAATGCACACCAAGTAAATAAATCAAATACACAAAATTTATTGATCCCAAAACATAAAAAAAAGTCTTTAAATATATTCACTCTTCTTTAAACAACACCCCTTCTATAAAAGTTCCATGTTGATTAATTTTAAAGACATGCACTATTTGAAAATAATCTAACCCCTTGTAAAAATGATTCAATAAAATTTGAATACTCACAAAAATCAATTTAATTAATATTTCCACATTTAAAAGGTTTATAAGGAATATTTTCACCAAAATCACACACTTGATTCGAAAATATTTCATTTTACTTAAAAATAAAAACCCACTTTAACTTCTAATTATTTTAATAAATTTAAATCATTTCAAAAACATTTCTATCAATTGAAATTGCTTTTTATTTCCATAATTAAATCAAACACTTTTTATAAACTTTAAGATAATCAAAAAATTTCTTACAAAGAAACCATTATTCCTAGTTTTAAAAACCAAGACACATTAAAAATTTCTATTCCAAAAAATCTCCCAATTCAGAATGAAGAAGAAGACTACCATTTCAAAACATTTTATGAACACCAAAATCAACTTTTTCATCCAAAAAATAAAATTTTCTATAACATAAAACAAATTTTCAAAACACAATACCACACAACAAGGCCTAAATAATTAATTTAAACATCACTCAACATTGTAAAACCACCATAAGACTCCCTTATTCAACCGCACACCAATGGTAGGAACCGTTGATATTAATAAAAAATAAAAGGGATCCAAAACTAAAAAACTAGGGGGAATAATAATTATGAATGGTTTGACCACATGGGTTATATAACCATGAAATAACCATAAAAAACTAACACAATGGTTATGGACCGAACTGCATGGGGTCTATATAGTCTTCTAGACAATGCAAGTTAACCCTGAAACTTGGGATCTTTTCCTATTTTCACCTAAAAAGATCAAAGTTACCCAAAAATCATTTATACACTAAATATGAATCAAAATACCATAATATCATATCACAAAACATTGAGAATAAATATGAAAAAAATAGAACAAACAAACCAAGAGAAAAACCAAAAAACGGGGGCTACTATTATTTCAAGAATAAAAAAAAAGAAATGAAGTTATTCAAGAAGGGAGAGTGCCCTTACTAGCAGCAGTAGTGCTGGAAGACATGGTGGAGTCAGCGACTGAGGAAGTTATAGCGGCAGCGTTGGTGGAGGAGGAGAAGGAGGCGCTTGTGGCGGCGGAGGAGGAATAGGAGGTGGCAATGGCTGTGGAGGAGCAGGAGGACTCATTCATAGTAGAAACAACGGAGGAGTCCGCAAAGTAGGAGGAGGAGGAAAAGTTGAAAATCGTGGTGGTGGAGGAGGAGGACTGAGCGACACATTGTTAGGCTTCTGCGAGAGCTTGAGGAGTGCGGAAGGAAGGGGACGTAGTTTGGGTTCATTTATAAAATCAAGGGAAACATTTATCAACTCTTGTTAAAAGTTTTGATAAATGTACTCTTTATCAATGATAAAAGTTTAGCACTCATAAAGATAGATTTTATTAGTGTTTTTAGCACTAATAAAGACCCATCTTTGTCAGCACTAAAAAAAACTTATAAATGTATGTTTTATCAGCGCTTTTTAATTATCAATGATAAAACATACCATTTATTCCTAATTATAAAGTTATAATCAAAATATTTATTACATTTATAATTTTATAAATATATATAATTAATATATTTATTATTATTTAATAATTTAAAACGTAATTATATATATATATCTCTGTTTTTGTGTATAAATTATAATTATATATATAATTTTATAATTTAAACTATAATTAAATATATATATAAATTGAGATATTAATTTTAATTTTAATTTCTTAAGTATTAATATGTGTGTGTGTATTCTTTAAAGACATATATTTATAAATACATATATTCAAAAGGTATTCATAAATATATATTTATCATTTAAAAAATATATTTTTTAATTTTATAATTATTTAAAAATATTTATATTTAATTAGTTATATATAATTATATATAATATATTTAAAAACCATATAATTATAAATGACTAAATATTTATATTTTTAAATATAATAAATACTTTTATTGTTTATTTAAATATATTTATCGTGATTTTAAGTATTTATGAGAACATAAAGATTCATGTATATAAGAAATGAATGAATACACCAAGTATAGTACTATAATATATATGGCCATAATTTATGTAAACAATGAACATATTCATGAGATGAATATGAATGTCCATTATGCATCAATTGACACATTCATTTATAAACATAAATTTATTTAAATATATATATTTAATAAGAATTTATATATATATATATATATATATTAAAAAGTATTTATATATAATATTATAAACATATAGTATAATAAATATATAATAAAGATATAACTGAAACTAATAAACATAATAAACATAAATAAAACATAAACATAATAAACTTATGTTTTTTATTTAATATATACATAGAAACATTATTTTTGAATATAATTAAAATATGTTTATATAAATTAATAATATTTTATATTAAACACTTTTATCAATGATATTATTAGTGCTGATAATTTCTCCTTTTTATCAGTGTTTTCTTATCAGAGCTGATATATGGTATATTTATCTGTGCTTTTTTCTAGCGCTAATAAAATCCCCCCTTTTATCAACGCTTTCTGATTAGCGTTGATAAAACACAATCACTTCCCTTTCCCACATTTGTGGTAGTGATAACTATTACTCATTAAAAGGTAATTGAATTGATATAGTGGCATGACACGACCTGACCCTACCTGGGCTCGAGCTGGAACTACCCCAAGCCCACCTCCACAGGCCAAGGGCTGGCGATAAGTGCCGATGACTAAACAACTCGGGGAGGCCTTTGCTTGAGTACCTATACACACACACGCACCCCACTCAGTGCAAAAGTGTAGAGTAAAAAAAGTAAATTACCAACTGTTGTAAATAAACCACAAATGTGCATAGACCTCTAAATAGTACAAAGCAAGTGCTCAAGGTAAAGTGAAAAGAAAAGGGGAAAAACATGCGCCCAACCAGAAAAGTTCCACAACCCAGCAACACGTAAAAAAAGTAAAATAGCTGGGAGAGTCCCACACCTGGAACCCAACTATGACCACCGCACACGGTCCAAGATCCCAAACTCCTAAGCTCCACTGAATTCACGACCAACCAGTCTGTCGTCTGTAAGGCCACACCAAGTGCGGGCAAAGCCCAAGCAGGGGTGAGTATAAAAATACTCAGTAGGATGCCCCGAAGGCTCGAGGGAGAAAAAAAGGAGGTACTGAAGAGGTGATCAGTAGATAGAATAGGGAAAAGTAAAGGAGTACAACTGAGAGTGCAGAAAAGAGTACAACTCAACCCAACAAGAGGAAAGATGTAGACTCATCCAAACACAAGGAGCTAGAAATAGTGATAAGATTAACTTCTCGTCGAGTCTTCACTACCTATAGCAAGAGAGTAGACTCCTCCAACCATGAGAAGTTTGGCACGGAAAGCACGTGGAATACCCATCGCGTCTTCGCCTCTCATGGAAGGAGAGTAACAAAAACCCAAGAAGTGTGTACTAAAACAAGGTATACATATATATATTCTTTGTCAAGAAACCCGAACAAGATCATAAGGGGATCTACGTCTCGTAGCACAGCCCAAGAAAGTGAGTAGCCAACAGTCCCAGAAGTAAACATCGTCGATACCCACCATCCTGCACGTTTTTCCCGAATTGCAAGTCAAGGGGCTCAAATAACACACCTTGATACTATCCTCTTTTGGCGGCACTGACTCACCCTCATGGTTTTAGGTCGTGTCTCAAGGAAACGTCTTAGTGGGGAAAGTGCCCCTCATACTTGAGAGTTCTGGGGAAAGTCAAACCACACCTCGTCACTACCCTGCAGTCGAGAGGTCTTCTCAAAGTCGACGGGTTCCCACTACCCAGCCTCACGAAAGGGTAATCCGCTGGAGGGAGACCCGACAAAAGTCGTCGATGGGTCCCAATGCCTATCCCTGTAAAAGGGTGATCTGTTGGAGGGAGGCCCGAAACTATCTTCAGGAACCACTTCCCAGCCCTGCTGGAGGTAAAACCGGATCTTCTCTTGCCATCCCTGCTGTATGGTACCCCACTGGTCATCCCTATTGGATGGTACCGCACTGGCCATTCCTGCTGGATGGTACCCCACTGGGCATCCCTGCTGGATGGTACCGCACTGGCCATCCCTGCTGGATGGTACCCCACTGGCCATCCCTGCTTGGTGATACCTCACTGGTAACTAGAACACGTAGTGCGAAACACGTCACGATAGATCGTAGAAGGAAGATATGATCTCGATACTCGACTAGGGAATCTGCGCCCAGGGCTCGCTGGGGCTCTACACTCTACTGGAAACAACCTCCTGGGGTAGAGGATTGGTGCCTGGGTAAAGTATTGTTCACTCTGAATCCACAAAGACCCTGCCAGGGAACAAAAAGGGACGTGATACTGAAATCCCTCATAGATGAAGGAACAGGGGAACCCAAACAACTCTACCGATCAAACAATCGAGAAAAGAGTGACCCTCTATGTCGTGAGAGGTCAAAGGTACGTAAAGCAGAACACGACACGCACAAGGGGCCCACACGACGTGTGGAACTATATCATCTCCAAACCACAGACACAAACGTTCTCAAGTACTACAACATGTACCTCCAAGCATCCTCACATACTCCCAGTGTATACCACATCTCTAGCACAAAGGCTATCATGCACATGATGTTCAACGTCAATGAAAAAGGGAGAAAACGTAATTACTCCAACCTACTTCCTCCACGGCCCTAGAATGGCCAACCACATCTCTTTAAGCATCAACATCACTCACACAGGAGTGAATGTGATCTCACACCAAGGGTTCTCAACAAACACTGCAGGAAGAACCACCACTGGTACACCTTTCATGCTTCCACATTAAAGAGATCTGGAAAGAGACTTCACACATCCAAACAGACCGTACCATTGTAATCCTCACAGTAAAAAATGTGAGAAAAACTATTTACTCTCCTCAAACGAATATCCGACAAAAAATTCGTTCAACACTGCTTTACGCCCGAACGGTGTCCCGTGGTCCCGAGCGTCGACCCCAAAAACAGTCGAGCATATCACACCATTGTGATCCCCTCGGGAAAACACGACAAATTGACTGCCTACTTGCGTGGAACAGATATTCAGAGAAAAAGATGCATTTCATCATACCACACATGATCATTCCCTCATGGTACCCGCATTTTGGTCCCTAAGTGCAATGAACGGATCACACTGTTGTGATCCTCTCGAAATATTATGCAAGATTGACTATCAACTTGTCCAAATCGGACACCTGGTGAAGAAGATGGAAATCACTGTTAACTCCCAAAACGGCCCTCGCGGGGCCCACACCACCATGTAGAATTAAAACCGGCATATTGCGCCATTAAAATGACCTAAAAAACACCCATAAACGACTACTCGCATGCCCCGAACGGACGTCCGATGAAAAAGATGTCAAACGCTGCACAGATTAAAAGGCAGGCCATGGGGCCCACCCCTCAACTTCGGCTTCAACACCTGAAAACCCCTTGGCAATCTTCATCATGATTGCAGGGTCACAACGCCACTGACGGCGCTCAAAACGGACTCTGAATGCGTCTGTGCCATCCAAAACAATAACTCAATAGTGCGCTAAATAGTATTTAGTGGACGTTTTGCGTCGCCGAGCCCCCTTCTCGAAAAATATAAATTTTCAAAACCATCTCATAACCTTTTTCTCGAGTTGAGGATTACACTGCCGTAGACGGCAAGCAAAACTGACACCTGTAGCGAAAGTTACGAGTGTCTGAAGTCGAGGGGACGAATTCCCCTTTGGCTGGACCGGCCTGGACAGGCCGGTCCGCCCGGCCTGGGCCGACCCGCGCTGGCAGCACGACTCACAGCGCCGGCCCGTGGCTCAGCCGCGCGGCCGGATGCTGACCCACGGTCCCCCCGCGGACCGGCCAAAGGCTGGTCGTCTTGCCGCGTGAAGTTGTCTCCCCGCGGGGTCGCGCGTCGCGACCCCGGTCCTCCCGCTCCACACCCACTCGTCGTCTCCCCAAGCTCACCCGCAGCCACTCCGCCTCAGCCAACCGCCTGAAGCGGCATCCACTGCCACCACTGAAATTGAACCACCGCACGCCGCTGCTGGAGCTCTGCCCCGCCACCGGAAAAACTCCATTTTGAGAGGAAAACTTCCACAGGCCACTCGAGGCTCCCCTGAACTCAGATTTTTGATCCAAAAAATGTGTTGGGAAGCTCGAATCAGCCTTTTCGCAATCACAGCCTTTGCTCGACAATCCGATAGCATAACCACACTATAATTATGATTCAAAGAGGAGTTTGGAAATTAATAACTGAATACAATGACCGCCTACCTGCGAGGGCGTAGCCCGGAGCTTCACGAAGGGTCCGCCAGAGCGTCGCGCCGCCTTAGAGAGGTGGAGGAGAGGAGAGTAGCTCTTCCTTTGATAGAAGAGCTTAAGCCATGGAAGAACAAGTGAGGGGAAGGGGAGGTGGTTATTCTTAAATAGAAAAAATTAATTAATTTTTTTTAATTAATTTTTTTTTAAAACATCCACCAGTAGGCCGGTACCCGGACTCCCGACGAGGTCGAGATTAAGCCAGTCCTAGGGTAAACACCACTTCCCGAGCACAAAAAGAGGTCTCAAAAATTTAATCTGAGGCCATGTTCAAAAGTTATAAAACTCAACGATCGAGGCCGCTAAATTACGAAAACGCCCCTGGTGGCATTTTTCACAGAAGGGCCGCACCCGCGAAAGTTACACCCCTCCTAGGGTAAACGACATGCTCAGGACTCAACGGTGCCCTCGATTTTCCAATCCGAGCAACCGTTAAAGAGATACTTGAGTTTAACCATTAAATGAATAAATTAATTTTTTTATTTATTCGTTTAATGTTCCGTCAATGGGCGAGGGGTCCCAACGTCCCACACCGACATGTTTTATGTCGTTCCTAGGGTAAACACCCCATTTCAGATCCATCTGTACTCTCATATTTAGGATCTGAATTACCGTTTAGGAGTTATCCGATTTATTTGGTGTGTCGAGTGTGAATGCACTGAAAATTTAATTTCGACCACACCGGGGCTCGGAATCGCATGTCGTCTGAAGGCGCTGCTCTAGAATAACATCAAGAGTATTACAAAGTCTTTTATAGAAAAAATCAGGTTCTTACATGGTATGCCCTTTCCCCCTGTTTTCTATAATTAATGGTATAGTATAAACCTATTAAATTTTTGTAATCTAAAGTGATAAATGGTTGCATGTCCATGATATATGATGTCATGTTATTGAAATTTAAGGGTATGATCCAAATGACTTATTAAAATACATCAATATTACTCTACCTAAATTGAGTAATGATATATTTATCAGGTTCCTATTTGATATATATCTTTCTATCTTTATAGGAATTTTTATACTTGAGCTAGCCTTGGATTCCCAAGGGAATTACATGAGTACTCAGAGGACTCCATTTTGATTCAAGGAGTCTGTTTCCAAGGGAGATACCCACCTTAGAACATGGTCCTTATCTACTAGAGGATTCTTACCATGATTATATGGACCCCTTCACACTCTTTCCATATATTAGAATTCACTGGATACACTCCTTGGATTCATCTTGATGTGTTAGGAAATACAATGCCATAGATTCACCACATCGGGCTTAATCATACCTAGGCTTTCATTACCTTGTAATAGATCCACAAACACAATTAAAATCATTTATAGTGAATTCATTGGGTTTTTCCCAATGGATTACACTCAAACCCTTTTATATCCAGACTTCATCTGATAATTCTATGAGTTGGAGGACTTATGTGGTCAAGGGTTCCTTAGTTACACATTGGATCAGATTTTTTAATTATTATGATCTATTTTAGTATTGATCAAACCATCACATTATTTACCTATATAATATGAATCATAATTAATTAAATTATACAATTTCAAACAATATATATGGTTGACTATGGTTTTATTTATTATTCAAGTACTACTTTAACTTTATATATCGGCATACTATACAGTTTATTTTCATAGATTGAATTGTATAGACTCATTTGGTGGTGGCCTACTGTCATTTATCATACACCTTATATAGTCATCTATTGGTACCCAAGCATAATATATGATCACAGGTGTGTACAATGAGAAGCATCCCATTTTTTACACATTATGTGCTTGAATTATAATGGGAGTTTAGTAGAATATGACTGAGCCTGAGATCGAGATGCTTGGATAGTTTTTCCCTTTTTGAATATTTTGTGAAAAATTTATTGTACTAATTCATATATCCATGTATTTATTCTTATCCTATTGTAGATAATTGAAATTACATCATCAAAAATTAGTATATGATATTGTTCATCATATGAGTTTATTATTATTGATGGATGATTATAATTTTCTCCACTGCCAAATTTATTATACTGCTCCTACAATTTATTAATATGTTATTATATCTTCTATTGTCCACTAGAAAATTAGGGCATAGTCTCCCCTTGGATTCATCCTAGTCCCTTGTTGCTAGTCCGCAACCTCTGAAATATGAGGTGGCGTGCTTGAGGCCATATGGCCAAACAGGTTTGGGGAACCTTTAAGTGGAACTCGAGTCAGGATGTCACAAAAAGGTATCAGTTATTTTCTTTTTATTTTGTCTTATTTTTTAGAAATATAGACATGATATTAGTAAAATGTTAAAACATAGTCATAATCCATTCCTGGACGTAGCTAACCTATATTGGGGGTAAATACCACGTTTCCTAGGTATGGTAAATTGTTGTTCTATTTTTCGCTAATTACAGTTGATATAATTTAATCGTTAGGTTATGAACATGAATTTTGGTATTTGATATTCATTAAAAGTATTTTATATTAGACTAGTATGGTAGGAATAATTGTTATATGAATCATTAGACACACATATAATTAACATAACATTCATATTCAATGCCATATTGGTGCATTTTATTGTTTTAATTTCCTATGTTGCCTGTAATTATTGATTGATCTATGTTCATTATATATATACACATGATACTAACATTATTCATAGGTAATCAAAGTGGTTTTCAAAAATTTAATCCCCCAACCTATATAGTGTGTTATAGTATTGCTTGATCGAGGCATCTTAAGTGGCCATTTTCAACCCTTACATTCTATTTATCCCTGGTTACATGAGATGCTTTTTGGATGTGATCAAATGATTAACAATTTATATTATAAGGTGCGTGAGATATTATGAATTGTGAAGGGTAATTAAATGAATCAATCCCCCAGATAATTTTAACTGATACATTCTAAAATTGAATGTAATATTGATAATTAAAATTAAATGGGTGTCAATTTCAATTATAAAGTTTATGGGAATTTATGAAAAAGGAATGATTACCCCCTTAATCAACCCTCGTTGTATTTATATAAGAACATAAAAACTTAAAACATATGTTATGACTAATAAAGTAATTTTTTTATAGTAAATAGAGAGTCCCGCTATAATTTAATCAATATTTTTCATCTTGAATTGCAATTGAAACTTACATAAATTGGAACCCCTATAAATTAAACATGAACACTTATTAATACCCTAGACCTTTAAGAGGGTATTTGGGATTTTATGTTTAGTGGTGAGACATTTTATAATGTTATCCTTATTTATGTGTATCTATAAGATGTAAAATATTATTATTAGGTGTGTTCTTGGCATTTTTAGAGTAATTCCTTTATGATGTCCTCAAGTCATAAACTAGGAGGGTGGAGATGACCATGCTCTAGATATGGTGGGCCCTGATCCATTGGGATTATTTATAGAAGTACTACATGTAGCCCCAACTTCTATACATAAATTGGTCAGTAATGAATAGATTTAGGAGGGGTTTCTATGTCTGATGTAGTCTATGTAACACCCCAGGTAAATAAAGAGTATGACATTTTCACATTTATCCATATTTTTGAATAAAATATTAATTTTACTTTAAATGGAATTCTATGATCAATGGCGTACCCAATATGCAACAACAAGTTTCTTTGAAATCTTACGTTGCACTCTAATAATAAAATAATATTATTTTAAATGGTAGTTAACGTCTAGCCGTTATAATGGTCGGAATGAACAGAAATAACTCCAAAATGATCATATATGTTTGTCAAATAATTTTACTTTTTTTCAATAAATGTTAGAGGATTAAAAATGCAAATGAATCCAGTTTTTAAGCGTAAACATTCTAATATTCTTTAAAAGGTCGATTAACCGACTTTTGATGGCGAACCCCATTTAAATCCACTTTTCGGAAATTTTACAAGCTCTATTTTTCAAAATAAACATATTATTTATGGTTGGGATATTGAAATTTACTTTGGGTTAATTTTTGGTATTTTTCTGACAAAGTTCATTTTTCAATGAATAGTGAAAAATACTGCATTTTACATCAAAAATGCTTTTTCATATAATTATTTATATGGTTATATTATCTTTTTAATTTTTTTTAAATTGTAATTAGAATATATTTTTACCATGTAATTCAATGATGGTAATTGAGATTAATTTCACTTTGAAATTAGGCATAAACAAGTGCCAAACTTTTCATAAATATTGTTTCTAAAAAACCCGCTATTTGTTTTAACAACAGGAAGTTTTTTTAAATTAATTATTGAAACTTATGTGTTTGAAATTTGGTAAAATAGATTACATATTTGGAATCAGAAGGTCCAAATTATGTAATTAAGACTCTTTTGTTTTTGGACATTATGAATAGTAACGACGGTAATTATCTTTAATTATCTTGATTAATGAGTAATCGGGTAGTTAAAGATAATAAGATAATATCATAATAATAAAAAATGACCACAAAATGTGTCCTAAGGCTACTGGTTGTCTCATGGAAAACCATGGGATGCCTTGTGACAAACTTTGGGGCCCCATGGAATCACTTTTGTGAGAAGGTGACTTTTTATCTTTTTATTTTTAAAGAATGTTAAATGTAACAAAGAATGTATCACCTAAGTAAAATATTTTTAATTTTGTCTAAATCAATGATATTTTGGACTATAAATATTCATTATAAAGCTAAAAATATTTCTTACATCATAGTATTTTTTTTATAATTTTTAGACATTAAATAAATTAAATTATTTATGGCATCATGATGATGCAGCGATGACCTCATTATTTAACGATTTAAATAAAATGGAAAGATAATGTAAATTCTAAGACCTACACATGTCCGAAACCGATTGTATGGGTGGATTTTGAACCCTTGTCACCTTATCCCTGAAACACATCAATGTGGGACCATTAAAATCCTAAACTCATTTGAAAATAAAGTTACATTTTATACCTTTCCAAGAGTGCCCCTCCTCTCCTCTTATAAAAGGCCCCCACCCCTACCTCCTTACCCACACTTCCAAAGCCTTTGGCTCGGCCAAACCCTGCCCATTTTGTCTCTCCACATCCCTATCTAACTCCTTGAAGCCTCACTTTGGTCAGAAGTCTTCCCAAGGAATCCTTTTAGCTCAAACCAAAGGGAGTTACCCGATTTTAAGGTAATGTCTTCACTTGAGTCCTTTTGTTTTATTTTGCTTCTCCGACCCCCTAAAATCTTTTTATTCATTTCTTTTGTAACAACTCCAGTATCTTCAATATACTATGATGTCGTTATAATAATTATTCGAGCTACACTTTCACACACCTTCGTCTAATGGTTAAATAACATACTGTTTCTGTGGTTGGCGATTTTCTGTCTCACGAAACGATGATTGTTCAATATTCTTTTAACACCTTTAAAGGTGGCCATTATGATGTCACTGTATTTTATATATGATATATATGGTATTTATGTTTACTATATGCTTCTTTATTTTATATTTAAACCATACCTTTATTCTTTTCATGAAGTGTATATGCGATAATTTCATATGAGGAAGTGCGGACTACCGCCCCCTCAAGTGATGTGACTCGTACATGCAATACATGGAATGTATAAAGAATGAAATTAATGAACATATGTGACCTATATAACTATATATTATACTGTAATTATAATATATATATATTATTTATTTTTAATTCCATTAATATTAAAAAGAAAAAAATGAAAGTAGCGTTCATGCGTACGTACGGCCTACCGTCTCCATGAACGGTGCTTTTCGTTTTCTAACTCCAAATGATATGGAATAGTATAAAATGAATATTCACTGGATATATATGATATATATGATATATAAATCATGATTATAACTCTGGATATAATGGATACATGAACAACTTGTAATTATAAAGAGCATATTTTGACTCAAGTACCAATGATCGTTTAAACGACCGTTATTAACTAAAATAATTACATAGTCTTCATGACATGGTAATAAGTGATATAAAAGGAATAATGAACTTTAAAAGGGTTCTTAAGGAAGTATAAATTAACTCAAGTTTATTATTTTGGAGATTAAAGAACGATCGAGTCAAGTCGGACCCGAGGTAAGGGATCCTACTCCTCTCTTTCTTTTTAAGTACACTCTTTTATGTCATTCTTTTTAAGCTCATCTTTCTTATGATTGGGATGTTATTTTATATTACTCCTACTATACTTCTTATGTTCATATGATTAGAGACCCTATTTCATCTCATCAATCCATTTTGGAAGTTTTGAGTGGCGCCATTAGGCTGCCAAATTTTCGTAAGAGATCTAACCTCTCTCTCTCTTTTTAAGTACTCTCTTTTATGTCATTTCTTTTAAGCTCATCTTTCTTATGTTTAGGGATGTTATTTTATATTCCTCATACTGTAATTTTTATGGTCATATTATGAGAGACCCTATTTGATCTCATAAATCCATTTTTGGAAGTTTTAAGTGGCGTCGTCAGGCTGCCGAGTTTTCGTAAGGGATTTTTCATCTCACTTTTATTCCCGTGAGATTTATGCTACTTTTGCCACAATTTCCTTTGAGTGGTGTATGTACTGCCCATTATTATACACTTTTTTTAGTATAATTTCATTTATGGGTATTCACATCTTCATTGTATGACCCTTCTTCCATGGGGTGTACGTTTCGAAACTTACCCAACTCGGTAAGGGGACCTTTCACCCTCCTCTTTTTAAAAGACTTCTTTTGTTATGTCTTTTAATTCACATACTATTATGTTGGGATATGTTATTTTATATCCTTATTGATGTAAATTTTATGTCCAAGTGATGAGATTCCGTTTTTATCTCTCACCAACTCATTTTCTGAATTTTGAAGTGATGCCGTTAGGCTGTCGAATTTTACCAAGGGAACTTTTTAACCCAATTTCGATTTCTTTGGGTTCAACATGTAGTTATTGAATATGTAATCTTTTTAATATGTGTGAATGAACTTTTATTGTTTTACAATTAATATCCACTTATATTGGGTGAATTTATATTTGTCACACATAATTTTGAGATTGAATTATCCTTAATTTAAGGATACCTTCTTTATAAGGGAATTCATCACATTTGACATTTCTATTGAGACTTCATTGTTGTTATGCACCAGTTCACTCTTATATGGTGTATATACTATCCTTTGGAATATTATATCATGAATCCATTTATTCTCATGATATTATAAAGTTCTGACTAAATGTTATTCCTCAATTATTGTATTCAAGAGTCTCTAATTTTAGTAGAACCCCTTTAACCAAAATATCGCTTTAAATGTTTTAAATGGTTTTGGAAATGGTTTATTTTTGAATGGATTCATTATTTAAATATACTAAAATGTTATATTGTGATTGAAATTTGGAAATGTTATGTTTCCTTTATGCATGTTTTATGTGATACGTTTATGTTATGGTTCTTGGGCATTGTTATGTAAACGAGTGGTTCCGTGATAAACTAAGGGCGGGTGAGCCCGATATAGCTCTGCAATGCATTGGGTAACACAAAGGAGTGAAACATTAAGGTTTATCCAAAGAGATTTAGGGAATATACTGTGGCAGGTATTCCAAACATAACCAAGATGGTTACTCCCTACGTAAGAATGTTATGATTGCCTCAAGTTACCTTTTATGTCTTATGATTTCTATGATTTATTCATGATTTGATGAGGTATGTTAAAGTTCCTATGTTTTATGGGTAAAGTATGATTTCATTCTTATGTATATATGAACTCATGTTTCCTTTCCATATTTTTTTATAACCCTTACTGAGATTTTTATGCTCATCCCAAGTTTTTTTGAAATGTATTTCACAGGTCAAGGGAAAGGTACATGATTTGATGATAGTGTCAAGGAGGTGTCAAGAAAGAATCCATGCTTTATTTTTTTTAAATATGTTTCCGTTAATGGTAAAAAATGAATACTATCTTTTATGTAACCACTTTGTTTAAATGTGGAATGTAATGCAAGTTTTATGATTTAATTCTCTAAAACCCTAAACCTGAAAAGATCCTCAATGTGTAATCTTGTAATAACTCAAGATTAAGTAAGGTTTAAGGCGGGGGCCTTATAGTTGGTATCAAAGGTCGGTTTAGATAACTTTAGAGGTTAGGGTATTCTTTAAGCATAAGTGACATTACCATAATGGTTAGGATTTCAGAAAGAGTCCTAGTTTCAGATAAAGTGAATGAGTAAGTATATCTTAGTGTTTATCTTCCTCATTAGTACATGATGGTTTTGTTGATATAATGACAGTGACCTTTTTGGTTTTAGTAAATGGCTGGATCATGTAGGCACCAAAGTAACAGTGGATGTGAAGGAAACTGTGACAGTTTTTTGAGCAAGCAACTGAATGATATGGGAGTTGCAATGAGAACTCTTGTGATTATCCTCAACCAACTATCTGGAGTCATGATTGACCACCTAAACCTTGGTGATTTCTCTTAGGCATCATATATGCGAGAAACAAATCCCTACGGAACTAAAGGTAATAATCATAAAGGTAAGTGTGTTCAAAAACATATGTGTCAAAAATGTGGAAAGAAACACCTAGGAAAATGTTTCAAAGGAACAGAAATATGATATAGATGTGGAAATGAAGGTCATAAAGCAAGAACCTACCATGGAAAAAGGAAGCATCCATTTGACTCAAGGAAAGGGAAAGAAGCTCTTTATGAGGGATCAATTGAATGTTTTAAATGTGGTGTACATGGTCATTATGAAAACACATGTCCTATGAAGAAGTTTCGTGAATGGGATCACCAAGATCGTGAAAATGTTCATTTACCAATACCTAAAGCCATTCCGATTGAGGATGAAGAAACTAAAAATGACCAATCAAAGGTATGGATTATTTCATGACTATTGTTTTCCTATTTTGGAATCTTAGGATATGATTCATGATTTTGTTTGTAGGAAAGAAGTATTTCAGAATAAGTTGGAAAGGAATGGTTAATGGATCATGAAGAATGTTGAATGAGTAAGATGTCAACATATAAGGGCTTCAAGAGTTATGGTGAAATTCATAAGAGTATTAAGTCTCTTTTGATGATGGGGTTACATTAGAAGACTTTTTATATTATGTTTAACCCTGATGTTTAATATATGAATATTTTATTCAAGGAATAGTTATTTGTTCTTTTGTGGACATAGTTATAATGAACCATTTGGGTTTATATGATCCTTACTTTTGAGGTAATTATGGGTTACTATATGTTATGATGGAAGTGAAAGGAATGAGATAAAATTGAGGTTAAATTATGTTATGGTTATTTTTGATGATTTTATCTCTTTTTGGGGAATGATTTGAGAATTATATAGTTTTGGAAAAAGGACAACATGCAGACCGTGTGACAACCCGTCGCGTCGGACAAAGCTGTGGGAATCGAACCCACAACCAAATTGGAACTGGTATTTATCGCCTACCACTGGACTACGTGAAGTCCCGGGTTAGTTTGACTGATTCCTTTTAGTTAGATGATTTTATGAATTAGGATTAATTTGATCTTGGGTTTTCTATGTAAATATATTAACCTATCATGGAGGATATGTGATTAGGTTAATTACTTTTCAATACGAGACTTTGAGAGCAACTGATGTTGTTTGGAGATAAATGTTACGATTTAACTTGGAAGACTATGTGACTAAATCCTTCAAATATTTGGGTTTCAATCTTAGTTTGGTTTACTTTGAAGAATTTTATGGAAAAATTGTTTATCGAATGGTCCTCGTTGAACTTTGGGTTTTGTTGGACAAATTTTGGAGATTAAGAATAGATTTTCTTTTTATAAAGGGTTATCCTTTTCTAGATTATCTGATCTTATACTAACCTTTTTTGTTTTGGTTTTGGTTAAATTCTAAAGACATGGGAAGTATATAGTTCTCTTTTTTGGATTAGGTGATTCTCTAGAAGTTGATTGTAGTACTCTTAATGTGAACAAGTCTTCCTAAATACTCGTCTTTTGGAGAAAATATGATTTTGTGTAAGGAATCTAATAAAAGTTGAAAGTCAACATGATAAGTGATTATGTTTCCTTATGAACAAATTCCTCAATAAAAAGTAACTAAAAACAAAAATGTTGTCTTTTAACTTTTCCTAAAGAGGAATAAAATACCGTTTAACCCATCACAAGTTTGTGATTTTCTTGTGGTTAACTTTCTCCTAGACATGTATACTATCACTCTCCATTAAAACATAACCCTTTGTTTTTTCCTCCATGTCCATATTTTCATACATGGAATCCTAGTATGGGCTAACTCGGGTGACCTTTGTACTTATCTTTATTTATTTTAAAGTGATTGTTTTACCGACTCTTGTTCCGATGTGGGACGTTCAAGGATGTTTCCAGGCTCAATTTTAAAATTGCGAGGACGCAATTCCCAAATGGGGGGAAGGATGTAACACCCCAGATAAATAAAGAGTATGAAATTTTCACATTTATCCATATTTGTGAATAAAATAGTAATATTAATTTAAAGGTAATGCTATGCTCGATGGCATACCCAATATACAACAACAAGTTTCTTTGAAATCTTACGTTGCACTCTAATAATAAAATAATATTATTTTAAATGGTAGTTAACGCCTAGCCGTTGTAATGACAGGAATGTACAGAACTAACTACAAAATGATTATATACGTTTTTCAAATATTTTTACTTTTTTTCAATAAATGTTAGAGGATTAAAAATGCAAATGAATCCAGTTTTTAAGCGTAAACATTCTAATATTCTTTAAAAGGTCGATTAACCGCCTTTTGATGGCGAACCACTTTTAAAACCACTTTTTGGAAATTTTATAAGCTCTATTTTTCAAAATAAACATATTATTTATGATTGGGACATTGAAATTTACCATGGGTTAATTTTTGGTATTTTTCTGACAATGTTCATTTTTCAATGAATAGTTAAAAATACTGCATTTTACATCAAAACTGCTTTTTCATATAATTTAATTATATGGTTATATTATCTTTTTAATTTGTTTTAAAGTGTAATTAGAATATATTTTTACCATGTAATTCAATGATGGTCATTGGGATTAATTTCACTTTGGAATTAGGCATAAACAAGTGCCAAACTTTTCATAAATATTGTTTCTAAAAAACCCGCTATTTGTTTTAAAAACAGGAAGTTTTTTTAAATTAATTATTGAAATTTATGTGTTTGTAAATTGGTAAAATGGATTACATATTTGAATCATATTTTCCAAATTATTTAATTAAGACTCATTTGTTTTTGGACATTATGAATAGTAACGATGGTAATTATCTTTAATTATCTTGATTAATGAGAAATCTGGTAGTTAAAGATAATAAGATAATATCATAATAATAAAAAATGACCACAAAATATGTCCTAAGGCTACTGTTTGTCTCATGGCCGACCATGGGATGCCTTTTTCCAAACTTGGGGGCCCCATGGAATCACTTTTGTGAGAAAGTGACTTTTTATATTTTTATTTTTAAAGAATGTTAAATGTAACAAAGAATGTATCACCTAAGTACAATATTTTTAATTTTGTCTACATAAATGATCTTTTGGACTATAAATTTTAATTATAAAGATAAAAATATTTCCTACATAATGGTATTTTTTTATAATTTTTAGACATTAAATAAATTAAATTATTTATGACATCATGATGATGCAGCGATGAACTCATTATTTAACGATTTAAATAAAATGGAATGATAATATAAAATATAAGACCTACACATGTCCAAAACCTATTGTATGGGTGGATTTCTAACCCTTATAACCTTATCCCCAAGACACATTAATATGGGACCATTAAAATTCGAAAATCATTTGAAAATAAAGTTACATTTTATACCTTTCCAAGAGTGCCCCTCCTCTCCTATTATAAAAGGCCCCCACCCCTACCTCCTTACCCACACTTCCAAAGCCTTTGGATCGGACAAAACCTGCCCATTTTGTCTCTCCACATCCATATCTAACTCCTTGAAGCCTCACTTTGGGCAGAAGTCTTCCCAACGAAGCCTTTTAGCTCAAACCAAAGGGAGTTACTCGATTTTAAGGTATTGTCTTCACTTGAGTCCTTTTGTTTTATTTTTCTTCTCCAACCCCCTAAACTCTTTTTATTCATTTCTTTTGTAAAAAATAAAGTATATTAAATATACTAGGATGTTTTTATAAGAAGTATTCTAGCTACACTTGCACACACTTTCGTCTAATGGTTAAAGAACATATTGTTTCTGTGGTTGGCGATTTTCTGCCTCACGAAACGATGCTTGTTCAATATTCTATTAACAACTTTAAAGGTGGCAATTATGATGTCATTGTATTTTATATATGATATATATTGTATTTATGTTTACTATATGCATCTTTATTTTATATTTTAACCATACCTTTATTCTTTTCATGATGTGTAAATGCGATAATATCATATGAGGAAGTGCGGACTACCGCCCCCTCAAGTGATGTGACTCGTACATGCAATACATGGAATGTATAAATAATGAAATTAATGAACATATGTGACCTATATAACATATATATTATACTGTAATTATAATATATATATATATATATCATTTATTATTAATTCCATTAATATGAAAAAGAAAAAAATGAAAGTAGCGTTCATGCGTACGTACGGCCTACCGTCTCCATGAACAGTGCTTTTTGTTTTTTATCTCCAAATGATATGGAATAGTATAAAATGAATATTTACTGGATATATATGATATATATCATATATACATCATGATTATAACTCTGGATAGAATGGATACATGAACAACTTGTAATTATAAAGAGCATATTTTGACTCAAGTACCAATGGTCGTTTAAACGACCGTTATTAACTAAAATAATTACATAGTGTTAATGACATGGTAATAAGTGATATAAAAGAAATAATGAACTTGAAAAAGGTTCTTAAGGAAGTATAAATTAACTCAAGTTTATTATTCAGGAGATTAAAGAACGATCGAGTCAAGTCGGACCCGAGGTAAGGGATCCTACTCCTCTCTTTCTTTTTATGTACACTCTTTTATGTCATTCCTTTTAAGCTCATCTTTCTTATGATTGGGATGTTCTTTTATATTACTCCTACTATAATTATTATGTTAATATAATGAGAGACCCTATTTCCTTTCATCAATCCACTTTGGATGTTTTGAGTGGCGCCGTTAGGCTGCCGAATTTTCATAAGAGATCTAACCTCTCTCTCTCTTTTTAAGTACTCTCTTTTATGTCATTTCTTTTAAGCTCATATTTATTATGTTTGGGGATGTTATTTTATATTCCTCATACTGTAATTTTTATGGTCATATTATGAGAGACCCTATTTGATCTCATAAATCCATTTTTGGAAGTTTTAAGTGGCGTCGTTAGGCTGCCGAGTTTTCGAAAGGGATTTTTCATCTCACTTTTATTCCCGTGAGATTTATGCTACATTTGACACAATTTCCTTTGAGTGGTGTATTTAATGACCATTATTATACACTTTTTGTAGTATAATTTCATTTATGGGTATTCACATCTTCATTGTATGGCCATTCTTCCATGGGGTGTACGTTTCGAAAGTTACCCAACTCGGTAAGGGGACCTTTCACCCTCCTCTTTTTAAAATACTTCTTTTATTATGTCTTTTAATTCACATACTATTATGTTGGGATATGTTATTTTATATCCTTATTGATTTAAATTTTATTTCCAAGTGATGAGATTCCCTTTTTATCTCTAATCAACTCATTTTCTGAATTTTGAAGTGATGTCGTTAGGCTGTCGAATTTTACCAAGGGAACTTTTTAACCCAATTTCGATTTCTTTGGGTTAAACATTTAGTTATTGAATATGTCATATTTTAAATATGCGTGAATGACCTTTTATTATTTTACACTTAATATCCACTTATATTGGGTGTATTTATATTTTTCACACATAATTTTGAGATTGAATTATCCTTAATTTAAGGATACCTTCTTTATAAGGGAATTCATCACATTTGACATTTCTATTGAGACTTCATTGTTGTTATGCACCAGTTCACTCTTATATGGTGTATATACTTTCCTTTGGAATATTATATCATGAATACATTTATTCTCATGATATTATAAAGTTCTGACTAAATGTTATTCCTCAATTATTGTATTCAAGTGTCTCTAATTTTGGTAGAACCCCTTTAACCAAAATATCGCTTTAAATGTTTTAAATGGTTTTGAAAATGGTTTCTTTTTTAATGGATTCATTATTTCAATATACTAAAATGTTATATTGTGATTGAAATGTGGAAATGTTATGTTTCCTTTATGCATGTTTTATGTGATACGTTTATGTTATGGTTCTTGGGCATTGTTATGTAAACGGGTGGTTTCGTGATAAACTAAGGGCGGGTGAGCCTGATATAGCTCTCCAATGCATTGGGTAACTCGAAGGAGTGAAACGTTAAGGTTTCTCCGAAGAGATTTAGGGAATATACTGTGGTGGGTATTCCAAACGTAACCAAGAGGGTTACTCCCTACGTAAGAATGTTATGAATGCCTCAAGTTACCTTTTATGTCTTATGATTTCTATGATTTATTCATGATTTGATGAGGTATGTTAAAGTGCCTATGTTTTATGGGTAAATTATGATTTCATTCTTATGTATATATGAACTCATGTTTCCTTTCAATATTTTTTTATAACCCTTACTGAGCTTTTTATGCTCATCCCAAGTTTTTTTGAAATGTTTTTCATAGGTCAAGGGAAAGGTACATGATTTGATGATAGTGTCAAGGAAGTGTCAAGAAAGAATCCATGCTTTATTTTTTTTAAATATGTTTTCTTTAATGGGAAAAAAATGAATACTATCTTTTATGTAACCACTTTGTTTAAATGTGGAATGTAATGCAAGTTTTATGATCTAATTCTCTAAAACTCTAAACCTGAAAAGATCCTCAATGTGTAATCTTGTAATAACTCAAGATTAAGTAAGGTTTAAGGCTGGGGCCTTATAGTCTATATAGGGTGTTACATGACATGCACCTACTATGTCTAATTTGACTCATAAGTTATAGTAGAATCATCCTCTTATATTTTCAAGGGATGTTATTAATTAGGTCATTGGGTATTATCTCTAGTCCATTCTTACTATACTCGAGAATCTGGAGAATACTATATATTGGAGCGTCATTCTCATCACCAACATACTCCCTGATTCTACCAAGAACTAGTCAGATTTGATTACTCAGGTTGGTCGCCATCAGGGCATGGTCTGGGTGGCCTTCCAGACTTTCTTCTATGATTACTTTTTTCCCTCATATGATGAGAGGTGACCCATAAAAATATTTTATGCTCTTTGAATTTAGGTGATATGTGTGTCAAGGACTAGGAAATGTGTTTTATGAAGTTACATAACTTTTCATCACTTCTAGCTGATGATGAACTATCGTGAGAAAAAAAAATTGAGAATGGTCCCAAGTATGACATCTACCCATAGGTGTATGTATTTTTAAAATCTACCTTTTATAATATTTTTAATCAAGTTATTATCACTAATACCAAACTAATGAAACTTTATAGTACTGAGAACAAAGGCTCATTACTGAGATTGGGAAATAGTTCCCACAATAGTATGAATCTTAGCCATGAGGTTTCTTTTCAGAGTAGTGGTAGCCAATGTATCTGCACTAGCAGCTCTGTTATATGCACCAGTGTGTGAGATAATGGCATCAGAAGCATTGGTGTGATAGAGACCCTCTTGAGTTCTGTGGTTTTATCTATATTTTTAATCTTTAGAGATTCTTCTTAACCTTTCCATCTCCTTATAGTGGAAGAAGATATGAACTGTATCCATATTTAGGTATAGGATCAATTATGTTGCGTCAGACTGGAATTTCAAGTAGTTCCCATAGAATAGGATGAAGAAGAGGTCATGGTCAAGGTTGCTATAATTTTGATTATTAGAAATATCATATCAAACCTACTCAAGGTTTAAAAATAATGGAACATTACCAGGGGACATGCTACATGAATTATTTACAATAAATACTCTATGATTAGAGAGTAGGATCATTTAAAGTACTAGGTTACTTTTCTATTAGCCTCTACTATGGTATCTTATTTATTTGATATAGGATCATCTCAATCCATTATCTATCTTTAAACCATTTAATGTTAAGTTTGTATATTTTTTACTACTATGGTGTGATGAAACTTGATACATCATTGGGTGTGTAGTCAGAGTATATCATCCAATTCAAGAACTACCCCTTGTGACAGGAAGTTATCATTTCTTATGTGACTTCACCATCCTCAAGATGACTGTATTTGATTTCATTCTCAGGATAAACTAGTTTCTTTCCTATCATTAATATTTGGACTTCTATCACTATAGTGTATCTTTTACATCACTATAGAGTAGTAGTAATATTTACAAGGGTGAGTGGGATGTCTAGGTCAATGGAGCTAGACTAGAGAATCATGGTCTAGGTTGAGTGACTATCAATATTTCTTGTATTTTAATTGAGGATTAGGGAATAGATATACTATATTTTCCTCCCATGGTATATTATTTTAGATATTTATTTCCCAATATTTTTTCTAGATACCCTCCTGAGATAGAACTAGCCTTTATGATTGATATTGTTCTAGGTGCAGCTCCACTATCTATTCCTCCATATAGTATGGAACCTACTAATTCCTAGGAATTAAAGAGATAGTTAGAGGATTTATAATATAAGGGTTTTATCCAAACTATAACTTCAACTTGGGGTTCACTCATTCTTTTCACCAAGATGGCAGATCAGAACCTTAGGCTATGCATGGATTACCAACAGTTGAACTAGCTTACTATTAAGAACTGATATTAATTTCTTTGAATTTATGATCTATTCAACTAGCTCTTAAGAGTAGTATTGTTATAAAATATTGACATGATATAGAGCTATCATCGGGCATGACTCGGGCCTTTAGATATCCCATGTATAGATTTTGGAAGTTGGTAGAGTTTATATGAGTATATGGTTATTTAATGTGATCATACCAACATGCTCACCAGTTTCATGGATTTGATGAAAAGGGGTTTCATAAACTATATGTATTCCATTTTAGTGGTTTTGTGGAAAATACATTGTTGTATTCTCATACATGGAATGACCATGGAAAAAATTGAATTTTTTTCAATATAATGAAAGAGAATCAATTATATGTTAAGCTCTCTAATTGAAACTTATGGATTGATAGGTCTAAATTCTTAGGTCATATTATTAGTTGACTAAGAGAAGGAGAGTGGTCTGACTTCCTAGTAGATTCCCAAGAACATGTTTGACATATGTAATTTTATATTAATGGCTGGATATTATATGAATATCATATGACTTCCTTCACATCTTATTAGTATTACTTATAATGGTATGATGTTATTATGGTTTGAAGCGTGTCTAAATGAACTTCATGAGATAAAAGGAAGGCTAACTTCAACATCAATTATAATTCTACTATAGCTTGGAAGAGGCTCTATAGTATTATGTGATTCATTGAGCATTTGTATGGGTGTATTATTAATTTAAGAGGATAGAGTTAGTGCAGATCGGTCTCTCCATTTAAGAAACCACACGAATAATTAACTGACACAAGATCTTGATCTAGTAGTAGTTTTCCATTCCATATGCTACTAGAGGCACTATCTGATTGGTGAGCACTTTGTGGTGTATACAGACAAGGATACCCTCAAATATATCTTTATACAGGGTGAATTGAATCTCTAACAGTGAATATGGTTCAAATATATTTAGTATTTTTACATTGTGATTTCATTTATGCTTAGAAAGGGTAATAGAGTTGTTAATGCACTAAGATGAAAAACTTATGCATAAGACATTCATGAATAAGTAACAATTGGAAATTGATGTCCATATTTTATAGGATACATATAGAATTTCAAGAGAGTCAGAATCATCCTTTTTTTACAGTCTTATCAATCTCCTCATAACTCCTTATTAGGGTAAAGAGAATGATGTTTTTAGACCTAAAGGGGTTGTCCATATGAGGGAATATTTCTGCTGAGGACCCACCACCATATTGATATATTTATTGAGTTGACATATAATGTATACATCATTGTATTTGGTTTCTTACAAATATGATCAAGAAACTGACTGATGTAATAGAATTATTTTTTATAATGGGTATATCACCTTCGAATCTCTAATATGTATCATGATGTTTGCCACTAGTATTGTTGTACTAGGATGAAACATTAGGTAGAAAGTTTTATCACTAGGTTTTCCATCTGTTAGAAGGTAAAGGCAGAGCACCAGTGACCTGCTATATTGTTATAATGGTTACCAGTTTTGGAAGGGAAATCATAAGACTTTGTGATGGATTTTTTTTCTTGGCTTAATATGGTCACCTAGGGGTAGATACACAGTTGTTTTAGTCATGTATCAACTAAAACAGGTAGGCCACTTCCTTCATATCTATGAGACATTCTCAATTGATGATATGGAAAGATTGTATGCATGTGTGATCATATGGATACACGAGATCCATCTTACTATCATGTAAGATAGGGATTTTCATTTCACATTAAGGTTATGGAAGGGGTTACATAGAGATTTGGGAACACAGGTTCCTCTATTCATAGTATTTCACCATTAGCTTGATGTACAGTCATAACAGACCATAAAATTGTTTGAGAACTTTATCCAAGAATGTGTACTTGATTATGAAGGTTCTTGGGAGAAGCATGTCTCTCTCATCAAGTTTGCATACAATAAAATTTTTCAGCTAATGATTCTAATGGTTCTATATGAGGACTTATATGGTAGGTCATTCCATTAACCCCTGTTCTAGTTTGTGATAGTAGAGGTAATAATACTTGGTCCTCATCTCATATAGGAAAATTTTTAGTAGGTTCTATTGATCAGAAAGCATATTTTTATTTTTCAGTCTTGACAGAAATCTTATTTCGATCTCTATTTTCAACCTATGCAATTCATGGTCATGGATCATGTTTTCTTAGGGGAATCATCTAGACGTATGAATACAAGGATAAAGATGTAAGGAAAGATATTGCCTTCTTTTTTCATGAGTTTTGAGATCTTGGATAGAGTCAGGCCAGCAGCCTCTCATATGTTATTACCTCATAAGTATGATTCCATGCATGACATCTTCTATATTTCGTATCATCATCATTATCATGCCAACCTGTCTCATATTTATTATCCTGCGGAGGATGACTTAGATTTGGATTCATCATTTAAAGAGTTTCCTAAATTAATCATTTAATAAAGTGAGTAGGATATCTAAGTTTTTTCATTCCATTTAGTATGGGTGTTATGGTAGAATGATCATATATAAGATGAGGCATTAGAGTAGGATGCCAATGTATGTGGTCAGTCACCGGATTTGTTCTCAGATAGAATTCTACCACCATTGTAATAGAAACTCTGGGATGATTTTCTTTAAGTTTTGAATACTGTAAGAACAAATTTTTTCTATGAGGTATGTACCCCTTAATTTTTAGTGAGATTCTATGATTTGGACCTTATTTTGATTCCTAGTGATTCTATGGAGGAACCGAGGGCATCTGATGATTTTTTGGATCCCAAAACCCTAGCTAGTGGAATAAAAAATATAGTTTCATGGTTAGTATAAAATGTGTCACACTACCCACAAAATTTCTCCAAGTCATGTGGGAACCTATACTGAGAAAAATAGGGTGAACACTTTTCACTAATTGTGCACCCAGGGTAGCATGCACGTGCAAGTGCTCTTCAGTTTTTAGCAAAGTAAAAATGTAGAGATTATGCATGGTGAACTGTTTGGCATCCCCTATGTGGAATGTGGTTAAAGAATAGTTGTAAGATGGTCTTTATAGTTGTGAAATCCAACCATGTGACCCCTAATGTTTTGGTAAATTATCATAATTACTTTAAATAATTATATATTTAAACTTGCTCATTATTTCATCATTACTGCCAATAGGGAATCTCTTTTTCTCTAGTTGGAAACTCCATGAAAATACTTATCTAGGTTATTGAGTTAATTTACTATTTGAACTCAGAATCGAGTTCTAATTATCTTATGGATTCCTATCAGTTAGTGATTTAGTGTGTAGGCTCATTTGGTTTTTTTTATTTGCCTAGAAAATTCTATTTTGATGTTGTATCATATTCCCCATTTTTAGGGTATTGTTATGTTCTTGAGTTTTCTTCTGATCTATTCCAAACTAATGGATGATACTAGATTAGGAAAGTTATGTAAACATAATTTAGGAGTTCTATGCCTTTTCCAAAAAGGACTTTTTGTTTATAAATTGACTTTATTGTGTGCATGTTAGTTTCACTGATCATTACCTAAAAAAATAAACATTCCTTTATTATAATCATTTATTTCTATTTTTGATACATTTTAGTACATTATTTTCATGATCTTGGAAGTTGATACATCAAACACATTCTCCCAAATAGGGTGTGTACTATGTTATAAAGTTTTGATTATTATCATGACTATTTGAGACAAAGTTCGGGTGTGTTGACTTAACCCTTATAATTTAAGTCTTTTTGACTAAAATGAATAATAAATTGATAATAGTTATTGTAGGGATTTTTTAATATTATAATCAATTGAACCTTAAAAGGTAAGTGTTTAAATTTAATTAATAAATATTAAAATGATTAAATGGAAATTATATTTATATATATCACTTGTCCTAGTTAAAATATAATTGAATTGATTTGGTGGAACATCATTTATCCCTCGTCATGTATAATAAAATGTATGGAATTAATGAATTAAATTTTCAGAAACTAGAGTGATAAATAGTTCCATGTCCTTTATATAACATTTCACATTAATGAAAGGTAATGGAATGAACCAAAAGACTTATTTAACTAAATGAGTACTAAATATCCTAAATTGAATAATGATATATGTCTAATGTTCTTATTTCATATGGAAATTTCTATCTTTATAAGAATGGTCATAATTGATCCCTCCAGGAATTCCTAATGCAATTACTTAATTACTCATAAGATTCTAGACATATTTTAGGAACTGGTTACCCAGAGGGATACACACCTTAAAACATGGTCCTTATCTACTAGCAGATGCTCGGCATGAGTCCATATAATCCCTCCAATATCTTTATAGATATTATAATTACTTGGGTACACTCCCTATATTCATCTTGATATATTTAAAAACAAATTTACATGTATTAACCCAATATATCCCAGTCATTCTTAGACTGGGATTACCATTGATGGGATCTATGGACTCATTTGGAATCATTTATAGTGGAATGTCTTACACATTCCCCCTTGAATTAAACTTGTAACCTTTTATAGAAAGAATGCATGTGATACTTCTATGAGTTGGTCAACCACTGAGGTCAATGATGCCTTGGTTACACCTGGGATCAACTTTTATCATTATTATGAACTATTTCAGTATTGGTGACTCCTTCAAATAATTTGATAATATAAAATAAATCATATTTAATTAAATAATAGATGATCAAACACCAATTGAGGCTAAAGAAGGTATATGTTATTATTCTAGTATTTCATTACCTTGATATTCCTAAAAATTGTACATTTTATATTCACATACTAGATTGTATAGACTCCATTGGTTGTTCTTGAGTGAGATTTATCACACACCCTATCTAGGCTACTGTTAGTACGTGAGAATATTATATGATAGGATGTGTAGATAAGGGGAAGTGTCTCTCTTTGGAAACCTGTTATTCTTACTTTAGGATGAGAGGTTGGTAGCAGAGGATTGAGCTTCAGATCGAGATTATTAGATTGGTTTTTCCCTTTTTTATTATTTATCACACCATGAATTTTATTTATTTATTTCTTCTATGTATTCATTATTTACATTTTATATAGATTTGAAATTAAATCATAATCATTTTGTATATGATATAGTTTAAATTATGAGTTGATTATTATTGATGGATGATTATAATTATTTATTATAACATTTATATTATATTGTTTCATTGTTTATTAATCTATTATAATATCTTATATGCTCCACTCTGACATGAGGCTTAGTTTCCACACATACTCACCCTAGGTCATCACTACTAGTTGGAAGCCTATAGTGTATGGGGAGTCATTTTTGTGGTCATGTGGCCAACTATGATCATAGAACCTTTGAGTTGCACCCATTTTAATATGTCACAAAGTGTTATAATGGATGTTTATTTTATTTTTCCATATTGTTTTGGAATATAGAAAAAATATGAGGAACATTTTGGATCTTTTTTATAGTCCATTCATGGGAGTAACTAAACCATGTTCAGAGTAAATATCAGGTTTCCTAGGAATGGGATATTTTTGTTCTATTTTTCTCTAATCATAGATGGTATACTTTATCCATTGGATGATGAACATGAATTGTGTAACAGTCTTGTATCTCTTGTGTTTCTTATGATTTTTGAGTGATTCATGGTTTTTATATATATATTTATGTGCTACTAACATCTTATAAAGGGAATGAATGTCTTTTAAAATATGTGTAACAACCTAAATAGTGTTTTCATATATAGGTTGATGGTGATGCCTCAAATAGATATTTTTTACCCTTAAATTCTATCAAACCTCTGTTACATTAGCTATTTTTTGGCTATGCTCATGTGATTTCCTATTTTAATTATAAGGTGTATTGCCCCTTTTTAATTATAAAGTGTAATTAAATGGGTTAGGCCCCTATATTATTTTAATCATTACATTTTGAAAATGGGTTTTAGATATCTAGTTAAAATTAAATGGGAGTATATTTTATTTATAAAGTGTGTGGGTCTTTATTAATAAGGAATGAAGACCCATTTGATCAAACCTTTTTATATTTATATAAGCACATTCAATATTAAAAATGTAAGTTCTGACTAATAAATGACAAGGTTCTCATTAAATTGATAGGACATCTGTAATTTAAATAGTTTATTCTCTTTGAATTAGAATTGGCCCTTCTATAAACTAGAACCCCTATAGGTTAATCTTGAGCACTTACCAAAACACTGGCCTATTAAGTATTTAATTGGGATGGTATGCTAGGTAGTGATCACTATTCTTATGTTTTTCTTCTACTAGTGTATCTGTCTACATTAAAATATTATTTTGAGGTATGTGCTTGGAATTTGAAGTTCTATGTCACCAAAAAGTCCTTGAGTCATGCGTTAAGAGGTTTGTGAAGATCATTCTGCCAAGATGGTGGGACCTGAACAACCAATCTGAATAATAAGAATAAAATAAATGAAATTAGCAGCTATTTTAAAACAAGGTACTAATTCTCATGTTTTAGATATTTTTCTACATCAAATTCAGTCTATTGATCTTTCTCCACAAACTACACCTACTATGTAAAATATGACTCATGAGTTCCAATATTAGCATACTCCCATATTTCGAGGGAATGGTAGTTGTTGGATAATGAGTCATTACTATAGGTCATTCTTACTATCTTCAAGCATTTGGAGACATCTCTTGAGAGTATTTCCTTGATCACCACCTATATTCAATGAGATTCCTCCAATTGCTAGTGGGATGTGATTACTCAATCTGGTTGACATAAAGGCATAGTTTGAGTGGACTTCTATACAACCTTATATGATTCATTTTTCACTTGGACCCTAGGATATGAATGACCTACAGTATTCAAGAACCTAGAGTATCGTTCTATGTTCTTAATGGACTATTAAGTGTGTTTTACAGAGTTTAATAGATTTTAACCACTTTTATATGGTGATGAACTATTGTGAGAAAGACATTTTAAGGATATTCCCAAGTATTCCATATGAACATGGGTGAATTTTTATCACCAATCTACCTTTTCTAAGATCATTGATCATGATATTATCAGTGAGTGCAACCAGAGAAAAGCTGATAGTAAAGGTCTCAAAGGCTTAGTTCTAAGATAGAGTATTAGTCCGTCTGATAGAATGAATTATAACCTTGATGTTTTCCTCCAGAGAAGTGGTGTCCATAGTATCTTCACTGGAAGCTCTATTAAATTCCACCAGTTCAGGTGGAAGGGGAATCTAAAGCCTAACTATGATAGAGAAACACTTTATATCCATGATTTCAGCTATATAAAACATATTCATAGTTTATTCTGGACATTTAAACCTACTTATAGTAGAAGAGGTTTTACACAAGATCCACTTTTAGGGGCATGATCAGTTATTCCATGTCAAGAAGGAAGATGGAGTAGAATTGGCCTAACATGTTGAGGAGGAGGCATGGCCTATATATCCATACTTATAATTATCAATGAAAACATAAAGGACCTTCTTAGGGTAGTCCAATTACGGCACATGGTTGTGGGTTAAGCCAGTTTTATGATTTACAGCTGATACCCAAGGATCATAGTGTTGGACCATCTATGGTATGAGGTATTATTCTAGTGGCCTATGTTATCATACCTTATTTATTAGATAGTGTTTATTATCAATCCATTATCTATAAGACCCCATCCTTAAACATTACTTAATCTTGAGTTATTACAAGAATACACATTGAGTATATTTTCAGGTTTAGAGTTTTAGTGAATTAGATCATAAATCATGCATTTCATTCCACATTTAAACAAGGTGGTTACATAAAAGACAGTATTCATTTTCTACCATCAAGGAAACATATTTAAAATAAAACATGGATTCTTTCTTGACACTTCCTCGATGCTATCATCACATCATGTACCTTTCCCTTGACTTATGAAAAACATTTCAAAAACTTGGGATGAGCATAAAAAGCTCAGTAAGGGATATAAAAATACAGAAAGAAAACATTAGTCCATGTATACCTAAGAATCAATGAAATCATACTTTACTCATAAAACATAAGAACTTTAACATACCTCAAGAAATCATAAGTTTTATGAATAACTCATAGAAATAATAAGACATAAAGGTAACTTGAGGCATTCATAACATTCTTACGTAGGGAGTAACCCTCATGGTTACGTTTGGAATACCCATTACAGTATATTCCCTAAATCTCTTCGGAGAAACCTTAGAATTTAAATCCTTCACGTTACCCAAGGCATTTGAGAGCTATATCAGGCTCACTCACCCTTAGTCTAACATGGAACCAACCATCTTCATAAACAATTCCCAAGAACCGTAACATAATCGTACAACATAAAACATGCATAAATGAAACATAACATTTCCACATTTCAATCACAATATATCAAAAACACATTGATATAATCAAAACATTATCAAAACCATTTTCAATACCAAAAAAAAGAAAAGCAAAAAATGTTATTTATTTTTCATTTAAAAAAAAGTTACGGCTTGTAGAGGAAGTCGAAACTCAAATAATGGTCACGGCGTCAGAGAAGTCGTTGTCACCGCATACATAAGACAAAAACATTCCCTTTTTTCATTTAGTAAAAAGCTTCATATAAAAATATTCCTTTTGAATAAAAGTAAAAATCAAAGGGTTTTATACACCGTATAAAAGAATGTTGTGTATAAAACAAAATATGCCTCAATGAAAGGAGATTGAGACGAAGTCCCTTACCTTGTGTCCGACTTGACTCGATCATTCTTTAATCTCATGAATAATAAACTAGAGTTAATTTATACTTTCTTAAGAACATTTTTAATGTTCATTATTCCTTTTATATCACTTATTACCATGTTATTAACATTATGTAATTATTTAAGTTAATAACGGTCGTTTTGTCGATCTTTGGTACTTGAGTCAAAAATAAACTTCTTATAATTACAAGTTTTTCATGTGATAAAATATCCATTATATCCAGAATTATATTCATGATTTATATATCATATATATCACATATATCCATTATATACATGCATTTATAATATTACATAACATTTAGAGGTAAGAAATGAAATGCACCGTTCGTGGAGATGGTAAGCCGTACGTACGCATGAACGCTACTTTCATTTCTATTTCGTATTTAATAGAATGAAATAACAATGATATAATGTTATATTATAATTCCAGTATAATATCATATATAATATCATAAACTCCATCCTTTATATGTCCCACATATGGCATTAACGATTCAAATCACTTTGAGGGGTGGTAGTCCGCACTTCCTAAAATGAAATTATCGCGTTTACCCACAATGGAAACCATAAAGGTATGCCATAATTGAAAAATAAAGAATCATAAGGAAAACATAAACATAATATATATCATATATAAATAGAGTGATATCTTAATGGACACCATGAAATGTGTTAAAAGAAGATTGAACAATCATCGTTTCGTGAGGCAGTAATTCACCACTCACAGAAACAGTATGTTCTTTAACCATTAGACAGAGGTGTGTGTAAGTGTAAATAAAATACTTATCATAAAAACATACTAGTATATTAAATATTCTGGTGCTGTTACAAAGTAGAGGAATAAAAAGAGTTTATGGGGTTGGAGAAGAAAAATAAAACAAAATAACATAAGAGAAGACATTTCCTTTAAATCGGGTAACTCCCATTGGTTTGAATTAAAAGGGTTTCTTAAAGAGATTTCTGCATAAGTTAATGCTTATAGGATGAAGATAGGTATGTGGAGAGATAAAATTGGAAGATTTTGGCCGATCCAATGGCTTGAGAGGTGTGGGTAAGTGGGTAGAGGTGGTGGCCTTTTATAAGAGGGAGGAGGGGCACTCTTGGAATGTCTTGAAATGTTACTTTATTATAAAATGCTTTTCAGATTTTAAAGGACCCACAATGATATATTTATATGATAAGGTGATAAGGGTTCGAAATCCACCCATCCAATAGGTTTTTGACAAATGTATGACTTATATTTTACATTATCTTTTCATTTTATTTAAATCGTTCATTAATGAGGTAATCACTACATCATCATGGTGTCATAAATAAATTTATTTATTTAATTTATAAAAATTATAAAACAAATACCATAATTTATTAAATATTTTTAGCTTTCCAATGATTATTTATAGTCTAATATATCATTTATGTAGACAAAATTAAAATTGTTTTACTTAGGTGTTCATACTTTTGTTATATTTTCCTTTCTTTAAAAAATAAAATGATAAAATGTCACTATCACACAAAAGTGGTTCCATGGGGTCCCTAAGTTGGAAAAAGGCATCCCATGGTCGGACATGACAGAACTAGTATAATTATGACACATTTTGGGGTCATTTTATATTATTATTATATTATTTTATTACCCTTAACTACCCGATTACTAATTAATCATGATAATTAAATATAATTATCATCATTACTATTCATAATGTCCAAAAAAAAGAGTATTAATTACATAATTTGGACCTTATGATTCTAAATATGTAATCCATTTCACCAAATTCCAAACACATAAATTGAAGTAATTAATTTAAAAATAATTCCCGTTGTCAAAACAAATAGCGGGTTTTTAGAAACAATTACTATCAAAAGTTTGACACTTTTTTATGCCCAATTCCAAAGTAAAATTAATTACAATGACCAAAATTGTATTAAATGGTATAATAATATTCTAATTAAACTTTAAAACCAATTAAAAAGATAACCTAACCATATAATTAAATTAGATGAAAAAGCAGTTTCGAAGTAAAATGCAGTATTTTTCACTATTCATAAAAAAATGAACATTGTCAGAAAAATACCAAAAAATTATCCAAAGTAAATTTAAATGTCCCAAAACTAAATAATAAGTTTATTTTGACAAATAGAGCTTATAAAATTGTTAAAATATAGATTTAAAAATGGTTCGCCATCAAAAGGCGGTAAAAAAATCTTTTAAAAAATATTATAGTATTCTATGCTTAAGATTGGATTTATTATCATTTTAAGCCTCTAAAACACTATATAATTCATAAATAGACATAGATATGAATATATATTATTCTTTACTTATTTAGGATGTTACATCCTTCTCCCCTTTAGAAAATTGTGTCCTCGCAATTTATTTACTTATCGAATAAGTGGGGGTATTTATCCTTCATTGCATTTTCAGATTCTCATGTTGCCTCTTCAATCATGTGGTTTTCCCACAAAACCTTTACCTGTTGAATCACCTTATTTTTCTGTACTTGCTCCCTATGGTCAAGAATCTGGACTGGTTGTTCCTCGTATGATAGATTTTCTTCCATCTGAACTACCTCTGGACTCAAAACATGAGATTGATCTGGCATTTACTTCCTTAACATTGAAACATGAAAAACAATATGTACCTAAGATAAACTCAGAGGTAGAGCCAATCAGTATGAAACTGATCCAACTCTCTCCAGAATTTAATATGGTCCAATGAAACTTGGACTCAGCTTTCCTTTCTTACCAAATCGCATCACACTTTTCCATGGTGAAACTTTGAGGAAGACATGATCACCTACCTCAAAAGAGTGATCCTTCCTCCTATTGTCTGTATAACTTTTCTGCCTGCTCTGAACAGTTCTCATGTGTTTATGTATCATCTGAACTTTTTCTGCCAACTCTTCTAACAATTCTGGTCCCATCAACTTACTTTCACCTACTTCATCCCAAAAAGATGGAGTTTGACACTGCTTCCCATATAATTCCTCAAATGGTGCCATCTTTATAATGGAATGAAAACTGTTATTATAAGAAAACTCAACCAAAGAAATATGTTGGTACCAACTTCCCTGATAATCCAACGAACAAGCACGTAGCATATCCTCAAATTTCTGAATTTTTCGTTCTGACTGCACATATGATTGAGGATGAAAATCTATTCTAAAATTTAATTCATTACCCAATGACTTATGAAGGCCTTTCCAAAAGCTAGAAGTAAACCTGGGATCACGATAAAATACAATGGAGAGGGGATCTCCATGTAACCTAACTATCTCTTTAAGATACAAACGAGAAAGTTGATCTAGGGAGAAAGTATCTCGTATAGCAAGGAAATGAGACGATTTAGTCAAGCGATCAACAATAACCCAGATTGTATTATTACCTCGAGGTGTCTTCGGCAATCCCACAACGAAGTCCATGGATATATTCTCCCATTTCCACTCTGGCACTGGTTATAACATGCCAAGTAAATAAAGAATATTACATTTTCATATTTATTAATATTTTTGAATAAAATATTAATTTTACTTTAAATGGGTTTCTATGTTCGATAGCGTACCCGATACGCAACAATGAGTTTCCTTTAAATCTTACGTTGCACACTATTAATATAATAATATTATTTTAAATGGTAGTTAGCACGTAGCTTTTTTATAGGTGGGAATGGATATAAATAACTAAAATATGATTATATATGTTTGTTAAATGTTTTTACATTTATCCAATAAAAGATAAAGTCTTAAAATAAGAAAAAGAATTCAATTTTAGGCATAGATACTCTAATATTCACTAAAAGGTCGACTTATCGCCTTTTGATGGAGAACCCTCTTTAAATATAGTTTTGTCACTCTTATACATTCTATTGGACCAAATAAAATTTTTCTTTAGAATCGGGACATCAAAATTTACTTTGTGTAAAGTTTTTGTTTATTTCCGATAAAGTTTATTTTTTAATGAATAGTGAAAAATGTTGTATTTTTATTCAAAACCTCTTTTTAATATAATTTATTTATATTATTGGATTATATTTTGAATTGGTTTTAATGTACAATTATAATATATTTTTACCATTTAATCCAATAGTGTTCATTGGAATTAATTTCAATTTAAAATTGGACTTAAACTAGTGTCAATCTTTTGATATATATTGTTTCATAAAAACAAGCTATTTGTTCTGACAATGGGAATTAATTATTAAATTAATTAATGAAACTTATATGTTTTTAATTATGTAAAATAGTCATCATTTTTGAATTCAGAATATCAAATATATCTTAGGGTGAATTTTTGGTATTTTTCCGAAAAACATCAATTTTTGATGAATAGTGAAACCACTAAGTGGTAGTTAAAAAACTGATTTTTCATTAAAATGAAATTTTACCACCTCTGTGATTTGAATTTCAAAAATTATTACATAAATTGTTGTTATTAGGATGTAAAATTTTGTTCAATGGGATGAAAATATTTTTTGGTGAATAGTACATTTTAAGTTTTATTAATCGCGATTAAAGGTAATTAGTGTAATTTAAGGTAAAGATAATGTTATAATAATATGAAATGACCTTGACACATGTACTACCCTTATTGGATGAGTCATGGCCAAACAATACAATCCATGGGTCAACTTGGGGACCCCATGGAGCCACTTTGGTAGGAAAATGACATTTATAACTTTTTATTTAAAGTTAAAATAAAAATGTCACAAACATGTATTATTTTACTAAAACAATTTTTACATGGGGTTATACAAGTCATATTTTTTACTATAAATATTAATTATAAATCTAAATAGATTTCCTACATCATGATATTTGTTTTATAATTTTTAGACGTTAAATAAATAAATTTATTTATGACATCATGACAATGCAGTGATTACATCAGTAATGAATGATTTAAATAAAATGAGAAGATAAGGAAAAATATAAGACTTACACTTGTCAAAAACCTATTGGATGGGTGGATTTATAACCCTTATCACATTAACCTATAAATTTATAATTTTGGGACCTTTAATATTCGAAAATCATTTTATAATAAAGTAACTTTTCAAGACACTCCAAGAGTGCCCCTCCTCCCTCTTATAAAAGGCCCCAACCTCTACCTCCTTACCCATACCTCTGAAGCCTTTGTCTCGTCCAAACTCTGCTCATTTTATCTCTCCACATCCCTATATTCATCCTAAAAGCCTTACCTTAGGCATAAATCTCTTCAAGAAACCCTTTTGGTTCAAACCAAGAGGAGTTACCTGATTTAAAGGTAATGTATTCACTTGTGTTCTTTTGTTTTATTTTGCTTCTCCAAGCCCCTAAACTAATTTTATTCCTTTATTTTATAAAAACACCAGTATCTTAAATATACTAGGATGTTTTTATGAAAAATATTTTATCTACACTTACATACACCTTCGTCTAATGGTTAAATAACATATTGTTTCTGTTGATGGCGAATTACTGCCTCACAAAACGATGATTGTTCAATCTTCTCTTAACACATTTCATGGTGTCCATTATGATGTCAATATATTTTATATATGATATATATGGTATTTATGTTTTATATATGCTTCTATATTTTACATTTAAAACCTACCTTTATGCTTTTCATGTTGTGCAAATGCGATAATTTCATACGAGGAAGTGTGGACTACCACCCCCTCATGTGATGTGACTCGTTCATGAAATACATGGAATGTATAAAGAATGAAATTAATGAACATATGTGACCTATAGAACATATATATTATACTGTAATTATAAAATATATGTATATCACTCATTTATTTTTAATTCCATTAATATGACAAAGAAATGAAAGTAGCGTTCATGTGTACGTACGGCCTACCGTCTCCATGAACAGTGCATTTCATTTATTTTTATCTCCAAATGTTATGGAATAGTATAAAATGAATATGTAATTGATATATGTGATATTTAAATCATTAATACTATTCTGGAGATTATTTTCTTATAACTACATGGACAATCATTTTCAAACAAGATCATTTTTGACTCATGTACCAAACATCGACAAAAACGTCTAATATGAACTCGCATTATTAACCAATTATTAAAAAATTATAATATGTGATATGAACTGAATAATAATCTTTAAATGATGTCCTTAAGAAATTATAAATTTACCAAAGTTTATTATTCAAGAATATAAAGAAACGAACAAGACAATTCGGACTTGAGGTAAGGGATCATACCTCTCTCGTTCTTTTTAAGTACTCTCTTTTATGTCATTTATTTTAATATCATCATTATTATGTTTGGGGATGTTATTTTATATTAATAATACTGAAATTTTTATTTTCATATTATGAGAGACCTTATTTTATCTCATAAATCCATTTTTTTAAGTCTTAAGTTGCGCCGTTAGGCTGCTGAGTTTTCGTAAGGGATTTTTCATCTCACTTTTATTTCCGTGAGATTTATGCTACATTTTCCACCATTTCCATTGAGTGGTGTATATACTGAAAATTATTATACTCTTTGTGTAATATAATTTCATTTATGGGTATTTACATCTTCATTGTATGACCCTTCTTCCATGGGGTGTACATTTTGAAAGTTACCCAAATCGGTAAGGGGACCTTACACCCACCTCTTCTTTAAAAGACTTCTTTTGTTATGTCTTTTAATTTACATATTCCTATGTTGGGATATGTTCTCATATATCCTTATTAGTGTAAATTTAATGTACAAGTGATGAGATACCCTTTTTATCTCTCATCCACTCATTTTCTGAATTTTAAAGTAAAGTCGTTAGGCTGTCGAAATTTTACAAGGGAGCTTCTTAACCCAATTTCAATTTCTTTGGGTTAAACTTATAGTTATGGAATATGTCATCCTATGAGTATGTTTGAATGTCCTATGATTGTTTTACGCATAATATCCATTTATTTTCGGTGTATTTATAATTGTCACACATTATTATGAGATTTATTTATCTTTAATTTAAGGATACATTCTTTATAAGGGATTTCATCTCATTTTACATTTCTATTGAGACTTCATTGTTGTTATGAACCAATTAACTCTTATATGGTTTATATACTATCCTTTGTAATATTATATAATGAATCCCTTTATTCTCATGATATTATAAAGTTCTGATTAAATGTTATTCCTCAATTATTTTTATTCAAGTGTCTCTCATTTTGTTAAAAACTCTTTAACTAAAATATTGTTTTAAATGTTTTTATGATTTATTCTTATAAATATTTCTCATTAATATCCATGTTTTCAAAATGGTTTTAAGAATTTATTTATATGGATATTTATGGTTTAAAATGATGAAAGATTCAAAGTGTTATGGGACAGTTTGATTCAAAAATCTCTTTATTAAATGTTTTAAATGGTTTTGAAAATGGTTTCGATAATGGATTTTTTATGTCAATATATTTAAGTTATATATTGTGATTGAAATGTGGAAATTTTTTCTTTCCATTATATTTGTTTTATGTATAATGATTTTGTAATGGTACTTGGACATTTGACGGGTGGTTATGTGATAAACCATATGACAGGTGGTGCCGTGAATACCAAGACGGGTGGTTACGTTATAACCTCCAATGCTTTGGGTATAGAATTCGGCCATATGGCTATTCCATTTAGTGATATGTGTGGAAGTCGACCGTATGGTTATTCCATTTAAGTATGTTTATGTCCCAAGTTACCTTTATATGCTATGTGTTCTTTATATGGGTTTTATGGTAATATTTTGGTTACAAAAGGGTAAGTAATGATCTTTTATTCAGTGAAGAGTATTTACTACTTCATAAAGGTGACAAGTATTACTTTTATAAAGTATTCATGGTTTACTTGTTGTTTTGAAGAAATAACAGTTTTCCTTCTTTTTGTATCCCTTACTAATCTTTTTGTGCTCATCCCAAGTTTTTGAAATGTTCTCCACAGGACTTAAAGTGGAATACGGTCAAGGATGGGATCAAGGAAATTTCATGATGTCTAAAACATGGAACTAGACATGACTCTTTATTTCAAGAGTTCATGTTTCGTAAAAAAAGGAAACTATGTAGAAGTGTCTACTTTGTAATCTTTTGAGATGTAATAGTTATGTCCTAATTCTCTAAAACTCTAAACCTGAAAAGATCCTCAATGTGAATTATTTATTTAATTCAATATTAAGAATGGTTTAAGGTCGGGTCCTTATAGTTGGTATCAAAGGTCGGTTTAGATAACTTTAGAGGTTAGGGTATTCTCTAAGCATAAGTGACATTACCATAATGGTTAGGATTTCAGAAAGAGTCATAGTTTTAGATAAAGTAAATGAGTAAGTATATCTTAGTGTTTATCTTCCTCATTAGTACATGATAATTTTTTTGATATACTCACAGTGACATTTTTTGTTTTGGTAAATGGATGGATCTAGTAGGCACCAAAGTTACAATGGGTTTGAAGGAAACTATGGTGGTTCTCTGATTAAGAGACTGGATGAAATGGGGGATTCCATGAGGAATCTCATGGTTATTCTAAACTAACTATCAAGGAGTCATGATTGACCACTTGAACCTTGGTGAGTTCTCTGATGCATCATGTTTGAGAGAACCAACTCGATGTGGAAGTTCAGGTAATAATTATAATGTTAACCATTAGGGTTTATATGATCCTTACTTTTGAGATAATTATGGGTTACTATATGATAGAAGATGAAAGGCATGAGGTAAAATTGAGGTTAAATTATGTTATGGTTATTTTTGAAGATTTTATGTCTTTTTGGGGAATGTTTTAAGAATTATATAGTTTTTGAAAAAGGAAAACATGCAGACCGTGTGACAACCTGTCGCGTCAGACAAAGCTGTGGGAATCGAACACACAACCAAAGTGTGACTGGTATTTATCGCCTACCACTGGACAACATGAAGTCCCTGGTTAGTATGACAAATTCTTTTTTCTTATATAATTTTATGAATCAAGAATAAGTTGATTTTTGGTTATCTAGGAAAATATTGACCTGTCATGGAGGATATATGATTAGGTTAATTACTTTTCAATATGAGACTTTAAGAGCAACTGATGTTATTTGGAGATAAATGTTAATTATTACATTGGAAGACTATGTGATTAAATCCTTTAAATATTTGGGTTTCAATATTAGTTTGGTTTACTTTGATGAATTTTATGGACAAATTGTTTATCGAATGGTCTTCGTTGATCTTTGGGTTTTGTTGGACACATTTTGGAGATTAAGAATAGATTTTCTTTTTATAAAGTATTATCCTTTTGTAGATTATCTGATCCTGTTCTAAAAATTTTGGTTTTGGTAAGGGTCTAAAGACATGGGAAATATATAGTTCTATTTTGTGGGTTATGTGATTCTCTAGAAGTTTATTATAGCACTCTTAATGTGAACAAGTCATCCTAAATACTCGTGTTTTGGAGAAAATATGAGTTTGTGTAAGAAATCTAGTAAGAGATGAAAGTCTACATGACAAGTAAGTATGTTTCCTTAGAATTTAGTTAATCCCATAAATAAATTCCTCAATGAAAATCAACTTGAAACAAAAATGATTTTTGTTAACGTTTCCTACTAGGGAATCAAATACCATTTAACTCATCACAAGTTTGTGATTTTCTTATGGTTAACTTTATCTTAATCTTCTTTTCTATCACTCTCCATCAGAACATGACCCTTTGTTTTCTCCTCCATGTCCATGTTTTCCTATATGGAATCCTAGTATGGGTTAACTCGGGTGACCTTTGTACTTCCCTTTCTTTGTTTTAAATTGATAGTTTAATTTACTCCATTTCTAATGTGGGGCTTTTAATGAAGTTTCCAAGCCCAATTTTAAAATTGCGAGGACAGAATTCCCAAAAGGGGGGAAGGATGTAACATCCCAGATAAATAAAGAGTATTACTTTTTCATATTTATTAATATTTGTGAATAAAATATTAATCTTACTTTAAAGGGGTTTCTATGTTTGATAGTGTACCCGATACACAACAATGAGTTTCTTTTAAATCTCACGTTGCACACTAGTAATATAATAATATTATTTTAAATGGTAGTTAGCACGTAGTCGTTGTATTGGCGGGAATGAATAGAAATAACTAAAATATGATTATATATGTTTGTTAAATGTTTTTACATTGATCCAATAAAAGATAAAGTCTTAAAATAAGAAAAAGAATTCAATTTTAGGCATAGATACTCTAATATTCACTAAAAGGTCGACTTATCGCCTTTTGATGGTGAAACCTCTTTAAATATAGTTTTTGTAACTCTTATAAATTCTATTGGACCAAATAAAATTCTTCTTTAGAATCGGGACATCAAAATTTACTTTGTGTAAAGTTTTGGTATATTTCTGATAAAGTTCATTTTTTAATGAATAGTGAAAAATGTTGTATTTTAATTCAAAACCTCTTTTTAATCTAATTTATTTATATGATTAGATTATATTTTTAATTGGTTTTAATGTGAAATTATAATATATTTTTACCATTTAATCCAATAGTGGTCATTGTAATTAATTTCACATTGAAATTGGACTTAAACTAGTGTCAATCTTTTGATATATATTGTTTCTTAAAAACAAGTTATTTGTTTTGACAATGAGAATTAATTATTAAATTAATTAATGAAACTTTTATGTTTTGAATTATGTAAAATAGTCATCATTTTTTAATTCGGAATATCAAATATAGCCTAGGGTGAATTTTTGGTATTTTTCTGAAAAACATCAATTTTTGATGAATAGTGAAACCACTAATGGTAGTTAAAAAACTGATTTTTTGTTTAAATGAAATTTTACCACCTCTGTGATTTGAATTTCAAAAAATATGACATACATGTTTTTCATTATGATGTAAAATGTGGTTCAATGGGATGAAAATATTTTTTTTGTGAATAGTAAATTTTATGTTTTATTAATCACGATTAAAGGTAATTAGTGTAATTTAAGGTAAAGATAATGTTATAATAATATGAAATGACCTTTACATATGTCCTACCCTTATTGGATGAGTCATGGAAGACCAATAAAACCCATGGGTCAACTTGGGGACCCCATGGAGCCACTTTGGTAGGAAAATGACATTTATAACTTTTTATTTAAAGTTAAAATAAAAATGTCACAAACATGTATTGTTTTACTAAAACAATTTTTACACGGGGTTATACAAGTCTTATTTTTGAATATAAATATTAATTATAAATCTAAAAATATTTCCTACATCATGATATTTTTTTATAATTTTTAGACATTAAATAAATAAATCTATTTATGACACCATGACGATGCAACGATTACATCATTAGTGAACGATTTAAATAAAATGAAAAGATAAGGTAAAATCTAAGACTTAAAATTTTCAAAAACCTATTGTATGGGTGTATTTATAACCCTTATCACCTTACCCTCAAAATATATAATTTTGGGACCTTTAATATCCAAAAATCATTTTATAATAAAGTAACTTTTCAAGACATTCCAAGAGTGCCCCTCCTCCCTCTTATAAAAGGTCCCCACCTCTACCTATTTACCAACACCTCTAAAGCCTTTTTCTCAGACAATATCTGCTCATTTTATCTCTCAAAATCCCTCTCTTCATCCTAGAAGCATTACCTTAGGCATAAATCTCTTCAAGAAACCCTTTTGGTTCAAACAAAGAAGAGTTACAAGATTTAAAGGTAATGTATTCACTTGTGTTCTTTTGTTTTATTTTGCTTCTCCAACCCCATAAAATATTCTTATTCCTTTATTTTGTAACATAAAAAGTATCTTAAATATACTAGGATGTTTTTATGAAAAATATTTGAGCTACACTTACACACACCTTCGTCTAATGGTTAAAGAACATATTGTTTCTGTTGATGGTGAATTACTGTCTCACGAAACGATGATTGTTCAATCTTCTCTTAACACCTTTCATGGTGGCCATTATGATGTGAATATATTTTATATATGATATATATGGTATTTATGTTTTCTATATTCTTCTGTATTTTATATTGAAAACATACCTTTATGCTTTTAATGTTGTGCAAATGCGATAATTTCATACGAGGAAGTGTGGACTACCACCCCCTCATGTGATGTGACTCGTTCATGCAATACATGTAATGTATAAAGAATAAAATTAATGAACATATGTGACATATAGAACATATATATTATACTGGAATTATAATATATATATCTCTCTCATTTATTTTTAATTCCATTAATATGACAAAGAAATGAAAGTAGCGTTCATGCGTACGTACGGCCTACCGTCTCCATGAATGGTGCATTTCATTTATTTTTATCTCAAAATGTTATGGAATAGTATAAAATGAATATTTAATGGATATATATGATATTTAAATCATTAATACTATTCTGGAGATTATTTATTTATAACTACATGGACAATCATTTTCAAACAAGTTCATTTTTGACTCATGTACCAAACATCGACAAAAACGTCTGATATGAACTCACATTATTAACCAATTATTATAACATTATAATATGTGATATTAACTGAATAGTAATATTTATATGAGGTCCTTAAGAAATTATAAATTCACCAAAGTTTATTATTCAGGAATATAAAGAAACGAACAAGACAAGTCAGACTTGAGGTAAAGGATCCTACCTCTCTCGTTATTTTTAAGTAATCTCTTTTATGACATTTCTTTTTATCTCATATTTATTATGTTTGGGGATGTTATTTTATATTCATAATACTGTACCTTTTATTTTCAAATTATTAGAGACCCTATTTGATCTCATAAATCCAATTTTGGAAGTTTTAAGTGGCGCAGTTAGGCTACCGAATTTTCATAAAGGATTTTTCATCTCACTTTTATTCCCGTTAGATTTATGCTACATTTGCCACCATTTCCTTTGAGTGGTGTATGTACTCCCCATTATTATACTCTTTGTGTAATATAATTTCATTTATGGGTATTTACATCTTCATTATAGGACCCTTCTTCCATGGGGTGTACATTTCGAAAGTTACCCAAATCGGTAAGGGGACCTTTCACCCACCTCTTCTTTAAAAAGACTTCTTTTGTTATGTCTTTTAATTTACATATTCATATGTTGGGATATGTTCTAATATATCCTTATTTCTGTAAATTTAATGTACAAGTGATGAGATACCCTTTTTATATCTCATCAAATCATTTTCTGAATTTTAAAGTGACGTCGTTAGGATGTCGAAATATTACAAGGGAACTTCTTAACCCAATTTCAATTTCTTTGGGTTCAACTTGTAGTTATTGAATATGTCATACTTTGAGTATGTATGAATGACCTCTGATTGTTTTACACATAATATCCACTTATATTCGGTGTATTTATATTTTTCACGCATAATTATGAGATTGATTTATCCTTAATTTAAGGATACCTTCTTTATAAGGGATATCATCTCATTTTACATTTATATTGAGACTTCATTGTTTTTATCCACCAACTCACTCTTATATGGTGTATATACTATCCTTTGGAATATTATATCATGAATCCCTTTATTCTCATGATATTATAAAGTTCTGATTAAATGTTATTCCTCAATTATTTGTATTCAAGTGTCTCTCATTTTGTTAAAAACTCTTTAACTAAAATATCATTTAAAATGTTTTAATGATTTATTGTTATAAATATTTCTCATTAATATCCATGTTTTCAAAATGGTTTTAATAATTTATTTATATGTATATTAATGGTTTAAAATGTTGAAAGATTCAAAGTGGTATGGGACACTTTAATTCAAAAATCTCTTTTTTCAATGTTTTAAATGGTTTCAAAAAAGGTTTTGATAATGGATTTGTTATGTCAATATATTTAAGTTATATATTTTGATTGAAATGTGGAAATGTTTTCTTTCCATTATACTTGTTTTATGTATTATGATTTTTTAATGGTACTTGGAAATTTTACGGGTGGTTACGTGATAAACCATATGACGGGTGGTGCCGTGAATACCAGGATGGGTGGTTACGTTATAATCTCCAATGCATTGGGTATAGAATTCAGTCGTATGGCTATTCCATTTAGTGATATTTGTGGAAGTCAACCGTATGTTTATTCCATTTAAGTATGTTTATGTCCCATGTTACCTTTATATGTTATGTGTTCTTTATATGGGTTTTATAGTAAACTTTTGGTTATAAAAGGGTAAGTAATGATCTTTTATTCAGTGAAGAGTATTTACTACTTCATAAAGGTGAAAAGTATTACTTTTATAAAGTATTCATGGTTTAGTTGTTGTTTTGAAGAAATAACAGTTTTCCTTCTTTGTGTATCCCTTACTGAGATTTTTGTGCTCATCCCATGTTTTTGAAATGTTCTCCACAGGACTTAATGTGGAATACAGTCAAGGATGGGATCAATGAAATTTCATGATGTCTAAAACATGGAACTAGACATGACTCTTTATTTCAAGAGTTCATGTTTTGTAAAAAAAGGGAAACTATGTAGAAGTGTCTACTTTGTAATCTTTTGAGATGTAATAGTTATGTCGTAATTCTCTAAAACTCTAAACCTGAAAAGATCCTCAATGTGAATTATTCATTTAATTCAATATGAAGAAAGTTTTAAGGTTGGGTCCTAATACTGGTAAAGGATGAAGCATCCCTTTCGGTAACTATCACTCTGCTTTAACCTATTGACAAGTCAAACACTTCACAGTAAAATCAGTAATATCTCTTTTCATTCCATCCCACCAGTAATACTCCCGAAGATCTCTATAAATCTTAGTACTGCTAGGATGAACTGAAAATGGAGAACTATGAGCTTCACATAACAACTCTCTCTTCAAATGTGAATCACAAGGCACACACAATATCTTCCCAAATCTCAAAACACAATCGTTATCAATGTTGAATTCAGGTAACATACCCTTCTGAACCAGCTCTACCTTTTTCTACAACTCAGTGTCTAGCTTCTATGCTTGCTTAATTCTGTCTAATAGAGAAGATTTCACTAATACCTAAAACAAAACAGAAGAACATCCAACACCAACAACTTCTATGCCAAAGTTCATCAAATCCTTAACCAAAGGACCACTTTACAAACATAACATGGTTAATGAAGCATAACTTTTTCGACTCAAAGCATCATCCACTTTATTTTCTTTTTTCAGATGGTAATGAATTGTACAATCATAATCCTTGATTAATTCTAGCCATCTCATCTGTCTCATGTTCAATTCTTTCTGAGTGAATATATACTTTAAAGTTTTGTGATCAGTATATATTTCACACTCTACACCATACAAATGATGCCTCTAAATTTTTAAAGAGAAAACAACATCAGATAATTATAAATCATGTGTAGGGTAATTTACCTCATGAGTTTTCAACTAACGTGAAGAATAAGTAATTACCTAATCATTCTGCATTAGGATTCAACCAAGTCCTTTCAATGAAGCATCACTGTAGATAACAAACTCACCATTCCTGGAATGTAGTGCCAAAACTGGAGCATTCACCAATCTTCTTTTCAATTCTTAAAAACAATCATCACAATCTTTTGTCCAGATGAACTTAACTCCTTTTCGAGTTAACTTAGTCATTGGACTAGATAACCATGAAATTTTTTTAACAAACCTTCGATAACAGTCTTCCAAACCAAGAAAACTACAAATATCAGTTACATTTGTGGGTCTTGGCCATTCTTCAACAACTTTTTTTTCTACAGGATCAACAGTTATTCCATATTTAGAAACAATGTGACCAAGGAAATAAATTTGTTGCAACCAAAACTCACACTTGCTTAATTTCCCATAAAATTTCTTTTCTTTTAAGGTTTTAAAAATAACCCTTAAATTACTTTCATTATCCTCTTTACTTTTAGAAAACACCAAAATATCATCAATGAAAACAACCACAAACTTATCCAAGAACTCATGGAAAATTCTATTCATAAGGTCCATGAATACAGTAGGTTCATTTGTTAACCCTAAAAGGCATTACTATAAATTAATAATGGCCATATCTTATATGAAAAACAGTCTTCGGAATATATTCTTCCTTTACCTTCAACTGATGGTACCCCGATCTCAGGTCAATCTTTGAAAAATACTGAGCTCCCTGGAGCAGATCAAACAAATCATCGATATGAGGCAAAGGATATTTTTTCTTAACAATGATTTTATTCAAAGATCTATAATCAATGGAAAGTCTCATTGAACCATCTTTATTTTTAACAAATAAGACAGGATCACCCCATGGTGATGTGCTAGGTCGAATGAAACCTTTCTCTAATAAATCTTACAATTTCTCCTTCAACTCTAAAAGTTCAATTTGATCCATTTGATAAGGGGGTTTTGAAATTGGATTAGAATCAGGAACTAAGTCAACAGTAAATTCAACTTCCCGATCTTGTATGATTCTATGAAACTCGTCAAGAAAAACATCAGGATACTCATTTACTAATAGCACATCATTAATCTAAACGGTTCTTTTGTTTTGAACAATATGTGCAAGGTAACATTCATTTCCATCTTTTACAAGTTTCTCAGCCTCTTGATATGTTATCAACAGTAAGGGTTCATTCTTGTACACAAACTGAAAGTCTTTCTGAAAAGAAACTTCTTTAGCTCTATAATCAATCTTAGCATGGTAAACAGAGAGTCAATCCATACCCAGGATAACATCAAACTCTACTAGAGGTAAAACAATAAGGTTTTCAAGTAGGTTCTTTCCACGGATAAGGATAGGAAGATTCTTATAAATTATTTTTCCCACAACATTTCTCCCAGTTGTTTTTACCACAATTTCAGGAGTCATTTCTTGAGATGGAATTCCTAATTTACTAGAAAAATTTTTGGAGATGAAAGAATTTGTAGACCCTGAATCAAACAACACATTGGCATAATCTGAAAAAATAAACAAAGTACCTGATACCACTTCATTTGATGGCCCAAGATATGCTGAAGTAGTTGAAAAGTATTTTACCACACCATTCTTCTTGTAGTCTGACTGCTTCCCATCATTCGAGCTCTTTTTCGGATACTCATTTTCATAATGACCCATCTCATTGCACTTGAAACATTTCACTAACTTTAAATCAAATTTGGTCTTACCATCACCCTAATCTTTTTCAGTGCAATCACGAGCCTTATTTCCCATCTTACTACATTGGTAGAAATTTTCAGAATTCAAAAGACATTTAACGGCATGCTTTTTACCACATTTATCAAAAACTGAAAACTTAGTTTTCTTACCATTAGACCTTTTGGAAGGATTCTTCCCTTTCTCCTGCCACCTCGGTCTCTTCTTATGTTGGTTGTTATATAACACTTGATCATTGGAAAACTCCATTTCCACCTTATCAGCATATCGAACAAGATTTTCATAACTTTTGAACTCATGAGAAGCTAATTCCCTTCAATATTTTGGCTTTAATCCTGAGTAAAAATGATTGATTTTACTATCAAGGTCTCAGATATAATTTGGAGCATACCTTACCAATCGAGTGAACTTTTCTTCATAAGCATCCACTGAGTCGTCCTCTTTCCTCAATTACAAGAATTGTTTTTCCATCCAAAGTCAAAAAACCATAGGAAAATATTTCTCAAGAAACATACCTTTGAATTCATCCCAGTCAAGAGCATCAATCACATCAGTTTCCCTGATATGTTTAACCATCGACCACCACTAATCTGCTTCACCCTTCAAACGGTAAATAGCAAGACTAACCTTTTGATTGTTTGAACACCCCATGACGTTGAAAATATTCTCCAGTTCTTTAATCTACCCTTCAGCTAGTACAGGGTCAGATGATCCTCTGAATGATGGGGGATGTTGCGTCATGAAATGTTCCACCACTGACATGTTCCTCTGCGGTTGATCTGTCTGATCTCGTGCATGGATACCACCACCATTTATTGCTTGAGTCAACTGTGTCATTGTTACAACAAAATGTTCAGTTCCAATTCTAACCATCTCAGGATGCTGATTTGAAAGTTCATTTCCTTTTGTATGCCTTCATAGCACTGCTTCCCAATTTCATCTATAGAAAACCATTCTGAACAAACATGTCTTAGATGAAGCAACATGGTCATCTTCAAATGCTATATCATTTCAATTTGACCATAAAAAAATATTTTTGGATAATCATTTAATAGAATTCAAACTCCTAAAGTTATCTAAACCAGCCTCTGATAGCAACTATAAGGCCTCAGCCTTAAACATTACTTATTCTTGAGTTATTACAAGAATACACATTGATGATATTTTCAGGTTTAGAGTTTTAGATAATTAGATCATAAATCATTCATTGCATTCCACATTTAAACAAGGTGGTTACATAAAAGACAGTATTCATTTTCTCCCATTAAGGAAACATATTTAAAATAAAACATGGATTCTTTCTTGACACTTCCTCGACACTATCATCACATCATGTAACTTTCCCTTGACCTGTGAAAAACATTTCAAAAACATTGGATAAGCATAAAAAGCTCATTAAGGGATATAAAAATACATAAAGAAAACATTTTTCCATGTATACATAAGAATCAATGAAATCATACTTTACTCATAAAACATAAGCACTTTAACATACCTCACGAAATCATAAGTTTTATGAATAACTCATAGAAATCATAATACATAAAGGTAACTTGAGGCATTCCTAACATTATTACGTAGGGAGTAACCCTCATGGTTACGTTTGGAATACCCATTACAGTATATTACCTAAATCTCTTCGAAAAAACCATAGCGTTTAACTCATTCATGTTACACAATGAATTAGAGAGCTATATCAGGCTCACCTGCCCTTATTTTATCATGTAACCACCCGTCTTCATAAATAATTCCCAAGAACCATAACATAATCATATCACACAAAACATGCATAAAGGAAACATAACATTTCTACATTTCAATCACAAGATATCAAAAACACATTGATATAATCAAAAAATTATCAAAACCATTTTCAATACCAAAAAAAGAAAAGTAAAACATGGTATTTATTTTTCATTTAAAAAAAATTATGGCTTGTAGAGGAAGCCGAAATTCAAATAATTGTCACGGTGGTGGAGAAGTTGTTGTCGCCGCATACGTAAGACAAAAACATTCCATTTTATCATTTAGTAAAACGCTATGTATAAAAATATTCCTTTTGAATAAAAGTAAAATTCAAAGGGGTTTATACACCATATAAAAGGAAGTTGTGTGTAAACCAAAATATGCCTCAATGAAAGAAGATTAAGATGAAGTCCCTTACCTTGTGTCTGACTTGACTCGATTGTTCTTTAATCTCATGAATAATAAACTAGAGTTAATTTCTACTTGCTTAAGAACCTTTTTCAAGTTCATTATTTCTTTTTATATCACTTATTACCATGTTACGAACATTATGTAATTATTTAAGTTAATAATGGTTATTTTGTCGATCTTTGGTACTTGAGTCAAAAATAAACTTCTTATAATTACAAGTTGTTCATGTGGTAAAATATCCATTATATCCAGAATTATATTCATAATGTAGATATAATATATATCATATATATCCAGTATATACATTCATTTATAATATTACATAACATTTAGAGGTAAGAAATGAAATACACCGTTCATGGAGACGGTAAGCCGTATGTACGCATGAACGCTACTTTCATTTATATTTCATATTTAATGGAATAAAATCATAATGATATAAAGGTATATTATAATTCTAGTATAATATCATATATAATATCATTAACACCATCCTTCATACGTCCCACATATGGCATTAACCACAAATAGATGTGTCTCTAGAACATATTTACTTAGGGGTAACAACTCTAACAAGAGGTTTTGGTCTTGACTCAGGGTAATCTGGTACATGATAATGGGCCTTGTTGCACACCTAGTTTGACACTCCTAGGGTATATGCTTTGGAAATTCAAAAACTCTTCCCAAACCATCATGAAATATTTATATAGAAGTTGTATGTGAATAACCTAGGATAAAATTAATGTGTCATATATTAAGGAAGGTTTTATGATTTTGACATCCAATAATAGACATTTCAGTATTATGTGGTTCCTCACTATGATAATTGTTTCTTACTCTTTTCTTTTTGGTTTTATTAAATGAATGGAACCCGAAGGAACTGCATTAGTGGTGATTGTGATGGACTATGAAATTATTTTCCTCTTGAGTAACTGCATTCTATAAGATCTAGAATGAAAATTCTCCTTGTTATTCTCACACAAATTTCTCAAGCTATGAATAATAGTGGACTTCCAAATGAGAAAAAGAGGGAACAACATTCTATTGATTCATTTATGAGGAAACATTCACCTTATTTCAGAGGGTCTTTAGATCCACTTGTTAATGAACAATGGGTTAGTACTACTATAAAGATATTCTTTATTCTCTAGTGTTATAAGTATTAGAAATTCATTTTGGCTTTCTATTAGTTAGAAGGTGAGGCAGACCAATGGTGGACTCTAATTAGGAATATGAGGCAGCAAGATGAGATTGAATCCATGGACTGGGATGAGTTCAATAACTTATTTTTCAATAATTAATTTCCCCATATTCTCCATACCAATATAGAAAAATTGTTTCTTGAGTTGAAGAAAAGGGATTATGAATCTATTGGTACCTACAAGAATAATTTCACGAGACATGTGAGGTACGCTTCAGGAATTGTCATCCAACCTAAAAGTAAAGTTGATAGATTCTTCATTGTCTTAAAGCCAATTCTCACAAGGTCATTGGCCACAATAAACTTTAGTTTCTATGAAGATATTATGTATTGTAAAATCAAGGTTGAAATTGAGTTTGGAGTCACATATCAATCTCATGGTTTTGATAATAATATGAATATAGAGTTTAAATGAAAATACAAAAAAACCATTAATAGAAGATTATGAGAATCCATTGATGCTATAAGTGTTGAAATAAGCCAAGAGTAAATTTCCATAAGGGGTTTAGTAAATTTTTTATGCGTGGAAGGGAAGGCCATCCAGAATTTTATTTCTAAAGTGTTGGGAAGAAGTTAGCAAACGCTGTGAATGGGGAAAAACTGGCACAGAATGCACCTCCCACAATTCAGTGCTACAAGTATAAGGATAGTGGGAATTATTCTAACCACTGGGGAAACTTATAGGATGGTGTTTATGATTGATGTTAGAAAACTGTTAAGCTATGGGACAAGGGAAAATATTGTGAAATATCTATTTCTGATAAGGGGTGAAATGAAGACCTGATAAAAGGTACACTTACCATCCACTCTAGAATAACTAATGTCATATTTGATTATAGATCTACCCAATCTTTCATATCTAAATAATTTTATAAGGGTTTTAAGATTCCACCAAAATAATTTGAAGTGGAATTAGTAGTGAAAACCCCTAATGGTATGATGATTGCATCTCAAGTCTATGATTCCTCTCTAGTTTAAGTTTATGGTAATGTGATTCTTACAAATCTTGTCACACTTCCTTTGGTTGAATTTTATGTCATCTTAAGAATGGATTGGCTTTATCTGTATAAATCCCACATCAATATTCATGGAAGGTGAGTTAATTTGGTATTTCAAACTCTCCTATGACCATCCATCCATGTGATGATAACTATGAAGTTCCTATGGAGATTACATCTAGTGTATGGGTCTTAATTCCCATTAAATAAGTTTTCTATTGAAAATGGTTGGGGAGAAAATCTACAATGATGATATTACTATTGTTTAAGATTTTGTGGATCTATTTTTAGAAGAGTTTCCTAGTATTTCACCAAAAAGTGAAATTGAGTTCTCAATTGAACTCATTCCTAGTTACACACCAATTTCAAATACTCATTATAGAATGGATCTGATTGAGTTGTAGGAAATGAAGAAGAAGCTCCAAGAAAACCTTGATAAGGGATTCATTCAGACAAGTGTATCACTATGGGGTACACCTATTCTTTTTATGAAAAAGAATGTTGGATATATATGGATATTCATTGATTATCGTGAGTTGAACAAGATCACGGTCAAGAATAAGTATCCTCTACTTCGTATTGGTGACTTGTTTGATCAATTTTTTTGAGATCAATACTTTTCCAATATTAACCTTCATTCTGGATATCATCAATTGATGGTAACGAAAGAGGATATACCCAAGGAGACATTCTGTACAAGGTATGGACACTATAAATATATAGTTATGCCTTTTGATCTTATAATCCCCCTACTATCTTCATATATTTAATGAATATAGTCTTTAGATATTACCTAGATGATTTTGTGGTTGTCGTTATAGATGATATTATTATCTATTCAAAGAGTAAGTAAGAGCATGAAGATCACTTGAGAATTTTACTAAGGAACCAATATAAAGAGAAGGTAAATGAAAGATTTACAAAGTGTGACTTTTGGATGAAAAGGTTTTACTTTATGGGTCCCATAATATCAAAAGATGGTATATTAGTAGATCCATTAAAGGCAGAGGATTTTGAATACTATCCTAGACCAACCACGGTGACTGAGATATGTAGCCTTCTTTGTTTAGAAGGTTATTATTGATGGTTTGTGGAGAATTTATCAAGAATATCTAATCTTTTGACCAAGTTAACTTAGAAGGGTGTCAAGTTCCTCTAGATATATGAATGTTGGGAAAATTTCAAGGAACTAAATATAATGTTAGTCTGTTCACCTATTCTAACATTACCCTATAGTGGATAAGGGTTTTTATTCTTTAGTGATTAATCCAAGAAGGGATTGGGATGTGTTCTTATGAATAATAACATGGTTATCACCTATGACTTGTGTAAGTTGATGATTCATGAGAAAAATTAACCAATTAATTATTTGGAGTTAGTAATCGTAATTTTTGCATTAATGATATTGAGGTATTATCATTATGCAGAAAAGTGTGATATAATACTAATTATAAAAGTATGAAATATATATTCATATATAAGTAGTTTAAAATGTTCCATAGAATATGTTTATAATTGATAAAGTATTATGACTAGTCAATAAATTACCACCCTGGGAAAGAAAACAAGGTGGCATATGCTTTGAGTCAAAAGGATCATGCAAGATTATCCAGGATAAGGATCACAAAAGATCTAATATTTTAGGATTTCCATAGGATTGATCTAGAAATCCTAAAGGAGGAGGAAAATTATTATCTTTTTCAAAAGAATTTTCAACCCTCTATCCAAGTGATGATTAAGTAGGTGCATAAGGAAGATAAAGAGCTACAAAATAAGGTCAAAAATGTTCCTGAGTTTAGCCTTGATCATGATGGAATGGTAAGTTTTAGGAACTATGTATGTGTTCCTTCCATACCAGATTTGAAGAATGGGATGTTAGATGGATCTCATAAAATATTGAGGTGTAGTGACCACTTTATTGAAATAAAAAAGCATCTATTGAAGAGTACAAAGCATAACCATGTGGTACATTAGAAATATAGAACAATAAAGATTACCCTATTATAGAGCAGGTGCTCATGCAGTGTTAAGGAAGCCACCCACCTTTTACAAAGGGGTTTCGACCCCTTCTCCTAGTCCTTTCTCACATCCACACACCACCTTCATCATCTGGAGGTTCTTCTACAGAAATGGGAGTCATGATAGATGCAGAAGGATCATCATTATTTGATCCAACTTCTTTACTATTGGTAGTGATCAGATCAAATGGGTTAGAAATGCTAACATTACAAAGTACATTCTCAAGAGGATATGAGAAGTTCTACATGGATATCTGTTCTTCCTTTGATGAGTTGGATTTAGGATTTTCTAACTTTTCTTTTTCACCTATTCTATGTTGAAGTTACTCAAGGTCATCATGGTGGCATGGGCCTTATGCTGACTTGTACTGCATTCATCATGTAATCTCGTAGGAGGTCTGGACAATAGAGTTTCAATCTTTAGTGAAGGGGGGTCTCTCCCTAGATCACAATTATCATTGCAACATGTGTCCTCAGAAACTCAAATATGGACCTTAGAAACAAATGATTCATGTGATTTAGAATGGAAGTAATATTTGAGAATAACCTTCTATGAGGTTGCAGCATCTAGCACTATCTTACCCTTTCTCCATTTTAGAGCATGCATATCCTGCCTAACTTTATCATCAACCACTACTTGGGATGAGATCTCCCTCTCCATATTTCTATCCTCCATGTTTGATTCTTTTCCTTCACCTTCCATGCATTTGACTAGAGTTTCCTTGAATGAAATTCCTCTTTTAGATTGATTATTACCTTCAGCAATAACATCCCAACTAACCTTTCTTGGTCCATCCAATTGAGGGGTGAATGTAAGTCCTTCATCCTGTAGTAAAATCTGAGTTGCAGTATGTCCAGGAGTCTGTAACTAATACCGAGTCATCCCAGCCTGGGCATTTTCAGAAGGATAGATTCATCTAGTAGGAACATAAGGTCCGCCTGGGTATTTTTTTCAAATGTACAGAATTCCCCTAGGAGGGTTTGAGGCTATCATTTATTCTATATTGAGACTCATCATTCCCTTTAAACATGCATTTAGAACACTTCATTCTTAAGAGACAGTTGGACCTAGAGTGTCCTATCGTGCAGAACATTTCACAAAACAGAGGCAGTTTTTCATAGACAATTCTAAAGTTGATTTTGTCTTGAGAAGTGGATAGAATCACCATATCAATCAAAGTATATCCTAAATAAATTTCAACTAATATTATGGAAAAATGGCCAAATCTATAATTCTCAGTGGCTAGGTCCATTCAGATTGGAATGCCTATTACTGAGGAAATTTCAAATAGAATCTCAAAGTACCATAAAACCCAATTTAATCCATAAATCTTGATCTAAACTTGATAACAAGTGTCTTTAAAACCATAAATACTAAAATTTAGGTTCCATTCATAAATACTATGATTTCCTGGTTTGAGGTTTACCGACACAAAACCCCATACTCAACCTTTCAGTTCAATAGAACGGAATAGAAAATGGAATAATCCTTTCACAAATGAGATTCATTTAAAATCATTAAAACCCTAGATATTAGAAATATGGGTAACAAGTTTAGAAATTTTCCAGGGTTTCATACCTGTGGATAGAGAGATTCGAGTGATGAAACAATTTTTGCAGAGTTCTAACCTTTGTGAGATCGCCCCATCCAAAGTAGAGACATGATTTATGGAACCATTTCTAACAATATGTTGTGAAATGCGATTTTTTGGGAAGACAAAAGAGCCAGTAGGAAATACCGAGAATGAGATAACACGTAACTATTCTTCAAGAGTCTAAACTTTATTTGTTTCCTTAGAGATCAGGGGAACATAGAGATTTTGAGAATCATAGGAGAAGAGGTTCAAACCTCTTGGGTGGGATAGATCAACCCAGTATCCATGCGGCAAGGGTTTCATCTCACGTTTTGTATCACTTTTCCCCATCGTTAGAGGGATCTCATAGTTATTCATTCTATAATAATCATGGAAGTACGAAGATATATAGAGACTTGAAATAATACTTATGGTGGGATAGAATGAAGAATGATAACATGTAATTTTATCTTGATGCTTGGTATGACAACATGTTAAGGCTAAAATAAAATAGTCAAAGTGTATGTTCCATCCATTACCCATACCAGAATGGAAATGGGAGAACATCACAATGGATTTTTTCATTAGACTACCCAAAACCTCTAAAGTTTTTAATGCTATATGAGTGGTAATAGATCACCTTACTATGTCATCACACTTCATCGCTATCATAGAATACTTCTCCCTGGATCTTGTTGCCCAGATATACATTAATGAAGTGGTAAGGTTGCATGGAGTACCGCATTTTATTATATCATATCGGGATTCAAGGTTTACCTAAAAGTTATGTTAAAGTCTTCGGTAATTACTTGATACAAAATTGAGTTTCAACATTGTTTATCATCCCCAAAACCTCTAAAGGTTTTAATACTATATGGGTGGTAGTCGATCACCTTAATATGTCAGCACACTTCATCGCTATCATAGAATAATTCTCCCTGAATCTTCTTGCTAGGATATACATTAACGAAGTTGTAAGGTTGCATGGAGTACCGCATTTTATTATATCATATCGGGATTCAAGGTTTACCTCAAAGTTATGTCAAATCCTTCGGCAAGAACTTGATACAAAATAGAGTTTCAACATTTCTTATCATTATCAGACAGATGGTCAATCTGAAAGAAAAATTCAAACCCTATAGGATATATTGAGATCTTGGTATCTGGATTTCAATGGTGGTTGGGAACAACAAATTTCACCATTATAGTTTTCTTAGAAAAAATAATTTCACTCCGGCATCTAGATGGCACCGTATGAATCCATCTATGGGAAGAAATGTAGATCTCCAATGTTCTGGGATGAGGTTGGAGAAAAAAAGGTTGTTGGGATGTGATATTTTTGAAGGAATGGTTGATAAGGTTAGAACCATTCAGCAACATATCAAAGAAGCTCAAAGTAGGAAGAAAATTTATGTTGATAACCATTGGAGTGATTTGGAATTTGAAGTCTGTAAAAAGGTGTTTCTACAAATCTCACACTGGAAGAAGGTTATGAGATTCGGGAAGAAAGGGAAATTAAACCCTAGGTATATTGGTCTCTTTGAGATTCTTGATCGTATCAAGATGGTAGTATATCACTTGGAACTTCCTAAAAATCTCTCTCATTACTATTATGTGTTCCATGTTTATCTCCTGAGAAAGTACATACTTGGCCCTTCACATGAATTGAACTCAGAGGTCATATCGCTGGAGCAGGATTTTTCTTACACAGAACAACCAGTTGAAATTCTAGACTGATCAGAAAAATTTATGCGAAACAATGTCACTCACCTGGTCAATGTTTTTTGGAGAAATAAGTAGTTAGAGGAAGATACATTGGAACTTTAGGTTATGATGAAGTTGGAGTGTCCTCCTTTTTTTACAAGAGTGAAGAATTTATAGCGAGAAATTCATTTTAAGGGTGGTAGAATGTAACACCCTGAGTTTTTATAGACCTTTTTTTGAATAAATTAAATATTAATTTATTTCTTTAAATGAACTAAGTCGAACATACATTTCACATGTCATGTACTTGGCATACATTACATGGAACATTGAATTGGTGTACGTTACATGCAACACCGATGTTTCTACAAAACATTAATTTATTTTTATAATTATCTAAATGAGATAATTATAAACTAGCCATTAAACATAGTAATATGAATAATAATAACTACTTATAAAAATTTTTTATAATTATTTTATATAAATTAAACATATCTATAATGAAAAAATATTATTTTTGGTAAAGCCCTTTTATGTTTAAAAACACTGTTTTCTTGAATAAAACTCTTTTAATAATAAAATTAATTTTAGATACATTTTTAAATTTAACTTGATAAAATAAATTTATTTTTTAAAATTTATAATTTCTAAATTATCTTAGGGTGAATTTTTTATATTTTTCTAAGAAACTTCATTTTTTGATAAATATTGAAAATACTACTTTTATGTTAAGACTGCCTTTTCATTTAAATAATTATTAATGTTAAATTATATTTTAAATTTGTTTTACAGTCACATTAGATAAATTATAAATATATTATTACAATTTTTATCAATATAATCAATTTTTCTTTGAAATTCAATATAAAAATGTAATGAACTTTTGAACTATTTTCTAATTTAAAGACCCGTAATTTTGTCTCATCTACGGTATTATCATTAATCTTAATTTTTTCACTTCAGTGAATAGAATTTTGAAAAAAAAAACATAAACTATTATAATAAATATAATATTTATTGTCTATTTATATCATGTCTATTTTTTTCCAAAATGAATAGTAAAGGTGATTAAAATTAATCACAGCGATTGAGATCAAATTAAGTTTAATTAGGGACTAAACCTTAATCTTAAGGGCCCAAATGACCTAGAAACTTGTACAAAATCCATTGGATGGACATATTTATACCCTATACTATCTTTTATATACATTTTATCATTACTGGATCCACTTTCAACATGAAAAATACTGGTTGAATTCTCTCTTCAAATATTTACAAGAGTGTCACTCCTTCCCTATAAAAGGCCACCAACTCTCCCACATCCTCACACATGTCAAGACTCATAATTTTGTAAAATATTTGAACAATAAAATTCTTATAAATACTCCCTTACTCATATAATATCTTCATTTTTCATAAGGTAATCCAAGGAATTCATTTGGCATAAACCAAAAGGAGAACCTGATTAAGAGGTAACGTGTTCTCTCAAGTCCTATTTTTATTTTCTTTTTCCACCCTATCCACTTTATTTTTACATTATTGAATAAAAAAACGTGTATAATAAATATACTTTTATGTATTTATTCTATTTTTTCATCCTACACTTACACACACCTTCATCTAATGGATAACGAACATTAAGTTTCTGTGTACGGTAAACTACTGCCTCATTAAATGGTGATTTTTATTTTTCATTTACCACATATCAAGGTGGAAATTTTGATGTAAAATATATTTATATATGTTATATATTATATTTTTTATGTATTAAAGATTATTTATTCCTTTTAAGAAACATATCTTTTTACTTTCTATTTGGTGTAAATATGATAATTTCTTTTGAGGGAGTGTGGAATATTGCCCCCTCAAAGTGATGTGATTCGTTCACACACTACATGGAATGTATTAAGGGTGAATTTAGTGAAATTATATGATATATATATAATTATAATTCTATTTTAATGATATTATATAATTATATACATATAGTTCATTTTCATTATTTCTTTCAACATGGCAATAAAAATAGAAACAACGTTCATGCGTACATACGGCTTACCGTCTCCATGAACGGTGTAGTCCATTTCATAATTCTATATTATATAGATTATTATAATACAAATATAATAAATATAAATTATATTTATATCATGTTTTACATTCTAAACTTATGATATAAGTATAATTACCAAAGATATAACAAATTAAGACAAATGCGAAGAACAAAGCGAATATTAACCAAAGTGAAACAATAAAATAGGGTGGTTAACAAGAAGATAATATATTATTGTAATAAAAACATATATGGTATTAGATATAATAGTATGGTTCTATAAAATATTTATAATAAATTTATAGGTGGTTTTAATGAGTATGATGAGATTCAAGATATAATGTAAGGGGATTTCATCTCACTTTTTATTTTCATGAGATACATGCTATGTTCGCCACTATATTATTTTGTGTGGGGTATGTACTGCATATAATTTTATTCTATATATATTATACCTAAATTTATGGGTATTTAAATATCAATTTTATTATCTTTCTTCCATGGGGTTTAAATTTTAAAAGTTACCAAATCGGTAAAATAGTTTTGTCTCAATTTTCCTTCTTTGAGACTCGTGTTTTGTTATGCACCTAAATTATTTTTCAAGGTGTATATAATTCAATTATACATTTTATATCATTAAATTACTTATTTTTTCTGATATTTTAAGCTTCATGTTATTTTTTTTCTTACATGGAGATTATGATCCCACATTACCAAATTATAAGAGTTTATTGAGACAATCTCATCGCTTTTCGAGATTTTTTAAGTTTATTTTTACTTTGATGAAATATTATGATCCATATTTCAAGAAAACTCATAATTTTACTTATAATATATTTATTAAAGATATATACATGTCTTAGTACCATTTTCCCACTCTTTGGTACTTAAGATGATGTTTTTAAGTAAAATATTAATGTATCTCTCTCCGGTCATAAATCTATTATACTTAAAACCTATGTTTTCATAAATGTTTTAAAAAGATATTTGAAATCCATTTTTGAGGAAAAATTATTTTAAAGACGTTTTATATGATTTAGTTATAGGTTTTCAAATCTATTCTGAAAGAAAAATGTTTTAAAAAAGGTTTTATGTTTTAAAAAGCGTTTTCAATGCAGAAAGTATATTTTCCTCAAAAAACGTTTTTAAAAGATCTTTCAAAATTATTTCTCATCTAAGAAAACATACATTTATGTTACTCATAAATTTATGATGAAATTATTAAATGTTTCCATTCATATTCTTTATCTGAATGGATTATATTTTGATGACATGATGTTTATGAAACCCACTTCTCTTTTATAGATTATATGATTTTGAAACCCGCTTATTTTCACAGGTTTTGTTCATGATGAAATGATTACAAAACTTTTTTCTTTATATAGGTTAAGATATGATTACATGTTTATAATACCCATTTAATTTCATGTTTTATGATATGGTTATTTATGATCTTTTGGAACATGTATTTTTTATTTCACTATGAGATGGGTGAGACCTATATCTCCTTCCAATGCATTAGGTAATGATTTACATCTCATGAGATAGAATAATATGGTCTTGGGAGTAAACCGTGACTACTAAGATGGTCATGGGAGTGAACCATGACTATCAAGATGGTATGATTAGTGAACTCATGATACTAATATAACCATGGAATTGAACCATCACTACCAAGATGGTATGGGTAGTGAACCCATACTACTAAGGTGGTCTTGGCAGTGATTACTTGGCTAATATAGAAATCATATTAAATGCTTATTTGTATACAATAATTTCATGTTTTTTCCCTATGTTATGTTTTCATGGATTATGTTCTTTATCTCTTTATGATTCTTTTATTATTAACTTCCAAGATTCATGACTTGATTCGTGTATATAATCTTTGATATACAGGGTATGATCTTTTATTTTCATGATAATGTTCTCACACCCTTATGCTCATAATTATGCTTAAAAATATCCCATATTTACCCTTACTAAGAATATGAGATCACCCATTTTATGTTTCCTTCACCCCAGGTTATGAATATATGTATTATTTTTATGTTCTTAAAAAGGGTGATAGTTAAGAAGAACCTAGTGGGAGATAATGTAGCTCGATTATGTGTTAGTGATTATGTTTCCCTGTTTCCAAAGGCACTAGACTGGTACGTTCATTATTCAACTATTTGTATAATGTTTTATGTATTCCTTAAATTTTAATTAATTTTAATGTATGAAAATAAAGGGTCTCTATAGATTGGGCCTATCTTTTTCTCATGTTGGAAGCTCTATGGCCATCCTATGATAGGTTCTTCAGTTTCATCACTATCCAAGCTAGTAATCAATATATAGTCATCTTGTTGGATTCTCCTTGGTAAGTGATTCAGTAAATAGGTTGATTTTTTTCATTTTCTATTCCCTTAATGACCCAATTTTGATTTGGACTCATATTCCCTATTTTTGGACATTTATTTTTTATTTATTTGTATGCTCATCCAGTCATAACTAAGGGTTGATATTAGATAAGGAGAGTACTACAGTTATAAGTTAGGAGGTCTATGAAATTTCCCAAAAGTCTCATCATTTATAAATTGAAGTCATTATGAGAATTATATTTTTCCTGAGTGTTTCCCCCAAAAACTCATATGGATTTATTTTAATCATTGAACATGTATTTCATATCACTTTTAGTGAATTTGGTTCATGAAATTAGAGGTTGAAACCTCAATTAATTCCACTAAAATTGGGTGCATACCTTATTATGACATATTGACCATTATCATGACTATTTGAGATACTGTTTGGGTGAGTTGAGTTGACCCTTATAATGGTAAGTCATTTTCACTGAAATTATTCAAAAATTGATAATGATTGGTGTATGGATTTTTTCATATTTTCACCAATTGACCCTTTTAACGAAAGTGTATCATCTTAATAATTAAATCATAAAATGATTTAATTGAAAGTGTATCTATAGATATCACAAGTCCTATTTTAAATGTGATAGAAGTGATTTAGTGTCATGTCCATTATCCATTATCCATTATCATGTATAATTAAAGGTACAAAATGAACATGTTAAATGTTTATAAAAAGAAGTTATAAATGGTTGCATGTCTTTGATATACATTGTCACATTAATGAAAGGTAATATAATGAACCTAAAAAATTATTAAAATAAATGAGTATTATAATGCCTAAATAGAATAAATATATATGTATAAGGATATTTTTGTATATGGATATTTTTATCATTATAGGGGTGGTTGGACTTGTTTCATCCTTGTATTCTTGAGGAAACACCTTCTGTACTCTGAGGAATCCATTCGGATTCAAGGGTCCAATTTCCAATGGAGATACCTACCTTGGAACATGGTCTATGTCAATAGGAGGATGAATATCATGATACCATAGGATCCCTCCACTATCTCTCTGGATATTACAATACCATGGATGCACTCCTCAGATTCAGCATGATGTCTTTGAACATGCTGCGCTATGGATTCACCCCCATAAGGCCAAGTGATACTTAGCCCTTGAGTACCATGGATGAGATCCATCCACTCATATAGAAACATTTAAAATGGAATTCCTTGGGATTTTACCATTGTATTATACTCAGAACCTTTTATAGATATATTATATGTGATACTTCAATGAGTTTCCTAACTCTTACAGTCATGAATTCCTTAGTTACACCTTGGATCCACTTTTATCTTTATTATGATCAATTTTAATTTTGATGAAACCCTCACATGAATTGAATATATAAACTAAATCATAGTTAATTAACTAATAGAAGTTTAGAAACCAGATGAGGCTAAATTAGGTATGAGTTATTATTCTTATATTTAATTACTTTTACAATCCTAAAAACTATAAATTTTTTATCTATTGAATAGATTGTATAGGTTATGTTGATGGTGGACTACTGAGATTTATCTCACACCCTAGATGGGCCATTGTTGGTGCCTATAAAAATTATATGATCAAATTTATGGAAAATGGAAAGCATCCAAATTTGGATACATAATATGCTTACTTTAGGATGGGATATTTGTTGTACATGTTCAATCATGAGATCAAGATGTATAGATATTTTTTCCTTTTTTATTCTTTTGTAAATCATGTATTTCCCTAATTTCATGATTCCATGTACGCATGAATTTACTTTTATAGATTCTTTAAATTAGATCATAATTATTCTTTTTATGAAACTTTTCATATTATGATTTTATTATTATTGACAGATTATTATTCTTATTTATTTTTAGATATTTATTATACTGCTTTTTTTATTTATTCATCTTTTATTATATCTGATGTTCTCTACACTACCATGAGTGAATAGTCTCCCAAAAGACTCACCTTAGGAACTTACTACTATTCAGAATAATTTGGAATATGTGGAGGCACACTTGAGGCCAAGTGGCTAACTAGGCCTAGGGTAAATTTGAGTGTCACCTGGGTTGGGATGTTACAAAAATTGTTTTTTAGAAAAAGGCATTTCTATGAATAAAAATGATTTTATACTAAATTCAAAAAAAAAATTGATGAAATGAAAATAAAATTATTAATCATAAAATAATAAAAAATATAAAATTTTTTAATTCATTTTAAAATAAGTAGATCTCTATAAATTCACTAAATTAAAAAACAATTGTCAATAAATAGCAGTATTCTTCATGATTCATTAAAAATCATAATTTAAAAAAATATCAAAAAATAATCCTATGATAATTTTGATATGATAAATTGAAAAATGATAGGATTCTTTTGAAATATAATTTCTTAATATTGTAAAATTTAATTATAAAATCAATTCAGAAAAACCTTTATCAAATATTTTTTAAGGTAACCTTTTTTTAACAAATAAAATAACTTTACAAAAAAATATTTACTCAATTTGTAAGTGTTAATAAACAAATTTTTATTTATAAATACCTTTATATATGTATCATAATTTAGTTAATACTATTCATACCATCCATTTGAATGAAAATGTGATGATGATAATAAAATAATACTTTTTCATGTTTTATTCATGTTAGGTGTTTCACATTATATACGCTATCAAAGTTATAATTATTTTAAAAATTTTGGGTTATTTATATTACAATAATTAATCTTGTTTAGTAATTTTATTAATCTATATCATAAAAAATTATAGAAATAATTTCATCATCCTTCGTCAAATCAAAATCCTCATCAATAACATTCTCTCAACATGGCCATCATTGAAGTTTCATTCTTGGCATGAAGTCCATCATTACGATATTTTGATAAAAAATATCACCATTATATTTATTAAACATTCTATCTAAAACATTATTAAAACTAAAATATATTAATGTTTTACTTATATTTCAATGAAAGAAAAATTTTTGATTCATTATAAATTTTCAATGAATCGCATAAGCTCGGAATTTTTAATTCACTTCATCTATTTGGACCAACCTATCACCTTGATAATATTTAATTAAAGCATAAAAATTATTTTTGAATATATTTTCATACGTATTAAATAATTATATAAAATATGAAGACTATAAATAGATAAGGAAGGTAAAATTAAATATTCCGAATACAATATATGTGTGTATCATTTTATATCCACTGTATTGTGATTCCTTGGAAAAAGAATAATTTAATTATCCTATGAAAAAGAGTGATAAATTATTCTTCATAATGTATAATATATTCATCATCAAGGAAACAAAATTTCATATTCAAGTTCACCATGATCAGAGAGTTATATTCATTAAAAATATTTTTAGTATCATTTTAATGTCCTGTTAAATTTTATATTGGAATAAAATTGAAAATTCTTTAAAAAATCACCAATAAAATATTATTTAATTTATTATGTATTCATGTTCCAATGAGTGACTCAAAAAACCTTGGAAACCCTCAAAATCCTAAAAAAATAATGAAACTTAATTTCAAAACAACACCTCTCTTGTCAAATTGAATTCATAGAAATATATTTTTAATATGTTTAATATGTATATCCAATTTGATTGTATATTATTAATAAGCTAGTGTTTTTTATTCATATATAGGATGTTACTTATCAAAATATAAATATTATAATATAATATATCCCCTAAAAAGAAATATTTAGAGTGGTTAGGTTTTAAATGATATAAAGAAGCTCTATGATAAATGTAACACCTTATGATTTTAAAAGAATAAAATTTTATTCACTAGCATATGTTAAATGAAATACTGATCTTACCTACAGTACACTCAATGTTTTATTTTTATTTCATTACACACAATATTTAATTTATCATTAATTGCATGTAATAATGAGTTCTTTTAATATCTTGTATTATACGTAGGACCAAGTTATATTGAATAACAATATACTTTAAATATTATTATTTAAAATGAAAATTATCTCCTATATATTAACTTAGAAGTTATAACTATGTTTAACTAACTTATCAAAGTATATGGTTTAATTATTTAGTTATAAATTAATTATAAATGTTTACAAATAACAATTCAATACAAATTAAATTTTTTATAAAGAACTATTGAATTGTACACCATAGGATTTTTATCTTTACAATTTAAATTAATTAATATTAGAGGATGATATTAATTATAATTTTATATCATATATCCAATATTTTTTAAAAATTTATCCTACATATTTTATAGGAATAAGATAAAAAAATCAATTTTACAAATAAAAGGATATATTTTCTCAAGGTAGTTTTTTTGACTTTTAATAGAGAACTTATTTTAAAACAAAATGTTGAAAATTTTATAAATTTTATTTTAAAAATAAATATAATTTTTTAAATCATAATGAAAAAATTATATTATTTTTAATTTTTTTTAGATGTATCATTTTTTATGAATTGTGAAAAAATACTTGATTTTAATTAAAAAGAAAATTTTCATATAAATTATTTATAAAGGTAAATTAATTTTTAATTTGGTTTAAAATTTTATTTATTTTAATTATACATATATTAGTCAAATTTAGGTTATTGGAATCATTTTTAATTTTAATTTAGATATAAAAAATTAGTAAACTTTTGAAAATTCTCACTTTAAAAACCAACTTTCTGATCACGTCTGTGATATTAATATTAAATTAAATTTTTACACTTATGTGATTTAAATTTAAAAAAATGGATTAAATTTTTTTAATAAACATAATTTCTAATTTCTAATAATTTAAAATTAATTTTTTAGCAAATAGAGTAGTGAATGAAATAAAAATTAATTACAGTGAATAAGGTAAAACGGGCTCACTTAGTGGTTAAACATTAATAATATGGTGAAATTTACATAGAAACTTTTAAAAACCCCATTTTATGGAAATATTTCGAACTTATACCTTCTAGTATCAAATTTGAAACATTATTGGGTTCTCTTGGTTTGTAAAAACATGGGATCGCCTAATATTATGTTGAAATTTTCCAAGTGTCTCATTTCCCCCACTTATAAAAGGCCGCCATCTCTCCTCCTCTATTTACATATTAAAACACAATTGGATAAAAAAATAAATGGCCAAATAAATTCTCAAATTCCATCCTATCATCATATAGTCCTATCATTGTGCATAAATCCAACCTGATAAGGCCTTTGTGGAAACTAAAAGGAGTGACCCAAATAGATGGTAATGATCATCGGCATTCCTTTTTTAATTTATTTCATTACCCCTTAAATTATTCTTATAACATTATTATATAATACCCTCAGTATCCTATATATAATGATATTTTTTCATTAATTCCAGACACACACAATTCCATCAAGTTGGTTTTGAAATCAACATTCATGTTTACGGTAGATTGTCATCCAACGAAATGATGTCATTTGTTTTTCCATTACCACCTCTCATGGTTGGGAATGATGATGAACATAATGTTTATATATTATAATTATGAAATTTAAAACATAATTATAAATCTGGATTAATTATATCATAGAAACCATTTTAACATTTCATGTTGTATGGGATAAGATACTATCTCTTTAGTGTACGGAGAACTAGCGCCTCTCGAAGTAACGTGAAACATTTTTGACTAACGTGTTACATTGAAGGTAATAAGGGTGACTATAATGAATATATATGATATAAATGAAATAATTATGGTTTTAAAAATATAATTATACTTTCTAGAAATATAATATATCATTTTATTCTTACAATTTCACACAATGAAGAAACGAAATCATTGTTCATTAATGTGTGGACTACCACCTCCTCAAAGCGATGTGATTCCTATTTTTTCATCACCACACAATAATAATGATATATATAAGTATATATAATTACAAAATATAGTATTTACGATAAAAATATAATTATTTAATGATAAAATATTACATACCTTATTTCTATAATGACTATTGAAAAATGGAAATGTTACTCATGATTATGTACAACCTACAGCCTCCATGATCGTAACTTGAGTTCATTTTTCATAACCACATTCCATGATTGGTTTTAAAATTATATATTATCTATAAATATGATCATTAATTTATTATTTTTATTATATTTATGTTTAAACAATGATCTCTTTAACCATATCCAACCTACCAAAGTCATTTTTGATAAATTAGCCCAATATGGTCAAAACAGCCATTATAAACCAAATTGATTAAGTAAATTTATATAACATGATAATATGTGAATTAAAATAAATAATAAACTTTTTAAATTATATAATTCATGTAAATAATAATAATATATTTAATTTTCATGAATATAATGAATAAGCATGAATCAGACTCAGGGTATGGGTTTTCTTATCTCACTTTATTTTTCTATGAGATATATTTCATATTCACCACTAATTTCTATTGTGTGGTATCTATAGTTACCATGAATGTATTTTATTAATATTATACTAAAATTTATGGGGTTTTAAATTTATATTTTATGATATCTTTTTTTGGGGGTTTATGGTTTGAAAGTTACTAAAGAAAATTTTTCATAAACATTTTGAAAACATTTTCTTAAGGATGGGTCTTTTCTATTTTATTATATCTCTTTTGCTGGGTTTCCTAAAATTCCACAACTTGTAAGGAGTTATCTTAAGTATGGGTCTGATTGAGACTGTTTATTATGTAACAAGTTGTATTAAAAGCTTTAGCCCAGAAATAAATGGGTAGATCATATTCATTAAGCATAGTCTGGACAATTTCCTGTAAGGTTCTATTTCTTCTTTCTACCACACCATTCTGTTGAGGTGTCCTAGGAGCAGATAAATTATGATTATAGCCATTTTGTGAGAAAAAGGCTTAAAAATAATGATTCTCAAACTCACATCCATGATCACTTCTTAAGGATTTAATCTTAAAACCACTGATATTTTCTATAGACCTAGCATACTTAGTAAAATGTGAACAAGATTCAATTTTATGAGTTAGGAAAAAGGTACAGGTTTACCTAGAGAAATCATCTACAAGAAAATAAACATAGTAATTTCCATAGATACTTGAAACTCTAGATGGTCCAAACAAGTCCATGTGAACCAACTCGAGAGATTGAGAAGTAGTTACTTCATTCATTCGTTTGAAAGAGATTTTATGTTGCTTTCCTTTTTGATAAGGATTACAGACCTTATTTTCTAGAAACTCTAATTTGGGTAAGTCTCTAACTAAGCCTTTTCTAGTTAAATTTATAATAGAGAGTATGTTGCAATGTACTAGTCTTCTATTCCATATCCAAGACTCTTTGTGAAAGCCATGTAGACAAGAGACATTCTGTAATGCCAGTGTGTCTAGATTTATAGCATATACATTATCATTTCTAAGAGTATTAAATACTAAATTATTATGGGCATAAAAAACATGGAATTAATCATTTTTGAATGTAACATTAAATCCATCATCACACAATTGAGATATGTTGATCAGTTTATAATTTAATCCATCAACATACAGTATTTTAGAAATTGAAATAGAGTTAGGTTTACCAATCTGGCCTAAGCCGATGATTTTTCCTTTACCAATGTCACTAAATGTGACATGTCCTCAATAAATCTTGATAATAATTTTAAATATTGACTATTCCCCTATCATATGTCTTGAAAACCCATTTTCCAAGTACCACAACTTTTTTCAGGATCTTTTTAGGCAGTTTACCTACAAAATAGTTTAACCAAGAAATAACTTTTGGTACCCATATTTGTATGGGTCCACATACATTAGTAATATAAGATTTAGGTACCCACAACTGTCTTATGGGTTTTCTATATGTAGAATATAGAGTGTTTGAAAAGTAAAATTTGTTTGTTCCTAAAGAATTAGATGCAGTAAATGAATTTTTGGAATTGGAACTTGCTGTACAATTCTGGTTTTTGAAAAAGGTAGAAGATTTTCTATATTTGGTTTCAAAATGTGATTTGGATAAATTTCTTTAACCTGGTTGATATCCTATCCTAGAAGTATACTTAGGAGCTATTTGTTTACCAAGAATTTGAGTAAGAGTATCTTTCCCATTAGTAAACTTTTGTAATTATTTCTTCAATTTCACATTAGACATTTTTAACTCATTTTTTCCTTGAGAAGTTGAGAATTTTTTCCTTTTTCAGTTATAAGTTAGGAATTAGCAGTCACACTAAAATCATGTTGTTTATTCAATGATTTATTCTTATCTTTCAACTCATTACATGTTTCTTATAACATATTGCAATATTAGAATAATTCATTATTTTTCATATTCTCATACTCACTTTCATAATAATAAGAATTATGTATAGAAGATTCTAAGGTTACCTCAGTTGTGTTTTTTTATAAAACACATATTAGACATATCACCTTTCTCACTCTGAGAAGATTCAGATTCACTTGAGCTGTCCTCTGAGGCACTCCAGGTGGCCTTCATTGCTTTCTTATACCTTCTATCCTTATTTTCATACTTTTTCTTTTATTTCATCTTTGGACAGTCACCCTTGACATGTCCCTTCCTTTTACATTCATAGAAAATTATCTCTTCTAATTTATATTTTTTCTTCCAATCCTTTTTCCAATTCCCCTTGTTATCATACTTCCCTTTGTAATTTGTCTTTTTGAAAAACTTATTTTTCCTATAAAATTTCTTGAATTCTATCTCCAGTTGGTTTATTTCTTCATCACTTTCTGAAGCTACTTCTTTATTGTTTGAGATTTCAATAGCATCATGAACTTTCTCCTTGTCTTTACTTTTAGAAGCAGTTGTCTTGAAGGCTACAGATTTTTATTTTGGTTCATCCTCTTCTTGATTTACCTTTAATTCCTCTTCATACATCATTAATTTTCCAATCAATTCCTTCACTAGTATCTTATCAATATCACACTATTCTCTAACAGACACAGAAGTTCCACACCATCGTTATGGTAAGCATTACAGAATTCGCATTATCTTCTCTTTGGATGTTACTTCTCTTTCTAAGGAAATCATGGTATTCATAATTTCATTGAACCTGAGATACATATCAAAAATTGACTCATCAGGCTTCATTATGAAGTTGTCATATCTAATAGTAAGTATTTAATCACATTTCTTTAACATTATATGTTCCTTCATGATAAACTGATAGAGTGTCCCAAATTTCATGTGCAGTTTTACAAGAAGATATACAGTTAAACTCTTCATCTCCTAGTGCACAGTACAGTGCATTCATTGCATTACAATTATTGTTATATGAAGTCTTGGTAGGTTCATCCCAAGTGTTTATAGTAGTTTCAAGAATTGTATATTTACTTTCAATAGCAGTCTAGATTTTAAATCCCATGCTTTCTAGATGTATTTTCATCTTAAGATTCCACTGGGCATAATTTGTTCCATTACAGAAAGGTGGTATATTGGTAGCAGACCCTTCTAATACATTTTACATGATAATGATTGTAGCAGAATGTCAAAGAGATGAAAATTTAGAAATAACATAAATTTTGAGATCTTTGAAAAACAACTATAATCACAATTGACCAGATTTGAAAACTAACAAAAACTATTATCCCTTTGATACCAAATGTTGTGCAAAGTTGATGACTCAAGAGGCGGGTGAATTGAGTATCTATAAAAATTTATGTTAAAATTGGTTCTTTAAAATAATATCCCCCTATTAAAATAAAATCAAAGTCAGTTTGTGGTGATTTTATATAAGTCCTAAAAGTTCAATTAGTTTCTCTGAAGATTGATTAGTTCTCAATTTTACCAATCTAAAGATTAGTCAAACTTTTGAAACTAATCTACTGATTCAAAACAGATATAAACACTTGCTAAAATAACTATCAATGTTAGGTTTATCTTAATGCAATAAATACATAACAGATAAAAATATAAGATAAACAGCGTAGCAGTTAGAACAAGAGGTTCAGTCTCAAGCTGAGACTTAGTCCTCTTCACTTGGTGATCACCTTCCACCAATCTATTTATATTAATAAACTTTTGATCCACACCCTAGATCGGAGTTCACAACATCACATAGGGTTGTCCAGATCACACTTGACCTCTACCATAGTTATTCATGGAAAAAACTAATAAACAGATCACATAGGATCTCTTCCACAATTAACGCGGGATACAAGAGTAGAAAGGGATTGGAACATGAGCCACAACACAGTTGGTGAGGACTCCTTAAGTGCATTCAAGAGACCCGGGATAAAATCCATGTGGGGGATAATTTCTGGCACTGTAGCAGTACTGTAGCAGTACTATAGCATGTACTGTGCAGAAATGTAGCAGGTACTATAGAGGGAACTGTATCAGGCACTGTTTGGCACTGTAGCAACCGGGAATATGCCCCCATTTGGGCCTTCAGGCCAATGATTTGGTCCCCGAGTCCTTTAAGGCCTTCGGGCCACCCAGGCCTTCAGGTTAGTAAGACCTTCATGCCACATGAAGGCCTTCGGGCCACCTTAAAGTGCAAATACAAACCAGACAACCTACAAGGAACAAGCTTTAGAAGAAGGAGGAGCAAGGAGTTTCACCATAGTAGAAGCTAAATGGATTACAATAATGAGAGGGTATGGCACCTACCATCGGGACAAGCCTGTGCATGCACGGGAAAGCCTAGCTGAATATCCATGTGAAGGTGGAGAGCTGATTTCATGATGAAGATGCTAGGGAGGAGCAGTTCCAAGTAGTTAGTCTGGGTTGTATGTAATGTTTGAAGCCTACGGGCAATGAATTCCTCTAAGGCCTATGGTCCATGTAATGCTTATGCCTAAGGGACTTGTAAGGGTTCCACCTCACCCCTTGAAAGGTGGATTATCAAAAATCAATAAAAAATGAAGGCCTTCAGGCCATTAGAGGAAGAGTAGAAAGGGATTGAGTGTGAGGATATTTTAGTATCCTTCAGTTAAGCTCAAGAGACCGTGTGTGTGAAACAAACATATGCACACATAGCTTGAAAAGTAAACACAAGAACACAATAGAGTTATAAAAGTAAAAATATAGTTTATAAATCTCTGTGTGTCGTGCAGTAAATCTCTGGACACATTGGATGTAGAGAAAATGATATTCGAGTCCTCTTCTGGAAGTTGGCTCCAAAACAGAGTATTGTAGTCTCTATAATCTAGCTTCCAAGTGTGTAGAGGTTCAGTTCTTCGATATCATGATGTTCAGTGAGCTTCAGCAGGATGCAGTTTGTAATATTAAACTTCTTGTATACTCAAGATTCAAGTTCTTCTTTTTTCAATATCTTTCATATTAGCACATCCAGCCTTTTTGTTTTTCTAGCAGGTTGAGAGAGCTCTTTTTAAAGTTGATCTTGTAATCCTTTTATACTTCAAGGTCCAATAGGCATGAAGATCTCCACATGTGCATGTACCTCTTACTATCTACGGATAGTCCTACAGACAACATTAAATAATGTCATAAACATTGATTTTTCTAAATATGACCATTAGAAATAAATTTTACTTAAAAGAAAGATACCATAAATATTTCCATGAAGATGAAGAAAAGTATAGTAAAAAAAGATCAAATCCCTATAAAATATACAATCCATCACTAAGGGTTTGGCTACTGTGGGGATTTTCCTTTATCTGAATGATCCAGAATAGGATGAGATGGTTTGGTAGAGGTAGAGGGAAGAGGTGGTCTGAAGATAAAACCAGGCAAGAAAACACTTGTAGGTACATTTTCTGCAAGACTATGCCTTCTTTCTGACAACACACGACTGGAAGTTTTCTCTATAAGGACCAGTTGAATCTGGGAAAGATCCTGAGAGACATTCATTGGGGTAGGAGACCAAGAGGTAGTACCAATGGAAGCTGCATGAGGTACCACAATGGATTCAGCCTGGACATGCAGATATGGATTAAGGAGATTGATGAAATTATTAATGATTTCACCAACATACTACATAGATTTTTTGAAGTCTTCCTTATTCTCCAAGAATTTATTCAGCAAAGGGGTAAAATCCTTCAATTGAGTAACTTTATTCTTGAAGGCTTCAGTGACAGGAGGTATTCTGAGATTCACTGATAGAAACTTGAAGCTATTTATGAATTCATGCTTGGTATAGACCTTGGTAAAGTACTTATCCACCTTTTCTCGAATCTCTTTCTGAGAAGTAGAGGATTCATTGGTGCACTACCTAACCATATTGCACACAAGGTCTGTATTTCTATGTACCTTTTCAAGAGTTTCTTTGTTTGAAATACTCTAAAGATTTTGGATTTCCTCTCTCATCACAACTTCGAGAGACTCCAAATCAGCAACAACACTTTTCCCACTGCTAGAACTGGATTAGCCAGTTAAAATTTTTCAAAGCTCCTCTTTCAAATTATTCATATCCACACTAAGTAGATGAGTCACCAAGTTCCTAAGAACTTCTAGAACACCACTGAAGGAGGTCTTGAAGTTAGAGGTTAGATAATTTAAATCATTTCTCATCTTTCTTACTTCCTCTCTTAGCAAAGTATTGTGCTTAATAATGGTTTATGTTGTGGTAATGATATTTGGTTGAATCTTCTGGATTACTATTCTTGCAATCTTCGCTACATCATTATCTAAAATACCTATTGAAGTAGAGGATTCACTTCTGGATCCAACTGAGGCTTTCACTGACACATATATCATTTTTGAATTGTTCCAAATCAGCCTTAGTGACATAGTCACTGGATAGATTTTGTGTTACTGGCTCTACTACTGCAGGTGAAACTGGTTGAATAGGTACAATAGGTTCTATTTCAGCTTGGACTTGTGGAACAGGAGGAGGAGGCACCCTATCCTCATCTGAGTCATACTCCAAACCAAAAAATGTATCCTAGATCATTATTCCATTGTCTAGTACAAGTCCAGTCTGTCACATCTGACATATTTAAATAAATTATTTTAATATTTTTCTTGGTTTCGGGTAGTCCGGGTTGAAGCCTGAATTAAATTTTTGGGTTCTTATTTAAAAACGTGTGTTTTGGCCTTGACTGCATCCAGCGCACCATGGTCGAAGCTGTGCGGCCTCGCCTGGGTCACCGCGCAACCTCGCCCGGTTCACCGCATGCCCTACTCAAGGGTCAACCAGTTAAATAAAATGAATTATTAATAAACAGATAAAATTAAATGTGATAAAAACTGAATAAATTATTTTAATGATAATAATATTAATATTTGAGGATGTTATTATTATAATTATTTTTATCATTGTTGTTATAATTTTTTTAACTCTTATTTTACTACCATCAATTTATTACTATTATTTTTATTATTTGTTTTAGTTTATTGTTTATTGTTTATTTATTTCATTTTATTTTATTTTTCTAGATTTTTTTTGGTAGGTTTTCTTTAACCCATCACCTACATCCTCCCCTATAACCCCAACTCGCGCCACCCCCTCCCCTTGATATCTCGAAGCCCATCCGCTTCTTCCCAGGACACTGTCGGCGCCTCCCTCACCTACTCTCCTCCATCCATCCTCCACATCGAGCCGCACTCCCCTCCCTTAACCCTAGCGCTGCACCCCAACTCCCAAGCCGACCCCCCTACGTGCTACACCCTCCCTCACCGGACCACCCACCAGCCCTGCCTTCCTCGATCAGACTTGTTTCACCCCCTGGATCACTTCATCCCGTCGCACCGTAGCTCCGGCCAGTTCGTTGTGCACCCTTCCTTCATCCTCACCGGATACCTCCCTTGCCGAATTCCCCTTCCCATCGCGTGAACCCCCCTTGGCCTATCCTCAGTCTGCCGCACCCTATGGTCGTATACCCCCTCCTTCATCTCTCAGCCAGTAGCCCACGTTGACCTCCTCGTCACACCGCTACCACGTTCCTTGAACACACCTCCCTGTCACGCCATGTTCCCTACTCGGACCAGCACATACCCCATCGGTAACCTCTCTCGGCCAACCTTCGAACCTATGGCTCCCCGCACCCCTCTAGAAACCACGCTCCACCACCCTGGATCCCCTCGCACCACCTTTCACTACTCCCTCGACCCCCCCCCATGGTCGTTGGGATCTATTTTCTTTTTATTTTTTGGAAAATCCCATCTGACACCCTCTTTTACTCTCTATGGTAGCATCAACCTGCTACCACCGAGTCACACCGCCATATTCCTCAAACCTCCTCACATCAATTAGGGATTTCATCGCTGCCTCTCACCACTCGAACCTGCAACGCCTCTCCCTTTTGGATGGTTTTCTGGCACTGCGCACCTCTAGCAACCTCATTTACGCTCCAACTGGCCTCCCATATCTCTACGGCAGGTGCATTCCATTTTGATTTGTTGTCTTTCCTTTTTGGTTGATTTGAGGTTAAGTGTCTCTTGTTGTTTGGGGTACAAATCGTGTTGAATTTGGTTTTATTTTAATGCATTTGATGATATTTTGTTTTAAGGTTCATTTTGAAATTCTTGTGGTGAGTTTGAAGATCAATTGAAGTTTCATGTCGAGTGTTGGGGTATTCGACACCTAAGGTAGGTGGTTCCATGATTAATTATTCTTTGATTAATTAATTTACATGTTTGATTAATTTAGCATATTATTTAATTAATTTGTGTAGTGTGAAATTGTTTCTTTTTAATGTTTTATTTGCATTGAAACGGTTTAGTATATTGTTTATATAATGCGTGTGTTTTCTGCTGAATACTTTGTTGGTGATTTTTAAATTGTGTGATTGACTTATTCATTTTTGAAAGTGGTGAGAACTGTATTTTTATTTTTACATGGAATCATGTGTGTTTGGTCGTAAAAGATGGTTTGTGTAAGTTTAGTGGTTAACGCCATGCCGTTTATTTGAAATTGTTTTATAAGATTTTTTTTTGGATTGTTAAAATTTTGTTTTATGCAATTTTATTTTTCATATGGTGTAACATTTTTCCATCAAACTATTTGGGTGGTGCAGGTCACACTTTAAAAATTTATTTGAGTGCGTGTGATGTGTGAATGCATTTGAATTTATAAATGGTTACTTTAGTTTGTGCAAAGACATGTGACACCCTTTTATTATTGCCTTATAATTTTTTTATGGTTTACTTAATTATGAAAATGGTGTGAAACATATTTGAAGAATGATTTAGTGTGTTCCTTATTTCAAAATGGTGTTTATGTGTGTAAGTGGTGGTTTGTTTAGTGACGAGTGTATTTTAAATTGTGTAGATGGTTTAATTGAGTATGTAACCTATACAGATTATGTTTTTAAAAGATTTTAGTGTGCGTATGGTTTTAAAAGCAGGTTTGGGTGTGCAAATTGTGATTTTGCGTGTTTAAGTACCATGTTTGGATTTTACGCATTATTGTGACATGTGGCATGAACTTGATTGGTTGTTTGAGCACACATCGGGAAGCCCAGGTAGCTAGGAGGGTAGACTAGACTAGTAGGCTAGTGTTCCAGAGGTGACTCAACCCGATTTCACTGACAGGACTGACGATTGCAACACTAACTAAAAATATGCTTTTTTGAGGGTCGTAGCCTTCTAAGCCACATTTTCTAAGGGTCTTGGTCTTATAATCCATGTCTTCTGAGGTTCGTGGCCTTCTAAGCCAGGTTTCACCGAGACACGAATATCTAGGGACCCAAGCAAGACGATACTCATGCGGTCTCTCCCATATTAGTGCTCATTGGTTAATTTACGCTCATTGGTGTGACATATTGGTTATTTTAAAAAGTAAGGGTGTGTGTGTTTTAATTTATGCTGGTCCATCTGAAACTATTTTCTTTAATTCCGTTTTCTTTTAAACTTTTCAACCATTTATTTCTTTTCTTTAGTTAATATTTAAAATGTATTTGTCATTTAATAATTATGCATGGAACCTTTTTATTGGGTGACGTCCTACTGGGCTCTGGTATCACAACCTACATACACCTATGGGTGTATATAGACCTTGTTTCTTATGTATTCCAGGTTGTAACATCGTGCTTAGTGTTGGTGGTTCTAGATGCTATTGGTCTTCGCGTGCAGGTTGGTGTTGGTAGCTTGGGGATGCAGCTTCTCATATCGCTTGGAGGTTGGTATTGGAGTTTAGTTCTCTATCCTTGTTATTGTTCACCTTGGGATTTTAGTAGAATTGTATACTTTAAAATAATTTATAGTTTAAAGGAGTGTTTGGTTGTCTGTTTCTAGTTTCAGTTGTTTATATTGTGAGTTTTCTTTTTATCTTTTATTTCGGGTAAACCATTCCCATTTGTTACTTATGATACCCAAGAACTTGTGCCATCCCATGGGGATCGGTAACACCCCTTGGGCCATGTCGCAGACCGGGTCGGGCGTCGGGTCGGATGGCGACCCGACCTGGTTCGTGAAACAGTCTCTTGGATAAATAGTATCAATCATAATCCTTCTTCTTTGAGGTTCAAAAATATCATTATCTTCATCAACTTCTTCATTTAGTCCTCCAGCCATAATAGCATTTCTGGGTATAGGAACCAACTGAACTTCAGGTTCTACATGATCTCTATTCGCTTCAATTTCTCTAGGCACTTCCTCAATTTGAGTCACTTGATCCTCAGCTTCTTCCTCAGGGCCACCCTTCATAAGTTCATTCAATTCCGGAATTATTTCTTGATTTTTAGCATTAGGATGGGGTGATCTGTTCTCATGTTCAACATTTCTATGATTAACAGCCTCTTGTTCAACATTCTCAACTTCATTACATGCTCCATTTACAGATTCCTCACTGGATTTGTCCACCACTTGTTCTCCCACTTTTAAAGATTCACTTACATAATCATCATTTCCTCCTTCCTCATTATCATTATCATCATCATTATCATCTGACTCCTCATATGATTTACTCACATATCCTTCAACTACAGTAACCCCGGTCTCTTCTTCATCCTCGTCACCTAATAAGGATTCTCTTGAGGGTAAGTCCAAAGGTGGAATAGCAGGTCCATAAGACGTGTCCTTGGGGAATTTATCAATATCAATATCACTCATGTCATCAAAAGGAGATCCTTATTCCCTTATCACTTTAGTTACTTCTTCCTCATCAGAATAAATTGGTTCTTCTCCTATTTTGAGACCTAGATCAACTTGATCTTTTGGTCGGGTAGGATGGTCAACTGGATTGAAATCTTCATATATCCATTCCTCATCACCTACCCAACATTTCTTCCAAGGGTTCATGAATATATTCATCCTTTCAAAAATTTCTTTTTGAAGATAGAAACCACTACATGCACTTATCACTTCATCTCCATCTTCCACATAGCCTAACCTTTTTAGAATGGAAGAGATCATCCTCAGATAGTACAAAAAAGTTTCTTTCATAGATGGTTTTATCAAATCAGATACATGCACCATTAGATAACTACATAAGTTTACTTTTATCCCATGTTTCAACAGATATATTAGGAAAACATCTTGATACTTCACAGTAGAGAAATATCCCTTCCTTGGGCAGATTTGATGTTGTATAAACTTAAACAATAATCTTATTTCTCCTTCAAACTCACTTGTAATAGTCCTCCTAGATTCTCCATTTATATTTAGCTCTTCCAGATCATATTCATAAGAGAAAAAAACAGAGGAAGGTGGAATATTACCTCGATAATCATCATAGACTCCTTCATGAGGCATCTCCAAGCACTCAACCCATTCCTTAGATGAAAAATCTGCTTCCTTTCCCTTTACTACTGACTTCATTTTTTATGCCTCATATTCATCCAGAGATATCATCAAATGCTAATGGAATTCATGCACTAGGTGAGGATAATAAGTTCTTTTATTGTTAACAAACCAGATCATCCACCCTTGAGATTTTAGTACTTTTAATAAAAATGACTTGCTTGAAAGAATCCACTCTGTAGACACTTATTTTTCAGCCATAACCACTCGGATTTCTAATCTCGGTTTTACAGTCCCACTGGAATCACCTTTACGTCACTTAGCTGAATGTGGTTTTCTCAGCTCTTCCATAGTGCGCTTGGTCCTTCCCATGTCGAGGCTTCAGATTCCAAAAGAGTTAAGTACGAGGGTCGAGAGGCAGAGTAACAAAGGGTAGAAAGCTTTATGAAAATGGGAAGGTGAAAGGTCGGGATGGATTGAACTTAATATATAATTTAGGGATTGTAAATCATAAAGAATAAAATTTAAATTCTGCAAAAAGAATACCAAAATAGTGTCATTTTATTTAAAACAAACAGAATTACAAAAGATTCCAAAAAAAACTTCGGTGTCAATGAATCGGTTTCCAGAGATCAGTTTTAGGACATCAGTTTCAAAAGTCTAGTTTTAGGAGATCAATTTCAGGAGATCGGTTTCAAGAGACTGGTTTCAGAAGATCAGTTTCAAAAGATCAGTTTCAGTAGATCGGTTTCAAGAGATCAGTTTCAGGAGATCGGTTTCAGAAGATCGGTTTCAGAAAATCAGTTTCAAGAGATTGATTTCAGGAGATCGGTTTTAGGATTCGGTTTGACCAGATCGGTTTCAAGGATCAGTTTGACAAGATCGGTTTCAAGGATCGGTTTGACAAGATCAGTTTCAAGGACTTTAGAGATTTATAATTCCTATTTTATGTCTGATGTAGTTCATCCTCTTGGATTTAGAGGGTTTAGTGAATATATCAGCAAGCTGATGCTCAATCCCAATAAACTCAAGAGTTATATCACCTTTTTAATAATGATATCTTAAAAAATTGATGTCTTACATCAATATTCTTTGTTCTAGAATGATAAATTGGATTCTTAGAAATTTTAATAGCACTTGTGTTGTTACATGTTATGGGGATATGTCTGAATTGAGATCCATAGTCTAATAAGGTGTGTTTCATCCACAAAATTTGTGCACAACAACTTCCAGCAGAAATGTATTCTGCTTTAGTAGTTGATAATGCAATGGATTTTTTATTTTTACTACACCACGATATTATTGAAATTCCCAAAAAGTGACATGTTCCAGAGTTAATCTTTTTATCTAACTTACAACCACCAAAATCAGCATCTGAATAGCTAACTAAATCAAAAGGTTTCCCTTTAGGATAGAACAGTCCTAAGTTAGTTGTATATTTGAGGTATTTGAAAATTATTTTAACAAAATTTAAATGTGTCTCTTTAGTATTTGATTAAAATCTCACACACATACACACACTAAACATAATATATAGCCTACTAGTAGTTAAGTACAACAAACTCCCAATCATTCCTCTATAAGCAGTCTGATCAACTGGTTTTTCATTTTCATCAAGATCTAACTTACATGTAGAACTCATAGGTGTTTCACTACTCTTAATGATATAAAATCCATATCTTTTCAAAATATCTTTATTTTAATTACTTTGATTTAAAATAATACCTTCTTTATTTTGAAATATTTGAAATCCAAGAAAATATTTAAGTTCTCCCATTATACTCATTTCAAAATCACTTTGCATTATGTTTGAAAAATCATTACATAAAGGGTTTTTAGAAGATATAAAGATAATATCATCTACATATATTTGGGATATTAAAACTTATTTTGAAATTCTTTTTAGAAATAAAGTAGGGTCTGTCAGTCCTTTTGTAAAGCCTTTAGAAATAAGAAAATTACTCAACCTTTCATACCAAGCTCTTGGATCTTGTTTCAAACCATAAAAAGATTTCGATAAATTGAACACGTGATTTGGAAAAGGTGGATTTCTAAAACCTTGGGGTTGTTCAAAAAAAACATCCTCAATTATATAACCATTTAAGAATGCACTTTTTACATCCATTTGATAAATTTTAAAATCCAAGTGTTTTTCATAGGAAACTAAGATTCTAATTACCTCAAGTATAGCTACTGATGAAAAGGTCTCTTCATAATAAATTCCTTCTTATTGATTATATCTGTGTGAAACTATTATAGCTTTATTTCTAATTATATTTCCATCTTAATATACTTTATTTCTAAACACCCATTTGGCTTCTATGGTAAAAGTATATTTTGGTATATTTACAAGTTTCCAAACTTTATTTCTTTCAAACTGATTAAGTTCTTCTTGCATGGACATTAACCAAAATTCATCATTGATTGCATCATTGATATTTTTAGGTTCATGCTATGACAATAAAGCTTGATGTTCAACCTGGTTTCTCAAGGAAGCTCTTGTTTGTGTTCCTCTATCTAAATCTCCAACAACAGCATATGAGGGATGATTTTTAAGGGTCCTGGTTGGTCTAGAAAAGGTAGGACTTCATATTTCATATTGGTCAGGTTGATCTGGTTCACTATGGTTAGGATCTGGATAATTTCTAGAACTGGATGTTTTCACAGATTCCTTCATATGATGATTTTAGATTTCATCATTAATGTCCAGATTGGACATATCTTCTTCAATATTTTCTAGTGGGTTCTTGGGATCATATGGATATGCTTCATCAAACTTGGTGTGTACAGATTCCTCCACACATTTGGTTTTCTTATTAAAGACTCTATAGGATTTTCTTGATGTAGAATATCCAAGAAATATTAATTCATCCCTTTTAGATGCAAATTTATCTAAATTATCATTAGTGTTCAGAATATAAACGTTACATCCAAACACTTTAAAATAACCTACATTGGGTTTCCTATTATTCCATAACTCGTAAAGAGTTTTCGTAAGGATGGGTCTGGTTAAGACCCTGTTTATTATGTAACAATCTGTATTAACAGCTTCATCCTAGAAATAAATGGGTAGATTATATTCATTAATCATAGTCTGAGAAATTTTCTGTAAGTTTCTATTTCTTCTTTCTACCACACCATTCTGTTAAGGTGTCCTAGGAGCAGAGAAATTATGATTATAGACATTTTGTGAGTAAAAGGATTCAAGATCTTGATTCTCAAACTCACGGACATGATCACTTCTTAAGTATTTAATCATAAAACCACTTAGATTTTATATAGACCTAGAATAATTGGTAAAATGTGAACAATCTTCACTTTTATGAACTAGGAAAAAGGTCCAGGTCTACCTAGAGAAATAATCTACCAGAACATAAACATAGTGATTCCCATTGATACTTGAAACTCTAGATGGTCCAAACTAGTCCATATGAACCAACTTGAGAGGTTGAGAAGTAGTTACTTCTTTCTTTGGTTTGAAAGAGATTTTATGTTGTTTTCCTTTTTGAAAAGAATTACAGGCCTTATTATCTGGAAACTCTAATTTGGGTAAGTCTCTAACTAAGAATTTTCTAGTTAACTTTATAAGAGAGTGTATGTTGCAATGCCAGAGAAAAGACTCTTTGTGAAAGGAATTTAGACAAGAGAAACTCTGTGAGGCTAGTGTGTCAAGATTTATATCATATACATTATCATTTTTAAGATTAGTAAACACTAAATTATTCTTGGAAAAAAACATAGCATGCATAAATTTTTAATTTAAAATTAAATCCATCATCACACAATTAAGATATGATGAGCAGGTTATACTTTAATCCATCAACATACAGTACTTTAGAAATTGAAATAGAGTTAGGGTTACTAATCTGGCCTAGACCAATGATTTTTCTTTTACCATTGTCACCAAATGTGACATGTCCTCCATCAATCTTGATAAGACTTTTAAATATTGAATATTAACCTATCATATGTCTTGAAAACCCACATTCCAAGTACCACATCTTTTTACAGGAGCTCTTTAGGTAGTTTACCTACAAAATAGCTTAACCAAGAAACGAATTTGGTACCCATATTTTTATGGGTCCACATACATTAGTAATATAAGCTTTAGATACCCACAACTGTCTTATGGGTTTTATATATAAAGAATATAGAGTTTTTAAAAAGTAAGCTCTATTTGGTCGTGAAGAATTAGATGCAGTAAATGAATTTTTGGAACTAGAAATTGTTGTACAATTCTGGTTTTTGAAAAAGGTAGAAGCTTTTTTAAATTTGGTTTCAAAACATGATTTGGATAAATTTATTTGTCTTGGTTGATATCTTATCCTAGAAGTAATCTTAGGAGTTATTTGTTTACCAAGAATTTGAGTAAGAGTACCTTTCCTAATAGTAAACATTTCTAAGACTTTCTTCAATTGCTCATTAGAAATTTTTAACTCATTGTTTTCCTTGATTAGTTGATCATTTTTCTCTTTTTCAATTATAAGTTCGGAATTAGCATTCACACTAAAAGCATGTTGTTTATTCAAATATTTATACTTATCTTTGAACTCATTACATGTTTCTTCTAACATATTTCAATATTCAAATAATTCATCATTTTTCATATTATCATACTCACTTTTAGAATAATAAGAATTATGTACAAGAGAGTCTAAGGTTACCTCAGTTGTGTTTGTCAAAAAACACATATTATCCATATCATCTTTCTCATTCTAAGAATAGACAGATTCACTTGATTTGTCCTCAGAGGCACTTCAGGTGGCCTTCATTGCTTTCTTATACCTTCAATCCTTATTTTCATACTTTTTCATGTATTTCATCTTTGTACAGTCATCCTTGACATGTCCTTTCCTTTTACATTTGTATCAAATTATCTCTTCTGATTTATCATTTTTCTTCCAATCCTTTTCCAATTTCCCTTCTTATCATACTTCCCTTTGTAATTTGGCTTTCTGAAAAACTTATTTTTCCTGTAAAATTTCGTGAATCGTCTTTCTAGCTAGGCCATTTCTTCATCAGTGTCTGAAGTAACTTCCTCACTGCTTGAGCTTTCAATAGTAGCTTGAAATTTCTCCTTGTCTTTACTTCTAGAAGAAGTTATCTTGAAGGCACCATATTTTCGTTTTGGTTCATCCTCTTCTTGATTTACCTTTAATTACTCTTCATACATAATTAATTTTCCATTTAATTCCTTTAATGGAATCTTATCAATATAGCAAAATTCTCTAATAGGCACAGACATTCCACGCCACCATTCTGGTAAGCATCGCAGAATTCGAATGATCTGCTCTTTGGCTCTTACTTCTCTTCCTAAGAAAATAATGGTATTCACAATTTCATTGAACCTAAGATGCATATCAGAAATTGACTCATCAGGCTTCATTCTTAAGTTCTCATATTTAATAGTATATGTATTTAATTTCATTTCTTTAACATTAGATGTTCCTTCATGAGAAATAGATAGAGTGTCCAAAATTTCATGTGCAGTTTTACAAGCAGAGATACAGTTAAACTCTTTATATCCTAGTGCACAGTACATAGAATTAATTTATTTACAATTTTTTTTAGACATTCTTGGTAGTTTCATCCCAAGTGTTTCTAGCAGTTTCAAGAATTGTATATTTACTTTCAATAGCAGTCCAAATTTCAAATCCCATGATTTCTAGATTTATTTTCATCTTAATCTTCCACTGAGCATAATTTGTTCCATTAAAGAAAGGCGGTCTATTGGTATCAGCCCCTTCTAATCTATTTTCCATGCTAATGACTATATAATAATGTTAAAGAGATGAAAATTTAGAAATAACAGAAATTTTGAGATTTTTTAAAAATAACTATAATCACAATTGACAAGATTTGAAAACTAACAAAAACTTTTAACACTTTGATACCAAATGTTGGTCGGAGTAAATGACTCAAGAGGTATCTATAAATGTTTTTGTTAAAATTGTTTCTTTAAAATAATATCCCCCTATTAAAATAAATTCAATGTCAGTATGTAGTGAATTTATATAAGTCCTAAAAGTTCAATTAGTTTCTATGAAGATTGATTAGTTCTCAGTTTTACCAATATAAAGATTATTTAAACTTTTGAAACTAATCTACTGGTTCAAAACGGATATAAACACTTGCTAAACTGACTATCAAAGTTCGGTTTATCTTAATGCAATAAATACATAATAGATAAAAATATAAGATAAACAGCACAGCGGTTAAAACAAGAGGTTTAGTCTCAAGCTTAGACTTAGTCATCTTCACTTGGTGATCACCTACCACCAAGCTGTTTATATTAATAAACTTTTGATCCACACCCCGGATTGTGGTTCACAACAGCACACAGGGCTGTCCAGGTCACACTTGACCTCTACCACAATTATTTGTTGGAAAAACTAATAAATAGATCACACATGATGTCTTCCACAGTTCTACGTGGGATACAAGAGTAGAAATGGATTGAGTGTTGGGATATTTTAGTATCCTTCAGTTAAGCTCAGAAGATAGTGTGTGTGAAACAAACAGATGCACACATAACTCGAAAAGTAAATACAAGAATAATAGAGTTATAAATGTAAAAATAGAGTTTATAAATCTCTGTGTGTCATGAATTAAATCTATAGACTCATTACATGTAGATAAAATGATATTTGAGTCCTCTTTTGGAAGTTTGATTCAAAAAAGAGTATCGTAGACTTTGTAATCTAGGTTCCAGGTGTGTAGAGGTTCATCTCTTTGATGTCAGGATGTTCAGTGAGCTTCAACATGATGAAGCTTATAACATTAAACTTCTTGTATACTTAAGCTTCAAGTTCTTCTATTTCCAATATCTTACATATTCACACAGCTAGCTTTTTAATTTTTCTAGCGGGTTGAGAGAGATCTCTTTTAGGTTGATCTTGTAATCCATTTATACTTCAAGGTCTAGTAGGCATAAAGATCTCTGCATGTGCATGTACCTCATACTGTCTATGGATAGTCCTACAGACAACATTAAATAATGTCAGAAACATTAATTTATCTAAATATGAGGGTTAGAAATAAATTTCCCATAATAAAAATGAAACAGTTATTTATGACTATCGGTGAGTCATTTTCATTGGTATGCCATCTTCGGTCTGTTAGCATCGGTCTATCATCTTCAGTGTGGCATCTTCGGTGTGTCATCTTTTGTGTGTCATCTTTAGTGTGCCATCTTCGGTGTGTCATATTTGGTGTGTCATATTCGGTGTGTCATCTTCGGTGTGTCGAACATTGGTGTCGATCATAGGTGTGTCGAACATCGGTGTGTCAAACAACGGTGTGTCGAACATCGGTGTTTCGAACATCGGTGTGTCGAACATCGGTGTGTCGAACATGAAATATAAAAATCTTATAAAGATACTATCTTACAAAAAACATTACACGACTAAGTGATATAAAAAAATACATGTAAAAAAATATTCTGGTAAAAATATGAATTTACAAATATAAGTCATTGCCTTATTAAAGTATATTCTTCAGTGCGATATAATTGATTTACTTAGAGATATTAAATGGCATGAAATAGTAGAATCTGTAGTTAGACATTATTTGTGATTATGAATTCTACTATATCATAGAGGGTCCAACAATATCCCCCTTTTTTATAATCACAAATTATAGCATAAATACAAATATAAGGAATCAAAAATAAGTGGGCATAACATACAAAACTGAAGGAGATTATGCAATATAACTAAAGTCCTCCCTTGTTTGAGTTTTTAAAAGCAAAGCTCCCCCTCAATAAAAGGATTATGATGAGTATATTCTATGTGTCCTGTACCTGAAATTCTCCCCCTTAGATTAATAATGTATACCTATTCTTAGATTAATATGTATGCCTCTTCTTTTCTCCACCTTTTGGGATTAGAAAAAAAAATCCAAAAATAAGAGAAGAAATATCATAAAATAAAGACACCAAAAAGATTTCCATGAAGATGGAAAAAATTATAGTCAAACAAAAATATCAAATCCCTATAAAAAATACAATCCATCGCCAAGGGTTTGGCTGTTGTAGGGATTTTCCTTTATCTGAAGGATCCAGAATAGGATGAAATGGTTTGGTAGAGGCAGAGGGAAGAGTTGGTCTAAAGATAACACCAGGCATGACAACACTTGTAGATACATTTGCTACAAGACTAGGCATTATTTCTGACAACACATGACTGGGAGTTTTCTCTATAATAACCGGTCAAATTTGGGGAAGATCTTGAGAGACATTCATTGGAGCAGGAGACCGAGAGGCAGTACCAATGGAAGCAGCAGGAGGGACCACAATGGCTTCATCCTGGATATGCAGATATGGCTTAAAAAGATTTCTAAAAACATTAATGATTTCACCACCATACTGCATAGCCTTTTCGAAGTCTTCCTTATTCTCCAAGAATTTATTCAGCAAAGGGGTAAACTCCTTCAATTGAGTAACTTTCTTCTTGAAGGCTATGGTGACCGGAGGTATTCTGAGATTCTATGCTAGAAACTTGAAGCTATTTATGAGGTCATGCTTGGTATAGGTCTTGGTAAAGTACTTATCCACCTTTTATCGAATCTCTTTCTGAGCAGCAGAGCTTCATTAGTGAAATGCCTAACCATATTGCACACAACGTTTGTATTTCTGTGTACCTTTTCAAGAGTTTCTTTGTCTAAAATACTCTGAAGATTTTGGAGTTCCTCTCTCATCACAGCTTTGAGAGACTCCAAATCAGTAACAACACTTTTCCCACTTCTAGAATTGGATGGTCCAGTTAACATTCTTCCAAGATCCTCTTTCAACTTCTTCAGATCCACACTAAGTAGATTAGTCCCCAAGTTTCTAAGAACTTCCAGAACACCATTGAAGGAGGTATTGAAGTCAGAGGTTAGATAACTTAACTCATTTCTCATCTTTCTTACTTCCTCTCTCAGCAAAGTATTGTGCTTAATAATGGTTTCTACTTTGGTAATGAGATTCAGTTGAATATCCTGGATCATTATTCTTACAATCTTCAATGAATCATCATTTGAAATACCTATTGAAGTGGAGTCTTCAATTCAAGATCCAAGTGAGGCTTTCATTGACTCACATATATCATTTTTTAATTGTTCCAAATATACCTTAGTGACATAGTCACTAGGCAAGGTATGTGGTATTGGATCTACTAATGCAGGTGAAACTGGTGGAATAGGTGTAACAGGTTCTGGTTCAGCTTGCACTTGTGGAACAGGAGGAGGAGGCACCCTCTCCTCATCTGATCCATACTCCAAACCAAAAATAATGTTTCCTGGATCATTATTCCACTCTCTAGTACAGGTCCAGTCTCTTAGCTCAACAGTATCAATCCTGATCCTTCTTCTTTGAGGCACAGGAACAACATTATCTTCGTCAACTTCTTCAATCAGTCCTCCAGCCATAACAGCATTTCTGGGTACAGGAACCAACTGAACTTCAGGTTCTACATGATCTCTATCCACTTTAATTTCTCTAAGCACTTCCTCAATTTGAGGCACTTGATCCTCATTTTCTTCCTCAGGGCCACCAGTCATAAGTTAATTCAATTCCTGAATTATTTCTTGATTTTCAACATTAGGATGGGGTGATCTATCCTCATGTTCAGCATCTCTATGATCAACAACCTCTTGTTCAACATGCTCAACTTCATTACCTTCTCCATGTATAGATTCCTCACTGGATCTATCCACCACTTGTTGTACCACTTTTAAAGAATCACTTACATGCTCATAATTTCCTCCATCATCCTTATCATCATCATCATCATAATCAGACTCCTCATATGATTTACTCACATATCCTTCAACTCCGGTAACCTCGGTCTCTTCTTCATCCTCATCCCCTATCACGGATTCTCTCAAGGGTAAGTCCAAAGGTGGACTAGCAGGTCTATAATTATGCCTTGAATAGATTTTTCATGGAAGAAGTTTATTTTTCATGGTTTAATAATATCTCAAAGATATTTCAATACAACCAAATTATTTTCCAAAAGTTAATCATGTTTGAGAGATATTTTTATGGAAACTGTTTCTTTTCCATGGGTTAATCATGTTCTGAAAATAAATAATGTCATTTTAATGAGTTATGATGAAATGAATTCTCTACTTTATTTATTTATGATGTGGTTCTTAAAATATATAAATGATTTCTGAACCCAGATAGTTTATGGTGAGCTATTATAGCTTATATGATGGGTTTTCCCATATATGTCTCTAAATAATTGGGTAATTATTTTTTCGCTATATAATTATATTGAAAGTCAATCGTATGGTTATTCCAATTGTAAGGGTTTTGTATGCATTCTCTAAGGGTTCTATAAGATGATTTTATAAGATACCAATTTGTTTTATCAATTCATTCTATAAGTTTTTGGTGACTCATTTGAATACGATTTATATCACATGGCTCAAGATTTTTGATTCTTATAAGTATTTCATTTGATAAATTCTTATTCAATGTTTTCATGTTTGATGATATAAGTATTGATTGGTATGAATATTCTTATGTTATAATCATTCACTTTTATTATGTCAACATACACTTATTCTCTTCTTATTCTCACTTATGACGTATATTTGGAAACTCATGCGTTTTCCCTTACTAAGAGTTTTAGATCACCCTTATAATGTGTAAAGACCCAGAATTTCCATGTAAATTTTTTCTAATTAAATGGGAATTTTAGGAGTCCGCGAATTTTTTTTATGGAGCATGATTCCGATGCTCAGAGTGCCCGGAATCAATTTCTAAAGTTTTGTTTGGGTACGTTCAGTAAACATACGAGTGGGTTTTTATATCTTTTGAACTGGTGCTTGGAATTGAAATCTAAGGGCACCGTTGAACTCGCAGCGCCGGTATTCGCTTAAGAAGACTTTCACCTCGATGGCAGTTGGTTAGGATTAAAAGTTAGTTTTGGGGTTTTTAGTGAAATAATTAAATAAAAATAAAGTTGTGTAGCTTTATTTTTATTTTGTTGGTTAAAGCCTCCATGTGGAAGTTGGAGGTGGGGACCACCACACCTTAACCTCCGATGATAGGATATGGGGGTGGGTCCCACCTGAACCTAGCCTTCTCTTTATGTTAATTGAGGTGGGGACCACCCAGGTTTTAAACCCCCTTGAAACTCCCCATTAATGGGGAGAAACCCTCAATTTTTTCATTAAGCGCAGGGGAGCCTCTTCAACTCCCCTAACACCTAATGTGATGAATCCTTCTCAATTAATTAGTCCACCCATTTTAAATTTTTTTCCAACAATTAAATAATAGATTAACTTAAACTATTATTTTGGTTGGCATTTGTCTTTTGGTGGAACTTGGGAGAAGAGAGAGAGCTTAGGGAGAAAAGATCTCGCCAACAAAGATCGAAGAACATGTTCTTCCAATAAATAATGCCTTCAACTAAAAAGAACGATCTCCTTTGACCTTCATCCGTATAATCCTATTGATGTGGGATGTCTTTGACTGACCTTCCCTCCTCATCGTCATCAACGAACCGACGCACGAGCTTAGGATAGGAAGTGTGCGATGGACGTGACGAACGACGACAACATCGTCTTCTTCCCTATGACTCCGTCAGCAAACAACAATCAAAGGTAGGGGTTCAAGATTTGTTAATTGTTTCATGTTCTTCATTTCCCTTCAAGAATTAAGAATTGAAGCTGCATGCTATCACTCTAACACAGAGGGTGCGGGCCGAACGAACATGGCCCGACCCCCCTCCACCTTACTTTGTGAATTTTAATGCTAATCGCGGTAGGAGTATGGGTTGACTTATTTTCATCAATGATGGTTGTGGATTGTAGGTGACATCCTGAGTAGTGCGCGAAAACTTTTGGATTGAGAATCAGGCCAACAGAACTCTTCCGGTGACCCGTGGAAGGTTCTTTGTTGGTCGGAACTGCTGAATGTCACCGGAAAAGAAGGGAAGGGCGGACAACACTCCGGCTGGCCACGTGGATGGAGGTGGCACAACTGTGCCACCGGAGGAGTAGGTCACGGCCGACGGGCCGCGGCGGTGCAGTGGCGGCTGGAGCAAGGCCGGCTACGAGAAAAATCGACAGCCCGAGCCACCGGGTTTCCAGGGAAGGCGCGACGTAGCGCGCGCCACGCAATGGACCAAGGGGCTGCGGCCTTGGTCGTGACGGTGTGGGACGGGCGGCCGGCTCTGCCGGTCGGCAGAGTAGGCATGGAGAAACCGTGCCGCGCGGGAGGCGGCTGGCCGCTTGGCCATCCGGAAGGAGTGGGACCCGCCACATGAGTCCCGCTTGACGCTGACCGGCACCACATGGCGCTAGTTTTGACCCCCCCCCCCCCCCCGAACAGAAAAGCTGTTCGAGATTCCAGGGGGTGCAGCCTCCCCCTGGACACGGATAGGGCAGACCCCACGGGACTCTAGTCGTGGGCCTTGTTCGGGTCGAGCTCAGTGTGGGCCGTACCGCTCCCACGGACTGCGTTGGACCCCAGTCCAAACTCGGTCGGTCCGACTGGGCCAGACCGAACCCGGACCCGCTTGACCTTTTTCCACTCTTTTTCTCATAACATGAGCTACGGGCATCCAATTGATGAAAAATCTACGGTTATAGAAACCTTGGATGGGAATGGTTCTTTTGGTATACCCCACTCGAGGTTTGGACATAGTTGGGGTATGACCAGGTTGGATCGAACGTAAATCCAATCAGGCCCTCAGAACGGAAATGCCAATAACTCTCAGACCAGACGTCCGATTGACGCACCATATATCACATTGGGTTTCTTTTGGAAAGACGGATCTTTTGGATACATCAACGTGGGACTTCGTGTTAGTTGATGTATAGACACTTGTCTTGAAGAGAGAACCCTCCCGGAATCAAGCATGCTTTGTACGGAACCCTGCGGTTGGCTGCACTCTGACTACTGTTCTTGGATCCTACATGGGTTCGACAACTATGACTACTATTCCTAGATCCTACGTAGGTTCGATAGCTCTGAATACTATTCCTAGATCGTACGTGGGTTCGACATCTCTGACTACTGTTCATGGATCATACGTGGGTTCAACAACTCTGACTACTGTTCCTGGATCATACATGGGTTCGACAGCTCTGACTACTATTCCTGGATCTTGCGTGATTTCAACAGATCTGACTACTCTTCCTAGATCCTATGTGGGTTCGATAGCTCTGACTACTATTCTTGGATCCTACATGGATTCAACAGCTCTGACTACTATTCCTAGATCCTACGTGGGTTCGATAACTCTGACTACTGTTCTTGGATCCTATGTGGGTTCGACAGCTCTGACTACTGTTCCTGGATCCTATGTGGGTTCGACAGCTCTGACTTCTGTTCCTGGATCCTATGTGGGTTCGACAACTCTTCCTACTGTTCCTAGATACTATGTGGGTTCGACAGAATAGATGATTTAGTGGCTATATCTAATCCTCTCTAACTCTCTACATAAGTTTTATACTTGTGTGAGCTGAGTCAGTAACTTTTGTGTTTTCCTCATGATTGAGATACATTACTTTATAACTTAGGTATATGTATGGGAATATACCTAAGTGGGGTTATCTGTTTATTTCATTCTTTGTGGTTTATCCTTGTTGGATTTTGTGAGACCTTAAGGGTCTCGTGGTTCCTACTGAGTATCATTATACTCACCCCTGCATGGGTTATGCCCACACCTTGTTGTGTTGGATGCAGACTACGGACAACGCTGACTGAGGCAGAGAGTACTAGGACTGAACGGTAGCTGAAGGTAGACCATACAGTGTGACGGTAGATAGAGGAGATAGATAGACGTGGAGTGTTGTGGAGGCTATTTGTACCTACCCTTCAGGTAGAAATCCCAGAGGACGACCCAGCTGTTGTTTTTCTTTTCTCCGGTTCCTTGTACTTTATAGTTGGTCTTTTATTTCCAGCCCCTTTACTTTCAGCACTCCTTTGTTGTACAGTTTACTTAGTGTTTTGTATCCAACTGTGTGCTCTGTTGTGTGCGATTACAGGTTATAAAGGCAATGTTTTCCCAGTTATTGGGAATTACGTCTTTGGTGCTAGTCACCATCTCGTGGCCAATGGAAGGTGGGCTTGGGGTAGTCACGAACACGGGCCCCGGGGGATGGGTCGTGACATAATGTTTCATTTTCCCTAGGTTATATATAATGAAGATAAATAAATTATGTGTAGAAGGTATTTCATATCGATGATGAGGATTACTTGATGTGAAAACAAAATGTTGGGTTAAGTTTGAGAAAAACTCATTTAAATTAATTTGAATTGTTTATAAAGGAGTTTATCTTAATTATCTAAAACTATAAACATAAAATGTCCTCTATAATTTAGGTGATCCAATTTTTCCTTTTTATGTTAAAATGTTTGAATAGGAAAAAATGGCTCTACCTTATCAACATCAAATTTTAAAATTTAAATTATATGATTTCAGCACTGAATCCAAGAGTGTGGGTTATGTGCTATTGTAGTTTGTATCAAAGGTCAGTTTAGATAAAATTTTATATTAGTACGATTTCATATAAGGTTATCTTAAGAGTTATGAATTATAGTAAAAGTATATATGATTAAGTTTGATCATGTGTTCAATGTTGTAAACACCATATTTAAGGGTTTGAAGTAGAAATTTTTTTGAGGTTATTCATGAAATTTTGGAAGAAATTTTATTAGGTTAGAGTATTTGTAAACTTTAGTATCAACATGATGAGTTTTTAGGGAGGATTTATTTTTAATTATTAAACATAAAAACAAGTAAAATCATGTATGATGGGTGACAACATGTTGCATCTGGCTAAGTGGTGAGGTATACAGTAAAGGTTTCAAACCTACCAGTGGCCTATGTGATGTCATTTCTAGAGTTAAATTTTTATAGGTTAATATTATGTTTATTTTGGAAACATATGGGATTTTAATTGAGGAATAATGGATTATTTATCTTAAAAGAAAATATGATCAAATAATTTTCATCAGTGGGTTTTGAGCATAGTTAGTAAATATTTGAATAATTTTAAGGATTGTTATTTATTGAAAATTTTATTTTTTACTTTTATTATTTCAATTAGATTTTGAATATTAATGTATTTTATGACATTTTTCTATTTTGGGAATTATCTTACTAGGTGATAACAATTTTTTCTGGTTAATCTCTAAAGACATGTGTAATATCTATACTCTCACATTTATGGTTATGTGGACATTAAATGTTTTTTTTAGTTCATTATACATTAAAAAGGAATCATAAATACTAATAATTTAGAGAAAAATATGAGAATTTTATGGAAATTGAAAAGTATATTACATTATACTAATCATGAATGTTTATTTCCATATTATCTTACTCTATACGGAAAGATAATTACATAACCATTAGAAAAAGATTTTGAAACAGAAATGTTAACCTATTTCCTTTAATTTTGATGAATAGTTGTTCATTTTTATCATCACATGTTTATGGTTTTGAGGATATTAAATCTATATTGTTCATTCATTTTCTTATGATAAATGGCCTCAATCACTCCCTATAATTATTTTTATTTATCCTCCATTCTCACCTATGTGGTGTTATTTGGTAACCTTATTATATATTATTACATATAACTATTTTACTTTCATTTCACTATTATTATAAATAATTTTTACATACCCTTTATTCAATGTGGGTTTAGAAAAAAAGTATTTTTAAGTGTCCATTATTTTATTAAAAAGGTAAAGTTCAATTTGTGATGATGAAATTTATTAAAGGGGTATAACAACCCTCTTATTTATTTCACATTAACACATGATTTATTACCTAAAATTACACTTAATACAAAATGAATGATAGATAATTATAGTTTATTTGGGAAATAGGTACATATAATAACATATTAAACATGGGATATAACAAAATTATTAAAAACATCCTTTTCATGCTACTAAAATTCCATAGATTTTAAAAATGAACAGGATGACCTGAGGAAAATCATAATAAAGGGATGAGCAATAAATCCTAAAAATGGAATAAACAAGTAATAACATGAAGAAGATAATACATGTTAGAAAATTGTAATATAAAAGGGTAATAAAAGGAACATGAATAATAAATCCTAATATAGAATGATAATCATAACAAGGGAAATGGGGCAACAACTTAAAGAACTACGTAATAAACATAAGTCAAGGATAAACTATCAAGGCCTTATGGTGTAAAAGTACCATAAAAGGAATTAGTTTCACTTCCTATTCCAACATGAAGTATCATGATACAAAACATTACCCAATGTATTGGAGCGCAATATAATTCAGGTCAGAACTATCACATTCATTTCATTCTCATGCTTAAGTGTGCCACATAGATCACACAACATAGATTCATTCATCTTCACTATATATTCCATGATCAAGGACTTTGGAATACATAAATATATTTCCCCCATAAAAATTATATGATCATAAAGGTGAAAAACCTTGATAGTAAATGGTTATGATATTCACTACACAATTTGTTTGGGCTGGAAAATCACAGTGATATTTTGGTAGCATAACGGTGTTAAATAAAAATTCATAAAATTGATTGATGAAAGATAAATGGGTTTATAATACTTTGTTAATAATATGGGAATTAATAGGAGCATGTAATTACATTTTCCAACATTAATAATTGTACATATAAGGCATAATATCCTAAAGACAGATTAATAATGAGAAGAACCCTCACTAAGTTTAAACATGGTAATTAGTGTACGTAAAGGATCATGGGAGGCATAATGAGAGTGAAAGGTGGTATATCATCATTTATAAATCAAACGGACCTAAATATGAATATATAAGAACATATCTAAACATGAAAAAAACTAAGGAGAATATCATAAAGAAAGTGCTTAAATGGAAATAATAATAGAGAAATCCCTTACAAAGTTTTGACCTAGTAATGTCTTGGGTAAAGATATAAATGAGAGGCAATAAATTATCTCACATTAAAATAAAATCCATTGGAAATTATGTGGTGTTTATATATAAATTAAATCATAAAAAATTTCAGTTAAGAATACAAATCCCAAAAGAGGTTCTTGAATTGAAAGGATGAGAGGAAGGTGAAGATCCCTTACATGAGTGTGTGACTCCAAAAGCTTGGGAGGGGCTTATTGAGGGCTTGGTGGTACATTAATAGGACTCTATATATGTTTTGGAAGAGTATGTATGTTCTCAAAAGAGTTTCTATGTATAGAAATGGGATCTTGGGTGAGATTAAATAGGAGTTGTTAGGGATTTCTTTATTATTTAGGTTTTGGACTCTACATAATAAAATATCCAAAACAACAAATCAAACCATGGTTTTTTCCATGGTTTCCTCCAAAGGGAATTTTTTTACTATTTTATAATTCCAAGGGTTGAACTTATTAAAATAATAATTTTCTTATGTGGAGGCGATTCAAACTTTTAAATAAATTATTTTCAAACCTTAAAATAAATTATATGTTTTAGAGGATTAATAATGTCTTTACAAAATATATGAAATAAAATTAAAATCACGTTATTTTAAATTTTTAAAAAATTATTTGGTCCTATAACCGATTTATATTAATTATTACATCATTTTTTCATTACGATGTCATAAAACACAAATTATATTTATAGGATATTTAACTTTTATAAGAAAATTCGATTGTCTCATAAAATTATGAAAAAAATCACCATTAGTTAATTTTGATGTTATAATTACAAAAATAATATTCATTTTATCTAAATAATTTTCTAAATATATTAATTTTAAAATTTAATTTGATATTGACAAATATTAATAAATGATTGGTTTTTTTATAATAACATATTTCAAACACTTATAAAAAATTACATTTGACTTCATAAAGATTATATAATCATTTATATTTAATAAAAATTATTTAATAAAGATATTTTATTAAAATATTTTTTATTTCAAAAATCCAGTAATTAATACATTAATTAATGTAATTTGAATATTAATCTAAAATATAATTTGTGATTTATTGTATGAAAATAAAAATCATTTACAAAGTAACAATAATAGGAAGAAAATGTATTGATTATTCTATAAAAAATAATATACATATTCAAATTTCTATGGACTTTTTACATATCCCATTAATACACAATAAAATGACCAAAGAGTAAGGTGTGCGATGGTGGGACTTTCATGTGGTGGTTTGGTGAGCATGGTTTGGGTTGTGATCTCGATAATCTTGAACTTCTCCCTTAAACGATTTCTCTCAAGATAAATTTGTTGGATCACATCTAGGGATTGGTAAAAGGAAAATCCCAGTGATGTTATCCCCCTTGAAATCTCCTATAAATCAGAACCATAGGATAAAATCCTACTGGTTGAGGTGATCACTTCCTTTTTCTATGTTAATTGGATTTTTTAAAACCCTATATTTGTACTAATCATGTGATCACTATTCAACAACTATATTATCAATGGTAATGATACTTAATAGTCTTTTAAATACAATCAGAAATAATAAAACAAAATAAGTTCATGTGTTTTCTATAACCATATTATATAATAGTATATTTAATCAAACCAAAATGGGTATTTTATTTATAATATCTCAAGTCATTACAATATTCCCCCCTTAAGAAATTTTTCCCTATAAATTTGCATTTCCCACACTAAAAAATTTGAGTTTATCTATGATTCATCACATTATCTGATTCCCACTTCACTTTATCAAACTTTTGGTTTCTCCATAGCACTTTGACCAGGTACATTGTCTTATTTTGTAGAACTTTGTCTCTACAATAAAATATCTTCACTGGATACTCCTAATAGGAATAGTAATTCTATAATAGTACCACCAATGGATTGAGTAAATTTTAGGGGTCGGGTATGTATTTTCTGAAGAGGGATACATAGAATACATCTTTTACTTTAGATAGGTTAGGTGGGAGTGCAAGTCGGTAGTTCACTGCTCCTATGAGATCAAGGATCTGATAGGGGACGATGTATCTTAGACTACGCTTTCCCTTCTTCATAAATCTCAACACTTTATTCCATGAAGATATGAGAAGGAATACCATGTCTTGAATATCAAACTCTAGGTCTCATAGACGATTGTCAGCATATCTCTTTTGTTGTCTCTAAGATTCGTTGATGTGCTGCTAAATGGTCATAACCTTTTCCACCATTTCCACAACCATTTAATGAACTAGTGGTTTTTTCCCCAACTTCATCCCAACATACATGTGTTTTGCACCTAATCCCATAAAGGGATTCATAGGGATTCATTTGGATGCTCGAGTGGAAACTATTATTATAAGAGAATTTTACCAAATGATGATTTTGGTACTATCCACCTTTTAAGTTCATAGAATTTTCCCACAACATGTATTCCAGTGTATAAATAATCCACTCATATTGGCCATCAGTTTGAGGATGATAGATTATACTGAAGTTTATCTCGGTTTTTCTAGAATTTTGGAGACTTTTGTATAATTTGGAGGTGAATATCATATCTCAATCTAATATAATCGACAGTATTTCTTCATATAGACTTACCAATTCTATGATGTATATTCGTAAAATTTTATCTAGTCATAATTCATCTCAAATTTTTATAAAGTGATATATCTTTGTAAACTACCTAAAATAACTCATATAGCACTATTTCCCCTGGATTTCTTCAGAAGTCTATTGAAAAAGACCATGGTGATGTTCTCCCATTTTCATATTGGTATGGGTAATGGTTGTATTATCACCTTATAATTTTTCCTTCCAGTCTTCACTTGATATCGTACCAGTAACTTTAATGCATATTCCATGATCTTATTCTTCATATTGTCCCACTAATAGTGGTCATAGATATCCTGATACATCTTTGTGATTCTGGGGTGAATGGAGAAACTCCAACTATGTTCATCATCCAATAGTTCCTTCTTTAACTCTATATTTGATTAAACACATAGTTTTGAACCTAATCTCATGATTCATTATTCATTAATACTAAACATCAATTATTTTCTTTTCTGTATAGTTTCTAATTTATTCTAAATTCACACATCATCCCTTTAAGAATCTTTTAACCTCTCCAGAAAGTATGGTTGAATAATCATTTGTTAAAGGATTTATAATATTCTTTAATTGATGATTCCCATGCCCATCCTTTCTAAATATAAGAATATCATATCTCTATCAATTCTTATCAATAATAAAATTGATGGATCCTTTATACTAAGTGCATCCACTATTTTATTCACTTTCCCAGGATGATAGTGAATTTAGAATTCATAGTCCTTGATCAACTCTAAATTTATTCATTGGTTCATATTCATATCATTTTATGTGAATATATACATGAGAATTTTTTTGATCTGTATGTATCTTACACTTCTATCCATAGAGATAATGATGCAATATTTTTAATGAAAAGATCATATCATATAACTCTAGATCTTGTGTGGGATGTTTTTTATCATGAATTTTCAATATCCCTAAGGAATAGGCTATCAATTAATCATTTGAATCAATACACATCCCAATCTATTCTATAAAGCATCGATGTATTCCATAGGTTTTTCCACACTTGTTGGTAGTGTGAGCACTAATTAAGTGATAAGCCTCATTTTGAGATCCTTATGTATTTCCTCACATTCTTGAATTCTGGAAAACATGACTCTCTTTCTATTTATCTTGGTAATTGGGCTTAAAAATCATGAGAAATTTCTCACAAGTCAGCGATAATACACATCTTACCCAAGGAAATAATAGATATCTGTCACAGATGTTGGAATCATTCATCCTTTAATTACTTCTGTCATTGAAGGTTCTATAGATATTCCATTTATTGTGATGATATTCCCAAAGAAAGTGTTTGTAAGAGTAGACACTCAAGAGGGGGGTGAATTGAGTTCCAATTAAAATTTCTGTTAAAAATATTTCTCTTAAAATCCCCCTATTAAAAAACAAAGTTAAACTGTAGTGAATTTATATAGAGTGTAAATGTTCAATTAGTTTCTCAAAGATTGATTAGGTCTCAACTAATTTAATCTGAAGATTAAATTGGCTTTTGAAACTAAATTACTAGTTTATAATCAGTATAAACACTTGCTAATTTAACTATCAAAGTAACTTTAAAACAAATTATATTTCAAAGTAGTTAGCAGCGGAATATGAAATATATAGTATACTTATGACTTAAACCAAAATTCACAGCAGGTTTAACCAAGAGGTTCAGTCTCAAGCCAAGACTTAGTCCTCTCAAAAAATTTATATAAATTTATCCACATCCTTGATTGGGGTAAACAATGGTACAATATTGTCCAGGTCCAAAGACCTCTACCACAGTTCTATGTGGGAAAACACATACAACAGATCACAGCTGTCTAGGTCGTACTCGAACTCTACCACTAACAACAGTGGGATACAAGAGAGTTATAGAGTTTGAATGAGGATTTTAGAATCCTCCATCTTAGCTCAAGAGACAGTGTGTGTGTAAAATAAACAGGGTACACACACCGCTCGAAATGTAAATGAAAGAATCACTAAAGAAAGTGTGAATGAGTTTAGAAAAGCTTTAGTGATTGGAAGTGAAGCTTTGGACTCATTTAATTATTCAGAAAAGCTTCTGAGTCCTTCTCTGGTTTTGGTTCTAAAAAACAGAGTGTCGTTTTCTTCCTTGGTTCGAGGTTCATCTTATCATCCTGAGTGCATGAAGTGTTTGTTATACTTCTTCACTCAAGATGCATCTTGTGTTCTCCTCTAGAGAACAATTTCTTCGTGTATGTCCAGTGTTATTGGAGTATGGATGTAGCCTTGTGTGAATGCACCACGTTTGAATGTTGTTGAGCCTTTTTCTTTTTCACCCTTCGTGTGCCTTCTTAGTTCCTTGATTCTCTCTCTTTCATTCGATCTCTTCGATCCGTTTAATTGCATTATTTATGGTCTTTTTCCTTCCCTGTATAGCTTTCAGCTCAAGAAAAAAGGAATGATTACATTTTTCATGGGTACTAGGTATGGTTCCCTGACATGGAGACAGACATCATTAAATAACATTAACTGTATTAAAAACATCAATTGTAACTATTAGCTTAATAAATAAATAGTATAGGGAGTATAGGGTTTGACTGGTTGGTCATTCATTAGTATCTCTTATTGGTAGATGTGTACGGTGGACTTTTTGTAACAGTGATCTTCCATCAGTAGCTCTTTGAACTTGTATCGGTAGCTCTTTGCATCGGTAGCTCTTTGAAATTGTATCAGTAGCTCTTTGAACTTGTATCGGTAGCTCTTTGCATCGGTAGCTCTTGGTATTCATAACTCCTTTCTCTATATCAGTAAATTTTGGTATCTGTAGCTCTATATATCAGTGAATTCATTCTATCGGTAGCTCTGCTTTGTATCGGTAGCTTCATTTTGTATTATCAAAAAACTTGTTCTATTGATAGCTATCTGCATCGTTGACCTTGTTCTATGCTTACCGTTAGATTTGTACATATCGGTAGCTCTGTACATATCAGTAGCTCTACGTATCAGTGACTCTATCTATCAGTAGACTAAGTCTATCAGTAGACTAAGTATCAGTAGCTATATGCAGATCAGTTACTAACAATTATCTATTTTATGAAAAACATATCCGATTGGATTATAATTACTTCAAAACTCATACAAACATGGATAAACATTTATTAACATATTTCAAGTACTATTTTAATATTATTATTATCTTGATAAGCGAATTTGAATATAGATAAACATTAATTGGGATGATCAAAATAGGTGAGGTCAACAATCTCCCCCTTTTTGATAACCCCAACTTATGATATTATAGTTTTAGAACAATGAGTAGTTGTATCAGAGGATATATCATTAAAGGAAATTATCTCAGAGAAAATAGTACGTTATAGAACATAATGTATCAGAGGTAGAATTAAATGCAATGATATCAGAGGGGCAAAGCATGGTAGCTCTTCCTTAGAGAATATTTCTCCCTCTTTGATACTTAGATAGATAATATTTCTCCCCCTTTGTGATAATCAAAAAGTGGGAAACAAGAATAGAAAAATGAACACAATGAGATATAAATGAAATCCAATTTTATTATATATTTCAAAAAGGTACATAGACAGAAAAAAATACAAGGGATTCCTATCAAACATCCTAGCCACTTGTTCAATCCACATCCTCAATGTGAGATTTGGTCTTTGGATCAGAAGAGGATTCAGACTGTGTGGATGCAGGTGAAGGCTCAGAAATTCCAGAGATGATCACAGGAGGCTGAGCTACAGAAACTATGTCTGGCCTGTACTGAGGATTTCATTGAGTGATCATAGGTGTAAGGCTTCTAATGTCTTGGGCTGGAGTCATCTGAATAGAAGAAGTAGTAGAGGCAGAGGTAGGTAAAGAAGGAGGTACAATCACTGGCCTAGCATCGACATGCAGGAATGGCAGCAAACGATTTCTGAAATCCATAATTATTCCTCCTCATCTCTCTATAGAAGATATGAAATCATCCTTGTTCTCCATGAATTTTTCCAGGGCTATAGTCAATTCCCTTAGTTTGCTGACTTGCTCTCTAAAGGCTTGATTGACAGGAGGTAACTTCAGGTTTTCCAATAGAATTTTCAAATGATTGCTGAGTTGATGCTTGGTGTAAACCTTTTGAAAATAGGAGTCCACCTTTTTTTCACTTCTTTCTGAGAGGCATAAGCTTATCTCATATATTCTTGGACTATCTTCATTATTTATCTAGATGAACCTCGAGTAAAAATCACAACTTTTCTCAGGTCGGATGAGTCCACAGAGCCACTGGTTGAAGATGAACCAAGCTCCTCCTTCATCACAGCTCAAATTTGTTTCAAATCCATTTAGGGTTTAGAAGAAACATAACCAATAGAGAAATATACAGTTTCCTTGAAGTTTTTGGTCAACCCACTAATAAGATTTTGGACATGGGAATCCTGAGTTTTAACATGATCTTTCATGGAGTTTTTAAAACTTTCAAACATTGAAACCATCTGGCTTACAACACTCTTGACATAGGCTAAGTCCTTGTCTGCTTGAGATTTTGAACTCATGTAAGATTCTAAATAGATAACTGATTTCTTTAGAGCTTCAACATCATCTTCCAGTCTAGAAACATGATTCTGGTAGTTTGTAACTTCTTCCACTATTTCTGCCAAAATGTTTGACAAATTACAACCGAGAGAAAGTTCAAAAGATTTTTCCAACATATGAATCTATTCAACAAAGAAGTGCTTCAAATCATCAACAGAATCACTAAAAGACGCTTTCATCTCATCCTTTAAGTATTCAAGATCATCCCTGGTGATCATATCAGTAGGAGAAATTACAACAGGTTCTCTTTCAGTTGTTATGATGTCCATTGAGTCAGTCATAATCGATTGGATTGATGACACCAGTGAAGCTTCCATCTTCCTTGTCTCTTACACAAAACTGCCCTTAAGGTTTTTCTTCAAAATATCCAGGTCATGCATTCTGACCACATCTTTAGGTAACAACTCAGACTCAACATCATAAATAATCTTTGGTCTATTGTGGGATGCCTCAATATCGGAATCAGGATAGTCTAATCCACAAACCACAAAACCTGGGTCTTCTGCCCAGCCCTCAATATCAACAGCCACTGACACACTTCCAAACTTGATTTGATGCTCCCCTTCAATGAGTGAATTCTCTTTTACAACAAGGGAATTCTCAACGGGTCTTTCTTCTTGAGGAGAATCTTTTACTATCAGTTCCATCTCTGCAACAGCTAGAGGGTCCTCTGGATTAGGTACAAATTCTTCTATTTCACCTAATACATCCTCAGAAGGCACAACTAAGCTTCCAATTAATGGACTCAAACTTGAACAGACAAAATCATAGGCTTCAGATTCATTCTCATTTTCTTCTTTATGCTTAGAGGCTGGCAGGTCTTCATCATCAGCAGGTGTTTCTTCTTATACTAAGGTTTCCTTTCTCGAAGATACAATTTCAGCAGTAGGAATTGGAGGTAAGTCCGGATCTCTTCCATCGTATATAGAAGTCTCTTCTTCTTCAGTCTCATCATTGTACTCAATTTCTTCTTCATAGGGTCCTAGAACTGGATCCCTCACATCCTTAGGTCTTGAAGGATAATTCACATGATTGAATTTATCATATACCTTCTTGTCATCGTTAACCCATTCTCCTCTCCATGGGTTCCAAATTATCTTTATGTATTTGAAAACAGTGGTTGTGATACAAAAATTATTCCTTACTACCACTGTATCATCTTGAGACTCAGCTAACCCTTTCACATTGATCATCACAGAGATCAACTTGGCAAAGAATAGGTAATTAGTCTTTGATTTGGGCCTTGTCATGTCTTCCATTTGAATCATCAACAATCTGCACAGATTTACTTTACACAATGTCTCAAGAGATGTAGGAGATAGATATCCTGATATCTTAAATTCACAAAGTCTCCTCTTTTTGGTATTAAGACATGATGAACAAATTTGAACAGCAATCTGTTATCTCCATCCATTTTAGCATCCACTACTTGTCTTTGATTTCTATCACCGGTGAGATCCTCTAAGGAAGTCTCATAATAGAATATATCACTTTTATGTGGTATATATTTTGAGACATATCCAGATACACCTTCGTGTGGAACCTTCAGGCATTCATCCCACTCAACAGATGAAAAAGACATCTCCTTTCCATTCACAAAAGAAGTCACTCGGTTCTCATTTTCAGATTTCTCAAAGCATACAAAATCATAAAATTGTTTCACTAGATTTGGATAGTAGGGGACATTGTTGTTCAAAAAAAAATCTACCCACTTTTTATCTTGTAGAACTTCGAGCACTAATGACTTTCTTGGTAGCAACCATTCCAGGCACAGCTCTTTTTCAATCACGATAACTCTATTCTACAAATGAGGATTCACTGGTCGCCTACCCGACCTAGTTCTACTAACACTACCACTTGCTTCTGGTTCAGACTTCTGCTTCTTTTCATTCGGCTCATCAGTGTCATCTCTGATGGTAAGAAGTTTGGTTTTTTCCATCTCTAGTTCGAGGGATTTAGGGTTCTCGAGAGATTCGGGAGCTAAGGTTTAAGGGTAAGGGTTTGAGGCTCAGTAGATTGATAAGTAGATAGGACTTTGTTTTTATCATTTAGGAATCATAAAATAAATAAATAAAATGAAATAAAGTAAAAAATGATTCGGTTTCTGGTGGAAGAAAGAAGTTTAAAAATAGAGCACTCATCGGTGGGGTCTATTAGTGAGAATTCCTATCAGTGAGGTTATATCGGTGAGGTTACATCAGTGAGGTTACATCGGTGAGGTATCATCGATGAGGTATCACATTGGTGAGGTTACATCGGTGAGGTATCACATCGGTGAGGTATCATCAGTGAGGTTACATCGGTGAGGTAGCTACTGATCAAGGTTAATCATTCCTAACTCATGTCTAATGTAACTTAACCTATCCGAACTCAAAGGTTTGGTGAAAATCTCAGCTAATAGATGTTCAATACCTATAAATTCAAGAGTAATATCACCCTTTTGGTAATGATCTCTCAAGAAATAGTGCCTTACATCAATGTGTTTGGTCCTAGAGTGAGACACAAGGTTCTTTGAAATGTTTATTGCACTAGTGTTGTCATAGTTTATAGAAACATGATTAAAATCATATCCATAGTCCAAAAGAGTGTGTTTCATCCACAGAATTTTTGACCAGCAACTACCAGCAGCTATATACTCTACTTCGGCAGTTGGAAAAGCTACAGAATTCTATTTTTTACTATACCAAGATACTAAGGACTTTCCCAATAAATGACATGTTCCAGATGTTCTTTTTCTATCCAACTTGCAACCAGCAAAGTTAGCATCTGAATAACTCATTAACTCAAAGGATTGTCCTTTTGGGTAAAACAAACCTAAGTTTATAGTGTGTTTAAGATATTTAAAAATTCTTTTAATAGTAAGAAAATATGATTCTTTTGGATTATCTTGAAATCTTGCACACATACACACACTAAACATAATATCTGGTCGACTAGTAGTAAGGTAAAGTAAGATTCCAATCATACCTCTGTAACTGGTTTGATCCACTGGTTTCCCAGTTTCATCTGCATCCAATTTATAGACTGTACTCATAAGAGTATCACTTTCCTTAATACTATCCAAACTAAAACGTTTTAACAGATCCTTTTTATATTTACTTTGATTCAAAATAATACCATTTTCATTTCGAAAAACTTAAAATCCAAGAAAATATTTAAGTTCTTCCATTAAACTCATTTCAAATTCATTTTGCATACTCTTTGAAAAATCAATACATAAGGAATGTTTAGAAGATCCAAAAATAATATCATCAACATAGATTTGTACTATCAAAAAATCTTTAGAAATTCTTTTAATAAAAATAGTTGGATCAGTAATCCCTTTAGTAAAAATTTTTGAAATAAGAAAATTAATAAGCCTATTATACCAAGATCTTGGAGCTTGTTTTAAACCATATAAAGCTTTATAAAGTATAAAAACTTGATTTGGAAAATGAGAATTAGTAAATCCAGGTGGTTGTTCAAAAAAAACATCTTCAATTATAAAACCATTTACAGAATAATTTTTAACATCCATTTGATATAACTTGAAATTCAGATGAGCAGCATAGGCAAGTAAGATCCTAGTAGCTTATAATCTTGCTACAGGTACAAAGGTTTCCTCATAGTCTATACCTTCCTCTTGACTATATCCTTGTGCAACTAGATTAGCTTTGTTTCTAAATATATTTATAGATTCATCAACTTTGTTTCTAAAAACTCATTTAGTGCCTATTGTCAAAGTGTCCTTGGGTCTGTCTACTAATTCTCAGACATTGTTTCATTCAAATTGATTTAACTCTTCTTGAATATCCATTACCCAAAATTCATCATTGATAGAATCATTGAAATTTTTAGGTTCTAACTATGAAAGAAAGGATTGATGTTCAACCTTGTTTCTTAGAGAAGCTTTAGTCGGTGTCCCTCTATCAAGATTACCAACAACAGCATCTAAAGGATGATTATTTAGAATCATAGTTGATCTAGTAAAGGTAGGACTAGAAATTTTAGGTTCATCTATAGGTTCGGTTCAACAGAATCAGATTCTGAAATATATCCAGAACTTGATATTTTTACAGCAGGTTCTTTAGTTTTATCATTAAGATCGAGAACAGTCAAATCTTCTTTAAGATTTTCAAGAGAGGTTTTAGGCTCATGTGGATCAGTTTCATCAAACTTGATGTGAACAGATTCTTCCACACATTTGGTTCTTTTGTTAAAGACTCTATAGAATTTTATAGTCAAAGAATAACTAAGAAAAATTCCTTCATCACTCTTAGAAGCAAACTTGTCAAGATTATCCTTTGTATTGAGAATAAAAACTTTGTATCCAAATACTCTAAAGTAACTAACTTTAGGTTTTCTATTATTCCATAATTCATATGGGGTATTCTTGAGAACAGTTATAATAAAGACTCTATTAATAATATAACAAGTTGTATTCACAGCTTCAGCCCAAAAATAAATAGTCAGGTCATACTCATTAAGCATAGTTATTTCTATTTCTTGAAGGGTTATATTTTTTCTTTCTACTACACCATTCTGCTGAGGTGTCCTAGGAGCAGAAAATTTGTAACTATAGCCATGGTGTGAGCAATAAGATTCAAACTCATGATTTTCCAACTCACGGCCATGATCACTTCTCAGGTTTTTAATCTGAAGTCCACTAAGGTTTTCTACAGACTTGGAGTATTTAACAAAGTATTAACAAGCTTCACTTTTGTGAGCTATGAAGTATACCCAAGTATATCTAGAAAAGTCATCTACTAGGACATAGACATAGTGCTTTTCATTTAAACTTGAAACTCTATAAGGTCCAAACAAGTCCATGTGAACCAACTCAAGAGGTTGAGAAGTTGAAACTTCTTTCTTTGATTTAAAGGAAACTATATGTTGCTTTCCCTTTTGACAGGGATTACAAACATTGTCAAATGGGAATTCAAGTTTAGGTAAGTCTCTAACCAAGTTCTTCCTAGTAAATTTTCTAAGTGAATAGATGTTTTAGTGTCCTAATCTTCTGTGCCATAGCCAAGATTCTTTATGAAAATCATTTAAACAAGTAACATTTTTCTTAGCTAAAAAATTCAGATCAACAATATAAACTTTTTCATTTCTTAAAGCAGAAAATACTAAAAAAAAATAAGAGTTAAAAACATTACAGGAATCATTTTCAAACTTCAAATTAAATCCATCATCACATAATTCAAAAATACTTAATAGGTTATACTTAAGTCCATCAACAAATAAAAATTTAGAAATAAAAATTGAATCAGTGTTACCAATCTGGCCTAGGCTGATGATTTTTCCTTTAGAATTATTACCAAAGGTGACATATTCTCCATCAACTTGGATTAGACTCTTGAAGCATGAGTAATCTACATACATGTGCCTTGAACATCCATTGTCCAAGTACCATACCTTTTTGTGAGAACTCTTTAAGTAGGTTTCCTACAAAATAGATTTAAACAGAAAATGATTTTGGTACCTAGATCTTCTTGGGTTCAGATAGGTTAGAAATAAAAGCTTTAGGTACCTATATTTGTCTTATGTGTCTAATATAATTTACAGAATCAATATATTTTGAAAGATAAACATTATTTGATCTATAACCATATGAATAACTAGTTGAAGCATACAAATTTCCAGAACTGAAACAACCCGAATTTTTTCCATATTTAGGAATAAATCAAGTTTTAAGGAACTGTTTTTTTTCAGTTTGGTATCCCAAACCAGTAGTGTATTTTGGTGCAACTTGCTTTCCTAACATTTGAGTAATATTATCCTCCCCATTTGTGAGTTTTTCTAAGTCCTTTCTATGTTTCTCATTAGACATTTTCAGTTCAGTATTTTCCTTCAATAGTTGAGCATTCTTTTCTTTTTCTATATCAAAGGCAGATTTAACATTGGCAGTGAGAGCATGTTGTTTCTTTAGTGACTTATATTTTTACTTAAGTTCATTACATGTTTCTTCCATCATGTTACAATATTCAAACAATTACTCAGTAGACATGTTTTCAGATTCAGAATCTTTTTCAGAATAATAATCATTCAGTATAGGGGAAACAGGTACCTTAGAGGTATTGGTCATGAAGCACATGTTGGCACGATTCTTTTCAGAATCAGAAACTTCAGATTCACTTGTTCTATCTTCTGAATCACTCCAAGTATCTTTCATATATTTCTTGTACTTCTTGTCCTTATAATCATATTTCATTTTTTATTTTAATTTTGGATAGTCATCCTTGATGTGTCCTTTCCTTTTGCATTCATAGTAGACTATATCATCTTCCTTATCAAATTTCTTCCAATCCTTCTTCCAGTGACCTTTGTTGTCATACTTTCCTTTTTAGTTTGATTTTATAAAGAATTTCTTCTTCCTATAGAACTTCTTAAATCTCCTGGCTATTTGATCCATCTCAGCATCACTGTCAGAGTCCTAATCTTCATTGGTTGAACTTTTAGTTTGTATTTGAACTTTTTCTTTGTCCTTGCTCTTTGAAGCAGTAGACTTGAAAGCCACGACTTTTCTCTTGGGTTCATCATCTTCTTCCTTATTTACTTTAAGTTCTTCCTTAAACATCATTAATTTACCAATAAGCTCTTTTACAGGGAGTGTGATGATGTCGCATGATTCTCTAATTGAAACAGAAGTGTCTCTCCATCTTTCTGGTAGACATCTCAATATCCTCATAATTTGTTCCTTTTTTGGAACAACCTTTCCAAGAGAGCTCATAGTATTTACAATCTCATTGAACCTGAGATACATTTCAGAAATAGGTTCATCAAATTTAATTTTAAAATTATCATATTTAATAGTATAGGTATTCAGCCTCATTTATTTAACATTGGTTGTTCCCTTATGGGAAATAGCCAAAGTGTCCCACATTTCATAGGCAGTTTTACAAGAATAAATTCTATTAAACACTTCATCTCCTAAAGCACAATACAGGGAATTCATAGCTTTACAATTATTATTGTAAGTAGTCTTTGTAGGTTCATCCCAAGTTGTTCTATCAGTTTTTGTAATTTTATATCGTGACTCTATAGCAATACAGATATCAAAACTCATACTTTCTAAATGAATTTTCATCTTAAGTTTCCACTGGGCATAGTTTGTACCATTAAAGAAAGGTGGTCGGTTGGTAGTAGCACCCTCTAGTCTATTATCCATAACTATATTTTAGAAAATATATTAAAGAGATAAAATTTAGAACTTACAGAAATTTAATATCTTTAAAGATGCAACTAAAATCACAGTTGAAAAACATAGTGTTTTGAAAACATTGAAAAACAAAAACAACCTATGATACCAAATGTTGTTTGGAGTGGACACTCAAGAGGGGGGTGAATTGAGTTCCAATTAAAATTTCTGTTAAAAATATTTCTCTTAAAATCCCCCTATTAAAAAACAAAGTTGAACTGTAGTGAATTTATACACAGTGTAAATGTTCAATTAGTTTCTCAAAGATTGATTAGGTATCAGCTAATTTAATCTAAAGATTAAATTGGATTTTGAAACTACCTTACTGGTTTACAATCAGTATAAAAACTTGCTAATTTAACTATCCAAGTAACTTTAAAACAAATTATAGTTCAATGTAGTTAGTAGCGGAATATGAAATATATAGTATACTTATGACTTAAACCAAAATGCATAGCAGGTGTAACCAAGAGGTTCAGTCTCAAGTCGAGACTTATTCCTCTCAAATAATTTATATAAATTGATCCACACCCTAGATCAGGGTAAACAACAGTACAATACTCTCCAGGTCCAAATACCTCTACCACAGTTCTACATGGGAAAACACAGACAACAGCTCACAGCTTTCCAGGTCATACTCAACCTCTACCACAAACCACAGTGGGATACAAGAGAGTTATAGAGTTTAAATGAGGATTTTAGAATCCTCTAGCTTATCTCAGGAGACAGTGTGTGTGTAAAATAAACAGGGTACACACACAGCTCGAAATGTAAATGAAAGAATCACTAAAGAAAGTGTGAATGAGTTTAGAAAAGCTTTAGTGATTGGCATTGCATCTCTAGACTCATTTTATTGGTCAGAAAAGATTCTGAGTCCTTCTCTGGTTTTGGTTCTGAAAAACAGAGTGTCGTTTTCTTCCTTGGTTCTAGGTTTAGATTATCAGCCTGAGTGCATGAAGTGTTGGTTGTATTTCTTCACTCAAGATGTTGCTTGTGTTCTCCTCTAGAGAAGAATTGCTTTGTGTATGTCTAGTGTTCTTGGAGTATGGATGTAGCCTTGTGTGAATGCACCACGTTTTAATGTTGTTGAGCCTTTTTATTTTTTACCCTTCGTGTGCCTTCTTAGTTCCTTGATTATATATCTTCAATTCGATCTCTTCGATCCGTTCAATTGCATTCTGCATGGTCTTTTTCCTTCCCTTTATAGATTTCAGCTCCGGCAAAATGGAATGATTACTTTTTGCATGGGTACTAGGTATGGTTCCCTGACATGGCAACAGACATCATTAAATAACATTAACTGAATTAAAAACATCAAGTGTAACTGTTAGCTTAATAAATAAATAGTATTGAGAGTATAGGGTTTGACTGGTTGGTCAATCATTAGTAGCTCTTGTTGGTAGATGTGTACTGTGGACTTTGTGTAACAGTGATCTTCCATTGGTAGCTCTTTGAACTTGTATCGGTAGCTCTTTGAATTTGTATCGGTATCTCTTTGCATCGGTAGCTCTTTGAACTTGTATCGGTAGCTATTTGCATCGGTAGCTCCAGGTATCCATAACTCCTTACTCTATATTGGTAACTTTTGGTATCAGTAGATCTATATATCAGTGACTTCATTCTATCGGTAGCTCTTGACCTATCAGTAGCTCTGCTTTGTATCAGTATCTTCATTCTGTACTATCGTAAAACTTGTTTTATTGATAGCTATCTGCATCATTGACCTTGTTCTATGCTTACCGGTAGATTTATACATATCCGTAGCTCTGTACATATCAGTAGCTCTGCGTATCGGTGACTCTGTCTATCGGTAGACTAAGTATCAGTAGATATATGCAGATCAGTGACTCACACTTATCTATTTTATGAAAAACATATCTGATTGGATTAGAATTACTTCAAAACTCATACAAACATGGATAAACATTGATTAACATATTTTAAGGACTATTTTAATATTATTATCATCTTGATAAGCGAATTTTAATATAGATAAACATTAATTTGGATTATCCAAGTATGTAAAATCATAATTGGGATTATCAAAACAGGTGAGGTTAATAGAAAGACACTTCCTTCAACAATAAATCATATTTTCTATACATGTTTTGATGCTTCTCCTTTCTTAGGGTCTTTAGAATAGTTATCATATGCTCCTCATGCTTCTCTTTAATTTTGGAGTATATTAGAATATCATTTATATACACTACCACAAATTTTTCTAGGTAATATATAAAGACTATATTCATCAATTCCATGAAGATTTATAGACATTAGTGAGCCCAAAATGCATCAATATGAACTTGTAGTTCCTTTACCTTTTATGAAATGTAGTCTTTTGGATATGCTCCTTATTTACCCTAAATTGGTAATATTCCAACTATAGATCCACCTTGGAGAATTATTGTGCTCCACGTAGCTCATGATCAAACAAGTCATCATTCTAAGGTAGTGGGTAGTTTTTCTTTATTATGATCTTGTTTAGATCATAATAATTAATTTAACGACACACTAACAAATATTTATATTGATGAAGAGTACCAGTTTATCCCAGGTTGAAGCGCAAGGGTGTTTGAACCCTTTATCTAGATTCTCCTATATTTGTTTATTTGCTTCTAAAGTTCCACAATAACCATTATATATAGATTCTTGGATAATGGAAATTCTCCATGTATAAGATCGATTGAAATTTCAAACTCTCAGGTAAGAGTAAGACCATGAAATTCCTCAAAAAACACATCATTGTATTCTCACACAATAGTCATGTGTTCGAGGATGGTTCTTTCCTTAAAATCAATAATTTGAGCTAGATACATTTTCTTATAGGGAAATAATAGCCACACTTGTGATTTTGGTGATAAATAAGATTCATCCTTTTTCTTTCACTTGTACAGAATAATGGGTTGATTGGAAATATAGATACTGATTTCCTTCTCATGGTAATTTATGATGGCTCTTTATAGGGAAGACAATCTATGCCCAAAATTGTATCAAATCCCACCAATGGTAGTATGATAATGTTTTTTGGGAATTTCATACCAAAAATTGTGATAGGGGGAGTTATATACTTGGGATGAAATAATCTCTCCATTTTCAATTTTCACTGATAGCTCTACTTCCATGATTTTTAGTGGTGTATGAATAGTTCTACTAAACATTAATAATATGAAATAATGCATAGAACCATGGATTATAACCCTAAAATTAAATTTTTTATTCTAGTTCTATCCATTTACATCATCCAAAATAGGTTTAGAGATGATAATTTTTGAACTATTAGACACATAATGGGGTAACCATTAACAATAAGAAGTTAACTTCTAAATTACATGTATTTCCTTATCTTATGAATTCCCAGTTTTTAATATATGTTATCCATGATCTATTTCCTACCATATGTTCTTATGGGAAAATTTTTGTTTTATTAATGGTGGTTCGTAATGAGTTTATGATATTACGAAATCATATACCCTGAGAGTGTCAAACCATGTGTGCAGTATGGCCCATTTTCATGTACTAGATTACGTCAAGTCATGATTGACACACCTTGTTGGTTTTTTTACCACTTAGTATATCTATTCAAGAACCACGTCTAATTGTATAATCCAGATAGGAATTTACTTTCTTAATAAACCACTTACTCAATACTTACCGATATGTAAGGATGTTTTATTATACTTAGTCTTATCTCTATGGATTTCTCTAGATTTTTTTTATTCCTAGTCACAAAAATAACTAAAATTTTCCCCTAATACCATATTTAAATACCATGTTCTATATTTCCCATTAAAATATTATTTATTACATAAAACTACACTTAATTCTACCCAAAATATATAGAATTATAGTTTCTTTTGGAATTTGGTACGTAGCATAACATCTTGAATATGGGATATAAAAACATTATTAAAAACTTACTTAACATATTCTAAAATTCCATGGATTTTAAAACTGCATGGGATAACCTATGTAAAAACATAATAAAGGAGTCATATATAAATACCATTAAGGAAATAAACAAAGAATAATGTGAAGAAGAAAATATATGTTATAGAATTGGCATATAAATTGGGAATAAAAGGAACATGAATAATAAGGTTTTATATAGCATGATAAATTAACATTGTAAATGTGAAAACAACATAAAATACTGCATCAAAAACATACATCAAGGATAAAACACTAAGAGATAATGGGGTAAAAAGTCCCATAAAATGAATCAGGTTCACTCCTTGTCCCAACATAATGTATCATGGTACAAAAAATTACCCAATGCAATAGAGCACTATATAATTCCAGGTTCCCCCATCACATTCAATTGATTATCATGCTTAAGTGTTCCACATAGATCATACAACATGGATTCATTCATTGTTAGGATTTATTCCAAGATCAAGGAGTGTGGAATAAATACATGTATGTAACCAATAAAAAAGTATATGTGCATAAAGATGAACACGCTTGATACGAAATGGGTATGGTTTTCACTACACAATTGGTTTGGCATGGAAAATAGTGGTGATATTTTGGTAGCATAACTAATTTACATAAAAATTCATAAAATTAGTTGATGAGAGAGAAATTGGTTTTTTATTATTTTTAAATAAAATGTGGATTAATAGGGATATGTAAATACATTTTCTGATAGTAATAATTGGTAATATAATGAATAAGATCATAATGAAACTTTAATAAAGAGAAGAACCCTCGCCAAATTTTGGTATAGTAACGGGTGTACATAAAGGATCATGGGAGGATTAATGAGAGTGAATGGGGAGATATATTAATTTATTAATAAAATTTAAATAAATGGTAATATTTAATAATATATACAAATATTAACAAATTGAAACTAAGGAGTATATCATAAAGGAAGTTCTTGAATGGATATGATAACAGAGAAATACCTTACGGAATTTCGGCATAGTAATGACTTAGGTAAAGATAAAAATGAGAGATAATAAATGATATCTCATTAAAATAACATTCATTGGATAGTATTATATATTTTAAAATAAATTAAATAATATAAAATTGCAATTAAGAAGACAAATTCCAATAGAGGTGCTTGAAATGAACGGATGAGATGAATGTGAGGATCCCTTACTTAAGTTTGTGAATCCAAAACCTTTTGAAGGTATTCTTAAGATATTTGGGGTGAATTTGGAATAATATTAGGATTATTTTAAAGAGTACATACGTTCTCCAAGAATTTTGAGTGAATATAAATGGGAGCTTGGGTGGATTTATATAGGAAATTAGGGTGATTTCTTTATTATTTTGGTTTTAGACTCTACATAATAAAATATAAAAACCACAATCCATAACATGATTTTTAATCATGGTTTCTTCCAAATGGGAGTTATTTTAATTATTTTACAAATCCAATGTCCAAACTTATTGTAATAACTCTTTTACTTATGTGGAGGTGAGCCACACTATTATAGAAACGATTTTAAAACCTTAAAATATATTATATGTTTTGTAGGATTCATAATGGCATTAAAAAATAAATTAAATTAAATTAATATCACATTATTTTAAAGGGAAAAAATTTATTTTTTCATGGAACCCATTTATATTCATTATAACATCACTTTATGTTCATTATGATGTCATAAAACACAAAGTATATTTATATGATATTTAATTTTTACCCAAAAATTCTAATCTCTTAAAAAATTATGAAAAATTCACCATTGGATAATTTTAAAGTTATGATTGAAAAAATAATATTAATTTTATCCAAATAATTTTCTAAATATGCAAATTTTTACTTTTAAAATAAAATTGGCATTTATTAATAAATGATGGGATTTTTGATAATAACAGTTTTAAACCCTTATAAAAAATTATATGTGACTTCATAAAATTTATATTATCATTTATATTTGATAAAAAAAAATTAATAAAAATATTTTATTAAAATATTATTTATTTTAAAAAATAATTAATTCATAAATTCATTAATTTCATTTTAATATTAAACAAAAATACAATTTATGCTTTATTGTATCAAAAATTCATTTACAAAGTAATAATAATAGAATGAAAATATATTCATTATTCTATAAACAATAATGTACATATTTATAATTCTATGGTCTTGATACATATCCCTCTAATACCCCAGAAAACACTTTCAGAGTATGATGCACGATGGTGGGATTTTCGTTGGGTGGTTCGGTGAACATGGTTTGGGCCATGATCTTGATGGGATTGAACTTCTACCCTAAATGGTTTATATCATGCTTAAGTTCTTAGATATAAACTTTGGATTGGTCAAAGGAAAAGACCAATTGTATTATCTCCCTTAGAAGCTCTAATAAATGGGATTCATAGGGTACGATCCTACTGGTTGAGACCATCACTTCCTTTTTTGTGTCAATTGGATTTGTTAAAACCTTATATTAATAATAATCATATGATAACCATTTAATGACTAAATTATCAAAAATAATGATACTAATAACTATATTATATAATAATACATTTAATTAAATAGAATGTGGAATTTAATTTCTAACAGCTCGAGTCATTATAGGGAGGAGGATGTAACAACATGAGATTTTAAAAGAAGAAAATTTTATGTGATATCATATGTTACGTGAAATAATGAGTTGAATTTTATTACACACAATTCTTATTTTATCTTTAATTACATTCAATATTTATTTTTCCAGGCATTACATGCAATAACAAGTTCCTTTGATAGCTTGTGATAAAAAGGATATCGAGTTTTACCGAACAACAATATAATATTAATGATATTATTTAAAATGAAAAATATATTCTAGACATTAAATTAGTAGTTATAAATAGTATTGAATATCTTATAAATATATATGGTTTAATTCTTTTATTACCAATTAATAAGAAATGAATATAAAAGAAATGTTTTTATAAAAAATGATTTTTATTCACCAAAGGAGTTTAATCTTAATAAATTAAATTAATTAATATTAGTGTATTATATTAATGATGTTTATATATTATATATTAAATATTATTTTTATACATTCATCTAATAGTTTTGATAGGCATAAGATAATAATAAATCTAATTTTACACACAAAAAGAAAGATGTTTCTAAAGGATTTTTTCCAGCCTTTCAATGATGCACTTGTTTTAAAAATAAATTTTTATATAATTAAGAATTTTATTTGAAAAAATAAACTTCATTTTTATATTTTTAATTTAAAATCAACTTATGGTTAATTTTTTATATTTTTATGATAAATTTCATGTTTTGATGAATAGTGAAAATTTACTGGATTTAAATTAAAATCTAACTTTTTAAAAAATATATATATAATGATAAATTATATTTTAAATTGGGTTTAAATTTGAATTAATTAAATTATAAATCTATTAATAGAATTTATATCATTGTAATAATTTTTATATTTAATTTATATATAAAAACTTAATAAACCTTTGAACATTTTCATATTAAAAACATTATTTATCATCATATCTAAGAGAATAATATCAAATTATATTTTTTTTAATTATTTATTTTAAATTTAAAAATATGGATTTAATATTTTTAAATAGAATAATTTATAATTTATAATATGTTCAAATTAATTTCTTACCAAATAAATTGGTGAAATAAATTATAATTAATTATAATGATTAGGGTAAAATAGTTTATTTTGTGGTCAAACATTAATCATAAGGGGTTAAATGACCTAGAAACTTTTAAAACACCAAATTTATTGACATATATTAACCTTACACCTTCTAGGATAAACGTTTTTGAGTTTTTTGTGTTTTTTTCAAGTAAAAAAATGTTTTCACCTAACTCTATTTTTGAAAAATACCAATTGTGTCCTTTCCCCCACTTATAAAAGGCCACAAAATCTACTCCTCTATTAACACTATAAAAACCATTTTTTTCATCCATGAAATACCCAAATAACTTATCTAATTCCCTATTATCTCCCTATAGTCCTTAATTTGGTCATAATTTCAACCATGAAAGGATATTGGTAAAATAAAAATGAGTTACCCGTAGAAGAGGTAACATTCATCACCATGTTTTTTGGTTATGTTTATTTATACACCCCCATAAATTCGTCTCATACCATGATTATATAATAAAATTAGTATCCTAAATATACTGAGATATATTTATATTAATTTTATGACCTAAAAACATACACAATTCTATCAAACGGTATGTGAAATCATCATGAGTGTGTATGAAGGACTACCGCCATGCGAAACGATGTCATCAGTTTTTCCATTACCACCTCTATTGGATGGGAATAATGTCTACATAATATTTATATATTATATTTATTATATATATAACATAATTATACCTCTTGATTCATTATATAATATACATAATTTTAACATTTCATATTGTAGAGGATACAATAACGTCGCTCCTGTGTACGGAGGACTAACACCTCGTGAATCAATGTAAAGAATTTTCAAATAATGTGTTACATGGAAGGTAATAAAGGTAACTATAATAAATATATATGATTTAAATTAATTTATTATTATATTAATTACATAATTATCTTTCTAGAAATATAATATATCATTTTTTCTTACCATTTCAAACACTAAAAAGGTTATAATGTTGTTCGTGGATGTGTGGAGTACTGACTCCTCAAAGTGAGGTGATTATTTTTTCATTTCCACTTAAAAAGGATTATATATATGTATATTTAATTATATTTTATAGTATTAAATTTATAATTATCATTATTTAAATATATAATATTACATAACTTCTTTCCTTAATGATCATCAAAATATCTAAAGGTTGCTCATTCATAGGTACGGCCTGCCATCTCCATGATCATAACATAAGTTCATTTTTTAGAAATGAATTACATGATTAGTCTTAGAAGAATAAATTATTTATAGATATGATAATTATTTAATTATTATTACTCTATATATGTTTAAATAATGTCTTCTTTGACCATAGTCAACCTACCAAACTCATTTTTGACACACACTCCCAATATGGTCAAAAGAGCTGACAAAAACCTATTTAATTAAGTAATTGTTTATAACATGATAATAAGTGAAATAAAAGAAAAAATAAAATTTTAAATGGTTCTCAATAAATTAAATAATTATCATTTTATTTTTATTTTGACTAATAAAGAACAAATATAAGGAATCGAACTCAAGGAAAGGGTTTTCTCATCTCACTTTTTTTCTATAAGATATATACAATATTCACCACTTATTTTTATTATGTGGTGTATATATTTCCCATTAATGTATTTTATTATTACTATACATATATTTTATTTTATTTAAAAATCCATTTTTAGTATCTCTCTTTTATGGGGTTTATAGTTTCAATGTTACCAAAACATAAAGCTATTTTTTTTCTCAATTTGTATTCTTTGAGAAATTTGTTATGTTGTACACCTATCTTATTTTATAAGTTGTATATACTGCCCCATTGAAAATATATATCATGAATCTAATTAATTTTATGATATTATATTTTTAATTTAATGTTATTCTTTTATATGGATTATGATTCAATGTTGACAAAGTGGAAAGGGTTTCATATTACAATCTCGTTGTTTATCAAGACTATTTGTGATTAAGTATATAATGTTTAAATATTATTATCAACCTATAAATTACTCCCATTATATATATATATATATTAATTCCATGATAATTCATTATTTACCTTCATTTTATTATATTTATATAATCAAGAGTTCAAAAAAATCTTAGGAAAAATCATCATTTCATTGGAAAATCTATTTTCTTCCCAAGCCATGTTTTCTAAAAATGTTCCAAAGATATTTTAAAAAAAAAATTTACAAAGGTGAAATGATATTTTCCTCATCAAAGTTTTTAAATAATTTTTAAACATATTTTATATGTTTATAAAGTTGTTTTTAAAGAAAATTATATTTAAAATTTTTTCTATTTTAGAAAGTGATTTTCAAAATGTAAAGGTTATATACCTTAAGAATGTTTTAGTGATATTTTAGTGTTATTTCTATTTTTAAATGTCAAAAACCATTTCTTCTCCAATGGACATATTTGATAATTATACAATCATAATTTATTATTTCAATGTGTTAATCATGTTTCAATGTTATTGATATGAAACCTATTTATTTTGCATGGGTTAATCGGGTCTCAAAGAGATTTTCATGAAAACTATTTCTTTTCCATGGTTTAATCATGTCTCAGAGAGAATTTCATGGAATTTATTTCTTTTCCATGGGTTAATAATTATTGAAATATATTTTTATAAAACCCATGTTTTCACATGATAATCATGTTATAATATGAATAAAGGTTTTTCAATGAGTTATGATGAAATGAATTCTCTATGTGATATATTAATGTTGAGGTTATTAGACATTATAAATGATGGGTGCACCCTAATAGCACTAGGTGAGGTTGGTAAAGCTTATACAAAAGGGAGATCCTAGATAATAGTCCAATTCATTATCCAATGATTATGTTCTCTAGAGAATTATATTACAAGTCAACCATATGGTTATTCTAATTTTATGTGTTTTCTAAGGTTTTTATAAGGGTTTTTTGAGATTATATTTCAAGATAAAAATATTTTTATCTTTGCATTATATGGGTTTATGATGTTACATCTGATCATGGTCAATATCACATGCTTCTTGATTATTTATTCTTATGATTATTTTGTTTGATAAACTATTATTCCATGTTTTTATTTTTGATGATTTAGGTATTGATGGGTATGAATATTCTTAAGTTTCTCTATTAAAATTTTATTTTATCATCATACCATTATTCCCTTCCTATTCTCACTGATGAAATTTATTTTTTTAATTTTTACATTTTCACTTATTGAGCATTTGAGCTCACCCTTCTTATATTACCTTTTACTAATGTTATAAATAATGAGGTCGAATGAATCGTATCTAGATGGAATTTCATATGGATGATAGTGATTTATTATTTTTAAAATGAAAAGATGGGTTAATTTGGAGAAATTATAATTTAAAGTCATGTGAATTGTTTATATAGTATTTTTCCCAAATTCTATAAAACTCTATACCTAAATGTTCCTCTAAGAGGTACGTTATCATGTTTTTATTTTTGATGTTGTAAGGATTGGATGGATAAAAGTGGGTTACCCTTAGTGGTATAAATTTCAGAAATGTAATTTTTTTACTTCAACACAAAATTTGGGAATGTGATTCCTAGGATTTTATAATAATTTATGGGCTCTTACACTTGAGCTTCAATTATAGTATGTAAATATTTTATTATAATGGAAAAGTAGCATAAAGTATATTGTTTTATGAAATAATTTGATCAAAAAATAAATTCAAAAATTTTATATTGTCAATTATATTAAATAATTTTAATATTTTAATTCATCAGGTCTATATTAACCTAGGTTAAACTCTTATGGATATTTAGAAATACGTATTTTTTTAGAAAATATTGAAAAACATTGATTATAAAAATGCATTAATTTTTATAACATTATAATCATATATGAATGATTTTAACATTTTATAAAAGTTTTATCTAGAGAAATATATAATTACTAAGTAATATATTTCATTTTAAAATATATTTTTTAACCTATAAATCTAGGTTCCATGTTTTTGAAATCTGGGTAATGTATTTTTTCAAATAAAAACTACATTTATTATTCTCTCTAAATAAAGTATTCACATGATTCATTTTAGTTTTTGTTTATTTTTGAAGTAAAAAATTCAACTAATTTTTCTCATAATATAATTACTTCTATAGGAATCAAAAGTAATCATTATTTTTCTTATAAAATATTTTTTTTTCAAAACATGCATTTTTCTAAAAAAAATCATTGCATTTTGTGAATTTATAATTAAAATAATTTCTACCATTTATAAGAATTGAATGGTATAAAATCGATTGAATATTTGGAATTACAATATTAAATATTATTTATTAAGTTCAACATAATTTTAAATCAAAATTAATAGTAACTATGGTAAATATTTATCACCTCAGTTAACAGTAAAATGAGAAGAATTGGTTACAATAAATATATAAGGAACAATGATAAAAAATTTGTTTAAATCTACTTGGTTTGTTCTTTTTCAACCTTAAAATTATAATTATTGAATAAATGATAATTTTGAGCCACATAAATTGAGTAATATTGTAACAAACTCACCTAATTAATTTATCTGATAGAAACACAAAACGAACCATGGCATACATGGGGTGTGTTGCTGATTGAAACTAACTGGAAAATAATTATAGGGTATCACTACATAATCATTGGTAATGATTTAACCCTTGAATAAAAGTCCTTATCTATAATAAAACATACATATTAGTGTGAGAATCATAAATAAAAGGAATCGAATAGAGACTAGTTAATCATAAATAAGGAATCATAACATACAAATGTATAATGTATAATAATTAATTAACATAAAAATATCATAAGACTAAATGATATAATAGTTTTGATAAATAACCCATCCAGAAAAGGAAACGAAAATAAAAAATTTCCTTATAATATCCATCTGATTGAAAATCACAACAAAAATCCCATAAATTTTTTTTATAGAGATTGTATCCCAACCCAAATAAGACCAATAATGAGGAATATGAAATGAAACCATAAGATCTATATATACCATGAGTATTATTCTAGGCATGAATGAAACCAATTTGTAAACAATAGAGAGTTCATGAAATTCTTATAAGTAAAATCCATATAATGTTATTATTAAAATAAAAGTGAAAAAAGGTTTTCAATCCACATGTTTAAAAAATTAAAACAATACACACACATTTCAAATAATAGTTTTACCCATCATAAATTAAAAACATCATGATAAAATCACTTCTTTCTAGGCCTCATCCCCATATAATAAAATAGTAAACCCTTATTTTAAATATAAACTTGAATAGTCAAAACCATTTCCCAATAACAATTAAAACACTAGAAAATGAGCTTTATATAGAAACGTTGAACAAGGTACAACACATTTTTCCTCTTTTAAAACATTTTTCAAATACCCACTTCAGAATCCCACAAAAATTATTTTAAAAACATATTTCAAATTTATTTTCATAAATCAATTTGAATGTGAAAAATATGAACACTCATGAATGAGTAAACAACATGGTAACAGAAAAAACAATCCAATGAAGAAAAACTGAAATAATTATCATAAAATATCACAAAAGGGATTACAATAAAGTTATAAACACTGAAATCCACTAAATCAACAAATAGATATTATCAAACCATTATATACGACCTCATATAATTCATTTACAATGGCCCATAGTATAGATAAGGAATCTATTCCCACGAAACTAATCATGTATCATCTCTAGTAGCCCAATTATATTACCTAGAAATAAACATCCTTGTAACACCTTCATATACATGATCATAAAAAGATGTTATCTCTTAAGGAATGATAAAACAGATGGTAAAACAATACCAGAGTAGCTAGGAAACACTCCATAGTCGATAAATTATCCATACCACGGTTTTTAACTATCTGCACCCAATATATCCCCTAAGACTCCCATTACCAATATAAAATAGAGTTCATAATTTTAATGCAATATTTTTTCACGGAAATAATCAACCCTCACCTCTAAACCCTCAAAATTAATATACCCTTCACAATTGGTCCATAATACAAAGATTATAAAACCTTCCCTATAAGAAAAAATTAATATCAATTAGTTATAATTAACACCCATAGGATTATATGATAAAGAAGGATCTCAAGAGGTTATCATGCTCATACATACACCATTTGGAGAACACAAAAAATTCCAAATAGGATTTATCAAAGACTATTAATGCCACGTCACTTCCCAGTGGTTTACATTCCAACTCCAAACTATTATTTTAATTGAATATCTTGATTTATAGTTAAATGAACATTTCAATATAACTCACTAAAAACCATTTGGAATAAATAAATAAAAAATTAACACATTTTTCATTTAAATTCCCTAATAAGACTAAAATATCGAACCCAAAATTATGTCGCAACCTAAACTGGGTCAAATAATTTAAAAATCAAACTATATAAAATAAATCAAACTCATAACAATTTCAATTAATTGAATAAACTAAAAAAATTTAATTCGCATGAAAAATATATAAATGTTTAAAACTACACTTCCCATTTATTTTCATGATCCAACTGGGGTTAAAATTCATTTGAATTGCAACGTTTTACTTGAAAATAAATTTTACCAATTACTACCACATGTAATTTCATGTTCAGCCAAAAATTATTAGTGAAAACTAACTTATTAAGAGGAAAACCACATCTATTGAATTTAAAATATACCCAATCTATCACAAATGGTTTATATTTAATAAATATTTAATTTTAAATAATCAAGCACTCGATGGCATATCAATTTCTAGAAAATCATAGAAAACCTGGAATTGTTTCAATGATAACCTCATCAAAAGTCATCAATATTATAACAACCATAAACCTAGTAAGATTAAACCATTTTTTTATTTACTATAGTTGCATTGGATGTATGTAATATAATCCAAAAGTACCAAATAGTTGTATACTAGATACAAACATTATTCCCATATTAAATTTGAAAACATAAATTAAAAAATAATTATTTTGATAATATCATTATTCTCTCTTTCATATACTATCATATCATTAGTGGTAAACTTATTTGAATCCCAGTAAAGAAAAAAATATGGTTTATCTCAAATTATCTGTAGGGTTTAAGTATAATAGAAAATATCATTAATTTATAAGCATTATCAACATGGAAAGGTAAATAACTAAACACATGTTTCATTTAAACAATAACTTAGATATCATGATTACATATGGAATAATCAATATTTTATGGTAAATATCTAAAAACAAATTCCATTTAATATATAACTTAAATATTATAATTATATAAGGAATAATAAATATGTAAAGGTAAAGAACTGAAAACACATTTCATTTAATCAATAAACTAAGAATGAAATGCATCCATAGGTAATATCATTGTAAAAGTCTCATGGATAATAATAACCAAATTCAAATTTAAGGAAATTCTTAGTTTATGGAAATCTAGATATCTAAAATCATGATACCTCTACTATCAAGACCTTTCACAAGATAATTTAAAAATGATGGGTTGTTATACCACCAAAACGCATTTAACTAAGTCTAAAAAACTGATTCATCTCATGAGACTATGGATGAATTAAGAGGCTATCTATAAATAGTCCCCAGTCATATCTACATGTAAAAAACAAATACTCATGTATCTAATAATGTATTTAGTTCATGATCAATATAACTTAACATCTAATATATGTATTACTCTCTATTATGAACAAATGTGATGCCAAGTCTGATCTTGTTCCATTTAATATATGTATTGAGTAAAGAATAAAGATTTATCAATACTTATATAGGAAAACAAATAACATTCAATATAGACACTATATGTACCATTGGTATGTGTTTTAGGAAATAATCACACACATGATATAAATAATTTGTATATTTGTGATAAATGCAATGTCTATTAAAAATGATCACAAGAAAGTGATTGTCTTGATAGAATTTCAACAACAAAAAAAATAAAAAAAATTATCAGCAACCACAAATTCATTAAGAATATATTTTTTATAGTAAAATATAGAATAAATATTTAGTCATTTAAAATACATAATAGTGGTAGTATAAAAATTAACTAAAATTGAATAGTTTTATATTAACAAATGTTCCTCAATGAAATGGAAATTGAGACTGAATCCCTTACAATGATATTATCATTGATATGAGAATTAATAAATAAATCAATTATGTGTATCAAATTAAAATTCACATAAAAATTTTTCAAACAAAAAAAATATATTCAAAATAAATTACACTCAATCTCTAATAATATTGTAGACAATGAAGAAAAAATATAACCTAGTGAAATGAAATTTAATGATAAAAATTCATTATAAACTGGTAATATTCAACTAATATCCCCATTGATAAAATGAATTAAATTTGAACTTAAAATGGAATGAATTATTATGGAATTGGGATATTAGATGAAAAGTTGAAGTATATACACCATATAAAATAAATTAGGTGCATAACATTACAATATGCCTTAATGAAGAGGGATTTAGACGAAGTCCCTTACCTCACACTTCCTTTTTGGTGAACATGATTTAACATCTTGTGTAATATTTTTACTCATGATATTAATTTATAATAGAACTATATTACTATTTATAATATCATATATGATCCTTTTTATAACATCTTATCATCCATTAATTATTCATTATTTATTATTTCTAGTACTTTGAGTGATAACTTCCTTCTTTTTTCATGAATGTCTTAACATGAAATTCCTAGTTCTTGTGCATATTATAAATGTTTTAATCTCAAGAATTATATTAATTTTATAAATATAGTTTTTCATTAGATACATTTTTAAAATAATTATTTAATTTTTATCATGTAGAATGAAACACATCGCTTCATAGATATGGTAGGTCATTCATACGCACGAGAGACATTATCATTTCCCTATCAAGAGAAAGGGTATAGAAGTAGGTGATATATAAATTTTAGAAAAAAAATATAATTTCATATATATTAGATAAATTAATTAAATCTTCCTTCTTATATTCCATGTAAATACTGTGTGAAAAATGAATTACATCGCTTCATTATGAAGTAGTTCACTTTACAAACGAGAGACAATATAATAATTTAAACAATATGAAATGTAAAAAGTTATATGTGATATTTTTATCCTAAAAGTATAGTAATGTAATAAATATTATATGTATGTGTTAAATAAATCATTATATCCATCATCAAAATTCTGTGATGAAAAGAAATTACATTGATTCTCAAGGTGGAAGTTTTCCATACACACGATTGATAATTTCATTTCCCATTTGATAGAAGTGGAGATGGATCTAGGATTTTTCATTCACATAATAACATATTAGTATATAGGGTATACTTTTTTTAATATATTATCATATTTTAAGATGATTTTAAGGAAGTGTATCAAGAAATAAAACAAATATACATGTATAAAAAGTTTTCCACTTATTCAAAGAGCCTCTTTAGGATAATACATTATTCTTTATAAATTGGATTTCTAATAAATACAAGGTATTTATGATGTTTTTAGGGGTGTAAGTCATTGATTTTGGTTAATATTTTGTAAAACAAACTATATTGTATTTGAGAATAGGTCAGGATGGGGGGTGGCCTTTTATAAGTAGGTGAGAGGACACACATGAAAATTTTGAAAAAAAAAACATTTATACCCACGATTCAGTCATGAAAAAAGCATCCAAAATGGTTAATTCCTAATATTTTAAGGCTGTAATATTGAAATATGGAAATAAAATGAGTTTTTTACATGTTGGTGTGTAATTTTAATCCATCTATTTTTAGTTTAACCCTTAGTAAATCTATTTTATCTTATCCATGTTAATTAATTTTTACAACTTTTAATGTTCCTAGTGGGAAAAATTATATTGACCTTATTAAATAAAATATATTATTATTATTAAAAATATGGAATACATTTCTCGAAATTCAATTCTTAGAAGTGGTGCAATCTAATTTATAATTATACCCACAGTCATGATAGATAAGTGGGTTTCCAATGTGAATATTCTCATATGGGTAAAAGTTCTTAATGTAAAACTTTAATATGAAATTTACTAAAATTTCATAAATTAGTAGAATTTTAATACAATTGGATAAATTTTACATTAAAACCAATTTTAAAAAAAATAATTTAAACATTAAATTATTTAAATAAAAATGTTGTCTTCAATAAAAATATATATATTTCAATATTCAGTGATAAATGAAACATTTTAGAAAAATTAAAAAAAAACTCATACAAAGATAATTTTGATATTATTATTTCACAAATGAAGTAAAAACTATGAAATAAATTTTTAAAAATTGGTAGAATTTAATTTTAAATAATGTTCACAAAGCATGACTAAACCAACTTTTAGAAAAATACAGTTTTTTAGAAAAAAAATTATTTTTATTTTAAATGGTTCTTATTTAATTTATAATCAATAGATATCTGTAATTTTCATAATTTAGTTAGTAAAAATAATTATGTAAAATGTATAAACTTGGTTATAATGGTAAAATACATCATAATCATGTAAATTTTTATTGATAAAATAAACGAACAATAACAAAAAGGGAGATCTAGCCCATACAATCAAGACATGAAGGCCTGAGGAGGCCTAAAGTAATGAAAACCAAGGGCATCCCCTCTAACCAATTTGACCCCCCTTAGGTTTCATGCTAAGAGCACTATGAAATCATATGGGAGCTAGTCCCTAAACATTAATATAGTCAATGTGGTTTGTGACTTGGTTCCCCTCACACCATGTGTAAATCACTCAGGTATTGTTGTTAAGCATGCCCCTGAACCATATGATGGTATAATAGATCGACCAAGGTGTGGATATAATTTCATGCAGGGCATTGTGAAGGACTTTGGAATCAATTTCACCCTCTAATAAAATTATCCCCTCCTGGAATAAAAGTGAAGTTCCTAACTAATGATAGATGTTTATAGAGCTCAATAAGCAAAACAATGTGAATGGTCATGGGAAATTCAACAAAAACAAAACCATAAATTTTTTATGAGACAAAATACCATCGATTCATCAGATAAAAAGGTAATAGGATAACATTTTTCCATGATAAATTTCTTAATAGTGATTAATTCTTTTACTATGTAATAATATAAGTAAATATACTTAATTGATATCTTTCTATTTTATAAGCACAATTTAATCTTTGGTTTGTGCTTTTATAAATTACTACTTCATATCTTACTCTGTGAAATGAATATTCAAAATGATTTTTTATGCCTAAACTAATAAAATTAAAATTTAATGGGTTTTAATATTAAAAAAATAATTACAAGTCATTTATCATATTTTTAAATAATTTATAAAAACAATATAGATTTCATATGTTATACAAAAATCCTTAAACTTATAATTTAACACCATTGATTCATTATTAATTTTTATCCATAAAATTTCTCAAATAAAAAAAATTAAGTTTTAACTAGAAAATCATATAGGATAGTAGTAGGTTCTAAACCCTTATCTTCCATTATTTATCTGATCATGAATTGTGGCCTTTCCGAATGCAACTGGTTTTCAATTAATATAAGGGTTGTCCTTTTTAAAAGACAATATTAATATAATACCTATAATGTTTCCAAAATGTTATGAACTATAATTACTATAACATTAATGAAAATATAACACATAATTTTTACTAAAAACATTAATATTAACTCAATAAAAATATAAATGCATTCTTACTCAAATAAATTATTTATATACTAAATCAATTTTATTTATTCAAATAAATTAATTCCACAAATATCCTTAATCATGTTATATTCCAAGGAAACAAATTTTCTAAAGGGTTTTTTATAAATTTAAACTTATGACCAATAATAAAATCTTAATCCTATGATAGTATCCATAAAATTCATGTAAATAAAGATATATATGATTCTAATATTTTAAAAAATTCTTCCATGTTTCATGATTTTTATAACAAAAATAATACTAGAAAAATAGATCTTAAGTTTAATTATTTAATCCTAATACATAAATACTTCATAAATTTTATTTCAAAAATGGACCTTCATTGTTCTAGGAGTGAAACTTTATAAGAGGGAATTTACTTAGATAATTCCCAAGTACTCCACATTTATGAAAACAAACTATAAATGGATCCCTAGGATGAAATTTATTTTTATTCCATCACACTCTTCAATTTTCCCCAGTAATTCATAGCCTTATGACCATCTTTTCCACACATAAAACATTTTCATATCCCTTCGAGGAACATTCCTTGGTGTCTCTTTCCACATTTCTATAATTAATGAAATCGAGTCGTCTTTTCTCTATGGAAACCACCACTTGAGCTCTTACTGAACCCCATATTTCTCTTCATTGGTGAGTTAAATAGTTGTTTAAGGTATATGTTTTTATTCGTTTTTTAGGAACATTAATTAGGCTTAGTCACAATATCTTTCACTCTTTTCATCATCCCATTTTGATTCTCATAGTCACCAAATTCTCCTTTATAACCAATTTTAAAAAGATTCATTCAGAATCCAATCATTTACTTAAACAAAAATTCGTTGTGTGATAAATCATAATCATTGTGGGAATTCCATATAATCAATAATTTTATGTCTAACTAGTGACACCTTAATTTCTATCTAAGACACCATAGGTATAACCAAGGTAATTCATTATGATCATCCATTCAAATACCTCATAATTGTTTGTAATGAAAATATGAATTATCCTATCCATATCCCATGGGAGTGTCAAATAGTAAGGTCATATTTCTTATACCAGGTGACCATCAGGTCATGCTTGATGTTCCATTTTCATAGTTATTATTCATAGATAAAACAATTCCCAAACACCATCCAATTTTAGTATCCATACATTGATGTATTACTAAAGAAAACTACATACTCTCTTCCCTACCAAAACATTATGATGTTATAATAAACATATCCCCAAACTCTATCATATGTTTATGTATTCTAATCTATTTTTTCCTAAATCTAGTTCTAATCGTTTCTACTAAGATTAGTCAAAAAAAATTGAAATAACCTAGATTCCAGTAACTTGTATACCATATATACCTTACAACATTTCCATAAGATTTATGAAATTACATATTGAAGGATAGATAAGTTTTCTATTATTAGTAATCTAGATACATACAAGATTCCCATATTATATTTTAAAACACAAATTAAAACATAATATTATTTATATATTATCATTATTTATTATATAATATATTTTAATATCATTCACAGTACACTTCCTAGATTCTTGGGAAAGGAAACAAAATAAGGGTGAGCATAATTTCTTAGTAAGGGTCATGTATAGTGTAATCTATCTTGAATCAATAAGAAAAAAACATTAATGAAAGTTAAATAACTACACAACCATTACATTTAATAAAAAACATGTAGATCATTATTATATATTCCATAATAAATATCGAAAGTTAAATATATGATCACACAATAATTGTAATCAATAACTCTAATACCATGACTATATAAGGAATAATCAATATTTCAAGGTAAATAACTAAAAACACATAACATTTAATCAAAAAATTGAGAATGGAATGCATCCAGATTTAATATCATTATGGAAATATCATGTATAAAAATGACTAAATTATTTCTGAAGTAAATTCATAGTTGTTGGATTTCATGATCTTAGTAATTATCATACAACTGTTGTAAAGACATTTTAAAATATAGTTTATAACTAAATAGTAAGTATACACTGGAAACCAATTTAACTAAGGAAATCCAAAGGATTCATATCATGATAATAACTATTTATAAAGATGTTTTCTTTAACTGAGACCCACTTGTATCATCATGTCTAAATCATTCCATATATATTGAACAGTCAATTTATTTTATGAACAATATGCCTTATTATCAATAAAAATTATTGGGTAAGGAATAAGGATTTATTGATATTTACCTAGATAATCAAATAAAATTAAATGTAAATAAGATATATAAAAATGGTAGATGTTTTAGAAACTAATCATATCTATGATATAATGGACATATATATTCAAGGTAAATATAATTTCCAATGAAAAATTATCACAAGAAATTGATTGTCTCAGGAGAAATTATACACTCTAAAAATTAAAAGGGAAATGATATGTAACCATTGAATCTTTGGGAATATAGGATTTTATAATAAAATAACTAATAAAAATTTATTCATGTTAAATAAATGAATGGGTCAGTATATACACCGCATAGAAGTTCATATGTTTATATTAACAAATGTGGATCAATTAAATGGAAATTAATAAAAATGTCCCTTACAATGATCATAATATTGAAGTGATAATTGATTAATGAATCGATTATGTATACCAAAAATAAATCCATAAAAAACTTTTTAAAATTCAATATATTATATTGAAAATTAATTAAACGCATTGTCTATGAATATAAAATATAATGTAGAAAAAATATAAGTCAATGAAAATAAATTGAGTTCTAAAATTATTTACCATTATGAAATTTTAAAGACAAATCCACCAATATAAAATAATTAAAATGGAAAAATAAAATAACATATTTTATTAATGAATCATTATATTAGATAAAAATAGTAATTATGTACACCATATAAAAGAAATTTGGTGGATATCATTACAATAATCTTCAATGACAATAAATGGATACAAAGTCCCTTAACACACAATTTATTTTGGTTGATCATGATTCAAACTAAAGTATAATGGTTTTAATCATATTATTAATTTATTAAAGAACCATATTAACATGCATAATATCAAATAATACCCCTTTTATAACATCTTATCCTTTGATCATTAATAATATTTCATTATTATTATTGTTTCTAATGATAACTTTCTTGTATTCTCAGACATATTTCAACATGAAAGTCTCAGTTCTTTAGCATATTATATAGTTAAGTAAAATAAATAATTATAATAATTTTATTTATATCATTTTTTATCATTATATACAATTTTTTAATCATTTTTGAATTTTTTTCATGGAGAATGGATCACATCACTTTGTGGAGATAGTATATTGTACGTACACACAAGGGAATTTAATAGTTCCTAAATGAGTGAAAGGGTTAGTAATTAGGTGATGAATTAATTTTAAAAGATAAATATAATGTCATATATATCAAATAAATTCATTAAATTTATCCTCATTACATTCCATGTAATGTTTAATTGAAAACACAATCACAATGCTTCCTAAGATGGTAGTCCGTCGTATACACGAGCGACGATATCATTTTGTAAACGGTATAAAAAGTAAAAATGTATATTTTATATTATAATTACATAATTTTAATAACATAATATATATAAAATAAATTTTTTATATCCATTATTATATCCATCCTTGAAAGGTGGTTATGGAAAATGAATTACATTGGTTTGTCAGGATATAGACCACCGTACACATGATAGACGGTATTGTTTCCCATTTGATGGGTATGGAAATGGATATGGGTTATTAAATTAACATAATAACATATTAGTATATATTGGGTACTATTAATGTGATATTATCATATTTAAAGATAAATTGTAGGTGGTTAAAGAATAAATAAAAAATACATACATTTAAGAAATTTACCTTATATTTAGAGAGCCTCTTTAGGTTTATAACTAAAGCCATCATAGGTTGTATTTTTGAATAATACAAAGGATCTAATATTTTTGGAGGGGATTAAGGATAGGATTTGTGCTAGTATTGGTCAATAAAAATAGATGTGGTAGTGTAAGAAGGGGAGGATATGAGGTGTCTTTTTAAATGTGGTTGAGAGGAACGAAATAAAAATTTTGAGAATAATCAATTACACCAACATTTTTATCATCTTAAAAGCCTTAAAATGATTCATTATAGATCCTTATACTTCATAAGATCAATAAATGTCTATAAAATGGGAGTTTAAGATGTTTTCAAGTCATTTTTCCCTATATTTTTAGTCTAACTTACATTAAATCAGTTTTTATCTTAACTATGGTAATTAATATTTACTTCTTTTACAATTAATTATAGTAAAAAAATTAATTTTAACATATTAAATAATATAAATTATTAGGATTAAAAATATTAATCCATTTTCTAAATTTAATTCATAAAATTGGTAGAATCCAATTTAAAATTACACTTATAGATAAGAAGAAAGTGAGGGTTTCCAAAGAAAGAATTCATACAAGTGGAGAAGGTTTTGATATAAAAATTCAATATGAAATTTATTACAATAACCTATAATAACTAAATTTTAAATCAATTTAAATAATTTTACATTAAAAAAATATAATATAATTCATCATAGTAAATTATTTACACTAAAATGCAATTTTAAATAAAAATCAGTATTTTTCACTATTAATAAAAAAATGGAACATTTTTGAAATATCCCATAAATTCACATTATAAGAATTTTGATATTCTAATTGAAAAAATGATTTTAGTTTGATCAATTAAGTTTACAAAAAAGATTAGGAAATAATTTTAAATTATGTTCGAAATTCATAACTAAAACAACATTTAGAATAATATAGTTTTTTGAAAATCTGTTTTTTTCTTTAATATAATTCATATGTTATTTATAATCAATAGATAAACATAATTTTCATAATTTATACAGTACTCTTCATAATCACCAATTTAATGGATTGGTTATAATGATATATTATATTAGGGTTTAATTAGGCACAAGGTTTCATGTTCCAGAAGCTATCGAAGATATATAATTTAATTAGAAATAAATTTAAATTAAAGTTTCAATGTGTAACATTATCCTCTAATATTATTGTTTCATTTAATATATGGTATAAATAAAAAATATTCTCTATTAAGGATCATAGGGTGTTAAACCTAAAATTTAAATCACCCTAACAAGCCTTAAGGTATCCTCCAGGATCCCTAAGAAAAAAACCCCAATCAGTTGCCAATCCTAAACCCCATATCTAAACCCCAGCATCACTAGGGTTTGCAGGTGAGGAAAAACAAGGGGAAAGGGTTGAGGGGAGAAAGGAAGGAGGAAACAATGTTAAAGGAGAAGATATTTCCTTAATAACTCAAAGGAATATGTTTTGGAATATCATAAAATAAATATACATTCAGGGAGAAATCTCTTAAGGTTGAACCCTAGCTTCACATAATGATATGGGAAAGAAAATAATCACCTTAGGAACTTAAAATTGAATGGTAAAAAAATAATTTCACAATTAATTGAATCAAGGAAACTAACATAGTGTAGCTACATAGTTTGATAAAAAATGCACTAACCATATAGTTCAAACTGCTGAAGAAAAATATATAAACACAGTTATCCCTAGGGACTTGCACTGTCTATATATCCATGCACCAATAATGCTAAAAGGTTCTCCCAAAATAATGTTTCATATCACCAGCTTGTTTTAGGATTTCCCTAATTATGTGTATATTGTGAACTAGGAAACTAAATTAAAGAAATAGAAACATGTTTATTACCAAGTATAACCTGAATCATTATCAATATGTACTTGTAAAACCATGAAAGTTAAAAATTTAATGAAAAAATCTCCATGTAAGTGTACCCACATGATTACATATGAACTATGCACACCAAATTTTGAACCAAATTAAAAATTAAAAAAATTAAATTAAATTAAATACCGAAATAATCAAAAACTAAAAAAGTACTCAAAATGAATTGAAAAATAATAATTAAATTCTATACTACTATGATATAGGTTGTTATTGTAATGCCCTGAAATTCTAAAGTAAGAATATTGTATTCGATATCAAGTATGACATGAAACACCAATAGTGTAAGGTAATATAATATCACAATACTTTAATATATTGAATATTTTAAATAAAATCAATCTATGATATAGCTTTCAATGCAAGCAATATTTATTTAGCATGTGTCGCGCGCAACAACGAGTTTCTTCAATGGCTATCATTATACGTACGAGCGAGTTTTACCAAACAATAATATATTATTAATATATTAATATTTAATATAATAAGACTTGATCTAGTGGTTAAATTAGTAGTTATTAATATTATTAACTAACTTATCATAATATATGGTTTATAAAAATATAAAATGAATTCATAGGAGACCAGTTAATTTGAAGTTAATACAAAAACCAATTTAATATAAAGGAAATGTTTTTATGCTCACAAGAGTGATTTATTATAATAAATTAAATTAATGAAAATTTGTGATTGATTTTAATGTAATATATATATTAAATATTCAATAATTATTTTTCGACATTCATCTAATATATTTGATAAGACTAAGATAAGAATTAATCCATTTTTATTCTTAAAAATTATATTTTTCTAAAAAGAAAATGTTACCACCTTTTAATGGAGAACCTATTTTAAATCCTATTTTTTGAACTATTATAAATTTTATATGACAAAATAAATATAATTTTTTAAATAGAAATATAAAATTTATCTCTGGGTGATTTTTTTATTTTTCTGAAATATTTCATTTCCTGATGAATACTAAAAAATACTAAATTATAATTGAAAACTATTTTTTCATATAATTTATTTATAAGATTAAAATATATTTTTAGTGGTTTTTAAAGTTAAATTATATCAATTTTATATCTATTTATTCAATTTATTTCATTGTAATCAATTTCACTTTTAAATTGGATATAAAAACGTAGCAAGATTTTGAATATTTTCACTTTAAAAACCTCGCCTTATCGTCCTGTCTACATGATTAAATTTAAATTAATTTTTTCAATTTATTTTATTAGAATTTGGAAAAATGGATTACATATTTGGAATTATAATAATATATAATTAATAATAATTTAAACTTATTTTTTTACTAAAAATATTAGTGAATGTAATTAAAATTAATTATAGCAATTAAAAGAAAAAATTGTTTAATAAGAAACTAAACCTTAAAACCAAGGCCCAAAATGACCAATAAAATTGTCTAAAAGATATTAAATGGATATATTTAGACCATATACTCGTTTTTATATAATTGTTTTAATTATTTGAGACACATTACATATTAAAAACATGGCTAGAATTTCCTTTAAAAAATTTACAAGAATTTCACTCCTCCTCCACTATAAAAAGAAAGTCACCCCTTCTACTTATTCATACCTCTAAAGACATTTGTATCATCCAAACCCTAACAAAATAATCTTATAAAATCCATCACCTTTTCCTATATTTCTTCCTTTTGAAATAAGGCCAACCAAATAAGACTTTTGGTATAAACCAAAAGGATTTACCCAAATGATAGGTAACATTATTCAACGAACACATTCATTTTATTTCTTTCTCAAACAATTCAATTATTATCATTACATAATTATATAATAAAATAACTATATTCAATATACTATGATGTTTTTATTTTAAGGTTTCAACCTACTCCTACACACACTTCCATCAAATATTTAATGAACTTATTAGTTTCTCTATAGTGAACTATCGCCTCATAAAAAGATGATTGTTCATTATTTCTTACCACATCTCATGGTGGGAATTATTATGTTCACAATATTTATATATAATATATATGATTTTTAAAATATATTTATTCTTCATTAATTCCTATATAACACATATCTTTATTCTTTCCATTTTTTGTAAATATCATAACATTGTTTGTGGATGTGTAGACTACCACCTTCTCAAAGCGATGTGATTCATTCAAACTATACATGGAATATATTAAGGAATATTTAAATAAAAATATGTTATATATATAACATATATATGATATTGGTATTATAATATACATAAATATCATTTAATTTTCTTTCTATTAATATGATAATGAAATGATAGTAGTGTGGATTCATACGCATGATATATTGTCCCCAAGAACATTGCATTTAATTTCCTATATCCAAATATTATAGATTATTATAAATATATATAATTTATATATATATATATATTTTATATTTACTTCATGGTTTACATTATTTATTTTATTAAATCATGATCTAATTAATAGTAACAACAAGTAAAAGGACATTCTTCCAAAAAGAAACACAAGGTAATTGATTCTTAACTCACTTTTCTTTCTATGTGGCATACAAAATTTTCACCACTTATTTTTTTTGTATATAATTAACCTATTGTACATTATATCATGAATAAATTTATCTTCACTTTATTTATATACTCATTTAATATTATTTCTATCATGGGAATTATAAATCAAAAGTTACTGATTAGTAAGGGAGTTTTTCTCAATTTATATTCTTTGAGGCATACTTTATTTTTGTGCACCTAAATTTCCTATATAGGGTGTAAATACTTAATATTAGAATTTTAATAACATGATTCATTAATTATTCATTATATTTTTAGTTTTAATTTAAATTATTTCATTTACGGGGATTTCTACGTAAAGTTACCAAATTAGTAAAGAAATTTCATAACTTAATTCCTTTTCATTGGGTTATATAACTTCCAAATTATCATTAATATTATATAATTATGTGTATAATAAATTTTGAAATATATTAATGTGTTTTTATTTATTATATGTGGATTTATAGTTGATACACATAATCAATTCATTGATCGATTCTCACTGAAATGTTATGATCATTTAAAAGATTTATTTCACAATCACCTTCTTTTCAAGATTTCTTATTCACAAAATTCAATTAAAAAATTTTATATGACAATTTTAAATAAATATACTCATTTTATTCTCAAATGGTTAATAATGATATTTATCAAGTAATAGTACTATTTTTTCACTCTTTGGTAATAAAAATGTTTTAGAAAATGTGTTCAAGAAAACCCCACTTCATTTCTCTCTATAGTTGGAGAAGCTATTTTCTCCTAAAAACCATATTTTCTAAAAAAATGAAATTTTATTTAACCTTTTAAAAATTATTTATTAAAAAAATTAGCGATTTTTTCTTTTATAAATGTTTTCAAAATATTATTTTTGTATGTTTCTGGATAAGGATTTTTTCTAACATTTTTATCTTGAAAAATGAATTTTATTTTTACCTTGTATGAAATTTACATATTTAGCTATCATTATTTATTTGATGACTCCTTTACTTATTTGAATTGTTAATTTTTCAAGAAATTTTTTTCAAAAGTTTCTTTCAATTAAAATTTTTTTTAAATTTTTTTTCAAAATGAAGAGGACATTTGCTCAATATTTATTTTAAAATATCTTTAATAGTATATTTATTCATCAAAGATAGTAACCATTTATTATTAATCTACTTGGGATATTATGTATTAATAACATACTTATTCTTTTTATGGATGGTTTATGCTTGATTTAAATAAGGATAGTATTGAACTTTACCTCTTTAACTCCATTGTTAGTCACCTTGAAATATTAAATTTCTTATGATCATTAGACATTTAATTTCCAATAATTATCCATATCATTTATCATGGATGTGTTTATTTCTTATATCATATATCATTTTTACATTTGATTTTTATTTTGATAGTTATTTTAATATCTGAGTAAATATTAATAAATCTGTGTTCTTTATTCAATATGGATATATGTTAAGAAAAATTGTATATTAAGTTTATTGATTACTCAATATAAGGAATTATTTGGACATGTTGTGAAGGGTGGGGTATAGACTTTATATAGTCCCTCGATGCAATGATAAGTTCTAATGAGCTAAATTATTTGGACAAATTAAATATGTTCCTATCTGTAGTTTTAAACGTTCTGGAGGATAGATCATGGTAGTATAGGTCTTAAGGTTCTAGAGACATGAAATCCAATAATTAATAATTACTTTAATTTTGATTTAGTATTTATTATCCATGATATTTTCACTATGAAAAAGTATACTGATGCATTTAATTATTGTTTTTCTGATTAAATGTCATGTGTTTTAAATTTCTTAACTTTCCATATTAATTATGAATTATACGATTATTTAAATAGAATATGTTTTTGGTTATTTATCTGGACATATTTATTATTCCTTATCCAATTATTTAAATTAAATGTGTTTTCAGTTATTTACCTTTCCATAATGTTTATTCAGTTCCTTATCGGTTTATTGATTACATGAAATGTGTGTTCAGTTATTTACCATTCCATAATGATTATTCTCCTTGATTCACTATTGATTCTTATATATTTTACCCTTATTGGTCATTTGAGTTAACCCTTGTTTTTTTTTCTTTCCCCATGATTTTATAATGTTTACTAAGAAAAATATTAAAATATATTGAAGCTAAAATAAATTTAAACATGAAAAAAAAAGTATGTTGAAATTTATGTTTTTATGTAATGTCTCCGATATTTTATGTAATTTGTCTTTAATTATATGAAATTATTCTGAGACTGTATGCTCTAACAGCACGTGATTCCGTGGCCCAGAGAGCCTAAAATGGAATTTTGAACTTTTTTAAGGTACATTTAGTAAACGTGAAAGTGAGGTTTTCTAATTTTTAAATCGGTGCTTGAATCAAAAATATGAGGACACCTTTGAACTCAAAATGCTGGGATTTGCCTAAAATAAACTTAACTTCAGCCGACAAGGGCCGAACAGAAAAGTTTATTTTTGGACTTTTTGGAAAATAATAAAATAACTTTAAAAAGTTATTTCATTTTATTTTGTCATTCGACGAGTGGTGACATAGCGACGCTATGATGAAATGACAAGGCGGTGATGGGGGCATTAATGAGGCTCATTAATGGTCCATATCACATAGTGTAACGATGCAATAAAGGAAGTGTAATAGTGATGTTGTTTCATAAATTAAATAGCGTGATGACGTGACGTCGCAACATAATTGAAACTCTATAATGTAATTTCTTTTTTATTATCTAACACATTGGTGGATTTAGAATTAAAACATGGAGGATTATCTAAAGAAACTCTGATGAATCTCCTCTCTAATGAAGAATGATGAATTCAAGCGGATCTTCACTGACTTCGACGAACCTCGAAGAACGGAGCCAGAAGTGATGACATCAACACCTTGAACTCTCAAGGATGAACACTTCACATCGAACATCAAAGAATAAGGGGTTTGATTTTTATTTCAAATTTCTTCCCCACTCTTCTCTTTTTCTAGAAATGATTAATACAGACCAACTCACAAACAAGTTGATCCCCGATTCGTGTGTTTATGTAGGAGGGTGAATTTTCATGGGGGTTTATTATTAGAGATTCAAAACTTTAATGAAATGATTGAACTTTAATCCCTGAACCTCCCCACGATTTAAACCTCTAACGCAGAGGGACCATGCCAACACGAATAAGGCCTGAGCACCTCCGCTCATGTGTTCTTGGTGGATACATTCTTGAAGTGGCGACAGTTTGATTCTGGGGCCTGAGTATGGATGGCAGCGACCCGAGGGACCCTTTGGTGTAGATAGGTTGGATAACGGACCACTGAATCAACTCTAGTGGCCTGCAAAAGGTGCTACCAGTGTGGCATCACCGGTGCGGCAGTGCTAGAGACCATCGGCAGTGGCCGCATGAAGGGGGTGGTGCCAAATGGAATCGTGGAAGCTACAGAGGTGGTCGGTCCTCACCCTTCGTGCTGGAGGGTGGCAGCGCGCCCGTCGGCACGACGAGGCGGCAGGAGTCCACGGCCAACCAGCCGTGGTGGTGGGAATCGTGGTGCCAGGCGGGCTCCACAAGGAGAGGGTGGCCCATTTTTGGGCCACCCGGGTAGTGTGGGACTTGGTCTGTCAACAGCAATTGGAGGCTGGAGTGGCCCCACGTCTGTGGGGCCAGCTGTGGCCCAACGCAGCATGGCTACCGCGTCTGGGTAGGATGGTACACCACCGGCCGCTCCAGTGCCCGATCATCGGCCGGCTGGCCAAGCCCCCAGCGGGCTGGACTCACGCTGGTGCATCAGACCCACACCATGTGGGCCGGACCAGCTCCCTTTAGATCGGGTCGGACTATACTAGGTCATTGGGCGACCCGACGAGCTGGACCCCAAGTTAAACCTGCTCGGGCTCAGTGAGATCCATTAGACCAGGCCCACTGGCCAAGCCGGACCGGACCAACCCCTCCCCGAACCATGTCAGGTTGAGTCCATCCAAATGAACTGTGGTATGTGGGACCCCCAGGTAGGGTTGTTCGGGTCGGTCTGACTGGGTCGGACCGGGCCCCGTCGCATCTGGTCCCCTGGTTACTAAAATGCATGTATCTTTCAAACCGTTCGTCTGATTGACGAGACGTTTGTAGAATTGGGACCCTCTTGATGAGTTAGATCTTTCGGAATTCTTTATTGTGACTTTCATGGATGTTGAGATAAATCAAATGTCTTGAGGTGCATTTCCCCCAAGCACTCTACGTACAGAACCCTATGGTTGGCTAAGACCTAAAGACTGCTCGACGGCGACCCAGTGGTAAGAGGCTCTGTGTGACCAGGAAGGCCCACGGTGGGTAGTGACTCAGTGTGAACCGACAGACCCATGGTACTCAACAGGAGGAGTACCTCAGTTCAGCCAAGGTGGGAAGTGGCTTTGTGGGGCCTGGTAGGCCCACAGTGGGAAGTGCCTCTATGTGACCCAGCATACCCACGGTACTCATCACGGATGAGTACCACAGTAGTCAAAGGTTAGTGGTAAGAGGATCCGTGTGACCCGGCAGTCCCACTATACTCGATAGAGGAGGAGTCCTCCAACATCTGAGGAGTTCGATGACATGACTGATGATGCTACTATCACTACCCTAGAATATACCTGGTGTGAGCTACATCTTTTACATTGTGCTATGTTTTTGAGATATTTCTTTGTGGAATTACCTCTGTGGTATTTCCCTTTGTGGTTTTTTCTTTGAGGATTACTAAGAGACCTTTGGGGTTCTCGGGGTACCTACTTAGTGTTGTTATAGTCACCCCTGCACGGGCTTCGCCCGTACGTGTTATGTATGGTGCAGACAATCGACATTTTGGAAGAGGTACTCAGGGGGATAGAACTGATGAATGCTATTACGGTAGACTTGGTGACCTAGGACTAGGTGGGGGCTAGTAGGACCAGGTGTATAGGACATACTACATCGGCTTCCAGTAGCTTCACTACTCATATGATCGGGTGGGGTTTTTCGTGGACGGCCATCAGAGCTCCTTTTATACTTTGGTATTCCAGTTCTTTTGTTGGGTTTGTATTATAGCCCACTTGATTTCAGGTTTTACTTTGTACTCAGATTTGTTTAGTATATTTTTTTCCCTTTCAGTGTTTTGGGACATGGTTGGGCGTTTTTGTGGATATAGGTACTATATAAAATGCCTCCCACTTGCAGGTTGATGCCTTCGGTGCTTGTTTCCAGCCCCTGGCCTATGGGAGGTGGGCTTGGGGTAGTCACAACATGGGCCCCAGGGAATGGGTCATGAAATTTTAATTATAATTCAAGATTCATGTACGTATCTGTTTTTCCAAGACTATAAAACTCATTGATCTTTTTGGATTTGATTCATTGTAATCATGTCAATTTAATGGTAGTAGATCGCTGATATGGGCTTATTGGGTTTGGGTCACTATAATTAGTATCAATGGATATTTATTAGAAACATTAGGAAGTAGATTTATGAAATCATAGATTAGGGAACTTAACCCTAATATAGATATTGAAGATTATTATAGAAGAACATTCTAAAATTTTGATAAGGTAGAGATTATATAGGTATTCCTAGAAATTCATCATTGTATGGATACAATAAGTGAACATGGTAATGGACCAGATATATCTAGGGGTAACAAATCTAAAAAAGGTAAGTCAAACCTGAACCGAGTGTAACATGGTACACCACAATGGGCCTTAATACGCACCTAGTTTGACACTCTTGGGGGATATGCTTAGGATAATTCACATTTTCATTATAGAATATTATGATGGATTTGAATAAATGATTAAAATGAATAACCAAGGTCAAAAATTAAGGTTATTTAGATTAAAAATAAGATTAATGACTTAATATTATTTTTTTTATTTTTATATAATGGGAGTCTACTAATATTAAGTAAATTTTTAAGAAATATATGGATAGTATAAGTTTTAGTGGAAAAACTTATTTGAGGAATAACAAATTTACATTTTATAGGCATAGTTTTAAAGTAATTGATAAATTTTACGGTTTATATGATAAGTTATGACATTATAGTAAAATTCAAATAAAATTATTGGACTTAAAAAAAGAATAAGTTGTATATAAAACCCGAGTAAAAATGTTATTAAATAACTAAATTTAAATGAATTCCATCATAATTATTTTTTAAATTATTTACTATGGTCTAAGAAAAGGACATCTTATATGTCGAGTGATAACCCATCATGTCCAAAAAGGTTGTGGGACTTGAATCCATGACTGAAGGACAATAAGGGATTAATTCCAACCACTAACTTATCAATGTCTTTATTAACATTTCATTTTTATTTAAAAAAATTAATGAATAAATATTAATGATGAACCAGTAGTGTCACTTTTTAGGTTTATAGATTAATTTATTAATCATGTTGGATTTAGTGAATAGTTAGAGACAAATATAATGACTTTTGTATGGGTATTATGTTCTGTTAGAATAAAAAATTAAGTACGTTAAAAAATGGGTTTTATTCTATAATATCAATTTCATTGAGTAGGGGATGAATTATAGTTTGATAAAAGAACAACAAAAAGATTGAATTATTCATTTTAATATTGATTATGTCAGGTAAGTATATTTCTTTATATTTTTGGTTGATAAAATAATTCTTTGACATTATGAAAAAGATCTTAAAATAAAAATTTCATCTTAATACCTTAATTTTTGTTGAATCGATGGTCTTTTAAATCATCAAAGATGTATGGATTTGAGTCCCTCTACATTCTATTGGTCATTCACTTATTTGTGATTTATGGACTCCATCACAACCTATAAATATTTATGCTTCTCTTCTATGTCCATATCTCCACTTTCCACTAATGTTCTACTACTTAGAGTCGTAGTTATATGTTATTTCATGTGACCTTTGTACTTATCATTATCTATTATTGAGAGGATATTTTATTAACTCTTATCACGATGTGGGATTTCAACATAGGAAATATAAAACAATATATTACCGAGATCAGGTTTAATTTGAGAAGAAACAATTTATTTTAGGTGGGGAGAATGTAACACCTTGAAATTCTAAAGTAAGAACATTGTATTTTATATCATGTATTACACACAACAACAAGTGCGTAAGGTAATAAAATATCCCAAGAAATTAAAATATATTTAATATTTTAAATAAAATAAATATATGATATAGATTTCAATTAATTTGATACTGAGTTTTCATATATCTCACACAACAATGAATTTCTTCAATGGCTTATGTTACATTCAAGACCAAGTGTGACCGAACAATAATATATTATTATTATTATTATTTTACTATTTAATATAGTAAGACCTAACCTAGATGTTAAATTATAGGTTATAAATAGTAATTAATAACTTATGAAAATAAATGGTTTATAATAATTTAAAATTAATTCATAGGTTACCAATTAATTATAAATGAATATAAAAACAAATTGAATATACCAAAAAAAACTTATTCTCATAAGGGTGATTTATTATAATAAAATAAATTAATTATAATTAGTGAGTGATATTAATTTAATATAAATATATATTAAATATTAAATCAATTAGTTTTTATATTCAACCCATAGATTTTATATTTCTAAGATAATAAATTTTTTAGTTTTTTACATAAATTTTTTATTTTTTTAAAACGAAAATTTTTCCGAATTTCAATAGAGAAACAATATTAAATCCAATTTTTGGAACTTTTATAAATTTTATATATCAAAATAAAAAAAATTGATATCTAAATATAAATATTATCATAGGGTGAATTTTTTGGTATTTTTTTGAATTATTTAATTTTTTGATAAATAGTGAAAAATAATAAATTTTAATTAAAAACTAATTTTTCATCTAATTTATTTTTAAGTTTAAATTATATTTTTAATTTAGTTTAAATTTAAATTAGATCAATTTTAAATCAAATAATCCTATTTATGTCATTATAATAAATTTAACTCTTAAATTTCATATAAAAACATAGCAAAATTTTGAACATTTTAATTTTAAAAACCTTTTTTATAATCCTCACTACGAGATTAAATTTAAATTAATTTATGATACTTTTGAGATTAATTTTTGAAAAAATTTATTCCATACTTGGAATAAAAATAATTTATAATTTTATATAATTTCAATTTTTTCTGGAAAAAATATTAGTGAAAGAAATTAAAATTAATTACAATGATTAAGACAAATATTAACTTAATAGGGGACTAAACCTTAAAAATAATGTCCAAAATGACCTACAAATTTTCCAAAATATATTTTATAGACATATTTATACCTTATAATCCATATTATATAATTTTTTCCATTATTGGAGCCAATATTTATGTGAAAACATGGGTGGAATTCTCTTTTCCAAAACATAAAAATCACCACTCCTCCACTATAAAAGGGTACTCGTCCCTCCCACTTATTAACACATATCAAGGCCTTTTACTCATCAAAAAATTTCCGAAAAAATCTCCCAATATCCCTAACCTATTAATGGAATCATTCATTTGGTAATAAATCTATCTAAGGATTCCTTTTGGTATAAACCAAATTGAGTTACATAAAAAAGAGGTAGCATTCTTCAATAATCACTTTCATTTTATTTCATTATCAAACCATTAAATTATTATTATTACATGATTATATAAAATAATAAATATATTATACATACTTATTCATTTTTATGTTAAGGTTTATACCTAAACCTATACACACTTCAATCAAATGGGTAATGAACTTACCAATTCATGTACGGTGAACTACCACCTCGCAAAACGATGATTGTTTGTTCTTCCTTTACCACCTCCCATGGTGGGAATTATTATGGACATGATAATTATATATTATATATATGATATTTAAAATTTATTTATGCTGATTTTATTTCTATATAACACATACCTTTATGCTTTCCATTTTGTGTAAATATGATAACATCGTTTGTGGACCTGTAGACTATTGCATCCTCAAAGTGATGTGATTCATTCACACTATACATAGAATGTATTAAAGATGATTTCAATAATAATATATAAAATATATGATATATATATATATGATACTTTAATTATTATATAAATATATATTGTTTACTTTTATTTCTTTTAATACATAAAAAAAGTAGTGTTCATGCGTACGTACGACCTGTCGTCTCTTTGAACGGTGCATTTCATTTCCTATCTCCAAATTTTATGGATTATTATAAATTAATATATACTTGATATATATAATATTTAAATCATGGTTTAAATAGTTTATATTATTAAATAATCATCTTATTAATAGGAACAACAAGGAAAAAGTCAAAATATACTCGAAAAACTAGGCAATTGACACCCAAAATAGTGAAAATAATGAGAGATTACTAAAAAACGGGTAATAGGATATTATAATAGGTCATATATGATATAATAAATATTAATATGGTTCTGGAATAAGTTTTTAACATTCATAAAACTATTATACAAGAGGCTAATGGACATTCTCTCAAAAGGAAATACAAGGTAGGGGATTATTGTCTCGCTTTTCATTCCATGAGGCATTTATCATTTTTGATAAATATTTCTTTCATGTGGTGTAGATAATTCCCATATTTTATTTTATATCATTAATAAATTTCTATTAATTGTATTTGGAGTTTTATTTTAAATTATTTCATTCATTGGGATAATAATTCAAAAAAATATACCAAGTAGTTAAGGACTTCATCTCAGTTTCCATTCATTGAGGCATACTTTATTGTTGTCCACCTAAATTTCTTATATTTGATGTAAATAATATGAAATTGACATGAAATATTATAATTATTTCATTATTAATGATATTATGAGTTTTAATTATAATTATTTCATCTAATGGTATTTAATTTTAAAGTTACCCAAGTGGTAAGAAATTTCATAACTCATTTTTTTAATTTGGTTATATTACTTCATCATTGTCATTAATATTATGTGAAATTTTGTATAATGATTTTTTATATCTATTGATTTATTTTTACTTCTTTTATTTGTATTTAAAGTTGATACACTTAATCAATTCATTGATCAATTCTCACTTGAACATTGTGATCATTTAAAAGGTTTATTTCACAATCTCATTATATTTGAGAAATCTTATTCTTGAAATTACATTAAATGGATTTATAAGAAATTTTTTCAATAAACCTTTAAATTTTATTATCCTATGGTTATCCATGACCATTATCAATTATTAGTACCATTTTTCTACTCTATGGTACTCATAATGTTTTATAAAATGTTTTCAATAAAACTGGACATCATTTATCTCTTTAAACAATGAAATTGTTTTCCTCTAAAAACCTTATTTTATAAAAAGGTTTTAAAAAATATTTTTAACCTTTTAAAATGATTTATTAAAGAAATTTTAACACCTTTGGTCTTTTACAACTATTTTCAAAGGAATCTTATTATCTCTTTCCAAAAAAGTCATTTTTCAAACATTTTTACCATGAAAAATAAATGTGCATCTTTACCTTGTACAACATGTATATATCTATCCTCTATCATGTTTTCTAAGATTAATTTTCAAATTTAAAAGTTAAATTTTTAAAGAAAATTTTTCCAAAAGTGATTTTCAAAGAAAATTCTTTTAAAAATGTTTTTCAAAATAAAAATAATATTTTTCTCGAGAATGTTTTTAAAAGATATTTTTATGTTATTTATATTCATCAATGAAAAAATCTATTTATTTTTACTCCACTTTTGATATTTTATATTTATACCATACATATTCTTTATATGGATGGTTTATGATTTATTTGGTAATGGATTGTATTGAGATTAACTTCCTTTCCTTCTTTATTATTTCCCTTGAAATATTCAATTTCATATTATAAATAGTTATTAAATTTCCTATAATTATCCATAGCATTTGTATCACATATTTTTATTTCTTAAAACATATATAATTTTTTACATATGTTGATTACTTTTAAAGTTGTTTGATTAAATGGGGAAATATTGATAAATCTTTATTCTTTATTCAATATGAATATTTAATAAGGTATATGGTTTATTACTTATATTAATTATTAAATTTTAGAAATGTTTTAGACATGCAGTGATGGGTGGGACCTAGACTTTATATACCCCCTATATGCATAAAAGGGTTATCATGAGACAAATTAGTTGTAAAGATTAAAAAAAATTCTACTTTTATTTATAAATTGTTATGAGGACAGATCTTGGCAGTATAGGATTTCATGTGTCTTTGACATGACAACTAATAATTAAGAATTTCCTTTAGTTTGATTCAGTATTTATTATCTGTAATATTTTCTTTATGGAAAAGTCTATAGATAAATTTCATTGTATGTTTATTGATTAAATATATTTTTTTAGTTTTTTCATTTCCATATTGATTATTTTTTATCCAGTTATTTAAATTGCCTGTGTTTTTCATTATTTACCTTTCTATATTGATTATGCCTTTTCCAGTTATTTAAATGGATTTTTTTTAGTTTTTTACATTTATATATTATTTATGAACTTCCTTCTCAGTTTATTGATTTCATGGCATATGTGTTTAGTCATTTAACATCCCATAATGATTATTATTATTGATTCATTATTGCTTCTGTTATACATGACCCTTATTGAACATTTGATCCCACCATTATTTTGCTTCTTTCCCCAGGATTCCCTAAAGTGGGATAAGAAAAATATCTAAGGATATAGTATTTGGAATAATGTTATCCTCTAAATAAATATAATGTTGTAATTAGTGTATCCATTTGTAATACAAGACTCATATGTATCTGGTTTACCTATACTAATAAACTCTTCAATCCTTCAGGATTTTATTCCTTATAAACATGAAAATGTAATAGTATTTGACACTAGCTCTGAGATTATGGGGTTTGGGTAACTACAGTTAAAATATAGTGTCCCTTACATTTCATACATAAATATTCAATCAAATTAGATGAATATTTAATACATAACAAAATGATCAACACCGTATTCATATAGTTTTACTAAATTCAAAATTGTGGACACATAAAAACATGATCATAATATATATACATCATCTCCCACTATGTTATTTATAATTATAACCCTTCTTATACATATCATACTTTAAACTATATTTCATAAACTATGGATTGGAAACCTAAAAAAGGGTGAGATCATATGCTCAATAATATAAAGAAAATGATATATCAATGAATAATTAAAACTAAAATTCTAATAAGGGTATAAGAACATGATCTTTAAATTTTCAAACCATACCCAGTATATGATTGTAAATAATATTGGGTCATAATATAATTTTTCAATGTTCATAAGTCATGAATAATAGAAGAATTAGAGAACATGATAAATGGGATCATGAAATTGGTATAATATATAAGTTTTTTGTAGACACATAAGTATAGAAAATAATTTTTGTAGTTAAATATCACAAACAAGAATGTCATAGTATATTGGGATCACTCCCCATTCCATAAAATCCTTAGTCAAGTTTCACTCTATATAATATCATTCTGGATATGGTCTGTTACTTAATTGGGATTTCTCTACATTCCATTCATTATTATATAATGAGATATCCATATCCACCCTATTCATTGGAGGGATAAATAATTATGGACTCAAAAATAAAATATTGAAAATAATATACATGTGTTCTATTAGATCATAAAACCTTTATCATAGTGTAACCCATGGAAATGAAATGTGTTTCATAAAAAAATTATTGCATCATCATAAAAATAATTCATGGAAAATAAAAATGTTTAATAAATATATACTTAAATAAAAATTACTATATTTCATAAAAATAATTAATGTGTATTTTATCATTAGTTATTATCCCCAATAAATCATAAGTGATTTCAATAGATTCTATCATGGATGAAAAATTCCATAAAAATATCATAGGAATGTTTCATGAGAAAAATAACCTTTTCACTTTCAAATCACTTATGTAAGTATAGAAATTAAAAAATTAAGGAAATCTTTTCTTTGAAAAGTGAATTATAAACTTTTAAAATAACATTAAATTCATTAAGTGGTTATAATGTGGGAAATTCCATTCATTTCGTGTATATTAACATAATGATTCCATTAAATTTTTTTATATTAAGTAAAAAGTATCGCATTCATAAAATGATAATAAGATACTTGTTATCTTTTTTCAAAAATTCAGTATTGGTAAAAATGAATTTAAAATTCATAGAATAATCTATAAATTAATTAATGAAAGTATTTTTAGAAACTATTTATATGGATGAAAATTATTTTCATCCAAATAGTGAAAAAGTTGTTTTTTCTTAAAAAGATTCTTCCAATTTCATTTTTTCTTAAATAGAGCAAATTAAAAGGAAAACATGTAAAATTATAAAATAACCAGTATAGAAGAATAACTATTGAATTCATGATAGATTAGTGATTATCCAATAAAAACATATATTTTAATTACATTTTAATGGTATTAAATGTTCATTTTTGATCTTATGGGCCTGAGTTAGTGCATTTTCATTATGAACATTCATTCTCATCATTTGTGCACTTCATGCCTAATATACACCAATTTAGGCCCAATGATTCATCTGGTTATAAGGAATGTAATTATCAATATTTTAATTTGATATTTTTTGAACTATATCTACACTTAAATGTGAACATTTTTTATTCAGGGATCAATGGATGATTGATAAACAATGATGGGGATATTTGGAGATTAATGGAAGCAATTCTAAGAGAAGGCAGATTGGAAACCAGCCCACTTATGAGACAGTGGGGCCCAACATACAGGCCCAATGAATCCCAACTTTTGTGGGATGATAGAATACATGTACAGGAACAAATAACTCTTCATGATCCAATTCTAAATCTTCTTCTATGGTGGTCATTAAGGCGGCCCAATTTAGAGATACAATTCTAGGCCAGATTCTGCGGCCCAGAAAAACAGCCCACTAATGTGATCATATCTCAGAATCCAAAACTCCAAATGGGCCCAAATCTTACAGGTGGTTAGAAGACATCCGGATCTCCATTTTCTTCTTCTATGGACCACTCTGATTCGGCCATATATAAGTAAATCCAAATGCGACTGTTCGGTGGATGAAAGCTGGCTTCCACCTCGGGTCAAATGTGGAAAAGTCCAAATTCCACAAGCTTTCCACCACCTATGGTCTACCAAAATTAATTGAGATGCTTTATAATGTTGGAGGATCGAACCAAGGGCTCAAAAATTCCTATTTAAGGCAGTGGTGTAGGAGAATTTAGGAATCATTGGGTGCTTGGTTTCATTGTAGTGTTATGCTACCGCTTTGTGTTTGTAATCGTATTTCTTCCTCATGTAAGTTGTTTAATTCACCTTAGTTTCTTAATAAAAAGTTCTTCATTTACTCTTATTCTGTTCTTATACTTATCACGTTGATACTTTTGGTTCAAGGTGTGAATTTATTCACACCATAATTTGTGATATTTATCACACAACGGAGGAGTGATCTTTTGTTGTTGTTGTTTTTACTTCTTCAATTCCACCCTTGTAAGTCTACTTCCCTCTTCTGTTGAAGACATGTCATCAATGGAGGGATAACTCTTTTATGGGTTGATCCAAGGGAGTAGAAAGGGGCTAGATTGGATTTTATTTATCACTCCATTAATGGATAATCACTTCTTTTAAATGAGATTTTTATTTGATGATTTTAAAACATCTTCATCCTTATTGAATTTAAGGTCACACATTTCAAGTGCTAATTTGAACCTCTACCTTGGAGTGCTCAAAAATTTGATCCTTCAAATGTATAGGTGATTAGTATTAGAGTGTGTAGGCATTAAACCAGTAAGTGATGATTTCTTTTGATCTTCTAAAATGAATCCATCTCAATTTTAAGAAATTGAAATCATTAAAAAAGTAATTCAGCCAATCCACCTCGAGCGATAACCAAGGATCAACTCATTATTTTAAATTGAATTCACTTAAATCTGTTAGTTATCCTTTAAACCCATCTAAAATAAATCCAAGTTGGCCACTTCATATCCAAAAATAGTCCTTAGAATGTGCGTGTCTATAGGTTATTTCTTAGGTCTCTGTGTATTCGACAACCCAAGCTAGACTACAAGGACCGTTCTACCTTCATATCTTGGGTAAATTTGAGCGAGAATCAAATTTTGGCGCCGTTTCCAAGGACCCAAGTAAGTAATCTAAACAACCATTCTATTCTCCCCCATTTCTTCTTTTCTCATCCAAATTCTCTTATCTTGTCCATTTCTCGTTTTTTTCCTTTGGCGCATGTCCGCCTACACCCGTGATCAATCAAACCGTCTTGTTAGGGTGGATAGTCCTGGGGTTGGGGAGTCAAGTACACCAAGGGAACTCATTAAATTAGATCATAATCTTCCTAATACTATAGAGTCCAAAATTGAGCCAATTTCAATGGAAGGTCTTCAAAGAAACTAACTCATAAACCCGGGTGGGAACCAAAATGGAATCCCAAATGAGGCAGCCCCAAACTTGGGGAATACAATTGATCAAACCATGAATGAATACCTCACACCTTCCTGTACCAATGCCCCATAATGCATTAGACATAATTTCCTAGAATATTCCATCTACATCTTTAAACCCCATGTTCTAAACAACCTTCCCACATTCCATGGAATGGAGTCCGAGATGCCATACCTGCACATTAAGGAGTTCAATGACATTGTAGAAACCACGTGTCCCCCACATCAACTAGAATCAGATAAGATGAGTATATTTCCTTTTTCTTTAAAGGATCAAGCTAAAAATTGGCTAAAAAATTTGAGACCATCATCCATAAACTCTTGGGACCAACTACAAAGAGAATTCTACAAAAAATACTTTCCCCACCACAAAACAATTGCACTTAAAAAGAGTATCCAAAACTTTTTTGAAAAAGAGGGAGAGTCATTCTATGAAACATGGGAGAGGTTCAAAGACACTCTAAACACGGTTCCACACCATGGTTTTTCTATTCCTGAACAAGTGAGAATTTTCTATGAAGGTTTGGGTCCAGGGACCAAACAATTCATTGACATGATGTGTAATGGAACCTTTAAAAACAAAGCCCTAAATGATGCTTACGAGTATCTAGAAATCCTTTCGGAACAAAACCAAACATGGGAAACTTCACCTTATTCTGAAAGGCCACAAAGAACTACTAGAATTCATACACTTAGAGAAGAGGAAATCCTTAGGGCTAAACTCGCAGCACTCTCTAGGAAGGTTTAAGAGATAGACCTTAGGAAAGTCCATGAAATCCAAACCGTTGACCCTATTTGCACAATTTGTGACAAACATGACCATAATATACACAAATGCCCAACCATTCCATCCATCAAGGATGTTCTTTTAGGAGGAACCCCAGCAGAAGTAAATGCCTTGAACTTTCAAAAGCCTCAATACCAAAACAAATTCAACCCAAGGTATAACGACCACCCAGGCTTCCGCTGGAAAGATAACCAACAACCTAGCCAACCACAGGGACAAAATCCTTACCCCCACCAGTTCCAAACCCATAACCAGTTCCAAACTCAACCTATTCAATACCAACAGCCACTGGTCCATTTTCAACAAACCATCCCACCTCCAAAATATCCCCCTGGGATAAACCAACCTACTCAAGCACCCACCCAAACTGTTCCACAAATCCTACTAGAACAACTGTGCAAACAAATGGAGAGGATGAAATCGGAGGTATCTTCCCTAAAACAAGAACTTCAAACCATCAAAATTGAAAAGGCACCCATGCCTACTTAGGCGGTGCCATCTTCAACTTCAAGGGGAGAGTCAAGTTGTGCTCAAACAACTCATGAACAACTAAAGTCTGTGACTATTTTAAGAAGTGGGAAATCAATTGAGAAACCTGAACAACTAATTCAGAACCCACCTGAAGATTCAAACTTGGATGAAAATTCAAATGAACCACAAGATCAAACTGAGGAAACTGATAACATTGTCAAGGAAACAACTCTTCAATAAACAACCCCACAACCTGCACCATTTCCTCAACGCATGAGGGGGAAAACCAAGCCTAAACTAAGTGAAACGTTGAGAGAAATATTTTCACAAGTCAAGTTGAACATACCCCTTCTCGATGCAATCCAAACCATACATGCCTACTCAAAGTACCTTAAGGACTTGTGCACTTTTAAAAGAAAATTTTCACATAAAAACCAAGTCCTTTTGGCTGCTAATGTGAGTACCACCATTCAAGGGACCATTCCTCCTAAGTTGAAAGACCCAGGTTTCCCTTACATCAATGTTGAACTAGGAGAAAGAAAAGTTTTCAAGGCCTTGTGTGGCCTAGGTGCTAGTGTCAATCTCATCCCATATGCTGTATACTGCCAGTTAGTCCTAGAAGAGCTCCAACCCACATCTGTCACACTTCAGCTTGCTGATCATAGCATTAGGGTTCCAAAGGGTATTTTAAAGGACGTTCTGGTAAAGGTTTAAAACTTCATCTACCCTGCTGACTTCATTGTCTTTGACAACCATCCAAACATAGGAAATAAGGAACAAACCCCAATAATCCTTGGTCGTCCTTTTCTTGCAACAATCAACTCTGTTATCCGAGTCTGAAATGGGAACATGACCATCACCTTTGGGAACATGAGTCTAGACTTGAACATCTATAATGCAAGCTCACAAATAGGGGATAGCGAGGACATTCATGAAGTAAACAATATAGGAAACATTGATAATGAATCCATGGAACATCAAGGAATATTTGATGAATGTTTAAGTCAGGATGAGATTGATTTCCTTTGTTCATATGAAGGAAGTTTATCTCCTTGGCTTGAATCATTTTCAAATTTCTCTTATGATGAAGTATTAGGTCCAACAATCAGTGAAACCTTTCAAGAAACCACTTTCATGGAGACCACTCCAAATTCCTTCCCTAAATCTGATCAAGCCAATCTAGTAGCTGAAACTTCTACATGTGGGGAATCAATCCTATATGAAACTATAAAAAAAGAAATTGATCTTGATCTAATGTCCCAATCTTCTGCTGAAATTCTGAACCAATATGATCTTGAATTGAAGGAACTTCCCGCTACACTCAAGTATGCTTTCCTAGGGGAAAATCAAACACATCCTATTGTCATTTCTTCTTCTCTTGAAGCCAATCATGAGAGGATTCTTCTAGATGTCCTTAGGAAACATAAGAAAGCCATTGGTTGGACCCTTTCTGATATTCCTAGGATTAGCCCACTTATAGGGACTCATAGGATTGTTCTGGAATCTTATTCAAAGCCATGTCGTCAACCTCAACGGAGACACAATCCTAATCTCATGGAGGTAGTAAGGAAATAACCTCTGAAATTGTTGAAAGCTGGTATCATATATCCCATTGCTGAGAGTGAATGGGTGAGACCAATCCAAGAGGTTCCAAAAAAGGCTAGAATCATAGTGATAAACAATGAGGATGCAGAGATTCTTCCAACAAGGGTGAGTAGTGGATGAAGGGTCTGCATTAACTATAAGAAGTTAAACTCATTCACTAAGAAGAACCATTTTCCCTTACCATTCATTGACCAAGTCCTTGAGAGAGTGGCAGCTCATGTGTTCTACTGTTTCCTAGATGGGTACTCAGGGTACAATCAAATTGAGGTCTCCCTAGAGGATCAAGGGAAGACTACATTCACATGTCCTTTCGGAACCTTTGCTTTCAAACGCATGCCGTTCGGGTTATGCAATGCCCCTGGAACCTTCCAGTGGTACATGATGGGAATCTTCTCAGACATGGTAGGATATTTTATAGAGGTCTTCATGGATGACTTCTCTGTGTTTGGGGATACATTTGAGGGATGTCTGCAGAATGTGGAGAGAGTCTTGTCAATATGTGAAGAAAAGAATCTGGTCCTAAACTGGGAAAAATTCCATTTCATGGTTAAAGAGGGACTAGTTCTAGGCCATCTGGTCTCAGGTAGGGTGAAGAAAGTTGATAAAGCCAAGGTTGACATCATTCGTCACCTTCCATCACCGAAAACTATCAAGGAAGTGAGGTCTTTCTTAGGATATGATGGTTTATATAGAAGATTCATCAAGGACTTTAGTTCAATATCCCGTCCCCTTTGTGCTCTCCTAGTAAAGGATGCTCCATTTGTTTGGACATAAAGATGTGAGGGTTCATTCTCAACCCTCAAATCCTCTCTCACATCTCCTCCCATTATGAAATCTCCAAATTGGAACCTTCCTTTCAAACTCATGTGTGATTCCAGTGACTTTGTTGTTGGAGCTGTGTTAGGACAACGTTGTGATAAAAATCCTTATGTCATTGCTTATGCCATCAAATCCTTAAATGATGCCCAAATCAACTACACCACCACTGAAAAGGAGTTACTTTCTATTGTGTTTGACTTAGAGAAGTTTAGGTCCTACCTCTTAGGATCCCCCATCATTGTGTTCACTGACCATTCTGCAGTAAAATACCTCTTCCAAAAACAAGATTCTAAGGCTAGATTGATTAGGTGGGTCCTTCTCTTACAAGAATTTGACCTCAAAATCAAGGATAAAAAGGGAGTTGAAAATGTTGTATCTGATCACCTCTCTAGGATGGAATTCAAAGACAACTCAAATCACCTTTCTATGTCTGATTCGTTTCCTGATGAACACCTATACTCTGTGAGTGACTGCCCTTGGTATTCTGGCATAGAAAATTTCTTAGTGACAGGAGTCATTCCAAAATTCTTAGGGACTCAAGCTCAAAGGAAATTTCTTTCTGATGTTAGACACTATGTGTTTTATGATCCATACCTCTATAAGTTCTACCATGACCAAGTCATTAGGAAGTGTGTTCCAGAATCTGAACAAGAGTCCATCCTTAAATTCTGTCATAGTGAGGCATGTGGAGGTCACTTTTCCTCTAAGAAAACATCTGCTAAGATTCTTCAATGTGGTCTTTTCTGGCCCACCCTCTCAAGGGACTCCTACACATTTTGTCAAATTTGTCCTAGGTGTCAACAAGTAGGGTCCATCACAAAAAGTAATCAAATTCCACTCACTCCCATCTTAGTGGTTGACATATTTGACTGTTGGGGAATTGATTTCATGGGTCCCTTCCCAAACTTTTGGGGATACCTCTACATACTCTTAGCTGTTTATTATGTCTCAAAATGGGTTGAGGCCATTCCCACTAAGTCCAATGATCATCAAGTTGTGATTCGATTTCTGAAAGAGAACATATTTTCAAGATTTGGAATTCCTAGGGCTATCATAAGTGATCGTGGAACTCATTTTTTCAATCTTCTATTCTCATCACTCATGTAAAAATATGGAATTTCTCACAAAGTGTCCACTGCTTACCACCCACAGACCAATGGTCAAGCTGAGTTAGCCAATCGTGAAATCAAACAAATTCTTGAGAAAACTGTCAATCCTTCTAGGAAAGATTGGTCCAATAAACTCTTGGATTCTCTTTGGGAATATCATGCAGCATTCAAAACCATCCTAGGAATGTCACCATATAGGTTGGTTTATGGTAAAGCATGCCATTTGCCAATGTAGATTGAACATAATGCCTTTTGGGAAATTAAGAAAATGGATTATGACCTCTCATTGGCCGGAACAAAAAGGAAATTAGATCTCAATGAACTGGAGGAACTAAGGTTGGAGGCTTATAAAAATTCAAGGATCAATAAAGCTAGAGTTCATGCCTACCAATCTAGGAATATCAAGGTCAAACATTTTGAACCGGGAAAACTTGTGCTCTTGTATAGTTCAAAACTTCATTTACACCCGGGAAAGTTAAGGTCTAGATGGTCAGGTCCTTTCATAGTGCATCATGTATACCCCCATGGGGCAGTAGAGATTCAAGATCCCACTAGTGGTCATATTTTCAAGGTCAATGGTCAAAGGTTAAAAACATTCATTGAATCATTCAATAAACAGGAAATATATGTTGAGTTAATTGAGCCAATCTATGAACCAAGAAAAAATTGATAAATTTAGGATCTATGTCGGGCTAACGACGTTAAACAAAGCGTTGCACGAGAGGCAACCCGTGGTTTTTATGTTTATAACCTTTATGAATCATCTTTATTTATAAAATAAGATTAATTAATCATTTTTATATTTAAAAATAAAAAAATAGACTTTTGACATGTTCTTCGATTATGAGTATGGATGGGTTCGAAAGGGGAGCACCATATTCATCCGTGTCACGTGGTGTGATCCTTGAGTAATACCTTACCCAAAAATTTAAAAAGAAGACAATGTATCATCAGTTGATTTTGTTGTATTTTTATTATTTTATAGGTTAAGATAAAAATAATAAAAATAATAAAAATAATATAATAATTAAAAAAGGGGACATGCCATAGGCCGTGGGGAAAACCATGTCACAACTGGCGAAGCTGCGGGGACTTGAACCCGGGACCGAAGGGAGACAGGGGCGCGCGCTTACCACTGACCTATGGCTTAATGTGCTTACTTATTCTATAATTTTTATCTATATACTTATATTTTACTTATATATATATATATTGTTTTTTTTTTGTTTTTTTTTCTTTTTCCACTAGGGAACTTTGCAAGCGACATGGATATCAAAGGACTAAATTCAAGCGACAAGAACTTCAAACTTCAACCACCAGGTGACTTCATTCCATGATCCTCATATTTTAATTTCCTTATTGAACTCCCATTTTATTCCTCTACCCCATTCTAAATTTTATTTTTACGAAACTAGGGAAAGTTTCATTCTAAGTTGGGGGGTGTGGAAATAAAATGTTTGTTTAAAAAAAACAATGATAAAAAAAGAAGTAAAATTCCTTTATCATTCATATAATAACATCTTTGCTCACATTAAAACTACATATAAAATAACTTTTATTTCCTTGAATCTTAATTTAATTCATGATTAATTTTAAAAGCATTGATTTTGGAATTTTGGTTGTCCAATGAAAATTTTCATCATTTTTATTTTCATCCATTAAATCAAAATGACACAATGCACGTCCTCTAGACTGTGGGGTACTGATTTGAATTTTTGGGGTCCCATAATAAATATCATAGGCTGGTTTGATTTTTATGAATAATATGAGTATTCAAAAAAATTAAAAAAAATTAAAAAAAATTAAAAAAAAAATTGCGTGTAGAGCAATGGATTGATAAAATGCGAGGCTTTCGGTACTTGGGGATCGTGACTCCAGAGTTGTCTAGCCCTAAGTTTTTCAATCTATCTCTATTTATGGTAATATGACTTTGTTTTTGATTAAGTTAACTTGAGATGATGCCTGAGTATGTGGGCTTCACTTGGTGCCCTAAGGCCTTTGAGTCTGAGAGTCATCGGCAAAGTCTTGCTACATGGGTTAATTTGATTAACTGCAATCTCAATTACTATATAAATATTGCAAAAAAAATACAAAAAAAAGAGGAATGAATAATACTAATATTAGGATTAAATGTGATTCCACCTAGCGCTTCCATGATTTCCCCCCTGAATGAAAATGAACCCCCATATCTATTGTGATTCACAACACATCATTACACCTAATTGAGTTGGATGAAGTATGATGATGGATTTGATCAAAGGAATGGGCTTGGGATTGGGATCTGCTTTTAAATTCATCTTGTTTTAAATTATCTTGATAGGATATAAAAATATATTTGTGTGCAGTTTACATTGTGAGCACTATTTGTTATGATGTGTTTGAAGAAAGGAATTCAAATAAAATCATTGAATTATTTGCTCGGGACTAGCAAATCTCAAGTTGGGGGGTGTGATTATCCAATAAAAACATATATTTTAATTACATTTCAATGGTATTAAATTTTCATTTTTGATCTTATGGGCCTGAGTTAGTGCATTTTCATTATGAACATCCATTCTCATCATTTGTGCACTTCATGCCTAATATACACCAATTTAGGCCCAATGAGTCATCTGATTATAAGGAATGTAATTATCAATATTTTAATTTGATATTTTGGAAACTATATCTACACTTAAATGTGAACATTTTTCATTCAGGGATCAATGGATGATTTATAAAAAATGATGAAGATATTTGGAGATGAATGGAAGCAATTCTAAGAGAAGGAAGATTGGAAACCATCCCACTTATGAGACTGTGGGGCCCAACATACAATCCCAATGAATCCCAAATTTGTTGGATTCTAGAAGACATTTATAGGAATAAATAAATATTCATGATCCAATTCTAATTCTGCCTCTATGGTGGTCATTAAGGCGTCCCAATTTAGAGATACAATTCTGGGCCAGATTATGAGTCCCAGAAAAACAGCCCACTAATTTGATCATATCTCGGAATCCACAACTCCAAATGGGCCAAAATTTTACATCCGGTTGGAAGACATCCGGAGATCCATTTTCTTATTCTATGGTCCACTCTGATTAGGCCATATAAAAGGTCATCCAAACACGTCTGTTCGGTGGATGAAAGCTGGCTGCCACCTCGGGTCAAATGTTGAAAAGTCCAAATTCCACAAGCTTTCCACCACCTATGGCCTACCAAAATTAATTGCGATGCTTTTTAATGTTGGAGGATCGACCCAAGGGATCAAAAATGCATATTTAATTCAGTGGTGTTGGAGGATTTAGGAATCATTGGGTGCTCGGTTTCATTGTAGTGTTATGCTGCTGCTTTGTGTTTGTAATCGCATTTCTTCCTCATGTAAGTTGTTTAATTCACCTTAGTTTCTTAATAAAAGCTCTTCATTTACTCTTATTCTGTTATTATACTTATCACTTTTATACCGTTGGTTCAAGGTGTGAATTTATTCACACCATACTTTGTGATATTTATCACACAACGGAGGAGTAATCTTTTTTTGTTGTTGTTTTTACTTCTTCAATTCCACCCTTGTAAGTCTACTTCCCGCTTCCGTTGAAGACATGTAATCAATGGAGGGATAAATATTTTATGGGTTGATACAAGGGAGTATCAAGGGTATGGATTTGATGTTATTTATCACTCCATTAATGGCTAATAACTTCTTTTAAATGAGATTTGTTTTTGATGATTTTAAAACATCTTCATCCTTATTGAATTTAAGGTCACACATTTCAAGCGCTAATACGAACCTCTACCTTGGAGTGATCAAAAATTTGATCCTTCACGTGTATAGGTGATTATTATTAGAGTGTGTAGGCATTAAACTAGTAAGTGATTATTTTGTTTGATCTTCTTAAATGAATCCATCTCAATTATAAGAAATTCAAATCATTAAAAAAGTAATTCATCCAATCCACCCCGAGCGATAACCTAGGATGAACTCATTCTTTTAAATTGAATTCACTTAAATCTTTTAGTTATCCTTTAAACCCATCTAAAATCAACCCAAGTTGTCCACTTCATAGCCAAAAATAGTCCTAAGAATGTGTTTGTCTATAGGTTACTTCTTAGGTCTATGTGGATTCGATAACCCAAGCTAGACTACAAGGACCGTTCTACCTTCATATCTTGGGTAAATTTGAGCGAGAATAAATTAGTCATTAAATTCCCTCATAAGAAATATAATCATAAATAATCCCAACAAATAATGATATTGTAACATAAATCCCTTACCAAAATAGTAACTTTTGAATCATAACCTCTTGAAAGGATAAAATTATATATATATGTAAATCTTTATAATTTTCATGAAATTAATCATAAATGAAACTCATCTTTTGAATATACACCACCTAAATGAAACCAATGTTTAATATGAAATGTGTCTTGTAGAAATTAAAATTAAATAAAAAATTCTTACCTCAAGTTTGACATTCTACTAAATTTATATAACATGGTTTATAATTAATTTAAATTTCTTATAAGTCTATAATAAAATCATTTACAAAATCAAAAAAAAATATAATCTACTTATTACATTTCTGTAACTATTTACTAATAATTCCATATTAAATTCATCATTTATGGGTGTTAAATGTTTCATTTTTATGAGAGTTTCAGCTCGATAGTTTTGGTATTTGAAGTTTGATTATGGTTCCATCATATAAAAAATATTAAATTTAATATAAATATCATATTTATTCATAATATATATTTATTTTCATCAATAATAGTTACATATAGAAAAATAAAATATACATTTCATGGTGGTCGTAGGTTGTACATATGCATGAGCGTTGTTTTTGTTGGAAATACAGTTGTTCTTTACTGGAAATGGTGAATGGTTTGTGTTTTTTTCAATCCTCATATGGAAGATCATGGTGATAATAAGGAAATGGATCTTACAGTTTAATATGAGAACATTATTCAAAGTGGCGTCTTTTCCAAGTGTTTGCCAAATTTTTGGGTTCTAAAATTTAGAGGATGTCTATCATTGCGAGAAGTGTGTTTTCTGGAAGGCCTTATGAAAATATGAAAAATTCATGAGTTTTTCAGATATGGAATTCATGATTTTTGTTTCGTAAAGGATTAAAGTATTGTAACGGAGTGCTATACGATTATAAGAATTTGAGCTTCACAAAAGGTATTTTTCAATAATCATCATAAATATGGTAAATGCATGGATTTTTTGAAGACTTACTTGAGAATTTCAAAGATATGAATCAATGAAATTTGAGACAGTATTACTTTGTGATTATGAGAATTTGATCTCTGCAGTGGCATGAAGGGTTTTGATGCAAATCTCTATAGTTACGATGAGCTTTTCGAATGTATAATTTCCATATATATTTGTGAATGGAGGAGTGCCATGAAAATGTTTTTGGCTTATTTGGAAAATGTGTTGAAGGTGGTGGAGATTTGAAATTGGAAAAGTCTATAAATAAGAGTATAACCCTTTTCATTTGAGATGAACTTTTTAGAGAAAATCCGAAATCTATCTGATTTCGTAAAGCAAGGGGTGCTCTGCAAAAATGGTTTTCTATGCGAGATTGAGCTTTGCGAAAAGGCTATTCTAGTCTTGATTGAAGCCAATGATTCTAAGTACCAAGTTATTTGTGAATATGGTACGTTCCACGTTGGCTCAGTGAGCCTCGTGAAGGTAGGTTGTTCTGCAAAGTAAGGGATCTTCATGAAGGCAGTGTGTTCCATGAAGGTAAGGGAGATTCGCAATGGCAGTGTGTTCGGTGAAGTCAAGGGAGATTTGTGATGGCAGTGTGTTCCGCAAAATTAGGGTTGCTTCATGAAGAAGTGAGATTCATGAAGGAGCCTCACAAATGAGATTTGTGAAAGGAATATTTTGAATATTAGGTTTAAGTGGATAGGAATTTCAGTGTGCGTCAACTTAGTTCTACATTGCAAGAAAACTCACATGATAAGTTAGGGACAAAGTCTTTAATTCTAGATCATTGAAGTAACCTTCAAGTTGATAAACTGAGTTAGACTTCTCTAAAATTAGTGAGCTAGGGGGAGTCAGTAGAAGTAATCTAAGGGAAGAAGTGATTTATCCCTAAAATCTTATAAAGGCATTGTTCCTGAATCAGAGTAACTATGACCAAACTCTTATATTCCATTGCTAGTAATGATTAGTAGATTTTGGTATGACCGATACACTATCGATGTATGCTTCTTGGATGTATCCCTTAGTGGTGAACCATGTAAAAGTGTTGGGTCATATATTTTCATTTTAATGTTTGATTTATGGTCATATCCATCATATGGGTTTAACGAGTTCCTAACAACATGGGAATAAGATCCATCACTTTAAAATAAAAATTTGACACCATGATTCACCCCTCCCCTCTCTGAGTTTTCTGGGGTCCTATAAGTAGCATCATAGAGGAAGGTTCACATATGTTGGATACTCTATGGTAAATCTATTCTCTATTGAAGATTTGAGTTACATTCCTAATTCAATAATGATGTTCAGTTTTGATGATGATCTTGTTACCTCTGAGCAAAAATATATATCCAGCAAGATCGTGATGAATAGGAAAAAAAGTGAAGAGACAATTTAAGAAGTCCCTTTTATCTAAATAATAGGTAGTATCTAGTTATACATGCCTTTCTGATAATTAAGATAATTTAGGCCTAGAAAGTAAGGAGCAGATGTCTTAGGTTCCCAAAATGATAAATCAAGATATTCGAGTGATCAGGAAGCATGTGTTAGCACCTTTTCAAGTTGTTCTTAGAGTAAGGATTCAAGCACAAGTGGTGATGATAATTAATCTAAAAAATCATAAGAATTATCTGTTTATAGATTAAGAAAAAAATTCATGACATTCCTAAAGAAAGATACTCGTGTTTTTGTGGGGTATTTCAATGTATGCAGGTAGAAATCACCCAGTTGAGAAAAGAAGTAGACTCTATAGAGGTAGTCTTAGAAATAAAATTTTCAAAATGTTATAAGCTCTTCAAACAGGTTGGAACCTTTGAAGAAAAAAAGAGGGAACTTGAAATAAGATCCATGAAATAACATAAAGAAGTTGAAGAGAAAGAGGGATTAAAAAAGGATATTGAAGAAAATATCCATTTACTAAAAGATAAATTGAAAAACAAAACTGATTTCAAGAGTCCACAGTTGTATGGAATATCCAAGAAGATCGAGGAACATGACTCTTTGATTCAGAATAATGTGAAACAATATGAAGAATAATTTATCACAATAAATAAGGCTTGTAATCAAAATATTATTATGATTGAATATCAGGAAAAAAAAATAATATGAAATGTCTAGATTTGGAAGCTCAGTTGGTCAATCTTGAGAAGACATATATTGAGACTTCACAAAAGAAGGAAACAGTTGTTGCAGCTACTCAATTTTCACTAGAGGACTATAAAGTTGAAAGAACTTTGTCATGTAAGAAAAATATCATGACATATTCCGATTATCTAAATCAAGAAGCTGAGAAGAAACAGATATCATCCACACTAATTTGTATCAATGCCTCTATGTCTATTATAGTGAAGAGTGCAGGTTATAAGAAAAATACCAAGAAAGTATGGATGAATAAAGAAGATAAAAACCTACCTCCATGACTAGGTTGGATAGGGAAAATATTATAGAATCTGGTTCCCCATAGAGATCTCAACAATTCATGAAGAATACACAATAACCTTACATAAGAGATATAAATAAATCAAGATTTGTGGGTCAATATTGGTTTTGAAACAGATTTGGGCATTGTGCATTAAATTTTGTGTACAATCCTCAAAATTTAAAGGCACAAAGGAAGCCTATATCATGGGGGGAAATATAGAAATGAAGAAAAAACATCCCTATGTTAAGAAGAATCTGTTCTCTACAAAAAAATTTGGAATACTCAAAAATATCTATGATTTATGTAATGGAAGTGGTCACAAGGCTAGAACATGCTCATCTCAACATGCATTCATTGTTGATAAGAAAAGAAAACCAAAAATTCTAGAAAAGTATGATGAAGCTACCTTGGGAATAAATCAGAAGAATATTGGGAACAAAAATTCTCCCAAGAAGATATCAAGTAAAAAAACTAAGAAGAACTTGGATTTTAAATCCTTGAAGTTGAGGGGTAGTTCATCAAACATAAACACTAAGAGGAAAGATTCACAATCAGTATTCCTATAAATTTTGGAACTAACCTCATTTGATGAATCTTTGAAAGATGGATCATGGGTTCATGCTTTGAATTAGAGCTTGAACAAATTGAGAAGTGGTTTTTTGTGGCAAATAGATAGGAATTTCATCGGGACTAAATGGGTTTTTTGAAACAAGATGAATGAATATGGCATAGTAATTCGAAAAAAAGCATGACTAGTGTGTGATGGGTACTCCCAGATATAGGGTATTGATGTTGATGAGACAGTTGAACCTATTTCAAGGCTAAAGACAATCTGATTATTCTTGTCCACAGTAGTGCAAAGAAATTTCTATGTTTTTCATATGGATTCCAAGTCATCATTTTAGGATGGGGTTATGGAAGAAAAATCTTATATTGAGTAGCCAGATGGTTTCTATAATTCATGAATATGAGAATAGAGTTTATTGATTGAATAAGGCTTTATATGGTTTGAAGTAATCATTGAGAGCATAGTATTCCAGGCTAGATCAGTTCTTTAAGAAACTCGGTTTTCAGGATGGTGGATTTGATTGCAATATTTATGTAAACAATGATAATAATCAAATGATTATGGTGCTGGTAACACAAGGAAAGAATGGAGCATTTATTTCTCAATAAAAATATTTCAAGTAGGTTTTAAGAAGGTTTTAAATGGATAATTCCAAGGATATGAAGACTCATGCGGCTACCTGGATGAGACTATCTCGTGATGATAAATTAAAAGTGGTTAATGTTACAGAATATAGTAAAATCATTGTAATATTCTTGTACTTTACAGTGACATGACTATATATTCTTTTTTTCATGTGTAAAGTAGCACGGTATCAAATAAATCCCAAATAAATCCACATGTTTTTAGTGAAAATAATACGTTGTTATATCAAGGGAATATTAGACTTAGGATTTTTGTATAATGCCAAATCTCAGGCAGAGTTATTGGAATATACAGATGAATATTGTTCTAGTTCAGTAGATGAAAGGAAGTAAATTTCATGAGGTGTTTTCTATATTGGTGGATTATGTATTTATTAGATGAGAAAGAAACAATATTTCATTTCATTGAGAACCTCATAAGATATGTATGTTTTAACAGATAACCAAGTGGCTGACATTCTGATAAATCCATTGGAATCACATGTGTTCGAGAAGAATCAGTTGATCCTCAGTGTTCAGCCACCTCTCAGTGCATTATTAGGTTATAAAGTTACCCTCTCCCCATTTGTTTTAACAATTTTAATCTATTTTTGGAAGTGATACTGGTTTTTGGGGGAGATATAATTTAGGGGGAGTATGTTCTTTAGCTCTATGAGTCAAGATTCAGTTCCTTGGGTTTATTACCAATTGAGGAGAATGGATAAATTCATTGGCTCAAATGAGAAAATTCAATAGCTCAAAATAGAAAAATGAATTTTTTTGGTTATAAGAGAGATAGAGAATAGAAAAAGTATGAAATGCTACAATGGGGGAGAAAAGATAAATCCATGAGTTACAAAATGGGATAATGTGAATGGAGAAAACATTCCATTGTTATAAGGAAATAGTCAGATCTTTTATTTGAACACACAAGGACACAATTCACATCTTCTCTTTTTTTATACACTTAGTATTTCTCATGTATACTTAGAGTGTTGGTTGAGTTTATTCTTTTGTATCTAGTTTTGATTGTGTTGGGTGATCTATTGAATTTATCTACAGATTTATAACAAACACAAAGGGATAGATTGTTGGAACCAAGGATATTCTTTACTGGAAATGGTGAATGGTTTGTGTTTTTTTAATCCTCACATATAATATCAAGGATCTTGTAATGTAATGGATCTTATAGTTTAAGATGAGAATAGTATTGAAGGTGGATTTATTTCCTAGTGTTTTCCAAATTTTTGTGGTCCAAAATTTAGAGTATGGCTATCATTACAAAAAGTTTATTTTCTTAGAGGCCTTATGAAAATATGGAAAAGGCATGAGTTTCATAGAGATGGGATCCATGATTTGTGTTTTGTGAAAGATTAAAGTATTATGATGGTGTTTTCTTCAATTAAAAGAATTTGAGCATTGTGAGAGGTATTTTTTTAGAATCAACCCTTCATAAATATGTTAAAGGAATGGATTTCAAAAAGAATGGCTTGAGAATTTTGAAGATATGAAACATTGCGATTTGAGATGGTGTTACTTTACGATTATGAGAATTTGAGCTCTACAGCGGCATAAAGGTTTTTTATGGAAATCTCTATGGTTATGATGATCTTTGAAATTAGAGAATTTCAATGGAGCTTTGCAAATAGAGGAGCACCATGAAGATTTTTTTGATCGATTTGGAAAATGAACTGGAGGTGGTGGAGCTTTGAGATCGGCTGAGTCTATAAATAAGTGGTTACCCCTCTTTATTTGAGATGAAATTTTCATAGAAAATATGGAATCACTCTAATTTCTTGAATAAAGGGGTGCTCTTAAAAATTGGTTATCTATGTGAGCATCCCAAAAAAGACTATTCTAGTCTTGACTAAAGTCAATGATTCTAAGTATTGAGTGCTTTGAGAAGATGGGATGTTCTACGTTGGATCAGTGAGCTTCATGAAGGTAGATTGTTCCATAAAGGCAAGGGAGCTTCGTGAAGGTAGTGTGTTTCGTGAAGGAAAGGGAGCTTCACGAAGGCAGTGTGTTCCGTAAAGGAAAGGTTGCTTCATGAAGGTGGTGTGTTCCGTGAAGGAATGGGTGCTTTGTGAAGAAGTGAGCATTGTGAAGGAGCTTCATGAAGGAGCTTTACAAAAGGAATTTTTGAATATCAGGTTTAAGTGGACCAGGATTTCAGTGTGCATCAACTCAGGTCTATAGTGTAAGTAGTGTCCCATGCTAATTTAGGGAAAACTAATTTAAGGCCAAATCATTAAAGCAACCTTTACGTTGATAAATTGAGTTAGACTTATCTCAAAGTAGTGATCTAGGGGGAGTCAATGGAAGAATTTTGGGGGAAGCAGTGAGTTATACCTGAAATCTTGTAAAGGTAGTGTTCCTGTAATAGAGTGATTATGACTAAACTTTTGTATTCTACAGATAGTGATGATTAGTGGATTTTTGTATGACCAACGCACCGTCAGCCTATGCTCCTTGGGCGTAGCTCTTAGTGGTGAACCAAGTAAAAGTGTTGTGTCGTCTATTTGCATGTGATTTTTTGATTTCTGATCATATCCATCTATAGGTTTAATGAGTTCCTACCAACATGGGAATAAGATCCAACACTTTAAAAAAAAATTGACACCCTGATTCACCCCTCCCCTCTCAGGGTGTCCCGAGGTCCTACAGTTTTAAATTTTCAAAGGATGGAATGGAAAGAAGAAAAATTATAATTCATATTTAATTAATTATTATTTTATAATATATATCATATATATAAATTAAATATATCTTTATTAACATTAATTTAAATGGAAAATGGAAAATGATTCACATCACTTCCAAGAGGTGGTAGTCCACGTATAGGCATAGGTAGCGCTAGCATTTTCTAAATTATTGGAAGGTATGGAGGTCGATATTATATTATAATTAAAAAATTATAACTATTTCATATATATAATTTAAAAACATTAAAACCACTATAATAACCATACATGAAAAATAGTGATGGTAAATGAATTGTATTGCAACGTGGAGGTGGTAGTCCACATGTACACATGAGTGATAACATCACTTCCCATTTTATTGAAAATAAGAAGAGTAATGGTGGTTATATAATAATGAAAACAATTAAATATATATATATATAATATTGAATTTATTAATTTATTATGAATAATATAGATTTAGAGGAGGAATAAGAATAAATTTATTGAAAGAGGTTAGGTAGGATGATTTCATATCCCTTTCTTCTCCTCAATTAGATCTATTATTAAGGACCGTTGGAATTGTATTTTCATAATGAAAAATCCTCTAATATGTGTATATTTAACTAGATAAGATATTTTTTAGGGTTCTGTCAAGATACATGGCTAAACATAGTGTAAATAAGATATAGGGGTGTCCATTTATAAGTGGGTGAGAGGATAGATTTGGGATTTCCAAATGATTAAAATATAACAATTCTAGGATTAATCCATATGCTTCCAAATGGATAGATATTTTAATGTTTTATAGGATAAGGTTGAAATAGGGAAATATAATTGTATCTATTAAAGTTTTAATTTGAAATTTTATCGATATCACTTGGTTTAACCCCATTAAAACTCATCTTCTCCTAATGATTTTGATAAATATTTAGTTTTGTTACTATTAATTATGACCAAAAAATTAAGTAATACTTATTACTAAATATTAACCATTCTCCTTAAAAATATGGTATATTTTTTATCATATTCAATTCATAAAAGTAGAATAATTTATTTCAATCTTAATCTTATAAAATTCGATGAAAAGTTATTTACCAAAAAAAATGTTTTCATATGTTTAAATATTTTTTGTAAAAAAATATTTAAAAAATTATAAAAATGACCTAAATTGGATTTTATATAATATATATGAACTAATTTTACATTTAAATAATTATAAAAAATAAAAAATATTTTTAAATTCATTAAAAAAAGATAGTGTTCAGTAAAAATCGGTATTTTTCACTATTTATCAAAAAATATATCATCATATAAAATTATAAAAAATTAACTCTATGATAAATTGGATAAGATAATTGAAAAATAAATGTTCATTTTATAAGAAAAAATTAAATGTGTTGGAAATGAAATATATTTTTCTCACAAAGAGAAATATAGCCCATTTTTTGAAAAAAATATATTTTTAAATAATATAATTAATTTACTAAAAATTGAGATTTTATTTTTCAATATATTTTAATAATATATATCATTTAAACATCTATTTTTTAAAAATTTGGTCACTATTATTCAATATAACAATTTAATGTATAGGTTAAAATAATATATTATATTTTGATTCATTTAGGATATGGTTACCATGTATCACAAGCTATTGAAGAAATTAAATATATTTAAAGAGATATATATCATAAAATCATACTGTATTATAGTCTTGCCATAATTAAAATGAAATTTTATGTTATAATTTCTTCACATAGTTAAAAATAAATTTTGATATCTATAATTCTTCACTTCTCTATATCCCATATATTTTTTTAAGTTTATGAATCATCTATAGAATTTTAACAAGGTGAGTAGTCTTGTTCCATATTATGTTTTCTATATGATCCAATATTTCAACCATTTGTTAATTATAATAAATATCAAACTCTATTAGTAAAACTTATGAGTTAAATACATGTTAAGTCATAGTTATGTACCCTATTAGGATAGATATACAGAAAACTTTTTGAACTTGATAAAGGTTTGGTGAAAGTGATAAACGATAAGCCACCATCCCAACTTGATCAGGTATCTTAATTGGGATGGTATAATAAGGGACTAAGATTCTATTCTTTTATAATACAATAAACCTCGTCCACATAACATTTTTTATGACTCTACTTTCTTGATGTGTTTTTGAATAGATCAAAACTACTTGTTCGTTTCATCATCTAAATCATTTACCAATAGTTTTATTTCTCTAACTTCATCCTAAAACGTTTTTTTTACACTTATTTCCTATGAGAGATTCATAAGGAGAGATATGAATTCTTGATTAAAAATATTATTGTATAGAAACATGAATAGAGGATGGTGATGATCCCAACTAACTATTAAATCTATTTAATAGGATATAAATATATCCAATATTGTTTGAATGGTTTTCTCAAACTGTATAGATTTCTGAGTATGATAAGAATAAATAAAAATATATTTGAATCCAGATCATGTCGAAGACTTCACCAGTTCATTCATGAAACCCTTGAATCCCAATAATATATAATATAATTTTATAATCCATGAATACATAAATAATCCTTAATATAAATTATATAAACATGATAAATAAAGAAATTTTCCCTAATAGCAGTGAAGTGTGTAGACTTCATAGGGAAATTTAAAAAACCAAATTATCGTTATAGTCTTTAGATGATTTTTAGATTTTGATGAAAAATTAATAGTTATGATATCCACATTACATTATATTATTTTTAATTGTTATAAAATTCCCTTAAACATCTATCTATCTTCCTTAAATTATTGGAATACCAAGAACTGAGACACATAATTTTCAACATATGTCTTCATGTTTTCCCACTAGAAATAATCTTTTATATATCTATACATATTTCTACTTCTAGGATAAATTGATAATGTTGAACAGTGAGGATCATCTAATATTTACTTTATTAAATCTGGTATATATGAAACACATAAATAGTTTATCGACCATATCATCCCAATACAATCATTATAGAAATTAGGAAAATTTCTTACCTTCTTTTGAAACTTTATATCATTATTATGTACTTATTTAGACTTTTCATAGATGGATGTTTGAATAAAAAAAATGAGAAAGAAAAGGTTCTACCCTTCCTTTATTAATTCTATATTCATCGTTTGATAATCTAAAAATATTGTTTCTTTTGTGATCCTCTTGATCAACAAGATAGCATGATCCTTTTGACAATGAGTATCTTACACTTTTTATTACCTAGGATGTATTGTATTAAAAAGTGATAAAATTTAATCAAATCTGCACATATTATTTGGTGAATATTTATCTATTTCTATATAAATATATACATTAATATTTTATGATCAGTATATATAACACACCTCTCTCTATAAAGATAATGCATTCATAACATTAAGTCAAAAATTATGGAAACTAACTCATATACATGATTCAAGAAATTTTTATCATAAAACATAAATTTTATTATGGAATAATCTAAAACCATATCATTATAAATGATGACCCTTCCTATAAACTTATTTTATGCATCACTATCAATCAAAACCCATTCTTCACTAAAATTTAGTGTAAACATAGGTGCATTAACTAAAATTATCTTTAGTTCCATGAAATTTTCATCACATTTATCTATCAAAACAATATTTTTCCCTTAATAATCACCATGATGATTAAATTATAAAATCTTGATAAAGTATCAAAAAATATTTTTTAATATCCAGAGAAACCAATACAACTATAAATCTCAGTCATAGTGGTTGTTCAAGACCAATGTTCAATAACACCCTGCTTTGATGGATCTACTGATATATCCTCTTTTGATATTATATGTCAGAAAAGTGAATCTTTGTGGAGAGAAAATCACAATTTAAAATCATTGAATACAAATTCACCATACTTAAGGTATTCAATATAATTTCATGTGATTTTTATGCTCTTCCTTACTATTGGAATATAAAATAATGTCTTCTTTAAAGACTACCACAAAATTATTAAGGTAATATGTCAACATGACATTTATTAAATCCATTAATAATTTTAGGGAATTAGTAACCCAAAATATCATCACTATAAATTCATATTATGCATACCTAATATGGAAGGCAATATTGGGTATGTCTTTCCTTTTGATCCTAAATTGATTGTATCCAGATCAAAGATCAACCATTGAATAATATTGAGCTTCATATAATTGATAAAAAAATCATAAATATGGGAGATAAGATACAATACATTAATTTTCTTAATAATTAATGTATAGTCTCATTGATACATATTTTTTATTAATAAAAATAATAAGTGTAGACCATGTTGATGAACTTGGATAAATTAATACCTTATCAACATTATCTTAGAGTTTATTCTTTAATTTAGGATACTCAATCAAGGTGATTCAATAAGTATTATTTTAAATCTATACAGCAGTAGGTATTAATGCTATTGAAAACTTAAATTCATGTCTTTGCAGAGGACTATGAATTTATTCTGGAATGAAATTAGAAAACCCACACAAAATAGGAATATTTTCAATTGTGAGTTTCTCCACAACCATATGAGATAAATACCCATTTTTAATATAAATAAATACCAATAATATTAATTATGTTTTTATTATGTTCTTTTATATGCCTTTGGATGAGTTATAGAATTTAAATTCATTGTCTGGGAGTGTTTTTTTCTTAGTTTTCATGAATGGTTCACTTCTACACATGAGTGGAAGTTCATGTAGAACATTGATAAACATCCAGAATTGTTATTAAATCTTATTAATGATCTTCTAGGAGTTTAAATTATATTATAATGAATTTGTTTATATACCATGAGGATGAATCATTAGATAAAATTTAATGATGATCGTTTTAGGTTAATTTGGGCGTTTTTTAGATCAAATCAACCATGTTTTGTTTTATCATGTATAAAAATTATTTCCAGAACATTAAAGGGGTTAAAAAATATGTATTTCAATTTTTTTCAACCATTTAATGGTTTTATTTAATTCTTTAAGACATTTAATTAAAATTAAGTTCCATCACCTATGATGATGGTAAATGGACACATCACAGGCAATGATTTCATTTTTTTTTTAAAAAATAAAAGAGATAGAGGGAAGATTTTAATGATGGATCATACATTAAAAAGATAGAATTCAAGTATATTTAAGTTACTATATTTTATCATTCCATTTGTATGAGGGTAGGTGAGGAGATAAAAAGATAATAAATTTAAATAGAAAGGAAATTAAAAGAAAAGAGAGAGGATTTACTTCTTGAATTCTCCTCTTGAGATCCTCCTCGAGGCACCTAGGATTAGTCTTTTGATGAGACAAAGAGCTCTTATATGTGGGGAAGGGGATAGGGAAGATCTTTGGGAAGAATTTTTAAAATTATTTAAGCTTTAGAGGTGTGAGGAAATGAGGTTTTGAGGGGTGGTATATATAATGGAGGGGAGAGGGGTTTTTTCAATATTATAATCATAGATTTATTATTTCTCCAAAATACAATAAATAGTGATTATTACATTACTAAATATAGTAAATAGGGAATGTGAGTTAGAACTAATGGCCATTTATATAATCCATGACTCAATCATGATGCAAAAAAATTATTTATTTAGCATATTTTTGTAAATTATCAAATTTCACTATTCACCAAAAATTCAAGTATTTAGAAAAAATCTCAAAAATTTACCCTAACCATTTTTTGATGTGTAGAATTAAAAAATTTACTCCGTTTTATAAAAATAATTTTCTAAATATGAGTGATTTAATTTTTAAATAAAATCATAATTTACTTGGAAAATACAAATTTTAAAATTAAAACAGTTTTTCTAACACTTTGAAAAACTAATTAAGGTCTCATAAAATTACCATATAATCATAAGACATCAAAATACTAGTTTATGAATCTATTTTATGAAAATAATTTTTTAAAAAGTTATTAAATTAATCATTAAATATTCATGACTTACAAAAATATCAACACTATAATATAATTATATCATATTGTCCCTTATAGGATAGATAAATTTTATTTATACTAGCATTGGTAAGGTTTCTATTCACTTGGATGATTTACTATTAATAAGGTTCATATTACTATTCATAAGGGTAACATTACTATTCATAAGGGAATTTTACTATTCACTAAAAATTAAGTTTGTCCTGTCAGACTCCAAACAGCTTAGTGATCACAACCGTGTATGTTATATTTTCAAAATTAAAATCACAAAAGTGGAAAAAATATGTTTAAAGGACACATAGAATTTAGTAGTTCATTTAAGAATGATGTGGCATTGTGTTTTCTAATGTGATTTTATGTGATTATACTATATGGAATTACTACAAGAAGGAAGAAATTGCATTGATAAAAGTTTAGGTCATTACATTCTTCCCCCTTTTGAAATTTTACCCTCAAAATTTCGTTTTACATAAACAGGTGAGGGTACTTTTCCTTCATCACATCCTCTAGTTCCCAAGTTACTTCTTCATACTTATGGTTCCTCCATAACACTTTACAAGGTGGGTTGTATTGTTGTGTATAACCTTATCTCTCTTATCCATAATCTTTATTAGATGCTCCTCATAAGATAGATCATCTTTCAGTTGTACCAAATCTATGTTCTGTACATGTGAGGGATCTGGTATGTACTTCCTCAGGAGTGATACGTGAAATGAATTGTGAAATTCATCCATATTGGGTGGAAGTTCAAGCTGATAGGACATGGATCCTATGCAGTCAAGGATCTCAAAAGGGATAATTTACCTTGGTCTTAGATTCTCTTTCTTTCCAAACCGCATGAATTTCTTCCATAGAGATATCCGAAGGAAGAATTTACCTCCAACGTTAAACTCCATGTCCCTTCGATGATTGTCAACATAGCACTTTTTCTGACTTTGAGAAGATTTGATGTGTTTCTGGATAACTTGAACCTTATATGTGTAACACCCCAAGATTTTATGAGATATATTCGTTTCAATTCCTTTGATTGTACACTACACCAAGATTATCTTGTACTATACACAACACCGTATTAGCTTGCAGTATACGCAACACTATTCTTAGATCTTGTTACACACAATTTCAAGTTCGCAACATTGAGTGTATATATATACATATATATACATATATTCAATGTATAAATGAAATATGGTTGTATTATGTTATACAAAACAACAAAGGAGTCTTGCACTACACGCAACCCTGACTTGGCTTGCATTACACGCAATCGCTACCTTCCTCGATAGCGTGTGTTGTACGCAATACCGAGTTTCACTAAACAATGATGTATTGTTATTATATTATTATGGACAAGCCGTTATGAATAGTATTAACTACATTTTTAATTTTATAACATTATTATTCATCTTACACATTTTCTAGAACATGTTAAGAGAACAAAATAAATTTTTCGGGTAAAATAAGTATTTTTCAAAAAATGCAGTTTTGCCGCCTTTTGATGGCGCACCCACATTAAATCTAGTTTTTGACACATTTATAAGTTCAATTTGATAAAATAAAGTTATTCTATGGAATCAGGATATAAAAATTTACTTTGGATAAATTTTTGATACTTTTCTGATAACTTTCATGTTTTGATGAATAGTAAAAATACGCTAATTTTTAATTAAAAACAACTTTTTTCATTGAGATAATTTATATGGTTAAATTATAATATTGAATGGTTTTAAAGTATAAATAGAATATATTTTTACCATTTAATATAATTTATGTCATTAGCATTGATTTTACATTGAATTTGTAGGTTAAATCAATTCAATCTTTAGCAATGTTTTAAACAAAACCCCGTTTTCTTTCAACAACGGGATTAATTTTAATTTAATTTCTGAAACTTTTGTGTATTGAATTTGGAAAAATGGATTCCATATTTGGAATCAGTGGGTCCAAATTATGTTAATAAGCTACTTTTTATTTTTGGGCATTATGAATAGTAACTACAGTAAATTTTATTTACCATAGTTAAAGGTGAATCGGGTAATTAAGGGTAAATATAAGATTATAAAATAACCCTAAAACCTGACAAAAATCTATTTGATGACTAAAATTCGACCCATATCACTTAAGGGTTGGAATAGATTCATTTTATGGACTTTTTTCCTTGAAAATAATTTATTTATTATTAAAACAAAAGAAAGAGACAACATGTCACTCTCTTAAATCTTATAAGTAGATTAATTTTAATTTAGTGATAAACTTCATGAAACTTAAAACATGAATAGTATATAGAAAGATAATAAAATTATATACATAATATGAATTTATTTATAATTTTTAGGGATTAAATAATTATCATTAATTGTGACACAATAGTGATGCAGAAATTGTTTATCTAGTGAAAAATCAAGAATGTAGTTTTTATTAAACTAATAGTGACCATAAAAGGCACCAAAACCCGGACCAAAACTTATTGGTCATGTAAATGTAAACCATAATCATCCAATGGTCTAATATTTGACCATTTTTAGCCTTATAAAAGCGATTATGACACTTATAATATTTTATTTTAAATGATTCCAAAGTTGTCACCTTCATAATTTAACAAAGATAACAATTTACATGTTGTTATTTTAAGATGATAAATTAGAGTAAAATTGTTATTATAAAATATTTTATATTTATATTCATCAAAGGATTTTATTTTTAATTTTTATGAAACAAATATGTATATTAAATAATTGTGCAAACATGTTGTTCTAATTATTTTATTAAGAGATATACCAAATAAATGGTTTTAAAAATATTAAAATAAATATTATATGAACTATTTAATGTACTCCACTAATTTTCTAGATTACTATTACATGTTAGGAACCTATTAAATATTTTATTTTGAATATATCCATTGTTAGGATTTAATTTAAATTCAAATAAATGAATAGTGTCAAAATTGACACTATTGTTATTTTATAAAAATAACATATTATTAAATTGTTTAAAAATCACAAACATATTTAAAAATTATAAATTGAAATTTATATAGTCTATAATGTCATAAATTATCTAATTGTTGATAATTCACAGCACATAAGTAATTATTTATAATAATTTAAAATTTAGAATCTTATTACCACAAATAAAATGTAATAGATTAAATAAGGATAAATCAAGTTGATAATGTTTAAAATAAATTACCTACATGTCTAAATTTTATTGGTTGATGAGCTTACAACCCTATATCATCTAATCTTAGAATTGAGTCATTTTTTGAGGTTTTTAAGTGTGTTTAGGATTTAATATAAACTAATATTTCTTATATTTCCAAAGGTGCCTCTCTCCTCCCTTATAAAAGGGAACCTCCTCCCTCTTTTCCTCACACCATTTTAAGCCTTGAAGCTCGGCCAAACTATGCCCATTTCACTTCCCCACTTCCATAGAAACATCCTAGAGGTCCTGGTCTTCTTCAAAGACCAACTCTAGTGCCCTAAGATAAAGTTTAAAGGATGCACTTCGAGAAAGAGGTAATACCTTCTACCGTTTTCTTCAAGTTTCATTCTTCTTCTACTCCCTCTTCTTTAGTTGTTTCATTATGAAGTAATAACATCAGTATCCCTCATATAATGATATGTTATTGTAAATATGAAACAACCCCATTTCACCTTCTATCCATCCTACGGAAAACAAAATCACCGCGTGTGCGTACGTACGGAATACTGTCTCCACGCCGGGGTGTAATCTGTTTTTCCACCAACACCTTACATGGATGGGTATAATGGTGTAAAGAATAACTATATATGGTTATTATAACATCATACTGATTCTGATATATTATACCATCCACTCCAATTCTATTCAATAATTATGGGAATGATATCATCGCTCGTGCGTACGTATGGACTACCGTCTCCACGATGCGATGAGATTCATTCTCAATGTTAACCATACATGAATGATCATAAAGTTTATATAATTAATAATAATTAAATATATGAAATAATAATTCTACTGGATTTATGTATATATATATGTATTTCATCTATTTATTTTCATTCAATTCAATAAGGAAACGAAAACAGCATTCATGCGTACGTACGGCCTACCGTCTCCATGAACGGTGTATTTCATTCCTTTTATCGATCTATAATATATATGTATATGATGAATATATATTATTTATAAATCATGTTTTAAATTCTGTAATTATGTAAATCAGGATATAAGTAATAATATCAAGAACGACAAGTCGAAACACATACGATAAGTGAAATGATTTTACCCAAAACGTTGCTTTAACATGGAATTTACAAAAGAACGGGTAATATAAAGTCACAAGTGAAACATATATAATATCATAATAATGAATATGATTATTTAATAATTCAATGACATTATTTAAACCATTATACAGTAGGTTCGGATCCATACGAATCATATCGGACCTAAGGTAAGGGATAATTTTTCAAATCTCATTTTTATCCGAGATTGCTTATACGTAAGTATTTACTGGGGTAATATTGTTCATCCATGTCCATAAAAATGTTTTTCATAAAGTGTTTACTATTCTTCCATGTATGTTTAAAGTCATTTTTACCCCTCTTTTACTTTTACTTTGTGTTATGGAAGGAATCTTTCTTTTGTTTACCGTACGATGAACTTTTTGACTTTTCCGACAAAAGTACGAGGAGAATGTTTTTTTTAACTTATTTGGAATGAAAGGATTTTTAAGGTTTTATAAAGCCTTATTTTCATTAAGATTCCTCTAAAATATTTAATAACTATTTCAAACAAAATCTCTTTCTTTTAAAATTGCATGACATTTTGTGAAAAGAAATTGATTTTGAAGAAGAAAGGATATTTTCCTCAAGAATTCATTTCAAGTGTTTTATCAAAACCATTTTCCAACTAAGATGAAATTATTTTCATATGTGTATGTTTCAAGTATAATGTCTCTATGATTTACAAGGTTTCACTTTTCTTATGATTAAATGATATCCATTTGTTTATATGGATTATGTTATGATGGGATGATGTTTATGAAACCCATTTTTATTCTTTGTGTTATGATGAATGATTTATGTTTATGTTGTGGAAAAAGTAAGAATGATTTCATTATGAGATGGGTGGGACCTATATCTCCCTCCAATGCATTGGGTAAAGATTTATATCTCATGAGATAGACATGGATGGAACGGTAAGTTAATCTGGTTCAGTGTTTCAGGACTGAAGTGAGGAGTGAACTCGATTCAGAAAGGGACTTTGTCCACTAAGATGGTCTTGGTAGTAATGCCTTGGAAACTATGGAAATAATAACATGTGTTGAATGGTTTCCAAAATTACATGTTTTATTCCCATTATATTTTATCATGGTTGATGTTCCATTATGATATATGCCTTACATACTTCCACGATTTATGTCTTTGCTCAAGATTTTGATGTTTAAATTTCATGTTCAAGTTTTTGCTTTCAAATGTTTATGGATTGTTTTATGTTCTCTATGTTTTCTCTTACTGAGCATTTGAGCTCACCCTTTTTATGTTTTATTTTCCCCAGGAAATAAAGAAAGGTTTTATGTAAGGAAACAAAAAGGGGAATATCGTTATGGGAGTTGTTGAAGATCTTGCAACATGATTAGAAGTTTATATTCCAAGTTTCCAAAGACACTAAACAATTACGATCCTTGTGTGTTTGTTTTTGTTATTTATTAAGTATTCCGCAAAATTAATGTATTGTCCATGTACGTCAAGCTTCGGGTCTCTACAATATGTCATCTCCTACACAAGATCAAGTCCAAGTATCTTTCTTTCTCCAACTTTACCCCAATAGGTTGGAGTTATACATTGCTTTCCATATAGATCTTCATATGGAGCCATCTGAATACTCGACTGGAAGACATTTTTGTATGAGAACTCAACCAATGGGAGATGTTTATCCCATCCACATTTGAATTCTAGTGAGTAGTCTCAGAGAATATATTTGAGCATCTTAATAGTCCTTCAGATCGACCATCATTTTGGGGGTGATAGGTCATGCTGAAATTCAATTCAGTACTCAAAGCATGTTGAAGACTCCTCCATAATTTATATGTGAACCTAGGATCACGATCAGAGACAATCAAGTGTGAAACCCCATGAAATCTCACCACTTCCTTCACATATATCATTGCAAATTTTTCAAGCAAGAGATCTTCCCAAATGGTGATAAAGTGGGTAGTATTGGTGAGTAGTTCCACCACAACCCATATTGCATTATTTCTTTTTGATATCTTTAGGAGACCCATAACAAAGTCCATAGTGACATTCTCCCATTTCCACATGGGTATAGGCAATGGTTGCATTATCCCTTTTTACTTTTTTCACTCTGTTTTAACTTTCTAACATATCAAGAACCTTGAGATATATTTAGAAATCTCTTTATTCATGTTATCCCACCAGAAGTGTTCTCAGATATCTTGGTACATCTTGGTGCTACCAAGATGGATAGAGAATGTTGATCTATGTGAATTTTTTAATAGATTTTTCTTTATCCTAAGTGATGAAGGCACACAAAGCCTTGTTCCAAACTGAATCACATCATCATCATCGATATAGAACTCTTGAATCTTCCCTTCCTTAACTTAATTCACCATATTTTGAAACTTTGGATCATCCCTTTGTGCCTCAATAATCTTCTCATGTATATATGGTTGGGTCATAATTTGGTCAAGGTAGGATGTATTCCTTTCCCTTATGATTTCTAAATCCATCCTTTGCATATCCATGAAGATAGGGTATTTCTCAATATACAACATGGATAGAGCAGCAAGTTCTTTCCAGCTTAGAGAATTAGCTATCTTGTTTTTCTTTCTATTATGATAGTGAATATTGAAATTATAGTCTTTGATTAGCTCTAACCATATCCTTTTATGAGTGTTGAGCTCTTTTTGTGTGAATATATATTTTATGCACTTGTGTTCAGTATATATATCACCCTTCTCACCATAGAGGTAATGTCGCTAGATTTTCAAGGCAAACATATCAGTCGCTAGCGCCAGATCATGCGTAGGGTAGTTTTTCTCATGGATATTAAACTAACATGAGGCTTAGTCAATCACATTATGATTTTTCATGAGTAAAAAACTCAATCCTTTATTTTAAGCATCATTGTATATCACAAAACATTCTCTAATTTTCAGTAATGTGAGTATAGGTGCAGTGATAATCCTTCACTTTAGCCCCTTGAATCTTTCCTCACATTCTTCTGTTCAGACATACTTTACCCCTTTCCTTGTTAACTTAGTTATAGGTCTCGAAAATCGTGAGAACTTTATCACAAAATGTCGATAGTACCCAGATAATACAAGAAAACTATGGATTTTTATGACACTAGAGGGTATGAGACATTCCTCAATCGACTTGGTTTTTGAAGGGTCCACAGAAATTTTATCACTTGTGATCACATGTCCCAAGAACGCGACTGTATTCATCTAAAAGTATCACTTTATAAACTTTTCATACAAATTCTTCTTTATTAATGTCACCAAAACAAGTCTTAGATGTTCTTCATGTTCCTCCTTTATCTTGGAGTAGATGAGAATTTCATTGATAAAAACTACAAAAAATTTGTTATGGTAATGTCTAAAGACTATATTCATCAAATTCAAGAAGATTACAGGGGAATTAGTAGGTCTAAACGGCATCACAAAAAACTCATAGTGCCCATACCTTGTATGGAAGGTAGTCATATTAATATATTCTTTCTTCGCATTTCGTTGATGATATCTAGAATAAAGATCCACCTTTGAGAAGTACTGAGCTTCTCATAGCTAATCGAACAAGTCATCAATCCTTGGGAGAGAATACTTGTTCTTTGTGGTGATCTTTTTGAGTTCCCAATAATTGATACAAAACCACATTGATCCATCCTTCTTCTTCACAAAGAGCACTGGTGCATCCCAAGGTGATGCACTAGGGCGTATAAACCTTTTTTCCAAATTCTCTTTCAACTACTTCTTTAAATCCTTCAGTTCGATAGGATCCATCCTATAGGGACACTTTGAGATAGGAGTATCTCTAGGTATGAGTTCTATTGATAACTCTACCTCATGATCTGGGGGAAGTTCGGGTAACTCTTTAGGAAATACATCACTGTATAACATCACGATGGGCATTTCCCCTAGGTTTATACCTTCCCTTGACTCAACCATTTGAGTGAGGTACGCTTCTTCACAAGGAATCAACACCCATTCCATATAAGGATTTTTCAAAGGAGATTCATGATCTTCCTTTCATTTTTAGAAGATCATGGGATGGTTCAGAATATGAAAATATATTTCCTTTTCCTAAAAATTGATGTGTTATCTATATAAAGAGATTAAATCCATACCCATTATATTGTTGAATTCTACCAAGGGAAGTATTACAAGATTCACTGGAATAATCTTCCCACATACACCAACAGAAGAAGATTACAACACTTGAGTTTTAATTATTTCACCACTATGTGTTTTTACGGATATATTTATTTCAAGGTTTTAGTGCTTCTATTCAATAGTTCTATAAAATTTGTGAGATATAAAGGAATTCATAGAACTAGAATCAAATAAGAATTTTTCCATTATTAAGTGAATATGAAGTGTACCTTGTACGACTTCACTTTCTTGTTCAACTTCCACAGTAATGATGGCATAAGCCTTCCCTTGCTCCTTTGGATTTGGCAGCTGATGATTCTGATTACCCTTGAGGACTTTAGGTTTAGTGCATTGGCTTACATAGTTCCCTTTCTCCCTACAATTATAAAATTGGAACATGGGTGGTGCTCTTCTTTACTCCACCACATTTTTCTGCCTTCTCATCTATTTTCGACACTCTTTGGATTAGTGTACTTCTCTCCCACACTTGAAGCATTTCCCCATCCCTTTTAGGTAGTTCCCATGATGATTCTTCCCACATTTTTTCATGTGGTTGGTTGAGTTCTATTTCAACCATTCTCAATAGATCCTCCAACATGAAACTTTATCTTTCATTTCTTATCACCATAGTCATGGGACTATTCTCCAAACTTCATCTCCACTTTTAGATATCAACAAATGACTTCTTCATAACTCCCAAAGTCTTGAATGGAAATATCCTTTCGAAGGTGTGGCTTTTTTACACTAAATAATCTATCAATTTTTTAGTCATTGTTGATAAAAAATCCTAAAGTATACTTTGCAAGCCTTGTAGAATTTTATTCATAGGTCATGAAAGATTCTCCTTCCTTTTCTTTAGCTCTATGAATTCTCTCTCCATCTTTGTATGAATATTTCATGGGAAATACTTGTTAATAAAAATTATCTTAAATTATTCCCACTCCATATCTTCAATTTTATCTCTCGACTTGGTGTTCTTAATCAAATCCAACCATTGGTTAGCCTCTCTATCTAGATAATAAACGGCTAGATTCACCTTCTCTGTCTCATAATAGTGAAGTATGGAAAAGATCTTCTCCATCAAGTTAACCCACTATTTTACAACTAGTAGATCGAAAGATCCACTAAACATCGGTGATAATTACCGCATAAAACACTCGACATCCATTTTCTCCCTATTAGGTGAAGGAGGATGTTCCATATTATTTAGGTTGTTATTCATAACCTGAGACAACTGTTTAAGCATCATCATAAAGTTTTGAACTCCACCTCCCAAATCATTGAAGATGTTGTTCAGGTAATCATTGCATTGTCCCTCACACGGGTTTTTGTCCAAGTTTATCCTAGTTACCACCATTTTATAAAATAAAAAAGGTTAGAAGAAAACATAATCAAACAAGTCATGAATAAATAATTTATTACTTTATGAAATTAATACTAAAATCTTATCTTATGGGATCCCTGTGTTTAGAAAAGCTTCTTGTATGCTTACATATGATTAGTCTCATACTAGGGTTTTCACTAAGGTTCTCTAATCCTAATTCCCAAATTAACTATATCATGCCTCTAATAACAACTATAGATACCCTTCTTTTCTTACATTACTTCTACATCATTTTAATGATAAACAGCATAAAAACATTACAAATCGAGGATCCAAAGGTTTAGTGTCTTGGGAAAACTAGGACCATACATAACATTTATATAATAAAACATGTATTTAACTCTGTATTATCTATATTCTTATTTTCTCTTGACTTATCCTTAGTACAAGTAGTCACCTGAGGATATACATCAAAAGGGGTGATCTAAAACCCAGTAAGAGGATATATAAGAACATGAAATAATATAACATGGGTGGGCATAATCATAACATCATCATCATCATCATGAGAAGAATCATTAGATAATTACATGGAATGTGTAAATGCATAAAAATGAAACATCATGTATTATTGGTAATCTACCACACATAGTTGTGAACAAAGATAGCATCATGTTCATGCATACTTCACTTTACTTATGAGGTTCTTCACATTGCCTAATGCATTGGAGTACTATATAATTTTGGGCACACCCATCACATCATAACATTTACATTATCATGCATGAAACATAGAACATATATCAATATTGAAAATAAAATAACCCATGTAAAGAAATGGGTTTCACTTTATAAAGATAGATTCATAAACTATGGGTTCCCAGATTAAAGAGGGAATAATATACTTGATACAAGAACCATCAACCTTGAGTGAGAAGTAAAGGGTGTGTTTTTTAAAGAAGAGTTCTTTTGAAAAACATTATGTCAGACATAAACTCTGATGGAAAACATGTATGTCCCAAAAAAGTTAATATAATGATGGCAAAATTATTTTTAAGGAATAACCATACCAAAAAGTAAGTAAAAAAGGGAAACCCTAAGAACGAAAGTTGGGTTCGAGAATTCCCCTTACCTTGTATCCAAATGCTTTCTTCAATTTAATGTCATGTATAATCACATTATAATCATTAATTAACAACTACAAAACATTTTATACCAGAGTAAGATCCATTAGGGTTTTATTATGTTCTGTTATATGCCTTTTATGAGTTATATATTTTAAATTCATTGTTCGGGAGTGTTTTTTTTCTTAGTTTTCATGAACGGTTCACTTCTACACATGAATGGAATTTTGTGTAGAACATTGATAAACATATAGAATTGATATTACATGTTATTAATGATATTTATTGAGTTTCAATAATATTATAATGAATTTGGTTATATACCATGATGATGAATCATTAGAATAAAATTTAATGATGATTGTTTTAGGTTAATTTGGGTGTTTTTTATCACAAAGAACATGTTTTTTTATCATGTATAAAAGTTTTTTCCACAATATAAAAGGGGTTAAAACAAAAATATTACAATATTCTTTCAACCATTTAATGTTTTTATTTACATCCTTGAAGTCATTGAAGTAAAATAAAGGTGCATCTCCTATGATGATGGTAAATTGACACATCACAGGCAATGATTTCATTTTAAAAAATATATATATGGAAGAATTTAATGATGGATCATACATTAACATGATAAAATTATAGTATATGTAATGTAATTTAGTTTATCATTCCATTTTTATAAGGGTAGGTGAGGATAGAAAAAGATAAGAAATTGAAATTGAAAGGAAATTAAAAGAAAATAGATAGGATTTACCTCTTGAATTCTCCTCTTGAGATCCTCCTCAAGGCACCCAGGCTTGGTCTTTTGATGATACCAAGTGATATTGGAAGTAGGGTAGGGACTAGGGAAGATATTTGGGTATAATTTGGGCAAGTCTTGAAGATTAAGAGGTGTAACGACCCAAACATTTATTAATGAAAAATCCTCTTGATCTAACTAAATGTCTTATTATGTAAGATGGTTATATAACATATGCACTTCCTTGGTTTTATGTTTTTGGATTTCAAAATACTGTTAAGAATTGTTACCATTGATAATATAGTCATTGAACAGTGATCAATTTATTAGTATAAATATAGGGCTTTAACAAATCCAATTTACTCAGATAAAGGAAGTGATGGCCTCATCCAGTAGAATTGCTCCATACGAAGCCCATTTGTCAGAGCTCGGAAAGGAAGTGGTGTCATTGGGTTTTTCTCTTGACCAATCCCAATTCGATCTTTAACACGTTAAGCTCAAATGGAACCACCTATGGGAGAAGTGGAAGTTGATATATATTACAACCTGAGGAATGTTATCCAAGCCACTCTAAGAGTCGGTCACCATCGCACACCTTATCCTTTAATATTATGTGGTTTTTATAAGGGGTTATGTAACGAGACCCTAGAAATATGATTATGTATATTATTTTTTGTATAAATAATATACATTTATTTTATTATTGTTACTTTGTAAACAATTTTTAAAGAAAAAATAGCATTTTTAGTTAATTAAGAAATCTATTTTGATAAATTAATAGATTTTTAAATTAAATAATATTTTAATAAAATATTATCAATAAATTACTTTTCATTAAATATAAATGACTATATAATTATTATGAATACAATTGTGATTTTTATTAAGGTTTGAAAGCTATTTTTGTCAAAACCCATGAATTTTCAATAAATGTTGGTTTTTATTTTAAAAGAAAAAATTCACATATTTAGAAAATTATTTATATAAAATTAATATTATTTTTGGAATCAGGATGTCGAAATTATCCAACAGTTAATTTTTCATAATTTTCTGATACAGTCGAATTTTTGGGTAAAAGTTAAACACCTTTTAATTATATAATGTATTTTATGACATCATAATGACCCAATAGTGATGTAATAAAATAATATAAATGATATTTTTGGCCAATATCTGTTTTACCATTAAAATAATGTGATTTTATGTTTGTTTGATTTATTTTAAAAATCTTTAGTGGACCCTCCAAGACTTAAAAAAATTAACTTTTAAAATGATTTTCTTGAGAGTGTAACTCACCTCCACATAATAAAGCCTAATATTTTAAGAATTTAGGACATTGGTATTATAAATTATTTTTTTCCACTCCCTTTTTTCAAAAAACATGGGCAAAAAATATGGTATGGTTTGTGGTTTTGATTAGTTTAATGTGTGGTGTCCAAAACCTAAATAATAAAGAATTTCCTCCATTGTCCTATATAAACTCACCCAATCTCCCACTTCCTCTTTACTCAAATGATTTAGATCTCGACCAAACTCTACCCTCATCTCTCTAGAATCCTCCCAAGGTTCCCTAAGCTCCCAATAAGCCTCTCTCAAGCCTCTCCCAATCCTTTGGGATCACACTTCCAAGTAAGGGATTTCTTCCTTTCTCATTTTTGTCCAATTTTGTTATGCCCTTTTATTTTCAATTAAAAATGTTGGGGTATGATTTCACACCTCATACATACTTCCCTCATTATTTTTTAATGATGAGATACCCCTTTCTCTCTCATTAATGCCTCCCATGTACACCTGTTACCGTGCCGAAATTCTGTAAGGGATTTCTTCCTCTCATTTTTGTCCAAGTTTTCTTTATATTGTTATACCCTTGTCTTTTCAATTAAAAATGATTGGGTGTGATTTCTCACCTCCCCCATACTACCATACTTATGTTTGAGTGATGAGATACCCCTTTATCTCTCATTAATTCCTCTCATGTACACTCATTACCATGCCAAAATTCCGTAAAGAATTTTTCTCTTCTCATTTACATTCAAGTAATTGTTTTGTTTTATGAATCTAAATTCCATTACATGTGTCGGGAAATATATATATATATATATATATATGACCCCCTTACTTACCATTTCATTTAAATATAATGAGACACCCCTTTCTCACTCATAAACCATTTTTTATGAATTTATATTTCACACTGTTATGCTGTCGAAATTACATCGTGATTTTCCAAGCCAAAGTCATTGTGTAGTGAATACCATGCCCATTTATCTATCAAGGTTATTCAACTTTATGAACATTTACTTATTTATTATAGAGTTTCATTTATGAATTCCACATTCCATTGTCGTGTATTAAATTATTATTTTTAATGAATCCATGTTATATGATCCATGTGGCACACTTATGCATGAAATGAAATGATTAAGAAGGGTGCACCCTGATAGCACTCTAATGCATTGGGTAAAGATTGGTATCATGATACGTCAAGTTCAATGAGGTATTACTCATGATAATTCAAGTTCAATGAAGGTTTACTCATTCTCCATTAGCAATGATCATTGGATCAAGCTAATATCATGTTAAGTGTTGTTACCACATTTCCATGTTATGATAATCTTTCTATATCATGCATTTATGTTCATGTTTCTATTTTTATCCTTTGATATTCCTATTTCCTAACATGTACTATATTCTTCATGTTATGCCTTGTTTACTCCCTTAATAGGCTTTATAGCTCACCCTTTTCTTATACATATCCCCAGGTTATCTCATGCAATGCTAAGTATTAGGGAATGTAGTGGTCATGTAAAGGAAGTTTTCAATAAAGATGTTGTGTTTCATGTTTTAAGTAATTATTTAATGTTCCTAATCCACAAATAAAATATACCTCTCAATATTATATGTTTAATCAAGTGAATATTTTATGTAATAAATTATGTTTAAGTGTGTAATAAAAAAGCAGGGTTGTTATAGTTGGTATCAGAGGATAGGTTTACTTATTTTTGGGATTAGGATTAGAAAACCCTAGTGAAAGACTTGGGGATAAGACTAATTATAATAAAAACATCCCTACTTTTTTGTGAGTATTGAGTAAGTGTTTTGTCAAGAAAATACATCCCTCTCTGTATACAAGCAGATAAATGCATCTCTAGCACAAATGTACCTAGTAGTGAAAACTCTGACAAGGAGTTTCGGGCTTGACCTAGGGTATCCCGGCACACAAAAAAGGGTCTTGTTGCACTCTTGGTTACGACACTCATGAGGGATATTATTTGGTAAATTCACAAGATTAGTATGAACCATTGTTAAGGTAATAAAATAAATTCCCCTAAGAACATATGTTAGGAAGTAGATCATGGATAACATAGATTGAAGCCTATAGATTCATAAGTTAAGGAAATAAAAGTAATTTATAATTCATCCATTTTGTTTCTTTGGATTACCCTTTATGTGTTACCCCTAAATTTCCTTTTATTCTAGCCAATGGATAGTAATAAGAGGACTCATTCTAACAACCAATGTGAAGATCAATGTGACGACTGTTCTAATGAGATGCCCAATCCGATGGGAGCGGGAATCACGAACTTTATCACAATACTCTCTTAGTTAAATCAAGATTTTAATAGAAACATGGGTCAAGAGGAATGTTCAACCCCCCCCCCCCCCAAGAAATAACAATCCACAATCTAGATATTCATGAGAAAAAGGCATCCTACTTTTAATGGATCATCTGATCCCTCAATTGTTGAACAATGGATCAACTCCATTGAGAAGATATTCTTCATCCTTAAATGTTCCAAAAAAGATAAGGTTCCTCTGGATACTTATCATATATAGGTTGAAGCCAATAAATAGTGTACATTGATAAAAAATACGAAGGCTGAGAATAATATCAAGGTGTTGGAATGGAAGGATTTCCAAAAAAATGATAAATAATTTTCCCACACCCACCGACTTAAGATGGAAAGGGACTTCCTTTCCCTCAAGAAAAAATATGACGAATCTATTAGAGTGTATGAGGAAAACTTCACAAGGATTTCAAGATATGCCTCCAGCTTTGTTGTTACCCCTGAATTCAAGGTTGAATATTTATTTAGTGGGCTGAAACCTAGCCTACGGAAAGTCCTAGAGACCTGTGACTTTAATAACTATGAGGAAATTATCTGATGTGACCTCAAGGTCAAAATAGAGATCAGTGAATCTCAAGGGTATCATGGGGATAAGAAGCATAAGGTGGAATTCAATTCTAGCAGTCTAATGGATAAATCCAACACTATTAAGAAAATCCAACACCCCACTCACCAAAGGTGCAGAAAGAAGCACCCCATAAATTGCTTGAAGGGGATGAGGAAATTATTTAGGTGTGGATGAGAAGGGAACCTATCCATTAAATGATGACAAGAAAAACCAGCAGTTGCAATAGAGGAGAGGAATTCTTCATTCGACCCTCAATTCATTGTTCATTACTTCAACTTCAAAGAACCAGGGTACTTTTAAAACTAGTTCCCTAAGACAAGGGTTTTCAGAGGCAACCAATAACCTCCAAGGTAACAAGGGAATTCTTTTTCCATCACTACTACCGAAGTGAACCTCAATAATGAAGTGGTGATATTTACACTATTTATTCATTCAAAAATAGCAAACATACTTTTTTATTATGGTTCTATTCATTCTTTTATATCTCAAAAGTTTAGTAGAACAATCTCAACACCACCACAAATCATGTAAGTAAAGATTTCAGTGAGTAAAACAAATGGGTAAATCATTACATCCCATGAATATAACTCCTCTCCTATCATAATTTGTGGATTGAAATTCTGAAAAACCTCTTCATACTCCCTATGGTGGAATTTGATGCAATTCTTGGCATGGATTGGATTTACCTATGTAGAGCCAACATAAATTGTCGCGAGAGGGAAGTCACTCTCCATATGGTGAATCGACCCTCGATTCTATACAAGTGCAAGGAGTAGGATGAATCTTCTTTAGCACCTTTATCTCAAGCATGGATATTAATGCCCTATGAGCATACGTATCTGGCTCGGATGATTGATTCTAAGGAAGCAAACATCCTTGAAGACATGCCTATTGTGAGGGAATTCACTGAAATTTTTCCTAAGGAATTTCATGGTCCTCCTCCTAGAAGATATGTTCAATTATCAATTGACCTTATACCTAGGGCGTTTCCAATATCCAAGACTTCATATAGAATGGTTGTTTTGGAGCTTGAGGAGCTAAAGAAACAACTAAAAGAGAATCTTGATAAAGGGTTTATATGCCCAAGTGATTCACTAGGGTACACCAGTACTCTTCGTCAATAAGAAGGATGGGTAAATTTTCCTTTGCATTGATTATTGTGAGCTCAATAAAATCACAATAAAGAACAAGTATCATATGCCATGAATTGATGACTTATTCAATCAGCTATGTGGAGCATAATACTTTTCCAAGGTGGATTTGTGGTCAGAATATTACCAAGTAAGGTTGAAGAAGGAGGATATCTACAAGACTTCTTTTTGTACAAGGTACAGGAACTATGAATTCATATTAATGCCTTTCAGACTCACTAATTCTCTACAAATCTTCATGGACTTGATTAATAGAGTCTTTAGAGATTACCTCGACAAATTTGTGGTAGTATTTATAGATGATATTCTAATATACTCCAAAACCAATGAGGTTTATGAGAAGTATCTAAGCATTGTACTAGAGACCTTGTGAAAGGAGAAGCTCTATAAAAAGTACAACAAGTGTGAGTTCTGGTTGAAGGAGGTCTCATTATTGGGTCATATCATCACAATCAATGGGATATCTGTGGATCCCTCCAAGATAGATGCAATTGAGGTATGGATGAGGCCAATATCAATAATGGATATTTGTAGCTTCCTAAGGTTAGTTGGATATTATCGCTAATTTGTGAGAAATTTCTCATGATTGTCCAACCCTCTTACCAAGCTAACTCAGAAGGGAGTAAGGTTTTCTTGGAGTGATGAATGTGAAGAGAGCTTCAAGGAGTTGAAAAGGATGCTTATCATTGAACATGTTCTCACACTACCCACAAGTGGAGAACTTTTTATGGTATTTAGTGATGCTTTGAAGAAGGTCATGGGTTGTGTGTTGATACAAAATGAAAAATTCATTGCATATGCTTCAAGGAAATTGAAATTTCATGAGAAAAACTATCCAACACATGATTTAGATTTGGCTGTAGTGATATTAACTTTACAAGTTTGGAAACATTACCTCTTTTGGGAGAAGTGTGAAATATATATGGACCACAAAATCCTTATGTATATATTCACATAGAAAGAGTTAAACATGTTCCTACAAAGATGGTTAGAGTTGATCAAAGACTATGACTACTCAATCCATTACCACCCTGGGAAAGAGAACAAGGTGGTGGGTGCTCTAAGTAGAAAGGGCCCAATGATTCTATCATTGATGAGAATTTAAAAGGATTCAATATTATTATATTTGATGAATATGGACATGGGAATCATAAAGAAGGTAACATTATTAATCCTTTCACAAATTATTGTTCAACTGTATCTTTTGGAAAGGTTAAAGGATGCTTAAAAGGATGATGTGGGAATTCAAAAGAAGGTGGAAACTTTCATAAAAGGGAAATCCTTGTATTTTAATGTCAATGAAGAAGGAATTGGGATATTTGGGTCAAGACTATGTGTTCCATAGAATCTAGATTTGAAGAAGGAAATTTTGGATGATGCACATAGTTCAAATTTCTCTATTTACCTGGGAAACACAAAGACGTATCAAGATCCCCAGGAGTATTATTCGTGGGACAACATGAAGAAGGAGATCGCTGAGTATAAATAAAAGTCCCTAGTATATCAGCAAGTGAAGTCTGAGAGACATAAGTCTAATGGGATGAAGCAACCATTAACCATACCAGTATGGAAGTGGGAAAACATCACCATGGACTTTGTCACTGGACTATTGAATACATCCAAAGAAAAAAATGTTATCTGGGTTAGTGTGGATCATCTTACAAAGACTGAACACTTCATTTCAATTTGAGAGGATTTCTCATTGGATCAACTGGTGCGGATATATATCATAGAAGTGGTAAGGTTTTATGGAGTACCACTATCGATTGTATCCAATCGAGATCCAAGATTCACCTCTAAGTTTTGGAAGAGTTTTCAACATGCTCTGGATACTAAGATGAACTTCAGTACAGCTTATCATCATCAAACTGATGTCCAATCTGAGAATAATATCCAAACACTTGAGGATATGTTGAGAGAATTCTCGATGGACTTAAAATGAAAATGGGATCAACATCTTCCTTTGGTTAAGTTCCCTTAAAATAATAGTTTCCACTGAAGCATCCAAATGGCTCTTTATGAATCCTGTATGGGAAGAGGTGCAGAACACCGGCATGTTGGGATGAACTTGGGTAGATAAAACTCCTAGGTCCAGAAATGGTTGAAGAAATGGAGGAGAAGGTGAAGACCATCCAGCAGCACATTACAGTTGCTTAAAGTTTACAAAAGAGCTATGATGATAATCGTCGAAGATACCTAGAGTTTGATGTCAGAGACATGGTATTCCTCTTCATATTACCATGGAAGAAGGTTATGAGATTCGGGAAGAAAGGAGAGCTTAGTCCAAGGTACATCGGCCCTTTTGAGATCCTTGATCGCATTGGAGAAGTGGCCTATCGACTAGCACTCCCACCGAACCTATCTTAAGTACATGATGTATTTTATTTATCACTCTTAAGGAAGTATATACCTGACCATTCGCATGTACTCAATCCAGAGGTGGTACCATTAGATAATGACCTATCTTATAAAGAGAAGGTGGTGAAGATCTTAGATCATAGAGAAAATTTTATATGAAATAATAAAATTCCCTTCATCAAGGTGTTGTGGTGAAACCACAAGTTTGAAGAAGAAACATGGGAATCAGAGGAAGTGATGAATTAGAGTTAACCTCATCTGTTTTAGTGTGGGAATTTGAAATTTCGAGGGAAAAATTTCTTGAGGGGGGAAGATTGTAATGACCCAAACTTTTATTAATAAAAATTCCTATTATTCTAATTAAATGTATTATTATGTAAGATGGTTATATAACATATGCACTTCCTTTGTTTTATGTTTTTGGATTTCAAAATTCCGTTAAGAATTTTTACCATTGCTAATATAGTCATTGAACAGTGATCAATTGATTAGTATAAATATAGGGCTTTAACAAATCCAATTTACATAGAAAAAAAGGTGATGGCCTCATCCAATAGAATTGCTTCATATGAAGCCCATTTTTCAGAGCTTATAAAGGGGGTGGTATTATTGGGTTTTTCTCTTGACCAAGCCTAAGCCGATATTTAACACGTTAAGATCGAACGGAACTACCTACAGAAGAAGTGTAAGTTGATAGAGATTACCACTCAAGCGATGTTATCCAAGCCACCCTAAGAGTCTGTCATCATCACACACCTTACCCTTCGGTCTTATGTGGGTGTTATAAAAGTGCATGTAATGACACCCGAGTACTATGATTATGTACATTATTTTTGTATAGATAATATACATTCATTTTATTATTTTTACTTTGTAAATAGTTTGTAAAGAAAAAATAGCATTTTAGTAAATTAAGAAATCTATTTTGATGAATTAATGGATTTTTGAATTAAATAATATTTTAATAAAATATTATCACTAAATTACTTTTTATTAAATATAAATGATCATATAATTATTATGAATACAATTGTGATTTTTATTAAGATTTGAAAGCTATTTTTTTCAAAACCCATGAATTTTCGATAAATGTCATTTTTTATTTTAAAAGTAAAAGTTCACATATTTAGAAAATTATTTAGATAAAATGAATATTATTTTTGGAATCAGTATATCGAAATTATCCAATGGTTTATTTTTCATAATTTTCTGAGATATTCAAATTTCTTGGTAAAAATTAAATATCGTTTAATTATATAATGTATTTTATAACATCATAATGACCCAATAGTGATGTAATAAAATACTATAAATGAGATGTTAAGAAAATATATGTTTTACCATTAAAATAATGTGATTTTGGGCTTTCTTATTTATTTTACAAAGCTTTAGTGGACCCTCCAAAACTTATAAAACATTTTAACTTTTAAAATGAATTCCTTGAGAGTGTGACTCACCTCCACATAAGAAAGTCTAATATTTTAAGAAGTTCATCCATTTTAATTATCAAATATTTTTTTCCACTCCCCTTTGTAAAAAACCATGGGAAAAACCCATGGTTTGTTTTGTGTTTTTTATTAGTTTAATGTGTGGTGTCCAAAACCTAAATAATAAAGAATTCCCTCTCTTTTCCTATATAAACCCACCCAAGATCCCACTTCATATTCACTCAAAGCCTTTGTATCATGACCAACATCTGACATAATATCTCTATAATCCTTCCATGGTTCCCCAAGCTCCCAAGAATCCCCTATCAAGCCTCTCCTAAACCTTTGGGATCACACTTCCAAGTAAGGGATTTCTTCCTTTCTCATTTTTGTCCAATTTTCATTAAGTTGTTATGCCCTTTTATTTTCAATTAAAAATGTTGGGGTATAATTTATCACCTCCAACATACTTATCTCCTTATGTTTTAATGATTATATAACCCTTTCTCTCTCATTAATTCCTCCCATGTACACTCGTTACCATGCCAAAATTCCGTAAGGGATTTCTTCCTCTCTCATTTTTTTTCAAGTTTCTTTATATTTTTAAACCCTTTTATTTTCAATTAAAAATGCTGAGGTATAATTTATTAACTCCCACATACTTACCTCCTTATTTTTTATTGATTATAGATCCCTTTATCTCTCATTAATTCCTCCCATGTACACCTGTTACCATATCGAAATTCTGTAATGAATTTATATCTTCTCATTTACATTGGTTGGGACATGTATCTATATGACCCCCTTACTGCCCGTTCCATGTACATATGATGAGTCACCCCTTTTCTTTCTCATCAACTATTTTTGATGAATTCTTATTTAACACTGTTATGTTGCCGAAATTGCATCACGATTTTCCAAGCCAAAGTCATTGTGTAGTGAATACCATGCCCATTTCTCTATCAAAGGTATTCAACTTTATGCACATTTATTTATTGATTATAGAGTTTCATGTACGAGTTACACATTCCTTTATCATTTAATAAATGATAATGTTTAATTAATCCATGTTATATGATCCATGTGGCACACTTAAGCGTGAAATGAAATGATTAAGAAGGGTGTGCCCTAATAGTGCTCTGATGCATTGGGTAAAGAGTAGTATCGTGATACATAAAGTGAAATGAGGCTTGAATCATGATCCATGTGAAATGATAATTGGATCATTCTAATATCGTGTTAAGTGTTGTTTCCACATTTCCATGTTATGATAATCTTGTTATATCATGCTTTTATGTTCATGTTTCTCTTTTTCTCCTTTGATATGCATATTTCCTAACATGTATTGTATTCTTCATGTTATGCCTTGTTTACTCCCTTACTAGGATTTATATATCACCATTTTCTTATGCATTTCCTTAGGTTATCCCATGAAATGCTAAGTACGAGGGAATTCAGTGGTCATGTAAAGGAATTTTTCAATAAAGATGTTGTGTTTCATGTTTTAAGTCGTTATGTAATGTTACTAAGCTCTAAAGACACTAGACCTCTCGATCTTCTATGTTGTATCAAGTGAAGATTTTATGTAATAAATTATTTTTATGTGTGTAAGAAAAATCAGGGTTTTTATAATAGGTTTGAGGAAATGAGGTTGTGAGGGGTAGTATTTATAGTGGGGGGAGAGGGGTTTTCTCAATATTATAATCATTAATTTATTATTTCTCCATAATGCAAGTAATAGTGATTATTCTAGGACTAAATATAGTAAATAGGACATGTGAGTTTGAACCAATATCCATTTACAACAGCTATGACTCAATAATGATGCAGAAATTCATTTATTTAGCATATTTTATAAATTATCGAATTTCACTATTCACCGAAAATTCAAGTATTTTAGAAAAAAATTAAAAATTTACCCTAACCATTTTTTGATGTGTAGAATTTAAAAATGAAAAACATTTTATGAAAATAATTTTCTAAATATGATTAATTTAATTTTTAATTAATATCATAATTTACTTGAAAAATACAAATTTTAAAATTAAAACTATTTTTCTAACACTTTGAAAAATTAATTGAGGTGTCATAAAATTACAATATAATCATAAGAATTCAAAATACTAGTTTGTGAATAAATTTTTAAAAAAATATTAAATTAATCATTAAATATTATTTACTTACAAAAATACCAACACTATAATATAATTATATCATATTGTCACTTATAGTATGGATAAAGTTTATTTATACTATCATTGGTATGTTTCCAACTCACTTGTCTGATTTACTATTCAGATGGGTCATATTACTATTCATATGGGTAACATTAATATTCATAAGGGTATGTTACTATTCAATGAAAAATAATTTTTTGTTATCAGACTCCAAATAGTTTACTAATCGCAACCGTGTATGTTATATTTTTGAAATTCAAATCACAAAAGTGGAAAAATTGTGTTTAAAGGATACATAGAATTTAGTAGTTCATTTAATTATGATGTGGAATTGTGTTTCCTAATGTGGTTTTATGTGATTATACTATATTACATTAAAATAAGAAGGGATAAATTTAATTGATAAAATTTTGGGTCGTTACAGTGTCTACAATCAATTTCATTTTCATTATTATTGGGAATCAAATCTAGAAGGACAGATAATTTATTGGTCTTGGTAAACCATATATATACATGGGAATTATATTAAAAATTAATACACTAATTACAACATAATAGTTTTTCTAAATAAAATTGAGGATAACTTTTATCTATCTATTATATCCCTTTCTATCCTTCATAGTATGCTTCTTGGATTCTGAGGTAAAGGAAAAAAATAGGGGTGATCTCAAATGCTCAGTAAGGATAAATTATAGCAGAAGAAATAATAAATCAGTTAGAATAATAACTATGGCATGGTAAATAATGGAACACACATTCCATGTAATCAAAAAAACTAATAAATAAGTTCATAATCAATATGGAAAATAAATAAATTGAAACACATGTCATTCAAATAAATATATAAGGAAAAATCAACATATCGAGGTAAGAAACTGAAACACATTCCATTTATTCAATGATATGAAATATATCCATAAATATGTCGATAAAAATATCATGGATGAATAATAACTGAAACTAAATGATGTAAATGATTAATTATTTTAATTATTGTATTAGGCACATGAAAACCTATACCATCAAGACCATTCACAATATGGTTTAAAACTACATATAGAAACCTGTTTAATTTGCGCAACTTATTTGTCTCATGAGAACCAATCGATGTATCAAGGCATTATATAAAGTCCAAGACCATCCTATAATTACTATTATTCATAATTCCTCATATAAAATAAATAATATTCCTTATCAAATATCTTTATTCAACAAAGAATAATTATTTATCAATAATTCTCCAGTTAATCAAATAATTGTAAAATTAAACATTATAGGTAAAAATGATATATGGTATAGTAAATAATAATATAAATTATAAGAGAATATTGATAATAAAGTAAATTTACAATTAAAAATTATTAAAATAAATTGATTGTTTCAAGATAAATTTAACAATCATAAAAGGAAGTGATATTGAAAATACAATCATTAAGAACATTCTTTATAAGATTAATCTTTAAATATTCAAAAGTTCCCCATACCACATTGAAACATTTAAATAATAATAACCATGAAGAAATAATATTAAATGAAACTTATAATATCATGATATTAAATTTATTCATGATATAACATGTCAAAATGTTCTATATACACCAAATAAAAGTGAATTGATGAATAATAACAAATAAGTCTCAATGGAATGTTACTTGAGATGAAATTCACTTATCTTGCATCTGACTTGTCTTATGTGTCTTTATATTCTAAAATAAAAAACATATGTTAATTATTTAATTTATTTATAACATTTTTCATCCTTATAATAACTTTTATTTCACTTATTACTATGTTTTATATAACTACTTAAACAATTATCTTTATATAGTGTGTTTTGACTGAATTTGGTTTATGTGTCAAAAAAAACTTATGTAGGTCAAATATGGTCTAAGGGATCATTATATAACATCTCAAAAATAATAATTTTGAAATAATTATCATATTTTAACATCAATTATATTTTTAAAATCAATTATTAAATATTTTTATGAAAAATGAATCAATGTTATAATAATGGAGATGGTATGTCATACATATGCATGAGTAACATTCTCATTTTTTGAATGATCGTTATGGAAAGAAGTTAAGTATCATTATATCATTAAATAATAGTAATTTTATCATAAATACCATATTATTTAATAATATATACTTATATATATAATTCATGTAATGTAAAATGAATCACATCGTGTTGAGGAGGTAGAAGTCCACACATTCATAACCGACATTATCACTTTTTAGTGTGTGAAAGGGTAATAAAGAAAATGATATATATATATATATTATATTCATAAATTTAATTATTTCATGAATATAATATATATGTATTTATTTCACATATGTTTTAATTATAATCATCCCTTATACATTCCATTTATTGTTTGATCGAATTACATCACTTTTAGAAGGTGGTAGTCCACACTTCCCCAAACAGTGTTACCGTATTTACACAAAATGGAATGTATAAGGGTATGTGTTATAAAATAATTAAATATGAATAAGATCATAATAAGTATCATATATAACATTTATAAATAGATTTTCCATCACAATGACCACCATGAGAGGTGGTAAAGGAAGAACTAACAATCATCATTTCATGAGGTGATAGTTCTCCGTTCACATAAACAGTATGTTTGTTATCCATTAGATGGGATTGTGTGTAAATTTTGGTCTAAAAATTAAAATAAAAACATAATATTATATTTTGGATACTATTTTTTTTATATAATCATGGAATAAGAATATTTTAGGGGGTGGATAATGGAAATAAAACAAAAGTGTTTAAGGAATTATGTTACCACTTAATCGGTTAACTCCTTTTGGTTTGAACCGAAGGGAATTATTGGAAGGATTTCTTCCTATGGTGAGGATTTTAAGATTATGGTAGGGATTTTTAGGATCCATTTTAGTATATTTTAATTGATCTGATTTGGCTTTATAGGTGTGAGGAAGTGGGATGAGAGGGTCTCTTTTTATAGGAGAGGAAGAGTGGCACTCTTTTAAATTTTGTGAAAGGGAATTCCACCCATGTTGTTACCATTGAAACTAGATCCACTAATGGTATAATTTATATAAAAGGTATTATAGGGTCAAAATATGTCCATAAAATTACTTTTGTATAAGTTTATAGGTGATTTAGGACCTTATAATTAATGTTTAGTACCTTAATAAGCTTAATTTAACATTAATCATTGTAAATAATTATAATTACTTTCACAAATATTTTGGTCAAAAACTAAGTTTACTGTCACAACCCTTCCCCTGGGGCTTGTGTTGTGACTACCCCAAGTCCGCCTTTCATAGGCCAGGGGCAGGAGACTAGCACCGAAAGGCATATTCTCCAAAACGGGAAGGCATTGCCTTTAAACCTGTACAAACACACAGTATGAGAACACAACAAGAAGCAACTGTGAAATAAACTACTATAGTAAAAGTGTACTAAAAGTAAAGGGTCCGGAATACAAGCCCAACTTGAAAAGTACAAGTACAACTGAAAAGTAAAAAACAACTGAAAGGTGAAAAGCAGCTCCTGAATCGTCCACCGCAGATCCTATCTGAAGGGTAGGTACAGATCGCCTCCACAGTACTCTGCATCCACCTGTCTCCTCCGTGTCATGTCATGCCGAATGTCCACCTATAATCATTTTTCAGTCCTTTCTCTCTCATCCTTGATCAATGTTGTGCGTCGTCTGCACAAGACACAACAAGGTGCGGGCGAAGCCCGTGCAGGGGTGAGTATAACGATACTTAGTAGGGACCCTGAGACCCCGAAGGTCTCCTATAATTCCACAAAGAAATACCATAGGGTAACACCATGAAGGTAAAGTACCACACAGGTAAAGTACCACATAGAATAACCTCAATCATAAGCACAAAGTAAAGACAGCTCACACCAGGATTTATTATAGGGGTAGTAACAAGTAACATCCCCAGTCACAACGTCGAACGCATCGACTGTTGGAGAACTTCTCTTCTATTGAGTATAGTGGGTCTTCCAAGTCACACAAAGTCACTTCCCACTAACCTTCAACTGCTAAAGTACTACTCCCCATCGTGTACTATGGGTATGTCGGGTCACACAGAGTCGTCCCCCCCAACACGGTCTCCTAAGGTACTCCTCCCCATCGCGTACCATAGTTGCTCCCCACTGTGGCCTACTAGGTCACACAGAACCACACACCCCCATCATGGTCTGCTAAGGTACTTCTCCAAATCATGTACCATGGCCGTCGAGTCACTCCGAGTCAAAAAGTCAGCAGTCGTCAGGTCTCAGCCAGTCGCAGGGTTCTGTACGTAGTGCGCTTGGGAGAATCGCTCCCCAAGACATCAATCATATCTCAACCAACAATAAGTCCCACAATGAAGTAACCCAATGATCCTACATGTCATAAGGGTTCCAACGCAAAATATAGTGTGTTAGTTAGACACCCGGTCAGTGCGTTATTGGCATTTCAGTGCCAAGGGCCCAGTTGGATTCGGGTGCGATCCAACCCAGCTGAACTCCAAGTTTCTATAAAACTCTAATAGAGTAGGTAAAAGAGATCATCTTTATCCAAGGGTCCCAATACCACAGATGTTTCATCAAACGGGAGTCTGGTTCTTAGGATAAGGTCCTTTGAGTGTTTTTGTCCCTGTTGGGCCCAGGTCCGGTCCGACCCGGTCTGGGCTGGGCTGAGGTGGACTCGGCCCGCTGGGCCTATGTCCAGTCCATCCTGTAAGAGGGGCATCCCACAAGAGTGGCCCTGCCCACGTGGGGTGGTGGCCTACTAGGGAAGCGGCCCGGTCCGAGGGTGGTGGACCGCTCTAAGGGAAGCGGCCCACTCCAAGGGCGGTGGCTCGGCTAGAGGGCGACGGCCCGGCTAGAGGGCGGCAGCCTGGCTAGAGGGTGGCAGCTCGGTTCTAAGGGCAGTGGCCTGACTATGAGGGCAGTGGCCCGGGTTGAGGGTGGTGGCCCGCTCCAAGTGCGGCGGACCACTCCGAGGGCGATGACCCACTCGGAGGGTGGCGGCCCACTTTGAGGGTGGCGGCCCACTCCGAGGGCAGCGGCCCGGCCCGAGGGAGGTGGCCCCTCACGAGGGAAAAAACTAGGTCCAAGAGCGGTGGCCCGGTCTGAGGGCGGTGTCCTAGCTCTTAGGGAGGCAGCCCGGCTCTGAGGGGGGGGGGGGCAGCTCGAGGGTGGTGGCCCAGATCAAGGGCGGTGGCCAGGTTTGGTCCAACGTGGGGGGTGTACACCCCGATCTCCCGAATTCCCAAAAGGCCCAAAGGTCGTTCGGTTGGTGAGGCGGTGGCGCCACGTTGGCACCGCTCGATCACTGCAGAACCCATCGGAGGCGAGTTCGACCTCCGTCACGGAATCCATTCACCAGCAGCACGGCGTTCGCGCCACCTTCTTTCCCATGACTAGCTGGCATGTCGGCCGCCTCCTCCATTAACCACGGCTGATGAGTTGCGGCCTTCCTCTTACGGCATGCGTTGACGTGCTCGCGGTCTTCTAAGGTGGCTCAAGGATAGCAAGATAGTGGAGGGTTCATTCAAGGTTCGTTAGGCCCGCTCCCTTTATGTTATCTTGTAAACATGATGGGGGTTAAGGTTTTAATAATAATTGAATTAGACAACAAGATTAACCCCCACAATATTCCTTTCAATAACCTCCTACAAAGAAGAATGAATCACGGGTCAACTCATTAGTCGGTCGACCCGCATTCTTCGTATAATTTCAAGAATGGGGAAGAGGGAATCAAAAATGCACAAATGAAAATAACCCCCTACCTTGAAACATTGGAGAGTGCTCATGGTTGAGTGAGTCTCATTGTTCTCCATCCCCGCAACGAGCTTTCCTCGCCGCCGCTCAAACGTCAAAATTTAGTTCAGGGTTTCGGTGTCGCGCATCACCTTCTGCTGGGGTTGGCTCCATCCTCTAAGGGATTGGCATTATGGTACTCCAACAGAAGTTTGTTTCTTTTTGAAGCTTGTCTGATACCCCTCCCCCCAAGCTCTATATTTATAGGATAGGGGGAGAGTAAGTAACGACACGGGTTGTTAATGGGGCTCATAAATTAGAAAGCTTCCTAATTTCCCCAACGTCGTCATTACGTAAGATTGGAAGGTCAAGACATTTAATGGCTTGACACACCGCCATCCTGACCTTTTAAATGGTCCGTTGGAGGTTTATGAAATAAAATGACAAAAAAATTATTTTATTTCATTTCATTTTTAAAAAAAAAGTCACAAAACTTAACTTTTTATCTGGACCTACTACGGTCAAAGTAAACCCTCCCTTAAGTGAATCTCGACTTTGTAGATTCAATGGTGCCCTCAGATTTTTAATCTAAGAAACGGTTCAAAAGTTTGAAAACACTGCTCACGCGTTTACTGAACATACCCAAAAAAATGTTCAGAAATTCATTCTGAGCACACCGGGCCTTGGAATCACACGCCATCAAATTTTTGAAGACTCGTAATAATTCCATATAATTAAGAAAAAAAATTACATGGAAAAATAAAGGTCTTTACATTATCCCCACCATAGGAATTTATGTCCCCAAAAGACACAACATATACTAAGGAAACAAATGGGAGTACTGATCACGAATTTGAGCCTCCCACTCCCATGTGCTCTCCTGGAGGTTCTCGTGCTACCAGCAAACACGCACCAGAGGAATCGACTGCCCACGAAGTTCCTACACCTGTCGATCCTCAATCTCTACTGGAACCTCTGTAAATGTCTCCCCATCATCTAAGTCCATCTTATCATGGTCGATGATGTGAAATGGGTCATGCACATATCTTCTCGGCTGGGATACGTGGAAGATGTTGTGTACCTTCTCAAACTACAGTGGAAGTTCCAAGAGGTATGTTACCTCCCCTATCCTTCTAAGTATCAGAAATGGCTAGATAAACCTCTATGATAACTTTCCACCTCGACCAAATCTCTGTAGTCCCCATCAAGGAGAGACTCGTAAGAAAACATGGTCCTCCTCCTAGAACTCCAAAGGTATCTGTCTTCTATCATCATATGACTTCTGTCTTCTCTGTGTAGTCTTCACCTGCTCCTGGATGATCTGCACCTTCTCATTGGTAGCTTGTACCAACTCTAGACCCATAAGTGCTGACTCCCCTGGGTCTGTCCAGCATAGAGATGATCTACAGGGTCGGCCGTAAAGGGCCTCGAATGGTTCCATACTGATGGTGGAGTTATAACTGTTGTTGTAAGAAAACTTCACCAAGGGAAAGTGATCCCCCCAACTGTAGCCAAAATCTAGGATGCATGCACGAAGCATGTCCTCTAGCATCTAAATGGTCTGCTCCATATGATCATCCGTCTGAGGATGAAAGGTAGTTCTCAAACACAGCTGAGTCTTGAACGCCTCCTATAATCCCTTTCACAACTGGGATGTAAAACGTGTGTCACGGTCAGAGACGATCGTTTATGGCACCCCATGAAGTCACATGATCTCCTATATGTAGAGGCGTCCCAAGCCCTCTACTGATCCCTGCTCTCAGATAGGTAGGAAGTGGGCAGACTTGGTGAGTCGGTAAACGATCACCCATATAGAATCATGTATCCTAGACATACATGGAAGCCCTGTCACAAAGTCCATGGATATCCCATCCCACTTCCACTCCGGCACCTCTAGTGGATGAGCTAAGCCTACTGGAACCTGGTGCTCGGCCTTCATTTACTGATAAGTGAGGCATTGTGAAACAAACTCTACCACTACCTTCTTCATCCCTTGCCACCAATGCTGACGTCGGAGGTCCTGGTATATCTTTTCCACACCAGGGTGTACAACTAGAGGGGATTTATGGAACTCTCTCAAAACCTCCCCCTTTAGCACCACTGGTACCATGGTATGTCCTCTGAAGAGGATGACATGCTCCCCACCTTCAGAAAATCTATTAGGTGCCTGCCCTGAGGATATCTGAGCACGTCAATCCTCGCATTCAGTGTCCCCAAGCTATGACTACCTAACTTACTGAAGGAGTGGAGGTGTGACTATCATAGACTGGAGGTATGCTGCTCCATCTCTATCCAAGAAGGATATCTGCAACGCAACTAGCTACCTTGTCACCTCACTCAGCAAATGCAGACCAGATATCCTACTGAGTGCATATTCTACCACTTTCCCTTTCCAAAGAGTATAGACTATATCAAAGTCATAGTACTGGAGGAACTCTATCCATCGCCATTATCTCAGGTTCATGTCATTGTAAGAGAGGATATGCCTGAGACTCTTATGATTAGAGTAGACTGTAAATCATTCTCCCATCAAGTAATGTCACCACATATTCAAGGAAAAGACCACTGTTTCTAAATCCAGGTCATGGGTAGCGTAGTTCTGCTCATGTTGTCTCCGGTGTCATGAACCATAAGCGATCACTGCTTGTTCCTGCATCAGGATACATCCAAGATCGGTCCCTAATGAATCCCAGTAGACTACATACCCAATGCCTTCTTCTGGCAGCCTCAAGATGGGGGAACTAGTCAATCACTACCTCAACTCCTGGAAACTCTGTTGTCATCTCTCTGTTCATAAGAAAGGTTTCACCTTCTTTGTCAAAGATGACAAGGGTGTTGCAACTTTGGAAAAGTCAGACTTGAATCTCCAGTAGTATCCAGCCAACCCTAGGAAACTCTACACCTCTGTCACACTTCTGGGTAGCTCCCAAGCTAGCACAGCTTCTATCTTTTCTGGATCCACTGCAAATCCATCCTCTGAGATAACATGTCCCAGCAAGTGGACCTCCCATATCCAGAACTGGAACTTAGAGAGTTTACCATAAATTTGGTGCTCTCAAAGTGTATCCAGAACAATCTGTAGATGATAGGCATGCTCCTCCTCTGTCACCGAGTAAATCAAGATGTCATCGATGAACACCACCACGAAGAGATCAATGTATGGCTGGAATATCATTTTCATGAGTCCCATGAACACTGTTAGAGAATTGGTCACACTTAAAGGAATAACTAAGAACTCATTATGTCCATACCGACATCTGAAGGTCATCTTCTGTACATCCTCATCTCGTATCCTAAGATGATGATAGCCTGATCAGAGGTCTATCTTTGAAAACCAATGAGCTCCCTTCAACTAATCAAAAATATCATCAATCCTAGGGAGTAGATACTTGTTCTTAACAGTCACTTGGTTCAGGCACTAATAGTCCACACAGATTCTCAAACTCCCATTTGCCATCTTGGCGAACAAAATTAGGGCTACCCGTGGATAAACACTAGATCTTATGAACCCCTTTCCTTGCATGTCCTCCAACTGTACATGTAACTCATGAAGCTCTGCGGGAGCCATCTGATATGATGGGGTATATATCAGTGTCTTCCTAGGGTACAGGTCGATATAAAAGTCTACCTCTCTGCATGGAGGTAGTCCTGGAACATCATCAGGAAAGACATCGGCATACTGGTCCACCACTATAGGATAGCTTGGACTCTCAACATCAATTTCTCTGAGGGTAAGGCTAGCTAACTAATGATTAATTGGTTTCACCCTTCTCTAGGTAATTCCATCCTGTGCTGAAAAGGTTACCTTCTCTCCGGTGAAGGAAAACCTGGTCCCATCCAAGCGGACACACCACACTTTGCACCTAATACAGTGAATATGAGCATGGACTGTGGATAACCAGTCCATACCCAAGATGAAGTCGTAAGGCCTCGACGCCGCTACAAGGATATCTCAGCCAAATCTATCACCTCCTAGAGTAATCTCACACTACTGGCACTAGTTCGTAATCGTCGAATCTACTCTCATAGGTGTCTCTAGCGGTAAGGATCGAGCCAACGAATCCACCGGAATCTTCGAGCTTTGAACGAGGGCTGTGGAAATAAAAGAGTGATTGGAACCTATGTCTATAAGTACTGTAGCTATGGTGGAGTAGACACAGATCATACCTCTAATCATCTCTGGAGCACTATGGTCATAGGCCTCAGCTGCCTGGAGCTTAGCTCATCCCTATCCTCCTGCTCCCTGTGGTCAGGGTGGACCACCTGGCAATGGTGGAAGTAGAATATTGAAATGTATTTCATGACCTAATGCACGGACAACTCCTCTTCCACGTCCGCTACTCTGCGGACCTCCTCGCTCGAACCTCTTTCTCTGCCTCGGCGGTCCCTCAACTGTCTGCTAATCATCGGTACGGTGGGTCAGGCAGTCGCGATCCATATGACCCTGCCCGCCGCACGTGTAACACTGCATGCCCCTCGCATATCTCACTCTACCTTATGAGCCTCGCACCTCTAACCTTGCATCCCGAGGTCGTCCACTAGAGGGTCTAGTCTACTTGGACCTCTTTTTCATCTACCTACTGCCTCCTGCAGATAACTCAGCTACCTTTCGTCTGGTGGTAGCTCTTGTTGTCGGTTCCTACTCAGCTAGGAATCTCTCCATCAAAAGTGCTCTCTCAAGTACCCCAGCCTACGTCAAAATGTAGAGGGATATCATCGATGCTCTGATCTCCCATAAGATACCCTGCTCAAAGGTCTGAGACCTGAAGAAAGGGTCTAGTACCATGTCATTGGAGTAGCGGGAGAGATCAGTGAACCTCTCTGAGTACTGGGCCACTGTTATGTTGCCCTACTGTAAGTGCAGCATCTCCTGTATACGCACAGAGTGTAAGGTTGCTGGGACAAACTCTACCCTGAAAAGGCCCTTGAAGTCCACCCAGATGAGGGTCACCTCATCATGTATATGAAGCATCATGATCCATAATCTCCCTGTTCCTGCCTAAAAAAGTTGGCTACCAGGATCACCATAAAATCATCTAGTGTCCCAACTAAGCTAAAAACTTTGGCCACAGCCTCCAGCCAGTCCTCAGCCGCCTGTGGGTCCATCTCGCCTAGGAACCTCAGAGGCCTCTACTGCTGGAACTCGTGCAACGCGCTCAGTCGGCGTGCATCCTCTGCTGGTGGGGCTGGTGGAAATGATTGTCCAAAGGGTAGTGGTGCTACTGGTACACCACCCGAAGGTGCCAAATCCAAAAGGGGGCCCTGCACCAAGGCCTCATCGCTCGGTGGGCCGTCATCGTGTACTCTCTCAGGGAACCTGGGTGGCTATATTCATAGAGGCATCCTAAAATGAAATAGGTGTTCCATGGTTAAAAGTTATACCTGGTGGGCGAACTCAAGAAAACAAAATAAAGAATTTTCAAAACACACTCAATTAGTGTTTTCGTGCTCTAAGTCGGAAATCAGAATTCAGGGTCCTGGTGTATGGATACGTTAGCCACCGCACTAACACTGGACTCCCTGAAATGAAAACCACACTCAAAACCCTTAACAATACTACCACATAGAAAAGATCAAAGACCCAGTTCTTTGGTAGAACCAACTCCTCTGATACCACTTTGTCACAACCCATCCTCTGGGGCCCATGCCATGACTACCCCAAGCCCGCCTTCCATAGGTCAGGGGTTGGAGACTAGCACAGAAAGGCATATTCCCTAAAACGGGAAGGCATTGTCTTTAAACCTGTAACAACACATGGTGCAAGAACACAACAAGAAGCAAATGTGAAGTAAACTATTGTAGTAAAATTGTATTAAAAGTAAAGGGGTCATAATACAAGCCCGACTGGAAAATTACAAGTACAATTAAAAAGTACAAAACAGCTAAAAGGTGAAAAGAAGCTTCTGGATCATCCACCACGGATCCTACCTGAAGGGTAGGTACAGATCACCTCCATAGTACTCCATGTCTACCCATCTCCTCCGCATCACGTCATGCCGAATTTCCACCTCCAAGAACCGTCCATTCCTAGCTCCCTCATCCTTGATCAATGTTGTATGTTGTCTGCACAAGACACAACAAGGTGTGGGTGAAGCTCGTACAGGGGTGAGTATAACGATACTCAATAGGGACCTCAAGACACAAAGGTATCCTATAATTCCACAAATAAAGACCATAGGGTAACATCATGAAGGTAAAGTACCACACAGGTAAATTACCACATAGTATAACCTCAATCACAAGCACAAAGTAAAGAGAGCTCACGCCATGATTTATTCTAGGGGTAGTAACAAGTAACATCCCCAGTCACAACGTCGAATGCCTCATCTGTTGGATAAGTCCTCCTCATTGAGTATAGTGGGCTTGGCGCATCACATAGATATTCTTACCACTAACCTTGAACTGTTGAAGTAATGCTCCCCATCACGTACTATGGGTTTTTTGGGTCACACAGAGCCCCCCCCCCATCACGGTCTGTTAAGGTACTCCTCCCCATCACGTACTGAGGCTTCTCCCCACTTTGGCCCTCCATGTCACACAGAACCACCCACCCCCCATTGTGGTCTGCTAAGGTAATCCTCCCCATCGCGTACCATGGCCGTCGAGTCACCCCGAGTCGAAAAGTCAGCAGTTTTCAGGTCTCATCTAGTCGCAAGGTTCTGTACGTAGTGCGCTTGGGAGAACCGTTCCTCAAGCCATCAGTCGTATCTCAACCAGAATTAATTCTTACAAAGAAGTAACCCGATGATCTGCCATGTCATAAGGGTTCCATCTCAATAGACGGTGCGACAGTCGGATGCCCGGTCTATGCGTTATTTTCATTTTACTATTGAGGGCCCGGTTGGATTCGGGTGCGATCCAACCCAGCCAAACTCCAAGTTTCTCCAAAACTCTAATGGAGTAGGTAAAAAGGATCGTCTTGCTCCAAGAGTCCAAACACCATAGACGATTCGTCAAACGGGAATTTGTTTCTCAAGATAAGGTCCTTTTAGTGTTTCTGGGACCTGTTGGGCTCGGGTCCGGTCTGACCCGGTCTGGGCCGGGATGAGGTGGACTCAGCCTGCTGGGCCGATCTCTGGTCCGTCCTGCAAGAGGGGCGGCCTACAAGGGCAGCCCGGACCGAATAGGGTGACCCACAAAGGGGTGGCCTGACCCGTGTGGGGCGGCGACCTGCTAGGGCGGTGGCCCAATCTGGGGGTGGTGGCTCGCTCCGAGGACGGCGGCCCAGCTTCGAGGGTGGTGGCCCAGCTTCGAGGGTGGCGGCCTAATTCTGAGGGCAGAGGCCCGGCTCCGAGGGTGGTGCTTCGAGGGTCATGGGTGGAGGCCCGGCTCGAGGGCGGCGGCCTGGCTCGATGGAGGCGGCCCGGCTCGAGGGCGGCGGCCCGGCTCGAGGGCGGCGGCCCGGCTCGAGGGCGGCGGCCCGGCTCGAGGGCGGCGACCCGACTCGAGGGTGGCAGCCCGGATCGCCCTAGGCCGGCTTGAGGGCGGTGGCCCATCTCAAGGGTGGCGGTTTGGCTCGATGGCAGTGGCCCTGTCCGAGGGCAGCAGCTCAGTCCGAGGTCGGTGGCCCGGCTCGAGGGTGGTGGCCCGGTTTGGTCCACCACGGGGGGGGGGGGGGGGGGTGTACCCCCGATCTCCTGGATTCTCTAATGGCTCGAAGTTCGTTCAATTGGCGATGCGGCAGCTCCGCGTGGGTGCCGCTTAGTCGCCGTGGAACCTGCTGGGGGTGGGTTCAGCCTCCACCATGGCTTTGGCCGCGGTATCCATTCGCCGGTGGCGCAGCAGTCACGCTGCCTTTCTTCCCACGACCAACCATCATGTCGGCCTCCTCCTCCGTTCATCGCGGCTAAAGATCCATGGCCTTCCTCTTGTGTCATGCATTGACGTGCTCACGGTCTTCCATGGTGGTGCAAGGATAGCAAGATAGAGAAGGGTTTTTGCCGAGTTCGTTAGGACCGCGCCCTTCATGTTATATCACAAACATGAGGGGGTTAAGAATTTAATAACAATTGAATTAAACAAAAATATTAACCCCACAAGATTTTCTACAATAACCTTCCACAAAGACGAATGAATCGTGGGTCAACCCGTTTGTCGGTTGACCCGTGTTCTTTGTATAATTTCAAGAACCGGGAAGAGGGAATCAAAAACACCCAAATGAAAATAACCCCCTACCTTGAAACATTGTAGAGTGCTTGTGGTTGAGGGAGTCTCATTGTTCATCATCCCTAAAACAAGTTTTCCTCACCGCCGCTCGAACGTCAAACTTCGGTTCGTGGTTTCAGTGTCGCACATCACCTCCTATAGGTGTCGGCTCCATCCTCTAAGGGCTCGGTGTTATGGCACTCCAACCGAACTTTGTTACTTGGAGAAGCTTGTCTGATACCCCTCCCCAAAAGCTCTATATTTATAGTATAGGGGGGGAGTAAGTAACAATGCAGGGATTTAATGGGGCTCATAAATTAGAAAGCTTCCTAATTTCCCCAACATCGTCGTTACTTAAGGTTGGCAGGTCAAACCATTTAATGGCTTTACACACCACCATCCACACCCTTTAAATAGTCCATTAGGGGTTTATGAAATAAAATAACAAAAAATTATTTTATTTCATTTCATTTAAAAAATGTTGCAAAACTTAACTTTTTCTCTAGACCTACTGCGGTCAAAGTAAAGCCTCCCTTAAGCAAATCTCGGCGTTTTTGATTTAACGGTGGCCTCAGATTTTTAATTTTAGAAATGGTTCAAAAGTTAGAAAACGCCACTCACGCGTTTACTGAATGTACCTAAAAAAAGTTCAGAAATTCATTTTGGGCACACTGAGCCTCACAATCACGCGTCGTGAATTTTTGCAGACTCGTAATAATTCTATATAATTAAGAAAGAAAATTACATGAAGAGATCTGGGTCTTTAAATTTACATTATTATAAATTATAAATTATTATTATTCAAAATATGAATCCATTTTTTCAAATTCCAATAACATAAGTGGTAGAAATTAATTAAAATTTAATTCCATAGACAGAATGACAATGCAGGTTTTTAAAGTAAAAACGTCCATAAGTTTTCAATATTTTTATAGCCAATTTCAAATAAAAATTGATTAAAATGTCCTAAATTGGATTAATTTATAAAAATATGATATAATTAAACTTTAATACTAATTTAAAATATTATTTAACCTTATAAATAAACTATTTAAAAAAGAAGTTCTGAACTAAAATTCAATATTTTTCACTATTCATTGAAAAATGAAACTTCACAGAAAAATAACAAAAAATCACACTAAACTAATTTTTATGTTTTTATTTGAAATATGAAGTTTATTTTTACATATATAATCTATAAAATTTCCACAAATTTAATTTTAAGTTGGTTCTCCACTAAAAGAAGTAAAAAATACATTAAGAAAAATATAGGTTTTTATGTGTAAAATTAGGTTTGTTTTTATCTAATGATAATAAAATATATTGGATAAATATAAAAAATATTATATTAAATATAATATATATATATATATATCATTAATATCACTCACTAATTTTAATTAATTTAATTTATTAGGATAAAACGGCTTTGTGAGCATAAAAATAGTTTTCTATATAAATGTTTATTTTATTTTAAATTGGTTATTATATTCATTTATAATTAATTTGTAACTAATGAATTCATATTATATTTTTATAAGACATATATTTTAATAATTTACTTAATACTATTCATAATGTATATTTTATATCTTGTTATATTAAATAATAATATTTTAATAATATATTATTGTTCAGTAAAACTCAGTCTTGCATGTAACGCAAGCCATCTAAGAAACTCGTTATTGAGTATGTCGCACACTAACTCAGAATGACATGAATTTAAATCTTTAGAATATATTAAATTTATTTAAAATATCAAATATATTATAAATTATTTGGATATTATATTTCTTTTTGCAATTGGTTTTGGGGGACAGACACACTATCAATTACAATGTTTATACTTTATATTTTTGAGGCATTCCATTATCCAAACCTTAAATAAATTGTGTCCTCACAATTAAAACTTGATTGTGGTGATAGATTGTTTGATATTTCCTATGTTTAAAATCCCATATCATGATAATGGTTCATAAAATATCCTCTAGAAAATAGAGAATGGAAAGTACAAAGGTTATGTAGACTAACATATGACTATGTCTCTAAGAAGGAGAACATTATAGGAAAGTAGATATACATACTTTGAGGAAAAGCATAGATATTTATAGGGATTGATTTGAGTTCATCAATCAAAAATAAGTCAATGATAAATAGAACTTAGAGGGCCTCAAATTCATAAGTCTGTGATGATTTAGAAGGCCATTGGTTCAACAAAAATTAAGTTATCAGCACAACATTTTTATTTGATGATACTTTTCCTAATGTTGAGAAAATATTTTACTGCCTATATATAATTACTTGATATATTTCCTTAAAAATAATTTCAACATTTGGTTGTGCTTTGATCAATTTTTCAATTCATTAAAAAATTAATTTTGTTTCCTGAAGCACTAAAATAAACATTTAACGGATCGCAATTCCCATAAAAGAGTGGAAAGTCTAACTATTATTTAATGTCAATATGGTTAATACAGTAATCTCTAAACCTAAAAAGGTAAATTATTGGTTCATAATTAATATTTATTAATAATTTTTTTTACTAAAATCAATAACATATTAATAGGAGATTTCGTAGATTAGTGGTTTCTATCAAAGCCTTATCGTCCTTCGATCATGGGATCAAGTCCTGCGGCCTTACCAGATTTGATGGGTTGTCACCTGATATACATGTTGTGCTTTTTTAAAACAATGTTAATGTAATATCAAAAAATTTATATGATTTAAATCCTTGAAATAATGTTAATCACTAAATATCCTTTTAACAAAGGTTTTTAATACAAACCTAACACATAAATACTTCATACACTTATTTTCTTGTAGATCCTTCCTTGGTCAATGGTTTATCTATAATATCATTTATAGGATTTCAAAATCATGACACCATATCTTCAATATAAAACACCTTAGGTTTATCCTAGGTTATTAATTATAAAAATACTTTATAATTATTTATAAAGAAAATGTGAATTTTCCTAACCATATCCCCCAGGAGTGCCAAATCAGGTCCGCAATAGGGGCCATTGTGGTGTACCAAGTTACACCGATTCAGGTTTGACACACATTTTTGGAGTTGTTACTCCTAGGTACATCTATTTCATAAAAATTTTATCCTATACTATCCGGATAGGGATGTATTTCTATAGGTACCCACATATTCTCTAATTTACCAAAATTCTAGGATGTTCTTATACACTTATCATGAAATTATACCTTATAGTTACATTCTCTAATCTATGTTTTCCTAAATCTAGTTCCCAAGGTTGATGTTAAACTTTCTTTGATACCAAATTTAGCAACCCAACCCCAAAAGGCCCGGTGTTGGTGTCTACTATCAATCACATTGGCATGATTACAAGGAATCAAATCTTGAAGGATGGAGAGTTTAATAGTATTAGTAAACTAGATATATACATGAGTATTGCATTAAAAATTAATTCACTAATTATAACATAATTTTCTTCTAAATAAATTTGGGTATATATTTTTTCCAACTAGTATATCCCTACATATTTTTTATAATATACTTATTAGATTTATGAGGAAAGGAATAAAATAAGGGTGAGCTCAAATGATCAATAATTTTAAAGTATAATGGAGGAAATAATAAATAAATTATAATAATAACTATGTAATGGTAAATAAATTAACACAGATACCATAAAACCAAAAAACTGATAAACAAGTGCATAATCAAAATGGAAAGGTAATAACTGGAAACACTTTCCATTGAAATAATTAGATAAGGAAAAATCAATATGGAAAGGTATGAAATAGAAACACATTCCATTTATTCAATTAAATGAAATGTATCCATAGATATGTCGACATAAAATCTCATAAATGAATAATAACTGAATCTAAGTGAGAGAAATTATTAATTATTGGATGTCATTTCTAAGTAAAATGAAAAACTATACCATCAAGTTCTTTCATAAGATGGTTTAAAACTAAAGATATAAACCCGTTTAATTTGTACAACTCATTTATCTCATGAGAACCTATAAATCCATAGAGGGGATATATAAATTTCAAACCCCACCCATCATTACCAGTGATAATAATTCCTAATATTAATAAATAAAAATAAACAATATTCCTTATCAAATATATGTATTGAATAAAGAATACAGATTTATCAATAATTCTTGATTTAATCAAATAGATTTTAAATAGAACATCATATGTAAAAATGATATACGGTTTAGGAAATACTAATATCCATTGTAATAGAATATGGATATTGAAGTAAATTTAGAACAAAAAATTATTAAAATAAATTTATTGTTTCAATAGGAAGTTAATGATCACAAAATTAAGTGAGATTGTAAATATAATCATTAAGAACAATATTTGGGATAATGATCTTTAAACATTACAAAGTGTCCCATACCACTTTGAAACATTTAAATCATAATCCACATGAAGTAATAATGTTAAATGAAACATATAATATCATGAGAGTAATGATATTAATTATATAAATTTCAAAAGGTAGTATATACACAATATAAAAGTGAATTCGTTCATAATAACAAATAAGTCTCAATGGGATGTAAATTGAGATGAAATCCTCTTACCCTTCTTCTAACATGTCTATTGTGTCATTATATTCCTGAATAACATACATACGTTAATTATTTACATTATTTTGAGTCTCTTTCATGTTTATAATAAATTTTACTTCACTTATTACAATTTTTTATACAACATCTTAAACAATTATGTTTACATCGTGTGTTTTGACCAAATTTGGTTTATGTGTCAAAAACAACTTTTATAGGTAAACTATGGTCAAAGGGGTCATTATATAGCATATAAAGAATAATAATCATGAAATAATTATCATATTTAAACAAAATTTATAATTTTAAAACTAATCATTAAATATCTTTATGAAAATTGAATCCGCGTTACAATCATGGAAACTATAGATCGTACGTACACATGAGTAACATTCTCATTTTTCAATGATCGTTGTGGAAAGAAGGTAAGTATAATTATATATTTATAGAATGATAATTATATAATAAATACTATATTATTTAATTATATAAACTTATATATATAATTCTTGTGATGTTAAAAATCACATCGTGTCAAGGAAGCGGTAGTCCACACATCCACGACCGACATTATCACTTTTTAGTGTGTGAAAGGGTAATAAAGGAAATGATATATATATATTACATTTTTAGAAAGGTAATTATGTTATTAATATCATATATATGTATTTTATGTCTCATATTTCTAATAATAATCATCCTTTATACATTCAGTATATCTTGTGATCGAATCACATTGCTTTTAGGAGGCGGTAGACTACAATTCCATGAATGGTGTTATTGTATTTACAAAAAAATAGAATGTATAAGGGTATGTTTTATAATGTAATGGCCCAGACCTCTTTGGTCCATTACTTTGCTAAAATCTTTTGTTAGAGGTGTTCTGGGAGGTCAAGGTGACTTATTCCCAACACTTCACAAAATTTATAGTTCACGAACAGTGTTTCTAGAACAGTAGGCTATTTCCAACAACATATTTCCAACATCAACCTTCCAATAGCAACCTTCCAACAACACCCTTCCAACAGCATCCTTCCAATATCATCCTTCCAATAGCATCCTTCCAATAGTATCCTTCAAATAGTATCATTTTTCTTTTGCCAAATTTTTATTTCATGAACAGTGTTTCCAGAACAGTAGGCTATTTCCAATAGCAAACTTCCAACATAAAACTTCCAATAGAAGCCTTCCAATAGCATCCTTCCAATAGCAGCCTTCCAACAGCAGCCTTTTCCTTTTCCAAATTTCTAGTTCATGAACAGTATTTACAGAACAGTAGGTTATTCCCAATAGCAACCTTCCAACAACAACCTTCCAATAGCATCCTTACAAGAGTATTCTTCCAACAGAATCCTTCTAACAGCAGCCTTCCAATAGCATCCTGTTTTCTTTTGAAAATTTCTAGTTCATGAACAGTGTTTTCAGACCAGTGAGGTTCTACAGTGTTTCCAGACCAGTGGGGTTCTACAGTGTTTCCAGACCGGTGAGGTTTCCAGACCAGTGAGGTTCTATAGTGTTTCCATAATGATGAGGTTTCCATATCAGTGAGGTTCTACAGTGTTTCCAGACCGGTGAGGTTTTCAGACCAGTGAGGTTCTACAGTGCTTCCAAAATGGTGAGGTTTCCATACCAGTGAGGTTCTATAGTGTTTCTAGACCAGTGATGTTTCCAAACTAGTGAGGTTCTACAGTGTTTCAAAATCATTGATGTTTCCATACCAGTGAGGTTCTACAGTGTTTCTAGATTGGTGAGGTTTCTAGACTAGTGAGGTTCTACAGTGTTTCCAGACCAGTGATGTTTCCATACCAATGAGGTTCTATAGTGTTTCCAAACAAGTGAGGTTTCCAGAATAGTGATTCATCCAACACTTTATCAAATTTCATATTTGATGTACAGTGTTTCCAGCTTCCTACACTTTCACCCCTTTGATGTTTTGTTTGATTTAAAACGCATTAAAGGCCTTGTTTTAATGGATTTAAGTCTGAATCAAATCCCATAACTCTTATATTAATTTTCTAAAGTCTTGGGATGCTTTTACTTGGTCAAATTGTGTGGTTTAATGCGGTCTTATTTTAATATAAAATTCATCATATCTTAAACCTCTAATCTGTTAAATCTTCTAAATGGATGAGATATATCCCTTCCTTATTCTACCTTCTTATTCCTTATTGTGAGGAATTCAAACCTTTCCTTCTTCCCTTAGGGTCTGTGTGATCGAACCTTAATCCTCGGATCATTTCCCCTTGAATTTTCTTCCTGCTGCATGTGCACCCTCTGTTTTGGTGTAAGCAGTAAGTGTCAATCCTTCATCGATATAAGTTATGATCTAACTCTGTTCTTGTGTTTTATTTGATCCTTCTCCTCCTATTTCTCCTTTTCATGCTATGGCATGTGATCTATATGCTTCTAATGGAGTTTTCTTGGTTGTCGGATGGTGAGGTTGTGTCACGATGTCCTTGGGTGGATGCAGTTGTCACATGGGAGCAGGTCGTAATCATTTGTGTGTATCATCCTCATATAAAGATTGTCAAGAACCGTTTGAGGTAGGAGATTCATTGCTTCTCTATTATTTTACATGAAAATGTAGAGTTAGCATGTTTTAGCCTACTATATCACAATGTAATTGACATATTAAATGTTTGAAAAGGATAAATAAAATTATATTGGTCGTATATTATTGCCTCTTGTTTTTCTAGATAGTGTGATGTATATGTTTGATTTGTTTTGATTTTCGTTCTTAATGGAAATTGGTAATGAACATAAAGATGTAATTAATTGATAATTGTTTGGATAAAGATAAAGAGACATGTAAATGAATCTGGTTGTTGTTGTTGTAATTTTATGTTAATCAAATTAATGCAGTAAGAATGTTCAATCAATTTGTGATATCTTACTATTTAGTTTTATCGTAGTTGGAACCTAAAAATAATAAATCGGTTTTTTAGATGGATTAAATGACTGGTTGTTTGATAATAGATAATTCCTCGTAGGGTTCTGAGATACCCTCTTACTAACTTAAGGTCTAAGAGCCCATTTGATATTATGTTTGTTTTTATACTACTTATGTTATGATATGTGGGGGTAGGGAGGCCTATTGTTTGTGGCAGTAGTTAACACCTAGAGTGGTGATATGCATCGGTTTATGCATGTGGGTGTTGGGGAGGACACTGAAGATGATGGAACAGGTTGGATGTGAATGTTTGGATGCTTTCTATTTCATGTTGGTTGTTTATCTTCTTTACTTTCACTACTTCTAAAGGTAGCTGGTTTTCTTACCCTCCTTCCAAAAGGGGTGAAGACGCGCAGTGGATTCCATGTGTTTTCCATGTTTATCTTCCTGATGGAGGATGGGTCTACACTCTTGCTATAAGAGGAAAAGACTTGATGGGTAGTTCATCTACTCACTGTGTTGATCCCCCTTGTGTTTAGTATCTTAGAATGTTTTTCTAGAATTCTTTGAAATATGGGAACGTAATAACATTGTTAATAAATGATTGAATAAATGATGTTAACCCATGGGATTTGAGCTTGCTGGGATGGAATGCTAAGGTTGCAATTTAAAGGAATAGTGGACTTTGGGTGTGATGCTAATGATTATAATGTGGAATTTTTTAATAGATAATTAATGTTTAAAGAATTAATGAACATAAAATGAAACTGATAAAAATGGAATGAAGGAATGTAATCAAGCTCTTTAAATGGTTGTGTGCTTATAGGATACCTAGTCTTAGAAGTGATAGTCGGGAGTCCGAGAGACGTTAGCTGTAGTTGAGTCTTAGACTAGGTTATTCCCATAGTGTGGTTGTGAGTTATAGTATATTCTGTACTTTTTGTGTTTCTAAACACCACTCCACCCCCTCAGTTATGGCAACTGACAGATCAGGGATTCTAAGCCCTGGGGGTGTTTTCCCCAACATTCTAGTGGGAGGATGGATGGTTGACTACCCCCTTTGGCCCCGATCTCTTCTCTTGGTAGTTACTTGTGCTAGTAGGCACAATGGTTAGTTTTCTCCATATATGTATGTAGAGGGCTATAATATCTTGTGGTTATTCACACAAATATATTCTAGATATAGTTTCATATGGACTACTATAGGTGTAACGTATATAGGTTGTGATGGCTTGAGGATACTTACTCAGTGTGTGGGATGTAATGGTTTGAGGTATAATGATCGATGTATGATACATGTTATGCGAGCTATGGTGGATCCCAGAAACTACCTAGTTACTTTTCTTATGTGGATATGGTGGTTTTGTTGCATGAGGTGCATATTATGGTGCTTTGCCCAGGTGTCTGTGGGAAAGCCTTTTTGGAGAGAGATGCTTAGGACATACGATGTTGGGGAAAAGCAGAAAACCAGTGGGGAAGTGGTAGCGGGGTACCCTTGATATTATTTATTATATTATATACTCTTGTATGTGATACATGGTGAAAGTATCCATGGTGAGGCTGAGAACTTAGTATACCAGTTTAGGTAACGAGTTAGTTTCGCTTGTTGTTCACTTTAATTTAGCATGCTTTCTTTACTTTTGCATGAGAGGCTCTAGGGAGAATCCTACTGAGTATACTGTTTTACTCACCCTATGTATATATAAACTATTTTTTAGGTTACTTGGAGCAGGTTGGATATCAAGCTGGTTTCTACTAGCTTGGGGTTGTAGGATCTATTTAGGCTTGTGGTTACTTTTGTTTCTACTTTCCTTTGGTACTTGCAGCTTTCCCCTTTTAGTTGTAGTATTTTTTCATGACATTACATATGTGTACTGGGGTTTTATTTTATATTATTTTTTGAGTTGGATTTGGTTGGTTTCAGTCTAATCTCTCTCTTCTACATGTGTTCTCTTAGAGGGTAATGCCTCCCATTTGTGTGTTCACTATACCCTCGGTGCTAGTCGCCAACCCAGGGCATACTGGAGGCGGGACTCAGGGGTCACTATCTCCCTTCTCACATTTCCAACCCAGGAGGGGTACACCTTGTGGGGAGGGGGTCATGGCTGAGTGGTATCAGAGGTCTGGTTGAGGGATAGGATAGCATTTGGTTTTAGGCATAGGTGAGGTTGCATGGGATAGTAGGGAAATGATGTTATTCATGTTTAGAAAGTGATTTAAACACTAAAGAACAGATGAGACATAGGCGTTTAGGGACCCCTGTGATCTGATGCACGAACCTTTAAGTTTACAATGGATACTAAATGAGGTTATACTAGTTGTAGGGTAGATACCTAGGAAAGGATCATGAATCATTCTTCTTTGTGCATGTGTTTGAATGGGTGGACCATGGGATAGGTTAAAGTAAAATTAATAAAAGAAAAAAATTAATTAATTAATGATGAGTCTTCCATATTCTAGGTTTAGGAGCTCTAACTATTGGTTATTTTTTAGGTATGGCTTCAAGTCGACTTTCTCGTCAGGTTTGTGCAGAAGACATTCAGCAAGCTGTGCTAGAATATTTTCATAGGGTATAGGTAGACAACAAAGACACTTAGAGGAGGACACTCTGAGAGTTTCAATGCCAGAGTCTGCAGAAGTACGAGGGCTCCATTTTAGATGCATTCATAGAAGACTGGTTAGAGGAGGTCAAGATAGGCTTCAGTTTGATTTGTGCTTAGAAGGAGCACTAGGTGTCTTTTTTTGTGACGATGTTGCGTGGATTAGTGAGGTAGTGGTGGTTCTTATTCCTTGGGGATTGTGAAGATTTAGTGATCTCATGGGAGGAGTTTTGAGACAAGGGTAGAATCGAGTTTCTTTCTTCAACCGCGAACGTTTCCAGTCGCCTGGAGCTTCTTACCCTTAGATAGGGGAGCTCTAGTGTGTGAGAGTTTAGAATCCATTTCAGGAACCTTTTACGATATGCTTTGGACCTCTTTCCAGATGAGGAGGCAAGGGCGAGGCATTTCGAGGAGGATTTGCATCTAGAGATCCAGTGCTAGGTCACCCCGTTTATACTGAAGACATATCTTGATATGCTGGTGAGGGTAGAGGTCATCGAGAGGAAATTGTCTAGAACTAGATCGTCATGAGAGGGGAGTCGTCATGATTGCTCATGAAGCAGAGCTTTGGTCTGGGGTCCCTGGTTTTCAGGGTATAAGAGTTTCTATTTAGCCAGGGGTAGGTCCCAGCCCTCATCATCTCGTTTCTTCATGGGCGGTGGCTCTCAGCCCTATGACAAGGGATCAAGAACTTGTTTTTCTTATGGAGGGTGAGGTCATCAGTAGAAAGAGTGCCTAACCTTTCAGAGTAGTCATCATGCACTAGGTGTTCCGCTCCAGGTTCCTCCGTTGAGGCAGTTCCAGCCGAGGTACTAGTAGAAAGTTGCACTAGCTTTAGGTCAATAGAGAGAAAATGGGGCAGGCAGAGGACATCCCCATGATACTCCCCATCCTCATAGAACAGAGTGTGGTTGTGGTGGTGGTCATCATCAGGGTTAGAGAGGCCGTAGAGGAGGTCACGATCAGCTTCATACTTTAGCGTTGCCAGCACCAGGCGAGCCAGACGTCATTAGAGGCACCCTTTTCTTGTTTTCTACTTGGGTGTATGCCTTGTTTGATTTAGTATCGACACACTCCTTGATATCACATACCCTTGTCCATGCTTTCGGAATTGAGGTATAGAGGCTTTCAATTCCCTTGGCGTTGACTACGCCAGTTGGAGGTCGAGATGACTTGTTTTAAGTATGTAGAGACTGTGAGCTAGTGCTGGGGTATCACCGCTCTTGGGGAGATTTTCTATGTTGACGAATACAACCATATGATGTCATACTCAGTATGGATTGGTTGTATTCGATGTAGGCTATCATGGATTGCTTCAGGAGGTAAGTGGTGTTTTTCGATGCAAATGCAGAGCCAGTGGTGTTTGTTGGCGAGAGAGGCACTTGGATGGGTCATAGGCATCGTTTTTCCTTATGATCCATGATGGATGAGATGATTCTGAGTTCTTCATAGGTTTAGAAGTTGGCATTTCCTGGGGTCATAGAAGAGTACCCTGATGTTTTTCTAAAAGAGGTTGTGGCATTACCCTCTCGATGAGAGATTGAGTTTGGGATTGAGCTACAACCAGGATCATATACTATCTCTATGTCTCTATACAGGATGGCCCTTATGAGTTATGAGAGCTACTTATACATATTGATAGTCTATTAGAGTGCATTTTTGTTCAGTCGAGTGTGTCATCGTGGGGTGCACTTGTTTTGTTTATGAAGAAGGACAACGACAGTTTTCGGTTGTGTATCGATTATCATCACTTAAAAAAGTGACAGTTAAGAATCATTATCTTCTTCCACGGATTGATGACTTATTCAATCAACTAAAGGGTGAAATTTGGTTCTCAAAGATTTACTTGTGGTCATAATATTATCATATGCATGTAAAGGATAGGGATATCCCGAAGACTGCTTTCCATTATCATCAGGGGAATTACGATTTCATTGTAATGTCATTTGGTGTGATGAATGATTTAGTTTTGTTTATGGGATTGATGAACTCCATGTTCCGTGAGTTCCTGGATAAGTTCGTGGTGGTTTTCATCAATGAAATCCTTTTTTACTCCATATCTGAGGAGGAGCATGCAGAGCATCTACATGTCGTTTTAGGAGTTCTTCGTCAACATCATATGTTTGGGAAGTTATTGAAGTGTGAGTTTTGGGATCGAGAAGTCTATTTCTTAGGGAATGTTGTGCCCCGGTAGGGATTAGCTATGGATCCATCTAAGATAGAAGCAATTATGTCTTGGTCAGTCCCCAAGACATTTGTAGAGGTGCGAAGTTTCCTTGGTCTTATAGGCTACCACAGGAGGTTCGTAGCCTATTTCTCTTGGGTTGCAACTCCTCTAACAACATTGACCAGAAAGGATCAGGAATTGATGTGGACTGATCAGTGATAGGAAGCTTTCGATTATCTGAAGGAGAAGTTAGTAAGTACTCTAGTTCTTTGTATTCCAGCTGATGGAGTTTAGTTTGATGTTTTCTGTGATGCTTCATATATGGGGTTACGCTGTGTTTTGATGAACTAGAGATCAGGTGTTTCTTATGGGTCTTAGCAGCTGCATCCCCATGAATGTAACTATGCCACCCATGATCATGATTTGGCATCCAAGGTGTTTTATATAATGTTTTGGAGATATTAACTCATTGGTGAGGGCTTTGTGGTTTTCATTGATCATAAGAGCCTGAGGTATGTTTTCTCCCATCATGACTTAAACTTGTGACAACATTGGTGGTTGGAGTTCATATAGGAATATGACTTTGAAATATTGTATACACTTGGAAAGGGTAATGTTGTAGCTGATTCACTGAGCTAGAAGTCACATAGTGATTTAGCACATGAATCTGGTGATTCCTAGAGAGTAATGGAAGAACATTCAACATTACATCTTGATATGGGAGAAGTTGGGGGCAGAGGTTGTCTTTTTCAGATGATGGTGCATTTATCTCTGGTGAAGTTGGTGGAAGAGTCCCTGTTGGGGGATCTAGAGGTGGAGGTATAGAGAGACCTAGTTGTTTGTGGTGAGGGCCCAGATGGTTGGTCTGAGGATGAACAACACCGAGTGTTATATCACGGAAGGATATTTGTTCCTTTGGAAACACGTGAGACGGTTCTTAGAGAGTTCCATATTTTACCTTTAGCAGTTAATCCTGGCATGACAAAGATGTACCGAGCCTTGAGGAGTTATTTTTGGTGGCCTAGGTTGAAGCGTGTAGTTATGAAGTTTGTGTCTCGATGTTTGGTCTGTCAGAAGTTCAAGGCTGAGCACCGTGTCCCCGATGGGTTGCTCCAGCCATTAGATATTCCTCAATAGAAGTGGGAGGACATCTCAATGAACTTTGTTACTGGTTTACCTCAAACTTCGGAAGTAAATGATGTTATTTGAGTGGTAGTGGACCGTTTAACGAAATTAGATCACTTTATAGCAATCAAGGAGTCTATCTCAGTGGAAGTTTTGTCAATGCAGTATCTGGAGGAGGTGGTGAGACTCCATAGATTCCCGAGGATAATCATTTTCGATCGAGATACTCATTTTACCTCTAGGGTGTAGAGAGGTCTTCAGCAAGCTTTTGGTTCTCAGCTATGCCTTAGCACATCTTTTCATCCTCAAATGGATGGTCAGACAGAGCGGACTATCTAGAATCTTGAATACATGTTTCTCTCTTGTGTCATGGATTTTAGAGGTTCATGGATGAGGAACTTACCCTTGTTGGAGTTTTCTTACAACAATAGTTTTCACTCCACCATCGGTATGGCACCGTTTGAATCCTTGTATGGCCAACATTTTTGTTCTCTATTATGTTGGACTAGGGTCAAAGAGTCAGCAATTCTCGGACTGGAACTAGTGTAGAATACAATAGCGATGGTTTGGATGATTTGTGAGAGGATAAAGATAGCACAGGATCATCACAAATCATATGTCGGTGAAAGGAGGAGACCTTTGGAGTTTGATGTTGTGGATCACATGTTTTTGAATGTGACTCCCTATCGTGGGCAGTGAAGGTTTGGTCATGGGGGTATGATTTATCCCTGGTTTTTTGAGCCTTTTGAGGTGTTGTATCATGTTGTATATGTGGAATATCGAGTAGCACTTCCCTTACGGATGAGCCGGATACATGATGTTTTCCATGTATCACAGCTCCATTGTTATCTTCATGACAACTCACATGTCATCGATTGGAGTGAGATCGATGTTGATGATGATGCAACCTTCGAGGAGTGGCCCTTAGAGATCTAGGATGGCACGGAGAAGGTGTTGTGTGGGCATTCTATTCCCTTGGTTTGTGTCTTGTGGTGACACGGTGGTGTTGAGGAGAGTACTTGGGAGTGGGAGTCCCAGATGTGTTTCTAATAGCTAGAATTTTTTTAAGTTATTGTGTTGAGTTTTCTTTGATGTTTTCATTTATGTACCTTTGATTTTATGTTATTCTTGAATTTTTTGAATATGGAATGTTTTTTCCTTGTTCTCAGATGTTGAGGTTTTTTTCCAGCTTTGGAACAACTCAGGGTGGTTTTCCTCTAAGAGGTACCTTACAGGGTGGTTATTCGGACCCCTCTTTTCTTCTGGGTTGGTTTTGAATTCATGGGAATGATAATTTTTTGAGAGGTATCTAATGTAATGTCTCGGTCCTCTTCGGTCCATTACTTTACTGAAATCTGGTGTTAGAGGTGTTCTGGGAGGTCAAGGTGAATAATTCCCAACACTTTACCAAATTTCTAGTTCATGAATAGTGTTTCCAGAACAAAAGGTTATTTCCAACAGCAGCCTTCCAATAGAAACCTTCGAATAGTAGCCTTCCAATAGCATCCTTCCAATAGCATCCTTCCAACAGTAGCCTTCCAACAATAGCCTTCCAACAGTAGCCTTCTAACAATGACCTTTTTCCTTTTCCAAATTTCTAGTTCATAAATAGTATTTTCAGAACAGTAGGTTATTTCCAAAAACAACCTTCCAACAACAACCTTCCAACAGAATCCTTTCAAAATCAACCTTCCAATAGCAGTCTTTTTTCCTTTTCCAAATTTCTAGTTCATGAATAGTGTTTCTAGAATAGTAGGCTATTTCCAACAGCAACCTTCCAACAACACCCTTTCAACAGAAACCATCCAATAATAACCTTTTTCCTTTACAAAATTTTTAGTTCATGAATAGAGTTTCCAAACTGGTGAGGTTTCCATACCAATGAGGTTCTACAGTGTTTCCAGACTAGTGAGGTTTCCAGACTAGTGAGGTTCTATAGTGTTTCCAGACTGGTGAGGTTTCGAGACCAGTGAGGTTCTACAGTGTTTCCAGACCGGTGAGGTTTCCAGACCAGTGAGGTTCTACAATGTTTCCAGAGCAGTGATGTTTCCAGACCAGTGTGGTTCTACAGTGTTTCCAGACTGGTGAGGTTTCCAAACGAGTGAGGTTCTATAGTATTTCTAGACTGGTTAGGTTTCCAGACCAGTGAGGTTCTATAGTGTTTCCATACCGGTGAGGTTTCTAGACCAGTGAGGTTCTAGAGTGTTTCCCAACTGGTGAGGTTTCCAGACCAGTGAGGTTCTACAGTGATTCCAGACTGGTAATATTTCTAGACCAGTGAGGTTCTACAGTGTTTCCAGACTGGTGAGGTTTTCAGACCAGTGAGGTTCTACAAAGTTTCTAGACTGCTGAGGCTTCTAGACCAGTGAGGTTCTATAGTGTTTAGTGAGGTTTCCAGAATGGTGAGTCATCCACCACTTTGTCAGATTTCATGTTTGGTGTATGGTGTTTCCAGCTTCCTACAGTTTCATCCGTTTAACATTTCCTTTGACTTAAAACACATTCATGGCCTTGTTTTAAGGAATTTAAGGCTGAATCAAATCCCATAACTACTATATTAATTTTCTTAAGGCTTGGGATGCTTTTACTTGGTCAAACTGTGTGGTTTAATGCAATATTCTTTTAATGTAAAATCCAGCGTATCTTAAACTACTACTCTGTTAAATCTTCTAAAGGGACAAGATATATCCCTTCCTTATTCTATCATCTTGTTCCTTGGTGCGATACACTCAAAACTTTTATTTTTCCCTTAGGGGCTGTGTGATCAAACCTTAATCCTCATATCGTTTCTCCTTGAAGTTTCTTCCTACTGCATGCGCACCCCCTGTTTTGGTGTAAGCAGCAAGTATCGATCATTCATCAATATAAGGTATGATCTACCTCTATTCTTGTTTTTTCATCGATCCTTCTCCTCCTGTTTCTCCATGCCATGCTATGGAATGTGATCTACATGATTCTAATGGAGTTTTCTTGGTTGTCGGATGGTGCAGTCATGTCGCGGCGTCCTCGGGTGGATACAATTGTCACGGGGGAGGAGATCGTAATCCATTGTGTGGATCATCCTCATATAAAGAACATCAATAACCTTTTGAGGTAGGGGATTCGTTGCTTCCCTATTATTTTATGTGAAAATTTAGAGTTATCATGTTTTAGCCCACTAGATCACAATGGAATTAACATATTAAATATTTAAACCAGATAAATAAATTGATATTGATCATATGTTATTGCCTCTTGTTTTTCTAGATAGTGTAATATCTATGTTTTCTTTGTTTATCTTTTTGTTCTTGATGGAAATTGGTAATAAACATAAAGCTATAATTAATTGATAATTGTTTGGATAAAGATAAAGAGGCATGTAAATGAATCTAGTTGTTGTTGTTGTAATTTGATGTTAATCAAATTGATGTAGTAATAATATTTAATCAATTTGTGATATCTTACTATTTAGGTTTCCCATAGTTACAACCTAAAAATAATAAATCAGTTTTTTTCAGATGGATAAAATGACTGGTTATTTGATAATAGATAATTCCTCGTAGGGTTATGAGTTAACCTATTTCTAGATTAAGGGCTAAGAGCCCAGTTAATATGATGTTTGTTTTCCTGATGCTTATGTTATGATATGTGGGGGCATGGAGGCCTATTGGTTGTGGCACCATTTGATGTCTAGAGTGGCGATATGCATCAGTTTATACATGTGGGTGTCAGGGAGGATACCAGAGATGATAGAATGGGTTGGATGTTAATGTTTGGATGCTTGATGTTTCTTATTGGTTGTTTATATTCCTTACTTTCCCCACTAATCAAGGAAAATGGTTTGCTTAACCTCCTTACAAAAGGGGTGAATACATGAGGGGTATTCCATTTGATTTCCGTGTTTAGATTCCTGAAAGAGGACTGGTCTATGCTCTTGCTATAGACGGAAAATACTTGATGAGTAGTTCATCTACTCACCGTGTTGAGCCCCCTTGTATTTAGTTGCTTATAATTTTTTTCTAGAATGCATGAGAATATGAGAAATTAATAATTTTTTTAATAAATTATTGAATAAATGATGTTAAATCATGAGGTTAGAGCTTGCCGGGGCGCAATGCTGAGGTTGCAATTTAAAGGAACAGTGGACTTTGGGTGTGATGCTAATGAAATATAATGTGGAATTTGTTAATAGTTAATTAATGTTTAAATAATTAATAAATGTAAAGTGAAACTGATAAAAGGGAATGAAGAAATGTAATCAATCTCTTTAAATGGTTATGTGCTTATAGGATACCTAGTCTTAAAAGTGGCATCCGGGAGTCTGAGAGACATTAGATAAAGTTGATTCTAAGACTAGGTTATGCCCATAGTATGGTTGTGAGCTATTGTATATTCTGTACTTTTTGTGTTTCAATATGATACTTTAACCCATCAGTTATGGCAACTAAAACCCCGAGGATTCTGATCCCTGGGGGGTGTTTTCCCCAACATTCTTATGGGAGGATTTATGGTTGACTACCCCTTTGGCCCCACTCTCTTCTCTTGGTAGTTACTTGTGCTTGTAGGCACAATAGTTAGTTTTCCCCATATATGTGTATAGAGGGTTGTAATGGCTTGTGGTTATTCACACACATATATTCTAGATATAGTTTCCTATGGACTACTATAGGTGTAATGTGTATAGGTTGTGATGGATTGAGGATCCTTACTCAGTTTGTGGGTTGTAATGGATTGAGGTATAACTCCTGACGTATGATACACGTTATGCGAGCTATAGTGGCTCCTGGAAACTACCAAGTTACTTTGCTTACATGGATGTGGTGGTTTTTTTGCATGAGGTTCATGTTTTGGTGATTCTCCCAGGTGTTTGGGGGCAAGCCTTTTTAAATAGAGATGCTTAGGACGTGCGACGTTGGGGAAAAACGACAAACCCATGGGGAAGTGGTAGCGGGGTACCCTTGATATTCTTTATTATATTATATACTCTTGTATGCGATACTTGGTGAGAGTACCCATGGTGAGGATGGGAACTTAGTATACCTATTTAGGTGAAAATTTAGTTTTACTTATTGTTCATTGTGTTTTAGCATGATTTCTTTACTTTTTCACAAGAGGCTTCAGGGAGGATCCTACTGAGTATACTGTTATACTCACCCTATGTATATATATACTGTTTTTTAGGTCACTTGGATCAAGTTGGAGATCAAGCTGGTTTCTACGAGCTTGGGGTTGTAGGATCTATCTGGGATTGTGGTTGCTATTGTTCCTACTTTCCTTTGGTACTTGCAGTTTTTCCCTTTCAGTTGTAGTAGTTTTTTAGGACATCACATATGTGTACACAACTAAAAATATGGCTTTTATCAGTGCTAGAAAAGTGCATTAACAGTGATAAAAAATAATTTTTAATCAAGGTGAAGATAAAGGGGGATACCTTTTATCGGTGCTCAGAAAATCACTAATAAAGGCACCTTTTATCAGTGCTAAAAAAGCGCTGATAAAAGGGTTCCTTTATCAGCACTTTTTTTAGCACTTATAAAATTCAAAAAAATAAAAAAAATAAAAGAATTACATAATACGGGGGGGAGCTTTTAACAGCGCTAGACACCCCCCCCCCCTATCAGTGCTAGGCAGACCCCCAGCCTAACACTCTCCTGCGCTGACATTCCCATGCATCCCCCACACGTGGGCATCTCCTTGATTCCACCCAAACACGAACTCACAACCTCGCCCTTGCATGCCTGCATGTTTACCACTAAGCCAATTCGTTTTTTTTCTATATTTAATGATATATCTATCTATTTATATATATATAGTAATATTTATTCGTATATTAATATAGATTCATATTAATATAAATATATTTAGTTATATTAATACATATATATTTATTCATATATTAGTATATATATATTTATTCGTATATTAATATATACTTATATTTATTTATATATATATATTTAGTTATAATTTTTTATTCGTATATTTATTTGTATATTAATATATATTTATAAGATTCGTTTTAAATACATTTATAAAATATTTTTTATATGTGTTTATAAATAAATAATTAATTACATGCATACAGTATATACAACACACACACATAGAGACACACACACACACTCACACATATATGTATTTACGAATAAATACATATATGTGTGTATTTGAAAATCCATAGAATGTTAAAACAACCATAAATTCTAATCCAGAAGCCCATTTCAACTCCAAAACCATTAAAATCGAAGAAAATGAAACAATATTTGATATAATATGTGGTATAGGCCTAACGGACATCTGAATCAGAAGTTATACCTATTTGGATGTTAACAAATCGGGGTATCCTAATTAAAAACACAGTTTTGGAGTCCATCTGGCCCTTTGTTGGCCTCCAAAGATGTGTCAGAAGGTTCCCTTAGGTAACTAGTCAATAGATCTCAACGCATTCTTCGATTTGATATGCTGTAGAGCTCAAAAGGACACCTGGATCAAAAGTTATGGCCGTTTGAAGTTTGAGTTACATTTTTAACTTATTTTAGATCTTTTATTATTATTATTTTGATTTTTGGTGTCTTCCAATTTTTATTAAATGATTATTAATCAATGATAATTAGAAAATTATTAATTAATAATATTTTTTAAAATATTTTAATGCTATTTTTACTAAATTTATTATATATTAAATTTAATAGTCTATTTTTACTTATCTAAAACATATTTAAAAAATATATATTATATTTATATCAATATAAATACACTCATATAAAAATATATTTTTTTCATGAAATTTGTTTTTGAAACATAAAATTTATCAGTTCTAGGAAAAAATGCTGATAAAGCCCCCCTTTATCAGCGCTACTAAAAAAAGCACTGATAAAGGGGGGGCCTTTATCAGCGCTAAAAAAAGTGATGATAAAGGGGGGGCCTTTATCAGAGCTAAAAAAAAGCGCTGATAAAAGGTTACTTTTAACAATACTTTTTTAAGTGTTGTTAAAATTTTCCCTTTATCAGCACTTTTGTTTTAGCGCTATTAAATCCCCCCCCCCTTTATCAGTGCTTTTTTTAAATGCTGATAAAGGGTGGCACTGCGGAAACCTGGTTTTGTGGTAGTGGTACTTAGGTTTTCTTTTATATTGTTGTCTGATTTGGAGTTGTTTGGTGTTTGTCTTATCTCTCACTTTCACATGTGTTCTCTTAGAGGGTAATTACTCCCATTTGTGTGTTCACTATACCGTTAGTGTTAGTCGCCAACCCGGGGCCTACTGGAGGCAAGACTTGGGGGTCACTATGTCCCTTCTCACATTGCCGACCCAGGAGGGGTGCACCATGTGGGGAGGGGGTCGTGACATATAAAATAAGTATAAATTAATAATGACATAATAATTATAATATATAATGTATATAAATAGGGTTTGAATCATAATTACCACCATGAGATGTGGTAAAGTAAGAACAAATAATCATCATTTCGTTAGGCAGTAGTTCATCGTTCACATAAACTGTATGTTCATTACCCATTAGATGGGAGTGTCTGTATTTATATGTTTAACCCTTAATTTAAAAAAGATCGTATTATATTTAGGATGTTGTTTTTGTTATATAATCATTAAATAAGAATATTTTAGGGGGGGATAATGGAAATTAAACTAAACAGCTTAATGAAAGATGTTACCTCAAAATCGGGTTACTCTTTTTGGTTTGAACCAAAAGGATTCCTTTGATGGATTTATTTACAAGGGGTGGATTCTAGGATATGGGAGGTATGTTGAGGATATATTTTTTCAGATATTGTTAGAGCCAAAGTTAATTGAGATGTGTGAGGAAGTGGGAGGAGAGGAAGACTTTTTATAGTGGAGGAGGAGTGGGACTCTTGTAAATTTTGGGAAAGGGAATAACACCCACATTTTTTCAATTGAAAGAGGATATAATAATGGAAAAAAAAATAAATTTGAGGATGGGGTATATATATTTCCATAAAATGGATTTTGGACATGTTTATAGGACATTTTTTCTTTAAAGATTAATGATTAATCCCTTAGTAAGCTAAATTTTACCTCAATCATTGTAATTAATTTTAATTACTTTTGCTAATTTTTTTGTTCAAAAACTAATTTGACCTTATTATAAATTATAAATTATTATTATTCCAAATATGGAATCCATTTTCCAAAATTTCAATCACATAAGTGGTAGAAATTAATTTAAATTTAATCTCGCAGACGGGACGACAATGCAGGTTTTTAATGTGAAAACATATAAAGGATTACTTTGTTTTAATTGTCAATTACAGAGTGAAATTAATTCCAATGACCTAAATTGGGATAATTTATAAAAATATGATCTAATTAAACTTTAAGAAATATTTAAAATGTGATTTAATTTTATAAATAAATAAGATGAAAAAACATTTTTGAACTAAAATTGAGTATTTTTCACTATTCATTAAAAAATTAAACTTCATAGAAAAATACCAAAAAATATCCCTAATAAAAATTTTATGATTATATTTCATAGATTAATTTTATTATGAAATATATAATATATAAAAGTTCCCAAAATTGAATTTAAAATAGGTTCTCCATTAAAAGGCTGTAAAAATGCCATAATAATAATATAGTTTTTTATGTGTAAAATTGGGTTTGTTCATATCTTATGCTTACCAAATATAATGGATGAATATATATAATATTATAGTGAATATAATATATATATATATATGTATATATGTATATATATATAATATCACTAATTAATTGTAATTTATTTAATTTATTATGATAAAAAAGATTTGTGAACATAAAAATAGTTTTCTAAATAAATATTTTTTTATATTCAATTTGTTTTTATATTCAGTTATAATTAATTTGTAACTAATGAGTTCATCATATATTTGTATAAGAGGTATATTTTCATAAGTTAGTAACTACTATTCATAATAACATGTTTATAGATTATTATATTAAATAATTATATTTTAATAATATATTATTGTTCGGTAAAATTCAGTCTTACGTGTAACGCAAGCCATCAAAAAACTCATTGTTGCGTATTTAACATGATAACTCAGTATCGCATTCACTATAAGCTATATAATATATTAAATTGATTTAAAATATTAAATATATTATAAATTCTTTTGATATTATATTCCCTTGTGTGCTTGGTGTTGCATGACATACACACTATCGAATACATTGTTCCTACTTTATATTTTTGGGGAACTGCACCAAGAATATCTCCAAGCAATGTCTAACCGATTTTGTTGTAAGGGAACACTCATTGTGCAACATAATGATTCCCAAGACAAACTCAGCCTATGATATTTTGGGTTATTACCCATAAATTCATCAATTACAAAACCACATCAACTTATAGTATCCATAAAGTGATGTTTTTCTTTGAAAACTACACTCTTCATTAAAATAACATATAAAATTGTCCTATACATAGTATTATCATAAATATTCTATTTAAATATTTCATATCCTAATTTCCAAAGGTAACAAAAAATTTCTTTAAGTCCCACTATAGTGAACTATACTTTTCATACATAAATATTACATCTTATTAAATTAATATTCAATATATAACATGATGATTCACAGCAAAAACATATTGTTTTAGTTATTTAAATGTAAATTTTTATTTAAAATGAACCTTTAAGGAAAAGTGTGAAACCAAACATGACCACCATGCTGAAATCATATAGGATTAGTGTATTTTCAAACATGGATACATAAAAATGGTTCTCATAACATATATACATCATATCCCACTTTTTTATTCATAACTATAACCCTTATTATAAATATTATAAATAAAACCTTTCATCCCAACACAAGGAAAGTAAACACAAGAAATAGTGAGCTTAGATGCTCAGTAAGGATAAACAAGGGAGATATCAAGGATTATTTAATAATAACATGAACATAAGATTATTAGAATACTAGAAGTACACTTGAAAATCATACCCATAATATAATAGATCATAATAATTATTTGTTTCATGAAACATGGAATTTCATAAGACATGAATGATAATGAAATCAATGAACATGATTCATGAGAGAGAAAAATTGATAAAAAAATGTTTTCTCCATACATATAAATAATGAAAATCATTTACATAGTTAGATACCACTTGAAATATTATCATATTGTATTGTGTTCACTTCCCATTCCATTATATCTTTAGTCAAGTCTCACACCAATGAATTTCATAGTGGATAGAGTCCCTTATTGAACTCTATTCACTCTCCATTATAGTCCTCAATATCTCATGTTATATCCATCTTTACACATAGAATTGGAGGTCTATATAAGTACATTTCCACTAATCAGATAATTAAAATCATATATATTTGTTCCATAAGAGCATGAAACATTCATTGTAGCATAAAAATGGAAAGGAAACTTGTTTTAAAAAAATTCAACATTTCATTATAGTATAGCAGTTGGAAGAGAAATGAGTTTCATAAAATCATCAATAAATAATCATCATCATAACCCATAAAATGAATACAATAGTATTCCATAATTGTACTATATTAAAATTTTATTATAAGTAACATCAAATGATTTTATAAATGAATATAAAATTCTTCAAATGATTACTGGAACATTTCTTGATGGAAATAGCCTTTTCATTTTGAAATCTATAATTTAAAATAAAAATATTTCCCAAATATTAGGGAAATTATTTTCATTGAATGGAACCTAGAATAATTGTAAATTGAGCATCAAAACATTTCCAATTCATGATAGTAGTATATTCCCTTCATTTCATGTACATAATATAATGATAAATTTCACATTTTTTATAGAAATTCAAAAGTACATCATTCAGAAAATGAAAGGTTGATTCATTTTTAAAAATATGGTAAAAATAAAATAATGGGTAGAATTTACATTAAAAATTCATATAATAATATTAAAAACATTTTTGAAAAAAAATTTATACAGCAATGATATCTAAGAAATATGATTTTCAAACTAAGAGAGAAATAGTGTTGGTTTTCCATAAGAAAATTATTTTAATCTCATGATTCATTAAAGAGGGTAAAATGAAATGAAAACATGTAATATATATAAATAAACATAGGATAGAATATAAATAAATATTTTTATAGATTGGTCATAAAATTTTATCATTGTAAATGAAATCATAAATAATTATGATAAATAATGAGATTGTAACATAAATTCCTTACAAAATTACTAACATTCGAATCAAAACCTCATGTAATAGATAACATTATATTGATATGTAAATACTAATAATTTTTCGTATAATAATTATAAATGGAATTTATTGGTATAATATAAACCACACAAAATAAACCAATAGTGAATACGGCATGTGTCTCATAGAAAAAAGTGATATGAAAACCCCTTGCATCATGTTCGGCTTACATCAAAAGATATCTAACCTAATATAAAATAAATTTAAGTTATTATAAATCTATATTATAATAATTTACATACTTATAATATAATATAGTATTCAATTATAAAATTTCAATACCCTTTTATTAATAATTCCATATTTGAATCAACGTTTTTGATTGTTAACAATTTGTTTTTTATAAGAGTTTCAGTTCCGATGTTTTGATCCTTGTACATTAATCATGATCTCATAATATTTGGAATATTAATAATTATATAAATATTTTATATATTCATTATATATATGTGTGTGTGTATATTAATCTATAAAATTTATATAATAAAAAATTAATTTCACCATTCATGCGTACGATGGGATATATGTACGCATGAGTTCTATTATCACTTTTCAAAGGATGGAAAGAAATAATTGTAAATAATAATTAAAAATTTGAGAATCATTATTATATTATATATATATAATATGTATTAATTAAAATTTTCCCTATTACCATCCATGTAAATATAAAATGGAAAATGAATCGCATCGTTTTGTGGTGTTGGGGGTCTACACGTACACATGAGCATCTTTATTATATTCCATTGAATTGGAAGATATGAAAGAAAATATGATATTATAATTAGAGAAGATTAATTATAACAAAAAAATCATGTAAAAATATTAAACCCATAACAATAACCATCCATGAAATATGGTGATAAAAAATTAATTGTATCGCTACGTGGAGGCAGTAGTCCACACGTATGCACGAGCTATACATTCACATCCCAGTTGGTGGAAAATGGGATGAATAATGGTTGTTAAATTATAATAATAAAATTTATATGTATATAGGATATATAAGTTATTATATTATTATGAATATAAAATATTTAAAAGAGATATAATAATAAACAATTTGAAAGAGGTCGGGATGGATGATTACATATCTTTAGTTTATCCTCCTTTAGATCCATTATTATAGACACATGGAATAAAATTTATAGAATACTAGAACCACTAAATAAGTTATAGGGGATTTTAAAAGATAATTTCAGAGGACTTGGTCAATATAGGTGGCTCAATATTGTGTAATGAAGAGAAAGGAGGTATAACAGCCCAGGATTAGGGATCCTAAATCTTATACTGAAGTCATGAACTTTACATTCCTGGAGATAATGATGATATTTTTGACACAAATTTTTCTATCCAAACCATACCACATCAAAATTAAAACTAGTATCACTTAAATTATTGAGTAAATTTTAGGTCTATATTTTTATACAATTATGAAAAAATCATACATAAACAATTCACATGAACTTAAATGTGCATTTCTCCCACTTAACCCATCTTTTATTATTTTACATTAGAAAATCAACATCACCCATGTGAAATCATATATATATAGAAATAATTCAACCAAAATATTTATAACTTAGGGAAAAGGAAACATGATAAGGGTAGGATCAAATGGTTAGTAAGGGTAAAGATAAGCATTCACAATTGAATATCATTAATGAGCTTAAAATTTCATAATGGTATGATCACATAATAAAAGTGAATGAGTGAATAATAAAGGAACTCATACCCATAAATGGATGGATCATTAAATTTGAAATAATGGAAAAGGAAAGAGTTATTAAAATTAATAATAATGGGCCATGTGAAATCAATTTTTATCATGAGAAGCATTATAAACCCGTAACAATCATAAAGAAAATAGTTCGTTAACTTGGGTCATCATTTCTAATTCACTCTTACAATCAATCTTACAAATGGAATAGCCATATTGTAAAAATACATTCCCAATGCATTGAAGGTGCATCATAGACCCAAACATTATTGGTTTATCATGGAATAACCTGAAAGTATTTTATAATGTAACCACCTGTATAATTTCTAGCTTCTATTATATAATCATGACACATAAAACCTTGTATTTCATTGTAAACAAATAGTGACAAACATTATCCCATTTATAACATAATTAACCCATGGAAAAGAAATGGGTTTTATAATAATTTCTTTGAAACATGGTTAAATCGTAGAGAAGAAATGGGTTCCTTAAAAATATCATTGAAACATGATTATCTTATGGATTGAAAATCAGTCCCATAACAATCAATTTGAAATATCCTATTCATTTTGAAAATCAAATTTTAAAACATAAAAGATTTTAAAAAACCATTTCTTTGAAAACAACATTAAAAACATATAAATGAAGTTATAAAAATATTTTAAAGAAATTTTTAAAGCATAAAACTTTTTTTTAAATCCATTACCTTTAAATAGATCATAAAATATAATTTAAAATCATTTTTAAAATATTTTTATAAAACACTATATTGAATGAACATAGATTGTCGACCAAAGAGAGAAATGAATCTAGATATTATTAAAAACATTATCTCTATTATTAAATGTTCTAAAAATTTTAAAATAGAAGTATTACATGAAAATATCACGAGTAACCATAAAAGGGTATATTTCATTATAATTATAATATTTCAATATTAGAGACTTAAATTTAAACAATCCTGGTAAATGATGAGATTATAACAAGACTCTTACCACTTTGAAAACATTGAATCATTACCCATCAGAAAATATTAGATTTAAAAAAACATTAAATACCATGAGTATAATTAAATTCATGTTATTACATTAAAAATGGGATGTATATAGAAATCACAAAATAAGATTGGTATATAATATCACATAAGTCTCAAAGAAGGAATATTGTGACAAAAATAACATTATCGCTTGCTAATATTGAAAATGTAAATCCCAAAAAAGAGATAAAATTAAATGGATATTTAAATAACCCTAAATTTATATATAATAATCATAAAATACATTCATGGTAAGTATATACACCACACAATAAAAATAAGTGTTGGATATGGCATGTATCTCAAGGAAATAAAAGTGAGACAAGAAAACCCCTTTACCTTGAGTCTGATTCATCATGCATGTTTTTTATCTTCCTAGATAATAAACTTATGATAATTATTTAATTTATTGAGATAATTTTACAATTTTATTTTTAATTTATTTCACTTTAAAACTAGTTATATATAATTACATTGTCAACTAAGTTTAATTTGAATGTTTTTACCATATTCAGCTTATGTGTCAAAACTAACATTGGTAGGTCGACTAAGAAAGATGAGGTCATTATTTATAAATATTAAGAATAATAATAATAAAATAATTATCTTATTTATACATAAATTATAATTTTAAAACCAATCATGAAATATGGTTATGAAAAATTAACTAGTGTTTCAGTCATGGAAATAGTAGGTCGTATGTATGCATGAGTAACATTTCTACATTTCGATTATCATTAGGGAAAAAGTTAAGTAATATTTTATCTTTCCATAAAGATAATTATATCATAAATACTATTATAGTTAATTATATATTCTTTTTTATATAATTATTATGATGTAAAATGAATCACATCGCTTCAAGGAGGCGGTAGTCTACATGCCCATGAATGACATTATCACTATTTCAGTGTGCGATATGGCCGAATCATTTTTTTTTATTTTAAAAGTCCGGTTTATGGGATTCTGAGCCCAAACATACAAAAACAAAATCAAACAACAGAAACTAAAATTCAGACAACACATCCAACATAGAATTACACATCAAAAAAACCATACTCATATCTACATCCCAAGCTGGATTCATCCTCTCTGGTAGTCGTAGTTGATTCCCATTCTGGTGACCTCCAGTAGCTTTCACTTTAAACCAGAATCCTAAGCTGATCCAGTACAAGATTGTCTGGTGATGTCCTCTTGACCACGCTACCCTTCTTAAAATACATGGTCATCTCACTATCCCTCTTAGAGGCAGATCTAGTCTGCATCGGCCTCGGAAGGTATGAGTAATCTCTTCTTGGTCGTCTCCTTGGAGTATTAGACAAAGGGCCTTCAGCAGTTTCCAGTTTATGATTCCCACTTTGTACAACATCGTTGAAAGAACGACCAACTGGGCCACTCAAATTTTCTTTTCCTCCCCCTGAAAATTCCCTTCCTTTACCAGCTTGCTCCCCCAAACCCAAAATAGGACTCCTAGTTTCTGAAGTTTTATACTCCATCAAAGGCAGTTGTTCACCTTCTACAACCACATTTTCCACATTCACCGCATGCGCCTCCTTCACACCTCCACCAGCCTGAAGATCCAGTCTCCTATCTGTTTCCACCAAAGATGGGCTCCTGACCACTGAGAGGTAGTTCTCCACTATCGAACCAGCAAGCTCCCACCCCCTGTTGGAAACCTGTTGAACCTCCACAGCCTCCTCTCCTACCATACTAGGTTTATATTCCAAATATTAAACCGGTTGTCTCTCTAGATCCTCCTCACCATCATCCCCTATCAGTGTGTGATATGATAAGAAGAAAAAATATATTTCCAAAAATATAATTATTTCATGAATATAATAATTATTTAATTTATATAATATACATTCATTATAGTAACCCTTATTACCATTTATGTAACATGTTACTAAAAAATGTATCACATCACTTTGCAAGGAGGTAGCCTTCCATACACACAAGCAATATTATCGTATTCATTAGGGAATGGAATATAAAAAGGGTGTATATGATATAATTAAAATAGAGGAATGAATATATTATAAATATAATAGATATAATGTATAAACTATATTTCCACAATTATGACCAACCATGAGAGGTGGTATTGGAAAAATGAACGACCTCATTTTGTGAGGCAACAGTCCACCCTACACAAGAATAATGAATTCATAATCCATTTGATAGAAGTGTGATTGGGTTTAGGAAATAACCTTTACATAAAAAATCTAAGTATATTTAGGATACATTGGTTATTATATAATCATGGTATACAAAAATTTGAAGTGTTTGGAGAAAGAAATAATACAAAAATGCTTAGTAATGAATGTAATGTCTTTATCCGGTAACTCATTTTGGTTTGAACCAAAGTCCATCCATGGTATGAATTAATCCAAAATTTAGGATTCTAGGATGAGATAAGGTATGTTTATGAGTTATATGTTAAGATTTTGGATGATCAAAAATTCTTGAGAGATGTGAGGAAGGGGGAGATTGAGTGCCTTTGGTTGCTAAGGAGGAGTGGAATCTTGTAAATACTAGAAAGTGTTTACTATTTTAAGGAATTACTTACCTCATGTGCCTCCAAAATTAAATAATAATAGTGGGGATGGAATATTTAGTCAATAAACACCTCAAACATAAGTGCATGCAATGTGAAAAAACACTAGTTTAACCTTAACAGTGCCAACAATGGTATTACTATTTAGGGGTCAATATGTTCATTATAAAATATAAATTGGTCCATTAATGAAACATATTTAATATATATTATTATTCAAAAATAACATTACAGAATATATGATATTTAGTAATTTTAATTCATTTAATAAAATATCATTTATTATAAAATTACACTATGTTAATTTTGACATTATTTATATTATTTGAAATTTTAAAAAATATAAATAAAAAATTAATTAAAATATACTAAATTAAAAAAATCATGATATATTCATATTAAAAAATAATGGAACATAAAAAAATCATTCTATTTATCTCACATTTAATATTTTTAGTACAATTTATTTTTTAATTATTAATTAAATAACCCATGCATTGAAATTTGTTATGAATTTAATTTAATTATACCATAAATAAAAAATAAATATAAATTATGATGATGATAGAAAATCGTTTATTTTTCAAAATAACATTTATATCTATTAATATGTTGTTTAACTTGTCCCTAAAGATTCAAAGAAAATAAAAGGAAGAAAGGTACATTTTTTGTCTTTTTCATTTCCTCACTTATTATATGGGTCACTATCATGGAATAATGTCCCAGAACTCATAAATTTTGATAACAAGGTCATATGGTGGATTTATTTCCATAAAATGGGTTTTGGATAAGTTTTTTTCATTTTTAAACCTTATATTATAAGTTTAACAACTATATAAACTCATTTCCATATTAATCAGTGTAATTAATTTTAATTTTTTCACTATCCTTTTTTGTCAAAAACTATGTTTACCTAATCATACATCATAAATTATGATGGTTAAAATTATGGAATAAATTTCTCCAAGTTAAACTCATATAAATCGTTTCATTTAATTCAAAATTAGTCTCGTAAATGTGTTGAGAAAGCGGGCTTTCAAAGTGAAAATGTTTAGAATTTTGAAAAACTGTTATATCCAAATTTAATATTAAAATAATTTAAATGTAATAAATTTGATTACAAGATGAATAATTTATATAATTTACATTAAAACCAATTTAAAATATAATTTATCATTATTTATTAAGAAGATGAAATATCAATTTTCAATTAAAATTCACTATTTTTCATTATTCATCAAAAAATAAAACATCATAGAAGAATAAAAAAATTCACCCTAAGATAATTTTTAAATTAATATTTAAAAAATTATTTTTATTTTTTAAAATAAAATTTATACAAGTTTGAAAATTTAGTTTTAGAAAAACTTCCCCTTCAAAAGACGGCAATACTGTCATTAGAACAATACAAGTTTTTATGTGTAAATTTAGATTTGTACTTATTTTATACATATAAATATTATTAGATAAATTTTAAAAAATATTGAATTTATAAAAATTAAATTTATTTAATTTCATTCAAAGATAGTGTTTAATTTAATTTATTAATATAAAACACTTTTTTGGGCATAAAAATAGTTTTTCAAAAAAAACATCCTTTATATTCAATTTATTTTTATCATAATTTATAATTAATAGGTCACAGATCAATTCATTATATATATACAATTATAATAAATATTTTCATAATTTAGTTAATATTATTCATTCCATACATTCTAATGGAAATGTGATAACAATCGCATTAAATAATAATAGTATATTGTTTTTCTGTAAAACTGGGTCTTGCATATAACACACATTATCGAAGAAACTCAATGTTATGTTCAATGAATGATAACATGGTTTTTCGTATAACATAATCTAAATTATAAATTTCATGTAAAATAATCTATAAATATTAAAATTAATTATAAAGTATATATTCCTTAAAATATCAGGATGTTATATCCTACACCCTAAAATGAATTCCACCCTTGGAATTTGTCTTGGTTCTCAAGGGATTTAAATTTTTAGAATTCCTTTATTGATTCCCACATTATTAAAATTAAATAAAAAATATCCCATAAAAATGTAATGTGGTAAAAATAAATTTTACCTAAGGTTATTCTTAACTATATTTACACATTTGAGAACATAGGTGGTAACTGAGGTAAAGCATAAATAATTATGGAGAGTGATTGAGGTCATCGATAAAAAGAAAATGAAAGATGAATTTATAAACCATATTATGGATGTGTGTGTGGGTTTAGGTAATATAATTAACATAAAAACCCTCATTATATTTAGGATAAAAAGGATTTCACATAATCTTGGAATAAGAAGAATTGAAGGAGTGGAGAAAGAAATAAAACTAAAAGAATTATTGATGAATGTTACATCTTCTTTGGGTAACTCATTTTGGTTTGAAACAAGGGACATACATGGTATTCTCTCTGTCCAATGTGAGGATTCTAATATTATGGGAGGGATGTTGAGAAGTGATTTTGGAATAGTATGGATGATAAAAAATGATTTATAGGTGTGAATATGCAGGGAAAGTGAGATTGTTTTTATATTTGAGGAGGAATGACATTCTTGAAAATACTCAAAAATTATTTTGTATTAAGAGGTATATCTTGACTCACATGGATCATAATTTGAATAATAATTTTGGGGATATATTATTTGGTTGATACACACCTCAATCACACAAAATAAATACATTTCTTAAACATTTTTTCTTTAACTCTTATGTTTCTTTAATTGTTTTATACGGGTTTTCATTATGGTTTCTAGTTTTATAACCTATTTAATTCATCCATTAAGTCTAGATTAAAGTGAGAATTATTAAATAATTTGGAACTAATTATTATAAATATTAAATAAAAATTAAAAATTAAAAATCCAATGTGTGATGGAAATTAAATTTTATAGAAGAGCATGTAAAGAGAAAAATAATTCTTAAACCCAAACAATGAAAACAATGTTTTTACTTTTTAGGGTCAAATATGTTCATTATATATGATAAATTAGACCATTAATTGACTATATTTTATAATTAATAAAATTTAAAGTCACTTTATAGATGATAGTATTTTCAGTAATTTTAAATATTTTAATGAAATATCGTTTCATATAAAATAATATTAATGTGAATTTTGACATTTTTTATTCAATTTGAATTAAAAAAATATCAAAACAATAATGGAATTAAAATATATTAGGTTCACAGCTGCTTATAATGATATATTAATATACAAAAATAATAGGACATAAAAAATCATTATATTTACTACACTTTTAATATTTCTAGTATCATTCAATTTATTTAATTAATAACTAAATAATCCATTCATTGAAATTTCCTACGAATTAAATGTAATTATATCATCTCTAAAAATTAATGATAAATTATTAAGTTGTAAAAAAATAATTTATATTTAAAAATAACATTTTTAACTAAACCTATATAGTTTTTCACAACCCCAAATCATTATAGAAAATAAAAGAAAGAAATGTACATTTTTCTATTTATTTCCTTAACTTATTATATTTATAATTTTCAAGTAATAGTATCCAAAGAACTTATATTATTCCATGATAAGGTCATAAGAGAAAAACAACTTCTATAAAATGGGTTTTGGACAAATTTTGGGTCATTTTACACATTATTTTCTAATTTTAATTGCTAAGTAAACTAGGTTTTACCTTAATCACTGTAATTAATTTTAATTTTTTTCACTATTATTTTTTGTCAAAAAATATTTAACATTTTTTGAAATTATTAATTATTATGATTTCAAATATGGAATATATTTTTACAAATTATACTCACAAATATGGTATAATTTAATTTATAATTAGTTATTCATAAGTGATGAGAAAGTTGTTTTTTGAAGTGAAACTGTTCAAAAGTTTGAAATGTTTTTATATCCAAATTTAACATGAAAATAATTCCAATGACCTAAATATGAATTATATATATATATTTTATATAATTTTAGTTATAAATTAATTTAAAATGTAATTTATCATTAAAAATTATTTAGATGAAAAGTTTTTTGAATTAAAATTCAATATTTTTTCCTATTTATCAAAAAAAATGAAACTTATCAGAAAAATACAAAAAAAATCACCCATAAGAAAATTTTGGCATTCCAATTTAAAAAATGAAGTTTATTTTCTCAAATATAATTTATTAAAGTATTAATATTTTTTTTAAATAAGTTTCCCTTTATATGGTGGAAAATTATCCTTCAGAAAAATATAGATTTTTATGCGTAAAATTAGATTTGTTCTTATATTATACATATAAAACTTATTAGATGAATTTTAAAAAAATATTATTAAATATATAACATATAAATTTCATTATAATCATTAACTAATAGTGATTAATTTAATTTATTAATAAAAATAACCTTTATGGGAATAAAAATAATTCTTCATAAATAAAATCTTGTATATTAAATTTCATTTTATTTTCATTTATAATTAGTTGGCCACTAAAGAATTCAATATATATATATATATATTCATTTGTAAATATTATTTTCATAATTCAATTAATCTTATTAATTACCTCAATTTTAATGGGTAGGTGATTTCTTTTATATAAAATATTTATAGTATGTTATTGTTCTATTAAACTTGGTCTTCTGTGTTACACACATTATCGAATAATCTCAATATTGCGTGAAATGAAAGATAAAATTGGTGTTTTATATAAGAAAATATAAAAGTTGAATTGTGTTTTATTCAAGCTATCAAAGAATTTAAATTAATTTGAAAGAATATATTTCTTAAACTATCAATTTGTTATGGGAGGGGTGACCTTTTTAAGTGGGGTAGAGGACACATTTTTAATTTTATAAAATATTAAAATATATAATTGTCATACTCTAGAAAAAAATTTAGAAATGTAATAATAATAGATGTTGGTATAGTATGAGTTATATATATATATATATTTAATTAGAATTTTATTTATAAATTTTTTATTTGGAAATTTTCCCTTATCCACTGGTAAAACCCACCAGTAAACTCGTTTTCACTTTAATTGTGGTAATTTTTTTACAGTTTATACTATTCAACATGAGAAAAAATAATTTGATATTATTTACAAGTATAATTTATGATGATTAAAATATGGAATCTATTTTATTATTTTTAAATCATATAATTGGTTGAATTTAATTTAAAAATAAACATAGAAAATGTGATGATAAGTATATTTTCAAAAAAGATGTTTTTCAAAGAATAAAAAGTCATTATACCAAAGTATAATATAAAATTAATTCCATTTATTTGAATTAAATTATTCATAATATAAATGAAATATAATTACTTTTTAAATCATGTTAAGAAAATTAATATTTTTAAATTCATTATATGAAAGGAAAGTGTTTAATAAAAGTAAGTATTTCTCAAGATTCATCAAAAAATTGATATTTTAAAAAAAAATCATAACATCCCCGTAATATAATTATGAAATGGTGATTTAAAAATTGAGTTTCATTTTGTTAAATAAATTTTAAAAAATATATATATATATATATTATTTTATATAAAAAATAAATAAATTCTATTTGGTATAAACATTTACTTTTAAAGCATATAAAGACATTACTAGAAATTGATTTATTATTTGTCAATATATTTCCATTAAATAAAAAATTGAAGCATATTTTTGAAATATGTTGTAATTCCTTTTCAATTTTTAAATTTAATTAATCGTTTATAATAGTATAATATATTACGGTTCATTATGACTCAGGTATGTGGGTACACTATGTAATAGAAGAAATTAAATTTCCATGATTAGAAATATATGATAAAATATTGGCATACTACATAAAATCTCCCCACCATGAAAATTTCTTCCTACTAAAAGTCTTTGTCAATATGGGAGTATCTAGAAAAAGTCATAACCCACCCCCTATGGAATGATGAGAGTTGGAAAAAAAACATGAGATGATTTTATAAAGAAAACATCCAAAAACTATTGATTTCATTATACTGTATCATATTGTACACAAAATAATGTGATATATCCAAATAAAACACAACCACAATAAAAAGAACAAGATCCAAAGTAAATAATGTTTGAACATATATCTCTCTAGTATTTACTAATATCCAAAATATGTGTGAAAAAGGATAACATACATCAGTTGAAAATATTTACCACATCAACACATTTCTAAGAAATTATCAAAATTCTCACAAAGAAATCAAGCATGATCAATCACCAAATAAGTCACACTAACACCCATGGTGAACATGTTTCCATGTAAGATAAATATCTAGGGACTAAATACTAAAAAGGGAATGTTATCATACTGATTGAGAAACATCACTTCTCTAAAGGATAACTCACAATCGTTTCATATCATGAAATGGAGTGTGATTTCAACCTAGGTCACTATGCTCTCTAGGTAAATTATGATCTCAATCCTAGAATACTATCCCAGGGAGAACCCCATAAATCTAACACTACCATTATCTCAAAATACCAAAGGAAAAAAATAAATCTTAATTTCCCAAGAACCAACTAAGAGTTCACTCATGATCATATCAAGAAGAAGTTATCCTTGAAATGGTCACAACACATGGAGACACTAGTTTTTCAAAAGGAACAAAACTGAAATAACAATGTTACTACTAAAGCCTAAAACCCCAATGTCAACCATAAAATAAAATCAATCAAAATGGGGATCAGTAATTCATTACCATCCTCTAGATAATGACACAAACACCAGAACACATAAAAAATTCCTTCAATGAAAAAAACCACTAAAGGGTACCACATGAAAATCCCAAGAAACATCCACAATTCTTTTTTATTAAGAAATTTTCCAAAATAATACAAAATAAGGAATGTGTAATCCTTTTTAAATGACCAATATTAGATAGGGGAATACCATTAACACAACAATCCATAATTCCAAAACAAGGATCCAAATTCCATAAATCCACATGGAATTTAAGTAGAGCCATGAACAGAAGAGTTGAAATAAAAAAATAGAAGATAACATAGTAGAAGAACTCCTAAGAACAACACTCTAAATTCAATAAAGAAACATTATGGGTGTCACATAGCAACCAACACAATATATTAACCCAATTTCCCACACTCCATAAAAAACCACTCCCATAATCAAGGATACAAATCAAAGTTTCCATTACAAATTTCTAAAATAATTTCTATTTTAAAACATAAAAAATCAAACCAATTTTATAATATTTTTAAGAAACCCAAATGTTTCCCAAAAACCCACTGATCAATTATTTCTAACTATTAATAAGACTAGATGGTCCCAAAATAATTTGAACCATGGTCCAAACCCATTTTTTCTGAATGAATCAAACAATTTACATAAAAAATAATCTAAAAAAAATTTATAAAACAATATTAAATGTATTTTAGGATTGAAAATACTTAAATTATTCCTCAGGGTATTCAAATAAACCATAATATTTTTTAGGTATGTTAATCCTTCTTAATTTTTAGGAAACTAAGAAATTTAATTATTAAATCAATTACCTCTTTAAAAACCTCTTCATTAACTAATTATTATAAAATATAATTTAAGATATAAAAACATGAAAAAATTTCACTCATTCAGCCTAAATATTTTTTGTAAAATTTTTCCCTATCTTCTCTTTAAAAAAAACTTTTCATGATTTTTAATAAAAAAACATCCTTTTAGCACAACTACAAAATGGTTTCCCTAAAGAAAGTCTCATATAATTCCTCTCTTCAAATCTAAAAACTATTTTATATTATATATAAAAAATCATTCAAAGACACATGAATAGTCACGAAAACATCATTATCAAATCATGACACATTAAATCGCATGAATTGACACAAAAATTAATGGAAAAACTCCTATTTAAAAATACACCAATGAAAAAATCCATTGGAATCAATATTGTGAGCTAGGGAGGGAAAAAATAAATCCATAGGGAAAACAAAACTCTAAATGGTTTGGCCACATAGGATGGTATTCCATGTTCTAACCATGTATTATACACTATCATAGTTATAGGGTCATTTCACATGGGTACTATATGGATTATAGAACAAAAAATGATAACCATAACACCATAGTTCATTCAACACATTAATCTCTAAATCCCATGATGAAAAACATAATTTATTTTATACACAATAGGGATCAACACATCATCTATCTATATCAATATCTATAAATTATATCCAAATATGAACTAAAAATCAATGCCTAATCCTGATATACATAAGGAAAATTGAGGTTTAATTTAATAATGAGATTAACAAGAACATTCCCACACACTCCAATTGAGTCCCTATGATGATCCTAGTCTCCAAACATCCAAGACACACATAAAATAACAAAATGATATGATTTGAAATTATTTCTCATAAATAAACCCATGTCATCCATTTTATGGATACCCGAACTGGACCAAGACGCACCTTAGGTGTATTCCCAATCACTCTAGATATGAAACCAATATGATGGCCTCAGAACATAATCATTTGTAATTATTTTACACTTGACCAAATGAAAAAATCAATAAGAAAACATCCAAGTTGGAGTAATAATAATAAACGAATGGGGTAAAATAGAGACCAAATACTAATAAATAAGGTAATATCATATACCCGAGAACAAGATACATAAATGAATAAACATTAAAATAGAATAATCATAGAATATATAATATATATGATAATGAAAAAAGTAAAAATAGGAAAACATAATAAAAGTTTTACGAGTATTTTCCAAGTGACCCATGGTAAAACATAAAATATCATTCAAAACATCTAGAAGAACTTTTATCCCAACCTAAAGAAAACCCAATATGAGGCACTTTAAATGAAACCATAAGAGATGTGTTTTCTCTATTTTTATATATAGGGTCTTAGAGAAGCTGATATGAGTAGCTAAATATCAAATAGTTTCTGAAATTAGTACTAGGGAAATAAATTTTAGGGTAGTTATAAATTAAAATTGAATATATTTTTAATTAAATAGGTATAAAAAAGAAAAATCATAGACATAAATTTCACAAAATACATTTATTTATATTAAATAAAAATTGTCACTTAAAACTACATTTTATTAGGCCTCAACCCTCTTTTATAAAAAATTCCCCATTCTTCTAAGATAATTATGTTTATAGTAAAAAAACTTTCGAAACACCTTTAAAACATAAGAACATTACCATTACCTAGAAACCATAAATAATTTGAGAACCCATTTTCCTATTTAGAAACATTTCTCACATACACACTTCAAAAAAATAGATCATAGATTCTAAAAACAAAATTCCAAAATCATTTTCATTAATATATTTGAATGTTAAAAAATCACCACTCAAACAACGGTAAACAACATGAAACATAAAAGAAAACAAGCATGTAAAAGAATCTACATGAAAATAAACATACCAAAACCAATCAACATAAAAGGATATAAATAATGGATAAAAACTAAAATCCCATACATAATCTTATTGAGGTTATCAATGTTTCATAAGAATAATCCTATGTGTCATGAGAGTTACTCTAAACATGTGGTGATGAACCTAAAAAAACATTAATGAGCCTTTTTTATCGAGTAGATCTTTTGTACTATCCAAAAAAAATACCATTAAAAACATAATTCATTAGATCAATGAATGACATGATCTCACAAGGTATATTTCACATTAATGTTAAAACATCTTATTATTTTTAGTAAATACTCCCTAGTCGACGCACATTCCTTAAAAGGGTATATAATTATCTTTACTTTTAATTATCACCCTAATACCCCCATGAACTGTATCAAATGGATGTGAGAAATCACATGTATCAACATACCATGGAAATAAACACACCTCACCTATAGACCCTAATAATTAATAGCCCCATCATAGGTGATTCATAATAAAATAAAGATACAACATTCCCCATGAGCTACAATTCATATGAATCAATAATCATTCACCCTTGAGGAGTCCTAAGATAAGAATGGGGCTCATGAGTGTCTCAAAATCTCACATACACAATTTTTAAAACACCCAAAGTTCCAAATGAGCCTTTATGAAAATGATTGGAATAAAAAATCATGTAAAAATGGTTTGGATAACCACTCCAAACCATTATATAAAACCAGTATATTAAAATCCCTTTAAAATAACCCTATAAAATAACTCACTCAAAATAATTTGGGATAACAATTTCATGAATTAACTTATATTCCAGTTTTTGTCCCCATAAATATTAAAATATGTATCCCAAAATTATATCATGACACCAATAGGGTAAAATCCATTCAAAATAAAACAATCTATTTAAAATTCTTCCCATAATAATTTCAAATCATTAAATGCCACATTAATTATCTAGAAAATGCTAATAACATTAAAAACCACACTTCCCCCATAATTTTATAACCCTACCAGGGTCAATTCCCATTTTATATTTCTTTTTTAACATGAAACTAAATTTTAGAAATTATCACAACTTAAAATTTCATGCTCCACCTAAAATAAAATGTTTGAATCATTTTACCAATAATATATCCACATTGAACCAATTTTAAATCTATCTTATCAATCACTCATGGATTAAATTTATAATATAATCTATTTTAAAAATCAAAAACTCGATTTCATATCAATTTATGAATATCAAAAAAAACACATACCTCTTTTCAATAAAAACCATAACATAATTCATCACCTATAATGGCATGCACTCCAAAAAGACACTAGGGAACCTCCACAATTCCTAAAAAAAATCACCATGATTAACCCATCCCTAAAATCCCAATCTAAACCCTGGAATCCCTAGGGTTAACATTAGAGTGATAAATCAAAGGAAATGTTATAGGGGATGTATGAAGGAGGAAACCAAGGGAAAAGTTGATTGATTTTCTTGGAAACTCGAAGGAATAAATCTTGGAATGAATTAAAATTGAAGGAGTGGTAGGAGGTATCCTCCCACATGTTCACCTTGTATCATATAATTTATAGTGGAAATAAAAGAATCCCATTTTTCTATTAAGATCAAAGAGGGGAAACTATAATTTCAATTTTAATTAAATTTAGGAAACTAGAATGGTTTGGTTTCAAGGAAAAGTTAATTGTTTGTCAACTATGTAGTTAATAAATCCTATGGAAAAATCATCAGCATAATTTTTTTCTAAGGAATCACATGGAATATCACTCATGTGATAGTGTAGTTTAATGGAACTTCCCAAACACATATCCATATCCTATTCTTGTCACATGGTTGGCCTAACCATGTGCAAATAGTCCACCAAGAAACTCAATGAAAGGAATAATCACACTGTTACTACTATGATTCACCACAACCATTAAATACCCACATATGTAAAGTGTTTTACATTCAAAAATGGATAAATACTTCTCCACATAAGGGTAACTTAATAGTTACCCATAAACTATTCACCTCAAAATCTATATAAAAGGAAAAAATAGAGGAAAAATAATACTCAAACACATAACATTCAAAAAACATAAAAATAACCCAAAATTAAATGAGTTAAATAATTGGAATCCATGATATAGTTTCATGGGTTGTTATGAGGAAATATATATAATAATAATGCTTATTTTATTTACATGTTTTTCACTCGCCTCACATATAAAAGGGAAACTATTCTTTTCTTATATCAACACTTCATGAGCCACTTATCCTGATTAATACCTACCAAATTAATATTCAAAATTAATTTTTCTAAATCTATAATTTCTAGTCTCTCTAAATTACCACTTCAATAAGCCTTCATATGTAAAACAAATGGAATTACCAAAAGAAGATGTTTATGTTCTTATTGATAATTGTAAGAACCCGGTTCTTATTCTTGAGGTACGAGTTTCTTCTTTTCATTTTTCCTGTGGTGTTTTTGAGAAAATAAGGAAAATGGGAAAAATACCAAATTTTGTGGGTACACACCGTGTACTTTTCCACACGTTGTGTACTTTATCCATGTGGGATGAGTACACAGGGCATGTAGCCCTGTCGGCGATGAAAGGTGTAAAACCCGACTACATGCCATGTAGTTAGTATTTACACGTCGTGTAGTCAGTCGGTAGGTGAATAATAAGGCGGTGAAGACAGACACCAGCTGAGCGATAGTACACACCGTGTAGTCAGATATTACACATTGTGTACACATGTTGGTAAGTGAACAATGTCGCACTGGCGAGTAGCCACCAAAGGAATAGTTAAATGATGGAAAGTACACGCCGTGTACTTGAGAGTACATATCGTGTATTTTGTCTTTTTTTTTTGCTTAAAATGGGCATTAGCCTCCTCTGTTCACAGAGGAATCTTAGAATTCAAGAGGATCTTGGGAGGACGGCCGAAGCTTTAGAGATCTCCCGCTCGCACACCGGGAATCCATTTTTGCCTCTGTCGATCTCGTTGGGACCGCACAGGTAAGCCCTCCCTTCTTTTTGGGTAGTTCTTTCTAATTATTTCCTAAGGGAGAGTTATTTACATTTGAACAAGGATTCTCTTATCCCATATCTACATCATTCTTAGAGGATCCGGGAGGCATCGTTCACTTATACCGATCAGGGGCGATCGAGGTAGGTGGTCTGGTGTTTAAATTTCAACTGTTGTGCGTTTTTTGTACTGTTGTAATGCGTGCCCTTAAATGGGTTGTTGTATGGATGAGGCCTTGAAGAGTTATATACCTATAATTGTATATTTATTTGAATTTAATTATAACCTGATGTTTGGGATTTTTTCTTGGATCTAGGACCACCCTGAGGATGCGTTCCTCTGTTTAGCTGTTTGGCCAGGTTACCTGAGGGTATACCGTAAAATTTAGCAAGCTTTAAATTTACTTGAGAGTAATTTTATATAATTACTTGCTTATATGTTGGGGTTATCCTGGTTACTTGAGCCTGAGGGCGTGGTCTATTTATCCTGAGGGCATTACCTCGTATGCCTGAGGGCAATATTCGTTATGCCTGAGGTAAATCACCTGAGGGTGTGATTTTTTTTAGCCTGAGGGCGTGATTCTGTTTATCCTGAGGGCTTGATTTTTTTTAGCTTGAGGGCATGATTCTGATTAGCCTGAGGGTGTGGTTCTTCTAGCCTGAGGGCAAGATTCTATTTACCTGAGGGTAAGTGTTTTTATGTCTGAGGACACTGGCTTTTTACATAGAATATTTACTATGTTGATATCTTAAATTGAATGATTAAATGAATATTAAAATGGAAATATAACTGGTAGTTAGTTACTTTTGAGTACTTCTTAGTTTATTTCATTTTCTATTGCACCTTGTTGTTTCACATTTTCGCTCACAGTTGGGCACGGACCTTCAGTGGTTGCCTACTAGGATTTATTTCTCACACCCTATTTAAGTCATGTCTTTATCCCAAAAAGACTATATTGTTGTAGGTGTTGACAGGGGAAAGAGTCCATATAAAGGTACATGATTGTTGCAGAGGAGTAGGAGAGCATGGGACCGAGCTTAGGCTTGCGATGTTGTTGAGCTCTTGTTGCACTATTTTGTTTTGTTTTACTGTACCTTGTACTTGAGCTGTATTGTATTGTATTGTATTGTATTTTATTGTAGTGTATCCTGTTCTGGATATTTTCATAGAATAGTGACATGTTGCATCTTGATATATATATATATATATATATATATATATGACTGTTGGTTCTCTTTACTTTAGTTGTCCATTTTAGTTGTATATTGTTCACTGTTTCCACTGTTGTATATTATTTATCCTTTCTGCTGCACTACACTTTGACAAATGAGGGCATATTTTCCCCACTATCAGACCTGGGCCTTCACTGCTAGTCGACAGCCTCTAGCATTTGGGGAAATGCGCTTGAGGTCATGTGACCGACCGGGTTCGGGGCACCCGTTGGGTGGCACCCTGATCTGGGACATTACAAAGTGGTATCAAAGGAGTTTCTTTTTCTTTGACTTACTGTTTGGATCCTTAGTTTGGGATAGGACGTACATGGATGTTGGTAATAAGTTTTTCCTGAGAGTATCTAACCCATGTATAGGGAAAATCCAGTCTACCTCGCTTATTGCAATTTTTCAAATTTTACAGTTGATTGAATTTTCACTGTTGGGTGACGCACTTACAATTGTGCTCTTTATATGTTATACATGGGTTATATTTAGTTGCAACCCGATGAGATGAGGGTATTCCATCTCATGAATCATTTAGGCACATGCGAGAAATCACATGCCATGCATAGTTCGATGTCATGTAGGTGCATTAGAAATTGCATGTTGTTGTGATAGTTATTGTGCTAGAAAATCATGTTGTTGTGATAACTGCTTTGATAAACACCTGCTATCTGATATGGTATTGTTGTGTGAGTTTGCTGATAGAATGGACACCAAACATTGGTTTTTGGGGATTATGGGCCCTCAATAACCGGAATTTGGTGGATCATTAACATGTTTTCCTTGTTATAACATGTATAAGATGCCAAGCTTTGATTCATGGGGAGTATGGGCTCTCAAGGATTGGAATTTGGAACTTAGGTGTTGGTTCCTGTGTTTTCTGGGTTCTAGAGGAGTTTCTGAGGCATACTGTCTGGAAAACCTAGTATACACGCCATGTAGTTCTATAGACACACGCCGTGTGTTCTTCTGTTCAGGAAGAAATGAAAACTTTTTTTAGTACATGACATGTACCCTAAGTATATGCCATGTAGGATCTTCCCATGTCGTAGGTCATGTGGGTGGGTCCATGGGGTAGGGATGGGTTGGGGGAAACACGTCGTGTACCAGTTGTACACGTTGTGTAGTATTGGCCCTGAGACCACCCGTGTAACCAACAACACGGACGGCGAAACCTTAAGATGTACATGACGTGTCCCCTGAGAACAGGCCGTGTAGTCTGACCCAGGTACCTGGTCGTGTCACTAACAACACGGGTCAGTGTTACCCAACCTAGTACATGCCGTGTTCGGCTGTAACATGCCGTGTAGTGTCTTCTGAGTAGTCGGCCGTGTCACGAACGACACGGGCAGTTGGAAATTAAACCATACACACCGTGTACATGTTATACACACCGTGTAGTCTTGTTCAGAAGAAATTTGTGTGTCTTAGCCATGTGGAAGGACCCAGGAAGGGGAAGAGAAGTCAGGTACACACTGTGTAGTCGTGTTTTACAAATTTTGAATGCTTTCTTCCTCCTGTTCCCTTTTTTGTCCCCTAGTTATCTGTCTTTGATAAACTTAAATCTGAGGCGTTTTTTGACCTTGTAGAGTCATGCCACCGAGACGACCACCAGTTGTTCGCCAATAGAGCGGCGAAGATTATACTCCTGAAATGGTAGGCCATGGGTTACCAGATAATCCTCCAGCAGTTTCAGATGCAGCGCCAGCCATTATTCCAGACACAGGAACTGATGCGCAGTTCCATGAAGGCTTCATGTGGTTCATGCATACCTTCCAGGGAGCACCACCATTTTCCACATCTATGGAAGAGCTGACTCGTATATTCCATCAGCAGCATCTGCCTACATTTTCAGGGGATAGTGGACCACAAGCTGTGGAGTCTTGTCTAGGTTCTATGAAAACTATTTTCGAGCATCTTGAGATGCCTTCAGGGTAGAGGGTCAAGCATGCTACATACATGATGTGGGATTCTGCCAAGAGGTGGTGGGATGTTACCACCCAGACTGAGCATCACTGAGACGGGTTGTGGGAATATTTTTAGGTAGCTTTCTACGACTTCTTCTTCCTAGATACACTGAGGTCAGATCGATCTCGAGAGTCCATGAATCTATAGTAGGGTGCCATGTTAGTGATGGATTATTCTACTCGCTTCACTGAGATTCAGCATTTTGCACCTGTTCTGGTGGGTGATGAGATGTTGAGGGCCAGACGCTTTGAGGATGGTCTTCGATATGACATCTGAGCACTGGTAAATGTTTTCAGCTTCTCTACAGTGAATGATATTGTGAACCAGGTACTGATTACTGAGCGGAACCTGCGAGAAGCTAGTAGTGTGGGATAGGGCGGTTTAGCACCAGTTGTTGGTACTATTTCTACTGGTAATAGGAAAAGACAGATGGACCCCTCTCATGGTGGTAGTACTAGCCAGAAGAATAATTCAGGTGGCCCGGTCATTTTCTACCAGTGCGGTAGAGAGGGGCACAAGCGACCTCAGTGTCCCCGAGACCCAGTGGAGTGTCGAGCTTGTGGTAAGATGGGTCATCTGCAATGCTTTTGCAGGGCGTTTTGACCAGTGGCTAGTGAGAACGGTTCTGTGCAGACCCCATGTGTGGGAGCAGGACCATTAGCTTCTTTCCAGTCGAGAAACTGGAATACGTCAAGGCGTGCAGGCAGAGATGGTAGACGTGGTCATGGTATCCAGACACCAGGATCTCAGAGGCAGCATGGCAGGACAACTCAAGGTATCCAGGCTGTGTCGTAGGGCCGCGACACTAGGCAGGCATATGTAGTGCAAGAGACCCAACAGGAGCAGGATCTCGGACCTTCTACTGTCAGAGGTACTGTTCTAGTAGCTTCTTTTTTATCTTCAGTACTTTTCGATACGGGTTCCACACATAGCTTTATATATGTTCCCTTTGTGGAGAGCCTTGGGCTCTGTGTTTCTTCTTCTTCTGGTATTATGACACTAGACACTCCATTGGGAACTAGAACGGCTGGTGTGCGTCAGTGCAAGGAGTGCCCCTAGAGGTTAGTGGGTATCAATTTCTATGGGACCTCTATGTCTTGGAGATGGAAAGTTATGATGTCATTCTCGGGATGGACTGGTTGGTACCCTTTCAAGCCTTTGTAAGTTGCTATCGTCGCAGGGTGAGTTTCACATCACCAGAGGGTGGAGAGTTTCTATACAAGGGCGAATGGGATGTTCAGGTGACTTGAGCTGGACCCGAGCATCATGGGCGAGGTGGAGTGAAAGCCTAGATTACGAGTTTATATCTGGATAATCTAGGGACTTTTCAAAAGGATTTTCCTCCAGTAGTTGATCATTTCAGGGATGCCTTCCCAGACGACTTTTCAGGTCTACCTCTGGAGAAAGCGGTGAATTTCTCTACTGAAATTGTTCCAGGAGCAGCACTGGTATCCATTCCTCCTTTTAGGATGGTTACACTTGAGTTTCAAGAGCTCAAGAGACAGTTATAGGAGTTGCAGTCAAAGGGTTTCATCCAACCCAGTACTTCTCCTTGGGGTTCGCCGGTCCTTTTTGCGAAGAAGGTGGACGGTACCCTCAGACTCTGTGTAAATTATCGGAAGTTGAACCAGTTGACGGTCAAGAACCGATATCCCCTACCAAGGATTTGTGATCTTTTTTATCAACTTTGGGTAGCATGATTGTTCTCGAAGATTGACTTGAGATCCAAATATCATCAGTTGCGTGTTAGACCATCTGATATACCTCTCACAGCCTTCAGGAGTAGGTATGATCTATATGAGTACTTGGTGATGCCGTTCGGACTCACGAATGCACCAGTCGTTTTCATGGATCTGATGAATCGTGTGTTCCACTCCTATTTGGACTCTTTTGTGGTAGCTTTCATGGAAGATATCTTGGTGTACTCTCACACTCGACACGACCATGATACCCATATTGAGATCATATTGAGTACACTGAGAGAGCACCAGCTATATGCTAAGCTCTCAAAGTTCCACTTTTGGATGGACTAGATACACTTCCTGGGTTATATTATCTCAGAGGAAGGAGTTGCAGTAGACCCAGAGAAGGTGAGAGAAGTAGTTTCCTAGGAGCATCCTAAGAATGTGTTTGATATACATAGTTTCTTGGGGTTGGTTGGTTACTATAGGCGTTTTATTCAGGACTTATCCCGCTTAGCAGCGTCGTTGACGGGTTTGACTAAGAAGAGTGTGAAGTTTGTTTGGTCAGAAGCTTGCGAAACGGCCTTTCAGGAGATGAAGGGACATTTGAAATTAGCACCAGTACTGATACTTTCAGAGCAGGGGAAGATCTATATAGTCTACTATGATTCATCAGGTATTGGGCTAGGAGCATTGTTGATGCAAGGTGATCGAGTAGTTGCATACAGGTCTCAGCAGTTGAGGCCACATGAGAAGAATTACCCGACGCATGATCTTGATTTGGCTGCAGTTTTTCATGCATTACGCTGTTGGAGACATTATCTTTTGGGAGATCATTTTTTGGGTTTCACCAACCACAAAAGTCTCAAATACATATTTACTCAGCATGACTTGAACCTAAGACAGCGAAGGTGGGTTGAGTACCTTCATTCATTCGACTTTGAGCTTGCCTATACACCTAGTAAAGGTAATACAGTTTCAGATACACTGAGCAGGAAGACTCATACATAGGTAGTTCAAGAGGCCAGTGGTGAATGGCAGCGTATGGACTTGTTCTCTGAGATGAATTTGGAGGTGCACAACAGTCATGGGAAAACCTATCTTTCTTCTTTAGCTATGACTTCTAACCTCTTGGATAGAGTGAGGATGAGACAAATATCTGATTCCGAAGGCCTAGTTCTATGGGAGTCGGTGGCAAGTGAGGACCCTCCTCCTGGTTGGACGATATAAGATGATGAGGTACTACATTTACATGGATGAGTATGGGTTCCAGGGGACATATGCGTGAAGTTGATGTAGGAGTTTCACGCTTCATCTTGGGCAGTGCATCCTGTAGTTACCAAGATGTACTGTGACTTGAGACATCAGTACCGGTGGTCGGGTATGAAGAACGAAGTGGATGGTTTTGTTATGAGATGTTCCACCTATCAGCAGGTGAAGGCGAACCATCAGAGGCTAGCTGGACTGTTACAGCAGTTACCAATTCTGGAGTGGAAATGGGATAAAGTCACGATGGACTTCGTGATCGGGTTGTTGAGGTCATCTTGAGGCAGTGATGTCGTGTGGGTTATTGTGGACAAACTTACTAAGGTATCTCACTTTTTTCCGATCAAGGAGACCTTCGGTGTTGACGAGCTCGAAAAGATGTATATCTGAGAGATCGTACATCTTCATGGAGTCCCTCGTTCTATCATTTCAGATAGGGATGCCCGTTTTATGTCTCGTTTCTGACAGAGTTTTCAGAGGGCACTGGGTACACAGGTGCTTCTGATCACAGCTTACCACCCTCAGACTGATGGCCAGTCAGAGCGTATGATACAAGTGCTTGAGGACATGCAGCGTGCATGCATCTTAGATTTTTGGGGCTATTGGGAGAAGAATATACCCCTGGTCGAGTTTTCCTATAATAATAGTTTTCAGAAAACTATTGAAATGGAACCTTATGAGGATTTATATGGTAGGTCGTTCCGAGCACCCTTGTGTTAGATGGAGGCAGGTGAGGCAACTTTACTGGGACCACGTCTTGTGCAGGAGACTTCTGAGTAGGTCCAGTGGGTACAGAAGCAGATGGCTACTACGTAGTCTCGTCAAAAATCTTATGATGATCACCGCAGATAACCCTTGGAGTTCGTGGTTGGGTATTAGGTTTTCTTGTGTGTTTCACCGAGGTTGGGACATAGGAGGATCAGGATACAGGGTACACTTTCACCAAGGTATGTGGGGTCATTTGAGATTCTGGAGAGAGTCGGGTCGGTTGTCTATCGGTTGCATTTACCACAGAAGTACCAGCCCATGCACGACGTTCTCTATGTATCTCAGTTGCGCCGTTATCACTCAAACCCATCTCACATTTTTCAGCCTAAGGAGGTTGAGCTTCAGGTCGATGCATCCTTTGAGGAGCATCTGATTCTTATTGTTGATATGAGCACAAAGGTTCTCTGAGGCTGGTCAGTTCCTCTCATACGGGTGTTATGGAAGCATGGCTGAGTACAGGACGAAACCTAGGAGCGGGAGACCGACGTACGTGCTCAGTGGCCAGAATTGTTCACAGCTTATCTTCACCACCCTTGGAAGGGAAATTCGGGGATGAATTTCTTTAAGGAGGGAAGTTTGTAAGAACCCAGTTCTTATTTTTGAGGTACTGGTTTCTTATTTTCCTTTTTCCTGTGATGCTTTTGAGAAAATAAAAAAAAAATTGGAAAAAATCTCAAATTTTGTGGGTACACACCATGTACTTTTCCACACTCCGTGTACTTTGGCCATGTGGGATGAGTACATAGGTTGTGTAGCCATGCCGGTGATGAAAGGTGTAAAAACAACTACACATTGTGTAGTTGGTATTTACACGTCGTGTAGTCAGTCGATAGGTGAATAGTAAGGCGGTGAAGACAACCACCAGCTGAGCGAAAATACATGCTGTGTAGTCAGATATTACATGTTGTGTACACATGTTGGCAAGTGAACAATGCCATGATGGAGAGTAGCCACCAGAGGAACAGTTAAATGATGGAAAGTACATGCCGTGTATTTTTTTTTTGCTTAAAATGGGAAGTAGCATCCTCTATTCACATAGGAATCTTAGAACATTGGAGGAGCTCGGAAGGATAGTTAAAGCTTTGGAGATCTCCCACTCGCACGCCAGGAATCCGTTTCCGCCTCCGTCGATCTCGTTGGGATCGCACGAGCAAGCCCTCCCTTCTTCTTGATTAGTTCTTGATAATTCATTCCCGAGGGAGAGTTTTTTACATTTGAATGAGGATTCTCTTATCCCAGATCTACATCGTTCTTGGAAGATCTGGGAGGCGTCGTTCACTTATACCAATCAGGGGCGATCGAGGTAGGTGGTATGGTGTTTAAATTCCAACTGTTGTGCGTTTTTGTGTACCATTGTAATACGCACCCATAAATGGGGTGTTATATGGCTGAGGCCTTGAAGAGTTATATACCTAGAATTGTATAGGTATTTGAATGTAATTATAACCTGATGTTTGGGATCATTTCTTGGATCCAAGACCACCCCGGGGGTGCGTTCCTCTGTTTAGCCATTTGGCCCGGTTACCCGAGGGTATACCGTAAAATTTAGCATGCTTTAAATTGACTTGAGAGTAATTTTATATAATTTCTTACTTATCTATTGGGCTCAGTCCGGTTACTTGAGCCTGAGGGCGTGGTCTATTTAGCCTGAGGGCAGCTATTTCCGTGCCTGAGGGCATTACCTCGTACGCCTGAGGGCAATATTCATTATTCCTGAGGGCGTGATTCTATTTATCCTGAGGGCGTGATTCTGTTTAGCCTGAGGGCATGATTCTTCTTAGCCAGAGGGTGTGATTCTGATTAGCTTGAGGGTGTGGTTCTGCTAGCCTGAGGGCAATATTCTGTTTACCTGAGGGTATGTGTTTTCATGTCTGAGGACACTGACTGTTTACATAGAATATTCACTGTGGTAATATCTTAAATTGAATGATTAAATAGATATTAAAATTTAAATATAACTGGTAGTTAGTTACTATTGAGTACTACTTAGTTTATTGCATTTTCTATTGCACACTTTTGTTGCGCATTTTCTCTCACAGTTGGGCATGGACCTTCGGTGGTTGCCTACTTGGATTTATTTCTCACACCCTGTTTGGGTCATGTCTTCGACCCAAACAGACTATGTTGCTACAAGTGTCGATAGGGGAAAGAGTCCCTATACAGGTACATGATTTTTGCAGAGGAGTAGGAGAACATGAGACTGAGTTTAGGCTTGTGATGCTGCTGAGCTCCTGTTGCACTGTTTTGTTTTGTTTTACTGTACCTTGTACTTGAGCTGCATTGTATTGTATTGTATTGTAGTGTATCCTGTTCTGGCTATTTTCGTAGAATACTGACATGCTGCATCTTGATATATATATATTATTGCTGGTTCTCTTTACTTTAGTTGTCCATTTCAGTTGTATATTGTTCACTGTTTTCGCTGTTGTATATTATTTTTCCTTTCCGCTACGCTACAATTTGACAAATGAGGGCATAGTTTCCCCACTATTAGACCTGGGCCCTTGCTGCTAGTCGGCAGCCTCTAGCATTTGGAGAAATGCGCTTGAGGTCATGTGGCCGACTGGGTTCGGGGCACCCGTTGGGTGGCACCCGGATCCGAGACGTTACAATATTTTTCTTATTCATTTATTTTTAAATGTAATCCAAATCACACATAACTACCTTAAAATAATTAAATTATTATGTATACCATACTATCGTTTTATTCCATTAGTTTTACATCCATTTTCTATCTCCTTTCCATCATATGGATAATGAAATCCTTTATCATGTGTACATGTGGACTGCCTTTCAACGAAGAAATGTGTAGCATTTTTCATCACTGGATCAAATGGATGGTTATAAATATAAAATTAATTCATATATATTATATTTATTACATAAACTTTATTATGTAAATATAATGTATCCTCTATCTTCTTACCATAACAGTCATTTGAAATTGATAATGTCGCTCGTGTATATGTGTGAACTACAATATCCACAAAGTTATGTGATTTATTTTTCTATTAAAGTATTTAATGAATGATTATAAATTGTATATAATTAATATAAATAATATTAATTAAATTATTAAAAATATGAATATGAAGGAACTATTGTAGAATAACATTATCCATGATAAAAAAACTGAAGTCAATTTGAATTAATTGACATAATAACTAGAAGTGGCCAATGTAGAAAAGAAATATTCAATGAATGAGTATTAAGTTATTATAGAAAAGAAAATAAAAAAATCAATATAGATGGAAAAAAATCTGAATATTGTATTTTAAAAATTAATATTGATATTTTAGAGGATATAATTCATTTGGCAATACAGGAATCCATGGTCTGTTTTTTCATCATAATTCCACTAAATTGGGACATAATTTATAATAGGAAACTAATTTCATTTATAAAGTTATTATAATTCCAATTTAACATATTATATATTAAATTACTCTTTATTAATTTTATTTAATGTTAAATTTAAATTTTATTCTAATATATTCTATTAATTCAAAACTTATTAAATTCAAAGAGGTATATTTTATATTTTGACTCTTATTCATCATTGTTCATGTTTAAATTTATGTCAAAGGAAATATATTATATTTATATTTTTAATACCTAATTAATTTATTTTCGTTATTTTATTTCTAGGGTTTCAATTTTTTTCATCCACATTTTAATCTCTTCGTTTTAAAATACAAAATGAATATATTGAAGGAAAAGACATTATTTCCTCATTTAGGTGAAGAATATTTTTCTTCCATGTAAAGACCTGGAAATTCTGTGGAAATTTTTTTCTTAAATACATGGGATTTTTACGGGTCCTTGAAAATTTACAGCGCTTAATTTCAAACCCTGGTGTGCCCGGAATCAATTTCTGAAGTTTTTATCAGGTACGTTCAGTAAACGTATAAGCGGGATTTTTTAACTTTTGAACCGGTGCTCAGAACTGAAATCTGAAGGCACAGTTGAACTCATAGCACCGGTATTCGCTTAGGAATACTTTCAATTCGATGGTAGTGAGTCGAGTTTAAAAGTTAGTTTTTGGGTTTTTATAAAAAATTAATAAAATAAAGGGAGCTAAAATTTTATTTTATTTTTAACTTTCATGTGGAGGTTGGGTGGTTAAAACCTCCTCATGGGAGTTGGAGGTGGGACCACCACACCTTAACCTCCCTTGGGAGGTTATGGTGGTGGGGCTCACCCGAGCATAACCTCCCTTTTAAATAATAGGGTTGGGGACCACCCGACCCCTATTGACAGAGGAGGATAAGATCTCTCAACTCTCCCTCATTAATGAGGGAGATCCACTTGACTTCCTCAACCCCCCATTAAATAGGGAGAAACCCCCTTAACCTCCTCTAATTAATCCATGACAACTCTCAGGAATTAATTAGGTAGAGCCACTTGTTTAATTAATTCCTTTTGAATTTTTTGTGCCAAAAAAATAATAGACAAACCATTCCTCTATTATTTTCATTTGGGCATTGAGTGGAGCTTGAGAAGAGGAAAGCTAGGGAGAAAAGCTCCCAACAAAGAATGAAGAACGCTCCACCGACGAAGAATGTCGATATTCTTCGAATCCTTCCCCGGACATCTACCGACGTGGAACCACTTCCACGACCGTCGTGCTAATACATGAGTGGAAGAGTGCTTGGAATATGTAACGAACGGAGGCCTTCCTCATCTTCTTCCACAATGACGTCAACAAACGATGAACGAACGATAATAAAAAGGTAGGGGGTTTAATACTTATTGAAGTTGTACCTTTTTTCTTACCTTCTTCAAAGGATAATAAGGGATTGTTGCAGATGTATTATTTATCATCTTCTTCTCATGATGAGCCAAATGATACATCCCTAAATGCGGAGTGTGCAGGCCAACCTAACATGGCCCGACATCCTCTGTCGATCTCTCTCTTCTTGTGATGTTCTATGGCATGGAGACATATCAACGACGAGGCGATGGAGGTGGAAACGACAAAGGCCGCGCTACCCGCAGCCTCTGCGAATCACACAGCCGGCCCGAGCTCCGCCGAACCGGCCTACCCGCGGCCTCCTGTCGCGCTGCCCGGCGCCTGCCCGCGGTTCCCCCGGCGCGTTGCCCGGTGCCCAGGTTGTCGGCCCGCGGTCCCCCGACGCGCTGCCCGGTGCCCAGGCTGCCTGTCCGCGGCCCCCCCGGCGCCCTGCCCGATGCCCGGGCCGCCTGCCTGCGACCCCCGTGCACCCAGCTACCAGCCCACGGCCCCCCGGTGCCCCACCGCCTGGCCGCGGCCCTCCTGGCGCGCTGCCCGGTGCCCAGGCCGCCTGCCCGCGGCCCCCCCGGTGCCTTGTCGCGGCCTGACCATCCGCCCCCGCGCCAGCCCCCGCACAACCCGCACACTCCCGGCTGAGCTGACATCCCATCCCCCTCGCGCCCTCTAGGCGTAGCCTCACCCTCATGATGCTCTGGGCTAAACTGGCCCCGAGCCAGGTCAAACCACTCTCGCAGTCCGCTGGGTCGGGCCCAGCGGACCGGGCCAAACATAACAGGCTAACCCGCACAACAGGCTAGGTCATACCCAGAAAGTTTGACCAGGTCGACCCAGACTGGGTCGACACAGATCGGGTCGGCCCTGACTGGGTTGGGCCGAGTCGGTCCGACCGGGTCGGACCGGACCCGGGCCCTCTACTGACCCATTACTTACTTTGGCCATAACTTTGGCACCGGACGGCCATTTGAAAAACTATCTGCAGCGATGGTATTCTTGGAACGCGATGGTCCCTTTATGAATACCCCACTAGAGTTTAGGTATATTTGAGATACGGTTCGGTTAGATCATACACAAATCCAACCGGGCCTCCGGGACTAAAAGGATAATAACTCACAGACTGGGCGTCTGATCGACGCACAGTCTGTTGCGTGGAGACCCTTATGAAAAGGAAGACCTTTGAGATACTTCTATGTGGGACTTCATGACAGTTGGAGTATCTACTAGTAGCTTGTGTAGTGGATCTTCCAGATATGAGCAGACATTTGTGCGGGAACCTAGTAGCTGGCTGAGACTTGACGACTACTGACCGATTTGACTCGGACTGATTCAACTAGCCCAGTGGGGAGTGACTTGGTGTTGCGGCAGACCCACGGTGGGGAGAACCTCTGTGTGAGCACGGCAGACCCACGGTACTCGACACGTGGAGTACCTCAGCAAGCTATGAGTGGGAGCACATTTGTGTGAGCATAGTAGACCCACGGTGGGGAGTGCCTCTGTGTGAGCACGACAGATCCATGGTACTTGACAGGAGGAGTACCTCAATAGTCTAAGTTAGTAGGAAGAACCTCTATGTGACATGGAAGGCCCACTGTACTCGATAGAGGAGGAGTTCTCCAGCAGCCGAGGGTTCGGATTGATACTATCCATAGAATAAAATCCTGGTTGAGCTGAGTCAGTAACTTTTGTGTTTACCTCATGATTGAGATGGATTACATGATAACTTTGGTATATGTATGGGCATATACCTAAGTGTGGTTATCTGTTGATTTCTTACTTTGTGGTTTATCCTTGTTGGATTTTGTCAGACCTTGAGAGTCTCGGGGTCCCTACTGAGTATCGTTATACTCACACCTGTACGGGCTATGCCCGCACCTCATTGTGTTGGTTGCAGATGACGGACGGTGCTGACCGAGGCTGAGTGGGTGGGACTGGACGGTACCCAGAGGTAGACCACACGGCATGAAGGTACATGGAGGAGATAGACAGACATGGAGTTTTTTGGAGGCTATCTGTGGCTACCATTCAGGTAGGATCCGTGGTGGACGATTCATGAGCTACTTTCACCTTTCAGTTGTTTTCCCTTTTTAGTTGTACTTGTACTTCCTGTTGGGCTTTTATTCCGTCCCCTTTACTTTCCAGGACTCATTTTTATACAGTTTTTACTTAGTTTTTTGCTTCCAGCTTACTCTAATTGTGTGTATTTATGGTTTATAAAAGCAATGCCTTCCCAGATTAGGGATTTACGCCTTTGGTGCTAGTCTCCAGCCCCTGGCCTATGGAAGGCGGTCTTGGGGTAGTCATTGCATGGGCCCTGGGGGACGGGTCGTGACAAATTGGTATCAGAGGGGTCGGTTCTACCATATAACTTAGGACTCTGATCTTTCTTTTCTATGAATCAATAGTGTTAAGGGTACTAAGTGTGGTTTTCAGTTTAGGGAGTCCAATGTTGTTACGGAGACCGACGTATCCATACACGAGGACCCTGATTACTGATTTCCGACTTAGTGCACGAAAACACTGATTGCGTGTGTGTTTTCAAAAGTTTTTTTGTAAGTCATATCAACCATTCAGCTCACCAGGTATAATCTTTTGACCGTGTCACATCTTTTTCTTTCAGGATTCCTCCTCGCGGACGTCCAGTTAGAGCCCCGAGAGTCATACACATTAATATCCCACCGAGCGACGAGGCCTCGGTGCAGGGCCCTTTACTAGTGGAGGCATAAGCGGTACTACTTCCTATTGGGCCACCGATGCCACCAACCCTAGCAGCAGACATTGCACACTGCTTGAGTGCGTTGCATGAGTTCCAGTGCCATAGGTCGCCCAGGTTCAGGGGAGAGACGTATCCACAGGTGGCTGAGGATTGGCTGGAGGCTGTGGTGAGAGTATTTAGGCTAGTAAGGACACCAGAAAACATCATGGTTATCCTTGTCGTGAGTCTCCTTTAGGCAGCAGTAGACAGATGATGGAGCCTAATGCTCTAGGTGCATGACGAGGTGACGATACTCTAGGAAGACTTCGAGAGCCTATTCCAAGCAGAGTTTGACCCAGCCACCCTACGTGTGGTGCGGATATAGAAGCTACTTCATCTGCAGCAGGGCAGCATGACAGTAGCACAGTACTCAGTGAGGTTCACCGACCTCTCACGCTACTCCGAAGATATGGTGCGGGACCCATTCTTTAGGGCATGGACCTTCGAGCAGGGGCTCAGACGGGAGATCATAGCGTCGATGATCTCACTTAGCATTTTGACGCAGACGGGGGTGTTAGAGAGAGCCCTCCTAGAGAAGAGTTTCCTTGTTGAGCAGTCACCAGCAGCGAGACCCACTACTAGTCGACATGCGGTAGAGTCTTCTACAGCTAGTAGTAGACAGATGACGCAGAGGTCCAAGAGGACCAGACCCATGGGTGGATGGCTGCAGGACTCAGGATCTGTTGTGCGGGGCACCCGGGGCAGTGACTTACCTGCTAGAAGCAGGCAGTGTTACTCGTGCGGCGGGCAGGCTCACATGGCTCGTGACTATCCAACCCACCGTTTAGATGATCTCCAGATAGTTGAGGGACCTCCCAAGCAGAGGCAAAGATTCGATCAAGGCGGTCTATAGGGCGCAGGAAGACGTGGCAGAGGAGCTGGTCGTGCAGCTAGCGGTGGGTGATGATTCGAGGTGTTACCACCACCACCACCAGGAGGTCCACCATGACCATAGGGAGCAGGTGGACAGGGGAGAGCTCAGCTCCAGGCAGTTGAGTCCTATGCTCATGGATCTCTAGAGATGATTCGTGGTAGGATCTGTGTCTATTCCACCTTAGTTCCAGTTCTTATAGACACAGGTTCCAGTCATTTTTTCATTGCCATATCCCTCGTTCGGAGCTCAGAGATTCCGAAGGAGATGTTATTTTGATCCTTATGGCTAGAGACTCATATGGGAATAGACTCGATGATTACACACTAGTACTGGCAGTGTGAGCTTATTCTAGGAGGTGAGATATTTGGCTGGGATCTCCTCGTAGCGGCGTCGAGGCCTTACGACGTCATCTTGGGTATGGACTGGTTATCTACAGTCCATTCTCATATCGACTGTATTAGGTGCAAAGTGTGGTGTGTCCACATGGATGGGACTAGGTTCACCTTCACTGGAGAGAAGGGAGCCTTTGCAGCACAGGATGGACTTACTCGAAGGAGGGTGCAGCCGATCACTCATCAGTTGGCTTGCCTTACCCTCGGAGCAGTAGATGTGGAGAGTCCGACTTATCCTATAGTGGTGGACCAGTATGCGGATGTTTTCCTTGATGATGTTCTAGGTCTACCTCCTCGCATAGAGGTGAACTTATACATTGACTTGTACCCTGGGGCGATACTGATATCTACACCAGTATATCGGATGGCTCCCACTGAGCTTCGTGAGCTGTAGGTATAGCTGGAGGACTTGCAGGGGAAGGGATTCATTCGGCCCAGTGTTTCTCCCTGGGCAGCCCCAATTCTGTTCGCCAAGAAGGAGGATGGAAGCTTGAGGCTTTGTGTCGACTATCATCGCCTAAACCAGGTGACCGTGAAGAACAAGTACCCACTCCCAAGGATTTATGAACTCTTTGATCAGATAAAGAGAGATCAGTGGTTCTCGATGATAGACCTCAGATCAGGCTATCACCAACTCAGAGTTCGAGACAAGGATGTGCAGAAGACGGCCTTCAGGTGTCGGTACGGCCACTACGAGTTCTTGGTTATTTCCTTTGGTGTAACCAACGCTCCAGTAGTGGTCATGGGACTCATGAATAGGATCTTCCATCCATACCTCGATCACTTTGTCGTAGTCTTCATCGACGACATTTTGATATACTCGACTATTGAGGAGGAGCATGCCTACCATTTGCGGGTAGTACTGAACACACTCTGAGAGAACTAGCTTTATGGTAAGATCTCGAAGTTCCAGTTTTAGATTCGAGAGGTTCACTTCTTGGGACACATCATCTCAGAGGCTAGAGTTGCATTAGATCCAACGAAGATTGAAGCGGTACTTTCTTGGGAGCCACCCAAGAGTGTGACGGAGGTACAGAGTTTCTTGGGTTTCACTAGATACTATCAGAGGTTCGTTCCAGACTTCTCCAGAGTTGCATCACCACTATAAACCTTGACAAAGAAGGGGAACCCTTTGTGTGGTTAGAGATATTCCAGTAGAGCTTTCAGGAGCTGAGGTAGAGGCTGACTAGTGCCCCCATTTTGAGTCTTCTAGAGGAGGGAATAGGGTACGTAGTTTACTACAACGCATCAGGGACCGGACTTGGGTGTGTCCTGATGCAGGAGCGAGCATTGATCGCATATGGTTCTCGATATTTGAGACAACATGAGTAAAACTATGCTACCCATGACCTGGAGTTAGCAGTAGTGGCCTTCGTCTTGAAGATGTGGCGGCACTATCTGATGGGTGAACATTTTACCATATAATCTGATCACAAGAGTCTCAGGTATATCTTCTATCAGAAGGACCTGAACCTAAGACAGCGTCAATGGCTTGAGTTCCTCCAGGACTATGACTTCGAGATAGTCTATACTCCTGGGAATGGGAATGTTGTTGCGGATTCACACAGCAAGAGATCTGGTATACAGCTGCTATGAGAGGCGACGAAGCAGCTGGCCACTTTGCAGATATCCTTTGTGGATAGAAATAGAGAAACCTTTCTACAGTCTCTTATGGTCACTCCCCCACTTCTTCAGCGAGTTAGGGAAGCACAGCTTGGGGACGCTGACTGTGAGACGCGACGTGCTCATATTTCCACAGGAAATGCACCTGATGGATTTTCTAAAGGTGGGGAGCACGTCATCCTCTTCAGAGGACGTACTATGGTGCTAGTGTCACTTCAGGAGGAAGTGTTTAGGGAGTTTCACACATCACCTCTAGTGGTACATCCAGAAGTGGAGAAGATGTATCAGGACCTCATGCGATAGCACTGATGGCCAGGTATGAAGAATTCGGTGGCAGAGTTTGTCTCTCAATGCCTCACTTGTCAGAAAGTGAAGGCGGAGCACCAAGTACCAGCAGGCCTGGTACAACCTTTAGAGGTTCCAGAGTGGAAGTGGAATAAGATATCCATGGACTTCGTGATGGGTCTTCCACGTACATCCATGGGACATGACTTGATTTGGGTGATCATTGACTGACTCACCAAGTCATCTCACTTCCTACCGATCAGAGAGCAGGGTTCAGTAGAGAGTTTGGGACACCTCTATGTGTAGGAGATTGTGCGTTTATATGGAGTACCTTCTTCTATTGTCTCCGACCATGATGCACGGTTTACTTCCTGGCTATGGAAGGGGTTGCAAGAGGCTTTTGGGACACAACTTCACTTGAGCACCACCTTCCATCCTCAGACAGATGGTCAGACTGAGCGGACCATTCAGTCCCTTGAGGACATGCTATGTTCATGTGTCCTTGACTTCGGTCGCAGCTAGGAGGATCACTTTTCTTTGGTGGAGTTTGCGTATAACAACAATTATCACTCCACCATCGGTATGGATCCTTTTGAGGTGTTGTATGGGCGACCTTATAGATCACCCTTGTGCTGGACTAACCTAGGGGAGTCAGCACTAGTGGGACCAGAGATGGTGCGAGCTACCACTGAGAAGGTGCAGATCATCCAGGAACAGATGAAGACTGCACAGAGCAGGTAGAAGTCGTATGCTAACAGGAGACGGAGGCCTCTAGAGTTCGAGGATGGTGACCACGTATTTCTACGGGTCTCACCTCGATGAGTTCTATGGAAATTTGGCTGAGGCGGCAAGTTATCTCCGCGATTCATCAGACCATATTAGGTCCTCAGTAGAGTAGGTGAAGTGGCTTACAGCCTAGCTCTTCCACCTCAGTTGCACTGGGTGCATGACGTCTTCCATGTATCTCAGTTGAGGAGATATGTACATGACCCTTCTCACATAATCGACCATGGGGAGATGAACGTCAATGATGGGGCGACATTTACGGAGGTTCCAGTGTAGATTGAGGATCAACAGGAGTGGGTCCTTCATGGATGGTTGATACCTCTGGTGTGCATACGTTGGTAGCACAAAAACCTTCAGGAGAGCACATGGGAGTAGGAGGCTCATATGCGTTCTCAGTACTCCCATTTGTTCCCTTAGTTTGAGTTGTAGCTTATGGGGACATAAATCCCTAAGGTGGGGAGAATGTAAAGACCCATAAATTCCGTGGAAATTTTTTTCTTAAATACATGGGATTTTTACGAGTTCGCGAAAATTTACGGCTCTTGATTCCAAGGCCCGGTGTGCCCGGAATCAATTTATGAAGTTCTGATCGGGTATGTTCAGTAAATGTATGAGCGGGATTTTATAACTTTTGAACTGGTGCTCGGAACTGAAATCTGAGGGCATCGTTGAACTCGCAGTGCCGATATTCACTTAAGAAGACTTTTACTTCTACGGTAGTGAGTCGAGTTTAGAAGTTAGTTTTTGGGTTTTTATAAAAAAATTAATAAAATAAAGTGAGCTAATAGTTTATTTTATTTTTAACTGCCATGTGGAGGTTGGGTGGTTAAAACCTCCTCATGGGAGTTAGAGGTGGGACCACCACACCTTAACCTCCCTTGGGAGGTTATGGTGGTGGGACCTGCCAGAGCATAAGCTCCCTTTTAAATAATACGGGTGGGAACCACCCGACCCCTATTGATGGAGGAGGATAAAACCTCTCAACTCTCCCTCATTAATGAGGGAGAGCCACTTGAATTCCTCAACCCCCCATTAAATGGGGAGAAACCACCTTAACCTCCCCTAATTAATCCATGAAAACTCTCATGCATTAATTAGGTAGATCCACTTGTTTAATTAATTCCTTTTGAATTTGTTGTGACAACAAAAATAATAGACAAACCATTCCTCTATTATTTTCATATGGGCATTGGGTGGAGCTTGGGAGGAGGAAAGCTAGGGAGAAAAGCTCCCAATGAAGAACGAAGAACACTCCACCGACAAAGAACGTCGATCCTCTTCGACTCCTTCCCCGGACATCTACCGACGTGGAACCGCTTCCACGACCTTCGTGCTAATACGGGAGTGGAAGAGTGTTTGGCGTACGCGACGAACAAAGACCTTCCTCATCTTCTTCCACAACGCCGTCAACGAACGACGAACGACTGATAATCAAAAGGTAGGGGGTTTAATATTTGTTGAAGTTGTACCCTTTTTCTTACCTTCTTCAAAGGATAATAAGGGATTGTTCCGGATGTATTATTGATCACATTATTCTCATGATGAGCCAAATGATACATCCCTAAATGCGGAGGGTGCGGGCCAACCTAACATGGCCTGACATCCTCTGTCGATCTCTCTCTTCTTGTGACGTTCTACGGCATGGAGACATATCAACGACGAGGTGACGGAGGCGGAAACGACAAAGGTTGCACTACCCGCGGCCCCTGTGAATCGTGTCGTTGACCCGCACTGACCTGAGATCCACCAAACCAACATCCCGGCGCGCTGCCTGATGCCCTGCCGCCTGCCCGCGGTTCCCCCGGCGCGCTGCCCTGTGCCCCGCCGCCTGCCCACGGTTGCCCCGGAACGCTGTCCAGCACCCAAGCTACCTACCCGCGGCCCCCACCACCCTGCCCGGCGCCCAGATGCCTACCCACGGCCTCCCGATGCCCTGCTCGGCTCCCAGGCCTCCTGCCTACGGCCCCCTGGCGCCCAGGCTGCCTGCTCGTGGCCCCCCGGCGCCCTTCCCAGCACCCAGGCTGCCTTCCGATATCCCCCCCGGTGCCCGGCCACCTGCCCGCGGCCCCCGGGCGCCCTGCCGCCTGGCCGCGGCTCGCCCGGCGCGCTGCCCGGCACCCAGGTCGCCTGCCCCCCCCCCCCCCCCCTGGCGCCCTGTCGCGACCTGACCGGCCACCCCCGAGCCAGCCCCCGCTCGACCCGCGCTCTCCCGGCTAAGCTGGAATCCCGACCCCCTCATGCCATCTGGGCCGAGCCGCGCCCTCACGATGCTCTGAGCCGAACTGGCCCCGAGTCGGGATGAACCACTCTCGTAGTCTGCTGGGTCGGGCCCAGTGGACCGGGCTAAACTTAATGGGTTGACCCGCCCAACGGGCCAGGTCAGACCCAGCGAGTTTGACCGGGTCGACCTAGACAGGGTCGGACCTGACCGGGTCGGCCCTGACTGGGTTGGGCCGAGTCGGTCCAATCGGATCGGACCGGACTCAGGCCCTCTACTGACCCATTACTTACTTTGGCCATAACTTTGGCACCGGACGACCGTTTGACGAACTGTCAGCGGCGCTGGTATTCTTGGAACGCGAAAGTCTCTTTGTGAATACTCCACTGGAGTTCAAGGTATATTAGAGATACGGTCTGGTTAGATCGTACACGAATCCAACCGGGCCCCCGGGACTAAAAAGCTAATAACTCATAGACCGAGCGTTCAATCGATGCACCGTCTATTGCGTTGGGACCCTTATGAAGAGGCAGACCTTTGAGATAATTCTACGTGGGACTTCGTTACAGTTGAAGTATCAACCAGTAGCTTTTGAAGTGGATCTTCCAGAGATGATCAGGAATTTGTGCAGGAACCTAGTAGCTAGCTGAGACTTGATGACTGCTGACCGATTCGACTCAGAGTGATTCGACTAGCCCAATGGGGAGCGCCTTAGTGTCGCGGTAGACCCACGGTGGGGAGTGCCTCTGTATGAGTGTGGTAGACCCACGATACTTGAAACGTGGAGTACCTCAGCATGCTATGAGGGGGAGCGCCTCTGTGTGAGCGCAGGAGACTCACGCTGGGGAGCGCCTCTATGTGAGCGTGGCAGATCCACAGTACTCGACAGGAGGAGTACCTCAATAGTCCAAGTTAGTAGGAAGCACCTTTGTGTGATGCACCAGGCCCACTGTACTCGATAGAGGAGGAGTTCTCCAGTAGCCAAGGGTTCAGATTGATACTATCCATAGAATAAAATCCTAGTTGAGCTGAGTCAGTAACTTTTGTGTTTACCTCATGATTGAGATGGATTACTTGATAACTTAGGTATATGTATGGTCATATAAATAAGTGTAGTTATCTGTTTATTTCTTACTTTGTGGATTATCCTTGTTGGATTTTTTGAGACCTTGAGAGTCTCGGGGTCCCTACTGAGTATCGTTATACTCACCCCTGCACGGGCTATGCCCGCACCTCGTTGTGTTGGTTGCATACACCGAACAACGCTGACCGAGGCTAAGTGGACTGGACTGGACGGTACCTGGAGGTGGAATACATGGCATGACAGTACATAGAGGAGACGGATGTACATGGAGTACTGTGGAGGCTACTTGTACCTACCCTTTAGGTAGGATCCGTGGTGGGTGATCCAGGAGTTGCTTTCACCTTTCAGCTGTTGTCCATTTTTAGTTGTACTTGTACTTCCTGTTGTGCTTGTATTCCGGCCCCTTTACTTTCCAACACTCAATTTTTTACAATTTTTACTTAGTGTTTTGCTTCCAGCTTACTCTGATTATGTGTGTTTATGGTTTATAAAGGCAGTCCCAGCTTAGGGATTTACACCTTTGGTGCTAGTCGTCAGCCCCTGGCCTATGGAAGGCGGGCTTGGGGTAGTCACGGCACGAGCCCCGGGGGACGGGTCGTGACATTCCATATCCATATTTTTAAAATTATTTCCTTGATGTTTTTTATATTGTTAAATTATTGGTAATGTTATATTTTTACTAACATTGGTATTCTAAAAAATGGTTTAGAATTAATAATTTAAATTTTTCTAGACAAGATGTTTTTACTTCTTAAAAAAATAAAGGTAATTTTCTATTAAAATATACTAAATAAACAGATTTTGGAGCCTCAATAAAAATAACTTTATAATTATCGTATTATATAAGTTTACATGGTTTTTAATGAAAATATATTTTTCCTTATTTGATGAATTTTTAGTTTTTTACAAAAATAAAAAGAATTATTTTATAAAAGTATGGAAATAATTTTTTAAATGAATTATAAATTTTATATTAGAACCATGATATAAATTATTTATGCAATGTTAATTTTAAATATTTTATTCCATGTTCCCCTATAATTAATATTTGAATTTCATTTATTATAATCATTAATTTTATATGAATAGATGGTCTTCTATCATTATTTTCTAATATATGGAATTTATATTATTTTGAGAACATTCATGTTCTTATGATTATGTACTCTATCACTATTCCTTATCATTGTAAATTATTTTATCTCCTTTATATCCATATTAATTTTTAGAATGGATACATTGGATATTTCAATATTTCCTTAACCATATATCATTACTATATGCATTTTTAGTTGATATATTCTTATTAATAATGTTACTTCATTTATAGGGAAAATATTGATGTTCTGTATTCATGAATGAAAATAAATTTTTTTTTATTGATACAAAATTTTGATTATGTATTGTATTATTGATCTAGTATTTAGGTAATTATTTGGATATATTCATGTGATGGGTGGGTCTCGGTTATAAATATACCCTCAAAGAACCACAATGTCTCATAATATAAACAGTTGGATAAATTAGTTAGGTATTTGTTGTATACCTACCCATTAATTAAAGTTTCATGGAACAAGGCCCTGATCATAAGGCTTATTAAGTCTTTCCATGTTAGTGTGATAGTATGATCATGATGCCTCACATTATTCATTTCTTTTATTAATGTTTTATTTATTATTCATGTTATTATTATCTTTATATTTTCAATTGAAAATTTTTGAAGCTTATATTTTTTTTAAACATAGTATATTTATGATTACCGTATATTCAATATCATTAATGGATTATCTGCTTTTGATGGACTCAGTTGTACGTATTCCATTAATGACTATTTGTCACCATTTTCTATTTTTTCCTAGGATATGATGAATGGATATCATAATGATCATAAAGGATGTAATATCATTTTTCATGATTTGTTTTATTTTTCAAATATAATATGAAAATCATATTTGTATCTATCCTACCAAGACTACTAAACTAAATGATCCTCTATGTTGTGATGCCTTGTATTTTATACAAATTTATGAAACTAAACATTAATTCTAGGTTACTAAAGCCAATTTTTTATAGTTGTAATCAAATAGATTTTAGTAGGGCCCTTTTGAACTAGATTTTAGAAGAATAATTCTAAGATGAGAAATAAGATATACCGAAAAATAAAGTTTAATATTATTTATATTATGGATATGTATTCAAGATGTTATGATTAAATTGTGTGTGTAAAATTATTAATATATTAAACCTAGAGTAAGAAATGGAAATCATGTCAAGACCCATAATCAATATTGGGATTTCTATTTCAAGAAAGACAATAAAACAATTGTTGGAGTTCATTAGATAATAGTCATATTGGTGAAATTGACTCAGGTTATGAAAAATAACCATTCTCGTATATATAACCCAATTTTTTCATAATGTGATACACCTAATTTGTATTTATTTATGAAAAGGAACCCTAAATCATTTATTAGAACTACTACTCTATTTGTATTTGATTAAAAAATTAAATACCGTAAAAATATATTTGACTCTTTATAATGTAATGAAAGAGAGATGGTTATTATTGTAGTATATTTTTTGAAGGATGATGTTGATCAATGGTTTTCATTGATAAAAATCTATAAATAATGATGAAATATAGTTCTTGGAATAGAGAAATTTTAATGTGATACATTTTTTGAGAAATATTTTCCTTAAGAGTACATAGCTAAAATTGAGAGAATGTTCCTCAAAAATTAGAGAGAAGAAGAAAATGTTTTAGAATATAAGGAAAACATCATACGATTTATAAGTCATATAAGAGACTACATACATAATCCAAAAAGAATGATTAACCATTTACTTAATGGGATTAAGCTTACCATTAAAAAGGAACTACTACCCTGAATATTATCAACACATAATGAAATAGTATCATGTTATATTAATATAGATAAGGTATTTTATAAGTATTTTATATTCATTGGAAACTTAAAATGAAGAGGGTTTTTAGTACGAAGGAAAATTAAATGTGTCAAAGAAGAATGATGGAAATATGATATTTCTATAATGTGATAATTATGGAGAGATTCATCCTAGTAAATTCTTAAAGGAAATGGAAGTTTGTTTAATGTGTGTGGATATGGTATATCTAGATCATGAATGTAAGGGAATGAAGAAACAACTATTATCTAGTGCGTTAATAGTAGGGAGTTATGATTTTTTTAAAATGAATCCCTAATCATCAAGGTAACCTACTGTACAAGAGGCTAAGGCAGGATAACCATTTATATCTGATTACTACAACTTAAGATGAAGTATCTAAATATATTCTGGTAGGTACTTTGATTATAAATTCAATGTTTGATAATTATTTATTTTATTAGGGGCCAACAAAATCTTTTATATAATCCCTATTTTCAAGGAATAATATATCTTCACCTAGATATTTATGAATGGGGTTTTAAAAAAATTCTACTAATGAAAAATATTATTGTAACTAGGATATGTCTTTTGGTACCCATTATGATGCATACGCATTCTCTATATGGAAAAATTATTGTTATACACATTTTTGACATTGATATAATCCTTACTACATATTGGAATCCAATGTATAATATATAAATTTATGGCCAAGAGGAGGAACTTATTATTTGTGAAGAATTTATGGAATACCTAGATTGTAGAGGCCATACCTCATTATCTTAATCTTGTTTAGATCCACCTTTAGTATATATCCCTAATTAAATTCGAGGATAAAAATATAGAACACAATTTATGGGTGGGAAAGAAAATATAACCTAGATGTTGTACCTATTGTGTACAAATACATTTATTTGTTTTGTAAGGAGTTACATTAAAATTCACCTGAGTGTAAAGTTTAGTTATCCATTAAACACATTCATGAAACTATATATATATATATATATATATATAACTCCCTAAAAATTACCACAGTTGGAATAGTGTAATTGAACAAACTAATGTAATGGTTTAGTAATAAAAGATTTATTCTAATTACTATTTCAACTTGGGGGGCTGTTATATTTGATAAGAATAATGACTGGTATATATTGTTATTCACTGATTATAGTAAAATTAATTTTGTTCCTATAAATAACAAATATCAAATTCCATACACTGGTGAATTGTTTGATCAACCTCAATGAGATCAATACTTCTCAATTATTATTCTCTAATCTCGGTATCATAAATTTTGAGTAATGAAGGAAGTTATTCCAAATATATAATTTCATACAAGTCGTAGAAATTATGTGTTTAGAGTAATGCACTTTGGATTGACTTGTTCACCCTCAATTTTTATGGATCTATTGAACAGTGTTTTTAGATATTATATTTTTTTTATTTATCGAGGACATCTTCTTATACTCTAAAATCTTTAAAGATTATAAAATCCATTAGAGAATAGTTATTTAAAATCCTTAAGGGAAGCAGTTATATTGTAAATTTAGTAGGTGGTAATTCTAGATATTAGAAGATTATTATTGAAGATATATCATATCCAATGATGGAATATTAGTTGATCCATTAAAGAAAAAGGATCCTAAAGAATGGCCTACGCCAATGAACATAATTAAGACATGCATTTTCCAAGGTTTAGAATGTTATTATCAACTATTTTTTCAAAACATTACTTAATTATCTAACCCATTAATAATGTTTACACATAAAGGGGTTAATTTCATGTAAAAAAACTATATATGGAATGATTTGAATAAATAAATAAGTAATTGGTCAATGTTATAATATTGACATTACCATCAAGAAATAATGGTTTTGTGGTATATAGTGATGAATCGAAGAAAGAAATCAGATGTATTATTATATAGTATTATAGATCTATTTATTATTTATCATGAAAATTAATTATTCATGAATAGAATTATCTTACCCATGATCCTATGATTACATTTATAATATTTTACTTGAAAATATGGAGGCAATATCTCTATATTGAAGGATATGAGGTATATATGGATCATAATGATTGAAAAATAAATTTTCATAAAAAGATCTCAACATGAAACGATAGGGATTAATGGGGCTACTGAAGGATTATGATTTCTCAATACACTACCATGGTGGGATGTAAAATAAAGTGGACATTTCCTTGACTAGAAAAATCATGGAGTTATAAAAATAATAATTATGATCAAATATCTTATATTCATGGATTTAGTAAAGATGAATATGGGGATCACTGGAGAATAAGAGACAACACTCCCTTTCCAAATTATTTGAAAAACATATTTTTTTTAGAATATAAAAAAGTTCCATATTGAGGAAAATTATTTCCAATATAATATTATTGTAGTTAATGATGAGAATTTGATATAAATTGTTATTCAAGATGGTGTATTGAAATTCAGAAAGAAGATTTGTATTCCATTGATACCATATCTAAATAATGAATTAATAGATAAATCCCATAACATAAATTAAGATTTAAACATTGGTATCACTAGGATAGACATATATTTAATAGATTATTGATGGTGTGATAAGATGAATCTGGAAATGTTTTTATTGTTTATCACAATTCTTGGTTGGTCAATAGGTAATGTTTGAGAGACAATTTCCTAAAGAAGTCATGAAACCTCTATAAAGTGAATGATGTGTTACATATATATTTTATAAGATTTTATAGGCAAGTACCAATTCATATAATCATCATTGAAGAAATATAATTTGAGCTCAATCTATCTTATTACGAAGATCCTATCCAGTTTTTTGACACTTGAGAACATGTGTGGCGTAATTAGATAATTTGAATGGAAAATATATTTTAAAGAAATAATATGATAGAAGAGTAAATTTTGGAATCTAAAAAATTTATAATGAATAAAAACCTATATTTATTAATGAGGTAACAATCTGTATATGTTGACATAAAATTTTGAAGTGGGGAAGAATGTAACACTCTAGAAGAAATTATAGTTAATAAATATTTCATTCAAAAAAACTTTTGATAATAAACATAGTTTTATTTAGAAATTTTATTAAAACAAAAAATCACAAATTTTATTATTTTAATTTTATTAAATGATTTTTATTCTAAATTCAACATGTCAAAATCATCATAGGGTGTTTTTTTGGGATTTTTTGGAAATAGTTAAATTTTTTGAAATATTGAATAATAATTATTTTACAAATACTATCAATTTTATGACATTATAAATATATAATTATGGATTAAAAGTTTATAAAAATATTTTTCTATAAAAAATATGTATTTATGAACTAATATGATGCATTTGAAAATATAAATATAAACTTATAAATCTATGTTTATCTTTGTGAAAATTTATGTATCATTATTATTCAAATAATTTTTTTGATCCTCCTCTCACGCAATAATTTAATCAAAATGTTCATTTTTATTATTTTGATTTAAAATAAAAAAATTATAATTTTATTTAACATAATCCAATAAATTCTATGGGGATCAACATTATTCTATCATTTTCAGTAAAATACTTTTTATCCTTAAGATATGGATTTTTTTTCAGAAAATCAATTTCATTGAATTCTGTTAAGTTGTATTAAAATAAACCTCATCCATATATAGGGATTGAATAAATTAAAATGTATTACTTATTTGGAATAATACTTATTAATAATAATTAATATGGTCATCTTAGATTTTGGACATAATTAAAAGTAACAATGGTAGAAATTTATCACCTCAATTAAGGGTAAAATGAGTTAAAATAGATAAAATAAATTGATAAGGATTGAATATAACAAAAAAAATTATGATTTATGATTTATTGTTGTATTGCTAACTTCATATTATTTTATTCAATTATAAAAGCGAATAGATCCAAAAGAATTTAGTACGGCATATATTTTTTTAAAAAGACTCATGTGTTTAATCTTTTTCCACCCACCTCAATTAAAAAAAGGTTCCACCTCGCCTCTATAATACACATTTTATTAGCCAATTGGATAGATCAATAAAAAAACCAATATCATTTTAACAATATTTTTATCTAACTATAAGTCCTAGTCTCACCAAATGACCACTTCAATAAGTATTAGAATTTTGTACATTAGGGATTACCAAAAGAATAGGTATATATTCTTATAAATCTCTTTCAAGTCCCTTTATCCATAAACATACTCCAAATTTTCAATAAACACCTTATCATAATTAAAAAATTGTATTTATCATTATATTATTTTTTTATGTTTATGGTAAATTTATTTTCTTTCTCATTTCTATCCTATGGAAAATGAAATGATCGATCGTGTTTGTGTGTGGACTACCACCTCTACAAGGCGATGGGTATCATTTTTCCACACGATGTCACATGTATTGTTATAAAAAATAAACTAATGAATATATATTATCTTTATGAAATAAATATTATGATTTTTATAAAATATATCATCTACCTTCTTACCCCACCATCCATTGGAAAATAATAACGTTACTTGTTTAAATGTGTGCACTACCTTCTCCATAAAGTGTGATTTGTTTTTATATTATCGTATTTCATGGATGATTAAAAAAATTATATAGTCAATAAGAATTGTTTTTTAAGACATTATTAACATTTTAGTTATGAATAACCATTTTTTAAACATTCTTAATAGGGTTGAGATACCACATTAATTTTGGAAAAATTGAATGCACAACCTTATGTGGTCAATGTAAGAAAGAAATATTTATTTAATAAATATAAAATGATTGTAAAAGAACCATAAAAAATGTTTTATAAATTAAAAAGTTTCATAAATTATTATTTAAATATTTAAATTTAATTTTTATGATGATATAATGATTATGAAAATTCAGGAATCTAATAAAATATTTTTCATCTCAATTCTACTACATTGAGATATATTTTATATTATACACCTACATTCATTTAAATGGTGTATATATATTCCATTGTACATTTCAGATCATGAATTAATCATTATTAATTTCATTCAACGTCTTAATTAATGTGTTCTCTTTTAATGGGTTATGATTCAACATTTATCAATGTTATAATGGAATATTTTACATTCTCAATATTATTCGAGATTGATCATGTTTAAATTTATATTTTAAGAAATATAAGAGATTTATCTTCTTAAAAACCATATATTTTATTATCCTTTGTTTATTTTTTTGGTTTCAATTTTTTTAATCCCACTATGTCACTCATTTGTATCCAATCACCAAAGGAATTATCTTAACAAAAAATAAAATTAATTCTTCTTTTAGGTGGGGAATATTTTTCTCTCGTATCCATATATTTCATATAACTTTTTGAAAGTTTTTATATAATTTTAAATGATTGGTAAATGTTTTTTTCTACTACCAATTATCTTCAGTACCAAGGCTTATATGGAATATTTTTAAAGTTATCTGAACAATTCATTTTTTGGTTTTTATAAAAATGTGAAAACAATGTTTTTTTTAACATATATGGCATAAGAGGGGTTTCACACCTCCATGAACAGTATTATCTATTTGGATTCCTATAAAATATTTCATGTTACATCAATGAAAATAATTTTCAGTTTATTCTATTAATTTTTAGTTTTTATAATAAAATTAAAATTCATTATTTAAAAAATGGTTGAATTGAATTTTTGAAATGATTTATGACTTTGTTTTTAAAAAAAATATAAAAAATTTAAATCATTTCATTTTAATGATTCACATCCATATTCCTCTCTAATAAAAAAGTTTTCTTTGATCACAAACATTCCTTTGTGATTAATTTATGCTCTTCTATAATCCATTACTAATTTATTGATTATACCATATTTTTATATCATTCACTTTGATGTGATCTTGCTCACTTTCACTCTCCATTTTTTATTAGAAATTAATTTTTCTCTATTATATCAATATTCACTTATATCATGGATATATTTTCATTTCAATGTTTTATTAACCGTTTAACATTAATATAAATGGTGTTTATTGAATTATTAAGAATTTATTTTCATTCACTAGGGAAATATTTATGTTTTTTATTCTTGATTAAATACTGATATTTGTTGATTGAAAATGAATTTTTGATTATGTGTTACATTATTGATTCAATGTATAATTAATTCATTGTAAATGTGAAAGGGATATTTGGGGTCTAGGTATATATATCCATTTGATGTATCACCATGTCTCATGATGAAAATAAATGGTCAAATTTATCGGTATTTGGTTTATACTAATAAATCCATTAAAATTTCATGGAACATGGTATTAAAATTAAGGCTATTGATATCATGGAATGTGTCCTTGATGATAATATCATAATTTTCAAAATTAAAAATTTCATTTATTAATATTTTAGTTATTATTATCAATGTGATTGTAATGTTGATATTTTTATTGATATATTTTGAATCTCTAGTTTTTTATTAAATAGAATATGTATTGATTATAAAATTGTCTATATTTTTAATTCCTTATCTACTAATGATAAATTTATTTTTACACATTCCCTTACTGAGAATTTGATATCAACTTTTATTAATTTTTATTTCCCAAAAATTTTGAATAAGGAATCATTGAATGATTTGAAAATTTTCAATAACTTTATTCATTATATGTTTTATTTCACCAATGTAATATAGAAAACATGTATTTATATAGCCTCCCTTAAATGGTATCATGATCTTCCCTCTCTATTGTGATTCCTTGTATCTTGTTACAATTTAATAAAGTAAATATCCGCTCTATGTGACAATATTTGGGGATGTTATTTAGGGAGACGATCAAAAATCATGTTAGTGCGATGTTTAATGATTATAAACTTTACATTGAATAAATATTTAATTAATAAATTTTATTTATTATAATTTATTGTAATCAATGATGTATTTTTTAATAGTTAATTAGAAAATTATTTAGATTCCTCAGCATGTTCATGTCCCTTAAAGTAAAAAATGTAAAATTAATTCATAAAATAACGATAATTGATGAATTTTATTTATGATTCATGATATTATAGTCACACAAAAAGATAAATTATATAAAGGAAAATGGCATAATGCATCGAAATAATGAAAAAAATCATGATAATCGGTTACCCAATGTTACACCTATCTGAGTGGATACAAATGTAATAGAGACTCAAATAATAAAGTCTATAAGGAATGTTAAATATATTATAATATTCAAAATATTTATAAATATTATATCAATTACAAAAATGTTTATAACATCAATGAAAACTAAGAATATACGGTATCAAAATTATTTGTGATGCCTAGTTTGATGACAAAATTGTGTCTATTTTTTCAGGGATAATGATGTGTAGCATCTCACTATCAAATAAATTATTATAATTTACACCTAAATATTTTATAAAAGAATAGTGTTCCTAGGAAATTATGGTATCCAAAATTGGATATAAATCACATAAATAATTACTTTCTGAATTTTATTATATAAATTTAATAAGATCTTGAAGGAAAGTCTTCAGTGGTAAAATGGTTATCCTTATTTAAAATAAATAAGATGTATAAAATATTTATCACTAATAAAAATTACTATAGTGAAAAAAATTATTGAAAGTACTACAATGAACCCTATTATTGTTATCCAAATACTATTTAATATAGTTTCCAGTCAGAACATCTCATCCCAAATAAGTCTCCAAATTATGGTTTGAGAATTTATTTTATTATTTAATAAATATGTGAAATATAAAAAAGTGTATCATTAATATTTGTATTTAAAATATCTCTTCAGTATGGAATTACCCATCACTATAGAGGAGGTTCAAGTGATTGATAGATAAATCATTAACATGCCAATTATATTTATTAATATTTTTTTACTTAATTTAAGTGGATCTGATGGAGGTATATTTTCGTTCATTTTTTAAATTATCATGAATATATATATATATATATATATATATATAATTTGTTTGTTTGTTTATATACACGAGAACAGACCAACAAAAAAAAGTTAGGGTAAATCTACCAAAATCAATAGGAGTGGGATTAACCCCTTCAATATATCAATTTTACTATCCTAGCATATATGATATATTTTATAGACTGAAATTAACTCCCCATAACATAACTATTATTAAATTCATTCTTATTTTGTAACTAATATAAAAATTTATAACCCTATGCTCCTATGTAGAAATTGTATCCTCTAAACATGTTCCCCTTATTTTTCTTTTATTCCCCCCAAAATCTTTATATATGAATTTGATTGTCTTTCACCATATGTTCTAGTTAGCTAGAAACTTATAATATTACTTTGTAAACCCCAAAAATTATCTCACCAATCAAAATTTTAAAAATAAAATCAATATTCCCAATTATGTTTCCAGGGTTATGTGCTGAGGATGGTGTCCATTATTAATGTTTAATAACAACTTCTCTATTAACATCATTAAGAAAATTCATTTCTTATATGAAAATTTTACTAATTATATTTCTAGCATGCACAAAATTTATATTTTTTTAGAATATAAATTGTGATATATGGTTATAATATATATTAAATGAATTTAAAATGTTAATGTAATATCAAGCATTTGGTTTTGTGAACACACTGTATATTTATGATGGATAATTAAACAAATGTGTGGTGGGAGTCAGCTTGATGCATGGAAAAACAATATAATGATTTTTAGTCACCTATGAGTGAAAATACAGTATTTGACACTTTTGTTCAATTATATGATTATTTTTATCCACTGGCCAATCTTTAATATTTGGGTTTTTTTGAAATATTTTAAAAATTAGATTGGAGTATTCATAAGGGAAATTATATTGGTTTAACCTATTTGAAGAATCAGGATTAATTACATAGGTTTATGATATGTTATTGGTTAGTTATATTTATTTATTTTATATATGTTATGTTTTTGTTATTTTTACTATATGCGTTAGATTTACTTTCCATTATCAGTCATTTAGTTATGAAAGTGGTTGTTCTTCCATGTAATCTAGAGACAATTTATATTAATCAGTAATGCCGCTTATAATTTTTTATGGAAGGATAAAATTAAAGTTTAATGAATATTTTACTCATATGACTGAAAATAATTCTTTTATTAGGATAAATCTCTTTTAAGGGCTGAGGGGGAACCCAAAAAGACTTCAACGACTTAAGAACAACTAAAGATCTCAATGGACCAATAGCCCAATGCCAAAACCACCCTAGATCACTGCAAAGAAAATCCCCTTCCAGCATCAAAAGTGTTAAAACCAAATTCCACCTTCACATCACACTCAGAAAGTTGTCTCGTGCAGTAGTGCACGGGCCTGGAACCGATGGACGAGGCCATACCCTCTCAAACATCAAAATCCCAAAAGTAATGGTTAGGCAGAAACTCCATGCTCTAAACCCCATCTGGAGCATCCCTTGAGGAAGATCAGGTTGCAAAAAGCCTTGAACCGCGTACCACAGAGACCACAAGCAGTTTCACAGCACCACAAAATCCAAACAATTCCAAACAAATAGTCCAACATAGGGAAGATTCACCTACATAGAGTGATCACCATCCAAAGAAAACATCACCTTCTCTGCATCCGGTCATGGAACCAACATAGCCCAAAACCACCAGTAGGATCAGATTTTCATTTCCAAGAACTACATCACTAGGCACCTCTAGAACGAGGCCGGACCAAGCGAACCCGCTTCTAACCCCACCACCACCGGAGGAGCTCCTACAAATCCACTAAAGCTCATGACCCATTGAAGCAACATCCCTAGCCAACGAACTAGATATCACATGGTCGTCGAGGGAGAGACGGTGCCACCTAGATATGAACTCTATTAGTTTTCATATAAATATTTTTGTGTCATATATTGGATTGAAATTTCATTAATCTAATGTTCACTAACTGCAATTAAATGTTAATTTGATCCATCATTGTGGGATCCAAAATTTGAATGTTTATATTCCTCTATAAGGTCATTTATACATTAGACATATCAATAATGAAAACACATTACCATTAAGGATGTAATATCCTCAAAGGGGATTGGAATATGATTAAACAAAGATAACAAATAGAGTATTCATTATCAAAAAATATATATTTTTCAAATGGAAAACTAGTTCATGTTTTAAGTGTGTAATCCACACACAACAATTTTTAGTAAAATATTTTTTGAAATTTACCCTTTCACACATGTAACCACTTATAAACATGGCCACCTATAAATTCTATAGAGTTTTATTTTTATTACATATAATGGATTGATCATCTATTTGGATCTTGATAAAAAAGTATTGGTGGTGCCATTACATTTTCCAAAACTATCAGGGGTCAATATATATGAAGGGATCACCTCGATGATGTTCTCTTCTCATAATTACATGTGGTAATTCTTTATTTATCATAATAAATATTCTGTAAGTTCCACTAGGCTGGATACCCTGAGGGGGGTGAATCAGGGTATGACTAATTCAAAATTAAAGCCCTTTTTGATCTTGTTTCGCTATTAAGCAAAACACTCTTCTCTCTCTTTCCCATTGCACAATATAAACAGAAAGTAAAGCATGCACAAGACACAATAATTTTACTTGGTTCACCCTCACTGGGCTACTTCCAAGGAGCATACACCAGCAATGTGTCGATGTACCAAATCCACTATAATCACACTATTGTTTACAAAATTCGGGATAGATCACTTCTATTCACAGGCTCACTGCCTTTACAATGTTTAGGGTCAGCTCACTGCTTTCCCAAGGGTCACTCCTTGTTTCTCTCTCTCTGGCTCACTGCCGGTGGAGAGGATCATCTTCTTCCTCTTCCTTTGCTCACTACTCTGGAAAGAAATCCACTCACAGTTTATAGACATGTAGGTCTCTTCATTATCACTAATGAATGCATCCTCTGTTGTATGTAGATGCTCTATTGAAATCCAGCTTTCACTCGTAGATGAATCTCACTTTGCACCGAAAGTACCGGGCAATCTTCTAGCTTTCACGCAGCCCTGAATCACAACCTTGCTTCAACCATACCTGGCGCCCTTCTCTAAGCCGACACACAAGTCTCGGCGTGCAAGTTAAAAATGGTGTGCAAGTTCACCACAACCAATTGCGCGACACTAGCTTCTGCAGCTCCAAACTTGCGTGACACGCACCCTTTTACGCCCAAACCAACATTGCCGCACAACCACCAACTGTCGCGCTTCTTCAAAACCTGGCGCGCAAGTGTCACCAAACCACTTGTGTGACACCCCCTTCTTCAACTCAAAACTTGGTAGACTCCCTTCCTTTCTCGCCCAAACCACTCTAGATGCGCAACAATCAACCGGCGCGCAACTTCTACTTGCGCGACCACACCACCACTTGCGCGACCACCACACCTGCGCGACGGAAGCTCTGAAAGTCTCTAAGTGTTGAACTCTCACCGAAATGAGGAGGGGTCGACTTCTATTTATAGGCATTTGGACACCCTGCGCGACGACGCGCAAGTCTCCCCTCGGCGCGCAAGTCTCGGCGTGCAAGTCTCTACTGCGCAAGTCACTTGCGCGACCAACCCTAAAACTTGGGCGCCCCTTTTCCCTTTGCCATATTTTGATGTTCTGATCTTGAAAAACATATGGTGCGCAATTTTCCTCTCCTTCAAGACAATGGCGTGCAAGTCCCTTTACCAAAACCACTTTTCTCCATTTGTCGATTTTCAGGCCCAAAAATTTGGCAAACACTGGAAAATGACGTCACTTTGTATTTGCTCTTTTTGAACCGCCTCCAGATCGACCATTCCTTTATCGACGTTCTTGAATCAATCATGGATCGTTAACAACATCCCTTGAACTCAACATGCCACAAAGAAATCCCCTTTTTCAACAAATTTGTACGTCATGGTTTGCTTTGTCAACAAACACAACACAGAGACCCACTTTGTCAACAAACACAATCACCTCAAAAATGCTTCAATGATACCTTGAGGGATTTTTGCCCAACATATTCCTACATATCTGTTTTGTTTCGCATTATTTCATTTTATACATAAATATTTCTTACATTTTGGATAGATGTAATTAGAAAAAATGTGATTGGGTTATAGTTATTCTAAACCATTACATATGCATAAATTTTTATTATGTTTAATTCTCCCATAAATGAATTGTTTACTAGTTTCTGATCTAATTTTGATCTTGAACAATTATTTTTTTCAATCCAATATCTTAAATTATTTTATATAATTTAATCTATGAATTCTTTATTTTATTTCCAATGAACATGAATGATTATCATAGAACCTAAGAATTTGTTTAATTTAATTTCAAGAGAATGTGATTTTAAATTTTTAAAATGAACATCATGGGATCAATATGTAGAGTTTATACTTGATACATATAATCAATTCATTATCATTATATAATTGATATGATTCACTATTTAATCATTGCTTCTATGATTTCTTTTGGCTTTCAATCAATGATTAGTTCTACGTTTTTATGTCTTAATAATAGGTGAATGTTATTTCATTTTTGTTTTAGTTGTCATGTTAATATCTATAATGTTTGGAGATTAAAAAAACTTGGGATTGTAATTAAATGGATTTTAATAATATATATAATTATAAATAAATGAATAATATAGTATATAAGAGTGATTGCACTTTTTAAAATTTATTTCTAACAAAACCATTCTCTTGCTTACATGGTTTTGTTTTATAAACCATAAATACCCCATATATATTAATCATTTCTTATTTAAAATTCATAAAATCAATAAAATATTATTTTTACATACTATATCATTTAGAAATTTACAATATTTTACCTATTTACAACACTTGCGTACTAAAAACTATACATTATTTGAAAGCACCCATATCAGTGCTTATCAAATTTGTACCATCATCAGGAAGGTAAGATAGCTTTACATCTGATTGATAATATTTTTCTTCATTTTTTTTCTCTTTTATTCCTTCAATCCCTTTAATTTCATTATAATTCAACTCTTTCTTTTTTTATATTAATATAATATCTTTGTTGTCTAATAATTTAACTTTTCACGTATGAAGTTATCGTCAAGTTTCTTTTCTTTCCCATTATATTTTTAAAATATCTATGATATGGTCTCGTTGTAAAATCATCCTTTAACTAGTCCTAGAGGATGGGAGTGGCATTCATTTTTGAATCATGGAGTCTTAATCTGCATGGATTTTCAACCTTTACCTTTTTGATTCATTCCAAGACTCTAATAACATAGAATTTATCAGCATTAAATCCTAATAAAAACCATAAAAAGTGTTTGCAAACATCAATGAAGATAACATATCCATCTCAAAATGTTTTCCACCAGACATTAATTAACAACCTATATGAATTTTACACATAAAATTTAGAAGCATCCAATAAACAATAATCAAGATTAATAAATTTGAATCCTAAATGTCTTGATCTTTCATTTGAGGACTAAATGATAACCTAAAAAATTTATTGTGGGTTTCTCCATCATGAATCAAAGGAATGTATCTGATAGTGACATAAAACATATAGAATTCCCATTATAATTTTATGGAATTGTTATGTTCTTGATATATTAATTATAACCCTAATAGGTAATAAGATGAGTGGATTTAAAATATATTTTCATGTATAGAGTGTTACTTGCATATGGAAAAATTACAGTTTGATAGTAATTATCTACGATTAGAAAAAAAACCCTAGTGATTTAGTGTGAAAATACTAACAGAGATTTATGAAGATGTGCGATAGTTACTTGCATCGCCAATTAAGTGGTAGACACTACATCTAATTATTTAATGAGCATGTCACAACTATAGAGAGGAGTGGTGTGGATATCTTACAAGGAAGATTATTATTCAAAAGAATTCATACATACTTATGTTCATTGATTGGTTATATAGTAACAAAACCCATATATTTTGGTGATTGAGGCACACCCTCACTGAATGTTATACATTGGGAATCTTTCGCAACAATCGATGATTATTTATTTCATAGTATGTTACATAAAAGTACCTCTAAGTTGATATAGATATCCTTGGCTCAATATATTGAACCCTATAATTTTTTATAGCATTTACACAACACCATACTATCTAAAGTATTAATTCCCAAAACTAATAGATCTAAGGGATTATGTATAGTCTTCATGCATAGTCCATTTTAATGGTAACTCTATCCACCACATCAATATTAGTATGATCCCTTTAAAACAATATACAACATTTTATGGAAGGATAATCCAAGAATAATGTAAACCAATGAATAAAAAAAGTATCCATTTTCCATAAATTATAAAGAAATCACATCCTCATTTGCAGGTTTTCCAATAATTTAAAATGTATTTCATGGAAAAAGTTCAATATTCCTATACGAAAATTCTCAGTCCAACAAAGGGTATATTTAAATACTAAATATATTGTGAATCATATTTGCCTAAGCTAATATTATGAGACAATGAGTAAATATAAAAGATTAATGGTAAAGAATACATAAATGAGCCTGATTGCCGCTTCCTTCTTTGTACTAGTAAGAAATAATTATAGTTATCTTCCTCTCTTAAACTTGTTTTTACCTTATTGTTTTGGATGTGCCCTTTGTACTTGATAGGTTTTGAGAACAATCAGTCCTGGAACAGATAACTATCCTCAAGATAATGACATTTCAAACTTCCTCCAACCTCTATTACCAAACATCCCCAAAAGGCAACGAAATACACGATTTTATTAATTTTGAAAAAACGAAAAATAATAGACGGGCAGAAAGGGAATGGCGTGATTTATTGACGGCAGCGCCTGGTTGTTGCAAATTAGGGTTTCGTACGGACTTCAATTTGAACCTTTGCAGGCCGGAAACGGACTCCCGCAGAGGCAGTCGTTCCCCAGGAACGCGCTCGCCGGAAACTTTGTTGCCGGAATCCTCCCGCACAGGTAATTGAATAGTGTTTATTTGAGACCAATGTTTCCAAAATATTTTAATTTTTGTCATTCATAATTACCCCTAATTTAATTAAAATCATATTTAGAAATTCATTTTTGTGATGTTTGAATAATCTGTATTTCATTGTAAATTGGCACAAATAATTGTTTTATTTGTTTTATTCATTCTCAGAATTAAATAACGAATCTGTGCATTAATTTTTGAATCTGATGCTTAGTTTTTTGTTTGATTTGATGTACACATAAATTTAATAAATATAATTATTTTTTTAGTTTAATTGATTTATTCATATTTTTAGTTAAATGTAAGTCTATATGATGAAATTGTTTCTAGAAATAAATTTTGAATTTTAATTTTCAATTTGGAATAGTGTTATTTTTAAATTTTGGATTTTTTTTCAAAATCATGTATTAAGTTTGTTGTTATAAATGAACTTAAAATTATTTTGGAATAAAATTGTGCAGACGCATTAAATTCTCACAATAACTGATTTTAGCATTTTTGAAAATAATTTGAACATTTCTGTGTAGAAATGTGAATTTCTTGTGATTTATAGGGTAATTTTTTTATCTGGGTTTTTAAAAAATTAAAATATGATAACAGGGGTTAGGGTTCGGATATTTTTAAAAATGGGTCCGGGATGCGTGAACGGCGTTCACGCATCCCGGACCCCGGCGTCATGCGTGAACGCTGTTCACGCATCTCACAGAATACCTAAATTCCCCTTAAAATGTATAACTATTAATTATAAAGTAATAAACTTATTATAAAATTAAGAAATATTAATAAATATCAATTAAATAATATAAAATATTGAAATAATGTTAATAATTATTAATAAATATTCATGAATAATAGATATTCATTAAATAATTATTAATAGAATGGCTTGAGTATTCTCTAACATATATTGAGAAATCTATAATCTTAGCATCTTTCAGTCACTCACGTTATCTCAACATGTTGTAGTTAAACATCTATTTCTATAAAGATCCTCATATGGTTCCATTTGTATTCTAAAGTGGAAACTTAATTTTTATACTTTCTAATACTCTTTTTTCATTGTTTTTCTGATTAAATATTGGTATATTTGTGAACAAATGAGTTACATGAAAAACATATAGTGATTGTGATGAGTGAACCATGATCACATCATCACTATGCTAAGTTCTCTGAGTTTCATTTCTAGATCCAAGAGTAATATTTTTTAAGGCATGTGCTCTCTAAAAAATATCATTTTATCTAAATAAGGTGGAAGAAGTGATGTCATGGACATGACCTAAGTTTTGAGATGCATACTCAATAATCTCACTCTTTAGATTGCGTACCAGTATAAATCGTTTCCTTTTATAAAGTCTGAATATGTATCTTCTCAAAATTGGCCAAATGAACTTCTAATTCATATTGTAGTTTTCAATGTTGTCCATAAACAACCATAAATGTTAAATCATGCTTAGAGTGTATCAATTATTAACCAAGGGTAGATAATCAAAATTATCAATGAAATGCTAAATCCTGCACATACTTCACCAAATATATTAAAAAGTTCAAGTGAAAAGATAAATCTCTCCTTTTCATCCCATCTTTCCATCAATCAAGCTCTCCCCCTTAATTGAAATGAGAAATATAATTAAGAACAATGGATAAAGTGTGATTGGAATACCTCAAGTTTCAACTTCTTGAGATGATATGAATTTCAAGATTTGTCATGAAATAATCCTTGGATTTTAGCTCAAACTTATTCTTGGAAATAGTTTCTTTCACAGTTTTCTTGACTTCATTGTTTTGCATATTCCCAATGGAAGATTTTCCAACTATTGTTCCATTCTTCTACACTTGTTGTGGCCTTTTATTCTTATCAGCATATGCATTTTGCATGGTTGGACTGAACCATCACTCATCATAACTGTGACCACTTCTATTGCAATTCGAAATAATTAATATAATTAATATTTATCATTTAATTTAATCACATTATTTATTATACATATATATATATACATTGGTAGATAATTTGATAACAGTAAGACACTTATTAAAGGTATAATAGAAGTCTAGATAACAGTAATACACATACAAAACGTATCATAAATCAAATGTCAACCTAATCTACGCCTCCGGTGTGGATGCTCCTCTGTCCCACAGTCAGGCGTATACTGGATGCATCCACGCCGTGTCTGTCTACGTCTGTGCTCTGGCGTACGCTGCACATCCTCATCGACAACCACCTCCACATCCTCCTGTGTGACAGACGGTGGATGTACAGTCTCACCGCCTGTACCCTGGCCTGCATCTAAGGATAGTGGAAGCTGGCTGGAACTCTCACCAATATAGGAAGTAGATGGCTGCTCTGCTGCGGATGACTGCAATAAAACATCGAACTCAATCCAGTCAGCGTCTGTAAGTACCTGTGGCTGTGCCTGAGAAGCTGGAGGAGCATATGACTGATCATGCTGAACACCCTCCTCCAGTGGAATAATATCATGTGGCTGAGCAAGCTGAGCAGCCTCATCCTGTGGAACAACAGCATCCATAACAGGGTCGTCACCCCCAGGTACATCTATGTGAGGCTCAGCAGGCTCCGCGGCCTCCGCAGCAGGCTCCGCGGCCTCCGCAGCAGGTGGTGGATCAAAGAAAATGCCATGATAAATCTCATCCATCGACAGTAGCATCTGTCGTACAAGGCTGTGAAAATATGCTGGGTCAAAGGCAGCTCTCTCCACTGGATCAGACATATGAAGTAGATGACAAATACGAGCATCCTGCGAAAACAAATTCTGTTGTTAACTAATTTGAATAAAAAATATGTTGAACAGTGAAAGGAAGAATGCATACCAAGTCATGGAAGCCCCGTCCGTGCCGTGTCAGAAATCTGACGGGAGACCTGATGTACCAGCTTGCATAATCCATCTGATCCATCAAATGAAAGCGTACTGTCCCTGCCCCTCGCAACTGGGACTCCCGTCGCCTGTCCCATAACGCAACATATCTCGCATGGTAGCTCCTCCAATCAAAATCTCTCTTCCCTGACATCTTCAGGGAATGCAATGAATCCAACTGACTGGGCGGGTCAGGAACTGGCTGAAGGAATCCAAACTGTCTCATAACCCTATCCGTCTGATGGCACTCGACTATATAAAAATGAATCAGTGGAACCATGCGGGAGCTGATATCAAGCATCACTGTACAGTATGGGGGCAGACTCTGAAGGATATCATCTGTATATGGCATCCATGTAATCTGAAAGAAAAAATGAATAATCAATTAATAAATGAATAGATTTACAGTAAAGAGTAAAGATTTAACAATATAAATAATAATCATTTACATCGTCTGGTCGAATGCTGTCTAGCATAAGTCTGTAGGCGTGAACATCATGTCTGGGAGAATCTGAATGTCGATGCGCCTGACTCCACCTGTAGATAACATTTTTTTTTTACATTTCATAAAATAATTTTATACAAGTAAGTTAGATATTAGAAAGAATTAATAACATACCAACGTCCACGTGGAGCCTCTGCTACAATATCTATGGGTAATGGCGCACGGGCATGTGGAGCTAAACGAGGTATGTGCTCCCATACCCACATCTGTAGAAGAACCATGCATCCTGTGATCTGCATCTTATCGATGCGACATGCGCTGCATAGGGCTCTGTATGTATATGCTAGGCAGGCAGACCCCCAACTATATCGGCCTGCCTGGTCCAAATCCTCTAAAAAAGCTAGATACATCAGGTGCACAAAAGTAGTAGAGTGGTCAACAAAAAGCGTGCCACCGATCAGCCTCAAAATATATGCGCGTGCAAATCGCACCACGGTGACGTCATCAGCATCATCTGGTAAATGTGTGAAGTGCTGGTCTAACCAAGGCATCCGCAATCTACCACCGACGATGGTCCTGCCATCATCCTGGACCTCTATGCCCAGAAGTCTATGAACAAGCTCAGACAAATTTGATGGAACTCGGCCTGTCAAAGCATGTCCTTCGATAGGGAGGCCCAACATAATAGCCACATCCTGCAATGTAATAGTCATCTCCCCCTCACTGAAATGGAAAGTATGCGACTCTGGTCTCCATCTCTCGACAAGTGCGGCAATGAGCTGATGATCAAGAAACGTGAAGTCGCACATCGCTACTCCATAAAATCCAGCTCGACGAAGATGTGGGACGATAGCGGGAGGTGGTGCAGTATGATGGAAATGGTGAGATCTACGTACACTCAAGGGAGCCACAGGACGTCCCTCTAAAAGCAGTCGTGATACATGAGTAGCCTGAGATGTAAGCAATGGAAAACCTGCCATCTGCACACATGATATCATCATTACTTATTAATAGTGGAATCATGATATATTCATTTTTATTTGGTGTCACAATCAACATTAGCCTAGTCTCACAATCAACATTAGTTAAGGATGCTCAGACACTCAGATGCCATTACTAAAACTAGACATCTTATAAGAAAACCATAATTTAAAAGTGAAAAATTAATTATTTCTTCTTATTTGTGAAATTACGTTTGTTAATTTATCCATTATCCATTAAATAACCATCAACATTATTCCACATTAAAAATTAACAGGAAAAAGTGAAAAATTAATTATTTCTTCTTATTTGTAAAATTACGTTTGTTAATTTATCCATTATCCATTAAATAACCATTAACATTATTCCACATTAAAAATTAACAGGAAAAAGTGAAAAATTAATTATTTCTTCTTATTTGTGAAATTACGTTTGTTAATTTATCCATTATCCATTAAATAACCATTAACATTATTCCACATTAAAAATTAACAGGAAAAAGTGAAAAATTAATTATTTCTTCTTATTTTTGAAATTACGTTTGTTAATTTATCCATTATCCATTAAATAACCATTAACATTATTCCACATTAAAAATTAATAGGAAAAAGTGAAAAATTAATTATTTCTTCTTATTTGTGAAATTACGTTTGTTAATTTATCCATTATCCATTAGATAACCATTAACATTATTCCAAATAGATCAAGTTCCTAAGTAACTATAGAAACTTCCACAATAGGTTATTCAACCACAACCTCTTCCTCTTAGTCTTCTACTTCTTCTCATCCTCATCCTCTATTTCTTATTCTTATTCTTCATCATCGACACCAACCACAACCTCTTCCTCTTAGAGCAGGTACACAGACTCGATCATGGATGATGAGATTTGGAACTCTGTCCTGCCACTTGGGGACATCTCTTACGAGTATGTCCTTCTGCGTGGCAGATACTGCATCGTATTCTCCCTCCTCGTTGCCGAGGCCAATCCATCTCATTTCTGATGCGAGTTGACTTCGGTCTTCCTCGAGGCCGCAACCTAGTAGCATGAAGCCAATAATTTAAAAAATGACACACATTGAAAAAATTATAAATGATACCAAAACCGACTTATGAAAACCTGGAAATATCAGGGACGATGGTCGGTTGATCAGCAGGCAATGTGATAGAATGGAAGTCACCAACAGGCATCCAAGCAGCACTATAACAGTTAACCAAAGCGCTCATGTGATACACCGGGTCAACATATGGCTCCCATGATATATTTACTGAAGCGCAAGCTGTAATAACATGTACACATGGATATCTCAATGCCTGAAAGCTGCCACAATCACAGTACCTGTTATCCAACATCACGACAAACACTCCACCATTAGTGCATGCACCCTGGTCGTAGCACTTTCTTACCCGAAAAGTCCTCTTTTCCCTGTCAAAGGCTATAACATTCCATCGTGAAGCCTCATTCCGTATCCAGTCAATATCAGTTTGAAAATGATGAGTAAAAAGCATTCCATTTTCCATCCTCTGGTAGGCCTTTTGGGACCGGTCAACAAAGTAGTGAACACATCTAAAAAATGTATCTTGCACTAACCCTATGATTGGGAGTTTGCGCACACCCTTGAGGACCCCATTTACGCACTCCACTATATTAGTGGTCATATGCCCATATCTCATGCCACCATCGTATACTAATGACCATTTTTCCTTTGAAATTTGTACCATATATTCATATACCTCCTCATTAACTGTTCATATCTCTTCAAGACGTCGATCAAACCTTTCTTGTTGGGGTTCATATGCTGAAAGCATAACATAATAATGTATTAAAATGGATAGTAAATTTTGTTAAAAAAAGAAAGTTTAGAAAACCATACCCAATTTGAGGATCGCCTTCTTTATGGCCTCATCTCTAAACTTCTTATGCACATTACTTGCAATATGTCTAATGCAATAACGGTGATAAGCATTCGGCTCAGTCCAAGAAACCCCATCACTACTCACGGCCTCTATAATCGCTCGATGACGATCAGATATCAGACACACGCCCTGTTTCTGCGTGACATGAACACGTACACATGCCAAGAACCAGCTCAAGCATTCAAAATTTTCTTTTTCAACAACAGCAAAAGCAAGTGGCAGAGGAGCGCGATTACCATCCTGTGTGGCAGCAATGAGTAGAACACCTGTATACTTTCCATAAAGGAATGTGCCATCTACCTGAATAAATTGTTTACAAAAGGGAAATGCAGCAATGCACGGTCTGAATGCCCAAAAAATCCTATTGAACTTCACCTTTGACCGATCAACTAGATGATTTTGGGATACATACTCAACACTGTCCAACTGATAAAAAATCTGATTATTGAGAGACAACAATTCCATAAGCTGTGGCAACAACGCATAAGACTCATCCCAATCACCATACACTTTTACAATGGCTTTCTGTTTTGCATTCCAAGCTTTGTTGTATGATACCTTATAGTTATACAACTGTTGAATTCTTTCCTGAATAATGGAAACAGGAACATCCTGACTTGTTCGTATCATCTCAAAAATAACAGTAGATATAAACTCTGCATCAAGAGAAGAGTGATCTTGTGCCAAGCTGGGATGCAGACAAGTGTGTGGGCCTTCTAATTTGGTTATCTTCCAACATCCATAACATTTATCAAATAGTTCTCTTAATCGAAATTTACATTCTGACCCATATTTTTCACAACGAATGAGATATTTGGTCTTCTTTGACTCATAAACCACAAATGTGAAATGTCGCTCAATGTGGTATTTCTTTATCACATTTTTCATGACCTATTTACTTTCGAACTCCTGCCCAACATATATGGAATTATCATTTGATGCAGGCATATTCCCTATAATGCCAGGGAATTCAGAAGCTAGTGTAATGACATCCCAATCAAAAGGTTGTTCACGAGACATTCCTCCAACTAAGGAACTCAAAACTGAAGGCTGATTACCACTAACTGGTGGATGTAGTGGATGTATGTCTCTCAAAGGAACCTCAGAAGGTTCATTTCCAACCACATCATCTCCTGCTGACTCCCCAGAGTCTTCTTCCTCAGATAAACTTTCTTGCACTATATCAGCACAGAAAGGGATGTCATCTACATTTCCTTCCAAATTTTGATGATCTTCCTCATTACATTCTTCCAAAGGAGTCGTATGAGAAGGAGGAAATGAAGAAAACTGCTGTGAAGGACCGACTTCTATAGAGGTCACAAAGCATGGTTCAATAGTAATCGATTGCACCACATCAATATCAGAAATGACAATAAATAATTCCATCAAACCATTAACAAACTGTTGCCTGAATAACTAAGAAGCCTCCATCCAATCCTCATCATCGACTATAGGGTAGTCGTTGTGCCACATACGCTCAGGATATTGAAGATGTCGGTATCTAATTGAAGTGATTGCTGTCCTGCACTCAATTTTAACCGACTATGAATCTTATTACGAACTGCATCCAATGTCATACAACCATGGAGATTTACCACTTTGACAGGTGGCACACTGTAGCTAAAACCCTACTCGGTACAAATTACCTCACCGTTGCAATATATTTGAGTAGACATAATTACCTATTAAAAAAAATTTAAAAATATTATACACTACATTACAATTTTAAATTATTTAATTTGGTTTTGAATAATTGATTATCTTGAGATTTTTTTATGTATTGATTTATCACTGTTAAGGTATAGTGATTGTGATTTTAGCACAAAAGCAAATTTAATATAATGTTTCATAAAGTTTGATTACTTATGAATATATAATCATGACTTGATCTTGAGACTTGCGATTAGTTTATCATTATCTGATAAACTAACCACAATTTATATGCATAAACTCCTGTCTCTATTATCAAATATTGCAGCAACCGTCAATCTCCTGTCAAACAGCAACACCTCCTCTCGAACGAGTTCTCAAATGCCTCCTCTTAGACACCTCTTCGGGGATGCCTCTTCGTCGACACCTCTTTGGGGCGTCAGTCTTTTAATCACAAATTTACTCACATGCATGTGAGAGGTTCTAGGGGTATGAAATACATAAATTAATTTAAACGGACACGCAGGTCCTTACACTTACTGAGAGATGACTCGCAGGTCATCAATACCGAAAAAATGCAATTATTACAAATTGAATAACAACATACACAAAATAAAACATGCAATTTCAATTATTCATGGTCGGGCATCTCAAGATCAGTCATCACTCATACCATGTTTTTTGGTATATTTATTATATTATCCGTATTATATAAAATCTATATTAAATACTACACCTCTTTTACAAAAATTTAACTTCATGTGTGTATATATATATATATATAATTATTAAAAACATTAAATAAATTTTATTATAACTGATCTAATTGAGATTTACATAATAAACACTTTTGTTATTTTAAATTTTATGAAATTGTAATGTTTTTTGGGCATTCTTCTACTTTTCAAAATATAAGTAAATATATTTTATACTTTATTGATTAAAAATATTATTACTAGAAAATAAAAGTAATTTAATTTACACTTACATCAAAACCATCCATTAAAATAAAATTCTCTAACATAAATTACTTTTTCTAAACATTAAAAATTTTAGACATAACATAAAACATTCAATATTTAGACAACAGACATTCAAAAAATTAAATTATACGAACATTCAACATCATGAAAATTAAATCATAAAAAACATTTCATGCATAACATATGAAATAAATAAATCATACACACAATTAAACATACAAATGAAATAAATAAACACAATTAAACATACAAATGAAATAAAAATTTCATGCATAACATATGAAATAAATAAATCATACACACAATTAAACATACAAATTAAATAAATAAACACAATTAAACATACAAATGAAATAAATAAACACAAATAAACAATTAAATTATTAAATAGAAATTTTACCTCAATAAAAGCAGCAAATATTTGTTGAGAAAGAATTTTTGCAGAGCTTCGCAACAAAAACGAGAGGAGAACAATGGGTATTGGGGGGGGGATCCTTTTATAAAATTATCTCAGCCGGATGCGTGAACGGCGTTCACGCATCCTTCATCTCGTCCGCGAAGGATGCGTGAACGCCATTCACGCATCTTTTCCCGCGCAAGGATGCGTGAACGACGTTCACGCTTCCTTTAGATGGTCAGCAAAGGACGCGTGAATGCCGTTCACGCATTACTGTCGGGGTCCAGGATGCGTGAACGCCGTTCACGCATCCTTCCGCGGTGAAGGATGCATGAACGACATTCACGCATCCCGGACCCATTTTTAAAAATATCCGAACCCTAACCCCTTTTATCATATTTTAATTTTTTAAAAACCCAGAAAAAAAATTACTCTGATTTATAGGTTTCAAATGTGGCCATCCCCATTGTGACTGTGTTGGAAAAAAATATAAGTGATCATGCCATTACATCTCCACGGTTACATTACTAACCCTGGAAAAATGACCATAAGTGTGGGAATTTGAATTTTACCAGGAAATAAGATAAGTTACTATAAGAAATAGAAAAACCAACTGATTACACAGAAAATTGAAGCGATGGTGCCTGTCATAGCCACTTAACTAACCGCATGGTTATTTTAATAAACTGAGATATTTTAACTCATGTGCCGTGAAGTTATTAGATAGAGTGCACAGATCTCTCCTTTTGGTCACTTCCCACAACCAACCACATCATTGTGTTAGATAAATCTTCCTTATCTCCCCCTTCCAAGATGACCGCATGACTTCACTTCTCTTAACTAATCGCAAGATCTCACTCTTCTCAACCTACCATGAGATGTATGATAATACCTTCTTGATGAAGAAGAAACCATGAAGCATCAGTGATGAAGACTTGACTTGTTTGTATTTGTTCCTATTTAAGCTTGAAAACGAAGTCTTTGAACTCATTATTGATGAAGAAGGCGAGCTGACCTAGTGTGCAGACATGAACTTCATGTCCAATTGGAACACAGTTCCATATTTGATAAAATAAGACAAACCCCAAAGCATTATTGAACTGAAGAACCATGTGTGAATAGCCCGTTCCCCTACTATTTCCGGAAAGAATACCTATGATTGTTTCACCTACTGTAGACGATTCATGAATAAACTGGTGATGAGGCTACTCAAAGACATTTTGAATATAATTTTGAGTGAGTCATTTTGAATATGATTTTTGCTGATCACCGAAGCTCGATGTCGAAGGATACTAACTGGAGAAGAACTACTCTCACATACCTTGTAAAATTCTAGACCTGTAAAAATAATGTTTATTGTTGTGATTTAACTATAAATATGATTTTTAGTGAGTCAATTTTTGTTTCCAATACATTATACACAGTTTCAATGAAGATAACATTTTACATGTTCGGTGTAATTTCTGAGCCAACACTCACTATTCTTGATGACCATATTCATCCAACACTATTAAAAATGACAATCCCAAGTGTACAGTACCTTCTATCTAGTTCATCCCTATACTCAGACATTTCTGACAGCACTAATACACACCAGCAGATCACCCAACCAATATTATTCCACATAGAGCCTCATCAATTCCATCTTGACTGCATGCACAATAGACGTATATCAAAGACAAGCCATGTAGAAAGCCCCTATAATTAACGCCTAGATTTAGACAACAACCTACATTTCAAAGCCTAATTCATCACTCCATGTCCCAACTTGAAAGAAGGACCTATCATGCATAATTCCTCTTGAGAGTATGCTAGGAAGCAATAAATTTTCATCACATCACGAAGATGAAAATCATTTTAGTGGGGGAATTTTCTCAAAGAGAATGATCATGGGATGATGATTCTATTAACTAAATCCATGTACACTGTAATCCATGAAAAAATGGACCCCATATTAAGAAGGAGATGCTCACTGATGATTGGTACTATAAATTCGAATAAAGAAGAAGGATGATGCTTATAAATATTATCCCTTCCCTCACATTTAAATTATTTGAAACATTTCATTTATAATTAAATCTTTTTTTAGTTTTCTATACATTTTGAATGTTAATTACATTATTTTTGGTTAATTTTGATGTCCTTATCATCTCCCTAGATTCATCTTGTTTTTATTCAATCATTACATTGTGATCATGAATGTTATATCTTAATCTCTATAAACATAGAGAAAAACCCGAGGGCTAGGTACTATGGGAGACTACACAAGCACACTGAATCCCTATTCATTTTTTTATTTCCATCCTCAGTGCGATATTAAATTTTAGTGAAGTAGATTTATTATATTCACCTGATAATTCAAATGATCTAATGCACCCTCAAATCTATCAAATCTTTTCTCATTGGTATATGTTGTATATGAAGAGAGCATTGTGTACTGGGGTTTGAATAACATCTGATGGGGTTTGGTGTGGAGTTAGTGAATTCCCCAATTGATTGTTCCCATTACCTCTACTCTATGGAGGTGGTGGAACTGGATATGCATTGGGTTCTCTTCCAGTGTGTTTTCAGATCCACGAATAGATAGTGAAGAGAAATTATTGAATGATATTAAGCTTATTATCATATTATATCTAATGTGGATAATGAAGAACCTATTTGATCAACCAAATATCTGACCACTATCACACCCTTGTTTTAAATTTTATAAAAAAATAACCTAAAATTATTTTTATGTGATTTAAAATTAATGAAAAAAACAAAAATACACAATTTATTAAGATAGTGAATCTCTTAAAAATTACACCATGACAGACAACCATGGTAAGATAAATTAGAATAAAAATAAAAATTCTATTTCATTGTGGCTCACAATTACCATGGGATTAAATTAGCACCAATGTTGGGAATTTAGTTAGAGTTTTCACTTTCTTTAACACAACTGTAATTAGTTGTTTTTCTTTTTTCTTAAAAAAATAATTTTTTATTCTTTTTCACTAGTCTGGGAAAAGTAATAAAAGGTGACCATTCAATATAATGGATTAAGTATTTTATGCATAGAATAACGATATAGATAGAATCACTACAGAATTTATAAACTCACAACATTACCATTTATTTTTAGACCTATCTATCTTTCCTTTTGTCCCATAGTTTCCCTTATGGGAGAAACACTAAAAAAACCAATGATTAACAATTTTGGTTGGGGGGAATTCAAGAAAAATAAATCATTGGCTGTGGGATTTATGAATTTTTGGGTAAACTCGCTCAACTCAGCAAAACATCCGAAGTACAAGATGAAGAGGAATAAATACCCAACATGGATGAACTGATGTACCAGAATTATGAACTCAAACAAACATTTTAGTATTCTATGGATCAAGATGAAGAACAATACTATTACGAGATTTTGCAAGATGATCCTAAATTCACGTTCTTACTTATTCTTACAACCATGGTGGATATGGAACCTGTAGAATATAAGGAAAAAGAAACACAATTTACACCTATACACCCATGAAGTCAACGTCCCAGTGGATCTTCACATTGAAGGGGCATAAAAGTCTAAAATCATTGAGGGGGAATCATTACATATGTTTTCCTTCACTAATTTTATTGAAACTAAACTATATTCTTACCTCCCTATAGCGTAGAAGAAAATTATGAATTTCGGCTATAGGCCTTGTATGATAATGATGGATGTGAAACAAATGAACTCTAAATTGAAGAAGGAACCAAAGAACCACTGTGGCTTCCCAGAGAGATTCATGAGGGAGTTGGAAAAGTCATCTAACTGAATATTGGGAAATCCTTTCAAGAAAATCTAGATGATTAGATATCCCCTATCTAATCCAATGCATCATCAACAGGGTTCCTAGGTGTGAGAAATTATGAAGATAAGATGGAAGGTCTCATTTTACCCTCTTAGTTCTACCAGCATTGAAAGAAGTATTGAACTGTCATGAACAAATAGAACATCAATATGTAATAGTGTAGGTTGATTTCTTTACCAATATTACATTTCTATCAATTTTTTATGAATTTCATTGTGTTTTTGCTTCTAATAACATTTTTATTTGAACACCACATTCACATTTCTAGAATGAAGAAAATGAGATGGATGAAGAATTATTTGAAAATATATGGAAATATTCATTGGAATTGGACACAATTGATTATGGAAAACCTACAATAGAATTGAATATTGATCATTTAGAAGAACAATTCATACAGTCGGCCCTGGAATGTGAGTACAAGTCCACCCAAGATGTGGCTAAATAAGATATCTTTAGACATGTAGTGAATCAACTGAACATTGTACTCTATAATGAATATTATAAAGAGGGAGACATAGTAGATGGAATATCTTAGTTGTTTCTCATGAAAAAACAAAATAACAAGTTGTTGTCTGTGGGGGAGAATTTGGAATTAAAATCAACCTACAATGGTTTTATTCAATTTGAACTATTTATTAACTAAACATTAATTGATAAAATAGAAGCTTTATTAGAGAATCCACTGGATAAAGAAGAATCAACATAAGTTGTGTCCATGGTTGAGGTTATCAGATACTTGATTCTTCCACCCACATTTTAGGAAGTAAATCACAATATTGTGGGTGTAGAAATTGTGAACTCTATTCATGGAGACCTCTGTAAAAAATTGAAATTACCAGTTTTGGAGATAACTTGATGTGGTGGTCACCATAATATAAAACCCATCCTATAACAGATTGGGGGATGATCACCATATTTTCTAACTGTGTACTATCTGAATACAACAACTTATGTGAGGGAAAAAACCCAGAAATCTCTTCTCATTATTTTTTATTTCAATCATTTTATATAGTCTTTTGAATATTCATTCTATTTTTATGCACGTTTTCCCTAAGTTCATAGAAAAAATGAGGTTAGTTCAACGCTATCTACAAGAAAACCATGAGAGATCATACCCCAAACATAGTAGATATGAAATTGTAGGTTTTTTCATTCCACATATTTTTTTTGTGACACTGATAATTAATAATATTTTTTTGTTGAAAAATTACACAATTAGAAACATTGATGGCCGTTTCATTGATAAGGGTGGTGAAGTGGATTCAAACTTGTTAAGAAAAAAATCAATGATTTTCAGGATCTGTTATAAAATGTATAAAAAAATAAATTATAAAACACAAAAAAAAATAGAAATAAAAATTATTTTTCTGTTTATACTGTTCATAGATTTTTGTGTAGTTACAATTTTGTTTTTTTAAGGTGAACTTCAATTCTGAAACATAAATGATTTTTGAGTGAATTTATCAATATTTTCAAAGATAATTTTATCAAATAATTAGGAAGGGGATTTTCAATGAAATTCTTTATGTGGAATTACATTTATAAAATTACGTGACAATAATTTTGAATATAATGTGAGGTATTAATTAAACTGTGAAAAAAAAATTGGGACCAACTCAAATAAAATTGATATATGTCCATTAAAATGGGAAATTGGGATACCATAGTGAATCTAGGTGATAGAAGGTACTGGGTGTTTGAGTAAAATCTATATATAAATATTCAATAAGTTCAATTGCATGGTTCTTTTTATGTAAATTAATGGGAAAATTTGAAATTTCAAAAACAGAAGGAATACTATTGAAATAATAAAAAATTATTCATTTTGGTGGATGGTGAACACAAATGATGGAGGAAATTGAATTATACCAAATTTTATTGGGTTGTATCAACGAAGTGTAAAATTAGACATTGGTTTATGAAACATATGAGTGGGATAAATAGAAGACATTCTTGTTAAAAAATTGATTCCACAAAAATCTAATTTGATCCAATCCTAGACCTAGAAATGTGGCATGAATTGAAATGAGATCGTAGCTTGATTTATATTGGAAGCATGCTATTTAATTACAATGGATAAATAAATGATTACATATTATATTGATTTTGTATTAATGTATATGCATGAAGAAAAATTTTATTTTTATATAAATCTATTTCATTGAAAAAATTACTTAGAAGTGAAATAGTTCAAGTATCGGAAGTCATGTGAAACCAAATGTATGAATTTTTTTGACTGTGTAATGACCCCATAATTTAATTAAAATCCCATGTATAGAATTAATTTTTGGGACTTTTGGTTAATTGAAAGATCATTTTAATTTTTCTCAAATCCCTATTTTTACTTTATTTTCTAATTTAGGGAATATGATAGTGAATCCATAAATTAATTTTAAAATTTGATGTTTAGTTTGATTTTTTTATTGATATAGAAAGAAAATATTAAATGAATTTATTTTTTAGTTTTGTTTATTTATTCGTTTTTTTAAATTTTTTATAAAATAGATATATTGATTTTTTTAAAAAAATATTGAATTTTAAATTTAAACATAGATTAGAGTGCGATTTTTAAATGATGAAAATTATTTGTTTTAAAAAATTAGATTTTAAATTGGTTGATTTAAAATAATTTAAAATTAATTTGGAATAAATTTTTTAAGAGGCATTAAATCTAGATTTTAGTTATTTTTAACATTTCTTTATTAATTAGAAAAAGGGAACTGAAACATGATTTTTCTATGATTTTATGGTTGGAAATGTTTAATGTTGTAAAGCCTCCATTCTTGAAAAAAATGTGGTCTCGTCAATGCATCTCCATTGTCACTTAACTAATCATAATGAAATGGCTAAACCCTATAAAAATATAAGTAACCCCATGAAAGGGAAACACAAATTGCCCACACTTGTAAATTGAAGTGGCCAAGCCTTTTCACATTCACATAGTTTTCCATGTGACGATTTCACTCAACTAATAAATTATCACCCGTGTATATCATAGTTAGTATAGTGACAACACATCTCTCTCATCAATGTCACTTCTCTCCACAAAAAACATATTCATGGAAGATTAAAATACCACACCTTCCCTTATCAAACCAACTATAGTCTAAAACTTCTCTCAACCAATTATGATCTTTCACTCTTCCCAACATGCTTCGACCAACCTAATGCAAGATTCCACTTAATCCCCAACCTATGAAGATGAAGCCTTGAAGCATCACCAATTAATACTATAAAATCTGTTTTTTTTGAATTTTTAAGCATGTAACAAAATCCATTGATCTATTTGAGGATTACGGAGGTGATCCTACATGCTGTGTCGATACTAACCACATGCCCTATTGGGAGAGAGCTATACCATTGATGAAACGAGATTAACCACAAAGCATGAATCAACCATAGAACCACTGAAGAAGAAACCATGTTGTTGATGTTCAAATACTTACTTTGAGTCCTTGTTATCCCTCCTATATAAACTTGATTACAAATAAAGTGTCGATGCTAAATGAAGATAGGAAGTTGTGTTGTCCTTTGATGTATAAAACCATGAGAAGAAGAATATCACAATAATAAAATATGTTGTTCCATTCTTTGAGGCTTAATTATGTGAGAAAATGATGTTGAGATCATGGGATATTACTCTTGATGTTGCACTCGATTATAAATGAATACTATTCAGATCTCACCAATGCTTGTTGTCAAAGAAGAGGCAAAGGACTGACCCAAGAAAAAGAACTTATGGCTACCCTTTTAAATTCTATACAAGAACTATTAATTTTGATTTTCATGTTTTCACTATGATGATAATGACAAGTGGGACCTCGCTTGATGGCAACACACCATAAACAGTTTCAATAAAGCTTTCATCACTAGTTTTCAGTGTAATTTTTGAATTATCACTCACTCCACAAGAAGACTGAAATAATTCTTCAACCATAATGATTTCAATACCAAGTGAAATCTACCTCCCAAGTAGTTCTTCCCTGGACTCACATCAATCTTTCAATACTTCTACACACCCACGAAACACCCAACCATAATCATTATATGCAGAACCTATTCAATTATAGCATGACAAGAAGTGAAACATACAAATGATAGGGATAATCCATGTTGAATGAATCTTTCATTTAAGTATATATTCAAACTAGAATGAACATTTGGAAACCAAATTCATTGCTCCAAGTCCCAAGTAAAAACAAATCCCCATCACATGCATTACTCAAGCGAGTAAGTGAGGAAACACCCAATTGTATCTTCTTTATGAATCATCATATCATTTCAGTAGGTGTATTTTTGTAGCATCTACCCTTGCTAGTGCCTTATTTGATACATGATAACCCCATTCTCTAATATCTTCACAACATGTGAAAGGTTTCAGCCAGACAATGGATTTTGAGGGTGGGATTATGATGATCGACAAACCATTGTGAGTCTAGTCAAGTGACATATGTTTATGTAAGTTTTTCTTTGTCGAGGATGGGGTGTATCATTTTCTTTTGGATATTTACATACTCGACATGTCATGATTTGAAGTGATTTTTTTGTATTGACTAGTTGGTTTCATACCGATGCCACATTGATTTTACCATAGGAAATTTAGAATTACACCTCTTGAGGGTAACAATTATCTTCATCATGGAGTGTGGGATATCCATACAGGCCGTTTAGGGCCAGTTAATGAGACCCTCTATAGATTCCATTGAAAATATTGATGTTTTAAGATTAGACTTTATGGAAACCCACAGGGTGTGACAATATAATTGAAATTTTGATTTTTGAATCATGATATGTGGAAAGTTGAATAATGGATGTATGTAACTAAACTAGATCCTTGATGAACATGTTTGATAAATGAGATTATGGATTTGGTTTCATAAAAGGTTATGTTTCTTTTTATAAATGGACGATGAATGTGGAACCGTGGTATGTGGTTTTTGAGAATGATGTGAACAATGAGTTTTGTGTCCGGGACTACTGATCCAAATACACACAGGGTGTCATACTACTACTTCAGTCCCCGATGTTATATATATTTATTTTCTTGTGATCACTGAGTTGTAGAACATGGAATTATCCTCCAAATAGGAATGGGGAGCCATAAATCTACATTAAAACCCCAATGTAGGAATGTGAAATTGTATTTAAATGGATATTGAATGTCGATAAATGAATGAATTGTGATATTCATTTTATGTATGGTTCATACTCCGATACAATGTGAATTAAATATGATTGTTTCAGGTGTCACCGTGAACCTAGGGCCTATGTGGTAAATTAAAGAATAATTAAATGCGAAAAATATTTAGTTTTTCATTTATTCCTTATTTATTATATAACTACATGCATTGTTAAAGGATGGATATTTATTTAGAAACCTCTAGTGGATTCCTAATGAGATATACTCCCACCCACTTTGGGATGTCTGATCGGTACCTGAATAGACTTCATGACTATAGTACATGACAAGGGAAAGAGACTTATTTCATTTGAATAAGTTGGTATTCAGAATGGTGCATAGTTAAGGGAACCGAACATGATTTCATGATCTGTATGGGAAATTTTACTGTGCATTATTTTCACGACCCAACCCATGTCGGGGCTCATGCCCGCCTCCATAAGCCAGGGGCTGACAACTAGCGTCGAAGACACAACAAACTAGGGGAGACCTTTGCCTAAAAACCTGTACACTCACACAACCAACTCAAGGCAAACAATGTATAGGGAAAAGAAAACAAGATACAACACTGCTATATATAAACCACAAACATGCATCAACCTCTAAATAGTACAAGTACATAAAAAGTATAGCTAAAAGGGAAAAGGAAAAAATACACACCCAACCAAAAAAGTGCCACAACCCAGAAATAGATGAAAAAGTAAAGCAGCTGGGAGAGCCTCGCTTCTGGAACCCAAGCTTCGACCGCCGTACGTGGTCCAAGCTCTAGTATCCTTAAGCTCCTCTGAAGTCACGATCAACCTATACATCATCCACAAGGGCACACCAAGTGCGGGCAAAGCCCAAGTAGAGTCGAGTATAAAGATACTCAGTAGTATGACCCAAAGGCCCAGGGGAGCAGTAAGAGAGGTACTGAAGAGGGGAGAAATAGATAGAACAAGGTACAATAAAAGAATACAGAAAAGGAGTGTAGCTTAACCCAACAAAGGAGTGGAGTAATCTCATTCAAACACAAGGAGCTAGAAATGGTGAGAAGATGAACTTCTCATTGATTCTTCGCTACCTATAGTAGGAGAGTAGACTCGTCCAACCACAAGAAGCTAGACACAGAAAGTACATGACATACCCCGCGTCTTCGCCTCTCCTAGAAGGAGAGTAACCAAAACCCAAGGAGTGGGTTCTCAAAAAATGATATATATATATATATATATATGCATAACAAAGAAACCCAAACAAGAGAGTAAGGGGATCTCTATCTCACAAGAGACGAGATTGACCCAAGTCGTGGGTTCTCTTGAAACACGTCAAAATGATCTTCCACCAATATTCCTTTCATGTTTCCACATTTAATGATATTGAGAATAAGGATTTTTACATTCAAATAGATCATACCATTGTGATCATTACGAAAAAACATGCAAGATCAGCTATTTATTCACCTCAAACAGACATCCGATGGAAAAGTAGCAAGTCGCCGCGTTGCGGTCGAAGGATGTCCCATGGGGCCCATGCCTTGGTCCTAAAATAAATTATACAGATTTCACTATTGTGATACTCTCGAAAAAACAAACGGGTTTGACTATTTATCATCCAAAATGGATACCCGATGAAAAGGTTGCATTTCACTACAAAACGTGAGAACCGACACTCGTGGGGCCCACACCTCCATTGTAGTTTGAATGCCCAAAAAGACATCTTGTAAAGTTTGTGCAAAGACCAGGGTCACGTCGTCTCTAATGGCGTGTTAATCAGACACCACATGTATGCACCACGTTAGAAACAAGAAGACTGAATAATAATAATAATAATAATAATATTAATTCTAGACGTTTCATGTAGTCGAACAATGACACCCTAATTTAAAAGTCCCGAACCGATATTAAAAGATCCACCTCGATTAGAGGGATGCGTGGCCGTAGACAGCACGTCCATCAGACGCGCAGTTTAGAAGATATGGCTTTAAATGCCATGTGGGCTCGATTCAGACCGGTCCGGTCTATTCTGGCCGGACCCATCTGCCTAGGACGACCCTCTCCGGCCGGACCAACTCGTTGTAGCCCGCCCACGACCCAATGCACGGCCCGAACCACCTTATCCCAACCCGGAGGCATGCACCTATGGCCCGGTCCGCGTCGCCCTCCGCCTCGCTGGCTCGCACGCCGCCCGCTGAGTCCCTCAACTCCCCTGCATCAACGGACGAACCACACGACATGAGTCTTGGTTTGCTTCCGGTCCCCTGGTCGTCGCCCAATCGCGACAGCCGTGCCGCCCGCAGCTCCGCCTCGTGCCTCCTCATGGTCATCAACCCGCTCGCCTCGACGCCGCTGCACCACGCCGACCATAACGCCCCACCGGTCTCCGCCTACCCCGCTCAGCTGGCCGCACTAGAGCCTCGCAGCCACCTCGAACCCACTGCTGGCTCGCCCAGCCGGACGAGTTCTGCACGTCACTGCTGCCTTGGGCCACCGCCGACGGTTCTACTTTAGTGGCCCCTTCCGAGGGCCACTGTGGCCACACCAAGGGTCCGAAAATTATTTCGGACTCGGTTTTGGAATTCTACGGACAAGATCTCCACAACGATAACCTCAGATCGATGATCCGTTGATGTTTTGTAGCATCGAATAAAATTTACGATGAACGCCACAAAGAATGATGAAGAACATTAATGAAACGAAAGGATTTCCAGCATGGATTGATGGCCTTGTTTGTGCGACCATCAATTACAATAATTAAAATGAAAAAAAAAATCAACAAAGGAAATTTTTTCAATTAAAACTTCAACCAGAGGTTCAAAGGAAAGAAATTCTACCTCGAAAGATCCGTTTAGCGTTGACGATTCGATCGTTGCGCTCCAGAATCGATCCATCGAAGTTCCAATAGAGATCGCTCTTTGATTCAATGAAGAATAAAGAAGAACAGAGGAGATAGGGGAGTGGGGAGATTAGGGCTAACCCTAATCCAAATCTATGATTTTTCTATTTTTAGAAAAATCCCTGAAACCTGCCAACGATCACGAAATCCGAACTTCCTCGCCCGCTCATTTTATGTCGCACCTAGGAAAAACAGCCCATTCCAAACTCAACAGTGGTCTCAGATTTCCAATCTGAGATCCCGTTTGAATGTTATTGGGTTTGGCATTCGGGATAAAATAATTAAGTTTAATTATTTTAATTACCATTTTTTCCCTGCGTGGCATTTTTCACAGAAGTCCTACGCCAACAAAATTTATACCTCGCCTAGGGTTAAGACCATGTTTTGGACTCATCTATGGCCTCAAATTTCTGATCCGAGCCACCGTTTAAGAGATATATAATTTCTAACACATTCATAGTACAAAAACGCTTAATATTTTTGTATAATTTATTCTGGGCACACCAGGCCTCAGAATTGCATGTCGTTCTGTCACCTAGATCTGAATTTATTTGTAGAAATATTCTAAAGTCTTACAAGGAAAAAACCAGGTCTCTACATCATTCCCTCTTTCATGTTTTTCATCCCCAAAAAGCAAATTAGGGAAGCAACTTGGGACACTAAGCCCGCTATTGGATCTCCCACTCCCATGAAAACCTACACGTTTCCTTGCTAGCACAACATACGAAATAAAGGGATGGTCCGTCCTTATAAGGCCTACTCCTATCGATGACGTGCATCAGAACATGAACACACCTCCTCATCCATGACACGTGGAAGATGTCGTGCACCCACTCCAGCTATTGGGGATAGGGTAAGGCGATAGGTAACCTCTCCATATCTTTGCACGATCTCGAACGGTTTGAAGAAACTCAGAGGATAGTTTACTTTTCTGACTGAACCTCTATATCCCACATCACAACTGGGATCACTGTTTTCCCCTAGAAGAGGGTCTCATGATTTCCTCTTTCAGAATATCCATCTGGTGAAAAACTTAAGGACATCTATTCACACAAGGTTTCATAGTCGATGTCTAACAACTGAGACTCTCTTACACACTCAGGAAGCGAAGGAGTTAACACCATTGACTGAAGAAAAGTTGTACCCTCCTGCTCCACCAGGGTCAGCTGCAGAGAAGGTAACTACTCTGAAACTTCCCACACTAGGTGATCCTGAGACTTCCTACTAAGGGAATCTACTACAACGTTTCCCATTCCTGGAGTATAGACTATCTTGAAGTCATAGTTCCACAGGAAGTTCAACCAATGTCACCGCCTCAAGTTCAAGTCTCTCTAGGTGAAGACACACCTGAGACTCAGGTGGTTTGAACAAACCACAAAGCACTCTCCCAGAAAGATAACATCTCCACATTCTCAGGGTGAAGACTATCACTGCCAGCACTAGATAGCGAGCCACGTCGTTCTGTTCATGGGGTCTCCATCACCTCATCTTGTACATGATAATTGTAGTATCAAGACTTGACGTTGAGAATGCAAGGTACCAATGAATAGGGTAGGTGAGTAAACTCATCCAACTGCAAGAGGCTAGACACGGAAAGCAGGATAAACTACACTGGAAAAGCCATGACCTGTTCTAATACCCCACTGCACAACTTCTCTCTAAACGTACAAGCTAGAGGGATTCATCCACCACACCTCGATTATGGAATCCTGCCTTTTTAATACATAACTTTTCATTACATTTTACATACAAAGGATCTTTAAAGTCTACTGTCTTGGAAATTAGGAACATAATACATGAAAAAAACACAAAAAATTCTTCTAAACCACTTGTAAGGATTCATCATAGGTTAATCCTATGTACATTTACTACATCTCATATCCTGGAGATAAACATCAAATGAAAGGGTGAGCATAAGGCCCAATAAGGGTAAACAAGGGAATCAATGTACTTGTGATATCAATGAGAACTTGAAAAAAACATAAAGACTTGAGCAATGGAAGAATAGGCATATCATAAAGAAAAGAACTTGGAACATAACCTGAATATGTGGCTACAACATTTCATTTAGACATTCATGAACATATCACCAAGTTCCATCCCCAAGGTGTCATAAAAATTACCATGGTTATTCACCAAGGTATCGTAAAACTTGTCATCTCTAGAGATTAATTCTTTACCCAATGCATTGGAGCGCTATCAGGGCACACCCTTAATATGTCTTTACTTTAATGTGAGCAACATAGATCATAATAAAAAATTTCATAAATTACCCATGGAGAATAAAAGAAATGGGTTTCATTTCAAGATCGTGACGTTTTAAACGTTCTTAAAAAAATAAGATCATTATGCCATTTATAGCCCATGGAAAGGGAGCGAGGTTTATATGTATGTCAATTATAGAATAAAATAAATCATATTTATATATTTATGAACACCCAAAGAAATTAAATAGGTCTGGGTATTCACATAAATAAAACAAGAGAATTTTTGGAGAGAAAGAAATAGAAATTTTGAGGTGAAATTTCTACAGCATAACAGTTATATAACATGGTTTTAGAAAACATTGAAAAGAGAGGGTACCAGAGTAACCCACTCATAAATAACTTATAATATAGTATAAATACATAACAACATGGAGATAAGAACATGGTATGGAAATTTTAATGACATACCACATGAAAAGGAATCATGAAAGAAAAGAGAAGACACAATTCCTTTTACGAAAAATTCGGCAGCCTAACGACGTCACATAAAAATTCAAAAAAACAAATTGATGAGAGAGGAAAGGGTATCTCAAAAATTATACCTGAAATGGAAAGTAATTAGAACATATATTAATATACCCTCAACAAAAAGAGATGGAAACTAGAAGACACAACATAAAGGAAGTCATGGATTAAAAGAGGAGGGTGAAAGGATCCCTTACCTTGAAGAGTAACTTCGAAAGCTTGAAGGTCGGGACCTTGGGAGGCTTGAGGGAACCTTGGGAGTGATCCTTGGGAGGTAAAGAGACCAGAACTTCGTTGGGGGAGGATTTGGAAATGAAATTAATGAGGGAATGACTTGGTATTTATAGGAGAAGTGAGGGGACAAGTCATTAATGGCCAAGGGACACCTCATCAGTGGTATTGGCCAAGCCATGGGCTTGCCCATGGTATTTGCCCATGGTATTGTCCACCTGGGACACCTCATACCTTATATTATTATTCATAAGTCAACCAGAAAGATTACATAATTATTACATCCTTAATGATGTCATTAAACACCCGAAACTAAAAACTGTATTTTCACTATTCACCGAAAATTCAACTTTTTCAGAAAAATCCCTAAAAATATCCTTAACCTAATATCGATGCTCCGAATTAAAAAATGAACTCAATTCTATGAAAATAATTTTCTAAATATTTTTAATTTAATTTTTGAATAAAAAACGCTATTCACCTGAAAAAACTAATACTTAACCAATAATTTCTGAAACAGTTATTTACCTATTTTATTGAATCACATTACTTAATCAAGGTGCCTAAATTATATTAATACTTTTTTAAGTGAGGTTACTTAATCCATTTGATCACATTACTAATCATAAGTGTAAAATCACTATTCATAATTTATTATTCATCAAAAATTAAGTTGATCTTATTAGACTCCAAATTTATTACTGAATATAACTGCAGAAGACCATTTTTTGAAAATAATTACACATTATTAATTATTTAAGGTTTACATAAATATTTTTAAAATATCTTTTTTTCTAAAATTCATCAATAATATGCATACTATATTTATCCGGACATTTGAAAACTCACAAACTTCACCATAAGAAGAAATCACAATTTTTATTTAAATAAAAGGATTACACAAGGTAGTTACGGTCTCATTACATAACCCCTTATAACACCAACATAGGACCTAAGAGTAAGGTGTTCTAGGGTGATAGAATCTTGGGGCGGCTCAAACAAAATTGCCCGAGTAGTGATTTCTATCAGCTTGAAATTCTCACGAAGGTGATTCCGTTCCAGCTTCAAACGATGAAGTTCGGCTTGGGTTTGGTCCAGTTCAAAGCCCAAAGGTACTACCTCCTTCCTGAGTTTTGTCAGATGGGATTTGATCGGACCGAGACTACTGGATGGGGCCATCGAATCTTCTTTCTATATTAACCAAGATCATTTGTATTTATAGAAAATAATTGTAACATTTAGTTTCCAACAGTCATATTGACCAACAGTCATATAATAGTTGAAACCCAACGGTCTCATTTTAATTATACTCATTTTATTAAATGAAGTAGTTTTGTTGAGTATAAAATAAAATAACACACAGAATTAGGAAACAAAAATTATTAAGACGTTTGGGTCGTTACATCAATATTATCTGATTTGGGTGGAACTGACTCACCCTCACATTTTTTTCTCGCATTAAAAAAACACATCTCGGTGGGGGAAGTACCCCTCTTCCTCCTGTATTCGTATCTATGTTGAAAAACACCAACACCAGATTACACCTGATGCCCTGCGTCACCCTAGTAAAACCTCAAGAAAGGAGCAGGGAGAAAAGTAATTCACACAGTATCTAACAAGTTCTACTGAAAAAAGTATAAAAAGACACATAGCATACCTCTTATCGTCGCATGCTCTCCAGGATTGTAGAAATCCAAATCTTGTGACTATCCGTGGACCCAGCTGCCAGCTTCCTAATCCTGATGTGGGCTTCTTGGTGGTGGTGAAAAGACCTCACAACATCGTCCCCCACCTCCAACTCCTCCGACTCCTCTTCCAGCACCACCTCCCCAGGGACCACCCTGATTATGGTGTTGTCCCTTCCATGGTGGTTTTCAAGACCCCCTCCCCACAGAGTGTACCCCTCCTGGGCCGGCAATGTGAGAAGAGAGATAATGACCCCCTGAGTCCCGCCTCCAGTAGGCCCTGGGTTGGTGACTAGCACCGAGGGTATAATAAACATACAAATGGGAGGCATTACCCTCTAAGAGAACACATGAAGAAGAGAGAGATAGAATAGACTCCAATCAACTCCAACTCAGAACTGAAATATAAAAGAAATCCAAGTACATATATGAAATGTCATGCAAAAGTACTACAACTGAAAGGGGAAACTAAAAGTACCCAAAAGAAAGTAAAACGACATCGACCATAAGCCCGAACAGCTCCTCCTCTAACCACAAGCTAGTAGTAACCATCTTGATCTCCAACCTTCTCCAAGTGACCTAAAAAACATTTTATATATACATAGGGTGAGTATAACAGTATACTCAGTAGGATCCTCCCCAAGCCTCTCGTGCAAAAGTAAAGAAAGCATGCTAAAGCCCAGTGAACAACAAGTGAAACTAACTCTTCACCTAAACATGTATACTAAGTTCCCAACCTCACCATGGCTACTCTCACTAAGTAACGCATACAAGAATATAGCATATAGTAAAGATTATCAAGGGTACCCCGCTACTACTTCCCCACTGGTTTGCCGCTTTGCCCCAACGACATACGTCCTGTGCATCTCTCTCCAAAGGCTTACCCACAAACACCTGGGCGAAGCAACACACCATCCTCCCAACCAAAAGTAACCAGTTAAGTTTCGAGATCCACCACAGCCCGCATAACGTGTATCATACATCGTGTATTATACCTCAAGCCATCACAGCCTATACATGTTACACCTATAGTAGTCCATAGGATACTATATCTAGAATATATGTGTGTGAAATAACCACAAGCCATTACAGCCCTCTATACACATATATGGGTAAAACTAACCAGTGTGCCTGTTGGCACATGTATCTACCAAGAGAAGAGAGCGGGACCAAAGGGGGGTAGTCATCCATTCAACCTCCCATCAGAATGTTGGGGAAAACACCCCCTAGGGCTCAGAATCCTCGGGGCATCAGTTGCCCTTACCGACAGGGTGAAGTAGCATATAGAAACACAAAAAGTACAGAATATATATATAACTGACATCCACACTATGGGCATTACCTAGTCTTAGATACAACTGCAGATAACGTCTCTCAGACTCCATGATTCTACTTCTAAGACTAGGTATCCTATAAGCACACAAACATTTGAAGAGCTTTATTAGATTACTCCGTTCTCATTTTATCAGTTCCACTTTACATTAATTAATTCTTTAAACATTAATTAAGCATGAACAATTCCACATTAAACTGAATTGGAATCACATTAAAAATTAACTGCTCCTTTTAAGATTCACATCACCTTTAAATTATAGTATCTCCATCCCCGTGGATTTTCACCATTTAATAAAACATTCATTACAAAATTACTTTTCCATATTCCCATGCATTCTAGAAAAGCATCCTATGCTTCTAAACACAAAGGAGGCTCAACACGGTGAGTAGATATACTACCCGTCGAGTCTTTTCTACCTATAGAAAGAGCATAGACCCATTCTCCCTCGAGAGGCTAAACACGGAAAGCACGTGGCATACCCCACGCATCTTCACCTCCTTTGGAAGAAGGGTAAGCAAGACCAGCTGCCTTGAGCAGTGGGAAAAATAAAAGCAGATAAATATTCAAAGAATCCACAAGCATCCAGCAACCACATCCATCCCATTACATCACCCCTAGTGTCCTCCCCGACACCCGCATGCATAAGCTGATGCATATCGCCACCCTAGGCATCATCCACTACCACAACCACAAGTACCCATGACTCCACACATCACAACAGCCATCCAGGCTCACATTACATCACAAGTAGCAGGAAAAAAAACATCACATCATTGGATCTTGACCCTTTAACAAACAAGAGGGTAACTCAGAACCCTTTTAGAAAATTCCCACACAATATGTTCTTTAATCCATATTGAATTAGAAGATTTGTTATTCGTAGGTTCCAATTACGGGATACCTAATCAGTAAGCTATCACAATTAAATAACCATGCTTACTTCCCTAATTTGATTATCCTCAAATTAGAACAACTACAACAACAACAATAACCAGATTAATTTACATGCCTCTTGATCTTTAGCCAATTAATTAACAATTAATTCCGGCTTTACGTTCATTATCAATTTATATCATGAACGAACAACAAATAAAAGAAATAATAGATATCACTCTATCTAGAAAAACATGAGGCAAACCGTTATCACGGTATAAAGCAACAGCATGTAATCAACCAATTCTTTTAATCCAGTTCAAGTATTTAATTAGGTCAATTTCATTGTGATCCAAAGGACTAAATCATGCTAATTCTACGATTGCACATATAAAATTAGAGAATCCATGAATCCCCTACCTTGAAGAGTTCTTGACGTCCTTTATCCACACAACGTGTCACAATCCTCCTCTCACGAAAACTGCATCCACCGGAGGATGCCACGGTACGACAGTACCAACCAACCCTAAGAAAAACCCATTAGAATCTTGGAAATTACATGGTATAATATGGAAGGGAGAAACAAGAGAAGACGATCCCCAAAAGAATGACGATAAAACATACCTTATTGGGAAGATTGACCGACACAGTTCGGTTGCATCCAAAACAGAGCAGAACCAATCCTAGGAGTAAAGATTGATTGTGAAACTCCTACAGGAATGATTGAATAGTTCTAGAGTCTATTAGATGAGAACAAAGGGAAAGAACAATGGAGAATGATATCTCATCCATTTTTGAAGATTTAATGGGGCGACAGTTTAAGATCCGGTTAATCCTCCATTAAAAACGGATCGCATTAACCCACGCGGTTTGACCAAGTAAATACATCCCGGACTTAGGAATAATTAATATAGGATTTATAGAATTTGAATCTGCCTTAAGAGTCCTTAAAACAAGGCTTTAAATGTATTTTACGTCAAAGGAAATGTCAAAGGGGCGAAACTGTAGGAAGTTGGAAACACTGTTAACATACTCAAAATTTGGAAAAGGAAAGAAAAGGTCACCATTAGACATCACCGTTCTGGAAACACTCTTCAAGTCCACCGTTAGAAGGTCACCGTTAGAAGGTCACTGTTCTGGAAACACTATTCAAGTCCACCGTTAGAAGGTCACCGTTCTGGAAACACTGTTCAAGTCCACCGTTAAAAGGTCACCGTTCTGGAAACACTATTCAAGTCTACCGTTATAAGGTCACCGTTAGAAGGTTACCATTCTGGAAACACTGTTCAAGTCTACCGTTAAAAGGTCACCGTTAGAAGGTTACCATTCTGGAAACATTGTTCAAGTCTGCCGTTAGAAGTCCACCGATAGAAGGTTACCGTTCTGGAAACACTGTTCAAGTCTACCGTTAGAAGTCCACCGATAGAACCTCACTGATAGAATCACCATTCACTAAACCTCACCGATAGAAACATTGTTCACCTACCGATACTGTTCATAAAACTGAAAACACTGTTCACAGAACTGGAAATTTGGCAAAGTGTTGGGGATAAGTCACCTTGATCACCCAAAACACCTCCAACACCACATTTTCACAAAGTAATGGACCGGAGAGGTTCGGGCCATTACATTAGATACCTCTCAAAACATTCTCGTCCTCAAGAATTAAAAACCAACCCAGAAGAAAAGAGGGGTCCGAACAACCACCCCATAAGATACCTCTCAGGGGAAAACCACCATGAGTTGTTCGAAGGCTGGAACAAAACTACGACATCCGAGAGTATGGGAACGAACAATCCATATCCAAAAAATTAAAACATAACATCACATGAAAATTACATAAATAAAACATGAAAGGTCCAACCACAAAGAAAACATCATTACATGAGAGGAGTTAAACATTAAACAACTGTGGGTACTGAGCACGTATCTGTGACTCACGCTCCCATGTACTCTCCTCCAGGCCACCGTATCACCACAAGACACGAACTAAGGGGATAAAATGCCCACACAACACCTTCTCGTTGCGGTCTTGGATCTCCATAGGTCACCCCTCGAAGGTTGCATCATCATCAATATCGATCTCTCCCCAATCGATAACACGAGATTCATCATGAAGATAACGACGGAGCTGTGATACATGGAAAACATCATGTATCCAACTCATCTGAGGGGGAAGTGCTACTCGATACTCCACAGCTCCAACACGAGATAACACCTCGAAAGGCCCAACACACCGGGGAGAAAGATTACTTCCACGACCAAACTTTTGCTGCCCACGACGGGGAGTCACCTTCAGAAACACATGATCCCCAACATTAAACTCTAAGGGTCTCCTTCTTTGATCAGCATATGATTTCTGACGATCCTGTGCTGTCTTCATCCTCTCAAGAATCACCTGAACCATATTTTTTGTATTCTGCACTAGTTCTAGTCCGAGAATTGCTGACTCTCCGACCCCAGTCTAGCACAATGGAGAACAGCATGGCCGACCATACAAGGCTTCAAACGGCGCCATACCGATGGTAGAGTGAAAACTATTATTGTAAGCGAACTCTACCAAGGGTAAGTGCTTCATCCATGAAACTCCAAAATCAATAACACAAGAGCGCAACATGTCTTCAAGAGTCCGGATGGTTCGCTCTGTCTGACCATCCGTTTGAGGATGAAAAGTAGTGCTAAGGCACAGTTGAGAGCCAAAAGCATGCTGGAGACCTCTCCACTCCCTGGAGGTAAAACAAGGATCTTGATCAGAAATTATCGTCCTAGGTACTCCATGAAGTCTCACCACCTCCTCTAGATACTGCCTCGACAAAACTTCCACTGAGCTCGACTCCTTGATCGCTATGAAGTGAGACGACATTGTTAAATGATCAAATACCACCCATATAGCATCATGTCCTCCCGGAGCTCGAGGTAAACCTATAACAAAGTCCATTGAGATGTCCTACCACTTCCACTGAGGAATCTCTAATTGCTGGAGAAGACCACCAGGAACACGGTGTTTGGCCTTCACCTTCTGGCAGACTAAACATCGAGACACACACTCTGCAACCGTACGCTTTAGTCCAGGCCACCAAAACTGACTCCTCAAGGATCGGTACATCTTCGTCACACTAGGATGTACTGCCAAGGGTGAACTATGGAACTCTCGGAGAACCGTCTCGCGCATCGCCAAGGGAACAAAAAGCCTGCCATGATACAACACTCGGTGTTGTTCATCCTCTGACCAACCATCAGGGGCCTCACCACAAACAACTCTGTCTCTCCAAACTTCCACCTCTAGATCACCCAACTGAGACTCTTCCACCTTCTACATCAGAGATGACTGCACCGTCATCTGGAAAAGACAACCTCTACCCCCAACTTCTCCCATATCAAGATGTGAAGCTGATATCTCTTCCATCACTCTCCAGGAATCACCAGATTCATGCACAACATCATTACGTGACTTTTGGATTAGTGCATCAGCTACAACATTCCCTTTTCTAGGTGTATACGATATTTCAAAGTCGTATTCCTACAAGAACTCCATCCACTGACGCTGCCTCAAGTTCAAGTCACGTTGGGAGAAAACATACCTCAAACTCTTATGATTGGTGAGAACCACAAAGTGATCACCAATGAGGTAATGTATCCACAACTTCAGAGCAAACACCACGACTGCCAAATAAAGATCATGGGTGGCATAGTTGCATTCATGGGGACGCAACTACCGAGACCCATAAGAAACAACTGACCTCTGCTACATGAGAACACAACCTAGCCCCAGATGTGAAGCATCACATAAAACATCAAACTGGACTCCCTCCGCCGGAAGACAAAGGACTGGAGCACTTACCAACTTCTCCTTTAGATACTCGAAAGCTGCCTGACACTGATCAATCCATATGAACGCTTGATCCTTCCTGGTCAAAGCTGTCAGAGGAGTCGCAACTCGGGAGAAATTGGCTACAAACCTCCTATAATAGCCTGCGAGACCAAGGAAACTTCGCACCTCTCACACGGTCATGGGGGATGCCCAAGACACCGATGCTTCTATCTTCGATGGATCCACAGCTACTCCCTGTTGGGACACAACATGCCCCAAGAAACTAACTTCTCGAGCCCAAAACTCACACTTGGACAACTTCCCAAACAACTGATGTTGGAGAAGAACTCCCAAAACGGCTCGTAGATGCTCTACATGATTTTCTTCAGATGTGGAGTACACAAGGATGTCATCGATGAAAACCACAAAAAACTTGTCCAGGAATTCACGAAACACAGCATTCATCAACCCTATGAAAACAGCTGGAGCATTCGTCACGCCGAATGGCATTACAACAAACTCATAATGCCCATGACGACAACAGAAAGCAGTCTTCGGGATATCCTCATCCTTTACACGCATCTGATGATATCCTGACCGCAAGTCGATCTTTGAGAACCAACTTGCACCCTTCAGTTGATCGAATAGGTCATCAATCCATGGAAGAGGATAGTAGTTCTTTATTTTCACTTTGTTTAATCGATGATAATTGACACACAATCGCAAACTGCTGTCAGCCTTTTTCACAAACAGAACTGGCGCTCCCCACGGTGACACACTTGGCCGAACAAAACCGCACTGCAACAGACCATCAAGCTGAATATGTAGCTCTTGTAACTCAGAAGGGGCCATCCTATACAGAGACATAGAGATAGGAGACGCTCCTATCTATAGCTCGATCCCAAACTCGATATCTTGTCGAGGGGGTAAGGATACAACCTCTTCTGGAAAGACTTCAGGGTACTCCTCTACGACCCTAGGAAACGCCAAATGTTGAAACTCTAATGAACTCAGCATCATCCCAGCCATCATGGATGATAAGGATGGAACTCGTCTGTGACTCATCCGAGGATCTCTCTCACCAACAAACACCACTTTCTCTCCATCTGCATCAAAGAAAATGTCCTTCTTCCTGTAGCAATCCACAATAGCCTACACCGAATACAACCAATCCATGCCGAGTATGACATCATATGGTTGTATTCGTAAACATAGGAAATCTCCCCAAGAGCGGTGTTGCCCCAACACTAGCTCATAGTCTCTACATACTTCAAACAAGTCGGCTCGACCTACAACTGGCGTAGTCAATACCAAGGGCACTGGAAGCCTCTATACATCAAGTCCCAAAGCATGGACAAGTGTAGGTGATATGAAGGAGTGTGTTGTTCCTGAATCAAACAAGGCATACACCAAGGTAGAAAAAAAGCAGAGGGTACCTCGAACGACATCTAGCTCACCTGGAGCTGGCAACGCTAGAGCATGAATCTGACCACGACTTCCTCCACGGCCTCTCTGACCCTGATGACGACCACCACCACGGCCGCGCTCTACTCTCTGAGGATGGGGAGCATCATGGGGTTGTCCTCTGCCTGCTCCATCTACCCTCGGGTGATCTAAAGCTGGTGAAACCTGCTACTACTTCCTCGGATGGGACTGCCTCAACGGAGGAACCTGGAGTGGAGCGCCCGGTGCACAATGACTGCTCTGAAAAGTCGGGCACTCCCTCTACTGATGACCACGACCACCACAAGAAAAATAAGTGCCTGATCCCTTGGCATAGGCCAGCGAGTTGCTGCCTCGGGAGAAACGAGATGAGAAGGGCTGGGACCTAACCCCAGGTGAATGAAAACTCTTCTGCCCTGAAAACCGGGATCCCCGGACCACAGCTTTGCTTCGTGAGGGATCATGACGATTCCCCTATCATGACGATCCGGTCCTAGCCAAAGTCCTCTCAATAAACTCTACCCTTGCCAGCACCTCAAGATATGTCTTTAGCATAAATGGGGTGACCTGGCGCTGGATCTCTGGACGCAAAGCCTCCTCGAAATGCCTCGCCCTGGCCTCCTCATTTGGTAATAGGTCTGAAGCATATTGTAGAAGGTTCCTGAAATGGATTCCAAACTCTCGAACACTGGAGCTCCCCTGTCGAAGGGTAAGAAGCTCCTGGCGACTGGACGCCTTTGCAGTCGAAGAAAGAAACTCGACTCTAAATGTAACATCCCAAGTAAGTAATGAATAATAGATATTTTTATCTATGTCTATTAATGATAAAGATAGTGTTTTAGAGGCTTAAAATGAAAATAAATACAATCTTATGCATGGAATACACTAATATTCTTAAAGGATTGTTTTAGTGCCTTTTGATGGAAAACCATTTTTGAATCTATATTTTGACAATTTTAGAAACTATGTTTGTCAAAATAAAATTATCCTTTATGATTGGGACATCAAAATTTACCTTGTGTGAATTTTTGGTAATTTTCCGACAATGTTCATTTTTAAATGAATAGTGAAAAATACTGCATTTTACATCAAAACTACTTTTTAATCTAATTTATTTATATGATTAGATTATGTTTTGAATTGGTTTTGAAGTGAAATTAGAATATATTTTTACCATTTTATCCAATGGTGGTCATTGGAATCAATTTCTATTTGAAATTAGACTTAAACTGGTGTCAATCTTTTGATACTTATTGTTTTGTAAAAACACGCTATTTGCTCTGGCAGCGGGAATTAATTATTAAATTAATTAATGTGACTTATATGATTTGAATTTTGTAAAATAGACTTCATTTTTGAATTCGTAATATCAAATATAGCTTAGAGTGAATTTTTGGTAATTTTCTGAAAAACTTCAATTTTTGATGAATAGTGAAACCACTAAGTGGTAATCAAGCAAACTGATTTTTCAGTTAAATGAAATTTTACCACTAATGTGTATTGAATTTTGAAAATCCGACATACATGGTTGTCATTAAGAAGTAAAATGTGGTTCAATGAGATTAAAATAATTTTTTGGTGAATAGTAACTTATTAAGTTCTTAATCGCGATTAGTGGTAATTAGGGTAGTTTAATGTGTAAATAATGCTTTAATAATATAAAATGACCTAGACACATGTCCCAACCTCATTGGTTGTGTCATGGCCGACCAAGACAAGTCATGGCCTAACTTGGGGACCCCATGTATCCACTTTTGTTGGGAAATAACATAAATTACTTTTTATTAAATGTTAAAGTGAAAATGACACAAACATAATATGTTTTGCGAAAACAATTTTTAAGTGGGGTTATACAAGTCCAAATTTTGATTATAAATAGTCATTGGAAAGCTAAAAAGATTTCCTATATCATAGTATTTGTTTTATAATTTTTAGAAATTAAATAAATTAAAGTATTTATGACATAATAATGATGCAGCGATGACATCATTATTTGGCGATTTAAATAAAACAGAAAGATAATGTAAAATCTAAAACCTACACATGGCCAAAACCAATTGGATGAGTGGATTTCTAAGCCTTATCACCTTATCCACGAATTCTATCAATGTGGGACCTTTTAGAACCGAAACACATTTTCAAATAAATTAATATTTCTTTACTTTCCAAAAGTGCCCCTCCTCTCCTCTTATAAAAGGCCCCCACCTCTACCTCATTTCACACACCTCTCAAGCCTTTGGCTCGGCCAACCCCTGACCATTTGCTCTCTCCACATCCCTCTCCTCATCCTAGAGGATTCCCCTTGGGCAGAATCCTTTCAAAGGAAGCCTTTAGGCTCAAATCAAAAGGAGTTACACTTTTTAAGGTATTTCATTCTCTCATGTTCATTTGTTTTATTTTGCTTCTCCGACCCCCTAAACTCTTTTTATTTACTTCTTTTGTAACAACACCAGTATCTTCAATATACTAGGATGTTGTTATAAGATATATTTGAGCTACACTCTCACACAACTACATCAAATGGTTAAAGAACATACGGTTTCCGTGGATGGCGAAATTCTGCCTCCCGAAACGATGATTGTTCAATACTCATTTAACACCTTCAAAGGTGGCCATTATGATGTCACTATTTTTATATATGATATATTATATGTTTATGTTTTCCTTAAGCTTCTGTTTTTTTCATTTTGGGCATACCTTTATGGTTTCCATTATGGGTAAAACACGATATCTTCATTTTAGGAAGTGCGGACTACCGCCCCCTAAAAGTGATTTGATTCGTTAATACCATATGTGGGATGTGTAAAGGATAAAGTTAATGATATTATATATGTTGTTATACTGGAATTATAATATACTTTTATATCATTATGATTCCATTCCAGAAAATATGAAATAGAAATGGAAGTAGCGTTCATGCGTACGTACGGCTTACCGTCTCCATGAACGATGCATTTCATTTCTTACCTCTAAATGTGATGTAATATTATAAATGAATGTATGTACTGGATATATATGACATATATGATATCTACATAATGAATACCATTCTGGATATAATGAACCTTTGACTAAATTAACAACTTGTAAGTATAAGAAGTCAATTTTTGACTTAAGAACCAAATACCGACAAAATGAACATTATTAACTTAAATGATTACATGATGTTCATAACATGGTATAAAAGGAATAATGAACTTGAAAAAGATTCATAAGCAAGTAGAGATTAACTCAAGTTTATTATTCAGGAGTTTAAAGAACGGTCGGGTCAAGTCGGATACGAGGTATGGGACTTCGTCTCAATCTCCTTTCGTTGAGGCATATTTTATTTTATACACAACTTTCTTTTATACGGTGTATAAACCCCTTTGACTTTTACGTTTACTCAAAAGGAATCTTTTTTATACGAAGCGTTTACTAAACGACAAAAGGGAATGTTTTTGTCGTACGTATGCGGCGACAACGACTTCTCCGCCGTCGTAACCGTTATTTGAGTTTTGGCTTCCTCTACAAGCCATACCTTCTTTTTTTAAAAGAAAAATAAATACCATGTTTTACTTTGGTATTGAAAATGGTTTTCATGATGTTTTTATATCAATGTGTTGTATTGATATCTCGTGATTGAAATGTGGAAATGTTATGTTTCCTTTATGCATGTTTTATGTGATATGATTATGTTATGGTTCTTGGGCATTATTATGAAGACGGGTGGTTCCGTGATAAACTAAGGGCGGGTGAGCCCGTTATAGCTCTCCAATGCATTGGGTAACGCGAAGGAGTGAAACGTTAAGGTTTCTCCGAAGAGATTTTAGGGAATATACTGTGATGGGTATTCCAAACGTAACCAAGAGGGTTACCCCCTACGTAAGAATGTTATGAATGCCTCAAGTTACCTTTACGTATTATGATTTATATGATTTATTCATGTTTTTATGAGGTATGTTAAAGTGCCTATGTTTTATGGGTAAAGTATGATTTCATTCTTATGTATATATGAACTCATGTTTCCTTTCCATGTTTTTATAACCCATACTGAGTTTTTACGCTCATCCCAAGTTTTTGAAATGTTTTTCACAGGTCAAGGGAAAGGTACATGATAAGATGATAGAGTCAAGGATGTGTCAAGAAATAATCCATGTTTTATTTTAAATGTGTTTCCATTGATGGGAATGAAGAATACTATCTTTATGTAACCTCTTTGTTTATATGTGGAATGTAATGCAAGTTTTATGATCTAATTCTCTAAAACTCTAAACCCGAAAAGATCCTCAACGTGTAATCTTGTAATAACTCAAGATTAAGTAAGGTTTAAGGCTGGGGCCTTATAGTTGGTATCAGAGGTCGGTTTAGACAACTTTAGGAGTTAGAAAAGTGTTAAATTATAATATGATTGAAATGATATAGCATTTACGGATTACCATGTTGCTTCGCCTAAGATATTTCGGTGTTCAGAATGGTTTTCCGCAGAGGAAACAAAGCAGCTATGTTGGGACGACATCAGGAGGAAGACAGCCTTCCAAATCAGCAACCTGAGATGGTCGGAATTGGAACTGAACAGTTTGTTGCAGTAATGGCGCAGTTGACTCAGGCGATAAATGGTGGTGGTATCCATGCACGAGATCAGCCAGATCAGCCGCAGAGGAACATGTCAGTGGTGGAACATTTCATGAGGCAACATCCACCATCATTCAGAGGATCATCTGACCCTGTGCAAGCTGAAGGGTGGATTAAAGCACTGGAGAAGATTTTTGATGTCATGGGGTGTTCAGACAATCAAAAGGTTAGTCTTGCTATTTACCGTTTGGAGGGTGAAGCAGATCAGTGGTGGTCCATGGTTAAAAATATCAGGGATGCCGATGAGATTGATGCTCTTGACTGGGATGATTTCAAGGGTATGTTTCTTGAGAAGTATTTTCCTAAGGCTGTTCGACTTAGGATGGAAAAGCAATTCTTGGAATTGAGGCAAGAGGAAGACTCAGTGGCTGCCTATGAAGAAAGGTTCACTCGATTGGCAAGGTATGCTCCAAATTTTATCCGGGACCTTGATAGTAAAATCAATCGTTTTTACTCAGGATTAAAGCCAAAGTATCGAAGGGCATTGGCTTCTCGTGAGTTTAAAAGTTATGAAAAGCTTGTTCGATGTGCTGAGAAGGTGGAAATGGAGTTTGCCGATGACCAAGTGTTCTATAACAACCAGCAGAAGAAGAGACCGAGGTGGCAGGAGAAAGGTAAGAATTCTTCAAAAAAGTATGATGGTAAGAAAACCAAGTTTCCAGTTTGTGATAAATGTGGCAAAAGGCATGCTGGGGAATGTCTTCTGAATTCTGGGAAGTGCTACCGATGTGGTAAGATGGGACATAAGGCTCGTGATTGCACTGAAAAGGATCAAGGTGAAGGTAAGAATAAATTTGATTTACAGTTAGTGAAATGTTATAAGTGCAATGAGATGGGTCACTATGCAAACGAGTGTCCTACAAGGAGCTTGAATGATGGGAAGCAGTTAGACTACAAGCAGAAAGGGGTGGTGAAATCCTTTGCAACAACTTCAGCAGATGTTGGGCCATCGAATGAAGTGGTATCAGCTCCAGGGAGCTCAGTATTTTTCGAAGATTGACTTGAGGTCGGGGTACCATCAGTTGAAAGTAAAATAAGCAGACGTTCCGAAGACTGTGTTCCATACTAGATATGTCCATTATGAATTTGTAGTTATGCCTTTTGGGTTAACCAATGCACCTTCTGTATTCATGGACCTTATGAATAAAATTTTCCTTGAGTTATTGGATAAGTTCGTGTTTGTGTTTTGAGGTTTGGGAAGAGATTGTGTGTGCCTTCTGATTCACAGTTGAAGAGAGAGTTGTTATGTGAAGCTCATAGTTCTCCGTTTTCAGTTCATCCGGGCAGTACTAAGATGTATAGAGATCTGCGGGAGTATTACTGGTGGGATGGAATGAAAAGAGATATTGCTGATTTTACTGTGAAGTGTTTGACTTGTCAGCAGGTTAAAGCTGAGCGGCAGTTACCGAAAGGGATGCTTCAGCCTTTACCAGTGCTAGAGTGGAAATGGGAGAATATATCCATGGACTTTGTTGTTGGATTACCGAAGACATCTCGAGGTAATAATGCAATCTGGGTTATTGTTGATCGCTTGACCAAATCTGCTCATTTCCTTGCTATACGAGATACTTTCTCTCTTGATCAACTTTCCCGTTTGTATCTTAAGGAGATAGTCAGGTTACATGGAGTTCCCCTCTCCATTGTATCAGATCGTGATCCCAGGTTTACCTCTAACTTTTGGAAAGGCCTTCAGAAGTCGTTGGGTACTGAATTAAATTTTAGTACAGCTTTTCATCCTCAATCAGATGGGCAGTCAGAACGAACAATTCAGACATTGAAGGATATGCTACGAGCTTGTTCTATGGATTATCAGGGGAGTTGGGACCAACATCTTTCTTTGGTTGAGTTTTCATATAATAACAGTTTTCATTCCAGTATACAGATGGCACCATTTCAGGCATTATATGGGAAGCGGTGTCGAACTCCAGCTTTCTGGGATGAAGTGGGTGAAAGAAAGTTGATGGGACCAGAATTGGTAGAAGAAATGGTAGAAAAAGTTCAGCTGATTCAGAAACACATGAGAACAGCTCAGAGCAGGCAGAAGAGTTATGCGGATAACCGGAGGAAGGATCTATCTTTCGAGGTAGGTGATCATGTTTTTCTCAAGGTTTCTCCTTGGAAAAGTGTGATGAGATTTGGTAAGAAAGGAAAGTTGAGTCCAAGGTTTATTGGACCATACGAAATTCTGGAAAGAGTTGGATCAGTTGCATACCGAGTGGCTTTACCTCCGAGTTTATCTCAGGTACACAATGTTTTTCACGTTTCGATGTTGAGAAAGTATATGCCAGATCCATCTCATGTTTTGAGCCCAGAGGTAGTTCAGCTGGAAGAGAACCTATCTTATGAGGAACAACCAGTCCAGATTCTTGACCACAGGGAGCAAGTGTTACGGAATAAGGTGATTAAGCAGGTAAAGGTTTTGTGGAAAAACCACATGATTGAAGAGGCAACATGGGAATCTGAAAATGCAATGAGGGATAAGTACCCCCATTTATTTGATAAGTAAATAAATTGCGGGGACGCAATTTTCTAAAGGGGGGAAGGATGTAACATCCCAAGTAAGTAATGAATAATAGATATTTTTATCTATGTCTATTAATGATAAAGATAGTGTTTTAGAGGCTTAAAATGAAAATAAATACAATCTTATGCATGGAATACACTAATATTCTTAAAGGATTGTTTTAGTGCCTTTTGATGGAAAACCATTTTTGAATCTATATTTTGACAATTTTAGAAACTATGTTTGTCAAAATAAAATTATCCTTTATGATTGGGACATCAAAATTTACCTTGTGTGAATTTTTGGTAATTTTCCGACAATGTTCATTTTTAAATGAATAGTGAAAAATACTGCATTTTACATCAAAACTACTTTTTAATCTAATTTATTTATATGATTAGATTATGTTTTGAATTGGTTTTGAAGTGAAATTAGAATATATTTTTACCATTTTATCCAATGGTGGTCATTGGAATCAATTTCGATTTGAAATTAGACTTAAACTGGTGTCAATCTTTTGATACTTATTGTTTTGTAAAAACACGCTATTTGCTCTGGCAGCGGGAATTAATTATTAAATTAATTAATGTGACTTATATGATTTGAATTTTGTAAAATAGACTTCATTTTTGAATTCGTAATATCAAATATAGCTTAGAGTGAATTTTTGGTAATTTTCTGAAAAACTTCAATTTTTGATGAATAGTGAAACCACTAAGTGGTAATCAAGCAAACTGATTTTTCAGTTAAATGAAATTTTACCACTAATGTGTATTGAATTTTGAAAATCCGACATACATGGTTGTCATTAAGAAGTAAAATGTGGTTCAATGAGATTAAAATAATTTTTTGGTGAATAGTAACTTATTAAGTTCTTAATCGCGATTAGTGGTAATTAGGGTAGTTTAATGTGTAAATAATGCTTTAATAATATAAAATGACCTAGACACATGTCCCAACCTCATTGGTTGTGTCATGGCCGACCAAGACAAGTCATGGCCTAACTTGGGGACCCCATGTATCCACTTTTGTTGGGAAATAACATAAATTACTTTTTATTAAATGTTAAAGTGAAAATGACACAAACATAATATGTTTTGCGAAAACAATTTTTAAGTGGGGTTATACAAGTCCAAATTTTGATTATAAATAGTCATTGGAAAGCTAAAAAGATTTCCTATATCATAGTATTTGTTTTATAATTTTTAGAAATTAAATAAATTAAAGTATTTATGACATAATAATGATGCAGCGATGACATCATTATTTGGCGATTTAAATAAAACAGAAAGATAATGTAAAATCTAAAACCTACACATGGCCAAAACCAATTGGATGAGTGGATTTCTAAGCCTTATCACCTTATCCACGAATTCTATCAATGTGGGACCTTTTAGAACCGAAACACATTTTCAAATAAATTAATATTTCTTTACTTTCCAAAAGTGCCCCTCCTCTCCTCTTATAAAAGGCCCCCACCTCTACCTCATTTCACACACCTCTCAAGCCTTTGGCTCGGCCAACCCCTGACCATTTGCTCTCTCCACATCCCTCTACTCATCCTAGAGGATTCCCCTTGTGCAGAATCCTTTCAAAGGAAGCCTTTAGGCTCAAATCAAAAGGAGTTACACTTTTTAAGGTATTTCATTCTCTCATGTTCATTTGTTTTATTTTGCTTCTCCGACCCCCTAAACTCTTTTTATTTACTTCTTTTGTAACAACACCAGTATCTTCAATATACTAGGATGTTGTTATAAGATATATTTGAGCTACACTCTCACACAACTACATCAAATGGTTAAAGAACATACGGTTTCCGTGGATGGCGAAATTCTGCCTCCCGAAACGATGATTGTTCAATACTCATTTAACACCTTCAAAGGTGGCCATTATGATGTCACTATTTTTATATATGATATATTATATGTTTATGTTTTCCTTAAGCTTCTGTTTTTTTCATTTTGGGCATACCTTTATGGTTTCCATTATGGGTAAAACACGATATCTTCATTTTAGGAAGTGCGGACTACCGCCCCCTAAAAGTGATTTGATTCGTTAATACCATATGTGGGATGTGTAAAGGATAAAGTTAATGATATTATATATGTTGTTATACTGGAATTATAATATACTTTTATATCATTATGATTCCATTCCAGAAAATATGAAATAGAAATGGAAGTAGCGTTCATGCGTACGTACGGCTTACCGTCTCCATGAACGATGCATTTCATTTCTTACCTCTAAATGTGATGTAATATTATAAATGAATGTATGTACTGGATATATATGACATATATGATATCTACATAATGAATACCATTCTGGATATAATGAACCTTTGACTAAATTAACAACTTGTAAGTATAAGAAGTCAATTTTTGACTTAAGAACCAAATACCGACAAAATGAACATTATTAACTTAAATGATTACATGATGTTCATAACATGGTATAAAAGGAATAATGAACTTGAAAAAGATTCATAAGCAAGTAGAGATTAACTCAAGTTTATTATTCAGGAGTTTAAAGAACGGTCGGGTCAAGTCGGATACGAGGTATGGGACTTCGTCTCAATCTCCTTTCGTTGAGGCATATTTTATTTTATACACAACTTTCTTTTATACGGTGTATAAACCCCTTTGACTTTTACGTTTACTCAAAAGGAATCTTTTTTATACGAAGCGTTTACTAAACGACAAAAGGGAATGTTTTTGTCGTACGTATGCGGCGACAACGACTTCTCCGCCGTCGTAACCGTTATTTGAGTTTTGGCTTCCTCTACAAGCCATACCTTCTTTTTTTAAAAGAAAAATAAATACCATGTTTTACTTTGGTATTGAAAATGGTTTTCATGATGTTTTTATATCAATGTGTTGTATTGATATCTCGTGATTGAAATGTGGAAATGTTATGTTTCCTTTATGCATGTTTTATGTGATATGATTATGTTATGGTTCTTGGGCATTATTATGAAGACGGGTGGTTCCGTGATAAACTAAGGGCGGGTGAGCCCGTTATAGCTCTCCAATGCATTGGGTAACGCGAAGGAGTGAAACGTTAAGGTTTCTCCGAAGAGATTTTAGGGAATATACTGTGATGGGTATTCCAAACGTAACCAAGAGGGTTACCCCCTACGTAAGAATGTTATGAATGCCTCAAGTTACCTTTACGTATTATGATTTATATGATTTATTCATGTTTTTATGAGGTATGTTAAAGTGCCTATGTTTTATGGGTAAAGTATGATTTCATTCTTATGTATATATGAACTCATGTTTCCTTTCCATGTTTTTATAACCCATACTGAGTTTTTACGCTCATCCCAAGTTTTTGAAATGTTTTTCACAGGTCAAGGGAAAGGTACATGATAAGATGATAGAGTCAAGGATGTGTCAAGAAATAATCCATGTTTTATTTTAAATGTGTTTCCATTGATGGGAATGAAGAATACTATCTTTATGTAACCTCTTTGTTTATATGTGGAATGTAATGCAAGTTTTATGATCTAATTCTCTAAAACTCTAAACCCGAAAAGATCCTCAACGTGTAATCTTGTAATAACTCAAGATTAAGTAAGGTTTAAGGCTGGGGCCTTATACTAAACTTGTCTCGAAACTCCTCCCATGAGATCGCTGACTCCTCATGATACCTGAGGAACAAGAACCACCACTGCCTCGCTGCTCCATGCAGCATCGTCACAACCAAGGACTCCCAGTGTTCCTTCCGAGAACGAATCGAACTGAAGTCTATCTCGACCTCCTCCAACCAGTCTTCTGTGACTGCATCCGAAACGGAGCCCTCGTACTTCTGTAGACTTTGGCGCTGAAACTCTCAGAGTGTCTTCCTATAAGTGTCATCGTCGTCAACCTCTACCCGGTGACGATCTGCTGGAACAACCTGCTGGGCATCTTCTGCGCAAACCTGACGAGGACGTCGACCTGGAGCCATACCTATAAAATAACAACTGTTAGAGCTCATAATCCTAGAAGACTCAACATTAATTAATTAATTGTTTTGTTTTATTAATTTTAGGTTACTTATCCCAAGGTCTACCCATTCAAACACAGACGCAAAGAATAATGATGCATGATCCTTTCCTAGGTCTCTACCCTGCAACCAGTATAACTTTGTTTAGTAGCCATCGTAAACTTAAAGGTCCGTGCAACAGAACATAGGGGTCCCTAAACGCCTAAGTCTCTGCCGGTCTTCAGTGTTTACCCCACTTGCTAAAAATGAATTACACTGTTTCCCTACTATCCCATGTATCCTCACCTGTGCCTAACTCCAAAATCCATCCTATCCCTCAACCAGACCTCTGATACCACTCTGTCATGACCCCCTGCCCACAAAGTGTACCCCTCCTGGGCCGGCAATGTGAGAAGAGAGATAATGACCCCCGAGTCCCACCTCCAGTAGGCCCTGGGTTGGCGACTAGCACCAAGGGTATAATAAACATACAAATGGGAGGAATTACCCTCTAAGAGAACACATGCAGAAGAGAGAGATAGAATAGACTCCAATCAACTCCAACTCAGAACTGAAATATAAAATAAATCCAAGTACATATATGAAATGTCATGAAAAAGTACTACAACTGAAAGGGGAAACTAAAAGTACCCAAAAGAAAGTAAAACGACAGCGACCACAAGCCCGAACAGCTGCTCCTCCAACCACAATCTAGTAGTAACCATCTTGATCTCCAACCTGCTCCAAGTGACCTGAAAAACAGTTTATATATACATAGGGTGAGTATAACAGTATACTCAGTAGGATCTTCCCCAATCCTCTCATGCAAAAGTAAAGAAAGCATGCTAAAGCCCAGTGAACAACAAGTGAAACTAACTCATCACCTAAACAGGTATACTAAGTTCCCAACCTTACCATGGCTACTCTCACCAAGTAACGCATACAAGAATATAGCATATAGTAAAGATTATCAAGGGTACCCCGCTACTACTTCCCCACTGGTTTGCCGCTTTGCCCCAACGACATACGTCCTGTGCATCTCTCTCCAAAGGCTTGCCCGTAGACACCTGGGCGAAGCACTACACCATCCTCCCAACCAAAAGTAACCAGTTAAGTTCTAGGAGCCACCACAGCCCGCATAACGTGTATCATACATCGGGTATTATACCTCAAGCCATCATAGCCTATACACGTTACACCTATAGTAGTCCATAGGATACTATATCAAGAATATATGTGTGTGAAATAACCACAAGCCATTACAGCCCTCTACACACATATATGGGTAAAACTAACCAGTGTGCCTGTTGGAAATGTATCTACCAAGAGAAGAGAGCGGGGCCAAAGGGGGGTAGTCAGCCATTCAACCTCCCATCAGAATGTTGGGGAAAACACCCCCCAGGGCTTATAATCCCCGGGGTGTCAGTTGCCCTTACCGACAGGGTGGAGTAGCGTATAGAAACACAAAAATTATAGAATATATATATAACTGACATCCACACTATGGGCATTACCTAGCCTTAGATACAACTGCAGCTAACGTCTCTCAGACTGCAGGATGTTACTTCTAAGACTAGGTATCCTATAAGCACACAAACATTTGAAGAGATTTATTAGATTACTCCGTTCTCATTTTATCAGTTCCACTGTACATTAATTAATTCTTTAAACATTAATTAAGCATGAAAAATTCCACATTAAACTAAATTGGCCTCACATTCAAAATTAACTGCTCCTTTTAAGATTCACATCACCTTTAAATTCTAGTACCTCCATCCCTGTGGATTTTCACCATTTAATCAAACATTCATTATAGAATTACTTTTCCATATTCCCAGGCATTCTAGAAAAGCGTAATATGCTTCTAAACACAAAGGAGGATCAACACGGTGAGTAGATATACTACCTGTCGAGTCTTTGCCACCTATAGAAAGAGCATAGACCCATTCTCCCTCGAGAGGCTAAACACAGAAAGCACGTGGCATACCCCGTGCGTCTTCGCCTCCTTTGGAAGAAGGGTAAGCAAGACCAGCTTCCTTGAGAAGTGGGGAAAAGCAAAGAAGATAAACATTCAAAGAATCCACAAGCATCCAGCAACCACATCCATCCCATTCCATCACCCCTGGTGTCCTCCCCGACACCCGCATGCATAAGCTGATGCATCTCGCCAGCCTAGGCGTTATCCAATGCCACAACCACAAGTCCCCATGCCTCCACACATCACAACAGCCATCCAGGCTCACATTACATCACAAGCAGCAGGAAAACAAACACCACATCATGGGATCTTGACCCTTTAAAAAACAAGAGGGTAACTCAGAACCCTTTTAGAAAATTCCCACACAATCTGTTCTTTAATCCATATTGAATTAGCAGATTTGTTATGTGTAGGTTCCAATTATGGGATACCTAATCAGTAAGCTATCACAATTAAATAACCATTCTTACTTCCCTAATTTGATCATCCTCAAATTAGAACAACTACAACAACAACAATAACCAGATTAATTTACATGCCTCTTGATCTTTAGCCAATTAATTAACAATTAATTCCGGATTTACGTTCATTATCAATTTATATCATGAACGAACAAAAAATCAAAGAAATCATAGATATCACTCTATCTAGAAAAACATGAGGCAAACCATTATCACGGTATAAAGCAACAACATGCGATCAACCAATTCTTTTAATCCGGTTCAAGTATTTAATTAGGTCAATTTCATTGTGATCCAAAGGACTAAATCATGCTAATTCTATGATTACACATATACAATTAGAGAATCCATGAATACCCTACCTCGAAGAGTTCTTGACGTCCTTTATCCACACAACGGGTCAAAATCCCCCTCTCACAACAACTGCATCCACCGGAGGATGCCACGGTATGACAGTACCAACCAACCCCAAGAAAAACCCATTAGAATCTTGGAAATTACATGGTATAATATGGAAGGGAGAAACAAGAGAAGATGATCCCCAAAGGAACGACGATAAAACATACCTTATTGGGAAGATTGAATGACATAGTTTGGTTGCATCCAAAACAGAGCAGAACCAATCCTAGGAGTAAAGATTGATTGTGGAACTCCTATGGAAATTATTGAATGGTTCTAGTGTCTCTGAGATGAGAACAAAGGGAAAGAATAAGGGAGAATGATATCTCATCCCTTTTTGAAAATTTAATGGGGCGACGGTTTAAGATCCGGTTAATCCTCTATTAAAAACGGATCGCATTAACCCACGCGGTTTGACCAAGTAAATACATCCCAGCCTTAGGAATAATTAATATAGGATTTATGTCATTTGAATCTGCCTTAAGAGTCCTTAAAACAAGGCTTTAAATGTATTTTACGTCAAAGGAAACGTCAAAGGGGCGAAACTGTAGGAAGCTGGAAACACTGTTCACATACTCAAAATTTGGCAAAGGAAAGAAAAGGTCACCGTTAGACATCACCGTTCTAGAAACACTGTTCAAGTCCACCGTTAGAAGGTCACCATTAGAAGGTCACCGTTCTGGAAACACTGTTCAAGTCTACTGTTATAAGGTCACCGTTAGAAGGTTACCGTTCTGGAAACACTGTTCAAGTCTACCGTTAGAAGGTTACCATTCTGGAAACACTGTTCAAGTCTACCGTTTGAAGTCCACCGATAGAAGGTTACCGTTCTGGAAACATTGTTCAAGTCTACCGTTATAAGGTCATCGTTAGAAGATTACCATTATGGAAACACTGTTCAAGTCTACCATTAGAAGTCCACCGATAGAACCTCACCGATAGAAACACTGTTCACTGAACCCCACCGATAGAAAAACTGTTCACCTACCGATACTGTTCATAAAACTGGAAACACTGTTCACAGAACTGGAAATTTGGAAAAGTGTTTGGGATAAGTCACCTTGATCTCCTGGAACACCTCCAACACCACATTTTTACAAAGTAATGGACCAGAGAAGTCCGGGCCATTACAGTGGTTCACCTGCTGCATGCCTGGTGTTCTCAACACGTCTGGTCGGGCAGTCTCGTGTCAAGTGACCTTTCCTGTCACAAGCATAACACCGACCCTCCCTAGTATATCCCTGCACTCTGCGCTGCATCGGCCCCATACAACTGCGTGCCTGAGATCGATTATGGGGATGTCTCCTGCGTCGAGATATTTCCAACTAACGTCTGCTAGCTGCTGAAGAAATCTTAGCTCTGTTGTGCTCACTACGACAATCGGTGGTATGACGTTCCTCTGATAGAAAGTTCTCTGTCACAAATGCCTTCTACAGCACCTCGACATAAGTGGGGATGCACAGGGTACTATAATAACACAGATCTCTCTGCAGAGTCCCTTCTCAAACTTTTGTGCTCAGAAGTAACCATTATAGATCATGTTCAGAGAGTAGCGTTCAAGGTCTATGAACCTAGTCACGTACTCAATCACCATTATCCCTACATGTTGTAACTAAAGGAGCTCTTGAAGTCGAACGGAGTGCAAAAAGGAGGGGTAAAACTCCTCACGAAATAGCTACTGGAAGTCATCCCATGATAGTGCCGACTCATCATGTATCTGAGTAACCAAGCTCCATTAATTCCCAACTACTTCATGGAAAAGGCTAGCTACCAAAGCCACCATATGATATGTCAGTGTCCATGCAAGATTGAAGAGATGAGCCATCGACTCAAACCAAACCTCTACTACCTGAGGGTCTGGATCACTGTAGAACGTTAGTGGTCTCTATCACTGGAACCCACAAAGTGTGCTCAGCCTGCGCACATCCTCAGCCAGCTCTGCTTGGGCTATCTGCTGCTCAACAGGTGGGGGTGGTGCTACTTTCCCACTTGGAGTAAGGGGATCACATGATGGGTCCTGAATAGAGGCCTCATCGCTTACAGGGTCGTCATCACGAACCATATCTAGTATCCTGGATGGCTGTCGTTGCGGAGACATCCTGGATGTTATCAAGGAGTACCAAAATCATATTAGCATATATATATATATATATATATCAACAACAATGGGGAGCTAACTCAAGAAGTACAATCAAGGAATAAATCCTATATTATGCATATACCATTGTTCCCTACAACAGGTGTCTCATTCAACAAGTGAGTAATTAGGGTCCTGGTGAATAGATACATTAGCCACCCATACCGACACTGGACTCCCTAGCCTGAGAGATGTGCTCAAGACACTTTGACACTGTTTCCCTAAACCCAACTGAGACCTTTTTAGGGAAACATCCAAACAACTCCCTAAGGGACAAACCACCCCTGATACCACTTTGTCACGAGCCGACCCATGCTGGGGCTCAAGCCATAACTACCCCAAGGCCGCCTCCATAGGCTAGGGACTGACAACTAGAACCGAAGGCATAAAAAACTAGGGGAGGAATTTGCCTAAGAACCTCTACACACACACAACCAACTCCATATTAGCACATATATATATATATATATCAACAACAATGGGGAGATGACTCAAGAAGTACAATCAAGGAATCAATCCTATATAATGCATATACCATTGTTCCCTACAACAGGTGTCTCAGTCAACAAGTGAGTAATTAGGGTCCTGGTGAATGGATACATCATCCACCCATACCTCTAAATAATAAAAGTACAGAGAAGTAAAACTAAAAGGGAAAGGGGAAAAATACACACCCAACCAGAAAAGTGCCACAACTCAAAAACAGGTGAAAAAGTAAAGCAGCTGGGAGAGTCCTGCTCGTGGAACCCAAGCTACAACCACCCTATGTGGTCCAAGATCTCGTATCCCTAAGCTCCTTTGAAGTCACAATCAACCACTACGTCATCTACAGGGGCACACCAAGTGTGGGAAAAGGCCAAGCGGGGGTGAGTATAAAGATACTCAGTAGGATGCCCTGAAGGCCCAAGGAGCAGAAAGAGAGGTACTGATGAGGTGAGAAATATATAAAACAAGGTACAGTAAAAGAATACAGTAAAGGAGTGCATCTCAACCTAACAAAGGAGTGAAGTAAGCTCATCCAAACACAAGGAGCTAGAAATGGTGAGAAGATGAACTTCTTGTAGATTCTTCACTACCTATAGTAGGAGAGTAGACTTGCCCAACCACGAGAAGCTAGACACCGAAAGCATGTGGAATACCCCGTGCGTCTTCGCCTCTCCTAGAAGGAGAGTAACCAAAACCCAAGGAGTGGGTTCTGGAAACAGGATATATATATATATATGCTCAGCAAATAAATCCAAACGAGAGAGTAAGGGGATCTCCATCTCATAAGAGTCGAGATTGACCCAAGTCATGGGTTCTCTTCAAACACGTCAAAAGGATCTTTCACTAATATTGCTTTCATTTTTCCACATTTAATGAGATCGTGAATAAGGCTTATCACATCAAAAAAGATAATGCCACTATGATCCTTATGAAAAAACATGCAAGATCGAATATTTATTCGCCCCAAACGGATATTCGATGGAAAAGAAGCAAGCTGCCATGTTGTGCTCAAAGGAAGTCCCTTGGGGCCCATGCCTCAATCCTAAAAAAAATTATATAGATCACACCATTGCGATCCTTTTGAAAAAACACATGGGTTTGACTACATGATCATCCAAAATGGATACTCGGTGAAAAAGTTGCATTTCACCGAAAAATGTGCAAACCAGCTCCCGTGGGACCCACACCTCGATTGTAATTTAAACGCCTGAAATACGTCTTGTAAATTAAAAACAAAATACTAGGGTCGTGCCGCCACTGATGGCACATTAATCGGACACCGCATGTAGGCACCATGTCTGAAACAAGAAGTCTGAATAATAATAATAATAATATTATTAAATCAAGACGTTTTGTGTAGCTGAACAACAAAACCCAGATTTAAAAGTCACAAACCGATCTTAAAAGATCCACCTCGATTATAGGGATGTGTGGCTGTAGACGACACGTCCATTAGACACATGGTTTAGATGACTTGGCTTTAAAATCCATGTGGGCTCGATTCGGACTGGTCCAGCCCATTCTGGCCGGACCCATCCACCAGGACCGGCCCGCTCCAGCCGGTCCGACCCGTTGTAGCCAGCCTGTGGCCCAACGTGCGACACAACCCGCCTTCTCCCGACCTAAAGGCCCATACTCGCGGCCTGGTCCGCGTCGCCCTCCACCTCGCTGGCTTGCACACCACCAGTTGAGCCCCTCGACTCCCCCGTGTCAACAGACGACCCACACGATGCAGGTCTCAGTTTGATCCCGGTCCCCTGGTCGCTGCCTGACCGCGACAGTCATGCCTTCTGCAGCTCCACCTCATGACTTCGCATATTCGCCGGCCTGCTCGCCCCGACGCTGCTGCACCACACTGACCCCAGCGCTGTGCCAACCTCCATCAACTCCACTCAGCCAGCTGCATCGGAGCTCCATAGCTGCCTCACACCCACCGCCGACTTGACCATCCAGACAGATTCCTTGCACTGCCGCTGCCTTGGGCCACCGTCGATGGTTCTACTCTAGTGGTCCCTTTCGAGGGCCACCACGACCACACAAAGGGGTCTAAAAATTATTTCAAACCCGGTTTTGGAATCCTCGGGATGGGATCTCCATAGATTTAGCCTCTGATTGATGATTTGTTGATGTTTTGTCACATCAAATAAAATTTACGACAAACGCCATGAAGAACAACGAAGAACACAGATGAAACGAAAGGATTTCCAGTATCGATTGATGGCCGTGTTTGTGCAACCATCAATGACGACAATTAAAATGATAAAACAATTAACAAATAATGGATTTTCAATTAAAACTTCAACCATAGGTTCAAAGGAAATAAATCCTACCTCGAAAGATCCGTTTAGCGTTGACAATTTGATCGTTGCGCTCCAGCCTCGATCCACCGAAGTTCTGGTGGAGATTGCTCCTCGATTCGATGAAGAAAAAAGAAGAATGGAGGAGATTGGAGAGAGAGAGAGAGAGATTAGGGCTAACCCTAATTCAAATATCTGATTATTATATATATAAAATAATCCCTGAAACCCACCAACGGTCGTGAAATCTGAACTTCCGCGCCCGCTCATTTTATGTCGCACCTAGGAAAAATACCCCATTATGAACTCAACGATGGTCTTGGATTTCCAATAGGATATCCCATTATAAAATTATTAGGTTGGAAATTCGAGATAAAATAATTAAGTTTAATTATTTTAATTACCGTTTTGCCCATGCATGACATTTTTCACAAAAGTCCCGCACTGACAAATGTTATGCCCTGCCTAGGGTAAATGCCACATTTTGGACTCAACCGTAGCCTTAGATTTATGATATGAGCTACTGATTAAGAGATATCCCATTTACAACACGTGTATAGTATAAAAACACTTAATATTTTTGTATAATTTATCCCGGGCACACCGGGCCTCAGAATTGCGTTCCGTCTCAGCGCCTAGATTTGGAATTATTTGTAGAAATATTCCAATGTCTTATAAGGAAAAAACCGGGTCCATACAATTATTTTGGGTTTTCATCAGACAATTGACACTCATTTTTGAATGACATATCTACTTATTTGTTTTATGGTCATTAAACAATGTTTTGGTATTATTTTGTGATGTTGGACTTTATTGGTTATGTAATTATCATAGTTATTATTTAAGATCATTTGGTTATTTTTATTGATTTATGTTATTTTTCTTCTTTGATAAAGAGTCTATAGTTTCTCTACATTACGTATTATACCCTCACTTCTAGTCAGAAGCCTTTGACATATGAGGTGACATACTTGAGGTCACATATCTAATAGGATCATAGTACCAACATGTGGCACTCAAGACAAAAAAATTAAAAATACAATCAATTAAATTCTCTATCCCACATCACTCTGCATAATCCCCTTTCTTAAACTATAAAAAACACAAAATATAAAATAGAGAATAATTTATATATAGGGGGAAGATGTAATTGTATGATTTAATATATTGTACTCACATATGTATACATCAAAAGAATATTTTACTTTGTTTATATCTCATTTTGACTCATATTATTTAAACCCCTTTAGTTGTTATTATTCGAAGAAAAAAATGATTATAAAAATTGTGTCTTGTTTGGTATATAATAGTATTTTCGAACATAATTATCATGATAAAACCAATTTTGGTTTTATTATTTATCATGATTTGTATTAGAATTTCAAACATTTTTTGAGTATTTTATGGTTATTGAGTATTTTTATATCTTTCAAATATTACCCTATGATTATGATAACATATATTCTGATATTGATATTAAATGGGAACATATATTATTTTTCTTATGCATACATCATTATAGTAGAAACACATGTTTGAACATAAGTTATTTCCATAACATCTCAATAGATATACTTATCAACTATAGATAAATTACTTGTTATCGTAAAAAAACAATATTCTAGAAGATGTAGAACAATGTATTGATCAATTAGGGGAGAACCTCAGGGATATTTGGTTGATCATAGTTGCCTTAAATGTTTTTTGACCATATAATTTCTTGTAAAATATCCCCTTTCAAGATGAGTTAATCTGGTTTGACAACCCCAAAGGTGACTCATCCCAACTATATTAGAATATGTAATGATATATCTTAAAGAGATACTTAGGTAGTTATATTTTCTCCCATATTTTCATCTTAATGGGGTTTCTCTAACCTTATTTTATGAGAGAATATCTATGTAAACATTATATGAAATAAAAATACAAATTTAGTTCCTAAGATAGTGAAAAACTGTTGGGGAGTATTCCAAGATTATTGGGAACAAAATCAATTCACTCATAAGGAAAATATCCCCATTAACTATGTTGAAGAAGTTCTTGGGAGACTTATGTGATGTGTAAAATATTGTTTCATTGATGGATTACCATTTTATCATAAAGTTAATTATGTACTCAATTACCTAAAGAATAAAACATTTAAAAAATCATTATGTATATTTTCTTAACAATGGATTCCATTTGGCCATTGAAACACCCTAGGTACCTTATAGAGATGCACAATGAGCATACATGTTTGATGTTATTTATATATCATGGTTTTATTCATGGTTTATTTTACTATATATGGTTTATCCTATGATTGCTGTTTATCATGGTCAAGTAATATTTTGGGATGTTTCATTGAGAAATGCATTTAATTGAAAATAAATAAATTTCATTTCATGATAGAGTATGACATTGAAAAATGTCATGTAGTTTCAAAACATAGAATCAATGTTTAAAAATTATTGGTAGATATTAATATATAATTTCAATATACTCTTTATGTTCTAATGTCTAATAATTCTATGGGCATGAAGTTTTTTTATCTATATTGAATTTTATTTTTCAGTTAGATTGATACACCCTTATCATAATTTATATAAATAGATGACAACTACACATTTTAAAATTCATTTATGGTACTATTTTAATCATAAAATCAGTGGATCACCACTCTACCAATCATATAACCATCATGACTATGCCATTCTTTTGAGTATATATGAGATTCTTAAAACATTGTAGATTAAGTTGTCTTATTCTAGAGGGTTATAAAATATCCTCCTTTGATTTATTATGCCTCCATAAAATAAGATTCAATCTTTCAAAATTAAAAAACCATGGAAATTTTATTTCTTTCTATTATATATTCTTTAGATAAATTATATTCATATTTATCGGGATTCAATGTAATTATTTTCTTATACCATGAAACATTGAGGCACATCATTAATACTCCAATTGAAAATATAATAGTTAATAATATTATGTGCACTCAAGAGTTTGAAATTTATATTAGGGAATAAAAAAACACAGTATAAGAATAAGTGTGTAAAATAATTCCCACATAAAATGTTGATACATTGGACCTAATTCCATTTTGAGACACAAATCACCATGATCATTTATATGTTCTTCTATGTATACATCCTTAGTATTCTTATTATAGAACATATTTTTCTCTATAGAAATCCTAGAAAGTCTTAAAAAATATTATGTGGAAAATATAATGACTTAGTATATGTACAATACATGGGATAACCCATGCCTTTAGAATAATTATAGTGTCCTGGTCATTAGGAGAGAGATTATTGGTCAGGTGTTTGATTCTACTTTAAAATTTTTCATTACACATTCATGTTTTAGACACTTATGAATTTAAAATTTTTATATTAATGTCTCTAACTATAAATTATATATTGAAACATTGTTCCAATATTCCCATCAATTTAATCATTTTTTGTCACATCTCCCACATGCTAACAATGTTTCTTAAAAGAAACAGGATTCCATAACAGACAATATTATTTTGAGATATTTTTTATTTATGGGATATATAATTTATATGAATATTTCTTAGATAATAGTGTTTCATGAATAATTTAGGTTTGATTTTTATATTAAAAAATTGTTGGAGGATAGGTCCACTAAAACTAAATCATCCCATATTATAATAGATTTCATTTTCACTCAAATTTAATATTAGTATTGACCATAAAAGGCTATTATTAGTGGCCAATGGTAATAATTTTACAATTAAAATATGGGTCCTATCTATTAGATGTGTAGGGTAGCACACAAAACATCAACTCCTTACCCCCACCCCCAAAATAAGTTTCATAGAAAAAGTATCATATAAGCAATTCTATCTTATTTAAGAGAGAATTATGCATCATTCTAGAAAAGATAAGAATACACACATGGATATTTCACTTTAGGATTATAACATTAAATGAAAAACTCCAAATAATATGTGCCCTAACTAGAATGTTTTTTCATAATTAGTAAATTCTTCTAATAGATGTTGAGCATCAGACATATTTAGAAATGAACAATTTCTCCCATGATTTTCCCCAACTAGGATATTGTGACCTATGCTATCAATTCATAAAAAAGACATAGGTAATCTTAAAATTTGGTGACATGAACCCATGAAATAATTAAAATGGGAAGTTTTATGTTTTAAGCATAATATAAATTTTCTAAAGCTTATGGTGATCTCAGATCAAAGTGTTTACCCCTAGGCTAATGTTTAAGGAACTTTTCAGGTGGTTGATTTTAAGGGATCATTTTATATTTATTTAATTTATTATATAATACAATTTTATTTATTTTTATTGAAATTGATATCACTAATAATGTATGTGCATAAAAAATGGAACCATATATTTTCATATGAAATGGGATTTTATTTATGTTTGATGTTTTTTTTGGATTTTAGGCCTTGGACCAAGACCATTTAGGGACTTCAGTAAAAATAACTCTTTCAATTAATTCTCATTCATAAGTATATTCATAACCCCTCTAATTTGGGGTTTCCATCATTGAACCCAATCACAAAGGAAATATCATTAGGAATATTCTTTGAGGGGGAGGTATCAGATCATGAATTAGAGGAAAATTACATGAAAATGTATAATATATATTAAGGTAAGGCCTATTTAAATTTACACTTCATTTTTCTATTTTCCCCTTTGATTATATCTTTTAATTTAAATAACTAAAACAAAAAATAAAAATCTGTTTTATTATTTTTTTATTAGTGATTTATTTTTTATTTTACTGGAATTCTCATCAGAGAAATTAAATGATACATGAGGCACACAACTTATATTAAAATATCTGTAAAATAGTAAAGGAAATTTGATCGTTACAACCAACACCCATTCTCAACATTCATCTATCATGTATATATATTTCTGATTTCCAAAAAGCTGAAAATTTCCATCAAACATTTTTTTTTGTAAGAAATGTGAAAAGGTAGTATATATAATGGTCTATTCACTATTGTCAATGTGACACATGAATTACCATGTAATTGATTGAAATAATTAATCTAAGAGAAATGAAACAATAATGTGGTTTAATGTGGATTATAGGTATAGATTGTAGTGTCATGGTGTGAATAATGGGAATGGTCAGATAATAGGTAATAACCACATGATGTGGTGTTGGCTCCAATTTCACATCCCATCCTTGGAAACCCCTTATCTAAGAAGATGATCCTACACATTTCAAAGCCAAAAGGGTGTTGCATATCCCAATGAACAAACAATTATTTCCTAAAAATAATAATAATACAAATGTGAATGATTCTAGCTAACAAAACATGAAATACATAGACCTTCCAATGTGATGTCTATAATGAACAATCACTATGTCATATGAACACACATACTTAATAAGAATTTATAATTTAAGAAAAAAACCAAAAAAGGAATAACATATGACATAGCTTATGAAACATATAATGAAAATAATGAGAATAGAAAAACATCTCAACATAAATACAAGAACAAAATAAAAAAAACAATAATGAAAACACTGAAATTGAAAAATACCAGAGATAAATATAAAAAAGAAATAAAATAAATACCATAAAAAACCACCTTAAGATGCTAAGAAATATGATTTATTTCTTGGTATATCCACCATAATTAAAATCAGATCCCAAGACTAGCCCCTATCCCACCAATACATACAATCTATATAGGAATGATAAAAAATCATGGTAGGTAACCTTATATTAACCCATGAATAAAATTTTAAAAATAAATAATTTTAAATATATTTAAAAAATAATAATTATGATAGAAAATTTTAAATTTAATTTAAAACAGTTTACAAGAGACCACTATAAAAATACACATTAGGAAAATATAACCAATTAGTTGTTAACATCCCATTTTAAATAATTTTAATTCATACTAAGGAGTTAAATACGTAACATTAAAATAAAGTAAAAATTATTTATTTATATACATACCTTAAAAAATATTTAGTGCTTTTGTTTTTCAAATATTTCCCAATGGATATAACAAAATACATGAAATAAAAACATATTTAACCACATGAATGTTGCCAAAAATTCTATCTAATAAAGAAACATAATATAAAATAAATATAAGTGATAATTATATAAAATTGATAATAGAAAATGATTGAATGTAAATAGTAATCACATTCTCTTATAAAAGGGTATAGTTGAAAATATTACTAAAAATTATGCATAGTACAAATTATGATAAGGAAATGAAGTTTCTAATGTTATGGGAAACACATGAAAAGAAATATGGTTAGGGTTTTCTAGTAATATAGTTTAACTAGATAGTGTTATTCCATCACCAATTGGGAAAATCACTCTAGTTTCTAGTAGGGATGTATCAAACATTATTTCACTTTTCTAAGAGACACATAACTTTTGGGAAGGATCCTTGTCCAATATAGGTTAACATACCCAATGAGTTGGGGTTTCCTAATAAGTTATATATTAGGGTGGGGTATCCTGATTCATATAACAATAACAAAAAAAACCTTAATCATAGAAAACCACCTTAAAAAATACTCATCACACCTCCATTGAACTTTATTCAATATAAGTTTAGATTATTCCTTAAAATGCATCCTTTTAATGCATGTTATAAATCCATTTAAAAATAAAAACATAAAATATTATCATGAATATTTTCCAAAATATTTTGTGCCTTTATAAATGCAACCCAACCCTATTCAAGTAAATATATCTATAAATAAAAAATAAATATACTAAATAATAATTCAAATTCAAGATGTCTTAAAGGAAATTCCATCATCGGTTCATTAACCTTTTCCAAAAAACATATGCCTATTCAATTTAAAATCATTAATAATGTAAACACAAATTTTAATAAATGAAATCATTTGAAATGAACATATAATGTGTTTTAGTAATAACATATGGATCCCTATATATATATATATGTAAATTTACTATATATAGAGAAATATAAGATATACTTTTAGTCAATAAAAAAAAGGGTTAAAATTAAGGAATTAGGAAAAGGTAAATAAAAATCATTAAAAAATTTATAGGTTGACCGCACATGGTTTTAAATTAAAAAATAAAACTAGTAATTATATTTAAAAATTATTCCTAAATCTACATACCTCAATGAATTAATCAAAAGTCAATGCCAAGATTTTATTGAACACATGTAGGTTCTCTAGTGCTTAATGAAATATAAACATAATAAAACTAATAAATCATACATCTAAAAAATCTAATAATTATATAATCAATACAGACTCAATAGATGTCATAATAGTTCCTAAACACTTTTCCACATGTTGTGGTCTACTCCCTACCAACACTTAGAAAAAATCCTCGAGAAATACCAATTAAATAACTCATGTTGATGGATAAATAAATAAAAAATCACCCAAAATCATAAATTAATCCATTAAATGACATAAATTGTGAAAAAAGGACAACATGGGAGTGAAAATACACTCTAAAAATGTCCTATATATGTTTAAAAATAATTATCCATGAATAAGAATCATTACACCATTAATTATAGGAATGTGACACTGAAAAACCTAGTTGCACAACCACAAACAAAAAAGAATCCATGATAATGAACAAGGATGATGAGAGGAGGAAGTCTTACCAATGATAAATGAATTAATACCACTCCAAATGATGCATTTTGAAGGGGAGGTAATAATGGGATAATAGATATCCAATGGGGATCTCAACATTTCATTTTAATTTTAGAGACCATGTGAGGTCAATGTGGATATCAAAATAGGCCCCTTACAGAATGACCCAAAACCCCTAAAAAAATAAATTGATTCTAGGTAAATGCAAGGAAAACATACCCCATGATGTGGAATACCCTAAAAGGGACATATGTCGGCATGGTACTTAAATAATGTTAAAAGGAACCTCTAAATGCAGAGTCCATGAACGTTGATAACAATTCTTCTGATATGGACCTCTCGATCCACATCCCCACAGGTCCAAAAATGGTAGGGCCCTTGCTCCTCAATAAGTAGAACTATGGTTTTGTATATATAACATGATTCAAGAACCTATAAATATATAGTGGAGTTGATATAAACTATTTACACCCTTATGAAATTTCTCACATGCTATGTTTTAAGGTTTGAACCGTGTAGATGATATATGGTTCATGTACTATAACTATAATATGGGCCTTCTTAGACTAAGACCATCATGGTGTGATACGTCATGAAATAATAATATATCTATTCTATCTATATAAAATAACCTATAACACTAAGGGACTGACACAATGTGATCTTCTTCTAGAACATCACTCTAAAAAAACTATAAAACTATAAAAAATTTGATCATTATAGAAAATCTAAGTCCTAAAAATAAAAATAATTTTTTTTGTAACACCAACTTAAAATGACATAATTTTTCATAACCCACCATAAAATATTTTTTCTCTAAAATTTCTTATTGAATCCGATTTATGGGAAATCACTCCCATAATAATATAAGAAAACAATAAACTAGAATATTACAATTCCCCAACTTTTCCAGAGGTGTAGATCCATTACATTTTTATTTAATCCTCCCATTTTACTATAATAAATGAATATAAGAGTTAGAATAAGGTTTTATGAGGGTCTAGGGATTATTCAGAACATGGAGGTCCATTTTTAATAGAAATAGGTAGAGTCACATGGATGGAACACAGTTTATTATAACGTGCATATCAACAGTGCAACCTTATAAGAGGACATTCATAGTTAACTAACTATGAAAGGTAGACCTCATGACTATATGAAATCAGGAATATGTATTGCAGAGCTGAAACACATGGGTAACACATGTATTTTTTAACCACACAACACACATTTTTTGGGGTTATGGTTGTTTGATAGTGAGCATGAACAAGATGTAAAATATTTTTCAAATCGTATGCTTAGTCATGATAGGTAGTGTGCCACTTATACAATGGTGCCTCATGGTTGGATAATGATATGGCCAACTTTTCAACCAAACCACATTTCCTTTAATGATAAGTGACATTATCTTTTTACAACTCATTCCATATAACTTTCCATCTCCTTTTTATTTCCCCCAATTGAACAAAACCTCCTCCCACATGATGGATCTCTCCCTTGTCCATTAACCTAGTTCTTGAGATACCTCCTCCATATGAAATATAATTCAAGTGTCATTTATATAATGGGAACAGTCTTAGTAACACATTCAATATAGTCATTTCCTTTGTTAGTTTTTCTTCCCATAAGGAATGCTAAATCTATGCAAGCTAATAGACACCATTTTAGGTTATTCATATATTTCTCCAATTTCTGAATTTATATCCTATGTTAAAATGTTTTTAATATACTATGAGTCTAATAACCCTAAAATATAAATGTTCATTACCTTTTCCCAAATAGTATGGATGTTTATATCATGTGTCTTCATTCTACAAACCATGCCTTTCATGTCGTTCCCTTAAAATCATAAATTATGTTAGTAATTTTTTATCATGTATAGATTATTATTTCACCATAATTTACATCATCAGTGGTGGTATTTCTAGATGCAATCCATCCTTCTTGACTATTTTTCTTTAAAGTCCCATAAATGTTATGCATTGAAAATAAATTAAACTAGATTTTGAGGCAGGTTGACTTAGACTTGTGAAAATAAATAGTTTAATTAAATGAAATAAAATGGAATGATATGTTTCTAGGCCTCCTCATCCTAAGATAAGTAATTGAAAAACCCAATAAAGTGGGTTAACTATCCCAAGTATATATAAATATAAATAAAAGGTATAATTGATATAATTAAAAGGTGAATAGATTGGTCAATTCACCATGACCCTGCTAAATTATGAAATTTGAAGACTCCAATTAATATGATTATGAGAACATGATTGGTTATTATATCATTATTGATTATGATTTCTAGCTATGAATTATTTTAGTGGTGAGGAATTCCCAGAATGTTACATGAAATGCCATTATTTTCCCCTTAGATTGGCTAATGGGATATCGCTGATTCATTTATGAATCTTCCAAGAGAACAACCACACTTGGACATGGTCATTGTCTTATGGATAAAAATAACCCATCTTATTACTAGAGGTTCACCTATATTTAACTAATTAAATAAATTTAATGTCATATATGATTTTATTTGTATTTTTATTGATATTACCAAACATTATGTTTATTAACCTCAAATACTTTAATGTATAACATTAAGGCTACCTAGGGCATGATACTTGGGCTTGGGTAATTATTTCCTCATATGGTGAACTGCCAATAGTACACCCCTATATACTTCATCAGTGTATGAAATTTAAATTCCATTTAAAATATAAAACAAAAATGTATAACATTATCCATGGATTCCTTGGATGGATTCCCTGGGTCCCAACCTTATAAAAATAAACCTAAAATGTATGTAATTAGGGATATTTAGGCTTATGATGAGGAAGTTAGTGTTATACTGGTGTCCCATGAGGAATCCAAATAGATGTGGTATACTGATTTACTACATTACAATAATTATTACCTATACACTGCTCATTATATATTCACATACTAGATAGAGATACACACCATTGGTGGTTGCCTGATGAGATTTATTCCCACACTATTCAGGATACTGATTTGTACTCAGATAGAACTCATAGATATAGGTATAGAAAAATGAAAGCATCTTGTTTTGGATTCATTATTATCCATTAGGATGGGATCATGTTATCATATGACCAAGCTGGTGCTTGGGATGATCATGGGAAAATTTTTTGATATTTTTTTTCTTCTTTTTTAGATGTATTGCATTGTATGACTGCTACCAGGTATATCTAATTTCTTTTGTTTATTAAATAATGATATCATTTGTATATGATAGTTGATGTAGTACTACTTATTGGTTACCAAATTTATCATTAACATGGGATGGTTGATGATTATTTTATTATATAATATTTCTTAAACTTATTTATCTATTATCACTTATATGTTTCCCTATACTCATGAGGGTATAATATTACCACTATACCACTATGGACCCTCACTTATAATTAGAAACCTATGAAATATGGGTAGATTCTCTTGAGAACATGTGAAAAAAAAAGGTTCAAATACATATGACCAGGTCTATGATTCTTATATGTGGTATGAGAGAATGTTTTCCATTTGTATTACTATTCTATTTTAGTATAATGGAGACCTTGAAGTGTTAGAGTTTTTTAATGATCCTATTCTTGTGTGTATCTTACCCATATATAGGAAAAAATACATGTAACCTAGGATGGAACATGTTGTCTTGTATTGATTATATTACAGTTGTATTGATATCACTATTGGGTGACACACAAGTGTTATGGTGTTTATTATCATTTTGAATTATATTTTACCCTAGGCATGGACTTACATGGTGGGATGATCTCTTGCACCATTATAGGAAATTGAGGATTTACATGTCATGCATATTCCAATTGCATATTGGTTTTATTTCATGCATTTCTTATTGCATGTTTTGGTTCCTAGATTTATATATTATAATGAGACTAATGTTTCTAGAAGGATTGGGATAAATAATTGGTTATTAATGTGTTTACATAATCATATATGGGGTTTTTGATCATAGATTGTTGGTAGGTCCATAATTAACTGATTAACACTTATCTGAGATGAATAAAATTGATTACAAAAAATGAAGCATTATATGATTTTAACTACATGAACACCAATTATAATATATAAATCATGTATTTAAATATATTGGGAATATTGATTCCTCTAATAAACGCATATTATAATGATTTTTAAATCCTATGGAAAAATAAAATATGTTTACTTTCAGTCACAAGATGTGACAATTTTAACATATAATGTTTTGAATTTATTACAAGTGAATGTAAACTCATCTAATTAGACCTTGATACATATATATATATATATATATATATATGTAACTACATAATTATAACTCCAAATAAAATGGTTTTTATTAAATAGGGATTCCATTTTCAACTTTAAGGGTGTTTTTATTTATATCATGAAATTGAAAATATATATACCAAAACCTTTGATGTGAAATAATGAAATTTCATTTGAACCAATAGTACTATTGGGATGTTGGGGGTATCTATAGAGACCCCTATGATATTATACATCACCTAGGTCTGGATTGAAGAGTTGGATGTTGGTTGTAAATTTTATATTGAATGGATTGCACATATCATATTCTTAAAAATATGATCTATTAGGATATGAAATCTTATAATGAAGGACATTCTTGGGAATGTAGAGATACACCACTATAAAGGAATCTAGTCATTCCCCAAGAGGGTGGAAATGACCATAATCCAGAGGTGGTGGGCCCTGAGCCACTAGTATTACCTCACATCATTCCACTAGTTGTTACTCCAGCTACATATGATTTTGGAATTAATTCTTTGTTTAGTGAGTCATTCTTCCCTCCAATGCATAAAATATAGGGATCTCCATGAACTTCCTCCTCTATTGAAGAGTTGTCCATAGAGTTCTAGAAACATCATATTCCTGTATTTTTAAGGGAATACAAACTCTATGCTAATGAGACATGGATAAAGTCCATGTTATTTTTCTTTAATGATCTTGAGAAACCACCTCAAAGGAGGGTCAAGATTGAATTGTATATGGATTAAGAACCATCCATTATATAGTGGGAAATTTTGAACTAGGATGAACTTCATTGGGTAATGGTCTAGAGAGATATCCAAATAGCCTTATAGGATTATTTCTTTCTCAAAAAATTGTGAGTAGACCAAGACATAGTGTTTATAAAACTTAAACATATCAAATTATCTATTAGAGAGTATTATTCTCATTTTATAATTATTATTCATTTCATTAATTATATTCTTGGTTATGAGATATCTCAGGCTATGTGATTTGGGGTTGGGCTCATGTATTCCATATATTAATACATTAATAGATTCTAGTTGACTATTGTATTGGAAATAGTGAAATAGGGCCTAATAACTGAGCATAATATAAGGGAATCTGATGGGAGGGATAGAGTGATTTATCATCAAAATTAGGTAGTACCCAACCTAGGGTAGGGATCCATATTTTGATCCATCATGTGGAGGTTATAGAGTTCAAAGTGTGCACTCAGGTAGACATGTGATTTGTCACCAGCACGGTAGGCCAGGACATATGAATCCCCATTGTGGTAATGTACCTATTTAGTTTCAAGCCATTGGAACGTTGGGTCATCCTCAATGGTTTTTCAATTATTTTCATCCCATTTCCAGTGAGATTGGATCAGCACCAACAAAAAGTCCTAGAGTGGGATATATAACTCTGCATCATTCTTAGAGAATGAGTATCATCATATGTATAGTGTGAGGAGATGGATGAGTCTGGGGAATTCACAATTTTCTTATAAATCGCTTTCTAAGTGTAACTTCTCAAGGTTTTCAGGTTATAGCTCAAGGTCATGAATTATGCCAGATATATACATTGAAACCGATACATGAGGATCATAGTTTTGGGCCATAAATGGTTTTATTTTTATATTTAATATACTCTATATTAGTTTATATCTTGTTTGACATAGATGTTTCTCTTTACATTATGTATATGTAAATTATGGAAATTCACAGCCTTGAAATTGGTTTTTTTTTTGTTTAGTGATGAATCAATATGCTATGTTGGGAGTTCCTTCAAAATATTCATGCCAGTTTAGGGAATTCTATGTTGAAATAAGCAGATAGAGTTCGATATGGAAACTATTCATCCTTGAGATGAGAGGATTTTACCTCATTCATGAGATAGATTGGTTGGTACCATGGAACAATCATGTTTATTTCTATCACTGGAGAGTATCCTTCACTTTACAAAAATGAGGTATATATATTTACAAGGGTGAAAGAGATTTCCATAAAATCTAAGCTAGAACAAAGTATCAAGGGATACAGGAAGTGAAAACCCATATTTGTAGTATCTTTCAAGATTATCATGGAATGCGATGTAACGAAATACCTAATGTTATGTATCATTTTACGTAAGACTTCACTGATGAATTTTCTGGGCTACATCTTTGAAGAGGGGAAGAGTTTACAATTTGTCTAGTGTTAGGAGTAGAAATATTAATAATTCCTATTTATATGACTACTACCACTGAGTTATAGGAGTTAAATATACAATTTTTGGATTTCTATGTAAAAGGGTTTATATGAATCAATAGTTCACCATAGGGTTCACCCATCATTTTTAAAAATAAGGAAGATAAAACCCTCACACTCTATATGGATTAAAAAAATTGAACTAGTTTATTGTTAAGAAAATGTATCCAAAACTTCATATAGATGACCTATTTTACTAGATCCAATGATATTGGGAGTTCTTAATGAATGTTTTTTTGTTAAGAAATCATTATGTGTGAGTTAGACCATCATGCATACCTCATATATGTTTTTCAAGAAGTTGTGGTTTATATGATTATCTTGAAATGTCATTATTTCTAATGAAATCACAAATATTTTTTATGTAACTGATGAATCCATATTTCCACCCATATCTATATTATTTTGTGGTCATTTTCATAGAAGACATCTTATTGTACTCACATATTCAACATGATCATGCCAAAAACATTGATATCATTTTGAGTAAAATGAGTGAGAACTGGCTGTATTATTTACTCATAAAGTGACACTTTTGGATCGACAAGGTTCATTTACTAGGTCACATCATATCAAATTAAAAAGTATCCATGGACCTAGAGAAGGTGAGAGCTATGGTTTACTAGGACCAGACCAATAACATCTTTGATATATAGATTTTCATAGGGATATATAGTTATTACAAGCATTATATACAAGATTAATCATTCCATGCATCACCTCTTTAGGGATTGATAATGAATGGTGTTATGTTATCATGGTATTAGGCATGTGATAAATCATTTTAGGAAATGAATGGAATGATGAATTTAGAACTAATCCAGGCACTACCTTATCATGGTAGAAGCTATTTGATTTATTATGATGCATTATGAATTGGGCTGAGAGTAGTTATAATTCATGGATATTTAGTTGTGGTTTGTGGGTTTCTCTAGTTGAGACCTCATGAGTGGAATTACACAATTCATGGACCTAATATAGCACTAGAGGTGAATGCATTTCATTTCTAGATACATTATCTATAGGGAGAGCACCCTGTACTGTACTTGGAACATCAAATCATCATGTATATATTTACCTAGTGTGAAATGAACCTTATACAATTAAGATCAATTGAATGCTTAGAGTAGTTTAATTTTGATATTTCTTATACCCCTAGAAATGGAAACACAGTGGATGATTCTCTAAGAAGGGTGACCTAGAAAAAAGTAGTTATTGAGGCCAGTAGTGAGTGGATGTTGATGCCAGTGTTTTTCAAGATGCACTTGGTAGTGCAGGATTGTTATGGGAAGCCTTTACACTAATTTTTTTCAGTGATTTATTCTCTAAGGTGTTGAGTAAATATGATATATCTTTTGGATCTTGAGGGACTAGTCCTAAAAGATTGGGTTTTAGGATAATACCTACCTCTTGGTTAGTATACTAAAGGGAATGGAATCTTGAGATTTCATGAATATCTCTTGGTTCTTGAAAATGTGCAAGAAGAGTTTCAATGAGAATATTTTACATCATATCATGTAGCATATATTGAAATTATAATAATGTTATATGATATGAACCTCCAATTATGGTGGATAGGGATGAAAAAAGACATATATATATATCTGTTACTAGGTGTTCAAAATGTCAGCGGGTGAAGGAATAAATCTAAATACCACCTAGTAATTTATAAAAGTATCACATTATTCAATGAAAATGGGATGAAATAATAGTGTATTTTGTTATAGGATTTACTAAGTCACCTTGAGGGGGTAACATAGAATGATTTTTCATTGGTAGAATGATGAAGGCCTCCCACTTCCCACCTATTTGAGAGACCTTTTTAGTGGATGATCTCAGGAGGCTATATGTCAAATAGATCATACACATTCATGTGGCTACATGTACTATTGTAACAGAAAAAGATTCATAGTTTATGTAATGATTCTAGCATGGATTTCTTAAGTATCTAGGTTCATTGGTAGTTTTGACTATAATTTATCACCCACAGATCAGTGGATAGTTTGAGAATATGATACATTTATTATGGGACATGATATCAACATATACCCTATATTTTGGTGCTTCTTGGAAGAAAAAAATAAATATCATTAAATTTTAATATAATAATATATTTCATGCAATGATATAGATCGATCAATATGAGGCTCTACATGGAAAGTGGTTTTGTTCACCCCAATACTGGTTAGGGTTATTCGAAGCAACATTATTGAAACCTTGTCTTATTTATGAGACATCTAAGTAGGTAAATATTAACAAAAAATTTAATTCTACAACATAGTCTAGATAGATGTTTTATGTCAACCATCACCATAAACCTATATAATTTGATGTGGGATATAAAGTCATATTTTTTGTTTTTCTTAGATTGTGGCATCGACATATTCATAAATATGGGAGTCCCACACTTATGTTAATTGGGACCTTTTAGATTTTAGAGAGAGTCAGGGTGGTAGCCTATATTTTCCAGTTACTTAATATATACCAGGACATGTTCCAGTTACCTAAGATATACCAAGACATGATAATTTCTTCCAGATTTTACAAATTCATTTTTATTATTTAGTCCCATATCATATCCTACATCATGGTGTGGTTGAATTGGATTTTAACGCTTCTTTTTAGGAATATCTAGTATATATAATTTATCATATCATGAAGGGTTTATGAGATATATTATTTCCTCAATTATGAGTTTTATTAAATAATGACCACATATAGGATGAAACCTCAGAGAGAGAGGCCAACATATATGCTTAGTGGTTGTAGATATTTTCATACTATGATTTAACACCCTTAGAAGGGAAACTCATGGATGAATTGTTTTATGGAGGGGAGGTTGTAATGTCCTAATTTTTTAGAAATGTATGGATAATTTAAATTTCATTTTAAACCTCCTAATTTAATATAATAAATATATATAAAATATTGAGAAAGGGTTTAGGAGAGTGTAGATATATTTTGGAGATCAGAGATATGATTTTTGGAGAAATAGGAAGATGAGAATGGATGGTGCATGGTTAGTAGTAACCATGTGGCTAATTTATGTAGCATTTTAAGAGTATGTTCATAGTAAACTAATAGCACAGGTTATGCTGCAAGGGAATATGAAATGGTGTAGGTTTGTTACAGAGATGACCAAAAATAGTTTTATCAAAACTAATCCTAATAGTGAAAGGGTGGAGGGTCATGGACAATGAGCATGGATGGGCTGTAATCAGTTTTTAAAACTATACTCTTGGTCATATGGGGGTGGTGTTCCACTTAGTCAGTGGTGGTTCATATTTGAAAAATAATTTTTCCAAATATAAGGCCAAAATATATTTTACCTCCTACCTAACACTGGTACCCCTCAAATTATATTACATATACTTTTTCATTCTAAAAATTATATTTCACATCCTTCCTCACATTGGAACCCCCCCCAGATCCATTAAACTTGGATTTGAGACAAACCCTCCATATGATTTCTAATTCAAGTTTCTTAAGTCTTGTTGGATTCATCTTGATAATAATTCCAATCCAATTTCTTCCTCTATAATATTATCTATCTGTGTGGAATTCTAAAACCATGCAATCTAATATTACCTATTTCTATGTATTCATCTACTTAATTGATTTCTATGAATATAGGACATGTTAAATGGACAATAATGAATAACAAGTCTAATATTTTTCTATGGTATATGGTATTAAACTTTTTCCTAAGAATTTGGATTTTTATATCATGTTTCATTGTGCTGTGCACAAGTATTTCAGTGTGATTCCCTTAAAATTTTAAATTTAATTATTTAATTTTTGGAATCATGTACAAGTTTTTATTTCACACAAAATAACATCGTCAGAGGTGGTCTAACTTGACCTGAGCCACCCTTATTGGATGTTTCTCTTTAAAGTCCAATAAATGTTATGAATTGAAATTACACTAATCTACATTTTTTGGTTGGTTAAATTGAATTTATGAAATGAAATGGTTTATTGAAATTAAATAAAATGGAATGATATATTTCAAGGACTCTATTCCCTTTAATATATAAAATTAATGGATAAATGATATAATTGAGTGGTGAATGAAATGGTATTTTCACCTAGACCTTTCTAAATTATGGAATGTGAAAAAGTTAATTATTATGATTATGGGTGGTTAATTGGTTATTATATCACTCTTGGTTATAGACATAGATGATGAATTATTTTAAAGGTTAGGAATGAACTAACCGATACTTAGACTTCGATTTTGGTTTTCCTTGGATGGGATCTTGGGACACTACTGATTCCTTGATGCATCTTCCAAGTAAATAATTGCACTTTGATTTGTAATTCCTTTGATGGATGTGAATAACTAGAAATAACATTGAGTGTTCACCTATATTTATAGAAACTAAATAAAGTTAATTCCTTGAATGTTTCTCCTTGGATTAATCTTGATATTATGGACTACCTTGGTTATTACCATGGGATTTATTCAAGTATATCATTTATAAATACTAGGACATTATCTTAGAACTAAGTTAGTGCTTCCAAATTGTGATAAAATACCCAGGGTACACTCATGTGGACATCACCATTTTATGAAATTTATCATCCATGGATATTATGAAATGTAAAAAAAAATATCATTATTCATGGATTCCATGGTTGTATACATTGATTCCATACTATATAATCATAAACATAAAATTTAAGTGACCAGAGAAATTATGGATTATTATGACTTAATTAATGTGAGACAGGTGTCCCATGAGGATCTCAGGACAAGGTGTTTTATTTATTTTCAACATTTAATTGATTATTAAATGAAAAATTATTATTTTATATTCAAATAATGTATTTTTATAGAAAATTTTGGTTGTTTCCTACTGAATTTTACTTATAGAATATTAAATTTGAAAATTGATACATAGAAGGAACTCATGGGTGAAGTTTGGGATAAATGGAAACAACATGTTTTTAATACATTAATATATTTTAGGATGGGATCTTGGTAGCAGATTCCTAAGCCAGTTATTTAGATACTCATTGGATAGTATTGGGTCTGTAGTTCTATCTATTGTATATGTATTTCTTTTTATTCCTACTCTTATGTATCCCTATTTTTCTTTTTTATAACATCGTGGAAACATTTTAATATGATAGTGTATTTGGATCAACTTATTGTTTACCTATTTTATCATGATATCTATAGGATTTGTGCATCCATGTTTATATTATCTTTATTTCTAAAATTTATTTGTTATTGTATTTGTGTTTCACTCTTGTCATGGGGGTATACTCTCCCCATAACAGCACCATAAACCCTCACTAAGAGTTAGAATCCTATGACATACAAGGAGGAAATCTTGAGTCCATGTGGACAAATGTGATTGGTTACATATAAGTGAACCATTTTTTGGATGCTACAAAATATTTACATTGAAATATCATAAATGTTTTAATCAAAATTTTTACGTGGGTGGGGTTCTGCAAAAATAATAGCCATTCCCATAATCAAAATCCAAATATAATAACAAAAGTTACTAAAATTATGAATATCTTTAAAAAAATATCCCATTTAAAAATTAATTCATGGAATACACCAACTTTCTAAATCATAATAAATCATATAATTTTTTTTATTTAAACCATAAATCAAATTAAAAATTTAAAACATTTTCCAATAAAAATATAATAGAGAGAACATAAAATAAAAAAATATCCATTGAAATAAAATATGTTACTCATTTAAAAACTAAACATAAAATAACCCATATACATTGATTCAAAAAAACAAAATTCAATATTTACCTCACATGAATCCAACAAAACAATTCCCAAAATATAAACCAAATTCTGTATTGAAAAAAATCCATTTTTTTGCATAATAAATCTAATAATAAGCATTTTTATGAGTGTGATTTTTTATACTTGATTAGCCAAAATTGTTTTAAAAAAAATAGTAAATTTATGTCTATATCTACACATATTTGTATAAATATAAAAACAAATGAATTCAAAATATATTACAATAAACCTAAATCAATAATAAGAGATAGAAATGATTTAAAACATAATATTCCATAAAATGACCAGGTAACCCCTTTACAATTAGGGGGCCACCAAAATAAGTGTTTTAACATGGGATATGGAATTTATTTTTTTACGATTCAATTGATTTATGTCCTTACCTATTTTATAAAATCTCACCATAATAACGAACATCAATTTCATGAAACCAAACCAATTTTTTTTTCATATTGAATAATGAATTCTACCATTGAAAACCATTTATAAAAAAAAAATTATTTTCAAAATTTATAAAAAATATTATCCCATTTTTAAAAATACTATAATAAAAATTCAATATTAATGATTTTAAAGGTTCTAATATTTCATATTAAAATTATATATTAAGAAAATATTAACATATAAACCATTTAATGTAATAGAAACCATAAATTTGAAATTGCTAAAATTTTATACAATAATACTCATTAAATCAACACAATGCCATAAAACATTCCAAAAATCATTCATAAAAAATGAAATATCCATATATTCTTAAAATAACATTAAGAAAGCATGGTTTAAAAATATAACACCAATTGAAATAATATATTAAATGATAACAAATAAAATAAAATCATAATAATACCACTTAGAAATTATATTAATTTATTTCACATTGTGAATAATTTTAGGTAATAGAAAATTCAATTCATATCAATAGCACTTTCATCAATCAAAAAATTAACATGGAATTGAAAAATAAAATAAAAAGGGTAAAATTAATGAAACCACACCATTCCATGATTAATGTTTAGTTTGTGTAGTATTTATCCCATAATCATTTCCCACACAACTTGTCGATTCTTATTTTAACTCTATTCAATGATATAATAGCATGCATATGTAATGATAAACCAATATTATTTTTAAAATTAAGCATTATTGATATACCTTAGAAACTCTTTACTGGGTACAAATAGGTGGTGATCAATAACCTACATGTGACCTACCAAATGAGTTATAAAAATCATATCTCCTTTCCACCTTAACTCCCAAAATGAAAATAAAATAAAATATAGAATTGATAATAGTTTCACAAAAATAAACCAAGTCTTATCTTTATTATTCCACTTTAGATTGTATTTGTAATGACCCTTTATATTTTACCAATACCCAATGAATTAAAACATCATCCTTAGTATAAAAAATATACAGATTAGATAGATATCACTGGATAAAATTGGAATAACATGGATCTTCCACTAAGATGTTTTTTCATGAGAATGGAGTATGTCATAAGATCATGTTTAACAAATAAGAAGTTTTAAAAAATATCCAAACCCAATGGGGAATAACATATAACTAAACAAATGATTCATAAAATAAAATTGATCACCAAATGAACTTATAAATATAAATAGAAGACTAATAAAAAAAATAACTGAGAAAAATTTGTGTATAAATAATCATATAGGAGAGAAGAATAAGACCAACATAAAAAAAAATTCTGTAAACATCCACATTAATGATTTGAGAAATATAATCTAATGATTTTACATTAAATATACTCAATCATAGAGCATAAAACTACCTATCATCAAACTAAAACAAGAAATGTATTTATAAATGATAAAAAATCCATTTTCTGATCATCCATAAACCTAATTTATAACATTTTAAAAATAAATTCTTTACATGTAAGTATGAAACTAAAAAAATATAGTATTTTATTTATTTATATAAAGAAGTGTCACAAAATATAATTTTTTCAATCGACCTTAGTACATGGTAACTGAGTTTTTTTAACATCCCATATTTTGTCAAATTGATCAATATAAAATAATTAAATCTTAAAAATTTATATAAAGGAAAATTTTTTTATTTAAAAAATCTATTTAAAAATTAATTACTAAATATTTTTATATAATTTTACTAGTCATGGAACAAAATAAATGAATAAAACACATATAAAAATTGATGAATGTATCCCATAATAACATCCAATTAGGAAAAATAATATAAACTAAATTAAAATATCAATGATATCAAATCAAGAATGAAAAATATTTAAAGTAACTATTACTTCCTTATATACATAAAATAATAATATAAAAAGTAAGCAAAAATTAATTTCAGAAACACTATATAAATAATTTAAATGAAGTTACTGGTATAATGAGAAAAAAAATAGTTTAAAGGTTATAGTCACATAGTTATATAACATCACTAGTTGGGGAGATGTTCTCAACGAGTTTAAAAATTACATCACTAAATGTTGAAGTGAAACCAAATATTGTGATATATTTCTAAATACTTGACTAGAAAACATGGATAAATAAAAAATTACATCCCTAGTTAGGGTGATACGTATAATTAGTAAGAATTGACATCTCTCAATCTATGTTATATTACCTACAAACCCAATGATTTATATATTATTATCCACAGGGGTGGGTTATCCTTAATCAAACAAAATTAAATTAATAATCATAATCATAATAAATAATATTAAAAAACTGCTCATCACAACCCCATACAATCCTTTCATATAAAGTAGGAAACCACCCATCTGATACATTATTTGAAACAATGTTATTAATCAATTTCATAACCAACCCATAAAATTTTATTTCAAAAATCATTTACTGTATTTCATGAATTTATAAAAATAATTGAATACCAAGAAATAATAAATATAAACTAATATGAAAAAAAACATAAAATATGTTGAATATAATAGAAATTATAGGGAATTTGATCCCAGATTCATAATCTATTTCCAATAAACTTATTTTAATTCCTTTTAATACTTTTTAGAATATAAACAACCATTTTAATATGTGAAACCTTTTAAGAATAACCTCTAATGATTTTTAGAAATTTTTACATGGAAATAGTATATATGAAAATAAATGAAATAACTTTTTAGGTAATGGACAACAATGAAAAAATAATTTCATTATGAAAATATTAACAAATATGAATTATAATGTTCTTAGGGAGTTCATATATGAAAATAGAATAAGTAATAAATAATGTATTTATGTTTTATAATATATTATTAGGGATACCTACCAAAAAATATTTCCCACAACATGATCTAAAGTCTATAGAGAACACACATGAGTCCCCAAGAACTAATCCCAACTATATACATCATAAAACTAATAAATAAGATATCCAAAACCAAAATTCATCAATGTAATATTCATAACCAAACTCATCAAATGACATAACAATGTCAAAAAACAAAACACATAGTTCAATCTACTCTTGAATGAGACCATGGCCTAGAACACATGGAATCCCTAATTAAGTGACCAAAGATGATGGATACATATAAAAAAATTCTCAAGAACATAAATAAAAAACATGGATACATAACTACATATAAATGGGAAAATAATTCTAGATCATCTCATCCTTGGACTTTATCTATATGTCTCTATTGTATACTCAATATGTGGAAAAATTAAAACATGCATTGGTGTATTAGGAAATAAAAATATATAGAAAGATAACTAAAATTATAAAAAAGGAAAATAATGATGATGAGGTAAAAGAGGATGGAATACTATGAATTGAAAGTATTAAAACACTTCAAATATCCAAATTAAATGGAATCCAATATAGGATGAATAGATATCCAATAAGGATATCCATATTTCATTTTAGTAGACATGGAAAATGAATCCTTATGATAGGTTTCAACCCCCAGTGCAATGATAAAACCACCCCTCTTAAAAATATACCACTACTGGTTCACAATTTTTACACTCTAGACCATGTATTGAAACACCCACATATGGAATTCCTATGGAATGGTCCTTGAACCATGATTTAGTGACCCAAAAATAGTATAAGAACTATACCTATAAAATATCTTATAGTATATTCCACCCAGTGCATAGAGAAATGAATCATAAAAAGATAGTGACCACACTAATCATTAACAAGTTCTCTATAGTGGTTTATGGAATATGAATCAAGTGTCTTTAAATGGGTAGAAGGATCAATATCCCTTCAAGGTACCTTTCGACACAACTTGAGAATTGTGCCCCAATACCAGTATACCATGGAAGCTCCACAATTTGAACACTATATTTTCTCAATCATCATCCCTTTCATAATACAACTATCAAAATGGGCCTTATGTATATGTTGTGGTGACCTACTATCTATCTATTGCATCCTCCAACATTCCAAGACATCTTCATGTGCACATCCTATTTAATATCACTCCTATAATAATATTAAACTATATAAGACGTGGTAAAAATTACCACTCCCTTACTATAATGAAAGAAATTAAAATTCTTTAACAATTTCATAATACTATAACAACCTATTTTATTACATTCAGTAACTGTTGAATCTCAGGATTAATAAATAAATAATTTTTTTGATTTCCTCATAACATTTTATAGGATAAAATAGTCGCACAACCACCCATTTGGTAGGCAGATAAGGTATCACTAGTTTCATAGACACTTGTAGAGTGTTTAAACTTTCCCATCATGACCACCAAAATCAGATACTAAAAAATCATACATAGTGAGTTGGATACACCATCTTAACCTATTCTGGGTTTTTCTGAGTTGTTCAAATAATCTTATACCCACTATCTTTTGATGGGGTATGCATGCTAGACCACTATGTGGTGTTATATTCCAACACCTCTTTAACCCATTAATGCATCTAATAAATTTTCATGGAGAAATATATCCATTACTTCACAACAAAACATAACATTCCAATAGGGTTTATATGTGGCTCAATACAAGAACATTGAAACATTTCTCATGCAACTAATTTTTTTTAAGAATAAGACAAGTATATAATTTATTATGATGGATTTTCCCATTGAACATGATCAAAAAATCCCCTGAACAATTAATTTTTTTATCTATTTATTTGTTAACATTCATTATTTTAGAATTTTATGTATTATTTCTTCTTTTGTAAGTGGAATTCAGTGTAGAAATGTTTTTAGTACTCCTTTTATTGGAATTTAATTTTATATAATGGGTTAATTGATAGTATTTGGAATTAGAAACCCCTTTAAGAGTTGGGTGATTGTTCCCCCCTTTGTTACATGGGGTGGATAACTCCCTTTATTATTCAACTCATAACAACAAAAATATCTCACACTACAGTTTAGAGTGTCTACAATATTTTTATCAGTTTAGGATGTACAATTGAGTCATATTATAGTAGGTAAAAATTATAGTTTAAATTTATCACAATGATCCCCTTGTATGGGGTTCATGTGAATTTTATTTAGAAGGACAATGTTGTATATTAGTTACATATAGGATATGGTGAGAGTGTTTAGATCAGTATATAGTGATGATCAGATAAATTAATTTCAATTATTCATGGATAATTTTTTTGGAGAGATGTGATAAGACTCTATCTAGGAGTGAACTCAATTTTATTATTCCACAAATCATAAATATTTGGGGATAATATGATAGGGAGAAAGTGAGATCAATTTTAGTAATACCTTAGTCATTACATTCATGATGGGGTGTTGTATCCTCATATAATAATGGAATTTAAACTCCTCCTATGGTAATATTGTGGGTCTAAAACATTATAAAAAGGTGTTTCTATATCTGTTGGTTGTTATGATATTGACATGCCTCAGTCCTCCATCACATGGTATGGGGTAGGGAATTACATTATGGTATGGTATATGAGTACTCCATATATTGGGTCAGTACTCCATTGAATGAAATATGACTTGTAGAGAGGTGTTAGACCTATATTAATGTCATGTTATTGAATTAGGTTATTTTTATTGAGTTGTATTAGTGTGTAATTTAGTTCATTGGTTGTTGGTTTCATGGAAGTGAGTTGTTGAAACATCTATTTTGATGACCCTAAACTTGGGAAAGTACTTGTTATAAAAATAACTTTGTGATGCTCATGAGTTTCAGTTATAGTATATGGGTTACCACAACCAGTGGCATGTATATGTTCATTAGTGACTTTATCAAGAGACTTATGTTTCCAAACCCATTCACATAAAATTTTGAGTAAACATATTTGGTATGATTTGCATGAGAATTTGGGATTTATCACATTAGTCCATATTATAATGTACTGATATTTGAAATCTAAATCTACCACCTTCTTGTCATTAGGATAGTTAATGTTTTTTGGATACTGGATTTCTCATATGTTTTAAGATAAATATAATATCATGGACATTTATTTTGTCATGAGATATTACCATTGGCTAGGTTTATAGTGTTTTTTCATTATCTATATAATAATTTAATTATCTTAAATGAATTTGTGCGTCTCTTTTCTCTAAGATTATATTTATTATTTTCATTACTAAGATTTTAAATATCTTCAAAACTCTCATTATATTTTCATATTATCCATTTGAGCATGTTTATAATCAATATTTTATTAGTATTTCATGCATTAATTTTTTGTTCTATAAAGATTATGAATATTTTATAGTAGAACATAGAGTATATAGTGTTAGAATACCTAGAGAATAAAGGTTCTTAGAGTTGATGGAAAATGTATGTATTCATGATGGTTTTCATATCATCTAGAATATAGCGCTCATATTGTACTTATTTTGGCTTTACATAGGGATGATATCTATCTTAATATTTTCCATTGCATTCAATGTCTTTACATGTTTCATTATTAATAAATATTGTCTCTTGTAATAATATTTTTCTAATGTTGTTATAGTTTATTCATGGATAATTTATTTTTTATAAGACATAAATATATGGATTTTTTTAGTTTATTATGATTAAAACTATAGTAACTTGTTATTTCATTTTGGATCTAGTGACTTTTTCATTGAATATTGGAGGTAATCTGGGGGGTTCACAATCGACCTATATATCATCCTAGGTGGGATCCCAATATTTAGTGGAAAGTAAGGGTGTCATTTCATATGTTTTTTCCATTGGATGGATATTGGAGTTATGTTTCATATGAGACATAGTTTTTTCAATTTGTAGAAATAAACATATAGGTATTTGAGTCAAGTGTTAATAAAAAAATATATCTCTATTGGATGTATTAACTGATAAATTTCATCGAGTGGACACTTATAATATACTAACTTGATAAAGTATTTATGTATTATTCATTGGTAAAAATTATTTTGGCTCTTGAATCATATATTAGTTTGGGAATATTCATTTTAATTATGTCAAATAATAATAATATTGTTGAAATTGTATAGAGAGGGGATTTATTTTTCATGTACAATTACTTGGTAAAAGTATGATAATGATCATTTTTTAAGGTTTTTGTTAGTGTCACTCAAAATATTTTGAGTACTTCCAATTTTAGTATTATCAATGATATGAAAGAATATATCCTAAAAAAATATTTATAATATCCATAGTATAATTTTATGCATAATGGTAGCAATTTAATTATGGAATATGCATGGAGTTTAGAACCCCCTTTTTGAACTAGCATAAAGGTGGAATGATTTCACCATATATTTGATAGGTTCATGTATTCCCTTAATAAATAAAAAATTAAAAATGTTTTATTACACTATATATTACATATGGATTTTTGATCTCATTTTATGATTATGTCATAGATCCTCCATCAATAGAGTTTGTACTCCCCATATGATAGGGCTTAGTGCACTTTATCGGTGGTGTTAGAAATCCCCCAATTAATTAAATAAATTTATTCTATAAATGGATTTTGTACATCCCATATTATAATGGATTATTTTCTCCATTAATGGGGTTGACACTCTGGTGAATGGGGAATAGGTCCACTATTTGTGTTGATAATACTATCATGATAAAAATGGAAATGTTCCTCCACTGTATAGCTAATACATAATACCTTTGTCAAGAATAGATAATTCTATATATCCTGATGGATAGTGATATAATATTTAGTATAAAATGATTTTTCATAATCACATTTCTTAGGGTTTTATTATTTTAATACCATTGTTAAAAATGGTGTTTCATATTTGACTCAATTGTTAACAAAGTAGTTATGGAAATATAAAATCAAGGGAGTGGGGCCCTGACTAAATGATGTTATGTAGTGTTGTCCTCATATTATTCATGAAATACTCTATATTAATGGTTCTTTTTGATCAATTAAGTGAAATAAAATGACTATTAAAGAGGTCATGTCTTAGAGTTCAAGATTTATTTTATTTACTAATCCTTTTATTCTTTCCATATTTCTTATATTCATCATCATAAAAGGATATGGGATTGATTTTTGGGAGGTTTATGATTATAATTTATTCCCATATAGGTTCTTCAATGGTGTATCAAATCTCTCTGGAATCGTTTATATAAAATTATTTCATTTTATAACATTACCTTATCCAAATAAATGTTATAAGGATCTAAAATTTTGTTCTACATGGACGATTCAATTCCCAAGATTTGTTTAACAAATGGGTTTTCAATGTTTTTCAACATGATTTTTTATGATATTATAATATTTTTATGAGATTATCCCAATGGATCATAAATAAATAACATTATTAATTTAACTGATTTTCTATTTTCCCTCATTATATAAATAATACATGTGACGTGGGATGATTAAATGGAACGATAATGAGTCATGTAGTTCCATATGTTGGGATCATGATCAATCGATTTATGACATATGTTCTCCTTTGGTCTATGGGTGGTAGATATGGTTTACCTAGAAAATATCAAACAATCTATATTGGATTATATAAAATGTTTTACTAATGGTATTTGATCTAAATTCATTTTATTTTATGTACGAGGATGAATTTCTCAATGTTTTATCATATATCATTGGTAAGAGATAAATAATATCTCATATATTCTATAACAATATTGAATGGGAACAAATCAAATGTAATAGGAAAAAATATATTACTCTTATAAAGGATATGAGAATAGTGATGTATGGAGATTTGGGTTTTCCCCATTTTTTGAGCTATCAATATAGATATTTATATGATATTCTAGATGTAAATATCAAGAATAGAAAGTATTTATAGATGTATGACCAAGATTCTATTATGAGGGTGTTTGGTTCTATTATTGGTAGATCAATGGTTGAGTTCAATTTTATTATATACAAATTCAAGTGGTAGTTAATTAGGTTTCTTAATAATTATGTAAATTAAGAAACTCCCCCTGAAGGATATCTATGTTAATGAACCACTGAAAAATTTATAGTGATATATGATGGTTCCATTTTATTTTTTGAGAGGGAGAAACCTATGGATAGTAAATATTTTATTTAAATAAACTAGAAATACTCATAAAAGACAAGTTTATTTATACATCTATGTATTTCTTTATAATAGTCATGAGCTTCAAATTGTTTACAGTACGTGGAATTCCTTGAAATGAATTACTAAATAAAAGTGATTTAAAGATTTTTTTTATTTTCTAATGATGTTATTGTATCATGTCTTCAAGAATTTTAAATACCCTTATATATAAGTATATGGAGATCATAAAAATTCATGTCTAAATTATAAAAGGTATTTTTTAGAACCATAATATTTTTATGGTTATATTTATTTTATTTTTAGGGATGGATGTTTTAATTGTTTGAAGAATGTAGATATTAATCCATTTCAATTGAGATATTTTGAATAATAATATCGGGAATTATATTACCAAAACCCATAAAAATAGAAATATTGTAAATTTAACCTCTAAAACAACTCTATACATTTTATTTCGGGTTTTGGTGGACACAAAGAATGTGGTTTATACATAAGATTATATTTAGAGAAATTTTTTAGTGGTTGATTTTATGTGATTAATTGATATTGATTTAATAAATTAATTAATTCTATATGAATTTTACACATAACCATGCACATCACTAATAAATTTCACCATTTAAAAAAGTCATTATCATAATTTTTCATGATATATGGGGTTTTAACTAGTGAAATAATTCATTTTGGTTAACCATTAGTCCTGTACCATTTTGATCCTTTATAAAAATAACTTTATGGGATAATTTTATTCTATCAATTAATAATTAACAAATATAATTAGGGTTATATACCATGATAACCCAAAATAAATACAACCCATAATTACCTGATTTATAACTAGGATTTAACTTCCCGAGATTTCTAGGATACTTTTGTTGTAGTGTTCTAGAGAATTAGAAAACCCATTACATATCAAAGTGGACACATCCATACAAAATAGATTTTTTACACAATATCATATTCTTATTTCTAAACAACACTTTCATTCATATCACACATGATTATTTCAATGAAATTATAATTTAATGAATTTTTGACCATGATATTATTCAAATTAATCTTTTATAACTATTTAAAACATTTTTAAATTTTAAATGAGAAAAAATTTCATTGTAATTTATAAAAAAGAGAACAAGTTAGACATTTTAAACATAAGAAAATGTATTAGTATGTTTTATTTTTGACATAATAAACTTTGAAATCAAATAATAATTTACATTCACAAGAAATCAACCTCATTTCCTATAATTTTACATAAAATGTTTTGTAATAAAGAAAATAGAAATATCTATAATCATGAATGTAACATGTTAAAACATAAGATATCATGAAAACCTTTTCTATAAAAATAGGCCCTCCACCATTATAATATAATTAAATAATTATTTAATTCAGGGTTGATCTTCTTACCTTATGAAATCAAATGATCTCTAGTAAAATTAATAGCATGAAACTAAAAACCATGTATGAAAATTGGTAAATTATACTTTTAATTACCTTGCATGAACCATTATACTAAACCTTACATGAATCATTATAATCGAATAACCTACCCAGAAAATTCCAACATATCTTCTCTAAAGAGAAAACCATTATCTATTACATAAGAGAGATATAATAAATCCAAACATAAATATATAAAATTTACATGAATCATAACATAAAATAAATATATAAGGGATTTAATTTTCATTATGTAAATCATGAAAACATTAAATTAAACATATAAGAATATATGCATATAGTTATCTAATAAAAATAAATGGAAATTTCAATTTCCTTCACAAATATTTAAAATAAAAAATTTATAGAAAAAATTAATTGAATTTTCATTTTTAAATCATGAAAGAAGTAAGAAGGAGATAAATAAATAAGATTTTGAATTATGGTAGAAAATGTATGTCATGTAGTAAAAATTAAAAAAAATCCCACTTTTTGAAAATAGAGTCAAAATTGACCCATTTAGAAATCTTAAAATGATTCATTTATGAAAAAATATTAATTTAAGTAAAAGATAATAAAAATTAATATTGGAAAAAATTTATCTCTAGATAAGAATATTATTGAATTAATATAGATACATAAATAAAATATTTTGTACGAATAATTTAATACATTTAAAGCAAGGTTTTAAAGAAAAAATTCTTACCTTGAATCCTAAATCTCATATCATAAGTCATAAAGTCCTAAATAAAAAAATTATATAAATTATTTAAATGAATTAAAATAATTTTCATGTTCATTCAATTATTAATTTTTATTTTATTCTAATTTTTACAATGTTTTTATTAGTTACATAATTTTTTATGTTCACATCATTCGTTTAGTGTTTGTTCATTTCATAATATAAGTTATCAACGTTTGACATTACATAATTTATTAAATTCTTATAGAATTCAGATCCTTAAATTCCCACAAATATTTTCAATTTAGAGTTTTAAAGAATAAGGACATAATTCATACATGTTAACCCATAATTATACAAAGTGGGTGTTACTAAAACATTTTCATCTTCTTCCATAATACAAATGTTTTTAATAAAACATGAAATATTTTCATGAAAAATCTTCACAATATTCATCTTATCTTATTATTTTTTATACCTACCCTTAATACCTATGAAAAAGTTTTAAAACATGGGATTAGAAAAAAATATCAGTAAGGGATATAAAAATAAAGAAATAAACCATTAGTTCATGAATAGTAATAAAAATATAAATTTATTTTCAATAAGATATTCTTATAACTCATAAAGTATCATATAATTTGTGAAAAATGATATTTCCATAAAACATAGATAACATAAATAAAACCTTAAAGGTAACTTAGGGAATTAATTACTTAAGATTGCAACCCTCACAACTACCATATGATTTCTACCCCTCATGACTACCTTACAATTTAACCCTCATGGCTGACTTACAATGTAACCCTCATGGATGCCTTATGGTGTAACCATTAAAATTATACTTGGAGTAACTATATGGTCGACCTACAACATAAACATAACTAGTGCATTGGAGGGAGATATATGTCCCACCATTCATCATAAATAATTCCCAAGAACAAAAAAATTATCATTAAATATGAATACTTGCATCATAAAAATGTTCATTTTTAGTTTTTTTTAAAACAATTCATAAAAAAGGATTTTAAAAAGAATGTCCCTTACAATAGGTTCACCTTAATTAAAAAGTGTTCAAACCTCCTCTTGAATTCTCATACTTGAGAACCTCTTTAAGAAACATGGTTTTGGTATTTGGGTGAGTCCAACAGGTCTTGGACATAGGGAAGAGGCATGGGAAGGGAATTGGGTAAAAATTAAACAATATACAAGTATTTGATGTGTGAGGATAAGAGGTGATGAGGGGTGGTATTTAGAGTGGATGAGATGAGTATTTTTGGTTATTTTATTCATTACTTTTTTATTTTGGCTCAAGACTATGAATATTTTTATAATTATCACTAAATATATTAAAGTAATGACGGAGGATTCAATATTATGGTTCTTACATCAGTGATGACTCAAGGAAGAGTGTATTTAACTTATAATGTATATATAACGTAAATTACTATATTTTACTATTCAATAAAAATTTAAGTATTTTAGAAGAATCCCAAAAATTCACGCTAACCATTTATCAATGTGTATAATTAAAAATTGAACTCCATTTATTGAATTTTTTTCTAGATAAGAAAAATTAAATTTTTAATTAAATTCATCATTTACTAAAAAATTGTCAATTATAAAATTATAACTAATTTTATAACACTATTAAAAATTAATTAAGATCTCTCAAAATTATTTTATAAGCATAAGACAAAAAATATTAATTTATGAATCTATTTTATGAAGAAAAATTTTCTTCTAAATAATTATATTAATTATAAAATTGTAAATAAAAATTTATGTGCAACAAAAACTACAAACACTTAAATTATCATTTTCAAAACCTTTATTTACTTAATTTCAAAATTAAATACATCAGGATTTCACTTATAAGATACATATATTTTATTTACTCTTTAATATTTTAGGATACTATTCTATTATTATAGATTCCATAATTTCTACAAATATCACTTATTTCATTATAAATTTATAATGAATTTAACTATTTAATTTTAGAATGTTTTTTATAAGTACCTAGGTCATTAAATTCTCCCAAACTTCTAGAAACTATTCCCTCATAATTTTTATTTACTCATTAAACAAGTCAGTATACATATCCCTCATAGCATTTTCAATTTCCCATGTTGCTTCTTCAATCATGTGGTTTCTCCACAAAACCTTAACCTGGTGAATTTCCTTATTTTTCTATACATTTTCTCTATGATCAAGAATATGAATTTTTTTCCCTCATAATAAAGGTTCAATTCCAGCTAAACTACTTATAGGCTCAAAACATGAGATGAATCTGGCACATGCTTTCTTAACATTGAAACATGAAAAAAAATCATGTACTAGAGATTAACTAGGAGGCGAAGCTACTCGGTAGGAAACTGAACTAACTTTCTCCAAGATTTCATAAGATCAAATGAACAATGGATATATCGTTCCTTACTTACCAAAACACATAACACTTTTACAAGGAGAGACTTTAAGGAATACATGATCACCTGCCTCAAAAGAAAAGTATTTCCTTCTATTATCTGCATAACATTTATACCTACCCTGAGAAATCCTCATTTATTGCTGGGAAATCTTCACTTTCTTAGCCACTTATTATACTAATTCTAGTCTCATCAACTTCCTTTCCCTAACTTTATCCCCAAATTCTATTTTCCAACACTTCTTTCAATATAATTCCCCAAAAGGGGCCATACGTATATTGGAATGAAAACTTTTATTATAAGAAAAATAAAATAAAGAAATATGTTGATCCTAAATTCCCTAGTAATCAATTGAAAAATCATGTAACATATATTCCAAGGTATTAATTTTTATCTCTTACTATCCATAATATTACTGATGAAAGTTTCTACGAAAATTTAATTTTGTGCCCAACGACTTCTGAAGTCCATTCCCAAAGTTAGAAGTGAACCTGGGATCTTAGTCAGATACAATGGAAAGTGGAACTCCATGTAACCTAATAATCTCTTTGATCTACATTTGAAAAAGATAATCTAGATACAGAGTGTCTATAATATGAAGGAAATGTGAAGATCTATTTAATTAGTCAAAAATAACCGAAATCACATTGTTACCTGAAGATGTCTTTGGTAGTCCCACCACAAAGTCCATCAATATATTTTTCTATTTCCACTTTGGAATTAGAAAATGAGGAAACATTCAATTTGGTAATTATCTCTATTATTTAACCTATTTACAAGTAAAAAATTTCATGGTAAAATATGCAATATATATTTTCATTCAAACCCACCAATAATACTCTCGAAGGTCTATGTACATCTTAGTACTTCCAGGATGAACTGAATACAGAGAACTATAATCTTGACATAATAATTAATTATTCAGATGTGTATTATAATTAAAACATAGTATCTTTCCAAATATCAAAAAACAATCATTATTACTGTTAAATTTTTGAAACATACCATTTTAAACCAATTTTAACTTTTTTGTAACTGATGATCTTCCTTATGTGATTTCCTAATTTTGTCTGAAACAGATGACTACACTGACACCTTAAGAAAAATAGAGTAATTTTCTACACCAAAAACTTCCAATCCGAAATTCATCAATTCATTAATCAATGGGTTTTGTTTAGAACATAACATATTTAATGTAACATGATATTTTTGACTCAAGGAATATACCATTTTTTTCATTCATATGATTCTAATTTATCATGAAATCATAGTCCTTTATTAGTTTTATCCATCTTATCTGCCTCATTTTCAATTCATTATGGAGTAAATATATACTTAAAACATTCATGATCAATATATATTTCACATTTGGCTCTATATAAATGATGCCCTTAAAATTTCAAAGTGGAAACAGAGCTACTAATTCCAAATCAGGTGTTTTATAGTTTAATTCATGAGGTTTTAATTATATTTAAGAATAAACAATTACCTAATCCTTATGCATCATAACACAACTAGGTCCCTTTAATGAAGCATCAGTATAGATGAAAAACTCTACAATTCAGGAAGGCAAGGCCAAAATTGGAGCATTTACCAATATCTTCATCAGTTCCTGAAAAAAAGCATCACATTCTTCTATCCAAATAATTTTAACCCATTTTTAAGTTAACATTGTTAGCGCTAGATAAACGTGATTTTTTTTAACAAACCATTTGTAATATCATGATAATCAATGAAAACTATGAATCTATATAATATTTATCAATTTTGTACATTCATCAACCACTTTTATTTTGGTGCAATCAAATGTTATTCCATCCTTATTTACAATCTGCCCATGAAAAGAAATCTGTTGCAACCAAAGGTGAGATTTTCTAAATTTCCCATATAACATATTTTATTTGAGAGTCTTCAAGAAAATACTTAAATGTTTATCATGATCTTTATAACCTTTTTAAAACACTAAAATATCATTAATAAAAACAATAAAAAAATTATCCAAATATTCATGAAATATTCTACTCATAAGGTCCATAAATACAGATAGATATTTTTTCAAGATAAAGTGCATAATAAAAAACTCATAAAGCCTATATCTAGTTTGGAATTTTTTTTTGGAATATCACCCCCTCCACATTTAGCCGATGGTACCCAAATATCATGTAATATTTGAAAAAAATACTAAGCTTCCTAGAGCTGATCAAACATGTAATTAATATGAGGAAATGTATACTTATTCTTAACAGTAATTTTATTAAAAGCTCTAAAATTAGTAAAAAGTATCATGGAACCATTGTTCTTTTTAACGAAAAAATTAGGATCACCCCATGGTAAAGTTATAGGATGAACGAAACCTTTATCAAGCAACTCTTGCAACTGAATTTTTAATTCTAAAAGTTCTACTTGATCTATTCAATAAGGGGTTTTTGAAATCATCTTACTATTAGGAACTAATTCAATAGTAAATTCAACTTCTTGATTAGGTATTACACTAGTAAAAACATCATAAAAACATCCAGTTATTCATATACCACTGACACATCATTAATCTGAACAGTTCCATTATTTTCAACAATGCGTGCTAGATAAATTTCATTTCTATATTTTAAATTTTTTTAGCTTCATGATATGTTATCAATAGTATTGGTTCATTCTTGTATAAAAACTAAAAAAATTTCTAAAAAAACTCCTTTATCTCTAAAATCAGTCTTAGAATGATAAATAGAATTCCAATCCATACCTAGAATAACATAAAACTTTGCCAGGAAAAAAGCAAAAAAGTTTGTAGGTAATTTATTTCCATAGAAAACAAAAAAAAGATTATTACAATTCATTTGTGTTGTAATATTTTCCCCCAATGTTTCAACCATAATCTCTATTTTCATTTCTTGAGGTAAAATTTCCAATTTACAAGAAAATTTCTTAGAAATTAAGGAATGTGTTGACCCCATACCAAACAAAACATTATCAAAATATGGGTAAACAGACAATGTACCTGATACCACTACATTTGATGGCCAAAAATATGCTGATGTAGTTTCAAAGGAATGTACTTCACTATTAAACTTATAATCTGGATTATTTCCATCATTTAGATCTTTCTTTGGATAGGTATTTTCATAATCCCCCATCTCACCAAATTTCATAAACTTTATTGTTTTATTATCAGAATTAAACATACCATCACCATGTTTTTTTATTTCTATATGAGGCCATTTGTCCAAATTTAACACATTGAAAACACTTACTAGATTATTTAAGTAATTCCCAGGGTTTATTTTTACCTCAATTTTCACAAAATAGAAACTAGATTCTATTACAATCATATTTCCTTGGTTGATTCTTACCCATTTTTTACCATCTGGACCTTTTATTCTTCTTATTTTCATAGTACATGTGACCATCAGAAAAATCCATTTCCACCCTCTCAGTACATTGAACAAGTTTCTCATAAATTTTGAATTCACAAGAATTCAATTACCTTCGATATCAGGGCTTCAATCTTGAGTAAAAATGATTGATTTTACTATCAAGATCCTGAATAAGATTCGGGTCATATCTTTACAATTGAGTGAATTTTTCCTCATACGCATGCATTGAGTCTTATTCCTTTTATTTTAATTCCAATAATTTTTTCCATCCTAAGTCAAACCACCTTAATAAAATATATTTTGACGAATAGATTCTTAAATTAATCCCATTACAATGCATAAATCTCCTTACTATCCCTGAAATTATTTACCATTGACCACCACTGGTCAACTTAACATTCAAAACAAAAAATGGAAAGACTAACATTTTGATTATATGAACACCCCATAATATAGAAAATATTTTCAAGGGATTTAATCCATCCTAAAACCACCAATGGGTAAGAATATACACTTAAAGAAGGTGGGTGTTACCTCATAAAATGTTCCAATATAATCTTGTTCCTTATTGGTAGCTCTGGCTATTATTGTTCATGGATGATACCACCATTTATAGACTATGTAAATAGATCCATTACTATCACTATCTAAATGGTTCTAATTCCCACCATTCCAGGTTATGGATTCATAAAGATATCATTATCTCAATGCCTTTCTACTTTAGAATCCCTATTTCTTCCATGGAAAACCATTATGAGTAGAAAAATCATAGATGAAGCAATATGGTAATATTCAAATGATATATTATTTCAACATAACCATAAGTTAATAATCAGTTATGGTATTATATTAACATCATCATAACTCCTAAAGTTATCTAAATAGTTCTTAGATACCGACTATAAGGTCCCGACCTTAAAAATTACATAATTTAGTAAATTATTTTAGAATTCACATCCTTATATTACCAAATATCTTTTTAGTTTATAGTTTTATAGAATTAGAATATAATTCATACATATCAACCCACAATCATAAAAATTGTGTATTAATAAAACAATGTACATTTATTTTATAATATAATTTTTTTAATAAAACAAGAAATATTTTCATGAAAAATCTTTACAATATTCATCTTGGCTTATTATTTTCTCTTAACCATACTTAAACCCTATGGGAAAAAAATTAATGACATGGGATGAGCACAAATAGCTTAGTAAGGAACATAGAAAGAAAGAAAGAAACCATTATTCCATGAATACTTATAAACACATAAAATCATTTTCACAAAGATATACTTCTCAACCATAATGTATCACATACTTACTTTGTGAAAACATGATATTTCTATAAAACATAAAGAATATAAATAAAACTATAAAGGTAACTTAGGGCATTACTTACGTAATATTTTAATCCTAGTGGCTACCATATGATTTGTAACCCTCATGATTACCTTTCAATGTAACCCTAGTAGATACCATATAATTTAACCCTCATAGCTACCTTATGGTGTAACCATAACAATTACACTTGGAGTAACCAAACAGTCAACCGCCAACATAAACATACCCAATTCATTGTAGGGAGATATAGGTCCCACCCTTAATAATAAAAAATTCCTGAGAAATAAAAAATAATCATAAAAAATGAATAATTTCATCATAAAAACATTACTTTTTATTTTTTTTAATTTTTTTTTATTAAATATGATTTTAAAAGGAATGTCCCTTACCTCAGGTTTGTTTTACTTCAAACTTGTTCAAATATCACCTTGAATTCTCCTCCTTGAGTACCTCCATAGGGAACTTTGTTTTGAACTTTTGGGAAGACCAGTAGGTCTTGGACATGGGGAAGAGGGTCTGGAATGGAATTGGGTAGAAATTAAAGAATTTATAAGGATTTGAGGTGTGAGGAGAAGCGGTGATTTGGGGTGGTATTTATAATTGATGTGAGAGGTGTTTCCTGATTATTTTATTCATTAGTTTATTATTTTGGCTTAAGAAAATGAATAGTATGAGAAATATCACTAAATATAATAAAATATTGAAGGAGTATTCAATATTATATTTCTTAATCAGTGATGGATCACGGAATAGTGTATTTAACTTATAATATATATATACCGTAAATTATTGTATTTTACTATTCAAAAAAATTAAAGTATTTTAGAAAAATACCAAAAATTCACCCTAACCATTTTTTAATATGTAAAATTCAAAAACTATTTTCATTTTTTTGAAAATAAGTTTCTAGAAATGACAAATTTAATTTTTAATTAAAATCATCATTTAGTTAAAAAATACCAATTTTAAATTTATAACAGATTTTATAACACTTTGAAAAATTAATTAAGGTATCAAAAAACTTAGATTATAATCATAATAAAACAACATATAAATTTATTAATTTTATTTATTAAGATAAATTTTCTTTTGAATCATTAAATTAATTATAAAATTTTAAATAAAAAATTTATGTTTAACAAAAAATATAAACATATAAATTATCATATTCAAAGACTTTATTTACTTGTTTCAATACATAAATACATCATGATTTAAATTATAAGATACATAAATTTTATTCACACTTTTATAGTTTATGATACCATTCTATTATAATATATTCTTCAATTTCTATAAATATCACTTATTTCATTTTAAATTTTATAATGAATTTAACTATTAAATTCCATAATGAAAAAAATTATTTTATAAGTACTTGGGTGATTACACATAATCTCAAAAATGGAATACATAGGTTTACTATGGTATAAGGGGTCATGGTTCCATAATCTCTAAAAAATAATCAACTCATAATTATTATTTTTATGCATTAAATATACTTTTAGAAAAATCCTGGAAAGGTGTCAATGAAAAATGAAATATGTAACATCATGGTGGAAGTATTATGCACATACACACAAACAAACTTTCCATTTTCCAACTGATGATAATGATAAAAATTACACCATAGATTATATTCCTAAAATATTAATTATTTTATAAATATCATAAATATTCTTCTAAACCATCATTATAAACATCCATGTTAGGAGGTGACGAAAAGAAGAATATGATTCTACAGATTTGGTTGTTTTCATATACCCACATATAATATTTTCATTTATCTATTGTTGAAAATATTGTAAAGACTGGCGTTCCTTAAAAATAATAAAATTTCTATACTATAATGATTCTAATGTCATGATGTTTAGATGGTTATCACATATTTTAAATATTAATATAAAGAATGAAACTTAAATTATCATTATGAGAATATATACCTCTTTCATGGGTAATCTATGATGAAAGAAACTTTATGGATTCTTGTATAGATCCTTTAGGAATACATGATTCTCTATGATTAGGAAAATATATTTGTTAAGGTATTTGGTAAAAAAATTGGTCAAACTATGATGGTCAATGTACATATAGAAGTGAATAGAGGAGAGAATCTTTTATTAATGTGATATATAGTGACCAATTCATTTGATACAAATATATTTAATTATAATTGATGAATATTCATTAAATAATATAATAATACAATATAGAATCATAGAGGTATAGTATCATTCACAACCTGGATATATAAACAACTGGTTCATTATAGTCTCCAATTACATTCTTCATAACTAGCACCCTTCATAGACATATAATTCCTAAATCCTTTATTCATAACCCATGAAAAGGAAACATAACAAAGGGACATATCATATGCTTAGTAAGTTTAATCATGGAAAATATTAACGATCACATATTATTAACATGATAATAATAATATAAGAACATGAGATTAACAATTCCAAACCATACACTGTATATCAAAGATCATAATATTGAGTCATGGAATAATGATTGATATCATATAAATCATGAATCATAATGGAAATCAAATAACATGGTCCATGATAACATAAAATTGTAATAATATACGATTTTGTGGAATATAAATATATTTATATCATTGTGAATATTTATTAATAGAATTTGATTCACTTATTAAGTAAAGTAAATGAAACCATGCCCTTGTATAAATTCTTGGACATGAAACAAGGTCCACACCTAAAAATATGGAAATGAAATTCAGGTCATCTTATAAATATAAAGACATAAAATTTATGTCCATGCATAAACATATGAACATTAATGTGGGGTCAGCACATAAAATTGTGAACAAAAAATCCGGTTCATGCATAACATTTTTACCTCACGAGTTATCCGTCTATAAGCAATTAAATGGATAGAGATCTAGTTACCACCAATCAAAAAATAAAAATCTTATATATATGTGAAGTAAGATCATAGAACATTCTTCATCTTAGAAACTATTAAATAAAATGGGATTTATAAACATTTTACCATATTATAACCCTTGTAAAAGGAAGGTTTATCATAAAAATATTATCACCATTAACCTAAACCATATTAATAATTAATAAGGATGGAATCCCAAGATAATATCACCAATAAATCTTAAGTAACATCAAAGGATTTCATCATAGAAGGAAAATTATTTTTCAAGATCACTTAGAACAATTCTAGTGTAAAATAATATTTCCATTTTCAAATTAATTCTTTAAAGTATACAGTTTTTGGAAAATTTTATGGGGAAAATTTTATTTTTAGATACACAAGGAAAATTTTAATTTCATTTATAAAATATAAATCAATCATGATGGTAGAAAATTCCTCTTATGCAGTATATATTAAAAAACATTAATTTTATATTTCTAAAAAGGTTCAAAAAGTACCTCATTCAGATAATGAAAAGAAGATTCCTTTTAAACACTTATTTACTTTAAAATTCATCAATAGGTCATAATTACTATAAAAAGTAACTTCAAGATAGTATAAAAATATTAAAACACTTCTACAAAAAATTGGAATCAATGAATAATGATTTTTGACTGAAGATAAAAATGAAGTCGAGGTTTCATTAAAAAATTTATTTATTTTTATTGATTAATTAATTTGGGAAAAATTAAATTGAAACATGAATACTAAATAAATAAAATTAATATAAGAAAATTCAATACTTTTTGCAGAGGTATATCATAAGTTTTCATCAATTAAATCTTAATAATAAACAATCCTGACAAACAATGATATTGTAACATCAAACCTTTACAACATTGGTAACTTTTGAAAGAAAAAACCCATAAAAATAATGAACATTATATGGATATTTATATCCCATAATTTTAATTAGGATAATCATAAAATAATTTCATGGGTTTTATATACACCACACAAAAGAAACAAGTGGTGTATAAGTCATGTGTCTCATATAAATAAAAATGAGATAAAAATCCATTACTACATAGTAATAATTTGAAACAAAAGATATATTGATGAATAGTATTAAATGAAACATTAAATATCATTAAAATAACAATATTAGTTATATAAAATTTCAAAGATGTGTTATATACACCACACAAAAGAAATGAGTGATGAATATGACATATGTCTCTAAGAAATAAAAGGGAGACTAATAATTGGAGACCCTTATTCATTATCTATTAGGTAATATATATAAATTTGAGACCATATTTTGGTTTTATAGTGTGGTTGTATCGTCTATTAATCTTCCACTTATGTGTGTGTTTCTTTTTGAGAATAAATTCCAGGTATATTTTTTGATAATATTTTAAATTGAGCACTCCTAAGATTTCTAGAAATTAATAAAAAATTCATGAATCGATAATTGAATAAAATTATCATATAGTAGTAATAAATAGTTATCACATTCCTATGTTATAATTTTTGAGTAATATATAATAATAGTATATGTGATTTTATTACTATTCATTTAGGTATAAATTTATAGCTTGTAAATTGGATTAATTCAATAATTTGGATATTATATAGGAAAGAGAGACTACAATCTCTTTCTATGATTTTTCTTATTTTGAAAATAAAATAGTTGAGTTTATTTCCCATTATAATATAGTTTGAGATGATAAACATGTGTATGTTTTTCTAGTAGTGATTAATTAAATAACATCAATGTTAACATCGATAACATTGGGGTTGTAAGTTCATTAGTTTTTCAGGATCTCATCTATACATGTTTCAATGATATAATTCTTATGTATTCATATATTTTTCTCCATTTTTAATTATGATCTTATTCATGTTTGTTCTATATTTGTGATACCTGTTATGATATTTGATTCCATGAGTATTTCTAGAGTTTTTTTTATGTTTGGTTATGATAAAATTTGGTTATGAGTTGAAACTACATTCTCTTATGGATATTATATGAATAACATGTATAATGTAACCTATTAATTGTGTTACAGTGCCTTGTATGTTGTTATTGGTACTTGAGAAAGGTCGAACTTCATGTGATATTTATCTATTTGTGGGTGAGTGTAGATTACATGCATTGACTATGATGATGGACCTGATCACATGGTAGGGGAGTGTTGGTATGGGGGCCTAACCCAAGGATGTGTGTTTGGGGTATAATGGTATGGATGGATAACCCATAAAATTTATGGGGGTGTGGTAGTTTAGAATCATAGCCTATGATATATCTAGGATATAATGGTTACGGTTCCTAATTTGACTAAATGCCTTGAGACCACTATGAGAAGTGTTATGAGCACATGGGAATGTTCTTGATCACTTACATCGTCCTATAACTATGTTACCATCATGGAGAGGAGGTATGTATAACCAGGTGACTAATATAGCTTGGTTTGTTCATGATCACTTAGTATGTGTGGTATTATTTTTATACTTATTAAAAATTTATTATTATCATGGAGTACACCTATTAGTCTGGTTATTTATTAGTAAGGAGAAATCTACAGTGTCATAATGGGTTTTATTACTCATATATTTTAAATGAATATTAATGGACGTGTAAACATTTTTTATAAGGATATGTGGATGAGTAAAGGGTTTTTGGTTGATTTCTGAGATGTGAAGCATGTAACTGGTGGAAGATCGGGAAAGAATCTAGAGTAATCCAAATTTTTTCTTTTAATTTACCTACAAAACTTATCTATACTATATAGGTATAAAAAATCCAATCCCATTTCTCTATTTTCTGTCATAAATTTATTCTATCATTAAGTTTTTTCATGTTACTCTTACTACTTTTTATATTATTTATTATTTATTACTTTTTCTATGACATCATATTGAGGGTGTAGTCTTCCCACTAACAAACATAGACTATCACTGATACTCAAAAACCTCTTGTATATAGGGAGGTACGCACGAGGTCATGTGTCCTTCCAACTCAGACTTTAAGGTTATTCTTGATGTATTTCATAGAGGATAGAAAAATTACCTATTTTACCATGGTTAAAATACAAAATTATATTTAAATTTATGAATTAAACATTCTTATTACAATTTAAGTAGTCTTAACCGATTATGTTATTTAATATTCCGTTTAAAAAAATCAAATAAATGTTTTCATGATAATGTATTAAACATGTAAAAAGTTATTATGATATAAAATAATGGATATTTGTTTATTATAATGGTGTTAAAGGACATAGATATCTAGTCTGGACTATAGTTAATGTATTTAATATCAATTTCCAATCATTAAATCATGTTTTAGTGTTATGTATTAATTAATTTCATATTATGTATATACTACACCATTTACATTTTATATTATGATTCCTTCATACATCATGGTAATTTATGATTCAATTCACTAATGAATAAACCCTTGATGATACCTATGCTACAGTAGGGATATATTGTAATTATACCATCATTATTATTTTTCTTATTGTATTATGATTGTTTCAAATATATTTTTTCAAAACTCCTTCTTTTCCATTGGTAATTAAGGATTTGAAAGAATAATGATCATTTTTTTGTTGAAAAATAAAATATTTTATGTTTTTTATTAATGTTATCACTCATTGAAATTTTTTATGATGACTGGAGATCCCTATATAACATATAATTATAGGTGAGACCGATATAGTCCTCTAATTCATTAAGTAAGCAGATGGAGTAAACTGATTATTGGTTTTTATGAAGTGATTATTTGAATTTACTAGGTAAGTTATTCAATTTTTTAGATTTAATACTAGAGTGATAAAAATGATTTTCCAAGATACCAACATGTTTTATTTATCCATGAACCGTGTTCTAATAGATCCTTTACCTAAGGATTTTCTTCACATGTCACATGATTGTAGACTTATCAGACTCATGTATTATGTTAATTTTTATTTCATGTTTCATGATTTATGATCAAAGTTTTGATGTTTATTAATTCAAATATTTTATGATCATGAACATTGATTATGATATCATATACTTATTCTCACTGATGAAATTAAAATTTTATTGCTAATGTTTACCCTTATTCAGAATTTTTGATCACCCATATGAGTTATTATCTTTTCCATAGGTTATTGAAAAATGATATTAAATGTATTATGTCATGGAAGGTTTCTTGTTTGAAAATTTATTAGGATAAATTGAAGAATTTATGTGGAATAAGAAAGGCTTGGAATAGTGGGAAAAAAATAATTTGAGGACATGAGAACAATTTTTTAAGTGTTCTCCAATATTCCCTAAATCACAAACCCAAAATGGCCAAGGGGTATATAAATTATAGAATATTTACATTTGATGTTTTATATGATGGTTAGTTTAAATTTGGTTACATTTATTCATATCAATTCTAGATATTGAATGATTATTCATTAAGAAGTGGATTCTGAGGGTGAAGGTTTGAAGATGCTATATATTTTTCTCAACTCCATATCAAACATTTAATTGATTTGGATCAATAATAATGGTGGATACCATAAAAATTATCTTCTATATTGGTAATATGTATTTAGTATAATAACACCTCTTATTAAGTAATTGAAATTCATGAAGAAAATCCTTAAAATTTATTCTGATCTATCAGATCTTTGATGTAATGCAATCTATGTAATTACCTATTGTATAAACCCCTTCCTCCACCACATGTATTCATTGTTTATGATCCAATAATAAACACTTCTTTTTATTGAATTATTTTACACATTTACAAAAGTTTTATAATGTATAGTTGGAATCAAATTTTTTATGAAAGAGTATCAATTAATCTTATAAAAGTTTTACCTAATATAAATTCTCAACAGTTCCACTGCTTGTTATTTGAGTATTATGGTAAATTTTACCTATAGTTACCAAGTTCAAAAATATTGGATCAAAGAATATCCTTGATTTTTCAATTTTATTTTAATGATCTAGATTATCTATTATACCCTATGATATTATTATTAAAGAATAAAACCATACCATTTAATTATATCAATAAATCACATTTTTCATGAAATACTATGTCATCCTCATCAATCCTTAACATATTACTAAGATTAGGTAAACTTTTATTGAACTCATCCATGTTCTAGTATATAATATACATTAAAAAGATTAAAAGTAATATCATTATGATGTTCATAACATGATAAATACTTAAATTGACCACGTCCCCTCTAGACCACTAATGTACCAAATAAATTTGACTACATTGATATTTAAATATCTTCTATTATATTTCAAACTTCTAAAAAATTCCTTCATAGCCCGAATGGCCCGAAGGCCTTAATTTTATTGATTTTTGATAACCCCCCTTTCAAGGGATGAGGGGGAACCCTTACAAGGCCTGTAGGCTCAGATATTACATGGCTTACAGGCTTAGGAGATTACATGAGCCGAAGGTCTTAGGGAATTCAACCAGACTACCTACAAGGAACTAAACCTCCCCAGCATCTACATCATGATAGTACCTCTACACCTTCACATGGCCGTTTGGCTAGGCTTCCCGTGCAAGAACATGCTGGTCTCGATGGCATAGCCATACCCTCTCATTCTGAGCATTCCATACTTTATTCCACTAGTATTCAATCGCATTTTTTATAAGAAAAAATTAACCCTTGAGGTAAAAAATATACATGAACCTAAAACATACTATCACCCATTTAATTCAATCCTAAAACAATATTATCCTTGAGTATAGAAATTATTAAGAACCTAACTAGATGGATAGATGAGGTCATGACATGAATCTCACTAGATGCAAATTTATATATAGAAATCATAATGTTTTTTATTATCTCAACATAATATATTTTGTATTACAATAATATTTATACTTACCAATAATGGTTTAGTTTTTGAATCAATATTCCTTCAACCAAATCAATATGTTCAATCCATATTTAGTTTTATCCAATTACACAACTCATACCTTTTGTTACTAACCCTAATTAAAAGCAATCTACATTTACACACATCAAAATACACCACATATATAAGGTATATAAAATATTTTCCTATAAAATATATGAATCATACAAAATTAATAATCCCTTTATGTATGAGAATAGAATAACTAGTATCCAAATTGTTCTTTTCATGATTGATTTTATTCTATATAATTAGTGACTAGTACATACCAATGTCTTGTTACCCATGGTTCATTGATTAATATATTATTCAATTCCATCAATATTATAACATCTTATATGTATATCATATAATAAACCTTTAAATGTATGAATATAACTCATGAATAATTTAATTTCAATATTGAAGAAAGCTAAATCAATTATCATATCTAACATGTATCTCTTAAAATTCGTGTATAATAATTTAAAAAATCTGTTTAATAATTTAAACTAATGAATACATAAATTAATATTATAAAATTAATTTTCATGATTATAAATGTTTATAATAAACTAAAAAATTAATGATTTCATGATTTATATAAAAAATTAACATTTATAATTATTTTATAAATATTCATTTAAAAATTATTTAAAACCTAGTAATTCTATATGGACATTATCAATAATAAATAAAATTAAATATTTACTCATTAATATAATATAAAATCATTCATATTATTAAATTTTAATTCATTTAATATTAACACTATTTTATTTAAAAAAATAGATATTTTAGGAAATATTTTACAAAATGAGAAAATTTCAACTATTGTACAATCAATTTACATAATTTAAATACAACTTATTTTAAATTATTTAAAAATCATATCAAATAAATAATTTCTACTAACTATAATGTTATTTATTGCACTATAATAATTTAAAAGCGTCACACAATCATCCTTATTTTTGAAATAAAAATAGGGGAGCCCTAAATTTATGTTATAGGGTATATGCAATTTAAGATCATGGATTTATTCATAAGGTATATTGTACTTATGTTTTAGCTTAACCCCTTTTTAATTTGGTTAATTAAGTGCTTACCCAAGTCCTTAAGGAGGCTCAGGGGTGTTCTTAGTGTTTGAGACACAAAAAAGAAGAAAAATGAGTGGTTTTCTAGGTTAGCCGCACGGTCTGTGCACGATTAGTGATAACCATGTGGATAGCCCAATAAAACCATGCATAAGGTAGCATTTTAGACATTAAAATCCACATGGTTTGCACATGGTTTGACAAACCACGTAGCCGAGAAACATTTATAAAATTTTAATTTTTCCACTCTGAGATTTTAATACCCAACTCAGGATTTCCTCCCCATTCTTCCCTCTTCACCCTAGAAACAAACAAAATCTCCTAAGTGCTCCAAGAGATCAATATACCTCATTTCTAAGATTTTTTTGATGCTGTTGGTTACAGATTGAATCTCTGGGCAAGGCTAATCCCATTCTTTCTTATTTTTTGAGTTTAGGGTTTGTATCTTCTTCTCGTCTCTTTCAGAAGCTCTAAAACCCTACTCTTTGGGTGAGATTTAGGTCGAAGCTTTAAAGGTTAGTTGAAGCAGAATCTAAGGGCTAAATTAAAATTGAGTTCACCCACAGAATCAAGGTAGGTGGTCTACTAGTTATATCCCATGGTTTATTTGTGGATTTGTGCATGTGTGGTTTTGTTATTGGGTGTCTCTTGGCATGTTTTTATCACCTCGGGAATGTTGTGGCAAAATAGTTATTGAGAAGGGAAATTGAAACCCTCATGATCCCCATGGGATGCATCGAGGGTGATGAGGATAATATAGGGCCACCCATGGGGTGTGCTGACTTCCCCGAACCTAGGTATTTTTGAAGAATAAGTGGGATTGTAGTGTATTTATGTAGAGCCCTTGATAAACGTGTTGATGTGATTTATTGTGTTAAATTAGAAGCTAGGTAATGAAACTATTCTTATTAATAACCAAAGGGATATTGGGTTAATAAGGAAGTGATTTATATGGGTTTAACATGGTTGTGCTAGATGAACTGTGAATAGTGTTGGAATGTGTAAATGGGTTGATACATGAAAATTATGAATGGATAAATGGGTTAATATGTGAAAATGATTAAAGACCATAATGGAATGTATTATGAGCCTAGTAATAAAGCCTAGTGAGTTAGGAATTTTTAACAAAGCCTAGTGAGATAGTCATAATGAATAAATTCTTAGTGAGATAAGCATAATAAAAGGGAATTGGGATAAATGGATAAATGATGTGAAATGTGGTAAATGTGTTAATGGGTTAAGGCATGTTATTAACTCTCATGTTATTGTTATATTTTATGTTGACTTGGGAAATGGTTGTGATGTTGTGTGAATGGTTGATGGCCATACATACATACATACATACATACATATATATATATATCATGTGTACATGGCTTGGTAGAGTGGGGTATTGACATGAGGTTCTACGCCTACAGGTTGAGTTGGAATGAGGCTCTAAACTCCACCCCTAATGCATGGGTTAGGGAAGATAACTGAAGCTCTGTTAAACAAACAATTTTATCAACCCGGACTAAGGCTTCGAGGTGAAGATATGGTTGACATGTGGAAGTTAGTCCTAGTGAGATAGGATAACAATGTATTTTTCCTCATGCATGTGATTGTGTAATTTAATCCCATGTAAGTTGTTGTGTTCGATGAACCCTTGAAAAGTGCATTAGAAATGGTAAGTAATGGAAAATGGGAAGAAATGGTAAGATAAGGAAATGGTAATAAATGTTTGTAATGGATCTAAACTGGTTAAGGGAAATTAATCTTCTATTTTTCATTTATTATTCACTTCCCTTTGCATGAACAATTGTTTATACTATATATTTTGTAGACATTGTTGGTGGTGGCCTACTGAGTTGTACTCACACCCTGCTCAGGCTACGATTGGGTACTCGAGCAGACTTCATGTATGTAGGTCAGAGGAAGGGAAAAGGCTCTTGCTATGGAGTTGGGTTAGCATGGGTGTACATGGAAGAGGACCCAGACTTGGTGTCATGACCATTTTGGGGATTTTACAGTTTGTCTTCATTTTGGGTTTTGTTCACTTTTGCACTTATAGCATGACATGGCATATTTACTTTTGAACATGGTTGTACCCCATTTTGAGGAATGGTTGTTTATGGATGCTCTTATATTATTGATTATTATTCTGCTATTTTGTTTATCTTTTATTGTGGATTACTTTGAAAAAGGGTGTATAGTCTCCCTAATTGACCTTTTGGACGCCGACTGCTAGTTGAAAACCTTTGGCATATGGGGAGGCGCGCTTAAGGTCATGTAACCACCTAGCTCAGAGCACCTGTTTAGTGGCTTCCATGTTGGGGATGTGACAAAGTAGTATCAGGGGAGGTATTTCTTATCCTTCTATGGAATCTTGTTATTTAGGTTGGTAGATGAGAGTTAGGATGTGTCGATCCTTAGTAATGAGCTTGTTCTTGGGAGTAGCTAACCCATGTACGAGGGAAACCCCAAGTCACTCGGGGTCGTAATTGTTGTTCTTGATTGTTCAATGTTACAGTTGATGATATTTCACCATTGGGTGATGCACATGTTGTGTGATATGATGGTTTTATGATATTTGTATCATGGACTCAATGGAATGAGGTTGTGAATTCATGCATCATTGTAGGTACCTAGAGAGATAGGTGACATGCATCGTGGTTTCCACACACAAGTTGGGTGTGTGAGGCATGAAATATGGAATGCACCTTGCATCTTGAGAATTGAAAATAGAAAATTTCATAAATGAAACAATGCAAGTGGGTGATGATAAAATAATGATAAGTGATGACTAATGAAATATGTGTAATTAAGGGTTTGTAATGAATTGGAAATGTTTTTATAACATGTTGTTTGAGCCTTATGGTGGTGTATGGTTGTTTACCCTCTGTGGACCATGGCCCGTGGTAGGGATAGCTAGGGTGATGTTTTTAGAATGTTAAGGTTTGTTGGGATGGTGCATGTATGGTGAATTTTTGAGGTTGGTGAAGAGCCTTCTTGTTATGAAGTTGTGAAAGTTTTATGGTATGTGTTCTAAACCTCATGTTTGGAAATGTAGAGAAATGCCACCACAACATCGAGCATCGGTTGGGAAAAAAGAGGATTTTGCTGAGAACACTCCTCTAGTAGAGGAGAAAGAGAATGTAGTGATGCATAAAATTATAGAAGAGTAGTTCTGAGAGAACTTGGATTGTTTTATGAAAATAATGGATCAGGACCCAGGGCAGGTTGTATCGAGTATGTTTGAGCTGACCAAAGAGTTTCAGCTGTAGCACCCTCTGACCTTTACCAAATAGGGTGGGATAGAGGTAGTAGAGTTCTATATAGAGTCTGTCCAGATGATACTTGATCATCTAGAGACTCCTATTGGGAAGTGAGTCAAGTTGGAAGCTATATGTTACAGGGCTAGGCAAAGCGGTGGTGGGACATCATAGCTCATAATGAGCAGGCTGAGGGGATGTTGTGGGAGGTTTTATAGGGAAAGTTTCTGGATCAATTTTACCCAGAAACTTTGAGGAAAGATAGGGCTATAGTGTTCATGAGTCTGACTCATGGATTGATGTCGGTGATGGAGTATACTGGCCTCTTCATTGACCTACGATGCTTTGTTCCAGCATTGGCGGGGTATGAGGCATCAATTACGAGGTGTTTGAAGGATGGGCTGAGACATGAGATTAGGTCTTAAGGTGAATATATTTTCATTGAAGAGGTTTACATAGGTAGTGGATCCAACACTGATCTCATAAGGGAACCTGAAGGAAGATTCAGGTAGTGGGATTGTTGTTCCAGCTGGACGGACAAGTGGTGCAACTTCTGAGGACCGGAAGCATCATTTTGGATGTTTTCAGCAGGTTGGAAATGTGCAAGGTGGTAATAATAGAAGTTTATCCTCTCAGGGTGGTGATAAATTGTTCTTATATCAGTGTGGAAGGCTGGGGAACATGCATGACCAGTGTCCTTGACCTTCAGTTGAGTGCAGGTCATGCGGAAAATAGGGACATGTGTAGAGGTTCTGTAGGAATCCTCAGTAGGTGATCATGAATATTGGTGATAAGAAGATTCTAAGAGGAGTAAATGGATCAATTTTTCTATATAAGGTATGCATTTGGAGTTCCACAGGCTTTACTGGTAGGGGCGGTGGACGTGGAACTCCGGGGCGGGATTGCCCATGTCAGCAGGGTAGTGCAGTGCAAGGAACACAAGTTGGAGCCCAGGGTATAGGGGCATGTCAGCTTCATGCAGTTCAGTATTCACCTAGTGATAGTGAAGCTGGTCCATCGACTATTTGAGGTATTATCCTTTTAGCTTCTACACTTTCTATTGTGCTGTTTGACACTGGTGCCACACACTCTTTTGTTTCTTCTCAGCTTGTGGTAGCGTTGAGTTTTCCTGTGGAGAGTGTGTGCAGGGTTATGTCAATTGAAACTCTTTTGGGGGTGAAAAATGAAGATATTAGGCTGTTTAAGGGATGTTCTCTAGAAGTTGGTGGGTATCGTTTCCTATGGGATTTTTTCATTCTTTAGATGTCAGGATTTGACATGATCATGGGTATGGACTGGTTGGTGTTGTATTAGGTGCACGTAGACTGTTACCGTCGTAGGGTATCATTCAGGTTCAATGAGGGTAATGCTTATGTCCATCGCAGAGAGTGGGATGTTCGAGAAGGTCATACAGGACCATTTTGTCTGCATTTGGGTTGGATCAAGACTCAAGTAGCTTTTCTTGTGCTTAATGATGAAAGAGGGGAATAGTCTGTCTTCCCTCCAGTAGTGGATCAATTTTAGGATGTGTTTCCTGAGGATTTATCAGGGATTCCACCTAAGAGGGGTGTTGAGTTCATGATTGATTTTCTACCGAGAGTGGATTGAGTTTCTATTCCTCTATACCTAATGGCACCGACAGAACTCCAGAAGTTAAAGGTTCAGCTTAAGGATTTGGAGCGTAAGGGGTTCATATGCCCTACTACGTCTTTTTGGGGATCTCCTGTTCTTTTTTCAAAGAAGGATGATGGGTCGTTAAGGCTATGTGTTGACTATAGAAAGTTAAATCATATGAAGGTGAAAAATAGGTACCCTCTTCCTAGAATTTATGACCTGTTTTACTAGCTGAGGCATGCATCGATATTTTATAAGATTGATATGAGATTGGGTTATCACCAATTGAGGGTGAGGCCTTCTGACGTACCGCTGAAAGCATTAACGAATCAGTATGTGTTATTTGAGTTTGTGGTGATACCTTTTCATCTTGAACAATGCACCAATGGTGTTTATGAATTTGTTGAACAAAATATTTCATTCTTATCTGGATTTGTTTTTGGTTTTCCTTGTTAACGACATCTTGGTGTACTAAAAAACTCTTGATGATCATGTCCAACATCTTGACATAGTTTTGAGTACACTAATAGAGAATCAGCTATACACCAAGATATAAAAGTGTTAGTTATGGATTGGAGAAGTGAATTTTATGGGACACATAATCATTGAGTCAAGTGTGTTGGTGGATCCAGAGAAAGTGTAGTCTGTCGTGTATTGGGAGCATCCAAACAGTGTTTCAGATGTTCAGAGTTTTCTGGGATTGGCCGGGTATTACCGGAGGTTCATCCAAGATTTCTCTCGCTAGGAAGTAGCACTGTCCAGCTTGACCAAAAAGGGAATCAGGTTTGAGTGGTCTGAGGCTTCTGAGAATACCTTTCAAGAGTTTAAAAAGTGATTAATGACCACACCGATCTTAATCTTACCTGATCCAGGTAGGAAGTATGTCTTATTTTGTGATGCGTTTGGTATCAGGCGTGAGTCTATGTTGAAGCAAGATGAGTGGGTTGTGTCTTATGAGTCGAGGCAATTGAGACACCATGAGAAGAATTATCCCACTCATGATCTTGAGTTGGATGCAGTAGTGTATTCCTTAAAGTGATGGAGGGACTACTTATTGGGGGAACTGTTCACTATGTATAAAGATCAAAAGAGTCTAAATTATATCTTTTTGTAGTGGGATTTGAATCTTTGAAAGTAAATATGGGTTGAGTATCTCTAGTATTTTGACTTTGAAATGGTATATACACTGGGGAAAGGGAATGGTATTGCTGATTTTTTTGAGCAGGAAGGCTCAGAACCAGGTGGTTCAGGAATCCAACACCGAGCGGAAGGTGATGGCCTTGTTCATGGAGATACACCTGGAGGTGTGGGATGAGACTCTTCTGGTGACTCTTGATTCTACGGTGGAAAATTCAACAATTTTGAGTGAATTTAGGGAAATTCAACTCAATAATCCTAAATGTTTGTCCATGAAGGAAAGACTTAAAGGTGAGGAACCACCTTCCGGTAGGGCTATCAGTGTGGATGGGTTTTTTTTGTGTTCATAGTTGTGTGGTTGTGCCGGTATGCATACGGGAAGAATTAATATGGGAGTTCTATGCATCAAAATGGGTAGTGAATCCTGGTTTGACCAAGATGTATCGTGATCTCCACATGTAGTTTTAGTGGTCGGGAATGAAAAAGGAAGTTGTTGGCTTTGTGACACGGTGCCTTACCTATCCGCAGGTGAAGGCTGAGCATCAATGCCCAGGTTGTTTGTTACACCCATTTCTCATTTTGAAATGGAAGTGGGACGATGTGATAATGGATTTTGTGGTGGGTCTTCTGAGGATGTCTTGGAAGAATGATGCAATCTGGGTGGTTTTGGACCATCTAACGAAAGTGGATCATTTCTTACTGATTCAGAAAACTTACAAAGTTGATCAGTTGGGTGAGTTATATGTTTGGGAAAAAGTATGGTTGCATGGTGTACCACAGACTATAGTTTTAGATCGTGATCCTTTTTTCACATCACTCTTATGGAAAGGGTTGTAGAATGCTCTTGGTATATAGGTGCTTTTGAGTATGAACTTCCACCCACAGACGGATGGGCAGTCAGAGCGTACAATCCAAGTGTTGGAAGACATGTTGATGGTTTGTTTCTTGGACTTTGGTGGTTCCTAGGAGAAGCACCTGTCACTTTTTGAATTTTCTTACAACAACATTTTTTAGGCTATGGTTCAAATGGCACCGTTTGAGGTTCTATATGGGAGGCTGTGTAGATCTCAGATAGGTTGGTTGGTGGCCAATGAATCTGAGCTGTTGGGACAGAGTCTCATGTAGGAGAATTTGGAGAAAGTTGAGTTGATTCGAAAATGGATGGAAATGGATTAGAGTAGCCGGAAGTCATATGTGGATCATAGGTGTATACCTCTTGAGTTAGAGGTAAATGATAGTTTGTTCCTTTAGGTGTCTCCATGGTTTGTTCACTAGCAGATTCAGAAGTAGGGAAAGTTGGCGCCCACGTATGTGGGGTTGTTTGAGATTATGGAGAGGATCAGGTTGGTGGCGTACTAATTGGCTCTTTTATAGCGGTATAGTGGGATTCATGGTGTGTTTCATGTTTCAAAGCTTCAATAATATCACCCTGAACCATCTCATGTTCTATATGTTGCTGATGTTGAGCTTGATGTTGATGCATCCTCTGAGGATCATCTGATCCGTGTCATGGACCGTAGTGGGAATGTTTTGTGAGGAAAGATTGTGTCTTTGGTCCATGTGTTGTAGAAGCATGGGAATGTTTAGGAAGGAACTTGGGAATGGGAGTTAGATATGTGGGCTCAGTGGCCCGATCTATTTTCCTTGAAGGTTAATAAGGCTTGGGAGCTCAACTCGAGGACAATCCATTATAAGTTGGGGAGGTTGTAAGATCCTGAATTTATTCATATGGTATGTTCTACTTAAATTTCAGATTAATACATTTTAATTTGGTTAATTAAGTTCTTACCCAATTCCTTAAGGCAGCTCGGGGGGTGTTCTGAGGGTTTGGGACACGAAAAAGGAGAAGGGGGGGTTCTGGGTTGGCCACATGGTCTGTACACAGTTACTGCTAACCGTGCAGACAACCCAGGTAAATCATGCAGAAGGTGGGATTTTGGATAGTGGCATCCATACAGTTTTCCAAACTGTGCGGGTGAACTGTGTGGCTGATTAACTTTTAAAAAATAAATGCCACTCCAGGATTTTAATACCCAACTCAGGATTTACTCTCCATTCTTCCCTCCTCACCCAAGGAATGAGACAAATCCCTCAAGAACTATAAGAGATCTATCTCCCTCATTTCTAAGGTGTTTTGTGTGCTTTTGGTTGTATATCAAAGATCCGGGTAAGGCTAATCCCATCCTTTCTTCTCTTTTGAGTTTAGGGTTTGTATCTTTTTCTCCTCTCTTTACTAAGATTTAAAAACCTACTCTTTGGGTGATATTTAGGTTGAAGATTCAAAGGTTAGTTGAATCATAATCTAAGGGCTCGATTAAGAGTGCGTTCACCAGTGGAATCAAGGTATGTGGTCTACAAGTTATATCCCATGGTTTATTTGTGGATTTGTGCATGTGTGATTTTGTTCTTGGGTATATCTTGGTATGTTTTTATTACAAATGGCATGTTTAGGTAAAATAGTTATTAAGAATTGAAATAGAAACCTTCATGATCCCCATGGGATGTGTCAAGGGTGATGAGGCTAATCTAGGGCCACTCATGTTGTGTGTCAACTTTTCTGGACCTAGGGATTTGTGAAGAACAAGTGAGATTGTTGTGTATTTATATAGAGCCCTTGATAAACATGTTGATGTGATTGACTATTTTGGATTAGAATCTAGGTAATTCAAATAGTATTAATAATAACCTAATGGATATTGGGTTAATATGGAAGTGGTTTATATGGGTTGAACATGGTTATGCTAGATGAATTGTGAATAGTGTTGGAATGTGTAAATGGGTTGACACATGAGAATGATGAATGGATGAATGGGTTAATACATGGAAATGATTAAAGACCATAATGGAATAGATTATTAGAATGGTAATGAATCCTAGTCAGTTAGGCATAATGAACAAATCCTAGTGAGATAATCACAATGAATGAATTCTTAGTGAGATAAGAATAATAAAAGGAAATTGGGATAAATGGATAAATTTTGTGAAATGTGGTAAATGTGTTAATGATTTAAGTAATGGTATTAACTCTCATGTTATTGTTATGATTTTTTTGCCTTGGTAAATGGTTGTGATGTTGTGCGAATGATTGATGGACACACACACACACACACACACACACACACAGATATATCATTTTCCCATGGCTTGGTAGAGTGGGGTATTGACTTGAGGTTCTACGCCCACGGGTCAAGTTGGACTGAGGCTCTAAACTCCACCACTAATACATGAGTTAGGGAAAAGGACTGAGGAAATTTTCCCCTAACGGTTGCATCCACCTGGACTAAGGATTTGAGGTGAGGATATGGTTGACATGAGTAAGTTAGTCCAAGTGAGATAGGATAACAGTGTGTTTTCCCTATTGCATGTGACTTTGTACTTTAAGCCCGTGTAAATTTATGTATTTGATGAACCCATGATAAGTGCGTTGGAAATGGTATGTAATGAAAAATGGGATGAAATGGTAAGATAAAGAAATGATAATAAATATTGGTAATGGATATAAACTGGTTAAGGGCACTTAATCTTTTCTTTTTTATTTATTATTCACTTACCTTTTCATGCACAATTGTTTATACCAGATATTTTGTAGACACAATTAGTGGTGGACTACTGAGTTGTACTCATACCCTGCTCAGTATTCCATTGGGTACCCGAGTAGACTTCATGTTTGCAGGTTAGTGGAAGGGAAAAGGCTCTTTCTAGAGAGTTTCATTAGCATGGGTGTACGTGGAGGAGGACCCAGACTTGGTGTTGGGACCATTTTAGGGATTTCACAGTTTGTCTTCATTTTGGATTTTTTTCACTTTTTCATGTGTAGCTTGACATGGAATATTTACTATTGGACATAGTTGTACCCCATTTTGGGGAATGGTTGTTTATGCATGCTCTTGTATTATTGATTATTATTCCGCTATTTTTTTATCTTCTTTTTGGGATTACTCTAATAAAAGGGGGTATAGTCTCCCCAATTGACCTTTTGGACCCCCAATACTAGTAGAAAACCTTTGGAATACAAGGAGGCATGCTTAAGGTCATGTAACCAACCAGGTCAGAGCACCGGTTTAGCAGATTCTGGGTTGTGGATGTTACATGAAACCCATATTGATTATTTCATGTAATTTCATTTTCAGTTGAGGAATCACTACTAGATCCATTTGATAAGGAGTATTTGAAATTTGAATAGTATTATGATCTATGTAAATAATGAAATATAACTCATAGATAGGAATTACACTTGGAATATCATCAGGGAATACATAAAAAAATAATTTATCGGATTCTTATTACTGAACTATATAGTACTTTTATCAATTACATAAGAATGACAACTTTCATGCCCATATTTAATAAATATATAATATTCATGATATTTTATCATATTAATGAACTCATTTTTATATAAAAAATGAAACTAAATTTGAAAATTGGATATGAATTATTTATCTTAGCATTGTATCCTGTCATGATAAACTGAAAGATAATTTGTATATACAATAACCCCAAACTCAACTCGGAGAATGATTTTTTTTATGAAAAATCATTCCACATATAATAATAAAATGATTGAATGAAATAATGATTTCTATAATAATTCTTCCCATAGTAGTTAAAAAAATAAATTTATCATTTAATAAGGTAATATTTCAATTTTAATAGTAAATTTACTAGAAATAAGCTAGTTTTTGATTAGGAATAAATTTAGAAGTTTCAATATTTACAGTAAACATGTAATGTACATTTCATGCAAGATCTCAAACATTGTGAAGGTATGTACTTGTATAAATTTTGGTTTAAAAATCTTTTTTTGGGTTAATGAAATGATTCTCAGGTGTATATCGGTCCTCAGGGGTGTTTTGAGGGTTTAGGACTTGAAAGAAAGGAAAACCAGGCCAAATAATGCAATGCACATGATTAATGTATGGTTAAGTAAACCATGCTACCTTCCCAAGAAACCATGCATCATTGGACAATAACATATCACATGGTTGGAAAAAAATTTCTAAACCATGAGGAGTTCCCTAGGTTTTTGTGTGATCCTAATTCCATTGGGTAGTGGCTTACAGACAATTTATGCATGGTTTGGAATGTCGTGTGGGTAAACTATGTGGCCTAGTATATTTTGGAAAAGTTAAAAAATTTCCACCTCAGGTTTTATATTATAAAACAGAATTCTTCTACATTTCACCTCCATCAACCCTAGAGATGAACCATAGTGACCCAAGCTTCCAATAGGTGGTTTTACTTTGATCCTAAGTCATTTGGAGTGCCCTTGATTTCAGATCAAAGCTTTAGGTGAGTCTAATCCCTCTCTTGCTTCTCTTTTTGGTTCAGGGTTTGCATCTTCCTCTTCTCTCCATTTGAAGCTCCAAAACCTTCTTTTTTTCCATTGAGATCTAGGATGAGGATTCAAAGGGAGGTTGAATCAGGATCCAAGGCTATGATTAAGAGTGCGGTCATCATCATATTCGAGGTACTTGTTCTATACATTATATCCCATAGTTTTTGAGTGGATTTGTGCATATGAGTATTTGTTCTTACTTCTCTATTATTGTGTATTGAATTAATTTGGCGGGTTTTTGGTAAAATTAACATCCAAATGATGATTTGATACCCTCAAAATCCTCATGGGATGTGTTGAGGATGGTTTGACTGATTTGGTTCACCCATGTGGTGCACCGACTTCCCAAACCTAGTAATTCACAATGTAAAATGTGTAATTGATGCATTATAACATAGATCCCCTATTGAACATGTTAATATGGGTAGTTGGGTTGAGGATCAAATATTTTTAGTTTTTTATATGGTTGATAATGGCATAAGGGGTTGTTTGGCATGGTTTAGTAATGGTTTAATCAGGTTAAATGAGATTTGGTAAAAAGGGTTATGAATTATGTTAGGATACCCAAAAGAAGTAGTATATATGAAATGATGAGCATGTTAAATTGGAAATGGATTGTGAATTGAATAACATGTAAAATGGGTTTTCATATGGGAAATTATGAATATATGGGATGGGTATATACATGGGAATTATGGGGCATACCTAGTGGGTTTAATTTAATAAGGTTGTTGTGAAATTTGATATAAGAATTGTACTTGAAACGTACAAGTGGTAAAATTATTGTGAAAAGATAAATAGAATAAATGGGATAATGTATGGTAATTAGATAACATTAACTAATGTATGGGAATTATGAATATAATTAATGGGTTGAGGCACAATAAATGTGAATTGGGATAAATGTATATGTAATGTAAATGGTAAATATGTTAATGGGTTATGGAATAATGTTAATTCCCTTGTTGATTATTATGGATTGTGATTGCTATTGACATTGGTTGTTTGGTTTTGGTATGGTATATGTGTGGAGAACAAACAAATAAGCATGTTTACTTGGATTGGTAGAGTGGGGTATTTACACGAGTCTATAGGCCCATAGGTCGAGTTAGACTGAGGCTCTAAACTCCTCCCCAAAATGCACGGGTTAGTGAAGGGGACGAGGGATCTATTTCCCTAACATTTACATTCTGCTCAGACTAAGGGTTTGAGGTGTGGTCATTGTGATGTTGTGATATGTTATCCCTTGTGAGATAGGGACTTCATTTATTCCCTTATACATAATTATTGGTTTCCTTAGACCCATGTGTAGAAGATGTGTGTGCCAAACACATGGAACACATGATAAAAAGGGATTATGTAATGAAGATGGTATGAATGATGAAAATGGTAATAAAGATAGAAATGGTGTGAGTGTACTTGGTTATCTAATGGAAACCGAGTTTTAATTTTGTTTATCTTACCATTTAATTTATTTTTTAATGTACTATCTTCTATATTGGATAAGTTGTAGACACCGTTGGTGGAGGTCTACTGAGTTGCAGTCACACCCTACTCGGGTTGCCGTTGGGTACCCAATCAAACTTCATTGTTGTAGGTTCGGAAATTGAAAAGGGACCATTACTAAGGATTTGAGTTGATTTTGGGATATGCATAGATGATTATCTAGAACTAGAGTTAGGACCATTTTGGGGATTCTATTTTTTGTCTTTATTTTGGGTTTTGTCCACATGGAACTACATCATGACATGACATATTTATTATTGGTTGTGGTTTGTACCCTATTTTGGGATATGGTTATTTATGCTTGTTCATTGGTTATTTTATATTGTTTCTATTGTGAATTAATCTAGTAATGATGTTATAGTATCCCATATGACTTTTATACCCTCGTAGATAGTCAGAAACCTCTAGCGTATGGTGAGGCACTTGAGCTCATGTGGCGTCCCGACTTGAGAAACCAGTTAGTGTCTTCTAGGTCAGATATGCTACAATGTGGTATCAGAGGAGTTTCCTTTGTATTTATTTTTTATTACAATTTGGGGATATTATATCAGTGGCTAGGTTGTGTAAATATTTGGTAATGATCTCGTTATTGGGAGTAACTAACCCATGTATGAGGGAAAACCCAAGTTACCCAAGGGAATTATTATTTTTGATGGGTGTTTTTATAGTTGAATGATATTTCACCATTGGGTGATGCACATGTTGTGTGATGTGACTGGTTTATGATAATTTTCTCATGGATAAAATGGCGCGATGTTGTGCATTCATGGATCATTTAGACATCAAATGATATATATGGAATACATCAAGATAGGAACACATGGGATGGGTGCGTGGGACATAGAGAGTGGGATGATTTTTTTTTGAAGAAAACAGTTTCTAATAATGGTAATGAAAGTGGGTAAATTAAATGAATTTAAATGAATACTTGGGGAATAATGTGATTAACAAAATGTTATGATCAGGTTAAAATTTTGGGTTGTGATAAATCATAAATATTAAACGGTGTCTAAAAGGGAAAGGTCTGGGAAGTTTTAGTATAATAGTTAATGATTTTTTCCTAATTAATGGAGAAATGGTTTAAAATGATGATTGTAACAAATTGTGAAATGAGTAATTCATCTAAGAGAAAATATTTTTTTTGAAGGAGGAAATGGTTTAAAAAGTTGTTTGGAGAGAGTCTTGTGTTTAAGTAAATTTTTTTTACCCCATGTTGACCTTGAACCTCTATGGTTGTTGTAGAGGGTTCTATTCTAGGTATAATGACAACCGTTGGAATATTATATGAAGAGTGGTTTATTTAAGGCTGATGGTATGTGATATTTTCCACATGTGGTTTAATTCTTTCGATCATTATTCAAAGTTCCTATTGAAGAAAATGTTTTGAATTATAAAAGGATATGTAATGATGAAACTTTTGGGAGAACTGGGTAGTTCATATTCCTTATGTTATCAATTTGACCTGTGTGGGGGTGGTTTGTGGTAGTGAGAGTTCCATAGTTTGAGACCTGGATATGGGATACAAGACCTTACTGGTATAATATGGAATATGGGATGCACATAGAGAACCCTCAGTAGGGTTGTGGCCTTTGGGTCGTGAGGTGTTGTTCGATAATGAGAGTGTGAAAACCCTTACGGGATCTGACTATGAGGAGTGTATGATAGAACTTAAAGATAGTGCCAGGGTTTTGATAATAATGTGAGTAGGGACATTGGGAGTTATGTTTTGAATCCAAGAGAGGATTTTTGGTTTTTAGTTCCAATGTATGTGTATGGTTACCTTTGGTGTGGAACCTAGAGTAAATGGGAACATGGTTCTCTAGGTATAATGTGTATCGAATCGTGGGTGATAATGTTGTTCAAGGCATGCCTTTTTCTTAACATAATGTGTGTTATATGGAAAGAGGACCAATGTATTTTTCTTATTGTGACTCCAGTTTTGGGAGATGGTATCATCCGACCTTTAAGACGACCAATGAGAGAATTCAGATGGGTTTCATAGTGATTTTGGGTGTGTGTCGCATAGGGGATGTCTCAGGCTTTTTCAGTGAGACACAGAGAGTGTTACCTAGTACAGGTTTGGCCTAGAGGGATAAGTGGATGATTGATGGTGGGTGATGTAACCCAAGTTGTGGTTACATGTTGATTTTCTCGGGTAAATCAAGGGCTAACTCATAGTATGATATCCCAAAGATGCGGTTTCCTTGGAATAAGAAGCACATGAGGTACCTTAGAGGTGGAACTGATGCATAATGAGTACCATCAAGTTTAATTAAGTGATATGGTTGTGTCCTAGTCTTCTTAGAAGAGAACATGAGTACTTTTAGTAGTTTATAATGTTCATTTGGAAGGGTTCTACTATATGGGTTCATAACCCATCTATTTGGATGACGATTAATGGAGGTCTCGATGTTGTTTATGAGCAAAAGAGACAAGGGTGACTAAAACACAGTTAGATGCTTTTGTTTTGAAGGTGACACCTGAGGTGAGGGAGGTCACATGGATGATATTTTTTTTGTATGAATGGTTTGGTTGTTGAGTGAGATGTTTAGAATTTTGTGGGGTTGATGAGGTTGACTGAACAAGAGTCATGGTTCGAAGAGTAAGTTGGAATTGGGATATGCTTAGGTAAAGGTTGGATTATGAGAGACTTTTGGTTTGATTTGTGTGGGAGACCATTATTCTTATAATTTTAACAATTAGGGACACACTATATGATCTCAAGTGGTGTGGTGGTATTAGTGTCAAAGGAAAGTTATATTACGATTGCTTGGAGGGTGGTCTTGTGGAGGTGGTAAAAAATGGTTGGAAATCATGTCTGAATAGTGGTGGTTAAGGGATGATGGGATTTGTGAAGTAGGAATCTATATATCCTTGTAAGTTCATGATGTCCCATTGTGTGAGGTGACATTAGTAAAGGATGAGTTGGTGGAGATGTTCTTCAAAAAATTCTTATCATACCACAGTAAGTGAAGATCATTACCAACATCTTGACATCATCTCAAGCACGTTCAGATGTTTTGGATTTACACCAAGTGACTTAAGGATATTTTGGTTGAATGGGGAAACCATGGATTTTAAGATCATGGGGTAGTATATATGGATCTGAATGATGGGATGTACACCATAGACATTTTTGGTTAAGGTCTGTAGGATGGACCATGTTTTGAAAAATTTCGTGGGTATCATTCACAGAAGCCAGAATGGGCACTGGGCGATGTTCATTTTCTTGTTATGGGAAAATCTAGATAGTCATGTCTAGGTTTGGGGGTTTATCTTAAGATACAATTCAATCCATGTGGGTAGTAATTCCTCATATAATGTTTTGGTAACAACACTCCTAAGGTTTGGAGCGATAAGTCGGTCCTAGATGTGGGGAGGAGAACTTTGAGTTTATGTGGTGGCACTGGGATTCCAATGAGAAATCTACAGGGTACACATTATAGTCCTCTAAAGAAGGACATTGGGGCCTAGTTTATGGTGGTTACTTGAGACAAGTGGCAATCCTGGGAATAGGGTAGTTCTAAATAGATTCTAGATACTTTTGTTAAGCAGTTGAATGGGGTGAAAAGACATGACAATAGATTGTGGCAAGAGGATTTGGGTTTTATAACTCCAACAAAATATAAGGTAGACTCAGTAAAGTGTATTCAGTGTTCTAGGACAATCTAGTCGAGTGTGGCCTAAAATTATATTGAAAATGAGAAGGGATGTGATGAATGGAGGACCACCTCTAGTTTGATGTTGTAGTGGAAAGTGCCTTTTGGGAATGAAGTTTTATTGGTGTGGGGTCAATTTGATCTTTGTCCCCGAATGGATATAGTGGGAATTTCCTCCTAGTTAGTTTCAATGGAAAGGTTTAAGGCTAGTTTAGGTAGAGAAACACATTGGTCTTAGAGGGAAAGTGGTTGGTTGGTGATGTGATTCGAGTTTCGGGTTATAGGGACTTGAGTGATCACTATTTGGGTGATTTGGAACTGATAAAAAGTGTTGGAATGAGTTTATTCTGGTGAGTCCTTGAGAGTTTAGGTTGTGTTTGGATGTATGATTATGAAATGTGATCATCGAGACTAGAGTGGTGTATCTACATATGTTGGGAAATTTGGTTGGGAGGATTGTGTTTTTTCCTCTAGGTGATATCAGGTTTTGTTCACGGTCAGAGTTTTTAAAACATAAGAAATGACTCCAAGTGATTTGGGTCATGATTTGTGAAGAGTATCAAACTGATGGGGTAATAATTGGTTCCTCAATGATGGTATGACACTGTGTACAGAACTTTAGTGTTCTATGAATTCGACACTATTTCATAAGTTTTCCCTATGAAGCTCTAGTGGTTGAGTTATGGTTAAAGTTGATGTGTCTTCTGAGGAGTATCTGACATGTGTGGTGGATCATAGTGATAATTTATAGTGGGTAAATACTGTGATTTAGTTTAATTTTTATAGAAGTATGGTAATATTCAGGAGGGAAATTGTGAAATGTGAAATGTAAAACATGCTTAGTTTCTTGATCTCCTTATTTTGGAAGCCCAGTAATTCTTGGGAATGCAGTTCGAGGATGAACCATTATAAGGTGGGGAGGTTTTAAGATCCTAGAATTTGTTAATGCATGTCCTCATATAAATTTTGGTTTCAATATCTTTTTTTTGGTTAATAAAATGTTTCCCATGTGTATGAGGGTCCTTAGGGGTGTTCTGGGGGTTTATGATTCAAAAGGAAGGAAAATTGGGCCAAACTGTGTAAGGTGCATGGTTGGTGCATGTTTAAGTAAATCGCGTGACCTTCCTAGGAAACGATGAAACCTATGACAATGACATAGCACATGGTTGGAGTTCGGTTTTTAAATCATGCAGAGTTCCTTGGGTTTGACCCTAATTCCCTTAGAGATATTTTCTCATACATGGTTTACACATGATTTGGAAAACCGTGTTGGTAAACTGTGTGGTCCCTTAAATTTTGAAAAAATTACAAATTTTCCACCTTGGGTTTTATGTTTAAACTTAGAATTCTACTTAATTTTACCTACCACAACCCTAGGAAAAAACCCTAGCAACCCAATATTCCAATAGGTGGTTATACATCAATATTAAACTTCTTGGAGTGTCATCAATTGCAGATCAAAGATTTAAGTGAGTCTAATCCCTCTCTTTCTTCTATTTTTGGTTTAGGGTTATAATTTTCCTCTTCTCTCCATCTGAAGCTCTAAAACCTTATTTTTTGAAGATATATAGGTCGAGTATTAAAATAGTGGTTTTATCGAGATCTAAGGCTATGATTAAGACCATGTTCATTGTTAGATTCAAGGTAGGTGGTCTACACATTATATCCCATAGTTTTTAGTGGATTTATGCATATGAGTATGTGTTCTTACTTCTATCTTATTGTGATTTTAATTCCTTTGGTGAGTTTTGAAAAAAATGAACATCCAAATGATAATTTGAAACCCTCCCGATCTATGTGGGATGGGGTAAGGACGGTTTGACCGATTTGGGCCACCCATGTGTGCGCTGACATTCCCAACCCTTGGAATTGACAAATTCAAGTGTGGAATGAGTGAGTTATAACATAGATCCCTTATTTAACAAGTTAATATGGGTATTTGGGTTGATGAATGGATATTTTTAATTTAAACTAGGTTTGATAAAGGAAAAAGTGGTTGTTTGGCATGGTTTAATAATGAGTTAATCAGGTTAAATGAGATTGGGTCAAAGGGGTTATGAATTATGTTGGGATTCCCAGAAGAAGTTGTATATATGAAATGATGAGCATGATAAATTAGAAATTTATTTTGAATTTAATAAAATGTAAAAGGGGTTTTCATATGGGAATTTCTGAATATATAGGACAGTTATATATGTGGGAATTATAGGGCATACCTAGTGGGTGGAATATAATAAATTGGTTGTGCTATGTGATATAAGAATTATACTTGAAATGAAGAAGTTGGAAAATGATTTTGAAATGATAAATATAATAAATGGGATAATGTATGGTAATTTATTAACATTGGATAATGTATGGGAATTTTGAATATACTTGATGGGTTGCAGCACAAGAAATGAGAAATGGGCTAAATGGCTATGTAATGTAAATGGTAAATATGTTAATGCATTATGAAATAATGTTAATTACCATGTTGATTGTTATAGATTGTTATTTCTATTATCATTGGTTTTTTGGTTGTGGCATGGTATATGTGCTGTGAAAAGAAAAATAAGCATGATCACATGGCTTGGTAGAGTGGGATATTGACATGAGGTGACATGCCCACGAGTCGGGTTAGAATGAGGCTATACAATCAACCCCAAAATGCATGGGTTGGGTAAGGGGATGGAGGATCTATTTCCATAATAGTTTCATTACACATGGACTGAGGCTTCTAGGTGAGGACATTGTGATGTTGTGATATGTTATCCCTAGTGAGATAGGGACTTGATTTATTCCCTTATTCACAGTGATTGATTTCCTTAGATCCATGTGTAGAAGATGTATATTCCTAACCCATGTAACATATGATAAAAATGGATTATATAATGAAGATGTTATGAATGATGAAAATGACAATAAATATAGAAATGGCGTAAGTGTACTTGGTTATCTAATGAAACCTAAGTTTTCCTTTTGTTTATATAACCATTTATTTCATATTTTCATGCACTATCTTCTAGATTGGATATTTTGTAGACATCATTGGTGGTGGCCTACTGAGTTGTACTCATACCCTACTCGGGTCGCTGTTGGGTACCCGATAAGACTTCACTTTTGTAGGTTCTGATATGGGAAAGGGACCAATATGAGTTGAGTTTGGGATATGCATAAATGATGATCTAGAGTTAATGTTAGGACCGTTTTGGGGACTCTGTTTTTTGTCTTTATTTTTGGGTTTTTTCCACTTGGCACTACATTATGACATGACATATTTACTGTTGGTTGTGTTTTGAACCTTTTTTTGGGATATGGTTATTTATTCTTGTTAATAGAATATTTTATATTGTTTCTGCTATTATATTTATTTTCTATTATGGATTACTCTTGTAAAGAGGGTATGGTCTCACAATGTGACTTTTAGACCCTTAATGCTAGTCGGCAACCTCTAGTTTATGGGGAGGCACACTTGAGCTCATGTGGAGACCCAGCTCGGGGCACCAGTTTAGTGGATTTAAGGTCAAGGATGTTACATTTCACCACATCATTTGTTGGTCCATAATTTTTTACGGTAGTATAAAATGATTTATTCCATTATTATCTACTAAATGACTTTATGATATCCAAAATTCATTCATATTCTTTTGATATTAACATTAATTTTGGTTCATCTCATTATAATTAAAAACATCACTATAAGTTTTTCATCATTAGGATAATAATTTACATTTCAATTTTTTAGTCAAAAGAATGATGTATAAACATTCCACATTGGTAAAAATTTCAAGATCTCATTTTAAATTCAATTGAATTCTTCTTACCATAGATATTACAAGAAGGAAAAATGGATTTTTTACAATAGGATTTATTTAGTGAATGTTTCATCTTACCAACCAATTTGATCTTTTCATATCCTCGTGGTTATAAAACTCAAAAAACTCCATATCAACTTTTCCAACACATTGAAAAAATACATGCCATTAACAAAATTTATTCACGAACATGACTTCAATCCTAAGTAAAATATATGAATTTTATTTTTATATACCAAAATAAAATTTTCTATAAACATGTAAAATTTGGTTATATTTTCATTATATAGGGAAAATTAATCCTCCTCCTTTATTATTCAGCTCCAAAAATTTTCATCCACTTCATTTCCAGACAACTAGATAAAAATATTTATCAAGAAAAATATTTTTAAATAATATATATTTCATGGATTAAATCTCATCATTTCCTTGGGGTTCTTAAATAGAGACCCCACTAGTTTTTAACTAATTCACAATGATAAATAAAAGGATCCACCCTATAATGTTTTGAACATCTAAAAATTTAAAATATATTTTCAGATGAATTATTACATCCTTTACCATTCATAGGGTTTTATGATCAAAAAAATCCTGAGGATGTTGTTTCAAGAAATTACCCACTATTGACATGTTACTATATGGTGAATTTGGTCTCTCCCTTACATGGGTACAACTATTAGTATTATACATCATTTGAGTTAACACAACAACACACTTTCCCTTTCAAACTACAAAAAATCATGGTTGCTAATTTACATGGTTAATATCCAATTATTGTATTATTATCACATTAACAATATTTATTATAAGGAATCCCATTCTAAAATAGTCATATATTAAAAAAAGTAACATATAAACCCTCAAGTAGTATTACTTATTAATATAACTATATAATATAATTACTAAAGTGTCATATCTTAACAAAATATAGAACAAAAATATTATATAAATCTTACTTGTTTACCTTCTATAGTAACCCATAATATAATAAATTTATAATTATATAATATTTAATAAGGTTTTTATTTTCATACATTTACAGAACCATTTATGATTAGAGTATTAAAAAATTAGTAAAACTATTTCATGAGAATATGTAAAATTCCATAAATTATATATATTTTCCATATAAATATTTTCTTGTAATACACTCTTATTTCATTATTAACACCATTTATTATTTCAATAAAATATTTTTTATTGATTAATTGACCTTATATAGTTCATATACATCTTCAAACACTATTAAAATGACTTGAATACATCAGCTGACTACAAAAAACTCAGTAAGGGATATAAATAAAATGGAATCCTAAGAGTTAATTAAAAAAATAGAACATCCTTGATGATATTTTATTTTTAATATAATATAATTTTATGATAAATAATTATTTAATTACTCATGAAATCTATTATATTGTCCAATTTATTTCAAAAACAAATTAGGGAACCATAATAGATAAATCAAAAACATGAATATTACTTCAAATAACATGATTAATCAGGAAAAATATTAATTCGAAAAAAACACATTCATATTTATGAATCATTAAAATATTAATTTGTCCTTATTTAATATTCTTACATAATGAAATAAAATTATTCCAGACAAATAATGTCGAAAGTATTGAAATCCCATATCAACATCTTTTGAAACAATCCTTACAATCACCCTTATAAGAACATTATCAATGGAATAACCAACTTGGATTAATCTAAAATATCGCATATATAGAGTATATCATTACCCAATTCATTGGAGGGATATAAAAAAATATCATCATATATAATTAATTGAAACATAACATCTATAAATCACATAGGGTCTTGTATGTTAATCATAAAACTGATACAACCATTCATATGAACCCATGATCTTATGTAGATATAGTTATACCATAATAATATATTGAAATTTAATTTTTTAATACATAATTATAATTAATAATTCACTAAACAAAATAAATTTATTTTACTTTTTAGATCAACGAACTGTTTAACAAAATTAATTATAATGAGTAATGAACATGATGGTAGAAAAGAATAGTAATGCAGTTTTTTAATGATTTCACTAGGAAATGCAGTGTGCATAATGATTCACTTACCTCTCCTAGATTGGTTTGTATACTTATTCTATTAATGGATATCCCATGGTGGTTTCCCATCTTTCTAGCTTTCAAATTTTGGGAGGCCTCTACCACAATAGTTGATGATTTATTATCTTTAATCAGAATGAGATAATGGGATATCAGTTCCTCCTTACATGGATTATTCATTATATATTTTTCCCAGTTTGATTATTCCTTATATATTTGATATATGTCCATAAATATCATTCTGAACACCACATTGAAGTTTTCACCAATTAATTATTTTTCTTTCTATCATGATAGGTAAACTACTTTTCGTTGGATATAATGGTTACACTTTCTATTTCTAGAAATCTATGGATGTTTTTTGTTTTAGGAATTGGTAAAGGAATACTTTTTCAGAATATTGGGAATCTTCTATATAAGGAATATTATATGTTGGACCGAAGGAATGTAATGTTTTTTATAATGGAAATTTCACTAGGGGTATAAGGCATCTAAGGATTGTGGCCTCATGCATGATGTACTCTTTAGACAGAGATACTCACATTTATTATGTTTTATATGAATAATATGACACAATTCATGCCAAGAAACATATATTCATCATTTTATGATTTATATACACGTTTTATGTGTCATATCATAATCATGAAAAAAGGTAGATATTCTAATGCATCACGAGGGGTCATTTTCTTATTGTCTTATGGGAACACAGTCGCCAGATGAACATCGTGTGTGGACAAAGTCATTGGTTTAAATTATTATGGGTAAATGGTTACAATTTTAATGTATTGTTGAAATATTCCCCATGTAATATTGTTATTTAATGTGATGAATAATGATTAGCATCACATGGAGACACCGAGTTATAATTGGGAACTCTAGATTGGATGGTAGTAGGTTGAGTGTTCCCACAACCTGGAGGAGTTGGGAGATTAATAATTGGGGTAATTGCCTTCAAAAGGAATGATATAATGGTTTCTGATAGTGGCAAGATTTATCCTCATAGATTCATCCCATGAACCTTATCAGGAGATAGGGATCAAAACACTCATTATATGAGTGAACAATTTATAGTTGTGTAATAGGAATGGTCTATTTAGTTTTACATATTTTGGTAAGGTCTGATGTGTTTTTATATGATAAATGAAATGGGATGTTGTGGGGATTACTCATTGAGGGTGCGGGAAGATGGGTGGTAATCTTAAGAATATCATAGGAGACATATAATGTTTGTTACATTAGGAAAGGATTTATTTTCTTTTCTTTAAATAAGAACATAATTGTGAATTTTAATGTCATGTGATGAGGAAATGGATGATATGTACTTTAAATGTTTATGTATTGGTTGTTTTTGGGACTCACACATGAGTAATACCATTCCCATACGGGGTACTCAAAGACCCCAGAAGCCCTTAATAGTAAAATCAAGAGACTTCCATTGAGGATTCACTAATTTTTGGGGGTATCACATGGGGGTCCTTAGGTTAAGGAAAAAATTAAAATGAAAAATGAAAAATGAGATTTTATATGTCATTCTATGTGAAAAGGTACTAGAAATGATAGTTAGTGATATCGATCATGCTGTTGTGTTTCACGCAGATAAACTTCTCTCCCTTTTGTGTAGGACACCTAGGCATCCAACATGAACAAAACTATATTTGGTTGAAGGAGGAATTGGGCTAGGGTAACAACATGTGTTTCATGAAGAATTAGAGTTGTGAATATATTTATGATTTTTTAGAACTCAACTCCAAGAAAATGACAGATTAAGGATTCATATGTCATATTTGAGCAAAAAACCTAATGTTGCGTGAAACTTGGGATTAAAAAAATGAAATTCACCTTGCACGAACTATAGTATCCTTATAAATAAGATTAATGAATATATATATATATATATATCATATATCATATTTATTTAGGGCCTATTTGGGGAAAACATATGATTTTTATTCAATTAAAATCCAACAAGTTGTGTGAGATCAATGAAAATAGAGTTTTGTGAGTGAGAGATTTATGCTTCAACATCTAGAGGGTTATTCAAAAAAATGGGGAGTTTGATCTCTATTTATTGAAAAAATGGTCTTCTAGGAACTATTTTTGGTAACATGTGGCTTTTTTACATAAATATGGGTTTTTTTTACTCTCATTCCTTTGCTGCTAGTGGTTATCACATAGTTTTTCAATTGGATATTGCCTTTCTTGAGAAAATTACTTACATTACAAAATTAGGAGTTGCAAGATAATTAAAAAATTCAAGTTCACATATCCCCTTTACTATGAAATGGTTCCCTAAAGATGGATTTTCCCTTGGATTGGAAAAAATGAATTTTGATGGATGAGACATGTTTTTGGAACTAACAAATGAACCACCCCTAGAATTGGATATATTGCGGAAGAAGTTGGTAAACATTCAAGGATAATTATTGAACATTGAAAAACTTTTCTCAATTTATCAAACATATAAATAAATGATAATAAAACCTATTTTTCATACATGCATCGTTGGTTTCCAGGAATATAAATAGTTCCAGGGGACAGGTATGGCCACATGAAATCTACATGAAATATAAATTCCATCATGCGTCGAACTCAGAGCACCTTTTCAAACTCTTGATCCATTTCATCATGACGTTTTCACAAACCCCTACATACACAACTTCACATGAGTGAGAAATTATCACTCTTCCCTTTTATTTATTTATGAATTGGTTCCAACTTTAACTAAAGAAGTTTACTTATGGGAGACTGCCTCATGTTTCATGATCCAACATTTAAAATTTTAATTAATGTATGAAATAGATGAACAAGATTATACGATCACCTCTACCACTATTGAGGACTCTAGGAGGGAAAATGGATATAAAAACTTATATATATCAATACAAGATTGTTATTTTTTAGAATAGGGAACTGTTGGACCTATTGATTGAAGCATGGATGGGATATATGATGAGAAACTGGCTACAAAACTATAATATCAGACTGCATGATGATTTCGCTATCCCAGACATAGAGAGTAAATCATTGCGGATCAAATTTTCTAGTCATTAAAAGATACTTTATTAGGGATTGTGAGGCTAGTTTCATCTATACACAGATCAGTAGGAACGTGGTAGTAACTAGAAAATAGCTGGATGGTGAGAAGTTACCCACTAATTATGAAAGCACAATCCACGAAATTATATTGAAAAACTAGATGGGATGGTATTGGAACATGGAATTATATTCTGGGGGGTGATTTATAAATGAATGGGGGTAGTAATATTGGGTACTCAGCATGTATGAAAAATATGGAAAACATTTTCATCATATTAGATTAAATGAGGTTGTCTGAATATTCATATTTCATACCTATATTAAATGATAGAATATATCCAATATACTTATCTAATGGTCCCCAGATACAAAAAAATTTCACCTTCACCATGTAAAAGTGGGGATTGGTCTATATTAACTGCACCACATCATGGTCATTCCACTAATAGGATTTTAGTATGATAGGTTCCTATCAATTACCAACACTTTAGGGGTTAATGTCTTGACACCGATAACAGTGAAGATTCCATTGGATATGTTGATGCTGATTTTGGGTCATAGCCTTACCTTCCAGTAGGATATCAATTTAATGATGTGGATCGACATATTATTTAACATAGTAGTGGGAAATAAGTTGTTTCATCAAAAAAATGAGCCCATTTCTTGTACCAGATGAGTTCAAGGTCAAATTAGTTAATGATGGAAGAGGGAATGTATAAATATTGGGACAAAAATAATGTGGAATGGATCTAAATGATCTTGTATATGGAATTAATATAAACCTTTCTGATATTGTATATTTTTTTATCAGTTATGGTCACATGAGTCAATGAATAGAGATCCTAGTAATGGTAAAAATCATGGAATCCATTATCCATGTAAATCTGGACGTCTGAGTGCTAGACATCTTATAAAACTAATTTTGACTTTTCATGAGGGGTGAAATTATTAGGAACATATTTTGTCAATATCTATTTCTAAATAGATGGTAGGTTCTACGATTTATGGGGAAATAATTTTTGAAATCCGTAACACAAACCCCCATAATGTCAATATCTGGACTTCCCTACTAAAAATCATATGATTTAAAATGGTGATTATCAACAAATGTAGTGTGATGTAAAACCTCAGAAATGCTGATAATCCTAATTTCAACACTTCTAAACTCTGATTAGTGAAATGGTGGACAACCTGCAATGGAATCTAGAGTAGAGGGACTCCTCCATGACATCCAAGGAGGTGTTTTATTTTCATTTATTGATGGAAAACCATATTGTTAGATATACACCCCATCTCAATTATATTGGATGATCGAGTGCATCTAGGAGATTGTTAGAAATATTCACATAGGTATTTTCTTAGAAATAAACCCTATTCATCCTATAGCAGTAGTGGGGGATTTTATTATTTATTTCTATGGGGAGGGTATTATTCTTCCACCATCCAACCCCAATACCAACCACACCTAGAATATAGAAAATCACATGGTGGTGGTGTAATAAAGTATAGTTTTACATCAAAGAAAGATGAGTGTATACCCATTGGAAAATACACATCTGAAAAAACGTGGAAGGAATAAATCTCTCTAGAGTGTGCTCCAATCAATGATGTGATATTAATATAGAGCGGTAGAAGATGGGGTAGCTTAGGAGCCGACATACCTCAAAATTATTCCAGGTCCTCTGGAGATGACAAATATATATGGACTAATCTCCCTCCAAAATGAATTGAAGATAAACAGTTTAGATAAATAAGGTCTCAAGAGTCTCCAGTGAAGATATTTTTCTACCTTCTATAGGATTATGAAGAATCCATCTATCCCAATCACGTAGATTCATGGTATATGATTTTATTTTCTTAAACACTGGAGAAGTTATAATGGAGTCTCACTAGGGATAGAATTAATCTTTCAGATATTATAATGTCCAATATCATTGTATGGTTGTATTTCTAGTAAAATCTATCATACTAGGCATATATGGATGCCCTGAAGTGGTGGCGCGAGAAGGATGATCCAATCACTAATAAGGTTCATGCTATTATTAGTAAGGAACCTGAGGAGGAAACCTTGAATACATCACAATCCCTTATAATGTTGTTTAATTACACATATTTTCAAGTATCTATATTCATATTGTCCTAAAATAGAGAAATAAAGTCCTCAAGAGAGTGATTTTGTCACTCTTGAGGAAGATGACCTAACAAAACTCTATATTAGTGACATGAGATTTAAGTTCATTAGTTTCATGTTATAAATGAAATATTTCATCTATTTAAAATCTCTAACCCATTATTTTAAACCATGAAATAGTTATATAGACACACTCATGAGGCCTCCATTGGTGTAGGAGGACTTATTTTTGTGGGCACTTAAGAGCCTACCTAGAAGTCTTCTCCTAAATCTTCTATGGGAGAGGCATCTATAAAGGATATTATGGGGGAGGATCTTGAATATCATGACCTCAAATCCAACCTAAAATAACATTCCAACAAAATATCCTTATATTGATGTGGTTTTCCACTCAACAAGGTTGATCATCTAGATCCCCATAGATCCCTGAGGTTAACTAAAAATTCTTCCTAACCTCTTTTTTTCACCCCATATTGACTGATTATGATTTTTGTACTAATATGTTTTTTATGTTGTAAAGAACTCAATCCTAGAGATTTGGTGGAAACTATGGTATCTATATTTGTACCTAATGGAATATAGGGTTCTCTGATGGAGGACACCTCTTTCATATCCCTGTGCCTACAAATGATGGCTGGAGTAGTAGCCACTCATGACATGGTTTTCAAGGGTGTGATGGAGATAGAAGACATCCCTTCCATCATGTCGCATATATTTCCCCTCACATGGATTTATTTTTCATAGTTTTTTTTAAAATCAAGGTGATCAATATTCTATTGTTTCCAATAGTTTTCAAGGATATGTTCCTATAACCAAGGATGTGTAACATTCTCAAGGAATCATATTTTCCCTGGTGGTGGGGTTGGTCCCTTAGGACACTACTTCATTATAGTGGTACATCCTTATCTAGTGGGAGTATCCTACTACACTAGATTTCATTAATGAAGGGTTATAACTACCTTAATATTATGAGGAAATATCTTATGGCTGGGAGTTAACTAATTCTAATATTCCCCTCAACATATATCCTATCATATCTAATAGAATTAATGAGGAATATCATAATACTTAAATTATTATAGGTTTCCCAATGTGTGATCCCTTTACACATTAATACATGCACTATTATGTTTTATAAATCCACAGGGAGAACTGAGTTATATTTTATAGGTATGGAGTATCATGTAGAACATCATCACCCCCACCCCATGGGTAAACCTGGTGGGTCTTATGGGAACCCTTCACCACTATCTAATGAACATTGGGACCGTAGAGGTGGACTCAAGAACCCTCCATGAATTGGATGAATATTTAATTATCAGTAATTCATGTGTATAATGGTGAGAGATCAATACAAACTAATACCAAGAAACTTTTGAGGGAAGTACGGTGCTTCGGGATGCCATATATGATCTAGCTCGGTTGGTGGAGTAGTATTTATAGTTTGAGGATTTCATTGGTTTCAAGGAATAGATCATCATCCAACTAGGGATTCTGGGGGTTTTGGACAAGTATTATGAAGATGGAGTGGAATATTTGGTAGTAGAGTGTAGTGGTGAATAGGATAATGTGAAAATACAGGCTAAAAATTTCTTTCTTATATCTGGGGAGGATATGGTAGAGAAATATAGGTAGTAGGTGGTTTTCAAGTCCAACAAGTAGGGTTGGGTAGATATAGAGCATTCCCCCACCCAGGAAAATCTATGTGGACAATTTTTATGTCTATTTTTTTAAAAAAAATATTGGCTCCATCATATGGGTTTACCACAACATTTCATTACTATTTTTAAGTAATAAATTTTTCATTGTTTATCAAATTATTTTGTTTTCATTTATTCACATATTTATCATATACAATATGGTATCCAACTGTATATATGTAATTCCACATGAGTTATGATCTATATAAAAACATGTTTAATAAAAGGCCAATAATTTTCTTGATATCTCTAGACAAGAATGGAAAGGTTACGTATCATAATCATTCATTGTCCATTGGGAGTGTCATGATTACAGATCCATTAGATAGTGGGGAACTCTGAAAATCAAAATTTCTTTTCTTGTGTGTGTGAGTGATCAAACAATGTAATTCTAGGGGTTATGGATTCTATCCAAAAAAAGTACGTAATGAAGGATTTTAATTGAGATACGTAACACTCAAAACATAATGATAAGCAATATACTTATTAAGGATACCATTTTCTAAATGATGGTTACACCATTTCAGTAATAAAAATGTGGATATATAAATGAGATTCAACCATTGACAATGCTCAAAACATTAGAAAAATCAAATTTCCATAAAAATACCTTTTTGGTGTCTATATAAGATGAGATATGGGATAGTTTGGAAAGATACTATTACCATTATGTGGACTCATTTGGAAAAGGAATAGGGTGGGGATCCATGTCAAGGAAAGCGTGAATTATGAGGGTAAACTAGGGAAGTGTTCATGTGGGGTTCATCCCTATAGGGATTACACCATATTCACTCTGATCACATTGTGTTGACATATCAACCTATTAGAGATCCATACACAACCCCCTCTTAATTGGTGCATCATTATTCTTGTCAAGCGGTGTTAAAGGGACTCAGGTGGTGTGGTAGGTGACTGATATTGAAGAGGGGATGTCATCTCAATTGAGGCATAAAATATTTTCAATATTTACATAATTCAATGAGAATGAGTGTCATGTAGTTTAAAAACTTTTAGAAATTATATTGTAGGTTCAGTTTAACATCCTATGATGTGAATGATACATCACATTTTTTAACATCATGTGACCAATGAAAATGGGGAGAATGACTTGGCTCTCACATCTTCCCAAAGAAACTTGTCTAGTGAGCACAACCTGGTTTTTTATCAGGACATGTGATGATTCTTGTAGTATTTGTAACTATTCATTTAATACCTTTAATTTTCCCATGTCATAGGTTAGAATTTATGGGTGAAAGACTAAATTTTTCTCAGGTTTTTATTTTATGGATTTCAACATGATCAGAAATTTTTCATATTTACTTGGGAAATTTAGGTTCATTCTATATGAATAGATTATCATACATTTATTTTGATATGTGGGGATTATTATTCATAGTTTGAGGTAATGATGATTGAACAAGGGTTGTTATTTTATAGGCATGGATCTAGGACCAGGGAAAATAGATGGCACTTTAGAGAGGTTTATATGGCGTTTTATAGAAAAAAAATTCCCATGTGAAAAAAGGGACTAGGTAGCCTCATACCAGAAATACATCTTTGATACAAGATGAAAATAGTCTATGATCATGATGCTTGGACCACCACTATCTAATAATCACCCCACCTTGATTTATGAAAATGTACAAAAATTTGATATTGGTAAATGGGTACAAAAACATGGAATAAACAATGAGATTATTTGTTCTTAGGCATAATATAATAGATTTGAGAATCAATACATATCCCTCTTATCAGGGAATCGATCCATATGTATATCTAAATGGTGGTGTGGTAGGAGACTAGTACCTGAAGGGGTACTCCCCTTAAGTAATTATGTTATGAATACTGGGCTTTATTATATGATACACTAGAATAAATTCAAACCAAATATGGATTGAGATATATAGGGTAAATATGTGCACATCTTAAGTTTATGATGCACGAACCAAAAGGATACTATTACATGGTTATAGAATTTAGATCATAGCTGCTATTTGTCTATTGTCCATCCAAAAATTGACCTTATAATATTACTTTGCCAACATCTATCATTCTTTATTTGAGAAAAAAGGATTAGTGTGGGGACTCCCTAGACATATGGGAGTGAGAAAATGGTATGAAGAGAAGTTGGGTCAAGAGAGTCCCAACAACAATGAATTTCTAATCAACATGTATAGATTCACATAGGGGTAACAATGAGGGTTTTAATATTATACTAGATCAAACTTTATTAGAGAGAAAGTAAATCATGACTTCATATATCAAGATAAAAAATGGGGAGTGACTGGTTGGTTGGGAATAAATACTATCCATATTTGAAAAATAGGTCCTGTAACCACATCATTCATTAGGAAGAGAAAGTAAAAGATCAACCATTTTCCATGATTGAAACACAAGACTCATCATCTATCATGATATATCCTTCATGGTGTGTTCCCATTATGGGAATTGAATCTGTCGGGAAAGGAACCACTGCCATTATGGGGTGGGGGATATTGAGATTTGAAGGATGATGTGTATACAAATTGAGGAAGTCTTTAAGTGTGAAGATGAATATGGGGATTTTCAAGTGGAATTAAACATTCTATATCTTACTCCATTGTTCATTTAAGAATGCCAAAGTGTGTATCTAAAAGTGATATTAAAACGTTTTATTGAATATGGAGGACATATGGTGGGTAAATGACTAGTTTGGACCTAGGATATGGAATCCAGGAGTCTCTAGATAAAAAATTGGAATATAGAATAAAAAACCATGTGGTTCTATAAGGCAATAGTATTGGAGAAAAATTCTGAAAGTGGAGCACCCACTTGAGCGTGGTTCCAAAATATCATGAATTTTTATATCCTATGATGGGGATGAAACCCATGTAGTTTAACATCACACATTGAGGACATTGGACATGTAGTTTAACATAATATATTGAAGATGAGGTCTGATCCTTGTAAGGTTGTCTAACCAAGACCAATGATGGTGGAAAGGTTTATTCACCAGTAAGTAATAACATACCTTCTATGAATGCAGGCCTTGGGGGATTTGTGCTAGTTATGATGGAATATCCTTCAGTTGAATGAAATTATAGGTGCACCTGAATATAGGGATACTAGGTATTACTATGAATTCCTTAAAATGGGAATAAATGAACACTTAGTCCTAGAATGTAGTGTGGTAGGGTACTACTACTGAACAAGGGGGGATATACACTTATCCAAGGATAAATAACTGATCCTATAATTTAAATAATCATACAAAGAGACATTAGATATGTAATTTAATTTTATGTATCTTAGACGAAAAGAGGATACTACTATTTTATAGACATTGAACACAAACTGTGAGGGTTTATACTAGTCTATGGTCTTATATCTTGGAACGATGGTTTTCATACTATTTATGGTTATGATGTTTATAATGAGAGTGATCACGCTTGTTTAGGGTTATAGAACTACTACCATGGGGGTTTCTCTTAGTTTTAAGGTCTTATACCATTGACTAAGGGTATCCATACAGTTTAAGGTTATTATGATCAGCACAAGGTTATGTAACCTAGGGAATACTTTTTGACATAAAATATTAGTAAACTCTCATAAATTGAGGGATATGGAAGATATGAACCAGATAATAATTTTTTGAAACAAATTTCACACATTTTAAATAAATTATTATTAGACTATGATTTCTACTATTTTATGGTCATGAAGCATAGATTAAGTAGAAAATATTTCACTATAGTGTAATTATTTAAAAAAACATGAATATATGGTATAATAGGACCATTATCAAAGAAATTCACACATTTTAGGGTCATAACTCTTAGATCAATGGTTTTTTGGATAGACCATATAGGTTCAGACCCTGTACTGACACCTAAACCCAAAAGATCTATACTTGGTGTGAGAAACAATGATTGAGATGGAGTTATCTCCATCAAAAGGGCCCTCATGATGGAGGAAATGGATTCCATATTGGTAGGGTCCTATTTTTTTATATTATTTATCAACATGTAAAAATACATGGGGAATGGAATTAGGGTGTAAAGGATCAACCATAATAAAATAAGTAAAGAGGAGGTAATTTGTGACTTCATGGAAATAGATTGTGAATGGGGGGAAACCGACATGTGTGGAATGAGTATTTACCATGATTAAAACATTATTTCAATGACCATGTTAGTTAAATATAGTGTGTCAAAATGTGTGATCCACCATTGACCATGTTTGTAAGAATGAAATCATCATCTATCACAAGAGATCCTCAAACATGTGTACCTAGGATGGTATTTGATCAAGTTTTACCAAGAACCATTATCATTAGCAGGGCTGGTTTGGATTTGAAGGATGATGGGGATCCAAATCAGGGAGTTCATGAAGTCTGTAAGTTAACATAGTGATATTCTTGGGGGATACTTTATACACTATAGGATGTATTTCACCATTTTACCACACAATCTAAATGGTCACATCAGTGAGTTGGTGTTGAAGATGACCTCAATGGGAATATTCCTAATATAGATCATTATTTGGGATGGTCTTGAGAGTTGATGTTTTAGAATCCATAAGTATCACATTAAGAATGTGAATCAAAACATTTTTAGTTTTAGTGTGCGGTGTAGTAGGATACTAACACTGAATGTGGGGCACATTATCTAACGAGGGATCAATGCATCACATAGTTTTTTTGTTGTAAAATTTGGAATTAAACCATGCTATTTAAATTCATGAAGTAAGGATATTAGGAACACAGTTTAATATAATATGGTAAGTATAAGGCTTCATTTTAATGACTCATTTCCTTTTCCATGGTGCTATACAATATATATTCATGTTGTAGATATGTTTTCCTATAGTTTAAAATTGTGAAACTAATATTTTTCCATGTATTTTAACATCATGTGATGATGATTTTTTTGTAGTTTAATGTCACAAAACTAATATGTTGTTAAACTGTTTAATGTTATTTTACAAGAACATGATCATTAGAGAGTTATTTGAATTATCTTGTGAGAAACCTAATGATGGTGGTATGTTTTATATTATCTCCATTTGTAGTGATCAAGGCATACAAACCATTTTAGTAGAACATATGAATAATGTATGGTCTTTCCAATTTGGATTCAATACTTAATAGCATCTTAAAAAGTATCATTGACATAATTAGATATCGTACCATACTTTCTTGCAGGAAGGAGTGGAGGAAAATCCTTTTATTGAATGCCCGAGTTGTAACACCCCCAAATGATAAAGGGATAAATGAATAAATGACATGACTCATTTCAACAAAGCGCACCTTCCTTTTCAGGAGCCTTCCTGATTAGAACTTCACTGTTAAGTGTGCTTGGCCTGGAGTAGTGACCAAGATGGGTAACATTCTGGGAAGTTCCTAGGGTGTGTGTGAATAAGAAAAAAGATCATTGGAAAGGACATGTGTTGGCATGTGGGAACAATCATTAGTCAGATGAACCATTCAGGCATGTGGGTGGGCCTCAGGGTGGGACCACATGTTTTCGGGGAAACTGGTGGTACCTGGTAGGTCAGGACCCGACATCCATGTTATAGGAAAGGTGTCTGTGCTGTCACTGGGACCCATTTTTCACATTTGGTATCAAAGGTGGTACCCAATCTTAAGTGTGGGGAACTGCCTGGGATGAGATATAGGGCCCACAATGAGGGAATTGTGCTCTAAAGGGTGGGGGTGGGGGTGAATGTAACACCCAATAATGATAAAGGGTTAAATTACTTAATGATACGACCCATGTCACCAAGGTGCATATTCTTTTTTGGGATCTTGCCTAATTAGAACTCCACAGTTAAGCAGGCCTGGCTTGGAGTAATGATCAAGATGGTTGACCTTCTGGGAAGTTTCCCAGGGTTTCTGTAAGTGAGGAAAAATCACATTGTAAAGGATATGTATTTTCGTTTGGGGACATTCATTAGTTAGATGACCCATTCAGGCACGTGGGTGGGCCCCATGTTGAGGACCACATGTCTACGGGGAAACTGGTGGTACCTGGCGAGCCCGAACCCGACGACCATGTTATAGGCATGATCCTACCTGATTGGAACTCCATAGTTAATATTTCTTGTCCTAGATTACTGATGTAAAGACCCGTAAATTTTAAGGGAAATTTTTTTCTTAATTTTCTTTGGGAATTTACAAGTACGCAGTTTCTAACGGAACCTGATTCTGAGGCCCGGTGTGCCCGAAATCAATTTCCAAAGTTTATCTTGGGTACATTCAGTGAACGAACGAGCGGGTTTTTCTAACTTTTTAACCGGTACTCAGAATTGAAATCCGAGGGCACCGATGGAATCCCAGCATCGATAATTACTTAAGAGCACCTTTTCTGGAGTTCCGTTTTCTCGGGTGAGGTTATTAAAAAAATGGGTTAACTAAGGAATGAAATAAAAATTGGTGCAACAATTTTTATTTTCTATTCTATGTAGTTTAAACCTATGCATGGTGGTTGGAGTGGGACCCACTAAATCCTAACTCCCCTAGGTAGGATATTAGTGAAGTGGGTCCCACACGAGCCCCACCCCTTCAAATACCTTAAACCTCCCACGAGCACTTAATTTTGTAACTCACCCACACCCCAATTTATTGGAAAGTCAACCCTCAAAATTAATAAGAATATTAAATGATCTTCAATTAAGTAAATTAATTGAATAATATCTTTTTGAATTTCAAATTAATGGCTTGCATGTGATAATAAAATAAGATAAAGCCTTATTTTATTGGGGGGTTGTTTTGTTGTGCGGAAGGAAGGAGAGGACTCTTACGCTCTGAAGAACATATCCTTCCTCGTCGAAGAACGTGAAGAACACCGAAGCTTCGATGAAGAATGCCCTCTCATCTTTGCATCTTCTTCCCGCGTTGAAGGAAGAGAGACGCCGCATCCTTCATCGGGAAAACACCGACGACGTACGGAGCCTCTTTCTGCGACGCCATCTTCCGCAACGTCGTTTCACCGTGGAGATCCTCATTCGATGACTTCTTCCAGGTAGGGGGTTTTTGTATTAAGTGTATATGTGAATTATCCCTTCATGCATCTGTATTTTTAATTTCAGGGTGTTTGAATAATTTACCTTGAATAAATTATACCGTCGTCTAAAGCATGTCTTTTAAAGATTTCCATTTGAAATACACCTAACGCGGAGGGTGCGGGCCGAACAAACATGGCCCAAAAACCCTCCGCAGTTTTTTTATTGGTGTACGGATCGACGAGCGATGATGAAGTGGGCCGCAAAGGCGTTTTGAACCCTTTGCAGTAATATACGGGTTCCGGGAGAGTTGTGGGCGCAGACGGCGGGGAAAACGGACCACCGGAACGCGTCCGATGGTCCGCGAAAGGCGTCGTCGGCATGCCGCCGGTAGGAGCCGCCAAGGCTGAAGCCACCACAGCGGTGGGAAGACTGAATCCCACAACCGCGCGGGATCTGGGGAAGATGCGTCGACCAACGCCACGTTTGCTGGCAAAAAGGGGGGGGGGACCGCGTTTCCCCCCCCAGCTCGGCCCGCTGGCCGAGCCAGCGTGACCCTCCGGCCGGGCCGGGCCCGACCCGGTCCGGACTGGCCCAGGTGGGGGTTGGGCCGGGACGGACCGGGCCCAAACCCCCATTTCGAACTATTTTCAGTCTTTTGCCCATATCTTGAGCTTCAGACCTCCGATCTATGTACCGTCAGTTGAGTTGGGATCCTTGGATTGAGACGGTCATTTCGGTATATTACACTCAAGGTTTCTGAGAACTTTGGGTATGACCGGGTTGGTTCAAACACGAAACCAACCGGGCCCTCGGAGCGGAAACGCTTATAAATTGAGCTCCGGACGTCCGATTGACGTGTCGTCGACTTTGTTGGATTCCTCTTAGTGAGACAGACCTTTTGGATTACTTCGCTTGAGTTTTAGACACAATTGGAGTACAGTCGGGTTGGTTTTGACTTAAAAACCAACCGGGCCCCTGGGGCGAAAATGCCGATAACTCTCAGACCGGACGTCTGATTGACGCGCCGTCTGTCGTGTTGAGTTCCTATCGAAGAGACGGAACTTTGGGATACATAAACTCCGGACTACGTGTCAGTTGATGTATCGACCCCTTGGATCGTGGAGCGGACCCTCCCAGAAACGAGCATGCTGTGTGCAGGAACCCTAGAGCTGGCTGCGACGACGATGACAACCGTAGTGGAATCCTCCATGGGTTCGATGGTGAAGACTTTCGTACTGAAATCCTCCATGGGTTCGAAAACGATGAAAACCGTAGTGGAATCCTCCGTGGGTTCGACAGTGAAGACTTTCGTACTGGAATCCTCCGTGGGTTCGACGATGATGAAAACCGTAGTGGAATCCTCCATGGGTTCGACGGTGAAGACTTTCGTACTGGAATCCTCCGTGGGTTCGAAGACGATGACAACCGTAATGGAATCCTCTGTGGGTTCGACGGTGAAGACTTTCGTATTGGAATCCTCCATGGGTTCGACAATGATGACAACCGTACTGGAATCCTCCATGGGTTCGACGGTGAAGACTATCGTACCGGAATCCTCTGTGGGTTCGATGACGACGACAACCATACTGGAATCCTCCGTGGGTTCGGCAGTGACGACTACAGTACTTGTATCCTATGTGGGCTAGACATCTTAGCTAGTCTAGTATCCTACATGGGTCCCAGCTAGATGAATTAGTAACTACATCTTATTATCTTCTTTTTCTTTACAAATGATGTATACCTGTGTGAGCTGAGTCTTGACTTTTAATCAATATCTTTGATATGATTGACTTACTTTCCTATGTGGATTGGGATGTGATTTCCTTTGTGGATTTGGGTGATACTATCATGTGTGGATGAGATCGAACTTGGTCTCGGATGTTGGAGCCGAACTGGAATTGGTGACTTAGGTATATGTATGGGCATATACCTAAGTAGAGTTGGTTGTTACTTCGTGATTGTATCTTTCCTTTGTGGATTATCCTTTGTGGATTTTGGGAGACCTTCGGGGGTCTCGGGGTCCCTACTTAGTAGCGTATACTCACCCCTGCACGGGCTTTGCCCGCACTTCGTTGTGTTGGATGCAGACGACGGACACCGCTGATCAAGGTTGTGGATTGTGGAGCTGGATGGTTCCCGGAGGAGGAACTCACGATGAGTCGGTGCTCAGAGGCGGATATCACATCGAGTAGGTTCCCATAGGTGGATTTTACGACAAGTCGGTACCTGGAGGTGGACCACTGGGCGGGACGTGCTTGGAGCGGACGGCTAGAGCCGAGGAGCAGAGGAGACGATCTGTACCCACCCTTCAGGTGGGATTTCTGAAGGACGGCTTGGACTTGCTGCTTACTTTTATACTACTACACTCTCTTTCAGTTGTACTTCACTTTCCGTTGTACTGCACTTTTCAATTTGGGTTTGTATTCTGGCCCACTTTCTTTTCCGCACTTACTTTTGTACTCAGTTTTACTTAGTGTTTACTCCTGATTACTTACTCAGTGGTGTTTGTTTTTTTATAAAGTAAATGCCTTCCTTTTTTATCGGGATTTACGCCTTTGGTGCTAGTCACCAGCCCCTGACCTATGGAAGGCGGGATTGGGGTTGTCATGGAACGGGTCCCGAGGAAGGGTCATGACAAATTGGTATCAGAGGAGTTCAGTTCTACTGCAGAACTCATGACTCTGATCTTTCTTCTATGTGAAGCAATAGTGTTAAGGGTATTGAGTATGGTTATCAGTCCAAGGAGTCCATTGTTGGTGTGGCGGCCGATGTATCCATACACCAGGACCCTGACTTCTGATTTCCGACTCAGTGCACGAAAACACTGATTGCATGTCTGTTTCAAAATTTTTCTTTGTGATTACTTTGTGTCAGCTCACCAGGTATACTGTTTTGACCGTGGCACACCTGTTTCTTTTCAGGATGGACCCACGACGGTAGCCAGCTAGGGTTCAGAGCTTTGTGTGAGACAACAACCCACCGAGCGATGAGGCCCCGGTGCAGGGCCCGTTTACAGCAGAGGCACCGACAATACCTCTACCTGCCGAGCCACCGATGCCACCAGCCTCATCCGCTGAGAGTGCACGTCACCTTAGTGCACTACACGAGTTTCAGCCTCAGAGACCGCCGAGGTTCCGTGGGGAGACAGACCCTCAGGCAGCCGAGGATTGGCTGGAGGCAGTTGTGTGAGTTTTCAGGTTAGTGGGGACACCAGCTAACCTCATGGTGATCATTGTAGAGAGACTCCTACACGCGGCAGCAGGCGGATGGTGGAGCTTGATGCTCCAGGTGCACGACGAGGCATCCCTCCTATGGACGTACTTTGAGAGCCTCTTCCACTCGGAGTTCATCCCAGACACCCTCTATGCGGTGTGCATTCAAGAGCTACTACAGCTACGACAGTGCAGCATGACGGTCACCCAGTACTCGGAGAGATTTACCGACCTCTCGCGCTATTCGACAGACATGGTATGAGACCCATTCTTCCGGGCTCGGACCTTCGAGTAGGGACTGAGGCAAAAGATCAGGGCTTCGATGATCTCCCTCAACATTCCGACGTAGGCATGGGTGTTGGAGAGAGCCCTTCTAGTGGATACTTCTCTCGCCGAGCAGTCACTAGTGGCGGGACCCTCCGCAGGACGACCTGTAGTGAAGTCTTCTGCAGCTGGCAGCAGACAGGTGACATAGAGGTCCAAGTGGGTCAAACCATCAGATGAGCAATGTCACGACCCGACCTCGGGGCCCATGCCGTGACTACCCCAAGCCCGCCTTCCATAGGCCAGGGGCTGGCGACTAGCACCAAGGCGTAAATCCCGGTAAACAGGGAAGACATTGCCTTTATAAGTAACAACCACCACAGAGTCAGCAAGCGGAAAGTAACTACAAAGTGCAGAAAAGTAAAGGGGGCCGGAATACAAGCCCAACAGAAAGTACAACTGAAAAGGGAAAGAACAGCAACTGAAGAAAAGACGGCGGCCTCGTGTCGTCCACTGGCAATCCCACCTGAAGGGTGGGTACAGATAGCCTCCAGGCTCCTCGGGTCCCACGTCCGCTCCGAGCACGTCCCGCCCAATGGTCCACCTCCAGGTACCGTCCTGCTCCACGCCCCAACCGAGATCAGCGCTGTCCGTCGTCTGCATCCAACACAACAAGGTGCGGGCATAGCCCGTGCAGGGGTGAGTATAAGCTACTCAGTAAGGACCCCGAGACCCCCGAAGGTCTCCCGAAATCCACAAAGGATATAGCACAAAAGAAAGATGCAATCACGAAGTAACATATGACTCGACTTAGGTATATGCCCATACATATACCTAAGTCCCCAATTCTAGCTCTGCTCACGAGCTCAAGAACAACTCAATCCACGCAGGAAAGCAAGACTCAAATCCACAAGGAGAGTAAACAGTAAATCCACAAAGGATAGTTCAACACAAACCACAAAGGAGAGTAACATAAGATTCAGCTCAACTAGGTATACTTTTTCAGATAACGTCAAAGATGATCATTGATCCATCTAAGTCGTCGGACCCACGAAGGATCGATAGGTACTAACCCCCGCAAAAGACCCACACAGGATCGGGCTCACACAGAACCTGTAGGCAGTGGCTCACACAGAACCGGTAGTAAGGACCCACATAGGATCGAGCTCACACAGAACCTGTAGCACTGATCCACGTAGGATCGCTGAGTGCAGTAGTCGACGCAGTCCACTGAGGATCTCTGCACAGTCGTCGCCGCAGTCCACGAAGGATCTCTGCTCTGCCGTCGTCGCAGTCCACTGAGGATCTCTGCTCTGCCGTCGTCGCAGTCCACAGAGGATCTCTGCTCTGTCGTCGAAGTCACAGCCAGCGCTAGGGTTCCCGCACACAGCGAGCTCATTTAGGAGGGTCCACTCCACGAGCCGAGAGGCTGATACATCAACTGACACGTAGTCCGAAGTTGATGTATCCAAAAGTTCCGTATCGACAACAGGATCTCAACGCAACAGACGGCGCGTCAATCGGACGCCCGGTCTGAGAGTTATTGGCATTTTCGTCCCAGGGGCCCGGTTGGTTTTTAGGGCAAAACCAACCCGACCGTACTCCGCCTGTATCCGATCCTCGGGCGTAGTATTCCAAAAGTCCCGTCTCACTTAGAGGAAACTACCACAGCTGACGGTACGTCGATCGGACGTCCGTAGCTGAAGTTATGAGCGTTTCCGCTCCGAGGGCCCGGTTGGTTTCGTGTACGAACCAACCCGGTAGAACCCAAAGTCTTCCGAAACCTTGAGTATAATATACCGAAACGACCGTATCGATCCAAGGATCGCGTAGCCGCTGACGGTTCGTCAATCGGAGGTCCTAGGCCCAAGATATGGGCAAAAGACCGAAGAAGGCCCGAAAACGGGGGTTCTGGGCCCGGGGCGACCCGGCCCGAACCACCCCTGGGTCGGCCGAACCGGGTCGGCCCGACCCGGCTAGGCCAGGTCCGGTCCGGCCTGGGCGCGGCCCGGCCGACAGGACCGGCCGGCTCGGCTTCGGCCGAGCGGCCGAAGGGGGCGCCGCGGGTTTGACCCGCGGCTTAGGTGGAACGCGGCCCCGCGGGGGGCCGCCTGTCACGCGGACGCGGCCGGGCCGCCGCGTCCCTCCCCGGTTCTGCGCGGCCGCGGAACCGGCCGCCGCCGCCGCGGCTTCAGCCGCGGCGGATCTCCTCCACGGCGGCGCGCCGGGCGTCGCCGCCTCCGGCCGCCGGCGCCGCCGCGCCGGCGACCCGCGCCGCCGCCGCCTTCCGCGGGCCGCCGGAGTTGCTCCGGTGGCCCGTTTTGCCTCCTGTCTGCGCAGTTGCTCCTCCCGGGGGCCGATCTTCACTGCGGGATCAACGGATCGCCCTTTCCGCACGGTTCGTCGTCGTCTGCCAAATCCGCACAACAAAAGATCGGCGGAGGGTTGCCGGGTCTTGTTCGTTAGATCCGCACCCTCCGCGTTAGTCATAAACCACGGGAGGAAAAGAAATAACCGATCAATCAATTTTAAATAAATTAAAATTGTTCCGAGATCGGGTTCTTTATCTCAAAAGAATAAACACGGGAAATAAATCATCAAGAAAAATAAACCCCTACCTCGATGTCGCCGTCGGACGTGAGGTCGTCGCGGAAACGCTCGTCGCGGAAGGAGGGGATCGTCGCATCGTCGCGGAAGAGACGTTCGTCGCACCGCGGGAAAAAGCGTCGAGCCGACGATCTCCGGATTTAGAACAAACAGATTTAATTAATTAAATCCGTTGTTATTGAAATTAAAAAGGGAGAAATAAACGATCCGATTCTCACCTTAGTTGCCGAACGAGGATCGGCCGCGGAAGAAGAGGCGTCGCCGAAGAACGTCGCGGGTAGAGCTCGTCGACGTCGCAGATCACGGTGTGCGTCGTCGAATTCCGGTCGCCGGCGTTCTTCGCGTTCTTCGCGTTCTTCGCGTTCTTCGCGGAGAGGGTGGAGGCTCAGAGGAATTGCACAACAAAAGCAATCCTCCAAAATAGACAAGTTTGTCTATTTTATTATTTTGCTAACAAACGCAAAACGCGTAAGTAACGACCCATTAAATTCGTTGAATTAATTCAACGAATGAAACAGCCCATTTAATTCACGAAATAAACCGCCCAATTAAATGGTCTGTTAAGAAATTAAAGAAAACGCGTCGGTTGACTTTTCAGTTACCTTGACGGGTTTTCGCGGGTGCGTTACTTAGCGAAAGAAACGGTGGGGCTCGTGCGGGCCCCACCTCACAAATATCCTAACAAGGGGTAGGATATTTCCGGATAGCACCCTATCCTCTTTAACTCAGTTCAAGTGGCTTCCAAGCAGCTTAAGTGAAATAAAATAAAGTTGTCGCACAAATTTTATTTTATTTCTGACTTAAAGCCCCAAAATTTAAAAACCACGTCTGAGCAAACGCAACTCCGGAAGAGGCGTTTCTAAGCAAATATCGGCGCTGCGATTTCATCGGTGCCCTCAGAATTCGATTCCGGGCACTGGTTCAAAAGATAGAAAACCCGCTCGTCCGTTCACTGAATGTACCCGAGCAAAACTTCGGAAATTAATTCCGGGCACACCGGGCCTCGGAATCAGGTGCCGTCTGAAGCTGCGCTCTTGTAAAATTCCAAAGAAAATTAAGAAAAAAAATTTCCTTGAAATTTGCGGGTCTTTACATTACTCCCACCTCAGGGCTTTACGTCCCCGTAAAGATACATCAAAAACTAGGGGAACAAATGGGGGTACTGAGCATGCATCTGAGCCTCCCGCTCCCAAGTGCTCTCCTGGAGGTTCCCGTGCTGCCATCTGACGCGCACAAGAGGAATAGACCGCCCACGTAGGACCCGCTCCTGTCGATCCTCGATCTCCACTGGGACCTCCGCAAAAGTCACCCCATCGTCCACGTCCAGCTCCCCAAAGTCGATGATGTGCGTCGGGTCGTGCACGTATCTCCTCAGCTGAGACACGTGGAAGACGTCGTGCACCCTGTGCAACTGAGGTGGTAGAGCCAGGCGATAAGCCACCTCTCCTATCCTGCTGAGGACCTGGAAAGGCCCGATGAAGCGTGGAGACAACTTGCCGCCTCGGCCAAATCTCCGTAAACCACGTCGAGGTGAGACACGCAAAAAGACGTGGTCACCATCCTCGAACTCTAGTGGCCTCTGCCTCCTGTCAGCATATGACTTCTGCCGGCTCTGAGCTGTCCTCATCCTCTCCTGGATGATCTGGACCTTCTCTGTCGTGGCTCGGACCATCTCTGGTCCCACGAGTGCTGACTCCCCAGGGTCTGTCCAGCACAACGGTGATCTGCGGGGTCTGCCGTACAACGCCTCGTATGGTGCCATCCCGATGGTGGAGTGGTAGCTGTTGTTGTACGCGAACTCCACCAAGGGTAGGTGGTCCTCCCAGCTGCGACCAAAGTCGAGAACACATGCACGGAGCATGTCCTCGAGTGTCTGTATGGTCCTCTCCGTCTGACCATCCGTCTGAGGGTGCAAGGCTGTGCTCAGATGGAGCCGCGTCCCGAACGCCTCCTGCAACCCCTTCCAAAGCCAGGAAGTGAAACGAGCATCTCGATCGGAGACGATAGACGATGGCACACCGTGAAGCCGTACGATCTCCTGGACGTAAAGACGTCCCAATCTCTCCACTGAGCCCTGCTCTCTGATGGGTAAGAAGTGTGCCGACTTGGTGAGTCGGTCGACAATCACCCAAATGGAGTTGTGACCTCAAGAAGTGCATGGAAGTCCCGTCACGAAGTCCATAGATATGCCATCCCACTTCCACTCCGGGACCTCCAAGGGCTGTACCAAGCCTGCTGGTACCTGATGCTCTGCCTTCACCTGCTGGCAGGTGAGGCATCGTGAAACGAACTCTGCCACAACTTTCTTCATGCCCGGCCACCAGTGCTGTCGTCTGAGATCCAGGTACATCTTCACCACTCCGGGATGCACCGCCAAGGGAGAAGTGTGAAACTCTCTCAGCACCTCCTCTCGTAAAGCGACTGGTACGAAGGTACGTCCTCTGAAAAGGATGTCGTGCTCTGCTCCAAGGGAGAAACCATCAGGCGCCTGACCTGAGGATATCAGTGCACGCCGGGTCTCACAGTCAGCGTCCCCACGCTGAGCCTCTCTGACCCGCTGTAGAAGTGGAGGAGAGACTGTGAGAGACTGAAGAAAGGCTGCTCCGTCTCTATCCACTAAGGATATCTGTAAGGAGGATAGCTGCTCCGTCGCCTCCTCAAGTAGCTGAATGCCCGTCCTCCTGCTGAGGGCATCGGCTACCACGTTCCCCTTCCCAGGAGTATAGACTATCTCAAAGTCATAGTCCTGGAGGAACTCAAGCCATCTCCGCTGTCTCAGGTTCAGGTCCTTCTGAGAGAAGATATACCTGAGACTCTGGTGGTCAGAAAAGACTGTGAAGCGCTCTCCCATCAGATAGTGCCGCCAAGTCTTCAGAGCGAAGACTACTGCTGCTAACTCCAGGTCATGAGTGGTGTAGTTCTGCTCATGCGGCCTCAACTGACGTGATCCGTAGGCGATCACGGCCCGCTCCTGCATCAGGACGCACCCGAGTCTAGTCCCTGATGCATCGCAGTAAACTACGTACCTGACTCCCTCCTCAGGCAACCTCAAGATAGGTGCGCTGGTCAACCTCTGCCTCAGCTCCTGGAAGCTCTGCTGACATCTGTCTGACCACACGAAGGGTTTCCCCTTCTTCGTCAACGCTGAGAGTGGTGCCGCAACTCTGGAGAAGTCTGGCACGAATCTCCGATAGTATCCGGCTAGGCCCAAGAAGCTCCGCACCTCCGTCACGCTCCTGGGTGGCTCCCAAGCTAGCACTGCCTCGATCTTCACGGGATCCACTACAACTCTCGCCTCAGAGATGACGTGCCCCAAGAAGTGGACCTCACGTAACCAGAACTGGCACTTTGAGAGCTTTCCATAAAGCTGGTGCTCTCGGAGCGTGTCTAGCACAACTCGCAGGTGGTAGGCATGCTCCTCCTCAGTCGTCGAGTATACCAAAATGTCGTCAATGAAGACCACGACAAATCGGTCGAGGTATGGCTGGAAGATCCTGTTCATGAGGCTCATGAACACTGCTGGAGCATTGGTTATGCCGAACGGCATAACCAAGAACTCATAATGGCCATACCGACACCTGAAGGCCGTCTTCTGCACGTCCTCGTCTCGAACTCTGAGCTGATGATAGCCTGACCGGAGGTCTATCTTCGAGAACCACCGCGCTCCCTTGAGCTGATCGAAGAGGTCATCAATCCGTGGCAGCGGATACTTGTTCCTCACTGTCACCTGGTTCAGGCGACGATAGTCGACACACAGTCGCAAGCTCCCGTCCGCCTTCTTGGCGAACAAAATCGGGGAAGCCCAGGGTGAAACACTGGGTCAGATAAACCCCTTGCTTTGCAAGTCCTCCAACTGTACCCGCAGCTCCCGAAGCTCGGCGGGGGCCATCCGATATGCTGGAGTAGATATCGGGGCTGTCCCGGGGTACAAGTCGATGTAAAAGTCTACCTCTCTACGAGGAGGTAGCCCTGGAACGTCTTCGGGAAAGACGTCCACGTACTGGTTCACCACTGCAGGAAAAGCTGGACTCCGCATGTCCACTGCTCCTAGGATGAGGCTAGCCAACTGATGAGAGATGGGCTGCACTCTCCTCCGCGGAAGTCCATCCTGTGCTGCAAAGGTTCCCTTCTCGCTGGTGAAGGTAAACCTGCTCCCGTCGGTGCGAACACATCGCACCTTGCGCCTAAAACAGTCGATCTGGGCATGAACCGTGGATAGCCAATCCATGCCCAAGATGACGTCGTAAGGCCTCGACGCCGCTACAAGGAGATCCCAGCCGAAGCTCTCGCCTCCTAGAGTAAGCTCACACTGCCGGCACCAGTGCGTAATCGTCGAGTCTGCTCCCGTAGGAGTCTCTAGCCGTAAGGATCGAGCCAACGGCTCAGTCGGAATCTCCGAGCTCCGAACAAGGGCAGAGGCTATGAAAGAGTGACTCGCTCCTGTGTCTATAAGTACTTCAGAAAGGGTGGAATTGACACAGATCGTACTTCGAATCATCTCGGGCATGTCGGGGTCGTAGGCCTCCACTGCCTGGAGCTGGGCCTGCCCCTGCCCGCCAGCTCCCTGTGGTCGAGGTGGCCCTCCTGGTGGTGGTGGGGGTAGAGCTTGGAAGCGTCGCCCACCACCCGCTGCTCGGCCAGCTCCTCTGCCTCGTCCGCCTCCTCCCTGCGGACCGCCACGGTCGACCCTCTGCCTCTTCCTGGGTGGCCCCTCCACCGACTGCTGCTCCTCTGATCGGCGAGTCGGGCAGTAACGAGCCATGTGACCCTGCCCGCCGCAGGAGTAGCACAGTCTGCCTCTCGGAAGGCTGGCACTCCGCTGTGTGCCCCGCACTGCTGAGCCGGTGTCCTGAGGCCGTCTGCGTGGGGGTCTGGTCTGCCTGGACCCGAGAGTCATCCGTCGGCTACCTGCTGCCGAAGACTCAGCTACCTGCCGCCCTGCGCTAGGTCTCGCCGCTGAAGAAGGCTCTGCCAGGAAGCTCTCGATCAGGAGGGCTCGCTCCATCACTCCCGCCTGGGTCGGAATACTGAGGGAGATCAGCGACGCCCGAATCTCCTGCCGCAAGCCCTGCTCGAAGGTCCGGGCCCGGAAGAAGGGGTCCCGTACCATGTCGGTCGAGTAGCGAGATAGGTCAGTGAACCTCGCCGCATACTGAGCGACCGTCATGCTGCCCTGGCGCAGCTGGAGAAGCTCCTGGATGCGCACCGCTCGGAGGGTGGCCGGGACGAACTCAGAGCGGAAGAGGCTCTCGAAGTCCGTCCAGAGCAAGGATGCCTCATCGTGAACCTGGAGCATCAAGCTCCACCATCGTCCTGCCGCCGCTTGCAGGAGGCTCGCCGCGAGAATCACCATGAGATCCGCTGGTGTCCTCACTAGCCTAAAGATCCGCACCACCGCCTCTAGCCAGTCCTCGGCGGCCTGGGGGTCCGCCTCACCGCGAAACCTGGGTGGTCGCTGGCTCTGAAACTCATGCAGTGCCCTGAGGTGACGTGCATCATCAGCTTCTGGTACTAGCAGCATCGGTGGCTCGGCGGGTAAAGCTACCGTCGGTGCCACTGCTGGCAAAGGGCCCTGCACCGAGGCCTCGTCGCTCGGTGGGCTGCCGTCGCGCCCTACACTCGGAACCCTAGCTGGCTGTCGTTGCGGGGCCATCCTGAAAAGGAGAACAAGAGAACCACAGTCAGAACAGTATACCTGGTGAGCTGGCACAAGTAATCACAAGGAAAACTTGAGACTTTCATGAAGCAGATTAGTATACCCGGTGAGCTGACACAAGTAATCACAAAGAAGACTTGAAACACACATGCAATCAATGTTTTCATGCATTAAGTCGGAAATCAGGAGTCAGGGTCCTGGTGTACGGATACGTCGGCCGCCACACCAACACTGGGCTCCCTGAACTGATAACCACACTCAATACACTAAACACTATTTCTTCATATAGAAAGAAAGGACGATCAGAGTCTGCGGTAGAACCGACCACCTCTGATACCAATTTGTCACGACCCGACCTCGGGGCCCATTCCGTGACTACCCCAAGCCCGCCTTCCATAGGCCAGGGGCTGGCGACTAGCACCAAGGCGTAAATCCCGGTAAACAGGGAAGGCATTGCCTTTATAAGTAACAACCACCACAGAGTCAGCAAGCGGAAAGTAACTACAAAGTGCAGAAAAGTAAAGGGGGCCGGAATACAAGCCCAACAGAAAGTACAACTGAAAAGGGAAAGAACAGCAACTGAAGAAAAGACGGCGGCCTCATGTCGTCCACTGGCAATCCCACCTGAAGGGTGGGTACAGATAGCCTCCAGGCTCCTCGGGTCCCACGTCCGCTCCGAGCATGTCCCGCCCAGTGGTCCACCTCCAGGTACCGTCCTGCTCCACGCCCCAACCGAGATCAGCGCTGTCCGTCGTCTGCATCCAACACAACAAGGTGCGGGCATAGCCCGTGCAGGGGTGAGTATAAGCTACTCAGTAAGGACCCCGAGACCCCCGAAGGTCTCCCGAAATCCACAAAGGATATAGCACAAAAGAAAGACGCAATCACGAAGTAACATCTGACTCGACTTAGGTATATGCCCATACATATACCTAAGTCCCCAATTCTAGCTCTGCTCACGAGCTCAAGAACAACTCAATCCACGCAGGAAAGCAAGACTCAAATCCACAAGGAGAGTAAACAGTAAATCCACAAAGGATAGTTCAACACAAACCACAAAGGAGAGTAACATAAGATTCAGCTCAACCAGGTATACTTTTTCAGATGACGTCAAAGATGATCACTGATCCATCTAAGTCGTCGGACCCACGAAGGATCGATAGGTACTAACCCCCGCAAAAGACCCACACAGGATCGGGCTCACACAGAACCTGTAGGCAGTGGCTCACATAGAACCGGTAGTAAGGACCCACATAGGATCGGGCTCACACAGAACCTGTAGCACTGATCCACGTAGGATCGCTGAGTGCAGTTGTCGACGCAGTCCACTGAGGATCTCTGCACAGTCGTCGCCGCAGTCCACGAAGGATCTTTGCTCTGCCGTCGTCGCAGTCCACTGAGGATCTCTACTCTGCCGTCGTCGCAGTCCACGGAGGATCTCTGCTCTGTCGTCGAAGTCACAGCCAGCGCTAGGGTTCCCGCACACAGCGAGCTCGTTTAGGAGGGTCCGCTCCACGAGCCGAGAGGCTGATACATCAACTGACACGTAGTCCGAAGTTGATGTATCCAAAAGTTCCGTATCGACAACAGGATCTCAACGCAACAGACGGCGCGTCAATCGGACGCCCGGTATGAGAGTTATTGGCATTTTCGTCCCAGGGGCCCGGTGGGTTTTTAGGGCAAAACCAACCCGACCGTACACCGCCTGTATCCGATCCTCGGGCGGAGTATGCCAAAAGTCCCGTCTCACTTAGAGGAAACTACCACAGCTGACGGTACGTCGATCGGACGTCCGTAGATCAAGTTATGAGCGTTTCCGCTCCGAGGGCCCGGTTGGTTTCGTGTACGAACCAACCCGGCCGAACCCAAAGTCTTCCGAAACCTTGTGTATAATATACCGAAACGACCGTATCGATCCAAGGATCGCGTAGCCGCTGACGGTTCGTCAATCGGAGGTCCTAGGCCCAAGATATGGGCAAACGACCGAAGAAGGCCCGAAAACGGGGGTTCTGGGCCTGGGGCGACCCGGCCCGAACCACCCCTGGGTCGGCCGAACCGGGTCGACCCGAACCGGGTCCGGTCCGGCCTGGGCGCGGCCCGGCCGACCGAACCGGCCGGCTCGGCTTCGGCCGAGCGGCCGAAGGGGGCGCCGCGGGTTTGACCCGCGGCTTAGGTGGAACGCGGCCCCGCGGGGGGCCGCCTGTCATGCGGACGCGGCCGGGCCGCCGCGTCCCTCCCCGGTTCCGCGCGGCCGCGGAACCGGCCGCCGCCGCCGTGGCTTCAGCCGCGGCGGATCTCCTCCACGGCGGCGCGCCGGGCGCCGGCGACCCGCGCCGCCGCCGCCTTCCGCGGGCCGCCGGAGTTGCTCCTGTGGCCCGTTTTGCCTCCCGTCTGCGCAGTTGCTCCTCCCGGGGGCCGATCTTCACTGCGGGATCAACGGATCGCCCTTGCCGCACGGTTCATCGTCGTCCGCCAAATCCGCACAACAAAAGATCGGCGGAGGGTTGCCGGGTCTTGTTCGTTGGATCCGCACCCTCCGCGTTAGTCATAAACCACGGGAGGAAAAGAAATAACCGATCAATCAATTTTAAATAAATTAAAATTGTTCTGAGATCGGGTTCTTTATCTCAAAAGAATAAACACGGGAAATAAATCATCAAGAAAAATAAACCCCTACCTCGATGTCGCCGTCGGACGTGAGGTCGTCGCGAAAACGCTCGTCGCGGAAGGAGGGGATCGTCGCGTCGTCGCGGAAGAGACGTTCGTCGCACCACGGGAAAAAGCGTCGCGCCGACGATCTCCGGATTTAGAACAAACGGATTTAATTAATTAAATCCGTTGTTATTGAAATTAAAAAGGGAGAAATAAATGATCTGATTCTCACCTTAGTTGCCGAACGAGGATCGGCCGCGGAAGAAGAGGCGTCGCCGAAGAACGTCGCGGGTAGAGCTCGTCGACGTCGCAGATCACGGTGTGCGTCGTCGAATTCCAGTCGCCGGCGTTCTTCGCATTCTTCGCGTTCTTCGCGGAGAGGGTGGAGGCTCAGAGGAATTGCACAACAAAAGCAATCCTCCAAAATAGACAAGTTTGTCTATTTTATTATTTTGCTAACAAACGCAAAACGCATAAGTAACGACCCATTAAATTCGTTGAATTAATTCAACGAATGAAACAGCCCATTTAATTCACGAAATAAACCGCCCAATTAAATGGTCTGTTAAGAAATTAAAGAAAACGCGTCGGTTGACTTTTCAGTTACCTTGACGGGTTTTCGCGGGTGCGTTACTTAGCGAAAGAAACGGCGGGGCTCGTGCGGGCCCCACCTCACAAATATCCTAACAAGGGGTAGGATATTTCCGGATAGCACCCTATCCTCTTTAACTCAGTTCAAGTGGCTTCCAAGCAGCTTAAGTGAAATAAAATAAAGTTGTCGCACAAATTTTATTTTATTTCTGACTTAAAGCCCCAAAATTTAAAAACCACGTCTGAGCAAACGCAACTCCGGAAGAGGCGTTTCTAAGAAAATACCGGCGCTGCGATTTCATCGGTGCCCTCAGAATTCGATTCCGGGCACCGGTTCAAAAGATAGAAAAACCCGCTCGTCCGTTCACTGAACGTACCCGAGCCAAACTTCGGAAATTAATTCCGGGCACACCGGGCCTCAGAATCAGGTGCCGTCTGAAGCTGCGCTCTTGTAAAATTCCAAAGAAAATTAAGAAAAAAAAATTCCTTGAAATTTGCGGGTCTTTACAAGCAATATTAGGATGCAAATTCGGTTGTGCGGGGCGCACGAAGGAGATCCAGCTACACGAGGAGCAGGCAGTGCTACGCATGCAGCGGGCAGGGACACATGGCTCGAGACTGCTCGACTCGACCTGCTAATGAGAAGTAGGCAGTAGAGGGACCTCCCAGACAGAGGTTCGATCATGGTGGTCCGCAGGGAGTAGGCGGACGAGGCAGAGGAGTTGGATGAGAAGCGGGTGGTGGGAGACACTTTGAGGCCCTACCACCACCACCACCACCACCACCACTTGGGAGACCACCCCGACTGCAGGGAACAGGTGGACAGGGGAGAGCTCAGCTTCAAGAAGCTGAGGCTTACGACCATGGAGCTCCGGGAGTAGATGGACAGGAGCGGGACTAGATCTAGACATGGGGACTTTTGTTCATGTTTCTTCTAGCTTATTGATGTTTTGTGTCTTTGTACCTTGAGATGTGGTAATAAAAGACACTTCTCCTTGTGATGTTTGGTTCCCTGTCCTTTTTATATAGTTGATACTAAGAGGTTTCGGTTTAAAACTGTTGACTTGACCCTCAATTTTAAGATACCTACTGAAGGAGACCCAGTGACCACACACTAATTCCGACAGTGTGACTCAACCCTTGGAGGCGAGAGTAACTGTTGGATCTCTTGGTAGTAGCGTCGAGGCCTTATGACGTCATCCTTGATATGGATTAGTATCATCCATGTTGGGATTGACTGTATTAGGAAAAGAACGTGGTTCATCCAGGGGATGAGACGAGATTTATATTATCGACAAAGAAGAAATCTTAGCAGCTCTTGTAGGACCAGAGAAGGTTCAGGTCATCCAGGAGTGGATGAGGACAGCTCAGTGTCGACAGAAGTCATATGCCGACAGGAGGCGGAGACCACTAGAGTTCGAGGATGGTGACCACGTTTTCTTACTGGTCTCACCTCGACGTGGATTATGGAGTTTTGGCCGGGACGTCAAGTTATCTCCGGGCTTCATCGGACCCTTCTAGGCCCTCAACAGGGTAGGCTAGGTGGTTTATAGCTTGACCCATCCACCTTAGTTGCACCAGGTTCACGAAGACTTCCACGTATCTCAGCTGAGGAGATACATGCATGACCCGACACATATCAACGACCATGGGGAGCTGGACTTTGACGATGAGGCGACTTTTGCGGAGGTCCTGGTGGAGATCGAGGATCGATAGGAGCGAGTCCTATGTGGACGGTAGATTCCTTTAATTCACCTCAGGTGTCAGCACATGAACCTCCTGGAGAGCACTTGGGAGTGAGAGGCTCAGATGCGTGCTCAGTACCCTCTTTTGTTTCCCTAGTTGTGTTATAGCTTTATGGGGAAATAAATCCCTGAGGTGGGATTAATGTAAATACCCATAAATTTCAAGGGATTTTTTTTCTTAATTCTCTTTGGGAATTTACGAGTACGTAGTTTTTGAAAGAACCTGATTCCGAGGCCCGGTGTGCCCGAAATCAATTTTCGAAGTTTAGCTTGGATACGTTCAATGAACGAATGAGCGGGTTTTTCTAACTTTTGAACCGGTGCTCGGAATTGAATTCCGAGGGCATAGATGGAATCATAGTGCCGGTAATTTCTTAGGAACACCTTTTCTGGAGTTGTGTTTGCTCGGGTAAGGTTATTAAAAAAATGGGTTAACTAAGGAAAGAGATAAAAATTTGTGCAACAATTTTTATTTTCAATTCTAAGTAGTTTAAACCTATGCATGGTGGTTGGAGTGGGACACACTATATCCTAACTCCCCTAGGTAGGATATTAGTTAAGTGGGTCCCACATGAGCCCCACCCCATCAAATCACTTAAACCACCCATGAGAACTTAATTTTGTAACTCACCCACACTCCAATTTATTGGCAAGTCAACCCTCAAAATTAATAAGAATATTAAACGCTCTTCAATTAAGTAAATTAATTGAATAATATCTTTTTGAATTTCAAATTAATGGCTTGCATGTGATAATAAAATAAGATAAAGACTTATTTTATTGGGGGGTTGTTTCGTTGTGCAGAAGGAAGGAGAGGACTCTTACGCTCTGAAGAACATCTCCTTCCTCATCGAAGAACGTGAAGAACACCGAAGCTTCGACGAAGAACGTCGTCTCATCTTTGCATCTTCTTCCCGCGTTAAAGGAAGAGAGACGCCACATCCTTCATCGGGCGAACACCGACGACGTACGAAGCCTCTTTCCACGACGCCGTCTTCCGCGACGCCGTTTCACCGCGACGATCCTCGTTCAACGACTTCTTCCAGGTAGGGGGTTTTCGTATTAAGTGTATATGTGAATTATCCCCTTGTGCATCCGTATTTTTAATTTCAGGATGTTTGAATAATTTACCTTGAATAAATTATGCTGTCGTCTAAAGCATGTCTTTTAAAGATTGCAATTTGAAAAACACCTAACGCGGAGGGTGCGGGCCGAACAAACACGGCTCGACAACCCTTCGTTGTTTGTTTATTGGTGTGAGGATCGACGAGCAATGACAAAGTGGGCCGCAAATGCATTTTGAACCCTTCGCAGTAATCTACGGGTTCCGAGAGAGCCGCGGGAGCAGACAGCGGGAAAAACGGACCACCGAAGCGCGTCCGGTGGTCCGCGGAAGGCGCTGTCGGCGCGCCGACTGAAAGACCGGATCCCGCGGCCACGCAGGATCCGGGAAAGACGTGGAAACCAGCGCCGCATCCGCTAGAAAAGGGGGGGGGGACTGCGTCCTCCTCCCTAGCTCGGCCCGCTGGCCGAGCCCAGCCGGGGTGGGCCGGGACGCACCGGGTGGGGCCGCACCGGGCCGGGCCAGACCCGGACCAAAGTCGGGTCGACCCAGTCCGGACCGGCCCAGGTGGGGGTTGGGCCGGGACGGACAGGGCCCAAACCCCCATTTCGGACTGTTTTTAGTCTTTTGCCCATATCTTGAGCTTCAGAACTCCGATCGACGCACCATCAGTTGCGTTGGGATCCTTGGATCGAGACGGTCGTTTCTGTATATTACAATCAAGGTTTCTGAGAAATTTGTGTATGGCTAAGTTGGTTTGAACACGAAACCAACCGGGCCCTCGGAGTGGAAATGCTTATAACTTGAGCTCCGGACTTCCGATTGACGTGCCGTTGACTTTGTTGGATTACTCTTAGTGAGACAGACCTTTTGGATTAATCCTCTCAAGGTTTGGATGTAGTTAGAGTATGGTAGGGTTGGTTTTGACTTAAAACCCAACCGGGCCCCTAGGACGAAATAGCCGATAACTCTCAGAACGGGCGTCCGATTGACGCACCGTATGTTGTGTTGAGTTCCTATCGATGAGATGGAACTTTGGGATACATCAACTATGGACTAAGTGTCAGTTGACGTATCAACCTCTTGGCTCGTGGAGCGGACCCTCACAGAAACGAGCATGCTGTGTGCAGGAACCCTAGAGATGGCTGTGACGACGATGACAACCGTAGTGGAATCCTCCGTGGGTTCGACGGTGATGAATTTCAAACTGGAATCCTTCGTGGGTTTGACGACGATGACAACAGTAGTGGAATCCTTTGTGGGTTCGACAGTGAAGTCTTTCGTACTGGAATCCTTCGTGGGTTCGACGATGAAGACAACCGTAGTATAATCCTCAGTGGGTTCGACGGTGAAGACTTTCGTACTGGAATCATCCGTGGGTTCGATGACGATGACAGCCGTAGTGGAATCCTTCGTGGGTTCGACGGTGAAGACTTTCATACTGGAATCCTCCGTGGGTTCGACGACGAAAAAAATGTACTGGAATCCTCTGTGGGTTCAACGGTGAAGACTATCGTACTGGAATACTCCGTGGGATCGACGACGACGACAACCGTACTGGAATCCTCTGTGGGTTCGGCGGTGATGACTACAGTTCTTGTATCCTATGTTGGCCTGATAGCTTAGCTGGTCTAGTATCCTACATGGGTCCCAACTAGATGAATCGGTAACTACATCTGATCATCTCCTTTTGCTTTACATATGATGTATACCTGTGTGAGTTGAGTCCTGAATTTCAATCAATATCTTCGATATGATTGACATGCTTTTCTATGTGGATTGGGATGTGCTTTCCTTTGAGGATTTGGGTTGTACTATCCTGTGTGGATGAGATCGAACTTGGGCTCGGATGTTGGAGCCAAACTGGAACTGGTGACTTAGGTATATGTATGGGCATATACCTAAGTAGAGTTGGTTGTTACTTTGTGATTGTATCTTTCCTTTGTCGATTATCCTTTTTGGATTTTGGGAGACCTTTGGGGGTCTTGGGGTCCCTACTGAGTAGCGTATACTCACCCCTGCATGGGCTTTGCCCACACTTCGTTGTGTTGGATGCAGACGATGGACACCGCAGATCGAGGTTGTGTATTGTGGAGCTGGACGGTTCCCGGAGGAGGAACTCATGACGAGTCGGTGCCCGGAGGTGGATATCACATCGAGTCGGTGCCCATAGGTGGATTTTATGAAAATTCGGTACCTGGAGGTGGACCACTAGGCAGGACGTGCTCGGAGCGGATGGCTGGAGCCGAGGAGCAGAGGAGACGATCTGTACCCACCCTTCAGGTGGGATTTCCGGAGGACGGCTTGGACTTGCTGCTTACTTTTCTGCTGCTGCACTCTCTTTCAGTTGTACTTTACTTTCTGTTGTACTGTACTTTTCAGTTTGGGTTTGTATTCTGGCCCACTTGCTTTTCCGCACTTACTTTTGTACCCAGTTTTACTTAGTGTTTACTTATGCTTGCTTACTTAGTGGTGTTTGTTTTCTTTATAAAGGCAATGCCTTCCCTTTTTATCAGGATTTACGCCTTTGGTGCTAGTTTCCTGCCCCTGGCCTATGGAAGGCGGGCTTGGGGTAGTCACAGCATGGGTCCCGAGGACGGGTTGTGACAACTGATCAATATGGGTGACTATCTAAGAAGTTTCCTATAGTATGTGTGTGTGAGGAAAAATCACACTAGAAAGGAAATGTGTTAACCTGTGGGGAAAATCATTAGACAGATGACCCATTCAAGCACATGGGTGGGCCCTAGGGTGGGGACCATGTGTTTGCGGGGCAAATGGTGGCACCTGGTAGGCTAGGACCCGATGACCATGTTATAGGAGGGGTGTCTGTACTGTCATTTGGACCTGGTTGTCACATGAGCTACACGATTCCCATTCCTTTGAAGGTTATACAACTCTAGGTTCTTATATTCTTTGAGAGTTTCTATCTCGGATAGGTAGAATATAGATCTTATTTTAGGGTTTCTAACTTATCTAGGTAGATTGTAGATCCTCTAACTCATCTTGGTAGATTTTCCCCACATGTGTTGACCTATGGGGACAATCATGAGTTAGATGACCCGTTCAAGCATGTGGGTGGCCCCCAGGGTGGGGACCATGTGTTTGTGGGGAAACTGATGGAACTTTGTGGGCCAAGACCTGATGACCATGTTATAGGCGGGGTGTCTATGCTATCATCAGGACCGAGTTGTCACATGAGCTACTCAATTCCCATTCCTTTGAAGGTTATACAAATCTAGGTTCTTGTATTCTTTGAGGGTTTCTAACTCGACTAGGTAGATTTTAGATCTTATGATGAGGTCTTTTTTCATTAATAATATTTAGTGAAATAACTATTTAACCACATCTATGATCCCATAATTTTCTAAATTAATCTCTCTTTAAATATTTTCTTAACCCTTTATGAGTTGGGTTGTAATGTGTTCAAACCAGGTTTTTGGAGCCGAGGTCTGGGATGGGTTATGTGTTTCAAGGGTACAACAGGTGAGTTCTAGAATAATAACATGTTCATAGAATGAACACAATTCCTAACATTAATTATTTTGGGATGAACCTGTGAATTTAACTCATGGGCATAATTAATTCACACCCTATAATTATTTACACAACTAGTAAATATTTACGCACCTTGTAAACATGTCACAAAAAGTACACACTCTTTTAAAATGTCATCAAAAGTAACAAAAGTCACTATTTTTTTTACAAATTGTGAAATTTTAAATTAATGTTTTTTAAACATAATATAAAATTTTATAGAAAGTAAAAGAGGAAATTGGGTTACAGTAAATACACAACTTGAAACAATTCATGTTATGAAAAAGTCATGCTCGTCCTTTTTAAAGGCCCTATATTTTCATTGTTTGTAATCATCCTCCTACCTATTCGTTTTATACAATGCATGGATGAATTTTTAGGTCTTTTTTGATCTATAAGTGATATTATTTTGGATCATGGATCTCTATACCTAGATTTTTATTTTACACCCTTTGATTCTTCTTCATATTCTTGATCTATTGCCAGTGGAATTTCATGTTCTTTTAAAATGGATTGAATAATTTGATTGCTACTGTAGATGTGTGTATTTGTCATCACATACTCCACTATAAAGGCAGGTGGACTAAAACTTCTCACTTTGGACTGATTTAATTATCTTCAGTATGTGAAATATGAGTGATCTTAGAAACACATAGTTTATGTGATCAAATAAATTTTATAATCCCTGATAAAATAAAATCATCATTATTAGATAAATTTTTGGATCTCATTGGGTCCATAAGTGTATAGTATAGGTTCTACAACCACGTGATAGGTGTTCAGCCTTAGACCCTATTCTAACATGGTCTTCTTGATGTTATAGAGCTATATTAAATTGGATAAATTGAATAATTGTTAAATTACTGTTATGAATTCTCATATCATGTATATTGTTTGATTTATTATAGTAGAATTACCTCAACTAAATTGAGATAAATGACATGTTAATGAACTTATGGTTAAATGATAAATGAAATAGGTTTTCTATAATTATAATGACAATTGGTTACTTGAATTCATGAATTATACCTGGATGGACAAATGATAATTTGATAAATTTATCATTATGTCATATGATTATATATTAGACCTGTGAGTTTTTGTAATTTCAATTCCTTGCATATATTTTTGTTTATATGACACTAATTTGATTGATTAATATGGGTGAAACTCTTTGTATCATGTTGAGTTCATTGGGATATGACTCATGGTTTATGTTAATGCCTCAAGGAATAGTGCATGTTTTCATACTACATGAGGTAAATGTGTATAGGTATTTGATACTTGAGTGAAGATAATATGATTTTATTGGATGTCTAAGGACTATATTCACATTCAAAGGTTACAAGAGGGATATATTCTAGATGACCTATAGGTATAAGCCATTTCTAAATGTGATATTTTTGTGATTCATCCTTAGAGAGAGGATTGTTCATAGATTGGGTGATATGTCCTAATTCCATAGGATCCTTCCCTAGATAAAGATATTTGTAAGCTCACTGAAAAATGTTTTGGGCTAGCCCCATGTGTCACTACGGAACATGAGGTTCAACATGATTATTTCACGGGTAATATTAATTTATTAAATTAATATCCTACTTATCTCTATATTACTTGCACTATATTTCTCATTATATATTTTCTATACATTCTAGTTTTGACCTAAAAAGTTATACTCAAACCCTGGATGGTCCACCATTTGGTACCTAAATATAATTCATGGATGTGGGTTTGGTTAAGGGAAAGGGACCCTGTTGTTAATTTCTAGCTTGTTGGATGGGTTGGAGCTTGGAGACATGACTGATATGGGGTTATAGACTAGGGTATTTAGAGTATTTATTTTCATATACTTAGTATTTTATATCTATGAAATTCAAAAAGTCATTAAGTTTCATTCATCATGTCATTATATTATTATTTTATTATTTGGATTTATTATGTTGGTCCTTTCTCAACTTTGGTTGCCTGATTATTTATTCATATAGTTCACACTGTTTTTTTATTATGTGATTCATTCCTCTTTCATTAAAACTATTTACTAGAGGGTATATTATCCTATAAAATTTTATTATACCCTCTCTACTAGTTGATAAACTATGGAGTATGGGGAGTCATTCCTAAGGTCACATAGCCAACCATCTTGGTCACTTGATGGGGCACAAATTCAGGGATGTTACAATGTGATATCAAAGGTTTAGGGTTTATTTTATATTACATTACAATTTTTAATGGTATAAAGTAAACTACGATGTTTTTTGATTTTTTAATGAGCTTATTAATGGGATTATATAACCCATGTATGGGGGAAAATATATGTTCCTATGGATGGAATTGTTTTTTGTAATGTTCTCTTTTTATGCTTGAAGTTATTTTACCTTGGGTGATTCACATGTGGTGTGATTTTATCATTTAATGGAATTTATACCCATGGATCAGTATGATAGAAGATGAGTATGAGTTCATTATGATAGGAATACAGGTATATATATATATATATTTAAATGATTTTTTCATTATGGGGACATATTTATTACAAGTGATATATTTTTCTGTATGGACTATGACATGGGATAACAGTTATATCTCATGAAAAATGTAATAAATAAACTCTTATGTTATTATAATTCACTTTTTAATCTAGATTTATAGATACCATGAACTAGTGTTTCTATTTGTTTTGTCACCAATTGTGGTTGAACTTGTTTCTATCTAGTGTTCTAAGGAGTGTGTTTCTCTTGAAAAGAAAATTCCTCCTCACCGACTTTGAATTGTGTGTAAAGAGACAAGAAATTAGCAACCACTTAACGTGGATGTACCAGAGATTCCTAAAGCTCTAAATAATCATATATATTTTCTTCTTCATGATATATTCCTAAGGTTAATGTGATATATATAAATGGATTCTATTTAAACCGTTCCTTCGATGTCTAAGATAGAGATAGAGTTCCAGCTACATCATCCACCTATGTTCAGTAGGTAGGGAGTCCCCCAGGTAGCTTATTTCTTGATCAACTCCATCAATATGACATTAAATTATCTCAAGAAACCCATATATAGGAGTGTCAACTTAATACAAACAATATTCATGGAACTACCAAGAATTGATGGGACATTCTAAAGAAATATTACCATAAATAAGAGTAACCATGGATGAAATTCAATGAAATTTTCCTAATCACATTCTATCCTAAAATGTTAAGGAATGATAAGGGTCTTGAGTTCATGCCTTCGAAATAGCGGGGTATGTCCATGATGGACTATGTCAGATTCTTCACTAACATGCATCATTTTTCTCTATCCTCAGTAGTAGATGAGATCACTAGGGTGATATTTTTTTGATGAGATTATTTATGAGATTAGGTCATAGGTGAACACATTTTTATTGAGAAGACTTATGGATTTGATGAATCATACCCCCCTCACATAGGGGAATATGACATATTCTCTAAGTGGAGGATAAATTATTTCATCAGGGAGACCAGGGAACTCCTCATCTAGTTGAAAGAAGTTCCACTATGAAAGTTATTTACAAGGAAGTAGATGATGAAGTAGTATAGGGAGTGTAATTCCACATTATAACTATGGTTTTCTATAATGATTTTAGTGTGAAATGTTGAACCACAATTACCCACAGTGTCCTCACCCCAAAATACAGTTTCATGTCTATAGATTTTTGGGTCATATTTATAATTTTTGTGGGAAAATTATTTATTTGAGTGGTGTTAGGGGATCTGGACATGCACCTGAGTCTAGGAGGGGATAAAATACCCTTTAGAATATTGGTAGCTGGAGTTCCACAGGTCGTTCAGGCTGAGGCAGTGTATGTCATAACCTAGTGCAATAGATTTATCATCATTCATAAGAAAGTGTATATGGGAGTTAGGCTAAAGACTAGGGATAATGGGTGAGTCAGCTGCATGATATACAGTTAGCTCTCACTTTCTAGGATGCAGTACTATCTATGTTTAGAGGTACGATTCTTGTATCATCTAACATAGATTAGATTTCTTTGTTTAGGTATAACACATTAATTTCTATAAAATATTTTCTGAAATGTTTTGGGTTTGTATATAGAGATAATATATGTATTCATGACCATTTAAACACCATAAGGAGTGTGGTTATAGGGTATCAAGCGCTTCAAAGAGAGTTCTCTTGAAATTGGTGGATATCATTTCCTTTGGGATTGTTTTTGTGTTGGAACTGGTATAATTCAATTTTATTCATAGTATTTATTGGATAGTCATATATCAGGCTTAAATAAATTGTTATAATATGATATTTTCTTTTCTATCTCTAGATGGGGGAAGTTATACTCACCAATGCAAGTGGGAGCTTAAGGTCGGTCAAAGATAACCAACTTAGTGTAGATTTTATTGTCTCATGAATTCGATTTCAAGCCTTTTTCTATATGATGGAGGGATTTTTAATGATACTTTTCCACCAGTATTAGGCTATTTTTAATATGTTTTTTAAATAGTTCTCTAGTTTACCACCTGAGAGGGAGATTGAGTTCATGATCATGTTCATTCCAAGAGATGAACCTATTTCTATCCCTCTTTATAGGATAATACTGGTTGAGAATAATGGGTTGAAATTATAGTGGAATGATCTAGAATACAAGTATTTTATATATCCTAGTACATCTCAATAGGGTTCTCTGGATCCTTTTTCCATGAAGACTGATGTTACATTACACTTATGTGTTGATTATTAAAGATTGAACCAAATGACTGTCAAGAACTTGTATATCCTACTAAATATTTAAAATCTATTTGACCAACTGAAGGTACCTTGTTCTTCTCTAAGATCAAATTGAGGTTAGGGTACCACCAGTAAAGGGTATACAATCGAACATACCCTGAACTACTGTCAGTAATAGTTTTAGCTTATATGAGTTCATTGTGATTCCATTCAGTTTGATGAACACATTGTTAGTATTAACAAAATTAATGAATCTAATCTTTTATCCTATCTTGGATTAGTTTGTGGTAGTTTTTTAAGGAATCTTAGTGTACTCCTAGTCAGTGGACATCGATTCCCAACATCATATCATTTTCCTGAGTATATTGAGGAATCATTAGCTTTACATCAATATATCAAAATGTAGTTTCTATATTAATAGAGTTCACTTATTGGGCCATGTTATCTCAGAAGATGGAGTGCTAGTGGATAGAGAGAAGTTTTCATCCATGGAATCATAGGGGATACCCAGGGATGACTTCAAGATTCAGTGTATTTTGGGTTTAAGAGGTTATTATTAGCGTTTCATTTAGGAATTATCATCTGTGGGTGAATCAATATATGAGATAACAAATGAAGGGGTGAATTTTGTTTTGTAAGATTATTTTGAGATTTAATTTCAAGAGTTAAAGGGAATATTAACCTTATCATTGATCCTCACATTACCTATTCCAGGTGACGCATATAACATGTACTATGTTGTCTCCCGAGTTGGAATTAGAATAGTTCTATAGTAGAAGGACTGCGTGGTTTCTTATGGATATAGAAATTTGAGAATTTGTGAATTTAATTATCTAAATCAAAATATAGAGTTATTTTTAGTGATAAACACCTTGAGATTTAGGAGATAATATCTTTTTGGTGAGATTTTTACAGTGTATATGGACCAAAAGAGCCACAAGTATATATTTTCTTTGCAAGACCAAAACCTTCCACATAAGAGGAGGGTTGAGTATCTAAAATATTTAAAATTAAAGATAGAATACATACCAGTAATTGGAAACATAATTTCTTATCCCATGAGAAAAAAGACATAAATAGAGGCATGTTGAGAATCTTACGATGAGTGGAGGTCGATTGAACTCTTTTTAGATACGCATATTGATGTTCAGGATTCCTAGGGATGAGTATATTTGAATTCAACCTCTATTTTACCAGTGCATATTAAATGGATTGAAAAGAAGAATTTTTCTATTCCAGAGGGATTATATCTGAAGGATTCCATATATAGTGGGAATCCACCATCAATATGGTCTTTAGAAATCATTGATGTTCTTAAATTTTTTGGATAAGTATGGGTTCTTATAGGTTTGTGTTGGGAGATAATAACAAGTTTCATGCTTCTAGATAGGTAGTACATTAGGGCCCAAAAAATATGTATCATGAATTATGTAGAAAGTACTAGTGGCCAGTGATGAAGAAGGAGATAATTGTATTTGTGGAGAGATATTTCGCCTGTCATATGGTGAAGGCTAAGCATCATAGGCATGCTAGGTTGTTCTTGCCTCTTCCCATTCCAAAAGTGTATGTTGGATGATGTCACTATAGATTTTATGATAGGACTACCCAATACACCTTACATGAATGTTGCAATATAGGTGATTTTGTATCGACTAAAGATGGTATCCCAATTATTTATTATTAGGGAGAACTTCAACATTTTTTATATGGGTATTCTTTATATCTGTGAGAGAGTTTAGTTTCATAGTCTTATGAGGATAATTTTTCTTAATTGATATCCTTGTTTCACTTCTCAATTTGGGAAAGGACTACATAGGGCCTTGGAATCACATGTTCTTTTAAGTACATCCTTCCATCATTAGACTAATGGATAATCTAAGAAAACTATTTAGATTCTGGAAGATATGTTATGAGAATTGTATTTTGGATTTTAGTGGATCATAGGAGATGAATTTTTAAATTATGGATTTTTATATAATAAAATATTATAAGAATCTGTCCAAATGTTTCCATTAGAGGAATTATATGGAAGACCATTTCGTTCCTCTATTTGCTGGTTAAAGGCAATTGAGGAAGCACTTTTTGGTACAAATCTCACTCTGGAGATGACTGAGTTGTTTTAGTTGGCCATAAAGTGTTTAGTGACCATTAAGGAATGATAGAAATATTATGAGAACCCTCATAGATGACCTCTAGAGTTTGAGTTTTCCACTATATTTTTTCTTTAAGTATTTCCTAGGATGGGGAAATATCGTATCAAAAAATAATGGATGCTAACTCCTAGGATTGATAGACCATACAAGATATTGGAAATGGTTTGTCCCGTGTCATATTGTTTGGACCTTACATTGTACTACAACTACATGAATGATGTGTTTATCATGTCTTATCCTTAGATATATCATTCTGTGGTATATCAAAAGATATATTTTGATCATGTTGAGTGTTTCCTTTAAGGTGAATTTGATCTATATCATCAACCAAATTAAAAAGAATATTCAGGGGAAGATTGTGTCTCTAGTTTGAGTATAATGGTAGCATGGTCTTGTTCAATGGGATACTTGGAAGAGTGTGTTTGTTGAGCATGAATAGTGTTCGATCATATTCATTAATACTACATAGTGTTAAATAAATCAGCTCAGGGATGAGATTTTATATAGTTTATAGGTTTTAAAAACTCATCTTTTTCTAGATACATCACTCGTTGAATTGTTTGTTAACTCTCTTTATGTTATGTTATATATTTTTTAAAAACCTAGTTTTTCAAGCCAAGTTTTGGGATGGGTTATGTGTTTTATGTGTGTAGTAGGAATAAGAGGTGAGTTATAGATATAGAACATGTTCATGTTATAAACCCAATTCATGATGTGAATTTTTTATGTAGATCCTATTAATTTAATTCATTTCCTGAATTAATTCACAACCAGTAAATATTTACACACCCTATAATGTTTACACACCCTATAAATATTTACACACACTTTGAATATTACAAACCCTGTAAACATGTCACAAAATGTACACACCCTGAAAACATGTCATGAAATGTAACACATGTATTGAAAACATTTTACACAATTTTGAATTTTTATTTGATGATTTTTAATTATGTACGATATTTTTGGAAAAAAATATAACATAAGATAGGGGATATGATACTTATATAATGATAAATCAACTCACATCATGTAAATTAATTCCAATCCTCTTTAAAGGCCATCTAGTGTCACATTTTGTAAATTCCTTCATCCCTATTCAATAAAGTACTTATATGGAAGACTATTGAGGGTAAAATATGATCGATAAGTGAGAACACATTGTTTTTAGGATCTCAAGAACTATATTTTTAAAGAACACATTTTAGTTATTCTTCCTCTCAGAGATCCATTGTTGATTGAATTTCTCATTCCTGTTAAAATGAAGGAAGTTTCACATCACTACCACAGACAAGATTATTTTTCATCACCTTATCCTCTTTCAAAGAGGGTGGTCTAAAACATATTCCACTGTATTGATTTACTTTTCCCTAGTATTTAATATATGAATGATTATATTGGAACACTATGTGAATGAAAAACTAAATTGGATAATACCCAATAAAATAAATCCATTATTTTTAGAACATACGTTGGATCATATTGGGTTCATAGGTGTGGGGAATGAGACCTTCCACCAACTGATATGTGTGGTAGCCTTGGACTTTATTGTGACCTAGTCTTCTTGATGTCAGAGCCCAATAATAAATTAGAGAAATTTCTTTATTTATGGATTGATCTTATGGGTTGGAATAACATTTATATTGAGTGACATATTATAGAAGAATAAACTTGGATAAATTGGTCAAATTTATATATTAATGAACTTATTTTTAAATGATAAATGAAAAAGGTTTGGTATAATTATGATGATAATTTGGAACCATGATTAATGAAATTCTCTTAGCTGGAGAAATGATAATTTGATAAATTTATGATCATGTCTTATGATTATATATTTGGATTATATTTTTTTTCCTTACAATTGATTATAAAGGTTTTTTTATGTGAAAATGATGTTATTGATTCATGAGGGTATGATGCTTTGTGGAATATTGATTTAATCAAAACATGACTAATGATTTATGTTAATTCCTTAGTGAAGAGTTATTTTTTTCGAATGTCTGAGGGTTAGGCTCACATATACTCAATACCCGAGGAAATACCATATGAATATGTTATATTTCTAAGGAATAGATGCACATTCACTAGATTACCATGGGAGATATTTTGTATAGCCTTCTGGAAGAGTCCATTTGTGAACATGATATATTTGTGATTCATCCATGAAGGGAGAATATTCCATTGATTGGGTGATCCATCATGATATAGGAGGATCCATCCCTAGATAGAAATATTTGTAAGGGAACAGAATAACATTTTTGGTTAGCCTAGGGGTCACCTTGTAACATGATTATCAACTTGTTTATATCAAGTGAACTATTAATTTATTAAAACAATACATGATTTATCACTATATTGCATACATTATATTTCTCAAAATGGAAGTCATTGGAAATAGTAGAGTTAACTTACTATGTTGTACTCACAACCTAGATGGGGAACCGTTTGGTACCTGGATATATTTTATTGATGCCATTTTAGAAAAGGAAAATAAACCCTATTGTAAATTTGAGTCTTGCTGGAAGGGTTGGAGCCAGGAGAGAGGACTAACATGGTTCTAAGACTAGGGTATTTGGAGTCTTTAAATGAGTCAGATAAATCTTTTATCTATGTGACTTTCATCATGTCATTTAGTTTTATTCATCTTTTCATTATATTATTCTTTTTTATTTTTTAAGTTGGTCCACTCTCATATTTGGTTTTCTGGTTATTTATTCATATTTTTTCTAATATTTTTTCTACTCTACTATTATTTTCCACTTTAATTGAAACACTTTACCAGAGGGTATAGTCTCCCCACTATATTATTTTCACCCTTTATACTAATTTTAATCCTTTGGAATATGATAAGGGGGGGGGGGTGGTATGGTCACATATCCTTCTAAATCGATCACTTGAGGGAGAAAAATTATGGGGATGTGACACCTCTATAGGAAAAACTACCTCTATCCCATAAACTAGTGATAATGGTGTTTTTTGGGTAGAAGTTTGGTTTATCATTATATAAGACTAAAGTGAATTGAAAATCCTATCAATAAAAATCCTATTATTCTATAACAAAATATTATATATGATTTTGTATAGGGTTATGTTTTCCATGATCTATTGATTCACTTGTGCATGATAGTGGGAGGTGTTGTTGTACTAGATGTTGTACTTCATTTGCAACTTCTTCAACTTGGTGGCTCAAAATTTACTTCAATTATCTTTTAAAATGGTGTGGGGAATAACAAATAAATGTATTATTTAGGATATCACATCCCCTATCATATAATGGGTATTTATGTCATTAAGTTGGATGTATTCAGTTAACATTGAGAATAATTCCATGGAAATCAGAATAAACCTACACTATCAAGTTGATGCCAGTAGGTACGAGCATATAATGTCATATCTCAAAAATAGGTCCAAGAGTACATGGTGGGATAGATAATCTATATTGAATTATGGATGAATTTTGGAAGGAAAGTCTTGTAATGAAAATTGTTATTAAATTCAATTTGGTCATATTACATGGAAGGATAGAATCACCCAAATATCTGGATCAAGTGATAGAGTTTCAATCCGCATGATATACCCCAAATGTCCCAACATGGACCTATTTAATTACATGAGTAACCTCCTTCCCTTGAATGTAATGGATATGGAATCCATTAAAACATTGTCTGTAGAGGTACTACCTAAGGTTGTGTCCATCTTGGAAAGAAAATTGCTATGAACCGAACCAACAGGGCTCAAGACACAACCACCCCAAGTCCGCCTCTATATGATAGGGGATGGTGGAATGCCTAGAAAGGCATAAATAATATAGGATGATTTTACCTATATACTAATACACACACACAACAATCACCATGAAAAAGTGAAGGGAAATAAAATAAAATAAAAAACATCTAGAATGATAATCATTCATCTAACAACATCTAAGGAATACAAGAGTATGAATGCATAATATAAAAAAATTAAAACACACAAATTCACCCCCAATTATAAATATGTAATAAATAACAAAAACTAGAAACATAAATGCTGAGATATCCCAACATTATATTTCCAAGCCCTGACCAATATTCATAGTCAAATGCAACATGGTATCCTTATTATCATTTGTAATCGATGTCAACCTATCTGTTGTCTTCATAATACATGACACATGTGAGAAATTACATTCCATATTTGAGTATATAAATACCCATAAATACACCCCAAAATCCAAGGGGAAACAATTATATTCATGATATAAGTAGACAATACGACCCATAATGAGAGAGAAACAAAAAATAATCAAAAGTGATATGATCATAAAATAATACTATACTAGAGTGAAAGGGGGTATTCATATCATATCACAGCCCTAGAAAAGAATATTCCATTAGTTCCAAGAGGACTATCAATGAATTCTAAACTTTACATGTCTATCCAAAGAAGCATAAATGTCAAACCACACCCTAAAATTGTGTTGCACAGTTGATGGTATATAATATCTATGTAGAGGACCCATTACCTAGTACAAAAGGAGGGTGAAAATTTCTAGATAAAGGAATCATGACTTGAAACCACAAGAGGGTGACACTAGGTAGAGAGATTGAGGACCCATGCCATATCCTATAAGGTAAATCCCACTATGTGGATAGAGGACACTTTCCTTGAAACTATAGGAGTGTGGCACTAAGAAAATGGATTGAGGACCCATGCCCTATCCTATCAGGAGGGTTTCACTCTCTAGAATAGAGGACCAATTCCCTTAAACCATGTGATGGTACCATGAAATAGATAGATAAAGGACCCATTCCCTATCATAGTAGGAGGGTTCCATTGAGTAGATAGAGGACCCATTCACTGACTTCATAGGAGGGTTACACTTCGATGGTCGATATAATACCCATTCATTGTAACAATAGATGGTTTCCACTATTTGGAAATATATATATATGTCCTATGAAATTTCCCAGTATGAGGGTGCTAGTATAATATCATTGATGATCCTTCCTGATCACTACCATAATCTTGCATTGCCTAAATAATCATCACACCCATAGCATCTCATATCATATATAAAAATACACCATGAGGGCCACCAATTTCATATATGTAGAAAGAGACTCAGGATATATATAGAACCTTACTTTTCATACATTAATATTCCATTACTTTTTCAGAATACTTAAAATATTATACAAACCGATGCCCAAATACTGTACTAGTCTACTACCTTTGGAAACATGGAAATAGAAACACTGATACATTAGAAATCTACATTATCTCCCACTATATTCTTCTTGACTAGAACCCTTCTTAGACACATCATACATAATATATATATTCATAACCTGGGGAAGGAAACATAAAAAGGGGTGATCTCAAATGCTTAGTAAGGGTAAATAAGAGAGATATGTAAGCATAATTATGAGCATAAGGTTATGAGAACATGATCATGAAAATATAAGATCATTCCCTGCATATCAAAGATTATATAAATTAATCATGGTATTAAAATTGGTTGTATAAAAGATAAGAATCATAAGGAGATAAATAACACAATCCATGAAATCATAACATATGAATAAAACATGGAATTTTGGCAGACACATAATCATATAATATTATTTCCATAGTATCCAAGGAATCACCACCAAGACCATCTTATAGTATGGGTTCACACCCCCATAACCTCTTGGTATTCATGGATCACTCCTATGGCCATCATATTAGTCAAGGTTTACTTCCAAGACCATCTTATTCTATCTCACGAGATATAAATTTTTACCCAATGCATTAGAGGGAGATATAGGTCCCACCCACCTCATAGTGAAATCACAAATATATATTCCACAAGATCATAAATAAACATATCACAACCCATGAAATGAAATGGGTATTGTAAACATGTAATCATATCATAATATATGAAAAAAATATTGGTTTAATTATTATTTCAACAAATCCATAACCTGTGAAAGAGTAATGGGTTTTAGAAACATATAACCCTTGAAATAGAAACATGTTTCATAAAAATAATTCCATAAAAACATAACCCATTAAGAGAAATAATATGAATGGAAAAATTTAATAATTTCCCTATAAATTCATGAGTAACACCAAAAGATTTTATCTTAGATGGGAAATAATTTTGAAATATCTTTTAAAAACATTTCTTGAGGAAAATATCTTTTCTATAGTGAAAAATATTTTTAAAACATAAAACCTTTTTAAATAATTTTTATTTGAAAATAGATTTAAAAACTTATAAAGGAAGAATATTAAACTTTTTTAAAATCCTTCTTCCTTGAAAATGGGCTTTAATGTTCTTTTTAAAACATTTTTGAAAACATTTTTCAAAACATGGTTATTTGAATACAATATTTTTCTGACCGGAGAAAGAGACAGTTAAATTTTGCATAAAAACATTATCTTAAGAACTAAAGAGTGAAAAATGATACTAATACATGGATATATCTTGAATAAATATATTATAAGGGAATTAAATGGTGTTATATAGATATTTATCATAATATTTTATCAAAGGAATCATAAACATAAACAATCTTGAAAAGCGATGTGATTGTCTCAATAAAATCTTATAACTTTGTAACTTGGGATCATACTCTACATGTAAGAAGAATAAATTAAATTTAGATTAAAATATCATGAAATAAAGGAAATTAATTATATAAAATTTAAAAGGGAATTATATACATCTCAAAATATAATTTAGGTGTATAACAAAACACGAGTCTTAAAGAAGGAAAATTGAGACAAAACTATTTTACTAATTTGGTAACTTTTTAAACTTAAACCCCATGGAATAAAGATAATAGAATGGATATGTGAATACACATAAGTTTAATTATAAGTTACATAAAATAAATTCATGGGAATAACGTACACCATACAAAAGAAATGGGTGGTGAATAAAGAATACATCTCACAGAAATTAAAAGTGAGACGAAATCTCATTACCTTGTGTCTTGACTCTCATCGTACTCATTCAAACCAACTGTATAATAAATATAAATTTATTATACATCTTTTACAGAAATTTATTCTTATATATAATATCATATATGGTTTTATCATGACCATATATTACCCTCTTGTTAACCATCCTCTGTTAAGGTTTCACTTTAGATAATATTCACTTTGTTCCTCACATGTGTCTTAATTTGTTAAATATTTAGTCCTTATAAATATATAATGATTATATAATTTAAACAATAATATAAATATAATTTATATTAAGTATATTTTTATTATAATAATCTATATAATATATAATTATGAAATGGAATACACCGTTCATAGAGACAGTAAGCCGTACATATGTATGGATGATGTTTCCATTTTTATTGTCGTATTGATAGAAAGAAAGAAAATGAACTGTATGTATATATGTATATAAAATCATTGAAGTAGTATTATAATATTTTATATATCATATATGTTAACTAAACCCATCCTTAATACAGTCCATGTAGTGTGTGAATGAATCACATTGCTTTGAGGGGAAATAGTACACACTTTTTTTTTAAAAGGTTGGGGCCGAATCCTCATTTTTATTATTGAAACAAAGCAACGACCTCTTTTAACTGGGAAGAGGGAGACCCATTACATATCCCGAAGGCCTATAGGGAAATTAGCCCATTACATAGCCCGTTGGTCCATTTTTTTGGACCAAGTCCCATTTTGTGAATAGTACAGCTACAGTACCCGCATTGCTACAGTACCGCACAGTACCCTCCGCCACTACAGTTCCCCTGCCGCCGTTGCAACAGTATCTCAGATGCTACAGTAGCGCTATAGTGCTGCTATAGTACCTATTCCCAATGGGTTTTGAACCCCCATTTTCCATGTAGAATTATGGGGTGCTTACCACTAAGACAAACCCCAACTACAATAGTCTACTCTTCCTTAAACGAAATTATCGTATTTATACCAATTGGAAAGTGAAAATACATGTGTTGTAAAAGTAATAAATAAGCATAAAGACATAATAAATATAATATATAACATATAAAGATATATTTTACATCATAAATTTCAATATGATAGGATGTAAAGAAAAAAAATGAACAATCATCATTTAGTGAGGTGGTAGTTCGTCATACATGTAAATAGTATGTTCGTTACCCATCAGATTGAGGTGTGTGAAAGTGTAGTTTGAACCCTCAGAATAAAAAAATACAATTATATTTAGGATATTTTTGTTTTTATAAAAAATGAATAAATAGAGTTATGGGTTTAGAGAAGGAAAATAAAATAATGGAGCTTGAGAGAAGACATTACCTCTTAATCAGATAACTCTTTTTGGTTTGTGCAAAAAAGGCTTCCTTAGAAGAATTTATGCCCAAAGTGAGGATTCAAGGAGGATGTTAGGGATGTTGTTAAGTGTATTGGGTATATATTTTCTAAACCCAAGTGTTTTGAGATGTGTGAAAAAGAGGGAGAGGTGGTGGCCTTTTATAGGGAAGGAGGAGTGACACTCTTATAAATATTTGACAAAAGAATTATACAAAAATTTTCAAGTTGAAAGTGGATCCAATAATGATAAAATGTCAATAAAAGGGAGCATAGGTTCGAAATGTGTCTAGAAAATGACTTTTGGACAAGTGTCTAGGTCATTTGGGCCCCTTAGATTAAGGTTTAATCCCTAATTAAGGTTAAGTTGACCTTAATCGCTGGGATTAATTTTAATCACTTTTACTAATCATTTTGTTCAAAAATAAACGTGATATAAATTATGTCTAAATTTTAAAATGATTGAAATTTTGTATATATGGTTTTCAAAATTCAAACCATAGAAGCAAAAAACTTAAGATTAATGATAATCCGGCTGGTGGGATGCGATTTTAGGTCTTTAAAGTAGAAAGAAGATCAAAAGTTTATTAAGTTTTTATGTTTAATTTCAAAATGAAATTGATTATAATGAAATAAATTATATTAATAGTTATATAATTTATATAATTTTACCTTAAAAAATAATTAAAAAAATAATTTAACATTAATAATTATTTAAACAAAAAGGCAATTTTTAACCTAAAAGAAATATTTTTTACTATTCATCAAAAAATGAAGTTTCTTAGAAAAAACTACAAAATTCACCATAATATAATTTCAATATTATAAATTCAAAAAATAAGTTTATTTTATCGAATTAAATTTCTAAATGTGACAGAAATTAATTTTAATATTAAAAGCGGTTCATTTTAGAAAACAATGTTTTCAAACCTAAAAATACTTTACAAAAAATCATATATTTTATTATAAATATGTATTATTTATATAAAAAATAATAAAAAATATTTTAAAAATATTTATTACTATTCAAATTACCAATTTTAATGGCTAGGTTATAATTATCTCATTTAGATAATTATAACAACAAAATGATATTTTTTAGAAACATCAATGTTGTGTATAACGTATGCCAAGTCGATGTTCCATGTAATGTATACTAAGTCAGTGTTGTGTGTAACATACTCAAAGTTAGTTCCATGTGAAAGGAATGTTTGAATTAGTGCATTTTAAGTCATAAATTAAAATTTAATTTATTTGAAAAAAAGGTCTATAAATCTTGGGGTGTTACATTCTACCGCCCTTAAAATGAATTTTGCCCTTGAAATTCATCAATCTTGTAAAAAAACAAATATAATTTCCCGTCATCATATCCTAAAGTTCCCACATATATTCCTCTAACTAGTGAATTATTCACTAAACTTTGACCAGGGAGTGGTCTTGTTTCATAAAATTTTTTCGGATCGGTCTAGAATTTCAACTCGTTATTCCTCGTAAGAAAGATCCTGCTCTAATAGCATGAACTTTGAGTTTAGTAAATGTGAAGGGTCACGTATTTACATCATTAGGAGAGATACATGGAACACATCATGTACTTGAGAGAGATTTTTAGGAAGTTCCAAGCGATAGGATAACATCCTGATATGATAAAAAATATCAAAGGGAATGATATACATAGGGATTAGTTTCCCATTTTTCTCAAATCTCATAACCTTCTTCTAGGATTAGATTTTTAGAAACACCTTTTCACCAACATCAAATTATATATTTCAATGATAGTTATTAGTGTAAATTTTCTGAAGACATTGAGATGCATTGATATTATTTTTCATGGTTCTAACCTTCTTATCCATTTCTTCAGCAATCTCAGGTCCCAAAAGATTTCTTTCTCCAACTACATCCCAACACATTGGATCTATACATGTATTCCTATAAGGGGATTCATATGGTGACATCTTAATGCTTGAGTGAAAGTTATTGTTGTCAAAAAACGAAACTAGAGGACAATATTGATCCCAACCACATTTTAAATATAGTTAACAAGATCTCAACATATCCTCTAACGTTTGAATTGTTCTCACAGATTGACCATACATTTGAGGATGATAAGAAGTGCTGAAAATCAATTCTGTATGATGTTCTTGTTGAAGACTTCACCAAAAAATTGAGGTAAATCTCAGATCCTGATCCAATATAATAGAATGTGATACTTCATGAAAACTTACCACTTCTTTAATGTATATCCTAGAAATATTATCCAAAGAGAGGTCTTATCTGATAGCGATGAAGTGCACTGACTTAGTAAGTCGATCAACTACCACCCATATAGCATTAAAACCTTTAGAGGTTTTGGGTAGTCTAATGAAAAAATCCATAGTGATGTTCTCCCATTTCCATTTTGGTATGGGTAATGAATGAAACATTACATTTGAAGTTTTTATTTCATTTTTAACTTGTTGGAATACCAAGCACCGAGCTACAAAATATGCAATATATCTCTTCATGACATCCCACCACAAGTATTCTTTCAAGTACCTACACATCATTATACTTCCATGATGAATAGATAATGAAAAACTATGAGCTTCCTCTAACATATCCTTCTTAAAATTTGGTATAGAAAGAACACATATACAGTTTCTAAACATTACCATTCCTTCATGATCAAGGTTAAACTTGGGAACATTTCTGACTTTATTTTGAAGCTCTTTATCCTCCTATGCCTCATTGATCTTCACATGGATAGAGGGTTGAAAATTATTTTGAGAAAGATAAGATATTTCTCCTTCCATAAAAATTTCTATATATATCCTTTGAAAATCTAGAAATATTGGATATTTTGTGATCCTTGTCATGGATAATCTAGAATGATACTTCTGACTCAAAGCATTAACCACCTCATTCTCTTTCCCAGAGTGGTAATGTATTGAGCAGTCATAATCCTTTATCAACTCTAACCATTTTCTCTGGTTCATGTTCAAATCCTTCTATGTGAATATATATTAAAAACTTTTATGATAATTATATATATCACACTTTTCTCCACAAATATAATGCCTCTATATCTTTAATGCTAAAATTACCACTATTAACCCCAAATCATGAGTTGGTTAATTTTTCTCATGAATATTCAACTACTGTGAGACATAAGCAATAAACATGTTAATATTCATAAAAAACATCATATTACCTTCTTGGATGCATCTCTATAGATTGAAAACCCTTATCCACTATAGGGTAATTTAAGTACAGGTGCACTAACTAACCTTTTCTTCAGTTCCTTAAAATTTTCTTCTCATTCATCTATCTAGAGGAATATTACTCTCTTAAAAGTTATCATTGTCAAAGGATTATATATTCATGATAAATTCTCCACAAACCATCATTAATATCCAACTAATTTAAGAAAAATATAGATCTTAGTCACTGTCATTGATTTAGGCTAGCATTCAATAGCCTTCATCATTGATGGATCTATTTCTATACCATATATTGAGATTATGTGTCCCAAAAATGAAAAATTTTGTAGAAATAATTCACACTTTGTAAATTTTTCATATAGATTCTCCTTCCTTAGGGTCTTTAGTACACTTCTGAAGTGATGTTCATGCTCTTCCTTACTCTTTGAATAGATAAGAATTTCATCTATAAAGACTACCATAAACCGATCATGGTAATTTCTAAAGACTCAATTAATTAATCCTTGAATATAGTAGGGGAATTATGAAGACCAAAAGGCATAACTATATATTCATAGTTTTCATACCTTGTATAAAATTCCTTCTTGTGTATATCCTATTTCTTGAACCTCAATTATTGATATCCAGAACGAAGGTCAATCTTGGAAAAGTATTGATCTCTACATAATTGATCAAACAAGTCATAAATACGAGTGAAAGGAATATTATTATTGATCATGATATTTTTCAAATCTTGATAATTAATGAATAGGTGCATTGATCCATCTTTATTTTTTACAAAAAGAATAGGTGCACCCCAAGGTGACACACTTGGACGAATGAATTCCTTATCAAGTTTTTCTTGGAGTTTCTTCTTTAATTCCTACAACTCAATCGAATCCATTCTATAAGGAGTCATTGAAATTGGTGTGGAACTATGTATGAATTCTATTGAGAACTCAACTTTTCATTTTTTTCGAAGACTAAGAATCAATTCCAGAAATACATCCAAAAAATCCCAAACAATAGGCATATCATCAATGTTGATTTTATCCCAAACCATTTAAGATAAATAACCCTTTAAATGGGAATTAATACCCATACACTGGATGCAATATCCATAGGAAGTTCATACTTATCATCACATTGATGTATGATCATAGGAGGGTTTGAAATATCAAAATTAATTCCCTTACATGAAAATTGATGTGGTATTTATGAAGAGAAATCCAATCCATTCAAAAATATGACATCAAATTCAATGAAAGTATGAATGAAAATATTTTAAAGAAGCATATTCCCAAAAACTTCAACTAGAAAGGAATCATAAGCTTGAGATGTAATCATCATACCATTAGTGTCTTTCACTACTAATTCCACATCGAATTATCTTGGTGGAATCTTAAACCCCATAGAAAATTCATTAGTTATGAAAGAGTGGGTAGATCCAAAATTGAATATGACATTAGATGTTATATATTGAATGGTAAGTGCACTTTTCATCATTTCGTTATCCCTCCCATCATAAGAAATAAAGATTTAATGAGATTTCTCCTTGTCCCTTAGATTAAACCAAAAACATAGATTAAGAAACATTTATCATAGTGAGGAACCACATAACCATGAAATTCACGTATATGATGTCTAAATCAGGACACCTTCCTTAATATATGACACCTTAGGTTTATCCTAGGTTATTCATAGGTCAATTATATTTAATTATTTCAGGATGGTTCATGAAGAGTTTGTGAATTTATAAATCATATCCTCTAGGAGTGTCAAACCAGTTGGGAAGCAAGACCCATTGTCGTGTACTAGATTACCCTGAGTCAGGCCCATAATATATTGTTCAAGTTTTTACCCCTAGTTACATATATTCCAGAGCCACATCCACTTGTATTCTCTAGACAGGGTTGTATTTCTAGGAAACCACTCACTATATCCTTTACCAAAATTATAGGACATTTTCCTATACTTGTCCTTATTATTAATCTTATCCTTAGATATGTCCTTAGGGTTCTCACAAAGGTTTTCTCATACTATATTCCAAAGGCTAACTAAACCATATATTTGATACCAACTATAGTAAAACTAACTTTTCATAAATTAATATTACATAACTTTTGAGGAATACTTAAAACATTATACAAATATACACCCAAAGAATTTAATTGTATAGTTCCTTTGGAAACATGGAAACATAAACACTGATACTTAACCAAGCTAAATTATCTCTAACTAGGATCTTCTTTACTATAACCATTCTTAGACACATAAAACATAATACATATCTTCATAACCTAGGTAAGAAAACATGAAAAGTGGTGAGCTCAAATGCTTAGTAAGGTTAAATAAGGGAGATATGTAAGTATAACTGTGAGCATAAGGCTATTAGAGCAGGATCATGAAAATAAAAGATCATACCCTGCATATTAATGATCATATATTTTAATCATGGCATAAATATTGGAAGTTTATAAGACATGAATCATATGGAGATAAAGAACATAATTCTTGAAAGCATAACATAGGAATAAAACATGGAATTGTGGTAGACACATAAGAATATAATATGGCTTCCATATTATCCAAGGAATCGATGCCAAGACCATCATAGTATCATGGGTTCACTCCCCATACTATCTTGGTAGTAATGGTTCACTCCCATGGACATATTAGTATCATGAGTTCATTCCTCATACAATCTTGGTAGTGATGGTTCACTCCCATGACCATCTTAGTAGTTACGAAATACTCCCTTGACCATCTTATTCTATCTCATGAGATATGAATCTTTACCCAATGCATTGGAGGGACATATAGGTCCCACCCATCTCATAGTGAAATCATACATATATGTGACACAAGATCATAAATAACCATATCATAACTCATGAAATTAAATTGGTATTATAAACATATAATCATTTAATAACCTATGGAAAACATAAAGGTTTTATAATTATTTTATTAAAATCATAACCCATGAAAGAGAAACAGGATTCAGAAGCATATAACCCATGAAAGAGAAATGGGTTTCATAAAAATAATTCCATCAAAACATAATACATTCTTATAAATAATATGAATTTAAACATTGAATAATTTAACTAAAAATTAACGAGTAACCCTAATGGATGTTATCCTATATGAAAAATAATTTTGAAAGTTATTTTAAAAAAAATTTAAAGACCCGGAAATTTCAAGGAAAATTTTTCTTTGCAATTTTACGAGTCTGTGGCTTTTTATGGCACTTGATTCTGAGGCCCGGTGTGCCTGGAATCAATTTCCAAAGTTTAGCTCGGGTACGTTCAGTAAATGAATGAGCGAGTTTTTCTATCATTTGAACAGGTGATTGGAATTGAAATCCGAGGGCACCGATGAACTCGCAGCGCCGATAATTGCTTAAGGGGACCTTTACTGTAATTGCATTTTGATGGGAGAAGAGGTTTTTTTTTCGGTTTGTTTTTTAAGGAATAAATAAAAATATGTGTTTGATATTTTTATTTGTGGAGGGTGGTTATTATCCTACAAAGGGGGAGTTAGAGGTGGGGCCCACACCAACCTAACCTCCCAAGGGAGAGTTTTGTGTGGTGGGTCCCACACGAGACCCTAACTCCTCACCTCCCCCATAACCCCCTTGAACTCCCCATAACTCACCCCATGTTTAATAAATGAAAACTCCACTCATGTATTGGAGTGGAGCCTCTCCAATTTCCATCTCTCTCTCATCATTTATTTTTTTCCAACTATTAATTTAATTAATGAGTTTGAATTAAATTAAATTGAGATAGAAAGTTTGTTAAGATGGGGGAAAATCCCATTTTAATATTTGGCTGGGAAAATTTTGTGTGGATAATCCCTGGAGAAATAGAAGAGATCCCACCCTCCATGAAGAACGGTTCTCCTTCTGATAGATCTCCAACGAACGACAATCGAGTTGGGATTGAAGGCCTTTACGAAAGTGATGAACGCCAACGATCGTCATCACCTTCATCTCCTCCCTTACGACGACGTCAACGAGCCGACATCCACCATTTCGCGATATCATCAATGAATTGAGAACCTTGAGGTAGGGGTTGTTCTGTTCAAATTTTAATTCCGTTCATCATCGTTCTTCAATGATTATGTTTCGTTTGGCCGCTTGATACCATCTTGACGAGGAAGGTCTCGGATCGCACAAACACAGTGCGACCCTTCCCCTCTCGTTTGTTGTTTGTGGACAATGGAGGCGAACTGCGAAGAACCGGTCGACGACGGGCCGACCACGAGCGGATCATCAGTGCATGATTGCCGGGTCACCATAAAGGTGTGGAACCTTTGTTCTGTGCGGAGTAGAGCCGGACCACGGCCGGGTCAGGCCTCGGCAGAGGGGCGCGGCGGTGGGTCACGACGCCGTCGTGCCATGCCAGTTGAACAAAGCCGTGGCCTAAGGCCGCGACAGATCTGGAAGGGTGGCCAGCTATATCGGCCGCTGGTGCCACTAAGAGGTGGGACCCGAGGGGGTCCCACGGTTACCCAAGGTCCAACCTTCATGGCCGAATGTTTCGAAGAAACCGGGGGGTGTAACCCCCCCAGACTAGCGGCTAGGGTAGGCCCCACTGGGCGCCGCCAGCCCCCTGGTCGGCCAGCCACATGGCCAGCCGCGTGGGCCACGTGTGCCGGGCTGCGCCCAACTAGACTAGACCCGGACCCAGGTCGGGTCGACCCGGTTCGGGCCGACCCAGGGGGAGTTGGTCCGGGTCGGACCGGGCCAAGACCCCCTATTTTCGGACTGTTTTTGGTTAAATGGACATATCTTGAGCTATGGATCTCCGATCGATGCACAGTTAGTTGCGTAGGATTCCTTAGATCGAGACAGTTATTTTTGTTTATTAAAATCAAGGTTTTGAAGAATTTTGGGTATGGCTGGGTTGGTTAGAACCTGAAACCAATCGGGCCCTCGGAGGAGAAACACTTATAGCTTGAGGACCGGATGTCCGATTGACGTGCCATAGACTACGATGGTTTCCTCTTGACGAGACGGTTCTTTCGGATTAATTAACCTGAGGTTTGGATGTAGTTGGAGTATGTCTAGGTTGGATTGTACCCGAAATCCAACCGCCCCCCTGGAACGGAAATGCTAATAACTCACAGACCGGGCGTTCGATTGACGCGCTGTCTGTTGCGTTGAGACCCCTATGACAAGGAGGTTCTTAGAGATACTTCTTTGTGGAACTTTGTGACACTTGGAGTGTCGACCAGTAGCTTGTGGAGCAGATCCTCCTGGAGATGAGCATACAGAGTACGATGACCGTGTAGCTAGTTGAGACCTGATGACTGCTTGTCCGATTCGTATCAGAATGACTTGACTAGCCCAATGGGGAGCACTACTGTGTTGGGGTGGCAGACCCACGGTACTCGATAGGAGGAGTACCTATATAGTCTAGTAGGGGGAGCACTTCTGTGTTGGGGTGGCAGACCCGCGGTACTCGACCGTGGAGGAGTACCTCAGTAGTCTAAGGTTAGTGAGTGGAACCTCGGAGTCGTGGCAGGACTACTGTGATCGACAAAAGAGGAGTTCTCCAGCAGCCGTGTTTTCCTCATCGTGAATAAAAATCCTGGTTTGAGTTGAGTAAATGACCTTTGTTTTTTCCTCATGATTGAGATGGGTTACTTGATAACTTAGGTATATTTATGGGCATATAACTAAGTAAAGGATATCTGTTTAGATCTCTATTTGTGGTTTATCCTTGTTGGATTTAGTGAGACCTTGAGGGTCTTAGGATACCTATTGAGTATCATTATACTCACCCCTGCACGGTCTATACCCACACCTCATTGTGTTGGATGCAGATGAAGAACAACACTGACCGAGGCGGAGTGTACGAGGACTGGACGGTTCCCGAAGGTGGATACTCGGCGTGACGACACACGGAGCGGATCGGTTGACGGACAAGGGTGTTGAGGAGGTTATCCGTACCTACCCTTCAGGTAGGATCCGTGGTGGATGACCCATGAGTTTCATGTCACTTTCCAGCTGTTTTGTCTTTTACCTTGTACTTTACAGTTGGGCTTGTATTTCCAACCCCTTACTTTCAGCACTACTTTTGTTTTCAATTTTACTTAGTGTTTTCTTCCGCTTGCAATATGTTTGTGTTTTTTTACGTTTCATAAAGGCAATGACTTCAATTTTTATTAGGATTTACACCTTTGGTGCTAGTCTCCAGCCCCTGGACTATGGAATGCGGCCTTGGGGTAGTCACGTCACGGGCCCCGAGGATAGGACGTGACAAAAATTTCTTGAGTAAAATATCCTTTTTGCATCAAAAACACTTTTAAAAAAATAAAACATTTTTAAAAACATTTTTATTTGAGAATAGATATGAAAATTATAAATTAATTATATAAAATAGTCTAAAAATACTTTTCCCTTGAAAATGGGAATCAAATTTCTTTTGAAAACATTTTTGAAAACATGGTTTTTGAATATAATAGATTTCTATCCAGAGAGAGAGATGATCATATTTTACTTAAAAACATTATATTAATTAAAAAAGAGTTAATTGTTTTAAATAATATCTATATATATCTTGAATAAACATTGGATAAGTAATCTTATGATTATTATTGAGATATGGATCCTAATGTTTCATCAAAGGAAGAATAAACATAAATAGTCTGGAAAAGCGATGAGATTATCTTAATAAACTATTATGACCTGGTAACTTGGGATCATACTCTCAATTTAAGAAACAAAAATTAAATAATTATTAAAATATCACAAAGTAAAGTAAATCCATGAAATAACATGTAATATTTAATTATATACACCTCGAAAAAGAATTTAAGTTCATAACAAAACATGAGTCTCAAAGAAGGCAAATTATGACAAATTTATTTTACCGATTTAGAAAATTTTTAAACATAAAACCCATGAAATAAATATAATAGAATGGATATTTTAATACCCATAAATTTATTTATAAGATACATATAATAAATTTATCGGAAGTATATACACCATACAAAAGGAATGAGTGGTGATAAAATCATGAATCTCACAGAAATAAAAAGTGAGATGAAATCCCTTTACCATGTGTCTCGAGTCTCGTTATACTCATTCAAAACACCTGTATAATAAATATAAATTTATTATAAATATTTTAAAGGAATATATTCTTATATATAATACCATATATGGTTTGATCATGACCTTATATTACCCGCTTGTTAACCATCCTATGTTAATGTTTCACTTCAGATAATATTTGCTTCATTCTTCGCATGTGTCTTAATTTGTTATATATTTGGTCCTTATAATTATATAATGATTATAGAATGTAAAAAATTATATAAATATAATTTATATTTAGTATATTTTTATTATAATAATCTATATAGTATATAATTATTAAATGTAATATATTGTCCATGGAGACGGTAAGATGTACGTACACATGAATATTGTTTCTATTTTTTTTATTGTATTGAAAGAAAGAAATAAAATGAGATATATGTATATATGTATATAATATCATTAAATTAGAATTATAATGTTATATATATCATATAATTTCACTAATCCCATCCTTAATACATTCTATATAGTTTTTGAATGAATTACAATGCTTTGAGGAGGTCGTAGTCCACAGTTCCTCAAACGAAATTATCGTATTAACACCAAATGGAAAGTAAAAAAGATATGTGTTGTAAAAGGAATATATAAGAATAAATAAATAATAAATATAATATATAAAATATATAAAAATATTTTCCATCATAATTTCCACCATGAAAGGTGGTAAAGGAACAATTAACAATCATTGTTTAGTGAGGTGGTAGTTCGATGTACACGTAAACAGTATGTTCGTTACACATTAGATGGAGGTTTGTGTAAGTGTAAGTTAAAATTTATTCTAAAAAACATAATATTATATTTATGATAATTTTAATGTTATAAAATAATGGAATAAATATTTTAGAGATCGTGGAGAAGGAAAATAAAAGAAAGAAGCTTAAGAGAAGACGTTACCTCTTAATGGGTAACTCCTTTTGGTTTGTGCCAAATGTCTTCCTTGGAATAATTTCATACCAAAGGGAGGATTCAAGGAGTGAGGGAGGTATTTTGGTAAGTGTATTGGGTATATCTTGTCTAAACCCAAGTGGTTTGAGAGTTGTGAAGAAGAGGGATAATCGGTGGCCTTTTATAGGGAAGGAGGAGTGACACTCTTGTGCATATTTGAAGAGAGAATTACACCCATGTTTTTCATGTTTCAAGTGGATAAAATAATTATAAAACATATAAAAAAGGGTTTATAGGGTATAAATATGGTCATAAATGGCTTTTGAACCATGTTTTAGGTCATTTTCCCCCTATGATTATGGTTTAGTCCCTAATTAAGCTTAATTTGACATTAATCAATGTGATTAATTTTCATCACTTTTACTAATCATTTTGGTCAAAAATCAACATGATATAATTATTACCTAAATATTATACTTATTAAAATGGTGTATGTTTGTTTTTATAAATTAAATTCACATAATTGGAAAAATTAATATTAATGCTAACCACATAGATGAGACGAAATTAGGGGTCTTTCAATTAGAAATAAGTTCAATTGTTTATTATGTTTTTATATTCAATTTCAAAGTGAAATTGATTACAATTACCTAAATTGAATTAATAGATTTATAATTTATCTAATGTGAACATAAAAAAAATTTAATATATAATTTAACATTAATAATTATTTAAATGAAAATGCAGTCTTTAACGTAAAAGCAATATTTTTCACTATTCATCAAAAAATGAAGTTCCTCAGAAAAATATCAAACTTTCACCCAAAGATAATTTTTAAATTATAAATTAAAAAATTTATTTTATTGTATGAAAATAAATTTTTAAATATGTCTAAAGTTAATTTTATTATTAAAAACAGTTCATTCGAGAAAATGGTATTTTTAAACCTAAATGACTTTACCAAAAATAATATCTTTCATTATCAATATATTTTATTTATATAAAAAAATTATATTAAATATTTGAAAAGTATTTATTACTATTTATATTACTAAGTTTAATGGATATATTATAATTATCTCATTTAGATAATTGTAACAGAAAAATAATGTTTCGTAGAAACATCGGTGTTGCGTGTAACATATGCCAAGTTGATATTTCGTGTAATGTACGTCAATTCGGTGTTACCTGTAACATACAATGAGTCGATTTTGTGTGGAAGGAATGTTTGACTTAGTTCATTTCAAGAAAAAAATGAAAATTTAATTGATTCGAAAAAAGGTCTATAAAAACTCGAGGTATTACAGGATAGGCTATACGTGAGCCAAAATATGAGTACAAATAAAGGAGATCTAAGAGATAGACATTTCCTCAAAGTGGACCGTACATGGTGTGTATAAGAACCCACATGGGATGCGGTTCCCCTCAACTTCCTAGTCATTTCCACTCTAGTACATTGATCACTAGCCATGTATCTCTACCTGGAATGTGCAGTGACTACACGGTGTGTCTCTACCATCCTAGGACATATTTTTTCTCTTGGTAATGTCTATATACATTTTCCATGTGCCTAGACATGCCAATATCCATGTACTCATGGATTGCATTCTGGTTCTCCAACACTGAGTCACATGGTGTGTGGTGTTCCCACATGGAATGCGATATTTAACACCCTAAAAAATCACAGTCGATGTAGTTGGGTCACTACATGTATTGTGTTCTTTAAAATATATAGAGTATAGTTTGTTTTTTAGAAAATAAAAAATCAAATATGTGCATCTCATATCCATCTCCTTCCCTAAAAATATATCACTTTAACCACCCATAATCAGGGGTAATAACCTCCATCCATTGTTTCTGTCCCTCCATTAGATGTAAACTGAAGATCCAATTTTCTATTTGATATGTGAATGCACCATCACATCTCCAATCATCTCCTACTGCCTCACCAGACTCTCCATGCATAGTGAAATCACCCACATCCCACAATATATCTGAGTAAATACATGATTTCTGAATCTATTAATCACAAATTAATCCATTATAGATCTAGGGTTTATATTATTCTTGAACCCTCCTGACAATATTGATTCATAGACCATAGGAAATCTTCAAAAAATTCAATGAATGATTTGGGGAATAAAAAAAGATAAAAAGTTAAATAATCTTTTTCCATGTTTTCATGGCCAATGAATATGATTAGGGATAGTTGGGGGTGAAAAATATGAAACAATGAGAGTAAAAAATTGAATAAATAATTTAATCAGATGAAAGGGATCATAAAAATGATGAATTTGAATTTAGATCAATGAATAATAGTATGATCATGCTCAGAAATTTAGTCATAAGGGTTGGAATACCAAAATGAAGAGTACTACCTTGATTCAGATTGAGAATTGGTGAATAATGATACCTCCAACAAAAAAAGGGGATTTGTTTCATTTGTTGAGCCTTAATTCACTTTAATTGGGTTTTTGATCATCACTTGATCTACATCTACCATTTATGAATGGTGGATACTCCACTCAATGATCCTGAGGTTATATACCTAACCTTGGTGATTCACCATAACTATTTTTTATATATGTGATTAGGTTTAAATTTATTAATTAAAATAATTATTTATTTCACTTAGCATACCCACAAATGGTCACCTTATCCCAACATCCCATTCATATCCACTTTATATAAGGCTAAGAGTAAACCTCACATTCCAGATTCAACCATGATATCTGATTTTCATTTCAAGACTTCATTTAGTATATATTTCATCATTCCTAATGAAATTTCCACACATGATATAAAATATATAAAATATTTTTATAAAATGAATTTTAGGCACATTGGGCCACATAATAGCACACCGTCTAAGCACCTGGATCCGAAAGTATACCATGATATATTCCAAAGTATTAAAAGAAAAAATTGGGTCCATATAATATTCCCTCTATCAATATTTCCATCCTCAATAGGAAATAACTAAATAAAAATCTATGTATACAGATCTTGAATCTTGGAATCCCACTCCCATGAGCTCTCCTTCATGATCTCATGATTCTATAGCAGAAAAACCAAGGGAATGGACCATCCATGTATGATCCTCTCTTATTGATCCTTAATATCCATGATGTTATTCACCATTGTGGATTGATCCTTAATTTCCATTTACCCTTATCAATAATGTGTGTGGGATTATGAATGTATCTCATTAGATTTGGAACATGAAAGATATCAGGAATCCTCTCTAACTGTGGGGGTTAGGAGAGGTATTAGAAAAATTATCTATCCTTTTTTTATCTCTAATGGCCAGATAAACCTTGGGGATATCATACTTCTGAGAAAAAATCTCCATATTTCTTGTCATGGGGAGACTCTATAGAAAATTTGGTCACTTGAATCGAACTCCAAGGGACTACGACATAGGTCATAATAACCTTTCTTCCTATTATGAGCTATCCTCATCCATTTATAGGTCACCTAGATCCTCTCTATATTTGCTTGTACCATCACCACCCAAAATGGAAATCCTACTAATATCAATCTAGCATAAGTGTGACCTATATGGTCTATTGTTTTCGACACTTTCTTCGGGGCATGCACGACCGTCTGCTTGAGTACGGAAGGCGCGGTTTTTTTCCCCGCATTCCCGCTTTCCAAAGGAGGGTGTCATCTGCTTCTTGTTTAGGGATGTCTTCTCCTTGATCGAAACGGGATGATGGGATGTCGGTTCTTCCTTCCGTGGATTCCTCCTCGGAACTCATCACCTGGTCTGAGTCTCCCTCATATATTTAAGACGTTGTTTATGAAACTCTTCATAGTGCCATATCTTCATTGACACCAGTTAATTACACTACTTCTTTCAGGACATTACAAGGGGTCCAGTCAGGGCAACAACCTTCAGTTAGGGGAGTAGTCACGTTGGGCATCACTGGCGTGTTTGGATGCTGGAGGATTGGCACGTTTGGGTTTCTTCCCCTTATTATAGGGCTTCTCGAGGGCGCAGAAGCTTGAGGAAACCCACATCGAACACGGGGAATCATATGCCATGGGCATGTATCTGAGGTTTTCCTCAAATTCCCATGTTTAACATAGGATATTCTGTAAGTTTAACGTCCAGTGGAGACAGATTGGGCAAATCAGAACACTAACTAGAGTGGATCGAATGGGTGAGACCCCTAGAGGGAACACCGATACTGGGGTCAACATGTGGTTGGATTCCCAATTTCTATTAAATGGAGTGGGGAATGGGGTGGCATGATCCCACTAAGATGTGGCGGCCCGGGTAAGAATCAGGATGGATGATGGAAGGTCCCGTGAAGTGGATGGGATGGAACCGTCATGAGGATGATGATGATTTTGGGCTTGAGACTCAAAGAGGGTTCCTACGTATCCCTGTGGTAGGGAATCAAAGTCCACAAAGTTCATATGATGATGGCTTACCGCCGATTGAGGTTTTCAACGACTTACCGCTAGATGAGGTCGCAATGCATTACTGTTGGATAGGGGTGTTAACGGCTTACCCCTGGATGAGGTCGCAATGGATTATCGCTGGATGAGGTCACAATGGCTTACCGCTGGATTGGGTTTCAACGACTTGCCGCTGTATGAGGTCGCACCGGCTTACCGCTGGATAGGGTTTCAACAGCTTACCGCTGATTGGTTCCCATAGAATAATGTCATATAGGATGGGGGATAACCGATGTGAAAGGGGGTCAGAACTACCGGGTGTTGGGTTTGAACCTCATGTAGGCTTCCTACATACCTTACCTTAGAAAGGATCAAAGTTCACATAGTTCAGGATATGGGGGAATTTGGGGCTTACGCTTTGAGGCATCCCAAGGTGTTAGTGAACTGATGTAAAGGGTCCAGAGAGACCAATGGGTAGTGGGATTGAACCTCAGGGAGGTTTTCTACATACCTTTCCTTGGCAAGGATCAAAGACCACGTAGTTCATGGGGGTCGGGGAACTAACGTGAAGGAAGACCTAGGGTCCAACGGTTTTTGGGATTGAACTTCAGGGAGGCTTCCTACATACCCTAACATGGCAAGGATCGAGGTCAACATAGTTTAGGATGGGAAGGGGCTCGGTGCACTGACGTAGGGTAGTCGGGACCAATGGTTGTGGGGCTTAAACCTTGTGGAGGATTCCTACATACCTTACCTTGGAAAGGATCAAAGTCCTCAGAGTTTGGATGGTGGGAACTGACGTGAAGGTGGTCATAACCAATGGGGTGTTGGGATTGAACCTCGTGGAGGCTTCCTACGTACCCCGCCTTGGTGAGGATCAAAGTCCACATTTTTCGGATGGTGTGGGGCTTACACTCTAGGCTGCCCAAGGTGTTTGTTATGGTCGGTGCTTGATCTAAGCCCACGTGAGTCATGATCGGTGTGGGAAACAAGAGACAACAAAGACCTGACAATCACATCGCGAAAGGGGAATTTGTGGGAAGTGGAGTGGGTCTTACACGTGGTTAGTGGCCCAAAGAGGAAATAGGGGCTTACGCCTCGTTAGCAGCCCGAGGTGATGAAGACTAGGACTTACTCCGGGATGGAGGCCCGAATGGTGACAAATCCCAGTAGGAGAGGGACTTGGAACCCAGGAAGAGAGGAGGAGAAAATATGCTACCTCTTGCAAGAAAAGATAGGGGCTTACACCAAGGTCGTATCCCTTTCCCCATGGACAGACGCCGCTCTGATAAATTGGATCTCATTCCATGTGTGGAATGATCTTACTCTCATGGAGACTAGTGGGAGTGCAGAATGTCCAAGGTGGGGGAACCCCGCGTCTGATGCACGGGGCGTGGTCACAGTTTAAGTTCATGTGCTAAAGACGAGAGTTCTTGGCAGTTTAACACCCTGTAGCTCAGACGAGGTGGGTTCACTCCGCACCCCTAGGACTTACATAACCGGTACCCTCTACACCTTGGTGTAGAGAGGGTACAAGAAATGTTGTGGCTAGGGGGTGTCATGGAGCGAACCATTGGGGGGTCCACATTAGCATGGATATGTGAAGAAGCAATTGATGTTAGCATGCCAATGTGAAGAAGCATGAGGCGAAGCAATGAAACAAGAAGTATCGTCCATGGGACTTTGAAGTTGATTCGTGAAAACTTGAAGGGCCGCACGGGAAAAGGATTTGTAGAGCGAGAGGGGCCATAGGTAGAATCCTTATGAAGCTCTGGTTCTCCATGAAATGAAGGGGCTCCGCGAAGGGTTGTGATTCACGAAGTTATGTTTCCTAGGCTAGGCATAGGTAATAGGTGCATATGGGAGGAGCTTCGTGAAGTGGAAAGGCTTTCGCGAAGCAATGCCCCGCGAAGCAAGGGTGACTTACAAAGCATAGCATGGGGAAGCGATGTGATTCGTGATGCACAGTGACCCGACCTTGGAACATGGGTTCAATTCTCATTTGGGGTTCTTTGCGAAGTGGAAAGACATTCACGAAGTAATGGCCCATGAAGCAGGGCCTCAGGAAGCCATGTGCTTCACGATGCATAGTGACCCAGACTTGGCACTTGGGTTACATGCGCATCGAGGGTGCTCTGCGAAGCGTAAGTGCTCCGAGAAGAATCGAGTCCCCTTAAGGATCTCCTTACTTTGTGAAGACTCATGGCCTTCACAAAAGGCATCCCTCTCAAAATAGGGGCTTAATTAATACCAAGGGGAAGGTACTTCGGGGAGCGTAAAGTACCTTGAGAATCTTATGGTTCGCAGAGCAGAGGTGCTTCGTGATTCGGGAGCTAGGAAGAGGAAAGGTCGTAAAATCCATCCTTCAGGCTTGAGGGGAGCTCTGTATTTATAGGCACAAGGCTCCATGAAGCAGTGCGCGCTCGACACGTAGTGAGCTTCATGGCGGATCACGAACGTCACCTGCTGTCGTGGAGCGGTCCCACCTCCTTGCTTCGCGAGGGCTCGCGAATGTCAGAGGAATTTGTAGAGCGATCCCGCCTCCTTGTTTTGCGAGGGCTCACAAACTTCATAGGGATTCATGGAGCGGTCCCACCTCCTTGATTTTCGAGGGCTGACGAACATCAGAGGGCTTCGAGGAGCGGTCCCACCTCCTTGATTCGAGAGGGCTCGCGTAGGAGCTCTTGTGCGCTGGCCACATGGCTCCGATAGCTTCGCGATCTGTCTTCGCAAGGTAGGCCTTAATGATTTGAGCATATTTTTTTTGCCTCCAATTTTCGTGTCAACAAATCCCACCCCTCAAACTAGGAGTCAAGGAGAAAGCGAGAATCTGAGTCTAAGGGTCCATCGCCAAAATTACTTGGTTCCCCGCGAGTCGGCCTCGCGAAGAAAGCTCATGAGGCAGCTTCGCGAAGAAGGATCATGAGGCGGAGCACTGATGCGCGGGCAGGGTGCGCCACAAAGTCTGTCATGGCTGGACACACCGCGAAGCACCTGGGGTCATCGCTTATAAATAGCTGGGATGACCGCTCTTTTTTCCTTTTCTCTCCTCCATGATTTCAAAAAAAAATTTGGCACTCTCGATTCGTGAAGCTCAGCATACTCCGTGATCGCTCTCTGTGAATCGGGCCTTTGATTCACGGTGCACAGTGAATCATCGACTTCGTGTTAGTGCGCTCCATGACTTGCGTCTGAGGGTCAGTTCTAGGCTCTGTGATTACACTGTCCGGATCAAGCTCTGCAATCGGTCTCCGCGATTGATCTTCGCGATTGAGCTTCGCGACCGAGATTTGAGATCTAGCCTGAAAATCACCTGAATTTTAAGGACATGATGGCTCACTAGGAGGTCGTCAGGGGGGTCCTAGCGTATGCTGCCTGAAGGGAAGATATGGTGAACAGATTGGGTCTGGGGGAGTTGGTACGGAGTCATTCCAACCATGATTCAATGGTGAAGTTATTGTCAAAAAGACAAAGGGACTACCCATTGTACAAGAGGCTTCCCTTGTATGGATTTGGATTGAGGGATGAAATCTTCATACCTAGATCAAGTAGAGACGAGCCGACCTATTGGTTCAGGAGCACGCCATGCCAGTGCCAGTGGTTCAGGGTGGACAAAGACCATGCTCGGGAGGACTTTACTCTTGTTACTTCCGATTGTTTATACAATCATCTGAACGACATTGACAAGAAGGAATTGCTACCTGAGATGTCCCCTCCTCTGTACCAAACCATCCTAAAGGTGGTGCTGAGGAACCCGAAGAAGGGATGGTCTGTTGAGTGGGACCTGCACCAAGGTGGCAACTTCACAGACGACTGGGCCTGGGCCTACTGGGTAAGCGCCTCATGTGAAGAGTTTAGGACAGAGCTAAGGAGAGTAGGCATATATGATGTGGCTTGTGCCTCCCAATATCACATCTACCATCCGAACTAGTTGATGCAAGAGCTATTGAGATGATGGTAATCGGGGATCAGCACCTTCCACCTACATCATGGGGAGGTTGGAATCAGCTTATGGGATGTGCATCAGATCTCGGGGGTCCCGATACTGGGAGTGATGTACGAAGAATTATTCCATGATATGGGTGCATCGGAGGATCCAGAGAAGATGCCGCCACTGGCGATGGTGTTGATGTGACGGGTGCTGGGAGAGGACAAGGAATCGATGTGAGATGTCCACTTCAAACAGTGGTTCAAGCGATTTCTGAACTTCTTGAAAGACAGACAGTTTCCGGTGAGGCCTCAAACTTTCCCAAAGGGTGCTCAACGGGGCAAGGAGCACTCATACTGGCAGCTAATGGAGGACAGTTAGTGGAAGACCTGGGGCTTCAGTATCAACATCGAACAACAGCTGATAGTCAGGCTGGAAAATTTCATTGCGGCCCTTATTTGTGGCTGGATCTTGCTGGTGAGGGATACAAATATGGGCGTGTGTCCAAACACATTCATAATGGCCTCTATTCTAGTGACCGAAGGGCGAGTTAATCTTAGAATTCCAATGCTTGCCAAGATTTACGAAATTCTCTAGCACATTAGAGAGGTGAAGAGGCCACATAGGATATGTGGGCCATTCCACCTTCTGTCACAACTAGAAAATGGTGCTACTGCCATAGATCTATAGCCACGGTTCTGTGGCCTATAGCCACGGTTTTCCGAACCGTGGAAATAGCCCATGGCTATTTCCATGGTTTTGTGGCCTATGGGCATGGTTTTCAAAACCGTGGCTATAGGATAATTTTTTCATTGACCTATAGACACGGTTCTCCAAAACCGTGGCTATGGGGTTTCTACGCTTCCGCGGGAAAAAAAATTCCCACCAAAAATTTTGCGGGAATCTCTATCACTACGATTTTGATTCTATTACAACGGGTTTTATTAATATATATATATATCATAATATATATATACCCAAATTGTGGCGCGATGTAGTGGTAAGTGCGCTGGACTGCATAGTGGAGGTGCAGGGATCAAAACCCATTGGGGACATTTATAATTTTGGCCATTGCCATGGTTTTCCGAGGCTATTGCCACAATTAAAACTGTGGAAATAGCAACTTATAGCCACTGTTTAAACCGTGGCTATAGGTCAAGTACCACAATTTCAAATTTGGAGGCCTATTGCCATGATTTTCAAAACCGTGGAAATAGGTAGCTATTTCCATGGTTAAAACTGTGGCAATAGGCCGGGACCTACTTCCATGATGATAGCGGACACAGTTGGCCAAAACCGTGGACGTAGCCTTTGGCCACAGTTTTGTGGCATATTTCCACGGTTTTGAACCATGAAAATATCCCTTTTTTCAGTTGTGTGTATGGGTGGATAGCGACACACATTAGGGGGGGTTTATGAATACCCGAACCCTATTTCTTCTACGGGATCGGCCTTTCGCCCATCCATCTTGAACACCATGAGGATCATTTCAGCCAAGCTGACTGTACCATCGGTATTAAACCGAGTTTGGAAAGTAGAAGAGTTCAACTTCCATCCATTCCTGTTGCCAATGGGGGCCTTCACGGATGATGGTCGAGGGACATAAGAGCACCAGTCTTATCTCCTATCCTTTCGAGGTGGAGTTCAGGTAGAGAGGGTGGATCGTGAGCCGCTCTTAGAGCTGTACACCCCGCACTGATTTGCCTGAAAATTTCAGTGCATGCAACGAATGACCCCCCAGGTTTACTTACGGGTGATCCTTGATGAGAATCCATGCGTGATGAGGCATATGTGGCTCATATTCACTCATGAGGATGGAAAGATGAAGAATGAGCTGCCTCTACCCACTGCTGCCTTCGGGTTGGTCAAGGAGTATGCTCAAAGCTGGGAGGTGGCCTACCCGGGGGGAATGCTAAAGAATCCAATAGTTCGGGCCAGTGATGGTGCACCTTCCCAACCTCAAGGCTGGGTCCATAAGGTGGAAGGTATGTCCCGTGGTAGCGGGGTTACCATGGCGAAGAGGCCCACATCGGTTGAGGGTGAAGCAACAATGGTAGATCCAGCAGTGGTAATGGAGCCAGAGGTTTCATAAGAACAAAGTCATCCAGGGGGGAGGCTGCCAAGAGGGTTCCTTAGGATATCCACTCTGGCTCTGGGGAAGAGACTGCATCACATAGACATGCTGGAGGATACTGTCTTCCCCGAGGCCTGGGATATCTGAGAAGTCAACAGACAGTTCCTGATCCCTCCCGAGATGTGGAAACACTTGAACCGTCTCAGTATGGACTTTCCGGGGATATGCCCTATTAAGGAAAACTTTGAGATGTCCCGGGCATAGGCAGAGCAGTACCTGGAAGTGATGGAGGACTTTTTGCATTCTCGAGGTACCTCACGTCCAATGACAGACTGTGTAAAGGTACTGCTAGATCGTGCGGTCCCTCCACAATTATCAGCCACTAAACTGAGAGAATGCTTCCCTATGCCAGAAGAATCAGATGAGTCCTCCTAGGGGGATGAGGCCGGTAGAGGGATCCCGTTGGAGGAGGGAAAAGTTGGTGATCAGGGCTCAGACCTTGAAGAATTATCTAAGGCACTCGTGGTAAAACCCCAAACCCCTTCCTCATGGTCTGCTCCTAGGTTGTTCTGGACTCCTTATTAACATCTCAACTATGCAGGAGGACCTCATACATAGGACCCGTTCCTGTCCCTTAATGAATGCTGATGCGGGACCTTCATAATCTATACATGCGGTTGCATCAACTACTACATCCAGCGGGGCCGGGACACCTGAGGTGAACCCTTTGGAGCTTTCAAACCTTCCGATAATATATGGTGGGACATGCCTCGGGGTCCCGACGACATAAGCACAAGAAGGAGACCAGAAATTCAATCTCTGTAAGTCCCCTCTACCAATTTTATGACTGTCATCCCCTAACTATGTTTATTGACATCCATGTCCTTTTTTGGTGCGTACAGTTCTTCAAATGGCGTGGGCCGCCTTGGCGAGGTTGACCGAGCCTTCTTGCAGCATCCTTCCCTTGGGAATGCCAATGATCATGGATGCGGAGGCCCAAACTGACCAAGCGGCGACACTCCCTATCACTGGTGGGACAATCAGCAGGGCTAAACCCGAGATCATTGAGGTAGGATCTGATGATGAGGATCAATCAGACAGTCCAGGTCCCACCATGCCCAATAAAATACCAGATGTGGACCCTGCTGAAGAGTTCCCGGGGGCATTCCTTGGGTATGAGCCTGCCAATCGTGCTGACTGGGACGAGAAAAACTCTGATGAAGAGGATATCAAGATAGTCCGTCGCTGATCGTGGAATCTAATTAAGCACTTCATCGATGACACCCCCAAGAACTATGGTTGGATGATATGGACAGACTTCGCTCGCAACTGTGCGAATTGTGTGCTGGGGGAGTGGATGCCCAACGTCCTCACATGCTCATTCGAAATATTATGGCAGAAAATATTTGGGAGTATGACCGTGGCCTCATTGTGGGCTGGCAGCGGAGGAAGGAGGTGAACATTAAGAGGCTCCAGGAGGCTGAAAAGGAGGTCCCATGACAACAGAATTGGGAAGAAAAGCACTCAGCCTCCCCCAATGAGCAATCTAAGATAATATTGATATTGAAGGCCTAGTTGGAAGAGGCTGAAGAGGTCATGAAGCGATCCTCTGACGAAATGATCGTTATCTAGACTAGCGTGGAGTGGGCCCATATTGCGGCTAATGAATTGTGCCCCATCACTGCCGAGGAAGAGCATGAACTGAACAGGCGGCAAAAAATCTTGGACACCACCGGCCAGAGGGTGGCAGAGCTTCTTCTCTCTTTTGATGAGGTCAACCCATCCATGGGAAGGGTCGATCTTAGGGTGTTGTGATACTCATAACATTTGAACGCACTTTCATGATTTGATTATTTTATTCCAAATGCATGCATGAGTTCTGTTATTTTCTTTGGTTAATTTCATTCCGGTGACATTCGTGGAGCGTCCTGGAGTCAATCCCTAAGCTCACATGGGTCAGGCCTGATGAGAGAAACAAGGGAAAACCACCTTACTATTATGTTCAAATGTGGGAGTGCAGACCAAGATTTAGGCATCCAGGGTTTTGAAAAACCAATTCGGATCCCTGGGAAGAGAAAGGAGAGACTTGACTGGAGAATGAATCTCTTAGATCAACCGAATTACTGTTTTCCCAGCGTTCTCTTGTGCACGAGTGGGGTAACATCAGGGGCACTTGAATCAATCCGAACAGATCAGAATGGAAAGTGTGAATCATGATTCCCAGGATTCGAAACACTGTGGGGGTGGCATGACAATGAAGGATAACTATTGACCGCATTTGAAACACAATATCCTTATTGTGTTAGCCTGGAATGGGGATAACAAATGAGGTCCGACCACTGACCATGTTCGAAACTCAGGGCCTGACTCGAAATGACATCCATTAGTCTTCCGGAACGTTGGCCCAAGACAATAGGTGGGGCAAAGGCCGAACATCCATACTTCTAGGGGGTTCCCTTAGATGTGAAAGAGGATGAGGGTCTGAATAAGGGGCACGCAAAGTGTTGAATGTGGAGTGATGGTTTGTTCAAACAGAATCCAAAACTCTTGAAATTACACCACTATGATAGAAGCACATTGGATGGGTGCATCATTCTAATCATGGATCATTCCTACTTTTAGATAGGACCTCTCTAGCGAGGGAGATGCCACTTACCAATGTCATAATGGGGCATCCCAAACTTGTTCAGGGAAAAGCTACTGTTACATGGTTCCCCATAAGGGGTCAGTCCAGGGGGCCTGAAATGAGGAGGAACAGGATTCATGATTCCTGGGGCTGGACCCAAGGAAAAATTACTGGGTGTCTCTGAGTATCCCATAAGGATGGGAATCAAGCCATACATAGTTCTAAGAGAGGTCTTAGTTTATGATCTTAGAGCTCAGACCATGGATGGTAGGAAACGTGGGAGACACCTGGTGGGGTAATTATAAAACCATACATGAATGGGAACCTGGGGTTCCAACCACCACGTATTTCCTGGGAAGGTTTTAGGTCGAGGTACTGAACACGAAAGTTAGGTTGGGCCCATGGGGAAGTGCCCGAGCAGTCCTACGTATCTCCTGAGAATGAGAATCAATCCATACGTTGTTCTAAGGGGTTTCACTGTAAGGTACCAATGCCAGTGATAAAAGGGGCATGTGGGTGTGGCCCTCACACCAAAAGAAGCAGTATTTGATGTATCTTGTTTTTCCTTTAAGGTGAATGAGTTTTTTTTGTGAAGCGACAGGCCTAGGATAGAAATCCCCGACATCTCCACAAGAATAAATCCGTATGCAGGTGTTGAAAAATGGTATGGCGTGTGACTGATACCAAACATGGTGTCCCCTTGAGTGAGGACATCACGATGCAGTTCCGTTTTTCGTCGTGCGGCCAGGACAGTAATGTCACCGTTTAGGGTCATGTGATGGGACCAGACGTGCATTTTAACGTCATGCGACACAGACGTAGTAGAGATGAGGCTAAAGGGGGAATGTTCACAGTGCAATAAAACATACCCGAAGTGAATGAGGACATAATACCATACCACACCGTATGCAATTCTAAGAAAGAAACCTTGGGCCAAGGGGCCAAAATAGAGATGAGAGGGTAAGGGGAAAAATAAACTAGATCCCAATTGATCTGGACCCTAAAACGAGATATATAGGTCTTCCTACATAACCCATGAGGATGGGAATCAAGCCACACGTAGTTCTAAAAGAGATCTTAGTTTATGGTCTTAGAGCTTTGACCAAGGATAAGGGAAGTCAGTGCAAAGCCCCGAATGATTCCTTTACTGCGGCTTTGTCCTCCTAACGTGAAAATGAGCACTGAGGGATAGTGTCAGGAGTGTCAAAATTCCACTTGTACATGATGTGGTGGACAATGATGTGAATCATGTAACTAATATTTATGTTTTAAAGGGGATGGATTGACGATGGAGGATAACTATTGACCGTGTTCGAAACACAGCATCCATATCACAATAGCCTGTAATGAGGACAAACAAATGAGCATTGACCGCTGACCATATTCGCAATGTGGGACTTGTATAGATTTGTTGTTTGAAACCCTCGAGGATGTTGGACTGTGATGGTAGGAGTTCCCTTAGGCCTAGAATCCATTCCATTTGGGGGTCCCTTTGGGTGTGGAAGATTATGGAAGACCAAATGAAGGGGAACACGAAGCCGGAAAAATGGGAGAAAGCATGTCCGGGTAGAATCCAGCATTCCAGGTGCTAAACCAGAGTACCCTTGGGCACATTAGTGAATATACGAAGAGGAAAAAGGGGCTCATCTTGGGAGAAGACGATTTGAAAATACGAGTATAGCACAAGGGTATGGAAAACTCTTAAGAGGAGGAGGTAAATGACATGGTTGTTACAAAACCCAACATTAATGAGGACATAGTCCTATACCACACCATATACTCCCCTCCCTGGGAAAGGGTAGGCCAATGGGCCAAGGTGAAAGGGAGATTTCTGAGAGATGGGGCTGGACCCAAAGTCTAGACATTTGGGCAGTCCTACGTATCCCATGAGGATGAGAATGAAGCCACACATAGTTCTTGAAGGGAGTAATGTGCAGTTTATCGTCATACAGTAAGGAATCAAATGGGTAAGATACTCCACATACAAGAGGCGTAAAACATGTCGATAACCCGAAGTGAACGAGGACATAATACCATACCCCACCATACAATTTTGGATAAGAACTTGGGCTGGGGCCCAAGAAGGCCAAGGGGTCGGGAAAGGCCAGGGGCCTGAGGCTGGGCCTCAGTCGGAATGGCCCAACCAGTTTGTTGTTTAACATCTTGTAGTGAGGATGAATGTGGATAAAGTATCTCATCCGGGTATGTGTATGGAACGACAAGTAACCCGACATGAATGAGGACATAATCCCATACCACACCATATAATCCCATAAGAGAGAGCCTGGGCCGGGGGCCCGAAACTGGGCACACGAAGCACGAAAGAGCCTGTTCTCGCAGTATGGATGATAAATGAAGGGAAAAATGTCTCAAGGGGATATGTGTGGCATGGAAAAATAGCTTGATGTGAATGAGGACGTAAGTATGCTCCATGCCACACAAACCTAAATGAGAACTCGGGCTAGGGGTCGGAAAAGGCCAAGGGGCTGAAAAAGGGCCAAGGGGCCTGAAGAGGCCAAGGGTCCTGAGGCCAGGCATCCTGGCCAATGGTATCCATATAGCCTCTTGTGGGGTCACCACCTCATCACAGCTCCTAATCCCACATGAGCAGTGCTCAGTGTGGGAAACAAGGAGCCAAACCCAGCTCTCCCTGTCATATAAAGGTCTAGTAACTGGCATTGCCCAAGGGGAGTTCGTCACTTGGACATACAATGGGGTAGAATTAACCACTAAAAACAATGTTTGGGACATCTTGGGGTGGCCCTGATGACATAGTATAACTGTTGAACATGTTCGAAACACAACGTCCTTATAGTGACCCAGACTAGGAACAACAAATGAGCATCGATCGATGAACATATTCATAACGCAGGACTTGTATCGGCTTGTTTCTCAACATCCTCGAGGGCGTTGGCCCGAAGCGGTATGAGAGCCCTTAGACCTAGAATCCATGCCATTTAGGGGCCCTTCTAAATGAGAAAGATGATGGAGTCCCAATCAAAGGAGTGGGTGAAGCATAGCTGTACCCATCTATGAAAGAGGTGAACACCTCTAGGGAGTGGGACGTATGATGGTATCGAGATGAGCTCGACGTGAATTGGGGAAAAAGTCTACACCGTACCATATGTCTTGACTCAAGGGAAGATTCTGGCATTTGGTATGGGCCAACAGATGAAATTTACAGGCGTTTATACATATCCCATGAGGATGGAAATCAATCCATGAGTAGTTCTTGAAGGCCATGAAGTTTAGCGTCGTACGGTGAGGACGTGGGAGGATAGAAGAACGAGGAGTGGGAACATGGTAGGATCGTTGTAATCTTTAAATGAGTGGGGATATGGAAGCCTATAACATATCATGCAAGGACCCTCTGAGAAAACTATACCCAGGGGGGATAGCCAAAGAGAAGAGTTTGGGGCTGGGCTCAAGATGAAATGCTTGAGCATTCCTACATATTCCATGAGGATGGGAATCAAGCCATATTTAGTTCTCAAGATTCAGTTTAATGTCATGCAGGATGATGCACAGTTTAATGTCATGTAGGACTGAATAGTTTAAGGTCATTTTGGACCAAAGAGTTTAAGGTCATGCTGGACTGAACTGTTTAGAGTCATGCGGGACCATCCAGTTTAAGGTCATGCAGGACAAGTAGGCTTAGGTAACGTATTGCTTGAGGAACTTGGCATTGGTGGGAGGAGTTATATGCTCACCATCTATGTTCACCAGGGAGTATGCACTATTGGAGTAAACCCTATGAATTATGTAAGGTCCTTCCCATTTGGGCTCCAACTTGGGTGGTTTCCTGCCAGGGATCATTGGTGTCCAGAGGGCCAATACCAAGTCACTTTTCAAGAAAGAGTGGAGATGAACTCTCTTGTTGAATTCCCTAGCTATCTTGTTCTGGTGTATTTCCAGATTGTACATGGCACAAAGCCTATTTTCATCAAGTGATTCCAATTCATCCATACGAATTTCAGCTACTTTATCTGGTGCCTGCTGGTCATAGACTGCTATGCGTAACTAAGGCAGCTGAAACTCGATGGGCAAGATGGCCTCAGATTCATACACCAGGGAATATGGGGTCACCTGGGTGGAATTACGAGTCGTAGTATGATAATCCCAGAGGGCGTTGGGGAGCTTGTCCGACAAACACTTCTTATTCTGACCAACCATTTTCTACATAATTTTAGAGAGGGTTTTTTTGAATGCCTCGATCTATCCATTTGCTTGCGCGTGATAGCAGGAGGTATGGTTCAACCGGATTTTATACTTGGTGTACAATTTCTTCAGCTCGACTACTTAGAAGTTGGTGCCGTTATCGGTGAGGACGGTGTGAGGGACTCCAAACTGGTAGATGATATTGGATCTCACAAAGTCAATGATATAATGGTCCTTGACCTCCTTGAGCGGAACCACCTCTGCCCACTTGGAAAAGAAATCCGTGGCGGTCAGGATAAACCTACACTAATGAGCTGTCGCCGGTGGATATAGTCTTTGACATTGATTCCTCATGTCGCAAATGACCAAGAGTACTTGGTGGAGTGGAGAGGTTCTGGCGGCCAATGCATGAAATTAGTATTAATTTGGCACGCGTGACATCTCTTGGATAACTCTATGGAATCATAGATCATGGAGGGCCAGAAGTACCCTATTATTCGGATCTGATGGGAAAGCTTCAGCCCAGTCTGGTGAGCCCCACAGGAATCGGCGTGGACCTCCTTCATGACATGGGAAATCTCGACTCCTTGGATGAAATAGAGGAGATCACCAATCAACCCACATTTTTAGAGGATCTGCTCAAGAATGAGACCACCCTGGAGGGTAAACTGCAGCATGCAGCATCAGGTTTGCTTGCACTCGGCCCGATCAGCTGGGAGGTAACCATTTTGGAGATACTCGACAAAGGGGGCCCTCTAGTTGAGGGTCACTTCAACCACTGCATCTGAGGGACCTGGGGGTCTTGATGTGGAGGCTCTGGTGGTAAGATGTATTACGCGCATGCCATCATCATCATCTGGGGTGAAGGGAGCAATGACTCTCTGATGTGCCACATTTATAATCAGGTTATCCTGCTCGGGTTCTGCAAGTGACGTAAACAGGCCAGCCAAGGCATCATATCATCCGTTCTGAGACTGAGGGACATGAGTAACTTCCAGCCAAGTTGGGAACTGGGCCATTATTTGGAGAGTGCGTTACAATAATGGTATTAGATTTGGAATTCTGATGACATAGTCACCGTTGATTTGCTTGATGACTAGTTAGGAATCCCCTTTAACATGAAAATGGGGAACATCGATCTTGAGGGCCATCTCGAGGCCAGTGATAAGAGCCTGATACTCCACCTCATTGTTGGTGCAGCCTTCTTATAGTAGGAATGAATATGGTAGAATGGATTGAGCCAAGGTAATAAAAATAATACCCAGGCCTACTCTGTTGAGTTTGGGATCATAGAGTTTCCTGCTAGTGGGACTCTTGGAAGCGCCGTCAAAGTGCATTTTCCAACATGGGATGGCCTGATCTACTGAGAGGATTCCCTCGCCGGGAAACTCCAGGTCCAGGGACTGGTCTATGAGGGTTGGATGGGTAACAAGAATATCTACCAATTCTTCTCCCTTGATATCCTTCTAAGGCATGAACCTGATGTCGAACTGCTGGAGGATTACTGCCCACCGTGCTAGTCGGACTGTCATCATTGGGCGGTTCAAAATGTAAATCAGAGGATCTACCCGAGACACCAGCTGTACCTCATGGTTCTGCAAGTAGTTTCTCAATTTATGTACAACGAATACCAGAGCAAGATAGCTCTTTTCGGTGGGGGAGTATCTGGTATCTACATCGATGTGTATACAACTAAGATAGTAGAGACTATTTTCTATCCCCTCATTGTTCTTATGGGCAAGAAGGGTTCCAAAAGATCATTCTAGGGCAGTCACGTATTGGATCAACAGATTTCCAGAGATGTGTGGCATCAAGATCGGAGGATGGAGCAGGTACTGATTGATTTCCACAAACGCGGTCTGGAACTCTTCATCCCACTCGTAGGCGGATCCTTTCTTCATGAGCCGAGAAAAGGGATTACACTTGACGACCAGATTCTCAATGAATCAGCATATGTGGGATAAGTGGCCTTAGAAACCTCGAAGCTCTCGAATATTACTCGGGGGAGGAATCTGGATAATGGAATTGATCTTCTCTGGGTTAATCTCGATGCCACGGTACCTAACAACAAAGCTAAAGAACTTTCCAGAGGTGACCCCAAAGGCATATTTCAATGGATTCATCCTCTGGTGGTGGGAACGAAGGAAGATGAACACTTTCTCAAGGTCCTTGAGATTTTCCTAGTGCTGGAGAGATTTGACCACCATATCATCCACATAACATTCCACCAATGTCCCAAGGATTGTCTTGAATATGCGATGCATTTCCAACTGATAGGTGGCACCTACATTCTTTAGGCTGAAGGGCATAAACTGGTAACAGAAAGTACCTTGGGGAACCCTGAAGGCTGTGGAATCTTCATCCTTGGGGAAATTCAGATCTGTTTGTATCGAGAGTAACCATCCATGAAGGAGAGGGCTTGGAACTCAGTGGTAGCATCAATCAACAATTCCATCACAGGAAGGGGAAAATCATCCTTCGGACAGTGGCAATTGATATTGCAGAAGTCGATGCAGACTCTGATCGTCCGTTCTTCTTCTTGACCAACAAAATGTTGGCTAGCCACTTGGGGTACTGTAACTCCTTGATAAAGTTGTCTCTGATGAGCTTGTCAACTTTAGCTTTGACCATGACACCGTGAGAAGGGTGCATCTTTCTGGGAGGATGCTTGAACCCGTGATGATTTACCGGAAGACCGAGGTGGTAGATGGCTACCTGAGGATCTAGTCCAAGAATATCATCGTAACTCTAGGAAAACACGTCATGGTGTAGTTTAAGGAAGTCCACGTACCGCTGTTTCTCCTGGGGGGGGGGGGCATGACGACACTGATCAATGTGGGTCTCGGGTCTACCTCGCTACCAAGGTTCACCTATACCAGTTCATCAACTATAGCAGAGATGCCCTCTTTGAAGGTGGGGGGAGCATCCTACAAATCCTCTCCTTTTCTTGTAGAGGAGGGATCCCCAATGGGGGAAGACTCCTCTGGGTTGGTAGATCCCGAAGAGAGGCTAGTACCAGCCTGGGCGGTAGTGGAAAACATATCAGGAGGTTCACGTGCTGTCGAAACCATAGCAATGAAGGTTATCGATCCAATCCCATCTGGTCTTCGGATCAAGGGTCCACGCTTGATGATATCAAAGCAATAGTGGAGCGTTGGATTGTGCCGATTAATTCCATCCTGGGGAAACAAGCAAGTATGACATAATTTTGTTGCCATGGGGCGGACATCACGATACCTTATGGGGGTAGGAGGCTCCGGGATCACCTGGGACTAATTTGTGTAGGAGTATGAGGTGATTTTCTACCATCGATTGGGGTTGGGGATATGATTCTCCCTTGTACCAGAGATAAAAAAACATTACCACATGTCTAGGGTCGTGGCCTCTAATCAATGGATCTAGAAGACGTAGGCATCATCCAGAGCTGCCCAAGGGTAAGTTGCAACCGCGATGGGTTCGAACTCACTAGCCTGAATCTCCTTGTCCTTTCTCTTTTAATAGTCAGAATCCAGATAGAGGGATTCACAAGAGGAGAAAGGAGATGCATCACCTTGGAGAACGCCTACTTGACCATTAAGGGAGTATTTTAGGAACTGGTGATACGATTGGGGAATCGTCGCGTTCAGGTGGAGCCATGGTCTTCCCATCAATGCATTGTCAGCGGTGTCCTGAGAGACAACCATAAACTCGGTGCTGGATACTAGGCCACCGAACTGGGTCTTCAAACGGATCTTACCAACCAGGGTCTTCTCTGTCCTGTCGTATCCCTGGATTCTTAAATCGGAGGGATTCAGGTCATCCTCGGATAACCCTAGCTTCCATAATGTCCGTGTTGGGATAAGGTTAATCTCAGAGCTAGTGTCGACAAGACAATGGCGAACATCCACACCGTTAAACTGGACGATGATGTACAATGGGTGGACATACCTCTATATGGGAGAGCCTTCATCCTCTATAGAGAACGAAATGATGTCCTGAAATTCAGCATTCTCAAACACTTCAGCATGAAAAGCTTCTGCATCTGCTACCTCCGTCTCAAACTGGAGGGGGCTTCTTAAAGCCTCAACAAGGGCCTCACCCATATCTGAAGACAGGAGAAGGGCATCGAGGATGGAAAGTCTCATTGGTATTCTAGAAAGGTGCTTGAGGACATCATATTTCCACACCAGGCATGAAATTCTGCTTGCATGAGGCCGCTCTGTGATAGGAGGCATGGTGGGCCCTGCCGGCTGGACCAACAGCTGGCTGGTGCTGGAATATCCCACCATTCACTAGTCGAAGCCCGGAGAGTAGCTGTCAGATGAGGAACAGATGACTGAGATCGGCCTATAGCAGGGTGAGGTTGGTCGCAGCATGGTCGAAGTGGCTCTGCCTGATCCAGTAACACAAACGACGGTGGAGGTGGGCCTGACGACACTGGATGAAGAGGCTGCACATGTTGAGTTCTGCACTAAGCCTACTGTCTAGTCTCAGTGGCGTGTATGACCTAGCTGTAGGTGCCAACTGATGTGCCTCGACGACCCATATGGATACTGCTCCACTAACATTGGCATCGGCTGGGGACATTGGGGAGGTTCGCTTGGTGATCCTCATTGTCAGGAGTCATATAGGGATTTACCAACTCCATGGTAATAGCCTAAGTGAACCCTTGACTATCACTAGAAGAGTCATCCATCACTGGGAAGATTCTGGGAGAAATCCCCATCTCTGGAGGCATGAATTCATCGAGAGTGTGGGATGATGATGGAATTGGCAGGGCGCATTTCTTTCCCTTACGTGTCGCTGATGTTTTCTCTTCTAAGAAGAGGCCGACTGAGATGACAATGTATAAGTAGCGACTGCAACTTCTAAGGACTCCGACTGATTCAAGCATGAACAAATGATACAATGGGAATTAGCAACCGTTTTACGATTCATCCAGTCTTCATACTTCTGGGGCTCATGGTTAGAAACCTTCTGCCACTCACCATCAATGTCGTTACTGCTGTATGGCCTTACGACGATGCTTGCCACTTGTGTGGGGGCTAGGCCCAACCAGACTATGTTGCTATCGACCTAGTCTTGGAGCTAGTCTATGAACACATAACACTTCATGATGGTGTGCCCTATAATCCGATGATAGAGGTAGTAGTTGGGGTGATCTGCAAGGTTCACCTCTTCTGGCCTTCTACACTCAGGCAAACGCACAATCCCCTATTCCAAGGCACTTCAGAAGTAGCTGGGGACCTGATTATCATTTAACGAGTAGGTCCGGTTTCTTATTTCTGGAAAGGGAGGCCTTGGGGCCTGGCCCAGATGAGGAGCTGAAAAAGCCCGTCGAGGAGGCGGGGCCTGGTTGTCCCTCCTGGGTAGTGGCGACACATTTCATGGGGGCACCTACTGATTCTGAGGAAGCCGCTGCTGGGCCGGAGGCTGCGCCTGTGGTGGCGGTCCTCTACAAGGTTGTGGAGGTGGCTCCACTAGTAATAACTCCAGCTATCTGGGGTCCTCTATTTGGGCCACCGTGGTGGGATCGACTCTGATAGCCCTCCTTGAGGGAATTACAGAAGGAAACAGGTGTGCTTGGATGTCCTGTTGCAGGGATTCTTACAGGCACTGGGCCTTATCGGAGAAGTCTCAAAATCCCCCGGGGTAGTTCTGGGTGATCAGAGAGGGAACCAGTTCCATCTTGACATTTCCTACACACATTGTCAGTAATTTCTCTTGAGTCAGTGGCATGTCAAGGGAATATGTAGGCCCTTTCCATTGGGCGATGAAGTCTATGGCATGCTCATCAGGCCTTTTTTTCACTTTAAGTGGTCTGCAATGCTTGTTTTTTGCGTGGTGGAGCTGAACTAGTAGAGGAATTGCCTACGAAGTTCCTCCCAAAAGGTTACAGATCCGACGGGTAGCTGGATGTACAAGACGAATGTCGTCCCCTCCAATATCTGAACAATGTAGTAGAGCTTGGTGACCTCCTTCTGCACTGGAGTTCCTAACATGGGCCCACACCTTGAGTTAAATTGGTCCAGGTGCTATGGCGGGTCCCCTGTCCCGTTCAAGGGGGAGAAGATGAGATTCTCAAAACCCGGAGGTGCTAACATATCATCCACCCATGTCGGTTATGGCTTACTATTAGGTGGGATTGACACCTGCCGTGTTTCCAACTCCTCAAGGTAGGCTATGAGTGCCTTCATAGGATCATCTGGGCGGGGGTCCCTTTCTTGACATGGATCCCTAACCATGAGCGCGTTGGCGGGTTCTTCAACACGGTAAGCAGGCCCATCGGCTCATGAAGCGGCTGGAGACACGACCCTTGTGGTGGCCAGGGGAGCCTGAGCGGGGTCCCTTGGATTGTCACGACATTTGGGAGGGTTTGGAGAGACATATCGTGCCCTCTTGCCGTAAGTTCCAGCCTCAACCCTGTCTGTAGGGGCAGGATAGTCAGGGTCTCCTAGAGGCAGCTCACTGAGGGGAAGTTGTTCCTGCCCCTACTTCCCTGGCCTAGGATCACCGTAGTCTATCCATTGCTCTACATCACGTTCATCCAAGTGGTTATCGACCAACTCATTCTTCTCAGCAAGTTGCTGGTGCAATGTGGCCTTCTCAGGGTCTTCCTCTATCTTCTGCACTAAGGCGGACGGGTAAGAGTGCTTGGTAGCTCCGACGTGCTCTTTACCTTTATCGGAATTCCAGCTGAGCACTAATACCTCAGTGGTTGCAGGGATACCTAGTAGGTTTATTTTTTGACGATTAATCCTCCTCTATGGGTCCAATAGTGGTGGAACTCCCTCATGGGGGAAGTCCCCATCAAGAAGCTCCGACTCATCCTCCCCATCTAATATTTCAGCCATGTTTACCATGACCCTTCCTGGGGGCATGTCCTCGATATCTCACAGCAAGTCAGGCTTGTATCGGATAATACTGAAGAGGAGGGTAACATACTTCCCCCATCCACAGACTTGCGCATGGGGGGATGCCTCCTTGATAATTTTTCGGAGTACCTTGAAACTATGAACGCATTGTTACTGGAGGGCCCCACGGTGACCTGGTGACTCGGGGCGCTGAGCCACAGGGAGTGCGGCCAAATTAACCAGATTACATTGCTCACCGATGTCTTTGAAATGTGCTTGGATCCTGAGGTAAACCACTCGCTGATGACGAAGACTAAAATGCATTTCCCAGAGGGTGTAAAAGAAACACTCAACTTCCTCCAGGGTGAGGGATTCCGGTATGCAGAAATTCGATGCTGCCAAAGGCCAAAACTTCTCGGGGAAGTGGTCTACTGTGAGGATGTTCCATAAGCTCCTCAGATCAGATTCATGGTCTGACCCTTGATTGCCTCATTTTTCAACTGGGGGTGGCTGACGAACTGGCAGTGGTACTGAAGCAGACCACTGGGATGATAGTCTAGCCGATGGAGAGTACGGTTAGCAGGTTGACTGGCCACCGAATCTTGGGATGTACTTTGAAGAGTGTAGCGACCTAGCCGCTACGTCACGGTAAGACGGGATGAAGGCTGAGGTTCCTGGATTAGAGGATAGGGCCACTGGCGATAGGTTGTGTTAATGCTAGCCTTCCATTGGTCCCCAGGATAGTTCTCTATGATCTCTTGTCGAGGTAGAGAGTGCTTCTAGTGACGACGATGGTGATTGCACAACCATGAGCTATGGGGTCGTCAGGTTTTCATCATCCTCGATATACTGATGGAGGGAGGCAGGAATCTAATGGACCTCACATTCTGGGAGTATTACGCTGATGCGCCTTGTTCCTGCCCTAGCCCTTGACTCGGGTGAGCAAGAGGAGGGTTCCCGTGTAGAGTCTTACTCCGCTTCAGAGTCTGAGTAGCAGACCGGTTTGATCTCCATCCGGACCTTCCCATGATTCTTCTTATGGTGGAGAAAACCTGCCTTCATGCCCTTAGGTGGCTCCTCGGGACATGGCTGATTTCTGACATGGGGTCCTTCGGCTGTACTGGTGCTGAGGCAGAGAGGGTTTCCACCTGAGGAATTCGGGGTATGAGGAGCACCGAGATAGATTTCAAAAGGGACATGGGGAGGACCTCCATGGATAATTTTGGAGTGGAAAAAACCTCCGATAGAACTAGAAGGAGCATGGGGAGGACCTCCACACTTGTTTCCCCTGGTGACCTCAGTATGAGGAGGGTCCTCGTACCGGTGTAGCTGAAAACGAGTAGGACCTCCGTGTTGGGTGCTAGTGAGGCGAGGCTGGACTTCACCCCTCTGGTTTCTGATGTGAGAAGGATCTTCACTAGCTTCCAAGAGGACATGGGGAGGGCCCCCATGTCGAAGATAGACCAGATGCATAACTTCCCCGCTTGGGCGGTCAGGGACAGGAGGAACGACTCCATACCCAGTGTAATGGGCATGGTAGATACTTCTGTACTGAGTGTCACCATCACAGGGAAAACCCTCATTCAAATTGAGGGTGGAACGGGATGGACCTCCATGCTGATCCCCAAAGTGGGGAAGGCTTGCGTTCTCCGTGGTAGTGGTACGGGGAGGACCTCCGTACTAGGTGACATCGCTGCGGGTTAGTTCGCAGCGGCCACAGCCTATGCCGGTGACCATGAGAGTCGAACCAGCCTGATTGTGGGGTGGTTGGGGCCTCGATCCTAGTCAGGTGTATAAGTGACCCTGCTCAGTGTACATAGGGAACTGTCATATTTCATCGGTGGTGTCTTGGGTCACAATATCCATCAACGTTGACACCCCTTGGCAGGCGTCCTCAGATTGTGCCCGTCGCTGGCATCGAGTTGGATGAACTGGAGCTGGTGGTGTAGGTATGTGGCTTACCTTCTCCTCATCCAGCATGACCAGGCATCGACACTGATGCAACTGGGTGGGAGCCCCTGGATTGGGACTCTGACCGGGCTGGGCCGGACATCACCTACCTTGTCAACGTAAGGCAGGGTGTCATCAAAGCATTTAGAGGAGAGGATATTGAAACGGTTGTATGTTGGCATGGGGAGAAGCCTCTCCCTGCATGGCACTCGGGGGCGGCATTGGAAATGAGGAGGAGATGTCTCCAGATCCAGGTATTCCATATCTTGATTCGGTATTATGCCCTCCTCCTCATAACGACACACGAGGTCATTGATTACCCTTCGTTGAATGACCTCAGACGGGGAGAGGGGGCATGGGTGCCCCATGATCGTAGATGTGGATGCCGTCATGGAAGATGTGAAGCCATGTGGAACGGCCGTGTTGTCACCGCCCCTGCCCCTACGTATATGGGTAGGTGGTGATCGCTTCCCTAGAGAAGCAACTTGATTCTTGAGAAGTAGGGAGATTAACTCATCAGTGCTAAAAGAAAAAGGAATTGATGACCAATTCCCCAGCGCCATTCCGTCTTCCGCGACCAGTAAGAGGGGTTCATACTGACAACTTCATAGAACGTGATGTCCAATATTTTAATGCCCCAACTTCTAGTGAGTATCACACCAGGACTGCTATTTGCTTGGCGGGACCCGACACTGGATAATTGGATCCGGTGACACATCAATCCACTGATTCCTCGAGCACTACTAATCTTTATATTGAGGAGAATACATTCACATCAGGTTCACCATTTCTGTTTCCGATTCTTTCTCCGGGGTGCACACATTCGTATTCTTGAGTACAAAAGGTTCAGTTTTGTTGCCCCACATTACCTCTTTCCAAAGACATGAGACATCCACTCCTAGTTTAGGGACGTCTGCTCATTGATCAAAACAGGATGATGGGATGTCAGTTCTTCCTTCCATGGATTCCTCCTCGGAACTCATCACCTAGTCCAGGTCTCCCTCATAGATTTAAGATGTTGTTCGTGAAACTATTCCTAGTGCCATATCTTCATGGAAACCAGTTAATTACACTGCTTCTATCGGGACATTCCAAGGGGTCCAGTCAGGGAAACAACCTTCAGTCAGGGGTGTAGTCACATTGGGCATCAGTGGAGTGTTTGGATTTCGGGGTATTGGCACGTCTGGGTTTCTTCCCCTTATTATAGGGCTTCTTGAGGGCGCGGAAGCCCGAGGCATCCCACATCGAATGTAAAGAATCATATGCCATGGGCATGTATCTGAGGTTTTCCTCAGCTTCCCATGTTTAACACAAGGTATGCTGTAAGTTTAACATCTAGCAGAGATGGATTGGTCTGATCAGAACACTGACTAGAGTGGATCATATGGGTGAGACCCCTCGAGGGAACACCGATACTGGGGTCAATGTGTGGTTAGCTTCTCGATTGCTGTTAAATGGAATGGGGAATGGGGTGGCAAGATCCCACCGGGATGTGGCAGCCCAAGTAAGAATCAGGATGGATGATGGAAGATCCCGTGAATTGTATGGGATAGAACCGTCATGAGGATGATGATGATTTTGGGCTTGAGCCTCAAAGTGGCTTCCTACATATCCCCGTGGTAAAGAATGAAAGTCAATATAGTCCATCTGACGACGGATTACCACCGATTGGGGTTTTAAATGTCTTACCACTGGATGAGATCACAATAGCTTACCACTGGATTGGGGTGTGAATGGCTTAACGATGGATGAGGTCGCAATGGATTACCGCTGGATGAGGTCACAACAACTTACCGCTAGATAGGGTTTCAACAGATTACTGCTGGATGAGGTCACAACGACTTACCGCTGGATCATGTTTCAATGGCTTACCACTGATTAGGGCCCATAGTTTAATGTCATGAAGGATAGAGGTGAATTGACGTGAAAGGGGGTTGGAACTTCTATGTGTTGGGCTTGAACCTCATGGAGGCTTCCTACGTACCTTACCTTAGCAAGGATCAAAGTCCAAGTAGTTCAGGATATGGGGGAATTTGGGGCTTACACTCTGAGGCAGCCCAAGGTGTTGGTGAACCGACATAAAGGGGTAAAATAAACCAATGGGTTGTGGGATTGAACCTCAGGGAGGTGTCCTACATACCTTGACTTGGCAAGGATCAAAGACCATGTAGTTTATGGGGGTCAGTGAACTGACGTGAAAAAGGACCTAGGGTCCAATGGTTGTTGGGATTGAACCACAGGGAGGCTTCCTACGTACCCTGCCTTGGCAAGGATCAAAGTCCATGTAGTTCAGGATGGGAAGGGTCTCGATGCATCGATGTAGGGTAGTCGGGACCAATGGTTGTGGGGATTGAACCTCCTGGAGGCTTTCTATGTACCTTGACTTGCAAAGGATCAAAGTACTCATAGTTCGGATGGTGGGAACTGACGTGAAGGTGGTTAGAACTAATGGGGTGTTGGGCTTGAACCTCATAGAGGCTTCCTACATATCTCTCCTTGGCGAGGATCAAATTCCTCATAGTTGGGATGGTGTGGGGCTTACGCTCTAGGCAGCCCAAGGTGTTTGTCATGGTCGATGCTTTCTCGAAGCCCACGTGAGTCATGCTTGGTGTGAGAAACAAGAGACAACAAAGCCTTGGCGATCACTTCATGAAAGGTGATTCCATGGGAAGTGGAGTGGGGATTACACATGGTTAGTGTTCCAAAGAGAAAATAGGGGCTTATGGCCTAGTTAACAGCCCGAGGTGATGAAGACTGGGACTTACTCCGGAATGGAGGCACGAATGGTGACAAAGCCCAGCGGGAGAGGGACTTGTCACCCAGGAAGAGAGGAGGAGCAGAGATTCTACCTCCTTCAAGGAAATCTAGGGGCTTACAGTAGGGTGGTTTCCCTTTCCCCACAGATAGATGCCACTCCGATAAAGAGGATCTCATTCCATGTGCAGAATGATCTCACTCCCATGGAGACCAGTGGACGTGCAGAATGTCCAAGGTGGGGGAACCCTGAGTCTGACGCATGAGGCGTGGTCATATTTTAACGTCATGGGAAGAGGACGAGAGTGATTTGAAGTTTAACGTCCTGCAACTCAGATGAGGTGGGTTCACTCCGCACCCCTAGGACTTACATAACTGGTACCCTATGCACCTTGGTGTAGAGAGGGTACAGGAAAAACCGTGGATAGGTGGTGTCATGGAACGAACCATTGGGGGGTCCATGTTAGCATGGCTATGCGAATAAGAAATAGCCGTTAACGTGCCTATGCAAAGAAGCATTAGGCGAAGCAACGCAATGGGCAGTATCATCCAAGGGACTTTGAAGTTGGTTTGTGAAAACCTGAAGGGTCGCATGGGAAGAGGATTTGCAGAGCGAGAGGGGCCATATGTAGAAGCCTTGTGAAGGTCTGGTGCTCCATTCAATGGAGGGGCTCCGCGAAGGGATGTGCTTCGTGAAGCGAAGTTTCTTATTCTAGGAATAGGGCATAGGTGCATATAGGAGGAGGTTCTCAAAGTGTAAAGGCTTTCGTGAAGCAATGCCTCCCGAAGAAAGGGTACCTTACAAAGCATAACATGGGGAGGAGATGTGATTCACGATGCACAATGACCCGAACTTGGAACTTGGGTTACATGCGCATGGTGGGTGCTTCGTGAAGTGGAAAGACATTTTCGAAGCAATGCCCCACGAATCAGGGCCTCGGGAAGCCATGTGCTTCACAATGAACAGTGACCCGACCTTGGCACTTGGGTTATATGTGCATTGATGGTTCTCTGCAAAGTGTAAGTGCTCCATGAAGACCCAAGTCCCCTTAAGGATCTGCTTCCTTCACGAAGACCCGTGGGCTTCATGAAAAGCATCCCTCTCAGAAGAGGGGCTCAATTAACACCAAGGGGAAGGTACTTTGCGGAGTGGAAAGTACCTTGAGAAGATCATGGTTCATAGAGTATAGGTGATTCATGATTCAAGATCTAGGAAGAAGAAATGTTAGAAGAGCCATCCTTAGGGCTCAAGGGGAGCCCTGTATTTATATGAACAAGGAGCCATGAAGTAGTGCACGCTCGGCGCGCAGTGAGCTTCGTGGGGGATCATGAACATCACTTGCCTTCGCGGAGCGGTCTTGCCTCCTTACTTCGTGAGGGCTCACAAACGTCAGATGGATTAGCAGAGCGGTCCTGCCTCCTTGCTTCGTGAGGGCTTGAGAATGTCAGAGGGATTCGCAGAGCGGTCCTGCCTCCTTGCTTCGTGAGGGCTCACGAACATCAGAGGGCTTCGCAGAGCAGTCCCTCCTCCTTGATTCGCGAGGGATCATGAATGTTAGAGGGCTTCATGGAGAGGTACTACCTCCTTGCTTCGCAAGGTCTCACGTAGGAGCTCTTGTGCGCCGGCCGCAGGGCTCCAGTAGCTTCACGATCTATCTTTGCGAGGTAGACCTTAATTCTTTGAGGATATTTTTTTCACCTCCAATTTTGGTGTCAACATCTATCTTAAAGGTCCTTAAAATATTCCATGATTATAGTATGTTGGTAGATATTATATTAATCAAAATCCACCATGTAAAAGTGATCATCCCTAGTCCAGTCAAATTCTAACATACAAGTGTTGATCATATATTGTAGAACCTAAATAGTGTTCTCTATCTATCCATATTTCTGTGGGATAAAGACTGAACTCATCCTAATTTGTGTCCCAAATTCCTCTTTCAATAATGTTCACAATTGTGATCTGATCTACACATGACAGTTAGATAAAATCATTGAGTTCACCCCAATAAATTGGAATATCTCCTGCATATACAACCACCGCAAACTCTCAACTAAAATGTACTCCCAAATAACTAGAGAACTAGCTTCACAACTCTATTAACTATCACCTAGGTTGAACCATGGCCTCTCAAATTCCATGGAATACCTATAAAAAAGTCCATGGATATTTCATCCAATTTCTACATTGAGATATTAGTCGGTTATAACAAACCTATGGGAACCTGGTGCCAAGCCTTCACCAGATTACAAGAGAAGAACCAAGTGATAAAATCATCCATAATCCTCCTCATGAAAGGCCCATAAAAACAAAAATTGATAGTATATGTACATTTTCCCTTCACCGATATGTAGAACCAAAAGAGATGTGTGAGACTCCCTCATTACCTAATCCTACATCATGAATATGTCCGCCATCTGTCTATAGAAAGGAATGATGTGATTATCTTATTTATAAAATCCATATTGTGAATATTATGAGAATATTTGGCCTTGTAATACCTATATGATGATGTATCACAACTAAGAATCAACCATACACTAAACTGATGTAAAACTACACCCTCCTCCTCAACTAGGTTCATCTAGAAGGAAGCCAATTACTTTGATGCCTTATACACCAAATGAGGCTGAAAATTTATATAATGGAATCTTACACCATGTTTCTCTTCCCATTAGTATGTATAATATCAATGTTATAGTACTACAGTAACTTCAACTAGACCATATTTCTTAGGTTCAAGTCACCCAATTTTAAGACATACTTGATACTCTGATGGTCTGAGTAAACTATAAAGCATTATCGTTGAAGATAGTGCCTCCACATCCTTATAGATAATACTCCCACTTACAACTCCAGGTCTTGATTCATGTAGTTCTTATCATGGGGTTTCAAATATTTCAAAACATTTTTGATCACTTCCTACCTCTACATTAACCTACAACTGAGCCTAACTCTAACAGAATCACAATATACAACAAACTCCAATCCCTACTCCCGTAGTCTCAAATCTAGAGCACTTGTCAACCACAACCTTAACTCCTCAAATCCTCTCTATCAATTATTAATATAGGTAGAAATATAAGATTACTATGTTAGGGTAGTCAAAGTGGATACAATCATATAGATGTTTACAAAAACACTCTTATAGTACCCCACCAAACCAAGAAAACTCTGCAACTCTGATATGATTTTGGGTGCTCCCATACAAGAATTACATTTAAAATTTTCTGTCCCATAGCTAATCCATGATTAGTAAATACATTCTCCCAAAATAAAACCATATAGATTTAGAACTAGGACTTGGAGAGCATAACATAAAGATAGTTCTCCTAAATAAAGTTTATAGAATACCTCAATTACTATACATGATCCTACTCTGAAGCATAATATATGGGTATTTCATCAATAAGGATAACAAAATTGTCCCATGTATGGCTGGAAGATATGGTTCATAAAATCCATAAACATAGTAAGGGAATTTATTACACCGAAAGGTATCACCAAGAACTCATAGTGTATATATGGTTATCAAAATCCCAACATCGAAATATCAGACTTAAAAACTCCAAAAAAGTGGAATATAGACCTATGAAGGATCTTTGTGAACCATCACACTCCTTAAAACTGATCAACGTGGTCATCAATCCATGTTAATGGGTTCTTGTTCTTTATCAAGTCTTGGATCAGGTAATAATAATCTATAAAATATAAAAGTACCCATCCTCCATTTCCATGAACAAAACTATAGATACCTAGGGGGACACACTAGGTCTGGTAAAACCCTTCTTTAGAAGGTCATCTAACTGTAGTTGTAGCTCCCAGATCTCAGTAGGGGCCATCCAAAATGATGTAGAAAATATCAGAGCAGTTTTATAGTGTATGTAAATAAAAAAAATAAATCTCCCACATCAGAGTTAATCCAAAAAAATCCTCAGAGAATATTTCCATAAAATCCTCCAATACTGAAGGAATCCATATGCCCGAAAATCCCAATTTTCTAAGAACTATGCTCTCCTAATGATGGGTGAATGTTTGAATACCGTTTCTCACAAATCACACTTTCACCATCATGAGATCTCTATCACCAAAAAAGTATAATCTAATCCCATCAATGAGAAGGAATATGAATCATCTATGAAGAAAATTAGTTTGGTATTAGACTATGGAAAACCAGTCCATAACAAAGATGACATCATAAGGTCTCATCATGACAACCAATAGTTCCCCTGAGAAACTCTCTCCACCAAGTGATATCTCTAGATGTTGGTTGATGAAAAATATCAAATAAGTGTTCTCTATAGAAACCTCAAGGAAGATATACTGGGCTAAAACTTCAAACGAGAGCCCCATATCTATCACTAGAAGTAAGGAGATGAAGTAATGTATTTCACTTGTGTCCACTAATACTAAATAAATATTAGAAAAAAAATGTTGTACCTATAATCATCATGTGATATTGTAGGTCATATTTTTCCATTTCATGAAGCTTCCCATGACCCTGATTGATAGCTCTCTGATTCTAACATTTCCTACCAGGTGGCGGTGGTGGGATTAGCTCATAACATCATCCATCATCCATATATACACCTCTTAAATCCCCACCTACTCCGCTTCTAGCTTTTATTCCCTGAGGGCTACCCTACCCTCACATGGGTGATCAATTATTATCGACCTGTCCTGCCATGGAAATCCATCAACAATATTTCATCCCTCCTCATCTTGTATGGTCATGAAATCACATTCCATGTGAACTTATACATTACATGCATATCAATTCCCCTCATCAGGATATCTTAGTCCCCTATACAGTCCCTATGATGCATGATCTTGTGCCTGAGTCCTTTCCAAATAAGATCACATGAATTACGATCATACCGAATGTCACCTACTAGATGCTACAAAGGACTTAGCCTTATATCACCCACTAACATATTTATCTGCATGACTTCCCTCTTATATGAATATCTCTTTCAAAATATAATACATTAACTTTATAACATAAGTGGGAATGCATAAGGGCACCACACTGGTATGGATATCTCTCTAGAGACCCTTTTGAGAAATATGTGCTCAGAAGTATCCATCCTTAACCCTGTAAAAAATTATGGAGTAAGGTCATAAAACCTCAAAGTATACTAAAAAACTATCATCCCTCCCTTATATATCTCTAGAGGATTCTTAATTTGAACATAGCATAAGCATGAGGGGTTATAATCCTCATGAAATAGTTATTGGAATTCAGAGCATGAGAGCGTCAATGACTCATGAATCTATGAAACTAGGATCCTCCTATTCCCAGTTGGTTAATAGAAAATGTTGGATATAAAAAAAACTAGTAAATCAGTCAGTTTCTGGATAATCCTAAAAACAAGTATAATCGAATCTAGCTTGTCCTCTGTATCCTAGGGATCTATCTCACCACAGAACCTCATCGACCTATGGTGCTGAAACCTGTAGATTTCTATAATCCTTCACACATAATAAATTTTTTTTACTAGTATAATATATGTCATAATAAGTGGGGGTGTCACAACCTATCCACCTGGATGAAAGATCTCACAAAATTAAACCTAAACTGAGGCCTCACCACTCATTAGATGATCATCATGATCCTGAATTGGTAATTTGGATAGATATATTCATGGATTTACCTTGAAAGTTTAATCAATACATGCCAAAATAAGTTGGTCATCTATATAAGGTTATTTTACTTAATAAGGTTTGTCAAAATTCTCAATACTATATTATTCATATACCAAAGTTCCATGAAACTAATGTATTGATATTATGAGATAATAAGAAGGTGTTCAGAGTCCTAATGCATGTAATCATAATCCACCACACCAACACTAGGTTACTTATCATGAAAGATACAATAGAGACACATTGACATGGTTTCCATAATCCTTAACCAAATATTTTTATAGGGAAAACCCCAAACACTGTTCCAATGATTGAACCACCATTGATACTAATATTTCATGACCTGACCTAGTAGGGATTGATCTGTAAATACCCCAAGCTCAAATCCATAGGCTAAGGGATAGAGAATAGAACCTAAAGGAATAACTAATATTTGGGTAATTTTATTAAGTACATGTACTCACACACACAACTATCTCCATGAAGAAGTACAGACACATGGAAGATAAGATAGAACATCGAGAGTGACAATCATGCATATATAAATCTCTAGGTAATACAATAGTATGGTAGCATAATCTTAAAAAAATAGAAGTGGAAAATACACACAAAACAATAAAGAGGCCCTAACCATATTTAAAAAAAAATAAAATATTGAGAGAGCCTATCTATATATCTCCATTATCTAACCATCATACATGATCAAATGTACCAGGGTATCCCTATGACATCTATAATCACCTCTGATATGTCCATAATCTGTATAAGACATGACAAGTGAGATAAAATCCCCATAAGTGTTCAGTATATACATACCTAGTGTGACACCCTAAAATATAAAGATGAAATAATAAGAGACATGAAAAAAGTTTTCAGCTTGACCCATTAAAAGAGAGAAATGAAAACCAATAAATGGGGATATATTCACATAAAAGAATACCATATGAGAGGAAAAGGGTATTTAAATCTCACATAATATCCCCTGAAAAGGGTTATTTATTTATTCAAAGAGAAAAATCAATTATTCACAAGATCTCATTGTCTATTTGAAGAAGAATCCATGTCGAGAAACTCCTCACCACTATGCAGAATAGTCAATGGAACGTTTTCCAAATGTAGAGGACCCATTTCATTTAACAATAGGAGGGTTACACATTATGGATAGAGTACACATGCCCTGACACCACAGGAGGGTTCCACACATTAGGTAGATAGGGGATCCAAGCCTTATCCCTACAATAGGGTTCCACTCTATGGATAGTGAACCCATGTCGAGGCACCACAAGAGGGTGGAAATATTTAGATAGAGAGAAAAAACACTCCATGTCCAAACAGGAGAGTGAAACTATATAGATATAGGACTCATTACATGAAACTGTAGGGGGTTTCCACTCATTAGATAGATTTAGGACCTCTTCCATGTCCTAGTAGTAGGCTTTCACATAGTAGTTAAAGGACCCATGCCCTAATTATACAAAAGGGTGCCCCTCTGAAGGTATATAGAGGACCCATGTCCTATCCTAGTAGAGGGGTACTAATCATACAATTATATAACATATATTTTCACACTTATTATTTTTTATTACATTTTTATGGGTTTTAGTATCCCATCATTAAATCCTTTTTAAAAAAAATATTTTGAAATCATTTGTTGTAAACATGATTAAAAATATGTAATTTAACAATGGAAAAATTTGATAGTAGTTCATTGTTTATATCATATAATTCACTAAAATTGTCCAAATTTAAGAATAAATTTTATTTAGAATTATATGGTTATTGGTATCCACTTAACCTAACTGGACCAATGGCTGAATGTGAGGAAAAGGGGACCAAAAGAGTTCTAAAATTGATGAAATTATGGCCGGGCCTAATTGGACCACCCTTCTGTATTTGAGAAATAAATTGAGACTCAAAACACCAATTAAGATGATTTAAACTCTATTGGAATGATAACTAAAATACACACCACTCCATAAAATTTGAAGACATTTTCACTATTTTTTGTTAGTAAACGATCCAGATAAATAATGAGAAAAAATTATACCATTAATAGTAGCCTAGTACCTTAAAAAGATGACATATTTTGTGGAATTTTTGATGTATTTTCTGAAAAAATAACCCATAAAACTCATTATATGAGGTTGATCGACCATAGAGGGGATTGGATCTCCTGATAATATATTCTCCACATCAATGGATTCCTCCCCTTTTAGGGAGTTTTAAATTCCTTATAATCACCTGGGGAGGAATGTGACACAAATTTCAAGCTTTGTTTTTGTATTATTTTGAATTATAATTTTAATTCAAGTTTAGTTTTTTTGTTTATACACTATTTTTATTTAGTTTTTTTATGTAATGGTTTGTCATACTCAAATCATATGATCATCTATAGGGGAATCCATTCATGTAATACTTCACACACAGTTCACTACTCCTTCTTAGCCCTTTCAATTTTAGTGTTTGTGTAGTTCATATTATTCAATTTAAATATCATAAACACTACCATTTACTTTTAATTTCATGTCATATAAAAACATTGATATAATATAAATACCTGGAAAATGCATCAAGTCCTTCTTATGTTTTCTTGGTGAGTTTCAGTTATGATGTCAAACATAAATCACTCAATCATCGATAGTAACTAGTGAATCATCTTGTATTTCCAACTAAACCCTAGGAGGTATCATCATATAAACCTAGTAAAATTATTTTTATAGGTTACAAAAACCATTTATTAGAGATCTAAACCCTATCTCTTGGATTGGTGAAGGATGAACATCAATAGATTTCTTTGTGTTGATCGCACATAATCAAATCTATCAATTTTGACTTTATTGTATTAATTTATTTTATATGAATTAATATTAAATATAAAAAACCAAAATATAATTCAACACCATTACTCTTTTTCATAATCACAATTTTTTTGAATTAATTTTCTATGGGTAAGGTGAGAGGGTACCTAGGATTCCAACTATACTGAAAAAATCGCAGTTAAAAAACAATATCTAATATGATGTGCTCGACAACATGATCAATTTTTGGTGATATTTCTATGGAGACAATATTTTTTTTTCATTTTTACTTTATTTATTTTAATTTTATTTATTTCACATTTAATTCATTCCCCCTACACTTTTTATTGTTTTGTTTTTTTATTTATGTGTTTATAATATCTAGATCTTATTCTCTATATATTTAATTCTGTTATATATAATTATATTTTACCTTATCCTTTCATTATCCTCAAATTTTTTATTTAAATACTATTTTATTAAAAAAATATAAAAAATAAACAACCCCCCCCCCCCCCCCCCCAAAAAAAACCTTTAGCACTTTGTTGCATGACGAGATCCGAAAAAGAAAAACTACATGAATTTGACCCAGAAATTGAAAAGACACTTCACTCAAAAATCTGGTCATATAGTGTTGGGAAGTAATATAAAATTGAGTAAAAAATTGTAGAAAATCATGTTTTCCCAAACTAATATATAATTTAACAAAATTAAATTTCAAAAAACATGGATGAAAATAGTTAGACCTTATATGAATTTTCAACCACTAATGCGGTGTACCAACCTACATTTAACCAATACCCTGAGGAAGAATCCAAATTTGAGATGATATTGGGACTCTTCCACATAATTCATAAATTTCATGGTCTTCCTGGTGAGGAACCTAAAACAATATTAGGGATTTTCACATTTTTTTCCACCATGAAACCAAAAAATGTTTCTGAGGACCTCATTATGTTTACCAACATCCCTTTCTCCATTGATGGTGTAGATGAATAGTGGATATAGAATATAACTATCACAATTGGGGGTCGGAATATCTTTAAAAAACTATTTTAATAGATTTTATTCCCAGGATCCAGAATTGAATCAATTAGAAATCAAATCTATGGAATTATACACTCACAAGGAGAGACCCTTCTTGAAATTTTAGAGAGATTCAAAAGCATTTGTTCATGTTTCCCCCATAAAGAAATAGTAAAAAATTTATAATTAAATGATTATATTATGTAATTTCACTCATGAATTTTGGTATGATTTATGTTACATTTTATGGTGCCCTAGTGGATAAAACTCCTACCGTCACATGTGACTTAACAGCTGACATGGCTAAAAATGTAGAATTTTTTTGTATAAAATCAATTTAAAACACTTTAGGAGTTCATGATGTAATTCATTCATCCATATAAAAAAGGTCAATAATAATATTTATGACATTCATACACTTTTATTAAAATTAAATCAAGCTAAAGGTAATTCACATGCTCCACTTATTTCATTTAATTGAGGCATTTGTTATAATAACACTCATTTTTCAAACTAGTTCTTGTAACTTCATGTATGATCTATGTATTTTGAAGTATTATTCCATGGGAATCATTTTTATAATGCACCAAACTTCCAAAAAATAACCATTGAGGTCTAATCCAAACCCCACGTGGAAAAAACAACCATAGTATCGACAAGGAGGCAACTCAAGATTCAACAAAGACAATGTATGAAACCTTCTTATCCATCACCAAATTGAAACAATCCACCTCTTCCCAAATATGACCATGAATCTAGGAAATGGTAAATAAAATGGAAACCCATAACTTCTAGGTCTATCAAACCACACAATCATCTATTCAAGACTTAAGAACTAAGGTCAGATAATTGGAAAACACCGTTAGTGGGATAAATACACATGGTTCTAAAAAACTATCATATCGTCATGTTTATAATAAAAAATACATAGGTAATTTATGTGCAATAACACTTTGTAGTGGTAAAAAAGTTTCTTCATACATTTATTATACACAACAGGTAATTAACCCACATGAAAACTCTCTTTCTCTACCCACAAAATATTTTAGTGAAGAAAAAAACAAAAAGGGTAAACAAATTGTTATTTAAGATTCCCTAGAACAATCTATTCATATTCATTTCACCCAAAGAAACTTTTAATCTAATAGCAGTTTTGATAATTATTTTGATAAATAAATAATTAATAAATTTAAGCAGTTATAAGTTTTCATTTTTTATTAGAAGTTGTTAAAAAAAATTCCTCACTATGAAAAATTTTGTAATGAACATTGTACCCACTGATGGCGACTAAAGGGTAATAAGAGAATAATCATTTTATGGTATGTATCAACATTGATAAAACCATCAATTTTGACCAAATTCAAGGATCCAAGAAGTTTTATGATGCCTTCACCACAGGGGAGACCTTTTTTTTGACACAATACTAGATTTAGGTGTTTTAATTAATTTAATTCCTCACTATTTTTATACTTCTATATAGGTTTAAGAGATTCAACAAATGAGAATAGTCATTAAAATTTCCAACTGGAGAAAAAATCACACTTCTAAAGTGATCTAATAGATTCTAGTTAGAGTGAATAATCTCATCATCCCTATAGACTTCTACATTCTTGATATAGAAGATACTTAAACCTAAGGACATGCCCCTCTAACACATGGAAGAAAATTCCTTAAAATAATAAATACGATCATTAAGATCCACAATGGTACAATATTCATGGATTTCTGTGGAGAGAAGTTATGTTTTATTATCCTTGACGTATGAAACACCCCGTTGAAGAGATCTACACTATTCTTGTATATTCGATGGATGTTCTCTCTAATGACACACACATACAACATTCTATCCTTGACTCATACTCTAATTCATTTTCATTTTCTTCACTCATGGATGAATTTATTTTTTATTCATGTTTTTAGTGTTGTGTTGGTTCATAAAAGTGTTAATTTTTTATTTAATTGATGAGTGTGCTCATTATTAGGTATTCATGACTGTTGATGATTATAAAAATATCATTTTCATTGATTTTATTTTTATATAGAATAAATATGAGAATATATAAAGTTTCATGGACCTCACTACCCTTAAATACTTTCCCCAAATCCAAAAAACAACCAGTTTTTGAATTAAAACTACTTATATATAATTTAAAATATTCCTATCTTGAGGGTAATAACCAATTTCCCATCATCATTTCCAATAAACACTTTTCACAATAGGAATAAAAACTTATAGACCTTTTCAAATAGTGTAAAAAGTTTATAGGATAGAAATTGGAATATATTCTTCGAATTTGACCATTTATTTGTATAAACTATGTAATTTTAGATGATGAGGCTAAAATCACAAGTCAATATCAACACAGTTTAAATCCCACTCTCCTTGATGTGGCAAAATTGGAAATTAGAAAATTATTTACTACTGGTATAATTTACCTTATATTTGATAGTTAATGGTTTAGACCAGTTCAAATTGTTCCAAAAAAGTAATAATTATTATGTTAAATGAATGGAATGAATTTGTTCCAACTTGTGTGAAAAACTGTTGTTGATTCTATATTGACTTCCATCGAATGAATTATACAACACAAAATTAAAAAATTATTCTACCATTCATTAAACAAATGTTATAAATAATGGTTAGTAAGTGTGATTATTTTTTCTTTGACGGCTATTTGGGTTATTTTAAAATCCATATAGCCCCTAAGGATCACGAAAAGAAAAAATTTACATGTATATTTGGCACATTTCCATATAATAGGATTCCTTTTATTCTATGCAGTGATACTGGTGCATTTTAGTGATGGATGTTTAATATTGTTTCTATGTATCTTGATAATTGTATAGAAGTCTTTATGGATGATTTCATGGTTTATAGCACTTCCTTTGATTACTGTTTAGAACACCTAGGTTCTGTTCTCCACCTTTGAATTGAAAAAGATATCATATTAAATTATAAGAAATTTCATTTCATGTTTGAGTGGGGTATTGTTCTTGGGAATGTTATTTCAAACGATGGAATTCAAGTGGATAAATCAAAAAGATAAATAATATATTCCCCTCAATATCAAAAAATTGTTCATGAGGTGCTATCTTTCTTAGGTCATGTAGTTTTTATGAAGGATTAATTAAATAACTTAGTAGTATCACACTTACCTTATTTTAGTTATTACAAAAAGATTTGAAGTTTCTGTTTGATAAAAATTGTGAGGATGGATTCAAATCACTAAAAATGAGTCTCACGTAACCTTCCATATTCACACCACCATGGTAGGATCTTTAAATCAAACTTATGTGTGATGAATCTTACATTATAGTTGGGGAAGTTTTATTACAAAGGGTTTTAAAGGATCCTCATGTCATTGAATATGCCTCACATACCCTTGACCATGACAAAGAAAACTAAACAACCATTAAAAAAGAACTTATTTCTGTTGTGTTTTCATTGAAAATTTTAATTAATATCTTCTAAGGTAATCATTCATTGTGTTTTCTAACCCTACTGATCTTTGATTCCTCCTTAATAAATCTAAAGATAATACCTACCTAATTTAGTGGATTCTCCTACTCTATGAGTTTGAACTTGATATTCGATATAATATAGGAGTGGAAAATGTGTTTGATAACAACAATAATTATATTTCTCCACTATTAGATCACCACATTGACTCATACCATCACATTGGAGAATTCATCACTTATGAGAATCTTTGTGATGTTGTACACTGTACCCCTGGTATGTGTACATTCTTATTTTTTAGAAATATATATAGTCCTAATAGATTTTTGGAACTTCAAAATGCTAGAGACATGAGAATAATTCATGATGGTACATTTGGGATTACCCTTAATTTTAGATAATTTTAAGTGACCATGTTTTTATTTGGTGTGTCCCTTACCATGTGGTCACCAATATTTTTAGCTTGTACCATAATTTGAATTGTGGGAGACAATTTGGATCTAAAAATATAGCGAAAAAGGTCCTTGACTCATGAATTTATTTGATAACATCTTATAGAGATTCCCATAATTTTTATAACACATATAAATGTTTCCAATTCAGAGGGAATATATCTATGATTGATTAATTTCCCCAACAACCCATGTTATTTTATGAAATCATCTATTCATGGGGAATTGTCTTCATGGGTCCTTTTAAAAATAAATTATCTTTTTGTAAATATTAATACTAATTGACTATGTCCCTAAATGATTAAAAGAAAAGGATACCAATAACAATGACTCTAGAGTGGTTGTTTATTTTTTGAGATACCAAATTTTCAGTAGGTTTGGTTTTCCAAGATTCATCATTTCTGATCAGGGTTCACATTTTTTCGATCACAACATGGAAAAAACGATTTGTTGGTATGGTATTTTTTATAAAGTATCCAATGCATATCACCCCCGATCAAATATAAAAGTTGAAATATCAAATTGGAAAGTAAATCAAAACTCAAAAAAAAAAGATACAGATCAATAGAAATTATTGGAGTTTTCACTTGAATGATTCACTTTGGTCATATCATACAACTTTTAAAACCTTGATCGAAATGTAACCATATAGGATTGTGTTTGAAAAGGCTTTTCATATAAAATTAGAGGTAGAACACCATGTATATTGGGATATTAAACAATGTAATAAAAATATTTTATATGAAGATGATCATAAGAAGATATTGATTTGGGATTTCGAAGAAATTCGATGTGATACATATGAGAATACATGATATATAAAGAGAAGACAAAGGATATCCTTGATGATATGATTCATACGTAGAAGTTTCATATTGGTGATAATGTACTCATGTACAATTCCAGGCTAACACTCCACCTAGGTAAGATTCTTTCTTGATGTCTTGGTCTTTTTACAATTTTTAATGTTTACCCTTTTGGTTCTATATAGGTTTTTCAAGAGAATAGTGGACATAGGTTCACCATCAAATGGAAGTGGCTCAAACATGTCTATGAATATTTTCCAAAGAGTCTAGTGGTGGAAATCCAATTGATGAATTCTATATATGACACTACTTAGAAGGATGTCCCTTATACCCATATTTATATATTTTTATACTTATTTAAACCAATTTTATTTAGGAAAGTGTAATTTTTGAGCTATGGGGGAGGGTGACATAGGATAGTAAGTATTTAATTTTTAAAAGAAAAAAAAATTCTCCATTTTTTCTATTTTTAAACATACATTGATCTTAAAGAGAATATAAAAAATAATTTTTCATTCTTGAGTCGATTTTGTGAAAAATTACTTTGTTTTTTGGAACAATTGTTTTCAAATGATTTTTAATATGGAATATTTTTCAATATTTTTTGTTTTCAAATCATTCTTAGGAGTTTTATGGATTTTTGAAACCCATGCATAATTAAAACTAACTAATATTTTTAATCCCAAACCCAATAGAAAATATAATACCTATATTGAATATTAGTCATTTTAATACCTTTTTATTGTATCTTATCTTGTATAGAAAATATATCTTTCCTTGGTTATGTTTGAATATATTAGATTAGATTGTACTATATTCATGATTGAGGTCATATTTAATTGAAATAAAATTTTTACAATTAACCTTTATTTTTGGAAACATTAACATTTTACCCTTCTTAATCATTAGAGACTATGAAATGCCAGTTAGGTGACCACATTACAAGCTAATATATCCCTACCTACACATTTTTTGTATATTTTTTGGTTTTATTTTTAGCAAGAGTGGGGGATATCATGTTTCTTTGGGAATTATTAGGAAGTAATCATTATTACAGGTTGATAGAAAGGGATCCTACATTTTTTATTGGGAAGTGGGTTCACAATATATATTGTGTTATTGTTTTACACATGTTTCCCCCTTTATATCCAATAAAATATTTAAAAAATATTTAGTTTTTTACATTGAAAAAACAGAACAAAAGAAAAATAAATGGGGAAAAGAAAAATTTTACTCATTATTATTAAATGAACATTTTTGATTCACAAAAAATGTACAATTGGGATATTTAGTTTCTATTTATAAATTTTTTTGAAGTGATGAGTGTGTACACTCAATGTGAAAACTTGCTAAATTTTGACATGTTTTTTTCTTAAGAGATTAAATAGTCCTCTTCTACCTTAGATTTCTGAATAAAAAATCCAACAAACCCTTGAACCTCAAAACAACCTATTGGAAGTAATCTAGAGTAGCACACTAGGTTTTTCATAGTAGAAAACATATAATATCAAAAATAATATGGTAATATGATATTAACTATGGGAAAAGTGAATAACTCCACTTTTATATGTTAATTGGATGAAAAATGAAAATTTATAGGTGAGGTAGGTAGGATATGTTTCATGGGTGAACAAATGAAGATGAAAAAATTTTAATTTTTGAGAATAAAAATGAAAAAAAATTTCATTTCATAAACATGACATGATGTTTTTTATTTCAAAATAATCATGGATGTTTTCTCACATTTTATTTTGGAATTGGACATGATTAAGATATAATATATTTCCCAAGAATACAAAGGTTTATTTGTGGGGGTCTGATCATAAAATGATATAACATATATTATCACCCATATACTTGTGTATTACATTGTCTATGGGTTTTATTATCCCATTATTAAATCTTTTTTCACTCAGTTTTTTGAATTCATTTGTTAAATTCATTATTCAAAAGATACAATTCCACAATGTCCCAATTTGATAGTAGTCTATCATATAATTACATTAAATAATATAAATGTTAAAATTAAATTTTTATAGGATTATTTGGTTCTTTGGATTCAACTAATTTAAATGGACCAAAGAATGAACGATAGGAAAAGGGGCCCAAAAGAAGCCCACAATCGAAGAAATTTTGGGCAGGCCATATTGGACTACACTCCTATATTTTGGGTATAAATAGGTCCTCATACCTTCAATAGGGATGGTTACACCTTAATTAGATAGATAACTCAAATTACCACCTCTACAACAAATTTTAGGCCATTTCACATTTTTTTATCATTAAACCATCCTAATAAAGCTGGGGGAAAAAGTCTTACATTAATAGTCACCTAGTTCATTAGACAGTTAACTTATTTAGTAGATTTTTTGATTTATTTTCCCATACAAGAACCCCTAACCCTAATTATGTGTGGTTTCTTGACCATTGGGTAGTATTGGATAATTTGGGACAATCCTCTACACATCTAAGGATTCCACCCATTTCATAGAGTTCTAAACTCCTTGTGATCAGCCGGGGAGGAACATGATTAAAATCCAAAACTTCATGTTTGTATTAAATTGAATTTTTTTTAATTCTATGTCTATGTGTTTTTTTATTTATTATATATTATTATATAATTTATTTATGTAATTTTATGTCGTATTCAACTTATATGATCTCGTATGGGGGTACCCATTCATGGAATGTTTCACACATTGTTCACAAATTATTCTTACCCCATTAAATTACAGTTCTTATTCAGATAATATTATTCAATTGAAAACTCATAAATACATCCATATTATTGTATATATATGTTATGGAATAACATTTAAATAATATTCAAACCAGATTAATGAATAGGATTCTTCATGTGTTTCCTCAGTGAGATTCAGTTCTGAAGTTAAACACAAATCACCCAATCATCTCAGGTAACAGGTGAATCATTTTTTTCCAATAGATACTAGGAGGTATCCCAGTATAAAAATAGTAAAATTATAATTATAGGTGTTAAAAATAAATGATTAAGAGATATAAACACTATCTCTTGAAGTAGTGAAGGATAATCCTCATGAGATTTCCCCAGGTTGATCACCATTAAGAAAATATGTCAATTTCAGATTTAATGTATTTCTTGTTTTTATATACCTTAATTATAAGTCAATAAAAAAAATTTCATGGAATATCATTAGAAATTTTCATAATAATAATATTCATTATAGATTATTTATCTACATCTCTATCGAGAGACAAATGAGGTGTTTTTTATACTATATAAATTCTAGTTAAAAAATTGTATCTAATTTGAAACCATATACAAAGAGATCAGGTGACACTCTATTATCCCTAATGATCCTACATGATCACTGTCATTATAGAGAATCACATAAAGAATATTCACACCCATAACATCTCACATCATATCTCAAAATTCTCCCTGAATTCCACCATCATATTTTATGTGGAAAAAGTCTTAGGATATGATACACACATGGAAAAATTTGAGTACAAATTAAGGAGACCCAAGAGGTAGAATTTTACTTAAAATAGAGGGTACACATTGTATATTGGGACCCACACAATTTTTGGTCCTAATATGATTCATTGTTGTTTCCTCAGTATTACATGAATCTTTATCCAAGTATCCCTACATGGAATTTAAGCTGATAACACGACATGTCTCAACCACCAAAGGATGAGTCATGTTCTCTTAGTTGTTTCTATTTACATTGGATATGTGGATATCTGTGATAGTGTTTGTGTAATCCTAGATTATATTCTAGGTTACCAATAAAAAATCACATGGTGTGTGGGGTTCCCACATGGCATGTAATACATAAATCACCCAATAATTCTAGCCTCTATATCTCAAACCCTATACAACATGTGTTCTTCATACTGCACAATGTGTAGCTGGGTTTTTTCACAAAATTCCAGATCCTATACTTGTGTATTATATCTATATTCTCCACCACAAAATTTTCATTTTACATTCCATAATCAGTTGTAAGCACCTTTTTCCATTGTTTTTAGCACTTTGATGGCCATAAATATGATTTATCATTTTATGTTCTATACCTACACATGTAGTCACATATCAGGTCATCTCATGTTGTATCACTAGATTCCTAACACATGGTGGAATCAGATTCATCCAAAAATATGTTCTAATTAATCCCATAACCATCAATCCATTCATCATACTTTAAATCGTCATGAATACATGGGTTTGATCGCACTTTAACCAACCTATGAATGCTGAATTGTGTCCCTATATTCCATTAGCGAAGAATGAGAAGAACAATTGGGGGAAAAGAACCATAAAAAAGGTGTAATAGTCATTGGAAAAGAATTCATGGAAAAATAATTATATTCAATATTTAATGGGGTTAGAAAAATGGCACAAAGATAGTAAACAGTTGAAAAAGAATTTAATTCGATGCCCACGATCTTGTAAAGGATGAATCTGAATGAAGATCATAGAATAACTATATGATCATGCTGAATCATTTAATAACAAGGGTATAAATACATAGGAAACAATTACTATATCAATTTAGATCGATCATTCGTGATGAATGATACTTCCAAAAAAGTAAAAAAGAACCATTTTTATCTCTACGCCTCAATTCTCCTTGATCCGGTTGTTGATATTCGTCAGATCCCAATCCAATAATAAAGAATAGTGGATCCTCCTCTTAATGATCCTAAGATTATGTGGAAAACCCCAGTGATTCACCATAATAATGTATTTTTATTGTTAATTATTATGAAATTAATTAATTAAAATAAATAAAAATTCACTTAACATACCCACTGATGGTATCCTTATCTGAACGTCCTACACTGACCAACATTATATTACACCTAGGGAAAATATCATGTTTAAGATTCCACCATGGTCTCAGATTTACATTATAAGACTCTATTTTGGTAATATCTCATTATTATTTAATAAATGTGCATGTGTCATATAAATTATGTTTAATATTTTTATTAAATTATAATTGAGCACTCTAGGTTCTCTGAACCATGCACCATCTCAGCAGTTGGCTCCAAAAATATTCCTTGGTATATTTGAATGTATTTTAAAGAAAAAATAAGATCTATATAAAAATTTTACCACATGATTACAGGTTCACCCACACTTAATGTGGTCTGGTAGGATTTTAACACCCTGATAATTTTTGATATATTTGTTTTAAAATAAATTCAATCTATTCAATTGATTGAGATTGATAGAACACCAGGTTTAAACAATACATGATACTCTTTTAAAACATGGCCATTGTAACCAATCCATTAAGCTGGAGAGTATAAATAAAAATATATAAATTATAGAAAAATAATATGTTTTACAAATTTATATACTAAATTAAATCATTATCTGCTAAATATATTTAACATAAGAACATTTTGAATGAAAAATAAACGTTTTATGTAAAATAATATTTTTAAAAACATTTTTTAGTCGTGCTTTGAAAACAAGATCTAAAATTAATATTTAATATTTTTTTACAATTTATTTTACAAAAAATAACTTAATATTTTTAATTAATATATAAAAATTATCGTTGGGTGATTTTTTTTATTTTCATAAAATGTTTCATTTTTTGATGAATATTGAAAAATACTTACTTTTATTAAAAACTACTTTCTCATTTAACATATTCATAAGCCACATATTATTTTATGAAAATTTTAAATATAAAATTGGTTAAATTATATATTAATTAATCTATAATAGGTTATTTAAATCAAATTTATAATGAATTTTGATATAATTTTTTATAATTTTGAATTTTTATCTTTTGGAAAACCTTTTTCTCAACACATATGTGGGTTTAATTATAATTTAAATTCATCTGGTTCTAAGAGTTTAGTTTTTAAAAATTGATTAAATATTTGGAATTTTAATGAAATATATTACCTAATAAGTTCACTTTAATTATTTTTCATATTGAATAGTGATAACAGTAAAAATTATTTACAAAAAATAAGGTTCAAATGAGTTTATCAGGGGTTAAACTAAAAAGATAATGTTTGAAAATTACCCAGAATATGTCTAAATCATATTTTATGGTCATATTTATTATTTATTTATTATAATAATCAAATATAGTAATTTTTTTCTATTGGAATGTAAAAAAAGTCGATGTAATTATTTCTTTTCAAAAATTCACAGTGTGTCCTCTCCCTCACTTATAAAAGTCCACCTCCGCTCATCTCCTTTACACACTTTAATAACAATTTTTTTTCTTACAATAGATATCCAAATCAGAAAATTATTTACTTCCCATTATCCTAGGATCCTTTTTATTGGTCATAACTAAAACCTAGAAATGATTTTTTTTCAAACCTTTAGAAGTTATCAGAATAAGACGTAACATCTTTAACCAAGCATTTTATTTTATTTCATCCTTAACTGTGTAAAAATATTATTAAAAAATTATCATTATAAAATAATTAATTTCTTAAATATTCATCTGTTGTTCCATGTTAAGTGAATAATCTAAAAACATCTTCTCTTCCCTTAAAAGGGAAAAAAATTTGTTGATTTCTTGTATGGAAGATTACTGCCTTGTAAACCGATGTAATTATTTTTTCTACCCAACTTCTCATGGTTGGATATCATGAAGTATATATTTTCTATATATTATATTTATTATATAATTATACCTATTTAAATATAATATCTTATATACGATCTTAAATTCCATTCTATATAGAATACGATAACGTCTCCCGTGTTTAAGGTAGACCACCGCCTCACGAAGCGATGTAATTAGTTTCACACTTATTCATTATGTAAATGGTAATAAGGATTGATTTTAGGTTTATATATTATATAAATTTCATATTAATAATTATTTATATGAAATATATAATATAAATTATTACCTTATCATCCATTAAATAAATGATGATGTCCTTTTTGTGTACAAAAAACTACTACCTCTCGAAGCACTACAATTCATTTTTATTACCGAATCACATATATGGTACGTGTAAAGGTATCATAAATTTAATTACATATATATAATACCATGATCATACTATAAAGGTAAAATATAACTTACCTTATATCCATCATTATCATCATATAATGGAAACTTTACTCATGCATTTATACAACCTATGTCTCTATGGCAGGAACATAGTTCATTTATCATTACCATATTTCAGGGTTTGTTTAAAAAGTTTAATTGATGTTTAAAAATTATATATTTATAATTTTTAACATTCCTAACATTATTAATAAATAATATATTTTACCTTATACAATATACCAAATTTAATTTGGACATATGAGCCCTATATCATTAAAATGTAAAACATTAAATTAATTGGAAATGTAATTGAATTTGATATAGCCAAAATTAAAATAAAATGAATAGTAACCAAGAAGTTTTTTATTAATAAGTTAAATAACTAACTTATTTTTATTTTTTTTGGAGATAAATAATGCACAAAACAAAATCAATCTTGAGGGAAGGGATCTTTTAAACCCATCATTTAATTCGGGTTATGCCCATTCTCTCTCTAACTCACTTTCTATATTCATGAAGTTATGGAATGATTCTAAATTATGTATATATGTATCTCATATGTATAAATATACTATTATCACTTCCTTGGATGTGGTAATTCATTTATTATTTCCATCTCTCAAATTACTCTGTTAAGGATTCTCTTCTGATTATGTTATGATATTAGATTATGCAACCCATTTCTTTCCATGGTTAATTCATATATTTATGAATTATGACTGATATCCTAATATGTAACACATATTAATTTTCATTATATGAATTTAAGTGATCACCCAATAATTTGAGGTCCCTCTAATTCATTTGGTAATTTTTAGTATTATGATATTTCATGTATTGGATTAGGGAGTGACCTTAATTCATTATGAGTATTTTCCCACCATGTAGTGTTGTCAAGGAAGTTATCCTTGAAATTTGTTTATGTCATTATTTATGTCTTTTAAACTTTCCCATGATTCCATGATCTTATAATAATATTCTCCGTATATTATCATTCATATTGATTACTGACATAGCTTACGATTTATGATATCATTTCATATCTTTGACTCACATATTATGCTTCCATATCATGTTTATTCCCTTACTGGTCTTTTTATATCACGCCTTTCTTTCTGAATAACCAAGGTTATCGCCTGAAATTTTAGGAGATAAAATGGATTTTAGGAGATAAATATGAAGAATAAATTTACTATTCCATGTTTTAGTTTCTTTTAATGTATTATAATACTAGTATTCCAATGAAACTAGGCCCTTATAGTCATTTTGTTATAATAATTTGATATTTACATTTAACAATCATTTAATAATATTTGTAAAAGTATTGGGTCACTATAGTTGGTATCATATAAAATTAATAGTTATATTTTTTAATCTAATATGATAAAAATTTAGTGAAACCTAGGGATATGTCTAAGGATAATTTTACGGATAAGACTATGTATAAGAAAATATCCTAGAATTTGTTTACGTATATAGTGATTGGTTTAGAAGAAATTAAATTTAATCATAAATAATAAAATAGGACGTGGTTTTGGAATAGAATTAGATATGTGTAATAACATCAAAAAATGAACATCAGGCTAAACTCGAGCATTACCCGACACACAACAATAAGTTTTCTTATGCACCTTATTTGACACTCCTAGGGGATATGTTTTGTATATTAAAAAATCATTAAAAATCATATGATGGGGATAAAAATTTCAATAATATTTAATATGAAGTAATATATCATTAATTACATAGGTTGAAACCTATAAATTTAAAAGTTAATTAATATATTTAATTTATATGTTAGCACTTTAATGTTATAGATACCAATGTATTTGTTTAATTGTTTAAAATAAATCATCCCAAACTCTCCTTTTATTTCAACCAAATATTTAGATATAATATAAATTGATTCCACAACCATTGTGATGGGAAACATGATAATTATCTAAATGAGATTCCCCACCCAATGACAAGAAGAGTCAGGAAAATCATGACAGTAGTTTCTCATGTAACTCAGGTTTTGAGCCAAAACATGAATTAAGAGGAACACTTGAATGCCCCCATGATAGATAAAGTTTAAATTGAAACCATTATGTGAAAAGTAATCAAATATTAATTGGTTCTTATAATCAACAAATTTAATAACAATGTTTGAACTCATTTGAATTGATCACCACTATAATTTATTACTCTTAGAAAGAGAAGGTCATGCTGTATATTTATTTTATGATGGGATAAACTGATCAATTATAGAAATTGATCAAAAATAATAACCCTAAGGATTATATTTGAGATATTTTATAGAAATAATTTTAGAAAATATTTTTCAATAAATATTTCCCTTACACTCTCAAACATAAAATTTAGAGGGATTTTTTTATCCTCATAAAAATTTATGATGAATTCATTGGGGAATATGAAAAAAATCACTATATGTTGATGATATGCCTATGTAATCATTATATCCCCCAAAATTAATGTTTAACTATTATTTTGTGGGATAATGTCATGTTTGTGAAAATATTTAGTAATTAGAATGTCACGAACCAACCCTGGTCGACCCTGAACCGGTAACTCGAGCCTACCCGCGACATGGCCCGAGAGGCGTTCCTGATCCTCCCAGGCTAGTGATAAGCACTAGGGCATCAAAAGAGAGAAAGAGGGAACAATTTCTCCTGATAAAATAAATAAAGTAGTGGAAAGAAAATATAACAATTCAAGGTAAATGAACAACACAAAAAAATTACCAACAACAACAAACTAAACTGACCACTACCAAAAATTCTCGTGACCTCTAGAGGCAATATCTACACCACAACCAAGTCTCGCCCATGGAGAACAAGCTCAAGTCAACCTGAAACATAAACTAAAAATAGAAAAACACTCTAGGTGTGAGTATTAAAACTCAGTAGGTAGGCCCGACTAATTCTATTCCCAATGCACATACCATTAAATAAATAATTTATCAATTCCAGGTTTGAAATAAGTTATATAAAATATTGGTTTCCGTACACACATTCATTTTTAAAGTAAATAACAGTCCATTGCACTTTTTAATTTAAAAACAAGTTTAATGATTGAAGGGAATATGTGCATTCCATTTTAAAACATTGCTGCAAACAATTTAGAAATTCAATTTTCAGTTGTTAGTAAAAAGGGAAAACCACACAACATGCAACACACACTAAGGGAAATGGAAAAAGAAAGTGGCACACAAGGGCCAACTACCAAACTAGACCTCTCAATCATCAGCCACATTCAAATAAACACTAAAGGAAACATAGGTCGAACCTAAGAGCTTGTGAACAATACAGAACGTACTATACATGTGACTCATCCTGAAGTCATGCCCTAACTTAATGATGTCATAACACCCTAACACTCGGCATAGCCCTACATGGCCTAACCGAGGGGCCCAATCCCCATAGAAGCAATAACTCAGTATTCACCTACTATGGGGCCACTAGCCAGTGTGTAATCTAAACTAATGCAGCAATCGTTCTCAAAAGATTCACCCACTATGCCAGGTTCCCATGTCAACACATGCAATAAAAAGGGGTGCGTCCACAATGTAAATCAATCAGTCACGAGGCACAAATATCATACACAACTCAAACAAACAACACACCAACAATCACCCCTGAGTAACCCCAATGTGAGTTTTTCCAAAATAATTTATTTTTATTAAAGTAACAAACGCGCCTTGACCAACTTTAAAGAAAAACCTCATTTCTAAAGAAAACCCAAAACACTTGTTCAAAAGAAATCATTTATCTTTAAAAAAAGAACTACATTTGAAATTCTGTGAATTATGCTTAATGGCCAAACTAGAATTCTTTCACTACTGGGTGTCTACTCATCATGAAAATATTTCAAGGGCCGTGTATAAAATAAACGACTCTTTTTACACCAAATAATCAATTAAAAATTAATTATCTTATATTATTTCCCATTTATTAAAAAATAACAAAACATCAAGCAATTAATAAATTCTAAATTTAAAGGCGAGTGCAGTGGGGGAACTACCTCGACTCAAAGACCAGTCACGATGATGCGACACGCCTCACACAGGCGCGCAAGGACACGAAAGCTGACAATCACAGGGCCGTGGAAAAATCTTATCAATGCGATGCAACCACAAAGATAACTAAAATACATGAACACAAAATTAATACAATCCAAACAAAAAAACAGCGGAAAGTAACCCTCTCTACCTACTTTCAAAACAAAGATCGCATCATTTGTACTATTTAATAAACCACTTTAAAATTTATAAAACAACTCCAAAGAGAAACTCCCGACTTTACACACCCAAAACCTGTTCAAAATCCCACCTTATAATCAAATGCGCACTCACAACACACAAAAATTAAAACACACGCCACTTGCACAATCAAGATAACAAATTACCCAACTTAATAAAAATATTCCACATGTAAAAAAACCATTTTAAATCAAGCGCACCTCAAAACATTTTTAAAACATGATTCACAAATTCCAAAAAATTTGTAATTTTTTTCCAAAACATTATACCAAAAACACTCACACAAAATATAAATTATATCTTGCCGAACCATCTTAGAAATCCATTTTGAAAAAACATAAATTCACCATTTAAGTTTAAAATACATTTTCAAAGGCCAAAGGCGTTTGTGTACTCAAATATTATATATATATAAATATATATATATATATATATATATAAACAAAACATCATTTAAAAAAAATACCAAATGAACCATAATTTCAAACATAATATTTTATCAAACACATTTGGTATAAATTCACATAGCCACATGCAAATAATCATTTTAAAACCTATTTTTAATATGTTATTAAAATATAAAAACACTATAACTAACTAATTAAGGGTATTTTAAAGCTGATAAAAATGTCTAAAGATTATTTGAAATACCACAAGCATGAATAATTTGATTCTAAAAATTTTAAAATACATGCAAAATCTAACCGAGATATTTAACAAATAAATAGCGGGCAAAATTTCCACAAACATATACCACACAATCAAATAATCAAAAAAAAACATCCTAATTAACATGAAACAATTTTTTAAAAAATATTATATCCCTAATTAACTATCAATGATGCTGCAAAAAACAAGAAATCAACTATACATTAATTTAAAGGCTATGTGCAAGGGGTCCTACCTCAAATCCATGACAAAACTTCCGGAAATCGGTGCCAAAACCCAAACGCAGCCCAATCGCACTAGCGAAAAGCTAATCCCAACCCATAGGGGATGCCACACCAGAAAGGGTCGTCATAGGAGGGATGTGCATGCCGAAGGGGGTAGCTGGTCGGATGAAGAACCACCACCAGGTTGCACGGCCGGAAGAGGGGGGGTGTGCCAGTGAGGCGCCGAAGGTGAGAGGAGGGCACCGTCAGGGGGGTGCGCCGGCTGAAGGTGAGCTCGCCAGAGGAAGGAAGGCTGGCCGGGTGTGGCGACCAAAGGAGCTCGTGCGAGTCAAGTGGGGTGCACACCAGGCTTGAGTTAGGGTTAGGGAGGGGGGAGCTCATGAGAGTGGAGGGGGAGAGGTAAAATAAAAGAAGAATAGAAAAAAAAAACAATGAAAAAAAAGTGAAAAAGAGGGGGGGGGGGGAGGTATAGCACATAGTGGAAGTGGGGTGGGGAGATGAGGGGGGGGGGAAATTAAATAAACAAACAAACAAATAAAGGCTTAAAATAATACCTAAATAAAATAAATAAAACTTAATAATAATAGTAATATTAATAACATAATGATACAATAAATGAATTTTTTTTGCAATAATTTTTATAATAACTTAATAATAATAATAATAATAACGACAATATTAATCATTTCTTCTTTAATAATAATTATAAAAGTATTACCAACAATAAAAATTTTAAATAACATGATAAATCACAATCTTTAATCATTTTAATTTTATAGAGGTAGGAGAATCGTGCCGATGCCTAATCAGAGCTCTACGGGGTTTCCAACACGCGCTCCGCCCATGCGCCCAGTGACGCCAGCTGAAAAATTCACACTTTTTAACATAACTCAATTTGTTTTTGTCCGGGACTCAACCTGAACCCCAATTTTTTTTTAAAATTCAAATACAATTATAAAATAAAATAAAAGATAGGTCGGGGTGTGACAATTCTCCCCACCATAACACTTTCCACCCTCGAAAAGCCAAAACAAGATCAAGACCCAAAGATAAATATCCTTAAGTGTCACTCACCCCCAAAAGTTTAAGCACCTCCAGTTGATCGATCCAAACAGACACTGAAAACCCATGACGCACAACTCATCCTTAAAACAAGATCTCCTTAATTTCAACCAAGCAGAACCCAAACCATCTGTTTCAACCAAGGAATGAACGAACTTAAATCACCTCCGATACTCATCACTATAATCTTAGTCCAACGAAACCGGTGGGTGTACTCCAATCTCAACATTTAATCGGGAGAATGAACTCAAGATTAGGTGGTTCTGCACGAGACCACCTACCACCCAACGATACATGAAAAGAAACTCTGATACTAACATGGGGAGGCCCGAATAGACTCCCCACCATAAGGATTGGGCTAACTCTAAATTACTTCAGGTGTAACTTTGTGAGACCCGATGTGGGTCTCCCCACTATAAGAACTGATGAGATTAACTGAACTTGAAAAATTTCCGCACAGACCAAAAACCCCACCATAAGGGTAGGGGAGGGAAAGGAAGTGCCCAACCGATAGAGTATAAAAACTATCGTCATCGCTACCCTAAAAACTTCACACCCTCGGAAGAGCACAAACCATGACACACTAAAGACCAAGATTAAACCAATACCCCCTTTTTTCTATCGTTGGGGTTCACCTGACTATGCGCCAGCTTCACTCTGGGGCCTGTCGCTGGAGCACTGATGATTGAAGCATCTCCTGCCTCATATTCAGGCTTCAAAAATTCCGAAACATAACCCAAAATCTAGAATTTCACCAAACACACTTATGATAAAATAATAGTTTTAAAGAGGTTCAACCACAACCATTCTTACAACTAAGAGAAAAGAAACACCGCAAAACACTACAAGAGAAGATTACTACACCAAAGAAACACTAAAAAGAGAAAACCTCAAACTGGTCCCCAAAAATCGCTCTAATCCTACTGACGGGCTGAGGTGACCTTCGACGAGCCAAGTCTAGCTTCAGCGCACTTATTGGAAACACCGTGGAAGAATCGCTACAAGTGAACACAATGTCCATAGGTGTGGTGGGGTCTCGGAGCACTCGGACTCGTCAGCCTCTTGTGACCCTTCCTACCACACTGGTGACAGATCATGTCATTGTACTGTGGAGAAGAATACTGAAGGTCTAAAGGCCTCTTGATTCCTCTACCAGCACCACTAACATCATGTTGCTTATTATTCTTCTTATCACCATCCTCTACACTGCTTCCCAAAGCTGGAGGATTCTCTACCTCAAGTCCTCCTGCTAACGCAACTTCAGTAAAAAAGGATTGCCCTACAACATCCGAGAAGGTGGTTAGGTTGAGATTTTCCACTTTTAATCGCATCTCAGGTCGGAGTCCAGACTCAAATTGTCGAGCCTTCCCAGGATCATTCGCAACAAACCACTGATCATACGAAACTAGGTCTATGAAACATCGATATAATTCCAGTACCGATTCAATTCCCTACTAAAGACAACACAACTCCATCCTCTTCCTTATCTTTTTCAATATAGAGAAGTGTTTTTGGATGAACGATGACTTGAAAAAATCTCATGTTAGATATTCTCGAGGCTTATTCCGAGACACAGACTTCCACCATTTCCAAGTTGGGCCTTCAAGCATAAAGGTCGCCAACTTCACCTTTAATGACTCAGGTAGCCCAATGAAACTGAACTTCCTATCAATCTTCTACAACCACTGCTCTGCCTCAAGAGGCTCTTCTTGACCATGAAAGAGAAGAGGGTTCAACTTACGGAACTCCAAAACATAGTCTAAGGGCTGATCAACTTGAGGATTTGCTAGGGTCGCACCACCCGAAGCTGCACCTTGGGCATCCATCAAAATGTCGTGGGGGTGAACACTAAGGAAAAAGGAAACAAAGAACATAATAAAAACATGGTCATTTCCATTTCAATTTCAACATTTCACAATTTCAAAAATAAAACTTTACAAATAAATTTTCATAATGAAGGAAAACTCAAAAGATTCACCAGGGGGAAACTAGTGATGATGGGCGACTCAGACATATGGTTGGTGGCCATGCACCAGTCACACCACCATCACAAGGAGCACTCTAGGGTAATGTCTCCGGCTCCACATGGCTTTCCAGGCCCTGCGAGCTCATGGAGGGAACTTTCCCAGCTCCCATTTCATTTCCCAATACAAAACAAACCATACGAAAAACCAAAAGACACCAATAACTCGGACATCCCATGGTAATCTGAGGTTCAGAACAAGCAAGGGTTCATGAAATCCTTCTCATCCATATGCCTCGAGTCCCAAAAATTCTACTCCTCCTACAATGAAAACCCCAAATAATGATAGGTGCTCCGAAAAACAAGGTCCCCTCAAGAGCTGACCTGCTCTGATACCATTTTTTCACGAACCAACCTGGGTCGACCCTGAACCGGTCACTCGAGCCGGTAGGCGACATGGCCCGAGAGGCGTTCCCGATCCTCCCAGGCTGATGACAAGCACCGGGGCATCAAAATAGAGAAAGAGGGAATGATTTCATCTGATAAAATAAACAAAGTAGAAGAAAGAAAATAGAACAACACAAGGTAAATGAACAAAAAAACAACCAACAATAACAAACTAACCTGACCACTACCAAAACTCCTCGTGATCTCGAGAGTCACTCTCTACACCACAAAAAAGTCTCTACCACAGCGAACAAGCTCAAGTCAACATGAAATAGAAAACAAAAATAGAAAAACACTATAAGCATGAGTATTAAAACTCAGTAGGTAGGCCCGACTAATTCTATTCCCAATGCACATACCATTAAATAAATAATTTATCAATTCTAGGTTTGAACTAAATTATATAAAATATTGGTTTCCACACACACTTTCATTTCTAAAGTAAATAATAGTCCATTACCCTTTTTAATTTAAAAACAAGTTTAATGATTGAAGGGAATAAGTGCATTTCATTTTAAAACAATGCTGCGAACAATTTAGAAATTAAATTTTTAGTTGTTAGTAAAAAGGGAAAACCAAAAAACACACAACAAACACTAAGGGAAATGGAAAATAAAAGTGGCACACAAGGGCCAACTACCAAACTAGACATCTCAATCATCTTCCACATTCATATAAACACTAAAAGAAACATGGGTTGAACCAAGGAGCTCGTGAACAATCCAGAACGTACTATACATGTGACTCATCCCGAAGGCATTCCCTAACTCGATGACTTCATAACGTCCTAATGCTTGACATAGCCCTATATGGCCTAACTGAGAGGCCCAATCCCCATAGGAGCAATAACTCAATATTCCCCTGCTATGGGGCCACTAGCCTGTGCATAATCTAAACTAGTGCATCAATCATTCTCAGAATATTTACTCACTATGCCAGGTTCCCATGTCAACACATGCAATAAAAAGGGGTGCGTCCACAATGTAAATCAATCAGTCATGAGGCACAAATATCATACACAACTCATGCAAACACCACACCAACGATCACCCCTGAGTAACCCCAATGGGAGTTTTTCCAAAATAATTTATTTTTATTAAAGTACCAAACGGGCCTTCACCAACTTTAAAGAAAAACCTCATTTCTCAAGAAAACCCAAAACACTTGTTCAGAAGAAATCATTTATCTTTAAAACCAGAACTACATTTGAAATTCTGTGAATTATGTTTAAATTCCAAACTGGCATTCTTTCACTACTGGGTGTCCGCTCATCATGAAAATATTTCACGTGTCGTGTAAAAAATAAACGGCTCTTTTTCCACAAAATAATCATTTTAAAATTAATTATCTTATATTATTTTCCATTTATTAAAAATTAACAAAACATCAAGAAATTAATAAATTATAAATTTAAAGGTGAGTGTAGTGGGTGACCTACCTCGACTCGCAGACCAGTCACGACAATGCGACACGCCTCGTACGGGCGCGCAAGGACACACAAGCTGACGATCGCAGGACGGTGGAAAAACCTTGTCAACATGCCGCAACCACAAATATAACTAAAATATATGCACACAGACTTAAAAAAATCAAAATGAACAAACAACACAAAGGAACCATCTCGAACAACTTTCGAAACAAAACTTGCATCGTTTGTACTATTTAATAAACCACTTTAAAAATTATAAAACAACTCCAAAGAGAAACTCCCAACTTTACAAACCCAAAAATTGTTCAAAATACCACCTTATAATCAAACATGCACTCACAACACACAAAATCAGAACACGCTCCACTTGCACTATCAAGATAACAAATTACACAACTTAATAAAAATATTCCACATGTCAAAATGACCATTTTTAAACCAAGCATGCCTCAAAAAATTTTCAAAACATGATTTGAAAATTCAAAACAATTTATAAAACATTTTTCGAAAACATTATACCAAAAACACTCACACAAAATATAAATAATTTCTTGCCGAACCATATTCGAAATCCATTTTGGAAAAACACCAATTCACTATTTAAGTTTAAAATACATTTTCGAAGTCCAAAGGAGTTTGTGTACTCCAATATTATATATATATATATATATATATCTATATATATATAAACTAAACATCATTTAAAAAAACACCAAATGAACCATAATTTCAAACATTATATTTTATCAACCACTTTCGGTATAAATTCACATAGGCACATGAAAAGAATCATTTTAAAACCTATTTTTAACATGTTATTAAAATATAAAAACACTATAAATCACTAATTAAGTGTATTTTAAAGCTAATAAAAATGTTTAAATATTTGTTGAAAGAACAAAAGTATCAATAATTTTATTCTACAAATTTTAAAATACATGAAAAAGCCAACCAGGATAATTAACAAATAAATAGCATGCACAATTTCCACAAACATATACCACACAATAAAATAATCAAACAAAAACATCCTAATTCACATGAAACATTTTTTAAAAAATATTAGATCCCTAATTAACTATCAATGGTGCTGTAAAAAATATGAAATCAACTATTCATTAATTTAAAGGCTATGTGCACGGGGTCCTACCTCAAATACACGATGAAACTTCTTGAAATCGGTGCCAAAACCCAAATGCAGCCCAATCACACCAGCAAAAAGCTAATCCCAACCTTGAGGGGAGGCGACGCTGGAAAGGGTCGTTGGAGGAGGGATGTGCGTGCTGGAGGGGGTAGACGGTCCGATAAAGAACTGCTGCCAGGTTCTGCGGCCGGAAGAGGGGGTGTGCCAGTGAGGCTCTGAAGGTGAGAGGAGGGCTCCGTCAAGGGGGTGCACTGGCCGAAGGCGAGGTTGCCGAAGGGAGGAAGGCCGACCGGGTGTGGCGACCGCAGGAGCTCGCGCGGGTCGGGTGGGGTGTGCACCAAGAATGAGGTAGGGTTAGGGAGGGGAAGCTCATGACAGTAAAGGGGGAGAGGGAAGTGAAAGGAAGAATAGAAAAAAAACAAAGAAAAAAAGTGAAAAAGAGGGGGGGAGGTGTATTACATAGGGGAAGTTGGGAGGAGAGATGAGGGGGGAAAAATTAAATAAATAAACAAATAAATAAAGGCTTAAAATAGAACCTAAATAAAATAAATAAAACTTAATAATAATATTAATATTAATAACGTAATGATACAATAAATGACAACAACTTTTATAATAATTGTTATAATAACTTAACGATAATAATAATAATAATAATAACGATAATATTTACCATTTATTATTTAATAATAATTATAAAATTATTACCAACAATTTTTTTTAAATAACATGATAAATTACAATCTCTACTCATTTTAATTTTCCAGAGGTAGGCGAATCATGCCGATGCCTAATCCGAGCCCTACGGGGTTTCCAACATGTGCTCCGCCCCTGTTACCTGCGACGCTAGCTTAAAAACACACACTTTTTAACATAAATCAAAAAAATTTCGTCCGAGACTCAACCCGAACCCCAAAAAAAATTAAAAGTCAAAGAAAATTATAAAATAAAATAAAAGATAGGTCAGGGTGTGACATAGAAACTTTGATAGATATGAAAATATTATCCAATGTTCCCTAAAATTAGTGATGAAGATAAGAGAATATCTAGGATCACATGGGTATAAGAAGCAAAAAATAGAGTTTAAATCTTATGGTTTGATGGATAAATATAATGTTGGAAAAAAGAAAAACATCCCACTAAGTGAATGTGTGGGAAGAAGCATCCCTAAAACTTTCTAGAGGGGATCATTAAATTTTCTTTTGTGGGAAGGAATAGAACTGATCATGATTGCTGATGGGAGAAACAAAGAAATATGATAGAGGAGAAGAATTCCCCAACCAAACCTTTTCCAATTATAAAATGTTACAACTACATTGAAATTGGACACTATGTGAAATAGTGCACCAAGAAGATGTTTTTTTATGAAGACCAACAACAACAACCTCTATGGACAAGAGACAAAGGGATAGATTATGATATTATAACTACAAAGGTGATTATGATATTATAACTATGGAGCTGGATCCCGACAATGAAGTGTTCATTGATATTCCTATTATTCATTCATTAATAGTAAACATACTTTTTTATTCTAGTTCTATGCCCTATATCATATAATGAAATTTTATTATAACTATACATGAACCACCTAAAATCAAGGATTTTGAGTTTTCAATGATGAGAATAAATTTGTAAATTATTAAATCCCAACCATATAAATCATCCCCGGTCTATATTTATGGTGTGAAATTCACAAAAAAAATCTTTTGATATTTATTTTAGTGGAATTTGATACAATTTTAGGCATGGATTATAATTCCTTATATATAAAAAACACAAATTTCGAAGATATTGAAGTAACCCTTTGAATCATGAATCGCCATTTGATTCAATTCAAGTGATAGGAAGAGGATTAATCTCATTTGGTATCATCACCTAAAGAATAAATATTTTTTATTAAAAGAAATTGTATCTCCCTAAAATTATTTTTATTAAGTAAAGGATTATTCTGATGGACATTCCCATTCTAAGGGATTAACCAATGTATTTTCTGAAGAGTTTCATAGCCCTCCACCTAGCTAAAAGGTAGAATTTTCAATTGAGATTATAGCCAAATATTTTCTAATATCTAAAACTAAATATAGAATTGAAATTTTGGAATATGAGAAGGAAAAGAAGAAAATACATTGAAATTTGGATAAAATGTTTATACACCCATTTTCTTCACCATATGGTGAATAATTCCCCTTCATTAAGAAGAATTACTAGTCAATAAACCTCAGCATTAATTTTCATAAGCTCAAAAAAATAATGATAATGAACAAGAATCCCCATACATTGATATATGATTGGTCTAATAATATATGTGGGGATTAGTATTTATATAAGGTGAACCTTTATTTATTATATCTCTAATTTAGGAAGAAGAATGAAAATATTCCAAAAAAATCCTTTCAAACTGTGTCTGGTTACTATGAGTTTATAGTGACATATTTCAATCTAAATAATTATCTATTTACATATTTGAAATTAAATAATAGTTACTTTGTGGATTACCTCAACCAATTTATGGAAGTCATTATGGATAATATTCAAATATATTCTAGGATACTGAAGGATCTTGAAGAACATTTGAATATTATTCTAAATACATTGAGAAATAAGAATTTATTTGTAGTGTATATAAAATGTGAGTTATAATGGAAGGAAGTATCATTATAAATTCATATTATCACTAGAAATGAGATATATATGGAACCTTATAATACAATGGAAAATGAGTATTGTACAATACCAACATCTGTAATTGAGATATTTAGTTTCTCTAGGCTAACTAGATATTATCGATGATTTTTGAATTATTTTTGAGTTTTTCAAAATCATTATCCAGAAGAACATGGCTGGGAGTATTTTTTTTCAAGATTATTGAATTTTAAGGGATCATTAAGAATTTTAAAATGAGATATATCATGAGACCAATACATATGATTCCCTCATGAGTGGAAATTTTTGTGGTATATAGTGATGATTCAAAGAATGTTTTGGGATGTTTACTATTTTATAATGATTGATAAATAAACTAATCATCATGGAAATTAATTATTCATGAGTAATACTAACCAACACCTAATATTGATTGGTTTTATTGATCTATACATTAATTATATAGAGACATTATATTTTGCGAAAATTGTGAAATATATAAGGATCCTAAGATCTTCAAATATATTTTCAAGCAGAAGAATCTTACCATATGTCAGTGAATATGGATAGATATATTCATTGATAATGAATAATAAATCCATTAACATCTTGGTAAGTAAAAAAATGTGGAATATTGTCTAAGTATAAATGATCTGATTGTTGTTTGAATTATGATAATTACAAATGATACAATATTCTTAGATTTACAAAGGATGGATATATAAATAGTGAAAGGATATTAATCCTAATTTTCAAAAATATATTCTCAATCATCAAATCCAGATAGGGTCAAGGATAACCAGAAAAATGATGAGGTTATACATAAAATTGTTTGAAATACTTCAAAGATTAATTTTAGTTAAAATGAGGTTATAAGGTTTGGAAACCGGATATGTTTCCATTAAAATAAATTTATAAAAAGAAAGATTCTAGATGATGTAAATATCTCATCCATCTCTATCCATAAATATAGAACTAAAATGTATAGATATCTAAAGAAAAACTTACTATGGGAAAACATTAAGGGGGATATTTTAGAATTTTTATCTCAGTTCCTAACATGCAAATAAGTCAAGGGTTAATGACAAAGTCTAAGATTATGATGAAACCAATTCTGAAAAAAGTATTGAAATAGGAAATCATAACCATGTATTTCATTGTAAGACTCACTAGGACACCTAAAGGAAATAACACTATTTGGGTGGTAGGAAATTATCTTATAATGTAAACACAATTGAATGATATCAAGTAACATTTATATCTTGACCAACATGATATGATATACATAAGAGAAGTAGTCAGATTTTATGGAGTGCAAATATATATTTTATATGACTGAGATCCATGGTTTACCTAATGGTTTTGGATAAGAATTCTGCACGAGTTGGATAAAAAACCCATTTTTATTACTATTTACCACCCGTAAATGGATGTTCCATTTGAGAGAACCATATTAACTCTAGAGGATATGTTTTAGTCTTTTTCAATGGACTTCCAATGATTTTGGGATCAACACTTTCCCCTCGTAGAGTTCAACTATATTAACAGTTTTTATTCTAACATTCATATTAAACCTTATGAGAATCTATAAGGTAATTGGTGTCATAATATAACATATTTGGATGATATTAGAGATTTAAATATGTTGGACTTGATAATTCCCAAGAGATTACAGAGAAGGCTAAAACCATTCAACATCATATGAAAGCCACCCAAAACTGATAGAAAATCTATGAAGTATATCAAAGAGGATTATGTATTTTTTAAGGCAGTTTAGTATCACTTTACATAACTAATTTCAAATAATGTTTTTAATATTTTTAGAAAAAATATTTTAAAAAATTAACATCATGTTTTAATTAATAATATAAAAATTATTAGGGGGTTAATATTAGGGATTTTTTTAAAAAAACTTTTTTTAAGAATAGTGAAAATACTTATTTTTTTAAATTGAATTTTAATTCAAAGATTTTAAAAGTCCCATTTTATTTTAATGTGGTTTTAAAAGAATAAATTTTTCAATAATATATTTATTAATGAAAATTATGTCATTGAAATGAATTAATGAAAATTATGTCGTTGAAATGAATTTTATATTTAGTTTTTATATAATTTGTTTCAAATTTTGATATTTTTTCTTTTTAGAAACCATTTTTTGTCACATCTATATGGTTAAGTTTAAATTAAATTCTTACAATTTTGTGAGTTGAATTTTTAAAAATGGATTTAATATTTGGAATTAGAATATTTATATTATCTTATAAGTTTAACAGAATATTTTACCACATTGTATAGTGAAAATAATAAAAATACATACCTTGAATGTGGTAAAATCAATTTTACTAAGGGGTTAAACATAAATGATAAGGGTTTAAAATTATCTTAAACATGTATAATTAGTATTTTTTCGTTATAAATTGGTTATATATCTTCTAATAATATAAAATGGTTCATTTTAGAGGCTTCTTCATGATAACATTTGGTGTATTTCTTTCATTTTAAAAATTCCATGTGTGTCCTCTCTTACACATATAAATTGCAACCACACTCATCTCCTTTAAAAAAAATCCAAAACACATTTATTTAGCTAATAACTAAAATAAATAAATTATCTAATTCACTCCCGATATTCTATATTCCTTTTATGTTATGAAATTAAACCTAAGAAGGCTTTTGTTTCAAACCAAAATATGTTTTCTGAAGAATATGTAGCATACCTATTATAGAATTTAATTATATTTGTTACTAAATATCCTTAAAATATTATTAATCCAATATTAAATAATAAATTTATTGTAATCATTATACTGATATATTTTTATTTTATGGTTCTCACATATAATTATATCCTCCTCCATCAAATTGGAAATGAAACTATTGATCGTGTGTAGACTACCGCCTCACCAACCGACATAATTAATTTTCAATAACTGTTTTTAGCATCTGGATATAATTATGTATATAATTTTTATTTATGATATTTATGATAAAATTATAATTCTAGAATTATAATTTCATATATAAATTCATATATTCAATTCTATAGATAATTTTATAATGTATCCCTAGTATACGTTGGACTACCACCTCATGAAGCGATGTGATTTTCTTTTCCCTTACACATTATATTGAAGGTAAATAAGATTAATTTTATGTTTATATATTATATTTAAAACATATTAATAATTATTTATAAGAAATAAATCAATTAATTTCTTACCTTATCATCCATTTTATAAATTATAACATCATTTGTGTGTATGTCAGACTACCACCCCATGAAGCGATGTGATTCATTTTTATTACAAAATCACATGGATTTTATATGTAATGGTATTTTAAGAAACAATAGGATATTTATGATATAATTATCATCCTATAATTAAAAAAATAAAAATTACATTATTTCCATCACGATCCTTAAAAATTGAAACGTTACTCATGCATTCAAACGACCTATCATCTCTATGATTGTAACTTAATTTATTTTTCATAACCATATTTCATCATCAGTTTAATATGTATAATTTAAGAATAAAATTTATAATTATTTCACTTTTACCATTCAATATATTATTATTTAATAATTTATTTAACTTTTTTCAATATACCATTTTTATTTTTGACGTATCAGCTATTTATCATTAAAATATACGAAGTTAAATTATTTGGTTAAGTAATTTAATCTGATATTGTAAAAAGTAAATTAAAAGAAAAAAACTGAATTTTTTTTCTCAATCATGTAATTAATTATATTATTTTTATTATTTAAGTAGATAAATAACATCTTGAAAAAATAAGGCTCATGTTAAGGGATCTTTCTAATATACCCTCTACTTAATGTTATGACCATTATCTCTATAACTCACATTATCCCTTATTAAAGTTATGGAATTATTGTAGATTATATATATATTTCTCTCAAATGAATTCATAGCTTATTCTAATTTCTATTTTTGGGGAAATACATCCCTTATGAGCTTCCCTCAAATGCTTCTATTATGGAATCTATTTCAATTATCATATGAGAGAAGATTATGTAACCTATTTATTTCCATAGGCTATTCATATGTTTATGAATTATGATTGATATACTTATATGGAACACATATGAATTCACATGATATGAATGTGATGTATAGATCCAAAATTATATATCCCTACAATTCATTGGGATTTTTTTAGTCTCATAAGACATCATGTATGAGATTAGAGACTGAACCTAATCCACTATGGGGCTAAATGAACCATGTGATGTTGTCTTGGAAATATTCATTGACTTATTTTTATCTCATGATTTTATTAATTTTCACTTCCCCATAATTCCATTATCATATCATACCATTCCCTTTATGTTATTCTTCTAATTAATTACTCATGTACATACACTTTTATGATATCATGTTATACCTTTGACTCACTTATTATTGTTCCATATCATGTTTATTCCCTTACTAGAATGTTTATCCAACCACTTCCTTAAAATATTCCCTATGTTTTCCAAATCATTTTTAAGAGCTAAAATGTATTTTAGAATCCTAATATTAAGAATAAATTAAGGATTCCATGTTTTATTTTAATTTAATGTATAATGAACCTTTTTTCCAATTAAACTAGGCCGTTATGATCATTATGTTGAAATTTTTGGATATTTATATATAATTATCATGTAATAAAATGTGTAAATTCTTGGTCAATACAAGGAGTGTCATGTGATAGAGATACATTATGAAGGGAGTCATCAATTTGGTTATTTGTTTGACTAATTGGGCCTTTTAGGGTTCTAATATTGATTTTATGGTATCTAGCTAATTTACATATTGGTCTTTATCATAAAAAATGTTGAGGGTGATGACCCTATTATGAACCACATGAATTACCAAGTCATCCTAGTCATGATCCACAATAGATATAACCAAGATCTATAATAAATCAACTCAGTCATTTTGTGATTAGGGATCATGTGTTACCTTCAACTGGGAAGAGAATTTCATAATAAACTCAAAAGTCTAACCCAACATGGTGATTAGTTATTGGTTCTTAATGAAATACTAACCACTGGTCAACTTGGTGAACATCTTAGAGCCTCCTTTCACATCCATCCAAGGGAATTCAATATCAAGATTCAATTCAATACCGGTGATAAGACAAAAATACTCATCCTCGTTTTTTATGAGTCACTGTAAGAAAAATAATGAGTATGGTAAGATTAAATGTGTGGGAGTGATGAATATAATCACGCATCAAAACCTGTTATGTTTGGGATTATTGAGTCCTCTTTGATGTAGAATATGGGAGGAACCATCAATGTGAATCTTGAAACACGACACAGTTTGATCAGTAGAGAGCATGTAAAAATCTAGGAAGTCAAAATCAAAAAACAAATTCCTATGTCTTTGGATGTGTGTCTTTAACTTAAGAAACATGCTATTCATAATAGTGATGAATCATTATATGTAGATAAATATTACACAGAGGCCTTAAAATAAAAAATGGATGTGTGTAGGATATATTTAATTGATATGGATGATATTATATGGTTTAAATTTTATGAATCTATACATAAAGATTATGTTAAGGAAATTCTGTTAAGGTAAACTTTTAAACAACAAATTATAGGATTAAACTTACTCTAGTGGGAGTGGATGAAGTCAAACACTATCTCATGAACCCTAATATCATCCTAACATTGGTGTTATTTTACCACCAAATCATCCATATATAATCCCACCATTTTTCTATGGACCAACTTAATGTTCTGGTTTATGATATACTAGTAGGTTTCCCCAACTTTCTTGAAACCAAATGAAATTCCTTAGTAAAATTTTTTAAAAAAATATTCCTGATAATGGGTGGATTATTTTTCGTGAGGGGAAATCCAGAATTGATTGTACCCAGAGTACCCATCCATGAAAGGTATTTCCTATAATACAACAGTCACATCGATTATCACTTAGAATACAACAGTCACATCGATTATCATATCTATTATAGGAATGGGAGAATAATAATTTAACCACTAGCAGTTGAGGTCCCATAATTTGTTTCTGAATATGATATAATAATTATAATTCGTGTATTGGATTCTATTTCCCAACCACTTGTTATACTTGAATTCCATAACTAATTTTGTGGTAATGATCTTGTAATCATCGACCTTGACCATGGAATCAGGAGTAGTGTGCATCTTCTTAGGAGTTTTTTTGAACCCACAATATCCAACTTGGAGGCCACGGTTATGAAAAAAACATGCGGGTGAAGCTGTGAAAATTATATACATCTCTAGGTAAATAAATTTATGATGCTTATTTAAAAATTAAATTTATTCTTTCTACTTCATCAGTGAAATTAATGAACAAATCAACATCAACCTCCTATATCCCTTATTGTTGAGATTATCCAAGGCTAAATCATTGACAGTGGTTCTCACATACTCTTCAAATACATTAGGGGTGTCATCCAAATACTATTTTTCATTTGAATTGTAATGATATTATGTTATCACCAAATACACTATAAATAGAGGCAATACAGTGGTACTTCCATTTTCTTCCTCCTAGATAAGATCCCAATTGTGGGATTCCTACTATTCAAAGATAATGATGAAAAAGGTTAACGAGCCAATACCAAGTAGTTTTTTGATGGTGATATTATTATTTTATGTCAAAGAAACAAAAGTCGGTTAACCTCCATTGACTCATCACTTCTCTTTGGAAAATTTAGTGATTTCACGTATAATTGAAAATTGGTGAACCTATGAGTAATGTTTTTTAGTTTTTTATTGCAACAACTAATCTCATATAATTTAAGAATATGAGTTAGTATGCAAGTATTCATTAATATTGAGTACTATGAAGAATCTCCCAATATTCAAGGTTGTTGGTTCCAATAAGTGGATTGGAATGATGAGTCTCTCCTTAAAATCTATCCATAGATTTATTGAGGAGGTGTTCCGATCATTAGGGGAATTGATATACTCGACACCATTGGTTTTCATATTCTTCCCCTCCCTTTTTTAGTTCCCAGTATCCATCTAGTTGGATTCATAGGATTTTAAGTGAGAAGAACCGCCTTGTAGAAAAAATACTCAACCATTTTGTAAGTATTTAGGGACCATATGGTATGATATGGGGACCACTATATTTATTTAAAGCTGGGACCTTCCCCAAAAGGCATTGTATATAGTGTTCTATGAGATATCCATGGATTTTATGTTTTTAACTACTTCATAGAATCATGCCTCTATATATATCATACTATATGGATTCCCTTGAATTGTATGGTTAGAGGGGGTCTTATCTACTTTCGTGACCCCCATATTCTAGAGTGTTTGAGTTAGGATTAGATTGATTCTAGAGCTAATGTGAACATGTAAATGACGGATTGCCACACCATTAAACTGAAATTTGACAAACTATGGTTATATATGTCATCCAATAGGGTCACCCACATCTTATTCAGATAATATAATGACAGGTTGGAATTATTTAATCTCATATTACATAGAATGACATGCCATTATAGACACTACCTATGTTTCAAGATGAATAAGGATGTGAAATCCCTATATGAGATCCACATGAATCTTGATTGATCAGAAAAGTGTGTCATGGATCGAGTATTTTTATCTTATAATGGTGAGTTGTTTCAGCACATCATACTTCTAGGAATGTAAAATATTTTTTCATTCCAAGGATTTCACTTTAACTGGGAGTATAGTTTGTGTCGGTGGTTGAGGCTGTTGGGCTTGGATGGGCTCTTAATGTTCCATTCTTGATTGGATTTATTAAGTTGTGCATTATTCAACTTGGATGAAGCCTTTTAAGAAGGTGGCTAAGCATTGGGATACTATGGATGAGCTGCATGGTCGATCAATATGGTTATCTGTAGGGGTTAACATGGTTTTCTGTCTAAAGAGGGTAGTTCCTACTGAGAACTACAAGAGGATTAATCTTTGGTATTAGTGGTGTAAACTATACCTTTGGAAGTACCATCCAGTAAATATATCTATCTATAATGATGCATACCCTTAATTTTATGCCATCAACCAGATATTATTAAAGGGTCCACATGAAATTCTTCAATATTTAGTGCATCATAAGTATCCACTAGCCTTATAGGAACCATATATGAACTCTCATGATCTGTTTCTATGTATTATTATTGGAATTTATGGAATCTTATTTCTTCTCCCAACCTTGGGGCATGAAGTTTCTATGAGAAAAACTAGCTTTGACATTGTTGAGGAACTCTAATTGTGCTAGTTTCATTATTTACAATTCATTAGAGATGTTTAATACTATAATGGTAGTGTGGTTGAAAATGAGGACTTTATGGTAATAAAGAGTATAGTATTCTCATACGAGTATGGATAATTATGTGGGAGTGAATAAAAGTATTATAGGTTATAAATTTATTATAATTCTAATAAAATATTCCAAAAAAATTCTATTCAATAGGGTATTTATCATCATAATCAAAGGTGGTAGAAATAGACTCCACTTTTTTCGAGACATCACCCAACTCAACTAGTCCATGATCCACTTGGTCTTGGAGATAAGTTTTGAAACCAAAAATAATTTTATGATTTTTTCAAGGACCCTATGGTATAGGAAGTAGAAGAATATTAAATAATAACAAACTATATGTGCCTCATAAAATCAAAAGGTAGTATGATGTTATTTTATAGTGATTTTTTATTGTTCCTTAGGACCTAAACAACCATTAAGGAGTAAACCTTGTTCATATATTTCAAAAAACAATCCCTGGGTTCCCAGGAATAATAGGTTTCTTGGGGAGTATTCCCATGGTGAGATGACACTTGGGGTGACCAATCCTATGGAGGCTCATAATTGTTGTATAGATATGGTATTTGTGTCTCTATAATTATAGTTATCTCTACCTTCATAGGATTTTTTATGAGATATGGAAGAGATAATTTGTGTGGTTGTTGGTTGGTATTCTATAAGAATTATTCAAGACATTGACCTCCTTCAACAATTTCTTGAAACCTACTTGGGTATCTTAGGGATATGAGGGTAGGGACCAAATGATATTGAATATTAACTGTAAAATTTACTATATATATTCATGTGATATTTTTTTCAAGGGAGTTCATGAACCCATTTAATCGGTTAATGAAGTCATTAACACTCTCATCAACCATATTTTTTCATCTCATGTGGTTGGTGATGTTGGTTTTCTGCAAGGTAGTTATGAACTGTTAGAGGAACAACCATTGGAGATCTATGTATTTAGAAATTGATCTTGTGGCCAGCAGTTTATACCAAAACAAATTCGTATTTTCATAGGAGATAATAAGGCATTGAAACATGGCATATTCTTTCTTCTTTATTGTTCCCAACATTAGACAACATCATGTGGTGAAGTGGGATATGTGCTATTATGAATATATGATCCTATTGATTTAGGGTAAATAGTGTGTTAATAAAATACAGTTTTGTGAGAATATGATCCAATAAAAATGGATACGACTTCCCATCAGGAGGGATTATGGAAATTTTCATCTCTAAAATTTTAATATGGAAAATGAGAGAGGTTATGATGTTGTCAAAGTGAGGGTTGGTAATTAGATATGATTTTATTGTCCTACTATCATAAGAAGTTAACCATTCATGTAATATATATGGGAACCCACATAGTCCATATGGTTATGTGTGTTGTATCTAGATTATTTTATCTGGACACAAGTCACTATACTTATTGTGTGCATAGTACCACCATCCTCATCCATTAGTGTTTATCCAAGGAGAAATGGATGCTCTATCGAATGAGGAATGAGGTCCTATAAAAAATTCTCTCTTTATGAATTTCTATGTAATTGTTTTTGGTGGTGATACTCTTGTATCTCTCAAATTTATAGAGAAAAGAGTCCAACCAAACATGTTCATTGGTTTCTAGCATGGATTTGATAGGATGAAAGGCTCAACGACTCCCATACTTCTATTGACACATTGAAAAGTTAGAGGATATTCCTCAATTAGGGGAAATCTTATGCCCAATTTTGATATATTATAAATTGTATGAGAACACAGTGAATCATATTACTAACATTTTACCCCTTTGTAAGGTTAAATTAATCCATACTTCCTTGAATCACCATCAATACTTCTCTAATCAACAAGGGGATTTATCTTGACGACATTCAAATTGGTCGCGATTAGAGGGGATATTTCATCATTAGTGGGAGGGAAAAACTAATATTGAAATTATCTTGATCAAATGGGACTTAAAATAAGGGAAGTGTGATTATAATATCCTCTTATTTAGATATGGTTTAATGCCTCATTCATTACCTACTGAAGTTATATAATTATCATTTAACAGGTCTATATAAAAATTTGATAGTACCCATATAAATTGGGTCACTAGGACAATTATTGTGGGATGATTTCAACCTTATGGAACTACTGTTGGATGTCCTTGAGATTATAAGGGATTCATGGGTTGGATAGTTTGTTATTTTAGAGGTGTCTGAATTAATCCTAGATATTATGGTGATGTAGACCACATAGTCCACTGAGTGGAACTTCGTCCATCTCTACTATTGATTTTTAGGAATAAGGGGGTATCTCATTGGAAAAATGTACCTGGAATAATAGATTATTCTCTATGGATGGTAAAAATTCATATACATGTTCATATTGGAATTGGTATCCATAACCATATAATTATTGTGAAAGATTTCATGCCTTTATAGCTCAGTAGAATTCGCATCATCATCCAAGGGGGACCTCCTAGATCATAAAATCTCCCTTAATTCCATGGAGGAGGTATATAGGAGGGGTTATTATAGAATTAGATATAGTTATATAGAGTGTTCTTGGAAGTAACCAATCACATCACCCACAAAATCGTAATTTTTGTTGGATATGGGGAACTTATTGATATCTTCCTCAAGAATGGCCATTCACAGGCCATGAGCTCATACATAGAGAATTATAGGAGGGGGAGTAGGTATCCATATTGAATAGTTAATTTCTTAGAATCTAAGTGGTTATTTATTATGAGATGTTTTTTTATTATATTGTTGCTAACAGTACACAATTTCCTTGATCTCAAGCCATTAAGGTACACAAGAGTTTTTTCTAATCACTTTAAGGTTGGTTTCATGTGTATGGACCACATGGATGTGTTTTTATCTTATACCCTAATATGAACCATCATGGTAAGGGATGTCATCAACATGGAAAGAAATTCATTTTTTTCTGATGGAATTTCAATGAGTATCATATGGTGGAATTATTTGTCATGGGAAATAACATTATGGTTTTATATAGTACCCATTATAAAGAGATACAACCAAAAACATCATATTAGTTGGACGTGGTCTCAAGACCAATCAGGTAAGGATGTTCCTGTATGTTGTTATAGAGAGGTAAGAAGGTATTTTGATGGTGAAAATGGAAACTCTAACTCTCAATATGGCCTCCTATTGAGAAAAGTTGAAAGAATTCCCCTAGTTCTAGTGCAAAGAATTCTGATTGGGGCCAATGGATTGAGGACATGGCTAACCGGTTAATTTTCCAATGGAATTTCCAAATGTTTTGGGAGATTATTTGTGGTGGGGGACCTCCTAGGAAACCCATGGGTTGTGGATGAAGTATGAGTCCTCGATTTAGGGGGGGGGGGGGATGTCCAAAAATTCTTGGAAGTGACCCCTAAAATGGATTATCATGGAAATTTGTTTGTGTGTGTGTGTGGGGGGGGGGGGGTTACCCCTTGAGTAGTCCCTATATTTGGTAAAATTGGCACAGTTCAATAGTATCCTGATCATGGTGAGCTATATCCTAAGTTTGAATGAACCCTTGTTGACCATAGTGGAGAACAAGGGAGTTGATCACCTCTATTGGATGAGTTTGGTGGGGGAGATATGGAGAGGAGGCCCAAAAATCATGGAAACAATTACCATTATAGTAGGATTGTGGTTTTGTGGGCTTGTTTCAACATAATATCTCTTATCCCCACACCTATTGGTTTTGGGTCCTCAGGTGTCACCTGAATCTTGTATCTTTTTTGATAGAATAGTTTTATAATCACTGAAAGTTAGATAAAGGAAATATTTAATACTCATATTTATTAATTCTATTAATTGTTGAAGATATATGAAAATATATGATATCATAGATCAAGGAAACTCAATTTTTGTTTATCTCCCCACTGTTTAAGGATAATTGATTCATGTCAGGTTCAAAATTCTGTATTCTAAATATTCTACCAGGGTGAACATCAGGTGATGTGATGTTTTCCCTATCCTAGAGTGGTTGAAATACATGGGATAGTTTTCACCCCTCTATATATATTTCTATACTTTCCTTCAATCCAATTCTTGGTGGCCTCTACCACCATGGTTGATGATTGTTTCTCCATGATCGGATCGTTATAGTGGGATGTCAGTTCCTCATTAGATGGATTAATCATGGTAGTTTTTTTTTCTTATTATGTGTCTCTATCATAGATTTGATACAAGTTCATGAATCTCATTCCTAGGGCCATCCTAATATGGGAACCGACTAATTCTTCTAGTTTTTTTTATTATAGGAAACCTACCTACAGTCAAATCTAATATTTATGTTTAGAATATCTAGACATCTTGATACATTAGATATGTTTAAAATCTATATAGTGTTGTTATTTCATAATTTTTGTATTCTCTTGTATGAGTCATCATAAGTGTAAGACCCATGGAATCCAATTTTCTATACAGGTATTATTACATCCGAAGTGTAAGGTTTCCAAGGGTCATTACTTCAAGTATCATGTACATTTCAAATAGAGAAAATTACGTCTAATATATATTACAAGGGACATCTAACACATGTCATGTTAGTAATATTATTCTCATTAAGTGAGGCTTCTTAGTATCATTGCATATGGTATTTCATGACCATTACATGAGGTGTTGATTCTGATGCATTAGGAGGGGTCATAGGTTTATGGTATTTTTGGAACATATTCACATGTTTATTTTCTTATGTGTATATAGTGACTAGTCTAAAGAAAATATGGGGCATAGTCACATGTATAGAGTTATGTGGGGATATTTATCATGTATGAATTTCGTGTACTAGGATGAATATTTATTAACATCACATTAAGACATTGAGGTCTAATGGGGACATCATGTATTCATGATAAGAGGATAAGTGTTCCCCTAGGGGAAAATATAAAATTGTAGAGTCATCACCACCCAAGGGGATGAGAAATGGATTTTTTATGGTGTTAGGTATGATCCTTAGGGAGGAATACTATGTATCATATTAAGGTAAAGGTATAAAAATACAAATAGTTTGAGTGAACAATTTTAGGTAGTGTAGAAAGACTATAATATATAGGTAAACATAATGTGGTACATATGGTTGTTTCATTGTAACACCCCAAGATTTCATAGTGTGTTATTTCTTCAAAATAATTCAATAACTTGCACTACACGCAACACCGAGTTCAAGCGCACCATGACTTACCAAACAAGCCGTTGAAAAGAGGTTATGAATAGTATTAACTAAATTTTATACTTTATATAATCCTTATAATTTTAGAATCCATATTATGAGTTTCTTAGACATAATGTAAGAACAAATTCATTTTCAGTATTGCAGTTTTACCAAATTTTAATAGTGAACCCTTTTTAAATAAAATATTTGAAACTTTTGACTAAATGGGGACATCAAAAAATTTAAAATAAAACATCCCAAGCTGCTATGGTACGCTTTCCTTTGAATAAAACAGTAGCGTGTGTTGTACGCAACTTCGAGTTTTAACACACACCACAACCGATCAAACTAGCCGTTATGAATAATAATACCTAATTTTTGAAATTATATATATTTTATATTTTAAAATGGAATTCATTTCTGTATTCGGAATATCAAATTTAGCCAAAGGTGAAATTTTGGTACTTTTCGGATAACTTTCATATTTTGATGAATAGTGAAAATTACTAAATTTTAATTAAAAACAACTTTTTTAATCAAAATAATTAATAGTGATAAATTATGAATTTGAGTGGTTTTAAAGTATATTTAGAATATATTTTTACCATTTAATATAATGTTGGTCATTGGACATAATTTTACAATTAAACCGAACATAAACAAGTGTCAATCTTTTGATAGTTATTATCTCTTAAAAACACGCTTTTTGTTTTGACAGCGGGAATAAATTTTAAATTAATTTCTGCCACATCTGTGTTTTGAATTTAGGAAAATTGATTCCATATTTGGAATCAGGATGGTCAAATTGTGTAAATAGGTAAATTTTATTTTTAGACATTTTGAATAATTACTGCGGTAAATATTTTATTTACCATGGTTAAGGGTAAATCCGGTAAATAAGGGTTAAAAAATAATATTATAATAATACTAAATTACCCTAAAACGTGTCTTAACCCTATTGGTTGATACATGGTCGACCATGGGCATCTTTGGGTCTATTTTGGGACCCCATGGATCCAGTTGTAAGTGATAATGACACTTTATTTTAATTAAGTTAAAATGAATACAAAAATGACACAAGCATATATCTTTTAGCAAAACAATTGTTACATAGGGTTATATATGTTGGATATTAGATTATAAATATTCATTAGAAAGATAAAACGATTTCCTACATAATGATATTTTATTTATAATTTTTAGACATTAAATAAGTTATTTTATTTATGACACAATGATGATGTAGTAATTACTATAATAGTGAAAAATTAAAATAATTGATATTATAAATACCAAATTAAATATAATATGAAACTTTTAATGAATTAAACTAATTTTCTAGGATAATATGATATATTAGGATTGATTTAATGGACTTTTTTCGAAGTAATCAATCTGTTATGAGTTTCACAAAAATCAACTATTGAATAGTGTCAAAATTGACATAAAAGAGTTTTTAAAACAAATATTATATTATTAATTGATATTAAATTCCTAAAAATATAAGGATCGGCCAAGAGACTTATATCATGATAGGTGTATCATTAATGGACCACTTGTGGGTCTCTTATATGTATATGGTAAGTTTATTAACCATATAATATAAAAATACAAAGAGACATTGTAAAAGTGAAACTAATTAACTTAGAGTTAATACTTAAAGATAAGGTTAATATAAGTACCCAAACCTGTCTAAATTCTATTTGTTGAGTTGTTTTCGACCCATCCCCACCTTAAGCTTTGAATAGTCAACTTTGGAGCCAATAGAAACCGAATATGAATTTATTATAAATTAATATCTCTAGCTTTTCCAAAGGTGCCCCTCACCCCTCTTATAAAAGGGCACTCCTCCTTCTCATTTCTTCACACCTTCAAAGCCTTTTTGTTCGGACAAACTCTGCCCAAATACTCTCCCAACTTCCCTCACTACAACCTAGGGGCCTTAGTTTGATTAGAAATCCAACCTATGGAGCCCTTTTGATCAAATCAAAAGGAAGAACCCGAAGAAGAGGTAATGATTTCACCACCCTTTTCTAAGTTCATTTCTTCTTCCACTTCTTCTTACTTTGTTGTTACCATTATAAAATAATAAATCCAGTATCATATATATACTGTGATGTTATTATAAATATGGTACAACCATATTCAGTATTCTATCCACCCTTTGAATAACATGTCACCATACATGCGTACGTACGGCTTACCGTCTCCACGTCGTGGTGTAATTGTTATTCAATATAATATTATTTGGATGGGTATAATAATGATGTGTAACTCATGTAAATAATAAATATAACATGTTAATGATTCTGTATATATGATATACCATCCATTTATATATTATTTTAAATATCAAAAGAATGATATTGTCGCTGGTGCGTACGTACGGACTACCGTCTCCACGAACGCGATGAGATTCATTATCCATCGTATCCATTCAAGTATAATTATCATTTGATGATTTAAAAATGATGTTTAAGGACTTGATATCATTCTGAATATGAATAATATAAAACCTATCCTTTACAAACATGTCTTACATAACAAAACATATAAAAGAAAACAAGCAAGTTAACACCCGAAACAACGATAATACTAAGATATTATTATCAAATCTATATTAAAAGATCATATATGATATCATATTAATGTATATGATTATTTTATAATTTAATAACAATTATTTCACCATTATACAGGAGGTTAACCTACCCCAACCAAGGAAAAGTAAAAGGTAAGGGTTATTTCACAATCTCTTCATTATCCGAGGTTGTTTATATGTAATAATCTACTGGGATCTCTTTATCATCCACATCCATGTTTTCTTAAAAATGTATTTCAAAACATTTTTATTATTTACAAGAATATGGGTTAAAGTCATTTATACCCTTGGTTGACTTGTTATAAGAGGTTTATAAAGGAATCTTTCCACCGTTTTCAAAATAAGGTCCTTTTTTAACCTTTTCGACAGAATTAAGGTAAGAATGTTTTTTTTAACTTATACGGCGGGTGCGTCTATTTTCCGCCGTTATAAAATCTTCAAAGTTTCCCTTACAAGCTTTAAAGAATATTTTCAAAGAAAATGTTTTATTTTATATGGATCTTAAATGATTTCAAAATAAAAGGAGATATTTCTTTAAAAAGAATTTTGATTTCATCTATGTCAACATCCTTTGATGGATTTTAAGATTATTTGAAGTTGATTTATTATGATACAAAACTTCTATATTGTATTGAAGATTTTGTGATATGTTTGACTGTGGATGTGCTATTTTTATACCATTCATAGTTTATGGTGAAATTATTGACATTTCGTATGCTAGTTTTAATACGAATGTTTATGTTATGTTTAAACCTTTTCATATGGGAATGCATTGGACTTAGTAAGTGATGGGTGGAGCCCTCTATAGCTCCTAGATGCATCGGTAGGTCTCATGAGACAAACTAGTGTCTTGGCACAAGGCCTTGACAAAATCTTATTTGTAGTCTTGGCACGAGACCTTGGCTATGTGGTTATGATAGTCTGGCATTATGCATTCCATCATTATGAAAGTGGTTATTGATTTTGCATGTGATTATTCGATTAGTAGAATAACCATGTGAATAAGTAAATGGCATTATTTCATTTTATTTATTCCATACTATGTTAAATTTTCAAGTTTAAAAGGCTTTTGTTTTAGTTATACATTGCCTTAAATGTTTATTCTTATTTATGAAAGTTTCCGCTATATTGTTATCCTTACTGGGCATTTGAGATCACCCCTTTTCTATGTTTTATTTTTCCCAGGAAGTGAAGAAGTAAATTATGAATGACCTGTAGAGATATTATGTGGGGATATGAGTGTGGTTTATGGAGACAATATGTTGTTGTAGTAGTTTTTCATTTTATGATGTAATGTAAGACTTATGAATATATCTAGTGTTTCCAAGGCTACTAAACCAATCGGTCTTTCGAGATTTGATCTTTCTTGTGATCATGCAAATGTTATGTAATAATGCACCGAATCTGGGTAACTGGGGTCGGGGCGTTACATTCATGAAATAAGTGACGATGAGTGATGGTTTGTGAATTATACTAGGAATGTTCCTGGAACATGGGTTGGTCATCTACTGCTTATCATAAGAGGTATATTTTTTTATTCAATGGTGTCCAGATATAGTTTAATGACTTTTATTTTGGATGTTATCATGAATTTTATCATAATGTGACTAGGACATGGATACTAAGTGTTTTAATGTACTACTACTCATATTTGGTTGGTACTCACGCACTCTGATGACCATTCCTGTATAGGGATTTAGGGACCCCAAATTTCCTCAAAGGAAAAATCTATAGTCTTCCCTTGAGGTTTCCCTAGTTGTTTGTGTAACACATGGGGGTATTGAGGTTTTTTAGCCTATACATAGTAGAATAAGGAAATGATATTTTATAGTCCAGGCATGAAGAAATGTTCCTTGACATGATGATTGATGATATCTGTCGTGTGGTAGTGATTCTCATATATGAACCCAAATTGGATGGGTGTATGACACCAGTGTACTCATCTTGAGTGAAACTATGATTGAATGAATATAGAATTTCGTTGGGTTCACAAAGGGTGATATGTGAAAAATTGGGTTTCCAAGAACATTGAAATATTTTTGAGTAGTGGTATCCAACTCATGGATTTTTTAGGAATTCAAAACACATAGTTTTATGAAACTTTTATTTTTTCTTGAAACATGGTGTTTCATGATGGAAATTCCCAATGTGGAAACCATTTTTACCTTTAATAGAAATTGTGCAAGGATATATCTTAAATTAGAAGATATTTCGGATCCCATGTGAACATTTTGGAATAATATATCTTCTATAATGAATCCATATTGAAGCATGAGTTCATTAAATATTTAGTTTCATAAGAGAGAGAATAATGCTCCAAATTCACAAGGTTTGTCCAAAAAATGGGGTTCGACGATGCTCCCTTTTTATATAAATTGGGATTCAAAGTGATTGGTCTTGCAACCTCAATTACATTATGATACATGTGTATGGGTTAAATAACTATGGGTTTTATGACATTAATTACTTTATAGCTAGGGGTGATCATGTAGGTTTGTGTTTTGATGTCACATTCTCTTGGAACTGACTTATGTTCCAAAATTTGGAGTTATGTGTAAATGCCCGAAGTAGCCTGCACATGTCCCATTTTCCTTGAAATGATGTCCAAAAATTATTTTTTCCCATTTTTAGGAAAAAATAATTTTTGATGGTTGAGATTTATTTTTTCACCAACAATAGTAAAAATTAAAATATCATTATTTCCACACTTTTTCAATGAATGTAAATAGTTACCTATGTTGAAATATAATATTTATTTCTTTTTAAGACACTGTATAGAAAATAAAATAAAATATAAAATGAAATTATTGATACATTAATTTATAGAAAAGAACTCTCTCTGATGAACACAAATATGAAAAATACATATTTTGGAAAAATACTATATATCATATAAAATAATGTTTTTTTAATTCTATTACATCAAGTACCAAATCGATTCATATTACTTTTAATCCTGAAAATTAAAAAATTAATTTAATTATTTATTTTATTAATAACCTTATAAAATTTAATTTCCTTAATATTAATCCTTCTATATATTTTATTACCATGTTTTATATAGTTACTAAATCATTTAAGTTCACATCAAAGATTTTTGTGTCGTTCATATTATAATCCCCAAAAAAATTTGTAGGTTAATAATAATCAATGGGGTAATGGTTCCATATTCTATATAATATTATTCATGTAATAACAATTCTATTAATACACTTATTATTAATTTATAACCATACATTTATGGTGATCATAAAAAATGAAACATGCCACTTTTTGGATGTGGTAGTCATCTTATACATAGGTGCAACATTTCTTTTTTTTTGAAAGATGGAAGTAAAAAGAATATGTTATATATATATATATATAATAATTCCAAAAAATTCCCTATATATTTATTAAACTGATCATTATTACCATTCAGTAAGGGTAGGGGTGAAAAAATAAATACATTTTCTATTGAGATAGTGGTCTACATGCACCAAAAAGCAACATTTTCATTATTTATCCGATGTAATGAAATTATAAAATGGTTGTTCTAGTAATATAAAAACATTATAGTATATTAGTGATATTTATTTTATTATTTCAATAGATGTATAAAATATTTGGAAAATTATTATGAGGAAAAATACTTAAATTTGATTGGTTAGAAAAAATACCATATCCGTATATATTCACTTTTTAAAAATAGCTTATAGATACATTGAATATCCTTTTGGGAAATTAAATATCTATAAATATTAGATAATTTTTTTGTGGATTTATTTTGGTAGATATTTTCTTAGATGGGTTTTTAAATGTCTTTGCTTAAGTGATTAGAGGAGAAGTAATTTTATGGGTAAGAGGAGTGCCAATCCTATAAATAATCAAAACATTAGAATATAATAAACTCACTTATCGTTATCAATTAAAAACAAATGTATAATTCCTATAATACATTATTGTAGTTTTAAATACACTTATAAAATAAAATTTATAGATTATTTAGATTTATTTGAATATTTATATCATAGTTCAACTCACTCATTAACCATTTTAACTATCATCGTGGTGACTATCTTTTCCATGGTAACATATTTTTATTACAAAAAAATTGAATTAATAACATTACCAAATTTTAACATGGCGATGAAAAATATGGATTGCAATTTATATGACTCAATTTCTAGATTTCGTAAGAAATAATATTAAAACAAGTAGGTGTAATGTAATGAATAAAAAATTGTAAAAAAATTCTTTCTTTAAAATATAAATAACATTACAAAAATATATTGTATAATTTTAATTCCCATACAATTTATTTTTTTATTATTAATAAACTATATATATGTTTCATTCAAATTAATAAAAAAATTAATGGATACATAATTTTACTCAAATAAAATTATGGAATAAAAAACTATTAAAAGAAAACATCACTTTTGATGAAAAACATGAAAAAAGGTTTTATAAATGGAACACAACCATTTTAAATAATTTAATTTACTCCATAAATATATTTTTTTCTAAATACAAGGCTCTATAAAGTTTAATTTTTTATATATAATGATTTCAAAACAAAAACCGTTTTTTTAAAATAATCACTACTCAACTAAAAATTACACATTTTTGAGAAATAAAAAAATGATCCTGAGATAAGTTTCCTTGATAAATTAAAAACTTTAGTTCCTAGAGTGATATATGTGATATTATTATTCATATAAAAGATATTATATCTTTAAGAGAAGGGAAATTACCTTTGGAGGATGGAAAACATCATGGTAAATCTTATTTTGACTATATTTCCCAATTAATTACTTTCCCCTATGATTATGACTTATTTATAATTGCATCTATCCAAAAAAAATTCATTTTTTCCAATTTTATTTTATAATTTTTTATTTCATTTTGTGTTTTAATATTTTGTAAATTCATGTTTATAGAGAAATAATATCAATGGTTTGATCATCGATGGGCACTGAAGCACTACATTTCCACAAAACATGATGGGGTGTGTGGTGCGATTATGGAATTTATGATATCATGAACCAATGCGGGGTGGTGTAGAAATATCACCATCAAACGTTCATCACTTACCTCTCCCATTGAACTATTATTCTCATTTTTTTATAACAATGATTCCCACTAACCCTAGTAGAAGAGTTTTACTGAGGTGTGTACTCTAATAATTGAATCTTGGTGGACGATGGAGCCTTAAAAATTGTGCCTTGATAGTGGAATAGATAAAAGTTTTTAGTTGTAATATGGTGTATATGGGCATCACATGTATGTGTAAATGTAGGATATATAGTTTTTATGGGGGTGGGGTGATTTCAGATAGTAGTAATTTGTTTCATAATGATGTTGTGGTTTGGGAAGTCATGATTCAAAAGGTCTCTTGGCATAAAAAAATATTTGGTTATTTATTGTATGTTATATTCATTGGGATATGATGTAAACCCAAATAACCATATGGTACTTGACCCGTCCATAGTGTTTTTAATAAATGAAAACATTTCATGTTTTCATGATTTGACCCAAGGTTGTATGGGAATGATTCTTCTTAATATTCAATTCAGTCTATGCGTCATGCCTTTTTTGTTAGAACCAATTCATAGAAGGGTTGAATGAACTTATAATGTCTTTCTATATTCCTTAAAATCAACCCCTTACTCATAGATTGGGTTTATTTTGTTATACATGTTCATTTCACCCCATTCAACATGTTTCCATGACACACATACAGTGGGTACAAATTCCCCCACGTTGTAACACATGAGGGCTGGCACATAGACATGTAGAAGGTACTTAGAGAATTAATCACACATTTTATCTTGATTAATGAAATAAAAAAAGTGATATCCATATTATTATTTCTTCTCATGTGAAATTAAATAGTGATACTAAAATTCACTAGAACCATTTACAAGGAGTTTAATGCAGTCTGATTAAATTATTTATATAGGAATGATTACTTTTATTGGTAATGATATTTATAGTATACCAATTGTTTGATATTAAACTTTCTGTTAAACTATAACAGGGAATGGTTCCTCCACTATATCAATATATTTTATTACACTACAAAATACACTATGAATGAGTCCAATATTTAATAAATAGGTTAATAACTCCTTCGATTATTAATCCAATGATAGGACAATAGACCCCCAATATGGTTTTATATATATTATGTAGATTTCATGGTTATTTTTGTGTAATTTATTCCTTTATTTGTGAGAGGATTATTTAACCCAAATTCTATAAACTCATATTTATTTTAGATTCATGCGAATTGACTTTATATGGAAGATATAATCTTTTGATTCTCTTTATAGTCTTCTTTTAAAATTTTTATTGGGATATGATGATGATGATTGGCTACATTAATTCACTTATCATGGTAATACTATGAGTATAATAGTAGGTAAATCAATGTATAAAAATTATCCCAATGGTTTTATTTTGATGATTCCTAATGTTTTGGGACATGGTGAAAGAGAGTATGTGATTAAAAGTTCAAAATACTTTTTTTTTCATTCATGAGGTTATTTTTTTCATATATTAATGGATTTAGAACTCTATTGAGAGTAAATGAGTGCGTTTTTTAATGTTATTCATAAGAATCATCCTCACCAGTTTATATATGTAACACCCCAAGATTCCACGGTACGCTTCTCTTTGAATAATACAATATCATGTGTTGTACGCAACTTCAAGTTCTAACACACCACAACCAATCAAACTAGCTGTTATGAATAGTAATACCCACTTTTTAAATTTTTATCAATTTTATCTTTCAAAATGTACTTTATTTTTGGGTTTGGAATATTGAAATTAGATTAGGGTGAATTTTTGGTATTTTTCTGAAAACCTTCAGTTTTTGATGAATAATGAAAATACTAAATTTTAATTAAAAATAACTTTTTTAATAAAAATAATTTATAGTGATAAATTATAATATTGATTGATTTTTAAGTATAATTTGATTATATTTTTTACCATTTAATCCAATTTTGGTCATTGGATGTAATTTCACATTTAAACTGGACATAAGCAAGTGTCAATCTTTTGATAGTAATTATTTCTTAAAAACACGTTTTTTGTTTTGACAATGTGAATTAATTTTAAATTAATTTCTACCAATTTTGTATTTTGAATTTAGAAAAATGTATTCCATATTTTAAATCAGGAGGTCCAAATTGTGTAAATAGATAACTTTTATTTTTAGTAATTAGGAATATTTACTTCAGTAAATATTTTATTTACTGTGGTTAAAGGGGTAAATCCAGTAAATAAGGTTAAAAAATAATATTATAATAATATTAAATTACCCTAACATGGGTCCTAACCCTATTGTTTGATACATGTCTGTCCATGGGTATCCTTGGGTCTATTTTGGGATCCCATGGAGCCACTTGTAAGTGATAATGACACTTTATATTAATTAAGTTAAAGTAAATACAAAAATGACATAAGGATACATCTTTTAGTAAATTTTTTTACATAGGGTAATATATGTTAACTCTTCAACTATAAATATTTATTAGAAATATAAAACGATTTCATATATAGTGGTATTTTATTTATAATTTTTAGACATTTAATAATTAAATTTATTTATGACATAATGATGATGCAGTATTTTCCTTATTAATGAAAGAATCAAATAAATGGTATTATAAATGTTAAAATAAATATAATTTGAAATTTTTGATTCCATACACAAATTTTTTAGGTTAATTTGACATGATATAATTGATTAAATTAATTTTATTCGAATTAATATTGCTGTTAGGAATTTAACAAAAAAATAGCAAATAGTGTCAAAATTGACATAAAAGAATTTTTAAAACAAATATTATATTATTAATTGATAATCTATTCCTAAAAAACTAAGGTTTGTCCAAAGGTCTTAAATAATATTATATATTTCATTAATGAACCAATTGAGGTTATCTTGAAAGTTTATATTAAGTTTATTAACCATATAATATAAAAATACAAAGAGACATGGTAAATGTCAAACTATTTAACTAAGAGTTAAATCTAGAAGATAAGGTTAATATAGTGACCCAAACCTATATAAAACCTATTTGTTGAGTGTATTTCGAAACATACCCACCTTATCCTTTAAATAATTTTTTTTGATCCATTATAAACCTAAAATGATTTTATTATAAAATAATATTTCAATCTTTTCCTAAGCTGCCCCAACCCCTCTTATAAAAGGGCACTTAACCTTCTCTCAAATTATCACCTTCAAATCAATTTGGATCATCCAAAACCTGCCCAAATATCCTCTAAAATATCCTCCCTTCATCCTATAGGCCTTCCTTTAGTCAGAAATCCAACCTTAGGAGCCCTTTTGATCAAATCAAAAGGAATAACCCGAAGAAGAGGTAAATATTTCATCACCTCTTTCAAGTTCCTTTATTCTCTGTTTCCTCTTTATTTGTTGTTTCCATTATAAAATAATAATTAAAGAATCTTCTATATAATGTGATGTTATTATAAATATCGTACAACCATATTCATTATTCTATCTATCCTTTTAATGACATGTCACCATACATGCATACGTATGACTTACCGTCTCCACGTCGTGGTGTAGTTGTTATTCAATACATTATTATTTGGATGGGTATAATAATGATTTATAATTGATGTAAATAATAAATATAACATTATAATTATTATTTATATATGATATACCATCAAATTATATATTATTTTAATATCAAAATAATGATATTGTTACTCCTGCGTATGTACGGATTACCGTCTCCACGAACACGATGAGATTCATTTCCCATCGTATCAATTCAAGAATAATTTTCATTTAATGATTAAAAATAATGTCTAAAGACTTAATATAATTCTGAATATGAATAATATACATAATATCCACATCCAACATTACTTACGTAACAAATCATATAAAGTAAAACGAACCAGTTAACACCCGGAACGATGATATTACTGAAATATCATTAACAAAGAAATATTAGAAGATCACATATGGTGTCATATTAATGTATATGGTTCTTTTATAATTTGATAACAATTATTTCACCATTATAAAAGAGGTTAAATGACCCTCGACCAAGGAAAAGAGCAAGGTAAGGGTTAATTTCACAATCTCTTAATTATCCGAGGTTGTTGATACGTAATTATCTACTGGGATCTCTTTATCATCCACATCCATGTCTCTTAAAATTTATTTAAAAACATTTTTACTATTTACTAGACAATGGGTTAAAGTAATTTATACTTTTATTTGACCTTATATTTTCTGAAAGGAATCATTCCATCATTTTTCAAAAAAGGTACATTATGACCTTTTCGACAAAATTAAGGTAAGAATGTTTTTTAACTTATACGGTGGGTGTGGCTATTTTTTTCCGTTAAAACATCATCAAAGTTTCCCTTAAAAGATTATAAAAATATTTCCATAATAAATGTTTTCTTTTATAATCATATGAATCTTAAATGATTTCAAAATATAAAGTGATATTTCTCTAAAAAAGGTTTTTATTTCATCTATGTCAACATCTATTGATGGATTTTAAGCTTATTTGAAGTTGATTTATTATGATAAAAAACTTACGTATTGTATTGAAGGTTTTGTGATATGTTTGACTATGGATGTGTTATTTTTACACCATTCATGGTTTATGGATAAATTATTGACATTTCATATGCTAGTTTTAATATGAATGTTTATGTTATGTTTAAACCTTTTCATATGAGGAATGCATTGGACTTAGTAAGTGATGGTTCGAACCTGGTATAGCTCCTAAATGCATCGGTAGGTCTCATGAGACAAACTAGTGTCTTGTCACAAGGCCTTGAAAAAAAATATTATTTGTAGTCTTGGCACAAGGCCTTGACTATGTGGTAATGAAGTATGGCATTATACATTCCATCATTATGAAAGTGTCTATTGATATTGCATGTGATTATTCGACTAGTAGAATATCCATGTGAGTAATTAAATGAAATTATTTTGATTTATATTTTCCATATTATGATTAAGTTTATGTTGAAAAGGATTTTGTTTAGTTTTATACATTGCCTTAAATGTTAATGATTATTTATGAAAGTTTCTGCTATATTGTTATCTTTACTGAGCATCTAAGCTCACCCCTTTATGTGTTTTATTTTTCCCAGGATGCGAAGTAGTATATTATGACTGACTTATATGGATGGTCTATGGGATCTCAGTGTTTTCTATGGAAACAATGTTGTTGTTGTTTTCCATTATATGATGTAATTTAAACCTTATGAATGTATCTAGTACTTCCAAGGCTACTAAACTAGTCGGCCTTTCAAGAGTTGATCTTTTGTGATCATTCCAATGGTACGTAATAATACACTGACTCTTGGTAACTGGGGTCAGAGAATTATAGTTGGTATTAGAGGAAGTTTAGTATAAATATTGGAATATTAATTTAGATAAACTTTGATTAGAGCACATTACCCTAAGATAAACTTTGAGGATTAGTATAGAAGAATTTTCTAGAATTTTGGTATTGTAGAGATTTTTTGAGTTTTCCAAAAAATACATCCCTGTCAGGATATGAGCAGGTAGAGGAGGCTTTGGCACAGATGTACCTAGGAGTAAAACCAAAAAACACTACTTTGAGCTAGACTCAAATGGGAACTAGTGCACGAAAACGGTTCTTGATGCACTCTTGGTTAAGATACTCTCTTAGGATATGCTTAGGAAAATTTTCATTTTCTTTACAAACCATTACGAATGGTTTCTGAGTATATACTTCCTAAAAGAAAACATTTTTATGATTATGGATTATATCCATAAACTGTTCAATTTATGTTAAGTGTTTTACAAGTTTGTATTTATGTATTTCGATTCATAAACTAATCTAGTGTATTCCATTGTTTATAAATGGCGCCTAGTGGAAGGAATGAAAACCATATCAATGAACGCAGTTCATGTAGGGATTTCCCTCCTACTCAAGATAATTATAGTGGAGCTAGTAATACAACTGGTGCTGATTATCTTATCACTATACTGGGACAACTCACTCAGGTTATGAAATGTAACCTTACCCATATGGATCACCCTGATCCATAGTGTAGAGGATAAATGTTAGATCGCTTCATGAGTAAACAACCAACAGCATTCAATGGGAGTAAAAATCCATTAGTAGCTAAGAAATGGATAAATTCCTTAGAGAAAATATTTGATGCCTTGGGTAGTAGTGAAATGGAAAAAGTTTTCATGGCAGTTTACCGCCTCACTGGAGATGCTGATCAATGCTGGTCATTGATTCAAAACACAAAGGAAGACGATGAAGTATCAAATATGGAATAGAAGGAGTTTAAAGATATTTTATTAGAAAAATACTTTCCTCATGACCATCAAGAGGATATAGAAATACAATTTCTAAGTTTGAGGCAAAAGGAGGATGAGAATTCCCCAAAGTATGAAGCTAATTTTACAAGGTTAGCGAGGTATGCTGCAGATTATATACGTAACCCAAGAAGTAATATTGATCATTTCTTTGATGGGTTTAAACTATTTCTCTGTTGAGAATTAGTCTCACAATCCTTCTCTTCATACGAAGATATTGTCTCATGTGATATCAAGTCAGAAAGGGAATTCTCTAAGTCTTATTACTTTAAAGAAAAGAAAGAGAAGAAAAGATATGCTGAACACTCTGGAAATGTAAATAAGGAGAATAAGGGAAAATTTGAAAATCCATCATGTAGTAAATGTGGGAAGAAACACCCCAGTACTTTCTTGAATGGAATGAGAGTCTCTTACAAGTGTGGTGAAAAAGGCAACCAAGCTCGTGATTACAAGGGGAAGAAAGAGTCTGTCAATGTTTAATGCTACAATTATAGAGAAAGGGGGAATTATGCAAATGAATTTCCTAAGCACCAAGGAAACTTAACTCAGAAAAGGCCAAGGGATCAAGGACAAGCTTATGCTATCACTACTATAGAGGTTGAAGCTCTGAAAGACGTGGTGACAGGTAATTTAATGGTTTCCTCAACTTTAGAAAATGCTTTATTTGATTCTGTATTATTGCATTTTTTCATATCTTCCTAGTTTTCTACGAAAATTAGATATTTCTAATTTGATTTAACATGGGAGTTGTCAGTCAAAACTCCTAAGGAAAGTATCATTGCAACAAAGTTTTTTGAATCATTCCCCATTTGGGTATATAAATTTTCTTTATCTGCTGATATCATCGTCATACCCATGATTGAATTTGATATAATACTCGGTATAGATTGGATTTCATACCATGATGAAAAAATTTATTGTAAGAAGAATGAGGTTACTTATTTTGATGGTGATGATAAAAAAAACCTTATCTTTAGAGCATAATCATCACCACCTGATTATTATCTAGATCCACCCCTAGTAGATAAACTAAATTGAATTATTTGGGAGGAAGAGAATGAAATAACTATGGGTGAGGAAAAGAATTTTCAAATAGAGGATGTACCTATTGTGCAAGAATATGTTGATGTGTTTTCAGAATATTTACCTAGACATCCTCCAGAATGAGAAATTGATATTTCTATTGATTTAATTCCTGGTTCAAGGCCCATATCGAAGACCCCTTACAGAATGGCCACTGTGGAATTAGTGGAACAAAAGAAACAACTAGAGGAATTGAGTAATAAAGTATTTATTCTCCCTATTGTTTCTGCTGGGGATCCCCTGTCCTTTTTGTTAAGAAGAAAGATGGATCCATGAGGTTGTTCATTGACTATAGGGAGATAAATGCTATAACAATAACAAAAATTATCCCTTACCTTACATTGATGATTTATTTGACCAACTTAATGGAGCTCAATATTTTTCAAAGATTGAACTTTGATCTGGATACCATCAGTTGTGTGTGAAGAAGGAAGACATTCCGAAAATAGCATTTCGAACCAGGTACGGGAATTACGAGTTTACAACAATGACTTTTGGATTGTCTAATGCACCCTCTATATTCATGTATCTAATTAATAGAGTTTTCAAGGAATATCTTGATGACTTTGTAGTGGTATTTATTGATGATATCTTGGTATACTCCAAAAGATATGAAGATCATGAAAATCACTTGCGCATTATTCTAAAGACCCTCAGAAAGAATGAATTATATGGGAAGTTTAGCAAGTCTGAATTTTGGATTCAAGAGATTTATTTTATTGGTCATATTGCCTCTAAGGATGTAATCTCCATTGATCCTTCAAATACAAGAGCAATCTAATAATTTCCAGCACCAACGAGTATAACCGAGGTATGCAGTTTTATTGGTTTAACAGGTTATTATCGATGCTTTGTCCAGAATTTTTCCCGGTTGGATAACCCATTAACAAAGCTCACACGTAAAGGGGTTAAATTTGTTTGGAAAAAAGAGTGTAAATAATGTTTTTAAGAACTTAAGAGAAGATTATTCAATGCTCTTATCTTGACTCTACCATTGGGGAATGATGGGTTTGTTATTTATAGTGACACATCAAAGAAAGAAATTGATTTTTTCCTTATACAGAATGATAGAGTTATTGCCTATGCATCACAATAGATAGAAATTCATAAACAAAACTATCCCACTCATGATATTGAGTTAGAATCTGTAATATTTTCTTCGAAGATTTGGAGACACTATCTCTATGGTAAAAAATGTGAGATATATACCGATCACAAGAGTTTGAAGTATATTTTCTCATAGAAATAACTCAACATGAGTCAAAGGTGATGGCTTTAACTAGTCAAGGATTATGATTTCACTATACAATACCGCCCAGGGAAGGAAAATAAGGTGGAATATGCTTTGAGTAGAAAGAATCATAGAGTTTTGAACAAGACGAGAGTTGAAAAGGATCCTATATACATGGATCTATTAACGATGGATATGCAAATAACCATGGAAGGTGAAACATCAATGATTTTTTAAATGGTTGCCAAACCATATTTACTATAAAGGATAAAAAGTTCTTAGGCTGATGACAAGGAGTTTCAGAAGAATATTAAACCTGTGAATAATGGGAGATTGAGTGACTTCGTATATGAAGATGGAATTTTGAAATTTGGGAAAATACTTTTTGTTCCTGATATACCTAATCTAAGAAGAGAATTGTTGGATGATGCTCATAGCTCCAATTTTTCTATACACCCTGGGAGCACCAAAATGTATAGATATTTGAAGGAACATTTTTGGTGGGACAACATGAAGAGGGAGATTGCTGATTTTGGGTCAAGATGTATGGTTTGTCAACAAGTGAAAGCTGTAAGGAAACAACCTAGAAGAGTCATGCAACCTCTTCCCATACCTGATTGGAAAGGGGATAATATTACGATGAAATTTGTCATGGGGCTACCAAGGACTTCTATAAGGAATGATGCAATATGGGTCATTGTTGATCGTCTTACCAAGTCATCACATTTTCTTGCTATAAGAGAAGATTTACCACTTGAACGTTTAGGAAGAATGTATATTAATGAAGTTGTAAGACTTCATGGAGTACCCCTATCAACTGTTTCTGATAGTGATCCCCATTTTACATCATGATTCTGTAAAAGTATTAAGAAATCCCTGGATACTGTACTTCATTTGAGCACTTCCTACCACCCTCAAACTGATGGAAAATCAGAATGGACTATTCAAACCTTAGAAGACATGTTCAGATCTTTCTCACTTGACTTTCAAGCTATGTGGGATCAATATTTACCTCTGGTAGAATTTTCTTATAACAATAGCTTCCATTCAAGTATTCAGATGACACCATATGAAGCGTTATATGGAAAGAGATGTCATACACAAACTTGTTGGGATGATGTTGGTGAAAGAAAACTCATAGGCCTAGAACTTGTTGAGGAAACAATGGAAAAGGTGAAGGTAATCCAAACCCACATCAAAGTAGCTCAAAGTAGGCAGAAGAGCTATGCCAATAACCAAAGGAAGGATTTGGAATTTCAGGTAGGAGATCTTGTTTTCTGGATGGTATCTCCATGGAAGGGAATTATACGATTTGTTAAGAAGGGTAAACTGAGTCCCAGGTACATCAGACCTTTCAAAATTCTATAATGAATTGGGGTTGTAGCTTACCATTTGGAAATGCCGCCAAGTCTCTCCAAAACACACGATGTGTTCCACATATCACTGTTGAGAAAACTCATGCCTAACTCAACGCATTTACTCACCTATGAGGAATTAGAATTGGAACCTCATCTATCATATTGCGAAGAGCTTGTAAAGGTTCTTGATATAATTGAACAAGTGATGACAAACCAGACGACTCGTTTGGAAAACGTTCTATGGAGAAACCATAAGATGAAAGAGGCAACGTGGGAACCCGAGGAAATTATGATGAAAAAACACTAGAGTATTTATATGCAGTAATATTATAGAAATTTTGTGGATGAAATTATTTGAAGGGGAGTAGAATTTAACACCCCAAGCTTCCATGGTACACTTTTCTTTGAATAATACAATAGCGTATGTTGTACGCAACTTCGAGTTCTAACACACCAAAACCAATCTAACTAGCCGTGATGAATAGTAATAACCACTTTTGGAAATTTTATCAATTTTATCTTTAAAAATAGACTTCATTTTTGGGTTCGGAATATTTAAATGATCTTCGGGTGAATTTTTTATATTTTTCTGAAAACATTCAGTTTTTTTATGAATAATGAAAATACTAAATTTTAATTAAAAACAACTTTTTAATCAAAATAATTTATAGTGATAAATTGTAGTATTGAGTTATTTTTAAGTATAATTAGATTTTATGTTTATCATTTAATCCAATTTTGGTCATTGGACATAATTTCACATTTAATCTGGACATAAGAAAGTGTCAATCTTTTGATAGTTATTATTTTTTTAAAAACACGTTTTTTTGTTTTGACAATGAGAATTAATTTTAAATTAATTTCTGCCACTTTTGTGTTTTGAATTTAGAAAAATGGATTAAATATTTGGAATTAGGAGGTATAAATTGTTTAAATAGGTAGATTTTATTTTTAGACATTAGGAATATTTACTTCAGCAAATATTTTATTTACCGTGGTTAAAGGGGTAAAGTCAATAAATAAGGTCAAAAAAATAATATTATAATAATATTAAATTACCCTAACACGTGTCATTAACCTATTATATGATACATGTCTGACTATGGGCATCATTGGTTCGATTTTGGGTTCCCATTGAGCCACTTGTATGTGATAATGACACTTTATATTAATTAAGTTAAAGTAAATACAAAAATGACATAAGCATATTCCTTTTAATAATTTTTTATGTAGGGTTATATATGTTATATCTTAAAATATAAATATTAATTAGAAAGATAATTGTTTTTCTACATAATGGTATGTTATTTATAATTTTTATACATTTAATAATTAAATTTATTTATGATACAATGATGATGCAATATTTTACTTATTAGTGAAAGAACCAAATAAATGGTATTATAAATGTTAAAATAAATATAATTTGAAAGTTTTGATGCTATCCATGAATTTTCTAGGTTAACATGAAATGTTATGATTGATTAAATTAATTTTTTTTTCTGAGTAATAATGATTTTAGGAATTTAGCAAAAACAAAATAGAAAATCGTGTCAAAATTGACATAAAAGAGTTTATAAAACAAATATTATATTATTAATTGATATTCTATTCCTAAAAATCTAAGGTTCAGCCAAAGGTCTTAAATAATATTATATATTACATTAATTAACCACTTGAAGCACTCTTGGAAGTTTATAGTAAGTCTATTAACCATATAATATAAAAATACAAAGAAACATGGTAAATGTCAAACTATTTAAATAAGAGTTAAATGTAAAAGATAAAGTTAATATAGTGACCCAAAACTATCTAAAACCTATTGGTTGCATGGTTTTAGACCTATCCCCACCTTATCCTTTAAATAATTAATTTTTTAGCCATTATAAACTGAAAATAAGTTTATTATAAAATAATATTTCAATCTTTTCTTAAGGTGCCCCACCCCTCTTATAAAAGGGAACTTCCCCTTATATCAAATTCACACCTTCAAAGCCATTTTTCTCGGCCAAAACCTACCCAAATATCCTCTAAAATGTCCTGAATTAATCCTAGAGGCCTTCGTTTAGTCAGAACGCCAACCTTAGGACCCCTTTTGATCAAATCAAAAGGAAGAACCCGAAGAAGAGGTAAATATTTCATCACCTCTTTCAAGTTCCTTTCTTCTTCCACTTACTCTTTCTTTGTTATTTCCATTCTAAAATAATAAATCCAGTATATTATATATAATATTATGTTATTATAAATATGGTACAACCATATTCATTATTCTATCCATCCTTTGAATGATATGTCACCATACGTGCGTACGTACGACTAACCGTCTCCACTATGTTGTGTAGTTGTTCTTAAATACATTATTATTTGGATGGGTATAATAATGATGTATAATTGATGTAAATAAAAAATATAAATGATAATGATTATTTATATATGATATAACATCCAATTATATATTATTTTAATATCAAAAGAATGATATTTTCGCTCATGCGTACGTACTGATTACCGTCTCCACGAAGGCGATGAGATTCATTCCCCATTGTATCCATTCAAGAATAATTTTCATTTGATGATTAAAAATAACGTTTAAAGACTTCATATAATTCTTAATACGAATAAGATACATCATATGCACAAAAAAACATTACTTACATAACAAATCATATAAAGGGAAACGAATCATTTAACACCCGAAACGATGATACTACTGAAATATAATTAACAAAGAAATATTATAAGATCATATATGATATCATATTAATGTATATGGTTCTTGTATAATTTAATAACAAAAATTTAACCATTATACAGGAGGTTAACTGACCCTTGACCAAAGAAAAGATCAAGGTGAGGGTTAATTTCACAATCTCTTCATTATCTGAGGTTATTTATACGTAATTATCTACTAGGATCTCTTTATCATCGACATCCATGTTTCTTAAAATGTATTTCAAACCATTTTTACTATTTAATAGACAATGGGTTAAATTCATTTATACCCTTATTTTACCTTATATGTTATGAGAGGAATCTTTTCATCATTTTCTAAACAAGTTACTTTATGGCCTTTTCGACAAAATTAAGGTAAGAATGTTCTTTTAACTTATACGGAGGGTGTGGCTATTTTATGCCATTATAACATGATCAAAGCTTTACTTTAAAGATTATAAGAATATTTACAAAATAAATGTTTTCTTTTATAATTATATGATTCTTAAATTATTTCAAAATATAAAGAGATATTTCTCTAAAAAAGGTTTTGATTTCATCTATGTCAACATCCTTTGATGGATTTTAAGATTATTTGAAGTTGATTTATTATGATTAAAAACTTCAATATTTTATTGAAGGTTTTGTGATATGTTTGACTGTGTATATGTTATTTTTACATCATTCATGGTTTATGGATAAATTATTTACAATTCGTATGCGAGTTTTGATACGAATGTTTATGTTATGTTTAAACTTTTTCTTATGAAGAATGCATTGGACTTAGTAAGTGATGGGTGGAGCCCACTATAGATCTTAAATGCATCGGTAGGACTCATGAGACAAACTAGTGTCTTGTAATAAGGCCTTGAAAAAAATCTTATTTTTAGTCTTGGCACACGGCCTTGACTATGTGGTTATGAAGTCTGGCATTATGCATTACATCATTATGAAAGTGGCTATTGATATTTCATGTGATTATTCAACTAGTATAATATCCATGTGAGTAAGTAAATGGCATTATTTTGATTTATATTTTCCATATTATGATGAATTTTATGTTGAAAAGGCTTTTGTTTAGTTTTATATATTTCCTTAAATGTTCATGATTATTTATAAAAGTTTCTGCTATATTGTTATCCTTTCTGAGCGTCTGAGCTCACCCCTTTCTATGTTTTATTTTTCCCAGGATGTGAAGAAGTATATTATGACTGACTTGTTAGGATATTATATGGGATATCAGTGTTGTCTCTGGAAACAATGTTGTTGTCGTTTTCCATTTTATGATGTAATGTAAACCTTATGAATGTATCTAGTACTTTCAAGGATACTAAACTAATCAGTTTTTCGAGACTTGATCTTTTGTGATCATGCCAATGGTACGTAATAATACACCAACTCTGGGTAACTGGGGTCGAGGCGTTACAATATATTAGTAAAAATTAGGTTTAGTGAACCCTTATATATGAAAAGGTATGTATCTCACTCAATACATATGGTGTGTGTCACCCATCTATAGGGTCATTACCACCACAATCAATATGCAACTATAGGTTAAGGAGTGGGTCCTCAATTATAGATAATCATTCAATGCAAGTTCCACTAGGAGAGGCTTCCATTTGGGTTCTCATTTTAGGATATGTTCTACAATTAACCTTTCACTGAGAAATATTGAATGATAAATTTTATAATGGGAGAGAAGAGGTTATAGCAATGATATTGTAGTTTTATATTTTTTTAACTCATGTCTTTGATTTATAGTCTATTTTTTTACCTCTTGGAGTGATATGTATGTTTGAGCCCATGGATTAAACATGAAAAACATATGTTGATACCCTTATCTTGATAAGGGTTAGAAGAGAAGTTTAGTATCATTCTCCAAGGTGTTTGTATCATGAACAAAGCTGGGATTCCATCTAAAAATTCACCCATCCTAGTTTGTGGCATGGCCTGAAGGGTGTTCCTGATCCCCACGGGCTGCCAACAAGTGCACATGTATCAAAAAAATACTTTGGGAATTATTTCACCTGTTAACATATATATAAAGAAATTAAAATTTTAAATAAACAAAAACTATAAAACAACAACCAAATAATGGCATAAAATTTTTCCATATTTAATGAATACAAACTTAAAAAAACAAAAATGGGCTACAATAAAAGGGAAAAAGAACTATCCCAAAAAATCACCACAATATAATAGGAGACTCATCCTCAAGCCACCACCACCAATCCCACACAAAGGAGACCTGTATCAACCTAAAACACCATCTCCAAATTCCTTTTACTTTATCTACATCAAATATGGCCAAGTCTAATTACACCCAAGAGTGTAAGTAGAGTGCGATCCAAATCCTAGTAGGAAACCACCCAACAAAATATTCCATGATATAAACATTATAGGAAAAATAAACCTGTAGGTTTATTAAAGTAAAAACAAGAAAAATTTTATAGTAAACAACTTTAAAAAAACATGAATTATTTTAAAATAACCATCAGAGTATACTATATGTCGACGGTATGTATGTTATAACAAGAGAGAACCAAGTCATGGGAAATACCTATAGGTACAATCTAGTAATGGGACACTAGGTACATCGTATCTCAGTCAAATGTGGTGTACAAACCATGACTAACATTTTTCTCATTCACAAGACACTAGGAGGGGAAACCCGATGGTCATAGTGGTCTCTAATTATCATAAATGTTTAGTTAGTTTTTTCATCGTTAATCCTGATAAGTGAAACTGGGCTAAAGCCACTTCTAAATCACTAGCATACTAGTTCTAGTCTGCCCAACTAGTCTCCAAGGATTCCCTTTGTTCTCATTTCTCATTTCACATGCCCCACATGAATCACCACTTTCAAAAACATAATCCAAGAAATATAAACATGGATATTAAATCACCATTTCCAATACCAAAATCACTTATAGATCCAAACTCACACCAAAACCATTTCAAAACATGTTTGACACCACTTGTACAATTTACTGAACATGTTACACAATTTATAAGACACCTTAAACATTCAAAACAAGGGTTTACACTTGAAAAAAAAAAATATTTTAGAAAAACCTTTTTAATCAATATAAATATAAAATCCATTTAAAAAGGGTTTCAAATTATCAACACATTTTATCAAACACATTCAAGGAATAAAACAACAGGGGACACATAAAGCACACATTAAAATAGCCCATTTTCCATAAAAAATAAAATTTAAATACCAAAATACCTTAAATCTTTTCAAAAACACTTTTTTCTCCTCTTATATAATCCATGAAACATAAATAAGAAACAAATAAAGAATATTAAATTCATAAAACAATGTTTAAGCATGGAAAAACCTACCTTGAACTAAGAGGATTCTGAAAAATGATGGAAAACATCAACTGAACCTCAATCGCACAGTAGATAAGGAAGATAGAACCCTAGACATCGAGGTTAAACCCCAAGAATTAATATCTAACCCTAAAAAGGGAACCAAAAACACTGGAGAATGAAACCCCCAAAGAAGAAAAGAAGAAACCCTAGAATATAGAAAGAAATTAGTAGAGGGGGTACTTACTAGAGGGTTTATTGAATAATCCACGCCAAATATCCCACTAAAATAGATCCCAATGGAAGAAGTAGGAAGGGGTAGGAGAGACTAAGGCTGGGGAGGTCATATGGGTCATGACAATGGGGATTTGGGGATAAAAATTATGGAGAGATAAAAGGAGAAATTAAAATTTTATTGACATGGACATGCCACATGGTTTTCCCAAAATGTTTGAAAAACCTTTTAGTGACTATGTGTCCCTCTATTCCTAATAAAGAACCTACCACACAGTTAGTGTGCATGGCCTGACTTACATTGTGGAAGTCATGCAGAAGCTTCTATCCGAAAATCCAACCTACCACCCAGTTACCTGGAGAATGTTGCACGATTTGGAAAACTGTGAGCAAACCATGCACATCAATCTTCCAAAACAAAGGATTGAATTTATATTCAATAAAATCCAAGTGGATAAATCAAGGAATAGAACTTGAATAAAAATAAACAAAGTAAACACCTAAAAATTCAAACCCCTCACACTTGGTTCCTAAAAGAAAAACTGAGTCCCATTAATTAAACGAATCCAAGAATGAACACAAAAAACTAGGTGTGAAAATTCTCTCCAGCATAATGGTTTTTACCCTAATAAATCCATTTGAAAGCATGATCCATAAAAAATTGATACTCCTCTACAACTCAAGGAGATCCCCAACCAACATCAAATGAGAAGAAATAGTAACAACTCAAATAGAAAATGGTGTTCATAATATTTAACTCAGGAGGCCATAATGGGCTCCCCACCATACATATTTTTCCCATATAAAGTCATAACACCTCTAGTTTATTGTTCAAAAGAAAAATAATTATCAAAATGCACAATCCAAACTTTATTTATGAACACCTCAATCATCACCAAATTGAACAGATACATCTCACTAGAAATGAAAATATGAATCTAAACCATTCTTCAATGAATACTTCCACAATATTACTCCAATAACACCAATGGGAACACTCCAACCCAAAATTTTTCTCAAAGAAGGAACTCAAAATTGGGTATCTCTGAATGAGGCTACCCACTAATGAGTTAACAACAAAAACAAAAATGGATTATTGACACATGGAAGACCAAATAGACTTCCCACCATATGAAAAAAATAACATTGATTTATTCATAGAGAATTTCAATGAGACAGACCATGGGTATACCCACTATAAGAACCTACCAGTTTAGCCATCTGGAACAGGCTGACATGGGAGACCCATTATGGGCCAACTTAGGGACATTCTGCATAGACTAATGAACACATGTGAGTAAAATACCTCCAACACAGAAAAACATGATGAGGTAAATGTCCACCCATGAGAAATGCTAAAACCAAAACCAATCCATGAGGTCAAATACCCAAGAACAACCAAACAGAGATCTCTCCCCTAGAAAGGCATGAAAACTAGAGTTTAAGTAAACGAGACAACCGCGCATCCCTATAACCAAGGAGGAATCTTCCACCCACACAGATCACAATGAAGAACAAGGACTTCATGCCACTACCCAAAAAATAGGACCTTTACAAAAAAAAGTGTAACACCCCAAACCTAGTTACCCAGATTCGGTGAATTATTACATAACATTGGCATGATCACAAGGGATCAAATCCTAAAAAACTGATCAGTTTAGTAGCCTTGGAAGTACTAGATACAAACATAAGTTTTAAATTACATCATGAGATAAAAACTACAACAATATTTTTTCCCCTTTGAACACACTTATATCCCTTATCCTATCCATATAGGTCAACCATAAAATACTTTTTCACATCCTTGAAAAAATAAAACATAGAAAGGGTTGAGCTTAGATGCTCAGTAAGGATAACAATACAGAAGAAACATTTATAAATAAGCATAAACATTTAAGGAAATGTATAATACTAAAACATTAAACTTTTGAACTAAAAATTAATAATAATATGAAAAATATAAATCTTATAATTCCATTTAATTATTCACATGTATATTTTACTAGTCTAATAATTACATGAAATATCAATAGATGATTTTATACTGATGGAATGCATAATGCCAGACTTGATAACCACATAGTCAAGGCCTTGTGCCAAGACTAAAACTAAGATTTTGTAAAGGCCTTCTCCCAAGACACTAGTTTTTCTTATTAGACCTACAGATGCATCAAGGAGATATAGAGAGCTCCACCCGTCACTTACTAAGTTCAATGCATTCCTCATATAAAAAGGTTGAAACATAACATAAATATTCATATTAAAGCTATAATATGAAATGTTAATAATTTAACCATAAAATATGAATGGTATAAAAATAACACATCCATAGTAAAACATATCAAAAAACCTTCATTACATTATGGAATAATTGTATCTTAATACATCAACTTCAAACAAGTGTAAATCTATGAAAAATGTTGACATAGATGAAATCAAAACTATTTGAGAGAAAAATATATTTCTATTTTGAAATCATTTAAAAGTAACATAATTATAAAAGAAAACATTTATTTTGAAAATATTTTTATAGGCTTGTTATGGAAGCTTAAAATATGTAATAACAACAGAAAATAACCGCACCCACCGTATAATCCTTAATTATTTCGAAAAGGTCATAAATAACCTTGTTTGGAAAATGACATAATGATTCCTTTATAATTTTTTTATAAAAAGTAAAACAAGGGTATAAATTAATTTAACCCATAGTATAGTAAATAGTAAAAATGTTTTGTAATACATTTTAAGTAACATGGATGTGGATGATAAAGTGGTCCTAGTAGATACTCACGTATAAACAATATCAGATAATGAAGAGATTGTAGAATTAAACCATACCTTGTACTTTTAAGTAATTGAGGGTACCTTAACATCCTATATAATAGTTAAATAATTGTTATTAAATTATACAAGAACCACATACTTAAATATGATATCATAAATGATCTTCTAATATTGCTTTGTTAATAATATTTTAGTAGTATCATCGCTTCGAGTGTTAACTGATTCATTTTCCTTTTTATGATGGGTTATGTAAGCCATGTTTGTTATGTATAGAATGTATTTAATTCATATCTAGAATGATATTAAATTATTAAACATTATTTTTAATCATAAAATGAAAATTATTTTTGAATGGTTATAATGGGGAATGAATTTCATCATGTTCGTGGAGACGGTAATCCGTACGTACGCACGCGCGACAATATCATTCTATTGATGGTGAAATCATATGTAATTGGATATTATATCATATATACAGAATAATTAACATATTATATTTATTATTTACATTAATTGTACTCATTATTATACCCATCCAAATAATTAAGTGTTTGAATAACAAACTACACCACGGTGTGGATACGGTAAGCCGTACGTACGCACGTATGGTGACATGTCATTCATAGGATGGGTAGAATAATGAGTATGGTTGAAACATATTTACAATAACATAAATATATATATAAGGTACTGGAGTTATTATTTTGGTATGAAAACAATAAAGAAAGAGGAAGTGGAAGAAGAAAATAACTTTTAAAAAGGTGGTGAAATTATTACCTCTTATTAGGGTGTTTCCTTTTGATTTGATCAAAAGAGATATTTAGGTTGGCTTTATGATCAAATTAAGGCCTCTAGGTCAGATGGAGGGTAGTTGGAAGGATAATTGTGTAGGGTTTGGCTGAGAAAAATGGCTTTTGCAGTGTGATTTGGAGAGAAGGGGATGTAACTTTTTATAAGAGAGGTGATGGTCACTTTAGAAAAAACATGAAATATTATTTTATTATACAATAATATTCGGTTTATAATGGCTCCAAAATGATTTAATTCTATGATAAGTTGGGTATGGGTAGAAATCCTCTCAACCAATATGTTTTAGATAGGTTTAGGTCACCATATTAAAAATATCCTTTATATTTAACTCTTAATTAAATAGTTTAACTTTTACCATGTATTCTTGTATTATTATATTATATGGTTAATAATCTAACTATAAAATACCAAGAAAACCCCAAGTGGTTCATTATTGATATATATAACCTTGTCAAATTAATTTGGACTAACCATAGATTTGTAGGAATATTATATCAATTAATAATATAGTGTTTGTTTTAAAAACTCTTTTATGTCAATTTTGACACTATTTAGTATTTTGATTTTTGTTAAAGTCCTAACAACTTTATTACTTCAAAAAAAATTCATTTAATCAACCTTAACATGTATTATGAACCTATAAAATTATTTCAATTCATCAAAAGTCTCAATTTACATTTATTTGGATATTTATAATATCAATTTTTTAATCTTTCAATAATAAGGTAATTACTGCATCATCATTGTGTCATAAATAAATTTAATTATTTAATGTCTAAAAATTATAAATAAAATCAAATTATGTATAAAATCTTTTTATATTTTTAATTAATATTTATAATCTAAATTATCTTATGTATAACCCTATATTAAAAAAGGTTTAGTTATTAAACATTGAATTTAACACTTTTAACTCTTCTTTAAATAAAATAATAATAAATGTCCCAATCTAAATAAAGTGGACAAAAGGATCATATTTTATTTATAAGGTTGATTTTGGTCAAAAAAACTTATCTAATAGAATTAGTACTTGTGTTAGGTTAATTATAATATCATTTCCCCTTTAATTAGCCTATTTACTTTTAACCGTGGTTAATAAAAGTCAAAAGTTACTATTCACCAAAAATTATTTTCATCTTATTGAACCACATTTTACTTACTGATCTCAACTATTTATATCCTATTTTTGAAATTCAATTCACAGAAGCAGTAAAATTACGTTTTATGCAAATTTGCAAATGCGCCTAGAAGGTGGGGTACAAGACGGTAAAAAGTTCAATAAAATTTTATATATTTAATATTATTATAAAATGAATCCAATGAATTACATTGAACATATATAGGTATTATGTATCTATTTTTACTTAATATAAATTCAAATAAAATAACAAATTATTTAAATAAAAAGTCGGGTTTAAACAATAATGCAGTGTTTTTAACTATTCATAAAAAATTGAAAGTTTTCAGAAAATACCAAAAATTTACCCTAATATAATTTTGATATTCCGAATCCAAAAATGAAGTCCATTTTGAAAAATAAAATTTATAAATTTTCAAAAAGTGGTTATTTCTATTCATAACAGCTAGTTAGATTGGGCATGGTGTGTTGAAACTCCAAGTTGTGTACAACGCAAGCTATTGCATTATTAAAAGGGAAACGTACCGTGGAAGCTTATGGTGTCACATTCTCCTCTCCTTAAAATAATTTCTCCCATGAATTTTCTAGAATATTATTGCATTAAAATATTTGGGTGGTTCTTCATCATAAGTTCTTCAGGTTCCCATGTTGCCACTTCCATCTTATGATTTCTCCATAGAAATTTTACCAGACGAGTCTTTCAGTTTCTCAACATTTGTTCTCTGGTATCAAGAATTATGATAGGCTCTTCGCAGTATGACAGGTTGGGTTCCAGTTCTATTTCTTCATAGGTGAGTACATGTGTCGGTTCAGGCATGTATTTTCTCAACATTGATACGTGGAACACATCATGAACTTTGGAGAGACTTGGATGCAATGCCAAACGATAAGATACAGCTCCAATTAATTCAAGAATTTTGAAAGGTCCGATGTATCTGGGACTTAATTTACCCTTATTACTGAAATTTATAACACCCTTCCATGGAGATACCTTCAAGAAAATATGATCTCCTACTTGAAATTCCAAATATATCCTTCGGTTATCGGCACAACTCTTTTGCCTACATTGAGATGCTTTGATGTGGGTTTGAATAACCTTCACCTTTTCCATTGTTTCCTCAACAAGTTCTAGGCCTATTAGTTTTATTTCACAAACATCATTCCAACAAGTTGGTGTGCGACATCTCCTTCCATATAAATCTTCATATGGTGTCATATGAATACTTTAATGAAATCTATTGTTATAGAAACATTATACCAGAGGTAAATATTGATCCCACATACCTTGAAAGTCAAGTGAGCAAGATCTCAACATGTCTTCTAAGATTTGAATAGTCCATTATGATTGTCCCTCAATTTGTGGGTGGTACGAAGTGCTCAAATGAAGTTCAGTATCCAAGGCTTTCTAAAGACTTTTCCAAAATCTTGATGTAAAACAGGGATCACGATAAAAAACAATCGATATGGATACTCCATGACGTCTTACAACTTTATTAATATATAGTATTTCTAAACATTCAAGTGGTAAATCTTATCTTATAGCATACAAATGTGCTAAATTGGTAAGACGATCAATAATAACCCATATTGCATAATTCCTTCTAGAAGTATTTGGTAGTATCATGAAAAAGTCCATCGTAATATCATCCCATTTCCACTTAGGTATGGGAAGAGGTTTCATGAATACTATAGGATGTTGTCTTCCAGCTTTTAGTTTTTGAAAAACCATACATCTTGACACATAATAAGTGATCTCTCTCTTCATGTGGTCCCACAAAAAATCTTCCTTTAAATCTCTATAAATCTTAGTGCTACTAGGGCGTATAGAGAAATTGGAGCTATGCGCATATTCTAAAAATTCACTTTTTTGATCAGGTATGTCAGGAACACAAATTATCTTCCCAGATTTCAAAATTCCATCTTCATATATGAATTCAATCAATCTCCCATCATTCTTAGATATAATTTTCTTTTGAAACTCGTCATCATCATCCTGGGAACTTTTTACCCTTTCTAGTAAAGATAGTTTGGAAACCATTTGAAAAAGTATTGATATTTCAACTTCAATGATTATTCCCATATCCATCTTTACTAGATCCTTGAACATAGGATCCCTTTAAACTCTCATCTTGTTCAAAAATCCACGATCCTTTTTGCTCAAATCATGTTCCACCTTATTTTCCTTCCTCGGGTGGTATTGTATTGGGAAATCATAATCTTTGTGTAGTTCAAGGCATCGTCTTTGCCTCATGTTGAGTACTTTTTGTGAAAAAATATACTTCAAACTCTTGTGATCGGTATATATCTCACATTTTTCACCACAGAGGTATTGTCTTTATATCTTAAAAGAAAATATTACAACTTCTAACTCAAGATCATGAGTGGGATAGTTCTGTTCATGAATTTTTAGCTATCGTGATTCATAGGCAATAACTATATCATTTTTCATAAGGAAACAAAGCATCACTATAAATAACAAACCCATCATTCCTTGATGGTAGAGTCAAGATAGGATAATTTAGTAATATTATCATTAGTTCTTCAAAACATTCTTCACTATCTTTTTTCCAAACAAATTTAACCACTTTACATGTGATCTTGTTTAAAAGGTTATTCAATCAAGAAAAATTCTGGTTGAAATGCCGATAATAACCTTCTAAACCAATAAAACTGCATACCACTGTTTTAATCATCTGTGCTGGCCATTATTGGATTTCCTTGGTCTTTGATGGATCAATAGAGATTCCATCCTTAGAGACAATATGGATAAGAAAAGAAATTTCCTAAAGCAAGAATTCACACTTGATAAACTTACCATATAATTCATTTCTTCTGAGGGTTTTCAGAATAGTGCACAAGGGATTTTCATGATCTTCATATATTTTTGAGTATACCAAGATATCATCAATAAATACCACTAAAAAGTCATCAAGATATTCTTTTAAAACTATATTAAATATATCCATAAAAATAGAGGGTGCATTAGTCTATCCAAAAGGCATTACTATAAACTCATAATTCCCAAACCTGGTACCAAATGCTATCTTTGGAATGTCTTCCTTATACAAACACAACTGATGATATCTAAATCTAAGGTAAATATTTGAAAAATATTGAGATCCATGAATTTGATCGCATAAATCATCAATGCGAGGTAGGGGATACTTGTTCTTTATCATTATAGCATTGATCTCCCTGTAGTCAATGCACAACCTCCTAGACCCATATTTCTTCTTTATAAACAGAATAGGGGCTCCCCATGGAGAAAAACTAGGGAGAATAAATCCTTTATTACTCAATTCCACTAGTTTTTTCTTTATTACCACTAATATCACAATGGCAATTTTATATGGGGTCTTTGATATGGGGCTTAAACCAGGAATTAAATCAATGGAAAACTCAATTTCTCATTTGGGAGGTTCTCTAGATAAATCCTATGGAAACACATCAAGATATTGTTTATCAATTGGTACATCCTCTATTTGAACATTACTTTCCTCACCCATAGTTATTTTATTCTCTTCTTCCTTAATAATTGAATTTAGTAGAGCTACTGGGGGTGGATCTATATAAGAATCTGGTGGTGACGTTTCTGCTCTAATGATATGATACTTCTTATCATCATCAAAAATTGTAACCTCCTATTTCTTAGAATAAATTTTCACATCATGATCCGAAATCCAATCCATACCTAGGATTATATAAAATTCAATCATGTGTATGATGATGAGATCAGAAGATAAAGAATATTTATTTTCCCTAATGGGGACCAATTCACAAAACATTGTTGCAATGATACTTCCCTTGGGAGTTTTTAATGAAAAATCCCTTGTTAAATCAAATTGGAAATATCTAATTTTCTTAGAAAACTGGGAAGATATGAAACAATGAGATGATCTAGAATCAAATAAATCATTGGATAAACTTGAGGAAACCATTAAATTACCTGCCACCACATCTTTCAGAGCTTCAACCCCAGTAGTAGTGATCGCATAAGCTTGGCCTTTCTCCCTTTGACTTTTCTAAGGTAAGTTTCCTAGGTGCTTAAGAAATTTATTTTCATAATGTCCCATTTCTCTACAATTGTAGAATTCAACATTGAAATCCTCTTTCTTTCCCTTACAATCACGAGTTTGGTGGCATTTTTCACCACACTTGTAATAGACTCCCATTCCCTTTAGGCAAGTACCAGGGTGTTTCTTCCCACATTTACTACAGGATGGATATTCAACTTTTCCCTTTTCCCCTTATTCACATTTCCATAGTGTTTAAAAAATCTCTTTTTCTCTTTCTTTGATTAAATATTGTAAGTCTTAGAGAATTCCTTTTTTGTCTTGATAACACTTGAGACAATATATTTGAATAATGAGAAGGATTGTGAGACAAATTCTTGACAAAAAATGGGTTTAACCCATAAAATAATCGATCAATATTACTCCATGGGTTATGTATATAATCTGTTGCATTCCTTTATAACCTTGTAAAGTTAGCCTCATACTTTGAGACATTCTTATCCTCATTTTTCCTCAGACTCAGAAATTTTCTTTCCATATCCACTTGATGGTCACGAGGAAATTATTTTTCTAATAAAATCACTTTAAACTCCCTATATTTCATATTTGATACTTCCTAATCCTTCTTTGTGTTTTGAATTAATGACCACCATTAATCTGCTTCTCCCGTTAGGCGATAAATTTCCATGACAACATTTTCCCTTTCACTACTCCCTAAAGCATGAAATATTTTTTCTAAAGAACTTATCCATTGCTCAGGTATAAATGGATTTTTAGACCCATTGAATTTGGGTGGTTGTTTCCCCATGAAGTGGTCTAAAATTGATCATCCATGTTGTGGATCAGGGTGCTCCATATGGGTATGTTTATTCTTCATAACCTAGTGAGTTTTCCCAGTATGGTGATAAGCTGATCAGTGCCAGTTGCATCACTAGCTCCACTATAATAATCTTGAGTAGGATGAAAATCCCTACATGGATTATGTGCATTGATACAGTTTCTATTATTTCCGCTAGGCACCTTTTTTAAACAATGGAATACACAAGATTAGTTTATGAATCACAATACATAATTCCAAACTTGAAAAACACTTAACATAAATTGAATAGTTTATGGATATAATCCATAATCATAAAAATGATTTCCTTAAGGAGGTATATACTCATAAATACTTCATAATGGTTTGTAAATAAAATGTGAATTATCCTAACCATATCCCCCGGGTGTGTCGTAACCAAGAGTGAAGCAAGGCCCGCTATTGTGTAATAGGATACCCCAAGTCAAGCCCAAAACTCCTAGTCATAGTTTTCACTCCTAGGTAAATTTGTGCTAGAGGTTCCTCTACCTAGTCATATCCAGACAGGGATGTATTTCTTGGAAAACTCACAACATCTCTATATTACCAAAATTCTAGGAAGTTCTTATATACTAATCCTCAAAGTCTATCTTAGGATAATGTTCTCTAATAAGAGTTTTTCTAAATATAGCTTTCGAGGTTTGTACTAAACTTCCTTTGATACCAACTGTAACTGTAACACCCCAAGATTTTATAATAAAATATTATTTTTAATTACTTTGATGTCTTCTGTTATATGCTACACCAAGATTATCTTGCGCTATACGCAACATCGTATTAGCTTGCAGTATACAGAACACTAATCTTGGATCGTGTTACACACAATTTCAAGTTTTTTTGATAGTAGTTATTCTACGCAACATTGAGTGTATATATATATATATATTGTATAAATGAAATATGGTTGGATTTTGTTATACGCAACAACATAGGAGTCTTGCACTGCACGGAACCCTGACTTGGCTTTCATTACACACAATCACGACCTTCCTCGATAGCGTGTGTTGTACACAATACCAGGTTTCACTAAACAACAATATTTGGTTATAATATTATTATGAACTAGCTGTTATGAATATTATGAACTACATTTTGAATTTTATAACATTATTATTAATTTTACACATTTTCTAGAACATGGTATGAGAACAAAATAAATTTTTCGGGTAAAATAAGTATTTTTCAAAAAAATGCATTTTTGCCGCCTTTTGATGGCACACCAACTTTAAATATAGTTTTTAACATGTTTATAAGTTCAATTTGAAAAAATAAAATTCTTTCTTGGAATCAGGATATAAAAATTTAATTTGGATAAAATTTTCATATTATTCTGATAACTTTCATATTTTAATGAATTGTAAAAACACACTATATTTTAATTAAAAACAACTTTTTTCATCGCAATAATTTATATGGTTATATTATATTTTTAATTGGTTTTAAAGTTAAATTATAATATATTTTTACCATTTAATCCAATGTTGGTTATTGGAATTAATTTCAATTTGAAATTGGACATAAACAAGTGTCGATCTTTTGATAGTTATTGTTTCTTAAAAACACGCTATTTGTTTTGATAATGGGAATTAATTTTTAAATTAATTAATTCCACTTCTATGTTTTGAATTTCTAAAAATAGACATAATTTTTTAATTCAGAATATCAAATATATATTAGGCTGAATTTTTGGTATTTTTCTGAAAAACTTCAATTTTTGATGAATAATGAAGCCACTTAGTGGTAGTTAAAAAAACTGACTCTTTCATTTAAATGAAAATTTACCAATTATGTTAATTGAATTTCAAAAATATGACAAAAATGGTTGTTATCAAGAAGTAAAATGTTGTTCAATAAGATAAAAATAATTTTTGGTGAATAGTAACTTTTGACTTTTATTTACCGCGGTTAAAGGTAAATAGGGTAATTCAAGGTTAAAAGAATATTATAATAATTCAAAATTACCTTAACACTTCTCCAAAACTTATTTTATGAGTAGTGTACGACCATGGGAATCCTTGGGTCGATTTGGGTACCCCATTGATCCACTTGGTAGTGATAATGACAATTTGGATTAATTAATTTAATGTAAAGACAAAATTGACATTAACAAAAATCTTTTAGTAATTAATTTTTTATAAGGGGTTATATAAATTATCTTTTCTACTATAAATATTAATTGGAAAGATAAAAATATTTACTAAATTATGGTATTTTTTTTATAATTTTTATACAACAAAAAAATTAAATTATTCATGACACAATAATGATGCAGTATTTACCTCATTAAAAAATGATTTAAATAAATAAGATTATAATGATTAAAATATTATCCAAAACATGTCCAATTCTGATTGGATGATTTTATTTCGACCATGAGTCATTGTATCTTTATAGTTAATTATTTTTGGACCTTTTTAAAACGAATATATACTTATAAAAAAATAATATTTTCACACTTTCCAAAGGTGCCCTTCTCCTCCCTTATAAAAAGGCACCTCCTCCCTCTCCTCTTTACACAACTTTGAGTCTTCAAACTCGGAAAAACCCTACCCATTTCCATTGTAAACATCCCTAGAAACATATTAGAGGTTCCGTTCTTCTCAAAAGACCAACTCTAGTCCCTTAAGTGTAAGTTTAAAAGAGGCACGTCGAGGAAGAGGTAATCTCTTCTACCGGTTCTTTCAAGTTTCTTTCTTTTTCAACTTCTTCTTATTTAGTTGTTTCATTATAAAGTAATAACATCAGTATATCTAATATACTGATATTTTATTATAAATATGAAACAAACCCATTTCAACTTCTATCCATCCTATGGAAAACGAAATCACCACACGTGGGTACGTACGGAATACCGTCTCCATGCCGTGGTGTAATCTGTTTTTCCACCACCAACTTACTTGGATGGGTATTATGGTGTAAAGAATAACTATATATAGTTATTATAACATCATACTGATACTAATATATTATATCATCCACTACAATTCCATTCAATAAATATGAGAATGATATCATCGCTCGTGTGTACGTACGGATTAACATCTCCACGACGCGATGAGATTCATTTTCCATGTTAAAAATTACAGAATGATTATAAAGTATATATAATAATTAATGATGAAATATATTACATATTAATGATACTGGATTTATGTATATGTTATTTACTTACATTTATTAAATTTAATAAGGAAATGAAAACAGCGTTCATGCGTACGTACGGCTTACCATCTCCCTGAACGATGCATTTCATTTCTTACCTCCATATGTTATGTACCATTATAAATACATGTATATTCCAGATATATATGATATATATGATATATAAATCATGAATATAATTATGTATATAATGAACCTTTGACCACATGAACAACATGTAATTATAAGAAGTCCATTTTTGACTCAAGTACCAAATATCGACAAAACGAACGTTATTAACATAAATGGTTACATAATGTTTATAACATAATAATAAGTGATATAAAAGGTATAATAAACTTGAAAAAGGTTATTAAGAAAGTAAAAATTAACTTTGGTTTATTAATCAGGATATTAAAGAATTATTGAGTCAAGTCGGACACGAGGTAAGGGAACTTCTTAACCCAATTTCCGTTCTTTGGGTTGATCTTATCTTTCTTGTTTATGTCAATCTTTGATTATGTGAGAAATGAGTTTTTATATATTATCATGTATTTATACTTTCTTTATGTGACCTTAAAGTTAATAAACATATGTTATCTATTTTATTTACAAAAATATTTTTGTAAGGGATAATTATTCCAATCTCATTCTTATCTGAGATTGTTTATTCATAAGTATTTACTGGTGTTATATTTATCATCCATGTACCTGTTTTCTAAAAATGGTTTCATGTATTTTTAAAGTCCTTTTTACGCATTTTTGACTTTTACTACATGGTATTTAAGTAATATTTATTTTGTTTACCATAAGAGGTACTTTTTGACTTTTCCGGCAAAAGTACGAGAAGAATGTTTTTTTAACTTATATGGCATGAATAGATTTTTACGGTTTCATAATGCCTCATTTTCATTAAGATTAATCTACAAGATTTTATTAATATTTTCAACACAATACTTTTCTTTTAAAATTTCATGGAATTTTGTGAAAAGAAAATGATTTTTAAGAATAAAGGATATTTTTCCTCAAGAATTCATTTCAAGTGTTTTATCAAAACCATTTTCCATCTAGAATGACATTATTTCATATATGTATGTTTCAGCTATAATGTATCTATGATTTACATGGTTTCACTTTTCTTATGATGAAATATCGATTTTTTTATATGGATTATGTTATGATGGGATGATGCTTATGAAACCCATTTTATTTTTTGGGTTATGATGAATGTTTTATGTTTATTTTGTGGCACAAGTAAGAATGATTTCCTTATGAGATGAGTGGGACCTATATCTCCCTCAAATGCATTGGGTAAGGATTTATATCTCATGAGATATACCTGGATGGAATGGAAAGTTAATCCGGTTCAGTTATGTAGGACTGGAACGAGGAGTGAACTCGATTCAGAAAGGGAATTTGTCCACTAAGATGGTCTTGGCAGCAATGCCTCATCTACTATGGAAATAATATCATGTTATTAAAGATTTCCACAATTAAATGTTTTATTCCCATGTTATTTTATCATTATTGATGATCCATTATGATCTCTGCCTTACGTACTTCCATGTTTTATGTCATTGCTCAAGATTTTGTGGTTTAAAAATTATGTTAATGTGTTGAAGTTCAAATGTACGTGGTTTGTTTTATTTTCTCCATGATTACCCTTACTGAGAATTTGAGCTCACCCTTTATATGTTTTCTTTTCCCCAAGATATAAATAAAGGTTTTAGGTAAGAAAAAAAAGGAAGATCTTTATGGGAGATGTTGAAGATCTTTCACCAATATTAGAAGATTATATTACGAGTTTCCAAAGACACTAAACTATTATGGTCCTTGTGTGTCTATTTTTGTTATGTATTAAGTATTCCAAAAAAGTAATGTAATGTCCATGTACGTCAAGCTTTGGGTCTCTACAGTTGGTATCATAGGAAAGGTTTAGTCAACCTTTGGAAACTAGGATGTGAAAACTTTAGTGAAATCCCTAGAGATATTTCTAATGTATGTCTAGGGATATCTCTAAGGTTAATTATAAGTATAGGTTATAGTCCTAGAATTATAGTAACAATATTATAATTAAACCTAATACGTTAGATATTGAAGGTACTCTCCCTTGATTATGATTTTCACCTCTCACAATATTCTTTTTGGGTTGTAAGAAATGGCAGGAAATAGGAGGATTCATGTTAATGGAGAATATGATGGACAATCGAATGATATTCTTCATGAGAAACCAAATGAAACGGGATTTGGATGTCCAAACATCGTTATTATTCCTAATCAGAAATCTTATAATATGATCAATAATATCAACTTTGGTAAGTTTCCTAACTCAGATAATAAGAGAAAGATGGAGTTTCATGATGATCATAGAGGAAAGAAAGTTAATTTTCCCTCATGTAAATCATGTTGGAAGAGACATCAAGGAGAATGTTTCAAAGAAACTGAAAGATGCTTTGGGTGTGGAAAAGAAGGACACAAAGCCATTAATTATAAAGAAAAAGGTTTAGTTAACACCATGGACAAGTATAATGCTATTTCTAAGACATAAACAACGGTTAAATGTTTTAAATGTGGAATGTACAGGAATTATGCAAACCAATGCCTTAAGGGGAAATCTCATGAAGAGAATCAGCATGGTCATATGAGTAGTATTTATGTGGATGATGATGAAGAGACTACAAATAATATATGATATGAAATAAATGATGAAGCTCAGTCAGTGGTTTAAGAAGGTACTAGAATGATTTTATGTTTATCAAGAATAATGTATAGTACTATGGAATAAAGAAAAATCTAAGGATTGTTACACTGTTGTCTTTCCTTGAGTTTTTGAAAGTATATGATGAATGGTATCGGTAACCATGAAAGGTTATTAAAATATTTTTGGAAGGTAGATGATATGTGCATAATGAAAGGTTAAGGAGATAATGATATGTTTGATAGTATTAATGAGATCATGACTGATATAAGGACAAAGTGATATCATGGTTTGAGTATATAGAATTTTTGCGATTTTGGTATGTGGAAAGAGTTAACTTTTGATAGCATTCATGTTTTAACTAAGGTTCTATGGCAATACATGTTTCAAAAGAATACATTATTAAGGTAATAACATGTTTCGAATGTGACAAACAAGATATATCTTGTGATATATGAGAGATAAGTGATGGTATTCACATGCTCAGTAGATGACATTTCTAGTAATTGTTTTCTTTATACTATGAGCTTGGACCGAATTATTTTGGATAAGCCTAAATATTGGAATGAATTAAGTTAGATATAAGATAGTATTGTTTAAGGCTAGAACTTTTTTCAAATTTATTGCTGGAATTTTATAATAATGTAGTTTTAGAAAAAGGGACAACCAGCAGGACGTGCGAAAACCCGTCGCGTCGGACAAGGATGTGAGAATCGAACCCCCAACCGAAGTGTGAGAAGCCTTTATCACCTACCACTAGCCTATAGGAAGTCTTTGGTTATTTGAAACTAGTTTTACTTTATTAAGAGCTATGATAGATGAAGTATAATTCCATTTTAGCAACCATATACGATTAACCTCACCATGGATGGACTTATGTATATCTGATAACTTTTGATAAATTTTTTTTTGAGACAGATGGAATGACCCATAATTATATCACATGATCTGCTAACACTTCAAGAATGACAAATTCAACTTCATTTCTTTAAGAGATAAAGTGGAAATTGTTCAAGGCACGAACAACTATGAGATTGTGCCAAAATCAAGTAATTATTTCTTTTAATTAAACAATTCTTCAACATTAGGGAAATGATCTTGAGAACTAAATATGTTTTCCTAGTGTCCTCGTATCCAATGAATTAGATGGAACCTTAGATCATCACAAATTTTTGGATTTTTGATTGTTGGATTTTTAATATCCATGTTCTCTACCACTATCCATCAGAACTTGATGGTTATATTTCTCTTCCATATCCATATTTTCACCTATGAACTTTTATGTAGAAACCAAGTGATGAGTTAATTTGGGTAACTGTTTTGTTTCATACTTCAATTTTTAAAATTACGTTTTAGATTCCTTTTTACGATGTGGGTTTCTATGAAAAAAACATTCAAGTAGTAAACCACTTATAACCCCTATGAATTTCGAGGGAGAAATTAATTTTAAGGGGGTTCAAATGTAACACCCCAAGATTTTATAATAAATTATTATTTTTAATTACTTTGATGTCTTATATTATACACTACACCAAGATTATCTTGCGCTACACACAACATCGTATTAGCTTGCAGTATACACAACACTAATCTTGGATCGTTTTACACAAAATTTAAAGTTTGTTTGATAGTAGTTATTCTACGCAAAATTGAGTTTATATATATATATATATTGTATAAATGAAATATGGTTGGATTTTGTTATACGAAACAACAAAGGAGTCTTGCACTACATGCAACTCTGACTTGGCTTTCATTACAAACAATCGCGACCTTCCTCGATAGCGTGTGTTGTACGCAATACCAAGTTTCAATAAACAACAATATTTGGTTATAATATTATTATGAGCAAGCCGTTATGAATAGTATCAACTGAAATTTTAATTTTATAAAAATATTATTCATCTTACACATTTTCTAGAACATGGTATGAGAAGAAAATAAAATTTTCAGGTAAAATACGTATTTTTCAAAAAATGCAGTTTTGCCACCTTTTGATGGCACACCAACTTTAAATCTAGTTTTTGACATGTTTATAAGTTCAATTTGACAAAATAAAATTCTTCCTTGGAATCAAGATACAAAAATTTAATTTGGATAAATGTTTCATATTATTCTGATAACTTTCATATTTTAATGAATAGTAAAAACACGCTATATTTTAATTAAAAACAACTTTTTTCATCGCAATAATTTATATTTTTATATTATCTTTTTAATTGTTTTTAAAGTGTAATTAAAATATATTTTTACCATTTAATCCAATTTTGGTTATTGGAATTAATTTCACTTTGAAATTGGACATAAACAAGTGTCGATCTTTTGATATTTATTGTTTCTTAAAAACACGCTATTTGTTTTGATAATGAGAATTAATTTTTAAATTAATTAATTACACTTATATGTTTTGAATTTGAAAAAATAGACATAATTTTTGAATTCAGAATATCAAATATAGCTTCGGCTGAATTTTTGGTATTTTTCTGAAAAACTTCAATTTTTGATGAATAGTGAAACCACTTAGTGGTAGTTAAAAAAATGGACTCTTTCATTTAAATGAAATTTTACCACATATGTGAATTGAATTTCAAAAATACAACATAGATGGTTGTTATCAAGACGTAAAATGTGGTTTAATAAGATGAAAATAATTTTTGGTGAATAATATTTTTTGACTTTTATTTACCGTGGTTAAAGGTAAATAGGGTAATTCAAGGTTAAAAGAATATTATAATAATTAAAAATTACCTTAAAACTTTTCCAAACCATATTGGATGAGTAGTGTCCGACCATGGGCATCCTTGGGTCGATTTGGGGACCCCATTGATCCACTTGGTAGTGATAATGACAATTTGGATTAATTAATTTAATGTAAAGACAAAATTGACATTAAATCTCAAACAAACCCTGAAAATTTCCTTTCTCAACATCTCTAGAAAAATATTAGAGGTTCTTTCCTTCTAAAAAGATCATATCTAGTCCCTTAAGTTGAAGTTTAAAAGAGGCACGTCGAGGAAGAGGTAATCTCTTCTACCGATTCTTTGAAGTTTCTTTCTTCTTCAACTTCTTCTTCTTTAGTTGTTTAATTATAAAGTAATAACATCAATATCACTAATATACTGATATGTTATTATAAATATGATACAACTCCTTTTCACCTTCTATCCATCCTATGGAAAACGAAAGCACCGCGTATGCGTACGTACGAAATACCGTCTACACGCCGCGGTGTAATCTGTTTTTCCACCACCAACTTACTTGGATGGGTATATTGGTGTAAAGAATAAATATATATAGTTATTATAACATCATGCTGATTCTAAGATATTATATCATACACTCCAATTCCATTCAATAAATATGGGAACGATATCATCGCTTGTGCGTACGTAAGGATTACTGTCTCCACGATGTGATGAGATTCATTTTCCATGTTAACAATTCAAGAATGATTATAAAGTATATATAATAAGTAATAATTAAATATAGGACATATTAATGATACTGGATTTATGTATATGTAATTTACTTACATCTATTAAATTTAATAAGGAAACGAAAACATCATTCATGCGTACGTACGATTTACCGTCTCCATGAACGGTGCATTTCATTTCTTACCTCCATATGTTATGTACTATTATAAATACATGTTTATGATGGATATATATGATATATATGATATATAAATCATGAAAATCATTCTGGATATAATTAACCTTTGACCACATGAACAACATGTAATTATAAGAAGTCCATTTTTTACTCAAGTATTAAATATCGACAAAATGAACGTTATTAACTTAAATGGTTACATATTGTTTATAACATGGTAATAAGTGATATAAAAGGAATAATAAACTTGAAATATGTTCTTAAGAAAATAGAAATCAACTTTGGTTTATTATTCAGGAGATTAATGAACGATCGAGTCAAGTCAGACACGAGGTAAGGGAACTTCTTAACCCAATTTCCATTCTTTGGGTTGATCTTCTCTTTCCTGTTTATGTCATTCTTTGATTATGTGAGAAATGAATTTTTATATCTTATCAGTTATTTATACTTTCTTTATGTGAAATTATAGTGAATACACATAAGAGATCTATTTTATTTACAAAAAGATATTTGTAAGGGATAATTATTCCAATCTCATTCTTATCCGAGATTGTTTATTCGTAAGTATTTACTGGGGTTATATTTATCATCTATTTACCTGTTTTCTAAAAATGGTTTCAAGTATGTTTAAAGTCCCTTTTACCCATTTTTGACTTTTAATACATGGTATGTAAGGAATATTTATTTTGTTTACCATAGGAGGTACTTTTTGAATTTTCCGGCAAAAGTACGAGAAGAATGTTTTTTTAACTTATACGACATGAATGGATTTTTACGGTTTCATAATGCCTCATTTTCATGAAGCTTACTCTACAATATTATATGAATATTTTCAAAAAAATACTTTTTTTAAAATTGCATGGAATTTTGTGAAAAGAAAATGATTTTGAAGAAGAAAGGATATTTTCCTCAAGAATTCATTTCAAGTGTTTTATCAAAACCATTTTCCATCTAAGATGACATCATTTCATATGTGTATGTTTCAAGTATAATGTATCTATGATTTATATGGTTTCACTTTTCTTATGATGAAATATCCATATGTTTTATATAGATTATGTGATGATGGGATGATGCTTATGAAACCCATTTTATTATTTGGGTTATGCTGAATGTTTTATGTTTATTTTGTGGCACAAGTAAGAATGATTTCATTATGAGATGGGTGAGAACTATATCTCCCTACAATGCATTGGGTAAAGATTTATATCTCATGAGATAGACATGGATGGAATGAAAAGTTAATCTGGTTTAGTGATACAAGACTAGAATGAGGAGTGAACTCGATTCAGAAAGGGACATTGTCCACTAAGATAGTCTTTGTAGAAATGTCTCGGCTACTATGGAAATCATATCATGTGCTTAATGGTGTTCCACAATTACATGTTTTATTCCCATGATATATTATCGTGATTGATGATCCATTATGATCTATGCCTTATGTACTGCCATGTTTTATGTCATTACTCAAGATTTTGATGTTTAAATATTATGTTCATGTTTTTAAGTTCAAATGTATGTGGTTTGTTTTATTTTCTCCATGCTTACCCTTACTGAGCATTTGATCTCACCCTTTATATGTTTTCTTTTACCCAGGATATAAAGAAATGTTTTAGGTAAGAAAAAAAGTAAGATCTTTATGGGAGATGTTGAAGATCTTTCACCAAGATTAGAAGATTATATTATGAGTTTCCAAAGACACTAAACTATTACAGTCCTTGTGTGTCTATTTTTGTTATGTATTAAGTATTCCACAAAAGTAATGTAATGTCCATGTACGTCTAGATTTGGGTCTCTATAGTAACACCCCGACCCTAGTTACCTAGAGTCGCTGCATTATTACATAACATTGTCAGGATCACAAGGGATCAAATCCCGAAATACCAATCAGTTTAGTAGAAATGGAAGTACTATATAAAAAAATAAGTTTTACATTACATAATGAGATAAAAAAACTACATTTTTTCACCTTTGAACACACTTATAACCCTTATCCTATCTCTATAGGTCAACCATAAAATACTTCTTCACATCCTAGATAAAATAAAACATAGAAAGGGGTGAGCTCAGATGCTCAGTAAGGATAAAAAATATAGCATAAACTTTCATAAATAAGTATAAACATTTAAGGAATTGTATACGACTAAAACAGAATCCTTGTAAACTTGAACTTCAACATTATACGGAAAATATAAATCAAATAATGAAATTTACATATTCACATGGATATCTTACTAGTCAAATAATCACATGCAGTATCAATATCCAATTTCATAATGATGGAATGAATAATGCCAAACTTCATAACCATATAGTCAAGGCCTTGTGCCAAGACTACAAATAATATTTTGTCCAGGCCTTATGGAAAGACACTAGTTTGTCTCATGAGATCTACCGAAGCATTGTGGAGCTATAACAGGCTCCACCCATCACTTACTAAGTTCAATACATTCCTCATATAAAAAATAGCATGAATACAAAACATATCACAAAATCATGAATGTTATATAAATAAAACATCCACATTCAAAAATATAACAAAATCTTCAATAAAATATAGAAGATTTGTATCTTAATAAATCAACTTCAAGCAAGTGTAAAATCCATCAAAGGATGTTGACATACATGAAATCAAAACTATTTGATAGAAATATCTCTTTGTATTTTGAAATCATTTAAAAGCCACATAATTATAAAATAAAACATTTATTTTTAAAATATTATTATAATCTTGTAAGTGAAGCTTTGAAGATTTTATAAGGGCAGCAAATAGCCACACCTTCCGTATAAGTTAAAAAAACATTCTTTCCTTAATTTTGTCAAAAAGGATGTAAAAGACCTTGTTTGGAAAATGATAGAAATATTACTTTATAAAACATTTATAAAAATTCAAACAAGGGTATAAATTACTTTTACCCATAGTATATGAAATAGTAAAACATTTTTGAAATACATTTTTATGTAACACAAATGTGGCTGATAAAGAGGTCCCAGTAGATACACACGTATAAACAACCTCAGATAATGAAGAGATTGTAGAATTAACCCTTACCCTGTACTTTTACTTGATTGAGGGTACCTTAATATCATGTATAATAGTTAAATTATTTTTATTAAATTATACAATAACCACATACATAAATATTATATCATATATGATCTTATAATATTGATTTGTTAATAATATTTCTGTAGTATCATCATTTCAGGTGTTAACTGATACATTTTTTTATATGATTGGTTACATAATCCGTGTTTGTTATGGATTGGATGTATTTGAATCAAATACAGAATTATATTAAGTTCTTAAACATTATTTTTAATCATAAAATAAAAATTGTTCTTGAACGGTTATGATGGGGAATGAATTTCTTCACGTTCGTGGAGACGGTAATCCGTACGTACACACGAGCGGCAATATCATTATATTGATGGTGAAATTGTATATAATTGGATGGTATATCAGATATGAAGAATCATTAACATGTTATATTTTTTATTTAAATCTGTTATACTCATTATTATTCCCATCCAAATAATGAAGTGTTTGAATAACAAACTACACCACGATGTGGAGACAGTAAGTCGTACGTATGCACGTATATAGAATTGTCATTCATAGGATGGATAGAATAATGAACATGTTTGTACCATATTTATAATAAAATAAAAGTATATATAAAGTGCTTTAGTTATTATTTTGGTATGGAAACAACAAATAATGAGAAAGTGGAAGAAAATAATAACTTTGAAAAAGGTGGTGAAATTATAACCTCTTCTTTGGGTGTTTCCTTTTAATTTTATCAAAGGGGCTCCATTGGTTGGATTTATGATAATAGAAAGGCCTCTAGGTCAAAGGGAGGGTAGTTGGGAGAATATTTGGTTAGGGGTTGTCTAAGCCAAATGACTTTTGAGGTGTGATTGTGAGAGAAGGGGATGTAGCTTTTTAAAAGAGAGGTGAGGGTCACTTTACGAAAGGTATGAAATATTATTTTATTATACAATCATATTATATTTATAATGGATAAAAAATAATTTATTTAGAGGATAAGGTGGGTATGGGTCTAAAAAATCTCAACCAATATGTTTTAGATAGTTTTTGGTCACAATATTAACATTATCTTTAATATTTAACTCTTAGTTAAATAGTTTAACTTTTACCAAGTATTCTTGTATTATTATATTATATTGTTAATAATCATACTATAAAATTCCATGAGACCCCTAAGTGGTTCATTATTGATATATATAACCTTATCAAAGTCCTTTTTCTGAAAATTAGATTTTTAGGAATATTATATCAATTAATAATATATTATTTCATTTAAAAACTCATTTATGCCAATTTTGACACTATTTAGTATTTAATTTTTTTAAAGTCCTAAAAACATTATCAATTCAAAAAATATTCATTTACTCAACCCTAACATGTCATATTAACCTATAAAATTCTTTTAATTCATCAAAAGTTTCAATTTACATTTATTTGGATACTTATAATATCATTTTTTTAATCTTTTAATAATAAGGTATTTTCTGCATCATCACTATGACATAAATAAATTTAATTATTTAATGTTTAAAAATTATAAATAAAATACCATTATGTAGGAAATATTTTTATGTTTCTAATTAATATTTATAATAAAATTTATCTTATTTATAACCATATATTAAAAATGGTTTAGTTATTAAACATTGAATTTAACACTTTTAACTCTTCTTTAAATAAAATAATAATAAATGTCCTAATCTTATCCAAGTGAACCAAAAGGATCATATTTTATTCCTATGGTTGATTTTGGTCGAAAAACACTTATCCAATAGAATTAGGACATGTGTTTGAGTAATTATAATATCATTTTTACCTTTAATTACCCTATTAACTTTAATCGTGGTAAATAAATGTCAAAAGTTACCCTTCACTAAAAATTATTTTCATCTTATTGAAGAAAACGTTACTTACTGATGTCAACCATTTCTCTCAAATTTTTGAAATTAAATTCACCGAAGCATTAAAGTTACGTTTTATAAAAATTTACAAATGCGCCTAGAAGGTGGGTAAAAGATGATAAAAAGTTCAATAAAATTTTATATATCAAATATTATTATAAAATAAATCCAATGAATTACATTGAACATATATAGGTATTATGTATCTATTTTTATCTAATATAAATTTAAATAAAATAACTAATTATTTAAATAAAAAGTTGGTTTTAAACAATAAGGCATTGTTTTTGACTATTCATCAAAAATTGAAAGTTTTCAGAAAAATTAAAAAAATTCACTTTAAGATAATTTTGATATTATGAATCCAAAAATGAAGTCCATTTTGAAAAAGAAAATTTATAAAATTTCAAAAATTGGGTATTACTATTCATAACAGTTAGTTTGATTGGTTATGGTGTGTTAAAACTCCAAGTTGCGTACAACGCAAGCTAATGCATTATTCAAAGGGAAACATACCGTGGAAGCTTGGGGTGTTAAACAAAGGAGGAGTTACAACATAGAATATTGAACAATTCCAATCTATCACTAGAGACTAATCTGAACCGAGGTCTCTTATTTCTTTGGGGTTCCTAACTATTCCCCACCTTCACTCTGAGGCCTATGGATTGATCTCTACTAGATGAACAATCTCTTACCTCATAGTCAGAAGTTAAATATCCATGATAGTAAGTCCTTATTTCAGTGCCACAAACTACCACATGAAAACCCATGTAGGACTAGAAAATGACAACACACCACGAGGAAAACTTAACTTCAACATGTCACTTCACTATGACAAGGTCCTAGAAGATGCACATGCATCATCCCTTTCCACTTTGAATGAGAAACAACAGAAGGAAGAAAAAATGGAAGAAACTCCCATTTAAAATGGAGAAATTCAAAATTTCCTAAAAGGAAGAAATTCTTCTGTTAAAATATATGACTTATAAAGGATCCACAACATCCACCTTTTAATTTAAAATAGAAAACAACACTACAAAATGAAACTGAACACAACTACTAAATCCCATAGGAATTCCAAGGGAAGGGGCTTTAAACTGATTCTCAAACAGAAGACTTATTCTACAAATGGGTAAGGGTTTCTTCAAAGAGGTGGACTTAGATCCATGAAGCCTCTTGGAAAAATATTTCCAGAACTGGTGCTAATGATTTAATCATCCATTGGTAAGATAGATTTTTAGAGTATTTAGACACAACAACCTCTTAACCCAGACGCATCACACTGATGAAATATTAAGATCTCAATCCCAAATTAAAATATTAAAATATATAGAGTTTTTTCATACACTCTGACCATAACTAACAAATTCAATCCACTATACACTCTCATCACTAGAATTCCCTTCACCACTTCTAGGTAAGAACTTCAGGCTTACAGGTGTCAAAAATAACCTTTGATGACTCGAGAAACTTAGAAAACTATGGTTTTATTACATTATATCTGTATATACTCTTCCACTTTGATGGGATCCACTTAACCAAAAAGGAAGAGAGGTAGATTCAATCTTCGATGTTGAGGAACAAAGTCCTTATATTGATCAAATATAGGGTCTACTAAAAAGAAACCACCTGTGGACATACTTAAAACATTTTTAAAACCCTATGGGGGTATACAATTGCCTACAAGGAAACTGAGGATCCAACCAAAATAACCCACTAGAAACTACTTTCCATAAACAAACTCTGAACATGAAATAGGAACCAACCCAAAGTCTTATCAAAACATTTTTCAGAATAACCCACTAACCATTATCCCAAAACCAAATCACCGACAAGAGCTCAAACTTAAATATAAATTCAAACAATGGTGTTGTTAAACTCAAAAAAATCATAAGCGACATTTTATAATCACAAGGAAACACAAAACAGACTACCAGTTGAAAAAATATCACATTTTCTCTTAAAAGAACTCTATGATAATAAAATAGTATTGGTGGGCTGCACATTTACCAAAAGTATCTCATGGAGTCTCACACGTGCATATTATTGTTCCAAACTAGGAACTAATCCACTTTACACACATACCCTATGCATGTGGTCACACATGAGAATACCAAATATCAAAAAAAATTCCACTTTCCAGAAAAAAATTCAACCCACACTTCCATGTTTTTAATTTAATTCCAATTTCAAAAATTTAGAAAACTTTTCAAAGATTCACTAAACACGCAATCAAAAACCATTTTCAGACTCAACACTTTAATCCCAAGACATATTATCCCATTAAAAAACGTTTTCTAATACCTAATTTTACGATTCAAAACACTTTTCATTAGTTCAAGAAATACCCTTTAAAAAATATTTTTGATAACCCACCTTGAATTAGTTTATGTTTTCTAAACAATCTATTTTGGTTTATAAAATATATTTAATATATAAATATAACCTCTATAAACTCATCCCTAGTTGTTCAAAAGTCATTTAATTAACAACAAATTATAAACCTTTTTTAAAACAGGTCTTTTTTTTCAAACAAAAGATTTTATAAGCTCTATATTTTTTATTGAAAAAACATAATTTTCAGTAAACTCATTCCCAAATCACCAAAAAATCATTTCATAAAAATTCAATTTTTTAAATATTCCTTCAGATAAATTCTAAAAATCCATTTTCCACTTTAAAATCTGGTTCTCACAATTCCAAATCAAGGGTTCTTAAAACAAATATTGGAACCTAGGATGACACAAAAAATTCAAGAGGAAAACATTATTGATGGGTTACTTAGAAATATGGTTGGAGGTTATACTCCAATCACACCATTATCACAGAGAGTGTTCTAGGACCATATCCCTGGCTCCACATGAATTTCTAGCCCCTAAAAGCTCACTATGATCATTATCCTGACTCCATTTTCATTTACAAGCACAAACAACCCCCAAGAACCAAAAGAAACTTGAATTACCATGGTAATTTGAGTCCTATCATGATGTGTTCTGTCCAAGAACCTTACTCATAACTAGAAACTCAATCCCTGAAAGTACTAACTCTAGTCTACCTAGAATCTTTCCCAAATAACATGACCCAAAAGAGCGTAACCTTCTCTGATACAATTTTTTCACAAACCAAGATAACATGTCATACAAACTAGTGCCCATACCGATTCATGGAATGTATTGAAAGGAATTCTTGATCCCCACAGGCTAGAAATTATTCCCGGGTATCAACAAATACTGTAGGAATTATTTCACCCATTTACATATACATAAACAACAAAAAATTATAAATATAACAAAACTGGAAAACAACAACCAAACATGGCATAAAATATTTTCCAGATTTAAAGTTTACAACATGTAATAAAAAACCAAAATGCTCTACAAAAAAATATAAACAATAACTATCCCAAAAAATCACCACATGACAAGAGGAGAACAATCTTCAAGCCACCACCATCAACCCCGCACAAACGAGACCTCTAAAAACCCAAACCCCCATCTCCAAATTCCTTTTCCTTTATCTGTGACAAAAATGACCAAGTCTACTTACACCCATGTGTGTAAGTAGGGTGTGATCTAATGCCCAGTTAGATTAAACCCAAAAAAATATTCCATCATATAAACATTATAATACAAATAAACATGCATGTTTATGATAATAAAAACTAGAAACATTTTATAGGAAACAACATTAAATAAAACATTCTTGATTTTAAAATAACCATCAAAATATATTGTATTCTGATGGTATGTACGATATCCCAAGAGGGAATCAAGTCATGGGAAATCCCTATAGGAACTATCTTGAAATTTTACACTAAGTACATAATATCTTGGTGAAATGTGTCATAGAATCTAGGACTAGTAGAATTATTGTCCACAATCCACTAGGAGGGGAAACCCCATGGGCCCAATGGTCTCTAATTATTGTCAATTTTTATTTATTGTTGTCATCGTAAATCCAGCTAAGTGAAACTTGGCTGAATTCACCAGAATTATAGCCTAGTCCTTCCACTTAGTTTTCTAGGATTCCTTTTACGTTCAATTCTCACTTCACTTGCCACATTAATAAAAACTTGTATACACATAATCCATGAAATATAAACATGAATATTAAATCATAATATACACAACCAAAATTAGTTCTAAATATAAACACACACCAAAACCAATTAAAAACATGTTTTTCACCACTTTCACAATTTACTAAACATGTTACACAATTTATAAAACAAATATAACTTTCAAAACAAGGGTTACACTTGAAAAACACAAAATTTCTTTTAGAAAACACCCTTTTAAGACATATGCATATTGAATCAATTTCAAAAAGGGGTTTTCATTATCAACATATTTTATCATACACATTAAAGGCATAAAACAAAATGTAACATATTAAATACACATGAAACATATCTCATTTTCCTTAAAAATTAATTTTTGTATACCAAAACACCTTGAATATTTTCTGAAATAACTTTTTCCCCTAATATGTAATCTATAGAACATAAATATGAATCAATGAAAGAATATTAAATCTATAAAATAATGTTTATGCATGGAACCACCTATCTTGAACCAAGAAGATTCTAGAAAATTGTGGAAAACATCAACCTCACCTTAATCAAACCTTAGAGAAGAATGATAGAACCATAGGAAATAATATTAAACCCAAATAATTAATATCCAACCCACTAGAGAACCAAATGCCCAAAGAATAATGAAGAAACCCCAGAATAGAGAAGGAAATCAAGAGAGGAGGGACTTACTTGAGGGTTTATTGAATAATCCAATTCAATTTTCCGACAAAAATGGAGCTTAAGGGGGGAAGGATGAAGGGGGAGGTGTGCCTATGTATATGGAGGCTGTAATGGTCGAGCAAAGAGGGATTTTGGGATAAAAACCAGGGATATAGAATAGAGAAAACCCAAATTTTAATGAACTTGACAGGAAGAAAGGATTGGCCTAATGGTATGAGAAACTGTGCAATGACTATGTGACCGTATATTCCTAAGTAGTCACCTACCACATGATTAATCCCCATGGTATGACTTACCATGCAGAAGCTGTGTGGAATCTTCTGTTTGGAAATACAAACAACTCCAAGGGTACCCAGAGAATGGTTCATAGTTTCACAAACAGTGCGCCAACCATACACATCAATATTCCATCCCAAATACATTATTATTTTTCAATAAACACAAAGAGGAGTACTCAAGGACAAGCAGTAGACTAAAAATAAACTATTGAAATACCTAAAAATTGAAATCCATCACACTCGGTTCCTGAGAGTAAAACTGAGACCCATAGATAAACAAGATACAAGAATGAAAACAAAAACATGGGTGTGGGAATTTGGGGTTTTTCCCATGGGATATTTCTTCAAATTAGATGGATAGTATTTTGGTTTCTCTCATTTTAATTTATCAAAAATATTGTAATTTTTTAATTACAATAATTAGACTGGGTGTTTCTAATATTTTTTCATATCGTGTATCATGATTTTCCCTTGATATTTTTTATTTAACTAGGTTATAGAGTTTTTCTTTTTCCTATATATAAGTTTCTAAAACAAAAAAATATATAGTTCTCCATTTCTCTTGGTTTACAATGGCTATTAACCTTGATGTTAGATGACATATCAGCTCCCCCTCTATTTTTTGAGGAATCCTACTATGCATTATAATTTTTACCCCATTATAGTTTTTTAACATAACATTTTATTACTTATGTTGGTAATGAAATGTTCATAGGTGATCACTAATGATTGATAAGATAATAATGTTGCATTTGTTCTACCAAAATAAATGTATTTAAATAAAATTATACATGATGAAAAAAATCATGTTACTGGTCATAAAATTTGTGAACATATTTTAACAATAATGAAATATTATTTACAATTTAAAATAAAAAATTAGAACTACTGAAAAAATAAAAGTGGTGTTAATTTATAATATATAATTTTAAAAAAATTATTAATTAAAATGATCTAAATAACTAATGTATACTTTTCTTAGTTATTAATGACAATGGGTCAAATGTTGTAGTATTTTTTAATATAAATCTCAACACATAAACATATATGATAAATAAATCAATCCTTCTTGATGAATGGAATAATGTTATCATTTTTTTATTCTTAAATGACCCCATATTTACTTAGGGTTGAATTCTACCGAAACAACCAATCCCTCCAATATTAGTACAAAAGATTCAAAGATATTTTAATAAAAAAATTAATTCATAATAAATATGTGTGTCTTGTTTTATTAAAATTATTTATATATTATATTTAATATTACATATAAATCTTATAAACAACATAGAAATAATGTTTTTTAATTAATACAGATCTTTACAATATGCACAATGAGAATATGAAATCATAAAATTAACATGAATAATATTTTTAAATCCACATTTTATTTGTCTTTAATAAATTACATTGTCACAAAAAATCTTAATAAGAATTAAAATGATTAAAAATAATGAAGAAATGTTGTAAATGAAATTTAATTAATATTAAGAAAATCCTAATTCAAAAACATTTGTAGGATTTTAGTATTATAAATAATTATTTAAGAATAAATATACCTATTGTAATGATTAAGGTGGTAGTGTGAAATAAAAGAATTAATTTGGTAACCTGTTCATTAGAATAATGAAATAGATTTATTTTGAACGCATTTATGTAACTGTATAAATGATTAAATTAAAATTTGTAGATCTAAAAAATTCATATGTTAATATTAAAGGTAATAAATATAAATTTAAATTCATATAAAACTATTAGTGTAATTATTTGTTTTTATGATTAATTATTAAATATTCGACTATAATATTTGAATTATATATTGTCTTGAATATTAAAAGTAATGAAAAAAATTCACTAAACCATTGGTCCACAAGGTTAGTCCAAAACCACCTCAAAGTGTTGATTCAATCCTAGAAATCTCATTAAATTAGTAGGTCTATAAGAAGAGTGGCCAAGAATAAATTACATGGGTATCCACCACTTTTTGTGTTACTCCTATGTCACCACCCAACATCACAACATGCTTCCCCAATAGCATGGGTTAGTTCCTACAACACTACCTACATTATAAATACCCCTTAAAGGAGTTTTTTGAGATTTGAACATTGGACAATTGGATGTGGGGGACGGTGGTGAGTACCACTATACTACTTATCAGACTATGATATTTAATATTTAAAATTAACTATAAATATGTAATTTTACTCATTATTAAAATTAAATTCCAAATTTTTAAATATTTTTAATTAAAAATATTTTTTTTAATGAATAATGTATACTGATTTTCCTTGAAAACATGAGTATTTAGGTGAAAAAAACATGCATATTACATATATTATATTTATTATTATTGGATTTTAATATAATAGAGGCCTGATTACATTAAGAATTGATATCATGGAAAATAATTTTTCTAATAATATAAATAATTTATTTTATGTCTATAAATTACATTTAAAAACATTAAAATACATCTCTAAATACCTAAAAAATTATTACATAAAAAAACTAGTTATGATTTATAGAGTTTTGTCATTTTTATTAGTTATTAAAATAATTATTTCAGTTCTTAAATGGTTTCAAAGGATTTTATGGTCTTTAAGTACTATTCATAGTACCAAAGAAGAACAATATTTTATATCCTAGTATTTAATGAAAATATATTCTCTATGTTATCATAAAATACTTATCACCTCTAAGTATAATTATCCCCTATCATTATAATAGAATTCCATTTTAAAAACTATTCCCTGGAAGATTCCCTAAAAATATTTTATCTACTACAGCTTTTAAATGAATTGTATATATTCTTGTCACACAAAATTTAGAGCTTTCATATTGTAAATCCCATGTAAAATGTGTTGTCTAAAAGAAGAGGAAACATTGATATATCATAATTCTAATTTTTCAGTCACGCTTCTACCTTTTCTTCAATAATTTACAAAATATTTCATTAATACATATACAAGTTAATATTTTATTAAAAAATAGAAGTAATATATAAATTGTTTAATATATATATGTTACCACCCTCACATTTGATGCATCATTTGATGTTGGGTCCTAATTGTCATGGTTATTAGCATTTAGTGATTTTCACCACCTTCATTGATGGTTAGAATATATTATCTAAAAAATATAAATAATTTATTTTATTTGTATTATTATATAGGAAATCGATTTATGTATAAATAAATTACACCAATATAGAAATATTGAAATGAAAATATACTAATTCAAACAAACATATCATCACATGATTTTTCATCGATAAATTGTAAATTAGGTATTATTAATTGGAATGAAAGGTAAAAAATTATTTTCAATGAATTATTTTTTCCAATAATCCTTTAAAGAATATAATGTAGTTATACCGGTGGTTTAAGAATGTTGAAGTAAAATAGGACCTATGGTAAGAGTATTCCACACAGGTTTCCTCTCTTATGATTTTGATTAACATTTTATAACCCTATTTTCTATTATTCACAATTTTATATCACATTTATGTATACAAAATTATATCTCATATACTATGGTATTTTTAATGTATTTAATATCCCCTTTATTATGTTTTTGACATTTCTTAAAAAATAAATCTATAAACTATATAAATAACATTTTCTTTATAAATATATTTTCATACTTAATGAATGAAATTTCTATTTCAATTTCGTTTTTATAATATTTTTCTTATGATTTAATTATAATCATATTATTTTATTGGTTTTTTAACAATAACACTTATATAAATGAAATAGAAATTGTAACCAACACTAACTATTCCAAAAAAATCATTCCATTCATATTGCGAGGAATAAATAAATTATTAATTATAAAACATATCTCTGAGAGTCAAAATCATTAAAATATCAACCTCATGGTCTTGATAGAGATTATAGAGAAATAATTAATACACAACATCTTCCTAGTATGACCATATCTAGTGTTAATCCACAAATTCAATGGAAGGATATCCTCTAGAATACAATTTTTTAGAACCTTATAGTCATATAGAGAGAGAGAGAGATACAATTAGTGATTGATATAAAGTGATCTTAATATTTAAGAAGAGTTATATAAATTTAATAAAGCAGCATATAAATATAAAAAAATACTTGGATTGTCAGTTAGGACACTAATTAACACATTAAACATATTATTAATGATTTACAAAAAAAATTAGATTCTAATAATTTATGATTAAAACCATTATTAATGAATCATATATTCAATAAACCATTCATTTTCAAACAATCATAAACATAAAAAATATAATAACATGATATTGAAATTAAGATGAGGAAATAAATTAATATATTGGTGTAAAAACTGAATTTATCTTAAAACAAAACAATTTTCTTGTACATGATCATAATGTTGTCAGGAAGTACTAAATTTCAGTCAATCCCAAGATAAAAAAATGAAATATAATAAAACACCATGTATTTGTTCGGCCTTATAAAGAAACAAATTTTAAATATATATATATATATATATATCACATAAAATAAGATTAATATTATTTAAATCTCACCCTTTTTATGCATATCTTATATAATACCTTTCTTCATAACTAAGGGAAATGATATATATAAAAGGGTGAGATCATATGATCAAGGTGGGTAAATAATGGATATATCAACATAACATTAAGATAAGAATAATAGAACATGAAAAAAGTATTTGAAAACTATACATTCAAAATAATATACCAAAAACATGAATCATGGTATAAATCATGGAATTTCATAAGACATAAATCATAAAGGAATCAAAGGAAATAATCCATGGTATCATGAAATTAGATCATGATATAGACTAGTGTAACACAAATATTTATAGAAAATATTATGTAAGTATAACCTCCAATATATCCATAACACAATATGTATAGGATAACCACCCATGTATCTACTTAGGGATTAGGATAACCTTTAGTGTACCCAATTTTGGTCTTGATATAACCTCCCTTGTGCCCTATATTTTTTCAATTAGTATAACCTTTTTCATACCTTCTTTTTTGGTATTTAGATAACCTCATGTGTATCCACTTATTTTAGTCTGGTGATAACCTCTCCCGTGCCCAATTTTTCAGGATTAGGATATCTTCCAATGTTCTCTTTTAGGTAAAATAACATTAATAAATACCCAATTAATTGAAACAAGATATAGGTCCCACCCACTACATAATATATATATATATATTTGAGCCACAATATTATAATTCCTTCTTCATATTATAAACCCTGAAAATGGCATGGGTTTTATAAATATTTTATCACAGTATAACCATTGGGAAATAAATGAGATTAATAAAAAAGTTTTCATCAAAATAATAAATATAAACCATATAAATAAATAATAATTATTTTATCATTTGATTATATACAATGTAAAACATAAGCAACTGAAATGGTTGCTATTTTTATAATTAGAAAATTGATAAAAATTTTATAAAAACATTCTAGAGGAAAATATAATTTCCATTTTAAAATCACACATTTTTTGTTCTAGAAATTTAAAAAATAATAAAGAAAACATTATCATTTAAAATATACTTGAAAAAATGTAACTACCCCAAAAAATAATATTGTGGTAATGACAGTGGAATTTTTTTTCATGCCATACATGATAAAAAAATAATCCTTTAACATTTTCTATAAAATTTCGAAACTTCCTCGTTCGAAATAAACCATGATGTTCACATTTAATTTTTTTTAAAAAATTCAAACATGGGTAAATATTTAATTAAAAATAATTCTATAAGAGTAAAAAATAATTGTAATTTTTTAGAAAACATGGACATAGAAGAAAAAAGATTTTTGACCAAAGAGGGAAATAAATTCATTTTTTCCCCAAAATCCTTCTTTATGTATCTTTTGTTCATAAATAGAGGAAAAATAAATAATGAAATTTAATTTCTAGAAATAACCACTTGAGATGAAAATAAATGAGTTTCTTAAGACATAAATCATAATATTTCATTATTAGAAGCATAATCACAATTAATTTTAATAAATAATTTTATTTTTTCATAAAACCATTACCACTTTGGAAACCATTGAATAATATGTACCATGAAAGAAAAAAATATAGGTGTTTAAATCCCAAAAAAATCATGATAGTAATCAAAAAATTTATTCAAGGGATGTATATACATCAAAAAAGAATCCATTGGGGAATATAGAATGTTTTTTAGAGAAACAAAAGTGGGATGAAAATCTCATACATGATTTGGTAACTTTTGAATCATAATCCCCAAGAAAAATAAAATTAAATGAATCATTAAATAAAATTAAAATAATTAAATTAATGATACCACATGTCAATGGGTATTTAAATAAATCTTTTTATAAAATAACACTACAAAAAAAAAGTAGATTAACGACGATTTTTAGATGGGGTTATTCACAACCCCCTCTAAATTAATTTTCTAGGGGGTTCGGAACAACCCCCTCTAATCATCGAATTTTGAGGGGGTTCAAAACCCCTTATAATTTTTTTAGCATTGTGTCTTTTAATATTTGGTTGGATTTCAGACGCAGTTATGTCAAAATTCCCATTAATTAAATAATTAATGGTGCTATATATTCAGTTTGATTTTAAAGGTGCTATATATATATAGATATTAGATGTTATATATATAATGGAAGTTTTTAAAATGGAAATAGTGGGGGTTCAAAACACCCTCTAATATTTTAAATTGGGGGGGGGGGGTTAACCCCTTCTAATTTAAGAAATTAGAGGGGGTGTGAACCCCCTTTAATTTATGATATTATAGGGGGTTCTGAACCCCCTCTAATATATGACATTAGAGGGGGTTTTGAACCTCCTCTAATATATTACATTACAGGGGGTTTAGGAACCACCAATAATCAATTTCATTAGAGGGCTTTTTAACCCCCACTATATTTTTATTTATTTTTTAATATAAATATGATATAAATTAAAATTTTACAATATATATATATATTATGAAAACATTATATAAATGTTTTTAAATTCATTATAAACACACACACACACATATATATAAAGATATTATATAAACACTTTAAAATAAATACTTATATATACAAACCAAAATGTATACATATATAAATATTTGTATACATAATATAAATGTAATTATTAATATATTTATTCAAATATATAAAATTTATATATTGTTTTATAAATACAATAAATTTATATTATAAATATATTATATTAAATACGTTTTTATTGTATATTTGTGTATAAATACATTTATATTATATTATGTATACAAATATATATTATAGACTAAATAATATATAAAAATAAATATATTATATATATATATATATTATAAATATTTCATTATATATAAATTTCAATATATTATAAAATCATTTAATATATACTGGAGTATACCATATTAGTTATAAATTAATTTAGTAAATATATATATCATTTAATTATATTATATATATTTCCAATTATATGAATGTATTTAATTTTGTATTTATATATATAAGTGCATACATTATTTAATATAAAAGTATAAATTTACATACATAAATATGTAATGAAAATGTATTTAATATAATATATGTATAATATAAATCATAAAATATATAAATGTTCAGTATTTATAAAACCAACATATAATTTTTATATTTTAAAAAATAACAGTTATAATAATAATAATAATAATAATAATAATTAATAATATTATTGTTACACACATACACATGTATGTATAGGTATATAAAATTAATTATATAAATAAATAAAAAAATTATAATTATACTATATCTATAAATATTATATAAATACATAAATATACACACACACACACACAAATCTAAATGTATAAATATATATTTCTATTTGTGAATATAATTATTTATATACACATAATATATATATATATATATTATACAAAAAATATATATTATATATAAATATTATACCCAATTATATTATATATTATATATACGAAAAATATATTCTATTATATATATTTCTACACACTAATATATATATATATATACTCATGGGTGGTGGGCAGGGTCAACCTGGTTATTAGTGGGGATTCTGTGGGGTTGTCGGTGGTGCATCCCTGAGGGGCACTTGGGTTTTCAGGGGTGTTGTCCTGGGAGGGGGGGGGGGGGGGGTTTCGGGGAGGTGCCTTAGGGATTTTTTTTGTGTTATACAAGGGTCTTGTGTGGTGTCCCGAGGGTGTCTATTGCATTGTACAGGGGGCTTGGGTGGTGTCCCGGGGGTGTCTGTTGCATTGTCCAGGGGGCTTGGGTGGTGTCCCATGGGGGTGGGGGTGGTGTCAGGGTTGGGTTGTCCAGGGGGCGTTGGGGGTTTCCCATGGGGTGGTGGGGTGTGTTGGTTGGGTTGTCCAAGGGGTGTTGAGGGGCTTATTCTAGGTAATTTAAAAAAAGTGGGGTAGTTTAGGGTTGGTGGTTGGGGTCACCTTGGTTGTCCACAAGGCTTCTGTGGGGTTGTATAAGGACCCAACCTTAAAACATTACTAAATCATGAGATCAGTCAATAATTTGACTTTAATTCACATTAAAGATCTTTTAAGGTTTAGAGTTTTAGAGAATTAGGCCATAACTATTACATTGCATCTCAAACATTTCAAAGTAGACACTTATGCTCTATCCAATTTTTTCACAACAATAAAACACCTTAAAAAATAATTATTTTCTTGATATAAATCTTCTTGAATTCTTCCTTTATCTTACACTTTCTTATAACCTGTTGAAATCATTTCAAAAAATTGGGATGGGCATTAAAAGCCCAGTAAGGGTAATAAAATATGAAAAGAAAACATTAGTCCATGAACATATAAAAATCAATGAAAATATAATTTTTACTCATAAAATATTAGCTCTTTAATATACCTCATGAAATCATAAGATTTTAGAATAAATCCTAGAAATCATAAATCGTAAAGGTAAGTTGTGACATCTATAACATACTTACATCATAGGTTTCATATCTATATAGGGATTAAATTTCATGGTTACATTTGGAATACCACAATACATATATTCCCTAAATCTCTTAGGAGAAACTTTATTGTTTACCTGTTTCACGTTACCCAATGCATTGTAGAGCTATCACATGATCAACTGCCCTAGGTTTATCATGGAACCACCCATATTTGGTTTATCATGTATCCAATCATCAAATGTCCAAGTACCATTATGTAATCATAAAACATAAAAGATTGAAAATATCAACATTTCACTCATTAATCACAAGAAATCAATTCTATATATTAAAATACTCAATCCATTTCCAAAACCATTTAAAAAATTTAATAAATAGATTTTTGAATCAAAGTGTCCCATACCACTTTGAAACAATTAAAATAAAATTTAGAAATAAAATTTTAAAACATATATGTGCATATAAATAAATCCTTAAAATGATTTTTAAAACATGGACATTAATGAGAATGATTTAGAAGAATAAATATATAAAACTATGTTTTAGTTAAAGAGTCTCATAACACATGAGAAACACTTGAATAAAAGTAATTTAAGATTAACATAAAAAAATTTAAATATCATGAAAATATATAAATTCATGATATAAAATGTAAAAATGGATTTATATACACCTTATAGGATATTTAAGGTGCATAATATCGAGATATAACTCAATATAAGGAGATTGAGACGTAGTCCCTTACAAATATTGTATAATTAGATTAAGGATAAATCAATGACATAATTATGTGTGAAAAATATAAATACACCCAATATAAGTGGATATTAAGTGTAAAATAATCAATAGTTATTGACACATATTCTTGGAAAAACAAAACCAATGACATGGATATTTAACTCAATGAATAGAGATTGAGCTACGATTTCCCTTACAATGTTCATATAAATGACGTAAGAATTTATCAATGAGTTGATTATGTGTTTCAAAAGTATATCCACACCAAAGGAAGTGTAAATTACAACATAAATAAATAAATAGTTATTCCACACATAATCTTGGCATAATATAATCAACGAAGTATGCATAAAACCCAATGAGTGGAAATTGGGTTTAGAAATTCCCTTACAAAAATTCATCAGCCTAACAACGTCACTTAAAAATTCAGAAAATGAGTCGATGAGAGAAAAAAGGGTCTCTCATCACTCTAACATAAAATGGACATAAATAAGTATATATAATAACATATCCCAACATAAGAAAATGTAAATTAAATGACATAACATAAAAGAAGTCTTTGACTAAAAGAGGAGGGTGAAAAGTTCCCTTATAAAGATCATTTTATTAATAAAATAGTTTGATTATGTGCATTCACTAAAAATAAAATTAAATCAAGTATAAATACAATATAGGATATCAAAATTTATTTCTCACCTAATCATAGCATGACATAATCAAGAAGTAGAAGATTGTCCTAGAGAATGGAAATTGGGTTAAGAAGTTCCCTTACCTTAAATCCAAATCCTCATGTATATTCCTTGTTATTCTTGAATAATAAACTTAATTTAATTTCAAGATGTTTGATTTTTTTTTCAATTGTATCATTTATTTTATATTACTTATTATTTTTTTTATAACAATCACATAATTATTCATGTTCATATCGGTCCTTTTATCGATATTCGACAATTGAGTCGAAAATGAACTTGTTTCATTTAAATTTTACATGTGATCAAAAGTACATAATCTCCAAAATATTATTATGATTTAAATATAATATATATCCATTATATATTTGTTTATAATTTCCATAATATTTTCTAATAAGAAAATAAATGAACCGTTCATGAAGATGGTAAGTCGTACGTACACATTAACACTACTTTCATTTATTTTTCATATTAAAAGAATAATAATAAAATGATATAAATGTATATTATAATATCAATATTATATTTATGTCATGTATATCTCATATTTTAAATAAAACCATCCATTATATGTTCCAAGTATAGTATGAATGAGTCATATCACTTTGAGGGGGAGATAGTCCACACTTCCTCAAATGAAATTATTGTATTTAAAAATCATGGAAAGCATAAAGGTATATTGTAAATAAAATTTACAGATTCATAGAGACAATATAAATATAATATATATACACCAGAAGTCAGATCTAAGCACGCTTGGACCGAAAATTTATTAATAAAAATAAAAGTGCAGAGACAAACAAGAGAAAGAGGACGAGATTACATGTCGGTATAGTCATAAGCAGCACATTCATACCTGGTCATATCATCCGCATCGGTTGATTCCCATTCTGATTGGGGATCATATTTTTTGAGCAACTTGATATACTCCTTCCTTCGCTCCAATTTATCCATAGATAGCTTCTCCTTAGCCTTCATGGAGGGTGACCTGGTGGTCATCGTCCTCGGAACTGCAGAGTAATCTTTCCTTGGATTCCTTTTAACTAGGGTAGACAATACACCCTCAGTGTCAGAGATTCGGGTCTTTTTTCCTCGAACAATATCACTGTATGAGGTTTTAATCATATTCCTATCACTTTCCTCATCATCCTCATGAGTGTCCCCCCACTTGCAAGGGATGGACACTCCATTTCATGGAGTGGAGACCTCGGCCCCTTCCTTCCCATTACCAGAGTTGTTTTTCCGTTCCACAGAAGATTGATTCTGAATATTCAGCTGTGAAGAGTCATTCACCACCAATTCTGACGCATGAATCAAATTATCAGAAGTGATAACCTCAGGATCTATAGAAGGGCCACTATAAGATCTTGTCGGAGAGGAATCAACAATCAACTCTTTTCCCTTTGAAGGAGTTAGCACATCAGGGGTTGCCTTCATAGGAGGGTCGCTGTCCTTGATGACATGCTTTGGTGAGGATGATTCCTTCAAATTATCCTTTTTTCGACAGAGATTGGAGGGGTGTCCTCGCATCCCACACTCCTTACAAGTGATGTTTTTATGACACAACTCCAAGAGTGCCCCACTGTCATGAATTTAGTGTAGAAAAGGGGTTTCTTTTCATATTCAACATCAATCAGAATTTGATCAGATGGAATAGAAACTGATACCGTATCAATGAGAGTGGATCTGAGATCAACTTCCACCAGCATTCTAGAAAAGTTCCCAAATCTGACATCAGTCATTTCCTTATCAAGGCGGATGGAGGTTCCAATTGTCGTTCCAATATCATGCAGGATCTCTGGATGCCAAAGAACCCAATTAAGCCCATGAAGACGCACCCATACCTGAGCGAAGACATTTTTTTCATTCGAGACATTAAAGTCAAGTGACCATTCAGGCAGATGAATCCATCCCGGTTTTATAAACATGGAACCAGAACTCCATGCCCTAAGCTTGAGATCCACCGATGGAAACAAACAGTGAAAGAATCCCCGCCCAAGGGAGACACATTTCCAGCTAGCAAATCCCCACAACATTGAAATTCTACGGAATAAATCTTCACATTTCCAGGGTTGCGCACCTTTAGGAAGAACAATGCGAGGAATCAATGAGTTCTCACCCAATGCCGACCTTTCAGCAATCACACCGGGGTTCTCCTTGATGTGAGACAAAGATCCCTTTCGGAGAATCCTTCTATAGAAGGAATCCTCAATCTTTTTCTGATCCGATAAAGAATCCTTCATCACATCAACAAAGGAATGCTGACCACATGATGCAGCACCAGTAGGAACCCTCACAGATTCCTGAAAATGGATAATATTGACATCGGAAGTGGTAATCTTCAAATCATCCTTTACCATGGACCTCGAAGAATCCCAAGAACACTGGTTAAGGGATTTGCAGGGATTCAATCGGTCCACCCTCACCGCACAATCCTCCGATCTCAGCAGAACAGTCTCACTGGAGAAGACCTTCACACTGCCAGCCGATGCGACATCAGCAGAGGAAGCCTCCAGGTTTTTGAAGCCGCTCAGGTCCTCATCCTTCCCAGAAGACCGTCGCTCGCCGGAGGAGACAACACCACCAGCCGAAACGAGCAAATCAGCAGAGGAAACCGCTGGATTTCTGAAAAAGGAACTCAGTGCATAGGAAATACCGCTCAGAACCGGATCCTTTCCCATCGATCGCATGTCGAGGCGATTGAATCCAAGGAAGTCAGGAAGAACCATTTCGGTAGAAAACCCTAGCAGGCACCATCACTCCGCGCCATCGCTCGGTTCTCCTCCCATCTCTCCATCCTCAATATAAAATATAAAATATATAAATATAGTTCCATCATAAAGGCCACTATGAGAGGTGGTATGGGAAAATTTAACAATCATTGTTTCGTGAGGTAGTAGTTCGCCGTAAACAGAAACAGTTTGTTTATATCCATTCGATGAAGGTGTGTGTATGTTTAGTTAAAATACTTCTCATAAAAACATCTACTATATTGAGGATACTGGTTTTATGTAATCAAATAATAATAAGTGCATAGAGTGTGGAGAAGGAATATAAAGGAAATGAACCTGAGATAAGATGTTACCTCTAAATTGGGTAACTTATTTTAATTTGAGACAAAAGGATTTCTTGAATTGTCTTCTACCCAAGGTAAGGATTATAGAAGTAAGGGAAGGATTTTGGTAGATTATTTGAGCATAATTTTGATGATCCAAGGGTCTTGAGAGGTGTGAGTAAGTGGGTATAGGTGGTGGCCTTTTATAAGAGGGAGGATGGGAACTTTAAGATAGTCTTGAAATATTATATTATTATGAAATTATTTTATAATTATAATAGTTAAAAAGTAATATATTAATATGATAAGATGATAATGGGTCTAAATAATCTTAACCTGTAGGTTTTAGACAAGTTTAGGTCATAAAAGTAACCTTATCTTTTAGCTTTAACTATTAGTTAAAAACATCAACTCTTACCCTATCTTCTTGTATTTTCATAATATATGGTTACTAGAGTTACTATAAAATACCATGATAACCACAAGTGGATCATTAATGAAATTTTTAACATTATATAATTCATTTGGTATAATATTATAATTTTAGTACTATTATATCATTTAATAAAATAGTATTTTTTTAAATACTCATTTATGTCAATTGTGACACTATTTAGAAATTGATTTTTGTTAAAGTCATAACAACTTTATTACATAGAAAAAAAGGAATTAAAACAAAAATAATATGCAAATATCATCTATAAAATTCTTTTATGGAATAAAAATATTCAACTTACATTTATTTTAAAATTTATAATATCATTTCTTTGAATCTTTCATTAATAAGGTAATCACTACCTCATCATTGTGTCAAAAATAAATCTATTTATGTAATGTTTAAAAATTATAAATAAAATACCATGATGTTTAAAATATTTTTATCTTTATAATTACTATATATATTCAAATATATCATCTATATAAACCAAATCAAAATTGTTTTAGTAAAACATACATGTTTATGTTATATTTCTCTTTACTTTAAGTAAATTCTTATAACATGTCATTATCACACCCATGTGGCTACATGGGGTCCCAAAATTGACCAAAGGATGCCCATAGTTGAAAATAACTCATAAAATAGGATTAAAAAATGTTTTAGAGGAGTTTTATATTATTAAAATACTATTTTTACCCTTATTTACCAGATTTACCATTTATCCATGGTAAATAAAAATATTTACTGAAATTACTATTCAAAAAGTCCAAAAATAAAAGGTAAATATTTACACAATTTGAAAATTATAATTCTAAATATAGAATCAATTTTTCCAAATTCAGAACACAGAATTGGAATAAATTAATTTAAAATTAATCCCCGTTGTCAAAACTAGAAAGTGGGTTTTTATGAAGTAAAAAACTATCAAAAGATTTACATGTGTTTATGTCCAGTTTAAATGTAAAATTAAATCTAATGACCATAATTGAATTAAATAATAAAAACTTAATATAATTAAAATTTAAAACCAATTAAAATGAAAATCTAACTATATAAATAAATTATATTAAAAGACAGTTTTGAATTAAAATGCAGTATTTTTCACTATTCATTATAAAAATAAACTTTATCATAAAATTACTAAAAATTTAAAAAAAGTAATTTTTTTGTCAATATTATAAATATGAAGTTTATTTAATCAAATATAACATATAAAAGTGAGAGAAACTATTTTTAAAAAGTGTTCTCTATCAAAAGGTGGTTAAACTACATTTTTAGAAAAATACTTATTTTATCTGAAAAATTGAATTTGTTATTTTATCATATCTAGAAAACTTATAAGATGAATTTGAAACATTAAATTGAATATATAACATATATTTTTCATTAAATAAAAATCCATAAAGAGTGATATGATTTTATAAACACTATTTTTCTCTTTTTAAATAGGTTTTCCTAAAAACACATCCTTTATATTTAATTATTTTTTATTTCCATTTCTAATAAATCTGATAACCAATGAATCATTATTTAAACATTTATAAACCATATTTTAATAATTCAGTTGATACTATTCATTCCATCCATTCCAACGACTTGGTTATAACGGTAACATTTAAATAATAATATTTTGTTGTTCATTTAAGCATGATGTAACACAACATGTATGTTATTGAACATAGTGTTTCTTTCTTGAAACTCAGGATGTTACATAACTCCCCCTTTTGGAAATAGTTTCCTCAAAATTTTAAAATTTGGCTATTTAACGTTATTAAAAATACCACTTAAGAAAAAGGGTTAATAAAAATACCACTTTAAAAGCAGGAAAGAAAAGTACAAAGGTCACCTAAGATAACACAAACTAGGGTACCATATAGGAAAAAATAGATATGGAAGAAAGAATATGTGTTAATTTATGATGGAGAGTGATAGAAAACGTGATCATGAGAAAGTTAAAAACTAAAAAAACCATAAACATGTGATGTGTTAAATGATATTTGATTTCCTATTAGGAAAATTAAGTAGAAAACGTTATTGTTTTAAGGTCATTTTCACAAAGTTGAGGAATTTATTTACTAATTAGAATAAGAACATAAGAAAATATACTTAATTGACATGTAGTGTTTTATCCATTAATCAAATTCCACCACAAAATCCTCTTTTTACCAAATCGATGAGTATTTACGATGACATGGTCACTCCCAAAGCACTAGAATCAACTTATATAGAATCACACAATACTCAAAAGACAAACCATATATTTCCCCTTTCATTAGACATTAGCTAAAACCAAAATTGTTAGTACAAGATTATATAATACACCAAAATGAATAATACTTTATAAAAAGAAATACAACTCTTAATCTCCAAAATTCAACAAACAATACCCAAAATTCAAAAAATACCATTCAACAAAACATTTTCCTTAAAATTCATCCAAATAATCTAAACTAAGATTGAAACCCAAAATTCAGAAGGATTTGATGACATAGTCTCCCACAATAAAACATATCATTTATCTCCAGATAACATCTACTACTCTTAAATTCTCAAACTTTAAGTAATTAACCTAATCACATATTCTCCATGATAGGTTAATGATTTCCATAAAGAACTCAAATCACCATATGTCCACAATAAAAACATAGATTCTTCCAAATTAAAATTCAACCATTACTCCCCAAATAAAATCTCTTAGTATTCTAATTTCCTTAGGCATATAGTGCTCCCAAAAGAGTGAATATCTTCCAAAAAAATTATCACTTAATCACAAAATCATTATAATACACTAAGGATATACATTTGATAAAACATAAGTTCCCAAAATCAACTTATTCTTGATCCATAAAACCATTTAACTAAAAATAATAAGACATACTTCGATTCCCACAACCATTCCTTATGTGATGGTCTATCACCCATCTTAAGGGTTTTCCCTTTTATAAAACTCAAAAATAACCCTATCATGGTTTAACCTCAATGGTAGTCTTAAACCTATCATTTTCATCACAACTCATAATGACCTCATCACAGAACCACCTGTATTTGTTTTATCACGTAACAAATCATAAAATGACCAAATACCATTACATAATCATAACACATAAAAGATTGAAATTATAAACATTTCAGTCATCAATCATAATAAATAAATTCAAGATATTAAAATACTCAATCCATTTCCACAACCATTTAAACCATTTAATAATGAGATTTTTTAATCAAAGTGACCCATACCACTTTGAAAATTTTAAAAGAAGTTATAGAATTAAAAATTTAAAAGATATATGTCCATGTAAATAAATCTTTAAAACCATTTTTAAAACATAGACATTAATGAGAAATATTTTTAAGAAAAAATCTTTAAAACTTTTAAAAATATGTTTTAATTAAAGAGTCTCGTGGCACTTGAGAAACACTTGAATAAAAATCATTATGAATCATATCAAAAAAAATTTAAATATCATGAGAATATATAAATTCAAGATATAAAATGTCAAAAATTATGTATATACACCTTATAGAATATTAAAGGTACACAATATTGAGATATGCCTCAACGAAAGGAGATTAAGGTGTAGTCCTTTACAAAGATCATATCATTAGATTAAGGATAAATTAATGAAATAATTATGTGTAAAAAATATAAATACACCCAATATAAGTGGATATTAAGTGTAAAACAATTAGAGTTCATTCACACATATTCTTGGAAAAACAAAACCAATGACATGGATATTTAACTCAATGAATGGAGATTAAGCTAAGATTTCCCTTACAAAATTCATATGAATGACATAAGAATTTATAAATGGGGTAATTATGTGTTGGAAAAGTATATACACATAAATTTAAGAGGAAATTAAAACATAAATAAATAAACATTGATTCCGTCCATAATCTTGGAATAATATAATCAAAGAAGTATGCGTAAAACCCAATGAGTGGAAATTGAGTTTAGAAATTCCCTTATAAAAATTTGGCAGACTAACGACGTCACTTAAAAATTTAGAAAATGATTTGATGAGAGAAAAAATGTTCCTTCATCACTTGGACATAAAATGGATAGAAATAAGGATATAGAAGAACATATCCCAATATAAGAAAATGGAAATTAAAAACATAACATAAAAGAAGTCTTTGACTAAAAGCAGAGGGTGAAAGATTCCTTTGAAAAGATCACTATGTTAATAAAATATATATATTATGTGTATTAAGTATAAATACACACAATTCAAGTATAAATACAAGATAGGATATAAAAATTTATTTCTCACATAATCATAGCACTAAATAATCAAGATGTAGAAGATTAACCCAAAGAATAGAAATTGGGTTAAGAAGTTCCCTTACCTTGACTCCAAATCATCACCTATGTTCCTTGTTCTTCATGAATATTAATATTAAGTTATTAAAAACACTTTTAATGTTTATTATTTATTTTATACTACTCATTACCTTCGTTTAAAAATCACAAAATTATTCCTATTCACATTGGTCATTTTGTCGATATTCGGTACTTGAGTCGAAAATGAACTTGTTTGATGTAAATTGTTTATATAGTAAAAAGTAAATCATATATAGAATATTATTATGATTTAAATATCATATATATCCAGTATATATGTATTTATAATTTTTATAATATTTGGAGATAAGAAATGAAATGCACCGTTCATGGAGACGGTAAGCCGTTTGTACGCCTGGACACTACTTTATTTATTTTTCATATTAAAAGAATAATAATAAATTTATATAAATTTATATTATAATTCAATTATTATATTTATTTTATGTATGTATCATAGGTTTAAATCATCCCTTATACGTTCTATGTATAACATGAACGAGTCATATCACTTTGAGGGGGCGTTAGTCCACACTTCATCAAATGAAATTATCATATTTACACATCATGGAAAGCATATAGGTATGTTGTAAATAAAAAATAAAGAATATTAGAGACAATATAAATATAATAAATATCATATATAAATAAAGTTCTATCATAATTTCCACCATGATAGGTGGTAGGGGAATATTGAATAATCATTATTTCATGATGTAGTAGTTCATCCTACACAGAAACAATATGTTTGTATCCATTATATGAAGGTGTGTGTAAGTGTAGTTCAAATAATTCTCATAAAAACATTATAGTATATTTATTATACTATTTTTTATGTAATAAAAAAAATAAGAATAATATAGGTAGTGGGGAAGGAAAATAAAGGAAAGGAACTTGAGAGAAGATGTTACCTCTAAATCAGGTAACTTCTTTTGATTTGAGACAAAAGGATTTATTGAATTGACTTCTTCTCAAGGAAAGGATTAGAAGAGGAAGGGAAGGATATTGGTAGATTATTTGAGCATATTTTTTATGCGACAAGGGGCTTGAGAGGTGTGAGTAAGTTGGTAAAGGTGGTGGCCTTTTATAAGAGGGGGGAGGGTCACTTTACGAAAGTCTTGAAAAATTATTTTATTATAAAATTATTTTAGAATTATAAAAGTTAAAAAGTGATATATTTCTAGGATAAGATGATAATGTGTCTAAATACTCTCAATATATAGGTTTTTTAGAAGTTTTGGTCACAAAAGTAACCTTATCTTTTATCTTTATCCCTTAGTTAAAAACATTAACTCTTACCTTGTCTTCTTGTATTTTCATAATATATGGTTACTATAGTTACTATAAAATGAAAATTGAACTAAAAGTTGTTTATTAATAATGTTTTAACATTATATAATTCAGTTGGAAGAATATTATATTTTTAGGACTATTATATCATTTAATAAAATAGTATTTGTTTTAAAAATTGATTTATGTCAATTTTGACACTATTTAGTAATTATTTTTTTTAAATTCATAAAAACTTGATTCATTAAAAAGAAGTTATTAAATAAAATATAATATTTCAATATAATCTATAAAAATCATTTATGGTTTAAAAATATTCAAATTACATTTATTTTAATATTTATAATATCATTTATTTGAATCTTTCATTAATAAGGTAATCAATGCATCATCATTGGGCCATAAATTAATTAATTTATTTAAATTAAAAAATTATAAATAAAATAACATGATTTAGGAAATATTATTATATTTATAATAAATATTTATAATTTAATAGATAATTTATATAAACTAAATTAAAATTGTTTTAGTAAAATATAAATGTTAATGATATATTTCTCTTTACTTTAAAATTAATTCGTACAACATGTCATTATCCCACCCAAGTGTCTACATGGGGTCCCAAAATCAACTAAAGTATTCCCATGGTAGGAAATAACTCATAAAATAGTATTAGTACATTTTTAAGGTAGTTTTATATTATTAAAATATTACTTTTACCCTTATTTACCAGATTTTCCCTTTAACCATGGTAAATAAAAATAATTACTAAAGTTATTATTCATAAAGTACAAAAATAAAAGGTACCTATTTACACAATTTGGACCTTATGATTTCAAATATGAAATATATTGTTGCAAATTCAAAACAAAAAATTATGAGAAATTAATTTAAAATTATTTTCCATTATCAAAACCCGAAAGCGGGTTTTTATGAAGTAAAACTTATCAAAAGATTGACATGTGTTTATGTCCAATTTAAATTTGAAATTACATACAATGAAAATAATTGTATTAAATTATAAAAATTTAATACCATTACACTTTTAATCCAATTAAAATTATAATATAAATATATAAATAAATTATATGAAAAGAATGTTTTGAATTAAAATGCGGTAATTTTCTCTACTCATTAAAAATGAACTTTTTCAGAAAATTCCCAAAAATTTAAAAAAAGTAAATTTTGATGTCCCGATTATAAATAAGAAGTTTATTTCATCAAATATAACATATAAAATTGAAAAAACTATTTTTAAAAAGGGATTTCCATTAAAAGGCGGTAAAACTACATTTTTAGAAAAATACTTCTTTTATCTGAAAAATTGAATTTTTTCTTATATAATGTCTAGAAAACATATAAGATAAATTTAAAACATTAAATTGAATATATAACATATATTTTTCATTAAATAAAAATAAATAAAGAGAGATATGAATTTATAAACACAATTATTCTGTTTTTAAATAGGTTTTCATAAAAACACATCCTTTATATTCAATTGGTTTTTTATTTCCATTTCTAATAAATTTGGTAACCAATGAATCATTATTTAAACATGTGTAATCCATATTTTCCTAATTTAGTTAATACTATTCATTCTCACCATTCCAAAGACTAGTTTATAAAGGTAACATTTAAACAATAATATTTATTTATTTGTTTAAGATCGATGTAGCATATCATGTATGCTATTGAACATAGTGTTTCTTTCTTAAAAATCTAGATGTTACAGTTTGTAAGTGGTGTGTCCTGAGGGGGGATCTTGGGTTATTTTGAGTTTTTCCTTGTGGGTGTAAGGAAGGTTCCTTGGGGTTGTATGTTGGACTATCAAGGGGGATTAGGTGGTGCCCCGAGGGTTTCTGTTGCATTGTCCGGGGGGTGGGGTAGGGTGGGGCTTTGGTGGTGTCCCATGGGGGTAGGGGTGGTGTCAGGGAAGGGTTTTCTAGAGGAATTTTGGGTGTCCCATGGAGTGGTGGGGTGTGTCATTTGGGTTGTCCTGGGGATGGTGAGGGGCTTGACTTGGGTAATTTCAAAAAAGTGACGTAGTTTAGGGGTAGTTCTATTAAAACTGCCCCTAAACTAGGGGATTTGGAATTGATTTAGAGGAGGCTTTAACCACCTCTAAACTGAAAATTAGATTGGAGGAGGTTAAAAATACACCTAAATGAGATGTTTAGGGTGAATTTATATTGATATTAAATGGGTTTAAAACCACTTTTAATTTAACTGCCACTGAAAACAAGCTCACTTTACCAGCAGCTACCCAGAACTACCTCAAATCAGAGTTGGCATCCACATTAGCAGTGGTTATGGGTAACCACCAATATAGTATTTATAAGGGGTTATAAACCCTTCTAAATGAATTAAACCCCTTCTAATCAACTAGTTTTTCTGTAGTGTAAGATACGGGCATTGCATAACATAAGTTTCAATGAAGAAAATTTAAGACAAAAAGCCTTTACCTATAGTCCACACATTCATCTACAACATTCAAAATAATATTATAATAAATATAGTTTTACTGTATAATTATTAATGAACCATAATAATATATATGTAATCATATTTTATTTAATTATGACCATTTATTATCCATTTTTTATCAATTCCTTTTTAAAATCACATTTTTGGTAACAACTGCATCATTTTTCAGTTAGTTTTGGTTTGGTATTTTTGGTCATATTAAATTGATCATGGATACATCATCAAAATAATGTTCAAAATTATATAAAAATAATATATATTCTATATATATTTATATATATTAACATAAATACATTAAAATTATAAAGAGAAAATGAATTACACCATTAATGGACACTATAGGTTATACGTATGAATGAACGATGCTTCCATTTTCATGATAGATGAAATAAAAGAAATGTAAATAATATAAAACCTTTAAATAATAATTATTATTCAATTTATATCATATATGTATATATTTATATATTAAATATACCCTCAATAACACCCATTTCATAATTAAATGAAAAACAAATTACATCGCTTCATGGAGGTGGTAGTCCAGAAGTACACATGAATGATATTTTCATTTTCCAATGGATTGGATGGTAAGAAGGTATATGTGATAATATAATTTTAAGAGACTAAATATTTCATAGATATTATAAAAAAATTTAAATCCATAATTATCTTCAATAATGAAAGGCAGTGATTGAAAACAAATGACATCAGTTCGTGACGTGATAGATCCTTGTACACACGATCGACAATTTTGATTCCCAATTGATGGACAAAGAGATGGACATAGGTCATTCCATTAACAATTAAACATATTAGCATATTGGTACAACTGATAATATTATAACATAATTTTTTAATAATATTTTAAGTAGTTATGCGAATAAATAAAATGAAGATGAATGGAAAAGTACTACACCTCTTCTTTAGAGAACCTATTTAGGGTTACAACTAAAGTAATATTTGGAGGTTTTAAAAAATAAATATAAGGAAAATAGGACCAGAGAGTGAATAATTTATGGTAATTGGGCATGTCTTGGAATTAAAATATATATTTTTAAGTGATAAGAAGATAGGATATGGGGTGGAATTTTATTAGTGGGGAAGATGAAGAAATTTGTATGTTTGAAAATAAAAAGATATACCCATATTTTTACATTCTAAAATGCTCAAAAATGAAAAATTATTCAAATAGGGATATGATAATGAAAAAATATGGAATTGAGCTAGGAAATGGAAAATTGTTTATAGAATTTTAACACTTCCATTAGAATTTTATCCCCTTGTAAACACGTTTTATCATTAACCATGGTAATAAATTATCACTATTTTTACTACTCATTATAAATAAATTATGTTCAAATTATTATATAATATTAATTTTTATAATTAATTTTATGGAATCCATTATTACAAATTCAATTTATATTATTGTCATATTTTAATTGAAAAAAACGCACATACCTGACAAAAAAGTGGGTTTTCAAAGGGAAAGTTTTCATAAGTTTAAAAATTTTCATATAAAAAATAAATATTAAACTATTTATAGTGACTTAAATTGGAATAAATATAACAAAATATATGTAATTTAACTTTTAAACAATTTTAAAACAAAATATATCTTTGTAAATTATTTAATTGAAAAATAATTTTTAAATAAAAATTATTTTTTTCATAATTCAGTAAAAAGGAAATATTTAAAAAAAAAGTTGTATTAAACCTAAATTAATTTTAAAATATTTAATCTATAATATAGTTTAATTTTATAAAAAAACTATAAAATTGGAAAAAATAATTTTTATTACTTTTTCTAACAAGAAATAAATATATTTTTTTGAGAAAAAATTATTTTAGAATTATATAAAGATATTAAAAAAATAGTACTTATATATAAATAAATTTAATTTATCTAAAACCTTTATAAAATATTTTCAAAATGAGTTTATTCAAATTCATACTTACATAATTAATGGATAGGTTATAAAGTACATTTTTAAATAATAATATCAGTATTATATTTTGGCTCCCTAAAACTCGGTATAACATGTAATGTAAGCTATCATAGATATTAAATTTATTTTTGAAAAAATATTTCTTTGAATACTGAGGTGTTTTGTTCTAACCCCCTTAAAATTAATTTCTCCCTAAAAAATTTGTGACTCAATTACAAAAAACTATGGATACTCTTACCTCATCATAACCCTATGTTCCAATGTAAATTCCTTAACATAGTGGTTTCACCATAAACCCTAAACTAGGCCAGTGTTCTTATTTTGTAGAAAATTATACCTATGAAATAGAATCACCACAAGTTATTATTAATTGGATTAATTATGATCTATTGGTATGACTTATTATTTTAGTACATGTGAATGATCATGTATGTACTACCTCGTGAGAGATATATGAAACACATTATGTAATTGAGAGAGGTTAGGTGAACAATCCATGAGATAAGACACTATCTGTAGTTGATCAAGAATCAAAAAGTGGTAAATATACCTAGGGTTCATTGTTTCATTCATCCAGAATCTCATAACATCATTCCATGTAAATATTACTTGAAAATATTCTAACAAACTTCAAACTCATGATCACCTTGACAATTGTAATCATATATTCTATTTCTACTTCAAATTATATTTACATGTTATTGGATTGATCGAACTTTCTCTTCCATTTCCTCAAATAGATCAGATCATAATAAAATTCGTTAAATATATTCATTTCAACATGTTTTAGTTCTACACTTCTTTCTATATAGGTATTCATAAGGTTCCATATGAATTCCTAAAATAATTCTATTATTGTATAATATCATGACTTGGTTAATATGTTGATCCTACACACCTTTGAAATACATAGATCAAGATATTAACATATCCTATAGGATTTAAATGGTTTTGTTAGATATACAATTTAAATAACAATCATAAATAGTGTTGAAAATCAATTAAATATCAATAGATTTTCAACGGATTCACTAGAACATCGACGTAATCCTGATATCCTTGTCAGACACAATAGAAAATGGTACTCCATGAAACCACACATGTAATTCCTTGACCCTAGAGGCCTGGTTCTGGTGCATTATTTTATTATATTTTCATGATTAAAATGAATCAGATACCAAAGGACCGATAAGTTTAACCATCTTCAAAAGACAAATTAAATACATGATAACCCTAATACATTGGAAAATATAAAATACAAACATAATATTTAATAAAATTAAATAAACTACATCCTTGAATTCTTATTCAATTATTTATTCTTCATAACCTAGGAATGAAATATAATAAGGCTAAGCTCAAATTCTCAGTACGTTTAAGTTAAGTGTAATAAATAATGAATCAATAGGAATAAATTAATATGGAAAAGTAAATAATTTATAAAAAATTCCATTAAAATAACTAGATAAGGAATAATCAATATGTAAAGGTAAGAAACTGAAAGACACGCCACTTAATCAATATAATTAGAATACAATACATCCATAGATATGTTGATGAAAAATCAAATGGGTAAATAATAACTGAAATATCTATGAAATAAATTCATAATTATTGGAATTCATGTCTAAGGGACATGAAACAATACACCGTCAAGACCTTTCAAAAGATGGATAAAACTGAGGATAGAAACCCATTTAATTTAATGAGCTTATTTATCTCATGAGAACCTATCAATGCATTGAGGGGATATATAAAGTATAGGACCCAAATTTCATTACCAGTTCTAATAATTACTCAAATAAATTAATCCATATAATTAATATTCCTTATCAAATATCCATATTGAATATAGAATACATATTTATGAATAATTCTCTAGTTAATTAAACAACTATCAAAGTGAGAACCATATGTAAAAATGATATATGTTTCAGGAAATAATAATATCCATTGCATGAGAATATAAATATTCAAGTAAAGTTCCAATGAAAAATGATTAAAATAAATTTATTGTTTCAAGATAAATTTAACAATCACAAAAGGAAGTGAGATTTCAAAGATAATCATTAAGAACATTCTCTAGGAGAATAATTCTTAAACATTCCAAAGTTTCTCATACCTCTTTGAAACATTTAAAACATAATCCCCCTGATGTAATAATGTTAAATTAAACGTATAATATAGTGAGATTAATATTTTTTATGATATAAAAAAGCCAAAATGTAGCATATACAGCAAATAAGAGTAAATTGGTGCATAATAACAAAGAAGTCTCAATAGAATGTAAATTGAGACGAAATTCCCTTACCTTAACCTTAATTTTTGTAATAAGGTAATTAACCTACTGTATAGGGGTATAAAACATGCTAAAATATTATACCATAACTATAATAATGTTTATAATATCATATATTAACTTCTTACAATATGGTATTACCCGTTTGTTAACACTCTTTCATTATTTTAACTATTTCAGGTGATAATTACCTAGACTTATCAAGTATGTATTGAATTATGATTTTTCATTGATATTAATTAGATAATTTTTTTCATTATCTACATAATTTAAAACACCAATTTATTTTCATATACATTTATTATATATGTATTTATTATAATCTACAATGTTTGGAGATAAGAAATGAAATGAACCGTTCATGGAGGCTGTAGGCCATTCGTAAGCATGAGCATTACATTCATTTCTTTTTTGTATTAAATTAATGAAAATTAAATTAATAATATATATATTATAATTATAGTATCATATATATGTTACATTTATTTATTATAGTCATCCTTAATACATTCTTTGTATAGTGTGAACGAATCACGCCGCCTTAAAGAGGCAGCAGTCCACCCTTCCACAAACGATGTTATCATATTTACAAAAAAATGAATATATAGAGGCATGTGTTATAAAATAATTAAAGAAGCATAAAGAAATTATAAATATCATAAATATCATATATAAATATAGCTTCCATCATAATTTCCACCATGAGAGGGGGTAAATAAAAAATTAACAATCATTGTTTCGTGAGGCGGTAATTCATCGTACACAAAAACAGTACATTCGTTACCCATTAGATGGAAGTTTGTGCAAGTTCAGGTAAAATTATTAACATAAAATAATACTAGTATATTTATTATAATGGGTTTTTATATAATAATGTAATAATAATATTTTAGGAAGTGGATAATGGAAATAAAACTAAGGAGCCGGAAGTAAGACATTGGCCCAAATGGCCTGAAGGCCTTAATTTTTATTGATTTTGATAACCCCCCTTTCAAAGGATGAGGGGAAACCCTTACAAGGCCCATAGGCTTAGATATTACATGGCTCATAGGCTTATTATATTACATGACCCAAATGTCTTTGAGAATTCAACCAAACTATCCACAAGTAACTGCCCCTCCCCATCATCTGCATCATGATAGTAGCTCTATACCTTTGCATAGCAGTCTAGATAGGCTTCCTGTGTAATCATAGGCTGGTCCCAATGGCATATCCATACCCTCTCATTCTGAAAAATCCATTTGGCTCTGCTCTAGTGAGTGCACCTGCTCTGAATCCTCTTTTGGGGCTGCTCCTTTTTTTTGTAGTGTCTGGGGAAACTGCATGTGGCTCGAAGGCCTTGAGGTGGCCCGAAGGCCTTAAAGGTGGCCTGAAAGCCCTACTAACCTGAAGGCCTGGGTGGCTCGAATGTCTTAAGGACTCTAATCCTAAATCGGTGACCCAAGGTGAATAGTTACAACTACTACAGTACAAAACCGTACCTGCTACAGTACTTCTACAGTGCATACAACAATACCCACACAGTGTACAGTTCTGCTATAGTACCGGTACAATGTACAATCCTGCTACAGTACCTGCATAGCGTACAGTCCTTCTACATTACCTGCTATAGTACTTCTATAGTCCTAGAAATATGCCTCTACCTAGTTTTGAACCTGAGTCTTGTGGATGCACTTAAGGATACCTCACCAAAAGGCATCCTTGGATGGATTTATGACCATGTTTAGTCTCCTAGGTTGTGTGTATTTGTTTTTATGATCTATTTGGGAATAAATTATTCAAGAAAAATTTACATAAGAGGTTTGAGGAAGGGGGAGGTGAAGATGCCTTTTTATAGTGGAGTAGGAGCGACACTCTTGTAAATTTCAAAAAAAAAGTATTTCACCTAGGTTTATACCATTGAAAGTGGTTATAGAAAAAATTATATAAAAGAGAGTATAAGGTCTAAATATGTCCATACAATGGATCTTGTATATGTTTCTAGGACATTTGGGCCCTTAATATTAAGGGTTAGTCCCTTATTAAGCATAAGTTTAATATAATGGTTGTAATTAATTTTAATTACATTCACTATTTTTTTGGGTCAAAAACTACATTAAAATTATTATAAAATATAAATTATAATGATTCCAAATATGGAATCCATTTTTTACAATTCCAATCATAGATGTGGTATAAATTAATTTAAATTTTATCTCACATATGGGACGACAATGTAGGGTTTTTAAGTAAAAACGTCCAAAGGTTTTCTATGTTTTTATAGAAAATTTCAAAATGAAATTCATAAAAATGACCTAAACTATATTAATTGATAAAAAATGGATCTAATTAAACATTTAAATAAATTTAATTATATTAAGGTGTAATAAAAGGAAGAGATTGTGTTTATTGAAATTTATATTTACCTATATTTTTATAGAGTGAAATAATTCATCTACTATAAGAAAAATTGGTTTGAAAGAAAATTGTTTTCCTAATATAATCATTTTTATGATATCAATTACCTTTATCCACACCTAGGTTTGATGGTGTTATGGTCAACAAATTTCATCTGGTCATGTTCTCTAGCACTCTATATCAAAACCTGGTTTTGGGTTTTTCTTCTATATCCATGTTTCCATTACCCACCTATGTTGTCCTACTAGGGAACCTAGTTATGTAACCATTACACTTCTCTTTCTATATTATTAAAAAGATGTGATATTAATAGTTTTTACGATATTGGTATTTAACCCAGTATTACACTTAATATCCACTTATATTAGGTGTATTATTATTTGTCACACATAATTATGTCATTGATTTATCCTTAATAAAAGGATATGATCTTTTTAAGGGACTTTGTAAAGACCAGGGATTTTCCATGTAAATATTTCATAAATATATGGAAATATTATGAGTTCGTGAAAATTGACGGCACGTGATTATGAGGCTGGGTGTGCCTGGAATAAATTTCTAATTTTTTTTGGGTACGTTCAGTAAACGTACGAGCATCGTTTTGTAACTTTTAAACCAGTTATCATAATTGAAATCTGAAGACACTGTTGAACTCACAGCACAGATATTCACTTAAGGAGACCTTCACCTCGACCGCAGTAGGTTGGGGGTGGAAGTTGGTTTTCTAACTTTTCATGGGAGAGTTAAAAATAATAAAAATAAAAAAATTAACTTTTATTTTTATTGATCTGAAACATCCCATTTGAAACCTGGTGGTGGGGACCGCCTGAACTCTTCTTTTAATGTGAGTTTAAATTTTATAATTCACCCAATTAATGTGCCAACATTAATTTAATTAATTACCTTAACACAATTAATGTTGGATCCTCACCTCTCATGGCGGGGGATCGTTGGACAAGTGATGAATTGGGAGAACTTTTGGGAGAGTATCCTCCAACAAAGAACAAACCTCCAATAAAGATTACACACGAGGTTGGATTGGGAGCGTGTCGTGGGAGCGACGAACGTCAGCATCTTTATCGTCTTCGTCTTCTTTTTCACGCCATCTCCAACAATCAAGGTAGGGGGTTTAATTTGAAGTATGATTAAATATATTTTGTTGATTATACATATACTTGATTCTCAATGATGATGGCCAAACAAACATTTCCATCGATCCACACTTTTACCATAACCTTTTCTATTCGTTCATTGTGCGTTCTTCGACACCAAATAATTTAGCACGCTAAAAACACAAAGTTTTGTTTAGAGAGACATATGGACGCAGAGATATTGACCCATGAATCGTAAATATGTGAATGTCCAAATTTTTGGGCTTGGATCGAAGCTACGATGGCTCATAGAAGAAGGCGGTGGCCGACACCCAGTTGGCCGCATGGAAAGAGGGTAGCACGCGTCCGCACCACTGGAAGAGGAGGTCGCGATCCATCAGTCATGGTGGAGCAGGGTGGAGGCCGACATCTGGCTGGATACATGGAGAAGTGGCGGCATGTGTCCACGCCGCAGTAGAGGTCGGAGGGCGGCCGACAACCGGCCGGCTACGGTGGAGCAGCGGAGCACGTCCGCACCAGTGGAAGGAGAGTTGACTATTTCGGTCGGCTGTGTCGTGATGAGTGAGACTGCTCTGGCGGGTTCTGCATGCCAACCTGTCACCTCAACCAGAAGAACGGTCTATTGGACCATTCGGGTGAGTTGGGGGGATTTTCCGCTCCCGGGTCGCAGCTAGAGAGGACCCCACCACAAGGGGCCACCATAGTCGCGAGCTGTGCCCACCGTGGGCTGGGTCGCGCCCAGTGGGCCGGGCCGCCCCTTCGCTATCTGGGCCGGACTCGGGTTAGTCTGGGCTGCCCCTTCGTGGGCCAGGCTAGACCTGGGTCGGTCCGGGTCGACCTGAACCGGGTCGAGGTCAGCCCAGTCCAGGTTGGGCCCGGTCGGGCCGGACCCGGGCCCATCCAAACCCAGATACGCCTTTTCGGCCATATCTTGTGAACTGGGAATTTGTTGGATGAACCGTCTATGGTTCCAGGATACTTGGATTGAGATGCACCTTTTGGTATACTCCACATGAATTTTGGATAAAGTTGGAGTACGTCCGAGTTGGATAGTACTCGAATCCAACCGGGCCCTCGTGACGGAAACGCTAATAACTTACAGACCGAGCATCCGATTGATGCGCCGTCTATCATGTTGGGTCCCTTATGACGCGATAGACCGTTTTAAAAATTAATCATGGGACTTCATGGCTGTTGAAGTATTGAATTATGGATTGAGGAGTGGAACCTCCCGGAATCAAGTATTCTTAATGCGAGAACCCTGTGGCTGGCTGTACATGAAGAAAATTTATATCATGTGTGGTTCATCTTTGGATCCTGTGTTGGTCAGCACTCAGGGATCTTGTGCGGGTCAGTGCATAATGATATTGTGTGGGTCATCTCCAGATCCTGTGTGGGTCATATTCAGTTCCTATGTGGGTCATCTTCGATCCTGTGTGGTTCAACAAGAGAGCTTCTCGACGACGTAAGATGAACTAGAAATACCGCTAATCTTCTATACATCCGTACTTAATTTATACCTGGTGTGAGTTGAGTATTTACCTTTGTGGTAGACTTTTGTGTGGTGAATCCTTTGTGTTATTCTTTTGTGTAGAGTTACCTTTGTGGTACTTACCTTTGTGGTGATACCTGTGTGGTATTCTTCTGTGAGGCGTTACCTTGGTGGTACTTACCTTTGTGGTGTTACCTTCGTGGTATTCTTTCTTTTTTTGAACAATTGATCTTTTGGATAAGGTTTTGGGCCTTGTGTTTCCTCATGAATGAGATGAGTATACTTGATAACTTCGGTATATGTATGGGCATATACCTAAGTAGGGTTGACTGTTGTTTCCATGCTTTGTGGTTTATCTTTTGTGAATTTTGAAAGACCTTCGGGGGTCTTGGGGTCCCTACTTAGTATTGTTATACTCACCCCTGCACAGGCTATGCCCATACCTTGTTGTGTCTTGTACATATAATAGACAACACTGACATAAGACGAGGGTACCAGGACATGAGGCTTCTTAGAGGTTGACATTAGATGAGGCATACCGTAGAGGTGATCATTTGAGAGCTATACCTACTCATCAGGTAGGATCCTTGGATGGTGTTAATAGGAGTTGTCTTCAGTTTTACTTATTCTTTCCATTTTTACTTTTACTTTCCAGTTGGGCTTGTATTCTACCCCCCTTTAGTTACTATACACACTCTTCTTACTATACAGTTTACTTTGTGCTCGTATCTTGCTATGTGCTTGGTTGGGTGTGTTTATAGGTTATAAAGGCAATGACTTCTCGGTTTTAGTGATATGTCTTTCCGGTGCTAGTCGCCATCACCTAGCCTATGGAAGGCAGTCTTGGGGTAGTCACAACACGAGACCTAGGGGGGATGGGTCGTGAGAAATTGGTATCAGAAAAGTCAGTTCTACTTGAGAACTTAGACTCTGATATTTTGATTCGGCAATGGTGTTAAGTGTGATGAGTGTGGTTTTCAGTTTAAGGAATCTAGTGTTGGTGTGGTGGCCAACTTATCCATAAACAAGGACCCTAACTTTTGGTTTCCAACTCAATTCATGAAATCACTGATTATGTGTGTGTTTTTGGAAAGTTTTCTTTGTGATCACTTTGAGTCATCTCGCCATGTATAACTTATTGACCATGAGAAAACTATTTATTTTCAAGATGCCTCCACATAGAAAGCCAGTCAAGGTTCCAGGTAGAGTATGTGATGACAGCCCACCGAGCGATGAGTCTTTGGTGCAGGACCCCATATGGTAGTTGTACCATTGGGTGGTGTAGCAGCACCATTACCCATTGATCATTCGATGCCACCACCCCAACAGCAGAGGGTGCACGCCGCTTGAGTGCATTGCACAAGTTTCAGTGCCAGAGCCACTGAGGTTCTGAGGAGAGACAGATCCAAAGGCGACTGAGGACTTTATGGAGGCAGTGGTTAGAGTTTTTCAACTAGTAGGGACACTATATGATCTCTTAGTGATCCTTCCAGCCAGTATTCTTCAGGCAGCAGCAGGAAGATGGTGGAGGTTGATGATCCAGGTCCACGACGAGGTCACTCTCGTCAAGGAGAACTTCAAGAGCCTTTTTAGGGCAGAGTTATCCCAGTGACCTTACACTCAGTGCGTATACATGAGCTTCTCCACTTACAATAGGATAGGATAATCATGGATCAGTATTCAGCGAGGTTCACAAACCTATGACGCTACTCCACTAACATGGTTCATATCCTTTCTTCAAGTCTCGAACCTTCAAGAAGGGGCTCGTATGGGAGATTAGAGCTTCTATGATTTTTCTCAACATCCTGATATAGGTGGGGGTGTTAGAGAGAGAACTCTTAGTGGAGAGTTTCTTTGCTGAGAAGTCATTGATAACGAGACCCACCACCGGACGTCATGTAGCAGAGTCATCTACAACTGGCAGCAGGCAGATGACACAGAGGTCTAATAAGACTAGACCTAAAGGTGGACGACCATAGGATAGAGGGTCGGTTGTTCGGGGTTATCAAGAAAGAGCAGGATAGGAGAGGAGCAGACAATATTACTCATGTGGCGGATAGGGTCACATGGATCATGACTGCCCGACCCGCCGTACGAACGACCAGTAGATGGTCGAAGGACCACCTGGGCATAGGTGAAGATTCGATCAAGGAGGTTTGTAGGTAGGAGTCAGACATGGTAGAGGAGATAGTCGTGCTGCAGGCAGTGGGAATCGATTCGAGGTTCTACTGCTACCACCTCTAGGTGGTCCACCCCGACCACAAAGAACAGGTGGACATGGACGAGCTCAGCTCCAAGCAGCTGAGTCCTATGACCACGACACTCCAGAGATGATTCAAGGTATGATTTTTTTCTACTCTATATTATATATAGTACTTATAGAGATAGATTCCAGTCACTCTTTTATTGCCACTACCCTTGTTCAGATCTTGAATATTCTGGTGGAGCCATTGACTCGATCCTTATGGATAGAGACTCCTATGGGAGAGGATTCGATGATTACACACTTATGTCGGCTGTGTGAGATTACACTATGAGGTGAGAGCTTTGGTTGGGATCTTCTAGTAGCGACGTTGAGGCCTTATGATGTCATTTTTGCGTATTTATTGGTTATCTACAATCCATGCTCAGATCAACTATATGAGGCACATAGTGCGGTGTTTCCATGAGGATAGGACCAAGTTTTCCTCCACCAGAGAGAAGGTAACCTTTTAAGAACATGATGGACTTACCCAGAGGAGGGTGCAACCGATCACAAATTAGCTGGCTAGCCTTACCATCAAAGCGGTTGATTTTGAGAGTCTGAGCTATCCTGTAGTGGTGGACCAGTATTCCCTGACAATGTTCCAGGACTACCTCCTCACATAGAGGTAGAATTTTATATCGTCTTATACCCTAGGATGACACTAATATCTACACTAGCATATCAGATGTCTCCCACGGAGATTTGAGAGCTACAGGTACATCTGGAGGACTTGTAGGGCTAGGGGTTCATTAGGACCAATGTTTCTCCTTGGACAGCCCCGATTTTGTTCCCCAAGAAGGAAAATGGGAGTTTGAGACTCTTAATAGACTATTAGTGTCTAAACCAGGTGATCGTGAAGAACAAGTACCCAATTCTAAGAACTGACAATCTCTTTGATCAGTTGAAGAGAGCACGATGGTTTTCAAAGATAGACCTCAGATCAGGATATCACCAGCTCAGGGTAAGAGATGAGGATGTGCAGAAGACGGACTTCAGATGTCTGTATGGCCACTATGAGTTTATGTTTATGCCATTCGGCGTGACTATCACCCCAAAAGTGTTCATGGGACTCATGAACAGAATATTTCAGCCATACCTTGACCGCTTTGTGGTATTCTTCATCAAAAACATCCTGATATACTTAGTGACCGAGAAGGAGCATGTCTATCATCTGTAGATAGTTCTAGACAAACTCTAAAAGAACTAGATTTATGGTAAGCTCCCGAAGTGCCAGTTTTGGATACGAGAGGTCCAATTTTTAGGACACATTATCTCATAGGTTGGAGTTGAGGTGGATCCAGTGAATATTGAAGCTGTGCTTGCTTGGGAGCCAACCAGGAGTGTGACAGAGGTGCAGAGTTTCCTGGGTTTGGCCGGTTACTACCATAGGTTTATGCCTAAATTTTACAAAGTTGCAACATCCTTATTAGCATTGAAAAATAAGTGGAAACCCTTCATGTGGTCAAAGATATAGCAAAGGAGTTTCTAGGAGATGAGGTAGAGACTAATGAGTGCCCCCATATTGAGGTTACCGGAGGAGGGCGTTGGGTATGTAGTCTACTGCAACACATCAAGGACTGGGATTGGATGTGTCCTGATGCAGGAGTGCATAATTATTGCGTATGGTTCTCGACAACTGAGACAACATGTGAAGAACTATACTTCCCATGACCTGGAGTTAGCAACAGTGGTCTTCGCCTTGAAGATGTGGCGACATTACTTGATGGGAGAACGTTTTAAAGTCTACTCTGATCCCAATAGTCTCAGATATATCTTCTCTCAGAAGGACATTAACTTGAGATAGTGATGTTGTCTTGATTTCCTCTAGGACTATGACTTCGAGACTATCTATACTATTAGAAAGGGGAACATAGTAGCAGATTCACTTAATAGTAGGTCTAGTATATAGTTGCTGAGTGAGGCGATAGAGAAGATAGCTAATTTGTGGATATCCTATGTGGATCGAGATGGAGCATCTTATCTTCAGTCTCTGACATTCACTCCCCCACTCCTTCAGCGAGTCAGGGAGACGCAACTTTGAAACACTGAATGTGAGGCTCGATGTGCTTAGATATTCACAGGACATGCACCTGATGGATTTTATGAAGGTGGGGAGCACATCATCCTCTATAGAGGACGTACTATGGTACCAGTGGCGCTACAGGAGGAAGTGTTGAGGGAGTTCCAGACATCCCCTTAAGCAGTTCATACATAATTGGAGAATATGTACTAAGGCCTTCAGCATCAGCATTGGTGTCCAGGAATGAAGAAAGTAGTGGCATAGTTTGTCTCACGATGCCTCACTTTTCAGAAAGTGAAGGCAGAGCACCAGGTTTCAGCGGGCTTAGTCCATCCACTAGAGGTTCCCGAGTGGATGTGGGATGGAATTTCCATGGACATTGTGACAGGACTTCCATGCATGTCTAGGGGACATGATTATATCTGGGTGATTGTTGACTGACTCACCAAGTTAGCCCACTTTCTACCTATCAAAGAGTAGAGATCATTAAAGGTCCATGGATGCCTCTACATGCAGGAGATTATATGGCTTCATGGAGTTCCTTCAATGATTGTCTCTGATCGTGATGCACATTTTAATTACTGACTATGGAAGGGGTTGTAGAAGGAATATGGGACACAACTTCAGTTGAGTACCGCCTTCCATATTCAGATGGATGGTCAGACAGAGTGGACCATTCAGACCCTATAGGACATGCTATGTGCATGTGTCCTAGATTTCGACCACAATTGGGAGGATCACTTTCCCTTGGTGGAGTTTGCATACAACAACAATTATCACTCCACTATCGGTATAGAACAGTTAAAGGCATCGTATGGTCGACCTTGCAGATCACCCCTGTGGTAGAATGACCCTGGGGAGTCAGCACTCATGAGACCAGAGATGGTATGGACTACCATGAAGAAGGTGAAAATCATCTAGGAGAAGATGAAGACTGAACATAGCAGGTAGAAGTCTTATGCTGACAAGAGATGGAGACCACTGGAGTTCAAGGATGGCGACCATGTATTTTTATGGGTCTCACCTCGATGAGGTTTGCAGAGATTTGGCAGGGGCAACAAGTTATCTCCAAGGTTCATCAGACCCTTACAGGTCCTCAATAGAGTTAGAGAGGTGGCTTACCACTTAGCTATTCCACCTCAGTTGCACCGGGTGCATGACATTTTTCACATATCTCAGCTGAGGAGATACGTGAACGACCCTTCGCACATCATTGACGAGGGCAAGCTGGACATCGATGATGGGGCGACATTTTCGGAGGTTCCAGTGGAGATTGAGGATCAATATGAGAGAGACCTTCGTGGGTGGTCGATACCTATAGTGTGCGTTCTTTGGAAGAACACAAACCTCCAGGAGATAAAATGGGAGCGGGAGTCTCAGATTCTTGCTCATTACCCTCACTTGATTCCCTAGTTTGTGTTGTGTCTTTCAGGGACACAAATCCTTGAGCTGGGGAGAATGAAAATACCCCAGATATCCATGTAATTTTCTTCAAATACACAGAAATATTAAGAGTCCGCTAAAATTGAAGACACATGATTTTGAGGCCCAGTGTGCCCGGAATGAATTTCTGAACTTTTTTTTTCGGTACATTCAGTAAACGGGCAAGTGGCATTTTGTAACTTTTGAACCAGTGCTCGGAATTGAAATCTGAGGACACCGTTGAACTCACAGTACCAATATTCACTTAAGGAGACCTTCACCTCAACTGTAGTTGGTTGGGGGTGGAAGTTGGTTTTCTGGTTTTTTGCGGGATAGTTAAAAAAATAATAAAAATAAAACAATTAACTTTTATTTTTATTTAACTAAAACCTACCATTTGAAACCAGGTGGTGGGGACCACCCGATATCCTATTTTAATGTGAGTTTAACTTTTAGAATTCTCCCAATTAATGTGCCAACATTAATTGATTTAATTAACTTAACTCAATTAAAGTTGGCTAATCACCTCTCGTGGTGGGGGATCATTGGAAAAGTGAAAAATTGGGAGAGCCTTTGGGAGATAATCCTCAAATGAAGAATGAACCTCCGATGAAGACGAAGCATGATCTTGGATCTGGAGTGTGTTGCAGGAGTGACAAACGTCAACGTCTTCATCGTCTTCATCTTCTACCGCACGCCATCCCCAACGATCGACGTAGGGGGTTTAATTTAAAGTATGATTAAATCTATTTTTTTTGATTCTACATATACTTGATTCTCAACAATGATTCCCATTCAAACATGGACATCAATCCACACTTTTACCATAACATTTTCTATTCGTTCTTTGTGCATTCTTCATGCGTTCTTCGAAGCCAAATAATTAAGCACACTAAAAACACAAAGTTTCGTTGAGCATGACATATGGAAGTGGAGATCTCGAACTGATGATCGTGAATATGTGAACGTCATAATTTTCGGGCTTAGATCAAAGAGGCGATGTCTCGAAGAAGAAGGAGATGGCCGGTACCCAGCCGACCGTGAGGAAGGAGGGCGATGGACATCAGCACCACCAAAAGAGGAGGCCACGGCCCGTCGGCCACGACAGAAAAAGGTGGCAACCACATCTGGTCAGCCGCATGGTGATGTGGTGGCATGTGTTCATGCCGCCAGATATGTAGACCGCGATGGCTTGGATGCGGTGGAGGTCGGAGGGTGGCCGACATCCGGCCAGCCACGATGGAGCATCGGCACACGTCTACATCACTGGAAAGAGGGATGAAAATTTTGGCCGGCTGCGTTGGGCTGATTGGGACCGCTCTGGCGGGTACTGCATGCCAACCCAGCACCCCACCCAGTAGAACAGTTTATTGGATCATACGAGTGACCTGGGCGGTGCCTCCCCTCCCATGTAGAGGCTTGGGTGGACCCCAGCCGCGGGCTGCACCGTAGGCTTCCCCTTCACGGGCCGGGCCAGACTCGGGCCTAGCTGGACCCATATAAGCCTTTTTAGTCTTATCTTGAGAACCGAGCGTCTGTTGGACAAACCTTCTCTGGTGCCAGAATCCTTGGATCGAGATGGTAATTTTGGTATACTCCACTTGAGTTTTGGATAAATTTGGAGTACGACCAGGTTGGATCAAACCTAAATCCAACCGGTCCCTCTGAATGAAAACAATAATACCTTACAGACCAGGCATTCGATTGACGTGCCATTAGTCGCGTTAGGTCCCTTATGATGTGGAGACCTTTAGGATACTTTATCATGGGACTTTGTGGCTACTGAAGTATCAACTTATGGCCTGAGGAGAGGAACCTCCCGGAATTAAGCATGCCTAGTGTGGGAAACCCTATGGATGGCTGTATGTGAAGAATTTTCAATTCCTGTATGGTTTATCTTTCGGATCCTATGTGGGGCAGTGCTAAACGATCCTGTGTGGGTCGGAGCATACTGATCCTATGTGGGTCATCTCTAGAACCTATGCAGGTTATCTTCAGATCCGGTGTGGTTCATCTTTGATCCTATGCGGGTCAACAATAGATATTATCTTTGAATTAAGATGATCTTGAAATACAAATAATCATATATACTTCCATACTTAAGTTATACCTGGTGTGAGTTAAGTCTTTACCTTTGTGGTACACTTTTGTGTGGTTTAGTATTTTTGGTATTATTCTGTGTGGAGTTACCTTTTTGGTACTTACCTTTGTAGTGATACTTGTGTGGTATTCTTCTGTGTGGCATTAACTTTTTGGTACTTACCTTTGTGGTGTTACCTTCGTAGTATTCTTTCATTCATGGAATAATTGAGCTTTTGGATAAAGTTTTGTGCATTGTGTTTCCTCATGAATGAGATGGGTATACTTGATAACTTAGGTATATGTATGGGCATATACCTAAGTAGTATTGACAGTTGTTTCCATGTTTAGTGGTTTATCTTTTGGGGATTTTGAGAGACCTTTGAGGGTCTCGGGGTCCATACTAAGTACTGTTATACTCTCCCCTACATGGGATATGCGCATACCTTGTTGTTTCTTGTGTAGACGATGGACAATGTTGACTGAGGAAGAGGATACCGAGATAGGAGGCTGCCCGGAGGTGGACCTTAGATGAGGCATACCGCAGAGACAACCGTTCGAGAGTTGTACCTACCCTTCAGGTAGGATCCTTGGTGGGTTTTCATAAGAGTTGTCTTCAATTTTTCTTGTGATTTATAGTTTTAATTGTACTTTCTAGTTGGGCTTGTATTATGACCCCCTTAACTTAATATACACACTCTTTTTACTATATAGTTTACATTGTGCTTGTATCTTGATGTGTGATTGGTTGGGTGTGTTTACAGGTTATAAAGGAAATGCCTTCCCAATTTTAGGGATATGTCTTTCTAGTGCTAGTCTCTAACCCTTGGACTATGGAAGTCAGGGTTTGGCTAGTCAGAGCATGGCCCCCGGGGGGATGGGTCGTGACATAATTTGTCTCAATTTACATTCCATTGAGACTTATTTGTTGTTATACACTAATTCACTTTTATATAGTGTATATACTGCCCTTTGACAAATTATACCATGAATCTCTGTATTCAAATGATATTATAATCTTTGATTAATTTTATTCCTCAATTATTTGCATTCAAGCGTCTCTCATTTGGTTATGACTCTTTAACTAAATATCATTTTAAACGTTTTAAATATTAATTCTTCTAAATAATTCCTATTAAATTCCATGTTTTAAAAATAGTTTTAATGAATTATTTATATGGATATGAATGTTTGAAATTAAAATCCCATTTAAAATATTCAAAGTGGTTTGAGACACTTTGATTCAAAAATATCTTTATTAAATGTTTTAAATGGTTTTCAAAATGGTTTGATAAAGCATTTATTATGTCAATATCTTGAAATGATATATTGTGATTGCAATGTGGAAATGTTATCTTTCCTTTATGTTTGTTTTATGTGTTCTAAATATGTTATGGTTATTGGGAATTGTTTACGTATATGGCTGGTTCCATGATAAACCTAGGGTGGGTGAGCCCGATATAGATCTCCAATGCATTGGGTAATGTGACAGAGGTAAACATTAATGTTTCTCCTAAGAGATTTACTGAATATACTGTGATGGGTATTCAAAGTGTAACTCCCTATGTATCTATGAAAGCCACAATGTAAGTATGATATGGATTTTATAAGTTACCTTTACGATTTATGATATCTATGTGTTATTCATAAATCATATGATTTCACGAGGAATGTTATTGAGCTTATGTTTTGTATGTATTGATGAACTAATTTTTTCTTTCTTTATTTTATAACCCTTACTGAGCTTTTTATGCTCATCCAATGTTTTTGAAATGTTTTTTCATAGGTTATAAGGAAGCGTAAGATAATGGAAGAACTAAAGATATTTTATATCAAGAAAGGAATTATTGTTTTATATTAAGAATTTTTATTTTATAAAAAAATTGATACTGAGTAGAAGTGTCTACTTTGTAATTTTTGAGATGTAATGTAATATTTATGGACTAATTATCTAAAAATCTAAACATAAAAAGATCCTCAATGTTATTTATTAACTTAATTCAATATTATATAATGTTTAAGGTTGGGGCCTTATACCATGTTAGTGTTTTTACTCCTAGGTACATCTGTACTGGAACAATGTATAATTGTACTATCCAGACAGGGATATATTTCTATGAATACTCACATAACCTCTATGTCACAAAAATTCTTGGATGTTATTCTATACATATAATCAAATTTAATTATAGGGTTATGTTCCTTAATTTATGTTTTTAAATATAATTTCCAAGGATGTTGTTAAACTTCCTTTAATACCAATTGTAATGCCCCAAACCCAAAAGCATGGTGTCAGGGCATTATTTTATTACATTTCCATGATTATAAGGAATAAAATCCCCAAGGAATGATCAGTTTATCCATATTTTAAATACAGATTACATACATGATACCCATAATACATTGGGAAATACAAAATACAAACATGATACATATTAAATTGAAAAAAACTTCCTCCTTAAACGCTTATTCAAAGACCTATTATTCATAACATGGGGAAAGGAAACACAATAAGGGTGAGCTCAAATTCTCAGTAAAGGCAACTAATGTGGACCCCTTAATGATCAATAGGAATAAATTAACATTATAAGGTAAATAACTGATAACACATGCCATTCAAATAACTATATAAGGCATAATCAATATTGAATGTTACGAAACAAAAACATATGCCACTAAATCAATAAACTAAGAATAGAATACATCCATAGTTATATCAACAAAAAATATGATAGATAAATAATAACTAAAGTATATATGATGGAAATGCTTAATTTTTTGATATCAAGTATAAGGCACATGAAAACCTATACCATTAATACCTTTCACAATACAGTGAAAACTATGGAAAGAAACCCATTTAATTTGGACAACTAATTTGTCTCATGAGAACCGATCAACACATCGAGGGGATATATAAAATTTAGACCCGACCTATAATTACTATTCCTAATCATTATTTATATCAATTAACAAAAATAAATAATATTCCTTATCAAATACTTGTATTTAATAAATAATACAGATTTATCAATAATTCTCAATAAAATTAAATAATAGTTAAAGTGAACACTCTATGTAAAAATGAAATATGGATTATAAAATATTAATATCCATTGTAAGAGAATATGGATATTCATGTTAATTTATAATGAAAATTATTAAAATAATGTGACTATTTCAAGATAAATTTAACACTCACAAAAGTGAGATTGCAAAGATAATCATTAAGAGCATTCTTTAAGAGAATACTATTTCAACATTATAAAGTGTCTCATACCACTTTGAAACATTTAATTCATAATCCATGTGAAAGAATACTATTAAGTGAGTCTTATAATATGACGAGAGTAATAATATTAATTATATAACATGTCAAAAGTAAGTATATACACCAAATAAAAGTCAATTGGTTCCTAATAACAAATAAGTCTCAATGGAATATAAATTGGGATAAAATTACATTACCTTAAACTTAATTTTTTTATGTGTTCATTATCCCCTAGTATAGTGGTTTAAAATATGTTAATAACTTATTCTAGAACCACACTAATTTTTATAATATCAAATATTTAATTCTTATAATATTTTATTATCTTTTTGTTAACACTCTTTCATTGTTTTAACTATTTCGGGTGTTGATTGTTGAGTTTTCTTAGTTATGTTTTGAATTTTAATTTGTAATTAATATTAATTATATAATGATTTCATAATATCTATAATTTAAAGAATAACTCAATTATCATGTATATTCTATACATATTTATTTATAAAAATCTATAATATTTGGAAATAATAAATGAAAGCCACCATTCCTATAGATGATATGTCGTACATACGCATGAATGCTACTTTAATTTCCATTTCATATTTAAATAATGAAAAGTAAATAATAAAAATTTATATTATAAATCTAGTACCATGTATATGTTACATAGGTTTATTAAAATAATCCATAATATGTTCCATGTATAGTGTTAACGAATCACATTACTTTAAGGCGGTGGTAGTCCACACTTCCACAAACGATGTTATTGTATTTACAAAAAATTGAATGTATAGAGGTGTATGTTATAAAATAATTGTAGAAGAATAAAGAAATTATAAATATAATATATATCATATTTAAATAAAATTTCCATCATATTTTCCTCCATGAGAGGTGGTAAAATAAAAATGAAAAATCATCATTTCATGAGGCGGTAGTTCGTTGTACATGTAAATAGTATATCTGTTATCCATTAGATGGAAGTGTGTGTGAGCTATGGTCTAACCAATAATAAAAAACATTCATAGTATATTTATTATAATGGGTTTTTATATAATAATTAAATAATAATATTTTATGCAGTGGATAATGGAAATAATAATAAAGATCTTGAGGAAAGATGTTATATTTTAATTTGGTAACTTCTATAGGTTTGTGCCAAAAGGATTCGATGGATGGATTTATGAACCATGTGGGGATTCTAGGTTGTGGGGAGGAATTTTGAGGAGATATTTATTTAGATAATGATCAATCCAAAGTGTCTTGAGATGTATGAATAAGTGGGAGGGGAAGATTCTTTTTTATAGTGAAGGAGGAGTGGCACTTTTGTAAATTTTGGGAAAGAGAATTCCACCCACATTTTTCCTATTTAAATTGGATCCAATAATAGAAAAATTTTAGATAATAGATTCTAGGGTCAAAATATGACCATCCATTTAATCTTGTATAAGTTTATAGGTTATTTGGGCCCTTAATATTAAGGTTTTGTTCCTCATTAAGCTTAATTTAACTTTAATTGTTGTAATTAATTTTAATTACTTTCACAAATATTTTTTTGCCAAAAACTATTTTGAAATTATTAAAAATTGTAAATTATTCTGATTCCAAATGTTTAAAACATTTTACAAATTCCAATAACATAAGTGTCATTAATTAATCTAAATTTACTCTCATAGATGAGATGACAATGAAGGTTTTTAAAGTAAAAATATCTAATAGTTTGCTATGTTTTTTATAGTTAATTCCAAAGTGAAATTGATTCCAATGATATAAATTGAATTAATTGATAAAATTTTGATCTAATTAATATTTAAAAATAAATTTAAATTACAATTTAACTTTATAAATAAATTAGATGAAAAAGTATTTTTGGATTAATTATCAATATTTTTCACTATTCATTAGAAAATAAAACATAACAGAAAAATACCAAAAAATCACCCTAACCTAATTTTTATGTTTCTAATTAAGTTTTTAATTTTATTTTTACATATTAAATTTATAAAATGTTCAAAAATTTGATTTAAAATTTCTTCTCCATTAAAAGGCGACAAAATACCTTTATAAAAATGTAGTATTTTATATATAATATTGGATTTGTTCTTATATTGGGCCTATAAAATATATTGGATGAATATAAAAAATATTTAATTGAATTATATATATATATATATTAAATTAATATTACGCATAAATTTTAATTAATTTAATTTATTAGTTTAAAACAACTTTTTGAGCATAAAAATAGATTTCTATAAAAATATTCCCTTTATATTAAATTGGTTTTTATATTCATTTACAATTAATTTTTAACCAATTAATTAATTTTCTTATTCTATTAAATAATTACCTTATAATAATATATTTTTTCTTGTTAAAACTTGGTCTTGTGTGTAACACATGCCATTGAAAAAACTCATTGTTTCATGAAATGTATGAAAACTCAGTGTTATGTGAATTTTAATATATAATATATATTGAATTTATTTAAAACATTAAATATATTTTATATTACCAGGGTAATGTATTAACTTACGAGCATGGTGTTGCATGTCATGCACACTATAATATATAAGGTTCTTCATTTATAATTTCGACATGTTACTTAAAAATTTAATTATAATATATCCTTGAAATAAAATGTAGATAGAAATATTCCTTGATAGTGATGAGGTGTTCTAACATTATAAGGTGACTGAATACAACCCATATAGCATTAATTCCCTTACATGTTTAGGGGAGTTCAATGAAAAAAAATTTAGTGATGTTTGTCCATTTCAATTCTAGTATAGGTAATGGTTATAATATTACCTTTGAATATTTTATCTCATAAGTAACTTTCAACCATAAAAAGTACCAAGATACAACCTCTAAAATATCCCCCTTATTTCCTTCCCAGCTTTAATACTCATTTAAATATCTATACATATTTTTACATCTAATAATAATGGACAATAATGAACTATGATAATTCACTAATAGTGTGGAGGAATGGTTCTCCATTTTCCTGGCCATTGCTCCCGTCCTTCATTCCAAGATTCTTCCTCTACTCAGTTTTGAGGGACACCCCTATAGCTTTGGATCTCCTCTAGCTTCTTCGAAATAATTCTCCAAGTTATCTTTTTTCCCTTCTTCTCCACTCAGGTCCCTCTCTACTTAGCTCTGGATTGATCATTATTCCTTTTTTAGAATGGTATCATCTACCTTCTTCCTCTTCCTCTATACTAGCCTGTTCTGACACACACAAACCCATACTGGTCGAGTGTGTTGGTTTTTCAGGTGGTTTTGGCATCGTGGTGGGAGTAAAGGCAACACAATCCTTTCCATTTGATGGCTTCTTCCTCTGGTTTCTCTTCATATACCATTTTGTTTATTCCAGTTTGGTAGTCTTATTAGGGTTTCAACCCTGAGTTCCTATCTGTCGGTTCTTGTTGTTATCTCATTGGATTTTTCTATTTCACTTTGCATTTGTTTTTTAGGGTTTTATCCCCAGTTCTCCATTATCAGGATCTTTTTGGTGTACCCTATTTTTTTGGTTTCTTCTTTAGATTATATGTCCTATGTTCCCACTTGAATGGTTTATGTTACGGTTTTTATTTTTATTTTTGTGCTACTTGTCCCATTCTTGGTGAATATTATGAGCCTGTAGATGGTTTTGTACTGAATTTAGGAAGGATTACTGGGATCGATTATGGTTATGTGCTGAAGATATTCTTAACCGCTCAACCTACTCTGAACCCATGTCCTTAAACGCCTCACCTAGTTGGATCTGGAACAATGGTAACTACGTGGTTTTGGTATTGTGGTTCAAGTTTCAAAGGGATTCAATGTGCTACCAGATTTGGAGTGATTTTTATTTGTGGCTTCTTTTTTCCTTTGCTGTTTCTTTGGTGTTCTGTGTTGGTTTCTCTTGGTGGTTATTATGGTTTCTGGAATTCATTTGTCTATGATTTGGTGGTGTTGATGCAACTTGTAGTGGTGAATGCTAGTGTCAATACGATGGCGAGGTGATGTGTATGATGGTGATGATGTGTACAGGATGTGATTTCCTCACTAAAACTGATGATCCTCAGTCGAATCATGGTATTTTCAATATTTTCAATGATGTCAATATTTTTTGAACATTAAAATAGGTTTCATGATTTAGTCTTAGTGCGATGTCTCATTATTTTGAAATTTGAATATTGTAATGTGTATTTTTTTAAGGATTTACTTGATATTGATGGATGTTTCTGTTGGTTCCCACTTACCCTCAATGTATCTTATCAATAAAATAAAAAAAATGGATTGTGGATGGAATCATTCTCTAATAGATATTTCTTTGAATCAGATATGGACAGAACATATGCATTGTTCCTAAAACATATCATTCCATAAAAATCATGGTTAAAATCAAGAACTCTTCACACCTTTTTCTATAGATATTTATCTTCCCCATGTACCACTTAAATCATCAATGGATATATTTTCGATCACTCATTTGAGGAAGACATGATTTTTTTCCTTTATTATTGATTTGAACACCCATCTTTTGTAAATCTATAAATATTGGAACATTTTTTATCATCGTCATATTTATGCTATCATGATATTTTGACTCAAAGATTTAGACCTTTTTTACTTTCCTATGGTGGTAATTTATTGAGGAGTCATAATTTTTAAAATCTCCAACCATCTTCTTTGTAAAAAATTTAACACTTTTTGTGAGAAAATATTGATAATTTTTTTGATCATTATATATGTCAAACAATTTTTTTTATAAAGATAAATCCTCCATGTCTTTATTGAAAAATTTTCTTATCTAAATCCATATCATGATTTGGGTAATTTTTCTTATGAAATATCAACTTTAATGAGAAATAATAAATAATGATATCATTTTGAATGAGAAAACATCCTGATCTATTCTTCAATTCATCACTATTGATTACAGACCTTTCTTTTCTATAGATTAATGTATGAATTGGTAAAGTAAATAACATTATATTCAGTTCTGTAAAGTTATATTCCCATTCGTTAGACTAATGGTGCATGAAACCTTTCTATGCTAACTTTTCATTGGATTATGAAGTCTTGAGAAATTCCCTCCAAACCATCAATAATATCCTTCCAAACCAATAAATATTAAAATATTAGTCACTATGTTTGGTATTGGAAAACATTAAATAACTTCCATATTTTATGTATCCATAAATATAACTTATATTAATATTATATAACCAAACAATGAAACCTTTTATAGTTAAAATTTAAAATTTATAATTTTTTCTTATAGTTAATCCTTCCTTAATATCTTGAGTAAAATTCTCAAGTGATCATCATGCACTTTAATTCACTATGAATATATAAGAATATTTTCTAAAAACACTACCACAAAAAGATCATGGTGTTATATAAATTATTTATTAATTAAATACATGAAAATAATGAGGGAATTAGTGAGATCAAAATGGAATAATTATATTTTCATAGTGTCCATACCTTTTTTGTAACAATGTCTTGGGAATATCCCCTTTACTAACTCCCACCTGAGGATATCTATAATTAAATTCAATATTTAAATGTATTGAGATTCATGTATTTCAGGAAATAAGTAATAAATACAAGGTAGGGTATAATTGTTCTTTATTTTGAGCTTCTTCATCACCTAATAATGAACATAGAGTCATATAGATACATCATTCTTCTTAAAAAGATGGATATGTGCACAAAAAGTTGACCCATTTGGTCGAATTAATCTATTTTCAATATTTCACTTGAGTTTCTTCATCAAATATAATTACTAAATTATGTCCGTTCATTAGGGAGTCATTAAAATATGTTTTCCAAAATTTATGGGTTATATTGAAAACTCAACATCATAATTTAGTCGAAGATTAAGTAACTCTTCTGAAAATCCATCAAAAAAATCCAACACAATAGTCAAATAATTTATTACGATTTTCACCAAAAAAATCTCAGATAAACACCAATTTTAACTCCGAATCAGGACCCATACAATGAATTTAATATCCATTAGTATTGTATACCAATCATTTCACTGATTTAAGATTATATGATGGTTTGGAATATAAAACATGCATTCTCTCGCTCAAAAATTAATGTGGAATTTAGGTAGTGAAAACCAATCCATGAAATTGATGGTAATAAATTCAATGAGATGGAGAATAATTTTTTTTCGGGAAGCACATTTCCACAAACATCAACCAGAGAGGAATCATAAACTTGATATGAAATAATCATTCCATCAGTGGTTTCTAATTTTAATTCAATATTGAATCATTAGAGATTTTAGTTAGTGTTAGTTTATTATTTCCATGATATATAGTTATTCATATAAATGAGTAAAAATTGTGTAATTTAATATGTAACCATACCTACAATAATTTAAACTTCATCATTCTACCTTCAATTCCATATTAAAGCTAAAATAGTTTGTGTGACCATTAATAATCATTTATCAAAGTGATAAATGATTAAAAATAATTCATAGGATATCTATATCATGAAAAAATATTTTTATATAATGACACTATAGGTATAACATTTATCATTAATGTTTATCATACATTCCAATACATTATGATGTTTCATAAATTTGTTTTTGAATTTTCAAAACATATCCACCAAAAGTGTCATACTAGGTGTTTGGTAAGGACCACTACCAAGAACTATGTGAATATTGCATCAAATACCATTAAATGATATTTTGAGTTATTACCCATAGGTAAAACTTCTCCATTCCCACATCCACTTATAGAATATATATTGTTAATTGATTTCATGGGAACTACTTTCTCTATAGTTGTCCAATATTTTTGGACATTTTCATAAACTCTGACTTATCCTTAAAATTATCCCTTGGTTTCTGACTAAAGTTTTTCAATACTATTTTCCAAATTTTATATAATAATTAATTTTATTACAATAATAATGAAACTTATATTTCATACATGGAAATAACATCATTGTACTCAAACATGGAAATCAAACCATTGTACTCAAACATGGAAATCACATCATTGAAGGTAGATCTCTAAGAATTGGGGGAATAAAAGAATACATGTGAAGAGATCTAGTTTTTTTTGTTAAAATTAGATATACACAATGTGTACTTAAATGTCATGTTTTTACATCAGAGTAGAAGCTAGAGACTCTACACAGAGTTAAGGATCACATGCCACATGGTCCCTACCACATACCATGTGACCCCTTGTTGGGAAGCTCTACATGAATAGGAGTTACACACCAAATAATTTTGGTCTCCTTACAATATGTCAAATCCATTCCACATGTTGTGTACACCTTGGTAGGTTACACGACATGTACAGGGGGTACATGACTTGGTGATTGAGTGACCCCACATGCCATGCGTAGTAGGTTAGATGTCGTGTACTAAAAAATGTATATAGGATCATGCCATGATACACGGTTAGAACTCAGTGCTGAAGGGACAAACTAGGTAATTATATTACATTCTATGTGATTATTCAAAGATTTCATAGATCCCTTGTCCACTTAATATTGGACATGTTTTTTTAGGGTAAATTCCCTTGATCATTTACTTGATGGTTTATTATATAATAAACTCTGTGGCATAAGATTCAGATCCCTATTGATGAACTCCATTATAAAATTGAATTTATGGAATCTCTTAATGAGGCCTGAAGTGATATCCCATGTAATCATTTTTCCCCAGGTTGGGTTCATGGTATAATCATGACCAGCACTACATGGTTGTCGATGCCTAACATATAAATTTAGTACACATTGAGTTGTTATACCCCACAGACATGGGTGTGATCCACAAATGTGTATTATTCAATTCATACTTTCATTATCTTCTTATTATATAAATAAAAGAAAATAACAACATCTCAGATAGACACCATTAGTGCTATTGGATTCATGGACTGTGTTCTCCCAGACGAGTGTTATATGGTACCTTCAGATATGAATCCTAGTATAGAAAGACGACTTTAAATTTACCTTGATATTGTGTGACTAATATATGTATATGTTTATATTCTTGTTATGTATGATGTTTACATATCCCTATTATGAGATGAGATTCACACATGATTCAAAATGCTTCATGATTTTGGGGGGTTCTACTGGGTATTCTTATATTCACCTCTTCATGGTAATTTACCACACATATCATGGATTATGTAGAAATTACACCTTTTAATGGAGTCTAGAGGGACCAATACTAGTAAAATATTACTAATATAGACACCATGAGGTGTGTTTTAGTGGTTTCATTGATAATAGACCTCTCTTACTTCCTAGGTTAGACTTGTTTTTAGTTTCATTTGGTGTGATTTTATTTTTATATTTCATTCCAGTACTATGTTTTTTATACTATAATAGTAGAATTTTAGATGTGTCCATGCATGGTTATCATTTTTTTAACATTTCAACATTGTATGAACTTGGAGATGTGTGCATGTGTCTAGGTACATTAGAAACATTCCTCCCAAGTGTGTGATTTACCTATTATGTGATAGTCATAAGCCCCTTCTTTATTGGAGGTGGACATGGGGTTCTCATGGAATGAGACTCATTAGGATGGGTAATTATATATTGTATCAAATGACTCTGTTCAACCATAAGAACATAGTTTTTGAATGGGTTTGGGATTTATGGAAATAACGTCAATTGTTTACAGTTTATAATTCAGGCTAGGGACGCCATTTTTAGTGTGGCTGCTGAGATATCTATACATTAGGACTCTAATAACATTTATTTCAACATGAAGTATGTAGAAATTGGTCTCAGGGAAATCATTAGTACATGCATCATATAGGAACGAGATGTCGTTTTCATGTCCTTATTGAGTTAGTTCTCCATATATACTCATTGATCATGCAAAATATTTTTTATTTAGGGATGCTTTTATGACATTTTCTAGATATGATTCAGTAGAAGGATCATGATAATGATCCCATTAGCGATGATGCTTTGATATAAGGACATTTGCAAGAGGTTCTTCTTTCAGGTTGTGCACCAATCTTACCACCAAACATTATGTAGCAGATTATGCTAGTAGTACCATTAGATGATATGTACATGATGAGAGTGCATCATGAGTATCATCTTTAGAGACTCCTAAGGTTCATTGGTGAGATGGATCCACAATAGAATATCGATTAGATTGAGGCAATGATGTGAGTATTTCATCTCTTCAGGACACCTATAGACTACATGGTGGTATTGGAAATGGGCCTTCTCCGTAGATCGGCTAGATGATTGAGGGCATAGTGACCTAGTCTTACGATGATGTAAAACTAGTATGTTATGGTTTTGAACTCATTTTTAGAGAGGGATTTTGTACAACAACATTGAGGTCTATGCATATCATGGAGCTTCTACAACTCCAACAAGGCAACACGACTATGGATGAGTATTAATCGATGTTCAAAAACCTCTCTCGATAATATATGTATATGGTAATTGATCAGTTATTCTTTTCATGGAAATTAAAGAGAGTACCACATAGAGAAATCCATCCCAGTGTGATACCTTTATTAATTTTTACCTATGATGGTGTGTTGAAGCATGCTTCGGTGGTTGATAATTTCTTAGAAAGGGAGACACATATAGTTGGTGTTAGATATTGGAACACATGAGTTTATACTTTAGGGATAGGAAACTGATGATAGTCATAGGAACCTAGATGTGTGAGTTGCTTCAACATTCAATCCTAGAATAGAGGGTATGTGTTTCTAGAATCACATGATGGATCTATTTGTCTATAGTGTGTATGTGTTACTCCTTATAAGGTGTGGAAAGTCTCACATGGGAATTTATGACCCACCATATAACTGATAGAGAGACATTTTATGGGCCTTCTAGTAAGAGTTAGTGGTAGGAGAAGGCATGTCCATAGGGTGGAATACAAGTAAGATGAGATAAGCGAGTTCCTGGAGGGGGTAGTCATTTTTAAATGTTAACACCACCACCCCCATGTGGTCCATACAATGCTCAGGGAGACGGGGGAAGGAGGGATAGATAGTTTCATATAGTATATTCTTATGAGATAGGGCTATATATATGATATATGGTATGATCAGTGTCTTATCTACTTTTTTGTAGTATTGATATAAATGGGTATGAGCCACTCCATTATTTACACAACCCCAGTTAGAGACTAATATATCCCTTTTGAGACCTTGGTTTGACCCTTATGCTTGGAAACTTCTACTAGAGGTGACTCAGTAATCACACACTTTAGCCAGTGGTGTAACATGACACTTAGTGGTAATAATTTCTTTTGTGAAGTATTTTTAGTGATGATGAGGCCTTACAATGTCATATTAGGTATATACTATTTATCTATTCTTCATGACAAGATATAATGTTTTAGTAAGAGGATGTGGTGTGTCTGTACTGATGGGATGAGGTTTTCCTTTGTGGATGAAATAGAAACACCGAAAGAGTGGAATGGACACTAGTATATATGGATGAAATAGAATACACACCGGTTGACTAGAATAAAACTTTTCATAGTTGATTCTATGTGTTTTCAGTTTCCAAAAGTGGTGGGGGAGTATGTCGACATCATTTTTATGGAATTCCCAGGAATACTATCTAATTAGATATTGAATTATTCATTGATATAATCCTTTGGATGGAATTGATATCTGAATTGGTATTTTTTATGGATCACATAGATCTTTGAGAGTCTAGGGTGCAGTTGGAGGACATTCAAAAGAAGGGCTTTGTCAAGCCTCATGTTTCACCCTGGGCAGCCCCAATTTTTTTGACCATGAAAGAATAAAAGATCTTGAGGGTGTGTATGTATCACTTTCTCTTACACCAAGTTACCGTGAATAACAATTATTCAGTACTAAATATCAATGAACTCTTTGATCAACTGATATAGGAACAATGGTTATTGATGACTAAGTTCTGATAATGCTATCACTCGTTATGTGTAAGAGATGAGGATATACCGATGAAGGTATTCAATGGTCTATATCTTTATAATGAGAATGTGGTGATTCCCTAAAGTGTGAATAATTCCCCTATAGTGCTAATGGTATTCCTGAACAATATTATTAAATATTTCTTACATGATCTTGTTGTCAGCTTTATCGATGATATCCTAGTGTACTCAGAGTCTAAGGAGTAGTACATGAGACACATATTGATGGTCTTAGATGTAATAGGATAGGACCATTTTTACAATAATCACTCAAATTTAATGTTATGGATTCTAAATCTCCACTTCCTGGTACATGTAATTGCAAAAGATTTTGTAATACTAGACCCGCTGATGGTTGAGGCAGTGTTAGCATGGGATATACCCAAGAGAATGATGGTGGTGCAGATATTACTTGTGTTGGTAGGCCACTATAAGATATTTTTATCTTATTTATCTAGGATGTTAAATCCCATGATGGATTTAACAAAAAAGGGGGAGACTTTCTCATGGAAAAATAGTTTCTAAAACTATTTTCATGAGTTAAGATAGTGATTGATGAGCACTCCCATTTTGATACTTCTAGAGGTGGGTGTCGAGTACATACTGTTCTTTATTGCATCAAGAACTAGGACTGGATTCATTATATTATAGGGGAAGGTGGTGATTTCATATGGTTAACTTCAGTTGAGACCAAATCAACAAAACAATATGACCCATGGTATTGAGCTAGAAGTGGTAGTTGTCACACAAATGGTGTTGTGACACTACCTTATAATTGAGAGATCTATAATATTTTCTTACAATAAGAGTATCAAGTATATAGTCTCCCAAAAGGATCTTAATTGGAGATAGAGGTGATGGATAGAGTTCCTTCAGTTTTATAACATTGAATTGTCTATAATCTTGGGAAGGGGAATGTGGTAGATTAATCTATCAATAAGAGATCTTTTTCATAGCTACCGAGAAATGAATCATATATGTTGGCCTCACTATAGTTATTCTTTATTTATGGGGATGGTGAATCATACCTCAAGTTGATGGTTGTTACCTCACTACTTCTACAATAATTTAGGGATGCTCAGCATGTAGATACTGACAATGAGACCCTATGTACTCAGATAACCACTAGATATGCTTCTAAAGTATTTTACGAAGGTGGGTATCATGTCATTATTTTTATAGGATTTACAATGGTGTTTGTGAAATTACATGAGTATATTATGAGAGATTTTCATATATCTCCCATAGAGGTACATCTGGGTGTGTTCAATATATACTAAGACCTCCAACATCAGTTTTCATGGCCATTAATGAATTATGGATTTTTAGAGATTGTCTTTTGATCTTTCACTTGGTAGTAAGTGAAGGATGGGCATAGGGTTCTAGTGTATTTTCTCATCCACTTGAGGTGAAATAATGGAAGTGGTATGGGATATCCATATAATTATTGATGAGGTTACCATGTACATCTTGGGGAAAAAATGATTTTAGGATGATCATATTCTAACTCACTAATTTGACCCACTTCCATGATAATTTATTATATAGTTCAATAGAGAATATGGGATTCATTTACATGTATGAGATAGTATAACTCCCTGGATTTATATCAGTGATCATTTCTTACTATGATATAAATTTCACATATCCATTTGTGAAGGTATTTGAGGAAGCCTTCAGGACTTAGTTGCTTTTGAGAATCAATATTTACCCCTATCCTGATGGCCAGACCAAGTGAATCATTTTGGTTGTAGAGGGCATGTTTTGAGCATGCATGATAGACTTTAATCGTAGATTGGAGGATCACCTACCCTTGGTGGAGTTTAAAAAGAACATTATCTACTATTCCACCATTTGTTTTCCACTATTTGAGGCCTTATTTGAGAGACCCCATAGGTACACACTAGTATGGAATGGAAATAAAGAGTAAGTACTTATACAGCCTAATTTGGTGTGATCCATGATGGAGTAGGTGTAGATCATCTAGGAGTAGATGATGATTTCATAGAGTTGTCAGTTTTCTTATGAGGACCAATGACAGATGCCATTGGATTTTGAGGAGGGAGTTCCCATGTTTCCGAGGGTCTCACCTTGATGTGAATTGAAAATATTTTATCAAGAAATAATTTTTTTATGTTTTTTGTACCTTTCTCGACATCGCATAGAGTTGACGTGGTGTAATACCTATTAGATCTATCACTATAAATACCAAGTATTGATTGAGGATTAGTATGAGAGGATATTCCATGGTATATTGAATCCTTTAGTTTGTGTATGGTGGAATCATGAGAATTATTTGGGAGAGTGCCTTGGAGCGTCAGAATCGATGCCTGCTCAATACTCACGTCTCTTTCTCTGTAATTTTATTTTTTGATTTTGAAGATGTAAATACCAAATGTGGGAAGAATGTAATGATATTAATTTCTTTTCCTTATATTATTTTATAATATCAAAATAATTTTTCTAGAGGTAGGCACAGAGACGACATTAGATTCCAAGGATCGGTGAGATCAGAATTAATATTTGAAATATATTAAATATATATATTTTTAAAATTAAAATGTTTCTTGAAAAGGTGAAATAACATTATAATGGGGAATTTGATAAAAACATAAAGTCCCAATTTGATTTCATAACATGTTTTTTACCATAGGTGTGACATAAACTTGGGGCACATCAAATGCTATGATTGGGTGCAATCATGGGTGAATGATTAAATAGATTATATAAATTAAAATAAATTTTTAATTAATTTGTTGTAAACTATTGCATTATATATATATATATATCCATTTTTATAGAAAATTACCAATGTTAACAATATAGCCTTTTAGATTTGATATAGATAATTGGAAGATCATTCTTAGTTGAATAACAGTCGAATCATGGATCATCAATTAGTATACAAAACATTATGACTATCTTACCAATGACTATGATTTGGATTCATTATTCCCCAGTGAATGATCTATCTAGATGTAAGATATTTTTATTATTTATATCTAACCTTATTTTAATTTTCATACGATGAACTCAAATCAATCATCTAGTGAATATATTAAAGTTTTATGCATTTTATAGATATGTGAAATATTTTTTTGGATTGTAGGATTTATGTTTTTGATTATATTATATATATTACTTTTTCATTCAAAATGTAATTAATCAAGGCCAAAATTAGAATTGAATGAGGTCCATTACCCATGTTTTCATTTTTTGAATTTCTTCCCCCATTATTTTCATGTTCATGTTAGTAAATTAATTTATCCGATGGTTTGAAGATTACCCAGAATTTGGAATTTTTAGAATCATTTTTCATCCCAATGAATAAATATTGTGGGTAAAAATGTGATCTAGGTTATGTATCCCGGCCATGACAATGGAAGATGATCGATAAGATATGTATTGGAGGTCCATGATTCTTTTGTGGAGTCTAGTGGTGATGAGATACAATGGTTCCCATTTCTTGAGTGGTGGGATTAGAAGGAATATGTCTGATGATGAATATGGACTCACATGGCTCAAAATCTGTAACGACCCATACTTTACATACATTGTTAATACTTCAAAATTGAAGCACACTTATTACAACATATGACAAAACCACAAAGGACCGTATAGGTATAGTGTCTTTAGAAACTGGGAAACATAAACAACTGGTTCATAAATCTTCTACAGTGTCTCCCATTTATTTCATCATATCTAGGGTCCCTTTTAGCATATTCTACTTAATATCCATCTTCTTGACCTGGGGAAAAGAAAACATAAAAGGGTGAGCTCAAATGCTCAGCAAGGGCAAATAAAGGAAATAAAAATCATATCATATCTTTTTGAAAATCAAAACCTGCAAAAGAGATCATAATATCTTATCATGGAATAAATCATAGAAGTGAAAATGAGATCCCCATAATCATAACATAAAACTTGAAACTTTGTGGCATGCACACATAATCATGGAAAATCAATTCTTGTTAGTCATGACTCATTGCCAAGACTATCTTAGTGGACAAAGTCCCTTTCTGAACCGAGTTCACTCCTCGTTTCAGTCCTGTATCACTGAACCGAAATAACCTTCCGTTCCAGCCATGTCTATCTCATGAGATATAAAATCTTTACCCAATGCATTGGAGGGAGATATAGTTCCCACCCATCTCATAATGAAACCATTCTTATGTGTGCCACAAAATCATAAACCATACATCATAGCATAACCCATGTAATAAAAATGGGAATCTTAAACATCAGGACATCATAAAACAATTCATATAAGATAAAGGAATTCATAAAAATAATTCCATCACAACATGATCAAATCAATTTAATAATAGGGATAAAAACAGAACCCTTTATTATCTTAGATGTAAAATAATTTGGATAAAACACTTGAATTGAATTCTTGAGGAAAATATCCTTTCTTCTTCAAAATCAATTTCTTTTCACAAAACATCATGCAATTTTAAAAGAAAGAGATTTTATTGAAAATAGTCATGAAATCTTTTAGAGGAAGCTTCATGAAAATAAGGCTTTATAAAACAGTAGAAATCCGTTCGTGCCGTATAAGTTAAAAAAACATTCTTCGTACTTTTGTCGGAAAAGTCAAAAAGTACCTCGTACGAAAAACGACAAAAGATTCCTTTCATACGTATTACTAAAAACTCACCGAAGGTTAAAAATGGATTTAAACAATTTTAGGTGGATGGAAATAATATTACATATTGATAAAACATGGATGTGGATGATAAAATACACCCCAGTAAATACTTACGAATAAACAATCTCGGATAAAAATGAGATTGTGATATTTCCCTTACCTTAGGTCCGATTTGCTTTGTTCGTGTCCGAAGATCCTGTATAATGGTTTAAATAATGTTATTGACTTATTCCAGAATCATACATATTGATATGAGATCATATATGGTCATATTATTAGCTTCTTGTTAGTAATATTTCATTGTTACTTGTTACTCGGGTCTTTATAAATTTTTGTTCTTATGCGTCTTTTGTCGAATAAATTCTTATTCTTATCTTTAGGTTATAGATAATTCATTTCCAGAATGTTATTAGTGTAGTATATACCATATTCATTCATTCAATTCATTTATATAATCATTATGAAATGAAGATCATGTAGAACGAGTCGCATCACATCGTGGAGACGGTATTCCGTACGTACGCACGAGTGATGATATCGTTCCTATGATCGTGGAATTGTATTGGAGTATACATATATATTATTTCAGTATCAATATTACTTAATAATAATCATATATAGTTACTGATTACACCATTATACCCATCCTTGTAAGGTGATGGTGGAAAATAGATTACACCACGGCGTGGAGACGGTATTCCGTACGTACGCACGCGCGGTGATTTCATTTTTCCGTAGGATGGATAGAAGGTGAATTAGGGTTGTTTCATATTTATAATAACATATCAGTATGTAAGTAATACTGATGTTATTACTTTATCATGAAACAACTAAAGAAGAAGAAGTTGAAGAAGAAAGAAATTGAAAAGATCGGTAATGGATATTACCTCTTCTTTGGAACGCCTTTTTGAATCCTCCACTTAAGGAACTAAGATTGGTCTTTGGAGAAGACCAGGACCTCTAGGATTATTCTAGGGAAGTGGAGAAGGGAAAATGGCAGGGGTTGGCCGATCTTGAGTGCTCAAATTGGTGTGAGGAGGAGGGGGAGGAGGTGCCCTTTTATAAGGGTGGAGAGGGGCACCTTAGGAATATCTCAAAATATTATTTTATATTAAAGTCAAAATCGGTTTATAATGGTTCCAAAGGGTCTTATTTCGAAGCTAAAGTGGGGATGGGTCGAAATCCTATCAACCAATAGGATTTAGACAAGTTTAGGGTATTATTTTAACCTTATCAATTAGATTTAACTCTAAGTTAATTAATTTAACTTTTACCGTGTCTTTTTGTTTTCTTTCACTATATGGTTAATACACTTACTATAACATGCCAAACGAACCCCAAATTGTTTATTATTAATATATATATCCTTATCTAAGTCATTTGGCCGAACCTTAGATTTTTAGGAATAAAATAACAATTAATAATATAATATTTGATTTAAAAACTATTTTGTGTCAATTTTGACACTATTTGATATATGATTTTTGTGAAAGTCATAAAAGAATTATATGTTCGAACCAAGTTGATTAAATAAATACTAATATATCATAGTAACCTATAAAATTAGTGGAATTCATAAAAAGTCTCAAATTACATTTATTTTGGTATTTATATTATCAATGTTTTCAATATTTCATTAATAAGATAATTACTGCATCATCTTTGTGTCATAAATAAATTAAATTATTTGATGTCTAAAAATTACAAATAAAATACCATCATGTAGGAAATCTTTTTAGCTTTCTAATGAATATTTACAATCGAATTTATCTTATGTATAACCCTATATTAAAAATGATTTACTTATTAAACTTTGATTTTAACTATTTTAACCCTTCTTTAAATAAATTAATAATAAATGTCCTAATCTAATCCAAGTGGGCCTAAATGGTCATATTTTATTCCTAAGTTTGTTTTTGGTCGAATTACACTTGTCCAATAGAATTAGGACATGTGTTATGGTAATATTGATATCATATTTACCCATATTTACCCTATTTACTATTAACCGCGGTAAAAATAGTAAAAAGTTACTATTCACCAAAAAATTATTTTCATCTCATTGAACCACATTTTAGTCCTTGATATTAGCCGTGTCTCTCGGATTTTTGAAATTCCATTCACAGAAGCGGTAAAATTAAGTTTTATGCAAAATTCAGTTTTTAACCTACCACTTAGTGGTTTCACTATTCATCAAAAATTGAAAGTTTTCAGAGAAATACCAAAATTTCACCCTAGGCTAATTTCGATATTCTGAGTCCAAAAATGAAGTCCATTTTGAAAAATAAAATTTATAAAATTTCAAAAAGTGGTTATTACTATTCATAACGGCTAGTTTTAATAGCATATTTTTGTTTAGTAAAACTCGGTATTGCATACGACGCAAGCTATCGAGGAAGGTCGCGATTGCGTGTAAAGCAAGCCAAGCAAGTGTTGTGTAGAAAAAGATTCCTTTGATGATTTATATAACATAAAAGTCTCGGGTGTTACATTCTACCCCCCTTAAAAAGAATTTCGCCCTCAAAATTCGTCACTTTGCAACAAACAAATGAGGATACTTCTCCCTCATCATATCCTCAAGCTCCCATGTAGCTTCTTCAAGTTGGTGGTTTCTCCATAAAACTTTCACCAAGCGAGTGGTCTTGTTTCGTAGGACTTTTTCGCTACGATCCAGAATCTCTATCGGCTGTTCTTCATAAGAAAGATCTTGCTCCAGCGGTACAACTTCTGAGCTGAGTACATGTGAAGGATCTGGTATGTACTTTCTCAGGAGAGATACATGGAACACATCGTGAACTTGAGAGAGATTAGGTGGAAGCGCCAATCGGTAAGCTACCTTCCCAACACGATCCAGTATTTCAAATGGACCGATATATCTAGGGCTCAACTTCCCCTTCTTTCCAAATCTCATAACCCTCTTCCAGGGAGATATTCGTAAGAACACTTTATCACCCACTTCAAACTCTAGGTCTTTTCTTCGGTTGTCGGCATAACTTTTCTGTCGACTCTGAGCTTCTCTTATGTGTTGTTGAATAGATCTGACCTTTTCTGCCATTTCATCAACGAGATCAGGTCCTAATAGCTTTCTTTCCCCAACTTCATCCCAGCAAGTTGGAGTCCTGCATTTCTTTCCATAGAGATCTTCATAAGGAGCCATCTGAATACTGGAGTGAAAGCTATTATTATAAGAAAATTCCACCAAAGGTAGGTGTTGATCCCAACCTCCTTTGAAATCCATAGAGCAAGCTCTCAACATATCTTCTAGGGTTTGAATTGTTCTCTCAGACTGACCGTCTGTCTGGGGATGATAAGCAGTGCTGAAACTCAACTCTGTATCCAGAGTATGCTGAAGACTTCGCCAGAACTTCGAGGTAAATCTCGGATCCCGATCAGATATAATAGAAAGTGGTACTCCATGCAATCTTACCACTTCTTTTACATATATCCTGGCAAGCTGATCTAGAGAGAAATCCTCTCTAATAGCAATGAAGTGTGCAGACTTTGTAAGACGATCAACTATGACCCCGATAGCATTATTGCCTTTGGATGTTTTAGGAAGTCCTGTGACAAAGTCCATAGTGATGTTTTCCCATTTCCATTCGGGTATGGGTAATGGTTGTAACATCCCCTTAGACTTCTGTCTCTCAGCTTTAACTTGTTGACAAACCAAGCATCGAGAGACATATTCAGAAACATCTCTTTTCATGCCATCCCACCAGAAGTACTCTTTCAGGTCCCTATACATCTTCGTGCTTCCAGGATGAATAGAGAATGAAGAACTATGAGCCTCATCCAGCAGCTCTTTCTTTAATTCGGGGATGGGAGGAACACAAACCCGATTCCTGAACTTTATTATCCCATCACAATCAAGGTTGAATTCAGGAACATTTCTCACCTTCTTTTGTAACTCGACATCTTCTTTCTGTGCCTCTTTAATCTTCACATGTATAGATGGTTGAACATTCATTTGAGAAAGGTAAGATTTTTCCCCTTCCATTATAATTCCAAGATCCATCCTTTGTAAATCCATAAATATTGGATCTTTTGTGATCCTCATAATGGATAAACTAGCATGGTCTTGTCGACTTAATGCATCAGCCACCTTGTTTGCTTTCCCAGGGTGGTAATGGATTGAGCAGTCATAATCCTTAATCAGCTCCAACCATCTTCTTTGGCGCATATTCAGCTCCTTTTGTGTGAAAATATACTTTAAACTTTTATGATCAGTATAAATATCACACCTTTCACCATAAAGGTAATGCCTCCAAATCTTTAATGCAAAGATTACCGCAGCCAACTCCAAATTATGTGTTGGGTAATTTTGCTCATGGATTTTCAACTGTCGTGAGGCATAAGCTATCACCATATCATTTTTCATAAGAACACACCCCAATCCCTTCTTGGATGCATCACTATAGATCACAAACCTTTCTCCACTACAAGGTAGTGTGAGCACAGGTGCACTGGATAACCTTCTTTTCAACTCCTTGAAATTCTCTTCACATTCCTCTGTCCAGACAAACTTAACTCCTTTCCGAGTCAACTTGGTGAGTGGATTAGATAATCGTGAAAAATCTTTTACAAAACGTCGATAATATCCAGCCAAACCAAGAAAACTTCGGATCTCAGTTACTGTTGTTGGTCTTGACCATCTTTCGATAACCTCTGTTTTTGCTGGATCCACAGATATCCCCTCTTTTGAGATTATATGACCCAAAAATGCAACTTTTTGAAGCCAAAATTCACACTTGGTAAATTTGGCATAAAGCTTCTCTTTTCTCAGGGTCTTCAATATAATTCTCAAGTGATCTTCATGCTCTTCCTTGCTCTTTGAATAGACAAGAATATCGTCTATAAAGACTACCACAAATTGATCAAGATAGTCTCTAAAGACTCTATTCATTAGATCCATGAAGATAGCAGGGGCATTAGTAAGACCAAATGGCATCACTATAAATTCATAGTGTCCATACCTTGTACGGAAAGCCGTATTTGGTATATCCTCCCTTTTGACCCTTAATTGATGATACCCTGAACGAAGATCAATCTTGGAAAAGTATTGAGCTCCGCGTAGTTGGTCAAATAAGTCATCAATGCGTGGGAGAGGATATTTGTTCTTGATAGTGATCTTGTTAAGTTCTCGATAATCAATGCAGAGTCTCATTGATCCATCTTTCTTCTTAACAAATAGAACAGGTGCTCCCCAAGGTGACGCACTAGGGAGTATGAATCCCTTATCAAGATTCTCTTGGAGTTTCTTCTTCAATTCCTGCAACTCAATTGGGGCCATTCTATAAGGTGTCTTTGAAATAGGCAAAGCACCCGGTACGAGTTCTATTGAAAACTCAACTTCACGATTTGGTGGAAGACCCGGTAATTCCTCCGGAAAGACATCATCAAACTCCCGTACAATGGGCATATTCTTAATCGTGAGTTTCTCACCAACTATTTGAGATAAATAACCTTCATTTAGTGGAATCAATACCCATAAGATGGAAGAAATTTCCACTGGAAGGTTATGTTCATCCTTGCATTGATAGACGATCGTAGGTTGATATGGAATATGAAATGTGACTTCCCTTCTTTGGCAATTGATATGAGCTCCATGTAGAGAAATCCAATCCATGCCAAGAATCACATCAAATTCCACTAAAGGAAGGATCACAAGATTTGCAGGAAGCACTTTCCCACAAACTTCGATTGGAGAAGAATTATAAACTTCTGATGCGATTGATGTGCCATTAGGTGTTGTCACAGCTAACTCAACATCTAATTGTTGAGGTAATACAGTGATACCCTTAGAAAATTTTTCAGAAATAAAAGAGTGGGTGGATCCAGAATCAAATAAAACATTTTCTACTTTAGAGTGGATGGTAAGTGTACCTTTCACCACATCGTTATCGTACTCCACATCGCTGATAGAAATTGCATGTGACTTTCCTTTTTATTTAGCCTTAAGAGTTTGTTGACATCGACCATCATCATCAACCCTTGGATTTGGGCATTGATTGGCATAATGCCCCATCTCCTTGCACTTGAAACATTGAAGTGTAGCAGGTTCATTCTGTGTATCCCTTCCTTTGTTTGCATCATTAGACATCTTCTTCCCATTATCACGGCATTCAAATGCCCGATGACCTTCCTTTCCACATTTAAAACATTTACTTGTCCCTTTAAGACAACTCCCTCCATGTTTCTTTCCACACTTTGAGCATAAGGGAAAGTTCATCTTCTTTTCCGTGTGCTCTTTAGATTTTTCTTTGAATTCCATCTTCCTCTTCTTATCAAACCCATGTGACTGATGGGTTACTCCAATCTCCATCTCGACTTTGAGAGCACATCGAACGATTTCCTCGTAGCTATTGAAGTCCCTTATGGCTAACGCCCTTCGAAGACTTGGTTTTAAGCCACTAAAGAATCGATCGATCTTACTCTCAGGTTGGATAATAATACCAGAAGCGTACCTTGCAAGTCTTGTAAAATTTGCTTCATAGGTACCAACAGATTCATCATCCCTTTGCTTCAGTTCAAGAAACTCTTTCTCCATATTTGTTCGGAGAATACGAGGGAAGTACTTATTGAAAAATAAGTTCTTGAACTCGTCCCATTCCATAGACTCAATTTCATCCCTTTGCCTCGTATTCTTAACAAGATTCCACCATTGATCAGCATCTCCTTCCAAACGGTACACTGCTAGGATGACTTTATCATGTTCAGAACATTGAAGAACTGAAAATATCTTTTCGGTAGTACTAATCCATTGTTCAGAAACTAATGGATCAGTAGACCCGCTGAAAGAAGGTGGACGCTGCCTCATGAAGGATTCAACAGAATGTTGCTCCCTCCTTTGTTCGTTTGGAAATCCTGCATGATTCATAGCTTGAGAAAGTTGTGTGAGCATGGCTACAAGATTTTGCATTCCAGCTCCCATATCGTTTGGTTGCCCAGGGGGACAATCATTACATTGCCCATCGCATTCCGCATTAACACGGTTCCTTCGGGTTCCAGCCATTGACTAAAACCAAGAAGAATAGTGTGAGCAACACTAATTATAATAGGAAACCACATAATTCAAGAATAAAATTTTCATGCTTATGGTCTTATCCTAGGTTATTCAAGGCCATTTCTAAAACACTAAGATTGTGTTCTATGCTTAGACTTATCCTTAGGGTTCTTACTAAGGCTTTCACATCCTAGTTTCCAAAGGTTGACTATACCTTTCCTCTGATACCAACTGTAACGACCCATACTTTACATACATTGTTAATACTTCAAAATTGAAGCACACTTATTACAACATATGACAAAACCACAAAGGACCGTATAGGTATAGTGTCTTTAGAAACTGGGAAACATAAACAACTGCTTCATAAATCTTCTACAGTGTCTCCCATTTATTTCATCATATCTAGGGTCCCTTTTAGCATATTCTACTTAATATCCATCTTCTTGACCTGGGGAAAAGAAAACATAAAAGGGTGAGCTCAAATGCTCAGCAAGGGCAAATAAAGGAAATAAAAATCATATCATATCTTTTTGAAAATCAAAACCTGCAAAAGAGATCATAATATCTTATCATGGAATAAATCATAGAAGTGAAAATGAGATCCCCATAATCATAACATAAAACTTGAAACTTTGTAGCATGCACACATAATCATGGAAAATCATTTCTTGTTAGTCATGACTCATTGCCAAGACTATCTTAGTGGACAAAGTCCCTTTCTGAACCGAGTTCACTCCTCGTTTCAGTCCTGTATCACTGAACCGAAATAACCTTCCGTTCCAGCCATGTCTATCTCATGAGATATAAAATCTTTACCCAATGCATTGGAGGGAGATATAGTTCCCACCCATCTCATAATGAAACCATTCTTATGTGTGCCACAAAATCATAAACCATACATCATAGCATAACCCATGTAATAAAAATGGGAATCTTAAACATCAGGACATCATAAAACAATTCATATAAGATAAAGGAATTCATAAAAATAATTCCATCACAACATGATCAAATCAATTTAATAATAGGGATAAAAACAGAACACTTTATTATCTTAGATATAAAATAATTTGGATAAAACACTTGAATTGAATTCTTGAGGAAAATATCCTTTCTTCTTCAAAATCAATTTCTTTTCACAAAACATCATGCAATTTTAAAAGAAAGAGATTTTATTGAAAATAGTCATGAAATCTTTTAGAGGAAGCTTCATGAAAATAAGGCTTTATAAAACAGTAGAAATCCGTTCGTGCCGTATAAGTTAAAAAAAACATTCTTCGTACTTTTGTCGGAAAAGTCAAAAAGTACCTCGTATGAAAAACGACAAAAGATTCCTTTCATACGTATTACTAAAAACTCACCGAAGGTTAAAAATGGATTTAAACAATTTTAGGTGGATGGAAATAATATTACATATTGATAAAACATGGATGTGGATGATAAAATACACCCCAGTAAATACTTACGAATAAACAATCTCGGATAAAAATGAGATTGTGATATTTCCCTTACCTTAGGTTCGATTTGCTTTGTTCGTGTCCGAAGCTCCTGTATAATGGTTTAAATAATGTTATTGACTTATTCCAGAATCATACATATTGATATGAGATCATATATGGTCATATTATTAGCTTCTTGTTAGTAATATTTCATTGTTACTTGTTACTCGGGTCTTTATAACTTTTTGTTCTTATGCGTCTTTTGTCGAATAAATTCTTATTCTTATCTTTAGGTTATAGATAATTCATTTCCAGAATGGTATTAGTGTAGTATATACCATATTCATTCATTCAATTCATTTATATAATCATTATGAAATGAAGATCATGTAGAACGAGTCGCATCACATCGTGGAGACGGTATTCCGTACGTACGCACGAGTGATGATATCGTTCCTATGATCGTGGAATTGTATTGGAGTATATATATATATTATTTCAGTATCAATATTACTTAATAATAATCATATATAGTTACTTATTACACCATTATACCCATCCTTGTAAGGTGATGGTGGAAAATAGATTACACCACGGCGTGGAGACGGTATTCCGTACGTACGCACGCGCGGTGATTTCATTTTTCCGTAGGATGGATAGAAGGTGAATTAGGGTTGTTTCATATTTATAATAACATATCAGTATGTAAGTAATACTGATGTTATTACTTTATCATGAAACAACTAAAGAAGAAGAAGTTGAAGAAGAAAAAAATTGAAAAGATCGGTAATGGATATTACCTCTTCTTTGGAACGCCTTTTTGAATCCTCCACTTAAGGAACTAAGATTGGTCTTTGGAGAAGACCAGGACCTCTAGGATTATTCTAGGGAAGTTGAGAAGGGAAAATGGCAGGGGTTGGCCGAGCTTGAGTGCTCAAATTGGTGTGAGGAGGAGGGGGAGGAGGTGCCCTTTTATAAGGGAGGAGAGGGGCACCTTAGGAATATCTCAAAATATTATTTTATATTAAAGTCAAAATCGGTTTATAATGGTTCCAAAGGGTCTTATTTCGAAGCTAAAGTGGGGATGGGTCGAAATCCTATCAACCAATAGGATTTAGACAAGTTTAGGGTCTTATTTTAACCTTATAAATTAGATTTAACTCGAAGTTAATTAATTTAACTTTTACCGTGTCTTTTTGTTTTCTTTCACTATATGGTTAATACACTTACTATAACATGCCAAAAGAACCCCAAATTGTTTATTATTAATATATATATCCTTATCTAAGTCATTTTGCCGAACCTTAGATTTTTAGGAATAAAATAACAATTAATAATATAATATTTGATTTAAAAACTATTTTGTGTCAATTTTGACACTATTTGATATATGATTTTTGTGAAAGTCATAAAAGAATTATATGTTCGAACCAAGTTGATTAAATCAATACTAATATATCATAGTAACCTATAAAATTAGTGGAATTCATAAAAAGTCTCAAATTACATTTATTTTGGTATTTATATTATCAATTTTGTCAATATTTCATTAATAAGATAATTACTGCATCATCTTTGTGTCATAAATAAATTAAATTATTTGATGTCTAAAAATTACAAATAAAATACCATCATGTAGGAAATCTTTTTAGTTTTCTAATGAATATTTACAATCGAATTTATCTTATGTATAACCCTATATTAAAAATGATTTACTTATTAAACTTTGATTTTAACTATTTTAACCCTTCTTTAAATAAATTAATAATAAATGTCCTAATCTAATCCAAGTGGGCCTAAATGGTCATATTTTATTCCTAAGTTTGTTTTTGGTCGAATTACACTTGTCCAATAGAATTAGGACATGTGTTATGGTAATATTGATATCATATTTACCCTTAGTTACCCTATTTACTATTAACCGCGGTAAAAATAGTAAAAAGTTACTATTCACCAAAAAATTATTTTCATCTCATTGAACCACATTTTAGTCCTTGATATTAACCGTGTCTCTCGGATTTTTGAAATTCCATTCACAGAAGCGGTAAAATTAAGTTTTATGCAAAATTCAGTTTTTAACCTACCACTTAGTGGTTTCACTATTCATCAAAAATTGAAAGTTTTCAGAAAAATACCAAAATTTCACCCTAGGCTAATTTCGATATTCTGAGTCCAAAAATGAAGTCCATTTTGAAAAATAAAATTTATAAAATTTCAAAAAGTGGTTATTACTATTCATAACGGCTAGTTTTAATAGCATATTTTTGTTTAGTAAAACTCGGTATTGCATACGACGCAAGCTATCGAGGAAGGTCGCGATTGCGTGTAAAGCAAGCCAAGCAAGTGTTGTGTAGAAAAAGATTCCTTTGATGATTTATATAACATAAAAGTCTCGGGTGTTACAAAATCCATGTTATTTTGTGATATTGATGGTAAATCCATGATAATCAGTGGTTTTAGAGAAGTTGCAAGAGGAGATCAAGTTTTCTTGAAAAATATGATATTCAAAGGTTTTTAATTTGGATCACATGTCTTGTAATTTCATCAGAGTAGTGGCTAGGGTTTCATAAAAGAGATAAGGATCACATTCCATGTGGTTCCTACCACACATACTGAGACCCCTATCCAGCCAGATCATTGTGTAGGGGAGACACACATAATTTTTTGAGTGGAATTACACACTTTGTATTCCAGTCCACAGTTCATGTACCCCCAAATAAGAAGTTTTATGTGTATATGGGGTACATAACTAGGAGATCATGTCACCCCACATGCCCTGTGTAGTGGTCCACACACCATATACATGGAAAATAACATAAGAACATTCCATGCTACATGGGTAGAACCTGAACCCAAAGTGACACACAATGTACTTCCAGTACAAATCATGTAATTCTTTAAATATTTCATAGATCACTTTCCCTATTCAGATTTTACATTTTTTAAGTCTATATTCCATTGAACTATTATCTAAAGGTTTTTATGGAATAATATTCTATTCATAGGATGGTGATACCCTATAATAAATTTTAGTCTCAAATAATGTTTTTGGAATCCCCTTTGAGGCCTAGAGTAAGATAATTTATCATTATCTTTTCTTTAGGTGGGGTTATTGGTATCATTTTTAATGACACAACATGGGAATGAATCCCCTAATTAGTAGGTTAATCTATATTGGGTTATTTTTATACCTCATATTTTTTGGTGTGATCACTATCTATGTATCGTTCTATTCAAATATCCAGTAGGTACTTCTTATGGAGAGACTCAATGAGAACGACATCTTAGATAGATGCCATCAGTGCTATCTTACTCATATATTGTGTTCTCATATAAGAGTGTTACATAGACCCTTTAAACATGAATACTTAGATTGAAATAAATGATGTGACCTTACCTTGAGACTATGACTACTATGAGTATATCTAGATATTTTAATGTATTTGTTTCTATATATCTATGTAAGGAGATGACATTAATACCTAATGATATGTATATGAAATAATCTTCAGGATATGAATAATAAAATACTTTCATGGGTAGAATATACCCCACACAAAATATACCAATGGTTAGTATGGAATATGTCTCATAGAAATAAAAGTGATACGAAAATCACTTAAATTCATTTGTAACATTTTAATATTAAGACCCATAAAAGTATAACATCAAATGAAACATTAAATATTATTATCAAAATTTATTTAATGATATAACATGTCAATGATTCTATGTATAAAACTCGTAAAATAAGATAGTTTCATAACATATATCCTAATAAAGACAATTTGATCCTAAAATTCTTTACCTCAAGTCTCAAATTTATTCGTACACATTTGAAATTATAATTTAATAAATATAGGTTTATTATTAAATTATTATACAAAAAATAATTATATATATAAAACCATATATGATTTATTTATTAAATTTTATTAAATTTTTATTAACATGTCCGTGTTAAAATCATGTTCTAGGTAACAATTTCTTCGATTTTCATATATGTTTTGGATTGGTATTTTTGGTCCCCATATTACGATCATGGATCCATTATCTAAATAATTTTAACCATGATTTAAATAAAATATATATTAAATATATATATATATATAGTAGTATATAAATGTTATATATCTAAAATGCATTACCCTGTTAATGGAGACGATATGCCTTACTTATGTATTAATGTTATTTCCATTTTTATGTTTGGAATGATAGAAAGGTAAATAATATATCACATTTATAGTATCATTTTTATTTTATAGACATCATATATATTAATTAAATCTATCCTTATTACCATAAATGTCAAAATAAAATAAAAATCGAAGCAAATCACTTCACGGGTGTAGTAGTCCATATGTATGAAAGAGTGATGTTATAATTTTACACTGGATTTAAATATAATAAAGGGTTTGTAATAATATAATTCCAATGGTACAAATACATCATAAAAATAAAATATAATCATTAAATAAATAATTGTATTTATTTGGGAGATGTGTTGATGGAAAATTACTTACATCGATTTGTGAGGTGGTATACCACTGTACATGCAATCAAAATTTTAGTTTCATATATAATAGTGGAGGATATTGATATAGGTCATGATTATAAAATAAAAAATATCAAAGTATTTTTTAGATAATGTTTTTTTATATCAACATGGTTTTATAATATGTGATGGAGATAGAATATGGAATTAAATGAAAATGAATTGTAATGTACTATACCTGAGAACACATTTATGGTTAAACCAAAAGCCATCATATTAAGTTTTCTTAATCAGTAAAAGGACACTAGTATCACAACATTAGATCATCCCTATAATAGTCTCACAATGGTATTTAATAGTTCTAAAAAATTATTATCCCAAGTTCTATTAAAAGGGGTCCCTTTTTTAGAATAAAATAAGAACAGATAAAAGGGTACCTTTATTTGTGCAATAAAAAGTGATGATAATTGTGTTATTTTATCAAAACTATTTCTACCACTGACCAATGGAGTCCATTATCAATGTTTTAAATAGAACTTATAAAGGCCCTACTACTATAGTGTTCTGTTTTAACTACAACACATTATATTAGAAACGTATATATGGAAAATTTATAATTAAAATGAAATAAAAATTACATCACAATAAATAAATAAATATTATAAAAATTTAAATAATATTTAGTTAAAATTAAATTACCATGTACTATAACAAAAAATAAAAAAAATAAATGTTTCATTGCCTTTGGGACCCAACCCCCTATCAAATTTAGAAAATCATGGTATCAGTTTCCAAAAAATTCACCCAAACTCGAGAAAAATAATACACATGTAGTATAGAAAAAATCATATATTAGTAATACTATAAAGAAATAAATAAAAAATAGGATGAAATAATACATAAATAAAATGTTTATCGTAACAAAAGGAGACACACAAAGTCATATGGGTCACACTATGCATCAGATTTAGGTGGGTCCAATTCCTACAAGTCTTTAACAACATATGAATAATTTTTTTAATGTATCAAAACAATATGAATAACTTTTATATGTTTTGATCACATCACATGTACATTTTAGTAAAATTACATTTTAAACTGATAACATGAATGTTGAGTCATACTGGTCACATCGTGGTTTGGCCCGACATGAGACTAATCTGTACACATCAAAAAATGACTTATATATCATTTTCATAAATTATCAAGTCACTATAAGATATTTTTCTCATTTTTAGTGAGTGACACACTTTTTGAACTAAAGTATACATTTTATACTAATAATAGGCACATTGAGTCATACCAAGAATTCCGTTTATCAGATTGAGGTTCATATTATTAATACATGTCAAAAATTAATTTTTAATCATTTTCTTATAGTATCAAAATAGTCCAAATTTATTTCCTCGGTTATGAGTATGCCATTGGTTTATTTCACTAAAATTTTATTTTTAAATAAAAAGACACACTTGGGGTAATAAAAATCACAACATGCATTGGATTAAGGTGTAGTTAATTCATATATGTTACAAATTAAATATGGATCGTTTTCCTAAAGTATCAAAATTACCAGATAGTTTTTCCTCAATTTTGATTACGTCGCTTCTATTTTTTTACTAAAATTTCATTTTAAACTCAAAACATGCATCTTGAGTCATACTAGTCAAATCATGTTGGTTTAATGTGAGAATTATTCCCACATTACTAAAATTCCATATGATTCATTATCCTAAAATATCATGGAAATTCAAGTGTGTTTTCTTGGTTTTCATTGAGTGACACACGTTCTGGTCTAAAATGTTAATTTTAAACTGATAATATAAAACATGAGTCATGCGAGGAACACCATGTATCACATTAGGGTAGGTATAATTCTTTCACATCAAAAATGACATATGGATCATTTATACTATTTATCCAAATAATCATATGGGGTTTTCTTAGTTTTGGGTATGTCAGTTTTCTTTTTACTAAAATGTCAATTTTAAATAAAAAGACACACTTTGAGCCAAACTAGTCACACTGTACATTATATTGAGTTGAAAATTATTCCTACATATCAAAAATGACTTACAGATCATTTGCCTAATGTTTTAAAACAATATTAATGTGTTTCTCTATTTTTATTATGTCAATTATGTTTTTTTCTGTAATGTCATTTTAAATTGAAAATATACACTTTGGTCCATATCAGTCACATCCTGTGTCATTTTTAAGTGATACTTATTCAAACATTTCAATAATTAATTATGAATTATTTATATAAACTATAAAGAGAATTGAAGAATCTTTTCTAATTTTTTAGTGAGTGACACTCATTTTGAACTAAAATTTCAATTTTAAAATGATAATAGAAACTTCTAGTCATACCAGGAACACTGCGTATTATATTGGGGTGAGACTAATATTTACATGTAATAAAACATATATAGAACATTTTACTAAAATATCATGAAAATTTTAATTTTTTTCATAGATTTGTGTATTTTACTTTTGTTTGTTAAAATGTAAATTTTAAATAAAAAGACACACTTCGAGTCATACTAGTCACACTGTGTATTGGGTTGAGGTGTGACTAATTCATACATATCAAAAATAAAATATTAATTATTTTCCTAAATAATAAAATATTATTTAAATATATTTTCTTGGTTTTGTGTATGTCACTTGTGTTTCTATAACTAATATATAATTTTAAACTAAAAACATTCCCTTTGAGTCATACCGGTTACATGATGAATCAAGATGACATGAGATTAATTTCCACACAAAAAAATGTCTTTTGAATCATTTTAATAAATTATAAACATAATTCAAGCATGTTTTCCATGTTTTTATTGAGTGGCACACATTTTGAACTAAAATATAAATTTTTAATTGATTACAGATACTTTGAGTCATACCAGTCACACACTATATTTATTTATTGGGTGAAAGATTCATTCATGTAAAAAATGACATATGAATGATTTTTCTAAAGAATTATGGCACTTTGAGTGCATTTTCTTGATTCTCAGTGAGTGAGACAAGTTTTGAACTAAAATTTCAATTTTAAACTAATAACGAACAAATTGAGTCATACCAGGCACACCGTGTATCATATAAAGTAGAGGGTAAATCATACACATCCAAAATGAATTATGGATGACTTCTATAATATAACAAAATAATAATAAATGTTTTTCTAAATTTTGACTATGCTACTTATGTTTCTTAATAAAATGTAAATTTTAAACAAAAATACGTGGATTTAGTATAGTATTCACATCATGAATCATATTTAGGTGAGGTTGATTCATTCAATTCAAGAATGAATTATAAATAATTTTTACTATGTATAAAAGGAATCAGAATGTGTTTTCAATATTTTTAGTACATCACTTGTTTTTTTACAAAAAAATCATTTTAAACTAAAAACATACAATTTTATTCATACTAGACACATCATGTGTCAGTTTGACATGAGTATTATTCCTAATCAATGAAAATTTTATGTGAATAGATTTTTTAAATTATCAAGTCAATCCAAGCATGTTTTCTCAGTTTTCATTATTTGATATATATTTTGAACTAAAATGTAAATTTTAGACTTCTAAAAGCTAGTTTGAGTGATACCAGGAACATTGTGTTTCAAGTTAAGGTAAGAATGATCAATAAATTGAATATATTACATAAAAATCATTGTCCTAAAATATCAAAATTATACCAAATTTTCCCCTATTTTGAGTATGTCACTTATTATTTTTTACAAAAATATCAATTTTAAATAAAATGATGCTCTTGGAGTCAAACTGGTCACCCCTAGTTGTAATATTGAAAAATGTAAATAAATAAGTACCATGAAATTACCTATTCATGATGTTTTTATACATTCTTGACCCATTTATTTCATATATTTATCTTAGTTACAACCTCAAAGTCCAATCTTTTATGAGCACGAGAAGCTTCATACAAACAACCCCAACTTGAGAAAAATAAATCAAATTTATAATTAAATAATTCATATGTTATTAATACTAAATATAAATAAGTTAGACATAAATTAGAAATAATACATTAATGAAATGTTAATTTTAAATTGATACACACAATTTGATTCATATCAGGTACATTGTTTATCATATTGAGGTATGGTTGACTCCACCTTGCCTTTTTTATCCCAAAATTCAATCAACACTCTGGGTTATCTAGAGATATTTCTGTTTGATTACCAGGAAGTATGAATGAATTGGATTATATAATTGAAATTACATCATCATGAGTGCATCGTCCTCATTGAGTGAATGGCCATAATACATGAGATAATCATCCTTGTTTGCGAAGTCATTTCATCAATATCCCTATAAAAATTAAAAAAAATTAGTATCATATAAAAATGTTAATGAAATTAAATAAAAAAATGAATAAAATTATGAGGAAATCAACTAAAATTTTAGAAGGAAGTCACATCATCAGGTTACATGTGTAAATTCTGACACCAGGTATCATACCTAGTAATTTATAAAAAAATAAAATTTCTCTTATGAATATGAAGATATTCTAAAATCTTGGTTGTACTAAAAAATATAAATACATAAAGGATTAATAAAAATATTTAATTAAATTGTAATTATCTTTGAATATACCACTTCAGGGATTCTAGTTTTTTATGGTATATGATATCTTTCATAAATCTCTAAATATAATGACCAAAAAGTTTTCCATTGGTTTATTTCAGACAATTTAAAACATTTAAATAAATTTTTATTGTCTTATATATGTTTTCAAAGTAAAATATTATTATATATACCCTTTTACTTATCCACTTTTAGAAATCTATAGTCTCATTGTATGCATTTATGGTAATCATGTAATAATTTTTACAATATTTAAACACCACCATATCATAATAGAATACTCATTAAAACATATTATAAAATATATAACTTTATTTTTCTCTCTAAAACATTCATTTATTGTATTAAATATTGACAGAAATCATCACATGTGGTTGTATTGTTGTGTATCCATGCAATGACTCTAGAAAATAAATCTTTTGAGTGTCAAAAAAGACTATAATGAGTAACAAATGATGCCTGAAAAAATGAATAAGTAATGAAAGGAATGAAAATTTATTTGATATGATTAAATTTTAGTGTTTCAACCCTTAATCATTTGTAATACGAAGAGTATGTTACTTGTATGTTTTCTTTCTAACATTGTGGATAGTTTTTCAACTATTACATCAATTTGATCTGATTCCATTGAGTTTTGTTGTGTAGAAGTGGTATGAGGAATAATTTCTCCATATAAATGTTCATAATGTTTCCCGTTGAATAGTATTGATATATATGACTAAAAAATACGAATTTTATTTCATTATACATAACATAGTACATTAGCTATTATACAAATTAACTAAGATACACCTCATGTATTCTTATAAAACTGAGACTCCTTGTCATCCATACTTGATTATTTCATATTCATTATCAAGATAAATTTAGTTTCTATGGGACTCTCTATAAATTTATTCTCCAATATCAACTATGAAATTACTGCCACTTTATAACCTTTTATCCACATGAACTATTAATTTTAGTAAATAAAATTACTAAATAGGTGGGTTAAAGGTTATTTGTAGAGTTATTTTTTATTGATTGGTTAATCATTTATATATATTTTATTTTAACTTTATATTAAATCCCTCCATTTCTTCATCCCAAATAAAATTCATTGGTTCAAAATAGATAATTTACTTTTTAAAAGTTATTCATGAAAAATAAATTGGTAATGAATACCTGTTTTCCACATGTTTTTTATACATCTAATAGCCATGTTATGAATGTTCTAATTGTCTTATCGGTCATATGAATATCTATGTCATCATGTGGTACTCATAGCTCGACACTTGGCTCATGATATATGTTAATCACTACTCTCCCAAGACATGTTAGAAGTTTTCAGTTCTGTAGAATATCAGATATTGAACATGATATCCCACAAAAAAAGTATATGGGTGGGTGTTGAAAGATATAAATTAAAATTATTTTCTCCCTATAACATAGTAGGGAAATAAACCTATCAGTGTATTCATAATTCACATTTTAGAGGAAAAGTAATTAGAATATTGATTACCTCATCTAAGATACCTTTATAAGGTGAATAACTTGCCTAATAGCTGGTGGGGTGGGGGATCTTTAAAAAATGGTTTTTATTTTATTGATTATTATCTATGATTCTTGACCATAGCATTATCAATAATATTTGATTGAAAAGTAATTTTTTTCTCCAGAGTAGCTGATCTTTTTTAAAAATTTTCTATTTTCTAACATTTACCACTTTCCCATTTCATTTCTCATAATATGTTTGAGGTGTCACCCCAAAAACTATACCTCTCACATGGTGAAACTGTTATTTACTCTTAAATTACACTGATATTAGTTATTCATCGAGTATAGTGATAATGATTCTTATGTATAAGTTGGATAAAATATATATTAAAAAATTAATCATTATTATTTAATATCAATTTAAATCAAAACAAATATTTATTATGTCATACATAATCATTCTACCATTTTTTTTGTTTTTTCATCTATAAGTATCCCTTCGTTATTTATACATGAATCTTTCCCTAACACATGATATAAGATAGAAATGGATTTGGATTTGGATTTATCAATATTAATATAAGTAGAGTCACATAATTTTTATTCATGTCACATAAAATTATTATGGTAGATTAAAAATATGAACTATTTTTTTTCAATATAAGTGTATACCATCGTTAATATATGGTGGAAGTATATTGGTTTTTCTACCCATTTATTATTTTTAGCACTAAATTTTAATTTCATAAAATAAAAATTCTCAGTCATATTAATTAATATAGATATTTTTTAACATTTTTTTTCCAGTAAAAATGTATATGAAATAACGACTCCACATGAAGTCCAATAAATGCATCCCACGTTTATTTTATTATTTTACTTTCATACATCTGTGGTGGTTTTGGGATTATTTTCCCATCATCAGCATTGAGATAAAACTTTGTAACAACTATTCCAAAGCCTCTATGATACTTTCTACCAATCATTAATACACATTTCACTCAGGATTCATTAATTATAAACCCACTCTATAAGGGATATTAATGAGTAATTAAATGAGTAATTATTTTGTTTTTAGGTAAAATAAATAATTTATATCATAATTTTATCGAAATATATTCCCAAATTAGTTTCTTAATCTTGATAAGATCACTATTCCATGAATCTATATCGATATGCATGTGTTGCTGAGTGGTGAGCCCAATGAAACTACTGAATAAGTCCTTGTTGGGGTTAACTACGTAGCCACAAGAATTCCATCCAATCTCGAATATGATGCCTTTGGTTCTCTCCATAATAATTTTTTCTATCACAGTCATGATACAATGCTCTAGTTTTTTATTAGACAGTTATTGTTCACTATCTTACATTTCCTCATGTTCAATAACATAAATATGTTTTTCCTCTAGATTAGGATCATCAAAATGTGAAGATGGTGGTTATTCCTCTATATTGGGAGCACCGACAATTTGTGAAACCTATTATTCCTCAGGATTTGGGGCATCAGTAGGTGAAAATTCATTATCTTCCAAAGTGGATGAACATTTAATTTCAATTACATTAATGAAGTATTTAAATAATAATAATAATAGGTAACACAATATATATATATAAATCACCATGATTATTAAAATCAATTTTTTAAAATGATAAAGGGATTTGATCCCTCTATCAAGTTTCTAAATCCCATAATTATGGTCTCCTATGGAATACAAGACCCAATCTATATAGGGTCTATTGGGAAATGATTGTGAAATCCCAATGAAAGGGATATCCTATATTGAATTTTCATCGGACCCTTTAACAATTTTGGCAGATAACTGCACAATTTCCCACTTTTAGTTTGTAGGATCCAAAAAATACTTATACTTCCTATTATTCCATTATAAACAGCTCAAATTTGTACCCTTACTAAAATCTACCTTCATGAATCTCAATTCATCTATTTTTATAGAACTCCTCTTATCAACACACTTGAAATGAAAAATCATCACTTGGATTGTTGTATAATATGACCCACATATTTTCATGATGATTTCAAATTATGACATATTCTCATAAATTAGATCATGGTCCATAATACTAGATACATTAATTGTTTCCTCTATAAGTGTAACTCCACTAATTTCTATGGTATTTTATTCATCATGTACATTTTTATAGAGTATATAACCATTAATTACATAACCATTATAAGATAATACATGAAAATTTGGCCCTATAGCTATCCATAAAATTTATTCTGAAATTAAATTAGGATTTTTAGATAACTCTATGAAAATTTGGTCTTTAAAACATTTTATAATTTTTTATTATGTGTATATGATATCCATCCTTTATCCCTTGATAGATTAAAATATATAGGAATTTATTTTTGGGTTTCAACATATAGTGGAACCTCTAAAATGTTATGGAAAACATAATTTTGTACCTTCTCTTGATCTATATTAGTGATTATGACAACATATTTTCTAGAAATTCCTTCACCCATAGTTTTAGAATGTGATGAGATTTTAGTAGAACAATATTTTTCAAACCTGATAGGTATTTGGTATAGAATTCAAAATCTTCATCAACAATATACCTCTCTACAATACAAAAAAATACCTAGCTTTGAGTTTTAACATACCCTTCTATAATATTCCTATACCTCATACATCCATCCAAATTTTTTAGAACCACATTGACAAATATCTTAAAAAAAGAAAACCATCAAGTGAACTATAATTTCGACGAATTTTGGTGGGAATTACATTTATAACTCAAATAATATAATAAAAATTCCATTTTCCATAGTTGGAAATTTCTTCATGTCTATAACATTAATACATATTGATTTGAAAAATAAATAGATATTGATTAATGTATAATGGTCATTATTGTGTAAAATGAAATGTAAATCTACATGCATTAAATATTTCTTCAAAACATGACAGTCATGTAATTTCAAACCCATTAAATTTAAATTAGTCATTAACATGATATTGTTGATATTTGATGAATAACCCTATAGAACCATACCATCATTCAAGAAGTTTGAAAACTGATATCTCTCCTACAGGAAAAGAGTGTAAGTATCTATAGGATGAGAAATATTTTTTTCACTCTTCACTATCACCATCTTTTCCAGTATTCCCATGTCAATCATGTCTAATGTTACCTAAATTCCAAACCTTATTTTTCCAAGTGCAATTAGTAACATTCTGATAAAAATTTCACATATAAGTTTTTCAACATGCATTACATCAAAAAAATACATGACATATAAATTTTTCTAGTATTGTAATTAAAAGAGAACTGATCTCTTTTTCTAATCAATTTTTATAATATTTTTCAAAAAATGTTTACCAAAATTAGTGTCCATCTATTTTACATTCTCAACTAGTTGATCACCTATTAGTAGAGATGGGGTTTTATTTTCTTCTGAATTGCCATCAAATTATTTCATTTGTGATCTTTACTTATACCATCATGGAAGAAATTTGTGACTTCTTAGAGACATAGTCTTTAATGAATGTTTCAACCTAATTAATAGTGTACTTGTTTACAAATGGGACACACTTGAGTTCCTTTAATAGTATATACTGAAAAATTTCTACAATCAAGAATTTCATTTATCATCCCATAAAATGTGGATCTAAATGTAAAATCCTCATTCATTTAAGAATCATAAATTTAAAACTTGAATACAATAATAATTTCAAATCTTTGAAAATTAGAGCTCAATAAAAATCAATATAATTGATTGATTGTTTTGTTACTGATATATGAAATGATAACATAATGTATTTTCATTTCATGTATAACTATATTGGAAATATATAATTTACCAAAATAATCATCCATTTAATATGAGTGATTATTTTAAAACAAAAGTATTTACTCAATCTTTATATAGCTCAAGATGAAGGATTCCCATCTCTTTTACAAATTTCGAATACTCGTGATCAATTTTATTCCCCTGAGGAGAGTCTATTGGGTAATGAACATTCCTATATTTATTTCCATTATTTTTGTGTGACATAAATTTATATATTGTCTCCACACTTCCACATAGGTGCCTAAATCTAGGAATATTTGAAAAGTACCATACAAAATTTGTAGGACCTAATTTATCTTTTTTGAATTGAGAAGAACCACTCTTTGGGATTTCTTCAAGTGATTTTTGGTCCTTGAAAAAGAGTATATATTCATTTGGATACACAAGTATTATTTCAAAGATCATACTCATTCAATGTAGCATTTATATAATATCATAGGTTTGAATAGAAAGTACATTATCTTGTGGGGGTATATCATTCAAGAGATAAAGTACTTCAGTAAAAAAGCTGTCACTAAATCCATTACCATCTTTTAAATTATATATCTTTAGTATGGATTCCAATATTTTATATTTAGTACAACTAACATACAATGATATCTTTTCATAACACTTAAACTTCTCAAAAATATTTGGACAATCATGAGGTTCATCTTCAACTGTCATTATAATTTGATCAATATGATATTTATCATCATTCACAATTATAATCACATTATTGATAAGGTCTTCATCCTGAAAACCTAAAAATTAGTTTTTTTGTAAACACTTTTAATTGAAAAGTGATAACCTATACAAGTAAAAAATAAAAACCATCAATAAAATTCGAAATGGATAAACCATTAAAATCTAATTTGAGTATATTATACACATTATCCTTATATAATTTCCATAGAATACGGTTTACCATTCTAGCTGGTTCATCCTTGATAAGGTCTTTAAACCTATAATCCTTCATTTACCATGTTTGGATATAATCCCTTATTTTTAATTCCCATACATTTAAACCCCTTACTAGAATATGTTCATACTTATTGATCCACTCCATATGCTCCTTATTAGTTTCTGTAAGTACTAGTTGTTCATCCATGTTATCTATATCCTGTTGCGATGAATTAATCAAAAGTGACTCCTCTGTCATTTCTTCCTTAGAGTGAACAATCAACTCCCATAGGTTGAATCTATTTGGAACCTCCTTATATGCCTCTCGCTGCTGGTCATTAGGAACGCACTTAATGAGATCAACTTGGTAAGTGTTGTTCTCATACACCACCATAGAGGATTCATGAATCTTACTTGGTTATCCCATAACACCTCTAACTTTTTATTCAATGCTATCATTAAATTAGGTTCCACACTGGAGAATCACACTCAAGTTCCAATCGTTTTGTTTATTATGAGGTTTGAAGTCTATTTAATTAGGCCTAAATTTCATTGAAAACTGTGTCTCCATCGGTTTAGGTAGATAAGTAAGAGTCTTCCTTGAGTCCTTTAGGTTTATATTTATTATTAATAACACAAATACCTGAATTATGTTTTCTATTCCACCTTTTCATACTCTTAATATTTTGGATCCCTCTTCCATGGTGACTCTCCATTCTGTCATCTGAAAAACTGCTAGATATCCCATCACTTATCTCGAATCCATCACTAGATGCATTTAAATTTTCCCCATTTTAGAATAAAATTTATAATATCAATATATTCCATGAAAGATCAACCATTCTTACAACTCAACTGAGATAATTTTCTTGAATAACAATAGTTTAAATACAAACAAGGGATTTGATATGGGTCATATGAGAGATATTTTTTAAAAAATATTAACACTTTCACCACATCCTCACAATCATTTCCCAAATTATTGTATCAATAAATTGTCAATTCATATCCATTCTATTCGATTTGGTAATATTAATATTAAAAACAATACACAAAAAGGGGACTTTTAAATAAGAACTAAATAATTAAATGTATCAAATAAATTTAGTATGGTTCAAGTAAATGACTAATTGAATTTATGAAATGAATTAACCCACTTGTGTTAGGTTTTACCCTTTAATTTCATCCACAATGTTCACTTGTACCTAGTATTGGATGACTAAAACTTATATTAGTTTAAGAAACATAGGTTCATTTACATTAGGGATGGGGGATAAGTCTCGTGAAAGAAGAATGAAATAAATTTTTTAAGAGATAAATTTGATGGGTATTATTGTTTTATCCATAATTAAAAATTTTATTAGGATATGGATTTTATGATGCACCAGAAACAATTTCATATTTTTATGTCTAAATTTGATGAAAATAACAGCAGCAGATTGACCTTTACAAGGGGCTCTTTGATTTTTCTGACTGTGTAACATCCCAGGTAAAAAAAGATTATGAAATTTTCATATTTATTAATATTTTTTAATTAAATATTAATTTTACTTTCAACAGGATACTATGTCTGATAACTTACTCAACACACAATAATGGGTTTACTTGAAATCTTACGTTGCACACAACTTTGAGTTATACCAAAAAATAATATAATAATATTATCATTTAAAATGGTAGTTAATGCCTAGCCATTGTATTGGAGGAAATGAATGGAACTAACTACAATATTATTACACATGTTTTTTAAATGTTTTTAATTTTATCCAATAAAATTTAGAGGCTTAAAATAAGAATAAATTCTATTTTAAGCATGAAATACTTTAATATTCTTTAAAAGGTCGATTTACCACCTTTTTATGGTGAACCCTTTTTAAATCTAGTTTTTAAAACTTTTATATATTAAATTTGACAAAACAAACTTCTTATTTATAATAGGGACATAAAAATTTACTTTGGGTAAAATTTTGGAATTTTTCTAATAAGTTCATTTTTAATGAATAGTGAAAACTATTACATATTAAGTCAAAACTATCTTTCAATCGAATTTATTTATATAGTTATATTTTCCTTTTAATTGGTTTTAAAGTGTAATTAGATTATATTTTTAACATTTAATAAAATGTTTTTCATTGTAAGTAATTTAACATTGAATTATACATAAACGCATGTCAATCTTTTGATAATTACTTTTTCTTAAAAACACACTTTTTGGTTTTGACAACAGGAATTAATTTTAAATTAATTTCTGCATATTCTGTGTTTTGAACTTGGAAAAATGTATTCCATATTTGGAATCAGTAGGTACAAATTTTTTAAATAATTAACCTTAATTTTTAGACACTATGAATAGTAACTTCAGTAAATATTTTATTTACCATAGTTAAAGGGTAAATCTTGTAAATAAGGGTAAAAAATAATATAATAATAATATTAAATTACCTTAACATGTTTCTTAACCCTATTTTATGATATATGTCTGACCATGTTCATCCTTGGGTCAATTTGGGGACCCCATGTAGCCACTTATAAGTGAAAATGACATTTTATGACAATTAATTTAAACTTAAGGAAGATGTAACATAAACATTATTCTTTTAGTGAAATAATTTTTATATGCGGTTATATAGTTGATATTTTTTACTATAAATATTAATTATAAGTATAAATAGATTTCCTACATCATGTTATTTTATTTATAATTTTTAGACATTAAATAAATAAATTTAATTATGACACAATGGTGATGCGGTTATTGCTTCATTATTAAAGTATTTAAAAAAATAAAATTATAAATGTTAAAATAAATGTAATTTGGTTATTTTGATATCATCGACAGATTTTATATATTATAGTTACATGTTATCTTTTTATTAATGTAGTTTTTTCAAATCAATCAAGTTGTATTGGATTTTTAAAAAAGTCCTGATATGAATAGTGTCAAAATTGACATAATTGATGTTTTAAAATATATAATATTTTATTAAATATTATAATATTAAAAGTATATAATATTTTGCCAAATTTATATAATAAGTATAAAATTTATTAATGACTCTTTAATTGGATATTTTCCATGTTTTGGAAACTATTTTGATTCTCAAAGTTTTAAATTCTTGATAAAAGAGTAAGAGTAAAAAAGGGTTAAATAAAAAATGATAATGATTAAACAATATTCAAAACCTATACTATTTTTATTGTATGATTTTATTTAGACATATATTCATCTTATATTCTAATTTAATGAGTTTTTTACGTTTTTAAAATGAAAATAATTTTATAATAAAACAATACTTTCAAACTATCCTAAAGATCCCCTCCCACCTCTTAAAAAAGGCCACCACCTCTAACACATTACATACAATTCTAAAGCCCCTTGGATTTTCCAAAATATGCCCCAAGATTCTCTCAATGTTCTCATAATCTTCCTATAAACCCTCCTCTAGTAATAAGGCAATTCAGGAAATCCTTTTGGCTCAAATCAAAGAGAGTTACACGTTTTAAGAGGTAACGTTTTCTCTAAAATTCCTTTCCATTATTTTATTTCTTCACTCCATATTCTATTATTTTTTTATTACATAAGAAAAACAGTATCCTAAATATACTAAGGTGTTTTTATGAGAATTATTCTAACTAAACTTACACACACCTCCATCTAATGGGTATATAACATATTGTTTCTGTGGATGATGAACTATTTCTCACAAAATGATGAGTGTTGGATTTCCCCTGGCATCTCTTATAGTGTCCATTATGATAGAACTGTAATTATATATGATATATAAGATACTTATTTTATCTATATACATATTTAATTATCATTTATAAAAAACCTTTATGCTTTTCATGTTGTATATATACGATAATTTCATTTGAGAAGGACGAACCACCACCCCCTCAAAGTGATATGACTCATTCACGCTATACATGGAACGTATAAAAGATGGAATTAATGAACTTATGTAACATATATAACATATATATTTTAGATTAATTATAATACACCTATTTATAATTTAGTTTTCATTCCTTTAAAAATGAAAAAAAATAAATGAAAGTAGCATTCATGCGTACGTACGGCTTACCGTCTCCATAAACGGTGTATTTCATTTTCTTATATTCTAAATTTATAAAATATTATAAATACAAATATAATGGATATAAATACATATATACTGTATATATATGATATTTAAATCATGAATAAAAATCTGGAGATAATGGACTTTTGACCACATGGACAATTTGTAATTATAACAAGTTCATATTTGACTCAAGTTCCGAACATTGACCAAATGTCCGACATTAGCTAAAATAATTAAATTATTTTTGTAGAAAGGTAATAAGTGATATAAAAGGAATAATAAATTTTAAAAAGGTTCTTATGAAATTTTAAATTAACTTATGTTTATTATTCAGGAAGAAAAAGGAACATATGAGACAATTCAGACTCGAGGTAAGGGAACCGTTCACCCTCCTTTTTTAATCAAATACTTCTATTATGTTATGTCTTTAAATTTAAATTTTCAAATGTTGGGATGTGTTTTTATATATAGTTATTGCTATAAATTTTATTTCCCTGTGATGAGAGACCCTTTTCTCTCTCATCAACTCATTTTCATAATTTTTAAGTGACGTCGTTGGGCTACCAAATTTTCGTAGGGGAACTCCTTAACCCAATTTCCATTCATTGGGTTAAAATTTTAGTTCTTGATTACGTCGTGATATGATTATGTGAGAAATAACTTTCTTTTATCATATCTTGTATTTATACTTGATTTATGTGTACGTATAGTGAATAGACATAATCGATCTATTTTATTTAGAAAATGATCTTTGTAAGGGAACCTTTCACCCTCCTCTTTTAGTCAAAGACTTCTTTATGTTATTTCTTTTAATTTACATTTTATTATATTGGGATATGTTCTTATATATCCATATTGTTGTACATTTATTGTCCACGTGATGAGAGACCCTCTTCTCCCCCATTAAATCATTTTCTGAATTTTAATGTGAAGATGTTATGTTGCTGCATTTTCATAAGGGAATACGTCTCAATGTCCTTTCATTGAGACATATATTGATATTGTGAACCTTTATTATCCTATAAGGTGAATATATAGACCTTTAACATATTATATCATGAATCTTCTTATTCTCATGATATTATAAGTTTTGTTTATTGTTATTCCTTAATTATTTTCATTCAAGTATTTTATCAAGTGGTAACAGACTCTTTAACTAATACATTGATTTAAATATTTTAAAGATATAATTTTCTAAATATTTCTCATTAATTTCCATGTTTTCAATTTTTTTAAGGATTTTTTTATATGGATATTAATGTTTTAAAATATTAATTCCTATAAATGTTTCGAAGTGTTATGGGACACTTTGATTCAAAAATATCTTTATTAAATGTTTTAAATTGTTTTCAAAAGGAATCTTTTTCTATGAAGCGTTTTACTAAACAAAAAAAGGAATGTTTCTTTTTAATTTACGCGGTGACAATGAAATTTCTTTCACCACAATAATTATTTGATATTTGGATTCCTTAACAATATGTTGTGTTTTTAAAAAGGAAAATAAATACCATATAATCATTTTACGTAATTTGGTTTTGAAAATGGTTTTGAGAATGGATTTATTATATCAATATATTGAAATGATATATTCTGATTGCAATGTGGAAATGTTATATTTACTTTATGTTTGTGTTATGTTTTATGATTATGTTATGGTTATTGGGTATTTTTTATATATATGGGTGGTTCTGTGATAAAACTAAGGCAGGTGAGCCTGAGATAGCTGTCTAAAGAATTGGGTAATATGACAGTGGTAAACGTTAATATTTATCCTAATAGATTGGGAAATATACTGGGATATGTATTCCAAATGTAACTCCCTATGTAGTTGTGAAATTATAATGTAAGTATGATATGGATACCAAAATTTACCTTTATGATTTATTATTTTTATATGTTATTCATTAATCATATAATTTCATGTGTATGTATTGATGAAATAATGTTTTCTTCCTTTATTTTATGACCCTTACTGAGCTTTTTATGCTTATACCAAGTTTTTGAAATGTTTTTCCTTGGGTATAAGGAATGTTAAGATAAAGGAATAATTCTATAATATTTATATCAATAAAATATTTCTTTTTTTCTTTTAAGAGTTTTTAATTTATGAAAAAAAGGATATTGAGTAGAAGTGTTTACATTGTAATATTTGAGATGTAATGTAGTAGTTATGACCTAATTCTCTATATCTCTAAAACTGAAAAGATCCTCAATTTTAATTCTTGATTTAACTCAATATTAAGAAATGTTTTAAGGTGGGGGTCTAATAGTTGATATTAAAGGTCAGTTTAGATAACTTTAGAGGTTAGGATGTTATTTAAGGATAAGTGACATAACCATAATGGTTAGCATATTAGAAATAGTCATAGTTATTTTAGATAAATTAAATCACTTTATGATAACCAGAATAAGTATATCTTTGTATTTAACCTCCTCATAAGATATTAAATGATTATTTTACTAATATACTCACACTACCATTTTTGGTTTTAGTAAATGGATAGATCTAGGAGGAACCAAAGTTAAAATGGATATGAATAAAACTATGAAGGTTTTCGGTATAAGAAACCAAATTAAATGGGTAATACAATGAGAAATAATATGTTTATTCACAACTAATTATTTGGAGTCATGATTGACCACCTGAACCTTGGTGATTTTTATAAGGCATCATATATGTGAGAAATAAATCCCTATGGATGTTTAGGTAATAACTATAAAGGTAAGTATATTAAAAAACTAATTTATCAAGGATGTGGAAAGAAATACCTAGGAAAATTCTTCAAAGGGATGGGAAGATTCTATATATGTGGTATATAAGGTTATAAAGAAAGAAAATTCCATGAAAAAAAGAAGCATCTAGTTGATTCCAAGAAAGGGAAAGATGTTCTTTCCGAGGGATCAATTGAATGTTTTAAATATGGTGTGCCTGGTCATTACACAAATAGATGTCCTACGAAGAAGGTTCAGAAATGGGATCATCAGGACCGTACAAATATATGTTTACCAATACTTAATTCCATTCCAATTGAAGATGAGGAAACTGATAATGACAAATGAAAGGTATGGATTATTTCTTAGCTGATGTTTTGACACTATTGAATCTTATGATATGATTCAAGATTTTGTTTTTAGGAAAGACTTATTATGAAATAATATGAAAAATAATGGTTAATAAATCATGGATAACATTGAATGAGTAATAAGTATACATATAATGAATTCAAGAGTTATGGTAGATTTTAGGATGATGAAATTTATAAAAGTATTAAGGCTCTTTTGATTATGGGATTACTTTGGAAGGATTTTTCTAGTATGTGTAACCTTGAAGATTGATATGTGAAAATGTTACTCAAGGAATAATTATATTTTATTTTGTGGATATAGTTATAGAAAACCATTTGGGTTTATATGATCCTTGAATTTTAGGCAATTACAAGTTATTACTTTTTGGGATGAAAATGTGAGTTATGAGATATCATTTGTGGTTAAAATATGTTATGATTATTTTTTAGGAATTTATCTCATTTTTGGGAATGTTATAAAATTGTTTAATTTTTAGAAAAGGAAAACATGCAGACTATGTAAAGACCCATTGTATCAGACAAAGCTGCAGAAATCGAACCCACAACCAAAGTGTGATTGGGATTTATCACCTACCACTGGACTACATGAAGTCCCTGGTTAGTATGACTTATTCATTTTAGTTAAATTATTTCATTGATCAAGAATAAGTTGATTTTCTATCTTATGTTTTATCAAATGGATATCCTTAGTATAGAAAAATTATTTGATGATTAAGTGATAATGGTTATGTTGGAAGACATTCTCTCTTTTTGGGACACTATATGCTTAAATAAAATAGAATACTATGGGATCTCATTTGTCGAGTAATGATTGAAATTTTATTTTGGAACAATCTATTTTTTTATTGTGTATATATGGTTATTTGGATTATATCTGGAAATGATTAACCTTTCATAGAGAATATGTGATTAGGATAATTACACATTAGTATGAGACTTTAAGATTAGTTGTTGTTATTTGGAGATAAATGTTAAGATTTACTATGGAATTATATGTGATTAAGTTCTTTTGAGTTTTGAGTTTCAATATTAGTTTGGATTATATTGAGGTTTTGTAAGGACAATTGTTTATTGAATGGTCATTGTTGAACATTGTGTATTTTTTGTTCATTTATGGAGATTAAGAGTAGTATTTATTTTTATAAAATATTATCCTTTTGGGGATTATATGCTCTCGTACTAACCATTTTGCTTTTGGTTAATGACTAAAGATAAGGGAAATATATGGTTAATATTTTTTGGATCTTGTTATTCTCAATAAGTTTATTCTAGAGCTTCAAGTGTGACCAAGTCACCTTGAATACTCATCATTTGGATAAAAGATAAGTTTTTGGTAGAAACTTATTAAAGGATGAAACTATACTTAAAATGTAATTATATTTCCTTATTTCCTTATTCAATATCATTGATAAATTCTCCAGCTTTATGAAATGGAACTTAAATCAAAAAAAATTTCTGTTTACTTTTATTACTGGGAAACCAATGACTGTTTAAACCATCACAAGTTTGTGGCTTTATTTTTGTTAACATTCGCCTTACCATGTTTTCTATCACTATCCATTAGATCTTGACACTTAGTTTGTCTTCCATATCCATTTTTCCAACATGGAATCATATTATGGGTTATTTCAGGTGACCATTGTACTTAACTTTAATTATTCTAAAGTAATATTTTTATTGAATTTTTTTTCGATGTGGGACTTTCAATGAAGTTTTCAATCCCAATTTTAAAATAGCGAGGATGCAATTCCAAAAAGGGGGAATGTTATAACCTCCCAGATAAATAAAGAATATAAAATTTTCACATTTATTAATATTTTAGAATTAAATATTAATTTTAATTTAAGGGGATTCTATGTCCAATAGCTTACTTGACATCCAATAATGAGTTTCTTTTAAATCTTACATTGCACACAATATTGAGTTATACCAAAAAATAATATAATAATAATATTATTTTAAATAGTAGTTAACAACTAGCCATTGTATTGGAAGAAATGAATAAATGTAACTAAAATATAATTACACATGTTTTTTAAATGTTTTTTATTTTATCCAATAAATTTTAGAGGCTTAAAATATGAATAAATCTGTTTTTATTTATGAAATACTCAAATATTGTTTTAAAGGTCAATTTACCACCTTTTGATGGAGAACCCTTTTTAAATCTAGTTTTTGACACTTTTATATATTCTATTTGAAAAAATAAACTTATTTTTTAGAATCGATATATCAAAATTTACTTTGCGTAAATATTTTGTATATTTTTGATAATGTTCATTTATTAATGAATAGTGAAAAATACTGCATTTTAAGTCAACACTGTCTTTTAATCTATTTTATTTATATAGTTAGATTTTTCTTTTAATAGATTTTAAATTTTAATTGGAATATATTTTTATCATTTAATCCAATTTTTGTCATTGTAATTAATTTCACTTTGTATTGGACATAAACACATGACAATCTTTTGATAGTTATTATTTCTTAAAAACACGTTTTTTTGTTTTGACAACTAGAATTAATTTTAAATTAATTTCTTCAACTTCTGTGTTTTGAATTTTGAAAAAATGGACTCCATATTTGGAATCATGATGTCCAAATTTTTAAATATGTAACTTTTATTTTTAGATATTATGAATAGTAACTTCAGTAACTGTTTTATTTACCATGGTTAAAGGGTAAATCTGGTAAATAAGGGTAAAAAATAATATTATAATAATATTAAATTACTTTAACATGTGTCCTAAACATATTTTCTGATACATTTCTGAACATGGGAATCCATGGGTCCATTTTGGTTCCCCATGGATCCACTTGTAAGTGAAAATGTCATTTTAGAAAAATTAATTTAAATTTAAGGAAAATGTAACGTAAACATATATCTTTTAGTAAAACAATTTTAACATGTGGTTATATAAGTGATATTTTCTACTATAAAAATTAATTGGAAATATAAAATATTTCCTACATCATGGTATTTTATTTTTAATTTTTAGACATTAAATAAATAAATTATATTATAACCTAATGATGATGCAGTTATTGCTTCATTAATAAAGGATTTAAATAAATGATATGATAAATGTTAAAATAAATGTAATTTGGTTATTTTTATATCATCCATGGATTTTCTAGAAGATATTTACATGTTATCATTTCATTAATGAAATTAATTTTAATCAATCAAGTTGTTTTGGATTTTAAAAAAATTCATGATATGAATAGTGTCAAAATTGACATAATTTATATTTTAAAATATAAATATTGTATTAAATATTATAAAATTAAAAAATTATAATATTTGGAAAAATGGATATATTAAGTATAAAATTCATTAATCACTCTTTAAATGGATATTTGTCATGTTTTGGTAACTATTTTGATTCTCAAAGTGTTAAATGCTCTATAAAATGGTAAGAGTAAAAACGGGTTAAATAAAAAACGATAACGATAAGAAATATCCAAAACCAATTAAATTATTATTTTATGATTTTATATTGACTCATATTCATCTTATATTTTAATTTAAAGAGTTTTTTACGGTTTTAAATTGAAAACAATTTTATAATAAAATAATACTTTCAAACATTCATAAAGTGCCCCTCCTCTCTCTTATAAAAGGCCACCACCTCTAACCCATTACAAATACCTATCAAGACCATTTTATCATACAAAATCTTCTCCAAGTAGCTCTTAATATCCAACTATTTCTCCTAGTAACTTTTTACTAGGTATAAGGAAATTCAAAAACGCCTTTTGGCTCAAATCAATGAGAGTTACATGTTTTAAGAGGTAACGTCTTCTCTAAAATTCGTTTACATTATTATACTTCTTCATTCCATATTCCATTATTTTTATTTGATTACCTAAAAAAATATCCTCAATATACTAGGTTTTTTTATGAGAATTATTATAATTACACTTAAACACACCTCCATCTAATGGGTATAGAACATATTGTTTATGTGGACGACAAACTACTTCCTCACAAAACAAAGATTGTTCGATTTCCCCTACCACATGTTATGGTGGCCATTATGATGGAACTATAATTATATATGATATATATGATATTTATTTTATCTCTATATATCTGTCATTATCATTTATAACATACCTTTATGCTTTTCATGTTGTATATATATGATAATTGCATTTGAGGAATTGCGGACTAATGCCCCCTCAAAGTGATATGACTCATTCACACTATACATGAAATGTATTTATGATGGAATTAATGAACTTTTGTAACATATATAACATATATATTATAATTTAATTATAATATACCTATGTATCATTTATTTTTCATTCCTTTAAAAATAAAAAAAAAAGAAATGAAAGGAGCGTTCAAGCGTACGTACGACTTACCATCTCCATGAACTGTGCATTTCATTTTCTTATATAAAAATGTTATAGACTATTCTAAATACACATATACTATATATAAATACATATATACTGGATATATTTTATATTTAAATCATGAATAAAAATATTGAGATAATGTAATTTTGACAACATGGACAATTTGTAATTATAACAAGTTCATTTTTTATTCAAGTTCCGAACATCGAAAAAATGTCTCATATGAACTCAAATAATTAACTTATTATTGTAGAGATGTAATATTTGATATAAAAGAAATAATAAACATTAAAAAGGTTTTGAATAAATTATAATTTAACTTATGTTTATTATTCAGGAAGAACAAGGAACATACGAGACAAGTCAGACTCGAGGTAAGGGAACCTTTCACCCTCCTCTTTTAGTCAAAGACTTATAGTATATTATGTCTTTAAAATTAATTTTTAAAAATTTGGGATATCTTCTTATATATAATTATTGATATAAATTTTATTTACATATGATGAGTGAATCTTTTCTCTCTCGTCAACTCATTTTCAGAATTTTTAAGTGACGTCGTTAGGCTGCCGAATTTTCGTAAGGGAACTCCTTAACCAAATTTCCATTAATTGGGTTAAAATTATACTTCTTGATTATGTTGAGCTATAATTATGTGAGAAATAAATTTATTTTATCATATCTTTTATTTATACTTTATTTATGTTTACTTATAGTGGATACGCATAATCGATCTATTTTATTTACAAAATGATCTTTGTAAGGGAACCTTTCACCCTTCTCTTATAGACCATGACTTATTTATGTTATGACTTTTAATTTCCATTTTATTATGTTGGGATATGTTATTATATATCTTTATTGATTTTAATTGTATTTCCATGTGATTAGAGACCCTCTTCTATCCCATCAACCCATTTTTTAAATTTTAATGTGACGTCGTTAGGCTACCGAATTTTCGTTAGGAAATACATCTCAATATCTTTTCATTAAGGAATATAATTATATTGTGCACCTTTATTGTCATATAAGGTTTATATACTACACTTTGACATATTATATCATGAATTTACTTATTCTAATGATACTATAAGTTTGGTTTAATTTTATGCTTTAATTTTTTTATTCAAGTATTTTCTCAAGTGGTAACAAAATCTTTAACTAAAACATTACTTTAAATGTTTTAAAGATAAAATTTTCTAAATATATCTCATTAATTTAAACGTTTTAAAAAAAATTATAGATTTTTTATTTGGAAATTAATGTTTTTGAATGTCAATTCCTATAAAATTTTCAAAGAGGTATGGGGAAATTTGATTCAAAAATATCTTTATTAAATGTTTTAAATGGTTTTAAAATGGAATAGTTTTCTATGAAGAATTTTACTAAACAAAAAAAAAATAATTGTTTCTTTTTAACATATGTGGTGAAAAGGATCTTTCTACTGTCACATGCATTATTTGATATTTTTCTTCCTTAACACACCTTATTGTTTTTAAAAAGGAAAGTAAATACTATATAATCTTTTTACGTAATTCAGTATTGAAAATGGTTTTGAGAATGGATTGATTATGTCAATATATTGAAATTATATATTATGATTTAAATGTGAAAATTCTATCTTTCCTTTAAGCTTATTTAATGTGTTATGACTATTTTATGGTTCTTGGGCATTATTTACTTTACGGGTGGTTTTCTGATAAAACTAGGGTGGGTGATCCTGAGATAGCTCTCTAATGCATTGGGTAACATGACAATGGTAAATATTAATGTTTCTCTTAAGATATTTATGGAATATACTGTGACGGGTATTCCAAATGTAACTCCCTACGTATCTGTGAAAGCTACAATGTAACTATGATATGGATTCCACAAGTTACCTTTATGATTTATGATTTCTATGTGTAATTCAAAAATCTTATAATTTCATGAGGTAAGTTAATAAGCTTATGTATTGTATGTTTTGATGGAATAATGTTCTGTTTAATTATTTTATGACCCTTACTGATATTTTTATACTCATTACATGTTTTTGAAATGTTTTTCATAGGGTATAAAGAAGGTTAAGAGAACGGAAAAATTTAAAAATATTTATATCAAGAAAAGAATTATGGTTGTATTTAAAGAGTTATTATTTCATGAAAAAATGGATACTAAGTAGAAGTGATTACTTGTAATATTTGAGATGTAATTAAATAGTTATGGCCTAATTCTCTAAAACTCTAAACCTGAAAAGATTATCAATGTTAATTCTTAATTTAACTCAAGATTGAACATTGTTTTAAGTCTGGGGCCTTATAGACTGTGAGAAGGATCAGTTGGGTGGCCCTAAAATAGCTCATTCAAAGACAACCAATGTAGTTTCTAAATTTAATGTAGTAATTCAATTACTCTATGAAAATGAAAAGGCTTCAGGGTCCAAGGAAATAATTTTATTAGTGATTAGCTTCCTGTGAGTCCAAGGTTGTGGGAATGGGGTTATTATGGATATCATATTGGTTGGATGGAGTTAGTGAAATGTCCCTTTCTTGGCGTAATTATCAATATCTAATATATATAATGTGAGATTAAATTTATATAGGATGTCTCTGGAACTTAATTTTATCATAAGAATATAGTTACCAATATTTTTTCCTTACACATATATGCATTTAAAAATATATATACCGCTCATCCCGTTGCATTTATAAATATCGATGCCACTAAAATTTTGAACCCATATTTGAAAGAGTGAACAAAAAAGAAAATAGAAATTAGTAAGTGAGGGGATCAAGACTTTAATCAACAACATATTTTAATTTCTAAATGGTAATTATATAATGAAAATTTTATCACATATTTTTCACCCATTCTTGATGATAAATTACCATGTCCCTAGAATATTCAATAATTGATATTCATCATAAAGGTAAGACCATGTTACCTAATATAATATTATTCTTCCAAATTTTATTTTTTATAATATCCTTATGAATTCTAAACTAGTAATAGGCCTTTGAGCCTTTTTAATTCCTTAAATAGTCATTAGGTTTGGTTAGAGTGTATGTTTTTCTTGGATGATACCTATGTAACATTATTTTCCTAGTTTCATATATTATATAAAAACAGACCAATCCCTAATTTAATGTTAGTTATATATTGGTTATTACCTTAATTTTTTTGTTTAAAGCTCTACCTTCGAATCTAAAATACTTATTTATAATCCATTTGGTAGGAATACACCTCTTCCATATCATATTACCTTAGAAATATGGTGAAATCTGTTGGAGTTGGTGGTCTAGAACCAACTACTTTTTACTTTATTCATTAAATAAAATCCTTATCACATCTTGATTGTTCTTCTACGTGACATGTCAGGTGATAATGTCCTAAGGACAAATGTTGCATTAAAGGGTCGTAGCGGATCCCTGCTATGATGAGAACCCGAAAGTGCCATAAGACTGTTCTTGAATGTATGTTCTATGGCCGGATTATATTATTTGAGGGACACAAATAATACAGGTCATTAGGGGTGAGGACTCATAAAACTTTGAGGCACCTTCTCATGGTGTGCGCCCTTGGTAATATCCAGGAGGATATTATGAGAACGAGACCCGCCAGAAGGAAATCCACATTTCATAGTGTCATTGGATGTTCCTATCTACGGACGTGTGTATTGATCCTTAGACTTTAAGATTATTATTAATGGGTATTACAACTCACGCACTTAGATGTATTGACAAAAACTGTGACGACACACTATTCGCAGTGAGGTAGGATACGTGGGGTGTGTCACGAGTAATACCGCAATAATAGATAATGCGAGAAAGGATTTGTCCCTTCCATTCCATAACGGAAGTAGATATCCCAGGCCCTTTGATGGAATTGATATATCCTAAATAAATCCATGGTCATGGTAAGGTATGGGCAAGTTCAATTCCGGGAAGTCAAAGAAAGAATAATCAAGCACATGGGTTGATGGCACTAGCATGCCACCCGCTTGATTGGAGATATCGAGACAAAGGGATTATATTACACGGTATGCGTTCGTAGGAGGTGACACGTCATTACGGCGTTAACTTCTTTCTCTATGGGTGCCTTGGCGTGTTGCTAGACGCTAACCTTGGACTTTAGGCAGGCTCAGCCTAATGCCACTAAGAAAGAGGCCTAGAGGGTCACACACTAAGTGTGTCCATGTATCTCAGTTAAATATTAATTTAACAAGTTAAATAAATATTATTCCCGACTGTGGTTTAATAATTAATTAAGGATGTCTGATCGCATTTATTTTGACACTAGTTATTCGAGAGAATATACTGTGGATAAAATAATATATTTATTAGCGAGTAATGTAGTTACATTTATTTAAGAAATAAATAGTCATTACTCAAGGTCTAATAAATGTGGTGGAGAAAAATGGAAAATAAAAGTACACGTCGTGTATATTAAATATACACGCTGTGTAGTTTTATGAAAAACAAGTACACGCCATGTATTAATTATTACATGCCGTGTAGTTTTTCCAATTGGGATTTTGATGATTTAATATTGTTTTATTAAATGATATTTATTATTATCAGCGTGGGCGCATGTCAAGGAATTAATAATTCGACATGGGTGTTTTCAATAAGAGTTAATGAAATAAATAAAACACGTAACGTGTTTATTTATTGTCATAACTCTATTAACCTCAAACCTGATTATAAATATCCTAACAACCCCAACATTTTTTTGAGAGCCATTGTTGTGCACAACGGATTTGGAAATACTCTCAAGCCAAGAGAGAATTCCCTTTCCACCAAGAACTCCCTCAAGTTACGAGAGAAAGATCCTCCACCGGATCAAGGCGGTCGAAGGCGGACATCACAAGCGAAGGCTCTTCCGCGCTAGCACCCGGAGATCTCTTCGGTGATGTACGGAGATACGTGACACACGTCTGGATCACCGCTAGAGGAATCCTACACTTGGATTCTACGACGCAACGACGGATCACCGAATCGTGACCGGACACATCAACGAAGAAAAAATTCCAACAAGGTAATTCTTATGCATTAATTAAATTAATTATAATAAACATATGATGATCCTCCTCAAGGGTTCCGAGACTCTTCTTTTCTTTTCGTTCTTCATTCTATTCCGAAGATTCGGCGTTTTATATCGTGACGGATCTCGGATTGAACATTGTTTAACGTTAAAATTAAAGTTGGGCAAACCCACCAACGTGCTTCCGCTGCGCCCGGAACCTACAAGTGGTATCAGAGCAGTCATATCATTGGTTATAATTATTTAGTTTTTCGTTGGTGATTTACGCATTTAATAATTTAGTTATTTCAATTCATGTTTAATCGTTCTGGAAATCTAAATATCGAGATCTGTTCCTCCTCTCTCGTTTCTCGTTCACCTCACAGAAACAAATTTTTCTTTTAATTTTGATTAAAATAAAATAAAGGAATTCATCCGGAGGAGCCAAATGTTTCTGGCCATATAACACCAGAATACACGACATGTATTAGGAAGTACACACCGTGTAGTCTAGGTTCAATGCATTGACTGATCTACCAAATCAGGCCGTGTATTGGATTCTTTCTAAGAATTTAAGACACCGTGTGTTGACCAAAAAAAGGTGGCACACGGTTTCCGGAATACATGCTGTGTGGTCCAATGAACACGGCGTGTAGTCCCTTCGGGTTAGGGCTGGGTCGTGTACTCCGTATATAGCCTGCCCGGCTAGAAACCGTGTAATGCGGAAACTACACGGCGTGTGTCCCACTGTACACGCTGTGTACTCCGAAAATTTCTGAAGTACATTAACACGCCCTATCCCCGGACGTGTACTTCGGATGGACGGTGAAGAAAAAGTACATGTCGTGTAGTCGGAACTACACGCCGTGTACTCACCCAAATTATGCAGATTTATTAAAATTTATTATTATATTATACAAACCCTTGAGATGTATACCATGGTGCAGGCGTAAAGCTGAGGCACAACACGTGATAGGTGTTTTATATATATGTGTTTAATTTAACATCTGCGTAATAAATGGGAATTCGCCGGGTTGCCTCCAAGGTACAAGTTGTGTACAAGGATAATTTTAAATGAATTTATTTGTTTAAAATTATGATGGATGAGAATCTCAAGGAAATTCAGAAAAGGGATTTAAGATAAAAGGATTGTTTAATTAAAGATAATTAATTGATTCGAGAGTGATTTATCTTAAACAAGAACGATTAAAGAATTGAATGCTAGTTTTATTTATGCGTAAATATCGTTGCATGTATGGATGATCATGAGCTAGACCGAGACCTTTGTATGTGAATGGTTTCTTTTAATTTATTTATTTAAATTAAATTTGTTGGCCTGTGAGTCATCTCCTCATTAATATGTAGGGCCTACGCGCCCAAGGATTATTTTATGTAAAAACCCCCTTTTTCCCCTTACCTGCGTGTGAGATAAATTCATATTTAATTGATGGAGCTCCCAAGCTAGTGGAGGCGGCTCAAGTCAGAAGCCAAGATGAAACCAATCCAAGGAGATACAAAGGTGGACATGTGGAAAGCTGTAAACACGAACCCGAAAGGTTCAAGGTGTTTCTCCCCTAGGTCTTGGGTTAGTTTATCAACCGCTAGATAAACTAACCAATAGAAAAGCTCATGATCATACCATTTATTTTATTTCTGTCAGTTTCATGGTTTATTTATTATGGGTGTGTTGTCACGATCACACAATTAATGAATTAAACGAGCATGCAGGATGGAACTAAAATAAAATTGGCTTATACGTAAATATTATCTTAGACATGGTCAATCACTTAAGTATATCCCACTTAATATTAACAAGCATGTAATCAAAGATAATAAAATGGCAATTTACATATAAAGATAAAATCCCTCAAAATAAATATTAAGTCGGCATAGCCTTCCATAATCTTGGTTATAATCGAACCATAGTTCAAAGTGCTTGACCAACCCTAGTTGGGGTGCTTTCAATTATCGGGGAATTCTAATTCAAGGTTTTGGGTTGAATTGACTTGGTTCGCATCAAGGGTTGACTGCCACAGTAGGACTTGGTGTGACCAAGAGGCAAAGGTTGAGGAAATCCAAAAAGGATTTCAGGATTGGGGAGTCCACTCAGCAGATCAAAGAACTGTGAGTTAATGCAGTTGGCATTTGGAATGCCTACCTAAAACCCTTCAAGTTGCTTGACCAACCCTAGTTGGGGTAATACGAAGGGAAATATGGATCCTTTCCACTAGAATATTCATGCAATAGAATATTCCGAAGTCAATAGTGAGGGCTATTGGATTTCGATAAAATAGTAGGAGACTAATAAGTATTAATTTAATTATTTGTCTCAATTTTTATAATAAAGTAATAAAACTTTGCTCATCTTAAATTGTAGAAACGGTAAGAAAATGACTTCAAACATATCATTGTGCACCATACTCGAAAAAGAAAACCTTCTCACCGGCACCAATTTCCAAGAGTGGCAGAGGTGTTTACGCGTCATCCTTCGCCACGAATGGAAATTATATGTGCTGGAAGAGCCTATTCCAGTTGCGCCTGGGAAAGAGGCTAGTGATGAGGAATTATCTCTCTACATGAAACACATGGATGATGCGACAAATATCCAGTGTTTCATGCTATCGGCCATGTCTAATGAGCTCTTGAAGCAACATGAAAACATGGATGCGTATAGCATGATGTCTCACCTTAAAGATCTCTACCAAGAGAAGGTGAGACAGGAGAGGTATGAGATCTCCAATGCTTTGTTTACCACAAAGCTTGGAGAGTCTGCGCCAGCTGGGCCTCATGTGGTCAAGCTTATTGGCTACATTGAACGCTTGGACATCTTAGGGATTAAATTCCCAGATGAGTTGCGTACAGATCTCATCCTATCATCATTGCCCAAGACCTTCTCTAGCTTCATTGTCAACTATAACATGAGCAGCAATGAGAAGAGTCTATCGGAGCTTCTGATCTTGATTCTCCAGGTAGATAAGGACATGGGGCATGACAAACCTGCGGTCCTTATGGTGAACAAGAAAAGGAAGGACAAGGGAAAGGGGCCAAAGACTTATAAACGGTCTGAAGCCCCGAGCACCGTCCCTCCAAGAAGGGGAAGATCCAGAGGCAGGGCAAGGAACGGGAAGCAGTGTGTTTTTCATGTGGCAAGCAGGGCCACTGGAAGAGGAACTGCACCCAGAAGCATGGGGACGCTAAAGGTGCGTTTGTTATCGAGTGCAATCTTTCTATTTCTACACATTGGGTATTAGATACAGCTTGTGGGGCTCACATCTGTATTCAAATGCAGGAACCAAGTAGATTTAGAAAGATCACCATAGGATAGGTGGATCTTCGAGCTGCCAATGGTGCAAGGCTGGCTGCGTTGGCTATTGGAAACTATCACCTCTCATTGCCAACTGGCATGATTTTGGTTTTATAAAACTGTTATTTTGTGCCTAGTGTTACCAAGAACATAATTTCTGTATCTTGTTTGGATATGGATGGATTTATTTTCAAGTTTGGAAATAAGGGTTGTCTCTTTTATAAGAACAATGTATGTTATGGTATGGAACATTTGAATAATGGTTTGTATGTATTAAATTACGAAAACCAAGTGTTGGCAATCGATAACGAAACAAACTCACATGACTCATACATCACCCAGTTATGGCATCACCGCCTTAGTCATGTGAACAAGAAGCGCTTGACAAAGCTCTACCAAGATGGCTATTTAGACTCTATTGAGCTAAAACCACTTGATATATGTCACGCTTGATTACAAGGAAAAATGACCAAGCCGCCTTTTGGTGGACAAGGTGAAAGGGCCACAGAGCTTCTAGGATTGGTACACATAGATGTGTGTAGACTATTTACAGTAGAAGCTAGAGGTGGATATTCTTACTTTATTACTTTTACTGATGATTTGAGTAGATATGGACATGTCTACTTAATGAGGTATAAGTCAGAGTCCTTAGACAAATTTAAGGAATTCAAGAATGAATTAGAGAATCAACTTGGTAAGAAGATAAAGAAGCTTCGATCGGATCGAGGTGGAGAATATCTGAACCAAGAGTTCATCGATCTTCTACGGGAGTCTGGGATTCTATCTCAGCTCACTCATCCTTATACACCACATTGGAATGGTGTTAGTGAAAGTAGGAACCACACCTTGTTGGACATGGTGAGGTCGATGATGAGTCATGCAGATCTTCCATTATCCTTTTGGGGATATGCATTACAAACTGCAGCATACACATTAAACCGAGTACCAACCAAGCCGGAAAATGGAATTCTATCTGAGTTATGGAATGGAAGGAAACCCACTTTGTCGTACACACGTGTATGGGGATGCGAGGCATTTTTAAGGCCTTCTCAGGAAACAAACTAGCACCCCGGGGCACAAAGTGTATCTTTATAGTATATCCCAGGGAAACAAAAGGATATTACCTATATAACCCCCAAGACAAGAAAGTGACTGTCGCCAGACAAGCCGTCTTTCTTGAGAGGGAGCACATCCTCAAGATGGATAGTAGGAGCAAGATTGACTTCGACGAAGTTGATGCTCAAGATACACAGGAGTTGGTACAAGAACAAGTTCCATAGGTCTCTATGGAAGAGGTTCCAAAAACACAAGTACTGTGTAGGAGATCAAGAGAGGTAAGGGAACCAGAGAGATTTGGTTTCCTAGTCACCGAGGATGGTGAATCATTATTGTTGGACAATGATGAACCTCTCTCCTACAAGGAAGCAGTAGAAAGCTCAGAAGCTGCAAGATGGCTAGAAGCTATGAATTCTGAGATGGATTCCATGTATCAGAACCAAGTTTGGGTTCTGGACGATGATCCAGTTGATGTAAAGCCTGTTAGATGAAAATGGGTATTCAAAAGAAAGCTGGACATGGAAGGTCAAGTTAGAAACTATAAAGCAAGGCTAGTGGCTAAAGTATTCAGACAACGTCAAGGAATTGACTACGATGAAACCTTCTCGCCAGTTGCCATGTTTAAATCCATAAGAATCATACTTTCCATAGTAGCTTACCATGACTACGAGATTTGGCAGATGGATGTCAAAACAGCATTCCTTAACGGGAACCTTCAGGAAGATGTCTATATGACACAACCAGAAGGGTTTGTGACACCAGGTGAAGCCAAAAGGGTTTGCAAGTTGTAGAAATCCATTTATGGATTAAATCAAGCATCCAGGTCATGGAAAATTCGATTTTATGAAGCCATAAAGGAATTTGGTTTCATTAAGAACGAATGTGATCCATGTGTTTATAAGCGGTTTAATGGGAATGCGGTCGTCATACTAGTGGTATATTTTGATGACATATTGCTTATTGGAAATGACGTACCAGCCTTACAATCAGTTAAGGACTGGTTGAACAAGTGTTTCTCCATGAAGGACTTAGGAGAAGCAGCCTACATTCTAGGGATCAAGATCATTCGTGATAGATCCAAGAGGCTGCTTGGACTAAGTCAGGGTACATACATTGACCAGATAATAAAGAGATTTAGTATGGAAAAATCCAAGAGGGGATTGGTTCCAGTGTCACATGTCTTACATCTTTCTAAGAAAATTTGTTCCCAGACACAACAGGAGAAAGATAGGATGAGCAAGATCCCATACGTTTAGGCTATAGGATCCATCATGTATGCCATGTTATGTACCAGGATTGATGTTGCCTATGCACTGAGCATGGTAGGCAGATATCAAGAATATCCAGGAGAATAGAATTGGACTGTTGTTAAGACTATCCTTAAGTATCTGAGAAGAACTAAGGATATGTTCCTGTTGTATGGAGGAGACGAGGAGCTTGTCATCAGAGTGTATGCTGATGTTGGTTTTCAAACAGATCAGAATGATCTGAAGTCGCAATCTGGATATGTTTTCTGTCTCAATGGAGGAGCTGTGAGCTGGAAGAGTTCAAAGCAGCCAGTTGTCGCCGATTCTACAGCGGAGTCCGAGTATATAGCGGCTTCTGATGCAGCCAAAGAAGCTGTTTGGATTCTGAACTTTGTCCAGGAGCTTGATGTGGTGCCTAGCAGTAAAGATCCCATTACATTGTATTGTGATAATACTGCAGCGGTGGCTCTTGCAAAAGAACCAAGGTCACATCAACGGACAAATCACATACTCCAGAAGTATCACATCTTGAGGGATTTCTTTCAAAGGGGTGAAGTTGTAGTGAGCAGAGTGTCCACGGAAGAGAACGTGGTAGACCCCATGACTAAAGGCCTATCTTAGCAGAAGCATGAATATCATGTGAGAGCTAGCGGGTTAAAGGTTGTTAACAGTTGTCTCTAGTCCAAGTGGGAGTCTGTTGGAGTTGGTGGTCTATAACCAACTACTTTGTACTTTATTCATTAAATAAAAGCCTTATCACATCTTGATTGTTCTTCTGCGTGACATGTCATGTGATAATGTCCTAAGGACAACTGTTGCATTAAAGGGTCATAGCGGATCCCTGCTATGATGAGAACTCGAAAGTGCCATAACAATGTTCTTGAATGTATGTTCTATGATCGGATGATATTATTTGAGGGACACAAATAATACAGGTCATTAGGGGTGAGGACTCATAAAACTTTGAGGCACCTTCTCATGGTGTGCGCCCTTGGTAATATCCCGGAGGATATTATGGGAACGAGACCCGCCAGTAGGAAATCCACATTTCATAGTGTCATTGGATGTTCATATCTATGGATGTGTGTATTGATCCTTAGACTTTAAGATTATTATTAATGGGTATTACAACTCACGCACTTAGATGTATTGACAAAAACTGTGACGACACATTGTTCGCAGCGAGGTAGGATACGTGGGGTGCGTCACGAGTAATACCGTATTAATATATAATGCGAGAAAGGATTTGTCCCTTCCGTTCCATAACGGAAGTAGATATCTCAGGCCCTTTGATGGAATTGATATATCCTAAATAAATCCATGGCCATGGTAAGGTATGGGCAAGTTCAATTCCGGGAAGTCAAAGAAAGAATAATCAAGCACATGGGTTTATGGAACTAGCATGCAACCTGCTTGATTGGAGATATCGAGACAAAGGGATTATATTACACGGTAAGCATTCGTAGGAGGTGACACGTCATTGCGAAGTTAACTTCTTTCTCTATGGGTGCCTTGGCGTGTTGCTAGATGCTAACCTTGGACTTTAGGCAGGCTCAGCCTAATGACACTGAGAAAAGAGGCCTAGAGGGTCACACACTAAGTGTGTCCATGTATCTCAGTTAAATATTAATTTAACAAGTTAAATAAATATTATTCCCGACTGTGGTTTAATAATTATTTAAGGATGCCTGATCGCATTTATTTTGACACTAGTTATTCGAGAGAATATACTGTGGATAAAATAATATATTTATTAGCGAGTAATGCAGTTACATTTATTTAAGAAATAAATAGTTATTACTCAATGTCTAATAAATTTGGTGGAGAAAAATGGAAAATAAAACTACACGCCGTGTATATTAAATATACAGGCTGTGTAGTTTTATGAAAAACAAGTACACACTGTATTAATTATTACATGCTGTGTAGTTTTTCCAATTGGGATTTTGAGGATTTAATATTGTTTTATTAAATGATATTTATTATAATCAGCGTGGGCGCATGTCAAGGAATTAATAATTCGACATGGGGGTTTTCAATAAGAGTTAATGAAATAAATAAAACGCGTAACACGTTTATTTATTGTCATAACTCTATTAACCTCAAACCTGATTATAAATATCCTAACAACCCCAACATTTTTTTTGAGAGCCATTGTTGTGCACAACGGATTTTGAAATACTCTCAAGCCAAGAGAGAATTACCTTTCCACCAAGAACGCCCTCAAGTTACGAGAGCAAGATCCTCCACCGGATCAAGGTGGTCGAAGGCGGACATCGCAAGCGAAGGTTCTTCCGCGCTAGCACCCGGAGATCACTTCGGTGATGTCCGGAGATACGTGACACACGTGTGGATCACCGCTAGAGGAATCCTACACTTGGATTCTTTGACGCAACGACGGATCACCGAATCGTGACTGGACACATCAAGGAAGAAAGAATTCCAACAAGGTAATTCTTATGCATTAATTAAATTAATTATAATCAACATATGATGATCCTCCTCAAGGGTTCCAGGACTCTTCTTTTCTTTTCGTTCTTCGTTCTATTCCGAATATTCGGCATTTTATATCGTGACAGATCTCGGATTGAACGTTGTTTAACGTTAAAATTAAAGTTGGGCAAACCCACCAACGCGCTTCCGCTGCGCCCGGAACCTACAAAATCCACATTGAGTTGAGTGGATTTATCTAAAATTGAACATTTTTTAGGAATAACTTATTAATTTATCTTTTCTGGTTTTTAAGAGTTATTTAGAAGTCGTTTTGTCTTTATGATGAGGTATAATAAGACCTTTGGTATTTTTATGTTTTTTTAAATGATGGTAACATTATAAATGTTCACACCATAGAATTCCTTATTGTTACATGTGTTGTGTAATTAAAATTTAGGTATATATTTAGGTATATATTTTAATTTAATAAAATTTTATTTTAATAATTATAAAAATTATTTTATAGGAAATTGTAATTTTTATTACATTAATATTTTTAATTGAACATAAAAATTTATCATAATAGAATGGTTAATTTCCACAAAAATAGATTGTATATGTTTATATATATATATATATATAAAATAATTATACTAATGGATATTGGAGAATAGAAAATAAAATATTTTATAATAATGAATTATTTCTTACAAAAGAACATAAATTTAAAATACATTATATGTTTTACATTATTTTTTAGTTTATACATATGTAGAGTTTGATTAAAAAAAAACACATTCTATATTTTGAATCAATATATAGAAATAGATTACGAGACTAAACGTCATTTATGGGTAAAAAATCTTTTATAGGTGAGAATAGTTTCATATGTCTATTAATAGTAAATACTATAAAATATGGTAAATTGTAAAAATGATGTATAAATATAAAAAACAATATAAATAATTAAAATTTATTAATGTAATACATAATTTCATTCAATAAAAATAAATTCTAATTAAATAAATATAATTTAAAATAAATTTTTATTCAATATTTTTTTTAATTTTTTTATAAATTTTATATTACTGATAATCTAAATTAAGAAAAATATAAATTATTTTAAATTTATTTATATTTATAAGGCCCCAACCTTAAAAATTATGTAATATTGAGTTAATTCTAGAACTCACGTTGAGTATCTTTTCAAGTTTAGAGTTTTAGAGTATTAGGCTGTAAATATTACATTACATCTCAAAATATTACAAAGTAGACACTTCTAATCGATCCAATTTCTTTCAAAAAATAAAAATCCTTAATTGAAACAAGAATTATTTTCTTGATATAAATCTTCTTGAATTCGTCATTTCTCTTACCCTTCCTTATATCTTGTGAAAAAAATTTCAAAAACTAGGGATGAGCATAAAAATCTCGGTAAGGGTTCTAAAATAAATAAAGAAAACATTAGTCCATCAATACATACAATCAATGAAATCATACATTTAAATCATAAAACATAAGATCTTTAACATACTTCATGAAATCATAAGATTTATCAATAACACATAAAAATCATAAATCATAAAGGTAACTTGTGGAATCCATAACATACTTACATTGATGCTTTCACAACTATATAGGGAGTTACATTTGGAATACCCATCACAGTATATTCCCTTAATCTCTTATGAGAATCACTAAAGTTTACCTCCGTCACGTTACCCAATGCATTGGACAGCTATCTCGAGCTCACCTGCCCTAGGTTTATCAAAGAACCACCTGTATTTGGATTATCACATAACCAACCGTCAAATTTCCATGTACCATTACATAATAATAATACAAAAAAGATTGAAATTATAAAAATTTCACTCATAAATCACAATAAATCAATTCATGATATTGAAATATTCAATCCATTTCCAAAACCATTTATAACATTTATTAAAGATATTTTTGAATCAAAGCGTCACATACCAATTTGAAACTTTTGAAATAAATTATCCTTTTAAAACATTAATGTTCATATAAATAAATACTTAAACCATTTGAAAACATGGACATTAATGAGAAAGATAAATCTTTAAAACATTTAAAAATTATTTTTTAGTTAAAGAGTCATTTACCTCTTTAGATTACTTAAATAAAATAAGTAAAAAATAACATTAAAAAAACGTAAAATATCATGAGAATAGAGAGATTAATGATATAATATGTCAAAGGGTAGTATATAAACCATATAAAAGTTAATTGGTGCATAACAATAAATAAGACTCAATAGAATGTAAATTGAGATGAAATACCTTTCAAAGATCATATAAATGACATAAGAATTTATCAATGGGGAGATTATGTATTGAAAACGTATATCCACACAAAGGGACGTGGAAATTACAATATAAATAAACAAATAGTGATTCCACACATAATCTTGGCATAATATAATCAATAAAGTATGCATAAAACCCAATGAGTGGAAATTGTGTTTAGAAATTCCCTTATGAAAATTTAGTAGCCTCACGGTGTCACTTTAAAATTAAGAAAATGAGTTGGTGGGATATAAAAGGGTCTATCATCACTTTGACCTAAAATGTAAATAAATAAGGATATAGAATAACATATCCCAACATAATAAAATGGAAATTAAAAGACATAACATAAAATAAGTGTTTGACTAAAAGAGTAGGGTGAAAGGTCCCCTTACAAAGATCATTTTGTAAATAAAATAGATTGATTATGTTTATTCACTATTGGTACACATAAGTAATGTACAACTACAATATAGGACATAAAAAGTTATTTCTTACATAATTATATAATGATATAATTAAAATTAGAATATTAACCCAAATAATGGAAATTAGGTTAAGAAGTTTCCTTACCTCGAGTCTGACTTGTCTCGTATGTTCCTTATTATTCCTAAATAATAAACTTAATTTAATTTCAACTTTATTCAGAAACTTTTTAATGTTTATTATTCCATTTATATCACTTCTTAACTTTCTATATTAATCATATAATTATTCATGTTCATATCCGTATTTTTGTTGATGTTCGGTAGTTGAGTCGAAAATGAACTTGTTATAATTACAAATTGTGCATGTGGTAAAAATTCAATTATCTCATAAACTTTATTCATGATTTAAATATAATATATATCCAGTACATATGTATTTATAATATTCCATAACATTTGGATATAATAAACTAAAAGCACCATTCATGGAGACTATAAGTCTTACGTACGCATGAATGCTACTTTCATTTCTTTTTCATATTTAAAAGAATAAAAACTAAATGATAAAGAGGTATATTATAATTTCATTATAATATAATATTTTTTATATATTACATAATTTCATTAACACCATACTTTATACGCTCCATGTATGCCATGAACGAGTCATATCACTTTTAGGGGGTGGTTGTCCGCACTTCCTCAAATGAAATTATCGTATTTATACAAAATTAAAAGCATAAAGGTATGATGTAAATGATAATTACAAAATCATATAGATAAAAAAAATATCATATATATCATCTATAAATACAGTTCCATCATAATGTCCACCATGAGAGGTGGTACAGAAAAATCAAACAATCATCGTTTCGTGAGGCAGTAGTTCACCGTCTACAGAAATAGTATGTCCAAAATCCATTAGATGGAGGTGTGCGTTGGTGTAGTTTGAACACCTATCTTAAAAACAACCTTGTATATTGATTATTTTGGTGTTTTTATATAATAAAATAATAATAAAATTATAGGGAGTGGATAAGGAAAATAAAATAAAATAACTTGAGAGAAGACACTACCTCTAAATCGGGTAACTCTCTTTAATTTAAGCTAAAAGTACTTATTGAATTCCATTGTGCTTAAGGGAAAGATTTTATAAGGAATAGGGGGATTTTGAGAGATTATTGGAGTATATTGTGGATGATCAAATAGGCTTGAGAGGTGTGTGTAATGGGTTAGAGGTGGTGGCCATTTATAAGAGGGCGGAGGGGCTCTTTAAGAAATTCTAAAAGTATTATTTTATTATAATCTTATTTTCGGTTTAAAAAGGTCCAAAACTAATTAAATTGGAATATAAGATGAATATAAGTAGAAATAACATCATAAAATAACAATTATATAGGTTTTGGATATTTTTTAATCCCTATATATATATATTTTTTTTAACCCTTTTTTACTCTTACCATTTTATTAAGCATTTAACACTTTGAGAATCAAAATAGTTACCAAAGATGACAAATATGCAAATTAAGTGTAATTAATGAAATTTTAGACTTATGATAATCATTTGGATGAATATTTTTTTAACTTTATAATATTTAATAAAATATTTTATATTTTAAAATATGAATTATATTAATTTTGACATTATTCATATCATGACTTTTTTAAAAATCCATAAAAACTTGATTATTTCAAAAAAACATCATTAATAAAAATATAACATGTAAATATCTTCCAAAAAATTCTTGGATGAAATTAAAATAAAAAAATTACATTTATTTTAACATTTATAATATCATTTATTTGAATCCTTTTATTAATGAAGCAATCACTGCATCATCATTATGTAATAATTAAATTAATTTATTTGATGTCTAAAAATTTTAAATAAAATTCCATGATGTATGAAATATTTTTATCTTTAAAATTAATTTTTATATTTTAAGATATTACTTATATAAACCCATATAATTTTTTTTATTAAAAGATATATGTTTTGGTTATATTTTTCTTAACTTTAAATTAAAAGTAATTAAATGGGATTTTCACACACAAGTGACTCCATGAGGTCCTAAAATCGACCCAAGGATTCCCATGGTTAGAAATATCTCCTCCAATAGAGTTAGGATATGTTTAAGTGTAATTTTATATTATTATAATATTATTTTTTACACTTGTTTACCGGATTTACCTTTTAACCATGGTAAATAAAATATTTACCAGAGTTACTATTCATAATGTCTAAAAATAAAAGTCATATTTTATCAAAATTTGGACATCCTGATTCCAAATATGGTATTGATTTTTCAAAATTCAAAACACATAATTTTTATAAATTAATTTAAAATAAATTCTTGTTGTCAAACCCAAAAATCTTGTTTTTAAGAAGTAAAAACTACCAAAATATTGACATGCATTTATGTCCAATTTCAAAGTGAAATTATTTCCAATGAACAACATTGGACTAAATGATAAAAATATAATACTATTAAACTTTAAAAACAATTAAAATTATAACATATAAATATAAATAAATTATATTAAAAGGTAGTTTTGAATTAAAATTCAGTATTTTTCACTATTTATAAAAAAATGAACTTTATTAGAAATAACCAAAATTTCATCCAATGTAAATTTTTATGCCCCAATTCTAAATAAGAATATTATTTTGTAAAATAGAACATATAAAAGTGACAAAAACTAGATTAAAAAGTGTTCTCTATCAAAAGACGACAAAACTGTCTTTTAAAAATATTAGAGTTTTTCATGCTTAAAATTGGATTCATTATTATTTTAATAATATATAATTTATTTGAGAAGTGTAAAGTAATTTTATAATAATATCATAGTTATTTATTTTTATTCACTCTAATAAAATAGCTAGGCGTTAACTATCACTTAAAATAATAATAATATTATATTATTTTTTTGTTATAACTCAAAGTTGTGTGCAACCTAAGATTTCAAAGAAACTTATTGTTGGGTGTTGAGTATGCTATCAAACAAAGTGTCATTTTTTAAATAAAATTAATATCTTATTCATAAATATTAATATATATGAAAACATATTATTCTATAAATACCTGGGTCATTACATCCTTCCCCCTTTTGGAAATTGTGTCCTCCCAATTTTAAAATTGGGCTTGGAAACTTCATTGAAAGTCCCACATCAGAAAAATAGTAAATAAAAATACCACTTTAAAAGAAAAAATAGAATTCAAAAGGTCACACGAGATAACACATACTAGGATTCCATGAAAACATGGATATGGAGGAGAAAAAAAACCATCATGTTCTGATGGAGAGTGATAGAAAACATGATCAGGAGAAAGTTAACCACAAGAAAATCACAACCTTTTAATAGGTTAAATGGTCTTTGATTCCCCAGTTAGAAAATTAAACGAACAATGTTTTTTTGTTATAAGTTGCCTTTCATAAAGTCGGAGAATTTATTTATGAGATTGACTAAGATCATAAGAAAATATACATACTTTTCATATAGACATTCATCCTTTAATAAGTTTCTACCAAAAACTCATCTTTTCTCCAAACGATGAGTATTCAAGATGACTTGGTCACACCTGAAGCCCTAGAATAAATGTCTATAGAATAACATGATCTAAAAAAGTTGAACTATATATTTCCCATGTCTTTAGACATTAACCAAAAAAATAGTTAGTACAAGATCAGATAGCCTCTAAAGAGGATAATACTTCATAAAAATAAATACTATTCTTAATCTTAAAAATTCAACAAACAGTACCCAAAGTTTAAAAAAGACCATTCAATAAATAATTATCCATAAAATTTTCAATGTAATCCAAACTATGATTTAAACCCAAAAAACAGAAAGATTTAATCACATAGTCTTACATAGTAAATCTTAACATTTTTCTCCAAATATCATTCACTACTCTTAAAGTCTCATACTAGAGTGTAATTAACCTAATCACATATTCTCTATGATAGGTTAATCATTTCCAATAATAAACTGAATAGATACATGTACATAATAAAAACATATATTCTTCCAAAATAAAATTCCACCATTAATCCTCAATTGAAATACCAAAGTATTCTATTTTACTTAAGCATATAGAGTTCCCAAAAGAGTGAATGTCTTCCAAAATAACACCTATCACTTTATCCCAAAGTAATTTTTTTATACTAAGGATATCCATTTTATAAAACATAATATCCTAAATCAACATATTATTGATCAATAAAATTATTTAACTAAAAACAATAATTTATACTAACCAGAGGCTTCTCATAGGCTAGTGATTGGCGATAAATCCCATTCGCACTTTGGTTGTGGATTCGATTCCTACTGCTTTGTCTGATGCAATAGGTTGTCACCCATCTTACGTGTTTCCCATTTGTATAAAACTCAAAAATAACCCTAACACAATTTAACCACAAATGTTTTCTTATAACTCTCATTTTCATCCCAACTCATAATGAACTCAATATATTAATTCATGAATTCTTATATATATTTAATTTTTTTATTTCACCTCCATATGAAAAAATAAAACTATTCTTAAAAACAATAACATCATACCTTGATCATGATGTCCACATGGTTTCATAATTATTTTTTTTCATGCAGGTAGATGGTCCATTCATTACAATAATGATTTAGAGTTCCTTCAAAATGATTTTCTTCCTTCATCCAAATACACCTTGTACAACTTAGGTCATATGAGTGTTTTCAGAAAAATAGTTTCAGAAAATAATCGTGTATGACATATAATTTCAAAACATCTGATAAAACTTCTTTTTATAAAATATTCAGACTAATTTTGAGTTGAAACTATCAATAAATGGTCCTTTTAAAATGCCATATGTATGTGATGAAATACTAGAATTTAAAAGAAAATATAAATAGGATGCATAAGGGTTTCCTTCTTTAGAACCCTTTTCAAAATCATAATATGCTTCTAAATCTTATTATAAGGTAAAGTATTTGAAAATTCCTTGATAATATTTACCTTTCTTGAAAATATGATAATATTGAGAAAATAGGATTTGATTAAATACAACCCATGATCCATGAAGGTATTGAGGTATGGTGGAGGTTTTTGACATCTCAAACAATTTCTGGAAAGTGAGTTGTATGTTAGAAAATGTATCAAAATCTTCTAGACATGACTTTTAAATAATTATTTTAAGAAATTCACCAAGAAAAGATAATAAATTCATTTGAGATCATCCTCTTTCTATTTATAAAAAAAATTCCTTGATATGAAAAAGTTACAAAATAAGGATTCAACTTAATGAGTAGACATAGAGACTAACCATGTGTTTTAAAAAAAACTCATAATCCCTAAAGTTATCTAAACCGTCCTCTGATATCAACTATAAGGCCCTAGATTTAAACATTACGTAATCTTGAGTTAATTCAAGAATCAACATTGAGGATTTTTTCAGGTTTAGAGTTTTTGATAATTAGGAAGTAAATATTACATTACATCTCAAAATATTACAAAGTAGACAATTATACTCTATCCCATTTCTTTTACATTAATAAAACACCATAAATAAAACAAGAATTATTTTCATGATATAAATCTTGTTGAATTCTTCCATTATCTTACCATTAAATATGTCTGATGAAAAACATTTCAAAAATTTGGGATGAGCATAAAAATATTAGTAAGGGTTATAAAATATGGAAAGAAAACATTAGTCCATAAATACATACAATCAATGAAATCATAATTTTCAATCATAAAACATAAGCTCTTTAACATACCTCATGAAATCATAAGATTTATGAATAACAAATAGAAACCATAAATCATAATGGAAATTTGTGGCATCCATAACATACTTACATTTTATCTTTCATAGCTAAATAGGATGTTATGTTTGGAATACCCATCACATTATATTCCCTAAATCTGTTAGGAGAAACATTAACGTTTACCTACATCATGTTACCTAATGAATTGGAGAGCTATCTCGGTATCACCCGCCATAGGTTTATCACGAAACCACCCGTATTTGGTTTATCATGTAAATACCTATCAAATTTACAAGTACCATTACATAATCATAAAACATAACAGATTAAAATTATAAACATTTCACTCATCAATAATAATAAATCAATTCAAGAAATTGAAATATTCAATCCATTTCCAAAACCATTTAAAACATTTAATAAAGATATTTTTGAATCAAAGTGTCCCATTCCACTTTGAAACTTTTGAAATAATTTATCATTTTAAAACATTAATTTTCATATAAATAAATCCTTAATACCATTTTAAAACATGTAAATTAATGATAAAGATAAATCTTTAAAACATTTAAAATGATGTTTTAGCTGAAGAGTCATTTACCACTTGAGAAAATACTTAAATAAAAATAAGTAAAGAATAAAATTAAACAAAACTTATAATATCATGAGAATAAGAAGAATCATGATATCATATATCAAAGGGAAATATATACAGTATATAAAAGTGAATTGGTGCATAACAACAAATAAGTCACAGGGGAATGTTAATTGAGACAGAATTTCTTACAAAGATTGTATAAATGACATAAGAATTTATCAATGGGGTGATTACGTGTTGAAAAAGTATATCCACCCAAAGTGGAGTGGAAATTAAAATATAAATAAAAAATAGTGATTCCATACATAATCATGGAATAATATAATCACCGAATTATGCATAAAATCCAATGAGGGAAAATTGAGTTTAGAAATTCCCAAATGAAAATTCGGCAGCCTTACAATGTCACATTAAAATTCAGAAAATGAGTTGGTGGGAGAGAAAAGTGTCTCTCATAACGTGGACATAAAATGTACTGAAATAAGGATACATAAGTACATATACCAATATAATAAAATAGAAATTAAAATACCTAACCCTAAATAAGTCTTTGACTAAAATCGGAGGGTGAAATGTTCATTTACAAAGATCATTTTATAAATAAAATAGATCAATTATGTGTATTCACTATAGGTACACATAAGTAATGTAAATTTAAAAGATAAGACATAAAAAGTTATTTCATACACAATCATAACACGACATAATTAAAAGTAGAAGATTAACCCAAAGAATAAAAATTGGGTTAAGAAGTTCCCTTACCTCGAGTACGACTTGTCTCATATGTTTCTTGTTATTCCTAAAAAATAAACTTAAGTTAATTTCTAATTGCTTGAGAACCTTTTTAAATTTTATTAATCCTTTTATATCACTTATTACCTTTCTATAACAATCATGTAATTATTCATGTTCTTATCAGTATTTTTGTCGATGTTCGGTACGTGAGACAAAAATAATCTTGTTACAATTACAAATTGTCCATATTGTTAAAAGTCCATTATCTTTAGAATTTTATTCATGATTTAAATATCTTATATATCCAGTATATATGTATTTATAATATTCCATAACATTTGGATATAAGAAATGAAAATCACTATTCATGGAGACGGTAATCCATACGTACACATGAACGCTACTTTAATTATTTTTCATATTTAAATGAATGAAAAGTAAATTATAAATAGGTAAATTATAATTATAGTATAATATCATATTTTATATATGTTACATAAGTTCATTAACACCATCAATTATAGGTTCCATTTATGGGATTAAAGAGTCATATCACTTTGAGGGGGCGATATTCCTCACATCCTCAAATGAAATTATTGTATTTATACAACATGAAAATAATATAGGTATGTTATAAATAATAATTATAGAAGAATAGATATAAAAATTATCATATATATCATATATAAATATATTTCCATCATAATGGACACCATGAGTGGTGGTACGGAAAAATCAAACAATCATTGTTTCGTGAGGCAGTAGTTCATTGTCCACAGAAACAATATGTTCTAAATCCATTAGATGGAGGTGTGTGTAAGTGTAGTTTAAATGTAATGTCCAAGACCTCTCTGGTCCATTAATTTGTGAAAATCAGGTGTCTGAGGTGATTCGGGAGGTCAAGGTGACTTATCCCCAACACTTTTCCAATTTTCCAGTTCGGTGAATAGTTCCAATGGTAGATAGTTGTGAACAGTGCAACGATAACCTTCTATGAATAGTTCCATTGGTGAACAGTTCTATCAGTGAGTTCTAATGGCAACCTCTCTTTCCTTTACCAAATTTCCAATTCTATGAACTGTTCCATCGGTGAATAGTTCTATCAGTAATCTCTAATGATAACCTCTCTTTCCTTTGCTAAATTTCTAATTCTATGAACAATTCCATTAGTGAACAGTTCTATCGGTAACCATTAATGGTAACCTCTCTTTCCTTTTCCAATTTTCCAATTCTATGAATAGTTCCATCGGTGAACAGTTCTATCCGTAACCTCTAATGGTAAACTCTCTTTCCTTTTCTAAATATCCAATTCTATGAACAATTCCATCGGTGAACAGTTCAATCAGTAACCTCTAACAGTAACATCTCTTTCCTTTTCCAAATTTCCAATTCTATGAATAGTTCCATTGATGAACAGTTCTATCGATAATCTGTAATGGTAACCTATTTTTTCCTTTACCAAATTTTCAGTTCATGAACAATGTTTCCATAATAATGAGATCTATCGGTAACCTCTACTTCCTTTTCCAAATTTTGAGTTCGTGAGCAGTGTTTCCATCTTCCTATAGTTTCTCCCCTTTAACGTTTCCTTTGTCGTAAAATGCATTTAAAACCTCATTTTAAGGACTCTAAGGCCAATTCAAAGGCCATAAATCCTATATTAATTTATCCTAAGGATCAGGACGTTTTTACATGGTCAAACCACATGGTATAATGTGATCCTCTTTTAAAGGAATACCTAGCGTATCTTAAACCACCGCTTTGTTAAATCTTCTAAAGGGATGGGATATCTTCCTCTTTAGTTCTTCCCCCTTTTTCTCATCTATGAGACTCTAGAACCTTTAATTATATTCCATAGGGGTTGTGCAAAGAAACTTTCTTCCTAGGATGGGTTCTGCTCTGTTTTGATGCAATCAAGTAGTATCGATCAATCTTCTGTATAAGGTATGATCTATCACTATTCTTTTGGGTTCATCTCCTTATATTTCTACTTTCCCTATTATGGTATGTGATCTCTATAATACTAATGGAGTTTTATTGGGTTTCCGTTGGTGCGGTCGTACCGCAACATCCTCGCGTGGATACAGTTGTCACGAGAGGAGGCAATCATGATTCTTTGTATGGATCGTTCTTGTATAAAGAAATAAAGGAACCGTTTGAGGTAGGGGATTCATTTCTTATCTTTTCTTTTACGTGCAATGGTATAGTTATCATGTTTCATCCCACTCTATGGACATGTAATTTACATAATAAATATTTTAATCGTAAAATAAATTAATATCGATTGTATGTTATTACCTCTCATTTTGCTAGATAGTGTGATATCTATGCTTGACTCATATATCTATTAGTTCTTGATGGAAATTGGTAAAGAAAATAAATTGGAATTAATTGATAATGTTTTGGCTAAAGATAAAGAGTCATGTAAGTGAATCTGGTTCTTCTTATTATAATTTGATGTTAATCAAAATGGTGCAGTAAACATGTTTAATTATTTGTGTTAGATTACTGTATAGGTTTACCAATTTGGGAACATATGATTAATAAATTGGTTAATCTAAGATCGATTAAAGAACTGGTGGTTTGATAAAATAAAATTCCTTGTAGGGTTCAAAGTTACCCTCTTTGTTGTTTATGGGCCAAGAGCTCATTTGATATGATGTTTGTTTTTCCTACTGCTTGTGTTGTGGTGTGAGCTTGGATGGATGTTGTGATATGTGTGGGTAGGGATGCCTATTTATTGTGGCATCATTTGATGCCTAGAGTGGCGAGATGCATCGTTTTATGCATGTGGGTGTTAGGGAGGACACATGTGATGATAGAACGGGTTGGATGTGAAGGTTTGGATGCTTTCTGATTCTTATTGGTAGTTTATGTGCTTTACTTAACCCCACTACTCAAGGTAGCTGTTCTTACTTACCCTTCCTCTGAAAGGGGTGATGATGCGTGTGGTATGCCACGTGCTTTCCGTGTTTAGCTTCTCATGGGAGAATGGGTTTACTATTTTTCTATAGGTGGAAAATACTCGACGGGTAGTTCATCTACTGACCGTGTTGATCCCCCTGGTGTTTAGTAGCATATAATGTTTTTCTAGAATACATTGGAATATGGGAAATTAATGCTATAAATAAATAATTGAATAAATGATGTTAACCCATGGGGTTTGGAGCTTGAGGGGGCGCAATGATGAGGTTGTGATTTGAAGGAACAATGTACATTGGGTGTGATGCTAATGAAATTTAATGTAGAACTGTTATTGGTTTATTAATGTTTAAAGAATTAATTAACGTAATATGAAACTGATAAGAAGGAAATGAAATAATGTATTAAAGATATTTAAATGGATGTGTTCTTAAAGGATACCTAGTCTTAGAAGTGGCAGCCCGGAGTCCGAGAGATGTTAGCTGTAGTTGAGTCTAAGACTAGGTTATACCCATAGTGTCATTGTGAGCTATTGTATATTCTGTATTTTTTGTGTTTCTATAGGCTACTCCACCCTATAACTAAGGGAAACTGACACCCCAGGGATTCTGAGCCCTAGGGGGGGGGGGGTGTTTTCGCCAATATTCTGATGGGAGGATGAATGGATGACTAACCCTTTGGACCCACTCTCTTCTCTTTTCTAGTTACTTGTTATGGTAGGTGAAATAGTTAGTTTTCCCCATATATGTGTGTAAAGTGTTTTAATGGCCTATGGTTATTCACACATATATATTCTGGATATAGTTTCATATAGACTACAATAGGTGTAACATGTATAGGCTGTGATGGCTTGAGGACCCTTACTCAGTGTATGAGCTGTAATGGCTTTAGGTATAATACTCGACATATGATACACATTATGTAGGCTGTGGTGGCTCCCAGAAACTACTTGGTTACTTTGATTACATGGATGTGGTGGTTTTGTTGCACGATGTTCATGTTTTGGTGCTTCGCCCAGGTGTCTGCGGGCAAGCCTTTTTGGAGAGAGATGCTCAGGATGTGAAATGTTGTGGAAAGGTAGAAAAAAAGTGGGGAAGTAGTGGCGGGGTACCCTTGATATTATTTATTATATTATATATTCTTGTATGCATTAATTGGTGGGAGTAGCCATGGTGAGGCTGGTAACTTACTATACCTATTTAGGTGATGAGTTAGTTTCACTTATTGTTCATTGTGCTTTATCATGATTTCTTTACTTTTTCACGAGAGGCTTCAATGAGGATCCTACTGAGTATACTATTATACTCACCCTATGTATATATAAACTGATTTTCAGGTCACTTGGAGAAGGTTGGAGATCAGGCTGGTTACTACTATCTTACGGTTGTAGGATCTCTTCAGGCTTGTGGTTGCTGCTGTGTTATTTCCTTTTTGGGTACTTGCATTTTTTCTTCTTTTAGTTGTAGTAGTTTTGAAAGACATTTCATATGTGTGATTGGGATTTAATTCATCATACTGGTTGAGTTGGAGTTGGTTGGTGTCTATCTTATCTCTCTTCTGCATGTGTTCTCTTAGAGGGTAATGCCTCCCATTTGTGTGTTTACTATACCCTCGGTGCTAGTCACTAACCTAGGGCCTACTGGAGGTGGGACTCATGGGTCATTATCTCCCTTCTCACATTTCTGGACCAGGAGGGGTACACTTTGTGGGGAGGGGGTTGTGAAAGAGTGGTATCAGAGGTCAGGTTGAGGGATAGGATGGAGGTTGGAGTTAGGCATAAATGAGGTTGCATGGGTTGGTAGGGAAATGATGTAATTCATGTTTAGAAAGTGATGAAAACACTGGAGACTGGCTGAGAGATAGTCATTTAGGGCCCCCTATGATCTGATGTACAAACCATTATATTTACAATGGATACTAGAAGTGGTGATTCTTGTTGGAGGGTAGAGACCTAGGAAAGGATCATGCATCATTCTTCATTGTGCCTATGTTTGAATGGGTAGACCTTGGATAGGTTAATCAAAAATGAATAAAAGAAAACAATTAATTAATTCATGTTGAGTAATACATATTCTAGGTTTAAGAGCCCTAACTGTTTGTTATTTTATAGGTATGGATTCAGGTTGATGTCCTCATCAGGATCGCATAGAATATGTCCAGCACGATGTTCCGGCAGATCGCCACAGGGTAGAGGTTTATGACGATGAAACTTGGAGGAAGACAATCTGAGAGTTTCAGCGACAGAGTCTGCAGAAGTACGAGGGCTCTGTTTCAGATGCAGTCATGGAAGACTGGTTAGGGGAGGTCGAGATTAGATTCAGTTCAATCCAAGCTCAGAAGGAGCACTGGGTATCCTTGGTTGTGATGATGTTGTGTGGAATATTGAGGCAGTGGTGGTTCTTATTCCTTGGGGATCATGAGGAGTCAGCGATCTCATGGGAGGAGTTCCAAGACAAGTTTAGAGTCGAGTTTCTTTCTTCGACCGCAAAGGCTTCCAGTTTCCAGGAGCTTCTTACCCTTCGACAGGGGAGCTATAGTGTCTGAGAGTTTGGAATCCATTTTAGAAACCTTTTAAGATAAGATTCAGACTTGTTTGTTAGATGAGGAGGCTAGAGTAAGGAATTTTGAGGAGGCTTTGTGTCCAGAGATCCAACGCCAGGTCACCCCATTTATGCTAAATACATATCTTGAGGTTTTGGTGAGGGCAGAGGTTGTCGAGAGGAAATTGGACAGAACTGGATCATCATGAGAGGAGATTCATCGTGATTCCTCACGAAGAAGATCTGTGGTTCGGGGTTCTCAGTTTTAGGGCAGAAGAGTTTCCGTTCAATCGGGGGTAGGTCCTAGCCCTTCACATCTTATTTTTCTGGAGGCAGAAACTCTCAGGCCCATGCTAAGGGATCAGGTTCTTGTTTTTCTTGTGGTGGTTGAGGTCATCAGTAGCGAGAGTGCCCGACCATTTAGATCAGTCATCATGCACCAGGGTTTTTTCTCCAGGTTCCTTCGTTGAAGCAGTTCCAGCTGAGGCAGCAACAGCTATAGATCAGTCGAGGGTATATGGGGTAGGCATAGGATAGCCCTGTGATGCTCCCCAACCTAAGATAGAAGAGCACATCCATGGTGGTGGTTTTCATCTGGGTCAGAGAGGCCATCGAGGTGGTCGTGGTTAGCTTCATGCTTTAGAGTTTCCAGCACTAGGCGATCCTGATGTCGTTCAAGGTACCCTTTTCTTGTTTTCTACCTTGGTTTATGCCTTTTTTTTATTCCGGAGTGACACACTCCTTAATATCACCTACATTTATCCATGCTTTGAGACATGAGGTAGAGAGGATTATAGTGCTTTTGGTGTTGACTACGCCAGTTGGAGGTCGAGCTGAGTTGATTGAAGTATGTAGAGACTGTGAGCAAGTGTTGGTGTAACACCACTCTGGGGGAGATTTCCAATGTTTACGTATACAACCATATGATGTCATCCTTGGCATGGATTGGTTGTTTTCAGTTCAAGATATCATGGATTGAATCAGGAAGCATGTCATTTTCTTCGATGCGGATGGAGAGTAGGTGGTGTTTGTTGGCGAGTGAGACCCCTCAGATGGGTTAGTGGCGTGTTACATCATTATCATCCATGATGGATAAGATGATGCTGAGTTCATCATAGGTTCAATAGTTGACATTTCCTAGGGTTGTAGGAGAGTACCCTGATGTTTTTCCAGAAGTGGTTGTTGCATTACCCCCTCAGCGAGAGATCGAGTTTGAGATCAAGCTACAACAAGGAGCATATCCTATCTCCATGTATCCATATAAGAATGCCCCTTCTGAGTTATGAGAGCTACGTATACATCTTTATGGTCTGTTATAGTGCGTTTTTTCTTGGACAAGTGTGTCACCGTGGGGTGCACCTGTTTTGTTCGTAAATAAGGCTGACAACAGTTTGTGATTGTGTGTCGATTATTGTCGCTTAAAAAAATGATAATAAATAATCACTATCCTCTTCTGTGTATTTATTATTTATTCAATCAACTGAAGAGTGAAATATGGTTCTCAATGATCGACTTATGGTCAGGATATCATCATATGCGTGTAAAGGATGAGGATATCCCGAAGACTGCCTTCCGTTGTCGTCATGGGCATTATGAGTTCGTTGTAATGTTGTTCGGAATAAAAAATGATCCATCTGTGTTCAAGGGATTGATGAACACTATGTTTCGTGATTTCTTGGACAAGTTCGTGGTGGTTTTCATTGATGACATCATTGTGTACTCCATGTCTGAGGAAGAGCATGAAGAACATCTACACGCTGTTTTAGGAGTTCTTCATCAACATCAACTTTTTGGGAAGTTGTCGAAGTGTGAGTTTTGGGCTTGAGAAGTCCGTTTCATGGGACATGTTGTGTATTAGTAGGGAGTATCTATGGATCCATCAAAGATAGAAGTATTTGTGTCTTGGGAAGCCCCTAAGACAGTGTTAGAGGTGCAAAGTTTCCTTGGTCTCACAGGCTACTACAAGAGGTTCGTAGCCAATTTCTCACGAGTTACGACTCCTCTGGCAGCTTTGAATAGGAAACAATAGGCATTCATATGGACTGATCAGTGTCAGGAAGCATTCAAGTATCTAAAGGAGAAGTTAGTAAGTGATCTAGTTCTTTGTCTTCAAGGTGAGGGAGTTCAGTTTGATGTTTTCTACGATTCTTCGCATCTGGGGTTGGGCTGTGTTCTAATGCAGAAAAGATCAGTTGTTTCTTATGGGTCTCGACAGTTACTTCCCCATGAACGTAACTATGACACTAACGATCTTGAGTTGGCATATGTAGTGTTTTCTCTAAAGTTGTGGAGACTACACCACATTAGTGAGGGCTTTTTTGTTTTCACCGATCATAAGAGTTTGAGGTATGTTTTCTCCCAATGCGACATGAAATTACGAAACTATGAATGGATAAAGTTCTTATAAGAATATGAATTTGAGATATCATATACAACTAGAAAGTGGAATATTATAGCTGATGCGTTGAGTCGAAATTCACATAGTGATACTATGCTTGAATCCGGTGATTCTTGGAGAGTAATGGAAGGACTGTCAGCATTACATATTGATATGAAAGAAGTTGGGGGAAGATCTTGTCTTTTTCAGATGATTATACAATAATATATGGTGCAGAAGGTGGAAGAGTACCAGTTGGGGGATCTAGAGGTGGAGGTCTGGAGAGACCGAGTTGTTTGTGGTGAGGCCCCTGATGGTTAGTCGGAGGATGAACAACACCGAGTGTTGTATCATGGAAGGCTTTTTGTTCTTCTGACGATGCAGGAGATAATCCTCAGAGAGTTCCCTAGTTCTCCTTTATTAGTGCATCCTGGTGGGACAATGATGTACTGAGCCTTGAGGAGTCAGTTTTGGTGGTTTGGGTTGAAGCGTGAAGTTGCGGAGTTTATTCCCCGATGTTTGGTCGGCCAGAAGGTGAAGGTTTAGCACTGAGTTCCTGGTGGTTTGCTTCAGCAATTGGATGTTCCTCAGTGGAAGTGGGAGGACATCTCAATGGACTTTGTTACTGGTTTACCTTGAGATTAAGGAGAACATGATGCTCTTTGGGTGGTAATGGATCTTTTAAAAAAATCATCCCACTTCATAGAAATCAAGGATTCAAGCTCAGTAGAAGTTTTGTTAAGGAAGTATCTGGAGGAGGTGGTGAGACATCACAGAGTCCCAAGGATGATCAGTTTTTATCGTGATACTCTTTTTAACTCTAGGGTGTGGAGAGGTCACTATCATTCCACTTGTTATCAGTTATGCCTTAGCACTTCTGTTCATCCTCAAACGGACGGTCATATAGAGAAAACCATCCAGACTCTTGAAGACATGTTACACTCTTGTGTCCTATATTTTGGAGGATTGTGGATCAGGCACTTACCCTTGGTGGAGTTTGCTTACAACAATATTTTTCACTCCACTATCAGTAGGGAGCCATTCAAAGCCTTGTATGGATGACCTTGTTGTTCTCCATTGTGCTAGATTGGGGTCGGAGAGTCAGAAATTATCAGACTGGAACTAGTGCAGAATACAACAGAGATGATTCAAGTAATTCGTTAGAGGATGAAGATAGTGCAAGATCATCAGAAATCATATTCCGATCAAAGGAGGAGACCCTTAGAGTTTTATGTTTGGGATCCTATGTTTCTGAAGGTGACTCCCCGTCGTGGGCAGCGAAGGTTTGGTTATTGGAGTAAGCTTTTTCCCTAGTTTGTTGGGCCTTTTGAGGTGTTAGATCATGTTAGAGCTATGGCGTATCGAGTATAACTTCCCCCACAAATGAGTTAGATAGATGACATTTTCCATGTATCACAACTCCATCATTATCTTCATGATGACTCTCACGTCATCGATTGGGGAGAGATCGATATTGATGATGATGCGACCTTCAAGGAGAAACCTATAGAGATCCAAGACCACAAAGAGAAGCTGTTGTGTGGGCGTTCTATCCCCTTGGTTCATGTCTTATGGAAACACGGTGGCCTGAACTAGAGTTCCTGGGAACACGAGTCATAGATACATGCTTAGTACCTATAGTTGTTTGATGTTTAACTCTTTTCATGTAACAATTTTCCCTTTGTGGTTATCAACCTTTCGTGTTTATAGTATAGATTTCTTTTGTTTCTTATTGTGTCTTCCTCCCTTTTGAGAGGTATCTCGATGGGTGGTTGTTCAGACACCGTTTTTCCCTTTTATGTGGGTTTTGAATTCTGGAGGACAAGAATGTTTTCAGAGGTGTCTAATGTAAAGGCCCAGAACTCTCTGGTCCATTCCTTTATGAAAATCAGGTGTATGATGTGATTTGGGAGGTCAAGGTGACTTATTCCCAATTTTTTTCCAATTTTCCAGTTTGGTGAGTAGATCTAATGGTAGATAGTTGTGAAAAGTGCATTGATAACCTTCTATGAACAGTTCCATTGGTGAACAATTCTATCGGTGAGGTCTATCGGTATCCTCTCATTCCATTGACAAATTTCCAATTCTATGTATAGTTCTATTGGTGAACTGTTCTATTGGTAACCTCTAATGGTAACCTCTCTTTCCTTTACTAAATTTAAAATTCTATGAACACTTCTATTGGTGAACAAATCTATCGGTAACCTCTAATGGTAACCTCTCTTTCCTTTTCTAAATTTTCAATTCTACGAACAGTTCTATCGGTGAATAGTTCTATCAATAACCTCTAATGGTAAACTCTATTTCCTTTGCTAAATTTTCAATTCTATGAATAGTTCCATCGATGAACAGTTCTATTGGTAACCTCTAACAGTAACCTCTCTTTCCTTTTCCAAATTTCCAATTCTATGAACAGTTCCATTGGTGAATAGTTCTATCGGTAACCTCTAACGGTAACCACTTTTTTCCTTTGCCATATTTTGGGTTCATGAACAGTGTTTCCAGAGCTGTGAGGTCTATCGGTAACCTCTATCAGTAACCTCAATTTCCTTTGCCAAATTTTGAGTTCGTGAACAGTTTTTCTAGCTTGCTACAGTTTCACACCTTTAACATTTCCTTTGACCTAAAATGAATTTAAAACCTTATTTTAAGGACTTCAAGGCTGAATCAAAGGCCATAACTCCTATATTAATTTATCCTAAGGCTCAAGACATTTTTACTTAGTCAAACCACATGGTTTATTGTGATCTGATTTTAATGGAAAACCTAGCATATCTTAAACCACCGCTCTATTAAATATTATAAAGGGAAGAGATATCTTCCTCCCACGTTCTTCCTCCTCATTCCCAGCTATGAGATGATAGAACCTTTAATTCTATTCTATAGGGGTTATGCAATAAAACTTTCCTCCTAGGATTGGTTCCACTCTGTTTTGATGCAATCAAGTAGCATCAATCAATATTTGGTATAAGGTATGATCTATGACCATTATTTTTGGTTCACATCCTTCTATTTCTACTTTACCTATTATAGAATGTAATATCTATAATACTAATGGTGTTTTTTTGGTTTTTGTTGGTGCGGTCATACCACAACATCCTCGGGTGGGTAAAATTTTCACAGGAGGAGGTGATCGTGATTCTTTGTGTGGATTGTTCGTGTAAAATTAAATATAAGAACCATTTGAGGCAGGGGATTCATTGCTTCTATTTTCTTTTATGTGAAACTATATAGTTAGGATGTTTTATCCCATTGGATGGCAATGTAATTGTCATAATAAATATTTGAACCAAAAACTAAATTGATATCGATTGTATGCTATTGCATCTTGTTTTTATAGATAGTGTGATATCTATACTTGCTTCATATATCTATTAGTTCTTGATGAAAATTGGTAAATAACGTAAACTAGAATTAATTGATAATGGTTTGGCTGAAGAAAAAAAGGCATGTAAGTGAATCTGGTTCTTCTTGTTATAATTTTATTTTAATAAAAATGGTAAAGTAATCATGTTTAATTATTTGTGATAACATACTGATTAGGTTTACCAATTTTGGAATCTATGATTAATAAATTGGTTAATCCAAGATAGATTAAAGAACTGGTGGTTTGATAAAAGATATTCCCTTTTAGGGTTTAGAGTTACCCTCTTGGTTGTTTAAGGGCCAAGATCCCATTTGATATGATGTTTGTTTTTCCTGCTTCTTGTGTTATGGTGTGATCCCGGATGGCTGTTGTAATATGTGGGGGTAGGAAGGCCTATTGATTTTGGTAGCAGTTGAAACCTAGAGTGGCGAGATTCATCATTTTCTTCATATGGATACTAGGGAGGACACAAGTGATGATGAAACGGGTTGGATGTGAATGTTTGGATGCTTGTTGATTCTTATTGGTTGTTTATGTGCTTCACTTCTCCCCACTGCTCAAGGAAGCTGGTCTTACTTACCCTTATTCTGAAAGGGGCAAAGACGTGTAGGGTATGCCACATTCTTTCTGTGTTTAGCTTCTCAATGTAGAATGGGTCTACACTCTTTATTTAGGCTGCAATGACTCGACAGGTAGTTCATCTACTCACCGTGTTGATCCCCCTTGTGTTTAGTAGCATAGAATGTTTTTTTAGAATTCCTGGGAATATGGGAAAGTAATGCTGTAAATAAATAATTGAATAAATGATGTTAACCCATGGGGTATAGATATTTCTAGTGCGTAATATTGAGGTTGTGATTTGAAGGAACAATGTGCTTTGGGTGTGATGCTAATAAAATTTAATGTGGGATTTTTATTGGTTAATAAATGTTTAAAGAGTTAATTAACATAAAGTGAAACTAAAAAAAGGGAATTAAATAATGTATTAAATCTATTTAAATGGTAGTGTGATTATAGGATACATAGTCTTAGAAGTGGCAGTCTAGAGTCTGAGAGACGTTAGCTGCAGTTGAGTCTAAGACTAGGTTATGCCTATAGTGTGGTTGTGAGCAATTGTATATTCTGTACTTTTTGTGTTTCTATACACTACTCCACCCTGTTAGTAAGGGAAAATAACACCCCAGGAATTATGAGCCGGGGGTGTTTTCCCCAACATTTCGGTGGGAGGATGAATGACTAACTACCCCCTTTGGCCCCACTCTCTTCTCTTGGTAGTTACTTGTACTGGTAGGCGCAACAGTTAGTTTTCCCCATATATGTGTGATAAGGGATGCAATGGATTGTGGTTATTCACACACATATATTCTGGATATAGTTTCATATGGACTACTATAGGTGTAACATGTATAGGTTGTGATGGCTTGAGGATCCTTACTCGGTGTATGGGATGTAATGGCATGAGGTATAACACACGATGTATGATACATGTTATGCGGGCTGTGGTGGCTCCCAAAAACTACCTGGTTACATTTGTTACATGGACATGGTGGTTTTGTTGCCCAAGGTGCATGTTTTGGTGCTTCACCCAGGTGTATGTGGGCATGACTTCTTGGAGAGATATTCTCAAGACGTGCGATGTTTGGGAAAAGAGACAAAATAGTGGGGAAGTAGTAGCAGGGTAACCTTGATATTCTTTATTATATGATATATTCTTGTATGTGTTATTTGGTGAGAGTATCCATGGGGAGGTTGGAACTTAGTATACTTTTTTAGGTGATGAGTCAGTTTCATTTGTTGTTCAATGAGCTTTATCATGATTTCTTTACCTTTGTACAAGAGGATTCAGGGATGATCCTACTGAGTATACTGTTATACTCACCCTATGTATATATAAACTTCTTTTCTGGTAATTTGGAGTAGGTTGGTGATTGGGCTGGTTACTACTGTATTGTGATTGCAGGAGCTGTTCGGGCTTTTGGTTATTGCTGTTTTACTTCATTTTTTGATACTTGCAGTTTTTCCCCATTCAGTTAGTAGTTTTTCAAGACATTTAATATTTGTACTTGGGATTTATTTCATATTAATGGTTGAGTTGGAGTTGGCTGGTTTCTATCTTATCTCTCTTCCGCATGTGTTCTCTTAGAGGGTAATTCCTCTCATTTGTGTGTTTACTATACCCTCGGTGCTAGTCGCCAACCCGAGGCCTACTGGAGGTGGGACTCGGGGGTCATTTTCTCCCTTCTCACATTGCCGGCCTAGTAGGGGTACACTTTGTGGGGAGGGGGTTGTAACATTGAATCCTTCTTATAAAGAAAACCTAGTATATTGAGGATATGTGTGTTGTTATATAAACAAATAATAATAATGGAATAGGTAGTGGATAAGGAAAATAAAATAAAATAACTTGAGAGAAGACGTTACCTCTAAATCGGGTAACTCCCTTTGATTTAATCTAAAAGGACTTCTTGAATTGTATTCTACTTAGTGGAAAGATTCTAGTGGGAATAGGGGGATGTTGGGAGCTTCTTGGAGTATATTTTTGATGAACCAAGGGGCATGAGATGTGTGTGTACTGAGTTAGAGGTGGTGTACTTTTAGAAGAGGGGGGTGGGGCCCTTTAAGAAAGTTTTAATGTATTATTTTATTATAAAATATTAAAATCTAAAATAAAATGAATATAAGTTAAAATAAAATCATCCAATAAGAATTGTATAGGTTTTAGATATTTTTAACCCTTATCTTTTTTATTTAACCCTTGTTTACTGTTAATGTTTTATCAAGATTTTATCACATTGAGAATCAAAATAGTTACAAAAACATGATAAATATCCAAATAAAGAGCCATTAATAACATTTTAGGCTTATGATAACAATTTGGAAGAATATTATATTTTTTTTGAATTTTATAATATTTAATAAAATATTTTATATTTTAAAATATTAATTATGTCAATTTTGACACTATTCATATCTTGACTTTTTAAAAATCCATAATAACTTTTTTACTTCGAAAAAACATCATTAATATAAATATAACATGTAAATATCATCGAAAAAATTCGTGTATAACATAAAAATAACAAAATTACATTTATTTTAACATTTATAATATCATTTATTTGAATCCTTTATTAATAAAGCAATCACTGCATCATCATTGTGTCATAATGAAATTGATTTATTTGATGTCTAAAAATTATAAGTAAAATAAAATAATGTAGGAAATATTTTTATCTTTCACATGAATATTTATATTCTAAGATATCACTTATATAACCCCATATGAATTTTTTTTACTAAAAGATATATTTTTAGGTTATATTTTTCTTAACATTAAATTAGAAGTAATAAAATATCATTTTTACACACAAGTGGCTCCATACGGTCCTAAAATTGACCCAAGGAAGTTAATGGTAAGAAATACCTCACCCAATAGGGTTAGGATAAGTGTAAGGGTAATTTAATTTTATTATAATATTATTTAATACCATTGTTTACCAAATTTACCCTTTAACCATGGTAAATAAAATATTTACTGGAGTTACTATGCATAATATCTAAAAATAAAAGTTACCTATTAACACAATTTGGATCTTATTATTTGAAATATAAAATCCATTTTTACAAATTCAGTACACATAAGTTGAACAAATTAATTTAAAATTAATTCCCATTGTCATGACCAAAAAGCTTATTTTTAAGAAGTAAATACTACCAAAAGATTGAAATGCTTTTATATCCATTTTCAAAGTGAAATTACTTAAAAAGAGCAAAATTGGATTAAATGAGAAAAATATAATTCAATTAAAATTTAAAACTAATTAAAATTAAAATTGAACTATATATATAAATTAGACTAAAAGGCAGTTTTGAATTAAAATTCAATGTTTTCACTATTCATTAAAAATGATCTTTTTCAGAAAATACCCAAATTCCATCCAATATAAATTTTTATGTTCTACTTATAAAGAAAAATATTATTTTGTCAAATACAATATATATAAGTGAAAAAAACTATATTAAAAAGGTTTTTCCATCAAAATGCAGTAAAACGACCTTTTAAAAATATTAGAGTTTTCATGCTTAAAATCAGATTCATTCTTATTTAAAACCTGTAAAATTTATTAGATAAGTGTAAAGAAATTTAACAATCATATCATAGTTAGTTCTATTTATTCCCTCAAATACAATGACTAGGAATTAACTATCATTTAAAATAATAAAAATATTATATTTTTTTTGTATAACTCAAAGTTGTGTGCAACGTAAGATTTCAAAAAAACCTGTTGTTTTGTGTTGAGTATGGTATCAGACAAAGTGTACTATTTATAATTAAATTAATATCTTATTCATAAATATTAATAGATATGAAAACGTATTATTCTATAAATACTTAGGTCATTACAATATTTATTTATATAAACATATTATATTGGAAGAACATGTGAATATCCCCAAAATAAAAATTTGAGATGGCTCGTACAGTTTTATCTCCACCAAATATACGTAATCATGAATAGACCTAGAAAAATTTTTTGAACTCAAAAAATAATTTACATAAATAAAAAATAAAAAATAAAGAGGATACAATACACTATCTTTTTGGGAACCTCAACCGCTAGCGAACAAAAAAACTAGTCCGAAATGTGACCTAGAATTTCACGTTGAATGAACAAGAACACCTTTAAAATTAAAAGGAACCTTTAAAAATCAAAATGAAAATTAAAAAACATTTTAAATATTAAAAACCATAAATAATATCCATTCTGAGAAATTTTGAAATGAATGGAGTGAGAAGTTATTGTAAAATAGATTTTTTTTTTGTTTTTATAATTTTATAAATACCTTTAATTGAAATTAACATCAAATAAAATTTTATTTTACTTTTTACTAATCCTTATTATTTTTTCATTCTATTATTTGGTATCCCAAACATTAATTTAATACACATCCTATTAGGGTTCTTACATTTAATGATAATTTTTATGGGAAACCTACCTCAATAAATAATGGTGATGAAGAATCCATCAATTAAAAATGAAAAAAGTATTCAAAAACCCACCACATACCCAAAAAATGCTATAAAATAAATTTAGAACCCAACCATCACCATGGGTTCAACTGGGGAACATGAAACAATGGTATAAGAGGGGAATACATGAAATGAGGGGGGAAAGGGGAAATAAAAGAGAAATGAACCATAACCTGGATGAACCATACCTGAATCGTAATGAAACCACTAAAAAGTGACATTTATGTTGAGAAGAATGGATGGGAGATGCAAAATTGGACTTCCCTAGTTTTTTCACAATTTTTAACTTGAAGAGGAGGGATGAGGGAGAGTATAATTCTCATTATGTGATATCATAATTCTCTATTTTGTTTATTTTTTGTACATCATGTCATCAGTGGCTCCATCAGGCATCTATAATGATTCTTGATGGAGGATAGTGTGTCCGGATGGTCTATGTCCCACCGAAATGGGTGTCAGAATGAGGAATGTGATTAAATGTTAGAATAAATTATAACTTACCTTATATATTGAGAGGATCGACTTATCAATATTCTTGATGGTAAGACAAGGTGAAAGTTTGGTTCCATGAAAGCATGAAGGTGTTGGGGAGTAGGACTCTGTTAGGGTTCTATTTAAAACATAGGTAAAGGTATTGATTAGTGGTTTTAGAAAAGGGTGTATAATGATATGTTTTATCAGTACTAGAATAGTAAGCATCGATAAAACATATCTTCATTGGTGAATGTTTTACACTGATAAAGATTCAAATTTATTAGTGCTCAAAAGGAGATGATTAAATCTGTCTTTATCAATGCTAAATTTCAAGCGATGATAAAGATATGTTTTATTGGATCCTTTTTAGTGTTAACAAAACTGAATCATTATCCGAGCCAACAAACTGCTGATAAAGACCAAAATTCAATACTATAATAAATATTATTAAAATAAATAAATTTATATAATTATAATTAAATATTTAAATAATTAAATTTTTTTTATTTAAAAAAATATAATTACAAATAAATATATTTATTATTTAAATATATTTTATAAAATTTCGTAATTATGAAAATATATACATAATTACTTTATAGTTATAATTATAAATAAATATATTTAAATAAATTTTTCTATAAATATAAATATATATATATATATATAATTATATATGGTTATATAATTATGTATATATTATATATTAAATGTTTGGGGGTACAACTACATTGAACACACACACCACACACATAGGCCAGAAAGGTAGGCCATAGCCCCCCCTAAGGGATAACTCACCCATCAAACCTTATTTATTTAGTACATGACTCAAATTCCTAATGGTTATGAAGCCCATTACATAGCCCAATGACCTAATAACTGGCCCAATGGCCCAATGCATGCATCATGCCTACATCACCGCTTGCCTATGTCACCGCCAACCAGTGGAAATTTGTTCCCACCTAGATTTGAACTCGGGACTAAAGCAAGATTACATGGAGCCTTTACCACTGGGGTAAGGCCCCAACAGATTGTATATATATATAGTTATAGATATAATACATATATTAATTATCTAAATATATTTATTATACTTTTATAATTATTTAAATATATATTTAATTATTTATAATTATAATTATAAATAAATATATCTAAAAAATATTTATATATAATTAAAAATATAATTATATACCATGAAGTGGTGAAACATTATATATATCCCATGATTCGTAAACTTATTGAAAATAAATGTCCTATAAAGTAAAAAAGGGAGATGGAAACATTAATCAAGTGAAAAACCTTTTCATAACAATCATAAAAATTATCCCTAAAATCGACCACTAACCCTACCTCTCAATTGACGAACCCTCTTGCATATTTTTGGTTTTCTTTACCTTTTCTTTTACCCATAATCAATGATATATCCTTCAAAAATAAATTATCCACATTTTCATGCACCTCAATTTCAAAATCAGTATGACTATTAGAAAAATTTTCATGCATTAATTTAGAATCTCTAATATAATTGACAATGGGTGAAACCCCTTCCCAGCATCAACTATAATTTCCACCCATAATTTCCATTGGGATGTGGACTTCATCCCTCCATGCACCCCTATTAGCTAGAAAACATATTCCTCCCTAGATTTTCTAGTAATGTGGATGTTCACCAGCTTCAATCCTCTATAATTGAGGACCTGGCCGCCCCCTTCATTGCCCAAGGAAGGACCAAACAGCCTATTTTCATGCTTCTATATCTGAAGATCCTCCTTAGCACCTTGTCCTTGTTCGATCCTAGCAGCTTACACCACCCCCCGAACATGCCCGTTATTGGAAGCCCCTGCATCTGACCATCTAGCATCCCTAATACCCAAAATTTTCTTCTTATGGAACATGATTTTATCTAGTCCATGTTGTGAACAAAATAATCCAGTGACATCCCATCTCTAATGCCAACTATCATGCCCAATGACTTTACAGTCCATATAAATTTATTTAAATAATTATATATCAATATATATCTAATTATACAAATTTATTTATTTAAAAATATATTTATTAATATATAAATATATATAATTGTAAATAAAAAATATAATTATTTTTGAATATAGTAATTAAAATTTTATAATTATTTTAATATATATATATATATAATTATAAATATAATTATAAATTCATATATTTTTAAATATTCATACATAATTATAAATATATTTATATAATTATATATACTCATATAATTATATATATTTATAAATATATTATTATTATTATTATTAATATATATATATAATTTTTTAAATAACTTTTTAACAACGTTTTATACATTTATAGTTTTTAATTAACTATATACATGTCATATATATACATATGTGCACATGTTATATATATATATATATATATATATATATATGCGTGTGTGTGTGTGCGTGTGAGTGTGTGTTTGTACATCCCACATACACATTCACATATATATACACCCACATAAATTCATATGTACACATACAACATATATATATACACATATGCCAAACACACACACAACATAATAAATAAACATATATGCACATAAGAATTGATATATATATATATATATATATATATATATATATAAGTTCAAATATAACATATTACCAATACATAATTTATCTTTTTATAATTGTTTGAATTATTAAAAAATATATATCAATATATCATATTTATATTAACTATATGCATGAATTTTGTAATTAATGTATATAAATAAACTATTACACATTTTGAATAATACAAATTTGATAATTTTTATATATAAAATTTTGGGACATGTAATTGGATTCTTGACCATTGGTCCTCCAGGAAATGTACTGAATAAATATGGCTTGATTGGTGAGATATCCCTTGTGGGAGCTATGGTTTGCCTTTTCGGTCTCTGTGTGTGGTGTGTGTGTTTGTTCAATGTAATTGTACCCCCGAGAACTTAATATATATATATATATATATATATTTATTTATAAAATTTAACTTCTTTATGAATATATAATTATATATTAGTATAAATATAATAAATATATTTTTAGTTTAATATATTTATTATAATTTTATAATTTTATAAATATATTTTTATTTATTTATAATTATAATTATAATTAAATATAATTAAATTATTATATATAATTATATAACTAAATATATACATTAATTAATATATATAATTATAAATTTAATAAATATATTTATTATTTCAATATAATTATTATAATTTTAAAATTAATGAAATATTTGTTTATTTATTTATACTTATATAATACTTTTTAAATAATATTATATATATATATATATTCATTATTAAGAAACATATATATTAATATATCATATTTTTATTAATTATATACATGTATTTTGCGATTAATATATATATATATATATATTACCATTAATTTTTTAATAAAAATATGATAAGTTTAAATATATAAATAATAATTTTTATGAAATGTTTTTATCAGCGCTCAAAGAAGCACTGATAAAGGGTACACCTTAATTGATACGTTTTAGTGCTGATAACACTTACCATTATCAGTGTTTTTTTACCACTATAAGATGTAACACTTATATCAGGACATAATGTTTAGCGCTGATAAAAGTTGGTGTTGGGAAAGGAATGATATGTAGTAATGTATGTGGAGATAGAATTAAGTAAGATATTTTGTTAGGTAATGGACAATCCAAAAGGATATGGATGTGTGCAGAGGAAAGGAGGGGGATTTCCCTTATAAAAGTGGGCGAGAGGACACACTTAGAATTTTTGAAAAGAAAACGTTATACCCATGTTTTACACATGCCATAAGGCTCAAAAAATTCTCATTATTGAACCCTAAATGATATAAGGGTGAAATATTGTAATAAAATAGGCGTTGTACATGGTTTTTAGTCATTTACCCCTTATCTTTTTAGTTTAACCACCTACTAAACCTATTTTAACCTTAATCGTGTAAATAATGTTTTACTATTTATACTATTAATTATGAAAAAAAATTAAGTTTAACTTATTATTTAATTCCAAATATGTAATAAATATTTCCAAATTCAATTAAAATTATACGTAGTATTTAATTTATAAAGAAACCTTTTTACTTGAAGAAAAATTGGGTTTTAAATGGGATAATTATCATAAGTATAAAAAGATTTAATGTTGAAATTTAGTATAGAATTTATTATGATGACTTAAATTTGATTATTTATTGAGTGATTTAAATAATTTTAGTTTTAATACAATTTATAAAAATCTATAAATTTTTAAATGATTTAAACAAAATAGAAGTTTTCTATAAAAATAAGTATTTTTCAACAATCATATTAAAATAAATTTGAAAAAAAATAAAAACTTCAATATATGGAAACTTTTACATGTTTGCTCCAAAACTTATTTTCATTTTTTCAAATAAAATTTAAAATGTGGAAAAAAATAATTATATTATCTGGTCAAAAAGTAAAATAAAATTCATTTCTTCAGAAAAATGAATTTTTGATGAATATAAATACATTATCAAAAAATTATTACTTATTTATAAATTTGTTTTCTTTATTTAAAAACTAGAAACATAATTTTGAAAATTTGGTTATTCTAATTCATACATAAATTTTAAATAGATTAATTATAATGGAAATGTTTAAATAATAATATTATTTGTATATTGTGGTCTAACAAAACATGGTGTTTCATGTATCACGAACTATGAAAGAAATTAATTTTTTTTTATTTTTTTTCATAAGATGCCTTTGTGTTACATTACATTAGTTCACATTTCCATTAATCTGATTATTACCATGAATCCTTATAAATGTATAATTATATCACCTTATGTTATATTATATATAAAATTTTGTGAAACCATATCCAAGAAACATTTTTTAAATATTTTGAAAAGTACATTAATAAAAATATTCATTCATTTAAACCCAAGGTAACTTCATGTGTAACAAAGTGTGAAAATACATCCAAAAAATATTTTTTATTTCTCCATAAAACCATATGGGTTTCTAGTCAATGGTTTTTTTCAAACACATGTTACAAAACTAAATCATCATTTAGTCAACCAAAAATTGTGGCCCCACAGACCATTGTTGAATTGACAACACTTATAAATTCTTTAATAAATGTTTATATGAAATAAGTGACCCTTACCAAAGAATAAATACTAAATTATATATATATATATATAGATCCAAAATTTTATCTAATAAAAAATTTATATCCATACATGTTTTAAAATATATATCATATAATTGTATAAATAATCATATAATACCTTTTTTCAATGGCATCAAGTGACCATGAAAAATAGGTTATGTGATTCTCGTATAACTAACATGAACCTTATTGAACCTCCATGTATAGACTGATTATATGGTTTATGAAATTTCATTTCTTAATAACCATATATTTTATAATATATTTATCTTTAAACAAATTTTAAATGTTGAACATCTTGCTTGACACACAACATCGAGCTTAAAATGAACACCAATATATCATAAGATAGACTTTAAATTAATGTCTATTAACAGGATTAAAAACATTATAAAATATATATCGGAATAATTTACTTAATTTAAATTCAAAAGTTAATTCATAATATATAATTATTAATTTTTTAGTAATAATATTTTTTTTATCAAAAATAATTTTTTTTCTAAATATGGTTTAAATTTCATTTGTTGTGAGAATAATAGAAATAATTTTATAAATTTATAATAAATAAAATTTATAATAATAAAATTAATATTGAATTCATAATATCAAAATTATTTTAGTTTGAAAATTTTGGATTCTGATTCTAATGATTTATTTGTCATTGAATAGTGAAAAATATATAATGTTAAAAAACTATCATTTATTTTCATTAAATCATGTAATTTAAATATCCCATTATATTTTTGATTCAAAATTAAAGTATAATTTTATCCATTTATTTTATAATAATCTTATTAATTCCATTTTATTGATTAATAATCTAAATTTTTATTTAAGTTAATTTTTATGTATAAAAACCAATTTTTTAAAGAAATTGGTTTGCTTTCTGTTTTACACAATTATTTTAAAATTTATTTATAAAAATTATATAGAGTTAATCTTGAAAATTTGATACCATATTTTCAATTAGGTGGTTTAAATTTGGAAATAGTTCCCTTTTTTCATCATTATGAATAGTAACCATTTTCTATATTTGTCACCTAGGTAAGGGTAAAATGGGTAAAGCAGGGTTGAAACCCTGAGATTAGGTCGCAAAATCCACCAATAACTTACCTTTATTTCATTTAATAGATTTAATTATATCATAGACTTCTCAAATTAGAATATATTTTATTTTGGAGAATTTTCTCTTGGTAATGAAATTTATATTATTTAATGTAAAGAAACTTTTAAAATGTATTTCTAAAAAATTTATGATTTATAAAGTTTTTTCATAAGTATAAAAAGAAGATACCATATGTTATATTGGTTTATCTTAAATACGAAATACTTTTTTATGATTGTAATTCATTTGTTATTTTTTATTATTCAGTAATTTCCTTAAATGCTTACACAACATCAATAAAATATTTATTAATAAAATAAATAAAATGATTTTTAAAATATTAAAAGCAACACAATTTGGCTGAAATATTTATTTATTTGAATTTTTTAGATAAATATAAAATTAAATGTATTTTTAAATGGTTTATATTCTAAAATCATAACTATATTGATGACATTAACCTCAAAGTTAATGAATAGTATAAAAATGATCATAATGATATTTCATGAAATATATTAATTTATTAAATTATATAAGAATACTAAAAATCTTCAAAGTGAAAAATTATAATGATAATTGTTGTAAAATTTAATCCTTTTCCATTTATGAGTTCATTTTTCATTATAAGTACATATATAACCCAAAAACATTAATAAAGTCATTACAACTACTATGTTACATTTTTTTTAACAATGGGGTAAAACCAAAAGATAATGATTGAAATGATAAAGATTAAAATGAAAAAACCCTATCCAAGTTACATTTTCTAATTATATTTTTTTACTAGTTCAAAATGTTCATTGAATTTATGTATATTTTTTGTGATTATTCTTCAAAAAGACATTAATTATATTTAAATCATTTAAGTAATTCCAAATTTTCCTTTCCCTCCCTTATAAAAGTAAACATCTCCTTTATTTTCATTACACCTCCATGAGCAATCTAGATCAACTAAAACCTTCCCAATTATCTTATAATATTTCCTATACATTAATTATATGTTCTTTTATTATTAAAATACCAATAAAATGGACCTTAATGAGGTTCTAAAGAAGGCCTACCGAAGAAGATGTAATCGACATACCCAACGTCATTGAATTTATTGCTTCACATACATTCTCTAAATATATGGTATTCATCATAAAATAATAACAACATAATCCTAAATATACTTAAATATTATTATTTTTATGGGACCACCCAAATCCACAATCAATTATATCAAATGGGAAGTTAATGTATCATAATTGTGTAAACGTGGACTGCCACCTCCACATAGAGATTGGATTCATTTTTCATCACCATCATTCATAGAATGTTATTATGGAGGGATTAAAGTTTATATTTCATATTTGTTAAATAATATTTATTTTAGTATGAAAATATTATATCTACCATGTTACCTTCCTATCACTTGGAATAATATAACGTCACTCACGTGTAAATGTGGACTACCACCTCCACAAATCGATGTGATTAATTTTTCAATTCTAATATACATGGATAGTAACAAGGATTAATTTAATGAATATATAAATTTTATAAAAATTATTATGGAATGATATTTGGTTTAAAAATTCTTTAATTTCATCCATCAAAATGTGAAAAAAAATTTATGCATATGTATGACCTACTATCTCCCTAAATGATGTAATTCATTTTTCTATCTCTCTATTTTATTGATAAACCTATATATATACTCAAAAAAATCATCCATGTATTTGGATGATCTAAATCCATTACCCCATAATTTATTAATAATGTGAAATTATACAAGGTGGTAGGGAAGAAAGTCAATAAGATATAAAATGCCCATAGTAAAAAATAATAGACGGTTCATCTGGATCCTAGATTCCTTGGATGTTTCCCTTTTTCTTTTGGGTGTTGACCACATATCCATGCCTCGACCCATTAAGGGGACACATATTCTTTATCATATTTGACAACATAAGTGGGGTCCCATCTAGAGTGTAACATCCAATTACTGATCTGATGGGTACGTCTGTAACCTTGTAATGGGTTTTCCTTTTTCGTGTCTGCATAGGGTTTTTAATGAATTGGGAGGATACCTATAATGGTGAAGTCAAAGATTTTTTGGGCTCTCAACTTTAACTAGCCATTTATAAAGGCTTCGAAAGGATTACATGATGTGTAATGGTCACTAGGTGTATACTTTTAGAAGGTTCATGTTTTGAGATGATTCACATCATGAAAGGTTACAAATCATGATGAGCCTATACACGTTGTTAGTTATTTAATGAACGATTTTCAAATTAAAGCGATGCATTTTTTAGCGGTTATGAAACATAAGAATTCCACGATGTATTGTGGGATTGCACATCATGAAATACCCTAACAATAGTTCTTAAATAGACAACACAACTAAGATCCTCTTTTCCCCTATTCTCCAGTTTCACTTCTCTTGACCCAAAGCCTTGCCTAAGAAATATTGGATCCCTCTAACCTTTCGGGTTCCTTCGTTTGGCATTCGATCACTGTTGCACTTGTAGTGTGGATTCCTCACTACAGAAAAACCAGATTTTTGAGACGGGTTATTTCTGACAGGAATAAATTCCATCGCATATAGTCCATCAAAGGGTTTAATTGCAATGGGGGAATCAACCTATCGCTAATAACTAATTATTTACAACGAGACTATGTGTCCCGTCACAAAAAGTTACGAGCGGTTTGGCGCGGTTCGCACGCCAAACCGCACTGAAGCGTTTTTGCGACGGGAGGCACCTCTTGTCGGAAATACTGGGAGGCGGTAAAGACTATTTGCGACGGGGTATTCCCCTTTGCAAATACCCGATAGCGGTAAATACTATTTGCGACGGGATGTTGTCCCGTCACCAATTGTGTGTCGGTAGGTCAGTTTTGCGACGGATCTCGCCGTAAATAACCTTTTCACCGTCAACAATAATTTATGCAATCGAAGGTATTTGGGACAGGTCCCATCCCAAATATTCCCGTCACAAACAATCTAACATATATATACCCCATCTATTTTTTCATTCATTCCCTTCAATTCGTACTTTCTATGTTTCTCTAAACTCTAATTCTAGAGTGAAAATTTTTCAGAGCTAGTTTTTTTATTAAGAAGTTCTCAAGCCGTCTACAGTTATAAGAGATCAAGTTTAAAGGTATTTATGTTTTATTTAATTTAGTATTTATTTCATTTTTTATATTAATTTTAATTATTTTTGATTAGTTATAATTAAGTTGGATTTAAATTATTTTGTCATCAATATTTATTTGTAATAATAAATTGAAATTATTAGTGCTAATTTTTATTAATTAGTAGTAATTAATAATTATTAACAATATTTAGTAATGTATATAAACAATTAGCGGTAATTAGTAATTAGTAGCTTCAATTTGGAGTAATAAATAGTAATTAACAGTAATTAGTAATAATTAGAAAAAATAGTAATAATTAGGAAAAAATAGTAATAAATATTTACAATTAGTAATAAATACTAATAATTAGCAATAAATATTAATAATTAGTAATAAATACTAATAATTAGTAATAAATACTAATAACTTATAATAAATAATAATAATTAGTAATAAGTAACAATAATTAGTAATAATTAGTAATAAATAGTAATAAATACTAATAATTAGTAATAATTAGTAGTAAATAATAATAAATAGTAATAAATAGTAATAAATAGTAATAAATAGTAAAAATAGTAATAAAAGGTAATAATTAGTAATAAATAGTAATAAATAGTAATAAATAGTAATAAATAGTAATACTTAGTAATACTTAGTAATAGATAGTAGTAGATAGTAATAGATAGTAATAGACAATAATAGATAAGAATAATTAGGAATAATTAGGAATAATTGTTATTAATTAGTAATAACTAGAAATAATTAAGAATAATTAGGATTAATTATTAATAATTAGGAATAATTAGGAGTAATTAGGAATAATTAGGAATAATTACAAATAATTAGTAATAATTAGTAATAATTAGGAATAATTAGAAATAATTAGTAATAATTAGTAATAATTAGGAATAATTAGGAATAATTTTGAATAATTATGAAAAATGAGGAATAATTAGGAATAATTGGTGATAATTAGTAATAATTAGTAGTAATTTGTAATAATTAGTAATAATTAGTAATAATTAGAAATAATTAGTAATAAATTGTAATAATTAAGAATAATTAGGCATAATTAGAAATAATTAGAAATAATTTGGAATAATTAGGAATAATTAGGAATAATTAATAATAATTCAGAAAAATTAGTAATAATTAGAAATAATTTTTAATGATTATAAATAATTATGAATAATTAAGAATAATTAGGCATAATTTTGAATAATTAGTAATAATTAGTAATAATTAGTAATAAATATTAACAATTAGTAATAATTAAAAATAATTAGTAATAGTTTGGAATAATTAGGAATAATTATGAATAATTTGGAATAATTAAGAATAATTAGAAATAATTAGAAATAATTCGCAATAATTGGGAATAATTAGTAATAATTAGTAATAATTAGCTATAATTAGAAATAATTAGTAATAATTAGTAATAATTTAGAATAATTAGGAATAATTAGGAATAATTAGGAATAATTAGGAATAATTAGAAATAATTAGGAACAATTAGAAATAATTAGGAATAATTAGTAATAATTAGGTGTAATTAAAATAATTAAGAATAATTAGTAATAATTAGGGAATATGTGGAATAATTAATAATAATTAGTAATAATTAATAATAATTACAGAAAATTTGTAATAATTAGTAATAATTAGAAGTAATTAGTAATAATTAGTAATAATTAAGAATAATTAGGAATAATTATGAATAATTAGGAATAATTAGGGATAATTAGGGATAATTAAAAATAATTAGGAATAATTAAGAATAATTAGGAATAATTAGAATTAATTAGGAATAATTAGGAATAATTAAAAATAAAATCAATTGTATTAAATTGTAATAGCTTGTAACAATTTCTAGTGGATTGGAAACACTCTTTTTACTCGATGAATCTTCTCCTTTCAACTCTCACTAACTCAAAACATTATGAAAAATAAGATTCTACATATGTATATCCAATATCATATGCATTAGTTTGAATATGAATTCGTAGGACCACATTTATCATAGTGTTTTTAGGTAGTGATAGTTGCAAGAAAATGATTCATCGACAAAAGGGGGGATCTTTTGTCGGACATCTCATTTACATGAATATTTCTAAGACTGAAATCACAATGAATACACTTATCATAGGTATGATTATAAATTCTCGTATGCACAAGAATAGATATGTATACCTCTGAGGAGATTCTTTAATATGATTTCAGTGTGTGAAAGTTTCTTGTAAATGAGCCATTGGACAAAAAGAGTAGTCATCAATCCACTGGAAATTGTATAGCTCGTAATTAAGGGTAATTATTAAGAAATAGTTGTAATTATTTATCTTCCTTTTTGTCGATAGTGTTTTTATAATTTAAAATTATTCAAAAAAAGTAATGATTTTATAATTTGTAAAAAAATATGGAACAAGGAAGTCGGGAACTATCAGTATTAGATGATCACACTTGGATAAATCAACAAACAAATCCAAAATGTTCTGGTTTAAATCTTATATATATTGATAATGTTGAAAATTTCTTATCATTTGAATCATCAAAACAATAATTTGTTTTAGAAGACACAATTAAGTGTCATTGTAAAAAATGTGCTCTGAGAACATTTGACACATTGTAAAAGGTTGAGGGACATATGTTGCATTTTGGTTTTCAACCTGATTATGTTTTTTGGTATCAACATAGTTAACATATTTCTAGAGAAGATAATAATTACTTGATTTCGTATCCATCACGGTTTAAAAATTTAGTACATGATGTTGCGTGTCTATCTGTTCAAAAAACTAAAACTCAGGATGATATTGATTTAACTCTGGAGTTAGCACCATTAAAAATTTATGAGTTGTTGAGTTATGCTAAGGATGCATTATATCTTGGTTGCAAGATAATAAAATTAGAAATTATTGAAAAAATTATGGCTATTAAATAAGATTATGCAATGTTAAACAATTATTTTGATCAAATATTTTCTTTTGTTAAAATAGTGTTACCTAAAGGAAATGTGGTTCCTACAAATTACTATGAGAGAAAGAGGTTGGTTCATAATCTGGGCCTTAGGTATCAAAAGATTCATGCTTGTGAAAATTATTTCATCATATATTCTGGTGAAAATGAGTCATTGGATAGTTATCCCACATGTGGACAATCGAGGTATAAAGAAGCTCAACTGGGGAAGTCTGGATCGATCCCTATAAAATAGTTGATATATTCCTTTCTTACAACCATGTTGCATCATTTATTTATGTCTTAGAACACAACGTCAATGATGTCATGACACAAAAAAAAAGATTTTAACTGGTAAAATCTTGAATTATCCATCTGATGGTGATTCGTGGAAACATTTGTACCGACTGAATCTGTATTTTTATTTTGAAGCATGGAACGTGTGATTGGGTCTTTCTACTAACAGTTTTTGTTTGTTTGGTTCTTATGGTATTTAGTATTCATGTTGGCCTGTATTTATAACCCCGTTGAATTTACCTCCATGGATGTTGATGAAGTATACATATATCCTTTTGACCTTATTAATCCCAGGAAATCCAAAAAAAATATTGATGTTTATTTGAAACCATTAATTAATGAGTTAAAATCATTATGAAGTAACGGTGTTAGTACTTATGCTATTATTGTGAAATAAATTCTCATAGTAGAATCTGCATTGATGTGAAAAATTAGTGACTTCTTAACATATGGCATGGTATCTGGCTGGATTACACATGGTCTAAAATCATGTCCTTACTGTATAAAAGACAAAAAACATTTATGTTCATTAATGAAAAAACACTTGATATTTAGTCTATCATTGCAGATTTCTTGCAACCAATCATCCTTTTTGGAGGAACTAATAAGATTTCCAAAAAGGAACAATTAAAAGAGATGAAACTCCAAAAATGATCTCAGGTACATAGTTAAAATCAGTTTTGTTTTCATTACCTCTCATCACATTTGGGCCAACAGTAAACCAACAAGAAAATCACAGCTTTGGGAATGAACATAATTTGATAAAACAGAGCATTTTTTTGGATCTTCCATATTGGTCTTATTTGTTAGTCCACCACATGTTGGATTCCATGCATATTGGAAGAAATTTTTTGATTATTTTTTTATACAATTTTGGATACACAATGTAAGACGAAAGATAATTTAAAGGCACGATTAGATCTTTCCTAGATTTATAGATGACTGGAACATGAACAGTTTCAAAATGTCAGATCATAGAGGTTAATGAATCCAAAATTAGCTTATACACCATCTAAAGAGATCCACTTATTATTTTGTTAGTGAATTGAATATTTGAGACGTCCAAATGTCTATGCTTCCAAATTGGTTAGATGTGTTAAGAGTTGTCATATTACTAGATTAAAAAGTCACGATTTTCATGTTATAATGGAAAGACTTATGCCAATTGGATTCAGAGGTTTTTAAAATTCTATGATTTAGGATTCGATAACATACATATCATATTTTATTCAAGGCATTTGTGCGGAAAAAACATACTATGATGCACTATGAAAACTAGAAGAAGATGTTGTTTAAATTATAGGTAAACTGAAAAAAATATTCCCGCCAGCTTTATTTGACTAAATGAAACATCTGATATTAAGTTTTCTACATGAAGCTAAATATGGAGGTTTAGTAGATTTTATATGGATGTACCCATTCAAGAGATGCATGGAGAAATTGAAGAAAAAAGTACGTAACAAAACATCAGTTGAAGGCTCAATTTCTGAAGCTTATTTTCAAGAGGAAATAGTTTTTTTATACTCTCATTATTGTGAATCTAAATATTCATAAAAACACAACCGCATTGGGAAAATATAGGGGAATTTTGATGATGAAATAGAAAATAAATTATTAGTTTTTAAACAGCCAGATCTTGGCTTCAGTGGAGTTCATGAATGATGGATATTATATTATGAATATCATAGAGCTCATATATATGTTCTTCTCAAGTGTAAAGAAATGACATCATTTTTACTATGAGTGCTTCTATTAATTATTCTATAATTTATGTTATAGTAAGTAAAATTATTTTATTTGTTGGTTATATGATAATCATTTCAAGAAACAAATTCCAAAAAATTACAACAGCTTCTCTTGAAGTACACCAAGAAAACAAATAACAATGGTTTCAAAAATTGGTATCATAAATTAATGATTGTTTAACATTTCTGTTTAGTTAATTATTTAATATATTGATAATTGTTTTAAATTTTTTTTAGGTTTCTCAACATGTTTATAAAATTGACAAGAGACCATGTACAATGAGTAACCCACCATCTAAAATGGTCAAATATTATAATTCATATGGGCTGAATGGTTTTTGATTTCATACATGTGTATATGGGGAATAAAAAAACAATGAAAAGTTGAGTTTTATTGAGAGGATCACATCATTAAGATACTGAAGTTAAATTTTACGACATAGTAGATGAAATTATTGAATTGTGTTATCTATGGAAAAATTACATAATGATGTTTAAATATCAGTGGTTGGATACTGATAGAGGATTGCATGTTCATACAATTCACGGAATCGTCAATATTAATTATAAATTTATTTTTGAAGTAAATGAACCATTTTTACTGGATCAATAGGCACATCAAATATATTACATAAAGTAATGTACTAATTCAAGAGAATTGAGTGATTGGTGGAGCATAATAAAAATGAAATATCAGGAAAATAAGTTTACTCAAACTGAATGTGGTTACACAAAAGTATAAAAAAATTTAAATTTTCAAGGGACTACTCAAAATCCATCTTTTTTACAAAGAGACATGAATACCAATGATGACACCCCATAATTAAGGGTCGATGGTGACAATGATGTCAATGATGTTACTAATGAATTTGAAATGACAAGAGATGATGAAAATGAAACTCATATGGATATTGATGATGCAGTGGATGAATATAAAGTCATTGAAATTGTAAGATATGAAGATGATGATGAAGGTGAACATTGACACAGTTAAATGCTAGTTATAATCAAAACTAATATATATCTATATGTAATAGTTATTTTCAACTACATGCTAACAATAATCATTTTGTGTTTCAGATGTACCCTGATCTACTTCATGAGTTACATGAGGCTGAGATACCTTTTGAATGAGGAGGATTTGAGATCATCTGACCCTCATCCTACTAGCAATTCAGGTGGTACATAGAGGGGGCACGGTCTTGTGCGACTGATAATTACCGACCCTATCCTTGAGCAACATCCACGTATTGGATTCGATGCACGCACGCAGAGGTATGGTAACCGGTGTATTTTTTTAGCATTCATTAATTTATTTATAAACTAATTTTTTAATTATTTAATCATTTTTCAATGTTTTGTGCATGTAGATTTTGGTCAAGGGAGCACTATCTTGCGCAATTATTTTTCTCAGCCATGGATCACATGGGAACATATTCCTGTTGATGTGCAGCTCAGAATGTTCAATCATTGGATGGTACATAAATAAATAATATTTATTTTAAAATTTATTTCATTATCAAATTAATATTATAAATTATTTGTAGGGTTTATGCTATCTCATCGATGATAACAAGTGTGATTCTATGCACATGGCATGAGAGATGTCTATGCGTGACTATTTCTGTCTGTTCTTTCACAATTTGAGAAGGAAAACCATTAATAGAGAAGGAGTGATAATATGTAATGAGTCATGTAGAGCCCACCAACTAGAGTACAATTAATATCACGTTTGGGATCAATTATGTTCACACTGGTTGAGTGGTGGATTTCAGAGGAGATCTTCATTGGGCAGAAAGAACTAGGAGAGAAAGGTGGTGACACATCGAGATGGAAGCCGTAAAATTAGTACACATAGAGAGCATCTGGTAAGTATATGTTTTTAAATATTTCATATAATATTAAATATAAACAGTTTATTATATATTCATATAGACATTCAGGCATCCTGATATTGTAGAGTACGGCGTTTATTGGACGGTGTACAGTGATCTAGACACTAGAGAGATTAAAGGTCATCGACAACCTTAGATTGTGGTCAGTATTATTTTTTTCAGTTTGGAAATTAACTGCATATACTATTTTCACTATTTTATTTTCAAATTGAAACTAAAGGAGTCAAATGAGGCCGTGAACTCTCAGACATAGGTTGAGAGTTATGCCGAGATGGCTGATCAGACTAGTGTCCACTATTTCGATGAGGTGGCATGGATGCAGGCAACCCAGTATGCCTTTGAGAAGAGATGAGTAGTTGGTATCGACTCTCATTTGACTGTTGAGACTTATTATGGTAGTGTTTTGATATTAGCATTCAACTCGAGAAGAACTCCTGGAAAGGCATCACCTTCTGGCTCACAGTATTAGGAGCAGTTGTGAGCTCAGATTGAGCATATAGAGAGTTTGCAGAAGCAACAGGAAGAGATGCGTCAGTAGCAGTAGTAGCAACAATAGTATGAGGAGAATATGCATTGATGGAAGCAAAAGCAGAATGATGAAGATATGCATCGATGGAAGCATGAGCAGATGGATCACATGCACCGTCTGACTCATAGTTTAGGGATGGAGTTTCCTCCCCCATCTCCTCCAGCTCCTCCACCTCCTCTAAAAGACTATCCCCCATTGAATTTTTTGTTATGTTAAAAACATTTGAATTCAACATTAATTGTAATATGAACTATTTATAGTTTTTTTATATTATATTGGTGTGAATATTGCATAATTTAATTTAATTTTTTATTTAATTATTATTATTATTTTTAGTAATTTATTATTTATTATTAGTTTTTGATTTTTTGAGGTTTTTTTATTTTACTAATAATAATAATAATAATAATTTTTTATGATTTTTTAATATTTTTTGTGAATATTGAGAATTTTAATACTTTTTATTTTTTTATTATTTTAATAATATTAATATTATTTTTTCATTAATCATAATTTTATTAAATATATTTTTTTATTTTATTCAATGTTTGCGATGAGAATTTTTGCGAAGGGGCCCCATCAATAATAGTTTATATATATATTTTTAAAAAGGTATTTGCAACTGGAAAAGGATCCGTCACAAATACATTTTTGTGTTGGGCTCGTCAAAAAATATTTAGGTATATATAACATATATAAACAATGAACTATTTGCGATGGGACAACAGTCCTGTCAGAAATAATTTTTGCGATGAGCCCTTCACCACAAGTTTTTATATATATAATGTATATAATCGGATATCTATTTGCAATTGGATGGTTTCCATTGCAAATAATATTTTTTGTGATGGAACCGTTGCAAAAATTACTAGTTGTGATGCTATTTTTTGCTACAGGATATTTGAGACGAGACCCCATCATAAAAGATCATTTATGACGGGATCTCATCCCAAATATCTCATTGAAAATACCTCAAATTCTAGTAGTTACGGTGTTAGATTTATCTTCATTATTCATCTTTCTCTCTTTCTCCTCCTTTGGGATTTCAATGGGTCATCTTGTAATTGATGGATCTATGCTATGTAATATTGGAACTCATTTCTAGGTTGCGTTTTGAGGTCTTCTACACCTTCTTTATCATTGATGGGTTCTGTTGTGATTTTTGGTTTTTGGAAAAAATGTAGGTGGTTCCATTCCATTTGGAAAAATTGATTAACCATGAATTTATTGATTTATTCCTCTTATTAATTTAGATTCAATTACTCAAACATTATTTCAACTGATTTACTAAAACATAATTCTAATTAATTGGGTGATTTGAGATGGGTTTGGCATGAAAATTGGCGAAACCCTGAATTCCATTTAATTGGGGTGTGTTTATGTAAATTGGTTTATTTCAATTTTTTAATTTAAATTGTAGATTTGATGGATAATATTTTAATTAAATCATTGAATTTAATTGTTTAAATAAATTTTGAAATTTATGGAATTGGTTATAAATTGATTTCAAACATGTGAAAATGGCTTTAAAGGTTTCCATAGAAACACTATAGTTTTATATAGTAAAAGAGGCATGTTTTTGATTGAAATCTATTTTGGGTTTAAAATGGAAAATTTAAATTTGAAATGGAAGGAATGTTATTGAATTTTATTTTAAGAAATATTAAAATAATTTACCCATCATTATTTGTAAGAGAAAATACATGAATTAGGTAGTTTGAGAGTTATTTGGATGCATTTTAAAATTATATATCTTTCTAAAACATAAATTATGAAGGTCACATACCCAATTGGATGGTGATGAGTTTCCTTTGGCCAATGTTAGAGGTATTTGTGTAAACATATATTTTCATGATCACTTAGAGTGTGTAGATTCCTATAGCCTATAACATTCGTACCTATTTAGAAGATGACTATGTTCCTCACTTGGGTTATATTAGAGATATAAATATATTCCAATGTTGTTTAATTTATTTACATTCCTTCTAGATTTATATAAAATATTTTATCTAACAATTTTATTTAATTCATTGTTTTATAGATATTCCATCAATTGTAAATCTATTTATTAAAGTATTTTACATCATTTGAATTTTATAATATGTTTTGATTAAATATACTTTAAAATTACAAGCCTATTTATCCATAAAATATAAATCATTCCTTTTGTTGATATATTATTTAAATCTATTACGGAATATGTGGTGAGACCCTACTGGGATTTTTATCTCAAACCATAATTGTTCCCTTATGTTTTTGTAGATTGTCTCCTTCCAGGTTTGTGTTAGGGAAATGGATCTCTTAGACATGGATCTAGCTGTTGAACATTGGACTTGGTTAGTTGTGTCTTTATGACTTGGGTTTTTTTCCAGATTTTGGTACTTGGTTTGTAGTACTTTGGGATCAAATTCATTGTTCACTTCTTGTAAATTTCTCCCAGTGGAGTTTCTTTTGTATGCATGTTGACTTTCTTGTCTTTCTTCCACTATGTTTTGTGGAAAATTCATTCCCACTTGCATTTTGTATAATTCTAGGTGATATTCACTGACCCATGGGGATTGATAATTTCCTTAGATCTATGTTAGTACAGTCTTGGTTGTTGGGTTACTAGGGTACCCAAGATGGTTCCTGATAATGTGGTATCAAAAGAGGTTGTTGAGATTCCTGTATTGTAGTTAGTATGACTTATGAAATCCTGTCATGATTTATGAGGTAGTTGTGATTGAGTTCCTATCCATCTCTCACCGCAATGAACCTTATTTCAATATGGGTGGTTAAGGGATTATGTATTGCGGATTAGTTCTATTATTTTCCCTATTTTTATTTAGATGGAGTAAAATACAGATCTTACTTTTTATATCAATTGGGATATTGTTTCCCTTGTTGCTATGTTTTAGAATTATTTGATGTGTTCCTTGTTTTCTGTTGATGTTGTATAGCAGCATGCCACTAAGAAGATATGAAAATCTGATCCAGGAAAAATCTGACGATGAACTATAGGGAGAAGTTCCTATAGTGGAGCTAAATTTAGTTGAGGTGATTGCGTGCACCGTCCATGATCTGGGACATGCACCACCTACAGTCTTATTTTAGGATCTAACTATGGATACTTAGGGGGATGTTATTCAAAATCAATATCAAGAGTTTCTTCACCAGAAGCCACTAGTTTTCAAAGGCTCTAATGATCCTCAACATGATAAAGAATGCCTAGGTAGGAAAGAGCATCTATTTTATTTCATGGAGACATAGAAAAATATCAAGGTGAAATGTGGCACCTTTATACTAGAAGGACTGAGCAGGAGATGGGTGGACACTATGGTGATGGAGAAGTCACATGAGGGCTTAGATTGGAAATACCTCAAGGTTATTTTCACTAACCAGTTCTATCCAAAGTAAATGGTGTTCGTCAAGGGTGTGGAGTTTTTATAGCTTGATAAGGTTGTTCAAACCATGATTGAGTATTAAAATCTCTTTTCTAAACTCATGCAGTTTTTACCTGAGAGTGTATCTAATGAGATAATAAAGGTTCAATACTTCAAGTTGGGAATTCGATAAGATATCTATTTTCATGTCTTCTTACATAAGATGCACACTTATGCTAAAGTGATGGATATAGAGATGATGGTTGAGATAGTCCAGACTGGAAAGTCAAGGTTGATGGGAGTTCCTTTTTCTCCCAATGGTAGGGTCAGTTCCTTCGAGGGAAAAGGAAATAGTGATAATTCTCATAGTATTTCTCAATGGAAGGTTCATTACAGACCTCCTACAACATTAAGAGTAATTTCTTTGACTTTCTATTAGTTTGGTAAGCCAGGACATTATAATAGGGTTTCCACTAAGGCACCTAATAACAGTTGCTATTGCGGACAATCATGATAATTAAAGAAATTATGCCCTATTTTTTGACTCATATTAGTATAACAACATCTTCATATCCTACTAAGTCTATGGGGAAATATGATAATTCATGTATAGATAAGTTCCAACTATAAGATTTTGGAACCAAGCTACTTCACAGAGTGGGAGAGTCTCCAAAGGAAGAAAACATGGGTCAAACAACTATGAGTGTTACCATTACTATAGATTAGTCATTAGTGACTATTTTAATTGATACTAGTACATCTCATTAATTTATTTCAACCCATATTGTAAATTTGATAAATCATCTTATGAAGCTAGGATCTTGTGCAAAGGATATTACTACACCACTTGGAATGAAGAGATAGAAGGGTCTTCATAGTTCAGCATGTATCTTCTCTCTTTTCATTGTGGAGTTGGATTGGAGTTTCTTGGTCCTTGACATGAAACCTATTGATGTCATTTTTTGAATGGATTGTCTCATTACTAATAAATCTTAGATTTATTTTCATTCTATAAGGGTCTAACTTACTAAAACTTGTGGAGTGTCTCTTAAATTTCAATGTGAATGTGACCCAAGCTTGAGTAGAGTTGTACCTTCTTATCCAGATTTGGGGAAAGTAATATTAGTATTTTCTTTAGATCTTGACTGGGAATCTTTATTCATTGATATCCCTCCTCGTTTCCTCGAGTTTCTTGATGTGTTTACTTTTTATTTCTATGGTTTACACCAGTAAGGGAGGTCACATTTTCCATTGACTTAATACCCAACACTGAACCATTTTCTATTTCCTATTACCATATGAATCCATTAGAAATGAACGATCTGAAATAAAAGTTGGATGATCATCTCGAGAGAGGATTTATATGCCTGAGTGTGTCACCTTGGGCGGTACCAATTCTCTTCTCTAAGAAGTCTAATTCATCTCTTCACTTTTGTATTTATTACTGAATGATAAATCGGGTTACGGTAAAGAACAAGTATATATTTCATGTGTTGTTGATCTATTTGATCAGATTAAAGGGGAAAATGGTTTTTTAAAGATTGATGTTAAATATGGTTACCATCAGTTGAGGATAACATAATTTTACATTCATAAAATATCATTTCAAAGCAGGTATGACAATTATGAGTACCTCTTAATTCCATTCGGTTTAAAAAAATTCTCCTACAGTTTTCATGGCCTTGATGAACATTATTTTCTACGAGTATCTTGACACATTTTTTGTAGTATTTTTGGATGAAATACTCATTTAATACAAGTATAAAGAGGATCATATGCATCATCTAGGAATATTGTTGAGTCTTTTGGGAAATTACTAACTTTATTCCAAGCTTTGAAAGTGAGAAATATGGATTCAAGAAGTGAAATTCTAAAGACACGTGGTGCCTGAAAAAGGTATAGAATTTGATCCTCAGAAGGTGAAAGTTGTTATGAATTGGGACCAATGATGAAATATCATAGACATTCAAAAATTCTTGTGATTTTCTTGATATTATCACTGGTTCATGAAGGTTTTCTCGAAGTTTGATTCTCAAATGAATGATCTAACTCGGAAGGGGGTGAATTTTTATTAGAATGATAAATGTTAGAGTTCTTTTATTGGGATAAAATGTATTTTAAATACTGTTCCAATGTTTAGTATTATAGAGGATTGGAAGAGATATGTGGTATTTTTTGATTCTTTGGGTTCAGTCTTGTGTTTCGTTCTTATGCAGGATGATCATGTTGTTGCTTGTGGATCTCATCATCTTAGGCCACTCATAAAGAATTATCCTACCCATGACATCAAAATTTCTGTTGTGATGCAAACACTTAGGTATTGGAGGAAATAAATTATCATATAATGGTTTACTATGTATTCAGACCACTAATTCTTGAGTTTTATCTTCTCTAAAAAATATTTGAACCACAACTAGAGGAATTTGGTGGAGTACCTAATGTTTTTGGACATTGGCATCACTTATACCACAAGGAAATAGAATTTAATTGCATATGTGTTGGGAAGGAAAATTCCAACCCATGTGGTGAATGAATCTTTAGAAGATTGGAACTTGATGTCACTCATTACTCAATTGATTTTTGGAGTCTAGGAGAAATGGGTTGATGTTTTTTTAGACAATTTTTGGTTAACGTCTGATCTTATCGAAATGATTCTTCAGGATCAAAAACTTGCTAATGAATTCCATAACATTAAAGACTCACTTTATAGCGGGGAGATAGTTTTTGAGTGGTTTTTCTCTAAATAGGTTTTTCTATGTTATCAAAATCACTTTTTTATGTCATTACCAGAAAGTAAGGTTGTGATGTGGGACTTTCATAATTTACAATGGGTTGTGAAACTAGGAACAAATAAGATTTTCTATGACATGTGGTGGTAGTTCTGGTGGCCACGTATGAAATAGGGCATTGCTGAGTTTGTTTCCTGCTATTATACATTCCATGAAGTTATGTTTGAGTATTGGAAACTTTCAGGTTTAATTCAGACACTTCAAGTCCCTACATAGAAGTGAGATGAAATCCCTATGTAATTTTTGGTTAGGTTTTCTCGTACCCATAGAAAGAAGAATGTGATATTGGTTGTGATCGACAGGATGACCAAGTCATCTCACTTCATACCCATCTGTGATACAACCGAATTTGAGGAGTTTGGAAATCTCTATGTGAAAGTGATTGTCCATTTTCATGGAGTTCCAACTATAAGAGTCTTTAATAGGGATCCTCAGTTCACTTCTCACTTTTGGAGAGGCTTTAAAAATAAACTAGGATCTTAGGTCGTCTTGAGAATGACCTACCATCCATAATAGCATGGTTAGATAGAAAGAGCTATAATTATTCTAGAGGATATGCTCTGTGCATGTGTTCTCGACTTTGGTGGGGCTTGTGGTGATCATTTGGGGCTAATTGGGTTTTCTTATAGCAATATTTATTAGTACACTATCAGAATAGATCCTTTTGAGGCCTTTTATGGCCATCCTTGTAAACATCTATTGTTTTTTCCAGAGATTGTAGAAATTTCCTAGGTTGGACAAAGTTTGGTCCAAGAGATGTCATTAATGATTCTATTAATTCATCAGAGAATGTTGACAACAAATAGCTAATATAAGTCTTATGTGGATTTTCATAGTATACATTGGGAATTCTCAGTTGTTGACCAGGTGTTCTAGAAAGTTTTACCCCTATTGGGTCATCAAATACTTGGGAAGCAAGGGAATCTTTCTCCTCACTTTGTGGGACATTTCGAGGTTGTTGAATAGTTAAATAAATTTTCATAACGTTTAGCACTTCCACCACAACTGATGTTGATACAAAACATATTTTGTATATCATATTTGAGAAAGAATTTATCTAATTCATCTCATATTATGATCTATAGTGATATTGACATTGAACATGACTTATCTTTGACTGAGAGGCCAGTCAGGATAGTTGATTCCGAGATGAAGATACTTTGTGGGAGAAAGATACCTTTGGTTCATGTGATATGATAGCATGGTTATGACAATCATGAGATATGGGAATATGAGTCACTAGTAAGAGTGTGGTGGCCTCATCTTTTTAACATGGAATCTTTTTCATAGGCCTTTTGGGGATATAAAAATTTTATGTTGGGGAGGTTATAACATTCCGTTACCGATCTGATAGGTTTTTATTTAACCTTTCCATGATTTTTGAATTTTATTGACTCGATTGGGTAGAGAATAAATTGGGTAGACACATATAATGATGAAGTTAGAGAGTTTTTGGACACTTATATTTAACCAAACTTTTATATAGGTTGCTAGAGGATTACATGTTTTGTTATTAGGTTACACGACTTGTAATGGTCGCTAGGTTCATACCATGAGAATGTTGATGTCATGAGAATATTCAAACCATGAAAGGTTATACATATTGATGAGCCTTTAAACATCTTGAGTAATTCAATGAGAGGTTTTTAATTTAAAGCAATGAGTTTTTTAGTGGTTATGAAATATAACTATTTCACGACATGTGGTGGGATTACATGTCGCATAATACCCAAACTACGATTTTTAAACTGGTAGCATGAATGAGATCCTATTTTCCCCTCTTCTATATTTTTGTTTACCTCAACCCAAATCCTTATCAAAGTGATCTTGGATCCATCCATCCCTTTCGGGTTCCTTCATTAGATGTTCAATTGTTTTTTCACTTATTGTGTGGATTCATGGGTAATCATTCTCCTCAGTATCCATATTTATATCTTTATCCTCCTTTGGTATTTAAATTTATCATCTTGAAATTTAGGTATATATTCTCTATAATATTTTATCTCATTTCTAGGTTGAGTTTCGAGTTATTGTACACCATTTTTCTCATTTAAGGGAACCGTTATGAGTGTTACTTTTCAAGAAAAATGTAGGTGGTTCTATCCCATTGGGAAAATTGATTGAAATTGAACTTCTTTATTTATTTAAATTGTTAATTTAAATTAAATTTCTCAAAATTTATTTCAATTGATTTAGTAAAACCCAATTCTAGTGAACTGGGTGATTTAAAATGTTTTTGGCATGAAAATTGAGAAAACCCATAATTCCAGTGAATTGGGGCGTGTTTATAGAAATTGGTTTATTTAATTTTTTATATTTTATGGAAAATATTTCAATTAAATTATTGAATTTAATATTGTAAATGTATTTTTAGATTTATGGAGTTGGGTTTTAATTGATTATAAACTCTTTAGAATGGATTAAAATGTTTTTATAGCAGCCGAGTGGTTTAATCCTGTTAAATAGGAATGTTTTTTTATTAAAACATTTTTTGGATTTAAATTTTAAATTAGAATTTCCAATATAGGAAATTGGATTAACTTTTATTATAAGTAGTCTTAAAATAAATTAACCATAATTTATTTTAAGAGCACGTGAAAGCCTTAGGTACTTTGTGAGTTATTTGGACACACTTAATGATTATACAACATTCTTAAACATAAGTGTAGTAGGTTACATCCTCGATGGGATGGTGAAAATTTACCTTTGTATAATGTTAGAGGGATGTGTGTATACACATATTTTTGAGATCACTTAGAGACCATTAAGTCCAATATAATGTAAATTTCATAAATATTTGGAATATGACCACGTTTCTCAGTTGTTTTATATTTGAGATATAAATATATGAAAATGTTGTTGAACTTCTTTACATGCATTTGGTATTTATATAAACTGTTTTATATAATTTTTTTATTTAATCTATTATTTTAGAAATATTTCATCACTTGTAATTTTGTTTCTTAAAGTATTTTCCATCATTTTAATTGTATAACATGATTTTTCTAAATATTTTTTAAAACAACAGATCTATTTTTCCATAAAATTGAATGATTTACTATCATTTATTTGTTATTGAAATATATTATGGAATCTATGGGGAGATACTATAATATTTTTTATCTCACACCCAACTTGTGCCCTCATGTGCTTGTATATTATCTCCTTCCCGATTCAAGAAAGACAAAAGTATCTCTTAGAGGTGGATCCATTTATTGAACTTTGGGCGTGGTGATTTATGTCCTTATGACTTATGTTGTATTTCCATGTTTTTGTACATGGGTTATATTACTTTGGCCTAATTTTTTTATTGAATTATTATACATTACTCCTAGTGGAGTATTTTTTATGAATATTAACTTGCTTGTCTTGATTTATTTATGTTTTGTGGAAAATTCATTCCCACTTGTATGTTGAATGATGCTAGGTTCTTGTCTCAGACCCACAGGGATTAGGAATTTTCTTTAGGATATGTCAGGGTTGGATCTGTTATCAGGTTACCAGGGTACCCGATCTGGTTCGCGACATAGAGTGGGACACACAGGGTTCTTTAATGTCATCTGTGTATGAACATCATATGGATCTGCATTGATCACACACCCTAAAATATGAATCATTGAATGTAAAATTGTAGGAGCTCTAGGATTTCTCATCATAACCAATTGAAAATGTACATTATCAAACGAAATTAAATTCTATTAAATAAAAAAATAGTCAAAACTCAAAAAAATAATTTTAATAAAGTTTTTAATAATTTTGTGTTAAAATGTTAAAAAGGGAACTTATATGAAATTTTAATTATGTAAATGTCTCTAGTTTATAATTATATTAAATATAAATTTATTTTAATTGAGGTTAAATCTCTTTCTATGAAATAATAACTCCTTCTAAAGAATTTTCTTCTCACTTTTACATATGTGAGACACTTACCATATTCAAATCTTGTTTTTTATGGTTCATATACTACAAATTAATGTTATTTTTGACATTAAACATCAAAATAATGGGGAAATACATGTCAATATATGGTTCTCACTTCATGTTGTTATTATTTAAATGTTACCAAAGTTATAATGAATAAATGTTTAAATATTATTATATTATGGATTATTTACTCTTGAATTTTCAATAAATAAAATTTTATATTAATTTCCAAATAAATACCAGTTATTTCATCATACTATAGTTATTTCTAGTGATCATTTTTTTTCTTTTATTTTTTCCATAGATTAAGATATCGAGTGATTGAAATAATTGTTTTTGTAAAATTGACATAAATTCTGTCTTCGGTCAAATATTTTTTCCATTATATCAATGCTTTTAAAAAATGTGTTCATAAACTTATTATATTCCTATATGTTTTTTCAAAATAAAATTTTTTCTATGATTGAATTTTTTAGAAAATTTCCTTAAAGGAATTTTCTTTTCATCTTCCAAATTAGGTGCTTTTGACTTTTTACTTAAATTGCGAAAGGAATCATTATTTAAATGTACATGACATAAATGGAATTTCACACCATAATGAAGACAAAATGATATGAAGATTCATTTAAATGTATCAAATGTTATTTTTAATGAATTTTTTCATTATTATTTGGGAAATATATTGATTTTAATATTTTCTTTGCAAATGAAAATGGGATTTTCATCAAAAAATATTCTCATGATATTTTAAATGAATTATTCTTCTATGATAACATAATTTTATGTTGCATAGGTAATACTAGGGATATGATGTAGTAAAAACATATTTATTATTTATATAGATATTTTATTATTATGATGATGAAATATCAATGAGTCCTATTTTATTTTACCCATTTTAAAGTGATAATGATTTGTTATGAACTTGTGGAATACATATGAATGGATTTTTGAATATATGATCAGTGGGACTTGAATTATATGTACCTATAATTTATTTGATAAGGAAAAATGTTAAAAGAGCTCAATACTTAAATGAGAGGTTATCCTAAGGCCAAAACCGGATACAAAAGAGGATACTAATGCTTGAAGGATGGTACACAGAAGGTTGTCCCATGCTCAAAGTAGGTATGTATGTGGTTATCCCAATCCTAAAAAGTTATTAATGTCTTGGTGGGTATCCTTGACATATTATTTCTATTATTAATATTATTACACATGTCATACCCCTATTTTATGACATTATCATTTTCTAATGTAATATTCTAAAGGATCATGCTCATTGACCCATTTATGATTCATGTTTTATAAACAACCAATCATTTTGTAAAGACAAATGATTATGATCATATTATTTCTAGGTATTAATTTTAAATGTTAATATTATTTTCCCAAAATCGTTTGGATAAGGTCATGTTTAAATGATCATTTTTACCTTCCCTGTTTACACTTTTGGAAAATCTGAGCTCACCCACCATTATGTTCTATTTTCTACATGATACGAAGATATTTTTTATATATGAGGTGTCAAAGTAGTGTTTTTATTAGGATTAACTATGTTATAGATGATGTAGATATATTATGAATAAAATTATTATGTATTAATGTTTCCAAAGACACTAAATCTACTCGGTTCTATATTCGATCAAAATATTATGTAATGAATATTAATTTAATATGATGTAATATTTGGGTATGAATTATATGGGTCACTATAGTTTGTATACGAGAATGAATTAGTTAATATTTTGCGATGTGGATTTGATAACTATATTTCAAAACCTGCAGATAATAATGTGTGTTGGATAACATCTATATTTCTTGGTAAGATATAGATTTTATGGGTTTCTAAGAGATAAGTCCTTATTTTGTTACTACAAGTATATTTGGTTTTGGAAAATATGAATTTAGGGTAATAAACTAGATAAGGGTTTCTCAATTATATCTCAACCATAATTAAAGTTCACAGGTAATGGTCACTTACACACACCTATTTTTACACCCATAAGGGATATTATTATGTTAAATCACATTGTTTTTATAAACCATTATAAATTAATTAAATATATTATTTCCAAAGATTGTCTAGGTAAAATGTAATGTTTTTTAGATTTGAAATAAAGAATTATGAGTTAATTAACATATAAATTATGTTTATTAGTCTCTCACTATGATTATTTTTTATCAAAATATGGTTTTGGGTTTTAGAAAATAGATGGAACCAATAACATTCATGTGATTGGGGAATGTGTTATATATGGCGAGATTATCCACATGATAACTAAATGAAATGAGATTTGGAAGGTGAGCCCTTTTTATTTTACTAAATAAAATATCAAAAAATATAATTAAAACTTTAAACATCAGTTAGTTTAATTATTTATAAAATAATATCAAAATGGTCTTCTATAAAATTTCAATTGATAATGACCATATAAGAATGTATTTTAAATTTTATTCATGTCAAGAATGTGGGACAGATCACTCAGAAGAATGTATCCAAGTAAGGGGAAGATTTTTTCTATTTGAAAATGTTAGTCATAATGTAGTGAATCACTATGGAATTAATTTTAATATGTTTGGGGAATATGGGAATTATCAATCATAATTAAATTACCCAAAGTTAAACTCCAAAACCTTGGAATAAATTAAACTATTCTAATCACTGAAGTGAAAGGATTTAAGTTTGTATGTATTGATATTTAATAATTATGTTATAGAAGTGTTATATGATGATATTCTGGTTATAAGATTGAAGAAAAATATGAGTAGTGTTCCATAATAGTATCTTTAAGGGTTTATGAAATATTATGAAAGGTATAAATAATTGAGAAGAAAATAGTGGTAATATGATATTTTTGGAGATTACATGATTAAGGGAAAGATAATGCTTCTTGCCTACATGATGTTGAGGTAGTAATGTTTAATTTGGATAAAGAGGTAATTAACATTAAGGATGTAAATGAGATAGTATTGGTTATAATTAATTTTATTACTGATTTAATGGTGATGATATTTAGGCCATCTTGGATTATATTTATTTAATTTTTTGATCTACAAAACATATTCAATATATTATTATTTTATTCTAGAAATATACATAGTGTTAATTTTTGTAAGAATATATGTCATTATTCTTTGATTATTATTGTAGATATTAGTATGTTCTATGAGAATATAGGTATTCAGATTCTTCGTATGTGACATTATTCTTTAATTCATGTTTTCTTTTGATAAAATTTCATTTTGAACTTAATAAAATATGTGATAAAATAATTCCATTTTATTGGGTCATCAATATATATAGCCGTATTTTGGTGGAGTATTTTGGATAACAATTTATTAAATAGATTATTTTTAACTTTGGGTGTTAATATTATGATTTTATAAATTAATGTATTGTATTTATCCACATTGGATAACATATGCCTAACATTTTTGTTTTTGTTAATAGTTAGAGGAAACATGAATGTTATATTTTTTTTAAAAAGTAAAAGGCTTTTTATTGATAAGCAAAAAAGTTACAGGAGGCGATAAGATGGGATTCTTTTACAATCTATATCAAACAGAGGTAAGAACTCAGCAGGTAAAGAGTCCAGCCAAGTCATGGTCTGATGAATGCCTTTGTTGGCAAGAGCATCTGCAACAGTATTCGCTTCCCGATAGGCGTGAGTGGATATGAAGTCAATCCCCTGTAGAGAGTTGAGACAATTTATCCAAAGAGTGGTGAGAGACCAAGCCAGATGAATGGTACCATTCCAGATGGCATGAATGATGGTGGTAGAGTCACTTTCAATCCAGAGTTTTTTCCAGCCTCTTTGAAGGGAAAAATCAACGGCATGGATGACACCAAGAATTTCAGCTTCCAGGGAAGAGGAATGGACGCAGCCAGCATAGAAGCAACCCTGGCAAAGACCAGCCGAGTCGCGATAAATAGCACCACAACCAGTAGGGCCTGGGTTACCCTTGGAGGCACCGTCAACATTCACTTTGATCCATCCCAACATCGGTGATTGCCAGAAAACATCAAATGATCGTTTGGTCCGAGGGAAGACGCCGGGCACACGAAGGTGACGAAGGATCTCAAAATCACCCACCGAGTTGGTGAAACAGTCTTTTTGAATGGAAGCCGCTTCATGGATCGCAATAAGAATTCGAGATTTACCTGCAGTTAAACTAAATGAGCGCTTATTATGAATGATGTCATTTCTAGCATACCAGATCACATGAAGCAGTTCTGCCACCGCCGTAAGCAGAAGATTTTTAACCTGAGGAGAGAAAACATAACTAGTGCACTTATTAAGGAATAAACAAATAGTATCTGAAAGAGACCATCTGCAATTAAATAAGTCTAAAACATAATTCCATAAAGCAGATGCCATCGCACACGACAAAAAAAGATGATCTGCATCTTCCCTGTGCTGATTACACAAACAACAAATGGAGCAGAGTTGAATGCTAAAGGCTTGAAGACAGACTTCAGTGGGTAGTCTATTATGGGCAATTCGCCAAATGAGGGTAAGCCTAGAGGGTTTGATCCACGGCTTATCAAATATAAAAATGATACGTAATTGTTTCTATAAAGTCAATAGATATTAGGTATGTTTATATTCTAATGTACTATATCATGATAATAAAATATTCCATGAACATTAGGAAAATGATCTTGTAATAAAAATTTTATCCTTTTACCTAAACTTATATATAATTTATGGTCTTTGTAAGCCATAAGGTTTTCTATTTTTTATTTCATTAACAATATCTTGACCATATTCTCCATCACTCTCAATTAATCCTTGGATGTTACTTTTCTCCTCTATGTGTATATTTTATATTCCCACTAATGTCCTCCTAATATAAGAACCATGATGTTTTTTATTTCATGTAATAATTATATTTACTACATCTCCTATAGAAATGATGTTTTATTATCCTTTATTTGGATGTTCATTTCCAAAAAAGCTATTTTCTAATTTAGAACCTCTTTTACCAAGTTGAAAACACCATGGGTGTAATTTTATTACGAATTTTAGTATATAACACCATTATATTTTATAATTTATTTATCTTTAAATAAATATATAGTGTTCGATATCTTGCTCAACATAATACACCGATCTTAAAACAAACTATGATATATTATACTTTACTATTACATTGATGGGTATAAAAAGGATTAAACACAGATTGAAAGACACACACACACACACACACACATATTTCAGAATTAAAATTTATTATTTAATGAATAATATATAAATAATCACTTTTTAGTATTTTTATTTTATGTTTAAAAATAGATTTTCTTCAAAAACAGATAATATTGATATTTTTGAATATTATAATTAATTTCATCCAATTTACCTAATTTAATTAAAATGAACTTATTTTTGAATTATTAATATAAAAATTTAAATAGTGTAAAATTTTGGGATATTTCTAATATGATGGATTTTCAGTGAACAATGAAATTTACATATTTTTTAAATATTTCCACATTTATTATTTAAATCTTTAAAATTAACGAACCCATTAAATATTTTATTTGGTCTTAAAGTGAAATAAAATCTATTTGATATATAATAATAAAATTAATTCCATTTTATTAATTAATATTCATTGTATAGATGTAAGTGCATTTATATTTATGAAAACACATTTTTCTAATAAATGTTTTCTTATGTATTTTACCCATTTATATTAAAATTTATTTATACCACTTAAAGAGAGTAAATAAAAAAATGTTTACCATATTTTTAATTTGGAGGTTCAAATAGTTCCAAATGCGTCCCTTCTTATTTCTTGTCATTATGAATAGTAATGGTGGTAAATATTTTTCAACTCGGTAAGGGTAAAATGGGTAAAACAAGGTTTCAACCAAGATATGAGGTCTCAAAATCAATAGAAAAAATGAATTAATTTTATTTCATGGAATAAATTTTACCACGTAGACACCAAATTATAATATATGTCAATTTGGTATAATTTTTCCATGAAAGTAGAATTTATGTTATTATTAATAAATAAAATTCACAAATGATTTCCACTTGACTTTAATATTTCTAAATTTATGTCACATAAATAAAAACATGAAAAGTTTAATTACAATATTTATTTAAAACAATAATGATTTTTTATCAAGGAAAATTATTTATAAATTTTAATTATTCAATTATTACCTTAAATGTTCCTGAAATAAAACACTATATTTTTTTAATTAAATAAAATCAAATAAAATATTTTAACAATGTTTAAAATAATACAATTTTCATGAATTGTTATGTTACACGAATTTTAAACATTAATATAACATGTTCAATATGTGTGAAAGTAATAGATTCAAATTCCAGAACTCTCTTAATGACTTTATAGTCAAAATAAATGAATAGTGTCAAAAATAACATTAGTGAGATTTTATAAAAAATAACATTTCATTAAGTTGTTTAAATATAAATAAAATCTAGTAATATAGAATGTGCGACTGTAAGATCCAAACCTTTTCTGGAGATGAATTACGATTTATTTTAGGCTTTCTTTTTTTTCTTTTTTTGAGAATACTTTTGTTGGGTTTTAAGTTGTTTTGTAATTGGGTAAAAATAAAGAGAAATTAAAATGAGGGAAGTGAATGGGGGGTCCACGGTTTTCCTTGATCATGCACCCTAACACATCAAATCATGTAACCTTGGATAAAGGGGGTTTGAAAAGTTGGTGCTTGGATTGTCAAACCATACACCCTATAAAGAGTAATTAAGTACCCCTATAAAATAGGTTCATGATTTAAGAATACATTTAGGTAAAATTGTGCACCCCTCCCCAAAAAACAGTGTGAAACTTTTTAGTTCAAGTAGAAATTTTTTTAATTAACTAAATCCCCCACATTAACTCATATTCAACCCCCATTTGACCATACTATTGTTTTCACAATTTTGGTGCCTCTTGGACGGATTCTAAGACATTGCAACCCCTATTCCTCACGATTCAAAGATCGTATTGAAGAACTGCACCTCTACCAATAAATGAATCATATCCCTCTTGGTTTCCTAGTCATCTTTCATCCTATTTTCCATTCAAGAAATATTAATTATTATAGTTTTTGTTAGATCAGGATCTGGTTCTATGGATCTAGATCAAGGAGTTTTGATCCATATGTAGATTTTAAGGATCTTAATTTGTTAAATATTGATTTAGGGTTTTATATGGGGATCTTGTTCTATGTCACTATGCTTCTCAAATTTGTGGGATTTCCATTGGGTGAGAATTTTTTAAATAATTTAGGTAGATGTTCAATAATTCAAATTCTAAATCCAATATTTTAATTATGACAATTTAATTATGTAATTTCTATTAGTTTTTTAGCAATCAAGTATTTGATTGATCTAATTAATTTGGTGAATTAATTAATGGTGGCCAAATGGGAAATTGGGTATGTTGGAATTTTCAGATTATGAATCATTAATTTTTGAATTAATGGTACGGGAATTGGGGTTGTATAATTAAATAATTAAATGTTGACTTATTTATAGGATAATGATATTTTTAAATTAAACGATTGATTGACAAATTAATTATGGATTAATGGGATTGAGATGATTAGATAATTCTTGTGTTACCTAATAGGGATGACTTAATTAATTAATTTTTTGAGTTAATTAAAAGGTTTGAGATAATTAATTAATTTTTTAGTTAATTAATGGGATTGAAATGTTTAATTAATTTTTGACTTAATTAATAAGATTGAGATGATTAATTAATTTTTGAATTAATTTATTTGATTGATATGATTATTTAATTTTTGAGTTAATATGATTGAGATGATTAACTATTTTTTGAGTTAATTAATGTGATTGATATGATTAATTAATTGTTCAGTTAATTATTGGGATTTATATTAATAATTAATTGTTATGTTAATTGATCGGTTTTAAATGATTAATTAATTTTGAGTTAATTATTTGGATTCATATGGTTAATTAATTTTAGAAAAAATTGATGAAATGATAAATGATAAAAATGGTATTCATTTGATAATTTAGATGTAGAATGGTAACAATGACATTATGAGATGTGACATGAAAGATGGAATTGTAAAAGTGTAATTCTAAGGCATGATATTCCTAGGGGATAGTTTACACATCATCTCAGGATGAAGCAAGTATTGAGCTTTGGGTGTCCTCGGTAACCCGATATGTTTATGTGGTTATATGAAGAATAATTTTATGAAGTGGTTTTTCTATAAATTGTAATTATTTATTTATAAAACAACAATACACCATTTATTGACTAGATAATGTTTTAGAAATCATTAGTGGTGTCCAACTGAGTTGTACTCACACCCAACTTTGGTCCTGGATAGATTTCATGGTTGTAGTAAATTATAAATGAAAAGGTCATGTGTTAGATAGTTGAGTTTTGGTGGAGAATGGATGAGGGAACCAAAAGTGGTCTGGGACCCTCTTGGGAGTTTTTATTGTATTTACATTGGGTCTACATTTTGACACTTAGCATTTATATTAGTGTGAAATATCTATCATTCAGTTTGATATTGTATTTCTAATTTTTTCCATTGTGTTATATTAGCATATTTATGGTTATGGAAATATATTTGGTTATTGTTTATTTATTTTCCACTAGTCTTTTACTCTTAAAAGTATGGGATAGTCTTCCCAAAAATTATATTAGACCCTTGCTAAAAATTGGAAGCCTTTGGTTTATGGTGAGGCATGCTTGAAGTCACGTAGTGGATAGGATTGGGGAACCTATTTGTGGTACATGGGTCAGGATGTTATAATATGGCTTCAAAGTAGTGTTAAAGAACTTATATCTAAATATAATGAGGTAGGAGAGCGTAAATGAGTTCCTGAGATTGACTTAGGGGAGTATGTCTGTGATGGACTACACTGAATGCTTTACTGATTTGAATCACTTTTCTATAACATTGGAAGAGGAAGAAGCTAATTTATAGAAATGATTTTAGGAATGAAATAAGTGTGAAATTAATTCTTAGATAAATATTTTTCTGACGTAGAAGATTCCATAAGAGGTAAATTATTCTCTCATAGAAGAGGGGAGCCTAAAGGAGGATTTCAGTGCAAGATAGTTGGATGTAGTTGGATGATTAGGAGGTACATCTTCCGAGAGTAGGAAGCATCATTCTAAGAAATTTATCCAGAGTAGTGGAATGAAGAGTGACTTGGGGGGGGGATCAGTTACACCAAACAATTATCTAGTTATTTTACAGTAGTGTGGTAGGATAGACCACTATCATAGAAATTACCCCAACCACCATTATATTGACAATATTGTTGAAATATTGGACATTAACAGAAGTTATACAGGATCATGTGATAGATGAGTAATTATGGAGAATCTATACTAAATAAAAGAGTAGTAAGGGGATCGTCTACACCATATTAGTCTAGTAGTCAGTGTTATTATGGTCATGGATGTTGAGCCAGTGGATGCAATACTTCTAGGAAAGAGAGACTATATCAGCAGAGTGGTACATCTCTAGGGACTCATACTGCATCACTGAGAATATGGACAGGATAGTTACATACAGTGTAGTCTACACTTGTGAATAGTTAGTCTAGACCATCAATGGTTCTTATATATTGAACATTATAGTGTTCCTTAGTTTATACTGGAGCCTCTTATTCCTTTATTTCTACAGAACATGTGAATGGTTTGATCCTGTAAATGGTGTTTACAAGAGGGGTTTTAAAGATATATACATCATTTGGAATGTGTTATATGGATATATGATTGTATAAGTATGTTATATTGAAGATTGAGAGTATCATTTCTATTTAATCTCTAAATCCAATACAGGTTAGGATTCTACCATGTTTTGGTTATAGACAGGTTAGTATCATATTAATCCCATACTGAATTTTACCATAGGATAGTGACATGTACATATCCCAACAGTGAAAAATATATTCATCATGGAGAGTGGGATATCTAGGCTGGAGGAGCAATGAAACTTACCCAAAAACTAAGAGGGATCACACCCCATGTTTCCAGTCTATTTTTAAATGATGGTGGGGTAAATAAGGATTTACTTCCACCTATAGTGGATTGGTTTCAAGATGTTTTTCATGAATAAACTTGAGGGGTTTCACCCTTGAGGGAAGTGGAATTTACTATTAAGATCATGCTAAGAGATGATCTATTTTCTATTCCACTATATAGAGTGGCACTAAAAGAGCATCAAGATCTCATGACTTAGCCTAATGATTTGATGGATAAGGGGTTTATCCATCCAAGTATGTCCATTGGGGATTAACATGTTATTTAAAAATAATTCAGAGTGGATTTAGCACTTTTGTGTCAATTACATGAAGTTTAACTGAATGAAAATTTAGAAACGGTATCCACTTTCATGAATCAATGATCTTTTTCACCAGTTTAGATGATCTTGTGTCATTTCCAAAATTGAATTGGGATCAAGGTATCTTCAGTTGAGAGTTCTACCTTTTAATATACTGTAGAATTATTTTAGAAGCAGGTATGGACTATATGAGTTATTATTAATGACATTTGGGTTAATGAACACATCAACAGTGTTTATCACCTTGGTGTATATAATCTCTCATCCGTACCAGGATCTTTTTTTTTTCAGTAATTGTGGATGAAATTTTTGTGTACTCCATGACTCATAATGATAATTTCTAAAATCTTGACATAATATTGAGTACACTAAGAGAGAGTAGTATATATGCCAATCTATATATGTTTCAATTATTGATTTATTAAGAGCACATATTGGGTTATATCATCTCAGAGGGAGGTGTGTTAGTGGATCCAGAGAAGGTATGAGTAGTGGTTTCATGGGATCATCCCAATAATGTTATTGATATGCTTAGATTTCTAGGGTTGGCTGGATATTATTGAAGATTCATACCGAAATTTTCCCATTTTGGAAGTGCCACTTTTTTGGATTGAAAAAAATGGGATAAAGTATAATTGGCCAAAAGCATGTGGGAATTATTTCCAGGAGTTGAATAATTTTTTGAAAGCAACCTCAATCTTGATCCAACCTGAGCTAGGGGAGGAGTATATGGTGTATTGTGATGATTCTAGGGTAAGTCTTGAATCATTATTGATGTGAGGGGACCATGTTGTGTTTTATGGGTCTCTTCAATTGAGTCCACATGAAAAAAACTGCACTATGCATGACCTCAAATTGGCCATAGTGGTTTATGATTTAAAGTGCTGGAAACATTATCTCTTAGGTGAGAATTTTATGGTCTTTACCAATCACAAGAGCTTATGGTAAATCTTCTCACATCAGTATTTGGATCTTTGAATGTGGAGTTGGTTTAAGTATATTCATTCATTAAATTTTTTTATATCATATATTCCTAAGAAGGGGAATAATGTTGTTGATTCTTTAAGTAGAAAAACTCACACTCAGGCTATCCAGGAGTATAAATTTGAGTGGAGGATGACGAGTCTATGAGATGAGATGCATGTTGGGGTATAAGAGAGTCAAGAGAAGATAACTCGGGTATCAGTTTCAGTAAAATATACACTTTTGAGATATATCAAGTATATACAATATGAAATTATAGAATGTTTATCATTGGGGGAAATCCTTGAAGGTTGGAATGCACCATTAAATTGGTTGATAGATGCGAAAGATATCATCTATGTCAAAAATACGGTAGTTGTTCATATGAGAATACGAGAGGTGATCTGTTACTTTCATGCTTTGAATTTGGTGGTGAAACCAAGTGTGAAAAAAATTTACAATGACCTATGATGATAGTTTTGGTGGAAGAGAATGAAAAAAATATAGTAGGGATCATTAAACGATAATACAACTATCAATATGTGAAGGCAGATCATCATTGATCGGATGGTTTACTACAACCATTAACCATTTAATAATGGAAGTGGTACAATGTTAACATGGACCTTTTGTTGGGTCTCCTAAGGATTCCTAAGAAGAATGAAACTATTTGTGTGATTTTAGATTGTTTGAAAAATGTTTCACATTTCCTACCTAAATGGAAGAATTTTTAAATAGATTATTTGGGATACATGTATGTTAGAGAGATAGTCCGCCTACATGGGGTGACGTAGACTATAGTTTCAGATCTTGAATCACATTTTACATCATGATTACCAAAGTTCTTATAGAAAGTGATGGGTAGAATGGTTTTATTGAGTATGGAATTAAACCAACTAATATATGTGTAGTCAGAGAGTACTATACAGGTTCTTGAGGAAATGCTTCAGGTGTGTTTCCTAGACATAAGTGAATCTTGGGAGAATCATTTATATTTGGTGGAGTTTTCATATAACAATAGTTATCAGGAAACTATATAGATGGAACTATACGAGGATCATTATTGTATCCCATGTAGATCACCTAAATTCCAGATGGAAGCAGGAAAGTTAGTGTTATTGGGACCAATTCTCGTGTAGGAGATGTTAGTAGAAGTTTCGTTGATTATGAAATATATGTATATGGTTCATAGTAGATAAATGTCATATGATGATATATTTATAATACCCCTATCAATTATATACATTGATAATGTGTCGATTATGGTTTCTCCTATATTGGGTTATTTACGGATATAGAGACATGTCAAGTTGGCGCCCAGGTTTATTGGACCATTTGAGGTTGTGGAGAGAATCTGGCAAGATGCATACCAATTAGATCTAGCATAGAGATAAAATTTCATGAATGATGTTTTTAATGTTTCTAAACATTGAAGGTATCACCCCAAACCTTTTAATGTAATTTATGTGGTTGATTTTTAACTTGATATTGATGTGTCCTTTGAGTACAGTCTGATACATGTGTTGGGTCGTAGTGAGAAAGTGTTGCGGGGGAAGACCATACTGATAGTTTTCATATTGTGGGATTATGGATGTGTGCAAGATGAGACATGAGAGAGGGAAGAATATATGAGGGATCAGAGGCCTGATCAGTTTGGATTGTAATATTTGTCATGACTCCCTCCCCACAAAGTGTACCCCTTCTGGTTCGACAATGTGAAAAGCGAGATAATGACCCCCGAGTCCCACCTCCAGTAGGCCCCTGGTTGGCGACTAGCACCGAGGGTATAAGAAACACACAAATGGGAGGAATTACCCTCTAAGAGAACAAATTGAGAAGAGAGAGATAAGATAGACACCAATCAACTCCAACTCAGACTGAAATATAAACGAAAACCCATGTACACATATGAAATTCCATGCCAAAGTACAACAACTGAAAGGGAAAAACTAGATGTACCCAAAAGAAAGTAAAAAAAAACATCAACCACAAGCCCGAACATCTCTTGCAACCCCAAGCTAGTAGAAACCATCTTGATCTCCAACCTACTCCATGTGACCTGAAAAATAGTTTATTTATACATAGGGTGAGTATAACAGTATAATCAGTAGGATCCTCCCTAAAGCCTCTCGTGAAATAGTATAGAAAGCTTGCTAAATCACAATGAAAAACAAGTGAGACTAAATCATCACCTAAAAAGGTATTCTTAGTTCCCAACATCACCATGGCTACTCTCACCAAGTAACTCATACAAGAATATATCATATAATAAAGAATATCAAGGGTACCTTGCTACTACATCCCCACTAGTTTTCTGTTTTTCCCCAACGTCGCACATACTGAGCATCTCTCTCCAAAAGGCTTGCCCACAGACACCTAGCTGAAGCACCAAAATATGCACCCCATGAAAAAAACCCCCACATCCACACACCAAAGTAACCGGGTAGTTTCTGGGAGCCACCATAGCTCACATAATGTGTATCATACGTCAGGTATTATACCTCAAGCCATTATAGCCCATACACCAAGTAAGGATCCTCAAGCCATCACAACCTATACACATTACACCTATAATATTACATAGAAAACTATATCCAGAATATATGTGTGTGAATAAACAAAATCCATTAAAACCCTCTACACACATATATGGTGAAAACTAGCCAATGTGCCTATCAGCACCAGTATCTACCAAGAAAAGAGAGTGGGGCCAAAGGGGGTAGTCAGCTATCCATCCTCCCACCAGAATGTGAGGGAAAACACCCCCTGAGCTCAGAATAATTAGGGTGTTAGTTTCCCTTACTAACAAGGTGGATTAGTGTATAGAAACACCAAAAGTACATGATATATTATATCTCACAACAACACTATGGGAATTACATAGTCTTAGACACAACTACAACTAACGTCTCTCAGACTCTAGGCTGCTACTTCTAAGACTAGGTATCCTATAATCGCACAACCATTTAAAGAGATTTATTAGATTACTTCATTCCATTTTTATCAGTTCCAGTGTATGTTAATTAATTCTTTAAACATTAATTAACCATGAACAATTCCACATTAAATTTCATTAGCATCACACCCAAAGTCAATTATTCCTTCAAAAAATTACAACCTCATCAATATGTTCCAGCAACTCCATCCCCATGATTTAACACCATTTATTCAATTATTCATTATAGAAATACTTTCCCACATTCCCAGGAATTCTAGAAAAACATTATATGCTACTAAACACAAGGGGTCTCAACACGGAGAGTAGATGTACTACCTTTCAAGTCTTGGCCGCTTATAGCAAGAGAATATACCCATCCTTCCTTGAGAAGCTAAACATGGAAAGCACGTGGCATACCCCACGTGTATTCGCCTCTTTCGGAAGAATGGTAAGTAGAACTAGCTGCCTTGAGATGTGGGGAAAAGTAAAGCAGATAAATAACCAATCCAAATTACCAAGCATCCAACAATCACACCCACTCCATTCCATCATCTCAGGTGTCCTTCCTGACACCCACATGCATAAACCGATGCATCTCGACACTCTAGGCTTCATCTACTGCCACAACCAAAAGCCTCCATGCCCCCACATATCACAACATCCATCCAAGATCACAACATATCACAAACAGCAGGAAAACAAACACCATATTTTATTGGGCTCTTGGCCCTTTAACAATATAGAGGGTAACTCAGAATCCTTTAAGGAATTATCAAAAAATTAGTTCCTTAATCCATCTTGAATTAATAGATTTATTATTTGTAGGTTCCAAATTTGGGAAACCTAATCTGTAAGCCATAAAAAATAATTAAACATGCTTACTGCAGCAATTTGATTAACATCGAATTACAACTAGAACCAGATTTGTTTACATGCCTCTTTATATTTATCCAAACAATTATCAATTAATCCCAATTTACGTTATTTACTGATTTCCATCAGGAACGAATAGTTAATCAAATCAAGCATAGATATCACACTATCTAGAAAAACAAGAGGCAATAACATACGATCGATATCAATTTATTTGTCTGGTTAAAATATTTAATATGTCAATTCCATTTTCATCCAGTGGGATTAAACATGATAAAAATACAGTTGCACATAAAAGATAAGAGAAGCAACTAGTCCCCTACCTCGGAGAGTTCTTGATGTTATTTATCCACAAAACGGGTCACGATCCTCATCTCATGCCAACTGCATCCTGTTTCATCTAGAAATGGGGATGACCTTGTTTTCTTAAGATTCAAACATTCCAATTGGTTTTTAACGGGTTTGTTCATAGAACCAGAAAAATCCAATGATTCTATATCCATTTGGACCTACTTTCCAAAGGTAGGTGCCCATTAGTTTTGGATGGATGAGGCTTAATAATTTGTATTGGTCGAGAGGATGGGAGGTCATACTCATCACACCTTTTTTGTGGGAATTGTTGTCTACTCTGGGACTCTCTTTATAGATTTAAGTTATGTTCGTGAATCCTTATTACATTACCCAATATGAAAATGAGCTTTCCTTAGATTTGACAATCAATGATTGATATGTATGAGATTTAGAGAATCTTTTATATGTATTTGAGGTTCTTCTTCGATAGAGAATCATCTGTATTTGTTAGAGATTCTTAGTCAATGGTATCCTTCAATACATTATATAGAAATCTCATGGTCATTATGATAACCATACTGGTTTTAAAGCCACTCAATGGGGAACTTGAAGTTTATTGTCATTGAGAAGGACATGGATTATTTTAGAGTTGGGATCGTACCCGCAGATGGGCTACCTACGCATCCTTAAAAGGAATCAGAAGCCACATAGTTAGGGAATTAAGATATAGTTTAATGTCATATGGGACAAATGAGAATTAATGGATGATAGGCTTGAACCTTAGAAAGGCTTCCTACGTACTCCACTTTTAAGGTAGAGATCAAAGTACACATAGTTCAGTTAAGAATGAATTGTTGGGTTTACATATGATTAATGGACCAAAGAAATGTGTCGTCGTTACTTTTACACTCTAAGCTCATGTGAGTCATGCTCGGTGTGAGAAACAAGAGGTATCAGTAAACCTGAAAATTTGTGCCATGAAAGATGCAGTCACAATGAATGATATGTGGATTATGCATGTATGATTGCCCAAATAGATAAAGACTAGGACTTACTTTAGAGAAGAAGCCCGAGAAAAAGGTCCATAAAGGTAAATGTTCTTTATGGAGATTTGGATACTCTAACTTGGGGCTTAATCCAGAGGAAGATTCCCAAATTTGGAGGGGACTTGTGATTGGGTTTTATTGATGATAAGGAAGCCCAAATCAAAAGAAGTTAATACTAGTTAAGAGAAATTATGACTGGGGCTTATTTCTAAGAAGGAGGCCCAGGTTAAGGGAATTTGGAATTTGGTGCTTACTCCTAAGGATAATGCCCATATTAATGGAACTTGAACTGGGGATTATCTTGAAAAGGAGGCCCAGGTTAGAAAATTTGATAATTGGAGCTCACTATTGAAAAGGAAGCTCAAATAAAAAGGGAATTATGATTGGGACTTACTCCTGAGAAGGAGGCCCAAAGTTTAAGGAAATTTAGGACTTGGGGCTTACTCCTAAGGAGGATTCCCAAATTAAAGATCTTCTCATCATAAAGGATGAGGTTGAATGAATTAAATATCTAAACTTAGTGACGTAGAGACATGTAAGTCACTAGGTTTTGAGAGATGTTCCACATAATTCCTTTCCGATAAAGAAGACAACAAAGGAACCATTCCATAAATGACTATGAAAAGGGTTTCGAAGGCTGAATCTTGAAGAGGAGAGGTGGATTTGAGAAAGAGAGTTGAATAAGCAGGAGGGTCACGAAAAAAGAGGTAGGCGCACATGTCATGGTCGTGCAGGTATACCTGCACGACACTTGGGCACTTGCACGTCGGTCAACCCATATGGTAATACTTGGGCGAGGCTTGGATCAAGCATTTAGTATTATCCCTAAAGGATTCCAAAATACGGTCACGCAGGTTCTGTTGAAGGGATAAGGTGGCATGCAAGTGTGGCCATTTTCTCTTAAGGGTTAGACACTTAGCCGCACCAGTGTTGGTGAATTTCAACACTTAGGCCTTGTTCCCTCTATTTATATGATCCATTCTAGGTAAGAAATTAACTTATAAGTGTTATAAAGACATAAAAAAGAGAATAGGGTGCCGAGAGCTCAAATATAACTTTTGGAAATTTTTGTTCCAGAAATGGGGGGCCCAAAGGGGTATTTATAGGCTACTTAAGACCTTGAGCAAAAATCAAATAAGGTGCGTAAGTCACCTGCATGCCCATTATATAGCGCGCAAGTATACTTGCATGACCATGATGAAACTTGCATGACCCTTACTTAAAATAATCCTTGGTCATGCCTTTTCCAATTTTTTATGTTTCTTTAAAGGATGAATCTATTTGTGCTAAGGTATTCCCCGTTTTCTGTCAGTAGACTATGTGATGAAAAGGAGCCTCAAAAAATGTCCCCCCTTAGAGTTAGATCCGAAAGGAAGGAGGATTTTTCTCTAAGGTAAAGGAGAAAACCAAGGACGGGTGGTGCACAAGTTCTGAGCGCATAGGTAGCGGCGCGCAGGTGAGAGTCGTGTAGGCTTCGGCGCGCAGGGGTGCGCCTTGGCCTATAAATATGTGCCCATTCTCGTGCTAATCACCCGAATTTGAACGCTTTTGAGCTCTCGCCGCGTAGGTTTCTCTCATTGCGCAAGTGACATGTTTTACACAGTTTTATTGCGTCTGTTCATGTCGCACTTCTACAAAGGTATTTGTACTTGCACAGTGATACCTGAGCGCCCAAACTTGCGTGACACAAATACACTTGCACGCCAACATTGGACTTGTGCGCCTTAATGACTTAGCCATTTTTTTAACTTTTATTCATAAATTTTATGAAAAATAAACTTACTTAAGAGTTAATTATTCATACTTTGTGCATATTCAACGGCTCCCAGAAGAATTGGAATGACTAATGAGATGAATAGCAAGCGGATTGATGACATGATGAGCATCATTGGACATGATTACTATGATATCTGTGAATGAACTCTCCCAGATTTTGCCAAGTACTTGAAGAAATATCATGTAAATTTCCCACAAAGAATCTACTTGCCTTTGTATGGCCATGGTCATCTACAAGGAGTCAATGTTCCAGAGGGAAAGAATTATTTGCCCGAGATGCAACCACATTTCTACTCCACTATTTCAGTTATGTTGTGCATTAAGATCAGAAACAATGGTGTGAACAATCAAATTTTTCCTTCATGCCATTTCCTTGCAGATATGAAAATGGAAAACCATGGGATGATATGTTTTCCACTACCGGTTGATGGAGAGAAGACTATCATGACATCAGAAACAATATCTAAAAAGAGTACTCTCTCCAAATGTGTCTTTACTTCCAATGCACCATTCTCAAATCCATGTATCCATATTCCAAGTCTCTTGGATAGAAACAGAGTCACTGTTTGATTAGCAGAAATTTTTTTCAAACTGCACTCAAGAACATTCTTTTACAATTGTTCCTAGAAGAGATGGTATCACTGTGTCTCTTATTGTATCCAGTTGAATGAATGAATTCTAGGTGGCTGCTGCTGAATATTGGAATTCCTTAAATCAAATGAAGATTTATGTTGAAATCCTCTTGTAATTCGTGAAAAAGAGAAGTGACTCCAATCTGTGGATGCCCTTCTAACTCTGGTGTATCAATGAAAGGCACTTTCCTCTTCAATCATTTGTATCTTCATTCTTTTTCTACCTGCTTAAATTTTTTTTACTTAAGCCAATGGGCCTAGTAAGAATAATTTTATTTTTTCTAGGAATATAAAAATAACCCTAAAAACATTGAATCTCTCTATTGCTCAATATTACCTAAATAGTAAAAAATGTATGTCTAGTGAGTTGGGACTTGACTTTTTGTTCAGAGTTCCCTTGTCTTTTGTGGGCAGTTAAAATTCATGCACGTTAGACATAAAAAAGGTTAATTTTTATGGTCGAACTAGCTTTGACCGAATGGATTAAAATTGACTCAATTCCTTTATAATTTATCTAAAAAAATATTATCATATTCAAGTATGAGGGGAAATATGTAAACTATGACTTAAGAAATTTTGAATTTGAGGAATGATATGAAAAAAGAGATAAAAGGAATTAGAAGAAGTATTTCCCGAGAATGAAGTTACCACCATTTAACAAACCGATTAGGGGCTTGATTTATGCAGGGCCACTTAAGGGCATTGGATGCATAGTCAAATAATAGCATCTTTTGGCTGACAGGTCCGTTATATAGACTAATTTATGCAAGGATGCCTAAGGGAACGTGCTGTATAGTCAGGTAAAATAACTCTCAGAAATTTTACTTTTCTATTGCTAAAAAGCCAGTGAATGTTTATAGAGATTCAAATTTTCCAAAGCACCGAGTCTGCTGTATGGGGAGAGGTACTTGAATATAGAGAGAATATTTCCAATCAAGATTGTCAAAGAATTGGATGAATGTCACTCCTGAAAAGGTCTAACCCAAACGTAGGGAAGGGAAATATAAACCATATACTTGAATACTTTCATATCGTGAAAAATAAAATGGGACAAATATGTTAATGATGGCTATTTGTGCGGATCCCTACATATTGTCGTCAATAAAAATAAGGAAAAAAGAGGTTTTCCTCCCAAGAATAAAGTTACCACTATTTTAAAAACCCATTAAGAGGTTGAATTATGTAGGGATGCATAAGGGAATTGGCCGCATAGTCAAATAATAGTATCTTTCTGCTAACAAGTCTGTTATGTAGACTATTTATGCAAGGCCGCCTAAGGGCACATGCTGCATAATCAGGAAAAAGAACTCTTGGGTATCAGATATTTTGTGATTAGAAGTCAAGAAAAGGGTTATGGAGATCTAGAATTATTTAAGGTTAAAAGTATGACACATAAAAAATGAGTATTGTCCAATGCATCAAGGAAAAACAAAAACCAATGCTAACCATAATCATGTTGTGGTTGGGTCCTGGATTAAGGTGTTGGACTTCACTATGTATCCCATAAGGATGGGAATCAATCCATATGTAGTTCTTGAAATACAGTTTAACATCATGTGGGACGATAGTGTAGGAGATCTTAGATTATGTTCATAGAGCTTGGACCATAATGAGGAATACACATTGTGTGTTTTTTATAAACTTGATGTGAATGAAGACTAAGGTTTTCATACCACATTCTTGTTTTCACAGGGGGAATTTTCAGCCAAGGGACTGAAAGTGGAATTTGGGGTTAGGCCCAACGACTTGGGGCTGAATTCGAGGGATGCTCAAATGTCCCTACATATCCCATAAGGATGGAAATCAAGCCATACATAGTTCTTGAAATACCCTCTATACAAATTTGGTTCGTACAAGTGAAGGGTGAAAGGGGAATTTAGTGTAATGATGGTTTGACCCAAGATTAAAAGTTTGGAAATTTCCATGTATGCACGTTGTCTTTGGAATATAACATGATTGGAGATCAATGTAAATAATGATTCCCTCTTAGGTAAGGGTGTCAATGAATATTGTAGTTTATTTTCATACAGCACAAAAGTGCGAATAGTTTAACGTCACATAGCATGGACGATGGTTAAACAATGTAAAAATATTAGTTCTAGGGGTTTCATCATGGATCAACATCATATGATACGGAGGTGAACTGACATGAAGAGATTGGTGTTCGGCTTGAACCATGAGTGGTTGCCTATGTACCCAGCCTAGAAGGCAAGGATCAAAGTCCGCGTAGTTCGATTCAAAATGAATTGGGGATCAAGTTGTACTTGAGGACAACCCGAAGATGGTATTGGGACATACATGTAATTAGCTGCCCAAAGATGGTGTTATGGTTGAAGTTTACTCTAAGATCACGTGAGTCATACTCGGTGTGAGAAACAAGAGGTAGCAACAACCCTAACGATGCATAGTTTAATGTCATGTAGGACATAAGAAGGGACTATGTAGTTTAAAGTCTTCTAGTGAGGACTATTGGTGTTGCACAGTTTAGAGTCATGTAGTAGGGACAAAATATATTTTAACGTCATTTGGGATGAAAGGGGGACTGTGCAGTATAATGTCATGCAGTAATGACGAAAGAAGGGCTGTATAGTTTAATGTCATATAGCGAGGAAGACACAGTTTAACATTGTGTTGGACGAGTGCTTCACAGTTTAGCATCATGTATCTAGGACGTTGGTTATGTAGTTTAATGTCTTTCTGAACGTATTAGGGACTTTTCCATAGTTTAACTTCGTATTTGATGACACAATTTAATTTCATGCTATACATAAGTGCAAATAGTTTATGGTCATATGTATGGACCGTGAGATGTATTTGTATCATAAAAAATACTTTTTTAGAAATCTGGCATTGGTTAGATTCGTGATGAGTTCTCCATCCATTGAGATTAAAGAATAAGCTTCATTGGAGCAGACCTTATATATTAAGTAAGGTAGTTATCACTTTGGCTAAAGCTTGGGAGGTTTCTTTCCTGGTATCATTTGATTTCTGATAGCCAATACCAATTCTCCCTGAATGAATGAACGAAGATGAACTTTTTTATTCAAATCTAGTGCTATTCAATTTTGATAGACTTAAAAGTGGTGCAAGGTGCACAATCTTTTCTCATATAATCATTCCTATTCATCCAATCACTTTTGAGATTTTTCATCTGTAGATAACTGATCAAAAATGGCTAGTCTGAGTGAAGGTAATTGAACTTCAATGGGAAAGACTGCTTCTGTTTCATATAGAAATTAATATGGAGATGAATGCGTTGCGGTGCGGGTGGTGGTCCGATAATCCCATAAAGCATGAAAATGTTTATCAGGCCATGACTTCTTATTTTTATCCACCATATTTTGCAGTATGTTTGACATATTCTTGTTGAAGGCTTCTATTTGGCCATTGGCCGCTGCATGATACTGAGAGAAATGGTTGACTAGATTTTGTATTCTTGATACAACTTCCTTACCTAGGATGAACAAAAGTTGGTTCCATTGTCCATCAATATGGTATGAGGGACACCAAATCTGGTAATGATGTTATACTTGATGATGCTAACAATTCTTTTAAAACTAAATTATTTGAGAGGTTTTTCCTCTTCCCATTTCAAAAAATTGTCATTTTTAGTAAGAATATACTTAAACAACTTAGATGTAGACAAAGGGTAAGGTTCTACTACATCCATTCCCCATGTGGAAAATGGCCATGAGTATTTAGCTCTATGAAGCAACTCTGTGGGTTGATGAATGAAGTTGGAATGTACTTGGCAAGAATAACACTTCTTGGTGAAATCAACACAATCTTATATCATTGAAGGCCAAAAGTATCCAAGCCTTCAAATTTGATCAGATAGTCTATGTACAGACTGGTGGGCACCACAGACTCCTACATGTACTTATTTCATGACAACCATTGTATCTTCACCATCAATGCATATGAAGAGAACTCCATCAAAACGTTTTTTGAAGAGAATATTTTCTAGGTGATTAGGGATATCATAAAGAGTAAAATTGACCACACGTCGCCGAACATGTTCTTTCCCAGCTCTATCAGGTGGAAGTGTTCCATTTTGAAGGTAGTCCCTGATAGGTGTCATCCATCTTGTAGTATGACCATATGGTTCAGGAATGGGACTAATTTCATTTATTTCTTCTATTATGATTTAAAAATAAGGTGAAATTGTACGATGGTGGGCAATACTGATGATTGTCTCATCCCGATTTGGATCTTCCAGAGCTGTGGCTATATTAGCCAGTGCATCATCTCGGGAATTTTGAGATCGCGGGACATAAGAAATATCGGTACCGAAGGAAATTCCTCCATTAACTCTCTGACATAATGATACAAATTGATTAACTCTTCTTTTCTAATGGAATAATCCTCATTGACTTGTTTGTTTACTAGGTCTGAATCACCTTTCACCTTTAAGTGATTCACTTGTGCCTGAAGCGCCAATTCTAAGCCTACGATGAGAGCTTGATATTATGCTTCCATATTTGTACCGCCTTCCCGCAATAATAAGGAATATGGTAACACTTCCTTTTCTGGGTAAATAAGTACAATTCCTAACCCATCTTTTTTGAATTTTGGATCTTCCATTTTCTTCCATATTGGAGTTCTGGAAGCACCATCAAAGTACATTTCCCATGTTTGAAGATTATCTTGAATAGAGAAGACATCTTCATCAGGAAGTTTAGTATCTAATGATGTATCTTCTACTGAAGGATGTTCAACAAGGAAATCAGTCAGAGCTTGTCCCTTTATTTCCTTTTGAGACACATACTGAATATCAAATTGCTGCAAAATAACTGTCCACCTTTCCAGACGTCCTATAATCATTGGACGACTAAGGATAAATTTGAGCGGGTTATTGCGAAATACCAATTGGACTTCTTAATTTTTCAAGTAGTGTCTCAAATTTTGAACTGAGAAGATTAATGCTAGGCAGCACTTTTCAATACTTGAATATTGGGTCTCTGCTTCAAGCATAGTCTGACTAAGATAGTAAAGGCTGTTTTCATTCCCAGCATCATTCATCTGGGAAACGAAGGCACCTAGTGATTTCTCTAAATCTATAACATAAATAATAAGTGGTCTTCCTTCAATAGGTGGCATTAATATTGGTAGGCTCGTAAGATATTTCAGGAGAATATTGAATGCTTCTTGACATTATTCAGTCCACTGGTAAGTAAATCCCTTCTTCATCAATTTGGTGGAGGGTAAACTTTTTTCCTACCAGATTGGCGATGAAATGCCGAATATAGGGTAAGTTTCCTTGATATCCTCTCAATTATTTCAAATTTTGAGGAGGTGAAATACCAAGGATTGAAATTTTCTTCTCAGGATTGACTTCGATACCACGATGGTGTACAAAAAATCCAAGAAATTTTTCTGAGGTTACCCCAAAAGCACATTTCAAGGGGTTCATCTTCAAATTGTTTTGTCGAAGTTTGTTGAATATGACTTCCAAATCAGCCAAATTATTAAAACGTTGTTTGGATTTAACCACCAAATCGTCAACATAACATTCAACAAATTTCCGTAAAAGGGTTTGAAGATATGGTTCCTGGCACGCTGATATGTTGTGCCTGCATTCTCCATGCCAAAGGGAATTACCCGATAGAAAAACACACCATGAGGGGTTCTGAAAGATATATATTATTCATCTTCTGGAGCCATTCAGATTTGATTATACCTGGAATATCCATCCATGAAGGAAAGTGCTTCATATCCAGCTGTTGCATCAATTAAGAGTTCTGTGATCGGAACTGGAAAATCATCCCTAGTAAAATGCCGATTAAGATCTCTGAAATCAATTCAAACTCTAATTTTTCCATTATTATTTTTCACAGGGACAATATTATCCAACCACTTGGTATATTGAAATTCTCTGATAAAATTAGCTTTGATAATCTTATCCACTTCAGCTTCAATTTTGGAAGCATAAGTCGGATGTGTTCTTTTTTCAGCTTGTTTGAATCCTCAATGTTCTTCTGCCAAACCCAAACGATGAGTAGCAATATCAGGATCAAGCCCTTACATTTCTATATAATTCCAAGAAAATATATCTCAACTTTTCTTTAAAAATGAAATATACATTTCTTTCCCTTCAATATTCATGGTCGCACAAATTAAAGTGGGGCTTGGATTTTCTTTTGTACCCAGATTTATTTATCTGTGTTCATACATAGTAGTAGAGATACTCTCTTCAAATTCTAGAGGAGCATCCCTGAGATCTTCCTCATCTTCTTCAACACATGTTACTTCTTCTGTTTCTACTTGCATGGTAGATGATGAAGCATAATTTCTATGATCGGGAGAGATGTTAAAATTTTAACATCTTGAAGAAGAGGCTTCCATTTCTGACCCTATTGATGATGAAAGGTCTTCCTTGGGTAATAAAGAGGAGATGATGGATTAAGAATCAACATCATCGTTCACCTCTGACATTTCTATATCTTCTTCTGGCCTGGTTGGTGAAGTATAGACTTTCTGGATTTCAACGGATGAAATAAAGACATCTCCATTTGAGCTTTCATCATTTCTTGGTGAATCACCACTTTCTCCCATGTTGTCTGGCTTGATTTCCATAATTTACATTATGGAAGTTTCCATAAGAGTACTTGAATTTCGGTATATCCTATCAATTTTACTGATAGGAAATACATAATCTGTACTCACATGTATGAATGGGTTTACTGTAATCTTTTCCAAACCATATGGAGCATTAACTTTGTTAACCTCCCTTATTGTGGATTTCTCCGTACCCTCCATGTGATAGAATTCCGCCTCAATGTATTGAGATTCCCATTTTTTTAATGAGGCATTATCAACATACAATGTCCCAATTTGACCATTAAAATAATATTTGAGACATTGATGTTATGATGAAGGGATAGTCGCATGTTGATGTAGCCGATGTCTTCCAAGAAAAACATTGAAGGTTGTATCGTGATCAACAACCATGAAATATGAATTGGATACAAGGTCTCCAAACTAAGTTCTAAGTGTAATATTGACCATTGGTTCTTGTTCATTTTTATCATATAATTGCAACATCAGAGTACAAAGTGATAAATCAGATTCTTTGAGCCCCAATCGACAAAGTTTACGAATGGGGATAAGGTTGACTTCTGAACCATTATCAATGAAAGATCTTCGGATGTCCACACCACTAACCTTGCCAGATAAATACAAAGGTCTAATATGTACATGCACAAAATCATCCTCATCTTCATCTTTAAAATATATTACTGCATGTCATTCTAAAGGATCATTCTCTACATGGTAGAATTCAGCCGCAACAATTTTAGTTGCGAATTCATGAGGAATTGACAAAGCCTCAATGAGTGCCTCCTGAAGATCCTTTGATAGGTTCAAGGAATCCAAAATTGATAACTTGGCCGGTACTTGGGAAAAATGTTTCAAGACATCATATTTTTGATCCAAAGATATGCGTTTCCCAACAGGAACATGTGGTTTCACAGGTGCCTTAGAAGTTGATGCTTTGGAAGTAAATGCATCTTATATTGGGGTAGGAGTTGGAAATACTCCTAGATTTGGAAGATTAGACTGAATAGGTCTATTTACATACTGAGAGGAAGAAGGTGTAACCTCCAATCGATCCTACAAAATAACTATACCAAGACAGAATCTGCCTTGCATGGAAGAACTTGCTTGTTCTTGTTGAGCCCGCTGAAGGGCTCTACCACGAGTTTCTACTACATACACAATTCTAGCAGGGGTAGAATTGGAATAGTGGTTTCTAGGATATCCATGTATTCCTCTATATCCCAGACCTCTAGAACTCGATCTAATTCCTCTTTTGGATATAGGTAACTCTGGCTCATCAAGATTGAAATTGTGAATGGCATAAGGATCTGTTAAGTGAATCATGTTAACAGAACCAAAGATCAACTCTTCATCTGATGCAGAATCTGTATGATTAGCCCATTTATGCTATGCCATTTGGTGGGGTAGTGCTCGTAGCTTTGAAGTATATGACATAAAATATACTAAAGTCAAAGACAACTTGGTCTTTGACACGATCTCATCTTCTTCTGACTGTTCCTCTTTCATTGAATTATGTCGTTTCTTTGAGGATTTTCCCTCTGATGAAGAGGGTTTTGCTGTGGAATTAATAGCATAAGACACAATTGGTTTCATTAATTGAGTTCATAAAATGGAATGAGTTTGGTTGATCATTTTTATGACAATCCAATAATCATATTTTTGTGCATTTTTGTTTTTGAATTCTTGCCACTCGCCTTCTTCCTCTGGATTTGTAGCAGTAACACATGCTGCCTGAGCTGAAGAACCTTTTAGTTTTATTTGTCCCAAGTCCACCATCTTTAGTAGGAGGTCTTTGAAGGAAAAAAACTCCTGAATGGGATTCCCCAACATATGATGAAATGGGAACTAAATGGGACGGTCTTCATATCCTTCCTTGTTATGCCTTTTAGACCTTGTCAATTGAACCAAATTATTTTACAGAGCCGAAATGAAGTAACCAGGAACTTGTTCATTTCGAAAAGAACAAACTTTGTTCTTTAACTCCTCAAATTGTTTCCATCTTTGATCTCTTTTATCATCTTGATGAAACGACCTTTGTTCTTGATGCTCAGAAGGTGGAACCCTTCGAGAAGATTAAGGTCCTGAAGTGGAAGCAGGTACAGGTTCTTATTTAAACATAACTGTAGTAGTCTCTTCTTTCCCCATTATCCTTCCTCGAACTGGTGGAATTACATGAGTTTTAGGCTTAGTCTGTAAAAGAGAGTCTTCAATCTACTGAGAGATCGAAGTAAGGTCTCAAAACCCTCTTTTGTATTTCACATGGATAAATTGAGTACGTAACTCATCAAAGAAATTTTCTACACAGATTGGAAACAACTCTTCTTGAGGGATTTCTAAACTTAGGGAATATGTTAACCCCTTCCAGTGAGCAATGAAATCTAAAACCCTTTCATTATCCTGTTTAATACAATTTTTATGATAAAAACTGTTGTCTTTGGAAAATTTGAGCTGAATTGAAGAAGGAATCATTGACGGAGATCCTCCCACCCCGTATTGACCGAAATTGCAAGCTTGTATACCAGAAAAAGAAGGTCCTTGTAATGATTGTACAAAACACCTGAGATTAACTGCTTTTTTTTTGTTGAGGAGTTCCCATCATGGGATCAAAACGAGAAAAAAAAGTGTTAGGTTCTATTCTGGGTCTCCCAAACCATTAAAGATTAGGAATGTGGTACTTGAAAAATTTGATGGGGGAGGAATTGAATCAACCCATTCAGGGTAAGCTCTCTTTTATGGTGGAATTTGTGCATTATTTCCCTCCATATCTTCCAACCGAGCTGTTAATGACTCAATGATAGTCATTAACTTTTGAGAAACATCTGGATGAGCTTGGACCTGAGCAGGTGCAATAACTGGAGCTTGGACATGTGTGGTGGCTGGTACATCAACTGATGGTAGCACCACAGATTTTTGTTGCGCATGAACCATAGGATTAGACCTATGAGGGTGTATTTTTAAGGGAGGATACTCTTGATCTATATCAGTAGCTGCAACAAAATCCCTTGGTTGACTGACTCTGGCACAATTAGAAGAAAGACAACCTTGAAGTAGTTCTGCATTCAGCCTCGTTAATTCCATTATTTGTTCCTCTTGTTGTGCGAACCTTTCCTCTAGTGAGAGTGATTGGCCTTCTCCAGAGGAAGAATGGAATGTAAATTGATTATTTCCTTTCCCCTTGTTAGATGCCTTTCGGAGAGGGAGAATTTGGTTATTTGAAAAAATACCCAGATTCTAGGTAAGCCTTTGATTTCTTGTACGCACACCTTCTTCATTTGCCTCTGTGTGCACAACCTCTTGAGCTGGAACTTATACATCTGATCCCTTTGAGTGAGACTCATGTTCTGGAGGATCAACAACAACGACATTGATGACATTTATTGATGCATAAAACATTACATCTCTTCTATCGGCATTTATGTGATATTGTCTTCTTCCATGTCCCTGATGAGACACTACCTTCTGTTGAGTTGATCCCTCAGGAACTTCTTGAAAAACCATAATTTGGAGGGAATCACTTGATAATTAAGCTCTTCGTTCCTCTTGGGGCTTTTTCCCTAATTGAGAGAAGACTAAATTTCTCTAAGGAAGAGATTGCGGATTTGAAAAATTCCCCAGTCTGGTGAACTGGGGCTGTTCCTACTCAACTCCATGAATCCTATTTGGTGATTCCGAGGGTTGGGATAAAAGAGTCCCCAGTCTGGAAAGCTGGGGTGGTTCTTGAGCTGATATATCTGAGACTTTCTTAAAATCTCTTCTGATCTTGCGGACTTTAGTCCAGAAATTAGATGGATGCATCAACCTACATCCACTCAAATCACCTGGCTCAAATGACCGTTGGTTGATTTCTAACACTTCTGTCACCTGATGATGCACTCTCTCTAAATGAGAAGCATGTTTGATATTCTCATTTGCCTAATGCAAGAGTAATTCGACAAATTGTTCTCTATATTCTGGAATTTGAGAAGAAATAGTTAAGGCTTGTTCTTGAGTGAGCCTTTTATTACAAACAAAGACAATTGGATGTGGTCGGCCATTGGTGATAACATTGCATGAGACCATTTTTGGCGGGCTTTATTGGCTGGAGAGTACAGTGAGATGTAGTGCTCCATGGACACCCCATCCCCTGATATTAATACCAGATGGGGCATTGGCAATTAACAGGTGCAACCTTTTTAGTGCGCCAAGACATGAACGCTGAAGGGCTCTTTGCTGCTTTTCAGCCTCCGGATATCGAGAAACTGAGAGAGATTCCAAATAAATTTGGCATTGTAACCCCTCTATTATCTTAACATGATTTTAATATTCATCATAATATAATATTTTATTTTTCAATTGAAAAAGCGTTTTCTACATGCTGAGACGAATATCGTGAATACAATGTTCCATCAACATTTCTGGAATGTCATACTGAGAGTCAGCCAAAGGCCAAAACATGACTGGTACTTCACCTTTCGCTAGTTGTTTTCTCATATTCAGTACTTCCTCCTTATCATTTTATGAAGATTCTTCTTCCTGTTTAGACCAAATCTGGTGGTTCTTCGATGCTTCATTAGATTCAAAAATATTGGTAGATAATTCATTTTCCAAATTAGAAGATGCATGACTCAGGGGTGGTTCGAAGAATGAACTAAACCTCAGGCTATCATCTAGTTGATAAAGTATTTCACCTGCTATTGGTAAAGCATCATACATGAATGGCTTCACATTTTCAAGTGCCTTAAGATAAGAGGGATTTTTCATTACTTCATTTTCCTTTGAAATTTTTTCCAGGAAATGTGAATTACTACTGCTGAGAGGAATTTCATAGCTAAATTCATAATCATGGGGAGGACTACCATGGTGGGTTATAGAAAAATATGAAACATTTTTCTCCTTGATCTTTTGGCCACGGAGAGGGTTATCGTGACTCTCATATGAAGATGGTACTTTGAGATCAACTGAACTGTCATGAAGCAAGACTTCATGAGGAAGTATCTGATGCAGATCTTAGAAATTAATGTTCCCACTATTGGGAAATGAGAGAGTAGAATCTTGATTTCCAACAGATAATTGTCTGAGGGCTTCATGAACTCCAGCATCGAGCAAGGCCTTATTACAGACTGGATCTTGATTTATTGACTGTTCTAGATGGGTCTTCTTTCTTAGACTCCTTCTTACACACTTTAGGAACCACTTTTTGACAAAATTGGTTATTATGGGCATGTGTATATGCCTCTTTAAGAGAAATAGTAAGGTTAGGATGATTATCTCCATTCAAATCCGGTGTATGTGCCTGACTTGATTGTCCGTATGATATGGGGGAGTATGCCCCACAACCCTCTTGGACTAGAACAGAGATGTGTATCTGTTCTGGAGTGATCTGTTGATGTGTCACTCCATTGGTGGGACAAATTTGTATTTATTTCTCTGTGATGATACTGAAGCTATTATAATATTCTCGCAGGCATCCAAAATATGAGCAGGGATTTGATTCTGCTCTTTCACCATCGTCAAAATGTTCTTGGTGACTTCAGCTTCCGGAATGGGAATATATGTCCATTCATTGCTTGGAGTAGGTGTGTGTTCCTGATCCTGTCATCATTTTACTGTCAGTGAGTTCTGATAGTACTCATGTGTGGGGGTAGAGAGTTGAGTCTGCTCCAATTTTGTCATCGGGGCTTTCTGACTGACTTCTTCGCATGCTACCAAACGAGACTGTTGGAGGGCTTTATTAACATTGACAGGTGTATGTACCTACTGTTTATTCTTATTCATGTATGGTTGACGAGTTCCCTTCAATACTGGCAGATGAGACTACTGACAGAATTTTTGACTGTAAACATGTGTATATTCCTGTTTATCTATTGTCGCCATATCAGATTGGCGACCTTCTTTGGTTGTAGTCAGACAAGCCTGCTGACTAATTGATGAGTTATAAAAAGGGGTATATGCTTGCCTATAATACTCCGCTGGAATTGCCTAACGGGATTGGTGGGTTGCTGCTTGATGAGTCTGCTGGGCAGTAATATCAGGATAAATGGGTGTATATGACCGCTCGTTGCTTGCCATCAAGTTGTCTTGATGGACTTCTCTGGAGGGAGAAGTAGTAAGAACCTACTCTCTATTGACCAGAATTTTCCTCTGGAAGTTCATCTTGTGTGCTCAGGTTTGAGGGACCTGAGCCGAACCACTGAAGATAATACCCTCATCATGTTGAGGGCACACTATCGCATGAGTCTGGCGGCGATTGTTGATGGGAGCCCTCAGGAAGGACTCCTATCTCCTTGAATTAAGGCCCTCAGTGACATTATCATTCACCTCCGCATAATATGGGAGGGACTGGTGATTATGTTCCAGAGATAATGACCCAAAATGGTTGGAGACGGTGGTTTGTATCACCTGTTTATTGATTGCTGGTCGTCACTGTTCGGACAACCAGGGTAAGTTATTGACTTCGAGGGCTCGTCGAGCAACCTCCAGAGTCGGAATGGTAGCATGTCAAAGGTATTACTTAACCAGTGCATTTGATACCCAGTGTTGAAGATTCTGAGTAGGTGATTTCGTCCTCAGAGTAGATGAAGATCTAGCAGTAGCAGTAGCAGATGCATTCACAGGTGTGAACTTTAGTGAAGCCATTTCTGTAACGCAGAGAGATCTTGAAAACGAGTGCCTGTTTGATATAACAGACATAATCAAGATAATTTCGGCCACTACATCTTTTGGATGAGCACATATGTTATTGATTGCTTTGTTGGCCTTCACATTAAGTTAAATAGGGGCCTAACAAATAAGTAAAACATCATTTAACTTGGTTAAGTATTCACATCGGGTTCACTATTTTCTGTTTCCTATCGAAATGGGGATGACCTTGTTTTCTTAAGGTTCAAACATTCCAATCAGTTTCTAATGGTTTTGTTCATAGAACCAGAAACATCCAATGATTTTATATCCATTTGGACCTACTTTACAAACATAGGTGCTCATTAGTTGTGGACCGACGAGGCTTAAGAATTTTCATTGGTCAAGAGGATGGGAGGTTGGACACATCACACCTTTTTGGGGGGAATTTTTGTCTACTTCGGGACTCTCTTTATAGATTTAAGTTATGTTCGTGAATCCTTATTACATTAACAAATATGAAAATGAGCATTCCTTAGATTTGAAAATCAATGACTGATATGTATGAGATTTATAGAATCTTTTATATTTATTTGAGGTTCTTCGTCGATAGAGAAGAATCTGTATTTGTTAGAGATTCATAGTCAATGGTATCCTTCAAAACATTATATAGAAATATTTTGGTCATTATGATAACCATACTTATTTTAAATCCACTCAGGGGGGCACTTGAAGTTTATTGTCGTTCAGAAGGAAATGGATTATTTCAGAGATGGGATCGTACCTGTAGATGGGCTACCACGTATCCTTAAAAGGAATCATAACCCACGTAGTTTGGGAATTAAGATATATTTTAATGTCATATGGGACATATAAGAATTAATGGATGATAGGATTGAAACTTAGAAAGACATCCTATGTACGATAGTTTTAAGGTAGAGATCAAAGTCCACGTAGTTAGGTTAAGAAATAATTGTGGGGTTTGTGTATGATTAATGGCCCAAAGAGATGTGTCGTGGTTACTTTTACTCACTAAGCTCATGTGAGTCATTCTCGGTGTGAGAAACAAGAGGTATCAATAAACCTGATAATTTGTACCATGAAATATGCGGTCACAAAGAATGATATTGGGCTTATGTATGTATGATTTCCCAAATAGATATAGATCAGGACTTACTTTAGAGAAGAAGCCCAGAAACATGGTCCATAAATTTATATGTGCTTTATGGAGATTTGGATACTCTAACTTGGGGCTTACTCCTGAGGAAGATTCCCAAATTAGTAGGGGACTTGTGATTGGGTTTTATTCTTGATAAGGAATCCCAAATAAAAAGAAGTTAATACTGGTTAAGAGAAATTATGACTGGGGATTATTCATGAGAAGGAGGCCCAGGTAAAGGGAATTTTGAATTTGGGACTTACTCCTAAGAAGAGTTCCCATATTAAGGGAACTTGAACTCGGGATTACACCTAAAAATGAGGCCAGGTTAGGAAATTTGAGAAATAGAGCTCACTCCTGAAAAGGAAGCTCAAATAAAAAGGGAATTATGATTGGGACTTACTCCTAAGAAGGAGGCCCAAATTTTATGGAGATTTAGGACTTGGGGATTACTCCTAAGGAGGATGACCAAATTAAATATCTTCTCATCTTAAAGGATGAGGTTTAATGAATGAAATAACTAACCTTAGTGACGTAAAGACATGTAAGTCACTAGGTTTTGAGAGATGTTCCACAAAATTCCTTTCAGATACGGAAGCCAAAAAAGGAACCATTCTATAAATGACTTTGAAAAGGGTTTTGAAGGATAAATCATGAAGAGGAGAGGTGGATTTGAGAAAAAGAGATGAATAAGAAATAGGGGCACCCAAAAATATGTAGGCGCGCAAGTCCTGCTGTGGCATGCAAGTCTTTGTCACATAGGTATACCTGCGCGACACTAGGGTACTTGCACGCTGGTCAACCCATCGGGTAATACTAGGGCGAGGCTTGGCTCAATCCCATAGTATTATCCCTAAAGGATTCCAAAAGAGGGTCGCACTCGTTCTGTTGAAGGGATAAGGTTGCACGCAAGTGTGGCCATTTTCCCTTAAGGTTTAGACACTTAGCCACGCAAGTGATGGTGAATTTCAACACTTAGGCCTTGTTCCCTCTCTTTAGATCATCCATTCTAGGTAAGAAATTACCTTAGAAGTGTTCAGAAGACTTCAAGAAGAGAATAGGGCACCGAGAACTCAAATCTGACATTTGAAATTTTTCCTCCCTGAAATGGGGGCCCCACAAGGGGTATTTATAGGCTACTGAAGACCTTGGGAGAAAATCAAATAGGGAGCGCAAGTCACCTGCATGCCCAACATATGGCATGCAAGTATACTTGCGTGACTACGATGAATCTTTCGCGACCCTTACTTAAAGGAATCCTTGTTCATGCCTTTGTCAATTTTTAATGTTTCTTCAAAGGGTGAATCACTTTTTGCTAAGGTATTCCCCTTTTTCTATCGTTAGACTCTGTGATGAAAAGGAGCATCGACACATCCACCCGAGGATGCCACGATACGACCGCACCAGCCAAACCGCAAGAAAAACCCCATTAGAAGCATGGATATTACATGATATAATATGGAAGGGAGAAATAGGAGAAGATGATCCCAAAGTAATGACTATAAAACAAACCTTATATCCAGGATTGATTGATACAGCTTGGTTGCATCAAAACAGAGCAGAACCGATCCGAGGACTAAATTTTGATTGTGAAACTCCTACGGGAAGGATTGAAAGGTTCTAGCATCTCATAGCCGAGAACAAAGAGGAAGAACAACAGAGGATGATATCTTGTCCCTTTTGAATATTTAATGGGGAGACGGTTTATGATATGCTTAATTCCCCATTAAAAGAGGATCGCATTAACCCACATGGTTTGACCGACTAATAATATCCTAAGAATAGGAATAATTAATATAGGATTTATGGTCTTCGAATTATCCGTCTTAATTTCAGGGTTGCCACGTTATAGAAGGTTCTCCATTCCAACACCATTTGAGAGAGATAAGTTGGATAAAAGATCCCGTAATAATAATAATAATAATAATAACAATATTGGGTGATTTGTGGACCTGAGACACAAACCATAATTTAATATCCCACGTTAGACTTGAATCGATCATATTAATTATAGGATTACATCGCCACAAATGAGAAGTCAATCGGACGTTGCACGCATGAGTTATGACAGGTCAAAGATTTAATAATAATATTAAATCTATTAATTGATGAGCGTTTCAGGTACCCGATCTGAAATTCTGAAAAAGACATCCAATATTGGATTCATAAATTCCATCTCAAAGTCTAGGTCACACTACTGCTGACGGTTCGTGAAACCGAGGTCGCACGAGGAAGATACCATCAAAATTTAGTTTTCCCAAAGAAAATAATAATTACATGATTATATTATTATTATTTTTAATTTAATTTAATTTAATTCCTTTAATTATCACATTGAAAATCCATGAAAAAAATCTCTTCAATTTGGTGTGCATCACCCCATTCCACCTTGATTGATTTCTATTATTTAACTTATTTATTTTATTTCTTTGAAATTTAAATCTTTATTTCCTTTAAACTCTTTCTCTCTACAATCTCTTTCTCTCTTCCACAATTCCCTCATGCTCCAACAAAAGTGGCAACTCCCCTTGATTTAATTATTTATTTTATTTTAACATTATTGTCATTAATATCATAATGATTATTAAAAGTTAATAAATGTTCAATCACTCACACAAAACTCTATTTCCAAGCCTCCTCCTTCCCCCCATGCGCTACTTGTGTGTGGCGCCCAACTCCACTCTCACTTCAACGTTATTATTAATAAAATTAATAATAATAACACCCATCATGAATGTTCAAATTTAATCACATTAAATTAGTTTACCATGGTTATTCTCATATTAAATTAAAACCATTCCATTTAATTAATCACACACTAAAATCCACCATTACCATTATTATTTAATATAATATCAATAAATCCTCTTTCAATTTCATCAACGTGTCGCCATCATTATAATTAATTATTATCATTTATTTCCATTATTATATTATAATTACTCCCTCTATCCCATCAATTAAATCCTTCTCCCACAAAACTCATGTGACCTCTTCCTAACCCTAATTTTCACAAAGTAATGGACCGGAGAGGTCTGGGCCATTACATCAGATACCTCTCAAAACATTCTCATCCCCGAGAATTCAAAACCAACCTAAAGATACAAAAAAAAGAAATAGGGTCTGAAAAACAACCCATCGAGATACCTCTCAAAAGAGAGAAAGCCACAAAATCTACAAAAGAAATTCATAAATAAAACATGAAAGGTCTAACCACGAAGGGAACATCATTACATGAAAAGAGTTACAAATCAAACAACACTAGGTACTGAGAACGTATTTGTGACTCACATTCCCAGGTACTCTCTTCCATGCCACCGTGTCACCACAAGACATGAACTAAGGGGATATAACTCCTGTGCAACAGATTCTCCTTGTGATCTTGGATCTCCACATGTCGCTCCTCAAAGGTTGAATCATCATCAACATCAATCTATCCCCAATCATTAATGTGGGAGTCATCATGATGTTAACGAAGGAGTTGTGAAACATGGAAAACATCATTTATCCGATTCATATGTGGGAGAAGTGCTACTCGATACGCCACAGCTCCAACACAAGCTAACACCTCGAAAGGCCCAACAAAATGGGGAAAAAGCTTACTTCCATGATCAAACCATCATTTCCCACGATGGGGAGTCACCTTCAGAAACACATGATCCCCAACATTAAACTCTAAGGGCCTCCTTATTTGGACAACATTTGATTTATGACGATCTTGCATTGTCTTCATCCTCTCATGAATCACCTGAACCATCTCTATTGTATTCTGCACTAGTTCCGGTCCGAGAATTGCTGACTCTCTGACCCCAGTCCAGCACAATAGAGAACGGAAAGGCCGACCATAAAAGGCTTCAAACGGTGTTATACCAATGGTTAAGTTAAAACTATTATTTTAAGTGAACTCTACCAAGGGTAAGTGTCTCATCCATAAACCTCCAAAATCAAGAACACAAGAGCGTAACATGTCTTCAAGAGTCTGGATGGTTCGCTCTGTCTGACCATCCGTTTGAGGGTGAAAAGCAGTGCGAAGGCATATTTGTGAACCAAAAGCATGTTGGAGACCTCTCCACAATGTAGAGGTAAAATGAGGATCTCAATCTGAAATGATCGTCCTAGGGACTCCATGAAGTCTCACCACCTCCTCTAGATACTGCCTTGACAAAACATCCACTGAGCTCGACTCCTTGATCGCTATGAAGTGGGCCAATTTTGTTAAACGATCCACTACCACCCAAATAACATCATTTCATCCTAGAGCTCAAGGTAAACATATAAAAAAGTCCATTAATATGTCCTCCCACTTCCACTGAGGAATCTCTAATGGCTGGAGAAGACCACCAAGAACACAGTGTTCAGCCTTAACTTTCAGGAAGACTAAACATCGAGACACAAACTATGCAACCGCACGCTTCATCCCAGGCCACCAAAATTGAATCCTCAAGGATCGGTACATCTTTGTCACGCTAGGATGTACTGCTAAGGGTGAACTATGGAACTCTTGGAGAACCGTCTCGTGCATTATCAAGGGGAAAAAAGCCTTCCATTATACAACATTCGGTGTTGTTTTTCCTCCGACCAACCATCATGGGCCTCACCACAAAAAAATTAGTCTCTCCAAACCTCTACCTCTAGATCTCCCAACTGAGACTCTTCCACCTTCAACACTAGGGATGACTGTACCATCATCTGGAAAAGACAACCTCTACCCCCAACTTCTTCCTTATTAAGATGAAATGCTGACAGTTCTTCCATTACTCTCCATGAATCACCAGATTCACACACAACATCACTACGTGACTTTAGGCTCTGCGCATCACTTACAACATTCCCTTTTCCAGGTGTATATGATATTTCAAAGTCATATTCCTGTAAGGACTCCATCCACCAATGTTGTTGTAAGTTCAAGTCACGCTGGGAGAAAACATACCTCAAAATCTTATGATCAGTGAAAACCACAAAGCGCTCACCCATGAGGTAATGTCTCCAAAACTTTAGAGAAAACACCATGACTGCCAACTCAATATCATGGGTGAAATATTTTCGTTTATGGGGATGCAACTGCCGAGAACCATAAGAAACAACTGACCTCTACTGCATGAGAACAAAACCTAACCGTAGATGTGAAGCATCACAGAAAACATCAAACAAGACTCTCTTAGATGGAAGAAAAAGGACTAGAGCACTTACTAACTTCTCCTTTAGACTATCGAATGCTACCTGACACTGATCAGTCCATATGAATTCCTGATCCTTCTTGGTCAAAGCATTTAGAGGAGTTGAAACTCGTGAGAAATTGGCTAAGAACCTTCTGTAGTAGCCTGTGAGACTAAGGAAACTTCACACCTCTGACAATGTCTTGGGGGCTTCCTAAGACACAACTGCTTCTACCTTCGATGGATCCATAGATACTCCCTGTTGGGACACAACATGCCCCAATAAATGGACTTCTCGATCCCAAAACTCACACTTCGACAACTTCCCGTACAACTGATGTTAGCAATGAACTACCAAAACAACTCGTAGATGGTCTGCATGCTCCTCTTCAGATGTGGAGTAAATAAGGATGTCATCGATGAAAACTACCATGAATTTGTCCAGGAACTCACGAAACACATCATTCATCAATCCCATGAATACAGCTGTATCATTCTTTATGCCAAATGCCATTACAACGAGCTCATAATTCCCATGACGACAATGGAAAGCAGTCTACGGAATGTCCTCACCCTTCACACGCATCTGATGATATCCCAACAGAAATTTGATCTTTGAGAACCAACTTGCACCCTTCAGTTGATCGAATAAATCATCAATTCATGGAAGAGGATAGCGATTCTTTATTTTTAGTTTGTTCAAGCGATGATAATCGACACACACCCGCAAACTACCGTCAGCCTTCTTCATGAAAAAAACTGGTGCACCCCATGGTGACACACTTGGATGAACAAAACCACACTGCAATATACCATCAAGATGTATACATAGAAATCATAACCCATAAGGATCCATCCTATATGAAGACATAGAGATAAGATATGCTTCTGGATATAGCTCGATCCCGAACTAGATCTCTCGTTGAGGGGGTAATGCTACAACCTCTTCTAGAAATACATCAGGGTACTCCACTACAACCCTAAAAAATACCAACTGCTGAACCTCTGAAGAACTCAGCATCAACTTAGCCATCATGGATGATAAGTATGGGACACTCCTATGACCCATCTGAGGGTCACACTCACCAACAAAGACCACCTGCTCTCCATCTGCTCCAATGAAGACAAACGTTTTCCTGAAGCAATCCATGATAGCCAAAACCAAATACAACCAATACATGCCAAGTATGACATCATATGGTTGTATTTGTAAAAATAGAAAATCTCCTCAAGAGTGGTGTTTCCCCAACACTAGCTCACACTACTAAAAATACGGCTTTTATCAGTGCTAAAAATGGCCTTTATCAGCGCTAGAAAAGTGCTGATAAAGCCGGCGAAGATAATGGGGGGTCCCCTTTATCAGTGCTCCAAAAATCACTGATAAAAACCCCTTTTATCAGCGCTTTTTTTAGTAATTATAAAAAAAATAATAAAAAAAATTAAAAAAATTAAAAAAAAAATACTGCCAATCTCGGGGGGGATTTTTACAGCGCTTGAGCCCCCATTTATCAGCACTTTCCTGTACCTCCAACGCCCTCCCGCACCACCTACACCCTTTATCAGTTCTAGCCCTTTAAATTAACCATGTGTCCGCACCCATGCCTCCAACCAGATTTGATCTCGAGACCTCCCCCCTGCGCACCTAAAGCCTTTGCCACTACCCTATACTGATTTGTTCTCTTATTCATGATATATCTATTTATTTATATATATATATTTAGTTATATTTATTCGTATAGTAATATATATTTATATTAATATATATAGTTATATTAATATATAGATATAGTTATATTAATATATATATATATAGTTATATTAATATATACATATAGTTATATTAATATATGTATAGTTATATTAATTTATGTATAGTTATATTAATATATAGTAGTTATATAAATATTAATATATTGGTATTTTAAATAAAATGGATATTAGTTATTATTTAGATAAATCCAATATATTTTATATGTAAATATGTTTAATTATTTATTTAAAAAATTTAATTTTTAGGTATGAATATATAAAAAAATTGTACATATAGTTATATATTTTATTATAAATAGCATTGAATTATAAAAAAGGATGAAATTTAAAATACATAATATTAATATGAATGTAATAACCTGGAATAAATTCAGTCCCCACCAAAAAATCCAATAATATCACCTTAAATGAGGCTGAAAATCCACAAAATGTTAAAAAATCTGGGTACCCCGACAAAAAACTTAGTTTTGGAGGCCTTGTGGTCCTCTTTTGGCCTTGAAAAACGCTTGACCAAGGTCCCCCGGGTAAAAGTGACGTAGAGCTCGTTGCAAGCTTCGATTTGATATGTGGAAGAGCTCAAACGGACACTCGGATCAAAAGTTATGGCCGTTTGAAGTTTGAGTTGCGTTTTCAAAATATTTTGGATCTTTTTTTAATTTTTTTTTATTTTTTATTCTTAAAATTTTTATTAAATGACTATTACTCCATAATCATTATCAAATTATTAATTAAAAATATTTTTTTAATTTTTTAAGAATCCATTTTCACTAAATATATTATATATTAAGTATATTAAGTGTAAAGGTACATTTATACATATATAAAATATATTTAAAAATTATATATTATATTTATATCAATAAAGCTATATAACTATATTTATATATTAATATATTTTTTTAAATTTTTTTTTGAAGTCGACCCTTTATCAGCTCTTTTAAATAAAGCGCTGATAAAGGCACCCTTTAGCAGTACTTTTTTAGCGCTGATAAAGCCCCCCCCCCCTTATGAGCGCTTTTTCTTTAGCGCTGATAAAGGGGTGGCGTTGGCCTTGCCCAGTTTTGTGGTAGCAGTCTCTACATACTTCAAACAAGTCATCTCAACCTCCAACGGGCGTAGTCAACGCCAAGGGCACTGGAATCCACTCAACCTCAAGTCCCAAAGAATGGACAAGGGTAGGTGATATGAAGGAATGTGTCGCTCTTGAATCAAACAAGGAATACACCACGGTATAAATCAAGAAAAGGGTAACTCAAACGACATCTGGCTCGCTTGGAGATGGTAACGCTAGAGCATGAAGCTGACCAGGACCTCCTCCACGGCCTCTCTGACCCTGATGAAGACCACCACCATAGCTGCACTCTACTCTTTGAGGATGAGGAGTGTCATGGGGATGTCCCTTACCTGCCCCATCTACCATCTTCTGATCTAAAGCTGGTGCAACTGGTTGCTGCTGCCTCGGCTGGAACTGCATCAACTGTAACGACCCAATGTTTTTCAATGGAAAATTCCCTTCTTATATTTATGTCATAAAAACATAAAATAATGAACTACTAAGTGATAAGTTACCTTTAAAAATAATTTTGTCACTCCTATGTTTAGAATTTTGAAAATCTGACATATATGGTTGTGTTCAAGATGATTTTTGGAGTCTAATGAAACAAAAATAATTTTTGATGAATAGTGAAATACCATAATTTACAAAATATGCTAAATAAGCTAATTTTAGGGTCATGTCTGATGTTCTGCTGATGTAAGCCTACTTGGTTTGGGATTACATTATAAAATTAATATTCTTGGTCATTCAATACTCACTATTCCTTGTCTTGTGGGGAAATAATAAACTAATGAATTTTATATTAAGGAAACCCCTCTCCCCTCCACTATAAAAGCCACCCTTCACACCCTCATTTTCTCACACCTCTCAAGCTCTAAGCCTTCTCTAAACTCTGCCCAAACACCTTCCCTAGCCCCTCCCCCACGTCCAAGGGCTGCTGGTCTCATCAAAAGACCACTCTTAGGCCCTTAAGAAGGTTCTCAAGAGAAGGATTCAAGAGGTAATTTCCCTCCCTCTTCTCCTTTAATTTCCTTCCAAGTTCAAGTTCATTTCTTGATCTCTCCCCACCTATCTTCATCCAAATTGTACTGTAACTCCAGTTTTATACATATAATGTAATTTTATGATTCTAATGGGATATTATATCATCCAACCCCTTTTCCCTCTTCCTTTTATTTTATTAAAGAGAACGTTGTTCGTGAGGTGTTAATTTATCACCTTCAAGAACGACATGCTTTCTTCTTCCATTTATACCTTCAGATCTGGTCATGAAACCATTTTTATGGTTGAAAAAAATATTTTATATGTTTTATTTCCTATTTAAAGTTCTGGAAATAACCTATGGCCATATTACTATGTGATAAGTTAAAACAAGTTCGTTGTGATGCAAAAACAGCCCAAATTTACCCAAATAACCACCATTTAATTCTTATCTAATGATTCATCCATATGGATCTAATATAATTCATTATAAGATAATTAAAACTACTTTAATATCATTAATGACATGTAATATATTTTCTGAATGTTTACCCATGTTCTACCCGAACTTCAATTTATGAATACAAGTGAACAACCCAAGAAAAACCATAAAAACGAACATCCCCGAACAATGTTTTAAAACTATATAAGTCATCCAAAGGAATATAAAATGAAATAATGAAACCAAAATTAACCCTATTAATGTAAACATGGTTTTTTCGTTCTAATTAATAAATATAATTTAATTATACAGGACATTAAAGAGAAGGAATCATTCGGGTACAAGGTAAGGGGAAATTCTCGAACCCAACTTTCATCCTTCGGGTTCAACCTCTTTCACTCCATTTTTGATATGGTCACTCCCTAAATATCAATTTTCATCATTGTATTTCCTTTTTTGCGATATAAATGTTTTCTAATGATGTTTATGTCAATCCAAATGTTTTTCAAAAGAACTCTTCTCTTAAGAACTCAACTTTTACCTCTCATTCAAGGTTGATGGTTCTTATATCAAGTATGTGGTTCCCTCTTTCTTTTGGGAACCCAAAGTTTATGAATGTGTTATTATGAGATGAAACCAATTCCTTTTAATTGGTTAGTTATGGCCATTTATGTTATATCTTCATTGTGTACTGCATGATAAATGATAATGTTATGATGTGATGGGTGCGCCCAGAATTATATAGCGCAATATGAATGTTTAAATGTGACGGGTGCGCCCAGAATTATATTTCCCTACAATGCATTGGGTAAAGTGATGAATCTCATGAGTAAATGTAAAATGATGTGTGAACAAGATTTTATCTTGGTTCACAAGTATGTGTGGTAGTTAACCACTAAGACATGATGTTTCATTTTTATGCTTTGCCACATTTCAAGTCATATATTTATGCCTCCTCTCATGTTCATGATCTTTTTCCTATGTTATGATTATGCTCACAGCATGATATATTGTTCTTATATATATCCTCATACTAGGCTTCTAGCTCACCCCTTTTTATTTATATCCTCAGGTGGCTACATGTACTAAGGAGAGTAAAAGTACCAATAAGAATCTAGAGAAGAAGAAATTAAATAAATGTTTATGCTATATGTTGTATTTGTTATGTGTGGTCCTAGTTTTCACAAGACACTAAACCTTTGGATCCTCTATTTGTAATACTATTATGTTGTTTATCTTTGAAATGATGTAATAGTAATGTAATAAAAGGCTCAGGTCACTATAGTTGGTATCAAAGGGAGGTTTAGTTAATTTGAGAATTAGGATTAGTGAACCCTAGAGAAAACCTCTAGCATGAGACTAAGTGAAAATATGAACACAAGAATATTTACATAGGGATCCCATAAGTTATGTTTTTGGAATAATTGTTTTAATGAATAAGTTATTCACGAATTGTTTAGTTATGTTTTGTTCTATCCTTTTCTATTTTAGAAAAAGGTGAGAACCAGGAGAAATCAGTGCAACAACTCATGCAAGGGACAATGCAACGATTGCCCGAATGACATCCATAATGATTTGGGAGGTGGAGTTCAAAAATTCATGGTGATGCTTACCCAATTATATCAGGTTATGAAAAATAACCATAATAATGTGGAACTTCCTCCTTCACCAAAGAGGGAGCAACTGGCTATCAAATGTTTTATGCGGAAACTGCCACTGACGTTTTGCGGATCTTCCGATCCACTAGTTTCGGAATAGTGGGTCAACTCCATGGAGAAGATATTTTCTGTGATTCACTGTTATAAGAAGGAGAAGGTTACTCTAGCCGTTTATCATCTTGATGGAGAAGCTGATCAATGGTGGGCTTTGATTAAGAACACCATGCCAAGGGAGGAAATTTAAGAGATGGAATGGGACGACATTAAGATAATGTTTCTTAAAAATTATTTCCCATGAACTCTTCACAAGAAGATGGTGATAGAATTCATAGAGCTTAAGAAAAAATAAGGAGAATCTGTCACAACCTATGAAGTGAATTTCAAAAGGCATGAAAGGTATGCTTCGGGTTTTGTTATCAATAATGATAGCAAAATTAATAGATTCTTTAGTGGATTAAAACCGCACCTTCGAAAGGCTCTAGAAATTCGAGACTTTGGGAGTTATGAAGAAGTTGTTCGGTGTGCTCTCAAAGTGGAGATGGAGTTTGGAGAATGGTCCCATGGCTGTGGTGATAAGAAGATAAAGATGGAGTTTCAATCTGGTGGATCTAATTATAAATGTGGGAAGAAAAATCAATGACCCACATGCCAAAAATGTGGGAAGTTGCACAATGGGAACTGTCTCAAAGGGACAGGGAAATGCTTCAAGTGTGGGAAAGAAAGACACTATGCTCAAGAGTGTCAAAAAGACACGAAAAGGAAGGAGAATGTATCTGATGAAAGGAGAGAACCACTCATGGTTCAATGATACAACTATAAGGATCTAGGGCACTATGAAAACCAGTGAACTAAATCTCAAGTTCTCAAGGGTAATCAACGTCAGCAGCCACCAAATCCAAAGGAACAAGGTTAGGCTTAATCCATCACTACTGTAGAGGTGGAGCATGATAATGAAGTCGTACAAGGTACACTTCCTATTCACTCAATAATGGAAAAATTCTTATTTGATTATGGTTCTACGCATTCCTTTATATCTTGCAACTTTTCTAGATCTATAGAATCGAATCCCCGAAACCTTGAAGTAGAGATATCTATAAAAACACCAAGTGGTGCAATAATTGCAACCAAAGTGTTTGAATCCTCTCCTGTTGGTGTATGTGGGAAGATTCTTCCGGAAAATCCTGTAATACTTCCCTTGGTGGAATTCGACGCTATAATGATAATGGTCTGGCTCTCATTATACAGAGAGCATATCAACTCTCGAGAAAAGTAAATATCTTTTCATATTCCAAACCATCCCATGCTCCTCTACAAATGCAAGGAAGATCATGAATCTCCTTGGAAAAATCCTTCAATGGTGTGGGTGTTGATTCCCTATGAAGAAGCATACCTCTCTCAAATGGTTGAGTCGAAGGAAAGTTACAACCTTGAGGAAATTCCTATCGTGAGGGAATGTGACAATGTATTTTCCGAAGAGGTACCCGGAATTCCCTCAGATCGTGAGGTAGAGTTCTCAATTGAACTCATACCCGGAGCTACTCCTATCTCAAAGTGCCCTATAGGATGGATCCTATTGAACTGGAGGAGTTAAAGAAGCAGCTGCAAGTGCATCTAGACAAAGGTTTTATACGCCCTAGTGCATCACCTTGGAATGCGCCAGTGTTCTTTGTGAAGAAGAAGGATGGAACCTTGCAGCTGTGTATCGATTATCAGGAACTCAACAAGATCACCATAAATAAAAAGTATCCTCTCCTAAGTATTGATGAATTGTTCGACCAGTTAAGAGGAGATCAATACTTCTCAGAGGTGGATCTTCATTCTGGATATCATCTGGTAAAGGTGAAGAAGGAAGATATTCAGAATACTGCCTTTTGTACAAGGTATGGGAACTATGAGTTTTTGGTGATGCCTTTTGGACTTACTAATGCCCCTTAAATCTTCATGGATATGATGAATATAGTCTTTAGACATTACCTAAAAAAATTTGTGGTAGTGTTTATTGATGATATTCTCATCTACTCCAAGAGAAAGGAGGAACATGAAGAACATATAAGACTTGTGTTGGCGATATTGAGAAAGGAGAAGTTGTACGCCATGCTACGAAAGTGTGACTTTTGGATGAATCAAGTCACGTTATTGGGACATGTGATCACAAGTGAGGGAATTTCTGTGGATCCTTAAAAAAAAGGCGATTGGGGAATGGCCCAGACCCTCTAGTGTAACAGAAATCCGTAGTTTTCTTGGATTAGGTGGGTACTACTGAATTTTTGTGATAAACTTCTCATTATTTTCAAGCCTGCTAACTAAGTTAACAAGGAAATGGGTAAAGTATGTCTAGATAAAAGAATGTGAGGGAATATTCAAGGAGTTAAAGAGAAGGCTAATCAATGCACCTTTACTCACACTACCAAAAAGTGGAGAAAGTTTTGAGATATATAGTGATGCTTCAACGAAAGGCTTGGGTTATGTACTCATGAAAAATGATAATGTGACAGCCTACAGCTCACGAAAGTTGAAGATCCATGAGAAGAACAACCTGACGCATGATCTAGAGTTGGAAGCCATGATTTTTTCCTTGAAAATTTGGCGGCACTACCTTTATGGCGAGAAGTGTGACATATACATCGACCATAAGATCCTAAATTATATATTCACACAAAAGGGGATCAACATGAATCAAAGGAGATGGTTAAAGATAATCAAGGAGTACGATTGCTCTATTCACTATCATCCTAGAAAGGTGAACAAGGTAGCTGATGCTCTAAGCAGAAAAGAACCTACGACTCTATACATGTTGCGGATTGAGAAAGACCCTATCTTCTTAGATATGAAAAGGATGGATTTGGAAATCAAAAGCGTAGGGGATACATCCTACCTTGCCCAAATGATTACGCAACCATCCATCCAGGATAAGATTAAAGAAGCACAAAGGGATGATGTGGAGATACAAAAGAGGGTGAATGCAGAAAAGGAAGGGAAGCTTCCAGAGTTCCATATCGACGGTGATGGTGTGATTCGGTTTGGAATGCGGCTTTGTGTGTCTTCATTACCCGCGATAAAGAAGGAGCTATTGGATAGTTCACATTTCTCAACTTTCTCTATCCATCATGGGAGTAACAAGATGTATCATGATCTCTAAGAACACTTCTGGTGGGATAACATGAAGAAGGAGATTTCAGAATATATATCAAGGTGCTTGGTATGTCAGCAAGTTTAAGCTGAGCGACAAAAGTCCAAAGGTATAATGCAGCCATTGCCTATACCCATGTGGAAATGGGAAAATGTTACTCTGGACTTTGTCAAAGGTCTCCCGAAGACATCAAAGGGAAATAATGCTATATGGTTTGGGGTTGACTGACTCACCAAGACTGCCCATTTTATCGCTATTCGGGAATACCTCCCTCTTGAAAAACATGCAAATATATAAGTGAAGGAAGTGGTGAGACTGCACGGTTTTCCACTCTCAATTGTCTCTGACCGTGATCCAAGGTTCACTTATAAATTCTGGAAGAGCCTTCAACATGCTTTGAGTACTGAATTAAATTTCATCATGGCCTATCACCCCCAAACTGATGGCCAGTCTGAATGGACTATTCAGACACTTGAAAATATACTAAGAGCCTGCTCTCTTGAATTCAAAGGTGGTTGGGATCAACATCTCCCATTGGTTGAGTTCTCATACAACAATTGCTTCCACTTGAATATTCAGATGGCTCCATATGAAGCTCTGTATGGAAAGCGATGCAGAACTCCAACCTGTTGTGATGAAGTTGGAGAAAGAAAGCTACTTGGACCCGATCTTGTTCATGAGATGACAGAGAAGGTTCAAGTTATCCAAAAACACATCAAAGCTGCTCAAAGTCAGAAAAAGAGCTATGATGACAACCGTCGAAGGGACATGGAGTTTGACGTTGGAGATAAAGTCTTCCTTCGAATATCTCCATGGAAGAGAGTCATGCGATTTGGGAAGAAAGGGAAGCTAAGCCCAAGGTATATTGTCCCCTTTGAAATCCTTGACCGCATAGGAGTCGTGGCCTATCATCTTGAACTTCCACCAAATATGGATCAAGTTCATGATGTGTTTCATGTATCACTACTAAATAAGTACATACCAGACCCCTCAGATGTACTAAACTCAGAGGTGGTGCAGTTGGAAGATGATCGCTCCTATGAGGAGCAACCAATAAGGATTCTAGATCGGAGAGATAAGGTTCTACACAACAAGACACCCCATCTTGTCAAAGTGTTGTGGAGGAACCATAAGTTTGAGGAAGCAACTTGGGAACCATAAGAGGCAATGAAGGATAAGTACTCTCACCTATTTGTGTAAATTGAAATTTCAGGGGTGAAATTCCTTAAGGGGGGAAGAATGTAGCGACCCAATGTTTTTCAATTGAAAATTCCCTTCTTATATTTATGTCATAAAAACACAAAATAATGAACTACTATGTGATAAGTCACCTTTAAACATAAGTTTGTCACTCCTATGTTTGGAATTTTGAAAATCCGACATAAACAGTTGTGTTCAAGATGATTTTTGGAGTATAATGAAACAAAAATAATTTTTGATGAATAGTGAAATACCGTAATTTAGAAAATAAGCTAAATAAGCTAATTATAGGGTCATGTGTGATGTTCTGCTGATGTAAACCCACTTGTTTTGGGATTACATTATAAATTTACTATTCCTGGTTGTCTTGTGGGGAAATAATAAACTAATGAATTTTATATTAAGGAAACCCCTCTCCCCTCCACTATAAAAGCCACCCTTCACACCCTCAATTCCTCACACCTCTCAAGCTCCATGACTTCTCTAAAATCTGCCCAAACACCTTCCCTAGCCCCTTCCCCACGTCCAAGAGCTTCTGGTCTCATCAAAAGACCAAGCGTAGGCCCTTAAGGAGGATCTCAAGAGAAGGATTCAAGAGGTAATTTCCCTCCCTCTTCTCCTTTAATTTCCTTTATGTTCAAGTTCATTTCTTGATATCTCCCCACCTATCTTCATAAAAATTGTATTGTAACAACATTATTATACATATACTGTAATTGTATGATTCTAATGGGATATTATATCATCCAACCCCCTTTCCCTATTCCTTTTATTTTATTAAAGAGAACGTTGTTCGTGAGGTGTTAATTTATCACCTTCAAGAACGACATGATTTATTCTTCCATTTCTACCTTCAGATATAGTCATGAAACCATTTTTATGGTTGAAACAGAATATGTTATATGTTTTATTTCCTATTTAATGTTCTGGAAATAATCTATGGCCATATTACTAAGTGATAAGTTAAAACAAGTTCATTGTGATCCAAAAACAGCCCAAATTTACCCAAATAACAATCATTTAATTATTATCTAATGATTCATCTACATAGATCTAATAAAATTCATTATAAGATCATTAAAACTCCTTTAATATCATTGATTACATGTAATATCATTTCTGTATGTTTACCCATGTTCTACCTGAACATCAATTTATGAATACAAGTGAACAACCCAAGAAAACCATAAAAAAGAACATCCTTGAACAATGTTTTTAAACTCTATAAGTCATCAAAATGAACATAAAAAGACATAATGAAACCAGAATTAACCCTATAAATTTACACATGGTTCTGGATTTCTAATTAATGAATATAATTTCACTATACAGGACATTAAAGAGAAGGAATCATTCGGGTAGACGGTAAGGGGAAATTCTCGAACCCAACTTTCATCCTTCAGGTTCTACCTCTTTCACTCCATTTTTGATATGGTCACTCCTTAAAGATAATTTTTTAATCATTTTATTTATTTTTCTGGGATATAAATGTTTTCTAATGATGTTTCTGTCAATCCAAATGTTTTCCGAAAGAACTCTTCTCTTAAGAACTAAACTTTTACGTCTCATTCAAGGTTGATGGTTCTTGTATCAAGTATGTTGTTCCCTCTTTCTTTTGGGAACCCGAAGTTAATGAATGTGTTATTATGAGATGAAACCCATTCATTTTCATGGTTTAGTTATGTTCATTTATGTTATATGTTCATTGTGGCATGCATAATAAATGATAATGTTATGATGTGACGGGTGCGCCTGGAATTATATAGCGCAATATGGATGTCTAAATGTGATGGGTGCACCCAGAATTATATAGCATTCCAATGCATTGGGTAAAGTGATGAATCTCATGATTAAATGTGAAATGATTTGTGAACAAGATTATATCTTTGTTCACAAGTATGTGTGGTAGTTAACCACTAAGACATGATGTTTAATTTTTCTGCTTTTCCATATTTCAAGTCTTATATTTATGCTCCCTCTCATGTTCGTGATATTTTTCCTATGCTATGATCATGCTCACCTCATGATATATTGTTCTTATCTATCCTCTTAGTGGGATTCTAGCTCACCCCTTTTGATGTATATCCTCAGGTGGCTACATGTACTAAGGAGAGGATATGTTCTAATAAGAAGCTAGAGAAGAAGAAATTAAATAAATGTTTATGCTAGATGTTGTGTTTGTTATGTGTGGTCCCAGTTTTCCCAATACACTAAACCTTTGGATACTCTATGTTTAATACTATTATGTTGTTTATCTTTGAAATGATGTAATAGTAATGTAAGAAAAGGCTCGGGTCGCTATATCAACGGAGGAACCTGGAGCGTAGCGCCCGGTGCACAATGACCGCTCTGAAAGGTCAAGAACTCTGGCTGGTGATGGCCATGACCACTACAAGAAAAGAAGGACCTGATCCCTTGGAATTGGCCTGAGAGTTGGTACCTCTAGATAAACAATATTTGAAGTGCTAAGACCTACCCCTGGCTGAACGGAAACTCTTCTGCCCTGAAAACCAAGAACCCTGGACCACAACTCTGCTTTGTGAGGAATCATGCCGATTGCCCTCTCGTGATGATCTGGTCCAGGAAAATGTGTTCTCGACAACCTCTTCCCTATCCAGTACCTCAAGTTATGTCTTCAGTATAAATGGGGTGACCTGGCACTGGATCTCTGGATGCAAAGACTCCTCAAAATGCCTTGCCCTGGCCTCCTAATTTGATCACAGGTCCGAAGCATATTGTAAAAGGTTCCGGAAACGGATTCCAAACACTCAAACACTGGAGCTCCACTGTCGAAGGGTAATAATATCTTGGCGACTGGACGCCTTCACATTCGGAGAAAGAAACTCAACTCTAAACCTGTATCGGAACTCCTCCCATGAGATAGCTAACTCCTCACTATCCCCGAGGAACAAGAACCACCATTGCCTCGCTGATCCATGTAGCATTGTCACAAACAAGGACACCCAGTGATCTTTCAGAGCATAAATCAAATTGAAGATGATCTTGACCTCCTCTAACTAGTCTTACATGACTACATCTGAAACGGATCCCTCATACTTCTGCAGACTCTGATGCTGAAACTCTCGGAGTGTCTTCTTTCAAGTGTCGTCGTTGTCAACCTATACCCTCCGACGATCTGCTGGAACAACCTACTGGACATTTTCTGTGCAAACCTGATGAGGACTTTGACATGGATCCATACCTATAAAATAACAACCATTAGAGTTCCTAGAATTGGAATATGGAAGACTCAACATTAATTAATTAATTGTTTTCTCTTATTCATTTTAGGTTAACCAATCCCAAGGTCTACCCATTCAAACACAAAAACAAGGAAGAATGATGCATGATCCTTTCCTAGGTATCTACTCTGTAACTAGTATCACCTTGATTAATAGCCATTGTAAAATTAAAGGTCCGTACATCAGATCATAGGGGGGCCTAAATGCCTATGTCTCAGTCAGTCTACAGTGTTTACCTCAATTGCTAAACATGAATGACACCATTTCCCTACCAACCCATGCAACCTCACCTATGCCTAACTCAAAACTCCATCCTATCCCTCAACCAGACCTCTGATACCACTCTGTCATGACCCCCTCCCCCCAAAGTGTACCCCTCCTTGGTTGACAATGTGAAAAGGGAGATAATGACCCCCGAGTCCCACCTCCAGTAGGCCCCGGGTTGGCGACTAGCACCGAGGGTATAATAAACACACAAATGTGAGGCATTACCCTATAGGTGAACACATGCAGAAGAGAGAGATAAGATAGACACCAATAAACTCCAACTAAGACTAAAATATAAACGAAAACCCAAGTACACATATGAAATTTCATGAAAAAGTACTACAACCGAAAGGGAAAAACTACAAGTACCCAAAAGAAAGTAAAAACAACAGCATCCACAAGCCCAAACAGCTCCTTCAACCCCAAGCTAGTAGAAAAAAGCTTGATCTCCAACCTTCTCCAAGTGACCAGAAAAAAAATTTATATATACATAGGATGATTATAATAGTATACTTAGTAGGATCCTCCCCAAATCCTCTCGTGAAAAAGTATAGAAATCATGCTAAATCACAACGAACAACAAGTGAAACTAACTCGTCACCTAAATATGTATTCTTAGTTCCAAAACTCACCATGGCTACTCTCACCAAGTAACTCATACATGAATATATCATATAATAAAGAATATCAAGGGTACCCCTCTACAACTTCCCCACTGGTGTGCCGATTTGCGCCAACGTCGCACGTCCTGAGCATCTCTCTCCAAAAGGCTTGCCCGTAGACACCTGGAAGAAGCACCATAATATACACCCCGTGTAAAAAACCACCACGTCTACACACCCAAGTAACTAGGTAGTTTTTAAGAGCCACCAAATCTCACATAACATGTATCATACATTGGGTATTATACCTCAGGCAATTACAGCCCATGCAATGATTAAGGATCCTCAAGCCATCACAACCTATAAAAATTACACCTATAGTAGTATATAGAAAACTATATACATCATATATGTTTATGAATAACAACAATCCATTACATCCCTCTACACACATACATGGGGAAAACTAACCAATGAGCCTGCCAGCACCAGTAACTACCAAGAGAAGAATGCAGGGCCAAAGGGGGAAGTCAACCATCCATCCTCCCACCAGAATATTGGGGAAAACACCCCCTAGGGATCAGAATCCCCAGGGTGTCAGTTTTCCTTACTGATAGGGAGGATTAGCGTATAGAAAAACAAAAATTACAGGATATATTATATCTCACAACCACACTGTGGGCAATAACTAGTCTTAGACAGAACTGCACCTAACGTCTCTCAGACTCCAAGCTTTTACTTCTAAGACTAGGCATCCTATAAGAACACAAAAATTTAAAGATATTTATTAGATTACTTCATTACCTTTTTATCAGTTCTAGTATATATTAATTAATTCTTTAATCATTAATTAACCATGAAAAATTACACATTAAATTTCATTTCCATCACACCCAAAGTCCATTGTTCCTTAAAAAATTACAACCTCATCATTATGTTCCAGCAACTCCATCCCCATGGTTTAACACCATTTATTCAATTATTAATTATATAAATACTTTCCCACATTCCCTGGCATTCTAGAAAAACATCATATGCAACTAAACACAAGGTGGATCAACACGGTGAGTAGATGCACTACCCGTCGAATCTTTTCCACTTATAGCAAGAGCATATACACATCCTTCCTTGAGAATCTAAACATGGAAAGCACGTGGCATACCCCATGCGTCTTCTCCTCTTTCATAATAAGGGTAAGTAAGACCAGATGCCTTGAGCAGTGGGGAAAAGTAAAGTAGATAAACAACCAATCAAAATTACCAAGCATCCAACAATCACATCCACTCCATTACATCATCCCTAGTGTCCTCCCTTACACCCACATGCATAAACCGATACATCTCACCACTCTAGGAATCATCTGATGCCACAACCAAAATCCTCCATGCCCCCACATATCACAACAACAATCCAGGATCACATCGCAGCAAAAACAGTAGGAAAACAAACACCAAATTTAATTGGGCTCTTGGCCCTTTAACAATCAAGAGGGTAACTTAGAATCCTTTAAGTAAATATCAAACAATCAGTTCTTTAATCCATCTTGAATTAAATGATTTATTATTCGTAGATTCCAAATTCAGGAAACCTAATCAATAAGCTATCACATATAATTAAATATGTTTACTGCACCAATTTGATTAACATCTAATTACAACTAGTACAAGATTCGTTTAAACGCCTCTTTATCAATATCCAAACAATTATCAATTAATCCCAATTTACGTTCTTTAGAAATTTCTATCAAGAACGAACAACTAGTCAAAGAAAGAATAGATATCACACTATCTATCAAAACATGAGGCAATAACATACGATCAATATCATTTTATTTATCCAGTTAAAATATTTATTATGTCAATTCCATTGTCATCCAGTGGGATTAAACATACTAACAATACAGTTGCACGTAAGAGAAAATAGAATCAATGAATCCCCTACCTTGGAGATTTATTGGCGTTCTTTATCCACACAACAGGATATTATCCTCCTCTCGTGCCAACTACATCCACCCGAGGATGCCACTGTATGACCGCACCAGCCAAACCCCAAGAAAACCCTCATTAGAAGCATGGAAATTACATGCTATAAAATGTAAGGGAGAAATAGGATAAGATGATCCCAAAGGAATGACAATAAAACATACCTTATATCGAGGATTGATCGATACAGCTTGGTTGCACCAAAACAGAGTGGAACCGATCCGAGGAGTAAAGTTTGATTATGAATCTCCTACGGGAAGGATTTAAAGGTTATAGCATCTCATAGCTGAGAACAAAGAGGAAGAACAAGGGAGGATGATATCTTTTCCCTTTTGAAGATTTAATGGGGCGGTGATTTATGATACGCTTAATTCCCCATTAAAAGTGGATCGCAGTAACCCACGCGGTTTGACCGAGTAAAAACATCCTAAGCCATAGGAATAATTAATATAGTATTTATACTCTTTGAATTTTCGTCTTAATTCCAGGGTTGCAACTTCACAGATGGTTCTCCATTCCAACACCGTATGAGGGAGATATGTTGGATGGAAGACCCCATATTATTATTATTATTATTATTATTATTGGGTGTTTCGTGGACCCGATCCACAAACCATAATTTAATATCCCTCATTAGACATGAATCGATCCTATTAATGACATGATCACATCGCCACTGATGAGAAGTCAATCGAACGTCACACACGAGAGTTATGGCGGGTTGAAGATTTAATAAAAATATTAAATATATTAATTCATGAGAATTTTGGGTACCCGATCTAAAAACCTGAAAAAATACATCAAATATTGGACTCATAAATTCCGTCTCAAAGTCTGGGTCACACTACCACAGACGGTTCATGAAACCGAGGTCTCACGAGGAAGATACCGTCAAAATTATGTTTTCCCAACAAAAATAATAATTACATTATTATTATATTATTATTATTTTATTTTAATTTAATTCCTTAAATTCTCACATTCAAAATCCAGGCACAAAATATCTTCAATTTGGTGCACATCACCCCATTCCACCTTGATTGATTTCTTTTTTTTAACTTATTTATTTTATTGCTTTAAATTTTAAATAATTATTTCTTTTAAACTTTTTCTCTCTCCAATATCTTTCTCTCTTCCACAATTCCCTCATGCTCCAACAAAAGTGGCACCTCCCCTTGATTGAGTTATTTATTTTATTTTAACATTATTGGCATTAATATCATAATGATTATTAAAAGTGAATAAATGTTCAATCACTCACACACAACTCTATTTCCAAGCCTCCTCCTTCCCACCATGCGCTCCTTGTGTGTGGATCCCAAATCCACTCTCACTTAAATGTTATTATTAATAAAATTAATAATAATCACATCTATCATTAATTTTCTAATTTAATCCCATTAAATTAGTTTACCATGGTTATTCTCATATTAAATTAAAATCATTCCATTTAATTAATCACACACTAAAATACACTATTACCATTATCATTTAATATAATAGTAATAAATCCTCTTTCAATTTCATCAACGGTTATCCATCATTATCATTAATAATTATTATTATTGATTCCCATTATTATATTATAATTACTCCCTCTCTCCCATTAATTAAATTCTGCTCCCACAAAACTCACGTGGCGTCTTCCTAACCCTAATTTTCACAAAGTAATGGAACTAATAGGTCCGATCCATTACAATCTTAGAGAATATTGGAAGTACAAATTGAGGAAGAGTTTTTATAAGGTGGAGAGATTCTAAGATCACTACCTTTTCTATAGATAACTTAAAATTTATTTCTTGTATAATTTTTTTCTTTGTGTGAGAATACTTTTCTTGGGATTTAACTTGGGGTGGGATTAGTTGAAAATTGAGAAAAAATGATAGATGAAGGGAAGTTCATGGGTGGTGTATGATTTTCCCTAACAAGGCGCTCTTGTCCAAAAATGGTGCTTGACTTTTTAATTCACCCAAAAATTAGATTTTTAATCACCTAAACACACATATTTACTCATATTCAACACCAATTTAACGCAAGTGTTTTTTTCATGATTTAGGAGCCTCCCAAACAAATTTAAAGCCATCATGACATCCAATCATCATGATTCAAAGACTAGATCAAATATCTACATCTCTCATGGTTAGTAAATCCTATACCTCTTGGTTTCATGTTCCTCTACCTTTCTTCATCCATTAATGAATGGTCTGTTATTCCTGTTTTGTTTATATCTATATCTATTTTTTTATATCTTGATCTATGATTGTTGATATGGATCTAGATTTGAAGGATCTTTATTTTCGTGATATTGATTTAGGGTTTTAGATTTTGATCTCATTCTATGTCATGATGCCACTCGAATTATGTGGATTTCCATTGGGAGATCATTCGTTAATGAATTAAGGTAGGTGGTCTATAATTCAAATACCAAAGTCATGATTGAAATTATATGAATTTAATTGTATAATTTCTATGAGATGTTTATAAATTGATTCATTGATTTAATTAATTAATGTTGTGAATTAATTAAATGAGGCAAAATTTCAAATTTTAGGATGTCAAAATTTGTAGATTATAAATCATTAATTGTTTAATTAATGGTGGTTTAATTGGAGTTATTGAATGAAATAATTAATTTTCTAATTAATTATAAGGTAATTATATTTCATAATTAAATTATTTATTGAATTAATTATGTATTAATGGGATTGAGGTGATTAATTAATTTTTGAGTTAATTAATGGGATTTAGATGATTAATTAACTTTTGGGTTAATTAATGGGAGTGAAATGATTAATTTTTTTTGAGTTAATTAATGAGATTGAGAAGATAAATTAATTATTAAATTAATTAATGAAATGATGAATGGAAAGAATGGAATTTATATGATAATTGAGATCTAGAATGGTAACATTGGAATTATAAGATATGTAATGAGATATATAATCGTTATAATGAAACTATAAGGCTGGATATTTCTTAGGTATAGTTTAGATTTTGGTTTGGGTCAAAGCCGGTATTGACGTTTAGGTGTCCTTGGGAACCCATGGAGTTTATGTGGTTAAATAATGAATAATTTGATGATGTGATAACTTTTTATCTATACTATGTAATTATTTCATTATAAAACTACATAAACATGTTATTGGATGTATATTGTTTTAGACACCGTTGGTGGTGGCCTATAGAGTTGTACTCACACACTACTCAGGATGCCTGATCGGTACCCGAATATATTTCATTGTTTCAAGAAATGATAAGGGAAAAGGACCTATGTTATATTGTTAAGTTTTGGTGGAGCATGGATGAGGGTACCAGAGGTGGTTCAGGATCCGCTTGGGGTCTTTCTATGTCTTTAATTTTGGTTCTGCATTTTCAAAATAATCCCATACATTAACATGAAATATCTATCATTAGTTAGATATTGTATTTAATGTTTTGGTCATCATGTGATAATTGAATCTTTATGGTTATTGATATATAATTAGTTATTGTTTATTTATTTTATACAAGTTTTTTAATTTGAAAAAAGTCATAGACTACCCATTATTGATATTAGACCATCGTTGCTAGTCTGTAACCCTTGGAATATAGAGAGGAATTTTTGAGATCATGAAACAGACCCACTCATGGAACCAGTCTATGGTACCAAGGTCAGGACATTGTAGTGATGGTAATTAGAAAAAAATTCCTTCTCTTTTCCATTTATGATCCAAATTAACCCATTATGATTACAAATTCAATATTGTAGTTAAGAGGAAAATTAGTTAATGAAGGGGTTAAACTTGGAGATACGATATAAAATTTTTCCAAAAAATTTATATTATTTATGGAAGATGATAGTTTGATGGTGTATTATTTTTGACAAAATTCAGGGATTTTGGAATAATTATACTTAAAAAATAAAAAAATTATATTTAAATTATTTATGTAATTCCTTGTTTATCCTTTCACTACATTAAAAAGGACACCATATCCAAATTTAATATACACATACTTTAGTAAAATAGCCTGATTTAGACCAAACTAAATCAATTATCAACAATCCTAGACCGGAATTATACATTATATTCATTTTAAATGACTAATTAAATGCTCTTTAAAATGAGATTTAAAGAAAAACCACTAAAGGAATATGTAATCATATTACCCAGAATATTTCAATATATTTATTCTTCTATAACATCTAAAAACATGGTATTCGTAATATAATAAGAAAATAAGTATCATATATATTCAAAAAAATTATTATGTTTAAGTAACCACCAATATTTTCCCTTTATACGATCAAATGCCATGTAAAAGTATCACTTAATTGTACATGTTGACTACCACCTATGTGTAAAAATATAGTTCATTTTATATCACCATATATAATGAACTATTGTTTTAATAGATTTAACATTTATAAATGATATATGAGACATAATTATACTTTTTTTAATTTCATTATTTTATCTACCCTTTAACCTTTCTATCCGTTTGAGAACAATAACACTGCTCGTGTGTTCATTTGGACAACCCCATACATGAAGCAATGTGATTATTATTTTTGATTCCAAATCACATGGATGGTAATAAAAAATATTTAATATAAATATATATTATATATATAATATAATAATTTTTCTTTAAAGGTTATTTTTTATTTAACATTATTTTTATCTGTGTATCAAAAAGTGAAAATAGCGTTCACACATAAATACTTTCTACTATCTCCATAAACACTTTAATTAATTTTCATAAATAAACCATTTATGATTGATTCTATATATATATATAATTAATATATGTGATATTTATATATTGATGAAAATTATTCTTTTTATGGGACCATGATCAAACTACAAGGACCATAACTACTAAAAAAAATTCTTAGGAAAAAGAAATAGTTAACACTAAGAAACGATGATTTTAATAAAGAGTTATTAATAAATAGGTGTTGAAATATTATAAATAGAAAATATATTATATTATAATTAAAAATATATATTTTATAAAATCTATTATAAATTAAAAATAATATATAGGTTTTTATAGTTCTTTCAAAGAATGTAGAACTTGATTTAAGTGATTTTTGTCTCTTGTTTAATTTTGTGACATATATATGTAATTCACCACTTGTTTTTAGGTGTTTTATATAATTCCCATTAATTTCATTTATTATTATTATCATGGATATTATGGGGATATTTATGTGCATATAAGGTTCCCTCTTTCCTCAGGTACTTATTTGAATGTTCGTAATGTATTGAGTAATTTATGTTTCAATATAATTTTTATCCATATTGTTTATGATTTAATTTCCATTGAATAAAAATATCAAAATTTCATAATAAATCCTATATATTTCATTATAATATATTTTTTTCTAAATATTACATTTTCTATTTAATTTTCATCACATTAAGTACTCATGAGTCCAAAAGACTATTTTTATTGAAAAATGAAATTATTTATTTTTTCAGTTGAAATTTATTTTCCTTCTATATCCATGATATCTAAAAATGTTTTAATTTTTTTATATATTAATATTTTACTATTTGAATTCATTTTTACCCATGATTTTATTTTTCTAAATAATTTCTTCAATGTAATGTTTCATTCATTTTTAGTATGTTGTAATTTTGAATTTTTTATAGAAAATGCGATTTGGATCATTGTTTTAAGATAAAAGAAAAGAATTGAATTTTGCACCATCATGAACATGAAATAAATTGATTCATTATTTATAATATTCCAATTTTATTTTCGATTATATTTATTCTATTATTATTTTTAATTTTTTTAGATTTTATTAATTTATATTGAAATAAAAATATTATTTTCCTTTAAAAGTATTCTTGGGTAATTTTAAAAGGATTTTTTGTTCATGATTAAATCATTTGATGTTAAATAGGATACAATATTTATATGATAAAATGACACCATTATTTTTATATTAATTTATGGTTTTTCATTATGATAATTAAATATCATTGAAACCTATTTTATTTTCCATGTGTAGTGTAATGATGAATGCATTTGTGATATTGTGAAAAACATATGAATTGATTATTAATTATATGAAGTCTGAGACCATAATTATATACCAATACAATTAATTGGTTAAATATTAACATTATATGATGATAATTGGTACAATATTGGATATCCCCATAATGAAAGATAGCACACATAATGTAATCGCAAAAAAGAAATAGGGTACCGGGGTGATTATACCAATCCGGAAATAGGTACAAGGGTGTCTATCCCAAGCCTAACATGTTATGAGTTTACTAGAATGTATCATTTACATATGATGTCTATGATTATGATAATTCTAAATTTTATACCACTGTCTTTAGACAATATATTATTCCAATGTTATGTTATCTTGGCTCATGTTCATTAATCCCGTTATGATTCATGTTTTATGAACTGCCATGATTTATTTAATGACTCATGTTTATGATCTCAAAATTTAATGGTTTTACTTTCAAAGGTAATGATCATGTTCTAAACCCCTCTATAAAATTTTCATGTTTAAATTATCATTGATATATCCCTTGATTTATCTTATTGGGAATCTAATATCATCCTTTGTTGTGTTTTATTTTCCATTAGATATTAAGAACAGTTTAAATTATGATGTGTCAATGAAGGGTGACTATTATGAGTAACTAATTAAGAGGAAATTTCAATAATTTATGAATATGTTTTTATGTATACATATTTTGAAATACATTAATAAAATATAATTCTTGAATGGATTGTAATGTTATATAAGTAATTTTATTGTTATAAGATGTAATATTTATGTATGAAAAGTATGGGTAACTATATAATTCATTTATCTACATAGAGGAGAACATAACATGCCCCTCGTTGAGATATATATGTACATCAAATGTACCATATCATAATATGCCTATACTATACTCTAGTCTATCTCAATCAATGAACCAAATTACATACTCATTACAATATAATATAAATCACTTCATGGTTAATCCAAAACTAAAAAACTTATTCAAAACAAATCAAAAAACACCCCCTAATCATAGAAACAAGGATATTTTTTTATTATATGATGAATTATTTATTTTCTTGTGGTATATATATTTATGGTTTCCATTATGTGACTGGTGGGACCTATATCTCCCTCTAATGCATGGGATAAAGATTTATATATCATTAGATTGATAGGGTTGGAACGAGAAATGATGTTAATTAATTAATATATGGATGGAATGGTATGTAAATCTAGTTCAGTAATGCATGGATGGAATGAGTATTGAACCCATTTATACAAAGGAATCTATCTAATATGATGGTCTTGGAAATAAGCCTTTACTAGTATGGAATGATATTCGATGTTAATGTTTATTCCGCAAATTCCATGTCTTATGTTATGATATTTGGGAATATATTATTTATAGATTTATCCCATGACATGATATTATGATATTTGATATGAAAAATTAATTTTTCAAATGTTATGTTTATGATCACATGATTATTATATGACTGAAACCTATCTTGTTTACCCTTACTGAGCATCTAAGCTAACCATTTCTTATGTTTCTTTCCCCCCAGTTATGAATAAGGGTATTATGTAAGATGTGGAAAAAAAGGTTATAGTTATGAATGAATAAGGGTAATATGATGTAGATGTTTTATAAACCTGTTATTTTATGATTCCTAGTTTTAAAAATCACTAAACCTATATGGTCATGGAGCGGTATTGTTATGTTTTGTAATGAATATTATTTAATTTTTAAGTAATATGTATGTATGAAATGTAGGGGAAGTTATACAGGTGAAAACCTATAATAACATGTCACAACATTTACACAATGTGTAATCCCATTAGAGGTTGTGTAATCCACAAATCTCAAGTATTCCGAAAAAACATCACCTTTTTTTATTAAATACATGATTTTTGACAATTCACTTTGTGAAACAATTACATAGTGTGTACAACCGTCAGATCTTATACTATTTCATGAGATCTTTATAGAAAACATTAAGTGGTTTGTAATTTCTATAAAAGGTTTGTAATACCAAAAAATATAGTGGAACCTATGGGTTTTATGATGAAAAACTAAAAGGTGAATACTACAAGCATTTTCAAAAGTCTGGAATAACCCTTCTACATCCTTGAAATGATTATAGAAAAACCCTATTAATTCAGATAAATATATATCCTTGAACTTTATTTCATTCTCCCTAAAAAAGGATCTAAATCCCTGAGAATCTGAAAAACACACCCAAATGAGAATGATAAAAAATTCATAAACATGGGAGTACATGAAAATCATAATGGTCTTTTACAATCTCCCCACCATTAATTATTTCTACCCCAAAAAATACGTCATAATCCTGGACTCACTAAAATTGAAGGCTATTACTACCCCATCAACAATTACCTCTCCCACGTCTTGTAGATATCCCATCTGTACTACCAAAATACATATATGAGAGGAATATTTTTACCATGAAGCACCTTCTCTCAATGATCCATAATTTTAATTAGATTATCCATAAATGTGGTGTCAGTGTCAAGATAAGAATCCCCCAATCCAATCAAATGTGAAAGATTTGGTATATAACTCCCCATAAAAGAAGCATAGAAAACACAATATATTGATGAAAACCAAGATTTCATTTCCAATCGATATGACACTCTCTCAATTCATCTAATGATCTCAAATGGTCCCACAAAATATGGAGATAACATAACCTTTTTACCCAACAGATTATTTCCCAAGTTAGGTAAAACTCTCAGAAAATCCCTATAACTAACCTTGAACCCCAACGTCTACCAATGATGGTCCACATATGATTTCTAAAAACCTTATTTTGTGATAAATATCATCTAGATCAACTTGACAATATGATTCAAATATTAAAAGAGACTTAAAAAATATCCAAGGACCACTTTCTCAACTCCAACCAGTATTAGAATGATATATATGTTCACCCATACATAGAATGAAATGGATATATCCTAATTGAGTTCTAATAACTAATGTTATAGAAAAACTAGACTATATGAAATTGATTTTCCCAATATCCTCCAAAATAAATCACATAATCCCGATGTGTATCCACACAAACTTGTATTTTCCTACATACCATACCACCCATCCATGGGTGATATGTGATGATCAATCTAATCATGGAAACTTTCACCTCATGAAATCCATTCTAGAACCTAGATTCAACCTTGAGTGCCATCTGGATAAAACCACATTGGGAACCTAATAATGTATCATAATCTCCTTGACATAAATATCCTGAATATATTATACCTTATTCATATCATTGATAAGCAGAAAATGTGATGATTTCATGAGTTGATTATTGGCCACAAAAATTACATCATTCCCACTAGGATTCAATTGATAAACAATGATAAAATACATGGAAATATCATCCCAATACCATAATCTAATTATTAAGGGATAAAAAACCATCCGATCTCTAGTTTTTATCATTAATTCCATAAAATGTAAGACAATATGATATAATATTCAAAATAGATTTCCTCATCCCCTGTAACTATATTTGACATATGAAATTATGATACATCTGTTTATACCTAGGGTGCATGAACTAAAAAGATAGGTTTCCACTATCTAAAAATGAATTCCCCATGGAAAACACTAAAACCAATGTACCATGGAAGAAAAAATCACCACTAGGAGACTGTGACCACTCACATGTTTTCCCCACACCATAAAGGTATCCACTAAATCCTTGAAACTCATTGTATTATGCCTTCTCATGCCAAAATCACTCTTAAAAAGCTGATTCACTCTTTATCTAATCCATAAAAAATCCCACAAACCTCTTCCACTCCCAATATCATATAATAAAAAAACCTCATCAAAGACCACTTCTCAACTGTTTCCTTTATGACATGTGTCATGTATTTTTTAGTCAATTCATTTGTAATAAAGTTTCCCATCCTAGGGGTGTACTCAATATCAAAAAGAAAATGTATAACCTATGAACACTATGGGATATTAGATCCTGAATTACTTCCCTAAGACATAATTTCATTGAAACTCTTTAGACGACCTGATAATCCCCAATAAAGAAAAGTACTAGGTGCATCTATATAGTTCATCATTTTATGACCCGACCTCTAATACTAATAGAAAACAACCTTATTCTACCCTACCAGTTCCTTGGAAAATGGTCTTAAAGATTACCTTACACCCTTACACTTCCTTTTCTATTTATAAGACACACTGTGGCTAAAAAATGAACTAACTAAACCTCCACTCAAACCTATCTTCCATGATATGTCTACCACTACCAAAGGATCTCTGCCAGCAACCTTTACAAAGGTTATGAGGAACATGACAATTAACATCGACATAATATCATTCCTTTTTACCAAATCACACCATATATCATTAAGAAACTCATTGGTGAAAAGAAGTAGTTCTATATGCACAAAATCTTTAAAATGGGTAGAATAGACCATATTAGCACCATATATTTTCTCTAATGTTAGAAAATATAGGTTCAAATCTATACGTAACATCTCAAGGTGAAATATTTGATTAAATATTTTATTGAAAGAATAACAACTAAGGTTCTCATATATCTTATATTTCACAATAGATCCCCACCATCTCCTTAATGGTCCCTTGAGAATGTACATGGAAAATCCCACCTTTGAGTATTTAAGATTCTTTATGAGATTTATGGTCCTCTTAATCTACTCAAGACACTCCACAGATTCTTGTTGTCCTTTGTTACCATAGAATACGAGCATATGGTTATTTGTAATCCCATCACCATGATACACGACACATCCTAGGTTCCTAACACACACTTTACCCAATGTATGAATTATGTAGATTAATGATTCAACTATGGTAGGGTCCACTAGAGGATTTTCCTACTAAACCAGTCTTGTAGCTTCCACTCTCATGTTTGGAAGATATCTTCTTGGTGGAGTTTACTAATAAAAAGAATATTATAACCAATTAAATCATGATAAAATTAAAAAAAATTTAGGACAACTTCCTAAAATTCAATCAATGATATTATATAATAATAATTTAATGAAATTAATAATTATTATCAACAAAATACATGGAAAAATAAATAGGAAAATTTAAATAGGAATTCCATATATTCCATTAAAATAACCTCAAACACCATGTCTCATACTTGGTAAAACTCCCCGACCACCAAGGGTATCTTAATTTCAATAATGGATGTGAGCTGGCTAGGCCCCTTTTCCGAAATTACTATTCAAATTCCAATTGTCCAATATCACATTTGATTGTTCTTGGAAACAAACACAACGGAGTTCTCACCAATAGTTTTGACTCACGAGACATGTTGATGCATCAAGGGGATATAACATTCCCCATCTGTCACTACAAGTCTAAAGAATGCAACATAAATATATTTAATTCATGAAAAATATGCATCGTCAAAATATATGTGTTGATTAGAGGATCAAAATTTATAAATATTTCAACATTAAAAGTAAACACTATATGTAAAAATAGTATATGGTTTATAAAATAATCATATATATGATACAAGATAATATGTATATTTAAGAGGAATATAATGTGAAAAGAAAAATTATCTCAAAGGGGTAGTATATTAACAATATAAAAATGATTCTGTGCACAATATTGTGAAAGTCTCAATGAAATTGACATTATGAAAAAGTCCCTTACCTTATGTCCGAATGCGTTCTGCACTTGATCTTAATGTCTAGGATAGTCAGATTATATCAATTAACTTATTATTCCAAAACAGTTTTCTACATGTATTTTCTTTAGTATAATTTTATTAAGTTAATTTATGGTCTTTTTGATGAGTTATAAGATACAGTTTTATCATTCTGGATCATTTATTTCCTTGGGGTTCATGATCGGTTTATTGTATATATGTATGTAAAATCATCTAAAATGAGAATAGTTTTCTATAATTGAAATTTGATGTTATGAATTAACATTAATAAAATTAAATGGTTTTAGGGTATGAAGGTGAATCCTTCGATAAAATTTTAGTGATAATCGTTGAGGTTGTCTTGGAATTTTTTCGATCACCATGAACTAGTTTTATCTTATGAATTAATATTATGTATATATAGTAGTTACAAAATCATTAATAAGTTTTAATAAATATATTATAGTATTTTATATCCATAAAAATGGTTTGAGTAGTCGAAGTTAATGCGGATATGAAAAACAAAAACTCTTCATCCACAAAGGTGGTAAATTGACACCTCATGGATGAGGTCTTCATTTTTAGAATAAAAATGAGAATAGACTGGGTTTGATGATGAATTTTACATTTAAATAAGGAAATTAAAATAAATATAATATGCTATAATCATAATTTTACTTTTGATAGAAGAGTTAGGGATAGAATAATAATAAAATAAAATGAAAGAAAATTAAAGATAATGAAAAATGATTTACGTATTGAATTCCTCTCCTTGAGAACCTCTTTAAGAAAATTAGGTTTGGAATTTTATTGAGACCAAGGGATCTTGGAAATAAGATATAGGTTTGGGAAGAGTTTCGGGTAGAAACTACAAAATCTATATGGATTTGGTTTTGTGGGGAGAAGAGGTGGCGATGAGGGGTATTTATAGTGGAAGAGAGGGTTGTTTTATGATTTTTCTAATCATAATATTATTATTTTGGATCAAGATAAGAAACATTTATTATTATTGTGAATAAATAAATTAAATAGTGTATGTTAGATTGATCCAATGGTTATTAAATAATCCATACATAATACATGACTCAATAATCCATGTATTTAGCTTATACTATAAATTACCATATTTCACTGTTAACAAAAATTCAACTATTTAAGAAAAATATAAAAAATTATTACTAACTATTTTTTGATGTGTTGAATATATAAATTATATCAATTTTACAAAAATTATTTTATAAATATGAGAAATTAATTTTTCATTAAAATTACCATTTACTCAAAATATACTAATTTTAAAATTATAACTGATTTTAAAACACATTGAAAAATTAACTAAGGTCTCATAAAATTATATTATAATTATAAGAAAACAAAATATTAATTATGATTCTATTTTATGAAAATAATTTTTCTTTTAAATCATTATATAAAAAAAAAATTAAAAAAAATTCAATTTTATAAAAATACCAACACTTAATTTATGATTATAAAAATATTTATTTACTTATATTATGATATAATTATATCATATTTTCATTTATAAGATGACTAAATTTTATTTATACTTTATTAGGCGTGATTACTATTCTATTGACCAAATTACTATTCATATTTGTCAAATTATTATTCTAAAGGTTAAATTACTATTTCACTGGTATATGTTCTCTTAGTTTCAAGAAAAAGAATCTTATTTATTTTCTTCTTCATTTATAGAGTTTTATTGTGTTCTTGATGTGATTTTATATGATTTATACTATATGAAATACATTTTCTTTCCAATGTAAGATATGAAATGAATTTAATTTATTTAAAAGGATAAATTCCGTAAATCTAGAGGTGTTATCTTCTTCCCTCTTAAAATTTGTTCATGTGAATTTCCTTCTAAACAGATGAGGGTGGTTCTTCATCATTACATCCTTAAGTTCCCATGTTACTTCTTCTATTTTATTTTTTATCCAAATAACTTTTAGCAGATGGGTCATATAGTTCCTCAATACCTACTCTCTAGTGTCAATAATATTGATAGGAACTTCACAGTAAGATAAATATGGTTTCAATTCCATTTTGTCATAGGTGAGTACATGTGTTGGGTTTGGAATGTACTTATTTAACAATGATATGTGGAAAACATCATTAACTTTGTATATACTTGGTGGTAATGCTAATCTGTATGCTATTACTCCAATTCCTTCTAGAATTTCAAATGGTCTAAGGTACTTGGGGCTCAGTTTCCCTTTCATACCAAACCTTATGACACCCTTTTATGAATATACATTTATAAAGACATGATCCCCCACTTGAAATTCCAAATACTTTCTCCGGTTTTCAACAAAGATTGTTTTCTTACATTAATCAATTTTGATATGAGCCACAATATTATTTTTCTTTGTGTTTTTCTCATTAATAAGTTACATGCCTATAATTTTCATCTCACCAAATTCTCCCCAACAAGATAGAGTGCAAAATATCTTTCCATACAATACTCCATATTTCACTATTTGAATTCTAGAATGGAAACTATTATTGTAGGAAAATTTTAAAAAAGTTAAATACTTGTCCCACATACCATTAAATTCAAGTTATTAGGATATATACATATCTTACAATGTTTGAATAGTACTTTTAGAATGTCTGTTAGTTTGAGGGTCATAAATAGTACTCAAATGAAGCTAAGGATCCAAATACTTCTAGATTCTCTTACAAAATTTTGATATGAAAATGGGATCTCCATCAGACACAATCGATAGAGGTGCACCATGAAGTTTGAAAACATCATTAATATAGAGCCATTCTAGGAAATCAAGTGGTAAAGCTTCTATTATAGAATTAAAATGTGCCAATTTTATCAAATGGTCAATAATAACCCATATCACATCATTCATTCCAGATGTCCTTAGTAATCCTGTGAAACATCCCATTGTAATTTCATTCAACTTCCACATACTAATAGGTAGAGGTTGTAGGAATACTTTAGTATTTTTTTCTCTTAGTCTTCACTTGTTGAAAATATAGACACCTTGAAACATATTCAACAATTTCCCACATCATGTTATCCAACCAAAAATTTCCCTTCAGATCTCTATACATCTTGGTACTACCATAGAGTATAGAGAAATTTGAGCTATGAACATCATTTAATAGTACCATTTTTAGCTTCAGTATTGATGGAACACAAAAAATATTTCCAAATTTCATAATTCCATAGTGGAAAATATAGAAGGAGTCGTTGATATTAGTCATACATCATTCATTAAATCAATGGTATACTCATCTTCAATATCAAGGGGGTGTAGAGGAAGATCTTTAGGAAATAAATCAATGTATTCTTGAGTAATTAGTACATACTCAATTAAGATGTTACATTCATAATCCATATTTGTTTTTTTCTCTTCCTTTACAAAAATTTCATTGATAATAACTATTGGTGGTGGTTCAAGATAAGAGTAAGAGGATGAAGTTTTATCTGTAAAGATAATAATTTCTATATCTTCCACATATATCATAATTTACATTGTCTTGAAATAAATTTTCATATCATATTTTGAAAGGTAGTAAATAATAAGGATAATATCAAAGTATAACATTGGTATGATGATATGTTCACCAAATAAATAATGTTTCTATGTCATAAAGGGGACTGAACGACACATTTTTGTTGCAATGAGTCATCCCTTAATAGTTTTTACTAATAAATCCTTTGTTAAATCGAAAAGAAAATGTCTTATTTTCTTGGAAAACCATGTAGACATAAAAGAGTGTGATGATACAAAATGAAGTAATGAATTTTCTTGATTTATAGATAGGAATCATGTACCTTTAACCACATCATTGGGTACTTCTATGTCAGCTTTTGTGACCACATAATCTTGGCCATCTCCCCTTGGCCTTTTACGTGGTAAATTCCCTAGATGCTTGGGACGTTGATTTAAATAATGAACCATATCATTATAGTTGAAGCATTTAACATAATTTATTTTTTTCATTACCTTTAATTTATTATCTTAATTACCCTTTTCTCTACACTTATAGAGAAATCTCATTCCTTTCAAGAATTTACCAACATGACTCTATCCACAATTTTCTGCATAATGGAATTTTTTTCATTCCATTATTCTTCATTTATGCTTCACATTTTCCATTGTTTTCATAAGACCTGTTATTCTAATGATTTTTTTAAAACAAAAAAATCTAAAAAATTCCTTCTCCATTTTTATGGTAATTAATATTATTTCATCATATGATGAAAATGTTTGATATTCTAGATCCATTCAGAGACATGGCTTACGACATTCAATGAAATGATTAATATTGTCTTATTAATCACATATGTAATATACAACATACTTGGATAAAATTTTTAAGGTAGCCTCAAACTCAATAACGCTCTATTATTCGCTTTGTTTTAAGCTAAGTAATTTCCACTTTATTTCATTTGCTTTCTCATAGGGATTTTAGTATTTGAAGAATATTTATCTAAAATTTATCCATTAGATGTATTATATTTCATCTCCCTCCTTAATATTTTAGATCAATGACCACTGTTGATCAACATATTCCTTGATACTATATACTACCAGTACTACCATTTCATTTTCATTGCATTCTAATGCCATAAATGTCATTTTTAGGGACTGGATCCACTTCTCAACTAACAATGGATTAGTATTTACTCTAATATATGGGGTATTATTCCACATGAAATGATCCCAAATAGGCGTTGTATGGTTATTATTCATAACCTTAGTAAAAATCCCTAATATAATCATGATCTACACATCTACAACACTAATATTTTTAACTTTCTTAATAGGGAAATTCATACATTTTCTATAGTTATTGATTCCTTTCCTTCCATTAGGTGAAATTTATAAAAAATGGTCTACAATAAACTAGTCTATGAATGATAATTCGTATTTTTGAACTATAAAAAAAACATAACATGGATTTAAAAATTATGGATAGATAATATCATAATAATAAACTTGGTTTCTTTGGTGATGTATTTGCATTTAAATCCTTCATAAAGCTTTAAAAGATTATGTGAATTATCCTAAGAATATCCCCTTGGAGTTTCACACTAGGTGTGGATTAAGACCCATTTTCATGTACTAGGATACCCTGAGTTATACTGTAGACATCTTATTAGAGTTATTACCCATAGGTACATATGTTCCAGAACCACATCTACATGTAGTGTCTAGATAGAGATTTAATTGATTAATATACCACTTACACTATACATAACAAAATTTAAGGATGTTATTCTATTCTTATAATTAATTCCTATCTTGGGGTTATTTTCCCCAAAATATGTTTTCTAAAACTAGTTCCCAAGTTTTCTACTAAATTTTCTCTAATACCAATAATAAAAACCCTATAACTAGTAACTCAGAGATGGTGGTTTTTTATTACAATAGAATCAATATAAGAGATCACATCTCCAAAGATCTATCTATTTAGTAGTATATAAGAAACTAGATTCATACATGATTAAATTATTACATTAGTAATTAAAAATAAAAAATATCAAAAGAAAATAAATTTCTTCTTTAACACTTATTCTAAGGTTTCATCTTCAGAACCTGGGGGATGAAAACAAATGAAATGGGTGAGCTCAAAATCTTAGTAATGGTAACATATAGAAGAAAAATGAAGTAATAATAACTGAATCATAATCAATTATACATAGTAAATATAGCATGGAGAATAACTAAAAAACAAATACCATAAGTAAACTAAGAATGTAAATGTATCCATAGATTTTGTCATTGTGAAAATCCTTTGGATAATGATAATTGAATACTGAATAAAATTATTAAGTATTTTACATCATGTATCTAAAACATGAACCGTCATATTTTAAATATGGTTTACGTCTCTGGGTAGTAACTCATCTGATTTTTCTTAGAAACAAACAAAAAGGGGTTTCTGCCAACAGTATTATTTCATTAGATATATTGATGCATTGAGGGGATAAAACATTCCCCAACTATTATTGAAGGCCCAAATATTCATTAATAAATATATTGAATTTATGAACAATATTACTTATAAAAATCTTCATATTATGTAGAGGATAGATATTTATCAATATTTCAACAGTCAAAGTAAACACCATATGTAAAAATGGTATTAGGTTTAGATAATAATCATATCCATGATACTTGATAAAAGGATATTTAGGAGACATATTATGTAAAAATTAAAAATTATCTCAAAGTGGTAGTATATAATTCATATAAATAATATTGGGTTCACAGTACCTTGAATGTATCATTGGAATTGAAATTGAGATGAAGTCCCTTACCTTATTTCCAAATGTTTTTTCACTTGATCTTAATGCAATAAATAATCAGATTAAATCCATTTATTATTTATTTAAGAAAATTTTATACATGTATTTGATTTAGTTTAATATTATAATCATTAATGGTCTACTTTATGAGTTATATGATACGATTTTATTGTTTGAGAGCATTTGTTTCCTTGGTTTTCATGATCAGTTTACTTATATACATCTATGGAAAATCTTATAAAATGATAATAGTTGTCCAGAATTGAAATTAAATGTTATTAATGAAAATACAGAACATTAAATGATTATATATTTTATTTAGTTATATGGTATGGGGATCAATCATTATATTAAATGTTAATGATAATTGTTTAGAGCATATTGGTGTTTTTTTCGATCTTCATAAACTAGTTTTTTCTTATGAATTAATATTATGTATATATATAGGTTCTACAATAATAAATAATTTTTATAAATATATATATATAGTGTTTTTTAACCATAAAAATTGTTTTATGACCATACATGAAGGTGGATATGAAAAATAAAAACCCATCATCTATAAAGGTAGTAAATCAGCACCACATGGATGATGTTTTCATTTTTAAAATAAAAAGGGGAAGAGATAAGGTTTGATGATAGATTTTCCACTAACATAATAAAATTATATTATATATTTCATAATATAATTATAATTTTACTTTTGACATAATAGGTAAGGGTATAATAAGAAGAAAAAAGTATAAGAAAATTGAAGAGAATGAAAAATGATTAACCTCTCGAATTCCTCTCCTTGAGAACCACCATATGAAAATTGATTTTGGAATTTTATTGAGACCAAGGGATTTTAGACATGGGGGATAATTTTAGGAAGGGGATTGTGAATTTTCTTACAAGATTCAAGGATTTGGTTATTTGAGGAGAAGAGGTGGTGATGGGTGGTATTTATAGTGGAGGAGAGGGGTGTTTTTTAATTATTCTAATCAATTTTTTTTATTTTTGATCAAGAAAAGAAATAATGATGATTATTATGAAAAATTAAAGAAAATAGTTATTTTAATTTTGAACCATTGGTTCTTAAATCATCCTTACATTATATATGACTCAATAATTCATGTATTTAGATTATATTAAAAATTATTGTATTTCACTATTCACAAAAATTTAACTATTTTAGAAAAATCCAAAAAATTAAAATTAACCATTTATCAAAATTTAGAATTCAAAAATTAACTCCATTTTATGAAAATAATTTTCTTTATAAAAGAAATTTAATTTTTAATTAAAATCATCATTTACTAGAAAAATACAAATTTTTAAATTATAACTGATTTTATAACACTTTGAAAAATTAACTAAGGTCTTATAAAATTATATTATAATCAAAAGAAAAAAATATAAATTTGTGATTTTATTTTTTGAAATTATTTTTTCTTTTAAATAATTATATTAATTATTTAATTATAAATGAAAATTTATGTTTTATAAAAATAAAAACAATTAATTTATATTTTTAAAAAATATTTATTGACGTATACTATGATATTATTATATCATATTTTAATTTATAAGATGTCTATAATTTATTTATACATTAATTGATGAGGTTACCATTATATTTGCCAAATTACTATTCCTAAAAATTGGATTACTATTCCAAATGTCAAGTTACGATTTCATTGGTATATATTCCTTTAATTTCAAGAGAAAATCCAATTATTTAATTAATTATTCATTTATAGAGTTTCATGTGTTCTATCTATGTGATTTTATATGAATTATTCTATATGAAATAATTTTGTGTTCAATGTAATATATCAAATGAAATGAATTTATTTAAAAGGATACATATTGAAAATCATGGGGTGTTGTACCCACAGTGACACACTAGGTTGAATAAATCCTTTAGATTCTAGGTCCTAAATAAGGACCTTAATTTTAATAAACATAGTAGGTTCCATTCAATATGATGGAATAGAATTGGGAATCCTACCAATGAGTGGGTAAATAGTAAACTCAACCTCTCTCTAGAGTGGTTACCAGAAAAGTAATCAAAAAAGACCTTGGGATATGTAGACACCACTGTAAGAAATCATCCACCCCAAAAGGGTAGATTAACTCAATAAATATTTGTTACATCTGATAGGATATTATCTCAACAAAAGGAATAATAAGACATTCCATTATTGGTATAAAGTTTGACTCTTCTTGAATGACATGAGTAGCCCCACCAGAAGATAAGAACTATACCCATTGACAATAGAAAGATATCAGTGAATTAATATTGATCATCTGACCAATGTTAATAATCATGTTGATGATGTCCCTATGTATCACTAAGAAGTACATTTTGGCATTAATGCCATCTATCATCACCCGACATGTGGGAAAATTGAAATATTGTTTGATGAAATTTCCAAAGGTATAGAAAGATCAAAAAAGTAAAATATATATTATGAGTAAAAGACCAACAAGTTAACTAATTTTGACATTATAAAATAATGAGTAACAACTATATCAAAAAATTTATAACCATACAAAATGAAATAAATTCTATACCAATAAAAATATGTATCACTGCTTATGATTCCTTTGGCTAATAATCTACCACATAAAGACATATATTCATAGCCTGGTTAGCACCCCCTTGGTGTAAATATTTGACCCACCTCCCATGGAAGCATCAATACTAACCTATGAACCAATGTGGATAGTGGATCCTTACTTAATTCCCTAGGACATTCTTTAATAAAAACTATTTAGACAGTCCAATAATCCCTAATAAGGAAAAGTACTATGAGACTCCATACAGTTCGTCCTGATATGACCTGAACTCCCATAGTTATAGAAAACAACCTTCTCCTACCCTAATGAAGCACATAAAACTAGTCCGAAAGAGTACATTCCACCCTTATGCTTCCTTTTCTGTCAATATGATAGACTATGGATAAAAACTGACTGACTATATCTCCACCCAAACCACTCTTCCTAGAAATGTCTGCCTCATCTAAAGTTTATTTTCCATGTACCTTCAAAATAGTCAGAAGGAATATGATAATTAGTATCATCCTAATATCCGACCTCTATCCAAAGTAAAAACTTTGATCATTAAGATACTAATTGGGGAAAATTTATGGTTCTAGAGGCACCAAATCAGTAAAATGAGTAGGATAATCCATAATGGTATACTCCCTGAGTTCCAAGATTAGAAAATCAAAGGTCTAGACTACACATAACATATAAAGGTGAAATTATTGATTAAATATTTTATTTAAATAAGGTCTAGTAAGGTCCCCATGTAACATAGATTTCATAATATATCTCGACCATATCCTTCTTGGTCCCTTGAGCATGTACGTGGAAAACCCACCTTCAAGTATTTAGGATTCTTAAAGAAATTTAAGGTCCTCTTAATCTTCTCGAGAAACTTCCTAGAATCATGTGGTCCTTTATTACCACAAAAGATGAGAAGATTCTTCTTAGTAATATTAGTGATATGATTCACCACACATCCTAGGTTCCCGACACACAGTTGACCCAATATCCGAATGGGGCATATTACTACTTCAACTACAGTAGGGTCTACTAGAGAATTTTCATACCAGACTTATCTCGTAGCTTCCTCTCAGATTTAGAAGATCTCTTCTTAGTGTAATTTACTAATAAACATAATAAAATAAAAAATTAAATAATGATAAAATTTAAAAAATATTAGGACTACTTTCAAAATTCAAATCAATGGTTTAAAATAATAATAATTTATTGAATTAAAGAAATCTTATCAACAAAATACATTGAAAAAATAAATATATGAATTTAAATAAAATTTCTATATACTTCATTCCAATGACCCCAAAAACCATGTATCGGACCTAGTAAAAGTCCCTGACCACCAAAGGTAGCTCAAGTTCAATAATGGGTGTGAGATGGCTAGCCCCCTTTTCCATACTTACTATCAAAATTACAATGGTCGTAACTAATTTATACCCAAGAAAAAAAATCCAAAATTAAGAACTGGTAACACACTTTTTAATGATCCATCACTCTCATAAAAATTGTAACAGACCATCCTGGGTCAACCAATCTAAACACCCATATCAGAAACCACATGGTGAGGTAATAAAAAAGAATAGAAAAAAGTCTTGTATATAATTAAAATTGAAAATTGATCAGAGTAAAAATATAAGACAAAGGAAACAAAACCAAATTCATACAGCCAAATACAAACTATATAAACACGATTGTATGAATAAAACAAGACCATAATGTATCTTTGTGAAAAACTTTACCTCTAAAACACCGCTCAAAGATGGAAAAGACCATTGGGGAAGATGACATGATATAATATTCCATTTATGTTAACAATATTCCTTAATACAACATTATAACTTAGCCAAAGGATTGATTATGGACTGAGCACATTGTCTAAAATTATACCATCACATAGTCTATATAGGGTATTATAAAAATATTGCAATAGTTCCAGCTTAAAAAAATTGATTCACAAATTTTTTTCATAAATAAAATTCATTTGTAAATAAAATTTCATTCTTGGTTTTCATATTTACTTTGATATTATCAAACCATAAATTTTAATTATTTATGTAACACCAATAGAAAATCATATTCATGCATTAGAAGGTAATTAAGTAAAAAAAATATCAATGAAATAACCTATCATGCAAATATATGTGATAAAACCACATATAAAGCTAGTGAGAAACAATCCATGATTAGAACATACATATTATAAATAACCATATATGAAAATGGGCCACATATTGGGACCTATATAATGTTACAATACATACTAGACACTCAAGATCCTAATCATGATTAACATTGGATCCAACCAATATAGATTCCTACCATAGTCCATCAATAAAAAAAATGGAACCTCTTAGTGGTTCCACACACACTAAGGATACCCATTTATCTTTTCCAGCTAACCCAATGTTCCCAATGTGCCAATTTTGAAAATAAATTTTCAAAACAACGGTAAAAATTTTATAAATCATTTTCAAATATAAGAAAATACACTTTGGTGTTTGAAAACCCATTTCCAAATCATGGAAGTCTATTTTCAAATAAACCCCCCCTTTTAAAAAAAATTCTTTTCCAAACGATCATTGAAAACACATATCCATTGAAATCAATGAAAAACCCAAAGGAATCCACTAAGAACATCAATAAATTCATTTAATTAATACATTTTATAGAAACATCAACCACAAACTGGTGTAAACATTGCTTCCTTAAACCACAGTGATTGGAAACCATAAGAAAAACACTCAAAAGGCAAGGCATACCAATAAAATAAAAAGGGATCAATTGAAATCACTATCTAATAATGAATTAGAACATAATCATCTCCAAAACCATAGATAAAACCAATTCCAAAGGAGAAATCAAAGGAACACTGAACTGGATAAATGCACCACATCCACAACAATGAATAATCGCTAAAAGAAATAACTTGTAATGGTAGGAGGTGTCTAAAATCATCCTTGAGAGTTTCTATGTTTGGAGGGAGAAGTTATACCAATTAATGAAATACAAATTCATTCTAGAATAACCCTAAAATCCCAACACCTTCCATTTACGTGATTTTTAATCCAATTATATTTTATGAAACCCACAAAGCTCAAGTGTGCCGAAAATCCCATTACGTTTTTATTAAAAACATAATTTTTCTTAGTATATGATATGAACCTCTTACATGGTGTGTAAAACCTTCATGCCATGTATTACATCACAAAATATACATTTCTAACATTACATGGCATGTAATTTCTTTTCATAGCATGTAACCACCCTGAATAATATAGAAATTATATGTTTTAATAAAAAACAACAATGAACCTACTAATATTATTCTCAAAACATCATAATAACCCTTTGAAGTTGTTGAAACAATTATACTTAGACAATAATAAACCAAATAAACACACATACCTAAATATTAGGTCACATTATTATTAAATACTATCCATCTGTGTGAATCATTCAGACGCACCCAAATAAGGACGATAATCAATTCCTAAAAAAGGGAGTACATGAAAAGCGTAACATGGTGTTAAAATATATGTTTAAAAATACCATTTTTGGGATAAATCAATTTAATATTACAATAGGATTATCATTAATTAATTTAATTAAATACATGATAAAATAATATGAAAACAATAATATAGTGATTTAATTCAACAATACATGAAACACATTATCTTTTGAAATACTTTATGAAAACATGCACAACCACTGATATTGTAATATCCTTTCCCTACTCATTGTTCTGTGTTGAGGTAGAATTGTCACTTTGACTTAGGCAATATCTGTAAGATTCCAAAAGTTGGCTATAATTTTTAAGATCTATAATACATTTGTGGGATGATTTGAACTATGAAAATAAAGAAACCCAACCAAGTTAACCATAATTTGATAACCACTAAATGATGCACAATATAAATTTATACAACTCAATGTAATAAAAAAATGATAATAAAACCGAACTACAACAAAACTACATCATAATAAAAAATAGAGTACCAAAGTGGATGAATAAGCCATAAAGCTCAAAGTCTCCCCAGACACAACTATATGGCTCCCAAAATTATCCAATCTTCAACTCTGTAATCCATCCAAAAGTATCACAATGCTTCAATAAATACATGGGGTACTTTTCAATTACCCATTTCTTGATATACAATATCTTTAAAATCACCAAGGTGCCAAAGAATTGATGGGTAATGAAACTCAATATGTTTCCCCAAATGAGTTCCCTACACACGACATTAGGATATAACATGTTAGCATATTTATAATAAAAAATTTATATAAAAAATTAAAAAAAGTTTATATTATAATATGAAACAATTTCTATAATATCTAGTTTCCATGGAAAGAAATGAGACAATTATTTAAACCTTTTCACATTCCTCTCAAACCCATTCCATGATTCACACACATCCTCCCACACCCACATATGCATGATTCGGTGATAGTTTCGTACTAATGAGTGGTTTCTCATCAACCATGTAATTATTCACTATGTATCCAATCTCTTTGTTCCCTATTCGAACACACCCCTTATCCAAGGTTACATCCCTTGTTCCCAAAAGGTAATTTCCCCTTACTAAGGGGAACATCAAAAGCATGAACTCACACCAACCTGTGTATTCCAAAACCATGTCAAACCAACCATTTCAACCCATTTCAATAAAATATTTCTTTTATTGAAACCATATTCACCAAAATATTTTCATACGTCAAAACAAATCCACATTTCAAAATAATCCCTTTTTAAACAATAATCAATAAACTTTCAATAATTACCAATTTTAACCAAAACTACAAACCATCACTAAATAAACATTATATGATGTTTTTTACTTAAATGTCACAAAACATTTATTGAAATTGAAACATTTAAAACTATTACTTCATTTTTGAATAAGAGGAGTCGATATTTAAGCCAACTACCTTTGAAAGTATGATATAAATGAATATTGTCATGAATTTTTCAAAAAAAGCAGGTTGGATATCCCAAATCCCACCATATATATTGGTTCCAAAAATCAACCCAACCCAATATCATCATGATTGACATTAAAAACCATATCTTTATCTCTAGTGGATCAAAATTTTGAATCCAAGAGAATGGATAAGAGAAGATCGAAGAAAAACCACCTAAAATAGAGACATTCTGAACTATCTGACCTTCAATAAATCATGATTTTCAAATAGATCTCAACCAAATAAAAATAGAAAGTCTCAAAAATATTTGGTAGAGGGAAAAACTTTGTTAAGGTATAAATAATATAAAAATTATAGGTTTATGAGAAATTCCAAGTTGGTTTTACTTTTTTTAGGATCTAAATTTTAACTATCCATGGTTAGTCACACATCTAATAGAACAATTTACTAACCATGTAAACAAGTATTCCCTAAAATCATGGTTACTCCAAGGAGCTCTAAAAGTTTGGCCAAATTGTGTGCCTAAAAGTGCACCTACCAAGATCCCACTACCTCTCTATTCATGAAATCATATAGGAGTTCCATAGATTTCACTAGCCATATTCAAACTATAAACCTCCAAAAAATCCCCAAAACATTCCAAAAATCTTCTAAATCCTCCAAAACATCACCCAAACACTTTCAATACTTAATATACATAAATTAAGGGCTATATAATTGAAATTTAGGGTTCTGAATATTTAAATATCCTAATCTAATTAAATCTGATATAAAAACCACTACAGAGGCCTTATATTTATAATAATAATAATTATTATTTTCATTATTAAACACCAATGTAATTTTTGGAATATATCTATGTGATAATAGGAAAATAAACTCCCAAAAAAATCATTTGGAGAGTAGTATTAATAATGAAAATTTCATTAAATAATGGTTATAATTCTGAATTTTATTTCAAATCATCAAATATTTTAATATTTTATTGTATCTCTTTTTTATCCAAACATCCAATGATTTAATATTTTTAATTTATATCAAATACAGTAAACTATTTCTAATTTCACAATAAACATCATGAAACTTTTATATTCAACATTTTCATTGGATATTTTTTTGTAAAATAACATTACACTTTTCTATAATATTATTAACCAAAAAAATGTAATCAAAATTAGTATATAATGATAAAATAACATTAAGTTTGATCATATTAATATTTTTTTTATATAAAATGTTTTTTCTCATATATAGAAAAATTCCATCAATCATATGCGTGTAATACATTATATTTTCTACAAAATATCATTCTATGTTTTATTGAATATTCTTTATTATGAAATAAAAAATAATTACATTATGATTATATTCAAAAAATAAAATATAAACAATCATATATTATATTTCAATTTATATAAAAAATATAATATTTTAAAAATAAGGATTTATAATTTTTTATATTCTTATGATTGGTTTGTGGGAACGATTTCCCTCATATATTAAAAAACATATAATATAAACACTTTAATCTAAGATATAAAATTTTTATCTTTTTCTCACTCGTATGTGTCTTATGTTTTTTTGGAATAAATCATACAAATATATATAAAACCATAATAAAATTTATTTATTAGTTTTTTTATAATAATACCACATATCAAATATATGTTAAAAATGATAGTATATAAAATTATTATTCTATCCCATAAGATAATAAAATCAATCCAATAAATCTAAATCATTAACATAAAATCATTTTTTTGTTATTTGAATTCATTATTTATGGCCGACACATTTATCCTCCATTAATTCTATATTGGTATATAAGTTTAAAAAAATTATTTAATATTTATGTTTTTTATCTTACCATTCAAAATTAATTAATATTTTTTAATAAAAAATACACCAAAAGAAATATCCAAAGATTTTTTATAACACCTAATTATAGTCGACTAAAAGTTTCTTTCTCTATCCAGTTTCCTAGAATTAGAGAATTAACATTCATTAAAATATCCATTAATTAGTTTAGAATATCATTTGGAATATTTCCACAAACTTTTTTTTTCTTTTTGTCCATAAAATTTATATGCACCCCTACCCGAATGGCCCGAAGGCCTTCATTTTTATTGATTTTTGATAACACCCCTTTCAAGGGATTAGGGTGAACCCTTAAAAGGCCCTTAGGCTCAGAGATTACATGGCCCGTAGGCTTAGAATATTACATCACCTGATGGTCTTAGAGAGTTCAATGAGACTATCTACAAGGAACTACCCCTCCCCATGCATCTGCATCATGATAATAGATCTTCACCTTCGCATGGCAGTCTGGATAGGCTTCCCATGCAAGCACAGGCTGGTCCCAATGGCATAGCCATACCCTCTCATTCTGAAAAATCCACTTGGCTCTCCTCTGGTGAGTGCACCTACTCTAAATCCTCTTCTGGTGATGCTTCTTTTTTGAAGAGTCTGTCTGGGGAAACAACATGTGGCCCGAAGGCCTTGTTGTGGCCCGAAGAAATTAAAGGTGGCCCGAAAGACCTACTAACCCGAAGGCCTGGGTGGCCCAAAATCCTTAAGGACTCCAAGCCCAAACCAGTGGCCCAAGGTGAATAGTGCCAGCTGCTACAGTACCAAACATTACCCACTACAGTAACTGCTACAGTGCATGCTATAGTACCCACACAGTATACAGTCTCTGCTACAGTGTACAATTTTTCTATAGTACCCGCACAATGTATAGTTCATCTATAGTACCCGCACAGTGTACAGTTCTTCTATAGTACTGCTACGGTACCAACTACAATACTGCTACAGAACCTTCTATAGTGCTTCTACAGTACCCATGGAAATATGCCTCTACCTAGTTTTGAAACTAGGTCTCATGGATGCACTTAAGGATACCTCACCAACTAGGCTGAGGCTCATGTGCATAAACTTTTATATGAACATTAATATCATCATTGAACATGATCGTAGACCACAATTGTTTGTCTCGATAAAATTATATAAAATGAGGTGAAAATGTTATATTATATCAAACTTTTTTACTTTGTAATTTAAAATAAACTATCAAAACCATTCTTATAAGAATTTTATAATTATGTAAATGACCAGATAAATACTCATTGGGGAAAAATCTATATATTTATTTAATGAAAATAATCATATTGAAAATAATATTAGGAAACAATGTATCCTCTTCCATATTCAAACAAAATAAGGTTTTTGAAAGTTATGATTTTTCCTTGATAACAAGTTCTTTATTAACTATGTTATTATATGCTACTATCCTAATTTCTTATACATTATCACATTAATTTAACTCTTGTTACATATCAATTCTAATTATAAATTTTAGAAAACAGAAACAATTTATGAAGATCATTCAAGATTATCATCCATGAGATTAAATAAAAAATCCATTAAACAATCATACCTCATTGTACATGATATAAATAATTAGTTATAATGAGTTTAATTAGGTTCTATTAGATACAAATAATTGTTTCATACATATGATGGTATGCATGATCTAAAATATTTTTTGAACTCATTCTCCATAACTATTTTGAATAATATCCTCATCGAAGGAAAATCTATCGATTTAAATCCAAGAATGCTTCATCTAATAGAAAATAAAATAAAATATATCAATTGTGTTTTATAATTCTTTTTAAAAGACTCCATAATTTTAGGGATGAATATTTTAGAGTTCCAATATTTCATTCATTATGAAATGTAGAAACTAGTTGGATCCTACACATACAGTGGCCCATGTTCTCATATTGGTCATTTCAATAATATTCTATCTACATGGAGTCTGACCCAGCCCCAAATTCCTCATCGATTGTGGTTATTTACATTAATGTTGAGATACTCACCCCTCCAAGCTCCGAAACGTCCCCCTAAGAAATCTAATTGGTTTACCTATGTTATTCTAAGTTAGGCATTAAACCTCACTTTAATATAAAATGTTATTTGATCAATAATTTTTTTCCATCATTCCCCCTTGTAATCAACATATAGAATTATCTATAATAAAAATTTTACCAAAAAATCTAATATTTATTCATTTATTTAGATTTATATATCTCTTGTTGAGTTATTATGTTTTAGATTTATCCCATATATTCTCTGTGAATTTCTTACTTTTGAATATGATTGGGTCAACCACAAGTTGTCTATTTTGGAAATGTTTGTTGTAGACAAGGCTTTACCAATGAAAATCAATGTCATTATAGTCTATTGGGACATATATTCCCTAGTACCTATATTAGTTTTGAACCAAATTTCAATTTTTATTTTTTTCATTTCCAGGTATGTCTTACTGATTTATCTTTCAAATGGTTCTTATTTCAATGGAATGTTTTTGTTTATTAAATATTGTTGGTCGATAGAAATTCCAAAAGGTTGGGACTCCAAGAAAACTTTTTTTTTATATTTGGATCATAGTGTTTCACCTCTCATTAAGAAACCATATGATTTTAAAAGGAATTGAGGTCTTTATATAGAACGTCATATTGATAGATGATGAGACATTGATGATGTCTAACACCATGTTATCCTAAGTATGTTATAAGATAGTATCATCTATCCCAATCCTGTAATGTATTATATTTAATACTAGTTATGTGATCTAATATTGGAACATGTACTCTATGTATCTATAGTGTGTTTTTGTTCCTACTATTTTATCTACAGTGATTTTACTATAGCATGCTGAATATGAGTTCTAGATCTAGTAATGTGGTATAGATAAAGGGGTCCTTCGTATTCTTAGTCAGCCTCCTCTAATAAATCTATCACCAATCCTCATGATATATTGGTCAAGGATATTTCCCATAACGTCGATACCTTTTGGGTGATTACCGTGTATCTTTTTATAAGAGTGAATATATATGATCATTTAGTCAGAGGAATATATAAAAAGATCAAGTAATCCCTATTGATAGGTAGGAGACAACTGTGAAAGCTAGTTACTCCCAGAGGCCATGGTCCCAGTATGATATGTTCTTGTTACTAATTATGATTATCATGATTATATTGATAATATATCATGGGTTTATTGGGATAATCCAATTTTATTGGGCCCAAAATTGATGATTTATCTTCTCATGTTGAACGTATCAAATCATGGAATTCCCAAATATAACATCCTTTACATACAACTTACTTTTTGTATCCCATATATTTTATTTTCCTTAAACATTTTTTTTCATTAAAAAACATCTTATAATGTTTTCTTGGGAATGTTATGGTCCTTAGGAATCATCTTTACAAGAGGAACCTTGGATTCGTTTGATAAAAACTATCATACATCATGAAAAATGTTAAATATATCTTATTCTAGATCTTGAGAAAGTAGTATACTGGTTTCCCCAAAATACTAATCACAAATATACTTCAGGTCCTTTACCTTAGTCTCTCAAACATTTATATTATACTTTGAAATTCAATAGGTGTATGTTCCTCTCTTGAGAATTAATTTATAGATTATAAAATTAATTTTATTCATGTAACCCTAAGTAATATAGTAAAATCTAGAAAATAGAGTACACCATTCAAGATTTTTTGAGGAAATTACATATGGAAACTACATGTAGAACTAACCATTGTACAACCACATATGTATTACCATGAATATTATTTATAAAGCGAACATGATATTCTCATCTACCAAGAATATTATTTTGAAACAATTTTCATCTCAAAATCTATTTATTTATCAATCATATATGAAATTTGTGATATCCATGAATGAGAGGATTTATATAGGTAAATATCTCTCTTTCACCCATGATCTCATTATTGGTTCAAATACAGTTAATTTAACTCTAGAATCAATAATATAGTGGATTTATGATGCAATAAATCGCCAAAAATGGGAAAAATGATTCCAATATTTTTTATTAGAAAATAATCTTCTCCATATGGGTTATTATAAGTGGTTATTTTACCATGTGTGATAACAATGGGGGATAGTGTAGGTCTTGGTTCTAGTTAAATATTTATATATCATACTTTCAAAGGATCTTGTTTATTTTTTCAATTTAGATAACTTACGTCATGAGATACATATCTAATGATTCAACATAACTAATAAATATAGATACCTAAATGAGGTTACCATGACATATCTCTTTTTAAAAAATGATTCCAAGAAAGATACATCATTAACAAAGTGCTAACCACTTTAAAAAGAAACATGCTTATAAACTGGGAGAATCCTCTATAGTATAGTCCCAGGTAGTTGAATGTTGAAATTAAATAATGAGTGTATGGTAACGAAACACAAATGAGAATTTGGAAATATATATATATATATATATATTTTAAATAACTATATTTTAGAGTGCATGAGTAGTGGGGGGTTATAAATATTTGTTACATGAATGGAATCAAAAAATCCAAGAAGAAAGACTAGAGGTGGTTGATATGAGGGATAGAGACATATCATGAATTTTTAAAATGATAATGTAGGAGTTAATATATCTAATTTACATGTATAATTTAAAAATTGTAAATAATTATTATAATTATAACATACATATGTAATATGGATTCATTATTAGTGATGTCTTGGTAATTAATTCACTAGTATTCTCATAATTATCTGAAATACATACATGAAATTAGTGGAAAATTAAGAGTACTTATACCATGGGTAAATACTAAACTTCATTCCATAATAACATACCATGTTACATTGGTGAAACTTTGATCCTTATTATCCAATCCATTCCCACTAAGGAGAAAATAAATTGAGCTATCAAAGAAATGTATATAAATAGTTCACCTAGGCTCGATGGTTTCCCAAGATCAATATATTTCGATAAATTTGATGTTATTAAATCCATGGTTGTGTATACTATGCATGAATATTAAATGTGAACATTATTACTAAAACACTTATTCTACAACCGTGGTTCTAATTAGGAAGGTAAACCACTCTAGTTTTTTGAACTATTTTAACACAAAAATCAACAAGAAATCTAAACATATGGCATTGGGATAAATTTTTGATGAAACAATATTTAGGTTTTTCCTCAAGTTAAAATCTAGGAATATCATGTATCTTTCATCAGTTGGAATATATATGTTTAAATTATATCATATTAATATTTTTTAGGAAATTGATCATAATATTCTATGGAGAAATATCATTGTCTATATTGATAGAGTAAAATCCCTTGAAAGCATGAAAGTAATTTTGATTGTAATGACTATGAGCATTATTGGTATCTTATAGTGATCCTCCAACCCAGAAATTACAATATAATCCTCTGTATAGTTTTTAAATTCCTGTTTGTGAATACAGTTTTAGATGTTTAAATCATCTAATGGTATTCTATAAAAAGATAAAAAATACAGTTTCTATATCATCCATTCCAAATAACTACTCAATAAAAACATAAATTATTATGTTTGAAGAAGTAAGTTTTGGTACTTTAAGGTTATTAATATTATCCAATGAATTACACTTTTATTCTTTAACATGATAGGTTTTTTCTTCTAAATGGATTGTATTAAATTATAAATAATATTATAAAAATACTCACTACTTTTTTCAAAAAAGACTTGGAAATTTATTAATATAGTAAGATTTAATTTCTCCTTACCATGTATAAAATACTACAAAACCCCCTTCCATTATAATGGAGGATAAGCCTAAATAATGAAAACCTCTCAATGAACTACAACAAGGCCCCTCTGTATATAGAAAGTGTGTAGATATATCATTTTGATAGTGTAAAAGTCAATACTCTTGGATGTACATCCAACTAGAAAATCCATATACTATAATTCTATGAGAGTATTACTATCATTAACTATTTTCTATCCTCAACACCATTAAATTCTATGTATATCATTTGCGATGGAAAATATATGAGAAAATAGATTAAAAACACACTCAATGGGTTCCTATAAGAACCCTATCTTAAAGAAAATATTCATTGGACCAATTATACTTGGCTTGAAATACTATTTTATGATGGTGGTATTGATGATAAATATCATGGAGCATTTGTCTTGATCATGAATTCAAAAATATTCTAGGTTACACTTTAGGGGTACCATCTATTGCCGATGTTCACTGAGGATAAATATTATAGGGGCCCTAATAAATATTTATACAGGAGGAATATAGAATCCCCATAATGAGGTTTCCTTTATGAGAGTTATATAATAATTTTTTGAGTATTCCATAGGGTTCATTGGGAGAGATAATTTTTTCGACTGATAAAAGGTCTTTATGTCCTCTCTTTTTTATATTATTTTAACATCGAATCATGAAATGACATGAATAAAATGAACCTCCAAAATTAAATAAATAAATATTGAATGGTAATCATCAAAATTATTAATATATATTATTTATAAAAAAAAAATAGTATTCTAAGTCTTAAGCCACTTTCACTGATAATTTCTATATAGTGAATTTTTAGAAACTCAGTAATGTTCACAATTTTATTGATTTCATGTAATTACCTCAATAAAGTAATTTATCCCATAAATGATAGATTTATAGTGTAGTGAATCCAACATCAGGTTATCCCATGATATGATTCAATAGATAAGTACCCATCGAGTTTTTAAATTCCAAATTTTTAATATTGAAAAATTAGATAATTTTGATCACTAATTACAAAAGGGGAATAAGTTATCCTAACCTGGAATTTTCTAGCTATAGACACTGAAATTCATGTCATGTTACATAGTATTTAGAAAATCCAATTTGGAATGTATAATTTTTCTATGATTAGTTTATCTTCTGGGAAGGAATGAAACATTTCATGAATATCTAGTTATTGGTGAATATTGGAGTCTCTTAATGTACCTAGACATTCATACTCTCGGATGAAATGTATTGATCTAAAAATCAAGAAATGTCTTTTCGTAGAAATGTAAGTCATACATTTTCTATGGAACCACCACTCTTGTTATTTTCATGGTATGTGTCAATATACCAGGAATGGAAATGTAATGGTATCCTTGGGCTTGGAAGTGTATTATGTTGGATGGTAAAGGATGAGTGATGATCTTAAACAAAATAATAATAAGGATGGCGTGGATGATATGATGTGTAGAGGTGAAATCATACAAGACATTTATGGATCAGAAATTTTATCTTTTATCACCATTCACAATGAGGGAAACTCATTGTCATCCATATCTTGGGTGATTTTGAGAATTCATATTTTCAGTAGATTGTATAAAATCAATATCTCTAAAGGGGAAGATGATCCAGCCTTACATACTGTCATTATAAAGGGTAGTTTTCATGTATACTGGTAAGTGTATTATTATATTAGGAATTATCAATATAAAATTGTTCACATTGTTTTCATCTCACGTTCATGTTGATAAGGAAATAAACTTTTAAACATCATGGATTAAAAAATATATCTTGTTATCAGTATTTAAATTTTCAAGAGAATATGATATCATCTCCAAGGTATTAATTATATTATTAATTGTGATTCCCTTAAACATAAATATTTTTTACATCCATAAATTCATTTTTGTTTCCTCTATTGGATGTATTTTTTTGAGTGTAGAAAATATATAGACACCATTATATAATGTGTTAATGAGAATAAATAAACATGGTAATAAAAATAGGAGAAACATTACAATGATTTCATACACCATTCCTTTTTTCCATAATGATATGGCACAAAAATCGACATAAAAAAACTTACTATGAAGTAGTTATCATCACAATTCCATCAGCCTATAATTAATCCAAAATATATATTAGTATCTCATTTTAACTAAATTCACTTATTCATTTTGGATAAATTCAAAAAACTATTTGAATCATTTGAAACAAATTCAAGTAATATTATCATTTTCTATATTAAAAATTATAATTTTATTAATAAAATAAAACTCATTACATAGATGTATTTTATATCCTATAGGATTATTTAGTGTTTATAATAATTATTCATTTTATATTCCATAATTATAGTCAAAAAATGAACACATGAAAAACATCATTTTTAATTAATTTGTTAAGCGGTCTAGGATGATCTCAATCAAACAAAATCTTATATTCATATAAACATGTCTTTCATAAGTTGTATATCTATAAATTGTATGGATTATTAAATAATATATTTTTATAAGACATCAAGTAACCGCTATATATAAAAAATGGAAAACTATTATAGGAAATAACCTACTCAATTTAATCATAAAAATAAACTACAAATTTTGAATGAATACATGACTCTTTATTAATCAACTAATTCGAGCACATGACTTGATACTCAACTAAGAAATGTTTTTATTTCCTCAATGTACTCAAATCATCGGAAAAAATGTCATATTTCTCAAATAATTGGATAAAATATATACAAAAACTCACCAGTTGGAATGTTAAACATTATACCCAAATGTAATTAGATTATCTCTAACTCAATATTGTTATACTGAATCTATCAATGTTTAATAGTTCACATGAAATTTATCCTTTCAAAAATAGGTTATTGGGATTTTAATTTTATTTATAACCGTATGCATACCAATTAAATTATAACATTACTTGTCAAATACATTGATTGATCAGTCCTTATAATAATTCTAAACATTTTAGTAAATGTTATAACTATATATAATATATAATATTATACTATTATTCCATATTTCATATAGTCCAAACACATAATAATCCATTAATATCATCAATTAGGAAAAACTAAACATCATAATTTAGTGGAATTTAATCACTCAATATATTATTTAACACATATATCTTATGTGATTTATTGATAAATGATATCTATGTTATGTATAAAATAATTATACAACCCCATTTATGAAAATACTTATATATCATGTCCAAAAAATGAAATACTTAAAAGAAACATATTACCATCATGTTTCTTCTATATTAATTTCATTAACTATTAATATAGTTAACTATCTTATTTTGATGCACTAAAAAATCATATATCACCCCAATAAATGATCTCTAAAATAAGTTTTTATTTACTAATGATGTGTTTAGTCATTTTTAGACCAACACTCTATATATTGAAAACTATATCTATTTTTATAATGGAAAATCTAAATTAATTATTCAATTCCTAGAGCCACCCAATGCTCAGTAACAAAATACTTGATATAATAATATTCCTCAAATTCATACGAGTTTGTTATATATTAAGCCATTATTTTTAGATCTATAATAAAGGATTTTTTGGAATACATAAAATTGATATCCCCACTATTAGTGTAAATGGTATTTTGAAATCACATAACATATTATTTTGATTGAAATATAGAATTATTTTAACACATTGTAGAGATCTCTTCCTCACCATAAATGATAAGAATCTATCCTCACAATATCTCAAGTATATAAGTATATTCATGAAAAAAATGAAGTAACACTAAATAATATTTAGTGGTAATGACTAGTTATAATGAATTTATAAGAAATATTAGGTCAATCAAATAAAAATTAATTTATGAAAGTTTCCCTGATTGTTGAATACAAATTCATTTATATTATTTATAAATATTTAGTTGCATAAAAAATAACCATATGATTAAATCCACTAAACACTACTAAATACCCATTGTTTGAGTTTTCTATGTTAAATCACTATTAAAAACCCATATTCATGTAATTTACTTAAACTAAGTAACCACTCAGATTTAACTATATCAATTTCTATTCACTTTATATATACTTATCCACCATTTTAATTGATCAAGAATAAATTTCTCAATCTCAGTTTTATCGAATATAATGACTTGTTATTGATTCTATGTAGTCATATACCATCAAGATAAAGTGTTAGAAATAATATATCAATAAAACTAATAAGATTATATATAGAAAATTATTCTATGTTAATATTTATTCTAAATTATTTTATTACATCATAAAACTAAATGATTTAAATATTTAAATTATATCTGTAAACCAAAAAAGGAATGTTGTAACTATGAGAATTTTTAATTCATATTTTGGAGTCAAAATCACTTACAATGTATAAATTACATTTCATCGAATAAATTAATTTTATGGAATTTAGTTTTGACATTCATTTTATAAATATAATCACCGTTATGATCATTTATTTATTGAAATAACTAAATTTAAATTATCATAATAATAATATCAATGGTTTATTCCTAGTAATAACATGAATTTTTTTAATGATTTTGACACATGAAATATTTTATATATATACACTCTGTTATATAGGTAATTTCCAATGTGGAAAACCCACTCACACACTATAAATCACTCTCATCTAAGAGGATAAAATATCTAACAGTCATGATTTTTGCATATTTACTACATCATATCTTTTTATAAAATCAACAAATTTTAAAAAATGTGAAAAAATGTAACATACATTTATCTATTAAGGAAAAATTTTGTTCACTATAATTTCACATTAATTCAATATCATTTTATATAAGAAATACATATCTCTCATGATCCTGCGAATTCCTAGAAAACTATTTGGATTCATATATAACCCATGTCTGTTTATTATCTATAACCTCTTTTTAAAGCAAATCACATTCTATAATTTAAAATACTAGTGTGAGTGGGTTTTGATATTCTCCATTCCCATCATTACATTATTTATCAATATAAATATTTTTGATTCTTATGTAAAATAACACATAACAAGACATATACGAAGTTTTTGGTTGGATTATAAATGTATTACCTCACTATATCCTTATATGAGTATCAAAATGTAATTAATTTTTTATTTCCGTTTTTATTAGATGATTAATTTCTTATATATGTTTGAGAATTATAATTTCATATAAAATAAATATTTGGAAACTATTTATATAATACGTAATGTGGTTTATTTTTAAATCGATTGGTTGAAAAAAATTCTTATCATAAATTATTCTACTTATAAACAATATCCCTTTAATGATATATAAATTTCCCACTAATATATATGATTTAATCATGTTAAATATTTCACTTCATAAATTAACCATTCCATTATGGTGATCATGGAGATGTGTGTCATGAAACAATTCCACTATATATTTAATTCATTATAAATTCCATGATTTTTTGTTCACCAATACAATCTGATAAAATAAATTTAGTAAGTTTTATATGATTATTTTGTACATAACTTCTAAAATCATTGTATATTTCTAGGGTTAAATATCATTATTTATAAGAAACAAACATACATGTCAAGTAAAGAAAAAATTATGTTTTATGAAGTATCTCTACCCACTACAATCTTGATTATTCAGTGGACTATATAATGTTTTTAGAAGATCAAATAGTACACTAGCCCTCACATCAATGTTCAAAGTTACATTTTTCTAAAAATAAAGACTATTATTTAATAAATTTTTAACATTTAATGTGTCCAATAATTAATATCTATGGATTATTTGATTAAATATATTATTTTTCTTTATAAAATGTTAATGATTTAATATACGTGGTGTTTGAATTATCCATAGACTTAGAATCTAGAATTTTATTAGGTTTGATTATAAATTTATAGAATATATAATCCATTAACCATTGATACAATTCTATAGAACATTTTATCATATATATATTTATAAAAACCGTTATTTGTAATATTAAAAAAAAACCCTTCTAGTATATAAATTAAATTTAAATTAAATTTATATTTTTAGATAAAACATATAATGATTTTTTTTCAACTATAGAAATATTTAACTATACACACATATATCATATCTATATACTTCATTTAAAAAACAATTTCTATAATTCCAAAATCTATATCTTCTATAAAATTCATTAATTATATCTTAATTGTGAGTTTTTTCTTATTAACAGTATTGTGAAAGTCACTCCATGTGTCAAATACACACTAGTGAGAATTATATAAAATTATTTTTTCACACGATTCATATCTATATGCTCAAGAAGATTATTTTTAGAACTATTATCAATCATACATTAAAATATATATTTATATTTTAGTTGATACCTATAAGGAATGTCAAAATATTATTGTTGATGAATTTAATGATCTTTAGTATGCCTATATGTATAAATGAGTGATATTGTTTACATCACTTCAAGAATAAAATTTAACGAATGTACACCCACTATAATTTATAACAACGTATAATATATACAGTTTGTTTTCAAAGAATAATATTTATTCATTAATTAATCTTATCTACCTCAAAATTTACCCAATGATTTTATCTAGTATATAATCCTCCTAATCATATCACATAAGAATCTTTAATAGTTAGTTGGATAAATCCTTAACAAATTATCTATACGAATAATCCATACTATATTCCTTTTATATACTAATGGTTAAGAACACATAGCTATATTTAACCCATATATTATGTCATAAATAGGGACCTAATGTGTAGGTCAATAATTTTTGTATTCCTCACATAAATAAATAATTTGAACATAATATTCAGTATAACTAATAATGAACATCGTATATCATTGAATTTTATTATTTTAAAAATATTTAATATTTATGAGGGATTTCTAGTATCACCATTTATATATTCATTATATGATTATCATACATAGAAATTTCATTCCATCAATTCATTAAATCTTATACAATACCTATGTAAAAGAATGAATATTAGAATTGTGTTCTCAAATCCATTTTCTATCTCTTAAATTAATATTAAAAAGAAAAATAATGTGTGAAAGTTTATACAATATATAGTTTGTTTTACTAACTAAAAAAATTACAAATATGTCTACACATATCAATATTTAACCCAATAATAACATAACTAAAACAATATAATATAATGTTTCTGAATTATATGAAGCATAAAAATCCACACTAGAGTAATCATGGATTAACTAGTATCCATTTACACCAATTATAGATTAGGTTCCAATATATTGATTAGTCATAAAGAAATAAACTCTAGAGACATTTAATTAATGAATAATCACATAAATTTAAAAATTAATCCTTATTCTGACTACATTAATAATATAATCAAAATAAAAAATCAATATCATATCAAATATAAAAAAATAATTCATTATAGTAAAAATAAATTCAATGTTCTCATATTTATATTATAACTCTTATATAGCTAGTAAATATACATATAAGATAGATATTATTAAAATTGAATAATTTATATTTCATACAAATCATATAAAAAAATTATACAACAAAATATTTAAAAAGTAATTATATAATTAAAAGAAAAAATTAAATTATTTGAAATGAGATTAACAAATTTAGATAGATAGAATTATTATAAAAAATAATGTTGGTATTTTTAATGAAAAAATGTATTTAGTGTGGGACCATAAAGAAATTAATAGTAAATTTATTTTTGGATGATAAAATATTTATTAAATTTTTTAACACTATGTCTTTACACCATGATATGGTCGAGTTGTACAAACTATTTTGGGCCATTGTATAGTGTCGTGAAATAATCCATTCCATATTAATGGTTATATAATGATTCAAAAAATAATAAAGGCCATTTTATATCATGAAATAAATTAAATCCATATGAATTTTTATATTAATAGTATCACTAAGGAAAATGGGTATTTAATATCTACCATGATAGTATTTATCAATGAGATGGATCTTCCTACAACATAATGGATTACTAATAACCTTATAGTGATGTAAAAAATGATATAATGTTTCTTACGTATAAAATACAATATCACTTTCCCATAGTCCATTTAATTTGAACTCTTATTATTATATAATTTCATGGTGACCAAATAGCACAATGTTTTAAGAAATAATAAACTATACCATGGAATCATTTTATAAAAAAAATCAATAATTTTAAAAAATTATATTAAATTATTTAAATTTTCATTTTCATTTAATCATTTCATCAATGAAAATTTAATTTATATTTATGATAGGTGTCAGGGGAAAAATAAATTTTAGTAGTAGTAAATGAATAAAAGGAATCCATACCATGATTTTCCAAGAGGAAAATAAAAAAGAAGGAATAAGGATACAAAAAAAAAAGATACCACACTAAAAATTCTATTTCTTATTCCTCTCAATAAGTATGGTAATATTTGTTTAAAAACAAAAAAAATACTTTATTAAATTCAGTGGTATTAACCAGCCACTAGAATTCATAAACAATTTTATAATATCTCTTCACTATAATAGTGTTCAAACACCACATCCTCAATTTCAAATGATGAAAAAAATTAGATAAACATTTAAATAATAGAAAATTAACTTTTATGTATCAATAGTGTTTTAAAAACCACCATTTTATTTTTATCGATTCTTGAATGGATGATTCCTTTGAATTTACAATATTTTATACATTATGAAGTAGGAAATCCAATTGGACTCAACAAATGTTTTTGGTAAAATGGTTAACATATCTTTACAATTAATAATTTATCAATACATGGTCATATGAGGCTCTACTATTTCAAAATGAACCAAACAAAAATCAATAGTGAAATAATGAACTTTTTTCACATATCATTCCATGTGAGATCTAATTTATTTTTTACAAAAACTCATATAATGAAATTGACCATATTGTGGAAACCTTTACTAAATCATGGTTAAAACATTATTTTACTATATATGTCTAATATATCTTTTGGGTCTTAGGATACATCAAAATTAAAATTAAAATGGATACTTGAATACAAAATTTATTATTCTTACCATAACAAAATTTTGGTTATTCATTAGACACATTGGACTGAAGTGGCCATGATCTAAGCTGGGTCGCCATCTAACCTGGAGCTTGACCAAGTTCATGGCATGGCCCGAAGGGCGTTCCTGATCCCCATAGGTTGGAACAAGTGCTCAGGTATCAAAATTAAAGAGTGGGAATGATTTATCCAATTTAATAAAAATAAAACAAATAACATTTTAAATAATAAAAAACTAAAAATACTCACCCAACCAAGCCTCTAACATTTTCTATATTTTCATCTCAAAACCCAAAGAGGACTATAATGATAAGAAAACTAAAACTTTATCTCAAACCTCCATGCCAGAAGAGAAGTACCATCCTCAAGATTCTATAACCAACATACACACCAGGAGACACAAGAAATTCAATATTTCAACACTATATGTCCATACTTTAACTATAACAAACATTGAACAAGGTCTACAAACACCTAAAGGTGTGTCCAAGGTGTGATCCAAAGCCCAGTAGGATGCCACCTAAAAAATAGTTTCCATGATACATCATTTAAAAGATAATATAACATACTAATTTAAATCCAAGATTTTAAAAAAATTTATAAGAAAAACATTTATTAGGTAAACATTTAAAAAGGAAAACATTGAAGGAGAACGATTTCACAGACACTAGCTTAAATGAGAAAGGAATTTTATAAATATCATACACACTCAAATGGTCCTCTATATTCTGATGGATGGAACCACATCATATGTAGTAGAACACCATAGGTAAATCCACTAGGGTTGATCAAGCTTGAGTGGGACCCTAGAAACTCAAACCATAGTGAAATGATGTATAGTAACCATAACCATCAGTGTCCTCATACATAAGACATTAGATAGGAGAAACATCAAAAGTTCTACTTTCTATCTATCTATCATCATAATTTTCTAGTGTTTTAAACATCAATCCCGCTAATTGAAACTAGGACATAACTCTTCTCTATTACTAGTGCACTAGTTCTAGTCTTCCCACCTAGATACCAATGATTCTGTTATGCTCGAGCTAAATTTCACATGTCACAAATACCACCACTATCACAACAAAGGTGAAAAATTTCAAGGGAATCACCCTTCGTCATAAAAAAACCATTTACCATTTTACACACACTAAAGAAAATACCACTTTTAATACCTTTTATATCTCTTAAATAATTCCCAAATTTCCCTTTTATAACACAAGAAAACACAAAATTAAAACCAACCAAGTCAATAGGAAAAACCCCATCATAAAACCACTCATACTCTAAAACCATTTTTAAAACAATATTTTCATCATTCAAACATTTCACAATTTGTACTAAAAATGAATAACATGGATAACATTCCCAAAATGATTCATTTTACACTGAAAATTTTCATTTAAACACACTTTCACCTAAATTTCCTTTAATAATACATTTTCACCTTCCAAGAAACCCATAAACCCTTTTTAGAAACATAACATCATAACACACATAGAAAATATCAATTTCTTTTTTTAGAGTTCATTTCTCACCCATAAACTCACCAATCACTTAAAAAAAACTATTTTCACCACATAACCAAACCAAATATCACATTTTAAACACAAACAAACTTATTAAATCCATATAATAATGTTAGGTCATAGAACCACCTACCTTTCATAAAGAACCTTCCAAAAAATAATGTGAAATCCTATCCACACTTAAACCACATCACATGGTGGAAAAAAGAAACCATAATAAAGAATATCAAACCAAAAAACAGAAGATTAAAACCCTAAATAGAAACTCTGATCATAGTACATAGGAACCCTTAATGGAAAAGAAGAAAAAACTTACAATTGAGAAAGAAAACAAGAGGAAGGGGACTTACAATATGGTTTATTGAAGAATCCAAAAAAAATACTCCAAAGGATAGGAGATCAGAGGGAGACAAGGGTAGGGAAGGGGGCACCTAGGGAAGATGACACCAAGGGAGTAAGAAAATGACACATTTGGGGCCAAATTTTTAGGGAGAGAGAGAAAAAGGATGGAACCATTTTTAATGCGATGGAACGACCACACGATTATTGCACAGAATTTTTCAATCCATAAAGAGATTGCATGACTACCTATTACAAAGGATACCCTACTATACACTTACCATGGAAAAGGAACATGGGTGTCTAGAGGCCGTGCATTAGGTTTCGTCTCCTACTGCATAGTTTCATGTGTTGGGCGCATAGTTACCAGTAACCGTGCACTAACCATGTGTAGGATCCTGCCCACCAAAAAGTATCCATTTTACTCTTAAATTCAATGGAAACCCAAAGGGGGAAACTAGAACAAGGATAATCGGAATGAATACATCAAAAATTTAAACTCATCACACATAGTTCCTGACTTAAATGGTTGAGAACTGGACTCGAATCGGATCAATGGAAAACATAAAAACTTGGGTGTGACAATTATACCTACCATAACACTTTCTACCCCTAGAAATTCACCAAAATGATGGACTAACACTCCATCATAGGAATAGAGACAAAAAAATTTGAAGGAATTCTCGATATGTGTCACTCTCCCCCAAAAGTGGAATCACATCTAGTTGATCGATTAAATGAAAAGAAACATTTCACAATGCACCAACCCACTTCTCAAGATGTTTCACCTCTTAAATAAATAGAATGAACCCACACTACATATCTAAAAAAAACAAACTAGATCAAATCACATCAAAGGAATATCCCCTGAACCATAACTCAATGAAATCGCCCCACCCCAAATTTTACACAAATAAGAAACATAGGGTCAGATAGCTTCGAATGAGACCACCTACCACCAAGCGAACAATTGGAACAAAACCAATGTAATAACAATGAGAGGTTCGAATGAACTCCCCACTATAAGAAGAAACCTAAAACCCAAGACGGGACAGGGAAACCCACATGGGGAGGCCCAAACAGACACCCCACCATAACGAATTGGAAAAAATCGATTTACTCCAAGAGAATTTTTGTAAAACCCACAGTGGGTCTCCCCACCCTAAGAACTGACTAGTTAGCTTACCCAACTAGCACATACATATGATGGAAACCTAACATGGGTTAGCTCAAGAGTTTCTATCACGACCTAAACTCACACATCTAGGGACCCAATTAACGAAATTCCAAACCAAATAGAATACATCACATATTTCACCACTCCCAAATTCATTACCATCTTCAAATGTGCCCAACCAAAACTGGGATCCAAAAGGACCTACAATGTCATTTATACAAATACAACCATAAGAATATTTACACCCACAAGGGTATAAGAACTATGGTTTAACAAAACAATCCAACCATGTTTCCTTGTAACAAAGGATAAACTCTTACATTCAATAGATTAAAACCTGGAGAAATAGGGTACCTATGAATATTTCCACAAAACAAGACCATACCTGACGAAATAACTACATGGGAGGATTAACTGCTTCAACCTATCTTATAGAAGATGAGAACTAGACCATAATTTACACCACTAGGGGTACCTGCCTACATGCCATCTTCACTCTAGAACCTATGGCTAGAGCTCTGTTGATTGAAGCATCTCCTGCCTCATAGTGAGGTACTATAAACCCCTGATCGAAACATCTTCTTCTTGGTTCCACACACAACCACACTATAATCATACAACACCCATAGAACACACACATCAGAGGACCCACATTGGGTGAACATGATACTTCACCATGACAAGAACTTAATGGATCATACCTTTCAACCCGAAAAAAAACAATGAATGAAGGCCCACATGGAAAGAACCTTCATTTAGAATGAAGGATTTTAGGAATTCCCAAAATAGGAACATGCTTATGTTAAAAAATAATCTCTTAAAAGGTTCCACATCATCCACCTTTGAATATAAAAGAGAACATAACTCTTCAAGATTCCACCGAATATGACTCTTTAAACTAATAGAAAAATTACAAGGAGAGGGACCTAAAACTGAGTCCCAAACGACACACAATTCTTGTAAATATCCATAAGATCCTTTTATGACAAGAACATCCACACTAGTGGCCTAACACAAACCATATCTTAAAAAAAACCAATGAAATTTCCCAAGGACCTTTAATAAAATGGTTCTAACCAAAAACCCAAATAGATCTCCACTTTCCTCACTAGAATTCCATTAACCGCTTCTAGGTAGGACCTCTAGGATTAATGATGCTCAACTTCACATTTGGCGATTCAAGAAACTCAAAAAACTATGATTTCATTTAATTTATCCTGCATCCACTCTTACACTATGAGATGATCAAAATAATATGAAAAATAATAGAGATAAACTGAACGAAAACTTCACATGAGCTTCATCCTAGTTGGTGAAAACTCCTTAAGTGCATATAAGAGACCCGAGATCAAATCCAGGAAGAGGATAATTTTCTGTACTGTTGCGGTAACTATAGCAGGCACTATTTGTCACTGTAGAAGCTGGGAATATTCATCCGTTTGGGCCTTCGGGCCACTGATTTGGTCCCCGAGTCCTTTAAGTCCTTCAAGCCACCCATGACTTCAGGTTAGTAAGGTATTCGGGACACCTGAAGGCCTTCGAGCCACCTTAAGTACAAATGAAAAATAGACATCCTACAAGGAACACGCTTTAGAAGGAGGATGAGATAGGATCTTTCACCATAGAAGAAGCTAAACAGATTGAGATAAGGAGAGGGTACGAAACCTGCCATTGGGACTAGCATGTGCATGCCCTGGAAAGCCTAGCTGAACAGCCATGCGAAGATGGAGAGATGATTTCACAATGAAGATGCTGGGGAAGAGCAATTACAAGATGTTAGTCTGGGTTGTGTGTAATGTTTCAAGCCTATGGGCATTGAATTAATGTAAGGCCTACGATCCATGTAATACATACACCTATTGGACTTGTAAGGGTTCCACATCTCCCCTTGAAAGGTGGATTATCAAAAATCAATAAAAAATGAAGGCCTTCGGGACATTGGACGAATAGAGATAATCTCAACCCTAAAACCCAATTAGATAGTTCATACATTGATTAACTAGAGGACATGACAATAGTAAATCACCCATGTCTATATTTAAAATATATCAATTCCATATGGGGGCATGCACTATCCAACAATGGAAAGCCAAGAACCCAATCAAATAGGACCTTTGGAAAATACATATCACAACCAGACACCAAATGTACAAAATGGAACCTACTCAAAAAATATCCCTATCATTTTTTTATAAAAACCCATGAACCATTGTCTCAAATCTACTACCCAACTAAATGAAACATCAAAAATCTCCCAAACAAGAAGATTATTCAAACCCAAAATACTATGTAAGTAACAATCACTAATCATAAAGAAACACAGTAGCCATCTACGATCTACCAAGAACTCCCTATTTTATTTAAAATCTCTTTTGAAAATATAATAGTATGGGTGGCTTGTGCATTCTCCAATGATTCCACATGAAGTCTCACACATGCCCTTCCTCATGCTAAACCGAGCACTAATCCACCTTCCACATATATTGCATGCATGTGATCACTCATGAGAGTACCAAAGGACAAAAAAACCCTTTTCTCATTCCAAAATAAACATTCAACTCATACATACATTTTTTCAAAAACCAAACAAACTTCAACAAAAACTTTCACAAAGCATCAAAAAAATTCACTAACCACCAAATAAAAAACCATTTAAAATGAATCTATTTTTTAAACTATACCTATCAATTCGAAAAAAATTTAACCCCTCTCAGAACACTTCTATTAGCACAAAAAACACATTTCATTAATTACCATTTAATTAAAACTCATCCTTTTCTCAATTTAACAATTTTCCAAAACCCTTTCGATAATAAATTCTAATTTTTCTTAACAAGCAGTTTTTGATAAACCACATGTTTTGATTATAAAAATCCAATCCCCATTCACCCAAACAACTTTTTAAAAATACACCTCATGAACATTAATCTATTTAGGATTTATAATCTCATTTCACAATTTTTCAGCAAGGGTTTTCAAATTATTTTTCCAAAACCTAAAATAACACAAGTGAGTGCAAGATAAAATTAGTTCTAGTGGGTGATCTGAACATATGGTTGGCGAACATATGCCAATCAATCCACTATCATAGAGAGTGTTCTAGGGAAATTTATCTGTTTTTATATGGATTTCTAAGCCCTAAGATCTCACTATGACCATTGAACCAACTCCAATTTCATTTCCCCAAAAAATGAATGACCATAAGGTCCAAATGACTCTCATGAAACCCGACTTGCCCTAGTAACTCAAGTCCCACCATAAGGTGTGATGGATAATCACCTTACTTTTAACTACAACATTGATTTTTGATAACCATAAATTATGTCTTCCCCAAATCATCTATAAGGAACATGACCTAAAAGAGGCGACCTGTGCTGATACCATTTTTTCAAAAACCAAACTAGGTCACCATTATACCTGGCACCTGACTTAGTCTATATCATGGACCAAAGGGAATTCCCAACCCCCATAGGCTGGTAAAAGTGAATGGGTATCAAAATTAAACCATGAGAACAATTTAATTGGTTTATTAAAAATAAAAGATCCAACACTTTGAATAAGAAAATGCTGAAAATACACACCCAAACAAGCCTTTAACATTTTTTAGTTTTTAAGTTCCAAATTCAACTCAAAACCCCAAGATGACTACAGTAAAAAAAACTAAATTATCAACCCAAAACTCCATACCATAAGATGAGAAACATCCATAATCCATCAACACCATGATCCACACCGAGATCCACTAGAATCTCAATCTACCAACACTAGACATCCTGCCTTTACCCAAAACAAACATAGAACAAGGTATACATACACACAAAGGTGTATGCAGGATATGTTCCAAAACCTAGTTGGATGCCACCCAAGAAAGAGGTTCCATGATATAACATTTAAAAGATAATCTAACAAGCTCATTTAAATTTAAGACTTTAAAAATTCTTCTATGAAAAACATTTATTAGAAAAAATTTAAAAATAAACACATTGAAGGAAAATTATTTCACATACACTAGATTAAATGAGAAGGGAATTTTATAAATAGAACACACACTAAAATGGTTCTTCATATGCTAATATATGGAACAAAACATTTTTCACGAACAAAGATGGGTCACCATCTGACCCAGTGCTCGACCTAGTCGGTGGCATGGCCTAAAGGGAGTTCTTGATCCCTATGGGCTGGCACAAGTGCCCGAGTATCAAAAGTAAATTATGGGAATGAGTTAAAAAATTTAATAAATATAAAACAACCAACAATTTAAACAATAAAAAACAAAAAATACACACCCAGGAAAGCTTTTAACATTTTCTAGATTCTAAGTTCACAATTCAACTCAAAACCCAAAGAGGACTATAATGAAAAAAAACTGAAACCTCATCCAAAACCTCCATTCCATAATAGGAGAAAAATCCTCAAGTATCCACCACTAAGATCCAAAACAAAAGCCAATATAAGCTCAATCTAACAACAATAAACATCATGTCTTTTCCTAGAAAAAAACACAGAACACAGTATACATACACCCAAAGGTGTATGCTGGGGGTGATCCAAATTGCAGTAGGATACCACCCATGAAATTGGTTCTATGATATAACATTTAAAAGATAATCTAACATGGTTATTTAACTTCAATCTTTTAAAAACACTTATAGGAAAAAAAAATTTTAGGTCAATAGTTAAAAAGAAAGACTTTGAAGGAAAACAATTTCACATACACTTACTTAAATGAGAAAGGAATATTATAAATAGAACCCACACTAAAATTCTCCTTTGTATTCTAATGGATGAAACCACATCATATATAGTAGATCACTATAGGTAAATCCCCTAGGGTTGATCTAGCTCGATTGGGACCCTATAACCTCATACCTAAGTGAAAGGTGGTATATTAAACACAACTGTTGGTGCCCTCATGCATGAGCCACTATAGAGGAGAAACATCCAAATTTCTAGTGGAGATCAATTATAATCATAGTTTTCTAATGTTGTAAATGTCAATCTCGATAAGTGAAACTGGTAAAATCCAATTCCGCATCACCAATGCACCAGTTCTATTCCACCCACCTACATACCCATGATAACCTTGTGCTCGAGATGAAGTTAATATGTCACACATACCAACACATTCATAGTAAAGGAAAAAACTTTAAAGAGAATAACCCTTTTTTATAAAACAACTCATTTACCATTTTACACACACCAAATAAAATACAAATTTTAATTACTTTACCATCACTTAAATAATTACAAAATTTCCCTTTTAAAACACAAGAAAAACACACATTTAAAACCAACCAAGTTAATGGGCCAAGAAACATTATAAACCAACTCATACTCTAAAACCATTTTTAAAACAATCTTTTCATCATTCAAAAACTTCACAATTTGAACTCAAAATTCTTAACATTGCTAAAATTCACAAATTGATCAATTTGCTGTTGAAAGTCCGCATTTAAACATACATTCAAATAAAGTTCCATTAAAAATACATTTAAAACCTTACAAGAAACCCCTAAACCCTTAGAAACATTCCATTACAACACACACAAAACATATCCATTTCCTTTGTTATAGTTCATTTCTAACCTATAAACACACCACCCACTTCAAAAACACCATTCACACCACATAATCAAACTAAAGAACACATTTATAAACTCAATAAAAAAACATATTAAATCCATTTAATAATGTCAGGGCATGAAACCACCTACCTCTCATAAAGAACTTTCTAGAAAATAGTGCAAAATCCTATCTTCACCTCAACCGCATAACAAGGAGGCAAAAAGAAACCCTAATAAAAAGATAAAACAAAAAAAAAGAGATTGAAACCCTAAATTGAAACCCTAATCATGGGAAAGAGTAACCCCAAAGGAAAGGATGTAGAACATAGAATAGGGAAATAAAATAAGAGGAAGGGGAATTACATTATGATTTCTTGAATAATACGAGAAAAATACGCCAAAGGAGAGAAGATCCGAGGGAGCCAAGGGAAGGGAAAGGGCACCTAGGGAGGACCAGACGAAGGATGGAAGAAAATAGAGTATTTGGGGATAAATTTTTGGGGAGTGAGAAAAAGTAGGGAAACATTTTTAATGAGATGGAACGACTTCATGATTAGTCTTCATGGTTTTCTAAATTGTGCAGAGACTGTGCGACTACCTCCACCTAAGGATACCTAGACGCACACTTACATGTGATGAGGTGCATGGCCATGAAGAGGTTGTGTGGAAGGTTTTGTCTCATACAACACGATTTCCTGGTTTGGGTGCATGGTTACCACTAATGATGTGCTAACAATTCACAACAGACTACCCACCCAAAACTCCCAATTTTACTCCAAAATTCAAAGGAAACCAAAATGGGGAAACTAGAACAAGGAAAAAATAAAGAATACATAAAAAATTTATACCCTTCATAGTCGGTTCCTAAGATAAATGGATTTTAACCCCACCAAAATCAGAACAAAGGAAAACTTACATACAAGGGCATGATAGATGTTTAACAAGATATTTTTGGTCTAACACATATAACATTCCTTTTTTACATGAGAATTATACTCTTGGTCCTATATAAATCTATAAATTTTATTCTGTTAGTTTTTTTATTCATTAATATAGATATCCATATAAATTATATCAATGATATTGTTAAACATTTATCTATAATAAAATAATTATCACATAAGTACCATGATTTAATTTTTTATTATGTAGAATAAAATTAATTTTTACCCAATTAAAATAATTATTTTATTTTTCTAATATATCTTTTATGTTTGTGATGAAATATCCAAATTTTAGTATATAATGATTCAACCCTCAAATATCTACCACCTCATCAATATTTTTCAGGAAAATCATTCGAATAATATAATAGATTAATCATGGAATGTTGATTATTTTTTTCTCAATCCATAATTTGGATAAACATTAATATATTCATCAAATGTACTAATATTTAAGTTTTCTAAAGTATAAATATAAAAAAACCTAAAGATAAATATTATATATTTTCATTTGGGGAGATGATTAGCATTCATTCCTTATAAAAAATATTCCATGGGATCCTTGGTTTGTATAAAAATAAATGGTTGGATTATCTATAAATTATAATTTCCATATTAGAATAAATAAAAGTAAAAATAAAAATATTTTATGTATTTTTTAACATTACTTCACAAGTATTCCATTTAAATTTATGAAATTTAATAATTATTTTATCAGGAATCTTATTTCTTTCCACTAAATTAATATGTCTAAACCATATTAATGTGTAACTCATCACATAAATCATTAGTTTATGTACTAAAAATATTAAAATTTCACTTCATAAATATGCTTCCAATTTCATCTCATGTATGAGGAATAAGAAACCCTTTTATTAAAAGGCTTAAAATCATATAAACTCAATAATAACAACATGTTTTAGAATAGTGTGTAAGGTATCCAAACCCAAATTTTATAAAAAGACTCTAATATCCTAGGAAAAGGAGTAGTGTAACACAATGTACGATTAACCATGTTTCTATACTCAAGGTTTACCATAACTCTATCAAAATGAAGGCATAAAATATATACAGACTTTAATAATTTTTTAAATTAAATATCATATCAATTGAGTATGGAATTGATATTTTTTAGTATAATTAAATTAATTACAATACCAATATTATAAAACCATAAATGTGTATATGATAATTTAATAGAGTATAATAAATATAATTAAAATAAATCATACATAAAAATTCACAATTAAATACATATGTTCATAAATTAATTAATATAAAATAAAATAAATAAATTAATAACTCATAAATATTGACATGTGATAAAAAATTATAGAAAATTCATAAATAAATAAATCCAAAACTTTTTATAAAAAAAATATTCTTGAAGGAAATTACATAATATAAATAATCATGATATTTTTATATTTATTTATATATAAATAGTTTCAAATTATCAAATTACTTGGTCTTTAATAAATACATTATCATAGTTAAAAATGTGTAATGTTTTATAAAATAACGTCTAAAAAAATTATATTTTATGTTAAAAAGTTTACATAAATTATATATAATTTGTAATATTTTATTCAAGCCATGAATAAAAAATGGAAACTTATTTTGGAAGGGTTTAAATAAATTTAAAACTAATACCTTTAAATATAAGTATATTTTTTTCTTAGTTATGAACACAAAAATGATCCAAACCTAGAGAAACATGAAATTAAAATAAATTTAAAAAATTTAAAACAAGTGCTCATGAATTAAAAAGATTTTTATAAATGCTTGAGTGAGTCAAACCATGTCCTCATCAGATGATGATGAATATAAATCTTGTACCCTAACAGAAAACATCGAGCTCAAATCTATAATCCACCCCTTTTATAATACATATTCTATATTATTGTCCTACCTATATATACATTACAATAACAGGTTTATATGATTAGTGATTTGAAGACATCAAGTAATATGGCGTAACACTCTCCATGTAGCATGCATGGTTATTTGTAACATCTCATTTCCTACTTTTTGGTATTTATCTTCTATCTTTACATTTACATTTTTATTTGGGTGCATTTTGGGTCTCCCGTGATTGGAGATATTTTTTTAGGAAAATTCGAATGTATGTTTTTTTTGAATTAAAGGATTTTGGGAGTAAATATGTTAAAGGATTATAGGGTTATCCCTGATTTTGGAGAACATTGGTGTTGGTTTGTGATTTTGTGCAAAATATAGATTACTTGTTGTCTATGAGTATATTTTATTCCTTGTAATGATTACGTGATATGAAATTTTTTCACACCATATAAAATGTTCACACCATGTATTGGGTTCGTGGAAGATGTCATGAACCGGTATAGAAAATGAAAAGTTTAAAAACTGTTAATATTTTACAATTAATGAAATTTAAAAAATCATATTCTTAATTTGAGGTGATCCATTTTTCAGTATTTTTGGGTTTCATGGATTATATGATATTAAATGGTATTAAACGCCGTGTAATTGTTAATATTTCTATTTTTAGTATTATGCACAAATGATTGTTATTTCATTCAGCCATAGGTCTCTTCTCTCTCGAAATAAGATATATCCTAGTAGATTTTATATACCTCCACTCCATCTGGATCTCTTCATTTAGTGAATTATCTATGTTGTGGTTTTAGTGTGTTTCTTCAGCTGACCAATCATTCCACTTCATCAATTTAATTTATCATTTTAGAATCTCAGTGTTACATTACTAGATCTATTATTTTGGGATGATAATCATCAGGATAATTTCTATTTCTTTTGTATAATATTCTTCCAGAGGGTGGTCCTATTGTTTTTTTGGTGCAATGTACGAGTTTCATCAAGGTGTGTTCTGTAATTTCCTCTCCAAATACATATTTACTTTCTTAATTGATTATGATATTTATTGATTGATACATGGACATCCATTTTTTCCAATTCATTATTTCTTATTGGTGGATTCCATTATGGGCATGTGATAAAATAGTTTGATATAGGTTGTTTATTCTATAGATTATATTGGATGAACTTTATTTCTATGTTTTTTATAATTTTTTTAAAAGTTAACTGAAATGATTGATTTTTGTGTTGGAATTTATTTAGCGAAAACATGGGTTTCCACTTATTTTAGTAAGTGAAAATGTATTTTCAAAGAATTATAAATTGTATTTTTAAATGGTTATAAAATAATGGATTTGTTGATTTTTTTGGAAAATATTGCACATGGGAAGCCTTGAGTAATTAGGTGGAAGGTATAGAAATAGGCCATATCCATTGATATTATCAAATGGTGGGCTTATGCTCGGGGTGTTCATATATGCTTAAGGAAAGTTTTTCTATCGATTTGATAGACTTATTTAAGGAATCATTTTCATGAGTGTTCCTCTACTCCCTTGAATTAATGAATATGTCTAGAGTCTTGTTGAGTGAAATTTTTTATATTGAGGGTATAAGCGTCCTATATAGCCTGATATATAGTGATCATTGTCATGATTTTACTAGTTAATTGGATTCTACTATTTTAGCTTGTAATTCCATGGATTGTATTTGATATGTAATGCACACTTTGGTTTCTTTTGATAATAAAATTAATTGAAACTATTATACCTAGATAATTTTGGAAATTTGTGAAAAGGGTAAATTAAAATTTCCTTGATTATATTGATAAAAACTATCTAAATATTTATGTTGAATTTTTTATTTAATATTTTTAATATTCATATTATTATACAAAGAAATATTATGAAATAATTGGGCAGGATCCTACTAAGCTTGTTAGCTCAGACCCTGTGCACCCCTTCAGCGACGCATAAACCATTATATGTATTTCAATGTAGGGAAAGGAAAGGTGTAGAAGTATGTTAGTGAGGTTTCTTTCAGCTGGGTCTAGGAATATGATTGTGAAATTTTGGGTGTTTTCCCACACTATCACATTTCATAGTAAATTTTATATTTGAGTTTTTCTTTGATGTTGGAATTGTACTTTTAGATGATCTGACCATTTTTGAGTTGTGAAATTTCTGTTATATTATTTTAGTTATGTATTATTGTCATACCTTTAGTTTTTTATCTATATTTTTTATATATATTCCATGTTTTTTCTTCAGCTTGAGGAAAATAATTACTACATGTCTTTTTTTATTCTTAAGTTCTAGTGTCCATACCATGGGGATCAGGAACACCCTTATAGAATGTGGCATTTGAGACAAGTACCACTTTGGGAGGGTTTATAGGTTGTATTCTCTATAGTTTTCTATTATAGGTGTGTTTTCCTCAAGATTAATTATCTTCAGATGTCTGTTAGACTAGATATAGGATTGTTGGGACATGAGAGGTAAGTTATGGTGAGTTCCTAGCCAGATCATGAAATGAAGTGACCGAAGATACCATGGGATGTATGGATGTGTATCACTTATTTTGAGTTTTTATCATAATATTTGTTTTGGATTATGTGTTTTAGTTTCAATAGAGATTTTTATGTTGTCCAACCATTTATTCAATTTCATTGTGCATTAGTATGCATCTTATACATCTTCTATGGGGCATTGAAAGGGGGGGGGGAAATGTTTACTCCCTAAGGTAATCCCCCACTATATCGAAATATTATTGAGGGTATTATCAAAAACCAATCTTTTTACCCTAGTTACTTGATAACTGGGCCAGTACTAGAATAACACAAAGGGATTTCCTGATCCCCATATGTCAGTGGCAAGGACCTTGCATCATACAATATAAACATGGTAACAGTTTTTCCACAAACATGTGTGAAGTTAAATAAAATGAGACAATATACATAACCAAAAAAACCCACTGGATGTAATGTATGAGAAGTTAACAAGGAATTAAATACCAAAGTACTATATACCATGTAACAAAATAGGTAAAAACAACCTAATTACCTAAGGATACAAATCACCATGTACAATGTTCAATAACTGGATCCACCTCCAAGAGATATGTTCCTCTTTCTTAAACCATAAAGGAGATAATATAAAAAAACATAATGGAACATGTAGTGTGAATGCCAAAACCTAATTGGATTTCACCAAATATTCTATAACAATATGAAAAAATCAAATTAACCAATAATGTAATTTTAATTTTAAAATATACAAGTTTGGAATTTAAAAAATTATATTTAAAGAAATCATGCTTTACAATTTAAAAGATATAAATACATTATAAATTCATCCTTAAAATTTGAAATGATGAAAACAAAAATCAAAATATTAAATATAACATTAATAAAATGGTTCTTTACACAAATGGAATATTTTAAATAATTGATTATATAATCACTTTTATATAAAATAGTTTATAATAAATTCACAAGGCAAGTAAATTTTTTAAAACAATGACATGTATACATTTGAAATAAAATCAAGAGATCAACATGATCATATTCCAAATAGTTACAATAGTTCCAGGTTATAGGGGATCAACACTATGAATAGAGAAAACTATATATATATATGTCCCTGGAACCATGTAAAATATCACTCATCACCATTTCCTAAGGGATATTATGTTATGATAAGATGTTTTACCACATTATAGATTTATTAAGTGTCTCCTAAAATAAGACACTAACTACCTAAGGATTTCATGTGATATAATACAATAAAATGATGACAAATTTATTTTAATACATCTTAAAATATATTTAAATACCATTATCCATTTCAATATGCCAATTTTCCATTTATAACCCAGAACAAGTTTTTAATTAAAAAACATGGCTCTTTACAATGAAACCACTCAGTCTCCATCAAAACCATTTACATAAATTTTTCTTAAAAATGGATTTGAAATAAATTAACCATTCCAATTCAAAATTCCTTTTCAAAATTAAATAAATTAATTTATGTTTCAAAAAAATTCTATCATTTTCATAACAAACCCCCAATTCAGTGGAATTGGGGGTTTTCAAATTTTTTTATCAAATAAATTTCAGAATTAAATCCAATGATTTACTTGAATTAATTTACATATAATACACAATTTAAATTATACAATTTAAATTCCATAATTTCCACAAATACACCATAATCCAATAAATATAATTGGGTTTTTTTTAATTGTATGTTAGAACCCAATTTTTTTCTAAAAACCCCAATTCAGTGGAATCAATTTTTTCCATTAACCTATTGAAATAAATATAATAAAATTACAAAAATGTAATTTATATTCAAATAATTTAAATTTAAACAGTGAAATTAGGGTTAATATAATTTGGGCATCATAATAGAACAACTTACCTTGGGATCCACAGATCTTGAATCATAATGGGGTAACTAGAAAAATCCAATTTGGAAGGATGTTAAGGAATATATATTAATCAAACCTAGGGTTATATCCAAAAATTAGGGTATTGGATCCATAAATCGAAAAATGGATCCATGGAACCCTAGAGAGATGAAGATAGAATGTGGGAGAATAAGAACAAGAGGGGGAAACTAACTGAGAGGGGATAAGAGGTAATTCTTCTAGATTAGAATTGAATTATCAAGGGATATGAGAGGTTAATCATAGTCATTGGGATCTCTATGGAAGGAAGATATGAGTTTGGGTATATAGAGGTCTGTATGGGACCTAAAGAGAGGTTTCACGAAATTTTGACAAAAAATCTCATCTCTAAAATCATGTTCTTATGTTTTCTAGGGAAACGACGCATGATTTGGACCAACAGTGTGCAGGTGGTGCACCCATTATAATTGGTTCATAGGGTTTCTCATGAGGGGGAACATGACATGAGTAACCGTGCACAATCGATTCATTTATCTCTATCCAATTATTTCCATTTTCCTATAGTAGGTCACATGATCTGGAAAACTATGCGCCAGCTGGGCGCCTACTATGCACTAGCCCAGAAACTTCCAAATTTTTTAGAAATTCACCCAGAACAACACCAAATGAAACCCAATGAAATATAAAATAAAATAATGTTTTATGAATACCTAAAAATCAAAACATGATTTTACATCCTCCCCTCCATAGAATCTTTCTATCCTTATAAATACTACTATGAAGCATCCATGTCAAAAAGATAAAGCCAATGATCTCTCATCAGTGCCTCCCTCTGCCATGTCTTATGAGAATCAGAACCTTTCTTCCCTATAACATGAACAAAAACTATTTTACTTCCATGACATACCTTCATCTCATAATATACTATCCAGATTCATCATTCAGTCATAGATAAATCAGTTTCAACTTCAAGATCCTGCTAACCGAGAACATGAGATAGATTAGATAAATAGTTTCTCATTTGCGATACATGGATACTTTTATTTTATAGCCACAACTATAGTGTAAGTGATACATTATAGGAAACATTACCCATGAGATCAATGACCCCAAAAGGTCCAAAAAATGTGGAGAAAGATAACCTTTCCTCCCAAGTTGTTAGTGACCCAACTGCGGTGAATCTTTCAAAAACACCTTGCCACCAAATGAAAACATAAAATGTCTATGAGAGTGAAAAACATAATACTTGTATCAGCTCTATGACACCAACATCCTATGATGAATCAACCAAATCATTATTGTCATCCCTTAAAACAAACTTGGTCTAACTAATGGACTTTCACAATATCTGACCAAAACGATAGAGATTTACAAGACCGACCATACAAGGCCCCAAAAGGATCCATTATGATCACAAAATTGTGACTATTGTTATATGTATACTCAACCACCCCCAAATAATCATCCCCATCCTCACTAATTTTAGGAACACAAGTCTGGAGAATATCCTCAATAATCTGTATGGGTCATTCTATCTGGACTTCTGACTACGGATGGTACGTCGTACTCAAACAGACATGAGATCCAAATTCCTCTTGAAGGCCTGTTGAAAAATTATTAGTGAACTGAGGATCCTTATCTGAGACTATAGATGATGGAACACTATGAAAAAATGATATATTTCACATAGATATTTCCAAACCCTTTAACTTTGGTTGTATCATGAATGGGTATAAACTGACATGACTTGGTCAACTTATTGATCAAAACCCATATCTTATTATTATTTCTATGGGTATGTGGAACCGCCAAAAAATGTATATAGAGATCTAATTCCACTTAAAATAAGGGGCATGAGTTCCCTAAAAAAATGTTTCTAGTTCTCGACCATCACCTTCTAGAATGTATAACAATGAGAAGCAAACTCAGAAATTCCCCATCACATACATGGACAACAGAACAGTCACTATATATCATATAATATCTTCATGGTTCCTGGGTCCACTTCCTCCTAGGAATTGTGAAAATCCACCATAAAATCTTTCCATTCCACAAATGGAATATTTTTTTTGATAGCATAGAATTTCCTCCTTGGAGAATGACCACATGGAAATTATATTCCCACCATAAAGAGAGTCTCTAACGCTATGTAACTCATCATAAAGATATTTAGCATGAATAATAATCACAAGAAGAGTCGATGTAAACTACAAACTGGCTATGGAAACCCCAACCTCAGATTCCTAGACTCTAATATGAAAATGTGCAGAAAGAACCATCAAAATACACTCTTTCAAAGATTATTTCAGTTCCTCCATCATCAGTTTCGTTCTCAATGAATCTGTAATGAAATTCTCATTCCTTGAGTTACAATAGATGTCAAAAATAAAAAGACTGCATATATTCTGCCTAAAATCTATGGAAGAGATTCAAATAGCTTTAGTGAAGATATAACTTATGCTCTTGAGTTATGAATAAACAGTAAACCATTCTCTATAAAGATAATGCCGCTAAATCTTAGACAAGTGCATAATAGCTTCATGTTCATGGTCATGGGTCAAATATTTTTCCTCATGTGGCCTATATGAAATGATGTGTTTACCTTGCATAATAATACACCCCAAGCGTGAACCCAATGCATCACAGAAGAATACATAGCCCTGCTCGACCTATGGAAGAGTCAACACTAATGAAGTGGTCAGAAAACACATCAACTCAATAAAATAACTCTTCCATTTTTCATTTCACCCAACCTTAATCACTTCCGAGTGAGAGAAGTCATCATAAAATACAACTTTGAGAAGACATTAATGAAATGAGGACAATATCTTGATAATCCCAATAATATCTAAATATTGAAGACATTCTATCATTTTTTGAATGTTATAAGAACATTCACCATCTCATGTTCAACTGAAATACCATGTTCTTACACCATGTGTCCCTTTATTTTCACATCCCAAATCTAGAAATCTAAATTTGAAATCTTTTCATAGAGTCGATGATTTCTCATAAAACTCATAACTGTTCTTAGATGACAAACATGATCCTCCTTGGTCTTAGTGTAAATGTAGATTTTATCTACAAATAATACCAAATAATTATCTAGATACTGGTGGAAAATCATGTTCATGAATTCCATGGAAACAACAAGATCATTGGTTTAACTAAATGGAATAAGAAGGTTCTCATAATGACTATAACTACTCTGAAAGGTAGTTTTTGGAATGAGATATTCTATTATCATTAAATTTTGGTAACCATATCTATGGTCGATATTGGATAATGGATTTTACCTTTTCAACTGATCTGATAGATTGGAAATCCATGAAAATAGATACATGTTCTTTACCATAACTCAATTGTTGTTTTGGTAATCGATACATCATAAAAGAGCACCACTAGTTTTCTTATCAAAGAGAATAAACACCACCCAAGGTGAAAAAGTTGGGAATATAAATAATTTTGCGAGAAGTTCGTCTAACTAGGACTTCAAGTATTTCAATTCAGCTCGTTCCATATGGTAATACGGAAAAGATGCTAGTTTATAACCATGTATTAGTTCAATTGAAAACTAAACCTCCCTTTGCGGTGAAAAACTAGATAAGTCAGAAGGAAACACATTAGGAAACTCGATGAAAACTGGAGGGATATTACCACTCAATGATTCCCACTCTAGATTAATGAAAAACCCCAATATTACTTTCCCTAACTCTGGATAAGAAGTCCCAACTAGGCACATCCTTAGGCCCCATTTTCCTTGAAATACATGCCACAAACCACTGGGTGTAGTGAAGGAGACCCATCCAATCTTAAAAAAATACAATATTTACTGTAAATATGAAAATCCAGACCAAAAATTACATCAAGAGATTTCATGATGAGTACTAGAAAAGTCTAATCAAGCTCAACATATGATAGAGAGAATTCAAAAGAGTTACTATGGACACCCATCTCTCTATTCATACCAAGGGGTGTAGTAATATCCATCGATCGAGATAAAATATCAATAGGAAGATTATGTAGGTTAACAACTTGGGTTGAAATAAACGAATGATATGCACTAGTATCAAATAGAGTAGTCACTAAAAACAAAGCTATAGTAATGGTACCTCTCACAGTCATTGGGACTGTATTAGCTCCTTCTAGATACTCTTGCACTCTGTGAATAAGAATTATTCCAAATTCATACGAATTTAACCCTAATTAATGTGTAGAATTTGATTTACCCACATTTTTAAGAATATTTGGTGAAACTATTCCACTACACAAGGTACAATAAATATAGAAGAATCACTAAAAGTTACCAGAGCATACATAGGAGCCAAAGTTCATCGGTTTATAATTATAGAACCACTTGGAATATTTGGCCTTTCCATACTATTAAAAAACCAAATGAACTATTCCATGCACTGAAAGAGTTTTGGAATGACCCTATTGTCGAGAACTTCCACGAGAACCATTATTATTCTGTTTTACCTTGACGAAACTCACAGTGCCTCTTAGAGAAAAAGAAGCACATGATAACCCTGAACATCTAGCCATGTCAATCTCAACCATAATTTCTCTATCTAGTACATCAAAATAAGAAGTTATATTCAAAAATAATACTTGATAATGGATATCTCATCAATGTACTAACTCAAAATTTTGATCCTTCATCCTATCATTCGATACTATCTCAGGTGAGAAGTGCACAACCACAACAAAATGGTATCCATAATCGGTCATGATACTATCAGTCTTTTCGAGCTTGATGAAGTTAGTGGACTTGGACAACATAATTGATTCTAAATAAAACTATTTAGTGAGAAAAACCTTCATGTTGTTCCACTCTAAGCCTTCATGATTCTTCTCCACCACCATCATGTACCACCATCTCCTACTTGGACCTTCCAACATGAAGGTGGAATAGTAATGTTTTATTTTTTAGGGTGTCTTCAAAACCCCAAAGCACTATTTTTTCAGCCAATCATCATCCTCTTGAGAATAATTTGAGCCATTGAATAGTTCTGTCTTCTAGTGAAGGAACTCTTCATAATAAATCTTTAGAACATCCCTCTAAGGTTCCATAGCTGGAGCTTGAATGGGAACTGGAGGTGGTTCCTATCCCAAAACTGGGACAATACGTATGATCACCTAAATTAGATTCATATCTTCAAAATGATTCTATTAATAAGGTTCATCATTAGATTCCTCCTATATCCAATTCACACATCTTCTCAGAGACATGATGTTATTCAACATCAGAAAATAATATGGAAGACAAGAGATTAATACAGAAACAAATAAACAAGGGAAGTTAATCCAAATAGAGAGAGTGAAAAGATTCGGATTTCAATCTATCCAAATAAAAATAAGGAAAATAATAGTACTAATCCATAATAAATATTTCCCTCACCACACCTAAAGACTTAAGGATCATTATAGTGATAGCTATCTAGGAACTCAATCACAACTACCTACTATGTATTGACAAGATTTCAATAATCATATCAACTTCAAGACAAGAAGGAGAACCTTCACAATTGATAACACTTTATAACGAACCAACCTAGGTACCCTTTTATCCTGATAACTGATCTGACCCTAACATAGCCCAAAGGGTGTTCCTAATTCCCATTGGTCGATAAATAGGACCTAGCGTTATAAAAATTGAATGTGGGAATGGTTTTTTCACAAACAATGTGGAGGTAAATGAATACAATACATTATGAATAACCAAAGAAACACTACTGGGAGTAATGTACCGGAAGTCAAAAAGGAATTAAATCCAAAATTACTACAATACAAGTACCAAAATAAGGAAAAACAACCCCTAGTCCTAAAGAACACAACTCACCATGTTCAAAGTTCAACAATTGGATCCACCTCCAGGAGATCCTTTATCCTTTCCCGAACCTAGAACGAGACAATCTAAAAACACTTGAAGGGACAAGTAGGTTGTGATAAAAATCCCAGTATAATTTCACTAAATAATCTATAATAATATTCCAATATCAAATTAACCAATAATGTGATTTTAATTTTCTAATAAATAATTTTGGTAATTAAAAAAATCATATTTTAAAAAATAATTATTTACAATTTAAAATATGGAAATAAAATAGCAATTCTTGATTCACATTTACATTGATGGAAATATATTTCAAAATATGGAATTTACCTATAATCAATGGGTGATTTACAAAAATGGAACATTTACCAAAATATCTTAAATAATGACTTTAAAAAAGGTTTATTTAAATTCACAAGGCATGTAAAAAAGTTTACAATAATGGAATATATGTGAAAAATAGGTATGATAGTTCTAGGATATAGGGACCCAATACTTAAAATACGAAAAAGTATGTATATACGTCCCTTGATCCAGGTCCAAGAGGACTAATCACCATCACCAAAGGGATGTCATTTGATGATATAATGTTTTAGAACATTGTAGAATTGTAATGTGTCACCCAAAATAACTCACTTAATACATAAGGATTTCATGTGATCTAATACAAAAATATGGGAGATTTTATGTTAAGACTTTTTAAAATACAATTAAATACCATTATACATGTTAATATACGAGTTTTCCCTTTAAAAAACCTAATGTGTTTTCAATCAAAAACATGTATTTTTTACAATGAAACCACTGAGTTTCCATAAAAACCATTTTAATAAAATTTTTATAAACAAGTATTTGATATCAATTCACCATTCAATTTCAGAATCCATTTTCACAATTAAATTCAATAATTTAATTTTCAAAAAAATCCATCAAATTCACAACAAACCCCCAATCCACTGGAATTGGGGTTTTTCAAAATTTTCCATCAAATAGATTTCATAGTTAAATCCAAATATTTAATCGAATCAAATTTCATAAAATAAAAAATTTTAATTAATCAATTTAAATTTCACAATTTTAATAAACACACCCTCATCCAATGGAATTGGGGGTTTTTTAATTTCATGCTAAAAACACATTTTTCCTAATAAAACCCAACTCTATGGAATTGGTTTTTCCAACAACCAATTCAAATAAAAATAATAAAAAAATTAATTTAAAATCAAGAAATTCATATTTTAAACAATAAATTAGTGTTAATATAATCTGGGCATCATGACAGAACCACCTACATAAGGAACAACAGATGTTGAATCAAAAATTCGTAACCAGAAAAATCCAATGGGGAATGAATAAAAATAATATATGTGAATAAAACCTAGGTTTAGAAAAAAAAATAGAAGGTATTATATCCATAAATATAAAAAGGTATCAAGGTAACCATATATAGAAGATGAGAAACTGTGGGAGATTGAGAACAAGAGGAGGAAACTAACTAAGAGGATATAGGTGGGCATTACTCTAGCTTCAGATTACTTCTAGGAAGGATATTAGGGGCCAAGAATCATCACTAGGAGCTATGATGGAGTGATAAAAGAGTTTTGATTGAATTAGGTCCATCCATAACCTAAAAAGAGTGTTTGAAATTTTTTAACAAAAACTTAGATCTCTGAAAATCTAATCTACACAGTTTCCTAGGAAATATCACAAGGTTTGGAGAAACCATGAATAGCCATGAACCGATTATAATTGGGTCACACAGTTTCTTTTCAGTGGGTGCACAACTTGACTAATTGTTTGCAATCCTTATGGGGATCTATGTCCAAAATTTTCTATTTTCTAATATCAGGTTGAATGGTTTGGAAAACTATGCCCCAGCTGTGCGCCAACCACACACTATCCTAGAAACATAAAAAATATATAGAAATTCACCAAAAACAACCCCAAAAGAACCCCACAAAAGATAAAATATTAGAGTGGTTTTTGAATATATTAAAATATAAATGTTATGTTATAGTTATTATGTGGGATGTTAATTCTATCAAAGAAAATGTACCGTAAGTCCAGAAATAAATTTGAGGTATAGTCGGGAGATGGACGAGAAAAGGAGCGATCATACAATTTATTGCTTGAAAATCCACCATTCATTAATTGTATGTATGAACCTCAAGAGTTAGAGGAATCTTTGGAATAGATTGACAAATTCATTTACATCCTATATACACTAAAAAGTATTAAGGTGATCTGTGCGACATTCAAACTTGTGTATCTAGGAAATCGATGGTGCGATAATAATAGAGACATGTTGGCTTGGAATGGATGTATTTAAAGACTGTCTTCTTCTAGTTTATTTAGAAAGAGTTTCTGAGGATGGAGAAATATCTGTAGTTCCTCTCTTTACAATAGGGAGAGCATTCAGTGTTAGCATACACCAATCATTTTGATGAGCTACTTCCATCTTGTTCTATATACATTAAAGTATGAATAGATGAAGGTTCAAAAGTATCATTTGGTTTTGTGATTTGATATTAAATCATAGTTATTTATCATGTATGTTTCAACATATATAGAAATGGAAGATATATAGACGATGGTAGAGATGAATATGGAAGTAAGGGATGGTTATTATACCCCTTCTATTGCACCCAATGGAAGATTAAGTGAAAGGTAGGTGGATATAAGGCCCCAGCCTTAAAAATTATTTAATCTTGAGTTATTTCAATAATACACGTTTATGATATTTTCATGTTTATACTTTTCGAGAATTAGATCATAAATCATGCATTACATTCTACATTTAAACAAAGTGGTTACATAAAAGATAGAACACATTTTTCCCATCAACGGAAACATATTTATAATAAAACATGGATTCTTTCTTGACACTTCCTTGACACTATCATCACATCATGTACCTTTCCCTCGACCCGTGAAAAACATTTCAAAAACTTGGGATGAGAATAAAGAGCTCTGTAAGGGATATAAAAATACAAAATGAAAACATTATCCCATGTATGAAATCATACTTTACTCATAAAACATAATAATATAAACATACCTCATCAAATCTTGAATAAATCATAGAAATCATACGACATAAAGGTAACTTGAGGCATTTATAACAATCTTACATAGGGAGTAACCCTCATCGTTACGTTTGGAATACCCATAACCTTATATTCGCTAAATCTCGTTGGAGAAACCTTAATGTTTAACCCCTTCACATTACCCAATGCATTGGAGAGCTATATTGGGCTCACCCACCTTTAGTTTATCACGGAACCACCCATCTTCATAAACAATGCCCAATAACCATAACATAATCGTATCACATAAAACATGCATAAAGGAAACATAAAATTTCTACATTTCAATTAAAAGATATCAATAACACATTGATAAAAACATTATCAAAACCATTTTCAATACCAAAATAAAAGAAAAGTAAAACATGGTATTTATGTTTCATTTAAAAAAAGTTATGGCTTGTAGAGGAAGCTGAAACACAAATAATGGTCATGGCGGCGAAGAAGTCATTGTCGCCGCATATGTACAACAAAAACATTCCCTTTTGCCATTTGGTAAAAAGCTTCGTATAAAAAAGAGTCTTTTTGACTAAACGTAAAATTCAAATGGGTTTATACACCATATAAAAGAAAGTTGTGTATAAAAAAAATTATGCCTCAATGAAAGGAGATTGATATGAAGTCCCTTACCTCGTGTCCGACTTGACTCGATCATTCTTTAATCCACTGAACAATAAACTTGAGTTAATTTATACTTGCTTAAGAACCTTTTTCAAGTTCATTATTCCTTTTATATCACTTATTACCATGTTATGAACACTAGGTAATTATTTAAGTTAACAACGGTCGTTTTGTCGATCATTGGTACTTGAGTCAAAAATAATCTCCTTATAATTACAAGTTGTTCATGTGGTAAAATATCCATTATATCTAGAATTATATTCATGATTTAGATATCATATATATAATATATATCCAGTATATACATGCATTTATAACATTACATAACATTTATAGGTAAGAAATGAAATGCACCGTTCATGGAGACGGTAAGCCGTACGTATGCATGAACGCTACTTTCATTCCTATTTCGTATTTAATGGAATGAATTCATAATGATATAAAGGTATATTATAATTCCAGTATAATATCATATAAAATATCATTAACTCCATCATTTATACGTCCCACATATGGAATTTAACGAATAAAATCACTTTGAGGGGGCGATAGTCCTCACTTCCTAAAATGAAGATATCGCGTTTACCCATAATGGAAACCATAAAGGTATGACATGAATGAAAAATATAGAAGAATAAGGAAAAAATAAACATAATATATATCATATATAAATAGAGTGACATATTAATGTCCACCATGAAATGTGTTAAAAGAATATTGAACAATCATCGTTTCGTGATGCAAAAATTCACCATCCACAGAAACAGTATGTTCTTTAACCATTAGACGAAGGTGTGTGTAAGTGTAGTTCTAATAATTCTTATAAAAAAATCCTAGTATATTGAATATACTGTTGTTGTTACAAAATAAATGAATAAAAAGATTCTAGGGGGTGGAGAAGCAAAATAAAACAAAAAAAAAACATTTGAGAAGACTTTACCTTTAAATCGGGTAACTCCTCTTGGTTTGTAACAAAAGGGTTTCTTGAAGAGATTTATTCCTAAGGTAAGGCTTCTAGGATGAAGATAGGGAATGTGGATAGATTAAATGAGCAGATTTTTTCCTAGCCAATGGCTTGAGAGGTGTGTGTAAAGAGGTAGAGGTGGCGGCCTTTTATAAGAGGGAGGAGGGGCACTCTTGGAAAGTCAAGAAATTTTACTTTATATTGAAATGAGTTTCGGATTTTAAAGGCCCCACATTGATATATTTAAAGAATAAGGTGATAATGGTTAGAAATATACTCATACAATAGGTCTTTGAGATGTTTATTTCTAAGACTTTACATTATCTTTTCATTTTATTTAAATCGTTCATTAATGAGGTAATCGTTGCATCATCATGGTGTCATGAATAAATTAATTTATTTAATGTCTAAAAATTATAAAAAAATAATATGATGGATGAAATAATTTTATCTTTATAATTAATTTTTGTAATATAAGAGATCATTTATGTAGACAAAACAAAAAATGTTTTACTCAGGTGATACATTCTTTAGTGATATTCTCCTTTATTTAAAAATAAAATGATAAAGTGTCACTTTCACCCAAAAGTGATTCCATGGGGTCCCTAAGTTTGGCACAAGGCATCCCATGGTAGACCATGACACAAAAAGTAGCATTAGGACACATTTTGGGGTCATTTTTTATTATTATGATATCATTTTATTATCCTTAACTACCCGATTACTAATTAATCAAGATAATTAATGATAATTACCTTTATTACTATTCATAATGTTAAAAAACAAAAGAGTATTAAATAATTAATTTAGACCTTCTGACTCCAAATATGGAATATATTTTACCAAATTCCAAACATAAAAATTTAAATAATTAATTTAAAAAATAATTCCTATTGTCAAAACAAATAGTGGGTTTTTTTGAAACATTATCTATGAAAAGTTTGGCACTTGTTTATGCCCAATTCCAAAGTGAAATTAATTTTAATGACCACCATTGGATTAAATGGTAAATATATATTCAAATTACACTTTAGAACAAATTAAAAAGATAATCTATCCATATAATCAAATTAGATGAAAAAGTAGTTTTGATGTAAAATGCAGTATTTTTCACTATTCATTAAAAAATGAACATTGGCAGAAAAACACCAAAAATTTATCCAAAGTAAATATCAATCTCCAAATAATAAAGAATAAGTTTATTTTGAAAAATATAGAATATAAAATTGTTAAAAGGTTGATTTAAAAATGGTTTTCCATCAAAAGGCAGTAAAACAATCTTTTAAAAATATTAGTGTATTCCATGCGTAAGATTGGATTTATTCTCATTTAAAGCCTATAAAAAACTATATAATTCATAAATAGAAATAGATAAAAATATCAATTATTCATTACATACTTGGAATGTTACATCCTTTCCCCCTTTAGAAAATTGCATCCCTGCAATTTATTTACTTATCGAATAAGTGGGGGTATTTATCCCTCATTGCATTTTAAGATTCCCATGTTGCCTCTTCAATCATGTGGTTTTTCCACAAAACCTTTACTTGATGAATCACCTTATTCTGAAACACTTGATCCCTATGGTCAAGAATTTGTACCGGTTGTTCCTCATAATATAGATTCTCTTCCAGTTGAACTACCTCTGGACTCAAAACATGAGATAGATCAGGCATGTACTTTCTTAACATTGAAACATGAAAAACATTGTGTACCTGAGATAAACTTGGAGGTAAAGCCACTCGGTATGAAACTGATCCAACTCTCTCCATAATTTCATATGGTCTAATGAACCTTGGACTTAGCTTTCCTTTCTTACGAAATTGCATCACACTTTTCCATGGTGAAACATTGAGGAAGACATGATCACCTACCTCAAAAGAGAGATCCTTCCTCTTGTTGTCCGCATAACTTTTCTACCTACTCTGATCTGTTATCATGCGTCTCTATATCAGCTGAACTTTTTCTGCCAACTCTTCTACCAATTCCGGTCCCATCAACTTTCTTTCACCCACTTCATCCCAAAAAGCTGGAGATCGACACCGCTTCCCATACAATGCCTCAAATGGTGCCATCTGTATATTGAAATGAAAAATATTATTATAAGAAAACTAAACCAAAGAAATATGTTGGTCCCAAATTCCATGATAATCAATCGAACAAGCACATAAAATATCCTCCAATGTCTGAATTGTTCGTTCTGACTGCCCATCTGATTGAAACTGAAAAGTTGTACTAAATTTAAATTTAGTACCCAACGACTTCTAAAGGCCTTTCCAAAAGTTAGAAGTATACCTGGGATCACATTCAGATACAATGAAAAGAGGAACTCCATGTAACCTGAATATCTTTTCAAGATACAAATGATAAAGTTGATCTATAGAAAAAGTATATTGTATAGCAATAAAATGAGCACATTTAGTCAAGTGATCAACAAAAACCCAGATTGCATTATTACCATGAGGTGTCTTCGGCAATCCAACAATGAAGTCCGTGGATATATTCTCAAATTTCCACTCTGGTATTGGTAAAGGTTGAAGCATCCCTTTTGGTAATTGCCACTCTGCTTTAACCTATTGACAAGTCAAATGCTTCATAGTAAAATCAGCTGTTTCTCTTTTCATTCCATCCCACCAGTAATACTCCCAAAGATCTCTATACATCTTATTACTTCCAGGATGAACTGAAAACAGAGAATTATGAGCTTCACATAACAACTCACTCTTCAACTGTGCATCACACGAAACACACAATCTCTTCCCAAATCTCAAAACACAATCATTATCAATGTTAAATTTAGGCAACTTACCCTTCTGAACCAGCTCTACCTTTTTCTACAACTCACTGTCTTTCATTTGTGCTTGCTTAATTATGTCTGATAAAGAATATTTCACTAATACCTGAAACAAAGCAGAAGAACATCCTGCACCAACAAATTCTATGCCAAAGTTCATAAAATCCTTAACCAGAGGAGCAAGCTCCAAACGTAACATGGTTAATGAAGCATTACTTTTTTGACTCAAAGCATCAACCACTCTATTTTCTTTTCCCGGATGGTAATGAATTGTACAATCATAATCCTTGATTAATTCTATCCATCTCCTATGTCTCATTTTCAATTCTTTTTGATTGAATATATACTTTAAAATTTTGTGATCTGTTATATTTCGCACTTTACTCCATACAAATGATGCCTCCAAATTTGTAAAGAAAAAATAGCAGCAGTTAATTCCAAATCATATATAGGGTAATTTACCTAATGAGTTTTCACTAACGTGAAGCATAAGCCGTTACCTGATCATTCTGAATTAAGACGAAACCATGTCCTTTCAATGAAGCATCACTGTAGATAACAAAATCCCCATTACTGGAAGTTAGTGCCAAAACTGGGGCATTCACCAATCTTCTTTTCAGTTCCTGAAAAGAATCATTACATTCTTTTTTCCAGATAAACTTAACACCATTCCGAGTTATCTTAGTCATTGGACTAGATAACCATGAAATTTTTTTAACAGACCTTTGGTAATAGCCTGCCAAACCAAGAAAACTACGAATCTTAGTTACATTTGTGGATCTTGGTCATTCTTCAACAACCTTTGTTTTTGCAGGATCAACAGTTATTCCATCTTTAGAAACAATATGACCAAGTAAATAAATTTTTTGCAACCAAAACTCACACATGATGAATTTCCCATACTATTTATTTTATTTTAAGGTTTAAAAAATAACCCTTAAATATCTTTCATGCTCCTCTTTACTTTTAGAAAACACCAAAATAACATCAATGAAAACAACCACAAACTTATCCAAAAACTAATGGAAAATTCTATTCATAAGGTCCATGAATAAAACAGGTTCATTGGTTAGCACAAAAGGCATTACTAAAAATTCATAATGGCAATATATTGTATGAAACGCGGTCTTCGGAATAACTTCTTGCTTTACCTTCAACTGATTGTACCATGATCTCAGGTCAATCTTTGAAAAAAACTAAGCTCCCTGGAGCTGATCAAATAAATCATCGATATGAGGCTAATGATATTTGTTCTTAACAGTGATGTTATTCAAGGCTCTATAATAAATTCAAAGTATCATTGAACCATATTTCTTTTTAACAAATAAAATAAAAGCACCCCATGGTGATGTTCTAGGTCGAATGAAACCATTCTCTAATAAATCTTGCAATTGATCCTTCAAATCTAAAAGTTTAATTTGAGCCATTTGATAAGGGGGTTTTGAAATTGGATTAGCATCAGGAAATAAGTCAATAGTAAATTCAACTTCCTGATCTGGTATTATTCCAAGAAACTCATCAGGAAAAACATCAGGATACACATTTACCAATGGCACATCATTAATCTGAATGGTTCCTTTGTTTTCAACAATACGTGCAAGGTAACATTCATTTCCATCTTTTACAAGTTTCTCAGCCTCTTGATATGTTATCAATAGTAGTGGTTCATTCTTGTACACAAACTGAAAGTATTTCTGAAAAGAAACTTCTTTAGCTCTACAATCAATCTTATCATGGTAAACATAGATCCAATCCATACCCAGAATAACTTAAAACTCTACTAGAGGTAAAACAATAAGGTTTGCAAGTAGGTTCTTTCCACAGATAAGGATAAGAAGACCCTTATAAATTCTTTTTTCCTCAACATTTCCCCCAAGTGTTTTTACCACAAGTTCAGGAGTCATTTCTTGAGATGGAATTCCCAATTTACTAGAAATGTTTTCAGAGATGAAAGAATGTGTAGACCCCGAATCAAACCACACATTGGCATAATCTGAAAAAACAAACAATGTACCTGATACCACTTCATTTGATGGCCCAACATCTGCTGAAGTAGTTACAAAGGATATCACCACCCCTTTATGCTTTTATTCTATCTTCTTTACATCACTCGAGCTCTTTTCTAGACACGCATTTGCATAATGACCAATCTCATTGCACTTAAAACATTTCACTAACTGTAAATAAAATTTGGTCTTACCATCACCTTGATCTTTTTTAGTTAAATAATTAGCCTTATGTCCCATATTACCACATCAGTTGCATTTTCCAGAATTCAGAGACATTCTCCAGAATTCCTTTTACCACATTTATCACAGACTGAAAAACTTATTTTTCTTACCATCAGACCTTTTTGAATAATTCTTCACTTTCTCCTACCACCTCGGTCTCTTCTTTTGTTAGTTGTTATAGAGCACTTGATCTTTGGAAAACTCTATTTACAACTTCTCAACACATCGAACAAGCTTTTCATAACTTTGAACTCACGAGAAGCTAATGCCCTTTGATATTTTGGCTTTAATCCGGAGTAAAAACAATTGATTTTATTATCAAGGTCTCGGATAAAATTTAGAGCATACCTTGGAATTCGAGTGAACCGTTCTTCATAAGCAGCCACTGAGTCATCCTATTGCCTCAATTCCAAGAATTTTTTTTCCTTACTAAGTTAAAAATCTTTAGGAAAATACTTCCCAAGAAACATACCTTTGAATTCATCCCAGTCAAGAGCATCAAGCTCATTAGCGTCCCTGATATTTTTAACCATCGACCACCACTGATCTGCTTCACCCTCTAAATGGTAAATTGTAAGACTAACCTTTTCATAATATGAAGACCCCATGACATCGAAAATCTTCTCCAGTACTTTAATCCACCCTTCAGCTAGCACATGGTCAGAAAATCCTCTGAATGATAGGGGATGTTTCCTCATGAAATGTTCCACCACTGACATGTTCCTCTATGGTTGATCTGGATGATCTCATGCATGGATAACACAACTATTTATTGCTTAGGTCACCTCTGCCATTACTGCAACAAACTATTCAGTTCCAATTCTGACCATCTCAGGATGCTGATTCGGAAGGTCATTTCCTTCTGTATGCCTTCCTAGCATTGCTTCCCTATTTCCTCTATGGAAAACCATTCTGAACAAACATGTCTTAGATGAAGAAACATGTTAATCTTTAAATGCTATATCATCTCAATTTGTCAAGAAAAATATTTTTGGATAATCATTTAAAAGAATTCTAAGTCCTAAAGTTATCTAAACCGACCTCTGATACCAACTATAAGGCCCCAGCCTTAAACATTACTTAATCTTGAGTTATTTCAAGAATACACATTGAGGATCTTTTCAGGTTTAGAGTTTTAGAGAATTAGATCCTAAATCATGCATTACATTCCACATTTAAAAAAAGTGGTTACATAAAAGATAGCACTCATTTTTCTCATAAATGGAAACATATTTAAAATAAAACATGGATTATTTCTTGACACTTCCTTGACACTATCATCACATCATGTACCTTTCCCTTGACCTGCGAAAAACATTTCAAAAACATGGGATGAGCATAAAGAGCTCAGTAAAGGATATAAAAGTATGAAATGAAATCATTAGTCCATGTATGAAATCATACTTTAATCATAAAACATAAGCATTTTAACATACCTCATCAAATCATGAATAAATCATAGAATTCATACGACATAAAGGTAACTTGAGGCATTCATAACATTCTTGTGTAGGGAGTAACCCTCATGGTTACGTTTGGAATACCCATCACAGTATATTCCATAAATCTTTTCAGAGAAACCTTAATGTTTAACCCCTTCATGTTACCCAATGAATTTGAGAGCTATATCGGGCTCACCCACCCTTATTTTATCACAGAATCACCCGTCTTCATAAACAATTCCCAAGAACCATAACGTAATCGTATCACATAAAACATGCATAAAGGAAACAAAACATTTCCACATTTAAATCACAAGATATAAATAACACATTGATAAAAACATTATCAAAACAATTTTAAATACCAAAATAAAAGAAAAGTAAAACATGGTATTTTTTTCATTTAAAAAAAGTTATGGCTTGTAGAGGAAGCTGAAACTCAAATAATGGTCACGGCAGTGGAGAAGTCGTTGTTGCCGCATATGTACGACAAAAACATTACCTTTTGTAGTTTAGTAAAACTCTTCATATAAAAAATATTACTTTTGAGTAAACGTAAAAGTCAAAGGGGTTTATACACTGTATAAAAGAAAGTTGTGTATAAAACAAATATGCCTCAATGAAAATAGATTAAGACGAAGTCCCTTACCTCATGTCCGACATGACTCGATCGTTCTTTAATCTCTTGAATAATAAACTTGAGTTAGTTTATACTTGTTTAAGAACCTTTTTCAAGTTCATTATTCCTTTTATATCACTTATTACCATGTTATGACCAATATGTAGTTCTTTTAGTTAATAACGGTTGTTTTGTCGATCATTGGTACTTGAGTCAAAAATAAACTCCTTATAATTACAAGTTGTTCATGTCGTAAAATATAAATTATATCCAGAATTATATTCATGATGTAGATATCATATATATCATATATATCCAGTATATACATGCATTTATAATATTACATAACATCTAGAGGTAAGAAATGAAATTCACCATTCATGGAGACGGTAAGCCGTACATACGCATGAACGCTACTTTCATTTATATTTCATATTTAATGGATTGAATTAATAATTATATAAAGGTATATTATAATTCTAGTATAATATCATATATTATATCATTAACTCCATCCTTTATACGTCCCACATAAGGAATTTAACGAATCAAATCACTTTGAGGGGGCGGTAGTCCGCATTTCCTAAAAGGAAGATATCACGTTTACCCATAATGGAAACCATAAATGTATTCCATAAATTAAAAATAAAGAAGCATAAGAAAAACATAAACATAATATATATCATATATAAATATATTAACATCTTAATTTCCTCCATGAAAGGTGTTAAAAGAAGATTGAACAAACATCGTTTCGTGATGCAGAAATTCACCATCTACAGAAATAGTATGTTCTTTAACCATTAGATAAAGGTGTGTGTAAGTGTAGCTCGAATTATTCTTATAAAAACATCCTAGTATATTGAAGATACTGGTTTTGTTACAAAATAAATGAATAAAAAGATTTTAGGGGGTTGGAGAAGCAAAAAAAAAAACAAAAAACACATTAGAGAAGACTTTACCTTTAAATCGGGTAACTCCTCTTGGTTTGTACCAAAAGGGATTCTTGAAGAGATTTCTTCCTAAGGTAAGGCTTATAGGATGAATAAAGGTATGTGTAGAGATGAAATGAGTAGATTTTGGCCGATCCAATGGCTTGAGAGGTGTGTGTAAAGAGGTAGAGGTGGGGGCCTTTTATAAGAGGGAGGAGGGGCGCTCTTGGAAAGTCAAAAAATGTAACTTTATATTGAAATGAGTTTCGGATTTTAAAGGTCCCTAATTGATATATTTCGAGGATAAGGTGATAAGGGTTATAAATATACTCATCCAATAGGTCTTTGACATGTGTAAGTCTTATATTTTACATTATCTTTTCATTTTATTTAAATTGTTCATTAATTAGGTAATCATTGCATCATCCTGGTGTCATAAATAAATAAATTTATTTGATGTCTAAAAATTATAAAAACACTACTATGATGTATGACATATTTTTAGATTTCCAATTAATATTTATATTCTAATATATCATTTAAACAGAGAAAACAAAAATTTTTTTTACTCGAGTGATACATTCTTTAGTGATATTCTCCTTTCTTTAAAAAATAAAATGATAAAGTGTCACTTTCACCCAAAAGTGATTCCATGGGGTCCCTAAGTTTGGAACAAGACATCCCATGGTCTGCCATGAAACAACCATTAGCATTAGGACACATGTGGGGGTCATTTCATATTATTATTATATAATTTTATTATCCTTAACTATCCGATTACTAATTAATCACGATAATTAAAGATAATTACCGTTGTTACTATTCACAATGTCCAAAAAACAAAAGAGTATTAATTACATAATTTGGAAATTATGATTCAAAATATGGAATCCATTTTACCAAATTCTAAACATAGAAATTTCAATAATTAATTTTAAAAAATAATTCCCGTTGTCAAAACAAATAGCGGTTTTTTTTGAAACAATATCTATGAAAAGTTTTGCACTTGTTTATGCCCATTTACAAAGTGAAATTAATTATAATGAACACCATTGGAATAAATGGTAAAAATATATTCTAATTACAATTTAAAACCAATTAAAAAGATAATATATCCATATAATTAAATTATATGAAAAAGCAGTTTTGATGTAAAATGCAGTATTTCTCACTATTGATTAGAAAATGAACATTGTCAGAAAAATAGCAAAAATTTATACAAAGTTAATTTAAATGTCCCAATCATAAATAATAAGTTTATTTTTACAAATAGAGCTTATAAAATTTTCAAAAGGTTTATTTTAAAATGGTTTTCCATCAAAAGGTAGTAAAACAATCTTTTAAAAATATTAGTGTATTCCATGCTTAAGATTGGATTTATTCTCATTTTAAGCCTCTAAAACACTATATAATTCATAAATAGGAATAAATAAGAATATCTATTATTCATTACATACTTGGGATGTGACAGTGGAAAATAGTAATTTTAAAGATCATCACAAGATTAATAGAGGTGGTTCTCTGTAGTATACCTCCTCTACACAATATGTTATGTCTAGTAGTTTTCCACGGAATTGCTACCAGTGTGTAATGGTCAGAAACACCGTGAATTCCCATTTTTCTCATGCAATGACATCTAATAATATTTTACATTATATATATATATATATATATATTATGTAGTTAAATGTATTAAACATATTATGTTTAGGGATCACTGTCTCCAAAACATACTTTAGTGTTGTCAGATTAGTCAAAGGATATAGTGCTCTATTCATAGGCATTTGAAGTGATGTACCATCCTTCAGTAGATGAGTTCTAGAGGAGGTAGATGCAGGTCCAGTGTCCATGATATGAACCATCTATATTGCATCATTAATACCCATTATTTTAGTTGATAATGGTACTTCCAAATAATTTATATCTTTTTGATATTATTAATCATATAATGGAGATCATATAATTTTTTATATATTTAGTGACACCACTTGGAAATAGGAATTAATAGGGGTTTTAGTGTCCTTCTTATTAATTATCGATAGACAATGAAGAGTTATCTACTATTTCTTTATTTTTGATTTAAATATATTTGAAATCGTGATCAAGATGGATTTACTTATCATTAAACCCGAAAAGGTTGATTATTTTCATTATTGTGGATTCTAGAATATAGGAGATATCAGGTGTTTTATGGATAGTGGTATCTAAGGCAAAGTCATGTATGTGCTTCTCACCTAAAGATCAGTATATTATTGTTATCTAAAGAATTTGTGTATGATGTTTTTTATTCTATTTCTAAGTTTTACATTATTGTTTGAGACATTATTATCATTTTCATAAAAATATTTCACAAGTCATCCCCTAGAGGGGGAGGTATAGTTTATAGTTGATCATGTTCTAGGTACATACCCAATTTTGAAACCTTTTTATAATATTCCACTAGTGGATAAGAAAGATATAGAGATTTAGCTGGATTATTTTATGAAGAATGGTTTTTTCTTCCCTAGTTTTTCTCCATGAAAAGAACCTATGCACGTTTCCAATAGGGATGATGGTTCACTCTAATTATTTATGGACTATCAGAAGTTGAACTGGATAATAGTTGTGAACCTAAATCTTGTTCATTGTAGTTATTATTTTTTGATTGTTTAAAGGGGTTATGTGGTTTTTGAAGATTGATCTTCAGTCATGATATCATCAACTCATCATTACGGAGACTGATATATCAAAAAATACTTTTAAGAGTAGTTATAGACATTAAAAATAGATTATGATATCCCTTGGTATGACTAAAGATCCTATATTTTTTATAGTTTTTATGAAAAATTTATTCCATGATAATCTATGTAATTTTTTATAGGTTTTTTGCCTGATATTTTAGTTTATTAGAGATATGAGCATAAAAACGAGCACCAATTTAGTTTCATTCCGAAAGACACAAGGATTATCTGAGGGAATGGAGTTATTTCAAAACTAAATATCTAGATCAGTGGAGTGAATTCCACGGGGAATGTTATCTCTGATAATGGATTATCAATTGATCATGAGATGGTGGAGGATATTTTTTTATAGTTAGATCCACATGAATTATTTTCCATTAAGATATTCCATGGTCTTTCTGGTTATTATCAATGGTTTATTAAGGATTTATCAATGTGAAAATAACCATTTATTTATCCTATTAAGAAAGAGGTTAAATTTACTTGTAATGCAAAGTGTATGTCTATTTTTTATGAGCTAAAATGAATTCTGCAATCAGATTCATTTATGAATTTACCTAACCTTCTATGGGATATTTTTTTATAATGATTAGGGTTTTTTTGGGTTTCATTCTTATATAGTATGATATTTTTTTTGGGTTATAGACATCATCATATTTGATCACATGAGAATAATTAAAACACTCATTATATAGATGTTTTCATAGTTATGCATGTTCTTATTTGTTGGATGCACTATCTTTTTTTGGGAGAGGTTTATTGTCTTTTCTAACCATAAGAGTATGAGAAATTACTTTTTGTAGAATGAAATTATTTTTTTATAAAATAGGTGGGTGGAATAACTTCATAATTTCTATATTGACATTGCTTATAACTTAGGGAAGGGGAATGCCATTGTAGATCCTCTCAACAAGAAAGTACCATTGTAGGATTTATTGGAATCAAAGGAAGAGTGTAACCTTATATGATTTTACACTAAATTACATACGGATCCCCCAAGAAGATCAATCATTTATGGTTATAACTAGTGTTCTGTTATTATCATCTATCATTGAGATTATTTTGTGCAGTCAGTATTAAGATGATGAGTTGATTGGAATTTGAGATTGCCTCTATGGATGGTAGACTATTTATAGTTGGCCTATCTCTCTATATGGTACTCTTTATTTTTGAAATCATTTTATTGTACTAGTATCTAATAGGATCTCATTATTCTAGTGTTTAATGTTATTCATGGGCCATTTATCATGGAACTGTGATGATACATTATTTCATGAGATGGTGAACTTTGTGGATAGTTATTAAGTGTGAGATTTCAGATTATGTTTCCGACTATTACACCTACAAATAGATAAAGGGAATCATAAACCCTCTGGTTCCCTCTTGACTCTTTCTATAGTATTTTTGAAATGGGAAAACGTTTCCATGAACCATTTTGTGGTATTACCAGAAAATCCCTAATGGAGGAATGCAATATGGGTGTTGATTGATTATTTCAAAAATATATCTCACATTATTCCTATTAAGGACCCCATTAAATGTGATGATTTGGGAATGTAGTATATGTAGGAGATCATGTAGTTACTTGGGGTTCCTTCTAACATTGTGTCATATTGGGATCAGAGGATGAATTTTAGAATCTAGATGAGTCTCCCAGAGGTCAAGGGGGGTCAAGATAGGATGATTAAAGATTATCATTCATATACCGAGTGCCAAATAAATATTTCTAATCAGATTTGATCGGATATGATATGTTTCCACATCTTCAATTTTTGTCGATCATAGGATAACCATATGGGATGGGTTGATTTTACTTTTAATAGTAGTTATTATTCATCAATAGGAGTGTCTCACTTTGTGGATTTCTATAGTGTCATGTTCATATAAAATATTTGTTAGGAATAGGTTGGTTGGACTATTTAGTGCAATCAAGTCTAATTTAAGAGATTCTAGTGAGGATTCATGATATATGTCATCACCTGGTTACATATCAGAGTTAATATATATCATATACGGATTGATGATATCATCAATTGTATTTTTTCCATAAGTTACTAGGTTTTCTTGATTTTTCGCCTCAATTAGGTCACTCTTAGTTTAGAAAATAAGTAATGTTTGATCTAATATATGTTGGGTTGTTTGAGGTAACTGAGAATCCATAAAACGGTTCTTTTTTACTGGAATTTCTAGTTTAGTTTATAATAATTCATGATGTTTTCCACATATCATTACAAAGGATATGCTATCATGATCCCTCTATCATTTTGAGTTAAAAGGATATCAATATGGAAATAGAATATTTTATTTCGAAGAATCCAATGGAGATAATTTAATCTCAAGTGAATGTCTAATGTGGGGTTTTGATTTTGTTGGATTGAGTGTTATGAAAACACAGGTCAGATTACCAAGATAAATGGGAGAGCGAGTCATTGATGAGGGAGAAGTTGACTCAACTCATTTCCAACATCAATCTTCCACATGACTTCCCTAGGATAAAAAGACTTATGTTGAGGATTTTTTAATATCCCATTACACAATTTCAACCATTCTATTATATTGTTAAATTTATGAATTTATTTCTTTGTGTTTCAAGGCTCTAGAGGACAGTGAACTTTTTTTGGGAAAATAACCTAATATTCATGGATGTGTGTTTATTTTAATTAATATAATCTAGGTAAAAACTTGTTAAATAATCTACATGATTCTCCTCAAGTTTGGAGAACACCATTTTTGGATTGAGATTATGTGTATAATATAATTTTTTTTATATATTCATGGAGATTATACATCAGGTAATTATGTCCTAAAAGTTGTAAAGGTCATCTAAAATGTTCACATTGTGTGTTGGGTTCTAGGAAGATGTTGTGAACTGGTACATGGAATTGAAAGATTATATTCCCTGAATATATTAAATTTTGGGAAATATTAAAAACATTATTTTTAATCTAAGGAAATGCAATTTTAATAATTTTGGGTTTTATGGATTATACGACATGAAATGAGAAAACATTCCATGTTTTTTTTTCATTTTCTAATTTCGGGGAACTGCATAGATGCTTTTTATATCGTTAAACCACATATGTCTTCTTTCTCAAACTAGGATCTCTTCTTGGTGATTTTGGAGATCAATGATCCTTTTACATAACTTCATTAAATTATAAATATCTTTTATGGTTTTCATGAGTTTCACCAGTTGACTAACCCTTTTGTTTTTTCATTGTATGCATAGGATAACCATTGTGTTTGTTTTGGCATGGTATTCCTATTACTTTGAAGAATATTTGGTTCAATCCTTTCCACTGAAAAATTTTCTTGTTTAATTGATTTAGTGATGTGACTGTTAATTTTATTACCTCCATTTTAATATTTTTGTTCTTACTTTTTGTTGGATTATTTTTTTTGATAATTTTTAACCTGAAATGGAGGGTAGAGGTTCCATATCTACCCTATGTTACATGAATTATATTACTCCAATTTTTTATAAATTTTTTTTATAAATGAACTTGAATAATTAATTTGTGTGCATGGAAATGTGTTCTAGAGAAAAGATTATTTTCAACATGTTTTGGTAAAAATAAATTTATTTTCAAAGCATTGTGAAATGTATTTCTGAAATGGTTTCAAATATTTTTTATGAGGAAATGTGTTGGAAAATATAGCACATGGGAAGCTATGGATACTCAGGTGATAGGTATAGTAATTGGCCTCATCTATTGATACTATCGAGGTGCTCACTCATGGGGTGTTCCTATTCTCTATAGAAGTATTATTATAGGGACTTAACTGACTTATTGGGAGGTTAATGTTATGGGGTCTTCCTCTACTCTCTAGATTCGATGCATATGTCTAGAGGCATGATGAGGGTGATTATATATTTTTAGGGTATGAGTTTCCTAGTTATCCATACCTATAGTGATATCTGGCATGATGTTTCTTGTGCCTTGCCATGGATTTTTTTAGTTTATAGTAGACATTATTTGGTAAAATTTATAATTTATGCATTGGTTTGTTTTTAATGGTTTTATTTATATAAAATTAATTGATAATATTTTACTTTTCCTCTTTTGGAAATATGTAAAATGGGGAATTAAATGTTTTCACGTGATTTTGATATAAAAACTATTTAAATGTTTATCATGCCTTGTTTCTTTAATTTTGATCATGTTTAGATTATTTTAAGAGACTTGTAATGAAACAATCAGGTGGGATCATATTGATCCTATTAGCTCACACCATACGAACCCCTTTAGAGGTAAATATAACATTATAATTCTTTAAATATAGGGAAATGAATGGATCCCCATTGATGTGGTGAGGGTTTTGTCAACTGAGTCAGGGTGGCTAGTTGTGAGATGGCGAGACTTGTACCATGCTATCACATGTAGTAATCAATTTTCTTTTTTAGTAATCTATTGATGTTGTACTAGTACTTTGGGATGTTATGACTATATTTGATGTGTGTTGTTTCCTCTCCCTTTATTCAGTTATAGAATGCGTCTATCCATTATATTAATTATCTATATTGTGTATATATAGTCCATGTTTCTACTTCAAGTTGGGATAAATCATTACCTAGTGTTTTTCATGTTTGAGTACTAGTCACCAACTTGTGGGGATTGAAAATTCCCTTAACATATGTATAAATTTTGGTTTGGTACCAGTTTGAGAGGGTATATTGGTAGGGTTCATCAAATTATGGACTTTAAATCATTCAATTCCTTCTTTATTTAATATTTTATCTAGATAAATATAAACATGTGATGAATATAATTCATTCTAGCTTGAATAATATCCCAAAATTTCACCATCATACGGAATTACATTACTAATATAATGTGAGTATAATTCCTTAACAATTCCCTCATGGGTGTGGAAGACATTGCCACTACAAAGGGGCTTTGTGTTCCTGATTCCATGCCTTAAACATTCAACATGATCTGTAGATTGATAAGGTGAATATGATTAATATATTTAAGAACAATTATACTTATTTACATGGATTTCACCCCTAGAATCCATGAAATATTATAGTATGAGAAGCAATTTTTCATTGAACATGTTTGAACACAAGAGGAAGTGAACACATAATGATGAATGAAAAAGACCCCTACATGAAAAGTGGGGACATTATTATCATAAATCGATATGTTCCTATTTGTCTCTATGTGTTCATCGACTGACCATGAAGCTAGATTAATGTTTTTAAAGATATTTTCTCTATTAGAATCTACTATGATTTAAATCAGTAGTTCCTCCAACTGATAGTTTTTGAGAATGTTATGAAAAATAAATTTTCTTCAAAAAAATATACATGATGATGATTTCATGTTTCATCAACAATGTGTTCATTACTTGTATACCAACTATTTATATAGATATAACCCTGTTCATTTTTAAATCAGCCCAACCATTTTAGTTTAATGGCCATATCATATAAACATCATAGGTATAACTAGTTACTAAAAAATGGAATCCTTCCTCATTAGTTATTCATGTGTTATGTAACCCTCCAAATAAAAATAAAGGATCCCCACTTTCTTTTAGTTTTCAAGAAAAATGTAGTTATAGAGTGAGGAAGGGGAAGAGAGAGATTGATTAATATTTGGGGAAACATATATGACATGAATTAAACAATCCTCTCAATTGTATCAGTATAATTATATTGACATTGATGTTAACTCACAATACCCTATATATAATAAAAATTCTTAACAATAATGAAGATTCTTATAATCTAATTATGACATTATCAAGGATTAAAAAATTTTCAAAATCTTTAAACCATTCATATTCCATCATGAATACTGCACTAATTTATCGTAACATGAAAATTAATTAATAAAATAATATTTTAGAATGAGAAACATGCTAAACCATTAACAATCACATGAAACATAAATTCATATGTACAAATCCATGATATGATTATATTTATTGTATCATAATCAATCCCAATATAGGTTATGATGTGATCTAAAACACTATTCCATGGATTCTTCTCCAGTGAATATTTCCTTCAACAATTCCTCTTTAAATATATTCTTCTTTCATAAAATATACCATAAACAAGAATGGATCCTATTAATTGATCACATGTTTTTTTAATTTTTTATGTTTAGTGTTATTTTATATATTTTATGTTTCTTATCCAATATATAATATTACATAAATATAAATTTATATTATATATATTTATATCATAAGAACTTTATGGTTACCGTATTTCCCATTCACTATCCCCATATATTTAATATTATTTTGCGATATACTATGATAAATGTAATGAAATGGTCTTGGATGTACCTCTAATGGATGACCAAACCATTTTGAATATATCCCAAAGGGTTCTCTAGATACCTACGAGACAGAAAGTAGTGCCAAAGAATCATATAAAAACAGTTGGGAATGGTTCCTCCCATTAATCAGAGTAATAAAAATAAAAAATAATATAAATAAAATCAGGGAATGACCCCTCTGTATATTACACATCCACTTCAAATAAAAATAATAAAATAGGAACTTAACATCAAAATAAGAAATTCATGAAAATAGTAGCGAGCACCAAAAGCATTCCTCTCTATTTGAACACCAACTATTTCTAGATAAATAAAACTGCCACCAATGGATCTTCTTATACTACAAGAAAATATAGGCACACTATATCTATAGAAATATATAATATCATATGTGGCCATAGTAAAACAAATAATAAGTAAACATGATGGGTATTTTATGAATATTAATTCAGGTGAAACTAAAAAACATAACGGGTATGCACTAGTAGAGGGAAATAATTTAAACACTAAACTCAAATGAATCAATTCTCTCAAGAGAGGCATGAGGATGAAGAACTAAGAATCATAAACTGAAAAAATAACATAAGTTTGAGTACATAAGAACTCAGTATGCCACCAGTACCCATTAAATATATAGAAATACCTTTATAAATCATTTTTTAAATAGATAGTTTGAACATATAATATATAACAAATTTTCACATTCATTATAAAATAATTTCCCATGTAAGCATTTAATTAGATACACTTTTTTATAAAATTAATGAACAGGTAGTCGATTATTTTAAATTTAACAAGAAAAACGAGGAAAACAAACCAATGATCTTTTCCCATTTTCCATCATCTCTTGAAAATCCCAGTTTTATGAAAAATGTTTTGGTAAAATTATTATTGTAAACAATTAATTGATTAAAAATGATTTCCCTTATTCAAAATTCATATGTATAAACTATTTATAAATAAATCCATTTAATACTAAGGAAAAACACACACAAAGTGATACATTAATCCAAAAAAGGCCCCCCGACATGAAGAAAACAAAATACTATCAAAATGTAAACCACATAATGTCATAATCAATAATAAAATAACTTACATGTCAATACATTCATAACATAAATATTAAGAAATAAAAATGGTCAATATACAATAAATAAAGAATATCATATGATAAATATCATGAGGCAAATCCATAAGTAATTATAGGACAAGTACGATATGCACTAAGTGGACGCAATACAAGAAGTTTAGCATTCACAAATCCATCCACATAATCACTATCAAAAAGTCTCATTATTAATACCCCACTATCCTAGTATTACATAAAACTTGGTACAAATCATCAATGAATAATCTATACTATTATATGCACATCCCCATACCCCCAAATTAGTTATATGGGGTCCTTATAATAATAAATAAATGAGACAGGACATGGAAAAACAAATATCATCACATGAAGGTAATAATTCACCAAGAGTTAACACCACAATCACATCCTTCTCACATCACATACATCCCATAAAATGATCCTAGACCCATAATAACATCATGAAACACAACCATGAAATCCATAAAATTAATAAAAATATCATAAAAAAAATAAAATGGGATGAATAAGGAAACATTCAATAATCAATCAACAAAACATTACATAGTGCAAATTAGGCTATCACATATCATATATAAATCATATACATTTTCAAATCCCCTTACCAATGTTTTTGAAATCAAACCTCACTAGAAGAAAATCACAAACAATACAAAATCAAAATAAACACAAAACAAAGGGATACCCATTGCATTTAATAAAAAACTCAACCACCCACATTTCAATAAAAAAGTCCTTAAAGCTAAGAACATCCATTTTAAAAATTGCATTATTATTAGACAAGATTTTTAAATAGTTTGATACAATATTTAAATCAATATAAAAAATTAAAAAGGCGTTTTAAAGAACAATTGGAATGTGAAAAATGTTAATATGAAAATGTAATCCACTTTAATGTCAATGAAAACCAGAAAAAATTTCCACAAAAATTTAAAACCATGGTAAAAAATTAAAATATTATAGAAATATTTTAAAAGAGCAGATGTTCAATTTCATAGATAATTGGCATACAGACAAGACCATACCAATTTCCAAAACCAATCAAGATTCATTTCAATAATTCCACATCTTATAAAAGATTTTAAATTTATAAAAATGAATTTGAAATAAGGAATGTGATTTATAACTTGAAATACAAAGGCGTTTTTCAGAAACAACCACCTCAAATGGCAGCTGCCGAGCCAAAATGGTCTAAATCATTTTTCCATTGGTGAAAGATACTAAAACATGAAAGAAGAGGGACCAGGAGGCCCATATCATTACATAATAATGAACTAATTTACAAAATGTATCACCATTTCACCTAACAATCATCCAATCAAACATGTTTATGGGGAGAATAAATAAAACACCCAAAAGGGTGGATGAGTGATGCATAAGAGTTACCATGTTAAATAATACCTAAATATATTTTGAATGGAAATATATGTAATGTATGAGATGGGGATAGGTGTTCAAAACATGTAGATGAAGAGGAAGGGTTTGGTGAATCACGTAAGAGATATGAGTTCGAAAAGAGGAAAATAAATTTCATAAATAAACCAATAATAATTTTTGGAAGAAAATGAAAATTTAAAACCCCTGTGATTCACCCACAGTTTAAGGACACTATTTACCAAACATTATTCCAACTATTCTACCCCTCGTAGAAAAGAAGGATTTCTCTACAAAAATACCCCAAGGCAGTCACAATTGTGACCAAACCATTCTCAAACTATGTAAGTCGGTATTGTCTGAAGGATAAAAACCCATGAATGGACAGTGAACAATTTCATCTAATTTATTTCAAACCATGTGGAACCCCAAATCCCTTATAAATATTAAAATAAATCCCAATACACTCATAAAGGCAAAATATATTAAAAACTTATTTAATTATTAAATAATTTACCTTATAGAAACCTTGTGTGAGTCACAAACTATGTACCGTGACACATTCTACCCTAATAAAATCCAAAGTTAAAGTAAAGGAATAAAACACCTAAACACCTAGAAGAGATACCCTAAACTTGATCTAACATCTATGGAATCACTAAAATCCTCAAACAATGATTACATATTCAAATAGAAATCATCCCAATGAATCCAAAAAGAAGAATTAATAGAAGGGAGACTAAAAAAAGGTCTCCCCATTATTTATAAATAATATTATTGGTATTGAATCAAAAGAAGGATTTTATAATTCTCCACTTGGTGCAATATAAAACCAAAACATGAAATCCATATATGAATGTTACAACAAATAAAATTACATGAAAAATAATGAACAGTCTATAACCCAAGGTTTATAATCCACATACAAGGGGGTACCAAACCACGCAATGAAAAAATGACCCAAAAAACAATTAGGTATAAAATATTTCACCGAAAGAAACAAGTCTTGAAATTGTAACCTAAAGAAAACCCTAATAAAGAATTATATAATCCAAACAACTATATACCAAATGATCTAGCCATGATCCGATCTATCGAGGTGTGAACCATGAATACTCGAAGACCACCTCTAATTGGCTAGGGGCTGGCTACCAGCACTGAGTTGAAATATCCACTAATGGGATGAATTTTCCTAATGTACCTGTACACACACACACATCTCCAAACCCACACAAATCTAAAATTTAAAAAAATTGAAATAATGTATGAATACATCTAAAATACCCCAATAGAGTATGATAGTAATGTAAGGAAAGGAAAAAATGTTAGAAAATATAATCCCAAAAAAACTTTAAAGATTAAAAACTGCTTGAAAGGTGAGAACTACGTCGTAATCATACTCCTTTTAAACACCTCAGTCTGTCAAGCTCTAACTACACTCTACCCGCTCTCTGTCCTCAAAGAACCTCGTCAAACGGGTCATCATCTACACGTGACACAACATGTGTAGACAAAGACCATGTGGGGTTGATTAGAACAATACTTAGTAGGAAACCTAAAAACACTAAACAAGAAGCACTAAGTATAATAAACTCAATAAAAGATATAACAATAAATTTATTAAATAATTAAATAAGAACCAAGATATACTGAGGATATACACCAATCCATAAGTTAGTCATAACCAACTATCCGATACATGATTGTGTTTGCAGAAATGATTATTTTGGAGAACCCAGTACCTAAGACATGATACCATTAGTGATACATGCCAAAGAGGTATCAATCATTGGGACAAACAGAATAAGATAACAGGTCAAAGGGGTCAGTGACACATAGACATGGGGTCATTCCCAGAACCACTAGGGGACACCAAAAACCCAGTATGGATCAACCCACTATGTATAGGATCATAAATCAATGATTATGAAAACCCTATTGATACTTCTTACTAGTTAGAGTAGTAATTCTTTTCTTAGGTAGGTCACATTGATTACAAAAAATACAACTAGAGCGAAAATGTGATGGAGGATCACACTACAGTCTCATAGAGGGAAACCAAAACTCTATATGATAATCGACCTATATAGGGGATCACAATCCTGTGATGTTGATGTAATTCTGCATTGTACCCTCAAGGAAAATGACCAAGATAATATACTCAAACTATACTGGTCCAAACTAAAAAATTGAAGACCCTCAATAATTCATGAACGGAGTACATGGTGTGTCCCAAGGGGTGCCCAGAATGTCCATAAATCCCATTGATTTATCAGGTGGAAGAGCCTCAAACGACATGAATTCTCCATATACACAACATATAGAAGGATGAAAATGATGGGTAGAGACACATGGTATCTTACCCGTGTTTCCTTGACATGTCTGTGTAATTGTCCATATATGCCAATCCATGTCCTTGTGGGAGAACATGGAAGATCTATTCCTATGTACTCCAATCCGTGTCAATTTACTTCCAAATTATATATCGAGTTAACCAGGGAGGGTCACACACCATGTAACTAGGTTCAAACATTGTGTGATCCTTAACATTGGAAAAACCCTAGTACCTTATCTAGGGGACCCCACCCTCAGTGTTCAAAGGTATTTAATAGAATCTCATATTCATCCTCCATGTTCGATGTAGTGCCTCTAAAATTTGATCCTGAGATCAATTCACCCCAAAATTAAAGATCCTAGGTCATCCAAGAATATCTATTGTCAAACAATGCATATCATCGAGATATATTCTCAAAAAATGAATTAAATTATCACTCCTCATTATGTATAAATGAATGTTGAATAATGTGAATTTGGGAATCAACATTAATCTGAATTAATCTATCTCCATCATCATACCTCCATCATTCCATTTAGATTTTAGATATATGATAACTTATCATTGTTCTAAGAAGTAGGTGTGCGATGATTGATTTAATAGGAATAGTTAAGTCGAGGGACATGAAAATAACACCTGTACAGAATGATGAATCAGTGGAGAATAGAAAATGAAAATAAATGAGTGTAATTAACCTCAATTGATGATAATGTTAATCTTTATCTGTTTCCAAATGATAAGAAATTAGGATATAGATAACCATTATAAATTCCCCCAAATAAAACCCATAATAAAACCATCCATTAAATACACATGATTAATGAATCAATTCATTTGTCAATTGACCCAAGTTCATCGTAGAAATCAAGAATAAAGAATAATTAAAATAAAATAAACATTATAAATGGATTTGGGATCAATAGTTGTTGAAGAATGGTTATGTTACCATCGTCTAGAGAGATCCTCTAATTCCCCTTTCACGAAGATCCACAATCTATTTCTGATCTGTCATCTTATTCCAAGAGTTACCTCTTCCAATGGTGTCTAGGTCTCCAAGGTTTAATGTACTACACTCAAAAAATATCTATAACCATATATCTAAATAAGATGCAGGTCACTATGGTGAAATACATAAAATAAATTATAAAGTTAGTTTATTTTATTAATTTCACACCCACTAAAACTATTTCACAAAAAAACCAAACTAACTATTGTTATGTTGCTCCTAGGGTGAAATCACCATTCTGAACTCAAATATTACCCTATATTTTTGATCTAGGAACCCATTAATGAGTTATTAAATTTTTTCAAGAAAACCACATGTGAGTGTTTTTTAATATATATAATAAATTTTAAACATTTAATATGGTAACACAGGCTTCAGAATGACATGAAATTTCAGTTAATAGTCTATAAAATAATTTATATAAATATCTAAAAATAATAAATGGATAATCCAATACATTAAATTTTCACCAACTTATGGATTTATCTTCCAAAAATCCAAGTCAAGGGACAGAAAAATAGATGTGGGTACTGAGAAAAAAATCCGAGCCTCCTTCTCCTATGTTCTCTCTTGAATATTTCCATGCTGTCAATAAGAATTCACAAGGAGAATTGAACTCCCATAAAGGATCCTCTGCTACTAATCCTTGATATCTACTCTGTACTCACATAGGGTCGCTACATCCCTAATGTCCAGATCGCCCCAATCAATAATGTCCGATGGTTCATGAACGTAACTCATTAACTGTGACACATGAAAGACATAGTGTACTTGGTCCAACTATAGTGGTAGAGTTAAGAGTTAATCCACCTCACTAACTCTAAGTAGTATTTGAAAATGAACAATGAATCATGGAGAAATGTTTTTAGAGTACCCAAATATCCTCAATCCACATTGAGGAAAGGCCCTTATAAACACATGGTCTCCTTCTTCAAACTCTTGAATCCTCCATCACATGTCCTAATAAGACATCTGAAAACTATGTGCATTCTTCATCCCATCTTCGTTGATCTTATCATTATCTATTGCAGCTTGCACCAACTCTGGGGCCATGAGTGTTGACTCACCTAGACCAGTAAAACAAAGTGTTCATATAAAGGGTCACCCATACAAAGCCTCTAATGGTGACATACCAATGGTAGTCTGGTAGCTTTTTTTGTATGAAAACTCCTCCAAGGGTATGTGATCATTTCAACTACGACGAAGGTCCAGTATGAAAGCTCCAAGTATTCCCTCTAAGACCTATATTTTCTGCCTTTTCTGGTCATCAATTTTGGGATGAAACTATACTCTCAAGTGTAACTAGGTCCTAAACGACTCTTTTAATCCCTTCCACAATCGAAATATAAAGTGAGCATCATGATCAGAAGAAATTGTTGATTGAACTCCAGGGAGTCAAACTATATCCGGAATGTAAAGGTGTCCCAAGCTCTCTACTAAACTCTTCTCTAGCATTTATAAGAAGTTTGCCGACATGATGAGTCTGTCTACGATCAACCATATGGAATTATGTCCCTTGGATGTATGTGGTAAAAACATCCTTAATTACTTGGATATCCCATCACACTTCCACTATATAACATGAAGGGAATGAGATAAACCTACTAGAACTTTGTTCTTATCCTACACTTGTTGAAAATTATGGAATTGAGAGATAAACTATGTAACTCTGTTGTTAATACATGGCCACCAAAATTGATTTTGTAGGTCCTAGTACATATTTTACACACCTGGATGCACCGCCAAAGGAGATTTCTATAACTCTATTTGAACCTCCTCCTGAAACTCCACTGGCATAATTCATCTTCCTCTGAAAAGAAAGACAGACTCCCCACCTTTGGAAAATTAATCAAGTGCATGTTCAGTGTCTATCCAAGTATATAGGGTCTCATAGATTGTATCCTCATGTTGTACCTCTCTGAATTTCTATAAGAGTGGAGGGGTGACAACCATCGACTAGAGGTAAGCTCCTCCATCTTAATCCACAAAGAATAACTACACTAAGACTAACTACAATGATGCCTCATTCATCAACTATGAACTAGATCTCTTGCTGATAGAATCCCATACCAATTTTATCTTCCCACGAGTATAGAAAAACTCAAAGTCATGGTCCTAGAGGAACTCTATCCATAACCTCTATCACAAGTTAAGATATTGCTGAGAAAAGACGTACTTGAGACTCATGTGGTCAGAGTACATGATAAATCACTCACATTTCAGGTAGTCTCACCACATATTCAATGTAGAAACTACTTCTGAAAACTCTAGTTCATGAGTCAAATTTTTCTACTAATGTGGCCTCAACTGAAATGAACCATACATAATAACTTCTTTCCTTTACATTAGAACACAACCATGTTTGGTCCCTAATGCATCACAAAAATCAATGTACATGAAACTATCATTTGGTTACCTCAATATGGAATTTCTATTTAAAATCTTCCTTAGCATCTAAAAGAACCGATTTCACTTTTATTTCCACATGAATGTCTAACTGTTCATGGTCAAGGATTACATGGGTTCTTCCACTGTGGATAATTTTAGTAAATACTTTTGTAGCACCCATCCAACCCAAGGAAACTTTTCACTTTGGTGAAACTCCTGGGTGGATCCCAAAGAAGCACTACCTCAACCTATACTAGATACATGGAATATCTAGACTCTCAGATGATGTGTCCACGAAAAAGGACATATCGATTCCAAAACTGACACTTCAAGATCTTCTCATAATGTTAGTACTCTCAAAGTGTGTTTTGGACCATCCTTAGGTGTATTTTGTTCTTCTCATCGACTGCTGAGTACACTATGATGTCATCGATGAAGAATACCATGAACTAGTATAATAAAAGATGAAAAATCCAATACAAGAGTCCCATGGACACTAATAGGCCATTCTTCATTCCAAATAGCATCACAACATACTCATAGTGATTGTGGCGGCATCGACATGTTGTCTTTAGTATATCCTTGTCTCGTTCTCACAGCTAGTGATAACCTGACATGAGGTGAATCTTCAAGAACCATATTACCCCCCTTCAACTGATCAATGAGGTAATTGATCCTCAATAGTTAATACTTATTCTTCATAGTCACCTAATTCAAGTTCTGATAATCCATAAAAAACCTCAAACTTCAATCTACCTTCTTTAAAAAAAACTAGGGATTCCCAAGCGGAGACATGGGGTCTCACAAAGCCCATCACCTAAAAAACCTTCAACTACATCCTCATTTCTCAAAGCTATACATGATACTTCTAGAATTATAGTGAATATATTGGTGTCGTATCGGGATGTAATTTGATGCGGAAATCCACCTCTTGTCGTGGAGGTAAATTTGGTAAGTCTATAAGAAAGACATCCTCGTACTCCGCCACCATTGTAGGAAATTAAAAAATCCCAACATCCACTGCACCAAGGGTCATTCTATCCTAATAATGAGTAATTAGATACACCATCTTAAACATGAGTCTATTATGTACTACCTGGGTTTCCTTTTCACCCACAAAAGCCTCATTATTTCATTGTAGAAACACCACACCCTTCACCTAAAATAGTAAGTTTGGGCTTTAATTGTAGATAAATAGTACATACTTAAGATGATATCATTAGGGCTCATTGCCACCAAAAAATATAAAATAAAAAACTCTCACCTCCAAATTCCAGGTCACACTATCAGTACAAGTGCGAACTCACTGGGTCACTATAGGTTGGAGTCTCCAATCGCACTGGTCAAGAAAAAAGATTAACTAGAATCTCAAATTAATAAACCATTGACGTGCAAATGAATGAATTAATAGAACATGTGTCTAGAAATAATAAGGATAAACTATAATATTCACTGATTGTACCTCATCTCATAACTAGATCCTTAGAATCATAAGCCTCCATAGCCTGCAGATGGCCTCGTCCCTCTCTACCAGCTCCCAGAGCCTAGTGTGGGACAATTGGGGGTGGGGGTGGTAATTGGTTGAACCTATGAAAACATACAACTTCCATTCTTCCTCATATTCTACGCACACCAACTTGTTTACCATCCTTTTCCTACATTTTTCTTTGTCCCAGTTGTCCCCCAACTATCTCCCGATCAGCTATATGAATGGTTGGGAAATCTCGGGCCAGATATACCCAACCATTAAAAGAGAAAAACCACCATTACATCGGATGATTTAAGCTTCCCTGGGAGCCCTTAAAAACCAAACTTATGTCCCGGGATCATCTTTTGAAGAATTTGAACCTCTTTTATATCTATTAATACCATCATCTTTATGTGGATGATGTATCAGATATTGGGTTTCAACTACTAGCTCCCCATACTGGGGTCTGCTCTGATAGAAAAAATTATATAAGCAAGGCTCACTCAATCACTCCCGCATAGGTGTAAATGATAAGAGATAGCACCAATACCCTAATGTCCCGACACAAGAACTACTCAGAAGTATGATCCTTGGAGAACTGGTCACACACTACATCCCAGAAGTTAGGTGAGAGATCAATTAATATTGATGAGTAGTATCCCATGGTCATACTTCCCCACTATAGATCCAGAAGCTCCTATATTCATACCGATCAAATCATGGATGGATAAGACTCCTCTATGAAGAGACACTCGATGTTTATCTAGGAGAGAGTTTTATCATCTTGTAACTAAGTCACCAAGCTCCATTGTCGCCCTACAATTCCCTAAATATTAATCATGTAATGGACTTCCATCTAATCGACATGCTTCCTCATAAGGAACAAAAATGTGAGTGATATCCTCTATCCAGTCCTCATCCACCTGGGGGTTTGGATCACCGTAAAACACGGGAGGTCAAGAACTATGAAATATATGAAATGCACTCATCATGTGTACATCCTCATCGGGAAGTTCTAGGGATATGTTCTACTCAATGGGTGGGGGTAAAGATGGTAAACAACATAATGGTTCTATTTTTGATAGAATTCCATGTAATGATGCCTGGTCACTATGAGGATCATCTTCGTGATCATGTGGGGGAATCCTGGCTTGCTATCTACATGGTGAAATCTTGAAATAAATCAAGATTTTCCACGGTCACCAATGTACGTCTAGGGAGCTGACACAAGAAAAAAATGGTAAACACAAACATTATTATATGATGCATGTACCATTGCTTTTTTTCAACTATTGTTCTCATGTATCAAGTCAAAAAGAAGGTGATCGAAGCCCAGGTGTATGGATATGTCATTAGCCACACCAACACTGGATTCCCTGGCCTGATATATGAACTCAAAATAGTAAACACTATTTCCCAAAGCCACACTCACCAAATGAGGTCCTAAGGTAGAATCGATCTCCTTTGATACCACTATATCATGACCCGAACTACCGATGTCTAACCTGTGACTACCCAAAGACCTCCCCCAATAGGCCAGGGGCTGAAGACAAGGGCCGAGTATGCATATCCTACAAATGGGGGGAATTTTACTAATTTTCCTACACACACACACACATCCAAGCCCAAACAATGTTTAAATGTAAAAAACTGAAATAATGCATGCGTACATCTAAAATCCCACAATAGAGTACTAAAGTAAAGTAAAAAAAGGTAAATAGTGGCCCAAATACAAGTCCAACCAAAAATAGTATAGAGTACTACAAGAAAAAAATGGGATGAATATGTGAAAAATTTTCTCCTAGTAAACACCATATTTTTCAATATTTAGATATGCTGGTCCCACTCCCAGTCTACAAAGGACACCTTTAAAAGTGCCATCATATGCACAAGACACAACACATGAAGGAAAATACCGTGCATGGTTGAGTATAATAATACTTAGTAGGACACCCCGAAAACACTAAACATGAAGCACCAATATAGTCATCTCAATACAAAAAATAACAATAAATTTATGATAGAGACATGGAAGGACCCAAATATACTATGCAAAGACACCACCCTATAAGCCGATCATAACCAACTTCCAGTCACATGATTCTATTTGAAACAATGATCATTCCGAGAGAAACCACACCAATAAACATGCTACCATTGAAGGCACTCAATGAATATGTCTAAGTCATTATGAATTGCCAAAGGAAGCTCTTGGTCTAAGGGGGCTATTATACATAGACATGGGGTCACACCCAGAACCACTAGGGTATACCACGAACCTAGTTTGTATCAACCATCTCTAAAGGGAATTTCATGTCAATGATACCAAAAACCGTACCAAAATAGACTTTCATATGGAGAATCAATGCGCTACTTAGGTAGGTCATGATGATTAAAAAAACATTAACTAGGGAATAATGGTGACATAGGATCCCACTTTGGTATCATTGGGGGACACCACAACTCTATTTGAGTCTCGAACTCTAGAGGGGATAAAAATCCAAGGACGTGGATGTAACTTCACACAGTAAAATTGAGGAAAATGAAAAAGGTAACACACACAACCTATACATTGTGAAACTATGAAAACAAATAGCATCATGTAATCTTGAAGGGAGTAAATGGCATGTCTCAAGGGGTATATGACATGTCCAACTATCCCCTTGAATGCTAGTGTGGAAGAACCTCACTCGATTTGTAGTTTCTGTATATAAGGTGTGTAGAAGGATATACATGAAATGTAGAGAGACAAAATATTTTTAATGTGTTTCTTGGATAGTTATGTGTACCAAATATATGTCCGTTCACGGATCCATGTACACCAAGCCATGTCATTGTGGGAGTAGACAGTGTGACCGTGCTCGTGTAATTCAACTAGTGTATTTGTAATTCTGAAGGAGACACCGAGTTAACCAGGAAGAGTCATAGGCCATGTGATATGGGTCACATGTTGTGTTATCATTAACATTATACAATCCATAGTTCTAAATCCTAGTGTCCCCACACACTGTGTAATACCAGATTACATGTTGTGTTCCATGGTATTTTCCAGAATCCGAGATTCTTCCTCTATATTTGATGTTGCACCTACAGACATTGATCCAGTGACAAATTCTCCGTGAAATTTAATATCCAAGCTTGTAAAAGCTTCATTATTGACATACACTATGTATTTTAATCATATATTCTCACAAAATGGATAAAATGGTCGTTCTTTATTGCGTGCTGAGGAACTCTAAATAACATGAATTCATATATCATCCATCATCCAAATAGTTCTATCTCTATCATCGTACCTCCATCATGTGGTGTTGATATCAAATCTACGATTCCAGATTTTTACACCAAGAAATAGGTTCAAAAAGATGGATTTATCAAGAATAGTCCATTAGCGGGCCAAACAAAGAATGCTTGTGATGAACGATGAATCAGGGGAGAAAAACACATGAAAAAATAAGAGAAAAAAACCTTGATCAATGTTTCCATTGATATTGATTCATTTTTATAAGATATACAATGAATACATTGATAAACATTATAAACTTCTCCAAATAAACCCCAAAATAAACCCATCTCACAAATACACTTGATGAATGAATCAATCAGTTGGTCGATTAATTCATGTTCATTTTAGGAATTATGAATGAGGAGGAAATAACATCAAATAAACATCATACTAGGAGTTTGTATCAATTATTGATGAATAAAAATTGTGTTTCCCCCGTTTGACATGATCTTCCAACTCCATTGGTGCATAGATACATGATTTGATTGAGATCCATTATTGTCTTCCAAGAATTCTCTCTTCCAATGATGTATAGTCCTCTAGGGTTTAGTGGAAAACCCTAAGACAATTTCCATAGTTGCATATTTAAATAATATTCAGGTATCATCACTGAAAAAAATAAAATAAATTCATAAGTTAATTTATTTTATTAATTTCGTGCCTATGACAAATTGTTCACAAATGTCCCCTGATGACTAGTGTTAAGTCAAACCTAGGGTAAAACCACCATTCTAAACACAAAGTTTCCATCATATTTATTTCTCATGAACCCCATTAGGATATATTCTAATTTTTCATGAAAACAAATCACCTGTGATATTTAATATATTTAATGTATTTCAAACATTTATTCCAGGAAATCTAGTCCTGAGAACCACATGCCATATCTGTGTTTTTTCAATAAAATAATCAATATAATATTAAAAAACAATAAATGGAAAATACAATATATAACATATAATACATCCCAAAAATTATTAATCTTATAAAAGAGTCATAACCCAACACCAAAATGATAAAATAAATGATGTTTAGCAACCCATTAAACCTCCAATGAAATCTCACATAAGAAATTTCAAGAATAACTAATCTTTACTAATCCATACATCAACCATAAATAATAGTTCAAAACCTATAGACCCAACCATCTCCAAACAATACACTATTGAAACTCAGCCTTTAAAAATTCACTAAAACTTTACACAAAGAGGAAAATGGAAAATTACACACAATTATGAGTCTGGGAATTATAAAAAAAGTAGGAATGATTAAAAATGAAAAACTATAATTTTATACTAGACCATTCAGTGAGTTTCACTTCAAAAAATGAGATACATATTACCTTATATGTTCATGTCCCTAAAATGGAACCACATAGTCTGAAAACACAATGGTTAAAAAATAATGATTCATAATGAAATAAATGTTAAACCAAAATATCATAATAAAAATTGATGAGCATGGTCCATATTTCTTTCAAAACCAAATGTATTTCATTGAATAAATTTAAACCCCCAAACCCTTTCATGACTTGGTTATGTTTTGTTTTTTAAAATCACTATTTACAAACCACTAACTATTTTTAAAAAATAAACATTATTTTAGGTTTTAAAATAAACAACACATTCGTTTTTAATGTAGTTTTAAAATTTAATTCCTTTTTAAAATACTCACACTAATGGTAAAATCCCATACATGCCACAAAATAAATTTAGAAATATATATATTCCAATAAAATATAAAACACATAATTAAACGTCCAATTGGTTAGATACCCCTTCATAAATACAATTATTTTCAAAATTATAAATTTTTTTGAACATGTAATCAACTCTTACAAAAAAATTTATGAATAAAACCCAATTGTCCTTAAGGCCTTGTCTTAGAAGAGAAATATTTTTTCACGAAAATCTAATTTTCACACTAAAATAGTTAATTTCAAAATTCATACACAAAAACATATACAAAGGGACAACACAAGAGTAAAAAAAATTTAAATATGTCAACACATCATAGGAACAACTATGACCCCATACCTTTTTCCAAAAAAAACCCTAGTAATTCCCTATGTAAATATTTGTAAATAGAAAAATAATCTTAGATATAGATCCATTCCAAACATGGCTACATGTTTGAAGACCAAATTACAATCATGTGTTTATCCCTAAAGAGTGTCCTGAATCATTCATTTTGTTTCACAAGGTTTTTCAAAAACTATGAAGAATCCTCAATTCATGAATTTCTTTTTCTTAACCATACCAAAATTTCCATATGAGTCCTATGGTAACTCAATTCCTTACATTAAGAATTAATCACTATTTCTATTATCTTTACTCTATAATCCAAAAACTACTTCATAAATAAGACCCAAATCAATGGGAAAATGACAACATCATATTGAATCTTGAGTCTTGGGGTGTGAATGTTATCAGGATAGTGGCCTTGTAAATTGGAATATTGATATAAAAAATCTCACTGAATATTTCCACAACACCATAAATTAAAATGGTAATTCCAAAGGCACAAACTACTATAGAAAATAAGATCAATAACCTCTTATTCTAATTGTTACAAATTGTTTTATGTTGTCCCTATAACAGATGGCCTAACTCTCCTACCACTATACTGAAGGGAACTCTCAATCCCAATAGTCTGAAAATTAGTGTCTTGAAATCCAAATAATTCACATGTGAATGGATTATCCTAATAATCAAAGTAAAATATAGTAGTATATAATTAAATAATATTATGAAAAGACACTTCATTACATCATATGTCAACGCTAGTGAAAAATAAAAAAATAGTAACCTAATATCCAATCCAGGAAATATGAAAAATAATAGAGTATTAAAAGAATCCATCTCCCTCTAAAAAATCTATCATATAAAAAAACTAAACCCACCATCAATATTTTTTCCTCTCCCAATAGTTACTATAGTTAACATCCATTGATATAAGTTAGAAAAATCCAAAGTGGAGAATTGAAATCATATAAAATCAAAATTTATCCAGAATTATATTAAATAAAGGGAGGTCCTTTTAAATCACATACTAGGAAATAATTAATTAATTAAATAATGTTAACATAGACCTCAATAAACCAACACAATTAAGAGAGGCCCTATAATGAAAAATAAAACTAGCAACTAAGATAATAATAAATCCTTGTGAATATAAGAAATTAGTAGGCCCCCAATACCCATTTAATCCATGGAAATACCAAAATAATGATGTTTATAAATCCCTAATTTGAACATAAAATATTAAATCTAATTTTACATTCCTTATAAAGATAAATCACAATAACTCTTTATGAAAACCCATATTTTAATAAAATAAAAAGAAATGATTATTATGAATTTTAAAGGAAACAATTTAAATGTGAAAAAATGAACCAAAACACATTTACCTTTTTCTATAATATCATGAATTACACATTTCCATTATAAATTTTAAGGGGAAACCATTATCATTAAAAATATTCATGAATTAAAAAACATTTTTATTTTTCCAAATATTACATCCAAATATTTTCAAATAAATCTATTTGAATGTAATCCAAAATAAAGAAATGTGTTACGTAATTCCACAAAAGAAAAAACATAAACTGAGAAACATAATACTATTGTAAAGCATGTCATATAATATTAAAGATCAAGCATAAAAGAAACAATATTTCAACACATACATAAGAGGACAAGTAAGAAACCCAGACTGTAAATATACTATAAAGATGATATAACTAATGATACATATCTTGAGGTGATGAAACATGGATTATAAAACAATTAAAATACATGAAAAGTGTAAATACTATCAACAATTTATATTCAAACATCTATTAACTAACTCACCCTTACCTAAACTTATTAGTGTTAACCAAATAGATTAGTATTAAGTATGACTTAGGAAAAAATCATTAGTGCATAATATTAACTATCATAGACACACCCCCTGACCTCCCACATAGTAGCCAAGGGTCACTCAAATAATAACTAAATAAGGTGGTCTAAAAACAAAATAATGTAATCACAAGAAAAAAACAAAGTCCCAAGGGCCAATACCACAATCGCATACTTCCCACATCACATTATTCCATTTTAATGTTCTACAACCCATAACAACATCATGAAGCAAAATAACAATATCCATAAAATGTATAAACATAGTATCAAAACCAATAAAATGTGATCAATAAGGTAATGATTCATATTCGATCAATATAACTCTATAAATTTCCAAACATGACTACATTGATTACATATAATACATATACAATTGAAAATTCCATTATAAATTACATATAAATCAAACTCTACAAAAATAAAATCCCAACTAATCATAAAAAACTAAAAAGGCATAAAGGGATCACTATGACATTTAATTTCTTTATCCCCACACCCACTATTAATAAAACAATTCCTTAAAGGAAAACACACCCATTTTCAAAATTTAATTAAAATTAATAATGCATTCAAAATATTTTTCTAAAACATTTAATTCCCTTTAGAAAATAGAAACAAGAATTTCATGAACTCTTTTCAGGAAAAAAAATTCTTAATACATATCTAAACCATTATATAATACAATGATATCCAGTAATGATTAACACACCCATTTATAACCATGGGATAACCTTAAAAAATTCTTTATTTTTTTATGTGCCACATAATGTAATTTCCAAATACATGGCATGCATCCAATTCTCATGAGATGTGCCAAAAAAATCCAAAATCATTTCAAGAATAAAACGTCATATAAAATACATTTATATTTTCTAAAATTACTTTAAAAATTACACATAAAGGTTTTAGTATTCAATATAAGGGGTTCTATAAAGACATATTCCAAATAATGGTGCAGGGATAGAAGAAATGGTATGAGTCATTACTCCTGATATTGTGAATTACAAAATTAGAAAGAAGAGGACCCAAGAGACCCATTGGAATTCCTTAAAATGAAGGAAATTTTAAGAATGGGTCAAAATGTTATACACGTGTCAAGATAATCAAACTAGGTGATGCGGAGAAGAGAAAAAATTCATAAAGAGAGAGTGTAGGGATATAGAGGCCATATATTGGATAATGGGACCTAAATTTGGATGAAATCTCGTTTGAATTGTGAGATAAGATGTGGCCAAGTGTGGGAGACGTTCACATGACATGGAGATGATGTTTACGGTTATTTTGTATAATAGGATATTGAGGGAGAATAAAACATATGAAAAAAAATCCCAATATAAACATAGGGTCATTTTCGAAATGAAATAAAAATTATTGTTCGTTGGGTGTTGTGTTGGGTTTAGGTGAATGAATTTCCAAACTATGGGACAAAAGAGTTTTCCTTACTTTATAAGAATAAACCACACACAAAGTTACACATAGGGAGTTTCACGATAGATCTAACTATTCTTATATTGTTTGAATTAATGATGTTCTAATGACAAACCATCACACCCAGTTCATTCATAGTTACTCTCAATCGTGCACAAACCATGAAAAGGTCCACTTCCCATAAAATAATAAATTCATATTAAACACTTAAAAACCCATAATGGATTAAAAATTATTATAATATAATTAATTAATTAATTTTATAGAGAAATAGAAGGTTTCAAAATGTATTTATTGAAAATGTACACTATGTGGTTAATATTTCATAGGTGGCTCAGACAACATCGATTCTCTTGTGAACTATAATAAAATGTGTATTATTTCTTCATGTTGTTAAAAATAATAGTATAAGTGACATATAATATCACGTGTTTTAGTTAACTCTTCAATCTAATTCTATCACGCAGTCTTTGATCATATTTTATAGATTATGTGAGTGTTTGAACATATGCCATGATTTTTTAAATGTTAAAAAATACAATTCTATAAAATATTCATGTGTTTCATAGATATGTTACTCATGAAATTTTTATGAAATATTTCTCATTAAATTGAAAAATTATTGGATTTTTTGTATTGTAAAATGAATAAATTTACGATGAGTCTTATTATATTTGATTTGAGTTTATTTGACTATATATAAAATTTGTAAAATGATGAAATTTTCCTCCCCCTCATCCAATTCATATTTCTAATGGTATATGGTTTTATATAAATTTATTGAACATGGAATCCTTATAAATAACTAAGAGATTTATCTTTCTAGTATATCAATATAGTGGAAGGATCATGTTGGTTATTTCTCATTGATCATAATTAGGCTCATGTCATTGAACATAAACATATTCAGATCATTATGAAAAAGGTAAAATATTAATTAATTATTTTTTCATCACATTATGAATGTATTATCTATGTTTTCATGAGTTTAAAATTGATTATTTATAATATTATTAGACAAATGTTATCCCTTAAAAAACCTCTCAGTTTTAATCAATCATATTCCATATCATTTCTTGATTTTTATAATGTTAAAGAAGACTATAAAATAAAAATTTAGTGAAACAATTTCTTGTACAGATCTTGATGGGTATGCATAATCAATATTTTTTACAATTTTCATGGTTTAGTGTATAATGTAGTCTTGGTCTTTATAAATTTATAATTACAAGATATTTTTCATAAAAATATTATTAATTTTATTAATGAAAAATATTATATCATTTTTATGTCACTGTGACTTGTTTTAGCAATTATTATGACATGGTGTTCTCTACTATGCTCAAAATCCGCATCATGAAATATATTTTTAAGACATAGAAAAATGAAATAGAATAAGAGGAAAGGGTTATGGATTTTATGTAACATGATTCATTAACACCCCCATGTCATTTTTGAGGAAAAAACATTATTGTCGACCCAATATAACTAAATAAAATAATCAATGATTATTGTATTACCATTATTCGAAGAATTTTTCACTAAAGTAAAAATGGAGGTGGTACTTTTATGTATAATATTTTCAATCAAGGTTTCACCAAATCTTGTTTTATACCCAAATAAAAAAGGGTGTGATTAAATTTAATGACAAAAGGGTGTTTGTTAACATTCTATTAATCCATTAATGAAACAAGCAGAATGGGTGTGCAATGAAAACGATATTGGAATTAAATAATATATTAATTTTTTTAGAGGGTGTAAATTTTTTATAATTATTATAAATTGAAAATAAGGAGAAATAAGAAATAGTTTTTTTATTTGTAAATTATTCAATAATGGAAATGTAAAACATTTATATTAATTTAATTGTTTGGAAATTTCTCAAAATATTTCAAAATATGTTTTTGAAGATTTTATCTATGTTTTATACAATTTCTAATAATTTATATTTAAATTAAGTAAAAATTTTATATAATATATGGAATGTTTACAATGTCATCAAATCTTTAATGAAATATGTCATATTTTTTAACAAATAAATTTATATGAAATGGCATAAATTCTAATAATATAATGATTTAATATTATAATAAATGAGTAATGATTAAACTTATTTATTAAATTGAATGTCCCATATAGCATTGCTAGATTTTTATCTATGTATAATTGAATGTTTATAGATTATATTATAATTTTTATAATTTTTTATAAATCAATGAATAAATAAATTATTTTTTCTATTATATACATTATAATTCATGAAAATTATTTTTATATTATAGATTGTAGTATTAGTTAGTTTAAATTGTCGAAAGACTTCATTAAATTATCTTACATAAATTTCTGGTGTTAAATGATAGATATGATAATTTAATCAGTTTCTTACTATATTGAATTTCAACTATTCAATTTTTATATTCATGAATTTGAAATTTCATTATAGATTGTACATATAATATTATATAATTTTGATGGAATTGATTTAATGATTGAGTAAAAAAAACCTTGGTATGAAGATTTTTTATATATTAATCACTAATTGGGGATCATAAGCTCAATTATGAAATAATTCTCGATAACTTTCAGTATATGATCACACTTGTAAAAATTATTAATTTTATATGATTAATATATTTTACATGAATGGTGTTCATATAATTTATCAATGTGATAATTTTTTTATGCGTAAACATTTTTGGAATTTGATTAGGGTTTCTAATAAAATATATTAGTTTTGTAATGGAATAAAAAATAAATATTATTTGAAAATATTGATTTGGATGAAAGATTATTGAATCAAAAACTAAATTATTAAAAATAAGCATAAGTGATTTGGAAATAAAAATATTTTATAGTGAAATAATAAATAACAATATGGCTATTATTTTTTAAAATTCCATCAATTGAGATTTATGTCCAGAATTAATTTATCTATATGGTTTGGTTTCTAATAAATTATATATGTAGGGATAATATAATGTTATTATTGGACGATATGGGTGATCCTAAATTTTAGGTTCATGAAAATTTTGTTCCTTTAGTGTTATATTTATATTGTAAAAACAACGAGATTGGATACTAGAGGAATTTGGTTGGTAAAACCCATATGATTAATTAGTCATAGTTTTCTTGTCATCTATTTATGTGTCTTATTTTATATGATTATAATGATAGTCTACCTAAATGGATAAGTGTTGAAATAAATAATGAATTGGACTCATTATATAGTGAAATTTGGATAATGAAAAAATTGATATGATAAAATATAAAATGGCCAATCATTTTATTTTGAGAAATTTTAGTTATAATTTATTAAATGAGTATAAACATGATATTTAGTAGATAAATTATTATTTATAGTTAAATTTTAATTTTTATCATCTCATATGTTTTTTAGATGAATATATGAAATTTAAAATTTCAATATTGTCAAATATATATATATATGAGTACATAAAAATAATAATCATTCATAAGAGATATTGAATAATATATGTCTTAGATAATTCCAATATAGGGAAACCAATTTATGAAGTTGTTTGATATAAACTTATTGATTATTATGATAAGAGTCCAAAGTATTCTCTTAATTTATTAACTATAATTTTGGTAAAAATATATCCTATGGATAAGAATCCTGAAAATGAAGAAATTAAAAATAATTTAAAACATAAAAATGATATATAAAGATTAAAAAAGGAATAAGTGGTGTGATAATGTGATTGAATTTTATAAATTTAAGATATTTAATGGAACATTATTAAATATCCTTGTATTCTAGGCTATTTTTTATATGAGTGACCTATAGAGGCTAGGGTGAATTTAAGTCATGATAATGATATGAAATTCATTATAAAATAACTATTAGAAAGGATTTAAATGTATATTATATAATGGAACATGAATGAGATCAATAAATGTTTACCTAATATCTTTAACATTTAAAAGGAATGATACAATAGACATGGGCTGCGAAGAATAATTTTCCTTATCAATATTATAGAATGGTATATCTTTATTCTTTGTTAATACTCTAATATGGTTTAATATTCTATCTAGTGAATTAAAATCAAATTTAGAAATCTCGAGGTGTTGTGCTCTGATTTAGGTGGACTAGGTCACTATAGGTATAATTTCCCATAATATCTTAATAACATGAATTGTAGCTATAGAGAGTATATATTAGGAAATATTGTTATAAGATTCAATGGTACTATTTTAAAAAACATATTATTCAAAATTTACAATATTGAAGTGTTGTAAATATGTAAAATAATTCAAACATAATAGTGGATTGATTTTTATATCACAAATAATGCCTTTATGTTGAAAATAAATGGTATTAGGCATTAAGGAATTTGATAGATTAAATTACATAAAGATACAGTAGATCAGATTAAATATTGCGTAATTTCTACATGAATTCAAATTACATGATAATAGGTGTTATTATAATCCCTTAATGTTGGAAATAAATAATAAAATGATTATGGTACACATGTTTACGTTTTATCCAAGTCAATCATATGTTTGAAATGGAGTTGAGAAAAAAAGTATAGCATCCCCAAACCTGCACTCCCATGAATCATGTACATAAAGAATAATCTTTAATTTTTTTCTATGATACAAATATATGAATCCCAATTTCCACTATCCAAAATTTATAACATCAAATGGAATTGTTGAATAAAATATCTACAATAATAACTTTTCCTTTTTGTGTTTTATATTATTACGAAAAACTCTTATATAATAGTACTCATGTATTTAAATGATTATTTTTCTAACTATTCCAACATTTTAATATTCCACCTTAAGTCTTCAACATCTTTTAAATATTATTTCACAGATTAAACCATTATAGATATAATTCATCTAACATCATTCTTAATAACCTTGCGAATGGGAAAACATAAGAACAATGAGATCAAATGCTCAGTAAGGGAAAACATAAGCATTAAAATTTCAATGTCAATGGTGAGAATAAGTATATCATGAAATAAAATATCTTTATTATTTTAAGATAAGAGAAGTTATACAAATCAAAATGTCGATAATTAATCGTGAAATATTTTAAAAAACATTAAGATTAGATAAAGTATATATATAAAAATAAGCTTGATCCGGGGAAAACAATCATAAGGTAACTGAACCTTGATAATGTGATACAAGAACAAAGAAAACATGTTGATAATATGGAAAATAATGTTCCTAAAACTCATAAAATCACTCTAACTAGTGTAATTACATACCTGGAAAATTCCAATAATCACTTTGGATGAATATATAAGAAGATAACTCCATCCATTTACCTAATAAATTTTAGAGATATATTGAGCTCACCCATAAATATGATAAATATCAGGGTCACCCAAGATCATAAGAAATATCAATTTATGATAATATAATTATAATAAATGAAATCTTCATTTTTTTCAACATAATAGTAAATATTTTTCATTCATAGTCTAATTTACCCATAGAAATTAATGTGTTCCAAGATAATCTCTTAAAAAAATCATAATGCATTTAGAGAAATAATAATTAATGTATTATTAAATTTTATACCTATGGGAAGAAAGTTTATGTGATGATATATAGTCTTTGGTTAATAGAAATTCCATTAAAATATTATTTTTAACCATTTTCTTAGAAAATACCACTTCCAATTTTATAATATCTTTTGAAAACTGAAAATTGAAATATCATTTTGAATATCATTTTATCTTACAATAAACATAGAAAAATATAATGGAACCATTAATGTAAATAACAGTAATGGTGGTGGGAATATCCATTCATGATGTAAATGTTAAATATAAATATTCATTTATAAAATCTGAAAAGAGAATCAAAAGTGAACTGTGAGAAAACTGTTAATAAAATTCATTTTAAATCCTTTTAAAAGAACGTAAAATATTATGTAAAATAAATTTATGAAATCATACTTTTATACAAATGAAAATTCTTGAAACTATTTTAGGGAAAATATATATGGATGAGAAATATTCTCAATTTAAAATAAGATAAATAATCAACATAAATCACAAAAAACATTTATGATGTTTTATTAATAAATAATAGAAAAAATGAAAATCAATCATGTAATTTATAAATATAGGATAATAAAGGTGTTTTTTTCAATAAATTGAGATCATAAAATTTAAATAATGGATCCTTGAATATAAACAAACTCAAAATTAAAGAATATTGTAACATAAATACTTTTCTACTTTGACAAAAATCGAATAAAAATTCATTGAAAAAACTGAATGATATGGATGAGAAGATCTAATTAATTACATAATGTTTTATAATGAAATTATTTAATGAGTAAATAGTTATACCATGCATGGAAAACATGGTTCAAAACATGATACATTTAACAATAAAATGCTATTGAGACAATAAAAACCCTAGAAAAGTTCATAACTTTTAAAGTGAAAATTAATAAATTATGTGATTATGAAAACTTATGTAAATAAAAAAATTCTGATATACAATAAAAAAATTTAGAGATCAATTAATACATAGTTACAATATAACATTTTCAATGAAGTTTAAGTATATCCTAATGAATTGAAATTATGTGATGAAACCCCTTACAACATTTTTGGCACTGGAAAAAACAACCATGTAATTTCCGTAAATTCAAACTAACATGATCTTGGATCATAGATCATTTTAAAGCTTCAATTTGACTAGTCATGGATCCAAAACAGAGTTACGAATCAGAAGTTATGGTCGTTCAACGTTAGGCTACTGGAAATGGCCATCCTGGACAGTTTTGGGGAAAAGTATGGATTTTCATGAAAAAATGGAATCTTCCATGTAAAAATGGAATCTTGCACAAAAAATGTCTTATAAAACAAATGTGGAATGGAATTTTATGTACACCGACATTCAAGGTTTCACCTTTAAATATAAGTGCACCCACTTCTTCTACAGGGCCCTCAGAGGTCGACTTCTTCTCTAATGTGCGTAAGTCCACATTTTTTGAGCCTGCGCGCAAAACCCCACTTCTTTCTTAAAAAACATCACTTTTTCATGAAAATGTGCCAATGTGCCCAATTTTTCAAGAAAAACATCATTTTTGTGCACAATAGTTCCACTGTGCTAAATTTTTCATGCACTACTGCTGCACCTGTCCAATTGGGCACACACCTCCCCTATTGCGTGAACTCCTTTCCTATTGCACACCAACCATCGCTATTGAGCGAAATCCTTCCCTATTTCACGTAAAACATCCCTATTGCACAAAAGACATCCAATATTTCATGAAATAGTGCCATGTTTCCAATATTGCACACACCTATGCCGCATAGTGCAATCTTGTGCACAACCCATCCTTCATATGGCTCATTTTACGTGAAAATGTATCTAGGCTTGTCCCTGTTGCTCCATACCTTAGAGGAGGCACCCCTGCACCCTGCTTGGGATCAGTTCTGGGCTATAGTCCTAGCCCTCTGGACCGGTCCCTTCATATCTTTCACTGACCCCCATGAAAATTAGAGAGTCACACCGTAAAATTTTCAAGCCGGGACGTCCGCATTTTTCACTGTGCCCTTATGCGTACCCACCTTCCACCTATGGAATACCTTGATTTTAGATACTCCAACACACACCATTAAACAACTTGAGTTGGAATATTCTTCTTTGTTCATTTCTCATGTCGTGATTTGAGATTCTCATCATCAATTACCTAAGTACCTTGAGTCAAACCATTCCTCAAGCAACACATCCAAACCCTATCACTTAGCTCTTATGTCAGGATGAACTAGAAAGGGCCACCCTTGCATAAGTCCCAACACCAACCATTTCTAGGTGACTTAAGCCTAATAGTTTAATCTACATGACTATAAACTATAGTTTACCCTATATAAAAAATATAGTATGCCTCTTTCTCCGAACAAGAGATGATTTTTTCTCCAAGCATAAGATACCAATAGTTCTACCTATATGACTATAAACTGTAGTATACCCTATATGAAAAATATAGGACGACTCTTTCTCTGAAAAATAGATTCCGTATACACCAAACATAGGATGCTAATAGTCTTATCTATATGACTCTAAACTGTAGTACTATCTACGTGAAAAATATAAAATGCCTCTTGCTCCAAAAAAAGATATGCCTTATGCGCTATGCATAAGATTCCAATAATCCCTACTCTACGACTTTAAACTGTAGCATGACCTATCATTCAGTAATAAGATTCCTCTTGTTCCAAATGAGAAATGGCTTATGTGACATGCATAAGATACCTCATTCCTTGATTATAGTTGAATAATTTTCAGAGCTTTGGAATCGTTTCAAACATTACATCACTCCACATCATGATTTGTGTGTTCTTCATTTGTATCTTCATCCTCTTCCATGTATTAAGGGACCGCCTAACGGCCTAGACCCATACCGCCTTGGCTCACCTACCGTTTTGAGAAAACACCCCGAAAGACTTTAGAAGACACTTTGAGTCAAGTAATATGTTTTGAACACAATCAACAATTGACCCTCATTTTCCACCATTTCAGGCTAACGCGATATGGATGTTGTGTTTCGAACATGGTAAATAGTTATCCCCCATCATCACGCTACCCTCACCGAATTATGAATGTCAAGCATGCGATTCACACTTTTCATGTCCCTTTTTTTGGACTGACTCCAACACCCTTGGAGTTATCCAACATGTGCACTTACGCATAGGTGTTGGCCCCAAATATATGCCTCAACAAACTAGTGAGTTGGGATTCCCTCAAGGATAGACATGAGGATGAAATTACGGGAAGCTTAATTGTGTATGCCCCATTCACCATTACCACCCCAAGCAGCACTCGGTAAACATCGATGTGTAAGCCCCATTCACCATTTTCGCTATATAGTGGAACCCATACAACATCCACATGTAAGCTCCATCCCCCATTACCGCTCCATAGCGGCACCCGATAAACTTCCATGCATAAGACTCATCCCCCATTGTCTCTCCATAATGGAACCCGGGAAGCTTCCATGCGTAAGCCCCATCCACCGTTACCGCTCCTTAGTGATCCCAGGGTATCTTCTATTGGTAAGCCCCATCTCCCGTTACCACTCTATTGTGACACTTGGGCTACTTCCACATATAAGACCCACCCACCATTACCGCTCCTTAGAGGCACCTGGGAATTTTCCATGCGTAATCCCCATCCCCCATTTCCTCTCCATAGCGGCACCCGGGTAGCTTCCATGGGTAAGACCCATCCACCACTATCGCTCCTTAGTGGCACCCAGAATGCTACCACGTGTAATACCCATGCACCATTTCCACTCCATAGTGGAAACTAGGAAGCTTCCACATGTAAGCCCCATCCACCATTACCTCTCCTTAGCAGCACCCATGCAGCTTCCAACATAATCCCCATCCACCATTGCATCTCCTTAGTGGCACCTGGGCTTCTTCCATACGCAAGCCTCGCAAAATCCCAAATCAGGAATGCTAACGGCTATTGCTTCTTCACATAGCCATGCAAACATGGGACCCTCAATGTATCAGTCCGCAACTCTCCCCCACCTTGGCATTGCTAATGCATTCCCTTTTCCAAGGGTGGGTGTATATAAAATATGTATGTCCTTGGGGTGAGGAGTGAACCTGTCTCTTCTGAGATGCATGAGGTTAAACTTCCAAGAACTATCTTCCTCAGTACATGATGTTAAACTGTGATGTCGCATAGTGCATCATATGTGGGGTTCCCCATCTCGAACATTATCCACGCCCACTGGTCTCCACATGAGTGAAATCTTCCTCAAATATAATGAGATCCTTTTTGTTGGGGTGGCACTAGTCCGTGGGGAAGGGAAACCACATTGGTATAAGAGCATAGCCTTTATTACCGGAGGTAGCACCCCTGCTCCTCCTATCTTCCTCTGTGTCAAGGGATAATATGATAGATGGGCACAAGGAACCTCGAAACCCCATTCCTCTCCCTATGGGATTTTTCAACACCAGGCCTCCATCTTGGAGTAAGTCCCAATATACATCTCCCTGGGCTATGAACCACCCATATTCCCATGTATTATCTTTTCTTCGCTAACCTTGTGTAATCCCCACTCCACTTCCCATGGAAACACCTTTCACAACATGATTGTCAGGTCATTACTGCCTCTTGTTTCTCACACTGATCATGACTCACGTGGGCTTAGAGAAAACATTGACTATGACATCCTTCCCGGGCCTCCCTAGAGTGTAGGACCCAAACCAGCCCTAACTACATATACTTTGATCCTTACCAAGTAAAGGTACACAGGAAGCCTCCCAGAGGTTCAATCCCAACACCAATTAGTCCCAACCCCCTTCACGTCATTTCACCAACAATCCTGAACTATGTGGACTTTGATCTTTGCCTAGGCAAGGTATGTATGAAGCCTCCTAGAAGATCAAACCCAACACCTATTAGTCCCTACCCCCTTCACGTAGTTTCACTAACCATTCTGAACTATGTGGACTTTGATCCTTTCCATGCCAATATAGACATGAATCCTCCCCAAGGTTCAATCCCAACACCTATTGGTCCCAACCCACTTCATGTCGGTTCACCAAACCATCCTGAACTATGTGTACTTTGATCTTTGACAAGGCAAGGTACGTTAGAAGACTCCTTGAGGTTCAGGACCAACACCTTTTGGTCCTGAACCCCTTCATGTCGCGTTACCACCATCTTGCATGATATTAACCCATATGCCTCCTTTTTTCGCACAAGATGTTAAACTGTACCCATTGGAACTACGTGGGATTTGATCCTTGTCTCCTAAAAAAGGTACGTAGGAATCCTCCTTGAGGTTCAACCCCAATTTATGGTAAGACATTTTTTCCTCAATTGATGGTAAGCCATTGTCTTCCTCAATCAAAGGTATGCTTTTGTTTTACTCAATCTATGGTAAGCTATTGTTATCCCCAATCAACGATAATCCAATGTTTTCTCCAACTAAGGGTAATCTGTTTTTCCCCCAACTGATAGTAAACCATTGTGTTAACTAACTTACTGTAAGCCATTGTGTACACCGATAAATGGTAATACGTCATCAACCACATTCAGTGGTAAGCTATTGGAACCCTATTTAGTGGTAAGATGTCATCAATCTTAACCAGTGGTAAGCAGTTAGAACCCAATTCAGCAGTAAGCCATTAGACCCCAGTCAGCGGTAAGTCATTACACCCAACTAGTGGTAAGTAATTTTATTCTGCAATCGACTGTAAGAAGTTGTAGTCCTCTTTATTGGGACCCACATCTCTACTCCACCCCTATGGAATCTGACCAACCTCGTGCTGCTAATCATACATAATTCCCAGCATGTCATCGGGTTGGTATCCTCTGTGTACACCCCGATTCTATGCCCCCATATTGAACTACATGGAATTTGATCCTTTCCAAGAAAAGGTACCTAAGAATCCTCCCTGAGGTTTAAGCCATCACCCATGTATCATCCTGGTTCTTCTCTCAAGACATTATTTCCTAATAAGACCATTCCCAAACCCAAATGTTCTATTTACTCCGAGTCCCAATCATGCGGGCCGCCTCCTTAGGTGTCCCATCGCCCTGCAGAACTATGCAAACTTAGATTCCCTACCATGAGGATATGTAAAAAGTCTTTTTGAGGCTCAATCCCAACATTAATATCACCTTCACAAAGGTTCCATCTCAGTCCCCCACTAATTCATTCACCTCTTCATCATCCATCCTGATTCTTACCTGGGATTCCCCATCCCGGTGAAATCCTGTCACCCACTTTCTCCTTATAACTAGAAGCAACTGGGTAACTAACCTTGTGTTAGTCCCAGTATCAGTAATCCCTCAAAGGGTCACCCTACCTGATCCACTCTCTTCAGTGTTCTAATCAGTCTGATCCATCTCTTCTAAAGGTTAAACCTACGACATACCCTATGTTAAACATGGGAAGCTGAGGAAAACCTCATAAACATTCCTGTGGAATATAATTCCCCACATTTGACGTGGGATTCCTTGGGCTTCTGCTCCCTTGAGAGGCCATATAATGAGGGGAAGAAACCTAGACACATCAGTGTTCCAGTGCCCAGACATGCCAATGATTTCCAATGTGACTACTCACCCGACCGAAGGTTTCTTCCCTGACCAGGCCCCTTGGAATGTCATGATCGAAGAAGTGTAATGGACCGGAATCTATGAAGACATGGCACTGGGAATTAGATTCATGAACCATGACTCAAATTTATGAGGGATACCTAGATTAGGTAAATAGTTCCATGGAGAAATCCATGGAAGGAGGAACCAATATCCCATCACCCCATTTAGATCAAGGAGAAAACGTCCTTGAATAAGGAATGAATGACACTCGTCTTTGGAATGAGGGAATGCGGGGTAACAACTGTGTGTCCTCCTCTGAATAATGGACATATGCACACCCTGACAAAATCCATAGAAAAAAACATATTAAATTAAAATTCAAATCCCCTTTGATGAAATATTTTGAACTAAAACCTAAAATACATGAAGAATGAAGGATTCATTATATAGCATGTAATATTTGTAGTTTATAAAACATATAAATGAAATCAGTTCATACCATCTAAATATTTCATAATGAAAGGAAATTGAGATAAAGTCCCATAAATCAATTCTAGAAATTCTATATATATATTTTAAAATATTTATAACACACTTATATCAATTATTTGGATTCATAAGAAAATTGTTGTGATTTAATTCCTTATGAGTGAACTATTTATTCGATGTATTTTAATGAAATATTTAATTAAATAACCGGTTAATTGTACTATAGGAGGTTTAGAGATGTTCAATTCCTAATTAAAAAATGACAATGTTATGTTGACCAAGGAAAATGATGGAATTTTTCAATCATATCTATAATGATTCATCCCCAACAATCGACTTTAAGTCAATAGTGACCAACGACCCATTTGTTCCTTCCCATATTCAAGTCTTTATGAACTTAAAATGATGTTCTTTGTTCATTAGTTGTGATAATACACCATCAATATAATTTCATAGAACATGTAATAAATTATAAGAAGTATAAAACTTAATCAATATATCATAAATGAAATAAAAGACAAAATAAAATTCATATAGTAAATAAGAAAATGGTATCAATTTTTTTTTCAATCCAATGTATATAAGTGCTACTTGGAAATAAAATGAAAAGTTGTGGATTCCTTTAGAGACTCTCATAGTCTACGACTAACCCCCTGCTCCACTACTCAACCATTATCCATGGGCACTTTACTATTACTCCAATCTATATTCTTAATGACTACACATGAATCAAAATTCAGGTATAGTTTATGAGTAATAAAACCTATTATGAAACTATAAATGTGTCCTTAAATATTTTTACCATGTATAACTGATGTATTCTAAGATAATAATAAATGTGTGACAAGCATATCAACTATAGTGCATGTACAAAGTGTCATGCCCTAACCAATACATTGTAGACACTCGATCATATATACATTAGATCTACTATTTTATGATAATTACATGATTCCATAAGTTAGAAATAACATGACTTTATGGTTGTGAAAATCCTCCCAATGGTCTCAAGGTGTTGAGTTGGATCTAGAAAGTAGACCGTCCTACCCAGAATATGTCATAAGTCAGGATTCCAAACCTTCATACCCCATCTATGACTTGGGTCAACCCTTCTATGCATTATTCTCAAAATGAAATACCATGGGTTAGTCCCCCATAACATCATGCTTCTATTATGTTATCATGTCAATATTTTTCATCTCCCCATGTGATATGCACTCCCTGTAAAAGAGAAAAACATCACACAAAAGTCCTCCTTTATCAAATACAAAATATCAATCTATATTGAATGGTAACACTCTAAACAGGGTAGAGGATACATGGTATCCATAACATATAAAGATGATAATATAGTAGCAACAGATAAAAACATGTGATCATAATAAAACATTGAAACATACAACTCTAGAAATTCTCATGTATGAAAATATCATAATTATTCTCAAAACTACACATATAAGAAATCATAATCAAGAACAATGAATATGGTATCAAAAAATAAAAATTATTTCATTGAAACAAGTGTAATTGAGAGCTAAAAAAGGTAATGAAATTACAACCATAATATTTTTTATTCCAACATAGTGGTTGATAAAGGAATCATCCTTCAAACTACATCCACATGATCCATGGATCAAATCACACTTCAAGGATTCCTTGAAAATATCCTAACTATTTTATTTCCAAAAGAAATAAAATAACCACATGAAGTAATAGTTTAATTATCCAAGAGAGTATTGAATTTATAAAATAAATCCAATATATGTGATATCAATTTATTTCATATTCAATAATATTTAAACCATATGAGATAACATTATATCTCAGTCAAATAAGCTAATATTGTAATTTGATAATTCTCTATATTTTTTTATTTACATTTCAATTTTATTATTATTTCATGAAATTTTCATCAATTTATAGAAATTATTGGTTATCTCAATTCATAATATTCTAATGAAAATGTGCATATGAATTAATATTTTAAAATTTTACACCCTATATTTTAAGGGAAAATAGACACTACCACTCCTAGAAAAGAGAATACAACCTCAAATCGCCCAATATGACATTGCAAAACAAGAATGAACTACAGGATTTTCCAACTCACAGGATCAAAATATATGATGATAGTAAGGGTTAAAATATTTTCAAGATGGCATTATATGCATATAGTCATGTTAATAAAGCCAAAAAAGTAAACTTAAAAAATAATTTACTCTTTATTAAATTTTCAAAGGAGTTTCATTTTAATTCATCCCACATATGAGTGAGGAACCTTAAATACATAAAATAATTCATATTCATGATTTTATTAATTGAAATTTATCATAAACCATGTTCTTTGATCATTCTAGTGGGGAAAAAATAATTAAATGGTTTTAAAATCACCCCCCCCAAAAAGATGTCATGTAAGTGTAATATGGTTTTGTCTTAACCATGATCATAGGTTTAATGTAAGACTACTCGGATACCCATACACATTCTTTGAAACTAAAGAGCTACATTTATCCAAAAAATTCAACACTTATGTGACAACCAGGTTTCCATTATATATCCTTCTTTAAATCATGGTAAACATTATGTTGTTCCAAATAAGTACCATTACCGAAGAAATATTAACTTTATGTGAGAATAATAACTCATAAGTTACCCTTCAACAACTATTGTGGTGGAATTATGTGGAACATGGGATTTGTTTCTTACCCTTACATTATATCTTAGTACCCTTATGATGTTCATGATTTACACTTACACAATTTTTAGAAAATCCTATATACCCATACACAATCCTCATGCTCTTAAAAATTACATATTAAATCCTTTTAACCATATGTAGTGGAATAAGTACCCATACATAATTCATAGAAATACTGACTTACATTTGAAACGGTCTTAAAAAAACCATGAATATTAGTAGAGGAAACATTTACCTTTATATAGACCTAATGACATACATAATTGTAAATAAGAAGATAAAATTTGTTATTTTATTTAAAAAATACTGATAAATTAAAATCAAAAGCTTCTTTTTAGAACATGTAAATAAATAGAGAATATTAAAATTTCCCACTATAACAACTTTTCAAACTCATGAAGTGTATTTAGAGATCATTATTGAAAAATTCATTCCATTGAGTTCAAATATCTCACTCTCTATCCTATGTCTCCTCCTACATCTTTTTATACTCCCAAAGGATTCAGAAAAGTGGTATCATCAACCTTGGAAGGATTTCTCACTCTGGTCTATAATTAGAACAATATTATGATCATAAGATGCATATAGCTCCAAATCAAAATCATGATAGTCTATAAAAAGTGATGGATTTGGTATTTAATTCTTAATTTTTGAGATTTGGAACATGTCATGTATACTTTGACAATATAATGGAAGATCCAGAAGATATACCAATGTCACAACCTTCTCAGTGGTCTGGATTTTTCTAACAAACTATGGTTTATATATTACCATATTCAGAAAAGGATGATTCAAAAAACTACGTGACACCTATAGAAAATCCTAGTCATGAAAAATGAAATACAAAGACCATTTCCTCTAAAATTCATACAATTAATTCATAATTTGAGTATCCAACAATTGATTCCTGATTAACCACATGTTCTATGAAGTATCCCATATAAGACTAGGTCCAAAAACTATAACCACAATATCCTCACTCCAACACATTGGTGAGTGGTAAAAGCATCCATATAAAATCCTGAATAGTGACATTTATAAAGTATCCTATAAGATATGGTTAAATGTTAACTCAACCATGGATAGATGATCCTACCAAGATCCACTAAAATATTGGATGCATGATAAAATATTATAATATATTATTCCAATAGTGTAATGTGATTCACCATTTGAATGTAGATTGAATGTGGTTTTCAATACTGTAAAAGTTTATAGGGATTTCTATAAGACATAAAAATTTTATTATGTGAAATGTGTGTCCCTAATTAGAAAACATTCATTAAATAACTCCATTTATGTGTAGTATCTCATAGAAATATAGTCTTCTTATGTGGTCCATTGAGTCAATATACCATATCTGTGATAATTGAGAAAAATTCTTTAGTTGAACATCAATAATTGATATAACATCACAAACACTTGGGTTCCTGGATAATAGTATAAAAAATTATATCATGACATCCTCCAAATTTCAGACTGGAGCTATACGTTTATGGAGGAAAACCCAAGGTTTCTTGTGGTCATCCCTTACCCTCTTGCATGTAAGGAATTAAGAAACAAAACTATTGATGTCCCTATTTATCCCATTCCTCTAAAAAATAATATAAGGTTATGGAAAATAATTTATTCACCATGATGTACACCACACCTATAGTAATTGAAAACAATTATCATTTTATCTCTTAATGAATTAATTGCTACTACTCTGTAATGGACAAGGATCACATTGTCATCACCCAATGACCACCAGAGTATTGGGTTACATCCAACTAGTTATTCTAATATCACAACACACTCTAGTTAGCATCACATCCATCCTATAATAATTCTACTATAGATGATGTTTTTAGAAAAGGATAAAAAGTAATCATTCCATGATTTTTAGAAGTATCCATCCTATACTTTCCCAATAAGCTCATATGGTGTCACCATTTCATAGAGGTCATCTTACTAAGCTATTGATATAACTTCATTTTATATATTAGAGAATATTTTAAATTGTCACATTTCCTTAGTGTAAATTAAATTTCAAATTTTAACATATATATAAACTCTACCAATAAAATAAACCTTAGGTTATTGATAATCTATTTAATGATGGAATAATAGTTCTTATGTCTAGTGTAGAAAATATCCATCTAGATGAAGTGTTTGTTTCACCGAAATTGTAGAGATGTATTCCAAATCTAGGTCATTAGTTGGGGTTTTACAATCATTCGGTGAGATATTTGGTGTCATATATGATACCACCTCTTCCCTTTTCACTAGTAAAACTCCCAAACCATGGCCTAGTGCCTCATAAATTACATGATATTTAATCCCAGGATTAGGATGTATTAGTACAAATTATAGCATATTAAATTCATCTTTACATTATTCTAACCATTATAACATTACTCACTTATTCATTGTCACAGTCACATGAGATGATTATCAAGGGAATCCTTATATTAAATGTTATTTATATCCTATTAATCCCAAGAATATCCTAATATTGAACATTATGAGACTTTTTATATGATATTTAAACAAAATTAATCTCCAGTTCCATGGATATTCCTTTCCAAAACACTACATTAACCAATAAAATCACACCCTTAATCTAGAAGATAAAAATAAACAGTTTTTAATAAACACATTCTTTTTGAACCCTGATCAAAAATATCTTAGGATGGCCTACCTGTTGTTGTTGTGTTGGAAAGTAGATGAGTATGTTTTCAATGATCACTTTGAAGAATGGTCTATATATGTGGGGAATATATTTTTCATGAGAAACATGAACAATTTCAAAAAAATTACTTAATCCAAATAATATCATGAAATGATCTTATAAAACTAACCAAACATAGAACAACATCATTTGGATGTTTAACTCTTAATACCAAAGCTAGTGATAGTGTAATTGAAAATTAATCATAGATAACCACCTAGTTTCCCATAATTGGTAAAAATGATTTTTAATACAGGGAAAATGATATGTGTTCTTCAATATTACCGGGTTTAGTTTTCACTAATTAATGATAAGTCAAAGTCTCTCATCATCCATCATGAAACATAGTACGGGTGCACCCCATGGTTAAGTACTTAGCTTATGAAATCCTTTATTCTAAAATATTTATGATTCACCTTGATCTAATTTATATTGGTTAGAAACATATAATAACTGGACACAAAAATGGATTTTTTACTCTAAATAAGATTAATGTAAAAGTAAAATCATATATCTATAAAAATTAATATCATCTCATATGGAATTAATGCTTGATAGTGATCCATTATTGGTGGAAAAGTAAAGGGGTTACCCATTGGTCATATCAAATGATCCAATCCTGTCATCTATGTTATGGTTTCCCTAATATAACTCATGTCTTGATTAACTATACTTAATACATGTTCCCATTATACATTTATCAAGTACCTATATCACTTATGTGAATTAAAATAAAATTATATCTGATAGTAATAAATGTTAGATAGAAAACTTCTCGTCAAGTCCATATTGAGAATCACATGAAATCTCATTAGAGTGTTATCAAGTCCCAAAAAATTCTATCGACTATGATGATTATAGGAACCTTTTTTCATCATTGAAGGAATTTTATTTTTATACCTAATGGACTATAAATGGAAAGGAACTTAGGGGATAACATAAAATGTATTTCAATTAGAGTAACTACTTGTATGGATATGAAAAAAATTAGAATTAAAAACAACATAAACATAATTAGATGAGGTATATATGATCAAAATTGTACCTTGACCATTATATTTTCCCTCAATGACATCTTCTGAAGTCTTATCTACAATATAAAAATGGTCTTCCTGGGTTATGAAAACATATCACTAAGATATATAAAAAGCTTGAGTCATCCTCTTAGTATAATAATGATTGAATCAATAATATCAATGATTCCATCATCACATCTACCCTCAGATTATTAAAATTTCATCCTTAATGCTTTGTGGAAAAAATGGATATGTCCCGTCATTCCAAATTCCCCACACATGCACTAAGTTGTCAAGAAGACCCTACGGTAATACCATATCATCAAAAATTTGTATCACTATGGGCTAAATCACGAGGTAAATGATTGTACTATAATCTACTATACATAGATACCAGTGCTATTTTTAACTTATTTCTTCTTTCTCTTCATTACATCAGAAAAGATAATCAATGCAGCAGTAGGAGTTCGACCCATTTGGGAAATAAAGGGTTAAAATATACCAACTACTCAAGAATTTTCTTATATAATCTCTATGGACAATGACATTTATGGAACCACCATGTATGATTATAGGTTGAAGACCGATAAATAATTTCTGATTTTATGATGATTTTGTATTATATACATTTTAGACTTCTTTTTGTCATTTTTTTTGCAAGAATATTTGAAATGTGACGAATATTTGAGAAATTAGATGTTTAGTAGGATACAATCTAGAAACATTGTTGTAGCACCATGAAATAATTCATGTAGTCAAGATTCTGTATATAATGAATGAACTCTCTAATGATTTAGTCCTTGATTGAATGTCATGTGAGTCTCTTATGCTAACCATCCTTTCCCATGAATCCCCACAAATGGTGGGTGAGTTATTATAGTATTTACACTACTAGTTTCACATTCCAATCTCTAGGTGTCTCAAAAAGGTTGATTATACCCTCAATATTTTCCATATAATATTCAGTATCCTTTTCTCCACTATCTCCATTAATGAATTTCAAATGATAAAGAAAATAATATATGTCATCGTCAACTTTGTATATAGACACCCAGACATTTTATACATAGTTATCATATTTATTAAGATTAATATACATTAACTAACATAATTTAAAACTCCAGAATTATAATGGTCATGTACCTTTGGAAACATTGAAATATGAACAACATGTTAATAAAACATCAACAAAGTCTCTCACGAAGTTCATTATAACTGGAACCCTTCATAGAAAAAACATACTTAGTATTTATCTTTATAACATACGGAATTGAAACATAATAAAGTGTGATATTATATGCCTACTAAGTGTATATAAGTGATATTTAAATGATATCATGAAAATTAAATGAACATAAGAGTTTAATAACAAGATAATAACATTTGAAAATAATAACCTACTAATTATGCATTATTATATTGAGACATGGTATAAATCTTGTTATTTTGGAAGAAATTAATCATAATGGAATCATAAAATATGAGCCACATGATCATGAAATTGGTATGAGAAATAATATTGTTGCATAAAAATATGAATCAAAAATATATTCCTTAGTAATAAAGCCTTATAACCAATACTATCATATTAGTATGGGGCCAATAACAAAACTATTGTAGTAGTCATGGTCCACTCTGAAGAAAACCATACTGGAGAGAGTCCCTTTCGGAATAAGATCCAATCCCAATTACATTCCAGTTTAACTCATGAAATATCAAAAAGTACATAGTTTATTTAAGGGATATATTTATCCCACCCATCTTTATTTATAATATTATATTTATCCTATTTTATAATGTGACCACTGTCGTTGTTTATAACTATTCTACCATCCAAGGTTATAATGAAACTATACATGGTTACAAAAAAACCACCATCATTAGATATAATAAGACAATTATCATTGGTTACAATGTGATCACCATTAAAAAATTAAAACCACTCATATGTGTTCTAAAATATCATAAAACTTTGACCATAATAGAAAAAATAAAAAGTAATTGGTTTCATAAAAAATTTATCATATCATTTCCCACGAAAAAGAAACTAGTTTCATAAAAATAATATCACAATATACATTAACCATCCATTAAAAGTATAATGATATAATTCATGGAACATATAAATACTAAATTATAATTGAAATTATGTGTTGTTTTATTTTATAAATAAAAATAAAATTAAAAGATCATTAAAACATTCTTGAGGAAAATTAACTTTTAATTTGGAAATCAATTCTTTATAATATAATAAATCTGTAAAATATTTTTGAAAATATTTTCATTTAAAATATCCATTTAAAATAGAGTTGTAATATTCCAATAATTTAATAGTCATAAAAACTAAAATTTTTATCCATATTATTTAAATCAAAAGAAAAATATTTTATTTACACTGGTAAAAGTATTTCTTTTAGAAAATAATAATTATATTCATTTTAAAAAATTTCATAAAAATTATTACAATGATAAAAATTAATTATAATCTTCATAAAAGAATATATAAATACTACTTTAAAACATTTTTAGAATATATTTTTATTGAAGAAAATGGAATTTTGAACGAAGAGAGAAATAAATATGATTTTATTTAATTTGTTTTTCAATCTATTGAGTACATAATGTGAGGATTAAAAAAAGAAAAAATAATTTTTATTTAAATTAAAATTAGAGAATTAAATTCATGAGTTTCTTGGGAGATATATGTTATGATTTCATCCTAAAAATATATATATAATCAATCTAGATAAATAATGAGATTGTGACATAAAACCTATACCTCTTTGGTAGAATTTTAATCATAATTTCAATGAAAGAATATACATAGATAGATATTTGTAACAAATAATTTTCATGGTAATATTAATAAAATATGTTCATATTTAGCATATATACTACAAAATATTAATTAAGCAGTGAATATGGAATGTTTTCTATTGAAATAACATTACGAATGAAATCAATTTCCATAGGAAGGATGTCCTTCATATGCATTCGAATCTACCCTTCCTTAAAATAAATAATTTATAATTCCACTTAAGGGATCTAGGGTTGGTATTTTCGAAACAAAACCACATCTAGAATGTCTCTAGGGGAGTGGTGAAGAGAAAATAACAGCGGTTAATTTAGATTTATATCTCAATGTTGTATGAATATGATAAAGGTTTTGTCCCTGTTTTAAATTTATGGGAGGGGTACACTTGTAATTTATTAACATATTAAATTAGTATAAGTTTATTTTGATGTATAAATGGATCAAAAATTTTAAGATTAAATTATAATATTATGGTGAGTCTAAATAAAGTCATCTTATAATATTTGGATCACATTTTACCCATATCATTTTTATCTGTTCGTCAACCCTTTTGTGAATTAAATTAATATTATATTTTTCTAAATTTTTTGGTATATTATTGTTAATATAAAATTCCCAAAACACTATAAATTTACTATGGTTTACTTTTAAGAACATATCCAATTAATTTTACAAATTTAAATAATTTGATGATATTTATTTCATTTAATTATGTATTGTGTATTATAAAATTTCAATAATATCATTTTAAAACTATTCATTTAATTTGACATGAAATATATCAATATAAATAGGATTTTCAAATACAATTCCTTAAAATAACACAGTTAGGTCGCAATCATCTATATAATTCCTTTCACACTATCACTAGTTCAAACTACATTAATTTTATCATTTTGAATATAATTTTATATACATTTAAATTAATGGAATAAATTCTACATCAGTGATGCATAAGAATTTAATTTAATTTTATAATGAATAAAAATTATAAAAACACTAATGTCAGGAAAATAATTTTATTAACCTTAAAATAAACACTTTGATTCAATCATAAGTTTCCTTTTTCCCTCACTTGACACATACTTGATATTTAAAATAAATAGGGTGAAATTTAGTAACATCCATTACTTTAAATATTATAGAGGTCATTTCCATGTGAATGTAACTATAAGAAAACTAAATTTTAAGCCTATGGTGATTATGATAAAAATAATTTCATATAATAATTATTTCGAAAAAAGTTATGTCTTTTCCCCTTATTTTAAACGAAGAATAAACAAATTTACCCTTTATAGAGGATATAAATTTTACAGAAGCTACTTTTTATATTGAATAAAAATAAAAAGGGACCTATTTTAAAAATTTGAGACTTTTAAATACAATATGGGATCTATTTTTTTCCTATTAAATTTCATTAATTGGCACAAACTAATTTTTAAAAAAATATCACAACACATGATGAAAACTATTTTGGTGAAAATAACTTTTTATGCATAAAACATGCAATATTATTATCTCAATAACATAAAAAATATTAAATGATTCCAAAAAAATTTCACTTTCAATATAATATATTAATTTTAATAAAGTAATTCATCAAAATTTATTAATTTAATTTATTATGATGAGAATACATTAAGAATATATAAATAGTTTTTTAAAAAATATCTCATCTTTTTGGAAATGATTTATATTTTTATTTCTGAGTATTTAATACATAATGAATTCATATATACTTTTCTAACAAAAAATTTATAATAATTTAGTTATTAAAATTTAAGCCTACTAATCTATTTTATTGTAGTTATCAATAAATTTATAGTATATTATAGTTTGTTTAAACTGGATATTGTGTGTAACAGAAGCTATAAATGAAAATAAATTTATTTGAAAAACATTATTTCATAAAATAACCTTGTGTTAGATTCTACCACCCTCTAAAATGAATTTTGACTCAAATTGCATCCATATAATACAAAAAATGATCACATCTATGATTTATTACTTCCTCAAGTTACCATATAGTTTCTTTAGAAATTTGTGATTTCTATAGAGGCCATTCACTAAGTGAGTTTTCATGGTATATAAAACATTATCTCTAAGATCCAAAATTTCTACTAGTTATTCCTAGTAATAAATTACATTTTACAGTGGTACATCCTATTATATTAGTTCATGTGATGGATTAGGTATGTACTTAATCATTGGAGATACACGGAACACATCATGAACATTAGACAGGTTTGGTGGAAGTATCAATCGATAAACCACTATCAATAATTGATTAATAATATTAGATGTTATGAAATATATACATCTAATATTTCCCTTATTTAGAAATCTCCTAACCATATTCAATGAAAATAATCAAGTAATTTTTTAAAATGCCAGGTTATAGTTCAAACCAATCATTGTTAACATAGAATTTATATTGACTCTAAGATAACTTAATGTTTTGTAAAATGGATTTTAGTTTCTTTATCATTTCCTTAATTGAATAAAATATCAATAAATTTATTTCTCTAGTCACATCCCTTTTTTGTTCTTTGATAAATTTCCACTTCATCTCTTATTCTGATAAATGAATATTCATGATAAATATTTTTAATAAAAGATTCACAAAAATTAAATTTTATCAAATCATAAGATTTATAAGTCCTTCCTTATACCTCAAAAAATTTACCAAAATAAAAATGGATATAAAAAGTTATACCAAAACATACATGGTTCAATGTAATAAATTACTTAGTTAACCATAAATATACTTCAAAATATGGATGACCAATTTTTAATCCCAAACATTTGAATGATTTGATCTCATATATTTCCAAGATTAACTTAAAAATCATGTTGAAATAATTTTAATCAATAATAAATTTCATAAAAAAGTTAGATTCACTTGAAATTTTTTCAAATGAATTAAAAATAAAATAAAATATTTTTAAAAATGATAATTCAATTTTTTCCCTTAAATAATCCCTTTTTGACCAAAAACTTTACCAATGTATACCTATATTTAACCATGAAACGATAGACAATCATAAGTTGATTCATAATATCATTTTAGATTTTATTTTTATACAATATATATAGATATAGGTAATCATTTCTTAAAATCACATCAAATTTCACTAAAAAAAGAAAAATAATATTTTCATAGGGTGCATTCATATAACCTTCAACATGAAGTTTTTATTCTAGGAGTGGAGGATAAACAAGACCTAATTATAATGATTAACTTCATCTATTAAAATTTTATAGTCTTCCCATTTTTGTTTTTTCTTAAAAGGTTGTTTTGGATTATTATCCACATTATCCCTTAGATTAAAAAAATTTATTTTCAAAATTACCAAAATCATTAAATTTATATAACTGTTTCATGTTTTTTGGTTTTTTTTAGAGTTTTATATATATACAAATTATTATCTAACATTGTCACATCACATAGGAATTTGATTTCTAGATGACCATCCATTCCAAATGTGGAACTTTTTCTAGTTCCCTTAAGAAAATTTCCACCATGTTTCCTTCCACGCATTAATAATATAAAACAGATCACATTCTTCTCTCTATAGTTTTTAGAATTTACTTTGAATTCCATATTTATCTTTTTATTAAAAAAATATCAATGGGTAACTCCAATATCTATCTCCACCTAAATAGAATATTGAATTATTAATTCGTAGCTTCATATGTTCCATATTGACAATTCCCTATAATTAATTATTTTAACCCACTGAATATTCCACTAAACACACATTCATGTTTTATGACAATACAAAAAATGTTACATAAGTATTGTAAATGTTTCATCATAGGTACCAATCAATTCATCATCTTTATTCTATATATAAAGGAATTCCTTATACATTTTCATGCGATGAATAAGAGGAAAGAACATATTGAATAATAATACCTTAAACTCATCCCAATATATTAATTTAATTTTTTGTGTGTGTTCTTGATAGAATCCCACAATTATTCATATTAAACATTAAAATGATAAAAAAATATAACAAATATCTCATGTTTTGATTAATGATGCCTAGAAAATATCATTTCAGTTATACCTATCCATTTTTTTGAAACAAGTGGTTCAGTTGAGCTTGTATAATAAGTTGGGCATTTCCTCATTGAGGGCTCAGTAGTGAATTGTTCCATCCTTTTCTCAATTGTATGTTAATCTTGACTCATATCTTGATATTGATATGTGAGTATAGAAATAGATTTTACTTCTCAAATTGAATAATATCTGGTTTCTAAATTTGAAAATAATTACATTATCAATCACATTTATAATTAAAATGATGACCTTAGATTCCAAAAATTGACTAAAACCAAATATAATAGTGTGAGTGAAAATAATCATAGTGTAAAACGACCAAATATTGAAAAATAATTTATTGGATGTTTAAATCATGACCTGTTCTTATATAAAACATTATTTCAATATGAGGTAATTCATGATTATTACCAAAATATTAATATTTTATAATATACATTGACTTTTCCCCAAAGTTCTCACAAATGTTATCTTAACTAGTTTAAAATGACGAAATCTAACATTATATAACTCAAACTATAGAAATACATAAATTTTATACATTTATATCACATGGTTTTATAGGAACACTCATTATACAAGTAAACTATCAATTCTATAATCATATAGGTATAGTCCCCTTAGAAAAATATTTATATAAAAAAAGGGTTTATAAAATATCTACATCTTCTCACACTACAATAATCATAACTATCACCCTTCTTAGACATATCATATTTAGTACATTTATTTATGACTCGTGGTAATGAAATATAGGATAAGGTGAGCTTGGACTCATTATAATGGTAACCCAGGGAAATATCAATTATCACATGTGCATTAGATGAACACACACGTAGTGTACATGATCATAACTTATGAGAATAATACCCTACAAATAAATGATTTTAATCATATGTCATAGAATAAATCATGGTAGTTCATATGACATGAATAATAATGGAATCAAAGATCATGTTTTATGATAGAATGACATTGAAATAAGAAATAAAAATTTATCCTACACATATATATAGAAAATATTTTCAATAGTAGTAAACTCTCATTTATAATACTATAATTGTGTAATTTGTTCAATACCCAATACCATGTAGTTTTCTAGGTTCATTATCAAGTCTATATTAGTGGATATAGTCCGTCACTGAACCAAGATCAATCCCAATTGAAATTAGGATTATATCATTATATTTGTATCATTACCCAATATATTGGAGGGAGATATTAGTCCCACAATTCCATGTTTATAACATCACCATAATCCATTATAATGAATCAAAAACCACCCATATTTATAACTTCACGACTTTATTTGGTTATAAATTAATCATCATTAATATTTATAACATAACCATCATCTTTGGTTATTACGTAACCACCATCCCGGATAATAACATAACCACCATCCTTATTTATAAATTAACCCCCATCACATAATGAAAACAATAAATATTTGTTTCTATAATATCTTAAAAAATCATCATAGCATTACTCATTAAATGAAATGGGTTTCATAAACATTTCATTATAGAATATCGCATTGAAAAGAATCCGGTTTATAAATATATTATATTCATAAAAATAAAAAATTAATTGAAAGAATAAGGATTACATCATTGGATAATATCCCCATTAAATCTTAAGTTAAATATTGGATTTTTTTCATTGATGAATAAAAATAAAATTAATTGACCGTTAAAACATTATTCAAGAAAATAACATTTCCATTTTGAAATAAATTATTTAGAATATAAAAAATTCCCAAAAAATCATTGGAATTTTTTATTTGAAAGTAACATTGTGAAATTGTAATGTAAGAATCAAATAATTTATTAATCTTTATGAAAGGAAATAAAATTCATGATGTTGATGTTTAATGAAAATCATTTCTTTTTCACTTCTATAAGTATACCTTCTTTATAAAACCAAAAGTTAATTCTTTTTAAACAATTTTTAAAATAGATAAAAATTGTCAAAAATGAAATTAATCAATAAAAATTAACATTAGAAATATTATTTAAATTTTTGTGGATAAAATGTTTATGGAATAAAAACACTTTTCAATCATAGAGGGAAATGAAGAAAATTTTCCTCAAAAACAAATTTTTAATCTCCTGAGTACTCAAGGTGAGGAAAATGAAAGGAAGTCATTTATTTTCATTGAATAAATAGAGAATAATAAAATTCATTTTTTATTGAGATATAGTTCATAATATTTCATCAACATAACACAGCCATAATATCTCATGATAAATAATGATATTGTAAGATAAAACCATTACTAATATTGTAACATTTGAATCATAATTCCCATGAAATAAGAACCATAAATGGACATGTACATCAAATTATTTTTGTGAAAGTAATCATAAAATACATTCATGGGTACTTTATAATGCACACAAAAGAAAAAATTATTGAATACGAAATGTGTCCAAAATGAATAAATGTGAGAAAAAACTCTCTTACTGTATGTTCGATATCATTATTACGTATTGGAATGTCATTTTCATTAAAAAAATACATTAGTTATCATCTTAATGGCCATAAGGATAGTATTTTGGGAAGTAAAAAAATCACCAGAATGCATATAAGAGAGATGATAATGGATTATGTTATATTTTAGTTGAGTTAGAAGACACAATGTGGTGTGATGAAGAGAAGAGATGGATTACCTATTAAAATTAGGGGGCACATATATAATTTCAAATAATATTAAATCAAAAACATATTAATTTTGATGTAAAATGGATCAAATTTGATTAGATTCCAATATATTTTCTATATTTAGAAAAATACAATCATTCAATAGAATTTGGAAGATTTTGGATCACAATTTAACCCACTTATTTTTTAAACCTCAATTAACCATTTTGACAACAACCATAATATTAATGTTTCTTAAATTTAATGGTTAATAATTTTATGATAAAATTAAAAACGACTCATATATAGACCAAATATGATTTTTGATACTATATCTAATTTATTGGATTAAATTTAAGATTTTTATGAATTTTATGCCATTTAATAAAATATTAGGTATTGTAAAATATCATTAATTTAATTTAACATTATTTATATATAAAAACGGGGTAATTTTAATATAATTCTTCATCATAATATTAATTAGTCATGTTCGTCTAGAAAATTCATTTCAGAAATTTACATAACAAAATTATCTGACAATTAATATTTATAAGTCATTTTCTATATTATTTATTAATGAAGGGAATACTGAATCAACATTTCATAAGATTTTTTTTCATTATATGGTTAATAAAAATTATAAATAAATATATCTATACATATCATTAACATAATTTCTTATATCTCCAAATAAATACTAAAATTGATTCATAACGTTATTTTACCCCTATTTGGATACATAATAGATATTTAAAACTAGTATAGTGACATTTTCTAATTTTCCCTTCTTTAAATATTATATAGGTCATTTTCATAAAAAATATTCCAAATAAACTCAATTATGAGACTAAGGTGATAAAGGTTGTTTTAAATTTATCCAATAAAAATAAGGGAGAAAATATTATGGTCTTATCAATTATTTTTAACCTAGAGTAACCAAGTTTACCCATTATTGGGATGATATATTTTACCACAGTCAGTGTAAATATTGAAGAAAATATATGTGAGGTGTTTACTTTAATTTAAACTCCATATTACAAATATAAAATCTGTTTTATCAAATTTAATGTTAATATATGGAATAAATTTATATTAAAATAATAGTGCATTATCAAACCAAAATAACTGCTTAAAAATAAAAATTTGATGCATAAAATATGGTTCATTATTTTACAATCACTAGAAATTAAATATTAAATGAATGTTAAAAAATTTTATTTAATATATTTTACATTAAATTAATTTAAATAAATTAGTGATAGTGATTAATATAATTTATTAATAAAAATATACTTTTTATAAAAAACTATTTTTAAGAAAAATACCTCTTTTAATTTAAATTGATTTCTATTTTAATTTTTAATTAATTGATAACCAGATAATTCATTTAAAAACATGTATCCATAAATTTTTCATAATTTATTTAGTCATATTAATATAGTTCAATATAATGTCTAGGAAATAACTATTATTTAATATTATATCAAAGTTCTTTTAAGAGTTGTATTTTCATTTAAAACATGCTATAAAAATATTAAATTTAGTTGAAAAATATTTACTAAAATAACAGGGTGTAAAAATGGATCTCTGTGGGGGACACCCTGCTATAGTCATCCTACATCCTACACCACTATAGTAGGTGCGATAATGTTCTCTAGAGCACCCTTCTACAAAGAAGATAATGTAAATGGGAATTGGAATCAATGTGGCCCATATAATTGTGAGGTTCCACTAATCTTCTATATAGATACGTTAACTATTGTATTATATTAAACAATAGAACAAAAGCCTCTAAATAGTAACTAGTGTAAGGTATTACAAGACTGATTTTAAAAGAGTACACCCATAACCAAAGGTATAACCCTCCAAGAATAGACTAATGTATTTTCCTTAAACCATAGTCACAATCATAATATATATAATAATATATAGTAGCATGTTTAGTTCAAATAATTAATTCAAATAGAGATATATCATTTAACATAATTTAAGTATATCACAAGTTGATAGAAAAAAATAAATGAATTAAATTAAAGAACTAATATGAAATAAAAAAAGGAATATATATGACATGTGATCATATTTTATTTATGAGGATGCATGAAGACACTCTAAAATCACCCAAAATAGTAACAATAATCAAATACACCTTAATTTGGAGTCATGTTACACATGGGATGACCCACCATAAGAAACTCCCCTACAAGTCTTCTCAAATATATCCATTATCCCATGTCCCATGATCATCCAAAATTTAATATTGAAAACTATCCATGGATACTAATTTTTAATTCCCGAACAAAAACCACCAGGTTTGAGATAGAATGTTACATGACCTCTAGTGCACAAAGAGGCACAGATGAGGTCAAGTGACCTTCCATCTCAGTCTTGGTGGGTAATTTTTGTGAGATAAAATATAAATAATAATAATAATTAATTATTATTTTTATTCACTAATTATACTTTTAAATCCTATTAAGAATTAAGGATATGAATAATGTATTACGTTACAATGATGTAGATGGAAGGTCACACGTACACAAGATTAACCTTTCCATTTTTCAATAAATAATAATGATACAATCCAAGTATTATTTTATATTTATTTAAAGATTATCATATCATAAATATCATATTAACTATTTAAATAATTTATATATAACATATTTGAGATTCAATGATGAAAAATGAATCACAAATCATTGAAGTGTTTGAAATCCACATGTATTCATAAATGATGTTATCAATTTTCAATGTATGAAATCTAAGAATATAGATGATATATTATATTTCAATAAAGATAATAATTTAATTAATTCCACACATAGACACACACACATATGTAATTAATCATTAAAACCATCTGTATGTTGTGATTAATGAATATAAAATTATATTAGTTTGTGAGGTGGTAGTCCGTTGTACACATGAATGATGGTTTGATTTACCATTTGATGGAATATGATTTCATATAGGTTATTAAATAAACATAATAAAATATTCTTTTGTTTGTGGAATTTATCTTATTATTTCATTATTTTTGAATAATATTTTCAGGTTATAAATGAATAAATAAATATAAGACATTATAATAGAAGTTATAGCTCTTATCTGGACAACCATATTTCCATTACACCTTAAGCCCTATAAGGAAGGTATGATTCCCAAACCAGGACCTCAATGAAATGGTTTTGGATTATATTAATTATTGTTTGAATAGATTTTCTAAATGAGACTGCTCAAAATTTGGGAGCAAGGGAGGGGTATAGTATACTTTTATAAGTGAAGGGAGGTGTACTTTTGAAAATAATTAAATATTATAATATGATATGTGTCTAACTATTTTAAATGGTTCTAGAATTTAATTTATACATAGATAAGGAGTAATTAAACATATATTATTATATTATTAATGTTTTATATGTTTTTATATCATTTTAAAAATATTAATTTTTTATAATTTCAGATAACTTTTTTTAATCGTAAGAAAAATAAAAAAAATATAAAAGGTTACTAAATATATATTAATATTAATAGTTTCCTCATAAAATCCCATGATATGAAATATTATACCATTTATAATCCTTATTTTCCTCATTATAGATTTTTAGATATTATAAATAATTTAATAAAATATATTTAATGAGAAGTGATATTAATATCGTTTTAATAACTATTCACATAATTTGACATTGGAAAGATGTTGTCATTAAAGGAATTGTTTTAATACATTTTTCTATAAATAAAACATTAGTAACAACTATAAAATTAATGTGAAACATCAGACATCCAAAAAAAATTTCATTTTCCTTTTTTAATTTATATATATTAACATGTTACTCCTTTAATAGGCCTTATACTAGATTGTGTAATAATTAATGTCACTCATATCAAAATTAAATGTTAAAAATAAATTCCCATCCTAAAAAATTTCATTATTTCGAAAACAATTCACGATTAACTCAAGAAATAATTTTATTCATGGTTTAATAAAAAATAAAAACATAATAGTAAGAGAGTGCAATTTTTTTATTTTTTATTACATAAAATAATAAACAAGTCATTTCCAATGAAAAATGGAAACAAATTCAATAATATAAATTATTTATGATTATCTTCAACCACTCATAAATATATTAATTCATAGTTTTCGGGTTATTTTTAGTCCTTATTAGTATATTCCATTTATCCTTAAATACCCTATTAACCCATTCCATGGTGAGAAATATTAACTATACTTACTATTAATATTTACCAAAAAAGTAAATGGAGTTATTAAAATAATTTTACACTCCTTAGGAAAAATATAGGATAGATTTTATCAAATTCAATTAATATATGTATAAAAATTTAATTTAATTTTAATCCCACAAAACATGTTGATCACAATTTTTTTAGAATAATTAATTTTTATGTATAAAAATGATTTTATACCAAATTTAAAAATAACACTGATTCATACAAAATTTATTATATTTTTTAAAATATAATGGTTTTAATGAAATTATATATATAATTTAAAATAGAATATGATTTTCAAAAAAATATAAACTAATATTATTTTTTAATAAAAATAGCATTTTTCATTATCATTCTAAAATCATTATTTTTTAAACTAATAATCTAATGCTAATTTTGACATTGTAAATTAAAAATGTAAGTTATTTTTTCATATTAATAAGCTATATATTGTAAATAAATGCTTTTGAATAAAAATCTATAATTCATGAACAAGAAATTTGGTTAGAAATAAATCCTTTTCCTTTTGACTAAAATATCACATTACATTATATTATTTGATTAAATATAAATATATTATAAATAGTAAATTAATTTTATAAGTAGACTAAAATTATTTATCTTCAAATTAATAGGGATTTTACCATCCTACCCTATTTTTAGATTTCAATGTCTCAATTTTATCATGTTCTTGACATAAAAGGTTTAAATAATTCTCAATATCATTTTCAAGGAGCAGAAGATAAAACCTAAAAAAATTAAGGGAATTTTTTTAATATTATATAAATCTATTTCATGAAATATATATAATAAAAATGTCTTAAAAAATTTATTTTTAAATGAGAAAAAGTTAAATACAACATTCCTCATGAATAACACATATATAGGCTCCCAAATAGAAGAAAATTAGTGTGAAGTAAAATAGAGAGAACATTTAATTCCCAAATAATGATGGAGAGTGATAGATAAAATTGATGAAAAAAGTTAAGTGATTATGAGAATGTAAATCACCCCAAAATCATAAATCAATGAGGTGTAAAAAATTCCATCGATTCATTTTAAATGAATTTAATTGGTTATTATTTTCGTTATAAGATTTTTTTCCTAGAGTTGAAGAATTATATTATCATCTTGAATAAATAAATAAGGATATATAATTTGTGGAAAAATATAAATTCATAGTTTAAGAAATTTCCCCAAAATAACATATTTTTGAAGGATATGGGTATTAAGGATGAAATTTTCAAGCTAGTCTCTAAAATCAACATATAATGGACTACACAATCAAAAAATATTACCATATTATTTCTTATATATGTTGATATTAAGAGATACTAAAAGGGTCATAATAAGTTAATATAATATAAAATATTTATAAAAAATCATATAATGAAAAATTAAATTAATATCAAAAATTTAATAATAGAAACTAATGGTTTAATGTAGAAAATTGCATAAATAAATTACCCTATATCACAAGTAACCATAGTAACCAAAATACTAAAGAATGATTGTTACAAATAAAATTTCTCATACCCGACATCATAAATCTATAAATATTTAGTAGAATTTATCCCAAATATGATGTCATGTTAAATTTTTTGGTTATATTTCTAACAACATAGTAAAATTTCTTTGAAAATATCATTACTAACTTGGGAATCTCATCAAATAAATCTAAAAAAAGTTCATCTATATCTCTAGTCTTTAGATCATCCATCACCATATAAAAAATGAAGTTATCCAAAACACATCGATTAACACCACATGAAAACATTATGATCTCCAAATTTATCTAATCCTTTAATCAAATTCCAACTTTAACAACCACCAACCCACACTCCAAGAAACTAGTGCTTAAATCATAATTATTATATTTTCGGATTTGTTTGAAATAAATGTTTCAAGATTCAGTAATTTATAGATTATAACAAAAAAATTAAATATGGGATCACATATATACCTAAGTACTGTTTATGTTTAGTGTTTTTGAGAATTATGATAAACTCTTACATAAAAATACAGATGTCATCAAATGAGTATTTCTCCCACTATACCCATCTTCTACTATTCCAAATTAATCATTTAAAATTTCTGATAAAATTAGTCATACATGATACCATTCGAGTGCTAATTCTTTTATGTATTCTTCAAAACCATGGGAAAATGAAAATATAACAAGGTAGAGGTCAGAAACTCATAAGGGTAAACCAAATCATTATCAATTCTATGACATTAGTGAGAATATGGTGAGAATATTTGTATAAATAAATAATCAATATTATTTTTTATAATATAAAATATTTAATAATAAATAAAACATAGATCCTGAATTGTAAAACATTCCATAAAGCATTAACATTGGACAAGATACAAATAAGACAGTAATCATGATCAATGGGAAAAATATTCTTATTTAAGGGGTTCATTGGAACAAGATTCAAGAACAATAAACATGTTACTAACTTGAAACATCATTTTCATGTCACTATCATAACAAATCATATAACTGAAATGACCTTCAATAAAAATTTGAGTAATATCATAGTAGAAACCTATTAACGGTTAACTCCATCCCTTTACACAATGTATTAGAGTGATATATCATTATCAATCATAATATTGACATATATCTGTGTCACATGTTTTCATAATTTTTTTTAATAACTAGAACATAAAAAACTAAAAACTAAATATTTATAGTAATAATAACTATTATTCATTAATATAATGATTTACCTGTGGAAATCAAATGTGTTCTATGAAAATCACATTGAAAAAATCAAAATCCATCCAGAAAAAGAATATAGAGTGTATAATTTTAAAATGTCCATATTATAGGTTTAATATAAAAAATTATTGTTAACCTTGTTGAATATAAATATTATTAAATGATAATTGAAAACATTATTGAGGAAAACATCCCTTCCATCATGAAATAAACATTGGAAAAATAAAAATTCACAACAAAATATTAATTTTCTTTTATTTGAAAATAATAATAGAATTTTATAATGAAATATTAAATGAAAATAATGAAAATTATAATGGGAAAATACCATCATGAAATAAATTTTAAAAAAATATCATTTTAACACATTTAAAAATTGTCTTATAAGTGGAACATGTGGAATGTTTTCTGAAATTTCATTTAAATACCCATTAAAATATGGTAAATAATTATGTAAAATAACATTATGAGATAATTATGTTATAAATAACACTATTGAAAACATTTTAAAAAACATGTATAAATAAGGGAAGTATTCTAGAATGAAAATAAGTTACAATATTTGTGTAATTTATAAAACAAATATTGACGATTATTTAATCAACATTTCTGAAATTAAAATTTACCACATAAAAAAATTCATAAACAGAGGAGAATAAGAAGGGTGTTTTATAAATTAATATAATAAGATTTATCTAGAGGATCCTTGACCATATAAAATATCAAAAATATAAGAGATTATGACATAAAGAATTTACTACATAGGTAACTTTTCGATAAAAAATAATAAAAATAATAGTGTGATAAGGATTTATAAAGAGAATAAATGAAATTAAAGAATATGTATAATTTCATCAATTGGGAATTCAGTAATCCAGAATAGGAAATCATTGCTCATGATAAGAAATGTGTCTCAATAAAATGAAATTATGAAATAGAAAACCATTGCAGAGATCATAAATTTTGAGATAACAATTATTAAATAAAGTGATAAGGTGCACATTTGTGAATAAAAAACAATAAATAAATAATAAATGAATATTGAGTTCAATTCAAACATAATCATTACATGAAAATGTCAAAAAAGTTGAATTATAACATAATGAATGGAAATATAGTTGATAAACCCCTTACGACATAGTAACATTCAATTCAAATAGCCATGGATGGAATAATTTTAATATCAACATATAATACCATGACCGATGAATAATTCATTATATAACCCATTAAATGGATAGTGAATAATATATATTACATAAATGCTGTTCACAACATTAAAATATATTTCAATGAAACAAAATTGAGATGAAATCACTTACCTCAAGTCTAGAGATGGTATGTTTGTCCTTTATCACATGTATTATAAAAATATTTCTATTATATTATTTATGATGAATAATTTAAATATTATATCACTTACTTTTAAACCATTTATTTTTTTAATTTCATATTTAATTAATTAATCATTCATGTCTTCTTGGTCTCTTTTTAGGATATTTGTTTCATCATCATCATCATCATTTCTTTATTTAAATAAAAAGTGGTACAAAAAGAATCAACTAGGGAAAACCAAGGAACCAAGGATCCAATGGTCTAGAAGACGAGAAGCTATTGGTGTGTAAAATTGTGTATCCCAAGATAATCCCCTCTAACTAGATGGTCTCCCTCAGAAAACATCAAGACATTATCCGTAGAATAAATGATACTCTTCCCGTGGGTTGACAAAGAAGAAAGAAAGTATGAAACCTTATTACCCTCGCGCCAAGTAAAGAGAATGTCTGTGTTGGGATCCATTAGACATAGGCATTTTCTCATGATGTAAGATATAGACCATGGGGTGGAGCACTTACCTAATAGGGATTTGTAGATAATTATTGAGTTGGTTTCCACTACACAAAGGGAGATGTTCCTCTTCCTGACCAACTGCAGGCCAGAGAGCATCGTAAGGGCTTCAGCCTGTAAAGAATCACCCATGCTTAAGCTGGCCGAAAAAGAATCCATAACTACACCTTTCTTGACATGGATCACACCACCCCCCCCCCCTCATGGTTTCCATCATGCACGAGATATCATTTTTTAGTTTGGGACTCGAGTGATGGGTGAACCATCGAACCCATTGCCCCTGCCTGCTGAAGCCAGCAGGGAATAAAGAATGATTCTAGACTGCAACTAGCCTCATGGTGGGAGCATCCAACCAACATTTTCCTAGTCAAAATAGGAACATCATAAAAAATCTCACCCTTACCACCACCAACCATTAAGAATATGTATCCCCTTCGAATACAGCCTTGTTCCGAGCTGTACAGATGCACCCGAATCTGCTTCCAACACCAACGCGTAGGCCTTCAACATAGGGCTCTGGCCATTAACATTATGGAACCATCGATCAATGAAGTGGGTATGCATCTGATCCCTAGTATCATAACCCTTAATATCACAAATGTATGACCAAATATCGGTGGCCCATCCACACATGAGGAAAATATGATCCACGAATTCCTCCATGTTCTCCCAACAATAGCAGTATCGTGAAGACATGTGGATTCCCATCTTCTTCACATTTTCATCAATGAAGATTGCATGATTTTGGATCCTTCAAACTGAGAAATTGTATTTTTCTGGGATTTTTTTTCGCTAGAGGGTTACCCCCAATACATTAGTCTGGACCGAGGCTGAGAAGAACCTACAGAACCCCTCGATTGAGAAAGAATATAAACTAGAAGCATTAAAAATTCATTTTTCTACTCATTATTAATATTAATATGGTTTAAGATATCACGCTACTCGCTGTTCATAACAGACGAAACAAAATATGGATGCATGCTAGCCTGGTGGAAGGAAATGTTGGTCATGAGACAACCTAGGAATCCAAAACGAGAACCAGACCAGTAATGGTGCCAGAAATAAATCTCCCCTCTTCCCATGATTCATATGGAGTGAGGAAGAAGGGATTAAATCAATGGAGCTACCTCGAGCAAGATATATGATGCATGGCCAGCCAGATACCCCTCAATCTGTTTTTCTTCTATAAACCTTCCCCACTATGAGTAGCCCTTTATCACACCCTAGGCATGCTTAGCATGCATGGAATTCAGAGTACTTGATATGTTCCTCATGTAAATTACACCCTCCTCAACTAGATTGGATAGTCTCTCCTAGGAAGCCCAATGAAACTTCCCATCTTAATGAGCATCCCAGATAAAAGAAACAAAGACCCTATCAATGTTTCCAATCACACCCTTGGTAACTTTAACTGTAGAAAGTGTTTGTATAGAAATTGAAGAGAGGACGCTATTAACATTCATGAGCCTACCCCCGAATGATAATAAATTTCATTTCTAGTTGGTAACATGACCAGTAATGAGAGCAAAAATATAGCGGAAATTCTAGAACCATTGCCTTCCCAAAGAAATAGGGACACCCATGTAGCACATAGGGAGAAAGCCCTACTTTATGTTCAACCGGTTTCTCAATGATCTGCTATGGAAGTCTGGGTATCAATACATGATGAAGAAGTTTTTCTTGTAACAATTAATACACTGGACACTCTAGAGGAAATAGTCCCCCAATATTAGGATTAAGCCCTCGATGGATCACATTTTTGCATTTATAAAAATAAGCGTGTCATCAGCAAACATGATATGTGAGATATTGTTCTGTCTCTGCCTACACCTATAGGGAGAAATGACCCCTCTGCTGATGCTATAGTTGATATGCCAGGTGAGGACATCTTTTTCCATGATGAAAATGCTCAGTGAAAGGGGATCACCTTGGTATAGGCTGTGAACCGTCTCAAAGAAACCATTATGGTTTCCCATGAAGCAGACCTCCATCCATACAGAGCTGATGCACCTGAAGATTAAATCAATATACCAAGTAGAGAAACCCAAGAAAGAAAGAACATTGATGATAAAATTCCACTCCATGCGGTCGTAAGCCTTTTCCATGTCCAGCTTAACAGCCAAATTTGAACCATGAAACTTCATGTTAAGGTCATTAATAACCTCTTGGGCCTAAGAAATCGCCCTTTGAATGGATCGACCTTTAACAATGCCATGCTGCTCTACTAAGGCCATGTTTGGGAGATTCACCACGAGTATCCTATTGATGATCATGAAAATAATTTTATAGGAATCATTACACATACTCACATGTCTGTAATGATGGATGGAAGAAGGATCAGAGATATTCATAATCAACACCATAGTGGTGGCGCATGCAACACGGGGTAGGCTGACTCCCTTGAAGATGTCATATACTACCTCAAATAGGTCTCCCTTAACCATGTCCCAAGAATCCCAATAGAAATCACCCAATAAAACATCTGGCCTAGGGGAACTCTCTTGGTTGATGCTCACTATAACCTCCTGAATGTACTTCTCCTTCAGGATATCTCCCAAAATGTCATTATCCGGGCTGGAGAGGATGACATGAACCACCTTTAAAAACTCCTCGTGGCCACTAGGAAATCTCTCAATCATGTGAGAGTTAGGGTTTTCCAAAAGATCTTTGAAGTGGACCTCTTCTATGTTCCATACCAGGTCCTGGTCATCAATGAAGCTACCATCTGCAAGGAGAATATTTGTTCGGGCCAGTCAACATTTTTTCTTTGATGCTTGCTTTTATGTAAGCTGAATTATGGTCTCCCTAATGTATCCACTTGTCCCATGCTTGTTCACGAGCCACAAATTCCTATAACAGAATCATTTACTCCAATCTAACATTATTTCAAGTGAGATCCTCAAATAGGTCATAACACAATACATATTCTCAGTGGGATTCCACCGCTTTGATCTCCTTAGTAAGGGTAATTATATCATTGTACCGGGGGGGGTGGATGACCGCTAATCTATACATGGAGGTCCCCCTTCAGTCTTCTTAATATGGTATGGAAAGAAATACAGCTGGAGCCTTGAATAAACATGCAACATGTGTCTTTAACAACTGGTGGAAACCGAGATTGCTGGGCCAGGTGTGGAAAAACACACAACGATGTGGTCGATCCTTCTGTGGGAATAGGGAGACCAAAATGGGATAATGATCCGAAAGGCTACGGATGAGATGAGTAACTTTGGAGTTGGGAAACACAGAGACAACCTGATCATTGGAAAGACAATGATCAAGCCGACAACAGGTGCACCAGGAACCTCTTTGGTTATTTCACTATGTGAACTCATCTCCAATGAAACTCATATCCATGAGACCCTTGCAACCCATGAAGCTGATAAACTCCTCACTGGAATTTAGAGGAAAAACTCACCGACCTTTACTTTCTTTTTGTTTTGCAATAATGTTAAAATCACTTCTTATATGCCATGGAGTATCCCCCGAGTCAAAGTCTTCAAGGTCATACCACAAGAGCTCTCTTTTCATTGCATCACAGCTACCATACACAAAAGAGACAAGGAAATGTAATGAACCAAAGAATATTTCCGCAATGATACTCTGGTATGAGGTTTGAACCATGTTAAAATTTGAATAATAATTCCAAAAAATACAAATATGTTAGTTGGTAGGGGTTGCATTCATGATAGAATTAAGTTTGATTCACCTCAAAAACTCAACTATTTTAGCAGGTGACATCTTAGGCTCCAAAATAGCCACAACTGAGGCTCTATGGGACAAAGATTAAATGGAAAAGAAGTATATTTTTTTCCCAAGCACCCATGACACCTGCTTTCCATATGATGAAAGATATCATTGATGAAAACAGGTAGCCCTGTATTTGGCCCTAGGGGTCACGGATCAAGAGACATTTTGATACGAATGAGTACCCTTTAGATAATAGTGGGAACTTGTGTGGTTAGAAATTTTTTGGGAAGAAACATGGGCTATAGGGGGAGTAGAGGGATCCTGGAGGCTAGGATTTCTAGGGGCACAAAAGATCCATAGAAGGGGAAGAGGGAGGTGCCTCACTAGGGGACATCACCAAGCTCTGAAGAGGCACCCTATCCACCAAGGGTCCAAGATGATCAAGACCCCCATAACTGGAAGAGGAGACTATATTCTTCCAAAATAGGGGCTCCAAGACCAGAGGCCCAGAGGATCTAGAAACCTTCGCATAAAGGGAAAAAGAAACAGGATGAAGAAGTCCAGCATAATTCCGTGGTATAAACTCCATATGGCTATAAAGACTGGGAATCCCCATGGATACATGACATAGTGATCGATATAATTCCTTACCTTTGAGATGCCTATTTAAGTGGTCACAAGAGGCACTCACCCTACATGCATAGGATGGATCTGAGAAAGGGACCATGACTAAGCAGGGAGGGGCTAGGCCCGACTGAGGAGAGGAGCCAAGAAAGACCGGATTGACATAAGGGTAAGGAGGGAGTGGGGGAGGTGCTAATGATGCGTTGGGAGAGGAAATAGAAGGGGTTTGGAAAAAAAACTCAGGTTGGAATATGGGGAGTGGTTGGATGGGAGGCGTGGACAACCATACCTTTATATCAACATGCTTCTTCCTAAAAATATGTAGGGAGTGGAATTGAATATGATCAAAGTAATAAAAACATGAAGTTGAAGGAAAGAGGAGCGGCTTGGACTAGGATAAAGAATCATGCACTCTATGGGAGATTTTTTTCGGAAGAGGGATGAATATGACCATATCGACACAAATCCTTACCAAAGAGGGCACAACTAGACTGACAATATGATCATATGTACTAAGAAAACTCCCCATGAAGTAACCAATGGTTTTCAAGAAATACCCCTTCAGAAAAGGAGGGTAAAACCTAGAAGGTGCTCCCAAACCATAGCCAGAGATGAGTATTTCCCATGATGGGCATCTATAGACCAAGGGGAAAGAAAAAATTCCACCTTCTCAAAGACTTAGGGGCCATGCACCAAGCTTGGAAGAAGTCCCCCTCCAAAGTGAGAACTACAAAGAAGGAGCTCCAATTGAGAGATGAGACCTGAGCTTCAACCTCCAAGCCCCAAAAATCTATGAAACTACAAAATCCAGGCATTGAGGGATTATCGTCACCTAAGCGCACAACCAGAGTCCACATGAGATATATTACAATCACGTAGACAGTGTGACATTTGTATGCACATATAAGGCTTATATTTTTCAATGAAAAAAATGAAAGAATGTATGTATTATTTTATAATTAAATAATGAATAACATACCATATATATGAAATTACATATTTAAATAATTAATATATACCAAATCAATGACGTTATTATGAAAAACGATTCGCACAACTTTGTGGAGGTGGTAATCTTCAAGTATGCACAAGTGATCTGATAATTATAAAATGAATGTAAAGGTAGAAAAAATGATATGTAATATTTTGAAATATATATAAGTCTTGGATATAATATATAAACAATAGTTTCATAATTATAACCATTTTTAATAGGTTCTTTTGAATGAGAAATTAAATTGATTTGTGATTCCATGATGACAACCGACATGAATGATGGTTCCATATCCCATTTAATGGGAGATGAGATGGATATAGGTTTTTACATTAACACAATAAAAAATAAATTTTATAGATGAATATAGGGTTTTTTCCATTAACACATGAATGACAGTTACATGAATGACAGATTCATATCCCATTTGATAGAGGAGGAGATGGATATATGTTTTTTCAATTTGATGAATGTGGAATACTATTAAAATATTATTTAATCATGTTTGAAGAAAATTTCATAGATATAGAATAAAAATTATAAATAAAATATTCTGTTAAAATCTACACCACTTCTTCATACATGATCGGACTAAGATTGATTGATTTTGTTTTTAATATAATCAAAGAAATTTTGTTTGAATGTTTTTTAAAATTATAATTATGATAAATAACATTAAATTTATGTTATGGTGATCAGACATAAGAATTAACAACTTAGGTAACTAGAATCGTGTTTCTTATGAAAGTCTAGTGTTTATAGTTTTCTATTATTGAAACATTTTATAGGTGATGTTGTTTTTTGGACACACATTGTGTATGAAATTATGTTTTTATAATGGAGTGATAATTTCTATTGTATCCAGAATTTATTTAGATATATTCATCATTAAATATAATGATTCTTTGTGGGAAAAAACGTTCTTAAAATCATAGGTATCTTCAAACTTGTGATCTAAGATTTGTGAAAGATAGGGGATAAAATGAGTTAAAAATTTTAAGTTTATATATTTCATTTTCAACCAAAATTCACTTAAACATCCTGAAAAAATACTGACATAATAAATATATTTTTAAAGAAAATATAAATTTAAATCTCTGATGTTTTATGAAGTTAATGTTTTTTAGATATAGACCATCATTTGATGTTGTACTAGATGCACAATTTGTTTGGTGTCTCTGAGTTATTTTTGGATGAAGTATGAGGTTTCACAGATATAATGATGGACCAATCAATCTGATGGGTTGATCCATTAGATGAACCGATTACTTAAATAAAAAATTATTCTCTATGTTTCAGAAAGAAATAATTTTCTATTGATACTGGTCTGTCAGAAAATGTGTCCCAAATTCATCAGATATATTTTAATATCAATCCCTCAGAATGTGGATTCCACTGACAGAGAATCAGATACTAAATTCCATCAGAGTCAAAATATCATTATTTAAAAAATTTATTAGATGTACCATATTTTTTAAATTTTGAAAATCATAGAAGCCGTTGAGTTTTTGGCATTGATGAATCAGTGGGATTTAATATACTAATCAAAAAGATGATGTACACCAATGTAGTAAAACATTTTCATTTGATCATACATATCAGTGTGATATATCACGATAAATTTTTTTTTAATTTATTTGAGAATCATCAGATATGTCTAGATATCAATCCATTAGATGGGAAAAATAGACCGATTCATCTGACTCATTCTAATACTAATAGATCATTATATACCAGGATTCATCGATCATAGGTTCATCAATTAGTGATTTTTTTAAGAAATGAAGAAAATGTCAATTTATTTGAAGTTTATAATGAATTTATTGATGTTTTTTTAAGTCTATTTATTTTGTAAAAATTCTTATGGTAGAACATGTTCAGTTGGTTTGACGCATCAGACTGGGAAGTCTTTTATTTTTCATGTTTCAATAGGATCAAGTGAATCTAAGTTATAAATAATATTTAAATAAATAATTTTGTGTAATTTCAAATAAGGATAAATTTATGATATGAATAAATTAGATTTGAGAAGAATCCATAAGATTTTTGAATAGTTGAAATGGTAAAAAATTAAGTATAAATTGAAGTGAAGTTTTTGTTTCTAGAATTCTAATGAGAGGGAGAATGAATTGGTGTCCCACGAATTTCACATGGAGGAACCTATAAATATAAGTAAATGTAATAAGTAATATAAATTAGTTCATGTAAATAATTGTTTTAGAGAATTGGTGTTTTTGTGTTTGAAATGGTAATAGAGGTTGTTTGGGTACAGTTTTATTGGGAAACATTTCTGGAGAGGAGAAGAGTGAAAAAGATATTGTGGTTAAGGTTTTCTAGATTAGACCATAGAATTTTATTGATTGTTCCAAGAAAGAAATGAATTGATTTATAAATTTTTCTATACTATATATTTATACTATTTTATAGACATAATAATCTGACTAAAGAATCAGAGTGAGCTTTCAGACTGAGTTTTTTTGTGATGTATGGAGAAGTTAGTTATAACATCGGATGAGTAAAAAATTAAAGAATTTTATTCTGAATATTTAAAAAATTATAATCGGTTGAATATGAACAATGTAGTTTTTATAACCAACTGGTGAATGTTTATAAGCTTATCAAAAATAATTATTTACATAATTGGATATAGAATAACCACATTCACTATTTTATTCATCATAGTGCAACACACCTGTAAGGGTATTTCCTATATGTTGTATCCACAAAAAATGTTAGTTTTCAAGTGAATTATGTGGTATTGAAATATTTTTAAACCATTTCAAATACTAGATAATATTATTTAATAGTGATCCTTTTAAATACGTGTGTTATTGGGGCTGTTTGAATTATTCTTTTTCAGTAATGTAAAAATTAATTAATAAGAGGAAAATGTTTTCATAAAACAAAGATAACATAAAATAAAATTACATAACTGAATCACCCCTCCCTTATCAGTGAAAAAATTGATCCTTTATGAGCCTTTTCATTTGGTATTAGAGTAATAGTTCCTTCATTAAATCTACGCTTATTTTTTAAATATTTTTTATGGATAATTAGAATTGTGTGAATAGTAATGTGGTTTTAATCTTTGATGAAAAAATATCATATATGGTATGATATAATTCATTCATATCTTATGTTTCATGGGTACGATGTTTTGTTAGAAATGACATAAGGATTTCATATTCATGTTGAAAATGTTGATATTATATATGTGGATAAGAGTAATCTAGGGAATTATAGAAGTGATATGAATTCCTTACTCCAATCAAATTCTAAAAGTGAATTCTTTATAGTGAAGGGATTTTTAATTATTAAATTAACTCTCATAAGTTGATAAATATCTATGAGGGAAATGTAAAGTTAGAGAATGAAAAGTTTCAAATCGAGAGGTTAAAGTATGAAGATATAAAAATGGGTGAGTATGAATATATTGGTGACTTTTTTACTATGGTGAATGATATTGTTTGCACCAAAACATGTCTTAGTGAGATGTTTGAATATTAATCTATTTTTCAAAAGATCATATGAATTATTCTTGAAAATTTTGATGATGATGTTTCATCATTAGAATATAAAGATCCTGATACTCAATCATTATACAACAATATTATTACTCTCATTAAATATGATATTAGAATGGATAAAGTGGTGGAAATAAAAGAAAAATTTGAATGAGAAATTTCATTTAAATATCAAAAGAAAGGGAAATACAATAAAGTTCTTAATAAAGAAGAAGAAGATTATTAATATGACATTAAAACATAGGTTTTTTTCAATATTGATGAATTCATGTAATTATTTTCTAAAAATATAAAAAGTTTTATAAGTATGTACAAAGGGTGTATACCTCTAATATTCTGTGAATTTGGAGATGTTAGAATTTTTATTGAATATACTTTCGATAAATAATGAATAAGATAATGTTAAATAGGTTATAAGTCCAATAATATATTAGAAGAATATTTTCCAAAAAATACATTCCAAATAAAAAAATCAATAAATTTAATAGATATTTGTTTCTTAAATGTGAAGAATATGATGATAGTGATGTTGAAAGAAAAAAAATCATTGATGTTTTTATAGAGAAAACATGTTTATTACTATAGTTAATGATGAAGAGTTTGAAAGTGGAAGTTATAACTGAGAAGTGACTCAGTTATAATTTTGTCTAAAATGAAAGATTGATGAATGTTTTAGAATGATTTTATGATATTAAATAGAAATCGAGATGTTCCAAAAAAAAATTCAACATAAAATAATCATGAATCATTTCTAGAAAATAGATATGTTTATCGTTGAGATTAATATATTATAAAAATAAAAGAATTTTAATTATCACCTTGAAGTGAAGATAAAAGATAAGGAGGAAAATTTGGAAGTTATTCAACAAAACTCATCTAAAAAACAATGAATTACAAGTTTCTAAAACTCCATATCTAATGTTGGGGAATTTTCTTGAGTGTGTTAACCTAAGAAATGTTAAAAAAATTATCTTAAAATGTTGATTTTTTTTATTATTTTTCTTTAAATATTAAAAATGGTAAAATCATATATTACTCCAAACCAACAATGTTGATATAACATCCCAACTCAACATCCACATAATTGGGGCATGATCTTGTCTGTCACATGGCCATAAGAGAGACCCCCCTTATTATAGAAGCTTATAACATGTAGTGAGCATCTAACATGGTATAGTGTGGAAAATACACAATATTATCAGAGTGTCATAGAATTTATATTAAATAAACAGACATTTTTGGATGCATACATATACATAAACTAAATTACTAGACTAGTAACCTATCATATTGGAAGAATGACATAATATAATAATAGTAGAAGTGTAAATAACTAAGAATATACAATAAATACAAAAAATATAATAGGTAATATCATATACATGATTTTTTGGGATGATTTTATACAAAAAGATAAAATGTGACACAAATATACAACATGTTATACCCAAATACAAAAAATGAAAAAAAGAATGATCCATCAGAATATTGATCATATTCTCTGTAATCTAATCATATTATCTATTTTATGAGATAAATAATTAAAACATCTATATTAGGGAACTTTCCCTTATATATACCTACAGACAAGTAATCTACTTATACACCGAAAGGCGACCTGATTAGAGTGTGAGATAAAATCATAGTAGGACACTACCAATGTTATCTATAATTAATCCATGTAGTGTACATAAAAATAGTAGTGTAAAATTAAAAAATAAAAAATAAAAATAATGAATAAATAATACAAGTTGGATCAAGTTCTTACAGGACCCTTGGCGGCACTACCTGCTTCGGCAGAGGCTTGAATTAAAGTATGTTCAACAACTATATATACAAGTAATCATAATATATATATATATATATCAAATACCCCTATATGAACTATTTATGTGATGATGTAAGTAGGTATATACCTAGAAAATATGTGTCAGATGAAACTGGGGTGTAACTGAAGCATCCATAACTACTCTAACATGTTATAGGCTGCAACATGGGTACAGGCCCTGAATCTCATAATGGATGTGAGACATCTTTGTTATCTCTCATGATAGGTGGGTTGAGAAGTCATGTTGAACATCCTAAATAACGGAATTTGGAATTCCATGCTCATCTCCCAGATAAATGTATAATGATGGGAGACATCAGGCTCAAAACCTGATGTAAGGGAGTGTGAAATGTCATGTTTAACAGGTCCCTTACCCATTGTACCATAGATAAAATCAGTGGAATAATTCTAGTATTTGTAATGTCACATGGGTTCACTAATTTAGCATAATTATCACCAATACCAGTAAATATAAATATTTTTCATTGTTAATAATATCGATATATTAAAATAAGAATCAATCGGGATGACCCTTCCACCCATTATCATTCATTTTATTAACTTATTTACCTTATTTATTCAAATAAATCCATCTTTAATCTAGTAAGTCCTCTATATAAAATAAATTTAATTAACCATGTCATGATAATTCTATTTCATATAATCCGTGCACTTAAAAGTGGTTATGGACATCTAAGAATATATGTTAGATTTGAAAAATCTATTTACAATCCATGATGAACACTTATAATGTTTTTTGATACTTCAAAAAATTAGATTAAATATGGAAATTCATTAGAAACACCCAAAGGGGTGGATATGGTTGAGGTTTACATCATCTATCCATCTAGAAAAATCAAGATGTTTATAAGATTATCCAACATTTGATTTTAAGAAAAGAAATTATTTAAGGATACACATGATATTGAACGACATGGGGCATAGTGAGGGAGATATAAAAACAAATCAAAATATATGTAACAAACCTATACCATATACCTTAGGGACTTATATGACTCCTAACCGAATATCAGATTCATATTCAACGTTTAAAAGAGGAAATAGGGTAAACGATCCAACACCCGGAAAATATGGGGAATGAACTCACACCAATATAACACAAGATATCATAAGAGAAACCATGAACGGAAGCAAGAGAATTAAAGATCCTACTTAATATTTTCGAAAAATTATAACAACACTTTATTCAGTGCCGATATCTTAGATAAATGAAGGAACCTTGATGGAGGTGGACTTGGGCTTACAAAAGATGGAGAGATATCAATCCACTATGAATGGGTGGAGGAAAATATGATTTTATTTTTTATATTCATTAAGTGAAAAATTTTAATTTCACCCTAAAAAATAGGGGCACATGGTTTAGCCACAGGTTTTGGCCAAACCATGAGAAAAAAGTACTTCTTTCACTGTCTAAGGATGGAACCCCACATGATTAAAGAGAACAGTTTCCCTAACTGTGTGAAAAATATGAAGAATTCAAATTTAATGATGTATGTAGTTTTTTACCAAGTAGTCTCATTACATCACATGGTTAAAAATAATCTGTGCTGCCTCATGCTTCTCAGAAGTTGCACCTTACATTTACCCCACTTGATTTGTACTGACCATGTGGTAACCATGAAACCTACACTATTTTCCCAGTTATAAATTCTCTGGGATCTAAATAAGACTCAACCACTCCTAGTGACTTCCTAAGGATGTATTTCATGTTTACCATGATAACAAATGAAATCATATTTAAAAATATATGAGTTAAGACTTTTTGAAAAGAAGAAACATTATAACCTCCCCACCATAAAGAAACTTGTACCCGAGTTGACTATATTAGGGTAAAGAGGTATCATATGTGAAATGATTGGGCATAAAGCTCATATATCAACTTCCTTCTCTGAGGTATCTTCTTGTACTTGGTTATGTGTCCATATAAATAACACTAAAGTAACTGAAATGCATCCTACAGTCTTCACACTTTGTTCCAAAATACACACTATATACTCCTGAAAATAATAATTCATCTCTAACTCATACTCTAAAGGTTGGAATACATACCACCGGTCTTTATAATATTATAAGAGAAGATATTTTTAAAAGAAATTGTGCAGAGACTAGTATCACTAAGAAAGTGATATCTGGTAATCCACTGGTCTGATCCTTTTTAAAACATTAAAGGTTCCATTGAATTTGGGTGGAATCTTACAATACCTCACAATTTGACGATGGAACAACCGGAGTGAAAATTGAAATAAAACCCAATCTACAACCTCAAAATCATGGGTTTATCGACGTCGATTGGAAAATTAATGATTTTTGGACTAAGCTATCATCATGCGCTTCCAAATCAACTAGATATTCTCTATAGTCTCATAAATTATATGTTTTCAATGTAAAGATGCCTCCCCTATGTTTTCCCATAATATAGGTCATCAATATGGGCTAACATATATGTTTTAAAAAGGATTCATCTGAATGTTATCATGAAATATTTTATTATATGTGAACTAAAAAAGGGGTATGTGTTTCCCCCAATAACCCCTAAATTCATGGATACAAAAACATAGTATGTACTCTAACAAAAAAATCTTACCCCATGTATTTCTATCAGTCTGAGGGTGATAGGCTGTTCTCATAATCACCCTTGTGCCCAATGAAATCTGAAATCCCTATAAGAACTAAGAGGTGAATTGAGAGTCCCTCTGAAATATGATAGGTTATGGAGATCTATGAAGACATACGACCTAGTTGACATATATCCTTTAATGTTCATCTACTCAGAAGATATCTTGAATAGATAATTAGCGTGATTCCTTAATTAAAGGATCATAGACTTCCCAAAATGTATCATTTCCATTAGATGATCTAGGTAAACTAGTCATAAAGAAAATGGAAGCATCATCCCATTTCCACTTGGGAATGGATAATGGCTGTAATTGTCCTTCCAATTAGTGATCTTATGCCTTCACCTGCTAACTAGTGGAACACTTAGTGATAAAACTAGTTATCACCCATCTCATAACAGGCCACCAATATTTGAAACATACATCTTGATACATATTAGTGACATTAGGAGTAACTTCCCATAATGTGGCATGAAATTTCCATATAAAATAATCACTAATGTCTGATAGGACCCACACATTCCCAAGAAAGAGAAATGTATCATCCCCATTTATTGTCCAACAAAAAGATGAATCATTATATGAAATATATCCCATTAAGACAAAGCCTTCGAGGTCATATATTTTCCTCATTTTAACTCATTTCAGATGGATATAGGTCACTACCATTACTAAGCGGATTATCATCCCATGATCCTCCTAAACCTCAACAATCGTCATTGAAAATAGTTTCATTAGAATACACTCATGAATATCCTCATGAAATTCATGTGTCTGAGTCTCTCTACTTAGAGCAATAGTTACTTCATTACATTTCACATGCATGTAGGAAAGGTCAAAATTAGACTAATATAGTTATTCAGCCCATATGGGAATTCTATAATTTATATCACACTATGTAAAGAGGTATTTGATTATTTTTTGATCATTTTATACCTAAAAATTCTATCAATATAAATAGTATCTCAAAAAATATAGATCATGGACTACATTAGCTTTCCTAATGTTGTATTTCAGGTAATTCAGCTTGTGAGGCCCCAACTGACGAGACCCGTATAGAATGAATCACTCTTCTTATATTAAAACAACCCCTTGACTGATTCCAGATGAATCATAATATAAAATATATTTCCTTCAAGTATTTCATAAAATCAATATTGGCACTGAATTCAATCTTCCATTCAACTAATAAAAGGATAAATCACAAGGTTCTGGAAATATGAATTTCACTGACTCTTTATTCAGACCCATACGGGGAACTACTGGGAATGGTAAATCATGGATTATGAAACCATAACATATAGATATCCCCATGAAAATTCATATTTAAAATTCATACTTGGGATGTTCCTAGGGAACTCTAGCTCTAACATTCTCTATCTCTACTAAAGCTAATTAATCCATCATCATATGACCTAGGATGAGGACTTCGTTAATTCAAAAGTTACATTTAGTGAGCTTATGAAAAATTTAATTCTCTCTCAATGTATTCAACGTGATCTCAATATGGTCAGCATGTTCATGTAGAGAGTGAGAAAACACTATGTTATCATACACAATTAATACCACAAATTAATCTGGATATGGGTGGAAAACATAATTCATTCGGTTGGTGAATGAAGTAGGTGAATTCATGAGACTGATTGACATGAACAAGTACTCATATACACAATAAAAACTCCTAAAATCCATGTGTGGTATCTCATAAAACATGAAATAAACCTAAAGATAGATCAAAATATGACCAAACATTCAAAACACTATCCATCATTGAGACTAATTGAAGAGGTCATCTAGTCGAGTAACTGGATATCAATTCTTTACCATGATCTAGTTTAATTGATGGTAATATACAAAAAGTATGAGGGTACCATCCACCATCTGGGAAAAAAGGTCTTGTTAACCCCACAAAAAAGTGTTGGTGTTTTTAATTCCTCTAGAATCTATATCCTCCAACTATTTTTAAGCTCTAGAAATACGGAGTATTTCCCACTAGTACTGCTCTTAGAACAAGATAAATGGTATGTTATACCTCTCACACTGGAGGCAGCCAATAAAATTCTACAGGGAAGACATCCCTGAAGTGATCCATCACATGAGAAAAAATAACATGTCATAACCCCTGGTAATCTTTGAAAATATGGAAATATAGGTTGTCACTCTCTCCAACCCCTGATGCTCAGGTCTATATTGAGACACATGGTTATTCCTTTCTCCCTTATGCACATGATGACCTACCTATTGTGATGTAAATTCCACCCTATGATGATATTAGTATATATGGTCTTGATTGGGAACTTACTACTACATCCAAATAATTTCATCAAACCATATCATTTCAATGATGAAAAGATCGTATATTAAGATATATAGTCTTATCTTAAGTTGAAAATCCTTACAAACATGATAAATCATAGATAAAATACTTAATGGTGGTATCTATCATCATTACACCACCAAATTACTCTATCTTGAGGCCCATACTCCTCGTTATTGCATCATATATAAAACAGTGGTATACACCTATATAGATGCCCTCAGTTTTAATACATTAACATTACATAAATTTTATTGGAATTATTAAATAAATTACACAAAAAAGACCAAAGACCATATTAGTTTACTTTATTTGGAAACATGGAAAATAAAAAACTGATACATAAGTGAGATACATTATCTCTTGATAGGTTTTTATGACTAGAACACTTCTTAAACACATCATAAATAATAAATATCATCATAACCTATGGAAAGGAATAATAAAAATGGGTGAGCTAAGATTATTAGTAAGGCTAAACAAAAGAGATCCATTAGCATAATCATAAACATAAGACTACAAGATCATGGGAATATCATTAGAAGATTATACCCTATGTATCAATAATCATATATGTGGGTCATGACATAAGTATTTTTCATTTGTAGAACATTAATAAAAAGGGAGTCAAAGGGCATGATTTGATAGAGAATAAAGATGTTATAAGAAATTGACTTTTGACATTCATAAATTTATTTAAAGACATTCTCTATATGTCAAGTCTCATTATAGAGACCCTATCATTTTATACATTAAAAATACATAATTTTTTTGGAATACTAAAAACATTAAACGAAAAAACTTATGAAGACCATATTAGTCTAGTTCCATTAATAATATGGACACATAAACACTGGTACATAAGTGAGATACACTATCTCCCAATAGGTTCTTCTTGACTAACACCCTTCATATACATATAAAACATAATACAAATATTCATAACATGGGTAAGGAAATATAAAAATGGGTGATATTAGATGCTAAATAAGGGTAAAATAGGATTTTGTAAGCATACTCATGATCATAAGTGTATGAGAACATAATCATGAAAATAGAAGACCACACCCTAAATATAATATATTATATACATTAATCATGGAATAAATCTTGGATGTTTATAAGACATGAATCATAAGTAAATAAAGAACATAATCAATTAGAGCATAATATAGGAATAAATAATGGAATTGTGGAAAACACATAATCACATAATATGATTTCTATAGTATCCAAGGCATCACTACTGGGACAGTCTTAGTAGTATGGGTTCACTCCCAATACTAACTTTGTAATCATAAATCACTCCTATAGCCATATTAGTATCATTATTTGACTCCTAATACCATATTGGTAGTCATGGTTCACTCCCATAACCATATTAGTACTCACTTCTTTCTCCGAAGACCATTTTAGTCTATCTCATGGGATATAAATCTTTATCCAACGGATTGGGGGGAGATATAGGTCCCCCCATCACATTATGAAATCAAAAATACTTGTTCCATTAAATCACAAACAATATTATAATAACCCATCAAATGAAATGGGTACCATAAAAATTTATTCATATCATAACCTATGGAAAAAATATAGGTTTCATAATCATTTCATCAAAAGAAAAACCCATGGGAAGAAGCAGGTTTCAGAAGCATATAACTCGTGAAATATAAAGAGTTTCCATAAAGATCATTTCATCAAAACAAAAACTATTCAAAGAAATAATATGCATAAGAACAATGAATAATTATTCCAAAAAGTAATTATTAACACCAAATAATGTTAACTTAGATGATAAATAATTTGTAAATAACTTTTCAAAACATTTCTTGAGAAAATACCCTTTATTGAATGAAAAACAACTTTTAAAACATAAAAAATCTCTAAAAACCTTTTTCTTGGAAAATAAATTTGAAAACATATTACAGAAGCTTTGAAAGTCACCATTTTTAAAAATACTTTTTCCTTAGAAGATTATGTTCAAGGATCATTTTCAAACATTTTTCAAAACATGGTTTTAGAATAAAACATCTTACTAACAAAAGAGATAAATACGATAATATTTTCATAAAAAACATTTTCTAAAATATAATTAATACCAAAGAATGTATAATTGGTACTAAAAAATTAAAATATCATGAATAACAAAAGGATAAGAAAATTCATGAGTTTTAATGAGAGATGGATCATAATATTTGAATAAATGAAGCATAATTATAAATAGTCTCGATAAACTGATTTGGGTAATAGCTAAATATTGTATAAATTAAATCCATGAAGATATCAAGGGAATTGTTATATCCAAAATCCATCACTATATATTCGTAGTGGCCATGGAATCTCATTATGGGTAAATCCTCTTTCTTGAACCTCAATTGAAGATATCTAGAATAAAGGTCATTAATGGAAAATTATTGATCTCCATATAGTTGATCAACCAATTCATCAATATGAGGAAGTAGATACTTATTATTCATTATGTTCTGGTTCTACTATAGTTAATCAATATTTAGTTTCATTTATCTATCTATCATTTTCAAAAAATGGACAGGTATACCCCAAGGTGACACACATGTGTAAATAAATCCCTTATCAACGATTTCCTGGAAATTCTTCTACAATTCATGCAACTGAATCTTTGACATTCTATAAGGAGTATTTGAAATTGGCATTGAACCAAGTAAGAAATCTATTGAGAAATCAACTTCACATTTTGTGTAAGGGTATGAAAATCTTCTTAAAATACATCTAAAAATTCTCAAACCACAGGTATATCATCGATGCCAATTTTCTCTCCAACTATTTGAGATAAACAACCCTTTTGAATTCGAATTTAGACCCATACACTAGACATAATCTCCACAAGAAGTTCATGATTATTGTCACATTGATGGATAATCTTAATAGGGTTTGAAATATGAAATGTAACATCCCTTCCATGACAATTGATGTGAGATTTATGTAGGGAAGTACAATGCTTTGCTATGATAACTTCAATTTTAACCAAAAAAATAATGACAAGATTTGGAGGAAGTATATTCTCAAAAACATCAATAGGAGAGGAATCATAGACTTGGAATGAAATCATCATAACAGTAGTGGGTTGGACTGTTAGTTCCACATCTAATTATTTTGGTGTAATCTTAACACCATTATAAAATTATTTATATATGAAAGAGGTGGTAGATCGAGAATCAAATAAGACATTATTGGTTATTGAGTTGATGGTATGTGTAGCTTCCACCACATCACTATCACACCCTTCATCAAAAATAGAGATTGCATGTGTTTTCAAATTTTCCATTGGCTTAAGAGGTTGCTGACATTGATCATCATCACCAGCCCTTAGTTTTGGGTACTGATTAACATAATGACCATTCTCACTACAGATGTAGAATTAAATCGTGGTAGGTGAATTCTATGCCTCTTTTATCCATTCACAACATTAGATAACATCTTAACATCACTTTGACAATAAAATTCCTGATAGAATTCCCTTCCACACTTGAATCATTTATTAAACTAATTAAGTCAATTTCCTCTATGATTCTTCCCACACATAGAGAATAAATGAAATATCACATTCTTTCCTTGATGGTTTATAGCTTTTTCTTTTAAATCTATATTCCTTTTATTTTAAAAACCATGGGATTGATACGTGACTCCAACCTCTATTTCAACCATTATTGAACAATGCATAATCTATTCATAAATACAAATTTCTCTTAAGGACAATTACATTATGAGACTTGTATTTAGTACACTAAATAACCTATCAACTTTAATTCTAGGTTGGATGATAATTATTGAAGCGTACCTCACAAGTCTGGTGAAATTTTCCTTATAGGTACCCACGTATTCATCATCCCTTTTGTTCAACTCAAGGATATCTTTATCAATATTTTTACGAAGAATATGGGGAGTGTACTTATTAAAAAATAATTATTTTGAATCATCCCAATATGTGTATTCAATCTCATCTTACTTCCCCATATTATTTGTTAGAGCCCACCACTATTCTGCTTCACCTTATAAACGATAAACAACTAGATTAAGTTTCTCATGCTCTGAACACTATAGAACAGAGAATATCTTTTCAGTAATTCTGATCCATTGTTTGGAATAAAGTGGATTATAAGACCCTATGAAAGAAGGTGGATGTTGTTTCATCAAAGAAAAAATAGAATGTTATTTACTCCTTTGATCATAGGAAAGTACACCATGATTCATATCTTGATAATGTTCTATGATCATAGAAATGAGGTTTTTACTCTTAATCCCACAACATTTTGTTTATCTGGTAGAAAATTGTTTCATTTTCCATCACAATAACCATTAATGTGGTTTTTTCAAGTTCCAACCATTGAATAAAACCAAAATGATTCAGTAAGAATTAGTTTCCATAACGAGGAACCATATAATCATGAAAATTAACTTGTATGATGTCTAAATTTTGACACCTTTATTAATCTAGGATACAATAGATTTTTCTAGTTTATTTATATTGAAATTATATTTAAATCCAACCTTATGGCTCATAAAGAGTTTGTGAAATCCCAAATAAAATCCCCAGGAATAGTGGTCAAGACTTGAGGATGGATTCAAATGCTCCGCCCCCTACCATTGCACCGATAATCCCTGGAAACACATTTGGTGCTATTCTAGGACCTCTGGTGCCTAGAGATGGTGTGGATTAGCCTCCCCCACTATTTTTCAAGGATGTACTTTTGTGTTCTCCTCAAGTTTGTTTCCAAGGTTAGGAAGGGATGATGGGGGATCCCTCAGATACTTCTTCGTTCAAGGAAGATGGGTGCCCCATCCTATAATTTTCTATAGCATCCTTTGAGATGGCGGCGAGAAACTTTCAGTGAAACCTAATTGTGAGATTCGACATCGACAAACCTATGCTCTCAGTCTTCTTGTACTGCATCAAATAAAGGGGCCTCTTCTTTCTGTCCAAAGTGTCAATCCTATGTCGGAAGGCATTCTACATCGTCAAAGATTCTAAGGTGGATTTTGTGAAAGTGTAGAGTAGTAGCACTCGTTGGTTGGGGCACTGGAATTTTTATATATCCTGTTGGACTATGAACACTCACTCAGAGAAATAAATACCCATTGTTGTGGTCTAAATTTCCTTCCATAGGCTTCCACTTCCTCATATGTCTGAGTCCTTCTTGAAGGTGATAGGGGACTCATTGGGGACGTTCCTGTGAACAGGTGAACAAATGATTAGCTTGGAAGAGATTACTATCATGTTGATCTACATGGATATGGATATTTTTTTTTCCAATATCAGATCATGTTGTACTCTAGATTTAAGGAATGCATGATCATTTTCAAGGCTTGTTTTCCCCTATTATCCCCATTTTTTCTCATTATGTCACCTCACTAAACACCCATTGAAGGTTTTTCGCATGTTCTGGGATCGGGTTCCTCTACAAAGGCCTTATAGTAATTCTTTGATAACCTCTTTCATTGAATGGGGTAAAAGGGTACATGTCCCCCCTTCTGCCCAGGCCTCTAAGGATTCCTCTTCCAAGTCATGCTTCATTGGGAAATCATCCTCCAGTAGGGATTTGGTTTTTTTCAACTAAGGATTGGGTGGGAAATCGAAATTACAAACCCATGAATTGGGTCCACCTCATGAAGGGAAATTTCTCACTATACCTATCAGGATGGGGCCAAAGGTTCCGTAGGTCACCTCCCATATCAAAATTTCCAAGATTGTTCAAACAGATCATGGATCAAATGTATCAGTAGTTTATCAGTTCTCCTCACCCGGTGAGGACCACTCTATGCCTTCACCCTCGCTAAAGATGGTGAGATATTTTCCCCCACTTTTAACCCTAGTGGTGCCATATTCCCCTCAGTTCTCACCTCCAACATCTCCAGGTCTCAGTTTAATGGATGTGAAGCATCAAATTCTCCAGTGGGTGCTAACAAGAAATGGTCTAGTGGAGGGTCCACTCCAGAGGTCATCTTCAGGAAGGTTTAGTGTGGAATTTACACCTGTTCTAAATCCAATCATAGTGATTTAATCTCTCTGATCCCATCTCCTCCTGCCAAGGGCCAGATGTCTGGGGCCAAATCTAGATGCCCTCAGCTCGATGTCTAGAGTTCTCATTTTGAATGACTGAGGGCTAAAAGCACTGATGAAGACTGATTTCATCGTCAATGAACTTGTTAATCACTTAGTTTATTGAGTGACTATTCTTGTACCAAAAAAAGCATCAAGAAAAATGGATATTTTCACGCAAAGGCTCAGATTAAGGGTATGTATTCATGGGATCTCTTTAAAGTCTCATATCTAGATATTCTGGAAGGACCATGTGTTGGTCGTTTTGTTGAGTGTTTTGGATCTGTATCTTTCCAAAAAAAATTTGTAGGTGTTGTGATTTATTTTTCACCTTCGTATATGCAAAATGAAATGTACAAGGGAGGGAGAGACTGTGGCGTTCCTTAGAATATGTCATCGACGATAGTACCCCTTTTATAGTCGGAGGATACATTAATACTATAGAATCAATTGAGGAGTAAAAGGGGGTGCTTTTCAAGGATGGCTAGTTAGGAATTTTTTTCCTTCCTAGCTAGAACATGTCTATTGGGCGTGGGGTTTGGGGGAGATTTTTTCAACTCGAGTAAGAATCAAAGGGGAGATAGCCACACCTTGTGTCATCTTGATCGATGCTTGATGAAAGAGGCCAATATCTCACTCTTTCCAGATGCGAAAGTCTCCCACATGGCACACTTCTTATCTGATCACTCGCCACTATGGCTTGACCTGAGATCTAGTGTAGTGAGAATAAATTGTGTTCAGTTCTCTGGGATATAGGTGGATGAGCTGAGATTCAAAGATGTGGTTATGGAAGATTTTATTTGTTAACTCCTCAGGAAGCTATGGATTTCTCTTCATAATAAGATAAGGTTTCTCAAAAGTCTACTTCAAAGGTTGAGGAAGTATATCGCCACCTGGGATCTTGATCTACTTAAGATCCGTAAGGAGTTCGAGTGAATGAAGTCTAGCATGAAGAATTAATTGGATGAAACTATTTTTGATGATATTAGGACAAGAAAGGGTATCCTCGCTAACATTATTATGAGGCATGAGAGGATTTCTAGGGAGGGAGCTCATGTAAGATGGCTTCCTGAGGGGAACCAGAATTCTGTTTACTTCCATGAATGCATAAAAGAGAGGCTATGTATACACAAGACAAATATTCTCAGAGATTATGGGTCTTATTCCAATGACCAAGACGAGGTTGGGGAAGTGGAAAATGAAACCATCATAGATTTATGTGTAGGATATAATCCTAATATGGTAGGAGGATATCCTAGTGAGGAAATGGACATTTTCTAGGAAATTTAAAGCAGTGTTACAAAGAAGATTGATGAGCACTTGAGAAGGTTTCCAGTAGAGGAGTATGTGCATGTGGTGGTCTAGACTCTAAACCCAGACAGTACACCAGGGCTAGATGGCATACTTGGTTAATTTTATATGGTAGTGTGGGACATGGTCAAAAGGGGCATAGTGCATGTAGTGAGGAATTTTTTATAGGGAGGGAACCTTTCGTGCATAGCCAGTACAACCAAGGAGGTTCTGATACTGAAAGTGGGTAACCCTCATTCCATTGAGAAGTACATACCAATTTTCATATGCAACATGCCTTACAAGGTACTATCTAGCATCCTTAACAAAATTTTAGCATCCTACTTTAAAAAATGGATGACAATAGAGAAAAACAACTTCATCCAAAGGAGATCAATTTAGGGTGTGATTGAGGTGGTGCAAGAAATGATTAGTGGGATTAACAACAAGACCTTTAGGAATAATATATCTATTAAATTAGACATGTGAAAGGCTTATGATAGGATGGAATGGGGATTTATATTAATTTTTTTGGGAAACATGGTTTTCTCATGTTGGTCTCAAGATCTTCTATTACGCTGATTCAACTCGACGTGGATTTCCACACCATTTCTCAGTAAGAAGTTTGGATTATTCAAGGCCCATTGAGGGATTGAGCAAGGTGATCCTCTATCCCCAACATTATTCACTCTATCTCAAAATTTTCTTACCCACTATATAAACAAGGGACAAGGTACATGAAAATCCTTCCATATCGGGATAGGCATGTTATGGAGGGCATATCTCATCTGATGTTCACGGATGATACTATCATGTTCATTAATTCTAGTTGAAGATCACCGATCGATATGAATGTGCTTCTTGAGGAATATTGTAAATGGAGTGGGAAAGGGATAAATACGGAGAAAATCATATATTATACCTCTAAAGTACTCTCAGACATGAAGGAACAGATCATGGATGAAACCTTAATTATGGGGAGAGGCTTATTTATCATGGATTATCTTATATCTTCGGTATTTCCTTACTCTCTACATGTTCATCACTTTGAAAATATTGTGGGAAAGGTTTTGGGTTGTATGTTTAACTGAAAAAATAGTTTTCTTTGTTTTAGAGGTCACTTTACCCTAGTCAATAGTTTCGTAGTTTCTATCCCCATGCATCTCTATTCCGCCTTGAAGTCCCCAAAAAGTGTGGTTACCAACATGGAGAGGATCATTGAGTCCTTCATATGGGATGGATATCTAGATGGTAAACATCACTAGGAAGTGGGAAAGTGACTTGAAAGAGATATAACTGATGGAGGAATCAATATGCGGAGTGTCTCCCTGGACATGCTAGGGATGAATGATAAACTTTCATGGGAGGCAATGGAAGGCCGTTCTCTTTGGGGTATGATAATGAAAGAGAAATATGGCTTGGATGTGGTGGTTTAGAGGTCTAGAACATCATGTATATAGAATCTCATTCAACTGTATATGGAGGTCATGCGTCCTCACACCAGGTGGTTAGTCGGGAGAGGAGATGTGAACTTCTGGCATCAAGATTGGGGGAGGGGAAGGCTATGGTTTCTTGGTTTCCCCGCAATAGATAAATCATTTGGTGATGCGTGCAGTCACCCAGAATTCATTTAGGACATTCTCGATGATAACCAACACATCGTTTTCAAAGATATTGTCCTCAGTGAGTTACCAGATAGACTTATATTCATAGACTTCTCCTCGGGTGAGTTCTCAATCATGGCATATACAAGCATGAGGAGTGACCCTAACGCTGGTGATCAGTGGGGAGAAACACTATGTTGTAGGGGGATTTCTACCAAATTTCACATTATGATGTGGCATGTAGGGAATAATGTGATGCCCAATGATGATAATATCGAGTGTATGGGGGTGTCCATGACCTCTAGATTATGGTGCTGCAAAATACCAATTAGAAAACAGTGAATCACTTATTCATTGATGGTGAATGGTAATGATAGACATGGTAGACATATGGAGTCTTCTCTGGGTGGAATTAACAAGAAGGGATGCAAGTGGACTTTCTCAATCAATGGTTTAATGTCACATGTGAGCACATTACAGAGAGTAAAGGTCAAGTGATCATCCTTGTTGTGGGTTGTTGGATCATTTGGAAAGCCAAGAATGATTCTCGCCACAAGAACATATGTGGCACCAGTACCAACATTAGAGTCAATATGAAGAACACCTTTATGGATTTGACCACCTTGTGTACTGAGTTCAATGGTGCTCCTTCAGTAATGGATTTCAACCATGGGGCGCATAAACAGTCAGGGAAGAGGGGTTTGGGGAATTGGGTAGGTTAGAAACCCCAAAGAACTAAAGTAAAAATCAACATGGATGGATCCCTCCTAAGGGAGGAGATGATGGGTGGAGGAGTTATTTGGTTCTAGAGGGTCTAGATAGTGGCTTCTTTATTATCCTTTTACAATAGAGGTGATGGACTTCAAGCTGAGGAAAAGGAGATGGTAAAAGGGTTGGAGTTAAGTGAGAAATGAAAAATAAATTTGATGGTAGTGGAAATAGAATCCATGATTCTTTACAATGAACTCACCAAAAGTAGATATTCCCCCCGGAAAATAGAATATTATGTCCACAAGTTCAAAAATCTCTTGGTAGTCCACATTAATATCTTTCATACTTCGTGATAGGGGAATAAGGTTGCAAATTTCTTGGCATCGTAGGCTTCCCCAACCCAAAGCTTATCGTTCTTCCTTAACTTAGGTTCTTATGTGTTAGTTAGCAGTTTTTTTGTTATTAATAATGAGTTGGGGATCCAGTACATTAGATATCCATGATGTTTTTTATGTGTTTCCAAATTCAATAAAAATACAAGTATTCATTCCAAATCACATCCCCAAGGAGTGTCAAACTAGTTTTGTAGTAGGGCCTGTTGTTGTGTATCAGATTTCCCAAAATTAGGGCAAGAACATATTTTCAGATTTGATATCCCTAGTTACATCTATTTTAGATACAAATCCACTTATAGTATATAAACATGGTTGTATTGTTAGGAATCCACTCACTAAATCCATTACCAAAATTCCAGGTCATTTCTCGTATTATTTTAATTATCTTTAAACCTATCCTTAGATATTCCATAAGGGTTCCCACTAAGGTCTTATAATCCTAGATTCTAAAGGATAACTAAAACATTTATCTAATACAAACTATAATGACCCCGGATTTTCAAACATTAACATTATAGAACATTTTCAGAATATGTAGATCAATTGAAAAAGAGATTCCCAAAGGCTATATTAGTTTAGTTCCTTTTGAAATATGGAAGCATAAACACTAGTACATAAGTGAGCTACATTGTCTCCCAGTAGGTTCTTTATGAATAGATTCTTTATTAGACACATCAAATATAATAAATATCTTAATAATATTGGGAAAGAAACATAAAATGGGGGGAGATCATACGATCATTATGGATAAAAAATGGAGATATGTATGTATAATCATGAGAATAAAGGTATGAGAACACGATGATGAAAGTAGAATATCATACCCTTCATATGAAAAATCATATACATGTATCATGGAATAAATCATGAATGTTTATAAGAAAATAACCCTTAAGAAATAAATAACATAATCCATGAAAGTGTAGCATAGGAATAAAACATGGAATTGTGGAAAGCACAAAATCATATAATATGATTTTAATAGTAGCCCTGGAATCAAAAGAAATACCATATTAGTAGTAGAGGTTCACTCCACTTACCATCATTGGGTTGCACATGATACCCAGACCAGTGGGTGAGGACTCCTTAAGTGCATCTTCGAGACACAGGTTAGAAACATGGTAGAGGCATTATTCTTGGTACTATAGTAGTATTGTAGCAGGAATTGTAGCAGGACTATGTAAGCACTGTAGCATTTACTGTAGAAGTAATATGCAGGTAATCTAGTAGGTAATATTCAGTAATGTAGCATCTTAAACTATTCACCTTGGGCCAATCATTTGGGCTTGGATTCCTTAAGGCCTTCGGGCTACCCAGGCCTTCGGTTCAGTACAGATTTTGGGTCAACTTTATGGTATTTTGGCCACCTCAAGGACTTAGGGCCACATGATCAGTGCAGTTTCCCCAGACAGACTCTACAAAAAATTAGTAGCCCTAGAGGAGGATTCAGAGCAAGTGCAATCACCAGAACAGAACGAGATGGATTTGGAAGAATGAGAGGGTATGACTATGCTATAAAGACCCACCTGTGATTGCATGGGAATCCTATCTAGATGACCATGTGAAGTTGGAGAGCTGTCATCATGATACAGATGCTCGGGAGGAGCATTTCCTTGTAGTTATAGTCTGGTTGAATTCCCTAAGACGTTCAGGTCATGTAATCTTTTAAGCCTATGGGCCATGTAATCTCTAAGCCTATGGGCCTTCTAAGGGTTATCCCTCATCCCTTGAAAGGTGGGTTATCAAAAATCAGTTATAATTAATGCCTTCGGGCTATTCAGGCCAATAATTGATTGGGGTTTCCCGTCCTCCCTAGTGTATATGGTTTCCCCATATTCTAATAATGGATCAGGTTTAACCATATTCCACTATGTGTCAATCCCATTGGCTTTATTACCATCATTATCTCATGAGATATAAATCATTACTCAGTTCATTGGAGGGAGATATAGGTCCCACCTGTCACATAAAATCATATACACATGTTCTAGAAGATAAATAAATGTGTATCATATCATTCCCCATAAAATAGATAGGTTTCTTAAACATCATATAATAACCCATGAAATGAATTGGGTATCATAAACACACAATAATTTCATAAAATATTGAAAAGAGAAAATTTTTATAATCATTTCATCCAAAAACAATCTGGAAAATAACTGGGTTTCGTAAGATTGTAACCTGTGGAAGAGAAACAAGATTAATATTCATCATTCCATCAAAACATAAATCATACAAGAAATAATATTAATGGAAATTTTGGATAATGTCCCCAATAAATCCTAATATATATATATAAGGATTCTATCTAAGATGGAGAAGGATTTTGGAAAATTACATGGCTCATGTTATAAGGAAAATAACTTTTCTTTAGAATTATATTTTCCTGAAAAATAACATATTCAAAAAAACCTCTCTAATTTTTTTTGAAAAATATAGATTATGAATTAAAATCATTTATAACATTTAATGAGGAATATATCCTTTCTCCTTTGAAGAAATATCATTTTGAAACATAAAACATTTTCAAAACATTTTTTTTGAAAATAACCTTGAAGATATTTTAAAAATGATTTTCCTTTAAAACTAATGAATAAATATTTATAACATTATTAAAAAAATTTCTTGAAAACTCAAAAAATAATCTTGAAATTCATTTAAAACACGTTTTGAACATAAAAAAATTTTAAAAAGATTTTCCTTGAAAACATATAAATAAATCTTAAAAACAGTTTGAAAACATTTTCCTTCAAAACTATTAAAAGAATATTGAGAAAATTTTCAAAACATTTTTCCTTGAAAATAGAATTGAAATCCAGAAAACAATATTAAATTCTTTTCCCCTTGAAAATAATTGATCAAAAATATTTTTGAAAACATAATTTTTTTATTTTTTTAAATTATATTTGAAAACATCATTTTCAAATAGAAGTATTTCTAACCCAACAGATAAATAGGGTTGAATTTTATTATAAAACAAATTCATAATTATCTCAAGTACTAAAGAGTGGAAAAATTATAAAAATAAATATATATACCATAATATAAGATAATTCAAGATATTTCTTGAGATATGGATAATAATAGTTCATTAATGTAAGTGTAATCATAATAAATCTCGATATATGATGAGATTTTCAAAAAAAACTTCTACTATTTTGGAAACATTGAATCTTAATACCATGGAAATAATAGAATTAAATGAATCTTAATATACCATTAGAATAAGTAGATTCATGATATAACATATCATATGAGATATATATACACCTCATAGAAAAATATAGTTTCATCACATGGAATGCGTCTCAAGGAAGGAAATTGAGAAAACAAATTACTTTATAGAATTGTTAACTTTTGAACCAAAAATACCATGAAATAAAGATCATAAAATGGATACATAAATACACATAAATTTAATTATACAAATCATATAATTTTTTTATCAGTAGTTTATACACCACACAAAATAACTAAGTAGAAGACATGGCATATATCTCATGGATAAAAAAGTGAGATGAGAAAACGCTTACTTAATGTCTTGACTCTCTTTGTACTCATTCAAAACACATGTATAATAAATATAATATTATTATAATTACATTTAACAACCATATTAAATTACCCAATACCATATAATATTTACTTATGACCATATCTTACCTATTTATTAACAATTTTATGGTTTTAGGTACTATCCGCTTGTTTTTTTGTATACGCTTTGACTAGTTATTCATGATCTTATTACATAGATCATGATATACTAATTTATAGAATTTAAACTATTATATAAAAATCGTATATATTTTGTATATAAATATTTATAATAATTTATAAACAATATAAATAGTAAATATAATACACCATTCATTGAGATAGTAGGTTGTACGTATGCAAGAATGCTGTTTATGAATAATTACCTTTTAGAAAGAATGTAAATGAAATATATGATTATAAATATCTAAATATAATTATAATTTTATAATTATTATTTCATATATATAATATACATTTACTAAACCCATCGTTAATAAATTCATTGTAGAGTGTGAATGAATCACATCGCTTTAAAGAGGCAATAGTCCACACGTCCACAAAGAAAGAATTAATATTTAAAAAAAATGGAAGGCATGAAAGTATGTTTTATGTAATAATAATATAATAAAAAAATCATAAATATAATATATAAAATATAAAAAGACAAGATTCTATCATAATTCCCAACCATGAGAGGTGATAATGTAACGATGAACAACATCATTTTCTAAAGTGGTAGTTCTCCGTATGGAAGAATGGTAAGTTCATTACCCATTATATAGAAGTGTCTGTATATTTAGATATAAATTATATAATAAAAACAACTTAATTTATTGAAGATACTTAGAAAACTATATAACCTTGGAATAAGAATATTTGAGGGGGGTGGATAATGAAAATAAAACAATAGAGCATGAGGAAAGATGTTAACTCTTCTTGGGATAACTCATTTTGGTTTTAAATAATGGGTTTCCTTTGATGAATTTATTCCAAAATAAAGGATATTAGGATGATGTTAGAGATTTTCTTAATTATATTTGGATAGATTTTAGATGACTCATAGGTCATAAAGTTTGGTAATACTTTCGATGGATGAATTCTTTTTCATAGTGAAGGGGAGTGGAATTCTTGTAAAATTTTGAAAAAGGAATTCCACCCACATTTTTACCATTTCACATGGCTCTAATAATAGTAAAATCCAATAAATGAAAATAAAGGGTAAATCTATGAATATAAAATTCATTCTGGACAAGTTTCTATGACATTTTGGGCATTAATTTTATTTTTTTAGTCCTTTGTTAAGTTAATTATTCTCCTAATCTCCATCATTATATAACACAAATTAAGTAATATTTTTGTTAAAAAACTATTGTTAAATTGTTTTACATTATAAATTATTATTATTCCAAATATTGAATCCATTTTTTAAAATTATAATCCCATATGTTGTAGAAATTAAGAAATAATTATTTCTGACGATGTGTCGGGACAACAAGTTTTTTTAGAAAAAATGTTTTAATGATTGGAAGGATTTTATATCTAATTGAAATTTGAGATTTGTTGTATTGAATTAAATTTATTCAAATGATATACAATTAATATAAATAAACTAAAACAAATTAATACATACTTTAACTATATACTTTAAAATTCAATATTTTTTAATATTTATAAAAAAATGATGATTTCTAGAAAAATGAAAAAATTAAATCTAAGGTAATTTTGTAATAATTAAAAAAGATTTTTATTTCATCATATGAAATTTATAATAGTGTTTTATTTTTTTTCAGAGAATGATATAACAAGACATTCTTTTGAGATAATATTATTTTCAAACCCATAATGACTTTTCAAAAAAAATTATATTAATTATTAATATATAAAATCATTATAAATATTATTTAAAAAATTTATTAATATTAATATTAATATTTTTAAAAGCTATTTTATAACTATATCACCTAAATAATTATAAAAATATAATGTTTTTTTTGTAGAAACTCAGTGTTGTTTGCAACGCTAGCGAAGTCAGTGCTACATGTTGCACAAACTTAACTCATTGTAGCACAATCTTAACTCATTTTAGCATATAAAAAACACAAAATGGTGTAGATTTAAATGGAATAAATCAAATTAAATTAATTTATTCTTAAATAGGTTTATAAAAACTGGGGGTGTTACAATCTACCCCCCCCCCATAAAATGAATTTCTCCCTTGAAATACATATGGGTAATCGAAGGATTAACATTTGAATGCTTCTTTCATAGGAACCAACATTGTAAAAATTAATACAAACACTTCCTTAAGAATATAAATTTGGAAATATAATGATTACCCAAAGTAACTCATTCGTAGAATAACAAAGCGAAATACTGAAAAAATGGGCATGGAAGAAAAGGGTAAATAATTAATGGGATTAATAAACACCACTAATCACAATAAAGTGGGTGATCTAGAGAATGTTACCAATAAAAAACATAAATTAAAGATGATTATAAGAGACCATTAATATAATAAAATATAATAATAATATGCCAATATTTTATTTCAAGACATGTTTTCTAAAGAAGATATACTTACGTGATTTCATTCCATTCCTTATGCATAATGCCATTATTTAGTTATGAATTGATCAATTACTTCTTCATCTATTTCTCCAAGGAATAAATGTTATTTTTTTATTCATAAAGAACTAATGATCATGTGATCCATAAATATAATGATAAGTCATTCCAACTTCCTTTAGTTAACATCAATGAAACATGGTTATCACATGTTCTCCAACATGACTAAATACTCATGTAGTCATATAATACTTTAATCTCTCAAAACTCATTTGAATTTTAATATAATATGTTCCATATATGTTTTTCCTTCTAACTATTCAAGGATATAGAAATAGAAATCTTTATAAATAAGGTCACCAAATCATCTTTTCATTTATCCCCCATATATCATAAAGTAACTATTTGTTATAAAATTCCAAACATGTGAGTAATCTCATCATATATTCTCTTGAAACATGGTAATAACCTGAATTTCCATAAATAATTTTTTAAACATGAATTTTTCCTTTTTCCAATGATTGTTGGATATATTCCTTAAATAAGATAATTTTTAAACTTCATCCAGGATAACATAGCCTATTATTTCAACAAATCCTTTATTGGTTCTGAGGTCATTAATTATATCTAACTTACTTTATCCAAATCATCATATATTTATACATATAAAATATCATGTTTTCGTACTCAGGAACAGGTTAAGGGATAAAATACCTTAATGTAACCATGCCATTAAATCAATTTTATAGGTCATCAATATAATTTAATGAATTATTTAAAATAATTAATGAAAAAATTCAACAAAACATCATGATATAATTCACGATTCATATAAAACAATCATTGAATTCCAAAACTTATACCCTTAAATCCATTATCTTTTTCCTTAAACCATCAATCAAGCTTTAACATCTTATTTATTAATAAATATTTAATAGAATATTAAATAAGAATCATTTAATAAGGCTAATCAACATCAGTATAATAATTATTCTTATTTTTAATGTATGTAATACTAGATGAATGTCCCTTAATATTCACATGTAATTCGTATTATCTTTATCTTTAGAAGTATAACCAATACTTGTACCATCTTCTTGATTCATGAGATTAACAATTCAGATGTAAAGATTTCATAAATCTCGAAATTTCTTCATATAAAACATTAAATGTTAACATAGTTCCTTCTAGTTCCTTCGAATTAACAAGACAATAAATCTTTGTATGGTAAATACTTATCATGGAGAAAAATCATATAATCAAGAAAAAGTACTTATAGGAAATATAAATTATTAAATCCTAGATTTATCCAATGTTATTCATATAAATATTTTGTTTAATTTCTTCATAATGGTTCATAATGAATTTTTGAATTTTTAAAGAATATCCCTCTAGGAATTTCAAACCAGGTGTGCAATAAGGCCTGTTGTCATGAACATGTTCACAATTTAGTCTCTCTCAGTATGACGTTTTCAATGTTTTTACCCCTATGTACATCTATTCTAGAGCCACATATAATTTTATTATCTTTAAAGGGACATAATTTATTGGAAACCACTCACTTAATAAATTACTCTAATTCCAAGACATTCTATTATATATTAACTCATCCTTTTATATATCCCTAGATACATACTTAGAATTATCCATAGGTATCTCACTACATTTACCTCATCCTAGTTTCTAAATTTTAACTAATTTTTTTTTCTAATACAAAATATAGAGTCCCTCTATTCTTATACATTAAAATTACAAAACGTTCTGTAGAATATTTAATACATGACAAAAAAATGATAAAAGATCATATTTTCTTAGTGACTTTGGAATCATGGAAATATAATCACTGGTACATAAGTAAGATAAATTATTTTCCACTTAGTTCTTCATTCCTATCTCCATTCTTAGAGAAATCATTCATAATACATATCTTCATAAGATATGGAAAGGAATAATATACAATAGTTAGCTAAGATGGTCAATAAGGGTAAACAAGGGAGATAAATAAGTATTATCATGAACATAAGGGTATGAGAAAATGATCATATCATTAGAAGATCATACCATGCATATCAATGATCGTATATATGAATTTTGGCATAAATATTGGCAGACCACAAGGCATGAATCATAAAGGAATAAAATTACATGATTCATAAGAGCATAATGTTGTCATATGACATAGACTTGTGTAATTCATATTATCATATAATAACATGCCCCGTTAGTAAGGTCTCATTTCGAAAACATATAAGGTCACATCATCGTGACCACACATATTGGGTAGGACACATCACTATCTCCATTTATAGTCATTTACTTATAAGGGATATGATAAACCCATATTCCCATACTGAAACAGGTTTCCCCATCTCCCCATAGTGGATTAGGATTCCCCATCTTCACACATTGGATCAGGTTTCCCAATATTTTTAAAAATGGACAAGTATCCCCATATTCCATTGTGGATCAATGACATTGACTTTATTCCCATCATTATCTCAAGAGATATAAATATTTAACTAATTCATTAGAGGGAGATATAAGTCTCACCCATAATATAAAATCATACATAAAAGAGAAAAAAATATAATAAAACATGAATTATATCATTAACCATAAAAAATTGGTATAAAGAACAAATCATCACATCACAACACATGGAAAATAGATATTTTTATTAATTATTACATCAAAAAATATCCCATGAAATGAATCTAGTTTCAAAAAATATAATTTGTAGAAGATAAATGACAGAGCATATATTTTCATATTTCTACATATGTTTCTAAATTATTTAATCCCTTATCATTAATCATTTTGATCTTAATTTCATCATTTTATGTTTTTTTGTGAGTTTTTATATTAAAGATGAAAACTAGTTAATTCTGGACATTAAACAATATTATGTTTCCTCTACATTTTGAGCATAAATCGTACAATTTTCATCTAATTCATGTGATTCATTTTTATAGGATGAAAGGATTTGTGGACTAAAAATAAGTCTTTAGGACCCAAATCCTATTTAACTCTTAGAGTCCAAAACAAATCGGTCAATTTTAACAAGTATTCTAGATGAAAAAATGGACCTTAATTCATTAAATTATTTATATTTTCGGCTACCGACCACTAAATTGGGTGATTCTAGATTGGTTAGAATGCCAACTTGATGAGAAATATTACCATTAAATTTCATGGAGAAATTTGTTCATTTATCTATCATTCAATAGATCAAAGTAGGGTTGGTGGAATAGTTATCAGCGGCCATAAAATGTCCCGTCTACTAATTCGGACATAACTCATTCAACACGGATCCAAATTCCTTGAATCTTTGTGGGTAGATTGAAGACTCCATTACTAACCTCATATAATAATAAAACTTGTCCCGATTCAATGACATGTTGGGGGAACCAATTCTATATTTCTGTTGGACAAATTCGAGAGGATAAAATTTATGTTCTTTTTTCTTTTTTGTTCTTCTTAGTTTTATAATGCCTTCTTCTTCCCCCTTATTCAGAATACCCTTACCATGGTGTGGTAAATTTTCTATGTTATTGGGGAAGATTTGGTTTTCTATTAATGTAATGCATGAATTCTTGTAATTTAGTGAATATAAACTCTTTCTCTTTCTAAAAAGTTGTTTTCAATTTCATTTAGAGGTTCTTATTATCAAGTTATATTTTATTGATTTTCTTATTCTGTTAATGATTTTAGATTTTTTAAATGATCATAATCTCCGTAGAATAGTTTATGATCTATATATGATGGAATAGATCATGGATTAGTGGTGAAGTACTTGAAAACTATCAGTACGTGTGGCTGGGATATTGAATATACTTAAATTTTTGGGATAATCAAGACCCGATCGGGAATTGTCTAACACAATTGGGGGTTTTCACTACATCCGTTTCTCATATAGGAAGGACAATAGGCCAAGATGATATACAGGTAAGGTTTAATCTCACCTCCACCATCTACCAAGGGTGTGATAGGATGTGATTGTAAAATATAACTTAAATCGACTTATTAGAAAAGGATTGACTGAAATGGAAAAATGATGGAACTGTAAATAGAAAACCATCTCCAACCTAATCACGCAATTCTTATCAATATTTTTCATTACATGTTTTGTTAATTTATTTAGAATATTTTTCTTTATTTATATATTTAGTTTCATTGAATTGTTTTCAAAACCATAAAATAGAAAAACAACCCAACTACATTATCAAATTTAAAGTGAAGTAAGTGATTGTGGAGATCTCCTCACTGGAGACAACCTAGGTTAACCACTATACTATATTTTAACTTAATAAATAATTGTTTTTTTCTACACCCCATGATAGGAACATGTCAAGAAACAAGTGATAGAGACAACATTTTTTCAAAAAAATAAACTATTATAGAAATAATATGAATGGTATTCCAAGATTAAGTCCCTAATAAATATTAAAATATATTAAAGGATTCCATCCTATACGAATAAAGATTTTGAAAGATCACATAGATCATTTCTTAAAGAAAATAACTTTTTGTTGAAATTATCTTTTTAAATAATAGAATATATTCATAAATATTTTCTTTATGAAAACATTAAAACATATAAAGTATGATTTCAAATCAATTAATACATTTCCAGATGAAAATATCATTTCTTATTTGAAAAAAAAAAATCTTTTTGAAACAAATTCTTTTTACAAAACTATTTTTTCGAATAAAACCATAAATACATTTTTAAAACCTTTATACTTGTAAATTGATTAAGAAATAATGAAAATATTTTCAAAAAAATCATATAAAAATATAAAAGATTGTTTTAAATCATTTAAAACACCTCTAAAACATAAAAAATTGGAAAACCTTTTCCCATGAAAACTTATAAAGAAATATTAAAAAAAATTGAATAACTTTTTCCTTTAAAACATATAATGGAAGCCTCAGACCATTTTGAAACCCATTTAACTTTCAACTAGGTTTGAAGACAAAAAATTATATCCTTTTTCCTTGAATATAATAGATTAATTTTTTGTCAATTTTTTTAAAACATATTTGAAAACATAGTTTTCAAATAAACATATTTCCATCCCAAGAGAGAAATAAGGTATAATTATTTTAAAAAAATAATTATATAAAGTATCAAATAGTGGGAAAATAGTACCAATTCATGGGGATATCATTAATAAAAAAATATAAGAAAATTCATGAGAGTTTTTTAGATATTCATCATAATATTTCATCAATGGAATCATAATAATAAAAAATCTTGATAAATTATGAGATTATTGTAATAAACCTCTACTACATTAGTAACATTGAATCATAATAATATATATATAATAAAATTAAATGAAAATGAAAAAATAATTAGAATAAGTAAATTCATGATATAACATGTCAAGAGGTAATATATACACCTCATAGAAAAATATAAGTACAAAACATGGTATGTGCTCCAAAGAATATAAATTGAGACAATATTAATTTCCTATTTTCATAACATTTGAACCAAAAATACCATGAAATAAAGATCATAAAATTGATATTTAAATACCCATAAATTTATGTATAAGAATAATATAATCAATTAGTGTGAATTATATACACCACACAATGTAAATGAAAGGTGAACATGGAATATATCTAACAGATATAAAAAGAAGATGAGATAAACCAAACCTTATGTTTTTAATCTCACAATACTCATTTAGACATATTGTATAATAAATAAAAGTTTAATATAAATATATTATATAAGCATATTAAATTAAATAATACCATATATTATTTACTTATTAATTTATACTACCCATTTATTAACAATTCTATGTTATTGTTTTGTTTCGGGTAATATCTGCTAGTTTTTTTTAATACATTTTGAATTTTTTATCTTGATTATATTACCTAGATTATGGTTTAATTATTTCAATAATGTAAATAATTATATTTAAACCATATAAAAGTTTTATATAAATATTTATAATATTCTATAAATGATATAAATAAGAAATGGAATACACTTTTCATAAAGACGGTACATAGTAGATATGCATGAATGTTGTTTCAGTTTAATTATGATTTTGAAATAAAGAATTAAAATGACATATATTCATAAATTTATATGTATATACTAATTAAAATTTAATTTTTATTTCATATATATCATATATTTTAACAAAACCCATCCTAATACATTATATGTAGAGTGTAAATGAATCACGTCACTTTGAAGAGGCGATGGTCCATACATCCACAAATCGAAGTTATCATACCTACACAAAATAGAAAGAAAAATGATTTTTTTATAAATACAGAATAATAAATACTTAATAAGTATCATATATATCATATAAAAATACTGTTTCTATAATAATTTTCAACCATTAATTGTGGTAAAGGAAAAATGAACAACATCATTTCATGAGGTGGTAGATCACTATATACAAGAACAGTAAGTTCATTACCAATTAGATGGAAATGTGTGAATGTTTAGTTCTAACACATATAAATAAATCATCTTAGTATATTTATTATATTTATATTATTATATTATCTTTTAATAAGATGTGTTGAAGGGGTGAAGAATTAATCAAAATAAAAGTGTCTGAGGAAGGATGTTACCTATTATATGTGTAACTCCTTTTGGTTTCCACAAAAGGGATTCCTTAAATGCATTTGTACCCAATGGGAGGATTATAAGATAAATATAGGGATTTTGGGAGGTTATGTTAGTATTTTTTGGATGATAATGATGCATTGATAGGTGTGAATAAGTTGATGTGGTGTGTGCCTTTTTATATAGGAGGAGGAGTGGCATTCTCGTAAATATTGTTAAAAGGGAATTCCATCCACATTTTTCCCAATTAAAAGGGTTGAAATAATGGTCAAAACCAAATAAAATAGATTATATGGTCAAAATATGAACATATAATATCTTTTGGAAAATTTTCTACATTATTTTAGGCTTTAAGTTTACGGTTTAGTCCATTATTACAAAAAAAATTCTCGTAATCAGAGTAATTAATTTTTATCACATTCATTTATATTTTTGGTAAAAAAATAAGTTTATATTATTATAAATTATAAATTATTTTGTTTCTAAATATTTATTCCATTTTTTCATATCCTAACAACATAATTGACATAAATTAATTTAAAATGAATCCCACAAATGTGTCGCGATAACATATTTTTTGAGATTTTTTTATAATTTTGGAATGTCCTTATTTCCAATTTCAATGTGAAATTATTTATAATTACATATGTAGTTTTAATTGATGAATAATTAATCTAAATAAAAATTAAAACAAAATTAAAATGTAATTTATCTATATAAATAAATTCTATGAATAAATTGTTTTTAATTAGAATTCATTATATTTTACTATTAATCAAAAATGATATTTTCTCAAAAAATATGAAAACATAAATATATGATAATTTTGAAATCATGATTTAATAAAGGATTATAATTTTATCAGACTAATTTTATAAAAATATATATGGTTAATTTTATTATTTTTCATAGAAGGATGTAAAATGTACTTATTTTTTATAAAATTGTTTTCTCAAACAAATAAAGACATTACTAAAAACTTTATATTTATTATCAATATATAAAACCATTATAAATAATATTCAAAAATTAAGTATTAATATTAATTTTAGTATGATTAACTAATATTTTCTAACAATCTCTCTTAAATAATTATAATAATAGAATAGTTTTAAGTAGAATGACATCGTTGCGTTTAACATAAGAAATGTTGGTGGTGTGTGTACAAAAATATTAACTCATTGTATCATAATATGAAATATTATTATTTTTAGAATCACATTAAATACCTAAAATAAAATTAATTTATTCAAAAAAGGTTCATAAATACTCAGGGTGTTACATTGTTGGTCAGATAAAGAAAACAATATTTTAGATGCTAATATAATAATTCCATTAAAAGTATAAGGTCAAACAATTTTCTAAACAAGAATAGGCTACACATCTTGTAACTGGCATGCACCATTTTTCTAATTCACAAACTTCATACCCTTTGAATTATTTCTCTACTAGTGCTGAGAATCATGAGTCTCATTACATTTTCCTCAACTACCACTTCAGCTTGAGTAACCAGTTGTGTTGTGGATGAATGCATGACGAGATACTACTAAACCCACATTGAAACATGGGTTAGGTGTAGATCCCTAATTTCTAGGAATATATTTAAAGTTTATGTAAAATAAATAGAGTTGGTTTCCACTATAACTCAGTAATGTGGTCATAATACTCTATGACTGACTTGGATCATACTTCAGGTTCATAAAATATATATCATGATTATCCGTCAGATTTTGTGGTAATAAATAGTTATAAAAGATCTCTAAGAAGTCTTCTTGGAATATATCTCGATGTTGGTATTCTTGGGTAACAAAATATCTACATCACATGGAAAAATCACACAACATAAAAGCAGAGAGTTTGACCCTACAATATTGAGGTGTCTATAAATGCTCAAATTAAAAAATAATGGCATCCATCCATGAATCTACAGAATTTGGACTTCCATACCTGGAAAAGGTGTGATGTTTATATAGTAGAAACTCATGGGTCAACTCTACCATAGTTAGGTAATTTCAATAAATAAATTTCATAGATTTCATCTTAGAGAAAAATATCACAAAAATAGGCGATGATTCCTATATAAAATTATATGTGGTTCTATATGGGGAACTATAAGTGGAATAACTAGTGGCTCAGTGAACACCTCATCTAGTTCATGGTGGTAATAAACTTCAGGGAATATGACTAGAGGGTTTTATGGTAGAATTATTCGGTAATTTCAAAGTAACACCTCATAAGATAATTTAATAGTTTAAAAAATAATCGATGAGTAAGTAGGATTAATAAACTGCCTTCTAAATATCACAACTCTATTCCTTCTCTAAAGCCAGGTATAAGTGATGGAAAAATCATATCATGCGATGAGAACATAAGGGACACCCAAATTTACCCACTACTAAGAATGGATTTGGGTCTATGTCGCACATTAGATGCTAGGGATTCTTGTATATAGCGTTTCCATTGTATACTATATAGGAAAACAACCTTTACATTACAATTTTCATCCCATTTAGTGATAAATATATTCATCTAAAAAATTATTATCATTTGAGGTTATATATTGTCCTGGAACAAGTAGGTCAAAATCACACAATATGATATAATCTAATAATTAAGGTGTCATCACAAAACAATACTGGATAAAACAATTTATATTGATATAGGAACTTTAATTAGTCCAATTATATTTTCTCTGCAAGAAATTTCAAAATATTTCAATATAATATAATCATCCATGAACTATATTCTATAGAAAAATTCATGTAGAAAATATACATTTCAGGAAAAATGCATGGCATAATAGTCTTATTGAGTCTATAGTGATTCATGTAATACAAAACCACATTTATTTCAGAAAAATTAATAGAAATATCATTGTAAATATTAAAAAAATAATAACCTCATAAGATGTGTATGTCACCAAATGGTGAAGTAGTGTCAACTCTAATAAGAAAAATTAGAACAACATTGATCCATTCAAAGTAAATTGGGGTTCCCATGTACATGGGTTAAAAACTTTATGACACGTGATCATTACCAAATGTTGATAGCTCTACGTCTCTCATATATTACCCAAATAGTAAGATAACAAAAAATTAATTCTCTGAAACTAGTTTATAATATCCCGACACAATGTCCATTTAATTAGGGAATCATGTTGGTGGGTTACATGGCCTCAAGCATGTCTCACCATGCGCTAGATACTGCTGAATATTAGTGAAGGTCTAAGGTGGTATAGTGGGGACACTATACTGTAATATCATAATGGTATGATAAATATAATAAAAACAAATATATTAATAGAATTATACATATAAAAATGATAAAGGACATGACAAGTAACCCACTATAGTGGAAGAATGATATAAAAAATTATTATGGAAGCATAATTAACTAAGTAACTATAATAAATATCAAATTAAAAGAGGCCATACCTTATACATGATGTTGTGATATTTTTATATAAAAAAGGAATAGGGGATATTCATATACAAAATTCTATATAAAAATAGAAAAAGGACAAAAGACTGATCCACTACCATATCGAGCATATGGTCAGTCCTCAAATCATATGATCTATTCTATAAGATAAAAAGATTAATCATATTTTTTTGGGTGATTTCCCATACCCATACCAATAAATTAGATATATATTATGGTACCAAAATGTGGCCCATGTATATTTTAAGATACAATCCCAGTAGGCCACCACCAATGGTGTCTATAAGTAATCCAAGCATTATACATAACAACAACAATGTTATAGTAAAATGAATAAATACAAAATGATGAATAAATAATACCAGTGGCCTCATGTCCCTACCTAAAACCTGATAGCTCTACCTGATTTAGAATAGGATGGAATATGAGTCAGTTTGGTAACCATATAAATAATTAATAAAAAAAATATAGTTATATATCACCTATATTCACTATGTATGTGCGGACATAATTAATAATATAACTAGATACAAGGTTCTATATGGAAATATTGTGTAACATGAGCATATATAGACAGTATAATGTGCTACAAGATCCAATATGCGTATAAGTCTTTAATCTCATAATGGAAGAGGCACATCATGCTCATCGCCTGAGATAAGTTTTGTGAGTCATCCTGCTCAACATCAAAAATAGGGGAACATGTAATGTCATTCCAATATCCTATATTATAGGATAATAGTGAGAGAACTCATGCCCAACTCTCAATGAAATAAAGAGTGAAACATTTTTCTCAATAATTCCATTAATGATCATTCCATGACCAATATCAATGGCAAAAAAATAATGTTGGTAATATCTTATGGGGTCACCAATTTAGCATCATTATAAAAATTCCCAATATATATAAATGGGTATCATAGTTTATAATATAAATACGAGAAAAAATGAAATTATTGGTGTGGAATTTCCACAAATTATTAATAATTTAATTAATTAATTTAATTAATTTAATTAAATAATACCATCTTGATGCTAATCTGTTCTCTATACGTAAGCCATTTAATTAACCAGGACATTAAAATTCCATTTCCTAAAATCAAAATACATTATAGAACCTTTGGACAGATAAAATTTTTTGTTGGAGTGGTAAAATCCATTTATATTATAAGGTAAAAATTTTAAATTTTCCCTGGTCACTTAAACTATAATATTAAACAGGGAAATACATTCAACACACCCAAAGGGGTGGATATTGTTGAGGTCAACATACTATGACCACCTATCAAGGAGAAAGAATAGTATAATATTATGAAATAGTTAATTTAAAAAGAATAAATCATTTAAGGCATTGAACAATAATTGACATAATGTGGTAAAATGGTGAAGCTATGAAAAAACATAACATTTAAGGAAAATAACTAGAGAACCTAACTTAGGTCAGTAAATGAATTATCGTCCAATATAAACATTAGATATAAATTATAATAAAAGAAATTTGAGAAACATTACCACACCTTGAAAATATGGTGAATAAGATAACACCAAGATAGACTATGATATCTAAATAGTATCTATGAAATGAAGAAATGGGAATCCAGATCTTTCCTCGAGCTATGAAGTATTTTGGAAGACACTAGATTTGGTGTCTAGATCATTGAGTAATAAAAGAACATCTATAGACAAAAAAGTGTGTTTATGGGAGTGGGAGAGAGCTCCATCATCTAAAAATAGATTTGAGAATAAGGTTTTAGTTTTTATGGTCATTAAGTGTAAAATTGATATTTTACTCTAAAAAATAGGTGGGCATTGTTTGACTACAATGTTTGGCGAAACCATGCACAAAGCATGCTTCCTTCTAATTTGAAGGAGGGACCCCCACATGGTTAAGGAACATGTTTTCCCTTACCATGATAAAACAATTCATAATTCTTCTATCAATATGTGCATAGATATTTCATAGGATTCTTCCTTGGGTCACATAGTAACTAACGAAATGTGAATCATTATTCTCCTGAAATGATTTCCCACATATTTAGGACTAACTATTCACCCTTTCACATTTTTCAAACCCCAACCCCAGTAACTCATTTAATGTTATTAATTTCTTGGTCTTGTATCCTTCTAGTTGAGGTTGGGGTTGAGACCCTGGTAAAATTATAAGATGTTAAAACTGTAGGGTGAATTCTGGTCTGCAGGCGGTAGGCGCACAATCGGGAAGACCAGGAAACCTACTATGCACCCAAAATAATAAAAAATAAATTAAGGATAAAAATTTAAAAAGAAAATAAAATATAATTTAAATAACATAAAATTATTCCATAATAAAAATTAGATGAATGTATAATAATAATTATAAAATAGATAAAAATATGACAATTATTGTTCTTATTATTATTAACATTATTTTATTATAACCATTTCTTTTTTGTTAGAACCATAATTCTACCATACCACGCTCCATCCCTTTCCTATCGATGTGTGTAGCTCGGACACCCCACTCCTCCTTGTGTGAGCTATGCTTGACCCCTATCCGTCATCGACAAACTCCCGACTCCACCCTACATTGGCGGCCAGACCTCCCTACTCCACATTTCTCCTTATGTCCTGACCTCCCTACTCTTCCCTACTCTTGGTGGCTTGACCTCCCTTATCCACTCTATTTTGATGCGGACTTACCCCTTTGATCCACCCTATTATGGTACTTCTTAAACTCCCCATGCTCCAGCATGGCTGTGACCCCCCTCGCTGACAACCCCCTCCTCTGGTGTGTAATATATTTTGAAATTTTTAAGATTTTTTCACATTGGACAAACCTTATATTTTGGGTTAATGTTTGTTCTAGTTTTTCTTAGGTTATAGGGTGTGCAAAAGGACTAAGCGGCTCGGTTCACCATTCTGCTATAGTGGCATCTTGTTCGTATGCCATTGAGGTGGGAGAATCCATATTTTCTCTTTTTGGAACACACCATGGATTCTTGTATGTATTCTATTAATATTTATACATGATTCAATTCTTTATTATTCACTTAATTAGTTTGTTATAATGTATTTAATTTTGTAGAAGTAGTTAAATTATTTTGAGGCAATTATTTGTTTATAAATTGTTGTGTGTTTGCTAAATGTGTTTGATCAAGTGTCAAATATTACATTTATAATCCCTAAAATATGATTCGCACTATGAAAATTCTATTTCTGTAATTCTAGTGGTGTTTTTTTGATAGATTAATTTGTGGAAAATAGCATTTTTAATGGATTTTGTTTATACCTTTGTTTTTATGCACCCTTTGTATTTGATAAAATATTTTGTGTTATTTAAAAGTGAAATAAGGCCTTGTTATAGTATTTTTCCTTGATATGTTTAGTTTTTTTTGAAATATTTATATTTTTTTAAAAGGGATTTTTTTTTTAAAATTAAATGGAGTTGTTAGGCTAGTTGATTCTAAATGGTTTTTTGTGAAAATGATTCTTTTTAGTGTTTTCAGGGATATTAAATGTGTCATTGGATGTTGGAACATCCAAGGGTGTACTTCGTGCACACATGTAGGTGAATTCAAATGAAGAGAGTACATTAAAAATTTTATTTTCCTTTAATAATGTTTTTCTTAAAGTTTTTTGGTTTTGAATCATATCATGATTTATTTGTTTAGAAAAATTTTATCTTAACAGTTTTGTGACTTTTGAGTTTTCAATAATGTTTATAGAGTGCGTTAGACTATTCTATGGTGGTTTCAAGCTGTGGGTGTTAAGAACACCAACATGGGTTTGACATATGTATATATATTCCATCTTTTTATATATTCCCTCATGGGGTGGTAAATATGTGTAATGAAGCTAGAGGAATATATATATATATATATATATATGCATGTGCGTGTAAGCACGAAGGGTCTATTTGGGTGGTCAGTGTTAAAAAGTGGCATGTTTTATGTGGATTTTCCTTTGCATTAGCCTTTAAATTTGAATAATTATTTATTTCTGTCTTTTCGAAACTTTTTTACTATTATTTAATAGTGTATAGTTTTTAGAAAAAATGTTTATTTTGAAATTGAAGGATTCCATCATTGTATGTGAATTACATGAAATTGGTTTTTCCATTTTCTTACGCTTTGTTTGATAAAATTCCTCTTTGGCCCTTTTAAATGTGCATAAAATTTAAAGTGGTTAATTGGGTTTTTCAAATGGATTTGCAAGTGTGTTTATGGTTTTTAGTGTGGTGTGTGCGTGATTATTTAAAAATGGTTTGGAATGAGAAAAATCATTGGAGTCCTGGTTGGAATTTTTGCAATACTTGTTATCTTAAAAACTCTCCATGTATTGGTTACCTACCTTGATGGTTGACAAAAGATATGAGTTTACTTAGTTTGGGAAATTCCTTATGAAATGATGGTTTAAAAGCAAGGGACTTGTTCCTTGGGGTGACTCGATGTGTGTGTTGACTATGTGTGATGTATGTACTTGTGAATGGATTCTTTCTTGACATTGTTGGATCACCCACTTTTTAGATTGAACAAGTGAACCTAGAATAGTGAGAAGATTTTTGGTGAATGATTTCTACACTTGTATAGATTATGCACTGGATAGTGTCCCATAGTAGGGGGGTTATTTTTTTATCATTTCATTGGGATATGGTTTCTCTATCAGGTTAGGTAGGGTGATGATCTGGAATTTGAGCGTTATTACATCATCAGGTAGGGAATGCCTTTTGGATGAGTCACATGTATATTATGTTCTAGATTATTTAAGAGCATGTTGTATGGTACTTAGTATTCTATTGTAGCTTATTGAGATGTATATAATAATGGGTTGCTCTGGTTTGGTGTATCTCCTTTTCCTTTGTTATACGTTTGTTGATCTTGTTTCCTTTTATAATATAACTTCTTTCTAAAGGTGATAAAATGTATTCAAGTGTTTATGGAAAATGGTTTTGAAAATTTTTTAGACTTCCTTCCTCCATTTTTAGTTTAAAAATAACCTCCTTTTAAAATTCCAATTTCTACTTCTTAAAAAGGGAATCTAGTTTTTAATTGAAAAAGGGTCATGAAACATGATTTGTTTTTAAGAAGAAAATATGTGAAAAACAAGTTTTATAAAAAGAAATTCAAACTTGAAATTGATGAATATTTTATTTAAAGAAAATTAATATGGGAATATATTTTTTGGTCATGCCTACCGAGGTTTAATACTCACACCTATAGCTTTATATTTTTTAGCATTGGGTGCTGCACCTTAATTGGATTTAGTCACCATAGTATTACGTTGGTTAGAGGTCATTGGTGACCAATAGGATCACATGGTGGTATATAAGCATCATTTTCCTTTCAATGGTTTTTTTTCATGTTCATTCTTATTTTTTTTATTTTTCTTTCATTTATGTGCCAAATTGTTCCCACCTATTTAATCTCGATGCACAACACCAGTTGTCAGCCAATGGGGATCAGGAACGCCTATCGAGCCATGTTGCGGGCTGGCTCAGGTGACCAATTCAGGGTTGAGTCAGGTTGGTTCGTGACAAAATGGTATCAGAGGAGTCCCTTTGTTATTTGGATTGAATGGTAGATAAATATTAGGACATTCGGGACTCGGGGGGCTATGTGTGGGAAGAGCATTGCGAACTCTGGATTTCATTGATCCTTGAGTTACCATGGGTAGTCTGGGATTCAAGACTTTTATTCTTAGTTTGGATTGAGGGATGACAAAAGAGGTGAGCTGGTGTCACGTTGTGACCCCACATAGATTTGTGACCCATGTTGAGTCCAAGTGGCTCGTTCAAGATCTACTTAGTTTAATTTCCTACTTGGGGTATAGATCACTACCATGTATCCAAGTTGGGTATGAACTCTAGTCCCTCCTTCTAGTTGTTTGGTGTAATTTTTTCTTTATCATGTTTTTGGTTCATGCAAGTGTGCTTTTGAAGATGAAAATAGTTTTAAAAATGAAAGTGGATTTTGAAATAGAAAATTCATTTTAAAATAGAAGTGTTTTTATTAAAATGGATTTAAATTGGTAAAGTGGGGATTAAAATTGAAAATTATTTCTTTTGAAAATTCGGTACTTGTTTAGAATTGTTATATAAATGGTTTGGTGCGACCCATGATGTTACTAATGTACGTTTACACACATGGGGTTATGTGTATGGAATGTTCCTATTGTCACATATGAATGGAAGTTGATGACCACACATGCAACAGTTCATGGGATTTCTTGGGTATGTATTTGATATTAATGGCTTGAACTTGTTTTCTAAAGGAGCTTTTTGGAAGGAATGTGTTTGGATATGTTTTTTTTGGTTTTTGAGATATTTGTTTTTTTATAAATTTGGTTTTATTGATGTTTCCTTGGCTTAATATTTGTTTTGGCATTTTGATTTATATATTGTTCAGAAAATTCTACTCAAAACTGACTCCAAAGTTTCCAATGATTCATGCGTTTTTTTGTCCTTATGTTACATTGACTATTTTTTATAGTGGTTGAGGTAATTTAGAGGAAGTGGAGTGGATTGAGGAGGTCAAGGGTGTATTTAGGTTATTGAGAACCCTCAAAGTTGATAGAGTGCATACTGTATTGGGTATGTTTGATGGTCTGACTTTAGATAAATGGGAGTTGTTCACCCCACTATCAGTGAAATTTGGGATTACATAGGATGTCTTTAAATCCATCTTCATCCATGGTTCATACCTAAAGAATTGAAGATGAATAAAAGGGAAGAGTTCATGGGTATTCAATAAAGCTAGCAATTAGTGAAGGCCTACATTGACCACTTTATGGAATTGGTATCCTTTTCACTAGAGGTGGAACCACAGGATTTGATGTAGACTTCGCTATTTATCAGGGGCCTTCTTCCAGAGATCAAAGAGTAGTTCCTCTCTTCTATGGACCATTGTTTTGAGAGGCTGGTAGATAAAGCATTTTTAATTGTGTTACTCCCTATAGAACAAGTGGTTGGTAGTCTGGTGTCTCTTGCTACTCATGAAGGTTCCCCATCTGGTGAGGAGTGAATGTTAGATTCAATTATTATTAAGGAGACATCTTTATTGGGTTTTCCTTCTAGTTCGTCATTCCGTTCAGTTTTGGGCCACCAGTGGGGCTGGTTTGGTAACTCGAAGCCATCATGTCACATCCCTCCAAAGACGTGTAATCTTTGTACCTATCTGGGTCATATAGAGATGTTTTATAGAATGAATCTCTTGCAGAAGATGTTATAATTTGAGGGTGATAGTGACTGACTCTGAGGTAAGATATGGTTCAACCATCAGATCCCCAACTATAGGTCTCATGGTGAATATTTTTCACAGTCAATAGTTAACTTGTGTGTGAACCTCAGTTCAGGTTTTTTTGTTCCGTGTTATGATTGGAACATTTAAAGTATTTTCATTTTTATTTTTCTATAGTTTAAGATGGGATGTCCTTGAAAGATCACCATTTCATAGTGAAGTTGTGAAAGACACGGTCTATTGTAAATAAAGCATACCAATTATCTAAATGTGGATTTTGGAATCCTTAATTTTCATTGAGTGTGTTTTACCCTGTTGTGGGTTGATTGTGGTTTAGCTGTGCTCTTTTGGATATGTAAGTACATGTAGAAGAATCTATGTTTGTAGTTGTGATATGGTTGACTGTTTGGGTTATCTTCTTTTCGTGGGTCTTTTCCTGGTGTTGGGGTGATTTTGTCTTGGGTAGAGAGTTTCATGGTTCAGTGGAGATGTCATCTCACTCATGCTACAGAAGTTGGTTTTGATTTTTTGGGAGTTCCCGTGTTGGCCTCCCACCCTACGATGGTATGTTTGGGTTCAAATATCAATGCTAATAGAACACTTATGTTGGGGAGAACTCTCTCATGTTATTCTCTTGTTTTGGGTTGTGTTCTTGTATAGGTTAGTCGGGTGTGACTAGGGGAATAAATAGTCACCCCTGAATTCTTTGATTTACTTGTTTGTGTTTGGGCCTGGACTCAATTATTGACTATCTTTTGGCTTAGTGAATTTATAGGGGAAAATATTTTTGTGGTGGGGAGAATTATTACACCCGACCCCGGATAATATTTTTTTAATTCTTTTCTTGGTCTTGAATATTTTATTATGTGGTTTAGGTTGAGACTTTGATAAAATTATAGGATGTTGAAGATTTCAAGTGAATTCTAGTCTGTGCATAGCTGGCGCACGACCTGGAAGACCGTGCGGCCTGCTCTGAACTAGAAATAATAAACACTAAATGAAGGATAAAATTTAAATGGAAAATATAATAGAATAAAAATAAGATAAAATGGGGGTACAATAAAAATTATAGGAATGTTTAATAAGAATAATGATGATGAAAAAATTACGATTATTATTATTATTAACATTAATAATATCACTATCATTATCATTATTATTATTATAACTTCTTCTTTTTTATCAGAACCTTAATTCTACCCGACCATCCCCATCCCTTCCAACTGTATACAAACATCCCAACCACACCACCCCTCCCTGTGTGAGCTACGCCTGACCCCCATCCAACACTAAAAACCTCCTTGCTCTTCCCTTCTCAAGCGGCCCAACCTATTTGCTCTCACCTTCTCTTAGCGCCTGACCTCCCTGCTCATCCCTACTCCCAGTGGCCCGACCTCCCTACTCCGCCATGTTCCAGTGTGGCCTAATCCCTTTGCTCCACCATGTTCCAGCACAGCCTAAATTCCCCCATCTCCAGTGTGGCCATGGCCCCCCTTACCGAAAACCTAGTCCTTCGGTGGGTATTTTTAATCAATATTTTTGGTTCTATTCACTTTGGAGAAATCATATATTTAGGGTTTGTCGTTGGTCAGGTTTTCTTTGGTTTTAAGGTGTCTGAAGGGACTATGAGGATTGGTTCTTTCTTCCACTAAATTAGCATCGTATTCAAATTTAATTGAGGTAGAACAATTTATATTTCCTTTTTTTTCAGAAACCTTGGATGATTTCATTTTTTATTAATCTTTAAACATGATTTATAGCTTCATTATACCCTTAATTTGTTTGTTATAGCGTTTTTAAATTTTTAGAAATTGTTAAAAATATGTTTTGAGGTAATTCTTGGTTTATTCCTAATTGAGACTTTTCTAAATTTGTTTGATCAAGTATCAAATATTACATTGATAATTCCTAAAATTTTATTCCCACCTTGATAATGAAATTGCTGAAGTTCTAGTAGTGTTTTTTTATATCTTAATTTGATAAAAATAGCATTTTCAATGGATATTGTTTATAACTATATGTTTATGTGCCCTTTGTATTTGATAAAATATTTTATGTTCTTTAAAAGTGAAATCAACCCTTGTTATACTATTTGGCCCTGGTATGTTTTATGTTTTTCAAAGGGCACTCATTTTTTTTGAAAGGGATTGTTTGTTATTAGAATTAAATGGTGTTGTTAGGTTAGGTGATTGTAAAAGGTGTTTTTTTGAAAATGATTCTTTTGAGTTTTTAATGGATATTTGAATGTTCCATTGGATGTTGGCACATCCATGGGTGCACTAGGTGAACACATGGATGTTCATTAAAATGAGGAGAGTATATTAAAAAGTTGTTTTCCTTTAACATTATTTTTCTTAAATATTTCATTGTTTCTGAATCGTATCTAGATTGCTTGTTTGGATTATTTTTATTTTAAGGGTTCTGTGATTTTGAGGTAACAATAATGTTTATAGAGTGTGTTGGACCACACTATGGTGGTTTCGAGATGCAGGTGTTAAGAACACCTACATGTGTATGAATATGGTAAGAAATATATATATATATATATATATATATATATTCCTTCTTTGTATATATTAGCTCATGGAATGAGGAATATGTGCAATTCATATTGGGGAATTTATATATATGTGTATATATGAATTTTCATTGTGAAGGGTCGGCTCAAGTTGTCATCGTTAAAAAGAAGCATGTTTGAGCTAGGTTTCCCTACGCATTAGCCATTAAATTTAAAACAATTATTTTTTTATTTCTTTTATCACCATTATTTAATTTTAGTTTGTAGTGTATAATTTTTAGAATAAATGTTTATTATGAAATTGAGTGATTCCTTCTTTGTACGTGAATTGCATGAATTGTTTTGTTAAATGTGATTTCTAAGTATTTGATGAAATACCCCTTTGGACATTATAAATGTTTTTTGGGATTAAAGTTTTGAATTGGGTTTTTGAAATGGGTTTCCAAGTGTGTTTCTGGTTTTCAGTGTGATGTGTGTATTATTCTTTAAAAAATGGTAGGGCATGATAAAATTAGATGAGGCCAGGTTGGTATTTTTTAAAACTAGTTATCTTAAAAACTCTCCTTGGAATGGGTCTCTGACTTACTAGTTGAAGAATTATGGGAGTTTCTTTGTTTTGAGACTTCCCTTGTGAAATTATGGCTTAAAAGTGAGGGAATTGACCCATTGGGTGACTTAGGTGGTGACCTTATGGTGTGTGTTGACTAAGTGGGATGTATGTAATTATGAATGGATGCTTATTTCGACATTTTGGCTCTCCAACTTTTTATTCTAAACATTGGGACCTAGCATAGTAAGATAATTTCTGATGAACAATTTTTTCACTAGTTTAGATTACGCATTGTATTATAGCCCAAAGAAGGGGTAATTTTCTATCAGTTCTATGGGATTAGGACCCTCGGTCAGGCCAGGTAGGGCGATGATCATGCGTTATGATGTCATCAGGTAGTGAATTACTTTAGGATGAGTCTCATGTATAGTAAATTCTATATTACTCATGAGATTCTGGTTTGTCTTATGTTGTCTGGTACATAGTATTCAGTAGCAGATGATTGAGATGCATATGCTGTTTGGTTTCTCTTGTGTGGTGTTTCTCTATTTCACGTGTTGAATTTTTGTTGATTTTTTTACTTGCGTTGTGTAGATTATTGCTAAAGTTGATTGTTTCAGGTGTTTATGGAGAAAGGTATTGAAAATGTTTTACACTTCCTACTTCCATTTTTAGTTTAAACATCACACCCACAAAAATTACAATTCCTTTTTCTTAAAAAGGGAATATGGTTTTTAATTGAAAAAGGGAAATGGACCATGATTTTTTTAAGATAAATATTTGTGATGTTTTTTGTACACTATTTTTAATACTTTAAATTGATCGATATTTTATTTAATGGATATACATATGGGAATAGATTTTGTTGGTATTCCTATTGAGTTATAATACTCATGCATATTGTTTTATATTTGTTTTTACTTTCGGGTGCTACACCTTTCTTGGATTCAGCTTCTATAGTGAGACTTTGGTTTTAGGTCCGTGGTTACCCATTGGGTCACATGGTGGTATGTACATATTTATTTTCTCACGGCTACTAGTTTTAGTTTTCATTGTTTAGTTTATTTATTTTACTTTCATTTAAGGGAAAAATAATTCCCACTTGTCTAATTTTGATGTTCAGTACTAGTTTACAGCATGTAGGGATCAATAAGGCCCTTCGGGCCATGTCACATGTTGTATTGGGTGAATAGTTTAGGTTCGACCTAGGATGGTTCGTTATAATGTTATCCCAAATATTAGCGACCTGGGATCCAAAAAACCTTGACAACACATGTAACCTTTTATAGGACATATTATACATTTATCATGAATAAACAATGGAATATTAATGAAAAAATAACGATCTGTAACTTCTTGTAAAGCCATGCTCTTAGAGTTGAAAATTCATTATTTTATAAAAATTCAATGCCAAACAAATTACTAGTTGTCATGATTCAGAATTTTTTTAAAGAAACTAAAATGTTAGAAGAAGAATATATGCAATTAGATGATGTTATGGGATCAAAAACTTTATAAAGTTGACAGTAATAAAGTTGTTGATAGTCATGTCTATAATTTTAGACAGTTTGGATGTTATATTGGAAAATATATTTTTATATGGATACTGTTGTTATTGTGGTGGATTTGTTTATATAGAAAATATGTGTTCGTATAATTGAAAATATTATAATTACCACATGATTTATAGGTAGAAAAGTTTTATGGGATGTCTTCCCTATCAAATAAGGAGTACTAAAAAAGTTGTTTTGATAGTTGAAAATTGTGTTCTTCCACTGGAAAATATTTGTTCAAAATGTGAATATCATAGAAATAATACTAAAGGATGTCTAGTTTTTTCATTGACACAAAAACTATATCAACTTCCAAAATCTGAATGTGAGGGAACATAAACTAAATAAAATATATCTTATTAAAAAACTGATTTTAATGCTTCAAAAGGATAATGTCTCTAGATTTTGAATAATTGGTTCTCCTCACATATTATTATAAATATTATGCCATTGAAGAATGTGTATGATTCTAAAGAAGAAATTGTGAATTTTGGAAATTATTTATCACTCAGAATCAAAAGGATTTTGATGTGATATTAATAGGTTAAAAAAAATTTAAATCAAAGAAGGGAACATTTTTTGATAGGATGAATCAAAACATGTTTAGTGTTTCAAATAACTATGATGAAGGTAATAAAGTTATTTATATAAAGGATGGGTTTTTGGTAAAAATATTTCAATATAAAAATGTTGTTACAAGAGGCCAATGTAAAAATGGGAATTTGATTCATGTTGAGGATGTACGGAATTCTTGTTATATAATAATGATGGAAGAAAATTAGTTTTGGTATAAAAGGTTGTGGAATATGTGTCTAAGAAATATGAGAATGTTTTTAAAGTGATATATGGTTCATGATATTATTGATATGACAAGAATAAGAGACTAATATTGTTAATTTTTTCAAAAATGGCAGATTTCAAAATGTGTAAAAAAACAAGATATTTATTCAACGTATCCCACGAAACAAACTCATTATAATATTTTTAAAACAATAAATATAAAATCAATATTCAGGCAAAAATACTTATTTCCTTCATTTATTATTTTACTCATGTTATTTGTATTATGTATTTGATGATTAAATTAGTTTCTCTGAAGATGTATAAAATTTTTAGGTGAAGAATACAAAACGAATGTGGGTATGTAGTGAAAAAGTTGTGTTTTTAGAATTATAGTGAATACAAGAATGAATGATTCATAAATAATCTTTAAAAAAACTCAAATTCATCTGGTGTTTAGTGAACTAAACACCCCACAATAGAATGGGTTTAGTAAATGAAATAATATATGTTTTAATGATATGGATCGTGGAAACTTAATTGAACATTATCTTTATCGCTACTTATAGATGAAATTAATTTGAAAAATTGTTTAAAAAACTGTTCCCTGATGATAATGAAAATATTAGATTATGTTATATATATAAACTGCTAACTTCAATTTTTTTATTTTATAAAATAATCGAGTTTAAATACTATATTCATATTGTTCATCCTTATGATTTTGATAACAAATACACAGATTTATTTAAAATATAGTCATTTTTGATGTCCATGAATAAAATAGATTATCATAATGGTTTATCATTATGTCACATAGATATTTCGGATGTTGTATATAGTAATGTAATGAAATTATCAAAGTTCTAAAGGAATAGTGAATATTAAGACTCTCTATTGGGCTATAAAATTGGATTTAATTAGGTCAGTGATTTTATATGGTTTTTAGAATATTATTAATTGAGTCTAAAAATATAAATGTATCTAGATATAAAAAGTAATTCTCTATATTACTATTAAATAATATAAAATGGTTATAATTTCGGAATTAAATTAATCATTGATTTCTTAATGTGTTGAATTATGTTATCCTAAACTAATGTTCATAATGAGATATTATTGGTTATTGGAAAATATTATAGTTTTATTGGGTTGTATTTTTTATACATATAAGGAAAATAACCATGAGGAAAAATGATTTTAATTTGATAGATTTACTAAAATATAAAACATAATAATTAATATAGATTATGTCATTAGAATACTAAGGTTTTATATTCCATATTGAATATTAATAATTATTGTTTGAATGATAAATAGAATACAACAATTCATAAATTTATTCAATGCATAAGATATAATTAAGGTTGATCTAACAACAGTTTGCTTGGGTAAGACACTCATAATTCCATAAATTAAGGGTTAGAAAAAAGTTTTTTTCTCTATTTTAAAGATTATGGAATATTGGTGTTTTATTTAAAAATAAAAAGGTACTATATGAATATACAAAGATATAGAATATTTTATGATCTTATATATTATGTTGAGGAGACTGTGATTTTATTATCTACATGTGTTAATGACATGAGATGAGTTCATCAATGTAGTTGTTCTATACCTAGAGAATCAGTAATATTGGATTATGTATTTTTTCAATTACATGCTCTAGGAACAATAATCACTCTATGTTTTAGAAAAAGGGAAAAACAATTATTCATATTTTTATAATATGAAGTTGGTATAAATAGGAATGGAGAAGCATGTGTTTGATAGAGATAAATACAGATACCATTGTTTCTTTTGTAACAATGATGCTTTTCTAAAATAGTTTTCAATGCTATTGTGTTTTTGATTTAATAGTTTATTTTTGTGAATATGGATTATATTTTTCTATAAGGATTTTTTAAATATTATAAATAATTATTTGGTGTATTTACAAATTGACTTCATATAAGATATATCATGTGGTGAAAAATGTTATCCTATCCAAATTGAGTTTTGAAAGATATCTAAATGGAGTTTGGATATTTATTCAACACTTATGAAATATAATTCTACATTAGGTGAGAAGCCTAATATGCCTATAATTATTTACTGAAATTGGAATATTAGTGATAATAGAACAAAGGAACTATAATAGCATAAGGTTTTAAACTATGGGTAGTTTTTATTTGTGTGAACCAAAACATAACCATGGTTAAAATTATTTGGTTTTATTCATAACATTATATGTGAGATTTTATATAACATGGTTTGGTTATGTTATTAAATATCAATCTATCAATCCCATTTTAATAATCATGTGATGATTATTCTATATATAGGATGTAAAAAAATTTCCCTTAAATATTTACAAATCACAACTAAAGACTCATGAATTATAGATTAAATCCAATAAATCATTTATGAACATTTTCTTCTTATATGGATTAATGTTTAGTTTCTTGATAGTGTCCATGGATGGACCATATGAAGAGGTTCCTAGTTTCTGATTTAGAATAAATAATTTTTCAATAAACAAACATGTTATTTCAATATCTCACCCATTATCTATTTCTCTCTCTCTCTAAACACCGACTATCTTAATAAACCAGGAGGAAAATGATACATTATTATACATTATGGATAAACATAGACGATATAGTGATTTGTTTATTCTCATTAATTACTTTCAATTGTGTATTAAGAATCATTTAAAGATTTGTATTAGTAAGTTAAATGGAATATATTTTTATATTTATTGATTCAATACAAAATGAAGGAAACTATTAAATAATTTTTAGTATATGGTTGATGTTTTTATTTAAATATAAAAAAAGTAAAACCACAAAATCTCATCATTCTGATTTTTTATTCTTAGGATTTTCATTTTAACATGGTTTATATATTTTTTATTACGACATTATTTATTTTAATTGTTATAATTATTTTCTATATAGAACCTAATAATATTATAATATGATGTTATTGAATAGGTGGAATTATAAAATCCCTCTAATGTCATCGGAAATGCATCTACAGTATGGGATATAATGTATAGGGAATGGGAAGATATTATTGACCCAATTTTTATTATTTTCATGAAGAAAGATATGTAATATTATTACATTGTTTTTTAATATTAAAAATATAAAATATTTATTCCATTCATTAAATTTATATATTTTAATTATAATGATTTAATACATATGAAATTACATCAATTCATATCACTATATATCTAATTTAATTCCCCCACTTATCGAGTATTTGTTATACTATTTCATTGATGTACATCATTTTGTGGTTACAAGGATTAAAAATGTTATTGTCATCTTATATGAAAATTAGGAAAAATTCCTTAAACAATGTATATAAATTTATAAATATTATTTTTAAATTATCAAAATTTTCTATATCATTTAAACAGTTTCTATTTAAATGTGTAATACAATGATAATTTTTTAAAAATAAATAAATAATCCAATATTTGTTCTAGGAGTTGTTATATTTAGTCTTAGATAATTTTTTTGATAATTTTGATAATTTATTATTTTTAAATGATGCATGATTTTATATTATAGGGTTTCAAATGTTTTTTATAATTTAAATATATATTATTTTACATCCATGAATATTTATTTTGTCAATGGTTTTTTTAATTTTTTTGTAAAAAATTACTATTTTAGACAACTGTGGGAAGTAGGAAAAAAATGGAAAAAATATAAGCAGCTGTGTAATGTTTTTTTCAAAACAATTCTCAATTAATTGTGAGATAGAGTTTAAAATTTGATGGAATTACTTAACCATTTCTCCAAAAATATAAGTAAGGATCAACACCTAATAGAAGGTGTACATTCAACAAAATAAAATAGTCCTAGTATTATTTCAATTATTGGAACATAAACCTTCATTTAATGAATATAAAATTTCTCTTGTTATAGAATAATGATTATGAACTATAAATATAATCTTTTATATAAATTATTATTCTAAAAAATACAAGGTTATTATGGAAATTTTGGGTTAATGTTTAATATGTACACCTTTAGAGGGGGGTTAATTAGGCTATTTTCTAATTAAATCATTTCATAAGATCTCAATTCATCTTTACCATATCATGTTTCATAATTTTATGTAACTCATTCAATCATTATTTCTCAATGTTTCTAAAATAGTTGTAAAAACCAATATTGAAATATAGAAAAAAATCATGACAATTTCACTTTTTCCCGAAATGGGATATATTTAAGGAAATTCAACGACGGTCCATAAATGGGAAAAATAAACTATATTAAAATCTGATTAATTACAAATTTTATCAAGAATACTACATAATGAAACTTAATGCCTTTATAATATTTATGGGATTCATAATAATAATTAAAGTAGAACATTTTCTTCTTTCCCTCCATACACTACATTAGAAAAGGAGTGATATATTTATAGTCCCTAAATTGTCTTTAATAGTTTATATAAATTTGGGTATACTCTAGATCCTCAAATGATATTGATATTCCATTAATCCAAATCTGTAAGAAAATTTTCCATCACAATATTAATTCAATAGAATATTGTTCCAAATAATATCAATTCAATATCATATAAAGGTTTTAATCAATATCTTCCTCATTCATTACGGAATATAATATCATCTTATTTTGATTAAAAAATATGTTTGGTTACAATAATCACAATGTTGAAACACTCTTTCTATATTTCTATTATACATAACCTTAATAAACTGGTTTTAGTCTATCCTATTCCTGAATAGTTTGTTATCAAAATATGGTATTTCTTGACTGTGACATATTAATTCATAATAACTATATATAATCCATTGAAATACATTGATAATGTATATCCTCAATTATTCTTATCACTAAGACCTAAAACATTACAGGTGTATAATTCTTATGTTTTTTCCATTTTTCTATGGGATGTTTTCTAAACTACTATAATAATCTAATCATTGATCCAATGATAGAATATCTTTTAGTACTAATTATGATTTCTTTGTTCATAGTGGTTTCCAGAAAAAACTATTATTGTAAAATTTTTCATTCATACAATTGATATATTCAATTAAGGTTAATAGAAATTGAATAGATCAATTCCACTAACCCTAATTTATACATGCTTAGATTTACAAAACCAAAAAACCCCATTGATCATATCTCCCAGAAAAATATGAACAACTTCTATCAGACATTTTAAAAAACAAATAAACATGGAGAGGGGATTAATCATTATCATAATCATGTTATTGAATGTGTATGTACTCATGGAAGCAACTCATTGTTTCCAATTCATGTAAAAAATTCATAGATTATCATAATAGGATAAAAATTTTAAACATCTGATATAGTTATTTTCTTTATATTAATGTATCTTCTTTGTTTTCAGCTTCACCTCCATTATCATAAATATCACAATTGTTAAAATTTTTATTTAATAAATTCAATGTCAAATATATTATCAGATTACATCATATATAATATGAGGGATCTTCCCCTAGTATTATTCTTTTTTTACCTTTAACATTATCATTTTCACTACATAGAAATTCATCTTGTAGAGTCTCATCAGTTTCCACTATAGTCACCCATAACATAATTTTCCTTGATGATAATTTCATGAAATATTTGTCTTCAATTTTAAAAATTTAATAATATCCATTCATATTTATCTATATTTTATTTAATTATTTTCATAATGGTATTTAAGAAGTTAATTTATGTTATGTCTTTAGGATTTAGTAATCATTAACATTGTTATGCTAAAATGCAGAAAATCTATTTTCCATTATAGTATATTTTCCATGAATTAAAAAAATATAACATTTAATATTGGAATGGATATATCTTAATCACATAAAAAAACAAATTTTATTTCAATGCCATTACATTTATCCTTGGTTTAAAAAAAATGACCCAATAAAGTAATAGTTTATGTAATTATGAATAATTTAAGACATTATTGTAGAATATTTTTATTTATTAGAGAATATATTGAGTTTTAGAAACACATACATCATACATCCCATTATTCCACAATTGTAACCATTTCTAGATTATTTCGATTATGATATTTCAAATCTCACCATAGGAATAAATTGTGGTCTTCTAATTATCTCTAAACATTATAAATTTTAGATTATACATGTTGATGCTATTATAAGAGGGATATAATTAATAATTATGTATAATATAAAATTCATTTTTCATTCATTAATATTCCCCACATTTTCTATAAAATTGATTTCTATAATTTAAAAAAATTCTTGAATATACTTATTTATTTTCCCAACATCAATTTTTTCAACGGGATAATACTATTATTAATCTTCTTATCCATATAGATTTTATCATTAATTATTATTCCAAATCATCAATATGATCACTTTTTTTATTCATTTTAAATACCATTAATTAGATTAAATATTTGATGCAATATTTTTATTTCATAATTATCTTATTTTTAAATGACCAATATTTTATGAAAACATAGACAATTTTTTAAAAATAATTATTTGATACAGATTATTATACATGGAATCAATGTTTTCATACTTTTTACATACAAACTCTCTTGTTTTATAACAATATTAAATTATTAATTTTTCCATGGTCTCCCAATTAACATCCTTATTCATAGAGGAACATAAATTTTCATATGTTCAACTATCCAATTTAATAAAATATAATTTTTTAAATGAAATAATCTCACATATTTTGTGGGTGTTCCATTTTTCATAGGATTCATTTTCCAACTCCTATTTTTCTTTCAATTTCATAAAAATTAAACCTATTAAACATGTTTATATAATAAAAATAATAATGTTTTAATTCATTATCTTTCCAAATAATGCATAAATGTTTTTAAAATTTCCAAAATTATGAAAAAATGATAGTTTGTTTTATTATACTCATCATAAAATGATCACATGATATTCCAAATAGGCTCTTACATCACCAATTAATTCACTATACTGAGAAAAATCTATAAATTATCATATATAATCCATGATATCCTTTCTATAACCATATATAATAACAAAATAAATTATTATAGAAATTATACTTTATGGAATTTAATATTTAAGGACTCTACATTGTATTCTTTCTTAAAAGAATTTAAAAAATATATTTTGAGTGCGGAAGAAACTATTTGAACTATTAAGATATGATAAAATTATTTGGAGCATGTTGACCATGTGCACTCTATGAGTGGTGATGTGAATTATGGTGTTTCTTGACTAAAAAATTCACATGATCACAATTTACCATTTATAAAATGAGATTAAATCAGTTGATGTAAATCATTCATGGATTCATGAATGATGGTTCTCTCATTGAAAAACACACAAATACATAAATATAATTCACATGGAACACATATGTTTCACATTGTTTACTATAGAATAATTAATACAATGAGAACACACTAACTATTTTTTGACGTGCCAAAATACATAATGCTATATTTCAGTGGTTTATTTTTTTTATAATGGAATCTTTAGGGTATGGTTTTTTACCTTTACCTGATTTGGTGATCACTCAATATTCAGTTAACAAAAACTCCTAATTTAACATCATTTCACACTACTTTTTGAATTGGATGAAAGGTTATGAAATTTTTGGTCATGTAAAAATAATTTATATATGTCAATCAATTTTAGGTTATAGTACGTTTTGTTGAAACCATTAATCCTCATACCCAAACTACAGGTTTTGTTAGGATCAATTTATTCATAATTATTATTCATTAAATCATGGTAAGATTAAAATACTTTAAAAGTATTGAACATTATTATTTTAGCTTCAATTCAATACTTGTGTGTCTACTTAGTGTGATGAATGCATCCTTTTATTCGAGATAATCATAACAGTGACTCATTCCCTTTATATTAATATTATCCATCACCTGAACAATCCTAATATAATAAATTTTCCTTTTTAACTAATAAATATGTAAATAATTTTTTTATTGCATGATCCATAATTCTATAAATTATCTAGATATGATCAATGGAACACACTTTTAAATGGATATCCAATTATATTCAAATATTGAAAAGTAAACCGAATTGTGAAATAGGAATATCATAATTTTTCTAGATATTATTTGAAGAGTTTTATAAAAGAAGATAACCCTTTATAAGATGCTAGGTAGGAATAAATTTTTACTAGAATAATATATTATTAAGATATGTTTTCAAAATAATTATATGTTTCTAGATATACCTAATTTATTCAATCATATATCCTTAAATTTCATCTATATCATATTATTTTAGAATTTAATCTGAATTAATACTATATTATAGAAACTACATTAGAACAGAATAATCCTCCCCATTAATAAGTAATGTCCCCTATCTTCATCCAAGATTTAATGTGATGTACTCTTAATTAGGGAAATCATTATTCAATATACAGATCCCTAAATTCTATATTATATATCTTTTATGTTCCATGATATTATTTTCATGATTTGTAAAAATTTAATTTATTATCTAGTATAGTTAGGTTAAAATATAATACTATACAACATAAATACCCTATTTAGTAAAAAAATAATGGGATCCATCATATTTCATAAAAACCACCTCCTCAACAAAATCACTATATCGTGGAGTATCCATTCCGAATATTCAATCATCTATTGTATGGATCATAAATGTGGTGGGATTTTTCTTTATATCACATTCTAGATCTAAAATTATTTTGTACTGGAGCACCATAAGGTAATATATTATTATTATAACCATATATTTTTCATAATTTTGATAATTAGTGACATTATATTCCATGTTATGATACTCATAATGACATTTAATTCAAAAATATGATAGTACTAAAATACGAGTTGTTTACTCCCAAGACTTTCTTTAGTGGGGTTTATTACGATTAGGTTTTTTTTCCTATATATGGAAAACTATGATATGATCTCCTTCATCAAGGAACAATTAAATTATATTATCAAGACTTAATCAAAATTAATAGATTATGAAACATGAACCATATTTTAATGGAGTATATATCAAATTGGCTCTTGATTTTTCTTACATTGATTTTTTTAAAAAATATACATATTCCCCATTATATATCAATAAAACTATATTATATAACTACATCTTCTTACATGACAATATTTACACATAATATTTTTTCGTAGAAAAACTCTAGAGGAAGATTATTGTTACACAACATAAACTACAGTGTCATATAATAATTCACCATGAAGTTATTTCTTGAAAAAAAAATATAACTTCATATCCAAATGATTTTTTCAAAAATATTCTTTATCATAAAAAATTAATTGACGTGAATAGAAAAATAATACAATAGATATCACTTTTGACTAGTTTATAGTACATGAATCTCTAAAACTTTAAAATTGTTTTGAATTATATTGATATACAATGATATCGATTTGTATCCCCTATGAATCTCCAAATTTATAGTTTCTAGGTTTCAATACATCCTTATCAAATATGTGTCAATCATAAACTATAATTATTACCATGTTTTTCAATGTTTTACTAACTTAATTTTGTTTCTATGTTAACCAACATCAACATAAAACAGAAAAATATTACCTTAACAGATACTCATGGTCTTGTAAAATCGTTAGTTCCTTGTTTGAAAATAAAATAATCTCTGAATGTGGTAGCCATTATTTGTAACTGAAATTAATATCCAACACATAATCATTGGTCTTGAATTGATGGAAAAAATATTTTAGTATATAGATCAATAATTTTAATAAATTAAAAAAAAATATACTATAATTGAAAAAAAATAAAACTCAAAATCAGTGGTTGTAAATGGAAAACTAGATCTTATTTTGAAAATATGACTAATTGTGGGAATTTATCATAAATTTAAACTTTATTGATGATGTAAAATAAATGGAATGGTAATAAATCATGAAATTATTTCATAATAGACATATTTTTTACCATATATTCAATAATATAAATAAATTTTTTAGATATCAGATAAATGGAGAATATTGGTTTTGATATATGGGGTCAGTTTTAAAATTATTGAATGATATATATGTGAAATTGTTATCACAAATGATTTAAATAGTTATAAATTCCATAGTGGTTTATTATAAATATTCAAAATGTACTAATTATAGAAGATATTTATTTTTATGAATCATTTTTTTATATATGATCAATGTCGATGCAGAGTTTTTTGAATGATTTCATGGATATGGAGACAAGAAACAATGGATGAATAATCATAATAGTGGACTAAATGAAATTTTCATAGAGTTGTGGATATCATACTATGCACTAGTTTTTTATTTGAAAAAAAGAATATATGTATCTTCCTTAATGTAACATTGAATTGATTTCAATACTGAAAAAGATAGCATTAAGACTTGAATGAAGAAGGGAAATGATGAATCCACTCAATATGTGGCATTAATTTTTCACTAAACACACTGTACAGAGATCAATAAATAATATATGGTGAGAATAAGAATTATGAAAGAAAATTTACCATTAGGATGGACCTTCAAGAAATAATACACTATCAACCATCAATTCTAAGAGACCATAGAATATCTATTTCCTTCAATTATATCAAGGTTAATTAATACAATGACATTGTTAGTGGTTTAGTAAATATTCATCCTAAATTTATGAAATAATTTTTTTATTAAGGATAGGCATGTTCCAATATATATTTCATGATAACTAGGAATATTATATAATATTCTTCATATGATGAAGTGGATAATTATATAAAAAAATATATTTTTAAATTTATATTATCCAAACTATACAGATCACCCCAAATTTCTATTTTCAGGTAGATTTATCCAAAAAGTTTCAATTTTAGTAATTTTATGGATTTTTAATCCATAATAGTATATACTGAACGATTGTATATAATGATCATAAAAAATATAAGAATATATAATTACTTATGCCAATGCATCCATTAATTCTATAATAAGTCAAGGATGAGTTTGAATCTCCATTTAACAAAATTATGAAAATTATATGTTATTGATACTAAATTAATAACAATTTTTTTTATAGTTTTTGTGAAATAAAATTTAAACCTATAAGGAAATATTATTATGATAGAATATATATATAATTCCTTGAGTAGTTATGTGGTATTCTCCTATAATAATAGGTACAGTTACATATAGAACATAAACCTGATTATATAATTATATCATGGATTCTTTATAGAATTTCCGTTATATATAAACACAAATTAATAAAGAGATAATTATAAACATTGAATTTTGTTTCTACACCTATATATATATATGATTCATGTGAATCATTTCTCATTACTATTAATAAATACTGGTCATGTAGATTAATGTAGTGTATCAGCACCTAATGAAAATCATCACAATGAATATATATCCATTGAAATGGATTGGTGATTTTTTTTGATAACCTGTATATGTCATCATATTTATTTAAAAAATTATAATTAGTATTGATATCCTCAAATAGTGCATCAAAAAATTATATTCCAAAATATGTTGTTCCATATAAGATACATAAAAAAATAATTTTATAATAATTACATTTCCACACATACATTACCCAATAATAATTGTATAATTGAAGAAGATAATCAATTCAAAATATATTGAAAATTATTGTGTGTTATTCATTAAAATTATTCTCATATATAGTTTATGGAAATATATACACAATAAAAAAACTAGGATCCTATAAAAACATTAAAAAACTTCTATAAAGATATGTAATGTTTCCCTTTTAATTTATTGAGTCACATTCCTAGATAATACGATCAAAATCAAGGTAAAAGTTTAAAAACATTATAAAATAATTATTTTTTTTATTATTTTAACTAGGAAATAGGTTATTTTGAGATCAATATTTTTTAGGGAATAGTTGGTTACAACTGATGTATTTTGATAAATTTCTGATATTTTAAATACATAATATATATGTCTATTTAAATGGATCTATTTTTTTGGACGAAATTATTTTATGATTAATATAAAAATATTATTATTATTATAGTAACTACATATTTACCCATAATATTCTTATTTATATATGGGGTTCATATATAGAGAAATTTATTAAATATTGACATGTATTTTTTACTACTAAAAATTGGTAAACTGATAGGCTATTCGTAATGTTATTTTTTAACAAAAAACAAATACTATTAAAAAATGATCTAGAGAAATTATTATTGGTATTTTAATTGATTATTTTATGGTACTATCACAAATGGGAGAAGTGTGACGAATATGTTGATCACATGATCTTAATTTATATAATAATATCAAAGTAGGATATCATTCAACATGAAATGTTTCTACAGTTAATCATTGACTATAATAACTCAATACACCACTCGCTTAGAATATAAAATATGGAAGTTTATCCTCACTTAAAAATCTACATTTTGTGAAATACATGAGGATGATAATCATTGACCCAATGTTTATGGTAATGATTTTTTTTAAAATTAATACATTAATATAATAAGGACATTATATGTTTCCTAAATAGATTACTAACATAACATAATATATTAAATTTTTTATGAATTAATGAAAATATGTCTTGTAATTTTTTTATTTACAATGGATGAAATTATTTATTAATTTAGTATTTTAAATTTTGGTATAATTAGATTTAGAACTAGAAATGTTTTCCATCTATAGTATATATAGTGAATAATCTATAATATGGTGTAACAAATAACACCATTCTACATATAACTATGATATACCCTTAATTATTTGAATAATATAGAAAACTAATAATAGGAAAATTTAAATAATGATATTTTTTATAGAACATAAATGTTTTTGGTATATAAAAAATATTTGGAAAATAGTTGCAAATATATGGGGTTTATTAAACAATTAACTACATATTGATAATCAGATAAAATCATGATTGGGATTTCCTTAGTACTTTCATGAAAAAAAAACAGAAACAATTAAATATGTGTTTTACTGGATAAACATTCCAATAATACTCATTTCATTTATATTTATGAATATTTATTACTTTATGAACATTATATTACATTAATATATATTATGTTTAGGATTTTTTAATAAATACATTTGATCTTATCTAATTGAGAACCAAGGATTATGCACATGTTCTAGAGTATTCATTAAATACATATAGAACATGGAGTATTGCTATAGTGTTACCAATAATTCCCAAACAGATCACCACTATAAAAATACCATTAAAACACATGTTTGCTTCCCAAAAAAATTCATGTTATAATTTATGTTTTATATGTTATGAATATGTTCTATATATAAATTTCTCATTTAATAAGATTTTACACTAAAAATACAAATATATATCTAAAAAATAAATTCAACAAAATGATGCAATTTTATCATCAGTTATTTGAAAACAACGTTAAAAATATTTTATAAATTGGTTATATTATAATTTATTTGAAAATTATATTTTCAATGTTTATTATTTATTTATCTATTTAAAAAAATACTTTACATAGTTACCCTTGTATTTATTACATAATTATTACATAATTATTACATCATTTTTATCATAAAAACATATTACTTCTATAATCTAGGATACAATGGTTTAACATCATGGGTAATTAAGGATCATAAAACATATGTAAATAATCGAAAATAAATATTATTTAAATACAACATTATGATAATCCTAAAATAGATCAAATTATATTTGGTACATATAATCACCTGGGGATATACATCAACGAAAGTATTGAGGAAAAATCAATGGGGGGGGGGGGGTTAACATGTATGGAATAAGAGACATGAATACATTTTAAATTGGTTAGCATAATCATCATCATAATTTCATAAGAATGTGATAATTAAAATTTTAATGAGGGAAAAATATGACAAATGAAAAGGATTATGGAATTTTAATTCAATGGAAACATCATAACATAGTTTTGAAATACCATAAATAGTTATAATCAATGATAACATCATTTTCGCACATAAGATATGGGTATAAATCATTACCAAATAAATATAAAAGTTATATAATCATAATAATAGATAATAAATATAATAAAAGGATATATTTCACATTACCCAATATGTTGGAGGGTTATATATATATGGCTACACCTATCTTATTAAAAAATGCACAAAATTATGTTTCCCACCTAGAAAGATAAAATAGAACCATCATATTCCTAAAACAAACCCATGGATTGGAATGGGTTTCATTAATGATTTAAAAAATAATAAATATTTTAGTATTCATTACATTTCCAAAATAAATTAAGGAGGTTAAAATTTGGCATAAAATATTATTTTTGGTTAAATAAGAAACAATTCAATAGGAGTCAAAAGGATATTTTAAGAAGTAATGGATTTTGAAAAAAACATTTAATTGGATTTGAATTCTTATTGAAAATGGAATACCATGTAACTCCCCAAAAATAAAAGGGAAATTTTTATTAAATTAATGTTTAAGGATAATATAAGAACATCCAAAATGAGAATAATGTTTAAGTGAGTATATCCAAAAAAACATTTATCGGGTTCTTGAATCTTTATACCTTATATACCAATTTATTTGATCATTTTATTTCCAACTAAAAAATAAATATATGTTTATTAAAACCTATAAAAATAATGGATCTATGTTAATTTTTTTACTCTTGATCCTTAATAATCATTGGATTATTTTTCTCAATTAATTTGGTTAAAGGTGAAATGTTTTGATATCATATTGTCCTTTAATATCCCACCTTCCTTTGAAATAATAATCTCTATTTATTTCAACATATACATTGTTATGATTTAAGATATAATTTGAAATATAAATATATTTATAAATTTATAAACCATGGATAATTTATTATAATCATATATAATGGCAGGGATAAGAAAATAATTGACATTTCCCACATTAGTGGTCAATACATCATTCATGGGACATTGTCCAAAGAAGAGGTGTGTGGTATATAATAAGATATTATATTTAAAATAAAATTGTATGATGTTTACTTTAGGATGATCATGATAAGGTACTATTTTTTTTAAAAAAAAATAGATTTAAAAATAAATGGTGGATATGTAGTTTAGAAAATAAAAACTAAATAAAATAAAAAATGTCATTAAATATTTCGATATTTTTTTATTTTCAATGAACCATGCCATATTTAAAATTTGGAGTTTGATTAGTCCAAATAATCCCTAGGTATGATTAGGGGATTAAGAGATGGTAATTGGGTAGATATGAGGATTTGAAAAGATGAAGGAAAGTGGGTTTCCAAGGGAGGGTGATGAGTAATTTATATTTGATAGGTGGGGTTTTTTTCAGATTAAATATTGATTAAAATATAGATTCCATGGTTAACATTGAAATAGTTGTATTTTTTGACATTAAAATTCATAAATAAATAATATAAATAGTAATTATGACTTTAAATAACTTTATTAACATAATTCACTAGTTTATATGAAAGGAATATGGAAAAAACAAATAATTGTTATTTTAATGGAATAGTTTGGACATTATTAATTAGAATGTAATTTTTATGTTTGAAAATTAAGTTTAATTGTTTTAGTTACGCATTATTCTTATTAAATAATTTTTTGGATGATATAACATATATTACATTTCTTATATCACTATTATATGAATATTATTTCATAAAACATGTGCTATTTCAAAACTAGTTTTTGCACTACTCACAAAAGATTCAATTATTTCATAAAAATAACCAAAAAGTCACTATAAGAATATTTGATTCTTTTGATTATAAAATTAAAAATCATTAAATCAAAATAATTTTCTGTCATAAATAATATGAAATTATAATATACGTATTATTATTTTTTATGAAATACATTAAAATATTGTTTATTAAAAAAGTTTATATATTTCCACTGAGTTTATAATCATGATATGTATTTTATATAATTAGTTTATTTAATTATTTATATTAGTCAGGGTAAATATTTTTAATTTTTAATTTTATTATTTTAAGGTCAATTTACTATTCCAATGGTCTGGGTTCTATTCCTAATTTTTATGCCACTATTATTAATGGTCACATTATTATTTGAATAGTAACATAACTATTTAAATTTTCATTTACCTCTTATACATACAAATGAATCCATTAATATAGTATTCAAAATGATTCCTCCCAATGTTCTATATTCTACTATATGATTTCGATTTGTTTAAATTTTTTTTGATTTATTTCTATAGTTTTTGTCTTGGGGGCGATAATTTTAGTAGATTGGAATGATACATGTTTTACAATTCTACATTTACAATTTAATATTATTTTACCATTGTAATATTTGTAATTTTCATAGTTGTAGTTATTAAATAGTGCAATATTCTATATTAATGAAATAATATGTTATTATTGTAATGACCTAGGTAGTTATAAATTAATTTCTTTTCATTCTGGAATTAAAAAGTCAAATTATTTTTAAATGTATAATGAAATAAATGATGTTATAGAAATTACGAAATTTATATCTAAAGAAGAGTAATTTGACTTTAGGAATAGTAACATGGCCATTATGAGTAGTAATATAAACAATAGAATAGTAACATCACCTAATACAGTATAAATAAAATTTATCCATCCTATAAGTAAAAATATGACATATTTATATCATTAAAGAAATAATTATTATTTTCGAAAAATATAAATTATGTTTTAGAATTTTTGTAAGAAATAAATAGTTATTTGATATTTTATAAAAAATTATATGATTTAAAAGAAAATATATTTTTCTTAAAATATATTCATGAATTAGTATTTTATTTTCTTATTATTATAATATTATTTTATATGATATCGATAAAATTTTCAAACTATTTTAAAATCAATTTTAGTTTCAAAAATAGAATATTTTGAACAAATTATGATTTTAATTTAAATGTAAATTTATCATATTTAGAAAATAATTTTCATAAATAGGGTTAATTTTAAATTTGTGTACATTAAAAAATTGTTTGGGTGATTTTTTTGGGATTTATCAGAAACATATAATTTTTTAATTGTGAAATACGTTAATTTCCTAAATAAGCTAAATACATGAATTTTTTAGTCATGAATGATGTTATACTAAGGTTTGAACACTTGGTTTGAACACAAATTCACTAATTATCATATTTAGTCATAATAAAAAACACCATTTCTTGTTTGTATAAAAATAATAAAATGCTGATTAAAATGATGGAAAAATCCTCTTATACTTCACTATTAATATCACCCCTACCCCTCTTCTCTTCACACCTATCAATATTTGAGTAATGTTCAAATTATACCAAATAATCTTCCTAATACTCTTCCCACATCCATGAATTTCTGGTCTCACCAAAAGGCTAAAACCAAAGGCCTTAAAGAGGTTCTCAAGGTGGATAATTTTAGAGGTAAAAGTCCTCTTTCATTTTTTTCAATTTTTCTTATTTTCTTTTACACCATTAACCTCCCCTTATCCAAGAGAAATGAAAAATAAATTATATTATATATAATTTAATTTTTTTCATTTTTCTAGATAATGTTTTCACCTTAATTTTTATCCTCTCCCTCTTATTCTAAAAATAAAAACATCGTCTGTGATATGTCAATTTACCGACATCGTGGGCGATGTGTTTTCAAATTCCTTGACCGCCTTCTTGGATGGTGACAAAACCATTTAAATGGTTGAAATTTTCTAAATTATATTATATAAACTTTGTTATATTCTAAAATTATAAAATAAACATATTATTATATTATATTAGGATACAAGTTCGTGATGATTAAAGAACCTTTAAAATAATCTAAATAAATATTAGTTAGGTTTATCTAATGAATCATCCTTATATCTGAAAAAAGATATATAGTATAAATTAAATTTCTAGAAACATGTAAAGACCATTTCATTCCACTTCTATAGTTTTTCTTCCATTTGATAAGAAAATCTACAACAAACTGACCATGGAAACCATGTAAATAACGCACCGAAAATAATGGAAATAACGAAATATTATTAATAAATGGGTGAAAAGATGCTATAAAAGATCATATAATGTACTATAAATATGAATATGGTTCTCTAATATATTAATAACACAATGTTACCTATTATATAAGAGGTTTAAACAGTTTTTAAGTAAGTTGAACCTAAGGTAAATGAATTCTTAACCTAATTTCCATTATTTGGGTTAGCCATCCACTTCATTGATATTCTCTTGCTATTATTATTTATAAAATTACATTTCATTATATTATGTTTTATTATGTTGACTTTGTAGATACCCAAGATTGAAAAAAATGGAATTTACATTACTTTTGTGAAATAATTAATACATAACAAGAACCCACACTCAAGGACCGTAATAGTTTAGTGTCTTTGTAAACTCGTAACATAATCTTCTAATCATGGTGAAAGATCTTCAATATCTCCCATAATGATCTCCCCTTTTGTTTTCTTACCTTAAACCTTTATATATATCGTGGGGAAAAGAAAACATAAAAAGGGTGAGCTCAAATTCTCAGTAAGGGAAAACATAGAGAACATAAAACAATACATAAACATTTGAATGCAAAAACATGAACATAAAATTTAAACATCAAAATCTTGAGCAAAGACATAAATCTTGGAAGTACGTAAGACATATATCATAAAGGAAAATCAATCATGATAAAATAGCTTGGGAATAAAACATGTAATTGTGGAAAACCATTAAGTACATGATATGATTTCCATAGTACCCAAGGCATTGCAGCCAAGACCATCTTAGTGGACAAAGTCCCTTTCTGAATCGAGTTCACTCCTCGTTCTAGTCCTGTATCACTGAACCGGATTAACTTACCATTCCATCCATGTCCATCTCATGTGTTATAAATATTTACCCAATGCATTGTAGTTAGATATAAGTCCCACCAATCTCATAATTAAACCATTCTTATGTATTCCACAAAATCATAAATCATACATCATAGCATAACCCATGTAATAAAAATGGGATTCTTAAAAATAATGCCATCATAACATAATACATATAAGATAAAAGGACATCATAAAATTAATTACATCAAAACATAATAAAATAAATGTAAAAATAGAGATATAAACAGAACCCTATATTATCTTAGATGGAAAATAATTTTGATAAAAACTTAAACTCCATTCTTGAAGAAAATATCCTTTCTACTTCAAAAACATTTTTCTTTTCTTAACATGTCATATAATTTTAAACTAAAGGAAGTTGATTAAGAATAAACAAGAATTCTTTTAAAGGAAGATTCATGGAAATAACATTCTATGAAATCATAAAAATCCATTCATCCCGTATAAGTTAAAAAAACATTCTTCTCGTACTTTGGCCGAAAAAGTCAAAAAGTATCTCGTATTGAAAACAAAAAAAGATTCCTTTCATATCTTTTACTAAAAATTCACCAATAGGTAAAATTGGATTTAAAAAACTGTAGGAGGATAGAAATAATATAACATATTGAGGAAACATGGATGTTGATGATAAATATCCCCCAATAAATTCTGATGTATAAACAATCTCGGATAAAAATAAAATTGTGAGATTTTCCCTTACCTTAGGTCTGATATGATTCGTACATATCCGAACCTCCTTTATAATGATTTAAATAATTTCATTGACTTATTATATAATCATATTCATTGTTATGATATCATATATGGTTCATTTATGGATTTATATTACCCGTTCTTTTGTAAATTCTATTTTTAAGCAACGTTTTGGGTAAAATTGTTTTATTTATTGTATGTGTTTGGACTTGTAGTTCTTGATATTATTATTAATTATATCATGTTTTTACTTACTTCCATAATGTAAATCATGATTTATATATCATATATATTCAGAATATATATATATAATAGATAGATAAATGAAATGAAATACACCGTTCATAAAGGCGGTAGGCCATACGTACACATGAACAATGTTTTCCTTTCCTTATTGACTTGAATGGAAGTAAGTAGACGAAATATATATATACATAAATACTGTGGCTTTATCATTGCATATATTTTTATTATTATTCATTATATATACTTTATAATCATTCTTTAATGGTTAACATGGAGAATGAATCTCATCGCGTCGTGGAGACGGTAATCCGTACGTACACACGAGCGATGATATCCTTCCCATAATTTTTGAATTGAATTGGAGTGGATGATATAATATCTCAGAATCAGTATGATGTTATAATAACTATATATAGTTATTCTTTACACCATTATACACATCCAATAAAGGTGGTGGTAGAAAAACAGATTACAGCATGGCGTGTAGACGGTATTCCGTACGTAAGCACGCGCGGTGATTTCGTTTTCTGTAGAATAGATAGAAGGTGAAATGGGTTTTTTTAATATTTATAATAACATATCAGTATCTTATTGATAATTATGTTATTACTTTATAATGAAACAACTAAATAATAGGAAGTTGAAGAATAAATACACTTGAAAGAATCGGTAGAAGAGATTACCTCTTCTTCGATGCACCTCTTTTAAGATTCCTCTTATGGCACTAGAGTTGGTCTTTTGAGGATACCAGAACCTATATAATGTTTATAGGAAAGTTTATAAGGGAAATTTTCAGGGGTTGGCCAAGCTTGAAGGATTAAAATTGTGTAAAGAGAAGGGGGCGGAGGTGCCCTTTTATAAGGGAGGAGAGGGGCACCATAGGAAAAAACTTAACATATTATTTTCTAATAAAGTCATTTTCCTTTTATAATAGCTCAAAATTTATTAATTTCTAAGCTAAAGTGGGTATGGGTCTAAAATATCTCAACCATTATGTTTTATACAAGTTTAGGTTACTATTTTAACCTTATCATTTAGATTTAACTCTAAGTTAAATTACTTAACTTTTACCGTGTCTTCTTGTTTTCTAACACTATATGGTTAATAAACATAATGTAACAAGACAAAAGAACCCCAAGTGGTTCAATATTAATATATATAACCCTATATAAGTCATTTTTCTGAACCTTATATTTTTAGGAATAGAATAACAATTAATAATATAATATTTGTTTTAAAAACTATTTTATGTCAATTTTGACACTATTTGGTAATTAATTTTTGTAAAAATCATAAGAGCATAATTAGTTCGAAAAAAACTAATTAAATCAATACTAACATGTCATATTAACCTATAAAATTAGTTTAATTCAAAAAAAGTCTCAAATTACATTTATTTGGGTACTTATAACATCAATTATGTTAATATTTCATTAATAAGGTAATTACTGCATCATCATTGTGTCATAAATAAATTACATTATTTAATTTCTAAAAATTATAAATAAAATACCATTATGTATTAAATATTTTTATCTTTTTAATGAATATTTATAGTCAAATTTATCTTATGTATAACCCAATATTATAAATGTTTTATTTATTAAACATTGATTTTAACTCTTTTAACTCTTCTTTAAATAAAATAATAATAAGTCCCATAATCTAATCCAAGTGAACCTAAATGGTAATATTTTATTACTGAGGTTGTTTTTGGTCGAATTATACTTATCTAATAGAATTATGACATGTATTAGGGTAATAATAATATCATTTTTACCCTAAATTACCCTATTTACTTTTAACCGTGGTAAATAAAAGTAAAATGTTACTATTCACAAAAAATTATTTTTATCTTATTGAACCACATTTTACTCCGTGATATTAACCGTGTCTCTCATAGTTTTAAAATTCAACTCACAGAAGTGTTAAAATTAAGTTTTATGTACAATTGAAAATGCTCCTAGGAGGTGGGTAAAAGATGGTGAAAAGTTCAATAAAATTTTAATATATCTAAAATTATTATAAAATGACTCCAATGAATTAAATTGAAATTATATATGTATTATTTATCAATTATTACCTAAAATAAATTTAAATAAAATAAATAATTATTTAAATAAAAAGTTGGTTTTTAAATAGCAACCCCAGTGTTTTTACTATTCATCAAAAATTGAATGTTTTCGGAAAAATACCAAAAATTCACCCTAGGCTAATTTCGATATTCCAAATCCAAAAAATAAGTCCATTTTGAAAGATAAAATTTATAAAATTTCAAAAGTGGGTACTACTATTCATAACAGCTAGTTCATAATAATATTATAATAATATCTCATTTAGTGAGCCTCAGTATTGTGTACTACACACGCTATTAAGGAAGGTCTTGATTGCGTGTAATGCAAGCCAGGTCAGGACTGCGTGTAGTGAAATCTCCGTTTGGTGTTGTGTATAACATAATCAAAACTTATATCATTTATAAATTAAACAAAATCTAATCATAATGTTGCGTAGAATAATTTACACAAAATGAACTTGAAATTTTGTGTAACACGAGCCAAGAATAGTATTGCATATACTGCAGGCTAATACGGTGTCGCGTATAGTACAAGCTAGTCTTGGTGTAGTGTATAATATAATACATCAAAGAAAATAAAAATAATATATCTCAAAAAATCGCAGGATGTTACATTCTACCCCCCTTAAAATGAATTTCACCCTCGAAATTCGTCGGGGCTATAAATCATTTACTACATGAAAATTTCGTTCGTAAAAACCCACAACGTAAAAGGAATACTAAAACTAAATTTTAAAAAGTAAAGTATGAAATGTAATGGTTACCCAGATTAACTCATCACTGGGTTTCCACATAGGTGGAAATATGGATATGGGAGAAAAATATAACCATCAAGTTATGATGGAGAGTGGTAGAAGACATGGCTATGAAAAAGCCAACAATCACAAAGCCATAAATTTGTAATGTTTTAAGGTACCATCTGATTCATCGGTTATAAGGACACTAGGACAACATTTTTTTGTTTTCAATATCATTTCCCTAAATTTGATGAATTGTTGAATTAAAATAAATACATACTTGATTTTGGTACAATCTTACTGTTGCTTGTGCCTTGAAAAATTTCCACTTATTCTTCTAAATAAATAAAGTTGAATTTGTCTTCCATGAAGTGTTAGAAGATCATGCGATAGAATGATAGGTCATTCCATCTATCTCAAACAAAATCATAGAAAATGTTATTAAATATACTTAAGTCCATCTATAGTGAGATTAATCGTATATGGTTCCTAAAATGGACTTATACATCATATATCATACCGCTTAATATAATAAAACTAGTTTCTACAAACCAGGGATTTTCTGTAGGCCAGTGGTAGGTGATAAAGGCATGTCGCACTTCGGTTGTGGGTTCGATTCCCACAGCCTTTTCCGACACGACGGGTTGCCGCCCATCCTACAAGTTATCCTTTTTCTAAAACTACATTATTATAACATTCCATCAATAATATCCAAAAAATTTCTAGCCTTAAACAATACTAACTTATTTCCAACATAATCCATTCCAATATTTAGGCTTATCCAAAATACTTCTGTCCAAGCTCATAGTATAATGAAAACAATTACTAGAAATGTCACATGTCAAGCATGTGAATACCATCATTTATCCCCCAAACGATATATCTTGTTGGTCACATTCCGAACATGTAAATACCTTAATCATCTGAAAACATGAATGCTGTCAAAATTTAACACTTTCCACATACCAAAATCCTAGAATTTCTATATACTCAAACCATGATATAACTTTGTCCTTATATTAGTAATGAGCTCATTTAGTTTTTTCTTTATCCCTTCATTATGCGCATATCATGTTCTTTCCAAAAATATTTCAATCACTTTTCACGGTTACCGGTACAATATAATTATTGGAAACCAATACATAGATATTCCAAAATTCCATGATACCATAAATGACATTACATGATACTATTTTGAAATCTCATTTCATAAACACTTAATCATTACACAAAATCATTGTCATACTCAACATCACAAATAGTGATCGCATTTGACTTCCCTTTATGCTTTTCCTTAAGTGGTTGCTCATGTTGATCATCATTAACCCTTGGATTAGGGAATTGATTATCATAATGCCCCATTTCATTACACTTGAAGCATTGATGTGTTCGTGGTTTGTTCTCTATAGTATTTTCTTTATTTACATCATTAGCAACCCTTTTTTCATTACTTTGATACTCAGATTCTCGATGACTTTATTTTCCATACATAAAACATTTTCTAGTCCCTTTAAGACAATCTCCACCATGCTTCTTTCCACACATTGAGCATAAAGAAACATTCATCTTCTTTTCACCATTATTCTAAGATTTATCCTTGAACTCCATCATTCGTTTCTTGTCAAAACCATGAGATGAATATGTAACACCGACTTTCATTTCTACCTTGATATCACAACACAAAATTTCTTCCTAGCTACTAAAGTCTCTTATAGCTAATGCCCTTAGATGAATTGGATTTAAGCCACTAAAGAATCGATCAACTTTACTTTCAGGTTGGATGAGAAATGCAGATGAATACCATACAAGCCTTGTAAAACTCACTTCGCATATACCAATAGATTCATCATCCATTTTCTTAAGCTCATGGAAATCATTTTCCATCATTGTTCGAAGAATATGATGGAAGTACTTATTGAAAAATATGTTCTTCAACTCATCCCATTCCATAGATTCAATTTCATCTTGGGGCCTCGTATTCTTAATTAGAGTCCACCATTGATCTGATTCACCTTCTAAATGGTAAATAGCCAAAATGACTTTTTCATGTTCCGAACAACAAAGTATCGAAAATATATTTTCAATGGTACTGATACATTGTTCATCGACAACTGGATCAGAAGACCCACTGAAAGAAGGTGGATGTTGCCTCATGATGGAATCAATAGAATATTGTTCTCTTCTATGCCCATTTGAAGTCCAGAATGATTCATAGCTTGTGTAAGTATAACAATAAGATTCTACACTCCATCTCCCATAACATTGGTTTGTTCAGGAGGAAAATCATTTCATTTTCCATTACATTGATCAACACGGTTCTTTCGGGTTCCAGCCATCGTCTAAAAACCAAAAAGAATAGTGTGAGAGGCAATAATAATGATAGGTAAAACAACATAATAAATGGAGGGTACCTTTAATAGATAACATCTTAGGGATAATTCTAATATTGTTACCGTCATTCTAGGACTATAGCCTATAATTATACTTATCCTTGGGGACATCCCTAGACATAAGTTGGAAATATCTCTAGGGATCTCACTAAAGTTTTCGCATCCTAGTTTCCAATGGTTAACTAAACCGTTCCTCTAATACCAACTATTAAGACCCAGGCTTGACGTACATGGACATTACATTACTTTTTCGGAATAATTAATACATTACAAGAACCCAAACTCAAGGACTATAATAGTTTTGTGTCTTTGGAATCTCATAACACAATCTTCTAATCATGGTGAAAGATCTTCAATATCTCCAATAAAGATCTTCCCCTTTTTTTCTTACCTAAAACATTTATTTAAATCCTGTGGAAAAGAAAACATAAAAAGGGTGAGCTCAAATTCTCAGTAAGGGAAAACATAGAGAACATAAAACAATCCATAAACATTTGAATGAAAAAACTTGAACATAAAATATAAACATCAAAATCTTGAGCAAAGACATAAATCTTGGAAGTACGTAAGGCATATATCATAAAGGAACATCAATCATGATAAAATAGCATGGGAATAAAACATGTAATTGTGGAAAACCACTAAGTACGTGATATGATTTCCATAGTAGCCAAGGCATTGCTTCCATGACGATCTTAGTGGCCAAATTCCCTTTCAGAATCGAGTTCACTCCTCGTTCCAATCCTGTATCACTGAACCAAATTAACTTACCATTCCAGCCACGTCTATCTCATAATATATAAATCTTTAAACAATACATTGGAGGGAGATATAGGTCCCACCCATCTCATAATGAAACCATTCTTATGTGTGCCACAAAATCATAAATCATACATCATAGCATAACCCATGTAATTAAAATGGATTTCTTAAACATCATGCCATCATAACATAACCCATATAAGATAAAAGGACATCATAAAATTAATTACATCATAACATAATAAAATCAATGTAAAAATAGGGATAGAAACAGAACTCTATATTATCTTAGATGGAAAATAATTTTGATAGAACACTTGAACTCCATTCTTGAGGAAAATATCCTTTCTACTTGAGAAACATTTTTCCTTTCTTAACATGTCATAAAATTTTAAACTAAAAATTGTTGATTAAAAATAAAAATTAAAACTTGTAAAGGAATCTCCATGTAAATAATGTTCTATGAAATCACAAAAATCCATTCATGTCGTATAAGTTAAAAAAACATTCTTCTTGTACTTTGGCTCAAAAATTCAAAAAGAATCTCGTATTGAAAATGACAAAAGCTTCCTTTCATATCATTTAATAAAAATTCACCAATAGGTAAAATTGGATTTAAAAAATTGTAGGAGGATATAAATAATATTACATATTGAGGAAACATGTATGTGGATGATAAATATTCCCCAGTAAATTCTGAAGTATAAACAATCTCGGATAAAAATGAGATGTCAAAATTTTCCCTTAAATTAGGTCAGTTATGCTTCGTACGTATACGAACCTCCTGTATAATGATTTTAATAATTTAATTGACTTATTATAGAAACATATTAATTGTTATGATATCATATATGGTTCACTTGTGACTTTATATTACCCGTTATTTTGTAAATTCCATGTTAAAGTAGTGTTTTGGGTAAAATCGTTTTATTTATTGTACGTGCTTGGACTAGTTTTTCTTGACATTATTATTACTTATATCTTGTTTTTAATTACTTAAAGAATGTATATCATGATTTATATATCATATATATTCAGTATATATATATATTTAATATTTAGATAAATGAAATGAAATACACCATTCATAGAGGCGGTAGGCCGTACGTACACATGAACGCTGTTTTCCTTTCCTTAATGACCTGAATGGAAGTAAGTAGATGAAATATATATATAAATGAATCCATAAGCTTTATCATTTAATATATTTCATTATTATTAATTATATATACTCTATAATCATTCTTTAATGGTTAACATGTAGAATGAATCTCATCGCGTCATGGAGACGGTAATCCGTACGTACGCACGAGTGATGATATCGTTCCCATAATTATTGAATTGAATTGGAGTGGATGATATAATATCTCTGAATAATTATGATGTTATAATTACTGTATATAGTTATTATTTACACCATTATACCCATCCAAGTAAGGTGGTGGTGGAAAAACATATTACACGACGGCGTGGAGACGGTATTTCGTACGTATGCACACGCGGCGATTTTGTTATCCGTAGAATGGATAGAAAGTGAAGTGGGATTGTTTCTTTTTTATAATAACATATCAGTATATTAGTGATACTTATGTTATTACTTTATAGTGAAACAACCAAATAATAAGAAGTTGAAGAAGAAAGACACTTGAAAGAATCGGTAGAAGATATTACCTATTCTTCGACGCACATCTTTTATGCTTCCTCTTACGACACTAGAGTTGGTATTTTTAGGAGACCAGAACCTCTATAATGTTTATAGAGAAGTTTATAAGGGAAATGGGTAGGGTTTTTCCAAGCTGGAAATCTCAAAATTGTTTAAAGAGAAGAGGGAGGAGGTGCCCTTTTATAAGGGAGGAGAGGGGCACCTTTGAAAAAACGTAAAATATTATTTTATAATAATGAGATATTCGGTTTATAATAGCTCAAAATTGATTTATTTATAAGATAAAGTGGGGATGAGTAGAAATCCTCTCAACCAATAGGTTTTAGACAAGTTTAGGTTACTATTTTAACCTTATCATTTAGATTTAACTCTAAGTTAAATAACTTAACTTTTACCATGTCTTCTATTTTTCTTACACTATATGGTTAATAAAATGAATATAACAAGCCAAAAGAGCCCCATGTGATTCAATATTTATATACATAACCTTATCTAAGTCATTTGGCCAAACTTTATATTTTTAGGAATAGAATAACAATTGATAATATAATATCTGTTTTAAAAACTATTTTATGTCAATTTCGACACTATTTGGTAATTTTTTTTTGTGAAAATCATAACAGAATCATTAGTTCCAAAAAAATAAATTAAATCAATACTAACATGTCATATTAACCTATAAAATTAGTGTAATTCAAAAAACGTCTCATATGAAATTTATGTGGGTACATATAACATCAATTATGTTAATATTTCATTAATATGGTAATTACTGCATCATCATTGTGCATAAATAAATAAATCTATTTAATGTAATAAAATTATAAATAAAATACCATTATGTAGGAAATATTTTTATATTTATAATGAATATTTATAGTCAAATTTATCTTATGTATAACCTTATATTAAAAATGTTTTAGTTATTAAACATTGATTTTAACTCTTTTAACTGTTCTTTAAATCAAATAATAATAAGTGTCCTAATCTAATCCAAGTGGACCTAAAGGGTAATATTTTATTCCTAAGGTTTTTTATTGTCGAATTACACTTATCCAATAGAATTAGGACATGTGTTAGGGTAACAATAATATCATTTGTACCCTTAATTACCCTATTTACTTTTAAACGTGGTAAATAATAGTAATAAGTTACTATTCAACAAAAATTAATTTTATCTTATTGAACCAAATTTTACTCCTTGATATTAACCATGTCTCTTGGATTTTCAAAATTCAACTCACAGAAGTGGTAAAATTAAGTAATATGTACAATTGCAAATGCTCCTAGGAGGTGGGTAAAAGACGGTGAAAAGTTTAATAAAATTTTATATATCTAAAATTATTATAAAATGAATCCAATGAATTATATTGAAATTATATAGGTATTATGTATCAATTTTGACCTAAAATAAATTTAAATTAAATAAATAATAATTTAAATAAAAAGTCAGTTTTTAAACAGTAACCCAGTGTTTTCACAATTCATCAAAAAATGAATGTTTTCAGAAAAATACCAAAAATTCACCCTAGGCTAATTTCGATATTCCGAATAAAAAAATGAAGTCCATTTTGAAAGATAAAATTTATAAAATTTTAAAAAGTGGTTATTACTATTCATAACTGCTAGTTCATAATAATATTATAATAATATATTGTTTATTGAAACTCGGTATTGCGTACTACACACGCTATCAAGGAAGGTCTTTATTGCTTGTAATGAAAGACAAGTCAGGGTTGTGTGTAGTGAAAGCTCTGTTTGGTGTTGCGTATAACATAATAAAAACTTATTTCATTTATAAATTAAACAAAATATATACTTAATGTTGCGTAGAATAATTTCCTCAAAACGAACTTCAAATTGTGTGTAACACGAGCGAAAAATAGTGTTGCATATACTGCAAGCTAATACGGTGTTGTGTATAGTACAAGCTAATATTGGTGTAGTGTATAATAGAAGACATCAAAGAAATTAAAAATAATATATCTCATAAAATCTCGGGGTGTTACAGACTAACTATAAAATATACACATTCCTTGCATTTGATTAATTATTGCATCAATGTTATTGTATTTGTAATGAACTTTCCTTTTAGAATCCGTTAAAATGACTCTTTTAGGAAATGATTTTTTTTAATTTTCAAGAGAATTTAAATCTGATTTTAAGATGTTTTATTCCAATAATTATATATTTATATTTTTTATATTGATTTTTTTGAGAAATATTATTTTATTATTATGTTCAAAATTTTTATATTTTAAAAGTGATTTTTTTATGAAAGAGGGTATTGTCAAATGTGAATGTGTTTTTCTCTAGGGTTTAAATGACGGATGAAGTGTTTTATGTCATGACATGTTACATTGAAATTTTAAATTTTGGGATGATCCTATTATATATCAAGATATGACATGTGATCCCCATTAAAGATCTCCAATGAATTGTGTACTTCAGGAATAGAAGTCACCCAAATGGTTATTCCATTTGTAAGGGTGAATAAAAGAGTGATATGGTAAATATATCCCAAGGAAACATTATAATGTTTCTATGTATGATAATGAGTTTTTATGAAATGAGTTTTAATGGGTTTTATGTTATGAATTGAATAAAAATTTCCATAATTATATCCTTTACTAAGATTTTATTGCTTATCCCAATATTTGAAAAAGTTTTCACATGTTATAAGGATGGTTAAGAGAAAGTGGTCTTGATGAATTCTATGAATATTTTTCAAATAAATCATATTTTATTTTAATGTTTTATATTATGAAAAATAGATACTATTTTAGTACTATTTTCCTTGTATAAATGTGGTATGTTATCTATGTTTTATGTCTTAATCTTCAAAAACACTAAACCTGAAGAGATCCTCAATGTGAAAGAAAATAATATATTGACTAAAATTCAATATTATGTAATTTTTTAAGGTTGGGTCCTTATAATTAGTTTCTCTAAGAGTTTTTGGGTATAAATCTATGAATGACTGATTTATTTAAGATGAAAATAACATTTATAAACTTAGGGATGCTACATTTTCTCCTTAATTAGATATTTCATCCAAAAAATTTCAACTCGTATTATTAGTTTACAATAGAATGGGGGAATTATGTTTCATAATTTATTTTAAGTCCCACATCACCTCTTCAATGCTAAATATTGAGATCCTTTGATTTAAATATATAATTCTAAATATTTTTATCAGTATATAAGTCAAAATTCCCACTATAGAGGTAGTACCACAAAATAATCAAGGAAAAGATCACATCTATTAATTCTTAATAATTCTTTTTGTAGTTATTCTCATGGATCACCAAATACCATGAGGAAAAGACCATCTCATTTTCATTTTTCATTAGTACATAAAAAAATCCATTTTATAAGTATCCCTGCATATCAAATACCCTTATCTAATAATGTGTATTTTTTTGTATAGTTTGAGTGACTATCCTCTTCTTAAGATCTTTATATCAATCACCACATTTTTCCATTTAGAAGACCTTAAAATATTTTATATTAACATATTTTTTAGGAAATATAATCATCGATAATTTCTCACAAAACATCTATAGTACTTTGTTAATATAATAAAACTAATGATTTCATTGAACATGAGGGTCCAGTCCATTTCTTAACATCATTTATTTGGAAGGTTCTATTGAAATTCCATCACTTATGATTATATTCCTTGTGATTTTTTCATGGAACATCCAAAAATAACACTTTTTGAATCTTGAATACATTTTATCATTTTTAAATGTTGCTAGAAAAATCATATCATACTCTTAACATTCATCCTTTCACTCTAATTAAATTTTAATATCCTTGAAAAATAATACCTCTAATTTTTCATGGTTGTATGAAAAGAATCCATTTATCAAATAGATAAAATATTAGGGTCATTATAAGGTTTTATGGGTACTATGGTTATATTATCAATATCTTACATTATTACATTTATCTATTGATAACCAAAATAATGATCCACCTTTGAGATATACTGACATCCTCTTACTTGATCGATAATTCATCTATTCTTCTCTGGAGATACTTTTTTCTTTATGGTCATATTTTTGAGTTCCCTATAATCTATACACCACAAAATTTATTGACCCTTTTTATTGAAAAATAATTTAGTGATCCAATAGTTGTTGAAAAAGGGTGTATGAAGTATTTATCCATATTATATTATAGATGATTCATAATTCATTTTGTTTGAAAAGGGAAATACTATATTAATGTTTGGATATAGGATTGTATAAATGTTTATTCTCTATTGTTAACACTACCTCACAATTGGGGGGAAGTCAAGGTATATTTTTGGAAATAAATTACCGTATTCCCTCATAATGGGAATTTAGTTTATTTTTATACATTCTATCAACTCAACCATATATTAAAGGTATTCTTCTTCACTGAGTATCAACACCCAAAACATTTTAGGGATTCTCAAAAGGATATTCATAAATTTATATGATTTTTTATAAGATCATGGTATATTTTGACATATAAAAATAAATTTTTATTCACTATATGTTGATGTTAGATCTATATAACAATATCCAATCCATTACCAGTATAACATAAAATACCACCAAATGAGGGGTTAAATGATTAATAGAAATAATCATTCCATAAACACTTATATGATAAGATTCCAACACATGGTTTTCATTTATCACACAAACACATGTTTTTAAATGATATATATAAATCAAGGTTTACGGGATTCGATACAACAGTTCTTGAAAACTTGTTAGTTATAATCGAATGTTTATAAGAACCATCAAAAAATATATTTATACATTATTGTTTAAAAAATTATTATACCATGAATGAATTCATTTTTATAATCCACCTAAGTAGTAGTGATGGCTTATGTATTGCATTTATACCACATATTTTATTGTTGTAGATACTAATTACCCTCAATGGACCATGATTTAATGCCCTAGAATGAAAAGTCCCCTTTGTACTTACACTTGATTAATTGGACCATCAGTGGTGAATTTAGAGGATCTTTCCATTCCTCTATCATTTTTGTTGATTTCATCTTATCTCTTTGACATTAATTTTCATTGTTACATTCTCTCTCATAATTAATTCAAATTAATATCCCTTTGAATAAAATAACATGATGCCTCTTCCTAAATATTAGGCATTTTGGTAGTTTTATTTTCATTCTACCATATTCATTTGATCCACTAGTTGGAAACATGATATTTAAATTATTATAACCGTAACTGTTGGACCATTATCTGAAGTACATATCTACATTGAGAAATCAATGAACTAATTCTCCACAACTCCCAAATTCTAGGATAGTTAAATCGATTTGGAGGTGTGTATATAACAAAAAAAATACTCTGTCTATTTTTTTCATTATTATTGATAATAAAACATGAGGAATATTTTGCAAGCCTTGGGAATATTTCCTTATATAATATGATAGATCCACTCTTATTTATTAATATCTAAGAATTCCCTATCTATATTTATCTTCAGAATTCAAGGGAAAATATTATTATGAAATATCTTCTTGATGTATTCTTACTCCATTTATTCCATTTTATCATTCATCATAGGTTTTTTTGAAAATTCCAACCTTTTATCATCATCTCAATCCATATGATATATAGTGCAGGTGAATTTATTCTTATTTGAATAGTTATGTTCTGAAAAGATTACTTATATTGTGTTCACATTTTGTTCAGTAATAATTTTAAAATAATAAACACACAATATCTATGGGAGTTTCAACATAAAAAACCTGATAACTAGTCTATCCTTATTGGGTGAAGGAAAATATTCCACATGTTTTAAGTTATTTTTTATATCTTGAGACTCATTGGTAAGAATAAAAATATTTTTTTTATTTCCTCCTCTATTAGAATTGTGGATGTTGATCATAAAATAATGTAATTATCTATCACTTGCGTTGTTGGTTTATTTTCTCCCCGATTCAAAAATTTCTAGAATATAAAAGGTATAAGAACATAAGTGAGCAAATAAAAAATAAAAAATAATTATTATGTGGAAACTAATTAAAATGATATATATTTGGGATCCCTATATTTAAAATATTCAATAAATTATGCTACTAGGATCATGTACAGTAAATATGTCTAACATTAAAGTAAATAAAAAAATTTATATATTTTTTTAATAAGATTTTAAATATTGTTTTTGACTAAGTAATGAATATACCTAGAGGGTGTCAAATATTTTGTCTAGAAAGACCTTATTGTCATGCACCATGTGATAGTAAATTCAATTCACAATCCACCCTTTTCAAGGGAAATACTATAATCACTCATCTGTAAAAAATATATATTATAGTTACATTAAAATAAAATTTACTTCCATACCTTCCCAATGATCATTTATATTTATAGTTTAAGAGAGTATGGTCACAATACTAACCTAAAACCCCTCATATACATAAAATGTGAATACTATAATTTAGTACCAATTTTCCCCACAATATGAAAATATAATAATAAAACATGATATCCATCCATTTTAAATCATAATGACTTCAAACATTACTTCTTCATTTCCATTAACTATCTTTAAACTCGGTGAAAAAAATCTATAAATAAGTAAGGAGCACAAAAATCATAATAAAGAAAATTAATAGATGAAATATTTTATTCAAGTGAAAAACATTAAATCCCATGAAACAATTTCATAAAAAACAACTTTCTATCCAGAAGGAATCATTTTTCATTTTAAAAGATAATTATCTTAGTTTTTGAAATCAAATTATTTCTATGAAAAAATTAGAAAATATATAAAAATCATATTGTTTCCATGAGAAATAATCATTATAGAACCCATAAAATAAGCCTTGTAATTTGAAAAACCATAGAAATTATTTCCACTATAGTTCTTCAGATTGTACAATCATTACAATGAATTGGAAGGATACTTGGGATCCCACATCGTATAAGCTATAACGAGATCACCTGGTAATATCTGGGTGAAACCATTATAAAATCTATATTGGTATCTCCCTTTAGAATTAATTTTGGTCAAACCATCATAAAAATAATTTCTATGGACTATAACATGATTAATATATTTTAATATTGTAACTATAGTTCATAAAAAAATTGAAAAACACATTTTATCTCATATACAAAAATTCTAATATCAAAATATCATTTTATTTGAAAAAATTTATTATTTAGAATATAACTATAAAATAGGAAGTATGATATTTATTTAATTACAACATGAAAATTTGTAATGGAATCCAAGAATAAAATAATGGTTATGGTGGTGTTGGATTTCGTAGTCTTTATATACACAAAAATGAAACATTCCTTTTCTATTTTTTTCAAAATTTTACTTATAAATAATCTAGAAACAATACATCTAAAAAATTGTTAAATAGTGTAAAAATATACATTAAATATCATTTTTTAAAATTTTATGTCCAAATTAAAAAATTTATATTTTTTCGAAAAATATGGATTTGGTGGAAAAGTTGTTGAAAAGTAAATATAAATGAAAGGTGTCATAAAATCAGGTAACTTAGCTTGAGTTCTACTCATCATGTATATTCATTATAATCCTAGAAAATAAATTTATATTAATTATTTACCTCATTAATAGTATTATTTCTTTTTATTATCTTAGCACCCCCATTTTTAAGTAAGAAACTCTTTTTCTTTTCTTTTTATGTAACATTATAAGGGTTTTGAATCTTTTTGGAATGTTTTTGGGTATTTTTTATATGTGGAAAATTTGATCACGGTTTATAGAAACATTGAATCACTTATAGGAAATCAAGGACAATGAGACATGTGAAATGTGAAGATTCATGGGTAGATGCACAATTGTTCCAAACCACGTGACCTCATAGGGGAAATTAGTAAACATTGGATAGTGAAATTTTGAATGATTGGCGCATGGTTTATCTAACCATGTGAGCCATCCATGTGAGGTCCCACTATGAGGTAGTGGTTGGTGCATATTTAGCACAAAATTATCATAACTGTGCAACTAAACGTGCCCAATTTTAAAAAAAGATCAAAAAAACTATATCTCGGTCAAGATTAAGAATTATACCATTATTTTTTCACCAAAATTTCCCTAACTCAATATTTTATCCTCTAATAGGTAGTACAGGCTTATCCAATCAATCCTACTATGATTCAAAGTCTTCTTTTATTGTTTTGAAGATGAATTCTTGTGGTATTTCATCATTCATTCTAGTTTTCTATGGTTTTTAGAAGTAATTACAACCTTATCTCAGTTTCCAAGATCTAATTATATTTTGGAAATATCAAATGGTGTTAATTACATTTATTTTTATATTTGGATTTATTATTGGGAGTGGAAGTAATATAACAAGTGTTTTTTGGTATTTCAACCAGTTTCATTGATGTTTTTGTGACATTATTCTTTTTCATCATAAATTATGGGGTTAGTGGATTCACTATCAACACCTATTTCTTAAACTATAAGAATTAGTTTCAAATTTACGGCTCTGACTAATTTTTTTGTGAAATTATTATGAATTTGTTTTTGTAAATCTTTATTGGTGAAAATTTATAGAATTTTGTAAATTGAGTGTTTTTATGGAATGTGAAAATGGTAAAATTATTTTAAAATGATTGCTTTGTTTTGATGCATGGAAAACTTCTCTCAATAAAAGTTTGGTTTTATTGAAATTTTTGGTTTGAATGGTTTTCAATAAAAGTGTGGTTTTATTGAAATAGTTGGTTTAAAATGTATTTATTTAAATTTTGGATTTTATTGAAATGGTTTAAGTCATTGGTTTGAAATTGGTTTTTTACATAACAGTTTTTTGTCTTTATGTGAATTTGGGATTGATAAGGGTATGATATCTCCCACATCATTAGTAGGATATATAAGGGTCAATAATTTCCCCCATAAGATTTTTTTATTAAGTGAAGGCTTTGTGAAAGTATGAATCACCAATCATGAGTATATATATATCTAGGATACATTAATGGTTGGATGTGTGGATAAATGGGTTTTTTATATTCCAAAATGGGACATTTGGAATGGATTTTATTGTTTGGTCTGGTTTATTAAATGGAAAATTAGATTCTAATGGAAAACATTTTTGATATGGATTTTTTATATATTCATTTATAAACTATTTAAAGTGTTTTATATGAATTATTTTATATAAATTCTCTATCAGGATCTATTCTCGTGGCATTGGTAGGTATGTCATTTGGGGAAATCCTATTACGTTTCATTACACACCCTTGCTTTGGAACTTTGGTGATTTTTCATATGTTGTTTATTGGGATACGTGAAATAATATAGTTTTCTACTTATCTAGTAGTGCTTTATAATAATTGGGATATTTTTAGATTAGTATATTATAACATGTTGGAATAATGGATTAGTGTCCTTGGAGATATTTACTTTTTTATCATAGTATTTTGATGTGTACTTTGATATTGTAGTCTTCTGATGTGCTGATGATTTATTTTGATATCAATGGTTTTATTTTTGTGTTATTTTATATTTTTATCATTCATAATTTAGTAGTCATTTTTTATTGTGTGTTTTTATTGGAGGTTTTATTTTTAAAGGAAAATTTATACCCCAATTGTATTAAAGCCCCTGGAATTTATTCCAAGCCTTTGGTACCTTGGTGATTTCTATCAAGGCCAAGTAATGTCATTCTGACGTTTCATGCCATTGAGGAATGGAATAATATTACAAGTGGTTTCAGTCTTGGTAATATCTGTTATATTGTTGGAGCACGTGGCCATCATTTATTTTGGTTTCAGAGATATAATTAATTTTAGTTTGTTCCCTTAAGTTGATTTTGTAGAAAAGAGTATGATTTTTAGGACCTGAAATGTAGAAAATAAAAATATGATGCTAACCTTTTTATTTTGAAATCCATGTTAAGAGGGTGTTGGGTACACAAGTGTTTTGGAGAAACTTATAATATTTTAAATCTTATTGTCATGGGTTTACCAAATAAGACAAGCATGAAATTGTTTGTTGAAATGACTTCCCACATGGAGAGAATATTTCATTTTGAGAAATGATATATGATCTGGTACAAAAATGTTTATTTTTTAAAATTGTTAAATTTGTTTTCAAATTTGATATTATGAAAATGCATGAAATGGTAATTTTGAAAATGGAATGATTTTCAAAAGTATGGTGAAATTTTTAAAAAATGGTTGAATGAGAAAAATGATGAATTTTAGAAAGAAATGTTATAATATTATGATGTGGGAGAATTTAAAATTATTAGGCCTTCAATTTGAAGATAATGAGACTTATCAAATTACTTTATTTCTATAAATGGAACATGTTATCTGTTTTTAGAACCCATGGGAAGAAGCTAGAAAGTAAGTGGTTGCTTGTAATCCACATGTGAACCAACATCTGGTTTAATATATATTTCAATACATTTAGGTTGTGGAGAGGGGAAACTGATGTGATGAATTGAGGAAAGGGGATTACTCCATTCATTTCTAGAAGCAGAATCTTCCTATCATTACGGGTGACATAGAACCCGAGAAGACAGAGGTGTGGATTTATAGGATGAATCGAATCTTTGATTTCCTTGGCCCACCAAAACAACTAAAAGTCAAGATGGTGATATATATGTTGATGTATATTTCACACCAATGGCGGGGTTTATAAGTTTAGGAAAAATTAAACCTAGGCGTCACATGAGAGGATTTCAAGAATTGTTCGATAAGAAATTTTATCCATGTATGTTCACAATTCAAATAATCATATACTCCTTCATCTTGAAATAGGAAATTCTTTTTGTCATAGAGTATGAAGATAAATTTATGAATTTAGAACTCTTTTAACATGAAAATTTTTATAGGGAATCCTTGAAGGCACACACCATTGAATAGGGGATGAGGTAGGATATTAACTTGAAGATTAATATTCCCTATATTACGAATTATACCGAGATGGTCAATAATGTGATGATTGTAGAAAGGGAATTGTTAGAAGATATGGGAGGAAGAAGCATGTTGATACCTATTGAAAATGGAGGGAACACTAATACTGGGAGAAAGAGGAATAATGAAGCCTACATCCAGGGAAGGAGTATGGATAAAAATAAATGGTTAGATCAGTGACTCTTACCACAAAACAAAAGATCCATACTAGATATTTTCAATATGGTTTGTTTGACCACATGAATCAAAAATGTACAACATCAACGAGATCCTGACACAATTGAAATCATATGGGGAATCAACAGCATTATTTTTGCAGTGACTAGAGGTTAGGTGTTTAAGAAACTTATCATGATCAACATAAGTCATATTATTTGATGGGGAAGGGAAGAAGAATAAATACCAATAGTATAATAGATATATCCATGATTATTCTAGGAATACCCCGACACATTAGTAAGGAAAATATCAATAGGTAAATAAGGAACAATCTATCAGAGAGTGAAATTATATGGATATAAATATGTTATTGTGGATGATTAGTTTATACCATTGATAGTGAGAGTTACAATTAGTTTGAATTCTACCCTTACACAATAATTTCTTGATATAGGTGCATTATATTCTTAATGTGTTATTGGTTTTCTGGGTTTGAACATTGAGAATATTCATTAGGTGTTAAAACTGTAAAATCTTCTTCATTAAAGAGAATACTGAGCCTTTATGTATAGATCATGTTATATAATGGTTAATTGATCTAATTTAATTTGGTATTTATCTATTCTTGAGACATATGTATATGAAATAATCCTAGTTATGGATCGGTTTAATATCTTCCAGACACAGATTGAATTTTATACAGGAATAGTTATTTTCAAGACTAATCATAACATCAATCAAATATTTAAAGGAAATAATAATGTAAGGAAGGTGAAATGGGATTGTTGGCACCATTAGTTGGAACAATCTTATATTAGTTGGTAGAATTTATTTTTTCATTAAAGGAGGAGATAAAAAACAATAGTTTTCTAGAAGTTTTTTATAAGTTTCCTGAGGTTTTCTAGATAATTTCTAATGGTTTCCACCTACAAGGGTTGTAGAGTAAAAAATTTATCTCCATATAGGGAATAGTCCAATTTACCTTCCTTATTATCAAATGTGACCAAATGATTTAAGGGAATTGAATTTTCTGTCAAAATAGTAGGAAAGAAAAGGGTTCATTCGGCTTAGCTTGTCTCTATGAGAACCAGTAGTCTTGTTTGTCAAAAATAAATATCTAAAACTAAAGATTTGTGTGCATTATAATATACATAACCATGTTTTGATAAATAATATATAGGAACATCCATGAATTGAAGATCCATTTGATCAACTTAGGGGGGATCAGTGGTTCTCTAAAATTGAATTGGGACCAGGATATCACCAAATGCGAGATTGCAATGGGGATATTCTGAAAATAGTTTTCATGAGTATATATGGCCAATATTAATATGCGGTAATGAGTTTTGGACTTATGAATGAACCATAATACTTTATGGAAATTATGAACTAGAGATTTTAAAGACATCAGGATTCTTTTGTGGTGGTGTTTGTGGATGACATATTGATGTATTCAAGGACAAGGGCTGGGCATGATAAACACTTGAAAATAGGTTTTGAAATCATATAGAAAAATCATTTTTATACTAAATTACTATTTTGTTTTATCATAAGAAGGTTATATTTGTTTGGACATGTAATCTATAAAATAAGTGTTTCTTTGGAACTAGAAATGAGAGAATTTCTTATCTCTTCATAACGTCCAGTGAATGTCTTGGAGATACATTGTTTCCTTGGTCTATCTGGTTGATAATGATGTTTTGTTCATAACTTTTGATGACTATTTTCACGTATGATATCATTTAAAAATAATAATGTTTTCTTCCTATTGAATGAGGAATGCTAGAAGTCTTTTCAAGAGAATAATGTTCATTTTACATCATCACCATTCTTGATTTTTTTGGAAATCAAAACAAGTTTATTTGGTGTATTGTGATGCTTCAGGATATTTGTTGGGATGTGTTCTCATGAAAGGAGACCGTGTTGTTTTTTATCTATCATGTAAGTTTCGATTTTATGATAAGAACTACCCTACACCTGATTTATAGGTAGTTTCCATAGTACATGCATTGATGATAAGGAATCATTAACTAGTTGGTAGAAAATTCACCATATTTATGAATCATAAGAGCTTGAAAATATTTTCTCAAAAATGTATTAGAATCTGATACAAATAATATGGATAACGAATCTCCAAAAATTTGACCCTAAAATGATGTATACCTGTAACACCAAGGTGTTTTTTATGCTATTGCTCCAGCTTAGGTTGGGGTTTGGGGGAGACATTGGTTGAATTTTTAAATTTTTATTTAAAGGCGTGTGTTTTGGGATTAGTGTTATTATCACATACATGACTTATTTTAAAATTAAATTTCATTTAATTTCCATTCAGGCATTGTTTTGGGGGTTTCCCAAGCTTTTATGGAAGAATGTGTGAGTTTTCATGAATTGGGCCAAACCGTGAGCCCAATTCCAGATTTAAAAATAAATATTGATTCCATTATAACTCCTTCATTTTTCTAAATTTTTCATACATTCCAATTCTTACATGTCATACCATGACGTATCAATACCAACATATTAATTTGGACCATTTAGGAATCCATAATCATGGTGGATATGGGTTTTTAATTAAAGGATTGGGCCTACCCGAAAGCTCATTTCCTGCATTTAAAATATTTTTTAAATATTTAATATCTCGTTCAATATTTACATTTTTTTAGTGATTCAAACTCTCCCCCAAGACCACATACCCAAGGAGCACCTCCATGATCTCAAAATCCGTTTTGGATCTTGTTTGCATCATGAATTGGGATGAATCTTCTATAAATTTCACAAATCGCCCATATTTGAAGTGGTAAATTTATTATTTCCAAACTCCTTAATTTATCACATGTTTCACCCCATTATAGTTTCTAAATGATCTCTTAAAAGTTTTTATAATCTCCCTTTAAAGTATTTCTATTTGAAAATTTAGATACAAGGGTATTTGGGGTGATTTCATTAATATTTTTCAAGGTAAGTGATTCCTTCTGGGTTTCTTCCTTTTCCCTTAGGGTTTCCTCCCTCATTAATTATGTTCGAAAATGTCTAGAAGTTACAGTTCAAACCTAGGGTTTTATTTGGTGGCTTTTTGGTAAAATATTGTGGACTAGGGATGGATTTATCTTCATTGTTCTACGACGGTGGTGTGGTGGATGTTTTGCACAATGTTTTGGGGGATTCTACACTTTCAATATGTGGTTCCTTGTGTAAACAATTATTGATGAGTTAGTTTGTTGTATTTACTCATTTTTCATACTCCTCATATGTTGGGTGAAGTGAGAAAAATGTTTATGATTTATTTGGTTAAGTGTATAATTTAATAGATTCTTTTTAAAGTGAAATTGGGTGTTTTTATATGTAACTCATGGGGTATTATTTGGGTGTATTTTGTAACTTATGGAATTGGTTTACTAAATCTTGTTTGGGTATACTATTTGAAATTGTTTTATGAATGATTTTAATGATTTAATGATTTATGTAAGTGGTGAAACCATATAGGAAAAATGTTTTGGAGTGTCTATATTCTGAAATGGTACATTTTAAATGTGAGAGTGGCAGTTTTGTGATTTGTTCCTTCATGTAAATGTTTTAAAAAATTGTTTGAAGGATTTACTAAAGTGTGTAAGAGATTTGAAAGTGATTTGGGATGTTTTCCGTGAGTTTGATGTGAAAATTTGATTTTTGGTTATAAAAAAGGGTATTATGTAACATGTGAGTGGTCTATTAAGTGAGTTGTAATATATTTGAATGGTTTTATAAATTTTTCAATGGATTTGTGGAAGTGTTAAAGAAATGTGAAAAGTGTTGTGGGCTATTTTGGTTTGAGTTAGATTTCAAATGAAGTTGAATGAAAGGTGGTCTTTTGTGGCTTGTGTGGTATAAATGTTGTCTTTTTGGTGAATTTTGATTAGGAGGTGATATTTTCCTGAGCAATGTATATTTAATGACTTTTTGAACTTGTTTGAGAATAAAGGGAAAACTTGGGTATCTAGGTGGGTGAATGTGTACTAGTATGCTAGTGAATCCATGGGGTTTGGCCTCTGTTTCAATTAGCAAGATTGACATTTACAACTCTAACTAAACTATGATGATGATGATTATTGGGGACTATTAGGTTATGGGTATGTTCCCTACTAGTGTCTCGTTCACAAGAATAGATATTTGTGATGGTTACTCTCACTGAAATACGAGGTACCTGAGACCCACAGTGAGCTAGTGACTTGGGGTTATTTTTTTATTTCATGTGCTCATTAGATCCTTTATACTTACTGTCAGCATACAGTATATTTGCCTAGAAAATTCAGTAGCTTTAGAATTTATTTGAAAAGTTTTTATTCTTTAAATTATCCCACTTGAAAACTGATTTTTATTAAGTTGCATCTTTTAGAATTTGTAACTTGAAATTACATGTTTTTGAAAACTTGCATTATTTTCGTCTTTGAATGTTTAACGCATGGAATCTCTTAGTGGTGGTATCCTACTGGGCATTGGATCACACCGTACATACACCCTTTGGTGTAAGTAGAATTGGTTATTTTTGTTGTCGCAGGTTGGGCACAGTTTTTAGTTCTAGTGGTTTGGGTTTCTAGCAGGTCCTTGGTGGTGAGGTCTTGTGGGGATGGCTTGAGGGCGGTGCCCCTTACCATGAGGGCTCTTGGGCTATTTCCTTTTGGTTTTTTACCTTTTTTATAGTCATAGTGAGTTGTTTTAATCTATGTAATTCTGTTATGAATATTTTTCAAACATTGTTTGGTTTGAAAATTATAGATTCATTTTATTGGATTCATTTTTTATCTAAAGTTTATAAACTCGGGTAAATAATTCCCAATTCTCATTTTATGATACATAGAAACTTGTGCCAGCCCATGGAGATCGGGAACGCCCTTCGGGCCATGTTGTGGGACAGGTATGGTGTCAGTTTTGGTGGGGACCAAATTCAAATCTAAGGTTTTATTTGGTTCCTTTTTTGTCAAATATTGTGGACTAGGGATGGATTTATCTTCCTTGGGGTGCAGCGGTGGTGCAGTTGATGTTTTGCACCATGTTTTGAGGAATTCCAAAATTTCCATAGGTCGGTCCATGTGTAAACAATTATTGATGAGTTATCCTACTGTATTTACACATTTTTTGTATTCCTCATATGTTGGGTGTGGTGTGAAAACTATTTATGATTGATTTGGTTAATTGTTTAAATTTATAGTTTCTTTTTAACGTGAAATTGGGTGTTTTCATGTGTAACTCATGTGGTATTATTTGGGTGTATTTTATAACTTATATAATTAGTTTACTAAATCTTTTTTTTCCTTCCAATTATGGTTTGGTAATGTATTAGTGTCATGTGGGCATAAAAATAGGGTTTTTAGAATAGGTTTATTATGTAAAACATTGGTATACTTATTGAGAGCATTTTATGAAAATGGATGTTTTCATTTGTATCTTTCGTGGTATTATCCAAGGTGATTTTATAACACTTGAAAGTGGATTTTTAAATTTTTCTAGGGCATCCAATTATACTTTTGTAGTGTTTTGGTGTGGTTTTTTCCTTGAAATATGGTTTTGAAATGGGTTTTATGAGCAATGATTGGGAATGCTATTTGGAATTGTTTTATGAAAGATTTTAATGATTTATTGATTTATGTAAGTGGTAAAACCATATTGGAAATTTTTTTGAGTTTTTATATTTTAAAATGGTACATTTTAAATTTGAGAGGGGCTGTTTTGTGATTTGTTCTATCTTGGAAATGTTTTACAATTTTTTTTGAAGGATTTAATAAAGTGTATAAGAGATGTGAAAGTGATGTGGGATGTTTTGTGTGAGTGTGATGTGAAAAATGGATTTTTGGTTATGAAAAAAGTTATTATGTAACTTTTGAGTGGGCCGTTATGTGTGTTGTAATATATTTTAATGGATTTATAAAATTTTTTAATGGATTTTTGGAAGTGTTAAAGAAATGTGAAAAGTGTTGTGGACTATTTTGGTGTGAGTCAGATTTCAAATCAATTTGAATGAAAAGTGGTATTTTGTGACTTGTGTGGTATAAATGGGGGATTTTTGGTGAATTTTGATTAGGAAATGATATGTTAATGTGAAAATTATATTTCTTGACTTTTTGACGTTGTTTGAGCACAAAGGGAAAACCCGGGAATCTAGGTGGGTGGACGTGTACTAGTATGCTAGTGAATCCGTGGTGTTTGGCCTCAATTTCAATTAGAAATATTTACACATACAACTCTAAATAAACTATGGCGATGATGATTGGGGACCACTAGGTTATGGGTATGTTCCCAACTAGTTGATTGTGCATGAGAACATATAATTTTGATGGATACTCTCACCAAGATACGAGCTACTCGGGACCCACAACGAGCTAGTTCCTAGGGGTTATTTATTATTGCATGTGCTCATTAGATACTTTATACTTATCGTCAGCATACAATATATTTGGATAGAAAATTCAGTAGCTTTGGAATTTATTTTAAAACTGTTGATTCTTTAAATTATACCACTTGAAAACTTATTTTTTGAAGTTTTATCTTTTAGAAATTGTAACTAGAAATTACATGTTTTTGAAAAATTGCATAATTTTAATATTTGAATGTTTATCACATGGAATCTCTTAGTGGTGGTATCCTACTGGGAATTGTATCACATCCTAATTACACCGATGGGTGTAAGTAGACATGGTTATTTTTGTAGTCGCAGGTTGGGTACAGTTTTTATTTCCATTGGTTTTGGTTTCTAGCCGGTATTTGGTGGTGAAGTCTTGTGGAGATGGCTTGAGGGCAGTGCCCCTTTCCATGAGGGTTCTTGGGATATTTCACTGTAGTTTTGTACCTTTTTTATATTCATGGTGATTTGTTTAAAATTATGTAATTATTTGCTGAATATTTGTAAAATATTGTTTGGTTTGAAAAATCTAGATTCATTTTATTGGATTCATTTGTTGTTTTAAATTTATAAACTCGGGTAAATCATTACCAATTATCATTTTATGATACCTGAGCCCTTGTGATATTCTGTTGGGATTAGGAACTCTCTTCGGGGGATGTCACAGGCTGGGTTTGGTGTTGGTTTTGGCGGCGACCAGATTCGGTTCGTGAAAAAATGGTATTAGAGGAGGTTCGCTCTCTTTGGGTCATATTATTTTGGAAATAGCTGGATAGTCTAGAGTTATGATTTTTGGGACATGGAATTCTGGTTAGGAGTAGTTTGGCAGATCACCACACCTCATGATGAGATTCAGGTCACCAAGGGAAGTCGATAATTTTATGATTCCTTTGGTTTTCTGGGTTTGATGATGATTAGTAGAAATGAAAAGAGAGTTGGGTTAATGGTCTCAGGGAGCTCGCTGGGTCTGGAAAGCCATGTGAATCCAGGGATATTTCTCTAAAACACTCACTATAATGGTGAAGTGATTGGAGTATTGTAATGACCCCAAACATGAAGTGCATGAACATTACATTACTTTTGAAAAATACTTAATACATAACAAAAACCAACACTCAAGGACCGTAATAGTTTAGTGTCTTTGGAAACTTTGAACATAATATTCTAATCATGGTGAATGATCTTCAACATATCCCATAAAGATCTTACTATTTTTTTTCTTAGATAAAGCCTTTCTTTATATTCTAGGGAAAAGGAAACATAAAAAGTGTCAGATCAAATGCTCAGTAAGGGTAAACATAGCGAACATAAAACAATCCATAAATATTTGAATACAAAAAGTTGTACATAAAATCTACACATCAAAACCTTGAGAAAAGAAATAAATCTTGGAAGTATGTAAGGAATATATCATAAATGAACACAAATCATGATAAAATACCATTGGAATAAAACATGTAATTGTGGAAAACCATTAAGCACATGATATTATTTCCATTTTAGCCAAGGCATTGCTGCCAAGACCATCTTAATGGACAAAGTCCCTTTCTGAATCGAGTTCACTCCTCGATCCAGTCCTGTATCACTGAACCGGATTAACTTACCATTCCAGCCATGTATATATCATGAGATATAAATATTTACCCAATGAATTTGAGGGATATATAGGTCCCACCCATCTCATAATGAAATCATTCTTACTTGTGCCACAACATAAACATAAATCATTCATCAAAACCCAAAGAATAAAAATGGGTTTCATAAACATCATCCCATCATAACATAATCCATATAAAACAAATGGATATCATTTCATCATAAGAAAAGTGAAACCATGTAAATCATAGATATATTATAATTTAAACATAAATATACTAAATAATGTCATCTTAGATGGAAAATTGTTTTGATAAAACATTTGAAAAGAATTCTTGAGGAAAATATCATTTCTTCTTAAAAATAATTTTATTTTCACTAAATGACATAAAATTTAAAATAAAAGGATTTTGTTAAAAATAATCATGAAATATTATAGAGTAATATTCATGAAAATAAGGCTTTCTGAAACCTTAAAAATTCATTCATTCCATATAAGTTAAAAAAATATCCTCCTCGTACTTTTGTCGGAAAAGTCAAAAAGTTATTCGTATGGTAAACAAAAGAAAGATTCCTTCTATAACACAAAGTAAAAGTAAAATAAGGGTAAAAATGACATTAAACATACATGGAATAATATTAAACACTTTATGAAAAACATTTTATGGTCATTGAAAAAATATAACCCCAGTAAATACTTACGTATAAGAAATCTCAGATAAAAATGAGATTGCAAAATTATCCCTTACCTTATGTCTGATATACTTCGTATGAATCCAAACCTCCTGTATAATGATTTAAATAATGTCATTGAATTATTATAGAATCATATTAATTGTTATGAAATCATATATGGCTCACTTATGACTTTATATTACCCGTTCTTTTGTAAATTCCATGTTAATGTAGCGTTTTGGGTAAAATCGTTCCATTTATCGTACGTGTTTCGACATATTGTTCTTGATATTATTAATTATATCCTGAATTAACTAATTCCAGAATTTAAAACATGATTTATATATATTTTATATTATGCATATAAATATATATTATAGATCGATAAATGGAATGAAATACACTGTTCATGGAGACGGTAGGTCGTACGTACACATGAACGCTATTTTCGTTTCCTTATTGAATTAAATGGAATTAACTAAATGAAAAATATATCTAAATAAATAAAGTATCATTATTATGTAATATTATTAATTATTATTTATCATATATATTTTATAATCATACTTTAATGGTTAATCATGAAAAATGAATCTCATCTTGTTCGTGGAGGTAGTAGTCCGTACGTACGCACGATCGATGATATCATTCCCATTATCGTGGAATTTTATTGAAGTGTATGTATAATATTTCAGAGTCAATATCACTTTAAAATAATCGTATATAGTTATTTATTTACACCATTATACCCATCCAAGTAAGGTGGTGGTGGAAAAAAGATTACACCACGGCGTGGAGATGGTATTTCATACGTATGCACACGCGGTGATTTTATTTTCCGTAGGATGGATAGAAGATGAAATAGGGTTGTTTCATATTTATAATAACATATCATTATATTAGTGATACTTAGGTTATTAATTTATGTTGAAACAAATAAAGAAGAACAAGTTGAAGAAGAAATAAATTGGAAAGAATTGGTAAACAATATTACCTCTTTTTTGACACGCCTCTTCTTAACCTCCTCTTAAGGCACAAGAGTTGGTCTTTTGAGGAGAAAAGAACCTCTATAATGTTTCTAGGGAATTTTAGAATGGAAATGGGCAGGGGTAAGCCGAGATTGAAGGCTCAAAATTGTGTAAAGAGAAGAGGGAGGAGGTTCCCTTTTATAAGGGAGGAGAGGGGCACCTTTGGAAACCTCAAAAATATTAATTTATAATAAATTTAAACCCCACGTAAAAACATCCAAAATAACTCAAATCAGAACTCAGATGATATAGGGTTTTAATCTCATCAACCAATAAAATTTATACTTGTTGGTAATTTATTTTAAACATTATCAACTTGATTTATCCTTTTTAATCTATTTAATTTTATTTGTGGTTGTAAGATTTTAAATTTGAAATTTTTATAAATAATTACCTATGTGTTGTGAATTGTGAATAATTGGATTATTTATGATAGTTTCTACCATATAAATTCTAATTTTTAATAGTTAAATATTTTTGTGATTTTTAAACAATTTTATATTATGTTATTTTTATAAAATAAGAATAGTGTCAATTTTGACACCATCCATTTATTTGAATTTAAATAAAATAGACACAGAAGATATGTTCGAAATAAAAGCTTTAATAGATTAATAACATGTCATATTTATCTATCAAATTATTTTAACACATTAAATATTTCATATAATATTTATTTTAATATTTTAAAACCATTTATTTGATATTTGAATCAATAAAATAATTTCAACATTACTATTGTGTCAACTTTAATGATAATTATTTAATAACTAAATATTATAAATAAATTCCAATGATGTATATAATTTTATTATATTTTTTAGAATATTCATGTTCTATGTTTCATTATGTTTATCACAAAATTAAAATTATTATACTTGTAAGATTTAAGAGAGTGGCATGTTGTCACTTTCGTTGGTTTTAATAATAATTAAATTATTTTCATAGTCATAAGTCCATAAAATTAATCTAATCTGACCCTTAGGTGATATGAGTTGTATTTTAGTCATCCAATATAATTTTCGCATTTGTTAGGGTAATTTTATAATCTTAGGTTTACCCTTAATTACCTAATTTATCTTTAACTGAAGCAAATAAAATTTACCATAGTTACTATTCATAATATCAAAAAAATAAAAGTAACCTATTAAAATAATTTGGACCCACAGATTTCAAATATGGAATCCATTTTTAAAAATTCAAAACATAGAAGTTGCAGTAATTAAATTAAAATTTATCATGTTGTTAAGAAAACGAGTTTTAAAAGTTATGATATTGCCAAAGATTGAAATGTTTTTACCTATAAATACAATGTAAAATTAATGGTAATTACATAAATTATATTAAATGGTAAAAATATATTATATTTACACTTTAAAACCATTAAATATTATAATTTAACCATATAAATTATTGTGATGATAAAAGTTGTTTTTAATTAAAATATAGCATGTTTTTACTATTCATTAAAATATGAATGTTATCAGAATAATATGAAAAATTTATCCAAATTAAATTTTTATATCTTGATTCCAAGGAAGAATTTTATTTTTTCATATTTAACTTATAAACATTTCAAAAACAGGATTTTAATTCGGTATACCATCAAAAGGCGGCAAAACTGCATTTTTTGAAAAATATTTATTTTACCCGATTTTTTTTGTTCTCATACCATGTTATAGAAAATGTGTAAGATGAATAATAATGTCATAAAATTCAACATTTTGTTGATACTATTAATAACATCTAGTTCATAATAATATTATAACCAAATATCATTGTTTAGTGAAACCAGATATTGCATACAACACACACTATCGAGGAAGGTCGTGATTGAGTGTAATGCAAGCCAAATCAGGGATGAGTGTAGTGAAAGATCTAATCGGGGTAGTGTACAATATAATCCAACCATATTTCATTTATAAATTTAATATATATATATATATACTCAATGTTGCGTAGAATAACTACTATCAAACAAACTTGAAATTGTGTGTAACACGATCCAAGATTAGTGTTATGTATACTACAAGCTAATACGATGTTGCGTATTGCACAAGATAATCTTGGTGTAGCATATAATAGAAGATATGAAAGAAATTAAAAAGAATATATCTTATAAAATCTCAGGGTGTTACATTCTACCCCCATTAAAATGAATATATCCCTTGAAATTCATCGGGGTTATAAATGGTTTATTACATGAGAGTTTCTTTCATAAAAATCCACATTATAAAAAGGAATACCATAACTTACTTGTAAAAATGAATGTTAGAAACAAAACAGATACCCAAAGTAACTCATCACTTGGGTTCCCACATAGGAGATCATATGTGAAAATATGGATATGAAAGAGAAATCTATCTGTCATGTTCTGATGAAGAGTGGTAGAGAACATGGATATGAAAAAGCCAACAATCACAAAGCCATAAATTTGTGATTATTTAAGGTACCATCTGATTCATCGGATATAATTGCACTTTGAAAACATTTTTGGTTTTCAAGATCATTTCCCTAATGTTGAAGAATTTTAATTAGAAGAAATAATTACTTTATTTTTGTACAATCTCACCGTTGTTCGTGCCTTGAAAAATTTCCACTTCATATCATAAAGAAATGAAGTTGAATTTGTCTTCCGTGAAGTGCTAGCGGATCATGAGATATAATGATAGGTCATTCCATCTTTCTCAAACATAAATATAGAAATAATTATATACATGACTCCATTTATGGTGAGATTAATCGGATATGGTTCCAAAATGGACTTATACTTCATCTATCATCCTTCTTAATAAAATAAAACTAGTTTCTACTAAATAGGGACCTCCTGTAGGCCATTGGTAGGTGATAAAGGCCTATCACACTTCGATTGTCGGTTCGATTCCCACAGCCTTGTCCAACGTGACGGGTTTTCCCCTGTCCTGCAGGTTGTCCCTTTTTTTAAAACTACATTATTATAACATTTCTGCAATAATATCAAAAAAAGATCTAGCCTTAAACAATACTATCTTTTGTCTAACATAATTCATTCAAATATTTAGGCTTATCAAAAATACTTCTGTCTAATCTCATAGTATAAAGAAAACAATTACTAGAAATTTCATCTATAGAGCATGTGAATACCATCATTTATCACCCATATATCATACGATATATCTTGTTGGTCACATTCTAAACATGTGAATACCTTAATCATGTACTCTCTAGAAAAATGAATATCCATTGAACCTTAGTGAAGACATGAATGCTGTCAAAAGTTAACTCTTTCAACATACAAAAATCCCAAAATTTATATAAACTCAAACCATGATATAACTTTGTCCATATATCAGTCATGAGCTCATTTCATTATCACTTTATCCCTTCATTATGCGTATATCATCTTCCTTCCAAAAATATTTGAATAACCTTTCATTGTTACCGGTACCATTCATTATATACTTTCAAAAACTCATGGAAAGACAGCAGTGTAACAATCCTTAGATTTTTCTTTATTCCATAGTACTATTCATTATTCTTGATAAACATACAATCATTCCCCTACCTTCTTAAACCACTGACTAAGCTTCATCATTTCATTCATCTCATATATCATTTGTAGTCTCTTCATCATCATCAACATAAATAGTACCCATATGACCATGATGATTCTCTTCATGAGATTTTCCCTTAGGTCATTGGTTTTTATAATTCCCATACATTCCACATTTAAAACATTTGATCTTTTTTGATGTCAAAGAAATACCATTATAATTTCCCATGGTGTTAATTGAACCTTTTCCTTTTCACTTAATGGCTTTGTGTCCTTCCTTTCCACACCCAAAGCATCTTCCAGTTCCTTTGAAACATTCTCCTTGATGCCTCTTCCCACATGATTTACATGAGGTAAATTGAACTTTCATTCCTCTATGATCATCATGAAAATCTAAATTTCTCTTATTAGATGAGTAGGGATACTTACCAAAGATAATATTATTGATCATATTGTGAGATTGATGATTAGGAATAATAATGATGTTTTCTCTTCCAAATCCCATTTCATTTGGTTGCTAATGAAGAATATCATTCCATTGTCCATCATGTCCTCCATTATCGTGAATCTTCCTGTATTCAGCCATTTTCTAAAACCCAAAAAGAATAGTATGAGAGGCAAAAATAATGCTAGGAAAACAACATAATAAATGGTGAGTACCTTCAATATATAACATCTTATGTTTAATTATAATATCATTACCATAATTATAGGACTATAACTTATACGTATACTTAACCTTAGGGATATCCCTAGACATACCTTAGAAATATATCTAGGGGTCTTTCTAAAGTTCTTGCATCCTAGTTTCCAAAGGATGACTAAACCTTTCCTCTGATACCAACTGTATAGACCCCAAACTTGACATACATGGAAATTACGTTACTTTTTTGGAATACTTAATACATAACAAAAACCAACACTCAAGGACCGTAATAGTTTAGTGTCTTGGGAAACATGGAACATAATCTTCTAATCATGGTGAATGATCTTCAACATCTCCTATAAAGATCTTCCCCTTTTGTTTTATTACCTAAAACCTTTCCTTATATCCTCCGGAAACGGAAACATAAAAAGGGTGAGCTCAAATGCTCAATAAGGGTAAACCTAGAGAACATAAAACAATCCGTAAACATTTTAATGCAAAAACTTGAACATAAAATCTAAACATCATTATCATGAGCAAAGACATAAATCTTGAAAGTACGTAAGGAATATATCTTAAATGAACATAAATCATGTTAAAATAGAATGGGAATAAAACATTTAATTGTGGAAAACCATTAAGCACATGATATGATTTCCATAGTAGCTAAGTCATTGCTTCCAACACCAACTTAGTGTACAAAGCCCTTTCTGAATCGAGTTCACTCCTCGTTCCAGTCCGGTACCACTGAACCAGATTAACTTACCCTTCTAGCCATGCCTATCTCATGAGATATAAATCATTACCCAATGCATTGAAGGTATATATAGGTACCACCTATCTCATAATGAAATCATTCTTACTTGTTCCACAATATAAACATAAATCATTCATCAAAACCCAAAGAATAAAAATGGGTTTCATAAACATCATCCCATAATAACATAATCCATAAAAATGGATATTATTTAATAATAACAAAAGTGAAACAATGTGAATCATAGATATATTATACTTGAATAATACACATAAGAAATAATTTTAACTTAGATGGAAAATGGTTTTTATAGAACACTTGAAAATAATTCTTGAGGAAAATATCCTTTCTTCTTAAAAATAATTTTGTTTTCACAAAACGCCATCCAATTTTAAAAGAATAGGATTATTTTAAAAAATAATCATGAAATCATGTAGAGGAACCTTCATGATAATAAGGATTTATGAAACTGTAAAAATTTGTTCACTCTGTATAAGTTAAAAAAAATATTCTCCTCGTACTTTTTTCGGAAAAGTCAAAAAGTTCCTTGTATGGTAAACAAAATAAAGATTCCTTCCATAACACAAAGTAAAAGTCAAAGAGGGGAAAACATGAAATGAAACATAAATGGAAGAATATTAAAAACATTATGAAAATATTTTATGGTCATGGAATAAATATAACCCCGGTAAATACTTACGTATAAGCAATCTCTGATAAAAATGAGATTGCAAAATTATCCCTTAACTTATGTATGATATGATTTGTATGTATCCAGACCTCTTGTTTAATGATTTAAATAATTTCATTGAATTATTAATGAATCATATTCATTGTTATGATATCATATATGGTTCACTTATGAATTTATATTACCTATTCTTTTGTAAATTCCATGTTAAAGGAGCGTTTTGGGTAAAATTGTTTCATTTATCGTACGCGTTTCGACATGTTGTTCTTGATATTATTACTTATATCCTGATTTAAATAATTACAGAATTTAAAACATGATTTATATATAATATATATTCAGAATATAAAAATATATGATAGATCGTTAAATGGAATGAAATACACCGTTCATGGAGACGGTATGTTGTACGTACGCATGAACACTGTTTTCGTTTCCTTATTGAATTAAATGGAATTAAGTAAATGAAATATATATGTAGATAAATACAGTATAATTATTACGTAATACTTTCATGATTATTTATTATATATACTTTATAATAATAATTTAATGGTTAATCATGAAAAATGAATCTCATGACGTTCGTGGAGACGGTGGTCCGTACGTGCACACAAGTGATGATGTCATTCCCATGATCATGGAATTGTATTGAAGTGTATGTATAATATTTCATAATACATATATCTTTACAATAATCATATATAGTTGTTTATTTACACCATTATACCCATCCTAGTAAGGTGGTGGTGGAAAACAGATTACACCATGGCGTGGAGACGGTAATCTGTACGTACGCACGCGCAGTGATTTTGTTTTCAATAGGATGGATAGAATATGAAATATGTTTATTTCATATTTATAATAAAATATAATTATATGAGTGATACTTATTTTATTAATTTATGTTGAAAACTATAAAGAAGAACAAGTAGAAGAAGAAATAAATTGGAAAGAATCGGTAATTGATATGACCTCTTCTTTGACGCGCCTCTTCTTAACCTCCACTTAAGGCACTATAGTTGGTCTTTTGAGGAGACAAGAACCTATTTAATGTTTCTAGGGAATTTTTGAAGGGAAATGGGCAGGTTTTCCAGAGATTTAGGGCTTAAAATTGTGTAAAGGGAAGAGGGAGGAGGTTCCCTTTTATAAAGGAGGAGAGGGGCACCTTTAGAAACCTCAAAAATATTAATTTATAATAAATTCAAGACCCACTTAAAAACGTCCAAAAATGACTCATATCCAACATTATATGATATAGGGTTGTAAAATAATCAAACAATAAAATTTAGACATGTTGGTAATTTATTTTCAACATTATCAACTTCATTTATCCTTAATTAATCTATTTAATTTTAATTATGGTTATAAGATTTTAAATTTTAAATTGTTATAAATAATTACTTATGTGTTTTTAATTGTCTATAATTGGATTATTTATGACATTTTAGACCATATAAATTTAAATTTATAATTGTTAAATATTTTTGTGATTTTTAAACAATTTTATATTATGTTATTTTTATATAATAATAATAGTGTCAATTTTGACACTATTAATTTATTTGAATTTAAATAAAATTCACAAAGAAGATATGTTCTAAATAAAATATTTAATAGATTAATAACATGTCATATTTATCTATAAAATTAGTGGATCACATTAAATATTTCATATATTATTTATTTTAATATTTTTAAAACCATTTATTTGATATTTCAATCAATAAAATAATTTCAACATCACTATTGTGTCACCTTTAATGATAATTATTTAATCCCTAAAAATTCTAAATAAATTTACATGATGGAGATAATTTTATTATACTTCTGGGACTGTTTATGTTTGATGTTTCATGAATTTTATCATTAAATTAAAATTATTATACTTATAAGATTTAAGAGAGTGACATGTTGTCACTTTCTTTTGTTTTAATAATAATTAAATTAATTTCATGGTCAAAAGTCTATAAAATGAATCTAATATGACCCTTAGGTGATATGGGTCGACTTTTAGTCATCAAATATAATTTTTTCATGTGTTAGAGTAATTTTATCATCTTAGGTTTACCCTTAATTAACCGATTTATCTTTAACTGAAGTAAATAAAAATTACGGTAGTTACAATTCATAATATCAAAAAACTAAAAGTAACCTATTAACATAATTACGGACCACTAAATCAAAATATGGAATCCATTTTTAGAAATTCAAAACATAGATGTTTCATTAATTAAATTAAAATTTTTCCCGTTGTTAAGAAAATGAGTTTTAAAAGTTAAAATATTACCAAAGATTGAAATGTTTTACCTATAAATTCAATGTAAAATTAATTACAATGACATAAATTATATTAAATCATAAAAATATATTCTATTTATAATTTAAAACCACTAAATATTATGATTTAACCATATAAATTGTTGCGATAAAAAAATGTTTTTTAATTAAAATATAGCGTGTTTTTACAATTCATTAAAATATGAAAGTTATCAGAATAATATGAAAATTTTATCCAAATTAAATTTTTATTTCCTGATTCCAAGGAAGAATTTTATTTTGTAAAATTGAACTTATAAACATGTCAAAAACTAGATTTAAATTGGGTGCACCATGAAAAGGAGACAAAACTGTATTTTTTTAAAAATACGTATTTTACCCGAAGAATTAATTTTGTTCTCATACCATGTTATAGAAAATGTGTAAGATGAATAATTGTGTTATAAAATTCAAAATTTATTTGATACTATTCATAACGTCTATTTCATAATAATATTATAACCATATATCGTTGTTTACTAAAACCCGATATTGCGTATAACACACGATATCGAGGAAGGTCGTGATTGTGTGTAATGCAAGCCAAATCAAGGATGCGTGTAGTGAAAGCTCCCTTTTGGGTATATTACAACAGAATCCAACCATATTATATTTATACATTGAATATATATATATATACGCTCAATGTTGCATAGAATAACTATTACCAAACAAAATTGAAATTGTGTGTAATACGATCCAAGATTAGTTTTGTTTACACTAAAAGATAATACGATGTTGCGTATTGTGCAAGATAATCTTGGTGTATCATATAACAGAAGACATTAAAGAAATTAAAAAATATATATCTTATAAAATCCTGGGGTGTCACAAGTATGGCCCCCAACCATATGTCCAAGTCACCCACTGAAACAAGTTTCCTCTCACATTGTCTTGTGTTCTTTAGTTTTGAAATCTAAGAACATTGGTTTTAAAGTGGCTTTGTTTTTTTAAGTGTATAGTTTTTGTGAAATTATTATCTAATAAAAAGGGAATGGTTAGATTTTTGAAAATATACAACTGAATTTTCATAATTTTTTTGGAATGGAAAATGGTGTGTTTTCACCAATTTTGAAAGCATGAACTATGTCAAGGTCGATTTTGAAAACGTGTTTCCAATAGAGTTTTATAAACTATTGGAAGGTTTTTTAATGGGATGAGATGTTTTTAAATTTATTTTAATAACTTTAAATTGTGTTTTAATTGGAATGATTATGCCTTTGTGAAATTTTTTTTAATGCGGTAATTTTGGTTCGATTTCGTGGTTAGTGGTCTTTAGAAAATGAAGTATTGGTTGATTTTATTGATTTTGAAATGTTGAATGAGTTTTTATATTAACCTTTAGTATTTTCCTGAGAGAACACATTCACGGGGTTATATGGGATGATGGATGGTTAATGTCATGACATGATGAGTTTTGGGATGGATATGAGGAGGGTGCTAGGTGTGGCACAGAAGCATGCCTGTGTGAGGCCCATGGGGTACCATGGGTGGATACGCTAATTGCTGAACCAATTATTTTCAAAAATATGATTTTAAAGGAAAAACATGATATCTTCATGAATAGTTTGGGATGGTCTGTATTATGTTTTTTTTGAAAATGTTGATGTTGTGGGATGTTTTGAGTCCAAGAACTCCTCCTGTTTGAACTGTGTTTTGGGTTTGTGTTTGGACGGTAAGCTGTGTTAAAGGGACGGTTAGTTTTCTCTTCTATGAAATGTTTTGGGATGCCTTTATGGTGGTTCCCTCCATGTGTTTGGATATGGTTTGTTGTATATCACGACCAAAAGACCATCTTGGTTGGGTCCTTGGGTTCAATCATTGGATATGTTACTCCCCATTAAGGGTTAGTGCACAACTGAAGTGCATCCCTGATTGTTTATCCATTTTAAGACCCTCCAGTTGATCAATATAAGGAATATTTTTCATGATATTTTTAGATTGAGTCTAAACCCTTTACTTTTTTGATTTTGTGTATCTTCTTATAGTGCGAGAGTGATCATGCAAGGCTGAAAGAGACCTTAGCTTCTTAAGTTTCATGGTTTGCTGAAGGTGGAAGTATTTTGGGGTTGTTAGCATGGATGAGTATTTGGATGGTGTCAAAGAGGTCATCTTGATCCTTCGTAGTCTCTTAGAAGAAGGACTTCATGTTAAACTACCTGTGTGGTAAATCTGATCATGAGAGGATATTGTGGCTACTTTATAGAATTGTGTGTTGTTATGGGATGTTGTACAAGGTCCCTCTCCATGCATTGTTTATATCAGTCACAATGGGCATGTTCGGTGATGCCTAGTGATGTCATGTTCTCAATTGACCATAAAGGTGACAGTCGTGCAATATTATGAGAGTCTCTACTATGTTGGGAGAATGTCTCTCTTGAAAAAAAAATCAAAATAATCCATTTTAGAGGAAGGTGAGTATAGGTGTTCATTACTTCTATTGTTTCTCACCTGATGAATCAAGGTGTGATGTGTGTGCATCTTTTAAGCCCTTGTTTTAGTAAAATATCGGGTTTGGGTATGGTGAGTTTGGAATGTGTTATGTCTTTTCAATCATATCAGGGATTTTAGTGTAGTTTTTGGTGGCATTGAAAGAAGAATTCTCATTCAGGGGGATTCTAAAGCCTAACTGTGGGGCGGAAGATGAATCAATCATTTGATCTCCAGCCATAGGACTCAAGAGAAGCTAGCTCATTATCAGGGTAAATCCCACGGTCGTTTAAACCCTTTTACAATGTCTTATCCTCAGCATTAAAGATAGTAAGAGTTTAAACCTCTGGTGTCATCATCTTTCTTTTGTTGTCCACATTCAGCAGAAATAGGTGGAGGGCCTTGTACCCATGTCATCTCATAATGGCAGTCCCTCCCCATTTGGTTTCCATTGAGTATTTGGAGAATGGTTATAAATTTGGATAGAGAGGTTGATCACATGGTTTATGCACTATTAGTAGTGACCATGTTCTAGGAATTTAAGTGGAAAGAATGATCTTCATAGTTTTTGCATGGTTTCCCAAACCATGTGGACTAACCTTGTGCCCTTCCCAAATCATTAATTTTTTTGGGTCTTTCTATGTCGGCTTATGGTGGTCGGTTTAGATGGTTGGTTCTTATGATGGGGATCCCCACTATAATTCTAATGTATGTTCCATCCTAAAATTCGAGTGGAATTATACCTTTTTTTACTAGGGAGTACATTCAGGCCTCCCACTGTTAGTGTCCTAATTCAGTCTCTGAAAAATATAGGTTGTCTCTCATGGTGGGGTGCCTATTTTTGTCCCCCCCCCCCGTACCAATAGCTTAGATTTATCCATGGTATTGGTTTAGTGGTAGGTAGTTTCATTCGGAACTATCTAGCTACCAACATCTTCCTTGAGTAAATGTTGGGATTAGAGAGCACCCAATGGTTTAGTGAAAGCAAGGTACGTGTAACATTGTTCAAAGTTGTTATTCATTTGGGTGAATTGCTTAAGTCTTATTCAGATAGTGTTTGAGGAGTTTACTTTTTGGATAAAGTATAAATTTGGTTGATCAATTTAGTAAAGTGGTGTATGTTTGGGATCTAAGATTAATCCATCCTTAGTTGATCACTGGAGGTGTTTTGGCCCTTGGGGGTGAAGCTAGTCAAAGAAGTATATCATGGTTTATCGGTTGGGTTTGGTTTTTGTATCTGAACTTGTTGTGGATTTATGAGGATGGAAAGTTTAATGGTGGGGATAATTTTCACATACATAACATATTTTATAGGTAAATTTTATTTAATTTATATTCATGCTTTGTTTTGGGGGGTTTTCCAAGCTTTTATGGAGTAGTGGGTGAGTTTTCATGAATTGGGCCAAACCATGAGCCCAATTCCATATTTAAAAATAAATACTGATTCCTTTATAACTCATTAATTTTTTAGTATTTTTCATCAATTCCAATTCTTACTCGTCATCCCCTGACCTATTAATACCAACATATTAATTTGGACCATTTAAGAATCCATAATGATGGTGGATATGAGGTTTTATTTAAGGGATTGGGCCTGCCCGAAATCCCATTTCCTGCAATAAAAATATTTTTTTATTTAATATCTCCTTAAATATTGATGTTTATTTGGTGATTAAAACTTTCCCTCGAGCCCACATACCCAAGGCGCGCCCCCATTCTCTTATCCCCCTCTTTGGAACTCGTTTTCATCGTGAATTTGGATTAAAATTATCTGAATTTATTAAATTGCCCAGATTTGAAGAGGAAAATTGATTATTTCATAACTATTTCATTTCTCACTCTTTTCCCCAATACAGTTCAAAAATGATCTATTAAAACTTTTTAGAATCGAATTTTAGGGGTTGGATATTTTCAAATTCAGATACTGGTGTATTTGGGGTGATTTCTTAAATACTTTTCAAGGTAAGTGATTCTTTCTTAGTTTCTTCATTTTCCATTTTAGTTTCCTCCCTCATTCATTATTTTATAAAATTTACATAAGTTATGGTTCAAACCTATGGTTTTATTTAGTTTCTTTTTGGTCAAATACTGTGGTCTAGGGATAGATTTATCTTTCTTGTGGTGTGGTAGTGGTGTGGTTGATGTTTTGCACCATGTTTTGAGGGATTCTGCACTTTCAGTAGGTGGTTCCATGTGTAAACAATTATTGATGAGTCAGATTGCTATATTTACTCATTTTCCATATTCCTCATATGTCAGGTGTGTTGGGAAAACTGTTTATGATTGATTTGATTAAGTTTTTAATTTTATTATTTCTTTTTAACATGAAATTGGGTGATTTCATGTGTAACTCATGGGGTATTATTTGGGTGTATTTTATAACATATATAATTGGTTTAGTAAATCATGTTTGGCCTACCAGTTCTAGTTTGGTAATGTATTAGTGTCATGTGGGCCTAAAAATATGGTTTTTAGAATAGGTTTGTTTTGTAAAGAATTGTTATACTTCTTGAGATCATTTTATGAAAATGGATGTTGACATTTTTATCTTTCATGGTATTATCCCAAGTGATTTTATAACAAATGAAATTGGTTTTATAAATGTCTTTATTGATGCAAATTTTACTTTGGTAGTGTTTTGGTGTGGTTTTCTCCTTGAAATATGGTTTTGAAATAGGGTTTTATGATAAAAGATTGGGTATACTCGTTGGAATTGTTTTATGAAAGATTTGAATGATTTAATGATTTATGTAGGTGGTAAAACCATATTGGAAAAATGTTATGGAGTTTTTATATTCTAATATGTCAGATTTTAAATGTTATAGGGGTTGTTTTATGACGTTTTCCTTATTGGAAATTTTTTACAAAAATGTTTGAAGGATTTACTAAAGTGTGTAAGAGATATAAAGGTGGTGTGGGATATTTTGTCTGAGTGTAATGTGAAAAATGGATTTTTCGTTATGAAAAAGGGTATTATGTAACATGTGAGTGGGCTATTATTTCAGTTTTTATATATTGGAATGGTTTTATAAAAAAATTTAATCGATTTTTGGAAGTCTTAAAGAAATGTGAAAAGTGTTCTGGGATATTTTGGTGTGAGTATGATTTCAAATCAATTTGAATGAAAAGTGGACTTGTTTGACTTGTGTGGTATACATGTGGGATTTTGGGTGAATTTTGATGTGGAAATGATATTTCCCGTGTAAATTATATTTCTCAACCTTTTGAAGTTGTTTGAGCACAATGGGAAAACCTGGGTATCTAGGTGTGTGGACATGTACTAGTATGCTAGTGAATCCATGGGGTTTGGCCTTAGTTTCACTTAGAAAGATTAATGCTTACAACTCTAACTAAACTATGATGATGATTATTAGGGACCAAAAGGTTATGGGTATGTTCCCTACTAGTGGCTCATCCATGAGAACATATATTTTTGATGGTTACTTCCACCGAGATGTGAGGTACCTGTGACCCACAACGAGCTAGTGCCTATGGGTTATTTCTTATTTGTTGTGCTGATTAGATCCTTTATACGTACCGTCAGAATATGGTATATTTGGCTCTAAAATTCTACAGATTTGGAATTTATTTTAAAAGTGTGGATTCTTTAAATTAGCACACTTGAAAACTGATTTTTTTAAGTTTCATCTTTATGAAATTATAACTATAATTACATGTTTATGAAAACTTTCATTCTTTTATTCTTTCAATGTTTAACGGTTGGAATCTCTTAGTGGTGGTATCCTACTGAGAATTGGCTCACACCCTAATTACACCCTTGGGTGTAAGTATACTTGGTTTTTTTTATTATCGCAGGTTGGTTACAGTTTTTAGTTCCAGTGGTTCAGGTTTCTAGCAGGTCCTTAGTGGTGAAGTCTTGTGGAGATGGCTTGAGGGCGGTGCCCCTTGCCATGAGGTTTCATGGGATATTTCCTTTTAGTTTTGTACCTTAGTTATAGTCATGGTGTGTTATTTCAAACTAAGAAATTATGTTCTAAATATTTGTAAAATATTTTTTGGTATGAAAAATCCAGATTCTTTTTAATGGATTCATTTGTTGTTTTATGTTTATAAACTTGGGTAAATCGTTCCCAATTCTCATTTTATGAAACTCGAGCACTTGTGCCATCCCGTGGTGATCAGGAACGCCCTTCGTGCTATGTTGCGGCTTGGGTTTGGAGTCATTTTTGGCGGCGACCAGATTCGGTTCGTGACAGGTACTGGGAGCATGGGCAGGAATGGTTCCTAGACCATGTAACCTTCCCAGTTTTCAAAAATAAATTAAAATATTTAATGAATTATTAAATGAGGATAAAATATGTGTTAAAAATACAGTAAACCAAATGTGTGTTTTATGATTAATAATAAAATTGATACTTATAAAGAGAATAATATTATTTTTGTTATTAAATTATTATTATTATTATTAAAATTATTATTTAGATTATTACAATTAATAATGGAATGTTGATAATTATTATTATTATTAAAAGTTTGATTAATATTATCATATTTATAAAAATTATTATTAATATTATTCTTATTAAGAATTAATCAAATGTTAATAAATAATTTTAATGTTATAATATTATTATTATTAAAGAATTTTTATTATTAAGATTAAGATTTTTTTATTTTTTTATTTTTTTTTATTATTATGTTTATTATTATTATAATTTGCAATAAACATTTTGTTATTATAAATTAATTTTTTTTGTTTTATTTTCCTTTTTTTCTATTAATTTTTTTCTCCTAACCCTAGAAGAGCTTATTTCCTCTCCTCCCTCTCTCCCCATGCACCACCTCTCCTCCCTCCCATCTATCCTATCCCACTCCAGACACTATCTCTGCCTCCTGCTGATGCCTTATAGCCTCCATGCACCCACCAAACATGCCCCTCCATCCACTCACCCACCGATTGGGCACCACCCATCCAAAACTCGTCATTTCGCCACCACCCTCCTCTGCTGGCCTTGCCAGCCCATAGCCCACCTCTATCTGGGGAACCTCCCTCGTCCCAACTGACCAGCCACAATTCCCTAACCCTCTTTCCCTACTCCAACCATGACCCCCCCTGCATAGCCCCATGTTTGAGAAGCCTCATAGGAAACCCCTCTATGGCCTCTGCATGATTCTTCGGCCCCCTGAGCCTCCAGCTCCATAGTGTTCCACCCCACAAACCTCCTGTCTCATCGCATTGTCCCTACAAAACCCATTTTCCATCCCTCTATCACTGCACATTGCATCATGACCACCATCATTTTTGACCAGCTCCTCTTTTGACCACACTAGCCTTCATTCCACCGTTTATGACGTTGGTAACATTCTTCATGTTCCACATCACCACCCCGAATCATTCTCCATTTTGTGTGGCCCCGTTGGTCGAGAAATTCCGTGTGATGAGGTGAGGTTTACACTATTTCTAGCGTTTTTTTTAAATTTATTATTATGTGTTTTTAATTATTTTCTCAGTTGTTGCAGTGTGTTGGAAAGGTAATTCTGTGATACTGTGGTCATCGACTTGCGCGTGTTTACGTGCATGTGCGAGGTAGGTCGCGTCATCGTGTTTAGAATGAGAGTCGAGGTAGGTCCCCCACTTCACTTTCCATTATATTTATAATTTATTAATTTCATGATATTTCATTGATTTTAAATAAATGTTAAATAATATTAAATACTTAGTTTTAGAAGAAATGTTTTATGTGAAAGAGAGTAGTTTATTTTTTTGATTGAATGTTTGAAAATGTTTTTAAAATGTGCATACTAAGTGTTGATAAAATTCCCCATTGTCCTTTATAACTATTTATTAGATATAAAAATGTGATTTTTTTCATAAATGGGTGTCTAGGTCGATTTTGGATTTAAAAGTGGCATGTGTTAGTTATTCTGAAAATAGGTTGGCATTGAATGGTAGGTTAAGGACCGTTTGACACGTTAATAATTTTTTTTTAAATTCTCTTTGGGGTGACTTTAGGGTGATATTGTTCTATATTTCAATTGTGCCAATTGTTGTGTGTGATGTTCATGCATCGTGATTGGTTAATTGACTGACATTGTTGTCTCACCCCTATTTTAATTTAGTACTCAGCATGGGAACCTGGAATAGTAAGTGAATTTTCTCTGAAGCATTTCTGCACTTGTTCAAATTATGCACTAGCTAGTGGCCCATATAAGAGGGATTTTTTATTAATATTTATATGGGATTGGGCCCCTTAACTAGGAAATGTTTGGAAACAATCAGGAATTAGGGTGTAATGATGTCATTGAGTAGGGCATGCCTTCGGGGTGAATCACATGTATAATACATTCTAGATTGTTCACGAGATCCAAGTTGTGACCCATGTCTATTGGCCTTATTTTTCTTACAGGGATGAATATTAAGCTTTTATGTACAATTGCATTACCCTTTCCATGTGATTACTCTTGTGCCTTCTTGTATTTTTGATCTTCTTGGAAAGTGGTGGGCTGGTTTTTACTAGTTTTTTGAAAATGGCTTTCAAATGAAAGTATTTTATTCTCTTCGTGCAATTCTGAAAATGTAAACATCAATTTCCCTTTGAAAATTCTATTGGATCTAATGAATGAAATATAATTTTGAAACTGAATAAGGAAATTGGAACATGCTTTGATTTCATGTTAAATATTTAGGAAATATTACTTTTATAAATTGTATTTCAAATAAATAATTAGTAAATTCTTTATTATAATGGTAATGATTTGGGAATAGATTTTTGGAAATTCCTACTATGTTTTAATACTCATGCCTATACTGCTTTATTATTTTTATTTTGTCATGCAAGTTCCATATTTGTTTGGATCTCCTTGGGTGATGCTTGGTTTGGGTATCGTATAGAAACCTATGGGGGTTCACATGGTGTTTTGGTCATGTTCAGGTTAGTATGTTGTTGTTGGTCATTATTTCATTTTGGTGCCATTAATTTATTTTGTGTGGTACTGCTTTTTCTAGTTCCACGTTTTCTTTCATTGGTAAAATCATTCTAGTTGTTCTGTATTGATGCCCTAGCGCTTGTCACCATTCTAGGAGAATCAGTAACACCTCCTAGGCAATGTCGTGGATCGACTCATGTCACAGGTTCAGGTTCAACCTGGGTTGGTTTTGGACAAAATGATATCAGAGCATGTTGTATATTGAGTGGAACTTGCATTTCAGTGCGACCAACTTTATTTGAGGATGTCAAGTTAGAAAGAGTATATTTTTCAAGACATGAGGGGTAGGGACGGGAAGGATGTCATGAACCCATTCTTGTTCCAAACCTCGGGTTACCATGAGATATACATGTTGTTGGGGTATTTTTGGTTCCATTGAATTATTTTATGTTTGGAAATGAAAAGGGAGTTTGGAATGTGGTCTATGTGTTCATAAAAGGTCTGACAAGCCATGTGGAGCTGGATACATTACCCTAGAATGCTCTCCCTAATGGTGACATGACTAGCGTATGGCTTCCAACCATATGTCTGAAGCACCCATCAACATTAGTTTATTGTACTGAGTTATTTGGGTCCTCATTGATTCTAAAAAATGTTTTCTAACATTTTATTTTTCAAATTGTGAAAAGATGAATTTATAGTATTAATAACCATTTTATGACTGAGTTCTTTATTTCCTTATCCCCTAGTGATCGCCCCCTTGAAGGTTTGATCGATTTCCAAGGTGCAGCCTCAGGTGGTGCATCCTTAGAGAATCCTATCATTGATCAGCCCATAGACTACGTCCTCGATTTCCAAAAGACTAACCCTCCCCTCTTTTATTGTCAAGCATTTGTTATTGAGGCAAAAGAGTGGTTGTGAAAGATTGAGAGGAACTTTTGTTTTCTTGTGTCGCATGAGTCATTGAAGGTGAATTTGTTTAAATTTATTATTGAAGATACAAAATGGGCATGGTGGAAGTTCATGTCTTTATGAAAGCCTTGAGAAGATATCTCCTGGGTGTTATTCAATTATTTTTTTATCCAATAAAAATTTTATGAGTTGACAAAGATGAGGATGAGGATGGAGTTGTGTTGCCTTCAGCTGGGTGCTGGATTGGGACTAGAATTATATTGTCACTTATTAGACCTAGTACCATATGACCAATGATTTGTTGCAAATGATTCCAAGAAGGCTCGAAAATTTGAGTTTGGGATCTGGCCTGAACTGCAGTCGAACTTTGTTGAGGTCAACCTAACCACCTTCTCATATTTTGGGAGACAATACTTTCATGCTGAATCTACGTTAGAAAAAGGACTTGGGGTGGATAACCCTATTATAACCTAGGGAGAAATTAAATAGGATAACGATAGGAAGAATGGGAAGTGTCTTGATGCTGGTGGATCTAATAAAGGAATAAAGATGGCTCGAGACCTTTAGTCATATTATTCACAGTGTAATGATGTGAACTGTCACCATTGTTTTAAAAAGGGTCACATAAAGCTGACGTTCCCATGTTCTTCAAGACCCATCCATACCTGTGGGTATCTGGGTCACATGTAGTGATTCTATAGTGGTGTTTTTCAAAAGCATCATGAAGTTGAACCCAACTCATTGAAGGTCACAACAGCCTATTTGAAGGAGTAGGGAATTGTTTTGGATCTTTTTAGTGTTTTCTTTTGGTAATATTTCCTGGATGTAATATCCATGTTTGATGACTTTTTTTGTTGTGTTTATTTTCCTTTGGTCATAAGAATTGATGATGTCGAACCCTTTTAACTCTTATTTCAATGGAGGTTTGTTTTGCAAAATTTTGGTTCGTGTGTTATGCATGAGGGTTTTGGGTCCAAGTAAAAAAGTTTTTATGTCAGCTTGACTTTGTTAGTTCTTATGGTGGGGAGACCCCCATTGGGTCTCACAGATTTACACTGGTAGTAATTTAGTGTTATCTCAATATTTATGGTGGGGAGTCCATTCGGGCCACCCCATGTTAGTATCAGAGTTTTTTTTCAAGTATTTTATTGGTGGTGGTTAGTATTGTGAAGAACCACCAAATTCTAAGTTCTTTGTCTTCAGTAAATGTACGCACTGGAGTAAACCTAATTTTGTTTTGACTATGATTGTAGGAATGAACATCATAGGTGGTTTATGTTCATTCCTTCCATGGTTGAAATGGATGGTCTGCATTTTTCATAGTGGTGGTTATGGGGTTTGTGTTTTGAGGATGAGTTGTCTGTCATGGGAGTATGGTGTTTATATGTATAGATCAAATGAAGGTGCTTAAACTTTTGGGGGTGGGTGACACTTAAAGAGTTTCATCTTTGGGTCTAAATCATGTTGTGGTTTTCTTGGGGTATAAAGCGTTATGGTGGAAAGATTTTTTAACAACCATGTGTTATTTATGCCGTAGTTTTGGATCGAGTCAGGGTTTGGGGTCACCTAGGTTAAATTTTTGAATTTTTATTTAAAAACATGTGCTTCGGACATAGTGGTACCTGGAACATGGGCAGGGAACAGTTTTGAGGCCATGTGACATGCACATTTTTGAAAAATAAATGAAAAATTTAAAAGAATAATTAAACAAAGTTGAAATGTGTGCTAAAAAAAATTAAATAAATGTGTGTTTTATGCATAATAATAAAATTATTATTCTTGCAGATAATAGTATTATTTTTGTTATTACATTTTTGTTACATTCATTAAAATTGTTATTAAAATTATTAATATTAATAATGGAATGAATATGCTTTCACTTTTAAAGTGGTGTATTTTTATAAAAAGAGACATGTCGTGTGCGTGCGTCTTTGAAATAGTGCTTTGGTATGCAAATGGTGACTTTTGTGTGCAATATCTTGTTTGGTCTGAAAAATGATCAAGAAATATATTATGTGAATGTGAAACTTGTTTGAGCACAAGGGAAAACCCTGGGTATCTAGGTGGGCGGACTAGAACTAGTGCGCTAGTGAACCGGATGGGTGTCGTCCCTGTTTCACTTAGCTGGATTGACGATTGCAACACTAACTAAACATGATATCTGAGGGTCATGGCCTTCTAAGCCACGTGTTCTGAGGGTCGTGGACTTCTAAGCCATGTTTTCTGAGGGTCGTGGACTTCTAAGCCACGTTTCACCGAGACACGAGGTTCCAGGGTCCCACTTGAGCTAGATGAACCTTAAGGGATTTACCCACAATGCTCTACCATCAATGTCGTGGTGCCTTCCGATGGTATATTGAGGACCACATGGGTGTTAGCGTTTGTGTGTGTGTGTGGGTGTGTGTGTGTGAGTATGTGTGTGTGTGTGTGTGAGTGTGTGCGTGTGTGAGAGTGTGTGTGTGTGTGCCCATAATGAACTTTTCTTATCCTCTTTAAAATTGTGTCTATGAAATGAGTTCTTTTTAGTGTTTTTCTTTAGCATTTAGCTTGTAAATGTTTTCATTAAAATCATTTTTAAAGTATATTTTTGAATAAGCACTTTAAATTGTCTTTTGATGTTGTGGCATGGAACCATTTCTCGGTGGCATCCTACTGGGCTTTTATCTCACACCCTGCATGCACCCTTGGGTGTATTTAGATTCTGTTTCTTCTGTATTCCAGGTTGCGACTTCGTGCTTAGTGATGGTGGTTCAGGTTGCAGTTGGTCTTCTCATGCATAATGGTGTTGATGTGGTCTCACTTCTTCCAGGAGGTTGAGTATGAGTTTTAGTTTCTGCTGTCGTCTTTTCTTTTTAATTATTGTTTCGAGTTGTAGACCTCAAACTTGTTCATAGTTTAAAGGAAAGTTTCATTGTCTGTTTCTAATTTCAGTTTATCTATCTTGTTAGTTGGTTTTTCTATCTTGTATTTTAGGTAAATCCATTCCCACTTGTTAAACTTGATACCCGGGCACTTGTGCCAACCCGTGGGGATCGGGAATGCCCTTCGGGCCTTGTCGCGGACCGAGTCGGGCGCCGGGTCGGATGGCGACCCGGCCTGGTTCGTGAAAAAAATGGTATCATAGGGAAAGGTTTTCTCTATTGGGTCGTTTTATTTTGGGATAGAGTCATGGTAGACTTCACTTAAATATGTCTGGACTCGACGTCCTGGCTACGAGTAAGGTGCCTGGCCAGCACACCTCGTGGCGGGACTCAAGTTACCAAAGTATGTTGAGGTTTGACTATTTTTTTTTTGGTCCTTGCGGTTAATCTTGTCTAAGGGAAATGAAAAGGGGTAAGGTCATTGGTCCTAGCGAGCTCGCAGGGTCTGGCAAGCAATGTGGAGCCAGGGACGTTGTCCTAGAATACCCTTTGTGGAAGTGGCGTGATTGGCGTATGGCCGCCAACCATATGGTCCAGTCACCCTTTGACACAAGTTTTCTCTTGCGTCGTTTCTCGTCTCTTTGTTTTGGATTTGTGGAAATTTGGTTTTTAAGTAAAAATGATTTGGTCTTTGAAACTGTTTTGAAATAAAGTGCTTTAAAAATAAAATGATGTGAAAGGTTTGGAAAGTGTGGGTTGGATGTTTTGGTTTTGAAAAATGGAAAGGTTCAGTTTTGATCCTTGGTGTTCTCGTGAGCAACCACATGCATGAGTATATGTGGGGAGAAAAAGGGTTAATGGCACGAGCGGATGAGTTCCTGGATGGACATGAGATGTGTGCCGGTATGGCACGGGAACATGCATGTGTGAGGCTCGTGGGACGCCATTGGTGTTTGTGCAACCCACTGGGTTTTCTTATTTTCAAAATGTTTTGTTAAAGGGAAAATGGTGTTTTAGTAAACGGTGTCTGTGCAACATGTCCTTGTGTTTAGGAAATGTCGGATGTGAGGCGTTTTGAGCCGAGGATCCTTTCTGAATGATTTGTGTCCCGAGTTTGAGTTCTTATTTGTAAGTTGGTATGCAAGCGTGTGGTTAGTAAATTCCTTTGAAGAGTACATCGGGGATCCCTTGCAGTGGTTTTCCCTGCACGTTTGGTGTTTTCTTGTGGTATGTCTCGACCGTTGGACCAGTTTGGCTGGGTCCATAGTTTTCTTTCTTGACTAGTGTATTCCCCCCCAAAAAGCGTTGGCATGTGATTGAGGTACGACTATGGGGAATTCCCCATTGACCGACACTCCAGTTGATCGAAGGACTCTATTTTTGAATTCTAGAATTGAACCCACATGTCCTTTTTACAACTAAGTGGATCCTCTCGCAGTGGGATGACAGATGCGAGGGGAGTTGAACAGAGTTTTGGTTTCTTTGATTTTCCTGAGTCGTCGAGTATGAAATTTGACGTCGTTGCACTTAAAGGTTTTCCCTGGAAACTGCGAAAGAAAATTCAGCAGGGAAGGGTGAAGGCGGATCAGAATTTTCAGTGTTGACCAGTTTATTGAAGGGCTTTGTAGTATTTTCATCGGTTGCAAGGGTCATGTTCTGCGACGTCTTGTAGAGGAAGGTCCCTTTGGTAGTTAATGGTGGTTTGGAAGTGGTATAAGAGACTCCAGTGGGAAAGAGGTGGAAGAAAACATATGTCGTTGGTGCGGTCTATCATTCTGAATAACCTCTGGTTGTGGTTTGTTTCATTTAAGAAAAGGTTTGTGTTAGGCTACTAGTTGGCAGACCCAGTCGTATGAGGCTGCTATGGTTGTTTGTAGGAATCACGTGTTGTTCAAGATGCGGTTTGAAGTCTCTCTCAGCGTAATGCCTCTATCGACGGTAATGACTGTGCTCTGTGATGATTTGTGGTGTCGTATTCTCACCCAGTGTGACAAAGGGTGATGCACATGCACCATTCAGCTCTTTTTTTGGTGAATGTTCCACGTATGATCAGTCAGATGTTGTAATGTGTTATGTTGCTGGTGTCGTCTCAGTTGCAGTGAGGTTGCGTGTGACACCAAAAAGAGAAGCTTCACACGGGCGTCCTCAATACCTGACTAAGAGGCAGGGGATGCTTCAAACATCATGGCTCCAGCCATAGGCCTTGGAGTGAAGCTGGCACGTGGTCAGGAACCTCGGGAGTGTACGGGACCCCAACCTGATTTCTGTCATCGGTGTTGAGAGTGAAAGCAACATAAATTGTTTTCTATGGTCGTTCCCCTCCGAATGAGTCGTCTGGTTGCATAAGGTTTTCATGACCATGTGGAAGAATGTTCGTCTCGTGCATTAAAGTCTTGGGGGTCGCGTTCCACTAGATATAATTGCTTTAGTGGTCCTTATAAGATTTTATTTAGTAAATCTGTCTCAAATCTGAGTAATGCTCATCCAGGAATGTGGAAATGCTGGTTTGCCTTAGGTCATGCTTTTGACGCCTGGTAGTCTGGCCCCTCCCTCCCCGCCCCTTGTGGTGGGGTGTTTGGTCACCATCGAGAATTGTTTTTTCAAGGTTCTATATCCTCTATTAGTTCTAGTGGCGGTGAGACCCACGATGGGCCTCACACAAAGGTCTCTGGAACAAATCGGTGTTCTCCTTTACTTAATTGTGGGAAGTCCGCCCGGACCTCCCCATATTGGTTTTCTAGTCTCGCCTTGGACGTTGGTAGGTTCTTAATGGTGGGGAGACCCACATTGGGTCTCGCACGAATGTCTCTAGAATGAATGAGTGCTGGATTTTTCTTTAATGGTGAGGAGTCTGCTCGAACTTCTATGTGTCGGTTTTCCAATCTCATTTCAAGCGTCAGTGACTTCCTAATGGTGGGGATCCCTCGGGCCTCCCCATGTTGTTCTTATGCTTCTGTATTTAAATATGGCGTGGTGATAAGTGATAAGAGTGTTCTGTGGATGTGGTTTGACCTTGTTTGTTCACTCTAGCCAACGATGGGGTTTCTGTTTAATAGTGCTTGAGATGTCCCATCTTGTCAAGTTGGTTTTCACTGGTGCGAGAGTTTCCTTCCTCGATCAGTCAACTGGAGGCGTTCTAGCTCTTTGGGGTGGGCACCTCATATCAAAAAGTCTTTTTACATGCTTCTTGAGGTTGTCATTTGAGTCACTTCTTCTAAGAACGTTACTTTTGCTGCTTTCCGCTTGTTGGTTGTAGAGATCCTTTTTGAAATTTAGTGGGGTATCGGTTTCCTCTTTGTGCCTCAACCCTAGCTGTGGATTTCCGGGGACACAAAATTTTCATGGTGGGGAGAATTGTCACGCCCGGACTTCGTCTTGAGGTATGACCTTAATTTTAAATTCATATTTCATAAGTTGAATCGCTCGCTTTTTTAATTACTGGTGTTAAGTGCGGGCTGAACCTGAAATGAGACCATTGTTGTGGCGCTGATAAATGCGTATTTGCTCTACACCGCTTGGTGCGCGGGCAGAGCACGAGCATAACCGTGTGACCTTTCCTTTTTAGCGTGCGGCCCTCGCTACGCGAATGTTCTTTTTCCGGGCGATTAAATTCGGCTTCAGAGTATTATTATTATTATTATTATTATTATTATTATTATTATATTATTATTATTGTATTGCTATTATTATTATTAAAATATTATTATTATTAAGATTACTATGATTATTATTATTATGCTATTATTATTATTATGTTATTGATATAAGTACTATTATTTTTTTTTATTAATATTACTATTATGTTAACATTATTATTGAACCTATTTAACGGTCTGCTGTTTTAGGACCTGTTTTACAGCTCGATACAGTACGATCGTTGCGCAATTGGAGTCTTGCGCCATGTCATTTTTCCGTTCCTATATGAGGTAGGTGGTTCCATATCTTTAAATCATTTAGATAATTTAATTTGTTTGTTTAGTTTAACTTAATATGTTCTATGGTTTAGTTGCAAGATGCGAATTATGTTTATAATGTTTTGGTAGAGCTGTAGAGGTTTTGCGAAATGCATTTTAAATGGTGTAACCTGCGTGCGTGATGAAAATTGCACCTGTCATTAGAAATTGTCATGTTTTTCCTTTAGATTCAGTTGTGGAAAATTTTATATGTTTCTAATAATTGTTTATAGAGTACCAAAGAGGTTTTGAAAGGGTTGATTTGTGAAATTGATTTCTTAATGGTTTCTTTTGAAAGACTTTTCCAAGTCACATTAGGTGTTTGTGTATTTAAATAGACATTTTCCAAGTATATGAATCACTTTTGGTGTGTTTTCCTTGTTGTGTACCTTTGAAGTTGAAATGAAAAATTGTTTGAATAATGGAAAACAAGTTTTGAGATGGTTACCTCGTGTATCAATTTTTAAAGTGACGCCTCTGTATAAAATCAAGCTGCTTTTGGTGTAAGGTCTTCTTGTATTTTCTGGAAATGATTTCAATAATAACTCAAATGATTTGTTGGTGTATTTATATGATGCTGAAATGGTTCTTTATAGGAGTTGAATATTCTTTCACTTTTAAAGTGGTGTATTTTTATAAAAAGAGACATGTCGTGTGTGTGTGTCTTTGAAATAGTGATTTGGTATGCAAATGGTGACTTTTGTGTGCAATATCTTGTTTGGTCTGCGAAATGAGAAAGAAATATATTATGTGAATGTGAAACTTGTTTGAGCACAAGGGAAAACCCTGGGTATCTAGTTGGGCAGACTAGAACTAGTGCGCTAGTGAACCGGATGGGTGTCATCCCTGTTTCACTTAGCTGGATTGACGATTGCAACACTAACTAAACATGATATTTGAGGGTCATGGCCTTCTAAGCCACGTGTTCTAAGGGTCGTGGCCTTCTAAGCCACGTTTTCTGAGGTTCGTGGCCTTCTAAGCCACGTTTCACCGAGACATGAGGTTCTAGGGTCCCACTCGAGCTAGATGAACCTTAGGGGATTTACCCACAGTGCTCTACCATCAATGTCGTGGTGCCTTCCGTCGGTATATGGAGGACCACTTGGGTGTTAGCGTGTGTGTGTGGGTGGGTGTGTGTGTGTGAGTATGTGTGTGTGTGCGTGTGTGAGAGTGTGTGTGTGTGTGCCCATAATGAACTTTTCTTATCCTCTTTAATATTGTGTCTGTGAAATGAGTTCTTTTTAGTGTTTTTCTTTATCATTTAGCTTGTAAATGTTTTCTTTAAAAGAATTTTTAAAGTATAATTTTGAATAATCACTTTAAATTGTCTTTTGATGTTGTGGCAGGGAACCATTTCTCGGTGGCATCCTACTGGGCTTTTAGATCACACCCTGCATACACCCTTGGGTGTATGTAGATTCTGTTTCTTCTATATTCCAGGTTGTGACTTCGTGCTCAATGATGGTGGTTCAGGTTGCATTTGGTCTTCTCATGCAGAATGGTGTTGATGTGGTCTCACTTCTGCCGGGAGGTTGAGTATGAGTTTTAGTTTCTTCTGTCATCTTTTCTTTTTAGTTATTGTTTCGATTTGTAGACCTCAAACTTGTTCATAGTTTAAAGTCACATTTCGTTGTCTATTTCTAATTTCAGTTTATCTATCTTGTTAGTTGGTTTTTCTGTCTTTTATTTCGGGTAAAACCATTCCCACTTGCTAAACTTTATACCCGGGCACTTGTGCCAGCCCGTGGGGATCGGAAACGCCCTTCGGGCCTTGCCGCGGACCGGGTCGGGCGCCGGGTCGGATGGCAACCCGGCCTGGTTCGTGACAAAATGGTATCAGAGGGAAAGGTTTTCTCTCTTGGGTCATTTTCTTTTGGGATAGATTCACGGTAGACTTGAGTTAAATTTTTCAGGACTCGACGTCCTGGCTACGAGTAAGGTGCCTGGCCAGCACACCTCGTGGCGGGACTCAAGTTACCAAAGTATGTTGAGGTTTTTCTGAATTTTTTTTGGTCCTTGTGGTTAATCTTGACTAAGGGAAATGAAAAGGGGTAAGGTCATTGGTCCTAGCGAGTTCGCAGGGTCTATCAAGCCATGTGGAGTCGGGGACGCTGTCCTAGAATACCCTTCGTGGCAGTGGCGTGATTGGCGTATGGCCGCCAACCATATGGTCCAGTCACTCGTTGACACAAGTTTTCTCTTGCGTCGTTTCTCATCTCTTTGTTTTGGATTTGTGGAAATTTGGTTTTTATGTAAAAATGATTTGGTCTTCAAAACTGTTTTGAAATAAAGTGCTTTAAAAATAAAATGATTTGAAAGGTTTGGAAAGTTAGGGTTGGATGTTTTGGTTTTGAAAAATGGAATGGTTCGGTTTTGATCCTTGGTGTTCTCGTGAGCAACCACATGCATGAGTATATGTGGGGAGAAAAAAGGGTTAATGGCACGAGCGGATGAGTTCCTAGATGGACATGAGATGTGTGCCAGTGTGGCACGGGAACATGCATGTGTGCGGCTCGTGGGACGCCATTGGTGTTTGTGCAACCCACTGGGTTTTCTTATTTTCAAAATGTTTTGTTAAAGGGAAAAAATGGTGTTTTAGTAAACGGTGTTTGTGCAACATGTCCTTGTGTTTAGGAAATGTCGAATGTCAGGCGTTTTGAGCAGAGGATCCTTTCTGAATGATTTGTGTCCCGTGTTTGAGTTCTTATTTGTAATTTGGTATGCAAGCGTGTGGTTAGTAAATTACTTTGAAGAGTACATCGAGGAGCCCTTGCAGTGGTTTCCCCTGCACGTTTGTTGTTTTCTTGTGGTATGTCTCGACCGTTGGACCAGTTTGGCTGGGTCCATAGTTTTCTTTCTTGACTAGTGTATGCCCCCCCATAAAGTGTTGGCATGTGATTGAGGTACGACTACGGGGAATTCCCCGTTGACCGGCACTCCAGTTGATCGAAGGACTCTCTTTTTGAATTCTAGAATTGAACCCACCTCTCCTTTTTACAACTAAGTGGATCCTCTCGCAGCGGGACGACGGATGTGAGGGGAGTTGAATAGAGTTTTGGTTTCTTTGAGTTGCCTGAGTCTTCGAGTATGAAATTTGACGTCATTGCGCTTAAAGGTTTCCCCTGGAAACGGTGAAAGAAAATCCAGCGGGGAAGGGTGAAGGCGGCTCAGAATTTTCAGTGTTGACCAGTTTCTTGAAGGGCTTTGTAGTATTTTCATCGGTTGCAAGGGTCATGTTCGGCGACGTCTTGCAGCGGAAGGTCCCTTTGGTAGTCAACGGTGGTTTGGAAGTGGTAGAGGAGACTCCAGTAGGAAAGAGGTGGAAGCGACCCTATGTCATTGGTGCGGTCTATCATTCTGAATAACCTCTGGTTGTGGTTTGTTTCATTTAAGAAAATGTTTGTGTCAGGCTACTAGTTAGCAGACCCAGTCATATGAGGCTACTATGGTTGTTTGTAAGAATCACGTATTGTTCAAGATGCGGTTTGAAGTCTCTCTCAGTGTAATGCCTCTCTCGACGGTAATGACCGTGTTCTGTGACGATTTGTGGTGTCGTATTCTCACCCAGTGTGACAAAGGGTGATGCACATGCACTATTCATCTCTTTTGTTGGTGAATGTTCCACGTATGACCAGTCAGATGTTGTAATGTGTTGTGTTGCTGGTGTCGTCTCAATTGCAGTGAGGTTGCGTGTGACACCAAAAAGAGAAGCTTCGCACGGGTGTCCTCAATACGTGACTACGAGGCAGGGGATGCTTCAAACATCAGGGCTCCAGCCATAGGCCTTAGAGTGAAGCTGGCGCGTGGTCAGGAACCCCGGGAGTGTACAGGACCCCAACCTAATTTCTGTCATCGGTGTCGAGATTGAAAGCAACATAAATTGTTTTCTATGGTCGTTCTGCTCCGAATGAGTCGTCTGGTTGCATAAGGTTTTCGTGACCATGTGGAAGAATGTTCGTCTCGTGCATTAATGTCTTGGGGGTCACGTTCCACTAGATATAATTGCTTTAGTGGTCCTTATAAGAGTTTATTGAGTAAATCTGTCTCAAATCTTAGTAATGCTCATCCAGGAATGTGGAAATGCTTGTTTGTCTTGAGTCATGCTTTTGACGCCCGGTAGTCGGGCCCCTCCTCCCCACCCCTTGTGGAGGGGTGTTTGGTCACCATCGAGAATTTTTTTTTCAAGGTTCTATATCCTCTGTTAGTTCTAGTGGTGGTGAGACCCACGATGGGTCTCTCACAAAGGTCTCTGGAACAAATCGGTGTTCTCCTTTCCTTAATTTTGGGGAGTCCGCCCAGGCCTCCTCATGTTGGTTTTCTAGTCTCGCCTTGGACGTTGGTAGGTTCTTAATGGTGGGGAGACCCACATTGGGTCTCGCATGAATGTCTCTAGAATGAATGAGTGCTGGATTTTTCTTTAATGGTGAGGAGTCCGCTCGAACTTCTATGTGTCGGTTTTCCAATCTCGTTTCAAGCGTCAGTGACTTCCTAATGGTGGGGAGCCCTCGGGCCTCCCCATGTTGTTCTTATGCTTCTATATTTAAATATGGCGTGGTGATAAGTGATAAGAGTGTTCCGTGGACGTGGTTTGACCTTGTTTGTTCACTCTAGCCAATGATGTGGTTTCGGTTTAATAGTGCTTGAGATGTCTCAGCTTGTCAAGTTGGTTTTCACTGGTGTGAGAGTTTCCTTCCTCGATCAGTCAACTGGAGGCGTTCTAGCTCTTTGGGGTGGGAAACCCATATCAAAAAGACTTTTTACATGCTTCTTGAGGTTTTCATTTGAGTCACTTCTTCTGAGCACGTTACTTTTGCTGCTTTCCGCTTGTTGGTTGTAGAAATCCTTTTTGAACTTTAGTGGGGTATCAGTTTCCTCTGTGTGCCTCAACCCTAGCTGTGGCTTTCCGGGGATGGAAAGTTTTCATGGTGGGGATAATTTTCACGCCCGGACATCGCCTTGAGGTATGACCTTAATTTTAAATTATTATTTCATAAGTTGAATCACTCGCTTATTTAATTACTGGTGTTAAGTGCGGGCTGAACCTGAAATGAGACATTTGTTGTGGCGCTGATAAATGCGTATTTGGTCTACACCGCTTGGTGCGCGGGCAAAGCACGAGCGGAGCCGCGTGACCTTGCCTTTTTAGCGTGCGGCGCTCGCTATGCAAATGTTCTTCTTCCAGGCGATTAACTTCGGCTTCAGAGTATTATTATTATTATTATTATTATATTATTATTATTATTATTGTATTGCTATTATTATTATTAAAATATTATTATTATTAAGATTACTTTGATTATTATTATTATTCTATTATTATTATTATGTTATTGATATAACTACTATTATTTTTGTTATTATTATTAATATTACTATTATGTTAACATTATTATTGATCCTATTTAACGGTCTGCTGTTTTAGGACCTGTCTGACAGCTCGATACGGTGTGATCGTTGCGCAACTGGAGTCTTGCGCCGTGTCATTTTTCTGTTCCTATTTGAGGTAGGTGGTTCCATGTCTTTACATCATTTAGATAATTTAATTTCATTGTTTAGTTTAACTTAATATGTTCTATGGTTTAGTTGCAAGATGCGAATTATGTTTATAATGTTTTGGTAGAGCTGTAGAGGTTTTGTGAAATGCATTTTAAATGGTGTAACCTGCGTGCGTGATGAAAATTGCACCTGTCTTTAGAAATTGTCATGTTTTTCCTTTATATTCGGTTGTGGTAAATTTTAGAAGTGTCTAATAATTGTTTATAGAGTACCAAAGAGGTTTTGAAAGGGTTGATTTGTGAAATTGATTTCGTAATGGTTTCTTTTGAAAGATGTTTCCAAGTCACATTAGGTGTTTATGTATTTAAATAGACATTTTTAAAGTATATGAATCAATTTTGGTGTGTTTTCCTTGTTGTGTACCTTTGAAGTTGAAATGAATATTTTTTGAATAATGGAAAACAAGTTTTGACATGGTTACCTCGTGTATCAAGTTTTAAAGTGACACCTCTGTATAAAATCAAGTTGTTTTTGGTGTAAGCTCTTCTTGTATTTTCTAGAAATGATTTCAATAATAACTCAAATGATTTGTTGGTGTATTTATATGACACTGAAATGGTTCTTTATAGGAGTTGAATATGCTTTCACTTTTAAAGTGGTGTATTTTTATAAAAAGAGACATGTCGTGTGCGTGCGTCTTTGAAATAGTACTTTGGTATGCAAATGGTGACTTTTGTGTGCAATATCTTGTTTGGTCTGCTAAATGAGAATGAAATATATTATGTGAATGTGAAACTTGTTTGAGCACAAGGGAAAACCCTGGGTATCTAGGTGGGCGGACTAGAACTAGTGCGCTAGTGAACCAGATGGGTGTCGTCCCTGTTTCACTTAGCTGGAATGACGATTGCAACACTAACAAAACATGATATCTGAGGGTCGTGGCCTTCTAAGCCACGTGTTATGAGGGTCGTGGCCTTCTAAGCCATGTTTTTTGAGGGTCGTGGCCTTCTAAGCCACGTTTCACCGAGACATGAGGTTCTAGGGTCCCACTCGAGCTAGATGAACCTTAGGGGATTTACCCACAGTGCTCTACCATCAATGTCGTGGTGCCTTCCATCGGTATATGGAGGACCACTTGGGTGTTAGCGTGTTTGTGTGTGTGTGGGTGTGTGTGTGTGTGAGTATGTGTGTGTGTGTGTGTGTGAGTATGTGTGTGTGTGTGTGTGATAGTGTGTGTGTGTGTGCCCATAATGAACTTTTCTTATCCTCTTTAAAATTGTGTCTGTGAAATGAGTTCTTTTTATTGTTTTTCTTTAGCATTTAGCTTATAAATGTTTTCTTTAAAAGAATTTTTAAAGTATAATTTTGAATAAGCACTTTAAATTGTATTTTGATGTTGTGGCATGGAACCATTTCTCGGTGGCATCCTACTGGGCTTTTAGCTCACACCCTGCATACAGCCTTGGGTGTATGTAGATTCTGTTTCTTATGTATTCCAGGTTGCGACTTCGTGCTCAGTGATGGTGGTTCAGGTTGCAGTTGGTATTCTCATGCAGAATGGTGTTGATGTGGTCTCACTTCTGTCGGGAGGTTGAGTATGAGTTTTAGTTTCCGCTGTCGTCTTTTCTTATTAGTTATTGTTTCGAGTTGTAGACCTCAAACTTGTCCATAGTTTAAAGGCACATTTCATTGTCTATTTCTAATTTCAGTTTATCTATCTTGTTAGTTGGTTTTTCTGTCTTGTATTTCGGGTAAAACCGTTCCCACTTGCTAAACATGATACCCAGGCACTTGTGCCAGCCCGTGGGGTTCGGGAACGCCCTTCGGGCCTTGCCGCGGACCGGGTCAGGCGCCGGGTCGGATGGCGACCCGGCCTGGTTCATGACAAGAATAGTGATAAAAAATGATGACTCAAGGATAACACATTAATCATATAGTATAGTAACTTGCATGTGTCACATCTCAGTTTTCAACATAATTTTCCAATCCTCCACAATCAAATGTAGTATCCAAAAATATAACATATTTTATATATAATGAAAATGATAGATCATCATCACATCAACATAAGAAGTACCATAGTTATAGTCATCATAATCCATATTGAAGAAACACCAGAACAAGTCAAAGACTATACACACATAGAAACCTAATGTGATGGAGCATCATACATATATCTCATGGGCTACACATGCAGATCCAAAATAATTCCAATAACTCATATAATGCACGTGATAATATTACAGAATTAAAAATACAAACACATACAAAAAAAATCATGTAAATAACAAATATAATTCATGCACTAATGTAAAATATTTCTTATATATTCACATACATGCCAACAATCATTTATGTAAACCGTATATGATACGCACAAAATATGAGGACTTTTCACCTTATGTAAAATAATGAATGATGGAAATTGATGGATAAGATTAATTTCATTACTGAAATAATGATTCCTTTAGAATAAAAAGTATAATTAAATTTTTTCTCATCATGAAAAACAAAATAATGTAGATGGAACATCAATTTAATAAATATTTCAGATGATATTGAGGATCGATGTTCATAAAAATAATTAGAATAAAATAAAATATATTATAGTTGTGGGAGGGAGATAATAATAAAAGGGGAGAGGAATGGGAATTGGGTTGAAACCCCTTGTGCACTGCACACTCTCCCCATTTCACCTTTTATATAATTTCCTTTCATTTTTATGTATCCCTCAACGTTTTTGAATTTCTCTCACCCAATAAAGTCCATGTGCCTGAAACATCACTATTTATGTGTTTTATCCCATTAAAAAAATTTTAATCGATCATTAAATGTATTTTAGAATCCATGTACACACATTTATATATATATAGACACACACACACACACATTATATATACCTATATACTTGCCCATATACTAATATATAAACCCACACACACATATATATACCAACACACACACACACACACACATATATATATATAACCCATAAATATACGTACTATATTTATATATTCATATTTGTATATAATTATATATTCTTTCACACATGTACATATATAAATATTTATCTCGTATAAATATATAAACATTATAGATATATATTCGAACATATATTATTTTCCATAATTAATAATAAAAATAACAATATATTATTATCATTATTAAATATTTTTCATCATTACCATCATAAAAATTGTTAATAAAAACATCCATTAATTACTTAAAATAGATTAATAAATTTTTATTTACCAAAAAAAAGAATTTATTTAACATAAGAAACAATAATAACATTATTACATTGCACACTCATTATTTCCATCAAAAAAATTATAAACTAAGGAATTATATTTCCATTTATTTCTTCGACACAATTTATAAAAAAATTATTTTTATTAATATCATTTCAACTATCCATCTAAAATCCAGCTACCAAAAACTATTATCCTTACATGCAATGTAAATAAACTCGCAACATGAAAACATGTTATGTCACACCCAGGGTAAAATTTGTATTTTTTACCAAACAGTGGAATCATATTTTTCATAAAATATATTGTTCAAGATAAACATTATTTTTTCTGAAAAATATTATAATTAAATTATTAAATAAATTACCCTCACAAGTGATTTTTCCAAACACATGATGCAAAAAAATGTTTTACATTCCTTAGTCAAACCCTGTATCCCAGACCTAATTGTGTTCTATATTTACCATTTTAGAATGTTTTAGGGAGATATTCCATTATTTCTGAAAATCACATGTGCGAGATATAATAATTTAAATATTTTTATTATTTCTCAACTAAGGCTATATGGGTATTAGAGTCTCATGGAAACACAGTACCTGTCTCTAAAAATATACCATCAAATATTATGTGGTTTTCACAAGAATTTTACCTTTACATAGAGGAAATTAATATATAGTTCTATTATTTTTATTTTAATAATACAATTTCTTATAAGATTCAAAGAAGATTCTCAACAAAAATATTTTTTGTAATTATTAAAAATTTATATTATAACTTTAACTAAAATCAGATATATTTTTCCCTTATGACTCAAATAATTATAAAAATTCATCTCACCGATCGTTTCCTATCCAATACCCCTATGATTATTTTTTCTATGATATTAATTTATAATCACAAGTCCTGGGACCAAACATACCATACCGGTAAGACTTTAAATAATGTACCAACCTTCACGAGGATTCTTTTGACCACACATATGAAAAAGGAAAGAACTCAAATTTTTTACATCTAGATTTATTTGATGAATGCTTGCCCATGTCCAAGAATCCAATATTTGATTTCCTTCTTATTGTTATGTTATACAAGATAATCAAATAAATCGTTCAATATATTCTTAGAATATCAAAAAAAGTGTCTCCTAAAAATTTAATTAAAATACTGATACATCCCTTCAATATCATACCTTCAACCCTGAGTAAAAAATATTAATATTTCTATAACAATCATAGAAAAAACCTCATACATATTGATCCAGTGTTATTAAACCTTTTTTTACAAAAAGCTACAAAATATTCATCCTTATGCCTAAATTATTAGAAATAGTTCTTCATAACAATTGAAAACACCTTAAGGATATATTTATTGTGTAATAGAATCTTAAATAAGTCACATTCCATGTAAAAAATTCCATATCTTTATTTGGAATTATTGACACAAGACTTTGAACACCCCATGAATTTATGTATCTTGTCTTGTGAATTGATAATTCTCCTAGATACCACTTTTTTATAAGATCCAATAATTATGGATTATTTATTCTCCTGAAATGAAATTACATCATCATGTTCCTTAATTTTAGATATGGCTTATCTCTAGCATGGATTCCACCACCATTAAAATATTTTTTCAACTGATACATAACTATAAAGTAAATAATAGTTACAATTCTATCCATTCTAGTTCATTTACATGGATGGATATCTTTCAATTGGTTCCTCCAACCGTAGCCTCTAAATTTCATCAATTAAAAATGATTATGATTAGACATAGTTTACAAGATGCAACAAGTCAATTTTCAAATTCAATATCATTTCCACGTAACAATTATGTAACATATTAGAAGGGTATTATATTAATATTATACTAAATCATAATGGTATATAATCATGATATAAGATACCAAATATAAGGATATGACCAAAATATTTATATATTCTAGTGAACCTAAACTATAATTAACATTCTTAAGTACTCGAAGATATTTTTTAGTATAGAGTTATTGATAGTTAGGTAATTACTGTTACATATATATATATATAAACACAATATTGAAAATTATAATCAATATCCATTTTACCACAATACAAAAATATTAAATTAAAACGTGATTTAATTTTCTAGTGTAACTCCATGACATTCCACATGTTTTTTTTCCATATTCTTACTAATCTAAAAACCTTATAAACATCATTTTTAAACGTGTAAAAATAAAAAAAATCTTTTTAAGGGACATAATGATAACAAACCATCAAGTATAGTAAAAAACATGAAATCCCATGATTTCTATTTCATAAAACAGTACTTTTTATCAAAAATTTGTGTTTTTTTATTTTATAAAAAACATTATATTACATTTTGAAATCAAAAATTTTCTATTATAACTCGTTAGAGAACATTGAAAAGTTTTGTAGGTCAATAGAGAAATCAAATTCAAAAACTTCATAGAGAACCATTTCAAGAACCCTTACAATTGGAAAAACTATTTTGTTGATTTAATATATAATTTTCTGAATAATTTAATCATTACCCAATGGTTTTAAATACTTTTTCGGCACACCCATCATAAAATATATAATGGGATTTCCCGATGATATTTATATGAACGAAACCTATAATCATTATTGGAGATAATTGTGAGATATAATATGGATCAACCAATCCTATATACAATTTCCAAGGAATATATCATGAATAAAACTTTTTAATCATGATATTTTTAATCGAAAACCCCTTTAAGAACTCTTTTAAACCCATCTTTAAATCTATTTCTGTTATAAAAATACAGGTTTCAATTAAAAATAAATTTTTATACCAAAATAACTAGAAAATGGGAATGTTGATTTATATTTAAAATTAAAATTAATTCTATTAATGAAATCAAAACATAAAATAACAGTTACTATGGGGGAAATTATTGTTGTCACTATATATATGTTAAAATAGAACATTCCTTCAATCATTTTGTTAAAAAGTTATGAATAATTCACATAAAAGATTCCACTTTTAAACCATTGAAATAATGTAAAAATTAAAATATTTTTTCCACTTCAAAATCAATTATTACTATATAAACATATATATTAAATAATTTAAATCAATAGATATGGAAGAAAATAGTTTAGAAAAATAATCCTTTTAAAAAAAATTTGAAAAAAAAATTCTCCTACCTTGAGTTAAAACTATCACATATGTTATTTGTATTCCTATTTAAAAAGTAATATTATTTATTTACATTAATTGAAAAACTATGTATTATTATTATTAATTTTATTTTCTCTCTTAACATAATATATATATTTTTAATAATTTATATTTTTCATCAGTTGTTGTTATAGTATTCATATTATGTGTAAAAAATGACTACGGTATATTGATTATGGAAAATGAGAAATTTATTCCATCTTTCATGGAATAATTATAATGAAATATTTATCATTTCTATAAATCATATATTTTTTTTCATACTATCATGAATGATTTTATTTAAAAATTAACAGTGTTGTGATCAAGGAGATGGTAGGCCATACATACACATGTGTAACATTTCAAATTTTCTAAGACAATTATGGAATGAATGTAATTATTATTTTTCATCAAATAATTTAATAATATAAAAAATAAAATATTATTTATTTAAATATAATCATATATATCATACATGTGTTATGGTGATGAAAAAAATTATGATCTCTTTGTAGAGGCAACGCTCCACACATACGATTAAATGATGTCATCTTTTTTTCTGTGAGTGGAAAGGTAAGAAAGAAAATGATATATTATATCTTACAAATGACATATAGGTCATTAATATATATATATATATATAATATCACATATATTAATTATATTTATCCTTATTATCTTTTATATAATTTTTCCGTGAAAAATGAATCAGACCGCTTTGCGAGGTGGTAGTTAGTTTTAGGCACAAAAGACATTATCTTATTCCCAATTGAATGGAATTTAAGTAGGTATAAATGATATAATAATTATATATGTGTTATTTTACTATAAATAAAATATATATAATTTAAATCCTTCAATAAAACCATCCATAATAAGTGGTGATGGAAAATGAATGACGTCGGTTAGCCAGGAAGTAGTTCGTTGTACTCAAAGGAAATATATTTTTTAGAAATTGATGTATGTGGAGAAGCATATAGGTTATTACATTAAAATAGCAACATCTCAGTATATTTGAGATAATTTTATAATTATTTCATCATTTTTTAATATTATTTGAGGGAGGTAGAAAAATAAATAATACAAAAATTATCAGCTAAGAACGACACCACTTCTTCCTACAATCACTTATGGTTTACACAAAAATAATCCATAGATTTTTTATGATAAAAAAACCACAGTAGAATTTAGGGATGGAATTAAGTAAGGGATATGATCTAGTATTTTATAGACCAAGATGATTTGATGGTTTAAATGGTAGAGGATAATTGGTGACCATTTACAAGACCGGGAGAGAAATTTAATTGATTTTTTTTTAAAGTTTTAAAAATGATTATCACATGAAAATAGCTCCAAAATGGAATATTCACATGACATAGATGTAATAAAAAAGAAATATGGATATGAAATTCATTTTATAAAAAAAATATTCTTTTTAACATTTTCCTTTTTAGTTTAACTCCCCGTTAATATATTTTTACCCAAATTTTGGAAAAATACATTTACTATTTTCATTATTCACTATAAAAAAACAAAGATAAAAATATTATATATTAAAAAGGTTGTTGATTAAGAATATTTAATTAAATTTATTAATTTAATTCATAGAATTTTTAGGATTTAATTTAATATTAAACTCACATATTCGATGAAAAAACAATTTTTCAAGAAATGAATTTCACATTCATGAGATGATATTATGTTAAATAGATGACTAGTAATTAGAATTATATATAATAAAATAAAACTTTAATGATTTATAATGTATATATTTATTTTAAAATAGTACTCATTAAGGGGGTTTTAATTAATCTCAATGGATAGACATTATGCGCCAAAAAAAATATACAAAAAATTATGTTTTTAAACTCAAAAAGATTTATCTAGAGACTAGTATAAGCATGATTAAAATTTAAATAATTATATTAAATATAAAAATGAACATTTAATTTGATTTAAATAAAAACAATATAATAATCGGACATTTAAATTACTTAATTTCCAATAATTAAAATATAGTTCTAAAAATCGTTATTTTTTACTATTCACTGAAAAATCAATATTTTTTGACATATCCTAAAATATTTCCACAAGTAAATTTTAACATGTTTAATTCATATGTAAATTTCACAATTTAAAATATAATTTTTTTTATTATTTATTTTTTTTAAATAAATTAAATTAAAAAATAGTTTAACTAATAATATTTACTTTTTTGATTTAGAAATTACAGAAAACGTTTATAATGAATATAACAATATAATTCAAAAATATTTATAAAACACACAAATAATTTATTCTAATCTTACCTAGGATGTTAAAATTACCCCTAGGTATAATTTTCTTAGATCCATATCCACTTATAGTATCCCTAGAGTGATTTCATGGCTCAAAAACCATATGTTTTTGTACTTTCCCAATATATAGAATTATACATATGGTTTTAAATAAAATATTTTGAACAAAAAAAATAACTAATCTATTAATATCATACCATATATTATGACTTAAAATTTTTAAACATATCTATTACATCATTTTTTAGATAAAAATTATAATACTGAAATAATCCATGATCTAGTGGTTTATTAACTCGACAAAATTAGGCAAATACATTAGATGTACAAAAAAATGAATTAAAATTATTTAGATCCTTATTATTTTATCTCTTAAAATATATCTCACACTCATTATTACCAGAAATCACATGAGGATTTACTTCTAATAATGTGGTGAACTATATTCCCAATAAAGGGAGAGATAATATGAAATTAATAAGAGACATTAATCAATAGTACAAGATTAAGAATTATCATCATAATAATTTATTTTTCTTGGTATCAATATTATAATCCCTAGGGGAATATGTGATAATGGTATGAAATGTGGAATATACATAAAAAATGAACCATCTTAATATATTGGTGAAACAACACAGATTATTTTAATAGAAAATATAGAATGATGTTAACGAAATATCAAATGTGAATAAATGACAACATCATAACTATAAAAATAATATTGAACCCACTTCATGCATAATAAACATTTTATAAATAAATATATCACACTACACAATAAAATGGAGGGAGATATAATTTTGGGCTCACCTGTTAAATCATAAAATGGACAGAATCGTACTTTCCACACAGAAAGATAAAATATAACAATCATAGTCATGAAATGAAAACATAATAAAAAATGGGGTTCATAATGCATTTTATGAATCCAACATCATGGAATATTATACTGGGTTCATAAATGAATAATTGAGATTTTACATGAACATAAAATATTAATTTCCCTTAAATAAGAAACTAATTAATAGTTGTCAAAGAGTGTCTTTAAAAATAAAGTACCCTTCAAAAAATAATTATAATTTTATTTTAAGTAAAGTAATCTAGATAAAAATATTTATATACCTAAAATTAAAATGTAATGAATTTTTAATGGAATCATTGAGGGAAATAGTGGAATATTGAAAACGAGAATAAAGTGAATGTGAAGATAACACAAAAATAAGTTAGTCTATTCAAGAATACTGTTTCTTAAATCCCACATTAATTTATTATTTTCCACATCCTAAAAAAATGGTTTTTTAAAAAATTGATTATTATGTGAATTATGTTAATTTTTTTCACCCTTACTTGATTATAATCATATGATTATATTTCATAACACCTATAGTTAATGGTAAGATTTTTTGATGTCATATTTTCTTTCAAATATCATTTTTTATTTTATAAAATGATTCTGATTTATTGGTAGTTATATAATATTACTATTAACTCAAAAATCCTATAATTAAAATTATTTATGAAATTTCATTTTATAAGTAATGTATTATAAAAATATAGGTGATATATAAAAAATTTGAAACATCCTCATTTGATGTTAACTAACTGTTAATAAGATATTATTGAAATAGGAGTCAAAAGATATATATTATTTTTTCATTTTAAAATAAATTCATTGGAAATTTTCATTATGAAGATCATCTAATTTACACTATAATTTTTTAGATGATTTTTTAAATAGGAAAAGGACCATAGAGAGTTTATAAAATGAAAAAATTATTAAAGGGAAATATATATATTTTTAAGTTTTTCATTTTCAATGAACCTTAGCATCATGATACAAGAGAGATTTATTACTCTAGTGAATAGATAAAGATGGTAAGGGTCTTGAGAGATAGTAATTATCAACATATTTTGATTTTTCATGTAGAGTATATGTGTTTTTACAACGGTGGGGTGAGGGTATATTTATACTTAATGAATCATTCATTAATACGATAATATTTTTAATAAAATATATTTTCTAAGGTAAGCCATGTAATGATTACATTTTTTACATTATAAATCATATATAGATACAATAATTTTTATTTAAAAATTTAAACACATTAATTATCCTTATTCATCTATTTATTAAAAATTAATGTAGTGGAAAATATAAATTTTTATTCTAATAGAAAATAAATAACTCTAGACTTTGGAAAATATTGTTTATATATTTAATCTAAATATTATTTCTTTAATTGACAAATTTGACATCTTAAATTTATATTTATATGAGATTAATATTTAAAATTTATTAGGTCACAATTATGTCATTATTTCGTGACAAATTATGTTGTATTTGAGAAATGATCTTTTTTACTGTTCATATAGAAATCAATGTATTTATGAAAATTATCAAAAATTCACCCTTAGAAAATATTTATGTGATGATTGTAAAACTAAAATTATTTTCATGACAATAATTTTGTATCATAGGTAATAATATTTTTTAATATAATTTAAAAAAAGAAATAAATTTAAATATAGTTTATTATTAATTAGTTAATATTATCATTATGTTACCATTATTGATTTTTATTATATTGAATTTTTTTTATTTTATATATTTACTCAAGATAAATATTATTCTTACTAAATTTTATTATTTTGATTTCAAATTACTTTTCCAATAGTCATGTTAATATTTTTAAATTCCATGTTTCTATTCTTAATAGTTATATTACTATCCCAATGGTCATATTAATATTCCCATAGTCATATGATGTATTATAATTAATAATTTATTACCAAATAAATTATTCATTAAGATTTATCCCAATTTCAAATATTTTCAATTTCTAAAATGTCAATTTGTTTACTAATAATATGTTTAATTATTATAGGGTTGTTCACAGAGAGATTACTCTTTCAGATAGGAAGGATCCATGTTTTACATTCAACAATTTCAATTTAATATGTTTTCCACTGTAATATTTTTAATTATCCCGGGTTTAGTTTCGGACAAGTTATATGTTTTCCAAAAGGGAAATAATTTTTTTTAATTTCACGATGGGTTTTATGTCTCTAAAGATATTTTTCGCAAAATTATTTAGAGAATAAATATCCCTTATAATGTATTGTTCAATATATTTTCAACACATGTTTTTATATCAAAAACATGTGAGACATGTTTTGAATGTCATGTATAAAGTCATTCCTCTCAAATGTCATGTACCAGCCTAGGTAACCTGGTAACCCAATAACCGAGTCGGTCCTGTCATAGCCTGAAGTGCGTTCTCGATCCCCCTAGGTTGAAAACTAGCACCTGGAATCACATAACATGCAAGTGGGAACAGTTTTTCCACCAACAATGCAGAAGAAAAGAAACAAGACAGTATGCATAACAAAAAGAAACTCCACTGGGAGTAATGTGCTTGAATACAAAGAGGCATAAAAATCTCAAAGTACTACAACCCAAGTACGAAAAATAGGAAAAAATACCTAAGGCCCCTAAGGACACAACTCACCAAGACCAATGATTAAAAGTTGGATCCACCTCAAAGAGATCCCTTCCCTTTGCTCGAACGTGGAAGAAGAAAGTCTACAAAAACCCAAAGAAAAAAGTAGGGTGTGAGCCTAATCCCAGTAGGATACCACCAACGATTTTGTAACAGATGCTAAAAATATATTATCCATAGAAATGCTTCCAATTTTTAATGTAAACAGGTTTGGCAATCTGAATTCATTTTTAAACAAAACATTCTATACATTTTCAAGTGATGGAAATAAATATTTTAAAACAATGATTTTACAAATGATGGAATATTTCTAAAAAAATGGATTAAGTAAAACATTTATATAAAAAAGTTTATATAAATTCAGTAGGCATGTTAAGTAGTTCAAATGTAATGGAATATAATTATATCTCAAATATAAATAAACAAGTGAGAAACATGGTCATCTTCCAAAAGGTACGATAGTATTAACCATTTGTAGGATTCCGTACTCTCTATGTGAACTCGGAAACATGTGTATTTGCACATCCCTATGACATTGGCCAAAGGAGACTCGTTACCAACCCATTAGGGATTTGACCCACCCCAAGTATGTTTTAGAACATTGTCGTAGCGTAGAGTGTATCCAAATAACTCACTAACTACCTAAGGCATGCATGCGCTCTTACATTATAGGTGAACTATTTTAAGACTGCTTAAAATATGATAAATAAAATTCTTCACTTTCAAAAGTGCCAACTTCTTTCCATTTAAAACCAAACTAGTTTTATTCAAAAAACGTGCATTTTTTCACAAGATAAAACCACAGGGTTTCTATAAAATAATTTTAAGCCATTTTCATTAGTTTGAAATCTATTCAAATCCAATTTCCATCATTACAAAATTTATTTCCACAATTAAATTCAACAGTTTAATTGAAATCATTTTCATCAAATCCACAATTTAAATTAAAAAATTTAAATTGTCCGATTTCCATAAACACAACAAATTCAATGGAATTAGAGTTTTCCAAATTTCCATGCCAAAACCAATTCAAATATCTCGATTCACTAGAATCGAGTTTTAATCAATTAAATTGAATGAAAATTTTTGAAATTGAATTTAAATCAATAATTGAAATAAATCAAGAAAATAAAATGATAATCAATTTGGCATGTCAAGATGGAACCACCTACCTCGATTTATTGATGGGAGTTGTCACAACGAGAAATCCAAAAAAACAAGAGACAAAACGTCGTCGATAAAGTTCTGGTTCTAAATCCTGAAAACCAAAAATAGATCAATGGCATCAAGATCTTGTAAAACTGGATCTAGATCCAGAATCCTAGATCTATATCACAATTCATAGGTTTAAATCAATGGAAAATGGTGGAAATATCCCATGAAAAGATCATGGAAAGATAGAGGAAAGAACCAGAGAAGTAACATGTTAAAATCCACTTACCAGGAGGAGAGGGATCCTAAATATGAACCTTTAATCTCGAAAAAAACGTTTTCATCACCTTGGAATATATTTGGGAGGCTTTGGAAACACCTAGAATGTTTCAAGACCAAGTAAAGGTTGGAAATATGGAATTCCTAGGGGTTCAAGTGGTTTTAAGAAGGATGTTTGGAATATAAATAACCGCACGCATGGTTTCCTGGATAGAGGCACATGGTCAGGAAAACCGTGCACCAACTGTGCGGAACCCACTATCCAGGTTTGAATGGTTGGCACGATTTGGTCGCATGGTCTGTCAAACCATGGGAAAACCATGTAGACCTCTCTGTCCATTTTTTAATTTTTGGAATGCTTTGGTCGTACGGTTTGTCAAACCGTGCGCAAACCATGCACAACTCACATTCCTTTATTTTTCCTTAAAAGTTCACCCAAATTCACCCCAAATCACTATCCCCAGAAATCCTATGATAAAACCTCCACATCAAAAACATGATGCCACTACTCTATCATTAGTGCCTCCCTTTCCCACGTCTCATGAGAATCAGAACCATGCTGCCATAGAACACGGACCATAGGTATCTTTTTCCCATCAATTGCCTTTGTCTCAGAATCAACAACCCTGACTGGTTGTTCAGTCACAGATTAATCTGGTTCAATCTCAAGATCACTCCAGATCAAAACATGAGATGGATCAGAGATATACTTTTACAACTACGATACATGGAACACATTTTTTATCGACGTCAGCTGTAGTGGTAAAGCTAGATGGTAAGAAACTTTCCCTACATGAACAAAAAACTCAAAAGGTCTAACAAAACAAGGATAAATATTCACTTGCCTCCCAAGCCATCGATGACCTAATCAGGGTGAAACTTTCTAGAACACCTGGTCACCCACTAAGAACTCTAAAGCTCTATGGAGAAGATCAGCATAAGACTTGTACCAACTCTGTTCTATCAACATTCTCTAACGAATCAACTGGATCTTATCTGTCATCTCCTAGTCCAAACTTGGCCCTACCAAGGAACTCTCACCAATCTCCGACCAACATAATGGAGATATATGAGGACGACCATACAATGCCTCAAAAGGATCCATTTTGATCACAGACTGATAACTATTGTTGTAAAAAAACTCAACTATCCCCAAATGATCATCCAAAAACCCACCAAAGTCGAGAACACGTGCATGGAGCATATCCTCAAGGACCTCAATAGCTCTCTCTCTCTGACCATTTGATTATGGATGGTAGGTCGTGCTCAAATAGACATAAGATCCTAGTGCCTCCTCAAGGCCTCTCCAAAAGTGAGAAGTAAACTGGGGATCCCTATTAGAGACTATAGCAGACGGAACTCCGCGCAAACGAACAATTTCTTTCACATAGATATTTCCCAGCTCCTCAACTTTGGTTATATATCGAATAGGTATAAAGTGAGCTAACTTGGTCATCCTGTCAGTCACAACCCATATCGCATTATTATTCCTCTAGGTTTGAGGTAACCCAACCACAAATTCCATAGAGATTTCATCCCACTTCCATGTAGGGACTAGAAGTGGTTGATGCAAACCCAAAGGTTTTCTGTTGCTTGGCTTGCACCTGCTGGTATTTATAGAAATGAGATACAAACTCAGAAAGGTCTCATCTCATACCTGGACACCAGAACTATCACCGCATGACATAGAACACCTTCTTGGTTCCCCAGAGCACAGCCCACTGAGAGTTATCGCAATCCCCCATCACATATTTCCTTGCTGCTAATGGCACAACATAACAGTTTCGATAACACAGAACACCCCTTATGGAAAATAACCACTAGGTGTAAGTCTCCCCCATAAAGAGAGTCCCTAATGCTATGGAATTCATCATCAAATTGTTGTTCCTAAATAATTAACTCGAGAAGAGTAGATTTCAACTGAACACTTGCTAAATAAACTTCATTCCCCTTCCACTGAACTCCAATATGCAACTGAGAAAAAAGAGCCATCAAACTCTACTCTTCTAAAGATTCTTTCACAGCTAGTGATGGATGTTTCTTGCTTAACATATCTATAACTACATTTCTTCATGGGGTATAGGCAATGTCAATGTCGGAATATTGCAGGTACTCCACTCAACGCCTTTGGAGGAGATTTGGATATTTTTGAGAGAGGATATAACACAAGATCTTGTGGTATAAATACATAGTAAACCTTTCTCCAAAAAGGTAATGTCTCCAACACTTAAGTTCGTGCATTATAGCTGCAAGTTCAAGGTCATTGGTAGGATAATTCTTCTCAAGAGGCTTAAGCTGATGACATCCATATGCAACAACATGATTACATTTCATAAGAACACATCCCAAACCTGAAACCGATGCATCACAGAAGACCACGTAACCTATCCCAGCCTCAGGATGAGTTAACACCAGTGAATTAGTAAACAGATACTTTAGATCAACAAAAGAACTCAAACATTTATCATTCCATTAAAACATCACTCCCTTTTGATTCAGAGAAGTCATTGGTGAAGCTAACATTGAGAAGTCTTCAACAAATCAGCGATAATATCCTGCTAAGCCAAAGAACCTCAGAATCTAGAAAAAAATTTTGTGGTTGTTCCTAAGTCATAACAACCGTCAACTTCTTAGGATCAAATAATATTCCTTTTTCTAACACTTCATGTCCCAATAAATTCACTTCCAAAATCAAGAAATTTCACTTTGAATGCTTGGAATAAAGTTGGTGATTCCTTAGAAGACTCAGAACTGTTCTCAGATGATGCACATGATCCTCCTCAAACATATATTAGACAAGAATGCCATCCACAAAGACTATTAAAAAAGTATATTGATACTCATGGAAAACCTTGTTCATCAAAGCCATGAAAACTGCAAGAGAATTTGTTAGGATGAAAGGCATAAATAGGTACTCATAATGGCCATACCTACTCCGAAAAGCGGTCTTATGAATGCCAGATTCTTTTATCCTCAATTGATGGTAACCAGATCGAAGATAAATTTTTGAAAACCACTTTCCCCTTTAAATTGATCAAACAAATCATCAATTAATGGTAACATATATTTTTTCTTCATCGTAACTCTATTGAACTTTCGATAATCAACACATAAGCGAAGAGAACCATTAGCCTTCTTGGCGAAGAAAACCAGTGCTGCCCAAGGTGACACACTCAGGCATATAAAACCTTTCTGAAGAAGATCATATAACTGAGACTTTAGTTGTTTTAGTTTAGATGGAGCCATTCAATAAGAGGGGATAGAAACCGATTGAGTACAGGCATTAAGTCAAAAGAAAAATCAACCTCCCTTACTTGTGTCAAACCAGAGAAGTCAGATGGAAACACGTCGGGAAACTCAACAACGACTGATGGAAGATCACCACACATTGAATTTCTCTCTAGATCAAAAGAAAACACTAATATAACTTTCCCCAAATTTGGATAAGAGGGTACAACTCTGCTTGACCTTAGGTCCCATTCTCCTTGAAAAAGAAGAGGCACAACACTAGGTGTAGTACGGTAGACCCATTGAAGATAACAATCGATCCAGGCGTTATTGGCAATGAGCTAATCCATACTGAATTTGATGTCAAAATATTTCATGTCGAGAACCAAAAAACTCCAAGCATGATCAACATCTAATAGAGAGAAGACACATGCAGGACGACGAATACACTTCTCTCTCATTGTACCAAGGGGTGTATAATATCCATCGCACAAGATAAAATCTCCATAGGTAGATTAAGAAGATTAACAATATAGGTTGAAATAAAATAGTGAGATGCACCAGTATCAAAAAGAGTGATCAATAAAGATGAAGCTATAGTAATGGTGCCTCTCACAGTTGCAAGACCTATATCAGCTACCTGTGGTGACACTTCCACTGCGTGAAGAAGCTTCGTTCAAGATGTCTGTGGCTAGAACCCTTTTGTATGTGAAGCATTTGATTACCCTACAATTTTTGCAGGTGATGATGATCATGTTCCACTACGTGGATTAGATAAGTGATGGAAGAATCTATGTAAGTTCCCTAAACATCTATAGGAGAAACAGTTATTGGGTGCCTCAGTGCAAACCCTCTTAGAATGTCCTAGATTTCTACACTGATAGAAAGTAAATGAAGCCCCTACTGGTTCTACTGGCAGTCTGGAATGTCTCTGTTTTTGAAAACTATAATGAGAAAAGTCACGCTTCCATTTTTCTTTTTAAAGGAACCAACACTTCCACTAGGAGGGAAAGGAACATCCTCTAACCCTGACTTTTCTGCCAGGTCCATCTCAACCATCATCTCATTATCCATCACATCAGCATAAGTGGGTAGCTTTAGTAAGAAAACCTGAGAACAAATATCTGATCCAAGTTTCAACTCGAATCGTTGAGCCTTCATCTTATCATTAGATACAATCTTAGAATCAAACAATACCAACTCAGAAAAGCGATTTGAGTACTCATTCATGGTTTTTTTGGCCTGTTCATGCTTGAAAAACTCCACAGCCTTGGCCAACACCAATGATTCTGGATAGAACTGGTTAGTGAAAACAACCCTAAAGTCATTACACTCTAAACCCTCCTATTTCTCAGCTGTCACCATCGTGTCCCACCATCTCCTTCTTGGTCCCTCCAGCACGAAGGTGGGACACTTTACCTTGATCACATCGTGTCTCTCCAAGAACCCAAATAGACATTCAATCTCACACAACCTTCCCTCAGCTTTTGAGGGTCCGTGGTGCCTTTGAAAACTAGTGGCTTCTAGTGTAGGAACTATTGAGAATGATTTCGGAGAATATCACTATGAGGATCTATAGATGGAGCCTGAACAGGAACTGGAGGTGGTTCCTATCCTAGAGCTTGGACAGTGCGAACAATCACCTCAATCAGACTTGGATCCACAATAGGACTCACTTTCTGAGATTCAGCAGCAGCCTATTTTTGGATCTGATTCCCACATTTTCTCGGAGGCATGATGATATAGAACATAAAAAGACATTAGATTTACACTCAAATAGAGTAATAGGGAAAACTTCTCTTATTATAAGGGATAACAAGATTTAGATTCCACTCTATCCAAATCAAAATAGGAATAATACTAGAACTAATCCACAAGTTTTATTTCCCTAACGAACCCTAGTGACTTAATGTTCATTGTGGTGACACATGGCTAGACACTCAATCATAACTACCTTCTATGTCCTGAGAAGCATACTCAAATGCATACTGTCATCAAGGCAAGATGCATAACCTTCCTCTAATACCATTTTGTAATGAACCATCCTGGGTACCCTAGTAACCTGATAACCTAAACGGAACTGACATAGCCCGAAGGGTGTTCCCGATCCCCATAAGTCGGAGACTAGAACCTGTCATCACATAACATGCAAGTGCGAATGATTTTTCCAAAAAAAATGCGAAAGAAAATAAACAAGATAGTATGCATAACAATAAGAAACTTCACTGGGAGTAATGTACCAGAATAAAAAGAGGCATAAAAATCCCAATGTACTACAAACCGAGTACTAAAAGTGGGAAAACAACCCCAAGGACCCTAAGGACACAACTCACCAAGACCAAAGAACAATAGCTGGATCCACCTCCAAGAAATCCCTTACCTTTGCTCAAACCTCGAAGAAGAAAGTCTAAAAACACCCAAAGGACAAAGTAGGGTGTGATCCTAATCCCAGTAGGATACCACTAATGATTCTGTAACAAATTCCAAAAATATATTATGTAAATAAAAGCCTCCAATTTTTAAAGTAAACAGGTTTTGAAATTCAAAAACATATTTAAACAAAACATGATATACATTTTCAAGTGATGGAAATAAATATTTTTAAACAATGATTTTACAAATGATGGAATATTTCTAAAACAATAGCTTAATTAAAACATTTATATAAAACAGTTTATATAAATTTAGTAGGCATGTAAAGCAGTTCAAAATTATTGGCATACATTTATATCTCAAATATAAATAAACAAGAGAGAAACATGGTAATCTGCCAAAAGATACGATAGTATTAACCAGTCACAGGATTCCACACTCTCTATGTGAACTCAGAAAAATGTGTATACACACTTCCCTATGACACTACCAAAGGAGAGTCATCACCAACCCATTGGGGATGTGACCCTCCGGAATTATGTTTTAGAACGTTGTCGTAGCGTAGAGTGTATCCAAATAACTCACTAACTACCTAAGTCTTGCATGCGCTCTTACATAATGGGTGAACAAATTTAAGACTGTTTAAATTACGATCAATCCAATTCTTCCATTTCAAAAGTTCCAATTTCTTTCCATTTAAAACCAAATAGGTTTTATTCAAAAAACATGACTTTTTTCACAAGATAAAACCATTGGGTTTCTATAAAATAATTTTAAGCCATTTTCTACAATTTGAAATCCATTCAAAACCAATTCCATCATTACACAATTTATTTCCATAATTAAATTCAAAAATTTAATTGAAATAATTTCCATCAAATCCAAAATTTAAATTAAAAAATATAAATTGGCCAATTTCCATAAACACACCCAATTTTTTGGAATTGGACTTTTCTAAATTTCCATACCAAAACCATTTTAAATATCTCGATTCACTGGAATCAAGTTGTTATGAGTCTAATTGAATGCAAATTTGAGAAATTGAATTTAAATCAACAATTGAAATAAATCCCGAAAATGAAATGATAATCAATTTGGCACGTCGGGACGGAACCACCTACCTCGATTTATTGACAGGAGTTACCCAGCGAGAAACCCCAAAAAATGAGTGGCACAACGTTGTCGATCATGTTCTGGATCTAAATCCTTAAATCCAAAAAAATATCAATGGCATCAAGATCTTGTAAAACTAGATCAAGATCCACAATACTAGATCTAGATCTCAACTCATAGGTTTAAATACATGGAAAACATTGGAAATCTCCCATGAAAAGATCATGTAATGATAGGGGAATGAACGAGAGAAGTAACAGGTTGAAATCCACTTACTAGGAGGAGAAAGGATCCCCAATCTGAGCCTTCAATCTCAAAGGAAGAAGTTTGGATAATGTTGGAATCACTCCGGGAGGCTTTGGGAACACCTAGAATGTTTCAAACCCAAGCCGAGGTCGGAAATATGAAATTCCTGGGGGTTCAGGTGGTTTTATGAAGGTTTTTAGGAATTAAAAAAACATGTGTGAATGGCATCCTGGATAGAGGCGCATGGCCAGGAAAACTATGTGGCATCCATGTAGAACCCACTGTCCACGTTTTCATGGTTGGCACAGTTTGGTAGCATGGTCTCTCAAACCATGTGCAAACCGTGCAGACCATTCTATCCATTTCTGCATGGTTTGCCCTATTTGGTCGCATGGTTTTTCAAATTGTGAAAAAACCGTGAACAACTCATTGTCCTTTATTTTTCCTTAAAAGTTCACCCAAACACACCCCAAATCACTACTCCGAAACATAGGTACTTTGAAACATCAAAAGTACCTGAAAACGTAACATGATGTTACAACGTCCCCAACATAAGATCATTCTGTCCTCAGAATGCCTATGAATAAATATCCATGTCAGAAATATGTGGCCACTTCTCTCTAATTAGTGCATCCCTTTCTCACATCTCATGAGAATAAGATCCATGCTGCCATAGAACACAGACCGGAGGTTTCATTCTCTCAAGAAGTACCTTGGTCTCAGAATCAACAACCTTGACTGGTCGTTCAATCATAGATAAATCTGGTTCAATCTCAAGATCACTCCAACTCGATACATGAGATAGATCAGAGAGATACTTTCTCTCCTATGATACATGGAACACGTTATGTACAGACATCTACTGATGTGGTAGAGCTAGATGGTAAGCAACATTCCCTACCAGACCAACAACCTCGAAAGGTCCCACAAAATGTTGATCAAGCATCCCTTTACTCCCAAGACTTTGATGACCTAATTGGGGAAAAACTTTCAAGAACACCTGGTCACCAACTAAGAACTCTAAAGGTCTATAGCAAAGATCAGCATAAGACATGTACTGATACTGTGCTGTCAACATTATCCGAAGAATCAACTGGATATTAGCTGTCATATCCTAGGCCAAAATCGGTCCTACCAAGGAACTTTCACCAATATTTGACCAACATAAAGGTTATTTACAAGGACAACTATACAATTCCTCAAAAGGAGCCATTTTTATTACAGACTGATAAATTTTGTTATAAGAAAACTCAACTAGCCTTAGATGATCATCCCAAAACCCACCAAAGTCGAGAACACATGTGCGGAGAATATCTTCAAGTATTTGAAAATATCTCTCTGTCTGGCCATCTAACTGTGGATGGTAGGCCGTGATCAAACAGACCAGAGATCCCAGTGCCTCCTGAAGGCCTCTCCAAAAGCAAGAAGTAAACTATGGATCCCTATCCGAGACTATAGCAGACATAACACTGTGCAAACGAACAATTTCTTTCACAAAGATATTTCCCAACTCCTCACCTTTGGTTGTATCTTGAATAGGTATAAAGTGAGCCGACTTGGTCAGCCTGTCGATCATAACCCATATGGCATTGTTCTTCCTATGGGTTTGATGTAACCCAACCACAAAGTCGATAGAGATTTCATCCCACTTCCTTTAAGGACTAGAAGTGGTTGATAAAAACCTGAATGTTTCTGGTGCTCGGCTTTCACCTTCTGGCATGTATAGCGATGAGATGCAAACTCAGCAATGTCTCATCTCATACCTGGACACCAGAACTATCGCCGCATGTCCCAGAACATCTTTGTGGTTCCCGGGTTCACAACCCACTGAGTTTCATGGCAATCCCCCATCACATCCTTCATTGATGCTAACGACACAACGTAACGGTTTCGATAACACCGAACACCCTTTTTTGAGAACGACCACTGGGTATCGGTCTGCACCACCAAAAAGAGAGTCCCTAATGCTATGGAATTCATCACCCAATTGTTTTTCCTGAAGAATTAATTCGAGTACAGAAAATTTCAACTGAACAATGGCTAAATAAACTTCATTCCTCTTCCAATGAACTCCAATATGGAACTGAGAAAAAAGAGCCATCAAACTCTACTCTTCCAAAGATTCTTTCAAAACATGTGATGGAAGTTTCATTCTCAATGCATCTGAAACTAAATTTCCTTTTCCTAGGGTATAGTAAATGTCAAAGGCGAAATATTGTAGGTACTACACCCAACACATTTGGAAAATATTCAAATTTTTTTGAGAGAAGATATAACTCATGCTCTTGTGGTCTAAATACACAGTAAACCTTTCTCCCTAAAGGTAATGTCTCCAAAACTTATGTGCATGCATTACATCTATAAGTTCAAGGTCATGGGTAGGATAGTTCTTCTCATGGGGATTAAGTTGATGAGATCCATAAGAAACAACATGATTACCTTGCATAAAGACACATCCCAAACCTAAACCCGATGCATTACAAAAGACCACGTAACCTATCCCAGCCTCAGGATGATTTAACACCGGCGTAGTAGTCAAAAGACACTATCTCAATAAAAGAACTCTGAAATTTATTATTCTAGGAGAACTTCACTCCCTTTCGATTCAAAGCAGTCATTGGTGAAGATAACATTGAGAATTATTTAACAAATTAGTGATAATATCATGATAATCCCAAGAAGCTCTGAATCTCGAAAACATTTCATGGTTGTTCCCAAGTCATAACATCCGTCACCTTATCAGGATAAACTGATATTCCTTGTTCTGACACAACATGTCCCAATAATTTCACTTCTCGAATCCAGAAATTAAACTTTTAAATTTTGTAATAAAGTCCGTGATTCCTTAGAAGACTCATAATTGTTTTCAGATGATGCACATGATCCTCCTCAGACATCGAGTAGACAAGAATTTCATCCACAAATACTATCACAAAAGTATCTTGATACTCATGGAAAACCTTTTTCATCAAATCCATGAAAACTATAGGAGAATTTTTTAGGCTGAAGGGCATAACAAGGTACTCATAATGGCCATACCTACTCTGAAAAGCGGTCTTATGAATGTGAGATGCTTTTATCCTCAACTGATGGTAACCATATCGAAGATAAATTTTTTAAAACCACTATGCCCCTTTCAATTGATCAAATAAATCATCAATTCATGGTAATAGATATTTTTTCTTTATCTTAACTTGATTGAGCTTTTGATAATCAACACATAAGTGAAGAGAACCATGAACCTTTTTGGCGAAGAGAACTGGTGATACCCAAGGTGACACACTTTGTCATATAAAACCTTTCTCAAGAAGATCAGCTAACTAAGACTTTAGTTATTTTAGTTCAGCTGAAGCCAATGGTAAGAGGGAATAGAAACTGGTTGAGTAACAGGCATCAAGTCAAAATAAAAATCAACCTCCATTACTGGTGAAAAACCAGAGAAGTCAGAAAGAAACAAACCGGGAAACCCAACGACGACTGAAGGAAGATCACCACACATTGAATCTCCCTATAGATCAAAAGAAAACATTGATATAACCTTCTCTAACATTGGATAAGAGGGTCTAGATATGCTTGACCTTGGGTCCCATTATCCTTGAAAAATAAGAGGCACACCACTGGGTGTAGTACGGTAGACCCGTCAAAGATAACAATCAATCTAGGATTTATTGGCAATGATCCAATCCATCCAAAATATGACGTCAAAATATTTCAGGTCGAGAACCAAAAAAATCCAAGAAAGATCAACTTCTGATAGAGAGAAGACACAAGCAGGACTACGGAGACCCTTCTCCCTCATTTTTCCAAGGGGTGTAGTAATATCCATCGCACAAGATAAAAGCTCCATAGGTAGATTAAGTATATTAACAATATGCGTTGAAATAAAAGAGTGAGATGCACCAGTATCAAAAATAATGGTCACCAAAGATGAAGCTATAGTAATGGTACCTCTCACAGTTGTAGGACATGTATCAGCTTCCTCTGGCAACTCTTCCACTGTGTGAAGATGCTTCGTTCCGGATGCCTGTGGCTGGAACCCTTTTGTATGTGAAGCATTTTATTTCCCCGAATTTTTTGGAGGTTCTGATGATCCTGTTCCACTATGTGGATTGGATAAGTGATGGAAGAATCTCTGTATGTTCCCTAAACATCCGCAGGAGTGACAATTCTTGGGTGCCTCAGTGGAAACCCTATTAGAATTTCCTGGATTTCCAAACTAATAGCAAGTCAATGAGGCCCCTCCTGGTGCTACCGGAGGTCTAGAATGGATCTATTGTCGATAAATACCAAGAGAAAAGTCGTGCATTTATTTTCCTTTAAAGGAACCAAAACATCCACTAGGAGGGAAAAAACTTCCTTCAAACCTGACTTTCCTGCCATTTCCTTCTCAACCATCATCTCCCTCTCCAGCACATCAGCATAAGTGGGTAGCATTATTAAGAAAACCTAAGAATGGATATCTGATTGAAGTCCCAACTCAAATCGTCGAGCCTTCATCTTCTCATTAGATACAATCTCAGGAGCAAACTGTACCAAATCCAAAATGTGATATGAGTACTCAGCCACTGTTTTGTTGGCCTGCTCAAGCTGGAACAAATCCATAGCCTTGGCCAACACCATTTATTCTAGATAGAACTGGTTAAAGAAAAGAACCCTAAAGTATTTCCACTACAAACCCTCATGTTTCCCAGCCATCACCATCGTGTCTCACTATCTGCAGCTTGTTACCTCTAGCACAAAGGTGGAACACATCACCTTGACCACATCAGGTGTCTCCAAGAACCCAAACAAACATTTACTCTTACTCAACCATTCCACATCATGTTGAGGGTCAGTGGAGCATTTGAAAATTGGTGGCTTCTGGCATAGGAAATCTTGAGAATGATTTCAGAGCATATCAATATGAGGATCTATAGTTGGAGGCTTAATAGGAACTGGAGGTGGTGCATGTCCTAGAGCTTGGATAGTGTGAACAATCACCTCAACTAGACTCGTATCCACAATAGGACTCGCTTGCTGAGATTCAGTAGCAGCCTCTTTTTGGAATTAATTCCCACGTTTTCTCGGAGGTGTGATGCTACAAAACATAAAAAGACATTATATGAACACTCAAACATAGTAACAAAGAAAAAATACTCTTAATATAAGGGATAACAAGATTTGGATTCCACTCTATCCAAATAAAAATAAAGAAAATACTAGAACAAATCCACAAGTCAAATTTCTCTAACCAACCCTACTGACTTAAGGTTCATTATGGTGAGAGATGGACAGGAACTCAATCAAAACTACCTCTTAAGTCCCAACAAGAATAATCAAATGTCTACTGTCATTAAGGGAATATGTTTAACCTTCCTCTAATACCATTTAGTCACAAACCAGCCTGGGTACCCTGGTAACACGATAACCGAGCCGACCTTGATATAGCCCGAAGGACGTTCCCGATCCCCACAGGTCGACGAATACACCTGGAATTACATAACATGAAAGTGGGGACGATTTTTCTACCAATTATGCAGAAGAAAAGAAAAAATACAGTATGCATACCAGAAATGAACTCCACAGGGAGTAATATACCAGAATACAAAGAGGCATAAAAAGCCCAAAGTACTAAAACCTAAGTACTAAAAATGGGAAAACAGCCCCAAGGTCCCTAGGGACACAACTCACCAAGATCAAAGATCAACATCTGGATCCACCTCCAATAGATCCATTCCCTTTGCTCGAACTTGGAAAAAGAAAGTCTACAAGCACCCAAAGGAAAAAGTAAGGTGTGAGCTTAAGCCCAATAGGATACCACCAAAGATTTTGTAACAGATGCCAAAAATAGATTATTCAAAGAAAGGATTCAAAAATTTAAGAAAATAGGTTTGGAAATCCAAAATCATATTTAAACAAAACATGATATACATTTTCATGTAATGGAAATAAATATTTTTATACAATGATTTTACAAATGATGTAATATTTCTAAAACAATGGCTTAAGTAAAACATATATATATATATAACAGTTTATATAAATTCATAAGGCATGTAAAGTAGTTCAAAAGTATTGGTATAAATTTATATCTAAAATATAAAGAAACATGCGAGAAACATGGTCATCTGCCAAAAGGTACAATAATATTAACCAGTTATAGGATTCTGCACTCTTTATGTGAACTCAGCAAATTTTTTATACACATGTCCCTATGACACTGGCCAAAGGAAACTTGTCACCAACCCATCATAGATGTGACCCACCGCATGTATGTTTTATAACATTGTCATAGCATAGAGTGTATCCAAATAACTCACCAACTACCTAAGGCTTGCATGCGCTCTTACATTATAGGTGAACTTTTTTAAGACTGCTTAAAATACGATCAATCCAATTCTTCCAGTTCAAAAGGGCCAATTTCATTCATTTAAAACAAAACAGGTTTTATTCAAATAACATTCCTTTTTCACAAGATAAATCCACTGGGTTTCTATCAAATAATTTAAGCCATTTTTTCCAGTTTTAAATCCATTCAAAACCAATTCTGTCATTACACAATTTATTTCCAAAATTAAATTCAACAATTTAATTGAAATCATTTCCATCAAATCCACAATTTAAATTAAACAATTTCCATAAACACACCCAATTCAATAGAATTTTAATTTTCCAAATTTCAAATCCAAATCTATTTCAAATATATAGATTCACTAGAATCATGTTTTTATCAATTTAATTTAAAGAAAATTTGAGAAATTTAATTTAAATCTACAATTGAAATAATTCAAAAAAATAAAATGATAATAAATTTGGAATGTTGGGATGGAACCACCTACCTTTATTTACTGACGAGAGTTATCCCAACGAGAAACCTCAAAAATGAGGGGCACAACGTCATCGATCAAGTTCTAGATCTAAATCCTCCTAAACAAAAAAAGATCAATGACATCAAGATCTTGTAAAACTTGATCTAGATCCACACTCCTAGATCTAGATCTCAACTCATAGGTTTAAATACACAGAAAATAGTGGAAATATCTCATGAAAAGATCATGGAATGATAGAGGAAAGAATGGGAGAAGTAAGAGGATGAAATCCACTTAAGAGAAGGAGAGAAGATCCTCAATCGGATCCTTCAATCTCAAAGGAATAAGTTCAAATCACCTTGGAATCTCTCTGAGAGGGTTTGGAAACACCTAGAATGTTTCAAGCCCAATCCATGGTCGAAAATATGGAAGTACTAGGGGTTCAGGTGGTTTTAAGAAGGGTTTTTAGAAATATAAAAACTGTGTGCACAATTTTCTTGGACAGAGGTGCATAGTCAGGAAAATCTTGCACCAACCATGCAGAACCCACTATCCATGCTTAAAAGGTTAACACGGTTTGGTCACACGGTCTGTCAAATCATGCGTAAACTGTGCAGAGCTCTCTATCCTTTTCTACATGGTTGGCATGGTTTTGTAGCAAGGTTTATCAAACCATGCGCAAACCGTGCACAACTCACTATCGTTTAGTTTTCCGTAAATGGTCACCCAAACGCACCCCAAGTCACTACTCCAAAACAGAGGTACTTAGAAACATCAGAAGTACCTGAAAATGTAAAGTGATGTTACATAAAAAACATTTAAAATAAATAAGCACGTCAATATCTCCTTTTAATTCCATTGATCCATAAGCCATGTTGGAAAATTTGTTTACACATGTCTATATATTAATGTGACCATTATTTATCTTAATCATTTATATTCAATATATCTTATGCCACATTATTTTTTTTGATAATGTTACATTATCATTTGATAACTTCCATAGTTACAATATATTTTAATTATTTTATGATTCACATTCATCCATTGTCATTCACCATTGGGATTGTTCTCTATTATTTATCATCATTCCCCTACCACTTTTTTGATTCTTCCCTTTTTATCATTCTCCTATACCATTAAAATTTTTAATTTACATTTGTTTTTAAATATTTACTAATATGATAAATTATACAATATAAATTATTTAGAACATTATATTTATAGTGTTTTTTAGAAATTTATGATATTATATTTAAAAAAGGGCTTAAATTCAAATTATATATTTAAATTTTTTATTTCATATATATTAATGAAGATCAATTAATACTTAATTTAATATTTTTTTATGAAAAATATATTTCTCATATCATATTTGAATGTCAGTGTGGATATTTCTAGTAGAAATATTAATTATAATATAGTTGAAACAAAATATATTATATTTTGTATAACTGAGGATTATTAGAGTAGATTTCTTATTAGAGCTATTGAATTAAATTTAACCACTCCCACAGAGGTTACGAGAAATCTCAAGGTTCCCACACATCCTTTCAATACCAATGATATTATTCATTTAGTTATGCTAATAATAAATCATGGGATTATATTAGGTGTGGGTTTTCCTAATTATAAATATGTGTCTAGATATTACATCTCATGGATTAAATATACGGTCATATATGATAATTTTTTTAAACATTTTGGAAAAGATTCATATTGAATTATCTTCATGTCAATTATAGAGAACATAAACTCAAATACTTGTGTATTGAATTATTCATGGGTAGGGTTAGAACAATTCTCTTTGAAGAGATTTATAGTAGGATTACCTCCCAACCTTATAAAAAGTTGAAATACCTTGTCACATGATGGTAAAAGTTTCCTTGTGAACAACATTATTACATTGATGTTTTTGGTATTCCATTAATTTTAATAAGTCTAAATGGTAATTTATCAATAACCGTCACACCCAAATTAAAATATCTTTTTAGTATCACTTGGATTATTAAATTTAAGCTTTTCACATTTTCTTGGAATAAATATGTTAAGAAAATAAATATTATATAAGTTTTTATTGACAACCATATTCATTTCAACAAATCTATAGTGGAAAGAAACACAAAGAACATGATTACATCTATGTAGTCATATCATTACTTTATCAGTTCATGGATCATTTGATGTTTGCATAAGGGTAACCAATTCTTGTTGAATCCGCCTTCCTAGCCTTAAATCAGTGATCAATATGAGGATATCATGTGTAACACTAAATTGATCCCCTATCAAAAAACCAATATATATATATTGAAAAAAGCAGGGAACAGTTTTCAAGATATTGATTTTTTCAGTTTACACTTTAGTTAACTAGTTTCCCTATATTCCCTTTATTTGATAATTATGGGTAGGATTAATTCATTATTATTTCTAATATTATATAATAAATTTATACTTACATGTTCATGAAACATGATCCTATTTTTCATTGGAATAAAATATCATTTATCTATCTTAGGTTTTTCTATATGAATTTGTCTGGTGCTGTGAAAAATATAACATAATGGATGAGACTTTTTACGAGTCATTTTATCCATCTATATAGGCATCTCCTCATATGGAAATTTTGGATCAATCTTCATCCAATAGATGATCGAAATTAAATTGAAGGATATAAATATAATTCATGTTTCTCCTTTTCTTTTGAATAATATTTATGATATCCATAATCTATTTATTTATTAATCCTGATCAAATAAATATTTGTGTCATGTTCTGAAACAATTTTATTTTATAATATATTTCTATTTAAATAATTTTAATTTCTTCGAAAGATTATGATATAGTCTACCCTAAGTATAAATGAAACGTGACATAGTATATCATCATAACCTAGATGTATAATTCATATAATTAATAGGAATAAACTCCATTTAAAAAATATGTTAACTGGTTTTAGATTAATATACTTATTTAATAAATAGTAACTTAATTTTCTTTCAGAAATTATAATTTTCAAAAATAAAATTGCCAAAAAAAACTCTATCAATAGGTTTTTATAATTAATAATATAATTAATTTTTACTAAATAATGAAAATTTATTATAAAAATGAACTTTATTATTTAAACAATATGTTCACGAATAATTTATATTAAATATAAAGAATTTTTTAAAAAAATTTATTTTTTGATGAATAATTAAAACACTTTCATTATTCAGAACTAACATTTTATTTTAAAAATATTTAAATGAATAATTATTTCATTAATATTATTAATATTCCAAAAATCTCATCATTATCAATATTTTGATTAATTTTTTTTCTAAAAACTTTTTACTCATAAGAAAAAATATTTCTAAAAAATATATTCCTTCGCAATTTTCAGAATATCATAAATATAAAACTATGCCATTTATTTAAATATAATTTGATAAATATATTACATAATTTTAATAATAAAAATTAATAGTATTTAAGAAGTAAAATTTATCTTTTCCACTAAATGAATAGTTTAATCTGTAAAAAATAAATTTTCAAAGATATGGTTAATACTGATTTACCTTGGGTTAAAATAAATTGATAAGGGTTAAAATGAATAAAATAATATTTATAAATACTATTAGATGAACATATTTCAATAAAATATATTATCATATTCAAAAGTTATCATATCTAGGAAATATTTTAATGAGTAAGAAATTTATAAATATATATATATTTAAAAATTCTATGTGTGTCCTCTCATCCACTTATAAAAAGATAACATTATTTTCACAATTTTACACCACATTCTTCCATGGAGAATGAAAAAATATTATCCAATTATCTTATAAACTTCTCTTTCATGGATTTATGGTATTTTCCATACTAAAAACAATTCAATGGGACCTTGAGAAAGGATATAAAGGAGTTCTAAAGAATAAGTGGTAATCATCCTTCCCGACCACATTCAATTACTAATACATCCATATACTCAAAAAATATGGTATTAATCCTAAAATAATAATTTTATATTCCTAAATATAATTAAAGTTTATTATAATAATTTATCCACCATTATCAACCATCTTTTCCATCAAAGGGTAAGTGAATGTGTCACATGTGCATACATGTGGACTACTATCTCCACATAGAGATCCAATTCATTTTACAGCACCATCATTCATTAATTATGGATAATTTGGGTTTATTTTTAAAATTTTATATGTATTAAATCATTTCCTTTTATAATTATAATTAAATATCTATTTTTTTCATCCCATTATTTGGAAAATGATATTGTAGCTCGTGCGTATGTGTAAAGTACCCCATCCATGATGTGATGTAATTTTTTTTAATTTACACATTATATATTTGGCAATAAATATATATTTAATCTATATTTATATTATTTATGATATTATTATTCTATTCCTATGATTTGATAATATTTATATTTTATTCTAACTTGTCATTTGAAAATAAAAAAGTCTTCATGTGTATGTATGACCTAGAGTCTCCTTGAATGGGGTAAATCATTTTTATATCACAACCTATTATGGAAAATTATAAAATTATATATATTTAATATATATATTCTTTATATAATTAAAAATAATATTTTTATTATGGAACCATGATCAATGTACAAGAAAAAAAATATAAAAAAATCATCACTGAAAAAATAATGAGTTATCAGATCAAAATTAAAATTTTAATTTGTAATTATTATTAAATGGATGTCAAAATGTTATAATTTAATCCTATATAATTTTATATGTATGAAATTATTCTAATATAGTATTATAATATTTTAAAATTTATTATACTTTTTTAGGGTGCTTTCATAGAATGGTGTGCCTAAGGCAGTATATTCCTATTTCAATATACTTTTAATTCGGATTTTTTATGCATTATTATCCATTAAAGGTTACATTGTTTACATTTATAAAAAACCAATAAATTTTCCTTTATTTATTCAATAAATACTCATGTAATCTTATATGTTTCAATTCATTATTACTTAAAACGACTGTGAACTTTTATAAAAGTAAAACATAGTTAATTTCTTTTTTATTATATATTGTTTACTTCGATTTCCATATTTTCTTTAAAATCATTTCAAAAATGTTTTTTATATTCTAATATTATTTTTAAAAATATTGCATTACCTATGTTTTAATCTCTTTAAAAATTATTGAAATGAATCTACTTTTTTCGATCAAGGTACTTTTACTTTTTATTTAAAATGTGAATGTAATATTCTTTCTAACATACCTGACAAGAAAACAATTTCATGTTTACATGAACACTCAATGATTTTGAGCATCCGTTACAATATCACAAGGTTTTTTTTCAAATAAAAATATTTCTACAATATTATAGAAATATTTTTTTTATTTATAAAGTCTAATAATAATAATTATTTTTTCACTTCAGGAAATATTAGAGAGATATTATATAAGAAATCCAATTATATGATAACATCATTGGATTTAAATTATGAATTTATAGGTATATAATCAAATTATATTATCGTTATTATTTTTATATATGGTTTATGATGATGATGATGATTTTTTTTCAAGACCCGTTTATTTTCAATGGTTTATTTTATGATGAAATGTTTTGGAAAATCACATCATTTAAATAGTTTATTCAATGATTTTATAATTAATTTGTTATGTTATTGTGGATGATGTATTAATGAATTATGAGTTTGTTATTGGTGATATTGTAATTATATACCCCCCAATTCATTGGGTAATGATGGATATATAATGAGATAAATATGTATTGAGTTTAGTGTTAATAGAATTCCATAAGGTAATATATTCAATATGATTTTCTTGGAAGTAAACCATAAAAAGGATATAAATGAATAGAGAGTGAACCCAAATAACTATTATAGTGTTCTAAGTGATCCATAACCAAGGAAATTATTTCCTCTTATTATGTGTAAAAAAATTATGATTTATGAAAATGATATGTTCTAAGGGATCATGTTATTAGATTCCATTATGACTCATGTATCATGAATTACTATGATTTATGGAATGAAATATGAAATTGACAAATGTAAATATGATTATGGTTTCAAATTTTTTAAATATTGTTTTTATACCATTACGATCAAGTTATTAATCCATGAATATTGATATCTCACATGATTACCCTTAATATGCTTTTAATATCACCCTTTATTATGTTTAATTTTACCTTGTACATGAATAAATATTGTATAAATGATATTATCAAAAATGATTCCAGTTTTGAGGAGATGTGTGGGAGACAATTTAAATCTCTCATGTACTTTTTTGTGTATATATCAATGTTTCCTAAGAAATAAAAACTTTAAAAATATGAAATGGATTATAATGATAAAAAATTATTATTCACCAAATTACACATAATATATATTTATAAAACTTGTTAGTTATTATAATTTTCTTTAGCATAAGAAATAATTTCTTTTAGAAGCATGGATGATAATATTTTAGTGATTAAATATTTGATGAGATTTTTATTAAGTGAACATACTATGTCATAGTGAAAAAGGTATTGTGTTTTTCCTTTAAAAAGAATCCCTATATGAATATTATAATGTTTATTTTGTTATATAATAGATGCATATAGGGGTACCAACCAGGAATGGGGAGTATTTGGTATTATCCAAGTCATAATCAAGTCATTATGGGGGGCCTAAGACTACACACTTATCTAGGCACTCTCATGGGATACGAGTGTGTTAATTAACATTTTAGTTATTAAGTAATATGATTTATTTGAATATATATTGACCACTAATGACTTTTGTTACACCTATATTATAAAATAAATAATAGGTTATGTCATCATGTAGGCATCATATAAATGATTTACATGATTATATGTTTCTTCACTATAGTTATTACTTGTCATTCAATAATTTTTGATTTATTCAATGGATAGAACTAGAGGTAACCTCTCTAATTCTAAATGTGATAGAATATAATGTTTTTTCCACCTGGTAAAGTGAATTTTATGGAATACTGAATATAAAATCATATTGTTATTAATATAAAAATTTCTCAAAAATAGAAATCATAATGAGATTCCAAAAGGTAAAAGGACGGAAAATTGTTTTATTGAGTCCAATATGAAGTAGAATCCACCTTATTTTAGTAGGAATAGAGATCTACTAGTTACTAGGTAATATATTATTATCCCAAAAAATATATTTTATGATATCTACATTTTGAAACATGAAATAGTTATTTTGTTTGTTAATCATTTTTATGGTAAATGAGATTAATGGTGGACTCTTATAAAAAACATGAGGGAGATGAATAAAATTTACTCTATGTGTTGTAATGAATTTATAAGTTGTTTATTAACTATTTTCATCATATTAATCATTTAATAATTGAGAAGTAATTAATTGATCAAAATTAGATATATAGTGAATACATTTTTACCTATAAGAGAAATTGTGGAGGATGAGAGTACTACTCTTATGGTATTATCAACCCTATAAAATTTATAATATTTTATTCTTGAGTGTCTTAAAATTGATTATCCATTAAGAATTAGTCATAAAAAGATTCAGTAGCTATTAATAAATCCGTTAATATGTTATCAAGTTAGAAATAGATATTGGATTTACCAATCAATCAAATGATAGTGATAATAAAACAATACTGTAATTTAATAGAAAATATAATAATAAAATTCATGAAGAGTAGATGATGTGATTCTTATATGGTTTATGTATATAAGGAAACTTGATGATAACTTCTATAAGGGTACTAATAAATTTATTAATTATAGAAAATATGTTTAGTGAGAAAAATACTGTTGATGTGTTGTGAAGAGGCCAATCAATGAAACAAACAATAATAAATCTCATGAAACTGCACTATCCACACTCTAATTCATCAAATGCAAGGATTTTGGGAATTATACTTACCAATTCCCAAATATGAATGACATTTTTGAGGATTTACATCAATAAAATCTTAACCCGAGAGAAATATGAAATCCCATGTGATCTCAATTAATACTATTGGTTATGATAACAATGTTTTTAAATGTACAAAAACCAAACACTTTAGAGTTGATAATAACTATTTGATTCTTGATCTAAACACAATTTTATATAAGAATTGTTTTATAATGGTATAAAACTACAACCATAATGTTTTGATATTGGTTATGATATTAATACAACTAATTGTGCAATGAACACATATTGAGTCTATTATTAGTCTTTGATTAAATTGTATTGGAATATGATCCCTTTAAATATTATTATTCCCCAATATATTTTATTTGATGTTATATTGTGAATGAATTGGATTTATTTTTATAAATCCATATCAATTACTAAGGAAGGGAATTCATATTTGATATTCTAAACTATAATATGATTTTATATTGCTGTGAGGGTAAATTTTATAATATAATTGAAATATCATCCAATGTATGGTTCTTGACTCATATTAAAATAATTTTTTATCTGATATGGTTAGAGAGAATCTAAAAATAAATGATATTCCTATTTTGTGGGATGTTTTTTATGTCTATTTGATAGAGTTTTCTTATCATCCATGGAATCATGAAGTTGAGTTTTCAATATGACACATACATGGTACTATATATATATTTTAATGACCCCTTATATAATGAAATTGATTTATTTTTGGGAGTTGTATAAGAAACCACAAGAAAATATTGATAATGGATTGATTTGGCCCAGTTTTTCACCTTAGTATCACCCAATTATTTTTCTTAAGAAGAATTATGGATTCATGTGATTATTTATTGATAATTGAGAATATAATAAAAAAATAATAAAGAATATGTAACCTCTACCTTGCATTGATTATTTGTAAGATCAATTACTCTAAGATCAATATTTTACTACAATATTCGATAATATGGATTTTATCATTTGAGTGTAGTTAGTTATGACATAACTATTATTCCCTTTCATTGAAGTCATGAACTCTATAAATTTTTATTGATTCTATCTGGAACTAAAAATTACCCCTCCAACATCATGGTTCTAATGAATATAGTCTTTATAGATTACATTTATTAGTTTTTTGATATATTTATTGATGAAATTATTATATATACAAATACCAAGGAAGGTAATTAATATCGAATAAAAATTGTACTGATGACCCTGAGGATGGATATGTTGAATGAAAAATTTACTATGTTTGAATTTGGGGTATTCAAATATTTATTCATGGGTCATATGACCTATTGTGAAGGTATATCAGTGCATCCATCTAACAATGTTGTTAAAAAATGTTGGCAAAGACTAACCAATTTTATTGAGTTCGATAATATTAAATTTTTAAATAGAAATTATTGATGATTTTGGGATAACTTCTCAAGGAAATAGAATCAACTCACAATGGTAACTTGGAAGGTGTTCGTGTTCCTATTGAAATCAGAATTTTGGGAATTTTTTTTGGAAATGAAGATAATTTTTCTCATCACCCCTATAGTTACAATTACTTTCAATGGATAAGGGATACTTTGTAATGAATCAAAGAAGGCATTGAGATGTGTCCACGTGAAGAATGATATTTTTATATCTTATACCTGAGCACAATTATTGGTTCTTGAAGAAAATTATCGAATACATTAATCGGAGTTGGATGAAATAAATTTTTAATTAATTATATAGAGAAAGTATCATTATGATGATCTATGAATAATACATTCTAATACAAAGGTTTAAATTTGATATTTAGTTATAAAGAGTTTGAAATTCACTATAAACTATTCTTGGAGTTGATTTAATTTTTCGAAAACTCAATACATTAAAACCCTAGAAAAATGGGAATGGTGAAACATTTTCTGAGACAAAATGATCCTACATGCTTATCCATGATTAGGATTACAATAGAGAAATATATTTTTTATTTTAAAAGGATGAATATAGAAATCCTAAATTATGGAGATAAATATTTTCTTTCTAAAACTAATGTTTTTCACGCACCACATGTCATTTAATTATATATTTTATTTTGGTTTATGGTATCCTTAATATTTTTATGTTTTGATGGGTTTTGGGCTAAACACTCTTTTTTTGGTGGATTTCGGGAAGGAGAACAATTATCCCTAGTAGTCTTTACTAACCATGTGGTACCTATGTGGGTGTGCCTATCATTTTGATATAGTCATTTTTATGGATTCCATATTGTTTTTCAAATTATGTTGAGCTCCCCAAAATCCATGTCAGGCTTGGGGTGTGTATGAGGTGAGGTGAAATATTTTCTAGAAATATGTAATTCCTAATGAGAAACCATGATAAAGGTTTCTATCCTTGGAAGTGGATAGTACATGGTTGGTGCGTGGTTTGTGAAATTGTGTGGCCCAAATGTGTGGTCTGTATATGTGTTTAATTTTTGTTTATTTCCCAAAATATTCTATTTGAATTAAAATGTGATTCAACATTTTTTCCCTTAGTTGTGGTAGTTCACCCTTGGTAAATGAGTAGGATCTCTATATTCTTCTTCTACTTGTCTATTTCCATTTATTTGGTTATTTCAAGGTGAGGCCATCATAATTAATCATCTCTCTCTCAAATAATCTCCATTATTTCTTATATCCTTGGATTTCACCTTCTATGAGATACCTACTTCATTGTGAATACTAGGGATTGGGTGGAAATTGTTGAACTATATTTTTAAAAAATTATTTTTTTATATTAGGACTTTTTTCTTGGGTGGGTTGTCAACATTGATGGTGTGTTATTACAAGTAGGATTCAAGTTCTTCTATGTTGAATTTTTAATGACTTTTTTTTGTAATTGAATGTTTTATTGTGATTTTAAAATTATTTTTTCATGAATATATGATTATATATGATGGGTTTGTAGTGATTTTAAACCGTTTAATTTTTTGGATCTTGGAATAAAAGGTTTTCTATGTTAATTCCATGTTATAGTATTGGAAATTGAATGTTTATAGTTTATAAGATTTTTTGAAATTCATGTATGTATTTTTTATGTTGTTTTCATGTTGATCATTGGAATTTGAATCGGTTTTGGTCTTCAAATATGTTGAACCATGTATTAATGTGTTTTTTGTTTTAAATTGAGGTTTTGACCTATAAATGTTTTGGAAATATTTTCTTTAGTGGATATTAAATGGTGGTTTGAAATGTGTATGTGGTTTACCCCATGTGAAAATTCATTGAAGAATTCCACAAATTGTTCGAAATGAAATGGATCATCCTTGGACTTATTTTAGTTTTCAAGGAGGAAGACCATTTTGGAAGGGTTGTTATGAAGTGATTTATTGAATTTAGTTGTCTCAATAATCATATAAAAAAATTCATTTGTTTTTATGAAAGTTGAAAGATATTAGTTTATAATCCATGTTTCATTCTTATTTGATTGGTTAATAATTTGGTTCCATATTTGTTATTGGGAATACATATCTATATTTCCCCTTCTTTGGTTACCACTTGTGTGGCTTAGTGATGAATAATTCCCTTCCCTATGTTGGGAAGACACCCCTTGATTTCTCTCTACACGGTTTTCATCTAGAAACACATCAAGACACCTATAGAGAAATAAATTATTTCTAAAACAACATGTACCCTCATATGAACACTTATTGTGTAATATAATCCCTTTATCACAATATCTCAAATTGAGTATGTTTCACGGCAGTTCAATCAAGCTATATGCTTGATATCTCTTTCATTGACTTTCCAGAAATGGAACATTCCTATAGAACACCATGGCCACAGATTTATTTATGCTATAACAGTTCCATGAAGGGGACTAAGATATAAAATTATATTAAATAATGGTAGGGTTAAATCCTTTCTTGAATTTTTCATTAATGCAATTTTACTCGTGATGTACCCAACATATCCAAACTCACCACAAACATCTATCTTCACAGTTTTCATTAATACTCTTATGTGAAAAAATCATAATACTCATTAATAATAATTTTAAAATATATGTACCAATACACATTTACTTAGATAGGAACATCCAATGACACAAAGAAATATTGATTTCCAACTGATGTGTCTCATTCTCATAGTATCTATACTAGATCATACCAAGGGCATACACCATGAGAAACTGCCTTAAATTCCAATGAGTCTCTAGCCCTGATACCATGTATCATTTGTGTCCCTCAAATGATATCATCTAGAAATAGAACATATATTCAAGAATAGTTATTTTAGCACTTATGGGAACTCATCATAGAAGGGAACTACTATGACCTTTTTGTGAGATATAAAATCTTAATACATTATTATATACTATGATACAAAGAAAAAAATCATGATGTGATAAGGAGTTTATTAATATTCAAAACCATGAATAAAAGTTTACTATAATGTAAATAGAAGTTATTTGTAGGGAACAAACTCTAATAAACTCCCACTTTCACTAGATCCAAATGCTAAAAACCTTTAGTCCATGAGCTCTCACATGAAACTCATTGTTATGATGAGATAGGTTTTTAGTTACTGGGTCCACCACATTCTATTTTTTGGGTAATCTTCCTACTCACAATTCAAACCCATCATAGAAATCCCTCAATAGGTGATACTTCTAGAGTATGAGCTTTGCCTATTGGTGTGACCTTGGATCTTTTACAAGATCCACCACTTTAGTCTTATTACAATACAATGTGATTGGATCTTTAATCCTAGGTACCACATCAAGATCCTAGATAATGTTTCGAATCCATATATCTTCCTTGGATACATCAAAAGCTTCTATATACTCAGTGTCCTCTAAAGAAAAAGTGAAAACTATATTGATTGCAACTTTTCAGCTCACAACTCCTCTGTTGAGAAAAAAACATATCCAGATTGTGACTTCAGATCATTTTGATCTATCTGAAAACTAACATTAGTATAACCCCTGGTGTTCAATTCCTAGTCTCCTCCATACATTCAGAACATATCCTTAGTTCTTCCCAGATACGTAAAGATAGTATTAACAGTAGTCTAATATTGTTCTCTTAGATCTACTTGATATATGTCTACCATTCTTAGTGCATAGGCAACATCATGTCTAGTATATAACATAACACAAATTATTAGTCATATCATCATAGAGTGTGGGATCATAATCATTTCCTCTTACTCTTGTTATTTCTAGGGACATATTTTCTTAGAAAGATGTAAACCAATTGAAAATGGAACCATCCACTCTTGGATTGTTCAATAGTAAATCTCTTTAGTATCTGGTCTATATATGTACTTTGACTCAGTCTATGTAGCCTATTGGATTTTTCATGAATGATACTGATCCATAGAATGTAGGCTACTCCACCTAAGTATTTCATGTAGAATTACATGTTCAATGATTCCTTAACAGATTGTATGTAACACCCCGACCCCAGCTACCCGGAGTTGGTGCATTACTTCGTAAAATTGGCATGATCACAAAAGATCAAGTCTCGAAAGACCGATTAGTTTAGTAGCCTTGGAAACACTAGATACATTCGTAAACGTTACATTACATCATAAAGTGAAAAACTACAATAACAAAGTCTCCATAGTCCACACTCATATCCTCTTCTGACTATCCCTGCAGGTCATTCATAAAATACTTTTTCACATCCTGGAAAATATTAAAACATTGAAAGGGGTGAGCTCAGATGCTCAGTAAGGATAACAATATTGCGGAAGCTTTCAAAAATAAACATTAACATTTAAGGCAATGAATAACTAAAACAAAAGCTTTTTAAACTTGAACATCAGCATAATATGGAAAAAATAAAATTAAATAATGCCATTTACTTACTCACATGGATATTCTACTAGTCGAATAATCACATTAAATATCAATAACCACTTTCATAATGATGGAATGCATAATTCCAGACTGTCATAACCACGTATCCAAGGCCTCGTGCCAAGACCACAAATAAGATTTTGTCAAGGCCTCGTGCCAAGACACTAGTTTGTCTGATGAGACCTACCGATGATATTTTCTAGAAGATACTTACGTTTAAAATTGTTCAAATATACTCCAGTGTTTTTTTGAAAACATTATGAAAGCTTCTAAAAACAAAATAACTATTTCCGAAACTTCTCGACTAATTACAGGCCATGATGGGTCCACTCCCAATCCCTTCCTATCTACCGCACTCGAGAGTCGGGTTTTCTGAAAACATTTTTAAGCTTGCGTTAAATACGTATACATTTGCACTGGATTTTCATATATTTGAGAGAAATATATATTTTTTGATATCATTTAACAATCACATAATTATAAAATAAAACCTTTTGAATAAACATAAACGTCAAAGGGGTTTATACATCGTATAAAAGAAATTTGTGTATAAAACAAAATATGCCTCAATGAAAGAAGATTGAGACAAAGTCCTTAGAAAGATCATTTTTAAAATAAAATAGATCTATTATGTGTGTTAACTATAAGTACACATAAATAAAGTAAAAAATACAAGATAGGAAATAATAATATCATGACATAATTTGAAAGTAGGAGATTAACCCAAAGAATGGAAATTGGGTTAAAAGTTCCCTTACCTCGTGTCCGAATTGACTTGACCACTCTTTGACCTCCTGAATAATAAACTAGAGTTAATATCTACCTTCTTAAGAACCTTTTTCAAGTTCATTATTCCTTTTATATCACCTATTAACGTGTTATGAACATTATGTAATTATTTAAGTTAATAACGGTTGTTTTGTCGATCGTTGGTACTTGAGTCAAAAATAAACTTCTTATGATTACAAGTTGTTCATGTGGTGAAATATCCATTATATCCAGAATTATATTCATGATATAGATATCATATATCTCATATATATCCATTATATACATGCATTTATAATATTCCATAACGTTTAGAGGTATGAAATGAAATGCACCGTTCATGGAGACGGTAAGCCGTACGTACGCATGAACGCTACTTTCATTTCTATTTTGTATTTAATGGAATGAAGTTATAATTATATAAAGGTATAATATAATTCCAGTATAATATAATGTATAATACCATTTACTCCATCCTTTATACATCCCACATATGGTATTAACGATTCAAATAACTTTGAGGGGGCGGTAGTTCGCACTTCCTAAAATGAAAATATCGCGTTTACCCATAATGGAAACCATAAAGGTATTCCATAAATGAAAAATATAAAATCATAAGGAAAATATATATATATATATATATATCATATATAAAAATATTTTCATCATAATGGCCACCATTAGAGGTGTTATATGAGTGTTGAACAATCATCGTTTCGTGAGGCAAAAATTCGCCATCCACAGAAACAGTATGTTCTTTAACCATTAAATGTAGGTGTGTGTAAGTGTAGCTCGAATCCTTCTTATAACAACATACTAGTATATTGAGGATACTGGTGTTGTGACAAAAGAAATGAATAAAAAGTGTTTAGGGGGTTGGAGAAGAAAAACAAAACAACATTAGAGAAGACATTACCTTAAAATCGGGTAACCCTTTTTGATTTGAGCCAAAGGCTTCCTTGGGAAGAGTTCTGCCCAAAGTGAGGCTTCTTGGAGTAAGAGGGGGAAGTTGAGAGAGTATTTGGGCAGAGTTTGGCCAAGCAAAATGGCTTGAATGTGTGAATGAGGTGGTAGAGGTGGGGGCCTTTTATAAGTGGAGAGGAGGGGCACTCTTGGAAAGTAAAGAAAAGTCACTTTATTATAAAATGAGTTTCAGATTTTAGTGGTACCACACTTATATATTTAGAGTATAAGGTGATAAGGGTTCTAAATCTACTCATCCAATAGGTTTTTGACAATTTTATGCCTTGGAGTTTACATTATCTTTTTATTTTATTTAAATCGTTAAATAATGAGGTCATCGCTGCATCATCATGATGTCATAAATAATTTAATTTATTTAATGTCTAAAAATTATAAAAAAAATACTATGATGTAGGCAATATTTTTAGATTTCCAATTACTATTTATAGTCAAAAATATGACTTGTATAACCCCATGTAACAATTGTTTTAGTAAAACATTTCATGTTTGTGTCATTTTTTACTTTAACATTAAATAAAAGGTATTTATGTCATTTTCCAACTAAAGTGGCTCCATGGGGTCCCCAAGTTGACCCATGGATTGTATTGGTCGGCCATGGAACATCCAATAGGGGTAGGACATGTGTCAAGCTCATCTCATATTATTAAAACATTATTTTTACCTTAAACTACACTAATTACCTCTAATCGCGATTGAGAACTTAAAAGTTACTATTCACAAAAAAATTATTTTAATTCCATTGAACCACATTTTACTTCCTAATGAAAACCATGTATGTAGGATTTTTGAAATTCAAATCACAGTAGTGGTAATGTTTCATTCAAACAAAAAATCAGTTTTTTAACTACCAATTAGTGGTTTCACTATTCATCAAAAATTGAAGTTCTTCAGAATAATGCCAAAATTTCACCCTAAGCTATATTTGATATTCTGATTTCAAAAATGATGTATATTTTACAAAATTACAAACATATAAGTTGAATTAATTAATTTTATAATTAATTCACGCTATCACAACAAATAGCGTGTTTTTAAGAAATAATTTATATCAAAAGATTGACAATTGTTCAAGCCCAATTTCGATGTTAAATTAATTCTAATGACCACCATTGGATAAAATGGTAAAAATATATTCTAATTATACTTTAAAACCACTAAATAGTATAATTTATCACAATAAAATATTTTGATTAAAAAAGTTGTTTTAAGTATTTTTCACTATTCATAAAAAATTAGAAGTTCTCAGAATGTTACAAAAAATTCAACTTAGGATAATTTTGAAATTACGAATACAAAAACGAAGTCCATTTGGAAAAACGAAATTTATAAAATTTCAAAAATTAGGTATTACTATTCATAATGACTACTTTGATTGGTCACGGTGTGTTAGAACTCGAACTTGCGTACAATGCAAGCTATTGCATTATTGAAAGAGAGGCGTATCGTGGAAGCTCAGGGTGTTACATTCTCCCCTCATTCAATAAATTGTATCCTCACAATTTGAAATTTTTCTTTGAAAATAAAAGGTTGAAAATAGAAAATACCTTTGTGGAAACCCTACATCGGAGATAAGGATAATAAAATTTAGCCTTAATAAGAGGGAAATGGAAATGAAAAAGTCACCACCAAATTATGATCTTGATAAGGAGAACATTGGTGGTAATTAGAGACATATAATTGGAGGGAAAACGTAAATATTTGTAGGGAGTGATTGAGGTCATCAATCACAAACAAGTGTAAAATTGAGGGCCTCAAAGGCTTCAATCTATGTTGATTTAAAATATTTTCAGTTCAACAAGAAATAAGGTATTAGGATAACAAATTTTTTTGTTTTAATATCCCTTCACTAAAGTTTAAGAATTTATTCATAGAATAAGAGATAGGTATATATATATTTATGCTTGACAAGTAGAGTTTCATCCTTCAACTAATTTCTACCACAAACTCATCTTTCACTCAAAAAGATAATAGAACTCAAAAATATTATATTTATCTTAATTGTATAAGGTTCTAAATATTACCACATACCATTTAGATTAGGAAAAAAATATTTTTTAATAACCAGGGACTTCCTGTAGGCTAGTGGTTGGTAATAAAGGCCTGTCGCACTATGGTTGTGGGTTCGATTCCTGCTGCTTTGTCCGACGCGATGGGTTATGCCCCACCCTGCATGTTATCCTTTTCCTGAAAATATAGTATTATAGTATTCCAAAAAAAATCTTCAGAAATGTTTTAACCTTAAACAATACTATTCAAAGTTCAACTTAATCCATCCCAACATTTATAGTTATCCAAAATACCTCTCTCCAAACTTTCTCTAAAAGGTCTATTAATTCCAAAATCAATTTATCAGATTCCCCAAACAAAGTAAAGTATCTCTTATTGTCACATACTAAAAATATGATTACCTTCATCATATTAAAACCTTAATGAAACAAAAAGTACTGCAGTACAATCCTTATATATATATCACATTATTCTAATAACCAGAATATAATCCATGAGTCCAAAATCACCAATACATTAATTATTCTGCTTCAACTGTAGTAACAACATAAGATTGTCCTTGATCTCTTGGCCTTTTTTGAGGTAAGTTTCCTTGATGCTTAGGACATTCATTTTCATAATGCCCCATTTCTCTACAATTGTATCATTCAACATTGATAGCCTCTTTCTTTCCCTTGCAATCACGCGCCTGGTGACCTTTTTCTCCACATTTATAACAAACTCCCATTCCTTTTAGGCAAGTACCAGGGTGATTCTTCCCACAATTATCACATAATGGAAAATACTTCTTTCCCTTTTTCCCTTTATCTGTCTCTTGTTACACCGTTCTCTTCTTCTCTTGCTTTACTTTGTTGTCATAAGACTTAGAGAATTCCTTTTCTGTCTTGATAGAACATGTGACAATATCTTCGTATGATGAGAAGGATTGTGATACTAAAGCTCGACGGAGAAATGGTTTTAACCCATCAAAGAAATGATCAATCTTACTCCTTGGGTTACGTATATAATCGGCAGCATGCCTCTCTAACCTTGTAAAGTTAGCCTCATACTTTGCGACATTCTCATCCTCCTTCTTCCTCAGACTCAGAAATTTCCTTTCCATATCTGCTCGATGGTCATGAGGAAAGTATTTTTCTAAGAAAATATCTTTGAACTCCCTCCATTCCATATTCGATATTTCATCATCTTCCTTTGTGTTTTGAATCAATGACCACCATTGATCAGCATCTCCAGTGAGGAGGTAAACTATCATGATAACCTTTTCCCTTTCACTAATCCCCAAGGTGTGGAATATTTTCTCTAAGGAGGTTATCCACTGCTCAGCTACTAATGGATTTGTGCCCCCATTAAATGTTGGCGGTTGTTGCCTCATGAAGCGGTCTAACATTGATCCTCCACGTTGTGGATCAGGGTGATCCATACGAGTAAGGTTATTATTCATAACCTGAGTGAGTTGTCCCAGTATGGTAATAAGTTGATCAGCACCAGTTGTATCTCCATATCCACAATAATTATCTTGAGCAGGAGGGAAATCCCTACACGGAGTGCGTGCATTGATATGGTTTCCATTCCTTCCACTAGGCGCCATTTCTAAACAATGGCATAAACTAGATTAGTTTATGAATTAAAATACATAATTCCATATTTTTAAAACACTTTACAAAAATTGAACTATTTATGGATATAATCCATAATCATAAAAAGAAATGTTTTCTTTGAGGAAGTATATACTCAAAACCCTTCATAGTGGTTTGTAAATAAAATGAGAACTATCCTAAGCATATCCCCCGGGAGTGTCGTAATCAAGAGTACAGAAAGTCCCGTTGTCATGCACCAGTTCCCGTTCGAGTCTAACTCAAAGCAGTGTTTTTGGGTTTTACCCCTAGGTACATCTGTGCCAGAGCCGCCTCTACCTGATCGTATCCAGACAGGGATGTATTGCTCAGAAAACTCACAAAATCTCTATAATACCAAAATTCTAGGAAGTTCTTCTATACTAATCCTCAAAGTCTATCTTTGGGTTATGTACTCTAATCAGAGTTTATCTAAATCTAGCTTCCAAGGTTAGTACTAAACTGCCTCTGATACCAACTGTAATGCCCCGACCCCAGCTACCCGGAGTCGTGCATTACTTCGTAACATTGGTATGATCACAAAAGATCAAGTCTCAAAAGACCGATTAGTTTAGTATCCTTGGAAACACTAGATACATCCGTAAACGTTACATTACATCATAAAGTGAAAAACTACAATAACAAAGTCTCCATAGTCCACACTCATATCCTCTTCTGACTATCCCTACAGGTCATTCATAAAATACTTCTTCACATCCTGGAAAATATTAAAACATTGAAAGGGGTGAGATCATATGCTCAATAAGGATAACAATATTGCGGAAGCTTTCATAAATAAACATTAACATTTAAGGCAATGTATAACTAAAACAAAAGCCTTTTTAAACTTGAACTTCAACATAATATGGAAAAAATAAAATTAAATAATTCCATTTTCTTACTCACATGGATCTTCTACTAGTCGAATAATCACATGAAATATCAAGAACCACTTTCATAATGATGGAATGCATAATGCCAGACTATCATAACCACGTAGCCAAGGCCTCGTGCCAAGACCACAAATAAGATTTTGTCAAGGCCTCGTGCCAAGACACTAGTTTGTCTAATGAGACCTACCGATGAAATTTTTTAGAAGATACTCACGTTTAAAATTGCTCAAATATACTCCAGTGTTTTTCTAAAAACATTATGCACACTTCTGAAAACAAAATAACTATTTCCGAGACTTGTCGACTAATTACAGGCCATGATGGGTCCACTCCCAATCCCTTCCTGTCTACCGCACTCGAGGGTCGGGTTTTCTGAAAACATTTTTAAGCTTGCGTTAAATACGTATACATTTGCACTAGATTTTCATATATTTGAGAGAAATATATCATTTTTGAAATCATTTAAAAATCACATAATTATAAAATAAAACCTTTTGATTAAACATAAAAGTCAAATGGTTTTATACATCGTATAAAAGAATATTGTGTATAAAACAAAATATGCCTCAATGAAAGGAGATTGAGATGAAGTCCTTACAAAGATCATTTTTAAAATAAAATAGATCTATTATGTGTATTCACTACAAGTACACATAAAGAAAGTAAAAAATACAAGATAGGACATAATAATATCATGACATAATTTGAAAGTAGGAGATTAACCCAAAGAATGGAAATTGGGTTAAAAGTTCCCTTACCTCGTGTCCGAATTGACTTGACCGCTCTTTGACCTCCTGAATAATAAACTAGAGTTAATATCTACCTTCTTAAGAACCTTTTTCAAGTTCATTATTCGTTTTATATCACTTATTAACGTGTTATGAACATTATGTAATTATTTAAGTTAATAACGGCTGTTTTGTCGATCGTTGGTACTTGAGTCAAAAATAAACTTCTTATGATTACAAGTTGCTCATGTTGTGAAATATCCATTATATCAAGAATTATATTCATGATATATATATCATATATCTCATATATATCCAGTATATACATGCATTTATAATATTCCATAACGTTTAGAGGTAAGAAATGAAATGCACCGTTCATGGAGACGGTAAGCCGTGCATACGCATGAACGCTACTTTCATTTCTATTTTGTATTTAATGGAATAGAGTCATAATTATATAAAGGTATAATATAATTCCAGTATAATATAATGAATAATACCATTTAATCCACCCTTTATACATCCCACATATGGTATTAATGATTCAAATCACTTTGAGGGGGCGGTAGTCCGCACTTCCTAAAATGAAAATATCGCGTTTACCCATAATGGAAACAATAAAGGTATGCCATAAATGAAAAATACAAAATAATAAGGAAAAAAAACATAATATATATCATATATAAAAATAGTGTCATCATAATGGCCACCATTAGAGGTGTTATATGAGTGTTAAACAATCATCGTTTCGTGAGGCAAAAATTCGCCATCCACAGAAACAGAATGTTCTTTAACCATTAGATGTAGGTGTGTGGAAGTGTTGCTCGAATCCTTATTATAAAAACATCCTAGTATATTGAGGATACTGGTGTTGTTACAAAATAAATGAATAAAAAGTTTTTAGGGGGTTGGAGAAGAAAAACAAAACAACATTAGAGAAGACATTACCTTAAAATCGGGTAACTCTTTTTGATTTGATCCAAAGGCTTCCTTGGGAAGAGTTCATCCCAAAGTCAGGCTTCTAGGAGTAAGAGGGGGAAGTTGGGAGAGTATTTGGGCAGAGTTTGGCCGAGCCAAATAGCTTGAAAGTGTGAATGAGGTGGTATAGGTGGGGGCCTTTTATAAGTGGAGAGGAGGGGCACTCTTGGAAAGTAAAGAAAAGTCACTTTATTATAAAATGAGTTTCTGATTTTAGAGGTCCCACACTTATATAATTATAGGCTAAGGTGATAAGGGTTCTAAATCTACCCATCCAATAGGTTTTTGACAAGTTTAATCCTTGGATTTTAAATTATCGTTTTATTTTATTTAAATCGTTAAATAATGAGTTCATCGCTGCATCATCATGATGTCATAAATAATTTAATTTATTTAATGTCTAAAAATTATAAAAAAACTACTATGATGTAGTAAATCGTTTTATCTTTCCAATGACTATTTATAGTCAAAAATATTACTTGTATAACCCCATGTAAAAATTATTTTAGTAAAACATTTCATGTTTGTGTCATTTTTTACTTTAACATTAAATAAAAGGTATTTATGTCATTTTCCAACTAAAGTGGCTCCATGGGGTCCCCAAGTTGACCCATGGATTTTATTGGTCGTCCATGGCACATCCAATGAGGGTAGGACATGTTTCAAGGTCATCTCATATTATTAAAACATTATTTTTACCTTAAACTACACTAATTACCTCTAATCGCGATTAAGAACTTAAAAGTTACTATTCACCAAAAAAATTATTTTAATTATATTGAACCACATTTTACTTCCTAATGACAACCATGTATGTTGGATTTTTGAAATTCAAATCACAGAAGTGGTAATGTTTCATTTAAATGAAAAATCAGTTTTTTAACTACCACTTAGTGGTTTCACTATTCATAAAAAATTGAAGTTTTTCAGAATAATGCCAAAATTTCACCCTAAGCTATATTTGATATTCCGATTTCAAAAATGATGTCTATTTTACAAAATTCCAAACATATATTTTTCATTAATTAATTTTATAATTAATTCACGCTGTCACAATAAATAGCGTGTTTTTAAAAAACAATTTATATAAAAAGATTGACAATTGTTCATGCCCAATTTCAATGTTAAATTAATTCTAATGACCACCATTGGAATAAATGGTAAAAATATATTCTAATTATTCTTTAAAACCCCTAAATAGTATAATTTATCACAATAAATTATTTTGATTAAAAAAGTTGTTTGAAGTATTTTTCACTATTTATAAAAAATTGGAAGTTCTCAGAATGTTACAAAAAATTCAACTTAGGATAATTTTGATATTACGAATACAAAAACGAAGTCTATTTAAAAAAATATTATAAAATTTCAAAAATTAGGTATTACTATTCATAACGGCTACTTTGATTGGTCGCGGTGTGTTAGAACTCGAACTTGCGTACAATGCAAGATATTTCATTATTGAAAGAGAGACGTATCGTGGAAGCTCGGGGTGTTACATTGTAAGACTAGTATGTCATTTCCAATAAGTAATATTTCACCCATATATACTACTAGCATAACAACCAAATTCCAATTAAACCTTTTGTAAACACATGGCTCACATTTATTCGCAATGAAACCAAAATCTTTTATGGATTCATCAAATCTAATGTTCTATTACCTAGATGCTTCCGTTAATCCATAAATGGATCCCAACAACTTTTAAATCTGTTTGGCATCACCTAGACTCTTAAAACCTTCTGTTTGTGTCATATTGATATATCCTTGAAGTTTTCCACCAAGGAATGAAGTTTTGACATCCATATACCATATATCATAGTCATGGTAAGCTGTTATATCAAGTATTATTATGATTTATTTGAACATAGTAACTATATTTTGTTTCATCATATTCAATTTCATGATGATGTTTAATCCCTTTTGACAGTAGCCTTGCTTTTTGGGTACTTTCTTTACCTGACTAGTCTAGTTTTATCTTTAATTCTAATATGTAACTGATAGGATTTACATCAACTGGCACATCGACCAGAACCCAAAAATTGTATTGATACATGAAATCTATCTCAGAATTCATATCATCAATACATCATTTATCTTAAGAGATCTTGTCTCCATTTTGGATATAGGATCATCATTTTCCACCAATAATGAGTCACCATCCTCGGTGACCAAAACAAATCACTCTAGTTCGCTTACCATTATTACCATCATACACAATACTTTTGTTTTCAGAACTAAATCTTCTATATGGACTTGTGGAACCTATTCTTATACAAAATCTTGTGTATCATGAGAATAAACTTCTTCAAAGTCAATATTTTTTCCAGTATCCATTTTGAGGATGTGATCCCTCTCGAAAAATATGGAATATATAGAAATATTCCCTTTATTTTATGAGTGGTTTTATAGCTAGGTACCCTTGGTTTCCTTGGGATATCCAATAAAGATACACCTCGTGCCCTGTGGTTCAAGTTTGTTTCCTGATAAGGCCTTAAAAAATTCCACGCAACTCTATACACGTGTATGTGATAAATGGGTTTCTTCCCACTCTATAACTTGGGGGAAATACCATATTCATCCTTATTTAGTACTCGGTTTAATGTGTATTTCGTAGCTTCTAATGAATATACCGAAAGGATAATTTAAGTTCTGCATGAATCCTCCTCGACCTTGCCTTTTCGAATAAATTATATGTCATCCTTCCACTAAAATCATTCCACTGTGGTATATTAGATTGAGCGAGGTGAGGTAGATTACCATAATCTCATAAAAATTCAATGAACTCTTGGTTTAGATATTCAACACCTTGATCTAATAAGAGATTCTTTATCTTCTTACCAAGATTATTTTATAATGCATTCTTCAATTCCATTAATTTCTCAAAGTACTCGTAGTTATACATTTTCATGTTGATATAAACCTTGAATAAATAGCCTACTTTTATAATTTTTTTTCAATAATTTTTTTGTTCATCCATGTTTTTTTTGGGAAGAAACCACTTGACCAACCTTGTGTAATAATTTTATTTTAATCCTAGAAATATAAATTCCTTGTTATGTTATTTTACCATAAGCCTATTCGATTGTTCACAACAATGATGGAGAGTCCTCTCAAGCCTAGAGAACTCAATTCACTATAAAATATTCAAAGAAAAACGAGAAATAATTATCCATAGAATGAAGGGGAATGCTTGGGAAGTTATTCTCAAGGTGATCAAGACAGACGATACCAGCACAAGGATATTCTATTCTATCACTAGGAGTCTCCTTTGGCAACTTCTAAATATTCTTGCAACACATTTGGAACACTGCTAGAGGAAATCTATAATGGTTTCTAAAACACAACAATGTTGTACAACCGATCTATCATTGTAATCATTAACAAAGAAATAATTCCATAGAGGTAATTTTTTTTCTAATTTTATTAATTATAAAAAATATGTGTCGATCCCTCTCTCACAGTTCTAGCTCAATTATTCTTTTTTTATTTCTTTGAATCAGTTCCATGGATCACGATGTTCATTTTTGTATAGATCCCAGATTGATAATTGAATATGGAAAAAATTAATGTTAGGAACTTCCCATCACATGCTTCTTTTTCTCCTAGAGACTAAATGTTATAAAACAGTGGGAACAATATTATTTATAATTATATACAAATAATTATTGATTTATACATTTTTATTTAGTTTTTCAATTCATGTTTGATTGTTCTTTTAATCTGAACTGTGAGATATTTTCTTCCTCATTGATTTCTCATATATCTAATCGAGGAGTTAATTTTATGACTAAAATAATATCAAGGAAATCATCAAGATGTGCTATGGTTTCTGGGTGGACAACCCCAAACATCATGCTGTGTAACCAGAGTTACATGTCGTGTAATGACATTAAATGCATCAGATTTGGAAAACATGTGATGACTAGGATTAATTAATACATGGTCAGTTGGAAAACATGTTGTTTGTCCCATTGTACCTCATGTGTAGCCCCTTCTAGTCAGGGATGGGATATATCTTCCAAACACAGCCTACCCGACTGGAGACCATGTAACAAGGATTCAACCCATAATGTGTCCCACATGCCAAGCCATGTACTCCAATTTTTCTGAGGTAGAGACAACACAATAGGTGCCTAGGTGCGTGCCTTAGATAGATGGTGATAGGAGTACATGCTGTGAAAATTAGATGTACATGTTGTGTAGTAATACCATGTTATGAAGATTAAAAATTTATTCATTTTACTATGAAAAATTTTATACATTTACATTCATGAGGTCATAATGATAGGGCACTCCATGTTATAGGTTTGAAAATACATAAACATTTAAAATTTTAACTAATATATGTGTAATGTTCAGATATGCATATCATGTATGATTTTCATTACTAGTTGTTACTCTATGTGAATTTAAGAATAACACATGATAAAAAAATCATGTAATTCATGTAGTCATCTATGAAGTACTCATCATTAAAGTATGTGATAAGTTAGGTATACTATATGTCACAAGAGTATAATAGGATATGAGTATAATACATGTTGGGTTGAATCAGATGGTTATTCACTGTGTTGCCTCCAAGGTACAAGTTATGTAAAAAGTTAATTTTAAATGAATTCGTTTAACTTATTTAAATTTGTAACAGAAGAGAATCTCATGGAAATTCAGATAATTATTAAGACAAAATAATTGATTAATTAAAAGATAATAATAATTTGATACGAGGATGATTTATCTTAAATAATAAAGATTAAGAATTTAATTTTACTTTTATTAAATGCATAATTTATTTAAATCTAATGGATGATTATGAGCTAGACTAGACCATTTTTTATGTGATTGGTTTCATTTAATTTATTATTAAATTAAATTGTTGGCTTGTTGCCTACTCTCCTCATTACTATGTAGGGTATACATGCCCATTGTGTCTTTTATGTAAACCCATTTTTCCTATCACCTGCATGTGAATAAAATGAATATGTAATGGATGGAGCTCCCAAGCTAGTGGTGGGGGTTCAAGTACAATACCAAAATGAAATCAATCTAAGGAGATACAAATTTGGACATGTGAAAAGATTTAAAAAAACATTAATTAGTTCAAGGTGTTTCTACCCTAGGTCAAATATTAGTTAATTAACATCTAGATAAAATAACTATTAGTATATGCTCATGATCTTACCCTTTATTTTATTTTTGTTAGTTACATGGTTATTTATTATGGATGTTTTGTAATGATCACATAATTAATGAATTAAAAAGCATACAAGATGGAACTAAAATAAACCTCCCTAATTGTAAATATTATATAAGGCATGGTTAGTCCCTTATGTAATCCCAATTAATATTAAAAATCATTTGATATAGATAATAAATGATATTTTTTTATAAAAGGATAAAATCCTTCAATAAAATATTAATTTACTATAACATTATAGAACATCTATTAGAATCGAACCACAGTTCAAAGTGATTGACCAACCAATGGTTGGGTGCTTTCAATTATTAGGGAATTCTAACATAAGGTTTTGTGTTAACATAAATTTGTTCATATCAAGGGTTGACTAACAATGTAGAAATTTTTTTCTTAATGGAAAATGATGATGTATTCCAAATTATGGATTTCAGGATTGGGGAGTCCACTCAGCAGATCAAGGAACTATTAGTTAATGCAGTTGGAATTTGGAATTCCTACCTCAAACCATTCATGTTGTTTGACAAATCAATGTTGGGGTAATGAAAAGGGGAATATAGATCTTTTCTACTATAATATATAAGGAATATGATATTTCTATTCCAATATTGAGGGCCATTAGGTTTTGCTAAAATAATGGGTGGCTAATAATTATAATATTTGTTTGGATAATTTCTATCAGATAATGTACTATATTTTATTTTATCTTATTCTATATAACCAATAATAAAATGACATCAAACATATCATTGAGATCCATACATAATAAAGAAAACCTTCTCATGGGCATAAATTTCCATGAGTGGAAAAGGTGCCTATGTGTTATCCTTCTCCATGAAAAGAATTTTTATATACTGGAAGAACCTTTCCCAATTGTTCCTAGAAATGATGAAAGTGATAAAGAACTATCTCTCGGTGAGAAACATCTGAATGGTTATACATATTTTCAGTACATCATTCAATGATCCATGTCCAATGAAAGTTTTATGCAACATGAGGATATGGATTCATATAGCATGATGTATCACCATTGGGGTCACTATTACAAGAAGGAGAGACAAGAGAGGTATGAGATCTACAATGATTTATTGAAAACTATGCTTGGAGAGTCTTCACCTTATAGGCCTCATGTAGTTATGCGTATTGGGTACATTGAAGGCCTAAACAACATAGATAATAATTCATAGATAAGTATCATATAGATCTCATACATTAATAACTACCTAAGACCTTCTCTAGTTTTATTGTTAATTAAAATATGAGAAATTATGAGAATCAACAATTAGAATTATAAATTTGATTTGAAAACATTATTAGGATATGGGTAATGATAAAATTGTGGTCCATATGGTGAATAATAAAATAATGAACAAGGGAAAGGGTCACAAGACCTATAAATAGTCTAAATCTATTAGGAAACTATCCTTCCAAGATGGGGAAGATCTCAAGGCTTGGAATGGAAAATGAGGCAATTTATTTTCATGTGGCAATCTAGGCCACTGGAAGAGGATCTGTACCCAAAATCAATGGGAATATAAAGTGTAGTCATCATCAAGTGAAATCATTACATTTCAACACATTGGGTATTAGATATAGATTTTGGTGCTCACGTTTGTATCGAAATGTAGGAACCAAGTATATTTCAAAATGTTTTCAGAGGATAGGTAGATCTGCGAGATGAAGATAGTGCAAGGATGGATTCTCTAGCCATTGGTGACTACCAAATTTCATTTCCAATAGAAATGATTTTTGTTTTAAGAGGTTTTTATTATGTACCTACACTTACCAAGAATATAATTTTTGTGTCATGTTTAGATATATATGGGATTATTTTCAGGTTTTAAATAAAAGTTGTTTCATTAATATGGAAACATATATCATGGAATGGATCATTTTAATATCATTATTTATGTATTAAATTACAAAAAACAACTGTTGGAAATTGGTAAAAAATCTTGTTTACACGACTTATATATGTAAAGACCCGTAAATTTCAAGGAATTTTTTTTCTTAATTTTCTTTGGAATTTTACAAGAACGCAGTTTCTGACGGCGCTTGATTCCGGGGCCCGGTGTGACCGGAATCATTTTCTGAAGTTTGGCTCGGGTACGTTCAGTGAACAGACGAGCGGGTTTTTCTAACTTTTGAACCGGTGCCCGGAATCGAATTCTGAGGGCACCGATGAAATCGCAGCGCTGGTATTCGCTTAGAAACGCCTCTTCCGGAGTTGCGTTTGCTCGGGTGTGGTTTTTAATTTTCGGGCTTAATGTTAAGAAATAAAATAATTTTGCGACAACTTTATTTTATTTCACTTAAGCCGCTTGGAAGCCACTTGAAGACACTTAAAGGCGGCTTGAACTGAGTTGAACTGGATAAGGTGCTATCCAGGAATATCCTACCCCCTTGGTAGGATATTTGTGAGGTGGGACCCGCACGAGCCCCACCGTTTCTTTTTCTTCTTAAGTAACGCACCCTCACCCCCCCCATTAAAAGAAGTCAACCGTGCGTTTTTCTGGTTAAGAAACGCCCCATTTAATTGGGCTGTTAATTTGTTACAATTAATTCTTTGAGATTAATTGATCGTTTCTTTTCTTTTGAAATTCAATTTCTTATCTTGTGTTAATAAAATAAGACTTTGGCTTAATTTTTTTTTGAGTCTTGTCACGTTGGGAGGATTTGGGAGGCTTGAAGAACATCTTCTTCAACGACGGAGAACGTGAAGAACGAATCGGTCTCCGACGAAGAACGTCGTCACGTCCTTCTTCCGAAGAACGACGACGCGTCATCCCTCATTCTTCTTTCCACATCAAAGGAAGGGAGACGCCGTTCCACCTCGGACAACCTCCGTCTTCGTCTACGAATCCTCTTCCGCGACGACGCGACGCCTTTCCGCGACGACGCGACGATCCCCTCTTCCGCGACGAGCCTTTCCGGGAAGAACGCCCGCGCGCGACGATCAACGAGGTAGGGATTTTATAATTTTGGAATACCCCTCTTTATATTCCCGTGAACGTTCTTTAAAAACTTAAGAGCCGGTTTCAAATGAACAATTTTATTTTCTAAAAATTGTCGGTTCATGTGTTGAACAATTTCTCCCATTGTTTTTATCTAACACGGAGGGTGCGGGTCAAACGAACACGGCCCGACAACCCTCCTCCGTTCTTCGTGTTTTGCGGATTTGGCGGGCGATGACGGAATGTGCCACAACGGGTGTTTGATGATCCCACAGTAAAGAACGGAATCCGAGAGGAACAACGGCGCAGACGGGAAGGAAAACGGGCCACCGGAGCGACTCCGGCGGCCCGCGAAAGCCGGTGGTGGTGCGGGTCGCCGGCGCGGTGGCGTCGGCGGCACCCCGCGGGTGTCCAGCGCGACACCCTGCGGGTGCCGCGGGGTTGTCACGCGACACCCCGCGGGTGTCCAGGGCGACACCCCGCGGGTGCCGCGGGGTTGTCACGCGGCACCCCGCGGGTGTCTGGCCGACACCCCGCGGGTGCCGCGGGGGTGTCACGCGGGGCGGCGGCTTTCCCCCGCGTCGGCCGCTCGGTCGAGCCGAGCTGGACCGGCCCTGGTCGGGCCGGGCCGGGCCGACCGAGTCGGACCCGACACGGTTCGGGCCAACCAGGGGGGGTCGGCCCGGGTCGGCCCGGGGCCGGACCCCCCCGTCTTCGGACGGACTTCGTTCAAATGGCAGTATCTTGAGCTACGGGCCTCCAAACGACTCGCCGTCAGCGGCAACGCAATCCTTGGAGCGAGTCGGTCGTTTTGGTTTATCGCACTCAATGTTTCGGAATACTTTGGGTTCGGCCGGGTTGGTTCGTACACGAAACCAACCGGGCCCTCGGAGCGGAAACGCTCATATCTTGAGCTACGGACGTCCGATTGACGTGCCGTCAGCTTTGTTAGTTTCCTCTTAGTGAGACAGATCGTTTAGCTCACACCGCCCGAGGTTTGGACGCAAGTGGTGTACGGTCGGGTTGGTTTTTCCTTAAAAACCAACCGGGCCCCTGGGACGAAATAAGCCAATAACTCTCAGACCGGGCGTCCGATTGACGCGCCGTCTGTTGCGGTGAGTTCCTCTTGATGAGACGGGACTTTTGGCATCCTCCGCCCGAGTTTTGGATGTAGATGGATAGTGGCCAGGTTGGATCGCACTGAAATCCAACCGGACCCCTGGAACGGAAAAGCTGATATCTTTCAGACCAGACGTCCGTTTGACGAACCGTCAGCGGCGTTGGTGATCACGTTGAAAAAAAACGGTCCCTATGAGTATACCCTGTGAGTGTTCGGGGTATAGTTGAGTTACGGCTGGATTGGTTCACTCACGAAACCAACCGGGCCCTTGGGACGAAAAAGCTAATAACTCACAGACCGGGCGTCCGATTGACGCACCGTCTGTTGCGTTGAGACCCCAATGACGAGGTGGTCCTTCGAGATACTTCCCAACGGGACTTTGTGATACTTGGAGTATCGACCTGTAGCTCGTGGGGCGGACCCTTCCGGAGACGAGCGGGCGGAGCACGGAGACCGTGTACCTGACTGAGACCCAACGACTGCTGATCGAATGACAGAGGTGCGCTTGGTTGTAGTGGCACATGGGAGCGCTTGGTTGTAGCGGCAGACCCACGACAGAGGTGCACTTGGTTTTAGCGGCACATGGGAGCGCCTGGTTGTAGCGGCAGACCCACGAAAGTGGTGCGCTTGATTGTAGCGGCACATGGGAGCGCTTGCTTGTAGCGGCAGACCCACAACAGAGGTGTGCTTGGTTGTAGCGGCACATGGGAGCGCTTGGTTGTAGCGGCAGACCCACGACAGAGGTGCGCTTGGTTGTAGCGGCACATGGGAGCGCTTGGTTGTAGCGACAGACCCACGAAAGAGGTGCGCTTGGTTGTAGCGGCACATGGAGAGCTTGGTTGTAGCGGCAGACCCACGATAGAGGTGCGCTTGGTTGTAGCGGCACATGGGGGCGTTTGGTGGTAGCGGCTAGCCCGCAATACTCGTTAGGTGGAGTAATACAGCAGTCTTAAGTTAGTGGGCATTACCTCGGAGTTGTGACAGGACCACTGTACACTCCAGAGACGGAGCTCTTCAGCAGTTACGGTTTCGATGATGAAAATCCTGGTTTGAGCTGAGAATTTTGACCTTGTGTTTGCCTCATGATTGAGATGACTTACTTGATAACTTAGGTATATGTATGGGCATATATCTAAGTAAAGGTTATCTGTTGAGTTCTTCTTGTGGTTTTCCTTGTTGGTTTTAGTGAGCCCTTGAGGGTCTCGGGGTCCCTACTGAGTATCGTTATACTCACCCCTGCACGGGCTATGCCCGCACTACGTTGTGTTGGTTGCAGACGGCGGACAGCGCTGATCGTGGTGGAGGCGTGCGGAGCAGGACGGTACCTGGAGGAGGACCACTGGGCGGGACGTACTCGGAGCGGTCAGGTGGACCCGAGGTGCAGTGGAGGCTATCTGTACCCACCCTTCAGGTGGGACTTCCAGAGGACGGCTCGACACTGCGGCTCTTCCTTTCAGTGGCTGTTTTTTTTCCTTTCAGTTGTACTTTACAGTTGGGCTTGTATTTCCGGCCCCTTTTACTTTCAGCACAGCTTGTACAGTTTTTACTTAGTGTTTACTTTTCCGCTTGCTTACTCTGTGGTGCTTGTTTACTTTTCAAAGGCAATGCCTTCCCTTTTTTTTGTTGGGATTTACGCCTTGGTGCTAGTCGCCAGCCCCTGGCCTATGGAAGGCGGGCTTGGGGTAGTCACGGCACGGGCCCCGAGGACGGGTCGTGACAAATTGGTATCAGAGGTGGTCGGTTCTACCGGGGACTCTGATCTTTCTTCTATGTGAAGCAATAGTGTTTAGCGTATTGGGTGTGGTTATCAGTCCAGGGAGTCCAGTGTTGGTGCGGCGACCGACGTATCCGTACACCAAGACCCTGACTTCTGATTTCCAACTTAATTCACGAAAACATTGATTGCATGTGTGTTTCAAGTTTTCCTTGTGATTACTTGTGTCAGCTCACTAGGTATACTGTCCTGACCGTGACGCACCTGTTTCTTTCAGGATGGCCCCACGACGACAACCAGCTAGGATTCCGAGAGTGGAGCATGATGACAGCCCACCGAGCATCGAGGACTCGGTACAGGGCCCTTTGACAGCTGAGGCACCGGCGGTACCTTTACCCGCCGAGCCCCCGATGCTTCCAGCGCTGACCGCTGACGATGCACAACGCCTCGGAGCTCTGCACGAGTTCCAGCGCCAGCGACCACCCAGGTTCCGTGGGGAGACGGACCCCCAGGCAGCCGAGGACTGGCTGGAGGCGGTCGTCCGAGTTTTCAGATTAGTGAGGACACCAGCAGACCTCATGGTGTTCCTCGCAGCGAGTCTCCTGCACGCGGCAGCGGGAAGATGGTGTAGCTTGATGCTCCAGGTGCACGATGAGGCCTCCCTCTTCTGGACGGACTTCGAGAGCCTCTTCCGCTCAGAGTTCGTCCCGACCACCCTCCGTGTAGTGCGCATTCAGGAGCTTCTTCAGCTGCGGCAGGGCAGCTTGACGGTAGCCCAGTACGCGGCGAGGTTCACCGACCTTTCTCGCTACTCGACAGACATGGTACGTGACCCCTTCTTCCAGGCCCGGACCTTCGAGCAGGGATTGAGACACGAGATCAGGGAATCGCTGATCTCCCTCAGCATCCCGACCCAAGCAGGAGTGCTAGAGCGAGCCCTTATGATCGAGAGATTTCTGGCTGAGTCTACAGCGAGGCCTACCGCAGGGCGGCAGGTGGCGGAGTCTTCGGCAGCAGGTAGCCGACAGATGACTCAGGGTTACGGCAGACGACCTCGGGACACTGGATCAGCAGTGCGGGGCACATAGCGCGAAGCCAGCCTTTCGAGAGGCAGGCAGTGCTACTCGTGCGGCGGGCAGGGCCACATGGCTCGTGACTGCCTGAACCGCCGTACCGAGGAGCAGCAGACGGTGGAGGGGCCACCCAGGCAGAGGCAGAGGGTCGACCGTGGCTGTCCGCTGGGAGGAGGCGGACGAGGCAGAGGAGCTGGCCGAGCAGCAGGTGGTGGGCGACGCTTTGAGGCTCTGCCGCCACCACCACCAGGCGGTCCACCCCGACCGCAGGGGACAGGAGGACATGGGAGAGCTCATCTTCAGGAAGTTGAGGCCTACGATCATGGGGCTCCGGGAGCAGATGGACAGGAGCGGGACTAGCTCCAGACCTGGAGACTTTTGTTCATGTTGCTTCTAGTTTTGTTGATGTATGTTTTTAGATTCTTTATGTCTTTGTACTTGAGCTGCAGTAATAAAAGACACCTTTTCTTGTGGCATTTACTTCCCTGTCCTCTCTTGTGTTGTTACTAAGAGGTTCCAGTTTTGACTGTTGACTTGACCCTCACTTGTGAGACATCTACTGGAGGAGACCCAGTTACCACACACTGATTCCAACAGTGTGACTCAACCCTTGGAGGTGAGAGTAACGGTTGGATCTCTTGGTAGTAGCGTCGAGGCCTTACGACGTCATCCTTGGTATGGATTAGTATCATCCATGTCGGGATTGACCGTATTAGGCGAAGAACGTGGTTCATCCAGGGGATGAGACCAGATTTCTCTTATCGGCAAGGAAGAAATCATAGCAGCTCTAGTGGTACCAAAGGTGGTCCGGGCCACGATAGAGAAGGTCCAGGTGAGCACATGGAGCGGAAGGCTCAGATGCGTGCTCAGTACCGCCTTTGTATCCCTAGTTTGTGTTGAAGCTTTACGGGGACGTAAAGCCCTGTGGTGGGAGTAATGTAAAGACCCGTAAATTTCAAGGAAATTTTTTTCTTAATTTTTTTTGAAATTTTACAAGAACGCAGTTTCTGACGGCGCCTGATTCCGAGGCCCGGTGTGCCCGGAATAATTTTCCAAAGTTTGGCTCGGGTACGTTCAGTGAACGGACGAGCGGGTTTTTATAACTTTTGAACCGGTGCCCGGAATCGAATTCTGAGGGCACCGATGAAATCGCAGCGCCAGTATTCGCCTAGAAATGCCTCTTCCGGAGTTGCGTTTTCTCGGGTGTGGTTTTTAATTTTCGGGCTTAAAGTTAAGAAATAAAATAATTTTGCAACAACTTTATTTTATTTCACTTCAGCCGCTTGTAAGCCACTTGAAGCCACTTAAAGGTGGCTTGAACTGAGTTGAACTGGATAAGGTGCTATCCAGGAATATCCTACCCCCTTGGTAGGATATTTGTGAGGTGGGGCCCGCACGAGCCCCACCGTTTCTTTTTCTTCTTAAGTAACGCACCTGCACCCCCCCCCTATTAAAAGAAGTCAACCGTGCGTTTTTCTGGTTAAGAAACGCCCCATTTAATTGGGCTGTTAATTTGTTACAATTAATTATTTGAGATTAATTGATCGTTTCTTTTCTTTTGAAATTCAATTTCTTATCTTGTGTTAATAAAATAAGACTTGGGCTTATTATTATTTTTTTGAGTCTTGTCACGTTGGGAGGATTTGGGAGGCTTTAAGAACATTTTATTCAACGACGAAGAACGAATCGGTCTCCGACGAAGAACTTCGTCACGTCCTTCTTCCGAAGAACGACGACGCGCCATCCCTCGTTCTTCTTTCCACATCGAAGGAAGGGAGACGTCGTTCCACCTCGGACAACCTCCGTCTTCGTCTACGAATCCTCTTCCGCGACGACGCGACGCCTTTCCGCGACGACGCGACGATCCCCCTCTTCCGCAACGAGCCTTTCCGCGAAGAACGCCCGCGCGCGACGATCAACGAGGTAGGGATTTTATAATTTTGGAATACCCCTCTTTATATTCCTGTGAGCGTTCTTTAAAAACATAAGAGCCGGTTTCAAATGAACAATTTTATTTTATTAAAATTGTCGGTTCATGTGTTGAACAATTTCTCCCGTTGTTTTTATCTAACGCGGAGGGTGCGGGTCAAACGAACACGGCCCGAAAACCCTCCGCCGTTCTTCGTGTATTTCGGATTTGGCGGGCGACGACGGAACGTTCCGCAACGGGGGTTTGATGATCCCGCAGTAAATAACGGAACCCGGGAGGAACAACGGCGCAGACGGGAAGGAAAACAGGCCACCGGAGCGACTCCGGCGGCCCGCGGAAGCCGGTGGTGGTGCGGGGCGGCCGGAGGCGGCGGCACCCCACGGGTGTCCAGCGCGACACCCCGTGGGTGTCCAGCGCGACACCCTGCGGGTGCCACGGGGTTGTCACGCGGCACCCCGCGGGTGTCCAGGGCGACACCCCGCGGGTGCCGCGGGGGTGTCACGCAGGGCGGCGGCTTTCCCCCACGTCGGCCGCTCGGCCGAGCCGAGCCGGACCGGCCCTGGCCGGGCCGGGCCGGGCCAACCGAGTCAGACCCGACCCGGTTCGGGCCAACCAGGGGGGGTCGGCCCGGGGCCGGACCCCCCCTTCTTCGGAAGGACTTTGTTCAAATGGCTGTATCTTGAGCTACGTGCCTCCAAACGACTCGCCGTCAGCGGAAATGCAATCCTTGGAGTGAGTCGGTCGTTTCAGTTTATCGCACTCAAAGTTTCGGAATACTTTGGGTTCGGCCGGGTTGGTTCGTACACGAAACCAACCGGGCCCTAGGAGCGGAAACGCTCATATCTTGAGCTACGGATGTCCGATTGACGAGCCGCCAGCTTTGTTAGTTTCCTCTTAGTGAGAAGGATCTTTTGGCTCACTCCGCCCGAGGTTTGGACGCAAGTGGAGTATGGTCGGGTTGGTTTTGCCTTAAAAACCAACCGGGCCCCTAGGACGAAAAAAGCCAATAACTCTCAGACCGGGCGTCCGATTGACGCGCCATCGGTTGCGTTGAGTTCCTCTTGATGAGACGGAACTTTTGGCATCCTCCGCCCGAGTTTTGGATGCAGATGGATAGTGGCCGGGTTGGATCGCACTGAAATCCAACCGGACCCCTGGAATGGAAAATCTGATATCTTTCAGACCAGACGTCCATTTGACGAACCGTCAGCGGCTTTGGTGATCACGTTGAAAAAAAAACGGTCCCTATGAGTATACCCTGTGAGTGTTCGGGGTATAGTTGAGTTACGGCCGGATTGGTTCGCACACGAAACCAACCGGGCCCCTGGGACGAAAAGGCTAATAACTCACAGACCGGGCATCCGATTGACGCGCCGTCTGTTGCGTTGAGACCCCAATGACGAGGTGGTCCTTCGAGATACTTCCCTACGGGACTTTGTGATACTTGGAGTATCGACCAGTAGCTCGTGGGGCAGACCCTTCTGGAGACGAGCGGGCGGAGCACAGAGACCGTGTACCTGACTGAGACCCGACGACTGCTGATCGAACGACAGAGGTGCGCTTGGTAGTAGCGGCACATGGGAGAGCTTGGTTGTAGCGGCACATGGGAGCGCTTGGTTGTAGCGGCAGACCCATGATAGAGGTGCGCTTGGTTGTAGCGGCACATGGGAGCGCTTGGTTGTAGCGGCAGACCCACGAAAGAGGTGCGCTTGGTTGTAGCGGCACATGGGAGCGCGTGGTTGTAGCGGCAGACCCACGACAGAGGTGCGCTTGGTTGTAGCGGCACATGGGAGCGCCTGGTTATAGCGGCAGACCCACGATAGAGGTGCGCTTGGTTGTAGCGGCACATGGGAGCGCTTGGTTGTAGCGGCAGACCCACGAAAGAGGTGCGCTTGGTTGTAGCGGCACATGGAGCGCTTGGTTGTAGGGGCAGACCCACGATAGAGGTGCGCTTGGTTGTAGCGGCACATGGGGGCGCTTGGTGGTAGCGACTGGCCCGCAATACTCGTTAGGTGGAGTACTATAGCAGTCTTAAGTTAGTGGGCAGTACCTCGGAGTTGTGACAGGACCACTGTACACTCCAGAGACGGAGCTCTTCAGCAGTTACGGTTTCGATGATGAAAATCCTAGTTTGAGATGAGACTTTTGACCTTGTGTTTGCCTCATGATTGAGATGGGTTACTTGATAACTTAGGTATATGTATGGTAATATATCAAAGTAGAGGTTATCTGTTGAGATCTTCTTGTGGTTGTCCTTGTTGGTTTTAGTGAGACCTTGAGGGTCTCGGGGTCCCTACTGAGTATCGTTATACTCACCCCTGCACGGGCTATGCCCGCACTACGTTGTGTTGGTTGCAGACGGCGGACAACGCTGATCGTGGTGGAGGCGTGCAGAGCAGGATGGTACCTGGAGGTGGACCACTGGGTGGGACGTACTCGGAGCGGTCAGGTGGACCCGAGGTGCATTGGAGGCTATCTGTACCCACCCTTTAGGTGGGACTTCCAGAGACGGCTCAACGCTGCGGATTTTCCTTTAAGTGGCTGTTTTTTTCCTTTCAGTTGTACTTTACAGTTGGGCTTGTATTTCCGGCCCCTTTTACTTTCAGCACAACTTGTACAGTTTTTACTTAGTGTTTACTTTTCCGCTTGCTTACTCTGTGGTGCTTGTTTACTTTTCAAAGGCAATGCCTTCCCTTTTTTTTGTTGGGATTTACGCCTTGGTGCTAGTCGCCAGCCCCTGGCCTATGGAAGGCGGGCTTGGGGTAGTCACGGCACGGGCCCCGAGGACGGGTCGTGACAATATAACACCAAAATATGGAGTCACCATCTTGGTCATGTAAACGAGAAGCATTCGAAAAAGACCTATCAAGTAGGTTGTTTAGACTATTCTAAGAAAAAAAAACACTTTATAGATGTTATTCTGGTTTTTAAAAATTCCAAACAACCATTTGGGGGACATGATGAAAGGATCACATAACTTATAGGATTGTTACACACTGATATGTGTGGACCATTTCTAGTAAATACATGATATTTGTATTCTTACATAATTAATTTAATTGATGACTTGAGTATATATTGATATATCTACTTGATTTGGTTTAATTCAAATTCCATCGATAAATTCAAGGAATTCGAGATTAATGTTGAGAATTCTCTTGGTAATAAGATAAAAAATCTTCGATCAGATTGAGGTGGTACATATTTTATCCAAGGGTTCATATACTTTTTATGGGATTTTGGGATTCTATCTCATCTATATCCACCTTATACACCATAGTGTAATGGTGTTAACGATTGGAGTAATTGCACCTTGTTTAACATGGGGAGGTCGATGTTGATTCATAAAGACAATCCATTTACCTTTTGGTGATATGCAACAAAATATCTGACATATACATTAAATAGAGTACCATCTAAGGAAGAAAATGGTATTCCATTCAAGTTATAGAGTGGAAGGAAAACCATTTTATCGAAAACATGTGTATGTGGTTGTGAGGAATATCATTACTGGAAAATGGACCTATACCCACGGTTTTGGAAAAAACCGTGGGTATAGGTCATCCTATCCCCATGGTTTTCAAAAACCGTGGGGATAGGCAGTTTTCCAGAATCTATTCCCACGGTTTAAGAAAAATGTGGGTATAGGTTCTCAAAAACATTCCTATACCCACGGTTTAGCCATAAACCATGGGTATAGGTCAGATCTATCCCCACGGTTTGTCCAAAACCGTGGGGATAGCCTTTGGTTAAAAACCTATACCCACGGTTTTGACAAACCGTGGGTATAGGTTTCCTGCGTTTGCGCGGGAAATTTTTTTTTTCCGTGGGAAAATTTTCTTTTTTGGCGGGAGTTCTATACCCACGGTTCTTCCTTCTATACCCACGATTTAGATAAATATATTTAACAAAATATATATACATATACGTAATGTCGACATTGGGGAAGTGGTAAGGTGGTTCGTTAGCGGCGAAGAGGTCACGAGATCGAATCCGGACACCCGCTATTTTATAAAACCTATACCCACGGTTTGAAAACCGTGGGTATAGAGTATTGACACGGTGGAAAAAACCTATACCCACGGTTTGACCAAAACTGTGTGTATAGGTTAGGGACCTATACCGACGCCGTTCAGCCACACGGTTCCTAGAACATGTTCCATTGGACCCATAGAAGAAGTAGTTCCTGAAAATTATGTAATGTGTAGGAGAATAAAAGAGATAAGAGAACTAGTGAGATATGGATTTCTGGTCACTGAGGATGGTTACTCATTATTGGTTGAAAATTATCGAACTATATCCTACAAAGAAGTAGAAAAGTGATCCAAAATCACAAGACTAAAAAAAGATATGAATTATGAGATGGATTCCATACATCAGAACCAAGTATGGGTTCTGGCCGATGCACCAATTGATGTAAATCCTGTCAGTTTCAAAGGGGTATTCAAGAGAAAACTTTTCATTGAAGTTAATGTTCATGACTATAAATCATGGTTAGTAGGTAAAGGGTTTAAAGAACATGAAGTAATTGACTAAGATGAAACCTTTTCACTATTTTCAATGTTTAAATCCATCAGAATCATACTTTCCTATGAATATCACCATTATAATGATATTTGGAAGATGAATGTCAAAACTTGATTCCTTAATGAGAAACGTCTGGATGTTGTCTATATGACACAACTAGAAGGTTTTATGACTCTAAGTGATTCGAAAAGGATTTTAATATTTCATTGATCCATTTATGGTTTGAATAAAGCATCCATGTTATAGAACATTTGATTCGATGAATCTATAAAAGGATTTGGTTTCATTAAGAATGAATGTGATCCATGTGTTTAAAAAAGGGTTAATATGAATGAGGTCGTTAACCTAGTAGTATATATTGATGACATATTCTTAATGGAAATGACATACCAATCTAACAATATTTTAAAGACTGGTTTATCATGAGCTTCTCCATAAAAGATGTACGGGAAGCAGCCTATATTCATGGGATCCAGATCATTCATGATAGATCTAATAGGATACTTGGACTATGTCAAAGTAAATATATTGACTAGACTCTATGGATATTTAGTATGGGGAAATCTAAGAGGGGATTGTTTTTGATGTCACATGGAATAAATATTTCTAAGAAAATTAGTCCCCACATATAATAAGAGAAAGATAGAATGAGTAAGATCTCATATGCTTCATCAATAGGATAAATCATGTATTCCATGTTATGTACTAGACATGATATTGTATATTGACTAATCATGGTAGGAAGGTATCAAGAATATTCAAGAGAAAACAATTGGACTGATGTTAATACCATCTTTATGAATCTGAGAAGAAAAAATGTTATATTAGTTTTGTACGGAGGAGATGAAGAGATGGTCACCAGGGGTTATACTGATGCTAGTTTTTAGATAGATCAGAATGATTTGATGTCATAATATGGATATGTTTTTTGTCTCAATGGAGGATATGGGAGCTGGAAGAGTTCAAAGTAGCTAGTTATTATCGATTCTATTGTGTATTTTGAGTATATTGGCTTCTAATGCATTAAAGGAATCCATTTGAATTTTGATCTTTTTTAAAAGATTAAAGTGGTATCTAGATGTAAATACCCAATCACATTTTATTATGATAATACTACAGTTTTGGCTCTTTAAAAAGATCCAAGGTAACACCAATGGACAAAGCACATACTATGATGTAAAACCTCCTAAGGGAATTCTATCAGTGTGGTGAACATTAAGTAAGTAGGGTACCAAAAAAGAGAACACAGAGGACCCCTTAACTAAAGTATTATCTCATATGAATAATGAGTGTCATATGAGAGATAGGGGACTAATGGTTGTTAGCATTTGGTGCTAGTTTAAGTAGGATTTTGTTGGAGTTGGTTCCCTAGAACGAATTTCTCTATAAAACATAATAAAATTTTAGTCATGATTTTTAATACTAATAAACTCTTTATCACATCATGAATGTTCCTTTTTGTAACATAGTATCTAATAAATTTATAACAGTAAATGTCACACTAAAAATTCATATCAATTCCACAATATGATGGGAACCTGAAAGTGCTACGACACTATTCTTGTATATATGTTCTATAGTCAGATGATATTATTTGAGGGATAGAAATGATTCAGGAAATCAGGGGTGGAGAATCATAGTGCATTGAGGCACCTTCTCATGGTATACACCCTTGGTAATATCTAATATGGATATTATGAGAATGAGGAACACAAGTAGGAAATCCACTTTTCAATGTGTCATTGGATGTTCCTATCTAGGGATGTGTTTATTTTTCCTAATAATTTAAGATTATTTTAATGAGTTTTATGAGTTGTGAACTTATATATATTGATGAAAAAATTGATGATATATGTTCACAATGAGGCAGGATATGTTGGGTGTGTCATGAGAAATATTGCATTAATGAATAATACGATAAAGGATTTATCCCTTATGTTCATAAATAGAAGTTAATATATCATTCCATTTTATGGAAATGACATATCCTAAATAAATCCATGGCCATGTTGTTTTAATTTTGTAAATTCAAAGAAAAAGATATCAAGCATATATGTTGATGGAACTGGCTTGCAATCTAATTTATTTGAGATATTGTGCTAAAGAGATTATATTACATAGTAACAATTCATATGATTTCTCATGTTATGGTATTATTAGTTTCTTTCTTGATGGGTTCCTTGACATGTTTCTTGACACCAAATTTGTACATTAATCTAGTCCACCTAATGCAACTATGAAAGAGGCCTAAAGGGTCACACACTAAGGGTATCTAGAATTTTAGTTAAATAACATGTTATTATTTGTTATTTAACTGGTTGAATAAATATTATTACCATATATGTTGTAATAATTATTCATATATTCATGATCATATATATTTCATCACTAGTTATTAGATAGAATATATTATGTGTGGAATATTTAATAACTATTTATTTTCTATTCAGTGAATAAAATATTCATTTATTTATTGTAAAATAATGCGGTGATATTAATTTAATAAATAAATAGACATTATTCATGTTCTGATAAATATTAAGGTGAAATGGTGGAACAATTTTAATGACCTAGTGATAAATGATAATATTTAATATTATTTAATTAAATAATATTTAATTATAATTCAAATTTTCAGCACATTTCAAGAAATAATAATATAAATTTTATTATATGATAATGGAAATTTCTAGGATTATGTAAATAATAAGGGAACTTGAGAAATTATTTTATTTTGACCCTAGAAATATAAATACCCAGGTAAGTTATTGTCTCATAAGACAATTTAGTGGTGCACATCCAATCTTGATAATTCTCTTAAGCATAGAGAGGTACCTATCTCTAAGAATTCATCTAATAATGGAAAGAAATCCTCCTCCACCAGATTAAAGAGATTGTTTTGGAAGCAATTCACGAGGAGATCAAGGCAGACAACGCATGCACAAGGACCTTCTTTGATAGCACACAAAGACTCTTATGATGACATATACAGATCCCTAGAACATGTGCGGATCACCAGTAGATGAAATCTAAATTTTTTTCTACAATGTAATGATGGTTCACCATAACTCTATCACCCAACACATCAATGAAAAAAAATCTTTATAAGTAATTATTTATCTAAATAAATTAATTTTGAACAATATGTGTTGATCCCTATCTCTCTGTTCCAAATAAATTATTCTTTACATATTTCATTGAATCTATTCTAGGGATCCTGACATTAATTACTGTATATATCCCGGATAGATAATTTATTGTGGAAAAAATTAAAATTGGGAACTACCCCACACATGCCTCAGTTGTGCCCAAAACATAAAAGTGGTATTAGATATAGATTCTAATCCTCAGACTGGTGGGTTTTGGGGGCACCATGCTTCCACTACACACTAAATCTACAAGTGGTATTATACAAGGCACATAATTTTTTTATAAATATTTATGATCATAGATTATTTTTTAATTTATAATTTATTTTTTCAATTCAAGCTTAATCATTCATCTAATTTAAATTGTTTGTACTGTTTATTCCACATTTATTTTTCGTAGTTCTAATTGAGATGATTAATTTTTTTTGATTAATATAAAATCAAGGAACTCATCTGAAGAAAACAAGGATTCCTACTAGATAATACAGTAGTACAAGATGTGTAACTCCAATTAACCATGAGTTAATTCAGTAATACCTCATCCCACATGCATTAATGACACGAGGTGTTGTTAATTATTAGACATCATGTTGATTAGGAAAGAATGTTGCATGGTATTCTAGGCCTCATACTGTATAGCCCATTGGACACAACGTGCAGTCCCATTGGGTCATAAATGATCCATGTATTTGATACACAACATACCTGACCGATGAACATGTAACGAAGAGTCAACACAACATTTGGCCAATTAGACATGTTGTGTACTCAAATTTTTTTGAGGCATAGACCTCATGAAGAGTCCCTATGTGTGCGGCTTAGATATATGGTGAAGGGTGTACATTCTATGTTTATCAGATCTACACGACGTGTACTTATAACATGTTACACATATTTAAAATTTATCTATTTTACTATTAAACAGGTGTGACATTTACTTGTACATGGTCATAAAGATAGGACATGCCACATGATAGGTTTTAATATAAATAAATATTTAAAATTTTAATTAATATTTGTGAAATGTTTAGATCTTCATATCAGGTATGAGTTGTATTACAAGTTGTTAATCTATATGTATTTAATCATAAAACGTGACCCAAAAACAATGTAATTCGGGTAATCATCCATGAAGTATGCATCAACAGGATAAGCGATTATTTGTGTATATTGTATGTCACAAGAGTAAAACAATATAAAAGAAAAATACATGTTGAGTTGAATCGAACTGGTATTCAATGTGTTACCACAATGGTAAATTTTATGTAAAATTTTTCATTTAAATGATTTTTTTTTAATTTGATTAAAATTATAATTGATGGGAATGTCAAGTAAATTTGTATCATAATTAAGATAAAAATGATTTATAAATTAAGGATAATAATTAATCGATTCGAGTATAATTTATCTAAAATAAAGAATTATTAAGAATTTAATGATAGTTTTATTAAATGAATAATTTGTTACATGCATGTTGATGATCATGAGATAAATAATACCTTTTGTATGTGATTCATTTCATTGAATTTATTATTAAATTAAATTATTGGCATGCTTGCCTTCTCTCCTCATTATTAGGTTGGGCATGCAAGCCCATGACTTCCTTTATGTAAACTACCTATCCCCCTCTCCTACTTGTGAGTAAAATTCATATGCAATGGATAGATATTCCAATATAGTGGAGGTGGTTCAAGTATGGAGTCAAGGAGAAACCAATCTAAGGAGATGTAGTGGTGGAAAGGTGGAAAGCATTAAACATGAACCACAATTGGTTCAAGGTGTTTCTCCCCTAGTTTAATGATTAGTTTATCAACCACTAGATAAAATAATCATTAGTATAAACTGGTAATCATACCCTTTATATTATTTCTATCAGTTGAATAGGTATTTCAATATGGATGTATTTTCATGATCACATAATTAATGAATTAACAATCATGAAACTAAACAAAACTGGCATATGTGTAAGCATTTTCTATGAGATGGTTAATCATTTAGGTAATACCACTCAATCTTAAAAATAATATAATAAATATAATAATTGGGAATTTACACATAAAATATAAAGTCACTCAATAAAATATTATATCAGTATAACATTCCATTACATCAGTAAAAATCAAAACAAAATTCATAGTGCTTTACTAGCTAAAGATGGGTTGATTTAAATTATTAGGGACTCTAACAAGGGGGTTTGGGTTGACTTAACTCAGTTCACATCATGGGTTGAATATCAAAGAAGGACATGGTGTAATATAGTGTACAAGGTTGAGGAAATATATATTAATGAATTTAGGATCGGGGAGTCCACTTAGTAGATCATGGAAATGTGATTTAATACCATTCTATATTTAAATACCTGCCTTAAAAAATTAATGTTACTTGAAAAGCCAATGTTGTGTAATATGAAGGTGAATAAGGATCCTTGACACTTTAATGTCCAAGAAACAGGATTTTATGAAGCCAATTGTGAGGTAAATTGGGTTTCGATAAAATAGTGGGAGAATATTAAATACAATATTTATATATGTGTCTAAAATTTATCATATAAAGTAAAAAATCTATGAATATCGTATTTTTAGAAACAACATTAAAAATTACATCAATCATATCATTGCAATACATAATTTAGAAGTAACACTTTCTCACCGACACAAATTTGGAGGAATGGAAAAGGAATATACACCCTATCCTTCACCATGAAAGAAAATTGTATGTGATGAAAGAACCATTACAAGTTGTTCTTGGAAATGAGGTAAGTTAGAAGGATCTATCACACTGTGAGAAACATCTGAATGATGCTATAGATATTCATTGATTCATTTTAACATCAATGTCCTATGAGTTTATAAAGCTACATGAGGATATGGATTCCTATAGCATGATGTATCACCTTCATGATATCCATTAAGAGAATATGAGATAATAATTCTATGATATCTATAATGCTTTGTTTACAACTATTATTGGAGAGTCTGTGCCAGCTGGGCCTCATGTACTCTACATTATTGTCTATATTGAACGCTTAGAAATACTAGGGATTAAATTCATAGATGAGTTGCATAAAAATATCATGCATTCATCACATTAGAAGACCTTATCTATTTTTATATTCAATTACATCATGAGAAATAATGAGAAGAGTCTATCCCATCTTATAACCAAGATTAACCATGTGGATAATAACATTGGATGTGATAAACCCACAATCCTTATTGTGAAAAAGAAAATAAAGAACAAGGAAAAAGGGACCAATACTTATAAATAGTCTAAATCTCCTGAGCATCGTCCCTCTAGGAAGAAGATGATCCAGAGGAATATAATGGAAAATGAAGAAGTATGTTTTTCATGGGGAATGTCAGGCCATAAGAAGTGGGACTGCACCCATAAGAAAGGGGAAGCTAAAGGTGCATTCATTATCATGTGCAATATTACTATTTCTACACATGTGTATTATATACATCTTGTAGTGCTCATATATTTATCCAAATAGAGGAACCAAGTGTATTTTGGAATATTTCTAGAGGAAATATCGATCTGTGTTCTACCAATAGTGTGAGGCTGGCTGCTTTAGCCACTGGTGACTATGACCTTTCATTTACCCTAGAATTATTTTATTTTTAAAATATTTTTAATATGTATATATAATTAAAAATAATATAATTTATATGTCATTTATATATATATATGTGTGTGTTTATTTTTAAATTTAGAAATAATATGTGTTTCTATTATATGGAAAACATATGTTATTGTATTTCATTTTTAAATAACAGCATTTATGTATTAAATTAGCAAAACCAAGTGTTGGTAACCAATAATGAATCAATTCTCAAGACTCATATGACACCTAGTTGTGGCATCACTATATTTTTCATGTAGATGAGAATAGTTTGACAAAGGTATGTCAAGATGGTAATTTATGAAATTTTTATCTAAAAAATCATAATAGATTTCATTCCTACCTATAAGGGAAAATGAACAAACCACTATTTGGTGGATAAGGTTAAAGGGCCATAGAGCTTCTATAATTGGTACACACTGATGTGTGTATACCATTTTCAGAAAAATCTATAGCTGAATATTCATACTTCATAAATTTTACTGATGAGTTGAGTAGATATCGATGTATTTACATACTGAGGTATAAGTCTATGTCCATAAAGAAATTCAATGAATTCAAGAATAAGGTAGAGAATCTTCTTGGTAGGAATATAAAGAAGCTTAGATCAGATTGAGGTCATGCATATCGTAACCAAGGGTTCATTAAATTTATATAAGAGTTTTGTATTTTATCTCAAATAACTCCACCTAATACACCAAGGTGGAATGGTGATAATTGAAGGAGGAACCATACCTTGTTGAATGTGGTAAGGTTTATGATAAGTCTTGCAGAGATTACCCTACCCTTTTGGGGATATTGATTACAAACTACAACATACGTATTAAACTATGTACCAACTAAAGTGAAAAAATGGAATTACATTTGAGTTATGAAGTGGAAAGAAACCCAAATTTTTGTATACATGTGTATGGGGTTGTGGGGAATTATTTATGTTATCATCGTGAAACAAAAAATAATCCCGAGGAATTAAGTGTATATTTATTGTTTTTTCTAATGAAACAATGGGATACTACCTATTCAAACCCTCATACAAGAAAGTGACTGGCACCAGACAATCCATATTTCATGATATGGAGAACATTCTAAAAAAGGGTAGTGGGGGAAATATTGACTTTGATGAATTTGATGTTCAAGATACACATGATTTGGTGTAGGAATAGGTTCCATATGTCCCCATGGAATAATTATTTCAAGAAACACATTTACTACATAGAAGTGTAATAGAGTTAATAGAACTAGAGCGATATGGTTTTATAGTCATCGAGGATGGTGACTCATGATTGGATGACAATGATGAAACACTCTCCTATAAGGAGGCATTAGAGAGATAAAAAGATTCAAGATGGATTTACGCAATGAATTTTGTGACGGATTCCATATATCCGAACAATGTTTGGTTTCTGATCAATGCATCTGTTGATGTAAATATTGTTGGGTCTAAATGGTTATTCAAGAAGAAATGGGACATTGAAGGTAATGTATGTGCCTATAAAGTAATCCTAGAATCTAAAGGGTATAAAAAACTTCATGTAATTGACTATGATGGAAATTTTTCTCCGGTTTCATTATTAAAATCCATCATCATCACATATTTCATAGAATCTTACTAGGACTATGAGATTTGGAAGATGGATGTCAAAACTAAATTCAATAATAAGAACCTATAGGAAGTTGACTATATGACACAACAAGACATTTTTGTGACAAAATTTGGGTATTAACGGATTTTTATGTTTCATAGATCCATTTATGGATTGAAGAAAGAATCCAGGTCATGGAACATTCAGTAGGATTAATCCATAAAATAATTTGACTTCCGTAAGAATGAATGTGATCCATGTATTTATAGAATGTTTTAATGGGAATTCGTTCGTTGTTCTTGTAGTGTATATCAATGACATATTACTTATTGTAAATGACATACAAGTCTTGAAATATGTTGAGGGCTAGTTGAACATGTCTTTTTCCATGATGGACTTAGGCAAAGAAGCATATTATCTAGGGATCAATATCATTTATGATAGAACCATGAGGCTTCATGGAGTAATAAAAAGTACATATGTTCAGAAGATAATAAAGAGAGTTAGTATTGAAAAATCTATGAGGGGATTGATCCCAGTGTCACATGATTTACATCTAACTATGAAAATATATCCCCAGAAAGAATAAGATAAAGATAGAGTGAGTAAGATCCCATACACATTATTAATAGGATCAATCATATATTCTATGATATTTACTATACTAGATGTTTAATATGAATTGAACATGGTTGGAATATATCAAGTAGTTCTAGGGAAAAAACATTGGATTATTGTTAATGATATTCATAAGTAGCTGAGAATAATAAAAGATATGTTCATGCTATATTGAGGAGATGAGGAGATGGTCATTAGGGGTTGTACTGGTGGAGGTTTTCAAAAATATTAGAATGATCTAAAGTCACATTAAGGACATATTTTCTATCTCAATGGATGATATGTGAGTCGACAGAGTTCAAAGTAGCAAGTTGTCACTAGTTTTAAAGTGGAGTCTTAGTATATTGATGCTTTTGATGTATCCAAGGAATCCATTTTGAATAGTAACTTTGTACAAGAGCATAATGTGGTGCCTATAAATGAAGACCCTACCACAATGTGTTGTGATAATACTTTATTGGTGGATCTTTCAAAAGAGAAAATGTCACACAAACAGAAAAATCATATACTCCAGAAGTATCACCTCTTGATGAATTTCTATAAGAGGGATGAATTTGAATTAAGTTGAGTACCCATGTAAGATAATGTGGAGGACACATTGAATAAAAGAATGTATCAGTAGAAGCATGAGTATCATGTGACTGCTATAAAAATAAAGGTTGTTAGTAGCTGGCTCTAGTAAAAGTGTTAGTCTGTTGGATTTGGTGCCTTAAAACCAACATCTTTGTAATTTATGATAAACATTTCTTCCATGTTTTGAATATTAATAACTCTTTCTCTCATAATTAGTGTTCTTCTATGTATCTTAATATGTGATAATGTCCTAAGAGTAGATATCACACTAAAATGTCATAGTAGTTCCCCGCTATGATGAGAACCCTGAAATTCCATGACACTATTGTTGAAAGTACATTCTATAGTCAGGCGATATCATTAGAGGGACACAAATGATAAATTATATCAGGGGTAGAGACACATACTATTTGGAGGAACCATCTCATATTGTATGCCATTAGAAATATCCACTATGGATATTATGAAAATGATACCCGCAAGTAAGAAATATACATTTCTACGTTTCATTGACTGTTCCTATCTATGGATGGGTGTATTTTTTCACATAATTTAAGATTATTATTATTAAAAAGTATTAAGAGTTATAAAATTAGACGTATTGGTAAAAACCATGGATAAAAATGTTCAAAGTGAGGTAGGATATAATGGGTGAATCGTGAGTAATTTTGAATTAATGAATAATGTGAGAAAGCATTTATACCTTTTCTTGATTAACAACTGTTTATATATCAGGTCCTTTGATGGAAATTATATATCTTAAATAAATCCTTTGAAATGGTGTTCTATAGTCATGTGCTAATTTTTGAATATCTAACAAAGTGATATCGAGCATATAGATTGATGGCACTGGTATAAAATATGTTCAATTTGTGATATTGTGATAAAGATATTCTAATAAATGGTAAGAATTTGTATGAGGTGAATTTTAATGTCAACATTATCTTCATTGTATATGTAATCCCTGGCATGTTTGTATATGTTATCCATGGAAATTAAGTTTCTTCATGTAATTCTACTATGAAAGAGGCCTAAAGGGTCACACAATAAGTGTATCTAAATACTTAGTTAAATAATAAATTATTATTATTTATTATTTTACAAGTTTAATAAAATTTATTATTGAATGTTTTTTAATAATTAATCATGTATTATTGATCACATTTATTTATTCACTAGTTATTTAAGATAATATAGTGTTAGAAGCATATTTAATAAATATTTATTTTTTATTTAGTGATTATTATATTTATTTATTTTAAAATAATGTAGTGATATTTAATAAATAAATAAATAGACATTATTCAATGCCTGATAATTATTTTGGAAGAACGAAAGGCTATATATAATGATCTGGTGAGAAATGATAATAGTGAATATTATTTAATTAGATGATATTTAATTGTAATTACCATGTTCATGTCATGTCGAGAAATAACAATTTTTCTTTTTCAATTTGACAGGGTGTTTTTCTAAAATTAAATAAATAATAAGGGCACTTGTGTAATAATATTATTTTATCCCTCACAATATAAATACAATGTTATGCTATTTTTTAATAAGCCAATTTAGTTGTGCACAAAAAATCTTTGAGAATTATCTCAAGCATAGAGAGATCCCTTTCTCCAAGAACTCTTCCATGAATGGTGAGAAATCCTTGTCCACTAGATCAAGTATAATGCTTTGGAAGCGATTCTTGAGGAAATCATAGTGGACTATAAATGCACAAGGTTCTTCAATGATAGCACACAGAGAATCCTTCGATGATGTCTGGAGATTCCTAGAACATGTGTCCATCACCGCTAAAGGAAATATACACATGGTTTCAATGCATAATGACAGTGCACCGTAGATATTTTATCAGACTCATCAATGAAGAATGAATTTCTTAGAGATAATTATTTATGTAATCATAATAATTATAAAGAATATGTGTTGATCCCTATCTCTAATTTCTAGGGCAATTATTTTTTTTCTATTTCATTAAATCAATTCTGTGGATCAGTGCATTCATTTTCATATAGATCTAGAATTGATCATTGATTTTGGGAAAAAATTAATTTTGGGGACCACCCATTGCCTACTTCCACTATTCATGGACCCTTTAATTTGATGGGTTTGTAGTGATTTGAATCCACTTCAATTTTTTTGATCATGAAATAAATGGTGTTCCATATGTATTCCATGTTATAGTATTTTAAATTTATTTTTATAGGTTATGATATTTTTTAAATTTCCCATATGGATATCTGAAGTGGTTTTTATGTTGCGTATTGGATTTTGACCCATTTTTTGTCTTTAAAGAGAGAGAACCAAGTATTAATTGGAATTTAGTTTTAGATTGAGGTTTTGAACTATAAATGGTTTCTAAAGATATTAATTAATGGATATAAAATGGTGATTTTAAATGATTATGTGTTTTACCACATATGAAAATTCCAAGATGGATTCCTTAAAATGGTCAAAATGAAATAGATCACTCTTGGAATTATTTCGGTTTTCAAGGAGGAAGACCATTGTTAAAGGGGTTTTTTTTAAATTATTTATTGAAATTAGTGGTTTCAATCAGCATATCAAAAAAATATCAGCGGTTTTTATGAAAGGTGAATGAGATTGGTTTTAGAATATGTGTTTGTTAGTTAATGGATTGGTTTATAATTTGGATTCTTGTTTGTTTTTGGGAAGACACCCCTTGATTTCGCCTCCCTTTATTACCATGATTGTGGGTTAGTGATAAATATGTTATGTCTATACTCCCTTGTCGTTGGAATATTCTTAATATATAACGAGATCATTTTACTTATATGGGGTTATTCATTGTTTACTGCTTAGGTGAAGGTAGCTTGGTAATTCCAAGTATACTAGACATGGATTGTATGTCCATAATTTCCACGTACATTATTACACATTTAAAAACATTTATGATATGGGAGATGTAATTTTTTCTACTAGTTATTTAAAAAACCCCAATATTCCCTTACATTTTGTTATGCACAATTATTAGGAGTGGTTTTTTCATCATAATGAGGCTTGTATGGGAAAGATGGATGATATCAGTATTGAATTTAAATGTGTGTGGGTAGTTGGGTCATGGTTTTCTGTACTATAATATAGTTATATACTTATAAAATTTTGAATCTTAAGGTATAAACCATGAAACATTCAAATTTATGATTGGTTATTGATTGATAAAATATGTATCTTGTTTTTTTCTATCATTTCTCATAATTTAATTTTTATGGAAACTTCTTTTTTTACATTGATATATATACCATAAAAAGTACGATTAATTCATTATTTATTTCACCTATATGGGTTTCTTTGGTTGTTTCCACTTGAAAATGAGTATCCAATTATGTTGGGAAAACTATTTAGAATTTAAATACTCTTGTGTGGGTTCATTAATCTCATTTCAAAATGGGTGTTTTATATGTGTGGTTTCATTGGATGGTAAACTAATTTAAATAAACTCTTTTAATTTAAATAAATAAAATGATATATTTTTGATAAATTATAATAATATATGTGTTTTCTTAATTAGATTAAGATTATGGTATTTTATACAAAATATATATATTTATTTTTGAAATAAATGAATTATTTTAAAAGTATATTATAAAAAAATTTATTTCCTTTTTTATATATATGTATAGCTTATATTGTAGATTTATTTTCATATTATAAATGATAAATTTTCTTATGAGACATATTCCATTCATTTTGATGGTAGTGTATTTATACTAGTAATTTTAGGTAACACTTATATAGTTCAGGTTCTAGGTTCATTTATGTATCACTGCATCATAATTTCAGGCCAAAATGGGTTAATCAATGTGTTGTTTTTCAACCAGAGGATCTATAGATGTGGTTCATGTTCAAATTGTGGGGTTTTTGTTTGATTTTAATATATTATTCCTAGATTTATCTCAATTCATTACTATTATATTTATTTTTGAAAAATTCAAGTGGATCATTGAAGATGGTGTTGACCTTTTAGGAATGACAATTCCATTGGAGTTATTTATTTATTTATTATATTTTTGAACTCAAATTTGGGAGAAAATATTCTATAATGGATTCCTTTTCATCCCAATAAATTGCATTTAGACTTTGAGGATTATGAAATATATTCTTAATTTTTGGGTAATTGATTCGGCTGCATAGTCTAGTGGCAGTCTGAGCTAGTTCTTTACAAACTTGTATTTGAATTGAGGTTCATATTGTGACCATGGTTTTCAAGGGATCATATTGATTTGGAGGTTTATTTGTAAAATTAATACAATCCTTGTTATTTTTTGATTTCTTGGTGTAAAGGTTGTTATGGTTGTCGATGTATGATATGAATGGGTTGGGAGAGTCTTGCATGGTCTTACACATCATGAACCTCAATATTATCAGGAATGTTTTGTTTAAAAATGTAATTTTTGTGTTTTCAAATTATTCTATTATATTTTTATATGAATTATCTATTTGATCACCATTTATTATGTGTGTGACATTTGGGGTCATTATTTTATTCTTGGATGATGTGAAAGAGATCTCGATTTCCATAGTTTTCAGAAATAACCTGGGAAATTCGGTAATACCTGTGTGGTTGAGTCTAAATTATTTATTGGTAATGCCACACAGTTTGAACATGGTTACCCAATCACATGGCCAATGAAAGAACAACTTAGTTTCTTCCATGTTTATCCATTATGGACTTTTATATATTCTAGATTTCTCCTATGGTGATTTCACCAGTTGAGTTAGAATAAAGGGTTTTTTATTCCCTTTCTGGTTTTTGGATAGTGTGAACCATGTTAGAATAAATTTTTTCAGTTCTGTGGTTGTTCTTATTTTTCATTAAAAAAAATTTTGGATAATAAAAGAATTAACATAAAATGATCTTATTCAAATGTTGTTTTACAATGTATTTTAAAAAAGTTTGGTTTTCATGTGGCTGTTTTTTTTAAAAAGGGTAACATGTTTTTATGAGACAGCAATGAGAACATGGTATTGAATACTAAATAGAATTTTGAAAGGGGTTTTTTACATCACTTTTTGGTGAAATGTGTGTGTCCCAAAAAAAATTTATTTGTGTCTTAAGATACTATGTTGGCATGTTTTACAACCATAGATGTCATTTGAGGGTGATTTCAAAATTACTTAGGGAAAATGGTTGTTTCAAATGAAATATTATTTAGGCATGTGAATTTTTTGAGGGACTATTGTTTTGGATTTGAATCCAACCTCATATATTAATAATTGGGTTATTTTATTTACATGTGATTTTTTTATCAAGTGATTATTTTTTCCATCCCCAAAATGGTTGAAAATATTTCTACTCATACACTTCCTACTCAAACACAGAGTGGAGTGGTGGATGTGGAATATTATTTCTTCTGTGACCCCATTATATAATTTATAAACCATATTATTTCATATTTTAGAATTAATTAAGGTGTAATTGATGAAATGAGGTTAGGTAAACCATAATTCCCATGTAGATAATAAATCATCATGGGTTAAAACTTTTGGGATATTTCTTATCAATTTGAGATGAGATTGGTGGTAAGTGATGTTACCTCCTTTTTACATGATGGTATGTATTTGGATAACGTAAAAATATTATTTATTCAATGGATCATAATTGAAATTACAGAACTAGATAAATAAATTGATCTTTCATGCCTTCATCATGAAGATCAATTAGTAAGGGAGTACATCAATCACTTTTTAATATTAGTCATATTTTCTTCAATGTTGGTCATTAATGATTCTAAGAATAATCATTTCCATAGAGCTGATCATCATATAGGTTTTGGTTCATCTTTACCCACGTATAGTATGAAATAATTTATAGATTATTTTAATTAGTATTTGAATGAATAATCGATGGTCTAGGAAACATGCGTCATGTGATACGTTAATTCTTCCTAGCTGGAAAAAGGATAACCTGATGAGTGAGGAAAATTAGTAGAATGAGCTATGTCTAGAAGCAAGGATTATTTATCATGGAATCAAATAAACTAATGTGATTATTTTCTATGATCTAGAACATGAGATGTCCCCCTATGTGAATTATACCAGAGTTTTCATCCATTTTGGCCATCTAGGACTCCTTAATAAAGTTTTATTCATGATTTTATAAATATATGTTGGTTGCAAACCATGTTGAGGTGTTTTCTGACATTTCCTTTCATTGTTATAATCTAGTTTTTGATGATTCATATTTCAATGTTTTTATATTGTGGATAGATAATTCTGAGGATTTTATTATAAATATTTTTAATTACATTTATGGAATGCCTCATTTTCTTGGGATTGAATCCGACCCCCTCTAACCGTATTGTATATTTCTTTTGTGGATGATTTTGGGTGTTTTTGGTTGACAATTGGTTGATTGGGTGAATATTATTTGAGAGGTAGTGTTCTTCACATTATTTATTTAATTAAATTTGGTTATAATTGTTTGGGACATGAGAAATACCTTTGGTAGACAATTGGGTATCTATAGATTCTGATTGACTAGTTCAGTTTATTATTCAAGATGGTGTTATGAATGGCCATTCGGGATGCACCATGTGAGTGTGGTCCAATCTATAACCCTATGTTTTCAAAATTTATAATGACAAAAGGATAAATCCTTTATCTATATTTTGAATATTTTGGGTTTTAGATTTTTATTCTCTCATGGTTTCTTAGTTGTGTAAGGTTCCCTGTTTTTTCGAAAGATAATTTTGAGAAGTAATTTGATTTTTCCTATTGAATAGTTATAAGGGGTAACAATTTATTTTCCCATGGAATAATTTCTCAGATAATTTTTCTGATCATTCCATTGGTCCCATAATTTGTTTTACACTAGAATATGAATTTTTTATAAATCTGAGTTGTTTAATTTTTGTGCATAATAATTAATATTTAGTTTTTAATAAATAAATAATATTCGATTCATGTATGTTTGTTGGACCATATATTTTGAATGGTGAATCATATTTTTTTTATTTTCTATATCTTTTAATCCATACAAGATACTTTTTCCTATGTGGTTTATGAACTCAGGTAGGTAACCATTTCCTGGTTGGACCGCGTTTTTCTTTTTCTTATTATTTTATTTAATTCCAATTTTTTCATTGTTTTCTACCTTCGATTCTCACGAAAAACCTTATGAAATCCCTTTGACTTGGAAATGAGAGATGAATGGGAGAGGTTTAATGAGAAATAGAAGTAGAAATGGATGTGCCTCTTAGGAGATTAGGACATGGTGAATCGACGTACGAAAAATGTGGGCCACTAAAATGGGAGAAGATTCAGTGGATACTACCCACAAGGATTTCATTTTTATTTTTTGTAATAAATAATTATATATTTTTATTCTTATTGTATTAAATAATTTATATTATTTATTAGGACCCCTAGTTGTTCAATTTAATTCTTTTAGGGGCAAAAACATGGGTTTTGGGGTGATTTAGAGGGTTTCCATTTGGGAAAATTGTCAATATGGTGTGTAATTTGAAGAATACAAATTGTGTGTAATTATTGATAGGGGAAGGATAAAATATTTATGTAACCATTGTGTATGGGTCATACACACAATATATAGAGACTCAGTAATGTAGTCGAGGACCCATCCAGGCTGCGTGTGTAATGGGATAATGCAATGTGGATTATACAGCCGGACCCCATATGGGTCATATGGCATGTAAATGTACATGTCCAGGAAGAACACATGGCCATTCCATGTGAGGTAAATTAGAAAGAAACCCATTTAGGGTACACACCATTTACCTATTCTACACACCAGGTACTTTATACTTTATATTCCATGTATATGAGGAAGTACACATGTGTCCTTTGGGAGACACATTGAGTATGACCCTGTTTTCAGCACACTTTGGGTTTTTAATGTAGTTTTTCTATGGAGTCATAATTGGACAAAATATGAGTCCATTGTGAGTGGTTTTACACATGTATCATGATGGTGAAACCATTAGAGTTATTTGAGTAATCCTAATGGGTGTTTTGGAAATTTTACCAAAATTGACTGGTTCTTCCTCTATAAATCGATTTCAGTTGTCTCCTTATAATAAAACCATTAAAATTTAATGAGAAATGAGTTATCTCTCTAGATTTTTCCCTTTGTAGATTCTACCTTTATGATTTATCCCCTATGATATTTGAAATTATATCATAATAATTCTTCATATTAGTTTTTTTGAGGATTACTTTTAGGATTACCCTATTTATGTTTCAACCCTTAGGATCCTGAGTAAGATACCTTTATCTTATTACAGATACCAAAGTATCCATGAGGGTTAGCTTCTATACCATTATAACCTTGGTAATGACTTATAAGACCCCTTTACTTGTATATCATTATGAGGATCCCATGTAGGATGCCACTTCCTACTTATATGGAATAGGGGGTCCCCTAAATTATGCATTTACCTATTTTTTGTTCAGAGGATACCATGTAGGATGCCTTTGTCTTGCATTCCATTCTAGGATCCCTTGATATATTTATCCATATATCTTACCATTAATTGATCCCTTGTAGGATTAAACCTTTTCCATTACTACTATTGATTCATGTAGGATGTTTTCTCTTATGAATGGACCTTGATGACCCCACATAGTATTACTCCATTACCTTTTATGCTGAAGAACCTAGGTAGTTGTCCTCTCAATTTTTTACTTGAGGGACCCTATGGGTAATTCTTTTATTGACTGGACATGAGTTGATATATTCTAGTTTTGGTAGAGACAATATTGGTTGTCCCCTTAGACCATGTGACAAACTTGTATGCCCATGGGGATGTATAAATAGTGTTGGGTTTAGGCATTCATCCATCCCCATTCTTTTTTTACACATTCAAATTTCTACAAATGATACAATAATGATAGCCAGAGGTTCTTCCTAGTTGGTGGCTATTGATCCAAACTTGAGCTGTTTTTATTTTACATTGGCATAACTGTACATTATTCATGGGATCCATATTATTCATTTATTGGGATTACCTGACATGCTTTCCCTAGGTCCAACATATGATCCATGTTTTTGTAATTTTTTATACCTAGAGCTACTACATAGGATATGGTTATTGATTAATATATTTTATTATTAAATAAGTGATATTTACATATGTACTTCTAGGTATCTGATGTTGTGGTTGAGATTATGATATATAGGTATAGAGTATATAGGTATGATACTCATGGATGATTACTATCTCTTGAGTCATGAGGTTGATTCCACTCTCCTATATTGGCATATGATGAGGATGCCAACTCTCTCATAGTTATAGGCATGACGTTCTTGATGATTATACTCATGGATGATTACAATCTCCAAAGGGATACAAATTATTACACACTCAATTATTGGTTACTTGACAGTGATATTGAACAGTGAATCTCACATCATTGGAATACCATGGGTGATTATGCTTTTCTAGATGATTGGGATGATTATGATTTCCTTTATTAGGGGCCTCTTGTTATGTTCATGGTGTCTCACCAATTATTTCTCCCTATATATCACCTCAGGTTTAGACCCTTAAATATTATCTGAGTTCTGAATGATGTGACCACCTATAGATTGGGACATAGGGCTCAGAGATTAGAATAGATTTATGTTTAATGAGACACATGGAATCATCCTCTTGGATATTTATATGTTGTTTGTATGTTATTCCATTGAATCATTAATTATAGTGATTGGATGTGAGTATAGAAGAACCTAGGGTTAGGAAGAGTATCCCCCTATGGTGATGTAGCTTTCTTAGATACATTTCAAGAACTAAATAAAATAGTTATATATCGAATAGTATTATGGAAACAGATATAAACTTAATGATACATGGGTTGAGTGGTATGAAATCCATATCAATTAATTTGAATAGGATGTTTTGGTGATCTAGATTACAAACAAAAGGATCGAATGATGGTTAATTTTATTTTAATCCATCTAACTTACTAATGATATTAAAATTCATGTATATGTGTAATGGTATGGAATTATACATGTATATAGATATAGATATGGGAATCCATTGTGTATCATTTATTGTTTACTAGTATTATAGACCCATGTTTTGACAACTATTTCATGTTTACAAGTTGTACATATAATTTTAGTTGAGTCTTGGCTAGGATGAATATATTTCATTTTCATGCACTTAAGGCTACATATTTTATAGTTTCATCTTTGCGGTGTCCTATAAAGATTATTTCTCACCACAAAACATGCACCTCAGTGTTAGTGTAGAACATACGAATTATTTTCATGTTAACCATGGATTTCATGGTGGATATGGTTGAGTCCTAGAGAGCATTATTGAGCAGATCTACTCATGTGGGTTATTCTATTCAGGTGGGTGCAGTTTGACATAGTCTGGGGAATGGGTATGTGGTCTGTTTTGGAGTTAGCAATGGATCCCTATACTTTTATTTCAGTTTATTTTATATACTTATATATTTATGGTCACCCTAATAGATGTCTAGTCTTCTATATATGGAATAAATGTTTGGGATTTTGTATCATTTTGAGTGTTATTACAATATGTTCTATTTCAGTTTATTTACTAATTTCCCACCCTATTTATGTTATACTATTTAATAGAATGAAAAATATGCACTATTTTATTAATCCGATATGAGGACTTAGTATCCACACTATCACACCCTCAGTGCTTGATGTTAGTCAATGACCTCTTGAGCTTGGGGAGGCGCATTGAAGGCCCCATAATGAACCGTTTGTGGCAACCAGTTTAGTGGTATCTAGGAAATAACATTACAAGTTATTATAGGATTAATCACTATTGACTTATCATTTGATCCACAATGTTATAGTAACTATAAATGTTGGGGAGATAATTTTGTAGGAACACTAAATGGTGGGAAGACTATGATATATCTCCCTTACATTGCGTGACATCTAGATTGAGGTTCTTGATTTTGGATATGTATAATGATATTTAGAAATATTTTCCATGATAGGTTTGATAATTTTTATGATGTTATATGATGGTATTATGGAATAATCATGCTGAGTTATTATTTTTTTTAGGTCCTAATTGGATCTCCCTTTACTTATATCACTATATTTTTTATCGTGGAATTTCTAGGGGTACAATGCTACATTGATTGGATTTTGTGACACCACACTTGTAATGTTTTTGTTGATTTTGTGTTACAATATCTTATCATGAGTCATTTTGAGTCATGGATTTTATGGGAAAAAATTTAGTGTTTTGGTGGCTTTTTTGTTGGATCATGGTTTGGATTCATGGTTAAAACTAACCTTGTGGTTCCCATGTAGGTGGGTATGTCATTTTGATAGAGTCATTTTTCATAGATTTTATATGGTATTTACAAACCATATGTATATCTATAAAATCCATGTTAGTATTATGGGTGTTTATGAAGCGAGTCACATATATTTCTAAAAATATAAGGAACCCAAGGAGAAAAACTATGTTGGGTGTATGGAATATGCATGATCTAACCCATGGTTGGTGTGTAGTTTCAAAAAACCATATGGCCAAACCATGGAGTTTGTCCATGTGTTTTAATTTTAGGTATTTCTCAACATACCAATTTTAAATAAATTGGGGTTTCTCCCCTCTTCTTCCCCACTAGAATAAAATCACCTATGGGATCTTAAAAGAAGATCCATATTCCTCCTCTATATTCTTTTCCTCCCTTTAGTTATTTCCATCTATTTTTATTGTAATTCATCCTTTATTTTAATTATACCCTCCCTTCATCCTTCTTTACAGTGTTTTAAATTTCCTTGGGAATACAATTTCACTATGAAAGCTAGTTATTAGGTTAGAGAAGTTTGAATCAAAGGGTTTTCTCCTATGGTTTATAGGGAAAAACTTCTTAATTTATTTAGTGGTCCTTATTAATGGAGACATGTAACAGATTTTATTATACTACTTCATAGTTATTATTTCTCTAAATTGGGTTATAAATTATGATTTGTTTTGTGTTTTTTCATTAAAAATTTACTTTTTATGAAAGTATTATTATATATGATAGATTTTTGGTGATTTCAAATCATTTAATTATGTTTTGAGTTTAAAAAAATGGGATTTCATGTGAATTACATGTTTTCATGTTGGAAAGTGAATCATTAATGTTCTCATGTTTTTTGAAATGTCTATAATGATTTTTCAAATATTCTTCTTATTTGGGCATTATGTTTCGACCCCATATTGGTCTTCAAAGAGTGAAGACTGATTTTTAAGTTGAATTTGTTTTAAAAGTGAGTCGTTAAACACTATTATTTCAAAAAGGGGTTCAATAAATGATTTAACATAGTGATTAAAAATTTGGGTGATATTTTAACTTTATGGTAATCCCATTATGATTTTTTAAAATGATAGAAACGAAATGGATTAAATTTTGGACTTATTATGGGTTTTAAGGGGGAAGACCCATATTGAAGGGTAAACATAAATTGTTTTAGTGAATTCAAATATTTCAATCATCCTCTTTAAAAATTTGAAATTATTTTTACGAAAATTTAAAGGGATTAGTATCTCAAACTAGGCTTTGGTGTTAAAGGCTTGGTTGAAATTTTTGTTTCCATTTGGAGGTTGTGATGAAACTCATTTATTTCCCCATATTTTTCTACTCTTCCTGTGGTTTTGTGATCAATATGAAATGATTGTGGACCTATTATGTGTAATGTGTAGTTTATATCATGGTTTAATAATATATATTTAAGTAAATTCATTCTTATGTGTTTGGGGTGATCGTAGTTCTTATTATTCCATTAGTTCGAAACATGGATGGTTTGTTCCAATACCTCAAAACCTTTATTATTCTTTGGAGACAAGGCTCTAATTGGTATATATATGTTTTCTCTCTAAGTGGATTAAAAAAATCTTGTTTCCCTCCATTCATGATATGTAACAGGGATAAGAGGGTCCTTACCATCAAAATGAGGCTTATGTAGGCAAGATAGAAGACTTATTGTTAGAAAATCACCACTTACCAGTAACTGGATCATGGGTTGATATAGTGTTATATAGTAATATTTTTTCATGTTAGGAATCCTAGGGTAGATCCCATGACACATGCGATAGTACAGATAGATATTGATTAAGGTAATTTTGATATAGTTTTTATTGTTTCATTTCCTATGAATTCATTATTAGGTAACCTTTCTTCGATTACATTTATATGTGTACGATTCAATATATGGTTCTTTATTTATATTCTAGACCAATGTGTGTGTGTTGGGTTGATTCTATTTGTTAAATGATTATTAAAAAATTTGAAATCATATATTTAATCAGAAATATCATTTGTGGGTTCGTTAAAGTTATATCAAAATTAGTGATAACATATTTAATGTGGATTCAGCTAGTAAAATCAACTAAGGTTGATGTTTTCATTAAATAAAGGAATTAATTTTCTATATGAAATGTAATTGATGTATGTGGTTATATAAATTTCATAAGGCAGTGTATTTGTCTCAAAATATATTCACTAAGATATGTAAAACAATGATAATTGTTTAAAAAGTTGAATGTGGAATTGTTTTGAGTACCACATTATATATATATGAATTTTTTCTTTTTATGATTTATGTTAAAACATTTATTAATGATTTTTATTATGAATAATATTTAATTTATTTTTAGATTTTCATTACCTACTAGTATTTTATATGACATCATTATATTCTGTGTCCATTTTCTTAGTTGGATCTATTCTTCTTCCTCTGAGGCAGACATTAGGTGAGTTGGGTAGTGGTGATCAATCAGTTGTTACGTAGAGTTTGTTTAGTCTTATATTGAGCTGGATTTTTTTGTTTTATTTTTTGTTATCATTATACATATTATTCCTCTATGAATAAAATTTCGTGTATATGATTAATTTTTTTAATTAAATGGGATAGTTCATTTGAAATGGTTGTGACCCAATGGGCATCTTTATTATATTTAGATTTCTCATTTACTTTTTTTTATTTATATAAATTTTGAATTTGGGAAAAATAATTACTATTGGGATTATTATGATTCACATGATTTATTTTTCATATTCTAAGGATTGGAAATTTTCTTTAGCCCTTATATAAAATCTGGTCTAGTGCTTTTTCCAGTGGTAGCCAAGGCTAGTTCATTTCAATTTTTAGTCATCTATCAAATTAAATATTAAAGAGTAAGTAAAGAAATATATTGAGAAAAAAATAAAGTGAGAAATTTTATATATGCCATACAAGATTTTGAGGTAATGATAGTGATTATAAACCATACATGTGTCTCATCCATCAAAAATTCCAAGGAAGCAATGGATAGATCTCATAGTATTTCATTCTCTATTTATACTATAAGTATGACGATGTATATATATTTGAATGAGTATTTCTTGTGAGAAAGCATGAAAATATTTATTATAGATTATTCCTATTGGTTCATGGGTTTTAAACAATAATATTCTATTAGTTATATTTATAAAGGGATGTTACAACCATTACCCATACCGAAATTTAAATGGAAAAAAATACCATATATGTTTCCCTTAGACTTCCCAAAATGTATAAAGCTCATAATTATATTGGGTTTCTATATGATAAACTTATGAAGTAATCACACTTTATTTAAAAAATATTATAATTATATATTGATAAAATTACAAAAATAATGATTAATGAATCAATAAGTTTATATGGAGTAAAACATTCGATTATATCTTATTAAGATATGAGGCTTATATCAACATTCTGTAAAATTATTTAAACATATCTGGATTTAGAGTTATATTTATGTACTAGTTATCAAAATCATAAAGATATATAGTTATTGAGAAAAATTTAATACCTAGGGTAAGTGTATATATTATGTTATATATATTTATATAGTAGTTCAGATCAACACCTTATCCTTGTGTTGTTTTTATAGAAATAATGAAATTTATTCTAATATTAAGATGGATCCTTACAAATCCCTCTAGAGAAAGATGTTTATATGTCAAATTTTCTATGATGAAGTCGGATAATGAATGTATTTGGGACTTTATTAATATGTGAAAATAATAAATAAGGTTATATCCATTCAGTATCAAATCAATGTAGCTAATATTAAAAAATATATATTGATAATCATTAGTGAAATAATGTATTCAATGTTTGTGAAATACAAATTCATTGAATTTATTAGTGGAATAATGTTATGTGATTTGGGAACAATAGAAATAAAATCCCATTATATATTGGATCCATCAAGATTCATGATTACAAATGGTTGCTTATTATTTTGTACCTATACTGAAACTCTGTCAAGGTTAGGATTTGTTCAATGTATCTATACTAAGGATGTATATGCATGATAATTCACATATAATAAACTCATATGTTATTAAAATGTTTTTTGATATCTCTTATAAATATAATCTTGAACAAATCCTTCATCATAGTGATAAAGTACTGCGAATCATGACTACTAGTCAGGTTAAAATTATTTAAAGAATTTATAAATTTTAAGAATCTACTTAGGATACAAATGATGTGATTACACATGGATATCATCAATTTTTTATTTTTGAGTGATATAATTTTCAGTGATAAATTTATTTTAATGGGATATAACATACCACTACAATATTTGAGGATATATTTCCCTTCAAAAAAATTTAATTTGTTCGATTTCATTGCTATACATGAAAATGTGCATCTAAATGAATAGTATTATAGTAAACCATTATAATTTAACTATTAAATTAGTATTATTAATAGAATTAAGTAGATTTATTAAATATATTCTTTCTAATTTTTTAGATAAAAGGATCATAATATTAATGAAGTACAAAATTTTCAGTAAATTCATTATATTCTACAAAAATATATTTATATCAAAATGGGTTTCATTTATTTTTGAGTGAAAATAATATTAAATAATTTCAACCACATTTAAATAATTTAATTAAAAAATGAAATGAATTTGATGAATCTTTATATAAATGTTATCTTGGCATGACATCTTGATAATTTTCTAAAAAATTGATATTTTTAAATGTACTAAAAAATATTGATTTTTTTTAATTTTTTATATTTTAAATTGATCTCAAAGTAAATTAATTAAATTTTTCATATATTATCAAATTAATCTCGTTATACTAAAAAAAAGTTTTATTTTGGCATAAAATATTTTTATAAATAATAATATTTATTTCTGGATGTGAGATTTTCATGGTGCTCTAGATGTTGATGTTTAATTTTAATTTTTCCCCATGGAAAAATTGAAAATGAAAAAAAATATTTGTTTCAAAAAAGAATAATTAATATTTTTTATTAAGTTGTTCTATTTTTTCTCTTAAAAAATAGTAAAACCATTAAAAAATATGTTACCTTGTCTATGTTTAAAATCGCTTTATTAGGGTTTTATCAAACACCATAATGATTAAAATGATGAAAAACTTGTCTAAATCTAATTTTATTTACATATATAAATTTTAAATCATATTATATTTGTAAAAGATTAATTTTATACCCATTTATCTTGATTTATGAATTAATATAATTTTTTTTTAAAAATTCCAACCGTGCCTTGTCCCCCACTTAGAAAAGAACACCTCTCCAATTTAATCTTACCTCAGTTTGAGAAAAATAGACTATCAAAACCATAAAACATTTATCTTATCAACATGATTATAAATTTATTAGAGGTTATGATGTTCTAAAAATACAATTCCAAGGGACCTTGAGATGAGATCTAAAGCTAGCCTACTAATGAATAGGTAATCGTCATACCCAACAACTTCTAATTAATTCCCTATTCTACATATTATAAATATATGGTATTCATAATGAAATATTTAATTAAGTATTAAATATATATATATAAAGGTTATTATATTTGTGTAACCTCCATTATCTAACCACTTATTCATCAAATGGGAAGTGAACTTGTCAGATGTTTATTGTGAGGACATCTGCTTCCACGGTGAGATAAAATTAATTTTCATCTCCAAAATTTATGGAAGGGTTGTATATTGAATTTTCATTTTAATATATTATATTTATGATATAATTATTCCTATTTAATTATAATATCATATCTGTGTTTTTAATTTCCATTTTGTTGCAAAATTATAGTACTACATGTGCTTATGTCCGGACCTCCGCCTCCATGAAGCGATGAGATTCATCGTTAATTTCCTCACTACATTGAAGTCAATAAAAAATTTAAAATTTTTATATGTGATATTTAGTATATAATTTTGGTTCTTAGATGATATGATAATATTTTTCTTACTTTCTATATTTTTTTTAGAAAATGAAATCAATTTTCATGTGTTTATATGCCCAATCATCTCCTTGAATGATGTATATAATTTTTCTAACAATAAATTTCCTTGATGATTATAAATATGTAATTATTGATTTTTTATGATATTAATATCAAAAAATTTATTTAAGATATGATTTAACCAATATAAATTGAAAAATACTAGACCTGCTGAAGTGAAACATCCATGTGAAATGAAATAGTTAACACCTAGAATAAACTATTTTATTAAAGAATTATATATAAATCGTTTTTGAAATGTTATAATAGATATTATAAAGTATTATATGTATGTAAATTATTTTTTAAAAATAATTATAATAAAAATAATTTTATTATACATGAGGTTATGGTTGTTTTGATGAAATTCAGACATGAGGTGAGGGATTTTTTATTCAATCTCGTTGTATATTGGATTGTTTATTCTTGAATTTTAAATGATTAAAATTTTATGATACTTTTATGATGAAACACATTAATTTTATTCAAATTTACTTATTTAGGTAATTTTCATGTGATATTAATATTTACCTCTCATTGGTACATAAAATATTCAAGAAAATATTTATAATAAAAACAAATATTTTTTCTACATTACTGGGGAATCTTTTTTTATGCATCACTTTTTTATCTAAAATTTATTGAAGAATATTTTTAAATTTATCCTATCATTTTATGAATTCATACTTTCACATTTTTGTAGTTCTATAATATTTTTTAAAAGAATCTATTTTTTTCAGAAAGTTGTATTTGTTATTTTTTATTAAAAATATAAATTGAAAATTATTTTTACATACTCATCATGAATTTAATTTTTTACCATGATGACCCCTAATTTATTTAATTAATCCATTATAATTTTATATTTTTATTTTAAAATATAATTTATTCCTTGATATTTTGAAAATATTTTAATATTAAATAAGTGTTTTCAAAATGTAATGGGTATTTTCTTCAATAAATACAAAAGATATCCTTTTAATAAATCTTCCATTTATGATAATATCCTTTGATATTAATTATACCATATATATAATCCAATGATTGCATATTTATTAGTTCTCAAGGTGGTTAAGGATTATAATGATGAAATTTATTTGAGAACCATTTATTTTCCATAGATTATGCTTTAGAGAGATGATTATGAAACCCGTTTCTTTTCTATGTGTTATGATATTTTGATATAATGATATTTTTATTATTTTATTTAAGTCTTATGAATGGATAGTGATTATGTAATGGGTGGTATTTGATTTATATACCTATACACTTCATTTGGAAACAATTGATATATATTGAGATAATTTGGATTGAAATGAAGAAGAAACCCAATTCAACCTGAGATTCTATCCAATATGATTATATCAGGAGTGATCCATAAATAAATACATGATAGAGTGGGGAGAAAAACTAAACAAACTATGGTTGTGTTAGAATTATGACCTGACTAAGGTAATAATTTTATATATGTATGTGTATTCCAAAAACAACTTTTATATGCCAATGTTATCCTCATAGATTTGGTTATTTTATCCATTACAATTCATATTTTATGAACTGCTAAGTTTAATTTCATGATTATTAATTTTGATATATAGGACGAGGGGTATGGTTTTCAAATTTCAAAATGATGTTTCCATTCCCTTATTATCATGTACTATTTATGTGATCATTGATATATCCCCTATATACCCTTATTAAAAATCTACCCTCACACATTATTATGTTTTCTTTTCCCTAGGATATAGAGAATGGTTGTATGAGTTCTGTGTACAAGAAGGATAACTATGAGGAACTATGTGATAGATGATTTATATATTTTTTATAATATTTTCTATAGATAACTATGAATTCACCTTTGTTTGAGGGTGTCAATTTCCAAGTAATAAGTCTTCATATCAGTATCATCAATGATATAAATATATCTTCTGAATTTATGGTAGGTTGTGTGAATAATATATTAGATTTTATTATTATTCAAAAATTATTTTTTAGAGATTTTCATTATAAAAAAAATTGGAACCAAGTACAACTGTTTTGTTCCTCCAAACCCAATATGAATTAAAATAAATGTTGATGGTTTGTTGTATGGTATATCTGGACCCACAGTCTATGGTGAAATTTCATAACTTCTTTGGTCTTATGAAATATTTATTTTCATAAACACTTTATAAATTTATTTCTATTAAATCTTATGTTTTGGATTCTATCCATGTAGTGAATTATGATAATCATTTTGATTGGGAGAATAATTTATATTGAAAATGATTCTATGATAGTGGTGAACATCCTCAAGATCCAACCATCAATGGTTCCTTGGTATCACTTAATTGATTATATAGGTTTTCTATAATATATAGATTTTAATTTTTTTAATCCTTTTATTCATATATATATATGTGAAAAATGTTAAAGATTCTTACTCCAATCACCTCATGTAGAATGATATTTTTTTTCTGGAATTTTTCATAGGAGAATATTTTCAGCCCTTTAATTTTTAATTCTTTTGGTAATGTTTATACATGTTTTTTGTTCTAAAATGATTCAAATATATATTTTTATTAATTTATATTTATGTTAATGGTTCATTCCCTCATTTCATACAAATTCTTGGATTATCATTAGTGTTTAATGATAATTTTTATAATATTGAAATTAATTTAAATATTATTAATATTATTGTGTTGATGAGGAACTCCCTAAGTGTTTTCACCCCATGAACTAGTATCCCTGAGGTCAGGGGTTTCTTCAATCTACGACCCACATATTGGGATGGGGGAGGGTATATGGTTTTGTTTGGACCCCAAAATAGGAAATTAATATTATAGGGTCTCTAGAATTTATGGTACCATGTACTATATCAAGTATTATAGGATCCTAGAACTACATGATAGAGGGTAATATAAAAATAATAATAATAAGCATAATGATTTTCTATTGGGAAATCATTCAAGGAAATACAATACAAAAAAGAATCAAATCACATTATATGTTAGGGTATTTGAGACACTCTATCATGAAATGATCTTTAAGTGATTTAAAAATTATAAAATGACATAATTTGTTATATATAATCCTTTTGGGGAGGGATGTGTTTTACCCAAATTGGGTGTCAAGGGAGTGTCAATATTTTTAGATTGTAAACCATAATAACAAAATTAATATTTGAAATAATATAGCTAATATAGTTAATATTATTTATATAATTTATAGTATTTTTTTATTATTAATATTATTATTATTATTTAAAGTGATATCTATTTTAATATTATTAATATTATTATTGTTATTCATTTTAAAAAAAGTATGATTATTTCTTATAAATGTTATTTTGAATTTAAAATTTTAAAATAGTGTGACTTATATTAATTATTTAATAATTTATAATTTGTAAGGAAGAACATTTGGATTTTTTGAAGATGAACAAGTAATGTCTATAAGGATTTGAATAACAGGTTTTTATTCTTTTCTCAATGACATGATTTATATAAATATAATTTTTTCCTTTAAGAATGATGGGTATAAATATGAGAATGCTTTGATGTATAGTGAAAAACTATAATTTAAATTTTAATGGATTTAATAATAGTTTGAATACTTAGATTTGGTGTGTTTAAAGTAGACATAATTAAATATCCATTTATGATGATGATTTTCATGAAGACTCTTTTATCAAATTAATGATATTTTTTATGATAATGATGTAGTGGATATGAAGAAAAAACCAATGACCAGGAGATTATATAGTTTTTCTAGAAAACAACTATATCCAGGTTGTTAGAAATTTATAGTGTATTAAAAATGTTAAAATTAGTCATATTAGAATATTAGATTGGAAGGTGTGAAAATTATTATAAAGAATATTTACACCTATTGAAATAAATATATCAAAAGACCAATAATTATTTAGGAAAAAATAAATAATGTGAGAAATAATAATGTTTATTGGGATTTGGGTACATGAAGATACATGAAATAAAATAGTTAAATATGTAATAGAAGATATAATATGATGGTCAGAAAAAGTTCATTAAATAAGGTATATCATGGTATATGTATAAAGAAAATGAACATATTAAATTATATATTATGACAAGAACAAGAAATCACACTAACCCAATTTTTTATCTTTCCCTAATTTTAAATTGAAAGTGTTATTTGAAAATTCAATGATACAAAATGTTTATTACTTCATGTAGATGTGAAAATATTTGATGGAGAATTAAATCATATAGCTGATTTTATCTAGAGGAATAATATTGATCAATAATTTTTTACATTCAAAAATAATTCTAGAAAACATATACATGTACTGTGAACAGATGAAATGAATCTATATGGAATCTATAGTAGAAAAACTGTCCCATAAACTAATTTTTTAAATTTTAGCCTATTTACTATGTCGTTTATGAATCTAAATTACAAAATGTTTTTAAAGAAATATTTAATATAACATCAAGGAATTTATATTGATATATGTTTATCAACATTAATTGATCATTTAAAAATTATGGGAGGAATGAATCATAGTGGAAGTTTCTTATAAAAATGTATATATTCAATTGGAATCAACAATTATATTAAATACAAAGGATAAACAAGAATATTTATATGTGTTTTAATACAATTTTAAGAGGTATATAGAGTTTATAATTTACATTTATGGGAGTTTTAGTTTTTATCAACATCATTGGGTAAAAATAGTTTACGTGGGAAATTAATGGATTTTTTCCATATTATTCATATCACATATTAAAAATGGAATTCCAGAATCATAACATTTTCAAGATTATAAAAATCTTTTTTTAACTCAGTAATGTTATGAGAGGGTGTATAGAATTAATAACTTCTTTAAACAAATAATGATCACATAATAATAAAAATATATAGAGGAATAAAACTATATTTTTAGAGATTACATATTTGATATATTTTAGGGACATATATAACATTGATGTTCTTCATGATGACATGTGTAAAATCCTGATCCAAGATACCATTGAATGGTGCCTTGTTATTGGTTGTCCATATGGTCACAAGTACATCTTCCCAGACACCAGAAGTTTCCAACTAGCATTTATGGATGTAGTTTTTCTTATTGGGAGACTATTTCCTCTTACCAAAGAGTAACATAATATAAAAAATTACATAAATAAATAGAGGATGTAGAAAACCAAATAGACAATCGATAACTGAAGAGGAAAAACATACAAGATAGATATATATAAAAATTATAGAAGGATTCACATATACCAAATGGTGATCATAAATGTTATTTCATGTGTCTAAAAACTTCCAAAATAGGTACACATAAAATGTGTACAATAAATGTAACAAAATACCAGAAATAAAAAACTATCTGAGCTATAATCAAGAGCTTCATATCAGTACTTTCCTCCCATTAACATAAGAAGAAATCAAGAACCTATAGTAGGGTGCCTACCCATGTCCATACCTATAGTCATGTAATCATCTAGGGAAACCAAAGGATTCCTTAATAGGATGTGAGATACAATAAAAACTGTCTTTCACCCAACGATCTAATGTCATCAATTTAGTGAATATTTAACGATAATAGTGTAAATCTACTAATAAGAAATTTAATGGGACTATATAAAATTAAACAACCCATAATGGCCCTAGTTTCCTTGGATACCTGCCATCTACTAACTACATCACCCTTATCCAGTTAATATATGATAAAACAATAAGTATTGTGTCTATCTATGATCGTGTTAATTTAATTAAAAAAATTTAGGACCTAGCATGTAGCCTAGTGTCCCCCATGATGATATGCGATAATGATGCACATCCAAACCTTCACTTAGGTTTAAAGAAAATACTGAATCCAAGATTATTCTTTCATTTAGAAGACGCTTTGTATAAATAATTCCATTAATTATTCATTTAATTACCCAAGACTGTATTTGGAATTCCTTATTTTGAATATAGGTATCACTCCAGGAATATCATAAACTGAACAACCAACAAGACCATGCTTGGGGATTTTCATCAGAACCTAGCTATCACTCTAGATATGGTATAATATCATCACCAATGAGTCTATTCTTAGTGGTCCACTATGGGTGACCACGTATCATTCCTTGAATATAAATATATATATCAAATTTTCTCTCATTCCATCATAATTAAATAATGAGTCAAATTATAACTTTTTGTATATAGATTCATCCCTATGAGCCTGTCCTTGGCTTTTCACTAGAGATCCTAAGTATCACTCATCCAAAAATGTGTTATCATCCAAATGAGTCTATCCATTGTATTCATATACGAAACCATGGGTCACTATAGTTGTAATGATAAACATTCACACATTATTAATTAATTATTTAAATTTTCATCTCAATAAACATTTATTTTAAACCTCACCATAAGAAGGTGGCCCATATAAAGGTCTATGCATAGAAGGATTGAAATTTTAATTAACTCACTTTGGAATTATCAATATATTAAACAACTCATGTTTAAATAAGAAAATAAATGGAAAGAGTCCAGGGTCATGGTCATTCTATTCACTTTCATTAATAAATTAAATTAAAATTAACAATCCATTATTTAAAATACCATGGAAATTGGTGTAGGGATGCATATAAGGTATCCAAACTCAAATTCCACTGATGACTGTCCAATTAAATAAACATCACACCCAATCAGTGGTTTTAAATTATATTTCCATATCATTTAATAATTATAAATAGTTTAATTATTTACATAGGTTGTGATATTACATTTTAAACAAGGATTCAATTATATTTCAGGGTAATCTCTCTAATAATTGGGTGAACAACACAAGGACATTTTTATAAACACTCTAACATTAATGGAAAAGATCCACACGACATACCATAGGCCCATATTGTATGGATCATCAAGTATTATCTCATAATTAGACTCCAATAATGTGGAAGTAAAATAACATATGAAATCCCTAAAGATATGAAATATTAACATGAACCTCAATAGAGTAGAATATAGAAAGAATAAGGAGGAACAATAGAAAAGGAATAGATATCTTATATATATAGATCTGATGCATCCAAAATATCTGGATTATGAGCTCAGAAAAAGGATATCTCTCGATTCCTAGTTTTCAAATTAAGGTATGCTCCAAAAATCATTTTATGTCCTACATGATAGAATAAGGAAAATTGGATTGAATTATATGATTAAATGAGGTGAAATCATAAATTAACACAATTTTTTGGGCCTCACATTTTTGCCACACAGTTGGACAAAATGCGTGCCAACCGTGCACCCACTACTATAAGACGGGGAATACCGTATGGTTTCTATTCATGGTTTGACAACCCCGGAAGGAACCATGCTTTTGTCCACTATAAAAACTAGAGATGGTGCCACACTAAAATCTTCCAACAATCACTTTATTTTTTAAATTGCAAGGGTTCCCCCTTATCTATATCCAACCTTCCAAAATTTCTAGTAATTGTGAGATCGACCTAACACAATATCCAATAACCATGTGGAAGTACTTTTTCACTACAAAAGATGAGTTTTGGGCTCTGAAAAATCCCCCAACACCCCCGATACCTCCATGATCTTAAATGAAATTCACATATGGTTTTAATTGATAAACTAAAATAAAATTTGAATTAAATAAATATTTCATACATATAAGGAGATCCAAGTTCTTACAGAATCTTCCCTTAAATAGATTGGTCAGTAAATTACACATCTAGGGGTGCTGAAGAATCATCTATGAATAACATTATCCAATTTTCTTATACATCCTCCCTCTTCTCCCTTATATCACCTTGCACATAGCCACAAATCCATAACACTCATACCATAGGAACCGATTGACCTCTGATAAACATCTTTCTAAAATTCACAATATGAATAGTATTATCCTCAAATGATGAATATACTTGTAACTTATACTCCTCGGGATGAAAATCATGAGATTAGTCAGAATGATAGTGCTGTAATTGGGATACATGGATGAAGTTATGCATGGCCTGACAACTATGTGGTAACTACAACAGATAGGATACCAACCTTACTCTCTACAGAATATCGAAGGGCCTATTATAATGTTGTGAAATATTAACTTTTCTTCTGATCCTCCCCTATCCAAATTTTAATGAAACACATTAAAATAATTGATCCCATACCTTGAAATATAGAGGTTTTTGTTGGGATAAGATTTTATTCTAGATTATGTAGTAGGTGTTCACTTAAAAATAAAATAAACCTATTTTGTAGTCTCCTAAAGGAGACAAGTTCCATGCATAATTACGGAAAATGTCTCTAACTTGCACTGGGTTATTGGCTTGGGCAACCATACAATGCCTTATAATGATCCATTATTATCATTTCTTGAGTTATATTGTTATAGGATAATTCATCCAGAGGTATGATATTCTTCCAAGGACCACCAAAATTCAAGACACATGATCATAGCATGCCATCAATCACTTTTATCATGTGCTCTGACTATCCATCATTCTGGGGGTGTTATGATTAGCTCAGAAGCACCTTTATGTCTAGAACATTTTGAAACCCTTTTCAGAATTACTAAGTAAATTGGTAATACCTATATGAAATTATAGTATATAGGACCTGATGAAGTTTTAATATACCAGGGATATAAAACCTTCTAAGATCATATATTGAAAATTTATCCCTGATATTATGTAAATATGAATCATTTTTGACCTTGTAAATAAAATAATAAATGTCCCCATTTTTTCCTGGTGACCTCATTAACCGGGTCATGAAATCAATTACAACATCAAACCACATCCACTTAAGAATTGATAAATTCTATTAATGTTTGGGTGGTCACTGGTGTTTTAACATTAATTTATAAAATGTGGAACATCTCACGATGAAGCCAATAAAATAAATTTACCTACACATCCATCAGTATTAGAGTTATAAATCACGATACCTCTTGGTGACTCCATGGTGCACTACCCAAGATGAAGCATTAAATTCATTCATCATCTCTTCTTATATATATGAAGAAACCCAAACATGGATATGTAGATGCCGAATTTCATCATCCCCTATGTTCTAACTCGGAGATAGGTCCTCACCTTCTACACTCTCTCATATAACTAGTCCCTCTATATATGATAGCTACATTATCTTTACTCTATCCAGTATGGTAGCGGTTACAGCTAAGGACAAAAAAACATCATTCCACTAATATTCCTACACAACCAAGTGAATCTATGAGAAGACATCTATATAGTTATTCCCAATATAGGCCTGTCAAACATCCTATATGTGATTCTTCATGCTCAGTGCATCAACAATTTCATTTTCTTTACCAAGTGTACTGGAACAGTTGAAGTCAAAATATTATAGGTAATCAACACACCTTCATTTCCTCAAACTCATATAACACTATGAAAATATATACTAAAGGAGTATATGGTCCATAAACAGAATAAAAACACTCTCTATTTAATTAATGCCTCTAACAATGTAATGCATGATAAACATTAGCTAACTCAGGATCATGCGTTGTGTAATTCATCTCGTGTGGCCTCAATTGGTGAGACTCACATGTTATGAATCTATCCCCCCTACATAAGAACTGTTCCAAGACCAATACCTAATGCACCACAAAAAAATAGTTTAATTCCTTCAAAGATCTATAAAAATAGTATTGGTGCTGAATTTGGTATCTCTTTCACCTTCTAAAAGGATATACCATAGGTATCTGAGCATAAAAACCTCACACCCATATTTTTCAAGATAATGAGTTTTGTTTTTAAGAATGGTAATTATTGTATGAAATACTTGTAATATTGTGATAGCCTCAAATAACTATGTATCTTAATAATGATTCTGGGATGGTTCTAGGAAACTATATCTCTCACCTTCTCTGGGTAAACTAATACTCCCATCTCATAGAAAATGTGACCCAGGAATTTATTATGTTCCATAAAAAAGGATCACTTTGTGAACATAACTTATAATTGATTGTATTTTAATTCATCCATTATGTTCTCAAGATGTTTTTCATGGTAATTTAAAGTATGATAATACACCAATATATCATCCAAGAATATCATGACAAAAAAATATTGATATGGTTTGAAAACTCGGTTCATTAGTTCCATGAAAACTATCGGTTAATTCCAGAGACCTATTAATATAACCAGAAACTCATATTGATTATACATTATATGAAAGGATATGACAAGTTTTTATAATGGTTAACCCTGTACTTGATGACAACTAGATATCAACTCAATCTTTGAGAGTACCCATAATCCTCAGTTTTGGTTATAGATATCACCTCTCTCTGTTAGAAGATACCCATTTTTAACTTTCAGTTGGTTCATTTTTTGGTAATGTACACAGAGAACATGGTTATTAGATGATTTTTTTCAAAAGGACATGGGAACCCAAAATGATGTAATGGGTTACACAATCCCATTTTCTAATAAACCCCTAACTGCATTTGAGATCTTGCATCTCAGTAGCATCCATCCTATAGATATAAATGAATAATAGTGGAGCTCATTTTACTAGATCGATAGAGAACCCTACCTCTATCACTTGTGGTAATACTGAAAATTCATCTAGGAAAATTTCTATAAAACATTCAAACACTAGATGGAAATATATATAATATATTCTATGATCATTTGGACATAAAATCATAATCTAGTATGTCACCCCGTCCGACCCATGATTCTCAGGTCCATATCATCCCATCTAGACATCTCACCGACCATTGATAATAAACTCTCCTCCCTCTTCTGATATTTAGGTAACACTATAGTGATAGAAATCAATTTAGGCATGAAAGATAACCGACCAATTCATTACAAGAATGATATGAAAACCTATAATCTCAAGGAAAAGGTGATCCCATATGATGTGATTCCTACCAATCTCAAGGGGTAACATCCTGCACAGACATACATTCACCATTATAATCCCCAAAAAACTATCAAGAATCATTAATCCATAAAAATAGTTAATACTTGGCCCAAGTCTCCTCATAATGGTCTTAGATATAAATATATGAGAATCCCATATACCCAAATGAGATGGTTCTAAAGTAGAGTTTACTCAAATTTTACACCCCATAGTTGTAGTTTTGTGATTCTTCTCCTCATGTGTTTATTTATCTTCACATATCTGACATGATTTGATGCCCTATGATACTAAATGACTACCCTAAGTAGATCATCTCTACTATCACTGCAAATCTAAAGTCTGACTACCATAGACACAACCACCACCACAACCTTATCAACCAACTATAATATAGTTTCCTACTTGAAGAGAACCTTTTGATACCACTCCATCATGTGGTGTTAGTGTAGACCCTCTCTCACTAGAATTCAGAGGGAAATTTGTTTAAAAGAACTATATATGACCCATCATTCCCAAATATCAACACTCAAATGGGACTCTCATGCATTGATGACTCATATTTTCTAGTTTACCTCACTAGTGGATCCTCACCAGGTTACAAGAGTATGTTCTTAGGATACTAATGAAACCATGTGTATGATCTAAATGATGAATAAAATTAATAGTCAATACAGTAACAGATCTAGGCATTGAACTACCCTAGATCACACTCCTATTTTTTCCAAGGTTATATAATGTAAAAACCAATAGATTCACAATTCTAGAATCAATATTTTGGTGAAATAGATTCACCTATGATTTTAGGTCATACCTAATACCATCCTCAAATTTTCAATCTTTACAAAACTCATCACCCATTAGAATATATATGATTCCATAGTGATCTATAGAACGGGATGAATAATACATAAAAGATAGTGTGGTTTCTCTAAACAGATGTTCTCTTATGCTCTATAATCCCCCAATGTCTCATGATAGATGTAACCATAAAATACTATATGAAAATACTAAAAACCATCTGCTGGTTGTGATATTTATGAGTAATTACCTCCCAACAGGTCTTGGAATAATTACACATCATATAAGTTGTGATATTTACCCTCATATCAGGAGGAGGCTCAAGATAGATATCATGGCCTACATCCATGACTCTATAGCCTATGGTCTTCCATCCACAAAAAAATGTGGGTGGATTCTAATACTGGAACATACTCATAAACTCTTCAATTGTTAGATAAGGTGTTGATGATCCCTAAAGAGTTTTCATGAAATGAATGATGCCCTCTCAGGACTATGTCACGAAACCTACGTTTAGTAAAACTTCTAGATCCATATCTAACACTATAATAGGATCTATTGGTAGCCCATGGAAAACCACCTCTGGATAGTGATTTCTAAAACCCTATTAGAATGATACTAGAGGGTGTCACAGTGGCATGTCGGTACATATTCCATGTGCACACCTAAAATCAAGAACGACATAAAAGATCATAGGTAAATGTGTGGGTAATGAAATTGGATATGTTCAAGACTTACTATATAACAATCAAACCCTTATTACTGCTCCTTGAATTAGGTCTGAGAAACATACAATTCTTAATAAGAAAAAAGATAATACCTACTACCCACTACTATGTTCGAGTCTGGGTCACGTTCATTATTATAATTAGTTAAATTTACATTTAATTTTCCAAATTATTTCCACTATCTCACAATTAATTTTAATGGGTTTAACTATATGTTTTACTAAATTATGATCCATAAGGACCCACAATTCTCATGAAATGAAATATTGAGTCCACCTAATACACACCATAACGTGTTCCTGTCCTTGTGACTTAGGGTTCATGACTCAATGATCCACAAATGGCTACATAGGATGTCTGTTGTGGCCTAATAATTAAAACATTTCTTATTTTATAAAATTCACTCTACGTACTAACCATGTTATTTGAATCCATTTGTATTCATTAAACTATTATTTGTAATATTAATCATGAAATGTATCGTAACAACATGAAATCAAGAAATTCATACTATATAGAATAGAATAATTCAAGGAATATGAATTATAATAGATTACTATATGGTTTATGAGATGGAAACACTCCTATGATTGAGTTGAAAATAATATAACCCATAATTATAGGCCTAATAACATTTTAATTTAAGTGCATCACCCAATGGTGGAATAAAAGCATCTATAATAGCTTAAATCTAGAAAATAACAATTTCTATTTGAGGAATTTTTGTTTTTCCTTGTATGTGGGTTAGCTCCACCCAATTAAATCTCATTACCAAATTAATATTATTTTAAATCCATATCAATTGTCTCTAAATAGTAAAAAAAATCTCTGGTACAACTTTTAAACATCCAAAATCTTGATGCCATTAATAGGTTCCCCAATCTCGATTGGCCACATAGCCCCAAGCACATCTCCTCAAACACTAGAGGCTACTGAATAATACCAAGGACTAAATGTGTCTCTGTGGGTAGAAAATTCCCTCTAACTAGACTATAGCACAACATTAGAAATTAAAAAAAAACTCAATTTTTTTGGAAGAAATTCCCTTTAGCCAATATTGATACATTTTTTAGTTGATTTTGTTTTGCAGAGAAAGTGGGCTTCCATAGTCATTTATGGACATCCATGGATATTGTTGAAAAAATATTTTGAAAAAAAAACCATGAATATGAATGAATGATCTAGATTGGAAACAATATATCTCATTCTAGGTAAAAACATTTCCCAATGTTTTCCCATTTTTTGGGCTGTAAATTCTAGAAAATGGGGAAAGGTGTTTTTGGAAAAAGATGATGCTGACAATTTTGAAGGTAGTTTAGAATGTGGTACTCAAGGCATGTTTCGGGATTTGAACATCGAATATAGAAAAGGAATGAAGCATGTGAAGGATTGTAATTTTCACAAAACACAAGGCTGCATGAAAGATACTTACACATCCAATGCAATGTAAAATGGGGTTTTCCATGCTCAGAGGAAATCTTATACATGAAGAAGAAGATTGGTCAAATCATAAATGAAATTCCAGTGATGCCTATAAATAATAGGCTCTCCCTCATTTTAGGTAGATATATTCTTAGACAAATATGAGGCATTGATGTCATACAAATCATGTAATAATGGTATTTATATGCAAGAAAAGAGTTGAGTGCAATAATAGAGTTTCACACAAGAGTTTTTTTGGTAAAAAACGTAAATGATGTGCACAAGGCATTAATGTTGCGCACAAGACTCCCAAATGTTAAGGGAAATTATTTAGTTTCCTAGTAGTTCTATGGTATAGTGGTATTGATCAGTTGGATGAAATTGGAACTCAATGATACAATAAATGAGGTGTAAAACATATTGATTCATGAAATAAAAAGAGGATCTTTTAAAGAAGTAGTGACCACACATCAGTTGGGAGAGTAGTGAGATTTCATATTTTTATTGGTTGTAAACCTGGAGGAAAAGGGAGTCCACTCTAGACATTATAAACAACCTTGTGCTTTTAGTGGATTTAGTACATCAACACATTGTTGTTGTATACTTCTTGTACATATCCCAGTGAGGGAGAACCAAGTAAAATTGTTGGGTCTAGTGTGTGTTTTAATTTCGATTCATAAATTTATATGGGATAAATATAGAAATATGTTTTGTTTGACAAAAAAAATGATCCAAAGGGTCTGTTGTTTAATTCTTCCATACCCTGATTCACCACCACTAGGGGTATTTAACCAATTTGGGCTGAAAAAATAGCTCAAGAAGAAAATTAAAAAGAAAATAGAGAACTGAATAGGAGAATTATTCCATGCTATATATAAACCATAATTCATAAATAATTCCTATATGAAAAATTAGGATCATACATGTTATTTCATGTGTCAAAAAAGAATATTATCAAGGTATAAATGGAAGGTGTACAAAACATGTAACAAAACACAAAAAATAACAAAAAAACAAGGACAATTGGCATTACATAAATTATATCAGTCTTTTTCTCCCCTGATTTAAAGCAGTAATCATAAAACTACAGTAGAGAGATTTCTCTTTTTCATACATAGAGTCATGTAATATTTCTGGGGAACAAAGGTTGTCTGAGTAGTGTGTGAGATAAAATCATACAACACATTCATCCAAAGTTAGAATTGCATCCAATCACTAAATATATAAGGATAACAGAGTACAAGAAGTAATGAAAAATGTAAACGAAGTGTGTATTAGTAAACACCACATAGAGGTTTTGATTTCATTGGAAACTCATCCTCCACAACCTAATTTGGTCGTAGCTGGAACATCTCTAATTAAATAGTCTATTCAGTATCAATTTATAATCTAGTTCATTTAATTAATATGTCTATGGACAGAGCATGTAGCCCAAACTCCCCCGTGATGATTTGTGATCAATGATTCCTAACCATTACATCAATTTTGTGTAAAGAAAAGACCAAATTTGATCTTGTGCTTTGTCTTTGTAGATAGGTTGTCTAAATCATTCTATTAATTATACAATCAATAACCTAATACCATCCATGGAATTCGTTATTTGGAATCTAGGTACAATTATAAGAAAATCATGGTCTTAACACCCTACAATACCATCCATGGAGATACTCATAAGAACTTAGGTATCACTCTAGGTATGGAATAACAGCATCATCGATGTGTCTATACTTGGCGATCAACTAAGGGATCCCATGTCTCACAATAAGAATATATATATATATATATCAACTTCCATATTATTTTATCCTTTGAGAACCATAAAATGTCCAATATCACATGAGTGTATGAAAAAGTTTCCCTCTAAATCCATCCATGGAAGTCCACTAGGTATTCGTAGTATAACATAGGCATAAATAGGAAATTATCAAAAATATCACATCCACAGAATTCATATTTTAACCCATGTAGCACCCCAAGGTTTAATGATGAACATTCAGACATTATTAATTATTTATTTTAATGATCATGATAATAATCACTTTAAATAAACCCCACCATAAAAGTTGGTGCAAACAATGGCTATTCATAGAAGGTATAGCCTCTTAGTTATCTCATGTCGACAATATCAATTTAGAAAACTACTAATTCTTAAAAGAGAAATTTCATCAAAGTAACCTATGCAGATAGTCATTACATTACCATTATTTATTCAATTCAATTATAATTGAAAAATAATTATTAAAAATACCATGTATATGGGGAAATTGAAGACCAAAAAGGTTTCTAAACTCAAATTCAATCCATGTTGGTGAAATTAAATAAACAACACACCCTTGTAGTTGTTTTAAATTTGTGCTCTGTTACTTTTTATAATTATCAATAGTTTAATTAATTACCTAGGTTATTCCTATCCATTATAGAAATGATTAAATTAAATTGATGTAGAATTTCTCCATTAATTATCCAATCATCACAATGATAAATATAAATACCCTACACCATTAAGCTACCCTCACTAGACCACCTACAATATGTATGTAGTAGAGTTATCATCCATTATCTGTACCTAATTTGAATCTAATTGGGAGAAAAATGAAGAACATATGAACAGCCAAAAAAATAGGGAATACTATCTTGAACATAAATAGTGAATTAGATACCAAGAAGAACTAGGAACAAGATAAAAAGAATTCGTATCATACCATGAAGGATCTGATGCTTCTGACACATCTGGATTACGAGCTCGGGAAAAGTAGATCTCTCAATTCCAAGTTTAGGTATCATGGAGAGCTCCTTAAACAAACCACCTTCCAATGTGATAGAATTAGGAAAATTGTTTTTAAATATAATATTAAATATGGAAAAGTTTTAATTTTACCCAAATTACTTGGCCACATGATTTTTTCACACTATTGGACAAAATGTGTGACACCCATGAACCCATGGATGTAAGAAGGGGCACCTTGCATAGTTTGTATGTACAGTTTGAAGAATTGTGCACAAGCCATGTATTAACCCACTGTAATAACGAAAAGAGTGTTTCTTTGGGGTGTTCCAACAATCACATGTATTGTATGACCATGCATGATCCCCCTTATCTATACCCATCTGTGCATAATTGGTAGTGATTGTGCAACCTACCCATCACTGTTTCTACTAATTGTGTGGCAAGAATTTTTCTCCCCAAAATCCATGTTCCAAGCTCTGAATAGTTCTCAAATACCCATGATACCACTATGACCTCAAAGTGAATTCACAATAGGGTGTAACTAATTAATTAAATTCAATATTTACTGAAGAAAAAGATGTTATACCTTAAGTAAGAATTGGGTTCTTACCAAAATATACTCTTAAATAAATTCATCCTTGAAATTCCATTCTAATGGTGGTGAAGCATCATCTATGAATAACTCCAATAACTGTGTTCATAAATCAAACTCTCACTCCAATGTCTCATCATACACACTATCGTGCTGTTATAAACCCATACCAAAGGCACTGAATGACCTTAAATAACCTCCGTGATATGATCTATAATACAAATAACATTCTCTAAATAAGAAGCATTCACCTATAACTCAACATACTTAGAATGAAAAGCATATGAAAATATTTGTTCACAATAGTGTATCTATGATTCATGGAATACATCATTCTTGGACCAATACCTCTAAGTTAACTACAACCAATATTTTATTTTCATGACTCTCTACAAAAAATAGTATGACATGATATAACATTGTGAATGTCTACCCTATATACAGATCCTCCTATGTCCCAAACTCATCTAAAAATATAAAGACTTAATTCCCAACCATAAACTCTTTACGTCATTTTTGGCGACCGGTGTATGATTTTTTTGGAATATGCAGTATCAATCTGCTTCAGAAAAAATAGAACCTAATCTGTATTCTCCTGTACAATATGGGGTCCATGTATACCTACCTCTCTTACCTATAACCATCATAGGGGTGATTAGAATATACTACCATACAAAGACGCATGCACCCTTATCTTTACAGTATATTAAAATATGATTTATTGAATAATTCAATTTGTGGTTTGTACCACTCCCAAGATCCCTAAAAATTAGAATGTATTCCCATAGAATGTCCTCAAGAACCAATATCATGTGATATGACATGACAGGGTTCTGTTCTTGGTATGATGTACTCAGAAGCACCTATGTTGACATGGTCCTCTATAGCCCTTTCTAGATATGTGATATAAACTTGGAATCCTTATCTGACATGATAGCATGTGAGACCTCGTGAAGTCATACTAACTCATAGATATTCCACCTACCAAACTCATATACTTAAATGGGATCCTTGATAGGTTGGATGTGTGACACTATTTTTTTCCTATAATAAAAACCCTAAAAACATCACTACCTATTGGGTACATAGTTAACACAATCATGAAATATATCACAATTTATACCCACTACCACTATGGAATGTGAAGATTCTATAAAAATCTAGATGGTCATTGGTCTTCTACCTTCACCTGCTGATAGGTGAAGCACCTCATGATGAACCCATCTACGACTCTTTTCATACCTGACCACAAATGTTGGTGATGTAAATCTCAATACATCTTGGTGACTCTGGGTTGAAATTCCCAAGACGAATCATGCAAGTCTCACATAATCTCCTCCCACATGTATGCATAAACCCATGTGTGACCATGTACAAAAAAATATTCATCCATTCCTATGGTCAATCTAGGAAGAGGGTCCTCACCCACCATGATATATTACAGTACTAGGCCCTCACAATTCATTTTTTCAATCTCATCCATACATGTTATAATATGTTTGAGGTCACAACTATGGATTAAATAACAATATAATTTTAATTGTACATCACATCAATGTACATATATGTGAAAAAATTGATAAGATACCACTTGGTACTAGCATGATGAACTACCTAAATATTTTTCCTCCTTCATAGTGCATAAACAATTTCATTTCTATTACTATGTGTATAAGAAATTTCAATGTAAAATGACTATAGGTACTCAACTCACCTTGGATACCTCAAATTCAGATCTCATTATATAAATATATACATGAGAATTGTGTGGTCCATGAACACAATTAAACACTCTCCAAGTATGTAATTTATTCAATAGTGCAATTAATAAATAACAACATCTAAATTGAGATCATGGGTTGGTTAATTCTCCTCATATGTCACCAACTAACCATACATGTATTTAAAGCTATGTCCCCTACATAAGAACTGATTCTAGACCGATACCTGATGCGTCATAGTAAAAAATTTAACTCCTTCCTGGATCTGGTAAAATTACTCTTGCAACTAAATCCAATCTCTCTATCAGCTACTAAAAAGAAGTCTCATAGGTATATGACCAAAAAAAATCACATCCTTCTTAGTACTACCCAAGTGTGGTGCTTCATATTGTAAGACATACTATATGAATCACCTGTAATATCTATCTAGCCTTAATAAACTCAGTATCTCAATGATGTTCTTCATCCTATCACAAGAAACAACTTCTCTCGCATTCTATAGGCTAACTAATACTCCTATTATTGAGATAATGTGGCCACATAAGTGAATATGATCCATCTAAAAGGGGAGAATTGTCATCATAGATTAAAATTGATTAAATCTTAGTATGTCTACTACAATCTCAAGATGTTTGGATTGGTGATTCCGATTACAAGAATACGCAATGATATAATCCATGATTATCGGAAAAAATGAATCCAAATAATGATAGAAGAACTATTTCATTAGTTCCATGAAAATTGATAGAAAATTCATGAGACTGAATGACATAACCAAAAATCATATAGACTATACCTATTGAAAAATGTTATGTTAGGTATGTTTGATGTTCTAACAAGCACTTTCTAATAGTCCAAACTCAAATTAACCATTGAGAATTATTGAGCCCTTCAGATGTGTCAAAGGGGACATCTATCTGTGGTAGAGGATATTGGTTCTTAAATATTATCTATTTCAATGTACAATAATCCAAAAATAGCCTAAATTTACTCTCAAAATTTTTCAGAAAAAGGACTAGTAGACACTATGAAGATATACTGGTCTAGATAAACCCATTTTTCTAAAAATCCACTACCATAATTTTTCCCTCCTACATATCTGTAGATTCCATCGAATAAGGATGAGTGGGTATGGATATTGGTCATAGAACTAGCTTAATATAGAAATATATCTCTCTCAATGGATGTAATCCTAAAAAATAATCCATGAAAACATCCCTAAAATGATCAACCAGTTGAAAAAATATATCTAATTTATTACCTAATCATCCATATATAAATTTAAAATCAGGGATGTACACCCACCCAACCCATGAAGCTCAGATACTTCTTGGCTCTCCAAAACATCCTATACACCCATGTGAATAAAATCCCTACACTATATTGATGTGAAGGTCACCCTGTTGTGATTGAAATAAATGAAAGGATGAACAAGAACCAACCGGTCCATCCCAAGAATGATATCAAAACCAATCATCTTAACGTAAAATTGATCCCCCAAGAAGTGACATCTACCTATTTAAAGGGGGTATCATTAATCTAATTACGATTCTAAATTCTAATTCCCGACACCATATCAAGCTTGATAAATCCATAAAAACTATTAACGTTTAGCCAATGTCTCCCCAAAATGGTCATACATATAAATATATGAGAAGTCCTTGTATAAAGACTTTCATATTATAAATTAGATGCTACTAGAATAGAACCTATCAGAGTAGAAGGTATGAGATTATTCACATTAGTTTTTAGTGTCACTACAAATATCTGATATGATCCATGTCCCTATGATATAGCTTGACCACCCTAAGAAGATTTTATTTAAATTTGTTGAATGTATTTGGATTAACAACCACGACCATGACCACCACCTCATCCTGATAAGATAGCCATACTCCAGATCATAGAATGATGAGAATATGTTGACTCTGATCTGGCATGTGGAGTTAGTACAAACCCTCTCTCACAAGATAATAGAGAAAAAACTATGAAAAATCACAATTGAAGGCCCATTATTTATGAAATATTGTCACTCAACTTGGTCTCTCAATCACTAAGGTCACATTTCTCCTAGTATACTGCATTAGTGGATATTCTCCTAGTTACCTAAGTATGTGATCTAGACACTAATACCACAGTTTAGATTCTCTATTTGATGCTTCCTAATTCCGATTTATGTAGTTCCAGATCATGGTGTCGAACCACATTAGCTTTCACCCTCTGGCACTCTTAGGTTATTCTCTATGATAAGAACCAAATTCACTATTCCTAAAATTATATTTATCCTAAATACATTCATCCGTGATCAAATTTAATACCTAATACCATCCTCAAATCATTGAACTCTATGTAACTAATCTCCACTAATATTAGGTGTTACGAGCTCATGATCTATTAAATGGACCAAATAATCCATAACTAATAACTTGCTCAACACCAAATTCATGAACTATCAGTCCCTATAGGCCCTTAATGTCATGAGATAGAATTAATCATAGAAGGTTGTATGAAAATCCTTCCAATGAATCCCCCAATGATGGTATATTTGGGTAATCACATACCACCATATCTTGGAAGAATTATATTGTATATAAGTAACAATATTTACCATACTCTTGGGAGGTGTCTCGAGATGATTGATGAAAGATAACATGACCTCCATCCACAAATCTATAGCCAATGGTCCACCAACCACCAAAAACCCGGGCAGATGTTGTTTCTAGAAGTCACACCTCATCTCTTCCATAGTCGATGTAGGTTTTACTGCTCTATTAATGGTTTGAATGTCATTTTAGATGCCTAAATGGAAATATACCACAATAACTATGTCTGGTAAAACTACTAGAGGCTTAGCTTGAATTATAGAGGGATCTACTAGTAAATCATGTTCATACACCTCTAGATCATGATCGATGCCACCCTCCTGGTGTGCAGATAGATTACATCATGGTGTAATACCTCATGAAATGGTAAGTTCATGCCTCAGATCAAGAAAAACATCAATGTCTATAGCCAAAAGTGACGACATTGAAATAATATAGGTACAAGACTTCCAATATAAAAAGAAATCCCCTATAACTACTCCTAGGGTTAGGTTTGAGTGAAAAATAGTTCTTAAGGAATCATAAGATACTGTCTACTACCCACTACTATGGTATGATCATGGTAAATTTATCTACCATAAGAAATTTGATTTCCATTTAATTTTCATATTCATTTCCATTATATGAAAATTCTTTTTAGTTGGTTGAACCATATGGGTCATCAAATTATGATCCATAAGGTCCTATACTCATAATGATTCAAAAATATGGTGTCCAACTAATCCACAATATAACATGATTCAGTCAATGTAAATCCTAGTATAAGGCCCTAGCATTAAACATAACATAATATTGAATTAAGTTAACAATTCACATTGAATATCTTTATAGGGTTAGGTCTTTAGATAATTAGGTCATTACGTACACATAAAAACTTAAATATTACAAGTAGAAACTTCTACTAACTATCCATTCATTTAATAAATAACACTTAAAAAAAGAAACATGATTATTTCAATGACTTTTCCTTGATCCCAAACTTGACCCTCTTCATCTTTATGTCCCGTGAAAACAATTTCAAAAAATAGGATGAGTATAAAAATCATATTAAGCCATACATAAGGAAGAGAAATAGTTTTTTATTTAAAATAACCTATAAAAAATGAATAATATATCATAAAGTAATACTTTTCTCCTTAATGATATAGAAGAACACTTCACTAAAAATAAGATCATTTCTTACCCTTTTTATAACAAAAAGATTACCACCAATCCCATAGTATGGATCATATAGTATATAAGGTAATATGAGATATAAACATACTTAAATGGAATAACTATATGGTAATCTTCCACACATATCACTAAATTAAATAACCATATTACTGACTTACATAATAAATGCATTTGAGGTTATAACGTAACCACCCATCATTGGTTTATCACGTAACCACCTGTCAAATGTCCATGTACCATTTTATAATTATAACACATAACAAATTTCAAATATCAACATTTTAATAATAACATTTCATTTGAAATCACAAGAAATAATTTCATGATATTGAAACACTCAATACATTTCAAACCCCATTTTTAATGCTAAATCAAAAAAATAGAATAAGGGATTTATTTTCCTTTTAAAAATAGTATGGCTTGTCGAGGAATCCAATTATCAAATAACAATTATGACAGCAGAGAGGTTGTTGTCGGAACATATGTTAAAAACAGTCCTTTTGACGTTTACTAAAACAATTCATAGAAAAATATTTACATTGAAATAAATTAAAATTCAAAGTGGTTTATTAATAAACCTTTAAAAGAAGAATGTGTATATTATCAAAATATACTTCAATGAAAGGAGATTGAGATGAAGTCACTTTCCTTTATATGACTCATCATGTATATTCCTTGTTATTCCTGAATAATAACCATAAGTTAATTTCTACATTATTCATAACCTTTTACAATTTTATTATTCCTTTTATATCACTTATTACCACATTATAAAAAAAATTAATATCGGTTGTTTTCTTGATATTGGGTACTTGAGTCAAAAATGAACTTGTTATAATTACAAATTGTCTATGTGGTCAAAAGTACATTATATCTAGAATTATATTCAAGATTTTTATATCATATGTATCATATATATCTATTATATATGTTTTATAATAGTTCATAACATTTTTATATAATAAAGGAAATGCACCGTTCATCGAGACGGTAAGCCGTACTTACGCATGGATGCTACATTAATTTCTTTTTCATGTTTAAAGGAATGAAAACTAAATGAAAAATTGGTATATTATTATTCTGGTATAATATAATAGTATATATATGTTACATAACTTCATTAACTCCATCCTTTATATGTTCTATTGATGTCATGAATAAGTCATATCACTTTGAGAGGGAGGTAGTCTTCACTTCCTCAAATGAAATTGTCGTATTTACACATCATGAAAAGTATAAAGGTATGTTTTTAAATAAGAATAAATAAGAATAGGGACAAAATAAATATAATATATAAATATATTCTCATCATAATAGCTACCATGAGAGGTGGTAGGGAAAAATTGAACCATCGCCATTTCGTGAGACAATAGTTCAACATACACTGAAAGAGTATGTCTGTATCCATTAGATGAAGGTGTGTATAAGTATAGTTAGAATAATTATCATAAAAATATCCTAGTATATTGAATATACAGGTATTCATTTAAAATAATCTAATAAAGAGAGTTTAGGGGGTTGGGGAAGGAAAATAAATAAACGAATCTTGAGGGAAGACAGTACATCAAACCAGGTAACTCCTATTGATTTAATCTAAAAGGCTTTACTGAATTTCCTTTTGCCTAATGTAAAGATTCTAGGAGTAATACATGGATGTTTGGATATTATTTTTTTAGAGTTTGGATGATCCAAGGGGCCTGAGAGGTGTGAGTAAGGGGTTAAAGGTGGTGGCCTTTTATAAGAGGGAGGAGGGGTACTTTAGGATTGTCTTGAATGATTATTTTTTTATAAACTGATTTTTTAAAAGGTCCAAATATAATTTAATTCAAATATAAGATAACGATCTAACTAAATCTTCTCAAAAAATTGGTTTTAGACAAGTTTTTGTTTCAAATTTAACCTTATTATTTAGCTTTAACCCTTTGTTAACTAATTTAACATTAACCATGTCTTCTTGTATATTCATTTTATATGGTTAATCTAGTTTCCATAAAACACCAATAAAACCAAAATTGAAAAATTTATGACATTTTAAACAATGTATAATTCATTTTTATGAATCCAATATTTTTAGTACTATTATTTCCATTAATAATATTATAGTTGTTTTAAAAACTCATTTAGGTCACTTTTTATACTATTCATATTATGACGTTTTAAATATCCCCAACAACTTGATTATTTTGAAAAAACTTCATTAAGTCTAATATAACAAGTCATAATCATCCATAAAATTACTATATTTCTTAAAAGGTTTAAAAATAAATTTATTAAAAATTTATAATCTCATATATTTAAATGATTCATTAATAAGGTAATCACTACATCATCATTGTGTCGTTAATATATTTTTTTATTTGATGTCTAAAAATTATAAAAAAACTACCATGATGAAAGAAATATTTTTATATTTATAATGACTATTTATAGTCTAATAAATCCCTTATATAACCTCATAAAATTTGTTTTATTAAAATTCATGTTTAGGTTTTATTTTTCATTTATTTAAATTAATTGTTATGAAATGTCATTTTCACATCGAAGTGGCTCCATGTGGTCCCCAAATAGACCCATGGATGTCCATAGTTGGACATATATCATAAAATATGAGTAGGTCACGTTTTTGGGAAGTTTTATATTATTATAATATTAATTTAGACTCTTATTTACCAGATTTAACTTTTAAACATGGTAAGTAAAATAATTACAGAGGTTACTATACATAATGTCTAAAAATAAAAGGTACCCATTTACAAAATTCAGACCTCTTGATTCCAAATATGGATTCTATTTTTACAAATTCAATACACAAATATTTGTGAAATTAATTTAAAATTAATTCCCTATTGTCGAAACCAAAAACCGTGTTTTTAAGAAGTAATAACTATTAGAAATTGTCATGTGATTATATCTAATGAAAAAGTGAAATCACTTATTGGGACTGAAATTGGAATACACTATAAAAAAATAATCTAATTTCAATTTAAACCCAATTAAAATTACAATCTATCTATATAAATAAATTAAATGAAAAGGTATTTTTGAATTAAAATACAGTAATTTTCATTATTCGTTAAAAAAATGAACTTTATCTGAAAAATACCAAAATATTATCCAAATTAAGTTTTTATATCCCTCTTTTAAATAAGAATATTGTTTTTTCAAATATAACATTTAAAAGTGAGAAATAACTATATTTAAAATTGTACTTAAATTAAAAGGTAGTAAAATGACCTTTTAAAAATATTATTGTATATCATACCTAAAATCAGATTCATTATTATTTTATGAATCTAAAATTAATCTGATAAATGCCAAGACATTTAACAAATATGTATAATCATATTTTAGTTTGTTCTGTTCAATTCCACCAATACAATGGGTATGAGTTAAATACAATTTAAAATAATAATATCATATTCTTTTTCAATATAACTCAACATTGTGTGCAACATAAGATTACGAAGAAACAAGTTGTTGCATGTTGATTCTGCTATCAGGCATTGAATCCCCTTTAATGTAAAATTAATATTTAATTCACAAATATTAGTAAATATTAAAATTTCATATTCTTTATTTATACGGGATGTTACATCCTTCTCTCCTTTTGGATATTGTTTCCTCGTAATGTTTTTTACTTATCATAAATGTAGTGGTACTTATCCCTCATAGAATTTCTAGATTCCCATGTTGCCTCTTCAACCATTTTGTTTTCCACAAAACCTTTACATGATGAATTACCTTATTTCGCAACACATGCTCTCTTGGGTCAAAAATCTTGAATTCTTGTTTTCTTCATAAGAGATATTCCCTTTTAACTAAACTACCTCTGGGCTCAAAACATGAGATGGACCCGACCTATACTTCCTCAAAATTGAAACATGAGAAAAAATTCAACCTAGAGTAAAATTGGTGGTAAATCCACTATATTGGAAACTAATCAAACACTCTCTAGGATTTCCTAGGGTCCAATAAACCACAAACATAGCATTCCCTTGTTTCCAAAACGCATTACAATTTTCCATTGAGAAAGTTTTATAATGACATGATCACCTACCTTGAAATAAAGATCCTTCCATTGGTTATCTGCATGACGTTTTTGCTAGGTCTGAGCTATTCTCATGTGCTTCTAAATCAACTAAGCTGTTTATGCCATATCTTCTAATCATTATGGTCTCGTCAACATCATTTCACCTACGTCATCACAAAAATTTGTAGTTCGACACCGCTTTCCATATAATGCCTCAGATGGTGCCATCTGTAAACTAGAATTAAAAATGTTATCATACGAAAACTTATCCAATGAAATATATCTATCCCAAATTCCTTGGTAATCCATTTAAAAATCATATTTTACATCTTCTAATGTGTGAATTTTTCATTCTGACTGGCCATCTGATTGCAGTTGAAATGTTGTACTGCAATTTTATTAATTTCCCATTGAATCCTGATGGCCTTTCCATAAGATACAAGTTAACCTAGGATCACTATAAGATACAATGGAGAGGGTTACTCTTTGTAAATTGACTATTTCCTTTACATAAAATTGAGACAGCTGATCTAGAGAAACAATATCTCAAATATGATCGAAATGAGTAGATTTAGTTAATCCATCATCAATAACCCATATTTCATTATTACCTCAATTGGTCTTTGGTAATCTGACAACTAAGTCCATGGATATATTTTCCCATTTCCACTATGGCATCAGTAATGGATGAAAAATCCCATTTGGTAACTATCACACTACTTTAACCTGTTCACATGTCAAACACTTCCCAGTAAAGCTAGCAATATATATTTTCATTCTATTCCACCAGTAATAATCCTGAAGATCATTGTACATCTAAGTGATACCAAGATGAAATAAATTTAGTGAACCATGAGCTTCAAATAACAACTATTTCTTCTACTATGAAACACAAGGCACACATAATATTTTTCCAAATATCAGAACACAATCTTTATCAATGTAAAATTCAAGAAACTTACCCTTCTGAGACAATTCTACCATTTTCTACAACTCACTATCTTCCAAATTCACATTCTTAATTCTTCATAATAGAGATGATTTCACTGACACATGAAACAAAACAGAGGGATCTCTTGCCCCAAAATCATCTATGCCAAAAATCATGAAATTTTTAATTAAAGGATCTTGTTCCAAATGTAACATGGATAATGTAGCATTACATTTTCAACTAAAAGCATCATCAAATTTAGTTGTTTTTTCAGGATGGTAATAAATTGTGAAATCATAATAATTGATTAATTATAGACATATCCTCTGTCTTATGTTCAATTCTTTTTGAGTGAATATATACTTTAAACTTTTGCGGTCAGTATATATTTCAAATTTCACTCCATATAGATGTTGCCTCCAAATATTTAATAGAAACACCATAACATATAATTTTAAATCATGTGTATGAGAGTTTAACTCATGAGGTTTCAAATTATGTGATGTATAAGAAATTACATGATCATTATGCAATTGGAAAAATCCACATCCTTTCAACGAAGCATCACTATAGATAACGAACTCACCATTTTTGGAAGGTAATTCCAATACTGGACAATTCACCAATCTTCTTTTCAATTATTGAAAAAATTCACCACATTATTTTTTCCAGCTAAATTTAAAACCTTTTGTAGTTATTATAGTCAGCATGCTAGATAACCATGAAAATTATTCGACAAACCTTGGGTAATAGCCTACGAAACTAAGAAAAATACATGTCTCTCTGATATTGGTAGGTCATGGTCACACTTCAACAACTTTTTTTATAAGGGTCAATAATTATTCCATCAATAGAAACAATATGACCAATGAATTAAATTTGATGCAACCAAAACTCACCCTTTCTAAATTTCCCATACAAATTGATTTCTTTTATGGTTTGCAAGACATTCCTTAAATAACATTAAAATTCCTATTTACTTTTTTAATATACAAAAATTTCATCAATAAACACAACAACAAAATTATCCAAGAACTCATTGAAAATTCTACTCATAAGATCCATTAATTCAGTAGGTGCATTGGATAACACAAAAGGCATAACTAAAAATTCATAATGTCCATATCTAGTATGAGGCATGGTCTTCAGAATGTCTGGTTCCTTTAAATTAAACTGATGGAACCCCGAACTTAAGTAAATCTTCTAAAAATACCGAGATCCCTGGATCTAATCCAAAAAATCATCTATATGAGGAAAATGATACTTGTTCTTAATAGGGAAATTATTCAAGGCACTTTTATCAATGAAAGGTCTCATTGAACCATCTTTATTTCTATCAAAAAAGACCTGAGGACCCCATGGTGATGTGCTAGGTCGAACGAAACCTTTATCTAACAACTCCTCTAATTCTTTCTCTAACTCTAAAAGTTCAATTTGATCCATTCGATAAAGAGGTTTTAAAATTTTATTAGCATCAAGAACTAAGTCAAAAGTAAATTCAACATCTCTATCTGGTATAATACCATGAATCTAATCAGGAAAAACACCAAGATACACATTTACTACTAGACCATCATTAATATGAATCATTCCTTTGTTTTCATCAATATGTGTGAGGTAACATTCATTTCCATATTTCATAAGTTTCTCATATTCCTGATATGTTATTAGAGTTAAGGGTTCATTATTTTTCACAAATAGAAATTCTTTCTAAAGTTAAACCTCGGTAGCTCTACATTCAATCTTAAAATGGTAAATGGAAAGCCAATCCATTCCAAAAATAACATCAAACTCTTCTAGAGGTAAAATGACAAGGTTTATAGGTATGTTATTTTCATATATAATGATATAATGATTCTATTAATATATTTTTTCTTCCATATTTCCTCCATGTGTTTTTACCATATGTTCTAGATTAATTTCATCAGGTAGAATTATGAATTTACCCATAATTTTCTCAGAAATGAATGAATTCCTAGATCCTGAATAAAAAAACAAATTGGAATAATCTGAAAAAACAAACCAAGTACCTGGTACAACTTCATTTGATGGTCCCACATCAACCATAATAGTAGAAAAAGATTCCTCCACACCCTTATTAATTTGATCTATCGGGTTTTCACCCTATGTAATCATATTTGGACACAGATTGGCATAATTACCAAACTCATTGCAACTAAAACATCTGACAGCTATATTTTCATTCCATTCTTGATCATCTTCTTTACAGTTATGAGAAATATGACAAGTATTACCACACAAGAAGAACTTTCCATATTTTTAGTGACATTATACAAGAATCTTTTTACCACAATTCTCACAAGATAGAAATTTAATTTTCATACATCTAGTCATCTTTGATGAATACATTACTTTTCCTATGAATTGGACCTCTTCTTTTTCTTTCACTCATTGAACAATTGATCCTTGGAAAACTCCCTTTTAACTTTCTCAGCAGATATAACATTTTTTTCGTAGATATTTTATTCATGAGAGGCTAATGACTTTAGATACCGTGACATCAATTTTGAGTAAAATGATTTATCATACATTCAAGATCTCAAATGAATTTTAGAGAGTATGTTACCAGTCGAGTGAACTTTTCTTCGTAAGCAACCCTTCAGTCAACCAACTTCCTCAATTACAAGAATTGTTTTTCCATCCTATATTGAACCACTTTAGTAAAATATTTCTCAAGAAACATACCATTGAATTAATCCCAACCAAGAGAATCAATATCATCACCATCCCTGATATTTTTAACCATCAACCACCACTGATCGACTTCTCCTTCAAAACATTAAATAGTATGAATAACCTTTTAATTGTTTGTACATCCCATGACATCATAAATATTTTCTAGTGATTTGATCCACCCTTCAGAATGCACATGGTCAAATGATCCTCAAAAGGATAGGGGATGTTACCTCATGAAATGCTCCCCTACAAACATGTTCCTCTATGGTTGATCTAGTTGATCTCGTGAATAGGCACCACAACCATTTATCACTTGATTCAACTGAGCCATCAATATAACCAACTATTATGTTTTGATTTCGATCATCTCAGGATGATGATTTGAAATGTTATTCTCCTCTATAAGCCTTCCCAATATAGCTTCCCTTTTTCCATTACAGAAAACCATTATAAACAAACATATCTATAAAAATGAAACATGGTAATCTAAAATTCTATATCATTTCCATTTCAACATAATGTAAAAATAATTATGGATATTATATTAATAAAATTATAACTTCTAAAGTTATCTAAAATCACATCTGATAAAAACTATAAGGACTCATCTGTAAACGTTACATAATCATGAATTAAGATAATAATTCACATTGAGTATTTTTTTCAGGTTTAGAGATTTATATAATTAGGTCATAACTTATACCCAAAAACTTGAGTATTACCAGTAGACACTTCTACTAACTATCTATTTTTCCCTAAAACAAAAAATCATAAAAAGAAAGAAACATTATTAGTTCGTTGAATTTTCCTTGATCCCATCCTTGACCCTATTCATATTTAAGTCCTTTTAAAAACATTTAAAAACCTAGGATGAGAATAAAAAGCTTAGTAATTGATAGATAAATATGTAAAACTATTAATTTTTCAAAACAACATGTAAATCATGAATACATAATCAAAAATTAATAATTTTCACCTTAATGAAGTACCAGAACACATCACTAAATCTAAGCTCATTTCATAACATTTTTGTAACCAAAAGATTAACATAAATACTATAGAGAGAAACATATAGAATATAAAAAAACATGGGACATAAACATACTTAAATATAATAACCATACAGTCAACTTCCACACATAATAGCTATACGGCCGACTTCCACACCCAATGTTTTGGAGGTTATAATGTAAGCACCCATCCTTGGATTGTCATAAAACCACCATAATTTATTTTATCACATAAACACCCATCATTAGTTTATCATGTAACCATACTTCAAATTTCCAAGTACCATTATATGATCCTAACACATAAAAAACTGCCAATATCAACATTTCACTAATAAGATTTCATTTAAAATCACAAGAAATTATTACAAGATATGAAAATACATAATTCATTTTAAAACTATTTTCAATTCCAAAACTACCAATAAGGGAATAAGGTATTTTGTTTACTTTTTAAAATAGTAAGGCTTATAGATGAATCTGAATATCAAATAATGATTACTGTAGTAGAGAGGTCATTGTCACCACAAATGTTAAAACCATTCTATTTGTAATTTAGTAAAACACTTCAATGAAAGAGATTACATTTGAATGAATTTAAAAGTAAAATGGGGTTATTATACACTATTCAACATACAGATGTGTGTATTATCAAAATAGTCCTCAATGAAAGGAGATTGAGACGTTGTCCATTACCTAGAGTTTGATTCGTCACATATGTTCCTTCTTATTCCTGAATAATAAAATTAAGTTAATTTTTACTTGATTCATAACCTTTTTAAAATTTATTATTTCTTTCATATCACTTACTACAACGTTATAAAAATAAAAAGTTAATATCAGTCGTTTTGTCGATATTGGGCACTTGAGTCGAAAATGAACATGTTATAATTAGAAATTGTCGATGTGGGAAAACGTCCGTTATCTACATGATGACATTAATGATTAGGATATCATATATATCATATATATTTATTATATATGTATTAATAATAGTCTATAAAATATGGATAAAATAAATGAAATGCACCGTTCCTGTAGATGGTAAGCCGTACGTACGCTTTAATGCTACTTTTAATTATTTTTCATATTTAAAGTAATGAAAACTAAATGATAAATAGGTATATTATTATTAAATTATAATATCATATGATATTAATGTTAAATAGGTTAATTTATGACATTATTTATACGTTCTATGTATGGCATGAACAATTCACATCACTTTGAGTGGGCGGTAATCTGCATTTCCTAAAATGAAATTATCATATTCACACATATTGAAAGGTATAATGGAATGTTTGTTAATAAAAATACATAATAATTCTGAAATAGTAAATAATATATATATATGATATATAAATATAGTTCTATCATAATGGCCTCTTTGAGAGGTATTAGGGGAAAATCGAACAATTATCATTTCGTGAGGCAGTACTTTGTCGAACATAAAAACAATATGTTTGTATCCATTAGATATAGGTGCTTCTAAGGGTAGTTAGAATCATTTTCAAAAAAAATTACTATTATATTTAAGATACTATTTTTTATAAAAGAATGGAATAAAGAGATATTAGGGGGCTGGAAAAAGAAAATAAATGATAGAATCTTTAGGGAAGACATTACCTCAAATTGGGTATCTCTTTTTGATTTAAGGGAATAGGATTTCTTGAATCTCTTTCTGCCCAAGGTAAGGATTATAGAAGGAATATAGGGATATAGGGAGCTTATTTAGGCAAATAATGGACTAGACAAGGTGATTAAGAGTTATGAGTAAGGGGTTAGAGGTGCTGGCCTTTTATAAGATAGAGGATGGTTACTTTAGGAATGTCTTGAAGGATTATTTTATTATAAACTGAAATTCAATTTTCAAATGGTCAAAAAATAATTTAATTATAATATAAGTTGAATATTGTTTGAAATCATCTCAACCATTAGGTTTTAGAGTAGTTTTCATATCAAATTTAACCTTATCATTTGGGTTAAAATCTTAGTTAACTAATTTAAATTTTACCATGTCTTCTTGTATATTCACACTTTGTGGTTAATATTGTTACCAAAAAATTCCAATAGAACAGAAAGGTGTTTATTATTTACATTTTCAACATTATAAATTCATTTTTTCGAATATTAGATTTTTAGGACCATTGTAGAATTTAATAAAATAATATTTGTTTTAAACACTCATTTATGTCAATTTCTATAATATTAATATCATGACATTTAAAAAATCCAAATAAACATGATTCAGTAAAAAAAATCATCAATTATAATATTACACGTTATAAGAATCCATAAAATTTGTGGATGGCATAAAAAGGTTGAAAGAATATTTTAAAATTTCTAATCTCATTTATTTTAATTAGTCATTAATTTGGTTATCACTACATCATCATTGTGCCATTAATATATTTATTTATTTGATGTCTAAAAATTATAAATAAAATACCTTGATGTAGGAAATTGATTTATATTTCTTGTGAAAATTTATAGTCTAATATATCACTTATATAAACCCATATATGAATTGTTTTATTAAAAAACATGTTTATGTTAAATTTTCATTACATTAAATTAATTCTTATAAAATGTCTTTTTTCAAATCAATGTTGATCCATGGGGTCCCAAAATCAACTCAATGTTGCCAATGGTCTGAAATATATCATCTAATAGTATTTGGGCACGTTTTAGGGTAGTTTTATATTATTATAATATTATTTGTTACACTTATTTACAAGATTTACCCATTAACCATGGTAAATAAAATAATTACTGAAGTTACTAATCATAATTTCTAAATATAAAAGGTATATATTTACATTATTTGGACCTCATAATTCCAAATATAGAATCCTTTTTTCAAAATTCAAAACACAGAAATTTCCGAAATTATTTTAAAATTAATTACTATTATCAAAACCAAAATGTGTTTTTTAGAAGAAATAACTATAAAATGATTGACATGAGTTTTTGTAAAATTAAAATGTTAAATCACAGAAGATGACACCAATTGGAATAAATGATGAAAACATAATCTAATTTCACTTTAAATACAATTTAAATTACAATATATCTATATATATAAATTAGATGAAAAGACAGTTTTGAATTAAAATGCGGTATTTTTCACTATTTATTAAAAAAGTAAACTTTATTAAAAAAACAATTTCAGAAAAAGTGAATTTTGATGTACCAATTCTAAAGAAGAATTTTATTTTTTCCAAATAGAACATATTAAAGTGAGAAAAACTAGATTTAGAAAGGGGTTTTCATCAAAAGGTGATAAAACAACCTTTTAAAAATAATAGAGTATTTCATGCTTAAAATTTGATTCATTATTATTTGAAGCCTTTAAAATTTATCGGATAAATTTAAAGACATTTAAAATATATATATAATGTTAGTTTAGTATGTTATTTTTATTCATCCCAATACAACGACTATGCGTTAACTACAATTTAAATTAATTATATTATATTATTTTTCAGTATAACTCAACGTTCTGTGCAACATAAGATTTTGAAAAAAACCCATTGTTGTGTATTTAGTATGCTCTCAGACATAGAATAAAATTTAAATTTAAATTAATATTTAACTCACTAATATTAATAAATATGAAAATTTCATATTCTTTATTTACCAGGGATGTTACACATGGTCCCAGGATCCACATGACACAACTAGACTCTTAGGGTGTCCAGTGTAGCCTAATCAGGGGAAAAAATTGGTTACATAAGGTAAAATAATTACAAATATATGATTCCATACACAATCATTCATCAAGAGGTATATCCATTAGGGAACATATCAGAACACCATGCATTCAAGTAATGCATACTATATGGCATGGCATAATGTGTGGCATGAAAATTATGACAAGATCCAAAATGATTCTTAATATGGAATACCCTCATATAATGATGTTAAGACAATATCAAAACCAAAATCTTATCAATAATAACATCAAAATTCATGTTCATCACTTAATAATGGAATCAAATAAACAATAAAATCCAAAATAAAAAAAAACCACAAATTTTATTCAAGGAAATTTATATTTTTTCATTTATTTAGGTTATCAACTCCCAAACACATCACCTTTCAACATTATTATTCCTTTTTATACCTTTCTATTGTCTCCAAATAGTAAAAATACAAAAATAAAGTCCTCTAATAACACTTTCTAACATCTTGTACTCTAATACCACTGAATGGTTACTGAATCCCAATTAGACACATGGACTGAACCGCATCACCCAAAATTCCAGAGGATACCAAATATAAGTGAGGGAATAGGGTTTGTATGTTAGGAGAGTATGAACCCTTAAAAAATTGTAATACAATGGTAGAAATCATGAAATTTTATAGAATAACCATTAATTCAAAAAAAAAACAACAGATAAATTAACATGAGAAAAAATCTAAGATAGATATATACAAAAATTCCTGAAGTATTATCATATTCAAAATTATCTTCATACATGTCAAGTCATGTGTCTAAAATATATCCCAAATATATACACATAGAAGCTGTATGATACATGTAAAAAAACAATCATAACCAAAATAACTAGCCCAACTGTTATCATGTGTCTTAGAGCAATCATGTTCTCCTCTGATTCTAAGTAGTAATTAAAAACTTGTAATAGGTTTCTTCCCCTTTCCAATTCCTGAATTCATGTAATCAATTCAGATACCCAAAGGTAGGATGAACAGGGTGAGAAATATAATCCTAGTTTTCTTCTGCCAATTGTTTTAATGACATACAATTTGAGAATATATAATGATAACATTGTGCAGGGGTAATATAAAATTTAACGTAATTACAGAAAATTAAACAACCCAAAAGGCATGGGTTCCCATAGACACCCATCCTTTTATACATACGTTTTCCTTAGAAAGAATGTATCTTATTAAATTTATTGTCTTATATCAATTTATAACCATGGTCATTTAATCAATATGTCTCGGGACCTAGCATGTGGCATAGCATCCCTTGTGAGGATATGTGATCAATGATACCTAAACCAACCATCAATCAGGTGTAAGGTAAAGGTTTTATCCAATCTTCTTCTTCACCTTGGAAGAATAATTATATTAATCATTACAATAATTATTCAATTGATATCCTAATCACATCCTTATATTTCCTTATTTTTAATATAGTTATCACTCTAGGCATATCATGAACCCAACTCCTTATAAGCTCATCAATGGAGATCCTATAAAGAACATAAGTATTGCTCTAGGTGTGGTATAACATAATTTATATTGAGTTCGTACATGGAAGTGCACTATTGTAGCACATATCTCACTCCTAGCATAAAAAAATATATGAACACACTTCTGTGTCCATTCTTATAAAACCATATGGAGTCCATGTATCTATCAGGAATATACAAAATCAAACCTTTGATTCCATATTTGGTAGTCATGTAGGGAGTTCATGTATCACTTAATAATAAACATTGAAGCATCCAAAAGATTTCATCCAAGGAATTCTTATATGAACAAATGTTCCACACAAGTAATAATGATAAAAATTCATAAATTATCAATTAATTATTTCAAATTTTTATCACAATAATAATTTCATTTAAACCACTCCTCATAAGGTGTCTCAATGAAAGGGATAAAATTATAAGGATTATCATCTTTTTTATCTCTCATAAAAAATGTCAATATTTCAAAAAAGTTATTGCATGAAATTTTATAAGGTCCATGGTCATTCCATTCTCTTTATTTAATCAATTCTACACCAATTAAAATTTCATTATTAAACATCCCATGGAAAGTGATACAGTGAACACCTAAAAGGTATCTAAACTAGAATGGAAACCATAGTGATTTAATTATAAAAAAACACCCAAGGGGTTGTTTTAAATTTTAGGTCCTTGACCTTTAATCCATATCAATGGTTTCATTAAATATATAGGTCATACCTACCAATTATAAAAAAGACTAAATTCTATGTCAAGGTAATTTCTTTGAAAATATTGATCACGACATAATATCATTTATATAAAGACTTTGACTTGAAGGGAAAATAAAGAAACCACCAATTATTGGTGTTTAGTAGAGTGATAATCTAGTATTGGGTCCTGATTTGACATAGATTAGGAGAAAAATAAATAATGGATGAAAGCCCTGAAAATAGGTCATTTTAGATTGTACCTAATTAATACAACTGATACCATGAAGAATGAAAAAATATTTAAAAAGAATGGGGATTTAACTGAGATAGATTAGATTATTCCCACAAATCTTGATACCAAGATTGGATGGACGAGATCACTCGATTCATAGATTATGAAAAAATGTGAGCTCTAAAAAGAAGGTTCTATGAAATGATAAATTTATGAATAATGTATTGAAATATATAATTAAATAAGGTAAAAATCACAATTTCTCCCAAATTACTAGACATAACAGTTTAATTGCATGGCTGGTCAAATCATATGCCAATTGTGCATCCCCAACTATATAATGATGCACCTCGAATGGTTTTTATACATGGTTTGAAAAAACATGCACAAACCATGTCTCATTCCACTTTTAAAAACTACATAGGGTGTCTCATGTGTGTGATACTCAAATACTATGGTTTTTCATGTCTTCTAGGCTCCCCCTTATCTATTCATATCTTTTTACTATGTGTAGTAAATTTGTGGCTTTCCACACACAGTTTCTAATAAACATACAACAATCACTTTTCTCCCAAAAAGATAGATTTTGAGCTCTAAACAAGCCCTAGACACCCCAAATACCTCCATGAACTCAAAAGAAATTCACATTAACCCATAACTAAGAAATTAAACTAAAAATGGACAAAAATAAAATATTCCATACCTAAAGAATGAACTGTTTTATTATAAATTTAAAATATATTCCAGTTTTATTGAAATAATGTGTTTTTATTAATTCCTATACAGTTAATATTCTGAATGGAAGAATAGAATTACTAATACTAGGAAAGAATGTGGAGTTAGATGTCACTAAATAATGTATATGGAACTATATTTCCATAAATAATTTATTATGGAGAATATCCATTTTTTATTGCCTCCATGGTACCATAATGCCTCTTAGTTATTATAAACATTTAATAGTTTTTAGGTAGTAATTGATTTGATTATTATAGGATTCAAATCTCATGACTATCTTGTTAGGATAAAATAAATCATTTTAATTCAATACCTAGAATAATAACCATCTATGTTTTATTAAATATCTCTTAAGATTGTCATTTTTTTCAATTTCAGTAGTAAAAAAACATTTCTAAATTATTTTATTAATTTATATAATGATGAACTCGGTATACATTATAACTAATATTTGAAAATTCAACCATATTTTCTTATCATGGTACATTTTATGGTTCATTATATGTGAGATATAAAGAATTGTTGTATCATAAAATTACAATTGATATATCCTATAGAAAAGTTTATGATGATATTGAAGAGTTATGTGTGAATAAAAATAAATTATAATTTATATTATTTAAATGAATAATTCAGATGGGGTGGAGGAGTATTATATAGACTGCTTATCTACAATAAAGTACTTCCATATTCTTATAGCTATCCAGAAATTTGAAATTTGTATTTGAAAGGATATCTATGTATTGTTAATGTAATTTCCATTGAATGAGATAAAATAAAAATTGTACATATAAACGTCTTTATTAACAAATAAGTCACTAAATTGTATATAAAATTCATCGTTAATGTGTTAAGAAAATTTTATTTTATGAGGGATGTTATGTGATTCGAGAACTATAATATGAGAACATAGTTTTAGTGGTTAGATCAATTGTGAAAGGTAAATCTATTTTTTCAAAAACATTAATATTATTAGAGGTTCATTGGTGATATAATTTGATAATATTTTTTGAGTTTAATGTTAATGGTTATACATTTTACTCTAATTAAAAAATGGATATAAATGAATTTTATAATAGTTCTAAATAAGTTATCATTAATGTCTATAATTTTTTCAGAGAAAAACTAACAGACCCGATCTCTTAATCAATATAATATTTTGGATTTATTGATGATAAAATTTCTCCCAACTAAATTGAAATTTAAGTGTATGATATCATACTTTTTCATTGATTCCATGGCATTCTGTGCTATTATATCATTATTTATGTGAATCGATTGTTTTTAGGATATGTATGGAAAAAATATAACATAAATCAGATATAAATGATTTATAATTAGAAATTTATGAATCATAGTATAAAATGATCCTATATTTACATAAATAAATGAAACCTTGAGTACTCTGAGGATTATTAACAAATCATACAGGTGTCCCCTTAGTTGGCACACATACATTTGAGGAATTAATATAAATTTAAACATGTTATTATGGGTTTTTGGAGATTATATAATGCATTGGGATGCATGAGAATTAGTTACATCTCCCTACATGGTATCAGGGTATACATAACATGTTCCATGAGTCTCAGATTCTGAGTTAGAGTCCAAATCATGTTCATATGTTCAATTGTGAGTCTGTTGATTTTGAAATTGATATATCTTTTTTTATAGTGTCCTGTTCTGGTTTTTGAATGAAGAGAGAATGTTCTATGATGGTTGATTATTCCTATTGTAAAATAATTATGGTAGCATGGATAGATATAGGAGGAAACATCGGAGAAAGAGAAAAAATATTTGGTTACAGTTATCCATGTCACGACCCGTCCTCGGGGCCCATGCCGTGACTACCCCAAGCCCGCCTTCCATAGGCCAGGGGCTGGCGACTAGCACCAAGGCGTAAATCCAAACAAAAAGGGAAGGCATTTCCTTTGAAAAGAAAACAAGCACCACAGAGTAAGCAAGCGGAAAAGTAAACACTAAGTAAAAACTGTACAAGCTGTGCTGAAAGTAAAAGGGGCCGGAAATACAAGCCCAACTGTAAAGTACAACTGAAAGGAAAAACAGCAACTGAAAGGAAAAACTGCTGCGTCGAGCCGTCCTCTGGAAGTCCCACCTGAAGGGTGGGTACAGATAGCCTCCACTACTCCTCGGGTCCACCTAACCGCTCCGAGTACGTCCCGCCCAGTGGTCCACCTCCAGGTACTATCCTGCTCCGCACGCCTCCTCCACGATCAGCGCTGTCCATCGTCTGCAACCAACACCACGAAGTGCGGGCATAGCCCGTGCAGGGGTGAGTATAAGCTACTCAGTAGGGACCCCGAGACCCCCGAAGGTCTCCCGAAATCCACAAAGGATAAATCACGAAGAAGAGGTACAATCACGAAGTAACATCTGACACGGCTTAGGTATATGCCCATACATATACCTAAGTCATCAATTCCCCGGTCGGCTCCAATGTCCGAGCCCTAGCACAACCCAGTCCACACAGGAAAGCAAAACGCATACCCACGCAGGATAGAACAACACAATCCACAAAGGAGAGTAAACAGTAAATCCACACAGGATAGCTCAACACAATCCACAAAGGAGAGAAACACAAGATTCAGCTCACACAGGTATACTTCTTAGGATGACGATAAAGATGATCATTGAACCATCTAAGTCGTCGGACCCACGAAGGATCGATAGGTACTAACTTTGCAGTGACCCACACAGGATCGGGCCCACGCAGGACCTGTAGGAGTTGGCTCACACAGAACCGCTGAGAGATGACCCACACAGGATCGGACCCACACAGGATCGGGCCCACACAGGACAGGGCCCACGCAGGACCTGTAGGCGCTGGCTCACACAGAACCGCTGAGCGCTGACCCATGCAGGATCGGACCCACACAGGATCTGGCCCACACAGGACCTGTAGCATTGATCCACGTAGGATCGTTGAGTGCAGTAGTCATCGCAGTCCGATGAGGATCTCTGCACAGTCATCGCCGCAGTCCACTGAGGATCTCTGCACGGTCGTCGTCGGAGTCCACGGAGGATCTCTGCACAGTCGTCACCGCAGTCCACTGAGGATCTCTGCACGGTCGTCGCTGTCGAAGTAGCAGTCGCAGCCAGCACTAGGGTTCCCGCACACAGCAAGCTCGTTCGGGAGGGTCCGCTTCACGAGCCGAGAGGCTGATACATCAACTGACACAAAGTCCAAAGTTGATGTATCCAAAAGTTCCGTATCGTCAACAGGAACTCAACGTCGCAGACGGCGCGTCAATCGGACGCCCGGTCTGAGAGATATTGGCATTTTCGTCCCAGGGGCCCGGTTGGTTTTTAAGGAAAAACCAACCCGACCGCACTCCACCTGCGTCCAAACCTCGGGCGGAGTATGCCAAAAGATCCGTCCCACTTAGAGGAAATCAACAAAGCTGACGGAACGTCAATCGGACGTCCGTAGCTCAAGATATGAGCGTTTCCGCTCCCGGGGCCCGGTTGGTCTCGTGTACGAACCAACCCGGCCGAACTCAAAGTATTCCGAAACCTTGAGTGCGATATACCAAAACGACCGTGTCGATCCAAGGATCGCGTTGCCACTGACGGCGGGTCGTTTGGAGGCACGAAGCTCAAGTTACGGGCGTTTGAAAGAAAATGTCCGAAGAAGGGGGGTATGGGCCCGGGCCGACCCGGCCCGACCCCCCTGGGTCGGCCCGAACCGGGTCGACCCGGTTGGCCCGGCCCGGCCCGGCCAGGGCCGGTCCGGCTCGGCCGGCTCGGCCGAGCGGCGCGGGTGGAAGCCGCGGGCGCAGACCCGCGGCCTGAGAAAGAACCGAGGCCCGCGTGCGGGCCGCGCTGGTGAACCGCGGACGCGGCTCTGCCGCGTCCCGCCTGGACGAAACGGACCCGCGCGGCCGCGGGTCCGTTGGCCGCCGCCGCCACGGCTTCAGCCGCGGCGGCCTTGTCCGGCGGCGTGCCGGGGCACCGGCGTCGCTCCGGTGGCCCGTTTTCCTTCCCGTCTGCGCCGTTGCTCCTCCCGGGATCCGTACTTTACTGCGGGATCGTCAAACATCCGATGCGGCACGTTCTGTCCTCGACCGTCAAATCCGCACAAAACGAAGAACGGCGGAGGGTCGTCGGGCCGTGTTCGTTTGGCCCGCACCCTCCGCGTTAGAGATAAACAACCGGGAGAAATTTAATAGAATGTTCAACACATGAACCAACAATTTTAAATAAATAAAATTGTTTCTTTGATTCCGGTTCTTAAATTTTTAAAGAAACATTGACGGGAATTAATTTAAAAAGGGGTAATTCCCATAATGAAATCCCTACCTCGTCGATCATCGCGCGTGGGCGTTCTTCGCGGATAAGATCGTCACGGAAGAGAGGGATCGTCGCGTCGTCGCGGGGAGGCGTCGCGTCGTCGCGGAAACCGGCATTGAGTCGGCGAACTCAACAAACCAAGAACAACAGATTTAAATTATAATTAATTAAATCTGTGTTTAAAACCAAAAGGAAAGAACCTTGAGCGGAAATCCGAAATGACTCACCTCAAATGGTCGGTGATCGGAGATCGGAGATCGGAGATCGGAAGAACGTCTCGGACGAAGGCGTCATCGATTTCCGGGTTCGGCGTTCTTCGCGTTCTTCGCGTTCTTCGCGTTCTTCGTGAGGGAACTGAAGAAACAGGGATCCTCTCAAATCTTTTCAAAAGATTTTGGGTTGGTCTTATTTTATTAACATGCAAACACACGAAAACCGGTTAAGAAACGATTGAATTAATTCGATGAAAGAAACAGGCCATTTAATTCACGAAAGAAACAACCCATTTAATTCACGAAAGAAACAGCCCATTTAAATGGTCTGTTAAGAATTTAGAAAACGCGTCGGTTGACTTTCATTAAGACGGGTTTTCACGGGTGCGTTTCTTAACGGAAAGAAACGGCGGGGCTCGTGCGGGCCCCACCTCAAAAATATCCTACCAAGGGGGTAGGATATTTCTGGATAGCATCCTATCCAGTTCAACTCAGTTCAAGCCGCCTTTAAGTGGCTTCAAGTGGCTTCCAAGTGGCTTAAGTGAAATAAAATAAAGTTGTCGCAAAATTATTTTATTTCTTAACTTTAAGCCCGAAAATTTAAAACCACACCCGAGCAAACGCAACTCCGGAAGAGGCGTTTCTAAGCGAATATCGGCGCTGCGATTTCATCGGTGCCCTCAGAATTCGATTCCGGGCACCGGTTCAAAAGTTAGAAAAACCCGCTCGTCCGTTCACTGAACGTACCCAAGCCAAACTTCCGAAAATGATTCCGGGCACACCGGGCCTCGGAATCAGGCGCCGTCAGAAACTGCGTTCTTGTAAAATTCCAAAGAAAATTAAGAAAAAAATTTCCTTGAAATTTACAGGTCTTTACAATCCATGTTAATTAAGTATACAATTAGAGACACCTCTCAAGGGAGAGAGGTCATTTTATGGGGGACATTTCATACACCATTATTTCTATGGGGTTATTAATATTAGTATAAAAATATTTTATGTGATGTTATTGAGTATTGTGAACATTAGGACAAATTTTATTTTTATTATTGAGTCATTTGGAATCATTAATTTTGTGTTTTAATTTTATTGTTCAAATGGACAACAACAAACTATGGTGAATTTTTTTCCCTAGAATTATTCTGTATAAATACTAAATAGGGGAGGTTGCTTTTGTTGTTGGATTGGGGATTGGGGAAGGAAACTATGATAGAGAACATTTTTCACATCCCAAAAACTATTTTAGAGGATGTTATGAGTGGAAATGGATTGGGAATAGGTGAAATAACATAGGGTCGGCTGTTTAGATCTTTTGTGTTCAATAAAACCACATCCAAGGAATGTTATCAATGCATGCCATTTTAGAAGTCATGATGGAATTAAAACGGATAAAACCATCTTCTACCCTATTATATTTCCTCTGTTTTAAAGTGGAAAATAATGTGAAATTTATGTGGAGTTTAAATGTAGTTTTAATGTGATTATCCCTATAATGAATAATTTCATCCTTCCTCTATGTTATTCTATTGATTTCCTTCAAAATTTTTAGATGGTCTAGAAAACTGAGAGTTTGGCTTGTGATATTTTTTTGGGAAGTCATATATTAGTGGATTCAAAAATATTCTCATTGATTTACAATCACATGATCCCTAAACAATTATAATTTCTTCATCGTTCCTGTTATAATGAATTTACTCCATCCCCAAAATGATTCAGAATCATACACTGTCAAAGTGAATGTTATGTAAGTGATAAATATAATACATAGTCTTTAATACTACATAAATATATTTGAAGAACCATTTTGGTGCCATCTTAGAATCAGTTATAGTAAGTTATTGTAAATGATATTTTCTTGGTCAATGATAAAATGTGGTTCGAGTGACGTAATCCTTAAAACAACATAACATTGATGTCGATACACATCATTTTGATGGTACTAATCACTAGTTCATGTTTATACAGGTCTTTAGAATGATTTTTTTGGCATGTATGTGTTGATCATGAGACCTATGTTTGTTTTTGTAAAATAAGAGGTATGAATTTGTGTAACCATTGACATACACTGGATGATTATCTAAATGTGGGTTTTTTAATGGATTTGAAAAATTATTTATATGATGTGGTGTTTGGTCTGTAGTCCTGTATATATGTATTGAAATTGATTTTCCATTATCTTGTATAGTTTTCTGTCATGTATAATCCATATAAACTACATCCCTGAGAAGTATATTTCGTAAATTATTTTGGTATATACATGGGTCATATAAACAAGGCTGATATGTCGAAATATTTTCGAGGCTATCCCTTTAAAGGGATATGTGTCAAATATGGATGGTTCACATTATTTATTTTATAGAGATAATGCAATAAGATCAAGTCTCCAAGGACTTTACATGTATTTTTTTATACATTAGATATTTAGATATTTATTGTTTTCATGTTGGTTATCTTTTTTGAAATGCACTAATATATGTTATTAAGTTTTTTTGTGTACCAAATATTGTATTCTAATAGGTTTTATACTCACACCTGTCTAAATAAATTTAATGTGCAAGTAGATATCATGACCAAGGATATTTAAAGGGGAAATGGACCTATAGTGGATGATTGAGCATGTTTATTAGGATGGTGTGGGGCATTATAGGACAGACATTGAGTCTGGATGACTGGTAATATTTTCATTCTTATTACATTATTCCTCACATTTTTACACTACCAATGGGGATCCTTTCACTTTTTTTTTATTTTGAGTGATATTCCATACACCTGTTTCATAAGTTGGTACAATATACATATTCTAATACTTGTACAAATTATTAGTTATTTTAATCTACTGATTTCTATTATTATAAAATACATTGTAGACTCTAAATTAATGATATAAAGTTCATAGTCTTTTCAAATTGTTCTTCTATGCTCTCACTAATAGAAAACAACCTCACGCATATAGGGAAGAATAAATGAGGTCATTTCATATCCCAGTCCATTTCTAGGGATTTAGTTCTGAGTGTAGAATAATATTTGAAAGTATAATGGTATTAATAGATTTCATGTTCTTTATTCTTATCTAAATAACCTTATTTTGAGCCATAAATATCTTTTAATCATTAAAATGTTTTATCATCCTTGCGGGGAATCAAGAGAGGCCACTTGGAGACATAGACGAGGCCGCATGTCTTTGATAGAAGCATGCTGAATGCTATCAAGGCCAAAAAAATGAGTGTTTTTAAAAAAAGACATGAAAATTCAATTCGGACTCCAAACCGAACAACCTGATGCCCGGAAAAATAATAAAATAGATAATTTAGAAATTACAGGTGTGAAAATTCTCCCCACCATAGCGCTTTCCATCCTTGAAAAACCACAACCCAGGATGAACGCCCAGAGAAGAAGCGACATTCCCTTATGGTTCGAAAAGAATTCCCACAAAAAAATGAGTGAAGTGGCTGATGCACCATGCTCAGAGAAAGTGACTTAAACGACGACCTATAGAAACCCATAAAAGTCTGTTTACCATGCTTCACCTGCCCCAAAGAGATATAACACCACCAGTTGATTGATAAAGGATTGGTACTCTTGCACTCGCGAGAACAGACTTTAAAAACCGCAACACCTCATGTACCATAGATTAAAAACCCCACCGTTTTTCTGGAAGGAAAAAACATGATCAAACCACATCCCAAGGACACTCTTATCACCTACTAACAAGTCACCTCTAGGAACATTACCAAATGGCCATCATGGGTAAATCCTGAAGGGGATCCCCCTCCATTAGAAACCTATTTCCGCTTGAGAAGAGATTGTAAAACCTATATAGAGAGGCCCAGATGGACTCTCCACCATTGTAACTAACAAAAGATACAAAACTTTAAAATATCATGTTAGTGACCAAACACCCCACCAAAAGGGGCGAGGATTGAGGGGCTTGACTATAGGGGTGTCAAAAGTATGACCTAATACAAACTAGCATATCCACGTCCCTAGATAAGAACTATTCAAATTTGACACTGCTTATCCCAACTGACCCCATAAGGACCACTAAAAGTTATTACATCTAGTGGGACGCAACCCCCAGAACATTAAGGCAATGAGTCAAACATGCCTCCACATATTCATAGAAAACATATGAATAAAGATGGTTTTTTCAGAATAGAACTACCACATAGAACAATTTAAACTCCCTTTACTTCCAACACCGATGATAGAAATAAAGTCGGGGTCCCATACACTCCTGGGTTCTTGACTACGCACCAGATTCACTCTCAGGCCTATGGATGGAGCCCTGATGTTTGAAGCATCTACTGCCTTGCAGTCAGTTACTGAAGACTCCTGAATAGATCTTCTCCTTTTGGTGTCACATGAGACCACACCGCAACCGAGACAACACTAATAAACAAAACACACCACGACATAAAACTACTCTCTCCCGACACATATACTAGATAAAAAGTTTAGATGATGTAAAAACATCACCTCTTCACCTTAAGAATGAAAAATAATGAGGAAATATGCATGAAAAACACTCCCCTTCGAATAGAAAATTTTTAACTCCCTGATAGGACATGCCCATATGAAAACAGGGATTCCCAAACGATCCTACAAAATCCATCCTTTCTATTTAAGAGAACTCTCGATGCAAGACATTAACAAACATTGATATTGTGGATAATGGAAGCACTAAAAGCCTTTCAAGACTTCGGTCAGCACAGATAACTCCGAACAGCCTTCACCCTTCCCTGCTGGAATCATTTCATTGTTTTTGGGGGACCATTAGACATAACAGTTTCAAACTTATACACGACGACTCAGATAACTCATGGAGACCAAATCTCCCTTGAACTCCTCTCATGAATGTCATCCGACTATGATAGGATCTGCTTAATCAAAAAGGATAAGGGACAAACTTATCACTATCGCTCAAAAGGGAGAGTCCTTTCTTTAATCAACTGGAGGTTCAGGCAGTGGAGAATTACCAGTAGTCGTACATTAATCACATGTTAATGATTTATGGAGGGGGCTTTCACTAGTCAAGAATAAAACCATTGACCTAATTAAACTATTCCAATGGCCAAGACATATCACAAGTTAACACTACGCATATAGGGGGAACCACTACAAGGGCTTCCTGAAGGACTTTTAAGAAGAAACCATTAACCACATGCTTGCACTCCAACATACAAATAAGAATTCAAAATCAAGACACAAATAAATTAAAAAGGATTCTTGGCTCAAAACACCTCACACACAACACTTTCAATACACAAAGACACACCACAGAATCACTGGTTATTTAAGACACCAAATTATCATTTAACAAAACATTTTGGAAATAAACGAAGCTAGTGGGTTGCACAAACACCAATGGTGTCCTCTGGGCCTCACAAATGCATGTCCCTATGCCACACCTGTACCCACATCAAGTCCTTCCAGTCACTCATCCGTTCGTGCCATTAACAATTTCTCTTTTCATATATACCCACGCATGTCGTTTTCCATGAGAGCACCAAGGATCAAAACCAGACCATTCCATTTTTCAAAACCAAACATTCAACCCACAGTTTTCAAACCTAGTACATCATTTTATTTTTAAAATGATTCATTTAAAAAAATTTTTCATGACCAAATAATTATTACTTAAAAACCATATTTCCATGAATCCAAAAAAAAGAGGCAAGGAAATATTCAAGAGGAGACTAATGTCGGCAGGTGACTGAGACATATGGTTGACAACCATACGCCAATCACACTACCACCGTAGAGAGTATTCTAGGACATCATCCTCGACTCTACATGGCTTGCCAGACCCTGTGAGCTCTCTAAGACTTCTGACCATACTCCCTTTTCATTTCACCTTAACAAGATCAACCACATAAACCAAAGGTTTAGAAAAACCTCAATAGGATTTGGTAACTCGAGTTTCGCCATAAGGTGTGATGGCGAGGCACCTTGCTCGTAGCTAGAACATCGTGTTACGACACCTTTAACTTTGGTTTACACTGACTCTATCCCAAATGAACATTAACCAAGAGAGGAAACCTCTCTTTGATACCATTTTTGACACGAACTAGGCCAGATCATCATCAGACCCGACACCAGACCTTGTCTACGACATGGCCTGAAGGGAATTCCCGATCCCCACGGGTTGGCACAAGTACCAGGGTATCAAAATAAAACATGCGAATGATTTACCCAAATAGATAGACATAAAAAACCAAAAGATTAATAATTTAAAACTACAAAATGAAACTAAACATGACCTTAATCTATAGTAAAAATTTTTATTCAGAACTTGAACCAAAAACCCAAAAGGAACTGCAATAAAAGAAAAAAACTAAAACCACTAACTCAAACATCCAAGCACCATGAGGTGCAACAACCTCGAGATACATTCACCAAACCAACACGAGGACGCCACTAACAACACAAACCACCAATGTAGTGCATGACGCCTCAACCTAGAATACCGAAGAAAAATGATCTACAAACACCCAAAGGTGTATGTAGGCTTTGAGCTAAAGGCCCAGTAGGATTCCACCAAGAAATGGTTCCAAGCATAATGATTAAATGAAAAATACATTTTCAATTTAATGGAATAAAATTAAATATGTTCTTAATAAATTTTAATGAAAATAGTTTTTAAGGGAAAACTACTATAAAAGGAAAACAACTTAAATTAACACACACACACACACACATTATTGGTAACCCCAACGTCACACCATGTGCTAATTATGAGCGCAAAGCAAAAGAGGGGCACAAAACAAGGGATAGTCCCTAAAGATACTAGAAAGAAGTGGGACCCTAGAACAATGTGTCTCGGTGAACAATGGTATAGGAACACAACAATATATGTTCTTGTGCCTGAGCCACTAGTAGGGAAAAACATATATAACCTAGTGGTGTCCACACATCATCCAAAAGTTTAGATAGTGCTGCAGTTGTAAAATCTAGCTAGGTGAGGTCGAGCAGATGCGACTTCCATATCACTAGCACAATAGTTCTATTCCACCCACCTAGTACCCAGGCTTCTCGTTTGTGCTCAAGTAGTTCAGAGTTCATGTCACATTCCATAATCATATATTGAAACAAACAAACACTACAAACACCCAAACCACCATTTTCACACCCAAAATCCATTTAAAACAACACAAATACTTTAAATATCAGAAAACTAAACCCGCATTACTTACAAAACCAACAAAACTGCACAAAGAAAGAAGAAACATTCATTGCCTGACCGAGCATCAGAAGAATTTATTGAACATTTTCCACATAAGTCGCAAGACATTAAGCATAAAAAATCATTAAAAAATTTATCCTAAATATTTCTTCACCCTTAATAATTATTTAATAAATCAAATTCAAAATTTTCACAAATAAAATTGAAAGACCAAACACTATATCACACACTAGACTTACCCAAACCCTCTTACATGAGCATACACACACCTCTCCACCCCAGAAACTCAATATGCATCACACACACAGTTAAAGAAATCACCCACACAGTTAGAAAGACAATTACTATAATTAAATGGACTACCAAAAAAATTTCAAACCCTTTTTAAAATACACTGAACGCCTTTAAATTCCACAAACTCATTCAATGTTCATTTAGGAAAACATGCATATAGACTCCATGTCCAAAACACCATTCTCACCCTTGGAACATCCCAACAAAAATTCTCACAATTTATAAACCATTATTAAAATTTTCAACATGGGTTTTCCACAAACAGAATTACCCACATAAAACATAAAAAATATACTACCAAATCAAATATGCATTATATCTCAACAACAAACCAATTTTAAATAGTAAAACTAATAAATAAACATTCTTAAATAATCAAAATCACAAATTAATTCATCAAAAAATAATATATATATATATATATATAGAACCACCTACCTCGAGTGAAGGAATTCCATAAAACTTGTGTGAATCTCTAATCGCACCTAATGTGCACCATCTACAAACTAAATTGGATCCTAAAATAATAATCTGAATAAAACCAAGAGTAAAAAATGTCACCTAAATGAACCCATACTCGTTGAACCACTAGGAACTCTCAATAAGTGGAAAGACTAAAATAGAAGATATTAAACTGAGGGATTTGGGATGGTGGGGTGGCGGTATGTGCATCAGGGTTGACTGAGGAGAAGGGGTGCGGCTGGTCCGTCGAGCAAGACACACGACGACGGTGCTGGCCGTGATAGGAATGGAGGGTGCGGCGTGAGGTTGGTTCAGTTGCTGAGGAGTTCGGAAAGCATTCCAGGTCGAGGAGGAGAGACCTTAGCACGATATTAGGGAAGAGCTCATGGATTTCAAGGGGTGATGGGTCGTACGACGGGAGCAGGGAGGCAAGAAAATGGCATACTAGTTGTGTCACTGAACGAGAGACTGGTCGAGCGGGAGGAGAGGAAGGCGTTCGTGAGTGGCTGGCTAGAAAGTTGGGGTGCGGCGTGTGCAAGGCTGTTCGGGGAGATGCATCCTACGACACTAGGTTTAGAGGTGGGTGCGACGAGGATGAGAGGGAAATGGGGACGAAGAGATGAAGAGGGGGAGGGAAAAAAGCAAAGGAAAATAAATAAATAAATAAAAACCTAAAAAACTCAATACAAAACCAATAATAATAATAATAATAATAATAATAATAATCTAAATAAGAGTGGTAAAAAATAACCTAATTATCATCAATAATAATAATTATAATTATAATCAATAATAATTAATATTATCCTCAAATATTAATAATATTTTTATTATCCATAGAACAATTCATTAAAAGTTTTTATGACTCTCCATTATTTTTTAATTTTATTTTATGACTCATTTATTTGTATTTCTTCATTATTAATTCACATAATTTAACTGGTTGAACAATAGCAGGCAAGAGGGAAACCAAACAAGGCTGCATGGCGACCCAGATGAGGCTACCTGGATTTGATAGCGGTGGGATGAATGCTGTCAAAGAATAAAATGATTTTTTTAAAAAGGACATGAAAATTTAATTCGGACTCAAAACCGAACTACCTGATGCCCAACAAAATAATAAGATATATAATTTAGAAATGATGTCTTTGACATAAATGATAAATACATGAGTAACATATTACATTTTAAATCACAAAATACTTGATAGTAAAATGATTTATTCTAGTATTTCTTTCACATTAATAATCGTACACTTCATTGAATCATTTGGAATGGAATAAATGTTAAATTCAGCTAAAATGATCAAGAAGGTTTATGTATAGTAGAGGATATCATCAATAAATAATCACAATAAAATATCAATGTAAATATCCAAACATAAAATCATTTTCAATAATTGGTGAAGGCATAATAAATATTACAAGATAAATAAACAATATACATTAAATTTAATGAATAAATCAGAATGAAATTCATACCAATATAATAAAATTTTGAATATTTAAGGGGTAATAATAACTAAATTATTAATGAAAGATATTTATTATTATAGAATGTCATGTCTGAGGAATATGAATCATCCATCATCAATACCTTTCACAAGATGGATAGAAACTAAAGGTAAAAACTTGTTTAATGTAATCTTAATGATTTGTATCATGATACCTACATATGATTTTATGGGATATCAAAAATCATTCCCCATCCATATCTACATGTAGAAATCAATATTTATATATCAAATAATCAATTTGATTAATAAAAAATACACCTTGTTATCAAATAACCAGACTAAGTAATGGATATGGATTAACAATTTTTCCATGGAAAATAAAATAACATTCAGAGTAATACCCCATATGTATAATTGAGATACAGTTTATGAAAAAAACTATCCATGATAATGAATAATGATATTTAGGAGAAATTTATTATCTAATTCTCATAAAAAGGTGAATAATTTCAAATAAATATAATGACTATAGAATTGAATCAAGAACGTGAATGAAAATACATTCCTTGGTCATAATGACAATAAAACTCCAGATAAGGTATAAGGATAATATCAATACAACATATCCCAAATGTAGTATTTGTAAAATTATGGGTTTTTTTAATTTATGGATAGAAATATCATATAGTTTTATTTAATTATTTTTATGAAACTATCCTTTTAATCATTAATATCACCTATAAATAAATGGTTAATTTTTATTAATTTAATTTCACTGAAAATAAAAATTGAAAAAAATAATGTAGTTTATAGAACTAGTATTATTTAGAATGGCTAAAAATTATATTTATGTTGTATGCACAAAAACAATGATTCCTTTCTCTTTTGGTTAAAATCTATATAGGTGGTTTTTTAATATGACATGATGTTTCCTTCTATTTTTTTTGTAAAAAAAATGACAAAATGTAACATTAATAAAAAATTTAAAAATTAAAAATGTAATTTTTTAAAAGATTTTTTTTAATATTATTTTTGATGAAAATGGATTTCTAACTAATAAGAGGAATGATGAAAAATCATCCGAATAAAAATTTATCTAATATATTATTAACCAATGAATCCAAAAATGGTATAATTACTCAAAAAACATGAATAACCATATAAAAAATAAAATGAAAGGGTTTTATTAGATGATGACAATAAAATTCTTTTAGTGAAAATTCAAGAATAAATAATTTGGATAAAGAAGAGTCTGTGAAAGAACCCATAATTAATATTATAAAATTACTATGAGAATTACTCAATGAATAGATTATGTGAACCAAATTTACAGCCAAATAAAAAATAAAAAATAAGAAAAATAAGAAAAATTAATTATACACATAATCATACAATATAAAATCAAAATAGTATGTAATATATCCTAGGGAAAAGAAATTAAGTTATACAATTCATTACCACATTTTAGTTTTCATGGCATGTCCAACATGATGAAGTAATTAAAATTGTTACCAGATATATAATTATGCAATAATTATTCATGATATTACATGTAAAATGTGTATTTTATACACCGTATAACTTAAATTAGAAGCATAACATTACAATATTCCTCAATGAATGGAAATTGAGACCAAAATATTACCTTATGATTCATTTTTTTGAAAAAAAAGTGATGACATGAACCAGTTTCTCGGTTCATGTTATCAAGGGAATTTATTAAAATCAAAAAGTTGTAGTATAAGAACGAGGTGTAATGTGTTTACACCAGCGGGTATTTAAAGAGAGAACAATGGAAATCATGAAAAAGTTACAAAAACAAAGAAACATATCTGTCCAGGTGAAGTCCTTCAAGGATCAGTGTCATCCAACCTCCATAAGAGTGAAGAATAATTCCAGATACAACCCTCCATGATTTGTACATTACGAGAATAAATAGAAAGAACCGGCCAGAATGAATACCTCATAATCTTCAGCAACACAAACAGCCAAGCAGCATGAGGGATTCTCCAACAAAGAAATACCATGCTTCTCTCTAAATAAATTTTTTTCCAGCGTCCAAAGGGAACCTAAAAACTCAGTTCAAGAGTGTAGGAAGAATGAAGAAGATTCTGTCAATCAAGTCAAACATAAACCAACAGAAGCAGTGATCCATCCATCCAAAATCTCCACATCAAGAAAAGAAGCCAGCCTGATTTAAGCTTCTAAATCAATGAAGCAGACTGAAAAATCCTCAAATTTAACAGATAGACTGGTTGAAAGAAGAAACCCAAAATATACTTCAAACATCCATAATCAATCAAAGTCAAAACAGCAAGCAATAAGTATCTTAAAGATTCTAGCAAGTAGATTTCAAATAGCCACAAGAATCAAGCCAATCCAAGGTGAGTAGATAATGACAGAATCAGAAAGGAAGCCGATTAGAGTTGAAACAGGACATAGAAGCTCCTTCAAAGAAAAAACCAATTGAAAAACAACTGAACAGAGGAGATTTAGATCCAAGAAGCAATCTCTGAAGCAGATAAGAAAGCTAGCATCATGAATCACTGCCATGTTATGTTCTTAAATTCAAAATTTGTATTTTCTCAAATTCCTCAGCCACTTTGATAAGAATTCTTTTTTTAATATCAAGATAAGACTCAGCAGTCATTTCACCATTTTGGTAACTTCTAAAGGAAGTTGCATCATGTTCCACAATCTTGGAGTCAAGCTCATCTGGGAATTTCAAAGACTCCTCAAGCTGATAGGAATCCCTAAGTGCAGGATCATTATTATCCTCACTTGAGGATGATTCTGAATCAGAACATTTAGAGGATTGTGATGGGTCAGGTAATTGTTCAATAGGTGCAGGTTGTGGAGGGACCTCAATCTCAATAGTCTTGGCAGCTAGAGATCTTGTGATAATAGTCCTCTCACTATTGGCATTGCCCCAATATTTTCGGGTTTTCCTTGGATGTGGAGTGATAAAACCATCAGAGTCAACAATAATTTTTTTTCCTTTTCAGACCATCATTGATGCATCAATATCTTCTGTAACCTCCCCATTAGTTCCCCTATCCTCAAATGAATCATCTCTTTTAACTTCATATGTACTGATTGGAAGGTTATAATATTTTTTAATAATTTCAGAAGTCTCGGGATGTTGAACATCATCCTTAAGAGTAGTGGTGTTATCAATCTCAGCAATGACTATGTTAAAAAAATCTGATAATTGATTCCCAAGGGCTTGTATGGTTTGGTCCACACTAACATTTGCTTGATTAGAGCAACCAAAGGGGCCAGCCTCCTTGTGACTGTCTTTACCCTTTTCAATCCATTTTGATTTGAAGTTAATAGGACCTAATTCATAATTTCCATAGCTGATAGAATCATGTCCTAGCCTAAAACACTTCGTGCAATAGTCTGGAACCCTGTCATAATCAACGTCTTGTAAGAATCCTAAGTCACCACTCTAAATCCAAATGTTCGAGGGCATTGATTTTGAAACATCAATCTCAATGCATATTATGGCTATTAAAAGTCTTGAATGAGCTTTTTTAGCTGCATCTAGCCTCAGAGGATTTCCAATGAGTCTGGAAATAGGAAATAAGGCTTCCTATTTGAACAAGTGCGTGGGATGTTTCGGAAATCCTACCCAAATAGGGACTATCGGAGATTTAGAGTAGGGATTAAAATCTGGTGTCCACTTTAAAATTTTCATTAAACAACCTCCAAAGGACCATGAACTTTTGACCCACAATCGATAGTAATCCTCTTCAGAATTTAAAGGAAGCACGAAGTGGGTGGGATTCAGGAGACCTTTTTGAAAACCCACAAAACCTATAGCTTAAATAGCTGTTCTATGATAATTCATTGAAGGACTTCGTTGAGGAAATTTCCCAACTAAAAGAAATCGGAGGTCCGATGAAAGAAGATTTACCTCATCAGTTGAGAAAGAAATTTCCAGATGCCCTCGATGTCGAAAGGATTTAGGAAGAATTTGTAGATCAGGAGTCGTTGCATCATGTGAGTTGCGATTTGCATTTGATTTCCCTCCGACCACTTCAGCGTAAGATCGAGAGGTTGGGTTTTGTCGCCGCGGGTGCTGCTCGTCTTCCTGTCGGGTCTCCATCCTCAAATTTGGAATCAAATTGATCAAAAAATAGTTAGATTTTATGATTCCATTTGTTTAAATGGGGTTTATCATAATGTATAATGGTATTAGATGTGTTATTTTCTTTTAAAATAACCATATTAATATTTATAATATCCTATATGAACCTTTTATAGCATCTTATCAATGTTTTTTAAATTATATCTCATTATTTTAACTATTTTGGGTGTTGACTGACTTGTTTATTTATTTATTATTTGTCATGAAAGTGCCAATTCATTAGAATATTATATAATTACATAATATCAAAAATAATAACCATGAAATAGTTTATTTTTTTTAAAATAAATTATAATTTTAAAACAAATCATCATTTTTATTCATGTATAATAAACTATGTACCAATCATGGAGATGTTAGGTCATACATACACCTGAGTGACATTTCCATTTTCGAATGATCATTATGGAAAGTGGGTAATTAATATTTTATCTATCCATAATGAACGTAATATCATACATATAATACTATTTCATTAAATTTTTATATATAACATCCATGTTTTGGGTTGATGAAAAGCGATCTGCATCACATCATGAAGGTGATAGTCCACACATACATGGACAATACTATCATTTTTTAATTTAAAATAAAAATGACATATTGAATAATCTAAATTGTAAATATTTCCATAATAAAATTATTATTTCTATTATATAACATGTATTTATTGACATTATCATTATTATCTTCCGTGTAATAAATTATTTAAAAATAAATCACATCGTTTCATGTTGTGTTAGTCTTCTATACACATTAGTAACTTAATCATATTCCCAACAGACTGAAATGAGAGAATGTATAAATTATATAATGAATTTATATCTATAATAATGTTATTAAAGTAATATATATACTTTATATCCATTAGCATACTCATACCATGAGAAGTGGGATTGGACAACCTTCGTGAGGCTATAGTCCTCTGTACACATGAATGAAGAATTCATATCCCATTTGATGGAAGTAGAGGTGGTTTTAGTCTATTACCATATTATAAAAACAACCAAGAATAGTGATTATACTTATGTTTTTAAATCATCATGGTTTTGTATTAATTTATCATGGTGGAGAAAAAATTAATCAAAAACACTCACTGAATAACGTTACATATTCCTCAGGATACCACATTATGTTAGCACCAAAATACTTTATATGACATATTTATACCCAAATAAAGTCTCTAGAATGAGAGAATTAATATTTTGAAATTATATTATCTTATATTATCTGATTCTAATGAGTTTTAATGTTTTATGAATATAGGATACATGGCATAAATTCATAAGTATGGTGGGTGGAATATTTATAATACATGAAAAGGAAAAAGTGTTCCCAAAATTTTCAATTAAAAAAATGTGTAAAAAAGGATTCATATATATCATTATATATTATATGTTAAACATATGTTGATAAAATATATTTTTAAATACTTTTATCTCATTTTTGACCATACCCTTTTAGTTTAACACCATAGTAGATCAATTTTTATCTTAACAACGGTAAATAATTTTTACAGTTATCAATATTAATTTTGGTAAAAAATTAATTTGAAAATATTATATACTATAAATTATGATGATTCCAAATATTTGATCCATTTTTTCAAAATAAAATTTACATAAGTGTAAAAATTTAATCTAAAATTAACCCCACATATGCGATGATAAAACATATTATCAATGAAAATATGTGTAATATTCTATAATGATTTGATATCCAATTTAAATATTAAAATTAATAAAATTACCAAAAATTAGATTAATCGATATATTTTGAACTAATTTTAAATTAGAAAAATTCAAAATATAATTTATCTTTAAATAAAGTTTAATTATAATTTTATTTTTAAATTAAAATTCATTATTTTTATCATTTCATCGAAAACTGGAATATTTACAAAAAAATATAATATATTTACCCTAACAAAATTTTTATATAATTATTTAAAAAATGAAATTATTTTTTTGAAATTAATTTTATAAAAGTGGTAAAAATTTATTTAATATTATGTTCATAATGTGAGACTAACCGGACGTGGAGAAAAAATATTATTTTCAAAAAACAGTTTTTTCATTCAAATTATTCTTATTTGATTTCTTATTAAAATATAACTATAATTTTCATAAATTATTTAGAATTATTAATAACAAAAAAATATACTACATGTTTAAAATGGTATTCAATGTTAAAATTCATTTAGAATCGAGGTCGTGTCTTCTCTAATATAACTAAGAGATTATGTTTAAAGGAATATATTTTGTTAGTATTTATGAATGGTGTTGTGGGACTCATATGATTCTGAATTCAATATTTTTATATTATAATTCTTTTTTATTAAATTTATGGGAATAATTATATATAAAATTTATGGAATTATCACAATAATTTATTGAAGATAACAATTTTTTGGGATTAACTATTTATTATCATTTTTTTATTTAGAATGTATTTTGAATTATATCTCTAAAAAATACATTATTGTCAAATGAAATTCAGTTAGAATAATGATTATAAAAAATAAATTGAAGAGAAAAAACTCAAATGACCTCAGAACCATTCTTATTTTTTCCAGAACCAGGTTAGTGATACATATTATATTGTGATGTGACTAGATTGGGTTTTAGTTATGTTATTATAAGGGGGTTTCATGGTGTGGCCCATGGCAGGAAAAATTAATGGAAAAAGTGAAGAATTATCCAACACCATACCTATAATTAAACATAATGTTTTTGGTATAAAATACATTGTACCCTTATTGTTTTAGAAAAAAAATCCATATTTTCAGAAATATTTAAACTTTGGAATATATCTTCTCTCATAGAGATCCAAACATGAGTAAATAATATTGGATAATTTATCTCTAGACGGATGAATTTTACTTGGTTTATTCACCAAGGAATTATATTTTAGTGGATTATTCATTGATTAATAATTAATATAATGAAATAGTATTATAATCTTTGAACCAAGGGTAGTTTATATGTATTATTTTTGAGATGTATCTAGACTATGTAAAATAGAATGATAATGAATTATTCATCCAATGAACTATTTTCCTTGATTGAATATACTTATTGAATGATCCCAAATTATCATATCCTGACTAAATAACCTTCAGTTCAAAAGTAAATTTTTGGGGGACCATGAATTATTAAATTAGGAATAAAAACACAATATTTAATTTTCAAAATATATTTGGGATTTTATAATATATTCATGAATAGATTATTTATGTTTACAGTAGTTCAATATGTACTATTAACCCATTTACTAAAAAAATTAAAAGGAAATGAAATATCATTTATTTGACATTTACTAAGGGAATGAGTTTGGCTTAAGCCATGAAGTTTCATAAATTTCAACAGGTAATGACTATGCATCAATATCCAATAGGTATGATACAGTCTAGGCGTATACATGTTTTGTGATAGGAGTAGATTGTCATATACATTTTCATTGGCATATCATGGATGTTTGATAAACATAGTTATATTTTTGAAATTGAAGAATGACTCATAATGATCACACGTTTTCTCCTAACGTGTGAGTGCATAATGGTAGATTATATTGAAAAGATAAATATTGTATAATTTATTACGTTATAAAAATAATAATAATCTATTGTCTCTAATATGATTCTAAATTTAGTTATTGGTTTTAGTGCCTTTTCAAAAAGAAAAAAAATTAAATTGACTATGATCATGGAATATCATCCACATATGAAAAAAATAATCTATTATTTTAAATTGGAATATATTTAGAGATATTTTTACATAGACATTAGTGTCTTAGGGGATTATTACATCACATTAGTAGAAATTTATTATAGTAACAGTTACCATGAAACAATACATTGGATCCATTTGGGACATTGTATAGTCACTATAGTTTATCACTATTTTTGGGTAGAACTCAGAGAAATATCACTAATTTTTTCCATGTATTAACCAAAATAATACCCAAATAATTAAAATTATTGGGAAGAGGATCACTACAACCCTCAAACAACTGAAATCATATGAAAAATGTCTTTATCACCCATTTCCTTTTTATGGAGGTGAGAATGTATTTCTAAATGTGTCACCATGATTTATCTATCATTATTCTAGAAATAATGGTAAAATATCTCATTGGTATTTGATGAAATTTGAGGTTATGTAATTTATTGAAAACATTTCAAATTTATTTATTTTTATTATTGAGATTCATTTTTATATATATTTTTTTTATTCTCTATATAAATGGAATTCCTTCCATAACATAGTGATGTTATTATTTTGGAACATTTAATCCTTGATCAAGATGAAAAATCTAATCATGGTGTTATTTATATTATATATATGGGGATTGTACATTGGAGGGAAATTATTTCATTTGTATGAAATCCATTGAAGCATTTTTATATTGATGAAGGGTCATGTGAATTTGATTAATTAATGTGAAATCAGTACATAGAACTCACAAAAGAAAATTATGATCTCCATCAATCCATGAATATAATGAAAAAATAGAGTGAGAATGTAACACCCTTATTTTATATTAATACTATTTTTTAATATTTTATATTTTCAAATATTTATTATATGTCATGGGAATTTATTTTATTGTTTTAGAATGGTTTTTAATAATTCTTAAGGGTGAAATTTATGATATTATTCTATATAAGTTCTTTATTGAAAAGTAGTGTTCACTATATAATGGTGGTAGCATTTGGTGTGTAAGGAAGAGAATTGTGTTTTAGAGTCTAGTAGGACTTTTTGGTGAGTATCAATTAGATTTTTTGATCATATGGTTTTAGCGATGTGGACCATATATTTTATTTTGGATGATCCATATTTAGATGGTCAGATCACATTATTGTTCACTTTGGGAATGGGATCATTTCATAGTTTATCATATTGATGATGTTGAGAATTCTATATTTCTCGAATGTGGTTTTGATGTAATGCATTATAAAATAGTCTTATTTCATGCACAATATAATCTTATCCATGTCAGAATGTTACAGTGTAATATATAGTGTCACAAAATCATTATATTTTTTTATTGATTTCCTATATATTATGGAAATACATCGAAGCCCATAATTATTATACACATCCTCTTAGTTGTTTAAATATTTATGTTAAACCAATAGGTTTATTTTAGTCCCTTTTCATTGGATTTGATTCACAGCTTCATCATGATTTTTTTTGTGTTCTTATGTGTGTTACATCACATCCATCCATAGAGGATATTCAACAACCAAACTCAGTTTTTGAAAATTATTCAACTATTTGAATATCAAATATTAAGATAAATTGAATAATAATTATAGATAAATAATATTGTGTGAAGATTCATTATTTCAGATTTATCCAAGGAAGGTGGGTTTACCCTCTTTCCCCATTATCCAAAATGTGAAGGCTCTATTTTTCATGAAATTTCTTCATCCATTGAATGAGTTTCTTGGGATGATTGTCAGTGGGAAATCACTCTTAGTAGTTTCTCTTGAAATATTTTATTCTTAGTTATTCACATTATATAAACAATATTATGGTTTGATGTTTTCCCTAAAAAATGATTTTTAACTGTGAAAATATGGAAACAACATTTATGTTCCATGTGTTCATTTTATCATTTCATGGTGGCCTATTTTTATGGAAATGAATCTTGGTTCCAAACTAGAGTAACAAAGAGTAATTTCACTATATGATGGATTGATGAAGGAAGAGGCACCACATGTGATTATTTTCACTATCATTCAATGAAAATGGGTGTGTGTGTGTAAACTATATCTATGGATTCCTTGTGTGTTTAAAATATTTTTAGACACAACTTATTAGAAATTTAAAATTTTAAACATGTCTAATATACATCAATTTATTTTATATAATATCTATGAAACTATTTTAAATTATATTATTTTTATAAAATAATTATATAAAACTATGAGTTATACCAATTCATATTCTAGTGGTGTGTGGGAATAGTTTCATATTGTTTCTCTAATGGGTTGTAATACACATCAACTACATATTAACATTCATTCATGTTGAAAAAAAATTCCATGATATAATATTGGTGAATGGTTTATATATATATTTAGTGTTAATTTTTTATGTATTTTTCATTGATAATAGAGATAGAGCTTTAGATATGGACATGTTCTAGGTGTATAGAGAGGTTCCACCTTGATGTTGATGTTTGCCACTATTTTTAGTCTTAGTTGTTATAGTTATTAATTAATTTATTATATTGATATATTTTGGTTTTTAGAATATTAGTTTTGTTCTATTTATTTCATGAATTATATTATGTTTTTTTGTATTTTCTTTTATTTTATTAATAGTTTGTGTATTATTAATGGAAAAATTTTCGATCAATTATTTTTCAAGATAACAAAATTTATTTATAGAATTAGATATCTAGAGGATTTGACCTATTATTATAGGATCCTAAGATATACCTAGACAATTAAATGGTCCTTGATATTATAAAATAAAATATATCTAGATGAATAGAAACTTCTACATATTTATTTTAAATTTGTACCTATTCACTAAACATTATACACATTAATGTGAACATCCACACTCTCTCATTCACACACTGATCTCTATTTTATCCTATATTTTCTCTAGTTTCATTTTTTTGAAACATATTGTTTCATATTGTCTAAATAATCATAAATAGTTGATAATTATAAATTATTGAAGGATCTATATTATGAAGGTTCTATTAAATTCCAATAATTCATGGATGATGTGAATGAGTCTTCATTATTTTATACATAAATAGTTGAGAATAACATTTTTTAGATTATAATCATAACTCCATTATTTTCAAAGTTGTAGGAAACCCAGAGCATTTACCATCATGATCATATGGAATTCATGACTTGTTAAATATAAGGATAATTTAGTTTAAAGATGATTATTTAACTCTTAAATCATTTATATACATGGAAGTTAAAATATATGTGTATCTTAGTAATTTTATGTCCACAATGAAAATCCCATTATTAATCCATATTAAATATAGGAAAAAAGATGATCTCATATAGAATATGAATATTCATCTTCCAAGATCCTTAAACACATTGAAAATGTAATGAATATATTATTATTTTTTATTTTATGGATGATTACCTTTTCATGAAATTTATTCAATACTAAATAAATCAAGATCACTAAATATTATTATTTGTACGCACGGAATGCCATCCTCATTGGAGATCCAATATTCATAGAATATTTCCTCCACATGGAAGATCTTTTCATCATCCAATTCTTATTCACAAGGATGTATTAGTGTTCTTCTCAAAGATGGATCTTGAAAATCCTCAACCCATCACATAACAACCTCACACATAATCTTCTTTTTCACATACTCACATTAAATCTACAACTTTAATGTATAATATCTTCATTGACCATGTAGTGAATATGATTAATGAATCCCTTGTGTAGATGATGATATCATGGAGTATTTTGATTCTTCTCATTTATATGTATTCTTTTTAATGATGGATTCATACAAGAAGAATATTTGTTTTCCCCATATTGCTTCCTCCTGATAATTATACTTCATAATATGAAATCATTCTCCCTTAGTAGCTGATTTTTTAGTAAATGGATTTCTTATGGGCACCCTCTCTCCACCAAATTTCTACCCCACATTGTGGTGATCCACTAATTATGTGTATGAACAATTCATATACCATTCCTACATATATAGGGTATCTGCCTTCATTATTATCCATTTTGAATACATCTATTTATGAATTGTGGATCCCATGTGATTGAGCATAGATCCAACATGTGTGGTCAATGAATCTCATTGATTTTAGATATTGAGATAATTTTTACAAAAATATTATATAAATAGTTATATAATTCTTCAGCCTTTAATTTTATTCCATTTAAGTTATATATTCTCTATCATGCATAAATACTAATATATTTTTCCCAATCATTTCTCTTATAATATTCTCATGCTGTAATAAAATATTTCATAGAATTCATCTTTAAATCTCTATATTAAATACTATTAATGAATTGGGAATTGAAAAATCTTCAAAAAAAATATAGCACAACTTGGAAATATTAACCATGAATTGATCCTCAATTTTTAGATATTAATTTCCACATTTTCATGAACATGTCCGCTAGAATTCATCAATTTATCATCCTCTTACTGAAAATTAATTTTTATTTATTTATTATGCAAACACTTTTGAGAAAATAGTGAGAAACCATACATGACGTCAGGACATAAAACAACAAAACCAACATGGTACAAAATTTTAAGGCCAAACAACATCAATACTACATAGAGGATTCCCAACCCAATATCAAAAACAATAAGATAGGCTTCATTCTACTCCTTGCTGCTAGCTAGCTGTCTCGTGCATGAATTCATGGGCTTGGAACCGATGGAAAAGCCATACCCTCTCAAACATCCAATTCTGGAGAAAAGATCAGGAGAAAACCCTCTGCTCTAAACCCCCTCTATAGAAACACCTTGTGAGACATCTTATTATTTCATATCTATCCACTATAAATAATCATCAACTCTAAAAATCATATATTTTATAGTTTACTATAATATAATTACATTATTGGGAACTTCGATCAAAGAAATTTAATTTTTTTGGTAATACTCATAATTACTCAATGTAAACATGAGTTCAGGGATGGATTCATTCTTATACCCTTTTTGGTAATAAAATTAAATGGTTAGAAAGGGTTTTTTGTGACTTCGTACAGATTTTAAAGAACGTGTGATTCTCTTCACCCTTTTTTGAGAGATTTTTAACGCCCTAAATCAAACAGTATAGAGTTGATGCCTTACATAATTACATTGGCCTAGATATATGATTCAATTACCAATGGACCAAAACATATAGCATTTTTGGAAACCATATGACATAAAATATAAAAATACTACATTGGGAAATAGTAAATAAAACATAATTCTTTGAAAAATCTCATAAGCTATATCAATGAAACTCATTCAATAGATTCCTTTTAAAAACTTGGGGAAAGGAAAACATAAGGATGATATAAAATTCTCAATACTTGTGTGTAAGTACATCGGAAGAAATAAAGAACTAATGAGAAAAATCAATACGGAATGGTAAATTATAGATAACACATGACATTTAAATAACTAGACATGGCATAATCAATATGGAAAGGAATGAAAATGAAACACATGTTATTTAATCAATTCACTAAGAATAAAATAAATCAATTGATATGTCAATAGAACATAACGTTTTTATATGAAACCATATTACAAATTTGGTAAATTATTTATTATTTTATACCATGTTTCCTAGGTACTTGGTATCTTTACTTTCAAGAAATTTAACATGGTGATTTAACATATGAGTTAAAAGAAATATAATTTGGCCAAATGATTCATATCCTTAAAATACAGATGCAGCAAGTGTATATATATAATAGGATCCCACCCTTTTCATTCTTGTATATATAATTCTTCTTATATAGAATCATCTATTTAATCCATTAACAATACGCTATATCAAATATATATATATGCAAAAAAAGATACAGATTTTTCAATAATTCCCTAGCTAATTAAATAACTATCGAAGTGAACACCATATGTTAAAATTGAAAGGAGGATTCATAAATATTATTATCCATTGCATTAGAATATTTAAATTTAAGATAAAATGAGCATAAATAAGTGATTATTTCCTATCAAAGATAGAAATCAACAAATAAATAGATACTGCAAAGATAACTTTTACAACTGGGAATTTTTCAAATTCAAAACAGCTTTGATAGAACAATTAAAATTAAAACATTATATGAAATCAAGATAAAAGTATTCATGATATAATATAGCAACAAGGGCAGTGTAAATACTAAAATAATATGTAAGTGGTGAATGTGACATTTATCTCATAGATGTAAATAGTTGGATGAAAATACCATAACATGAGTCTAACATGTCCCATGTGTCTTTACATTCTTGAATAATAAACTTATATTAATTATTCAAAGTATTCATATTATTTTTAATTTTTAAAATTAATTATATATATTTGATTTAACTTCTATATAGGTCTCTGTGATATATTTAATAACATATTACGTTATAAATCATAATGATAAAACATTATTTAATTAAGGGAGAACATTACATTTAGTCAACAATTAAAACCATTAAATTTTAAACTAGTATATATGGAGACTAAATGGATAAAATAACTAGAATATGAATATTTTTATAATCATGATTTTCTATGTATAATAGGATCATGAAAAAATCTTTATAAATTAAATTTTATTATCATATAATAATATTCATTTATTAAATTTAGAATTATGAAAATTGATTAACATATTTCTAATATATTAGTGAATAAAATATGAGTATTTTATTCGATGTAAAAATTAATTTTGTCTATTTGGAATTATAAATGATTTCAATTAAGAAAAATAGAAATTAAAATTTAATAATGTGAAATTTAGAAACATTATATAGTATATGAAATTGAAATTACTATTTTATACAAACCTATGAAATGATATCCATATTTTGTGGAATCATGCCTTTCAAAAATATTTATCATTTATTGGGAAGTAGTTTGCACGAATATACTTCAAACTTGACTAAGCTGAAAAAGAGATTCAAAATTTAGGGATATAACCGAACATCCTACAGAAAATTTTCCTGTAATTATAGGTTACCAATATATAATTGTTAGTTTAGCCACCCCATGAAGTTGAAAACTTCACTCACCATACCCTTAGGCCAAGTGTCAGTTTAATACATGTTTATTTAAAAACACAATTGTTTAATAAATGTATAACATTTTAAATTGAAATGAAATGGTTTTTTAGTTAATCTCATTTTTATTAGTAATTTATTTAATATAAAAAAAAAGAATATATAGTGAATATAGTACATTTATTTCTGAATAATAATAAAACATAATTGGAAAATATAATATTTTAATTAAAATATACTTAATGATAAATTAATCAACTTTTAGTGAATTATATTATTATGAAATAACCTTATAAACCAATATTTATTTTTGAATAAAGGATAATATAACATTATAATGTCAAAGGTCTCTTTTTAAGGACCAAAATGTTGATTACATAAAAATATAATAAATTTTCAATAAAAACGTTTTTTTATTTATGTGAAAATATTCATATTTTTATATGATTATTTTAATAATAATATATTTGAAATTAATTTCATCCATTCATCCAATGGTTAATTTTTTAAAATTCGTTGAGACAGTAAAATTTCCTAGAAAAATTAAATAATGAATGAATATATATTTATTATTATGAGTAAATAATAATAACTTAATAACTTAATAAATTCAATAAAGGTTTATCTTGATAGTAAATAGTTTTATTAACATAAATAATGTATTTTAAGGTGTTAGTATTATTCTTCCAAACTAATAATTAAAATTTCAGAACTTATATGTTATAATATTATTTCAAAATAAATTTATTAAGAACATTACTCACATTAATATCGTGAATGGTATTATTATAAGTATTTATTTTTAAAAAAAATATAAAACTATAAACCACACATCTTTAAAAAATTCATTGAGGAAATTTATTGGAAAATTGGATTATTTTTATGAACTTTGGGTTAGTGGATAGTGCATGGGGTTTAATAGTCAATCCCCTCTCTTTCTCAGAAAATACCTATCCAATATCTAATTAATCATCACTATGAATCCTTTTAATGAGAATTTTATAACAATTTACCCCTCAATATCAATCTATGTAGATCCATATTAATCCCTTCCATGAACATTTATTTACTCCTTTTATATTGTCAAAATTAATCATTAATTTTCTATTCCATACCTTTGTATTTTGATCTCCTAAACACATTTTTGGTGAAGTTAATTGAACTATATATATTAATTATTTATTGATTGGGTTCATAAATTTATGAATCAAATATTCCATAGTCGTTGGATTGAAATATTAAAATATATTTTGATTTTATATGATCAATATGGCACATGTAATTTTTTGAAAATTATCTGTGTTCCCATAAAGATCAAATGAATTTTATAATGTTTTTATCTCATGAGATACCATTTATGGTGAGTGTGGATTTTTCCTATGAAATATATTTTAATTTGTCATTTTTTGGGATTTAATTTTTCCTATGATATCACATCGCACATTTTTTCATATACCTATTAAACAGTGATTTTAAAATTTCTTCTAATATTTCTATATATCTAATAATTTATGTGTTATTAATACATTTTTATTTCATCAAAATTTACCAGGTGAATCTAATGTATTATTTATCATCATGTTAATCATTTAATATTTAATTATTAGAATTTTTAGCTCACCCATCCTTTATTATTTCCCATGTTTATCTTTTGTAGTATACATTTTTCAAAGGAATATAAGATGACATTATAGTGTTATATAAAATTATTTTTTATATTATTTTAATTTTAATGTATCTTCATTTAGGTTCAAAATGAATATGAACCCTCAAAATCCATGGATTTACTATATTGATAATAATTTTATAAACCTTTAAATTATATTCATATTAATATGGATGGTCATAATATATGTTTCTTGTGTCAAACTAATCATAATGAAACACATATTTCTTATACTAATAATTTCATAAGATAAAACAAAAATTAATTCAATAGAGAATTATTTTGTAACAGAATGGGTTTTAATGATGACAAATGGGTAGGTTGTTGTCATTTTAGGATTCATTATCTAGTTGAGTATTTATCATTTGAATAATATTTGATTCATGGAATTCAAAGAAATAAACATAAGTGGGCCTCATCCCCAAAAAGGCTAAATATATCACTACATCACAAGTAGATACATAAATAATATAATTGGGTACATGGTAATTGTAATTGAAGTGTAAATAATTATAAACTATAAACCATTCAATGGTATGCTATTATTATTTAATGTGTATTTTTCCACTTGTGTTGAATCCATAATGATGGAATTGCTTGTCGATGATAACTGTTTTTTTTATTTTAAATAGGGGGTTATTTTTTGTGATTAGGTGAAATGATTGATTGGTGAATCTAATTTTAAAAATTTATAAATATTTTATTGATTCACTTAAGGGATATATATTTATGATATCATTTAGCTTTGTAAAACAATACATTAAAATAAATTCTACTTAAAAAATATATTTTTTAATGGAAATCTATATTTTTTTAATCTATTCCATGACATCGGATCTAATAATTATCAATTTAACATGATATAGGAACCAACATTTCCTGAACCCATTTTTGTCTTTTAGGATCCAATAATCCTTGAAATCCAGATGTTAATTGATATCTATCATTAAACCATACCAACCTTTTTGATCAAAAAAATATATTAACACAATGAGTACTAAATCATCTGATTACCTCTATCAATTACATCCGCAAATTATTAATTATAATTAATATAGATTTAGATATTTATTTGTGTGGTTCAAAATATGAATTAAGATGTTTATGGTTATTATTTAAAAATATTAGAAAAAAAATATCAAGATAAATGTTGTGCGTTGACACACCAATCAATGGTGAAGATATTTAAATAACTTACTTTAGATTGAATTAGAATGTGAATGTGGGAATGTGATCTTCCATAATATAATTTATTTATTAAGTTGATAAAAAATAAAATAAAAATATTTTTAGATATGGTTAAAATCAATAACACTCGTTACAGTAAATAAAAATGAAATCACACTTACGTGATTACAATTGAAAACAATCCCAAATTAACACGGCATAATGATTTGAGGAGAAGACTATATTATTTAAAATTTTGTATGTAATTTCAACATAGTATTTTTGAAAGATTATTTTTATAACAGTGTTCCTATTTGAGAGATAATTTTCCAAAACCATGCAAGGAGAATAGGTGAATGTATTTATTTACCAAGCTGGTGTATTTTTTTCCTTCAAAAAAATATATTTATATTATATCAACCATTTACAATGAATAAATAATATGATAAATATATCATATTATTCAAATATATATATATATATATATATGTTGAATTTTAACCCAACAAATTTAGTTGGAAAAGGACTTTTGAAGCCAATGATATTCTTATTATCTGAAACAATGTGTTGTTCCCCAAAATTATCCATCATATTCCCACAGTTTTAATCTGAATGGATTTGGGGATAAAAATATTTATTTGTATCCAAAACATTTATTCTCTAAATATTATATCCATACTCTTTAATTTCTACACACAAAATTTCATCTTAATTGGTTTATTAGGATCGAAGGAATGTCAATAATTTTGACCCATTTTCAAATACCATAAAAATTTTTTAGATAAACTTCAAAGAACCAATTATCCAGTTATTGGACGAGTTTAGATATAATAGTTTTATTATGGATGTTACTGGGTATCCTAGAACATATAATGGTGTTTAATGGTGTTTTATTTTTTTCAACACATAAATCCAATCATCATGGTTTTTCGAGTTCTCTGCTCAACATTTTTGTGTCTTCTTATGTGGTATATATGACCCTAAGATGGTGGAAAATGAGAATGATCATGATGAATTATATTTATTGATTTTAATTAGGAACAACATGAAATAAAATTTAATAAATTTGATAACTATAATGAATGATATTATAAATTATGTAAAATTTATTATTATTGAATGCTTTTGAATAATGTTCTTAGTATGTTCATGTGATCAAACCATTAATGTTTACAATAAATTAATCATTTTTATTGGAATATTAATGATGGTATTATAATTAAATAATTGCTGAATATGTAATATCAATTAACCAAAACATAATAAAGTGAATTTTTCACGTCAAACAAAATAGATGTCCCCAAAAAATCATTTTCACTCAAAAAATAATATTAAAAATATATCTTTAGCAATAGGTAGTGGTTAATACTACTTCACTCACAAAAAAATAAATCCACCCCAGATTTTTGAATATTTAATTTGTCGTGAAATGATTTTTCATAATCATATATATGTATATATATATGTTTGATCACACATATCTCACACAAATCACAATTATGACTTTTTTATCTTTGGATGATCGGTCATTCACAAAAATGATAAAATCATTGATTATATAAGACCACATAGCTTACATTACCTATTATAAATTTCTATATAAAAAGGTTATATTTACAGGGGGTTTTAGTGTCTATGTGATGGTAGGAATAAAATTTCAAACAGAGAGGAAAATTTGGGGGAAACACCCATAAGGAACAAGAAATTAACAATCTTGAAATGAAACATGGAATGAAATTTGATGCAAGTGTTTAATAAGTTCTTCATTTTAAGAGTTTCGCTTTGAAAAATTATCACAATCATTTAAAAATAATTGTTTTATCTCCTCACAATAGTAAATGAACTAGTTATAACTAGATCAAGGGTTTAAGAGGTATTTTTTACATATAAAAGACAAAACCGAATAGTTTCCCCCTTTTCACATTTTTTTTAAATTTATAATTGTTTTCAATAAAATATTTGAAGAATTATATATGAATAAAAACATTCCCAATCATTACCAAATTAGAACCTCTCCCCCACACTTTAAATGATTCATTCCATTAAGAATATAACGTATCATTGAAAATCATGGAAAATATTTCCATAATAAAATTCATTCAAACACACATAAAATTAAAACATCATGCAATTTAAGATCCATGTATACATTATATGGGACATAGATATGGGCATATAATGTAGATAAATAAATTATTTTTATTTGTTCTCATGGGATTTCGAAAGGATGATCATTTTATGGGTAATAAGATGTTATTTAGACATATTGATTCTTATGCAGTTCATAAAATGAATATATCATATTAATTCACAAAAAAGTAGTGAAGTAAACTCAAAGCTCCACAATCTCAAGAATCACAATCATGGGTAAAATCAAATCAAATAAAAATATGGTCATAGGTGACCTTTTTTGGATGTAATAATTATTTCATCATAGTAGGAGAAGAATCATTTTCAAAATAAAATATTGAGCATTCAATATTTTTATAATTTATATAAAAGTATTTATAATAAATTAAGATAAAAATAACATTCTTGAGAGAGAAAATTCATGGACTCTCCAAAATGGGTCATCCAAAATTATTAATTTTAATTTCAATAATTATGTCTATTTTTATTATTTTATGTTTTTTTGAAAAAATAGACACACACAATAGATGGAGAAAATAAAAATATAGATTATAAAAGTGGTAAAAAAAATTGAGACTGATGGAGGGTATTAAAGATGAAAGAGAATAAATATATTGATGGATATAGTGAGTGAGGAGGAAAAAGAATAGGGGTTAAATGTAGAATTGGTTCCCTTGTATTGAACTTGGTAGATTTCAATATCCTTCAAATAGTGAGACTACTCATCATATTTGGGATATAGTGGATATCGATGTGGTTCTGTGGGTTTGTGTCCTCTCATAGTAATGATTTAACTAATTTCTATTACTAATGGATGTTCTTATGGATGAAGGTTCTTGGACATACACTCCCCTAAATAGATAAATATTAGTAAAACTCCTTCACGGAAAATCACTTTTGGAATAACATTATTTGGCCAATGGTTTGTTGTTTTTTGATAAATTGTATTCCAAGAACTATGGTAAGAAAATAATTAACAATATCTTCACTTTCAATATAAATAAACACTCATTCATCAAGTAGACATCAATAAAAATACCTTATGTATTATGTTATTCTCATTTAGCCACATATAGACATTCCTAGGAGTTTTTATGGTTCTATGTTTATCCTCCAAATATTCAATATTAATTTTTTCATGTTAAGTGTAATCTCTAGAAATTTTTCGACTTCTGAGCTTCTCTTATTATATGAATTAATTTTTCAAATGGTTTAGGATCTAATGTATTCATAATCCTCGTTTTTTATCAAAATTATTCCCTATTAATGAGATAAAGATCTCATTTCATAAAACTTCCTTCTATTAACTTGTATATACTCCAATTATTCAGTTGAAATTCAATATTGATTTTCTAGTAAATATCCATATTTTATTAATACTCGAAACTATTTTCATTCATGGTCATCAACCATGATATATGTAATATTAAATAACAAGGTACTCTCATCTTTAAAACAACAGTTTTTATTAATTGGTTTGAATGAATTAAAAAAATTATATGATCAATGTGGCATACATAAAGAAAATAATATGAAGGGTAAACCAAAATATTTTTTTATTTTATTAGTAAATGGTTTATTTGTCATTAGAGACCTTGTATGGTTTTTATATTTCTAGCCTGAGGACACTATGTTATAATTCATTAAAGGTTATCATTAAGTTAAGATCATGATGTGACATTTCATGTTTTTTGACATTCCTATGATATCATGATTAAATGATGTCAAATTATAATTCCATGATTCCATGGGAATAAGTATCAATTTTACATATTTATGTTATGAAGATATCTTTCTCAACTGACATATATTAATTATCCTCATATAATCATGTGAATATTTCTTTACTATGATTTCTAACTCTCCATTTCCATTTTTATATCCCCTAGTTATCATTTTAATTATTAAGAGTTCAATGGAAACTTTGATCAAATTATGATGTTTTAAATTAGGATTTTATTTTATTTCAAGATAATAATTAATTAATATTATTTTTCAATTACACTAGGTGTTTAATGAAGATGTGGAAGTATTATTTCAATTACTATCCTAATAATCGTGAAAAAAATTAACAACAAATATGGGTTGTTATTATCAGTATGAAGGAAAGGTTTAGTTACTATTACGGATTAATGATGAGAAAAAACTAGTGACAATCCTAGTGAAAAGCCTAGATATAAGAAAACATCCCTAAAATTTTTATTAAATATATTATGTGTGTTACTCAAAATAAAATCACTATCTATATATTGATAAGAAAAAATAGTTAAGGAAAAAATTAACAAATAAGTAGTAACCTTGGAAGATAATGGTGTGGCCTTATTCGAACATAAGTCATTGCATGATGATTAATCCCAGGACTACCAACAGAGATAGATATTGTAGAGGTATATGTTTCTAAAAATTCATAATATCTTTATAGAACACTATGAAGGATTTAACTAAATATTTTTTATATAATTTACTATAAAAGTTGTCATAGACAACCTAGATTGAAACTTGAAGATCTATGAGAAATGGTATATATTTTGTTCCTTCAAATATTGGTATTTTTCCATTATTCTATTATTTACTATTGTATCTTCTAAAGAAGTTTAAAATAATAAAATATTTTTGGGAAATAATTTGAATCATTTGTAAAACATATTTAAATGAAAATGTGATTATTTACATAACAGAATACAAGATAAAATAATAATTGGATTCCCAAAATTGGTGGAAGAACCACCATAATTGATTATTTTTTTTGAGTAATAAATTTAATTGTATCTAGCAACCTCTTTATAAAATTATAAATAAATGTAAATTTGTGTCCTAATTAAGAAAAAGTCCACTAATTGTTTTTATGTCTTCTTATCCCCAAATTGATGTTCCATGGATTGACTGTGACGATAATTATTTATTTATCCTCAAAAGTTATTTTTAATTTACTTTAATGCCATGTAACCTTTTTATAATGTATTATTTTAACATTTTTTTGTTTACCTTTTTTGATTGGTGAGTATGGGTGACTCTGGAATTAAGCTGATTCATATAATGGTGATGTCGTGGATTTGTTGAAAATTTCACCATAAATCTTGGATATTTTACTGCTTGTTTCGCACTAACACACTCTATATGTGAAGTACATGTTGTGTACCGGTTACTCGGAAGAATACGTGAACGGATTGTATAGAATGAATGGTTTACAATTCATGTAATGGGTACATTCCTTGTATTTATAATAAAAATAATGTTTTAAATAAAATTGATGTGGCTATTCATCTTGTAGAGTCCTTGAGGATTAAACTATGTCAAAATAGATTACACACCATGTAAATATAGTGGGTATTAGTTTTTAAGATGTCATAAGAATGATATATCTAAATATTTTCTTTCTTAGACCTCCTCACAAGACATATAAAGATTTTAATACGATTTTGAGTGATTTATTTCCATCCGGATTGATTATTTCAATGATCGGTCAACTAGTTTTGGTGCTTTGTCATTTTTGGGTAATATTTTCATCTCAGTTTCCCTATATTGTTTGTTGTTTTAGAACATTTTTCTATAGGTGGTAGTAATCGGTTTTTATTTTTATCAATGATTTTCATTTTATTATAGTTCCTTTTAAATTGAAGTTAAAAATTGTGGTTTCTAATCCTTATTGTCAAATAAAATTTGTTTTTTTACATCCTTGAGGTAGGGGATCTGTTCACCTTTTCTAGTTTCATGAATATCTTGTTTTCTATATTGATCTCTTGAGATTTTAAAATGGATTTTCATGCGTAAAAATTGAAAATATAAATGGTTTGTATTTGAAAATAGAATCATTCCTTGAAGACTGAGTTTCCTTGATTTTAAATGTAAAATGTAGTTTGAAACACTGATGCATTTTTCCTTGGAATTTCAAATGTTTTTAAAAAAATTTGTTCATGGATTTTAAAATAGAGATTGGAAAACATTATATAGATGGAAACATGGTGCCATCGAGAAAGAGACATGGCCTTCCATAGTGAGTGTGACAACCCAAGGATATAAAATATTGTATATTTATGGATAGTGTAAGGAATCAATATTATTTTAATCCTACGTTATGCCTTGATTTGGTTGTGAGTGTCTAGAATGCATTGTCTGATTGGATAGAGAGTGGCATGTAGGTGAATTTTTTTCATGGTGATTATTGTTTTTTATTACATAAATTATGAATTCATGTATGTGATCTCACATGTATATCCATATTTTCTATCCTTACATACTTTGTTAATTATTTTCAAAATATGGAATGAAATTTTGGAAAAAATAAAGGTATTAATTAAATTTATATTCAAATGGTATTATTAAATAAATTCATATAAAAATATTTTGAGTTTAATCATGGACTTTTGCATTCTTGTTATTAGAACACATATAGTTATCTTGGTGGAATTCTATTGGGATATGTTTCTCAAACCATATGTTAGAATTTGGATAGGTGTAGAATCCTTTTTTCAAGAAACATGTAAATGTAAGAGAATTATATAGCATTCATGCATCCCTTTACATGGCTGTTTCGTTTTTGGATAGTTTGGAGATGACATATGGTCACATGAAGACTAGTTTTTATATTCTTTCCATACATTCTAGTTTGTAATGCTTTACTCGATTTTTTCTCCCGATTATTTATTCTTTGTAAAAATGTTTTTTTCTATGTTTTCATCATATATATGTCATGTTTTGTAATCTTTGTTACACCTCACCCATTAATGCATTAACAAGGGTGAAAATTATAGTTGGTCGAAGATAGTCTGTATCAATTTGGAATTAGAGGTTATACTCAACCTTAGGTATTTCAGTACTCCTTGAGTTATTTGAATGTCTTGGGTAGATATGAGTAGGATTTTCAGAATTCAAATAGTAGGTATATAAAATGGTCATGTCCTGCTCACTCCCATGACTGAATTTTAGTTTCCATGGTTTGTCAAAATATTACAAATAATTACAATACCAACTATATAGGTTCATTTGAATGTATGGTATGTGATGTTTTTTTAAAATTAACCTATCTACAATTTATGGGTACTTTGTGTGTATAAGTTTTTTTATTAATCAAGGTGAATAGTTTATTTAGAGAGAAGCATTCCTTTCAAAAGTGGATTCCCCTTTGTATTAGGGTTAATAATTGATTAGGATTCATATTTTCCTAATTAATTTTATTGGATTACCAAATTTGGTTCAATGGGTTCTTAGTCTGTCATGAATGATTTTTTTAGAATCTTGTGTTTTAAAAATAAAATCTCTTAAAACTAATATTCCATACATTAGAGGGGAATCCATGAAGCAAGTTTCACAATAGGATCCTTGAGTGGAACCTTATTTGGTGGATACAATGATATGTAGCATTTAGAGTCTAGGATTACTGGTCATTGGAACCCTATATGAGTATATGTCCATTGATCTGAATTAACAAAGATGCACACCTATCTTATAAGTAGAAAATGGGACCCATAAATTCTAAGAGAATCATGAATAGAGTGAAAGGATCTATCAATTTTTTAATACTCACATAGGATCTTTGTGGGGGTTTTCTATATATCTGATTTAAGGGGTTGGTAAGAGATGTAGAGACTCTATAGTGCAAGTAAATGTTAAAAGAATGTCTAACCTGGAATTACATTTGGAAGATCTTCAGCCATTAGTTTTACACTGAGACTTTACATGTGGAAAATTGTTGAGAATTTCTAACATTTTAGTAGTGGGTGTGTACTATTCTAGTTTACTCCACCCATTTTTCCATGTTTGTGTATCTTAAACTAGAGTATGTAACCAATGATTACCTGAAGGCTCGATGATTCATGTTGGGTTTGCAGGAAAATATTTGGATGATGATGGTTCTTTATTTTCTTTCACCGTTTCTGGAGGTAGTGGTTAAATCATTTTTGACTATGGAATTAATAAGTTGATGTATAGTTATTTGTGGAGATTCAATTGGTGTAGTGTTTAGCTAGGGTGCCTCCTCCTCTAACAAAAGAATTCCAAAGATTGGTCAGTTTTCTATAGGGAATGTTTTAGTTGGTTTAGCAGTGCAGAATCAATTTATTTACCACCAGCGTGGTATGAATTCTCATTATGAGCCTCTATTTATGGATACTCATAAGAAATATCATCATTTTGGGTGATCTAGACATCTGAAACGTTTCTGTGATATGATCTACCATGGAATTATGGTGGTATCTATATTCTGTAAAGGATAAAACAATTTAGGTTGATTCTTCAAATGGAGGTGGGACACATTCTCATTTAGAATAGATGTCCATGCTTTTATTTTTAGACTAAATAATGTGGATGAGTGTATTCTAGAGTAATATTATGTAGGGGTGTTTATTTTATGAGTAATGGTGTTTATTTCTTCTTATATGGTGGTATAGTTGTTTTATATGAGTATTACTCATATTTTATATTGAAAAAGTCTATTGAAAGGTTGGGTTTTTTTGGAGATTATTCCATTCTTTTGGAATCATTTTTTTCATTTAAGAAAATGGTATAAACATGGTTTCAAGTGAAACACATGTCTGGTGGTGATTTCCAAAATTGAGGTTGTTTGGGATTTTTTAGTGCAACAAATTGACAAATTTTACTCGATAATTAGTATGTATTTGATAATTAGAGTGAAAGAGAATATATAATATTATCATCATCTGGTAAAATCAATACCTTTAAAGAGGGTATCACTTATTTTATTGGGGGAGTTTTACTCCAGATCGTGGAGGGTCAGGCTTGTTATTCCTTAGGCCAGTTTGATCTCATGCTAAATGTTATGAATTTTTCATCATGTATTTGTTCCTTGATTTAGGAAGTCAACCACCAAATATATTATTTTTGTACACTGAGGTCTTCCTATATTATTTTTCTAGTTTACCTCCACAGTGAGAGGTTGATTTTACTATTTACTTGTTAAATGGAGTGATTCCATTTTCTATGAAATATTATCGAAGTGGTTTAGATGAGTTAGTGGAATTGAATTTCCCTCTCGATCAATTAGAGGAGAACTATTTTATTCATCAAATCATGTCACTATGTGCTTCACCATTAAGATTTTTTGTGATGGAAAACATGATCATTATAATTTTTTGACTATATAATGTTGAATTTGTTTATCTTTATGAATAAATATCATTTACCCTGAATTGATGATCTGTTTGATCAGATTATAGGGCCTCATTGATTTTCAAAGATTTAAGTTTGGTGGGAGTACCACCAATTTAGATTCAAGAAGAATGGTAAACCAAAAATAGCATTTAGGGGTTTATATAATAATTTTTAATTTTTATTTATGTCTGTCAGTCTCACTAATAATCTGGTGGTGTTTATGTTTTTCTTGAACTTGATATTCCATAGGTTTTAGAATTATTCTTTATTTTGTTCATGGATGATATTTTGGCGTACTCAATTTCAGTGGAGGAGCACAAATACAATTTGGATATCATTCATAAATCCATTACATATTATTTTCTGTATATTATGATTTCAATGTGTCAGTTTTGGATCTAAGAGATGGGGTTTCTATAGCATTTAATATATCTGAGAGGAATAATAGTTGATCATAAAAATATATAGGCCTTTATTTCATTGGATAATCCTAGAAAAATATTTTAGATCAGAAGAATCATGAGGTTGGGTAGTTACAATAGATGGTATGTTCGATACTAACCTAATATTGCATATTGAATGACAACATTATCCTATAGGGGTGTAACGTTTTACGAGAATGATAGGTTTCAGATATCATTTGAGGATCTGATGATGAGGTTGTCTAAGGAAACTATTTTAATTCTTATGTAATAAGTATTGGGTTATGATGTTTTACACAATGCTTCTGGTACTCAATGGGGGTGTGTATAGATACAGGGGATATAATTTGTGGATTATGGCTCTCTCCTGTTACTCCCCCATGTAGAGAATCACCTTACCCATTGTCTGGTGTTTTCATAAGTTATGCATGCACTGAAAATTTAAATTCACTATCTCTTTGTTGAGTGGTTTATAGTATATTGAGATCCTAAGATCTTGAAATATATTTTTACTCAGACACATGTGAACATGAAATAGAGATAATGGGTTGAGTATATTTAGAATTTTTATTTTTAAATCCTAAATACCCTTGGGGAAGGAAATGTTATTATTGATGACTTTATTAGAAAATTACCAACACAAGATGTTAATGAATCAGTCGAATAATGGTCTCTAATGAGGTTGTTTGTTGAGATGGTCATGGGAATTAAAGAGGTTAGAAGACATGTAATATTGGATTTGATAAAATTTAACTCAACATTAAATGAGATATATCAAATTGATATGTTTATTATCCCAAAGAAAAATTTTTGACGAAAAACCTGACGTGGTGGGGAGACCTCGGCCAAGTTCTCTTAGTCTCCCTGTATAGTTTTTTTTTCAGATTATGTTGGTTATGGTTTTTTTCATGAGAAAATATATTCTAGATATTGGAATATAGTCATGTGGGTACTTGAACATCGTATATAAAAATATATACATAGATTTGATATATTTATATAGATTTCTATTATAGAGGAGGTCTATTGATTATTTTGTATCATAGTGTCCCATTTGTCATAGTGTTATGGTAGAACACCATAAAATTACCTAATTGATGTATCATTTACCCATTATGGTATTGTAGTGGGATTAAATTTTAATGTATTTCATATTTGATTAACCATAGAATCCTAGTGGGAATGATGGGATTTGGGTGATTATCGATAAAATCACTAAATTTGTGAATTTATTATTTGTAAATTAATTGATGAATGTGGAACAATAGTAGGACTAATATGTCTGAATGATTTTGAGAAATTAGAGGCTTCCCACCATGGTTCTATCTAATTTGAAAAAATGGTTCATATCTAGAAAGGTTTTAGTGGGAAATGGTTTCTTATTTGAAAATAATCAAAACATATCATTCACTGAAGGAATTATAGAGAGACAAGGATATCTAGGATCTTGATGATATTCTCAGGTCTTGCGTTTATGGCTTCTATGGAACATGGGACATGAATTCTAATTTGGTATATTTTTTTAGGAAAAATAGTTATCATTCTTTGATCATGATGGCTACCTTTGAGTCATTGATTGGGAGGCCATGTCAATCTACCTAATGATTGATAGAGTTTAGAGATAGTTACATACTTGGGAATAATGTTTTCTTTGATATGATGGAGATATTTTAGTCGATACCAATGATTTTGATCATATGACATAGTTTTCTAAAATAATATGATGATTTTCATCATCGACAATGGAAGTATTCGATTGGTGATGGGGTATTTCTTATACTTTCACGGTGTTTGGGACATCAGCAGATATGTAAGCATGATATGTGGGAACTGAGGTTTGTGGACCCCATTCAGATCATTGAGAGACATTGGAGGGTATCCTATTGGTTTCTTTTAACATCAATCTTGACTTAAATACACAACGTTTTTTATGTTTCCCCGCATAATTTGTATTTAAAAAATCTAACCCATGTGTTTATATTGGAGGATGTTGATTACGATCCTAATAGATCATTGGTTTATAATATAATTTAGATTATGGATCAACAATATATGGTACTACATAGTTAAATGATCCACCTTGTTTGTTTCTATGGATGTTTAGATAGGATCTATATGAGACAAGGGAGTGCAATTCATTTATTAGTTAGTAGTGGCATTTTATTTTTACAAATCAAGAACCTGGATCTCTTTTGGGTAAAACAATATATTATGGTGTGAATATTTTAATTCCACATTACATTTCTATCAGGTATGTTTTTATAATTTTTTTTCATTCCCATTTTTGATGGCTAGTTATTAATAACACTAGAATTTGGAGGGTACTATTAAGGGATATTTCAAACTAGTCTTCCAATTTTCAACATAAATGATGGATTTTCTTCTACTAAATGAGCACTTACATACCATTTATGTGAAGTAAACAATGTGTATTGTTTACTAGGAAGAATCCATGAAATGTTTTCATAGGGTAAATAGTTTACACTATGCTTAACTGGTACACACCATGTATGTATAAAAAATATTTTAAAAAATAAAAAGATGATGTTTTCATCAACATAGACAGACCAAGAGAATTAAATGACGTGAAAATGGATTACCCAAAAAGGGGAATGTTGAAATGTTGGAATTTACAATGTTGTGTTAATGATATGTTTCTTCCCTTCCCTGTTTAGACCTCTTATCTTGATCAAGAGAGATCCCTAGGAATTTATAGGTGAATTCTTTAAAAACATATGGCTTCGTTCAGTGATTGATCAGTAGGATTAGGTGCTTCATCTCTTCAAGTAATACAATCCTCTAATATTATCTTTCTCTACATTCTGGGGTCTCAAAATATCATATATGGACTGGTAATCATAATGTTTTCTCATCAAATAATTTGTAGTTTCATATTGTTCCTTTTCTTTTAAAGGTATATATTATGGATTCTAATCACAATTTTCATTATCAGTTCAGTTTTCTACATCATTGTGGTAGTTAGATCAATTCAACTATTCTAGTCTCATGACTTTCTTACTGTTTATAATTATTTTCTGAGATTGAAAATTGGATTTTCTTGTTTTGAAATTTATTAGGGAATGGATTCATGATTACAAAAGTTCAGTTTTCCTTGAAAATAGAACAACATTGATTTAAATAGAAAATGTATTTTTAAAACCTAAATAATTTTGACTTGGATTTGAAAATATTTTTATAAAATACATTAGAATAGTTTATAAAATATAAATCGACAATAATTTTATAGAGTGAACCTTGAATGCAATGGGAAAGATACACAAGTATCCTTAGTTTGTGTGACACCATTATGAGAAAAACACTAGTATATCGATGGATTTTTGTTGGACTCGACATTATTTGGTTCTATATGAAGGACATATTTGGATCATGAGTGTCTTCTATGTATTGTCTCATTGGATAGAGCCTGAATATTAGTCTCACTCTATTTTCTTGTTTTTTAGTTGATTATTACATGATAGATTATTTCATGGATATTAATTCCCATATATTTCTATATTTATAATCTTTATGTCACGACCCCCTCCCCAAAAGGTGTAACCCTCCTGGGCTGGAAAAGTGAGAAGTGAGATAATGACCACTAAGTCCCCACTCTAGTAGGCCCCACATTGGCGAATAGCACCGAGGGTATAGTAAACACACAAATGGAAGGAATTACCCTATAAGAGAGCACATGAGAAAGATGGGGATAAGGCAGACACAAAACAACTCCAAATTAGACAACCATATAAAAGAAAACCCAAGTACACATATGAAATGTTATGAAAAACTAATACAACTAAAGAGGAAAAAATTGCATGTTCCAAAGGAAAGTAAAAAATAGCAGCAACCATAAGCCCAAATAGATCTTGCAACCCAAAGCTAGAAGAAACTAGCATGATATCCAAAGCACTCCAAGTGAACTGAAAAACATTTTATATATACATTGGGTGAGTATAACGGTATACTCAGTAGGATCCTCCCTAGAGCTTCTCATGCAAAATTATGGAAAGCATTCAAAAACATAGTGGACAACATGTGAAACTAACTCATCACCTCAACAAGTATACTATGTTCCCAACCTAACCATGGATACTCTCACCATGTATCTAATTCAAGAGTATATAATATAATAAATAATATCAAGGGTACCATGCTACTACTTCCCCACCAGTTTTATACTTTTCCCTAACATCACACATCCTAAGAATCTCTCTCAAAAAAGACATACCCACAGACACCTGGGTGAAGCACCACACCATCTAACTTGTTCAACAAAACCAGCATGTCCACGTAAGAAAATTAACTAGGTAGTTTCCGGAGGCCACCACAACTAGCATAACAGAATTCATGCATCGACCTTTACAACTCAAGACATTATAACCCACACACCTAGTAAGGATCCTTAAGCCATCACAGCCTATACACATTACACCTATAGTAATCCATAGGAAACTATATCAATAATATATGTGTGTGAATAACCATAAGACATTATAGCCCTCTAGACACATATACATGGAAAACTAACCATTGTGCCTACCAGCACAAGTAACTACCACGAGTAGAGAGCGGGGCCAATGGGGGTAGTCATCCAACTATCCTCCCACCATAATGTTGGGGAAAACACCCCCTAAGGATTAGAATCCCAGGGTGTCAGTTTCCCTAATTGATGGGGTAGAGTAGAATATAGAAAGAAAAATAGTACAGAATATACGATAGCTCAGAACCACAATATGGGAATAACCTAGTCTTATACTCAATAGTAGCTAACGACTCTCAAACTTCATGATTCCACTTCTATGACTAGGTATCTTATAGGCACACAACCACTTAAAGATCTTGATTACATTCCTACATTAACTTTTTATCAGTTTCACTTTCTGTTCATTAATTCTTTGAACAGTAATTAACTATTAATGATTTCCACAATATATTTCATTAACATCACACCCAAAGTCCACTTTTCCATTAAATTGTGACATCATCATTACGTCCCAGTAATATCCATTCCCATGGGTTAACATCTATTATTCAATAATTTATTAACAACATTGTTACTTTCCCATATTAACATGCATTGTAGAGAAAACTTCTAAGATAATAAACAAAAGGTGGCTTTACACTATGTGTAAATAAACTACCCGTCAAGTCTTTTCTAGCTATATAAATAGCATAGATCCATCCTCCATCAGGAAGTTAATCACGAAAAGCATGTGCCATACCTTGCGCATCTTCACCCCTTTTGAATGCAGGGTAAGCAAACCAACTACCTTGAAAATTGGGGAATGTATAGAAGATAAACCACTAACAAGAAACAGAAATCATCCAAACATTCACATCCAACCCATTCCATCATCTCTAGTGTCCTCCCCAACACCCAAATGCATAAAATCATGCATCTCACCACTCGAGGCATCAACTACTACCATAACCAATAGGCCTCCCTTCCCCCACATTTCACAACAGCTATCTAGGCTCACATCCCAATACCAGAAACATGAAAACAAACATCATATCAATTGGGCTCTTGGACATTAAACAAGGAAGATGGTATCTCAAAAACATATAAGAAATTATCTTTTATCAAACAACCATAACATTAATCCATTTAGAATTAAAATTTTTTTTATTTTCAGGTTCCAATTACGGGAAACCTAAAGAGTAAGCTATCACAAATTATGAAACACGCTTACTGTATCAATTTGATTAGCATAAAATTACAAAAACAACAACTGGATTCATTTACATGCCTCTTTATCTTTATCCTAACAATTATCAATTAATTTATAGCTTTATGTTCATTACTAATTTCCATCAAGAATTAAAAGCATAATAAAGAAATCATAGATATCACACAATCTAGAAAAACAAGAGTTAATAAAATTCGATCAATATAAATTTATTTGTCTGGTTCAACTATTTAATATGTCAAATCCATGGTGATCCATCGGGCTCAAACATTTGAAATCTACATTTGCACGTAAAAGAAAAGAGAAGCAAATAATCTCCTACCTCAAAAGGTTCTGGAAGTTCTTTATACGATAACTTTTCACCTAATGGGTTATGATCTCCTCCCCCGTGACAAATGTATGCACCTAGATATGCATAGACACCACTGCACTGTTCAACACCGAATAATAGTCTGTTAGGAACATGGAGACAACATTCCATAAAAAGGCAAGGATCAAAAGAAGGAGGTGAACCAAATTTAATGATGATAGATCATACCTTACATCGAATAATGATCGATACTTCTTGGTTACATCAAAATAGAGGAGATCCAATCCATGGAGGAATGTTTTAACGAACAACTCCTATATGAAGGAATCGAAGGTTCGATCATCTCACACTTTCGAAAAAGGAGGATGATCTTGGTAGGATGATCTAGGGATTAAGATATCTTATCCCTTTATATGATTTTACCGACCAGTGGTTTATGATACGATAGATTTTACATTAAATTAAGATCACATTATACCAAGCAGTATGACCCTGTTAAATCATCCCAACCCATTGAAAAATTAATATAGGAGTTATGGATATTGAATTATCCTTAGATTCATTAATAGAAGGATTTAAATACATTTTATATCAAAGGAAATAGTAAAGGGATGAACTGTTGGAAGATGGAAACAGAATACACAAATAATAAAATTTTGGAAAAGGAAAAAGAGGCTACTATTGGAACCTATCCATTGTAGAAACACTGTTCAGGAACATGAAATTTTGAAAAGAAAAAAAAGGCTACTGTTGGAACCTCACCATTCTGGAAACACTATTAATGAACTCAAAATTTGGAAAAAGGAAATAGAGGCTTCCATTGTGCGTCGCTATTCTGGAAACACTGTTCATGAACTTGAAATTTAGAAAAGGAAATAGATGCTACTGCAGGAACCTCACTATTCGGGAAACACTATACATTAATTAAATATTTGAAAAAGGAAATAGAGGCTATCATTGTAACTGTTCACAAGTCTAAAATTGAAACTGTTCACATAAGCCTACTATTGGAACTATTCCCAAGACTACCATTGAAACAGTTCACATAAGCCTATCATTAGAACTGTTCACAAGGATACTATTGGAACTGTTCACATAAGCCTACCGTTAGAACTATTAAGAAGGCTACATTTGGAACTATTCACATAAGCCTACCATTAGAATTGTTCACAAGGATACTGTTTGAACTGTTCACACCAGTATCACCAGTGTAAATATTCACCAAATTGGAAATGTGGAAAACTGTTGGGGTTAAGTAACCTTGACCTCCCAGAACACCTCAAACATTATATTTACAAAGAGGAATGAACCATTGATGTCGGGCCATTACATCAGATACCTCTCCAAATATTTTCATCCTTGAGAATTAAAAACCCTCCTAAATGGAAACCAAACAAGTTCCGAACAACAAACCTTCATGATACCTCTCAAAAAGAGAGCACATCATAAGAAAAAACCAAATAAATCCATCTCATAACATGAAATATCAACAATCACAAAGAGAATTATTTTAAACATGAATAGAGTTAAACATCAAAAAACTTGGGTTACTGAGCCTATATCTGTGACTCATATTCCAAGGTACTCTCCTCCATACCACCGTGTCTCCACATTACATGTAGTAAGAGGATAGAATGCTCACGCATCAACTTATCTTTGTGGACTTGGATCTCTACGAGGTGCTCCTCGAAGGTCACATAATCATTAACATCAATCTCTCCCCTTCGATGACATGATATTCATCATGAAGATAACAACAGAGCTGTGACATATGAAAATCATTATTTATCCATCTCATCTAAAGTGGAAGTTCTACTCAATATGACATGGCTGCAATATTATCCAACACCTCAAAAGGCCCAAAAAACAATAAAAAAATCTTACTCCCATGGCGAAACCTTCGCCACCCAAGAGAGTGATTCACCTTCAGAAACACCTGATCTTCAACATCAAACACTAAGGGTCTCATACTTTGATCAGCATATGATCTCTGATGATCATACACTACTTTAATCCTCTCACAAATCATCTAAACCATCTCTGTTGTATTCTGCACTAGTTCCATTCTGATAATTGCTTACTCTACAACCTTAGTCTAGCATAACAGAGAACAGAAATGTCAGCCATACAAGGCTTAAAACTATTCCATGCCTATGGTGTATTGAAAACTATTTTTCTATGAAAATTCCACCAAGGGTATGTGCCTCATCCATAAACCTCAAAAATATAGGACACATGACTGTAACATTTCTTCACAAGTCTAGATATTCCACTCTATCTAACCATCCGTCTGTGGATGAAAAAAAAGGTCTAAGGCATAGCTGAGATCCAAAAGCATGCCGGAGACCTCTCCACACCCTGGAGGTAAAATTATGATCATGTTCAGAAATGATATTCCTTGGTAGTTTGTGATGTCTCACCACCTCCTCCAGATACTACCTGAAAAACGTACACTGAGCTTGAAAAATCCAATACCACCCAAAGATAATCATGTCCTCCCCGAGATTGATGTAAACTAGTATCAAAGTCTATTGATATTTCCTCCAACATCCCATGAGAAACATCTAATGGAAGAATCAAACCACCAAGAACACAGTGTTCGGCCTTCACCTTCTTGAAGGCCATACATCGAGACACAAACTCCACAAATTCGTGTTTCAAACTTTGCCACCAAAACTGACTATTCAAGGATTGGTACATATTAGTCATTCTAGGATGCACCTCTAAAGGAGAACTATGGAAATATTTGAGAACAATCTCATGCATGTCCAATAGAACATATATCCTTCTATGATACAACACTGGGTGTTGTACATCCTGATACGAACCATCCGAGGCCTCGCCCTAAAAAACTCTGTCTCTCTACACCTCCACCTCAAGATCCCCCAACTGGGACTCTTCCACCTACTACACAAGATATGGTTGCAACGTCATCTTAAAAAGACAACCTCTTCCCTCAACTTATAACATATCGAGATATAATGCCCAAATTTCTTCCTCAACTCTCCAAGAATCACCATATTCACGCACTACATCACTACATGACTTCCTTCTTAGCGCGCAAAATACAAATTTCTCCATTCCATGGGTATACTATATTGTAATGATGTATTCCTGTATAAACTCCATCCATCTATGTTGTCACAACTTTAATTCTCTCTGGTACAAAACATACTTCAGGATCTTATGATCGGTGAAAACCACAATGTGCTCTCCAATGGGAAATTTCTCCACAAAATCAGAGAAAACACCATAGATGATAACACAAGATCATGGGTGGAATAGTTATTTTTATGGGGAAGGAACTACTGAGACCCATAAGAAACAACTAATCTCTGCAACATCAGAACACAACCTTACCCCAAATGTGACGCATCACCGAAAACATCAAACTGAACTCCCTCTTCTGGAAGATAGAGAACTAGATAACATACAAACTTCTCCTTCATATAATCAAAATCTTTCTGAAACTAATCAGTCTACATGAATTCTTGATCTTTCTAGGTCAATGCCATCAAAGAAGTCACAACCCAATAAAAATATGATACGAACCTCCTGTAGTAGCATGCTAGGCCAAGGAATCTTCACACCTCTGCCACTGTCTTGGGGGATGTCCAAAACACAACTACTTCTATCATCGATGGATCCACATCTACTCCCTATTGGGACATAACATTCCCCATGAAATGGACTTATCAAGCCCAAACATCACACTTCGACAACTTCCTGAGCAACTAATGTTGACGAAGAACTCCCAAAACAGTGTATAGATGTTATGCATTCTCCTCCTTAGACATAGAGTAAAAATGACTTCATTGATGAAAATCACCATTAACTTATACAGAATATCACAAAACAACGCGTTCATGAATCTCATGAACATAGGTATAGAATTCATCACACTAAATGTATTTAAGAAAAAGTCATATTTCCCTTGAAAACAACAAAAATAAGTCTTCGTAATATCCTCATCTTCTCGTGCATCTGAGGATATCCTAACCGAATGTAGATCTTTGAAAACCAATATGCACCAATCAGTTTATTGAATAAATCATCAATCCATGTAAGAGGATAGCGACTCATCAATGTCACTTTGTTTAGGCAATGATAATCGATACACAACCACAAACTGTCTCAACCTTCTTCACGAAAAAAACAGGTGCACCCCTTGGAGACACACATGGCCAAACAAAATCACACATTAATAGGCCATCAAGATCTATATGTAGCTCTCTTATCTCAGAAGGGGTCATCCTATATAGAGATATAGAGATAGGAGACAGTCCTGGTTGTATCTTGATCCCAAACTTGATCACTCGTTCCGGGGGTAATGCTACAACCACTTTTGGAAAGGCATTAGGTTACACTTCTATGACCCTAGGAAACACCAGTTGTTGATCCTTTGAAAAACTCATAATCATATCAGCTATCAAATATGACAATAACTGAACATGCCTCTAACCCATGCGAGGGTCTCTCTCGCTAACAAACACCACTGGCTCTCCATTCTCATCGAAGAACATAACCTGGATCATTAAGAAATACACAATATCCTACACTATATACAACCAATCCTTGCTAAGGATGACATCATATGGTTTTATCTGTAAATGTAAGATATCTCCCCAAGAGTGGTGCTTCCCCAGCACTAGATCATTGTCTCTACAAACATCAAACAATTCAGCTCAACCTCCAACTAACATAGTCTATTCCAAGGTCACTGGAAACCTCTCTACCTAAATTCCCAAATCGTGGACTAGGGTAGGTGATATGCAGAAGTGTGTTGCTCCTGAATCAAACAAGGAATACAAAAAAGCAGAAAACGTGGAAAGGGTACCTTGAACAACATCATGCTCGCCTAGTGCTAGCAACACAAAAGCATGTAGCAGACCACAACCTCTTCCACAACCTCTATATCCCTGAGGACGACCACCACCATGTACGTTCTCTGCTCTCTGTGGATAGGGAGCATCATGGGGTTGTCCTCTTCCTGCACCATCTACCCTATACTGCTCCAAATATGTTGCAACCTACTACTACTGCCTCGATTAGAAATGCCTCAATAAAGGAACCTGGAGTAGAACAACTAGTACACGATGACTGCTCTGAAAGGTGATGCACTATTGCTGATAATGACCTCTGAAATTATAACATGAACAAGAATCTAATCCCTTATAATAGGCTTGACATCCTACACCTCCAGAGAAATGAGATGCGGAGTGTTGGGACCTACCACTTACCGAATAGAAACTCTTCTTCATAAAAACTGAGAACCCAGAACCATATCTTTTATTCTTCAGTAATCTTGACTGCTCCCATTTCATGAAGATCTAGTTTTATTCAATGTACTCTCGATGACCTCTTCCCTCGCCAGTACCCCAAGATATGTATTCAGCATAAATGGGGTGACCTGGCACTAGATCTCTGTATGCAAAGCCTCCATGAAATACCTTGCCCTAACCTCATCATCGGGAAACTGGTACAAAACATATTGTAAAAGGTTCTTGAAATAGATTCCAAACACTCGCACACTTGAGATCCCTTGTCGAAGAGTAAGAAGCTCATGTCGACTAGACACCTTCATGGTCGAAGAAAGAAACTTTACTCCAAACATATCTCATAACTCCTCCAATATGATCAATGACTCCTTGTGATCCCAGTGGAAGACGAACCACCACTTCCTCAATGCACCATGCAGCATCGCCACAACCAAGGGAACCTAGTACTTCTTCTGAGCATTGATTGAACTAAATCTTATTTCAACCTCCTCCAACTAGTCTTCTGTGGCTATATCTAAAATGGATCCCTCATAATTTTGTATACTTTGGCACTGAAACTCTTGGTGTGTGCTCCTCCAAGAGTCGTCGTCGTCGACATCTACCGTACGATGATCTCCTAGTACAGCCTATTGGAGATATTATATGCAATCTTGATGAGGAAACTGACCTGAATCAATACCCGCAAAATAAGAAATAGTTAGAGCTCCAAAACCTAGAATATAGAAGACTCAAAATTAATTAATTAATTATTTTATTTTATTCATTTTAGGTTAACCTATCCCAAGTTATACCCATTTAAACATAGGCACAAATAAGAATGATGCATGATCCATTCAATGGTTTCTACCCTACAACTAGTATAACCTCATTTAGTATTCATTGTAAACATAAATGAATACGTATCAAAACACAGGGGGCCTTAAACACTTATGTCTCAGCTAGTCTCTATTGTTTACATCACTTGCTAAACTTGACTGACACTATTTCCCTACCAACCCATGCAACCTCACATGTTTCTAACACGATAATCTATCCTATCCCCCAACTAGACCACTGATTCCACTCTATCATGACCCCCTTCCCAAAATATGGACCCCTCCTATTCTGAAATTGTGAGAATAAAGATAATGACCCCTGAGTCATGCCCCCAGTAGGCCCCTGGATGGCGACTAGCACATAGTGTATGGTAAACACACAAATGGGAGGCATTACCCTCTAAGAGAAGACATGTGAAATAGAGAGATAAGAAAGACACCAGCTAACTCCAACTAAAAAACAATAAAAAAGAAAACCCTAGTACACATTTGAAATGTCATTCAAAACTACAACAACTGAAGAGGGAAAAACTTCTAGGACCAAAGGACACTAAAAACAATAGCAACCACAATCCCAAACAGCTCTTGCAACCCCAAGCAAGTAGAAACCAGCCTGATCTCCAAAAAGCACCAAGTGACCTGAAAAACATTTTATATATACATAGGGTGAGTATAATAGTAAACTCACTAGGATTATCATCATATCCTCTCATTCAAAAATAAATAAAACGTGGTAAAGCCTAGTGAAAAACAAGTAAAACTAACTTGTCACCTAAAGAGGTATACTAAGTTTCAAGCCTCGCCGTGGATACTCCCACCAAGTATCACATACAACAGTATATAATATAATATTGAATATCAAGGTTAACTTGCAACTACATCCCCACTGGTTTTATGCTTTTCCCCAACATCTCATGTCCTAAGCATCTCTCTAAAAAAAGGCTTTCCTGCAGACACATGGGTGTAGAACAACAACATGCACCTTATGAAACAAAACCACCACGTCCACATAAAAAAAGTAACAAGGTAGTTTTTGGGAGCCACCATAGCTTTCATAACGTGCAACATACATCACACATTATACCTCAAGACATTACATCCTACACACTGAGTAAGGATCCTCAATCCATCACATCTTATACACATTACACCAATAGTTTTCCATAGGAAACTATATCCAAAATATGTGTATGTGAATAACCACAAGCCATTGCATCCATTTACACACATATATGGGGAAAACTAACCCCTATGACTACAAGCAAAAGTAACTACCAAGAGAATAGATTGAGGCCATATGTGGTATTCATCCATCCATCCTCCCACTAGAATGTTGGGGAAAACAACCCCAAGGCCTAGAATCCCCGAGGTGTCAGTTGCTCTAACTAAAGGGGTGGTGTAGCATATAGAAACATAAAATGTATAAAATATACTATATCTCACAACCACACTATGTGAATAACCAAGTATTAGACTCAACTGTAGCTAACATCTCTGGGACTCCCAGATGCCACTTCTATGACTAGGTATCCTATAAGCACACAACCATTTAAATAGCATGATTCAATTCCTCTATTCCCTTTTTATTAGTTTCACTTTACATTCATTAATTCTTCAAACATTAATTAACTATTAGTGAATTCTACATTATATTTCTTTAGAACCACACCCAAATTCCACTATTCCTTTAAATTTCATCCTTAGCCTTGTGTCCCAGCTAGCTCCAACCCCATGGGTTAACATCATTTATTCAATAATTAATTAAAAACATTATTAAATTACCATATTCCCAGGCATTCTAGGAATATATTCAGAGCTACTAAACACAAGGGGGATTAAAAAAGTGAGTATATGAACAACCCTTCGATTCTTTCCTGCCTATAGTAAGAGCAAAGACCCATCCTCCATCCGGAATATAAACACGAAAATCATGTGGCATACCCCATGAATCTTCACCCATTTTGGAAGGAGGGTATGAAAACCAGATGCCTTGAGTAGTGAGAAAATTAAATAATATAAACAAACAACAAGAAATAGAAAGCTTCCAAACATTCACATCCAACTCATTACATCATCTCCAGTTTCCTCCCTGACACCCACAAGTATAAACCGATGCATCTCACCACTCTAGGAATCAACTGCTACCACAACAAATTGGTTTCCATGCACCCACATATCACATCAACCTTCTAGTCTCACATCACAAGACAAGAATCAGGAAAACAAACATCATATCAATAGGGATATTGGACATTAAACAATCATGATGGTAACTCAAACCCCTATAAAGAATTAAATTTTTTCAAACAACCAATAGATTAATACATCCTGAATTAACCGATTTATTTTTTATAATTTTCAACTATGGGAAAACTAAAATGTAACCTATTAAAAATTATTAAACATGCTTAATGTATCAATTTGATTAGAATAAAATTACAAAAACAATAACTAGATTCATTTAAATTCCTTTTTATATTTAGGAAAACAATGATAAGTTAATTTCCCTCTTTATGTTAATTACAAATTTCTATCATGAACTAAAAGCTAAATAAAGAAAACATAGATATCACACTATCTAGAAAAATAAGAGGCAAAAACATATGATTGATATCAATTTATTTATCCATTTAAAATATTTAATATATCAATTGCATTGTGATCTTGTGGTATAATAAATGAAAACTCTACATTTTCACTTAAAAGAAATGGGAATCAATAAATCCCCTACCTCAAACTGATACTCATGTTATATATACAAGAATGAGCCACACAATGGGATAAAATATCCTCCTCAAGTGAAATATATATCTACCTAAGGATACAGAGACACCACCACACTAGTCAACACCCAAGAAAAGTTTATTAGGAACATGGAGACAACATTCAGTAATAGGGAAAGGAGAAACAAAAAGAGATGAACCCAAAATAATGACGATAGATTATACCATATATCGATGATTGATCGATACTACTTGGTTGCATCAAAATAGAGGGGAACCAATCAAATGATTAAAGTTCTATAGCACAACACCTATGTGAATGAATTGAAGGTTCTATCATCTCACATCCGAGAACAAGGAGGAAGAACTAGAGAGAAAGATATCTCATTCTTAAGAACATTTTATGAGCAGCTGTTTAAGATATGATGGATTTCCTATTAAAAGAAGATCTCATTAATCCAAGTTTTTTTACCATGTAAAGGCATCTCGAGCGTTAGGAAAATTAATATAGGAGTTATAGCCTCTGAATCTGCCTTAGAGGCATTAAAAAGAAACATTAAATGAATTTTATGTAAAAGGAAACATCAAAGGGGAAAACTATAGGAATATGGAAACACTGTACACCAAACATGAAAATTTGGAAAATGAAATAGAGGATACTGTTGAAACCTCGGCATTCTGGAATCATTATTCTTGGACTCAAAATTTGGCCAAAAAAATAGAGGCTACTTTTAGAACATCACAGTTCTGGAACACTATTCATAAAATCGAAATTTGGAAAAATAAATAGAGGCAACTATTGGAACCTCACCGTTCTAGAAAACCTATTCATGAACTCAATGTTTGGAAATGGAAATAAAGGCTACTGTCGGAACTGTTTACAAGGTTATCATTGGAACTGTTCACATAATCCTACTAGTGGAACTGTTCACAAGGATACTTTTGGAACTGTTCACATAAGTCTACTATTGTAACTATTCACATGGCTACCATTTGAACTGGTCACTTAAGCCTAGCATTGGAACTCTTTATAAAGCTACCGTTGGAACTGTTCATGTAAACCTACCATTTAAACTATTCATAGGGATTTTGTTGGAACTTTTCATATAAACCTACCATTGGAACTGTTATCAAGGGTACTGTTGGAACTAATCACATAAGTATACCGTCAGAAATTCTCACTAGGCTACCATTGAAACTTTTCACATAAACCTACCATTGGAACTATTTACAAGGATACTGTTGGAACTTTTCACACCTGTCTCGCTGGTGGAACTATTCATCAAATTGTAAATTTGAAAAAGTGATGGGGTAAGTCACCTTGACCCCCCAGAACACCTTTGACACTAGATTTCTACAAATAAATAGAGAAGAGAGGTCTGATCCATGACACTTTAACTACATTGAGGTGGATTTTCAAAATATGACATGAAATTAATTAAAATCTCAATGGTTATATGAAAATGATTATCAAATTTTTTTATTAAATGAATTCTTGTGTAACTATTTTTTTTAAATCTCGGACTTTTGAATTATTGTTATTATAAATTTTATTAATAACATGCTGGATTATTTTTTGACTTCTTATCTCACACCCTACTTTGGACTATATGCTACTATAGTCTTATTTTTTCTAGGACACAGGTAAATGGAAGATCAATTTGTATCATGCATGTTTCTCTTTATATTACTTTTTTGGGATGGGTTTGTTTATAGGTGAAGGTCGGTCACATGAATACAAGATCTAGTGTTTTCATACATTCAGGTTTAGCATATATGTCTCATTTGTACCACCATGTCATTTTCTCTCTTCATTGTATTTTTTATATCTTTCTTCTTTATATACAATACTTTTAATGTTGTTTTTTTACATCACCCAATAATTGGATTTCATGGGTGACTGGCTTGGTTGGACTAGGTTGGTCAACTACATAGACTGTAAAACATATTATTTACAACATTGAGGGTGAAAATTACTTGTGCTAGTCACCGACCAATAATATAAGGGATGATGAGGTTATTTAATTCATTTAATGATATGGATTGAAGATGATATTTGTCAATTATTATTTTAATCTCGCTCTCTATCATAAAAGAGATAGATAATTCCACATAATAATTTAAAAGAATAATGAATCCATTGGTCAATGTGAATTAAACATCAAAATGATTAAATTATACTACTCTAGATTTTTCATTGACCAAAAATGTACTGTTGATAACTCCTTTACATGATTAAGGTTTAGTGTCAATTTTTCTTGTAATGTGAGACATTTATAGTTATAAGGAAATTTTTCAGTGTTACCCTAAAGAAAAAAATAGAAAGTGGAGATTTGTAGTGTAATAATGGATGTATAAAAAATATGAAGATTTTAGATTTTAACACTATAGGATCATCAAATTTTCAACATTATAGATATAATATAAAATTTCCTACACATAACATGTTTTATAATAATATTCAAGAAAAATTACTCAACCAAACAAATAGACTCTTCAAGAATATAAATCCTAGATAGTTAATATTTGTAGTATAAATATCCAAAAATAATAATTTCATTCTCCCTTTTATAATTCTAATTTCATAATGGATATGGATTTATTATCCTTGTATAAAGACCCCACAAATAGTTTTTAGAATTTAAATTCCTTTATTATCTGAAATCATCATCCCATTCTATAAAAGTACAAGTGTGATTAATAATTACTAGAAACATAATGTATATAATGGTTATTATATCCTTATCTAAAAGAATATATTTTAAAAATTATTATAAAAAATGATAGGATCACTCTTGAAAACATTTCCATTTTAAAAGAATATGCTAATTTATTCCTTAATTATTTCTATGAGTTTCTTTTAATTAAGACATTGAGTTATATATCATTTTTTCACATAGAAAACTATATATATATATATAAATATTCATATTGAATGGACACTATTTAACTTGAATGTGTAATGAATTAGAAATAAGAGAATATAAAAATTTGATTTATATTCCCATGTGATTCACTATGTGGTGTTGTAGCATCCCCTATTCAGAAGAAGGATGGGTAAATGTATCTCTAAATTCATTATCCTAAAGTCAAAAACATAATGAAAATGATAAAATACCCCCTTGAAAATTTTCTATGAGTAGTTTAATATAATACTTATTTCATAGTTATACATTATAGTGGATCCTTAGTGGGTATACTACCCAGAAAAAATGAGGAAGGAGGATATTTATAAGATTAAATTTCATAAAAGATAAATTGACTATATAATGACAATGATTCAATTAGGATTTACCAATTATTTACAAATATTCATCAACATGAGGAATAAATTATTTAGGTATTACCCGTTTATGTTTTTAGTAGTCAGTATTGTTGATATTCTCTTATATTCCATACCCAATTAGGGAAATTGGGGATATTTTGTTACAATGCCAAAAAAATGACTGAATGGGGAAATTGAATGTCAATTTTTGGAATAGTAAGTTTAGGATAAAATGTTATCATTATTTTATAACATAATCAAAATTAATATTATATCTATGAATTCATAAAAAATATATATGTAATTAAATAATGGATCTGACAATAATGTATAATATAGATCTGTATTTTCCTCATACTAGCTTGGTATAATTAGTAATTTGTGATTGAAATTTCATTACTATAAGACCCAATAAAAATTCTAACATTAATAAGAGATTTGTTTTTGTGTGGAAGATCAATATAATGAAAAAAAACATGATGTTAGTTAAAATGATAGTCACTGCACTTATACTCAAACTTTCAACTTTTGTGGAATTATTTATGAACTATAGTGATGCATGCAATAAATGACATGGGTTTTGAACTCATGGTAAATGAAAAATTGAAAACCAATGAAACTCAAAAAATTGATGATATATGAAAAGTACTATATAATGCATGATTTTGAGTTTTTTATAGTGATCATCAAAATAATGATTTATAGACATTACATTTATGTGAAATGTGTGACATATATACAAACTATAATATCCTCAAGTATATATATAATGAAAGTATATCAAAAAATACTCAAATTAATATGGATAGTGGTAAAAAATAATATACATTTTCAATCTATTACCATTCCTGTAATATGAAAAACATTCAAGATGCATTTAGTATAATAGATCCTTTATCCAAACCCATGAAAATGATTGAATGGTTTCAAATATTATTATACAAACAAATGATGTCTATTGGAATCATAAAAAAAGAACAACATACTACCTTATTAAAATAGTCTCTCTACCATAAATCCATGTGAATTTAAAAATAGAGCATAGAGTTGATGAGGAGTTGTGGAGAATGGTAGTTAATATTATTCCTTTTAGCATTGATTATTCTTTTGATCCTAGATATGTATATATTCAAAACCATCACTAATGTGAGAGATTTTTGAATATCGACATTACTCATCTATATCTAACAATTAGAGGATCACAAATATATATAAATATTCAATGAAAAGATACAAGGGAGAAAACATAAAATGACATATTGTGGATTTTATCTCTTGATGCATGGTTTTAAAAAATATTAATTATTCGTGACAGACGTCTACAGGTATCATCAAACACTAACCATACAGCCATAGAAATTTAATAAGGTATCTATATATTTCATTTGAGGAATCTACCTGACATCTAAATGTGATAACACAATTCATTTTGAATTATCATCTAACAATGTCATCAAATATCATTTCTATAATTTATAATTTTTACCTTTTCCATCATTCAATGATATATAAAAATGCATGGAATGGCTACATGGTGTAAAACACTCTTCTATATCAAATCAAGATCGGAGGATTACCATGATATTATGGAGAAGTATTCAATATGAATTTTATAAAGAGAAAATTATTATTACTACTTATTAATCATAAAAAATTAGTTGGTCTTGGATAACCATTCAAACTCTTGCGTATATGTTGATATAATTTTTAATGTATTTATAATGAATATGTGATCAAAATTTTGACAAAGTAGAGTAATAATAAAACTGTAGTTTCTATTCAAACATTTAAATGTAACCTAATGAGGATTAGTATGGGAAGTGATGTAGTATTCCAACATAAGGGTATTAAGATTGAAAACGAAAGATGATAGGAACTAATTTGATAGTAGAGTTGATAGAGAATGACCATACCATTTCGTGTCAAATGAAATTAAAAGATAATCAATATAATAATTACACAAAATATAATAATTAATACATAGACATTATACTTGCAGATAAATTGTTCTTTCATTTATAAATATTGAAAAATATCATGTGGTTTTTAGAGAAGGTAATTATATGTTTATGATACCAATTCAATATTGAAATTATTATTCATATCAAATATGTTACATTTCAACTAGCACTAACATCTATCAATTATTAATTACATGATGTATTCCATGTATCCCTACTGAGTAAGTACATAAGAAATCCATTCATGTATTCAATACAAAGGTGGTTACATTGTAGAATGATTATGATTATAAAGAGATATCAGTTATGTTCTTGGATTATATAGATAATTTTAGATGTATTAATATTTCACACCATTCCAATGTACCATTTAAGAACCATATTTGTTGATAGGAAAAAATTTATTCTAATGTAGTGATGAAAAATAACCCTAAATTGTTTAATAGAATGAAAGTAAGTTTTTATTGAGAAATATTTAAAATGGGGAATAATGTAACGAACTAGAAATTTATATATTTAATTTACCATTTAAATAGGTATATGTTATTTATTTAATAACTTATAACATTATAAAACACAATGATAGAAAATTATACAATTAATTTTTAATAGTACATTTAGTAAAAAAAATAAAACCATTCAAATGGAAACAATCAAACATGGAGATTGAATGAAAAAAATAAATAGAATATGAATATTTGGATAATCCCAATTTATTATGTATATCAAAATCATGAAAAAACTATAAAAAAATTTATTGAGAGTATAGTAATAGTCATTTGGAAAATTTAGAATATTGAATATTGATAAAAATTCAATAGTTAAATTAATGAATAAAATATTATTATTTTATCGGTTTTAAAAAAAATATTATAACTATGGGGAATTATTAAAGTTATATAATATTAAAATTGGTAATAAAGAATTTATAAAGTGACTTTTAGAATCAGTTTATAGTAATGGAAATTAAGAGACATAATTAATACAAAAAGGTGAAATGTTGTCCACTTTTAGTTGAATAATGCCTTTCAAACCTCATTTATCATTGGTTTGGAAGGGGGATACATAGATATACATCACGCTTGACCAATCCCAATAAGTGATTAAACATGTAGGGTTATAGCCGCACTTCTTACAGGAAACATTCAACTAATAATTGACCACCACTATATCAAGGTTAGATTAGTCACCATATAAAAGTACCAATATAACACACCATACCATTAGGTCGTGTGTCTGTGTAATAAGTGGTTATTTATAGTGATAATCTTGTTATAAATGTGTAACATTCTTTATTTAAATGTAATAGTTGTCAATTTAATCTCATTATCATTGGTAATTTATTTTATAAAACAAAAGATAATATTTGATGAATATGGTAAATATATTTTTGCATAATATTATATTATAATTGGAAAAATAAAATTTTAATTAAAATATAATTTTATAAAAAATTAATGATTTATTAATTAATTATATGTTCCTGAAATGTCCTTATAAAAAATATTTATTTATAAATTAGGGATAAAATAATATTATAATGTTTTAGGTAATCCATATGTGGACTAAAATGTTGATTACATCAAAATGAAATAATTGTTCAGTTAAAGATATTATTTTTATTTAAGGAAAAATATTGAAATATTTATAATATTATTTAGATAAAAATAAATTTTCAAATTAATCTGATGAAATTAGGTAATGGTGAGTTTTTTATAATTCTCTAAGATAGTTAAATTTTAGGTTACAAAATAAATAATAAATGAATATATATTATGTATTATGAAAAAATAATTATTGAAAACTTATCTAATAAATTCTATAATGGGTTCTCTTGGTAGAAAATATTTTCTTTGACATAAATATGGTATTTTAATGTGATGATATTATTTTTACATTCCTATAAATAAAATTCCATAACCAAAATGTTATACAATAATTCAAACATAAATTATTTAATAACATTACTCACTTTAATATTATGAGTAGTATCATTTTAACTATCTCTATTTTAAAAGTAATACAATATTAAAAAACAAACATATTTGGAAAAAACCATGAGAAAATCCATGGGATGGAATTTTTTATCTATTATAAATATTGTGTCCTACGTTGGTGTGTAGAGTTTTGTAAAATATTTCCTCTATTTCTCTAAAAAAATAAAATCCATTATCCAATTACTCATCACTATGAATCCTTATAAAATGATGTTCTTTTAAATCCCCCCCCCCCTAATATCAAATATACGAATTTTCTATGGTTTTAAAGATATCTTATGAAAAATTAATAAGAACCATATCATGGAATGGTTTCTCTTTATCCACATTTAAATTCAAGAACATAAATTTTTATATGACATTTGAAATTAAAGTATTTATTCTATCCTGTTTTCATAATAATACATTATTTTCCAAATGATTCATAAATAATGATGTATTAACCTTCCAACACATTAATCCCTTCCATGATCTTTTATTTACACCTATTATGTTATCAAAATTGCCCAATGATTTTTCATTCCATACCCCTATGTTTGGATTTCCCAAACACATTTTCATTCATTGTAATTCAACTATATATATTTATCATTTATTTGTTAAATTTATCAATTTAGGAAACATATATTCTATAACCAAGGAAATAAAATATTAAAAAACATTCTGATGTTATATGATCAATATGGCACATGTAAGGTTAGTAAAATGGTATGTGTTCCCATAGAACTCAAATAAAAATAGTAATTTAATTATCTTGTGAGATACCATCTGTGGTGTGTATGTGGTTATCCTAGGAACACTCTCTTAATATGTACTATTTTTTTGGATTTAATTATTCCTATAATATCACATTATACATTTTTCCATATTCCTATTTCTTTATTTTTTAAAATTTCATCCAATATTTTCATACATCTAATAATTTATTTCTTATTATTCCATTTTAATTTCAACATAATTAACCAATACACTCATATTTATTATTTTTCATCACGTTATTCATTGAATATTACATTATATGAATTTCTATCACATCCTTCCATTATTATTTTCCAAGGCAATATTTTCTAGAATAATGTTTTCCAAGGAAACTTGGATCACATTATGGTGTTTTAGAAAATGATTTTGTATTTTATTTTATATTAAATATATTTTCATTTAATTTTCTAATGAAATATAGACCATCAAAATTTTCAGATTTTTTATATGAATCGTTATTTTATTAACCTAGAAAGAATATTTATTATAAAATGATTCTTTATAATACATTTCTGCTATATCAATATAATCCAAACATATCCCATATTTTTATACTTATATGGTCATAATATAAAATTAAAATAACCTTAATAGTGAGTTAATTTGTAAATTTAGGGATTTTAATGATTCCAAATGGGTAGGTTGTAGTCATTATAGGACTACATACCTAGTGGATTATTTTTCATTAGAATAATATATGTTTCATGGAATTCACCCAATTAATGATTACTGCACCTTATACAAAAAAGTATGAATATATCACTACATTAAAAATAGCTACACAGATGATATGGATGAAAACATGGTTGATATATTTTAAATGTGACTGATTATCATATATAGACCATTCAATGTTATGGTGATCTAATTTAATGTGTGTACATGCACTCAGGTTGAATCCATAGTGAGATATCTAATTTTTGGAGTTAATTGTTTTACTTTCATTTTTAATAGCGCGGTTATTTATAGAGAGTTGGTGAAATTATTGATTGGTGAATTTTTTTACAACTTTATGTTTATTAGAGTGGGTTACTTATTTTAGAAGACTTGTGATGTTGTTTTTCATTGTAAAACGCAAAATTAATCTAACATCCACCTAACAAGATGATTTTGATTAGAATTATTTATTGTTTTTAATCTATTTCATGAAATACGATATAATAATTATAAATTCAAAATGATCAAAAAATAAATATTTCGGGAACCCATTTTTATTTGATGCTTTAATAACATTGAAATACTCAATTTAACCAAAAATATAAATAAAACCATTAATAATTTTTTGGAACCAGAAAATATTCAGTCAAGGAATCATCAATTCTCATATTCTCGTAATCAATTAAATCCCAATATTATAAATTACAATTAATAGATACTTTTTTATCCATTTAGGTATTTAATAATATGAATTATGATGTTAAGGGTGATGATTTAAAAATATAATAATAATAATGATTGATGTAAGTGTTGTATGCTGAACACATCCGTGAATGATGAAGTGACATAAAACACTCACTCTATATTGAATGATAATGTGGAGGGTTGACGTTTTTCTAACTTAATTTAAACTATTTATGAAATTTAAAAAAAAATTAACTTAATAAATAATAATAATTGTCAAAATCAACAATAATCATTACAAAAATTTAAACTGAAATCACAGTAAAACAATTAAAATTGAAAACAAACCCAAATGAACATGAAATGAAGAGTGGAGGAGTGATCATTATTGTTGAATAAAAGCTAATGGAATGTCCACCTATGCATTTTAAAAAGTTATTTTCATTCCAACGATCATCCTTAAGATATTATTTTCTTCTAAAAAACATGAATAATAAATGAATTTATTTATATCCAAATGTGGTGGACTATTTTCCTTCAAAAAAATACATTAATATTGGATCAACCATTTATAATATAAAAATATAAAAAATATATATAATATTATTCATTTTTTATATATAGATGTGGAAGTTTCAACCTCTTATTTTAGTAGGAAAATGACTTTCGAAGCCGATGATATTATTGTTATAGTAATCAATGTATTTTTCCGAAAAATTAACCACAATTTTCCATGGTATGAATTTGCATGGGGTTAGGATCTAAACATTACCTAGGATCAAATCTATTTAATCTCAATATAATTAATACATACTCTTGAATTTTTACAGAAACAAATCATTTCTTTTGGTTTATTATTTTGTGAGTAATGTTAATAATTGAGTATTGTTTTCAAATCCCAGCCATAATTGTGGGATAGACATTAATGCATCAATTTCTCCAATTATTAGTTATGTTTTTCCTTAAAATTTTTATCCTACAAGTTACTGAGTATCATAGAAAATATAAGTTTTTTTAATGAAATTATTGAGTCATTTTTGAGCCCATAAATTAAATCATCATGTTTTTTAGAGTTCTCTCCACAAATTTTGTGGCAAATCATATGTGGTGCATATGGACCATAGATGGTGGAATATGAAAATTATCTTCATAAATTATTTATATTAATTTTAATCAAGAAAAAAAATAATTAATTAAAAATAACTTTGATTAGTATAATGAATGATTTTTTAAATTAAGTAAAATAAACTTTAATTGAGTGATTTTGAAGAATGTTTTCAGAATATGTTTATAATCAAAACCTAATAGTCTACTATAAACAAATCATTTGTTAGTTATAAATCAGTTAGGGTACCAACATGAAATAATGATTTAATATTTAATATCAATTAACCTAAATATAATATATTTATTTCTATAGGAACAAAAAAATAAGTACTTAATAATCATTTTCAATCAAAAAAATATATATTAAAAATCAATTGTTATCAATAAAGATTTATAAAGACAAGTTCACTGACTACAAAATAAATCTAAAACAATTTTTCTTATCTTGTATGTGTCAAAAAAATATTTTCATACTTGAAATTTTAAATGGAAAATTTTGATCAATGATATCCCACACAAATCACAATTATATTAAGTTTATCTTTATATAATCACTCATTCAAAAAAATTTAAAATCATTATGTCTGTAAGATCTCATATATTACATTCCCTATTCTGAATTGTTAAAGAATCGTGTGGTATTTTTGGGGGGTTTTAGTGGATTTGTGATTTTAGGAATATAATGTCAAAATGACATGAATTTCATTGGAAAGCACCCACAAGGAACTAGAAATGAAAAAATTTATATGTGAAACATAGAAGAGAATATTATGAAAGTGTTATTTTTTCTACATTTTGTATATTTTCATGGAAAAAATATTACACACATCTCAAAAACCATGTTTTATCTCCTCGTGAAACTATATGTAATTGTATTAAATAGATCAAATATTTGGGATGTCTATTTTACCTACTCAATGTAAAACCAATTTTTTCTTTTTTCTCATTTTTTAAATTAAATTCACATTTCAATAAAATTTGTAATGAATTACATAAACATATATAAATTCGCAAACATCACTATATCAGAAAATCTCCCACAAATTTGAATTGATTATTTCCATTATGAATATAGTGGGTCATAGAAAATCATTGAAAATACCACTAAAATAATATTCATTCCTACAAACATACTGTTCCAAAAATTACGAAGTTAAAACCCACGTATATTTTGGATGGGAAATGATTTGGGATAATAATTGGATAAATATAAGGTTTTCATTGGGAAAAAAGGTATTTCAAAATGAGGAACAATTTAATTGTTATAGGAGTTTCTTCAACTATTTGGATTCTTATGCGGTTCATAAAACTCTTCTATCTTATTAATGAAGACTAAAGTAGTAAATTAAAATCAAATAACTATAATCCTAAGAATGACAATAATGGGTGAAAACATATAAAATAAAAACATCGCCATAATTGAACTTTTTTGTAAGGAATAATTATGTGTTCATGGTTAAGGATTAATCATTTTCAATTAAAATATTGAGCATTAAAAAATTCAAAATTGATATAAAATTGTTAATTACAATTTTTTTTGAAAAATAAATGATTTTTAGGATGTAAAAAGTCTTGGACTCCCCAATATGGGTGGACAAAATTTATTAATTTTTTGTGGGTAATTATTTCAGTATTTTTCTTTTATGTTTTTTTAATATACACACACAAAAGAGGGAAAAAATTAAATTATATATTAAATATGTCGTATGAAATTGATACATATGGTGAGAATGAAAGTGGAAGAATAATAGATATATATAAAGATAAAGTTAAAAGAGAGGAAAAGGAAGATGGGGTTAATGGAAAATAGGTTCCCTTGAATTATATTTGGTGCGTTTCCATCTCCATGCAATGTTGAGACTACTCCAGATATTTGGGATCTGGTGGATGTCGATGTGGTTTATGGTGTGTGTGTGTCCTCTCATGGTAATGATTTAGATGATATCCATTAACTATTAATGTTCTTTTTGAAGATGGATCTTGAAATTTCACTCTTATATATTTATAAACATTAGTAACAATAAATGGGATATAAATATGAGAATTAAGATGACCTGGGTGAATCGGAAATTGATAATAAAATTGAATTACGCTTTTCACCTTTATGAAATACATTTCTAAAGATGTTTTTTATCAGGTAGTACAATGGAGTTTTAATTCTTGATATTGTATTTATCATATGAATAAATTTGAAGCTCTTTTAATTAATTCATATGTATTCATTAGATTGGTCACAAATAAAATTATTATTTTTCACAACCAAAAATAACATAGGGTAGTATATTTATTCCTGTAATTAGACCATTCAACCTAAATATTTCTAAGAATCGGATTCAATAGTGGGAATGTCATATGAGGAATAATAATCATAGATCTATTAAACATGTATATAGACTAGATAATTCACATTGATTAATAATAATCTCAAAATCTCATTTCACATCTCTATTAGACTTTTTATCAATACTATTTTCATCAGGGTGGTATGAAATTTATGTTTTTTTAATGAACCTATTTTTACTCAAAATTTACTCCATGGTCTGATTTTATAAATGGGCTCCTATGTTATTTACCATGTAATATAGAGTTCTAAATAAATATATAATATTGGTGTTGAGTAACTCATTTATAATAAGATCATCATTCATTCAAGTGGGTTTTCCTTTGACAAATATAGAACAAAGGTAAATGGAACAAGAATGTTATAGATTGTTTCTAAATAAGGGAAGTGTATCATGAAAATTATTCCCATTACAAAAAATATCAGGTAGATTTAAAATATTGTTTTAGGAATTTTATTTCATTTGGAAATTGTGTAGAAAATTTGCAAAATATGAAAAGACATAAAGAACTCATGCAAGTACTTATAGAGTGATTGCTAGAGTAATAAAGAGTATATGGACTTTTAATAGTTTTTTGGTCTAATGTGGACACATATAGAATTTATTTTATGAAAAACTATATTAATGAATGTTCATATTCACCAACACATCTCCCAATTACCATGTACACAATAGTTTTCTAAATTTTATTATCATCTTAAAAATTTTATTTTGAATCACTTTTTGGATTCGTTTTTTGATCATTATAATTTTTTAGTCAAATTAGAAACCATGTAATTTACATTTAGGTTATATCATGTTATCACTGGAGTTGTAGATGATATTTTTTCTGTGGGAAATTAATAATCAATTAATTCCAACTAAAATAAGGTAGAAATTATATTTACAGGATAAGGAACTATGTGTACTATTTCCAATATATATTTTATCCTAATAAAAAAACTCTTATATCATAAGGATCGATCTTATTAAAAAAATATTTGGAATTTATTTTCATGTTTATAAATATTAATATTGAATTTTCTATAAAGATTCTGATTTTTCAACCTATGATATATATATAAAATTTATCCATGGATAAAACCAATTCTAAAAATTTTGTTTGTGTGATTGTGTTGAGACATTGAGTTTCCTCATGGGTAATTATTCCATAATAAATTACTTGAGGGATATTTTCTACTTTTTGACCATGTAAGGAACCAATTCCCAAATCAGAATTATCACACATAAATTTTAAGGTAATGGACCAATCTAGGGGTTAGATTAAGAGGGAATACATAGGAACATATTTGAGTTCCGTGAAGGTTCTCTTCCCATCCCTAAAATGTTGGAATGTAACAACATTTTGGAGTAGTTGAGAGCATGCGAGGTGAATATGACTTCATTTACAGATGAACCGCTAACAAAATATTGAATGACCAAGGAATTATTTGATAATTAAAATGATGTGGATTTAAGAGGTAATTATATCACCTATAACTAATATAGAAAAACATGATTACCCTCTTGTAAATTTTTGTGTTATAAAGTGTTACAATAATGAATGAAAAGGTGAAATTTCTCAAAAATAAAAACATGTTCACCTTTTGAACATATTTTTAGGATAAGAGGGAGTGAATTCATGAAGTATTATAGTGACTCAAAAAATGGTAAATCCATCCATGACTACCTCAACTCAATGATTAATGAATTCTATAATGAAATTAATTATATACATTAGGTATGTTGTAGGTAAAATGGAATGTAAAAATGTATTATACTATATGAATATGTTCCAAAGGGTGAAGTGGTTATATTAATTTCTTTTTTCCTTTACTTTTATTTGATTTGTGAAGAATCCATTGTATATTGAAGGAAAGAAATAATGTGAATTTACTGATAATTAATATATAATATGATCAAGGAATGGGAAATGGTAGTGTTATTTTCATGATTTTTAATTAAAAATTTGATAACAGATTCACACACACCATTTTATCACCTTGATTGTCTAAAATTATCCAATTTAATTTCTAGAAATAGATATCCCACCCTTCTAAAGAACAAATTGGTTTTAATTAATTTTACTAATTATTTTCTACTGTGGAGAAATAGAGATAATAGGTGAGAGGGGATTTTAGAGAGGTTTCAAGATCCTTTATACATGTTGAGTTTATAAATGAAATATAGACATCATATTTTGAAATTATGACATTGTTAATCATGGGGAAAATTTTACCAAAACATTTATTTTTATAACATGAATAATATAATGTAATAAGGATCAATACACTATTATAAGTGTCTACAGAATCATGAATATATAATGAAGAGTGATTCTATAATAGGTATTCCATGGATTAAAAAATTATTATTATTACCATTTGGTCACCAAGTTCAGTGGATAAGTTACCTACATTGATATAAACTTTCATTAATATTTCATGAGAAATGTTCTTCCCAGAATAAATGTAGATCTAGAAGATTACAGATCACATTCTACATCAATGACAGAAAAATTAGTTGGGATGAAGAGATCATTGACCCGTACATTGATATCCATTATTATTACATTAGTACTCATAGGAATTTTATTGGATAATTGGATTACTAAAAAAATTAGATAAAAGGGTGATGGACCAATATTCGGGGTTATATATTTGGTTGTAATATTTTTCAAGGATCATATGATTATAATTGCATCATTAATCTTGTAAATAACTATTTTTTATAGTCATAAAGATATATGGATTACTGACCCTAGTGGGAATAGTCAATTTGGTTACAAAGATACAATGGACCTATGTATTCTCTTATTAGTGAAAAATTATTTTAGAAATATTTCATTCGTAGGGACATATATGATGGAATACAATAGGATTGTTGGTCGTAGTAGAGTACTCAAGTGGGGGGGGGGGTAATTGAGTATCTAATAAATTTTTTTGTTAAAATGTTTTCTTAAAAAGGTTCCCCAATGAAAATTAATACAATACAGTTAATCAATGTAACACTGTTATAAAAGTTTGGCTGTTCAAATAACCCCTCACAATGTTGATTAATTCTTATTAATATCAATAAGAGATATTGGTATAACTTTTGATGCTATTTTAAAAAGTAAATACAATTATAACTTCTATCCATGACTAACTATCAAGTTAAAATTCATTTTTCCTTGAAATATACACAAAATAAGAAAAAATCTAAATTAAATGAAATAGTGGATGAAACATGTGTTTCAGTCTCAATCACATACCTAATACACTCCACTTGGTGATAAATTACAACTAATAAGTTTATATTAATAAAAATGATCCACACGCTGGATCAGGGATAAAAATAGTGCATAGGACTATCCAGGTCACACAACCTCTTCCATAGTTCATCATGGGTAGAAACTGCCTAGTCACACAAGGACCTCTTCTACACATATTCGTGGGAGTAATGAAATGTAAAAATATATAAGAGGAAGGATATCACAAACAAACACATATCTAAAGATAAAACAAATTACAAAAAAAGAGAATATACAATAAGAAAAGTTTAGAAATGCTCTGAGTGTTATTTTATGCAAATCTAGACATGTAGGACGAAGCAGATGCTATTATGGAATCCTCTAGTGAAAACTGAGTATTTAAAGTATGACATTCCGATTATGTAAACTGTTTAGCGTGTGTTCATCTTGAAGTTGGTACTATGATGATGTTTTTGTCTATGATCTATGGTAGTCTAGGCTTTGGAATTGAAATTGCTTCATGTGTTGTTTTGTTGTTTCTTTTTACATGTATTAGTTCACTTTTCAAATTCTCGTATGTCTGCTCCACACTAATGATCGTCTCCTCTTTTTTAAGTGAAACACTTTTTTTTTATTTTTGAGTGCATCTGTTAGAGCTGACATAATTCATTTATTATGCACCTCGTACATCGTAGTGTCAGGTGACAAGTCTACAAAGAGATATTAATTATGTAAGTGCATTTAAATGTCTCAAATATGACCTTTATAAATAAAATTGAAAATGAAAAAACATATTAAAGAATGGTGTCACAGTCTGTCTAAGAAATGGTATCCCTTCGAAATGGTGTCACCACAAAACGATGTCATCTTCTTTTCCTTTGAGAGGTGGGAAAGTTATGATGTCATAGTTGTATTGAGATCACAAAATGGTAGCACAGATATGGTGTTAGAATCACGGTGTCGGATGCTTTACTAAAATTTGAGCAGTGACTTAGTGATCATAGCAAGGAAATTGTTTCACATGATTCATGAGATGCGAAACTGGGTACCATGTCAGAATCATGGTGTCTGGGTCATGGTGTCTGGGTCACGGTGTCTGGATCACAGTGTCTTCATCATGGTTTCTGGGTCACAGTTTCTGGGTCCTCTTCCAGAAAACAAGAACCAGTGGTAGACTCACAATTTCTCAGGCATATCCAAATATATGTAAACAATATTAAGAATTAATATTTATAGAATGAACTAGACTTAATAATTCATATAAGAAATAATTATAGATCAAAGATTAATATTGTTTACAATAATCAAATAGGATTTAGTGGATGCTTATTTAAATCATTAAGTAACCAACCATCTCTTCACATTATTTGAGATATATTAAACATGATTTACATGATTTATGATCATTAAAACAAGATTAAAACATGATGAGTCCAACAATATCCATCTTTTTTATGATAAAAAATCATATGAATTAGACATCTGTTCTTTGTTTATATTCTCTCCCATAGGTCCTTAGTGTGTCATTCTCCCCCTTTTGAGATTATCAAAAAGATTAAAAGAAAAAAAGTGAATAAATCAATGTAAACAAGAGAATATACAACAACATTTCACATTGAATTATATAGAAAAAGATGTGTTATTATAAGTTGTAGGAAACAAAAATTAAAAAAAAATCCTATAAAAAAATAGGTTTCACTTTTCTTTACCACTAGCTATCTTCTATTTTCCCTTGGTAGAATAATCAAAAGGATCCAAAACAGAATAATTTGATATTGAATATGAGAGTGATCCAACTTTCATAGAAGGAATAGGAATTCCTTCAAAAAAAAAGAAGGTGCCAAAGTAGGTTTGGTGGAAGACTGATGAAAATTTTCATCAAGGATAACTGGTCGGATCTGGCTCTGATCTTGAGATATTGAAATTGAGGTAGATAAAAAGGAAGTGGATGTGGAAGGAGGTAAACCAGGTTGTATAGGTTACATTGTAGGATCCACAATATCAATTCTCTACACATGAAGACAAGGCTTTAATAACCGAATGAAGTCAGTAATAGTCTTTTCACCATAGTTCCTTTCCTTCTAGAAAACATCTTTATTCTCCATGAACATTTCCAATAGAGGAGTGATATCTTTCAGATTTTGAACATCATTCTTGAATGTTTGTGTGACAGGAGGAATTTTCAAATTTTAACATGACATTTGAAATGATTGGACATATCATGCTTATAGAAAATTCTATTAATGTAAAAATCCACTTTCGTTGAAATTTCTTCATGAGTATTGTTTTCAATCATTGAATTAATCCTTACCAAATCAATTAATCTAAAACTATTCATGAAAATAGTAGATATAATCTCTTTGTAAAATCCACTTAACATTGAAAAATGTTATGATCAGATCACTGTCAAAGAGATGATATGACTGTCCAGAGGCAATAGAGGCTATAATAGCAGAAGTGACAGACTTGAGATGATTGGTAAAATTCTTTCGACATCACATATACTCATCAGTTAGTTTTTGAGACCAACAACAAGCTCATGCATCTCATAGAGTATTTATTTGTTTCCCTCATCCACTTTGTCAGCTAATGAATTCATGTTCGGTGGAACCATAGAGGCAACTTGCTGTTGAATTTGACCACTAACATCCTCAACTGAATGAGAAACAAAATCTTGTACTTGTTTCAAGAGTTTTTTCATATCTTTAACCATTTCTCAGAGAGACTTCACCTCATCAATCAATTTTACTATTCTCAATTAAAACATATAGTATTTCATGAATCAGTTTTGGATGAATCTTCCTTGTGATATTCTCTAGTAGTAAGTCAGAATCTCTTTCACTTAGCTTTATTACAGTAGCAGGTTGTGGGATCAGGAGGTTTTCAACTCCAGCCAATAAAGTAGCTCCAAAGTCTTTATAATTACATTGACTCAGGAAATCAAGAAGTTATTATAATGGTTTAGGAATAGGAAATAAGACAGTCTCTAGTTCCATGTGATAGATTACCTCTATAGCAGAGACCAGTTTCAATTGAATCACAATAGACAGGTCTATGCCTTTAACTGAGGCATCATGGGTATCATCCATATCAAAGTATCTTGGGAACTTATACTAGGTTTCCACAATTATTTGACCAATAGGATTAAGAACATCAGAACTATCTAGACAAGGGTTCTTCTCCCCCTCAACAAGTGCACCTCTCATAGGACTCTATGATTCAGTTACTTGATCCGGTTCAAAAATAAAATCTCTAATACTCTCACCCATTTCTTTTCTATCCAACTAGAAGTAATGTTCCATTCAATCCTTAGTATCTAGTATAACATCAGGATTATCCTTCTCCTATAAATGTTCCTCAACCATAGATTCTTTATCAGAAGAATGTTCTTCTTCAAGATGCTCCTAAGAAATATCATTTTCTTTTACACTAACAATAGATTATTTTCCAGAAGAATGTTGTTCTTAAAAATAAATAATTCTTTCACTTGTAAGTGATTCGTTCTCAATGATGTTTTATAGAATAGATAAACTATTGTCTTCCTTGTTTATGACAGTTTCATCCATTGGTTAAACAATACCCTCTTCATCATCTTCAATCGGATATTCAATGACTTCATCTAGTTCCAAATGAAGATCAAATACGTTCTTAGGTCTGTAAGGATGATCAAATGAATTAAAATTTTCATATAACATTTCATTATCTTCCACAAAATCCATTTTCCAAAAATTCCAACATATTTTCATCATTTTGACTGTAAAAATTGAGCTACAAAATTCACAGTCTTTGATGACTTCATTCAGTCCAACCATTCCTCTAGCATACAATATAGTAGAGATTAACCTTGAATAGAAAAAAATGTAGAAATTGAGGTTGTCTTAATAAATTCATAAATGTGAAGTATAATATACATTCACAGTTTAATTGTGTGTCCATTCTTCATAAGATGTATCAAAAATTTAACTTGATATTTGAGGGTAGAAAAAAATCATTTTTTTGGAATAATCAGATTCTAAATAAACATAAAAAAATATTTGGTTTCAACATCAAACTCATCTATCATTGATCTTGTTTTCTTTTTATTTCCAGACAAGATTCCCAAGGCCTCTTCTAAAAAAATATCACTAGGAGGAGGAGAAAATATCTGGTAGTCCTTAAAAAAATTTCATGATGTATCCCTAGGCAGGAATTCCATAACATTAAATAAAAGGTGCTTCTTTCTCCATTAACCCAGCTCCTCACCAAAATACCAACTTCATCATTGAAAGAAAACTGAACAAACTGACAAAAATGAGCAACATGCATTGGATAAATTGGACTTTTCAATTTTGAGAACCAGTACCACCATACCTAGTCTTTCAGTACTTTCAAAAATAATGAATTACATAGCAACACAACTTAGGGAAGATTTCCATTTCTATTACCACTATTTTATCAACAAGATTCGGGTTCGATGGCTCTTCGGGTGGTATCTTCGTAGAACTTTTCACTTTATTATTAGATTAGCACTTCTCAAGAGTTGATGAAGATATACACTGCATTATGGGCATCCAATGAGGGTTTGAGAGAGCGTGAAATATAAAGGGCTGAAGGAGGTATTACAGTTTGAGAGATAAAGTGTTTTGTTTTGAGAGAAGAGATCTCGAGTAAAAAAATAGTAAAAGAATATTTTTTATCATTTAAGGATTTTGAGAATATCCAATTCAAAAGAGAATGAAAAAAATGATAAAATAATAAATCATAGTGATATGGGTAATAAAATACAAATAAAATAAAAAAAGTATTATTATGGTGAGACCGGAGCATATTTTCATAGTGTTCCCAAAACAGGTTTTCACAGTGAGACTAGAACAGACTATCAAGGTGAAACAGTAAACATTAAATAGAAACATCAATTTAGTAACTTGTAGAACAATGAGAGTGAGACAGTAATTCTAAGACAGTGACCCATGAAACTGTAAACTGTGAAACAGTAGGCAGTGATTCAGTATGTTTATTAAAAAAAATATTTTCTACAGGAGATTTATCATTCCCAATTCATTTATGATGTAATATATCCTTTCAGAATTTAATGGTTTTGTGAATATATCAGTAATATGTTAATTAGTTCCGATGAATTCCAATGTTATATCACATTTTTGATAATGGTATCTCAAAAATTGTTGTACTACCTAAATATGTTTTATCCTGGAGCATGATAAAGGATTATTTGAAAGGTTAATAGCACATGTATTGTCACAATTTATGGGTACATGCCTAAATTGATATCCATAATCTTGTAATTTGTGTTTCATCTACAAAATTTGTGCACAACAACTAGAAATTATGTATTCAGATTAGATAATAAATAGTGCAACAGATTTTTGTTTCTTACAACACCATGATACTTGAGACATTCCTAAAATTTGACATGTTTTAGAGGTTCTTTTTCTTCCTAACTTACAACCACCAAAATCAGAATCAAAATAGCTAACTAACTCAAATGATAGACCTATAGGATTGAACACCATAGATTGAGTGCATGCTTTAGGTATTTAAAAATCCTTTTAACATATTTTAAATGAGATTCCATAGATTTTTCTTGAAAACTAGCACACATACATACACTAAAAATAATTTCATGTTGGCTAGCAGTTATGTAGAGTAAGCTTCCCATAATTCCTCTTTAAGTGGTTTGATAAAAAAATTCCCATATTCATCAAGATCAAACATACAAGTAATACTCATTAGAGTGTAACTGTGTTTAGTGAAGCCCAAGAAAAAACGTTTTATAAGATATTTATTATATTTTCATTGATTTAAAATAATACCATCATTATATTGTATGATTTAAAATCCATGAAAGAATTTTAGTTCACCCATTAAACTCATTTCAAAATTTATTTCCATCATTTTATAATATTCAATACATAAACAATTTTTTGAAAGTACAAAAATAATATCATCTACATAAATTTTAACTACTAAAACATTATTGTAAATTCATTTAACAAAAAGGGTACGGTCATCTATAAGTTTTTTAAAAGAGTTGGAAATAAGAAATGTACTTAATTTATCATTCCAAGCTTTTGGATCTTTTTTTAAACCAAATAAAGATTTTGATAATTTGAAACATGATTTGGAAAGTGAGGATTTGTGAAACCTAGTGGTTGTTAAACAAAGACATCATTAGATTTATACCCATTCAAGAATGCCCTTTTGAAAACCATTTGATATAGTTTGAAATTAATATGGGCTACATAAGAAAGCAATATTCTGATGGCCTCAAGTCTATCAATAGTTTCAAAGGTCTCCTCATAGTCTATTCTTTTCTCTTGACTATATCCTAGTGAAACTAATATATACTTTTTTCTAACTATATTACCATATTCATCTACTTTATTTCCAATCACCATCATAGTGCCTATAGTAAAAATGTATTTGAAACTGTCAATAAGTTTCCAAAAAAATTTCCTTTCAAACTGATTAATTTCTTCTTATGAAAATCCTTCATTTTATTACACACTTAGACGTGATTTATTACATATAAAAGTTCAGTTGACTAAAAATAGAAGATAGAAAGATATATATTCATTGGGGCATAGGAAAATTACATAAAAACTTAATACATAGGACGCAACATCTTATTGGAATCTTCTTTACATGACCACTACATTTCCTCATATTTAGCATTGCATGGGATTACCTGAGGAAATGCATAAGAAAAGGGTGAGATATAAAGCCTAGTAAAGGAGATAGTGAGTAATAACTTGAAACATAAAATACATATTAGGAAAAAGGCATATAAATGGACCATAAGATTAATATGATCATAAAGGCATGATATAACATGATTAACATAAAATGGAAATGTGGCAACTACATTTGACTTGATTTTAGCATGAGCCAAGGATCATTGCACATGGAGCATGAGTAAATCCTCATTTAAATTTAATTATCATGATAAAAATCTCATTGCACTTTATGTATCATGATACTAACCTTTACTCAATGCATTGGAGCGCTATCCGGGTGCACCTTTCTAAAACATTTCATTTCATGCATTAGTGTGCAACATGGATCATATAACATAGAATCATTCAACATCATAAGTTACTAAACGGTTAATAAATGTTTAATAAACACATGAAATTACAATTAAATATGTATATGTTCATAAAGGTGAATACCCTTGATAGAGACATGGTTATGGTATTCACTACACAATGATTTTGGCTTGGAAAATCGCGGTGTAATTTCGGCAGCATAACAGTGTGACATAAAAAATAATAAAAATGGTTGATGAGAGTGAAAGGGTTATATCATCATATTTACATTAAATGGACAGTTAGGGGTTCATAAAGATTTATGTCTCAATAAAAGTAATGTAATTCATATTCATAACACAAAGGAATTGCAAGAATGTAAATGAGGAGAGAAAAATTGCTTACGGAATTTCGGTATGGTAATGGGTGCATGGGAGCAATTAAATGAGAGTGAAAAGAGTATATCATAATAAAAACATAAATAGGGAAGTATGTGGAGGTTTTAACTCATACCCTAACAATTTTAATTGAAATTAAAATGGTATAACAACATTTTTAAATTGAGACAAAAATGAGAAAAGAGGAAATCCCTTACTTGGAAGTGTAATCCCAAAGGCTTGGGAGAGGATTGAGATAGGCTTATTAGGAGATTTTTGTGCCTTTGAAAGATTATATAGAGAGGATGGAAGAGGTTGGACGAACTCAAAATGATTTGACTGAAGAGAATATGGGAGTTTGGGTGTGTTTATATAGGAAATGAGAGGGAATTCATTATTATTTAGGTTTGGGTCACAACACATTAAACTAATAAATACCCCCAAACCAAACCATGGTTTGGGAACATGGTTTTTTCCAAAGGGGAGTGGAAAACAATATTTTATATGTAAAATGCCCAAACATCTTAAAATAATATAGTTTCTTATGTGAAGGTGAGTCACACTCTCAAGGAAATTCATCTACAAAGTGAAATTGTTTTATAACTCTTGGAGGGTCCACTAAAGATTTCTAAAATAAATCAAACAAACCTAAAATAAAATTATTTTTTTGGTAAAACATATATTGTCCTAAAAAATCATTTATAGTAATTTATTACCTCACCATTGGGTCATTATGATGTCCTAAACACTTTATATATGTAAACAATATTTAATTTTTACCCAAAAATTGGACTGTCTCAGAAAATTATGAAAAATTCACCATTGGATAATTTCAAAATCATTATTACAGAAATAATATTCATTTTATCTAAATAATTTTATAAATAAGTAAATTTTATTTAAAATAAAAATTGACATTTATAAAAAAATATCATGGGTTTTTACATAAACGACTTTCAAACCTGAATGAAAATTAAAATTGCATTAATAGAATTATACGATCAATTGAATTTAATTAAAAGTAATTTAATAATAATAATATTTTATTAAAATATAATTTAATTCAAAAAATCGGTTAATTTATCAAAATAGATTTCTTAGTTGAATATTAAATAAAAATACTCATTGCGATTTAAAAACTATTAACAAAGTAACAATAATAAGATAAATGTATATACATTATTATATAAAAAAATAATTCACAAAATCATTGTGCTAAGAAATTTTCACATAACCCCTTATAACACCTATATAAGACTGAAGGGTAAGGTGTGCGATGGTGACAAACTCTTGGACTGGATCAGATAACATTGCTCGGGTGGTAATGTCTATTAACATCCACTTCTCTTGTAGGCGGTCCCATTCGAGCTTACCATGGTGAAGTTCGGATTGGGTTTGGTCAACAGAAAATTCCAATGACGCCACCTCATTTATGAGCTCCAAAAAATGGGATTCATATGGGGAAAGTCTGCTAAATAAGGCCATCACATCCTTTGTCCGAGTAAATTGGATTTTTTAAAGCCCTATATTTATACTAATCATGTGATCACTATTCAATTACTATATTCGCAATTGTCACGATTCTTAACGGTATTATAAAAAAACAAAACATAGAACCAACTATGTGCATACATTTTACATAACCATAAGAAGACATTTAAATATACCAAGTTTAATTTTCAATAATGAATTTTTGGGTCGTTACAATCTTCCCCACTTAAGAAATTTCTCCCTATAAATTTCCTTTTCCCACACTAAAATAGATATGGGTAACTCCTCTTCATCACTTCTTCTAATTCCCACGTTCCTTCTTCAAACATGTGGTTTTTTCAAAACACCTTAACGAGGGGAATCCTCTTATATTGTAGAACTTTTTCTCTATGATCTAAGATTTTCACTGGTTTCTCCTCGTAAGAAATATCATCCTGTAATTGTATTACCTTTGAAGAGAGTGCATGTGAAGGGTCTGGTATGTACTTCCATAAGAAGGATACATGAAATACATCATATAATTTGTCCATGGTAGGTTGAAGTGCTAGTAGATAGACCACAGCCCCGACACGATCAAGAATCTCGAAGGGGATGATATACCAAGGACTTAACATCCATTTCTTTCCAAACCTCATAACCTTCTTCCATAGAGATATGCAATGGAATACCATGTCTTGAAATTTAAACTCAAGGTCTCATTGACGGTTATCAGCATAACTCTTCTTCCAACTCTGTGATGCCTTGATATGCTGTTGAATGTTTTTCACCTTCTCCATCATTTCTTCGACCGTTTCTGGTCCTAGTAGCTTATTATAACTGACTTCATCACAACATGTCGTTCTTCTGCACCTCTTCCCATAAAGATCTTCATAAGGTTCCATTTAGATGCTTAAGTGGAAACTGTTATTATAGGTGTATTAAACCAGAGGAAGATGTTGATCACATCCTCCTTTAATATCCATAGAACATGGTCTAAATATATCCTGCAGTGTCTAAATAGTTCAATCAGATTGGCCTTTCGTTTGAGGATGATATGCCATACTAAAGTTCAGTTCAGTATCCAAATAATTTTGAATAAACTTGAAAAACATTGAGGTGAATCATGGATCTTGATCATATATAATAGATCGTGGTACTCCATGTAGCCTTACCACTTCCCTCATATATATTTGTGCCAGTTCATCAATTGATAAATCCCCTCGAATGGAAATAAAGTGTGCAGACTTTGAAAGACGGTCCACAACAACCCATATTTCATTGTTTCCATTGGATGTCATCGTAATTCCGGTGACAATGTCCTTTGGGATGTTCACCCATTTCCATGATGGTATAGGAAATGGTTGCATCGTCCCCTTAGACTTCTACCCCTCTTCTTTCACTTGTTGACACAACAAGAACTTTGATGTATACTCAACAATCTCCTTCTTCATATTATCCCACAAATAATGTTCTTATAGATCTTGATACATATTTGTGTCTCCTGAAAGAATAGAAAATTTTGAACTATGTGCATCTTCCAAAAGTATATTCTTCAACTCTGTACATGATGGAACACATAGTCTTTTCCCAAATCTCACAATTCCATCTTCATTAACATTAATCACCGAGAATTTACCTTTTTTAAAATCTTCCAATTTCTCCTGAATTCTCACATCATACTTTTGAGAATCCTTTAACCATTCCAAAAAATACAGATGAGAAATAATTTGTGAAAGGATTGATGATTTTCCTTTCTTTATGATTCTCATGTCCATCTTTGTCAAATCTAGGAATATTGGATCCTTCTCAATTCTTATCAATGATTGAATCACTGGGTCCTTTCTATATAGAGAATCCACAGCTTTGTTCTCTTTCTCTGGTTATTAATGGATTGAGCCGTAGATGTATTTTATCAGATCTAACCATCTTCGTTGGCGCATGTTCAACTCTTTATGTGTGAATATATAATTGAAGCTTTTTTGGTCCGTATATATTTTACACATCTCCCCAAGAGATAATTCCACCAAATTTATAAAGTGAGGATCATCGCAGACAACTCCAAATCATGTGTTGGATAATTTTTCTCATGTACTTTTAGTTGTCTTGAAGCATAGGAAATTAATTTGGCATTTTGCATCAACACACATCCCAATCCCTTCATTAAAGCATCACTGACACTACTAAAAATTCAGTCTATATCGACCGACATTGGCGGTCGCTCTAGGCCTATAGAGACTGCCCAGTGACCGCCATTGGCGGTCGCTTTATCCTCGTCGCAATAAGCCAACAGCGACCGCCTATGGAGGTCTCTTTAGGTGTCCAAAATTATGGCCTACAGCGACCGCCTGGTGGTCGATGTGCTATAGATAGGTCAACATTAGCGACCGCCATTGGCGGTCACTAATGTGTGTACCCGGCAGCCTATAACGACCGCCTATGGTGGTCGCTAAGCTGAGGAGGTTTTTAAAAAAAAATCCACGGTGCAAAATCAGAGATAAAACAAGGTAACCATCATAAAAATTTGAAAACAATTTTAAACAGCATAAACATCAAGATCGTCATAAACAATAAGTTATAAACGTGCTTCAACGATCCGAACATGTTCATCCATTTCAATCTTCTTCTTCAATAAACCTACAAGAAGAGTAAAAAACAAATAAAAAAACAAACATAAATTAGGCATATTTATTCAGTTATTATATACATATAATAAAATTAAATCTGACATCAAATCATGGTGCTAGAATAATTTAAAACCCCCAATTTAAGAAATGCTATCATTTCAGGATTTTTTTCTAATTTGGTTTAGTTTGTGAAATTGTTTTGTTGTCTAAAAAAGAATGTTCTCTACGCCCACCGCATGTAAGATGGACATGTCGTCTCCTCCTACATGTCACGAATAATATTCATATTGTTTTCGTGTGGTTTCAGGACATTCGGAGCGCGTTTTCTCCGAATTCAACCGTCTCACGCCGTTTTGGTGTTTTAAGACTCCGGAAACGTGTTTCAAGTCACCACGGTCAAATGAAACCTTTGATTGGAATGTAATCTACACAAAAATTTCACAATTCACACCACGGATGTTGTCGTATGATTTCATGGCATTCTGAGGTCGTTCGGGAGGTTTTGACCCCCCCCCCCAAGGTGCCTTTTAAACGTGTGTCGAACTGCTGAAAATGACACAATCGGTCATACCGCACCCACCACACGTCTGATGGGTGTGTTGTCTCCTCATACACGTTACGAATAATATTCTTATTTTTTCCATGTGGTTTCAGGTCATTCAGAGCATGTTTGCTCCGAATTCGGCCGTCTGACGCCGTTTTGGTGTTTTATGACTCCGGAAACGCGTTTCTGATCACCGCGGTCAAACGACACCTCTGATACACGTGTTGTCTACCCGACCATTTCACAATTCATAGAACGGCTGTTTTCGTATTATTTAATGGCATTTTGAGGTCGTTCGGGTAGTTTTAACCCCCCCAACGTTCCCTTTTTGCATGCGCCGAACTGCTAAAAATGACACAATCGATCGTACCACGCACACCGCACATCCAATGGGCGTCCCGTCTCCTCCTACATGTCATGAATAATATTCCTATTGTTTTTGTGTGGTTTCAAGTCATTCAAAGCACGTCTGCTCCAAATTCGGCCGTCTCACATCGTTTTGGTGTTTTATGACTCCAAAAATGTGTTTCTGCTCACCGCGGTCAAATGACACCATTAATTGACATGATGTATGCTCGAACATTTCATAAATCACACCACGGCTGTTGTACTATAATTTCAGGGCATTCTGAGGTTGTTCGGGTGGTTTTGACCCCCCAACCTACCCTTTTAGCGCACACCGAACTGCTGAAAACGACACAATCGGTCGTACCGCGCGCACCGCACATTTGATGGGCGTGCCATCTCCTACTACACATCAAGAATAATATTCTTATTTTTTTCATGTGGTTTCAGGTCATTTGGATCATGTTTTCTCCGAATTCGACAGTCCCATGACGTTTTGGTTTTTTGTGACTCCGGAAACACATTTTTAGTCACCGCATTCAAACGACACCTCCGATTGATGTTTTGTATGACCGAAAATTTCAAAATTCACACAACGGCTGTTGTCGTATGATTTCATGGCATTCTGAGGTCATTTGGGTGGTTTTTCCCCCCAACACGCCCTTTTAGCACGTGTCGAACTATTGAAAATGACACAATCGATCGTACCATGCGCACCACACGTTTTATGGGTGTTCCATCTCCTCCTACACATCAAGAATAATATTCTTATTGTTTTTGTGTAGGTTCAAGTCATTCGTAGCACGTTTTCTCCGAATTCGACCATCTCATGCACTTTTGGTGTTTTATGACTCCGGAAACACGTTTCTAGTCACTGATGTCAAACGACACATCCGATTTATGTGCTGTCTACCCGACCATTTTAAAATTAACACCACGGAAGTTGTCATATGATTTAATGGCATTCTGAGGTCGTTCGTGTGTTTTTGACCCCCCAAAGCGCCATTTTAGCGCGCACCGAATTGCTGAAAACGACACAATCGGTCATACCACACCCACCGCACGTTCAATGGGTGTGTTGTCTCCTCCTACACATCACTAATAATATTCCTATTGTTTTAGTGTTGTTTTAATACATTCATAGCACATTTTCTTCGAATTCGACCGTCTCACACCGTTTTGGTGTTTTATGACTCCGGAAACACTTTTCTGGTCACCGCGGTCAAACCACACCTCCGATTGACGTTCTATCTACCCAAACATTTCACAATTCACAAAATAGATATTTTGGTATGATTTCATGGAATTATGAGTGCGTTAGGGTGGTTTTGACCCCCCCCCCCCCAACACGCCCTTTTAGCACACGCCAAACTGCTAAAAACGACACAATCAGTCAAACCATGTGCACCGCATGCCTGATGCTCAGGTTGCCTCCTATTAAACATCAGGAATAATATTCCTATTGTTTTTGTGTGGTTTCAGGTCATTCGGAGCCTGTTTGCTCCGAATTCGACCGTCTCATGCCCTTTTGGTGTTTTATGACTCCTGAAACGCATTTCCGGTCACCGCAGTCAAACGACATCTCTGATTGACGTGTCGTCTACCTGACCATTTCAAAATTCACACCAAGACTTTTTTAGTAAGATTTCATGGCCTTCCGAGGTCGTTTGATTGGTTTTGACCCCCCCCAATGTGCCCTTTTAATCCGCACCGAAATGCTGAAAATGACACAATCGGTCGTACCGCCCGCACCGCACGTCCGATGGGAGTTCCGTCTCCTCCTATATGTCACGAATAATATTACTATTGTTTTATTGTGGTTTCAGGTCATTCGAAGAACGTTTCCTTCGAATTCGACAGTCTCACGCCGTTTTGGTGTTTTATGACTTCAGAAACGTGTTTCCGGTCACCGCGGTCAAACAACACCTCCCATTGACTTGACATCTACCTGACCATTTCAAAATTCACTCAACGGCTATTTTCGTATGATTTCATGTCATTATGAGTTCGTTCAGGTGGTTTTGACCCCCCAACGCGCCCTTTTAGCATGCGCCGAACTACTGAAAATGACACAATTGGTCGTACCGTGGGCACCGCACGTCCGATGGGTGTTATATCTCTTCCTACACGGAAAGAATAATATTATTGTTGTCTTCATGTGGTTTCAAGTCATTCAGAGCACGTTTGCTCCAAATTTGACCATCTCATGCTATTTTGGTGTTTTATGACTCAGAAAACTCGTTTCTGGGGTGCGGAGGGGGAGAGATGTCCGGGGGCGGGGGGGGGGGGATGTCTGTGGTTAGGGGGGGATGTCCGGAGTGCGGGGGGCTGTCCGGGGTGTTGGGGGGGGGTGTCCGGGGTGCGGGGAGTGTTGTCTGGGGTGTAGGGGGTAGTCCGGGGTGTGGGGGGTTGTCTGGAGTACGGGGGGGGGGGGGGGGTTGTCCGGGGTGCATGGAGGGCTGTCTGTGGTGCGGGGAGTGGATGTCCAGGGTGTGGGGAGGGATGTCCGGGGTGCAGGGGGGGCTTTCCAGGGTGCAGGGAGGGGATGTCCGGGGTGCGGGGGGCCTGTCCAGTGGGGGGGGGGCTGTCCGAGGTGTGGGGGGCTATTCGGGGGTGCTTGGGGTTGTCTGGGGTGCGGGGAGAGGCTGTCCGGGGTGCGGGGAGGGTTGTCCGGGGTGCGGGGAGGGCTGTTCGGGGTGCGGGGGGAGGGGGTGTCTGGGGTGCGGGGGGGGGGGGGTGCTGTCCAGGGTGCGGGGGGTTGTCCAGCATGTGGGGAGGTGATGTTCGAGGTGCGGGGGGCCTGTCCGGGGTGTGGGGGGCCTGTCCAGATGGATTGAAACCATCTGCTGCCAATCCCAATCGGACATTACGAACATCTTTTGCAAAGTCAGGATATCTCTTATCAAAATCCTTCCATGCATGATAGTCTTCCGGTTGGGTTAACATATCACTTTCATGACCTCTTTCTGCATGCCATCTCATTAAATTAGAAACTTTAGATGACATAAAAATCATTTCAACATCGGTTTAATGGGAAAGTAACACATTTTATTTACGGAAATAGGTTTCCTCTGTATCGCAATCTAACTTTGATGAGTCTGATTTCTCCTATTCTCTTTCCACCTGGAAGCACAACAAACCATACAATTATCCAAATGGGCAGTTTCCTTTCTAAAAAAGATACATTTTTTTCACATGCATCTATGGTCTCATATATAAAATCAAATTTATCTTTCAACTTACGAGCATGGTAATACGACTCAAGAATCTTAACGTCGACAGGAAGAACCTTTTTCAATAGCACCATAAACATGTCAAATGATGTGTCTGACTAATGATTCAAAGTCTTCAAATTCAAAAACTCCACGATAAATGAAATTTTATTGTAAGAAGTACATCGAGGATATAATTCTATTCTTTCATTATCAAGAGCTTCATAAAACCTCATCGAATAACGATCTGCACCAGAGCGAAGAATTATCTCACCGGTCTCATGATTGTGGATGTCAATGCCTTCAGGATCCAACCCACATACTATTTCATTAATAATTTCATGCATTTCATCATTCATCCTTGCATCAACATCCATCAAAACTGCATCTGTATTTTGAAAACGAACATATTCTTCACCATGATGAGTCCAACTCTTAAATTTTTCCAGAAATCCATTAAAGAAAATGTTCTCCCTCACAGTATCTCCTATGAATTTATATATGTTAGCAAATTTTCTACATGGAAAACTAATATAGTCACTTTCAAATCCTCTGGTGAAGTCAATAAACTGCATAATTCCATTGAAATATTTTCTAGACGTTCAATTTGGAAGAACAATCCAACTATTATCTATAATAACATCTCTATAACAAACATTTACACAAGCCTTATTAAAGTTTCATTATTAATATCAAATATATTTAAAATAAATACTAATTAAATGTTTGTGAACCATTTATAAAATAAAAATGTAAGTGAAAGCCCATGTCATACCTGATTGCGCTACAAACCTGGAAGGGAGGGGAGCAGAAAGTGGTACTACGAGGGAGAGGAGAGGCATTAGAGGGGATCCAGAGCCTGAGGCGGTACGGTGAGGGAGGGGATGAGCGGCGGCGGCGATGGGGATCCGGAGGAGAGGAGGCGGTGAGGTCGTGATGGTGCAGCGAGGGTGGGACGATGAGGGAGGGGACCGAGGAAAAGGGGAGCTAGAGTGGACGTGCGACAGTGGTAAGGGGATGAGTAGCGGCCGTGCGGGGAGGGAGGGGACCAGGTGGTGGCGGTGTGGCAAGGGATAGGATAGTGAATGAGGGGATGGGTGGCAGTGGTGCGGTGAGGGAGGGGAAAAAGATGGAGGGGACGAGGGTTGGCGGGGTTAGGGTAGGGGGGGCGGGGCAGAGGCTGGAGGGCAGAGGGGTTGGTGGCTGGCGGGGGTGGAGGCTGGAGGTGGGTGGTGGGAGGCCAGAGGGTAAAGGGAGGCTGGAGGGGATGGAGAGCAGGGCAGAGGGCGGCTGGAGCAAGAGGACAGAGGTGGAAAAAGGCCGGAGGAGACGGAGGGCAGGCCTAAGGGCGGCCGGAGGGAAGACGGTGGAGGGCGGAGGCCGACGAGGGTGGAGGGTGGAGGGTGATGAGGGAGGGCATGCGGAGACAGGGCATGGCGGCTAGGGAGGGCGTACGGTGACGGGGGAGGGCAGCGAGGGAGGGTGCGCCGTGATGGGGGAGGGCATGCGATGATGGGGGAGGGCGCACATCGACGAAGGAGGGCGTGCGGCGAGGCGAGGAGGGAGGAGAAGGGTTCAGGGGGGCGCCGAAGCGGCGATGTGAGGAGGGAGGAGGAGGGTCCAGGTGGGGCACCGAAGCCCACATTTTTTTGAAAAAACCTAGAGACCATCTGTGGTGTTCTCTATAGGTAAGGGGGCTCCAAAGCCCAGTTTTCTAGTAGTGTGAATACCAGAAAAAGTTCTCCACTAGTGGGTAAAGTGAGAAGGGGTGTAGTGATAAGCCTCTGTTTCAACTCATTAAATCATTCTTTTCATTCATCATTATATTATAACATCACTCCCTTCTGAGTTAGCTTGGTCAGAGGGTTGGTCAATCATGAGAAATTTCTCACAAATCTTCAATAATATCCAGCTAACTCCGAGAACCTATAGATATCTGTTACTGATGTTGGCCTCGACCATCCCTCAATTTCTTCTTTCTTAGAGGGATCCCCAGATATCCCATTTCTTGTGATGATATGGCCTAAGAATGAGACTTTCTTCAACTAGAAATCACACTTTCTCTATGTCGCATTGAGCTCATCCTTTTGTAAGGTGTATAGTATAGTTCAAAGATACTCCTCATGATCCTCCTTAGTATTGGAATATATTAAAATATCATTTATAAAGACAACCTCAAATTTTTCAAGGTAATATCTAATGACTATGTACATCAATTCCCTGAATATTTATAAAGAACTAGTTAGTCTGAAGGCATTACTATGAATTCATATTGTCCGTATCTAGTAGGAAAAGCGGTCTTGGGCATATCTTCCTTCTTAATCCTTACTTTATAATATCTCGACCGCAAATCCCCCTTGTAGAAGTATTGTACACCACGCATGGATGGTTGCTTCCTTTGACTCAATCATCTGAGCCAGATACACGTTCTCATAGGGAAGTTATATCCATGCTTGAGATAATAGAGATAAAGAAGATTCATCATCCTCCTTTCACTTGTATAGAATCGGGGGTCGATTCTCCATATGGATAGTGATTTCCTTCTCACGGAAATTTATGCTGGCTCTATATAGGGAAAGAAAATACATGCCATTAATTGCATCAAATTCCACCATAGAGTGTGTGATGAGGATCATGTGGAAGTTCAATTTACCGATTATGACATGGGAGGAGTTATATTCCTAGGATTCAATTATTTCCCCATTTTCAGTACTGACCAAAATATTTACTTCCATGATTTTTTGTGGTGTTTGGATTATTCAACTAAATGTTCGCAATATTAAAAAATGCGTAGAACCTGAATCAAAAAGATAACTCTCTATTCTTGAATGAATAACTAGTGTACTTATCACCACTTCATTGTGGGGGATCACTTTGGCGGTAGTGAGGGAAAAAGCTCAGCCTTGCTTCCTTAGAGGTTATTGGCTGCCTCTCAAAACCCTTGGGTTAGGTAACTAGTTTGCAAAGTGCACCGGTTCATTGTAGTTGATGTAATGAAGAATGTGTTGAGGGTCCAGAGGATCAGAACTCTCATCTGTCTTAGCCATGGGTTTTTCATTCTGACGGTTAATACCCAGGTGCCCTATTTTTCCACACCTAAATAATTGCTTCATCCCCTTCAAGAAATTTCCAGGGTTCTTCTTTCCACACCATTGGCAAGTGGGGTGCTATATTTTCTTAGCACCATTGGATTTATCAATCAGACTACTAGAATGTAATTCTACCTTAATATTTTTATCCTTATGATACCCCTGATATTCTACAATCATTATTTCATCCTTTTTATCACATTAGATGATTTCCTCATAGCAGTCGAAGTCACAAATTTCTAGCGCTTTTCGTAGGCTAGGTTTCATCCCACCATAGAAGTGGTCAACCTTGAATTCAGGGGTAACAACAAAGAAAGAGGTGTATTATGCAAGAATTGTGATGTTTTCCTCATACACTATGGTAGATTCGTCATCTTTCTTCTTGGGGACAACAAAGTACATTTCCATCTTAAGTGAGAGGGTGTGTTGAAAATATTTATCAATAAACAAATTATGGAAATCATCCAATTCCAAAACCTCGATCACATCATCAGGCTTATTATTTTTGATCAATTTACACTATTTATCAGCTTCAACCACCATATGATAAGTAGCTAGAAGAACCATCTCTTGTTCAGAACATTGGAGGATAGTGAAGATCTTTTCAATGGAGTTGATCTATTGTTTGACGATTGAGGGATCCGATGATCCATTAAAAGTAGGAGTCCTTTGTCTAATTAAGCTCTCCATAGAGAATTTTTGTTTCTTGGGGGGGGGGGGTCAGAAATTCCTCTTGACCCATGTTTCTATTCAATTCATAAGTTAATTGAGAGAGAAGCATGAAACTGTTTACGATTCCTGCTCCCTTCAGATTGGGAATCTCATTAGCACAGTCATCACATTGATCATCACCGTTTTTGTTATCCTGATTCCTTTTATTACCAGCCATTGGCTGGAAGAAAATGAAAGTTAGGGGTAAAACATAAAGGGTAATCCAAGGACAAAACTGATGACTTATTAACAACTATAATTTCCTTACCTTATGAATCTGTAGGCTTCAATCTATTTTATCCATGATCTACATTCTAACATATATTCATTAGGAAATTACCATAATAATGGTTTATAGTATGCTAGTAAATTGACTAATGCATATCCCCTGGGAGTGTCATAACTGATAGTGTAGTAAATCCCATTATTTTATACCAGGATATCCTAAATCAATCTCAAAACTCCTTATTAGGGTTTTCAACCCTAGGTATATCTATGCTAGAGCTGCCTCTACCGGATCGTATCCAGACATGGATGTATTTTGTTGATAAACCACTTACTCAATACCCACCATAACATAGGGATGTTTTTATTATGAATATTATTATACCTAAGTCTTTCTCTAGGGTTTTATAATTCTGATCCAAAAAATAACTAAACCTGACCTCTGATACACACTATAACAACCCTTCTTTTTTTACGCACATAAAAATGATTTATTACATAGAAAACATCACTTGATACAACATAGAAGATCGAGAGGTCTCGTATATTTGGGGCTTGAAAAAATTACCTAACAACTTTAAACAAAGTAGGAAACATCTTATTGAAAACTTCCTTTACATGAACAATAAATTCCATCGTACTTATCATTGCTTGGGATAACCTGAGGAAATGTATAAGAAAAGGATGATCTATAAATCCCATTAAGGAAGTTAATGAGGCATGACATGAAATATACAATACATGTAAGGAAGTAGTCATTTCAGTGGTTCATAAGATAAACATTAACATAAAGGGAGATATAACATGAATAACATAACATAGAAATGTGGGAACAACATTTATCATGATTTTACCATGAGACAAGGCTCATTGCACATGGAGCATGAGTAAATCCTCATTGGACTGGAATTAACATGAAAAAAACCTCATTGAACTTGATGTATCATGATACAAATCATTACCCATTGCATTGGATCGCTATTAGGGCACACCATTCTTAAACATTTCAGTTCATTCATAAGTGTCCCACATGTATCATATAACATTGAATCATTCAACATCATAAGTTATTCCACGACTAAGAAATGTGGAATAAACACATGAAATTACCTGTAAATATGTATATGTGCATAAAGGTGAATACCATTAATAGATACATGGGTATTGTATTCTTTACAAAATGATTTTGGAATGAAAAATCGGGGTGCAATTTCAGCAGCATAACGACATGACATAAAAATTTGAAAAAATGGTTGACAAGAGAGGAAGGGGTGTCATATTATATTTATATGAAATGGATAGTAAGGGGATCATATAGAAACATGTCCCAACATATGTAAATGAATTTAATGAATAATACTATAACATTAGTTTTTCCGATGAATATTCCATTTTATACAATCATTAACTTAATCTATTTAAATTCCATATTTTTCTTGATATTTTAAAATTTAAATGAGCTAAATAATGTCAAAATTGACGTTGTTGTTATTTTATATCAAATTATATTTTATTTAAAATTTATTTTTAAAAATATATTATGGAAAATGGTTTTTAAATGACCATAAATAAAAAATATTGTTTATTAAAATAAAAATTAACTATTTATAATGAAAATATTGTTCTTTAAATTATAAAAACATTGTTTGCACGGTTTAGGTTAAAGCAGCATTTTTTGGGGATACATGTGCTCATTTTAAAATAAATTTAAAAAATTCATGGGATTTTTTAAAAATAATATATAATATATATATTTAATATGTTATATATATATAGTATAATAAATATAAATTTAATTTATTCTTAATCTTTAAATTTATTAGGTTAGAAAACTATTTACCTTAATAAAAACCAAAACATACAAAAAGGGGGAATCATATAAGTTATTAAAGAAAATTATAAAAATGATCTTATTATTTTTTGTTGGAGTTTTGGTTAGACCATAAACCCTATTTAATCTATTAAGTGTCCTATTTTTTTTAAATTATCTATGTAATACCTTCTATTATTGTTTTCCGTTTTTGTATTTAATATAATCCCACCCCTCCTCCTATATAAAAAGTCATTCAATCGTCCCCTTCCTCACAACTCCCAATCCTATTTTTCACATCCAAAGCATACCAAAATAATCTTCCATTATATCTACCTATATCCTATACTTATAATTTTTTTTATAATTTCAAAAAAAAATCACGCCTTTAGTTAAAACAAAAAAGAGTTAGCCAAATAAGAGGTAATATCACTCCACAAGCTACGTTAATGTATTTTTATTCTCCACCACCTCAATTATTATTATTCCATTAATATATAATAAAATATTCATAAAAAATAAAAAAAATATTTTCTTATTTTATGTTTTTTACCTACACATATACACACACTTCCATCAAATGGGTATCAAACTTACTGTTCTTGCGTACATGGTACTACTGCCTCACGATGTGATGTTGTTGGGTGTTTCATTTACCAGCAATAATTCTTGGTATTTATGAAGGTAATATTATTTGTTATGATATATAAGATATTAAAGATGTTTCTTACATATATATTTACTATGAAATACATACCTTCATAATTTCAATTTTATAAATGTGATAACATCATGTTTTCTCGTGCGGATTACCACCTATTCAAAGCGATGTGGTTCATTCACACTATACATGGAAAGTATTGAGGATGGGTTTTGAAATTTTATATAATATATAATAAATTTATTATAATATTTTTATTATAATATATATATATATATTTATTTTACATTATTTCATTCTATATGAAAATAAAATGAAAACTATGTTCATGCATACATACGGTCTACCGTCTCCTTGAATAATGTATATAATTTAATATTTTTATACATTGTTGATTATATTATATATTTTATACTAAATATTTATGACATTTAAATAACATTATATCGTAAAAAAATAATTAAATAAATATCTATTTAACAAGATCAAGAAAAATAGTTAAAACAAATACGGAAAAGGAAGTCGATATTAGAGGGAAATAAAAACTTGCATTAAATTGTTAATAAATAGGTAATATAAATTCATAATAAAATAATATATAGTGTGATATATGATAATATGATTCTATTCAAGATTTATAATATAATTTACATATTATATATGAGGTTTTAATGAGTATGAATATTTTGAAGACTTAAGGTATGAGAATTTCATCACGCTTTTTTCTGTGAGATACATGACATATTCACCACTCGATTTTATTTTATGGTGTATATATGTCCTAATAAAATTTATATAATTAATTTAATTACTTTAATTATATTAAATGAATTTAATTGATGTGATTATTTTATGGGGATCAGGATTCAAAAGTTACTCAAGTAGTAAGGGTTTTATGATCTCATAGTTACTTCTGTGAGACTTAAACCTCATTCACAACTCCTTTATTTTTGATAGTGTATATAATATCCATTAATATATTATTTTATTATTATATATTAATTTATATTAATTTAAATTTCCATTTCATTATCTTATTTTCAGGGGGTTTATAGTTCAAAATTTATAGTATTATTACTGTAATCTTGTCTCAATTTTCCTTCTTTGAGATACATTCCATGTTTTGCACATATATTTATATATGAGGTGTATATAATATATTTTCAAAAATTATATATTGAATAACAGTATTATAATGATATTAAAATCTTCGTTTGATGTTAATTCTCATGAAAATTGCGATTTGATGTTACCAAAATGGTATGATCTTGCTGTACAATCTCATCATTAATCTGAAATGTTTATGATTATGATTCAATTTATGTATATTATAATACATATCTCATGATATCATATTAATTATATTGAAATATTATTATTAATGTTATATCCAAGTAATGGTACCCCTTTTCTAATATTTGTTACTTAAGATAATTAAGAAATTTTTTTTAAGAAAAATCTTCTTTATCCCTCTCTTCTATCGGAAATCTGTGTTATTCCAATACCATGATTTCTAAAAGTAAAATTTCAAAAAAAAAAGTGTTTAATTGTTTTCAATATTATTTTATAATTTTAATATAAAATGATTTTGAATTTTTTTCAATAATTCTTTATATGTATTAATTTTTTTTTTTCAAATTAAAAATTATTTCAAAAAATATTATGTTTTAAAAATAATTTTTCATAGTAGAATGATTATTTTACTTAACAATTTTTTAAATGATCTTAAATGATTTTTTTATATGTTTACAAAGTGTTTTCCACTAAATATGATTATGAAAATTTTATATGATATAAAAATGATAATTTTGCATAAAATTTATGATCAAAGTGATCTTTCAAAATCCTATATTTTATGATTTAATTGGGATATGATATAGCTATACCATTAATATTATTATAATTAAGGGTTTTTTTGATGGCATGATTTTTCTACAATCTTCTCCCATTCAACTATTCTTTTAAGATTACATTATAATTAAACCTATCTTTTCTCCACATATTAAGATGTGTTGAAATGTTTTTGACACCCATTTCATTTTCATAGTTTATTATCTAATCTTTATGAAAACCATCCCTTTTTATGAATTATTATATGATGAATGTTTAATTATAATGTTTAATAAGTATCTATTATTTTATTTCGTAATTGATCGGAGCTATATCTCCCTCCAACTAATTTTTTGAATATTTATATCTTGTGGTATAATGATTCGAATCAATTTGATGGGCTAGATCTTCTATGGAATGATATGGAAGGATTGTCCACGATGGGAAGATGGGGAATCTTGATCCACTTTGGGATGATGGGGAACCCAATCCACAATGGAATATGGCTAATACTAATCCAATATAGAGAGATGAGGAAACTCAATTCACTATGGGGTGATGATGAAACCCAATAACTTGTAAGGAAAGGGATGTAGCTGGGGAAGTTGGTTTGTCTGGACCATAGTAGTAATCCCTATGAATTGCACTGATTTGTTTTTTGTTCACAAGATATTAAAAATAAGTAATTATATTATTTTTTACACTATATTTTCATGAATTATTACCATGTTTTTATATCATGGGTTATGCTATTTTTTCCCTCGGTATTTATGTGTTATGATCATCCAATAATTATGTGATTAATCTAGTATCTGATATTTGATGTTAAGGTTATTGTATTAAAATGATATTCTCATGTTCTAATAATCTTACGTTCATTATTATTCATTTGTATATACTTTCTTTAAACATACTGAGAATCGGATCTCATCCCTTTGTTATGCTTCCTTACACCATGTTATAAAGAAATTTTTTATGTAGAATCACTAAAGGGGAAACACTGTAAGGGGATATTGAAGATATTTTACCAATTTAAATGATTATGTTAATGTGTTTAAAAATAATCTAATTTATTATGGTTTTTTAGAAATTTTGTTTTCTAATTTGATGAATATTAATCTAAAATTATGGGATATCCAGATTAGTAAATCTTGGATATCAATATGGGTTCTCTCAAATGATTATTAAGGGTAAAGGTAAGATTAAAAATTGAATTTCCATCAATTATATTAAAATTTCATTTTGTTATTATTACCTAATAAAAGTTTAATAGTGAATAAAATATGAAGTCATAACCATCTATACGTGTGTCATTAAATATGAAAATATATAAAAAATATATTATTCGTAATCAATAATAAATATACATTTGATATCAATATTAATCATGAGTGTAATTATAAACCCATAACAAGCATAAATAAAACATGGACATAACTTGGGATAAAGTTTTCACTTCATTCTTACAATCACTATTACAATTGTAATAACTATATGGTCGAATTCCATTCTCAATATAATTTAGGGATATCATGGACCTACCCATCCTTGGATTAATAATGAAACACCCATCATTTGTTTATCATGAAACCACCAATATTTTGTTTATAATTTTTCCCCACGTAAAAAATCCATTAAAAATTAAAATTAAAAAAATATAAATTATTACAGTTCATCTCAAACTCATTTGAACAACCGTTATCACTTTAATAACATGATTAAACCATATAAAATTACCAGGCTTTATAACAATCTCTTTAAAACATGATTATCCCATTGAAAACTAGATGGTTCTATAATTATCTCTTTAAAACATGGTTAACCCATGGAATATATATAGGTTCTATAAAAATATTATCAAAAAATGGTAATGTCATGGAAAATAAATTTCTTCAATAATAATCTATTTGAATGATGAATAACCTGTATAAAGTAAATATGTTTCATTATAATCTATTTGAGATAATCTTTATCAATCCATAAAGGAATTGGTATGGTTTCAATACATAATATCCCCAGTGGAGGTTATGTAACAAAAATATCCATTTAACATGATGAATGGAAGTACCATTAATATATTATTAAAAACAATTCGTCGAAAATAATTTTTTTATTTTGGAATACAATTTTTAAAACATAAGAAAATTAGAAAATATGTTTCAATTAAAATGATTTAAAGAAGATATAATGGATTATTAAAAATTATTTAAAATTTTCAATCTGGAAAATGGCATTCAACTTTTAAAAAATCATAACATTTTTGAATTTTTTTATTAAATATAATTTTGGATGAAATGTATTTCTTCATCAAAAAGACAATTTTTTCCAAAAACATTATTTTGAACTCATGAGTACAAAAAGAGATGAAAATAAAAGTAAAAATAGATTATAATGATATAAAATTTGGATAAGATAATTCATTATAGTAATTTATATTATAAACATAATATTTCAACATATGAAACTTAATAATAAAACAATCCCAATAAACGATGAGACAGTAACATGAAATACATACAACTTTGGTGACACATGATTGTAATAACCATGAAATAATAACATTAAATGAGACATATAATATCATTTAACTAATGATATTCAAGATATAATATGAAAAATTGGTAGTATATACACATCATAAATGAATATAGGTGTATGACATAATAAGCGCCTCAATAAAGGAAAATTGAGAAAGAAATCCCATACCACATTGGTAAAATTGAAACCACAAACCTATAACATATATATCATCAAACAGATATGTAAATCTATATAAATTTCAGGACTGGAACCAAAAAAATTATTTTATTAATTATTATATATAGCATACATTTCAAATCAGTGGTGAATAAGTCATATATCTTATAGAAATTAAAGTGAGATGACAAAAACCATTCCCTTGAGTCTGATTCATCACACTTTTTCATTATCATCCTGAATAATAAACATATGTAAATAAATTAATTGATATAGATAATTTTTATGGTTTATTATTAGTTTCATTTTACCATTTATTTTGTTATATATAATTACTGAATCAGTTAAGATTTCATTGGATGATTCAATGATATTTGGTTTATGTTACAAAACTGTCTTTGGAAGGTCGACTATGGTCAAAGTGATATTAATTTAAAAATATACTTAATATCAATCATGATATAATTCTACTATTAATAAATTAATTATACTAATAAATATCATTCTTTTTTAAGGTTTGATTAATGAAGAAGAATCACATCGCAGTGAGGATAATGTAGTCCACACGTCCACAAATGATGTTATCACTTTTTTCATATATAAAAAAGAAAGAAATAAAGAGGAATATTAAACTTACATAAATATAATTAAATAATTAATATAATATATAATTCATAAATGTCACATATTCATATTAAAATAATCCATAATACATTCCATGTAATTTTTGAACAAATAACTTCACTTTTAGGAGGCAGTAGTCCACATGTCCACAAATGATGTTATCGTATTCCCCCAAAATGGAAATCATAAATTTATGATTTATAAAATAATTATGAAGATAATTTAAATCATAAATAAAATATATAGATCATATAAAAAGAGTCTTTTCACCATTATTCTGAACCACGAAAGGTTGAAATGGAAGAATGTATGACATCAGTTCAGGAGGCGGTAGTCTACTTTAAAGACGAATGATGATTGTGTATCCCATTTGATGGAACTATGTAATGAATTATTTCCTAAAATTAACATGAGAATATGGAATTATATTTAATGTAATATGGTTATTAAATGATAATTATATATAAAGTTAGGGGTTTGAGGAAGAAATTAAACCAAAGTTCTCATTGACAAACATTACCTATTCTTAAGGTAACTCATTTCGATTTGAATAAAAGGAATTCCATTAATGTATTTATTCCGAAAATAAGTCTTCTAATATTTGGGTATGCATGTTAGATTGTGATTTTGTTCTGAATTATCATGAACATTCTAGTTAACCTCGTAACCAGATAATGGATCCAGTCATCACATAGCCTGAAGAACATTCCATATCCCCTCGGGTCATTTATTATTACCTGGAATCTTAAAAAACGGATTTTGAAATGATTGTTTCAAAGAAAAATGTTGAATTAAAATAAAAATATGCATATAAAATGAAACTGCACTGAGAGAAATTTATTGGAATTTAAATGTCCATAATGAATCCCAGGTAATACAACCAAGTACTAGAAAACACGAAAAACCACCCACGTCCCCACTCAAATGTAACTCTCCAATTACAAGGTTCAATAACATGATCCACCTCTTAGAGATCCTTTTAATTTTGTAGAACCTAAAAATAGATAATCTAAAAAGACATAAAAGAATAATTATGGTGTGAGAAAAATCCCAACAGGATTTCCCAAAAGGATTCCATAAAAAATGCCAATATTATATTAACTAAGAAAGTGCATTGAATATATAACAAACAGGTTTTTCATTTTGAAAACATTTTTAATAAATTTTTTAAATACATTTAAAATGATTTAAATACAATATAAATTCATGCTTCACATTTTAAATGAGGGAAATATATTTCAAACGATTCAATTACCTTTAAGAAAAATGGGTTCTTTACACAAATATAACTTTTCAAATATATATTAAAAAAACATTTATATAAAATGATTTATATAAATTTAAAAGGCATATAAAATAGATTAAAAAATGGAATATATACATAATTTAAACAAAAAAGTGAAAAACATTGTCATATTCCAAATAGGTATTATAGTTTTATGTTATAGGGACACAACACCGTGAATAAAAAAATATGTACAGACACACCATTGGGCCTAAGGAAAATGGGACTCATAACCATATCTTAAGGAATGAGATGTTCAGATATGAGGTTTTAGAATGTTTAAAGTATTAATATACCTTAAAAAACAACTTACTAACTACCTAATGATTTCATGTTCTCTAGTACAAAAAATGATGAGAAATTTATTTTAAGACTGCTTAAAATACAATTAAATCCCATTATCAATTTAAAATATTCCAATTTTCCATTTTAAGAAATAATGAGTATTAATTAAAAATATGCCTTTTCAAAATGATGATATGCTATGTTCTCCATCAAACCATTTTTAATCCATTTTTCACAAATAATGATTTAAATTCAATTCATCCAATTTCATAATCCCCATCTCTAAATTAATTTTAATAATTTAATTTCCAAACAAATTTTATAAAATTTTTCACCATCCCCCAATTTTATGGAATTGGAGATTTTAGAATTTTCCCTAGAATCAAAATTTCAAAATTAGAAGAAAAAATTTAAACAAAATACTTTCTATAAAATACAAAATTTAAATTATTCAATTTAAATCTCATAAATTTCAATAATCACATCCCAATTCGATGGAACTTGGGTTTTTCAAAACCTATTCCAAAAATAATTTTTTTCGGATATCCAAAATTAATAGAATTGGATTTTCAATCAAATAATTTAAGGATATTTAATACAAATGAAGAAATTACATTTAAATCATAAATTTAATTTAAAACCTAAATTTATGGTTATGATAAGTTTTTCATTGAAAAAAAACCACATACTAAAATAAACTGATCTCAAAATTCCGAACCATAATCATGACTTTTCCATGAATAATGATGATCTCAAATATGAGAATACAATTTTGATTATGATTCCAAAATATATATTATTAGATCTATAAATCAATATAGGGATCCATGGAACCCCATATATAAGTATAGATACCACGGGAGAACGAGATCAGGATGAGGAATATAATCCTGATAACATTGAATGTAATTATTCTTGCTTCAGATCACTTATGGGAGGGCTATGAGGGGCCAAGAATCCTTCGTGGGGGATCTGAAGAAGGTATTAAAGATTTTTGGTCAATGTATGTCTCTCAGAGACCAAAAATTATGGTTCAATAAATTTCAAAAAAAATCATATCCTTTAAAATCCTATAAATATTTTTCCTAGAATGACCCTCTTGGTTAGACCATACTATAATGTCCCGAATCCAGGTGCCACACAATGGATGCCCCGAACCCGGTTGGTCACATGGCCTCAAGCGCATTTCCCCAAACACTAGAGGCTGCCGACTAGCAGCGAGGGCCTCGGTTTGATAGTGGGGAAACTATGCCATCATTTGTCAAAGTGAAGTGTAGCGGAGAAATACAAACATACCAAAAGCGGAAGTAGTAAACAATACCAAGATAAAATGGACAACAGTCCTGAAGTAAAAGATGACAAAAAGTCATATATATGATGATGCAACATGTCCCTAATTATAATAAACCAGCCAATACAGGATACACTGCAATCTAAAATAATACAGCACAATATACAAGTACAACTAGGAGAAACAAAATAGTGCAGTATGAACTCAGCCGCATCACAAGCCTAAGCTCAGTCTCATGCTCTCCTACTCCTATGTAATAATCAAGTACCTGTATTAGGACTCTTTCCCTTATCAACTCCTATAGCAATATAATCTGTCTGGCCAAAGACATGACATAAACAGGGTGTGAGAAATAAATCCCAGTATGCAACCACCAAAGGCTCGTGCCCAATTGTCAGTGAAAATGTGAAACAATAGTGTGCAACATTGAAATGCAGTAAACTCGGAAGTACTCAAAAGTAACCATTCCTACAAGTTATATTTCCATTTTAATAATTATTTATGAATTCAATATAATTGAATTATGAGTTTTCTCGAGACTCATCCTCAACCGACAATATCATATACAGTGCCACCGCAGAAACCACAATAGGCTATCTAACAGGTAGAAGGAAATAAAAATACCAAGAATGTGCATTATAATTGCTGTTATAATATATGAAATCACCACAATTATTATTCAAAGTAAACATTGTCCTCAGACAAGAAAATACTTACCCTTAAGAAATCAGAATCAAAACCCTCAGGTGACTGCCCTCAGGCATAACGAATATTTCCCTTAGGCAGATGAGATATTTTCCTCAGGAACAGAAGCTACTTCCCACATGTATAAGAAAAGTGGCCCTCAGGATAAATGAAACACTGCCCTCAGGCAATGAAAAACACTTCCCTAAAGATAAGTAAGTATCCAGGTAGAGCCTAACACATAAGCAAGAAATTTATATATATATTCTCTCATGAAAACTCAAAACATGCTATAATCACGGTATACCCATGGGTATCCTATAAAAACAACTAAACAAGGTAAATGCACCCACGGGGTGGCCCTGGATCAAGGAAACGATACCAAACAGCAGTTTATACTTGTTAATTAAAATTCCTATGCAATTATAGATATCTTAATAGTCAAGGTCGCAGCCATATGACACCCCAAACATGGGTGCATAGCACAACAGTACCTAAAATCAACTCATCAGTTGGAAATAAACACAAGACCACCTACCTAGATCTACTCTGATCTATATACGTGAACAATGCCTCCCAAATAAACCAAGAACGATGTAGATCTAGGATAAAAATTTACACATTAAAACACAAATAAATTCCCTTCAGGAAATAATTGTAAAGAAAGACTCAAGGAGAGGGAAGGCCTTACCCGCACGGTCCAAACGAGATCATCAGTAGAAGAATCAAAATCTCAGTGAGTGTTCAGGAGCTCCTATGAGCCTCAGCCTCCTCTCCCGGGATCCTAGTGAGTTTTATGCCTCCTATACCAAATGAGGAGGCTACTGCCTATTTGTAATGAAAATTCATAACAACACAGCGTGTACTCTCAATTACAAGGCTTGTACTTTATTTTTAAATGTTCACTGGTGGAAACCCTCCACCGCCTTATAGTTCATCTGCCGACTGATTACACAGTGTGTAATACTAAGTAAATGCAGTGTACAATCCTTTTTATTATTCATCTGTCGGCTACTCTCCACTGTGTTACTGTTCACTTTCTGACTGATTACACGGTGTGTATTACTAAGTACACAACATATAATTAGTTTTTACACCCTAAATCACTGACAAGCCTACATTCCCTGTATTCTCATCCCACATGGCCAAAGTACACAATGTGTGGATAAGTACATGGCATGTACCAATAAATTTTGGATTTTCCCCCCATTTTCCTTATTTTCTCAAAAAAATTACGGAGAAGGAAAAGAAGAAACCCGTACTTCAAAAATAAGAACAGGGTTCTTAAAAACTTCCCCCCTTTAAGAAATTAGTCCCCAAATTTACCTTCCAAGGGTGGTGAAGATAAAGCTAAGAATAACTCTGGCCACTGAGCATGTACGTTGGTCTCCTGCTCCTAGGTTTCATCCTACACTCAGCCATGTAGCCGTAGCACCCGTACGATCGGAACTGACCGGCCTCGGAGAACCTTCGTGCTTCTATCAACAACACGAATTAGATGCTCCTCAAAGGATGCATCGACCTGATGTTCAACCTCCTTGGGCTGAAAAACTTGAGACGGGTCTGAGTGATAATGGAGCAGCTGAGATTTGTGGAAGAAGTCGTGCATAGCCCAGTACCTCTATGGTAACTGAAACCGATAGGTAGCCGGACCAACTCTCATTAGAATCTCAAATAACCCCACATGCCTAAGTGAAAGTTTACCCTGTCTTCTGATCTGCATGTGTCCCAAACATGGTGAAACACGCAAGAACACCTGATCCTCGACCAAGAACTCCAAGGGTCATCTATGGTGATCATCATATGATTTTTGATGAGACTGCATAGTATCCATCAACTTATATATCAATTGGACCTGATTTGAAAACTCCAACATGAGACGTGTTCCCAGTAAAGCTTCCTCACCTGCATCCAATCCGCTCAAAGGTGATCAACATGACCTACCATATAAAGCCTCATAAGTTTCCATCTCAATAGTTTTCTGAAAAATATTATTTTAGAAAAACTCCACCAGGGGTATGTACATCTTCCAAGAGCCCCCAAAGTCCAGGACGCATGCACGCAATATGTCCTCTAACACCTGTATCGTACACTCTGACTGGCTATCGGTCTGAGCATGGTAAGCTGTTCTCAAAAGCACCTGTGTACCCAGGGACCTCTGAAAACTCTCCCAGAAATGAGACGTATAACGGTCTTCCCTATCGGAAATGATAGAACGAGGGACCCCATGAAGATGTAACACCTCTTGGATATACAACTTCCCAAGATTATCAACACTGAAGGTCTCCTTGATCGGAAAAAAGTGTGCTACCTTCGTAAGTCTTTCCACAATAACCCACATGGAATCATTGACTCTAGGTGACCTCAGCAACATGGTCATGAATTCCATCGTGACATCATCCCATTTCCACCCTAGAATGGGTAACTATTGTAACAGTCCATCTAGCCTCTGATGCTCCACCTTCACCTACTGACAGGTGGAACATCTTGTAACTATACCATCTACCCATCGTTTTATACCCATCCACCAATACTGAGGTCTCAAGTCATAGTACATTTTGGTAACTCTGAGATGCACTGCCCAAGATGAATTAGGAAACTCCGGCATCAAATCCTCACGTATATCCCCTGGAACCCACACTCATCCATAGATACGTAGTACCTCATCATCATCGCCTATCGTCCAACCAGGAGGAGTGTCTTCACCTTCCACTGACTCCTGTAGAACTAGGCCTTCTGAATCTGATAGTTGTATCATCCTCACTCTATCTAGGAGGGTAGAAGTCAAATCTAAGGAAGAAATATAGGTTCATCCCGGACTATCAGGCACCTCCAAATGCATCTCAGAGAACAAATCCTCGAGCTGCCACTCACTAATGGCCTCCTGAACTTCATGTATATAAGTCCTCCTACTTAGTTCATTGGCTACTATGTTACCCATACCAGGTGTATAGGCAATCTCCAAGTCGAAGGACTGAAGATATTCAACCCACCTTCACTATCTCAGATTCAGTTCATGATGGGTAAAGATGTATTTCATACTTTTGTGGTCTGTAAACACCACAAAATGTTCTCCAAAGAGATAATGTCTCCAACAGTGTAACACATGAACAACTGTATCCAACTAGATATCACGCGTCGGGTACTTACTCGCATGTGGCCTCAATTGCCGAGACCTGTACCCAACTACTTGATCACCCTGCATCAACACTGCTCCAATCCCAATACCTGAGGCATCACAATAAATTTTATACCTTTTCTTTTTCTCTGGAAGTATCAGCGCTAAAAACCAACATTAACAGTGCTAGAAAAGCACTGTAAATTCCCGCGAAGATAAAGGGGACCCCCCCCCCTTACCTGCGCCAGAATTTAGAGCACTTTTCTAGTGCTGATAAAGGGGTTTTTTTATCAGATCTATCTTGAGCGCTGATAAAGGGAACTATTATCAGTGCTCAAGATAGCGCTGATAATGGTGTCCTTTACTAGTGCTCAATATAGCGCTGATTAAGGTTCCTTCAGCTTCACCTGTAGAACCAGTACTTGCACAAACCAACACCTACACCTGTACAAAACAGCACCCCCACACATATACAAAATAGCACCCGCACAAAATATATTGACAAACAATCCTATATACATTCACTTAACATCATGAATACAAGAAAAACTACTATATATTTTTCAAAAAATGTTTTACATGGGTACAATTAAAATTATCCAACAACAGTTATAAAAATAACTATTCCATCCTTTGATATCCATGATCCTCTCTCAAAAATTGTCATCCACGGTATTTGATGTCGAACAAGGCATCCGAACTCAAGGAAAAAAATTCACCTATATAAGAAAACAAATATTACTTTAGTAATACAATAATGAAATAAATTAAAACATTAATGTGAAAGAATACATTAATATGGAAATTTGAAACTAAAATATGGAAATGATAAACTCAAATGTTTCTATTCTGATAACAATGAAAAGGAATAATGTAAAATCAATATTTTTTGGATGATTTATCTCGTTTAATAAATACTGATTCTTTATCTAATGAAAAGCTTTACAGATCACACCATGCATCAGATTGAGGTACGGTCGATTCTTAAACCTCAAAAATGACTTATGGATTGTTTTCATAAAGTATCAAAACAGTACGAACACATTTTCTTGGTATTCTTTATGTTAGTAGTGCTATTTTTTAAAGTTAATGTCAATTTCAAACTGATATCAGATACTTTTAGCCATACTGTTCACACCGTGCGTCGGATTCAGGTGAGGTTGATTCGTACAACTCAAAAATGACTCATGGATCATTTTCCTATAGTATCAAAACAATCCTAACTCATTTTCTCGGTATTTTTTATGTCATTAGTGTTGTTTTCTAAAGTTAATGTCAATTTCGAACTGATATCAGACCCTTTTAGCCATACCTATTACACAGTGCATCATATTGAGCATCGGTCCATTCATACACATCACAAATGACTCATGGATCGTTTTCCTAATGTATCAAAACAATCCGAATGTGTTTTCTCGGTATTATGTATGTAAGTAGTTTTGTTTTCTAAAGTTAATGTCAATTTCAAACTGATACCAGACAATTTTAGCCATACCGATCACATCGTGCGTCGGATTGAGATACGATCGATTCATACACATCACAAATGACTCATGGATCGTTGTCCTAAAGTATCAAAATAATATGAATTTGTTTCCTCTGTATTCCTTATGTTAGTAGTGTTGTTTCTAAAGTTAATGTCAATTTCAAACTAATATCAGACAATTTTAGCCATACCGATCACACCGTGCGTCAGATTGAGATGTGGTCGATTTTTACATCACAAAAAAGACTCATAGATCATTTTACTGAAGTATCAAAACAATCCAAACGTGTTTTCTTGGTATTTTGTATGTTAGTAGTGTTGTTTTCTAAAGTTAATGTCAATTTGAAACTGGTATCAGACACTTTTATCCATATCGGTCACACCGTGCGTCAGATTGTGGTGTGGTCGATTCGTACACCTCAAAAATGACTCTTAGATCATTTTCCTAAAGTATCAAAACAATACAAACGTTTTTTATAGGTATTTTGTATGTCAGTGGTGCTGTTTTCAAAAGTTAAGGTCAATTTCAAACTGATATAAGACACTTTTAGCCATACCAATCACACCGTGCGTCAGATTAAGGTACGATAAATTCCACACCTCACAAATGACTCATGGATTGTGTTCCTAAAGTATCAAACCAATCCAAATGCATTTTCTCGGTATTTCATCTGTCACTTGTGTTGTTTTCTAAAGTTAATGTCAATTTGAAACTGGTATCAGACACTTTTGGCCATACCTGTCACACCGTGCGTCGGATTGAGGTACGGCCGATTAGTACACCTCCCAAATGACTCATGGATCGTTTTACTAAAGTATCAAAACAATCCAAATGCATTTTCTCAGAATTTTGTATGTCAATACTACTATTTTTTAAAGTTAATGTCAATTTCAAACTGATATCAGACACTTTTATCCATACCGATCACACTGTGCGTCGGATTGAGGTGTGGTCGATTCATAAACCTCACAAATGACTCATGGATCGTTTTCCTAAAGTATAAAAACAATCCAAATGCGTTTTATTGGTATTTCGTATGTCACTTGTGTTTTTTTCTTAAGTTAATGTCAATTTGAAACTATTATCAGACACTTTTAGCCATACTGATCACATCGTGCATCAGATTCTAGTGCAGTCAATTCTTACACCTCCAAAATAACTCATGGATTGTTTTCCTATGCTATCAAAACAATCCGAACGTGTTTTCATGGTATTCCATATGTCACTTTTGTTGTTTTCTAAAGTTAATGTCAATTTGAAACTGTTATCAAACACTTTTAGCCATACTGATCACACCGTGCGTCAAAATCAGGTGCGCTCGATTCTTACACATCACAGATGAATCATGGATTGTTTCCCTAAATTATCAAAACAATCCGAGCGTGTTTTCTCTATATTTAGTATGTTAGTAGTGTTTTTTTCTAAAGTTAATGCCAATTTCAAACTGATAGCAGACACTTTGAGCCATACCGATCACACCGTGCATCGGATTGAGCTACGGTAAATTTTTACACGTCAAAAATGACTCATGGATCGTTTTACTAAAGTATTAAAACAATCCGAACGCATTTGTTCAGTATTCTGTATTTCAGTAGTGTTGTTTTCTAAAGTTAATGTCAATTTCAAACTGATATCAAACAATTTTAGCCATACCGATCACACCATGCGTCGGATTGAGGTGTGGTCGATTCTTACACAACAAAAGGACTCATGGATCGTTATCCTATAGTATCAAAACAATCTAAATGCATTTTCTCAGTATTCCACATGTGAGTAGTGTTTTTTTCTAAAGTTAATGTCAATTTCAAACTGATATCAAACACTTTTAGCCATACCGATCACACCGTGCATCGGATTGAGGTGTGGTCGATTCTTACACCTCAAAAATGACTCATGGATTATTTTCCTAATGTATCAAAAAAATCCGAACACGTTTTCTCAGTATTCCATATGTCATTAGTGTTGTTTTCTAAAGTTAATGTCAATTTCAAACTGATATCAGACACTTTTAGCCATACCGATCACACCATGCATCGGATTGAGATGCGGTCAATTCGTACACGTTAAAAATAACTCATCGATTGTTTTCCTAAATTATAAAAACAATCCAAACATGTTTTCTTGGTATTCCGTATTTCATTAGTGTTGTTTTCTAAAGTTAATGTCAATTTGAAACTGGTATCAAGAACTTGTATCCAAACCGGTCACACCGTGTGTTGGATTAAGGTGCGGTTGATTCTTACACCTCAAAAATGACTCATGGATTGTTTTCCTAAAGTATCAAAACAATCTGAACATGTTTTCTTGGTATTCCGTATTATGTAGTGATGTTTTCTAATGTTAATGTCAATTTCAAACAGATATCAGACACTTTTAGCCATACCGATCACACCGTGCGTCGAATTGAGGTGAGGTCAATTCGTACACCTCAAAAATGACTCATGGATCATTTTCCTAAAGTATCAAAACAATCCGAATGTGTTTTCTCGGTATTCAGTCTCTCACTTGTGTTGTTTTCTAAAGTTAATGTCAATTTGAAACTGGTATCAGACACTTTTAGTTATATCGGTCACACCGTGCGTCAGGTTGAGGTGTGATCGATTCTTACACCGCTCCAATGACTCATGGATCATTGTACTAAAGTATCAAAACAATACGAACACGTTTTATCGATATTCTGTATGTAAGTAGTGCTATTTTCTAAAGTTAATGTCAATTTCAAATTGATATCAGACACTTTTAGGCATACCGATCACACTGTGCGTCAGATTGAGGTGCGGTCGATTCGTACACCTCAAAAATTACTCATGGATCGTTTTCCTAAAGTATCAAAACAATCCGAACGCGTTTTCTCTGTATTCTGTATGTCACATGTGTTGTTTTCTAAAGTTAATGCCAATTTGAAACTGTTATCAGACAATTTTAGCCACACCGATCACACCGTGCGTCGGATTCTAGTGTCGTCAATTCATACACCTCACAAATGACTCATGGATCTTTTTCCTAAAGTATAAAAACAATCCAAACGTGTTTGATCTGTATTCAATAAGTCATTTGTGTTGTTTTCTAAAGTTAATGTCAATTTGAAACTGTTATCAGACACTTTTAGACGTACCGATCAAACCGTGAGCCGGATTCAGGTATGGTCAATTTGTACACCTCAAAAATGACTCATGGATCATTTTTCTATAGTATCAAAACAATGAAAAAGCATTTTCTCAGTATTCTATATGTCTGTAGTGATGTTTTCTAAAGTTAATGTCAATTTGAAACTGGTATCAGACACTTTTTTCCATACCCGTCACACCGTGCGTCAGATTGAGTTGCAGCGAATATGTACACCTCAAAAATGACTGATGAATCATTTTCCTAAATTATCAAAAAAATATGAACTCATTTTCTCGGTATTCCATATGTCAGTACTGGTGTTTTTTAAAGTTAATGTCAATTTGAAACTATTATCAGATACTTTTAGCCATACCGATCACACCGTGCGTCGGATTCTGGTGCAGTCAATTTGTACACCTCACAAATGACTCATGGATCGTTTTCCTAAAGTATCAAAACAATCCGAACGTGTTTTCTTGGTATTTTGTATGTCACTTGTGTTGTTTTATAAAGTTAATGACAATTTGAAACTATTATCAGACACTTTTTGCCATACTCGTCACACCGTGCATCAGATTGTGGTGAGGTCGATTCGTACACCTCACATCTGGACACCCACTCCCTCTTGGGCACACCCCCTCCTGGAAACCCCCCCACTCCTGGGAACCCCCTCCCTCCTAGACACCCCCAGACACATATAAGGGAAACTAAAATTAGAAAATTGAAAATCCAGGATATTGGTTCCCATCAAGATTTTAAGATTCTTGTGAGTGGACTGAATGAATATGCATCGGTCGAATTCCACACTATTGACCAGTGTAGTCCAATGAGTTATGCTTTACTTGAAAGAAAAATCATATCTAAAACCACTATTCATAACCTAAGGAAATAAAACATAATAAAGGGGGGTCATATATTCTCAATAAGTGTAAAAAAGGTAGATATCAACGATCATATATGGATAACATTAGTAGGAATTAACATTCATCCTATATGTGAACAATCTTCCATCAGGTATGTTGCCCATTAATTTCTAAACACATCTATATCATATTCAGAATATGAGTTTTCGTGACAGTCATGGTAGTAATGAAAAAATATAAATACACAAATTATTAATAAATATTTTTAATGAACTTGTAATTATTTTCTAAAATACCTCATCAAGGATGCTATTTTATTGATGAAATATGATCTCTTTCATAAATTTACAAAAATAATAACCACAGTCCTTTTTGTTTGTTGGTTTTGCACACTACAAAAACATCGAGAACAATAAGTAAATTGTTTTGATATGTGTTTGGATAGTGAAATGTTATTATATATACCCAGATACTTTTCTAGTTGTAGATCTTGAAGGCTTGACCATCCTTATGCACTGGATTCATTCCTTGCATTAGATGATATTGATGCACCACCCTATCATAATAAAATCCTCATTAAAAGATAACATAAATTATATAACTAGATGTTTAGTTTTAAAATGTTGGATCTAGTGTATTACAAATTAACAAAATCCATCATGCATGGTCGGTTTGTTGGATATCCATGCATTGAATCCAGAAAATAAATCTTTAGAGTATCCAAATTGACTGCAATCAGCATCCAATGCTCCCTAAAAATAAAAAACCAATTAGTAAAGAAAAAAATGAAAATATATTTGATATGATTAAATTGTACAGTTTTACCCCTGCATCGATGGTATTAAAAAGATTCTTTCATCCATAATCTTTTTTTCAAATGATTTGACTAGGGATGACATTATTGTATCCTCTTTATCAGAATCTATTTCTTCTTTTGAAGAGGTGGTGTGAGGACTAACGAGTTCAAATTTTTGTTCATGGGGAAATCCCTTCAATTGTTTTTCATATATATGCTAGAGAAAAATATAAAATGTATTTAGTCATTATTATCAGAGTATATCAGCTTTTGTAAAATCAAATCATGAAAACATACCTCATGTATACATTTAGAACTGAGGCGTCTAGCCATTCATACTTGAGGATTTCATTTACATTTTCAGCACTAATAAATTATGATGTTTCTTATCTGTTGATATTTCTTTCAAAAACAACTGTGTGAGCATTTCTTCTTATCAACTTTTTATCCATATGAGCCTGTAATGATATTAAATGCGGATATAGAATGGGCTGGGTGAAGGTGCTCTCAGTGGACCGTTTCAATTGGTTGGTTGATCCTTGAGATAGTTTTGAGCTGATATTTTGTTTCACCCCCTTATCTTTTTTGTTCTGTAATAATATTCATCGGTTCAGACCTTTTTTTCATGAAATGTTAAAGGTCCTTCTTGAAAAATAACTTGAAAATGGATACCTCATTGTCGACATGTTTTTTTAAAAGAACTGACGGACATGCAATGAATGTTCCAACAGCTTGTTCAACTGTATGAATTTTTTCATCGTCATTTGGAACAGGTATCTTGGCACTCGGCTCATTAGCTACGTTAATTGACACTCTGAAATGATCTGCTGGAAGTTGTATGTTGTGTAGCATGTCGTTTTGTGTATTAAACACCGTAGCCCTCACTATAAGGCAATAGGTGGGAGTTTCTAGATATAAATCACAATCATTTTCACCCTGTATAATATTAGTACAGGAAAGGTATCAGTGTCTATGTGAATCACATTTCACAAAAAAAATTATTAAAACATTGATTACCTCAGTTAAGTAAGGTTTTTTAGGGGAATGACATGCTTGAAAACTGGTGGGGTAGAGTGGGATCGTCACGCACGAGTTTTTGTTGAGTTGTTTCTTCTCTTTGCCTCTCCCCCATCAATGTTTCTATCATCTCTCTTTGGTATTGTAATTATTCTCGAAAAATAGATAATTTTTCTTGCATATTTTCCATTTTTTCATTTTCATCGTCTGCTTGTTTTTGTTTTTGAAAATATGTTTGGGGTGTCACCACAAAACCCGCACCTCTGACGCGGCCATACTGGTCTGGCCGCTTCAAGGCCACTAAAAGTATTTCTGCATCTTGTACGGGTGTTGTTGATTCCTGTGGCTATGTCAGATAGAAATTATAGAAAAATTATTAGTCATTGGAATGTAATAGCGATTTAAAACAATTAAAATTTATATTATGTCATACTTACACATGTTTCCCAAACTTTTTGTGTGTTTTCATCTTTCAGTATCCCCTCTTTATTTACACAAGCCTCCATCTATAGCACATGACACGGGATGGATTTGGATTTTGATTTTGATTCATCAATCTATATATAAAAAGATAAACATGGTTATGGTGTTGTTTTATGTGACATATAAGTAGTTCGGTAGATTTAAAAGACGTACCAATTTTTTCTCAACTGAAGCGAACCCCAACCTTGCTTTACTGTAAAGGTACGCTGGTTCTATTGCACGTTTTTTATTTTCAGCACTCAGTGTTTGTTTCATAAATAAAAAAGTGTCAATTAAAGTGATGAATACAAGCAACGTCAAACAACGTATTACCCCACACAATGTACCTGAAAAGTTTGCTCCCCACGATGGTTGATAAACGCATCCCACACTCCTTGGGATATCAAGTGTGCATAAAAAAGAGGTGGGTGCAGCTTGATTTTACCTTCAGCATCTTTAAGATGATATTTCGTTAAAATTGTGTGGAAACCACTATGAATCCTTCCTGCAACTCTTAATACATATTCCTTGTGCGAGGTATCTACTATAAATGCACTCTGTAGTTGATAATGAAGAGTAAGTCAATGTTTTGGTATTTTATTTCAATAAATCAAAAAAACAATATCATAATGTTACCGTAATCTCTTCTCACATTAGTGTCTTAAGACCAGTGACAACATGGTACCACGACTGTACATCAATCGGAACACGTTTCTGAGTGACGATTCCAACGTAGATACTAAAGATGGCTTTGTTGGGGTTAACAGGTTAGCCTCTTTTATTCCATCCCACCTCAAATATGATGCCTTTTTCTTTTGCCTTAAGGATTTTGGCTAACATTGTCAAACTACGGTGGTCTTGTTTTTTTGGGATTTCAGGGTTTCATTTCATACGATTTCCTTAGAAGTATCATGAATATCTTTCTCCGGAGCACTAGCATCATTACTGGGACCAGCAATAACAGGTTGAGAAACTTGTTGTTGCTCTGTACTGGGACCAGCAAAAATAGGTTGAGAAACCTGGTGTTGCTCTACACTGGGACCACCAGCAGCTGGTTGAGAAACCTATTGTTGCTCTGCACTAGGACCACCAGCAGGTGGTTGAGATACCTTTTTTGCCTCGAGATTGGGCGCATCAGCAGGTGCAGAAGTCATTATCTACAGAAGTGGTTCAACATTTAATTTAGATTACATAAAAGCAGCAGAAGACAGATAATAACATAACGTAAAACAATGTATATTACAATAAACAAATAACCTGATTATTGTACTCTCCCTTTTTTCTTTAAAGGTTGAAGAGATTTGACTCCTCTATAGACTATGTAAATCCCTTCATTGTGGTCTCCTCTGACATACAAAATGTCGTCCACATTGGGACTACAGTGAAATGATTGTGAAGTCCCTATAAAAGGTTCTTCCTCCGTGGAAATTTCTTCTGACCCTTAAGTTGTTTTGGTCGATAACAGAACAATTGACCAATTTCGGTTTATGGGGTCTAGAACATAAAATACTTGTACTGCCTGTGATGCCATTATAAATGGTTCGTCTTTCTCCCCTTCTTTACTGAAATCAACTTTCACGAATCCTAATTCATCTATTTTAACAGCTCTCTTGTTATCATCCCACATGCATTGAAAAATCGGTACTTTGAATTTCGTATAATCCAACTCCCATATTCGTTTGATGATGCCAAAGTATAACATATTCACATAAATTGGATTTTTGTCCTTATCACCGGAAACATGCATCGCGTCACCCACAAGTGTAACCCCACTATTATGCATGGTACTGTCTTCATCATGTTCATTAGTACATAATGTATAACCATTAACTGTCTGATCATTGTAAGATAATACATACACACTTGCTCCCCCGGCTAGCCATCGAAGTCGTTCTGAAACTGAGTCTGGATTTCCATCAAACTGCATCAAAATATGATCCTGAAACCATCCTATAATCAATCTATTATGTGTATCTGATATCCATTTTTCAGCCCTAGATGGATTCAAATGCCTAAGAATTTCATTGTGGGTTTGAACATATGGTTAAACTTCGAAACTATTATGCAAAACATAAAGGTGAGACCGATACCGATCTGTAATATTGATTGTGACAACCTCTCTTCTAGAAATTCCTTCTCCCTCAAGTCGCTCAGTGTGACGAGATTTTGGTAGGCCAATGTTTTTCACACCAGATATGTATTGAGTACAAAATTCAACGGCTTACTCAATAATATATTGCTCCACAATACAACCCTCTGGCTGACTTCGATTTATGAAATACCCTTTCAAAATCATCATATACCATTCAATGGGGTACATCTATCTATAATTTACAGGACCACATAGTCGAATATTTCTCACCAAATGAACCATCAAATGAACCATCCTGTCAAAAAATATCAGCAGGAAGAACATTTCCAATTCACATAATATGATGGCAATTTCTCTTTCCATAGTTGGCAATTTCGCTGGGTATATAACTTTGCTGAATATAGCTTTGAAGAAGAAACAGAGCTTCATTAATGTATGGTGGACATTCTTGGGGAAAATGCAACGTAAAGATATAGAAATTAGATCCTGCATCAAAACATGACAGTCATGTGATTTCAGACCCTTTAATTTTAAATCGTCCATTGACACGATGTTCTTGATATTTGATGAATACCCCTCTGGAACCTTTACGTCATTCAAGAAGCTGCAAAACTGATATCTCTCCTGCCATGAAATAGTGTAAGCAGCAGGAGGAAGAAATGTTCATTTTTTACCCTTCACTGGTGCCAACTCTTCTCATATTCTCATCTCAACTAGGTCCAATCTAGCCTTAATTATATCCTTCGTTTTGCCGAGTGCATTTAGCAACATGCAGATGACGTTATCACATACATTTTTCTCAATATGCATAACATCAAGAAAATGTCTGACATACAAGCAATTGCAGTAAGGTAATTCAAAAAAATGATCTCTTTTTCCAACCAGTTTTCCTAAGGTTTTTCGAAAACTATTTACCAAAATTAGTGTTCAAATATTTTACCTTCTCAAACAATTGTTCACCTATTAGTGGAGATGGTGTTGTATGTTCTTCTAAACTTATGTTGAATGATGTTTTCCAAGATCAGTACTTATGCCATCGGGGTAAAAATCTGCGATGTCCTAAAAATACGGTTTTTTATGAATGTTTCAACCTAATTGACCATGTACCTTGTTCACAAACGGGACACCCTTGAGTTCCTTTAATGCTATATCCTGAAAAATTTCCATAGGCAGGAAAGTCATTTATCATCCCGTACAATATGACTTTCAAAGTGAAATATTCTTTTTTTAAGAATCATACAACGTAACACCTGAATCCCACAATATTTTCAAATCTTTAATCAATGGATCAAAATAAACATCAATATCATTACCCAGTTGTTTTGGTTCTGATATAAGCATAAGTAACATGATGTATTTCCATTTCATGCATAACCACAATGGTAATTTGTAATTTACCAGCATAACCGGCCATGTACTGTGACTTCTACTTTGAAAACCAAAAGGATTAACCCCATCTGTAGATAACGCTAGACGAAGGTTTCCCGGCTCGTTTCCGAATTTAGGATACTCATGATCAATTCTCTCCCATTGAGGAGAGTCCGTCGGGTGACGTAGTTTCCCATCTTTAATTCTTGTATCTACATGCCATGTCAATTGTCCTGCAGTCTCCTCACTTCCATATAGGCGCCTAATCCTTGGAAGGATTAGAAAGTACCATACAACTTTTTTAGTACTAGAATAATATTTCTTGTATCGAGAAGCACCACACTTTGGGAATTCTTTAAGTGACTTTGGTCATTTCGAAATAATATACAGTCATTCGGGTAGGCGTTTATTCTTTCAGAAATCATACCCATCGATTATAGCATTCGTTTGGCATCGTATGTTCGGCTTGGGAGTTCATTATCTTCTGGGCGCATGTCATTCAAGAGAGAAAGTAGTTCCGTAAAACTGGCGTCACTCCACCCATTGCATGCATTCAAATTATACAGCTTCAGTATGGCTGAAAATGCTGTAAATTTAGTGCAACCAGCATACAATGGAATTTTTGCACAACTCTTTAACTTCTCAAACAATTTTGGGCAATCACAAAGTTCATCTTTAGTTGTCCTTGTCATTTCCTCAATACGATCTTCATTATCATTCACATCTGTAATCACACCCTCTATACGATTGTATTCACTATTCACGATTGTAATCATATCAGATCTTGTATAAAATGTCATGTTATCCGAGTGACTACTTATATTCATTTTTCCCCGTGTTTATTTCAACATGTATGACTTTGATCTATTCCATGATAAATCAGGTGTTCTTTCTACAAATCTGGACTAATTTTTCTTGAATAACAACAGCATAAACACAGACAGTGGATTTGAAAAGGGTCCCATGCATGATCTCATGTAAAAATGATAAACTCCTTCATGCCATATTCATACTCTTTTGTCAACCGATTGTCATTCATCGATTATTTTTTCATATTCATCGTCTTTATGGGTTCGATCTCAAACTTCCCTAATATTATGTTTTAATTAATCATGTAGCATTGTTTGGATTTTATAAAAACAAATCATGGTACAAATTCCTCTATAATGAAATATAGAAACCTACCACAAAACATGTGAAAGTAATTGAACTCTATCTATATACGGGGGATTGTGCCCTGTCTTTTGTATACACAATGTGTAGGGTTCTCAGTCAATTTTAGTTGTATAATACCATTTCTAAACTCATGTGGAATCCATATACATGGTGTGTCCAGTATGGTGAACATCGTCTATGGATAGGATGCCTGATTTAATCTGACATATATCAAATTAATTCCATGTTAGTCATACAAATAATGCATGATGCCTTTAAAAATACATGACATATAGACAGTGATAGTATATTCCAAGAATTTGGATACTGGATTATAAGGTTGTCGCCAATTATATCCATAGAGTGATGATGTAACTGATAAGGGGTACCCTAGATTTGGATCCTCTTTGATATGAAGTGTACCCACCTTAGACCCCTACTACTAGTCATTAGCCTCTTTCGTATGGGGAGGCATTCCTAAGGTCATTTGGAGAATTGTTCTGGATAATATTCATAGAGTGAGTTTGGGATGGATTTTAGAAAGTGGTATCATAGCTTGGTCTATTTTATGGTTTGGTAATATGGTATATAGGAGCTCTATGGATGTGTTGAAGTTTTTAATGGATACCGGATTGGTGAATCAAGAACACTTATTTTGGTAGGAATTCTAGGTTACTAAGGCATGGGATTACTATTCTTAGTTTTTAGTTTTAGGATTTTATGATTTTTCCTTGGGTGACACATATGGGTTTTGAGGTTTATTGTTTATTGTGGGTTTATCTCTCGTAATAATGGAAAGATTTTAAATTAATGAATCATTATAGGCATGTAGAATTCAAATGGCATACATGTTCTTGCCTATAGTCATTTTCTGATGAGAGGTTTGATTTGTTTATAGTGTCAAAAAAAATTATTTGGTGTTTTCCTATATTAATTCTTTGTAGAATTCTACTTAGCTGGATAGGGATGTATTTTCTTTGAGGGCAGGTCATTTGGATCTTATAGAGGTAGGTTTTCCAGTGGTGGAAATGTACTCTCTTAGACAATGGATACCTGGAGACCCACTATAGGTTAGTTCGAGTGTTAGATTCCCAGTGATGGCTCAATGATGGAAGATATTCTTGAGATGTGGTTTGAGGATAAACATGAGTTACCCTAATGTTTTGGAACCCTAGTGGGTTATGGAAAGTCATGTGGCATGCCTTACAGTATCAAAGGATTGTTTTAGAGGGTAGGACTAGTTGGGTTCTTAGCCTTGTGGTTTTGAAGGCACTTTTGGCTACCACGGTGGGATCACAGCTAGATGCACATGGTTATTAAGGTGAAGCCTATGTGGTGGGTGGTTGTGTGGTTAGCCTTGGGATAGAAGATGCCTTGGGATTTTGGTTGAGACTGAAATGCATGTGAGGCATGTTATGTGGGTTAAGAATATGAGACTTGGTTAGAAAGGAAAAGATTCATGTGATATTGGGTTGGGTTTCATTATTGGGTTTCATTATAGTGCACAACTATTGGGTTTTAATGAGGTTTTATTAGAGAGTGGGAAAGAACCTATGAGAGTATTCTCGATGGTTCACTCCGCCTTTTAGGAGGAGAGTGTTGTTGGTGAGGCCTTTTAGGAATGGTCTTGGTGTGTGAGGGTAGGGACGTGCGATTGAAGCACAATGCTGATTGGTTCATGGATCAATAGAATGTGTTATGTGTAGGTATATTGAGAATGTTCTGGGTTTTTTACATGCCTGAGTGTTGTGATAGTGGTGGTGTTATGGAGGTTTTTGGTTTAGTGTCACACTCAATGTGAGGTTACTAGTGCATTCAGAAAGACACGTGTGAGAATGGTGACCCAGGGCCTTTGGATAAAAATTAGAGATGTTCCATGGAAGAGAATGTTGATGTGGTGATGGACATATGTATTGTGGTATAGTAAATTAGAGCATGGTCCTTGAAAAGATTTTTCATCGATGAAAGAGTGTGGCTCGGGATGAGTGTCACGCGTTTGGGTTAGCACCCAGATAGAGATAACACTCATGGAGTAGTATAAGGGTAACCACATAGTGGGAAGTTCACAAATGACCAGTTAGAGGGTTTGACCCTCGTTTTAGATGATTTTTTGACCACTATTAAAAATCACATTCTGGTGCATTAGGAATGGGCATTAGTAAATGTTGTTTCTGGGAACTCTGGAACAAGTGGGTTTCCAGCATATAGTCATTGTGTGTGGTGATGGATACAGTGTTGGATATAGAGTTTGGGTGGTCGGTTTATAAAACTATGATAATAATACTCATATGGTGGGGATATTCATACCGGTCATGGTTTCTTGACCCATGTGTCTAAAGGGTCATGGGGGAGATACCGTTTCTACATGGTCAAGGTGATATCAAAATTTCGACGTGTGGGAGAACTTGAGTAAGAATGGTTCTTAAGTAAATACCTTCTACTCAATGGGTATCATATGGATTGGAAAACCACCCAGAGGTACCACCTCAAGAACAATTCCCTACACCGAATCCTCATCTCTAAGAGGTTCATCATCAAAATCAATCTATAGAAAACAATCTTATGTTTGTAATAGTATAATCCTCAAATTGAATAAATATTATCTATAGTTAATGATTATATATACTCCTAAGACTAACCAGTAGCGGTGGAGGCGGGCGGTGGCAGAGGGAGTGGTGATGGAGGGAGCGGCGGTCATGGAGGCGGAAACAGCAGCGGTCGTGGCGGCAATCCCGGTGGCGGAGACAGCGGCGGTCATAGCAGAGGAGAAAAACCAATGGCGTGGAGGAAATGGTGGAGGAGAAAAACCCAATGATGGCGGCATCAGAGGAGGAGGAATAAGAGGAGTAGGACCAGGAGGAGGAGTAGGAAGAGAACGAGGCCCAGACAAGGAGGATAATTTGTGACAGAAGAGGGTCCTAGTTCAGCTTCCACGAAAGCTTTACTGCGTACGATAGAGGAGGGCCTGTTAGGGTTATTAAATAGAAACCGCTGGAACCTTTATCAACTCTCGTTAAAATCACTGATAAAGGTATGTTTTATCAGCGCTAAAATAAAAGCGCTGATAAAGAGATACCTTTATCAGTGCTAAAAAAGTGCTGATAAAGTACCTATTTATCAGTGCTATATTTTAGTGCTGATAAAACAAATATTTATCAGAGCTTTTTTAGTGCGGATAAAGGTATCTCTTTATCAGCGCTTAAAAAGTGCTGATAAATATATGTTTTATCAGCACTTTTATTTTAGCATTGATAAATATTATAATTTTATATAAATTAGTATATATAGAATACATTTCAAATCAGTGGTGAATAAGTCATAAATCTTATATAAATTCATGTGAGATGACAAAAACCATTACCTTGAGTGTGATTTATCACACTTGTTTTTATTATCCTGAATAATTAACATATGTAAATTAATTAATTGATATAGATCATTTTTATAATTTATTATTAGTTTCATTTTCCCATTTATTTTGTTATATATAATTACTGAATCAGTTAAGATTGCATTGGATGATTCAATGATATTTGGTTTATATTTCAAAACTGACTTTGGAAGGTCGACTATGTTCAAAGTGATATTAATTTGAAAACATTTTTAATTTTAATCATGATATAATCATACTATAAATAAATTAATTATACTAATAAATATCATTCTTATTTTAAGTGTTGATTAATGGAGAAGAATCTCATCGCAGTGAGGATAGTGTAGTCCACGCGTCCACAAATGATGTTATAACTTTTTCATATATAAAAATGAAAGAAATAAAGAAGAATATTAAACGTACATAAATATAATTAAATAATTAATATAATATATATTTCATAAATGTCACATACTATTATTAAAATCATATCTAATACATTCCATGTAATTCTTGAACAAATAACTTCACTTTTAGGAGGCATTAGTCCACATGTCCACAAATGATGTTATCGTATTCCCCTAAAATGGAAATCATAAATTTATGATTTATATAATAATTTATAAGATAATTTAAATCATAAATAAATTATATAGATCATATAAAAAGAGTATTTTCACCATTATTCTGAACCATTAATGTTGGAAATGGAAGAATGAAGGACAACAGTTCAGGATGCGGTAGTTTACTTTAAAGACGAATGATGATTGTGTATCCCATTTGATGGAACTATGTAATTAATTATTTCACAAAATTAACATAAAAATATGAAATTATATTTAATATGATATGGTTATTAAATAATAATGATATAAAATGTTAGGGGTTTGAGGAAGAAATTAAACAAAAGTTCTCATTGACAAACATTACCTATTCTTAGGGTAACTCATTTCTGTTTGAATAAAAGGAATTTCATTAATGTATTTATTCCCAAAATAAGTCTTCTAATATTAGGGTATGGATGTTAGATTGTGATTTTGTTCTGAATTATCATGAACTATCTAGTTAACCTCGTAACCAGATAACTAATCCAATCGTCACATATCCTGAAGAACATTCCATATCCCCACGGGTCATTTATTTGTACCTGTAATCATAAAAATTGGAAGTTGAAATTATTTTTTCAAAGAAAAATGTTGAATTAAAATAAAAAATATTCCTATCAAATGAAACTTCATTGAGAGAAATTTATTAGAATTTCAATCTCCATAAATAATCCCAAGTAATACTAGCAAGTACTAGAAAACATGAAAAACTACCCATATCCCCACTCAAATGTAACTCTCCAATTACAAGGTTCAATAACTTGATCCACCTATTATAGATCCTTTTAATTTTGTAGAACCTAAAAATAGATAATCTAAAAAGACATAAAAGAATAATTATGGTGTGATAAAAATCCCAACAGGATTTCCCAAAAGGATTCCATAACAAAATGTCAATATTATATTTACTAAGAATGTGCATTGAATATATAACAAATAGGTTTTTCATTTCGAAAGAATATTTAATGAAATTATTAATTAGATTTAAATTGATTGAAATACTTTACAAATTCATGCTTCACATTTAAAATGAGTGAAATATATTTCAAATTATTCAATTACCTTTAAAAAATGGGTTCTTTAGACAAATATAACTTTTCAAAAATATATTAAAAAAACTTTTATATAAAATGATTTATATAAATTTAAAAGGAATATAAAATAGATTAAAAATGGAATATAAACACAATTTAAACCAAAAAGTGAAAAAAATTTCATATTCCAAATAGGTATTATAGTTTTAGGGTATAGGGACACAACACCGTGAATCAAAAATATAGACAGACACCCCATTGTGCCTAAGGAAAATTGGACTCATCACCATATCCTAAGGAATGGGATGTACATATATGCGGTTTTAGAATGCTTAAAATATTAATATACCTCAAAAAACAACTTAAAAACTACCTAAGGATTTCATGTTCTCTAGTACAAAAAATGAAGAGAAATTTATTTTAAGACTACTTAAAATAGAATTAAATCCCATTATCAATTTAAAATATTCCAATTTTCCATTTTAAAAAATAATGAGTATTAATTAAAAATATGCCTTTCCAAAATGATGATACTCTATGGACTCCATCAAACCGTTTTTAATCCATTTTTTACAAATAAGGATTTAAATCCAATTCATCCAATTTCACAATCTCCATATCTAAATTAATTTTAATAATTTAATTTCCAAACAAATTTTATAAATTTTGTCACTATCCCCCAATTTGATGGAATTGGAGATTTTAGAATTTTCCCTGGAATCAATATTCCACAATTAAAAAGAAAAATTTAAACAAAATACATTTTATAAAATAAAAAATTTAAATTAATCAATTTAAATCTCATAAATTTCCATAATCACATCCCAATTCGATGGAACTTGGGTTTTTCCAAATCTATTCCAAAAACAATTTTCATCACATATCCAAAATTAATAGAATTGGATTTTTAATCAAATAGTTGAAGTATATTTTATACAAATCAAGAAATTACATTTAAATAAACAATTTAATTTAAAACATAAATTTATGATCATGATAATTTTTACATTGAAAAAAACTAAATACTAAAATAAACTGATCTCAAAATTCAAAACCATAATCGTAATTTTTCCATGAATAATGATGATCTCAAATATGAGAATCCAATTTTGCTTATGATTCCAAAATAGAGATTATTATATCTATAAATCAATATAGGGATCCATGGAACTCTAGAGATAAGTAGAGATACCACGGGAGAACAAGATCAGGATGAGGAATCTAATCCTGATAACATTGAATGTAATTCTTCTTTCTTCAGATCACTTATGGGAGGGGTATGAGGGGTCAAGAATCCTTTTTGGGGGATATGAAGAAGGTATAAAAGAGTTTTGGTCAAAGGATGTCTCTCGGAGACCAAAAATTGTGGTTCAATAAATTTAAATAATATTTTATATCCTTTGAAATCCTATACAAAAAATTTCCTAGAATGACCCTCTTGGTTAGACCATACTATAACGTCCCGAATCCGGGTGTCACATAGTGGGTGCGCTGAACCCGGTTGGTCACATGACCTCAAGCGCATTTCCCCATATGCCAGAGGCTGTCGACTAGCTGTGAGGGCCAAGGTCTGATAGTGGGGAAATAATGCCGTCATTTGTCAAAGTGAAGTGTAGTGGATAAATACAAACATACCAAAAGTGGAACCAGTAAACAATAACAAGATAAAAGGGACAAAAGTCCTGAATTAAAAGATTACCAACAGTCATATATATATATGATGATGCAATATGTCCATAATTCTATGAAATTAGCCAATATAGGATACACTATAATCTAAAAAAATACAGCACAAGGTACAAGTACAACTAGGCGAAACAAAATAGAGTAGTATGAACTCAGCAGCATCACAAGACAAAGCTCAGTCCCATTCTCTCCTACTCCTATGTAATAATCAAGTACCTATATTGGGACTCTTTCCCTTATCAACTCCTACAGCAATATAATCTATTTGTCTCAAGACATGACATAAACAAGGTGTGAGAAATAAATCCCTGTAGGAAACCACCACAGGGTCGTGCCCAATTGTCAGTTAAAATATGAAACAACAGTGTGCAACCTTGAAATGCAGTAAACTCGGAAGTACTCAAAAGTAACCATTCCTACAAGTTATATTTCCATTTTAAAAATTATTTAAGAATTCAATATAATTGAATTATGAGTTTTCTTGAGACTCAGCCTCAGCCGGCAATCTCTTATATAGTGCCACCGTAGAAACCACAACATGTTATCTAACAAGTAGAAGGAAAAAAATACCAAGAATGTGCATTATCTTTGCAGTTATAACATAAGAAATCACCACAATTATTATTCAAAGTAAACATTGTCCATAGAAAAGAAAATCCATACCCTTATGAAATCAGAATCAAAACCCTCAGGTGACTGCCCTCAGGCATAACGAATATTTCCCTCAGGCAGACGTGATATTTTCCTCAGGAACAGAAGCTACTTCCCACAGGTATAAGAAAAGTGGCCCTCAAGATAAATGAAACACTTCCCTCAGGATAATAAACACACTTCCTTCAAGATAAGTAAGTATCCAGGCAGAGCCTAACACATAAAAAATCAATTTATATATATTTTCTCTTAGGAAAACTAAAAACATGCTATAATCACGGTATACCCGTGGGTATCCTAGACAAATAGATAAACAAGGGAAATGTACCCACGGGGTGGCCCAGGATCAAGGCAACGATACCAAACAACAGTTTATACTTGTTCATTAAATTTACTAGGAAATTATAGATATCTTAATAGTCAAGGACACAGCCATATGACACCCCAAAAAAGGGCGCATAGCACAACAGTACCCAAAATCAACTCATCAATTGGAAAAAAACGCAAGACCACCTACCTCGATCTACTCTGATATATATACGTGAACAATGCATCCCAAATAAACTAAGAACAAAGTAGATCTATGATAAAAATTTACCCATTAAAACACAAATAAATTCCCTTTGGGAAAGAATTGTAATGAAAGACTCAAGGAGAGGGAAGGCCTTACCCGCGCGGTCCAAACGAGATCCTCAATGGAAGAATCGGAATCTCAGTGAGTGTTTAGGAGCTCCTTCTAGCCTCATCCTCTTCTCCCAGGCTCATAGTGATTTTTATGACTCCTCTACTAAATGAGGAGGCTACTGCCTATTTTTAATGAAAAATCATAACAACACAACGTGTACTCTCAAGTACACAGCTTGTACATTCTTTTTAAGTGTTCACTGGCGGAAACTCTCCACCGCCTTACTATTCATCTGCCAACTGATTACACAGTGTGTAATACTAAGTACATGGAGTGTACAATCCTTTTTACTATTCATCTGGTGGGTACTCTCCACTGCCTTACTGTTCACTTTCCGACTGATTACATGGAGTGTATTACTAAGTACACTGTGTGTAATTATTTTTTACACCCTAAATCACTGACAAGCCTACACGCCTTGTATTCTCATCCCACACAGCCAAAGTACACAACGTGTGGAAAAGTACATGGCGTGTACCCATAAATTTTAGATTTTCCCCCCATTTTCCTTATTTTCTCAAAAACATTAAGGAAATGGAAAATATGAAACTCGTACCTAAAAAATAAGAAAAAGGTTCTTAAAAACATCCCCCCTTAAAGAAATTAGTCCCTGAATTTACCTTCCAAGGGTGGTGAAGATAAAGCTGAGAATAACTCTGGCCACTGAGCACGTACGTCGGTCTCCTGCTCCCAGGTTTCATCCTGCATTAATCCATGTATCCATAGAACCTTTACGAGAGGAAGTGACCGGCCTCGGAGAACCATCGTGCTTCTATCAAAAGCACAAATTAGATGCTCCTCAAAGGATGCATCGACCTGAAGTTCAACCTCCTCGGGCTGAAAAACTTGAGATGGGTCTGAGTGATAACGGCGCAGCTGAGATACGTGGATGATGTCATACATGGCCCAGTACCTCTATGGTAACTGCAACCGATAGGAAAATGGACTGACTCTCATTAGAATCTCAAACAACCCCACATACCTTGGTGAAAGTTTACCCTGTCTCTTGATCTGCCTGTGTCCCAACCTCGGTGAAACAGAAAAGAAAACCTAATCCCCAACCATGAACTCCAAGGGTCATCTACGATGATTAGCATAAGATTTATGACGAGACTGTGTAGTATCCATCCGCTTCTGTATCAATTGGACCTGCTCTGAAAACTCCAACATGATATGTGGTCCCAGTAAAGCTGCCTTACCTGCCTCCTACCAGCTCAAAGGTGATCGGAATGACTTACCATATAAAGCCTCATAATATTCCATATCAATAGTTTCCTGAAAACTATTATTGTAGACAAACTCCACCATGGGTATGTGCATCTCCCAAGAGACCCCAAAGTCCAGGATGCATGCACACTGCTTGTCCTCTAACACCTATATCGTACACTCTGACTGGATATAGGTCTGAGAATGGTAAGCTGTGCTCAAAAGCACCTGAGTACACAGGGCCCTCTGAAAAATCTCCCAGAAATGAGACGTAAAATGGGAATCTCTATCTGAAACGATAGAACAAGGGACCCCATGAAGACGTACCACCTCTTGGATATACAACTTCCCAATCTCATCAACACTGAAGGTCTCCTTGATCGGAAAAAAGTGAGCTACCTTCATAAGTCTATCCACAATAACCCACACGAAATCATTACCTCGAGGTGACCTCAACAACCTGGTCATGAATTCCATCGCGAGATCATCCCATTTCCACTCCAGAATGGGTAAATGTTGTAACAGTCCAGCTGGCCTCTGAATATCCACCTTTACCTGCTGACTGGTGAAACATCTCGTAACTAAACCAGCTACCCCTCATTTCATACCCAGCCACCAATACTGACGTCTCAAGTCACGGTACATTTTGGTAACTCCGAGATGCACATCCCAAGCTGAATCAAGAAACTCTGGCATCAAATCCTCATGTATATCCCCTAGAACCCACACTCATCCATGGATACACAGTACCTCATCATCATCTCATATCGTCCAACAAGGATGAGGGTCCTCACTTTCCACTGACTCCCATAGAACTAGTCCTTCTGAATCTGATAGATGTCTCATCCTCACTCTATCTAGGTGGGTAGAAGTCAAAGCTAAGGAAGAAATATAGGATTGACCTAGACTATCATGCACCTCCAAATGCATCTCAGAGAACAAATCCCTGAGCTGCAACTCACTAGTAGCCTCCTGAACTGCCTGTATCTGTGTCCTCCTACACAGTGCATCAGCTACTGTGTTACCTTTACCAGGTGTATAGGCAATCTCCAAGTCGAAGGACTGAAGGTATTCAACCCACCTTCACTGTCTCATGTTCAGGTCATGATGGGTAAAGATGTATTTCATAATTTTGTGGTTTGTAAACACCCCAAAATGTTCTTCAAAAAGATAATGTCTCCAACAGCGTAACACATGAACAACTGTATACAAATAGAGATCACACATTGGATAATTACTCTCATGTGGCCTCAATTGACGAGACCTGTATGCAAATACTTGACTACCCTGCATCAACACTACTCCCATCACAATACATGAGGATTCACAATAAAATGTATACCTCTTTCTTTTTTCTGGAAGTATCAGGACTGATGCTGATTTTAACCTTCTCTTCATCTCCTAAAAGGTTGTATCACAAGATTCTGTCCAAATGAACTTCACAACCTTCTTAGTCAAACCTATCAACAACACTGATAAGTACGGGAAGTCTTTTATAAATCCCATGTAGTAACCATCCATCCCTAGGAAACTCCATATTTCAAACACTTTCATAGGATTCTCCCAGGAAACTACTGCTCTCACTTTCTCTGGGTCCACTGAAACTCCTTCCACTGAGATAATATGAACTAGGAAGTGTATCTGGTCCATCCAAAAGTTTCACTCTGATAGCATAGCATATAGATGATTCTCTCTCAGTGTACTCAATGTGATCTCAATATGGGTGGCATGGTCATATCGAGTGTGAGAGTACACTAAGATATCATCCATGAAGACTACCACAAAAGAATACAGATATGGGTGGAACACAAAATTCATCAGATCCATGAAAACTAATGGGGATTTCATGAGTTCGAACAGTATGACCATGTACTCGTATAGACCATATCTACTCTGAAAGGCTATAAGCGGTATGTCTGATGGTCTAACCGGCAGCTGAAGATATCTGGATCTCAAGTCAATCTTCGAGAACACTCATGCTCCTCGAATTTGATCAAAAATATCATCAACCATCAGCAATGGATATCGGTTCTTGACTGTCAACTGGTTCCGTTTCTGATAATCCACACAGAGTCTGAGGGTACTGTCCGCCTTCTTCGCAAACAGGATAGGAGAACCCAAAGAAGAAGTATTGGGTCAGATGAAACCCTTTTTCTATAACTCCTATAACAATTTCTTGAGCTCCTAAAACTTTGGTGTAGCCATCCTATAAGGAGGAATGGACACTGGTTCCACTCCTAGCATAAGATCAATAGAGAAATCCACCTCTCGCTCTGGATTTAGACCTGAAATGTTTTCCGAGAAGACATCCCTAAAATGATTAACCAATGTGGGAAAATCTTTTTGAAAATTTCCCTGGTCATCCAGATATAAACTCACAATCTCGGCTGTCACTCCACCTTGCCCACGATGCTCATGTCCAGCTTGGCTTACTTGGACATCCCATTTTCCCTTTTATAAAAACTCTCCACCCACTAGAGATGTAAAACTCACCCTACGACGATATCAATCTACAAAGTCTCGAAAGTGTTCTAACCAGTTCATCCCGAGAATTACATCATAGATTGTCATCTCTAATATATAGAGGTCCCATAGAAGGTGACACCCACCAACCTATAGGGTTCACTACTTGAACTAATGCACACCTGCCATTCTAATCCCCAACAGAGTGTCTAGCATCATAATATCATAAGAAGAAGAAACATAGAGCCCAATACTCTCGACAATGAGCACAAATATAAAGCTATGTGTATCACCAGTATCAAAAAGTACCTAAGATAAAATAAAAGCAACTATAATAGTACCTATGATAGTGGAATGTCTAGGATATTTCTCTTATTGGGTCTGTTGCACCGCATATGCTTGCCCAATGTCACGGCCCTGTGATAGATCCTAGCTACCCGGAGCTGACCCGCCCAACTGTCTCTAAGATCCTGGTGTCGAGATAACACGACCACAACCATTTCCTCAGCCTAAACGTCCTGAAATGTTCCAATTTTATGATTGGTATGAAGTTGATGGCCCTACTCCTACACGCATAGTCTGCATAGAACCCCTCTCACAAGTCACACGTGGAAAAACCCTGCAAAAATGCTGCAGATGACCCATCTTGCTGCAAGATCGGCACTCAAGAAGCTCACGTGGAAACCGAGGCCTCTTGTTCCCCTCTTTACCACAATGGTAACACATTACCTTGCCACCTAAAGAATTATTCTGGCTAGTACTGCCACCATGAGGGAAATACATCTGCATCTTCCTCTTATCGGTAGAAATAGTTCCAGAAACTGGTGTCGAACCTTCCTGGCCAGCACCACTAGCTTCCCTCATGTTCCGCTCAGTGATCAATGCCTGCTTCAAAATAGCATGCAGTATAGGCAACCAGAAAACATTACCCAGTACTCAGATGTCACATTGAAGACCTTCCTCAATGTGTCTAGCCCTCAATGTCTCATCACCCACTAGAATAGATGAAACACGCAGTAGTTCAGTGATGTCGGCAGAATAATCCATCACTGACATGGAACCCTGCTGCTGATTCATTAACTCTCAAGCTTGATCCGCCCTTAGCATCTCCAAAAAAAAGTCATAGAAGATTTCCTGTAAATCTTCCCATGCCATGTCTCGGTGATGCTCAGTCTGGGTGGTAACATCCCACCATATCTTGGCGGAATCACACAGCATGTAAGTAGAGAGCCTGAACCTCCTCCCTAGAGGTGTCTCTAGATGCTCGAAGATTCTCTGCAATGAATCCATCCATGACTCCACATCATGTGGTCCAACATCACTGGAAAATGTAGGTGGATGTTGATGCTGAAATATACGTGTCAGATCTTAAATAGATGTGGCAGTTGGTGGTGCCCCCTAGAAGTTCGGCATGAACTACATGAAGCCTTTATAGAACTACGCAATCACACCTGCATGCGGTACATCGGCTGGAATCACATCTGGCTCTTCTAGAGGATCCATTGATAGCCCATGGCCTACTATCTCTGGAGTATAATCATTTTCGCTCTCTTGGTGAACAACTCGTGGTCATCTCGACAGTCTGACACTACAAGGTCAAACACACACCTTAAATCAATATCATCTAGGAATATGAACTAGAAGTGTAAGAAGGGAACAAAATAAATAAAACACTGGACAAAACAAGACTACACGATGTGTATAATAACTACACAGCGTTTTTCCTTATGTCTTTCACATTGGAGTGTACTTCTACTAGAACTGGTCATGTAACACCCCAAACACACAGCGTGTTGTCCACACACATGGGGTGTACATGAATTTTCTTCCCCTACCAAAGTCATTCTACATGGCTTAGCCACAAGGCTCTCTTTTTGAATGATACTACATGGAGTATATAAGGTCTACACATCATGTTTCCTTAGGCTCTTACATGTTCGTGTTCTGATGCTGGCATGGGCGTGTCTCAACCCTATGTATACAGCATGATACACCCAAACATAGTGTCTACACCACTTTGTCTCCCTAGCCACACGGCCTGGTCTACACAGACTCTTATTGTTCAAGACTACACGTTGTGTACCACAGGTATACGGTGTGTACTAGACGAGATTTGTCGACCCGTGTTGTTTGAGACACGGCCGGATACACGACTCACACTACAGAGTGTGTTTTAGATGGACACAGTGTGTACTATAAAGGATAGAACTGACCCGTGTTGTTAGTTACATTGATGGATTCCCAGATTACACTACACGACATGTTCGGAAGTTACACGGCATGTTTAAGTAAATATTTCTTTGTCTGTGTTGTTAGTCACATAGCGGACACAAGGTCAATACGACATGACAAGTACAACTGGTACACGACATGTTCCCTGTAGAGTTTTCCAAATCTTATATTTCTGCCTACACGGCCTATGAAAAGGTTAGGAACAATAAGGCATGTATATTGGTACAAAAATTGTACTTAAAAATCAATCATTTCTTCTCGAACAGAAGAGTACATGTCTTGTGTTCATAGAACCACACGCCATGTTGTCTGGGTTTCTAGATAGTAGACCATAGAAACTACTCTGAATTCCATTTTCTTAAATTTCAAGAATCAGTATGCCAAATTCTGATCTGTGGGGGCCTATACGCCCCGTGAATCAATGTTTATCTCTCGACCCTTCCCATTATAGTACAAAATTCATCAAAAGGATGGATCATGATCTGGTAAATTATGGTCCAAGAGAGCCCATACGTCTCAAGAACCAATTATTATAATCCATAAACCCAACCATAACATGTACCAATACCCTATCAATAGTAGGAATATCTAGAATGTTACCTATCACAACAACATTTATTTTCTATCACATCATCTGTAACAACAGCATGAAATTTCTAATGCACCTACATGGCATTGAAACTATGCATGGCATGCGATTCTAACATGTTCCAAATGATGCATGAGATGGCATAACCTCATCTAATTGGGTTGCAAGTAAATAGAACCCAAGTATAAAAATATAATAGTACACCATAAGTGCATCACCCAACAGTGAAATAAGATCAAATGTAAAATAGAAAAACCATAAAAATTGCAACATGAGGTAAATTGTTTTTCCCCTATACACGGGTTAGCTACTCTAGGGAACCACTTATTACCAAGTACCTATTCCATCATATCCCTAGCTATAGGCTCCAAACAGTACGTCAAGAAAAAAATAATCATTTTATACTACTTTGTAATGTCCTGGATTCGGGTTCCACACAATGGGTGTCCTGAACCCGGATGGTCACATTACCTCAAGCGCATTTCCCCAAACGCCAGAGGCTTCCGACAAGCAGCAAGGTAATATGTCTAATAGTGAGGAAAATATGACCTCATTTGTTAATGTGTAGCACAGTGGAGAAATAAAAACATACCAAAAGTGGAAGTAGTAAATAATACCAAGATGAAATGGACAACGGTACTGAAGTAAAAGATGACCAACAATCATATATATGATGATGCAATATGTCCCTAGTTCTAAGAAAGCAGCCAAAACAGGATACACTGCAATCTAAAACAATACAGCACGAGGTAAAAGAATATAAAGGCAAAACAAAATAGTACAGCAGGAACTCAGCAGCATCGGAAGCCTAAGCTCGGTCTCATTCTCTCCTACCCCTCTACAAAAATCAAGTACCTGTATAGGGACTCTTTCCCTTATCAAAACTTGTAGCAATATAATCTGTTTGGGGCCAAGACATGACCCAAATAGGGTGTGAGAAACAAATCCCAATAGGAAACCCCCAAAGGCTCATGCCCAACTATCAGTGGAAATGTGCAACAACATTGTGCAATAATGAAAGGCAATAAACTAGAAAGTACTCAAAAGTAACCATTCCTACCAGTTATATTTCCATTTTAATAATTATTTAACAATTCAATATAATTGAATTATGAGTTTTCCCGAGACTTAGCCTCGATCGATAATCTCTTATACAGTGCCACAGCTGAAACCAAAAAAGGCTATCTAACAAGTATAAGGTAATAACAATGCCAAGACTGTACTTTAGCTTGGAAGGTATGACATAAGAAATCACCACAATGATTATTCAAAGTAAAAATTGTCATCAGACAAGAAAATCCTTACCCTTAAGAAATTATAAATGAAACCCTCAGGTGACTACCCTCAGGCATAATGAATATTGTTGTTAGGCATACGATATATTGCCCTCACGAATGGAAGCTATTGCCCACAGGCATAAGAAAAGTTGTTCTTAGGCTAAACGAAACACCGCCCTCATGCTAAGAAAAACACTTCCCTCTAGTTAAGAAAGTAACTAGGATGAGCCCAAAACATAAGCAAGAAATTTATATATATTTTCTCTCAAGAAAACTCAAAACATACTATAATCACGGCATACCCAAGGGTATCCTGAAAAATGGCTAAACATGGGAAACACACCCACGGGGTGGCCCGAGATCAAGGAAACGACCCCAAACTGTAGTTTATACTTGTTCATTAAATTACCTTTGAAATTCAAGATTTCTTAATAGTCAATTCCTCATCCATACAACACCCCAAACATGGGTGCGTAGCACAATGGTACACAAAATCAACTCGGTAGTTGGAAATAAACACCAGACCACCTACCTCGATCTCCTCTAATCGATATACATGGACGACGCCTCCTAAATCAACCTAGAACGACATAGATATAAGATAAACATTTACCCATTAAAACTAAAATAACTTCCCTTTAGGGAATAATTGGAAGGAAATACTCAAGGGGAGGGAAGGCCTTACCTGCACGGTCCAAATGAGATCGCTGGTGGAAGAATCAGAATCTCGGTGAGCGTTCAGGAGCTCCTCTGAGCCTCGGCCTCCTCTCCCAGGCTCCTAATGAGTTTTCTACATCCTCTTCCGAATGAGGAGGCTACTTCCTATTTTTAACGAAAAAACATAACTACACGGTGTGTACTCTCAATTACATGGAATGTACTTTCTTTCTAACTGTTCACTGGCGGCAACTCTCCACCACCTTATTGTTCATCTGCCGACTGATTACACGGTGTGTAATACTAAGTACATGGCGTGTACTATCCTTTTTACTGTTCATCTGGAGGCTACTCTCCACCTCCTTACTGTTCACTTTCCGACTGATTACACGACGTGTATTACGAAGTACATGGCGTGTAGTTAGTTTTTACACCAAAAATCACTGACAGGCCTACACGCCCTATATTCTCATCCCACATGGCCAAAGTACACGGCAGGTGGAAAAGTACATGGCATGTACCAATAAATTTGGTATCCCCCCCCAATTTTCTTTATTTTCTCAAAAACAATAAGGAAAAGGAAAAGAAGAAACTCATATATCAAGAATAAGAACCGGGTTCTTACACAAACCATGGGGCCTGGTCAAGCTCCCATTTTAAAGAGGACACAAGATTAATACTGAGAGAGTTCATGGACATACTGAACATGATCTAAAAATGAAAATTCAACTAACATAATATGTAATGTTTTATCTAATAGGGATAATGGTTTAAGAACAACATTTTCATACTGTGTAGTAACCTAGAATATTGGAAATTCATTAAAAATTAACCTGAAACATACCCAAATGAAACCCATCCAAAGATCAATAAAAATTATGGTTTGAGAATTCAAAAAAAATAACACGATGTTACAACATCCCCATCATAGTTTTGGAGTTTGTGTTCTAGAACAAACTATTTCTACTATGATTAAATGGATATTTACTGTATTTAAATGTTAAACATCATATTACATTTTGTTTATTATTATGAATTTATATAATTTAATAATTTCCAAGAGTATTTGTCACATTAATTGGGAAATATATGTTCCCCACAATGATGATAACCTTGAAGAGCTATGAGAATATTCTTAAATATAGTTCTGAGTTTGGATGACAAAATATGATGGGACACATAGTATACAAAACATTAGGTGTGAATTCTCATAAGTAGATGAAAATTCTTCTCATGAAGTTATAACTTGGTAATCTTTATGATGGGATATTTTGAGAACATGCCCACCAATAGGAATTCTACATGTTTTGTGTCAACAGATGATCCAATCTGCGAGCATGTGTAATGGTCCATAGACATTTATCATTAATACATGTCATAACTCATGCACTTATATTTTTTTGATGAAAACCATCACACCATATATTGGTGAGAAGTGGGTTATGTTGGGTGTGTCATGAATGACATGTTATTAATGTATGTGTTGAGGGTGGATTTCTCCCTTATATTTATGGTAGTCGATATCTTGGCCCTCTGATTCAAATAGAACTGTCTCTCTAAATTCTTGGTCCATGGTGTAATAATGACTTTATTTTAGGTAGTCACAGTATGACGTATCATGCTTATTGGTTGATGACACTATCATGAATCTTTCTTGATGAGATATTGTAAAAAAAAGGGATTATATAACACAGTGAGTGTTCATATGTGGATGTCATCATTGCGACTTTAATTTCTCTCTCTTGGGTTCCTTGACCAATTTCTAAACATTAATATCAGACTTTAGGAAAGCCCATTGAATTCCAATGAGAACGAATCCTAGAGTGTCACACACTATAGGTTTTTTAGTGTCCATGATTAAATTCTATTTGAATTTAATAAATGGAATAAATATTATTCTTAGGAAAGAGGAATACTTTTATTCATGTTAAAATGATCGCATAAATTAAATAAATATTTACTCACCGGATTGTGAATAAAATATTTTTATTTATTTTACTGAACATTTAATAAATACTTAAAAACAATATTATAAATAAAAAATCTATTTAAGAGAATAGAATATTTTTTTTCGGGTGTTTAACAAATGGAAGATGAGTTTAAACAGATCAAGACCATGTCCGTTGAAAAATTAATTATTTAAAACTTGGTAAATAATGTTTATCCAGTTCACGCAATAAATAATAATAACACTATTATTCTTATGTGGAATGAAATTGCATTAATGGTTTCATTTTTTTCAAGTTGGCTCACTATAGATAATGGTGTTTTTATTGTTATTATGTAACATGGGTTTTCTCTAATAGTTATAATTCCATTTAATTGATGTTTCTCAATTAAATATTGTAACTGAAACCCCATTTTGATGAATAATTAGGTTCATATATTGTAACAATCCCCAATTAATTGATAATTGTGGATCTTTACATTTTCAATCTTCAATCCTCTCATCTCTCGCTCTCAAGAATGAGATAATTTCTTCATGACCAAAGAATAAGCAATCAAGAACGATTAGTGCAAGACATTATTTCTGCCATGTTAGAACTTGAAGAATTAGTGGTGTGTGCTGGAGAACATTGGAACATGTTTGGATCACTGCTATAGGGGTTCAACTTTGGATCCTCACAAGTGTAATTATGGAAATACAGAAGGTTCATTCCGGATGAGCAACGATCATCAATGAAGAATGTACCGAAGACATGGGTATTTGATTTTTATATAAATTATTAAATTAATTATAATCATGAGGTAATTTATCCTCTTTCTCAAATCCAATGTTATTCTTCTATTTTTCAAAACCATTGGATTCGATCTGTGGATGCTAGTGTTCATCATTGTATTATCCTAGATTGGTCATTGATTATGGAAAAACAATATTGAGACCTCCCAACTACCACATATCCAAATCATTCAAGTAATATCTAAGTGGTGATCATCATCATTTATAATTATTTTAATTATTCATTGACTATTTAATCTTAAATAATTTTGTTTTTCAAGTCATGTTTAATCATTCTAGTAATATTAATTTTAATATATGTTTTTTATCTTTAAGTTTCTTACAGATGGAATAGAATAAATAATTTTTTAATTTTAATTAAATCAAAGATCTCATCAAGAGGTGATGACAATTCTGTCCAGGTACCACTACAATACACACCATTTATTTAGACATACATGTCATGTAATCTGATATACACACCTTGTAATCTAGATTACACACCAGATAGTTGTCTTCAGTGCATCGAGGGTAATTTTTCAAATTCTCAAGTCGCGTGCATTAATGACACGTGGTGTAGTTAATTATTACACCACATGCTGACCAGGACAATATGAATCATGATCACTTGAATTACATGTTGTGTGGCCCACAGGACAGTGCATGTAGTCCATTCGTGTCAAGGGCCAAACTATATATCATATACACAACTAATCTGACTGGTAACCATGTACCCCGGAGAAAACACGATGTGTGGTCCACTAGAAATGCAGTGTACAACAATATTTCAAAATTACACCTCACACATCGAGTACCTAGGAATGTACTTTGTATAATATTATGAAGGTAATATACACCGTGTAGTCGATCTATATGTAGTGTAATTTAACAAATCACAATGAATTAATGAATTAATGATTTTATAATGTTTATAATTACATATTATGTAGATTTGAATGGGTGTTCACCATGTAAACTCCATGGTTATGGATGGTAATCTCTGGTAAATTCAGAAAAGGATTAAGATAAAAGGATTAATTAATAAAATATAATAATTATTCGATTCAAGAATGACTTATCATAATAATAATGACTAAATAATTTAATGATAGTTTTATTAAATTCATAATTCATTACATTTCTGTGGATGATCATGAGTAAGATAAGACCTTTGTTTGTGGGTGAATTTATTTTTATATTATTTTAAATTAAATTGTTGTCATGTGTGATTTCTCTCCTCAATAATAGGCAGGGACTGCATGCCAATGGTTTTTTATGTAAACAATCATTTTATACCTCACCTACAAGCGTGTTAAATAACATAGGTGATGTATGGTGAACCAATGCTTGTAGAGGTTGTTCAAGTAATGAGACAAGGTTAAACCAATCCAGGGAGATTCAATGGTGGACAGATGGAATGTAGTAGACCAAAACCATAAATAGTTCAACATGTTTCTCCCCTAGGTCTGCGGTTATTTTATCAACTTCTAGATAAAATAACCATTAGAAAATCTCATGATCATTCTCTTTACATTATTCTATTTCTATAAATCACATGATTGTTCATTTTGTATGTGTTTTTGTGACTACATAATTAATGAATTAACAAGAATGCAAGATGAAACTAAAATAAAAAATGTTTATGTGTAAATATTATCAATACAATGTTACTCGATTATGTGAGTTCCACTTAATATTAAAGCACATGTGATAATGAAAATAAGGAAATTTATGTATAATAAAAAAAAATCCTCAATAATATATTAATTCATAATGTACCTTACATTACATGATAAATGGAAATAATCAATAAAACTATGTGTTTGACCAACCCTTGTTTGAGAACCAACTATTATAAATGAAACTCTTATGAAGGTTTCAGTTTGACTTAACCATTTTACTTCAAGTTGAGTTAATCATTCTAGACTTGGTGTAAATTTGGAGGCATGTGTTGAGGAAATACAAGTTAGCATTTTAGTACAGGGGATTCCACTCAACAAATCAAGGAGTTGTAAGCATGTAGTTGATGAAGACTTTCTTACCGAAATACCATAAAATATCTTGACCAACCCTTGATGGGGTTATTTTAAAGGAACTATGGATGATTTCCTCTATAATTTCCTAGAAACTACACATTTATAATTCTATGGTGAGGGTCATTAGGATGTTTGGAGACATAAAAATATTAATAAGTTATTTATCAAAAGAAAAGCAATCAAGAATGTACTAATTATATTCTCATTTAATACGTGAATAAAAATTAAAAAATTATCAACCACACTATTCCTATGATCAATAATGGATAAAGACAACATCCTTATTCGAATTAGCTTCCATGAATGGTTTAGAGTCCTTCAGGAAATTATGCACCTTGAATGGAAATCTTATGTGATGGATTCCTCATTATCGGATCCTCCTTCATATGAGGGGAGTAATGAAGAGTTCCTGGTGTATGAAAAAACATATGAATGACACTTTTTATGTTCAATTATTGATGTTAACATCAATATCTAGCGAACTCATGATGTGTCGTGAAAACATGGATGCATATGTCATGATTGAGAACCTTTGTGGTCTTTACCAAGAGAGAGAAAGAAAAGAAAAATTTGAGATCTCCAAGGCACTCTTTCAGAGTAATCATGGCGAGGGTTCCCTATATGGGCATCACATAGTCAAACTCATTGAAAAAATATATCATCTATAGGTTGAAGGGTTTAAGATACTCGATGAACAGGGTACCAATATCATTCTTGCCTCCCTCCCTCATATATTCTCAAGTTTTTTTTGTAACTTTAAATATTAACAACACTGTGAAGACTTTACCTGATCCTCTTATCCTCATTCTCCATGTGGACCAAGAAATGAAGCGTGAAAGGCCTTATTTCTTTATGGTGAATAAGAGGAAAGGGAAGGATAATATCGTTAATCCAAAATATTCTTCATTCCCTTCCATGGAATGGAAGACCAATGGGGATGGAAGGAAATAACAAGTTTCTTTTTTCACAGGTGGCTAGAAGGGCCAATGGAAGAGAAACTGCACCCATCTAAAGAAGAATGGGGAAGATTTGGGTGCATTTGTTATCGAGTTTAATTTATCGATTTCATAAAATTGTATAGTAGATAAGGATGATGGTTCTCCCATATGTATCAAAATATAGGAACCAAATAGATTCATGAAAATTGACCAAGGGGAGGTAGATCTATGAGCATCCAACAATGCTAGACATACAACTTTAGCTACCGGGGAATACCACCTCACATTGATGGCTGGGATGATCATGGTATTAAAACGTTATTATTATGTTCATTTTCTAAAAAACATTATTTTAGTTTCTAGACAAGAAACAAATAAATTTATCATCATGTTCAGAAAGGAATTTTTCTTCTTTTTTAAAGATAGCCTTTTTTTCTTAAGGAAAATTTATATAATGGACTTTAAGTGCTGAATTACAGAAACCATGTAATGAAAATAAATAAATAAAACTATTTGACCTAACTCATATCACACCCAACATTGGAATCACTATCAAGATAATTTAATAAGAAATGCTTGAAAAACATACATAAATATTGACTTTTAGATTATTTTGAACTAAAACCACTTGGTTTATGTCTTTCATGTTTATAAGAATAAATGACCAAAGCTTCATTTAGTTGGAATATTGAAAGGGGAAAGAGATTCTTGAATTGGTTCATATTGATGTATGTGGACCATTTCCAGTGGAATAAAGTGGTGGTTACTCGTACTTCAGAACTTTTACTGATAAATTTAGTAGATATGAATATATCTAAATAATAAGGTATAAGTACGATTGTTTTGATATGTTTAAGGAATACAATAATGAAGTTGATAACTAGCATGGTAAGAAGATTAAGAATCACTACCTAGACTGATGTGGAGAATATATTAATAAATACATCATTCATCACTTACGTATGTTTGGGATCCTATCCCAACTCACTCATCCTTTCACACCCTAGTGGAATGGTGTAAGAGAAATGAGAAACACACCTCGCTGGAAACTGACAGATCAACGATGAGTCATGAAAGTATTTCATTATAAATTTAGGGATTTTAATTACAAACATAGGAGCACATACTAAACCAAGTACCAACTAAATCGATAAATTTTATTCTATACGAGCTTTGTAGTGGAAAAAAATCCATGTTATTGAATTTACATGTGTTGGTAAGTGAAGAGTTTGTTAAAGACTCTTCAGGTCAGAAACTCGCACCCGGAGGAAAAAAGTGTACCCTTATTGGATATCCCAATGAAAGAAGGGGATATTACCTATATTCCCCCTCGGACAAAAAGGTTTTATTGGAAATACATTCCATATTACTTGAAAGGAAGCACATCCCCAATGGGGATGGTGGGAGAAAGATAGACATCACTGAAGTCAAGGACAAGGTACACAAGAGTTTGTCCATGTGAAAATTCTACAGAGCCATGTGGAAGAAAGATTTGTTAACGAGATACAAATAATGCGTTGGAGTACAATAGGGGTTAGAGAACCAGATTGGTATTAATTTCCAGTTACTGAGGATTTTGACTCATTATTAGTTGATAATAATGATCATATAACCTAAAAGGAAGCAATAAGTGTTATCGAAGTTACTAAGTGTCAAGAAACTGTTAATTCTAAAAAGGATTCTATGCACCAAAACCAAGTCTAGAATTTGGTAGATCCTCTAGTAGATGCAGTTCTTGTTTGTTAAGAATGTGTATTCAAGAAGAAATATGACATGAATGGAATTTTTGTACCGAGAAGTCATGACTGGTTTCAAAAGGGTTTAAATTTTGGAAAGTAATTTACTACAAAGAAAAAATTTCACCAATTGAAATGCCAAATCCATCATAATTCTCTAGGCCAATACCACTTACCATGACTATGAGATTTGGAAAATGGATTTCAAAATAGCCTTCAATAATGCGAACCTGTAGGAATATGTATGTATGACCCAACTTGAAGGGTTTATGGCTCCAAAGGATTCCAATAAGAATGTAAAGACTCATGAATCCATTTATGGTTTAAAGTAGGATTACAAGTCATGGAACATTCATTTTGATGAATCCATAATAGAATTTGGTTTTATATAGAACGAATATGAGACTTGTGTCTATAAGTGGTTGAGTGGGAGTGCACTCATTTTTGTAATATTATATTTTTATGAAATATAACTTATTAGAAAAAAAATTTCATTCTAAGAGTCTATAAAGGCATGACTAAAAAATTTATTCTTCATAAAGGTCTTTAAAGATACATCATATATTCTTCGGATCATGATCTATCGAGATAGATCAAAGTGATTGGTGTGCCTATGTAACACTCAAAGTATTGGAAAATAAAATCAATTTATAATTTATCTATTAAAAACAACCTTTACTCTCCTATGTTTTGAATTTCGAAAAACAACCATCTAGAGTTGTGATCAGTAAGGCATTTGGTGTCTGATAGAACAAACATGATTTTTTGTGTGAATAATAACATACCCTTATGAATATTAATTCAAACAGTAATACAAACCGTATGAATAGTAAACAATGGTATTATTTTAGTTCTTTAAGGTAATAAGAAAATGAGATATTAATTAATTTCTTAATGTGATATAAAACTAATTATACCTTTAAAATTGTTATTTTTCAAATTAACAATGATCTTATATAAATATTAAATTAATAATATTCAGACAATTATGTTTGAAAATTTTCGTTCATTTTTTAATTCTACACGTCAAATAATTGTAGGGGTGACTTTTTGGGATTTTTCTAAAATTCATGGATTTTTATGAATAATGAAATACGGTAAAATACTAAATATTCAAATTATTTGTTAAATACACTATTTATGATATAATAAGTTATGTAAGGACCCGTGGTTCAAACTCACATGCAATTATTACTATTAGGGGTCACATGAAACAACACTATTGGTTGTCTTGATGTAAATAATAAAATAAGGAATAAAATATTCAAAATTTACCCTTCTCATCCACTATACCCCCCACTCCATCTCTTCTTCACTCCTCTAAGCCTTGAATATCATCAAATATCTTCCCAATTACCCTTCCCTAGTCACTCCCCACGTTTAATAATCTCTTTTTCTTTCCAAAATACGAAATCTACTTACCATAATAAGGATCTCAAGGAGGTTATTTCAAGAGGAAAATCACTATTCTTTTTCATTTAGTTTCATTTAAATTTATCTTATTTTGTTATCTTCTCCTCACTTCCTCTATACAAATGACCATCATTAATCCAGTATTAACTATATAATGCATGTATATATTGTGAAAGGAAGAAAAATCATCAATACTATGACTCCCTCCCTTTTATTTTTATAAATGAAATCAATGTTCATGAGGTTCTAATTTATAACCTTCGTGGATGACGAAGCTTCATTTTTCACATTCTCCTTAATTACTGGCCATGAAAATTTTTTTATGGTTGAAACAGACTATAATATATATATATATATATATTATAATTAAAATAATATTCATTAAGAAGTATAGGTACATATTATTAATTCTTATGACAAAACTAATTCATAATAATCCAAATACTGGAAAATAATCAAAGTGGTAGTCATCTAATGATTCATCCTTATTCCATGTAACCAAATGATATAAATTAACTTTAGAAATTCTAGATGTTCATAAATAATATTTAATTTTAATTCTGGAGATTTTCAACCATTCCACTTGAACACCATTACTTAAAAACAAGTTAACTGGTTATGAAAATCAAGAAAACGAACACTCTGGAATGATGAAATTCTATATTATAACTTATCAATAAGGAAAAAAATGAATTAAACAGAATTATGATAAAAAAATAAATGAATTATTGGTTCATAATTAAGTTATTAATGAGTATAATTTCAGATTATAGGACCTTAATTTCAATATGAGAACACATTCAGACTTAAGGTAAGGGTTTTCCACTCGAACTCCCATTTTCATTCGGGTTAATTTTATTGACTAATTACCTAGATTAAATTCATATGTTATATTATGTAATACTAATTAATTCTATTTGAGTATTCTATATATGTTTACCAACCATAAAAATTCTTTATATTATGGATATTAATACATTTTAAAAGGAAACATTCAAAATTGTTTCCCAAATACATGCATGATTCAAGGGAATTTCTAAAACTCTTTATCATTTTCAAGGAGACCCTATAATCTGTTTTTGGAAGCCATTATATTTATAAAATTACTCATTTAATTATAAAAAATTTACTTTAAATCACATATTGTTTTATACAATTATTTTACAAAAATAACTATTCTTTTCAATGTAAAAGGGTATTTATCTCAATAATTACTCAAATATTTTATAAGAGTATCTTCATCTATTTCAACACTCTAGTGGATTCTTTTGGATTATTGGGATTAATATTTAATGGTATAATCTACTATATTTAATTTAATGGTTTATTTTTATTATGGGTATGGTTGTTCTATCTTAACACCATTCATCAATTTACATCGAATGGTTACTGATTGTGCTAAATGTTCAAGAAAAGATATTTACATTTCCTATATTAGTTTCAATATGACTGTATATGTTGATTGTATTTATATCTATTCATATGAGGAATTAATTGTACATATAAATTGTTGGATGGGTCCCTCTACAGCCCATCGATTCATTGGTAGATCTCAGGAGACAAATTACGGTCTTCGCATAAGGCCTTGACCGAATGATTATTTATGTTCAGGACACGAGGCTTTGACATTATTATTATGTTGTCCCACATTATGAATTCCCTTATTATTAAAATATTATTGATGTTTCATTTTGTTATTCTACTAGTAGAATACCCATCATTACATTATATTATGGTAATATTTACTCAGCCCGTATTTCTTCAATATTATGTTCGTGTTTATTTTTAAATGCACGTGTTTTCAATTATTCTCCATGTCTAATATTTATGTGATCTTCTATAATATTGATTACACTTAATGAGAATTTGATATCACCCCTATCTTATGTTTCATTTTCTTAGGACATGAATATTTTTATTAGGAATTACTTGATAAAATAACCTATGATTTATAGATGTTTTCCAAGGAGTTTCTATGCTGTATTTATTTTCATGTTTAAATTCTAAAATATTGTATTTATCTTGTTTCCAATAATACTAAACTACTCAGTCCATCAGGGATTCTTATTATTTATTATATTCCAATGTAATCACCTAAGGCACTAGCTCCTAGAATTTGGGGTCGGGTCCTTATAGTTGGTATAAATGGATATTTAGTAGAAAACATGGAAACTAGATTTTAAAATGTAGAATATGGAACAAATACCTATAGTAGTATTTGAGAATAAACATGAAAGAACATCCTGGTATTTTTTCAAGCAATATATTATGTGAATCTTTCTAGAAAATACATCCCTGTCTGGATACAAACAGGTAGAGGTGGCTCTAGAACATATGTACCTTGGAGTGAAAACTCTGATAAAGAGTTTTAGGTATTACTTGGGGTATCCTGGTACATGAGAAATAACCTTACAAAACTCTTGGTATTAACCCTCCTCAGAGATATGATTAGGATAGTTCATATTTTCATTACAAGCCAGTGTGAAGGATTGAAATATAAATTATTCCTTAGAGAATCCATTTCATTATAGGGTTATCCATTCATCGGATTCCAATTTTTTATAAGTATTTTTCTATGTTAAGATTATTATTCATACCCTAATATAGTATATGCCATTATTTAGAGATCGAACATAGTGGTAGGAATGGAAACCACATGAATATGTGTGTCCCCTATAGGGATTTCTTACCGATTCAAAATAATGATATTGGATCTGGTTTTATGACTGATACTGAGAAACATTAAAATATACTAGGAAAACATACTCATGTTATGAATAATAACCATATCTGTATGGAGCATCCAGATCCACCATGTAGTGGAGCTACGTTATATCACATTATGCAACAACATCCACAATCTTTCAATGGGACTACAAACCTGTTTGTATCAGAGTAGTGGATATGTTCTCTAGAGAGGATATTTTTCACATTGGGATTTAATGAAAGAGAGAATGTTGTAATTGATGTTTATCATCTATCTAGATATGTGGATTAGTGGTGGTCTATAATCCAGAACACAAAAAATGTGAAAGAAATAGAAGAGATTTAATGGAGGGATTTAAAGTAAATATTCATATAAAAATATTTCCCTTGTGAATAAAGAGGATATATAAAGAGGAAATTATTTAATCTAAGGTAGTAGGAGGATGGAAATGTTTCCATGTATGAATCCAAATTTACAAGGATGGAAATGCATGTTGTGGACTACATACGTAATCCAAGGAGAAAAATTGATCAATTATTTGATTGTTTAAAACCATTCAACCAAAGGAATATAGTCTCCTAAAGTTTCTCATCATTTTAAGATATAGTCTCAAGTGATATCAAAAAAGAGAGAAGAAATTTTATATGTCATATAACTTTAATGGAAAACAAGAAAACAAGAGGGCTACTGATAACTCTGAAAAATGAAATAATGAACTGGCGGAGAAGGGAAGATTTTAATTTCTATACTGCAGTAATTATGGGAAAAAATTCCATGTCACTTGCCTAAAGGTAATGAGAGTCTATTACATGTTTGGAGAAAAATTCCACCACGTTCATGATTTTATGTGGAAGAAAGAAGCTACCAATGTTCAATGCTACAATTTCAGGGAGATGGAACATTACACACATGAATATCCTAAGTGTTAGAGAAATTTTCCCCAAATAAGGCCAAGGGAGAATGACTAAGCTTATGTGGTCATAACTGCGGAGGGTGAAGTTTCTAACTAAGTGGTTTCAAGTGCATTGATCATTTCATCAAAAATATATAATGATTTATTTGATTCCGGATCACCACATTCTTTTATATCTTCCAAGTTTTCCATGAAAATTAAATCTATCCAATTTGATTTAATAAAATAGTTATTAGTAAAAACCCCTAGTGGATGTATTATTGCAACAAAGTTGTGTTAATTTGTCTCCTCGTGACACACAAACGTTATTTTGTTTCTAACCTAATCATCATACCAATGACTTAATTTGATATAATTCTTGGTATGAATTGGATATCAAATTATGATTCGAAGATCTATAGCATGATGAAGGAAGTTACAATTTTTGAGATTGGTGTGGAATCCCTAATCATTAGGGCATAAACATCACTATATGATTCTTATCAAGATCTACCCTAAATAGATCTAATGAATTCAATTATTGGGGTGGAAGGGAATGAAATAACTCTGGGTGAGTAGAAGAATGTATAGATAAAGGACGTACTTATTGTGCCAGAATATGTTGACTTCTTTCTAGAGGTTTTACCATAACATCATCGAAAATGAGAAATTGAGATTTTCATTGAAATAATTCTTAGTTGAAGGCCCATATCAAGGACACCTTATAGAATCGCCACTGTGGAGTTAGTGTAACTAAAGAGACAACTAGAGGAATTGAGTTATTAATGTTTTATTCTCCCTAGTGTTTCTATGTGGAGAGCCCCTATTTTTTTGTTAAGAAGAAAGATAGATCTATGAGGTTGTGCATTGACTACAGGGAGATCACTACTATAAACCTAAAAAACATGTATTCACAACCTTGTATTGAGTATTTATTCGATCAAAATCATAGAGAATAATATTTTTTTCATGATTGATCTTCAATCTGGATATCATGTGTTGATTATGATGAAGGAAGACATTCCAAAAAAACAGTATTCTGAACCACATACGGGCATTACGAGTTTACAGTAATTCCTTTAGGACTGACTAATGCACCATATGTTTTCATGGATCTGATTAATAGACTTTTCAAGGAATGTCTTGATGACTTTTTGTGGCGTTTATTGATGATATCCTTGTATACTCTACAATCAATGAAATCATTAAAATCACCAGCGTACAATTCTGAAGCCTCTGAGAAGAAATGAACTATATGGTAATTTTAGCAAGGGTGATTTTTGGCTCCAATCTATTTTTTTCCCAAATTATCTCTAAGGATGGAATATATTTAGATCTTGAGAAGACAAAGTATTTTCAAGAATGGCCTACTACATAAAACATAACTTAGGTACGTAGTTTTTTTGGTTTAGCAAGTTATTATCGGCGTTTCATTCAGAACATTTCTCATTTATCCAGCCCAATTACCATGCCCACAAAAAAATGGGTTATGTTCTTATGGGAAAGGAATGTAAATAAGGTTTTGAATAATAAAGAGGATGTTAGTGAATGCTCCTATTCTGACCCTACTATCAGGGAATGATGGGTTAGTTATCTATAGAGATTCCTTAAAGAATGGAATTTATTGTTTCCATAAGAAGAATAATCAAGTGATTTCCTATGCATCTAGTCATCTAACTATTCCTGAACAAAACAATCCAACTCATGATCTTGGGTTAGCAGCGGTAATCTTTTTTTTAAAGAATTGAATACATTACCTCTATGGAGAAAATGTGAGATATAAACAGATCCTAAGAGTTAAAAATATATTTTCTCATTGAAATAACTCATCATGAGACAAAGGAGTTGGATTGAGCTACTCAAATATTATTATTTAACAATATACTACCATACAGGGAAGTCAAATAAGGTAGCAAATGCTTTGAGTAGAAATGACCATGAAATTTTAAACAACATGAGAGTTGAAAGAGATCCTATGTTTATGGATCAAGTAAAAAGGGCTATGGGAGTTATTAAGAAAGGTAACACATTACTACTTTTTTATGAGGTTTCCAAATCTTTTTTCTTGGAAAGGATAAAATGTTCTCAGGCTGATGATGGGGAGTTTCAAAAGAAAACTAAAGCTACAAATGATGGGAATTTGACTGAATTCTTATATGAAAGTGGCATTTTGAAATTCAGAAAGAGGATTTGTGTTCCCGATATTCCAGCGCTAAAGAGGGAACTATTAGATAATTCTTATAGATCTAATTTCATTATAAACCATGGTAGTACAAAATTATATAGAGATCAAAAGGAAGATTTTTTTTGGGGGAAACAAGAAGAGGTAGATTGTTGTTTACGTGTCGAGATGTTTGGTTTGTCAAAAGGTGAAGGCTGGAAGACAACATCTTATAAGAGTCATGAAACCCCTTAAAATTCCTATGTGGAAATGAGATTATATTACAATGGGATTTGTTATGGGGAAACCAAAGACTCCAAGAAAGAATGATGTGATATGGGTCATTATTGGAAATCTTATAAAATCATCACATTTTCTTGCTATATGAGTTTACAACATGAATGATTAGCAAGACTATATATTAATGAAGTTGTAAGTCTTTGTGTTTCACTTTTATCAATTGTTTCTGATCGTGATCCCCATTTTACATAAAAATTCTAGAAAAGTATTTAGAAGGCCATAGATATTAATATTTGTTTGAGCACTACCTACCACCCAAAACTAATGGACAAATAGGCCTGACTATTCAAACGTAGTAATACATGTTGAGGTCTTGTTCACATGACATTCAAGGTACGCGAGATCAGTATTTACCTCTCATTGAATTTTCCTATAATAATATATTCTATTCATGTATTCAGATGACACCATATGAAGCATTATATGTAATAAGATGTCACACACCAAATCGTTGGGATGATATTAGTGAGAGAATGCTGGAAGGCCTAGAAATTGTTGAGGAAGCATTGGAAAAGGTGAAGATTATTGAAAACCATATCAAAATAGCTCAATGGAGGAAAAATAGATATGCTGATAACTGAAGGAAGTATTTGGAATTTCAAAAAGGAGATCATGTTTTCTTAAATTTATATGCATGGAAGGGTATTATAAAATTTAGTAAGAAGGGAAAATTAAGTCCCAGGTACATCCAACCTTTTGAAATTCAAGATAAAATTGGAGCGAGAGCTTATCGTTTGGAAATGTTTCCATGTCTCTCTAAATATTATAATGTTTTCTAAGTGTCAATGTTAAGGAAATAAATGTCAGACCCAACACATCTTCTCACCTATTAAGAAATAGCATTTGATCTTGATCTATCTTATTGTGAAGCACCTATCAAGATATTTAATACTATAGAATAAATATTTAGATATCGGACGACTCGTCTAGTAAAGGTTCTTTTGAGGAACCATAAGTTAGAGGAAGCAACATGGGAGCTTGCGGAGCTTATGTTGACGACCTACCCAAGTATTTTTAGGTAACATTTTTTGAATTTTGAGGGTGAAATTTTTGTAAGGAGGGTAGAATGTAACACCCCAAGGTTTTGAAAATAAATTCATTTAATAATATAGAAATTAAACACAACCTTTCCTCAACAATGTTTTGAATTTTGAAAAACTGTCATCTAGAGTTGTGATCAGTATGTCATTTAGAGTCTGGTTGAAAAATTTTAATTTTTGGTGAATAGTAACATATCATTATAAATAGTAATATGACCCTTATAAATAGTAAATAATTATATTATTTTATTTTCATAAGCTAATAATATAATTAGATATTAATTAATTTTTCAATGTGACATTAAAATCATAATATCATTAACACTGTTATTTTTTGAATTAACTACGATCTTAATTAAAAATTAAATTAATAATATTTAGAAAATTAGTTCTGAAAAATGGTGTTTATTTTTGAAATCTACACATTGAATAATGGTTGGGGTGAATTTTTGGGATTTTTCTGAAATTCAAGAATTTTTTTATGAATAATGAAATACGGTAAAATACCGTATACTCAAATTATCAGTTAAAAACACTATTTATGAAATAATATGGGATTTAAGGACACTTGGTTCAATATCACATGAACTTATTACTATTAATGGTAACATGAGACAACACTATTGGTTTTCTTGATGGAAATAATAAAATAACGAATAAAATATTCAAAATTTATCACTCTCCTTTACTATTAACCCCCCCCCCCCAAATCCCTTATGTATTCACTCCTCTAAGCCTTTAAGATCCTGAAAAATTTTCCCAGTTACCCTTCCCAAGTCACTTCCCACGTTCAGGAAGCTCTTGTTCTTTCTAAAAGACCAAAGCCTCTTCCCTTAAGGAGGTTCTCAAGGATGTTATTTTAAGAGGAAAAGCACCCTTCGTTTTCATTTAGTTTCATTTAAATTTATCTTCTTTTGTTATCATCTTCTCACCTCCTCTATCAAAATTACCATTATAACACAAGTATCATCTATATACTATAATTATATCATGTGAATGAAAGAACCAACATCAATATTCTTACTCCCTCCCTTTTATTTTTATAAACAAAATCAATGTCCATGAGGTTCCAATTAATAACTGTCATGGATGAAGATGTTTCATTCTTTAATTTCTCATTTAATTACTGGTCATGAAACCATTTTGATGGTTGAACCAGACTATAATATCTTTATTATAACCAGATTAATATTCATGAACTAGTATATGTATATATTATTAATTATTACGACAAAACTAGTTCATAATAATCCAAATACTTCCATATAATAGTTGTGGTTTTCATCTAACGATTCATCTTCATTCCATGTCAACAAATGATAGAAACTACCATTAAAAAGTATATATGTTTATAAATAATATTAAATTTCAATTTGGGTGATTTAAAATCATTCCACATGAACTCCATTACTTAAAAACAAGTGAACCAGTTATGAAAATCAAGAAAATGAACACTCTAGAACGGCAAAATTCGATATTATAACTTCTCAATTAGGGTATAAATGAACTAAAAATAATTATGAAAAACAAAATACATGTCTAATAGGTTATTAATGATGTTATTAGTTAGTATACTTTCTTATTCTATGTCCTTATGTTCAAGATAGGAACACATTCATACCTATGGTAAGGGTTTTCTACCCGAACTCCCATTTTCATTCGGATTACATTGATTGTCTTATTTTCTCAATGAAATTCTTATGTAATATTATGTACCCATAATAAATTATGTGTGAGTATAATATATTTGTTTACCAGAAAGAACCCTTCCTTATTTTAGGGATAGTGACACATTTTAAAGGGAATCATTCAAAATTTATTCCAAAATACAAGCCCGATTCAAGGGAATTTCTCAAACTCTTACCCATTTTCAAGGGCACCCTATAATCTGTTATTGGAAACAATTATCTTTATAAAATTAATCATTTTATTATAAAAATACTACATTACTTCACATTTGTTTTTATACAAATAGTTTTCCAAAAGAAAAATTCTGTTAAAAGTAAAAAGATATTTATCTAATGAATTACTCAAAGATTTTATAGGAGTATATTCATCTATTTCAACACTCATGTTTATTCTTATGGATTATTGGGATTAAAATTTCATGGTATCATCTAACATATTTAATTTAATGGTTTATGATTATTTTGGTCATGGATTTGAAATCTTAAAACCATTCATCAATTTACTTTGAATGATTGGTGTTTATGATTAATGTTCGGGGAATGTTATTTACATATCATCATCAACGAGTAGATTTTTATTAAGGATTGAAGGCGTAAAAACCAAGCCCTCAATCCCACGACCTCTAAAAATAGGGCCTATGGAGGTCTAAAATAATGCAGGTAGAGGGAACCCCCCTGATGAAGTTAACCCCTTCAGTTTTGAGAGTATGGATATTATAAACACAAACCAGGTCTGGATCGATGACCTCCAAAGATGCAAGATAGTCTTTAACCTAATTCCCATCCTTCCAGGAGTGCATCACTTTAGAAGTGTTGTTGATCATACCTCTACATTTTTTGATGATATAGATGATAGAACAAGGAGTGGGGCAATGTCTATTTAGGGAATCATGGAGAAATTTTGAGTCTGTTTTAACCTCCAAAATTTCAATACCTTCATGTTGGTAGAGAGAGACTCAGCATCAAGGCCTTGTCTTTGGCCTAAAGAGAAGAACCTTGGACAAGGTGAGAGGAGAAGGATAGCTGAACCGAGTTGTGAGAGTCCCGGACAGCCCCACACCCTCGAAAAGCCCCCATACTTCAAGACCCATCGGTGTTCAACTTGAGACCCCTGGATGGTGGGTTCCATCTGACTCAATGGCCTATTACAGTGGTGTCCACTTCCTGTACACCTTGATGCCTCACATGCATCTAGCAGAGAGAAGGATATTCTTTCCACTTACTAGACAGACAACCCAGGTCAAGAATAAGGGACTTCATGCGGTTGATGATGTACTTATTGGGGGATTGGACCCCATCATTCCTCCAGATATTCTTGGCCATCCAGATACACCCACAGCCGACCTACAGAATCATGGAATATGCCAGCTTTTCCAGGCCCCTGTCACATGAGCCAAGAATTCCCCAAAATAGCTCTACACATCATACACCCAATCACACTGGAAGAAGAGGTGAGTTGAATTTGCCTCCTGGACAGTTCTGCAACATCAACATCTAGACACATTCGGAGTTCCACAATGTTTAACATTATCGTCTGTGGGAATGGCTCTACTCCTGATCCACCATAACAGAAAGTTATATTTGGGTGGAATGGTGTTATTCCATAGAATTTCATTTCATATATTAGTTTCAATATTAATTTATATTTTTTTTGTATTAATCCACGTTCATTTTTGGAATTCATTGGACATAGAAATTGTCAGGTGGGGACCTCTATATCCCCTCGATGCAAGGGTAGATCTAATGAGAGAAACTACAGTCTTGAAACAATGCCTTTACAAAATGATTATTTATGGTCTTGGCACAAGGCCTTGACGTTATGGTTTTTTTGTCCCACATTATGCATTACCTCTTTATGAAAATAGAATTGATGGTTCATGTGGTTATTCCACTAGTAGAATACCCTTGATTACGTTATATTATGGTAATATTTATACAACTCATATTTCATCCATATTATGTTCAAGTTTATTTGTAAAGGAATGTGTTTTCAATTATTCACCATGTGTAATGATTATGTGATCTTACAATGTATTGCTTACTCTTACTTATCAATTGCGCTCACCTCATTCTTATGTTTCATTTTCTCATTAAATGAATATGTTTATTATGAATGACTTGCCGAAATAATCTAGGTGTTGTGGATGTTGTCTAAGGAGTTCCTATGTTGTATTTATTTTAAAGTTTTAATGTTGAACTTATGTATATATCTTGTTTTCAATAATACTAAACTACTCGGTTATTTGGGATGCTCATACCTTATTATATGCCGATGTAATCAAATAAGTCACTGACTCTGGAGAACAAGGGTTGGGTCCTTACATCCTCAGTCGATGTTCATAAATTGATAAGATAATGAAGAGATTCAGTGTAGAACAATCAAAGAGGGGATTGTGGAAAGTGTCACATGTCATTCATAATTTCTAGAAAATGTGTCCTCAAACACATCAGGAATGAAAGATAATGTCTACGATTAAATAATTATCAATCATTGGGAAATTCATGTATGTTATGCTATGTTATAGTCTAGATGTGTCCTATGCATTGAGTGTGGTATGAAGATATCAAGATGATCCAGCTGACCACTAGTCGATGAAAGTAAATACTATCCATAAGTATCTAACGAATACTATTGATATATTCTTGATTTAATGAGGAGATGGGGAACTATTCCTCAGAGGATGTGAAAATGCTAGTTTCCAGACTAATCAAATGACATGAAGTCCCAAATTAGATGCATATTAACTTTGATTGCAGGTACTATGTGCTAGATGGGCATAAAGCAAGGTGTGGTCGTAGATTCTACAATAGATTCATAGTACATCATAGGTTTTCAGATAGGAAAATATGTAGTTTGGATGTGTATCTTTTTCCAAGAGCTAGATGTGGTTACTTACAGTAAAGTTCCCACACACTCTATTATTATAATAATGTAGTGGTGGCTATCATGAAAGATCCAATGTTACATCAGTGGATGAATAACATACTACAGATGTATCATATAATGAGGTAATTATCTCAGAGAGGTGAATTTGATGTTAGTAATATTTCTACCGAAGACAATGTAGCAGACCCCATGACCGAATCCACGACTTCGTAGAAACATGATCATCATGTGAGCTCCAGCCGACTAAAAGTCATGGGATGTTGGATCTAGTCCAAGTAGGAGTTTTTTGGTGTTGGGGTTGTAGAATCAACTATTTTTAAATATTTTTCTTGAATTTTTAATTTATTTAAATATTTAACATCTTATTACATATTTTTTGTTATTCTACATGACTATAATGTAATAATGTCCATGAATATCTTTCCCATTTACAAGATTATAGCAGTTCCCTGCTATGATGAGAACCTTCAAGTGCTCTGATAATATTCCTTAATATATTTCTATAGTTGGATGACACACTATGATGGGACACATAGTATATAGAATGTTAGGTGAAAGTAATCCGAAGAAGATGAGAAATCTTCTCAGGACATCCGCACTTGGTAATCTCTAATATGAGAGATTATGAAAACCAAACTAAAAGTAGGAATTCCACATGTTGGGTGTAATTAGATATTTCTACCTGTGAGTGTGTGTAATTGTCCATAGACATCATGATTAACATTAAAACATGTCATGATTCATGCAATTAGATTTTTTGATTAAAATTGTCATGCCAAATGTAGGCTAGATGTAAGGTATGTTGGGTGCATCACAAATGAAATGTTATTAATGGATAAGTCTATGAATGTAACACCATTAGTATCCATGGTATGCTACACTTTGAATAATAAAATATCATACAATATACGCAACTCCGAGTTCAAGAATACCACGACCTATCAAACTAGCCATTTAGAAAGATGTTATGAATATTAATAACCACATTTTAAATTTTATATATATCCCATATAATTTTAACATTCATCTTTTGGGTTTCTTAGACATAATATAAGAACAAATTCAATTTTTGAGATAAAAGAATTATTTTTCAAAAATTTAGTTCTTTATCCATTTAATAGAGAACCATTTCTAAATACAATATTTGGCACATTTATATATTAAATTTGATGAAATTATATTCTTCGTTAAAATAAGGACATTAAAATATATTTTTTGGTATACTTATGGTGTTTTCTATTAACTTTCATATTTTGATGAATAGGGAAAGTTACTAAATTTTAATTGAAAACAACGTTTTAATCAAAATAATATAGAGTGTTAAATTATAACTTATAATGGTTTTTAAGTATAATTAGATTATATTTTTATCATTTAATACAATTTTGGTCATTTAAAGAAATTTTACATTTAAACCGGACATAAACACGTATCAATATGTTGATAGTTTTTTACTTCTCAAAAACCTCCTTTATGGTTTTGAAAACAAGAATTAATTCTAAATTAATTAATGAAACTTCTATGTTTTTAATTTGGTATAATAGGTATAATTTTTTGATTTATAATATCAAAATTATCTTGGGGTAAATTTTTGGTATTTTTTGAAAACTTTCAATTTTTGATGACTAGTGAAAAACACTTCATTATTGTTTAAAACCCAACTTTTTTATTTTAATAATTATTTATTTTATTTAAATTTAATTTAAGTCAAAGTAGCTAAATAATACCTATATTAGTTCAATGTAATTCATTGGAGTCTTTTTATAATAAAAATAGATGTATAAAAATTTATTGCATATTTTAACGTCTTTTACCCACCTTCTAAGCATGATATCAAATTTGCATGATACGTAATTTTACCACTTATCTAAATTGAATTTCAAAAATCTGAGAGACATTGTTGACATTAGTAAGTAAATTTTGGTTCAATAAGATGGAAATAATTTTTGGTGAATAGTAACTTTTGAATTTTATTTACCACGGTTAAATGTAAATAGGGAAATTAAATTTAGATATGATATTATAATTACACTAAAACATGTCATAAATGTATTGGATAAGTTTATTTCTACCAAAATATACCTTAGGAATAAAATATGATCATTTTGGTCCACTTGGTTTAGATTATGGCATTTATTATTTTTTTTAAAGAATAGTTAAAAATGTTAAATTCAAGATTAAATAAAAAAAATTAATATAATTTTATACATAATATAATTTTTACTATTAATATAAATTATAAAGGTAAAAATATTTCCTACATCATGGTATTTTTTTATAATTTTTAGACATTTTATAATTAAAATTATTAATGACACAATGATAATGTCGTAATTACCTTATTAATGAATGATTTAAATTATTGATATTATAAATATTAATATAAATGTAAATTGCGACTTTTAAAGCATTAAACAAATTTTATAGGTTAATATTATCTGTTAGGGTTTATTAAATTTATTTTTTTTGAATAAATTAAATTTTTATGACTTTTAAAAAAACAAATAATTAATAATATCAAAAATTTCATTAATGAGTATTAAAAAATACAACATTATTAAATGATATAATAGTGATGGAAATATACGGTTCAGAAAAAAGACTTATATAAAAATAGATATGTCATTAATGAACCACTTAGGGTTATCTTGGCAATTTATCGTATGTTTGTTACTCATATAATATAAAAATACAGGGAGACATGGTAAATGTTAAACTATTTAACCAGAAGTTAAATCTAAAATATAAGGTTAATATGGTGACCTAATCCAGTCTGAAACCTATTAGTTGAGAGTTTTTAGACCCATCCCCACCTTAGCCTCAAAATAAATCTTTTTGGAGCCACTATTATCCGAATATAAATGTGTAATAAAATAATATTTCAGGGGTTTCCTAAAGTGACCCTCACCTCTCTTTTAAAAGGGTTCTTCCCCTTCTCTAACAATCACACCTCTATATCCATTTAACTCGGCCAAACCCTACACAATGATCCTCCCAACTACCCTCAATTCATCCTAAATTCCTTTCTTTAATTAGGAAGACAATCTATGGAGCCCTTTTGATCAAATAAAAATGAAGAACCTAAAGAAGATGTAATTATTTCATCGCCTCTTTCAATGATCTTTTCTTCTTCCACAACCACTTTATTTGTTGTTTCCATACCATAATAGTTACCCCATTACCTTCTAAAAACTGTGATGTTATTATTAATATGGTACAACCATATTCATTATTCTATCCATCTTATGAATGACAAAGTCACCATACGTGCGTACGTACGACATATCATCTACACGTCGTGGGGTAGTTTGTTATTAAACACTTATTTATTTGGATTGGTTTAATAATGAGTATAATTGAAAAAAAATATAACATGTTAATTGTTTTTTATATATAAAATACCATCCAATTACATACGATTTCACTATCCATGGAATGGTATTGTCGCTCGTCTGTATGTACAGATTACCCTCTCCACGAATGTGATGAAATTCATTCCCCATCTTAACCATTCAAAAATAAATATAATTTTATGCTTAAAAAATATTTTTTAAGAACATAATATCATTCTCGTTATGAATCAAATAAATTTTATCCATATCAAATCTGTCTTAAGTAGCAAAACATATAAAGAAAAACGAATCAGTTAACACCCAAAACAATTATACTACTAAAATATTATTAAAAGAGCAATATTAAAAGATCATATATGTTATCATATTTAGGTATATGGTTCCTTTATAATTTAATAACAATTATTTAACCATTATACAGGAATATAATGTAATATTAACTAAGGAAAAGTACAATGTTAGAGGTTTCTTATCTCACATTTAATTCCATGATATTTTCATTGTTTGCAACTTATTTACTGCATGTGGTGTATTTTGTACTAACATTTGACATATATTATCATGATTATCTTTATATTCATGGTATTTTGTGATTCATTTGGTGGATATTAACCTTTTTTCAAATGACTCAACTGATTACAATGTGGTAAGGGGTTTCTTAGCTCACTTTGAATTATATGATATTTCCATTGTTTGCCACTTATTTTTTGAATGTGGTGTATTGTGCACATCCATTTTATATATATTATCATGATTCTCTTTATATTCATGGTATTCTATGTTTAATTATGTGGTTATTAACTTTTGGTCATACGACATGATTGATTACAACGTGGTAAGGGTTTTTCATCTCACTTGTATTCTTGTAAGATTCATGTTATATTTTCCTCTATTTCCTTTTCTATGGTGTATGTACTATACATGGTTTTATTTTTTGTGTAATATAATTTAATTTATGAGTATTTACATAATCATTATATGATCGTTTTTTCGTGGGATTTATGTTTTGTATGTTACCAAATTGGTTAGGGAATTCCTAATTTCAATTTCCACTCATTGGTTTCTTTGCAAACTTCATTGATTAGTTTACTAAAATATTATGTGTGAAATCCGTATTTATTTACTTATTTAAAAATTTCCACTCCCCTTTGTGTGGATATAATTTTTATACACATAACAAATCCATTGGTAAATTCTCAAGTCATCAATATGAACTTGATAAGTGTAATCTTATATCAATTTACATTCATTGAGTTAAACATCCAAGTCATTGGTGTTGTTTTTTCAAGAATGTGTGTGAATGTGCTCTGATTTATTTACACTGAATATCCAATCATAATGAGTGTATTTATATTTTTTTCACACATAATTATGTCATTGATATATCTTTAGCCTAAGGATATAGTCTTTATAATAGATTTCATCTCAATTTACATTTAATTAAGACTTTTTTGTTGTTATGCACTAATTCATTTTTATATGGTGTATATAATGACTCTAAAATAGTATATCACGAATCCATTTATTCTCATGATATAATAATTTTTATATTTCCTCAATAATTTTTATTCAAACATTAACCTTTTTGTTAAGAACTCGATCTAAAATATCATTTTAAATGTTTTTATGATTTATTATTCTAAATATTTCTCATTAATGTTCATGTTTTAAAGATGGTTTAAGGATTCATTTATATGGACCAGAATGTTTTAAAATTAAAATTCCTTTTAAATTTTTTCAAATTGGTATGGGACTCATTGATTCAAAAATATTTTTGTTAAAGTTTCATGATAAATAGAGATACTTTTAAATGTTTTCAAGAAAAAAGGGATATTTTTCTCAAATATTTTTACTGATTATTTCCATTTATGTCAATATCCTCCATTATTCTTGATTGAGGTTGATGAAATCATCTATATTGTATTGGATGTGTTATTTTTCTCTATGGATGTGCTATTTTTATACCATTGATGGTTTTTGGTTAAAATATTGACATTTCATATGCTTGTTTTAATACGAATGTTTAGATTTTGTATCAACTATTTCATAAGAGGAATGCATTGCACTTAGTATGCGATGGGTGGATCCCTCTATAACTCCTCGATGCATCAGTAGGACTTATAAGAAAAACTAAAATTTTGTAAACATGCCTTGATGAAATCTTATTTTGTAGTCTTGGGACTAGGCCTTGACTATGTGGTTATGATGTCCAGTAATATTCATTCCATCATTAATAAATTATCTATTGATATTACATGTGATTATTAGAATAGTAAAATATCCATGTGAATAAGTAAATGAAATTATTTGATTAATATTTTCCATATTATTGAGATTTTTTTGTTTAAAATGATTTTGATTTAGTCTTATACATTGCCTTAAATTTTTATACTTATTTATGCATGTTTCCACGATATTGTTATCCTTATTGAGCATTTATGCACACACATTTCTATGTTTTATTTTTCCTAGGATGTAAGTAATTTTATCATTATGAACCTGCCAGAATAGGCTACGGGATATGAGTTTTTTCAATGGGGACATAATGTTGTTTTTCTTTATTTCATGATGTAATGTAAAACTTATTTATGTATCTAGTATTTCCAAGACATCTAAACTAATCGGTCTTTGGGACTTGATCTCTTGTGATCATTACAATGATATGTAATAATGGACTGACTCTTGGTAACTAGGGTCGAGGTGTTACGAGGAAGGATCTGTCCTTTCCATTTATGTAAGATGGTATCTATGATCATAGATTGATATATAACCTTCTCCCTAAATTCCATGACCATGGTTTAATGATGAGTTTATTTCAGATAGTCCAAGAATTATGTATCAATCAAATAGATTGATGAAACTATCTTGAAACCTACTTGATAATATATTGTGACAAGGGGATTATATTACATAATGACCATTCATATTTGGATGTCATCATTGAGACTTTATGTTCATTCTCTTGGGTTCCTTGACCATTTATAGATAGCAATATTAAACATTAGTTAATCATGAAAAATGACAATGAGAAAGAATCCTAGAGAGTAACACACTACATTTTTTAACGTCTTGATTAAATTATAATTCAATATAATTAAAGGAATAAATATTATTCTCAAGACTAGGGAATGATTTTATTCAAGTAAAAATGACTAACTAATTTAGATAAATATTTATTCACTAGATTTTGAATAAAATTTATTTATTTATTGTATTTAACATTTAATAAATATTTATTTACTAGTTTCTAAATAAAAATTTTCATTTAAAATAATAGAATATTTTATTCAGGTGTTCAATAAATTGAAGAGTATTTTAAATGAACCAAGATCATGTTCATTAATAATTTAATTATTTACAAGTTGGTTGTAACACCCCAAGCTTCCACGGTACGTTTCCCTTCGAATAATGTGATAGCGTGTGTTGTACGCAACCTCGAGTTCTAACACACACCACAACTAATTAAACTAGCCGTTGTGAATACTAATACCTACTTTTTGAAATTATATATATTTTATATTTGAAAATGGACTTCATTTTTGGATTCGGAATATCAAAATTAGCCTAGGGTGAAATTTTGGTACATTTCGGATAACTTTCATATTTTGATGAATAGTGAAAATTACTAAATTTTAATTAAAAACAACTTTTTTAATCAAAATAATTAATAGTGATAAATTGTGAATTTGAGTGGTTTTAAAGTATATTTAGAATATATTTTTACCATTTAATATAATTTTGGTCATTGGACATAATTTTACAATTAAACCAAACATAAACAAGTGTCTATCTTTTGATAGTTATTACCTCTTAAAAACACGCTTTTTGTTTTGACAGCGGGAATTAATTTTAAATTTATTTCTTCCACTTCTGTGTTTTGAATTTAGGAAAATGGATTCCATATTTGGAATCAGGATGTCCAAATTATGTAAATAGGTAACTTTTATTTTTACACATTTTGAATAATTACTGCGGTAAATATTTTATTTACCATGGTTAAAGAGTAAATCCGGTAAATAAGGGTTAAAAAAATAATATTATAATAATACTAAATTACCCTAAAACGTGTCTTAACCCTATTGGTTGATACATGGTCGACCATGGGCTTCTTTGGGTCTGTTTTGGGACCCCATGGATCCACTTGTAAGTGATAATGACACATTATATTAATAAAGTTAAAATAAAAATAAAAATGGCATAAGCTTACATCTTTTAGAAGAACAATTTTTACATAGGGTTATACATGTTGGATTTTCGATTATAAATATTCATTAGAAAGATAAAAAGATTTCTTACATAATTATATTTTATTTATAATTTTTAGACATCAAATAATTTAAATTATTAATGACACAATAATGATGCAATGTTTACCTCATTAATAAATCATTTAAATAAATAAGATTATAATGATTAAAATATTATCTAAAACCTGTCCAATTCTTATTGGTTGATGTTATTTAGAATATGAGTCATCTTATCTTCGACCTCAATGATTTTTGTACCATTATAAACCGAATACAAATATATTATAAAGTAATACTTTCACACTTTCCTAAAGAGCCCCTCCTCTCCCTTATAAAAGGAGACCACTTCTACTCATTCCTCACACCTCTCAAGCCACTTGGCTCGTCCAAACTCTGCCAAACTAAGCTCCCCACATCCCTCTCCTCCTCCTTGAAGCTTACCCTTAGGCAGAAATCATTTCAAGAAGTCCTTTGGTTCCAACCAAAGTGAGTTACCTAAATTAAAGGTAACGATTTCTCTTAAATTATTTTCATTTATTTTGCTTCTCCAACCCCCAAACTCTTTCTATTTCCCTTCTTTTGTAACAACACCAGTATCCTCAATATACTAGGATGTTGTTATAAGAATTATTCAAACTACACATACACACAACTCCATCTAATGGATGATGAACATAATGTTTCTGTGGATGGAAAATTAACGGCTCACGAAACGATGATTGTTCAAATACATATTACCGCCTCTCATGGTGGCCATTATGATGGCACTGTAATTAAATATGATATTAATGATATATATTTTATATATAAGCTTCTGTAATTCCATTTTATTTCATACCATTATTCATTTCATGTTGTATATACATACGATAATTTCATTTGAGGAAGTGCGGACTACCGCCCCCTTAAAATGATATGACTCGTTCATACCACACATGGAACGTATAAAGGATGGTGTTAATGAACTTAAGTAACATATATAAAATATTATATTATACTGGAATAGTAATATACCTATGTATAATTTGGATTTGATTCTTTTAAAATAAAAATTAAATGGAAGTAGCGTTCGTGCGTACGTACGGACTACCGTCTCCACGAACGCGATAAGATTCATTCTCCGTCATATCCATTCAAGTATTATTCTCATTTTAGGGATAAAAATAATGTTAATATCATTCTGATTATGAATAAGATATAATATATCCATTACAAACATGTCTTACGTAACCTAACATTTAAGAAGAACGAATCGATTATCACCCGAAACGACGATAATACTAAGATATTATTAATAAAGCAATGTTAAAAGATCATATATGATATCATATTAATGTATATGATTCTTGTATAATTTAATAACAATTATTTCACCATTATACAGGAGGTTAACCTACCCCAACCAAGGAAAAGTACAAGGTAAGGGTTATTTCACAATCTCTTCCTTATCCGAGGTTGTTTATACGTAATAATCCACTGGGATCTCTTTATCATCCACATCCATGTTTCTTAAAAATGTATTTCAAAACATTTTTACTATTTACAAGAATATGGGTTTAAGTAATTTATACCCTTGTTTGACTTTTTATAAGAGGTTTATAAAGGAATCTGTCCGTCGTTTTCAAAACAAGGTCCTTTTTAACCTTTTCGACAAAATTAAGGTAAGAATGTTTTTTTTAACCTATACGGCGGGTGCGGTTATTTTCCGCCATTATAAAATACTCAAAGCTTTCCTTACAAGCTTATAAGAATATTTTCAAGAAAATGTTTTATTTTATATGGCTCTTAAATGATTTCAAAAATAGAAAGAGATATTTCTCTAAAAAGTGTTTTGATTTCATCTATGTCAACATCCTTTGATGGATTTTACGCTTATTTGAAGTTGATTTATTATGATACAAAACTTCTATATTGTATTGAAGGTTTTGTGATATGTTTGACTGTGGATGTGCTATTTTTATACCATTCATAGTTTATGGTGAAATTATTGACATTTCGTATGCTAGTTTTAATACGAATGTTTATGTTATGTTTAAACCTTTTCATATGGGAATGCATTGGACTTAATATGTGACGGGTGGAGCCCGCTATAGCTCCTCGATGCATCGGTAGGTCTCATGAGACAAACTAGTGTCTTGGCACAAGGCCTTGACAAAATAATATTTGTAGTCTTGGCACGAGGCCTTGGCTATGTGGTTATGATAGTCTGGCATTATGCATTCCAAAATTATGAAAGTGGTTATTGATTTTTGCATGTGATTATTCGATTAGTAGAATATCCACGTGAATAAGTAAATGGCATTATTTCATTTTATTTATGCCATACCATGTTGAAATTCAAGTTTAAAAGGCTTATGTTTTAGTTATACATTGCCTTAAATATTTATTCTTATTTGTGAAATTTTCCGCTATATTGTTATCCTTACTGGGCATTTGAGCTCACCCCTTTTCTATGTTTTATTTTCCCAGGATGTGAAGAAGTAAGTTATGAATGACATGCAGGGATAGTATGTGGGGATATGAGTGTGAAATATGAAGACCATGTTGTTGTAGTAGTTGTTTTTACTCTGAAATGTAATGTAAAACTTTATGAATATATCTAGTGTTTCCAAGGCTACTAAACCAATCGATCTTTCGAGTTTTGATCTTTCTTGTGATCATGCCAATGTTATGTAAGTAATGCACCGACTCTGGGTAACTGGGGTCGGGGCGTTACAGTTGGTATCAGAGGAAGTTTAGTACAAACCTTGGAAACTAGATGTAGATAAACTCTGATTAGAGCACGTAGACCTAAGATGAACTTTGAGGATTAGTATAGAAGAACTTCCTAGAATTTTGGTATTGTAGAGATTTTGTGAGTTTTCCGAGCAATACATCCTTGTCTGGATACGAGCAGGTAGAGGCGGCTCTGGCACAGATGTACCTAGGGGTAAAACCCGAAAACACCGCTTTGAGCTAGACTCGAACGGGAACTGGTGCACGACAATGGGCCTTGCTGCACTCTTGGTTACGACACTCCCGGGGGATATGCTTAGGATAACTCTCATTTTCTTTACAAATCATTATGAAGGGTTTATGAGTATATACTTCCTCAAAGAAAAGATTTTTATGATTATGGATTATATCCATAAATAGTTCAATTTATGTTAAGTGTTTTATAAGTATGGGATTATGTTTTTTGATTCATAAACTAATCTAGTTTATGCCATTGTTTAGAAATGGCGCCTAGTGGAAGAAATGGAAACCGTATCAATGCACGAACTCCATGTAGGGATTGCCCTCCAGCTCAAGATAATTATAGTGGAGCTGGTGATGCAACTGGTGTCGATCAGCTAATCACCATACTGGGACAACTTACTCAGGTTATGAATAATAACCTTACCCGTATGGAGCACCCTGATCCGCAGCGTGGAGGATCAATGTTAGATCGATTCATGAGGCAACAACCACCAACTTTCAACGGGAATACAAATCCATTAGTAGCTGAGCAATGGATATTTTCCCTAGAGAAAATATTTCAGGCTTTGGGGAGCAGTGAAAGGGAAAAAGTTATCATGGCAGTTTACCGCCTCACTGGAGATGCTGATCAATGTTGGTCATTGATTCAAAACATGAAGGAAGATGATGAAGTATCAAATATGGAATGGAGGGAGTTCAAAGATCTGTTTTTAGAAAAATACTTCCCTCGCGACCATCGAGCGGATATGGAAAGGCAATTTCTAAGTCTGAGACCAAAGGAGGATGATAATGTCACAAAGTATGAGGCTAACTTTACAAGGTTAGCGAGGTATGCTGGAGATTATATACGCAACCCAAGAAGTAAGATTGATCGTTTCTTTGATGGGTTAAAACCATTTCTCCGTCGAGAATTAGTCTCACAATCCTTTTCATCGTACGAAGACATTGTCTCATGTGCTATCAAGACCGAAAAGGAATTCTCTAAGTCTTATGACTTTAAAGCGAAGCAAGAGAAGAAGAGACCTGCTGATCAATCTGGGAATGGAAATAAGGGGAAGAAGGGAAAGGTTGAATATCCATATTGTGGTAAATGCGGGAAGAAACACCCCGGTGCTTGCCTGAAGGGAATGGGAGTCTGTTACAAGTGTTGTGAAAAAGGCCACCAAGCTCATGATTGCAAGGGGAAGAAGGAAGCTACCAACATTCAGTGCTACAATTGCAGGAAGATGGGGCATTATGCAAATGCATGTCCTAAGCGTCAGGAGAACTTACCTCAGAAAAGGCCAAGGGATCAAGGCCAGGCTTATGCTATCACTACTGCTGAGGTAGAAGCTCCGAAAGACGTGGTGGCAGGTAATTTAATGGTTTCCTCAAGTTTAGCAAATGCATTATTTGATTCTAGATCATCGCATTGTTTCATATCTTCACAGTTTACTAAGAAAATTAGATATTTCCAATTTGATTTAATAAGGGAGTTGTCGGTCAAAACTCCTAAGGGAAGTATCGTTGCAACAAAGTTTTGTGAATCAGTCCCCATTAGAGCACATAAATTTTCTTTATCTGCTGATCTCATCATCATACCTATGATTGAGTTTGATATAATCCTCGGTATGGACTGGCTTTCGGACTATGATGCGAAGATTTATTGTAAGAAGAAAGAGGTTACGATTCTTGATGATAATGATAAGGAACACCTTATTTTTAGAGCAGAATCGTCACCACCTAATTCTTATTTAGATCCACCCCCAGTAGCTCAACTTAATTCAATTATTGGGGAGGAAGAGAATGAAATAACTGTTGGTGAGGAAAGTAATGTTCAAATAGAGGATGTACCTGTTGTGAAAGAATTTGTAGATGTATTTCCGGAAGATTTACCTGGACATCCTCCAGAACGAGAAGTTGAGTTTTCCATTGATTTGATTCCTGGATCAAGGCCTATATCGAAGACCCCTTATAGAATGGCCACTGTATAGTTAGTCGAACTAAAGAAACAACTAGAGGAATTGAGTAATAAGGGATTTATTTGCCCTAGTGTTTCTCCATGGGGAGCCCCTGTTCTTTTTGTTAAAAAGAAAGATGGATCTATGAGGTTATGTATCGACTACAGGGAGATCAATGCTATAACGATAAAGAACAAGTATCCCCTACCTCGTATTGATGATTTATTTGACCAACTGCATGGAGCTCAATAATTTTCAAAGATTGACCTTCGAACTGGATACCATCAGTTGTGTGTAAAGAAGGAAGACATTCCGAAGACAGCATTTCGAACCAGGTACGGGCATTACGAGTTTACTGTAATGCCGTTTGGATTGACTAATGCACCCTCTGTATTCATGGATCTGATGAATAGAGTTTTCAAGGAGTATCTCGATGAATTTGTGGTGGTATTTATTGATGATATCTTGGTATAATCCAAAACCTACGAAGATCATGAAAATCACTTGCGCATTATCTTGAAGACTCTGAGGAGGCATGAATTATATGGAAAGTTTAGCAAGTGTGAATTCTGGCTTCAGGAGATTTCTTTTCTTGGCCATATTGTCTCTAAAGATGGAATCTCTGTTGATCCTTCTAAGACCAAAGCAATCCATGAATGGCCAGCACCTACGAGTATAACTGAGGTATGTAGTTTTATTGGCTTGGCAGGTTATTATCGACGTTTCGTCCAGAATTTTGCCCGATTGGCTAACCCATTAACGAAGCTCACACGTAAAGGGGTTAAATTTTTTTGGACAGAAGAGTGTGAAGAATGTTTCGAAGAACTGAAGAGAAGATTAGTCAATGCTCCTATATTGACTCTACCATCGGGGAATGATGGGTTCGTTATTTATAGTGATGCATCAAAGAAAGGACTTGGTTGTGTCCTTATGCAGAATGATAGAGTTATTGCCTATGCATCACGACAGTTGAAAATTCATGAACAAAACTATCCTACTCATGATCTTGAGTTAGCAGCTGTGATCTTTGCTTTGAAGATATGGAGGCACTACCTCTATGGTGAAAAATGTGAGATTTATACTGATCACAAGAGTCTGAAGTATATTTTCTCACAAAAAGAACTCAACATGAGGCAAAGGAGATGTCTTGAATTACTCAAGGATTATGATTGCACGATACACTACCACCCGGGGAAAGCAAACAAAGTAGCAGATGCTTTGAGCAGAAAATACCATGGAGTTCTGAACATGATGAGAATTGAAAGGGATCCAATTTTCATGGATCTAGAGAAGATGGACATGGGAATAACCAGGGAAGGTGAAACATCAATGCTTTTTCAAATGGTTGCCAAACCATCTTTACTAGAAAGGATTAAGAGTTCCCAGACCGATGATGAAGAATTTCAGAAGAAGATTAAAGCTGTGAATGATGGGAGATTGAGAGACTTTGTGTATGAAGATGGAATTTTGAAATCCGGGAAGAGACTTTGTGTTCCCAATATACCTGATCTAAAAAGGGAATTACTGGATGATGCTCATAGTTCCAATTTCTCGATACACCCTGGGAGCACCAAAATGTATAGAGATTTGAAGGAACATTTTTGGTGGGACAACATGAAGAGGGAGATTGCTGATTTTGTGTCAAGATGTATGGTTTGTCAACAAGTGAAAGCTGGAAGGAAACAGCCTGGAGGAGTCATGCAACCTCTTCCCATACCGGAGTGGAAATGGGACAATATTACGATGGACTTTGTCATGGGGCTACCAAAGACTCCTAGAAGGAACGATGCAATATGGGTTATTGTTGATCGTCTTACCAAGTCAGCACATTTTCTTGCTATAAGAGAAGATCTACCCCTGGAACGTCTAGCAAGACTATACATTAATGAAGTTGTGAGACTTCATGGAGTTCCTCTATCGATCGTTTCTGATTGTGACCCCCGTTTTACTTCAAGATTTTGGAAAAGTCTTCAGAAATCCCTGGATACTGAACTTCATTTGAGCACTGCTTACCACCCTCAGACAGACGGACAATCAGAACGGACTATTCAGACCTTAGAAGACATGTTGATATCTTGCTCACTTGATTTTCAGGGTATGTGGGATCAATATTTACCACTAGTAGAATTTTCCTATAACAATAGCTTCCATTCGAGTATTCAGATGGCACCATATGAAGCGTTATACGGAAAGAGATGTCGTACACCAACCTGTTGGGATGACGTTGGTGAAAGAAAACTTGTAGGCCCAGAACTGGTGGAGGAAACGGTGGAAAAGGTGATGGTAATCCAAAATCACATCAAAGCAGCTCAAAGTAGGCAGAAGAGCTATGCCGATAATCGAAGGAAGGATTTGGAATTTCAGGTCGGTGATCATGTTTTCCTAAAGGTATCTCCATGGAAGGGAGTCATACGTTTTGGTAAGAAAGGTAAATTGAGTCCTAGGTACATCGGACCTTTCGAAATTCTAGAACGAATTGGGGCTGTAGCTTACCGATTGGCAATGCCGCCAAGTCTCTCCAAAGTTCACGATGTGTTCCACGTATCTCTGTTGAGAAAATACATGCCTGACCCAACGCATGTACTCACCTATGAGGAATTAGAACTGGAACCCGATCTATCTTATTGTGAAGAGCCCGTCAAGATTCTTGATACAAGAGAACACGTACTGAGAAACCGGACGACGCGTCTTGTAAAAATTTTGTGGAGAAACCATAAGATGGAAGAGGCAACGTAGGAACCCGAGGAACTTATGATGAAGAACCACCCGAGTCTTTTCATGTAATAAGTATTCTAGAAATTGCGAGGACGCAATTATTTGAAGGAGGGGAGAATGTAACACCCCAAGCTTCCACGGTACGTTTCCCTTCGAATAATGCGATAGCGTGTGTTGTACGCAACCTCGAGTTCTAACACACACCACAACTAATTAAACTAGCCGTTGTGAATACTAATACCTACTTTTTGAAATTATATATATTTTATATTTGAAAATGGACTTCATTTTTGGATTCGGAATATCTAAATTAGCCTAGGGTGAAATTTTGGTACATTTCGGATAACTTTCATATTTTGATGAATAGTGAAAATTACTAAATTTTAATTAAAAACAACTTTTTTAATCAAAATAATTAATAGTGATAAATTGTGAATTTGAGTGGTTTTAAAGTATATTTAGAATATATTTTTACCATTTAATATAATTTTGGTCATTGGACATAATTTTACAATTAAACCGAACATAAACAAGTGTCAATCTTTTGATAGTTATTACCTCTTAAAAACACGCTTTTTGTTTTGACAGCGGGAATTAATTTTAAATTTATTTCTGCCACTTCTGTGTTTTGAATTTAGGAAAATGGATTCCATATTTGGAATAAGGATGTCCAAATTATGTAAATAGGTAACTTTTATTTTTACACATTTTGAATAATTACTGCGGTAAATATTTTATTTACCATGGTTAAAGAGTAAATCCGGTAAATAAGGGTTAAACAAATAATATTATAATAATACTAAATTACCCTAAAACGTGTCTTAACCCTATCGGTTGATACATGGTCGACCATGGGCATCTTTGGGTCTGTTTTGGGACCCCATGGATCCACTTGTAAGTGATAATGACACATTATATTAATAAAGTTAAAATAAAAATAAAAATGGCATAAGCTTACATCTTTTAGAAGAACAATTTTTACATAGGGTTATACATGTTGGATTTTCGATTATAAATATTCATTAAAAAGATAAAAAGATTTCCTACATAATGATATTTTATATATAATTTTTAGACATCAAATAATTTAAATTATAAATGACACAATAATGATGCAATGTTTACCTCATTAATAAATCATTTAAATAAATAAGATTATAATGATTAAAATATTATCTAAAACCTGTCCAATTCTTATTGGTTGATGTTATTTAGAATATGAGTCATCTTATCTTCGACCTCAATGATTTTTGGACCATTATAAACCGAATACAAATATATTATAAAGTAATACTTTCACACTTTCCTAAAGAGCCCCTCCTCTCCCTTATAAAAGGATACCACTTCTACTCATTCCTCACACCTCTCAATCCACTTGGCTCGTCCAAACTCTGCCAAACTAAGCTCCCCACATCCCTCTCCTCCTCCTTGAAGCTTACCCTTAGGCAGAAAGCATTTCAAGAAGTCCTTTGGTTCCAACCAAAGTGAGTTACCTAAATTAAAGGTAACGATTTCTCTTAAATTATTTTCATTTATTTTGCTTCTCCAACCCCAAAACTCTTTTTATTTCCCTTCTTTTGTAACAACACCAGTATCCTCAATATACTAGGATGTTGTTATAAGAAGTATTCAAACTACACATACACACAACTCCATCTAATGGATGATGAACATAATGTTTCTGTGGATGGCAAATTAACGCCTCACGAAACGATGATTGTTCAAATACATATTACCGCCTCTCATGGTGGCCATTATGATGGAACTGTAATTAAATATGATATTAATGATATATATTTTATATATAAGCTTCTGTAATTCCATTTTATTTCATACCATTATTCGTTTCATGTTGTATATACATACGATAATTTCATTTGAGGAAGTGCGGACTACCGCCCCCTTAAAATGATATGACTCGTTCATACCACACATGGAACGTATAAAGGATGGTGTTAATGAACTTAAGTAACATATATAAAATATTATATTATACTGGAATAGTAATATACCTATGTATCATTTGGATTTGATTCTTTTAAAATAAAAATTAAATGGAAGTAGCGTTCGTGCGTACGTACGGACTACCGTCTCCACGAACACGATAAGATTCATTCTCCATCATATCCATTCAAGTATTATTCTCATTTTAGGGTTAAAAATAATGTTAATATCATTCTGATTATGAATAAGATATAATATATCCATTACAAACATGTCTTACGTAACCTAACATTTAAGAAGAACGAATCGATTATCACCCGAAACGACGATAATACTAAGATATTATTAATAAAGCAATGTTAAAAGATCATATATGATATCATATTAATGTATATGATTCTTGTATAATTTAATAACAATTATTTCACCATTATACAGGAGGTTAACCTACCCCAACCAAGGAAAAGTACAAGGTAAGGGTTATTTCACAATCTCTTCATTATCCGAGGTTGTTTATACGTAATAATCCACTAGGATCTCTTTATCATCCACATCCATGTTTCTTAAAAATGTATTTCAAAACATTTTAACTATTTACAAGAATATGGGTTTAAGTCATTTATACCCTTGTTTGACTTTTTATAAGAGGTTTATAAAGGAATCTTTCCGTCGTTTTCAAAACAAGGCCCTTTTTAACCTTTTCGACAAAATTAAGGTAAGAATGTTTTTTTTAACTTATACGGCGGGTGCGGTTATTTTCCGCCGTTATAAAATACTCAAAGCTTTCCTTACAAGCTTATAAGAATATTTTCAAGAAAATGTTTTATTTTATATGGCTCTTAAATGATTTCAAAAATAGAAAGAGATATTTCTCTAAAAAGTGTTTTGATTTCATCTATGTCAACATCCTTTGATGGATTTTACGCTTATTTGAAGTTGATTTATTATGATACAAAACTTCTATATTGTATTGAAGGTTTTGTGATATGTTTGACTGTGGATGTGCTATTTTTATACCATTCATAGTTTATGGTGAAATTATTGACATTTCGTATGCTAGTTTTAATACGAATGTTTATGTTATGTTTAAACCTTTTCATATGGGAATGCATTGGACTTAATATGTGACGGGTGGAGCCCGCTATAGCTCCTCGATGCATCGGTAGGTCTCATGAGACAAACTAGTGTCTTGGCACAAGGCCTTGACAAAATAATATTTGTAGTCTTGGCACGAGGCCTTGGCTATGTGGTTATGATAGTCTGGCATTATGCATTCCAAAATTATGAAAGTGGTTATTGATTTTTGCATGTGATTATTCGATTAGTAGAATATCCACGTGAATAAGTAAACGGCATTATTTCATTTTATTTATGCCATACCATGTTGAATTTCAAGTTTAAAAGGCTTATGTTTTAGTTATACATTGCCTTAAATATTTATTCTTATTTGTGAAAGTTTCTGCTATATTGTTATCCTTACTGGGCATTTGAGCTCACCCCTTTTCTATGTTTTATTTTCCCAGGATGTGAAGAAGTAAGTTATGAATGACATGCAGGGATAGTATGTGGGGATATGAGTGTGAAATATGAAGACCATGTTGTTGTAGTAGTTGTTTTTACTCTGAAATGTAATGTAAAACTTTATGAATATATCTAGTGTTTCCAAGGCTACTAAACCAATCGATCTTTCGAGTTTTGATCTTTCTTGTGATCATGCCAATGTTATGTAAGTAATGCACCGACTCTGGGTAACTGGGGTCGGGGCGTTACATTGGTAAATAATATTTATCCAGTTAGTGCAAGAAATAATAATAATACTATAATAATTAGGTTCCACATGATTTCATTTATGGTTATGTTTTACATATGAAATCACATAATGTATAATAGTGTTTTTATTGTTATTTCCTGACATGGGTTTTCTCTAATTGTTATAATTTCTTTTAATTACTATTTTCTAATTAAATATTGTAACCAAAACCCCAAGACAATTAATAAGAACGTATGTCTATTATTCCAAAGCCTAGGGAATATAGAATTGGATATTCGAACATTTTCCCTCTTGACTCCTCAAATATACCCTTATCAAGAATTGGAGATGTTATTTAATACTGATGAATGAGTGATCAAGAACGATTTATGGGGGGAATTCATTCTATCATGATAGCACCCAGAGAATGGGTGGAATTGATTGGATTACAATGGAGCATGTGTGGATCATCAGTTGAGGTATTATACATTAGATCCCAGCAAGTACAACAACAGAAATTCAGAATTGTCATTCTGGATGATCAATGATCATCAAAGAAGACAGAACCATAGACCTAGATATTAAATTTCTTCAGAAATTATTATCTTAATATAAACATGATGAGAAAAATCCTCTTTCTCAGATCTGGTTCTATTCTTTTCATTATCTAAATATTTAATTTTAATCCCTGGATACTAGATATCATTGTCATATTGATCCTAGATTGTTCATCAATTACAAAAATAAAAAACATGGGACTTCATAAAATCCACACTTCCACTACATCCATATCCTTTACATAGAAACATTATGTCCTTATAAATCCTACGAAAAATCTTACATTTCAAAAATATGAGGCCAATGCACTCTCATTAGTTCCTCCCTCACCCACATCCCAAAGTAGCTCCACACAGCATATGCCCAATCACCCTGGAAGAAGAGGTGAGTTTAATTTTCCCCCTGGATAGTTCTGCAACATGAACATCTGGACACATTTGGAGTTCCACAATGTTTAATATTATCTTCTGTGGGAATGGTTCTCCTCCTGATCTTCCATAATATAAAGTTATATTTGGATGGAATGGTGTTATTCCACATAATGTTGTTTCATATATTAGATTCAATATTAATGTATATGTTGTTTGTATTACTCCACATTCATATGTGGAATTCATTTGACATAGAAATTGTGGGGTGGGGACCTCTATATCCCCTAGATGCATGGGTAGATATAATGAGACAAACAACAGTCATGGAACAAGGCCTTGAAAAATGATTATTTATGTTCTTGGCATAAGGGCTTAACGTTATGGTTATTTTGTCCGACATTATGCATTACCTCCTTATGAAAATATAATTCATGGTTCATGTGGTTATTCCACTAGTAGAATACCCATGATTACGTTATATTATAGCAATATTTACACAACTCATATTTCATCCATATTATGTTCAAGTTTATTCTTAATGGAATGTGTTTGTAATTATCCACCATGTCTAATGAATATGTGATCATATAATGTATTGCTTAATCTTACATATTAATTGATCTCACCCCATTCTTATGTTTCACCTTATCATTAAAGGAATGTGTTTATTATGAATGACTTGTCGAAATAACCTAGGTGTTGTGGATGTTGTATCAAGAGTTCCTATGTTGTATTTATTTTCAAGTTGTAATGTTGAACTTATGTATATATCTTGTTTCCAATAATAGTAAACTACTCGGTTATTCAGGATTCTTATACATTATTATATGCTAATGTAATCAAATAAGGCACCGACTCTGTAAAACAAGGGTCGAGTCCTTACATCCTTAGTCAAAATTTCATAAATTGATAAGATACTGAAGAGATTCAGTATAGAACAATCAAGGAGGGGATCATTGCAAATGTCACATATCATTCATAATTTCAATAAAATGTGTCTTCAAACACATGGGGAATGAATGATAATGTAAATGATTCAATAATTATCAATCATTGGGTATGTCATGTATGTTATGCTATTTTCTAGTCTAGATGTCTCCTACGCATTGAGTGTGGTCTGAAGATATCATGATTATCTAGCTGCCCACTAGTGGATGAAAGTAAATACCATCCATAAATATAAAAACAATACCTTTGATATATTCATGATTTATGGAGGAGATGAGGAACTACTCATCATAGGATACGAAGATGCTAGTTTCCAAACCGATCAAATGACATGAAGTCCCAAATTAGATGCATATTAACATTGAATGGAGGCACTATGTGCTCGATGAGCATAAAGAAAGGTGTGGTCGTATATACTAAAATAGATTCTTAGTACATCATAGGTTTTTAGTTAGCATAAGATGCATTTTGTATGTGTATATTTGTCTGAGAGCTAGATGAGGTTACTTAAAAAAAGGATCCCACACACTCTATTATGATAATAATGTAGTCATGGCTATCGTGAAAGATCCGATTTTACATCAGTGGATGAAGAACGTACTACAGATGTATCATATAATGAGGGACTTATCTCAGAGAGTTGAATTTGATTATAGTAATTTTTTCACTGAAGACAATGTAGCAGACCCCATGACTGAATCCACAACTTAATAAAAACATGATCATCATGTGAGGTCCATCTGACTAAAAGTCATGGGATGTTGGCTCTAGTCCAAGTGGGAGTTTGTTGGAGTTGGGCTCATAGAATCAAATAATTTTAATTTTATTTCTTGAGTTCTTAATTTATTTAAATATTTAACATATTATAACATAATTTTTATTATTCTACATGACAATAATGTAATAATGTCCAAGATTATATTTCTCATTTACAAGTTTATAGTAGTTCCCCACTAGGATGAGAACCTTCAAGTTCTATGATAATATTCCTTAATATATTTCTACAGTTGGATGACACATTATAATGGGACACAAAGTATATAGAATGTTAGGTGAAAGTAATCAGAAGAAGATGAGACATCTTCTCAGGATGTCCACACTTGGCAATCTCTAATATGAGAGATTATGAAAACCAAACTACACGTAGGAATTCCACATGTTTGGTGTAATTAGATATTTCTATATGTGAGTGTGTGTAATTGTCCATAGACATTATGATTAACATTAATATGTGTCATGATTAATGAAATTTGATTTTATGATCAAAATTGTCATGCCAGATGTAGGCTGGATGTAGGGTATGCAGGGTGCATCACGAATAACTTGTTATTAATGGATAAGTTTATGAATGTCAGACCACAAGCATCCACGGTACGCAACTCTTTGAATAATACAATATCATACGATGTACGCAACACCAAGTTCAAGCATACCACGACCTATCAAACTTGCCGTTTAGAAAGAGGTTATGAATAGTAATAACCACATTTTGAATTTTATATACATCCCATATAATTTTAACATTCATCTTTTGTGTTTCTTAGACATAATATAAGAAAAAAATTCAATTTTTTGAGATAAAAGAAATATTTTTCAAAAAATTGAGTTCTTCCACCTTTTAATGGAGAACCATTTATAAATAAAATATTTGACACATTTATATATTAAATTTGATGAAATTAAATTCTTCGTTAAAATAAGAACATTAAAATATTGTTTGGATGAATTTATTGTGTTTTTCTGTTAACTTTCATATTTTAATGAATAGGGAAAGATATTAAATTTTAATTGAAAACAAATTTTTAATAAAAATAATTTAGAGTGTTAAATTATAAATTATAATGTTTTTAAAGTATAATTAGATTATATTTTTATCATTTAATACAATTTTGTTCATTGAAAGTAATTTTACTTTTAAACTGGACATAAACACATATCAATCTTTTGATAGTTTTTACTTCTCAAAAACCTGATTTCTGGTTTTGACAACAAGAATTAATTTTAAATTAATTAATGCAACTTCTATGTTTTTAATTTGGTATAATAGGAATAATTTTTTGATTTAGAATATCAAAATTATCTTGGGTTGATTTTTTGGTATTTTTCTGAATACTTTCATTTTTTGATGAATAGTGAAAAACACTTCATTATTGTTTAAAACCTGACTTTTTATTTTAAAAATTATTTATTTTATTTTAATTTATTTTAATTCAAAGTAGATACATAATACATATATTTTTTCAATGTAATTCATTGGATTCTTTTTATAATAAAATTATATGTACAAACTTTTATAGAATATTTTAACGTCTTTTACCCACCTTCTAAGCATGATAACATATTTGCATGATACATAATTTTAGCACTTCTCTGAATTGAATTTCAAAAATCTGAGAGACACGGCTGACATTAATAAGTAAAATTTGGTTCAATAAGATGAAAATATTTTTTTTGTTGAATAGTGACTTTGGAATTTTATTTACCACGATTAAATGTAAATAGGGTTATTAAATTTAAAAATGATATTATAATTACACTAACTCATGTAATAAATGTATTGGATAAGTTTATTTCGACCAAAATCATCCTTAGGAATAAAATATGATCCTTTTGGTCCACTTTGATTAGATTGGGGAATTTATTATTATTTTATTTAAAGAATAGTTAAAAGTGTTAAATTCAAAATTTAATAACTAATTTTTTTAATATAATGTTATACATAATATATTTTCAACTATTGATATAAATTAGAAATGTAAAAAAATTCCTACATCATGGTATTTTATTTATAATTTTTAGACATTTTATAGTTAAATTTATTTATGACACAATGATGATGTCGTAATTACCTTATTGATGAATGATTTAAATAATTGATATTATAAATATAAAAATAAATGTAAATTGTGACTTTTAATACATTAAACAAAATTAATAGGTTAATATTAAATGTTAGTGTTGATTGATTTTTTTTTGAATAAATCAATTTGTTATGACTTTTAAAAAAACCAAATAATAAATAATGTCAAAATTTTCATAAATGAGTATTAAAAAAATACAATATTATTAAATGATATAATAGTGTTGAAAATATACGGTTTTTCTAAATATAATATATAATAATAGATATTCCATTAATTAACCACTTTGGGTTCTATTGTAAATTTATTGTATGTTTATTACCCATATAATATAAAAATACAAGGAGACATGGTAAATATTAAACTATTTAACCAAGAGTTAAATCTAAAAGATAAGGTCAACATGGTTACCTAATCTAGTCTAAAACCTATTGGTTGAGAGTTTTTCGACATATCCCCACCTTTACTCAAAATAAATCTTTTTGGAGCCACTATTATCCAAATCTGATTGTGTAATAAAATAATATTTCATGGGTTTCACAAAGTGACCCTCACCTCTCTTATAAAAGGGTACTTCCCCTTCTCTGAAAATCACACCTCCAAATCCATTTAACTCAGCCAAAACCTACTCAAAGATCTTACCAACTACCCCAATTCATCCTAAAGTCCTTTCTTTCATCATAAATCCATTTTATAGAGCCCTTTTGATCAAATAAAAAATAATAGCCCGAAGAAGAGATAATTATTTCATCACCTCTTTCAATGTTCTTTTCTTCTTCCACAACCTCTTTATTTGTTGTTTCCATACTAAAATAATTAGGCCAGTACCTTCCAAAAACTATGATGTTATTATTAACATGGTACCACCATATTCATTATTCTATCCATCTTATCTATGACAAATTAACCATATGTGTGTACATACGGCATACCAACTGCACGTTGTGGTGTATTTTGTTATTCAAAACATAATTATTTGGATTGGTTTAATAATGAGTATAATTAAAAAAAATATAACATGTTAATTATTTTTTATATATTAAATTCCATCCAATTACATACGATTTCACCATCAATAGAATGGTATTGTCACTTGTCTGTAGGTACAGATTACCGTTTCCATGAACACGATGAGATTCATTCCCCATCTTAACCATTCAAGAATAAATATCATTTTATGATTAAAAAAATTAGTTTTATGAACATAATATCATTCTAGTTATGAATTAAATACATTCTATCCATAACAAACCTGACTTAAGTAACAAAACATATAAAGAATAACGAAGCAGTTAACACCCGAAACAATGATACTACTAAAATATTATTAATAGATAAATATTAAAAGATAATATATGTTATCATATTTAGGTATATGTTTCCTGTATAATTTAATAAAAATTGTCTCAGCATTATACAGGAGGATAATGTACTATCAACTAAGTAAAAGAACAAAGTTATATGTTTCTTATCTCACTTTTAATTCATTGATATTTTCAATGTTTGCAACTTATTTACTACATGTGGTGTATTGTGTACTACCATTTGATATATATTGTCATGATTATCTTTATATTCATGGTATTATGTGATTCATTTGGTGGTTATTAACTTTTTTTCAAACGACTCGACTGATTACAATGTGGTAAGGGGTTTCTTAGCTCGCTTTTAATTCTGTGATATTTCCATTATTCGCCACTTATTTTTTTCATGTGGTGTATTTTGTACTTCCATTTGAAATATATTATTATGATTATATTTATATTCATGGTATTCTATGTTTAATTTTGTGGTTATTAACTTTTGGTTATACGACACGATTGATTACAACGTGGTAAGGGGGTTTCATCTCACTTGTATTCTCGTGAGATTCATGCTATATTTGCCACTATTTTCTTCTGTGTGGTGTCTGTACTACCCATGGATTTATTCTTTGTGTAATATACATTAATTTATAGGAATTTAATTAATCATTTTATGATCTTTTTTTCAAGAGAATTATGTTTTTTATGTTACTAAATCGGTAAGGGAATACCTAATTTCAATTTCCACTCATTGGTTTCTACTCCAACTTCATTGATTATTTTAATAAATGATTATGTGTGAAATCCCTATTTATTTACTTATTTAGAAATTTCCACTCCCCTTTGTGTGGATATACTTTTTATACACATAATCACTCCATTGATAAATTCTCAAGTCATAAATATGAACATGATAAATGTATTCTTAAATCAATTTCCATTCATTGAGTTAAACATCCAAGTCATTAGTGTTGTTTTTACAAGAATATGTGTGAATGTACTTTGATTGATTTTCACTGACTGTCCAATCATATTGAGTGTATTTATATTTGTCACACATAATTATGTCATTGATATATCCTTAACCTAAGGATACAGTCTTTATAAGGGATTTCATCTCAATTTACATTCAATTAAGGCTTCATTGTTGTTATGCTTCAATTCACTTTTATATGGTGTATATAATGAATTTGAAATAGTATATCATGAATCCATTTATTCTCATTATAAAATAATGTTTATATTACCTCAAAATTTTTTATTCAAATGTCTCCCTTTTGGTTAGGAACACAAACTAAAATATCATTTTAAATGTTTTTATAATTTATTCTTCTAAATATTTCTCATTAATGTTCATGTTTTAAGAATGGTTTAAGGATTTATTTATAAAGCTAAGAATGTTTTAAAATTAAAATTCCTTTTAAAATGTTTCAAAGTGGTATCAGACTCACTGATTCAAAAATTTATTTTGTAAAACTTCTTGATAAATAGTTATACTTTTAAATGTTTTCAAGAAAAAAGGGATATTTGTATCAAATATGTTTACTGATTATCTTCATTTATGTCAATGTCATCCATTATTCTGGATTAAGGTTGATTGAATCTTCCATATTGTATTGAACGTGTCATTTTTGGTTGTAGATGTGCTATTTTTATACCATTGGTGGTTTGTGGTTAAAATATTGACATTTCATATACTTGTTTTAATACAGATGTCTATATTATGTATCAAATATTTAATAAGAGGAATGCATTGGACTTAGTATTTGATGGGTGGATCCCTCTATAACTCCTCGATTCATCGGTAGGTCTTATAAGACAAACTAGCATCTTGAAAAAGTCCTTGACAAAATCTTATTTGTATTCTTGGAACTAGGCCTTGACTATGTGGTTATGATGTCCAGTAATATGCATTCCATCAGTAAAAAATTACAAATTGATATTACATGTGATTGTTAGACTAGTAGAATATCCATGTGAATAAGTAAATGAAATAATTTGATTAATATTTTCCATATTATTCATATTATTTTTTTAAAGGATTTTTATTTAGTCTTACACATTGCCTTATATTTTTACACTTATTTAAGAATTTTTCCACGATATTTTTATCCTTAATGAGTATCTATGCTCACACATTTCTATGTTTTATTTATCCCAGGATGTGAAGAAGTATATCATTATTAACCTGCACGAATAGGCTAAGGGATATGAGTGTTTTCAAAGGATACATAATGTTGTTTTCTTTTTTTCATGATGTAATGTAAAACTTATTTATGTATCTAGTACATCCAAGACTACTAAACTAATCGGTCTTTGGGACTTGATCTCTTGTGGTCATTCCAATGATATGTAATAAGGCACCGACTCTGGGTAACTAGGGTCGTGGTGTTACCAAGAAGGATCGGTCCATTCCATTTATGTAAGATGATATCTATGACCATTGATTGATATAGAACCTTCTCCCCAAATTCCATGGCCATGGTGTAAAGATGGGTTTATTTTAGCTAGTCAAAGAATGATGTATCAAGCAAATAGATTGATTACACTATCATGAAATATTCTTGATAAGATATAGTGACAAGGGGATTATATTACATAGTGAGCATTCATATTTGGATGTCATCATTGAGACTTTATGTTCATTCTCTTGGGTTTTTTGACCATTTATAGATAGCAATATTAAAAATTAGGCAAGCCTAATTAAGGCCAATGAGAAATAATCTTAGAGAGTAACACACTACATTTTTATGGTCTTGATTAAATTATAATTCAATATAATTAATGGAATAAATTTTATTCTCAAGACTGAGGAATGATTTTATTCAAGTAAAAATTACTACCTAAATTAGATAAATATTTATTCACTGGATTTTGAATAAAATTTATTTATTTATTTTATTGAACATTTAATAAATATTTATTTACTAGTTTCTAAATAAAAATATACATTTAATAGAATAAAATATTTTATTCAGGTGTTCAATAAATTGAAGAGGAGTTCAAATGAATCAAGATCATGTCCATTTATAAATTAATTATTTACAACTCGGTAAATAATATTTATCCTATTAGTGAAATAAATAATAATAATACTATTATAATTAGGTGCCACATGATTTCATTTATGGTTCTGTTTTTCACATGATAGCACACAATGAATAATAGTGTTGTAATTGTTATTTCATGACATGGGTTTTCTCTAATTTTTATAATTTAATTTAATTACTTTTTTCCAATTAAATATTGTAACCAAAACCCCAGGACGATGAATAGGAAAGTACGTCTATTATTCCAAACCTCGGGGAATATAGAATTGGTTATTCGAAAATTTTCCCTCTTGAATCATTTAAAATATCTTATCAAGAATTAGAGATGTTCTTTAAGACTGAAGAACGAGTGATCAAGAACGATCAATGGGGGGCATTCATTCTATCTTGCTAGCACCCATATAATGGGTGGCATTAATTGGATTCCAATGGATCATGTGTGGATCATCGATTGAGGTATTCTACATTGGATCCAAGCAAGCCCAACAAAGGAAATCTAGAAGTGTCATTCACGATGATCAATGATCATCAAAGAAGAAAGTACCATAGACCTAGATATTGAATTTATTAAAAAATTATTAAATTAATATAATCATGATGAGAAAGATCCTCTTTATTAGATCAGGTTCTATTCTTTTCTTTATCTATATATTTAATTTTAATCCATGGATACTAGATTTCATTGTCATATTGATCCTAGATTGGTCATCGATTACGACAATAAAAAAGTTGGGACTTCATAAAACCCACACTTCAACTACATCCATATCCTTCACAAAGAAACACTATGTCCCTAGAAATCCTTCGAAGAAGCTTACATTTTAAAAATATGATTCCAATGCACTCTCATTAGTTCCTCCCTCTCTCACATCTCATGAGAATAAGAACTATGCTACTATAGAACATGAACCAATGGTATCATCTTTCGAAACAAGTATATTGGTCTCTGAATAAACAATACAGACTAGGTTTTCAGTTTCATATACAAGAGGTCCAACATCCAGATAACTATATCTCAGAACATGAGAGGGATCATATAGATACTATTTGAGTAGAGATAAATGAAACATGTTATGTGTCGATGTCAGATATTATTTTAGTGATAATAGTTATGAAAAATTTCACATGTTCTCAGAAACTTTTAAAGGACTCACAAAATGACGAGTAAGATTCCCTTACTTTCCGAGACATAGATGACCCACCATGGTGAAACATTAAAGAACACCTGTTCCACAACTATGAATTCCAAAGAGTAACGATGAAAATTATCAAAAATAAAATGTCAAATTTATTCCATCAACATCCTATGATGAATCAAATGAATCATTTTGTCATTTCATTTTCTAATCTCAGTCCAACTAGAGAACATTCACCATTCTCCATCTAGAACAATAGAGAGTCACTAGGATGATCATACAATGCTTCAAAAGGATCCATCGTGATCGTGGACTAGTAACGTTTTTTATAATAAAACTCAACCGTCCCCACATGATCATACCAATACCCCTCAATGTCCAGAACACAATTTCGAAGCATATACTCACGAATTTATATAGCGAGATCTATATTTATATCCAACTATGTGTTGTATGTCCAGGTCAAATATAAATTAAATCCAAGTTCCTCTTGAATTCCTCTCAAAAAATGAGACGTGAATTGAGGATCCCTATCAGAGTCAACAACATAAGGAACTCAATAAAAAAATTACTTATCACCTAGTGTTTTCCCAACTCCCTAACTTTGGATGTGTTGCGAATGTGTATAAAGTGATTTTATTTATTCCAATAATGGATCACAACCCATAAAATATTATTATTTATATATGTTCATGAATTCCCAACCAAAATATATGTAGAAATCCCATCCAATTTCCATTTAGGTAATAGAATTAGTAGAGAAAAACTAGAAGGTTTTTCTTGATTGACCACAACCTGTTGTCATGTATGGAAATCAGAAACAAACTCAACAATTTATATTCTTATAGCTATCCAACATAAAAAATGTCACTGGTCATAAAACATTTCATGGTTCTTATGTACACTGCACACTAGGAACTATGGAAATCCCCTGATAACAGCTTTCCTTACCAAATATGGTACCCCAAAATGGTTCTGAAAGCATAGAATAACCTCTATAGATAATGAACAATCTTGAATGGTATCCCCACTATTTAGAGAGTCTCTAATTCAATATAACTCATCATCAATATGTTTTTATTGGTGAATAAATTATAGTAGAGTGGATGTCAATGGAAAACAGTCCAGAGCACCATATTCCAATAATTATTCTCTCCAATATGAAATTTTGAAAAGATGTCCATCATGTTCCATTATTCGGATTATTATTTCACTTCATGTGTCAGGATTTTTATACTCAAATAATCCACAATGATATTCCCATTCCCCGAGGTATCGGTGATGTAAAAATCAAAAGACTCTAGGTATTCCAACCAATTACCCAAACAAGGGTTAATTTTTTTAGAGAATATATAACTCATTCTCCAGTAGTCAAAAAAACATTGATACCATTTCTCCATAAAGGTAATGCAGAAAAATATCAAGATCTTGCATCATAGATACATGTTCATGGTCTAGTTCTAATAATTCTTCTCAAGTGTCGTAAGCTGACAATATGTATTGGCAAGAACATGGTTAACCTGCATAATAATGCATCCCTAGCCTATCCCTAATGCATCATAGAATACCACATAGCCTTTCCTAGCATTATGAAGATTCATAACTAGTGATTTCACACAAAAATTCTTCAGATCAATGATGAATAATGAAATTTGTCATACCAAGAAAACAATGCTCCAATCTAAGATAGAGTAGACATCAGAGAAACCAACTTCTAGAGTTACATAATGAATGGGTGATGATATCCATTGAGGCCCAAGATGGTATAAAACAAAAAAAATATTATGGTTGTTCCATTGTCATAATGGCCCTCACCATCTCAAGATATACTGATATTCCATGACAAGACACCACATGTACCAAGAACATTACTTCCTAAATACGTATATCAATTTTTGAAACATTGGAATAAAGTTAGTGATTTATCACCAATTTTAGATCTATTCATAGACAATTCAAATGATCCTCCTCGAACATAGAGTAAAAAAGGATTTCATCATCAAAGTTTACCATGATATTATCAAGATACACATGTAATATCATTTTCACTAAATCCATGAAAACAATCGGATGATTTTTAGGCCAAATGGAATGACAAGGTACATATACTAACCACAACTTCTATGAAAGGTGGTTTTAAGAATTTAAGATTATTTTATCCTCAACAGAGGGTAATAGATCGAAGGTGGATATTTGAGATGTGGCATCCCACCTTTTTATAACATAATCTTTCATTACATTACACAAAATTGAGGATCTTTAAGGTTTAGTGTCTTGGAAACCAGGAACATAAAACATGAAACAACATAAAATTTTTTTATTAAACACTTTACAGGCTTCTCCTTAAGTTCATCCTAGGTTCATTAATGTATCTCATAACCTGGGGACATACATCAAAAGAAAGTGTGAGCAGAAGTCCTAGTAAGGGAAACAAGAGAAACATTTTACATGTGAACTTGAGATACTTCAATAAGGTCATGAAAATAACTTTATGGCATGAGAAAGAAATCATGAGGCATATCATAATAAAAATGAAGTTTTTCAAAACTTAAAGATGTGGAAACAACATTTAATATTGAAAATAATTTCTGTATCACCAAGGTCCATCCCCAAGGTGTCCTTAAAAATTACCAAGGTTATTCACCAAGGCATCGTTAAAAATAGTCATCTCTAGAGATTAAGTCTTTACCCAATGCATTAGAGCTCTATTAGGGCGCACCCTTGACATGTCTTTATTATCATGTGAGCCACATATATCATCATCAATAATTTAATAAAAAACCCATATAGCATAAAATAAATGGGTTTCATTTCATAATCATAATGTTTTAAAACTGCCTTAAAGACATGATCTTTATGTCACTTTAAACCCACAGAAAGGGAAAGAGGGTCTCATGTGTGTAAATACCAGAATTTAAAATAGAAAAACTTGGTATATATGTGAATACCCCTATAGAAGAGAGAGATCTTTGAGTATTCACTTAATAAAATAAAAGAACTTTAGAAAAAGAGAGACATTCTGAGACGGAAATTCTACCGCATAATGGCTATGTTTTGGGGTTTTAGAAAACATTGAAAAGAGAGGGGACATGGGTCAAACATTCATAAATGACCCATAAAATAGTAGAGGTGCCGAATATGAAGGATATATGAACATGGTAAAGAAATTTTAAGGACATACCATTTGAAATGAAAAACATGGAAGGAAGACAAAAATTAGATTTCTCTTATGAAAATTTGGCAGCCTAACAGTGTCACTTAAACTTCAACAAAAATTAATTGAAGAGATCAAATAGGGTCTCTCATCATATGAACATATAAGTTCAGTTTGATAGATATAAATATCATACCCTAACATAATAAAAAGGAACTTCAAAGACTTGACATGAAAGTATATCTTTGAAAAATGAGGAGGGTGAAAGAATCCCTTAAAAATTTGACAGCCTAACGGCGCCACTTAAACATTAATAAAAAGAACTGATGAGAAAAAGAGGGGGTCTCTCATCATATGAACATGAAAAGGGAATTAATATGAATATAAAATAACATCCTCAAACATAAGATCATGGAGCATAAAATAAATGACATAAAAGAGATTACTTGAAAAGAAAGAGAGAGGTAAGATCCCTTACCTTAAATGTAACTCTTAAAACTCAAAGGTTGGGACCTTGGGAGGCTTTAGGGCACCTTGGGAGGACTCCTTGTGAGGTAAGGAGACCTGAAATTTGTTGAGGATGATTTTGGAGTCGAATTTATGAGAGGAGGGCTTGGTATTTAAAAGGAAAGTGAGGGGACAAGACATTAGTGGCCAAGGGACACCTCATTGGTGGTTTTGGAAAAACCATGGGCTTGCCCATGGTATTTGCCCATGGTATTGGACAATTGGGACACCTCATACCTTATCGTAATATTCGTAAGTCGACCATATTGATTACACACTTAATACATCATTTAATGATGTCATTAAACACTCGTAACTTAAAAACTGTATTTTCACTATTCATTGAAAATTCATTTATTTCAGAAAAATACCCAAAAATTACCATAACATATTATCAATGTTCTGAGTTCAAAAATAATGTCCATTATATAAAAATAATTTTCTAAATATTTTTAATTAAATTTTTAAATAAAAAAACTATTCACCTGAAAAAAACTAATACATGATTAATAATTTATGCAACTGTTATTTAACCATTTTATTGAATCACATTACTTAATCTAGGTGTCTAAATTATATTATAACTTTATTTAGGTGAGATTACTAATCCATTTGGTCACATTACTAATCCTAAGTGTAAAATCACTATTCATAATTTACTATTCATCAGAAATTATATTGATCTTATTAGACTCCAAATTCCTTACTGAACACTTTTGCAGAAGACCATTTTTTGAAAATCATTACACATCATTAATTATTTAAGGTTTACATAAATCTTTTAAAATATCCGTTTTTCAAAATTCATCAATAAAATACATCCTAAAATTATCCGGACATTTGAAATTTCACAAACTTCACTAAAGGAGAAAATCTCAATTTATTCATCCCAAAGGATTACACAAAGAATCTACGGTCTTGTCACATAGCCCCTTATAACACCATCATACGGCCTAAGTGTAAGGTGTGCTATGGTGAGAGAATCTGAGTAAGGCTCAGATAACATTGCCCTAGTAGTAATCTATACTAACTTGAACTTCTCCTACAGGAATCTCCGTTCAAGCTTGACACGCTGGAGTTCGGATTGGGATTGGTCCAAATCGAAGCCCAAAGATGGCACCTCTTTCCCAAGATCTGATAAGTGGCCTTTATAAGTTTCTAGTCTACTAGATGATTCCATCGACTCCTCTTTCTGCATTAACCATTAACATCTCTGTTAAATAATTAAGAGTAAGTTAATATACTATTCAATATGTTTGGGTCGTTACATGAGAACCACATTTACCCTTTATACTGATGAATTGGGTTATCAATCCATGGAAACATTTATTTTTCTTTATCGTAACTTGATTTGGATTTATATAATAAACATATAGGTATACATAACCATTGGTTTTATTAGAAATGATAAATAGCGCCATCCAAGGTGATACATCAGAGCATATAAAGCCTTTAACAATAAGTCCATCCATCTAGGACTTAATCACCGTTATTTCAGCTAGTTATGTAAAAAATCTGGGAAGAAAACCAGTTGTGCTCTATACATTCAATCAAAATAAAAATAAACCTCCCTTACTGTGGAAAAAATAATGAATTAAAAAAACACATCAAAAAAACCAGATGATAATTCGATGGAGATCACCACTCAATGATTTCCACTCCATATCGAAATAAAACATAGATATCACTTTCCCCAACTCTAGATTAGAAGACATGGCTTTAGTCGACTTTTGTACCATTCTCCTTGAATGACATGGAACAAACCAATGGGTGAAGTAAATGGAAAACTGTTCAAAATAACAATCAATATGAAATTTGTTGGTGTAGAGACAATGCATCCTGAATATGATGTCATAATGTTTCATGTAAAGAACTAGAAAAATCAATGTATAATCAGCATAAAATAGATAGAAAACAAAACATAGACTATGAATACCTTTATCTCACTTCATAACAAGGGGTGTAGTAATATCCATTTCTCAAGGTGAAGTATATATATGAAGGTTAAGAAGATTAGTAATACATGTTGAAATAAAATAATTAGATGCATCAGTATTAAATAGAGTAGTCACTAATAAAAAATTTAAATAATGGTTACTCTCACAGTAGCTTGACTCATACCTTCTTCCTTTAAAGACTATTTTACTATATAAAAAAGATTTATTCTATATGACTATTGCTGGAACCATGTTCCACATGAAAATTTTGATTTTCCTTTAGTTTAAGGAGGATCTAGAGACCCTTCACCCTAAATATAGTATAATAAATATTAAATAATATTTTTAAGTTCTCAATAATCTACATGAGATACAAGGGTTCTTCTACACAAGACCTCATTAATTTTCCCAGATTTTCACACTGGTAGAAAATCAAGGGTCTTTTTCACATCACTATAGGAGGTAAGAATTAACATTCTATCAATATAATCCATGCCAATCATAACACTTGCATTTTTCATTGATGGAACTCACACTTCCACTAGTATAAAAAATCTCTTGATAACCCTGACTGGCCATTTGGTCCATTTATATAATAAGAACCATATATATAAAATCAGAATATGAATAAAGATTAAGTATGAAAACCTCTGAATATATATCATATCAATGTTGAAACTCAAAACTTTAAGAGTTCATAATATCATTCGAGACAATCTCAGGTGTGAGGTTTAGTTTCTTAGAAATGATGTTTTCATACTTAGTCATGATCCTGCCATCCTTCTCAATATTGGAAAACATAGTTGACATGGATAACAGATTCGATTATGGATATAACTAGTCTATGAAATGTACCAAGAATTATTTCCATTATCCAGCATGTTTATTAACCATCACATTCATGTCCCACCATATATTTCATAGTCTATCATGAATGTATGTGGAACACTTTACCTTTATCTCATAGGGTGTGTCAAAAAACCCAAATAAGCACTCCATTTTATTCAACCACTCTTCAGCATCATTAGTATCATTTGATACCTTGAATAGTTTCTGGTTATGATGAAGAAACACTTAATTAGTAATATTGAGAACAACCCTCTAAATATACATAGATGGACCCTGAATGAGAAATAGAAAAGGTTCTTTTCCTAGAGCTTGTATAACATACATAATAACCTCAAAAAGATTTGGGTCCATAAGAGGATTCTCTCACTCAGTTTTAGAAATAACTTCCTCCTGGGTCTGATTGACATGTCTTCTTAGATGCATGAGGATAATAAACATCAACATACAATAAAGAAGTCATCAGTATTATAGTCTTATAGAGAAACATGGGTGATTAATCCCAACAGATAGACAATCAATGTTTTGATATCACTCTTTCTAAATATATAGCAGGGAAAAGACTAAAACTAATCCATAATATATCTGACCATAATGAGAGACATATGTTTCACTTTGGTGAGACCTCTCCAGACACTCAATCACAACTACCTCTTAAGTCCTGACATGATACCACAAATGCATATTGACATCATGAAAAACTCACCATGGAGCTCTGATACCATTTCTTCACGAACCAGCCTTGGTACTATTGTAACATGATAACTAAGTCAGCCCTGAAATAGCCCAAAGGGTCTCCCTGGTCACCATGGGTAAGCCACTAGCACATTTCATCCTTAAAAATGGAAGTGGGGAGGTTTTTTCACTAGAAATGAAAAAGAAAAAGAATGAATACAATATGAATATCAAAAGAAACACCACTGGGAGTAATTTACCAAAAGTCAAAAAGGGATAAACAATTACAAGTACTATAACCATGTACAAAAGACTAGAAAAATGTCTCATGTCCCAACTCAGTTGAAACTCACCATGTTCAAGCTCTAATAGCTGGATCCACCATTAAGAGAGCATTTTCCCATTCTATAACCCTGAATGAGATAATATACAAACACCCAAAAGAACAAGTAGGGTGTGAGCCGAATCCAAGAAGGATTTAACCCATGGATTCCAAAAAAATATGTCAATACAAAATTATCCAGGAAATATATTTCAATTTAAAAAAACAAGTTTTTTATTTCAGAATCATATTTAAACCAAACATGCTTTACATTTCAAAGGATGTGAATAATTTAGCAATTATTGCTTGACATTTCAAATTATGAAAGTACATTTCATCTAATAGAATTAACATTGTTAAAATGGGTTATTTACACAAATGGAACTTTTAAAAAATGAATTTAATAAATAATTTTATATAAAAAAAATTATATAAATTTAAAATTCATGTAAATCAATTTACAACAATTGAATATATAAAAAATTATAATACAAATAGGTGAGAATCATTATCATAATCCAAAAAAAGGTTAATATTTTTAGATATAAAGACCCAATACTATTAAATTAAAAATATGGACATACACCCAATTAGGCCTAAGGAAGAGGGGACCCATCACCATATTCTGGAAATGGGATGTTCTGATATGAGGTTTTAGAAAATAGTAAATCAAAAAGTTCTTCCCAAAATAATACACTAACTGCCTAAGGCTCTCATGTAATATTTTTTAAAACAAATTTTGTAAATTTATTTTAAAACTGATTAAAATAAAATTAAATCCCATTCTCCATTTCAAATATTCCTTTTTTCCATTTTAAAATCAAAATTGGTTTTTAATAAAAAACTTGAATTTTCACAAAGATGAAACCGTAATGTATATATTAGAACATTTTATGCCATTTTTAATGATATATATATTAAAAAAGCCTTAAATTTTATTATCCACTTCTAAAAATACAATTTAACAATTTAATTTTCAAAAAACATTCCATCAATTTCACAACGAACCACCAATTGAATGGAATTAGGGTTTATACAATTTTCAATAAAATCAATATTACAAAATTAAATTCAACAATTTAATAGAAGTAATTTTCATCAAATCAAAAATTTAAATTAAACAATTTAAATCTCAAAAATTTTCATAAACACATGCCAAATGAATGGAATTTGGGGGTGGTTCCATTTTCATGCAAAGAAACCATTTTCTCCTAAAACCCCAATACAATGGAATTAGGTTTTTAATAAAAAAATTGATATTAATTAAATAAAATTAAATAAACATAATTTAAAATATCATTTTATGGTAATGAAAAATTGGGCATCATACTGGAACCTCTTACTTAAATTAATGGATCTTGTAATGCCAAACCCTAATCAGGACTACCTAATGAAGAACAAAGACCAACCAAATGGGTATCCAAGCATGGTATATGATTATATAAAATCATTTTAGATGATTAAATAAATATTGGGATCCACTTAAATCTATAGAGAATAAGATATACCATGAGATTACATGATGATCATGTGGAAACTAACCATGATAAGATCGACGGGAATTCTTCTAACTTTGTATTTCATCTAGGAGGGATCCAAGGGTCCAATATAGCTCCCTGAGAGATTTGAGGAAGGGATAAATAATTTAGGGTCAAAGGAGGTCTATCATGGTCTCAAAATAAGGGTTTGGTAAATTTTAATAAAAATATGAATCTCTTAAAATCCCTTACGCATTGTTTGTAGGGCATACCCATATTATTAGACCGAACAGCGTGTCCCAGTCATGTGTTTGTATTAAATGGTACATGTGGTTTATACTAAGAGTGTATATTGTATTACTAACTGTGAACTAATCATGTATAATCCCACAACCTTGGGATGCATGATATGCTCTTATATGGCACACGGTTTTGGGAAACTATTTTCCAACCCTGCAGTACCCCAGAATTTTCAAAATATTTAAAGCGTCAACCTAAAAAATTTCCAAATGAAACCCAACCAAATCGTCATAAAAAAGTGGGTATATAAATACCTAAATAAATTGACATGATTTTACTCTTATTTTCTGATCCTAGTTGATTTTATGTTTTCCTATTTTGAGGAGAGGGGATGCCTTTTATATGTGAGGGGGAGTACACAATTTGAATTTTTAAAAATAAACTTGGTTAACTCATGTTTTTACCAAATAATAGGCTAAAATAACACACCAAATTCAGTCCTATATGTATAATGTCCAAATTATATAAATCTAGTGGGTTTATGACAAGTTTTTATAACATCTTTGTATTTAGATTAAGAGTTACTCCATTGTAAGCAATGTATTTATCATTATTTTCCTGATTAATTGTTATTATTTTCACTAATTATTTCATTAAAAAATATTTTTTATCTTATTTGACATTATATTTATTCGGATTAAAAATATTTAATCCATATATCCAAATTCAAACCACAAAAGTGGAATGGAATAATATAAAATTAATCTTTTGGATGGGATTAGAAAGCATGTTTTTATAGTGAGAATATTAAAAATATTGAAATATTTTTGTATCCAATATCAATGTGTAGTTGATTACAATGAACTGGATTGGATATATATATATATATGTGTGTATAAAAGATATATTTTTAATCCAAAACCAATTTGAAATATAATCTATCATTTTAAATTATGTTGTAAAATGTTCTTTTTTAAATAAAAAAGATTTAATTTTACCACTTAATTAAAAAATGAAACATATCATAAAAATATCAAAAAATAACTCTAATATTATTTTAACATTGAAATTTCCAAAATGAAGTTTATTTGTTCATATAATATATATAAAATTTTTATAATGTAGTTTTAAAATTTATCATCCATTTAATGTTGAAAACATTCTTTCAGAAAAATGCATCCTTTCATGCATAATATTACATTTATTTTTATTTTATTCCTTTGAAACTCAATAGATGCATCTAACAAACATTTGGTTTAATATATAATATATAAATTTAATTAATATGTCTTACTAATTGTGATTCATATATTTTTTTATGATAAATCTATTTTAAGGGAATAAAAATAGAGTTATTTTAGAAAAGTGGCATTATATTAAATTGGTTTTTAGTTTCACATATAATTAATTAGAAAACCATTAATTAATTATATATAAATTTTAAACCATATTTTCATAATTATGTTAATCCTAATAATAACCTCTTTTCCAATATCTTTCTGATAACTATCATAATAAATAATAATATTAATTCTATAATATTTCTTTCTAAGACACAACATTTAATTTAAGAAAATTGTGGAATAAAGTTGATGTTATGTAAAATCTAAGATATATTTTTTGTTTATTATAATTAATGATAAAATGTGGATTGTTTGTAAATCAAGATACTAAAGAATTTAATTTAAATTGAATAAAAATATATTTCATTAAATCTTGGTATGTTACATCTTATCATCGTAAAAATGAATTTATCCATATTTATTAGTCATGGGTATCCAAGGATTGTCATTTTTGAATTTCATTATTGAATCCCACATAGAAAAAATATACAATTAAAACAACCCATATAATGTTATAGTTTGAATTACTATATACACTTGAAGTTATGAAAAACTAGGTTCAACATAGGAAAAAAATTGGTGGGAAATTAATTGTGGGATTTGGAATGGAAAACATTTTTTAATGGACTAATAGTGATAGAGAAGTATGTCAATAGTAAGACAATGAGAATAGAACCTCCAACCAAATAGGTATAAAAATTTTATTTATATCATCAGAAAATATGGTAATATGATAAAATTTTATTTTATGACCCTTTACATAAGATTGAAGGACTTGTTACCATAAATATTGAAAACAAAATGAAATATACATTTCCATAAAAGGTTTATTAAAGCTGTTCCACATGTCATTATATGTTAACCTAAACCAAAGTGTTTACCACATGGTAAGTAAATTCCTATGATGTATAAAATATGATTTGATAGATTAATATTCCAAACTATTTAATAATACCAATTCTTCAAGAAATGTTATTTGACAAATAACAATCCTTAAAATTCATCAAAAAATTTCTGACTATCCTTGATGCCCAATGATTAAAAGTATTTGATCATATATTTTTTTGAGACAAATAAATAATTTTTTCTCAATAAAATCAAATAGTCATTACCCCTAAAAATATAAATAATAACAAGGACATCATGTAGGCAGTGGTAGGCATGAAACCCATATCATACTTTTTTCAGGGGTTCAATCACCACTACAATTCTGAATGCAACACATTGTCACCTAGAATATGAGTTTCACTTTTTTAATCATTAATATTATTTCCCTAATAAATAACACTTTATGTTGATCCTGGTGTTTATAAATAACCCAACCCTAATAAATATCTCTCATAATGACTTTGATCAATGAAAGACTTCATTTCATAAAACATTAGGGGTGTCTATGAAATTAAACATATGATAATTATTATCTATTATATTCCTAGGAAATTATACTTAACACTTATGATAACCTCACATTAAAACAACATAATATAAAAAGTTATCGAAATTTCCTTTTGATAATAACTATAACATCATAGGACCCACACTTTTGAATCAGGTGTTGCAATCTGTAACTGTACATTACCTTGTATGATGATGATAATTGTGACCAATATATTTATATAAAAACTTTAGAACATCAAAAAGGAAGCAATGAACACATAAATTATGGATAAATGTTTAGGTTTAATGTTTTATCTGATTAATATGACTTCTAAATAAAAAACACCCAATCCAACAAAATATCATTTCTCCCAGTTGACCTATCATTTCTTATTTCAAAATTAGTTCATCAAAATCATCCTTCTTAAATCATTTATAAAAATAAATCATTAATCATTAATATTTATAACATGGAGAGAAAGTATCATAATAAGGGTGAGATCAAATTCTCTTTAGGTGTAATGATATGCATTATAAATTGAATTTAATCAATGAGCATATATTTAATGCCCTGAAAAATCTAATGTGGGAACATTGTATTCCATAAAATTTGTAACCCAAAACAAAATTTTTTAAAGGGATTTCATATCCAAATAATTTAAAACATATGTATTATTTTAATGAAATTCAATTAAATTTGTAGATTTTAATACAACTGATAATGATTTAGTGTGCGTAATACGCAACAACGAGTTTCTTCAATGTCTTGCATTACACACAAGGACATGTTTTACTAAGTAATAATACATTTTTAATATATTATTATTTAATATAATATATGACACATAACACCGATAATGTTAGGTAATTTGATATCCTAATGTGAATGAAACCCAATGGACTGGACGCAGGCCTGGTCGGGTCGGGTCGGTCTGAGACTTGGACCCCGAACACACCATTTTTTGGAAAAAAAGTCAATAACATCCTAATCAGGCATCCAATTAGAGCGTCATTTATTGCAATGATACCCTTGCAATGATGCTGTCCTTTTGAGATACTCTACGTGAGTTTTGGTGGAGGTTTTCTTACAGTCGAGTTGGATCGGACTCGAATCCAACCAGTTCCTTTTGGAAAAATTCCCATATCATATAGATCGGAAGTCCTTTCAACCTGTCGTCTACTGCGTTGAGACCCTTACGACAAGATAGTACAATGTGTTAATCTATGTGGGAAATCCTAGATTTTGTGGTATGAAAGATAGCTTGCGGAGAAGATCCTACTCAAATCAAGTGTTCTATGTGTGGGAATATAGTGGCCAGCTATGATGTGAAGAATGAAGGGAGTCTTTTAGTGGATCCACAACAGATTCACCCTTCATAGATCAGAAATGAAGCGACCCTTCATGTATTAGCAATGGAGGGACACCTCATGTATTAGAAATGGAGATACCCATCATGGATCAATATGAGAGTCGCCCTTCATGGATCATCATGAGAGAGACCCTTTGTGTATCAGTAGTAGCATGCCCCTTCTTGGATCAGCATGAGGGAGACCCTTCCTAGATCAGTAGAAACACGACCCTTCATAGATCATCATAATATCCACCCATTGTGGATTAGAAGAAGAGAAACCCTTCGTGGATCAGCAGTAGAGTGACCCTTTGTGAATCAACATCAGAGCGTCTCAACAGAATAAGTTGATCTAGCATTCTGAATAATAATATTTACATCTATACATAAGTAATACATGGTGTGATATACGACTTTTTCATTAAGACTTAGGTTGATAACTTTATTTGTGGTATTTTACTTTGTGGATTTCTATGAGACCCAATTTGGTCTCGGGGTCCCTACTAAGTATTGTTTTACTCCCCCTTACACGGGCTTCACCCGCACTAGTTGTGTATTGTGCAGATGACAGATAGCTTTGACTGGGACATTAGAGAGCTAGGGCTGGACAGCAGTTGGAGGTGGATCCATAATGTGTTGTGCTAAAATGACCTCCAATAATGAGTTTTACCAACCCTTCAGGTAGGATCCTTGGAGGACAGAATCTGAAGATTGTACTTCATTTGCAGTACTTTCATTTTAGTTGGGCTTGTATTCTGGACCCTTTTACATTCTATACTAGTTGTACTTGTTGTTTTTTCATGTTTTATCTTTCATTTCAAAGTATTGGATGCACATGTGTGTACATGTTGAAAGGAAATGTCTTCCCTTTTGGGGTATGCCTTTTTGGTGTTAGTTAACTGCCCCTGGCCTATGTAAGGTGTCCTTGTGGTAGTCACAACACTATCCCTAGGGGACAGCTCCTGACAATGTTGTATCAAAGGGAGTTCGATTCAACTAGAAGAACTAAGAGTTTATATTTTCAATGGGAGAAATAGAGTTAAGTGTCTTGAGTTTAGCATTCAGTCCAGGGAGTCCCAAGTTGGTGTAGTGGCTGACATATCCATACATCAGGATCATAAATTTTTCTTTTCGACTTAGTAGATGAAAACATTGGTTACATGTGCTTTGTAAATTTTTTTTCTCTTTATCTCATTTGACTAATATCACCACTTATAAATTATTAAACTGGAAACATATAATTCATTACAGGATGCCTCCAAAGAGATAGCCATCCATGATTCCAGTAGGGGATCATGATAATGGACCACCGAGAAATGAGATTTCTGTCTAGGGACCACTTATAGAGATAACACATTTGAGTGGTGTACTAGCAGCAACAACACTCTTAGAGAAGAAGTTTCTACCAGCCATACTAATGGACAGTGCAAGCTAACTGATCATGATGCATGAGTTTCAGAGACTTTGGCCTCTGAGGTTTCAAGGTGATACAAATATTTAGGTAGTTGAGGATTGGTTGGAGGTAGTCATGCTTGGTTTTTTTTCCTGGTAGAGACAACTATAGACTATATGGTAGTCCTAGACTCTATCCTTTTTAGGGAATTATAGGGATATGGTGTAACTTGATACTCCACACACCTGAAAAGGCAATTCTTTCCTTGTTGGACATCAATATCCTCTTCTGGGCGGAGTTTGTACCGGTGACACTATGATCAGTGTGTATTCTGGAGATAATGCACCTATAGTAGGGCATCCTAACTGTGGCCCAGTACTCGGTGAGGTTTACAGACCTCTCCCACTAGTACACAAACAAGGTACAAGACCCTTTCCTAAGGGCACATACATTTGATCATAGACTCCAATGGAAGATCAAGGAATCGAGGATTTTACTCAGCATCCAGAAGAAGGATGGAGTTCTAGAGAGTGATCTAATGGTGGAGAGATTCCAAGACAAGCGGGCACAGACAATGAGAGCCACCACTAGACGACAGGAGGTTGAGTCATCTGTACCAGGTAGTAGGCATATGATATATATACCCAAATGGGTCAGACCTTCCGAATGACAACCATAGGAAACATGTTTACTTGTTCGGAACACACGAGGCAGAGGAGGTCAGCTATGGGATACAGTTTTTTACTACTATAGTGGGCAGGGACATATGGCTCGTGGTTTACTGACCTTACGAAAAAATGATCAGTATATTGTTGAAGGACCTCCAAGGCAAAGGCCGAGGTTTGAGTGAGGAGGTCCGCAGGGCGGTAGATGTGGTAGGAGAGCAGGGTGAGTAGCATGTAGTGGATAACGGTTCGAAGTACTACCTCCACCACTACTATGAGGTCCACTAAAGGATCAACGAGCTAGTGTGCATGGGTGAGCTCAGCTTTTGGCAGTGGAGGCCTATGACCATGGAGCTCCTGACATGATTATAGGTACAATATGTGTCATGTTCACCTTATCTTTAGTTCTTATAGAAAAAGTTTCTTGTCACTCTTTCGTTTCTACATACCTCATTTGAGGTTTGGAGATTCTTGTGGATTCCATGACTAGATCCTTACAATTAAAGACTCATACGAGAGTTGATTCTACAAATAAACACTAGTAACGACAGTGTGACCTTACTTTTTGAGGTGAGAGAATCGGCTGGGATCTCCTAGTAGCAGTGTTGTGGCATTATTATTCCATCTTGGGTATGGACTGGTTATCTATAATATATGATTAGATTGACTTTTTTAGTCGCAATGTGCACTGTGTCCATGAGTATGGGACAAAGTTTTCCTTAAATGAATATAATTGAAATTCCACCACATGTGATGGACATTATTGGAGGAGGGTGTGACTAATCACTCACTAGTTGGACAGCCTCACACATAGTGTGGTGGATGAGAGGGGTATGCGATTTCCGATAATGGTGGATGAGTATTTATATGTCTTTCATGAAGATGTCATATGACTACCTAATCAGATAATGGTAGAATTATATATTGAATTGTACCCAAGGACGACACTGATATCTACACCTTCATATCAGGTGGCCCCTATAGATCTCTGAGAGACAATAGTATAGTTGGATGACATGACGAGGAAGGGGTTCTTAAGTCCTAGTTTTTCTCCATGGGTAGCCCCAATGTTGTTTTCCATGAAGTCAGATGGGAGATTGAGACTATGTGTGGTATTCCAGAACCTGTACTAGTAGATCGTGAAGAACAAGTATTCACTACCGAGGATTTTTGAACTCTTTGATCAGTTGATGGGAGTGAGGTGGTTCTCAATGGTCAACCATAGATCAAGATATCATCAGCTTCGAGTACAGGATGAGGAAATACCAATGATATCCTTTAGATGACAGTAAGACCACTATGAGTTTTTGGTGATTCCATTCGACATGACCAATTTTCCATCGGTGTTCAATGGAATCATGAACATGATACTCTAGACATTCCTCGATCATGTCTTGGTAGTATTCATTGATGATATTTTTGTGTACTCGGCGTTGGAGGCGGGCCACACAACACAACTTCCAATAGTCCTGGATACACACCGAGAGCACCTAATTTATGGTAAGCTCTCAAATTTCAAGTTCTAGATTTGGGGGTCCACTTTCTGGGACAGGTCAACCCAAAGGCTTTAGTTGAAGTGTATCCAGAAAATATAGAGGTTGTGCTTTCTTGGGAGCCACCCAAGAGTGTGACAAAGGTACATAGTTTCTTGGGGTTGGCAGGGTACTACTGGAGGTTCGTACCTGAAATTTATAGAGTAGCAGCACCCTTGTCATCTTTGAAAAATAAGGGACAACCCATCATATGGATGGAGAGGTTACAGTAGAGTTTCTAAGAGCAGATGTGGTGACTAAAGAGTCCCCTAATTTTGAGACTACCATAAGAGGGAATTGGGTATGTAGACTTATGTGATGCTTTTGGGACTAGTATGGGTTGTATCCTGATGTCATAGTGAGAAGTGATCGCTTATGACTCCTGGAATATGTGGTAGTAAGAGAAGAACTATGAAACCCAGGATCTTGATTTAGCAACAGTAGTCTTTTTCTTGAAGATTTGAGGACAACTTGATTGGTGAATGTTTTTCCGTCTACTATGACCACAAGAGTATCAGGTATATCTTCACACAAGAGGACCTAAACATGAGACAACGACGATGGATGGAGTTCTTTTAGGACTATGACATTGAGATATTCTACACACTTGTGAATAGGAATGTGGTGGTGGACACACTCAGCATGAGTTTTGGTTTAGAGATGCTGAGTGAGGCAAAAGAGCAGTTAGCTGCATTGAAAATATCGTTCATGGATAGTAATGGAGAATAATACCTTGAACCGAGGGTTGTCACTTATCCACTCTAACAACGAGTTAGGGAGGAATAACTTGTGGATGTTAATATTGAGGCCCAACATGCACAGTTATCCTTAAGAAAATCTCCTGAGGAATTTTCTATAGCTGACGAGCACATCATCCTTTGAAGAGGATGCACCATAGTACCAGTGACATTACTGGAGGAAGTGTTGAAGGGGTTCCATAAATCCCCTTTGATGGTACATCCCGGTGTGGTGAAGATGTACCAGGACCTCCGATGTCAGTACTAGTGTTTAGGGATGAAGAAAGTGGTGGAAGAGTTCGTTTCATGATGCCTCACTTGTCAGCAAGTGAAGGTCGAGCATCACGTCCCAGTTGGCCGAGAACAACTACATGGGGTACCAGAATGTAAGTGGGGTGGTATCTCCAAATAATTTATGAGGATGATACAACTTAGTTCCAGAGGCAATTATTCTATCTGGGTGATCATTGACTGACTCACCAAGTCGGACAACATAATACCCATTTTCGATTAGGGATCGGTAGAGGGATTTGGATACCTCTACGTTTAGGGTATGGTACAGCTTCATGGGGTTCCTTTGATGATCATCTCATATCAGTATGATAATTATATATCTAAGATGAGGAAGGGATTTTAAGATGCGTTTGGGACTCAGCTTCACATGAGCACCACCTATCACCCTCAGGTAGATGGTCTGACGTAGCAGAACATACAGACCTTTGAGGAAATGTTTTGAGCTTGCATCCTTGATTTTCTTCATAGTTGTGAGGACAACCTTCTAGTAGTGAATTTCTCATACAAAAAAATCTATCTCTTCACCATTGACATGACACAGTGTGATGCCTTTTACAGGAGGCCCTACAGATCACCTCTACGCTGGGCAGTCCCAAGGGAGTCTGCACTCATTGCTCCAGAGTTGGTACGGGGTACCAATATGAAGGTTTATATCCACCAAGAGTGCATGAAAACTACACGGAGAAAACATAATTCTTATGCCTAAAAGAGATGCATACCCTTGGATTTCAATAATAGAGACCATGTTTTCTTTCTAGTCTCACCTCGGCAGAGATTGCCGAGATTTTTTTAGGCTGGAAAGTTATCTTCGACGTTCACTGGTCCTTTCTATATTCTTATAAGAGTTGGAAAGAAGGCATACCAAATAGCTCTTCCCCCACAGATTCACCTGGTGGAAATTTTGTTTTATATGTCACATATGAGGAGGTGCATGCATGATCCTTAAAAATTTATCAATTGGGGTGATCTGGACAATGATGATGGTGCGATGTTTTTGGATTTCCAGTGGAGATAGATTATTGATAGGAGAAGTACAATTTTGGACGGTCAATTCCTCTAGTGCGTGTTTTTTGGCAGCACAAGAACCTCCAAGAGATCACATGGGATCAGGAGGCTCATAATCGTTCTTAGTACCCACATTTTATTGATTAGAATTTGTTTTGGATATCAAGGATGTAAATATCAAAGGTAGGGAGAAGGTAATTTCTTGGAATTTATATGTATTTTTTTTTTAATTTTATGGAATTTTTTTGAGACGGGGTGCTGAGGCATAACTTGATTTCAAGACCTGAGGTTCCCAGAATGTAATTTTGAACATTTATCTAGTTTACTTACATAAATATGTTAGTGGGTTTTTTTAATATTTTAACTGAATCTAGGATAAAAATCCAAGGCCATCATTGATCTCAGAACAAAGAGATTCAACTAGAATGATATTAACATGGAACTAATATTGTCAGGTGGAAAATATAATTTTTGGACTTTTTAGAAAAAATAAAATAACTCAAAAAGGTTATCTTATTTTATTTCACACCATTGAGAGGAGGAAAACAATGCTATTGTGTGAAGATGAGGCGGTGAAGAGGCCCATTAAATGAAAATCATTAACACGTTGTTTTCCAAGCGTAACAGCTAATATATTTCATAAACAAAACTATGTAATGGCACAAAGTCACAGTGTAATAGAAACATTGTGACATGTTTCTTTTTATTAAACTAACGCTTTGGAGAATTGTGAGAAAATCTTGGAAATTATTTGATGAACCTATGACGGAATTCCTCTCCAATGAAAAACAAAGAACAACGTAGAAACCCTCACCAACGATGAATGATAAATGATCGGAACATGGTGATAGATCACAAGAAGAGTGAGATCAGATCTGCGAATTGAGAGATGGTGAAGAAAGATAGTGAATCATGGTTCGAAGAAGACTTGGATCATTATCCAGCACCTACAAAAAATCTGAATCCATATAGGGATTACATTGTTCTTGAATTCACAATTATTCATTGTAAAAAATCAAACGCAGGTCATCCCTCAAATAGGTTGATCCACAGATCGGGTATTCTTGTGGCAGGGTGCTTTCATTGGGGTTTTGCATAGGTATTCGTGATAGCTAGATAGAAAAATGATCCCAAGCCTCCCATGTTTCGAACATCTAACGCGAAGATCATGGTCCGACATGAACAAAGCCCAAGATCATATGCCATGTGGTTTCTTAATGAACACATTATCGAAATGTTGTACATGTGAGTTCGAGGTTGTTGAAGTGAAGGTGGCAGAACGACTATCCCATTGGCATAGATAGTTCGAGAAATTGACACCCGAAGCAACTCTAGTGTCCAGAAGCAGGAACTTCCAGTGGTGAAGGGGCGCAACCAACTAGCTGTGATGGCGTAGATCTGTGGTGTCGACCAGCACTACATGTAGGGGTGGCCCACATCAGGGTCTCTCGGACATGCTAGAGCAATATGGTCTATCAACCGTGTGCGGGTGTCCAGTCGGATGTGTGGTGAAAGAAGAAGTCACGTGTCAACGATGGAGGAAATCACCCTGCATCGGTAGTAGGGTGAGTGGGGAGTTATACATGGCTTCCAACCACATCTTGGTTGGACAATGAACCAGAATGCCTCTAGTGAACTGGGCAGGCCAGGTAGCCGGACCTGCCCCATCGGGCTTGTGACCTGACATATCAGACCCATTTCAGGCTATGTCTAGGTTGGGTCAGCAGACCAGGGTATGGTCGGTGGACCCTGAGTCGGGTCGGTTGACCCCGAGTCAGGTTGGTGGACCCCAGGTCGTGTCAGTGGACTGTGGGTTGGGTTGGGGGACCCTAGGTCGGGTCGGTGGACCCCCAGTCAGGTTGGTGGACCCCAGGTTGTGTCGTTGGACCCCGGGTCTGGTCGGTGGACCCTGGGTCTGGTTGGTGGACCATGCGTTGGGTCAGGGGATCCTATGTCAGGTTAGTGGACCCTGTGACATTTTGGTAGACCCTCAGACGGGTCGAGTGGGGTCCTTCCTACCAGGTCATCCTGGACTCGGACCCAACTGACCGGTTATTTGGGAAATTGTCATTAACATGCAAACCAAGTGTCCCATTGACGTGTCATCTGTCGCGTTGGCTCCCTTACAATGAGTCGGTCTGTCTGAGATACTCTATGAGAGTTTTATTAGAGGTTTTACTTTGGATGGTTTGGATAATATTTGAATTCAACTGGGTCCATTTTACAAAAATTCCCATATGATATAGACCGGGCATCATTTCGACATGACGAAACTTGAATTAGGACCCTAACATAGAGGTAGTCGGGGACTTACTGGAAGTTTTAGTATGACCGATGACTTGAGAAGAAGATCCTATCAAAATCAAGCATGCTATGTGTGGGAATTCAGTGGCTGGATGTGATGGGAAGAATGAAGAGATACCCTTCATTGATTAGAAATGGTGTGACCCATCATGGATTAGAAATGGAGAGACCCTTCGTGGATTACAAATGGAGTGACCCTTCATGGATCAGTAACGGAGCGACCCTTTGTGGATCTGCATGGGAGAGACCCTTCGTGGATCAGCATGAGAGAAACCATTCATGGATTTGTAGTAGCACAACCCTTCTTGGATCAACATGAGGGAAACCCTCTATGGATCGGAAGTAGAGCGACACTTCATGAATCAGCAGCTGAGCGACCCTTTGGGGGTAAGTAGTGGAGCATTCAATAGAATATGAGGATCTAGTTTTATTACTATTCATCTTTACTTTTTTACATAATTTAAACCTAGTGTGAGTTGTATCTTTTTCATTAGGATTTACTTTGAGATCTTGCATTCTGGTATTTTTCTCTGTGGATTTCAATGTGACCCGAGTTTTTCTTGAGGTCCCTACTAAGTATTGTTATACTCACCCTCCATGGGATTCTCCCACACCCGTTGTTTCTTCTACAGATGATCTTTTACAGGGATATTGGGGATCTAGGTCTAAACTATTCTTGTAGGAGGATCGATAGATGTGGTGTGCTATAGTGACACCTGACAATGAGTTGTACCAACCCTTCAGGAATGATCCTTGTTGGACGAACTAAAAATGTTGTTCTTTTTATGTTGTACTTTCATTTCAGTTGGTCTTGTATTCTGGCCTTTTTAATTTTTCTAGTACTTTTACTTGATGTTGTTTTATGTTTTTTCTTACTTTCTATAGTATGGGTTGCGCGTGTGTGTAAAGATTGAAACGAAATGCCTTCCCGTTTTTAATTATCCCTTTTTAGAGCTAGTCGTTATCCCCTGGCCTATGGAAGGTGGGCTTGGGGTAGCCATGGCATGTGCCCCAAAGGACAGGTCAGGACATGAATAAATATTAATGAAGAACCAACAATATTTCTTTTTTAAGGTTTAAATATTATTATATTAATCATATTGACATTAAAGAATACATAGAAAATAATATTTAGAATTGTCACTCTTTTATCGACCATATGATTTTTTAAATGCTTTAGTACATTAGAGGCTAAAAAAAATTTCATACCAAATTCACGTGGTAATGGATGAATTATAAATTAATAGAAGCACATCAAAAAGTTTGAATTGTTCTTATTATATTAAAGTGTATCAGGAAATAATATTTTATTTTATTCTAAGGAAATATAATAATTAATCAACATTATAAAAATGATAGTTTTTTTTCCAAATACCTTATATATTTTGAACATATTTTCTACTAAAAATTGCAGATTTATGGTTTTGAGGCCCTCATCATTCCATTGATCACTCACTTGTTTTTGATTTATGACCTCACTCACTCCCTATAAATATTTATTATTTTCCTCAAAGAATGTATATCTACATTTCTCAAATGTTATACTACTTAAATACCTAAGTATATGTTAGTCCTTATGACCTTTGTAATTTCAATCCTATATTTTATAGAGGATTTCTTACAAACCATTATCAAGATCTGGGATTTCAACATAGAAAATATACAAAAATAATTCACAAAAATTTGATATTAAATTGAGAGGAAACAACTTAATTAAGGTGGGGAGAATGTAAGGCCCCAAAAATCTAATTTAGAAACATTGTATTTGGTACCACGTAGAACACACAACACCGAGCACGTAAGGGAATATGATATCCCAAAAAAATAAAATATATTTACTATTTTAAATAAAATTAATATTATTTAAAGCTATCAATGCATGTGATACTAAGTTAGCATTCAAAAAACACAAGAACGTGTTTCATTAAGGGCTTACATTACACACAAGACATAGTTTTTCCAATCATTTCTAGATTTTAAAAATATTATAATTTAATATATGAATACATAACCTCGCCATTAAATCTATGGTATTTAATACAATTAACATAATTCTGAAAATATATCATTTAATCAAAAATTAAATGAATTCAATGTTTAGTAAAAAATTAGAAATAAAAATATAAAATAGATGAATATAAAGGAAATATAATTATTTTTATGCTCACAATTGAATTTTGAATTAAAAAAATAAATAAATTATATTTAATTAATTATATTAAAAAAATTATGTTAAATATTCAATAAAATATTTTTTATATTCATCAAATAGATTTGATATGTATAAGATAATAACAACCCCAATATTTTTAATACGACACTTTTATGGCCTTTTAATGGAAAGCCTATTTTAAATCCAAAATTTTAAAATTTTATAAAAAAATATATGTAAAAATAAACATAATCCCTAAAATTGCGTCATATAAATTATGTTATGGTGATTTTTTTTATATGTCCATGAATTTTAATTTTTTATGAATAATGGGAAATATCGAATTTTAACTCAAAAATGTTTTTTATCTAATTTATTTATATTGATAAATTATATATTTGATTTATTTTAAACACTGATTATATCATATTTTTAAATCATAATCTAATTTTGGTCATTGGAATCAACTTAAATTTTAAATCTAATATATATACTTAGAAAAATTTTGAACCCTTTTACAATAAAGACCCACATTGTCACCACATATGTGGGAATAAATTTAATTTTATTTCTTCCACTTATTCGCTTTTAATTTGGAGAAATGGATTCCATATTTAGAATCAGAATAATTTATAATATCTTATAAGGTAAATTTTATTTTTTTACCAAAATTATTAGTAAATGTTATTAAAATTATTCAAAATGATTAAGGTGAAATTATGTTTAACAGGGTACTAATCCCTAAACATAAGGTAAAATATGGCCTAGTAACTTTTACAAAAGCCATTATATATATATATATCAAAACTATACTACCATGGATATATTTTGGACCATTATTAATCCACTTTCAATAAAAAAACATGAGTGAGGATCCTTTTTTCCAAAATATTATTATAGTTCCACTCTTCCTCCACTATACAAGACCTCTTATCCCATAACAACCTCGCACATCTAATCCTATTAGGATAAATATATAAATATAAATAATTCTCTATGTAACATCCCAAACTTCTTCCTGGAATCCCCCATTTTTTCAAAAATCAATTCAAGGAATCTCAGTGGTGGAAACCAAAAGTACTTACCCAAATAAAAGATAAAATCTTTCCTTAAGATTTATACTGTTATCTCATTTATACACTATTATAATTATCCATATGATATGTTTTTATAAGAAAAAAATATACAAAATAAAATATTATGTTGTTATGTTATGATTTTGACATTTATTTACCCAAAAATCCATTTAATGGGTAACATACATACTGTTATTTTATGAAGAACTGCTGCCTCACAAAACAATGATTGTTCATTTTTATTTTAACACCAATAATGGTGGAAATTATTTTGAAAAATATATTTATACATGATATATAAGATATTTATCATTAATTTAATCATATTTAATTATTTTACAAAACATATCTTAATACATTCCATTCTGTGTAAAAATGATAACATCATTTGTGGAAGTGTGGATTGTCACCCCCTCAAAGGGTTGGGATTCGTTCACAAGATTAATAGAATGTATAAAGGATTGGTTTAATTAATAATATTTGAAATAAAAAAATATATATTATGTAAATTATATAATTAAATTTTTGGTAAGATAGTATTAATCATTTTCATTATTACCTATTCACTCACATTAAAAGTGATAACGTCATTCGTGGATGTATGGAGTACTGCCACCTCGAAATAATGTAATTCATTTTACATCAAAATAATTATTTATATAAGTAAATATGAGTAAATGATATGGTATTTTTGATATAATGATATTTCTAGATAGAATTATTTTATATGCCTTATTTCCATATAGTTCATTGAAAAATGGGAACGTTACTCATGCGTACGTACAACCTACCATCTCCATGATTGTAAGGTTGGGTAATTTTTCATAACCATATTTAATGGTTTGTTTTAAAAGTATAATTGATTTATAAATATTAAAATTATGCTAGGGGTATTATTCGTCTGATTTCATATAATAACCCATTTGACCATAGTTGACCTACCAATGTTTTTTTCACAAATTTCTCGGATTTGGTCAAAACACCCAACTTAAATTTAATTAATTTAGATATTTTATACAGAATGGTAAAAATTCTAATAAATTAATGATAAAAATGAAAAACTTTCCCAATCAATTAAATAATTATGAAATTGTTTTTTTATTCTGGAATGTGAAAAACACATGAGACAACTCGCACCCAAGTTATGGGTATTTCATCTCACTATTTACTTTTGTGAGATAGATTTCATGTTCAACACATACTTTTTTTTCTTGTATATAATGACTATTTTTATATATTATATCATGAATTAATTTATCTTTATGGTATATAAAACTTTAAATTAATGTTATTACTTCATGAGGTTTATGATTTATAATGTTTCAAGGTTATATTCCACACTTTTGAATTATTAATGTTTATTTTCCTCAATAATAACTTTAATGATATTTTAGTGGTATTTAAATTAAACAAAATTTCATGACAATTTTTTAATTAAGCCTTTATATTTTATATCCTATGTATATTCAGTACCCTTTTCAAGTATTAGTAACATTTTTCCACTCATTGGTACTGAAAATGTTTTTTAAAATGCTTTCTTGAAAAACATGGCCTTCTTCCGTTCTTTTGTTGGAGAACTTGTTTTCTTCTAAAAGCCATGTTTTATTAAAATATTTTCAATAGTGTTTTTTAAAATTATTAGATTAAAAAAATTTAACAAATATTTAACTTTAATAATGTATTCAAGGTAATATTATTATTGTTTTATGAGCAATGTGTTTTTTGAACCATTTACCGTGAAAAAGGAGTATTTTTTTACGTTGAACGAAAAGTATGGATTCATCAGCCGCCATTTCAATGAATCTTACATTGTCGGTTTAAAATTTAAATTTCCAATGAATTTTTTTTTCATAATTTATTTTAAATGAAATTATTTTTCATATGGTTTTTCAATACAAATGTATATCTTCCCAAGTAATTTTTTTAAAAGATATTTTTTTAATATTTTAATTCATCTATGAAAAAAACCCTTTCATTTCACCCCAGTATGACTTCCTTTTATTAATACCATATTTATTATTCCTCTATATGTTTTAATAATTATTTAGAAAGGATATTATTCACATTCACTTCCATGAATAATTTCATAGTCCCCTTGAAATATTTTATTTCCTATGATCATTCAAAATTGAATTGTCCCCTAATTATCGATTTCATTTTTAGGGATATTATTATTTAATAACAATATGACTAATTAAATAAGTTGAATAATTTAAAAAATATATAATTCATTTTGAAAATATTGATAATTATTTATTCATTATTCAATATTATATTTGATAAGTCATTTTATTTATTTTATCTATTGGATAGGAGGAATGATTTTGACCTGGAATGATTGGAGGATTGCATACTTTATATAGATCTATGATGAATCAGTAGTTTCTCATGAGTAAAGTTAGTTTTGAAAAAGAGAATAGTTCAAACCATCTTGTGAATGGTCTTGATGGTATATGTTTTCATATACCACATTTTACACATCTCAAAATTATAAACATCCCTCATTTATCTTAAGCTATTATTCATCAATGAGATTTTGCTTCGACATATCTTATGTATAGATATAATTTCTATTTTATTGATTAATTGGAATGTGTTTGAGTTTAATAAATTTCCATACTAATTTTTTTATACTAGATATTTGAATATAATTTGTTTGAATTTATTAGTTTTTCATATTTTTTTTCACTTCCTCTTCAGTTTACGAATTACATGGCTTGTGAGTTCAATTATTTACCATTAAATAATTATTACTCTCATTGATTCATTATTTCATCCACTATATTTTTACCATAATATGAAATTTTTTATCACCCTTATTATGTTTAGTTCCCCATGAATCCTTGAAGTCTACTATGAAACATATGAATGGATTTACTAGAGGGACTAGAGTTATCCTTGAATATATTTATTTAAAAATAATAAAATATTATGTTTTAATTAGTGAAAAAAATCATAATATAAGTATCATATATATATATATATATATTTCAAATACTAATAAATTATAGTTCCTTCGGGATTTGATTTCATATAATTCATCCAATTTAATTGATAATAGACACTAGATTTAGGAAATGTGGGGTTGGGTCGCTAAAATAAATGTTTATAAGTGTTCAATGAAATAATAAATGTTCATGAGAAAATATGTAACTCATACATATCAATACCTAGATAATTAATTATAAAATTTCATAAAATCTATATTTGTCATAATCAATAATCAGTGGCCATATAATAAGAATATTGATCATGATAAACATTATAAACCCATAGCATTCATAAATAAAAAATGCATGTAACTTGGGAAATCATTTTAAATTCACACTAACAATCAATATTTCAAATTTTATAATCATACAGTCAATGACCAAACCCAAATCTAGTTGTACCAAACAATAATATATAATTACAAATATTAATATTTAATAAAATAAGATACAACATAACAGTTTTACTGATTTTTATGGATATGATTAAATAAAATATAAAAATATATGGTTGAATTGATTAGATTAGAAACAATTTGAAATGAAAATAATATCCAACATAATATAAAGGTAATGTTTTTATAAACAAATATTTTTATGTGCATGATGTAATTTTATCATAATAAATTATAATATTTAAAATTAATATGTGATATTAATGTAATATATAAATATCATATTAAATAAAACATTTCTACATTCATCCAATATACTTGATAGGAAAAATATATGAAGAATCCCAATATTCACACAAAAGATTATATTTTTATAAAATAATTGTTACCACCTTTTAATGGAACTTTTACTTAAAATTGCATTTATGCATTTAGAATGAATAAAAATTAAGTTAGGTTGAATTTTTTATATATTATGTTTTATTTTTTAAAAAAAATAATGAAAAATACTAAATTTTAATTCAAAACATATTTTTCATATGATTAATTTATATGGATAAATTTTGTTTTTTATTAACGTTAAATATTAGTAAGTTATATATAAAATCTATTTATAAAATTTATTAATTGTAATAAATTTCAAGTTGAGATTGGATATAAAAACATTTTAATATTTTCAACATTTTTATATTGAAAACCTGAATCGTTGTTCTATCTAGGGGACTAATTTTAAATTAATTTCATACCATTATTTAATGTAAAATGAAAAAATGGATTAATTATTTGGAATAATAATATTTTATAATTTATTATAAGATAAATATAGTTTTTTTAAATATTAGTGATAGTGATCAAAATTAATTACAATGATTAAGAGAAAATTTAGATTAACAAATGACTTAAATTTAAATGTAAGGCGCTAAATGACCTAAAAATATGCAAACAATTCATTGGATGACTATATTTATACGAAATACTCATTTTTAAATAATTTTTATCATTATTGATTAAAATTTTTATAGGAGAAACATGGTTTGATTTCCCTTTTCCAAAATTTAATAGAATGTCACTCATGTCCCCCTATAAAAAGAAACTTGCCCATCCCACTTTATCATATCTATAAACCTACTTTTTATCGACCAATATAATGAATATAAATCCTAAAAACCCATAAAATGAACCTATAATCCCACTCATAGGGATAAATACATCAACAGAATCACTTTGGTGAAATCCAAATGGACTTACTCAAAAAAAAGGAAACATCCTTCCTCATATTATTTTATTTTATTTTAATTTCAAACATCCAAATATATTATTACTTAATTATTAAATAATAACCATAGTATCTTCAATATACTAATATTTTGTTATATTGAGTTTTATTATAATTCACCAAACATAAACCATTCATAAACTTGAGATAAGTCAATAAAATGTCTTTAATTAACATTGAGGTTCCTTTTAAATTTATGGAATTATTGAATTATGTCATAACTCATACATAACAACATAAATTTTACAAATTAGACACTTCTACTCACTATCTATTTTTTCATAAAAAATATTTGAAAAATATACATGTTTTTGTTTCATTTATAAACATTATATCATTTCCTTGATCTCATCCTTGAATTTATATTCCTTATATATTGTGAAAAAACATTCAAACAACGGATGATCATAAAAATCTATGTTGCTGATAAGAAATAAGGAAAACTATTAGACTTTTAAAAACATGATAGCCATGAATACTTAATCATAAATTAATATTTTTTACCTTTTAGAAGTAGTAAATACAATTTTGTAAATATAAGATAATTGATTACAATTTTTTAATCAAATGATTACCATAAAACAAATAGAAATCACACATAAAATATAATTCTTACCTTGAACATAATCATACTTAAATAGAATTACCATACTATCGACTTCCACACATATCACAAAATGAAATAGTAATATGGCTGAATTCCAGAACAAATGGATTAGAGGTTATAACATAACCACAGACCATGGTTTATCATGGAACCAAATGACTTTGGTTTATCATGTAACCACCCATATTTGGATTATCACATAACCACCCATTAAAGGTGTAAGTACAATTATATAATCATAACTCAAAAAATATTACAATTATTATCATTTCACTCATAAAATTACATTTTCAACCACAAGAAATAATTTCATGATATTGAAATAGTCAATCCACATTAAAAATAATTGGAAACACCAAATTACCCAAAAAAGGAATAAGGGATTACTTTTCTTCCTTTTAAAACATTATGGTTTGTTAAGGAATCCAAATATAAAATAATAGTTATGGGGGAAGGGAAGTTATTCTCGATGCATATGTTAAAGAAATTTGTTATTTCTTTTAGAAAAACTCTTAATAAAAAGATTAAAATTGAAAACCATTGAATAAAATTATAAGTCAAAGGGTTTATTATACATTTTGTAATAGAAGGTGGCGTATAACATCAGAATAAGCCTCAATGAATGGTTATTGAGATTATGTCCCTTACCATGAGTATAACTCATCAAATACAACATTTATATTCCTAAATAATAATCATAGGTAAATTTATACTTTCTTGAGAACCTTTTTCCATGTTATTATTTCTTTTGTATCACTTCTTACCAAGTTATATAAATTTTATAATTATTTATGTTCATATTGGATGTTTTGTCGATATTTAATACATGAGTAAAAAATGAACATTGATTGATGTCCCTAGTTTATTTGGTCATATTTATTAAATATATAGAATAATATTCATGAAATTATTGTCATTTTTATACAAAAATTATACCTTTATATAAAAATAAGAGGTTTGATTATGAAAAAATGATCATCGTTAGATTGATCGAGAAGTTAAGTCGTATATACGCATGAATAACATTTTCTATTTTTCATTGATCATTATGGAAAGAAGTTATGTGTTATTTTATCATTATAGAATTATCATAAAATAAATAATATAATATTAGTAGTTTAAAATTAAATATATTTATATCATAGATGTGATATAATGACTAAAAAACAAGTCGCACCACATTGTGGAGCTGAATGTTCACGCATTCACACGAAAAATATCATCATTTTTATGCTCTTGGAATGTAATAATGTAATTGATATTTTATTATCATAGAATTTTTAATATGTCATGAATATAAAATACAATCATTAATTCTATTATTATAAATAGCCATGAGATATGGTTATGAAAAATGAATTAGATTTGTTCGTTGAGGTGTTAGTTCCCACGTACACACGAACGATTAATTACATTCCAATTTAGTGGAAATGGAGATAGATTTGGGAGATGATATTATCTTTATAAAATATCTTTATTTTTAGTATAATTTAGATATTATTTTATCTTTGAAGAAGATTATTTTATGGAACTATAGGAAATTAAATAGAAATATTAAAGAAAAATATACATCTTCTTCGGTTTAACACCATTGAAGAAGACATTAAATCCTTTAAAGAGGGTGACATGCATAAACTAAGGATTCAATAATGTGAAGGGAAATTATAGGAAGATTTTTGGTAAGATATTGGCCGATATAAAAGGCTTTGGAAGTGTGATTAAATGATAGGAATGAGTGCCCATTTACAAGAGGGGGAGGGAAACCCTTGGAATTATTAAAGGTATTTAATTAATATATGTTCAATTTTGATTCCAAATGGACCAAAACACATTTATTTGGAAGAATAGATGTGGATAGAGTGAAAAAATCTCATACAATAATATTTTTGACAGGTATTTATTTTATTTTAAACCTTATCTTTTTGGTTTACGCTTAATTACTCTCTTATGATTTTAATTTTGGTAAATTTTTAAATATTATGAGGCTATAAATTTTACATATCTGGGGTCAATATCCCATAAATGGATATTTTATGAACTTATATACCATATATTATTCACTTTTTAATATTTTAATATTTTTATAATTTTTTGTTATTGTAATAATGTGTAATTATTATAAAAATATCAATAAGGTCATTTTGACACTACTCATTTCATTGAATTATAATAAAATAAAAACCGTGAGATAAATCTGAAAAAATCCATTGAATGGACTAATAATATTTCATAGTCACCAATAAAATTCTTTTATAGCATCAATTAGTTGAAACTATATTTTTAATATTATTGGAATCATTTATTTGATTTTACTTTGATAAATATATTATCGCATCATTATTGTGCCATTATTAAATTTATTTCTTTATTTATTAAAAAATATAAATAAATAACAATGATGTAGGAAACTGTTTTATATTTCTGATTACTTTTTATATTCAAATAGATAACTTATATTATCCAATATTAAAATTATTTTAGTACTAACTTACATATTTTGACATATTTACTTTTAAATTAAATGTTATATATGTCATAATCACACCCAAGTGGCTTCCAAAAGACATAATCTCGGCCCTAAGATTTCCATGTTCATCCTTAAATCATCAAATAATATTTGGAAAACTGTTAAAATTATTTATTATTTTTATAATACTATATTTACCCTTAATTACATATTTACATTTAAACATGATAAATAAAAATAATTATTAAAGATGATATTCATAATGTAGAAAAATAAAAGGGACATATTTACTTAATTTGGATCCTCTTATTCCAAATATGGAGTCTATTTTTACAAATTCAAAACACATAATTGGACAAAATAAATTAAAAATTAATCCCATTGACGGAATAAAAAACATGTTTTTAAGTAAAACATTCAAAAGGTCACATAGTTTTTATATTCATTTTCATGGGGAAATTGATTCGAAAGACCAAAATTGTATTAAATTATAGTAATTTTATTTAATTATACATTAAAAGTAATTACATTGATAACCTAACTATATAAACAAATTAGATGAAAGGTTAGTTTTGAATTGAAATGTCGTATTTTTCACTATTCATTAATATATTAATTTTATCAGATAATATAAAATATTCATCCAAAGTAAATTTTATTGTCCTAATTATAAAGGAAGATGTTATTATATAAAATATAACTTATAAAAGTGAAAAAAGTAGATTTTAAAAGGGTTCTCCATAAAAAGTTGGTAAAACTACCTTTTAAAAATATTAGAGTACTTTATGCATAAAATTGAATTTATTTTCATTTTAAGCCTTTAAATTTTATTGGATGAATGTAAAAAAATTAAAAAGAACATGTGAAAACTTATTATAGTTATTTTAGTTCATTATTTAAAATATGAATTATAGGTGATAACTACAATTTAAAATTATTGTTTTATTATTTTATTATTTTTTCGGAATTACTCAATCTTGTGTGCAATGTAAGATTTTGAAGAAAATAATTGTTATGTGTTGGGTAAGATATTAGGAATTTTATCTCCTTTAAATTAAAATTGATATATTATTCATAAATATTATTAAATATAAATATGTCTTATTCTATAATTTTCAGGGATGTTACATGCTTCCCCTCTTTTGGAAATTGCATCCTCGCCATTTTATATATTTATCAAATAATTGTAAGTTCTTGTATTTCATATAATTTTTATATTCCCATGTAGCCTCTTCAACTATGTGATTTTTCACAAAACCTTAAACTGATAAATAACTTTATTCCAGAATACATTCTCTATGTATTCATGAATCTAGACTAGATGTTCATCATAAGAAAGATTCCCTTCAACTGAACTACTTATGGATTCAAAACATGAGGCAAATCTGGAATATACATTCCTAAAATTGGAATATAAAAAACATTGTTTACTTGGGTTAAAATAGTTGGTAAATCCACTCGTTAGGCAACATATCCAACTTTCTCTCTAATTTCATAGGGTCCAATGAATCGTGGACTCACCTTCACCTTCATACCAAAAAAACATAACACTTTTCCATGGAGAAGATTTGAGAATGAAATCATCACCTACCTCAAAAGAATGATCCTTCCTATACTTATCCACATAACTTTTCTACATGTTCTCTGCTTTCCACAACTATTTCTGAATCAACTAAACTTTTTCCACCATTTCTTATACTAATTTCAGTACATTAACATCCTTTCACTTACTTGATCCCAAAAATATGGTGTTCGACGCCATATTCCATATAATCATTCAAATGGATTAATTTGTATAGTAGACTGAACACAATTGTTATTAGAAAATAAAAACAATGAATGATGTTTATCCCAACTTCCTTGGTAATTAATTGACCAAGTGCATATCAGATCCTCCATTTTTGGAATTGTTTGTTCTGACTATCCAGATAATTGAGGAAGAAAAGACGTTATTAAATTTAATCATGTAACTATGGACCAATAAATTCCTTTCCAAAAGTTATAAGTGTACCTAAGATCATGATAAGATATAATGGACATGGTAACTCTGTGTGACCAGATGATTTATTTAATATAAAATAGAGAAAGTGGATATAGAGAAAGGGTATCCTTAATAGGAATAAAATGAGTAGATTTAGTCAATCAAGGAACAATAACCCATATTGCATTGTTACATAATGAATTATTTGGTAATACCACTATGAAATACATGTATATATTTTCCCATTTCCATTATGGCAATGTAAAATCCTAAAAAATCACATTAAATTACTACTTCTCTTTTTTAACCTGCGGAAAAATATAACATCTCAGGGTAATGCCAAAAATATATATTTTCATTCCATCCAATAGTAATACTCTTGAAGGTATTTGTACAACTTATTTCTTCCTATATGAATTGAAAATAAATAACTTTTAGGTTCACATAACAAATCATTCTTAAAATATTAATATGAAGGACATATAATCTCTTCCCAAACCTCAAAACATTATCTTTATTAATGTTAAATTAGAGTAACATACCCTTATGAACCAATTAGACCTTTTTCTACAACTAACTATCTTCTTTTTGTGGCTTCATAATTTTGTTTGATTGAGATGATTTCACTGACCCGTAAAAAACTGATGAATTTTCTATACTAACAATTTCCAATGAAAAATTCATCAAATAATTAACTAAAGGACCTCATTCCAAATTTATCATGTTTGACATAGAGTTTCTTTTTCGAATCAGAGCATCATCCACTTTATATACATTTCCTAGATAGTAATGAATCATGTAATCATAATCCTTTTTTAATTTGAGTCATATCCTCTATCTCATGTTCAATTCTTTCTGAGTTAATAAATATTTCTAATTCTATTTCTGAGTATATATTTCACAATTTGTGAAATAAAAATGAGGCCTCTAAATGTTTAATGCCAAAAAATGATAGTATCTAATTCTAAATCTGGTGTAATTTGACTTAACTCATGAGGTTTGAATTGACATGAATCAAAAGAAATTACCAAATAATTCTTATTGGACACAAGAATGTCATTTTAATGAAGATTCAATGTAGGTAAAAAATACACCACACCTAGAAGGAATGGCCAAAACTAGAGAATTTACTAATATTCTTCACAACATCATGAAAATGATCATCACATTATTTTATCCAAATAAATGTAACTCCCATATGTGTTAACATAGTCAGTGGGATAGATAAAAAAGTATATATTTCAAGAAACCTATAGTAATAACTATAATAATCAAATAATACTACAGATCTCGTTGATATTGGTAGGTTTTGGCCACTCTTTGATGATTTTGTATTAGAAGGGTCGATAGTTATTCCATATTTAGAAACAATGTGACAATGGAATGAAATTTTTTGCAACCAAAATTAACCCTTACTAATCATTCCATATAGTTTCATTGCATTTAAGGTTTACCAAAAAATATTTAAGTGTCTTTCATGTTCCTTCTAGATTTCAGAATATACCGATATATAATCAGTAAAAACAACCAAAAACTATTCCATAAAAGTGATGAAAAACTCCATTCATGATATTCATAAATATATTAGTTTAATTAGATAACCCACGTGGAAAAACTAAAAAATCATAATGCTCATATCTCATTCAGAACATTGTATTTGGAATGTCATCCTCTATCAACTTTAGCTTAGGGTACCCTGAACTCGAATCAATCATTGAAAAATACTGATCCCCATAGAGCTGATAAAAAATCAACTATATGAGGAAATTTTTACTTGTTCATAATAGTGACTTTATTGATGTATATATAATCAATACAAACTCTCATAGAACCATATTTCATTTTCTCAAATAAAACTACGAATCCCCATAGTGATGTTCTATGTTTAATGAAACCTTTATCAAGTAATTATTGCAACTTTTTTTAAATTCCACCGATTCTACTTAACCCATTTGATAAAGAGATTTAGAAATTGGCTTATCATTACAAAATAAATCAACATTAAATTCAACCTTCTTATTAGGATCAATACAAGAAAATTCACCAGAAGAATCATCTATGAATTCATTCTCTACTTGAATGTCACTAATCAAAACTATTTATTTCTTTTCAACAACATAATCTAGATAACATTTACATCCATCTCTAATCAATCTCTCAGCTTGTTGGTATGTTGTCAAAGGTTTGAAATCATTGAGTAAAACATTCTTGTATTTTTAAACTATTTTTGAATGATAAACTGAAATCTAATCCATACCCAAAATAATATCAAATTCCACTATGGGAATCAACAATATTTTCAAGAATGACCATACCACTAAGGATAACTGGATAATACATATAAATCTTGGTTGCTTTAATAATACCTCACTATTTTTTAAAAAAAGTTATATATGACATCCATGAGTTGATATTTTCAATTAACTTGTCAAGATCTCAGAAATAAAATAATGTTACGATCCACAATCTAATTGATTATTGTAATATTTTGAAAAAAACTTTATCATATATTTTACCACTTCATTTGATTGTCCAAAATCAACCCTAGTAGTATAAAATGATTTTTACATGCCCTTATTCATTTTATCATGATTGTATTTACACTGGGTAATAAAATATGCACATACATTGGTATAATTATCTAACTAATTGCAACTAAAACATATTAAAGTCGGCTTTCCATAGCTTGAATTACCATTAACGTTGTAGTCATGAGATATATGACTAGTCTTTTAACATCATAAGAACTTCCCAGAAATTAAGATACATTATCCAATAATATTTTTACCACTCTTATAACTAGATGAAAGTTTAGTTTTCTTGCCTCCAATCTTCTTTTATGAATTTTTTCACATTTCCTACCCACTAGATTGCTTCATTTTCCTATTTTCATGAATTACATGATCATCAGAAAAATCAATTTTTACATTATCAACACATCAGACAAGTTTCCCATAGATTTTTAACTCATGATAAGATAATTTCTTTTGATATTTTGTCATCAATCCTAAGTAAAACTGATTTATTTTACTATCAATATTACGAATAATATTTGGCATGTAACTTAAAAAATAATTGATGCATTATTTATATACATCCACAAAATATAACTCTTTTTGTCACAATTCCTAGAATTTATTTTTCATCCAAATTCTAATAGCCATAGAGAAATATTTTCCAAGGAAAATGTTCTTAAATTCATCTAATTCCATGGAACCAATATTTTCACCTCCACTAATATTTTTAATCATTGACCACAACTGATCAACTTCACACTCAGAAGAATAAACAACAATACTATCCTTTTGATTTTTCGTACATGTCATTACATCAAAAAAAATTATAGTACTTTAATCTACCCTTCTGCATGCACAAGGTCAGATGATCCTTTGACTGATATGGGAATTTCCTCATGAGATGATCCACTATAGATATATTATTCTCTAGTTGATCCGGATGATTTCATGAATTTACACCACAACCATTTATCACCTAATTCAACTGAGAAATCATAATAAAAAAGTGTTCAATTCCAATTATGATAGTATTAGGATGCTGATTTGGAAGGTTGTTTTCTATTTTATGCCTTCTCATTGTAGTTTTCCTCTTTTCTATGCTGAAAAACATTTGGAACATATATTTCTTAGATGAAGCAACATGTTATCATTCAGTTTCTATATCATTTCAATTTTACCATAAATTAAAAATCCATTGTAGATATTATATTAATAATATCATAGCCATGAAGGTTTTCTAAACTGACCTCTTATACCATCTATAAGGCCTCATACATAAACCTTGCATAATCATAAAATAAGTCAATAAATTACATTAACTCACATCGAGGATCATTTTTGGTTTAGAGATTTATAGAATTAGGTGAGAACTCATACATAACAATATAAATATTATAATTTATATTATTATACCCACTATCTATTTTTTAATAAAACAAAATCTTATAAAAAGAAAGATGGTTTCATTTCATGTTTAAACAATATAATTTTTCCTTGATCCCTTCATTGACTCTATTATCATTTTATATTGTGTTAAAATTTTCATACATGGGATGAGAATGAAAATCTCAGTAAAGGATACAAAAAGAAGGAAAAATATTAGCCTATGAAAATCTTGTAAACCATTATTAAATAATCATAAAGTAATAATTTTGACCTCTATAAAGTTGTACATACTCTACAATGAATATACCCTCACTTGTAAATATATTTTATGGAAAATAGATTACCATGAAATCCATATAAATCAATTATAAAAAATAGAGATAACATGGGACACAATCACACTTAAATAGAATAACCATACACTCCACTTACACACATATTACTAAATCATCATCATCATAATTTATTATTTTTTTAAAAGAAATGGGAAAAGTAAAGGTAAAACAAGTGGAAAACTATGTCGAGAAGGATCCTAATTGGGAATAATGTAGTGAAACCTAAGGGCAACCCCTCTATCATGTTTAGCTGCTATAGGAATCAAAAAGCTCTTATTTAAAATGTAGTAAATGTTGTGGCTTTTTACATTAAGTATGTAAGATATTCTAAAACATTTTTTCTTTCATGCTATGTATGTACTACATTAATGTTGTTATTGAGAATACCTCTTCTTTTTTTAGGGGGGAATATATTGACCATTGAGTAGACCAATTATCACTAAATGAATTAATATGTATCTTAGAGTTACTTTTAATATTAGAGACATCAATGTTGGTATGTTAGTAGAGAGGTAAGATGATGAACCATTCTTTGGCCTTCACCTATACTGAGGAACCATTGATGAGGTGAGATGTAAATTCCAAAATGAATGAACCAACTGAGTCACATAAAACACCACCTCTTCTATTGACCCTCGATATGCAGGATCCATTGGTGTTGAGTTTCAGACCCATTGTGGGAAGGACCCACTGAACCCCTAAATATCTCAATCCATTACTTTAAGGGTGTGCTAATAAATATCTAAGGTGGAAATGATGAAGAGTTGGAGCACCACATCAATTTTTATAGAGTCTATCCATGTAAACCAGCAAGATTCGGGATCTAGAAATCATGGACCTTATGGATGTTTGAGACCCCTTAAACCTTGACTTATTATTTTCCTTCCATAGACATCGGAAACCAGTGCAGAGGACAATCACCTAATCCATTTTCACTAGAGTATTAGCACCTGAATTGTGTATCCATCTATCCAAAAAGTGGGAATCAGACATGATTGTAGTATAAATTTTAGTTAAATTACTAAAAGAAATCTATATTTCTCATTCTTGTTATCTTACAATGAAAATATGGTCTACATTTTCCTCATGATGATTTTAAAAAAATTAGCACCAATAATTAATTCTGATACAATATCTTTTAATGTTATTATCTGAGGGGACTAAATTGTTCATTATTATCTAGGTAAGAATGTAATATTTGGTTCAAATTTTTATGGTCCACATGTTTTCATTCTAATAGTTTATTGAATTCTCAGTTATGGAAATCCTTCGACAATCCCTTGTAGTGAAGGCACCCAAACTGGAATGTGTGAAAATGCCCATGTTAGGTGCCCTGTTTTGTTCAACAGGATAAAATAAGTCCTTCTTATACTTTTCCAAAATGGTAGTGATGATGTAAAAGTGTAGGGTAGCATCCTTGAAGGAAATATTGGTGATAGGGCATCCCCAGAACCGATGATTGATACTTCCATGTTATTATGCCAAAAGAATTTGACTCTGTTCTCAAAAAATAAATTCGAAAAGGGTTGTTGAACATGGATGAGAGGGAAAATAGTGGACCAAAAGTGATACCCATTTCCTTCATCCCTATCAGAGATCCCACACAATTTACTGACCATGGACTTCCCCCATAATGTACACTGATCCAATACTTCCCATACTAACTTTTCTTGAATTCATTAGAGAGAGTCGTCTAAGCTTCTAACATTGATACCACCTTCCCAAATGGGTCTTTACATCTTACCCCAGGCTACCCAATGGATTTTTACTTTTAGAGAGAATCCTAGATAATGTTATCCATGATATTCTCAATATTGGTGATCAATAGTTTTCAGACATTAATAGAAGTATGATATTGTCAATCAGTATCCAATATAACACTATTAAGTGACATGATTCATCCTCAAAAGGATTGGTAATGATTTTTCCTATTATGAAATATGTAATAAAAATTTCTCACAATGTGATAAAAATTCATAATGTGTAGGATGCTTGAGGATATAGCAGATCCTAGGTAATCCATAAGAAAATGACCTCTTTTCATATTAAAAGGGGTGTATAGGGAGGAGACAAGGCTGGAAGTACATCTTATGGTTATGTAAAAGTTTTTTTCCATTTTTAATGAATCGAACAGTCTTATTGCAATACACTCCCAAAACATTATTGATTTACTACACATATTTCATGTTTGAATTCATGAAAAACATGATATCATCATCAAATATAAGATGAGAGATATCATTAGAACACATCTTCCTATGATATTGGAGGATATCACCATTGAGCACACATTTGTTGATGATTCGGCTCAAAACATCCTAGGAGAGAATACTGATACTCTATGAGAAGGGGTCAGCATGTCTTAATCATCGATTCACCATAATGAAACCATTTTTCTTTCCCATAAAAGAGACCACCATCAAGGATGATCTAAAACACCTGAAAATTAATTTTCTAGTCCAGGATGAGAACCCATCCTAGTAAGAAACATTTTGATTATGATACATTGGACTCAGTCATACTATTTTAGCATGTAGAATTTAATAGCCATATTTTGGAATTGAGTTTTAGTATTAATATCTCGGACTAACTACTGGGCCAAAGCATTAAACAAATGGATGCAACCCCATTTCACAAAACCATGCTATTCTAGAGAGACCCATCTATGTAGATGAGTCATAACCCTTGAGATGATTATGCTTGCAATAATCTGGTATGAAATGATTCACATTATCACTGTTAATAATTGTAGAAGGGGTGTTGGATTCATTGTCTTTAGAATTAGCACTAGGTTAGTGACTGTTGTGACCGTAGTTAATCATACTCCCCAGAAAAAAATCTTGAATCGCGGAAACTATATCATCATTAACTAAATCCCAAGAGCCACTGTAAAATTATCTCGGGAATCCATATATACCAAGCTCACTCTCTGGGTTAAGATTCAACATGACTTCATATATTTTAGTATCATCAGGTATAACTGCCAGTATTTCAGTTTCCTCTAACAAAAATTGGAAAGGAATTATATCCAAAATATAAACATTCCATCCCAGATACCAATATGGAATTCACAGGTTGTGGAATACCAAATGATTATAAAAACATGAATATACATGATCCCCATGATGTCTCTATCATTCGAGTATGTTCCTTCATCGATCATAATGTTGGGTGATGTCGCTTACTTCCTTTCCATAATTCTTTCATGGAAAAATAAGAATTGTTTTTGCCCACCCTTAGCCACTTGATCCTTGCATCCTCCCTCGCCATTCTTTTATACTTATGGATTATGTCCACAAATGAATACATATTACTAGATGTCTCCTCGAAAACCTAATCATCCCAGACATCCATGATTCTTATCTCAAGGTGATCAATGCCTTGCGTAGGTGAATCCATGTCCTTGTCAATGGGGTTAATGATCTAGACCAATGTTAATGCTCATTTTTTATCGACCTTAATTTATTATGGATATAGATCCATGTGTTTCCATATGTGGGTTATTTACAAATATCACTGAGCAGTTGATAGTATCCAGGTAAGCAGGTTAAATGCTGATAAAACCTTTAGTTGGTATGAGGCTCTTACCTAGAGGACAATGAAACCAATTAGGGAGATTGATCAGGTACTCCATGAACCAAATGATTAACCATGGTTTTTTCAATCATATAGATGGAATGGATGTTGTTTCTGTAGAAATAAAGGTGGCTCCATGAGTTTCGATTCCCTAATTGGTTATTACACAAGGTGAAGCAATTTGTAGATAATACTAGGCTTTTAATCCCCATACCCTACATGAATTGAACAATTTATATACTATATTTTCTTAGGAATGAACCCCTATATTTATTCTCCTCCTAGTAATCCATGGTGCTGAAGTCCCCCCCATCCAAGTCTTGTTTAAGGGGTCCAATACATCGAGATCGTGACATAAGGCTTCTATATTTTGGGAATCACAACTACCATAGATGAAGGAAATAAATCTGAATCGGTTCCCCTTTGACACCTTCATGTTTATGAATTGATCACAGGACTGGACCCTCTCCAATGTAGTGCTCTTGTACCATAAAATGCAACTGTTCTAGTTGGTGGGATTATTATATAAGAATCCCTACAACTTGATTCATCGAGAAAGATAACTTACTTTCAATGGATGTGGTTTATGTTTCAATAAGGAAAAAATATATTCCTTCCAATTTTTAATCTCGGTGGCTATGTTTTCTAATTTAACCTGGGAACATATGCTCTGATCATTCCATATTTGGGTATGTATCATTAATATGAAAGTTCCCTGGCATTGATCCTAGAGCTCTTGGCGTTAGTGAAGTGGGAGGAGTAACACTCTATGTGTATTCTAAATTTTGATCACGTGCACATTCCTGTATTTGACTAAGATATGCTTGAAGGGTAAGGAGTGAAGCATTCCAGAGTGAGAGAGGACAATAGTCCCCAGTTGAGCCCTACAATCCCATTTTTTCAAGATGGGAATTAGGTTTTGGATGGTGTTTTGGGCTTGAAGGAAACCTTGGTCCCAAGAGGGTCATTGATCAGGGATCTATATAGGTGGTATGTTTAATATAATACCCCTCATTATCATGAATCCATTTCTCATCTGAGGATTGGATAAAATGGCCTGGGGGAGGCATAAACATTGGCAGAGAACCTGGGGGACATAGTACCCCATAAAGATATTCTGAGTATTAGTTATAGGAGGTAAAAAATGAGTTGAAGGAGGGGTAAATATAATCAAGTAACAAAGAAGATATGTTCCTATGAAAAAATTTCCCAATATCCATGCACTTAGAAAGAACACACTATAGTGAAGTAACATAGATAATCCCAGGTACTAGCTCTATAGATAAAAGGGGCTCCACCACTAGATCATCGACCATGGATCGAGAGAACTGTTGTGAGGCATCTAGGGGATATGGGACAACTAATTTTGTTGCACCAATTATCTATTAATCAATGGTGGGGGGTCGATGACCACCGTGAAATAATATTTTATACATCTGTATAGAATTACCCAGAAGTTGACATTTTGGGAAGTACCGAGGGAAAATCGGGTAAAGTATGTCTTGATTCAAGAAGAATGAATCATGCACAGGTAACTCGAGTTTTTCTAGAGGATATAGATGTCCATTTCTACACAAATACGATCTGTTGAAGTCTCATCACACCATTGGGTATGATCCTCTAAGAACATGATTCCTCTAAGAGAATTTCCAATGGTTTTGAGGTAGGATCCATTTTAGAAAGGCAATGAGATGCCCGAGAGGTAGATCCAGACAATTATTAGAGGTCATTCCTTACCTTTGTGAACCTTCAGTAACCTGCAAGACAAGTTAAAAATTTGACTACCCAAGGAGTAGGGATCTATGCGACATGCTTGGATGAAGTCATCATCTGTATTAAAGACCATGAAAAAAGAGTTTTTATGAACATCTAATATCTTCATTAGTTCATCAAGATCCCATGAGATAACCAATCGTGGGAAGACTTGGGGAGATGGCTTTACACACCCCAAAACTCACCACTATTGTGAACTCTATGAACATTTCTTAATCCTCAATAGACATTTAAGGAATATCCAAGGACACAATGAACCACTTCTTGAAACATTTAGAAATGGAAAAATACATTCGGAAAATAGCAGCCTGAGGAATCCAGATGTGGGATGGGAATAGCATCCATAAAAGAGGAATACAAATGAAAGACTCCAAGAGGATGAAGAAAAAGATCTGGGAGCAGCAGACGGACATTGGGAACCAAAAAATAACTTGGTGTAAGGGGAAATGGAGTTGAAAAAACCAACAGGGGGAAAGCTTATGTGTAAAAAACTGTCTTTTTTTAAAAAAAACAGGCGGTGTGTGTGGTGCATTATCACTGGAAGAGGAATCTATATATTATACACATATTAGTAAATATAATATCCATATGGATTAATTCCATACCTAATGAATTAGAGGTTATAACATAACCACCCATCATTGGTTCATTATAGAACCACCCATATTTGGTTAATCATGTTACCAACCACTTTGGTTTATCACATTACCACCCATCAAATGTCCAAGTACAATTATATAATCATAACTCATTAAATAAGACAATTATAAACATTTCAATCACAATAAATCATTTCAAGATATTGAAATAATCAATCTAGTTTCAAAATCATTCTCAATAATAGAATACCCAGAAATTAATAAGGTATTAATTTTTACCTTTTAAAAACTTTTAGGGTTTTTTAGGATGCCCAATATCAAATAATGGTTATGGGGCAGAGAAGTCATTGTCACTGTATACATTAAAATATTCTTTTTTTCATTTAGTAAAATGATTAGTATAAAAAGTAGTTCCTTTGAAAACTATTGAATGAAATTATAAATCAAAGGGATTGATTATACACTGTATAAATGAAGGCGGTGTATAATATTACAATATGTCTCAAGGAATGGATATTGAGATGAAGTCCCCTACCCCATGTATCACTCATTATTTACAACCTTTATAATCATGAAAAATAAACATAGGTTAATTTCTACTTTCTTGAGGTTTTTTTCAAGTAAATTATTTCTTTTTTCACCTTTTACAATGTTATAAAAATTACATAATTATTTATGTTTATATCCGATGTTTTTTCACTATTTGGTACATAAATCATAAATTAACATGGTTGGATGTGACTAGTCCATGTCATCATAATTCATTCATATTTAGAAAAATATTCATGAAATTTATATCAGTTATATACACAAATTATATATTTAAATCAAACCATTAAGTGTGGTTATGAGAAATGAACAATGATGTATTCAAAGAAATGATAAACTATATATATGAATGCGTAAAGTTTTCAATTTTTCATTGGTCATTATAGAAAGAAGTAAAGTATAATATTATATTAACAGAATGATCATAATATCATTAATATCATATAAATAATTTAATTATACTTATATATATCATAAAATTGATATGAATAATAAAAACGAGTCACAACACTTTATGGAGATGATAGTTCACACGTACGCACAGACAGTGTAATATTTTTTATGTCTCTCAAAAGTAAGTACATATTTATTATATTATTATAATATAATTATTAATATGTCTTGAATATCAAATATTATCATTAATTCCATATTTATAACCACTCATGCGGTAGGTTTATGAAAAAATATTTAGATCAATTCGTTGAGGTGATAGTTCACATGTATGCATGAATGATTAATTCCCTTCCCATTTAAGTAAATAAAGATGGATTCAGATAATGATATTATCATTTTAAAATCTATGAATATTGAGGATATTTGAGTTATTATTTAATCTAGGAAAAATATGATTTGATTGAATCTAAGGATGAAATAAAATAAAATTACTTAAAGAAACGAAAACTCTTCTTCGGTTCATCCCCTTTAAAGAGCACATTAATACCACTAAAGATGGAGTTATTACTAAAATAATTCTTTAATTATTTATAGAGGGCTTCTAGGAAGGGTTTTGGGAATAGAATGGATGATAAAAAATGTTTTTAAAGTGATACAAAGGAATGAGTACTTTTTTTAGGAGAAGGGTGGGGCACCCTTGGATTTATTAAAAGTATTAAATTAATATAAATTAAATTTCCATTCTAAATGGTTCAAAACACATTTATTTACTAGATAAGATAAAGACTGTTCTAAATCCTTTCATCCTATATTTTTGGACATGCAATGATTTTATTTTAAACCTTATATTTTTAGTTTACCATCTCTTTTAATTTTAATTATGAAAACAACATTTTAAATATAAAGAGAATATATATTTTACTTAGATAGGGAAAATTTCCCATAAATTTATACATTATGATCTTTTGACCTTATCATTGTCACTTTTTAGTTTTTAAATATTTTTATTATGTTTATATAAATTTATAAAATATTTTTTTATAAAAAAACAATAGTGTCAATTTTGACATTATTCATTTAATTAAATTTGAATAAAATAAAAAAGATACAAAACTATAAAAATAGATATATAATGGAATTATAATATGTCATAGTGACCTATAAAATTCATGGATGAAATCAATTACTTATAATTATATTTATTTTAATATTTATAGTATCATTTATTTGATTCTACCAATAGTAAATCTATTATTGAACCATTAATGTGTTGTAGTAAAATTTAATTATTTATTTCTCAAAAATTATAAATAAATAAAAACGATGTAGTTAATATTTGTAGCTTTCTAATAACTTTTCACAAACAAAGTGATGAATTATATTATCTAATATTAAACTTTTTTAGTAATAAGAGATAAATTTAATAAATATTTGTCTTTACTTTAAATTTAATGTTATAAAAGTCACAGTCACACCCAAGTGTCATCCAATAGTAATTACTAATGTTACTACTCATAATGTCCAAAAATAAAAGAGACATATTTTTAAATTTTTTAATTTCTAATTAAAAATATTGGATCTATTTTTTTAAATGCAGAAAAAAATAATTAGTAAAAATTAGTTAAAAATTAATCTCATTGATGGAATAATAAATTTGGTTTCATTAAGTAAAACGTTCAAAAGATCACATAGTTTTTATATTCATTTTCATTGTGAAATGGATTCCCAAGAGAAAAGTTGTATTAAATGATAAAAATATTATTCAATTATTCTATAAAACCAAATAAAAGTATAATATAACTATATGAACAAATTAGATGAAAAAGAATTTTTGAATTAAAATGCATTATTTAGCATAATTCATTAAAATATAAATTTTATCAAAAAATACCAAAATTTCAACAAAAGTAAATTTTGATGTTCATATCCCAATGAAGAAGTATATTTTTTCAAATAGATCATATAAAAGAAACAAAAACTACATTTAAAATGGTTCTCCATAAAAATGCGTTAAAATTGCATTTTAAAAATATTACAGTTATTTAAGCATAAAAATGGATTTAATTTCATATTAAGCCTCTAAAAGTTATTGGATGAATATTAAAACCTTTAATAACCATGATTAATCATAATATAGTCAGTTATTTTCATTCCCACCAATAGAATAAATAGTAGTTAACTATGATTTAAAATAATAATATTAATAATGTATCATTTTTTTGGTATAACTCAGTTTTGTGTTTAATGTATGATTTCAAAAAAACTCATTGTTGCAGGTCAAGTACTCTATCAGACCAAGAGTCCACTTTAAAGTAATATTAATATCTTATTAATAAATATATATAGATTTAAGAATTTATTATCTTATAATTACCTATTATGTTATAGTTATACCTACACCTATGTACACATCCATCAAATAGTTAATAAACTTACAGTTCATTTGTTTGTTGAACCACTGTTTCACGATATAATATCATTAAATTTTCCATTGCCATAATTCAAGTGTGGTAATTATGATTTAAAATCTATTTATGTATGATATATATGATATTTATAATGTATTTAGGATTCTTTAATTTTTATATAGAACATACATTTATTATTTCCATTTTGTGGGAATACATTAACACCGTTTGTAGAAGTGTGGACTATAATCTCGTCAAAGAGTGGTGATTCAATAATGAGATACATGGAATGTGTAAAGGATGGTTTGAAATAAAAATAAGTGAAAATATGTCATAAATATTATATTCAGGATATAATTACCTTTCCATAAGTATATTATATAATTTTCATTATTACCCTTTTCACACCCTAAAAAGAGATAACATTTGTTGTGGACGTTTGATCTACTGCCTCATCGGCATGATGTGATTCCTTTTACATTAGAATAATTATATGTATAAGTATTTATGAAAAAATAAAATGATATTTATGATATAATTATCATCCCATGATTATATAATGTGACATACCTTATTTCTATAATGATCTATGAAAAATGAGAATGCTACTCATGCATACGTACAACCTACTATCTCCAAGATTGTAACATTAGTTCATTTTTCATTTCCATAATTTATTATTGGTTTTAAAATTATAATTGATTTATATGTATGATAATTACCACATTATTATTATCTTAGATGTTTTTGTACAATGACCCTTGTGACCATAGTTAACCAACCAAATTCATTTTTTACACGGAAATCAAATATGGTCAAAATACCAAATGTAAAATTAATTGGACAAGAAGTTGTCTAGAACATTGTTATAATTGTAAAAAAGTAGTGATTAATAATAAAAAGGTTATGAATCATGTTAATTAGTTTCATATGTTTATTATTGATGAATATAAATAAAAAACATGACAATCTAGACTCATGGTAAGAGATTTCGTCTCAATTTACATTCCATTGAGACTTATTTATTGTTATGCACCAAGTAACTTTTATATGGTGTATATTATTTCCTATTTAATATTATATATGAATCTAATTATTCTCATGATATTTAATGATTCATTTATTGTTATCCCCTAATGGGGATTGTGATTCAATTGTTTCCAAGTGTTTTTGGACACTTCAAAGTGTTTAATGATAATTTTCCTCAAGAATATTTTAATGGTATCTCAATGGTATTAACATTCATCAATTCCAAAAACCTTTATTATTACATATACTCTACTAGGGAATTACTAATAAATTTGTATCTTTTATTCTATATAGATATTTTATAAAGAATATTGTTTACTAATTAAATTGATTACTTGATACGAGTAATGATTTGGACAGGTAATGGTGGGTGGTGCCCAAACATTATATTTCCCCTCAATGCATCAAATGGTTATCATGAGACAAATAACATGGCCAATTAAATTGTTTTATACCTATAGTTTTTAACCGTCTTTTGAAATGTCTTGAAGGTATATGTTTTCATGTTCCTTATACATGGAATTAATTTATTAAGCATTTCCCTCACAGATGTTTCAATTATTATTATTATTATCCATTTTATTTTCAAATGATAATATCTATGGTTGATATTAATTCAATATTAATTTTTTATTGGAATATGTTTTTAGTTAATTACATTTTGTGATTGATTATTACTTATGTAGTTATTTTAATGGAATGTGTTATCATTTATTTACCTTTTTAGGTTGATTTATTCTCATCAATTATTTACCACTTCATCTTTAAATTCCCTTAACAATAATTAGATATCACCATTATTATGTTTCCATCCCATGGTTAAAAAGAGAAATCCTTTTAAAGAGTTTCAAGGATGATGATATTTTAATTATATAATGATTTATTTTATTTTACCAATGTATTGTGGTTTTCATATATGTAATCAAGGTCTCCAAAACTCCTAATCAATTTGGCCCCTTTATATTTGAAGCTTGTGTCTATTCCAATGTATTAAAATAATTCATTTTATCTTCAGTTGGGGGTTTGTATTTTAATATATGTATTTGTGAATTCTTATCAGCAACCTTGGAAACTATATTTATAAAACATATTTTAAGTAACATAACCCCATTATAGTCCTTGAGGATAAGTATAGAATAACATGATATAATATTTTTAAGGTAGATATTATATAGTTATTCCTAGAATTACATCCTTATATAGATACTACAATATATAGTGGTTCTAGAAAATTAGTACCTTAGTGTAACAAATATGACAAGCTGTGTCTGGCATGACTTAGTTTACTTTGATACATGAAAAATGGCCATACTATGCACATAGTTTGAGAATAGTTATTATTTACCAAGAGTGTAAGTATTTCAATTTTTATGTTATGCATCGATATAATATTCTCATGGAATCAGTTATTTTTCATTATATGATTGTTTATCCATTACTTATATATTAGAACACATTTATGCATGGAATATTCCATTTTATACAATCACATAACTTGAATAGGTCCAAACATCAGTTTTATTATTTCCCTTCTACCACAAAAAATGATAATTACTAACTTTGGAAAAAGTGTACGTTAAAATAAATAAATAATATATTTTTTTGACATAATATATTTTATATTTCTATTAAAATATATAGATCATTTATGTAACTAGTCTTCGAATAATACGAAATTGTTGGATCATGTGAAATACAAAATTCATAATAATATAATAAAAACAACTATCTATTGGTTATTTGGGAATTGGTTATTATAAACAATTAATTGGGTATGATCATCCAAAATACTATCTATTTGGACATATAATAAAAGAAACTTCAGTTTCTCAACTAACCAATAAATAATTAGACCTCGAGATATCATCCATATTTCATGATAATGAGATGTACACAGTTGATGTTGTTAATAGGATAATAGAATGAGATAGGGATGTAACCTTCCAAATCACAAAAATGTAATGTTATATTCATGATTATAAATTATGTATCATTACTTGTTTGAATACCATGTAATATTTTTACAGAAATAATATATGATAATATTTTCGATTCAAGGATCAGGAAATATCTCAATTATGTTTCTCTTAATTCAACCTGAACAGGCCTATTTACAAGCTATATACAACTATCTCAATAAAGATTCTAAAAATAAATCATTAATTTTTAAATAATCAATTTTTTAATATATATATATATCACTTCTTATTAGATGAATATTCATTACATAACATAACATTATAAACCAGAATTAACAAGATACAGTCCATTGGGAATCATGGATACATAAACAACTATTTATGATTGAACTAAATAATCTTTATATATATTATTTATAACTACCATCCTTCACATACATATCATACATAATATCATTCATTATAACCTGGGTAAAGGAAGCATGTGAAAAGTTGGTATTATGTCTCATTATGGGTAAAAAGGGTGATATCAACATAACATGAACATAAGGGTATGGGAACAAGAATAAAACATTTGAAAACTATATAAAAATAATATAACATAAATTAGAGTCGTGGGATAAATATTTAAATTTAATTATACTATAATCATGAAATAATCAACAAACATTAGCCATGAGTGAAAACTATTTTTATCAAACAAAAAATTCTGTCATGAAACTAAGAATAGAAATTCATATTTCACAGATAACCACTATGATTGTAATTAAATGATATGCATGGTCTAACCACTCATGCACCTTCTTTAATCATTGGATAACCTCATATGTAACTTCTTATGGTCTTACAAAAACCTCCAGTACACCCACTTGTTTTAGGCTTGGGGAAACCTCCCATGTACCCACTTATTTCGTGATTAAGATAAACTCCCATGTACCCAATTATTCATGCTTGGGATAATCTCTATAGATCCCTTTGACATCACAGAACATCAATCATTACCCATTGAATTTTAGTGATATAAAGGTATAACCAATCACATAATCCATACATTTTTGTGAAACATGATAATATAATAATCATAATATCATGACACATAAAATGTTATTGGAAATCCAAAATATTTCATAAAAATATGACCTCAATAAATGATACATAATTCATAATTTTATTTTCATCATAAAAATAAATTATACCAAGAAATAATATTGATGATAGTATTGAATCATATCCCTAATTAATCATGATTATCGTCAATGGATATTACATTATATGGATAATAATTTTGAAAGATCAATAGAAACATGTATTGTGTCAACATATTTTTATTTTGAAATAATTTTAATAAATTTTATATATATTCAATGTAATAAGGAAACAAATTTCATTAAATGAAACAGTAAATAAATATAAGTAATTTTATAAATTACAGAGTTTTCATGATGGTGGAAAATATTGGCCCATTCATAAACTTTTAAAAAATGATTCCTTTCAATTTTTTTGGTAAAAATTAAAAAGTTACTTCGTTTAAAAATGGAAAAAAAGAATCCTCGAAAATTGTTTTGTAAAAAGTAAAATATTGGTAAAAATGTCCTTAATTAATGATTTTATTATTATAAAAACTATCGTCATAAGATTTTTTTAGAATACATTTACATTTAATAAAATTTATTTTATACCAAATAGTGAAATAAATATGATCTTTCACAAATGAATTTATTCTGTCTCCTAGGTAAATGAATAGAGAAAATTTAATTAGACACTTGAATTCTTTAAATATATCTGTTGGAGAAGAAAATAGATGAGATTCAAGGGATATATATGTAACACTATGAGAATTTAAAATAGCAACACTAGGATTAATAGCATGTATGATTATAAATACCAATTATAGAAGAGAATATAACCCCATGAGACTTTATGATATATTTTATTTTAAATAAATTATTTCTTTTTGATAGATTTTTATACACACAACATCGACTTTAAAAAATAATTTATTCAATTAAAATACTATTTAATCATCACAATTTTTACCTTTCTATAAAACTTGATTTATGAACATTAATAACTAAATTATAAAATATATATAATTTTCACTTGTTAAATGGTAATCTATTGATTAGATAAAAAAATTAGAAGCACCTCAATAAAAAAATGTTTTCTCAATATCTAAATTTTACAAAAGTCATTTTCAACACACCATGTGCACAAATATTTAAATTAATATTTATCACTTTATGAAAACATATTTGATAAAATAAAATTCTTATTTTAATTAGCTATATTGAAAATAATGTAGTTTTAATATTTTAATTTTTAGGAAAAATTTCATTTGTTGATGAATACAAAAAAATATATGGGTTTTCTTAAAGATTTCCTTATGATTTAAATAATTTGAGGTCCTTTAAGATTAAAATATTTTTTGATAGAAATATTATTTTTGTAATATTAAAATCAATAAAATTTAATGTAGTTTAATTATTTTCATATTTAATTTTGATATTAAAATATTTAATACTTCTGAGATGATTTCATTAGAATTTTTTTCCATCAAGTCTAAGGGCTTAATTTTAAATTAAAGTTCATCACTTCTATGGTTATAATTGGATAAAAGTAATTCCATGATTGGTATCATCATAGTAAATATTATATTAAATTCTCAACATAATATTTTCTCTTAATGAATATTAAAAACATTAAAAATTTACTACCTCTGTAAAGGTTAAAACTAGTTGACCAAGGTGTTAAAATACAAATATAAGGGTTATAATGAACTGAATACATTTCAAATTTCTATTTTCAGACCATTTATTAATTATTATCACTTTAGATTCTATAAAATGTATTTTCTTAGAAACATTCCCATAAATTTGACCAATATAATTATTTATGTAACGACAAAAAATGAAATGTCATCTTCTTGCTTTTAAATATAAATATTGTATTAACATAGGGATAGAAAATAATATTTGAATTATTATGGATCATCATTTTGGGTCTAAATAAATTTAATTGTTTAGGGTAAAATATAATAATATATTTAATTTCATAATTACTTTAAATGATTACAAAACAAAAAAAACATTAATTATTAAATTAATATAAATATAAAATAAATGATACGTGAAATATTAAAGAAAAAATAAATTGATTTAATTATTTGGTCCTATTAATTTTATAGATATTTATATTGTATTATATGGTTTTATACATCATAGATTTTTAATTCCATCATTGTCATGATTATTTTATTAATTTTAAATTAATAATGTTAAAATTAATATTTATGATATTTTATGATAGATATTATTCTATTAAATGATTTCTAATTCTTAAAAATATTATTATCAAAAAAAATTCTAAATGATTTAAAATATAATTTATGGAAAATTTATATCGTAATTTTCAAATTATATTTACTATATCCACACCGAAAGATTAAACATTTTGTTGTCATAATTAAGTCTAAAATGATGTTTACATATTACATGTGACTGTGCTAAAATTTATTTTCAACACATTAAATATTGTTATTGGTTTAATTATATTTAATATTTTGATTGAGTTGGTCCAAATTTTTTATAATAATCATTTTATATTACTCTTAAATGATAAATTAATGATGTAAAACGGAATAATTGTAGTAATTTAAGACTAAAATTTTATTAGAATGGAACAGTAGAAGTTGGAACTTCATATTTAAATATTTGGGTTTTCATGTTGTAGAGGTGTTTAATTACCATATCATCCATAAATCCCATTAATTATCAATTTTTTAAAAAATGGGATGAATATTACTTCATATTATTGAATTGTTTATTGCATTTGAAAAATTGACACTTTTCATTAGTTATAAAAGGGTACTCACTCTTATCATATCTACACACGTATCATGCCATTTTCCTTAACTAAACACTACCAATATCACTTCCCAAATTCATTTTTTAAATTATATATGTTCTGGTCATCCATAAATACCGTCACATTGTGCCTTAAGTGGGGATCCAAATATGGTTTTTTTAAGAGATGTTAGTTGTCTTAATGAATCCTGTTAGTTTCCATTCTTCTTTTACAATATTAAAATATATCAATAAAATTTTAAAAAAATAATTTTATATCCCATAAACTGATATGTTATTATATATAATTAAATATATATATACTTCTCTACTTTAATCAAATGAAAATGTAAATCATTAATCGTGTGTATAGTAGACTATAACCTCATGAACAGATATAAAATTTTTCTATCATAACGAATCACAGTTGGATCAAATTATGGATTTAATATATAAATATATATATATATATTATAATTATACAGATTTTATATTAATTTTATATATACTTTCTTAATTTCCATTCCATTAAATATATAATAATGTCGCTCATGGGTACGACAGACTACCACCTCACGAGGCAATGTCATTAATTCTTCACATGCTCATTAAATGGATGGTAATAAGTATAAATATGAAGAATGACTGTTTAATATATGACATAATATCAATTATATAAAATTATTATATCATATAATTCCGTACACTTTCACCCATTAAGGGAGTGATATTGTCTCTCGTGTGTACATATGACATATCAACTCTATGAAGCAATTTGATTCAATTTCTCTGTGCAATTTGGAGAATGGTTTCAATGAAATATATAATGAAAAAATAATAATATTTATAACATTAATATTATTCAGGTGATGATGTATCTATATTCTAGGTAAATCATTTTAAACATTCATAATAAAAAATGCATGAGAAAACAAGACAATTAGCCTATGAAGTAATGAATATAATGAAATATTATTAAAATTTTAAACTAAAATGTTATAGGATGATAATATGAGGTATTAAATATGTTATTAATCTTCATTTAGAGATTTATACTAATAATATATTTATTTTACATGATTTTTGGAAATATATCAATGTATTCCAACTTGAGGAAAGTGTTTTCATATATCACTATTAATATTGTGAGACTTATGGCATATTTACCAAGTATTAATTTGTGTGGTGTATATAATATGAATTTTTATATATTATATCATACAATTGTTTTTATTTATTATATTTAAATTTTCATTTTATATAATTTTTTCAAATTTCTTATGATTCAAAATTACCAAATTTTTTAGTGTTTATTTCACAATGTCATCATTATTCGAGATACTTTTTGTTTGTGTAATAATTGGGGAAATTATTTTTAATAAATGAAATAAAACCAATATATTTCATTATACAATGGTTATTCATGAACTTTTCCAGTAAGATTTCTTGTTTCTATTCATTGGTAGATATAATGATATAGAAACTGTTTTAAAGGAAAGGAAAACCTATTTCTCTTTTCAATCAAATTTTTATATAAAAATATGGGTTTTATAATAGTGATTTAAATATATATTATAATTATAAAAATTATTTATTATTTAAACTTTTAAGCATTCATGAATTTTTACAAAATTTATTTGAAATGAATCATCAAGTAATTTCCAAAATATTTTCCATTTAGATTAAACCAAAAATCTAAAATAAATTTTTCTCCTACAATGTATATCATAAAACAAATTTATTTATATCATGAAAATTCAGTTATTTAGTAAATTAATTATAAGCATTTAATTTTATTTTCAATTAAAATTATATTCGGGATATTTTATGAAAATTATGTTCATGAAATATATTTTCAATGTGAAAAGACCTTTTCCTCAGAATAATTTTCAAGAAAATTCTTAGGGTATTTTTATTCATCATTGACATTATCAAAATAAATTATAAAATTAGGGTTCCCTAACAAAAGTTTTCATGGTAATTATTAATGAAAAATATATTTTAATGGAATTTTAATAGAATAATTTTATTACAATCTCCTTAAAATATATAGAAACATTTATAGAAAGAATACCCGACCATATGTGATATCTATCAAAAATTTTGTAAAAAACACATATTCCAAAATGATCGCATATCAAAATGAAATAGTTTCAATGAAGCTAAGGCTAGTGAGGATGTTCTTGAATTACATCAACTGGTTTGTTAGTCCCCATGAAAAGTTTAATGTACCATCCCTAATATGTTTCATTATATTAGTGAAGTCACTCTCCAACAATAAATTATTTGATTGTTTTTATTTTAGGAAATCAACAAGATTAATGATTCCTTACATCTCCTCTCCATGTAATGATTAAGCTTCCCATTATCTAAATAATAATTCCATAATTATTTCATTATGATCATGGAGGACCATGCCACACCCTGATGGTAATGGGTTCCCTTTATTTTCACCATCATAGTTAACCATATTCCAATTATGCAGGGGAGGAAGCCAAAAAACTTCATACATTACAAATAGATTTTTACAAACCTAGTAGAATCCAAATTTTTATATGACACGAATTTAATAACACACATATCACATTATCCTTTTTCATCTCATTTAACTCCTTGACTACCACCGTGATCCTCATAAGTAATGATAAAGGAAATAATGAATATCCTTTATAAATTAATATATTTTTGATAAACCATAAATTATGAAGTTGTTCAGCCCCTCCTACCTAAAATAGATTTCATAAATGGGTAAAAAGAATGATTTCGGTTCAACTATGAAAAAAAGTGAGTATATATAACTCACAATCATTACCTATAAATACAAGATATAAAAGAGATCTTCTAGAGAGAAATGGTTATTTCACAAAAAAGTAAAAGGTGATCCACGTATTTCTTATATAGGTTTAGAACATAGAACCTAGAACAAAGAGAGACTCAAAATAATTTAAAAAAATACCATGGTAAGTCTGTTCTCTGCGAGTGTCCATATTAAGTTAACTGAAAGGTTTTGATCCAATCATTTTTTAAGTTACTAATCCAACATAAATTACTGTTTATGTCACTATAAATATGATGGTAAAATAACCAACAACTCAAAATACCATTCTTTTATTGTTCTTATAAATATAAAATAGGTCATTATGCAAAGGTGAATCCACTAATAATATTCTTTTTCTCATTGTATATATGAGGTTAAGATATGGCATATAATTCTATGCTGTACATATCTAAATTGATAGAGGAGTCTTACTGTGGGAATTTAACAATGGGATAAGAATTATTCCTATTATCAAGAAATAATTTTCTAGATGTTCACTTATTTGAAATGCATCCTGAATATGCAATGGTGGTATTGTAGTATTTCTTGATAGCTATCCAAAAGGATGAATCCATTTAATCAACACTTCTTTATTTTATACTTTCTATACATATTACTCTATGGAAACCTATTGTAGTTGAATTGTTGTTAATGGGGTTATAGGTGGACTAATAGTGATGAAACTCATTAAAAATTTCGATGTTCTGGAATCACATACCCCCGATAGATAATGGTTTACAAATTTTATTCGAAGGGATAATGACCATCATCTATTCTAGAATTCTTATACTCTAGATGAAATTTGGATACAAATATTCAATAACATTGTCAAACCCCCTATGAATTTTTAGACCATGAATAAATAAAACATTTTTTTATATAATTTTAAATTTCACCAAACATATTCTAGAATATAGTGATAGATTTCTTTCTTTCAAAGACAAATAGTAACATTGGATATAATCAAGTAGTTTGGTGAAATAGAAATTTTTTTGTCACCCCTAGAATAATTTATTTCTATATTAGTTTAATAGAATATACCCTACACTAATTCTCATATATGAAATGACATTAAAATTTTGTCATTAGTTAATATATTTCAAATGTAGATGAACAACATATCCCAACTGATATTTTTCCCTAAGACGCATTTATAGTGATGTATCTCTTGATTAAGTGTATAAATATTCCTTTCACTAAAATGAAAAATGATAATGACATCATTAAAATAAAAGAGATTATTTGAGATATCTGGGACAATAAATCATTGATTGGTTTGAGAACAACTTGACAAACCAAGTGAGTGATAATCCTATTAATGTTGTGTTTAGAAACAAAGAAGGGAATTGTTGAGAGGGGATAACTAGGTCTACCCCCTATAGATAACATAATGTATCCCTTATGATATCTATATATGAACATAGATATATGGGGTGATCCCAAAAGAAACATTACCCAATTAATTAAAGTGATACTAAATCCATTGATTCATAGAACATTATATAATTTATTACTTTTCATTATTTTAATAAATTTTTAATATCATGATTTAGTGAAATGGAATATCTTATTCTATGTTTCATGATCATAATCATATAATCTAGTAAATTAATATTGAAATATTGTATTCATCTACCTTTTATGAATCCAAATTGATTTCTTAATATTATTTTACATATAATTCTATAAACAAAATTCTATAGAATCATGAAAAGCACTCTTTAGAGTGTGTTGAAAAATTAAATGGACATGATAGGATAAAAATCAAAATAATTTTAAATATTTTAAATTAATGTGAAAATTTTGGGAATAAAATGTTAGGGAATTGTTCCATTAATGAAGAAGGTAATAACCAACATGAAACCATCCACTTATAGCACGCCCAAATATTTATGGAAAGTAAACTGTTGAAACCTTCCGGGACAAGGAAACTACTTGTATAATGGATTAAAATACATCTTTTATCTCAAATTCAAGTGAAATATAGGTTAAAAAATGATTATCCTTAAAAGTGAAAACATTGTGGAAAATACCCTAAATCTGTTCCCCCTTCATTACAAAATCCCTAAGGAGATTGATGTAATATTAAAAAAATAGTAAAAAATACTTCCCTTATTATTTATGACTTGATCCACCACTTTTAATAATGATATATTTCTAGTAGCATTAATATCTCATAAAAGTGAGTTAAGGAATTTATCATTCCTATCCCTTATGTGATTCATTTGATTTTGATGTTTTTTAATTTTTCCATATCCATCATCACTGTGGTTGGTTTATGATTATTATTTTTTTATTGGGATAATTATTAATATTCCTATGTTGTTTTTTCAATAATAATGTGTATATTTATTCTGTTACACCCCTTTCATTTGAAGAATATGTTGATCTTATTGAATTATTAATGGGGATCGATTATTGATATATCCTTGTTGCATCGACATGTCTCATGAGAAATCTAAAAGTATAAATACCATGGATATTTACTAATATATTTTCAAAGCCTTATGAATGGTATTCAATGTGTGTTTTAGATGTCCAACATTAGGAATTACATCGTTATGATATATGTTGTTGGTGTCTATGTGATTTTTCAGTTAGTTATAATATCAATGGATATGCTTTATGATATTGGTAATTTTTATATGTATTTATTGGATCAAAATTTATTCCTTCCATTTTATGTTCAAGAAATTATTTAAATGAAATTTGTTTTAGTTATTAAAATTTTTATATCAATTATGATTATTTATTTATGATATCATTTTTTATATAATTAACCTTACTGAGAATATTTTCTCACACATTTAGTATGTGTTATTTTATATAGGATAGTTGGAATGATTTTTGATACTTAAAGGTATAATCGATGAGAAATAATGGAGATTTCAAAGAAAACACATTTTTATTTTATTATTTAAGTAGTATTTTTAATTCAAGAATGTATCTAGTTTATATTGACTACTATTCTTGTTGATATTTAATGATTTAATTCCTTGTGTCATGTTCCATTTTAGTAAATTATGAAATTTCTCATGTATAATATGGTTTTTGTATTTAAATTTGGTATCAGAGAAATTTTAGTATAAAATTTGGGAACTAGATTTAGGAAAATAATGAATATAAAATATAACCATCTTACATTCATTATGCATAAGTAAAAATATACAATAAATATGTGATGTTTTTTTAATGTAGTGATCATGTTGTTTTTATAAAAATAAATCCTTTTCGAGAGACAACATGTGGTCTTGTTTATAGTATATATATACATTGGGTATATAACTATGAAATATCCATGTCATCCTTAAATTGAGTGTCACTTGGTTCAGGAAAATGGATCTTACAACAAATAGTTTTTGACACTCATAGGTAATATTCATTTTTTAATTCAAATTTCAATTTCAAACATATATAAAGGATTTGAAAATATTTTTATGTTTTGAAAAAAATACCATTGTTAAAGTGTTTATCATATGATATTAAAAAACCTAAACTTTTCAATTTATGTTATGTGTTTCCCTAATTTTTGGATTATAAATTATGTTACATAATTTTATATTGAAATCAAGTGTATAACATTATTTAGAAATGAAAAATATCATATGTAATTTGAAAAACTTCAATGTGTGTAATCGAATGAGTTATAATGGTATATTCTTTAATGGGATTAAGATAATAATTCAAAGGGAAGTAGGCTATGAAACATTATCATCATATGAAGACATATTATAATACTATATATAGGTAGAGAAATAATTATCAATATATTATAGAATATAATTTAAGAGTGAAAATATTATGAATAAATATAAAATGATGTATAATAGGAAGAATTGAAAGAAATATTTCCCCCTTCTGATATTTATAGAATGAGACACCATGATACTTGCTTCATGGTAATGGAGGATTTATATCCATGTGGATTAAAAATCCACTATACTAATAATTAAAAAGGTAATAAAGAATCATTTAATGTTTATTACTTCCACTATAAGTATATTTCTCACTATGTAATTTAAATCCCAAAGAATCAATCGAAAACATGATTGAAATGATAATGAATCAAGGTAAGACTTATTTAATTACTATGAACAATGTTGAATGACTAAAATTATTGTGTATTTGAACTCAATAATTATTCAATAGGTCTATTTTATCCTTTATATTTTTGATATAATATATAAAAAATGTAATGGGAATCCACTAATGTACATTTTCTATATGGATTTCAGATCACATGTAAAATGGTTCCAATAACAATGTGATGTGATTTTGTGGTATGTTTAGCATTGGGGAAAAACATTCTTATGGGAAGATAACCCTTAATATTTGATCAAGTTTAATTTAGTAATGAAAATTTCATTTTTATATGATAGTACTGGTGAACTTGAAATTAGTCATATTGTTTTTAGTTTACATCATATTTTTCGATGTTTGTTACAAGTTTTTAATTATGGTATATATTCTCAAATCTAATATTTTATTTATGGAACAATCAATGTTTATATAATATTTTTATGGTTATCAAGGTATTCACATATTTTGTATGTGACACTGAGAGCTAAAATATATTTTTGGTTTAATGAAATGTTTATTTATTGTCCTTCTTTCAAAATTTCTAGGGATTGAATTTGGTCAGACATATTTTGGACGATTTGTAAGGATAACCATTAATTAAATGGATGAAATTTAATTTTTTTAAATTCTATTTGAGGTATTAGATATATTTTTATTATATTTTATAAAATATGGAAACCATAATGGGTTTTAAAAATATCTAGATACTGGAGGAGTCCAATGTCATTCTTTTATTGATCTAATTATTTTTTAAATGTTAATTTATGTGATTCAGGTAAAAAAATTCCATTTGGATAATTGTTTCATCGATTAAGAGAGGATGTAAGAATTTATCAATTAACATTAGATGGATTAAAATTATACTATTAATTATATTGATATCTAGTAAGTATTTTTTAAAATTTTTTAAATAAAAATTGTAAATGAATTCTGCAACTATAGGGAGAGGAAATTGAAAAAAAATCACTAGAATCATCATTTATAATGTACATGAAGCTATCATAACTCATAAATTATTTAATCATTTCTGTTTATTAATTTTTTATGATAATACACTTTATTCTGGTCAATCATCTCTATAAGTACGCATAATTATTTATTCTTTTACATACATATCTATATTTTTACATTCCACACATAAACCAAGTATGTGTTCTTATAGATAAAACCATAATTCAATTATTTATTTGATATAGCATTATTTATTAAACATTTTGAATGTGTTGTTTTTCTATAAATGAGGTTTCAAATGAAAAACCCATGATTATTGGAATCATGATTTAATTTTCAAGATTATGTTTATTTATATGGGAGGGTGGATGTAACACCATTTGCTTTTAAAATATTAAAATCAGGTTTTATAGTGTGTTTGAAACACGTAAAAAGGATTAAAAGATTATTTAATAACCATATAATAATATATTTATTTTAATTTATTTTAATTAAATTAAATCCCATTGATATCTTATGATACACAAAACACTAGGATTAAATGAATCATGTTATTATATTAAAATATTATTTTTACAAGTACGTTATAACCTTGTAACTGAATTGAAGTTTAAAAATAGGAATAACTAAATTATTCAAATTTATTGGGTTTAGATATTCAATGGTAATCTAATTATTATAAAAAAAAATTATAGTCATTTTAGATAAATAAATGTTTTCTTAAAAATAATATTTTTTCAAGAAGGCATATTAATCGAGCTTTGGATAAATATTTTTTAATTACTTTTTATTGTTTTTAGAAAAATTATTTCAAAAATATAACATTATTTCAGAAACAACATTATAAAATATCTCTTATAGTTTTTTTCATTCAAAAAATATTTTGTTTTTGACCAATAATGATAAATATAACTTTCTATTGAATGCTGATTTTTTTAAAAAAAATCAATGTTTCCTTTTGGATTTAATAATATTGTTAATGTAAAATTAATTAATTTATATTTTAGTAAATAAAATTATTCTCACTATTATCAAGTTCATATTAAATATTGACATTAAATAATTCTATACCTATAAGAATTTTCTCTTTGGAAAGTAGCTCTTTCATCTATGCTATGGGTCTAATTTAATATTAAAATTGTCAACTTCTATGAGTTTAATTTAATAAAAAGAGACAAATATTTGGAATCATAATAAATAATCTTATATAATTTGGAATATATAATTTTTCCATAAATTAATAGTTAACATAGTAAAAATTATTTTACACAATTATGTTTAAAATGGGTTTAATGTGGGGTTAAACTAAAGAATAATTGTTAAACCCCATAAAAACTTATCTAACTACTGTTTTATGACCATATTTGGAACCTTATATCATTATTATATATTTTATTGAGAATTTTTATCACTTATAAAATAATTCTACAAATATTATAATTTCATCAATGAAAAATAATGAAAGTCCCCCTTTTGTTTTTAAATACCAATAATTTGTTCACATTGTAAAAAACAAGATGTGAAAAATATTGTATTTAATTTTTATCATAATGGAATAAATTTTATAGGGGTAATATGTATTTAATATTAGTAATCATATAATAAGATTAATTTATTATGAATCAACAAAATAGTAATTATTTACATAATAGTAAAATAAATGTAATGATAATAGAAATATTTAAAGTAAAATAAAAAATGAATTATTTTACTCTATTTTTTATATTAATATATCTTATTATATAGTATTATAAAAAATATATATTAATTCATTAAATTTTCTGATATATTTTTAATTCTAATTAAATTATTTATGTCAAATTTTATATTAATGTTATTTTAATAATAATTGATTTTTTCTTAAAATATTTAAAATTATAAAAAAAATATTAATGACATGTAATTAATAAGTTTTTACAAATATATTATATTATGAATAAATGTAGAAATTATTTTTTCATGTTACTATATTTACCCATAAATAGATAAAACATTGTTACATAATTTATGTTTAAAACTGTGTTTTTCCCGGTTATATACTCTTATGTTATAATTAATTGTCAACACAACTTTGATTTTTCTTTATAAATATGTATATAGATTTTATAATAAGTGGTTTCAAATTAAATATTTTATTTCATTTTATTTTATTCTTGAACAATAAATTACCATGGATAAAAATAATAGTTATCATAACAAAATAACTAATTTTGAAAAATTAATTAATTAAAGATGTGAAGGAAAAAAATGTTTAAAAAATGTTTTTAATGTGGTGGAGGTGTTGAATGAACATATCATCACTAATAACCTTTATATATTAAATTTTAAGCCACATTCGTAGATATTGGATTCATATTACTAACATGTTTTGGGTATTTACAAAATCCCACTCCTCCACGTCTATAAAATTGAAATCACTCCCCTTACTTTTTTGAAACCCTTGAAGCCATTTTCATTAACAATTACCACAACAAATATCACCTAAACAACCTTATACTCATTATATTTGAGGTTTTATTCTATAAATACAAAACCTAGGTTCCCTAACTAGATATCCAAATGATATTTCTTTAAGATAATATAATCATCCAATAAAAATGATTTCATTTTCATTTTAATTATACAATGACCCCTTATATCATAAAAATTTAAATTAAAAACAATTATCTCTCATATATTGATAAGTTTTTATATTTATTTCAAAGTATATATCAAAATCTTCTACTATCAAATTAGTTAATAAAATACCTTTTTTGTATGGAAGTCTACTACCTTGGCAACACAAATAACTTTTTTTCATTAACAACATCTCATGGTTGGATATTATAGAAGATTTCATGTATATATATAATTTCTTATTATAATTATAACTATTAAATTTTAATACCAAATTTTTAATCATACAATATATTTCACTTTAAATTTTACAACATCACTCATATGTAAAGAAGACTATCATCTCATAAAGTGATGTGATTCAATTTCTACATATACATTAAATGGAAGGTAATAAAAAAAATATAATAATTAAATTTAATATATATGAGTTTTTATAAATTTTATGAAAATTACATATCATAAAATTCCAGGTTTTTTCACACTTTAAGTGATTTATATATTCTCTCATTTGTACGTAAGACCTAATAATGTGAAAGGATGTGATTAATTTTCTATTTCCTGTTTTCCAGAATTATTCTAAATATGTATATATAATAAAAAAAATATTTCATTAATATAATTGTGGTTATGATGGAACAATATCCTATGTATATGATCTCGAACATTCATGGTGAAACACATATGAGAAAAAACAACTAACAACTTAAACAATAAAAATAATGAAATATTACTAACAACTTGGTGATAAAATGTTATAATAGGATCATATATGATGTACTAAAAATTATTATGGTTAGATAAAATATTTATAATAATAAAATATATATTATATTAGATTATAAAGTACCTACAAAGAGATTTTATCCTTAGAAAATGGTTCTCTCATCTCACATTATCATCTATGATAAATTTTCCATATTCAACAATTATTTAATTATATGGTGTGTATATATATATATATCCCATTTTTATATTTAAAATCATGAATATATTTATATTCATGGTATTTAATGTTTTATTTTATTTTATTCCTTTCCTACTTATTGCAATTCAATTGTTTCCAACATTGTAATGTTATTTTTACTAGACTCATAATTATTCGGGATTGTTCTTGTATAAGTCTCACATGGATAAATTATTTTGTGTTTATGGAATAAAAATATATATTTCATTTTCCACTTATTTTTCATATAGTTTTCATATAATATAACCATTTTCCATTTTAGGTTTCTTAATATTTTTTACAATATCTCATTAGGGAAAGGTAAAATTATTTCACTTTTCATTAGAATGTGATTTTTTCATCCAAATCCACATATTAAAGAAATTTATGAAAAAATTTGTTTAAAACTATACAAAATATTTATTAAAGTAATTTTTATCCTTCTGTTGATTTTTAAAAAAATGTTTCTAATGGGACACTCTTATCATTTTCTAAACAATTCTTGTTTTCATTTTACCAAAAATTTTTAAGGAGTCATTATATTAAAATGTACAAAATGAGTTGAATTTATTTAAATCATGGATATGAAAATTATAATGATTTATTTATATTTTTGAATTTTTTTTTCATATAAAATAATTTGAATTTTTTTTTTGACATTGATGTTAAAAAACATTATTTACCAAATTGAAAAGGTTATTTTCTATAATGATGTTTTAATGAAATTTTAATGTCATTTCTATTAATCAATTAAATAAAAACATTATTCTACATGTGATCCACATGTGATATTATGTATTTATTCAATCTTTATTTTTTCATTGGATGTTTTATGAACTATTTTTTGTTGTATAATTTTATAACCATTCATTATATTTTTTTGAATTATTTATTTAATTCATTATTTAATTTGGGTAACTTTTTATATTTCAAACTACAGGTTTTCAATATAAATGTTTATATTGATTATTTTCAACTATTTCATATGTGTAAGGAATTTGAAATATTATTTCAATAGTGGGGATAAATTATATATATCCCATCAATGCAATTATTGGTCTCTTTAGGCTAATTAGTTTTCCTAATTAGATAGGTTTATACCCATAGATTTAAAATGTCTTATTAATGGTCATTATAGTATGTTTCAGATGTCTGGAATTATGAATTACCATATTAATAGGTTATATATGGATTCACATAGAATTATTTTATTAGTTAGAATATTAATGGATATTTTTCAAGCTACTGTGATTTTGTATTTGGTCTTCTTTGAACATAAATTATTCTACAAAATTTATTTTTCATGTTATTGATTAAGTGTCATGTGTTTCAATTTTTAAAATTTCTATATTTGTAATGATTATTTATTCATGATATATATTTTTTATATCTGTACCCTTATTGAGAATATGATTTCTCCCTTTTACTATTTTTTATTTACACAATGATATAATGAAGTGTTTATTGATTGATATATAAAGGTATTCTAGGGTTAATGGAGTTCAATAAAGGAAAAACATTGTGTATTTTAGTTTTTCATGTGTATGTAAAATTCCTGACTATTTCTAGTTGACATGGACTACTAAAAAAATTAGTCTGGTGCGATGGGATTTCTTGAATCTAGTTTCAATTTAATAAATTATATACTCGCTTTGGTATATTGGGGTTGGGGTCATTAAAATATATATTATGATTGTTTCATCATAATCATAATCACAAACTACCTCATTAAACAATGATATTGTAGCAATAAACCTTAAGATTTTGTTAACAATTGATTTATAACCCCCATCAATGGAATAACCATATACAGATTTTTATTTTCTATAATATTCCTGATAATAATACCAAAATAAATTCATATTAAGTATAAACACCACAAAATAATAACATGTAGTGAATATATAACGTGTCTTATGGAAATCAATGTGAGATGAAAATCTCATACCTTAAGCCTCAAAATTGTTATCACATGGTTGGAACTACTATCTAATAAATTTAGATTAACTATAAAACTATTTCAGAATAGTATTTATATGTGTATATCAAACAATATATGATTTACCTATGAACTTATACTACAAATTCATTGATACTACCCTCATAAAATCATGTTCTGGTAAATAAATACATCAATATTTCTTGCCTATTTTAATTTGGTATTGTTTTTCCTTTTAATTTGATCTTGGATACATTATCAGTATAATGTTATCCATGATATATATATCATATATATATATTTGTTACATATTTATTTAGAGTGAACCATATTGTTTATAGATAGAAAATGAACAAAACCATTAATTAATATGGTGGGTTTAACATACATATAATTTTTTTCCATTTTATAGATAGATGGAAAAAATGAAAATTAAATAATATATCTTGTCTCGTGATTCACATTTTTATCATTAATATTATATATGTTATATTAATATATTCTTTTCTATTATCCTTGTGAATAGATAATTTAAAACTAATCACACTAATTTGCAGATACAATAGTCTACAAGTAAGAGATTTTTTTGGATTTTTATGAAAAAAAATTATTATAATGTGTGAATAAGAGAGGAGGGGGTGTTCCCTATTATAACTCGAGTAGAATAATCAAGTAGAAATTTTAAAATGAAAAATATATACTGAAGGTTTTAAACATTTTAAATGGTTCAAAAAATATCATTATTGATCCAAAGATGAATAATTTTTTAATATAGCCATAAAATAGTAGATTGAAATTTTTATGTCTTTTTACACCTCATATTTTTTAACCCCCAATAAACATATTTTAAACTGAAGAATGGTAACTAAGTTGAAATTTTTTTTATATTAATTATGAAAAAAAATATGTTGATCTTATTATATAATATTAATTATAATTATTTAAATTATGGAATATAATTTTATAAATTATTTTTACAATAGTGGATGGATTTAAGTTAAAGTTTAACCCAGATACATGATAGAAAACTTGTTTATAAAGAGAAAATTTTCATAAGTGTAAAAAAATAAATAAAAATTAAAAAATAAATGGATTATGATGGCTTTAATTTGATTAATAATAAAAAAATAACATTTTTTATTTTTAAACAATTATAAAATTATACATAACATTCAAAATGACTTAAATAAAAATTTATTTTTCAATAATGAAATTTCACTATCCATCAAAATTTTAATCTCTTTAGAAAAATAAAAATAATTTTACACTAAAATATGTTTTCTATTGTGATTATAAAAAAATTTGATCTCATTATAAAATAAGTATTATAAAATTGGTAAATTAAATTTTCATACTAATTCATAAATATAAATAAACAAAATTTGATAAAAAAAATATTTTCGAACCATTTGAAGGAATTTCAAAAATTTATGTACTTATTTATCGAAATATAATCCTTATCTAAATCCATTAATTAATATATATTTTTTAAATCATACCTATTAATTCTATAAATTTTCTGTTTTAATTTATAATTTTCATGTATAAATATTACAAATATAAATAAAACATTGAATTTCTTTGAAACATGATGTTGTGTACAATGTAATATATTGAAGAAAGTATATTTATTTATAAAGTATATATTTATGAATATCATAGGATATGAAATTATAACCCCTTTGAAATAAATCTCTTCTTCAAAATTTTTTACAACTATTTATTAAATGGATATTTTTTTCTCATCATACCCTTAGTTTCTCACGCATCTTTTTATTGTTTGTGGTTTCACTGCAAAAAAATGACTGTTTTAGTGGACTTATTTTGTATTACCTTGGTGTTTAGTAAAATTAAATGTTCAAAAATGTATTTCATAGGAGTGATACATGGAATAGATGATGAATTTGATAGAGGTAAAGTGGATGAAAAAAAGTATTATTCGTTGTCCCTACTTAATCAAGAGTCTTGGAGGGACCAATAAACATAGGGATCAACTTACCTTTCTTACAAAATTGCATCAAAATCATCCATTGAAAAATTCGTAGAAACCCATTCTAAATAAATCAAAACACTATATCATGTCAATGTTTTTCAGGATAACTTTTTTTGACATTGAGTTTCCATGATCTATTATTTAATGGATTTGGCATTCCCTTTCATTTCCTTAGGTAGCTGAGTTCCCAATAAATTTCATTCTTGAAAATCATCCCATAAAATTAAAGTTATATACTTCTTATAATATATTTATTTAAAATTATCCATTAGATTACTAAAGTAAATGATATAATGGTATGAATACTAATGTAGAGAAAGTTCTTGATCACAAATGCCATTAAAATCTGAAGAACATGATCTCAAAATGTCATCTATTTTTTGAATGGTTTTATCAAAATTACCACTTTTATTATGATGAAATGTGTTTTTAAAATTGAATTATATATCGAGATCAGGTGGAATACTTATCTAGAACATCGAGGTAAACCTTGGACCCCTATTAGAAATTACAGAGTTTGGTGGTACATGAAACCTTACCACAAAATAATTGTATTTCATGGAAAGATAATCCAAATTTAAATCATCTATGATAATTATTATTTTTTTAGTTTATTTTTATGGAAACCAACTACAACCCATACATAATTATTATATTCATATTTTTTGGGGATTCTGAGGAAAATGACAATGGTGATGTTTTCCCATTTATATTCTACTATGGGTAATTGTAGTAACATTCACTTAAATTTTTTTTTTCTCATCTCAACATACAAACATACCATGAACTGATATAGAAAAGATAAAATATATATCTTGATACCATCCTACAGAATGTTTCCATTCTAATCATTATAAATATTCATATCTTTTGGAGGAATTAATAATTATGAACTCTGATCTTCCTCAAACATCCCCTTCATCAAAATTCTTATGGCGGTAAAATATATAATGTTCCAGAAATATATCGTCCCATAATAATAAAGGATTACCTTAAGAACATTTATCTTGTTATTTAACAGATCAACATATTCAGTTGGGACCACTTTAATCATCACATAGATAAAATGATAAACACTCGTATATAAATGTAAAAATTTTCCACATTCCTTGAATATTTAAAGAACTTCCATTAACAATCAATAAATATTAGAACATTAGTGATCCACATAATATATTATCTATCATGACTATTTAGACTAAATTTTTTGGCCCCTTTTTACTTTTTCCCACATGGTAATGTATTGAGCGTTCAAAATATTTAATTACTTACAACCATCTTCGGGGGTGCATGATTGACTATTTTTATAAAAATATATAATTTTAAATCATAGATATATGTGTGTGCCTCACCTTTCACTATTAACATAATTCCACTAATTAATTAAAAAATTTCTGAAACTAACTCGAAATCATGAGGAGGATTATTTTTAGTATAAACTATAAATAATCGTGAGGCATAATATCTCACCATATAATTCCTCATGATAAAACATCAAAATCCATTATCAGATGTGTCAATATATTTCCCAAACACTTACGAAGTATATTTTAATATAAGCATAAGAGTACTAAATATCATTCTCTTAAGTTAATTTAAATTTTCATCATATTCATCTATTTAAATGATATTCACTCTCTTATAAGATAACATTATAATTGGATTTGAAATATGTTAAAATCTTTATATCAAGAATCTATCATATCCCTCCCAACCATGAAAACAATGATTCTAAGTCATCAAGGTTAGTCTAGTAAAACAATCACTTTCATCTATCATTGACGGATCTATCGATATGGAAACTACTATGATCAAATTACCTAAACAATAATCCTAATATAACCAAAATACATACTTGGTAAATTTTAAATACATATTCTCATTCCCTATGGTCATTAGTGGTATCGTTATATGATATTCTTTATAATATATTATCATTGAATTTATATGAATATTATACATAAAGAAGCCCATGAATTGATTAATGAAATATATAAATAAAGAATTTAATAAATTCCTGAATATTATTGGTGTATTAGTAGGTCCAAAATTCATCATTATATATTCGTTGTGTTCATACCTTGTATGAAATGTTTACTTGGTTATATCACCCATTTTGAACCTCAATTGATGATTTAAAGAATGAAGGTCAATCTAGGTAAATTATTAATCTAATAATATTTTATAAAATAATTTATCAACATAGGGTAGAGGATATATTTTCTTAATTTTGATAAATTTTCATTCATGATGGTCAATATAGGGTTACATTTATCCATTATCATTTAAAAATTGATATTATGAACAAAAATGTTGTATACCTAAATAAATACACCCCTAGTGAATATTTTGTTATATTTATTACATTAGTTCATTCAACACAATCACTTTCATTTTATAGGGAGTCATTAAAATAGGTTTAGAACCACATATGAGTTCAATTAAGAACACAACATCACAATTTGGTTGGGGACTTGGAAACTATTTAGTAAAGACATCCATAAACTCTAAGACAATAATCATATCATTAATGTTGAATTCATCCTCAACCAAATATTATAAACATTCCTTTTTAATAGTAATCAGGACCCAAAAAAATTTGATGTTATCTTAATTGGATATTTATATATATCATAACACTAATAGAAGATCATGCATGGGCCTGGAATATAAAACATGACTTATCATCCTAATAAATTGTTGTGGGATTTAGGTAGAAAAATAAAATACATCAAAGTTAAAGAATAAAATTTAATTATATGTAAAATAACAATGTAATTATGAAACATAATCTCATAAAAACATCATATAGAAGAATTATAATATCGATATTCGACCATCGAAACATTTTTGATAATCACTAAAAATAAAAAAATTAATTGTTTGGGATATAAATTAAAAATCCATGATAATTTTCCATGTTATAATGTAATTCAAATAATTATACTCAAATAGGGTACTTGAATATTTGAGCACTCCTATTACCACGTAAATGCCATCGTTGTTCAAAATTCAATTCCATAAAAATTATTACTGGCCCACATTATCAAAATAAAATCATTAATCAGGGTGATTAGTCAGTCATTGGTTGTCTAAATCAGGACTCATCCACAAATATGTAGTCACCTTTGGATTTACATTGGTTATTCATGATCATAATCTATCCAAATCCTTAAGGATATTTTGTAAGGAGTTTGGTAATTTCTAACCAAAATTCCATATATTAGCCATACATGTGTCCATTATAGATCATTTCCATACAACATGTGATCATTTAGTTAAAGTATAATGACCTATTTTCAAACTTCTTACCACTAGGTACATGGGTTCTCTATACTAATAAACTTTTTTTATGAAAGTAATAATTCAATTTCATGGGAATCACCCACTCTAACATTCAATAAAATTCTATGATAAATTCATATCATTAAACTTGTCCTTATATTTATCAATAAATTCATCAAATCCTAGTATCATAAGGTAAACTAAATAGTTCAATTATACCAAATAAAACTATAAATACCTTTCACACACATATATAACATATTAGTTGATAATCACACATTAAATAGAAATTAAATCCATTTCATAATCATTTAGTTCTAGTTCCCATTAAAACATGGATATATAAACCATTGGTTCATAAATGAACTCCATCACCTCCAATTAATATATTTCTAACTAACACAATTATCATAAAAAACATATAAATAATCGTCATGATTAGTGGAAGGGAAATGTATAAAAGTTTGATATAATATTATCAATAAGGATAAAAATGGAGAAATAAAATTGACAGGAGAATTAGGCTATATGAACATGAAAAAACATTGGAAATATATAGCCTTAATATCAAATATCAAAAGAAATGAGTCAGGGAATGAATTGTATTAGATATTAGTAGATTATTATTCATCAAATAGCCAAATAATCAATTATTGAATCATTTAGTTCTAGTTCCCCTTAAAACAGGGATATATAAAATTCATTATAACTAGTGGAAGGTAAATGTTGGAAAGTGTGAGATAAGAATATCAATAAGGGTAATCAATGTAAAAATAAACATAACATGAGAATAAGATAATTTGAACCTGAAATAAAACAATTCCAAACTATACCCTTCATATAAAATATAAAAAACATTATTCATGGAATAAATCGTATTGGTTCACATGAAATGAATTATGAAGGAATAAGTGAACATAAACCAAGAGCACATAATATTAGAAGATGATTTAGATTTATGGAACACACATAAGCATAAAAAATATTATTTCAATGTGTCAAACCAAGACATTAATAGCATGATTTGATTTGGATAAGCACCCATGTAAGTACATTAGGAATCAGATAATGTCATGTGTACCCCCTTTAGAGACTTGGAAGACCTCTTATGAACCCTCTTATTTTTGGGTTGGGATAACATCCCATTTATCACATCGTTTTGTGCATGGTATAATTTGATGTCATCTTAGATAGAAAATTATTTTGAAAGATCCCTTTGAAAATTTTATGGAAAAAATACCCTTTCAATTTTGAAATTAATTCTTTAAAATCTAAATTTTTTCCACATATTAATAAAAACAAATAATTTTAAGAGAATGTAGGAATCTTATAAGTGATTATTTATATAATGCCCCAAACTGAAACAATTCATAACATTGAATTGAGTTAATAATTCCCATTGAGGATCATTTTCGGTTAATATCATTATAGAATTAGGCCATAACTTATACAAAAAAACTTGAATATTACAATTAGACACTTTTACATAGTGACTATTTTTTAAAAAAATAAAAAAATATGAAAAAAGAAACATATATAGTTTCATGTTTCAGACTGCATGACTTTTCTTTGATCCCATCCTTGAACTAATTCATCTTTAAGTCTTGTGGAAAATATTTCAAAAACATGGTATGAGCAAAAAAAGCTCAGTAAGGGATTTAAAATAAGGAAAGAAAAGATTAGTCCTTGAATATATACAAATCAAAAAAATAATACTTTTCAATTTTAAAACATAATCCCTTTAATATACCTCACAAAATAATAATATTTATGAATAACACATAGAAATCATTAATCATAAATATAACTTGGGTCATGCATAACATACTTAAACTATAGATTTTACAACTATATAAGGGGTTACGTTTGGAATGCCCTTCACAGTATATTCCTTTAATATCATAGGAGAAACATTAACATTTACCTCCGTCACATTACCCAATACAATGGATAGCTATCTCAATCTCACTTACCCAGGTTTATCATAAAACCACCTGTATATGCAAATAATTCTGAAGAACCAAAACTTAAGCATAACACATGAACAAGTGTAATGGAAAAATAACATTTCCATATTGAAATCACAATATAAAATTTCAATATATTGACATAATCAATCCATTCACAAAACCATTTTAAATATCGAAATATGTAAAATGAGTATATGATATTTATTTTCCTCTTAAAAACATTATAGCTTGTTAAGGAAGAAAAATATCAAATAATTCTCACAATAGCAGAAAGGTTGTTGTCACCATATACATTAAAAAGAAACATTCATTCTTACATTTAGTAAAATTCTTAAAAGAGAAATTATTCCTTTTGAAAACCATATAAAACATTTAATAATGATATTTTTTAATCAAAGTGCCCCATACCACATTGAAAATTATATAGGAATTAACAATTTAAAACATTAATATCCATATAAAGAAATACTTAAAAACATTTTGTAAACAGGGAAATTAATGCAAAAAATATACTAATTATATATTTAAAACAATTAACACAATGTTTGGGTTAAATAGTCTGTTACCACTTGAAAAAATACTTGAGTAAAAATAATTAAAGAATAAAATTAAATAAAACTTATAATATCATGAAAATTAGGATATTCATGATATAATATGTCAGTGGGAAGTATATACAACTTATAGGATAATAAATGTTCACAATATCAAGATATTTCTCAATAAAATTTTATTGAGACATATTCCCTTATGAAAATTAGGCAGCCTAACGGCGTCACATTAAAATTTAGATATTGAGTTGATGAGAGAAACAAGGGTCTATCCTCACTTGCATATATAATGTAAAAAAATAAGGATATAGAAGAATATATCCCAACATAATGAAATGTAAATTAAAAGACATAACATTAAAGAAGTCTTTTACTAAAAGAGAAGGGTGAAAGGTTCCCTTACAGAGATCATTTTGTAAATAAAATAGTTCGATTATGTGTATACATTATAAATACACATAAATAAATTATAAATAAAATATAGGTCATAAAAATTTAGTTATCACATAATCATAAAACTACATAATCATGATATTGATGATCAACCCATAGAATGGAAATTGGGTTAAGAAGTTCCCTTACCTCGTGTCCGACTTCACATGTTCGTTCTTTAATTTTTTGAATAATAAACCTAAGATAATTTAGAGTTTCTTCAGAACCTTTTTCAACTTTATTATTCATTTTATATCACATATTACCATGTTATAAAAATTACATAATTATTGAATTTACTATCGTTCATTTTGTCGATATTGGGTACTTGAGTGGAAAATGAACCTGTTATAATTAGATATTGAAAAAGTGGTAAAAAGTAAATTATATTCACAATGATATTAATGATTTAGATATCATATATATCATATATATATAATGTATATATTTTTTATAATATTCCATAACATTTATAAATAAGAAATGAAATGCATCATTCATGGAGATGATAAGCCATACGTACGCATAAATGCAACTTTTATTTATTTTTCATATTTAAAGGAATTAAAAATAAATGATAAATATGTATACTATAATTTAATTATAATATATATGTTACATTTGTTACATAATTTTATTAATTCCATCTTTTATATGTTCCATGTATATCATGAACGAGTCATATCACTTCGAGGGGGCGGTGGTCCACACTTCCTTAAATGAAATTTTATTATATATACAACATGAAAAGCATAAAGGTATGTTATAAATGAGAATTAATGAAGCTTAGAGATAAAAATAAATATCCTATATTTCATATATAATTTCATTTCTATCATAATATCCACCATGAGTGGTGATAGAAGATAATTGAACAATTATCGTTTCGTGAGACAGTAGTTTTCTGTCGACAGAAACAGTATGTTTGTATCCATTAGATAAAGGTGGGTAAAAGTGTAGTTCAAATAATTCTCAATAAAAAAACCTAGTATAACGAGGATACTGGTTTTATTCTATAAACAGTTTATAATAAGATCATAGGGACTAGAGAAGCGAAAATAAAAGAAAAAACCTAAGAGAAGACATTACCTTTAAATCGAGTAACTCACTTTGGTTTGATCCAAAAGGATTAAATTAATTTCCTTCTACTGAGGGGAAGGAATATAATAGGAAGAGTGGTATGTTTTTATCTTATTATTTTAGAGGTTGGACGAGCCAATAGTCTTGAGAGTTGTGGGTAATGGGTTATAGGTGATGGCTTTTTATACATGGGATGAGGGGCTCTTGAAGAATGTTTTGAAAATATTATTTTATTATTAAATACCTTTCAAATTCAAAAGGTCACAGACTAATTTAATTCAATAATAAGGTGATTATTCTTTGCAATCCATTAATACAATTGGTTTTATAAAAGATTATGGCATAAAATAACCTTATCTTTTAGCGTTAACCCTTAGTTAACTAATTTAACTTTTACCATATCCTATTGTATATTCATAGTATATGGTTAATATATTTACAATAAAATTTAAAGAAACCCAAAATGGATACTTATTGACATTTTTAACATCATAAATATATATTGGAAAAATCTTAGATTTTTAGGATTATTTTATCCTTTAATAAATTATTAATTGTTTTAAAACTCATTTGTGTCAATTTTTAAACTATTCATATCACAACTTTCAAAAAATATATATATAGTTTATTATTTTTAAAAACCTTCATTATTTCAAATATAACATGTCATTATTATTGATAGGATTCCTGTAAGGCATGAAACATTTGATAATAAATTTATTTTAATATTTATAATCTCATTTATTTAAATATTCTTTAAAAAGGTAATCACTACAAAATCATTGTGTCATAACTAAATTTATTTATTTCATGACTAAAAATAAAAAATAAAATACCTTGATGTATTAAATATTTGTATATATCTAATTAATATTTAGTGTCTAAATTATCACTTATATGACCACATATAAATATTATTTTACTAAAAGATATGTGTTTATGTTTTGTTTTCCTTAACCTTAAATTAATTTTTATAAAGTGTCATTTGCATATACAAGTGGCTCCATGGGGTCCCAAAATTGACCCAAGGATACCCATGGATGGACATGTATCATCCAATAGGTTTAAGACATGTTTTTGGGTAATTTAATATTAATATAAATTAGTTTTTACCCTTATTTACCAGATTTACCCTTTAACCATGATAATTAAAATATTTACTAAAGTTACTATTCATAATGTCTAAAAATAAAAGTTACCTATTTACACAATTTGGAACTCCTAATTCCAAATATAGAATCAATTTTTTCAATTTCAAAACATAGAAGTTACTGAAACTAATTTTAAATTAATTCCCATTGTCAAAACCAAAAAGCATTTTTTCAGAAATAATAACTATCAAAATATTGACATGTGTTTATGTCTAATTAAAATGTAAAATTACTTCCAATAACCAAAATTGGATTAAATTGAAAAAATAAATTCTAATTACACTTTAAAACAAATTAAATGTAATATCTAACTATATAAATAAATTAGATTAAAAGTCAGTTTTGAAATAAAATCCAGTATTTTTCACTATTCACCAAAAATGAACTTTATCGGAAAAATACCAAAATTTTACCCATAATAATATTTGATTTCCCAATTTTATATAAAAATATTATTTTGTACAATGAAACATATAAATGATACAAAAATTAGATTTAAAAATGGTCACCTTCAAAAGGCTATAAATCAACCTTTTATAAAATATTATATTATTTCATTCTTAAAAAGAGATTAAATCCTATTTTAATTGTTTAAAATATATTGGATAAAAGTAAAAATATTTTAAAAACATGTTTCATCATATTGTAGCTATTTTTGTTCATTTACACTAATACAGTGGCTAGGCGTTAACTACCATTTAGAATAATAATATTATTATATTATTTTTCAGTATAACTCAAATTTGTGTGAAATATAAGATTTCAAAGAAACTATTTGTTACGTATTGAGTAAACTATCAGACATAGAATCCCCATGAAATTAATATTAATATTTTATTCACAAATAATAATAAATATGAAAATTTTATATTCATTATTTACATGTGATGTTACATCATTTCCCCCTTTTGGGAATTGTGTCCTCGCAATTTTAAAATTGGGCTCGGAAACATCATTATAATTCCCACATTGAAAAATGTTTCAATAAAACAATCACATTATAAGAAAGAAAAATAATTACAAAGGTCACCTAAGATAACACATAATAGTATTCCATGAATATATGGATATGTAGGAGAAACTAAGTGTCATGTTCTGGTTGATGGTGATAAAAAACATGATCAGGAGAAAGTTAACAACAATAAAACCACAAAATTGTTATGGGTTAAACAATCATTGGTTTTCTAGATGGAAAATTAAACATAAAATGTTTTTGTTTTAAGTTCCATTTCATAAAGTTAGAGAATTTATTTATGAGATTGACTAAGGACAAATGGACATATACGTACTTTTCATGTAGGGATTCATCCTTTAATACGTTTCTACCAAAAACTCACATGTTGTCCAATAAATGAGTATTCAGGATGATGTGGTCACATATGAAGTGTTGTAATCAACATCTATAGTATAACATGATCCAAACAACATGAACCATATATTTCCCCTATTAGTTGATATTATCTGAAACCAAAATGTTTTTTAAAATATAAAACAATCCCCAAAAAGGATAATCTTTTATAAAACGAAATACTACTCTTAATCTCAAAAATTGAACAAATAATACCCAATTCTAAACAAACACCATTAAAGAAATAATTGAATTTAAAATTCTAAAAAAATCCAAACTAAATTTGAGACCCAAAATTTTGAAAGATTTGATCACATAGTCTTTAACAAAAATTTTATCAATTGCCTCTATATGACACTAGATACTCTTAATTTCTCATACTTAAAATTAAATAACCTAATCACATATTCTCTATGATAGGATAACCATTTCCATAAATAACCTAAACTACTATAAGTTATAAATAAAAACATAGATTGTTCCAAAATAAAATTAAACAATTACTTCTCAAAAGAAATCTCCAAGTATTCTATTTTCCTTAGGCATATAGTGTTCCCTAAAGAGAAAACATCTTCTAAAATAACCTTTATCACCTAATCAGTAAACCATTTTCCTATACCAAGGATATCAATTTGATAAAACATAAGATCCCAAATCAACATATTCTTGATCAATAAAATCATTTAACTAAGAATAATAAGTCATACAAACTAGAGACTTTATGTAGACCAGTGTTAGGTGATGCGCCCTTGTCACCCTTCAGTGGTGGGTTTGATTCCCATGGCCTTATCGGAGGCTATGGGTTTTCACCCATCTTATGGGTTTTCCTTTTTTTAAACCATTTCATTCTTATAAAATTCTAAAAAACTAGATAAATTCTTCAAAAATAATGATAAAGTATTTCATCCTCAAATGTTATCTCATACATTGTTTTAGATCCCAAAAAAGCAATAACCTGTAATTGCCTCAAATTCAAAGATCATATAATCCCAAATGGTTCTTGTTAAGTATATACACTAAATAAAAGAAAATTTTTCCTCAAATAGTGTTTTCAAATAAAAAACATCAGGGTTACACAAATAGGATAAAAGTATTCCAAAGTAATCCTATCATTAAAACATTTAAACATATCAACATCCATATATCCAACATAACTCTGGAATTCCTAAAATGTAGACATCTTAATCATGGAACATTATTCATGAACATTTACCCATATTTTTCTATATTATTATTTTATTCTTTATTCCTACAAAAAAATATAGCACAATGTCTTAAGATTTGAGTAATGTCAAAACATTTCCTATGAAATAATACATACCATCAATAGGCCATTTTCAGTTTCATTATGATAAATTGGAATGGTATTAGTAATTGGTAAACTTAAATTTTTATGATTATACTGATCCCACTACCGAACCTTCTTCATATGACATCTATTTGTATAATTACCATGCACACCACACTTAAAACATTCAATTGAACCTTCAGAAATAACTTCTTGGCCTTTCCTAGAGTCAACTAGGGGCTTCCTTTTTCCAAGGTAGGTTCATGATTTAGGACCTTCATTACTACATCTATAGAATCTATTTACCCATTTTAATCAATTTCCTAGGTGTTTATTTCCACATCTTTGACACAAAGGTTTTTTAATATACATACATTTATGATTATTACCTGAACAACTATAGGGATTTGTTTCCCACATATTTGATGACTTATAAAAATCACCAAGGATCAGGTGGTGAATCATGACTCAATAAAGTTGGTGTATAATAAACACAAGAGTTATTATTGAAGATCCCATTACATTATGTTTCTTTATTTATAAAACCAATACAGTTTCCATCACATCCATTTTTACTTTTGTGCCTACTAGATCCATCGATTTACTAAAACCAAAAAGATCAGTGTGAGTATATTAGTAAAATCATTATATAATATCATATGAGGTGGGTAAACACTAAGATATACGTATTCATGTTTTCTTAAACCCATTCAATTTATCTAAAATAACTATGAGTAATTATAATATTCTACCCATTGTAGTTATGTGATATATTCTTAAATAACACACTAACCTATAAAGTTATCTAAATCAAACTTTGAAACAAAATACAATTACCCATCCTTAAATAATATATAATCATGGATAATGATCATAATTCATATTAAGGATCTTTTCAGGTTTAGAAATATCGAGAATTAGATCATAATTATTCATAACAACTTGAATATTACAAAAAGACACATCAACTCTGTATCAATTTTGTCATAAAATAAAAAATCTAAAAAAAGAAACATGTAATAACCTGGAATTTCCATGTAGTTATTTTTAAATATATTGGAATTTTACAAGTCCGCGAAAATTGACGGCATGTGATTCTGGGCACCGGAGTGCCTGGAATGAATTTATGAACTTTTGTTCGGGTACGTTCAGTAAACGTGTGAGTGGGTTTTCTAACTTTTTAACTGGTTCTCGGAATTGAAATCAGAGGGCATCGTTGAACTCACAGAGCCGGTATTCTTTTAAGAATGCTTTTACCTCAATAGTAGTTGTTTGAGGTTGAAAGTTAATTTTTGGGTTTCTCGTGGAAATAATAAAATAAAATAATCACACATTTTATTTTATTTTTTGAAACCACCCATGGGGATATTTCATATGTGGGGACCACTTAAACTAAAACCTCCCATGAGAGGTTATGGTGGTGGGGACCACTGACCCTAACCTCCCAAGAGAGGTTATGGTGGTGGGGATCACCCAAGCATTGAAACCACTTGAACTCCCTATTAAATGGGGAGAAACCTCTTGAGCTCCCCATAATTTGTTATGAAAACCCTCCCTGTAATTTATTGTGTTACCCATCAATTAATTAATTAATTAAACCATTTTGAAAATGTGCCAGCATAATTTTATTTGAAAACTTAAATTAAGAATATTGCTATATTTTCATTTTGGTGGAATTGGGGTAAAGGGTTGGTAAAGGGGGAGAGAGCTTTGTAGAATTGGCGAATAGTTCACCAACGAAGAATGTCGACACATGACCTCAACTATCTTCCTTGGGACATCCTCTAGCGTGGAACGTCTTCAATCGATGATCGACTTTCCCTCCCCAACGACGTCATATCCTCCCTCTCAATCTTTGTCAACAAACAATCAAAGGTAATGGTTTATTTTTTTTATCAATGTTCTACCATTGAATTCATTTTCTGGATTGGGAATAAATCGTTATGGAAGGTTGTAAAGCATGACATTCTTCTTGAAGTTCTTGTTGAGCAATATGCTACCACTTTAACACTGATGGTACGGGGAAAACGAACATTCCCCAACCCCTCTGCAAATCTTATGATGTTTTGTGGTGTTGAAGACGATGAAGAGGACGCCGAAAAAACACCGCCCCACAGACATTGCTGCCTTGCGACCTCCGCGCCATCGCGGCACCCCCATGGCTGAGCCGCTCTACGGAAACCATAGCCACCACACCTCGCGGCTCTGCCACTCGTGGCCCTGTCGTGCCACCCATGAACACCGACGTCTGTCGAGCTGTTGCTGACCAGGTCGAGTCGCCACCTCCATCTGCCGCACCGCCACCGTCCACCTTTTTCGCCATCTGCCGAGATTCCATGAGGCCTCTACCCTCCTGGCCAATCCACCCCGTCCGTGTCTCCCTACGGCCTCACGCCATTCATAGCAGAACCCCTGGACCCCTCACGGCCTGTCGGACCTCCCAGTGGACTAGGATTCCAAACACAGATCGGACCGGACCCAGCGGGATAGGCCGAACCTAATTGGAAGGGCCTGACATTGGGCCAGGCAAGGTCGACCCAAACCAGGTTGGCCCGGGATGGGTCGGTCCAACCGGGTCGTACCAAACCAGGGCCCACTACGACTCATGTACATTCTTTTGGCCATAACTTGGGCACCAGACGTCTATTTGATGAACTATCAGCAGCGCTAGAAATCATGGAGCGAGACAGTCTCTTTGAGTATACCCCACTAGATTTTTGGGTTAAGGTGGGGAATAGTCAGGTTGGATCAAGCACAAATCCAACCAGGCTCTCGGGACTAAAAGGATAATAACTCATAGATCAGACATCTGATTGACATGTCTTCTGATACGTTGAGACCACTATGATGCGTTAGACCTTTGAGATTCTTCTTTTTGATACTTCATGGAAGTTTTAATATCGACCAGTAGCTTGTGGAGAGGATCCTCTCAGAGACGAGCAAGCATAGTGTGGGAACCCAGTAGCTGGCTGAGACTTTACGACTGCTGAGCCTTTCGACTCGGAGTGACTTTACAGGCCCAGTGGGAAGCGTCTCTGTGTGACGCGGCACACCCATGGTGGGGAGTGCCTCTGTGTTAAGCGGCATTCCCATGGTACTCGACAAGATGGGTACCTCAGCAGGCCACGGTGGGGAGCTCCTCTGTGTGATGCGGCAGACCAATGGTACTGGACAAGAGGAGTACTTCAGCAAGTCACGAGGGGAAGTGTGTCTGTGTGACATGGCAGACCCACGGTGGGGAGCGCCTCTGTGTAACGTGGCAGGCCCACTATACTCGATAGAGGAGGGGTTCTCTAGCAGCTGAGGTGTTCGACGATGTGAATAGAGATGTTCCTTTTTACTAACCCTAGAATAAGTCTTGGTGTGATCTGATTTGGTATCTCTGTGTTTTCCTCATGATTGAGATGGATTACTTGATAACTTAGGTATATGTATGGGCATATACCTAGGTAGAGTTATCTGTTGATTTCATACTTTTTGGTTTATCCATGGTAGATTTGTGAGACCTTTAAGGTCTTAGGGTCCCTACTGAGTATCATTATACTCACCCATGCATAGGATATGCACTCACCTTATCGTGTTGGATGCATATGACGGACAACACTAACTGAGGATGGGAGTACTATGACTGGACGGTGCCCAGAGGTGGACCATATGGCGTGTCGACACCCATAGAAGACGGTTGGATGTGGAGTGTTTTGGAGGCGATTTTTACCTTCCCATCAGGTAGGAACCTCAGAGGACGACCCAATAGCTACCTTATTCTCTTTATTCAGTTGTATTGTATTCCATTTGTACATTTACCTTTACTGTTGGTCTTGTATTCTATCCCCTTTACTTTTAAAACTCTTTTGGTTATACAGTTTTCTTGTGTTCATATGTTGTTATGTTCTTAGTTATGTGTGTTTCCAGGTTATAAAGGAAATTCCTCCCTAGATTTAGGTAAAACGCCTTTCGGTGCTAGTCGTCATCGCCTGGCCTATGAAATGCAGGCTTGGGGTAGTCGTGGCATGGGCCCTAGGGGATGGGTCATGACAAATTGGTATCATAGGTTTCAGTTCCATAGAAAAAATAGGACTCTGATCTTTTTTATGATGTAATAGAGTTAATGGTAATTAGTGTAGTTTTCAGTTTAGGGAGTCCAGTGTTAGTGCATTGGTGGACTTATCCATACAGTAGGACCCTGAATTTAGATTTTTCACTCAATGCAAGAAAACACTGATTGTGTGTGTGTCTTCAAGAGTCTTATTTGTGAACTCTTTGAGTCATCTCACCAGGTATAACTTATTGATCATGGAACACCTGTTTTTTTACAAGATTCCACCACACAGACAGCCATCTAGGGTTTATAGAGTTGTACGCACTAATTGCCCACCGAGTGATAAGGCCTCGGTGCAGGTCCCTCTTCTAGTAGAGGCACCGATGGAGGCACCCGCGGTACCACTACCCATTGGTCCACCAATGCCACAAGCCCTAGAAGAAGAGAGTGCACATTGCATGAGCGTGTTGCACGAGTTCTAGTTTCATAGGCCACCCAAGTTCAGGGGAGAGATGGACCCATAGGTGGATGATAATTTACTGGAGGTTGTGGTGAGAGTCTTCTGACTCATAGAAACACCAGCAGATCTCATGGTGATCTTTGTCGCCAAACTTCTACAGGAAGTAGTGGGAAGATGGTGGAGCTTGATGCTCTAGGTTCATGATGAGGTGACGCTTCTTTGGGCAGACTTCGAGATATTTTTTCGGGAAGATTTTGTCCCAGCGACTCTTCATGTAGTGCGCATACAATATCTTCTTCATCTATAGCAGGGTAGCATAACCGTAGCATAGTTTTCAGTGAGGTTCACATACCTCTCACGTTACTCCAAAAAATGGTACGAGACCCATTCTTTAGGGCCCAAACATTTGATAAGGGGCTCGGGTGGGACATCAGAGAATTTTTGATCTCACTTATAATCCCGAAACATGTGGGGGTATTAGAGAGATCCCTCTTAGTGAAGAGTTTCCTTATTGAGGATTCTCCAGTAGCGAGACCCACCATCAGTCTTCACGTAGCAGATTCTTTTGTAGCTGGAAGTAGATAGACGTCACAGAGGTCCAAGAGGACCAGACCTATAGGTGTTTGACCACATGACTCAGGATCAGTTGTGCGGGGCACCCAAGGCATAACCAGTCAGGCAAGGTTCATGCAGTGTTACTCATGTGGCAGGCAGGGTCACATGTCTCATGACTATCTGACCCATCGTATAGATGATCAGTAGACGGTCTAAGGACATCCTAGGCAGAGACATAGGTTTGACCGAGGTGGTACACAGAGAGTAGGCGGACGTGGCAGAAGAGCTGGTCGTGCAACTGATAGTGGGTGATGATTCGAGATGTTACCACCACCACCACCAAGAGGTCCACCCCGATCGTAGGGAGATGGTGGATAGGGGAGAATTGTAATGTCTCAGATTTTCTATATATTATTTTTAAAAATTATATGGAATTATTATGAGACCTAGCACATAGAAATCACATCATTCTGAGGCTCGGTGATCCTGGAATGGTGGTTCCAACTTTTTTTAAGTTAAGTGAGTCGGCACTTGTGCACAGTTGAGGTAGTTTCCAAACGTATTCCTGAATTAAAAATCTGAGGTCACCATTGCATCCAGGACGAATACCTTACCTATGAATGGGTCTTACCTCGACCAGCGTGGGTCAAGGGAAAAAGTTAATTTTCAAGCATTTTCAGTAAAAATAAAATAGAATAAATGGAAAGTTTATTTTATTTTGGAAACATTCGCTGCAGCGCAACGATAGGGAAGCTATTTCAATAATAAATGCCACGTCATAATGACACTAAATCAGCAATGCTAACTCATTAATAACGCATCATAAAGACAGCAACTAAGTGTAACAGAATGATGAAACACATTCCCTCCTTTTTATGGATTAATCGAACGTTGCTTGTTGGTAAAAGCTAGAGAGAAACTCTGCAAAATCCTTGGCGCTTTGGAGATAACTCTCGACGATGGAAGACGACGAATCAATGTTTTGAATCACTACGCCAATAAAGTTAAAGGATTTCAACGATGATGGAGGCAGCCCCCCCCCCCTTCATTAGTAATCAAACACATTGTGAGGTAGGGTTTTTTATTTCAATTCTCAATTCCCCGTTTTTGATTTTGAACGGCAAACATGACTCCACCACAAAAATTTTGATCTGCAGATTCATACGTTTTGTGGGAGGGTTTTTATTGGGATGATTTCGGGGAATTAGCCACTGTTAAATTGTTGTTTGATTTTTCTCCATTTAAGCCTACTAACAGGAGCAGATCAACACCGTGATGAATGATGGTAGAGGTTCGTTCCTCAATTTTCTGATTGTATTTCTTCCCCATTTCTTTTCCTCCTATGTTCCTCACGTTCTTTGTGGGGCAACAAAAAATGGATCTTTTCTCACCCGTCTTGAAATTCAATGATCCAAAACTGGAGATATGACATTGCAATAGCCATACAGAGGTGGAGTGGTCATAGCGGATGACGAATTAGCTCGGATCGGAAAATAATGTTCTTTGAGCATTCTTCATACAAGAGGATCGAAATTTGTTTTCAGATCTGATCGGAGGCCCAAAAAAATGGAGATGACCTCGAGACATTGGGGCGACCTAGATTCCAAAGTTTCGTGGAAATCTGACAGTTGGATCGATGAATGGGGTAGCACGAAGGCACAGTGGCGGATGTCCGTGATTCTGGAAATTTTCAGAATACACGGCGTTTAATTTCAAAGAACATGTTGTGTAGTACTGGTAGCGGAAGCTAGGGTTTCAGGGGTCATAGAGGAATTACATTGTGTGTGACCCTAGTCACCCTGCGTGTTGGACATTACCTGAATCTCAGCATGTATTTTGGAAAGTACACACACATGGGATGGACTACAGGGCTTCAGAACACAGCGTTTACTCTACGCAGCATGGAAGAGGCGGCTACTCATGACTCAGTGTGTATCCAGGGGATACATGGACATGGAATGGAGTGCACCACTTTGTACTCCATCACATGTCCAAGCGAGGCCAGTAACGCGGGTCATCCCATGTATAGTTTACACGGGTTGGAGTACATGGGTTGAGGACCGTGTACGGGAACATGACCAGTGTACACTGAGCCGATGTCAGACACTCGGACACGGCGTGTACACTATACTACATGCTGTGTATTAACTTTTCTACATGACCAGCCATATGACATGGGACGTTGTACACGGGCAGTACCCGGGGTCACACAACACGGCGTGTAACTTTTCTACATGATGTGTTCCTTTTGGAAAATGGCATGGTTTTCATTCCCACCGTATATTGGACATGTTTCATTTGGGTTAGATCCCCTTATTCTCATTCCCTGAAGGTTAGGCATCATTTACTTCTACAATATTATGATTCATTCAGCAATACTTTCTGTGATTGAATCGGCATCCCTCCATGAGGCCCGGAGCGAGATCCTCTATCTATTCTTGACCCAAGTTAAAGTTAGTCATCTACGTGAACAACTCTACCGGGCATTGATCCTTTACCGAGCTAGTGAATCCCAATGAGGCATGGTATCCACCATGGCCCTAGCAGTGGTCCTCATCTTTGTATTGTGATCTTTCCCACTCAGAAGTGTGTCTCCCGTAATGAGTTCATCTATCCCACATGATATTCCCATTCAAGTGTTTGTCTCCCGTAATGAGTGTAACTACCTCTCGTGATGTTTCCCGTTGAACAGTACTTCTCGGATGGACGTTATCAGAGCTACCAAAATTTTGGAGTGTGTTCTCCCAGAATGAGTTCTTTATGGAATCTTCGAACTGAATCCCTAGATGGGGGAATGTGGTTGTATGACTTGTCTCTAGACAACTGGTATGGGTTTTGAGTATATCTGAATTGTGATCTCCTATTATATATTCAGTAGACATATACTGTGTAGAGATTAATGTTCCTTTCCTTTGTGTACAGCTTTGTGTTTTTTGGGGTCCTCTACTAAGTATTGTTAAACTCACCAATGTATGGGCTTTTGCCACACGTGTCTCATCTTGTGCTGATGAGAAGCCTTTTGACAGAGTCCATGGAGGACCAAGATAGGAATAAGATTTTTGAGTTCCCTACAGGCTGAGGTGTTCCTACATCTATGAGAAGTTTTCCCAGTACCTCTTTGTGTTTTCAGGTTGGAATTTGTAGTTTTGAATCTCTTTTATTTGGTGGGCTTGTATTCTGGATCAGTTTACATTCAGTACTTTACTTTCAGTCACACTCTATTGGTTAGGTTTAGTTATATGCATGCATTTTTTCCTTAGTGGTTTTTACATTTCATCATTTGTGGGATTGGAGATCTGTCTATGTGTACTGGTTCTTAGGAAATGTATCCCATGTTTTTAATATTCCTACTCGGTGCTAGTCACCATCCCCCAGCCTATTAGAGGCAGGATTGGGGAGTCACAGTGTGGGCCCCACTGGTAGGGGACAAGACAGTGTGGTATCAAAGGTGGTCGGTTCTACCATAGGACCAAGAGTTTGTGAGTTTGGTTTGGGGCAACAGTGTTTAGTGTTTCGAGCTCGGCTTTTAAGCCAGAGACTCCAGTGTTGGTGTGGCGGCCGACGTATCCATACACCAAGACTCTGATAACCTACTTTTCGACTCGGGGCATGAAAACACTAGTTTTGGGGAAATAAAAGAATGGTACATGCATCATATAGGAATGGGTTGTGTTTTTTCATATCCTTTGTGTCAGCTATCTAGATATACTCAATGACCATGGTACATCTTGTTTCTTTACAGTATGCCTCTACGATGCATACCTGCTAGGATTTGGCAGCATGATCACAAGGATGATCCCCTCAGTGACAAGGCTTCAATACAGGGACCAATTCCCCAGTCGTTGCCACCAAGTGTTGCACCTGATATACCACCACTAGTGGAGCATCTCGTGGTACCTGCAGTACCGACCGACGAGGAGCATAGGCTGAGTGCTCTCCATGAGTTCCAGAGACAGAGAACCCTCAGGTTTCGAGGTGATCCCCACCCTCTGGCGGCTGAGGACTTTCTTGAGGCAGTGACCATGGTTTTCTATCTAGTGAGGACACCAGCATACCGGATGGTGATCATAGAGGCGAGCCTTCTTTAGGGTTTGGCATGACGATGGTGGAGTCTGACCACACCAAATCACGATGAGGAGACTCTATCATGGATGAAGTTTGAGAGACTCTTTAGGGAGGACTTCTATCTAGTTACACTGAGATCCGTACACATCCAAGATCTTCTTCAGCTCAAGCAGGGCAATTTGATGGTAGCTGACTATTCATCGTGGTTCACCAACCTCGCCCGGTACTCGATGGATATGGTTAGGGATCAGTACATCAGATCTCGGACCTTAGACCAAGTTCTACAACAAGACATACAATCTAGTTTCGTCTCTCTATTCATTTCAACTTATGATGTAGTGCTCGAGCGGGCTTTGGTGATCGAGAGCTTCTTGGCGGAGTAGAGACAACTGATGACAGTCAGCAGTAGGCAGACAGCTACGGAGACCTCGGCAGCAAGGAGCCGACGTCAGACGCAGGGATCAGGACGTGAGAGACATAATTAGAGGACCCAATATAGGGGATCGATAGTCTAGGGCTCTCAGGATAGATCCAGTCATCCTAGGGAGAAGCGGTGTTATGCTTGTGATGGTAGGGGACATCTCACAAGAGATTATCTGACCTATCAAGATGATGACAAAGAAGCGGTGGATTGACCCCCGAGGAAGACAAAAGAGAGTGGAGAAGATAGACTCTCCATGTGGTAGATGTGGAAGAGGATTAGGGTGAGCTGCAAGTTGTGGCAGATGCTTCGATATACTTCCACCACCACCGTAAGGAGGTCTGCACCAGGCTCAGGGATCTGGGGGATAGGGGCGGGATAAGCTACTTGCAGTCGAGGCGTTTGACCCAAGGGATTCAGGGATGATACAAGGTACGATTTTTGTCTTCTCTACCTTAGCTTCTGTACTTAAATACATAGCTACCAATCATTCCTTCTTTTCCACATGTCTTATGTAGAACCTTGAGATTCTGGTAGTACTGTTGACTCGATGCTTACGCTTGGAGACACCTGCAAGAGGAGACTCGATTATCCCACACCATTTCAAACACTGTGATCTTACCCTTGGAGGTGATAGTTTTGGTTAGAACCTCTTGGGGGTAGCATCGAGACCTTACGATTTCATTCTTGGTAAGGATTGGTTATCTTTAGTCCATTCCCAGATTGACTATTTTTTGCGAAGAGTGCGGTGTGTCTGCCATGATGGGATGAGGTTTTCCTTTGTTGAAGAAAAGGAGACCCAGGAAGCACAAAATGGGCTCATGCATAGGGGGTGTATCTGATCAATCATGGTATGACTAGCCTTACCCTCAAAGCAGTAGATGTTGTGAGCTCTCAGTTCTCAACCGTAGTGGCAGAGTACAAGGACGTCTTTCCTGAAGATGATCTGGGACCACCTCCCCAATGGGAAATTGACTTCTGCATCGACTTACACAATGGGACAACACTGATATCCCCACTAGCATATCAGATGGATCGCGCATAGCTTTGCAATCTGAGGGTGCAGTTGGAGGATTTGCATAGTAAGGGTTTCGTAAGACCTAGTGTTTCACCCTGGGTGGCCCCAGTCTTGGTGAAAAGAAGGAAAATGTGAGTTTTAGGATGTGTGTGGATTACCGTTGCCTAAAAAAAGTGACGGTGAAGAATAAGTATCCAATTTCGAGAATCGATGACCTCTTCAAGCCTCTGAGAGGGGTACATTTGTTCTTGAAGGATGACCATCGATCAGGTTATCACCTGTTATGAGTACAAGATGAGGATATACCAAAGATGACTTTCAGATGCTGATATGGTCACTATGACTACATGGTGATGCCTTTCGGCATGAAAAACTCCCCAGCTGTGTCCATGGGACTGATGAATTGGATCATCCAGTCGTACATGGACTGGTTCATAGTGGTCTTCATCGATGACATCCTTGTGTACTCGGTGTTAGAGGAGGAACACACGAGACACCAGAATATAGTTATAGACGTACTCCAAGAGCACCAACATTATGGGATGCTCTCAAAGATCCAGTTATGGATTCATGAGGTCCACTTTCTGGGACATGTCATCTCATCAGATGGATTAGCTATAGACCCATCCAAGGTGAAGGCAGTGTTAGCATGGGAGCCACCTCAGGGCGTGACGGAGGTGCGAAGCTTCCTTGGTTTGGCAGGATATTACCAGAGATTCATCCCTGATTTCTCCCAAATAGCAGCACCGATGATGGCCTTAACCAGGAAGGGGAAAACCTTCATGTGGGCGGAGAGGTTCCAGCAAGCTTTCGAGAAGTTGAGACAGAGTTTGACTAGAGCCACAATCATGAGATTACTGGAGGAGGGTGTCAAGTACGTAGTTTTCTATGACGCATCTGGGACCGGGCTTGGATACGTATTGATGCAGAGACATGAAATGATTACTTATTTTTCATGCCAGCATAGGCCACAAAAGCACAACTATGCCACCCATGATCTTGAGTTTGCAGCGGTATTCTTCGCGTTGAAGATGTGGCATCACTACCTTATGGGAGAACGGTTTATCATCTACTCTGACCAAAAGATCCTCAACTACATATTTTTATAAAAGGATCTAAATATGTGGTAGAGGAATTTTCTAGAGTTCCTCTAGGACTATGATTTCGAGATCATCTATACTCCTGAGAAGGGGAACAAGGAGGCAGATGATCTTAGCAGAAGTTCGAGCTCACAGTTGTTAAGTGAGGCGACAGAGCAGTTAGTTGTGTTCCAGTTATCCTTCATGGACAGAGATGATACAACTTACCTACAGTCGATGGTTGTCACCCCTCTACTCTTATAGCAAGTTAGGGAGGCACAACTAGGAAATGTCAACTGTGTGGCTTTATGTGCTCAGTTATTTACAGGACATGCTCTTTATGGATATTCACAAGGTGGGGAGCACATACTTCTTTTCAAAGGACACACTATTGTACCAGTAGCATTGCATGAAGTGGTATTGAGTGAGTTTAATATATCCTCATTAGAGGTAAATCTTTGAGTGACAAAGATGTACCAGGATCTCTGATGACAGTTCTGGTGGTCAAGCACGAAGAAGACAATAGAAAATTTCATTTCATGATTCCTTACATGCCAGTAGGTGAAGGCTGAGAACCAGGTTCCAGTAGGATTATCTCACCCCCAAGATGTTCCAGAGTGGAAGTGGGATAGAATATTGATGGACTTAATGACAGGATTACCATAGACGTCCAAGGGGTAGGATTCCATCTAGGTGGTCATTGACTGACTCACCAAGTCGGCCCATTTCCTAACTATCCTGGAGTATATTTCTGTAGAGATCTTGGGATGCCTCTAAGTGTATAAGATAGTTCAACTTCATAGAATCCCTTCGACGATATTCTTGGACCGAGATTCTCTCTTTACATCCCAGTTGAGGAAGAGATTGCAGGAGGCCTTTGGGACTCCGCTACTCTTTTGCTCGGCGTTCCATCCTCAGACTAATGGTTAGACAGAGAGGACCATTCAGGTTCTGGAGGTTATGTTGTGGGCCTTTATCTTGGACATTGTTCGCAGTTGGGAGGACCAAAAACCACTGTTGGAGTTTTGGTATAACAATATCTACCACTCCACCATTGGTATGGCACCATTTGAGGCTTTCTATGGGAGACCCTATCGGTCACCGCTTAGCTAGACCGACCCTGGAGATTCATCACTAATGGGACTAGAGTTGGTGTGAGCTACCACTGAGTAGGTGAAAATCATTTGGGAGCGAATGAAGACTATTCAAAGAAAGTAGAAGTCTTATGCTGATAGAAGATTGAGACACCTGTATTTTGAGGAGGGAGACCACATCTTTCTTTAGTTCTTACCTCGATGAGGGTTACAGAGATTTGGACAAGGCGACATGTTATCTCCAAGGTTAATCATACCTTTTCAGATACTGCACAAAGTGGGTGAGGTGGTATATCACCTAGAATCTACCGCCATAGTTGCATTGGGTACATGATGTCTTTCATGTGTCACAACTGAGGAGGTAAGTGCATGACTCATCGCACATCATTGACTAGGGTGAGATGGACATCAAGGATGGAGTGACATTTGCTGAGTACCTAGTGGAGATCGAGGATCGGTAGGAGAGGATCCTTCATGGATGATCGATTCCCTTGGTTCGCATTCATTGGTAGCACGGGAATCTTCAAGAGAGAATGTGGGAGTGGAAGGCTCCAATCTGTACCTAGTACCCACATTGTTTTGAGTAGTCTTGTTTTGGATTTTCAGGGATGCAAAGCCCCAATGTTGGGAGAATGTAATGTCTCAGATTTTCCATGTATTATTTTTAAATATTAAATAGAATTATTACAAGAATGGGAACAAAGATGACACATCATTCTGCGGCCCGGTGATCCCGGAATGGTGGTTCGAACTTTTTTTATGTTATGTGAGTCGGCACTTGTGCACTATTGTGGCAGTTTCCATATGAATGCCCAGATTAAAAATCTGAGGGCACCATTGCGTCCGGGATGACGACTTTATATAAGAACGGGTCTCACCTCGACCAGTGAGGGTCTAGGGAAAAAGTTAATTTTTAGACCTTTTTAGTAAAAATAATATAAAATAAATGGAATTTTTATTTTATTTTGGAAACATTCACTGCCACGCAACGATAGGGCAACTGTTTCAAGAATAAATGCCATGTCATAATGACCCTGAAACAGCAACAGTTACTCTTATATGTCGTAGAATAATGGAAGCAACTCAGCATAACAGAACGCTAAAACACATTCTCTACATTTTGTGGGTTAATCAAACGTTGCTCGTTGGTAGAAGCTGGAGAGAAACTCTGGCGAATATTTGGTGCTTTGGAGAGAACTCTCGGTAACGAATGATGAAGAATCAATGTTGTGAATCATTGCACCAACGAAGTTGATGGATCTAGGTGAAGACGAAGGCATGACCCCCACCCCTTATTCAGAAATCAAATCCTTCATGAGGTAGGGGCTGTTATTTCAATTCTCCTTTCCCCATTTTTGATGTTGAACGACGAACGCGGATCAACCATGAACATGTTGATTCATGGATTCATACGCTTTTGTGGGAGGGTTTTTATTTGGATGATTTCAGAGAAATAGTCCATGATAAATTTTTGTTTTATACTTCTCTATTTAATCCTACTAATCGGAGCGGATCAATGCTGTGACGAATGACGTCGGAGGTTCGTTCCTTGATGTTATGATTGGATTTCTTCCCGCTATCTTTTCCTTGGTCTTTCTTCATGTTCTTCGTGGGTTGATGAATGAAGGATCTTTGTGCACCCATATTGCAATGAAAAGATCAAAAACTAGAGATTTGACATCTCAATGACCCTACAGAGGTGCGATGGTCATATCAGATGATGAATCAACACGGATCGGAAAAGATTTTTCTTCGAGCGTACTTCACGCGGGAGGATCGGAATGCATTTTCAGAGCTGATCGGATGCCTGAAAACAACAGAGATGACCTCAAGACTTCAGGGTGACCAGGATTCCAGATTTTTTTGACAATCTGATGGCCGGATCGATTAACAAGGTACCACAGAGGCGTGGTGGCAGAATTCCATGATTCTCTAAATTTCAAGAATTCACGGTGTGTACTTTCGAAGAACATGTTTTGTAGTACCGGTGGTAGTGGCTAGGGTTTTGGGGGACATAGAGGAATCAAATGGCATATGACCCTGGTCACACAGTTTTTTGGACTTTCCCCGAAGATCGGTGTGTATTTTGGAAGGTACACGGACACGGGATGGACTACATGGCTTCAGAACACGACCTGTACTCTCTACGCAACAGGGTAGAGGCGGCTACATGGGACTCAGCGTGTATCCAAGGGATACACGGACACAAGATGAAGTACACAACCGTGTACTCTATCACATGGCCAGGTGAGGCCATTAATGTGGGTCACACCTTGTACCGTTTAAACGGGTTGGAGTACACAGGTAGAGGACTGTGTACGGGCACATGGCCAGTGTACATGGATCTGACCCCAGTCACTCGGAAACGGAATGTACACTATACTACACATCGTGTACTAACATTTCTACCCAACAAACCTTATAAAATTGGTCGATGTACATAGGCAGTACTTGGGGTCAGATAACATGGTGTGTAACTTTTCTACACACTGTGTACTTTTGGGGAAATTAAATGGTCCTCTTTTCCACCATATCATGGACATGTTTCTATTGGGTTAGTGCCCCTTCTTCTCATTACCTTGATGGTTAGGTATCGTCTCCTTCTATAGGTGTATGATCCCTTCAATGGGATATTCCATGATAGAGTCATCATCCCACTGAGAGGCCCATAGTGAGATCCTCTATCCATTCATGACTCTAGGTAGAGATATGCATCGACGTGACCAACTCTACCGGGAATTGATACTCTACCTAGATAGTGAATCCAGATGAGTTGCAGTATCTTCCATGGCCCTGGCAGTGATCCTCATCTGTGTATCATGATCTTTCCCACTCAAGAGTGGGTCTCCCATAATGAGTGCATCAATATCTCGTGATCTTCCCACTCAAGAGTCTGTCTCCCGTAATGAGTGTAACTACCTCCCGTGACATTTACTGATGAACAGTACTTCTTGGACGGACTTCATCAGAGCTAACAGAATCATGGATTGTGTTCTATTGGAATGAGTGTTTCGTGGAATCTTCAAAGTGAATCCCTAGACGGGGGTATGCGGTTGTGTGACTTGTCTCTATACTACGGGTCTAGGTTTTGAGTATATCAGAATTGTGATCTCGTATTATATGTTCAGTATACATATACTGTGTAGATATGACTATTCCTTTACTTTGTGTACTACTTTGTGTTTTTTGGGGTTCTCTACTGAGTATTCTTATACTCACCCCTGCACGGGCATTGACCGCACGTGTCATGTCTTGTGGAGAAGAGCAGCCTTTTGACAGAGTCTAGGGAGGACCAGGACAAGAATGATATTTTTGAGTTCCCTACAGGTCGAGGAGTTCTTACGGATATGAGTAGTACTACAAGTACCTCTTTGTGTTTTTAGGTTGGACTTTACAGTTTTCATACTCTTGTTTTTGGTGGGCTTGTTTTCTATCCCAGTTTACCTTTAGTACATTACATTCCATAGTACTCTTTTGGTTGGGTTTAGTTGTATTCATGCATTTTTTCCTTAGTGGTTTTTACATTTTTTTTATTTGTGGGAATGGAGATTTATGCATGTGTATAGGTTCTTAGGAAATGCCTCCCATGTTAGTAATATGCTTACTCAGTGCTAGTCACCAGCCCCTAGCCTATTGGAGGCGGGCATGGGGAGTCATAGCATGGCCCCCACTAGGATGGATCATGAAAAGAGCCCAACTTCTGGTAGATGAGGCTTACGATCATGGTGATCCAGAGATAATATGAGGTATGATCTTTGTATACTCCACCTAAGTTGCAGTACATATAGACACAGGTGATAGTAGTTATTTTATTGCCACTACCCTCATTTAGAGCTCAGAGATTCCGATGGAGTCATTGGCTCAATCCTTATGGATAGAGACTCCTACAGGAGAAGATTTGACGATTAAGAACTTGTTCTAGTAGTGTGAGCATACTCTAGGAGGCGAGATCTTTGGATGGGATCTCATAATAGCAGTGTCGAGTCCTTAAGATGACATCTTGGGTATGGACTGGTTATCTACAGTCCATGCTCATATTGACTGTATTAGGAACAAAGTGTGGTGTGTCTGCACGGATGGGGCTAGGTTTACCTTCACTGGTGAGAAGGGAGCCTTTGAAGCATAAGAAGTAATTACCCAGAGGAGAGTGCAGCTGATCACTCATTAGATGGCTAGCCTAACCCTCGGAGCGGTTGATGTGAAGAGTCTGAGTTATCCTGTAGTGGTGGACCAGTATACGGATTTTTTCCCTGATGATATTCCAGGTCTACCTCCTCGCATAGAGGTGGACATTTACATTGACTTAAACCCTGGGATGACACCGATATCTCCACCAGCGTATCAGATGGTTCCCATGAAGCTTCGCGAGCTGTGGGTACAGCTAGAGGACTTTCAAGAGAAGGGACTCATCTGGCCTAGATAATCCCCATGGGTAGGCCCGATTTTGTTCGCCAAGAAGGTGTATTGGAGCTTAAGGATTTTTGTTGACTATCGGTGCATGAACCAGGTGACCGTGAAGAACAAGTACCAACTTCCAAGTATTGTCTAAATCTTTGATCAGTTGAAGGGAGCACGATGCTTCTAGAAGATAGACCCCAGATCAGTCTATCACCAGCTCAGAGTACGAGATGAGGATATACAGAAGACGACCTTCAGGTGTCTGTATGGGCATTACGAGTTCCTGGTTATGCCATTCAGCATGACCAATTCTCCAATAGTTTTCATGTGACTCATGAACATGGTCTTTCATCCATACCATGGTCGCTTTGTATTAGTCTTCATCGATGAAATTACTATCTACTTGACTACAGAGGAGAAGCATGCTTATTATTTGTGGGTAGTACTGGACACACTCTGAGAACACCAGCTTTATGGTAAGCTCTCGAAGTTCCAGTTCTTGATTCGAGAGATCACTTTATGGGACGTGTCATATCGGAGGCTAGAGTTGCAGTGGATCCAGCAATGACTGAAGCGGAACTTTCTTTGGTTCCACCCAGGAGTGTGATGGAGGTACGAAGTTTCCTGGGTTTGTCTAGATACTACCAGTGATTTGTACTATATTTCTCCAAATTTGCATCACCACTATCAGCCTTGACAAAGAAGGGGAAACCCTTCATGTGGTCGGAGAGATTCTAGCAGAGTTTTCAGGAGTTCAGGCAGAGGCTGACTAGTGCCCCCATCCTGAGGCTTCCAGAGGAGGGAGTAGGGTATGTAGTCTACTGTGACGCATCAGGGACAAGACTTGAATGTGTCCTGATGCAAGAGTGAGCAGTGATTTCATATGGTTCTCGACTGTTGATACAGCATGAGCAGAACTACACTACCCAGGACCTGGAGTTAGTAGTAGTGGTCGTCTCCTTGAAGATGTGGTGACACTATCTAATGGGCGATCGATTTATAGTGTACTCTAATCACAACAGTATAATGTATATTTTCTCTCAGAAGGACATGAACCTGCAACAATGACGTTGTCTTGAATTCCTCCAGGACTATGACTTTGAGATAGTCTTTAAACCTTTGAAGGGGAACGTTGTAGAAGATGCACTCAACAGGAGGTCAGATATACAGCTTCTAGGTGAGGCGACAGAGCAGCTGGATACTTTACAGATATCCTTTGTGGATAGAGATAGAGCATCTTTTCATCAGTCTCTTACAGTCATTCCCACACTTCTTGAGTGAGTCAGGGAGGCTCAACATGGAGACGCTGACTGTGAGGATCCACATGCTCAGATATCCACAGCGCAGGCACCTGATAGATTTTCTAAAGGTGGGGAGAACGTCATCCTATTCAGAGGATGTACCATGGAACCAATGTCACTTCAAGATAAAGTGTTAAGGTAGTTCCACACTTCCCCTCTAGCGGTACATCCTGGAGTGGTGGAGATGTATCAAGATCTCTGACAACAGCACTAGTGGTCGAGAATGAAGAAATCAGTAGCACATTTTGTTTTTTCAGTGCCTCACTAGTCAGCAATTGAAGGTGGAGAATCAGGTACCAGCAGGCTTGGTTCAGCCTTTGGAGGTCGTAGAGTGGAAGTGGGATGGGATATCCATGGGCTTCGTGATAGGATTTCCACGTACATCTAGGGGTCATGACTCAATTTGGGTGATCGTCAACTGACTCACTAAGTCGGCCCACTTCCATACTGATCAGTGAGAAGGGTTTAGTAGAGAGATTAAGATGCCTCTATGTGTAAGAGATTGTACGGTTACATGGAGTACCCTCAACGATTATCTTTGATCAGGATGCGCGTTTTACTTGCCAAATTTAGATGGGGTTGAAAGAGGATTTTGGGATGCAGCTTCGTTTGAGCACCGCCTTCTATCCTCAAATGGATAGCCAGACTGAGCAGAACTTTCAGACCCTCGAGGATATGCTGCATGCTCTTGTCCTCGACTTCAGTCACAGTTGGGAGTATCACTATCGTTTGGTGTAGTTTTCATACAACAACATCTATCACTCCACCATTAGGATGGCACCGTTCGAGGAATTGTACGGGTGACCATATAGATCACCTTTGTGCTAGACTAATCTAGGGGAGTCGACACTAGTGGGACTAGAGATGGTATAGGCTACCACAGAGAAGGTGTAGATCATCCAGGAGAGGATGAAGACTTCACAGAGTAGGTATAAATCATATGCTGATAGAAGAAAGAGACCTCTAGAGTTTGAGTATGGTGACCACACCTTTCTATAGGTCTCACCTTGATGAGGTTTGTGGATATTTTTCTGAGGCGTCAAGATATCTCCAAGGTTCATCGGACCATTTCAGGTCCTCATCAGAATTGGTGAGGTGGCATACCACTTAGCTCTTTCACCTTAGTTGCATTGGGTGCAAGACATCTTCTATTTATCCTGGCTGAGATGATACGTGCACAACCCTTCTCACATCATCAACCATGGAGAGATGGACGTCGATGATGGGGTGACTTTTATGGAGGTTCTAGTGTAGATTGAGGATTGATAGGAGTGGGTCCTTCATGGATGGTTGATACCTATCATGCATGTTTGATGGTAGCACGAGAACCTCCAGAAGAGCACATGGGAGTGGGAGTCTCAGATTCGTGCTTAGTTCCACCACTTGTTCCCTTAGTTTGAGTTGTGGCTTATGGGGACGTAATGCCTTGATGTGGGGAGAATGTAAAGAGCCAAAAAAAATTCCATGTAATTTTTTTAAAATATATGGGAATTTTATGAGTCCTTGAAAATTTATGGCTAGTGACTCTAAGGCCCAGAGTTTCCAGAATGAATTTATAAACTATTGTTCGGGTACGTTCAGTAAATGTGAGAGTCGTTTTTTCTAACATTTGAACTGGTGCCCGGAATGGAAATCTGAGGGAACTGTTGAACTCACAACACTGATATTCGTTTAAGAAGATTTTCACCTCGACGACAGTTGTTCAAGAGTGAACGTTAATTTTTGGGTTTTTGTGGAAATAATAAAATAAAATAATCACTCATTTTATTTTATTTGTTGTAACCACATATGTGGATATTTCAAAGGTGGGGACCACCTGAACTAAAACCTCCAATGAATGGTTATGGAGGTGCGGACCACCGAACCTAATCTCCCATGAGAGGATACGGTGGTAGGCACCACCCGAGGAGTGACACCTCTTGAACTCTCTATTAAAAGGGGGAGAAACCTCTTGAGCTCCCCATAATTTATTATTCCAACCCTACCCATAATTTATTTTTCCACCTATCAATTAATAAATTAAACCATTTTGAAATTCTAAAAACGTAATTTAATTTGAAAACATAAATTAAGAATTTGTCTATATTTTCATTTTTGTGGAATTGGGGTAAAGGGTTGGCAAATGGGAGGGCTTTAGAGAATTGGGTAAAAGCTCTCCAATGAAGAACACTGATGTACGACTTCGACTTTTTTCCTTGGGGAATCCTCCAGCATGGGATGTCTTCAAATGATGATTGACTTTCCCTCCCCAATGATGTCATCTCCTTCCTCACAATCTTCATCAATGAACAATCCAAGGTAGGGGTTTATTTGTGTATGAATACTATTCATATGTTCTACCCTTGAATTATTTTTCTAGATAGGGATTAAATAGTTGTGGAAGGTTGAAAAGATTGATATTCTTCTTCAAGTTCTTGTTGAGCCAGATGCTACCACTCTAACGTAGAGGGTATGGGCCAAACGAACATGGCTCGACCCCTCCATAAATCTTGTGATGTTTTGTGGGGTTGAACACGATAATGGGGATGCCGCAATGACACCGCCCTACGGCCACTGCTGCCTTGCGACCTCCACGCCCTCGCGTCACCCCAGTAGCTGAGCCGCTCCGTGGCACCCACAGCCACCACACCCCGCGGATCCGCCACTCGTGGCCCCGTTGTGCCTCCCACGGCCACTTCCATCTACCGAGCCACCGCCGACCGGGTCGAGCCACTCCCGCCGTCTGTCGCACCACCATCATCTGCCGAGCGATTGTCATAAACCGAGCTGCCACCTTCACTGCCGTCCATCGCGCCGCTGCCGACCGGGCTGAGCTGCTGCCACCGTCCGCCAAGCCATCGTCGATTGGGTTGATGTGCTGTCGTCGTCCGCCGAGTCGCCGTCGATGTCTATTGAGCCGCCACAGTCCACCAACCTGCCCTGGCCGCACCGCCTAGGACCTTCTACACCACTCTGGCTGAGCCACCCGTGGCCCTCCGAGCAGCTCCGGCCACGCCACCCGCGGCCTCGAGCCACTCCGGCCGAGCTGCCCCATGGGCTTTGCTCTCCTAGCTGAGCCGCCCCAGCTGAGTCACCCTGCAGCCACGCACCATCTGCGGACGAACCCACGTGGCCCCTTGCAGCCTGTAGGACCGCCCAATGGGACGGGCCGCCCAACATGGGCCAGGCCGGACCCAATGGGCCGGGCTGAACCCAATGGGTCAGGCATCACATCAGGTCAGGCCAATTCAACCCGAATCGGGTCGGACAGGACTGGGTTGGGCCGGGTTGGTCCAACCGGGTCGAACCAGACCCGGTCCCACTACGAACCATATACTTTCCTTTGGCCATAACATTGGCACTGGAAGTCCATTTGAAAAACCATCAGCAGAGCTGTAAATCTTGGAGTGAGACGGTCCATTTTAGTATACCTCACTATAGTTTTAGGTTAAGATGGGGGAATGGTCAGGTTGGATCGAGCATGAATCCAACTGGCCCCCTGGGACTAAAAGGCTAATAACTCACAGAATGAGCATCTGATTGACGTGTCGTCTGATATGTTGAGATCCCTATGACATGGAGAACCTTTGAGATGATTATTTGTGAGACTTTGTGGCAGTTGGAATATCTACCAGTAGCTTGTGGAGCAGATCCTCCTAGAGATGAGCGAGCATTGTGCGGGAACCCAGTAGCTAGATGAGATGTGATGACTACTGAACTTTTCGACTCGAAGTGACTTGACAGGACCGGTAGGGAGCGCCTCTATGTGATGCATCATACCAATGGTGGGGAGCACCTTTGTGTGACATGGTAATCCCATGGTACTCGACAGGAGGGGTACCTCAGCAGGCCACAATGGGGAGTGCCTCTATGTGACGTGGTAGACCCATGGTACTCAACAGGAGGAGTACCTTAGCAAGTCACGAGGGGGAGAGCCTCTGTGTGATGTGGAAGACCCACGGTAGGGAGTTCCTCTATCTGACATGGCAGACCCAGGGTTCTCAACAAGAGGAGTACCTCAGCAGTCGAAGATTAGTGGGAAGCAGCTTTTTGTGATGCGGCAAGCCCACTATACTCTATAGAGGAGCGGTTCTCTTGAAGCCAAGGTGTTCGATGATGTGACTGGAGATGTTCTTTGTTACTACCCCTGGAATAAATCTTGGGGTGAGATGAGTCTATCTCTCTGTGTTTTCCTCATGATTGAGATGGATTACTTGATAACATAGGTATATGTATGGAAATATACCTAGGTAGGGTTATCTGTTGATTTCATAGTTTGTGGTTTATCCTTGGTGGATTTGTGAGAGAACATGAGGGTCGGGGTCCCAATTGATTATCATTATACTCACCCCTACATGGAATATTCCCGCTCCTTGTTGTGTTGGATGAAAACAAAGGACTATGATGACTGAGGTAAGGAGTACCAGGACTGGACGGTGCCCGGAGGTGGACAATACGACGTGTCTGTACGTAGAGGAGACTGGTGTATGTGGAGTGTTGTGGAGGCGATCTGTACATACCCTTCAGGTAGGAACCTCAAAAGATGACCCAATAGCTACCTTTTTTACTTTCTTCTGTTGTATTGTATTCCATTTGTACTTGTACCTTTACTGTTGGGCTTGTATTCTGTCCCCTTTTCTTTTAGCACTCTTTTGATTATACAGTTTTCTTTTGTTCGTATCTATATGTGTGCTTAGTTACGTGAGTTCGTAGGTTATAAAGGCAATTACTTCCTAGTTTTAGGGTAAACACCTTTTGGTGATAATCACTAGCCCCAGCCCTATGGAAGGTGGGCTTGGGGTAGTCACGACACGGGCCCTGGGGGACGGTTCATGACAAAAAATGTATAGTTCCATGTTTTAGATAGCATGAATTTACCGCGATCCCATCATTGACCCTATTCATCTTTAATTCATATGTCAAACATTTCAAAAACATTGTATTAGAATAAAAAGTTCAGTAAGGGATATAAATAAGAAAAGAAAACATTAATCCATGAATACATACAAGTCATAGAAATCATACTTTTCATTTTTAAAACATTATCCCTTTTACATAACTCACAAAATCATAAGATTTATGGATAACACAATGAAATAACCCTTAATGAAGGTAACTTGTGGCATTCAAAACATACAAACATTATAGCTTCCACAGCTATATTGGGAGTTACGTTTGGAATACCCATCACAATATATTATTTAAATATATTTGGAGAAACATTAACATTTAACTCTGTCCCATTACACAATGAATTGAAGAGATATCTCAGGCTCAGTCACCCAAGTTTTATCACAAACCCACCCATATACGTAAACATTTCGCAAGAACCACAAAATAATCATAACACATGAACAAGTATAAATAAAAAATAGCATTTCCACAATACTATAACAATACATTATTTTAATATATTGACATAATCAATCCATTCTAAAAACCATTTCAAATACCAAAAAATATGTAAAAATAGTATATGGTGTTTACTTTCCTTTTAAAAACATTACTTCCTGTTATGGTAGACAAATATCAAATAATTCTCATGGTGGCAGAAAGGTTGTTCTCACCGCGTACCTTAAAAAGAAACATTCCTTTTTTCTTTTTATAATATGCTTCATAGAGAAAATATTTCATTTTAAAACCATTTAAAACATTTAATAATGATATTTTTTAATCTAAGTATCCCATAACACTTTGAAACTTTTACAGGAATTAACATTTTAAATCATTAATGTCCATATAAATAAATCCATAAAAACATTTTGAAAACATGGACATTAATGAGAAATATTTAGAAAATTATAGATTTAAAATATTTAATATAATTTTTTAGTTAAAGAGTCTTTTACTATAAGGAATCAGCCTTAAACATTACATATTCTTGAATTAAATGGATAATTCACATTGAGGATCTTTTCCAGTTTATAGTTCTAGAGAATTAGGTCATAACATTTACATAACAACATACATATTACATGTAGTCAATTCTACTCCTTATACATTTTTTCATAAAATAAAAACTCTTGAAAAAAGTGTCATGTCTAGTTCTATTTTTTAGACAATAAGACTTTTCCTTGATCCCATCCTTGACCCTATTCATCTTTAAGTCGTGTGAAAAACATTTCAAAACTTGGGATGAGCATAAAAAGAATATTAATGGTTATAAAATAAGAAAGAAATCTTTAGTCCATAAATACATACAAAACATAAACTCTTTTAATTACCTCATGAAAACATAAGATTTATGAATAACACATATCAATACCAAATCATAAAAGTACATATGGAATTCATATCATACTTAAATTGCAGTTATCATAGCTACATTGGGAGTTACGTTGGACTACCCATCACAGTATATTCCATAAATCTCTTTGGAAAAACATTCACATTTTCCTCTACCACGTTACCCAATGCATTGGAGAGCTATCTCAGCCTCACCCACTATAGGTTTACCCCGGAACAACCCGTATACGTAAACGATGCCCAAGAACCATAGCATATTCATAACATAAAACAAACATAAATGAAAGATAACATTTCCACATTTCAATCTCAATATATCATTAAAATACATTCACATAAAAAATCCATTATAACAACCATTTTCAATACCTAAATATGTAAAAAGAATGTGGTATTTATTTTTCTTTAAAAAAACACTACGGCTTATTAAGGAATCCAGAGATCAAATAATACTCGTGGCGGGGAAAAAAGGTCGTTGTCACCACTTACATTAAAAAACATTCCTTTTTGTCTTTTAGTAAAACTCTTCGTATAAAAACATTCCCTTTGAATGATATGAAAATTCAAAGGGTTTTAAATTCCGTATAAAAAAAAGTCATGTATAAAACAAAATATGCCTCAATGAAAGGAGATTGAGACGAAGTCCCTTACCTCATGTCTGACTTGAACCGTTCATTCTTTAATCAACTAAAAAATAAAATAAAGTTAATTTCTACTTTATTAAGAACCATTTTAAAGTATATTATTCCTTTTATATCACTTATTACCATGTTATATACATTATGTAATCATTTAAGTTAATAATGGTTGTTTTGTCGATATTTGGTACTTGAGTAAAAAATGAACACCTTATAATTACAAGTTTTCCATGTTTTCAATAGTCTATTATCTCCCAAATGATATTCATGATTTAGATATATTATAAATCATATATATCTAGTATATATATGTATTTATAAAAGTACAAAACATTTTGGAGATAAGAAATGAAATGCATCGTTCATGGAGACAGTAAGTCGTACGTACGCGTGAACGCTACTTTCATTTATATTTCGTGCTTTAATGAAATTAGAACATAATGACAGATAGGTATATTATAATTCCAGTATAATATCATATATAATATCATTAAAATTATCCTTTATACATCCCACAAATGTAATTAACGAGTCATATCACTTTGAGGGGGCGGTAGTCTGCACTTCCAAAAATGAAATTATAGTGTTTACCCATTATGGAAACCATAAAGGTAGGTCATAAATGAAAAATACCGAAGCCTAAAGAAAAAATAAACATAATATATATCATATATAAATATAGTTTCATCTTAATGGCCAACATGAGAGGCGGTAGATGATAATCGAACAATCATCTTCTCGTGATGTGTTAGTTTTCCTTCCAGAGAAACAGAATGTTCATCATCCATTAGATGAAGATGTGTGTAAGTTTATTTCGAATCCTTATCATAAAAACATCCTAGTATATTGAGGATACTTTTTTTGTTATAAAATAAAATAATAAAAATATTCTAGGGGTTGTATAAGTAAAATTAAATAAAAGAAGTTAAGACGAACTGTTACATTTAATTTGGGTAACTCCCTTCCGTTTGAACCAAAATGAATTCTTGAATTGACTTCTGCCTAAGGTAAGGCTTCTATAATGAGGAGAGGGATCTTGAGAGATTATTTGGGCCAGGGTTGGATGATCCAAGGGGTTGATAGGTGTGAGTAATGAGTAAGAAGTGAGGGCATTTTATAAGGGGGAGGAGGGGTTGTTTAAGAAAGTGTGAAAATATTATTTTATTATATAATGATATTCAGTTTCTAAAGATAAAAAACAAATTAAAGTCTAAGATAAGATGAATCATGGTCAAAAAAATCATCCAATAATAATTGGACAGGTTTTGGATTTTATTGTCACGACCCGCCCTCAGGGTCCGTGCCGTGACTACCCTAAGCCCGCCTTCCATAGGCCAGGGGCTGCCGACTAGCACCAAGGCGTAAATCCCGGTAAAAAGGGAAGGCATTGCCTTTGTAAAGTAAACAAACACCACAGAGTAAGAAAGCGGAATGTAAACACTAAGCAAAAGCAGAGTACAACTGAAAGTGCAGAAAAGTAAATGGGCCAGTATACAAACCCAAACTGAAAGTAAAGTACAACTCGAAAAGGGAAAACAGAAACTGAAAGTAAAAGTCACTACACCGAGCTGTCCACTGAAAATCCCACCTGAAGGGTGGGTACAGATAGCTCCACTGCTCCACGGGTCCTGCCGTCCGCTCCGAACATATCCCGCCCAGGGGTCCACCTCCAGGTACCGTCCTGCTCTGCAAGCCTCAGCTAAGATCAACGCTGTCCGTCGTCTGCAACCAACACAACGTAGTGCGGGCAAAGCCCGTGCAGGGGTGAGTATAAGCTACTCAGTAGGGACCCCGAGACCCCTGAAGGTCTCTCAAAATCCACAAGGATAAACCATGAAGAAAGGTACAACCACAAAGTAACAACCGACACTGCTTAGGTATATGCCCATACATATACCTAAGTCATCAATTTCAAATACGCTCCAACCTCCGAGCCCAAGTACAACTCAGTCCACACAGGAAAGTATACGTATTCCACACAGGAAAGCAAAACGTAATCCACATAGGATAACACAACACAATCCACACAGGAAAGTAACAGGATTCAGCTCACACAGGTATACTTCTTCAAAAGACGATAAAGATGATCTCTGATCCATCTAAGTCGTCGGACCCATGAAGGATCGATAGGTAACTAACCCCCGCAAAAGACCCACACAGGATCGGGCCCACGTAGGACCTGTAGGCACTGGTTCACACAGGACTGCTGAGCGCAAAGACCCACACAGGATCGGACCCACACAGGATCGGGCCCACACAGGACCTATAGCACTGATCCACATAGGATCGCTGAGTGCTGTAGTCGTCGTCGTCGAATCCACACAGGATCTCTGTACTGTCGTCGTCGCAGTCACAGTAGCAGTAGCAGTCACAGTAACAGTCGCAGCCAGCACTAGGGTTCCCGCACACAGCAAGCTCGTTCGGAGGGTCCGCTCCACGAGCCGAGAGGCTGATACATCAACTGTCACAAAGTCCAGAGTTGATGTATCCAAAAGTTCCGTATCTTCAACAGGAACTCAACGCAACAGACGGCGCGTCGATCGGACGCTCGGTCTGAGAGTTATTGGCATTTTCGTCCCCGGGACCCGGTTGGTTTTTAAGGAAAAACCAACCCGACCGTACTCCACCTGCGTCCAAACCTTGGGTGGAGTATGCCAAAAAATCCTTCTCACTAAGAGGAACACAACAAAGCTGACGGCACGTCAATCGGACGTCCGTAGATCAAGATATGAGTGTTTCCGCTCCGAAGGCCCGATTTGTTTAATGAACGAACCAACCCGGCCGAACACAAAGTGTTCCGAAACTTTGAGTGCGATATACTGAAACGACCGTCTCGATCTAAGGATTGCGTTTCCGCAGATGGTTCGTCGATCGGAGGTCCGTGGCTCAAGTTATCACCAAAACACCAAAACTGATTCGAAACGGCGGGTTCGGGTCCGGGCCGACCCGGCCCGACCCCCCCTGGGTCGACCCGAACCGGGTCCGACCCGGCCCGACCGGCGGCGCAACGGCGCGGCGGCCTGGCGGTGCGGCAGCCTGGCGCCGCACGGAGGCAGCGCGTGGGGGCTAAGCCCCCGCTTCTTGATTTGGCGGCGCGGCAATCAGCCGCTCCCCTTTTGTCAAACGCCCCCCCCCCCCCTCGTGGGGGGCCTGCTTGTTCGGAAACCGGGGGGCCGCCTGCCCCCCCCCCCCCCTCTATGAAACCCCCCCCCCAATTAAATGGGGGGGTTTAAAGGGTTGACTGGGGGAATTTATTCCCCCGGTCTTTGACCTTCCGGTCGGCCTCCTGGCCGGCCGGTTTGTCTCCAATGGGACCGGCAAGCCGGTCCCCTTCCGGTCTCCGACGCCGGCGGCCCGGCGTGCCGCCGGTCTTCCAGTCTCGCCGCGGCCCAGAACCGGCCGCGGTGTTCGTCGTCCGGCGCGGTGCGACGGCACCGCGCCTCTCCGCCGCGCCTTCAATTCCCTTCGACGCGGCGCGATGGCGTCGCGTTCTTGATGATCCTTCCACGGCGCGGCGCAACGGCGCCGCGCAATATAATCGTGCGATTATCCGCATGGTGCGACGGCACCACGCCACCTTGTTTCCACCCGCAAGATTAATCAACAAGAACGATGGAGGGGGTTCGGACGTGTTCATGCGGTCCGGCCCCCCTCACGTTAAAAGATAACACAACTTAAATATCCTCACGTTAGTCATGCTAGAACCACGAACAAGAATAAATAAATAAACAAAAATCAACAACCCCTACCTTGGGTATAGGTTCGAAGATTTGACAACGTCCCGCAGAAGACAACGTCGTGGAGGTCGGGCGTCACGGTAATCGTTCGTCAAATCCGATGACGAAGAGGTACGTCTGAAGAGGTACGTCATTGGAGAATCTTCGTATGCCGACGAAGGAAGTCCGAGAAGGAAGCGGCGTTCCCTTTCGTTGACACGGAAGACGATGAAGAGAGGAGCGGCGTTCTTCGTCGGAGCTTGAGCGTTCTTTGTCAAAGCTTGAGCGTTCTTCGTCAAAGTTTGAAGAAGAAGGAAAAGCTATCAAATCCTCTCAAGATGGCTAAAGAGTTCTAACCCAACAAAAAAAGATAAGAGCTTATTTTATTCACAAACTTAAAAAATTGAATTTCAAAGGTTTGAAATTCAAATAAGATAACTCCAAAATTAAATAACAATTGTCATGTAATTTAAAGAGGGGTTAAGGGAGTTTGAGAGAAGTTGAAAAGTTTAGGGTTCGTGTGGGCCCCACCACACTTAATCCTCTCAAGGAAGGTTAAGTGGGTGTGGGTCCCACCCCTAACTTCCTTTGAGAGAAGTTAACCAACAAGTTTAAATAAAAATTTGTAATCCAAAATTTTTATTTAACTTTTTCTAAACTCCCAAAAACTAACTCTCAACCCAAAATAAACGCAACCTCGGAAAAGGTCTCCTTAAGCGAATATCGGCGCTGCGAGTTCATCGGTGCCCTCAGATTTCAATTCCGAGCACCGGATCAGAAGTTAGGAATTCCCGCTCGTTCGTTCACTGAACGTACCCGAGCCAAACTTCGGAAATTGATTCCGGGCACACCGGGCCTCGGAATCAGGTGCCGTCAGAAACCGTGCTCTTGTAAAATTTCAAATAAAATTAAGAAAAAATTTCTCTTGAAATTTACGGGTCTTTACATTACTCCCTCCTCAGGGCTTTACGTCCCCGTAAAGATATATCAAAACTAGGGAAACAAATGAGGGTACTGAGCACGCATCTGAGCCTCCCGCTCCCATGTGCTCTTCTGGAGATTCCCGTGCTGTCATCTGATGCGCACAAGAGGAATCGATCGCCCACGTAGGACCTGCTCCTATCGATCCTCTATCTCCACTGGGATCTCCGTAAAAGTCGCCACATCGTCAACGTCAAGCTCCCCATGGTCAATGATGTGCGTCGGGTCGTGCACGTATCTCCTCAGCTAAGACACGTGGAAGACATCGTGCACCCGGTGTAACTGAGGTGGTAGAGCCAGGCGATAAGCCACCTCACCAATCCTGCTGAGGACCTGGAAGGGTCCAATGAAGCGCGGAGATAACTTGCCTCATCGGCCAAATATCTGAATACCACGTCGAGGTGAGACCCGCAAGAAGATGTGGTCTCCATCCTCGAACTCCAGTGGCCTCCGCCTCCTATCAGCATATGACTTCTGCCGGCTCTGAGCTGTCCTCATCCGCTCCTAGATGACCTGGACCTTCTCTGTCGTGGCCTGGACCATCTCCGGTCCCACCAGTGCTGACTCCCCAGGGTCTGTCCAGCACAAAGGAGATCTACAAGGTCGGCCGTACAATGCCTCGTACGGTGCCATCCCGATGGTGGAGTGGTAGTTGTTGTTGTATGCAAACTCCACCAAGGGTAGGTGGTCCTCCCAGCTACGACCAAAGTCGAGGACACATGTGCGGAGCATGTCCTCGAGAGTCTGAATGGTCCTCTCCGTCTGACCATCCGTCTGAGGGTGAAAGGCTGTGCTCAGACGTAGCTGCGTCCCGAACGCCTCATGTAACCCCTTCCAAAGCCGGGAAGTAAAGTGAGCATCTAGATCGGAGACGATAGATGATGGAACACCGTGGAGCCGCACAATATCATGAACGTAGAGACGTCCCAAGCTCTCCACTGAGCCCTGCTCTCTAATGGGTAAGAAGTTTGCCGACTTGGTGAGTCGGTCAACAATCACCCAGATGGAGTCGTGACCTCTGGAAGTGCGTGGAAGTCCAGTCGCGAAGTCCATAGATATGTCGTCCCACTTCCACTCCGGAACCTCCAAGGGTTGTACCAAGCTTGCTGGTACCTGATGCTCTGCCTTCACCTGCTGGCAGGTGAGGCATCAAGAAACGAACTCTGTTACTGCCTTCTTCATGCCCGGCCACCAGTGCTGTCGGCTGAGGTCCTGGTACATCTTCTCCACTCCAGGATGTACTGCCAAAGGAGAAGTGTGAAACTCTCTCATCACTTCCTCTCGCAAAGCGACTGGTACCATGGTACGTCCTCCGAAAAGGATGTCGTGCTCTACTCCAAGGGAGAAACCATCAGGTGCCTGTCCCGAGGATATCTGTGCACGCCGTGTCTCACAGTCAGCGTCCCCACGCTGTGCCTATCTGACCCGCTGCAGTAGTGGAGGGGTGACTGTGAGAGACTGGAGGAAGGATGCTCCATCTCTATCCACGAAGGATATCTGCAAAGAGGCTAGCTGCTCTGTCGCCTCCTCAAGTAGCTGAATGCCCGTCCTCCTGCTGAGGGCATCGGCTACTACGTTTCCCTTCCCAGGAGTATAGACTATCTCAAAGTCATAGTCCTGAAGGAACTCTAGCCATCGCCGCTGTCTCAGGTTCAGGTCCTTCTGCGAGAAGATATACCTGAGACTCTGATGATCGGAAAAGACTGTAAAGCGCTCGCCCATCAGATAGTGTCGCCATGTCTTCAGAGCGAAGACCACTGCTGCTAACTCCAGGTCATGGGTAGCGTAGTTCTGCTCATGCGGCCTCAACTGACGTGATCCATAGGCGATCACTGCCCGCTCCTGCATCAGAACACATCCGAGTCCGGTCCCTGATGCATCGCAGTAGACTACGTACCCTACTCCCTCCTCAGGCAACCTCAAGATAGGTGCGCTAGTCAATCTCTGTCTCAGCTCCTGGAAGCTCTGCTGACATCTGTCTGACCACACGAAGGGTTTTCCCTTCTTCTTCAAAGCTGTGAGTGGTGTGGAAACTCTAGAGAAGTCTGGCACGAATCCCCGATAGTATCCAGCTAGTCCCAAGAAACTCCGAACCTCAGTCACGCTCCTGGGTGGCTCCCATGCTAACACAGCCTCGATCTTCGCGGGATCCACTGCAACTCCCACCTCAGAGATAACATGTCCCAAGAAGTGGACCTCACGTATCCAGAACTGGCACTTCGAGAGCTTACCATAAATCTGGTGCTCTCGGAGTGTGTCTAGTATAACTCGCAAGTGATAGGCGTGCTCCTCCTCAGTCTTAGAGTAAATCAGAATGTCGTCGATGAAGACCACGACAAACCGATCGAGGTATGGCTGAAAGATCCTGTTCATGAGAGCCATGAACACTGCTGGAGCATTGGTTACACCGAAAGGCATAAACAAGAACTCATAGTGGCCATACCGACATCTGAAGGTCGTCTTCTGCACATCCTCGTCTCTGACTCTGAGCTGATGATAGCATGACCTGAGGTCTATCTTCGAGAACCACCGTGCTCCCTTGAGCTGATCAAAGAGGTCATCAATCCTCGGTAGCAGATACTTGTTCCTCACTGTCACCTGGTTCAGGCGATGATAGTCAACACAAAGCCGCAGGCTCCCGTCCGCCTTCTTGGCGAACAAAATCGGGGAAGCCCAGGGTGAAACACTGGGTCGGATGAACCCCTTGCCCTGCAAGTCCTCCAACTGTACCCGTAGCTCTCGAAGCTCGGCGGGGGCCATCCGATATGCTGGAGTTGATATCGGGGTTGTCCCGGGGTACAAGTCAATATAAAAGTCTACCTCTCTGCGAGGAGGTAGCCCTAGAACGTCGTCGGGAAAAATGTCCGCAAACTGATCCACCACTGCAGGAAAACCAGGACTCCGCACGTCAACTGCTCCAAGGATGAGGCTAGCCAACTGATGAGTAATGGGCGGTCCTCTCCTCCGCGGAAGTCCATCCTGTGCTGCTAAGGCTCCCTTCTCGCCGGTGAAGGTGAACCTGCTCCCGTCGGTGCGTACACATCGCACCTTGCGCCAAAAACAGTCAATCTACGCATGGACCGTAGATAGCCAATCCATGCCCAAGATGACGTCGTAAGGCCTCGACGCTGCTACAAGAAGATCCCAGCCGAAGCTCTCGCCTCCTAGAGTAAGCTCACACTGCCGGCACCAGTGCGTAATCATCGAGTCTGCTCCCGTAGGAGTCTCTAGCCGTAAGGATCGAGCCAACGGCTCTGTCGGAATCTCCGAGCTCTGAAAAAGGGCAGCGGCTATGAAAGAGTGACTCGCTCCTATGTCTATAAGTACTGCAGCAAGGGTGGAATAGACACAGATAGTACCTCGAATCATCTCGGGTGTGCCGTGGTCGTAGGCCTCTGCTGCCTGGAGCTGTGCCTGTCTGTGCCCGCCAGCTCCCTGTGGTCGGGGTGGACCTCCTGGTGGTGGTGGTGGCAGAGCCTCAAAGCGTCGCCCACCACCGGCTGCTTGTCCAGCTCCTCTGCATCGTCCGCCTCCTCCCGGCGGACCTCCATGGTCGACCCTCTGCCTCTGCCTCGGTGGTCCCTCGACTGACTGCTGCTCCTCGGCACGGCGGGTCGGGCAGTCACGAGCCATGTAGCCCTGCCCGCCGCACGAGTAGTACTTTCTGCCTCTCGAATGACTGGCTCCGCGCTGTGTGCTCCGCACTGCTGAGCCAGTGCTCTGAGGTCGTCTGCCCGAAGGTCTGGTCTGTCTGGACCCCTGAGTAATCCTTCGACTGCCTGCTGCAGATGACTCTGCCACGTGCCGCCCTGCGGTGGGTCGCTGCGCTGGTGTAGACTCAGAAAGGAAGCTCTCGATCAGAAGGGCCCGCTCCAGTACTCCTGTCTGAGTCGGTATGCTGAGGGAGATCAGCGATGCCCTGATCTCGTGTCTCAAACCCTGCTCGAAGGTCCGGGCCCGGAAGAATGGGTCCCGTACCATGTTGGTCGAGTAGCGCGAGAGATCGGTAAATCTCACCGAGTACTGAGCGACCGTCATGCTGCCCTGCCGCAGCTGAAGAATCTCCTGGATACGCACCGCACGAAGGGTGGCTGGGACGAACTCCGAGCGGAAGAGGCTCTCAAAGTCCGTCCAAAGTAGAGATGCCTCATCGTGCACCTGGAGCATCAAGCTCCACCATCGTCCTGCTGCTGCGTGTAGTAGGCTCGCAGCGAGGATCACCATGAGGTCTTCCGGTGTCCTCACTAGCCTAGACACACGTACTACTGCCTCCAGCCAGTCCTCGGTTGCCTGGGGATCCGTCTCCCCGCGAAACCTGGGTGGTCGCTGGCGCTGAAACTCATGCAGTGCGCTGAGGCGACGTGCATCGTCAGCGGCTGGCGCTGGAAACATCGGGGGCTCGGCGGGTAGTGCTACCGTCGGTGCCACTGCTGACAAAGGGCCCTGCACCGAGGCCTCGTCGCTCGGTGGGCTGTCGTCACACTCGACTCTCGGAACCCTAGCTGGCTGCCGTCGTGGGGCCTTCTTGAAAAGGAAACAGGTGCTCCACGGTCAGAACAGTATACCTGGTGAGCTGATATAAGTAATCACAAAGAAAACTTTGAAACACACACGCAATCAATGTTTTCGTGCATTAAGTCGGAAATCAGAAGTCATGGTCCTGGTGTACGGATACGTCGGCTGCCGCACCAACACTGGACTCCCTGGACTGATAACCACACTCAATACGCTAAACATTATTGCTTCACATAGAAAAGATCAGAGTTCGCGGTAGAACCGAACTCCTCTGATACCAATTTGTCACGACCCGCCCTCGGGGTCCGTGCCGTGACTACCCCAAGCCCGCCTTCCATAGGCCAGGGGCTGGCGACTAGCACCAAGGCATAAATCCCGGTAAAAAGGGAAGGCATTGCCTTTGTAAAGTAAACAAACACCACAGAGTAAGCAAGCGGAAAGTAAACACTAAGCAAAAGCAGAGTACAACTGAAAGTGCGGAAAAGTAAATGGGCCAGTATACAAACCCAAACTGAAAATAAAGTACAACTCGAAAAGGGAAAACAGCAACTGAAAGTAAAAGTCTCTACACCGAGTTGTCCACTGGAAATCCCACCTGAAGGGTGGGTACAGATAGCTCCACTGCTCCACGGGTCCCGCTGTCCGCTCCGAACACGTCCTGCCCAGTGGTCCACCTCCAGGTACCGTCCTGCTCTGCAAGCCTCAGCTAAGATCAACGCTGTCCGTCGTCTGCAACCAACACAACGTAGTGCGGGAAAAGCCCGTGCAGGGGTGAGTATAAGCTACTCAGTAGGGACCCTGAGACCCCTGAAGGTCTCTCAAAATCCACAAGGATAAACCACGAAGAAAGGTACAACCACGAAGTAACAACCGACACTGCTTAGGTATCTGCCCATACATATACCTAAGTCATCAATTTCAAATATGCTCCAACCTCCCAGCCCAAGTACAACTCAGTCCACACAGGAAAGTATACGTATTCCACACAGGAAAGCAAAACGTAATCCACATAGGATAGCACAACACAATCCACACAGGAAAGTAACAGGATTCAGCTCACACAGGTATACTTCTTCAAAAGACGATAAAGATGATCTCTGATCCATCTAAGTCGTCGGACTCACGAAGGATCGATAGGTAACTAACCCCCGCAAAAGACCCACACAGGATCGGGCCCACGTAGGACCTGTAGGCGCTGGTTCACACAGGACCGCTGAGCGCAAAGACCCACACATGATCGGACCCACACAGGATCGGGCCCACACAGGACCTGTAGCACTGATCCACGTAGGATCGCTGAGTGCTATAGTCGTCGTCGTCGAATCCACACAGGATCTCTGTACTGTCGCCGTCGCAGTCACAGTAGCAGTAGCAGTAGCAGTAGCAGTCACAGTAACAGTCGCAGCAAGCACTAGGGTTCCCGCACACAGCAAGCTCGTTCGGAGGGTCCGCTCCACGAGCCGAGAGGCTGATATATCAACTGTCACAAATTCCAGAGTTTATGTATCCAAAAGTTCCATATCGTCAACAGGAACTCAACGCAATAGACGGCGCGTCGATCGAACGCCCGGTCTGAGAGTTATTGGCATTTTCGTCCCCGGGGCCCGGTTGGTTTTTAAGGCAAAACCAACCCGACCGTACTCCACCTGCGTCCAAACCTTGGGAGGAGTATTCCAAAAGATCCTTCTCACTAAGAGGAACACAACAAAGCTGACACCACGTCAATCGGACGTCCGTAGCTCAAGATATGAGTGTTTCCGCTCCGAAGGCCCGGTTGGTTTCGTGAACGAACCAACCCGGTGGAACTCAATGTGTTCCGAAACATTGAGTGCGATATACCGAAACGACCGTCTCGATCCAAGGATCGCGTTGCCGCAGACGGTTCGTCGATCGGAGGTCCGTGGCTCAAGTTATGGCCAAAAGACCGAAACTGATTCGAAACGGGGGGTCCGGGTCCGGGTCCGACCCGGCCCGACCGGCCGGCCGGTAGCGCGGCGGCGCGGCAGCCTGGCGCCGCACGGAGGCAGCGCGGGGGGGCTAAGCCCCCGCTTCTTGATTTGGCGGCGCGGCAATCAGTCGCGCCCCTTTTGTCAAACGCCCCCCCCCCCCCCCCCTCGTGGGGGGCCTGCTTGTTCAGAAACCGGGGGGCCGCCTGCCCCCCCCCCCCCCTCTATGAAACCCCCCCCCCAATTAAATGGGGGGGGGGGGTTTAAAGGGTTGACCGGGGGAATTTATTCCCCCGGTCTTTGACCTTCCGTCCGGCCTCCTGGCCGGCCGGTTTTTCTCCAACGGGACCGGCAAGCCGGTCCCCTTCCGGTCTCCGACGCCGGCGGCCCGGCGTGCCGCCGGCCTTCCCGTCTTGCCGCGGCCCGGAACCGGCCGCGATGTTCGTCGTCCGGCGCGGTGCGACGGCACCGCGCCTCTCCGCCGCGCCTTCAATTCCCTTCGACGTGGCGCGACGACGTGGTGCGACGACGTCGCGTTCTTGATGATCCTTCCACGGCGCGGCGCGACGGCGCCGCGCAATATAATCGTGCGATTATCCGCGTGGTGCGACGACACCACGCCACCTTGTTTCCACCCGCAAGATTAATCAACAAGAACGATGGAGGGGGTTCGGCCGTGTTCATGCGGTCCGGCCCCCCTCACGTTAAAAGATAACACAACTTAAATATCCTCACGTTAGTCATGCTAGAACCACGAACAAGAATAAATAAATAAACAAAAATCAACAACCCCTACCTTGGGTATAGGTTCGAAGATTTGACAACGTTCCGCAGAAGACAACGTCGCGGAGGTCGGGTGTCGCGGTAATCGTTCGTCAAATCCGATGACGAAGAGGTACGTCCGAAGAGGTACGTCGTTGGAGAATCTTCGTATGCCGACGAAGGAAGTCCGAGAAGGAATCGGCGTTCCCTTTCATTGACACGGAAGACGAAGAAGAGAGGAGCGGCGTTCTTCGTCGGATCTTGAGCATTCTTCGTCAAAGCTTGAGCGTTCTTCGTCAAAGTTTGAAGAAGAAGGAAAAGCTCTCAAATCCTCTCAAGATGGCTAAAGAGTTCTAACCCAACAAAAAACGATAAGAGCTTATTTTATTCACAAACTTAACAAATTGAATTTCAAAGGTTTGAAATTCAAATAAGATAACTCCAAAATTAAATAACAATTGTCATGTCATTTAAAGAGGGGTTAAGGGAGTTTGAGAGAAGATGAAAAGTTTAGGGTTCATGTGGGCCCCACCACACTTAATCCTCTCAAGGGAGGTTAAGTGGGTGTGGGTCCCACCCCTAACTTCCTTTGAGAGAAGTTAACCAACAAGTTTAAATAAAAATTTGTAATCCAAAAGTTTTATTTAACTTATTCTAAACTCCCAAAAACTAACTCTCAACCCGAAATAAACGCAACATCGGAAAAGGTCTCCTTAAGAGAATATCGGCGCTGTGAGTTCATCGGTGCCCTCAGATTTCAATTCCAAGCACTGGATCAAAAGTTAGGAATTCCAGCTCGTTCGTTCACTGAACGTACCCGAGCCAAACTTCGGAAATTGATTCTGGGCACACCGGGCCTCGGAATCAGGTGCCTTCAGAAACCACGCTCTAGTAAAATTCCAAAGAAAATTAAGAAAAAATTTCCCTTGAAATTTACGGGTCTTTACATTTATTTTAATATTTATAAACATATTTATTTAAATCATTTATTAAAGAGGTAAATACTACATCAATATTGTGTCATAAATAATTTAATTTATTTGAAGTATAAAAATTATAAAAAAATACCATGATTTAGGAAATCTTTTTAAATTTACAATTCATATTTATAGTCGAAAATATAATTTATATAACCCCATGTAAATATTAATGTACTAAAAGATATTTTTTAATGTCATTTTTGTCATTACTTTAAGATAATTAATCTAAAGTGTCATTATCACTCATAAGTGGCTCCATGGGGTCCCAAAATCAACCCAAATATGTTTATGGTCGTAAATGACTCAACCAATAAGGTTAGAACAACTGTTAAGGTAATTTTCTATTATTATAATGTTCTTTTTACCTTAAATTACACTATTTACCTTTAACTGCTGTAAATAAAAGTCAAAAGTTACTATTCGCCAAAAAATATTTTCATCTTATTGATCCAAATTTTACTTAATAATAACAACCATATATGTCATATTTTTGAAATTTAATTCACATAAGTGGTAAAATATCATTTTAATAAAAACGTCTGTTTTTTAACTACTACTAAGTGGTTTCACTATTCCTCAAAAATTGAAGTTTTTTAGAAAAAATATAAAAAATTCATCCTAAGATATATTTGATATTCCAAATTCAAAAATGAAATCTATTTTACTGAATTAAAAACCTAGAAGTCATGTTAATTAATTTAAAATTAATTCCCGTTGTTAAAATAAAAAGCGTGTTTTTAAGAAATGATAACTATCAAAAGATGGATACTTGTTTAGGTCCAATTTCAATGTAAAATTAATTACAATGAGAATAATTGGATTAAATGGTAAAAATATGTTCTAATTAAACTTTAAAACCAATCAAAAAATTAATATGACCATATAAAGAAATTATATTAAAAGGCACTACTAAATTAAAATAAATTACTTTTCCCTATTCATTAAAAAGTGACCATTATCAGAAAAATACCAAAAATTTACCCAAAGTAAATTTTAATGTCCCAAATCTAAATAAGAATTTTATTTTTTCAAATATATCATATAAAAATGACCAAAACTCGATTTAAAGAGGGTTTACCCTCAATAGGTGGTAAATCGACATTTTACTAAATATTAGATTATTTATGCTTAAAATTAGATTCATTCATCTTTTAAGCCCCTAACTTTTATGGGATAAATGTAAAAACATTTAACAAACATGTGTAATCATATTTTAGTTAGTTCTATTCATTCCCGCCAATACAACGACAAGTTGTTAACTACCATTTAAAATAATAATGTTATATTATTTGTTTGCAACGTAAGATTTTAAAGAAACCCATTGTTGCGTATCGGGTAATCCATCAAACATAGAATCCCCATTAAAGTAAAATTATTATTTAATTCATTAATATTAATGAATATGAAAATAGATTATTCTTTATTTACTTGGGATGTTAAATCATTCCCCCCTTTTGATAATTGCATCCTCGCAAAAAAATTCACTTTTCAAATAAATGGGGATATTTATCCATCATAGCATTTTCAGATTCCCATGTTGCCTCTTCAACCATATAGTTTTTTCACAAAAACATTACCTAGTGAATTACCTTATTCCACAACACTTTCTCTCTACAGTCAAGAATTTGGACTGGTTGTTCCTCATAAGAGAGATTATCTTCCAACTGAACTACCTCTGTGCTCAAAACATGAGATGGATCTGTCATATACTTTCTCAACATTGAAACATGAAAAAAATTGTGTACCTGGGATAAACTTGGTGGTAAAGCCACTTTTTATGTAGCTGATCCAACTTTCTCCAGGATTTCATAAGGTCCAATGAACCTCGGAATCAAATTTCCCTTCTTACCAAAATGCATCACACTTTTCCATGGAGAAACATTGAGAAAGACATGATCACCTACCTCAAAAGATAGATCCTTCCTCCGGTTATCTGCATAACTTTTCTACCTAATTGGAGTTGTTCTCATGTTCTTCTGAATCAACTAAAACTTTTCTTCCATATCTTCTACCAATTCTAGTCCCATCAACTTCCTTTCACGTACTTCATCACAAAATTATAGAGTTAGACAATGCTTTCCATATAATTCCTCAAATGGAGCCATCTGTATACTAGAATAAAAAATGTTATTATAAAAAAAATCAACCAAAGAAAGGTTTTGGTCCCAACATCCCTGATAATATAGTGAAAACTAAAGTAGCATATCATCCAAGTTCTGAAGTGTTCGTTCTGACTGCCCATCTGATTGTAGATAAAAATATGTACTAAAATTTAATTTAGTACCCAACGACATTTGAAGGCCTTTCGAATAAGTTACAAGTAAACCTGAGATCATGATCAGATACAATGGGGAGGGGAACTCCATGCAACCTGTCAATCACTTTAACATAAAACTGAGAATGTTGATCTATATATAAAGTATCTCAAATAGGAATGAAATGAGCAGGTTTAGTCAACGGATCAACAATAACCCAGATTGAATTATTACATTGAGAGGTCTTTGGTAATCCCACAATGAAGTCCATGGATATATTTTCCAATTTCCACTCTGGCACTGGTAAAGACTAAAGCATCTCTTTAGTTAACTATCGCTCTGCTTTAAACTGCTGATAAGTCAAGCACTTCATAGTAAAATCAAAAATATCCTTTTTCATTCCATCCCACCGGTAATACTCCCAAATATCTCTGTACATTTTAGTACTCCTAGGATGAACTGAAAACAGGGAACTATGTGTTTCACATAACATCTCATTCTTCTACTATGAATCACAAGTCACACATAATCTTTTTTCAAACCTCGAAACACAATCATTATCAATATTAAAATCAAGCAACTTACGCTTTGGAACCAACTCTACCTTTTTCTGTAAATCACTGTCTTCTTTCTGCACTTTCATTATTATGTCTGATTGAGATGATTTCACTAACACCCGAAACAAGATATAAGAATTTCTTGCACCAAAAACTTCTATTACAAAGTTCATCAAATCCAAAACCATATGATCTCGTTCCAAACATATCATGTTTAATGAAGCATTACTTTCTTCAACTCAAAGCATCAGCCACTTTATTTGCCTTTCTTGGATGGTAAATGATCGTGCAATCATAATCCTTGGTTAATTCCAACCATATCCCATGTCTCATGTTCAATTAGTTATGATTGAATATATACTTAAAACTTTTATGGTCGGTATATATTTCACATTTTAATCCATACAAATGATGCCTCCAAATTTTTAAAGCAAAAACAAGAGCAGCTAATTCCAAATCATGTATAAGGTAATTTAACTCGTGGGGTTTCAACTGACGTGAAACATAAACAATTACCTGATCATTCATGCATAAGGACACAATCAAGTCCTTTTAATGAAGCATCACTGTAGATAACAAACTCACCATTTTTAGAAGGTAGTGCCAAAACTGGAGCATTCACCAATATTCTTTTCAGTTCCTGAAAACAATCATCACATTCTTTTGTCCAAATAAACTTAACACCCTTCTGAGTTAGCTTAGTCATTGGACTAGATAAATGTGAAAAATTCTCAACAAACCTCTGGTAATAACCTGATAAACCAAGAAAACTACGGATCTCGGTGATATTTGCTTCTCTTGTCCATTATTCAATAACTTTTTTTTAGCAGGATCAACTGTTATACCATTTTTTGAAATAATGTGACCAAGGAAATAATTTTTCTGTAACCAAAACTCACACTTACTGAATTTCCCAAATAGTTTCTTTTCATTTAAGGTTTGAAAGACAACCCTTAAATGACTTTCATGTCCTTATTTAATTTTTGAATAAACCAAAATATCATCAATGAACACAACCACAAAATTATCCAAGAAGTCATGGAAAATTCTATTCATAAGATCCATGAATACACCGGGTTCCTTGGTTAAACCAAAAGGAATAACTACAAATTCATAATGGAAATATATAGTACGAAATGTAGTCTTTGGAATGTTTGCTTCCTTTACTTTCAACTGACGGTACCCCACCTCAAATCAATCTTTGAAAAATACCGAGCTCTGTGGCGCTGATCAATCAAATCATCGATATGAGGCCAATGATACTTGTTCTTAATATTGATGTTATTCAATGCTCTATAATCAATGCAAATTCACATTAAACCATCTTTCTTTTTAACAGAGAAGACAAGATCACCCCATGGTTATGTGCTATGTAGAATGAAACCTTTATCTAATAACTCCTTAAATTGTTTCTTTAACTCTAAAAGTTCAATTTGAGCCATTAATTAAGGGGTTTTTTAAATTTTAATAGCATTAGGAACTAAGTCAATAGTAAATTCAACATCCAAATCAGGTATAATACAAGGAAACTCATCAATAAAAACATCAAGTACTCTTTTACCACTGGCACATCATTAATCTCAACACATCCTTTATTTTCAATAATATAAGCATGGTAACATTCATTTCCATCTTTTACTACTTTCTCATCTTCCTGATATATTATCAAAAGTAAGGTTTCATTCTTTTACCCAATTTGAAAATATTTCTGAAAAGAAACCTCTTTAGTTCTGTAGTCAATATTAGCATGAAAAATAGAATACCAATCCATACCCAAAATAACATCAAACTCTACTATAGGCAAAACAATAAGGTTTGAAGGTATATTCTTCTTGTACACAATGACATGAAGGTTCTTATAATTTCTTTTTGTCTCCAAATTTTCCCCAGTGTTTTTACCATAAGTTCAGGATTAATATATTGAAATGGAATTCCCAATTTACTAGAATAATTCTCAAAAATGAATGATTGTGTAGACCTTAAATCAAACAACACATTGGCATAATCGGAACAAACAAACAATGTACCTGATACTACGTCATTTGATGGCCCAACATCTTCTGAAGTAGTTGCAAATTATTTCACCACCCCTTTTGGCTTGTAGTCTAGCTGCTTTCCCTCAGTTGAGTTCTTCGTTGGACACTCACTTGCATAATGACCCATTTCCTTGGGCATAAAACAATTCACTAACTGTAAATAAAATTTTTCCTTACCATTAATGTGATATTTTTCAGTAAAATTTTGATCCTTATGTCCCATTTTACCACATCGGTAGCACTTACCAGAATTCAAAACACATTCCCCAGCATGCTTTTCACCAAAATTTTCACAAACTGAAAACTTTCATTTCTTACCATCAGACTTTTTTGAAGAGTTCTTACCTTTCACTTTCCACCTTGACCTCTTATTCTATTGTTTTTTCGAAGAACACCTGATCATTGACAAACTCCATTTTTTCCTTCTCCGCATAAATAACAAGTTTTTAAAAACTTTTTAACTCATGAGAAGCTAAATCCCTTCGATAAGTTGGATTTAATCCTGAGTAAAAATGGTTGATTTTAGTATCAAGATCTCATATGAAATTTGGAGAATAGATTTCTAGTCAAGGGAATTTTGCTTCATAAGAAGCCACTGAGTCATCCTCCTACCTCAATTCTTGGAAATTGTTTTCCATTATAAGACGAACCACCTTAGGAAAATATTTCTCAAGAAACATACCTTTGAATTCATCCCAATTTAGAGCATCAATCTCATCACTATCCCTGATATTTTTCACCAGCGACCACCACTGATCATCTTCACCTTCAAAATGGTAAACAGTGAGACTAAAATTTTAATGTTCTAAACAACCCATGACATCAAAAATATTTTCTAGTGCTTTAATCCACCCTTCTGCTAGCACTGGGTAAGATGATCCTCTGAATGATGGAGGATGTTACTCATGAAATTCTCCACTACTGACATGTTCCTCTATGGTTGATCTGGCTGATCTCGTGCAAGGATACCACCACCATTTATAGACTGATTAAACTATACCATCACTACAACAAACTATTCAGTTCTAATTCCGACCATCTTAGGTTGATGATTTGGAAGGTTGGCTTCCTCCTGATGTCAGCCCAACATATCTGCCCTGTTTCCTCTACAGGAAACCATTTTGAACATAGAAATATCTTAGTTGAAGCAACATGGTAATTTGTTAATTCTATATCATTTAAATCATAATTTAAGCTACAAAAATAATTTATGGATATTAATTTAACTATATTCTAAATTTAAAAGTTGTCTAAACAGACCTCTGATATGAACTATAAGGACCTGACCTTAAACATTACATATTCTTTAATTAAATGGATAATTCACATTGAGGATCTTTTCAGGTTTAGAGTTTTAGATAATTAGGTCATAACATTTACATAACAACATGAATATTACATGTATTCAATTCTACTCAGTATCGTTTTTTCATAAAATAAAAACTCTTAAAAAGAAGAGTCATGTCTAGTTCCATGTTTTAGACAAAAAGACTTTTCCTTGATCCCATCCTTGACATTATTCATCTTTAATTCTGATAAAAAACATGTAAAAACTTGGGATGAGCATAAAAAGATCAGTAAGGGTTGTAAAATAAGAAAGAAATAATTAGTCCATCAATACATACAAAACATAAACTCTTGTACATGCCTCATGAAAACATAAGATTTATAAATAACACATAGTAATCAAAAATCATAAAATTACTTATGGAATTTATATCATACTTACATTGTAGCTATCACAACTACATAGGGAGTTACATTGAAATATCCATCAAAGTATATTCCCTAAATCTTTTAGGGGAAACATTCACGTTTTCCTCCATCATGTAATAAAATGGATTGGAGAGCTATCTCGGGCTCACCCACCCTAGGTTTATCATGGAACCACCCGTATTGGTAAACAATTCCCAAGAAACATAACATATTCAAAACATGAAACAAACATAAAGTAAAGATAACATTTCCACATTTCAATCAGAATATATCATTAAAATTTATTGACATTAAAATCCATTATAAAAAACATTTTCAATAACAAAATACAAAAAAAGTATATGGTATTTATTTTCCTTTAAAAAAACACTATATATTGTTAGTGAAGACATAGATAAAATAATACTAGTGGTGGCAGAAAAAGGTCGTCGTCACTGCTTACATTAAAAAAACATTCCTTTTTTTTCATTTAGTAAAACGCTTCATATTAAAATATTCTGTTTTAATGAAAGGAAAAGTCATTGGGGTTTATACACCATATAAAATAACATCGTGTATAAAAGAAAATATGCCTCAATTAAAAGAGATTGAGACGAAGTCCCTTACCTCTTGTCTGACTTGGCATGTTTGTTCTTTAATCTTCTGAATAATAAATTAAAGTTAATTTCTACATGATTAAGAACTTTTTTCAAGTTTATTATTCATTTTATATCACTTATTGCCATGTTATAGACATTATTTAATCATTTATGTTAATAGTGGTTTTTTTGTCGATATTTGGTAATTGAGTAAAAAATGAACACCTTATAATTACAAGTTGTCCATGTGGCCAATAGTCCATTATCTCCAGAATGATATTAATGATTTATATATAATATAAATCATATATATCTAGTATATATATGTATTTATAATGGTATATAACATTTTTGAGATAATAAATAAAATGTACCGTTCATCGAGACGGTAAGTCATACGTACGCATGAACGCTACTTTCATTTCTATTTCGTACTTTAATGGAATTAAACCATAATGATACATAGTCATATTATTATTCAACTATAATATGATATATAATATCATTTACACTATCCTTTATATGTCCTACATATGGCATTAACGAATCATATCACTTTGAGGGGGCGGTAGTCCGCACTTCCTCAAATGAAATTATCACGTTTAACCATTATGGAAACCATAAAGGTAGTCTATAAATGAAAAATACATAAGCATAAAGAAGACAAAAACATATTATATTTCATATATAAATATAGTGTCATCTTAATGGACACCATTAGAGGCGGTTGGAGATAATCAAACAATCATCGTTTCGTGAGGTGTTGGTTTGCCATCCACAGAAACAGTTTGTTCTTCATTCATTAGATAGAGGTGTGTGTAAGTGTAGTTAGAATCCTTCTCATAACAACATAATAGTATATTTAGGTTATTGGTATTGTTAAAAAAAATATTTTAGGGGTAGGAGAAGTAAAATAAAATAAAAGAAGTTAAAAGGAATTGTTACCTTTAATTTGGGTAAATCCCTTTAGTTTGAACCAAAAGGACTTATTGAAGTTTCTTATTCCTAAGGTATGGTTTCTAGGAGGAGGATATGGATCTTGAGAGGTTATTTGGGTAGGTTTTTGATGATCCAAGGGGCTCGAGAGGTGTGAGGAATGAGTAATAAGTGGGGGCTTTTTATAAGGGGGAGGAGGAGTTCTTTTGGAAAGTGTGAAAATATTATTTTATTATATAATGATATTAGGTTTCAAAAGGTCCAAAAATAATATAAGTCGACTATAATATGACTCATGTTCGAAATATAATCATCTAATAATAATTGGAGAGGTTTTATGTAATATCCCAGGTAAATAAAGAATAAGACATTTTCATATTTATAAATATTTGTGAATTAAATATTAAGTTTACTTTAACGGGGTTGTTATATTTGATAGTGTACCCAATACGCAACAACATATTTCTTTGAAATCTTACATTGCACACTAATAATATAATAATATTATTTTAAATTGTATTTAACTCATAATCGTTGTATATGAGGGTATAAACAAAAAAAACTACAATATGATTATACATGATTGTTAAATTTACTTACACTTATCCAATAAAAAGTTAGAGGCTTAAAATGTGAATGAATCAAATTTTAAGCATAATTAACTTTAAAAGGTCGATTTACCCCTTTTAATGGAAACCCCTATTTAAATATATTTTTGGTCAATTTAATACATTGTAATTGACTAAATAAAATCTTTCTTTAGAATGGGGACATCAAAATTTACTTTGTGTAAATTTTTGGGATTTTTCTGATAAAGTTAATTTTTTTAATGAATAGTGAAAATATTGTATTTTACCTCAAAACTTCTTTTTCATATAATTTAATTATATGGATAGATTATCTTTTTAATTGGTTTTGAAGAGTTATTAAAATATATTTTTACCATTTAATCCAATGTATGTCATTGTAATTAATTACACTTTGAAATTTGACATAAACAATTATCAATCTTTTGATAGATATTGCTTCTTAAAAACACGCTATTTGTTTTGAAAATGGGAAATATTTTTAAATTAATTATGGAAATTTCTGTGTTTGGAATTTGGTAAAATGGATTCCATATTTTTAATCATAAGGTCTAAATTATGTAATTTATACCTTTTTGTTTTTGAAAATTATGAATAGTAACGATGGTAATTATCTTTAATTATCGTGATTAATTAGTAACCAGGTAGTTAAGGGTAATAAAATAATACCATAATAATATAAAATGACCCCATCATGTTTCCAAATCGTCTTTGTTGAGTCATGGACGATCATGGGATTCCTTGTGCCAACCTTGGGACCCCATGGAATCACTTAAGTGTGATAGTGACCTTTTATCATATTATTTTTAAAGAAACAGAAATATAACCAAAGTATGTATCACCTAAGTAAAAAAAATTTAATTTTGTTTACATAAATTATATCTTAGACTATAAATAATCATTGTAAAGATAAAAAAATTTCCTATATCATGGTATTTTTTTTATAATTTTTATACATTAAATAAATAAATTTATTTATGACACCATGATGATGCAGTAATTACCTCATTAATGAACGATTTAACTAAAATAAAAAGATAATGTAAAATATAAGACTTACACATGTCGAAAACCTATTGTATTGGTGTATTTCGAACCCTTATCACCTTATCCTAGAAATATATCATTTTGGGACCTTTAAAATCCGAAAATCATTTTATAATAATGTAACATTTCATAACCTTCCAAGAGTGCCCCTCCTCGCTCTTATAAAAGGCCCCCACCTCTACCCCCTTACCCACACCTTTCAAGCCCATTTCTCATCCAACCTTTACTCATATTATCTCTCAAAATACCTCTCTTACTCTTAGAATCCTCACATTGGTCAGAATTCTTCCCAAGGAAGCCTTTGGCTCAAATCAAAAAGAGTTACTTGATTTAGAGGTAATGTCTTCTCTCGAGTTTCTTTCTTTTATTTTTCCTTCTTCACTCCCCCATAACATTCTTATTCTTTGATTCCATAACAACATCAATATCATCCAAATACTAGGATGTTGTTATGAAAAGGATTTTATTTACACTTACACACACACCTCCGTCTAATGGTTAAAGAACATATTGTTTCTGTGGGTGGTGGATTACTGCCTCACGAAACAATGATTGTTCAATATTCTATTAACACCTTTCATGAAGGTCATTAAGATGATACTATTTTTATATATGATATATATTATGTTAATTTTTACTTTATTCTTCTGTATTTTTCTTTTATATCATACCTTTATGGTTTCCATTATGGGTAAACATGATAATCTCATTAGAGGAAGTGCGGACTACAGCCCCCTCAAAGTGATATGACTCGATAATACCATATGTGTTACATATAAAGGATGGAGTTAATGATATTACATATGATACTGTACTGGAATTATAATACTACTATGTATCATTATGTTTTAATTCCATTAAATATGAAATAGAAATGGAAGTAGTGTTCATGAGTATGTACGACTTACCATCTCCATGAATGGTGCATTTACCTCTAAATATTTTGTACTATTATAAATACATTTATATGCTGGATATATATGATATATATGATATCCAAATCATTAATATCATTCTAGATATAATGAACCTTTCACCACATGAACAACATGTAATTATAAGAAGTCCATTTTTGACTTAAGTACCAAATATCGACAAATTGAACATTATTAACTTAAATGATTGCATAATGTTTATAACATTTCAATAAGTGATATAAATGAATAATAAACTTTAAAAGGTTCTTAATAAGGTATAATTTAACATTATTTTATTATTTAGGATATTAAAGAATAATCGAGTCAAGTCGGACCCGAGGTAAGGGACTTCATCTCAATCTCCTTTCATTGAGGCATATTTTGTTTTAAAACAAGATATTATTTTATACGTTGTATAAACACCAATGAATTTTCATTTATTTCAAAGGGAATATTTTTCTACGAATCATTTTACTAAACGACAAAAAGGAATTTTTCTTTAACGTACGTGGTGACAATGACCTTTCTGCCGTCGTGAGTATTATTTGATCTTTGGCTTCCTTGACAATACGTAATGTTTTTAAAAAGAAAATAAATACCATATACATTGTTATGTATTTTGGTATTGAAAATGGTTTTGATAATGGATTTGTTATGTCAATATATTTAAGTGATATATTGTGATTGAAATGTGGAAATGTTTTCTTTCATTTATATTTTTTTTATGTCTTATGATTTTATAATGGTACTTGGATATTTGACGGGTGGTTACTTTATAAATCAATTGATGGGTGGTGTCGTGAATACCAGGATGGGTGGTTGTGTTATAACATCCAATTAATTGGTTATGGAAGACAGCCTTATGGCTATTCCATTTAGTGACATGTGTGGAAGTCGACCGTATGGTTATTCCATTTAAGTATGTTTATGTTCCAAGTTAACATTATATGTTATGTGTTCCTTATATGGGTAATATTTTGGTCCAAAAATGGTAATTAGTGATATTTTATTCAGTGAAGAGTATTTACTACTTCACAAAGGTGAAAAGTGTTACTATTGTTTAAGTATTCATGGTTTACTTGTTGTTTTGAAAAAATAACACTTTCCTTCTTTGGGTATCCCTTATTGAGATTTTTATACTCATCCCAAGTTTTTAAAATGGTTTTCATAGGTCATAAAATGGAATAGGTTCTAGGATAGGATCAAGGAAAAGTCATTCCATCAAAAACATGGAACTAGACATGACTCTTTTTTTAATGAGTTTTTATTTTATGAAAAAATGGAAAATTGAGTTGCCTGGTATTATACATGATCATAAGGTTGAATTTACAATTGACTTAGTTCTTGATTCTAAGCCAATTTCAAAACCCCCTTATCGAATGGCTCAAGTTGAAATTTTAGAGTTAAAGAAGCAATTACAGGAGTTATTAGATAAAGGTATAATTCGACCTAGCACATCACCATGGGGTTCTTCTGTCTTGTTTGTTAAAAATAAATATGGTTCAATGAGACTTTTCATTGATTATAGAGAACTGAATAACATCACTGTTAAGAACAAGTATCCTTTGCCTCATATCGATTATTTGTTCGATCAGCTTCAGGGGGCTCAGTAATTTTCTAAGATTGACATAAGTTCAGGGTACCATTAGTTGAAAGTAAAAGAAACAGATGTTCCTAAGACCATGTTTCATACTAGATAAGGCCATTATGAATTTGTTGTTATGCCTTTTGGGTTAAACAATGCACCTGTTGTATTCATGGATCTAATGAACAGAATTTTCCATGACTTCTTGGATAAGTTTGTGGTTGTTCTCATTGATGATATTTTGGTGTTTTCTAAAGGTAAAGAGGGGCATGAAATTCATTTAAGGGTTATTTTGAAAACCTTAAAATAAAAGAAATTATATGGGATATTTCTCAAGTGTGAGTTTTGGTTGCGAAAAATTTCATTCCCTGGTCACATTTTTTCTAAAGATGGCATAACTTTTGATCCTACAAAAACAAAGGTTGTTGAAGAATTGCCAAGACCCAAAAATATAACCGAGATACGTAGTTTTCTTAGTTTGGTAGGCTATGACTGATGTTTCGTTAAAAACAATTCATGGTTGTCCAACCCATTGACTAAGCTAACTCGGAAGGGTGTTAGGTTTATCTGGACAAAAGAATGTGATGATTGTTTTCGTGAATTGAAAATAAGATTAGTGAATTCATTAGTATTGGAACTACCTTCCAGAAATGGTGAGTCTGTTATCTACAGTGATGCTTCATTGAAAGGATGTGGTTGTGTCCTTGTGTATAATGATCAGGTAATTTCTTATGTTTCAGGTCAGTTGAAAACTCTTGAGTTAAATTACCCTACACATGATTTGAAATTAGCTGCTCATGTTTTTTCTTAAAAAATCTGGAGGCAACATTTTTATGGTGTAAATTGAGAAATATATTCTGATCACAAAAGTTTAATGTATATATTCACTTAGAAATAATTGAACACGAGACAGAGGAGATGGCTGGAATTCATTAAGGATTACGATTGTACAATTCATTACCATCCGAGAAAAGCAAATAAAGTGTCTGATTCTTTAAGTTGAAAAAGTAATGCTTCATTAACCATGCTATGTTTGGAATGAGATTCTTTGGTTTTTGATTTGATGAACTTTGGTATATAAGTTTTTGGTGTAGGAAGTTCTTCTATTTTGTTTCAGGTTTCAGTGAGATCATCTCTATCAGACAGAGTTAAGAAAGCATAGAAGAATGAGAGTAAGTTACCTAAAAAGGTAGATCTAGTTCAAAAGGGTATGTTACCTGAATTTAACATTGATAATGATTGTGTTTTGAGGTTTGGTAAGAGATTATGTGTGTCTTGTGATTCAAAGTTGAAGAATGATTTGTTATGTGTGGCTCATAGTTCCCCGTTTTCAGTTCATCCTACCTGTACTAATATGTACAGAGATCTACAAGAGTATTACTTGTGAGATGCAATGAAAAGAGATATTTCTAATTTTACTATGAAGTGTTTTACTTTTCAGTAGGTTAAAGCAGAGCGGTAATTACCGAGAGGGATGCTTCAATCTTTATCGGTGCCATAGTGGAAATGAGAAAATATATCCATGAACTTCTTTGTGGGATTACCAATGATATATTTAGGTAATAATGCAATCTAGGTTATTGTTGATCGATTGACTAAATCCGCTCATTTCCTTCTAATTCGAGATAAATTCTCTTTAGATCAACTTTCTTGGTTGTATGTTAAAGATATAGTCAATTTACATGGATTTCCTCTCTCTATTGTGTCTAATCATGATCCTAGGTTTACTTCTAACTTTTGGAATGGCCTCCAGAAGTCATTGTGTACAGAATTAAATTTAATTACATCTTTTCATCCACAATCATATGGGTAGTCAAAACAAACAATTCAGTCTTTGGAAGATATGTTATATGCCTTCATGATGGATTACCATGGAATTTGGGACCAACATCTTTCTTTGGTTGAATTTTCTTATAATAGCAGTTTTCATTCCAGTATACAGATGGATCTATTTGAGGCATTATATGGAAAGCGGTGTCGAACTCTAACTTTTTTGGATGAAGTAGGGGAAAGGAAGCTGATCGGGCTGGAATTGGTAGAAGAGATGGGAGAAAAAGTTCAGTTGATTCAGAAGAACATGAGAACATCTCAGAACAGGCAGAAAAGTTATGTGGATAACCGGATGAATGATCTTTATTTTGAGGTAGGTGATCATGTTTTTCTCAAAGTATCTCCATGGAAAAGTGTGATGCATTTTCTCAAGAAAGGAAAGTTGAGTCTGAGGTTCATTGGACCTTATTAAATTCTGGAGAAAGTTGGATCAGTTGCATATAGATTGGAATTACCTCCACATTTGTCCCAGGTACACAATTTTTTTCAAGTTTCAATGTTGAGGAAGTATATTCCAGATCCAGCTCTTGTTTTGAGCCCAGTCGTAGTTCAGTTGGAAGAGAATATCTCTTATGAGGAACAACCAGTCTAGATTCATGACCGTAGAGAGCAAGTGTTGCGAAATAAGGTAATTCATCAAGTGAAGGTTTTGTGTAAAAACCATATGGTTGAAGAGGCAATGTGGGAATCTGAAAATTCTATGGGAGATAAATACCCCCACTTATTTTGATAAGTGAATAAAATTGCAAGGATGGAATTTCCAAAAGGGGAGAAGGATGTAACATCCCAGGTAAATATAGAATAATACATTTTCATATTTATTAATATTTCTGAATTAAATATTAATTTTACTTTTACGGGGTTTCTATGTTTGATAGCGTACCTGATACACAACAACAGATTTCTTTGAAATCTTACATTGCACATAAATAATATAATATTATTATTTTAAATGGTATTTAAATCCTAGCCATTGTATTGGAAAGTATAAAAAAACAAACAAAAATATTATTATACATGCTTTTTAAATGTATTTTCATTTATCCAATAAAAATTTATAGGCTTAAAATGTGAATGAATCTAATTTTAAGCATAATTTACATTAAAAGGTCGATTTACCACCTTTTAATGATTAACCCTCTTTAAATATAGTTTTGGTCACTTTAATACATTCTAATTTACCAAATAAAATCCTTCTTTAGAATGGGGACTTCAAAATTTACTTGTGTAAATTTTTGGGATTTTTCCGATAAAGTTCAATTTTTAATGAATAGGGAAAATATAGTATTTTACTTAAAAATAGTTTTTCATTTAATTTAATTATATGGATAGATTATCTTTTTAATTGATTTTAAAGTGTAATACGAATATATTTTTACCATTTAATCTCATTGTGGTCATTGGAATTAATTTCAATTTGAAATTGGATATAAACAATTATCAATCTTTTGATAGATATTGTTTCTTAAAAACACGCTATTTGTTTTGACAATGGAAAATATTTTTAAATTAATTACTGTAAATTTGGTGTTTATAATTTGGTGAAATGGATTCCATATTTGTAATCATAAGGTCTGAAATATTTAATTAAGATATTTTTGTTTTTGGACATTATGAATAGTAACGATGGTAATTATCTTTAATTATCGTGATTAATTAGTAACCGGGTAGTTGAGGGTAATAAAATAATATCATAATAATATAAAATGACCCCAAAATGTGTCCAAATCTTCTTTTTTGAGTCATTTTCGACCATTTTATTCCTTTTTCCAACCTTGGGACCCCATGGAATCACTTTAGTGTGATAGTGACCTTTTATCATATTATTTTTAAAGAAAGAGAAATATAACAAAATTTCGTATCACTTATGTAAAACAATTTTAATTTTGTTTACATAAATGATATCTTAGACTATATATAGTCATTTAAAATCTAAAAATATTTCCTACATCATGGTATTTGTTTATAAATTTTTGACATTAAATAAATAAATTTATTTATGATACCATGATGGTGCAATGATTACCTCATTAATGAACGATTTAAATAAAATGAAAAGATAATATAAAATATAAGACTTACACTTGTTGAAAAAATATTGTATGGGTGGATTTAGAACCCTTATCACCTTATCCTCGAAATATATCAGTGTGGTTCCTTTAAAATCCAAAAGGAATTTTATAATAAAGTAACATTTCATGACCTTCCAAGAGTGCCCCTCCTCCCTCTTATAAAAGGCCCCCACCTCTAACCCCTTACCCACACCTCTCAAGCCCTTGGATAATTCAACCCTTGCTCTTATTATCTCTCCACATTTCTATATTAATCCTAGAAGCCTCACTTTGAGCAGAAGTCTTCCCAAGGAAGCCTTTGGCTCAAATCAAAAAGAGTTACCCGATTTAGAGGTAATGACTTCTCTCGAGTTTCTTTCTTTTATTTTTCCTTCTTCACTCACCCTAACATTCATATTCATTGATTCCATAACAACACCAGTATCCTCAATATACTAGGTTGTTTTTATGAGAATTATTTTATTTACACTTACACACACACCTCCGTCTAATGGTTAAAGAACATACTGTTTCCGTGGGAGGCGAATTACTGCCTCACGAAATTATGGTTATTCAATATTCTATTAACACCTTTCATAGTGTCCATTAAGATGACACTATTTTTAGATATGATATATATTATTTTTATGTTTAATTTATTCTTCTGTATTTTTCTTTTATATCATACCATTATGGTTTCTGTTATGGGTAAACACGATAATCTCATTAGAGGAAGTGCAGACTACCACCCCTCAAAGTGATATGACTCGTTAATACCATATGTGGTACGTATAAAGGATGGAGTTAATGATATTATATATTATAATATACTGGAATTATAATAATACTATGTATCATTATTTTTTAATTCCATTAAATATGAAATAGAAATGGAACTAGCGTTCATGCGTACGTACGGCTTACGGTCTTCATGAACGGTGCATTTCATTTCTTACCTCTAAATGATATATAATATTATAAATACATGTATATGCTAGATATATATGATATATATGATATCCAAATCATTAATATTTTTTTGGATATAATTAATCTTTGACCACATGAACAACATGTAATAATAATAATTCCATTTTTGACTTAAGTACCAAATATCGACAAAGCGAACATTATTAACATAAATGATTGAATAATGTTTATAACATGGAAATAAGTGATATGAAAGGAATAATAAACATAAAAAAGGTTCATAAGAAAGTATAAATTAACTTTAGTTTATTATTCAAGAGATTAAAGAATGATCAAGTCAAGTCGGAAACGTGGTAAGGGACTTTGTCTCAATCTCCTTTCATTGAAGCATATTTTGTTTTAATAAAAGTCTTTCTTTTATACGCTGTATAAAAAACTTTTACATTTCATTTCATTCAAAGGGAATATTTTTCTATGAAGTGTTTTACTAAATGAAAAAAAGGAATGTTTCTTTTAACGTACGCGGTGACAATGACCTTTTCGCCGCCGTGAGTATTATTTGATATTTGGCTTCCTCAACAAACTGTAATGTTTTTAAAGAGAAAATAAATACCATATAATATATTATGTATTTCGGTATTGAAAATGGTTTTGATAATGTATTTTTTATGTAAATATATTTAATTGATATACTGTGATTGAAAGGTGGAAATGTTTTCTTTTATTTATATTTGTTTTATGTCTTATGATTTTATAATGGTACTTGTACATTTGACGGGTGGTTACGTGATAATCCAAATGATGGGTAGTTCCATGAATACTAGGACGGGTGGTTACATTATAACCTCTAATGAATTAGGTATGGAATTCATCCTTATGGATATTCCATTTAGTGACATGTGTGGAAGTCGACCGTATGGTAATTCAATTTAAGTATGTTTCTGTTCCAAGTTACCTTTATATGTTATGTGTTCTTTATATGGGTAATATTTTGGTTACAAAATGGTAAGTAGTGATCTTTTATTCAGTTAAGAGTATTTAGTACTTCATAAAGGAGAAAATTGTTAATTTTGTTTAAGTATTAATGGTTTACTTGTTGTTCTGAAAAACTAACAGTTTCCTTCTTTGTGTATCCCTTACTGAGCTTTTTATTCTCATCCCAAGTTTTTGAAATTTTTTTCACAGGACATATAGTGGAATAGGGTCAAGGATGGGATCAAGGAAAATTCCGGCCGTCTAAAACATGGAACTAGACATGACTCTTTTTTTAAAGACTTTTTATTTTATGAAAAAAAAATCGAAACTCAGTAGAAGTGTCTACTTTGTAATATTTTTCAATGTAACAATTATGGCCTAACTCTATAAAAATCTAAACCAGAAAAGATAATCAATGTGAATTATTCATTTAATTAAAGATTAAGTAATGTTTTAAGGCTAGGTCCTTATATTTTGGATGTTTTAATATTTATAATCTTATTTAATTAATCATTTATTAGTGAGGTAAATACTACATCATTATTGTGTCATAAATAATATAATTTATATGATGTGTAAAATTTATAAAACAAATACCATGATATAGGAAGTAATTTTATCATTACAATGAATATTTATAGTTGAAAAGATATTTTATATAACCCCATGTAAAAATTAATTTTCTTTAAGATATTTGTTTATGTCATTTTTGTCATTACTTTAAGTTAATTAATCTAAAGTGTCATTACCACTCATAAGTGGCTCCAGGGGGTCCCAAAATCGAACCGAATATGATCATGGTCATAAATGACTCATCCAATAAAGTTAGGACACATGTTAAGTTGTTTTGTATTATTATAATATTATTTTTACCTTAAATTGCCTTATTTACCTTTAACCGCTGTAAATAAAAGTCATAAGTTACCATTCATCAAAAATTATTTTCATCTTATTAGACCAAATTTTACTTACTAATAACAACCATGTATGTCGGATTTTCAAAATTCGATTAACAGAAGTGGTAGAATTTAATTTAAATGAAAAAGTCAATTTTTAACTACTACTAAGTGGTTTTACTATTCATCAAAAATTGAAGTTTTTCATAAAAATACTAAAAACGCAGCTGAATATATATTTGATATTATGAATTCAAAAATGATGTCTATTTTACCAAATTAAAAACATATAATTATCATTAATTAATTTAAAATTAATTCCTGTTGTCAAAACAAATAACATGTTTTTAAGAAATAATAACTATCAAAATATTGATACTTGTTTATATCCAATTTCAAATTAAAATTAATTAAAACGACCATAATTTGATTAAATGGTAAAAATATATTCTAATTACACTTTAGAACTAATAAAAAGATATTATAATCGTATAATTAAATTAGATTAAAAGGCACTTTTGAATTAAAATGTAGTATTTTTTTACTATTCATTAAAAATGAACTTTATTAGAAAAATACCAAAAAATTACCCAAAATAAATTTTTATGTCCCTAATCTAAAGAATAATTTTATTTTGTCATATATAACATATAAAAATGACCAAAACAATATTTAATGAGATTTCGCCATCAAAAGGCTATAAATCGACCTTTTACTGAATATTAGAATATTTAGGCTTAAAATTAGATTCATTCAAATTTTAATTCTATATATTTTATTTGATAAATGTAAAAACATTTAAAAAACATTTATAATAATATTGTAGTTAGTTCTATTCATTCACTTCATTACAACAGCTAGGCATTAACTAGCATTTCAAATAATAATATTATATTATTAGTGTACAATGTAATATTTCAAAGAAACTCATTATTGCGTATCAATTAAGCCATCGAAAATAGCATCCCCTTTAAAGTAAAATTAATATTTAATTAAAAAATATTAATAAATATGAAAATATATTATTCTTTATTTACTTGGGATGTTACATTTACCACTTGAAAAAATAAAAGAGTAAAAAAATTAAAGAATCATTAAACCAAAATTATAATATTATGAGAATAAAGAGATTCATGATATAATATTTCAAATTGAAGTATATACACCTTATAGGATAATGAAGGTTCACAGTATCATGATATTCCACAATGAAAGGATATTGAGACGTATTCCCTTAGGAAAATTTGGCAGCCTAAAGGGGTTACATTAAAATTATGAAAATGAGTTGATGAGATAAAAAAGGGTCTATCCTAATATATACATAAAATTTATAGAATTTATGATATATAAGAAAATATCCCAACCTACTAAAATGTAAATTAAAATACATAACATTAATGAACTCTTTTACTAAAAGAGAAAGGTGAAAGGTTCCCTTACAAAGATCCTTTAGTAAATAAAATAGATCAACTACGTGTACTCACTATAAATAATAATAAATAATGTATATATAAAAGATATAATATCAATATATTTTCTCCCATAATCATATAATGACATAATCATGAATATGAAGATTAACCCATAGAATTTAAATTCGGTTAAGAAGTTCCTTTACCTCATGTCTAACTTGACTTGTTCAGTCTTTAATTTCCTAAATAATAAACATTAATTAATTTCTATTTTATTCAAACCGATTTTCATGTTTATTATTTCTTTTATATCACTTCTTATGACTTATAAAAATTACATAATTATTTAAGTTTGTATCAGTTGTTTTGTCTATATTTGGTACTTGAGTCGAAAATGAACTTATTATTATTACAAATTGTCCATGTGGTAAAAAGATCCACTATCTCCCGAATTTTATAAATGATTTAGATATAATATATATCATCTATATTGAGTATATTTTTATTTATAATAGTATATATCATTTTTACATAATAAATGAAATGCACTTTTCATGGAGACGGTAACCCATACGTATGTAGGAACAAAACTTTCATTTCATTTACATATTTAATAGAGTGAAAACTAAATGATACATAAGTAAATTATAATTACATTATAATATATATGTTATATAAGTCACATAAGTTTATTAATTCCATCTTTATACGTTCCAAGTATAGCATGAACGAGTCATATCACTTTTATGGGGCGGTAGTCGGCACCTCCTCAAATGAAATTATCATATACACACAACATAAAAATCATAAAAGTATATTATAAATGATAATTACCGAAGCATATAGATAAAATAAATATCATAAATATTATATATATTTTCATCTTAATCATGATGGCCACCATGAGAGGTGGTAGAAGATAATCGAACAATCATCATTTTGTGAGGTTGTAGTTCACCGTCCACGAAAACAGTATGATCGAATCCATTAGATGGAGATGTGTGCAATTTTCGTTCAAATAATTATTATAAAAACCATAGTATATTGAGGATACTAGTTTTTTATGTAAACAAATAATAATAATATCATATGGAGTGGAAAAGGAAAAAGAAAAGAAAAGAACTTGAGAGAATATGTTACCTTTAAATTGGGTATCTCCCTTGGGTTGGAACCAAATTATTTCTTTAATTGCCTCATACTTGGGGGAATGCTTCTAGGATGAATATTAGGATTTTTGGAGAATATTTGATCTGATGTTATACGATCCAAGAGGCTTTAGAGTTGTGAGTAATGGGTTAGAGGTGTTATCCTTTTATAAGGGGGAGGAGGGTCTCTTTAGGAAAGATTGGAAATATTATTTTTTTATAAATAGAATTTCAATTTAAAAAGGTAAAAATTAAGTTAATTCTATGTTATGGTGATTATTATTGGAAATCCACTAAGAAAATAGGGTTTAGACAAGTTTATGGCAAAACATTAACCTTATCTTATAACATTAACCATAAGTTAACTAATTTATCTTTTTTAATGTCCTCTTGTATATATATACCATATGGTTATTATATTTAATATAAAATTCATAGAGACCCTAAATTTATCTTGAATGAAATTTATAACTTCATATATTTCAATTGGCCGAATATTATATTTTTTCGGATTATTTTATCATTTAATAAAATATTAATTGTTTTAAAATATCATTTATGTCAATTTATAAACAATTCATAACTAGAATTTTAAAAAATATATAACAACATTATTATTTGTATAAACCTTCATTAATTAACATATAACAAGTCATTATTTTCCATAAAATTCTTTTATGGAATAAAAATATGCAAAATAAATTTATTTTAATATTAATAATCTCATTTGTTTAAATGATTCATTAAAAAGGTCACCACTACATCATTCTTATGTCATAAATAAATTTAATTATTTGATGTATAAAAATTATAAATAAAATACATTGATGTAGGGAATATTTTTATATTTATAATGACTATTTATATTTATAATTATCACTTATATAACCCCATATTACAATTGTTTTACTAAAATTTATATCTTTATGTTGCAATTTCCGTAACATTAAATTAATTTTTATAAAGTGACATTTTCCCTTACAAGTGGCTTCATTGGGTCCCAAAATCGACCCAAAGAATCTCATGGTGATAAATGTATCATCCAATAGGGTTAGGACTCATTTTATGATAATTTAATATCATTATAATATTATTTTTACCCTTATTTTACCAGATTTACCCTTTAACCATGATAAATAAAATATTTACAGAATTTACTATTCATATTCTCTAAAAATAAATGTTACCTATTTAAAAAATTTGGACCTCTTGATTTAATATATGGAATCCATTTTTCCAAATTCAAAATAGGGAATTTGTATAAATTAATTTAATACTAATCCCCATTGTCAAAACCAAAAAGTGTGTTTTTAAGAAATAATCATTATCAAAAGATTGACATATGATTATTTCTAATTAAAAAGTGAAATTAATTATGATGACCGAAACTGGATTAAATGGAAAAAATATAATCCAATTAAAATTTAAAACAAATTTATTGGAAAATATAACTATATAAAGAAATTATATTAAAAGGATGTTTTGAATTAAAATGCATTATTTTTCACTATTCATCAAAAATGAACTTTATTAGAAAAATACCATAATTTTAATAAAATTAAATTTTGATGTCCTTCATCTAGATAAGAATATTATTTTGTAAAATTTAATATATAAAACTGAAAAAATAGATTTAAAATGGGTTCACCATCAAAATGAAGTAAATCATCTTTTTAAAGAATATTAGAATATTTTATGCTCAAAATCAGATTCATTCTTCTTTTAAGCCTCTAAAATTTATCAGATAAAATTAAAAAAATATGAAAAAATCATGTAATAATATTTTACATAGTTTTATTCATTCCCACCAATATAATGGATTGGAGTTAACAACCATTTAAAATAATAATATTATTATATTAATCTTTTGGTATAACTCAATGTTCTGTGCAATGTAAGATTTCAAACAAACTCAATGTTGGGTGATGAGTATGTTATCAGACATTGCATACCCTTGAAATTAAAATTAATATTTATTTCACAAAAAATAATAAATATGAACCTTTCATATTTTTTATTAACCAAGGATGTTACAATTTAAATCATTCATCGGTCATGATGGTGGGAAATACCATTCAAGACATAAATGTTAAAAACAAAGATTCCTTACATATTTCTTGTAACATGTCTACAAAATTAGTTCAATAAACCAAAGAAAAATATTTTTTTTCAATTTCATAAATTTTAAACCATTATTAATATTTATTTAAATAATTATTGGAATATTCTAGATATATTCATTAAAAGATTACAGAAAAATGTGGTCATGGAAGAAGAAGAATTTTGGATATAAGAGTGAAATACAACAAATTTTTCTTCAAAATATTATTATGGTTTCCTGAGTATATAATGATATAAAAAATAATTTAAAAAATATATTATACATAAACAATTATAGCGTAATAAAATATATTTTTTTCATAAGATTTAGTTCACATGATTTCATCATCTGAATCATAATCACAAAAATTCCCATAAAACAATAAGACTATATCATAAAATGCTCACAAATTTGAAAAAATTATAATCATAAGCCCCATGAAACAATGAACAATATAGATGAATTCATATTCCATTTTAATCATTATAAGAATCAAAAAATATTTTCATAGTAAATATATACACCACATAAAAGAAATCGATGGTGAATTTGGCATGTCTCTCAAGAAAAAAAGAGATATGAAAGTCTCTTACCTAAAGTGTTGAATTTATTAAAGCACATTTGAAACTCATGTATTATAAATATATAATTATAGTAAAAATATATATGAATTATTATTAATTATATAATATCATATATTAATTTCTTAATATCTTTTATTACTCATTTATTAACAATTCCTTTTTAAAATAATGGTTACAGTAACAATGACAATGTTTTTCATGTATTTTTGTTTGGAAATTTCGCTCATTTAACATTGATCATGGTTCCATAATATACATAATATTAAAAATGATATAAATATCATATATCTTCATTATATAAGTATTCATATTAATCCATGAATTACAATATTTTAAAATTAATTACACCATTCATAGTGACGACAGGCCGTACATATGCTTGAAAATTGATCTATATTCTCAAAGGATGAATAAAAGAAATGAAATAATATATAACAATTGAACGATACTTTTTTATGTCATATATCACATATATAATGACTATATATGTCCTTATTACCAGCCATGTGAATATAAAATGAAAAACGAATCACATTGATTCATATAGGCGGTTGTCCACACGTATGCATGAGCGACATTATAATTTTTTTAAAGAATGGAATGTTAAAAACAAATATATGATATTATAATTCAGGGTGTATAAATATTTTACAAATATAATATACAAACATTAAATCCAATATTATCCCCATCCATTATAGATGATTATGGAAAATGAATTACATCATTTTGTGAATGACTAGTCTGCAGTATACATGGTCGACATTCTCGTTTCCCATTTTATGAAGGGCTAATGGATATGTTTAATTATATTAACATTTATACATCTGAGTATGTGATACATTTTTATAATTTTTTGTAATCATAATTGAGGTCAATTTTAAGGAGTTACAAGATTAAATAAATTAAAAAATAATGAGTAAGGATTATAAATTTTCTTCGAGGAACCTATTAAGTTTCATATCTAAGGCATTTTATGTGAGTTTCTTCATAAATATTAACAAATAAATGATGCAGGGAATAATTTTTTAATTTTTTTATTGGTATTTGATGATCTTAGAGTTATTTCATCTGTTAATGTGAGTGGATATGGGTTCCCTTTTTAGAATTGGGGTGAAGGCACATTTAGAGTTTTTGGAATGACAATGTTATAATGCCATTTTAAACATGACACCTGACTCCAAAATAGATTATTCTAAAACAATAGATTATATAATGAAAACATAAGATATTAAAATATGAGTTGGAAGAAAATTTATTTTTAATTTAAGCTATATCTTTTTATTTTACACCTCAAATAAAACCCATTTATCTATAAACATGATAATTCATTATTATATTTTACAATTAATTATGAAAAAACTTGTTTAACCATATTATATAAAAGTATTTGTTATTAGTAAAAAACATTATTCCATTTTTTCATGTAAAAATCAGAGAGAATGAAAAATGTAATATAAATTTTGACCTGCATAAGAACTGAAAGAGAACTTTTCCAGAAAATGTTTTTTGTATTTATAATAATATTTTGCATTAAAATTAAATATTAAATTGATAATAGTGACATAAATTAGATTAAATATATAATTATTGAAATAATTTATTTTTAATCTATTTCCATACATAGTATTACTTTTATGTGATTTAAATGAAAATAATTTTTCTAATAAACCAATAGATTTCACTATTCATTAAAAATTATAATTTTCAGTCAAATCCAAAAAAACTCACCAAAATATTTTTTTGACTTATTTATTCCTTTTATATTTTTTTCATATAAATTTTTTATATTTGAATTAAATAACTTTATTTTTCTTGAAAATAAGAAATAAACATCATTTTTTCATAAATATGTTTTGTCAAAACATAAAAAGACATTACCGAAAATTAAGTAATTATATGTCAATACATTTTAATTATCTAAAAATATTAATTATAATTTTTAGAACGTGGCTCTTTTATTTCATAAATACATTTTAACTACAATGTAATAATGGGCATGATTAAATAATAATAATAATAATAGTATATAGTGGTTTGATAAAATATAGTGTTTCTTAATAAACATGGAATCAAAAAAATAAATGTATTTGAAAATTATTATTTAATAAAACAATGGTATTTTAAATTATACACCCCATGAAATTAAATTATCCATTTAAATTTATCAAAATGATAATAATTATTGACAAAAAAAATTTCTCATTATATCCTCATGTTCCCATAGTACCTCTTTATGTTTGTACTTACACCAAAAAATATTGACCAAGTATGTTGATTGTTTTTATAACATTTATTCATCAATTCAAAATATACACTAGTAATTCCTCATTATAATTTTTTTGATTTAGATTAATTACCTATGAGTTCATTACATGTGAATGTTTAAGTATATATTTACTCTAGATAGATATATGGAACCCAACGTGAATTTAAGAGAGTTATGTTGGATGTTCCAGGGGATAAGATAATTTCCCTAATCAATCAACAATATAAAAGGGTGAATTTTCCTAAGGATGTACTTTACATTCTTCTTGAATCACATAACCTTATTTCATGGATAAAATTAATAATCTATATAACAAACATCAAAATAGAGAACATATTGAAAATTTTATGCATTACATTTCAGTCAACTCTTAGTTTTATTGATTTGCTATTTTATGGATTTTAATTTCACTTAAATTTCCACAAATGGTTCCAGTATAATTTTTTTTTAAACATCATAATATTAAAGTGGAGTTATAAACTTGTTTAAATAGTTTTCATCATAAAAATACATCTTTAATACTCGGGTGATATTTATTACTATAAGAAAAAATAACCATAATAAGGTGTAATTCCCAACCACCTTTCATTACATTGAATAATATCTCAATATATCCTATAGGGTTTGAGTAGTTCTATCAGACTGACCATATTTTTTTATAATGATACATAGTGTTGAAAATAAATTCTTTATCTTGGTATTGTTCCAGAATTTTCTGGAACATTGAGGTAAACCATTGATCTCAGTCATACATAATAAAATATGTTTATACTTTAAAATATTCCTAGTGATAAATTTATGTCTTAAAATGAATATATATAGATGAATTTTATCTAATTGTGATGAAGTGTGTTTACTTTGAATTGTGATTGACTACAACCAATATATATTTATTTACATCAGATGTTTTGGGGGTGTGACAAAAACATCCATGTAGATGTTTTCCCATTTCTATTAGAGTATGGTAGGTGGTTGTAACATCTCCATAGATATTTTTCTATCCTATTTAGATTTTTGAAATACAAATAAATATTATAAAAACTTCAAAATATCTCTATTTTTGTTTTCCCTCCATAAATACTCTTTCAAATCACTAAAATTTGTCAGACATATTGGTTGAATAAAGAATGAACTACTACAAGCATCCTCTAATATATCTATCATTCAATATAGTATAGATGTAATAAATAATACTCTTGGATATTTTCATTTCATTAAATTAATGTTTAATCTCATGTTTATTTCTCATAATCCATTATAGATAAACATCTTCCATAAGTTCCGCTATAAAATTCACGTAGATACATTTTTAAATATTCAAATGCAAATTATATTATTTTCCACCTTACTTCATTTTTTTCAAATAAATCCTCTAAAAACCAAGATTTATTATATATTTTTTAATCCAAATTATAGGTATGAATTAATGATCCTTTAAACTCAATGCATCAACCTCATTGATCACCATCTCGTGATGGTAATGTATTAACCGGAAAAAATCTTCAATCAGCTCAAACCATCTTCTATAAATATTGTTCAAATATTTTTTGTGAATATGAACATTCAACTCATATGACTATTATATTAATCTCATCTTTCTCTATAATGATAATTACTCCATAAAATTGATTAAAAAATAGTGACAGCCAAATAAAAATCCATAATTGGGTAGATTTTTTCATGAACAGTCAATTTTCATGATTTATAATTTATCAATATATCCTTATACCTAAGAACACATCCCAAAACCTTCTTTGATTCATCACTATGGGTTAAAATATCTTATCCACCATATGGTAATGTATTCATTGGTTTACAAACTAACCTTCTCTTTAATTCCTTTATATTTTCATCACATTCATCTATATAAAGGATCATGGAGCCCTTCTTTGTTAACATGGTAAATGGATTTGATAGTTGTTAGAATGTTTCCAATAAAAATAAATTATATCAATCCAAAATACTAAAATAATGGAAATTAGTCACCGTAGTGGGTCGATTCCAATTATCATTATCCTATTTCATTGATTCTTTTATTGATATGTCCTCAAATAATATTATATTCCCCAAAAAATGAATCATTCTTCAGTGAAAATTCACACATTGTAAAATTTTAATATATCTTCTCCTTATTTAGGGACTTATGGAGAATCATTAGGTAATAATCATTTTCTTATTTAATTTTTTTAACAAATATGAATGTCATATATAAAGGTTAAAATGAACTAGTTACGGTAATATATAATGGAATTATTCATTAAATCCATGATAATCATGGGTGCATTAGAATGAAAAAAATACATCATAATATACCAATTATTCCCATAAATTTTATAAAATAATACATTAGGTATATCATATATATTTACCCTCAATTTATAATATCTAGAATGAAGGTAAATCTAAAAAAATATTGATCAATGTGCATTTGTTCAAATATTCAATCAATATGGGGTAAAGGATACCTTTTGAGATTGGGATCTTTTTCAGTTCCAATAATCAATTCGTTGTCACAAAAATCCATCTATACCTTAATCTAAATGAAATGGTGCACCCTATATCAACACATGACCAAATATATACAATTTTTGGAATTTATTATAAATTAATTTTCAACAGTTCAATCTCAATAATAATTATTTCATAGAGGTTATATGAAACTAGTGTAGAATTATGTATGATTTCATTTGGAAACTCGCCATAATAATTCATCTCATGAATAATAAACTCTTCAAGAAATAAAAAAAATACAAAAAAATATATAATTTAGGGATCTTGAGTTTCTCAAAAACCATATAATATAAATACCACATTTGAATATTAATAATTACCCCTAAAATGGATGTTATATCAATTGGAAATTCATATCTATTTTCATACTAATAGACAATCATATGTTGATTTGGAATAAAAAACATGACTTCCCTTCCATTGAAATTGATTTTGGAGTTATGAATGTAAATCCAATTATTCCCAATGATAACATAAAATCCATGTAGAGGGATAATAAGAATATATTTAATAATTATAATCACACAAATTTTTTTTGATAGGAATCATAAACATATTATGTGATCATTATACCAATTATATTTTTCAAGAATAATTTAAAATCTAATATTTGTGGATATTAATTAAATTCTTTTAAAATTTTAAATATTTAAAATAAAAAACATAAATATTCTCAAATAAGATAATTCAGTAGTAAGTCATGCCTATTACCACCACAGAAAAATCATTTTTCTATTAGAAATTACTCTGTAAAAAATTTTATGAATGATCATCAAACATCTTCATCGGTTTGATCAATCACTCCTAGGATGTCTAAATTAGGAAGTCTTTTTTAAATATAAGAAACCATATTTTTTAACAAGTTTTCCATGGATGTAAAATATTAAAATCCATTATAATGTTTGGTAACTATTTTTTTCAATATCCAAAATATATCCCTCAGGAGTGTCACACCAAGTTTGCAGTAAGGGTAGTTGTAATGCACAAGGGGATGATCAAGTCAAATCTCAATGCAATAATTTAAATTTTATTAACCAAGTTAAATTTATTCCATATATATATCCACTAATTCTATCCTGATATATATATAATTTCTTATAAACATATTTCTCTATACTTCAATAATTTTCAATGATAATTTCCTATACATAGACATATCCTTAATATTATCACATATTTTTTCTTATCCTGCTCTAAAAATGTTAAATAAAACATAATCTTATAAAAAACAAAAAACGTCCAAACAATTCTTGTAGATATAAAAAAGGCTTTTATGGAAAATATAAATTACATAAAATAGAGATCTTGAACATAATTTTTTTGATGTTGTGCATTTGGAAACATGGATAAAAAAATTGGTTCACCAGTGAACAAAACAAACTAAAAAAACATATATAAAACTGGAACCCATCTTAGACGTATCATATGTAAAAACATTCATCATAATATGGGGAAAAAACCTTGGAAAGAATGACCTCAAATGATCAACAATGTTAAACAAAATTGGTGATATCAACATGTCATGATCATATGTATATGAAAATATGATTTTTTTGAAAAATATACCCTTTATGTAATATATAATAATATTGAGTAATGAAATAATTTTTTGGATGTTAATAGAAAATGAATCATTAAGGAATAAAATAACATAATTTATGGGAGTATCATATTGTAATTATACAAAATGTAGGGTATACACATTAGTATATAAAAAAACATATCATGGATAATTATTAATACATTCATAAGATGTTATACATGGGATAACAACTCATTGAAAAGCCTCAGGATTGTGGTATCCTCTCATCTATCCACTACTTTGATTGGGATAACCTCATGTGTACCCTATTGTTTCATGATTTGGATAAACACCATTTTACCCTCTTATTTCAGTCTTGGGATAACTTCATAGGTACCCTATATTTTCAAGATTATGATAACCTCTTATATACCTTTTGAGATCATAGATCATTAAAAATTACCAAATTCATTAGAGGGAGGTATATGTCCCAATAATTATATAATTCATGCATTTTTATTCCACAATATCATAAAATATTCATCATATGATTACCATAGAATGTAACTGGTTTTCATAAATATTTCATTATTACATTATTCAGTTGAAAATAAAATAGTTTATTAAAAATATTATCATCACAAACATTAAATGTCCAAATAAATAATCAATTTTATATTTTTTGGATAATATCCCAAGTAAATATTAGGGAATATAAAAGTATCTCATATTTGATGGAAAATTATTTTGGTTGATCACTTGGAATTTTCTTGAGGAAAATATCCATTCTCTATTGAAATAGATTTTATAATATATAAAAAATTTCTTTATATTAAATAATAATGTTTCATTGAAATAAACTATGCAAATCTATTAAATAAGACTTAAATGGAAGATTAGTTGTGATAGTGGGAATATCATTCATTAACAACACAAAAAATAGTGATACCTTTCTCAATTTTAGTAATATTTTAATAGGACCTTGCTTGGAAAAAAATAATTTTAAATTATTTTTTATGTAACACCCAAAAATTCAGAAAAAAAATATCATTTTATTCAATACCATATATGAAATGCAGCACCACAGGTAGAAAATAGTATAGAATATAAGAATTTAAAATAACATTATCATTTTAAATAAACTCAATTCATGATATTACTGTAAATTTATGAAATATTATGGTTTCTTGTGTTACACAAAATAATGAATTTCTTCGATAGCTTGAGTTACACACAAAAACTGATTTTTACTAAATACTAATAATATTATTATTTAAAATGACAGTTATCACATAGATTTTAATTTTTTAGTTGTGAATTGTTCTAGTTAAATTATGTATATATATGGTTCAATTTATTAGAATATAATTAGTTATAAATGAATTTAAAAACTAATTGAATATAAATTAAATGTTTTTATCAAAACCTATTTTTATGCACCCAATGTTGTTTCATATTAATAAAATAAATTAATTACTATTATTGAATGTTATTAATAAAATTTTTAAATTATATATTCAATATAATTTTTTTACATTCATCCAATATATTTCATAGGTATAATAAAAAAACAAAATCTATGTTTAGTTAAAAATGAATATTTTTAAAAATGTAGTTTTTCCAAATTTTAACAGTGATACAAATTTTAATGTTAATTTTCTTAAATTTTATAAATATTATATGACATAATCTTCATAATTATTGAAATTTTAATTTCAAAATTATCTTATAGAATGATTTGTGAATTTTTTATGTTTTATCTCTTTTTTGAATAGTAAAAAATAGTAAATTTTAACTAACAATTGGATTTTAATCAAAATAATTAATTTGGTTAAATCTAATTATATATTAAATTTAATGTATTATTACATAAATAAAAAATATGTCAATAGATTTCTGTTTATTTTATAAATTGTTATATTTAATTTATATATAAAATCAAAGTGATCTTTTGAACATATTCACTTTAAAAACTCGTATTCTAATCTCATCTACAAGATTACATTTAAATAAATTTGGAATACATATATGAATTGAAATGGGAATAATGTATTAAAAAATTTTAATCATAAAAATCAATAATTTATATTGTGTACAATTTATTTTTTGAAAAAAAATATTAGTTAATGAAATTATAATTAATTACAATGATGAAAGTTAAAATTTTATTACATATTGGTTAAACATTAATATTTTATGGCCAAATCACCTAGACAGTTTTCCAAATACTTTTTATAGAGATATTTAGACAAAATAATCACATTTATTGAATTTTGTTTATTATTTTTGAAACATTATGTATGTGATATGTCTCAAGAGTGTTTAGCATTTCATATTTACCAGAACCCCACTCATACCCTATAAAATGGAACTCACACCCATCCCCCTCACATCATCACACCTCTCAAGAATTTTGTATCATCCAAAACCACACAAATTAATCACTAAAAATCCATCCTCTTGTCTTGTAATCTAAGATATATGAAAAAATATTACAATTGTAGAGGTTTAGAAAAAAAACCAAATAGAGGTACCCAAAAAGTATTATCATTCTTCAACGGGAAATTTTATTTTATTTATTTATCCACCCATTAAATTATTATTATATAATACATATATAATAAAACATATATACAAAATATAAATATTTTTATTTTTCTTAATGTGATTACAAAAAACTTTACACATTACCATCAAATTGGATACACAATCATCATTTGTGGGTTTGTTAGACTATTGTCTCACAAACCGATGTCATTCATTCTTCCATTACCACATTTCATGCTTCAAAATAATGAGGTATTTATGTTTTATTTATTGTGTATATTATATTAATATTTACATTTTTCTGAATGATTTATTTTATAACTCATAACATCATTATTATTAAACTTGTGGGAATATGATGACTTCGTATTTTGACATGGTGAGTATCGACTCCTCAAAGCGATGTGACTTGTACATGTTTTAAAAGGAAGGTATTAAAGATGGTATTAATAAAAATATATAAAATATGTGAAATATATATTATAAATGAATTATAATACACATATATATAAATTAATATTGATTATATTAATACGATAACGAAATTGAAGTAGTGTTCATGGGTTCATATGACCTACCGTCTCCAAGAATGATGTATTTTATTTTCTATATCAAAACAATATGGATTACTATAAATACATATGTAATTAATATATAAAATATTTACATAATTTTTTAGATTTTTTAGATGATTAAATCATGAACAACATAATCTAAACAAAAAATTTACATGTCAAAACACATTAAAAAAACAAGGCAATTAACAACCAAAATGATGAAAATGATAAAAGATTATTAACGAACTAGTTGTAATGTGTTATAAAATGAATCCATGTGATATAATTAATATTAATATTGTTCTGATATATGTTAATAAAATTATTAAAACCACCATATAGTAAGATAATTTGAATTCAACTAATAGGTAATGTAATGTTAATGGATTTCTAGTCCCACTTTTATTGTAATGACCCAGACCCTCATGACCCCATCCTTTTCCAATTATTGGCATGACCGATTGGTGAGACTGATTGGCACGACCAATCGGTGAGACTGATTGGTGAGACCAATCGGCACGACCGATCGGTGTCACCCAACCTTGGCGGGTTTTTCTTCTTCAGCCTCCCCAGTAACCCCACTTTTAGGCCTTTTTAAAATTTTAAAGCATTTCAAATCCATTTTTAAGCCCATAATTAATATCTAAAAATCAAATAAACCACCCTACTAAATAATAATTAATCCAGTCATGTGGGGTGTCCCAGCCGCATGATCAACCCACTATCCCGCTCCTTACGAGGTTTCCCTCTGTATCTTAATCGTCCGGGAGTGCTGTATCCCAGCACTTATCAGCCTTTATAACCTAAAGTAGTATCCCTATGTTTCTTTCTCTCGATCATCCTACTCTGAGTACCCTTCCTTCCGACGAGCCATACCCCTGTTATGAGGTTTTACTTTCGCGTTCCGTGGAGTTCCTTCCACTCTCATTTTTCATTTTCCACGCGAGGAATTAACGTCGATCCTTGATCATCAGGTAGGGGTTGCAACTTTGTCTCTCTTTTATGTGTATATTGAGGGGTGGGTACGCTACTGTATCTATAGAATTAGATGAACCAAAATTTAATGAAGATAATAAACTGTTTCTAAAGAATGAAGGGTATGGGTGCGATCGATGATGCTGCTCTGTTTTTCTCATGTTTCATGATTAATGTTTTTGGAATTGTGCGAGCTTACGCCTACTGAAAATCATGACTATTGGTGGTCTTTATCTATGCATTAATAAACCCTTTCCCCTTGTGATGTTTAAATGTCTTGTATTTTGGTTGTGAACCCTTTTTTCTATGTAAAGGAAATTGGTTAATTACGTATATTCGGCTAAATAAATTGGAAGTACCGGGATCAACTCCTTTTCTATGATAACCTCGGTTTAAGCCCAGTGGAATTGAAACCATGGTGTCTGTTAAATATTTTAAATCTAAAAATACATGCTCGGTCCTACCTTGTATTGGTTGTAGCGGTTTGGTTGTTTCTTTCATGGGCTGATTGCTGGGGTGATACGGGCGGGGATGGGATCCCATGTTGTTGTAATTTTGCTGAATGTGAATTTGAGGCTCTATGATTACTCTGGTTATATCACGAATTGGGGTGGGATCCTCTATGGTTGAGAAACTGTTGGCTCCTGGATTTTGGGGACATGGGGTTGTATCTTGGGGTTTTATTTGGTTCCAGTACTTCGAGGGATCTCACTTATCCATTTGTTGTTGTGACTTTAAAAGAGAACCAGGTGTGAATGCTTAAATTTTTGTTGGGTGTATTCTTTCCTTGGCTTGTTCTTATGCTTACTAGTTGCCCAAGTAGGTTCAGAAACTTATTTAAACATTATTAATAAACATAGAAGAAGGGATGGAACATGGGGATTTTTTTGGTGTGATTTATGACTTGGGCATGGGTGTTGTTCTCTTCCCTTATGAATGAATAGTAAGGATAGTGTTCTTTAGGCTGGCTGAAGAAAAACCTGTATTTGGTGAGTGCTTGTTACATATAAGAATACTAGTACATTTTGTGTTTCTTATTAGCGCCCCACCAAAGTTGATCACTTATTGTCCAACACCCCCACTTCATGTGGGAGGGTTTTTTTTCCAACACTTCTATGAGTGGCTGGTTATTAGATCCTTTTCTGATCCCTTTCCTGAATATCCCAAGACTCTTCGGGCAGGCTATGATGGCCTAAAGACCATTATTAGCTCAAGAATCCTTGGGCAAGGTAGTGTGGTGGTTGGCCTAGGTGTGTGCAGGCAGGTGGTTTCCCAAGTATCTTCGGGATGAGGCCCTGGTATCTTCAGGCGTGGCAGTAGTTTTTCTAGCCCAGGTGTCTTAGAGCGTGGTAGTGGTTGTTCCGGCCTTGGTTTTTGCAGGCATGGTTACATGTGACAGTTGTGGCCTTGGTGTCTATGGGCGGGTTAGTGGTTTTGGCCTAGGTTTTTGCGGGTGGGATGTGTGGTTGCGGCCCAGGTGTTTATGGGTGGGTGTGGCAGTGGGACTGTGGTGAGAATGGAGGGATTAATTTGATGCGTAGTATGTCTTCAATAACTAGAGTGAAAGAGGCGCGAGTTACCCAAACATCGATGTGCTATTACTATACATTACTTGATTTGCGTTATTTGGGGAGTGTGCCTTGGTGAGGCTTGGGTGGTTAGTTTCCTTGTTAGATGTTGGGTTATATATTTTGTCACAGGGCATTAGTATGCCTCCCAACTTGTGCATGAGAGTCTTTGGTTTTTCCTTACTAAGTATACTTGTATGCTCACCCTACGTATACAAAACTGCTTTCAGGTTTCCACGAGGAATTCAGGGATCATGTTGGATTGTACTAGCTCAGCCCTCACGACAGATCATCGCAGTTTCTATTGATATTTATTTTTTTGGTATTTCTCTTTGTAGTCTCCTTATACATTGTGGATTATACTTTTGTAACATGCATTTGTAACGGTTCTTTGCTTTACTTTCACTTCTAGTTTTGGTGTTGTGGGATTTACTATCTTATCTCCCGATCCTATTAAATGAAAAAGGGTAATGCCTTAAATTTATTTTGTAATTCTATACCCTTGGTGCTGGTCGTCACTCCAGGACCTATTGAAGGCGGGTTTCAGGGTTCATTATCTCTCCTTCAACTTAAAAAAGGAAGGGCCTGGCAATTTGCTGACCCTCCCCTCCTTTCGGTGAAGGCCGGTTGTGACAGAATGGTATCGAAGGGAGGTTGAGATATAGGATGGAGTCTTGAGTTAGGCATAGGGAGGATTGCATGGTATGGTAGGGCAACAGTGTTGGGTGACATTGGTGTGTGAATTAGGCCTGGGAAGACCGGCTAGGACATGGAATTTTAGGGCCCCCCGTGATCCGATGCAAGGACTATGGACCTACTGAACAGCCAAGTGAGGCTACACTGATTGCAGGGTAGAGACCCTAGGAAAAGTACATGCATCATAATGAATTGTTTTCCCGTGTTTATGGGTGTTTTGGGGATTCAAAAAGAAATAAAGAAGTCAAATAAAATGTAAGGACAATATTCTGCACTACTTTGGCTTAGGAATTCCTTGTTTACCTTGCAGGTATGGCACCCGGGAGATGACCACAAGTTGTATGGGCGATCGAGGCCCAGGAGGTTGACTTGGCTGATCGACAGAGGTCTGATCGAAGTGGAGGGGTGTGACCGATGATGTTGCTATATTTTTCTCTTCTTTCATGATTTATGGTTTCTAGATTCTGCGGGTTTACGCCTACTAAAAATCATGGTTGTTGGTGGTCTTTCTCTATGCATTAATAAACCCTTACATCTGGTGATGGTCGTGTAAAGGAAATTGGTTAATTATGTATATTCAGTTAAATAAATTGAAAGCACCAGTATAAATCCTTTTCTATGATAACCCCGGTTAAAGTACAACGAAATTGGAATCATGGAGTGTGTTAAATATTTTAAATCTGAAAATACCGGCATGGGCCGGCTTTGTGTTGGTGGCAGTGGTTTGGTTGTTTTCATTCACGGGCCGATTGCTGGGTGATGTGGGTGGGGATGGGATCCCCTATTGTTATGGATTCACTGGTTATGAATTTGAGGCCATGTGGTTACTTGATTATATCACGATTGGGGTGGGATCCTCTGTTGTTGAGAAACCATTGGATCCTGGATCCTTGGGAAATAGGGCTATATCTTGGAGTTTTCTTTGGTTCCAGTACTACGAGGGATCTCACTTATCCCTCTGTTGTTGTGACTTTACAAGAGAACCGGGTTTGAATGATTAAATTTATGTTGGGTGTATTATTTCCTTGGATTGTGATTATGCTTACTAGTTGCCCAAGTAGGTGCAGAAAATTATTTAAACATTATTACTGAACATGAAAACAAGGATGGGGCAAATGGGTTTTGGTTTGGTGCGAGTTGTGACTTGGACACAGGTGCTGAGTGTGTTCTTTAGGTTGGCTGAATAAAAACCTAGATTTGGGTGAGTGCTTGTAACCTATACATACTTGTTGTTTTTGTGTTTCTAAATCGCACCCCACCCAAGTTGAGAAATTAGTGCCGAACACCCCCATTTCATGGGGGAGGGTGTTTTTCCCAACACTTCTACTAGTGGCTGGTTATTAGCTCCTTTCTTCTCCCTTTCATGGATAGCCCATGTATCTTTGGGCAGGCTGTGATGGCCCGAAGTCCATTATTAGCCCAATAATCTTCATGCAGGGTAGTGTGGTGGTTGGCCCACTTGTGTGCGGGTAGGTGGTTTCCCAAGTATCTTCGGGATGTGGCCCAGGTGTCTTCGGGCGTGGTAGTAGTTCTTCTATCCCAGGTGTCTTTGGGAATGGCAGTGGTTATTATGTCCTAGGTGTTTCCAGGCATCGTTACGTGTGACAGTTGTGGCCCAAGTGTCTACGGGCGGGTTAGTGGTTGTGGCCCAGGTGTTTGCGGGCAGGATGTGTGGTTGAGGCCCAGGTGTGTGCGGGCAGGGTATAGCAGTGGGACTGCGGTGACAATGGCGGGATTGGTCCGATGCATAGAAAGTCTTCAATAACCAGTGGGAAAGTGGTACGAGGTACCCAAACATCGATGTGATATTACTATACATTACTTGACTTGTGTTATTTGGGGAGTGTGCCTTGGTGAGGCTTGGGTGGTTAGTTTCCTTATTAGATTCTTGGTTATCTCTTTTCTCATAGGACATTAGTATGCCTCCCCACTTTTGCACGAGAGTCTTTGGTTTTCTCTACTGAGTATACTTGTATGCTCACCCTACGTATATAAAACTAGTTTCAGGTTTCCAAGAGGACATCAGGGATTGTGCTGGACCGTACTAGCTCAGACCTTGTGACAGATCATCACAGTTGTTGTTGTTCATTCTTTTGGTTTTTTTCTTTGTAGTCTCCTTATACATTGTGTATTTTACTTTTGTAACATGCATTGGGAATGGTTCTTGGCTTTACTTTTACTTTCAGTTTGGTGTTGTGGGATTCACTATCTTATCTCCCAATCCTATTAAAAGAAAAAGGGTAATGCCTTCTATTTAATGTGTGACTTCACACCCTTGGTGGTGGTCACCACTCCGGGACCTATTGAAGGAAGTTTTCATGGGTCATTATCTCTCCTTCAACATAAAGAAGGAAGGGTCTGGAAATCTACTTACCCTTCCCTCCTTTTAGTGAAGGCGGGTCATGAAAGAATGGTATCAAAGGGGGTAGAGAGATAGGATGGAGTCTGGAGTTAGGCACAGTGAGGATTTCATGGGATGGTAGGGCAACGGTGTTGGGTGAACTTGGTGCATGAATTAGGCCAGGGGAGATAGTCTAGGACACAGGATTTTAGGGCCCCTCGTGATCTGATGCAAGGACTCTGGACCTACCGAACGACCGAGTGAGGCCACACTGATTGCAGGGTAGATACCCTAGTGGAGGTACATGCATCATAATGACTTTTGTTCTCGTGTTTCTGGGGTGTTTTGGGAATTTGAAATAAATAAGAAGTTTAAGAGGTTTTAATAACAATGTTCTGCATTACTTGGCCTTAGGCATTCTTTGTTTACCTTGCAGCTATGGCACCTGGAAGACGACAACGAGTTGTTTGGGAGATCGAGGCTCGGGAGGTTGACTTAGATGATCAGTGGAGGGATGATCGAGAGGAGGAGGAGGACCAGTGGAAGAAGATGCTTCAATCCTTCCAGCAACATAACCTCGAGAAGTACGAGGGAAGCACCTCTGACATGAAGACGGAGGGCTAGCTGGAGGAGTTGGTGATAGCCTTCGGCTTGATCCGGGCTCCGACCGAGTACTAGGTTCATCTATCCGTTAGCCAGATGCGAGGAGAAATGCGTCAGTGGTGGACGCTCTACATGGGGGAGAGGAGAGAGGCTGAGGTGGCATGGGCTGATTTCGAGAAGGAGTTCTGGGCGGAATTCTTCTCTTCTATGATGAAGGCAGAAAAGAGGTAGGAGCTACTCTCTCTCCAGTAGGAGACTATGTCGATAAGGGAGTTGGGGATCAAGTTCAAGGATCTCCTCCACTTTACTCCAGACCTCTTTCTAGATGAGGAGCCTCGAGAAGACGTTTAGAGGAAGCGCTCCGACCCTCCCTCCAATACGTTGTTACCCCCTTCACCTTGTCGACATAATTGGAGGTCCAGAAGAAGCCAGAGGTGGTGGAGAGGATGCACATTATGGGAGGTGTGTCATGAGAGGGGATTCAGCTAGGCCTATCAAAGGGAAAGTCCATCAGCACCAGACCTCTAGCATCGGGACACTCTAGGTTCCGACCAGCAGGGAGCAGGCTGCAGCAGTTCCAGTTCTGGTCCCCCAGTCCTCGCCCTTTCCCTTCAGGCCAAGGACCGAGGTGTTCTATCTGTGGTAGCCATGGAAATCTCTGGAATCAGTGCTCGAACCGAGTTCAGTGCGACAGTGGCAGACAGGCCCAACACCCGCCTCAGCATTAGCTTCCAGCAAGGCCCTTCCAGCAGCAGCAGCAACGGTAGCGAGCTCCCGCTCCTCTAAGGGCCAACGTTTCAAGGGGAGGCCGACCTCATGGCGCTCCTTAGGGACCTCGAACAGGGCATGGTCGGGGAGTCGGTCGATAGCCGATGGGTAGAGGAGCTGGGCGTGGACAGTTTCACGCCATGGAGGCATTAGTTCTAGTGGGACCATAGGTTGTTAGAGGTATGATTAGTTTGTTCAGTACCCCTTCATATGCCTTGTTCGATACCAGATCTTTTCACTCCTTTTTTGCACTCGGTCTGGCCCGTGATCTGGGTATAGATGCTGAGAGACTTCCAGTTCCCTTGGTGTTGAGCACTCCAGTCAGAGGTCAGACCGACTAGTTATATGTTTGTAGAGGATGCACAATGATGATAGGGCCACACCAGTCAATAAGGGATATACTAATTCTACAGATACAACCATACGATGTCATCCTAGGCATCGACTGGCTGTTCTCTGTGTGTACCATCATCGACTGCTTCTGAGGAAGGGTTTTGTTCTCATACTTGGGTGGTCGACATGTTACTTTCACCGGCGAGCGGAATGGTTAGAAGGGTAGTAGGCGAGAGGAACCCCTCCTCTCCTTGTTAGCCGAGCTGTTAGTAGATTCAGTAGATGCTGATATGGTGGAAGTACCAGGGATCGCCAGTGAGTTTATGGACGTCCTTTCTGAGGAGGCAACGGCTCTACCCCCTCGACATGATATCATGTTTTGGATAGACTTACATCCTGGTTCTCGTCCGATCTCTATGGCTCCATACCAGATGGCACCTTCGGAGCTACGGGGGTTGCGGATTCAGATTGAAGATCTGATGAAGAGGGGTTATGTCTGACCAATTGTGTCACTATGGGGTGCTCTAGTCTTTTTCGCAAAGAGGGAAGATGGTGGTCTCAGGCTGTGCATAGACTACAGGAGGTCGAATCAGGTGACGATCAGGAATCGCTACCCTCTTCCGAGGATAGATGATCTTTTCGACCAGCTGAAAGGGGCAGGATGGTTCTTGAAGATCGGCCTATGATCTGGATATCACCAGTTGAGGGTGAAAGAGGGCAACATCTCGAAGATTGCCTTCAGGTGCATATATGGGCACTTCGAGTTTGTAGTCATGCCTTTCGGCGTTATGAACGCCCCGGCTGTGTTCATGGGGCTTATGAACTCCATCTTTCGGGAGTATCTGGATTGGTTCGTAGTCATGTTCATAGATGACATCCTGATCAATTCAAGATCAGAGGAGGACCACGCAGAGCATCTGAGGATGATTTTAGGGGTCCTCCGACAGCACCAGCTCTATGGGAAGTTGTCTAAATGCAAGTTCTGGATGTGAGAAGTACAATTCCATGGGAACGTATTGTCCGAACAGGGGGTAGCGGTAGACCCATCAAAGGTTGAGGCGGTTGTTTCTTGGGAAGCACCCAATAACGTGGAAGAGGTTCATAGTTTCGTCGAGCTGGCAGGATACTATCGGAGATTTGTACCCAACTTCTCTCGAGTTGCAGCACCTTTGATAGCCTTGACCACGAAGGACCATGTTTTTGCATGGGGCGAGCAGTGCGAGGTCGCCTTCAGCTATCTGAAGTAGATATTGGTTAGTACCCTAGTACTGAGACTACCAGAAGAAGGGGCGGCGTATTAGGTGTTCTGTGATGCTTCAGGCCAGGGCCTCATATGTGTGTTAATGTAGCGGCAAGGTGTGATCTCTTTTGGGTCTAGAAAGCTACGCCTTCATGAGCGTAATTATGCCACCCATGATCTGGAACATTCAGCAGTCGTGTTCGCTCTAAAGTTTTGGCGGCATTACCTCATCGAAGAATGCTTTGGGGTCTTCACAGATCACAAAATCTTTAGATATATATTCTCCCAGTGGGACATAAACTTAAGGAAGCGAATGTAGATGGAGTTCCTCCATGATTATGATTTTGATATTTTCTACACCTCAGGGAAAGGAAACGTGGTGGTTGATGCCTTGAGAGAGGGAATTCATAGAGGGATGTAGTCCGAGAGTCGGCAGACACTTGGAAGGCGATGGAGAAGTTGGCTACCCTTCACCTGGATGCGAGGATGGATAGTGGTAGAGTTTTCCTATTTCAGATGACAGTACAGTCTTCTCTGTTATTTCAGGTGGAGGAGTCTCAGTGGGGAGAGTCAGAGTGTGAAGTGATGTGTGACCGAGTTGACCAGGGAAATGCTCTAGAAGGGTGGGTGGAGGATGTTCAGAACTGGATGATTTTCCGAGAAAAGTTTTTTTTTCCAAAGGTGATGTGTGGCCAAGTCCTTAGTGAGTTCCAAAACTCACCCCTATCAGTGCACTTGGGAGTTTCCAAGATGTACCAGGGTCTGAAGGGACATTTTTGGTGGCCCGGAGTAAAGAGAGCAGTGGCAGAGTTTGTGGCCAAGTGCCTAGTGTGTCAGCAGGTTAAGACTGAACATCGTGTTCCAGGCGGGTTGTTGCAACCTTTAGATGTACCCTAGATGAAGTGGGACGACATCTCGATGGATTTCTTCATGTGACTACCCAAAGTGAAAGGAGGATGCGACACCTTCTAGGTAGTAGTGGACCGGTTGACGAAGTCGGCTCACTTCATGGCGATTAAGGAGTCGAGTGGAGTGGACACTCTAGAAGGAAAGTATGTGGACGACGTAGTGTGGTTGCTTGGAGTTCCAAGTTCCATAGTCTCAGACAGGGATGCACACTTTACCTCATGAGTATGTAGGGGATTACAGCATTCTTTTGGCACCCGGCTACGTCTTAGCACTGCTTTGCACCCCCAGAAAGATGGGAAGATAGAGCACGCCATCTAGACCTTGGAGGACATGCTGCAGGCTTGTATTCTGGTCTTTGGGGGATCATGGGTGCTACACTTTCCTCTGGTAGAGTTTTCCTACAAAAATAGCCATCACTCTACTATTGGAATGGCTCCATTTGATGCTCTATATGGAAGTCTGTGTTGCTCACCCGTGTGTTGGGCTGAGGTTGGGGAAGCATGTGTTCTTGGCCCAAAGGTGGTGCAGAGCATGACAGAGAAGGTTTAGCTTATACGAGAGAGGATGAAGGAGGCTCCGGACCGGAAGAAGTCATATGTAGATGATAGGAGGAGACCCTTGGAGTTCGAGGTCAGGGACCATGTATTCGTGAAGGTCTCCCCTCGGCGTGGACAGCTGAAGTTTGGCAGAGGAAGTAAGCTTTCTCCCAGGTTCATCAGGCCCTTCGAAGTGTTGTGACGGGTTAGTGAAGTGGCTTATCATCTATCACTACCACTGCTGCTACTGATGATACATGATGTATTCCATGTGTCCCAGCTCCGACGATATCTTCATGATGATTCACATGTCCTCAACTGGGGAGGGCTAGATATCGAAGATGATGCAACATTTATAGAACGACCGATCAAGATCGAGGATCGTAAGGAGAAAGTACGTTGTGGGCGAACCATTCCCTTGTTTCATGTGTTATGAAGACATGGTGGGATTGAGGAGAGTACCTGGGAGAGGGAAGCACAGATGCGTGCCCAATACCCCGAGTGGTTTTGAGTTTTATCATGTTTTGTCAGAACTTATTTGTTGTGTAATGCTTACTTTGTCGGCTATGGATGTGAAGTTTCTTTTCTATGGATGTGTGTGTGAAATGTCCTAAAGAATGGGGAGGGGAGTACCTAATCCCTAGTTAAGACGCATTAAAGCAGATTCCCCTACACCTGTGCGGGCGAGTCAGTGCCGCCCAAAGCGGATACTATCTTAACACGGAGGAAGGGAAAACCCTCTCCCACTAGACCGGATGGTTTGTCCCTTTTTTTGCATGAAATGGGGAAGGATCGGTAGGGAATTTTTGTTTGTTCAGAAGATAGGATATTCCTATGTCAGAGAGGTTCACTCCTGAGAGGTATCTTCCAGGGTGGTTGTTCGGATCCCCGCCCTCCTCCCTCCAGGTCTGGTTTTGATTATCAAGGGTGAGAATAGTTTGAGAGGTATCTGATGTAATGACCCAAACCCTCATGACCCCATCCTTTTCCAATTATCGGTGCGACCGATCAGTGAGACCGATCAGTGTCACCTAGCCTTGGCGGGTTTTTCTCTTGCAGCCTCCCCCATAACCCCACTTTTAGGCCCTTTTAAACTTTTGAAGCATTTCAAGGCTGTTTTTAAGCCCTAATTAATATCTAAAAATCTTGAGAAACCTCCCTATTAAATAAAAATTAATCCTTGTGACCACCCAACCTCGTGGAATAACCACGATCCGACATCCAAGGCTTTAAAATTTCTTATTCCATAACAATGGTATTTTATCTATATATCGCAGAAGAAGTTATTCTTCCCCCTTATTCCTTTTTGGCTGACTTCTCTCTTCTTCCTTGTGAGTTGAAGTCCTCTGTTACCAAGGAAAGTGTTGAACCTGTTCCGGAGCCCTACAAGTCGCACATCCCCTGTTCCTAAGGCGTGCAGAAAAACATCGATCGTTGATCAATCAAGTAGGGTTTCACCTTCGTCTCTCTTTTCTGTGTATCTTGTGGGGTGGGTACGCTATTGATTCTGTAGAATTGGATGAACCAAACTTTAAAGAAGATAATAAAAAGATTCTAACGAATGAAGGGGAGGGGTGTGATCGATGATGCTGCTCTGTTTTTCTCTTCTTTCATGATTGATGGTTTCTAGATTGTGTGGTTTTATGCCTTCTAAAAATCATGGTTGTTGGAGGTCTTTCTTTGTGCATTAATAAACCCTTACTTCTGGTGATAGTCGTGTAAAGGAAATTGGTTAAGTACATATATTCGGCTAAATAAATTGAAAGCACCAGGACCAATCCATTTCTGTGATAACCCCGGTTAATGTACAGTGGAATTGGAATCATGGTGTGTGTTAAATCTTTTAAATCTGAAAATACTAGCACGAGCCTGCTTTGTGTTAGTGGTAGTGGTTTGGTTGTTTTCATTCACGGGCTGATTGCTGGGTGATGTGGGTGGGGATGGGATCCTCTATTGTTATGGATTCACAGGTTATGAATTTGAGGTTGTGTGGTTACTTGATTATATCACGAATTGGGGTGGGATCCTCTGTTGTTGAGAAACCATTGGCTCCTGGATCCTGGGGAAATAGGGTTGTATCGTGGGGTCTTCCTTGGTAGCAGTACTTCGAGGGATCTCACTTATCCCTCTGTTATTGTGACTTTACAAGAGAAATGGGTGTGAATGCTTAAATTTTTGTTGGGTTTATTCTTTCCTTGGCTTGTTCTTATACTTACTAGTTTCCCAAGTAGGTGCAGAAACTTATTTTAACATTATTACTGAACATGAAAATAAGGATGGGACAAATGGGTTTTGGTTTGGTGTGAGTTGTGACTTGGACACAGGTGCTGAGTGTGTTCTTTAGGATGGCTGAAGAAAAACATAGATTTGGGTGAGTGCTTGTTACCTATATATACTTTTAGTTTTTTTGTTTCTAATTTGTGCCCCACCCATGTTGAGCACTTAGTGACGAACACCCCCATTTCATGGGGGAGGGTGTTTTTCCCAAAACTTCTACTAGTGGATGGTTATTAGATCATTTCTGCTCCCTTTCCTGGATAGACCAAGTATCTTCGGGCTGGCTGTGATGGCCTGAAGTCCATTATTAGCCCAAGAATCTTCGGGCAGGGTAGTGTGGTGGTTGGTCCAGGTATGTGCGGGCAGGAGGTTTCCCAAGTATCTTCGGGATGAGGCACAAGTGTCTTCGGGTGTGGCAGTAGTTCTTCTAGCCCAGGTGTCTTCGGGCATGGCAGTGGTTGTTCTGGCTAGGTGTTTGAAGGCATGGTTACATGTGATAGCTGTGGCCCAGGTGTCTACGGGCGTGTTAGTGGTTGTGGCCCAAGTGTTTGTGGGCGGGATGTGTGTTTGAGGCCCAGGTGTGTGTGGGCGGGGTATGGCAGTGGGACTGCGGTGAGAATGGCGGGATTGGTCTGATGCGTAGGATGTATTCAATAACCAGTGGGAAAGTGGCCCGGGGTACCGACACATCGATGTGCTATTATTATACATTACATGACTTGCGTTATTTGGGGAGTGTGCCTTGGTGAGGCTTGGGTGGTTAGTTTCCATGTTTGATTCTTGGTTATCTATTTTCTCACAGGGCATTAGTATGCCTCCCCACTTGTGCACGAGAGTCTTTGGTTTTCCCTACTGAGTATACTTGTATGCTCACCCTAAATATATAAAACTGCTTTTAGGTTTCCAGGAGGACTTTGGGGATTGTGCTGGACCGTACTAGCTCAGACCTTATGATAGATCATCGCAGTTGCTATTGTTCTTTCTGTTGGTTTTTTTTCTTTGTAGTACCCTTATACATTTTGGATTTTACTTTTGTAACATGTATTGGGAATGGTTTTTGGCTTTACTTTTACTTTCAGTTTGGTGTTGTGGGATTCACTATCTTATCTCCCGATCCTATTAAAATAAAAAGGGTAATTCCTTCCATTTAGTGTGTGACTTTACACCCTTAGTGCTCCTCGCCACTCTGGGAACTATTGAAGGCAGGTTTCAGGGGTCATTATCTCTCCTTGAACTTAAAGAATGATGGTCCTGGCAATCTGCAGACACTTCCCTCCTTTTAGTGAAGGTGGGTCATGACATTTATTTTTGTGGGACTTATCCCAAATTAACCACTCGTTTTTCTTATGTGGTTTATATACTACCATATGAGATTTAAAATCATTAATTTCTTTTAATTATTAATATTAAAAGTTTAAATTGATTTTATTATTTCATGGATCCCATAATTTAAAATTTATTCATGTTGCATGGGAATATTTCTCAATTTACATTCTTTTGAGAATTATTTCACATTATACACCAATTCTATATAATATTGTGTATATAATGTCCATTTTTGTTTAGTATATTGATTCAGTCATTGAAAATGGTATTTTAAGATTTAAATTTACATGTCTCATCCAATGTGTTTTTACATGAAGACTAATAAATTTTTAAAGTTATCTTTGTAATATCACTTTTTTTGTGATTGTTAACTTCTTTTTAAAACATTCACTTCCTTATAATCATTTTTATTTTTTGTAAATTACATTTATATAAAATATGAATATAAAATTTTGATTAATATTATTATTTCAAAAATAAAGTACTATTTTTATATATTATGTTCACTTTGACAGTTATTTATTTAACTGGTGAAATATTGATAAATCAGTATCCATTACTCAATGTTGATATTTGATAAACAAAATTGTTAATGAATTAAATCACATATTTGATATAAGTGAAATGATTTGGAAATTCAATAAATGGGTAGGAGACCATTTTGAAACATCCCATTAATGCATCGATTGTCTCATTAGATGAAATTTTTGGTAAAAAACCCAAATTCTTTATCTCCATTCAAAATCAAGAAAATTTCTACCTGTAGACCTAAAATGTATTAAGAATAGGTCATGAAAATATAGTTTCTCATTTTACATATTCCTTACATATCATAATTAAGAATTTACATCATTTTAATTATTATTGTCTATAATATTTTCACTACCAAAAAATAAATGTATGAATTTTTTTCTTAGTTTATTGATAAATTAACATGAATTTTTAGTTATTTACTATTCAATAATGATTTCCAACTTTATTTAGAGTTAGTTATTACATGGTATCTCTTATTAGTTTTATTCTTATCTATATTTATTATTCTCATTGATTAATTTCTTATTCCACTGTTATTGAACCTTACTATGAATTTTATCCCTCCATTATTATTTTTCCTTTCCCCATGATTCTATTAAGTGTACTAGGAAAGATATTCAAGGATATTCTAGAAGGAATAATTTTATTTTCAAAAAATATATAATTTTTTATTTTTTGTATTCATTTACACTATAAAAATCATTTATGTATCTTTTTTACCAAAAATTATAATGTATTAGTTCATTTGGAAATTGATTAATTTGATTATTATGTCATTATAATGGTTATAGGAAACATATCAAGGCTTCAAAAATCGGGTCACTATAGTTTCTATTAGATCATGAATAATTGAATTCCTGGGAACTTTATTTAGGAAACTATCAAATTAGGAGCATAACCCTAAAGACATTGTATGTACATTAGTATATTGTCCAATGTGCCTTAAATTATATAAGATTAATTGAAACCATAAATTTATTACTATATTAATGATTATCATAAGTTCTAAGTCTTAAACATGTCTATTTGGGTATTATGTGAATTGTGTCTACCAATATAAATGGGGTTCTTGATGAATTTTTAGAAATGTCATGTTTTATTTGAAAATATATTTATGTAATAATGACACTAATTTATATATATAAGATTAATTTAATTGATAACATTTAGGGTATAAATGATCATTAATGGAATTTTAAAAATATTCAAATAAGATTATTGAACAATGTAAAAAATAAATTGTATTGAAAAAACTATTAAAACATTTATTTTATTAGTAATTTCATTTCAAGTATTTCCATAACATTTTTTGGGAACAGAACACGTATTATATTATTATATTTTATAAAATGGAAAAACTAGCACATCAGGTGACAATTCATTGTATACAATTAGGTTGTATGATTAGAAAATGCAACCAAATGATGGTTAGGGTTTCTCAAAAACCACTGAACTGTGCAATGTATTAATTAATATGTCAAATTATTTAGTTAAAAAAATTTACATCTAATTATTAATGATAAAAAAAATAGTATTACATTTTTGTTCATAGATTAAGGTATTTACCATCTTGTTTTTGTAAAATATATATCACCGTATATAAAAATGTGTTTTATGAATCATTCAATCCATTAAATGATAATTTTAGTTCTAAAGGCATTATGAATATATACTTATTTGATATTTATTTTTTGATGTAATGGATTACATGGAAGTTGATTGAAGCATAACCAAATTATGAAATTTTATTTATAGAAATATATCAGGTATGAAAATTTCCTTATATTCTATGTTAGTAAACTAATATATCAACATTATAAAAATGATCTTGAAATAAAATCATATTATAAGACCATAATTTTTGTCAAATCTGTAGTGGTTTAAAGAATCATGGATTTATGATTTTTAGGCCATAAACATTCCATTTATAATTCAATTTTTTTAATCAATGACCTCAATCACTTCCTATAATTATTTATTTTTTTCGTCCATGTCTATATCTTCACTTTCAACTAATTTTATGTATCTTAGAATCTTAGTTATATGTTATTCCATTTGAAAAATGTACATCTGATTATCTCTTTAAAAGAGGATATTTTATTAACTCCTTTACAATGTGGGTTTAAAAAATGTGTTTTCAAATATAAATCTCATATTATCCTGGTCAAGTTTAAATTTCATGGATGCAATTGATTTTTGGTGGAGGGAATGTGACACCCTGAAATTACAAAATAATTACATTTTATTCCAAAACATGTATGAAAAAACAGAAAGAATAGAAGGGAATATTACATCATTAGAGATTACCATATCTTTATAATTTTAAATAAATCAGGTCAATGATATATCTTGGAATGAATTAAATTCCCTGTTATCTAGTAGTACATACAACAATGACATTCTTTGAAAGATTGAGTTACACAGAAGAATGAGTTTTTCCAAAAGTAATTATTATTATTATTAAAAATAAAAGTTATATCCTAGCTATTCAATTTTTTGTTACTAAAAGGATTAACTAAATAATGAAAATAAATTATTTAATTCATTTTTTTCAAATTAATAATAAATTAATATAAAATCCAATTTAATATAATGGAAATGTTTTAATAGAAAACAAATTTTATAATCTGAAATTCATTTCATTTTATTAAACTAAATTGATAACTATTAATGACTGATATTAATGAAATTTATATATATTATATATTCAATGTTTTTTTACAATCATACAATATATTTTATAGGTATAATATTTGAAAAAATTTAAGTTTATGTAAAAAGGTAATTTTTTTATTAAAGGTAGTTTTTACACCTTTTAATGGTGTGCATATTCAAAAACATAATATTGTAATGTAATTAATTTTTTATGAAAATAATGAACTCAATTTTGTAAAAAATAATTTCAAAATTGTATTATGTTGTAATGTTTTTTATTTTTCTATAATGTATTATTTATTTGACGCACAGTGAAAACTACTGAAGTTTAATTGAAAATTAAATTTTTATCTAAATAACATCTAGTGATAAATTATATTTTTTATTGTTTTAAACTAGTATCATATCAATTTTATGTCTATAAACATAATTTATATATTTGTAATAATTTTAATTTTTAATTTAGATATAATAATATAGTGAACTTTTTTATATTTTTGATTTTAAAAACCGACTTTCCCATATCATCTCTGTATTTAATTTTAAATTAATTCTTAAAACTCAAGTAAATTAAATATGAAAACATGGATTAATAATTTTTAATTAGTTTAATTTATAATTCTTATAATGGAAAATCTAGTGTTTTATCAACAATATTAGTGAAATAAATTAAAATTAAATATAGTGATTTATGTGAAAATGAGATACTTATTGATTAGGCTTTAATATTATCAAAAAAATGACCTATAAACATGCTAAAAACATATATGATGGAAATATTTAGACAAAATACCATATTTAAAATAATTTATATCATCATTTTGGCTACATTATTTAAGAGAGTCATCCCCATAGTGTTTTCTTTTTTGTACTTATAAGAATGTCACTTCTTCTACACTATAAAAATAAACTAAAGCCCTTCACTTATTTACACTTCTCAATAATTTGGGATCCTCCGAAACCAAAAAACATATTATACCCACATAACCACCCTCATACTTGAATAATAACTTTTTAAATAAATCTAAGGAAGGATGTCTTTTCCTATAAACACAATAAAGTTTCCTAAAAACAATGTAATATTCTTTAATGAGAGATTATTTTTTATTTAATTATCCTACACATAAATTATTATTATTATATCATAATAGTATAATAAAATTTTTATCCAAAATATAATTATATACTATTATTTTAGTTCATGAGTTTCACGATCACACAATTCAATAAAATGAGATATGTAATCATCATTCGTGTGTACGGTGGACTACTAAAATACAAACAAATGTCCTTTATTCTTCCATTAACACCTTAGAAGGATTGAAATAATTATATATATCATATATACTATATTTATAATTTATTTACACTTCATAAATTATTTTATAACACATAAACTCGTGCTTTATTTTTTGTGGTAATATGACTGTCATTTGTGGACGTGGGGACTACCACCTCTTTAATGTGATGTGATATGTTTAAGCATTACATGGATTGTACTAAGGATGGGTTTATGTAATATATGAGACATATATGACATAAATATTATAATATAATTATAATATATAGATATATATTAACGTTAATTTATTTAATGAGACAAGAAAATGGAAGCAACATTCATGATTATGTACAACCTACCATCGCCATGGACAATTTATTTCATTTGTTATCTATAAACCTTAGCGATTTACATAGATACATATATAATGAATATATATAATATTTAAATCTTATTTTACAATATGGATATGATGAAATAATTATCTAAATAATAAGAACATTTTTTTTATAATGTTCTAAAAAAACATGGTTATTAACACTCAAAACGATGAAAATGGTGAAATATGTTTAATGAATGAATTTTAATAAGTTAAAAAAACTCTATATGATATAATAAATATTAATGTTTTCATATTATAAGTTAATAACATGATTTTAACCATCATATAAGAGATTAATGTGAGTAAAACCAAAATATAGTGTAAGGTAAGTGGATTTCTAGTCTCAAATTTATTTCTATAAAACATATGTCATATTAGAGAAAATAATTCATTTGTGTGGTGTATATACATACCTAGGAGATTTAATTAATTAATATTATTTATTTAATGTTTCTAAAAGTTTCAATTTATTTTATTCTTTCACATATACCAAGATTAAAAAGTTATCCAAGTAGTAAGGGATTTTTTCCAAATTTGCATCCCATGAAGACTTATTCATCATTATACACCAATTCACTTTAATGTGGTGTTTATAATAATGTTTTTTAATTAACTATAATTATTAACACATAATTCAAGTTATTTAATTGTATAATTTGAATTATCTCATCCATGATGTTTTGATTCTAAAATTACGATGTTGTAAAATTTATCCTTGCAATATCACTTTCATATGTGATTGTTAACTTTCCCAAGATACAAAAACATCCTTATAATAATTTTTTTTGAAAATTAAATTTGTATCCAAATTATATATTATTGTGTTATTTATTTTATGATTTCTTAATATTTATTCAGTTTTTATATACAGTGTTCACTTTGATAGTTATTTGATTAATTGGAGAAATATTAATAAATCTATATCTGATGATATATATGGATTTTTGTTTATGAGAAAATGACTATGAATTAAATAAATTATTATATATATGTAAAATAATATTTTAATGTTGTAAATTGGTTGGGTATCATTTAAAATAATCCCATTGATGCATCAATAGTCTTGTGAGACAAAATCAGTTCACAAAAAACATCATGTTTTGTTCTAAGAACAATCAGATGGTTTTCTACACATAGAATTAAACTACATTCATAATTGGACATGAAGGTAAAGTGATACATGTTCTATATACAAAATTACCTATAATTGAGAATTTTTTTATTTTTATTTTTTGTTATCTGGAGAATTTAAACTAAGATAAAATCCATGGATGCATTTCATTCTCATTTTATTGATTAAAAGAAATTTGTTTTGATTTATTTAACTTTATATTTTTTTATTAACTTCATTTTTAGTAAATTATTACATGACTAGTTTTCTCAGTTATATACATTTCTATATTGATTATCATCATTGTTTATTTATTTATTCTATTATATATTACCCTTACTAGAAATTTGAGTTAAACACCTAGTTTGTTTCCATTCCCCATGATTCCAGGAAGTATACTAAGAATGATATTAAAATATATATATTAGGGATTAAATTTATTATAAAACATAGTTATGTTTTAATTTTTATATTCATTATTAGTAAAAGACTAATTTATGTATCAAGCTTATGAATACTACTAAACCATTTGGTCATTTGGGACATAATTTCCATGTATCTTTTTTCAATGTAATGGTAGTAGGAACCAACAGTCGGATTATAGGTTCGGTTCGCTACATTGTGAAAAATTAAGAAATTGGTAAAACAAACATTAATCCATCATTGGATTTTTTATAATATTTCATTAAAACATTTCTAGAAAATATGGGCATGGAAGAAAAAAAAGCAACTAAAGTGTGAAATAAAGTCACTTATTATTAAAAACATTAATTTGGGATATTGAGTACTTATAGAGAGAAAATTTTAAGGGAAACAATTATTTTCAGTAAATAACCATTTTTTTGGAAAATATATTTGTCTATTGATAGTTATTTCATAATAGTTGATCATTAAAAGTATAATCACTTTTAAACGTAAAAAACATTGAGATTGTAACATAAAAATTTCCCTTTTTTATACCTTTTGAATCATAATAATCATGAAAGGAATAAACTTAGATGTATTTTTATTTAGCTTTATCTTCACGAGAATAAGCATAAATTTAATTAATGGGTAAATTATACACCACAAATAAGAACATTTGGATAATATGATATTGTCTCATGGAAATAAAATTGAGTTGAAGGTCCCTTTAGTCAAGTTGTTAGTTTTTTAGTACATGTTTAAAAACCTGTATGAAAAATATTATATTGTTTTTAAAATAATTAATAAACATAAACATATATTTCATACCATATATGATTTACTTATGGCCATTTATTATCTTTTTTTATAAATTCTTTATCATAATGATGTTTCATGTAACAGTTTCTTCATTTTTTATGTTTGTTTTTAACTTGGTAGTTTTAGACGTTTTAGATTGATCATGGTTCCATAATATCCATAATTCCAACCAGTTTATAAAAATAATAAATATTAATTATATATTTATTTTGAGTAATCCATAAAAAATTGATATAAAAATGAATTCCATTATCCCATGAGATAATAGGTCTTACATACCCATTAACACATTTTTTATTTTCATGATGTATAAAATGAAAGAAATATAAATGATATATATTATTTACATTAAAATATATAACCCATAAATATCTATAATAAATTATAAAAATATAATTATTAATATCCATTTGAAAATAAAATTAAAAATAAAGAACCTCAATTCACAGAAGCATTAGTTCACATGTACACACGAGTGACATTTTCATTTTCCAGCAAATAGAATGTTTAGAAGGTATATGTGATATTATAAATCTATGAGTATAGAATATTTATAAATACTATATATAAATATAAATTCATTCATTGTCTATAATTTTTATTGTTAGTGGTGTAAAACTGTCACCACCCGTCCCCTGGGGCCCGTGTCGTGACTATCCAAAGACCGCATTCCATAGGCCAAGGGCTGGCGACTAGCTCCAAAGGCGTAAATACCTAAACTGGGAAGGAATTGCCTTTAAAACTTGAAAATGCACACAATAGAGTACAAGCTAGAAGAAAAACACTAAGTAAAACTGTATACAAAGTGTTCTGAAGGTAGAGGATCTGGAATACAAGTCCAACAAGAAAATACAAGTACAAAATGAAAACAAGTACAACTTAAAAGGACAAAATAGATGAAAGGTGAATAACAGCTCCTAGATCATCCACCATGGATCCTACATGAAGAGTATGTATAGATATCCTCCTCAGCACTCCACTCCTATCGGTCTCCTCTGTGTACTGACTCGTCGTATGGTCCACCTCCGGTTACCGTCAAGTCCTAGTACTCTCAGCCTCAGTCAGTGTTGTCTGTCGTCTGCAACCAACACAATGATGTATGGGCATAGCCCGTGCAAGGGTGAGTACAAAAATACTCAGTAGGGACCCCGAGACCCCCAATGTCTCACAAAATCCAACAAGGATAAACCAAAAAGTATGAAATCAACATATAACCCCACTTAGGTATATACCCATACATACACATAGGTTATCATGTAATCCATCTCAATCATGAGGTAAACACAAAATTTACAGACTCATCTAAAAACAAGATTTTTATTTTCGAAACTATGGATGCTGGAGAACTCCTGCTCTATAGAGTAAAGTGGGTCTTCCAGGTCACACAGAGGTTCTTCCCACTAACCTTGGACTTCTGAGGTACTCCTCCTATCGAGTACCGTGGGTCTGCCATGCTCACATAGCGGCTCTCCCCACCGATGTTCTGTCGTACTCACACAGAGGCACTCCCCCTCGTAGCCTAATGAGGTACTCCTCCTGTCGATTATTGTGGGTCTGTCACGCTCACACAGATGCACTCCCCACCATGGGTCTTCCGTGACACCAAGGCGATCCCCACTGGGCTAGTTGAAATACTCTAAGACGAATCGGTCAGCAGTCGTCAGGTCTCAGCCAGCTACTAGGTCTCTGCACTAGGCATGCTCATCCCCGAGAGGATCTGCTCCACGAGATACTAGTCGATACTCCAACTGTCATGAAGTACCATGAAGAAGTATCTCAAAGGTCTGCGGAATCATTGGGGTCTCAACGCAATAGACAGCGCGTCAATCGGACGCCCAGTCTGTGAGTTATTAGCCTTTTAGTCCTAGGGGGCGGTTAGTTTCATGCATGATCCAACCTGACTGCATCTCAACTATACCCCGAACTTTAGTGGGGTATAATCAATGGGACCGTCATGCTCCTTGAATACCAGTGCTGCTAACGGTTCGTCAAAAGGTCGTCCAGTGCCAAAGATATGGCCAAAGAAAGTAAAGGGTCAGTAGTGGGCCCGGGTCTGGTCCGACCCAGTCGGACAGACTCAGCCCAACCCATTCTAGTTCAACCTGATCAGACATGTTGGGTATGGCCCGACCCATTGTACAGTCCATCCTATTAGGTTTGGCCCGGCCCCTTGGGCCTCGCCCAACAGGCCACGAGGGTGGTTCGGCCCGGGCTCGGGGCTGGTTTGGCCAGAGCATCGTGAGGGGGGCGCGGGCCAGTTCAGGTGGTCAGGCAGCCGGGTAGGCCACAGCCAGGCCGGGAGGCGGCCAGGAAGGGTGCCAGGCGGGCGGCCAGACAGGGCACCAGGAGAGCCGGCGGGCGGCTGGGGAGGGCGCGGCCGCGTCGGTAGGCAGCCGGGAGGCCAGGAGGCCGGGTCGGCGGGGTTCGGCTAGGGAAAGAGGGAGGTCGGCGGCGGTACAGCCGGGGCACGCGTGAGGTCAGCGGTATGGCGGGTGGGCACATGGCAGGCCAGTGGTGGTTCGGCCTGCGGAGCCGGCTTGTTCGGGCCACCAGAACGCCACGGGTGCGGTGCGGTTCACAGAGGCCGTGGGAAGCGCGGCCTTTGCCTGTGCCTTTGTCTCCTTCAACTCCGCTTTGTCGCCATACCGAGAAACCACACAAACAAGAATGGGCGAGGGGTAGGGCCATGTTGGTTTGGCATGCACCCTCTGTGTTTAGGTTAGTAACACTTGGCTCATCAAAGAGTAAGAAATATTAAAAACAATTGTTTTACAACCACACAATGATTCCTTTCTGATCCAAAGAAGAGGAAAATAAAAAGGAATGTTCCACAAAATAAACCCCCTACCATTGATTTTTGGTCGTCGATGTAGAAGTTGCGGGAAGAAGACGAAGGAGTTCTTCGTTCATCACGTCCTCCATGTACTCCCAATACCGAGATGCGTCATCTCATTGATGATGATGCGGATGTTTGGTCGGTTGAAGATGCCCCACCTCGGTAGGATCTGAGGGAGGAAGTCGAAGAAGGTCGGCTTTCTTCATTGGTGGAGCGATCTTCGTTGGAGGATCTTTTCTCCCAATCTCTTCTCTTCCCAAGCTCCACCAAATTAAAAATGCCATGCAAAATAATAATAGATTGAGTTTGCCTATTATTTAGTTACTGACACAAAAATCAAATTGATGAATTAATAACATGGCTCCCCTAATTAATTAATGAGTGTTGGCACAAATTAATTAGGGAAGTTGTCACCAATTAATTAAAGGGGATGGAAGAGGCACTCCCTCATTAATGAGGGAGAGTTGCGAGGTTTTAATCTCCTCCATCAATAGGGGGTTTATCCCCGGGTGGTCCCCACGTCATAACCTCTCATGGGAGGTTAGGTACGGGTGGGCCCCACCACCATAACCTTTAATGGAAGGTTAAGGTGAGGTGGTCCCTCCTCCAACTTCCATGAAAAGATTTTAACCGTCAAATAAAAATTAATCCACACACGTTATTTTTATTTAATTCAATCTCTAAAAACCCAAAAACTATCTTTTAAACTAGACCCACTACTGTCGAAGTGAAGGTCTTCTTAAGAGAATATTGGCGCTACTAGTTCAACGGTTCCCTCAGATTTCAATTCCGAGCACCGGTTCAAAATTTATAATAACTCTCTCGTATGTTTACTGAATGTACCTGAAAAAAACATTAGAAAATGATTCCTGGAACACTGGGCCTCAGAATCACGCGCCGTTAGTTTCTGCGGACTCATAAAATTCTCATGTATTAATTCAAAAAAAATTCCGTGGAATTTCTGGGTCTTTACAAAAACATATTACATTGGTTGGTGTAGCGGTAGTCTATCTTACAGATGATAGATAGTTTAATTTATTATTTTGTGAAGAAGTTGAAAGAGATAGGTCCTGAAAATTAAATTAAAAATACTATTATATAGTATTTAATTATTTTATTATATAATAATATAATAATATAATTTTACAGTGTTTTAAGTATAAATAAAATTAATGTAGATAGTGAAGTAACATACCACTTCTTGGGATAATGACTTTAGGTTCACCCCTAAAGACTTTATTAGTGAGTTCCCTAAAAAAATCAAAACACTATAAAATTTGTAGGTATTTATTAATGATATTTGGGCAGGTTATGAATAATAAAAATATAATTATATGTATTGATTGGAGTGGATGGGTCCCTTTTATCTGTGAGGGTGAGGACACAATTGGAAGTTATGAAATTGAAAATTTATACACATTTTTGACACATGAAACATGAAATAAAATGAATCATTATTAAGAAATAAATGAGAGCATATGTATATATATATAGATATGATATAAGATTCTTATAGTTTTTAGGTCATTTTGAATCTTATTGTTTTTTTCCCATGTAAACTTATTTTAACATTATCTATAATGTTTTCTTATTATTTTTTCTACTCATTAAGATAGAAAATATTGTTTGAAACTATTATTCCATATTAATTATGATGATTCCATATATGGAATTTATGTTTACATAATCGATTCAAATAAATTGAAGGATTTAAGTTAATAATAATCAAGAATATTTGATGACTATATGGATTTTCAGAGAAAATATTCATAAGTATAAAATGTTAGAATAAAATATCCAATATTAAATTGAATCTAAAGAATTAAATTGAAATTATTATAACATAATGGAAGTAGTTATTATTTTGAACAATTTTAATAAAAAATAGACCATTTGATATTATTTAAATAGAAAGGTAGTTTTCAATATAACCTAATATGATTGATTATTATTAAAAAATTAAACATTATAAATAATCAGAAAAATTAAACCAATTATAATTTTTTCATGTTTTTTCAAAAATTATTTTAATATTTTTAAACAAATTTTATATGTGTGGAAACAAATAATGACATTATTAGTCCACAAAAATTAATAAAAAGTGTTTTCTGGGAAATATATTTTCGATGAATATAAAGACATCAGAAAACAATTTCTTATTTATATATACATTTCCATTATATATAAACATTATAATTAATTTTACTAATGTTTTTATTCCTATTCACTCTACTATGTTTATGTTCTTGGATATAAAGAACATTTCTAGACATATATTTTAATAGTATATAGTATTTAGTTAAAATTTTATTTTTTATGTATCCCAACAAGTCAAATAATTTTAATTTACCTAGAAAAGATATTTCATAAAATATAGCGTTGTTACAAATATTCATTATCAAGTTCTTATTTAATGATTCTCCTCAAAATAACATTATATTGTAATTATTTAACAAAATTAATTTTTCTCATTTCCATTATAATTGGATATTAGATTATCCAGGACTAATTTTTTTCTTAATAGATACTTCAAATTTTCCTATCAAAATGTGGAGATTATTAGTAGACCATATATTAAACTATTGGAAAATCATATGAGCATTGATTTTTATACCATGTTTTTAATTAGGATATACCTCTATGATTCTTATCATACCTATTTATAATGTCTGAGTATATGAAAATTGTATATAAATTATTATAAAATTGATTATTAGCTCAATTTTAATATCTTGCTTCTATAGAACACTCAATTAGTGTCCAAAATTGTGATCCCTACATGATCTTAGGAACACCTCCTCATATACTAGAGGATTAAAACTAGTAATTTAGTTTTAGGGTGTTACTATGGGGTGACTATATACTCACATTAGTGTAAAACAGCAACACCACAACATGAATCACTGGGCTTGATCCAAATATCCACATGACCTCAAAAAAAACCCAATATTCTATTGATTTATAACAAGATGGGGGTGTGTATGTAAGGCTGTTGGGATATTATACTCTATGTAATATTATGAAATTTAAATGAATAATGAAAATATCTAAATAATATATAATCAGGGTATATGGAAGGAATATGAATATCATTTAATAAAATGAGATGTAATAGTATATAGAATCAGTGGTCATACAAATACAATATATGATTAACTAAAAGGCCAGTCACATAGACAAATAGAGAAATGTATAAATGTAAAATTAGGATCTGTAACTCCCATATTCAACTCATTAGATTCTCCAATAATGGAACATGAAATCATGATAGATTATCATCCCCATGACTTAACCAAACCAATACATGCAATATTGGATTTAGTCATAGGTACCCATGTTCCATGGCCACCTAATTAGGGAGTAAGTACAACTAAAAAGGAAACTACAAATGTGGATTTATACATGAAAAGTATATGTTTTTTACAAACACGTTATTATCTAAAATTAATGTACACATTAAATAATGTCCTCATAAAATTTTAATAGGATCACTAATGAATAATTAATAGATAACACACATGTTTCTAGGTATCTTGAACTTCACATGTCTCAAATAACCATAACCATTCCTATATCAACTCCATGCTAGAAAGAGAAAAAATTTATCCTTATAATAAATTATGCATGATGGGATATCTTAGACATTTAACAAACATATCCCCTTTGTATTGATAGACTAAAGAATATTGATCAAATGCCTAACAAACCCCCTACGGTGTATAGTCAATGTGTGTATCCATTCATGATCGACTACATGATATTAGAACAATACGATATGTTTCAAGATATATGTGATATATAAAGAATTGCATAAATCAAATTATTGTTATAACCATAAAATTTCTCATTAAATAAGAAAACACATTGGTTTCCTAGTACTATGAATGAAAAAGACATATGATCAACCATCAAAAACTAGTTTTGAAACTAAAAATACATGCCATGTAATCAGTAATCAAACCAAGTCCTAATTGTAGAAGTAAATGAAAAAATAATGAGCAGTTAATCTTCAAAAATAAGAAGCTAGAAAACATGACAACACAAAAATTCAAACGTTTCCTTTAACACCTTGTTAATTTCTTATGTATATTAATAAAAGTAGTAAATAGAACATTTTCATAAAAAATTAGTCATGAATATTGGTATCTCTTTTAATTAATCAGAAAAATTAGTTAAAATATCTTCATAGGTACCATGTAGTTTATAGGTGTTAGATGACTCTCATGTTTCCAATATATAGGTATCATGATTGAATATTGTTGTCTAAAATGCTAAGTCTAAAATCACATCATAGTTTACAAAGAAACATATAAGTTAAATAGAAGAAAATCCCACGAGATACTTTTCCATGACATTGATGTACATGTAGCCTCCAACAATAGAAAAATATTTATATATAAAGATCCCAAAATAATTGAAAATAACTAAATAAATATTAATTTGAATAATATGAGGAAGAATGTAACCCAATTAAATAAATCCTACTTTTCTAAAAGACATATCGAGTTTTACCATATAGTTACATGCATGACGAACCACCCATGGAAGGTCCACAAAACAATTATGAAATTAGAAGAAAAATACATATCTTGTGGAAAGAATAAATAATCCAATATATTATTGTTTTATTTTATCTATATAAAATAAATAATACTAGTGATTTCTGATTTCCTAGAAGTTATCAATTGGTGTTTGGGCCATTCTTGACACATTTTGAGCTCTACAACATGAAAATTCCTCAAATAAACTCCACGCCTCGATGGAAAATTCATTAAAAATGGACTAAAATCCATATAAGTATTTATAATGGGACATAAAATCATAAAACAACTCTAATGGATACACATTGAACCTTACAGGTGATCCAATTTCCATGAAGTTCTAAGGCCCCATTATTCATTAACAATTCCATCAAGATCTCGTAAAATATCTATCTTTTCCCCCTGATATGAAACATGAAACAATCGATAACAAGTTTATTTGAAATATGACATTAAGGGATCACATTAGTGTTATATATAAATAAAAATATATTTTATTAGTGTGATAATTAGGTCAGATGAACACTCTTAGATTAAAAACCATTATTTCTCATTCAAAATGTTGTATGGAATTTAGTGGAATAATATATGTGGGAACATGAAAAATTCTATACTTCTAAAACACCTATAATATATCGCATAATTAGTTCATGGAATGATACATGGATTAACATCATGATAATTTGTGAGATAGGCTCAAGTGATTTAGTCTGTGATGATTCATTGTGTAACATATAGTGTCATGATGTGAATCCATCTAGTAGAACACATTAGTGATTACAAATCCCCCATATTCACCAACTATCACCATTGAACTACTATATATCAATATACATTCTTTATAACTTCCCTAATAAGAATTTAAACACTCATATTATGGATAAAAGATTTATTTCATAAAAGAACCATCCATCAATTTTTAATGTTCAATTTCTAATAGAATTTCTAATCTGCTATGATGTTGGTCATTACAAACTACCAACCATAGTTATTATCATACTAGATAATTTGTGTAATCCTTTCAATAAATTTTACATATTCCACCTTGATATTCAATGAAATTTATTTCTCTATCATCCATCGTTAGATAATAAATTGATCACACAATATTCATGCTCATACCTGAACATCTGTCATGTACATAGAGTTCGAATTTTCATGAACAATACACTAAAAGATGACCGTAATGAACACCTTCCTCTATCATCAAGAGTTTTGTAACTACATATTTTCAATATGTACATTGAAAAATATTCCATGTATTTTGAGAAATCCATGAAGATTATCATTACTATAGGAATCACTACATGGAAATTGATTCCGTCTATCCAAAAACATGCCTTACGTAGTTTAATTCCATTATCCTTGATGAAATACAAAAAAAGGGTAAAATTTAAATACCCACACAAAATTAATAGATCTGTTATTGAAAATGGGTCTCTAAAAAACATCATCTGATTCCACCGACAAAATAGAAATGTCCATGGAGATTATAAATTCTATAGTCTTATTTAATATGACATATTCACAGTGGTTATGAAGCAATGCATTTAGGTTTGCGGAAAAACACTATTTATTACATCCCAATAATATACAAACTAAGTTCCCTTGTTTGTAAAACTGAATCTCTAAAAATCCAACGATATGCTCATTGGAATTGATAAATTGGTCAAACAACCAAAATAATGTTTGAGATGACAATAGAAACGTATTCTTCCTGTTTTTTTAAAAAATTCTTGCACCATCCAAGGTGCTCTCAACTATTCATCGATACGCCTAAGATCCAACATTATCTCACATATTGATGCTTGTATCCCATGTATAAATACAACTAATATTCTATATCTGGAAGTTTCTCTGAATGAAATAACATAAATTTGTCACATAATAGGAGAATCTTAGAAACATTACATATCATTACTTTATATTCATCTCAATTATTCGATGAATAGTATTGACCATGACCCTTCTCACAAGATAATTCATTTAACCAAAGAATATATTGGTAATTCACACTAAAGGATTATCTTTACCATTACCTCAAATAATTCACATCAGCCTACCTAGATAATGACTAGTCATTACTAAACATGAGGTCCTCATATAACTAATCAATCAAATAACTTCGATGATGCACCCAATCATTACATAGATATATATTTTTATAAAAACAATTGTTGCATCCAACAATACATCCACAATATTTTAGATATTTTCCATTAACACAAAAGTGTTTTGAAAATTGACTCAAACAAGAGACATTGTTTTGGGCGCTAACTATTTCAAACAATAACATCTATAAGAGAGGAAAACATGGGTCAAATTATAATTGGTACCTCAATCAATTATTAAATTTTTCCACCACCACATAAAAGTTTTTTCACTAGAATACATTGGTTTTAATTTATTTTGGGATTCACTTCAAATGAACTATTATAAATTTTAAAGGGAGACCCTGCAAAAAATGTAGTCGTTATAAAAATTACCTTAGACGAGTTTGTTCACACAAACGAGATTAATTTTTACAATTAGGTCACCACATCAATCCATCAATTTATATAATATATTTTCCAACACTATATGAATGCTCAGTCATCAAGAATTTCTAGGGAGTCATGGATACACTACTTATTCCTATAAAAGATTAATTTCCTCATGTATTATGGTCATCTGTTACAAACTCACATGTTGTAATCTGACTACACTATAAGGAACCATTCCTAAAAATCATATCACATATGGTCCTCATCTTTATAAAGAGTTACTCAATGCTACATAGTTTCATAACTAATCAACCAATATATGTGTGAATGTTCAAGGCACTAATAATACATACACATTGCTAACCACATAGGTTTGAAATACCTTAGACCATTCCTCTACATTTAGAAAGTGCTAAATTCTAAACTAATGAGGATGGAAAAATATTGTTTAAAAAATAATGAAATAAGAATCCATGCACACTAAAAAAACTATGTATTTCAATTAGTATAATTTGAGTTCCATTATAATACTGATAATTATGGAAACAATAAATTTGTTTAAACCTTTCAATGGTTACATACACACACATGGAATTATTATCATTTAGAACATACACTAATTCTTTACCATTGACCATCTCTTTCGGAAGAACATCCTCAATAAGTGTTTAATTATAAAGGACACATGTTATAATACAATAAACCACATAATATTTCTCTATGGGAGACTCTCTAATAAATTTAGTCTTAAAAATTCCATAAGGAATTTCTATATTGAATTTTCTCTTAGACTAACCACTTTGATTGTCATTATAAGGCCCCAGCCTTAAACCTTACTTAATATTGAATTAAATGAGTAATTCACATTGAGGATCTTTTCAGGTTTAGAGTTTTAGAGAATTAGGACATAACTATTACATCTCAAAAGATTACAAATTAGTCGCTTCTACTAAATTTCAATAAAATAAAAACTCTTAAAAATAAACATGTATAGTTCCATGTTTTAGGTAGCATGACTTTCCCTTGATCCCATCCTTGAACCTATTCTACGCTAAGACCTATGAAAAACATTTCAAAAACTTGGGATGAGTATAAAAATCTCAGTAGGGGATACAAAAAGAATAAAAACTGTTAGTTTTTCAAAACAACAAGTAAACCATGTATACTTTATCAAAGTAATACTTTTCACGTCTTCGAAGTAGTAAAAATTCTTCGCTGAATAAAAGTTCATTACTTAACCTTTTGTAACCAAACGATTACCATAAAAACCATATAAAGAACACATAACATATAAAGGTAACATGGGACATAAACATACTTAAGTGGAATAACCATACGGTCTACTTCCACACATATCACTTAATGGAATAGCCATTCGGCCAACTTCCATACATACTTAATGGAATAGCCATACGGCCGACTTCCATACCCAATGCATTGGAGGTTATAACGTAACCCCCCATCCTGGTATTCACGGCACCACCCGTCATATGGTTTATCACGTAACCACCCGTTAAATGTCCAAGCACCATAATAAAATCATAAGACATAAAACAAATATAATGGAAAGAAAACATTTCCACACATTGATCACAATATATCACTCAAATATATTGACATAACAAATCTATTACAAAAACCATTTTCAATACCAAAATACATAAAAGAGTATATGGTATTTATTTCATTTTAAAAACATCACGGCTTGTTGAGGAAGCCAAAGACTAAATAATACTCGTGGCGGCGGAAAAGGTCATTGTCACTACGTACGTTAAAAGAAACATTCCTTTTTGTCGTTTAGTAAAATGCTTCGTATAAAAAGATTCCTTTTGTATAAAAGTAAAATTCAAAGGGGTTTATACACCGTATAAAAGAAATTTGTGTATAAAACGAAATATGACTCAATGAAAGAAGATTGAGACGTAGTCCCATACAAAGACGGTATCCTTGGTTTAAGGATAAATCAATTACATAATTACGTGTGACAAATGAATACACCAAATATAAGTGGATATTAAGTGTAAAATAATCAAAGTTCATTCACACATATTTAAAGGATGACATATTCAATAACTACATGTTGAACCTAAAGAAATCAAAATTGGGTTAAGAAGTTCCCTTGACAGCCTAACAGCGTCACATCAAAATGAGTTGATGAGAGATAAAAAGTGTATCTCATCACTTGGACATAGAAGTTACATCAATAAGGATTTATGAGAAAATATCCCAACATAACAATATGTAAATTAAAATACCCAACAAAATAAGTCTTTTAAAAAGAGGAGGGTGAAAGGTTCCCTTACCGACTTGGGTATCTTTCAAAACATACACCCCATGAAAGAAGGACAATACATCATTGATGTAAATAATCATAAAACAAAATTATATTACAAAAAGAGTAGAATAATGGGAAGTACGTACACCACTCAATGTAAATTGTGGAAAATGTAGCATAAATCTCACGGGAATAAAAGTGAGATGAAAAATCCCTTATGAAAACTCGGCAGCCTACCGACGCCACATAAAACTTACAAAAATGGATTGATGAGATAAAATAGGGTATCTCATCATATTAACATAAAGTTTATAGAAAGAACATCCCCCAACATAACAAAGTGGATCTTAAAATAAGTGACATAAAGGAGAGTACTAAAAAAGAAAGAGAGAGGTTGGATCTCTTACGAAAAATTCGGCAGCCTAACGACGCCACTCAAAACTTCCAAAATGGATTGATGAGAGAGAATAGGGTCTCTCATAATATGAAAATAAAAATTACAATAAGAGTAATATAAAGGAATATCCCAATAACAAGAAATATGATCTTTAAAAGGAATGACATAAAAGAATGTACTTAAAAAGAAAGGGAGGTGTAGGATCCCTTACCTCGGGTCCGACTTGACTCGATCGTTCTTTAACGTCATGAATAATAAACTTGAGTTAATTTCTACTTGCTTAAGAACCTTTTCCAAGTTCATTATTCCTTTTATATCAATTATTGACCTGTTATAAACATTATGTAATCATTTAAGTTAATAATGTTTGTTTTGTCGATATTTGGTTCTTAAGTCGAAAGTGGACTTCTTACAATTACATGTTGTTCGTGTGGTCAAAGGTTCTTTATATACAGAATGAAATTCCTGATTTGGATATCATATATATAATATATATATATATAGAATATACATGTATTTATAATATCACATAATAATTTAGAGGTAAGAAATTAAATGCACCATTCATGGAGACGGTAAGCCGTACGTACGCATGAACACTACTTTCATTTCTTTGTCATATTAATGGAATTAAAACTAAATGAGAGGTATGTATATTTTAATTCCAGAATTATATTCAACATTTAGATGTATAATTCATCATATATATCCATTATATACATGTACTTATAATAGTACATTACATTTGGGGATAAGAAATAAAATGAACCGTTCATGGAGACGGTAAGCCGTACGTACGCATGAACGCTACTTTCATGTATATCTCATACTTTAATGGAAAGAAATAATAATGATATAGAGGTATATAATAATTCCATTATAACATCAAATATAATAACATTAAATCCATCCTTTATACGTCCCACGTATGGCATTAACGAATCACATCACTTTGAGGGGGCGGTAGTCCGCACTTCCTAAAATGAAGATATCGCGTATACCCATAATGGAAGCCATAAAAGTAATCCACAAATGAAAAATACAGAAGCTTAAGTAAAACATAAACATATTATATATCATATATAAATATAGTTACATCTTAATGTCCACCTTTAAAGGAGTTAAAAGAATGTTGAACAATCATCATTTCGGGAGGCATAAATTCGCCATCCACGGAAACAGTATGTTCGTTAACCATTATATGTAGGTGTGTGTAATTGTAGCTCGAATAATTATTATAAAAACATCATAGTATATTGAGGATACTGGATTTGTTACAAAAGAAAATAATAAGAAGAGTTTAGGGGGTTGGAGAAGCAAAATAAAAAAAAGGACTCAAAAGAAGACATTACCTTAAAATCGGGTAACTCCCTTTGGTTTGAGCACAAAGGATTCCTTGGGAAGCCTTCTTCCCAAATTGAGGCTTCAAGGAGTAAGAGAGGGAAGTGGAGAGACAAAATGGGCAGGGTTTGGCCGAGCCAAAGGCTTTGGGAGTGTGGGTAAGGAGGTTGAGGTGGGGGCCTTTTATAAGAGGAGAGGAGGGGCACTCTTGGAAGGTAAAGAAAAGTCACTTTATTTTAAAATGGTATTCGGATTTAAGATGTCCCACATTGATGGGTTTCGAGTATAAGGTGATAAGGGTTCGAAATCTACTCATACAATAGGTTTTGGACATGTGTAGATCTTAGATATTACATTATCTTTCCCTTTTAATTAAATCGTTAAACAATGAGGTCATCGCTGCATCATAATGATGTCATAAATAATTTAATTTATTTAATGTCTAAAAATTATAAAAAAATACTATGATGTAGGAAATATTTTTAGCTTTAAAACTAATATTTATAGTCAAAATTATTATTTGTATATCCCTAGGTAAAAATTGTTTTAGTAAAACATTTCATGTTTGTCTCATTTTTACATTAACATTAAATAAAAAGGTATTTATGTCATTATCCAACAAACGTGGCTCCATGGGGTCCCCAAGTTTACCCATGGCTTGTATTGGTCGGCCATGACACATCCAATGAGGTTAGGACATGTTTCATGTTCATTTCATATTATTAAAACATTAGTTTTACCTTAAACTACACTAATTACCTCTAATCGCGATTAAAAACTTAATAAGTTACTATTCACAAAAAAAAATTATTTTAATCCCATTGAACCACATTTTACTTCTTAATGAAAACCATGTATGTCAGATTTTTGAAATTCAAAACACAAAGGTGGAAAAATTTCATTTAAACGGAAAATCAGTTTTTATAAGTACCACTTAGTGGTTTCACTATTCATCAAAAATTGAAGTTTTTCAGAAAATTACAAAAAATTCACCCTAAGCTATATTTGATATTCCGAATTCAAAAATAAAGTTTATTTTAAAAAATTCAAAACATTTAAGTCACATTAATTAATTTAATAATTAATTCCCGTTGTCATGACAAATAGCGTGTTTTTATGAAACAATAAGTATCAAAAGATTGACACTAGTTTAAGCCCGATTTCAAAGTGAAATTAATTCCAACGACCACTATTGGATTTAATGGTAAAAATAAATTCTAATTTCACATTAAATCCAATTAAAAAGATAATCTAATCATATAAATAAATTATACTAAAAAGAGGTTTTGAATTAAAATACAACATTTTCACTATTCATTAAAAAAATGAACTTTATCGGAAAGATACCAAAAATTTACACAAAGTAAATTTTGATGTCCCGATTCTAAAGAAGAGTTTCATTTGGTCCAAATATAATGTATAAGAGTGAAAAAAACTATATTTAATGACGGTCTTCCATCAAAAGGTGATAAGTGGACCTTTAGTGAAAACTAGGGCATATACGCCTAAAATTGAATTCTTTCCGTATTTTAAGCCTTTATCTTTTATTGGATAAATTTAAAGACATTTAAAACATATATAATCATATTTTAGTTATTTCTATCCATTCCCGCCAATACAACATCTACATGTTAACTTCCATTTAAAATAATATTATTTTATTATTAGAGTGCAACGTAAGATTCCCAAGAAACTCGTTGATGTGTGTTGGGTACGCTATCGAGCATAGCGTCCCCTTTAAAGTAATATTAATATTTTATTCACAAATATGGATAAATATGAAAATGTCATATTCTTTATTTACCTGGGGTGTTACATCCTTCCCCCCTTTTGGGAATTGCGTCCTCGCAATTTTAAAATTGGGCTTGGAAACATCCTTGAAAGTCCCACATCGGAAGAAGAGTCGGTAAAACAATCACTATAAAATAAAGAAAGATAAGTACAAAGGTCACTCGAGTTAACCCATACTTGGATTCCAAGTATGAAAACATGGACATGGAGGAGAAAACCTAGGGTCATGTTCTGATGGAGAGTGATAGAAAACATGTTTAGGGGAAAGATAACCACAAGAAAATCACAAACTTGTGATGGGTTAAACGGTATTCGATTCCCCAATAGGAAAAGTTAATAGAAAACATTTTTGTTTTAAGTTACTTTTTAATGAGGAATTCATTCATAAGGAAACATAATCACTTATCATGTTGACTTTCAACTTTTATTAGATTCCTTACACAAACTCATATTTTCTCCAAAAGATGAGTATTTAGGAAGACTTGTTCACATTAAGAGTACTATAATCAACTTCTAGAGAATCACCTAATCCAAAAAAGAGAACTATATACTTCCCATATATTTAGACCTTAACCAAAACTAAAACCAAAAAGGCTAGTACAAGATCATATAATCCAGAAAAGGATAACCCCTTTTAAAAAGAAAATCTATTCTTAATCTCCAAAATTTGTCCAACAAAACCCAAAGTTCAATGGGGACCATTCGATAATCAATTTGTCCATAAAATTCTTCAAAGTAAACCAAACTAAGATTGAAACCCAAATATTTGAAGGATTTAGTCACATAGTCTTCCAAGTTAAATCGTAACATTTATCTCCAAACAAAATCAGTTGCTCTTAATGTCCCATATTGAAAAGTAATTAACCTAATCACATATCCTCGATGATAGGTTAATCATTTCCATAGAAAACCCAAAATAAACTTACTATTGATTCCTAAAATCATCCAACTAAAAGGAATCAGTCAAACTAACCAGGGACTTCACGTAGTCCAGTGGTAGGCGATAAATACCAGTTGCACTTTGGTTGTGGGTTCGATTCCCGCAGCTTTGTCCGACACGACGGGTTGTCACACGGTCTGCGTGTTGTCCTTTTTCCAAAACTATATAATTCTTAAAACATTCCCCAAAATGAGATAAAATCTTCAAAAATAATCATAACATATTTTAACATCAAGTTTATCTCATGCCTTTCATTTTCCATCATATCATATAATAACCCATAATTACCTCAAAAGTAAGGATCATATAAAATCTAATGGTTAACTTTATAATAATTACCTGAACTTCCACATCGATTGGTCATCTCATACATGATGCATCAAAGAACATACCAAGGTTCAAGTGGTTGATCATGACTCCTTGATAGTTGGTTTAGAAGAATGACGAGTTTCCTCATTGAATCCCCCATTTTATCTAGTATCTTAATCAGAGAACCACCACAGTTTTCCTTCAAACCTGTTGTCTCTTTGGTGGCTGCTAGATCCATCCATTCACTAAAAATAGAAATGTCAGTGAGAGTATATCAACAAAACCATCATGTACTAATGAGGAAGATAAACACTAAGATATACTTACTCATTCACTTTACCTAAAACTAGGACTCTTCCTGAAATTCTAACCATTATGGTAATAATACTTATGCTTAAAGAATACCCTAACCTCTAAAGTTATCTAAACCGACCTTTGATACCAACTATAAGGCCCCAACCTTAAACCTTACTTAATATTGAATTAAATGAGTAATTCACATTGAGGATCTTTTCAGGTTTAGAGTTTTAGAGAATTAGGACATAACTATTACATCTCAAAAGATTACAAAGTAGTCGCTTCTACTAAATTTCCATAAAATAAAAACTCTTAAAAAGAAACATGTATAGTTCCATGTTTTAGGTAGCATGACTTTCCCTTGATCCCATCCTTGACCCTATTCCACGCTAAGTCCTGTGAAAAACATTTCAAAAACTTGGGATGAGCATAAAAAGCTCAGTAAGGGATACACAAAGAATGAAAACTGTTAGTTTTTCAAAACAACAAGTAAACCATGTATACTTTATCAATGTAATACTTTTCACCTCTTCGAAGTAGTAAAAACTCTTCGCTGAATAAAAGTTCATTACTTACCCTTTTGTAACCAAAATATTACCATAAAACCCATATAAAGAACACATAACATATAAAGGTAACTTGGGACATAAACATACTTAAGTGGAATAACCATATGGTCGACTTCCACACATATCACTTAATGGAATAGCCATTCGGCCAACTTCCATACATACTTAATGGAATAGCCATACGGCAGACTTCCATACCCAATGCATTGGAGGTTATAACGTAACCACCCGTCCTGGTATTCACGGCACCACCCGTCATATGGTTTATCACGTAACCACCCGTTAAATGTCCAAGTACCATAATAAAATCATAAGACATAAAACAAATATAATGGAAAGAAAACATTTCCACACTTTGATCACAATATATAACTCAAATATATTGACATAACAAAAACATTACAAAAACCATTTTCAATACCAAAATACATAAAAGATTATATGGTATTTATTTCATTTTAAAAACATCACGGCTTATTGAGGAAGCCAAAGACTAAATAATACTCACAGAGGCGGAAAAGGTCGTTGTCACCGCGTACGTTAAAAGAAACATTCCTTTTTATCGTTTAGTAAAACGTTTCGTATAAAATGATTCCTTCTGTATAAAAGTAAAAGTCAATGGGGTTTATACACCGTATAAAATAAAGTTGTGTATAAAACAAAATATGCCTCAATGAAAGGAGATTGAGACATAGTCCCATACAAAGGCGGTATCCTTGGTTTAAGGATAAATAAATTACATAATTATGTGTGACAAATGAATACACCAAATATAAGTGGATATTATGTGTAAAATAATCAAAGGTCATTCACACATATTTAAAGGTTGACATATTCAATAACTATATGTTGAACCCAAATAAATCAAAATTGGGTTAAGAAGTTCCCTTGACAGCCTAACGGTGTCACATCAAAATGAGTTGATGAGAGATAAAAAGTGTATCTCATCACTTGGACATAAAAGTTATGTCAATAAGGATATATGAGAACATATCCCAACATAACAATATGTAAATTAAAAGACCCAACAAAAGAAGTCTTTTAAAAAGAGGAGGGTGAAAGGTTCCCTTACCTATCTTTCAAAACATACACCCCATGAAAAAAGGACAATACATCATTTATGTAAATAATCATAAAACGAAAGTATATTACAAAAAGATTAGAATAATGGGCAGTAAGTACACCACTCAAAGGAAATTGTGGCAAATGTAGCATAAATCTCACGGGAATAAAAGTGAGATGAAAAATCCCTTACGAAAACTCGGCAGCCTAACGGCGCCACATAAAACTTACATAAATGGACTGATGAGATAAAATATGGTATCTCATCATATTAACATAAAGTTTATATAAATAACATCCCCCAACATAACAAATTAGAGCTTAAAAGAAGTGACATAAAGGAGAGTACTTAAAAAGAAAGAGAGAGGTTGGATCTCTTACGAAAAATTCGGCAGCCTAACGGCGCCACTCAAAACTTCCAAAATGGATTCATGAGAGAGAATAGGGTCTCTCATCATATTAACATAAAAATTACAGTAATATTAATATAAAATAATATCCCAATAACAAGAAATATTATCTTTAAAAGGAATGACATAAAAGAATGTACTTAAAAAGAAAGAGAGGTGTAGGATCCCTTACCTCGGGTCCGACTTGACTCGATCATTCTTTAACGTCCTGAATAATAAACATGAGTTAATTTATACTTGATTAATAACCTTTTACAAGCTCATTATTCCTTTTATATCAATTATTTACATGTTATAAACATTATGTAATCATTTAAGTTAATAATGTTTGTTTTGTCGATATTTGGTTCTTAAGTCGAAAGTGGACTTCTTACAATTACAAGTTGTTCATGTGGTCAAAGGTTCTTTATATCCAGAATGACATTCCTGATTTGGATATCATATATATCATATATATCTATAATATACATGTATTTATAATATCACATAATCATTTAGAGGTAAGAAAATAAATGCACCGTTCGTGGAGACGGTAAGCCGTACGTACGCATGAACGCTACTTTCATTTCTTTTTCATATTAATGGAATTAAAAATAAATGAGAGGTATGTATATTTTAATTCCATAATTATATTCATCATTTAGATGTATCATTCATCATATATATCTATTATATACATGTACTTATAATAGTACATTACATTTGGGGATAAGAAATGAAATGCACCATTCATGGAGACGGTAAGTCGTACGTACGCATGAATGCTACATTCATTTCTATCTCATACTTTAATGGAAAGAAATAATAATGATATAGAGGTATATAATAATTCCAGTATAAAATCATATATAATAACATTAAATCAATCCTTTATATATCCCACGTATGGCATTAACGAATCACATCACTTTGAGGGGGCGGTAGTCCGCACTTCCTAAAATGAAGATATCGTGTATACCCATAATGGAATCTATAAAGGTAAGACACAAAATGAAAAATACATATTCTTAAGTAAAACATAAAAATATTATATAACATATATAAATATAGTGACATCTTAATGGCCACCGTTGAAGGTGTTAAAAGAATGTTGAACAATCATCGTTTCGGGAGGCATAAATTCGCTATCCACGGAAACAGTATGTTCGTTAACCATTAGATGCATGTGTGTGTAAGTGTAGCTCGAATAATTATTATAAAAACATCCTAGTATATTGATTATAATTGATTTGTTACAACAGAAAAGAATAAAAATATTTTAAGGGGTTGGAGAAGCAAAATAAAACAAAAGGACTCAAAAGAAGACATTACCTTAAAATCGGGTAACTCCCTTTGGTTTGAGCTCAAAGGCTTCCTTGGGAAGACTTATGCCAAAAGTGAGGCTTCAAGGAGTAAGATATGGAAGTGGAGAGACAAAATGGGCAGGGTCTGTCCGAGAAAACGGCTTTGGGAGTGTGGGTAAGGAGGTTGAGGTGGGGGCCTTTTATAAGAGGAGAGGAGGGGCACTCTTGGAAGGTAAAGAAAAGTCACTTTATTTTAAAATGGTATTCGGATTTAAGAGGTCCCACATTGATGTTTTTCAAGGATAAGGTGATAAGGGTTCGAAATCCACTCATCCAATAGGTTTTTGACATGTTTAGGTCTTAGATATTACATTATCTTTCCATTTTATTTAAATCGTTAAACAATGAGGTCATCGCCGCATCATCATGATGTCATAAATAATTTAATTTATTTAATGTATAAAAATTATAAAACAAATACTATGATGTAGGAAATATTTTTATATTTCCAACGAATATTTATAGTCAAAATTCTGATTTGTATAACCCCATGTAAAAATTGTTTTAGTAAAACATTTCATGTTTGTCTCATTTTTACTTTAACATTAAATAAAAAGGTATTTATGTCATTTTCCAGCCAAAGTGGCTCCATGGGGTCCCCAAGTTGACCCATGGCTTGTCTTGGTCGGCCATGAAATATCCAATGAGGTTAGGACATGTGTCAAGTTCATTTCATATTATTAAAACATTATTTTTACCTTAAACAACACTAATTACCTCTAATCGCGATTAAAAACTTAATAAGTTACTATTCACCAAAAAATTATTTTAATCCCATTGAATCACATTTTACTTCTTAATGACAACCATGTATGTCGGATTTTTTGAAATTCAAAACACAATGGTGGAAAAATTTCATTTAAACGGAAAATCAGTTTTTATAAGTACCACTTAGTGGTTTCACTATTCATCAAAAATTGAAGTTTCCCAAAAAATTACCAAAAATTCACACTAAGCTATATTTGATATTCCGAATTGAAAAATGAAGTATATTTTTCAAAATTCAAAACATATAAGTTATATTAATTAATTTAATAATTAATTCCCGTTGTCATGACAAATAGCGTGTTTTTATGAAACAATAAGTATCAAAAGATTGACACTAGTTTAAGTCCGATTTCAAAGTGAAATTAATTCCAACGACCACTATTGGATTTAATGGTAAAAATATATTATTATTTCACATTAAATCCAATTAAAAAGATAATCTAATCATATAAATAAATTATATTAAAAAGAGGTTTTGAATTAAAATACAACATTTTTCACTATTCATTAAAAAAATGAACTTTATCGGAAAGATACCAAATATTTACACAAAGTAAATTTTGATGTCCCGATTCTAAAGAAGAGTTTTATTTGGTCCAAATAGAATGTATAAGAGTGAACAAAACTATATTTAATGACGGTTCACCATTAAAAGGCGATAAGTGAACCTTTAGTGAAAACTAGGGCATATACGCCTAAAATTGAATTCTTTCCGTATTTTAAGCCTTTATCTTTTATTGGATAAATGTAAAAACAATTAAAAACATATATAATCATATTTTAGTTATTTATATTCATTACCTCCAATACAACGGCTACATGTTAACTGCCATTTTAAATAATATTATTTTATTATTTGAGTTCAACGTAAGATTCCCAAGAAACTCGTTGTTGCGTGTTGGGTACGCCATCGAGCATAGCATCCCTTTTAAAGTAATATTAATATTTTATTCACAAATATGGATAAATATGAAAATGTCATATTCTTTATTTACCTGGGGTGTTACAGTCATCGATTCCTTTTTTAGTTTAAAAATTTTCCACATTATGCTATGGGGAAAACCCCCAAAGACTATAGTCAGATTCTTAATCGACCTGACCAAATCATTGGTTTCTATGAAAATGGTCTTACTATAGTATTTAATTACTGAAAAAGATAAGACAATGTACACTACACCACCTATCCGAAGAAGGACTACTTCCTATCAAATGTTTTCATTACTATTATCATCACTATCATTTTCATCATTTTCATCATTATCATTGCCAATGTTCACAACAATCTTGTCTCACAAGATCTTATTTTCTAATTACACATAAATTAGAGTCTAATTAAATTAAAATAACCAAGAAATCATAAGTGAAACCAATGTAAAAGATGTTAAAACTATCAATTCGAGTCTTCTATAATTAGTAAAAATACACACACAATATTTATATGTTATTTTAATCTTACATGAATAATACGATGCTTGTGATGCCTTCTATCAATATGGAAATGGTTGGTGTTAATATGAAATCGCTATCCATAAATATCCATGTGTATTATAGGATTTTAAATCATATAAAACATTAATATAATAGAGAAATAACACTAATTACATACATCATTGACCTAAATGACCCTTATAAATAGTGATCATGACATAATATTCTGAATTTCATCAAAAGACCTGAAACTCTGCCATTATACCTATAGAATAAAATAACCAAAATATAAAAAATATAATATCATTTTATACTATTTTGGAATTTCCTTACCTATATTATTGTGTCTGAGCCAAAGTTCCATTATACCTCAAGTGCACCTACCCAAAGAGTAGATTCTACTAAAAATCAATGATGTAATATATATATTTATAGAGAGACTATACCATAAATTAGTGCACAAAATTATAATAAATAACTAAATATATAAGTATTATACAATACAGGTACATGGAAATAATATTCATGACATCAATATATGTGATGTGAAAAAAATCATATATCAATGTTCATACGAATACAATTGATGATAATTCATTATTCAGATCAAAAACCGAATTAAATAATATTTTTAAAATATAAGGAGTCCCAATAATATGATGACTCACCAAATCATAATACAAATACTAGTAGCCTAATATCATGTATGATTATCATCCATGGGTCCCATCCCAACTTATACCTGTAATACAGGAGATACTCAATTACCTAGGTTCCATTGTTACCCAAACATGGTGTTAGTACCACTAAGTTGGAAACAATAAACCCAACTTCATATTATATTTTTAGATACAATTTATAAAAAAATGATAAGATCATAATGAATTGAGAATTAAATTTAATTAAACAAATATAACATATAATCCTAAATGAATATCCATGAAATACCACCAATGTTCTGAATAGTGTTTCACTCAACAATCCACAATGCACCTAGTCCTTGCTTACTTGTACCCTAGTATATAAATAAATAATGATTAGCCACATAAACATTTTTTCGTGATAAAAACACCCAAAACATGAATAACATATCAATAATAGAGAAATAATCCATGAGGCTCAAATAGAATGATCAACTATAAGATATTATAATTAAAAATTTGATACAATTTACACAAGATTTATTAATAATAAAAAAATATAAACAAGAATCATTAATAAGAGAATATATATACAAGAAATTTATGTGTAAGTTTCCCAAGGATATAGATGGACACCACATGAAATCAATAATCAATAATTATACTTGCAGCTATACACATACACACACAACCTATGATCAAGAATAAAAATAATAAATGAGAAAGTATGTGGGAAGAACCAAACCAGTGAAACTCATCCCTAATTATCCTTTTAAAAATACAACATGTAGGGTCCAAATATCACTTTGTAATGTGATAAATAAGGATAAGATCTAAAATTTGAATAGATCACATAAATATTTTGATTTTAGGTCAATAATCATGGCTGGTGAGCAAATAATACTTTTTAAATTCGCAAACCTTACACCCTCTCTAAGAATTTTCATAGATGAGAGGAGCTCATATTTCTTCCTCTAGAACAAAAATATGAAATAGAGTTGTGTTCTATACTCCCCCTATAAACCACTGGTTTTAAAATCAATTTGGTTAATTCAAGTATCAATGGGTTCATGTTGGGTTGAGGGATTGTTTGGGACAATGATTGTTCGGAGATACACACCTATTGTAGCTTCCATGTTCCATGTTATTCTATTTTAACACATGTAATTTTCATAATTATCAAACTAAAGATGTACCACTCATATTTTTTTTACTTACATAAGATAAATCAAACTCATATATGGTTTCAACTCCGTTTAGGATAATACCATAATACATTGGTCCATATCAGATACCTTACATAAATTCAAGAACACAATTAAATACTAGATGCAGATTATCCAAATATAGATAAAGTGGAATACAGTGGCATATTTTTCACCTATTGTGACATTTCAAGACACTGCATTAATTTAATTTTATAGTATGGGTTCTCATGCCCACATGTGTGGGGGTATTCTTATAGAATGCCCTCAATCTTTTCATTTAATTAGACTCTAATGAATTTTTTTTCCTTTATCCCAAGTAATAAAAATTAACATAATGTTGGATGGATATTCATTTAATTAGTTAATACATTATATTCATTAGCTAATGAAACATTTAATATGGTATCTTCTTTTAAATTTTCATACATATCTATTAACATATCCTATGGGTTCCCCATTTAAATTATCTATGTTATGTTACTATCTAGTTTAATCCCAAAAATGTGGAATGATCACATATCATGAAAATAGACTATATATAATATCATAGGTTCATGTACACATGAACACTTACCTTAAATGGATCTAACTCCAATTTAAATAATGTTGAATATTTATCTATGTTGTTAACTTCTGTTAATCCTTTAATAATTTCATGATGTTCTAATCATATTCACTTATCTAAAAATAATTATTTATAAATAAATAGTAATTAATTAAAATTATTCAAGTAATATTTTAACTCTAGGTGAAGGTAAACATTTTTAAACGACTTACTAAATTTTATTTAATAACTAGAACTATGACCTACAACCTATGGATGGTTTTTTACCATATATATGATGTGATTTGTCCAAAAATAAATATCACATGGGATTAATACATATAATATTTTTGAAACATTAAATTGGAACCCATTATAAGAAAACCACAAAGAGATTTATCATAGACACAATATCATCCAACCATTTTTGGTCCACTCTAGGTGCACTCCTCATTTAATGATATATATAATGCCCAAATAAATCCATTTTTAATTATAAATTCTATACACGTTGAATAGAAATAGTAGAATAAATTTTGAAGGGTCAAAACTTCATCTAAATATCTATTAATGATGAACTTACATCATCACATTATATCCCCTTTCCATACTTATCTAAAGACAAGTCATTCATAAAAAAATATCAAGATACAAAGGAATTAGCTTCACTTTTAAATAATAATAACTATTCCATGATCATTAAAAATTTTAATAGATAATGGAAATCATGAAATTGATATATATAAGTCAATCAAAAAGTTATCCATCATAACTAATAGTTCTTGGATTAGTTAATGTATGAAGTTATAGGAGGATCCCTAGGTATAACCCTCCATTACAATTTAAAATATTATTATAAATTAGAGTGAATGAAATATTTGAATTCCTAGAAAATTTCATATCCTTAATGTAGTTGTGAAACTAAATTAGATTATTTCCCATTGGAAAACATAGTTTCAAATTATGATAATTTGTGATAGAGACTCAAGTGATTCAGGCCATGATGACATGAGAAATGAAACAGTGTAACATCATAAATCCTTCCATTTTCACCAATTTGTGGTATAATACTTTTTATATTTACCATAAATTACCCTTTAAAGAATTGAAATTTAAATCCTTCCATTAAAACATCATATAAGTGTTTTAAAACCATTATATCATATACCTGAGCTCTAATTAACAAAAAAACCATCCAACCAAAAGAAAAGTTCAATTTACCATGGAAATTTCTAATTCATAATGAAATGAGTTCATACAGTTACTCTAGTGATAAATAACCATGAAATTTGAATATAACAAAATAAAATCAGATTGAATCAATAAAAAAAATTAATATACTATGTAATAGTGAAACATAAAAACCCTTGGTCAAACAAGAATAGATCAACTACTCTCCCACTATCCTTATGCTATTTTAAAAATAATTAATATAAATAAAATGTATTGAATAATCTATTATCAAAATTTAATGGTGCCTTATCCCATTCAATTATCACATTTTTTCTAACCTACATAATGTTGTTATGCTATACATGTACCCTATCTAAAGTGAAGACTTCTTGGGTACCCAAGTTTCATTGTCATCTGAGCAGCATGTCTATAAAAATAAATAAAGAACAATATTAATGATTTTAAAAAATAGCCTATAAATATTGAGAATTGAAACATGATATTATAAAATTTAAAATTTTTATTAGATTAAATATAAATGAATACAATAATCATCCATCCTTTTGATCTATCACTAAATCCATTATTTTACATAGTAATTTTATCTACTCCTATGGTATGATTGAACCCAATACCATCATTTGGAACGTGGGGAATACACCTAGATTCCAGTAACACACATCTAATCATCTAGATCCATTGGTAAAATCAACTTATATGTAACAAAAATAATCTAATATGGTCAATAAAACATATCCTCTCTTTGTGGGAATTCCATTTTTATGGGATCAAATCTCAAAGTCATAAGAGGACCAATCTCAGTCTAGGACCATTTTTCATATACCTAATAGATTGTTTCTAGGAAACAAAAATGTGAATCCATAAATACAGAAAGTCTAATTCCATGATGATTTCAAAGGAATTTTACATTTTTTATTGACCAAATCCCTATTTTACAAATAATAATTCCAAAAAAGATCCAAAGTCCAAATCCCAAAAAAACTCTAAATAATTTATAAAAAATTATTGGGGGTGTTTTTTCCCTTCCATAATATAAAAAAATCATTAATCCATCCATATAAATAACACATAATCAATTTTTGTTCTGCTGGGATGCTTGATTTCATCCCTACTTGTTTTTGTGAGAGTACTAATAGAACATATAAACCAATACCATGACATCAACCATGAAATTATGATTACTTATTGTGGGAGTTTCATTCCACTCATAATATAGACCAAAATCAATCCACCCATATCAGTCTCACATAATATATTCATGTTCTACACGTACACAAAAATTAATCAGTACCATGTTTTATGACCCCCATATCTAGGGTAATCAAATCATTGGTGATCCTCTTATGGTTCCCTATGTTACATAAAAGTAAAGTGACCCTTAATTTATTTCCTAGTCAAAATCCTATATATTGGGTAAATGTACCTCTTATGGAGTGAAGGAATACCATCATCATCATATTAAACCCCCATGTATTTACAACCATCATGGTGTATTTCATACAACATCACTTAAGTGAGAAGGATACATGATCATTCGAAATTTCGGGTTATCCATGGTTGGCCCTCTCATACAGCCTAACCCCAATATAACCAACGATTGAATCACATAGGTATTCACATTGTACATGAAGAAAAAACTATGTTATGATAAAAAAAATTATTTATTTATTTCTTCTAGTGTTTCCCCACTCTGGTTCAATTTATCACTAGTAATTAATTTAAATCCATTTCCTCACTTGTGAATGGTCAAGGAATCAATATATTGAATATATTACCAATTTATCCCATGGATTATATTTCTATCTGTAATCATTTTTTCTCAATTAAAATATTTCATTTTATTAAAACATCAATTTATATAAGTTAATATACCTCATTACACAAACCAAAAACAAGATACATTAATAAATACTTTAATTATGAACATTCCACCTATATTATCCATATATTTATTTACTTTAATAGAAGTATTACTATTATTATATGATCCATGGAAAGTACTTTTGACCATCACCCATCACATTAAGGATTTATCTAAAGACATAAAATTTAAATAAATTAATTATAATTTTTGTAGTTAATTTTACAGTTTAACAGGGTGAGGAATAACTACAAAAGAACATGCAAGGAAACATGTAGTAATAGCATCTACGTGCAATTTTATGTGGTTTGATCCCATAATTACCTTAATCCAAAACCAAGTTAAATATCAAATATATATAATGGATGAAATATCTAATTTCAAAAAAATTAATCAATAACCAAATGAAAAATATTATAGTAACATACCTCTAAATACATTTCATGTTACAACATGTTATCATCCTCCCAAAACTAATTATATCTAGTGAATCTAAATTCCACATAAATCAAATTTTTATCCACCTTGATCTTTTGAAAATCATCACCAAATATAAAACAAATTTTAAAAAAATAATAATTGATGAAAAAGAATAAAAATATTCAATGTCTAGGAGAATAAACATACCTTGAATCTCAATTAAATTTCTACCAAAACAATATATATAAAGGGGTAGTCAATTGAGAAAAGTGAGGTGTATATCCCAATGAAATGATATCTATCGTGTGAATATTTTACCAAAGAAAAGGAGTGGCATGATAAATTACAATTTTTTCCTATCTAAAACATGGTCATGAGTCATGGTGTGACCATAGGAGTCATGATGCGACAACCCCTCTTGAAAGGGAATTGCCTAACGCCCTCATCACCTTCGTAGCATGGAATCTTTATCCCTCCACCTCAATCATCAGGATACCTCCCTATAGATGGGCTTGTTACATATATGAACCCATTGTTCCATGATCCTCCAAACATATAGTGAAAGTCCCCATCCTCTCTATCATGGTGAATCCCTTGTGAATCTCATGGTATTCCACTCCAATATAGTCTACCATAATATGACATATAGGTCATGGTTCCACCTGATATAGTTGAATGCTTTTAGTATGTATCTCTACCATTATTATATACTCATCCAAGAACCTATTACAACTCATAATCTTCAAACCACATTTAGAATCATCTTCAAATTATATAAAATCAATTGAATACATAATTTTAATCCTATTTATAAAAATGACCACTCCACTGGTGAAAACGTTCAAATTCCCCACAGAAATCATAATATAAAAAATAACATCATTTTACAATAATGTTGAGGGTGGAGAGATAGAGAAATTATGTACCCTACATGAGTATGGAAGCATACAACCCAAGGAAGCTTATTATTACACACCAAAAACTAGGCAACCACACTCATCCACACTAGGATAAATATAACAGAGCATTCTCTATTCACACAACCACCATTCTGATACCCTCCAAAATGATACCTATGAGTTACCCACAAGGATAAATCAAAACCCAAGTAACAATAACTATAATATCATTTCATAAAAATTAACTATTAGGATAATCTTTTTAATAGTGTGTTGGATGGAAACAAACTAGAGTACATCTCCCATAGAGGAATACATAGTGTTTTCACATCATCATTTATCTTAATACATCATAAATGTTTTCATTCATGTAAGATAATTGATAAATGGATCTTGTAAAAATATGTTTTATAGAGAAAATTTTATTCTCATATTGTGATTATACAAGATGATGTAGATTTAGTGATTTCATGCCTGACATTATTGGGTAGTGATTCAAATGGGGATAGAGCCTACGACAACACATCATAGATATTATTTGGTTTACAATTAAAAATAAACCCTCCACATGGATGTGAATTTAATTCCTTAAATAGATGATTTTTTTCAATTATTATTTAAAAATTTGTCTTTTCTATTTATATATTAATTTTTTGTCCACCAAAATAAGTATTTCTAAGGGATATATTTACAATTTATTACCACCTTTGTTTTTTTAACTATTAGCTTCATATTTCAACATTCGATGCAATTATTACATCTTTCATTCAATATTTTATAGAAAAAATTGTATATGTTGAATTTAGAATATGTGTGGAAACATTCTTTCACTCAATAAGATTTTCATTAAAAAAATCTACTTTTTCTCTTCACAATTTCCTAAGGGTGAATCATTTCACAAAATAAATACATATAATCTCAATATTTTATTCCATCCTACCCTTTATTGACTTAAATCATGTACCCATTATCACATATACATGATAAGGGAGATAATGTTCATTATTTTTTATGGGGATTTAAATCAATTCCATACATATTATGTAAGACGAATTTATTTCAAAAATAAAATTTATGGTTTAGATAATGTGTTTAAAATTTATATTAGACATGGGTAAAAATCGTATTAATAGTTTATGAAATTTTTACCGAATTGTGAAGGTAAACCATGAATAAAGGACAATTTATCCTACCAGTTCTCATTTATCTCCAAGAAAATAACCTAAATCACGATTAGTTCAACTAATAAGATATAAATAGTTGGGTAGATGGTATTTATTTACATATAAATAATTTTAGAGGGGAAGAACCATATATGTAATATTTGTTTCCATTTTAATGTACATAATTAAATAATGGGATGACATAAATTGTTGATTGGACAATAATTCTTCTACATTAAATATTATAATGAAATCAATTATTAATAAATCACTATTTTTCATTGTTTCTATATGTGGTTTTTTAGAACCTTCTATCAAGGGGTTGGTGAATGTGTAATGATATTTTAGTAATTGAATATCCATCATTGGTTTGTTATGTAATTCATACATTATTTCTACTATTTGTCCCTAGAAAATTAATCCATTAAGTAAATAAAATCCATTTGGAAAGGAAGGAGGTCATTATGTACCTTCAAATGTATTATAATGCATTAATACATGAAAATTGTTTATAATATTCATCATCACAATATTTTTTTGATTTTTGTATCAAATAATTATATCAAATTAATATAACATAATTGAAAACTACATGAAAAAAGAGGAATCTCATTGTTAGAACACTAATATAATGAGATTAAAACACATAGATAACAAAATTTAATCAATATATTTAAATTATTATATCCTTAATAAATATTCATCATTATGATCAAAATAAAATACAAATAATTTTATGATTTCTGGGGGTATTTATATTTATTTTATTTTACATTTTTTAATTAAAACATTAATAATTCATTAAATAGATGATAAAATAATCATCTAATCATAAAATGGACTATCTAATCAAACAATTGACTCCCCTAAGGGATTACTCCTATAATTCTTTCATGATCATAGAGGAGTTGGGATGAGATTTAATTTAGGCAACTCAAAAGTAACACATTGGAATAAATAATACGATAAAGAATGGTAGTCTTATAAATGAATGTGATGGATGGTGAATATATTAATTTATGATGTGAATCTATGGGTTAAGCCAACATCTTATGAATGGTACATATTTCAATTACCAAAACCATAAATCATGATAAGAAAAATTTATAAACACTTAATTTAAAATATTATTCCGATGTTTAAGAATAGTGTCAAGGGAATAATTTATACCTTGAAATTAACTCTTCCAAAATCCACACATGTCATAATAATTTACTCATTAAAATATATAATAACTCTTATTTTTTCCCAATATTCAAACATTTTAATAAAATTAAACTCAAACCCACAAATGGGTGTCTTAAAATACCTATATAAACCATTAAAATAATGTTAAATATTTATAAGTAAAAAATGAACTAAAATACAAATAAAAATAAAAAACATATATATTATATATATAAATTAATTAATTTTGTCTCAAGATATATGATAAATGAATATAGTAAATACACTATCTACGAAAACTCCATGAACAAGTGGGGTCCTTACATAAAACTGACCCCAAAATTTTCAAAATATTGTGTGATTATAAATCTCAAATACCTGAATATACCAAAAATGACACTTGTGATTAAATGTGTGTTTGAAAGGGTGAATGTTGGGTGTGATTATGATGACACAGTAAGCACTAAAAAATATTTTTACTCTAATAAATATAAATAATTTTGTTCATGTATAATTATATGAATATTGTATAATGATTTTCATGATATTAATGTAACTATACTTTTTCATCCATTTAAATCGTTATAGAATCCAATATAATGTTCCCATTGAGACAACACATGTCTTGAATTGGAAAAATTAATATCTTATCCCATAACATAGTCAAAAGTGGGATATCTATAAGCTATATTATTTTTCATAGGATGATAGATTTATAATCATCAAAATGATTTTTATTTTAGTGTTGTGGTAGAAATAATATCCCAAAATGGGTTGGTCATTAATTTCATCTTATTCTGACAAAAGGTTTTTTTAACCCTACACCCTTATTGATGGACTTCGAGATATTTAAATGTTTAAAAAACAAAATCTTCAGGGAAATACCATATATTAGCTTGTACTGAATTTCATATAATTGAATTTAATGGTATATAATTATTAAAAGTATATCAATGTTAATAGTTTTACTAGTATGTAGTTTGAGTAAATTTTTAAAATTTTATCTTTATAAAAATTTAAAATAACCTTTTTTGAACAACATTGTGTGTGTGTTAAAAAATATCACTATCACATATTTAGAAAGACAAAATTTTCATTATTGGATCATGTAAATAATCCAACCAAAATAGCCTAGAGTGGGAGGATAAATTTTTAGATTAGATCAAGATAGAATTGATCAAATACTATTTCACTGAATTTTTTGATAGTCGAGGAAAACTAGATATGTAATTCAATTTCACATAACATTTGAATAAATTAAAATATGAAAAAAATATTTTCTTTGAGTGAACTATGATTTTCTTAAGCAGAAAATTTCATATCAATCATAATAAACGTACTTGTATCATATGAAAAGGGTTCATATGAAAGGGTTAATCTCAAATTCTCAACGTGGGTATGTATTTAGTTAATGATAAATAAATAATAAAAAATATGGAAAAAATAATGACTAAATAAATCCATATAAATAATAAAATGAGGTATAATTATATCCATGGAAATCATAAAAAATAAAATAATCACATGGAAAAATATAAATGATTTAAGAATTATGAAATTTATAATGTTGGACATCTAAAATTTACCATCTATTTTTTTCCCAAGTAAAAAAAAATAAAACCAATGGTTTATGAAAAAACATCTATATAAATATTTCATGCCTCTGAAAAGAACAATACAGTTTGCCTCACGAGACCTACCTATGAATTGATGGAATATAAATGGAATCACCTATAACAAACAAAGTATAATTCATTCCTCATATGAATTCGGGTGAATAATAATCAACATAAACCTATAAATTACCATAATCATAATCCATCATGCTTAATATGTCGATTGATATCATAATTGTATATCCCTTGTAAAAAAGATAATAAACCATCTGAAAAATTGGGTTCATGGAATCATTACTTAATAAAATTTGTAAATCATAATATTAACCAAATATTGATGACATATATGAAAATACTTTCAAAATTTTATGGGACAATTTATTGAGGAAAATATACTTTTCACATTGAAAACTGTTATTCAAAATATAAAAATATTCAAACAATTATTGAATAGACATTCACTGAAAAAAATTTAAACATTTAATGTAATCATTATTGAAATAATTGGTTATGTTGGTGGAAAATTTCATTCATTTCATGTGAGTTAAAAAGAATTCCTTTCACTCTTTTTTTTTGAAAATGTACAAAATGACCTTATTCGGAAAATTTCAAAAATATTAACATTAAATAATTATTTAAAAAATTAAAACATGTGTTACAATAAATGTTTACAATAATTTTTTAATATTTGAAAAATCCTTGAATGAATTTATAGAAAACATGGGCAAGGAAGAGTAATGATATACTATCACAGAGAGAAATAATGTCAACTCTTATTAAAATAAATTAAATAATAATTTTATGTATAATATATACAAAATTGGTAATATTACTTGAATATTTCATGAATAAAAATATGATAAGAATATATATTAGGTTATAGATAGAAATATCAACCAAATACCCCATGTAAAACATAATTATAAACAATCATGAATAATAATGAGAATGTAAAAAAACCCATACTTTAGGTCATATTTTCATTATACATATTAGAACATCTCATATAATAAATATTTATTTATTAGAAATATATTAAATAAAGATATTCTAATATGAAATTAAATGTATGATTTCATTATAAGATATTTTCACCCATTTGTTAAAATTTTCCTTTTTAAAATCATTGTTTCGGGTAATAACTTCTTGGTTTTTATGTATAATTATGTTTGATAGTTTCATGACATTAACATTTATTATGGTTCCATAATATATAGGATGTGAAATATTATATTCATGTCATATATATTCATTATATATGTATTTATAGTAAACCATCACAAATAGAGATATATAAACAAACTATGATGTTCATGGAATCGTTAAGTTGTATTAAAACATTAATTCTATTTTAACACCTTAATGGATGAAATAAATAAATAAATAAAAATATTAATTATCTAATAAAAACTGTAATATATCATATATATATATATATATCATATATATAATGATTAATTCTATCCATATTACCATCCAAATAAATATTAAATGAAAAATTAATCACATCGCATTGTGGAGGAGGTGGTCCACATGTACCCACGAGCGACATTATATTTTTTCAAAATATTGGAATGTAATAATTTATATAAGATATTTTAATTTCAGAGTAATATTAATTTTTTAAATATCATGTATGTTCATTATAAAAATCAATATAACCATCCATGTGAAATGGTGATAAAAATTATTTACACTACTGTGTGGAAATGGTAATTTGTACGTACACATGGTTGATTTTTTCAATTATTATAGGATGGAATAAAGATGAAATATACCTTTTAATTATTTATAATAACATAATAGTTATATTTGTGATACTAAATCTATTAACATGGGACTATTATAAAAAATTAATAGGATATACAATAATAAAAAATCCTTAAGGACTCTGCAAATACGGTTACCACTTTTTTCGTTAAACCTCCTTTATATTTCTTTTTAAGATACATAATGTCAGTATTTTTTAATGAATGATGTGGAGACACGAACCCTCCATTATAGGTTTATGACATATAAATGTTGTGTATTATTTTATAAAATAAATTGAACAAACACATAAAATTTAATAAATCCATGGAAGTTTTCCGGTCTAGGTTTTGGAGAATAGAAAATTACTATACAAAATATCAAAACTATAGAAAGATATAATAAAACCGCTAAAACATTTTCTATTTTCTAACATCACTAAAGAAGTGAATGCCATCAGGTAATTTCATATAAACTTATGGGAAATAAAATTTGAAACATAGGGTGAGAAATTATTTTTCCTAGTAAGGGGTTCTAAAATCATTAGTAAATACATAAATAATAAAAAATAGGTTTCTAAAACCTTAAAATATAATAATTTTCATACAATTTTTAAATCCATCAATTTCCAAAATAATAGTATTTTAAAATAATTCATTTTATTTCTCTATTTAAAAATAATAATTTAAATTTACTATTTATGATATTAATCAGACCATAAGAAACCTATAAGGACACTTAGATGTATCCCATATGGGAAAACATCTCATTAAGGTCATGGGTTCACAACCCATTCTATTACATTAAATTAAATAATATAGTGAAAATTTTATGAAAAATATTTAATTGAACTATCATTATCAGTCATAACCCAATAATTTTTCAAAATAATATATAAATAAATTATTTTCCTCGGAATAAAATAATTGTACATACTTCATTACATGATAGAGTCATTTTTTGGATAATTTCTGGAAACATGTCTTGGAGAAATCAGTGATTAAAAACAATTGTTCTTCTTTGAAAATCATATATATGAATTCATGGTTAAATAAATGAATGCTTTAACAAATAAATATATAATGTCGATGAAAACATAGATGATGGTAATATCTAGATTACGAATGATATTCAAAAAGGTAGAGAGACATTTTTTCACTTGAAATTAGAACTTTTATTTAGATTCAGAAAATAAGATGATACCTTATACATAAAATAATGAATTTTCTAATGTTATTTATAAATGAATTAATTTAATGAAATTAATAGTAAAAAACTCATTTAAAATCATAGTGTAATTATTCAAAATCATTATATATATATATATCAATATAATATTATAGTTTTCTTCAAAACTAAAAATATAATGAGATTTCGTAAAAGTTTATAAATTATATCATAGTTTGAATGTAAATTAGATACATAGTTTAAATGAAATTATTTAAATTCAAATAGCCTTTTATTTCAAAATTATAAATATACTTAAAAACGTATATCTAAAATTTTAAAATCAAAACATAAAACTCACAAAAAAATTGAACATAAAATTTAATAATTAATCCCCTACATTTAACTTATATCGACTGTAAAATCTCAGACAAAAATAGGAGAAATATAGTAAGTTTTCCCAAGATTGTGGAAGTTGTGTTGTTCTCATGGATGGTCTGTAAGAAGACCACACACACATACAAATATTATTTTTAGGCTTCTTTGAGGAAACCTAAATGATGAATATGTAGTCATATAATTATATAATTAATTGAACATTATAACCCAAAAAAATATAATTTATAAATTTTTCTATAATACTAATTATGTAGCAATGGGGCTTGGTGAGTAAGCTCGGTTGATTTTTACTATTCATACATTTTTATATATTTTAATAAAATACAACACACCCAAATTACATATTATATATATATATATATAGATTCCACATTATAACTAATTTCAAACATTGGGTTCCTTTAATAAAATGTTATTCCCCATCATTTTTGTTAAATTTTTTATTATTATTTCTAAAGCAATCATATATATCATTTTTATTCTACATGTTTTCCCTCTTTCATGTCTTTATCTATCATTATTTTTATTATGTATCTTTTTTCAAGTTAACAATTACTCTAATAATTATTGATTATTATATTTCAATTTATCTTTTTTGATGGATTTTAATTTTCCAAAGAAAATGTGACATTTTTTAAAATTGTTGAAGCATTTTTTAAACCATTTATCCCTTTTTAGAGTATATATAAAATTGATTTTCAATATTAATATTTTTATTTCATATATATATATATATATCATATTTTGTAATATAAAATTTTATATAACCAAATTATTTATATTTTAATATCAATTTAATTATTTATTATTTTGGATCTTATAAATGAAATATTTAATAATAAATTATAGTATTTTCAATTTGTATGTATTTAAATATAAAAATTTATATTGAATATAAAAAAAATATAAGTTTCATAAATTACTATTTTAATATATGTATAAAATAAAATATTTATAATAGTTGTTACTTATATGAGATTAATTTTCGTTAAAATTAATTAATTTTAAAAATGTACTAATATAAAATATTTTTATTAAATAAAATTTTGATAAATGATTTTTTCCATTCAAATTAAAATAATCAAATAATTATATTTATATTAAATTATTATTTTATAAAAAATGAAATAATAAAACATTTTTAATTCAAAAATAAATTGAAAACTATAATATTTTCATATAATCATAATTATTTGCAAGTATAGTTATATGATTTTAAATAATTAAATTACCTTACAATCAAATTTTTTTTATTAAATAAAATAAATATTTTATTATTATTTTCATAACATATTCTTTTTAAAAATATATAAATATTTTTCTAATAATCACTAATTATTTTAAATTTTTTAGGATGTTACATACTTCCCCCTTAATAGAATTACACCCTTTCAATTCGGTCATCACACTCTATAAAATTTTGAATATTTATTTTTAGAATTAGAAAAACTACAACTACTAAACTTCTTTTCTCTATTAAAAACATTTAATCTCTAAATTTATCAAGATGATCGCTCTAATACAAACTGTAAAGACCTGAACCCGCCCTTCCTGGTCCAACACATACAAATGTTTTGTGTAGTTTTTATATAAGAATTTAAACAAATACATTAAATTTAATACATTCCAATAAAATTTTCAATCTAGGTTTTTTGTAATTGAAAATCACATTAAAAATTATTAAAACTATAATTAAACAACTAACCCACATTGGGTGTACTATCTCTATAAGCGAATATAAAGCCTTCAGATACATTATATTAAACCTATTGTAATTAAATTTGAAAACATGTGGTAGAAATTTATTTATCACTGTAAGGGGATTTAAAATTATTATTAAATAAATTTAAAATGGTTATTTTAATTAAATAAATACTTATCAAATGATTTTCAAAACATTGAAATATAATTATTTTCATTCAAAAATGAAATCCATAAATCTCCAAAATAATAGTCTTTTATAATAATTCATTGGATTTCTCCATTTGAAAATTATACTTTTGAACGATTATTTATGATACATATTAAACCACTGGGAAACCTTAAGGCTACTGAATAGTATCTCATATGGGATAGCATCCTTTCATCTCAAGGATTCACACCACATACCATAACATAAAATTTAATAATGTAGTTCTAATTTGAAGAAAAAATTTAAATGTTCATTCATTTCTCAATATTACCCCAAAAATGTTTCAAAGTAATACATACATAAATTATTTTATTTGGAATAAAATAATCCTACATACTTAATTAAACTAAATAATAATTTTTTTTGTAAAATTTATAAAACTATATTGGCGATAAATAAATTCATAAAAAAACATTCTTATTTAAAAGTCAAAAATATGAATGTATGATAAAATAAATGAATACCTAAATAAAAATGTATGGAATCTTCATGATAACTTAGACTATAGACATATCTAAATTATGGATGATATACAAGGAGAAAAAGATACATTTTCACAAATGAAATTATAACTTTTATTTTTTATCTAGCATTTAAAATGATAACGTATACATAAAATAATGAAATTTCTCATCATATTCAAAAAATAGAAAATTTAATGATGTTAATAATAAAAAAACACATTTAAATTTGTAAAGTAATTATTTAAATCATTTATTCTCAGCAACATATATATACGATAATGTATATATAAATATATATAAATATATCAATATATATAGATCATTGAAAATTACTATATAATGAGATTTTATAAGAGGGTTATAAATCAAATCATAGTTTGAAAGTAAATTAGAGATGTAGTATAAATAAAATTAATGAAATAAAAATAACGTATTATATAAAAACACATAGATATACATATATATGTGTGTGTGTGTGTGTATTTATTTTTTAATAAAAACATAAACCATAAAAAAATCGAACATAAAATTTAATAATTTGTCCCTTATGTTAAATTCAGACAAACAAGAAATGCTTGGACACATCAAGAGTGGAGTATGTAGGTGGAAAAATAACATTTAGGTTGTGTTGTGCTCATAGAGGGTGTGCAACAATAGGTTATATATATATATATGTATATATATACATATATATATATATATATTGATGCTTGTAGAGAAACCATAAATGGTGAATAGGTAATCATATAATTATATAATTCCTTGATATTTACAAGAGAAAAAAATAATATAACATAACCATGTTTGTTATACTAATAGTGAACAAATGATGCTTTCTAGGAAACCTCATTCATGGTCAACTGTTCTTACATTTGTATAAATTTTTATTTAAAAAAACACCCAAATTAAATATATATATATATATTATATATATTATGATTTTTCATTATAGATGTAAGAAAATTTCAATCAACTATATCTTGTATAATACATGAGTCGTCATCCATTTTTTATTATTTTTAATTATTGGTTTCCATAGGCAATCATACATCTTTTTTTCAACACCTTTTCCCCTCTTTTACCTTTCTCTCAACCATTTTTTTTTTATTTTTCACTTTTTTGTGTTAACAAAAAGGTTGAGGCATGGAGACCTCTTTATTGAAAGAACAAAAAGAAGTACAAGAAACAAATGAATAAGACAAAACCACATGGTTCAAAACAGAATTAGAAAATGAGACACCTCAACCCTCATGGGAGCTCGTTTTCAAACTGTGAAATGAGAGAAGACCACCCCTGCCATGAGGTCGATAGCCCCTCATCCAAGACTTGACCTGCAATCATGAGCCACCCTCATCATGCAAGAGCACCACAAGAAGAAAATATTAGCTGAGAAAGACACATTTCTAGAATCCACATATTTTTTAATTTCATTTACACTTCAATCCATCTTTTAAGGATGATGATTAGCTAATCTTTCAGCTTGTACAGCAAGAAGCTGAAGTCCAGGATACAGAAAGATCTCAATACAAGCAGGATAGGAGACATGTTATCCCTACCCAGAACTAGGAAGCAGATTAGCCATAAAAAATAAAGAATAATAAATCCAGAAGGAGAAGTGGGATTCATTCCCTTCCATCAAATCATACTCTCAAACTAGACCCAGCATAGAAGGACAATATCCATGCATGTCCAGGCGCAACAATGAAGAGTAGAAAAAAAATCTATTCTAGAAAAAACCTATAACTTGCCACCATTATTTCAAAAAAACGCCTTACACAAGTATAAAAATAGAAGATTTCTCACAATCCATTTTAATAAAATGATTAAAATTATCATGAGCCTAATCAAAGTAATCCAAGTCTACTCCATTGATGCGCTTATTTGCAAGACCAACAGAAAATGAATTGTCTTTCATGTAAGGGTGAGTGATGATATATGATTCAGGGAGAAAGGAGTATCCAAACAATTGCACCGACCATTAGTTAGCTTCTAAACCAAATGAGAGAGACCCATCCTGATGGCAGAGACGACCAAAATAGAGTCACTTTCAAACCATAAATTATTCCAACCATGATAATTGGATTTCTCCACTACAACAATGATTCCAAGAATTTCAGCCTCAAGGGAAGAATCAATACTACAAGAACCATGAAAACATCCAAGAACATCCCCTTTATGATTCCGGAAAACTTCACCATATCCAGAAGGCCCTTGATTAACTCTAAAAGCTCCATCAAAGTTGATTTTATCCATCCGACAAAATTCTCCTTATATAAATGGACCAATGACGAACTGAATTGAAGCAATAATGCTTCTTTGGAATTTTTGCCTCACGCACAGCAACAATAATGGAAGAAATAGCACCACTTATTGAAAAATTTAAACTATTAAGAATTTCCTTATTCTGAGCAGACCAAATAATATGAAGAAGCTCTATAGCTGCCACCCAAAGGAGATCCATCAGTTGTGGAGAAACCTCGATTGAAATCCAGCCTCGAAGAAAGTCTTGAATAAAATACACACAAGGCCTATAGATTTCAAAGATAACAAAAACAGCCTTCCACGTGGATGAATCAGTAATGCAGCAAAGAAAAAAATGGTCAATATCTTCCCTATGATAATGGAAAGGCACACACGAAGAATAGATGAAGATACCACAATGTTAATGGAAACAATCTGTAGGAATCTTCTTATTAGCTAGTCTTCAGGACAAAACTGACCATGAAGGAATTATAAAGTTTGAGTGAAACTTACTAATCCACTTAAAATCTGGGTTGTACGATAAGGAATGTCTGTAAAATTTTTTTGAAGATAAAAAACCATTGACAGTAGGATTCTAGACCCAGAAATCCTCTCTGTTAGAAAAAAATACTCTCGAACTGTTTTAAAAAAATGAATCGGGAGATTCCTTATATTTCCAAGTTGATCCTTAATATTAACATCCAAATCCACATTAAGATCATCATTCATCAGCTCCTTTACAAGGTAAAAACCATTCCAGTTGTCCTTCCAAAAGTATAAGGTTGAATTCTTCGAAACAAGCCACCAGGCATGAGTGTCAATGGAAGAAAAAATAGATTTAAAAGCAGGACAAACATATGAATCCATGTGATTAAAAGAACCCATTCTGAGTCTATCATTGAATTTATATATGTGGAAGCCAAAAGACATAGAATCACTGTTGATCAACCTTCAAATAAAAGATTCATGCAAGGAATCATTGAATAGAATGAGGTTTTTGATACCGACACCCCCTGCATCACAAGGTTTACAACAATTGTTCCATGAAACCATGGATAATTTCATCTCCATAATGTTATCAGTCCAAATGAAATTCTTTATAGAAACATTAATTATCTTTATGAGAGAAACATGACAATTTTAGGTAATGAATGAATAAAAAAACATAGAAATAATCACAACATTGACTAAGCAAACCTAGCCCGCAAAGGATAGAGATTTTTCCATCCAATTTTCTAGCTACCTTCTGATTTTACTAAGAATATCAGAAAAATAACAGGCTTTTGGCCTTCCCCAAAACATAGAAATACCCAAATATGTAAGGGGAACCGTTCCCTCTTGAATTCCTAATTCCCTAACAATGTTCATCTTCCTAGATTTGGATAAATTTCTACCAAAGTGGACAAAAGATTTTTTCCAAATTATTTCTTTCCTTGAATCATTTTTATAATGTAATAGGGCCCTTTTAATGTTATTAATATTTCACTTATCCCGTTGAGTGAAGAGAATAATATCATCTGCATACAATAAATGCATAAGAGAATCCAAACCTCTTCCATCATAGATAGATTTAATCTTCCCATTTCCAGCCATAATAAAAAGTATTTTTCAAAGACATTCCTCCACAATAGAAAAAATGATAGCAGAAAGAGGGTTCCCTTACCTAACCCCTCTAGAACAAGAAAAAAACATCAGGAGAACCATTAATAAGAATAGAAATGAAAGTTGAATCAAAAATGATTTATACCCAATTAATTAAAACATCGTTAAAACCAAAAGAATAAAGAACCATAAAATTCAAATTACAATTCATAGTATGAAAAGATTTCCGGAAATCATGTTTGAGAGAAATATTACCACCCTTGTGGTTTTCTTAAGAAGATTGACACACTCTGAAGCAGTAATGAGGCAATCCTGAATAGACCTCCCTTATATGAATCCAAACTGATTAGGAGAAAAAATATTACTAGCAACAGAAGATAACCTCATGGCCAAGATTTTTCAAATAGTTGTAAAGATTGTGTTAACCATGGAAACTTTCATGAAAATATGAATTTCAATGGCATTGTCCACCTTTGAAATGAGAGAAAGGAATTGAGCATTCATCCCTTGAGGAAGAGAGATGCCTTTAAAAAACTGAGAAACCAACCTACAAACATCAACATGAATAATATCCCAATAATTTTGGAATAAAAAATTATTGATACCTTTAGGACCAGGAGAACAATAAGGTTTTAGACTAAAGACCGCTTCCTTTATTTCAAAGTCCAAGGGAATAGATGTAAGCATTAAATTATCATCTTGGTTAACAAGATTAAAAATAAATTCCTTCATTTAAAATATTTTTGTTAATTATCCTTTTGATAATAATTAATGTTCATTATTCAAATAAAAGTAATAAAATAATTATACTTATATTAAATTATTCTTCTATAAAAAATAATACTTTTAAATAGTATTAAATTATAAATAAATTTTGAATTGTGAATTTTTCATATAATCATAATTATATGTGACTATTATTATATAAATTTTAATATTTAAATATACTTTTAATATTATATTATATTTTGATTAAATAAGATAATTAATTTCATTTATAATTCTCATTACATAGATTTTTTAAAATTATAATAAAAAGTCATTTAACAATCACTAAATATTTTAAACATTTTGGGATGTTATAAATGAACCAATAAAACATGGATAAACATTTTTGAAGAAGAATGGATATATTTTGGTTGATATGAATTTCATAATGTGTCTTAATGAATTTAATTAATGGATTCGATTTTATAATTTACGAGAGGGACACTCTTCAAATTTCATAAAATAATAACATATAATAAGAACATTATATATACCAAATACATTAAAATGACCATAGATTAGAATATAATAAAGGATATGGTAGAAATAGAATCATCCAATGAAAGATGGATAATTTTATATTATACTTTAAACTTTATTACTTACATTAACCACTTAGTTATTTGATTTAAACATTAACCACCATTACATATTTTTGATCCTAAAGTGTTATAATTTTAAATACTAGTTAACTATTGATGTATAAATGGAGAATGGATGAATTTATAGAACTATTATTATTCACTATATCCACAATCATAATTTTTGTGATTGTTAAAAAATTATAAAAAAAATTTATTTTCATAAAACATTATTAAAGTCAATTTTGACACTATTCATTTATTTTTTATGTAAAATACATAAAAAATTTAAACTTTTAATAAAATTCATTAATAAAACACTATTATATCATAATATTATATAAAATTTATGTAATTATATAATTAATTCAAATTATATGTCATTTAATATTTTAGAAATATTTATTTTTCATTACTATTACATGAAAAAATAATACCTCAGTGTTTCATAAAAGTTTATGGTCGTTATAGAATTACTAAAATTATTAATAAATTTATATCATGAAAATAATATTATTAATCCCAATATATTAATTTAATTAATTCATAAAGCTCTTTTTTCCAAATATTAAAACCTAATTGATATTTAAAATATAGAGAGTGGTATTTTATAACATTCATTGATTGAAATATTATATAGGTCATAATCATAGAAAACCCTATAATAAAAAAAATATTTTTCAAGACTAACGAGATAAGTGTGGAGATTACATGATGTAATAAGGTTTTTCATAAAAAATTAATGCACCCTCGGGATGATGATATGTCAACCTGATTTACCCTTTATGGAGGTGATAAATTTTATTAACGTTACTAATTATTATGCTGAAAATAAAATGAGAAAATTTACCAAATTTGATACTCTTGATTCAGAATAGGGAATCAATTTTATCAAATTCAATACATATAATTAGTGGATATAAAATTTTTAAATATGAATTTAAATCATTATAAAAATTGATTTAATAAAAATAATATTTTTATTATAAAACAGTATTTATTCCATCATCATAAAAATGAAGAAAAATATTACATAAACTTTAAATTATTTATTATTTATATCATATATAAATATAATTTTAATCATTAAACAATAATGATTAAAACAATTTTTTAATATGATAACGCACTTCGTGCTTCTATTTTTTTTTAAAAAAACCCACTTACTTTCAATGGTTTTTTAATTTATGATTAATTTATTAGAAATTAATTTATCATATTATTTTGAATGACATATAATTATATATATATATTAAGTCATATTAGTAATAACCATCATAATATCATGGTTATAATGGTATACTATATTATGGTTCTTTAAGAGTCATGTTTGTGTGTACCATAATATATAGATGAGAATGATTTTATTTAAATTAAAATTTAACCTAAATTATGAGGGTGTTATTTTCATCCCTTCTTCAATATAAATAATCCTTAAAATTTAATGAGTTTTTTATAGTCCCCGTTAACTTTCTATCAGGTCTGTATTAACCTTTTCTTTCAGTTTCCTTTTATTGTTAGATGAATTTAATGATTAAAATTGAGAGTATACCTATAATGGTGATGTTCTAGATTTGTTGATTTTTTTTAAATCTTAAACATATAGTTTTTTATTGTTTCATGGTTTATTACACACCATATAGTGATGACCCTTTTTTTAGAAAGGATGAAAATCCCAATGGAATTTGTGTTTTGGTGTTAATAGGATGGACTGTTTATAAAACTGAGGTTCAGAATGAAATTTTGAGAGTTGGAACACGTCAAAGATTAATATTTGGATATGGGTAATGTTATTATTGGTTTTAAGGTGTCTCATTGCGTTTTTTGGAGCACCAAACCCTAGAAATTATGTTTTGGAGAGTCTGACAGAGTCCTGTAGTTTGTCTAGAATCTTCTAGCCTCATGTACAAACTATGTGGCAGCAACAAAGGGGAATAAAACCCCAAATCAAGGAGCACATGGTACACCCAAACCGTTTTCCATTCTCACATTATTAGTTCCACATAAGAAATTAACTAACACTATTTTTCACATGGTTGGAATACAGTTATTTTAACCAAGTGGGACAAACCATGGAAGGTAGTTTCATAAGGAATGGGTGTTGAAATACTAGCCCACAGTTTATCCAAACAATACAACCTTTGTTTTAAAGGTCTAATTAATATTTAACCCTTAATTAAAGATCTAATCCTTATTTATTTTTCTTATTATCCCAAAATCGTGTGAATATCTATCTTAGACCCCTTTGGTATCCTCTCCAAATATATTTCAGGTTTTATTGTGTATCATCCTTTAGTTGTATGAAAAAAGTGTAGTCAATCCCTTTTTATCTACATCAGTATGATATAGAGACCATTATAATTATTCTTAATTTAGTTTTTTATCAGTTTTGGTTTTTTGGTATGAGTTAATTTTCTCTATTTTCGGGGAAAAGATATGTTTCTTCAATTTCATCAAAAAAAGATTGAATAAGACCTCAATATTGGATGGCCAGATCATCCTATGGATAAGATAGGTGGTCCATGACCTTTCCATTAATTTTTCTATCACTTAAAAATAGAATCGTTGAACTTAATTCCAACCTTGGATGTGTGTTTTTTTATACTGGGTTCCTTCATATTAGATTGATTCTTGGAGCTTATGATATGTCCATTGATAATTTTTATTTCAATATAAAATGTTAAAATCGACAATGAAAACCCCATTGGTGTGTCATTATGGAATTTATTTTTTAATTAAATGTTTAAAATTCTTAAAACAGCTTATAACAATTTAGTGTCGGTTGATTTTATTTTCCCCTACTATATAACTTTCTAAATGTTAATGGAATGTGCTTAATTATATTAGAAGATTATGAATTTAATTTCATTATATGGTACTTTTTTTAAATTCCTTTTTTTATTAATTATGACATACCCTTAATTAAATTTTTAAATATGATAAATGAATTTGTAGAAGAAAAATCTCATGTTTTTATAATAAAACCCCTTGAATGAGGTGTACTTCTATTAAAATTAGAAAATGTGAGTTAGTGTTCTGAAACATGATTTTCCTTATTAATTTGGTTATTATTTAAATAATTTATTTCATGTTTTGGTATATGGATTGTTGAGACATGGCCTTTTTTGAAGTTAATAAATGAATTTTCAGATATGTATGTTTATGTGTTTTTGTCGTTTTTTCCGAATGTGCACAGGTTAATTTTTTATGTACGCTTTAAAGAAAGAAGGGGGAGTTCCGCATTTTCCCCCTGGATGCCCCTAGATTGGTGTTATAGAAAAGGTGGTAGGTCGTTGTGTCTTTTTCATAAATAGAAATTTAATGGAGTCCTGGGGCACCTTTTTCCTATGATACAACCAAAAGGAGGAACCCCTATCACCTTTCTCTTAATGCCTTATAATAGGGAAGCCTCCCCTCATCTTCCTGACACCAAAATCCACCCATATCTATACATTCCATACGGTCTCTCTAGAATAATTATTCTTCTTGCAAGGTAGATCTGGTGGCTAAAAAAAGAGATTTGGTTTTTTTCGAAGCATCATTTATAGGTATTTTTTATTATTTAATTTATAAGTTCTTTATTTATTTAATCGAATTATTTTTGGTTAGTTTTAAATATTTTATTTACTAAGTAGTTTATATAGTTATATATAGTTCAGAAATAAGAGTTATTATTATTATTGATTTAGTATAGATTAAATAATTATTAATCTATGATTATTTAATTGTTAACGATTGATTATGTATTTATTAATTTCTGATTAAATTATGAATTTTTAATGATTAATGATTTATTTAGTAATGAAAAATGATGTAATAATTAACTATTTATTATGTAATAAATAATGAGCAATTAAGTAGTGATTAAAAATGATTAATTAATGATTAACTAATAATTAAGGGATGATTAATGAATGATTATGGGATGTTTAAAGAATGATTTAAGGGTGATTAATGATTAAATAAATGATGATTAAAAATTGATTAGGATTTGTTAATTGATGATTAAGGGGTAATTAAAGAATTATTAAGGAATAATTAAATAAGGTTTGAGTTAAGGTTAAGAAATTATTATATAAGGATTAATTAATGATGCACTAATGGTTAACTACTGATGAACAAATGATTAAATAATTAGAATGTAATGGTTAAGTGATGATATGTTTCATCTTTTAGGATATAAGAAAAAGTTCAAACAATTTTGTAGCATAATGATTATATGGTTATTATCATTGTTTTGGATATAAGAAATGTTATAAAATTTTAGAATTATAATGCTTATATGGTCATCACTCACTGTGAATAGTACTGACAGAATTTCATGGAATGTGAGGTAAAAATAGGAGAACCACAAATTAGTTTATTTATCATTGATTAAATAACAATTATAATCATATAAAGTGAAATGGAAATGAAAAAACACAATAAATAAAAACATGAATGCTTTACAACATAAAATAAATACTTAACATATTTCAATAGAGCACGGTTTCTAGGAGGAGAGCATCAATTATAATGTGAGGTAAAATCCATTATATTTTTAATTTGATGATTAATAACATATTCTAAATAAATTTACTTAATATTTTAATTATAAAATTTTTTCGTTCATCTAATTCCATCACAATTTTCATTTAATATATTTCAATAGAAGTTTGGAATCTTTTGAAAATTCCAAAGTTAAGTAAATCTTTTTAGAAGATGTTATTAATATGCCAATTTAAAATAATCCATATTTTTAACTCATGTCAAATGTAAGGCACATCTCATCCAAACCATGTTTTATTGATAATTTTGAAAATATTTATTGTATATCATAAATAATTATTACAATATTTAATTTGTTTCTCCTTATCCATTTAACTTTATATGATTATAATTTTCATTTTATCAATGATATAAATCTAATTTGATGTTATCTATTCTTTTCACCTCAATTCCCAAAACATTCTATGGATTATATTCTAATAAAATTTTATATAATGAAAAAGTAACATAATATTTTAGGGTATAAAATTATATTCTAGAATTTCATAATAATAAATATTATATTTTCAACCATAATTTTATATATTATTTACACTATATGAATCTTAATCAAAATACATTATTGATATATAGATACATTTTTTCCTCTGGGTTCTGCTATGGGGAGGTTATTCAAACTGAGAAATGATTTTCTTATTGTACACAACCAATAGTGGTTAGTAAAGTTGATTGTGTAACACTAAGTGAACTTAAAGATATAATTTGTGGTTTCTTAAGTCTAGGACATGATCAAGAGATAAAGCCTTTGAGCTATAGTCATTTTTAATTACCAACTACATTGTAGATTCTTGCTTGTTTATTGATTGTTGATTCACAATGGGTCCATATACTAAATTTAATTTCAAAATGGTTATATGGTACCATGATGGAGTTATATTTTGATGTTTCTATTGTATTAAAAAAATATAAAATTGTAAGAAGACGTAGACTTATAACAGTGTATGATGAAAATACACCCCATGAAACTGATGTTATTTCATTTAATGTGGAAGAGGATGACATAGATGATCTCCTAGATTATATCGGTGAAGAAATGATGGTATTACTAGTTGAAAGGAAATTCTAATGTGTAAAATTATAGGCCTTACGATTTCTATGTACTCATTCCATTATAGAATATGGATATATAAACATATCATGTGAATAATATGTTGATCTAGTTCACCGAATGTACACCATTTCTACTAGTTATACTACACCAGGGACACCTATTGGGGGGTTTCGATATTTCCCAATGCCTGAAGGCCAACTAATAGTGACGATGACATCAAATGGTTGGGTAAATGATAGAGACAAAATTATAATAGGTTGCAGGATGGGATGGACTATGCTCAAGAATAATATAAATGTTTGAGATACACCATATGTAATTAGGAATGTCAGAACTGTAAATGATTCTCTAACATTTTTGGATCAAGTTAACACTCTCGGCCACAATGTTGTATTGTCTCTTGTTTTTATTATATTATTGTTAATTATATCTTTTTATAATACGATTCTTCATTTTTTTTCCAGGGATAAATTTTAAATAAAACATTTGAGAAAATATTCATGAAACATACTATCATGTGGGAAATTATACATAAATTACAAAGTAGACCATTTTCTAGTAATGTTTTTGAGAATGAAGAAAAAATGTTTATATATATAATTTTATAAAACCATATCTTAAAAACCATCTCTATAAAGGTAGAGACATATCTCAAAAACACTTTAGTAATATTCTTTGAAAAACATGAAGACATTCCCATTAAATTTTATAGGAAATAACTTCATAAAACAATGTGAGTAAACATGTGATATCTTACATTTGTCAAGTTGTAACACTCTAATGAAATAACATTATAATAATATTTTAAACATACAAATCAATCCATTTTTTTACATACAGATGGATGTAACCATACAACTCACTGAGCTAGCTAGGTATATATCCAAATTCATGCTAGATGATGGTGATGTTCAAGAGATCAGGGTGCTTCGAGTGCACCATGTTTATTTCATGTAGCCTCCATGAACCATTATTCCATATCTATTCCATATTTTATTCTATATAACTGTAGTTTCATATATTCTATGTGTTGAACATCTCCAACATTATACCCTTTGTAGATAATTAGAGACCAAAGACACACACATTGCACCTACCTGAGTGAGATATGACCATAAAAATAAAGGATTTGGCAGTGCATTCGGGTCTTCATATCCCGATAGTAGCCACAATTGGACCCACATATGCATCTTGGCCTGATCATGTTCAGTGATTATTAGACACCAATATTTTGGTCAACCATAGGGCTACAGATGGTGGGTTAATATCTATAGCATGGAAAGAGGAGATGTTTTTGCATATACCTGATTATGTTGATGACCATACTATCATGTATTATTCTTGGGAATATATATTGTGTCTAATTGAAGGGATCATGCGTGTTGATCACTAAGGGAAGCTTGTGCACAATATGTATCTATGCTTACTGGAAAAATTGGATTAGGCAAGGAGGTACAGTTAGGGATCGTCCATCTTAGAATACACATACAAATAATTATTCACAACATGTCTTAGAGAGAACATGGATCTCAGGGAATGAGTCATCCTTCTTTAGATGTGGGAATGTGACCACATCCCTTCATTCTTCCATGTGTTTGAGGATCCACTACTGCTGGTAGGGGTACTAGAGGATACTCCATGTGGAATCAATAATGATCACTCATCTCTGTTGGTTATTGATTCTAATATTAGATATTGAATTTAATTTCATATTATTTATCAAATTCAATGATTTATATTATAGGTTGATTGAGTGAACAAAATGTTTCATTGTTTTGAATCACCATTTCTGTTCGTACTACCTCAAGTTGGATAATTTCATACTTGACCAGATAAGTATATAATATTTCTTACTATCTAACAAATTTTATAATAACATCAAATATGGTTTTTAGTAAAGATATTTTTTGAGAAAATTAACATGCCATTTTAATTACATGGATGTTGTAATGGTCTATACTGGACCGGTATCTAGCATACTGCACTGAACGAATAATGTCATCGGTATAGGGCCTCTCATTCTCTTCCATATGATTTTGTGGTAGTACCACAATAAAGCAATGCATCTACTTAGAAGTGTTCATCCAATTCCATTACAGCCAGGGCAAACATGAGAGCTTCATTGAGGGAAGCTGACAAGGAGGCAGAATGATGACTAGTGATGAGTACATAATAACCATCTCAACCAATAGACAATATGTTTGTAGATTCGTATCTAGAGTGTTTCTATTATGTGATTATATCTTCCAATAATGGTTCATTTTGATCCATGATATAGACTAAGTATCATACTATATCTTACTTAACACGAAAAAGAAATTCATAATATGGCATGTCAATAAATTTCTTTTAGTTTTTTTATCTATTTTCTAATTCATTTTGAGTTTATTTATAGTATACTCAACCATAGAATATTATTCATAATAGAGATCTATAGGAGAATGGGTTCCTTAGATGGGCTGAAATCTATGATATAATTCAAGAGCTGAGGTTATCTTATCGTGTAATTCATGGGAGTATCTTCGAGATTCCAACCCAGAGAGTTGAGTTTCCAGCCCCAAGAGTGGAGGATACTGCTCAAGAACATCCTACAATAGCTGATGATGTTGAGGAGACTCATTGATGAAAATGTAGATAGAATCATATTTCACATGATCCCTCACATTTTCTACAGATATAAGTCCTCCCTCTAGTACTCCAGCCCTATCTGATTGTGGATGTGCATTAGGGGGCATGATCTCCGTCTTTCCTGATAGGATATCTATAGCTCTATATAACTTGGGGTATAGATCCATTATAGAAATTGTTCCTTGCTGCGATGATTGTAGGTCCTTCTACTACCCTAGTATGAGAATGATCAAGATCTTCGTACAATATACAGTGGACACCACCTCCCACTAACACATAGGTGGAACATGCGATGACTGGTATTTTGTAGCTCGAGGGTCATCCCTCTCTAGGTCATCAGATTCCACCACATCATGGAGCTCGACAATCAGGATATGGTTATACCTTCATAGACAACCATGTGGGATAAAATCTCCCCCCCCCCAATGTCATTTATAGTAATTGTGCATGTATATTTTTTTATTTCTAATAAAATGTAGATATTGTTATTACTATCATATATTTTAACATGTGTATCCCATGTTTCAGTTTTCATTAATATTTTAGTCATAGTTTATATTTTATAAGAATTTCAAGTAAACTATTAAAAACATAGTAAAATTCATAAAAATTTCTTGTAGGAAACATTAAAATCATAAAAAATAAGAATTATATAAACAATCTAAATAAAATTTAAAAAATATCCTAAACATCTAAAAAATTGTTGAAAATAAAATTAATGTCATAAATATAATAAATATATTAAGATAAATGTAATGTAATAAAATATAAAAAATACCATTGTAATTGTTTAAATAAATAATAAATTTTATTTTTAATAAAATATTAATGATTTTGGAGAATTATAGATTCAAACTAACCATTGATATTGAACCATGCTAAAATTGTTATTTTCTTTGAAAGAGAATTTTGAGGGATTTAAACATGGAATCTATATAAATGTTTTAATTTTATCAAATGGACAATTATTGTTTAAACCCTTTAATCATTATCATTTTTTATATCAATTCACATTAACTTCCCTAGTCATTTTTCTCTTAAAGACCCATTATCACCAAGTGATATTTATATCAATGTGAAGATAAACTAGAACCCATACATACTTCTAATACATGGAATCCACTTTTCAATTCATGGATTGTTTCTATCATGCATCTTTTGAGCCCTATACTACCTTCTTATAGGAAAAAGGGTCATTATTTTCCATCTAAAACAAGTCACCATATTTAGTGACCACAATTCATTTATTTGATGGGCCATATAAATAATATTAGTTATTTTTCTTAGGATATCCTATAAATATACTCTTCATGCCTTGGGAGACTTCTTTTGGTTTATTTTATGTCCTTAAAAATAGCCTCAAATCGATATGCATGCATGTTTGGAAAAACATATTCCTTCTCAATCCATAAATAACTCGTATAGGATACAATTTGGAACTTTGGTTTTAACTAGGTTTAGTGTGTATGTTGGAATTTGTAATTAATATATCTAAAATGCTAATGGAATAAATTCATGACTCATCATCGACATCAATTTTTAACAATTATAGATTCTCTACAACCATTTTACCTTATCATCAAAATAATGATTTATTTATTTTTCCTTGTAAACAATTGTGACAATTTTCATTTATGTTTATCATAAAAATGTATAATTATTAATCATCATAGAACATTGTAAAATTATTATTTATTACATCAAAATATAGTTGTTGAACAGTGATCACATGATTACAATAAATAAAGGGCTTTAACAAATCCAATTTACTCAGACAAAGGATGAAATGGCCTCATCCTGTAGAATTGCTCCATACTAAGACTTTTTTTCAGAGCTCGTAAAGGGAGTAGTGTTAGTGGGTATCACACTTGACCAAGCCCAAGTCGAGATTCATCACGAAAATCTTGAACAGAACCTCCAATGAGAGAAGTGGAAGTTAATAAAGATTACCACTTCAGAGATGTTATCTGAGCCACCCTAAGAGTTTGTCACCATCACACACATTACTCTTATGTATTATGAAGATTTTATAAGTGGTTATATAACAATATCCCATCACTATGATTATGTTCATTATTTTTTTATAATAAATATACATTCATTTTATTATTGTTGCATTGTAAATGGGTTTTAAAGCACAAATAGCATATTTGGATAATATTTAATTAAAAAATCGATTTTGATAAATTAATGAATTTTTGAATTATGAAATATTTTTTAAAAAATGTAATTACTAAATTATTTTTTATTAAATATAAATGACCTTATAATTTTTTATGAATACAATTGAATTTTTTATTAAGGTTAGACAACTATTTTTTTCAAAGCCCGTTAATTTTTTATAAATGTCGGTATTTATTGTAAAAGTAAAAAATTTCATATTTAGAAAATTAATTATATAAAATGAATATCACTTTTTATTTAGAATGCTGAAATTATCTAACAGTGAATGTTTCATAATTTTTTCAGATAGTCGAATATTTCGGAATAAATTAAATATCATTTAATATATAATGTGTTTTATAACATCATAATGACCCAATAGTGATCTAATAAAATATTATAACATGGGTTTTCAGACAACATATCTTTTACCTTTAATATAATGTCATTATAGATTGGTTTCATTAATTTTAAAGTACCTTAATATACCATCCAAGAAATATAAAACATTTTAACTTCGTAAAATGAATTCCTTGATAGTGTAACTCGCCTTCCCAGTAAAAAGCCTAATATTTTAAAAATATATTATATTGGCCTTATAAAATAATTTTTTCTACTTCCCTTTGGAAAAAACATGGGCAAAAAGCATCGTACATTTTGTGGTTTTGAAAATATTGTTGTGTAGTGTCAATAACATAAATAATAAAGAATTCTCTCTTTCTTCCTATATAAACCAACTCAATATCCAATTAAACATCTCTAAAAAAATTTGGATCTTGACTAACCACTTCCCAACTCTCTATATAATCCTCCCAAGGCACCCCAATCTCCCAATAATCCTCTCTCAAGCCTCTCCCAAGCCTTTGGGACCACACCTCCATGTAAGGGATTTATTCCTTTCTCATTTTTGTCCAAATTTTTTTATGTTATTATACCATTTTTTTAATTAAAAATGCTTGGTTATTATTTAGCACATCTTTCATAATTTCCTCCATAAGTTTATATGATGATTGACCTCATTATATCCCATTAATTGCTCCCATGCACACCTATTACCATGCCGAATTTCCGTAAGGAATTTCTCTCATCTCATTTACATTCAATAAATTATTTTATATTATGCATATAAATTTGATAACATATGTTTGGATATTATATTAAATGGCCCCATTACTATCCATTTGATGTATAAATTATGAGAGACCCTTTTTTCTCTCAACAACTCATTTGATGATTTCTTTTTCACGTCATTATGTTGTCGATGTTACACAAACATTTCCCATGAGAAAATCATCATTTAAGTGAATAACATACCCATTTCTATATAAATGGTATTCACCATTATTTACATGTACTTGTTGATTGAGTAAATAAATTTACGTATTCCACATCTCTTATTCATGTAATAAATTGTGGTGTTTTATGAATCCATGTTGTATGGTCCATTTGGCACACTTATACAAGAAATGAAATGTTTATAATGTGTGCACCCTGATAGTGCTCCAATGAATTTGGTAAAGAATAATATCATGATAAATCAAGTTCTATGAGAGTTTACTCAAGCTAATTCAAGTGAAATGAGGGTTTACTATTGCTAATTCAAGTGCAATGAGTGTTTACTCAAGCTCCATGGTCAATGAGCCTTGGCTCATGAAATTATAATGTAAATATTGTTACCACATTTCCATGTTATGATAATCATGCTATATCATTCATTTATTTCGTGTTTCTATTATTCTCAATTGATATTACTATTGTCTTACCTATATTGTATTCTTCATTTTATGCCTTTTTTACCTGCTTAATGGGATTTATATCTCTCCCTTTTTTTATGCATGTCCTCATGTTATCCCATGTAATGTTATGTACAAAGTAATGTTGGGGTCATATAAAATAAGTTTTCGATAAATATGTTGCACTTTATGGTCTAATATTTTATGTAATGTTCTTAATTTCCCAAGAAACTAGACCTCTCAGTCCTCAGATTTGTCTTATGGTCATGTTTATTTAATAAATAATTTTTAGTGGTGTAATAAAGAGCAAGGTTGTTATAGATGGACTCTATTTAGATATCCATGGAAGGCCAGTTTAAGTCCCTCCTTTGAGTTTCCTTGAAAAATAAATGCGCTTGTTTTTTATCGGCATTATTTTTATTTTATCAATGTCTTAATTGATTTCCTCTTGATCTAGTGACTTCTGTTTATGTGACCTCATGATAGGCTTGATGTTTTTTACATATGTAATGGGATGGATGTAGGTAGGTAGCACACTTAGAGAATCTATACCTTTCTAAATTCAATGATTTTATATCATTTGGTTACATTTAGGTATTATTTTACCTAGAAGGGCACTTATTTTATAAATGAAACCGTTGTTTAGATGGTAGATCATTTTTTCTTTGACCTTTGTTTTGGGAATGAGAATCAGGCAATTCTTGGTTTTAGCATGATATACATGCATCAGATGTGGTCACCTGCTTGGTATGTCTCATGACTATGTTCTCTTTATTGGGGTCACTCAAGAGGTCGTTGGTCTATGTTACCTTAATATAGGATAATATTCCTTTGACCCAGTTTTCTTTCTGGACCATCTAATACATGAATTCATAGAGATAATAAGCCTAACGGTAGTATCCATTATGCATCTTTTGCTTATAAATTTTCGGTGTAGTATACACTGATATAAAAATGTAACCATCACATTTCTAAATGGTAAAATGGATCAGTTGAGTTCTGTGAGATTATTAAGCCTTGTAATTTTTAGTGTTATCTGAGGTGATCTCCATATTGAGTGACCATGGAATTGAGGAAATCATGTTCTTACCAATGATATGGACAACTTTCAGAGACTCATTTGTTTTAAAATTCAAGATGGATTGGTTTTCTTTATGAAATATGGTCTGTCATTGTAATGTTGACTCGGATGACCTTCTTGTGTAAGTTCAAAATGGATCTAACCAAGCAGGCTTGTGAGAATCTAGTCTCTTTCATCGATCGATTACTAAGAAACTCCTAAGGTGGGGTGAATCACAATTTTTATATTCAACACATTACCATCCAATTAGAATGATAATATCTAAAAATGACGAATAAAAAATGGTCAGTTTTCATGAATTACTTTGAGGCTTTTAAGTATTGAATCGTGTCATTTATTTCTCAATTGCACAATTTTTTTGTTCTTGGATTTTTAGGAAACATCTTGAAACATTATTGGTTTTGGATAGTCTTTAGTGTTTAAATGTGGATCTATCACAAGGTGCCTCGAGTTCTAAAGTCTTCTGATCATTTAATGGTGACGTGTCAATAGGTGAAGTTGAGCTATTTCAATAAGTGTACTAAAAGTGGTTTGACCAATTTTTCATCTATTAGATTTAATTTTTTCTTTTTAGTTTACTCTTATTAAAGATATGATCATGTCCCTTGTCTTGAAATCATCCTATATTCACAAATAGAGCATCGTTTATATGCCATGTTAGAGTGTTAAAAGTTGTTGGGATTGTTTGGGTGGGTTTCTTGGTGTTTAACTTTGGATGTATGGTTTTTATCGAGGCATGGTTAGTCTTGAGTGGAACTAGGATTCTTGTGTATTAATTCCATAGACATAATCATGGACACCAAATATTTTCTTTGGACTTGAAATCTTGGTGGATGGCACTATAGGATCAATAAATTATTTAATGTGGAAGTCTAGGACCTTACTAATTTATCTCTTGTAATCATTTGGTGGGGAATACCTGGTTTAGTTCCCAAGTATCTAGTTCATGGAATAAGTGGTTACCCATGACATGATGTTGGGTTTGATGTTGCTATTTAAAAAGGGGTAAGTATTTTAGTGGGTTAGATATGAATTACACCCTTGTTCATGGTGATGAATGGAGAATTAATTATATAGGTGTTAGTTTGATCAATTAATATCATCGGAAGTCAAGAGTATACTTTGGTGGAAATTATTGTTATAAATACAAGATTCATTGGAAGAAGGCATTGTGGTTCTATTCATTTTTTGTAGGTCGTTTAAGTGAAGAGCATTGATAACGGTTATCCAGTGGAGGATTGACCAATTTCTTTAATTTTTAAATGAATATGGTTAGTGATGAACAATATTAAAGAATGATTTTGGGTTAGGGACTATGTGGTTTTAAATGGTTTGATAATTTCTTTCATGTAAAGTGTGCACAACTAGTTTCATCATGGTTGATCGTAATTCAATTGTATATTTAAAAAAGGTCTATGTTATGACCTCATATATAATCTTGTACACCCTATTAATGAAAACCATATTAGTAGCATCTCTATATTCTTAGGGGTATGATTTTTTAGGGAATTCCAATGGTGGATGTGTAATGGTTTCAAATTGGAACTTTTTTATGTTAAAGCCTAAGGTGGGGATAACCTTTGGCTAGATGTTAATGTTATGAATATGTGATCATGACTATAGATAAATAGGATTGAGTATGTTTAACCTTAGTGATTCAGTTGAAAAATGGGCATTGGATTGGGTGGTGATGGATTAAGTGTCGTATGCTTAAATGATGCTCGGAGGTGTGTTGGACGTTTGGAAAAGAAATTTGATAATTATAATGCACCTTCATGACCCTTATAAGTGGGATGATGTTTAAGTTTTTTCTTAAGGATTTATTGGAATGATATGTTATTTGTTGGGGAGTTTGTAACAACCCATGTATTAGGAATGGATTAAAATCCAAAGTGAAATATAATTTATGCATTTACATGATGATCCTTTTTTATAACTATGTTTCAGAATGAAATTATGAGAGGTGGAACAATTCACATAGATGTTTATATAATTGGGTAAATTCCCTATAGGTTTCTCGAGTGTCTCAAAGAGTTTCATGAATGAAAGACCACAGAAATCATGTTTTGGAGGGTCTGACAGAGGCATGTGGTTTGTCTAAAACTTTGTGGCCACCTGCAGCAAACTATACGGCTGTAAAAAAGGAGCAGAAATGCCCCACATAGGATGTGAATGATTTAACCCAAATGTTTGACCTTCTCACTATATAGTGGAACATAGGTAGTACCCTCATATTATTCATTGCAAGGTTGTCACATAGTTACATTCAATGTGTGGGACAAACCATTTGATGTGGTTTCATAGGGATTGGGTGTCGCATTATTCCCTCATGGTTTGACTAATCCTGATGACACAGGTTTTGAAGGTAAAATGAATCTTCTAAACTCAATGAATTATTAAATATTTATTTATTATTCTTTTTATCTCTAACCTAAATGATTCTCTCTCCCATGACCCCTTGGCTTCCTCTGTAAGCCTATTCTAGGATTTTTGTTATCTCCTCCTTTGGTTGTCCAAAATAATTTTAGTCGGTCTATATAGATTCTCATTGATAATATATCGTGATATTTTATATTGTTATTTTTTATTTTGGTATCATATTCACTATATTGGTGAAATCTATTTTTTCCCATTTTTGGTGAAAAGGTCCATTTCATTTATTTCTTAAAATCCAGATCGAATCAAACATTGATATTGGATGATTGGGACATCCCAAATATGAAGTAGGTGGCCTAACATATTTTACATAATATTTTAATTGTCTGTAGATAGATCCATGGATCCCCCCACACTCATTTTCCATCTATTTATTTATAGTGGGTTTCATCATATTAATTTGATCCACACAACTTCTGTTACTCCCATTGTGTTTTTTAAAGTAGAAAATATCAACCTCAACCATAGACACCTCATGGGTTTTCCAGCATGAAATTCAATTTATAATAGAATTTTTCATAGTATTTTAAGACCTTAAGAGAATTTTATAGGACTTATAATGGATTTTCACGTCTTCTATATCTTTAAAAATTATAATTAAACCTTCTTAATTCCATTTGAACCTTATTGATGGAATTTATGTATAAACTGGTTTATTTTAAATTCTACTTTTGATTAATTGTGACATACCATTGAATTTAATGTTAAAAAATTATTAAAGATTGTTTGAAGATAAATTTAATGTTTTCATAAAAAACACTTGAACGAGGTTCAATGTCTTCGTATTTATAAATTTTTTGAATGAGGTTCAATGACATCAAATTTAAAAAAAATGTTGGTTTGTGTTTTGAAATTGATTGGTCTTATTTACTTGGTTCTTATTCCATAAATAATTTCATGGTTTGGTATGTGAAATGCTGAGGAATGTACCTTATTGTAGTTATTAAATGAATTTACCACCTTTTGTAAAAATGTTTACCAAACCAAATCACCCCTTTTAAGTGATTGACTGAGATTTTTAACAAAATTTCCCATGAATGAGTGCACATTCATGACCAAATGGCCCCCATTAACCTTTATAAATAAATTTAAAAATCAATTTATTTTAGTGAAATTATATTATATTTAATAGATCATTCCTCATGGATTTCATTATATGAATTAATTAAATTTTTTAATTTGAAATGGAATATAGTGGGTGGAAAAGCTCTAGAGTTTAATGAATGAATAAGTGCATGTTTTTTTTAAAATTATAGTAAATTAAATTTCCTAGTATATAATATGCTTGTTAAATGAAAATCATGTTTGATATTACCACATTCATTGTTTTACAATAATGATTATTCTTTTCTTATGTGTATGGGATTGATAAAAGATATATGTATGATGTATTACCCCATGCATGTTATAACTTGATCGTGCCTTTACAAAGGCTGTGTATGATGGTATTGGTTCTGTTGAGCATTGAAACATCACACTCCATTACATCAAGTGTTGACAATGACGTCTAATACTAGTGATACTATATGGATAATGGTCTTTACGCACCACATACTATGATTAGAGTGTTTCCATTGCAACTCACTCACAATCTGTAATTTTATAGCATGAGGTATCTCACTCTATTAAGATGTAGGGAATGTACCCTATTTCGTGTGCTTATAGTCTCATTTTTTCTTTTCATGGATGTCTATGTTATTCCTTGGTCAATCCAACAACTTCAATTCTAGGTATATAGACATTAGGCATTGACACACCCTTGGATCATATATGTGGATACAATATATTACTAATATATATATATATATAATTATATATATATATATAATTATTAATATATATATAGTTACTTATCTAACATTTCATTCTAGCTATGAGATGATGTAGGTATAGACACTAAGTGTCAAAAAAGAACCTAGAATGGTTTTTGTTTATTTATTCATTACTATTTATTTATCAATATTTTTATACATGAATACTAATTTATATTATATTTTCTTCTATATGATTCATTCGTAGACACCATGGGTTGCAACATACTATGATTATTATGTGAGGCCCAACTCGGGATTCCATTCCACTATGGTACCTGAGTAGAACTTTTGTTTATAGGTCCATGGTTCATTCCTTGTGATTTTTAGCTTGTACCTAGAAGTTATGAGCACAAGATAGAGCTACAGAATTAGATGATCATAGAGATCTTTTGTGGGGTTATCATTTATTTCTTCATTTTTATCATCTATTATGATGTATGTTTGTTGATTTCATTTTGTATCATTATAATTAAATTCATGAATTTGTTTTATATCAGTGTAGTGAATTTCCTTATTTATTCAATTGATTTTTATTATGATTCCAATGTTGTATTTTGTTTAAAAAATGATATACTGATGTTCTACTCTTATAATGAGTGTATAATATCCCCTATATCACCTTCTTACACCATCACAACTAGTTGGTAGCTGCTGGTATATGGGAGGCACTCGTGGGGCCATGTGACCCATTGATCCATCTACCATATTAGGGGTCACTCATGTTGGGATGTTATAGTGTAATGGGAGTAAAATTCCAATAATATACCCATGAAAGATGTTGTGAACTGAATACATAGCTTGAGTGGTTTACACACCATGTAAATGGTTCTCAAAATGTAATGGAAAATATCAAATTTTTAATAAAATGAAGATAGGTTTTTTAGTGTATGAATAACTCAAGGATTTCATGATGTGTAATTGGATTATACACCATGTAAATATCATGAGGTGTAGTTTTAAGTTGGTGGATCAACTGGATTTTTATTTCATTCAACTCATTGCCAATCACTATAATCTAGAAGATTACCCTAGGTAATTTTTATGACTAATTCCCTTTTGGATAACTTAATTAAGTGATTGATCAAAGTTTTTATAGCGACCCAGGCCTAAAATTCATGGATATTACATCCTTTAAGATGAAGAATATGTAAATTAAAAAAATTCATGTTTGATGACTGAATGAGTTATGTCTATTTGAAAACATGGAAACATAATCATCTAAAATGGTAAAAGATCATCAACATATCCCATAAAAATATCCCCCTTTAGTAATTATAATTAAAACTTGTATTCATAACATGGGTAAGGGAAACATATGAAAGGGGTGATCTTAGATTCTCAGTAAGGATAAACAATGGAGATATGTATTCCTAAAATAAGCATAAGGGTATGAGAATCTGATCATAACATTTTAATATCATACCATGCATATAAAATATTATAATCAAGATTCATGGAATAAATATTGGAAATTCTTAAGACATGAATTATAAGGTAATAAAGTGAATAATCAAAGAGATCATAACATAGGAATAAAAAATATGATTATAGAAGATACACAAAAAATATTTCTATCATAGTAAATATTTATGAACAATGAAATGTTAGTAGAATTTGATAGTTCCAAAAACTATCTTATTTTTCAAGGTTCACTCCAAATACCATTTTAGTGAAAGAAATATTTTACTGAATCAGTTAAACTCCTCATTACCACAATGTATTATTGAGTTGAGTACAACTCTTATTACATGCATATATTACTGAACTGTGATAAACTCTTATTCTAGACATGTATTACATAACTGAGTTCACTACTCATTCCATAAATGTATTACTAACCCATGTTCAATCCTTGTTTCAAATATGTATTACTAAACTGAGTTGTCTCCTCTTTCTATCCATGTATTACTGAACAGAGTTCACTCCTCATTATAGTCTTGTATTATTGAACTAAGTTCAATCTTCTTTCTTTACCTATATTACTGAACAACGTTCCTTATCCGTTTGTGCCCTGTATTACTAAACTATGTTCACCCCTCATTCTAATCCTATATTACTGAACCTAGTTCACTCCTTTTACTATTCATGTATTACTGAACTAACTTCACTCCTCTTTCCCTCCTTGTATTACCAAACAAATTTCACTACCCATTCTTGCCCTATTTTATTTAACATAGTTCACTTGTATTTCAATCTCTATCATACTAAACATAGTTAAAATATCCTTCCATACATATCTATCTCATGAGATATATAAATCCTTAAAAAATTCAGTAGAGTGATATATATTACCCATTAATCACATAATAAAATCATTAATTCATTTTTAATAGGATTATAACACTTCCATCATATCATGACCCATAAATAGCGATGGGTTTCATAAACATCATATCCTAACCTAAGAAATGAAACATATATCATAAAAATGTAATAATATTATAAAATGTTGAAAATTTATGGGTTTCATATTCAATTCATCAAATCCCACCCTGTTAAAATAAGTGCGATGGAAAATAATATACAATGAGGTAGAGGAACACATTTCATAAACAAATTTTCATGATAAATCTAATACAATAAAATAATGAAAAATAATGATGTCATTGGATCATATCCCTAGTAAAGCATAAACTATTTCAATGGATTTCCTCGTATATAGAGAAGTATTTTGAAACATCACTTGGAAAATTTCTTATGTAAAATTTCTTTTCTTTTAAAATTAATTTCATAAAAAATCATATTTTAAAAGAATTATTTCAAAACTCAATTAAAAAATTTATTAAGGATAATATAATTTCATCTCTAAAAAATCCATTTAATGAATGAATCGTTTTGAAGACCTTCTTATTTGTAAATTGAATTAAATAATCAAAAATAAATCATTAAAACTTTTGGAAATACTTTTTGTTTGAAAAAACATTAAAAACATACAAATAATTCTTCAAGAAAAAAATAATTGAAAATATCTATAGAATATATAAAGGAAAACATATTTAGAACATTTTCAATGAAAATAACAGAAATATTATTGAAATTAATCATCAAAATATTTTGAATTCTATTTTTTAAATTTTGTTGAAACTATTAAAAAACCTTAAAACAATTTAAAATAATTTTATTTGAAAACCAAATTTAATAATTATAAAAGAAGGGTTGAAAATAATTTAAATCATTTTATTTGAAATTAATATTAAAATATCATTTATAAACAGTTCTGAAATGATTCTAAAATAATATTTATTTTCAAGAGCACATATTTTCACCAAAAGGATAAATAAATTTATATTTTATTAAAAATGTTTTATTGATTCTAAATAGTAAAAAATTTCCTAAAAATGATTCCATTACAGTAATATATCATGAATAACCAAAATATAATGAAATTCATGAGTTATTTTGAGATATAAGTCAAAATAAATCATTAAAGGAAGCATAATCAATACTAATCCCAATAGACAATGAGATTGTAGCATTAAATTGATGCCACATTGTTAACATTTAATCATAAAACTCATGAAATATTATTATTAAATGAATGATAAAATATCATCAAATTGGTTATATTTATGATATAAAACTTCATAGATAATTATATACACCTTTTATAAAAATATATGTTCATTACATTGCATGAGTCTCAAAGACAGAAAACCGATGCAAAATTACATTACATATTTGGTAGCTTTTGAACCATAAACCCCATGAAAGAGAGATAATAAAATGTATATATAAATAAATATATATTTAATTATAAAAATTATTTAATAAATTCATGTTCAGTAATACCCCACAAAAAATAAATGAGCGGTGAATAAGACATATGTCTTGTAGAAATAAAAGTGAAATTAGAAAATCCCATTACCACTCCGGAAACTTTTGAATAACGAGATACTAGAAAGAAAAAAATATGTTCAGATATTTCATATCATAAATTAATGTAAATTATTGATATAAAATATCACAATGTATTATATACACAATTAAATAATAATAACTGGTGAATGTAGAATATGTTTCTAAAATGAATAAAAGGGAGACGAGAAAACCCTTACATTATGAATTGAGTTTCTTCATACACATTAAAAACTAATGTATAATAAGTGTATGTTTATTAAAAATCCTCTTTAGAAAAATATTAAAATATATAATAACATATATGATTTTATTATGACTTTATCTTATTTATTTGTTAAGAATTTTAATATTAATGTTACGTTTTACGAAATATCCACCTTGTTTTTGTACATGTATGGATTTTTTATTTGTGATAATCTTACATAGATCCTTATATAAATATTTAAATAATTTAATAAATTGATTAAATATCATATATATAGTATATAAATATTTAGAACAATCAATAAAATATATAAATATTAAATGGAATACACCGTTCAGGGACATGGTAGGGCGTACGTATGCATAAATGTTGTTTCCATTTAATTATATTATTAGAAGAAAGAAAGTTAATGAAATATATATATATATATATTATGATTCCACTATAATTTTTATTTCATAGATATCATTTAATTTTTCCAAAAAAAACTTTAATACATTTTAAGTAAATTTTGAATGAATCACATAGATTTGAGGATGTAGAAGTCTACACGTCCACAAATGAAGGTATTTTGTTTACAAAAAATGGAAAACATGAAGGTATTTCATGTATAATTATTATAGTATCATAAGAAAATAAAAAATATCATATGAATCAAATTATAACTTTATGTCCATCACAATCACTAACCTTGATAGGTTGTAAATAAAAAATAAACGATATTATTTTCTAAGGCGGTAGTCCACTGTATGCACAAATAGTAAGTTCATTACCCATTTGATGAATGTTTTTTAAGATTAGGTAAAACCATTATAATAAATAAATATCAGTTTATATTGGATTCAAAGTTTATTGAATAATCATGGAAAATGAATATTTTTGGGATATAGAATGACATTAAATGAAAAGATCTTATGGAAGGATGTTAAAAAATTATGGGAAACTCCTCTTGGATTTCACCAAAGGGATGCCATAGTTTGATTTCCAGGATAATATAGTATTTTATGATGAATTTGTTGAATTTTGGATTTAATTAGATGATTTTTTACAAAGATAATTTGATTAATATGTGTGAATAAGTGATGGAGATGAGTTCCCATTTATGCTGGAGGAGGAGTTGTAGTCCTGTAAATAAAAAATGGTAAGCATTATTTAATGGTATCCCCAAAAAAATGTCCCTCCATTACTTATCCAATTTATGATAAAAAAGGGTTCATGGTCCAAATATTTCAAGACAATGGTTTTGCGATATTTTTCTGTGTTTCATAGACTCTTTAGTTAATTTTCAATCACTATGTAATCTTGTTTTACCTTAACCATTGTAATTAATTTTAATTACATATACTAAAATTATTTTCCAAAAAACTCATTTAACCATTTTTTAAATAATATTTTTTTCTGATTACTCATATGGAATTCATTTTTAAAATTTTTAATCATAGAAATGGAAGAAATTTATTTAAATATATTATTTTTGATGTGTTGCAATAGCATGTTTTATTAAGAGAAATTATTTAAAAGTCTGAAATTGTTTTATAAAACATTTCAATGTGAACTTAGTACCAATAACCTAAATTTGATTAATTTATGTATAATTTATGAAAATTATCATTAAAACTAATTATGAATATGATTGTACTATATAATTAAATTAGAATAAAATGAAATGTTAAAATAAACAATCAGTATTTCTCTCCATTAATTGAAAAATGAAACATCCCAGAAAAATAAAAAAACACACAAAGAACATTTTTATAAAAGTGGAAAAAATATAATTAAAATTGGTTCTTAATTAAATAGCAGTTAAAATTTATATTTAAAAAAATTATATCGTTTTATTTATAAAATTGGATTTATTATTTCCATACACATTTTAAAGTTATTCAACAAGTATAAAAATATATATTGAATATATAATATATAAATTTTATTGTAATGTATCATCCAAAGTTGTTATTTTATGTTTTTTAGATAAAAAGATATTTGTAAATAGAGAAGTAGTTTTCTTAGAAAAGGAGTTTTATTATTTTCCAATTGTTCATACTTTCATCTCAAACAAATTTATAAAAAAAGAATAATTTTTTATTGATTTTAAAGAATATTTTAAAATTTTAGTTAATCATACTCATAACATCCATTCAAACAGATAGGTGGTAGCTATAATTATTTATTAATAACAATATTAAAAGTTTATTATAGTTCAGGAAAACATGGCCTTGCATTTTTCATGACCTATCAAATAATATCTGCATTTTTTTAACAAAAACCAAACATAGTGTACTGTGTACCTCAAGATAATCTATGTGTTGTGTGTAGTGGAAGACCAACATGTTATTATGTGAACCAAAATCCAAAAATAGTTCATTCAAATAAAAAATCTATATTTTTTGATACATCAGATAAATAAAATAAAAAAGATTAAATTAATTGGAAAAAATACAAAAATCTCTTGGTGATACATTATACACACCTTAAAATTATTTTTTCCCTTGAAATTAGTCTATCTTATGAATGTTATAATACATGAATTTAGTTTCAAAGAAACCCACATTATAAATATGAATACTAAATATTTCATTAAAAATGAAATGTGGGAAACATAATAGTTACCCAATGTAACTCATAACTATCATTCCACATATGATAACATAGGTTGAGAGTGAATATTGGAATGGAAGGAAATAAAAAATAATCATAGTGTGTGATGTTGATCATTTACCACCAGTAAGTGAATGATTAATGGAACATTAAGGGACTCAAAACCATAAATATATGGTTAATAATAAGACTAATCGTTAAACCAACGCTATTGCATTGGGATAAACCTTTTTCAGTATCCTTTTCATAGATTAGATGTATTATTTTACTTTCTATGAATATAAAGAAATTTTATTAATTGATTTTATTAAATTCATCTTCACAATATCACCAATTTATGGTTCCTTTCTTGATTTCCACATAATATATTTCTCTAATAAATGAAGGTTAATTTTTCATTCCTGATGTTCTAACAGATCATGTGGGTATAATGATAAGTAATTCTATCTGTCTATATATATAATTATAGAAAAATGGTGAGGGATAGTTGTTCAAAATATATAAATATTTATATAGCGAGAAAATATTTGAATCTCCAAAACCACATATGAAGCTTATCCTAATCAATTCCACAAATAGTTATGCTTATAACCCTTCTGAATGATGGAATACCAAAACATTATAAAAAATGAAACTAAATTTATCAAAAACTTCTTAGAATTGATTTCGTGCATATTATAATGTATATCTTATTTTTCATATACCAAACATGTGAATACCTACATCTTGTTATCAATTGATACTTTATGGTAATCTGAATTACCATAAATTCTAATTAAAAACATGAATCACTCATAATTCAGATGACTATTTTATATATTCTTTAAATTCAATAATGCTATAAAATCCATCCATGATCTCATAAACCACATTATCAATAAATTTTCATCAGTTCTAAGGGAATATGTACCATCCAATTTACTAATTAATATCTGATATATCTCTATCCAAAAATAATTAACTCAACATTGGGTACATATTAACCCTTATTTATCCCTTAATCCTCTCTTCCCATGAATATCCCCTTTCCATGAAATCACTTTTTTAACTCTTCACCACCATTCAACAAAACCTTTTAAATGCTTAATGAACAACTTATATTGAAAATAATTATATATATATCATGATTTGTATAATACAATCCTTCAGTTCCATAATATATACACTTATAACATCCATAAATATTCTTAAACCTTTATTTATGTATCATCATATTATTCATTAATAACCTTGGTACTATTTTATGAAATATGAATCTTATTATGGTTAATAAACCTCAGTCTAATCAATATTATGAAGTTTAATTTAAACTATACTATTGGAATATCCCATACCATTCACATGTAATTTTTCATCTATTTATCTTTAGTAGTATAAAAAATAAATCTACCGACTTCTTTATTCTCTTAACGTGATAACCATTTAGGACATCAAATTGTTTAACGAACATAATTTCTATTTCTGAAACATTCAATGTAATCCTAGTTCCTTATACTTCCGTCTATTTACTAAGAAAATAAATTATAATGAGAGAAATAATTATCACATAGGAAAACCACATAATCATAAAAATTTAACTACGGTATTCCTAAATCATGAAACATGATTTTTAATATATAAAACAATAGTATTATCCATAGATATCTCCTTATAACTATCAATACAAATATATATAGGGATCTCAATAACTTTTTCTCATTTTAGATTCCAATTGTTGGCTAAAATGTTCCTTTAATAAAAACTATAGAGACACAAATTTAACATATATGGATATTGAATCATTCTAGATGAATATTCAATAAATTTCAGAATAACATGTTTGGGGACCATAATTTTTTACAATCTTTGTAGGAATGGAAAAATAATCTTAAGATATGGTGAACGATCTTCAGCATCTCCCTTACTGATTCTCATCATTAGTAATCCTACATGAAACCTTTCAACAAAATTCGGGGAATGGAAACATAATAATGGAGTGAGATAAAATTATCAGTAAGGGTAAAAAAAGATATGTAAGCATAACATGATAATATTGATATGATAACATGATATTAACATTAAAAAATCATGCCATGAATATTAAAGAGTATAATAATGATATATGGAATAAATATTTTATGTTCACAATTAATGAGTCATAGTGGAATCAAGATCATAATCCTTGATATCAAAACATAGGAAAAAGAAATGTGACTTTTAAAGACACATTGAAATATAAAATGATTTCCATTGTAGGGAATGATTAATTAAAATTCCATCTTAGTGGAATGATTTCATTCATAAAGTCATATTTGTTGTAATGTTCCACTATATACACAATATTAGTGGAAAAAGTCCATTACTAAACTAGATTCACTACACATTCAGGCATTGTATTACTGAATCGGGGTTACCACCCATTCTAGCCATGTATTACTAAACCATGTTCATTTAAAATTAAAGCCTTGTATTACTAAACCATGTTCACTCCTCATTCTAGATTTGTATTAGTAAACTGATTTTACCACTCATTCCATCCAGGTATTACTATACTGATTTCACTCCTCATTCTAGACATATATTACTGAACTGAGTTCACTCCTCATTCCACTCCTATATTACTAAACTCATCTCACTCCTTGTTCTAGGTATATATTACTTATCCTAATTCACACCTCATTATTGTCTTATATTATTAAACACAATTCACTCCTTATTCGAGCTCTATATTACTAAATTATTCTCACTCCTTATTCTATCCTTGTCATAATAATTTTAAATCAATCCTCACTATAACCATGTAAATATCATGTGAAATTTAAATCCATACCCAATTTATTGGATATAGATATAAGTTGTACATGTCACTTAATTAAATCATTCATACATGTTCAAAAAATTAATAAATATTTTATCATATAAAGACCAATAAAAGGAGTCAAATTTCATAAACATCATATCATAACAAACAAAATAAAATGGGTATCAAAATTATGTCATCATATCATAACATGTAAAAATGTGGTAGGTTTCACAATAATTTTATCTAAGAATAACCCATTAAAAGTAGTGGGATTTAAAATAATATACCTAATTATAGGGGAACATGTGTCCTAAAAAACATCTCATCTTAAACATGAAACATTAAAAAAAGAATAATAATAGTGGGCTTGATAATATTCCTAATAAATCATAATATATTTAAAAGGATGTAATCATATATGGAGATGGATTCTAAAAGTTAACTAGTTACATTTCATTAGGAATATATCCTTTCTTTGAAAATATCATCCATAAAAAAATCATTTTCTTATGAAGAATTGTCAGAAATTTCATTTATAAAATTTATCAGGGAAATATCATTTCTTCTTTGAAAAATGCATCTTTCAGAAATAAGGAATCATGAAAACCTTTTTTATCTAAAATGGATTAAAAAAACATAATCAATGATTGAAATAATTTTGAAATCCTTTATCTCTGAAAAAATATTTAAAACATATAAAGAAATTTTCAAAACATTTTGAAATTTTTTTCATTTAAACTAACCTAAAAAATTATGAAAGAATATTAATAATATTTTGAAAAAAAAATCATCGATAAAAAATATGAAAAATTATAAAGGATTCATGTAACCATTTTTATATCCATTATTGTTGAAAAAATAATCGAAACTTATAAAGGAATCAGGAATCAATATTGAAAATAATTTCATTGAAAACAACATTGAAATTTTATAATGGAATTTTTGGAAATAATTTAAATCCTATTCTTTGAAAATAAGATTAAAAATACATTTAAAAAATTTAATACATTTTTAGAAAACTTTGTTTTGGAAAAGCATGTATTTCCAATCAAAATATGAAATAAAGTCTGATTTTCAAAAAAAAAGTTTTATTAATTATAATATTTAAGAAATAGTTGAAAATGGTTCTAATACATGAATATGTCATTAATAAGTAAATTATTATAAAATTCATGAGTTTATTGAGATATGGATCAAAATATTACATTAATGGATCAATAATCATAACCAATCCAGATAGGCGATTAGACTGTAACAATAAATTATTATCACTTTAGTAAGATGGAATAATAATCACCATGAAATATCAACATTACATGAATCATAAAATATCATCAAAAAGTTTATTATTAATATAACTTGTCATAGGAAAGTATTTACACATCGTAAAATAATATCTGAGCATACCATGGAAAGTGTCTCAAAGAAGGAAACCTGGAACAAAATTACATTACATATTTGGTTAATTTTGAAATATAAATCCCATGAAAGTGACATAAAATAATTGATATATAAATAAAAGAAAATTTAAGTCTGAAAAAATTATAATAGATTCATGGGAAGAATATACACTACAAAAAATAAATTAAATATGAAGAGGACACAAGTCTCACAGAATTTTAACTGTTACTATAAATCCCCTTATGACTCATATAACTTTTGAAATTTGAAATTCTGGAATGAATAAAATCAATTGAAATTTTTAATGTAATAAAATAAAATAAAATAATGATATAAAATTTCATAATATAGTTTATACACCACCTAATAAATTAGGAACATTACATAATAATAAAGAATATAAAACAAAACCTATTTATTGAAAAAATATTTTACATGACCAAAACATTTTTTGTACCTAACATTTCATGGGATAACCTAAGGACATGTCTAGAAAAAGGGTGATCTATAAATCCCAGTGAGGGAGTAAAAAAATAACTAGAATAATATAGTACATTTTAGGAAATAATCATAATAATGGAGAACAATATAAACATGAAACAATCATTATATTTCATGATTATCATGACATGGTAATGTGGAAACAACATTTAACATTATAATAGCATGAGCCAAGTCACATTGAACATGGAGCATAATTAAGCCCACATTGCACTAACATTATCATGAGTAAACCCTAATTTCACTTTAATTAGTAGGAGTAAACCCTCATTTCTTTTGACGTGTCATGATACTAATAATTACCTAATGCATAAGAGCGATATCAGCGTGAACCCTTCTTAATCATTTCATTTCATGCATAAGTGTGTCACATGGATCATAAAAATAGAATCATTCAACATCTTCATTTATTCCACGATAAAGGAATGTGGAATACATACATGAAACTATATAATCGATATGTAAATGTGTGTAATGGTGAATACCCTTCATAGATAAATTATCATTGTATTCACTACACAATAACTTTGACTTGGAAAATCCCAGAGCAAATTGGGTAGCAAAACGATGTGACATAAGAATTCATAAAAATGGTTTATGAGAGAGAAAAATGTATCTAGTCATATGTATATGAAATGTAAAGTAAGGGTGTCATATATATATATATTTTCCAACATATTTAATAGAATTAATATTAATAATATAAATGAATTTATTGAATGTAAATGAGGAGACAAAAATCCCTTACGAAATTTTGGCGTGGTAACAGGTGTACATGGGAGGCATTAATTCAAGATAAAGTGGTCTCTAATAATTCGAAAATAATGAGGGAATTATAGGGTAGGTGAAAAATCATACACCAACATTTGTAATTTAATATAAAAGGGGATTGCAATATAAGGAAATTTTGACAAAACTGGGAAAGAAAGAGATTTGTTACAAAAATTCGGCATGGTAACAGCTTTTGTAAGGGTCAAAGTGAGGGAGGATAAATAATAACATTTTCAAATAATATCAAATTGATAGTAATTTAAGGATTATAAAGGAATTACAATGTAACTGTACAAAATTACTATAACTGCTTCCAAATAAGATGCTTGAATTTGAAATGAGGAGAGTAAATTGAGGATCCCTTATGAAATTTCGACATGGTTATATGTGTGAATGGGAGGGATTAATAGAAGATAAATAGGTATATATTCATTACAAAAAAATAGGGGAGTATGGTTGAGGTTCCAAATTATAATCCAACATTTTTAATTGAAAGAAAGGTATAACAATATAAATAAATTTGGACAAAAATGATAAAGGAAGAAATACCTTATGGAATTGCATCATGGTAACGAGTGTACATGGGAGTCGTTATTGAGAGATAAAGGGGTCTCTCTTCATTCAAACATAAGTATGGCTGTATATGGGATGTAATAAATCATTCCTCAACAATTTTAATTGAAAATATAAGGGCATAATAATATATGTAAACTTTGACATAAATAAGTAAGGGAGGAAAGGTATCATCCATTACTTGGTAGTGTGATACCAACAACTTGGGAGCGAATTTAGATGAGATTATAGGGAGATTAGGCACCTTTGTAGTATTATAGAGACATAAGGGAATGATTTGTTCGAGCGCCAAATAGATTGAGTGAAGAGGAATGGGAGATTGATTGGGTTTATATAGGAAAGGAGTGTTAATTCTTTATTAGTTAGGTTTTGGACACCACACATTAAACTAATCAAAATCACAAACCATCCAATAGAATTTTTCCCATGGTTTTATACAAAGTGAAGTGGAAAAATTATTTTATAAGGACTATGGCCGAATATATTAAAATAATAGGCTTTCCTATTTGTAGGTGAGTCACACACTCAAGGAAATCATTTTTAAATGATAAAATGTTTTATAAGTCATGGCCGGTCCACTAAGACTTTGTAAAATAAATCAAACAAATCTAAAAAATATTATTATAAATTTAAAAAATATATTGGCCTAATATACTATTTAAAGTATATTATTACATCACTATTGGGTCATTATGATGTCATAAAAAATCTATATATTTAAATGGTATTTAATTTTTACACAAAGATTTGACTATCTCAGAAAATTAGGAAAAAGATAACTGTTTGATAATTTCAATGTCCTAATTACAAAAAAATATTCATTTTTTCTAAATAATTTTCTAAATATTTGAGTTTTTTCTTTTAAAATAAAAACCTACATTTATAAAAAATTCATGGGTTTTGACAAAAACAGCTTTTATTCCAGAATAAAAATTACAATTTTATTCATAAAAAATATATGATAATTTATATTTAATAAAAATTAATTTGGTAATAATATTTTATTAAAGTATTATTTAATTTAAAAATCCATTAATTGATAAAAATATATTGCTTAATTTAAAATTAACGAAATATACTATTTTTTATTTTAAAACTATTTACAAAGTAACAATAATAAAATGAATGTATATCCTCTGTTCTATTAAAACATAAGGCAATTAATCATAGTTATAGGGTCTTCTTACATAACTTCTTATAACACCTGCATATAAACTAAGGGTAAGGTGTGCGATGGTGATATACTCTTGGGGTGGCTCAGATAACATTGCTTTGGTGGTAAACTCTATAAACTTCCACTCCTCCCATAGGTGGTTCCATTTAAGCTTAACATTTTGAAGTTCATCTTGGGCTTGGTCAAGATCAATGCCCAGTGATTCCACCTCGTTTTGAGATCATAAAAAATGTACTTCGTATGAGTCAATTCCATTGGATGAGGACATCACTTCCTTTTTCTGAGTAAATTGGATTAGTTAAAGACCTATACTTATACAAATCATGTGATCAATGTTCAATGACTATATTATAAATGATAACAATTCATAATGGCATTTTAAAATAAAAAAACATAAAATTAATGAAGTTCATATGTTTTATATAGCCATTTTACATAATAAGGCATTTAATCTGATCAAGATGGATATTCATTGGTAAAAATTGGGTCCTCACAATTTTTCCCACTAAGAAATTTCTCCCTCAAAATTTCTTTTTCCCACACTAAAATAGGTGAGGGTAACTCTGATTCACCCCTTCCTCTGATTTCGATGTTGCTTCTTCAATCTTGTGGTTTCTCTACAACACCTTGATAAGGGGCATTGTCTTATTTCAAAGAATTGTTTCTCTATGATCTAATATATTCACCGGATTCTCTTTATAGAAGTGGTCATTCTACAATGGTACCACCTATAGATTGAGTACAAGTGATGAGTCAGGTATTTACTTCCTAAAGAGTGATACATGGAATACATAATGTACTTGAGATAGGTTCAGTTGTAGTTATAGTAGATTAGACACTGCTCAAATGTGATCAAGTTCATCAAAAAGTCCAATATACTTTGGAATAAGCTTTTCCTTCTTCCAAAATATCATACCTCTCTTCCACGAGGATACGCAGAGGAATACCATGTCTCCAACAACAATTTCTAGGTCTCGTCAATGATTATTAACACACCTCTTTTGTCAAATATGAGAAACATTAATGTGATTATAGATGGTATTAACATTTTACACCATTTATTCAACCATTTATAGATCTAAGAGTTTTTAATCACTAACTACATCCCAACATGATGGTATTATGCCCCACTTCCCATAATGAGATTTATAAGGATCTATTTGGATGCTTGAGTGGAAACTGTTATTGTAAGAGAACTCAACCAAAGGAAAATGTTGATACCATCCTCCTCTGAAGTCTATAGAGCATGCTCTTGACATTTCCTCAAGTGTTTGGAAAGTCTACTCAGATTAGACATCACTTTGAGGATAATAAGTTGTACTAATGTTTATCCCAATATTCAGAGCATGTTGAAGACTCTTTTAGAACATAGAGGTGAATCTTGGATCTCAATTGAATATTATAGATAGTGGTCCTCAATTAATACTTACCATTTATCTAATATATATCTGTTTTAGTTGATCCAATGATAAATCCTATTGAATTTTATGGAAATGTGTGGTCTTTGTAAAATGATCCAAAATAACCCAGATAGCATTGTTTCCTTTGGATGTCTTCAGAAGTTCAGTGTCAATATCCCTGGTGATGTTCTCCCATTTCCATGTTATTGTGGGTAATGGTTTCATCATACACTTAGACTTATACCTCTGAACCTTCACCGGTTGACAAACCAGGAATATTGATGTATACTCAATGATCCCCTTCTTTATTTTTCCAACAAATAATTCTCTCGGAGATCATGATGCATCTTTATGTTTCCTCGGTGAATGGAGAAATTTGAACTGTGTTCATCATCCAAAATTTCTTTCATTATCTATGTATTTGATGGATCACATAATCGTGACCCAAATCTCACAATTTATTTGTCATTAACATTGAAATCTATGGATTTCCATTTAATGATAGTTTCAACATTCTTATGAATTCAGACATCATCCTTTTGAGAATCCATTACCATTTCCAAAAGATATGGTTGATCAATTATTTGTGAAAGGATTGGTGATATTACCTTATTTATGATTCTCATGTTCACCTTCATCAGATCTAAGAAGTTTGGATCCTTTTCATTTCTCATCAATGACTGAATCACTGAGTCTTTTCTACTTAGATCATCTACCACCATGTTCACTTTCCAATGGTGGTAATTGGTTGAGTAGTCATTGTCTTTGATCATATCTAACCATCTTCATTGGCACAAGTTCAACTCTTTTTGTGTGAATATATACTTGAGGATTTCTTATCTGTGTATATTTCACACTTATCCCTAATGAGGTAATATCGCCAAATTTTCAATGCAAAGATTATTGAATCCAACTCTAGATCATCTGTTAAATAGTTTTTCTCATGAAATTTCAATTTCCTTGAAGCATAGGTAAAGAATTTTTAATTTTTAATCAATACACATCTCTTTCCCTTCATCAAAGTATCACTAAATACCACAAAAATATCTCCACTTGTGGGTAGTGTGAGAACGAGCTCAGTGATAAGCCTCCTTTTCAACTCCTTGATTCTCTCTTCACATTCATCACTCTAAGAAAACATGACTCCATTCAGAGTAAGCTTTGTAAGAGGGTTATACAATCATAAAAAATTTCTCACAAATTAGTGTTAATATCCAGCTAACCCCAGGATGCTATAGATATTTTTCACTGATGTTGGCCCCATCCATCTATCTATTGTAGCTTTCTTGGAGGGATCCACAGATATCCCATTGATTGTGATGATATAACCCATGAATGAGAATTACTTAAACCATATGTCATACTTTCTATACTTTTCAGAGATCTTCTTTATTCGTAAAGTCTCTATTATAGTTATTCCTGCAATTAATTTTTTTTTATTTTCTAAAAGCCGGATTGAGGGTAGCCGGTTCCCTTGTACATCAAATTCAAATTCAAATTTCAATTAACCGCTCCACCGCCATCACACGTGTCCCGACACGCCGCTCACGCGCCGGCTTCGAATATCGAGGACCATCGAATACTGCGTCACCTTCAGACACTCTTCTATTTTATCCGCGTCGCACTCGAGACACGAGCCTTCGCAAATCCCAACGTCCCCTCCCTCCAGATCGCCGGCGAGACACGCTAGACCTGTACCATATGGAGCAACGCTGGCGAGATCCCGTCGTCCCCAAGCAAAACATAACGCCGATGAAAAATACCAGCAACCGTCGTCTAACGCTGGTGAACCACATCACCGACCTTCCGCATCGTCATCGTCGTAGGAAACACGACCCAGAACATCACCGCTTCAGACCAAAACCGTAAGCAACGAGGCAGAAACCCTCGACACATCACACAAACATCAACAACGCACACACCGCTGCCTTCAACCCCACCGCCCTGAACAAGGGTTTATTTGACAAAGATCCCACTGCCGTCCTCGTCTGCACAAAACAGAACAAAAGAAAAAGCGATCTCCCAACGCCACCATCCAACCAGATCACAGATGCAACTCAACCTCCAAAACACCCAGATCTAAGGCCAAAGTGGCATCCTCAATACACCAGACTAGGGGCTCGGGCGCAGAATCAACATCGAGTCACAATGACCTCGATGCGCGCAAGACGAGCCAATATGGGGTCGAGATAGGAATAAGAACACCGCCTCAACCTCCGATCTAGGGAAGAAGGAGAGTAGATCCGGCTGGCGGAGGCGGCGTGAGGGAATACCTAGCGGAGAGCAGAGCCCCTTACGGGCTCATCAATTCTATTATAGTTATTAGATGCTCATAATGTTCCTCCTTGATTTTGAAGTATATTAGAATATTGTATATAAAGACTGCCAAAAATTTATGGAGATAATATCTAAAGACATAATTCATAAATTCCATCAATATTTATAGAATATTAGGGAGATATAAAGGAATTAATATGAATTCATAGTGCTCGTACCTTGTATGAAAAGAAGTCTTGGGGATATCATCCTTCTTCATCCTTAATTTTTTTTATCCCAACCACAAATCCACATTGGTGAAATATTGTTCTCAATGTAGCTGATCGAACAAGTAATCCATTCATTGTAGAGGATACTTTTTCTTTATCGTGATTTTTTTGTGCTCATGATAATCAATGGAAAGGCGCATTGACCCATCCTTCTTCTTGACGAAGAGTACTCGAGAACCCCATGGTGATGCACTTTGGAATATAAACCCTTTATCCATATTATTATTTAGTTGTTTCTTTAGCCACTCAAGCTCCACAATATGCATTCTATACGAAGTCTTGGATATTGGAAATGCCCCAGGTATAAGATCAATTGATAACATAACATATCATCTAAGAGGAAGACAAGGAAATTCCTCAAGAAACACTTCAACGAATTCCCTCAAAATCAACATGTCTTCAAGGATGGTTTCTTCCTTAGAATCAATCATCTGGAAAAAATACACGTTCTCATAGAGAAGTAATATCCTAACTTGAGATAATGGTGATAAGGAAGATTCATCCTCCTCCATTCCCTTGTATAGAATTAGGGGTTGATTCACCATATGGAGAGTGATTTCCCTCTCATGGAAATTTATATTGGCTCAATAATGGGAAAGATAATGAATGCCAAGAATTGCATAAAATTCCACCAGAGAGAGTATGATGAGGTTCTCTAGAAAGATTAAACCAAAAATTGTGATAGAGGAGGGGTTATATTCGTGGGATGCAATGATTTTCCAATTTTCCTTTCTCACTGTAATCATTACTTCCATGATTTTTTGTGGTGTTTTGATTATTTTAACAAACATTTGTGATATAAAATAATTATTAGAACAAGAATCAAAATGTAATTTCACTATTCATTAATGAATAACTAGCATACCTATCACCATTTCATTTCGGAAGTTATCTTCAGTGGAAGAAATGGGAAAATATCACCCTTACTACCTTGGATATTTTTGGTTACCTCTGAAAACCCTTGGCATAGGGCACTGGTTTTCCATGTTCTATGGTTATTTTTATTTGAAGCAATGAACAATGAGTTGAGGGTTGAATGAAGCGTTCCCCTACTATGTTGTAGCAGAAATGTTTTCTTGTCGATAGTTAATAGCAAGGTACCCTTGTCTTCCAGACCTAAATAATTTCTTCATCCCCTTCACGCAATTTCTTGTGTGCATTTTTCTGCACCTTTGGAAAGTGGGTGCTAAATTTTTTTAGCACTATTGGATTTAATCATTAAACAGCTAGAATTAAATTCCACCTTATGCTTATTATCCACATGATACCGCTGAGACTTTCCGATCACTATTTTTACTTTGAGGGCAAATTGGAAAATTTCATCATATCTTTCAAAGTCATGGATCACAATGGCTTTCTGTAGGATAGGTTTAAGCCCACCAAAAAAGAGATAAACCATTCATTTTGGGGTAACGACAAAGTCGGAAAAATATGATGAAAGGATTGTCAACATTTCCCTGTATGTTTTGATGGATACTTCATATTCCTTATTGAGGTCAAGGAAGTCCCATTCCATCATAAGTCAGAGAGTGCGTAGAAAATATTAATCAAAAAAACATTTTATATAAATACTTCCATTCCAATGACTCGATCTCTTCCTCAGACTTCAAATTTTTTATCAATGTCCAACATTGATTAGCTTCACCCTCATTATGATAAGTAGCTAGAAGAACCTTCTATTTTGTAGAATATTGAAGGATGGGTACGATCTTTTCAATGGATTTGATACATTTTTCAGTGATTGAGGGATCATACGATCCATTAATTGTAGGAGGACATTGTCTCAAGAATCTCTCGATTGTGACTTGTTATTTCTTATTGGGGGGAGGGGGGTTGAACATCTTCTTGAACCATGTTTTTATTCAAAACATGAGTTAGCTGAGAGAGTTTAATGAAAATGTTTGTGATTCCCACTCCCATTAGATTGGGAATCTTATTAAAACAGTCATCACATTGATATTTTCATCGATTGTTTGCTCGGGTACTCCTGTTACCGGTCATTGGAAAGTTTAAAAGGAAAGTTATATGTAACTCATAATGTTGAATCCAATGAAAAATGTATTACTTGTAAATTACATTTATATCCATAACATATCTATGTTATCCATGATCTACTTCTCAACATATATTCATAAGGGAATTTTTTTAATTCCTATAATAATGGTTCATACTAAGCTTATGAATTTACCAAAGAATATCCCTTAGATGCGTTGTAATCAATAGTGAAGTAAGGCCCACTATCGTGCACTAGTTCATATTCGAGTCTATCTCAAAGTGGTGTTTTCCTATTTTACCCCTAGATACATCTATACCAGATGCACCTCTACTAACTCATATCTAGATAGGGATGTATTTTCCTGATAAAACACTTAATCAATCAATACTCACCAAAATTTAGGGATGTTCTTATTATACTTATTCTTGTCCCTAAGGCTTTGACTATGGTTTTTTAATCCTAATCCCAAAAATAACTTAACCTATCCTCTGATACGAACTATAACAACCATGCTATTTATTACACCCTTAAACATGATTTATTACATAAGCATGCACTTAAGAAAACTCTAAGGATATAGATTTCTAGTGTCTTGGGAAATTATGAAAACTACAAAACAACATAGAACATAAAACACAAAAACTTTATTGAAAACGTTTTTTTACATTACCACACCATTCTTTTGTACATAGCATTACATGGGAAAACCTGAGGCCATGTATAAGAAAGGCGGGGCTATAAAGACCAGTAAGGGATAAAACAAGGAATAACATGAAAAATATAATATATGTTAGAAAATGGGTATATTAATGGATAAAAAGAGAAATATGAACATAAAGGGATTATATATAATGATTATCAAAACATGGAAATGTGGCAATAGCATTTAACATGATATTATAATGAGTCAAGGTTCATTGCATATGGAGCATGAGTAAGCCCTCATTGCACATGAATTAGAATGAGTAAACCCTCATTGAACATGAATTAGAATTAGTAAACCCCCATTGAACTTTATGTATCATGATATTAATGTTTACCAAATTCATTATAGAGATATCAGGCTGCACCGTTCTTAATCATTTCCTTTAATTCATAATTGTGCCACATATATCATACAACGTGGAATCATTCAACATAATCATTTATTCCAAGATAAGGAATGTGGAATAACTAAATGAAACTATATAATATATAAATAAATGTTTGTAATGGTGAATAATATTGATAGAGAAATTGGAATGGTATTCACTTCACAATGACATTGTTTTGGAAAATCTATGTGAAAATTGGGCAACATAACATTGTGACATAAGAATTCATAAAAATTATTGATTGGAGAGAAAGGGGTATAACATTATATTAACATGATATTTACATAAATGGAGTCATATAAATAAATTTTACATCATATTTAATGTAATTTAGAATCATAATATAAAAGAATTTCATGAATTTAAATGAGGTAAGAGAAATCCCTTATGGATTTTTTACATTGTAACTATTGTACATAGGAAGAATTAATGAGAGAGAAAGGGTTATATCGTCATTAAAACATTATTAGGTAAGTATAGGGGAGTTTCAAAATCATACCCCAACATTTATAATTGAAAAAAATGATAACACCATATAAAAATAGGAAAAACTGAGAAATGAAGAAATCCCTTATGAAAATTATGGAAGGTAACGACTTAGGTAAGGGTAAAAAGGAGTGAAGATAACTAATACCTAATTAAAATAATGTCAAATTAAAAATAATATAATGATTATAATATAATTAAAATATAATCTTTCAAAATAACAAGAACTGCTTTCAAATAAGATGTTTGAATTTGAAAGGAGGAGAGGAAAATGAGGATCTCATATGGAATTTCAGTATGGTAGCGGGTGTGTATGGGAGACATTAAAAATAGATAAATGGATCCATAATCATTAAAAAATAATTATGGAAGTGTGAGGGAAATGATAAAACATACACCAACCTTTTTAATAGAAAATAAATGGTTATAACAATATAAAAAAATTAGACAAAAATGAGAAAAAAAGAAATCCCTTACGGAATTTCATCATGGTAACAGGTGTACATGGGAGACATTAATGAGATATAAAGGGGTATCTCATCATTCACAAAAATGTATGGAATTATAGTGGAGGATATAAAATATACCCCAAAATTTTTAATTGAAAATAAAAGGGTCTAACAATATAAAGAATCATGGACAAAAATAATGAATGAATGAAAGTGGGGATCCCTTACTTAAAAGTGTGACACCAAATGCTTGGGAGAGGCTTGAGAGTGGATTCTTACAATATTATAGTGACTTGGTAGGATTATAGAGAGAGAAGGGAAGGTTTTGGTCGAGCTAAAAATTATATTATTGAATATTAATGAGAGATTGAGTGGGTTTATATAAGAAAGGAGAGGGAATTCATTATTATTTCTGTTTTGGACACCACACATTAAACTAATCCAAACCACATACCATAACATGGTTTTTCCAATGGTTTTTACAAATTGGAGTGGAAATTATTATTTTATAAGTCCAATGGACTAACTTACTAAAATATTAGGATAGATTATGTTGAGGTGAGTCACACTCTCAAGCAAATATAATTAAAATGTTAAAATGTTTTTCATGTTTTGGAGGGTCCAATAATTCATTGTAAAATAAAACAACCCACAGGAAATCACATTATTTTTATATTAAAACATATATTTAACGAAAATACCCTTTATATTATTTTATTACATAACTATTTAGTCATTATGATGTAATATAACACATTATATATTTAAATGGTATTTAATTTTTACCCAAAAATTTAACTGTCTCAGAAAATTATAAAAAAATCACTATTGGACAACTTCAACGTCCTGATTCCAAAAATAATATTCATTTTTTCTAAATTATTTTATAAATATGTGATTTTTTATGTTAAAAATTAAAAATGACATTTGGTGAAAATTAATGGGTTTTGATAGAAACAGCTTTCAAACTATAATAAAAATTAAAATTGTATTCATAAAAATTATAAGATCATTTATATTAAATAAAAATTAATTTGGTAATAATATTTTATTAAAATATTATTTAATTTAAAAAACCATTAATTCCTCAAAATATATTTCTTAATTGAATATGAACTGAAATTACTATTTTTTCTTCACAAAATATTTACAAATTAACAATAATAAAATGAATGTACATTCTTTATTCTCTAAAAAATGCACCTAATCATAGTTCAAGGGTCTAGTTACATAACCCCTTATAACACATGCATATGATCTAAGGGTAAGGGGTGCGATGGTGACATACTCTTGGGGTGGCTCAGATAACATCACTAAGGTGGTAATATCTATCAAAATTCTCTTCTCCTGTAGGTGGTTCCATTCAACCATAATGTGTTGAAAATCATTTTGGGGTTGTTCAAGAGTGAAGCATAGTGAATCCACCTCCTTTCTGAGCTCCATCAAATGGGATTCATACGAAGAAATTCTACAGGATGAGGCCATCACTTCCTTTGTCTGAGTAAATTAGATTTGTTAAACACCTATATTTATAAAAATAATGTGATCACTATTCAATTACAATATTAGAATTGGTAATAATTCTAAACAGTATTTTAAAATCAAAAAAATAAAACCAAAGAAGTTCATATGTTTTATATAGATATTTTATATAATAATTCATTTAATTAGATCAAGATGAATTTTCATTCGTAAAATTTTGGGTCGTTACAGAATAATTCTTATTAATGTACTAATTCTTATTCAATAATTATCATATTGACCCATAGATGGAAAAAACATTGTTTTTATGGTCTCGTTTAAAGATATGTTTTGGCACATGACATGCGCTTGTTTTAAAATATATTTTAAAAATGAGATTGGTATTGTTAAATTATGTATAAAATTTATATTTTTGTGTGTCAATACAATCTCATAAATTTTAATTTATTAAGTTTAATTATTATATTACATATTATATAAATATGGTTATATTAATAGAAATGAAAATGATAAAATTAGGGAAACCAAGAAGTTATGGAAAAATATTATAAATATAAACTTATTTTTGTGTCAAATATTTTTTTTCAAGACTGTAATTCCCATTTATGCCATTATTTTCTATTTTTTAGTCTCATTAGAAAAGAGAGTCCTCCCAATAATGAATTCCTTTTAATATTTACAAGTGTATCACAACACCTCCACTATAAAAAGGAACTCACACCTCCGACTTCTTCTCACCTCTTATTCCACTATGGAACAACCACTATATTCAAAAATATGTCCTCAATATCCCTCCCTAAAACCTATAAGACTTAACTTGGAATTGATTTATCCATGGAATCATATTAGTACAAACAAAAATAATTTACCCAAATAAGAGGTAATATTGTTCCTCAAGCTATTTTATTTTATATTCATTCTCCTCCACCTAAAAAATAATTCTTCTATTATTATATAATATCACTAGTATCCTCAATATATTAATATGTTTTTGTACTATTTTTTTACTTGTACATACACATACATCCATATAATGGTTAACAAATATATCATTTATGTGTATAGAGAACTTCCACATCACAAAATGATGTCATTTTTTTCCATTACCACCTTTCATGTTAGGAAATTATGTTGCAAATGATATCTTATATGTAATTTATATGATACATATTGTGTCATTATGAATCGATAATTCTTTTATAAAACATACCTTTATTCATTACATTTTGTGTAAATATGATGACATCATTTGTGGAAGTGTGGTCTACCACATCCCCAAAGCAATGTGGTTCCATCATGCTTTTCATGGAATGTATAATATGATAATAAACTCCACCAGGGAGAGTATTTTTAGGAAAATTTGGGAGAAACATGTTTTAAATGAATTCAAACCACATAGGGTTTCTAATCTAAAAATCCCAACAAGGAAAAGGGTTGGAGAAACGACTATGAAAAAAGATGTGTAAAATCATCCAATTTCATTGAGTGTAATGGGATAACATAAATTTAATGATACAACTCTATTAATTTAGTCACCATAATCCCAATAGATAATTTTGACCAATATGTTAAATAAGGGGACACAATAAGTAAAATATATCGAGAATGGAGGATCAGGATTCACCCAATAAGGCTACACGTACCTGGAACAATTGTAAAATCCTAAAACATGATCCTTTGAATATTGAGTTTAAATAAATATACTGGATCCATATGAATGATAAATATATTGAAGTGGTCATACACCAATCATCACCCTGAAGAGATGAAATTTCGTCCATCGATGTGAAGTTGGCATAACATGATAAAATGATACAAACTCCAAGACAACTCAATGATGAGATACTAATGTGAATCATTAAAAATTGTTATAATCTCTATTAAGATAAAATTATACCTCATCACATTCATCATGAATGAGATGATTTGCATGAAATGGTGGAATATGACTTTTGGACTATCTTTGGATCAAAATAGAAAGTCAATACAAATAACAAGGTCGAAGTTGATCATGGATTCCATCCATTATAGAATCATCCTGTATCTATCTCTCTCTCTCTAGTTCAATAATTTAGTCTGGAAATTAGTTGAGAATTAGTGGGAAATGGATATAAGGGACCCTTATCATTATTTATCCCCTCATTGTATATATGAGGCAGCTTAGATAGTAATACCACTAAAAACAATTGATTCCATTTTGTCCATGGCTAGTTGAATAGAGTCAATGGAAGGGATACGTTCACCTATGCATACCGAGAACAATATATTTTCAAAATGGTTGGATTAATCTTTTTCCAATCCCAATTTATAAAATATTAACTTTCCCAACAATTGAGGGTTCAGAAGACCCTAAAAAATATCATGCACTTAATATACAGATTTTGTTCAATGGTGGACCATCATTATCAATAGGAGGCCACCAAACCGAGGTTCTTTGTATAGAATTTTAGAGGGCCATACTTTGATTGTTACAATAATCTTCCAGTATAATATTTAATGAATGAAAATAATTTCATCATCAATTCTTTTACATGTTCATCTCTATATAGTGGATAATAATAATTTTCATCCTGATGAATTGTAATCAATGTGAATATGAAAGGCTGTTTGACATCATAGCTTGATGGAAAATTTTATCCTATTCACTTAGAAATTCTCCCTTATAAATGAGATTTCAAGAACTTTATACTAAAAAACACCTTGAGTAGATTTAGTAACCTCTGGTCTCATTGAAATATCCAGGTAGTTTCTATGATTTTTTATAAATGATACAATGTTTGGAATAAACCATTAAATAGAACTAATCTACATCTCGACTCATTCCCCTGTTACATTGTAAAATGATCAGAAAATAAAAAATTGTTGTTGTTACCCTAACACCAATGGAAAAACCCATTCAAGTACATGGTATGTTCTAAAACCACCCAACCTCTCTTATTAAATGACGACAAAAAAACTACCCTTATACAGAAGAAGAAGTATTCAATAGATTATCTGTATTTGAGGAATAGATTGATAAAGAATACACCTAATGGAATTAATAGATTTGTGGTTATTAACATGAATCCTTTAAAAATAACATGTTCATGCTACCATAACCCCAAAAGACCAATGAGGTCAACCTCACTGACCTTCCTTATTACTACCCCATCCATAGAAGGATAGACCAAAATATGTAGGATTGATCCATCTTCAAAGACATTCTCTAAAACATGGTTGATTTCAAATTGGTGATATTGAATAAATCCCCATAAAATGTGACTTGAATAACAATTTCCCATTCAAAATAATAGAGTTATTGGAAAAAAACATTTATCTAGTCATGGTCACATTTTCGAAAACTAGTTGACTCGAATGATAGTTTATCGATCTCATGAAACATTGCTAGAATATCATCACATACCCATAAATGTTATATCACCTAGAGAGGTGAAATAAAATATTCTTACCAGATGAGGTCATAATCATTAGATATAGGAAGAGATAGTTAAGGAAAATTCAGATTGATCTTTAACATATGCTCTGACTCTTTGAGGTTTCTTCCTTGAAACATAAAAATCACTAGAACTACCCTACCTAAATAACTATCATCATATTTAAAAAATCATATTTTGTTTTTTTAATGTAATATATTTGGATGTCCCCTTAAAAGATGATAAATATTATTCTGAGTATTATTTCCTCATACCAAACATTAGTGCTGGAGGTAAAAGGTGTAGGATTTGACGATAGAGGGAACAATAAGAGAATGGTTGGTCCCAATATATCATTAAAATCCACATAGAGAATTATATACAATGTAGACACATGGTTATCCACTATAGTGATCCTAGAAGATACATTTTGGTGCCTTAGAAACTCCCAGTGGTTTTCTATTCCTAGTGGTATTATACAACTACCCAGAGATAGTTCAATTTTCTAATAATCCATGACAATATGGTTGGTTGGAGTAACACGTGGAATGTAAAACAAATTCTCTCATGAAGTCTTCACAAGAACCATCCCATTATACCATGAATGGCACATCTATTAAATCAAATAATAAGGAAAACTCCACCTTTGGAATCATTTGCTGTGGAAAAAATTGGGAAATACTAAAATAGATAGTGGCCATCCTAGCCATGCTCTCAATCCTGCATACAATCCTTATTTCAATATAACTTAGTGGTGAACAATCCAAATCCATATAAATCCAAAAGGAATTCATGACATATGTCGTTTTAACTGAGGTTTATCATGTGGAGACCATGAAATTATAATTCAATGATAGCATCTCACTTATAGAATATTATTAAGATTAGGTCATCCAAGTACACAGGAGTCCCATATATGTTTTGGGTAGTATTAATTATGTCGACATCAAAAGGTAGCATATTGAAAATTATTCAGGGATCAAACTAATCCTAACTCGAATTCTTCATCTTTTAGGATTGAGATTATGTGACATGTCTTCCACAAATCTGACCATTCATAAGTAGGATAAATGTAAGAAAATACCACTCTTGAAGTTATATATCAAATATTAGTTTGAGGAACTCACATCTAATAGTGAGTTATCAAGTAAACATAAATAAACCCTATATAATTTATTTATTTTAAGGCCTTGGTTTCACAGCAACATCATGGAACCTTCAATAATTCCACACTATTTGAAATACTCCATCAATATAAAGTTTTACATACTATATGATATTACTACCCCCTTCTTGTCTATGGAATCCACATATGGTATTGATGGTATCTATAAATGTTATGGTAAATAACAATTTTTAGGATGAAAATATATAGGTTGTAGCATAAAAAACATGATATAATCCTAGAAGAATATATGTAATATGCTAATAGGTGATTATGTTATACCAATAATTCTATTTGTTTAAAAATACTCAATCATTGAAGACCATTCTCCTTTTATCCCCACAAAAACTGTAAATAAAATTCACCTAAAGTGTCTATGTACATTGAATCTATCTCTAATAGATAAAAATTTATCTTACCATGGCCTCCCTCATCCTGATTGTGGAAGGTATTACATCATATTGCCTCCTACATTTAAAAATACATCCATATACTAAAATGTTGAAGAAGAATAGGAAGATATCAATAACTACCCTCCCCCATTTGAGGAATGCATCTCTACTACCATTGAAGTGCTTATGAAGGTAAATATGGTTATAGAAGAAGACCCAAAGCCTACATTAGTTATTTATATCTTTACCCTCGTTGATTATTATACATACATGACATTTCAAATTAAATATCAATATTTTTTCATTAAATTGTATATAAATTTTCTAATGTAATATAGATGTGGTTACACCCCATCTCGATGTACCTGATGACCATCTATGTTTCATTATAGAATCCAGGTGGATTCACCCCACTCATGACACTAATATTGAGGAATATCATGATAAAATGATTAAAACCTATTTTATATGAGATATCCAATACCCATGATGGCTCACCAACATCATCCATGTGAAAAAAATGGGATGATTCGAGTATTCATTAATACCAAATACCTTAATAGACATTTTCCAATGTATGACATCACATTATGGATTAGAGAACTCTTGATTGATGAAACTACATCATTCCAAGACCTTTCCATCATGTATGGGTAGTTAGGGTATAATAATATAAATATTTCCCCTAAAGATGAGATATCCACTTCTTTCTGAGCATGCCATGGGATATTTTTCAATCGATTCATTACCTTTGTATAAAATAATGTTGGTGATACTTATCAATGTGACATTCATCATATCACTAAGATCATAATGGGATTAATAGAATATTGTTATGAATAAAACTAGTAGGTCTAATCCAAATAGTGATGTTATTAATTCACGAATCTTAAAATAGTAATTGGCAAGTTGTGGAAAAACATTGTGAAGATGATACTTCGAAAATGTACCTTTGGGGTTACATCAGGAAAATTAATTTTCTTGTTGGTACACCACTATAGTATCGAGGATGACCTATTAAAGGATAGTGAAATTCTTAAAATGTCACCCCTTGGAATCTAAAAGTGCTAAGCGGGATATAAGGGATCCTCACCTACATTAAACATTTCATAGAAAACCTAGAAAAAAATATCTTCACCTCAAAATTCTTATGGATAAAGGAATCACCAATAAATGGAATGAGGATGGATAAAAAACTTATAGAGTATCAAGATGTACCTATTTCATTCACCATTATAGATGTTTTAGTTGTAACAATATCCACTCATCATATTTGTGCCTTCCATGGAAAGATACCATTGAACTATCCTCAAATATAAAAATGAAGATGGTAATAAGAATAGTATCTACTACCTCAACTAAATGAGGCAAGTAACTGAGGCCATATTTTCTAAAGATGATAGGAATGGTCTCACATTAATCATTATACTGAAAAATCTATGACTTTACAAGAAGCATCATAGAGTCCACCTAGTCTTTTGTAATGATCGTATCTAGTAAATACTATTGCAAGCTATTATAAAGTGGAGTTTGGCTTAATGGGTGGTTACAATACCACAATATGACATCAACTTTGTGTCATAGAAGTTAGTGAAAGAACAGTCCCTAACCGATTTATTCATGGAACATACAACCCCATAATGTACCATAGTGGACACAGAGATTCTACGCTAAGATGTTTTCTATTCCAATAACACTCCCCAAACATGGGTGATGTATTTTTTTTGGAACCTCCGAAATTCTTATCGGAATGAGGATATAAAACCTAAACCTAAAGCGAGTTAGAATATGGATTGGATTTTTTTTTGGAAAGGAAATAAATCCTCACCCTTTCTCATTATTCATAGGCCATATGAATGATGATGGTTAATACCATTCCCTCATCGCTTGCATCAAACTATCACTATTATAGTAGAAACCATGTCTAAATATTAAAGGGTATTGAGAGATGTTGATAATAAATATCAATAGATATTATTCCCTCAAAAAGGGAGAATTGGAACCTCCAACTATGTAAAAAATATGATATATGGATGAATATATTTTTTGAACCCACATTCCATCATTTCCCTCAATCACAAAATGTTATTTCCTAAGCATTTTTAAATTCATCCACATTACGGGATGATCATGATTTATAGGAAGTGATTTTCAAAATGATGGTTTTGTTGTTAATTTATTATGAAACGGTATAAATCAATTTGGTCAACACCGCCCCATAGCATGATGAAATGATATCCAACCTTGGATGGGTGAACCCTATAATTGATTTTTCCTATAATTTAATCCTCATAGAAGACTAAGATTGAAGGTAATAGATTTAGTACCAAGTAGCGATAATTACCTTGGGAGATGATCCAAATGAGAAAAAATAACTCTAAATGTGAGGATTTGATGGAATCCCCAGATGCATTATAGAAGGTGATATTATTATAGTCATTGAATAAATCTACTAGGGTCATGCAGTTCTCATCTTTTTAGGACCTGAATCTCCCACCAAATTATGACTCAAGGATCTTATTAGAAATTTTTTTTACAAGACTGTGTGTAATTCACTAGAAAATGGAATGCTTTCCAAATGGATGAATATAGTATCCATCGACCACTCTAATATCTAAATAAAACTAAATATTCTAGATCAATTTTATATATGGGGAATGGATGTTGTGGGGTCATACTCCTAGACACAACTAAGCAGTTTATGTACATCCTTACTACTACTAACATAATTTTCAAATAGGGTGAAGAAATATTCCCAAAGGATATGGGGATGAATAATATCATTAGATTCATGAAATGAAATACCATAATTAAATTCAGATACCCTCACAAGATATAGATGGACAATGACACCAACTTTTATTCTAGTCAGTTAAATAAATTGAACCATGAGTACAACATCGAGTCCAATCATTCATCTAGCTATCGTGAAGTGGAAAATGGACAAATAAGGTCCCTAAATATGCCTTTATTGATTATATTATAGTTGATATTGAGTAATGAAAATAATTCATTGATGGAAAATATTCTCTACGATTTGTGGACAAATCATACCACCTTACGTACTACTACATAAGAATCCCTTTATTTAGAAGTGTACAAAAAAATCCAATGTTACCTATATCCCTCACATTAAATATCTATTTTCAAACAACTCTCATATTATTAGAAATCTCTAAAGCAGTTATATGAATTAGAGTATCTAAAGTAGAATTTATTGTGTACATTTCACATCCTCAATGTCCATAAGAGTAAAATCACATGATCCATTAATAAAAAGCTTATTCACTATTCATTCATTTATGGTGAACTAGTATTAGCTCCAAGAACCCCAATGATACCAGGGAGGAATCCTCCCAATCTGGTAACCAAATGGGAAGATACTTATATCACTAATAATTTTTATCACAAAGGAGCATAATTATTCACCATAATATATGGGGAATGTTTCTCGCTTCACACAAAAGTGAGTTTTTTAAGGAAATAAATTCCATAGATTCCATAAATCATTATCTATGTTTGGGTTACATGACATTAAATTAAAAAACTCTTCCTAACCCATGATGTAAAACTACATAGAAAAGGTCCTAAAACCAATGCATTATACTTCATAGAATCTCACATCCTACCAATACGAAATTAAACTATACAGAACATGTCTTGGTTACATGATGTTAAGCTGCACTATTTAATCTTAATCCCATAATGTTAAACAGAAAATATATCACCCTGATCACATGATATCAAACATCACAAATATGTCATATTAACGTGATGTTAAACATCACCCGACAAACCTAACCACATTGTGATAAAATCTATAGAAATTGACCCTCTATTAAAACATTAATCTATACATTATCCCAAATACTATCAATATTATGGTAAAAAATATATAACAAATTTTGGACTCTGAAATTAAGTTAAAAATCAACTTCCTAACTACATTATGTTAAAATGTATGGAAAATGTGCTAGAAGAAATATGATAAACTAAAAAAACTCATATCCTAACCAAATGAAGATATATTGTTTGAAATACATCATATATGCATGATGTTTAACAACAAAATATATTCCTAACCACATGATATTTAATTTGATAAAAAAAATCCTAGAAGAAAGATGTTAATGTGCACACAATAACTATATGATGTTAAACAATACTAAATGCATCTTGTTATCCTGATGTTAAACTGAACATACTAATCCTTACCACATAACATTAAACTACATATAAACAGTCTTGGATGAAAGGAATTAAACATAATTTCATCTCATGTCCGAACAACATGTTGTTAAAATATTCAAAATATTTCCCTACCATATGTCATTAAACTACACATGATCATCTAGATCATATGGAGGTAAAATATAAAAATTCATCCATATAAAATGACATTAAATTACACAAATTCTCCTTGAAAATGTGATGATTAATTTGAAAAAATTAATTCTTATCATATGATATTAATCATAGAAAATTTGTCATATCCACATGACGTTAAACTCTAAAGATAATTTCTTAACCACATGACATTAAACTATTTGAAACACTCCATGATTGTTTGATGATTAACTATGTGGTATGTTTCCTCAGTAAATGAAAGTAAACTAAACATAAAGAATATCTGAATAATGATTAATCAAACATGATCTAGATATGGAAAAATGAGATATGAAGTTCCCCATTTCATGTATTTGAGTCAAACCCACATAGTGACTTCCACATATATGAACTACGCGTTTCTTGATTTTGTCCAGCATAGGATATATAGTGTCACCCTAATCTCCAATACAAGGCCCCATGATAATAAATTTATCCTAGTCATAAGACATCGGACAACGTGACAATGTTAAATCCTTCTTTTCCATGTTGTAATACCCTTATATTTACCACCAAATATTAAACCGCATGGCTGATTTCCTCAATAGATATCATTATATTTTAAGGTATACTAGAAATAAATCTGGCTAGATTCTGAAATAAAAAGATAATTAGTGATGACCAGATCACCATTCTTGGTCTCAACCACAATATTCCATTCTTTAACATCGTGTCATGTTTTTTTATTATGACATGACGTTGAATTTCATGAAAAAGGTCCTCACTAAGTTAAACTAAAATATAATGTTTTAATGAACTATCTATATCTATATTATAATTACAATGAGATATATAGGGACTTCATGATCCTATATCTCAGCATAGCCACCACATGATACTAAATGACCGTTTCCTTTCTATAATTCCCTCCACAATGTCAGATAAACATTTACTATTCCTTGTGTTCTCACTCGGAGAATGGATCATATGGGATTAGGAATTTTATTAAGGTCTCCCCCTAATGATCATTACATACCAATTCAAGATAGGTTTAATATGTTCTTGGATGAAAAAACATAAAATTAACTCCTTGATTACTCACCTAATGATGATAAGAAAACACATTTTAGGTTTCTTGCATGACAAAAATTGTGAAATACAATAGACCTCATGTAGGAGGACAACTACCCTTTGTGTTGGTCTCCCACCACACAACCACTAATGAACAATGTGACATGACATTGAATTTCACGAATAAGGTCCTAACTAAATAAAACTAAAATATAATATTTTAATAAACTATATACATATATATTATCATTATAGTGAGATATATAGGGACTTCATGATCCTATATCTCTGCCCAGCCACCACATGATACAAAATGAACCTTTCCTTTCTATAATTTCCTCTACAATGTCGGATAAACATTTACCATTCCTTGTTTCTCACACAAAGAATGGATCATATGGGATTAGGAATATTATTAAGGTATCCCAAAAATGATCATTACATACCAATTCACGATATGTTTAATATTTTCTAGGATGAAATACCACGAAATTTACATCGTGATTCCTCACCTAATGATGTTAAAAAACATATTTTATGTTTCTTGCATGACAAAAAATGTGAAATAAAATAAACCTCATGCAAGAGGACCACTACACATACTGTTGGTCTCCCACCACACCACAACTGATGAACAATGTGTTTCTTGAATCATTTCATGAATGGTTTTGTAATGACTCTCAAATATGAAATCATAGATATAGCTACAATAATAAAAGGGAATAATAGCCCCTATATATTTATGAGACCTGCATAAGGGATTTCATATTAATGAACTACATGTGGCTAGATTTCTACCATACCAATATACAAAGTGACACCCAGACCTAAATTCATGGTCCCATTCACATTATTTGCTTTCTATGTAGGGGACCCAAGTTCGTTTTCTCATGTTGTTAAACTACATGTTTTCTCAAGGACTAGATGTGGAATTATTCCTATTATCACAGGGTATGTAGTGATTCATATGTCTTTAATATTATTCCCAGCTACAACAATAAATGGGAACAATTCCCCTCATGGTGGATGGTTAATTATTTAATAGAGAGTTTCATTTTCAATAACAATTTGTTCCATGATTTCATTACCATTAGATATGTAGTGATGACCAGATATCTGATTCAAGGGTCTAGTATTGACAAAAAAAAATATCCCCAATCTATGCATATAAGTCATCCCAACACAGGGAAACCCATATATTAACTGCATATGGTTTGATTCCTAACATCACATGTTACATTGTGACCCCTAGATCTCTAATCCTCAATTCAATCACAACATATAAAATGATCAAAAAATGCACCACTAACTACAAATATATTATACCAATACAACAAAAATCCTTAGTGCATGACAATAAAATATAGGGAAAGTATCATAGTTGCATGAAATTAATACTCCAAGACAAATAATTCCACATGACATGATATTAAAATATTAAGACCATCACTCATTATCCTCCCTTATCAATAAACCATATGATATTTACCATGATAAACTACTGTATGGGGTGATTCTATCATCTTTCAATACTCCTAGACCAAAAATCAAAATTCATTCCCTGAGCACCCCAGGTTTCAAAAAACCATTTAAGGAAATTGGAAGGGATAAAATACCACAAATTTTGACATTAATAAATATTCAAAAAGGATTTTACATACTAAATAAAGAAATTTTGGGACAATAGGAATGTATTTATGATCCTTGTAATCCAAACATTGTTTTGGCAGGACTCAATGGTAGGACTCAACACCCAAGGGTGTTCTAGGTCCTTCCCATCATGGTTGTCACTATTATTTACACATGACCTGAGAACCTCAATCTAGGTTTTAAAACATTTTCATCTCCAACTTAGAAGGTTTTTTGAGTAATCTTGACCATGGGTTTCTTAATTAGGATATTGTTCAACATTACCCACATATAAGGTTTATGTCAATTATGAACTCAAACTTTATCCCCTTATATCAAAGATGTATGAACTCATAATCTATCCCTTGATGGTCTAGATCAAAAGAACCTAAACTACAAGTAAAAGAGACACAAAATATGTTTGGTTGAAACCTGGAATGTGTGGCTTGAGAAAAAATCACATCTCCTCTCACTAAACTCTTCTTATATAGAGTCTAAGAAAAAATGATGACGTAAATGAATAAAGAATAAGGCTCATGATCCTAGTATTGTGGGTCTAGTGAAGGATGTTCTATGATAGAAGGAGCCTCAGTGTTGAAAAAATTTAGAATAATATTTTTTCATCTTTTTATCATGACAAAATGTTCCCTATGAAGTTATACAACCTTTAGAGTGCTCAAACCATTGTTCAATTTTATATTTTACCTAAATCATAATTCATTATATGAGATCCTCTGATCATTCTAAATCTCTTATGGCATATATAATAGGATAATCGGGTCCATGATACACTTTTTTTACTATGATTTAATTATTATGTCACTTGAATTTGCACCAAGGGTTGTCAAAAAATACATCATACATTGAAAAAAGGTATTACCAATCCTTATTATCCCTAACATAAACATTGTAGAACACATCATCATAAGGTGTTTTTGATCATACCTGGAATGATTGTCTCATATCATCCACATGACCTACACACTTTAAAAAATGATTTACAATCCCTTGAACAAAAATATTCATGCGAATTCGATATTCTTTTCATTATGTTATATTTTTCTACTCTTTCTAAAATAAAGAAGGAAATACCTTATTCTGAAAAGTGTGATTTCCAACACCCCATTACTCGAGACAATCATGAAAATGGAATGAGTGACCCAATTAAATAGCTGAAATTTCTAGGGTATTAAAAATCGTTCATAGATATCTTTCTCTTCAACCCATCTTTATATTCTGGATGTTTGAGACTTCCAAATTATTTCATTTTCTCAAAAATAGAGATGGGAAACCTATTTTTCACCATTATACCAACACAGAAGGACTTTTACCAATCAAATGGTGGAATATTCTCTTAGAAAGAATGATGCATTGATCCTTTTATGACTTGGTTACACCATGGAAGAACCTATCCACTGAGAGTTTTACGTGTGTTTCCCATCATGTATACCAAATTCCATATCTTCAAACAATATATTTTGGGTTATGACTTACTCATAACATATTATAACAATCCAAGTGGACTTGAATTCCCTATAGTTTCACAATCCACCCATACCATTAAAAAAATCATGAATTTATCCAAGAAAAGTGTGAGGGAATCTCTATTTGACGACGCTAATGATGAAATAGGGCCTTAAGCTACTAACAAGAGTCATCTACTCATTATTAGAAAGGAACTTTTATCCTCATGAGTCCTTAAAACACCATGATAGAACTGAAAAACTCTTGGGTACTTTAGGTCATTCCTAACATTTCTTCATCATATTCTATATTCATAAATTATGAATTCTAAGAAAAATAAGAAAATGAATAGTATTTAAATGTACATACCACATGACGTTGAAATGTGTGGATGATATCTGCAACAATGCACATTAAACAACATGAAATTTGTCCTTACAACATCATGTTAAACAGTATGATATATTTCCTGACCGCATGATGTGAAATTTCATGGAATATTTCCTTACCTCATGATGATAAAATTCGTTGAGAACATTACCACAAAAATGGTAATAGTACTAACAACTAAATTTCTGATCTAGAATACTCTAAATTACATGAAATAAAATTTCTGATTAAACTAACCTTTGAATACAAAAAATAGAATTTCCAAGAAAAAAGGACATTAACTATTGTAATAGAATGTTTAATATAGAATTATTTAAACTAAAATAGAGATAAAATTTAGTCTTCAAGATAGGAATAAGGCACCAAACTTGCTAGTACAAAACCCGTAATGGGTGGCCGGAGAAAAATGAATGTCCATGTCCACTAATACTTGTCCAATATGGTACGTAGGAAAAATGTAGTTCAATACATATATATATATATATATATATATATATATATATATATATTTGGTAACACCATTTGGCCATGTAAAAAATAATTCTATGCTTGATAATTCCACTAAATTCTACCAAAGATAGACAATTCTCCCTTCATGTCATATATTTTACCCAAATTATCAGTTTTTTAATTAGGTGATCTCAAGAAAATTGGAGATGATACAACTATGTGGAATCTCTTGTGGGTGGGAATTTAGCATCATTTATTGAGAAAAAACAATTTTGATTTTAGCATTAAAAACTAGGTGGTTATGATCATTTGATATTATGAAATTGATGGGTATCATTGATGGTCAATGAAACATCAAATCAATGAAATAAAATGCCTATTAGGAAGAAAAGAAAACTGAAAATTTACATATAAATTTTTTAGGATCTATTCATTAATAACATGAAAATGGAGGAATCTATACATACTGGATTCTCCCCCATTAATATACAATTAATGAAAATTTCCTGAAATTACTTGACCTACACAAAGAGAATTTGTTGGATTGATTATGTTTTTCATTATACAGTTATTAATAGGTAAATAATTATCATAATTATTCTATTGATTTAGTTATGACCTCTGAAATCTAATACAATTCCTTCAATTTAGTAACAATATCAAGACTAGCCTTCTCTACCATCTAAAATGTCATGAACCGAACCTAGTCGCCGCCAAAACCGGCACCAAACCCAGCCTGTAACAAGTCCCGAAGGGCATTCCCAATCCCCACAAGATGGTACAAGTTCCCAGGTATCATAAAATTAAAATTGGGAATGATTTACCTGAGTTTATAAACTTAAAACAACAAAAGAATCCAATAAAACGAATCTGGATTTTTCAAACCAAACAATCTTTTACAAAAATTCAGAACTGAATTACATATTTTAAAACAACTCAATAAGACTATCACAAAGATACAAAACTCAAAGGAAACAGCCCAAGAACCCTCATGGAAAGGGGCACTTCCCTTAATCCATCTCCACAAGACTTTACCACCAAGGACCTACTAGAAACCCGAACCACTTGAACTAAAAAAATGTACACAACCTACGACAACAAAAATAACCAAGTCTACTTACACCCAAAGTTGTAAGTAGGGTGTGATACTAAGCCCAATAGGATACCACCAAATTATTACAAAGATCATTCAATACAATGTGAAAAAAGCAAGAAGTTTTAATACGCAAAGAAAAGCAGTTTTAATACGCAAAGAAAAGCAGTTATAAAATACAAGAAATGCAACTTTCAATTGAAGACAGTTTTCAAGATAAAGTTTTCATAATGTTCACAAATTTAAATATACATGTTAGATAATATAAATTAATTCCATGAACACAACTATACGTGGGAAAATAACACAAACACAATGATCAACAAAATCAGGAACACCCTTAGGCACTAGATAGTCTCGGGCCCATGTACCTCATACCTCTGTGTAAAGTAACCATAGTAAAATCCATTATCATGCACGATCCACTAGTAGGAAACATACCCATAACCTATCGGTACCCAATAATCATCCACATAGTTTATTTAGAGTTTTTTTTATCCAAATGATAAGTGAAATAGGGACAAAACCCATCCGGTCCACTAGCTGTAATAGTACACATCTGCCCCACCTAGGTACCGGGCTTCCCCCTTTGTGATCAAACAATATCAGTATTTAACACATATCCATTTTAATGTAAAACACCTCTACTGGTCACATTCACCAAATAAAGTATCTATCGCATTTTATACAACTTAAAACATGCAACAAACACTTTGATTTTTAATAAAACAATTTCTCAAAATCCCGTGTTATTTTGCACACAAAACCCATTAAGAACCCAACTTGTACACTATGTTCACAATTTTAAGTTACCAAAACAGTAAATTAAGCCCAATATATTTCAATTAAAATAACAAATCAATTTTAGGTCATCCCCATGTTAAACAAAAAGTGATAACTTTGTAAAACCTTCATTTTCACACAAAAGTGGAACCAAAACTTCACTTTCTTTATAAACACATTTAAAACCCATTTTTGCAGCAACAACCAAAGGGGATAACATTATAAACAGTATTTTAAGCCTTATTACAGGTCAATAAAAATAACTAAGTATTTATAGGGAATCCCCAAATAAACCAATAAAACATCTCCTTGGAAAACCCCCAATTTCACACCAAATTGTCATTTAAAATTCAACTACAATAGAAACATCATTATAACCAATTTTTTCCACAATAATAAAATGATATAAACACAAAAATATGATAAATATAGTATTCTAATACACAAATATTGCATCAACATTGGAATCACCTACCAAATCAAATGAATCCCTTGAATCACTGTGTGAAAATCAAGTCCCACCACCATCGCACCAATAGGGACATATATCGAACCTAAAAGCACAATAATTGACCAATAAAACCAAATGTTAAACCCTAGGTTCAAAACCCTACCCCCTGGTCATTTTTAACTTCAAGAAAATTGAAATAAACCTCGTAAAAAGGGGAGGAACTAAGGAGGATAGGCACTTGCTTGCGATTCTTTGAAGTTCCTCCACCAAATACCCCATAAAAATGGGGTTAAAAAGAGGTTTTGAGAAACATCGAGGGCTTACATGGATTTTAGGTTTGAAGGGTATGAGGAATGGTAAAATTAGGAACTGGAATGGAGGAAATATAGAATTCTTTGAAAGATTTATGAAGTGAAATAAGTCACCTCCTCAAATCTATCCGATTTGAGAAACCCTAGGAAGTTTGTCCATAAATCTCGAATCCTAAGAACTCTAAAGTGGGGGAAAAGAGGATGGGCACACGTCTGGCTGAAATGGGCTCCTGGGAGACATATAATCAATTAAAATTAGTTAATATTGAATATGTTATTAAATAAATAAAATTCATTTTTAAAACTGGATATGGAATTCCGGGCAGGCCCAATCCCTTAAATAAAAACCCAAATAAACCATGTTTATGGATTTCTAAAGGTTTCAAATTATTATTGTGGTATTAATATATCAGAGGAGGACATTTAGGAATTTGAATGAGAGAAAAATATTAAAAAATGAAAAAGTTATAAAAGAAACAAAATTTATTTTTTAATCTTGAATTGGGCTCACGGTTTGGCCCAATTCATGAAAACTCATCTATTCCTCCATAAAACCTTGGGAAGACCCCAAAACAAAGCATGAATGGAAATGAAACGAAAAATACCTTAATAAAATTTCATATATGTGACAATTCTCCCCACCATGAAAACTTTCCTTCCTCGGAAATCGACAGTAAGGCCAGATACCAAAACCAAACCCAACCGATAAACCAAGATGTACTTCTTTGTCACGCTTCGCCCCCAAAGGCCAAAACACCTCCAGTGATCAATTAAGGAAGGATTAATCTCACAACCCAAAATTATACCACTTTCCTGAAATTATCAATCGCATTCATACTTTATCCCAAATTAAAACTCCTCAAACACTATCCGAACAAGACTCAAGTAATTCAACCAAATGAACAACAACTTTGAACAAGGTTACACTTAATTTACATTAACTAAACCATTGGAAGATCTCCAATCACAATTTTTACTCAAGGATGATGTTGGTGTCTATATAGTTCTGAATGAGACTACCTACCACCAAGTCAAGACCATGGATAAATCTGATCTATTGGTATAGGGGAACACAAATAGGCACCCCACCATAAGAGGCAACCTATATTTTTTTCCGAGACAGAATCAAGACACTAACGGGGGGAGTACTGAACGAACTCCCTAGTAAAAAGGTTATAATTCCATTCAAATTTTACAAAGGAACATACATGAGAATCACAATGGGTCTCCCCACCATAAGAACCAACCATCTTAACCAACCAGCATGGGCCGACACAGATAGACCAAATTTTTTTAAAAGATTTGGGAAGGGCGCAGGGTCAGTCTGCACGTTTTTTGAAATTGTGAACTAACTGTGCAGATCATTATTTTCGCATGGCTTCCAAGAACATGGTCACTACTAATCATACACAAACTGTGTCCTCAGCACGTCTATCCAAATATCCAACCATTCTCTAATGACTCGATGGAATCCAATGGGGGAGGGAATGGCATTAGGTGATGACATGGGTACAAGGCCCTCATCCTATTTCCACCGAATGGGGAAAATAGAAGAATGATTATGACACTAGAGATTTAAAATATTACTATCTTTCATAATGAGGATAAAACATTGTACACGGTTTTAAACAACCCTGGGATTCCCCCTGACTACGAGTCAACATCTCTCTAAGACCTATGGCTGGAGCTCAAATGATTGAAGCATCTTTGACCTCGTAGTTAGGTTTTGGAAACCCCATAAATGAGAATTATTCTTTTGGTGCCACCAACAACTATACTAAAATCCCCAATAAGATTTCCAAGACATAAAACATTCCAAACACACCTTACCCTAACTCGATATTTCACTTAAACAGGGGTTTAGAAAATGAACACACATCACACCTTGTTTCTTCGAGTGAGAAACTATACAAGTAAATAACACTATTAATCACCTTCCTCTAAAATGGAAGATTTTGAAGTTTTTTCAAAGGAGACATTCTCTCAATATAAAGAGACTCTCATAGGATTGCATGACTTTCACCTTTAAAGTCAATCGAATGCACGAAATCACAAGTTTTCACCGAACATGACCATTGCGACTGATATAAATAATGCATGGAGTAGGACCTTATACAATATCCCCAAAAACACAAAATTATAGAATGTGTCCACAATATCTTCTCATGACCATATTTCCCACATTGGTAGTTTATTGTTAACTTCTTCTTCGAAGAGACTACGAAGGACCCAGAGGACTTCTTAGACACCATCCAGATACTCATCCATGCTAAAAACCTCAGACCACTTCCACCTTCATCAAATCAGGAAACTTAAGAGGCTAAGGTCTCCTTCAACCTTCCATGATCACTCTCCCACTACAAGAAGAAATAAAAAACCAAGAAAATAAAGGGTTTAGACTCAATCCAAAAATCTCAAGAAAAATATTCCTTATTTTGATCAACTGGAGGGTCTTCAAATGGAGAAACAGTCCGGGTTGCACTTCAGTTGTTCTCTAACCCTTAATGGGGCGTACCTTATCCAACGATTAAACCTAAGGACCCAACCAAGATGGTATATTGGTCAAGATATACAACAAACAAGATAAAAACACATGAAATGAAACATCATAAAAGCATCCCAAAACATTTCTCAAAATAGACCACTAACCGGGCCTTCAACACATCTTACTGACCAAACACAAACCCAAAACACAATACAAACAGGAGGGGTTCTTAGACTCAAATCATAACACAACATAAAAATTTAAAAAAACACATAATACACATCATCCCAAACTAGTCATAAATACATCAAGTTTCTCATTTATAATCAACTTTTTGAAAATAAATGATTCAGCGGTTAGCGTATCCACCAATGGTACCCCATGGGCCTTACACATGCATCTTTCTATGCCACACTGGGTACCCTTCTCATATCCATCCCAGAACTCATAAATCCATGCCATTAACCATCCATCATCCCATATAACTCCATTCATGTGGTCATTCATGGATATATCAAAGGCTAAAAGAAAAAAATCTTTCCACTTTTCAAAACCAAAACAGTCAACCAATACCTCCTTTTCCTCAAAACCTCTAACCGTGAAATCAAACCCAAATTACATCTTACCAAGATTTTATGAATGGAATAATCATTTAAATTAAAACTCACTTTCAAGTCATACACATTAATTTAAAAACATCTCATCCCATTAAAACACCTTTCAATAGTTTAGAAACCTCTATTGGAAACACTTTTTCAAAACCAATATTGACATAGTTCATGCTTTCAAAAGAGGTGCAAACACAATATTTTCCATTCCATTACAATTAAGAAAATTCAGTTCTCCATTTTAATAAATCTAATCATTCCCTCTTTATTAGATAATTATTTCACAAAAACGTTACGCTTCTTAAAACCAAGTCACTTTAAACCCAAAGATCCAAGATTTCAAAACTAAAGAACACAAGAAAATGCGAGAGGAAACTAGTTTCAATGGGTGACTAGGAAATATAGTTGGAAGACACATTCAAATCACTTCACTGTCACAGAGAGTGTTCTAGGAAATATCCCTGAATCCACACGGCTTTCCAGGCCCTGTGAGCTCACTGAGACCATTAACCCAACTCTCTTTTCATTTCTCCTAATCATCATCAATCCAAGAAATCCAAAGGACTCATATAAATCGCATCATGAGGTGTGGTGATCATCCACATTACTCATAACCAGAATTCCAAGTCCTGAAAATCCAAACTCCAGACTATCTTGTTTGTTCCTCAAATAATGTGACCTAAAAGAGCGAACATCCTTTGATACCATTTTGTCACGAACTGAACCTAGTCGCCACCAAAACCAGCACCAAACCCAGCCCGTAACAAATTCTAAAGGGTGTTCCTGATACCCACGGGTTGTCACAAGTGCACGGGTATAATAAAATTATAATTAGTAATGATTTACCCGAGTTCATAAACATAAAACAACAAAATAATCCAATAAAACGAATCTGGATTTTTCAAACCAAACAATCTTTTACAAAAAAATCAGAACTGAATTAAATATTTTAAAAAAAATAAATAAGACTATAGAAAAGATACAAAACATAAAGGAAACATCCCAAGGACCCTCATGGAAAGGGGCACTTCCCTTAATCCATCTCCACAAGACTTCACCACCAAGGACCTACTAGAAACCTGAACCACTGGATCTAAAAAAATTTACTCAACCTGCGACAACAAAAATAACCAAGTATACTTACACTAAAAGGTGTATGTAGGGTGTGAGCCTAATCCCAACAGTATACCACCCAATGATTCCTAAGATCATGAAATACAATGTGAAAAAAGAAATCATTTATAATATGCAAAGAAAAGCAGTGATAAAATAAAAGAAATGCAAATTTCAATTGAAAATAGTTTTCAAGCTAAAGTTTTTAGAATTTTCACACATTTAAATAGAAATGTTCGCTACTGTAAATTACTTCCATTAAAACCCTAATACATGGGAAAATAACACAAACACAATGACCAACAAAATTAGGAACACCCTTAGGTACTAGATAGTCTCGGGCCCCATGTACCTCATACCTCAGTGTAAAGTAACCATAGTAAAATCCATTATCATGCACGATCCACTAGTAGGGAACATACACATAACCAAGTGGTCCCCAATAACCATCAATGTAGTTTATTTAGAGTTTTCTTTATCAAAATTCTAGGTGAAACAAGGACAAAACCCATCCGATCCACTAGCGGTACTAGTATACATCTGCCCCACCTAGGTACCGGGCTTCCCCCTTTGTGCTCAAACAATATCAGCATTTAACACATATCCATTTTAATGAAAAACACCACTACTGGTCATATGCACCAAATACAATATCTATCACATTTTATACCACTTAATACACACAACAAACACTTTGATTTTTAATAAAACAATTTCTCAAAATCCCGTGTTGTTTTGCACACAAAACCCCTTAAGAACCCCACTTGTACACTATGTTCACACTTGTAAGTTACCAAAACAGTAAAGGAATCCCAATAAATTTCAATTAAAATAACAAATCAGTTTTATGGAATCCCCATGTTAAACAAAAAGTGATAACTTTGTAAAACCTTCATTTTCACACAAAAGTGGAACAGAAACTTCACTTTCTTTACAAACACATTTAAAACCCATTTTTTCAGTAACAACCAAAGAGGATAACATTCTAAAAAGTATTTTAATCTTTATTATAGGTCAATAAAAACAATGAAGTATTTATAGGGCATCCCCAAATAAACCAATAAAACATCTCTTTGGAAACCCCGCAATTTCACAACGAATTGGCATTTAAAATTCAATTGCAATAGAAACATCATTAGAACCAATTTTTTCCGCAATAATAAAATGATATAAACCTGAAAATATGATAAATACAGTATTATAATACACAAATATTGCATCAACATTGGAATCACCTACCAAATCAAATGAAACCCTTGAATCACTATGCGAAAATCAAGTTGCACCACCGTCACACCAAGAGGGACATATATCGAACCTAAAATCACAATAATTGACCAATAAAACAGAAGGTTAAACCCTAGGTTAGAAACCCTACCCAATGGTCATTTGTAACTTCATGAAAATTTAAATAAACCTCATAAAAAGGGGAGGAACTAAGGAGGAGAGACACTTAATTGAGATTCTTTGAAGTTCCTCCACCAAATACCCCATAAAAATGGGGTTACAAAGAGGTTTTGAGAAACATGGAGGGCTTGCATGGATTTTAGGTTTGAAGGGGATGAGGAATGGTCGAATTAGGAATTGGAATGGAGGAAAAATAGAAATATTTGAAAGATTTATGAAGGAAAATAAGTCACCTCCTCAAATCTATCCGATTTGAGAAACCCTAGGAAGTTCGTCCATAAATCGCGATTCCTAAGAGCTCTAAAGTGGGGGGAAAGAGGCTGGGCGCGCATCTGGGTGCAATGGGATCCTGGGAGACATAGAATCACTAAAAAATACTTAATATTGAAGAAGTTATTAACTAAATAAAATTCACTTTTAAAACTGGATATGGGATTCCGGGAAGGCCCAATCCCTTAAATAAAAACCCAAATAAACCATGTTTATGGATTTCTAAAGGATTCAAATTTTTATTGTGGTATTAATATATCAGGGGAGGAAATTTAGAAATTGTAATGAGTGAAAAATAATAAAAAATGAAAAAGTTATAAAAGAAAAAAAAATTATTTTTAAATCTAGAATTGGGCTCACAGTTTGTCCCAATTCATGAAAAATGATCTATTCCTCCATAAAACCTTGCGAAGACCCAAAAATAAAGAATGAATGGAAATGAAACGAAAAATACCTTCATAAAATTTCATGTATGTGACCATTCTCCCCAACATGAAAACTTTTTGTCTCCAGAAAGCTACAGCAAGTCCAGATACCAAAACCAAACCCAACAGATAAGATGTACTTCTTTGCCAAGCTTCGCCCCCAAGGGCCAAAACACCTCCAGCGATCAATTAAGGAAGGGTTAATCTCACAACCCAAACTTACACCACATTCCTGAAATTATCAATCACATTCATACTTTATCCCAAATTAAAACTCCTCAAACACTATCTGAATAAGTCTCAAGTAATTCACCCAAACGAACAACAACTTCGAACAAGGTTACACTTACTTTAAATTAACTAAACCATTGGGATCTCTCTAATCCCAATGTTTACTCAAGGAAGATGTTGGAATATAGATAGTTCTAAAAGAGACTACCTACCACCAATTCAAGACCATGGATAAATATGAGCTATTGGTATGGGGGAACACAAATAGGCACCCCACCATAAGAGGCAACCTATATTTTTTTCCGAGACAAAATCAAGACACTAATAGGGGGAGGCCTGAATGAACTCCCTAGTAAAAAGGGTAGAATTCCATTGAAATTTTATGAAGGAACGTACATGAGAATCACATTAGGTCTCCCCACCATAGGAACCAACCATCTTAACCAACCAGTATGGGCCAACACAGATAGACCCAATTTTTCTTAAAGATTTGGGAAGGGCGCAGGGTCAGTCTGCTCATTTTTTTGAAATTGTGCACTAACTGTGTAGATCATTCTTTTCGCATGGATTCTAGAACATGGTCACTACTAATCATACAAAAACTGTGTCCTCAACATGTCTATCCAAATTTCCAACCATTCTCTAATGACTCGATGGGAACCAAAGGGGGAAGGAAAGGCATTAGGTGATGACATGGGTACAAGGCCCTCAACCTATTTACACTGAATGGGAACAACGGAAGAATGATGATGACACTAGAGGTTTAAAATCTTACTATCTTTTATACTGAGGATAAGACATTGTACATGTTTTTAAACAACCATGGCATTCCCCCTTACTATGTGTCAGCTTCTCTCCAAGACCTATGGCTGGAGCTCAAATGATTGAACCATCTTCGACCTCGCAGTTAGGTTTTGGAAACCCGCTGAATGAGAATTATTCTTTTGGTGCCACTAACAATTATATTGAAATCCCTGATAAGATTTCCAAGACATAACAAATTCCAAACTCACTTTACCCTAACTCAATATTTCACTGAAACAAGGGCTTAGAAAATGAACACACATCACACCTCTTTTCTTCGAGTGAGAAACTATACAAGTAAATAAAACCTATAATCACCTTCCTCTAAAATGGAAGATTTTCATGTTTTTACAAGGGATACATTCTCTAAAAATAAAGAGACTCTCAGAGGATTGCATGACTTTCACCTTTAAAGTCAGTCTAATGCATGAAATCACAAGGTTTCACCGAACATGACCATTGTGACTGATATAAACAATGCATGGAGTGAGACCTTATACAATATCCCCAAACAACACAAAATTCTAGAAAGTGGACACAATATCCTCTCGTGACCAAATTTCCCACACAAGTAGTTTATTTTGAACTCTTTCTTAGTAGAGACTACGAAGGACCCAGAGGACTTCTGAGACACCATCCAGATACTCATCCATGCTAACCATCGCAGACCACTTCCACCTTCAGAAAATCAGGAAACTTAAGAGGCTAAGTTATCTTTCAACCATCCATGATCACTCTACCACTACAAGAAGATACAAAAAAACCAAGAAAGGAAATTGTGTAGACTCAATCTAAAAATCTTAAGAAAAAGATTTCTTATTTTGATCAACTGGAGGGTCTTGAAATGGAGAAACAATTTGGGTTGTACTTCAGTTGTGCACTAACCCTTAATGGGGCGTACCTTATCCAATGATTAAACCTAAGGACCCAAACATGATGGTCTATTGCTCAAGATATACCATAAAATAGATCCAAACACATGAAAGCAAACACCGTAAAAGCATCCCAAAACATTTCTTAGAAGAGACCACTAACCGGCCCTTCAACACAACTTACTGACCAAACACAAACCCAAAACACAATACAAACAGGAGGGGTTCTTGGACTCAAAACATCCCATAACATCAACATTTAAAAAAACAAAATACACATCATCCCAAACTAGTCATAAATACATCAATTTTCTCATTTATAATCAACTTTTTGAAAATAAACGATTCATCGATTAGCGTATCCACCAATGGTACCCCATGGGCCTTACACATGCATATTTTTGTGCCACACTGGGCACCCTCCTCATATCCATCCCAGAACTCATACAGCCATGACATTAACCATAAATCATCCCATATAACCCCATCCAAGTGGTCTCTCATGATATATCAAATGTTAAAATAAAAAATAAATCTTTCCACTTTTCAAAACCAAAACATTCAACTAATACCTCCTTTTTCTCAAAACCTCTAACCAAGAAATCAAACCCAAATTACATCTTACCCAGATTTTCAGAATGGAACAATAATTTAACATAAAACTCACTTTCAAGTCATACACATTAATTTCAAATCATATCATCCCATTAAAGCACCTTTCAATAGTTTATAAAACTCTATTGGAAACACTTTTTCAAAACCAACATTGACATAGTTCATGCTTTCAAAAGAGGTCAAAACTCACTATTTTCCATTCCAATACAATTAAGAAAATTCAGTTCTCCATTTTCAAAAATCTAGCCATTCCCTCCTTATTATATAATTATTTCACAAAAACATTGTGCTTCTTAAAACCAAGTCACTTTAAATCCAAAGTTCCAAGATTTCAAAACTAAAGAACACATGACAATGCGAGAGGAAACTAGTGTCAATGGGTGACTAGGAAATATGGTTGGCGGATATATTACAATCACTTAACTATCACAGAGAGTGTTCTAGGGAATATCCCTGACTCCACAAGGCTTTCCAGGCCCTACGAGCTCACTGAGACCATTAACCCAACTCTCTTTTCATTTCCCATAATCATCATCTGTCCAAGAAATCCAAAAGACTCATATAAATCCTGACATCACCTGGTGACTAGAATCCCATCATGAGGTGTGATGATTAGCCACATTACTCATAACCAGAATTCCAAGTCCCGATAATCCTTACTCCAGACTATCCCAACTGTTCCTCAAATAACGTGACCTAAAGAGAGCGAACCTCCTTTGATACCATTTTGTCACGAACCGAACCTAGTCGCCGCCAAAACCAACACCAAACCCAGCCCGTAACAAATCCCAAAGGTAATTATCGATTCCCATGGGCTGGAACAAGTGCCCATGTATCATAAAATTAGAATTAGGAACGATTTACCTGAGTTCATAAGCTTAAAACAACAAAAGAATCCAATAAAACGAATTTGGATTTTTCAAAACAAACAATATTTTACAAAAATTCAGAACTGAATTACATATTTTAAAACAACTAAATAAGACTATAAAAAAGATAAAAAAAACTTAAAGGAAACAGCCCAAGGACCCTCATGAAAAGGGGCACTTCCCTTAAGCCATCTCTACAAGACTTCAACACCAAGGACTTTCTTGAAACCCGAACCACTGGAACTAAAAAAATGTACCCAACATGCGACAAAGAAAATAACCAAGTTTACTTACACCAAAAGGTGTAAGTAGGGTTTTATCTTAATCCCAATAGAATATCACCCAATGATTCCAAATATCATGCATTACAATGTGAAAAAAGCAAGCAGTTTTAATACGCAAAGAAAATCAGTGATAAAATACAAGAAATGCAACTGTCAATTAAAAATAGATTCCAAGCTATTTTTTCAGAATGTTAACACATTTAAATATACATGCTAGATACTATAAATTAATTCCATGAACACCCCAATACAAGGGAAAATAACACAAACACAATGAGCAACAAAATCAAGAACACCCTTAGGAACTAGATAGTCTCGGGCCCCAGGTACCTCATACCTCGGTGTAAAGTAACCATAGTAAAATCAATTCTCGTGCATGAGCCACTATTAGGGAACATAACCATAACCTAGTGGTCCCAAATCACCATCCACATATTTTAGTTAGAGTTTTCTTTATCCAAGTGCATGGTGAAACAGGGACAAAACCCATCCGGTCCACTAGTCGTACTAGTACACATCCGCCCCACCTAGGTACCGGGCTTCCCCCTTTGTGCTCAAACAATATCAGCATTTAACACATATCCATTTTAATGTAAAACACCACTACTGGTCACATGCACCAAATACAGTATCTATCGCATTTTATACCACTTAAAACACACAACAAACACCTTGATTTTTAATAAAACAATTTCTCAAAATCCCGTGTTGTTTTGCACACAAAACCCCTTAAGAACCCCACTTGTACACTATGTTCACACTTTTAAGTTACCAAAATAGTAAAGGAATCCAAATACATTTCAATTAAAATAACAAATAAATTTTAGGGAATCCCCATGTTAAACAAAAAGTGATAACTTTGTAAAACCTTCATTTTCACACAAAAGTGGAACTAAAACTTCAATTTCTTTACAAACACATTTAAAACCCATTTTTTGCAGCAACAACCAAAGGGTATAACATTATAAATAGTATTTAAGCCTTATTAAAGGTCAAAAAAAACAAATAAGTATTTATTTGGCATCCCTAAATAAACCAATAAAACATCTCTTGGGAAAACCCCCAATTTCACAAAAAAATGGCATTTAAAATTCAATTGCAATAGAAACATCATTAGAACCAATTTTTGCCGCAATAATAAAATGATATAAATTCGAAAATATTATAAATACAGTATTATAATACCAAAATATTGCATCAGCATTGGAATCACCTACCAAATCAAATTAAACCCTTGAATCACTATGCGAAAATCAGGTCGCACCACTGTCACACCAAGAGTGACATATATTGAACCTAAAAGCATAATAATTAACCAATAAAACCAAATGTTAAACCCTAGGTTCGAAACCCTACCCCCTAGTCATTTTTAACATCACTAAAATTGAAAGAAACCTCATAAAAAGGTGAGGAAATAAGGAGTAGAGACACTTACTTTAGATTCTTTGAAGTTCCTCCACCAAATACCACATAAAAATTGGGTTACAAAGATGTTTTGAGAAACTTGGATGCATTACCTGGATTTTAGGTTTGAAGGGGATGAGGAAGGATTGAATTAGGAACTATAATGGAGGAAAGATAGTAAGATTTGAAAGAGTTATGAAGGGAAAGAACTCACCTCCTCAAATCTGGCTGATTTGAGAAACCCTAGGATATTCGTCCAAAAAATCGTGATGCCTGAGATCTCTAAAGTGGAAGAAAAGAGGTTGGGAGCGCGGCTGGGTTCAATGGGCTCGTGTGAGACATGGAATCACCGAAAAATACTTAATATTGAATAAATTATTAAATAAATAAAATTCATTTTTAAAATTCGATATGGGCTTCCGGGCATGCTCAATCCCTTAAATAAAAACCCAAATAAACCATAATTATGGATTTCTAGAGGTTCTAAATTTTTATTATGGTGTTAATATATTTGGTGAGGACATATAATAATTTTAATGAGTAAAAAATATTTAAAAATGAAAAAGTTATAAAAGAAACAAAATTTATTTTTAAATCTGTAATTGGGCTCAAGGTTTGGCCCAATTTATGAAAACTCATTATTCCCCATAAAACCTTGGGAAGACCCTAAAACAAATCATGAATGGAAATGAAACAAAAAATACCTTCATAAAATTTCAGGTATGTTACATAAAATATACCATTTTACTCTAATATATTTTTCTCTTATATTTGAAATGCATGATGAAAATGTGATAACATCTATGAAGGTGACGACCTTAATATTATAGATGGTTTATTTAAATGCTCCCAGCACTGAATGTTTCCAACGAGTTTTTGAATCCACCACATGTAAGGAAGCTTAAATTAAGGAATCATTCTAGTGTAAAATTTTTAAAGAGGAATCATCAGGTGTTAGTACCCTTAATTCAAGGCCCCTCCTTTTCTCCCACAAAGAGATCACTTCAATAACTTGAGCATGAAGAGCCATATAATGAAAACACCTATAACCAAGGGTGGTGAACATAATATAAATATGAACCATCTGGTCCATCAGCCCTTCCAATGGAGCCTCTGAAATTAATTTATAAATCTCTCTCCATACTTATTGTTTCATATACTATTTAAGTGACATGGACTCCATACCATGAACCAATAACATCATCGTAATTTAAGTATTTTCTAGGACTACATCTATATGATGGGGATTAATTCTCAAAATATTTGATGATATAGGTAGGGATCTGACCTTATCAATGGTTGACTCTACTAGAGGAATTTTTAAAGAAGTAGGGATTGAAATCTTTTATATTCTAGGATAATGAACAATAACAAAAAGTAAATGGATTTATCTATCATAAAATAATTAAAATGATATTTCTAGGTGACTAATAGAAATGATCAATATTATAAGAATAATTTTTTTGGTTGTATCACTGGAAACATCTTCTACTCCAACTCAGTCCTCCTATAATAAGGAAATTCCCTCCTATAATGAGTGTCTTAGTGAAAAAATAGTTCTTTATTATATTTTTTTCATTGATCTCCACCATTAACGACTACATGAAAAAAAAATATTTGGTGATAAGAGATAAAGAGAACCTCGTTTCGTGTTTTCAAAGAGGTATTCACTTTATTCCTAAAAATGAATTCATCAAATCCAATTCATTATTATAGTGAATGCCGATATCCGTATCTTCCAAACACACATTATTCTGTGTTAGATCATATAAATGGAAACCTAGTTCATCTCCACCATATATTAAGACAAACTGTTCTCACACATTATCCATATATGCTTCATGATGGGTCGATCACGAAAAATATGTTTCTTATAAATGAAACAAATTCTCACTCACATCCTCATGGGAAAATACATGCTCCTCCTTGTGGGATCAGTGGTTCCTAAACATTTTTGTAAAATTTTAATATTATATTAGAATAGTCCAAAATAGGAAGAGAGTGAAATTCAACACATACTTGAGGATTCTAAGGGATATGGATATAATAATTCATAGTGTTTTGTATAATATTGACTATTCAGTCTATGATATCTAGAAGGTAAAAATGTTGAGTTCATTAAGGAAACACCCCTAGAATGTTGATAGTGTTGAGGGTGTTTATAAAGGGGTAGAAACCACTTCCCTTATTAGAGATAGTTGACTTGGAGAACCCACCTAATCTTCCCTGGTCCCCAATGGAGGAGTAACATATGTGAAGTTGACTAAAAATAATTTCTCAATGCACAGTATTCCCCAAAGTTCAGCTTATGAGTTCAATGTTATCCAAGTCATCTATAGCTAAAATATGAAATGAAATAATATATATGATGTATATTCACCCAATGGAACCACACCCACTGTGTCCATACTGGATTATGATTCTACTAGAAATGAGAGTTCTGGAAAACACAACAAATCCATGTGAGGTGATTCTAGGGTTTTTGGTACTCTCAAAATCAATTTTTTTTCAAGTCATTGATTGTCCTTAGTGTTAAATTTCATATTGGTATCATTATATATGAATTTAGATAATTTTTATTTGGATATGAGATGGAGAAAATATTAAAATAATTTGGGGGCATGACAATATCTGTGTCAAAGGGTGAGTTGTCTATGATAGCATGATTATCCTACATGGTAAATATTAACAAAAACTAGAGATCCACCATCAGATGATTCTCATATCAAATATTCATAATGGAATGACATCTTGTTATCTCACACTCTATCTGACTACTAAAATAAAAAAGTTCTGTACCATTCTTAGTGGATACACCCATCAATACAGGAAGAAATGGAACCCTCATGTAAAAATATAGTGTAGGCTTGAGCCTCATGTATTACCCCACATTTTTTACCTTGATATTATAGGGAAATAAACCTTACTTATAGAAGGACAAGTATTTATAAATGCTCATTATGTCCTAACATATGAATCTTATAGTGAAATGGGACTTACGCTCCTGATACACTGAAAAATGCTATTTTACAAATATTGGGTATGTCATAGATTTTTATGTACTCATAGACTTTTTTGTGACCCCCATATAACATTGTAACACTTTAAAGGGGATGAATATTTTATATGGGCCTCTCCCTCTATAAATATTGTGCATTTGGTTATACATTTTTCCCACGTATGGATGGATACCCAAGTATGCTACCTTTATACCATAGATGCCTCCATTATGAATGTGGAGATCCTAAATCCACTCGTTTTCTTTGCTAGGATTTAATACACACACATGTATATGAAATTGAAACTAGTTATATGAATAGTATAGTCAACATCATTGATAACCTACCACCCCTTGTTGCTACATTTTACACCATAAACTATAGGATAATAACCATCATTAGAAATATAGGACTCCATAGTAAATAATTCTATTGGATTCTTGGAATTTGGAGCTAAATAGAAATTATCGAGGAAGTATCTCACCCATTTCATGAACGAGGTACCATTCCCAGGGAGTGGATCCTTCACAAGGGCCACTTGGGATATCCTGATCAAATCTCATGAAAGTGGATGGGTCCTATCTATATTATCAGACATGGGTGTTGGGTGGGGGTACTCATCATACATACCTCCCAATATGGGTGTGTTTCTAATTATAACGACATCCCTGATACTAATTCCATCCTCACCATGCGTCAAGTGGAATGTGTTTATGTCTAGACTAAAATAACTGTAAAAGACTGTAATAAAGTCATTGTTACAACGGTAAATGTTTTTTAGAATATAGATGATCCCATACATAAAAATATTATTTATCTCTATGATAAATTTAAAATAATCATATAGAAACAAAAATTTTCATCTGTAATCAATTCTGAAACAATGCTTGGATCAAAGGTCCCAATTGGGAATCCATAAAAACATATGGATAATGGATGAATTAATCATTATTGAACTATAAATATGGATATTTGAATCACTTTTGTGATGGTTTTCACAAATTTCTATGGTTATACAAGTTATTTTGTACTTTTATTTGCAATTCTTCTTGGTGGTGAAATTTCCTATCTAAGAGATGTTCACCAGAAACATATTACGGGAATATATAATCAAAATAAGAGGTAAAATTGATGACTGAGGTTACTTAATGGAGGTTTAATCAATAATACCCAACTAATGTCTAGGAAAAATGTTTCAAAGTGGATATTCACTCAAGTTTACTCATATAAGTATTATCAAACTTACATGTGATGACTCAACAACATGATGACATGTATAATCAACACATTCTATGATAGCACACATATGAGTGACCATGGATTTAGCCTCTTACTTGGATGAAATGTGATATATGGAATCCATTTTTATAAGTGAAATGTATCATATATTTGTAATGTGATAAATATGAAAAAATTGTTAAATAACTATCTCATCTTCTTGTGAATTGAATGAACCATAAAAATATTCATAATCACATGACCTAATGCAGGTCTCACCCAAAACATGACCCATGTAGATATTTCATACCACTTGAACTATATGAAATCACATGGCTGCATGACTTTTCATAAAAAACATGATTTCATGACCCTAATATGGTCATCCAAATTACATGATAATCAACTGATCATGTGACTGATCTAGCATGTCGTGTGAAACGTGAAATACAGGCATGATTCCAAGGAATTAGGATAATGATCTAGAAATTAATGATATTGGGTTAGTTATTTATTAGATAATGTCTTGGATAATTATGATCTAACAGAATAGTTCTTGGAATGTATTCTTACAAAAAAAATCTTAGGATTATTTATCATGGGGAGGTTTTGAAGATGAGATCATGTGGAAAGGCCTCTCAAAGACGACATGTGATATAAAAAAATAACAAGTAGTTTAGATAGATTAAAGAACAATCAAATGAGAACAAGTTTTCACCCCTATTTATAGGGATATATAGAATACCAACTATATCCCAGATGACCAAATATCATCCCTACACAAATTGGAGAAAACCACAAAGACTCAGGTAAGAATTTATATTCCATAGAACCATTCCCATGTCCCTTTGATCATCACTTCTAAGGGTGGCGTATGGGGGAATTTGTTGATTAACATAAAATTTGAATTAGAAACTATACAAGGGAAGAATTGAATGATGTAACATTATTATTTTCTCTATAAAAAAATTGAATAAATTTTGAAAAAATCAGGTAGATCCCATAACCTTCAAAATGAAATGTGAACACATGACTTTTGGAGGCTCTTATGCAGCACATAAAATGCATTTGTTTATTCGGAGCCCCTTTCACAAGCCTCCATGTTCTTTCAAAGTTTTCCTAAAAAGAATTGGTCATTGGTCAAGTACTTTTGAGGGATCTCCACTTCACCATGGAAATTTCAAACTGGTGGTTCCCTGATAATCATCCAAACCCCTTGTAATAGCATGCAATAAAATATTAAAAAGGAAAAGACCTAATGTGGTCATTTATATTCAAGAGATGTTCTCATATAGTCTGTAATACATCATGATTACCTATATACATGACCATAATGTCACCCAAAACTATGAATACAATTTATCCTTCATTATGTGAATGGTTTCATATATTTCAATTCGATTATGTGTTTCCACTACAGCTCGGTAAACAAGATGTAGGGGTTTCTATGAAAATTTTGACACATCACCACAGGACCCATTATTAATCACACAATTCATTGTATGAATAAAGAGAAGTTGTATTTGACAACACACACACATCTTGGCAAGATGCCCAACCCTTGTAAAACAAATAATGAAATAAAAAGAGATAATGTGGAAGAACGTTGAGGAATAATGATATGGTGATTTTCATTTGAAAGCTTCCATATTCCCATATGGAAACTATTTACCACCCATATCCCCCTAATAATACAACATGATATTGTGAGGGTTCCAGTAAATTTCATTCTTATCCCAGGATTAACCATTGAGAAGACTCTTTATATAAGGCCCCAACCTTAAACCTTACTTAATATTGAATTAAATGAGTAATTCACATTGAGGATCTTTTCAGGTTTAGAGTTTTAGAGAATTAGGACATAACTATTACATCTCAAAAAAATTACAAATTAGTCGCTTCTACTAAATTTCTATAAAATAAAAAACTCTTAAAAAGAAACATGTATAGTTCCATGTTTTAGGTAGCATGACTTTCCCTGGATCCCATCCTTGACCCTATTCCACGCTAAGTCCTGTGAAAAACATTTCAAAAACTTGGGATGAGCATAAAAAGCTCAGTAAGGGATACACAAAGAATGAAAACTGTTAGTTTTTAAAAACAACAAGTAAACCATGTATACTTTATCAAAGTAATACTTTTTACCTCTTCTAAGTAGTAAAAACTCTTCACTGAATAAAAGTTCATTACTTACCCTTTTGTAACCAAAATATTACCATAAAACCCATATAAATAACACATAACATATAAAGGTAACTTGGGACATAAACATACTTAAGTGGAATAACCATACGGTCGACTTCCACACATATCACTTAATGGAATAGCCATTCGGCCAACTTCCATACATACTTAATGGAATATCCATACGGCCGACTTCCATACCCAATGCATTGGAGGTTATAACGTAACCACCCATCCTGGTATTCATGACACCACCCGTTATATGGTTTATCACGTAACCACCCATTAAATGTCCAAGTACCATAATAAAATCATAAGACATAAAACAAATATAATGGAAAGAAAACATTTCCACACTTTGATCACAATATATCACTCAAATATATTGACATAACAAATCCATTACAAAAACCATTTTCAATACCAAAATACATAAAAGATTATATGGTATTTATTTCATTTTAAAAACATCAGGACTTGTTGAGTAAGCCAAATACTAAATAATACTCGTCGCGGCGGAAAAGGTCATTGTCACCGCGTACGTTAAAAGAAACATACCTTTTTGTCGTTTAGTAAAACACTTCGTTTAAAAAGATTCTTTTTGTATAAAAGTAAAAGTCAAAGGGGTTTATACACTGTATAAAAGAATGTTGTGTATAAAACGAAATATGCCTCAATGAAAGGAGATTGAGACGTAGTCCCATACAAAGACGGTATCCTTGGTTTAAGGATAAATCAATTACATAATTATGTGTGAAAAATGAATACAACAAATATAAGTGGATATTATGTGTAAAATAATCAAAGTTCATTCAAACATATTTAAAGGATGACATATTCAATAACTACATGTTGAACCCAAAGAAATCGAAATTGGGTTAAGAAGTTCCCTTGACAGCCTAATGGCGTCACATAAAAATGAGTTGATGAGAGATAAAAATTGTATCTCATCACTTGGACATAAAAGTTACATCAATAAGGATATATGAGAACATATCCCAACCTAACAATATGTAAATTAAAAGACCCAACAAAAGAAGTCTTTTAAAAATAGGAGGGTGAAAGGTTCCCTTACCGACTTGGGTATCTTTCAAAACATACACCCCATGAAAGAAGGACAATACATCATTGATGTAAATATTCATAAAACGAAAGTATATTACAAAAAGAGTAGAATAATGGGCAGTACGTACACCACTCAAAGGAAATTGTGGCAAATGTAGCATAAATCTCACGGGAATAAAAGTGAGATGAAAAATCCCTTACGAAAACTCGGTAGCCTAACAGCGCCACATAAAACTTACAAAAATGGATTGATGAGATCAAATAGGGTATCTCATCATATTAACATGATGTTTATAGAAAGAGGAATATAAAAGAACATCCCCCAACATAACAAATAGGAGCTTAAAAGAAGTGACATAAAGGAGAGTACTTAAAAAGAAAGAGAGAGGTTAGATCTCTTACGAAAATTCGGCAGCCTAACGGCGCCACTCAAAACTCCCAAAATGGATTTATGAGAGAGAATATGGTCTCTCATAATATGAACATAAAAAATTACAGTAGGATTAATATAAAATAACATCCCAATAACAAGAAATATGAGCTTTAGAAGGAATGGCATAAAAGAGTGTACTTAAAAAGAAAGAGAGGAGTAAGATCCCTTACCTTGGGTCCGACTTGACTCGATCGTTCTTTAACGTCCTGAATAATAAACTTGAGTTAATTTCTACTTGATTAAGAACCTTTTACAAGTTCATTATTCATTTTATATCAATTATTGACATGTTATAAACATTATTTAATCATTTAAGTTAATAATGTTTGTTTTGTCGATATTTGGTTCTTAAGTCGAAAGTAGACTTCTTACAATTACATGTTGTTCATGTGGTCAAAGGTTATTTATATCTAGAATGAAATTCCTGATTTGGATATCATATATATAATATATATCTAGAATATATATGTATTTATAATATCACATAATCATTTATAGGTAAGAAATGAAATGCACCGTTCATGGAGACGGTAAGCCGTACGTACGCATGAACGCTACTTTCATTTCTTTGTCATATTAATGGAATTAAAACTAAATGAGAGGTGTGTATATTTTAATTCCAGAATTATATTAATAATTTAGATGTATAATTCATCATATATATCCATTATATACATGTACTTATAATAGTACATTACATTTGGGGATAAGAAATGAAATGCACCGTTCATGGAGACGGTAAGTCGTACGTACGCATGAACGCTACTTTCATTTCTATCTCATACTTTAATGGAAAGAAATAATAATAATATACAGGTATATAATAATTCCAGTATAAAATCGTATATAATAACATTAAATCCATCCTTTATACGTCCCACTTATGGCATTAACGAATCACATCACTTTGAGGGGGCGGTAGTCCGCACTTCCTAAAATGAAGATATCACGTATACCCATAATGGAAGCCATAAAGGTAAGCCAAAAATGAAAAATACATAAGCGTAAGTAAAACATAAACATATTATATATCATATATAAATATAGTGACATCTTAATGTCCACCTTGGAAGGTGTTAAAAGTATGTTGAACAATCATCGTTTCGGGAGGCATAAATTCGCCATCCACGGAAACAGTATGTTCGTTAACCATTAGATGTAGGTGTGTGTAAGTGTAGCTCGAATCCTTATTATAACAACATCATATTATATTTAGGATACTGGATTTGTTACAAAATAAAAGAATAAAAAGAGTTTAGGGGGTTGGAGAAGAAAAATAAAACAAAAGGACTCAAAAGAAGACATTTCCTTAAAATCGGGTAACTCCCTTTGGTTTGAGCTCAAAGGCTTCCTTGGGAAGACTTATGCCCAAAGTTAGGCTTCAAGGAGTAATAGAGGGAAGTGTAGAGACAAAATGGGCTAGTTTTGGCCGATCCAAAGGCTTTGGGAGTGTGGGTAAGGAGGTTGAGGTGGGGGCCTTTTATAAGAGGAGAGGAGGGGCACTCTTGGAAGGTAAAGAAAAGTCACTTTATTTTAAAATGGTATTCGGATTTAAGAGGTCCCACATTGATTTTTTTCGAGGATAAGGTGATAAGGGTTATAAATACACTCATCCAATAGGTTCTGTACATGTGTAGGTCTTATATATTACATTATCTTTCCATTTTATTTAAATCGTTAAACAATGAGGTCATCACTGCATCATCATGATGTCATAAATAATTTAATTTATTTAATGTCTAAAAATTATAAAAAACTACTATGATGTAGGAAAGCTTTTTAGCTTTATAATGAATATTTATAGTCAAAATTCTGATTTGTATAACCCCATGTAAAAAATTGTTTTAGTAAAACATTTCATGTTTGTCTCTTTTTTACTTTAACATTAAATAAAAAGGTATTTATGTCATTTTCCAACCAAAGTGGCTCCATGGGGTCCCCAAGTTGACCCATGGATTTTCTTGGTCGGCCATGACACATCCAATGAGGTTAGGATATGTGTAAAGTTCATTTCATATTATTAAAACATTATTTTTACCTTAAACTACACTAATTACCTCTAATCGCGATTAAAAACTTAATAAGTTACTATTCACCAAAAAATTATTTTAATCCCATTGAACCACATTTTACTTCTTAATGACAACCATGTATGTTGGATTTTTGAAATTCAAAACACAAAGGTGGAAAAATTTCATTTAAACGGAAAATCAGTTTTTATAAGTACCACTTAATGGTTTCACTATTCATCAAAAACTGAAGTTTTTCAGAAAATTACCAAAAATTCACCCTAAGCTATATTTGATATTCCGAATTCAAAAATGAATTCTATTTTACAAAATTCAAAACATATAATTAACATTAATTAATTTAATAATTAATTCCTGTTGTCATGACAAAGAGCGTGTTTTTATTAAACAATAAGTATCAAAAGATTGACACTAGTTTAAGTCTGATTTCAAAGTGAAATTAATTCCAACGACCACTATTGGATTTAATGGTAAAAATATATTCTAATTTCACTTTAAAACCAATTAAAAAGATAATCTAATAATATAAATAAATTAGATTAAAAAGAGGTTTTGAATTAAAATACAACATTTTACACTATTCATTAAAAAATGAACTTTATCGGAAAGATACCAAAAATTTACACAAAGTAAATTTTGATGTCCTGATTCTAAAGAAGAGTTTCATTTGGTCCAAATAGAATGTATAAGAGTGAACAAAACTATATTTAATGACGGTTCACCATCAAAAGGCGATAAGTGAACCTTTAGTGAAAACTAGGGCATATACGCCTAAAATTGAATTCTTTCCGTATTTTAAGCCTTTATCTTTTATTGGATAAATGTAAAAACATTTAAAAACATATATAATCATATTTTAGTTATTTCTATCAATTCCCGCCAATACAACGGCTACATGTTAACTACCATTTAAAATAATATTATTTTATTATTAGAGTGCAACGTAAGATTCCCAAGAAACTCGTTGTTGTGTGTTGGGTACGCCATCGAGCATAGCGTCCCCTTTAAAGTCATGTTAATATTTTATTCACAAATATGGATAAATATGAAAATGTCATATTCTTTATTTACCTGGGGTGTTACATCCTTCCCCCCTTTTGGGAATTGCATCCTCGCAATTTTAAAATTGGGCTTGGAAACATCCTTGAAAGTCTCACATCGGAAGAAGAGTCGGTAAAACAATCACATTAAAATAAAGAAAGATAAGTACAAAGGTCACCCGAGTTAACCCATACTAGGATTCCAAGTATGAAAACATGGACATGGAGGAGAAAACATAGGGTCATGTTCTGATGGAGAGTGATAGAAAACATTTTTAGGATAAAGTTAACCACAAGAAAATCACAAACTTGTGATGGGTTAAACAGTATTCGATTCCCCAATAGGAAAAGTTAATATAAAACATTTTTGTTTTAAGTTACTTTTTATTGAGGAATTTATTCATAAGGAAACATAATCACTTATCATTTTGACTTTCAACTTTTATTAGATTCCTTACACAAACTCATATTTTCTCCAAAAGACGAGTATTTAGGAAGACTTGTTCACATTAAGAGTACTATAATCAACTTCTAGAGAATCACCTAATCCACAAAAGATAACTATCTACTTCCCATATCTTTAGACCTCAACCAAAACCAAAACCAAAAAGGCTAGTACAAGATTAGATAATCCAGAAAAGGATAACCCCTTATAAAAAGAAAATCTATTCTTAATCTCCAAACTTTGTCCAACAAAAACAAAAGTTCAACGGGGACCATTCGATAATCAATTTGTCCATAAAATTCTTCAATGTAAACCAAACTAAGATTGAAACCCAAATATCTGAAGGATTTAGTCACATAGTCTTCCATGTTAAATCGTAACATTTATCTCCAAACAAAATCAGTTGCTCTTAATGTCTTGTATTGAAAAGTAATTAACCTAATCACATATCCTCGATGATAGGTTAATCATTTCCATAGAAAACCCAAAATAAACTTACTCTTGATTCCTAAAATCATCCAACTAAAAGGAATCAGTCAAACTAACTAGGGACTTCACGTAGTCCAGTGGTAGGCGATAAATACCAGTTGCACTTTGGTTGTGGGTTCGATTCCCGCAGCTTTGTCCGACGCGACGGGTTGTCACACGGTCTACGTGTTGTCCTTTTTCCAAAACTATATAATTCTTAAAACATTCCCCTAAATGAGATAAAATCTTCAAAAATAATCATAACATATTTTAACCTCAAGTTTATCTCATGCCTTTCATTTTCCATAATATCATATAATAACCCATAATTACCTCAAAAGTAAGGATCATATAAACTCTAATGGTTACCTTTATAATAATTACCTAAACTTCCACATCGATTGGTCATCTCATACATGATGCATCACAGAACATACCAAGGTTCAAGTGGTTGATCATGACTCCTTGATAGTTGGTTTAGAACAACCACGAGTTTCCTCATTGAATCCCGCATTTTATCTAGTATCTTAATCAGAGAACCACCACAGTTTTCCTTCAAACCTGTTGTCTCTTTGGTGCCTGCTAGATCCATCCATTCACTAAAAACAGAAATGTCAGTGTGAGTATATCAACAAAACAATCATGTACTAATGAGTAAGGTAAACACTAAGATATACTTACTCATTCACTTTATCTAAAACTAGGACTCTTTCTGAAATCCTAACCATTATGGTAATGTCACTTATACTTAGAGAATACCCTAACCTCTAAAGTTATCTAAACCGACCTTTGATACCAACTATAAGGCCCCAGCCTTAAACCTTACTTAATATTGAATTAAATGAGTAATTAACATTGAGGATCTTTTCAGGTTTAGAGTTTTAGAGAATTAGGACATAACTACTACATCTCAAAAAAATTACAAAGTAGTCGCTTCTACTAAATTTCCATAAAATAAAAAACTCTTAAAAAGAAACATGTATAGTTCCATGTTTTAGCTAGAATGACTTTCCCTGGATCCCATCCTTGACCCTATTCCACGCTAAGTCCTGTGAAAAACATTTCAAAAACTTGGGATGAGCATAAAAAGCTCAGTAAGGGATACACAAAGAATGAAAACTGTTAGTTTTTCAAAACAACAAGTAAACCATGTATACTTTATCAAAGTAATACTTTTCACCTCTTCGAAGTAGTAAAAACTCTTCGCTGAATAAAAGTTCATTACTTACCCTTTTGTAACCAAAATATTACCATAAAACCCATATAAAGAACACATAACATATAAAGGTAACTTGGGACATAAACATACTTAAGTGGAATAACCATACGGTCGACTTCCACACATATCACTTAATGGAATAGCCATTCGGCCAACTTCCACACATACTTAATGGAATAGCCATATGACAGACTTCCATACCCAATGCATTGGAGGTTATAACATAACCACCCGTCCTGGTATTCAGGGCACCACCCGTCATATGGTTTATCATGTAACCACCCGTTAAATGTCCAAGTACCATAATAAAATCATAAGACATAAAACAAATATAATGGAAAGAAAATATTTCCACACTTTGATCACAATATATTACTCAAATATATTGACATAAAAAATCCATTACAAAAACCATTTTCAATACCAAAATACATAAAAGAGTATATGGTATTTATTTCATTTTAAAAACATCACGGCTTGTTGAGTAAGCCAAAGACTAAATAATACTCGCGGCGGTGGAAAAGGTCGTTGTCACCGCGTACGTTAAAAGAAACATTCCTTTTTGTCGTTTAGTAAAACGCTTCATATAAAAAGATTCCTTTTGTATAAAAGTAAAATTCAAAGGGTTTTATACACCGTATAAAATAAAGTTGTGTATAAAACGAAATATGCCTCAATGAAAGGAGATTGAGACATAATCCCATACAAAGACGGTATCCTTGGTTTAAGGATAAATCAATTACATAATTATGTGTGACAAGTGAATACACCAAATACAAGTGGATATTAAGTGTAAAATAATCAAAGGTCATTCACACATATTTAAAGCATGACATATTAAATAACTACATGTTGAACCCAATGAAATCGAAATTTGGTTAAGAAGTTCCCTTGACAGCCTAACGGTGTCACATCAAAATGAGTTAATGAGAGATAAAAAGTGTATCTCATCACTTGGACATAAAAGTTACATCAATAAGGATATATGAGAACATATCCCAACCTAACAATATGTAAATTAAAAGACCCAACAAAAGAAGTCTTCTAAAAAGAGGAGGGTGAAAGGTTCCCTTACCGACTTGGATATCTTTCAAAACATACACCCCATGAAAGAAGGACAATACATCATTGATGTAAATACTCATAAAATGAAATTATATTACAAAAATAGTATAATAATGGGCAGTACGTACACCACTCAAAGTAAATTGTGGCAAATGTTGCATAAATCTCACGGGAATAAAAGTGAGATGAAAAATCCCTTACGAAAACTCGACAGCCTAACAGCGCCACATAAAACTTACAAAAATGGATTGATGAGATCAAATAGGGTATCTAACCATATTAACATGATGTTTATAGAAAGAGGAATATAAAATAACATCCCCCAACATAACAAAGAGGATCTTAAAAGAAGTGACATAAAGGAGAGTACTTAAAAAGAAAGAGAGAGGTTAGATCTCTTACGAAAATTCGGCAGCCTAACGGCGGCACTCAAAACTCCCAAAATGGATTGATGAGAGAGAATATGGTCTCTCATCATATGAACATAAAAAATTACAGTAATATTAATATAAAATAACATCCCAATAACAAGAAATATGAGCTTTATAAGGAATGGCATAAAAGAGTGTACTTAAAAAGAAAGAGAGGAGTAAGATCCCTTACCTTGGGTCCGACTTGACTCGATCATTCTTTAATGTCCTGAATAATAAACTTGAGTTAATTTCTACTTGATTAAGAACCTTTTACAAGTTCATTATTCCTTTTATATAAATTATTGACATGTTATAAACATTATGTAATCATTTAAGTTAATAATGTTTGTTTTGTCGATATTTGGTTCTTTAGTCGAAAGTGGACTTCTTACAATTACATGTTGTTTGTGTGGTCAAAGGTTCTTTATATCCAGAATGACATTACTGATTTGGATATCATATATATCATATATATCTAGAATATAAATGTATTTATAATATCACATAATCATTTAGAGGTAAGAAATTAAATGCACCGTTCATGGAGACGGTAAGCCGTACGTACGCGTGAACGCTACTTTCATTTCTTTGTCATATTAATGGAATTTAAACTAAATAAGAGGTATGTATATTTTAATTCCAGAATTATATTCATCATTTATATGTATTATTCATCATATATATCCATTATATACATGTACTTGTAATAGTACATTACATTTGGGGATAAGAAATGAAATGCACCGTTCTTGGAGATGGTAAGCCGTACGTACGCATTAACGCTACTTTCATTTCTATCTCATACTTTAATGGAAAGAAATAATAATGATATAGAGGTATATAATAATTACAGTATAACATAATATATAATAACATTAAATCCATCCTTTATATGTCCCACATATGGCATTAACGAATCACATCACTTTGAGGGGGCGGTAGTCCGCACTTCCTAAAATGAAGATATCACGTATACCCATAATGGAATCCATAAAGGTAAGACAAAAATGAAAAATACAGAAGCATAAGTAAAACATAAACATATTATATATCATATATAAATATAGTGACATATTAATGGCCACCTTTGAAGGTGTTAATAGTATGTTGAACAATCATCGTTTCGGGAGGCATAAATTCGCTAGCCACGGAAACAGTATATTCGTTAACCATTAGATGTAGGTGTGTATAAGTGTACCTAGAATCCTTATTATAACAACATCCTAGTATATTGAGGATACTGGATTTGTTACAAAATAAAATAATAAAAAGAGTTTAGGTGGTTGGAGAAGCAAAATAAAACAAAAGGACTCAAAAGATGACATTATCTTAAAATCGGGTAACTCCCTTTGGTTTGAGCACAAAGGCTTCCTTGGGAAGACTTCTTCCCAAAGTGAGGCTTCAAGGAGTAAGAGAGGGAAGTGGAGAGACAAAATGGGCAAGGTTTGGCCGAGCCAAAGGCTTTGTGAGTGTGGGTATGGAGGTTGAGTTGGGGGCCTTTTATAAGAGGAGAGGAGGGGCACTCTTGGAAGGTAAAGAAAAGTCACTTTATTTTAAAATGGTTGACAGGGCTTATAATTTGCACATTTTTTAATGCATTTATATTGTTTTAAACATTCCAAGATACCATTTTGAGCTTATATGTAACAATTTTGGATTTAAGAATTATTTTAAGTTTAAATGCAAAAATGACCAAATTCTGCATTTTGGACAGATTTTCACTACAGGGGTATTTTGGTCATTTACAAAAAATATAAATCCAAATTTTATGATTATAATTTTTTTAGAATCCTAATTTAATTTCCTTAAACTTTGTCTTCTGGACCAGGATCTGATTCGACCATCTTGAGGTCCAAACAATTCAATGAAGTTGAAGATTATTCAGGAACACCAAGGAAGCTTCCAGGAAATTTCTTCCAGAAAAAAGAAGGTTCAGTGAAATATCCATAACTCGCTCAAAACGACTTTAATGGAGCTGATATTTTGTGTATAGACGGATACGAAGATTTTTAACACGTTTCATTAAGGGATAATTGCCTTAAATGGCCGTTTTCAGGGACATTAATTCATTACAAAACGGTGTTTTTCGGTTTGATAATTCTGACTGGACAGAATAAAGTCTCAGAGTAAATTGGCCATAACTCATTCATAACTTGTCCAAAGCCGATGATATTTTGAGGGGACACGGCCAAGACAATTATAAACAACATTTAATAAGGGCTCAACGCGTGAAAAGGTCATTTATGGGGTCCAAAAGGCGACAATATTCGGAGGACAGAAATCTGGCTATAAAAGGAGGAGAGCTCCTCCTCCTCAAGACATTCCAATCCCATTCTCCACCCCATTCCTTATGGGACACCCAGGAGAATAACTTATCAGATTTTTATTTTATTTCTTTTGTTTTAAAATGTCTCTCCTCTCCTGCATTATCTCGTTTACCCCATCCATGGAGGGGTAGTTTCATTTGAGTGATCGGAAAGAGGGGAGGCTGGACCTATGTGTTGTGTTTGAGTTTTGTGCTTGAAATGAATAAAATTTGTTCTTCTTTCTTCTTCTGGTTTCAATTCATAATTCAGTATTAAATCCCGAATGCGGTTTTGTTAAGGTTTTGATTTTGAAATTATAAATTGCTTTGGTCGATGATCACATCTCCCTCCACCCAATTCTAATCTGTATACGGTGGAACATGATTAGGGTTGGGTGGTGATTGCTCGACGGTTGTCAAGCACGTGTGTAGGATTGTATGTCAAAATCTTGGTTTATTAGGCAACAAAAATTCTAGGTCTGTGATTGCTCTAATTAATCAAGAGACCTTCTACAACCCTAAACACATTGGAAGGAGGATATACCAATCAAAGGTTTTAGAAAGGAAAATTCTCATCACATATCTCTTACCAGTTTAAGGAAGAAGAAGATATAAAATTTGGAAACCATGATGGCACAACACTAAGTCTAGCCAAACCTAATCCGATCACCATCTTTATAACTTGTTAAAATCAATCAATTTCTTTTGTTTGTTTCTCTCATAGTCATTCATATTAATTAAAACCAATCTTTTTAAGAAAACCAACAAAAAGTGAAAACCTTGTTTTGTGTGCACTCCTTTTCGGGAGACTACCTAGGATCAACTGCTATATTATACTTAGGTAAATAAAATATTGTTTTTCCACGCCCCACGACAGGCGTGCGTCAAAACTGGCGTCGTTGCCGGGGAGCTAAGTAGTTAATTCAATTACGTTTTTCTAAATTCACAGTTTTTTTTATATTTTTCATTTTTTTTAAAAAAATCATAAAAAAAAACTATTTCCCATAATGTCTTCATTCTCAAATTCAAATTCATGGAACAATTACTCACAGGTGCCAGAAGAAGAAACCGACTACACTGAGGAATCCCTCCAACGAAGGGCTGATGCTCTAATGATAAGGCTCAAACAAAAGGAAAAAGGATTAGCAACATGGATCTCACTAGAAGATTTGATGACCTTGGTCGATGAACTCCAAACAGACATTCAAAGATTCAAGGCCAACAAGGATGTGCCACTGGTCTTCCCAAATTTCATTGAAGACATCCATGATGTTGAAGAAAAACTCAAGGTGGAGGAGTCTGACTATCTATCTTCATCTATTAAAGATCAACTCCAAGTGGAATTTTCTATTGAAGAATATATTCAAGCCAACCCGACTCAGGGAGATGATACAATCTTGAACTCAAACCCTTTTAAATTTATTGAATCTGATTTGAGTATAACTCCCAACTTTTTTGAATTTTCAGAATTGTGTGACTCATATAATGCCTTGGATGTTGATGTGGAAAAAGAAGATGCACCTGTTGAGGAACACCTAGAGCTCCCTGAAGTCATTGAACATCTAATGGAGGAGCCCCATCATGAAGAGATTCTAGTGGATTTTCCTGATGAACCAGAGACACATGCTGCTTCACATATGAAGAAACCATTGGAAATAGAAGAAGATGTTGCACAAGAAGCAACGAAGAAGGAGGAGGATCCATACTTCATCCTACCCCCGCCATGCAAGCTATACCCCATTGCAAAGGGGGTGGATTTGGTGTACTCTTTACATGGAATCCTCCTAAACAAGGAAAATGAAGCACAAGCTGGGAAAAGCCACATGTGGTGGTTCAAATCAAAGAAGCTACATCCACCATCAGACTTTGGATAACAGCTGGTCCTGCCCACTGGAGGCAGTAAAAATTCAGGGCCCACTTGGGGGATCGTACCAAGACTTATCCCTTTCTTTCTAGGAATTTAGATTTCAATTTCATTTTTTTAGAAGTAGTTTAGGATTCATCGCTTTCCTCCTTATCATTTTGAGCTTTAATGACTTGATACTTGTTCTTAATTTTGAAATTTTCTTTTGTAGGATCATGATGGTAGAAGGAAGCCCCAAAAATTTGTTAAAGGGGACTGAATCTTTATTTCAAAAGGGAGTTCATTTTTAAATTTTAAATTTTAAACTCCTTAAATTTTTTGTCCAAAACATGTTTTAAGAATTAATGATAAGAATTGCATACCCACACTTGAATTAATGTTTTACTCAACTTATCTAGGAGACATGAGTTTCTTAGGAATCTTGTGATTCCATGTTTTAGATTTCAATGTTAATGAGATTGAATGATTCAAATGGATAATTGGATGATTAAAGTGAATCAAGGATATTGAAATAAGGCCTCATGATTTGAGGGAATTAATTGATTTATGTAAATGAAATTTCCCTTCCATTTTTCATTCTTTGAATTTCTGAAATTCATGTGAATTAATTTTTTATTATTAATCATGCCATGAGTGATTGTCCATTATCATATTCTCATTCTTGAGAGGATTTCTAGACCAAATATTTCCTATTTTATCTTGAGTGATCTTGGGATGTGCCACCTGCTAGAACTTGTATTGAAACTTGTCAAATCTATGACTGTACAAAACCACATTTAAAATGATTGAGGCATCTCTTTGGCTAGCCACATTTTATCCTAAGACCCACCTTTACATTTATCCTTCGTAATCCCTTAGATGCCATGAATTGACTTATAGGTTTAAGCCACATTACAATCCAATTTTTCCTTACCTACCCGCACTTTTAGTATTTTTGCATGGTTATTTCAAGTTTGAGTGTGGGGGAAGGGCCTTTTGTGTGCGTTCCTTGTGATATGTATCATTTTTGGGTGGTGTATTGTGTGCGTCATCATTTTGGGCAATGTATTATTAGAAAATTGGGAATGAGTCATCATTTCATTATGATTCTTTCTTTTCATCCGGTTCTCCAGAAAAAAAAAGAAAAATAAATCTGTGCCTTTCTGGAGATTTACAAAAAAATAAAGAAAAATAAAGATGTGCCTTTCTGGAGCTTTACAAAAAAACAGGGAGAACTTGGATGATATCATTCTTTGTAATCATTTATTGACTCATGACCCATGTCATTGAAAGGGGAGTGGTGTTGTGATTCACATTTCAAGGGGATTTGAGTGAGGTTCATCTTGTGTTTTCACTTGATTAATCATGCATTGTACTTAAGAGTAAAACCTCCTACTTCTGGCCTTAAATTATTTCAATCATTTACCAACCAACCCTAATACACAGAGTCATTCGAACCTTTATTGCAAGTCCTCGTGATTTTATGTGTGTTTTGTCTTTACAAAGTGGAGAAAGTAGTTACTTTACAAGCCTATGGGTAAGGAGCATGTTCTCATGATATGAGCATAACTCCACTATTAATTGTATCATGAGTGATGAGAGAAAAGATTCCAAAGTAAGGTAGATCATGATTTGGCATTTTTAATAATAATAAATTGAGAAGCTTGAATGAATGAAAGGAGAAACTTCACTATTTTTCAAAGGGGAAAAGTAAAATGCATGAATTGATTGTTTCTTTGAAAAATGGGAAATTAAATTGGTTTTTTGTGGAACTGGAAATTTTGATTGGACATTGAAAATCATTTTATTTTATTTGATTTTAAATTTAAATATTGGTGACATTGGTGCCCTTTTAATTCCATGTTGAGATTTTATGCTTGAGGACAAGCATAGTTTAAGTGTGGGGGAATTGACAGGGCTTATAATTTCCACATTTTTTAATGCATTTCTATTGTTTTAAACATCCCAAGATACCATTTTGAGCTTATATGTAACAATTTTGGATTTAAGAATTATTTTATGTTTAAATGCAAAAATGACCAAACTCTGCATTTTGGACAGATTTTCACTACAGGGGTATTTTGGTCATTTACAAAAAATATAAATCCAAATTTTATGATTATATTTTTTTTTAAATCCTAATTTAATTTCCTACAACTTTGTCTTCTGGACCAGGATCTGATTCGACCATCTTGAGGTCCAAACAATTCAATGAAGTTGAAGATTATTCAGGAACACCAAGGAAGCTTCCAGGAAATTTCTTCCAGAAAAAAGAAGGTTCAGTGAAATATCCATAACTCGCTCAAAACGACTTTAATGGAGCTGCAATTTTGTGTATAGACGGATATGAAGATTTTGAACACGTTTCATTAAGGTAGAAACGCCTTAAGTGGCCGTTTTCAGGGACATTAATTCATTACAAAACGGAGGTTTTCGGTTTGATAATTCTGACTGGACGGAATAAATTCTCAGAGTAAATTGGCCATAACTCATTCATCACTTGTCCAAATCCTATGAGATTTTGAGGGGACACGGACAAGATAATTATGAACAACATTGAATAAGGGATAAACGCGTGAAAACGTCATTTATGGGGTCCAAAACGTGACAATATTTGGAGGACTGAAATCTGGCTATAAAAGGAGGAGAGATCCTCCTCCTCAAAACATTCCAATCCCATTCTCCACCCCATTCCTTCTAGGACACCCAGGAGAAGAACTTCTCAGATTTTTCTTTTATTTCTTTTGTTTTAAAATGTCTCTCCTCTCCCGCATTATCTCTCTTACCCCATCCATGGAGGTGTAGTTTCATTTGAGTGATCGGAAAGAGGGGAGGCTGGACCTATGTGTTGTGCTTGAGTTTTGTGCTTGAAATGAATAAAATTTGTTCTTCTTTCTTCTTCTGGTTTCAATTCATAATTCAGTATTAAATTCCAAATGCAGTTGTGTTATGGTTTTGATTCTGAAATTATAAATTTCTTTGGTCGATGATCGCATCTCCCTCTACCCAATTCTAATATGTATACGGTGGAACATGATTAGGGTTGGGTGGTGATTGCTCGACGGTTGTTAAGCACGTGTGTAGGATTGTATATCGAAATCTTGGTTTATTAGGGAACAACAATTCCAGGTCTGGGATTGCTCTAAATAATCAAGAGACCTTTTACAACCCTAAACACATTGGAAGGAGGATAGACCAATCTAAGGTTTTAGAAAAGAAAATTCTCATCACATCTCTCTTACCAGTTTAAGGAAGAAGAAGATATAAAATTTGGAAACCATGATGGCACAACACTAAGTCTAGCCGAACCTAATCTGATCACCATCTTTATAATTTTTTAAAATCAATCAATTTATTTTGTTTGTTTCTCTCATAGTCATTCATATTAATTAAAACCAATCTTTTTATGAAAACCAACAAAAAGTGACAACCTTGTTTTGTGTGCACTCCTCTTCGGGAGACTACCTAGGATCAACTGCTATACTATACTTAGGTAAATAAAATATTGTTTTTCCACGCCCCACGACAGGCGTGCGTCAATGGTATTCGGATTTAAGAGGTCCCACATTGATGTGTTTCGAGGATAAGGTCATAAGGGTTCTAAATCCACTCATCCAATAGGTTTTTGACATGTGTAGGTCTTAGATATTACATTATCTTTCTATTTTATTTAAATCGTTAAACAATGAGGTCATCGCTGCATCATCATGATGTCATAAATAATTTAATTTATTTAATGTCTAAAAATTATAAAACAAATACTATGATGTATGAAATCATTTTACCTTTAAAATGAATATTTATAGTCAAAATTATGATTTGTATAACCCCATGCAAAAATTGTTTTAGTAAAACATTTCATGTTTGTCTCATTTTTACTTTAACATTAAATAAAAAGGTATTTATGTCATTTTCCAACCAAAGTGGCTCCATGGGGTCCCCAAGTTTACCCATGGCTTGTCTTGGTCGGCCATGACACATCCAATGAGGTTAGGACATGTGTCAAGTTCATTTCATATTATTAAAACATTATTTTTACCTTAAACTACACTAATTACCTCTAATCGCGATTAAAAACTTAATAAGTTACTATTCACCAAAAAATTGTTTTAATCCCATTGAACCACATTTTACTTCTTAATGACAACCATGTATGTCGGATTTTTGAAATTCAAAACACAAAGGTTTCAAAATTTCATTTAAATGGAAAATCAGTTTTTATAAGTACCACTTAGTGGTTTCACTATTCATCAAAAATTGAAGTTTTTCAGAAAATTAGCAAAAATTTACCCTAAGCTATATTTGATATTCCGAATTCAAAAATGAAGTATATTTTACAAAATTAAAAACATATAAGTCACATTAATTAATTTAATAATTAATTCCCGCTGTCATGACAAATAGCGTGTTTTTATGAAACATTAAGTATCAAAAGATTGACATTATTTTAAGTCCGATTTCAAAGTGAAATTAATTCCAACGACCACTATTTGATTTAATGGTAAAAATATATTCTAATTTCACTTTAAAACCAATTAAAAAAGATAATCTAATCATATAAATAAATTAGATTAAAAAGAGGTTTTGAATTAAAATACAACATTTTACACTATTCATTAAAAAAATGAACTTTATCGGAAAGATACCAAAAATTTACACAAAGTAAATTTTGATGTCCCGATTCTAAATAAGAGTCTCATTTGGTCCAAATAGAATGTATAAGAGTGAACAAAACTATATTTAATGACGGTTCTCCATCAAAAGGCAATAAGTGAACCTTTAGTGAAAACTAGGGCATATACGCCTAAAATTGAATTATTTCCGTATTTTAAGAATTTATCTTTTATTGGATAAATGTAAAAACATTTAAAAACATATATAATCATATTTTAGTTATTTCTATCCATTCCCGCCAATACAACGGCTACATTTTAACTGCCATTTAAAATAATATTATTTTATTATTAGAGTGCAACGTAAGATTACCAAGAAACTCGTTGTTGCGTGTTGGGTACGCCATCGAGCATAGCGTCCACTTTAAAGTAATATTAATATTTTATTCACAAATATGGATAAATATGAAAATGTATTATTCTTTATTTACCTGGTGTGTTACACTTTAGTCTCATAAAAGACCCCGTACAAGTCATCTTGGATCACGTGAAATCCTTCACACATGAATCATGAACCTTCAAAAACTTCTTGAATTTTCATCATGGCCTTATGAGAGAACCTTGAAATGTCCTCATTATTAATAAATAACCCTCTGGTGGGCTAGGGTTCAATTAACATTGAAATAGAAGAGTGTTCCTGTGGTCATTGATCATAATGTGGTTCCATGAATGACCCATTATAGGATCATTCACATCACCTAACACTAAGTCAATCCACCTACTCCAACTCAAATATGTGGTATACACACCACACAAGGAAGAGTAAACTTGAGGTAGTGATGCATATAAATCCATACCACATAATATTAAAATTACTCCAGAATCTATCACACTTGGGTTTATAGGACCAAACTTATCGAAGCAAAAAATCAAGATATCAAAATGGTCATACACTAGTAAAATTATATGGAATGGAATAAATAATCACACAACATGCATAATATATTTGAATTTACAATATACATATCAATAATGTTAATTATGTTATGTTAGATTGGTTATGGAAAGGGGGACCAGCTTGTCATCGAGGTATCATGAACCTAAAATAAGATAACACTGGGAAAACATTAGTATATATGAAACAAAGGAAAGAATAAAATCCTACAAAATGATGTTAGGTTATTAAATTATGGATACATTTATCCTTATATTCTTCTCAAGAAAAACACATATCATGAAACATTACCCAGACATGTAACTAAACTCATGTGATGTTCCCTCAATACGCCATTAGGATCATGAGATGTCATCTAGAAATATCATGACATAGGCATGATGCCCTCCATGTATTCCATGAATTTCATGTGAAGTCCTATGGAAATCACATCCAAATATTTTGATGTCATCCAAAAATGTCACCCATGTTATCTGGGGACATAATTATATGTCATATTGGCCTTGCGATTTCAATAGGACATGTAATACCATATCATGAGATTGTCTGTATACATGTCTTCTAGACACCAAGAAATGTTCATACATCCTTGGATATATCTTGAGACACCCTCAACACTAGTTATAAATTTCTTTTGAAACTCTCTAGGAATTTTATCCTTGTATTCAATCACCCCCTATAAATGTCCTCCATGTCATGAGACACCCTATTGACATTTCATCATTGACCATGTGATAACCTCAAGACACATGATTCGGATTATGTGACGTCTGTCAGAGATGTCGACTAGATCTTGTATTTTTCTTTATGCATGTTTGCTAAAAATACATGGCATGTATCTAGATTACTTGGAAATTTCCAAAAGTCATCATTCTTCTCTGTAAGATAAACTAAAATTTCAGAAAGATAATTAGGTGATGTCAAGTATATGTTAAAAGACATGATATCATTTTCCAATGGAAATATAAGGGAATCCTCAGAGTGTAATCATTGATCAAACTGAAATATGATAACCCTGATTCATGCCATATCAATTGTATGTATGACAGATTTATTAGGCCTAATATAAAATGGTAATCAACCTTAGTGTATCCCCCCCCCCCATGTCTCTGACATTTCATCCATCAGGGCCCATATTATCCCAAGGGATTATCATTCTTCCACATCCACAAGAAGATCGAGAAGGAATCAGAACTAAGATGATTCTTATTAAAACCCTAACTAGGATACATAGAATTCCTTCTTAAGAAATAATCTTCATATAAATCATAAAAATTATTTTCCTAGTGCATAATTCTTGGATCCATATATAGTGTGTCTGATTACATCTTATCCCATGTTTTTTATACCTAGAATGGATCATGTGGGATTTGTGATTTATAATGGTAAAATAATTCACTTCTTAAATCGTCCCTGATTAGGTAACCCTCCATGAGAATGGCTTGTTATGTGGCATGATATGACATCCCCTATAAAATTAAACACCCCATTGGGTATTTCCTAAGGGTGTTTTGGAACTATTATGACTTTATTTCTTGCCAAAATTAGTAACATTGGATTCCTCATAAAGGCTATAACTCAATACTAAGTGCCTTTATACAACCATATATATCCTTTATTTATATGGTTAAACTGAATATAGTTTAACTAACTACATGGTTTTTGATTCTCTATATAATAAATATATGTATGATTCATCATAAAGGTTCAATCCTATCCTTAAAAGATTAATCAACTCCCCAGATGATAATCAATTCCAGAGTTCCTTGTTATATATATTAAATATAATGATAGATACCCATTAATGAGATATGGATGAAGAACCACATACATATATAAATAGGGAATCATTAATACAACCCCATTTATATATGGGAAGAATCAAGAAATGATCATATTTTAGTGTAACTAGTACCATAGCAGGAGTAGATATATATTCTTGATCATAAAATAAATTTATAAGAGAGTCCCAGCATATGCAAAAAATTCCCACTAAAATGGTGTCATGGTACTAACCTCCCATCCTATAAACTAATGAATGTTCCTTGGTTTCATTTCATCAGAAACCCCTAATGATATCCTACCTTTGGAAAGAAGGTCCACACATAGCTTGGATGAGAAAACAATAGGCAGAATAAATGAAAGAAAAACATAGTGGGTCTCACATGATGAATTGTGTTGAACATTTTTTATCCTTTTTAATAAATCATTGGGGACCTAAAAAAACATATTTCCCACAAAATAATAGTGGTGAACCTGATGAAAAGTCATTTAATTATTGTATATTCTTTACATGATAAAAACAAAAGACTCTCTAGTTCTCATAAATCTATTTCATTCTTATTATATGGTTGGTCATTCCCCTAAAAAAAAGTATACCCTAGACTAGATCATAACATTGTATACTATAGCGTAAAATTTAAACACTAACAAAAATTTAACAAAAATTGAATATTTATATATAACTAACTTCAAAATCTTATTTCTGGTCTCTGGGAATATTTTAATAGTATCCCAAAGGGTTACATTCTATAATAAATTTTTCTAAAAGATAGTTCCCAAGATATCACATAGACATCCCCTTATACAAATTGTAAAGACCATAACCCAAGTTGTACAGAGTTAGTGGTTACATTGTTACATTGTCCCAATATATATGTATTCACACCTGAAAAGTCCACATTATTTATAATTATTGGATGTTTAAAGACATTAAAATACAAAAAATATTATTTTCGTTGTGTACATTATAATTACATTTATCATGTTTATGCTTATAAATTATTTTAAACTTCGTAGTATCCGAATGAACTGAAAAAAATAAAGGGGTGATATTAGAGGATCAATAAGGTTATGAATAAATCAGATTCTATATAAGGAATAAAAAATGATGGATCAAATGATAATCTAATTATTCTATAAAATTACATAATGTGAATGGAATTTATCTATGGATTTTAAAATAAATAGTGAAATGGAAAAAAAATATTTCATAATAATTGAATACATAAATCCTAGATTCTAAAAATTATCATCATGGTCATATTCCTAAACTATTAAAAATATTATCAAGTCATTTTTTCAAGAAATCTACAAAAATGGGAAAGCAGTCCACTAAACTCCAATTGACAGAGTTTTACGATACATAATGGTGCATAGAATTGATATAACGAGACTCACCCATCACTTACTAACTCCAAATAATTCCTCATTGAATGGGGTGTAATATAATTAACTTAAACTTTCATATTAATAAAATAGAATATGAAATGTTAATACATCCATATAATAATAAACCATCTAGAGTAAAAAGGTGAATGGTATCAAAATCATAAATCACAAGTCAAAATAATAATAAACTATACAAATTAATATAGTGTATGGTCTTATAAGATTATAGTCCTTGTAAAGCATAATATTCATCAATGGACACTGACAAAGATAGAAATACATTCAAAATTTCACTATGAATTTTTTTGAGGATAATACACATTTTAAATATAGACAATATTAATTGAAATATATCAATATAATAATTATTAATGAAAATATTCTTTTAATATAACATTGGAAACATTTAAAATATTCTTAAAATAAATGATCTCACATTATAGCATGAAATTATATTATTTCCATGTAAGTTAAGAATATTCAATCATTGTTTTGTAAAAAAATCAAAACTACCTCATTCAAAAAATGATTAAAAGATTCATTATAAACTAATTTTTAAAAATTAAAATATGGGTAAAAAAAATTATAAAACCATTTTAGAATATAAAAAAATTCCTAATTTTTTTTTAAAATACAGAAAAAGAAGAGAAATGATATTTGACCAAAGAGATAAATAAATTCATCTTTTCTAACTGAATATATTTATAATATTTTTATATAAAATAGAGGAAAAAATGGAACTATTAAATGAAAATTTCTTGATTACATAGTCATAAATAATATATAATGTAGTTGGCATATAAATATCATGAAATTTTCACAGGGGATACTTAAACATAAATAAGGAAGAATTATAATAGGGATGTGAAGTAAACCCTTACCTCTCACCAAATGTCCTCAGTACTTGTTCAAAAATCCTTTAAATTAAATATCATTGTTTTGTAAATCCAATTTTAAACTATAATCACATATATAATTCCATATATGATTTACTTATATTTTATTGCTACCCATTTCTCAAAATCATCGTTTCGGGTAAAATGGGTTTGTTTTAATAGTATTATTTAGATTGGTAGTTTCTATACTTTTAATTTTATCATGATTAATTATTATCCATAATTTTAAGCAGTATATAAATATCATATATATTTATTAAATATTAATTTAGAGTAATCCAAAAATTATAGAGATTGAAAAATGAATTACATAGTTCATGGAGATGTAGGTCACATATATACATAATCATTGTTATTGCTCTTTTATGGATTGAAAAAAGAAATTAAAATAATAATAAACCCATATATAATGATAATTAAATATTATATATTCAGTAATTATATCTTTATTACCATAAAGGTAAATCATAAATGAAAATAAAATAACATCACTTTGTTGAGGTGGTAGTCCACACATAAGAACGAGTGATAATATTATTTTCCGTCAAATTCAAAGGTAAAAAAGTATCTAAGATATTTTAATTACACAATAATATTTATTCAATAAATATTATATATATTCATAAAATCCATATTTTTAAACCCCTTGTAAAGGGTTGATGAAAAATGTTACAATACAATTTCAAGATGGTGAGCTTTACATGTGCATGAGCGATGCTTACACTTTTTATAGGATTTAATAGGGATGAAATGTTGTTATTTCCCGATAATAATAACTCCTCAATATATTGATTATAAATTTGGGATTATTTTTGAATAGGTGAAAAACATTATGATAATGTGGAAGACGAAATAGAAATGATGCACTCTGTAATATGACTACCTCTCTTTTATTAAACATCCTTTAGATCAATATTAATGGGAAATAAGGTAGGAAATTTAAATTTAAAAAACTTCTATAACATGTATAAGGATACTTAGAAGATTAATTGTTTTGTATTGTCTTAATAAATGGATCAATATGGTGTACATATAAGATGGAGGGATGACCTTTTATAATTAAGGGGAGGGAACTATTTGAACTTCAAAAATAATTAAAATGTAATAAAGAAATTATCTAGAAAATATCCATTAATTTGGCCATAGAATAAAATCTAAGGTAGAATAAGGTCATAATCTCATTTACCAATGAAATTTGAAAATTTTTCTCTCGTATTTTTCTTATTATATTTTAGTTTACTCTCCTAGTTAATCTGTATCAATAATAAAAGTGGTAATGTATTTCCCAATCATAATTAGATATAATTTGAAATATGTTGTATTCATTAACTCAAAAATTGAATTGGGATCAAATTAAGAACCATAAATTATCCACTTTTCATTCCATAAATATTTTTATTATTTTAAATAAATTTAATAAAATATTATTAATTCAAATTTTGAATTTTTTTACACAAAATACATAAAGGTAATGTTTGGACGAGAATATAATATTGTATTTAAAAAATAATATGTAATAATAATATATAAATTTCATGGAACACTATAACACATTCCAATTATATAACAGTTAATATATTTTTTAAAATACTTATTTTACTTTTATATTAAATTGATAAATACATAATATGTGTTACATTAAAATTTATGGTAATTATACAACGCCTAAGAAAATAAAAAAAAATTATATCCAAAAAATAATTTCATTAATTAGAATATAGATGTATAATTTGTTTTAAAAAATTCATATATCCACATATAAAAAAAATAGTGACATTTAAAACTAAGATAGTGGTATTTTGTATCATTTTTTTAAATATTATATTGTTAATATTCATGAAAGATATTCCATTAAATAAAAAAGATTCATGCATGGGTTAATAAGGGTATAATAAAATTAATCTAATAAGAGATATGAGGAATAATTATGGACTTATCACTTAGTTTGTCGAAATATTATCCTGATTTACAGTTTATTAAGGTGATGGATTTTTCCACGATAACAATTCACAATGTCTAAGAAAAGTTTCCAACATAACAGATTTGAAACTATTGATTCAAAATATGTAATCAATTTTATAAAAACAAATACTTATAATTTTTATAAATCCATTTTAAAGTATATTTACCAAGCATGATATAAATCGTTTTTATGAAAATAATGTTTTATGAATAAAATTGTATTTATTTTTATCCCATTCCATGAAAAAATATATTAAATTAATGATAATTGTTTTTAATTAAATATATCATATATTAATTTGATTAAAAAAATTCACCAATTGTTATTATTTTAATTTATTGAAATACTAACACATTTCATTTATAAAAATATTTTTCCCTAGAAACACTTATATTACATTCTAATGATTTTTTATTTGTTATCTAATTAATTGGTAAATAATGATTATTTTTTATATGTTTTTAAACCATATAATTTAAAAACTTTAGTATGTACAATTAATACACATGAATTTAATATCTATATTATAATAGTATACAATATTATAGTAAATTTAGACTTGTGGATGCACATATTGCAAGATATTAAATAAATTAAATTTATTTAAAAATAAATATATCAATGAGCCAAAAGGAGATAAATATAATCTGAGAAACTCAACTCAAAAAAAAATTCAACACTTCCTCACTCTCATAGAAACCGTCCAGGTATACTATTTATATCATATCTCATGTGACATTCTCACAGATTAGCATGGTTTCCCAGCCTTATTATGGTTCAATAGAAGGTTCTCACTTAGCTATATGTCATAATCCCCCCTTAATATATAAATATACCCTTCACTCATCAACATTAATGATAATTCAAATAATAATAGTAAAAATAAATGAACTCTATACACCAAGGACATCTATATCTACACAACCTAGACATCCCTCATTCCAGTAATACTTATGAACAAAAAATATATATGTCTAGGACTATGAAAACCCTTTCCATAACAATCGAAGAGATATAAAAGTTATTAAATATTTGTACTAGATATTAAATGATGATATTCTGAGGTTTCACATTCTACAATAGTTCTAAAGATAAAATATTAGGTAAATATGTACCCTACCATTCCAGGGGTACCCAACTTTAGGGACACATCACGTTATAGAAATATTATGTTGAAATATATCCCAGTAATAAGGGAAAAAATCCTTGGTACCCCAATCGGGAATCATTGATTCCATACTCTAATATTTTGGTGATCTATTTCATAGTTACCCTAATATGGTGACATCTCACCCAACCAATTATTCAAGTGATACAGTTCTCCCTACTTCCACACTAGGGAGTGGATATACTCAGGTCTCGTGGATGAGAGCATCCTCAACGAAGTTTTTCATCCTAGGTTCCCACTCACCGTAGTCCAATACTAAAGTTAATATTTTATATGTCTTCTATACAAAACCCCAATATATTATAGGCCTCCAAACTAAGAACTAAATATCCCTAGTCCCATAACATGTTCAATAATTTACTCGCATCTCCTACAAGGGTATAATTTTTCATTAATTTCCTTATTTAGAAAACTCCCAAACTATGTTATAATTAGATATCTCATTTATATCTCCTCTCAATGAGATAAACATAAAAAATATATCTATAACTAGGTGTATCCACAAAACATTCCATAAACTATGTTATATAATAAGTCATGATTTTATGAAAAATATACATATCGACCTAACACATATCATTCATATGTCTATTAATATACCAGGTCCTCATATATAGTGTTATCTAAAATTATATAATCTATTGTTTAATCGAAAATGGAAAGGATAGATCAGAAATTTCATTATATGAGTAATACCAACTCAACCTATTATTATCACACATTTCATGGTACAAAAATATTTTCTGGATGTTGTACAAATTTCATGTCCCATTCCTAACATGTGGCCATAAAATTTATAACTTCATATAAATGTGTTTTTCTTTATATAGAAACATGATATGAGGTGGAATTCTATATGTTTAATCCCAAAATAATTACTTTCATATGATCTACCTTATGTAACAAGTATACAATTCCATGTGTGATGAGTATAGGATAACATATTGTTCCTGATGTGAAGTGAATATGATGAATTCATGTCCATGAAAAATGAATATATCATAGACTCCTTCTGGATTTAATCCACAAAAATTCCATATCCTTTATATTTATTAATAATTTTAATGATCTATAAATGTTTGGTCTTGTATATATTATATACAAACTAATTCAATTTCTATTTTAGAAATCTATCATAGATGAATGAAATTAAAAAACATAGTATAAATACTCAAACCGTGATACTAAATGGCATTGACTTGTATTGTTAAAAGGAATTATTCTTGGTGATCCAATCTACTTGAGTAGTGATTTTTCTGAACCTGGATACATTGGATGCCTCCTTAATGTTTAGTGCCACCACCCTAGTGGTCACTAATTCATGAACATAAAAGGGAAAAAAATTCCTTACCATACAACCATATATGGAATGATTCTTCCTGTTATAAAATTTTGTAATACACAAGTCTTCATTCAATTTAAATGGGTTCAAAGAAATATCATTTCATAGGACTCATCCCATCTTCATAACACCAATTTTCTCTGAACATATAATTAAATTATATAACTATTGGAATTGTGGATTTAGCCATAATATTTTCACCAAATAATTGAATTTGTATTGCATGTGATATATATATATATATATGGTCTCGTCGATGAATAGTGTGATGTTATTTTTATTGTGATTCACATCAGTTAATATTACAAGAAATGATTCATAGATATATCATAAATCTATAAGACAACCCCAGATAAGAAAAATATTCTCTCAAAATGTTTGATATTATGTAACAACATATGTAATATTATAATTAAATCATTTTCATATCTTATTATTTTTATTATTTTTATTTTATAGAGCTATATTCCTTATAAATATATTATGTAATTTTTCTATATGAATGAAAAATCATTATTTCTATCCAAATTGGGTCTTTTCGTAATATATGAATTTATAGTAATATAAAATTAATAAATTTTATAATTTTAATTAAAAACTATTATAATGTTTTAATTCAGATTACCAAAATTATAGTAGTATCAATTTTTGTTTATTTTTAAAAAAATTGAATTTTCATATGAATAGTAAAAAATACACATTAAAAAACATTCTTTTCATTTTACAGATTTATAAAGATTATTTTGTTTAAAAATAATTTTTATTTTAAAATATTTAATTTAAATTTTTAATTATCCATTTTTTTTATTTTAATCAATTCCATGCTTGATTTTTCTATTAAAAACCTATATACTTAACAGGACATTTTTCCTGAAAAAAATTATTTTCATCGTGTTTTGTGGGATTAGTTTTAGATTAAGTTATACTAGTTTAAAAAATTGAGTTTTATAAAAAATATTTCATTTAATTAATATAATAATTATTAATAATAATATGGGTAATATTATCAGTGGTTATAATAAATTCTAAAAATAGTAAAAAAACAGTTACCATGGTTAAGGTAAAAATAGGGTTATAAGATCATTAAACTAATGTTTTTAGGTCTATAGGTACCCAAAAAATATCTAACTCATATAATATATAAATATTATTATATTATCTTATTCCATAATTTTAAATCATCAATTAGAAATAATTTTTTATTTATTATATCATTAATATATTTCAATCTTTTAAAAAATTACAAGTGTTTTTTGTCCCCATCTTATAAATGGACACACATCTTCAATTGTCTCCCAACATTAATAGCCCCTATGTTTACAAAATTCTTACCTACAGAAATTCATAACATCTATCTTCATTTCATATATTCTATTCTTTTGGAATAATACAAACAAAATATTATTTAATTTTTGAAGAAATTGAGGTTGTCTATAGAAGTGGTATTGTTATTAAAAAAATTTATTTTATTTATTCTTCTATATCCAAATAAACTAATTCAACCAAGGATTTATTATAATATAATTAAAACCCATACATATAAATTTATTATTATTTTTTGATGAAGCATTTTAATTTATATAAGAATCTAATGAAAAATATAATCATCTCTTTTGCATACATAAAAGACTACTGACTCTTACAGATGGTTATAATAAATATCACGTTATAATATTATGATACTTATTATATTCATGAAAATAATTATCATTTTTTAAATACTATTAATGACCTATTATATTACCATTCCATCAACTAAAAAATTAGAATGTTGTTTGTGTGTAAGTGTGGGTTACAAAATCCAGAAATAAGTATGATTTTTTCATCACATCCTCCAATGGATAGAATATAAAATTTTATTTAATGTGGTAATAGTATATGTATAATATAATAAAAATTATGGAATGAAAAATTTATACTTATCTTCATTCAATTATTTTCATTGAAATTTTGAAATTTTACTCATGTGTATGTACAACCAATAATATATTTTATTGCAATGCAATCCATTTTTCATAATCTTCTTGATGACATGTTATAAAACAATAACTTATATAAATAAATTATTATTATTATATGATTAATATTTTTTCAATTATGTAACCCTGTTCCACTTGAAAAAAGTCAAAATACCAATTTTTTAAGGAATAATGAATCAAAAATATTCAAAACATATGAGGTAAACATAATTAATTAAGAAATTAATTATAATATATATATAAGTGAAATAAAAGTTATCGTAAAAAATTTATAATTTATTAATAAGATTAATAATTAACATAACATTATTATTATTTAATATAGTGAATGTATGTGAATATCTAGACATGATGTAAGGTCCACATTACCTTAAAACCACATTTTAAATGTGATAATGACTTATTTTCAAAATCATTTTCATTCATGAAAGTATTTTAAAAATTATTTTTTGAATTTATTTATATCAACATAAATGACTTACAATGGAAATATTATTTCTTTATTGACTTAATTTCAGTTTTTTTTCAATGGAAATGTTACTACATATTTTATAAGTAACATTTTTAAATTTCATACAAAAAAATAATGTTGTATATTAATATATATAATCTTAATGGATATTACCACCTCTATAAACATGAATTTATCTTTAAATTCCATTAAAACCCTCCAATTTGTATGCAATGAAATACCCCTACCATTTGTTCTATGTATTTTTGAATAAAAATAGTTTTTAAATGATAATAGATGTATCAAAGTATGAAAATGTTTTACTTCTGAGTTCTCAAGGATATTTTTTAAGATATTTTAGATTGAAATGTAAACTTTTATGTGTTAATACATGTTAAGGATCTTTGGATATATTTATATAATATGAGGGACATTGATTTTTTACTGATTAAGAGTGATATCGATATAGAACTCCTATGAATTGGTTAGTGATTATGTTTTTTGATGATTTATATTAGAAGTTGACCTGGTATGATATTCCTTTTAGAATTATTATTTTGAGTGTTCTAGTAAGGATTCTATTAATATGATGTCCAATTGGACCTACATTAATTTTATACTAATTATAATGAGTTTTACATGGAAGTATTTTGATTTTAATAGATAATCTAATTATATATTGTTATAATGTAATGATTATGAAAATTTATGTTAATAAGGTGTGTTTTTAAGAAAATATTTTAATAGGGTTATATTTTTTCTATGAAACCCTAATTATTATGTTTTTCCTATCTATTTTATTATAAATTTATTTTTTTTAAAATCATCGAGTACTAATGATGTTGTCATTTGTATATAAAATGTTATGTGAATTAAATTTTTATCATGATAAAGTACAATGTTTTATTATGTTATAATGGTAATTAAATAGACTAACATATATATTTCTTCCTTTTAAATATTCCAATTACTAATACATTTATGAAAAACCAATAATTAGAAAAATTATTCATATATTTTAATGATTATTAGTAGTAATGATGAAGGAAAGTTGAAAATAGAAAATATTTATCATGAAAATAAAAATTATTCTTTGTAAATGTTTTTTATTCAAGAAAAAAATTCTACTCAGAGGAACTTTTCATCTTTTAATGTAAATATTTTTTATGTAATATTTGTAAAAAAAATATATAAAACACTAAGATAAAATATAAATTTAGGAATGAAATAAAAATAAATATTTTATAAACATATAAATCATTGTTTAATAAGGACTAATTCCTTATAGTTTGTATAAAATCATGGATTAAATAATTAGAAGGGTTAAGAAAATGTAAATAAATGGAATCAATATATTATAATTTCTTATTATCAATAAATATAATTCATTTATTTCTATGTTTAATAACCATAGTTATTATTGTTCCAAATGGTTATTTGTAGAGGAAATAAGGATACCGAAATCAAAAGAAATTTTGTGAAGAATATCCTTCAAAATTAAAAGCTTATAATAGTTGGAATTTTAAATGTGTTGGAATTGATATTATTGATTAGTATAGAAGATTAATAAATTTTTATGGGTTCTACATAATATTGAAACAATAGTCACAATATATGAACATTTTTAGAAAAGATAACATCATGAAACAACAGCCTCCAACATTCATTGGATCACATGACCTTGTGATATCTAAAGTATGGGATAATACATTGGAAAATATATTTGATTTCATGGGTAGTTTATATAAAAAAAATAAGTATTTATATTTATTATTTTAAAGGTGTAACCAATTATTAGTGGTTCATATAAAAGAAAATATTATCGAAAATGCTGATATTTATTCCTTAGAATGCGGTGAATTTATGGATATTTTCTATGCCAAATATTTTCTCAAGGCTATTCAACTTATGATGGAAAATAAAATTATAGTATTTAGGAATATAGAGGATCATTTATGGATACATATGAATAAAACTTCACATGATTTGAAAGGCATAGACCAAATTGTATTAGAGATCTTGATAGTAAAATTAACTAGTTTAATTCAGAATTAATAACAATATATTAAAGGATATTATATTATCATGAATAAAAATGTTATGAAATGATTTTGTTGACGAGAAGGTTGAAATTTATTTTTATATTTATCATGTTACCTATGAAAATAAATTATATAATGTTTTCCATGTTGCTAGAAATTGGGATACATCAATTTAAAAAATATGAAGGTAATAAATTAATGTTTTCTTTTTTTGAAAAGTGTGTTAAAAAACCTAATGAATCTATTATAATTTTGAAGAAATGTTTCTTATCATGAAAGTGATGAAACCAATTGAATGAAAAAAAGGATCACCATAATTATCAGTCATATAATGAATTAATAAAATGTAATATATTTAATTGTAATGAAATTATCATTATGTCAGTACCTGTCTTAAGGTTGGAGTAACTAATAAAAATATTCAAAATCACTTGTAAAAATTTGGGTCTAAATCCTATATGAATTATTCAAGAGATTTCAGACCCTCCAAAAATTTGGTTTATGTTATATTTTTTTTTTCAGATTATGAAAATTTATGTTTTGATTTGGGCTCTAAATATTATTTCATTTCATAGAAAATTTATAGTAAAATAAAAATTTCACCTCATGAAATGCTTCCAAAACTCAGGGTTATAACACCTAGTATAGTATTATGTAAATAATAATTTATAATGGTCTTCAGGTTGACCTATATGGAATGGTTTTACCTATATGATTTTTTTATTTCCCTTATAATGATTGATATTATTTTGTTAATTGATAAGATTTTCCTTAATCAAGATGAAAAAAATCATCAATAAAATGTATTTTTTTATGGAATTTTTTTTTATATTATAAAACAAAGAATTCATATATTTAATAAAATATTAGGAATTTGAGACAATAATTAAATTTTTAGATAAAATTTAATGTGAAAGTATTTTTTTAGAGGGATAACTCTATTTAAATTGGTGAAATCCCTAGAGTAATTTGATAACTAGGTGTATTTCTTAATATTTTTTTGTATTATACTTGACTGGGAAATGGAATTTACTATTTATTTATCTATTAATTAAAATAAAATATTAAAACCTCAATATAATATGGATTATGTTTCATGAACTATCCCAAGTACCATGGTAACCGAATAACAAAGAGGTCCTGAAATATTCTGAAGGGCATTTTCAATCCCCACTAGTGGGATAATAGCACCTAGAATCATATAAAATGAACGTGGGAACAAATTTTATAGAAATCTACTAGAATTAAGATAAATAAAATCAATATTAATAAAAGAAAAATCTATATGTATATGTTTTCTAGAATTAAAACAGAATAAAAATCCCAATGTTCAACCACAAAGTACAAGAGGAAATGATAACAAACCAAATAAAAATTGATGAAACACAGTAAGGTCAAGGATTAATAACTATAACAACATCCAAGTGGAACTTTACACATTCTATAAATATGAATGATGTAATATAAAAACACCTGAAGACACAAACAGGGTGAGAGATAATATCTAAGAAGGGACTAAATTTGGATTCAATAATAAGATGCCACATTTAATTTACCAAATAAAGAATTAAATTTTAAATAAAAATTCATTTAATTTCAAAATTATATTTTTTAATAATAATTATTTAAATTTTAAATTATGGATATAAATTAAATAATAGACTTAACAGAAATGTTATATAAAATATTTTATATCAATTTAAAAATAATTTTAATCATTTATAGACATGTGCATATATATATTTCTAATATAAAAAATGAAAAACATGGTCATATACAGAAGGGAAATATAGTTACATGATATTTTAATCCCTCACAGTCAAATAGTAATCTCAGAAATATGAGTACACACAACACTCTGGAATTGTTCAAAGAGGACTCATCACCATTCCATAGGGGATGTGACCTACTATATATGTATTGTTATTGTTGTGAATAATTTATTTGTTATCCTACATAAATCACTTACTATGTATTCTCTCATGTTCTCTAATATAAATCAAATATAGAAAATTTGTATTAAAAATTATAAAAATACAATTAATCATATTCATCCTTTTCAAATATGCTAAATAATAATAAAAAATTAAAATGGGTTTTTAATAAAATCATTTCTTTTCCTGATAACACAAATGGGTTTATATTACACTAGTTTCATTCCCTTTTCCCAAATAAAAATTTTAAATAAATTACTTCAAATTAATTTCACAAATTAAATTCAACAATTTAAATTCACTAATATTCCATCAATTTCACAAATGCACTCTAATTCAAAGGAAACGGGGGGTTTTCCCAAATATAAAGAATTATCACATTCAAATACCCCAATTAAATAGAATCGGGTTTTAAATAAACTAATTTCTATTATTTATCATTAAATTTTATTTCAGTCAAGAAATTTAATTTAAATAAATAAACTTTCAGTTAATCGAAATTGCCCATCATAACGGAACCATAAGCATCGAGATCATGAGATCATGAAATGCAAATACATAATCTCTAAAATCCAATGAAAAATTTTAGTAATAAGTATCCATGAATAAAACATATATTAAATATCCAAAAGTGGGAATTAGATCCTCCAACTATATATACATCTACAAAACACTATGTATGATATAAAAGATAGGTGGGGAAAGCAAATTTTAAGAGGAATATTCCTAGGAAGAGATCTAAAGTCATTATCCTAGATTAGATAAAAATTTAGTATGGTGTATATGGGATAAGATAAAATACTTTCACCCTTCAAGAAATTATAAATCATCAAAAATTGAATTTGGTCCATCAGGAACCTAAAAATTGGGTTTTAGTATTTTCAAAAATAATTTTAAAATTAAAAAATCTTGTATGAATGGTGGGTTGGGACTATCCACATGGTTATAAAAACCATGCACCCTAATAGTTCATCCCATTTTTTCAAGGTTCATGTATTATCCATGGTTGTTGTATGGTTTTTTAAACCATGTGCAAACTTCTCAGTCCCTCACTACCTGGGTTTTTTATGGTATGCACTAGCAGGGTATGTAATTTGGTAGAACTATTCTCCAACCACACAAATCTCGAAAACTATCAAAATCTTCCAAAACAACACCCATTGCTCCCTTAAACAAACTCCAACTGAATATTGTGAAAACAAATGGTTTAAATGTAACTAAAAATAGTAACATGATATAAAAACCTCCCCACCTTAGAAATATTTTCTCCCTATAAATCATGCAATTAAGATTCCATGTTAAAATGATGATTCCACTACAATATCACTAGTGCCTCCCTCACCCACATATCATGAGAATTATAATTTTTATTACATAGCATTTTAACCAATGGAATGGACCATCAATGGAGAACATTTTATTTAGAATCAACTATCTAGACTAGATTCTCAATTACAGATAAATAACGCTTGACCATGGGATCACTCCAACTCACAATGTGTGATGAATCAGATAGATACATTCATATATGTGATACTTGGAACACATTATGTATTGATTTATACTATAATAAAATGTATAAATGATAATACACATTCTCCACCTTCTCATAACCATCAAAAGGCCCCAAAAAATGAATAGAAATTTTACCTTTACACCCATGTCGTCATTGGACCAAATGAGGGAAGCTCTCAAGAACACCTGGTCACCAACTAAAAAATTCAATGGTCTGCAACAACAATCATCTTAAGACTTATACAAGTTATGTTCCTTAAAAATTATAAAATAAATCAATTGAATATTTATCATCGTCTCATGAAAAAAAAATCTATGAACAACTAAGAAATGTTCACTAATCTCTGAACAACACAACACATATCAATATGGTAATCTATACAAGGCTTCAAAATGGACCATTATAATTGAATACCAGTAACTATATTTATAATAAAAATCAACCAAAATCATATGGTTATCCCAATTCCCACAAATTTCAAAAAAACATACTTGGAGCATACCCTCATGAAATTGTAAGGCTATTTATGTATGGTCATTTGATTTCAGATGGTATGTAATGCTCAAATAATATTGGGTTCCTAGTTTTTCCTGAATGCCTCTCCAAAAATGATAAGCTAACTAATGATCCTTATTAGATACTATGGTTTATGGATCTCTATTAAACCAAAATATATCATTCAGATAGAGATTTAACATTTTTTAATATTTTTTATCACTAAGGCATATAGTGTGAGAGGATTTAGTCAGTCGATCAATGAAAACACATATCACATTATTATTTATTTGGGTAATAGGAAACCCAACCGAAAAGTGCATGAGATATCACCCCACTTCCATTTACCCACTAAAAGTGATTGAAGTAAAGCACAAGGATATTGGTGCTCATCCTTGAGCTGTTGTAATATATAATACTGAGAGGCAAATATAGAAATGGATAATCTCTTACCTAGAAATGAGAATCTATGTAGCATGTAATATGATATCTTCATGGTTACAAGGTGCAAAACCCACTAGTAATTACAACAACCCCACATCACATTATTACATACCAATAAAGGAACAACTAAGTGATTATAATAATATTAAATATCCTAAATGGAAATGACCAATCAGAAATGGCCACTCCATCATTAATAGATTCTATAATTCTATAAAACTCATCATCAAGCTATTGTTCCTAAGGAATCATCTCATGAAGAGTGGATGTAAACTGATCACTTACCAAGGCGACCTCATCCCTTGAATCATAGACTCAATTCAAAAATATGAAAAGAGATCTATCATGTCACACTCCTCTGATGATTATTTCATGACATGTAACTGAAGTTTTCTACACATGAAATATGTGATGGAATTACAATTACCTAAGGTATATGTGATGTAAATTTTTAAGGATTAATAGTATTCTAACTAATTCCACTAGGAGATATTTAAATATTTTTGAGAGAGGAGATAACTCAAGATTTGTGTGGGCATATATCATGATAAACCTTTATCGGAAAAGTTATTTCTTATCTCTCATAAGTGTGTGCATCACAACTAATTGTTCAAGTTCATAGGTTGGATAATTCTACCTAGGTCTCCTAAGAGGATCAGAGATAAGTAATGGCATTCTCCCCCTGCATAATAATGATTCCAAACCTCAAACACAATGAATCATAGAAGATGACATATCCCTACCCGACCTATAGATGTGTCCAAATTGGTGCAATAATCATATAAATTTTCATCTCAATAAATTAATACTGAAATATTTCAACCAAAAAAAATTTACTTCCTTCTATGTTAGAGTAGTCATAGTGGAATCCATCATTGAGAAGTCCTTAAAAACCCAGAAAAAATACCCAGATGAACCCAAGAAACTCTCAATCTAAAAAAAATCATTTTTTCTAATGTAATAAAGACTTTATCCTTTTCAAGAACAACTAAAATACCATGTACCAAAACCACTTATCAAATGAACATTAATTCCCAAATCGATAGATCACATTTTAAAATATTGAAATAATGTCAGTGATTTCTCAACAATTTTGGAACTAATCTTAGATAAAAAAACATGATCCTCCTTAGACATAGATTAAATGAGGATGTAATCTATAAATACTACCATTGATGTATCAAGGTACTCAAGGAAGATCAGGTTGATTAAATAAATAAATATTGTAGTATCATTGGTTAAACCAAAAGGAGTGACAAGGTATTCATAATATATGTAGAGGACCCAAAAGGTGGATTTTAGAATGTCAAATTAATTGATTCTCAATTTATTGTAACTAAATTGATGATCAATCATAGAGAAAAAATTCATGCATTTAAACTAAAAAAATATACCATAAGTATGTGGAAATTGATATTCTTTCTTTACTGTGACTCTATGGAGTTTTCTGTAATCAACACAACATAAAAATGAATGATAAGATTTCATAACAAAGAGAATATGTGCTTAGAAAGGTGGCATAGTCAAGAATATAATTACTTTATACAAAAACCATCCAACTAAGGGTTTAGATCTTTCATTTCAGTTGGTTACATGTGGTTAGAATTAATAGATACTGGTTGAGTACCATTAACAAAATAAATTCAAAACTCTACCTCCATTTCCAATGGAAATCCATTGATTTCTGAAGGGAAATCATCAGGAAATTAGACAAAAAAAGAGTGATATCACCTCTTAAGGTTTACCACTAAAAATAAAAAGCATCCAAAAATATTACATTACACGTATCTATAAAATATTTTCACTTCTACTTGACTTTAGGTACCATTCCCCTTAAATGATTTGGAAAACCCCATCAGGTGTGCTCAATTAGACCCATCAGAGATTAAAATAAATCCGATAATTTTTGTGCATCAACTAATCAATAATGAATATAATTGCAGAAGTTTTAATGATGAGAACTATAAAACTCCATGAAATCTAGGTATCTAAAAGATAAAATAATGTAATGACTATAAGACCCTATTCTCACATTTTTCTATGTACTATAGCAATATCCATCAAAAAATTTATAATACATATAGAAATATTATTCATATTAAAAATATGAGTAGAAAAAAATATCTAGATTCACAAATATCAAATAAATCAGTCCCTAATGATTATGATATAGTGATGGTACCTATCACAGTCACTGGACCTATATCTGGTTCCTATGGAGACTCTTCTACTATGTGAAGAATCATTTTTTTAGATGTATCTAGCTATAACTACTTTTCTCATGAAGCATATAATTTCAATTTAGTTTTATATGGAGTTAATTATCTTTTTCCACAACATTGAGTAGATTATATATCATATAACTTCTACAAGTGACCTGAGTAGTCTCATGAACCAAATATATTTGATGCCATAGTGAAAATTCTATTTGAATTCATAGGCATCCAAAACTAATATAAAAAAAAGGACCTATTCTAGGAACAATAATTTTTTTAGAAAAACCCTTCTATTAAGAACCACCATGATAATATACATGATTCATCTTTCTATTGATGGAACTTATAGAACATCCACTATGAGAAAAACATACTATCATGAGCCATAAATTTTTATCCATGTCCATTTCTACAATCAATTCCTTATCCATCACATCATCATAAGAGAGAATATTTAGAATGAGATGATGGTATTGAATATCCAATAATATTCTGGTCAGCCTGATCTAGTTTGAATAACTAAATCTGCTTGGAAAATTCTATGGAATTTGGATAGAACTAGATGGTCCAAAAAGAATTAAAGTAATTAATTTATAATCCCTCCTGATTCTTCACTCTCACTATAATTTCCACAATCTTCTTCTTCACCCTTACAACATTAATGTGGATCACATCATTATTATTTCTTCAGGTGTGTCCATGAACTCAAAAAAATGATTCGTCCTACTCATCCTTTCGTTATCCTCATGGGGATCATTTGAGAATTTCAATGATGGTGTATTCTAGTGAAGGAACTCAAGATAACTTTTATAAATAACACCCCTATAATGTTACAAACATGGATCCTTAATTTGAACATTTGGGGGTTCATGTCTTAAATATTAGACAATAAGCCCAATCACCTCAACCAAAATTAGGTCAACCAGAGGTTGACCACATTCTGTTTCATCAGAAACATCCTCTTAGATATGATCCACACATCTTCTCAAAGGAATGATTCTACAAAACATCATCATACAAGGTTTAATACATTATATTAACTCTGAAAAAGATAAAAAAAATTTAATTAATCCCCATATACAATAACAAAAGGTTTTTTTCAACCTATATAAATCAAAAATTTGGAAAATAATATAAATAATAATCAATGATTCTTTCCCAAAACACACCTAGTGACATAGGGAACATTATTGTGTATATGTATACACACAAAATTACTACTACCTCATAAGTCCCAACATGATTACAAAACTACATACTTCTATCAAGGTAAGATGCTTATAATGAACCTTTGATAAAACTTTTTAATGGTCCAAAAATGGTACCCCTATTAACCTAATAACATATCATTTACTAACATGGTTCAAAGGGTGTTCTTGGTCCCCATGAGTTTTCGACTATCTTCTGATATCAAAGAATATTAAAGGGGGAGTAAATTTTCCACAAAAAAAATTGAAATGAAGATAAAAAATTTGTATGCATACAATAAAAATACACATGGAGAAGTGTGCCATATTTCAAATAATAAAAATATCCCAAAGTATAATTACTATGTACTAGAAGAAATAATAAAAACCCATGTCCCATTACATGTAACTATCCAATCTAAAGTATCGGCATCTAGAACCACCTCTAAATAGCACTTTACCTTTCTCTAACATTAATGATGATAATATGAAAACACCAAAATGCATAGGTAGGATGTTATCTAAAATCCCCATAGGGTATGTCAATGGATTAAATAATAAGATACCACATTTAATCACACAAATAATCCTTGGAATTTTAAAAAAATTGTCATGTATGTTCAAAATCATATATATAAAAAATCATGATTTACATTTCATATAATGGAAATACTTTAAATAAACACCTTATCAAACTTTTTTTATAAAATATTTTATATATGTTTACAAGGAATGTAAATATAAATAAAAATTGGAATATATATTTCAAATCTAAACAATGGGAAACATGGTCATATTCTAAAAGGTAAAATAGTTCTAGTATATGGGGCTCCCTAACACTGAAATAGCTATCATTTGAATATGTATAAAAACATCCCTCTAAAAAATTTTAATGAAGACTCATCACAATATTATTCGATTAGTGGCTTACTCTATATGTATTTTTAGTGTTTTATATCCTATAGTGATATTCCCAATAACTCACCAAATACATAGTCTTACATGTAATCTAATAAAAACAATGATGGAAAATTAATTTTAATATTGTTTAAAAATATAATTCATCCCATTCTTCCATTTCAAATATTCCAATTTTCCATTAAAATTGTTTTTTAGTCAAATCATGCCTTTTTAGAGATAAACCCAATGGTTTATTATCAAATTCATTTGGATATTTTTTTTTCAAAAATAAAAATTTGAAATATATTTCATCAAATCAATTTAACAATTTAAATTAATTAATTCTAAATCAAAAAATTTCCATCAATTTTATAAATTCAGCACAATTCAATGAAATTTTGTTTTTAATAAAAACAATTGAAATAAATTTCTTATGAAATTGAATTTACATAAAATGAATGAACTAAAATCATGAATTTTATCATTAACATAAATTTTCCATCATAACAAAATCACCTACCTCGGGATGATAGGATCTTGAAACACAATTCTCTAACTAGGAAACTCAAATGAAGAATGTAGAAAATGAAGCACTAAGAATTATACCTAGGATAAAGTTTCTAAGTAATGTGGATTAGATTCTCCAACAACACCATAATCTAAAAAACTCTATGGAATAATGTTTATATATTGTTATAATGATAATAAGAAGAGAAATTTTACTTGGAAGATAATGAACTCAATTAACCGAGATTTGATCCACTTATGGAAGGGTTTACTGGGAGAAAAAGAACCTATTAGAAGCCTAAATGGAATATAAAATAAAATGAGGTCATGTTAGGTATATTGGATAACTATTTATATGTTTTCAATCTTTTCAGAAATAATATTCATATTACAAAATCACAAATACATGGTTAGATGGGCAGGGACACATGGTTAGACATACCATGTTCGATAATTATACACCCCCTTTTTCTAAGGTACACGGTTTATACATGGAGGGCGCGTAGTTTCTCAAATTTTGATCCAACTTTGCCAACCTTCACTACCTATATTTTTACATTTTTCATCAGTAGGGATAACAATTTAAGGAAATTTCATGCCAATAATGCACGACCGAGAAAGTATCAAACTTTTCTTATATTTAACACAAATCTCCCTTAAATGAATCCCATAAAAATCATGATCAAAATTGGGGTTTATGAGTATATAAAATATTAAGATGTTACATTAAGTAATCCTTTTGGAATATGAAATTAGTTTTTTTCATTTTAAGGGCATTATTTGTTCTAGCTCGTCACAATGAGGTTCGCCTCTTTTCATTATTAAAAAAAATTATTCAATGAGGATTTTCATTGATTATATAGAATTGAGTAACATAACTATTAATAATAATTATTTATATCCTTATATATATATATCTTGTTTTATTATCTCCATGTTGATTATTATTTCTATTAAGAAGATATTTGGTCAAGGCACTATCACCTGATGGTGAAGGGGGAAGGTGTTCTAAAAATAGAATTTGAAAATTCGTATAGGAATCATGAGTTACAAGTTATTATATTTGGGTTGAAATATAACCCATATATATTTATGAACATTAGTACTATAGTTTTAAATTATTACATTGTAATGTTTATAGTTCTATTTATATATAACATCATAATATATTTTAAATGTTTTTATGATCAAAAAAAACATTTGATGGTTTTTATAGAATCCATGATTGAAAAAAAGTAATAGGGAATGATTAGTAGATTTCAATTCTTATTTTGATAGATTCTAATCATTGAAAATATTATAATTAATTATATAATGATGGTTTTACTAGTGAAAAAAATTGTGTGCGGTGAGTATCCAAGAGCTATAAATATTATGTGGAATAGTAGTTTTCTAGGATAGCTAGGTTACTAATGATGGTTTATTAGAAAAATTTCCTAATTATCTATCCCAATAAATATATTTAAATGAAAAATAAGATAAAATCATCTAAAAAATGAATTTGATGAATGTCTCTAGGAATTAAAAATAATATTAAGGAATGATCCATTTAAGGACCTATAATCTAGAAGTGGTCCATTTTTTATCTATATTGATGGTTATTTAAATAGATATGGTTGTTTTATAGTAAATATTAATTAGGTTATTTATTTTTCATTATAATAATTCAAATTTAATGAGATAAATTATACTACACATGACCTTGAATGTGATACAATTTTTTTCATTTAAAATATAATAGATTAATTTATATGGTGTAATGTGTGAATAATATACTTATCATAACTGTATATATATGTTAACTCATAAAAAATTTAAAATAAGATAGATAATTTTGATAGAATTGATTATGTATTATAAAACACGATTCATTACCATCCAAAGAAATAAAAAAATAGTAGATACATTTAGTTTTATTGTTAATTCATCATTAACTATACATTGTTTGGAACATGATCTATTAGTCAATTATATAATGATTCTCACCCTCTAAATTTTGTATAGAGTAACTTACTTGATATAGTTTTAGGTGTAGGTGCATTTTCAATTGTTATAAGGAATTAATAATGATCATAAGGTGAATGGTGTCTTATAAGATTATGTATAATGATTCAAGGGGGAAAATTTGTTTGAGCTCAATGTTGATGATAACGGTTTTATAAAATTATGAATAAGATAATGAGTTCCTTATGATTACTAATTAAAGAGAACTTTTTTAGTGAACTACATGGTTCTCTATTTTATAATAATCCTAATTGTACTAATATTTATATATTACTTTAGGAACATTTATGGTGGAATGGAATGAAAAGAGATTTTTCTGAATTTATATTGAAATGTTTGAATTTTAAAAAGTTTAAACCAAAATTAAAACATATGAAGGGGATTAATCATTCTCTTTTGATGCATGAATAGAAATGGAGAATTATATCTATGGATTTTGTGGTTGTATTACTGAATAAATATCATTGTTATAATATGATATTTGTTATCATTGATTTTTTAACTAAATATACAAATTTATTTGACTAGGTTTTATTTACTAGGTGATAATAAAATTTGATATCAAAATCATTCATTTATTGAATTTTATAATAAAAATGTATTCCATTATAGTATAAATATGGATCATTTTGAGAAATTTAATGTTATTTTTTTAAATTTGTTTCTTGATCAGAAATTTTTTTTTAATGTAGGTAGTTAGGACTATAATTTGTAGAAGAACCGGTATGTAAGGTAAGGGTAATTTTTTACTAAATGATGATGTCTTAGATATTCAGAAGTGTTTTTAGATAACCTAAGGAATAATTTTTCGTAAATAGTGGTGGATCATGTTTTTTAATGTATCTTCATGGAAAAGTGATATATAATTGGGTGGATGGGTATTTTACTTCTTCACTTCATAAGAATACATAAAATTTCGGTAAAACAAGGAACAATTTATCATCGATATAAATTACCCCCATTTTATCATAGGAAGATGAAATTTTTTACATTTTATTATTATGTAAATATTTTTTTGATGGATCTCATGTTATGATCACCATTGTAATACTTTCGGAAGAAAAACATTCTTATAAGGGAAAAAATTTAAAGGATCCTAACCATATAGATAGGTTTTTTGTAGAATAAAGTGATGTACATTGTTATAGTTTTTTGAAAAATTATATTCTATTATAAGAAACATGATAATCAAATAATTATTTGAGGGAAATATATATTAACTTTTCTAAATGGTAAATAAAATTTAGATGATGGATATTCCAAAATTTGTAAGAATGTATCATCCTAGGTATGTATAATTTTAAATAATATTTCTCTCTTATTAAAAATATTTAATTATAGTTTATGTTTTTAATTCATTAAAATGTTTTATATTAATTTATATGTCAATGTAATGAAGCATTATTTCAATGAAATTTTGGTTATCATCCTATATATAATTTTATCTAAAAAAATAATTTAAAAATATCAAATTTTTATTTTATCAAAAAGGATATCAAATTTGAATTCATCATTTATAAATATTTTTTTTTATTTTTTTAAAAAAATTATAAAATGTTTTCTTTTTTGATTGATTATTGAAAAAAATGATTTTTTGTTAAGTAATATCATTTATTTTCAATAATAGAAAAGGCTAATGTTTATTGAAAAAAAAATTGGAAAAAAATATTACATAATTTATATTATAAATAATGCATTTCATTTCAATTGAATATTTTTAATACATGATTTCTTTATAACATATTTTGACAAAAAAGATGAATTGTTTTTTGGAAAACTCTTTTGCATCACATTTCATGGTTTTAAATTTAAATTAAATTATTCTAATTCTATAAATTTAAATTGATTAAATGTATTCAATGTTTTAAATAAAAAAAATAAATATTAACTAGTATGTTCATATTAATAATTTATCATAATGAATTATAAAAATACTAAATATATATTACTATATTTATATTTAAAACCTATTTTATAGGGAATAAACTACTACGATGAGTGATAAAATGTTTGGAAACAAATAAATAAATACAATAATATTTCCTTTTTTCATTCCAATATAATTTTATATTAGAAATGATCATTTTTAGTGCATTTTATATTTTTTTAATTTGTTAATATATATAATTTTTCTAAAATTTCCATGTGTGTGATCTCTACCCCATATAAAAGGACACCCCCTATTAAAATTTATATATACGTAAAAGCCTCTTAGTATATTTAATACCTTCCCATATACCTTCATAACATTTCTTCCAATGTCCTATAGGTATTATTTTTTAAAAAATAAATACATTATAGTGCATAAGGCGTAATGTAGATGATGTTTTCTGAAGAAGATGAATAGTTATTAACTGAGCATTTTCCATTTATTTTTTCATATATCTCTATAAAATATTCCTAAAAATGTAAAAATAATCACATCAGTACATAAAATATACTTAAATTTTATTATGAATATTTTATTACAATTTTTCATCTACCTATCTATCTAACATATAATAAAAACATCACTTACATGTATGTTTGGTTTATTACCTCAAAATACAATGTTTTTCATTTTTCATCATCAACTCTTATGATATAATCATGATATATATGACCAACATTATCTTGAAAATTCATTTTTGATTTATTAACCAAGAAAACTCAAATTATTAGATATAAACATAATCAATTATGTAATTAGTTATAATAATGATATAATAGAATTAAATTGGATAATAAACATTAAAAAAGATATTAATCAAGTAAATAACTAACATAATTTTATTATTCAGGATGATAAAGACTGTAAATGACATGTTGGATAAGAGGTAATTGATAATTTATCATTAAAATTCATTTACTAAGTTTGGAACATTTTTTTCTAGGTATTTTTACTCCATCTACATTTTCTTAAAAAAAAAATTCAGTATATTTATATTGAAACAATTGATCTATAATTTATATTATATAAATATTTTTATTTTCATTCAATTATTTTCAAATAAATCATTTTTATAAGTTTTATATAAAATGACTTAAATGTCATTATAAAAGGGAAAATGAATGTTCTATATTAATCTCTATGACATCAAATTATATTCCTACCTTCATAAAAATTAATTATTGTTTATATTCCATTAAATAAATAAATGGTTTCTTCAATGAAAAAATCATTAAAATTTATTATAGTTATTTTAGATTTTAAAAATTGGTATTAATGAAACGGGATATATAATATAAAAAAATAATTACTTATGGTTTCAAAAAAATATTTTTTCGAATTTTTCTAATTGAAATAAAATATTTTCTATTTTTCATGCATGTTATGGTCTTGTGACATTGATTATGAATGGATGGTGATCTCAATATTTATCTTATGAGGGGTGTTATAGATACATATATCCAATTCATTATGTATGATTATGTTCTTTGGATAAATATTTTTGATTTTTACCAAATAGGTTATTCTATTAGTACAGGTTCCTATAGGGGTTATACGACGTTGATTTCCCAAAGTACCTAAATTATCATTATAAAATTTGTAAAAAAAATTTGGTTATATTTTGAATTTATTTGGTATGATAAAGTTAGTTTGATTTTTAAAATAATTATTGTTCCCATTTAGGGTATAAATTAATGTTTTTATAAAAATAAATTTTAAGGTTTCCCAGGTTTTCAATGTGAATTGAAATATTATGATTTTTACATTATATTTTACTTTAAAATGGTTTTGGAATAACATAATTAAAATGAAATAATTTCTTATGTATATAAATTATTATTGGTTATAAAAGTATAATTTTTCAATGGGGAAAATGTTTTGTGATCTAATTGTTTTTGAAATGGGGTTATGGGTTTCTTTATTACATTCTATATGTCCCTTGATGACAATCTATTTATTTACCCATGTTTTCAGTTTGTTTATTAGGTTTATATATGGGTAGGAACAACTATTAAAAATTATGGGAATTATGAAAACTTTTTAGGTATACAAAATTTGATTCATTTTAATAGTTTTTCATTTTTGTAAAAGGATAGTAAGAGGAAGAGTCCAACATATAATGTATGGGTCTATCACATAAGAGTTATAATCGAATTCTATAAAACTATAAAGCTGGTAATATAGTTTATAAAAAGGGACAATTAATTGAAGTTTGACAATGAAATTATTATTGATTAAGGATTAATTCCATATAGATGAGACCCACCCCATCTTAATTGCTAATGAATATATAAAATAGAATTGACAAATCCCCAAAAACTACATATGCTTGAAAAGTGTATACAAATCAGAAAAATACATACAATATAAAATTGTCACGTGATAAATATAATTTGAAACCCAATTTGTGGGATTTTCTTATAAAATAGAGTAATCGACCATGCTATCACCAGAGTTCATGTATAAACATGTTTACTTATTATGGTTGAAAATCAATTAATGTCATTTTGTAAAACACTCATAAGTATATTAATCCTAAATGGTTACATAATATAATGCATAAACTAATAGTATTTGCTTTGTATAGTCATTTTCTATATAAATGATATGAATTGTGACCTCACAACCTTAGAGGATGTTGCTTCTAGCCCAAAACGTCCAACATCCAATCAAAAAGGATATTCTCTTGATATAATATCCAAAAATCTAAATTTTGGATTTAGAGGCCTATCTATTGATCCTCTAAGAGATGAATCCTTATAAAATATACCAGTTTTTATGGGGAACATGTAATTATATGTGCCATATGGAAATATCTAAGAAATTAGGGAACTTTTCCTCATATAATAAAAACACTTACATCCAATTAATAGAGAAGGTTGATGAGGGACGACACTTTGTCTTAGAAAGCTCCATGGAGATTCAAAGGAGGCCTAATATTAAATTTATTCATCATCATAAATGTTATATCCTTATTCCACAACACATTATAACTGGCTTTATTCTTAACCTATTTATCCAATCATGGTAACCTATGAAGATATCTCTTCAGTGGAGTCCACCCACTACAACTTGAAATAGGGTCAATTTACTGGACATTAAAAATAACCTAATAGAAAACTAATTTTTACCAAATGTTCTTCATTAGATAAAATATATTACATCAACTAAGGGGCCTCAAAAATTGAAAATTTTATCCATTATGACCACCACAAAAAATACTTCATTAATGTTGAATAGAACTAATATATATTGAAATAAACATATTTCTACCAAAATATATTTCACACCAAATAGAATATCAAACCATGGAGCTTTAGAAGTACAATTTAGATCTGAAACATCTCAATTAAAACCCCATCCTATTGTTGTATGCATATTTTTACACTGATGATCATCTCAAGTATCCCTGAAATTTTTTAAATACAAGATAATCTTGCATGTTACCTCTATAAGGTAATATATGTTCCCAATAGTAGATTACAGATATTTATATATCATTATTTTTTAATCAAGTGGTTATATATTGTATTTTATTATTGATGAATATTATAATTTGTAGGAAAATGTAGATATATACACTCATAATTTGTTATGAAATAATGAAATACATACCCAAAATCACTGATAATCCAATAATAAGTGATCACCATACTGTATTATTCCACTGAAAACATAGTGGCTTAGAACAAGTGGAAATTGAAGTGGGGTGACTTCTTCCCCCTACAAACCAGGAACTAGTAAATTTTGATTAAAACATTGTATAAGAGTATGTTGGTCAGATAAAGTTTGTAATAGAGAATAATGGGTGGGTTAACCTTGAATTTATCAGTGGATGTATACCCATTGGGTTTGATTTTTAGTCCATTTTCATACAAACATTCAATGGCCATCTACAAAAAATGTTTTTTCTCAACACACAAAACTTTTAGGTTTATAATTTTATATAATTAGGTCATATATCATATATAAAAAGACCATTAATTATTATGTAGACACATAGAATTAATATATATGATTACCATAATGTAAAACTTTTAAAATATTTTATTATAAATTTTAATGAAAACTATTCATGACCTTCAACTATACTTATAAAATTTAATTTCTCATCATTAAACACCATGAAAACATTTTAAAGAACATGGGATGAGTAGAAAAATTTTAATAAGATACATATGAAAGAAGTAGTTAGTTAGTCCGGTGAAAAAAATAAAAAACAATGAAATATTTACCTTAATATCCATTTTATTTTAGACAATTAATCTAAATCATTTACCCATTAAAAAGAAATTTTTTCAGAAAAAAGTATCAAATCTCATTGCATGGAAATTAGAAACCCATTTGGGAAGAATTTTTCTTCACAATCATAAACCTTTTTAATACTGTGTCAAATATAAATTGATCATATTTAGGTTCAATGGATAAAAAACCTATTTACTCTATATTTTTTTACATTTAAGAAAATTAATATTAAAAAATACATTGGATCAATTTTTTGAGACACTGATCATATATGCAACATGAGGATCTCCCAACTTTATCTCGGAACACCAATAAAATAACGTATATTGGCCTCACCTATGATCTATAATGGGAATAAACCTTTCATATAAGCTTTATCATCTCACCCATTTCTCTGGAATAATTATCACGTACTATTTCATCAATGCTAAAAATTATTTTTACACATTTTCATTATAAAACACTTGAAAATCATGTATAAAATTTAATGTAAATCACATTTGGATATCAAAATACCATATATTGTTTTTAAAATTCCAAAATAAAAATAAATTTAAATTTATTATCCTTTATTAAAACATGACATATTATAATGGAATCCAAAATTCAAATAACATTCACCACCGCCATAAAATTCATCATTCTTGTATACGTTAAAATATGTCTTTCCTTTTATAATTTGTAATGAAAGTAAAATAGTATATATAAAGTTTATTTTTATTATAAAACATGGAAATTACAGAAAATATTTCCATTATAAAGCAACATTATACATATTATTAAATACATAAAATAAATTCAACACATGGACTTGGTAGAAAATTATATTTAGAAGGAAAAAATTCAAATAGTTTTAGTTTAAAACAAGACCCCATTAATTGATGGAAATATTAGAAATGTAATATCCATGAATGAATATAACTAAAATAATTAAATATCAAGAGAGTAGTGAAATATTGATATAAAAATTAAAAAATACCATTATAAGAAGATCATCAAATTAATTAGATTTATAAGAAAAATATACACATCATCAAAAAGAAATTGAGATGTAGTTTCTTACATTTGGTTTAACTCGTCACATAAATTATTTATTATAATTAATAATACAATTATGTTATTTGAATATATTCTTAAAGATATTTTAAAAGTAAATTATTCCTTTAATTTCAATTATTAACCAATTTTAAGTGATTTTATAATCACTTATGATTAAGTCATACATTTGGATGATATCCGATATATGTGTCAAAAATTAATTAAGTGTGTTGACTATAGTCAATGTTTAAAATTATTGAAACATATCAGAAATAAAAATATTGAAATAATTATCATATTTATGTATAAATTAATCTTTTATAACCAAATAGGAAACATGGTTATGATAAAAGGACTATGATTGAATTATGGAGAGGGTATGTCATACTTACGCTTGAGTAACATTTCCATTTCTCAATGACCATTATGAAAAGAAGGTGAGAATTATTCTATATGTACAAAATGATATTTATATATCCAATACCATTTTTTTATTCAAATATTATTATATACATCATCAATGTGATTAGTTAACGAATAAATAATCACATCGCTTTTTAAAGTTGGTAGTCCACACTGATGCATGACTGATGTTATCATTTTTTAGTGAGTAGAAATGTAATAAAAATGATATATTTTTTTGATTAATAAATATGGTAGTATTATAGTAATTATTTCATATATATCATATATATTAAATAATTATATCCTTATTACCTTACATATAATGGTTTTGTGAAAAATGGAGCACATTACTTCATGTGGTGGTAGTCTTCCATAAACATGAGAGAATTTATAATTTCACCTAGAATTGAATGTAATATATATATATATATATTATAATAAATAAAATTTAATAATTATTTTATATATATATAAAATGTATTAAAATTCTAATTATATAATACATATACATAAAACATTCAATAATAACCTTATAATAAATTTTTTTAATTAAAACTATTTATTTTTTATTTAAATATTAATTAATATTTATAAAAAAATATTACAACATAATTAATTATAATAAAAAAAATATTCTACAATTTATTAGGTTGTTAAATTCTTCCCAATTTTTTAAATCATTTCATTTCTATTTATTTACATATTAAAAAGGTAGGGATATCCTTCCCTCATAGAACTTTCTAATTCTCATGTGGCCACTTCAATAATTAGTGTTTTCCAAAAAAACTATAACCTAGTTTATTAATTATTCTATAATACATGGTATATATGTTTAGCATTTAGAACATTTTGTTCCTTTTAAAAAACATTCTGATCTAGTTTATCTAAATCATGGACCAAAATATAACATTAATCTAGCACATATGTAATTAATATTGAAACATGGAATATATTATGTTCATGGGATAATGTATAAAGAAAATGAAATTAGTATGTAACTTATATGAAATTTCCCATGATTTAATGTGATCAAATTAACTTTGCACTTATAATCTCAATTTTTATAAAAAATATTAATATTTTAAATGGAGATACTTTAATAAAATAATGATCACCATCTAATAAAGAAACATCTTTCCTTCTGCTCCCCACATAACTTTTCTACCTTATATGAGTTGTCTTTATATGTTGGATAATAAAATTCACTTTATAAGTCATTTCCACTACAAGATATAGTCCCATAAACATACTTTATTCTACATCATCCCATTAATCTTTCATTTAACACTATTTTACATATAGTTCTTCAAAATGGTCTATATGTATACTAGAATTAAAATTGAAATTAGTTACAAGGACCCAACCTTATTACATTACATAATCTTGAATTTTAGTCAAGAAATAAGTTACTTTTATATTGAGGATCTTTCAATGTTTAGAGTTATAGATAATTAGGATATAATACATACATAAAATTAAACATTTATATATATCAGATACCATAAAATAGTATCCAGTTTTTCCAAAATATAAAACATTTCCAATGAAACGTGATTTCTTTGAAATTTCATCCTAACATTTAAATTAGCTTCATTTATTGTCTTCAAAATCCGTATTACCTGTGAAAATAATTTCAAAACATGGGATGATCACAGAAGGTTTAGTAATGGATATAAAAATAAGAAAAAGAAAACATTGGTCCTTGAATACTTGTAAACATATGAAATCATTTTCAAAAAGATATACATGTCACCCATTTATACTAACATTTTGATAATTGAGATTTCAATGAGATTTCCAATAAACATAAAGAATATGAATAAAACTGTAAAGTTATATTTTGTAATTACATAAATAATCTTTTAACCCTCTCAACTGTAACACCCCAAGCTTCTACGGTACTCTTCTCTTTGAATAATCTGATAGCGTGTGTTGTACGCAACATCGAGTTCTAACACACCACAACCAATCAAACTAGCTGTTATGAATAGTAATACCTGATTTTTGAAATTTTATAAATTTTATCTCTCAAAACGGACTTCATTTTTGTTTTCAGAATATCGAATTTAGCCTAGCGTAAAATTTTGGAACTTTTCGGATAACATTTATATTTTGATGAATAGTGAAAATTACTAAATTTTAATTAAAAACAACTTTTTTAATCGAAATGATTTATATTGATAAATTATGAATTTTAGCGGTTTTAAAGTATATTTAGAATATATTTTACCATTTAATACAATGTTTGTCACTGTACATAATTTAACAATTAAACCGGACATAAACAAGTGTCAATCTTTTGATAGTTATTATCTCTTAAAAATATGCTTTTTGTTTTAACAACGGGAATTAATTTTAAATTAATTTCTGCCACTTCTGTGTTTTGAATTTGGAAAAATGGATTCCATATTTGAAATCAGGATTTTCATATAGTGTAAATAGGTAAGTTTTATTTTTAGACATTTTGAATAATTACATCGATAAATATTTTATTTACCATGGTTAAGGGTAAATCTGGTAAATAAGGGTTAAAAATAATATTATAATAATACTAAAATACCATAAAACGTGTCCTAACCTTATTAGTGGATATATGTCCAACCATGGGCATCATTGGGTAGATTTTGGGATCCCATGGAGCCACTAGTAGGTGATAGGGACACTTTATTTTAATTAAGTTAAAATAAATACAAAAATGACATAAGCATATATCTTTTAGAAAAACAATTTTTACATAGGGTTATACATGTTGTATTTTCTACTATAAATATTCATTAGAAATATAAAACTATTTCCTACATAATTATATTTTATTTATAATTTTTATACATTATATAATTTAATTTATGTATGACACAATAGTTATGCAGTAATTACCATAATAGTAAAAAATTAGAATAATTGATATTATAAATACCCAAATATTTTTAATTTGAAACTTTTTATAAATACAAATAATTTTATTGGTTAATATGGAATGTTAGGATTGATTTAATTAACCTTTTTCGAAGTAATAATTCTGTTATGAGTTACAAAAATCAATTATTGAATAGTGTCAAAATTGACATAAAAGAGTTTTTAAAACAAATATTATATTATTAATTGATATTAAATTCCTAAAAATATAATTTTCGGCCAAAAGACTTATATCCTTATAGGTGTATCATTAATGGACCACTAGGGGGGTCTCTTGGAGGTATATAGTAAGTTTATTAACCATATAATATAAAAATACAAAGAGACATTGTAAAAGTGAAACTTATTAACTAAGAGTTAAAACTAAAAGATAAGGTTAATATAATGACTCAAACCTGTCTAAATTATATTAGTTGAGTGTTTTTCGACCCCTCCACACCTTAACTTTTAAATAATCCACTTTGGAGCCATTAGAAACCGAATATGAATTTATTATAAAATAATATTTCTATCTTTTCCAAAGGTGCCCCTCACCCCTCTTATAAAAGGGCACTCCTACTTCTCATTACTTCACACCTTCAAAGCTTTTTGGTTCAGCCAACCCCTGCCCAAATACTCTCTAAACATCCCTCAATTCATCCTAAAGGCCTTCCTTTAGTCAGAAAGCTAACCTATGGAGTCCTTTTGATCAAATCAAAAGGAAGAACCCGAAGAAGAGGTAATAATTTCACCACCCTTTTTCAAGTTCCTTTCTTCTTCCACTTCTTATTTCTTTGTTATTACCATTCTAAAATAATAAATCCAATATATTATGTATAATTTTATGTTATTATAAACATGTTACAACCATATTTCAGTATTCTATCCATACTTTGAATGACATGTCACCATACGTGCGTACGTACGGCTTATCGTCTCCACGTCGTGGTGTAATTGTTATTCAAAACATTATTATTTGGATGGGTATAATAATGATGTGTAATTCATGTAAATAATAAATATTACATGATAATGATTCTGTATATATGATATACCATCCAATTATATTTTATTTTAATATCAAAAGAATGATATTGTCGCTCGTGCGTACGTACGGACTACCGTCTCCACGAACACGATGAGATTCATTCTCCATTGTATCCATTCAAGTCTAATTCTCATTTGATGATTAATAATAGTATCTAAGGACTTGATATAATTATGGATATGATTAAGATAAAACCCATCTGTGACAAACATGGTTTACATAACAAAACATATAAAAGAAAACGAGTATGTTAACACCCGAAACAACGATAATACTAAGATATTATTAACAAATCAATGTTAAAAGATAATATATGATATAATATTAATATATATGATTCTTGTATAATTTAATAAAAATAATTTCACCATTATACAGGAGGTTAACCTACCCCCAACCAAGGAAAAGTACAAGGTAAGGATTTATTTCCCAATCTCTTTATTATCCGAGGTTGTTTATACGAAATAATCTACTGAGAATTTTTTATCATCCACATCCATGTTTCTTAAAAATGTATTTAAAAACATTTTTACTATTTACTAGAATATGGGTTAAAGTCATTTATACCCTTTTTTGGCTTTTTATAAGAGGTTTATAAGGGAATCTTTCCGTCGTTTTCCAAACAAGGTGCTTTTTATCCTTTTCAACAGAATTAAGGTAAGAATGTTTTTTTAACTTATACGGTGGGTGCAGATATTTTCCACCGTTATAAAATCGTAGAAGCTTCTCTTAGAATAATATAAGAATATTTTCAAGGAAATTTTTTTTATATGACTCTTAAATTATTTCAAAATAAAAAGAGTTATTTCTCTAAAAAGAGTTTTGATTTCATCTATGTCAACATCCTTTCATGGATTTTAAGCTTATTTGAATCTGATTTATTATGAAACAAAAATTCCATAATGTATTGAAGGTTTTGTGATATGTTTGACTAGGGATATGTTATTTTTATACCCTTCATGGTTTATGGTGAAAGTATTAACATTTCGTGTGCCAGTTTTAATACGAATGTTTATGTTATGTTCAAACCTTTTCATATGGGAATGCATTGGACTTAATATGTGACGGGTGGAGCCCGCTACAGCTCCTCAATGAATCGGTAGGTCTCATGAGACAAACTAGTGTCTTGGCATAAGGCCTTGGCAAAATCTTATTTGTAGTCTTGGCATGGGGCCTTGGCTATGTGGTTATGATAGTCTGGCATTATGCATTCCATCATTATGAAAGTGGTTATTGATATTGCATGTGATTATTTGATTATTAGAATATACATGTAAATAAGTAAATGGAATTATTTCATTTTATTTTTTCCATACTATTTTGAAGTTCAATTTTAAAAGGCTTTTGTTTTAGTTATACATTGCCTTAAATGTTTATTCTTATTTATGAAAGTTTTCGCTATATTGTTATCCTTACTGGGCATTTGAGCTCACCCCTTTTCTATGTTTTATTTTTCCCAAGATGTGAAGAAGTAAATTATGAATGACCTATAGGGGTAGTATGAGGGTATAAGAGTATGGACTATGGAGACTATGTTGATTTAGTTTTTATTTTTTTGATGTAATGTAAAACTTTATGAATGTATCTAGTTATTCCAAGGCTACTAAACTAATCAGTCTTTCGAGATTAGATCTTTCTTGTGATCATGCCAATGTTATGTAATAATGCACCGACTCTGGGTAACTGGGGTCGGTGCGTTATAGTTGGTATCAGAGGAAGTTTAGTACAAACCTTGGAAGCTAGATTTAGATAAACTCTGATTAGAGAACATAGATTTAACATGGACTTTGAGGATTAGTATAGAAGAACTTCCTATAATATTGGTATTGAAGAGATTTTGTGAGTTTTCCGAGAAATATATCTCTATCTGGATACGAAAAGGTAGAGGTGGATCTGGCACAAATGTACCTAGGGGTAAAACCCAAAAACACCGCTTTGAGCTAGACTCGAATGGGAATTGGTGCATCACAATGGGCCTTGCTGCACTCTTGGTTACGACACTCTCGGGGGATATGCTTAGGATAACATTCAATTTCTTTACAAACCATTATGAAGGGTTTATGAGTATATACTTCCTCAAAGAAAATATTTTTATGATTATGGATTATATCCATAAATAGTTCAATTTATGTTAAGTGTTTTATAAGTATGGAATTATGTATTTTGATTCATAAACTGATCTCGTTTATGCCATTTTTTAGAAATGGTGCCTAGTAGAAGAAATGGAAACTGTATCAATGCACGCACTCCATGTAGGGATTTCCCTCTTTCTCAAGATAATTATAGTGGAGCTGGTGATGCAACTCATGACGATCAGCTAATCACCATACTGGGACAACTCGCTTAGGTTATGAATAATAACCTTACCCGTATGGAGAACCATGATCCGCAGCGTGGAGGATCAATGTTATATCGCTTCATGAGGCAAAAACCACCAACGTTCAATGGGAGTATAAATCCCTTAGTATCTGAGCAATGGATAAATTCCCTAGAGAAAATATTTCTGGCTTTGGGGAGTAGTGAATGGGGAAAAGTTATCATGGCAGTTTACCGCCTCACTGGATATGCTGATCAATGGTGGTCATTGATTCAAAACATGAAGGAAGATGATGAATTATCAAATATGGAATGGAGGGAGTTTAAAGATCTGTTTTTAGAAAAATACTTTCTTCGTGACCATCGAGCAGATATATAAAGGCAATTTCTGAGTCTGAGAAAAAATGAGGATGAGAATGTCACAATGTATGAGGCTAACTTTACAAGGTTAGAAATGTATACTGGAGATTATATACGTAACCCAAGAAGTAAGATTGATCGTTTCTTTGATGAGTTAAAACCATTTCTCTATCAAGCATTAGTCTCACAATCCTTCTCGTCATAAGAAGACATTGTCTCATGTTCTATCAAGACCGAAAAGGAATTCTCTAAGTCTTATGACTTTAAAGAAAAGAAAGAGAAGAATAGATCTGCTGATCAATCTAGGAATGGAAATAAGGGGAAGAAGGGAAAGTTTGAATATCCATCCTGTGGTAAATGTGCGAAGAAACACCCTGATACTTTCTTGAAGGGAATGGGTGTCTATTACAAGTGTGGTGAAAAAGGCCACCAAGCTCATGATTTCAAAGGGAAGAAGGAAGATACAAATTTTCAGTGCTACAATTGCAGGGAGATGGGAAATTATGCAAATTAATGTCCTAAGCGTCAAGGGAACTTACCTCAGAAAAGGCCAAGGGATCAAGGCCAAGCTTATGTTATCATTACTGCTGAGGTAGAAGCTCCAAAAGACGTGGTGTCAGGTAATTTAATGGTTTCCTTAAGTTTAGAAAATTCATTATTTGATTTCAGATCATCACATTGTTTCATATCTTCCCAGTTTGCAAAGAAAATTATATATTTCCAATTTGATTTAACAAGGGAGTTGTCAGTTAAAACTCCTAAGGGAAGTAACATTAAAACAAAGTTTTGTGAATCAGTCCCCATTAGAGCACATAAATATTCTTTATCCGCTGATCTCATCGCCATACCTATGATTGAGTTTGATATAATCCTTGGTATGGATTGGCTTTCGGACCATGATGCGAAGATTTATTGTAAGAAGAAGGAGGTTACGATTTTTGATGATGATGATAAGGAACACCTTGTCTTTAGAGCAGAATCATCACCACCTAATTATTATCTAGATCCACCCCCAGTAGCTCAACTAAATTCAATTATTGGGGAGGAAGAGGATTAAATTATAGTGGGTGAGGAAAGGAATGTTCAAATAGAGGATGTACCTATTGTGAAAGAATATGTAGATGTGTTTCCAGACAATTTACCTGGACATCCTCCACAATGAGAAGTTGAGTTTTACATTGATTTAATTCCTGGATCAAGGCCTATATCAAAGACCCCTTATAGAATGGACACTATAGAATTATTTGAACTAAAGAAACAACTAGAGGAATTGAATAATAAGGGATTTATTCTCCCTAGTGTTTCTCCATGGGGATCCCTTGTTCTTTTTGTTAAAAATAAAGATGGATCTATGAGGTTATGTATCGACTATAGGGAGATCAATGCTATAACAATAAAGAACAAGTATCCCCTACCTCGCATTGATGATTTATTTGACCAACTGCCTGGATCTCAATACTTTTCAAAGATTGACCTTCGATTTGGATACCATCAGTTGTGAGTGAAGAAGGAAGACATTTTGAATACATCATTTTAAACCAGGTACGGGCATTATGAGTTTACAATAATGCCTTTTGAATTGACTAATGCACCCTCTATATTCATGGATCTGATGAATAGATTTTTCAAGGAATATCTCGATGAATTTGTGGTGGTATTTATTGATTATATCTTGGAATACTCCAAAAGATACGAAGATCATGAAAATCACTTTCGCATTATCCTAAAGACTCTGAGAAGACATGAATTATATGGGAAGATTAGCATGTGTGAATTCTAGATTCCTGAGATTTCTTTTCTTGGCCATATTGTCTCTAATGATGGAATCTCTGTTGATCCTTCTAAGACCAAGGAAATCCAAGAATGGACAGCACCAATGAGTATAACTGAGGTACGTAGTTTTATTGGTTTAGCAGGTTATTATTGACATTTCGTCCAGAATTTTTCCCGATTGGCTAACCCATTAACAAAGCTCACACGTAAAGGGGTTAAATTTTTCTGGACAAAAGAGTGTGAATAATGTTTCGAAGAACTGAAGAGAATATTAGTCAATGCTCCAATATTGACTCTACCATCGGGGAATGATGGGTTCGTTATTTATAGTGATGCATCAAAGAAAGGACTTGGTTGTGTCATTATGCAGAATGATAGGGTTATTGCCTATGCATCACGACAGTTGAAAATTCAGGAGCAAAACTATCCTACTCATGATCTCAAGTTAGCAGCTGTGATCTTTTCTTTGAAGATATGGAGGCACTACCTCTATGGTGAAAAATTTGAGATTTATACTGATCACAAGAGTTTGAAGTATATTTTCTCACAAAAAGAACTCAACATGAGGCAAAAGAGATGGCTTGAATTACTCGAGGATTATGATTGTACGATACACTACCATCTGGGGAAAGAAAACAAGGTGGCAGATTCTTTGAGTAGAAAAGATCATGGAGTTTTGAACAATATGATAATTGAAAGGGATCCAATTTTCATGGATCTAGTGAAGATAGACATGGGAATAACCAGGGAAGGTGAAACATCAATGCTTTTTTAAATGTTTTCCAAACCATCTTTACTATAAAGGATTAAGAGTTCTCGGACCGATGATGAAGAATTTCAAAAGAAGATTAAAGCTGTGAATGATGGGAGATTGAGAGACTTTGTGTATGAAGATGGAATTTTGAAATTTGGGAAGAGACTTTGTGTTCCCGATATACCTGATCTAAAAAGGGAATTGTTGGATGATGCTCATAGTTACAATTTCTCTATACACCCTGGGAGCACCAAAATGTATAGAGATTTGAAGGAACATTTTTGGTGGGACAACATGAAGAGGGAGATTGCCGATTTTGTGTCAAGATGTATGGTTTTTCAACAAGTGAAAGATGGAAGGCAACATCCTGGAGGAGTATTGCAACCTCTTCCCATACCTGAGTGGAAATGGGATAATATCACGATGGAATTTTTCATGGGACTACCAAAGACTCCTATAAGAAACGATGCAATATGGGTTATTGTTGATCGTCTTACCAAGTCAGCACATTTTCTTGCTATAAGAGAAGATCTACCACTAGAACGTCTAGCAAGACTATATATTGATGAAGTTGTGAGACTTCATGGAGTACCCTTACCAATTTTTTCTGATCGTGATCCCCATTTTACTTCAAGATTCTGGAAAAGTATTCAGAAAGCCTTGGATACTGAACTTCATTTGAGCACTGCCTACCACCCTCAAATAGATGGACAATCAGAACAAACTATTCAAACCTTAGAAGACATGTTGAGATCCTGCTCACTTGACTTTCAAGGAATGTGGGATCAATATGTATCTCTAGTAGAATTTTCCTATAACAATAGCTTCCATTCGAGTATTCAGATGGCACCATATGAAGCGTTATATGGAAAGAGATGTCGCACACCAACCTGTTGGGAGGACGTTGGTGAAAGAAAACTTGTAGGCCCAGAACTGGTGGAAGAAACGATGGAAAAGGTTAAGGTAATCCAAAACCATATCAAATCAGCTCAAAGTAGGCAGAAGAGCTATGCCGATAATCGAAGGAAGGATTTGGAATTTAAAGTCGGTGATCATGTTTTCCTGAAGGTATCTCCATGGAAGGGATTCATACATTTTGGTAAGAAAGGTAAACTGAGTCCCAGGTACATCGGACCTTTCAAAATTCTAGAACGAATTGGGGTTGTAGCTTACTGATTGGAAATGCTGCCAAGTCTCTCCAAAGTTCATGATGTGTTCCATGTATCTCTATTGAGGAGAGGCGGCTGTGTGTGATAAAGTACATTAGATGGATCCCACCAATCCATGATTGGTTGAATGTCAATGTGGACGGAGCGGCCCATGGTGCACTGGGCCTGGCTGGCTGTAGTGGAGTTTTTCGGACTTTTCGGGGCTTTATGAAAGGTTTCTATTTTCATTACATTGGGATTGGGCATGCGATTGAAGCAGAACTTTGGGCGATTATAAAAGCAATCAGGTATGCGGTCCGATATGGCTGGCGAAAGTTATGGGTCAAGTCGGATTCCTCTGTTGCTGTGCAGATCCTGAAGGATCGGTCTAGTAATGTCCCATGGACAATGCTACTTGCTTGGATAAAGTGTCTCAAGCTTGTTCAGAGGATTTGTCTTGATGTCTCACATGTCTACAGAGAGGCAAATCAGGTTGCTGATGCTCTTTCTAAAAGAGCAATTATGGAGGTCAGTTCCAGCTGGTCTTTTGTGTTACCCAGTTATTGCAATGGCCTAGTGCATGATGATAGTGTTGGTGTTGTTTATATGAGGATTTTTAAGGCTCCACTTCTTTGAGTTGTACTCTGTTATTTATCACTTTTTTATTAATAATTTGGTGGGAGCAGGATTTTCCTGTCTCTCGGACTTTTTGGCTATCTCTATTGAGGAAATACATGCCTGACCCAACGCATGTACTCACCTGTGAGGAATTAGAACTGGAACCTGATCTATATTATTGCGAAGAGCCCGTCAGGATTCTTGATATGAGAGAACAAGTACTGAGAAACCGGACGACTCATTTGGTAAAAGTCTTGCGGAGAAACCATAAGATGGAAGAGGCAACGTGGGAACCCGAGGAACTTATGATGAAGAACCACCCGAATCTTTTTATGTAGTAATACTCTAGAAATTGAGAGGACCCAATTATTTGAAAGAGGGGATAATGTAACACCCCAAGAATCTACGGTACGCTTCTCTTTGAATAATGTGATAGCGTGTGTTGTACGCAACATCGAGTTCTAACACACCACAACCAATCAAACTGGCCGTTATGAATAGTAATACCTACTTTTTGAAATATTTTAAATTGTATCTCTCAAAATGGACTTCATTTTTGGATTCTCAATATCGAATTTAGCCTAGGGTGAAATTTTGGAACTTTTCGGATAACATTTATATTTTGATGAATAGTGAAAATTACTAAATTTTAATTAAAAACAACTTTTTTAATCAAAATAATTTATATTGATAAATTATGAATTTGAGTGGTTTTAAAGTATATTTAGAATATATTTTTACCATTTAATACAATTTTGGTCATTGTACATAATTTTACAATTAAAGCGGACATAAACAATTGTCAATCTTTTGATAGTTATTATCTCTTAAAAACATGTTTTTTGTTTTAACAACGGGAATTAATTTTAAATTAATTTCTTCCACTTCTGTGTTTTGAATTTGGAAAAATAGATTCCATATTTTTAATCTGGATGTTTATATTGTGTAAATAGGTAACTTTTATTTGTAGACATTTTGAATAATTATTTCGGTAGATATTTTATTTACCATGGTTAAGGGTAAATCCGGTAAATAAGGGTTAAAAAATAATATTATAATAATACTAAATTACCCTAAAACGTGTTCTAACCTTATTTTTGGATACATTTCCGACCATGGGAATCTTTGGGTCGATTTCCGGACCCCATGGAGCCACTTGTAGGAGATAGGGACACTTTATTTTAATTAAGTTAAAATAAATACAAAAACGACAAAAGCATATATATTTTAGAAAAACAATTTTTACATAGGATTATACATGTTTTATTTTTGACTATAAATATTAATTATAAAGATAAAAGTATTTCCTACATAATTATATTTTATTTATAATATTTAGACATTATATAATTTAATTTATTTATGACACAATGGTGATGCAGTAATTACCATAATAGTGAAAAATTAGAATAATTGATATTATAAATACCCAAATAAATTTAATTTGAGACTTTTTATAAATAAATAAAAATTTAAAGGTTAATATGAAATGTTAGGATTGATTTAATTAACTTTTTTAGAATTAATCATTCTGTTATGAGTTTTACAAAAATCAATTATTGAATAGTGTCCAATTTGACATAAAAGAGTTTTTAAAACAAATATTATATTATTAATTGATATTAAATTCCTAAAAATATATGGTTTGGAAAAGAGACTTATATAATGATATTTTTACCATTAATGGGCCACTTGGGGGTCTCTTTGAGGTATATAGTAATTTTATTAACCATATAATATAAAAATAAAAAGAGACATTGTAAAAGTGAAACTAATTAACTAAGAGCTAAAACTAAAAGATAAGGTTAATATAATGACCCCAACCTGTCTAAATTCTGTTTTTTGAGTGGTTTCCAACCCATACCCACCTTAAAATTTAAATAATCCACTTTCGAGACATTATAATCCGAATATGAATTTATTATAAAATAATACTTCTAGCTTTTCCAAAGGTTCCCATCACCCCTCTTATAAAAGGGCACTCCTCCTTCTCATTACTTCACACCTTGAAAGCATTTTTCTTCGGCCAAACCCTGCCCAAATACTCTCTCAACTTCTCTCACTTCATCCTAAAGGACATAATTTAGTTAGAAATGCAACCTAAGGAGTCCTTTTGATCAAATCAAAAGGAAGAACCTGAAGAAGAGGTAATAATTTCACCACCCTTTTTCAAGTTCCTTTCTTCTTCCACTTCTTCTTTCTTTGTTATTACCATTCTAAAATAATAAATCCAGTATATTATATATAATTTGATGTTATTATAAACATGGTACCACCATATTTCAGTATTCTATCCATCTTTTGAATGACATGTCACCATATGTGCGTACGTACGGCTTACCGTCTCCATGTCGTGGTGTAATATTTATTCAAAACATTATTATTTGGATGGGTATAATAATGATGTGTAATTCATGTAAATAATAAATATAAAATGAAAATTATTCTGTATATATTATATACCATCCAATTATATATTATTTCAATATCAAAAGAATGATATTGTCGCTCGTGCGTACGTGCGGACTACCGTCTCCACGAACGCGATGAGATTCATTCTCCATTATATCCATTCAAGTATAATTCTCATTTGATGATTAATAATAGTATCTAAGGACTTGATATAATTCTGGATATGATTAAGATACAACCTATCCATGAAAAACATGGCTTACATAACAAAACATAGAAAAGAAAACGAGTAAGTTAACACCCGAAACAACGATAATACTAAGATATTATTAACAAATCAATGTTAAAAGATCATATATGATATCATATTAATATATATGATTCTTGTATAATTTAATAACAATTATTTCACCATTATACAAGAGGTTAACCTAACCCCAACCAAGGAAAATTACAGGTTAAGGGTTTATTTCTCAATCTCTTCATTATCCGAGGTTGTTTATACGTAATAATCTACTGGGACTTCTTTATCATCCACATCCATGATTATAAAAATGTATTTCAAAACATTTTTAATATTTACTAGAATATGGGTTAAAGACATTTATACCCTTGTTTGACTTTTTATAAGAGGTTTATAAGGGAATCTTTCCGTCGTTTTCCAAACAGGGTGCTTTTTAACCTTTTCGACAGAATTAAGGTAAGAATGTTTTTTTAAACTTATACGGTGGGTGCGGCTATTTTGCGCCGTTATAAAATTGTCGAAGCTTCCCTTACAAGCTTATAAGAATATTTTCAAATAAAATGTTTTATTTTATATGAATATTAAATGATTTCAAAATAAAAAGAGATATTTCTCTAAAAAGAGTTTTGATTTAATCTATTTCAACATCCTTTGATGGATTTTAAGCTTATTTGAAGATGATTTATTATGAAACAAAAATTCCATATTTTATTTACGGTTTTGTGATATGTTTGACTATGGATATGTTATTTTTATACCCTTCATGGTTTATGGTGAAAGTATTAAAATTTCATATGCCAGTTTTAATACGAATGTTTATGTTATGTTTAAACCTTTTCATATGGGAATGCATTGGACTTAATATGTGACGGGTGGAGCCCGCTATAGCTCCTCGATGAATCAGTAGGTCTCATGAGACAAACTAGTGTCCTGGCACAAGGCCTTGGAAAAATCTTATTTGTAGTCTTGGCACGAGGCCTTGTCTATGTGGTTATGATAGTCTGGTATTATGTATTCCATCATTATGAAAGTGGTTATTGATATTGCATGTGATTATTCGATTAGTAGAATATCCATGTGAATAAGTAAATGGAATTATTTCATTTTATTTTTTCCATACTATATTGAATTTCAAGTTTAAAAGTCTTTTGTTTTAGTTATACATTGCCTTAAATGCTTATTCTTATTTATGAAAGTTTCCGCTATATTGTTATCCTTAGTGGGAATTTGAGCTCACCCCTTTTTTATGTTTTATTTTTCCCAGGATGTGAAGAAGTAAATTATGAATGACCTGCAGGGATAGTATGAGGGGATAAGAGTGTGGACTATGGAGACTATGTTGTTGTAGTTTTCATTTTTATGATGTAATGTAAAACTTTATGAATGTATCTAGTTATTCCAAGGATACTAAACTAATCGGTCTTTCAAGATTAGATCTTTCTTGTGATCATGCCAATGTTATGTAATAATGCACCGAATCTAGGTAACTAGGGTTGGGGCATTACATCAACAACCTTATAATTTGTAACCCTTGTGGCTAACATTCAATGTAACCCTCATGAATTTTTTATTGTGTAACCATTGCGGTTACACTTGGAGTATCCATATGGTCAACCTCCAATATACACATAACCAATGAATTCGAGGGATATATAGGTCCCACCCTAATTCATAAACAATTCTCAAGATCCTGAAAATAATCATACAACATCAATAATTGTATAAAAACATTTCTTTAGAATTTGGTAAAACTGAATTTTAAAAGATAATTTTAAAAGAAAATCCCCTTAAAAATATCATATCACTAAAGTTGGACTTAGTAGAGTGTATGGAATATGTATATACACTATAAATATACATAATTAGGCATACTATAAATATAATTAATAATAAAAAAATTAATACAACATAAATAATGAAGTATAAGTTTAACCCAAAGAATGGAAGTCAAGTAAATAATTCACTTACCTCGGGTACGTTTTACATAAAACATTTATAAACCTCCATTATAATGTTTAAAATAGTTTTATTAGTATTTTAATGTATAATTTTTATAATTATAACACATTATATTATCAATTCCTAATATCATTTCACCCTTTAATTATTAGTATTTTTTCCTTTCATTGTTTTGCATGCGTTCTTTACTTGATTTCCATGGACGGCTTGTAATTAATTTTTTTACCGTACAGAAATGAAATTATAGAAGTGGAATAAAATGGTCTTAATTTTTTTCCAAAATATAAAATGATAACATAAATCATTTTTATCATATAATATGATGAATCATTAGATAAAACATTAATGATATTTGTTTCGATCATTTTTTGTGGTTCCTCAATAATCATGAAATTGTATCATTATATAATTTAATTTCATGCATATAAGTTCACTCCAAAACATAAAATAGATTGTACAATACACTTTAAATTATGTTTCAATTATTAATATGGTTTTATGGATATCATTGAAGGATTTAATGATAAATTAAAGCACATCATCTACAATTTTGGTAAACAGTACATCATGATTGGTGTTTTTATTTTTTTCTTGAATTAGAGAAAGAGGAGAGGGAGAAATATGATAATTTGTTTTCCTGAACATGATAAAATATTTAATATATATAATTTTATAGATTTTATACCTCCTGTATAAGGTGAGGGTAAGGTAGTATAAGAAATGAAAGGAATTCAAATGAAAGCACATAAATATAAAAGAGGATTGATACCTTTGGATATATTCTCCTTGAGATATTCCTTAAGGATTTCGGTGTTGGACTTTTGGGGAGACCAGAAGGTCTTGGACATGTGGTGGAGCCTTGGGGACGGGATTTTTTATAACTTAGGCAATTCTCATGGCTCGATAGGTTTGAGAGTAAGAGGGAAATGAGGGTGGTATTTACAGTGGAGGAGAGAAGGGATGTTACATTATTTTAATATTTTGGTCTAGGAATATGAATAGTCATTATTCTTGTGATAAAAATAGTAAATATATCATGTGAATTTGAAATAAGTTGGATTACATTAGTCATGATATCAAAAATATTTTATTTAACTGATAATTTTTATATGCCGTATTTTACTACATTTCAATATACATCAAAAATTCATGAATTTTAGAAAAATAACAAAAATTAACCATAAAAATTTTTCGAGGTGTTGAATGATAAAATGAATTCCATTTTATGAAACTAATTTTTTAAATATTATTGATTTAATTTTTAAATAAAATCATACTTTGTTAAAAAAAAATACTATTTTAAAACAATAACTTAATAAATATCACCTTAAGAAATTAATCAAGATTTCATTATATTAAATCCTTAAGTAAATAATATAATAATACTATTTTATATTTATTTGTTCCATATTACTATTCATATTACTATTAATAAGGGCATGCTACTGTTCACATAAAATCATGTCGTTTCCATCAGACTCAAAATAACTTACTAGTCACAACTATAGATGACAGTTTTTTGAAATTCAAAACATAGAAGTGGAAAAATTATGTTTTAAGGGATAAATTATACCTATATCCTTAAAAATATGTTTTTTTTCATGAAGTCTTATTATTTCATGATTTTCATTGATTTTTAAACCCATGGGGTGTTACATTCTCCCCATCTTTTAAAAATTGTTTCCTCGCAATTTTTTTATAGATTTACTTATTAAATAAGTGAGGGTTCCTTTCCCTCATAGAATTTTCAGACTACCATGATTCAACTTCAACCATGTGTTTTCTCCATAAAACCTTTACCTGGTGGATTTATGTATCCCCCAATACTTCTTCCCTTCGATCAAGAAATTCAACTAGTTTATCTTAATAAGAAATGATCACTTTTAGTTGAACTACATCTAGGCACAAGACATGAGATAAATCTGGCACATTTTTTTCAACATCAAAACATAGAAAACACTATGTACCTAAGATAAATTTGGAGGTGAAGAAATTGAGTATGCGAATGGTTCAACATTCTTCATGATTTTATATGGTCGATTGAAATGTGGTCTTAGCTTTCCTTTATTTCCAAAATGCATAACACTTCTCCATGATGATAATCTATGAACAAAAATCACCCATATCAAATGAAATGTCTTTTCTCTTATTCTCTACATATCTTTTTTGCCTGATCTAAGCTATCCTTATGTGTTGTTGGACCATGTTCACTTTCTCAGACACTTCATATACTAGTTATGGTCAAATCAACTTCCTTTCCCTGACTTCATCCTAAAAATATGGAGTTCACACTACTTCCCATATAATACTTATAATGGTTCAATCTATATACTGAAATGAACACTATTATTATAAGAAAACTCTATTAATGAATGATGATGATCCCCACATCCCTATGAGTTCATTGATCAAGCTCAAATCATATCCCCCAAAATTGGAATTATTCATTATGAATGCTCATTTGATTGAGGATGAAAGATGTACAAAAATTTAATTCTGTTCCCAACCACATCTGAAGGCCCTTCCAAACATTTTATGTGAACCAAGGATATCGGTCCAATACAATGGAAAGAGGAACTCCATGTAACAAGATAATCTCTTTGAGGTACAGTCTAGAAATCTGGTCCCAAAACATTATATCATGAAGTGGTAGGAAATGGTTAGATTTTGTTAGTCCATTAGAAATCACACAAATCACATTGTTACTTCTAGAAGTTATTGGTAGTCCTTCCACAATTGTCATGGATACATTCTCCTATTTCTAATTTTTCATTGGAAAAGTATGAAGCATCCCCTTTGGTAGATGTTGATTTGCTTTAAACTATTGACATGTCAAGCATTTCCTGGTAAAATCTACAATGTATCTTTTTATCCCATCTCACCAGCAGTTCTCTTGAAGTTCTGTGTACATCTCAGTACCGCAAAGATGAACTGAATATGGAGAACTATTAGCTTCACACAACAATTCAGTCTTCAAATGGGAATAGACAAGCACACTCATCCTTTTTCCAAATCATAAAACATGATATTTATCAAGGTTAAATTCTAGAAACATATCCATTTTAGAAAAATATACCATTCTTTATAGCTCATGTTCTTCCTTCTGCGCTTGCTTAATTCTATCAGGTAATGATTCTTGGACTGATACAAGAAACAAAATAGATGTATTTCCTGAACCAACAAATTCTTTGTAGATCATGTTCTTTTATTCTCTTTTTTAAAATAAGAAAATACCATAATGTAATCAATAAACACAACCCCAAACTTTTCCAAGAACTCCTGAAATATTATATTCATAAGATACATGAATACAATAGTTGCATTAGTTTACCCAAATGGCAAAACAAAAAATTCATAATTCTCATATCTAGTACAAAAAGATTTTTTCGTGATGTCTTCCTCCATCACCTTCAACTAATGGTATCTGAATCTCAGGTCAATCTGGGAAAAGTACTTATCACCATATAGTTGATCGAACAAGTCATATAAATGAGGCAAAAGATACATGTTTTTAATAGTGATGTTATTCAAGTCTCTATAATCAATGATACTTCTCATTTGACCATATTTTATTTATAACAAACAATAAAGGATCACTACATGGTGAAGTTCTAGGACAAATGAATACTTTTTTAAGAAAATATTTCAACTAGTTTTTCAACTCTAAAATTTCTATTTCAGTGATTCGGTAAGGGGGTTTTGAAATTGTATTTGCATTTGGAACTAAGTAAATTGTGAATTTTACTTCTTGATTAGGTATAACACTAGGTAACTCATTAGAAAAAACATCAAGGTATTCATTTACCACTGGAACATCATTAATCTAAATAGTTAACTTATTATAAACAATATGAGAAATATAACATTCATTTCTATCTTTCAATTGTTTTTTAGATTCCTGATATATTATCAATTTTATGTGTCTATTATTGTATAAAAATTGAAAATATTTCTGAAAAAAAATTCTTTAGCACTATAATCAATATTAGTATGATAAGTAGAAAGCCAATCCATATCAATAATGATATCAAACACTACTAAGGAAAAAACAACAAGGTTTGTAGGTAATGACTTTCCAAATATAAAAATATTATTATTATTAAAATTATTTATTTTATAACATTTACCCATGGTTCTCTAAAAATATGTTCTTGCCTCATTTAGATAGGTGATATTACAAATTTACTGGAAATTCATTACATATAAATGAATGTGTATACTTCATATCAGCCAAGACTTTAGAAAAATAATATCAAACAAACAAATTACATGATTCCACTTCATTGGATGGCCTGACATCTACTGATGTAGTCCCAAAGGATCTCACCACACCTTTCTACGTATACTCTAGATTCTTAACATCATTCACATCTTTCTTTTGGTAGACATCTTTATAATGTCTCATCTCAACTAATTTAACAAAAATAATATATTTCTTATCAGGATTAGTCTTAGGATCGTTTTCATTACAATCACTGGCCATATTTCCAAACATAACACATTGAAAACACTTACCAGTTTTGGTATGGAATTTCCATGTGTTCTTTTTTTCACACTTTTCAAAAACTGGAAACTGGACATTCTTACCATCAGATATCATTGAATGATTCTTACACATTTTTTTCATTTGGAAATATTCTTATCATTTTTTTCCAAGTGCATGTGATCATCAAAAAATCCAATTTTACCCTCTCAACACATCATAAAAGTTTCACATAACATTTTAATTCATGGGAGGCCAACTCCCTTCATGACCTTGGTTTCAATCATGAGTAAAATTAGTTGATTTTGCTGTGAAGATCCCTAATAACATTGGGATAATACCTCGCTAATCAGGTGATGTTCACTTCAGAAATGGACACTAAATATTCCTCCTTTTGATTCAATTCAAGGAAGTTATTCCCCATCTTAATTTGAACCAACTTTGGAAAATATTTTTCAAGGAAAACAATTTAAAATTCATCCCACCCAAAGGAATTAGTCACCTCTTAGTCCCAGATATTCCTGACCATTGACCACCACTAATCAGATTTACCTTCAAAATGATAGATATAAATACATACCATGGGATTACCTAAAAATAACATAAAATAAAATATCCTTTAAAGGTATTTAATCCATATTTCATCAACTACTTAGTCAGAAGAACCACTGAATGAAGTTGGATTTTGGATCATGAAATTTTATACTATCGTCAGGTTCTTTTGTGTTACCACTAGTTGTTATCATGTATGAATGTCACCTCCATTTATTTACCCTGTCTTCTAAGCCATTATTGTCAAAAACAACATAGTCTTAATCCCTACCTTTCCAGGCTGCATATTCGGAAGGATATAATTCTATCAGTGTCACTCCGCTTCAGCTTCCCTGAAACATTTACAGAAAACCATTTTGAAAAAACATATCTTAGTTGAAGCAGTAGGGTAATCTTTAAATTATTTTTCATTTTAAATTAAATATAGAGTAGAAATTATTTATGGTATTCTACTTACTTCATCCTAACCCCTAAATTTATTTGTACCATAATTAGATACCAACTATAAAGAATTGACCTTATTAAATTACATAATCTTTAATTTTAGTCAAGAACTAACTTTCTAAAATATTGAAAATATTTTCATGTTTATAGTTTTAGGGAATATTGATATAATACATATATAACATTCCACATTTATATTGAGTAGATACCACAAAATAGTATCCATTTCTAACAAAATATATAAAATTTCAAATAAAACATGATTTCCTTGAAAAATATTCATAAAATTTAACATGGATCCCTTCTTTGTATTACAGATCCTTATAACATATGATATTAAATTAAAAAAAATGGATAAGAAAAAAATCTCAGTGAGGGATATAAAAATAGGAAAAAGAAAACATTAGTCCATGAATACTTTTAAAAATATGAAATCATTTTCCAAATACATACTTGTCACTAATTTATACTTAATTTGTTAAACATGATATTTCCATGAGATTTCCATAAAACATAAAGAACATAAATATAACCATAAATTTATCTCAAGGAATTTCAAAAACAACATTGTATCCCTCCCAGCTGTCTTATAATTTGTATCCCTCAGGGCTACCTTACAATATAACCCTCACAACTACCTTATTGTTTAACCATCATAGTTTCACTTGGAGTAACCAAATGACCGACCTCTAAATGAAATTATATAATAAATTGGAGGTATATATAGGCCCCACCCTCAATAATAAATAATTACCATACACTAGAACATAATCATACAACATGAATAATTTCATAATAATATTTATTATGAATTTTGTAAAATAGAATTTTAAAAGATGATTTTAAATGAAAATCTCATTACAAGTATCATATAATTGAAGTGAGACATGATATAGTGGATGGAATATCTATACACACTTTAAGTACACATTATTCAGAATAATATAAAAAAATTCCTCACAAAAACAATTTTAGTACCACATAAATAATGAAGTAGAGGTCTAACCCAAAGAATGGAAATCAGGTAAAAAATTCAATTTCCTCAGGTTTTTATTCATTAAAAAAAATTAATCCTCTTAAATAATAGTTCAAAGAGTGTTAATTGTATTACACATAAACATGGTCATGTTTATAACTCCATATATGGTCATTCCATAACATAATTTCACAATTTAACTATTAGTATTTTTTTCGTTTCATTGTTTCGGGTTCATTCCTTACATGATTTCCATGGTTGGTATGTATTTTATTTTCATGACATATGGAAATAAAATTCCAGAAGTGGAATAAAATGGGATTCATATGTTTACAGAATACATAATGATATAATAAATCATTTATTTTCAAATATAATGATTAATTTTTACATAAAAATTTAATGATATTTATTTGGATCATTTTTTTGTGGTTCCTTTATAATCATTAAATTATTTAATTATATAATTTAATTTCATGCATAGAAGTTCACTACAGAACAAAAAATAGGTTACATCAAATAGGTTAAAATCTATTTCACCCATTAAAAGTTTTTTTTTGAACAACTTTGAAGGAATTAATTAAAATTGAAATAACATCATCCACAATTTTGGTAAACGACACATCACAAATGATGTTTTTAATTTTTTTCAAGAATAAGAGGTAGAGGAGATGAAGAAAGATGATGAATTTTTTACATGAACATGATAAAATAAATAATATATAAGATTCTAGATATTTCATACCTCCAATAATAGGGGAGTCGAAGGGAGTATATGAAAAGAATGGAATTGAAAAGAAAACACATGAAAATGATTGAGGATTCTTACCTCTTGATATAATTTCCTTGAGATCCTATTTAAGGCCTTTGATTTTTTTATTTTTGTGAGACCAGTAGGTCATTGATGTGGTGAAGAGCCTTAGAGAGTGGATTTGGAAGAACATAGACAATGACAGAATGTTTTTGATGTGTGAGAGGACTAGGGAATGAGGGTGGTATTTATAGTGGAGGAGAAGAGGGATTTTACATTTTTAAATCATGTTTTTATATTTTTATCCAAGACTATGAATACTCTTCATTATATAGATCAAAATAATAAATATAGAATTTCAGTTCAAAAAAAGTGGGAATACATCAGTTATCATGTTAAAAATGTTGAGTAAATAAGGTTTTCCTTATGACTTTTTCATTCCTTCTTGTTTCGAAAATCACAAACACCTTATCTTTAAGGAAAATCGCTTTTATATGGAAAATCTCTCTTATAAGGAAAATCTCTTTTATAAGGAAAATCGCTCTTATAAGGAAAATCGCTTTTATAAGGAAAATCTCTTTTATAAGGAAAATCACTTTTATAAGGAAAATCGCTTTTATAAGGAAAATCACTTTTATAAGGAAAATTGATTTTATAAAGAAAATCGCTTTTAAAAGGAAAATTATCCTTATCATATTTTCATCCATATATTTCTTAAGTATAAGATTTGGATTCATTTCTATATTCTCGGAATCGTTTGAAATTTTGATATGAAGCATTTTGTTTTAGGTTCCGAATTCTGGATGAGAACTGTAATGAAGCTTCACTCTGAATTCTGGATGAGAACTGTAATGAAGTTTCACTCTGAATTCTGGATGAGAACTATAATGAAGTTTCACTCCGAATTCCAGATGAGAACTTTGATGAAGTTTCATTCCGAATTCTGAATACGAACTCTGATAAAGTTCTACTCCGAATTATGGATACGAATTCTCATTCCGAATTCTCATTCCGAATTCACCTATTAAACAGAATCTGGTCATCTTTGCTTTATACACTACGAATTTAGTTAGACCCCGAAAATTATTTTTGGTTAGACTCTGAACTTTAATTTTGCTTACACTTTTATAATTTGTCTACTCTTTGACATTTTGTTTACACTCTGAACCTTCACTCCAAACTTTTGAGTTATACTTAAAACGATGTCGTACATTCTGTTACACTTGTTTTGTTATAAAACGATGTTGTCTATTCTGTAATAAACTAACCGTTGGTTAATTTACACGTGTACAGGTCCCTCTAACTTTTATGGAAAATATGACCGTTGGAAAGGAGGTTGACCTTGACTATAAATAGGAGCTCATTTGAAAGAGCTCATAACGACACAGAAGTTGATCGATCTAGAGACCACAAACTGCTAAGGTGATTTCTAGAGAGAGAAAGATTTTCATTCCTTGTGTGTACTGAACCGCTCATTCAGTTTTTTCTTCGTGCGACTTCTAATATTGGTGATTACACTCGAGGACTTCCTGGGATAGGAAGACAGAGGTGCCGACTACCTAAAAGTTCGAGGGATTCCTTGCTGAGGAAGACAGAGGTTGCCAACTACCTTGAAGTTGAGGGCTTGCGGGGATATAAAGACAGAGACTCTGATCTTCGTATCGAGGGCTTACCCTGGTGTGGGTAAGATAGACTTACTTGAAAGTATAAATCAAGGGACCTTTATCCAAGGTTGTTGGATACCCTTCTCTTTGACTTAAAATAATTATATCTTGTTACTCGTAGTTTTACTACTTGATTGTTTCCGATGCATTCTGTATTATAAGGAAAGTATAACTTTCTTATACTTCTTTACTTGTACTCTGTTCCATTTAGATTCTATACGATTTAAGGTAGAATCTCATATTTTCATCTTTAGTTAAAGTTTCAATTTCGGGATCCATATTTCCAGAACCTACTTTCAGAATCTCTTTCCAGTTTTAAGAAAGTACATAGGACTTGAAGTTTATAACTTCATTCCTTATTCCAAGTTTTCATTTGGTGTTAGAGGTATTGTGAAGTTACTTAGTTTAACTTTGTTAAACTTAGCTCTTTCCTTTGTTTAAGGAAAACATAGTTATTCGTAGCTAACTTTAAAGGTTCCAAAGAGATTTTTTAAAGTGTACAATTCACCCCCCCCCCCCCTCTTGTATATTGAGCATCTACATCATTATTTTGATCCTACAATTGGTATCAAAGGTTGGAAACCTCATACTCTATACCAATCCTACAATTGGTATCAGAGGAGGCCTCTGAAATACTTGTACTCACGTATAAGTTTTTTCTTGCTCACTTTATCATTCTGAACTTTTTCATTCTGAACTTTCTCATTCCGAATTTTTTCATTCCGAACATTGTGATTACGAACTTAATCTACTAACAAGTTTGTGTGCCAAAGATTATTTTAAGTATTGCAGGAATTAATGTTGGATCAATTGATAATCTAAATCCTACAAGACCATCAATCTTTGATGGTAATGACTATGAATACTAGAGAGATCGAATGAAAACTTTTGTTATCAATACTGGAGTGGACAAATTTTTTATGCTTACTAGAGATTATAAAATTCCTGATAAGGAAGTTAGAAATTTCACTAACTAGGAAAAGCAAGAGTATCAACTCAATTATAAGGTACTCAATACCTTACTTTGTTCAATGACTAGAAATATATACAACCAAATTTCTTCTTGTGAAGCAGCTAATTGTATCTGGAAGAAGTTAGAGGTTACACACTTTGGAACTTCTAAAGTGATTGAGACTAGGAGAGCTATTCTTAGAGCTGAATATCATGGCTTCAATTTTCCTTATGGTGAACCAATTTGTAAATTTCAACAGAGGTTTATGACTATAGTCAACAGCTTACAGTCTATGAGAGAAAAAGTTTTAGATGATGAAGCACTTGTGGATAAGATAATTGATATTATGCCCAGTGAGTGGGAATCCAAAAGAACTGCTATAGATGAGAACAGGAAGGTCACTCAAATTTCTCTTGATGAGTTATTTGGAACTCTTCTCCAACATGAAACCAGAATGAAGAGAGATGTTGACAACATCAAGAAAAAGAATGGGAATGGTACTGTTTCTTTTACAACAACATAAAATCATATGAAAGATAAGAATCCTGAGAGAGTAACCAGATCCAAGTCTAAGAAGATGGTTGTTCAATCAGATTCTAGTGAGAGTGAAGTATCTGAAAATGAGTTAGAAAATCTTGCTCGAAGGATGAACAAGATAGCCGGCCAAAGAAGTTTTCAATCCAAGTACAATAAAAAGGAAAGGAAATATAGGAAAGATAGAGAAGTCACATGTTATGAATGCAAGAGAGCTGGACATATTAGACCAGATTGCCCTTTGCTCAAAAAGAAAGAAAGGAAAGAGAGGCATTCAGACAGGAACAGAAAGAAGTATTATAAAGCCAAAGCTAAGAAAGTTCTGAAAGCTAGTGATACCTGGAGTTCCAGTGGTGGTAACTCTTCATATGAATCTTCTGATTATGAATCTTCAGGACAGAAGAATCTTGGTCTTATAACCAGACTGCCTATTGAAAATCATTGCTTTATGGCTAAGGTACGAAATGCTGAATCAATGACCAATGTTTCTTTAAATTCTAATGATAGTAAGTATTATAATTCCTCAGATGAAGAATCCTCTTCTGATGAAGAAAATACTTTACCTACCTATGAAGAAGTCTCTAGGTTTGCTGAACTTCTTGAGATTGATAACTCCAAACTCAATAAAAAACTTGATAAGGAAAACTCTAGGAATTCTATTCTCACGAAAGAAATATCAGATCTTTCTCAAGATCTTGATAAGAAAATTGCTGATTTTGAAAGTATTTCAAAAAATATTGAGGAAGTAAGTTCTGAGAAGAACAAACTTTCTAAAGAGTTATAAAAAGTAATTTCTAAGAAAAATGTTTTCAAGCCTAGCTCTAGTTCTAAAACTAATGATTTTGAGGATAAAAACTTGGTTATAAAACTCAAGTCTGAAATTTTTTTCTTAAATAAGTGTTTATCAAACTTTACCCATGGTAAGGAAAATTTTGATAAAATGTATTCCCAAATACGACCTTTAAGAAATAAATCCGTATTTGGTTATACCCATGCAAAACCGATTTTCTGTAACAATTATTTTGTTCTTCAAAGTGCCCCATTTTGAACCAAGTGTCAATGTGGTGGTCACTGGGAAAATAATTGTTCCTTAAATAAAACCCAATCTCTAGGATTTCATAAATCTTAATTTTCTAAGAAGAAATGGGTTCCTAAAATTTTGTTATCTCGAAATATCAGATCCAAACAAGTTTGGATTCCGAAAGTCTAATTCTTTTCTTGATTTCGGGAAAATAAAGAGAGTACCAGCAATAACACATGGTACGTGGATAGTGGATGTTCCCGGAACATGACTGGTAACAAAAGATATTTTGAAAAGATTATCAAAACGAAAGGAGGAAAGGTAACTTTCGGAGACAATGCTAAGGGAGAGATTGTTGGTATTGGTAATGTTTTTCTTCTAGGAAAAACCTTGATTTCAAATGTTCTTTTTATTAAGGGTCTTAAGCACAACCTCATTAGCATAAGTCAGTTATGTGATGAAGGGTACCTTATGAATTTTAGGAATGATAAATGCTTAGTTCACAATTCCAAGGAAGAATTTATTCTTTCAGCCAATAGGCAGGAGAATGTTTACACCTTAAATTTAAAAGACCTTAGGAGTCAAGATTTACCTTTCCTAAGTTCAATGGAAGATCATTCCAGGTTATGGCATAGAAGACTAGGTCACTGTAATCTTAGGAACTTATGCAAACTCTCTAAGAAGAAACTAGTTAAGGATCTACCGGAGCTTATATTTGATTCTTCTAAAGTTTGTGATCCTTGTAAATATGGCAAGAAACATAAATCTAGTTTTAAATCAGTCGGTGAACTCTCAACAACTGATGTATTGCAGTTAGTGAACATGGATCTTTTTGGTCCAACACAAACTGGAAGTATTCGAGGAAAATACTATGTGTTTGTTCTAGTTGATGATTACACTAGATTTACTTGGATCTATTTTCTAGCAAAAAAGTCTGAAGATTTTTCTTATTTCAAAAGTTTTAGAGATCAAGTTAAAAATGAGAAAAACCTTCCATTGAAAACTATTCATAGTGATCATGGAGGAGAATTTCAGAATTCTGATTTTGAAACTTTTGTAGTAGAAAAGGTATTACTCACAATTTTTCAGCACCTATAACTCCTCAGCAGAATGGTGTAGTTGAGAGAAGAAATAGAATTCATCAAGAGATAACTAGAACCATGTTGAGTGAATATTCTATAGCTAGAAATTTCTGGGCTGAATCTGTAAGTACTACTTGTTATACTATAAATCGAGTGTTGATTAGACCTTTTCTTAATAAAACACCTTATGAGTTATGGAATGGTTGAAAACCAATACTATCCTACTTCAAGGTTTTTGGTTGCAAAGTATTCATTTTTAATACTAAAGATAACCTACATAAATTCGCACCAAAATCTGATGAAGGAATTTTCTTAGGTTATTCCACAACTTCTAAGGCTTATAGAGTTTTTAATAAAAATACTATTATTGTTGAAGAAACAGTGCATGTAAAAATTGATGAGTCTGATCCTTTTGTTTTTAAACCATCCCAGCCTACATCCTCGGATGTGTTTTCAAAAACTGATTATCAACCTTTGATAGAAGATCCTTCTGATAAGGAAAATGTTCAAGAAGATACTTCTGAAACATTTACCCCAGAAGACTTTCTACCCTATGTTGATGAACAGGCTTTTCAAAACCCAAATCAGATGTTTCTTAAGAATCATCCCAGTGATAGTATCATTGGTGATGTAAATCAACCAGTAAGGACTAGAAGTTCCTTAATAAATGAAGTAGAAAATCTATCATTTCTTTCTCAATTAGAACCAAAAAGCACTGATGAAGCTTTAGGTGATGATGATTGGATCAAGTCCATGCAAGATGAACTAAATGAATTCGAAAGGAATAAAGTCTTGAATTTGGTTGAAAGACCTAAGTAAAATTCTATTATTGGAGTAAAGTGGGTCTTCAGAAACAAATGCGATGAAAATGGAGTCATAGTAAGAAATAAATCTAGACTTTTTTCTAAAGGATATAATCAGCAAGAGGGAATAGACTATGAAGAAACCTATGCTCTAGTAGCTAGACTTGAATCTATCGGTATTCTACTTTCCTTTACAGCATTATTTAATTTTAAACTTTTTCAAATGGATGTGAAATGTGCTTTTCTTAATGGTTATGTTCAAGATGAAGTTTTTGTTGAACAACCTCCTGGATTTGAAGATAGCAAACATCCTGATCATGTTTTTAGACTTACCAAAGCTCTGTATGGTCTTAAACAAGCCCCACGAGCATGGTATAATAGACTCACTGGGTTTTTTCTTCAAAATAACTATGTTAAGGGAAATGCAGATGCAACCCTTTTTATAAATAAAGATAAGAAAAATGTTTTGATTGTTCAAATTTATATTGATGACATTATACTTGGTTCAACTCAGCAATCTTTAACCGACTCTTTTGAAAATCTAATGTAATCTGAGTTTGAAATGAGTATGATGGGTGAGTTAACCTTTTTCCTTGGTTTTCAAATTTCTCAAAAACCAGAAGGAATCTATATATCTCAACATAAGTATATCAAATATCTTCTCAAAAAGTATGGTTATGACAACACTAAGAGTATAAGTACTCCCATTGGTACCTCAAACTCTTTAGATCTTGATAAAGCTGGGAAACCAGTAGATCAAACATCTTTTAGAGGTACGATAGGAAGTTTACTTTACTTAATAGCTATTCAACCATACTTAATGTTCTCAGAATGCTTATGTGCAATATATCAAACCAATCCTATGGAATCTCACTTAAAGGCAGTTAAAAGAATTTTTATCTACCTTAGGGGAACTATGGATCTAAGATTATTTTATACTTATGGAAATGATTTTGTTCTAAAAATCTTTTCTGGTGCTGAATTTGGTGGATGTAGAATGGATAGAAAAAGTACATCCGAAACTTGTCATTTCTTAGGAGATTCATTAGTTTCTTGGCCTTGCAAGAAGCAACATTCTGTATCACTTTCCACTGCTGAAGCCGAATATGTAGCAACTGGAAGTTGTTGTGCTCAAGTGTTGTGGATGCAACACACACTCACAGACTATGGCTTGAGTTTTACTAAAACTCAAATTTTGTGTGATAACACAAGTTCCATTGCCCTAAGTAAGAACCTTGCACATCACTCTCATGCAAAGCACATAGATATTAGGCATCACTTTCTTACGGATCACACACTAAAAGGAGATATTATTCTTTAGTTTATCTGAACGCAAGATCAACTTGCTGATATTTTCACAAAATCTTTGCCTTCTGATAGATTTGAATACATTAAACAGAAGTTAGGAATGATAATCGTAAGGTAATATTTCATAATTAACTTTCTGTTGAAAAAGTCTCCTTATAGTAATAAACTCCTTTTCATAGGGGGAATACATTTTATTGGTGGAGTAACTAAAATTTTCAAAGTTAGTTTTTCAAACTTTCCGGAACTAAATTTCCAGAATGGAAATTTCTGAAACTGAAATTTTCCAGAATGAATATTTTCGTATAGAAAACTTCTGGAATAGAAATTTTGTATTGAAAACTTCCAGAATGGACAATTTCGTACTGGTGTTTCTGTAACAAGATTTTTGTACCGAGACTTTCTTAATGAGCTTTTCATTTTCAAACTTTTTTAATGAAATTTTCATGCTGAAAATCATGTAATGTTTTCTTTCTTTGTTGAGTTTTTCTTAGTGAGTTTTTCAAACTATTTATTTTTGTAGTAATAAAGTTTTTTTCTTCAAAAATAATATTACCCATTACGAATAATTCTCCTAAGCCAATCTGAAAGGTATGATTTCCTTACTCAAGTTTTTGTAATCCTAATTTACTTGCTGGTATTTTCTTATATTTTGTTTTCAGATTATAGTTTTCTTAAATCCTTGTTTTAATAAAAACCTCAAAAGATCAGATTCAAGTTTTCTTGAGAATTGGATTTCAACCGTCAGATCTGATCTCAGCTTGTTTCAACCATTCTATCAACCGAGGAAGATGAACCATCTTTTCGTTGCATATATAAAGGGGACCCAAATGCTCGTCCCACATCAATTTTTCAAGCTTCAGCGTCCCGAAGCTCTGCCTCTCTGTTTTAAGGCCATTCTGATCTTCAGTAAACTCCATTCCAAACTTCTCAAAAGTCTTCAGATCCGAATGTCTGTGGAAGTAGCTTCTCAAAACAAGTCTTCTTCTAAACCAATTTCCAAGTGGTTAGTGTATAGAGAAAGGTTGGTTCATCCTGATTTCTTCAACAATTATGATTATCTTATATCCAAGAACATTAAGCTTAATGGATGGGAAGATGTTGCTGTGTCCAAGCCCAGAAATCAAGATGAAGTTTATTCAGATTTGCTTATAGAGTTCTATGAGATAGTTTCCTTCCTTAAGGAAGATGGTAGGGAGAAGTTGTCATTTAAGTCTTATGGTAAGACTTATAATCTTTCTTATTCCAAGGCAGCCAGCTTGGTAGGGCTGAACAATGAAGGAGAATCCAATTTCATCTCTCATGTGTTGCCGGATTCAAAGAGAAGCTTCAAAAAGTAAAATGCATTGGAAACTCTCGGACTGTCAGATGACAAGGCTCCGAAGATTTCTACTCTGTCTACGAATTTTCAGATTCTAGAATTTTGGGTACAAGGCCTTATCATACCGAGAAACGGTGACAAAGATAGTCTGAAGAAGAGAGAGATCTATATCCTAGATTTTTTGATAAATCTGAGGAAGTTTAATCTGATGAAACACATTCTTATTACCATTGAAAATGTTAAGAAATGGAATCTGAGATCTCAGATCATAATGTTTCCAGCAATCATCTCGAAGATAATAGTTTGGTGCCTTGACTCTTTCAAGGAGGCTTGCAAATCTAATCCAAGATCTTGCAAAATTATGTTGGTGAGTGATGGTACCCTCAAAAGGATGGATGTAGCCTTCGACAAAAAGACTGGTCAGTTTGTTGATTTACCTGCTCAAGAAGAAATGGTTCTGAAAGTTGGTGAACCCGAATCCTCTAAGCCAGTGAGGAAGAGAAAGTTTAAAGAAGTTGAAGTTGAAGCAGAGAATCCCAAATATAAGGAAGTTTATTCCGCACCTCTAAAACCAAAGAAGAAGAAAGCTTACCCTGCTGAGGTAGTCGCTAAGTGGAGGGAAATCAAAGAGAAAAGAGTGCAAGGGGAGCCTCAGTTTGGTTTGGATCCTGCGGAGGCTAAGGCCTTGAAGGAAAGAAGAGCGGATTAGCTAGAAAAACAAGTGAAAGAAAAGAAGCTCAAGAAGAAGATGTCTGAAGCTGAGGTGGTTCAGACTTTATTAATGTTTACTGAGATGGCCTCCCGAAACATTCCCGTTCTGAGATCTTTTTCTTTGGAATCTCTACGTGAGACTCCAAGAAGAAAAATTGTCGCTTCGGAAGAGGCAGTTGCTAAGCCTGTTGAGGAAGTTGAGCAAATTGAACAAGTGGAAGAGGAAGAAGTAGTTTCTGAAGGTAGTGGTGAGACCGGAGATGTTTGGAGTAAGTATATGATTATAAGGGGACACCTTCGGAACATTTGTTGCTCTGAACTTCAGAAGCTGAATCATCGAAGTTAGTCACTCCAGGGAAGAATGAGGAGGAAGGAGAACAAGAAGTAGCCTATCATGCAGAGGAAGAATAACTCCTACATGACGTTGCTCAAATGGAGAACATAGAGGATGGAGCTCAAAAAGTTGCTGATAATGAAGACAATGTTGTTCAAGTTTCTGATAGTGAACAGAAGACTCTGGAACAGCAATCCATTTCGAAAAAGGACAAGGGAAAGCAACTTGTTGTTGATACCCTAAGCTCATTGGTTGTAAAGAGAAGGGAAGTTGGTGATTCTTCTAAGAAGAAGGGTGAGAATTTTGAAGAAGAAATTTCTCCGAGAAAAGTCTCAGATTCAGAGTCATCTTCGTTGGGGAATGATTTTGTTGTTCAGTAATTAAAGAAGTTGGTGGGTACTATTCCGACTTTCTCAAGTATTGATTTAAGATGCCAGATGCTCCAACATGCTTTGAATCATAAAACAGACTCTGTATCCATTGTCATGGAAAATGTGTTGAGATTGAGGCTCAGTTTAAAACTATTTTTGTCAGCTATGAGGCCCACAAAAGGTCTTGTCAGAGAATGACTATTTGGTCGAAGAAAACTGTAGAAGAGATGAGGCTCTTTGATGAATTCCAAGATAATGTTAAGGATGCTTTTGAGACAGAAGATAGGAAGATAAATGAACTTACTTCATCCTTTGAAGAAAAGTTGACAGATGAAAAGAATTTACGGATTCAAGAAGTCGGAGATCTGAATGGGAAGCTGAATTCTGTTTCTCAAAACTGGAAGTATGAAAGGGATCATTGGATTGAGTTTGAAGAGAAGTTGTTAAAGAAAGAACAAATCGTGAAGGCTCGGGAAGAAAAGCTTCAATCCCAGGAATAAAAGATTGAAGCTCAAAGTGCAAGAATAGTTGTGTTAGAGAAGAAAGCTGAGGAAGACCATAAAGACTTGAAGAAGATAAAGACTATTCTTAAGGGTCTCATGGCTAAGGAAAAAGATCCAAAATAGACAAATCTAATCATTTGTTGTATCTTAACTTCCTTGTTGTTGAACTTTCAAACTTAATGAAAATTGTGCTTGCTTGTCTCTTTTGTTGTTGTTACTAATTTTTCAGGTACTTTGTTATATTTTCCATTCCCTCAAATTCTTTTTGAAAATCACAAAGGGGGAGAAGGAAAAGAACCCTAATAAAGGTGGAAAAGGAAAAAGAATCTGAACAAATGGTGATAAAGTAAAATAACTCTAACAGAGTTTATCTAAGGGGGAGTTTCTCATTAAAGAATACATTCTTATTCTTAAATGAAATATCATTCCGGAAATCTAGAATACGATCCTTAGAGTTTAAAAGCCTAAGGGGGAGTTAGTCGTATTCATCAACATCCATAAGCAAAGGGAGATAAGCCTTAATTTTTTTTCTTTCTTCTTAGTTTTTCTTTTTCATAAGGATGTTTGTGCTTTCCAAAAAGGGGGATATTGTTGAGTCAATAAGGATTTCCTTATGAATTTTCCATTCCTTCTTGTTTCGAAAATCACAAACACCTTATCTTTAAGGAAAATCACTTTTATAAGAAAAATCGCTCTTATAAGGAAAATTAATTTTATAAGGAAAATCGCTCTTATAAGGAAAATCTCTTTTATAAGGAAAATCGCTTTTATAAGGAAAATCACTTTTATAAGGAAAATCTCTTTTATAAGAAAAAACGCTTTTATAAGGAAAATGACTTTTATAAAGAAAATCGCTTTTATAAGGAAAATTATCCTTATCATATTTTCATCCATATATTTCTTAAGTATAAGATTCGGATTCATTTCTATATTCTCGGAATCGTTTGAAATTTTGATATGAAGCATTCTGTTTTAGGTTCCGAATTCTGGATGAGAACTGTAATGAAGTTTCACTCCGAATTCTGGATGAGAACTGTAATGAAGTTTCACTCCGAATTCTGGATGAGAACTGTAATGAAGTTTCACTCCGAATTCCAGATGAGAACTGTAATGAAGTTTCATTCTGAATTCCGGATACGAACTCTGATAAAGTTCTACTTTGAATTCTGGATACTAATTCTCATTCCGAATTCTCATTCCGAATTCACCTATTAAATACAATATGATCATCTTTGCTTTATACACTCCAAATTTATTTAGACTCCGAAAATTATTTTTGGTCAGACCCCGAACTTCCATTTTGCTTACACTTTTATAATTTTTCTACTCTTTGACATTTTGTTTACACTCTGAACTTTTGAGTTAGACTTAAAATGTTGTCGTACATTCTGTTACACTTGTTTTGTTATAAAACAATGTCGTCTATTCTATTATAAACTAATCGTTGGTTAAGTTACACGTGTACAAGTCCCTCCGACTTTTAAGGAAAATATGACAGTTGGAAAGGAGGCCGACCTTGCCTATAAATAGGATCTCATTTGAAAGAGCTCATAAAAACACAGAAGTTGATCGATCTAGAGACCACATGTTGCTAAGGTGATTTCTAGAGAGAGAAAGTTTTTCATTCCTTATGCGTACTGAACCGCTTGTTCAGTTTTTGCTTCGTGCGACTCTGAATGTTGGTGATTACATTCGAGGACTTCTGGGGATAGGAAGACAGAGGTGCTGACTACCTTAAATTTTGAGGGCTTCCTTACTGAGGAAGACATATGTTGCCAACTACCATGAATTTGAGGGCTTGCAGGGATAGCAAGATAGAGACTCCAATCTTTGTATCAAGGGCTTACCCTGGTGTGGGTAAGACAGAATTTCTTGAAAGTATAAATCAAGGGACCTTTATCCAAGGTTGTTGGATACCCTTCTCTTTGGGTTAAAAGACTTATATATTGTTACTTGTAGTTTTACTACTTGATTTTTTCCGCTGCATTCTGTATTATATGGAAATTATAACTTTCTTATACTTTCTTACTTGTACTCTGTTCTATTTAGATTCTATATGCTTTAAGGTAGAATATCATATTGTAATCTTTAGTTAATGTTTCAATTTCCGGATCCATATTTCCGGAACCTACTTTCAGAATCTCATTTCAGTTTTAAGAAAGTACATAGAACTTGAAGTTTATAACTTCATTCATTATTCCACGTTTTCATTTGCTGTTAGAGGTGTTGTGAAGTTACTTAGTTTAACTTTGTTAAACATATCTCTTTCCTTTGTTTAAGGAAAACATAGTTATTCATAACTAACTTTAAAGGTTCCAAAGGAATTTTTTAAAGTGTAAAATTCACCCCCCCCCCCTCTTGTATATTGAGCATCTACATCATTATTTTGATCCTAAAAAATAGTGTATTTAATAGATAATTTCTATACATGGTATTTTACTGTATTTCACAATTCATCAAAAATTCATGAATTTTAGAAAAATACAAACAACTCCCCCAAACCATTTTTCAATGTGTTGAGTTCAAAAATGAACACCATTTTCTAAATGAATTTTATATATATGATTAATTTAAATTTTAAATTAAACTATACATTATTAAAAAATTAACAATTTTAAAACTATAACATATTTTATATAACCTTCAAATTTTAATCAAGATTTCATTATCTTAAAACCTTAAGATAATAAGTTAATAATAAAATTTACTATTCATTCGGGTAATATTACAAATAATTTATTATTAATAAGGGTATGTTACCATTCACCAAAAATCATGTCAGTTACATCAGACTCTAAAAAACTTACTAATTCCAATTGTATAAGACTATTTGTTGAAATTCAAATTATAGAAGTGGAAAATTATGTTTTAACGAATAATTTATAACTATGTCCATAAAACTATGTTTTCATTCATAGAGTCTTAGTACTTTATACTTTTCATTTATATGTAAAACCTTGGGGTGTTACATTAGTATAAAACTCATCAAAAGAAATATGATGTTCCCAACTACCCTTGTAATATTTTGAGTTAAGAACAAATCATATCTTCCAAGGATTGAATCATTATCATAGACTGAATAATAGTTTCAGGGAGAAATGTTCTTATGAAATTTAATTTATTACCCAAAAAATTATGAAGTCCTTTATAGAAATTAAATGTATACCTCGGATTATTTTATAATAAAATACTGTGAGGAACACTTTTTAACCTGACTATTTCCTTTAGTTATAATCATGAAATAAGATCCAAATACATAGTATCTAGAATAGAAGGGACATTTTTATAATTATTTAAATGATCCCTAATCAATTAAATCACATTTTTACATTCAAATTCCTTTTTTAATCTCACCATGAAACCCATTAATATATTTTCCCATTTTAACTCAAGAAATAGGGATGTTTCAAGAATTACCTTTAGTTATTTTTGATTAGTTTTGACCTATAGAAAATAACAAAATTTCATGTTAATCTTAGGAATATATCATTTCATTACATCCCACTCGTAATAAACCCAAAAGTGTCTATAAATATTAGTATTATTTAGTTGAATGATAATTGGAGTACTATGAGCTTCACTCACTAAATATTTCTTAAGTGTTAAATCAAACATCACAGGTAATCATTTTCTAATATTGATAAGACCATCTCCATAAATAGTAAAATCAGTTAACGTACCTTTTTTAATAGATTATACATTTTCTTGTAGAACATGATCCTCATTTTGGGATTCCTTGATTATTTATTATAATTTTGACTATATTGAAACCTGAAAAAATAGAGTATGTTCATACATCCACATATTCTTAGACATAATTAATCAAATAATTAGCCAATTGGTCATCATCCAAATGAAACATGGTTAATTTAGAATTATATAGTTGACTCTAAGCATAAAAAAAAATTTATGATGGTAATGAATCATGAATTCATATTCCAAAACATGTTCAAAGCATATTCTCAACCTCATATTTAACTCTTTGTGAGAAAAAATATTCTTCAAACATTTTTGATAATTATATATCTCATTACTCAGACTATATAAATGATTTATATAAATTTTTAATTAAAAAACCACATTAACTGAACCAAGATCATGTATAGGATAATTTAATTCATGTTACTTCAGTTTCCATAATGCATTACCAATCACCGGATAATTCTACATCAGCACATAATTGATTCCTTTCGATAAAGGATCACTGTAGGTAAAAAATTCACCGTCTATAGAGGGTGTGAAAAAAATTGGATCATTTAGAAGTCTTCCATCTTTTTTTTGAAATAAACCATCTCATTCTATTTTTCATATGGACATATCTCCTTTTAGATTAAGCATATTCAGTGGGAAAGAGAACCAAAAAAATTTCAATTGCCCTCATTTAGTAACCCACTAAACAATGACGTATAAAAATCACTCTGACTGTTGATGAAATTTTATAATCTTCCAAAACATTATTTTTATCAGTATTAGTAGTAATTCTATATGGGGAAAAAATTTCCAACAAAATAAAATTATAACAATGAAAAATCACATTTACATAATTTTACATATAGTTTCTTTTCATTTAAGTATTACAAAAAAATTATTATGGTTTATTAATTTTCATCATGAAATTTAGAATATACCAAATATATCATGAATAAATAAAAACACAAACATATCAATGAACTCAAAAAATATATATATATAATTTTAATAAATGTATTCTGTGAATTAGATAACCCAATGGGAATAAAAAAACCCAAAATTCTCGTATGTAGTACGAAACAATGTCTTTGGAATTTTATGCTCCATTACATTTAATTATTGGTACTCACAACCCTTATCATTAATAGTCATGTACCGACCTACCTAGAGATAATAAAAAAATCAGAAATATGATTCAACTGTTACATGGTCTTAATAATGATGTTTTCAAGTATATATAATTGATGAATGGACTCATTAAATCGTCTTTATTTTTCACACAAATATAGTAGCACACCATGGGGAAGAGCTGGTATGAATGAAATCTTTATAGAGCAATTATTTAAGCCACTTTTTAATTAAACATGTTCTATATGATTCCTTTAATAATGGTGTTTTAAAATTGGATTAACATCAGACACTATGTCAACGGTAAACTCAACCTCCCCATTAGTAATAACACAAGGTAAATCATCTAGAAAAAAAATCCATCTAATCTCTCACCACTGTGACATCACAATGGTTTATAATTTGTTTATTTTAAAAAATATGAGTGAAGAAACACTCACTTCCATCTTTAATCAATTTTCCATTTCATGGTATGTTATCAATGACCTGACATAATTGAACATAATTTTATTAGAACTTAAATTTATAAAATCATGATATACATATAGGAAAACCCTAAAATGATATTAAACACTATTATAGTGAATTAAACAAGATTTATAATACTGGTTATTATATTTATAATAATAAGGACATTCCAAAAAAATCATAGCATATTTAGTATTTTTACATGATGTTTTAACCATAGTAAATATCATCTTAGCATGTGGGGATATTCAAAATTTACATGAACATTTTTTAGAAATGAAAAACTATAAAGATAAAGATCAAAACATGGAATTTGAATAAATTAAATAATCACATATCCTAAGTATCAACACATAATTTGATGTTCCAACATGGATTTTAGTAGAATAAAATAACTTATCTACACCTTTATGTTTCTAATCATGATGATTTTATTCCTTTTCTACAAATATTTAATAGATATAATCATAATAGGAAAACCCATTGCATGTCAAATTCATCACCATTGGATGGAAATTTGTTACCCCGATCTATGATGGACTAAGACACTTTTCACTATAGTCATGATCCATGTGACAAAATTTACCACACCAAAATAGATTTCTAGATCCTTTCAATCATTACTTGAAATGACATCTACCGCACATGGACCATTCTGGGAGATTACCTCTTATCAAATTATTGGTTTCAACTCAATTTCCATCCCTATTTTTTTTATTGATGTTTACATCTACATTAACATATATATCAGCAAACTCTATGTCAAGATTCTAAAAAAATGAACCATATTATCAAGGTTTTGAAATATTCATACAAAAAAATACAATCATATACTATCTTTAAAAATTTGTAAAACCAAATAATTTTACTAATATTTTCATGAATAAAATCTTGAACATACCTATAAAATCATGTGATTTTATCTTCATATATAAAAACAAAAATAATATTATATTTTACTCAATTACAAGATTATTTTCTCCATAATTAGTTGAAAACCGTAGATAGATATTTCTCTAGAAATAGAGTCTTAAATTTGTCCCATTATAAAGATCCTAGATCATATTTCTCTCTATAATTTTTAATCAAGGACAATAATCGATCTACATCACCATCAAAATGGGAACTAAAAGAGTTAACTTTAAGAATTATGAACACCTTATGACATAGAATATCTTCTAAAGTGCAATGATCCTTCCTTCAGTTACCATAGGATTAACAGTTCCAAAAAAACTTTGAGGGTTTTATCTCATTAAATGATCCACTACTTTAATTCTCCTTTATGAAATATCAAGATATTTTCTAACCAGAATACCACCACCATTTATTGGTTGTGTTAATTGAACCATCACAACAACAAAATATATAGATCTAATTACATCATTTATGGGATACATATTTGGAAGGATATTTTTATCTTAATGTCATTCTATTATAAATTTCATGTTTCTTGTACACAAAACCATTATGAACAAACATTAGTAAGTGGATCAACATTGTAATCATTGAATTATATATCAATTTAACTTAACAATAAGATAAAAAATTACAAGTGAATTCTGTTAACATTATACTAACCTATAAAACTAATTATACATTCCTCTGCTACCTACAATACGTACATAAAAATTAAATTACATATTCTGGTGTTTTTGACTAAAAATCAATATCTTTCATTCCCAAGGATATTTTAGGTTTATAAAATTGCATAATTGTTCCATAACTCATACAGAACAAATTTCTTAAATCACAATGTGGAAAATTACAATTAGTATCAATTTCCCCATAATATATAACTTTTAAAATAAATAATGATTTAATTTCCTAATAATTATTCATTAAATTCAATTCTACCTCTTCATTTACATTTCTTATCCCTAAAAAAATATATAAAAAGTATTAAAAATATGGTATTTGAATTTGAATCTCGGTATGGGACAAAATAAAGTAGACCATTGGTCTACTGAAAAAACATGAAAACCCATGGAATTTTATCCTTAATTTAAATGTTTTTTATTAAATGAAACAAATAATTTCCACATGAAAAAATATAACAAAGGATGTTCTTAAATCCCTTAAACATAAAGTCTAAAAAACATTTTATAATCATATAAAAACACATTCATAACATTTTTTAAACCTAGGTAAAAATTCATTGGACACCAGTTAAATCTATAGGATAATCCATTTGGTAACTCCCTTATTCATAAAATTTATTAAAAGGAAAATTAACCAATAAATTGGAGTTATATCTTGTCACCATTATTATATATTCTATATTGGTCTCACCCGAAACTATCTCGGCACACTAATAAAACATTTTATATCAGGATCACCATTAAACTATAATGGGGATCAACCCTTAGTATAAGCTATATATGCCTCCTCCATATCCCATTAATAAATTTAATGTACCATTTCAAGAACAATACATTATATAATTTCACTATTTCTTTATAAAATTATTGATAAATACTTCTAAAATAATATTCAGATATCCTTTAGATATCAAAATACAGTTTGTTTTATAAAAACACCCTACTCAATACCAAAATAATAAGAAATTGGTGTTTTATTTGAATAAAGAATTAAATAATTTAAAGGAGTCCAAACATAAAATAATATTTATGGTTTATGGAAAGGTTATTGTTGTTGTATACATTAAAATATAACATTCATTTTTCATTTATAATGAAAGTCAGACATTCCAAAAAAAAGAATCATTTTTTCAAATAGCGAGAGAAAGAAAAATGTTCACATCATAAAACTATCATGTAATTTTAATTACATTAACAAAAATCAATATAAAAATTTGGAAATATAAAAATAATTATTTGAAGTAAAACATTAAAAGGTTGTTTTTAAAGAATATTCCATTTCCACATTAGATATATTTCCAATGTATTCTCCCGGAATGAATATCATTAAAAAATACTAAATATTATGATAGTAGATAAATTCATGATATAACATGTCAAAATAGGTATGAATATACACCTCATAAAATAAGATATGTATATAACAACAAAATATACATCCACTAAATAAAATTGAGATTATACCCCTACCCTTGAGTCCAAATCATCATGTACAATATCCATATTAATAAATAATAAAAAAAATTATATTACTTCCATAAGAAAATTTTTCATGTATATTATTCTTTTTATTTCACACATTACAATTTTATATATGATTTATTAATAAATTACATGTATGCAGGATGTTTTGTCGATACTTTCGAATCTGTGTCAAAAATTACATCAGTATGTTGAATATGGTTAAAGTGTTAATTATTTAATATTATACATAATAATTATAAGGAAATAATTATATTAATTATAAAGAAAATTTACTTTTAAAACCAATCATGAATGTTGGTTATGAAAAATAAAAACATTAAAATCATGAGTATAGTAGGTCATACATACACTCGAGTGATGTTTCAATTATTCAAGGATCATTATAGAAAAAATATAAATACAATTTTATTTATAAATAATAATCATCATATAGATAATTCAACATTATTTCATTAAATATAAATATATATATCATCCATTTTATTTTTTTATAATAAATAATCACATCTCTATATAGTGGTGGTAGTTTACATGTATGCATGAACGACATTGTCATTTTTTAGTGGATGGAAAGTTAAGAAATTAAATGATGAATTTTCTTCTAATAATGATAAATATTTCATAAGTATCATAATTATTTCATATATATATATATATATATATCAGAAATTTTCATTAAATCTATCCTTTTTACCTTCCATTTAAGCGATATTCAAAAAGGAATCAGATTTCTTTGTGAGGTGGTGTTCATCCATACACATAAGAGATGTCATCATATCCGACACATAATGGAACTTAACTAGGAATATTTGATGGAATAATTAAGATAGTTTAATAATTTTATATATATCAAATATATACATCAAATCCATCATTCTAATAGGACGTGAATGTTGATGAAGAATGAAAATCACATCGGTTCGTGAGGCGGTTGTTGGTCGTATATAAGAATAAATATCTAGTTTCCCATTTAATGAAAGTGGAGATGGATTTATTTTATTCCCTTAAAGTGATAAAATATAATAACATAGGATATTCATATTATGTTATATGAGAAATTCTAGATATTATTTTTTGAAGGTGTAAGAAGAAATAAAATATTGGTTAATCATGATACATCTTATATAGACAACCTCCAATTATTTTAACCCAAAAAATTCATAGGATTGATTCATGATCAAATAAATGGAATTAGGGCATGGTTAGTAAATTATGAATGTTTTTTATTTTTGAATATTTGGATAAAAAGGGATTAAATTGATTTAATTCAAGTAGAGAATTTTGGAACATAATAATATTGTTGAGTGGCATAGATTTAATTTTTAAAAGAAAAATGTGTACACTTGTTTTTTACATTCTACAAGGCTAAAAAATGAACTATTCTAATGAAAAATTCATTAAAAGGATAAAATATGGCAATAAAATAGATTTTAATGTTTTTAGGTCAATTTAAATCTTATATTTTTTTAGTTTAATCCCCTTCTACATTTGTTTTTAAAATAAGAACTAAAATTAATTGACACTATGTCAACTATTCTTTATGTTAAATAATTAATTGGAAAATATTTGGAAAAATAAATTATTCTGGATTAAAATATTCATTTTTTATCCAATTAAACTAAATTTTTTGCATAAAAATTAATTTCTAATTATTCATGTATACACAATAAACAAATGGGTTTTCAAGAATGGTATTTTTCATCAAATGATGATTTTATATTATCTGTATAACTACTAATAATGATATGAATTTAAATTTATTTTTAATGATATATTATATTTAAATTTAATTTATATAATTCAATTTTAATGTTCATATTAATTAATTAAAATTTTGAAAAATTATGCGTTTAAAAAAATAGGAAAATGACAAAGTTGAAATTAAAAATCATCACATAATAAAATAAAATATTATGTTGATGAAAAAATACTTTTTTGTATTAAATATAACTAAAGAGTATATATTTTTCATGAATGGATATGAAAATAATGATAATTTTAAAATAAAATGTTTAATGAATTGAAATGAGATTTTCCAAATAATTGGAACTTCTCTCTAATCACTAAAAAATTAATATTTTCTAGAAATTACAAAATTATCACACTATTATATCATTTATAAGATTATTTAAATAATTATATAACTTTTTATAAAATTAAATTATATTATTTAAAAATTATAGTTTAAAATAAAACCTTATTATTAAATGGATCAATTAAATCTAGTAATATTTTGGTTAAAAAATACTTAATATTTTAATAAGGCATATAAATATATCTTTCATAATAATTAAAAAGAAAATGATTTATTGTATCATTAAGTTGGTCAAAAATTTCTCCACCCATTTTGTAATGTCTATCCTCTTAATTTTATTCACTTATTATGAAAGTTGTGATATCATTATTTCATACAATTTTCTAATTCCTATGTTCCCACTTCAAAAATATGGTTTTCCAAAAAAAACCGTAACCCGGGGAATCACCTTATTCCACAAAAAAATTATCTCTATAATAAATAATATGAGTAGTGTATTCCTCATTATAATTATTCTCATCCAACTGATGTTCTTTAGGGATAAAAACATGAGATGAATCTGGACCATATTTCCTTTACATGGAAATGTTAATTATGATGTGTGCCTACAATAAACACTTATATAAAGCAACTAGGTAGAAAAATGATCCCAGATTTTATTGGAATTCATATAGTCCAATGAAACATTCAACTTACTTCCCCATTTTACAAAACTCATTATGCTTTTCGATTGAAATACTATAAGAAAAAAATTATCACCTGCCTCAAAAGAATGATCTTTTCTTCAATTACCCACATTACTTTTCATAATACTCTATGTCATCATACTATGATGACAAATATAATTTTTCTTCTTGACCATTTGTTATACCAACTCTAGTCCCATAAACATAATTTCACTAGATTCATCTCAAAAGCTATTGTTCGAAATATTTTTCTATACGATTCCTCCAAAGGTTCCATTTTTATGATTTAATGGAAATTATTTTATATGAAAAATAATACAATGAAATATGATGATCCTAGAATCCATTTTAATCTATTAAACAAGAATGAATCATATCATCTACTATTTAAATCATTCACACCAATTTTCCATTCGTTTGAGGATGTAAAGATGTACTAAAATTTAGTTCTATTCCAAATCATTGTTGAAGACCTTTACAAAAAATATATGAATTCCAAGGAATTTGTCTAATACAATGGAATGAGAAACATAACATATGTTTACTATCTCCTTCATATATAATCATGAAATATGATCTAATGACATAATATATAGTTTAAGAAGGAAATATATATATTTATTTATTTGATAAAAAATTACCCAAATCACACTATTACATTACAAAGTCATTGGTAATTCCACCAAAAAATATATTGATAAAATTTCTCATTTTTACTTCAACACTAGAAATGTTTGAAGCATTACCTTTATTAGTTTCCATTCAACTTTATCCATTAGGCAAGCCAAAATTTAATTTTAATTTCAATAAGAACCATTTTTATTGAATCCTAACATTAATACTCACAAGGGCCTCGATACATCTTCATTCTTCTAAATGAATAGAAAAAAAACTATATTCCTTATACAATATCTTTTTATTAATTGGGGATTCAAAAGGAGTATACAATATATTTCCAAACCTAATAACACATTATTCATCAACAACATAATCAAGTCTCGTAAACTTTATCACGGATAATTGTAACATCCCAAGTAAGTAATGAATAATAGATATTTTTATCTATGTTTATTAATGAATTAGATATTGTTTTGGAGGCTTAAAATGAAAATAAATCCAATCTTAAGCATGGAATATACTAATATTTTTAAAAGATTGTTTTACTGCCTTTTGATGGCAAACCATTTTTAAATCTATCTTTTGACAATTTTATAAGATATATTTGTCAGAATAAAATTATTATTTATAATTGGGACATTGAAATTTACATTGGATAAATTTTTGGTATTTTTCTGACAATGTTCATTTTTTAATGAATAGTGAAAAATACTGCATTTTACATCAAAACTGCTTTTCCATCTAATTTAATTATATGGTTATATTATATTTTTAATTGGTATTAAAGTGTAATCTGAATATATTTTTACCATTTAATCCAATGGTGGTCATTAGGATTAATTTCACTTTGTAATTGGGCATAAACTAATGCCAAACTTTTCATAGATATTGTTTCAAAAAAAACCCGATATTTGTTTTGACAACGGGAATTATTTTTAAATGAATTATTGAAATTTCTGGGTTTAGAATTTGGTAAAATGGATTACATATTTGGAATCATAAGGTCCAAATTATGTAATCAAGACTCTTTTATTTTTTGACATTATGAATTTTAACGACGGTAATTATCTTTAATTATCTTGATTAATGAGAAATCGGGTAGTTAAGGATAATAAAATAATATCATAATAATAAAAAATGACACCAACATGTGTCCTAATGCTAATGGTTGTCTCATTTCCGACCATGGGATGCCTTGTTCCAAACTTGGAGACCCCATGGAATCACTTTTGTGTGAAAGTGACTTTTTATCTTTTTATTTTTAAAGAAAGTTAAATATAACAAAGAATGTATCACTTGAGTAAAAAAAATTAATTTTTTCTACATAAATGATATGTTGGACTATAAATAGTCATTAGAAATCTAAAAAGATTTCCTACATCATGATATTTTTTTTATAATTTTTAGACATTAAATAAATTAAATTATTTATGACATCATGATGATGCAGCGATTACCTCATTAATAAATGATTTAAATAAAATGAAAAGATAATGTAAAATCTAAAACCTACACTTGTCAAAAACCTATTGGATGGGTATATTTCGAACCCTTATCACCTTATCCTAGAATTATATCAATGTGGGACCTTTTAAATCCGAAACTCATTTTAAAATAAAGTAACATTTCTTTACTTTCCAAGAGTGCCCCTCCTCTCCTCTTATAAAAGTCCCCCTCCTCTACCTCCTTACCCACACTTCCAAAGCCTTTTCCTCAGCCAAACCCGACCCATTTTTTCTCTCCACATCCCTATCTAACTCTTAGAATCCTCACTTTGGGCAGAAGTCTTTCCAAGGAAGCCTTTGAGCTCAAATCAAAAAGAGTTACCCATTTTAAAGGTAGTGTTTTCTCTTGTGTTCTTATGTTTTATTTTGCTTCTCCAACCCTCTAAAATCTTTTTATTCCTTTCTTTTGTAACAACACCAGTATCATCAATATACTAGGATTTTTTTATAAGAGTGATTCAATCTACACTTACACACACCTACATCTAATGGTTAATGAACATACTGTTTTTGTGGATGGCGAATTTCTGCCTCACGAAATGATGATTGTTCAATATTCTTTTAACACCTTAAAAGGTGGCCATTAAGATGTCACTATATTTATATATGATATATAATATGTTTATTTTTTTCCTTAAGCTTCTGTATTTGTCATTTATGGCATACCTTTATGGCTTCCATTATGGGTATACGCGATATCTTCATTTTAGGAAGTGCGGACTACCGCCCCCTCAAAGTGATTTGATTCGTTAATACCATATGTGGTACGTATAAAGGATATATTTAATGATATTATATATGATACCATACTGGAATTATAATACTATTATGTATCACTATGTTTTAATTCCAATAAAGTATGAGATAGAAATGGAAGTAGCATTCATGCGTACGTACGGCTTACCATCTCCATGAACGGTGCATTTCATTTCTTATCCCCAAATGTAATGTACTATTATAAGTACATATATATAATGGATATATATGATGTATGTTACATCTAAATTATGAATATAATTCTTGAATTAAAATATACATATCTATCATTTAGTTTTAATTCCATTAATATGACATAGAAATGAAAGTAGCATTTATGCGTACATACGGCTTTCTGTCTCCATGAATGGTGCATTTCATTTCTTACCTATAAATGATTATGTAATATTATAAATTCATGTATATATTGGATATATATGATATATATTTCATCTAAATCATTAATATCATTCTTGAGATAATGGATATTTGACTACGTGAACAACTTGTAAATATAAGAAGTTCACTTTAGACTCAAGTACCAAATATCGACATAACGACCGTTATTAACTTAAATGATTACATAATGTTATTAACATGGTAATAAGTGATATAAAAGGAATAATTAACTTGAAAAATGTTCTTAATCAAGTATAAGTTAACTCAAGTTTATTATTCAGGAGATTAAATAACGATCGAGTCAAGTCGGACCCGAGGTAAGGGAACGTCTTAACCCAATTTCCGTTCTTTGGGATAATCTCCTAATTTCAAATTATATCATGATATTATTATGTACTATCTAGTATTTTTACTTTTTTTTTGTGTACTTATAGTGAAGACACATAATAGATCTATTTTATTTAAAAAATGATCTTTTTATGGGACTTCCTCTCAATCTCCATTCATTGAGGCATATTTTTTTTTGTACACAACCTTCTTTTATACGGTGTATAAACCCCTTTGACTTTTATGTTTATCCAAAAGGAATCTTTTTTATATGAAGAGTTTTACTAAACTACAAAAGGGAATGTTTTTGTCATACGTATGCGGCGACAACGACTTCTCCGCCGCTGTGACCATTATTTGAGTTTTGGCTTCCTCTACAAGCCATACATTTTTTAAAAAAAACGAAAAATAAATACCATGTTTTACTTTTCTTTTATATTGGTATTGAAAATGGTTTTCATAATGTTCTTACATCAATGTGTTGTATTTATATCTTTTGATTGAAAAGTGGAAATGTTATGTTTCCTTTATGCATGTTTTATGTGATACAATTATGTTGTGGTTTTTGGGCATTATTTTGAAGATGGGTGGTTCCCTGATAAATTAAGGGCAGGTGAGCCCGATATAGCTCTCCAATGCATTGGGTAACGTGAGGGAGTTAAACGTTAAGGTTTCTCTGAAGATATTTAGGGAATATACTGTGATGGGTATTCCAAATGTAACCAAGAGGGTTACTCCCTACGTAAGAATGTTATGAATGCCTCAAGTTACCTTTATGTCTTATGATTTCTATGTTTTATTCATGATTTGATGAGGTATGTTAAAGTGCTTATGTTTTATTAGTAGAGTATTATTTCATTGATTCTAATGTATACATGTACTCATGTTTCCTTCCCATATTTTTATATCCCTTACTGAGCTTTTTATGCTCATCCCAAGTTTTTGAAATGTTTTTCACAGGTCAAGGGAAAGGTACATGATATGATGATAGTGTCAAGGAAGTGTCAAGAAAGAATCCATGTTTTATTTTAAATATGTTTCTGTTGATGGGGAAAAACGAATACTATCTTTTATGTAACCACTTTGTTTAAATGTGGAATGTAATGCAAGTTTTATGATCTAATTCTCTAAAACTCTAAATCTGAAAATATATTCAAGGTATATTCTTGAAATATCTCAAGATTAAGTAATGTTTAAGGATGGGGCCTTATAGTTGGTATCAGAGGTCGGTTTAGATAACTTTAGGAGTTATAATTCTATTAAATGATTATCCAAAAATATATTTTTTTTGAAATGATATAGCATTTGAAGATTACCATGTTTCTTCATCTAAGAAATGTTTGTTCAGAATTGTTTTCCGCAGAGGAAATAGGGAAGCAGTGCTAGGAAGGCATACAGAAGGAAATAACCTTCCGAATCAGCATCTTGAGATGGTCGGAATTGGAACTGAACAGTTTGTTGCAGTAATGGCACAGTTGACTCAAGCGATAAATGGTGGTGGTATCCATGCACGAGATCATCCAGATCAACCACAGAGGAACATGTAAATGGGGGAACATTTCATGAGGCAACATCCCCCATCATTCAGAGGATCATATGACCCTGTGTTAGCTGAAGGGTGGATTAAAGCACTGGAGAAGATTTTCGATGTCATGGGGTGTTCAGACAATCAAAAGGTTAGTCTTGCTATTTACCTTTTAGAGGTTGAAGCAGATCAGTGGTGTTCTATGGTTAAAAATATCAGGGAAGCTGATGAGATTGATGCTCTCGACTGGGATGAATTCAAATGTATGTTTCTTGAGAAGTATTTTCCTAAGGCTGTTTGACTTAGGATGGAAAAACAATTCCTGGAATTGAGGCAAGAGGAAGACTCAGTGGCTGCCTATGAAGAGAGGTTCACTCGATTGGCAAGGTATGCTCCAAATTTTATCCTTGACCTTGATAGTAAAATCAATCATTTTTACTCAGGATTAAAGCCAAAATATCGAAGGGCATTGGCTTCTCGTGAGTTCAAAAGTTATGAAAAGATTGTTAGATGTGATGAGAAGGTGTAAATGGAGTTTGCCGATGATCAAGTGTTCTATAACAACCAGTAGAAGAAGAGACCTAGGTGTCAAGATAAAGGTACGAATTCTTCAAAAAGGTCTGACAGTAAGAAAACTATGTTTCGATTTTTTGATAAATGTGGTAAAAGGCATGCTGGGGAATGTCTTCTGAATTCTGGAAAGTGATACCGATGCGGTAAGATGAGACATAAGACTCATGATTGCACTGAAAAATATCAGGGTGATGGTAAGACCAAATTTTATTTATGGTTAGTGAAATGTTCTAAGTTCAATGAGATGGGTCACTATGCAAACGAGTGTCTGAAAAAGAGCTCATGTGATGGGAAGCAGTTAGACTACAAGTAGAAAGGGGTGGTGAAATCCTTTGCAACTACTTCAGCAGATGTCGGGCCATCAAATGAAGTGGTATCAGGTACTTTGTTTGTTTTTTCAGATTATGCCAGTGTGTTGTTTGATTCGGGGTCTACACATTCTTTTATCTCTGAAAAATTTTCTAGTCAAATGGGAATACCATCTCAAGAAATGACTCCTGAACTTGTGGTAAAAACACCTGGGGAAAATGTTGAGGCAAAAAGAATTTATAAGAATCTTACTATCCTTATCTGTGGAAAGAACCTACTTGAAAACCTAATTGTTCTACCTCTAGTAGAGTTTGATGTTATCCTGGGTATGGATTGGCTCTCTATTTACCATGCTAAGATTGAATGTAGAGCTAAAGAAGTTTCTTTTCATAAATACTTTCAGTTTGTGTACAAGAATGAACCCTTACTATTGATAACTTATCAAGAGGCCGAGAAACTTGTAAAAGATGGAAATGAATTTTACCTTGCACACATCATTGAAAACAAGGGAACTGTTCAGATTAATGATTTTCCAGTGGTAAATGAGTATCCTGATGTTTTTCCTGATGATTTGCCTAGAATAATACCAGATCGGGAAGTTGAGTTTACTGTTGACTTAGTTTCTTGATGCTAATCCAATTTCAAAACCCCCTTATCGAATGGATCAAATTGAACTTTTAGAGTTGAAGGAGCAATTTCAAGATTTATTAGAGAAATGTTTCATTCAACCTAGCACATCACCATGGGGTGCCCCTGTTTTATTTGTTAAAATGAAATATGGTTCTATGAGAATTTGCATTGATTATAGAGCCTTGAATAACATCACTATTAAGAAAAAATATCCTTTGCCTCATATCGATGATTTGTTTGATCAGCTCCAGGGAGCTCAGTATTTTTCAAAGATAGACCTGAGATCGGGTACCGTCAGCTGAAGTTAAAGGAAGCATATATTTCGAAGACCGCATTCCATATAAGATATGGCAATTATGAATTTGTAGTAATGCCTTTTGGGATAACCAATACACCTATTGTATTCATGGACTTAATGAATAGAATTTTCCATGAGTTCTTGGATAAGTTTGTGGTGGTTTTCATTGATGATATTTTGGTGTTTTCGAAAAGTAAAAAGAAGCATGAAATACATTTAAGGGTTATTTTTCAAACCTTGAAAGAAAAGAAATTGTATGGGAAATTCAGCAAGTGTGAGTTTTGGTTGCAAAAAATTTCTTTCCTTGGTCACATTGTTTCTAAAGATGGGATAACTATTGATCCTGCAAAAACAAAGGTTGTTGAAGAATGGCCAAGACCCACAAATGTAATTGAGATTTTTAGTTTTCTTGGTTTGGCAGGTTATTACCGAAGGTTTGTTAGAAATTTTTCATGGTTATCTAGTCCAATGACTAAGATAACTCGGAAGGGTGTTAAGTTTATCTGGACAAAAGAATGTGATGATTGTTTTCAATAATTGAAAAGAATATTAGTGAATGCTCCAGTTTTGGCACTACCTTACAGTAATGGGGATTTTTTTATCTATAGTGATACTTCATTGAAAGGACTTGGTTGTGTCCTAATGCAGAATGATCCAGTAATTGCTTATGCTTCACGTCAGTTGAAAACTCATGAGGTAAATTATCCAACACATGATTTGGAGTTAGCTTCTATTGTTTTCGCTTTAAAAATTTAGAGGCATCATTTGTATGGATTAAAGTGTGAAATATATACCGATCACAAAAGTTTAAAATATATATTCACTCAAAAAGAATTGAACATGAGACAAAGGAGATGTCTAGAATTAATCGAGGATTATGATTGTACAATTCATTACCATCCGGGAAAAGCAAATAAAGTGGCCGATGCTTTGAGTCGAAAAAGTAATGCTTCATTAACAATGTTGTGTTTGGAACGTGATCCTTTGGTCAAGGATTTGATGAACTTTGGCATAGAAGTTTTTGGTGTAGGATGTTCTTCTGTTTTGTTTCAGGTATCAGTGAAATCTTCTCAATCAGACAGAATCAAGAAAGCACAGAAGCAAGACAGTGAGTTGCAGAAAAAGGTAGAGCTGGTTCAGAAGGGTAAGTTGCCTGAATTCAATATTGATAATGATTTTGTTTTTAGATTTGGGAAGAGATTGTGTGTGCTGTGTGATTTACAGTTGAAGAGATATTTGTTATGTGAATATCATAGTTCTCTGTTTTCAGTCCATCCCGGCAGTACTAATATGTATAGAGATCTTCAGGAGTATTACTGGTGGGACGGAATGAAAAGGGATATTTCTGATTTTACTATGAAGTGTTTGACTTGTCAACAGGTTAAAGCAGATTGGAAGTTACCGAAAGGGATGCTTCAGCCTTTACCAGTGCCAGAGTGGAAATGGGAGAACATATCCATGGACTTTGTTGTGGGATTACCGAAGACATCTCTAGGTAATAATGCAATCTGGGTTATTGTTGATCGCTTGACTAAATCTGCTCATTTCCTTTCTATATGAGATACTTTTTCCCTAGATCAAATTTCCCGTTTGTATCTTAAATAGATAGTCAGGTTACATGGAGTTCATCTCTCCATTGTATCTGACTGTGATCTCAGATTCACTTCTAACATTTGGAAATGCCTTTAAAAGTCGTTGGGTACTGAATTAAATTTTAGTACAGCTTTTCATCCTCAATCAGATGGGCAGTCAGAACGAACAATTCAGACTTTGTAAGATATGCTATGTGCTTGTTCGATAGATTATCAGGGAAGTTGGGACCAATATCTTTCTTTGGTTGAGTTTTCATATAATAACAGTTTTCATTCCAGTATACAGATGGTACCATTTGAGGCATTATATGGGAAGCGGTGTCGAACTCCATCTTTCTGGGATGAAGTGGGTGAAAGGAAGTTTATGGGACCAGAATTGGTAGAAGAGTTGGTAGAAAACGTTCAGCTGATTCAGAAAAACATGAGAACAGCTCAGAGCTGGCAGAAGAGTTATACGGATAACCGGAGGAAGGATCTATCTTTTGAGGTAGGTGATCATGTTTTTTTCAAAGTCTCACCCTGGAAAAGTGTGATGTGATTTGGTAAGAAAGGAAAGATGAGTCCAAGGTTAATTGGACCATATGAAATTCTGGAGAGAGTTGGATCAGTTGCTTACCGAGTGGCTTTACCTCCGATTTTATCTCAGGTACATAATGTTTTTCATGTTTCGATGTTGAGAAAGTATATGCCAGATCCATCTCATGTTTTGAGTCCAGAGGTAGTTCAGCTGGAAGAGAACCTATCTTATGAGGAACAACCGGTCCAGATTCTTGACCATAGAGATAAAGTGTTGCGGAATAAGTTAATTCATCAGGTAAAGGTTTTGTGGACAAACCACATGGTTGAAGAGGCAACATGGGAATCTGAAAATGCAATGAGGACTAAATACCCCCACTTATTCGATAAGTAAATAAATTGTGGGGACGCAATTTTCTAAAGGGGGGAAGGATGTAACATCCCAAGTAAGCAATGAATAATATATATTTTTATCTATGTCTATTAATGAATTAGATAGTGTTTTAGAGTCTTAAAATGAAAATAAATCCAATCTTAAGCATGGAATACACTAATATTTTTAAAAGATTGTTTTACTGCCTTTTGATGGAAAACCATTTTTAAATATATCTTTTGACAATTTTATAAGCTATATTTGTCAAAATAAACTTATTCTTTATAATTGGGACATTGAAATTTACATTGGATAAATTTTTGGTATTTTTCTGACAATGTTCATTTTTTAATGAATAGTAAAAAATACTACATTTTACATTAAAACTGCTTTTTCATCTAATTTAATTATATGGTTAGATTATCTTTTTAATTTTTCTTAAAGTGTAATCTGAATATATTTTTACCATTTAATCCAATGGTGGTCATTAGGATTAATTTCACTTTGAAATTGGGCATAAACTAATGACAAACTTTTCATAGATATTGTTTCAAAAAAAACCCGCTATTTGTTTTGACAACAAGAATAATTTTTAAATAAATTATTGAAATTTTTGTGTTTAAAATTTGGTAAAATTGATTAAATATTTGGAATCAGAAGTTCCAAATTATTTAATCAAGACTCTTTTGTTTTTGGACATTATGAATAGTAACGACGGTAATTATCTTTAATTATCTTGATTAATGAGTAATCAGGTAGTTAAGGATAATAAAATAATATCATAATAATAAAAAATGACACAAAAATGTGTCCTAATGCTACTGTTTGTATCATGGCCAACACTGGGATTCCTTGTGCCAAACTTGGGGACCCCATGGAATCACGTTTGTGTGAAAGTGACTTTTTATCTTTTTATTTCTAAAGAAAGTTAAATATAACAAAGAATGTATCACCTGAGTAAAACATTTTTAATTTTGTCTACATAAATGATATGTTAGACTATAAATAGTAATTATAAATATAAAAAGATTTCCTACATCATGATATTTGTTTTATAATTTTTAGACATTAAATAAATTAAATTATTTATGACATCATGATGATGCAACGATTATCTCATTAATAAACGATTTAAATAAAATGAAAAGATAATGTAAAATATAAGACCTAAAATTGTCATAAACCTATTGGATGGGTATATTTCTAACCCTTATAGCCTTATACTTGAATTATATCAATGTGGTACCTTTTAAATCCGAACATCATTTTAAAATAAAGTAACATTTCTTTACTTTCCAAGAGTGCCCCTCCTCTCCTCTTATAAAAGGCCCCCACCTCTACCTCCTTACCCACACTTCCAAAGCCTTTGGATCGTCCAACCCCTACCCATTTTGTCTCTCCACATCCATCTATAACTCTTAAAAGCCTCACTTTGGGAATAAGTCTTCCTAAGGAAGCCTTTGAGCACAAATCAAAAAGAGTTACATGTTTTAAAGGTAGTGTTTTCTCTTGTGTTCTTATATTTTATTTTGCTTCTCCAACCCTCTAAACTCTTTTTATTCCTTTATCTTGTAAAAACACCAGTATCTTAAATATACTAGGATGTTTTTATAAGATTTATTTGATCTACACTTACACACACCTACATCTAATGGCTAAAGAACATATTGTTTCCGTGGATGGCGAATTTCGGCCTCACGAAACGATGATTGTTCAATATTCTTTTAACACCTTCAAAGGTGGACATTAAGATGTCACTATATTTATATATGATATATAATATGTTTATTTTTTCCTTAAACTTCTGTATTTTTCATTTATGGCATACCTTTATGGCTTCCATTATGGGTATCCACGATATCTTCATTTTAGGAAGTGCGGACTACCGCCCCCTCAAAGTGACTTGATTCGTTAATACCATATATGGTACGTATAAAGGATAGATTTAATGATATTATATATGATACCATACTGTAATTATAATACTATTATGTATCACAATGTTTTAATTCCATTAAATTATGATATAGAAATGGAAGTAGTGTTCATGCGTACGTACGGTTTACCGTCTCCATGAACGGTGCATTTCATTTCTTATCCCCAAATGTAATGTACTATTATAAGTACATATATATAATTGATATATATGATTTATGTTACATATAAATTATGAATATAATTCTGTAATTTAAATATACATATCTCTCATTTATTTTTAATTCCATTAATATGACATAGAAATGAAAGTAGTGTTCATGCGTACATACGGCTTACTGTCTCCATGAATGGTGCATTTCATTTCTTACCTCTAAACGATTATGTAATATTATAAATTCATGTATATACTGGATATATATGATATATATGGCATCTACATCATGAATATAATTCTTGAGATAATGGATATTTGACTACGTGAACAACTTGTAAATATAAGAAGTTCACTTTTGACTCAAGTACCAAATATCGACAAAACGACCGTTATTAACTTAAATGATTACATAATGTTCATATCATTGTAATAAGTGATATAAAAGGAATAATTAACTTGAAAAGGGTTATTAAGCCAGTATAAATTAACTCAAGTTTATTATTCAGTAGATTAAAGAACGATCGAGTCAAGTCGGACCCGAGGTAAGGGAACTTCTTAACCCAATTTCCGTTCTTTGGGTTAATCTCCTAATTTCAAATTATGTCATGATATTATTATGTTATATCTTGAATTTTTACATCCTTTTTGTGTACTTATAGTGAATAAAAATAATAGGTCTATTTTATTTAAAAAATGATCTTTGTATGGGACTTCATCTCAATCTCCATTCATTGAGGCATATTTTGTTTTGTACACAACCTTCTTTTATACGATGTATAAACCCCTTTGACTTTTACGTTTATACAAAAGGAATCTTTTTTATACGAAGAATTTTACTAAATGACAAAAGGGAATTTTTTTGTCGTACGTATGCGGAGACAACGACTTCTCTACCGTCGTGACCATTATTTTAGTTTCGGCTTCCTCTACAAGCCATGCCTTTTTTTAAAAAAAAGTAAAATAAATACCATGTTTCACTTTTCTTTTATTTTGGTATTGAAAATGGTTTTCATAATGTTTTCACATCAATGTGTTATATTGATATCTTGTGATTGAAAAGTGGAAATGTTATGTTTCCTTTATGCATGTTTTATGTGATATGATTATGTTGTGGTTCTTGGGAATTATTATGAAGACGGGTGGTTTCATGATAAACTAAGGGCGGGTGAGCCCGATATAGCTCTCCAATGCATTGGGTAATGCGAAGGAGTTAAACATTAAGTTTTCGGTGAAGATATTTATGGAATATACTATGATGGGTATTCCAAACGTAACCAAGAGGGTTACTCCCTACGTAAGAATGTTATGAATGCCTCAAGTTACCTTTATGTCTTATGATTTCTATGTTTTATTCACGATTTGATGAGGTATGTTAAAGTGCTTATGTTTTATGAGTAGAGTATGATTTCATTGATTCTTATGTATACATGTACTCATGTTTCCTTCCCATATTTTTATATCCCTTACTGAGCTTTTTATTCTCATCCCAAGTTTTTGAAATGCTTTTCACAGGTCAAGGGAAACGTCCATGATATGATGATAGTGTCAAGGAAGTGTCAAGAAAGAATCCATGTTTTATTTTAAATATGTTTCCATTGATGGGGAAAAACGAATACTATCTTTTATGTAACCACTTTGTTTAAATGTGGAATGTAATGTAAGTTTTATGATCTAATTCTCTAAAACTCTAAACCTGAAAAGATCCTCAAGGTGTATTCTTGAAATATCTCAATATTAAGTAATGTTTAAGGTTGGGGCCTTATAATAACACCTTTTCCTATATAATATTATACTTCTTATAATATTTTGTAATTATTTCTAAAAGTATTTTTTGTGATAAAATTGATGTAAAATAGAGGATCTTGCAACATCCATGTCTTCTAGGATAAAATTATTCAAATAATTTACTAATGTTTTATGATTTAAAAGGTACATTTTTAATATATAATTATTATTCTAACTAAAATAAATGGATATATATTTCTATACCATGCTGGTAATGAATTATTACTTCATATTCATCAATCTGTTCCAACTATTATTTATATATATTATTTAAATATTAATGTATAAAAATATTCATAAAACATTTTAATCAGTATATTTATCAAAATTTACTCTATTAAAATGTGTCCTCCATATTTATTAATAAAACTAATTATATATATAATTTTAAATCGTGATTATGATAATTTAACTTATTATTTTTTATTTTTATTTTTTGTAGCATCCCCAAATAGATACTCTGGGATCCAATACTGACAACGTGAACTATACACTTCCAACTTTAATTCCAATAATTGTGAATCTAGTTTTTTCTTTCATACCATACAACTTAGAATGGAACACAAGGGCGATATACATTTTAGAGGACCATTTAGGTTTAATGTTATATATAATTAGGACAAACTCGCACATAAACAACTCATATGATATTAAATGAGAATTATTCCAATATAAAACTTATTTTTTTTCTTTAACATTAGTTCATCAGTGTCATACCTATAAAATAATTTATATTCATAAATTATTCAACCTCAATTTTTATAAACTACTAAAAGGAAACATAAGAATTCTGAGATCAACTGATCATTATGTTTAAACATAATCATTAACAATTCCATGTCATCAATGATCATAATAGTTCATAAGAGTACAATGACATAATCAATGATCGTGGCCATATCCCAAAATAATTCATACACATAAATTCATAGATCATACCATATGAAAACATAAAAAAAATAATTATTCATCCTAATCAGTAATAATTATCCATGTGATGTCAATATTGATCTTGAGAATCATTATTAACATATAGAAATTATTACAAGAATGTGTACATAACTTGGACCATCATTTTCACTTCATTCTTACAATCACTCTAAAAAAATTCAATAATCATATATGAAAATTATATATCCAATAAATTGGAGGTATATCTTAGACCCACCTATCCTTGGGTTATCATGGAACTATATGCCATTGGTTTTTTACAGAACCACCTATCAATGGTTTATAACATAACCAACCATCATTTGGTTATAATGTAACCACCTATAAAATTTCTATATACCATTAAAATAATAACACATTAAATCTTTAATTTCAACATAAAATCATATGAAAAACCATTACCCAATTTACATCATTATTATCCCAGGGAAAATAAATAGGTTTTATAACAGTCTCTTTGAAGCATTCTTAACACATTGAAAATAAACGGGTTCTATAACAGTCTATTTGAAACTATATTAATCCATATATAAAATAATGAGGGTATGCTTATAATATATATCCTTTAGAGGATTTTTAAAATCAATGATTTTTTATTTTTATAGTTTTTATTACCAATAAAATTTCATTAAAAATATTATCAAAAAATAATTTTAATTTTGAAAAAAAATAAAGAATAAAACATTTTGAAAATAATTTTATTTGAAAAAAGTATTTAAATATTTTAAATGATGATTTTATATACAAGGTATATATTTTATTTAGTAAAATGTTATTTTGGATTTTAAAAACGCATTTTAACACGTTTTGGAATTTTTTTTTTTTTTTTGAAAACATGGTTTTAAAAAATAACAGATTTCTGACCGAAGAGATAAATGAAGATAGATTTTTCCAAATAACAATTTCTCAAACATTTTATTTACCAAAGATCAGTAAATTGGTGAATTTACAAGAAAAAATAATTAAAACACATTGTATAGGTGATGTCATTATAATTATAATCATTCAACATTAAAGACTTAATTATACACAATCTAGATAAATGATGAGATTGTAACTAAATGCCCTTACCACTTTTGTAACATTGAATCATAGTCATGGGAATAGAATAAAATTTAGTGAAACAAAGAATATGGTGAAAATTTATATGACTCAATATATAAAAAGTCAAACATGATATATATAAATACACCTTATAAAATAAAATATGTGTATAACATTACAAACATCTCAATGAAAATAATTATGAAAAAAATCCTTTATACATTGGTAACATTGAACCCATAAACCACATAAAATATAAATTGAAAATGGATATGTAAGTACCCATAATTTTATGGATATTAGTCACAAGATAAATTCATTGTTAGTATATAACTAAAAAATTCAAAAATATGCAGGGAATATGGAATGTATCTCATAGAAAGAAATGTGATATGCAAAAAACCATTAATTTGATTCTAATTCATCATTATTTTTCATTATCTTCCATAATAGTAAAATTATATCAATTAATTAAATTATTGATATCCTTTTTATTGTTTATTATTACATTTATTTCACATAATATAATGTAGTATATAATTTCATAATCAATTATGTTCATATAATATGATTTAACCATATTCATATTATGTGAAAATAATACTTTTGTTGGTTAACTATAGTCAAAGAAGTATTTTTTTAAACATATACCAAATAATAATCATGAAATATTTATAATATTACATATTTAATTATATATATGTATATAATTATTATTTATTTTTTTATTAAAAAAACAATCACATCACTTTGATGTTGTGGTATTCCACTCATTAATAAATGACATTTTAACTTTTTTAGTGATTGAAAAGGTGAGAAAAAAATTCTTATATTATATTTCAAGAAAAATAATTATTTCATTAATGTGATATATATATCATGTATATCACATATTATCATCAAACCCATACATAATAAATTCCATGTAATTCTTGAATAAATCACATCACTTAGAGTAGGCTGTAGTTCACACATCCACAAACTATGTTATCATATACCCATAGGATAATATAAAGGTATGTTTTATATAATAATTATCTAAGAATTAATGTGTCATTAATATAATACATATCAAATAAAAATATAAATTCCAAAATTATTCTCTACCATGAGAGGTGGTAGTTAAAGAATGATTGATAGTGGTTTCGGAGGACGTAGTTCGTCGTACACACGAATGGTGGTTTTGTATCACATGTGATAGAAATGTGTAAAGTTGTAGGTCATAAAATTAACCTAAAAATATCTGTATATTTAATATACTTATATTATTATATAATAATTATATTAAATTAAACTAAGTATTTTTATAAAGTAATGAAAAAAAAAGTTCTCATTGATGAAAATTAGATCTTCTTTGGGTAATTCCAATTAGTTTTTCACGAATGGACTTACATGGATGTAATTTTTTATCAGTATAAGGATTCTAAGATGAAGGGAGTAATTTTTGGATTTTATTCCTAATTTTATTTGTACAGATAATGGGAATGAGAGGTATGAGGGGATGGGGAGAGGTGGGGTCCTTTTATATGTTTGGGAATAGACAGAATTATTAGTTTTGAAAAAATATATATAAAAACCTATATTATAACATACGAGAGGATTATTTAAAAAAATTATAATTTATATGTTTAATGATTGAAAAATAATAATTAAAATTGGATTTCAACACATTTTTGATTATATTGACACCTTATATTCTGAAATTAACCACAAAGTAAACTGGTTTTCACTTTATTTTTGTAATTAATTGTAACTGATTTCACTAATAACATTTTTAAAAAATAATTTGAACCTATTTAAAATTATACAATTTTTTTATTCCAAATACAGAATCCATTTGTAATTATTCAATTAATACTAGCGGGAAAACATAATTTAAAATTTATCCTTTAGGTCAGACAAGAAATAATGTTTGTCAGGCAGAAACTTTTAAATGTTTACTAATTGTGTATATATAAATTCAATATAAAAATGATTCTAATGACATTAATTTGATTAATAATTTAATAATTGAACTATTTTGGATTTTAAAAAAATTAAAAATATAATTTAACATTATAAATTATTTTTATGAATAATTAGTTTTAAATTAAAATGAAATATTTGACACTATTAATGAAAAAAAACTAATCAAAAAATACCAAAATACATCTGAATTTATGTTTTACATTATTCATTCAAAAATGAAGTTGATTTTTTTCAAATAAATTTTATAAAAGTGTCCTAATTTAATTTTGAAATAATTATTCCATTACTATTTTCAAACCTACCTATTATAAAAATAAATCTTTTTTTTTTGTTAAAATTGGATGTGATCTTACTTTTTTCTTCTAAAACTAATTAGATGAACTTGAAATTATTTTATTTAATATATATATATATATAATATAGATTTAAATAATATATTATAGTAATATTGATTAATTTAATTTATTATGAAAAAAATCCTTTATGTGAATAAACATATATTTTTACAAAAAGATGTCCTTTTTATTCAATAGGTTTTTATTTTCTTTTATAATTAATTTTTCAAAAATAAATTAATTATATATAAAAAATTTAAAACCATATTTTCATAATTAATTTAATAGTATCATTCCATCATTTCCAATGGATAGGTTTTATGTTAAATAATAATATTAATGGTGTATTATTTTCCAGTAATACATAGTTAAAGGTGGGACACAAGTTATCAAAAATACCCGATATTATGTAATTTAAGATAAAATTGGTGTTTAGTATTACAGAATATAATCTACTAATTGTATGAAATGTGAGATATAATTGAATTTAAATTAATTTCAAATAATTTATTTCTTAAAATATTCAGATGATACATCTGTAACAAACCATGATTTTGTGATATATTTTTTTTGAATTAATTTAATCTTTTTGATATTTTTCATTTCAAACAACGTTAAATTTATTTTGTGTTATATGAGAGAAAAATGTTAATCTTTGTTTTTATCTTAAAACATGATAATAATTCATTATATGATTCACCAATATTTGGTTTCACAACATGCAACACTGACTTGGCATGCGTTATACACAACACAGATTTGGCTTGTGTTACATGCAATATTGAGATTCTATGAATATGCATTTCTTATTATACTTCATTGAAATGGATACTTATAGCATACCTATTAAACATAATAATATTCATATTAATATAAAAAAATTATTATTAATTATAATCACCTTATATAAATAAAAATTAATAATGATAAAACCTATAATTTCTGGTAATGAATTTATATGTATGGAACTACAATTTTACAAAAGAACTTTTTTATGTCCTTCTAGGAAAAAAATTAATTTTATATAAATTTTAAAATTTAAGTTTATAAATGAAAAAAAAAATTTCCATTCATAATTTTGAGATTATCTAATGTAAATTTTTCATATATTTTTAAGAAACGTCATTTTTCTGTAAATAGTGAAAAATAGTGGATTTTAATTGAAAAATGATTTTTCATCAAATTTATTCATTTACTTATATTATATTTTAAATTTATATTAAAGTCAAAATAGTTCCATTATAAATATATTAATCCATTTTATTTCATTGGAATCATTTTTATTTGGAATTTATATATAATATCATAATGAGATTTTGAATATTCTCACTTTAAAAATCCGCTTTATCACCATATTTGTGAGATCAACATTAAACTTACTTTTTCCGATTATAAGAATTTAATTTATAATAATGGAAATAATCAGCTGTAATAAGTATAAAATTTATATTATAATAGTATAAACCTAATTTTTTAAAAAAATATTAGAGATGGTTATAAAAATAAATTACAACGATTGAAGTAAAATTAAGCATAGAAAGTGACTAAAACATAAAATTTATTAAAAAAGAACTATTAACATATCCAAAACCCATTTTATGTCCATATTTTTTCTATAAAACAACCATTATTGAGTTTGGCTTATTTTTTATACATTTTTATGTAAAATAATGTTTACACCTAACAAGTTTTAAAAAAATTCCAAGTATGTCCTTTCCCAACCCTATAAAAGGCCACCATATCTCCCCCTTCTTCAAACCTCTCAAGAAAAATAATTTAGTGAAATATATTCCCAATTTACTTCAAAAAAAAACTCTACATTACTCATTGAATCATTCTTTTGTAAATAAATACAACTATAGAATTCATTTTGTGCAAAGAAAAAAAGGTTACCTAAAGATGATTTAACATCATTACTCAAACTCCTATATTTTATTTTTCTTCTCCACCACTCAAATTATTTTTATTCCAAGATCATATAACAAAACTATTACTCTTAGTATACTTATATTATTTCATTACAATGGTTATACCATCACTTATAGACACTTCCATCTAATAGTTAATGAACTTTCCGTTCTTGTGTATGGTGAACTACCGCCTCACGAAATGATGTTGATCATTTTACCTTTACTACCTATCATGGTTGGGAATTATGAAGAACAATATATTTTTATATTATATATATGTGTGTGTGATATTTATCACAAATATATACTTATTTAGTTGTTAAATAAATCATAACTTTATGATTTTTTTTAAATATTAAAATTTCATTTGTGGAAGTGTGGACTACTTCATCCTCAAAGTGACGTGACTCGTCCTCACACTACATGGAACATATTAAGGATGGGTTTAGTGAAATTAGATGGTATATATATGAAATTTTAATTATTATTTAATTATATTATATTTTATATTTGTTTTTCTTTACATTCAATCATTAAATATTGCTAAGAAAATTGAAATAAGGTTAATGTGTATGTACAACATAATGTCTCCTTGAAATGTGTATTACATTTCATATTTCAATATAATATAGATAATTCTAAATACATATATAATGAATAAAAATAATATTTCTATCCAGGTTTATATTCTGGAAATCATGATATCAGAATAAGGAAATAAAATATAACAAATTAAGACACATGTGAAAAAACAAAGTGAATATTACCTGAAGTGAAACCTTAGCTTATAATCATTTAAAAGAAGGTCATATAAATTTTTAATCAAACCATATATGGTAGTAGAAATAAGAAAATTATTTTGTAAAATTTTTATAATAAATATATATTTATTATATAGTAGGTTTTAATAGTACGAATAAAGTCAATATATAAAGTAAAAAATGTCATCTCACTTTTTTATTTCGGTGAGATACCTGCCATGATTACCTTGTATTTATAATATGTGGTGATTATAAAATCGTATATTTATTATATTATTAATATAATTAAAAAAACTGGTATTTAAATATTAATTGTATGATATTTTTTTCATGGGGTTTCTGGTTCAAAAGTTACCAAATTGGTAAAGTAATTCAGTCAAATTTTCCTACATTAAGAAAAATGCCATATTATAAACCTATTTTTTTCTATGATGTGTATATATTAAATTTTTTAATTTAAAAAAAGGTATATAAATAGATTCATGATATTTTATGCTACATGAATTTTTTTTTTATAAGGGGAGTGCAAGTCAATCTTACCATGTGGTAAGAGTTTATTGAAATAGTAAAATCATTTATTGAGATTGTTTATGATCCTAATTCCATTAATGAACTATTATGACCCATATCTCAATAGAACCCATGATTTTTCTAAACAATTGTATATTAATGATATATTTCGGTAGTGGTTGCATTATCCTTCTCTTTGGTACATAAAATAATTAATAATATGTTTTTAAGAATGTCTGAATCTACCTCTCCCATTGGTCAAAAATATATGTAAGTTAAAAAAACTATTTTCTAAAAAGGTTTTCAAAAATTATTTTAAAATAATTAGGTTTCAATACATTTTTAATAATACTTAATAAGTTTTGAACAAGCTTTTAATTAAATGGTTTTCAAAACCTCTTCAATATTTCTTTATAATTATTAATATGTTTTCAAGGAAATGTTCTTTCACAAAAAAAAGTAATAATTATTTATATGTTTTAGGAGTTTCTTCAATGAAATTTTTTTCCAAATGATTTCAAAATTTTATTGTATGTTTTAAAAGTTTTTTCAATGAAATGGATTTAAAAAATTAGGATTTCTTTATAAGGTATCATGGTATTTTCAGTTAAATGGATCTCAAAATGTTTTCATGCCTTCTTTATATTCTTTGATGTTTATTTTGAAAGAATGGTTTTTCATTAGGTAGTTTTAAATGAAATGGATTTCATTGATTTCAAAGATTTTTTATATGTCTAAAAAGTATTTTAAATTTTAATTGTTTTCAAAAAAATTTCAATCATCATTTCAACGTTTTAAAGGGAACGTGTTTTTAAAAAAAAATAATGAATTCTTTATATGTTTCAATGTATTTCCAAAGGAAACTATTTTCAAAAGGTTTTATGTTTAAAAATATTTTTCCCAAAATAAAGTATATTTTCCAAAAAACATGTTTTCAAATGATATCATAAAATTATTTTTCATAATAGATGATATTAATTAGTGTTACTCATTCCTTTCTAGGGAAATGATTCTATTTTTTCATTCATATTCATTCGCTTCATGGTTACTGTATTTATAGGTTGTTGATTATGAAACCCATTTCTCTTTAAGTGGTTATAGGTTTATGAAACCCTTTCCCATTACATGGGTTTTATTCTTAGGAAACATTCTTCTTTGATTGGGTTATGAATTCATGAAATTATTATGAAATATGTATTTTCCACATGTTTATATTAGATTACATGATTATGACACACATTTTATTTCATGGAATATGAAATAATTATTTACGATCTTGTGGAACATATATGAATGATTTCATTATGATGTGAGTGGGACCTATATCTACCTCTAATTCATTGGGTAAAGATTTACATCTCGTGATATAAAATATTATGGTCTTGGGAGTGAACCTACACTATATATATTTTCATGGGAGTTAACCATGACTACCATAATGATATGGGGAGTGAAATCATACTATTAATATAGAAATGAAATTGAACCATTATTACCAAGAAGGCATGGGGAGTAAAATAATACTACTAAGATGGCCATGGGAGTGAACCTTGACTACTAATATGGTCTGGTGAGTGAACCAATACTACTAAGATGACCCTGGTAGTGATTCATTGACTACTATAGAAATCATTTTATATACATATGTGTTTATAAAAATTACATGCTTTATTACAATGTTTTTCTTAAATTCATCATGTTATTTACATTCATATCATTAATGTCTTATGAAATACCAATATTTATGTCAGGATTCAGGAATATGATCTTTTATTTTCATGTTATTATCTTTCTAATGTTATGATCACATTTTCATACCCATATTCACACATTTATACTTAAATATATCTCTTGTTTACACATACTGGGCATTTGATCTCGCCCCATTTTTTTTCCTTACCTAGGTTTTGATGATACATTAAAGGTATGATTTTTATAATAGGGGTTCTAGTATTCCATAACATTATGGGAGATAATAGATCTCACTCATGTACCTGCATTTAGATTAACGTTTCTCCAAATAAACTAAACTAAAATGGTCTATGGGAATCTATTTTTGTAATGAATTAATTATTCTCCAAATTAATGAAATTTTATTATATGAAAAAATAGGGACTCTATAGTTGGTATCAAAGTGATGTTTTAGTCACCCAACAGAATCAAGGATAAGAAAACATTAGTGGGATCCCTATGTATATTACAAATATATGTCTAGAGATTTTGCTTAATATATGTGTAATAATGAGTTATCCTTCAGAAAAATGTCTTGGAATTTTTCTAAAGGATTGAGTGATCGGTTTTCTAACAACACATCCATGTATACATTGTACAATTTGATGTTCCTTTGGAAAAATGTACAAGGGGTAACATCTCAGACATGGTGCATCAGGACATACTCAGTATAACTTTGTATATGAAAATAGGGATGGATGCACAGAAGGTATGAAACTCTAAGGGGATATTCATTGGGAAATATCAAACTCCTCATGAACCATAATTATGGACTTCAAAATGAGTTACATAATAATATCCTTGGATAAACCTAATGTTTCATATCTTTAAGAGGTATAAGTCATTATTTTGACATTAAATAATCAAGTTTTCATGGTAATGTCATTTTCTTCTATGATAAGTGTTTCTCACCCTATGTGTAACACCCTAAGGATCACTAAATAAATTTAATATTGAATGCATGAAATAGTGAGTCTCTTTAAAAAACAATTTTTTATGACTGAGACCATAAACATAATTTTAAACTTTTGTGATTTTGATTTTGAAAACATGACATACATGGTTGCGTTCAAGGTGATTTTTTGAGTCTGATAGAGAAAAAATAATTTTTTTCTGAATAGTATACTACCCTTAAAAATAGTAACCTACCCTTACGAATAGTAGTATACCCGTATGAATAGTAACCTCAAGTCATGAACCATCTCTCAGGGCCCATGTCGTGATTACCCCAAACCTACCTTCCATAGACCAGGGGTTGGAGACTAGAACTAAATTGGAATATCCCAAAAAGTGAATGGATTTTACTTCAATCCTATACACACACACAATGATCAAACTATGAAAGGGTAAGAACTAATTAAACCACAACTTTTAATTAGGAAACTACTGAAAGTCCAGTACATAATAAAAATTAATATGGGCCCGAATATAAGGCCAAAACCACAAAATAATGTACACCTACCGAGGTACGTATGCTCAAACCCTACATAAATCATAGGTGGAGGGTATCTTTCTATATTCATAGAAGTACATCTCCTCTGGCCTGTCTCACTAAGCACCACCTGGTCCCGGACCACCAAGGTCTACATTAAAGTGTTTGTCTCCTACATGAGTCACAACACTTGTGAGCGATGATCATGCAAGGGTGAGAAAAAAATACTCATTAGGGACCCCAAAACAAAAAGTAAAGACCAAAAAGCATGACCACATAATATGATCCCACAGAAAAAACACACATCAAATAAATCCCACACTCGGTATGAATTAATGTATAGAAATTATGATTATTAGTTGTAGAGATGATTCTTATTTTACTTCTAAGGGAATTATCCCTGATGAGCCACTGAGGTCTGCTCACTTGACTGCAAGACCATTGAGGTCTGATCTTCTACTGATCCACTGAGGTATGTTTGTTTGCTAAACCACTATGGTATGCTCATCTACAGAACCACTAAGGTACGTTCGTATGCTGAACCACTTAGGGATACTTGTCTTCTGAACCACCTAGGTATTCTTGTTTTCTAAAACACTATGGTACACTCATCTACTAAAAAAATGAGATACACTCATCCGTTGAACCACAATGGTAAGATCATCTTCTGAAACATTGAGGTACGCTCGTTTGTTGAACCATTGAGGTAAACTCATCTCCTGAAAAATTGAGGTGCGTTCATCTGCTGAAAAAATTATGCACGTTCATCTGCTAAACCAATGAGGTATGCTTATCTGCCGAACCACTTGGGTATGCTCATTTGCTAGACCACTGAGGTACGATCATCATAGTCTTCATGTCAAAACCTGTCATAGGATTCCTTCTATCTAGTGCGCTTGATTTTAGGAGAATATAATCTGGAAGCCATCAGTCATATCTTGACTATCACATAATCTCATTTAGAGTATTCTGAAAGGATTGTGTCGTCATAAGGGTAATAACACCATATATGGAGTGTCAATCAGACTTCATATATGAAAGATATTGGTATTTCAGTAAACATGGGTTGGTTGTGTTCAGAACTGGTACAACATGTTCAGACTGACCCGACCAACTCGGCCTAGGGGTCCCATGTGGTGTGACCCATTAAGGCAGACCTGACATGACCCGCTCCGGCCTGGCCCACTGGAAAATTCCATTATGTATTGATGGACCTGGCACTATTTGTACATGGGTAAAGCATATCGGGTCACCCAGCGACCTAATTTCATCCGCCCTATCCCAAAACTGATTGGTCATTTCTTTTATAGCTTGTGCTGACAAGGGGCCCAGTTTTCCTCATCGTCCCAACCCACGTCGATAGGAAGGTTATTCTCTAGAAAGGGCCATGAAGTATCCTAGATCTTGCCACCACCCCAACCTACAAGGTGGGCTGGTTCTCCTCCTACCCATATATCGTTCTAGTGTCTGTTTTGAGTGGCCCTACAGTCGGCGGAGGCCATCCGTCTCCCCTATACATGCATTCTAGTGGGGCCTATTTCCAAATACACATTTTAGACCACGTCCGAAAGTCGATCATCTTACATGGTACCCAGTTGGAATCGCACCACTATGGCCAGCAGGGGCCATATCCTCTGCCGCCTTGGTGCACCGCCACCGCGGGCCACCATTTTCGGTCTCCAGCATGCCAGTAATATGTTCTATTGACCACTAGGTCTACTTTTCTTGTCTGATTCTTGGACCGTCTGCACCCTTGAGCTTCTCAAGTCACCATCATCCCTGTTACGGCCTCATGTTTGCATTCCAGTCAATTCAGTTGTTTGGTCCAAAATAACAAATGAATGCCCAATGACAGAGGAATCAGGACCCTGTTCGTGCCAGCCATATTCTTCCACCTTAGAGTTTTGAAAAAAAACATTGGGATATTAAGAATCTACCATGGATTACCTCGATCCACAACCCCATGATAAATCACCCTACCGCATAAGCAATCGATTCTCAGGTTACCTATTCGTGGTTTGACCTTCCTTTTTCACTGAAATTCAAGAATGGGGAATAGAAGAAATTGTTAGACTCCTCATGTATTAATCATGTTTTAATGATCACAAATATCATTAATGATCACAAATCTCATTAATGATCCAAAATATCTTCAATAATCACAAATATCATTCAACTTAGTTAACTCCTATAAATCATATCCAATCATGTGTATTTATGTTTCAAGTTCTCTCATGCTTTATAATGGTTAAGCTCAATCCATTTCATGCATATTACTGTTTAAGTAGGAATGCAGTTATTTTCCAAAGTTCAAGACACCGTGAATCCAGACACACTTATCCAGACACTGTAAGCCTGACACCGTGAAGCCAGACACAGTTAGCCAGACACCGTGAGCCTAAAACCATGAATCCAGACACAGTTAGCCAGACACCATAAGCCTGACACCGTGAAGTCAGACACAGTTATCCAGACATCATGAGAAAGACACCGTGAAGATCAAACACCGTGAGAAAGACACCGTGAAGATCAGACACTATGAAGAAGACACCGTGACACTCAAACCATGAGACTCATACCATGACACTTAAACCGTGACACTTAGACACCATGAAGGAGACACCATTTCCATAACATACTATGACACCGTTTCTTAAACTATTTTTTCATGTTTCAATTTACTTCTTAACGGTCATATTTGATGCCTTTAATGCACTAACATAATTAATGTTTCCTTTTAGACATAGTACGAGGTATGAGGTATGAAAAACATGGACCCTGTTAGCTAAAATACATGCATTCGAAGATAAAGATTAAAGAGTGCCCAATGACAATAGAGTGCGATACTAAACAAAATACAATCGTGTGAGCACGACCACGAAGAACACATTGTAAGATTTTCAAAGAAATCATTTTCACATGAATACAATACAACTCTGCTGAAGAACATACGAAGTACACTGGAATCCAGATAACATATTCACATTGTCAAATCTCATGGAGAACACAAGCTGAATCCTGACACATTGTTTTTCAAGACAAACACTAGAGAAGGAATCAGAAGCATTTTCTGCTAAATCGAAGGAGTCAAGGGCTGCACTTCAAATCACTAGAGCATTCTAAACTTACATCTACTCACTCTAAGTGATTATTTCACTTACCTTTCGAGCAGTGTGTTTACTCTGTATATTCCACACACACACACTAACTCCTGTTCTAAGCTGAAGGATTTCTAAATCCTTGCACCAAACTCTCTATTTTTATTTACCCACGACAATTGTGGAAGAGGTCCTTGTGTGTCCTAGTTATTTTTTTTGTTTACCCACAAAAACTGTGGAATAGGTCCCTATGTGACTTGGACAGTCTGTGTATTGTGCTTAACCCCAATCCAGGGTGTGGATCAAAGTTTATTTATATAAAATTCATGGTGGCAGGTGATCACCAAGTGGAGTGGATTAGGTCTCGTCTTGAGACTGAACCACTTGTTTTATATCCATTGTGCTATTTACTTTAGTCTTCTCTGTTTTAATGCTTTATTGAATAATCCAGAAAACTCTAATTTCACTTTGATAGTTAGTCTTGAAAATAAGTTATAACTGATTTGTCTTAGTAGGATAACTTCAAAAGTAATATTAATAATACATATTAAGATTACTGAGAATTAATAAATCTTCTAAGAATTTGTTTAAACAGTCAAACTCTTATAACAGTATAACTTTGATTAACTTGGTTGTATCTATTTTTGGGGAAAACCATTTCTTTTAAAATAATATTTTTGTAATAGAAATTTTTATAGTTACTCAATTCACCCCTCCCCTCTTGAGTAAACTACTCCGACCAACATTTGGTATCAAAGGATATTTTATTAGGACTCTGTGTAATCTTACTCAACTGTGATTGTAGTTGTACTTTAAAGATCTGTAAATTTCTCTTAATTATAAATTTCGAGCTCTTTTAAAGTAATTTGTTAGTATGGATAATAGATGGGAAGGTGATGCAACCAATAGACCACCATTCTTTAATGGAACCAATTATGCTCAATGGAAAATTAAAATGAAAATGCATCTAGAGAGTATGGGCTTTGAAATTTGGTCATCAATTATAGATGAATACAAACTTCCTATGACTGATAGAATTACATGGGATGAACCTACAAAAATTTCTTATAATAAAAATTGAAAATCCATGAATGATTTATACTATTCCTTACGAGATGAATAATTTAATCGGATTTCTTCTTCTAAAACTACCCATGAAATTTGGGATACCTTGGCTGTCTCACATGAAGTCACATATATTGTAAAAGAAATGAGACTTAATACTTATAATATAAAATATGATAATTTTAAGATGAAACCTGATGAGCCTATTTATGACATGTATCTTAGGTTCAATGATATTGTCAACACAATGATCTCTCTTGGAAGAGAAGTCACTGCCAAAGAACAGATCATGAGAATTCTTAGATGTCTACCTGACATATGGAGGGGAACCTCTGTCTCAATTAGGGAATCGTGTGATATCAGCAAGCTAACTATAAAAGAACTCATTGGGAAACTGTGATGTATGAGGAAGTATTGAAAGTTAACAACGAATAAAAGGATGAACCAAAGAGAAAATCTGTAGCATTCAAGACCGCCTTCTCAAAGCACAAAGACAATGGGAAACTGGAAGCTTCTGTAGAAAGTTCCACCACTGAACAATCATCACCTGATAGTGATGAGGAGATAGCTCAACTGTCCAGAATATTCAAATGATTTTACAAAAAGGAGAACTTTTTCAGAAATCATAACTTCAAGGGAAAGTATGATCAAAAAGGAAACTGGAAAAAGGATGGGAAAATAAGTGACAAAACTGAAGAAATTTTATGCTATGAATGTAAGTGAAAAGGACATATAAAGGCTGACTGTCCAAAGCTCAAATATAAGAAGAAGTATGAGTACAAGGACAAGAAGTACAAAAAGGAAATAAAAGCAACTTGGAGTGCCTCTGAGGATAGTTCAAGAGACTCAAAGACATCACATGATGAACAGGCTTACAAATCCAATATGTCTTTTATGACAAACACGTATGAGGTAACACTGAACTCTTCTGTACATAATTCATACTATTCTAAAGAGGAAAGTGACTCTGAAAATATCACTAACGAAGAAATGTTTGAATATTTCAACATTCTTGAAGATACATGCAATGAATTAAAAGATAAATATAAATCATTGAAGAAACAGCATGCTCTCACTGAAAATGTTAAATCTGAACTTACTACTGAAAAGGAGAAAACTGGTCAACTGCTCAAAGAAAACAATGAATTAAAAATGTCGAATGAGCAATTAAAAAGTGACTTAGAAAATTTTACTAATGCGAAAAATACCCTCACACAAATTCTAGGAAAACAAATTGCCCCCAAATACAATACTGGATCTGGTTATCAATGTGGTAAAAGAAACCTTCGTAGAAAAAAATTTATTTCCAAGTCTAGGACATGTAGTTTTATTCCCAGTTCTGGACACAAATCAACTAGCTCGAGTCATGACACATATTATACTTTTTCAAGTTTTTGAGTACCAAATATAGTTTTTTTTAAATTACATTACATAATGCTTATATGAAACCTATGAGACAAATATGGGTTCCTAAAGCCCTTATTACTAATGTTACTAGACCCAAACAAGTATGGGTACCAAAATATATCTCTACTTGATCATGTTATAGGAAATATGATTAAAGAGATCCTGTAAGAACCAATGGTACTTGGACAGTGGGTGTTCAAGTCACATGACAGGAGACTAGTCGTGTTTCAAGAATGTGATAAAAGTAGATGGACGACATGTCACATTTGGTGACAATGGAAAAGGGAACATCATTGGCTTAGGCCTTATTGGTAACTATGATTCGATTTTAATTTCTAAAGTACTATTTTTTAATGGCTTAAAATAAAATCTTCTTAGTATCTCACAATTATGTGATGATGGATATCATGTTAAATTTGAAAATGATGCCTATAATGACATTAATTCTAAAGATGAATTAGTATTTTCTGCATCAAGGAATGAAAATTTTTATTTTGTTAATCTAGATTCCTTATCCTATCAAAATGCTTCATGCTTAAGTGTATTTCATAATGAATCTTAGCTCTGGAATAAGGGACTAGGACACTGTAATGTTCACTCCCTTAGAAAGATAACTCGAAAAGTCCTAATTAAAGACTTACCCAAACTTGAGTTTCCACATGACAAAGTGTGTAATCTTTTTCAAAAGGGAAAACAACACAAAATCTCTTTCAAACCAAAGAAAGAAGTTTCTACTTATCAACCTCTCAAATTGGTTCACATGGATTTGTTTAGACCATTTAGAGTTTTTAGTTTAAATGGGAAGAACTATGTTTATGTTCTGGTAGATGATTTCTTTAGATATACCTAGACTTTTTTCATGGCTCACAAAAGTGAAGCATGCTCTTATATTAATAAGTATTCCAAGTCTGTAGAAAATATTAGTGGCCTTAAAATTAAATCTTTAATAAGTGATCATGGCTGTGAGTTTTAAAATCAATATTTTGAATCCTTTTGCTCAAAAAATGGTTATGGTCATAATTTCTCTTCCCCTAGAACACCTCAGAAGAATGGTGTTGTAGAAAGAATAAATATAACCTTGCAAAAAAATTCTAGAACAATTCCTAGTGAATATGACTTACCTATTTACTTTTGGGCTGAAGCTATTAATACAGGATGCTATATAATCAATAGAGTCTTAATTAGACCAATTCTCAAAAAGACCCCATATGAACTCTAGAATAATAGAAATCCTAAGGTTAATTAATTTAGAGTTTTTGTTTGCAAAGTATTTATTCTCAACACTAAGGATAATCTTGAAAAATTTGAATCCAAAAGTGATGAATGAATTTTCTTAGGTTACTCAATATTAAGTAAAGCTTATAGAGTATTCAATAAGAGAACTAAATGTGTGGAAGAATCTGTTCATATCATGTTCAATGAAACATATCCACATGAGCCTATAACCATCCTAAAAAATCTGTAGGATGATGTATAAAATCTGAACATAAACTCAAAATCATAAAATTACTCTATGAAAGAATATTTGAAAACTTCTAATTCTATAAATTCTCTTCAATCGAATCATAATGAACCATAATCTGTTGATGAACCTGAAATCACAAGTCCCTCTTTTTCTAGAAAGGTTAGAACCCTTAGAAACCATCCCTTAGATTTTGTTGTTGGAGACTTAGAGAAAGGAACACAAACTAGAGCTTCTCTTAGAAATCAGGTTGAACATCAAGCCTTCTTGACACAACTTGTACCTAAAAACATTTATGATACAATCAATGATGAATTTTGGGTAATGGCCATGCAAGAAGAACTTAATCACTTTGAAAGAAATAAAGTTTGGAAACTTGTTGAAAGACCCAAGGACACTTTCATCATAGGCACTAAATGGGTGTTTAGAAATAAGGTAGATGAAGCTAGAAATATAGTTAGGAATAAGGCTATATTAGTTGCACAAGGCTACAGTCAAGAAGAAGGAATTGACTATGAGGAGACCTTTTCTCCAGTAGCCAGACTTGAAGCCATCAGAATCCTACTTGCTTATGCTGCACATATGAATTTCAAACTATATCAAATGGATGTTAAGAGTGCATTCTTAAATGGGTATATTGATGAGGATGTATTTGTTGAACAACCCCCTGGATTTACAAATCCTCATTTTCCCAATCATATTTTCATACTATCAAAAGCCTTATATGGTTTAAAACAAGCACCAAGATCTTAGTATGACAGATTGAGTACTTTTCTTATTTCCAAAGTTTTTACGAAAGGAATAGTTGATCCTACCCTCTTTATAAAACGAATTTCTAATGATGTTTTAGTAGTTCAAATCTATGTAGATGATATTATTTTTGGATGTTCAAAAAATTCATTATGTATTGATTTTTTTAAAATGATGCAAAACGAATTTTAAATGAGCTTAATGGGTGAACTAAAATTCTTTCTTGGATTTAAAATCTTTCAAAATAATGATGGAATTGTTTTAAATCAAATTAAATAAACTATATATCTTCTAAAACATTTTGTATTGGATATCACTAAACGTAGTGACACTCCCATGAGTACCACCTGTAAGTTGGATCTTGATGAAGATGGAAAATCTGTTGATCAAACCACTTATAGAGGAATGATTGGAAGTTTACTCTACATAACTTCTAGTCATCTCAGCATTATGTTTAGTGTGTGTATGTGTGCTCGTTTTCAAGGAAATCCTAAATAATCTCACTTAAATGATGTAAAGAGAATTTTCAAATACCTCAAGCATACACCCAATCTTGGACTATTATATCCTAAAGGACAATCATTTGAACTTGTTAGTTATTATGATGTTGAATTAGGTGGATATAAGTTCGATAGAAATAGAACCTCTAGAACATGTCACCTTTTAGGCAAGTCACTAGTATCATGGTGTAGTAAGAAACAAAACTTTGTTGCATTATTTACTGCAGAAGCTGAATACATAGCTGCTGGAAATTGTTATGCACAAATTTTGTGGATGAAACACACATTACTAGACTATGGATATCAATTCAGTCATGTACCAATAAATTGTGACAACACAAGTGCTATTTACATCTCAAAAAAATCATGTTTTATATTCCAGGACAAAACACAATGATGTAAGACATCACTTTTTGAGAGATCATTATGAAAAATGTGATATTACATTAGAATTCATTGGTACTGAATATCAACTTGCGGATATATTCACTAACCCATTAAATTCTGAGAGAATATACTACATCATACATGATCTTGGCATGATAAATATCAAATTGATATCTTACTTGTCTTACTTCTCAACTTTTTACGATGTTTTACTTTACTGTTTAATGTTTACAGATTCTCAGTTACTATTTCTCATGTTTACTGTCTGACCGTTAGCACTTTGTACTCACGGTCTGACATTTACTGTCTCACCATAACGCGCACTAAAAAGTTCACTCACTGTGTCACCGTGACGTTTGCTCACTATCTCACCGTGACGACCACTTGTTGTCTCACCATAATGACCATTTACTTTCGCACCATGACAACCGATCACTGTCTCACCGTAACAACCATTCACGGTCTCACTGTAAAAATTATTTGTGATATTCTTTAAACCTGAATCGCGGTAATTTTTATTTCACCTCTTTCACTTTCCCGAGTTTTTGTTTTTGTGAAGTTTGACATTGCCAAATGATAAAACAAAGATTTTCACTCAGTTCTTCACCTGTAATTTTCCCTACTCACTCATTTCGAACCCTTTCAAACTTGAAAACATCTCTCTCTCTCTCTCGAACCCTCAGTGGATGCCAAGAATGAAATGTCCTTCATCATCCACACCTAATAAGCACCGCTCGAAGAAGACGAAGATTGCACCCAAGATGACACCCGAAGGGCCTCTAAATATGAACCTGGTAAATCATTGTGTTGTTCCTAAGAAAGAAATATTCCCTGAATGGATTTTATCTAGAAAATATCTATTCCTAAAAGTGTTAAGAAAACAAGGCTGGTTAGAATGGTTCTCAAAGGAGAATAGACCCATTTATCCAAGGTTAGTTGCTCAGTTCTACCAGTACATACAATTTTCTTTTGACTCTGGTGAATGATTTGTTGTGGGGATCTAGATTAATGGCCAAAGATGCACCTTCTCATTGAGGTTATGGGCTGCATGCCTTAGGATACCTCATGATGGAATTTGTGATGATTATCAGAGAGAACCCCCACATACAATGTCACGACCCGTCCCACTGGGGCCCATGCCATTACTCCCCAAGCCTGCCTCCAATAGGCCAGGGGCTGGTGACTAGCACCGAGTAGGCATATTACTAACATGGGAGGTGTTGCCTATGTACCTATACACACGCACACATCTCCAGTCCCACAATGTTGAAATGTAAAACCACTAAGGAACAAAAAATGCATGCATACAACTAAACCCAACCAACAGAGTACAATGAAAGGTAGAGTACAAAAAAAGTAAAATGCGCTAGAATACAAGCCCACCAAAAACAAGAGTCTGAAAACTGCAATGTCCAACCTGTAAACACAAAAGGTAATGGGGCTACTGGTCGTAGCTGTATGAACACCTCGTCATGTAGGGAACTCAGAAAGCTCGGTCCTATCCTGTTCCACCCTGGACTCTGTCAAAAGGCCTCTCGTCTACACAAGACACCAGATGTGAGGGGAAAGCCCGTGATGGGGTGAGTATAACAATACTCAGTAGAGGACCCCGATAACCACAAACTAGTACACAAAGTAAAGGTACAGTCATCTATGCACAGTATATGACTACAGAACATATAGAACAAACCAGATATATTCCAAACCCAGACCTGTGGTCTAGAGACAAGTCACACAACCACATACCCCTGTTAGGCATTCAGTTCGAAGATTCTGTGAAGCACTCGACCCGGGAGAACACACTCTATTAGTCTTACAGCTCTGATGACGTCCGTCCAAGAAGTATCGTCCTTCGGGAACCATCACGAGAGGTAGTCACACTCATTATGAGAGACACACTCATGAGTGGGAAGATTTCTAATAGATAGAAGCACTCATTACGAGAGACACACTCTTGAGTGGGAAAGATCCTGATACACAGATGAGGATCACTTCCAGGTTCATGGAGGATACCGCGACTCATCTGGATTCACCAGTTAGGTGATACACCAGCTAGGTAGAGGATCAACGCCCGGTAGAGTTGGTCAGGCCGATTCCTGACTCTACCTAGGGTTAGGAAAGGATAGAGGATATCGATTTGGGCCTCTCGGATGGATGTCTGACTCTATCACAGAAAGTCCTTCTAAAGGGAACATATTCTTATGTGAGGAAATGATGTCTGACCTTCAGGGAAACGAGAATAAGGGGTACTAATCAAAGCAAAATATGTCCAAGATACGGTGAACAAGAGGACCATGCCATTTTACAAAAATTACACGGCGTGTATAAAGTTACACGTCGTGTTGTCTGACCCCGAGTACTGCCTGTGTACAACGGCCTGTGTCATAGGCTGGTCGTGTAGAAAAACTGAGTACACAGCGTGTAGTATGATGTAGACGCCATGTCCGAGTGACTGGGGTTGGCCCTGTGTCATTAGCCATGTGCCCGTACACAGTTATCAACCCGTGTACTCTAACCCATGCCCGTGTATCCCCGGGATACATGCCGAGTCCCACGTAGCCACTCCTGTCATGTTTTACACATCGTGCTCTAAGGTTGTGTAGATTATCATGTGTCTGTGTACTTCCCAAAATATACACCGAGCTTCGGGGAAAGTCCAACACACTGTGTGATTCCTCCCTAACCCCCAAAACCCTAGCTACCTCCAGTACTACACGGCGTGTTCTTCAGAAGTACACGCCGTGTATTCTGGAAATTTCCAGAAACATGGAATTCCACTATCGCGCCTCCGATGATGATCTGTTCCATGATCCGGCCATCCGATCACCGTAAAACTTTCAGGTTTTGGTCGCCCCAACACCATTAAGCTACTCTAGATGTTTTCAGAACTCCGATCGGCTCTGAAAACATGATTTGATCTTCAACGTGAAGAACGCTCGAAGAACGCCCTTTTCTGATCTGGTCTGATTCGTCTTCCGCCATTGTTGCGTCACGGAACTGATGTGCAATGATTTTTTGTTCGTTTCCCTGTGAAGAATACAAAGAACACGAGAGAAACGAAAGAGGGAGAAATCCAATAAACAAAGTGAGGAACAAACCCCCTCTGTCGTTTGTCATGGCGTTGATCCGCTCCCATTAACAGGCTTAAACAAATCAGGAATCCACAATAACAAAACAACATGGATCAATTCTTTGAATCATCCTGATAAAACCCTCCTGCAAGAACGGACAAATCTGAAGATCGTATTCTTCTTGGTTGATCCATGTTCGTCGTTTAAAATCAAAAACGGGGAAAAGAATTCAAATAACAAACCCCTACCCCAGCCGGGATCAATCGCTAATGAAGGTTTCGTGCTTCCGCCGTCTTCGAGATCCTTTAAAGTCGTTGGCGCAACAATTCTCAACTTCGATCTGTTGTCATTCGTCGTTGAGGGTTCTCTCCAGCGCTCTGTGTATCCTCTAGCGATTTCTCCCAAAATTTCTTCAATGATCACCAATAGCTTAACCCATTAATAAGGGAAACATGACTGGCATTTAAGATACGCTACGATATTAATGACTCTATCTTTCCATTCTTGAGTCATTATGACGTGTCATTAAAAAGGGAATAGATGTCTCGTCGCTGCGCTACAGTGGATGTTTCCAAAAAATAAAATAAACATATAGAAATTTATTTTATTTTCATTTTACTAAAAACATCCGAAAATTAACTTTTTCCCTTGACCCACGCTGGTTGAGGTTAGGCTCATTCTTAAGTAAATTCGTCACCCCGGATGCAACAGTGCCCTCATATTTTTAATCTGGGCATCCTTTTGGAAACTACCACAACCGCGCACAAGTTCTGGCTCACTTAACTTAAAAAAGTTCAAACCACCATTCCGGGCTCACTAGACCATGGAATGATGTGTCATCTTTGCGTCCAGTCTCAAAATAATTCCATATAATATTTAAAAATAATATATGGAAAATCTGAGACATTACACTCTCCCCACCTTTGGGATTTACATCCCCTAAAAGCCAAAACAATGGCTACTCAAAAAGATGTGGGTATTGGGAACGGATTTGGGCCTCCCGCTCCCACGTGCTCTCCTGAAGATTCCTGTGTTGCCACCAGATGCGCACCAAGGGAATCGATCGCCCATGAAAGATCCTCTCCTACCGATCCTCGATCTCCATCGGGTACTCAGCAAAGTTCACTCCATCCTCGATGTCCAGCTCACCCCAGTCGCTGATGTGCATCGATTCGTGCACGTACCTCCTCAACTGCGACACTTGGAAGACATCATGTACCCTATGCAACTGTGGTAGTAGAGCTAGGCGGTACGCCACCTCTCTAACTTTGCAAAGTATCTGGAAGGGTCCGATGAACCTCGTAGATAGCTTGACACCTCAGCCAAATCTTTATAACCCTCATCGAGGTGAGACCCAGAGAAAGACGTGGTCTCCCTCTTAGAACTCCAGAGGCCTCCGTCGTCGGTCATCATAGGACTTCTACCGGCTATGTGCAGTCTTTATCCACTCTCGGATTATTTGCACCTTCTCTGTGGTAGCCCGCACCAACTCTGAACCCATGAGTGCTGACTCTCTGGGGTCGGTCCAGCAAAGTGGTGACTGGTAGGGTCTCACGTACAAAGACTCGAATGGTGTCATACCAATAGTGGAGTGGTAGCTGTTGTTGTACGCAAACTCCAACAGTGGTAGGTGGTCCTCCCAACTATGACCAAAGTCCAAGATACAAGCTCACAACATATCCTCCAGAACCTGAATGGTCCTCTCCGTCTGACCATCAGTCTGGGGATGAAATGTTGTGCTCAAGTGTAGCTGAGTCCAAAAAGCCTCATGTAATCCCTTAAACAAACAGGATGTGAAGCGAGCATATCGATCTGAGACTATAGTCGAGGGGACGCCATGAAGCTGAACTATCTCTTACACGTAGAGGCATCCCAAGATCTCTACAGAAATCTTCTCCCTGATTGCAAGGAAGTGGGTCGACTTGGTGAGTCGGTCAATGATCACCCAGATGGAATCATGCCCCTTGGATGTCTGTGGTAATCCTGTCATGAAGCCCATAAATATTCCATCCCACTTCCACTCTAGAACTTCCAGGGGTGAGCTAATCCTGGTGGAACCTAGTGCTCAGCCTTCACCTGCTGGCATGTGAGGCATCGAGAAATGAACTCCACTTCTGATTTCTTCATGCCTAACCACCAGAACTGTCTTTGGAGATCTTGGTACATCTTTTCCACCGCAGGATGTACTTCCAAATCGGATTTATGAAACTCCCTCAAGACCTCCTCCTGCAACACCACTGGTACAACAGTGCGTCCTCTGAAAAGAATTATGTGCTCCTCACCATGTAAATATCCATCAGGAGCATGTTTTGTGGATAACTGAGCATGTAAAGCCACATAGTCTACATCCCCAAGTTGTTCCTCCCTAACTCACTATAAGATTGGAGGGGTGACAACCATCGACTATAGGTAAGTTGTATCATCTCTATCCATAAAGGATAACTACAATGTGGCTAACTGATGTGTCGCCTCACTCAACAACTGTGAGCTCGACCTTCTACTAAGAGCATCTGCCACCTTGTTCCCCTTACCAAGAGTATATATGATCTCGAAATCATAGTCCTGGAGGAACTCTAGCCATCGTCTCTACCGCAGATTTATATTTTTCTGCGAAAAGATGTACTTGAGGCTCTTGTGGTCAGAGTAGATGATAAACCGCTCTCCCGTCAGGTAGTGTCTCCACATCTTCAATGTGAAGACCACCACTTCCAACTCAAGATCATGGGTAGCATAGTTCTGCTCATGTGGCCTAAGCTGGCATGAACCATAAGCAATCATTGCATGTCGCTGCATTAGGAAACATCTGAGCCTAGTCCCTGATGCATCGCAGAAAAATACGTACCTGACACCCTCCTCCGGCAATCTCAAGACTGGGGCGCTCGTCAAACTCTATCTCATCTACTCAAAAGATTTTTGGCACTTATCTATCCATATGAATGGTTTTCCCTTCCTGGTAAAGGCTGTCATTGGTGCTGATATCTAGGAGAAATCAGGGATGAATCTCCGGTAATATCCTGCCAGCCCAAGGAAGCTCCACACCTCAATCACGCTCCGAGGTGGCTCACATGCTAACACAGCCTCCACCTTGGTTGGGTCCACAGATACTCCATCTGCTGAGATGACATGTCCCAGAAAGTGGACCTTATGAATCTAGATACAGCACTTCAAGAGCTTCCCATAAAGCTGGTGCTCCCGGAGTACTTCCAGAACCACCCGCAAGTGTCTCGCGTGCTCCTCCTCTGACACGGACTACACAAGGATGTCATCGATGAAGACCACTACGAACCGGTCCAAGTACGGCTAGAAGATCTAGTTCATTAGCCCCATGAACACTTCGGGAGTGTTCTTCATGCCAAAAGGAATCACCAAGTACTCATAGTGACCGTAGCAGCATCTGAAAGTCATCTTCGGTATATCCTCATCCCGCACTCGTAGCTGGTGATAGCCTGATCGAAGGTCAGCCTTTGAGAACCACTATGCCCCTCTTATCTGATCAAAGAGGTCATCGATTCTCGACAGCTGATACTTGTTCTTCACTGTCACCTGGTTCAGGCACCGGTAATCCACGCATAACCTCAGACTTCCGTCTGCCTTCCTGGAAAACAAGACTGGGGCCCCCTAGGGTGAGACGTTGGGTCTCGTGAAACCCTTTCTCTGCAAATCCTCCAACAGCACCCTCAGCTCGTGAATCTCTATGAGAGCCATCTGATATGCTGATGAGGAAATCGGTGTCATCCCAGGGTGTAAGTTGATGCAGAAGTCGATCTACCGGCGGGGAGGTAATCCTGAAACATCTTCGGGAAAGACGTCCTCGTATTCCGCCACTACTGCTGGGAACTGGGAGCTCACAACATCCACTGCTCCAAGGGAAATTCTAGCCAACTCATGAGTGATTGGCTTCACCCTCCTGTGCATAAGTCCATTCTATGATGCCTGGGTTTCCTTCTCTCTGACAAAGGAAAACCTTGTTCTATCACGGTGGACACACCGCACTCTTCACCCAAAACAATCGATCTAGGCATGGACCGAATATAACCAATCCATACCGAGAATGACGTCGTAAGGCCTTGAAACTACCACCAAGAGGTTCCAACCGAAACTATCGCCTCCAAGGGTAAGATCACACCATCTGAAAAGGTGTGTGATGGTCGAGTCTCCTCTCATAAGTGTCTACAAACGTAAGGATCGAGTCAACAGTTCTACCGTAATCTCGAGGTTTCATGAAAGACATGTGGCTATGAAGGAATGACTGGAACCTGTGTCTATAAGCATGGAAGCTAAGGTAGAGAATACATAGATAGTACCTCGAATCATCCCTGGAGTACCTGGGTTGTATGCCTTGATCGCATGCATCTGTACCCGCCCATATCCCCTAGCTCCGTGAGCCTGGTGTGGACCTCTTGGGGGTGGTGGTGGAAGTAAGTCGAAGCGTCTGCCACCGCCTGCAGATCTCCCTACTCCTCTGCCATGTCTGCTGCCTGGTAGGTCTGCCTGTTCCATTCTCTGCCTCTTCCTCGGTGGCCTTTCCACCACTTCCCTGTTAGCAGCTTGACGGGTCGGGAAATCTCTAGCGAGATGTCCCCTACCATTGCATTCATAGAATCGCTTCTCCCTAGGATGACTGGATCCAGCCTGAGAGACTTGGACTGTCGATCCCCTGTCCTGGGTCCTCCTATGACATTTCCCATGTCCAGATCCCTGTGCCTGATGTCGTCTCCTAGCTATCGGGGTCTCTGCACCTGTCTGCCTATTGCTAACTGTCGGAGGCTGTCTCTGATTTTCCAAGAAGATCTCGATCACCAAGGCTCGCTCGAGCACTCCAGCATAAGTCTATATGCATAGAGGCACAACACTAGCTCGGATGTCTCGTCGTAGACCTCGCTCGAAGGTCTGAGCTCTGAATTACTGATCCCTGACCATATCCATAGAGTACCTGGTGAGGTTGGTGAACCTCGATGAATAGCCAGCTACTGTCATACTGCCCTGCTGTAGCTGAATAAGCTCCTGGATGCGTACATATCTCAGTGTAACTAGAGAGAAATCCTCCCAAAAGAGCCACTCAAACTCTGTCCATGAAAGAGTCTCCTTGTCGTGAGTCTGTGTGGTCAGACTCCACCATCGTCTCGTTGAACCCTGAAGAAGGCTCGCTCCTAGGATCACCATCTGGTCTGTTGGTGTCCTCACTAGATGGAAAACTCTAGTCACTGCCTCAAGCTAGTCCTCAGCCACCTGAGGGTTGGGCTCGCCTCGGAACCTGAGGGGTCACTGTCTCTGGAACTCATGGAGCGCGCTAATCATGCGCTCCTCACTGGTTGGTACTACAGGTACCACTGGCTGCTCCACTGGTGGTGGTATAACTGGTGCACCACCTGGTGGCAACGCCTGGGGAACTGGTCCCTGTATCAAAGCCTCGTCACTGAGGGAGTCATCCACATGAACGTGCTGCTGAATCCTAGTTGTTATGTGTCACAGAGGCATCCTGTAAGGAAAATAGATCTACCATGGTCAAAGAGTATATCTAGATAGCTGACACAAAGGACATGGAAAACTCAAACCATTCCTATATGATGCATGTACCTTTTATTCCCCCACAACCAGTGTTTTCATGTACCTAGTCGAAAAGAAGTTTATCAGAGTCCTGGTGTATGGATACGTCAGCCGCCGCACCAACACTGGAGTCTCTGGCCTGAAATCCGAACCCGAAACACTCAACACTGTTGCCCCAAACCAAACTCACTAACTCTTGGTCCTAAGGTAGAACCGACCTCCTCTAATACCACTCTGTCACAACCTGTCCCAGTGATGCCCAGTTCGTGACTCCCCAAGCCCGCCTCCAATAGGCCAGGGGCTGGTGACTAGCACCGAGTAGGCATATTACTAATATGGGATGCATTGCCTATGTACCTGTACACATGCACACATATCCAATCCCACAATGATCAAATGTAAAAACCACTAAGGAACAAAAAAAGAATGCATGCAACTAAACCCAACCAACAGAGTACAACAAAAGGTAGAGTACAAAAAAAGTAAACTAGGCCAGAATATAAGCCCACCAAAAACAAAAGTCTAAAAACTGCAAATTCCAACCTGTAAACACAAAAGTTACTAGGAATGCTGATCGTAGCCATAGGAACATCTCATCTTGTAGGGAACTCAGAAAGCTCGGTCATGTCCTAGTCCGCCCTGGAATCTGTCAAAAGGATGCTTGTCTGCACAAGATACCAGACGTGTGTGAAAATCCTGTGCAGGGGTGAGTATAACAATACTCAGTAGAGGACCCTGAAAACCACAAAGCAGTACACAAAGTAAAGGTACAGTCATCTATGCATAGTATATTTATACATAACATATAGAACAAACCAAATATAATCCAAACCCAGACCCGTGGTCTAGAGACAAGTCACACAACCACATACCCCCCTTAGGGATTCAGTTCAAAGATTCCGCGAAGCACTCATCCTGGGGGAACACACTCTACGAGTCTAACAGCTCTGATGACGTCCGTCTGAGAAGTACCGTCCGTTGGGAACTATCAAGAGAGGTAGTCACACTCATTACAGGGGACACACTCCTGATTGGGAAGATTTCCGATAGATAGAATCACTCATTATGGGAGACACACTCCTGAGTTGGAAAGATCACGATACACAGATGAGGATAATTTCCAGGTCCATGGTGGATACCGTGACTCATCCGGATTCACCAGTTAGGTGATACACCAGCTAGGTAGAGGATCAATGCCCGGTAGAGTTGGTCACGTTGATGCATGACTCTACCTAGGGTCAGGAATGGATAGAAGATCTTGATCCGAGCCTCTTGGATGGATTCCTGACTCTATCACAGATACTCCTGCTGAAGCGATCAAATTTTTGTGTGAGGAAATGATGTCTGACCTTTAGGGGAATGAGAATAAGGGGAAATAACCCAAATAAAATATGTCCAAGATATGGTGAATAAGAGGACCATGAAATTTTCCAAAAATTACACGGCGTGGATAAAGTTACATGCCGTGTTGTCTGACCCTGGGTACTGCCCGTGTATAATGGCCCATGTCGTAGGCTGTTCGTGTAGAAAAACTGAGTACACGGCATATAGTATGATGTACACGCCATGTCCAAGTGACTGGGGTTGGCCCCGTGTCACTGGACATGTGCCCGTACACGGTTATCAACTCGTGTACTCTAACCTGTGTTCGTGTATCCCTGGGATACACACCAAATCCCGCGTAGCCACTCCTGTCATGTTGTACAAGCCGTGTTCTGAAGCTGTGTAGATTATCCCATGTCTGTGTACTTCCCAAAATACATGCCGAGATTCGGGGAAAGTCCAACACGTCGTGTGACCAGGGTCACATGCCGTGTGATTCCTCCCTAACCCCTAAAACCGTAGCCGCCACCATTAATACAGGGCGTGTTCTTCAAAAGTACACGCTGTGTATAATGGAAATTTCCAGAAACACAGACATCCGCCGTCGCGCCTCCGGTGATGATCTTTTCGTCGATCCAGCCATCCGATCACCACGAAACTTCCAGGTTTTGGTTGCCCTGACACCACGAAAATGCTCCCTATGTTTTCGGACCTCTTATCGGCTCTAAAAACATGATTTGATCTTCCCACGTGAAGAATACTCGAAAAACGCCCTTTTCTGATCTGATCTAATTCATCATCATCCATCATCACCGCACCTCCACAAGGTCGTTGTGGTGTCGAACCTTCAATTTGGGATCGTTGCGTCACAGAATGTATGCGCAACGATCCATTGTTCGTCGCCCCGTGAAGAAAGCACGAGAAAGGAAAGGGGGATAAATCCAATAAACAATGTGAGGAACGAACCCCCGCCGTCTTTCATCACGAACGAATCTGCAGATCATCTTGTTCGTGGTTGATCTGCGTTGGTCATTTAAAATCAAAAATGGGGAAAATAATTCAAATAACAAACCCCTACATTAGTCGGGATCGATTGCTGACGAAGGTTTCACGCTTCCACCATCATCAAGATCCTTCAACTTCATTAGCGCAATGATTCTCAACTTCGATCTGTCATTGTTCGTTGTTGATGGTTCACTCCAGTGCTCTGCGGATCCTCCAGCGATTTCTCCCAAAAGTTATTCAACGATCACCAATCACTTAACCAATTAAAAAGGGAAACATGATTGGCATTTAAGATACGATGCGGTATTAATGACTCTGTCTTTCCATTCTTGAGTCATTATGGCGCGTCATTAAAAAGGAAATAGATGTCTCGTCACTGCGCTATAGTGAATGTTTCCAAAAAATAAAATAAACATTTAGCAATTTATTTTATTTTCATTTTACTAAAAAAGTCTGAAAATTAACTTTTTCCCTTGACCCGCGATGGTCGAGGTTAGGCTCATTCATAAGTAAAGTCGTCGCCCCGGACACAACGGTGCCCTCAGATTCTTAATATGGGCTTTCATTTAGAAACGGCCAAAACCATGCACAAGTGTCAGCTCACTTAACATAAAAAAGTTCAAACCACCATTACGGGATCACTGGACCACAGAATGATGTGCCGTCTTCGCACCCGGTCTCGAAATAATTCCATATAATATTTAAAAATAATACATGAAAAATCCGAGACATTACATACAACTGATTTATTTGACCATGAAGATGCTCTGAAAACCTTAACCGGGAATGGCACCAATAGAAGGGCCAATGATGCTGAACTTGATGGAGAAACAAGGTTATTGTTCAAGTTTGTTCAAAATCGGGTTAGTATGAGAAAAGGTGACTTTGTTGTATTAAAGTATCAAGATGTGTTCTTGATTCATCTTATGAAGAATGGATACAAAATCAACCTGTGAAAATTCATCATTCACCATATGTGTGAATTGATCAAGGTTACATCCAAATCCACCTCTCTATTATACTCTTGGATGATTTCAGCCATGCTTGTTGCAAAAGGAGTAGTTGGATATAATGAAGAAGTATTAATGGATTGTGAGTACCGTCTCTCTAAACCCATCATCAGGAGTATGAAGATTAACCGGTAACCTTGGAAAAAGGAGTGGGTGGAAGACAACAATAAGATTAATGAGAAGTTTAATCCTGTGGATTATCCATCAAGGCCAAAAGACATTGTTGATCCTAGTTTGGAACCAGATGAACTTGGTGAGTATTCAGAAGAAGAGGAAGAAGAAGCTGAATTACCTCATAGGGAAGAAGTTATTGTTGAGGAATAAAGGCATATTATTCCTCCTGTTGTTCTTGAAGAAGAAGTTCATGTCCCTAGAGATGATGTCATTCTAGAAATACAACTCGAGGCTGAAAGAGAAGTAGTTATCACAGAATCTGAGAAGCAATCCATGGAAGAGGCTATAGTAGAAGAACTCCCTGTTGTGTGAGAAACAAATGGAAAAGAACTCCCTGTTGTGCAAGAAACAAATGTAGAAGAACTCCCTGATGTGAAAGAAGAAAATCTAGAATAACTCCCTGTTATGGAAGATTAAAATCTGGAAGAAATCCTTGAGGAACAACCTATTCATAAGATAATACACTCTGTTGAAGAAAGGATGGAGATAGCCTTTCAGTTTGCTAGACAGGAGATGATTGAGGAATTTAGATATGAACATGTGGATTTAGAACAAGCTCCTGAGCCTCTAAATCCTGAAAAGGAAGCATCTGTTGAGTGGGAGGAAACTCAATATCATGAGTTTGATGAAGCATCACATCCGGATGAGTCCAGTCCCGTGGCCACTCAGTACAAATTCCTTAGCTTTTATGATGTGAGTAAATATCAGCAAGTTTCTTCCACTGGTCTTGATCTCTCCTCACTATTTCAGTTGAAGTCAGTTTCTATCTTTGCATCTGAGAAAGAACCTGAACCTAAACCTGCTTCTGGACTAGCTCCTGCACCTGAACCTCTACCTGAACAATTGTCCTTTTTTAGTAAGGATGATTTGAAGGATTTTGGAGATACTGTTCTATCTGAATTTGAGAAGCTTATAAACTCCCAACCTCGTGGTGTGACACATCTGAGTGAGAGAGATGCCTCACTGCTTTTGAAGAAAATTATCTGGCAGATCCAACCTAAAATACTCCATGAAATTCAAGAATTTCGAGTTGAAAATAGGTTGCTCAATAGTGAAATCTCAACCTTGAGAAACATGGTTGAAGATATGAAGAAACAGTTGCATTCCAGATCAGAACCTGTTGCTGATTCTCTAAAACCTTTTGTTTCTCAAATTTCTTGAGATGTTGTGTCTCATATTCACCTATACCTGTTATCCTTTGATGAAAAGATTGCAGAAAGGCAAAAACAGTTGTTGAAAGAAATGATAGAGCTTGTGGTAAACCTGAATAAACTCACTGATGAATACACTGGCTGTCTTTAAAAGGTACTGAATCAGCTTAAGTCTCTAACCACAACCGTCAAACCTTCTCATCCCTCTGGTGAATCCTCTACACCTGCCTTGGACAGTTCTTTTCTCAGATCGATAGTCCAAGAAGATCTTCAGACTTCTTTAAGTGGATTCAATGTGACTTCTTTATCTGAATTTATCAAGAATAGTGATAGAGTTCTTGATCTTGTACAAATTCATTCCAAATTTGAAAATGATTCCCAATAGAAGATTTCTAAGAAAGTGGATTTCTATTTCAACTGGATTTTCTCCAAGACTGATATGACCAATCACTTCAAATACCTAGTAGAGAATCTGAGAATTCCTCCTGTAACCCAAGCCTTCAAAACCCAAGTCCAGAAGCTAACCGAGTTTACCATATTGTTGGAAAAGTTCATGGAAAACAAAGATGATTTTGAAAAGGCCATGCAATATGGTGGAGAAATTATTGCAGACTTCATCAAACTTCTACAACCGTATCTCCATGTCCGGAGTACAATAATTGTTTCTCTAGTGGCTTCTCCTCTCAGACCTAGACTACCTACCCTTACCTCTGCCTTATCATCAAAAACCATGTCTGTAGGCCAAGATCTTAGTCAGATCATGCCTTTCATTCATGACCAGCAACTGCCTCGATCTTCTACTTTTCATACCTTGGCTCCCTCAGTCTTCGAAGGTCTCCCTTTACCCTTTCTATCTACCATGTCTCTACCTTCTTCCACATCAGCCACTTACCCTATGGATTCCTCTTCTATTGCTGATAAAGGCAAAGAGATGTCCAATTCCTAAAGAAGACCAGTGCCTACTATTTTTTATGGGGATGTCATTGTTTTTTTTATGTTGTACTCTGATTACTTTTAATGACATGTGCATTGTTTACCCTCTCTTATTTTAACTTTTTGATAATCCCAAAAGGGGGAGGAGAATTTATATATATATATATATATGTTTTCTTCTATATGTTATTCTCTTTAGTTGTATCTAATTTACATTTTTTTTTGTACATGATTTGTGATCATCAAAAGGGGGAGATTGTTAGACTCCTCATATATTAATCATGTTTTAATGATCACAAATCTCTTTAAGGATCACAAATCACATTAATGATCCCAAATCTCTTTAATAATCACAAATCTCATTCAACCTAGTTAACTCCTATAAATCATATCCAATCATGTGTATTTATGTTTCAAGTTCTCTTATGCTTTATAAAGGTTAAGCTTGATCCATTTCATGCATATTACTGTTTAAGTATGAATACAATTATTTTCTTAAGTTCAAGACACCATGAAGCCAGACACAGTTAGCCAGACACCGTAAACCTAACGCCGTGAAGTCAGACAAAGTTATCCAAACACCGTAAGCCTGACACCGTGACGCCAGACACAGTTAGCCAGACACCGTAAGCCTAACATCGTGAAGCCAGACACAGTTAGTCAGACACCGTGAGAAAGACACCGTGAAGATTAGACACCGTGAGCAAGACACTGTGAAGATCAAACACCGTGAACAAGACACTGTGAAACTCAGACCGTGACCCTCAGACCATGAAACTCAGACACTGTGAAGGATACACTATTTCCATAACATACTTTGACACCGTTTCTTAAACTATTTTTTTGTCTTTCAATTTTATTATTAACAGTCATATTTGATGCCTTTAATGCACTGAAATAAATAATGTTTCATTGTGGACATAGTACGAGGTACGAGGTACAAAACACATGGAACCTGTCAACTAAAACACATGCATTTGAAGATAAAGATTAAAGAGTTCCTAATGACAATAGAGTGTGATACTGAATGAAATACAAGTGTGTGAGCATGACCACGAAGAACACTTTTCAAGATTTTCAAAGAAAGCATTTTCACATGAATACAATCTGAATCTGCTGAAGAACATATAAAGTACATTGGAATCTAGAGAACATCTTTACATTGTCAAAGCTTGTGGAGAACACAAGCTGAATCGTGACACTCTGTTTTTCAAGACAAACACCAAAGAAGGAATCAGAAGCATTTTCTGCTAAATCGAAGGAGTCTAGAGTTGTACTTAAAATCACTAGAGCATTCTAAACTTACATATACTCTCTCTTAGTGATTATTTCACTTACCTTTTGAGCAGTGTGTGTACTCTGTATATTCCACACACGCACTGACTCTTGTTCTAAACAGAAGGATTTCTAAATCCTTGCACCAAACTCTCTATTTCTATTTACCCATGAAAACTATGGAAGAGGTCCCTATGTGGCTTGGTTATTATTTTTGTTTACCCATGAAAACTGTGGAAGAGGTCCTTGTGTGACCTCGACAGTTTTTGTACTGTGGTTAACCCCGATCCAGGATGTGTATCAAAGTTTATTTATATAAACTGCTTGGTGGCAGGTGATCACCAAGTGGAGTGGATTAGGTCTCGGCTTGAGACTGAACCACCTGTTTTATATCCTCTGTTCTATTTACTTTAGTCTTCTCTATTTTATTTCTTTATTTCATAATCCAGAAAACTATAACTTCACTTTGATAGTTAGTCTTGGAAAGAAGTTATAATTGATTTATCATCGTAGGATAACTTCAAAAGTAATATTAATAATACATATTAAAATTACTGAGAATTAATCATTCTTATAAGAAGTTGTTTAAATAGTCAAACTCTTATAATAATATAACCTTGATTAATTGGGATTTATATATTTTTGGGGAAAAACATTTCTTTTAAAATAATATTTTGGCAATAGAAATTATTATAGTTACTCAATTCACCTCTTCCCTCTTGAGTAAAATACTCCGACCAATAGAAATTCTCATATAATTAATCCCATACCAGAAAATGGAGATTGCTCAAGGTTGATTGTTATTCATCGTCTATTGATCTTCGGTCCCAAATCCACTCTCCAAGGGTGTCATCTCCAACATTTGATTCACCAACGTTCTCCATTCATCATCACCACTGGAAAAATCCTCAGAGCAATCCAAATATTTTGACAGCAATACTATATATCTTGTTCAGATATTAATTAATGAAACATGAATCAGCTTTTCTGTTATACTATGTCGTAGTGTCATTAGACTTACTGATTAATGAGGTTCATTATTGAGATTCAACATCACCTCGTCGCTGCACCACAGCGTTGACGTGCCACTTCTCTAAAATTATGAAAACAATTAAAATAACTTTTTATGTTATTTTATTTCTCCTTCAAAAGTCCAAAAATTATCGTTCACCCTTGACTTGAACCGGTTGAGGGAGGGCTATACTTAAGGTAAGAACACCCTCATGAGCTCAATGGTACTCTTGGATTTCCTATACGTGTTAGATTTTAGGAGTTATAAGGATTTCAAAATAAAATAATCTTTAATTAGTTATCTTTTTTACAGCCAAAAACTACTTTCCATTTTTGGCATGTGTTGGCCAATGTTAGGCCATTTCTATGAAAATCCTTATACTATGAGTTCAATGGTTCCCTCAGAATTTTTATTCGGGCACTTTTTTAAAGGTAATAAAAATCTGATCTCCCGTTTATTTAATAATCATCAAAAATAGTTAAAAAAAATATGATCCCACCACTCTGAGCCTTGACATTAAATGACTTGCCAAATAATGGTCTTAAAATAATCCTTTTTAATTTAAAAAAATCATGGAATTTCTGAGGTATTAAATTATGACCCACCATGGGATTTACATCCATGTAATTCAAAACAGGGGCTCATCAAACAAATGGATGTACTAAGAATGGATTTGGTCCTCCCTCTCCCATGTGATCTCCTAGAGATTCCTATTCTACCAACAGACACTCACTGTTGGAATAGACCTTCCACATAGGATCCTCTCCATTCAATCCTTTATATCCACTGGGTACTCTGTGAATGTTTCCATATCTTCAATCTCCAGCTTGTTGTGACTGATGACATGATAAGTTTAATACACGTATCTAGTCAACTGGGATACATGGAAGACATTGTGAACCCTCTCTAACTATGGGGGAAGAGCCAAGAGGTAAGCCACCTCACCCACTCTACGCAGTATTTGGAAATCTTTGATGATTCTCAAAGATAACTTTCCACCCCTACCAAATCTCTATATCCCCTGTTGAGGATAGACATGTAAGAATACATGGTCCCCCTATTTGAACTTCAAGGGTCTCTATCACCTATCATCATAGGACTTATGTTGATTCTGGACAGTCTTCATCTACTCTTGGATAACCTTCACCTTTTCAGTGGTAACTTGTACCATATTTGGAACCATGAGTGTTTTCTCCCCTAGGTCTTTCTAGGATAGAGTTGACCTACATGGTATTGTGTAAATTTCCTTGAAGGGTGTCATACCAATGGTGGAGTTTTATTTTTTGTTGTAAAAAAACTTCACCAATGGTTGATGGTCCTTCCAACTATGACCAAAATCAAGAACACAAGAATGAATCATGTTTTACATGGTTTGTATCATCTACTCTATCTGGCCATTTTTATATGGGTTAAAGGTCATTCTAAATCATAGATAAGTCCCAAATTTCTCTTGAAATCCCTTCCACTATTGGGATGTAGATCTTGCATCACAGTATAAGAATATCGTAGATGGGACTCCATGGAGTCAAACAATCTCCTGAATGTAGTGGCATCCAAATATCTCTACTGAACCATTCTCTCAAATGCATAGGAAGTGGGACAACATGGGGAGTTTTTCAATGATCACCCAGATGGTATCATTCCCCACATATATACATGTTATTCTCATCACTAATTCCATTGATATCCCATACCACTTCCACTTCGGTATCTCGATAGGTTGTGTCAAACCTAAGAGATCCAAGTGCTCAGTATTCACTTGCTGACAAGTGAGGCACCTAGAGACAAACTATTCCACTTCCATATTCATCCTCGGCCCCCAGTATTTATGTTATAGGTCTCAGTACATCTTATCCACACCTAGATTTACTGAAAAATGGGTTGTGTTGAACTCCATCAACACCTCCTCTCATAACTCCACTGGTAATATGGTGCGTCCTTTAAAAAGGATGATGTTTTCTCCTCCATTTTAATATCCATCAGGGGTATGACATGTGGACATTTTTTGCATGTGTTGTCTTGCAGTTGTCATCTCTTATTTTCACATCGATCACTCGCTATAAGAGTGGAGGTTCAACTACAATTGGTTGATATAAGATGCGACATCCATATCCACAAATGATACCTAGAGAGAGGCAAACTTCTCTAAGGCCTCATTTAGTAGTTGTAAACTCAATATCTTGCTGAGTGCATCATCCACCATGTTCCCATTCCCCAGAGTATATGCTATCTCAAATTAATAGTTTAGGAGAAACTCTATCCAACACTGCTATTATAGGTTTAGATCCTTCTATGAAAAGTTATACTGGAGACTCTTGTGGTAAGAGTAGATGATAAATCATTCTCCCATAAGGTAGTTTTGCCATAACATTAGTTCAACATCTACCATTTCCAACTCAAGGTCATGATTCTCATAGTTCTACTCATGAAGTCTCAAATTTTTTGAGACATAATCAATTAATTCTTTCCCCTACATCAGGACACATCCAATCATGGTTCCTAATGCATAATAGTACACCACATACTTAGTTCCATCCTCTAGAAACTTCTATATTGAAGCACTCTTCAAGATATTCCTCAGTTTCTAAATTCTCTGTTGGAATCCCTCTATCCACATGAAGGGTTTTCCCTTCTTTTTCAATGTTATCATGGTTGCTTCCACTCTAGAGATGTCAGGTACAACCCTTCAATAGTACCCAACTAATCTAAGGAAACTATGCTGCTAGGTAACACACATGGGTGGCTTCTAAGGTAAGCACTGCCTCGATCTTTGATGGATCCACTGCCACTCCAGCCTCTGAGATGACACGTCCCATGAAATTTACCTTTTATATCCAAAACTCACTCTTAGGGAGTTTTCTATAATGCTGGTGCTCTCTGAGTGTGTCTATAACTATCCTCTAGTGTATCACGTGCTCCTCCTATGATGGTGAATACATTAAGATTTAATCAATGAAGACCACTACAAACGTGTATAAGTATGACTATATGATCCTATTCAGGATTTACATGAATACTAATGGGGATTTCATCATTCCAAAAAACATTACTATGTACTCATAGTGTCTAGAGGGACATCTGAAATCAATCTTCAAGATGTCCTTATATCATACTCAAAGATGGTGATATCCTGATCTAAGTTCTATCTTCAAGAACCATCTCGATCCCTTTAGCTAATTTAAGAGTTCATCAATCCTCAGTTGATGATAATTTTTATTCACTGTCACCTAATTTAGGCACCAGATGTCGATGCATATCCTCAAGCTGTTGTTTTCCTTCATGGTAGACAATACTGGGGCTGCCAATGGTGAAAATATAGGACCTATAAACCCCTTCCTCTACAATTCCCCCAACTATTCTTTTAGATCCTGGAGCATTGTGGGAGCCATATAATATGTAGGTATAGACATTGTTGTTGTCCTATGGTACAAATAAATGAATAAGTTTACCTCTCTATGAAGAGGTATTCATGGGAAATCCTTTAGAAATATGTCCTCATACTCATCCACCACTCTAGAAATTTGTGGATTCTTCTCATCCACTACACTGAGGGTTATACTAGAAAATAGATTAGTGATAAGTTGTACTTTCCAATCTATGAGTCTATCATGTGTTGTACCATTTTCCATCTACCCAATAAATGATAATTGGTTCCCATATTTTTGGGAAAACCAAACTGTGCATCTAAAATAGTCAATATTATCATGAAATGAAGTTATCCAGTCGATACCCAGAATGATGTCATAAGCCATCAATGCCACTTCTAGGAGATCCCAGCTGAATCTCTTGCCTCCCAAAGTAAGCGCACGTTGTCGAAACTAGTGTGTGGTTGTCGATGCCATTCCCATAAAATTATCTAATTGTAAGGATCTATCCAATGGATTGATCGTAATCTTAGATATATAAATAAGGTCCATGGTATGGATAGAGTAACTTGAATCTATTTTAATATGAAAAACAATTAAAGTTTAGAAGACATAGATCATACCACATATCTTCTCTGGGACTTCTGGATTGTCGGCCACGTCTGCCTAAAGCTGATCCTACCCCTGTCCACCAGCTCCTGAAGCCTATGGTGGACCACCTAGTTGTGGCGGGGGTGGTAACATGTACCTACACACTCCTCCTAGAACTCATCCCACTCCTCTTACATGTTATCCACCTGTAAGACCGCCTTATTCTGGACTCTGTCGATGCCTCAATGGTACCTTGACTGACTTTTGATCTTATGTGTGGTGACTCAGGAAATCCTGAGCCATGATTTCATGTCCCCCACATGTGTAGCATTCTTTTCTCCCCTAATGACTCCATTTTATTTTGGAGCCTCGCACCGCCACCCCTGAGTCCTAGGGTCATACTCTGAATGGTCTGAACCATTTGGGCATCTGCATCATTTTTTGGGTACCCACTGTGGATAAATCGGCCACTTGTTTCCCGTCGATAGATCCCACCATCTGTGCCTACTCAGAGATGAAGTTATCTTATAGTAGATCTTTCTTAGGCACCCAATCCTTCATATGGGTTTTGATGGAAGTAATTGATGCTCGGATCTCCTGTCAGAGTCCCTACTCAAATGTGCAGGCCCTAAAGAAAGGGTCTTGTATCATATCTGTAAAGTAACACTAGTAATATGTGAACCTAACAGAGTACTCATCCACTATTAGGATTCCCTACTGTAAGTACAGCAACTCATTTATGCGCACTGAGCACAAAATTGTGAGGAATAACTCCAAATTTAAATGCCACTCGAAATCAGACCTGGTGAGGGTCTCCTCCTCGTGAGTCTAGATGGTCAAATTCCACTATCTCCCCACCAATACCTATAGATGAATTGATCCATGTACCCCCATCTGGTGAAGTGGTATCCTCACTAATTGGAAGTATTGTGTCACTACATCTAGTCAGTCCTCAACAACTCGAGGATCTATCTCTCCCATAAACCTGGGAAGTCTCTATCTCTTGAACTTGTGTAAGGCACTAATCCTTCATGCATATTCTACTGGTGGTAGTGGTAGTAACTACTGACCAACAGGTGGTGGTATTGTTGGGACACCGCCCCAAGGTTCCATCTCTAAAAACAGTCCCTATAACAAATCTTAATTGCTCTGTGAACCATCCTCATGGTCACACATTGGAATATTGGTTGGTAGTCTATGTATAGGCATCTTGAAAGAGATCAAGATGAACCATGGTTAATAAATTATACATGATGAGCTGACTCTTACTCCAAAAGATCATAAGGAAAAACAATAAAATATATATGCAACTAGTGTTTTCACGTACTGATTTAGAAGAAATAATTCAGGTACCTAGTGTATGAATACGTCAGCTACCACCCCAACAATGGAATCCCTGGCCTAAAAGAAAATTTTGAAACACTTAACAATGTTTCCCCCTTATAATTTACAAAAATTTAGTTCTTATGGTAGAACTGACTGCCCTTTGTTACCAATTTGTCATGACCCATCCCCCAGGGCCTGTTCCGTGACTACCCCAAGCCCACCTTCCATAGACCAGGGCTCAGAGACTAGCACTGAATATGAATATCCCAAAAAGGGAATGAATTTACCATTAAACCAGTACACAAACAAAGATCAAATTGTGTAATGGTAGACACTAAGTACACTAGAACTGTCATTAAGACAATTAATTTGACTACAGAACAAACTGAAGAGAAATAGGGGCCAGAATAAAATCCCAAAAACACAAAGGATGGTACAACTTTTATGGTTCATCTTCTCAAACCCTAACTAAAGGGTGGGTGGAGGGTGACTGTATGTAGTCTTATATGTGCATTCTGTCTATCCCATCTCACTGGGCACCACCTGGTCCCATACCACCAAGGTCTCTATTGAAGCATTGATCACCTGAATGAGACACGACAACTGAGGGAGAATCCCACGTAGGGCTACTAACACCATACTCAGTAGGGACCCAAAACTAGAAAGGAAAGACCACAAAGAAGGACCACATGATAAGATCGCACAGAAAAACACACATCATCGAAGACAACTCATACTATGTATGGATAAAAGTATAGAAATAAATATTATCATCTATATAGATGATTCTTATTGTACTGTTGAGTGACTCGTCCATAATGAGACACTAAGGTATGCTCCCACACCTATTGGACCACTGAGGTCCACTCATCTACAGAACCACTGAGGTACTCTTGTTTGCTGAACCACTAAGGTACGCTTGTTTGCTGAACAACTAAGGTATGCTCATCTACTAAAACACTGAGGAACACTAATCTACTAAAACACTAAGGTATGCTCCCCTAATAAACCAAAGAGGTATGCTCATATGCTAAACCATTAATGTAAGATTTTATGTTGAACCACTTAGGTACGCTCGTCTACTGAACCACTAAGGTACGGTCGTTTGCTGAACCATTGTGGTACACTCATCTGTTGAACCACTGAGGTAGTTTCTTCTGTTGAACCACTGAGGTACGCTTGTCTTCTGTACCATTAAGCTATTCTAATTTATTTAACCCTTAAGTTATGATCATCATATCCTTTTTTTCACAACCATATGTTAGATTTCTGCACTCCAGTGCAGTTGATTTCGAGAGAATATATTCCTTTAGTCATCCATTGTATCTCAACAACCAAATAATATCACTTAGAGTATTATCAAAGGATGGTTTTGTTGAAATGGTCCCAACATTGTAGGAATCGTGTGAATCAGACACCCAGTATGAATGATATTGGTGTTTTAGTAAATAGGGTTTGGTTCTGTCCGGACCGGGTCGGACTTGGTCGGACCAACCTGACCAACACGTCTCAAGGGTCCTGCATGGATTGAACCCTTTTTCATACCCGAACCAACCTATTTGGGTCTAGGATTGTCCAATCCTGCCTGGTCTATAGTACAGGCCCATTGGGATTTGCTGGACCCAGCCCAGTTCAGCTATGGGTCCAGCCTGTCGGGTTGTCTAGCAACCTGGTTTCATCTAGCACGACCTGCAACTACCAGGACATTTCATTCCAAGACCATTCCCCCTAGAAGCCCATTTTTCCTTACTGAATAGTCCCACATTAGTGGGATAGTTCTCCCCCTACCCATATTTCAGACAAGTATCTAGTTTGAGTTGTCCCATAGCCGGATGAAGTCGGCTACCTCCCTTCCTCATGCAGTCTTGTGGGAACTGTGTGCCAGCTGCACATTGTGGCCCACATTCATTGTCTTCCTATCCGATGTAGTTCTCGAGCAACTACACCATGCTTTCATGTAGCAGCTAGGAGGGGCAGTGGCCTCTTCTGCCTCGACACGCAGTCGGGGTGCACTGCCTCCTTCCTGTGGCTGCTGCATGGGCCACCGTCATCGATGCCAACAGTATGTTTGGCAGACCACTGGGTCTACTCCGGTAGTCGGATTCTCAAACCATATTCACTGTCAAAATTTTCATGTAGCTACAATCAATGATATGTTCAAGATGTCACCTTTTCATTGATCTAGGGGTTCAGTCAAGAAAAACTCATGAACTTCCAACGATAGAGGAATTGGGGCCTTCTTTGTGTCATCCTGATTCATCCATGTTAAAGTTTTGAAACAAAGGATGGGGTAATTAAGATTCTAACATGGTTTACCATAACCCACCACCCCAATATAAAAAACCCTCTCTAAAAGGTGATCGATCTGCATGCCCAATGTTCATGGGTAGACCAGTATTCGTCTCTCAAATTCACGAATGGGGAACAAAAGAAATTCCCATATAATTAAACCCCAACCAAGGAAAAGAGATTTCACGAGAATAATCATGCGTCATAATCTTTCAATATCTAGTCCTGAATTCTCTCTCCAAGGGTGTCGTCTCCATTATCATATTCGTTGTCATTTTTCGTTCGTCATCTCCACCCACCAAAGCGTCAGAGCAATCCCAGGATTGTGCCAGCAATCCTACATTTCTTGTTTGGCTATTAATTAAGGAAAAATGAATCAGTGTTTTTGTTATGCTACATTGAACCATCATTATGTTGACTCATTAATGAGGATCATTAATGAGACTCATCATTGTCTCGTCATTGCACCACAGCGCTGATGTGCCATTGCTTAATGATGAGGAAAATAATCAAAATAACTTTTCAAGTTATTTTAATTCCCTTCAAAACAGTCCAAAAATTAACTTATGCCGTCGAACCATGCTGGTTGAGGTTAGGGTCATCCAAAGAGAGGAAAACATTCATGATATCCATGGAAGTATCATATTTCCAATCCAAGTTACCATTTAAGATTTATGAGGATTTGAAAATGAAATAATTGTTACTTAATTATTTTCTTTACTGCCCGAAACTATGTTCCACTATTGGTCAATGTTGGCCAATGTAAGGCCCTTTCTAGGAAAATATTGATGCCCTTGGTTCAATGGTTCCCTCTGATTTTTTATCCAGGCACTGATTCAACTGTTATAAAACCCCACTTTCATGTTTATTTAATGAACCTAAAACTATAGTTCAAAAATTCATTTTCCCCTCTCCGAGCATCAAAATTATGTGTGTTTGAGAGCCTGGACTAAAAATAATCCCATTTAATTTTTAGAAAAATAATCATGGAATTTCTGAGGTATTACACTACACCCATGAATGTATAAATAAAATTTAGGCACCTTATAAATGAACTAGAATATTTTATAAATTTTAAAATAAGTTTTTTTTATTTTTTGAGTTATAAATATATAATTACAATTTTAAAGTAATAGATTAATTTTAATAAAATGGGTTCCTAAATAAATATTTTTTTGTCTTATCATTTTTTGATAATTTAATGAAACCATAGTTAATTTTTGAAAGTATATTAAAAGCTGTTTTAAGTAAAAAAATGTATATTTTTCAAGTAAATAATTATTTTATTTAAAAAATTAAATTTCACAAATTAAGAAAATTAATTTAAAAAAATTTATTCCATTTTGGGATTATATACATCAAAAAATGGTTGGGGTGAATTTTTGAGTTTTTTCTAAAATACATGAATTTTTTAAGAATAGTGAAATATGAAAATTTACTATATATATACATTATGAGTTAAATGAACTATTCCTAGCATCATCGCTGATGTAAGAACCCTTAGTCATAACTCAAATGCACTTATGACCATTTTTTCATTGAAACGTGACTATTTATTTTCTTATCAAAAAATAATAAACTAATGATTAAAATTTTATGAATATCCTCCTGCCCTCCACTATAAAAACCACCCACATTCCCCTTCTCTCATCACTCCTATCAAGCCTTTTACCTTACCTAAATTATGATAAAATCTCCTCTAAAGCTCCACCCCCATGTCTATAAGAACTTTTTCTCATAAAAATACCAAATACTCTCTACTAAAGAGGCTCATAAGGAAGATTAATTCGAGAGGTAAATATCTATTTTCAATTATTTTACATTCTTTTCAATTTCCTTTGTTTTATTTTCTATCATCACCTATCCTCGTTCAATGTTATGAAAACTCATTTAACTTTCCCGTGTTGTAATTTTTTTTATGAGGGTGGAATAATTTTTCATCATCTATCCTTCACACTTCTTTTATGCCAGTAGTAATAAAACACCATCCAAGATGTGTTAATTTAATACATTCCAAGATGATGGGTTTTCAATTTTATTTTGTCTTCAAATATGGTCATGAAACAATTATTATGGTTGAAATAGACTATTATATAGGTATTATGTATTATATATGGTTCTAGAATCTTTTTTGTACACATGGTTTTTATTTAGCAAAATGATCAGACTATGTTCCAAACAACTAATTTACAGAAACTGTAATAATTAAATAATTTATATGATGATTCCTATTTAATACAAGAAACCAAATGAAATTTACAACCATGTATCCTTCTACATGTTCTCAAATAACATATAACTTTAATTATGGACAACCATCCTCCTTTTACATGATTATCCATTCATGTATTTATGTATACCGATCATGAAACAAGCTGACCCAAATAATGAATTTTATCATCTTAAACCATCAAAAAATCCATAAATGAACTTACTATGGTTATAATAATTAAATTAAATTAATAATATTATCTGTAATTATTAATAAATGAACCAATATTTGATTATTCTTGTCATTAAAATCATGTGGAGAACACCTTCATACATAAGGTATGGGTTTTTTCATCACACTTCTATTTTTTGAAGATATTTTTTTATTCACTACTACTACTTGTGTATGGTGTATGTATACTAAAAATTGATGATTAATATCATTAATATATTTAATTTTATTTTATTCAATGTATAATATTATAATTATTAATTTGGGGGTATACGATTAAATTAATTACATTGTTTTATGTATTTTCTATCTAAACCTCCATTTTCATTCGGTTTTCTCTTATTCTCTACTCACATCAATGAAATTATTATTCATTCCAATTTAATCATCATAAATTCTGTTTGAATTTTATTTATATGTTTACAAATCATAATGATTATTTATTTTTTGGGGGTTAAATGATTTAAAAGAAACATTCAAAAAATTATTCTGAAATGCATGTCTAATTCAAGGAACTTCTCGAATTATTTCCAATTTTGAAGTTCACCCTATAATCTATTTTAATCCAAATTTATCTTTCTAAAATCACATATTTTAACATGAAAAATCTATTCTATTTTTTTTATAGTTATATGAAATAAAACATGCCTTTTCACTTTAAAATCCTTTAATATTTTCCTTAAACAGCACTAAAATGTTTTATTCTAATGTCTCTTTAAAAACAATGTTTAAATATTTTCACCTGAATAATATTTTATTTAAGAAAAAAATATAATTTCAACAAACTTTACTATAATTTTTTTGTATATAAATTTTTACAATTTTATTTCATGACAAATACGAATTATTTTCTAAAAGAACACTTCTTTTAAAATTAAAAAAGGATTTTTATCATCTCACGTTATCTTTTTTGAGATATATGCCTTTTTCACCAATTATTTATTACATATTTTGTATGTAATTACCATTTTTATATATTATAAAGAGTATCATTATTCACATGATAATATAATGTATTATGATTTGAATGTTTCAAGGTGGTATGGGACACTTTGGAATGTTTAAGGATTATTTCATCAAGGATTTACAATGGTCTCATTTAAAATTATCTTCATCTATGTCAATTTTATTTTTTGTATGTTTTAATTAATTGATTTAATCCTATATGATATCATACACCATGTTTTATTGAATTGAAAATGATTCTATTTTCTTTGGATTTGCTATCTTGAAACTATTCACCCTATTACACCGAATGGTTAATTTTATGATTAATGACTAGGGAATGTTTTTTACATTTCATATGATAGATTCAATATGGATGTGTATTGTATATATGTTTATCTCCATTCATAAGAGAAATTTATTAAACTTGGTAAGTGTTGGGTGGGACCCACAATAGATCCTCGGTGCATCAGTAGGTCTAATGAGACAAACAATGGTTTTTGGCACGAGGCCTTAACATAATTTATATTTATGGTCTTTGCACGAGGCCTTGATGGTATGGTTATGAAGTCCTGAATTATTCATTACCTCATTATGAAACTAGTAACTGAATGTTCATGTGGTTATTTGACTAGTATAATACCCATGATTATGCATTGTTATTGAATTATTTATTTAGCACATATTCCAACAATAATGTGTTCAAGTTTATTTTAAAAGGCATGTGTTTTTAGTTATTCACCATGCCTAATGTTTATGTTTATGATATATTCCATTTTATTTTTTTACCCTTACTAAGAATATTAGTTCACCCCTTTTCTTATGTTTTATTTTTTCCCAGGATGCGAAGAGGTGTATTATGAATGACCTCTAGGGATAATCATAGAGTTGTGGCTGTTCCCAGGAAAACATATATATTGTATTTAATTTTTAGTTGTAATGTTGAACCTACGTATATATCTGGTTGTCCAAAACTACTAAACTTCTTTGTCCTTTTGGATATGACTTTCTTGTAAGCATCCCAATGTTAATAAATAATGGACCATCTTCAGGAAACTAGGGTTGGGGCATTACAGTTAGTATTAGTGTAATTTTAGTAGAAAACATGGAAACTAGACTAAGAAAATGTAGATTAGGGAATAAAACCCTAATATAGACTTGAAGATACACATTCAAGAACATACAATAATTTTGGTATGTAATAGATTCTTTGGATATTCATAGAAAATAAATCTATATCTAGATACAACAAGTAGATGTGGTTCTGAAAACAATATACCTAGGCATAACAACTCTGATGACTTATTTTGTGCTTAACTTGGAGTTACCTGGTACATGAAAATGGGCCTTACATCATACCATGTTTGGCACTCAGGAGGGATATTCTTTGGATAATTCACATTTACATTATAATCCATAATGAAGGATTTATTCCCCTAATGAATAAAAAGTATATGGTTCCATGATTTGTGATGAATAAATTTATGTTATTTACTATATCATGTTTATGGTTATATAGATTTCATAAATTTATGATGTAATTTAGTATATGGAATTGATGATAAATGGATCCTAGTTGAAGGAATAATAACTTCAATAATTCATGTGATTCAAAGAGTAAGAATGATCATATCTTTTAGGGTCGTAAGCCATCATTTCGAAGGAGAATAGTCTTTAAAGTATCCTCATCATATGACGATATAATATCTTGTGTTAATATGGTATATAAATAATTATATGAGTCTTATGGATTTGAATGGAAGAAAGATAAGAATATTGTGGTAGTGGAATGAATGGATATATGGAAGAATACAAAGGGTAGTTTCCCAACATGTGGTAATTGTGGAAGGCAATACCCCAGATCCTTCATAAAAGGAAAATGAGTCTATTATAGGTGTGGAGAAATGGGATAAAAAGGTAATAATTTCAAGGGTAATAAATGCTTTTTCAATGTACAGTGCTTCAACTTCATGAAAATGGGACACTATGTGAATCAATGTCCCAATCTTCAAAGGAATATGCCCTAAATGATGTTACTAAATAATGATCATGTCATGATACCACCGCAGATAAAGTGGAATGATTAATATGCCTCATCTAGAATCATTTCATTTTATTATTTTATCATCAATGTACTATTTAGAAGAATTACAAAATATATAAGGATTGTAATGTCGTTCTATTTAATTATTAATTTGAGGTCATATGATGAATTATAATAAGGATAAGGGACTCAATAAAAAGTTAATATCATTGGAAAGTATATTAATGAGGGAAAGACAACCCTAAATTTATTCCATATGATTACGATAATGTTGAAGAAATTATTGATTTGGAGAAGTACTCACTACCTCAAAACTGATTATTAACTTTCCTACAAGTGGTCTATGCAATCAGTAATGGAGTTTAAAACATTTATAGATATAAGGAATATATCTAATAGCATGTTTCAATATGAGTGAATGTTACTAATAACTTGTTTTGGTAATTTGAGTTATTACCATATTTCAAGAGGATACATGATGAAGATTTTCACATATTTGGAATGTGAAAATTTAGGGCCTCATAATGTTGATTAAATGAAAATAAGGTAGTAGATGATTTGAGTATGATGAATCAGGGAGTTCTAATATAATTAAGGATTTCCAAGGACCATGTGTACATGGATCTAACAAGGATGGATATGGTAATGATTCTAAAGTGTTGGATCATGATATTTTGGAATGTTGAACCATTTATGAAATGGAATATGTTGATAATTGTATGATGATTTAGAGATAAATGTAACGACATAATGCAACATGTTCTAAGAGATGAAGTATAGATAGATCAAGGAACAAACAAATTATAATACAATGTCTTTAAAATAGATTTGTATATTTATACTCTTATAGAGTGGAATAATTCTTCAACTCTAGGAAAAGGGTCTTAAACAAAAAAAATTCCAATTATCATTTTTTCATAAAATTTGTTTATGGTTTTGTGGTAATGATGTGTTATCTGAGCATTTTCTCTATCACATTCCATCATAACATGATGGATTGATTATTCATCCATGAACATGTTATCCAATTAGAATGCGCAGTTTTGTAGTATCCAATGAATTTACCATTCCCTCTTATTAATTGGATATTTAAACCATAATTCTGATGTGGGTTTCCCCTAAGGGAATTTTCATGTATCAACCATTAACACTGAAAATTTAATTTAAAAATTATGAGGATGAAATTTTTGAATGGAGGGGAGAATGTATCCCCCAAAAGATTTACAAATAAATGTAATATTGAATTCATGAAACTCTGAATATCTATAAAAACACTTTATTATAACAGAGCTAATAAATATAATTTTTCCACTTTTGTGGTTTGAAATTAAAAAATATGACATACATGGTTGTGTTCAATGGGATTTTTGGAGTCTGATAGAGCAAACATAGTTTTTATTGAATAGTTACCCTCCCTTATAAATTGTAACTTACCCTTATGAATTGTAATATGCCCCTATGAATATTAACCTCACCCATTAAAGTATAAATAAAATTTATGAACCTTATAAATGAAGTTTAATATTTTCTAAATTATTAATTAAGTATTCTTAATTTTTTGATTGATAAATATTTAATTAAAATTTTAAATTAATAAATTAATTTTCATAAAATGGGTTCATAAATAAATATTTTTCCCTAAAATTTTAGAATATTTTTATCATACCATAGTTAATTTTGGAAAATATTATAATAGTAGTTTTAAATATAAAATTTGTATTTTTCAAGTAAATAATTATTTTATATAAAAAATTAAATTTCACAAATTTATAAAAAAATATTTTGATAAAATGGAGTCCATTATTTGATTATAAACATCATGAAATGGCAAGGGTGAATTTTTGGAATTTTTATAAAATAAATAATTTTTTTATGAATCGTGAAATACATTAATTTATCATATATATACATTATGAGTTAAATACACTATTTCTAGCGTCATTGTTGATGTAAGAACCCTTATTTAGAACTCACATTCACTTATTACTATTTTTTTCATGGAATCATAACTATTGATTCTCTTATAAAAATATAATAAACTAATGATTAAAATATAAAAAAAATCCTATTCTCCTCCCATATAAAACCTACCCACACTCCCATATTCTCTTCATTTTTATCAAGAACTATTCATTATCTATATTCTACTATAATCTCTTCTGAATCTCATCCTTTGTTTCAAGAAGCCCTTGGTCTCATAAAATGTCCAAATCCTCTCCCCTAAAGAGGCTCTTAAGGAAGATTAATTCAAGAGGTAAATTCCTCTTTTCAATTCTTTTACTTTCTTTTAAAATTCCATTTTTTTCTTTTCAATCATCACCTTTCCTCATCCAAATGATAAAAAACTCATGTAAATTTCTTTTGATATAATTTTTTTATGATTATGGAATAAGATATTACCATCACACTTTTATCATTCTATTATGATAGTATTAAAAAACATCATCCAAGATGTGCTAATATACCACATTCAAGGACGATGGGTTTTCAATTTCTATTAAAATAATTTATTATGGTAATTAAACCATTCCTGTGGTTGAACTAGACAATAATATATGTATTTTCTATCATATATGGTTTTGGAATCTTTTTTATACATGTTTTTGATTTATTAATCAAAATGAGCTCATTGTTTTCAAAACCCGCTAATTATCCCAAATGGTTATCATTAAATAATTTATTTAATGATTCTTCTTCACACCAAGTAAAAAAATAAAAATTAAAACCAGGTAACATTATATATTTTCACTAATATCCTATAACATTAATTCTGGAATACCATCCTCATTTAACACGATTCTCCATTTATGTATATAAGTATACCGATCATGAAACAAACGGACCCAAATAATGAAATTGAACCTCTTAACCCATCAAAAAGGACATGAATGAACATAATAAGGTAATAAAAACTAATTTTCATGAATATTACGTTCTCTAATTATTAATTAATTTGCCTAAATTTTATTATTCTGGTCAATAAGATCATGTGGAGAACACCTTCTGACTTAAGGTAAGGGTTTCTTCATCTCACTTCCATTTTTTGAGATATTCTAAATTCACTAATACTAATTGTATATGGGGTATGTATAATAACCATTGAGGCTTCACATCATGAATAAATTTATTTTAATAATATTAAATGTATCATTTGATGATTATTAATTTTGGTTCATAAGATTCAATTTATTACAATGTTATAAGTATTTTCTACCCAGACCTCTATTTTCATTTGGGTTCCTCTTATTCTATACTAACCTCTATTAAATTGTGATTTATTTCTATGTACCAAAAATAAATCTGATATTAATTATATTTTTTTTCAATCATAGTAATTACTTATTTTATGGGGAGACACATATTTTAGATGAATATTTCAAAAAAATCTAAAATGCAGGCCCGATTTAAGGATCTTCTTGAATTCTTACCTATTTAGAAGTTCACTCTACAATATGTTTTAAGAAATATTTTTCTTTCTAAAATCAGACATTGAACATTAATACTATATTTTGGTTAATTTATTTTTTTATTAAAGAAACCATGGCATTACTCTTTATTATCCTTTAATATTTTCCCTAAAATGCGATAAAAAAATTTATTTCTAAAGTTTCTTTAAAAACTATTTATAAATGTTTTAACCTAAAAAATAATTTATTTAAGACTCAAATATAATTTCAATGACCTTACATTTTATTTTATGGGATATAAATTTTTACAATCTCATTTCATGAAAAATACCAATGATCATCCAAAAGAACTCTTCTACCCAATGTAAAAAGGATTTTTCACATCTCACTTTAACATTTATGCGATATATTCCATGTTCACCAATTATTTATTTTTGGTGGTGTATGTACAACCCATTGGTATATCAAATCAATAGTCTCTTAATTCTGATGATATTATAAGGGATAATGACTTCAATGTATCAAGTTGGTATGTGGTAATTTGGAATTTTAAGAATTATTTCTTCAAGGATTATTTAGTGGTCTCATTTAAAAGTATTTTCATCCATGTCAATGTACATTGTTGAATATTTTACATCATTTCTGTTTATATCCTATGAATTCATACAACATGTTTTATTTAATGTTCTTTGATTTTTTTTGCTATGGATATACTACCTTGAAACCATTCACCATATTACTCAAAATGGTTAGTTTTATCATTAATTATTGGGAATATTTTTTACATCTCATATGTTAGTTTCATTATTAATGTATATGTTTTTTATGTTTATCCCCATTCATAAGAAGAATTCATTAGACTAAGTAAGTGTTAGGCGGGGCCCTATATAGAACCTTAGTGCATCGAAAGGTCTCATGAGACAAACTATGGTCTTGTCATGAGGCCTTGAAAAATTAGATCTTTATTGTCTAGGTAAGAATACTTGATGGTATAGTTATGATGTCCCACATTATGAATTCTCTCATTATGAAACTACTATTTGAAATCTCATGTAGTTTTTAACAACCCAATCATTTATGAATAAAATTCCTTTTCTTTTAAGGTCTTATGGTTATAGAAATCACATGAGCTTTTTTATTATTATTGGGTTTAAATAAATTTTATGTATCATTACCGTTGATAATATAGTCATTGAATATTGATCAAACAACTGATATAAATATTATGCTTTAACAAATCCCTTTGACACAGAAAAATGAGATGATGACCTCATCCAGTAGACTCGGGTCGTACGAAGCTCAATTTCGGAGCTCGGAAAGGAGGTAGTGTCACTATGCTTGACTCTTGACTATGAACAAGCTAAGATTTAACTTTTCAAGCTTGAATGGAATTACCAATGGGAGAAGTTCATGTTAATAGATATTACAACCCATGAGATTTTATTTAAGCCACACCAAGAGTCTTTCACCATCAAAAACCATACCATTAGGTATTATGCGGGTGTTATAAGGGGTTATCTAATAAGGTATTAATTATTATTTTGTAATCACATTCTATAAATAAACATCTTCTTCCATAAATTAAATTATGGGAGTAGCCTTTCTTAAAAAAATTATGAATTTGATAAATTGATATTTAAGATAAAAATGGTACATTTGAGAAATATACGCATTATTATATTTAACTATTTTTTTATTTATAGTATTATAAATAAAATTATTATTAATTATGATTATATCAATTCTTTTCTATAAATGATTTTAGAATTATTTTGATAAGAGTTATATTTTTATATGATAAAACAGAAAGTATAATTTTAAAATTAATGAATTAATTTTAACAAATTAATGTATTTTTTATATAATTAATATTATAATAAAATATTATTTTCAAATTATTTTGATTAATAATAAATGATAATATAATTTTTATAAAGACATGTTTAATTTTTATTAAGGCTTAAAAACTGTTTTTAACAAAACCTGTCAATTTTCATTAAATTCCTATTCTCATTTTAAAAATAAAAATTATAAAATTTAGAAAATTATTTAGATAAAATTAATATAATTTTTTTAATCAGGATGTCAAAATTATCCAATGGTGAATGTTTCATAATATTATGAGATAGTTTATTTTTTGTGTGAAAATTAAATACCATATAAATATATAGAATGTTTTATGACAACATAATGATTAAGTAGTGATGTAATAAAAACCATAAAATGTATATTTTACCAAATATATGTTTTAACATTAAAATAATCTCAATTTAGATTTATTTGACTTATATTATAATTCCTTAGTGAATCCTCCAAAATGTAAAATATATTTTTTTATTTTAAATTCATTTCCTTGAGGGTGTGACTAACCTCCAAAAAATAAAGGCTAATAATTTAATTTATTCGGCCCTTGTAATTATAAAATAATGTTTTATACTCAACTTTTCTATAAAACATGGGAAAAATATGGCTTGGTTTGTGGTATTGAATATTTTAGTGTGTAGAGTGCAGAATAAAGAATAATAAACAATTTCCCCACCATTAAATATAAACACACCCAAGAACCCATTCCTCTTCATTAAGACTCCCCGAATCTCATCCGACCTCTTATCTACACTCCGTAGAGTCCTCCCAAGGTTCCCTGAAGCTCTTTATAATATTATCTTAAGCCTTCGGGATCACACATCCATGTAAGGGATCCTCACATTCCTTCCTTTTTCATTTTCATCCAAGTTCCCTTATATTGTTACACACTTTTTATTTTCAATTAAAAATGATGGAGTATGTTTTTTATCCTCCCCAATACTTCCCTTATTATTTTCATAATGATTATATACCTCTTTCACTTTCATTAATACCACACATGAACACTCATTACCATCCTAAAATTTCATAAGTGTTATTTTATTCCTCCACTTTATTCTAGTTTCTTTTATTATGTTACACCATCTATTTACAAATTCCATATGTTAGAACATGTATTTATATAATAAAATTACTTCAAATTTCATGTATATATTATGAGGGACCCCTTTCTCTCTCATTAACTCTTTTTATGAATTTTTATGTCATGTTGTTCGGCTGGAGATATTGAACTGCGATTTTTCAATGCCGAAATCATCATGGGGTGAATACCATGCCCATTTATTTATCAAGGGTATTCACCTTTAGGAATATATAATTATTGATTATAGACAATAATGTATTTATTACTCATTCCATTTTCTTGTAATAAAGAATGATGTTGAATGAATCCATGTTATATGATCTTTATGGAAAACTTAAGAATGAGATTAAAATGTTCACGAAGGGTTCACCCTAACAGTGCTCCAATGCATTGGGTAAGGATTAGTATCATGATATGTCATATTGAGGTAGGGTTTTACCTTATTCCTTTTATAAATTTCCCACCATGTTAGGAGAGGGGTTTACCTGATTTCTTTATGTTTATTATGCAATGTTTTTAGTTTTTTCCACATTTCCAAGTTATGATAATCATGCTATATCATGAATTTATGTTCATGTTTCTCTTGTTCTCCATTGGTATACTTATTTCCTAACATGTATTTTATTCTTTGTGTTATTCCTTTTTTACTTCCTTATTGGGATTTATAGATCACCATTTTCTTATGCATGTCCTCAGGTTATCCCATGCAATAGTATGTACAAAATAATCTTGTGGTCATGTAAAAGAAGTTTTCAATAAAGATATTATATTTTATTCTTATGTTTTCATATAGTGTTCCAAATCCCAAAATACACTATACCTCTTGATCTATTCAGTTTTATTAAGTACATGTTTATGGAATAAATCATGTTTAATTTAGTGGAAAAGATCAGGTATTTTATAGTTAGTATTAGAGGATAGGTTTAGTTATTTTTGGGATTGGGATTATAAAACCCTAGTGACAGCCTTAGGGATAATACTAAGTATAAGAGAAGAATTTTTAAATTTTGGTGAGTATAGAGTAAGTGGATTATCATGAAAATAAAACCCTATCTTGATAAGAACATGTAAATGTTGCTCTCGAACAAATGTATCAAGTGGTAAACCCCAAAAACCAACTTTGAACTAGACTCGAATGGAAACTAGTGCATGACAACAGGCCTTGTTGCACTCTTGGTTCGATACTCATGGGAGATATTATTTGGTAAATTCATAAGCTTATTATAAACCATTATTAAAGAAGTAATAAAAAATCCCATAAGAATATACATTCGTAAATAGATAACTTATATTTAATCTTAGAAATTTGTATGTTAAGGAAATAAATATAATTTATAAGTTATCAACTTTTTTTAATGGATTCGCCTATATGTATTTAATTGTATAAAATACATACCCCTAATTTTATTTTTATTTTATTTAATGGTCGTTAATTTGAGGACTCATGCTAACAACCGATTTGATGATCAATGTGGTGACTGTTCTAATGAGATACCCAATTTGATGGGAGAGGGAATCACAAACATTGTCATGATACTCTCTTGGTTAACTCAAGTTTTTAATAGAACCATAGGTCATGAAGAACATCCACCCCCCATAATAATGAACAAGTCTCAATCGAGAGATTCTTGAGACAAAGGCCGCCTACATTCAATAGAACATCTGATACCTCAATCTCTGAATAATGGATCAAATTCACTAAGAAGATCTTTTCCATCCTTTAATGTTCTAAACAAGAGATAGTTAACCTATGTAATTATCATATGGAGGTTGTAGCTGATCAATGGAGGAAATTGATAAAAAATTCAATGCTCGGGGAAGAGATCAGGATGATTGATGGAAAGATTTCCAGAAAAGGATTTTTGATTAATATTTTCACCAAACCCTTAACCTTAAGATAGAAAGATATTTCATTGAACTTAAGAAAAATTATGATCAGTATCTTAGGGAGTATGGGGAAAACATCACTAGACTTGAATGATATTCCTCTGGTTTTTTCTTTACCCCCAAATTTAAGGTGGACAACTACTTTGGTGGGCTAAAACCTAGCATATGGATATCCCTAGTGACCCATTTCTTTGACAGCTATGAAGAGATTTTCTTATATTCCCCCAAAGTTGAGATGTATATTGGTGAATAACATCGGTATCATGGGGATAAGAAGTGGAATGCATAATTTAATTCTGGTGGTTTTATGTAAAAATTCAATGGTGAAAATAAATTCCATCATCACACTTTCCAAAGGTAAATAAATAAGCACCATTTAAATTTCCAGAACGGGGTGAGGAAGTGCTTTAGGTGTGGAAAGTAAGGGCACTAATCTATAAATTAATTACATGAAAACCCCACTACTATGACATAGGAAATTAATGAGCTATTTGGTCCCCAATGCATTGTTCATTTCTACAACTGCAAAGAACCAGGGCACTTTGTGAACTAGTTCTATAAGCCATGGATTTCAGAGATAACCAAAAACCACCAAGGCAGCAAGTAAGATCTTTTTCCATCACCGTCCCTGAAGCAAATCTCGACAAAAAAGTGGGGAATGGTATGATATTTATTCATTCATGAATAGAAAATATACATTTTTATTATATTTCTACACATTATTTTATATCTTGAATGTTTAGTTGTACAATCCATACATCACCAAAATGAATGGAAGTAGATATGTTGGTGAGAATGGAAAATGGAAAAATTAATGCATCCCATGAATATAACTCCTACCATTTCACAATGTTTGGATTGAACTTCCCAGTGAACCTCAATATACATCCCTTGGTGGAATTTGATTCAATTATTGGCATTGATTGAATTTCCCTATATAGAGGCAACATAAATTGTCATGAGAGGGAAATCACTCTCCATATGGTGAATCGGCCCATGAAACTATTCAAGTGAAAGGAGGAGGGTGGATATTTATTAGAACCATCATCTCAAACATGGATATTACTTCCCTATAAGTACGTGTATCTTTCTCTAATTGTTGATTCTATAGAAAGGAACATTCTAAAATTCATGCCTATTATAAGGTAATTCACTGATGTATTTCCCAAGGAATTTCTTGGTCTTCCTCCTAGAATAAATGTTGAATTTTCTATTGATATTATACCTAGGTAATTGAAAATATCCAAGACTCTGTATAGAATGGTTTTTGTGGAGATTTATTAGTTAAGAAACAACAACAATATAATCTAGATAAAGGGTTTATACGCCCAAATGCTTCACTATGGGGTGCACTAGTCCTCATTGTCAAGAAGAAGGATTGGTCAATGTGCCTTTGAATTTATTATCATGAGCTCAAATAAATTACAATAAAGAACAAATATCATTTACCCTAAATTGATGACTTGTTCGATAAGCTACGTGGAGCACAATATTTTTCCATGGTGGATCTACGGTCAGGATATTACCAAGTAAGTGTGAAAAAGGAGGATACCCCCAATACTATTTTTCCTACAAGGTAAAAGTAGTATAAATTGATAGTAATTCCTTTTAGACTCACCAATTCTCTAGAAATAATCATAGAGATGATGAATACAGTATTTAGATATTACCTCAACAAATTATTGGTATTATTTATAGATGATATTCAAATATACTTCAAAACCAATGAAAAGAATGAGGATAATCTATGAACTATACTAGAGACCTTGTGAAAGGATAATCACTATGGAATATACAAAAAGTGTGAGTTTTGGTTGAATGAAGTCTCATTTAGGGGGAATATCTTCACAAGCAATGGGATATTTATGGATCCTTCCAAAAAAAGAAATTGAGGGATATATGAGTCTAGAATCATGGATGGATATCCCTAGATATCTTCCTATGGTTAGTTAAATATTATCATAGATTTGTGAGAACATTCTCACGATTATCAACCCCTCTTACCAAGCTAACATGTAAGGGAATCAAGTTTTCATAGAATTATAAATGTGAAGAATGTTTTGTGGAGTTAAAGAAGAGGCATATCACAGCCATTTTTCTCTAAATAAATACAAGTGGGGGTTATTTCATAATATTCTATGATGCTTTAAAGAAGGGAATGGGATGTGTGTTGATGAAAAATGACAATGTCATCTCTTATGCCTCAAGGAGGTTGAAAATTCATGACAAAAACATTGAACATGAACCAAAGAAGATGGTTATATCTCATCAAGGATTACGAATGCACAATCCATTACCACCCTGTGAAAGTGATCAAGGTGGAAGATGCTCTAAGTAGAAAGGACCCATGAATTCAATAATTAATGAGAATTGAGAAGTATCCAATATTTTTATTTTTTATGATGATAGACATAAAAATCATAAAGAAGGGAAAATCATTAATCCTTTAACAAATAATTTCTCAATAGTATTTTTTAGAATGGTTAGATGGTGCTCAAAAATATGATGTAGGAATTCAAAAGAAAGTGGAAACTATCAAAAAAGGGAAATCCTCGGAGTTCAAAGTTAGTGAAGAATGAACTGTGAGATCTGGGTCAATATTATGAGTTCCATAAAATCTTTAATTAAAGAAAGAAATTTTGGAAGATGAAAAAAGATAGTTTTTCTCCATTCACATATGAAACACACAGATGTACCTAGATCATCCATAGAATTATTGGTAGGATACCATGAAGATAGAGATCATTAAATATATATCAAATTTCTTAGTGCGTCAGCAAGTGAATCCTAAGGGGCAGAAATATAAGGGGATGATATAACCATTTCCCATACCCACATGGAAATGGGATAACATCACCATGTAATTTTTTACCAGACATATGAAGAAATAAAAAGAAAACAATGCTATATGGGTTGTGGTAGATATTCTTACAAAGATTACACACTTCATTATGATTTGAGAGGATTTCTCCTTGGATATACTTGGACAGATATACATCAGATAACTTGTATGGATACATGGTGTACCACTGTTGATTGTATAAGATCATGATCCATGATTCACCTCTATGTTCTGGAAGAGTATCCAAAATTCTCTGAATACTGATCTGAACTTCAGTATTTATTATCATCCTCAAAATGATGTCCAATATAAGAGGACTATCCAAACACTTGGGGACATGTTGAGAGCATGCTCAATTTACTTAAAAGGGGGATGGAATCAACATATTCTTGTGGTTGAGTTATGTTACAACAATAGCTTCCATATAAGCAAATTAATGGATCCTTATGAAGACATTTATGGGAAGAGGTGAAAAACACCAGAATATTGGGATGAAAATAGGGAACAAAAACATCTAGATCTAGAAATGGTCAAAGAAATGATAGAGAATATTAAGACCATCCAGAAACACTTCAAATCTGCTCAAAGCTGACAAAAGAGATATGCTAACTACGGGTGATGATTCCTAGAGTTTGATGTTTGAGATATTGTTTTCCTCCTCATATAACCATAGAAAAATGTTATGATATTTGGGAAGAATTGAATGATTATTCAAAGGTAAATCATATTTTTTGTGATCCTTAATCACATAAGAGCAGTGGCCTATCAACTAGTACTCCCACTGATCTTGTTCAAAGTACATGATGTGTTATATGTTTCACTCTTAAGGAACTACAAAATAGACCCATCACATGTACTCAATCTAGAGGTGGTACCATTGTAGAGTTACCTATCCTATGAAGAGAATCCAGTGATGATCATAGATCATAGAGAAAAAATTCTAAGAAATAATAATTTTCCCCTTTTAAATGTGTTGTGATGAAACCAAAAGTTTGAAGAAAAAAAGTTGGAACTAGAGGAAGTGTTGAGGTAGGGTTACCCTCATCTATGTTAGTGTTTGGAAAGAAAATTTTTATAGTGAAAATTTTTAAGGTGGTGGTTGTAACAACAAAAACACTTATGAATAAAATTACCATTCTATCAATGTCTTATAGATATAGAAAACAGAAGTACTTTTTTATTTTTATTTGGTTTAAATGACCATTAAGTTTAAATACCATTGATAATATAGTTTTTGAACAGTTATCACACAACAGATATAAATATAAGGTTTTAATAAATCTTTTTGACATTGAAAAAAGAGATAATGGCATCCTCCAGTGGACTCAGGCTGTATGAAGCTCATTTTGCAAAGCTCAAAAAGTAGGTAGCATCACCAGGGATTTCTCTTGACCAAGCCCTAGATGAGCTTCAACATATTAATCTTGAATGGAATCACCTATGGTAGAATTTTGAGTTAATAGAGATTACCAGTCGGGTGTTATTATCCAAGCCACCCCAATAGTCTTTCTACATCATATACCTTACCTTTAGGTCTTATATAGTTGTTATAAGGGGTTATGAAATAAGGTATTAGTTACTTGTTGTGTAATCCATTTCTAAAAATACATGTCTAATTCCATCAATTCATTTATATGAGTAGTATTTCATACAAAAATGATTAATTTGATAAATTTATTTTTAGGGTAAAAATGGTGCTTTTGAGAAATATATGCATTATTCTATTAAAATATGATTTTATTAATAATATTTTTAAAAAATCTTATAAATTTTGTTTATATAAATTCCTTACCTATAAATGATTATGGAATCAGTTTGATAAGAGATATATTTTTATATGATAAAACATAAGGTTTATTTTTTGAAATAAAGATATTTTTAAGGAGTTAATAAATTTTGGAATAAAATAATATTTTAATATAATATTATTATCAAATTGCATTAATTAATAATAAATGAATATATGTTTTTTATTATTTCAAGTGTAATTTTTATTATGGTTTGAGAAATATTTTTTTCAAAACTGATCAATTATCAATATTTTTCAGTTTACATTTTAAAATTTAGAATTCAAACATTTATAAAATTATTAAGATCAAATGAATTATATCTTTTGAATTTGGATATCAAAATTATTCAACAATGATTTTTTCATAATCTTTTGAGACAGTCAAATTTTTGGGTGAAAATTAATTACCGAATAAATATATAATTTGTTTTATGACATCATAATGACCCAATAATTATGTAATGAATACCATTAAGGGGATATTCAACTGAACATATGTTTTAAATTTAAAATAATGTGATTTTATATTTATTAGACTTATTTTATAATTAATTAGTGAATCCTCCAAAATCAATAATATATTTTGTGAATTTAAATTCATTTCCTTGAGGGTGTGACTCACCTCCACATAAACAAGGTAAATATTTAAATTTCTTTGGTCTGTGACCTTAAAAAATAATTTTTTTACTCTCCATAACTATAATCCATGGGAAAAACCATGGGTCGGTTTTTTGGTTTTGAATATTTTAGTGTGTTGGGTCGAAAACCAAAATAATAAATAATTCCTACACATTTCCTATGTAAACCCACCCAAGAACCAATTCCGCTTCACTAAAACTCCTTGAATCTCATCCTCATTATTCTATACACTTCGTAAAGTCTTCCCAAGGTTCCCCCAAGATTCCAAGAAGCCTCTACCAAGCATTGGGGATCACACATCAAATTAAGGGATCCTGACTTTCCTTCCATTTTAATTTTTACCCATGTTTCCTTATATTGTTACACCCTTTTTATTTTAAATTAATAATGATGGGGTATGTTTTATCACTTCCCCCAATACTTTAATTATTGTCTTTAATTTATTAGATACCTATTTTTCTCTCATTTAACCCTCCCATGTACCCCTTTTACAGTGCCAAAATTTTGTAAGAGCTATTTCATTCATCCTCTTTCATCATGTTTCGTTTATTTTGTTATGCCTTATATTTAGAAATTCCTTATGTTGGAACATGTATTTATTTGACCCTAATACTTCCCACTTCATTTATATATGTTGAATGACCCATTTCTCTCTCATCAACTCTTTTTATGAATTTTTATACCACGTCGTTAGGCTGTAGAAATTGAATCGCAATTTTTCCACACCAAAATCATCATGTGATGATTACCATGCCCATTTTCCTATCATGTTTATTCACCTTTATACATATATAATTTTTTATTATAGACTTTCAATTAGGAATTACACATTCATTTATCATGGAACAAATTATAATGTTGAAAGAATCCATGTTATATGATCTATGTAGTACTCATAAGTATGAGATTAAAATGTTTATGGAGGATGATCCATGATAGAGCTTCAATGCATTGGGTAATGTTTAGTGTCATGATACATAATGTTGGGACAGGGGTTTACCTTATTCCTTTTAAGAAATATTTCCACCATTTTGGGATAGGGTTCTACCTGATTCTTTATGAATATGATGTATTGTTTTATGTTGTTTCCACATTTCCATGTTATGATAATCATGTTATATAATGCCTTTATGTTCATGATTCTATTGTGATCCATTGGTATGATTATTAACTAACATGTATTGTATTATTATTTTTATGACTTGTTTAAAACCTTACTGGGCTTTATAGATCACCCTTTTTGTTATGCATTTCTTGAGGTTATCCCTCGCAATGCTCTATATGAAGGAATTTCGTGGACATGTAAACATATTTTTCAATGAAGATATTGTATTTTATGTTTCAAGTTGTCATATAATGTTACTAAGCCCAAAATACACTATACATATCAATATTATTGGTTTCATTAAGTTCATGTTTATGTAATAAATAATGACTAAGTGTGTAAAAAATATGAGGAATGTTATATGGTTATTCTACTCATAAAATACCCATGATTAGTAATTATTATGGATTTATTTTTCAGCTCTTATCCCTAATATAAATTGTTAGAAATTACTTTTAAAGGAATGTGTTTTTAGTTATTCAACATGCATAAAGTTTATGTTTATATTATCTTCCACTATATTATTTACCCTTACTGATAATCTGAGATCACCCTTTTTCTTATGTTTTATTTTTCCCTAGGATACGAAGAGGTATATTATGAATGACCTTCATAGATAAACTTAAAGTTGTGGATATTCCCAATAAAAATATATATTTTTTATTTCATTTCATGTTTTATAGTTGAAACTAGGTATTTAACATGTTTTCAAAAACTACTAATATTCGCAGACCTTCCAGATGAAACATTATTGTAAGCATGAAAATGTAATGAAATAATACACTGCCTCCAGGAAACTAGGGTCGGGGTGTTACACTACGCATTTTGGTTTTATTAAATATAGGGATCATGAAGGAACTGGTTTAACATTGTAGTCTCAAAATTTGGAATGTATGGACACGATTAAATTTTATTCCCTAATTATAAATCTCATGAAGATAATCAAGAAGGTCCATTAGTATTGGATATACTTCTGAAGATAACGAGACCACATAAAACATGTGAATGGTATGGAATGTTCTTCCAATATTGTTTAAATTACAGATAAGAATCATAAATTTATTATAGTTGAGGAATCTTAAGACATGACACTATAGGAAAGAGGTATTGGGGAATATATTTTTGAATATTGAGTAATGTTTTAATAATAAATACATATGAATTAAGTATTTATGTTTTGGAATTCAAGGATTAGGTTATATGAATCATGAATTATATATAAATTTTTACAATATGTTTTTCATGATCGATTTTAAAGTACATGTTAAGTAGTTCCTGTGAAGAAGAAATGTGATTTCATGGAAAAGTGATATTTTGATTAAGGTATAGTAACCCTTAGTTTATTCATTATGGTGAGATAATGATATTGGGATAAATATATTTAGGTTATTAATATGTAAATTGGATGGTATTAAATTCATCAAAAGTGATAAAGGATCTTATAAAAAACTAGTCTATGTTATCTTGGATGAAGATTACAACTTCATGTAGTTAAGGAATATATCCAGTAATATTTGGAATCAGGAAACATGCATGTTTTACAAAAGTATATATGGTTTCTTGAGTTATTTACATGATTCAAGAGAATATATGATGAGGATATTCACAATATTGAACTGTGAAAATCAAGATCTCCCTTGTGATATATTGGTGAATAATTTTTTGATGATTTCATATATTTCTTCCTAATTTTGTTGAATTTTCATATTTTTGATGGGTTATAAGGATAACCATTTATGGAAATATTAAGTTACACTTTAGATAAATTTTTTGAGACTAATCTAAAATCTCAACAAATGAGGATTAATTCAAATAGGAAAACCATTTCAAACAATTATGTGTCGATGATAATTAATGGCATATGAGATGAAATATCATGGATCTCATGATATGTTAGTGCTTTAGGGAATGAAAAATTCACCTACATTTTTTTTATAAAGAGGTGAAGTGGGTTAAGAAAAAAAAATTGTGAGGTTTTACTGAAATAATTCAATTATATATTTTCATGGAAATTATTCAACATTAGGTATAAGACATAGAAATAAAATACTATCATAATACCATAATTTTCATTAAACTGATGGCCTTTAAAATTATCACTAATTTATGAATTTGAGGCCCCCATTTTTTTGATCATTCACAGGTTTGTAAATTATGACCTCAATCACTCCCTAGAAATATTTAAAAAAAAATTCAATGTCCATATTTTTAATTCCCACCTATTTTCTCATATGTGAATCCCAAATATTTCTTAATCTATTTAACTGTTATAGTTCTAACATTGCTTTTTTAAGGTTGTTTTATTGTTCATTTTTATGATATGGAATTTAATTAATAGAACGTAAAAATATTTAACTTGGGATAATATAGGATAATTTCAAGGGATAAATTCATTTTAAGGGTGGTATAATATAACACCTTGTGTTTTTGTGAAATATTTTTGTAGAATTAATTTAATCTTTTTCATATTTTTCATTTCACCCAACTATTATTATAGTTGTAATTATATGGGGGAACCAAGTTATTCAATTTATATATGATAAACCATAATATTATTTCATTATAAAATACCCTAATATATATTATTTTTACATTCCACACTGACCTGGAATGTTTTGTATGAAAAACTAACTTGGACTTCATTACACGCGACAATGAGTTTTTGAGAAACTGCATTTTTAATTATAAATAATTAGAAGATATAGTAATAACACATCTAGTAAACATAATAATATTAATATTAATAACTAATTTTTAAATATTAATCATAATGGTTTAATATAATTACTATATAATAATGAGAAAACATATACTATTTTGTAAAGTCTTTATATGTTTGGAAATGATATTTTCTAAAAAGAACTACTTTTTTTAAGTCCTTATATGAAAAATAATATAATTAGTTTTAGAAAATTATAGATAATTAATATCATAAAATAAAAATAATTAATAAATTCATAATTTATAAATTATATTAGGATGAATATTTGGATTTTTTTAAGAAACATCATTTTTTGGTGAATAGTAAAAATTACTGAATTATAATTCGAAACTTCTTCTTTATATAATTTATTTATAAAGTTAAATTATATTTTATGTTTTCTTTAGTGAAATTATAATTAAATGATACATATATTAATCCAATTAATCTAATTAGAAAATATTTTATGTTTAACTTAGATAAAAAAAGATTAATGGTCTTTTAAACATTCTCACTTTAAAAAACTTTTTTATAGACACATCTGTGAGATAATAATTAAATATAATTTTTCTGACCTTGAGAATTTAATTTTGAAAAAAAGACATTAGCGGTTTTAATTAGTATAATATTTACATTATAATAAGATCAAATTATTTTTTGGCCAAAAACATTACTGAAAGTGATTAAAATTAATAACAATGAGTAAAGTAAAATCACGCTTAATAAAGGACCAATCTATAAACATAAGTTCCAAAATGACCTATAGATTTTTAAAAAGATCATTTTATAGAAATATTTAATTCATAAACCTTAAAATATTGAGTTTTTTGGGTTTTTATGAATTTTTTAGGTAAATAAACGAGGGTACACCTATGTTGTTTTTAAAAATGCATAGTTTGTCCCTTCCCTCCCCTTTAATATGAAACCAATGACCCTCCTAATTTTATAATCTAATTCCACTTATGATAGGAAAATATATAACCAATTAAATTCAAAAAATTCCTCCATTATTCCTTGATTAATCCCTTTAGTTATAAATCCATCCAAGGATTCCCTTTTGTGCGATGAAAAAGGGTTACACAAAGAAGAGGTAACATCCTTCCTTATGCTCCTTTTCTTTTACTTTTTTTCTTCACCAAATAATTTATTCTTTTTAAAAAAAAATATAAGAATAAAATAATCCTAAATATACTAAAAATAATTAATCTATGTTTCTGACATAAAATTATGTACACTTTCATCTAATGGGTAATGAACTTACCATTATTGTCTACAACGAACTAACTCATCAAGAAATGATGTTTTAGATTTTAACTTTACAACCTCTCATGGTTGCAAATTATGAAAAAAAATATTATATATGTAATATATATTACATATTAAAATTTATTTAATTATTAATAAAATCATAAATTAATTCTCTCAATTGTTTTGTAAATATTATAATTTTTTGGGGAAGATTGCACTACAGCCGCTTCAAAGCGATGTAATTCTCTCACACACCACATTTAACATATTAAGGATGGTATTGGTTAAATAATATGATATATATGAAATAATAATTATACAATGATGATATTATATATATTTTCATATATTTTCATTACTTTCTTTTATTCAATATTACAAGAAAAAATGGAAACAACATTCATGCATACGTACAGCCTACCATCACAATGAAAGTTTTAATCCATTTCATATATATATATACTTATATATATTATTGATAATTATAAATGAATATATAATGCATATAAATTTTATTTATATCATGTCATACATTCTTTAAATTACCATATAAACTATAAGGACCAAAAATATAACAAATTAAGACACATGTGAAAAGAAAAGCAGATATTACCTGGAGCGAAACCTTAACTTGGGATCGTTAATAAGAGAGTAATATAAAGAAGTAAAAAATTGTATTAGATATAATAAAATTGTTCTTTAAAATATATATAATAACCCTATATTTATTATACTATAGTTTTGTATGAGTGTGAATATATTTAGGACATAAAGTAAAAGAATTTCATATATCTTTTTTATTTACATTAGTTACAAGCCATTTTCACCTCATATTTATTATATGTGGTGTTTATAAGTCCCATAAATTTATTCTATGATTAATATAAATAAATAAAATTGTTATTTAAAAATCCATTTTATGATATTTCTTTCACGGGTTCTAGGTTTCAAAAGGTAACAAATTTGTAATGTAATTTTTTCCCATTTTGCCTTCTTGGAGAAACATGTGTTGTAATGCCCCAATATTTTTTATATGGTGTAAATAATACCTTTTAAAAAATAAATAATTTATCTCATTATATTAATTATATTTTAAGATTCATGTAATTTCATTTTCTTACTTGGGGAGTATAATGCCAAGTTACCAATTAGTAAGTGTTTATTGAAACAATCTCATCGTTTATCAGGATTATTTATGATTATACTTCCATTTTTGAAATATTATGATAAATCATTCAAAATAACTCATTAATTTTGACCTCATAAGTTTTTTTCATGCTATATTCATTTATCTATAGATGCTTTTTTACTTTTTTACATGTGAATATTAAGAGATATTTTTTAATAATGGTCGAATTTACCTCTCTGTCAGTTATAAATCTATGTTAATTCAAATTAATGTTTTATAAAATGGATTTCAAAATGTTTTCATAAATTAATTATTAATTAACAAATTATTTTAAAATAAATTTTTTTCATTAAATTTTCAATAATAATTTATATGTTTTCAATGTGTTTTCAATTAATTGGTTTTCAATATATTTTACCTCCTTTTTTGTAAGATTTAAAATTGTTTTAAAAGAAATGGGTTTCACAAAAATTTCTAGATCAATTTATATGTTTTAAAAGTGTTTTATAATAAATTTGTTTCAAAAGATTTATATTTTTACTTATATTTTTTCAAATTGTTTTCAAATAAATGGTGTTTAAAACATTTTTTCTTACTTTATTTATTTTATTTGAAGGTGTTTATGTATAAATAGGTTTCATTAAATTAAAAATACATATATATATATGGTTTAGAAGTATATTTTAAAAGAAAAGTGTTTTCAAAGGGTTACTTTACAAGAATATTATTTCAATGATTTCAAATATTTTTTTTAAATGTTTTCCATCTAATTTTTATAAGAAATTATTTTCAAAATGTTTTCAATATTCTTTTACAAGTTTTCAAGGGAAATAGATTTCAAAATGATTTCCAGATTTTTTTATATTTTATAAAGGAAAAAAGGTTTTCATGATGGTTTCAACCATTCTTTATATGTTTCAAAGTATTTCCAATAAAAGTGTATTTTATAATGTTTTTTGTTTTAGATATAATTTTATATTGATTAAATCATATTTTACTCATAAAATGATTTTAGTTATTTTTTCAAAATTATTTTCCCTAAAACATTATATCTATTTTGGTTACCTATTCCTTTTTGGAGAAATTATTCAATGTTTCTATTCAAATTGATTATATGAGTGTTTTATGATCTGATTAAATGATGTTTATGCAACCCGTTTCTCATTCATAGGTTATAGGATTAAGAAACCCTTTACTCCCCCATGGTTTTTATTCTTATGAAACCCCCTTATATTCATAGGTTATGCTTTGATGAAATTATTAAAAAAAATTATATTTTACCACATATTAAGATATGATTACATGATAATGACACCCATTTCATTTCATTTGTTATGATATGATATTTTAGGATATTTGGATCAAGTATTTATGATTTCATTATAATATGGGTGAGACCTATATCTCTATAAAATGCATTGGGTAAATATTTACATCTCATGATATAGACTAATATGATCTTGGGAGTGAACCTTGACAGTTAATGTGGCCATGGGAGTGAAAAATGACTACCAAGATGGTTTAAGAACTGAACTTATACTATTTAGATAGTAATAAGAGTGAACCATTACTACCAAAATGGCATGACGAGTGAATTCATACTACTATAATGGCCATGGGAGTGAACCATGACTACCAAAATTGTATGGGTTGTGAACCCATACTACTAAGATGGAATTGTTTGTGATGAATTTTATATTATGAAAATTAGTTTTTATGTTTTTGTGTTTTCTACAATTACATGTTTTATTTATATGTTATGATTTTATGCCTTATGTTCTTTACCTTTTCATGATTCATGTCTTATTAACAACCAATATTAATTCCATGATTCATAATTATGATCTTTGATTTTTAGGGTATGATATTCTAATTTTATGATAATCTTCTCTTACAATTTTTCCCATGATTATTCTTACATATCTCGATTATTTACCCTTACTGATCATCTAATCTCACCCCTTTTTGTGTTTTGTTCCTTGGGTTATGAATATATATTATAGGTGTTATATATATAATAGGGGTGTTAGTATTGGATAACCTATTGAGAGATAATGTATCTCACTTATGTACCAGCCTTTACGTTTCCATTTTCAAAATTCACTTACCTATCATTGTCTTGGATCATTTATTTTTGTAATATAATATGTATTAAAAAAACATAATTTAATGTTAATGTATAAAAATTGAGGGTTTCTATAAAGTCTTACCCATTTCAAATAAATTTCCTCATTGATATTCATTTTTCTAATCAAAGGATTAATATATTAAGAATTCACACATCTTTCAAATGAAATATGTAAAACATTTCATAAAAAATAAAATGTGGGAAAAATAAATATCAACCAATGTTTTTCTTAATTTTGATTCCACAATAGTTGATCATTGTTGGGAAATTACACGATGGATTTAGAAGGGAAATCTAATTCTCATGGGCTAATAAAGAATGATAGAAACGCAGTCATAATGATATTAATGAAAACAAAACAACTATCCAAATAGTTTTTGAAAAGTTCACTAATATCATTAGAATATATGAAAATAGGTTAAAAGTTTACTTCAAGATCCTTTTATTAATGTTTAAGGATGTGTTCCCTATATTGACCTAAAAATAAGGATATATTTATTTGACATGTAAATTGTCAACCTTTAACCAATTTCCACAAAAATATCACCTTGTTTCTCGAAATAATGAGTATTAAAAATCAATTTTTATTGTCTGATCAACTAAAATCATATTTTAAGGACCAAATAGATATAAAAGAAATACACAAGTTTTTTAACCTATCATTATACTTTAAAAAATCTAAAATGGTTATAAAATGATAAGATAATTATCAAAATGGGAAATCATCAGGTGAAACATTAATCATCAAAATTAATTCAAAAATTTTAAACCAAACCATTCCAAAAGGATAAATCCATAACACTCATCAAACAATTCATGACTATGTTCAAAACCAAATAATTAAATAGATTAGACCATATATTCTTCCAAGATAAATGAGCCATTATTCCTCAAATAAAATCCCTTTTGATTCCAAAATTGACATATTATATACCTATAAAAATGGTTTTACAAACTAGGGAATCATGTAAGCAAGTTGTAGGTGTGAAACCCTTATAATTATTTTAAAAATGGTTTTTTCCCCACCACATATCTCGATGGGAGGGGTTGTCACTAATCATTTGAGTTTTACCATTTTTTAAATCATGATAAATAATTCTTCTCTAAAACATGTCATGTTGATATTATGGGTCATAAATACCCCAACCTAAAAACATTTCTCGCAAAATTTATTTAATTATTTTAATAATTTATCATTTAAAACCTCAAGGGGTTTCTAAAAAATAATATTATGATCATTCTCAATCATGTATACATACATCGATATCCATAACTCTTAATATAACATCAAATAAAAACATAAAAATATCCAAATTTACCTAAATTGTTAATTGATACCAACTTTAACAACCAAAAAGCCACTCTGGGATCCTCTTTTGAAATCAAGAAATTTAATGTATTGTCTTTAATGATGATAATTGTGACCCATGTTTTTTTATCCAAACTATAAAAAATCAAAAGATAAATGTGTATCACTTAAATTCATGAGGTCCTTTTAGGTTTTTGATTATTGATAATGAAAAAAACTCATAAATAAGCAATTTATATGACTTTAAATGAACATTTATCCTATTTAACACAAAATTTCATATTTCACATTAGGATATCAATATCATCCTTCTAAAATAATGTATAGACATAAAATTTTCAACCTAATTCTTTTTAACTTGGGTATATAGAATTAAAAATTGGGGATCTCAAATACTTAATAAGGGTAAACATAATCATTACCAGTTGAATGTCATGAATGAGAATAAGGGTGAATGAGGGTATGATAAAAAAGTCAATGTGAATGAAAGAATCAGAAAACAATTAAAACCCATAAATACCTTAATATTCAAATATGAAAACTAAGAAATTTTAGAAGTCATTATAATCAACAATAATTTGACAAGTTATATCAATATCTTTCATAAAAAGCATTATAAACCCATATAAATCATAAGGAAAACAAGTATGTAACATGGGATATCATTTTCAATTCATTATTATATTCAATATTACAAATTGAATAACCATATGGTTGAAAATAATACCCAATTAAGTAGAGGGTTATCATATACCCAAACATCATTGGTACATCATGGAAAACTTGTCCTTAATTTTTCACAAATCAACCTATAATTGGTTTATAACATGTCCACCTATCAACAGTTTATTTCATAACCACCCCTAAAATGTCCATGTTACATTAAAATCATAACACATAAAATCATTTATTTCATCATAAACTAATAAGAAAACCCAATAAACCTTTAATAACTGTATTTACTAGTGAAAAATAAATGAGTTCTATAACAATCTATTTGAAACATTAATAACCATTCGAAATAAAATGGGTTCTTAATAATATCTTTTAATAAATATTAATCAATAAATAAAATAAGGGGGTTTGTATAAATACAAAATATCCTTAGTGGAGGATAAATCAAAAAATGGGTCTATGGCAATGAATAATGAAAATAGCATTAAAATATCATTAAAACATTCATGAGGAAAATGTCTTTTTCATTTTGATAAACACTTTTTAATATAGAAACATTATTAAAAATCCTTTTTATTGAAAATAACCATGAAATATTTTAAATAAAAAATTTAAAAATCATTTAGAGAATTAATTACTAAAAAAGACCCTTAGGATTTGAAAAGATATTTATAATAATTTTTGAAAACATTTTTTGAATGTATTGTTTTCAAAGAACATAAATATACAAACAAATAGATAAATGAAATAATATTTAAATAAAAATAATTTCTAAAATTTATCACATAAAAAATGTCTGAATAAATTGTTAAATTATGTTAAAATATCCCTAATATATAGAAGAAAAGTTATGTCATGAGAATTATAATAATTCAACATTGGAGACATGATCATATACAAGCCCGATTAACGATGTGATTGTATCAAAAAGACTCTTACCACTTTTGTAACATTAAATCATAATAAATATAAATTAATAACATTAAATGAGACAAATAATACCATAAAAATAATTTTATTAACTATATATCTTGTAAAATGATATCTATATATTCTCCTTATAATAGAAGATAAGTATTTACCATAACAATCATGTTAAGGACTAAATATTCTGAAAAAAATCACTTATTGATTTGGTATCCTTGAAAACATAAACCCCACAAAAAGAAGATCCTAAAATGTATATTTAAATCCCCATAAATTCATGGATTATAATAATAAAATACATTCATGTTTTGTATATACACCACAAAAAACTTATGTGGTGAATATGGTATATATATTCTAGAAATTAAAGAGGGATGAGAGAAACCATTACATTGTGTTTGATTCCTCTTTCCTTTCCATTGTCTTCATGAATAATAAACATATGTTAATTATTTAATTTCATGGAATCCATTAAAACATTATGATTAATTGTATTTTACATATAATAGTGTTTTATTTAATTTCTTAATACCTTAATTTTTTATCGAATGTTTTGAACATATTCATTTTTTCTTTCACAAAGATTTTGGTTGGTTAACTACGTTCAAATATATCATTATTCTATTTTCTACCACATAATAATAATAAATACAATAAATTTAAATATTTAATTATAATTATATAAATAATTATTTTTCATGTGTTTATGGAAAAAATAATTTGATCAATTTGAGAAGTCAACAGTCCACATGTCCATAAAGGACATTTTCACTTTTTCAGTGTGTGAAATGGTAAGAACGAATTTTATATATAACATTTTTAAAAAATATAAATATTTTTTCAATAAAATATATATTTAATCACTATAACATATTTTTATTAAGCCCATCCTTAATACATTCAATGTAAAGTATGAAAGAATCATGTTTCCTTGAAGAGGTAGTAGTCCACATGTCGAGAAAACATTGTTACCATATTCCGAAATTAAAGGCATGAAGGTTTAAGTAATATAATAATTACAAGAGTTTTAATAATTAATAAATATCATACATATAATATTGAAATAGTATGCCCATTATTATTCCATACCATTATAAGTGGTAATCGAAAAACGAATGACATCGTGTATAGAGGCATTAGTCTACCATACACATGAATGATGATTTTGTATCCCATTTGATTGAAGTATGTGATGTTGTTGGTATTTTCCATAACCTCAAAAAAACTTATTATATTTAAGATAATGTGGTTTTTATAGAATAATTATATAAAAAAATTATGGGGTTTGAGAATTAAAGGAATCAAAAGTGCTTGACGATGAAAATTTTCTGCTCTTTAGGGAACTCATTTTGGTTTTTACCAAAGGAATCACTTGAATGTATTTTTTATTAATGGAAGGATTATATTATAGGGACCTCAATTTTTACACATTATTATTTAATTATTTTAAAGAAAACTAATTTTAAAGTGTTACACTAACAGGACCCAAAGTTTTAGTGCCATGTGATAATTACATCCATACATACATTTTACCAAATAAAACCTAAACATTATATAATACCATAATATAAAGATAATTTGTGGAACAAACGTAATCCATAGTATTTATAGTCACATGAGTATATACATAAAATAATATGGTTTGCTAAAACCAAATTAATAGGAGAGATAAGAACATGAATAAATATAAAATGGGTGTTTATAATCATCATCATCATAGCATTTGTGTGGGATCATAATCTTAATCATGATATGAAGATTTTGATAATGTCATGGAATTTTGAAATTACTACAAATGAAAAATCATGTCATAATGTTCAAATAAAATATACATTTATGAATAAATATAGCTTTATGTTAATTCATAAAATATGTGAATAATCATAACATCATCATTGTGAATAAATCCAGCATCATGTTCAATCATATTGCACCTTATCTCATGAGATACCATCACATTACCAAATGCACTATAGTAGTATAAAATATTGGTTTCACCCCCAACATAACACCCTTAACATAATCATTCATTTCTCATGAAACATATATTAATCAATGACATAAAATAACTTTGGAAAGAAATGGGCTTTATTTCCCAAATCATACAAACTGTGAAAAAAATGGGTTTCCAAAAAGGGAGATGGAATATAATACTTTGTATAAGAATGATAAATCTTGATTGAAGAATAAATAATCTCAATAGAAGTAAAAAATCTATTTTTAAAAAGAAGGTTCATTTTAGTAAAATATTTATATTTACTATGCAATCGGATTGGAAGCTTGTATATCCCAGAAATGAAAAAAGAAGGCGAATGAAATTATATTTGAGGGATATTAAAAGAACCACCACACTAAAACTTTATTTTAAAATAAGAATAAAAAAATAAGTAAATTGGGTTTCAGAATCCCCTTACCTTATGTCTAAATGAATTCTCCACTTTGATATCCTTTTGAACTTATTCTTCTTGAGAACCTCAATATAGAATTTGGATTTGACATTTTTTTAGACCAAATGCTATTAAATATGTGTTAGGGGCTTATAAAGTGGATTTGGAAGAAATTTTATAAGATTAAATGCTTGAAGATGAGATGAGATGATGTGGTGAGTGGTAGTATTTATAGGGAAGGAGAGGGGTGTTTTTGATTATTTTATTCATTGGATTATAATTTTTGGTACTAGAATACTAATAGTTTTTATTATTCTGAATAAATAGAGTAAAGGAATGGGGTTGTTTAGGATTATATATTAACATCATCTATATATCATTAATGACTAAAAATTTCATGTACGTAGCATATACTGTAAATTATCATATTTCAGTATTCTCCAAAAACTCAACTACATTAGAAAAATACCAAAAATTCACCCTCAAAATTTTTCAACATGTAAAATTAAAAAATGAACTCTATTTTATGTGAATATTTTTCTAAATATGATAAATTTAATTTTTAATTAAAATCATCATTTAAAAAAATTACAAATATTAAAATTATAATAGATTTAATAACACTTTGAAAACATAATTAAGGTCTCATAAAATTACATTATAATTATAATAAATAAAATTTTTAATTTATTAATATGTTTTATAAATTTTTTTAATCATTATATTAAATATAAAGTTGTAAATAATTATTTATGATTTATGAAAAATTATAACTGATTTTACAACACTTTGAAAACATAATTCAGGTCTAATAAAATTATATCATAATCATAATTTTTTTTCATTTATTAATATATTTTATGAAAATTTATTTTCTTTTGAATAATTATATTAAATATAAAATTATAATTAATTATTTATGTTTTATAAAAATAACAATAATTAATTCATCATTTTAAAAACCAAATTTACATATACTATGATATAATTATGCAAAATTTTAATTCATAAGATACCTAAATTTTATTTATAATTTCAAAGAAAATGTTATTATTCTCTTGGCTAGATTACTATTCATAATTGTCAAATTTCTTTTTCAAAGGTCAATATACTATTCCATTGGTATAGGTTCCCTAATTTTTATGAGTAAAACTTATTTCATTGTTAATTAATGATAATGATGGTTTATTTAGGCTCTCTGTTATTTATAGGTGATTTATTCAATGTAACATAATTATATTAAGAGAAAAAATTCCATTGATAGAAATTTCAGTCGTTACATTCTTCCCACTTTTTGAAATTTCATCCTTAGTTTTATTTACATTAATAGGTGAGGTTATTTGTCCTTTATCACTTATAACGGTTCCCATGTTTCCTCTTAGTACTTATGGTTCCACTATATTACTTTGAAAATGTGAGTATTCTTGTTTAGTATAACATTATCTCTATTGTCCAAGATCTTCATTGGTTCCTCCTCATAAAAGAGATCATTTTCAAACTATTTATCCTCTGAATTCAGTATTTGTGAGGGATCACATATGTACATAATCAAGAGGGATATGTGGAATACATCATGTACATGATACATGGTTGTTGAAAGTGCTGGTCAATAGGCTACATCTCTGAAATGATCAAGAATCTAGAAGGGGATCATGTACATGGGACATTGCTTTGCTTTATTCCCAAATCTCATGATCCTCTTCCATATAGATATAAATAATAACACCATGTATCAATCCTTTAACTCCAAGTCTCCTGAAAGACTGTCTAAATATCTATTTTTTTGACTTTGGGCTATCTTGATGTCCTATTGAGTTTTTTTTTCACCTTTTCCACCATTTCATCGATCATTTCTAGTCCTACCAACTTAAGTTCTCTGACATAATCCCGACATGTCAATGTTATGCTTCTTTTCCCATATAGGGATTCATATGTATCCATTTGGATGATCGAGTGGAAATGGTTGTTGTAAGGGGAATCATCTCGAGGTAGATGTTGGTCAAATCCTCCACTTATGTACATATAATATGCTCTCAATAAGTCTTATAGTTTCTGAATATTTTTCTATAAATACCCATCAGTTTTACGATTATAAGAAATACTAAAATTCATCTCAGTGTTTATAACATGTTTTAGACTTCCCCAAACCATGGAAGTGAATCTCATATCTTGATCAGATATAATTTATAGTGGTACTCCATGAATCATTAAAACTTCTCTAATGTATATCCATGTGAGTTGGTCCAGTATAAAGTCCTATTGAATTTTAATAAAGTGAGTTGTCTTTATGAGATGATCTAAAACAACCTAGATAGAATTGTTTCTTCTGGATGTCTTTAGATGTCTATTAACAAAATCTATTATTATATTTTCCCATTTCTAGGTTTTTATGGGTATTAGTTTCATTACCCCTAATAAATTTTCTTTTCAACCATCACCTAATGACGTTAAAGGAATTATGACGTATACTCATAAATATCTATATTCATATTGTTCACCAATAGTTCCCTTGTAGATCTCGATACATCTTTGTTATCCCTTAGTTAATAGATAAGGTTGAGCTATGTACATCACTCAGAATATCATTATTTATCATTTTATTTGACGGTACACATTTTCATGACATAGATCTTACAAATCCTTCCTCATTAATAATAAACTCCAAGGATTACTCTTTTCTGACATCATCCACCATCTTATAAATTTCTATATCCTCTATTTATGATTTCTATAAAATCATTATGAGGGATGGTTGAACAAAAAATTTACATAGGAATGACGATTTTTTTCCTTACATGATTCTTATGTCCATCATTTTCAATTATTAGAAGAATGGATCCTTCTTGACTCTCATCATTAATAACGTTTCAAGATCCTCTCTACATAGAGAATCTAACACATTGTTTTCTTTTCCCTGATGGTACTCGATTGAGAAGTCATTATAATTGAGATGATTTAACCATATTCATCGGTTCATATTAATCTCTTTCTATGTGAATATATATTTTTATGCATTTATGATCATTATATATTTCACATTTATCCCCATAGAGTTAATGTCGACATATTTTAAACTTGAAGATCATGTTTTCCAACTCTATATACAACATGGGATTGTTTTTATTGTGAATTATAAAATTCCTTGAGGTCTATGATATCACAATATAATTTTTCATTAGTACACAACATAATCCCTTATTTTATGAATCACTATATAACACACTTAGATACCCACTTTTGGGAAGTGTGAGTACTAGCATAGTGATAAGCCTCTTTTTTGAATCTCTAAAGTAGTATTCAAATTAACTGGTCTAGGAAAAATATTTTCTATTCTAAGTTATCTTCCTTTGTGGGTTTAACAATCCTTATTTGTTATTCAAAAATCATCAATAATAACCAATTACACTAAGGTAACTACATATCTCTGTTATAGATGTTGGTCTTGGCCACTCTTCCATTTCCTTTTTTAAAAGGGTCTACATATATTCTTTTTCTAGTGATAAAATTCCCCAATAATGATACTTCCTATATCTAGATCTCATATTTATAAAATTCCCCAATAATGATACTTCCTCTATATAGAACTCATATTTATTATACCTTTAATATAGTTTCTCCCATAAAAAATTAATTTTCACTTTATTCTAATTTTTTTCATGTTCCCCATTTCTCTTGACATATATTAGAATATCTTCAAAATGACTACCAAAAAATTGTCAAGATAATATCTAATTACTCTATTCATTAATTCCTTGAATATTCCTAGATAATTAGGAGTCTAGAGGGAATCACTATGAACTCATAATGTCAATACCTCATTCAAAATGAAGTCATGGAAAGATCTTACTTACTATCATTTAATTGATGATATCCTGACCGAAGGTCCACCTTAGAGAAATAATTTTCCACAAAAAGTTGACTGAAGAAGTAAAAAATAAGTGGTAGGGTATACTTTTTCATTATTGTGTTCTTTTGGGATCATGATTATCAATACATATGTGCACTAATCTAGACTTGTTCATAATAAAGTGTATTTGTGCACCCAATTATGAAGAACTCGATCATATAAAACACTTTTCTAGATAATCTTGAGAAAGATTCTTCAATTTCTACAACTCAATGGTGGCCATTCAATAAGGATTATTTTTTATAGGGAGAGATATAGATAAAAGTTCAATTGAGACGTTAATATATCAGTCAAAGAAGTAGACCATGAAATTATTCAGCGAAGACTTCATTATAGACCCTCACATTGGGCATGTATTCGATCATGATTTATTCCATTGTCTCAATAATTTTGGTTAGATATGATTTCTCATAATTCAACAATATCCACACAGTAGACAATTATTTTGATGTAAATTTAACCTCCTCATTAAACATGTACAGAATTGAAGGATGCATTGGGATGTGAGGATTTATATCCCTTTCTGGACAGTTTATATTCATTTTGTACAAAGATTACCAATCCATGCCCAATATAGAATCAAACTCCACCAAAGGATGTAAGAAAACATTTTATATGAGTTTCTACAAAAAAATATTAATTGGTGATAAGTTATATAAATTGGATGTAATAATTTCACCATTATCTTTTCTCATAGATAATTCATTCAACATATTTTGTGGTGGTGTTTAAATAGATATACTATACAAAAAATATATGAATGAATTTGTAGAACCAGAATAAAATATTACATTAGCTATTATTTAATGAATAATCCCCTTTATTTATAACCACATCATTGTCAGGATCCACCACTAAAGTAGTGATAAAATAATAATTCCCTTGATCCATTTAATTTTGGTGACTTTTTACGCTGATTACCCTTAAAGATTCGATGTTTATTGCATAGGATCACATAGTTCCATTTCTCCCTAGAATTGAATTATTGAAAAATGGGTGGTTCTCTCATTTCTTCCACTACATTATCCTACTTCCACATGTCACTTTAACATTCATTATCACGGTGTCCTTCTCTTATATACTTGAAGCATTTCCTGACCCCATTGAGGCAATTCGCATGATTTGTCTTCCCATGTTATTGACAAGTGGGTGGTTGAGTTTTCTTTACAACATTTTTATTATATCACCCATATTAAAATTCCATCTTTAGTTTATTATCAACATATCCATGATACCACTCTCTAAACCCCTCCACTTTGAGACCATATAGAATAGAATCTTCATAACACACAAAGCCACAAATTTATAGCACCTTTCTATGGTTTAGAATTAATCCACTAATGAATATATCTATTTTTCTATCATTTTTATGACAAAACCCAAGCAATATATTGAAATACTTGTAATATTTTCTGTATAGTACATGATTGATTCACCTTTTTTTCATTATCTCTAGGAATTATCTTTTTAAAATTTCTTAAAAAGTTTGAGGGAAATACATATTAAGAAATATTTTCTTAAACTCTTACCACTCCATATATTCAATTTTACCCTATTATTTTGACTTTATAATAAATACCAACCATTGGTTGGCCTCTCTTTATAAATGATAAATGAACAGAGTCACCTTTTCCATCTCAGAATAGTAAAGCACATAAAAGATCTTCTCGATTGTGTTAACCCACTATTCAATGAATATTGGATCAAAAGTTCCACTAAATGCCAGTTGTTTTTTCTATAGAAATGATTTGACATGTATTTTCTAACTCCTAGTTGCATGAAGTTTTTTCACATTATTCATGTTATTGTTCATATTCTGAGATAGATGGGTAAGCTTCTACATGAAATTCTAAACTCCACCTCTGAATGAAATGGGTATGTCATTCGAGAAATCACTGCATTATCCCTCACAATGGTTGTTTTATGGTATTCTCTGTATTCCCACCATTTTATAAAATATATAAGGTTTGAACAAAACATAATTAAAAATTTCATGCATAAATAATTTATTCCTTCATCAAATAAACTATAAAGCCATATCTTATATGTTTTGTGTTTTTCTAAAATAATGATTATGGGGTTCTTATATATATATAGTCTGGTAATAAAGGATTTTAAAAAAATTCCCTAATCCAAATTCAAAAATTAACTAAAATATGATCTGATAAAAACTATTGTGATTGTGATTTATCTTACATTATTATTACATCATTTTATATAAAAACATTGTAAAAGCGTTACACAGCTAGGATCCAATGTGTTCTTGTCTTTGGAAAATTTAGACCATATAAATTTCAAAAAATAAAACATAAACATTATTAAATACCTTTATAAATATATTATTATTGTCCCTCATGTAATGAATTGTATAAGTATTAACTTGTTGGTATATATAAAAAAATGGTATGATCTAAAATCCCTACAAGAGGATAGATAAGATAATTAACCAACATAACATGGGTGATAATAGTAATCATAATCATATTATATGAATGAGATAACAATCATAATTTTGGGAGGAATCATTAGGTAAAGGCATGGAATTTGAAAATTTAAAAAATTGAAACATAATGTTTTTGGGTCCAAATAACACACATAGCTACAAACAAAGCTAGAATCACATTGAAACATATCATATGTGCATAATCATAACATAATTGTGGTAACAAAGATAGTATCACGTTCACACATATTGAACCTTATATCATTAGATACATAACATTATCCTTTAAATTAGAGTGCTTTATAATTTTGGGCTCACCCATCACATCATAATATTTACTTAATTATGCATACTCTAGAGAACATATATCAATCATAGATATAAAATAACCCAAGGAAAGGAATTAAATTCACTTAATAAAGAATACATTCATGAACAATAAATGGGGTTATAAAAAGTGAAATTTAATAACATACTTAGAATAAGAATCAATAATCATTATTTAATAATAAACATACTCAAGAGAAGTAAAACATGTGTTATTATAAAGAATATTTCTTTTGGTAAAATCTTTTCATTTATCATGAAATTATAGTGAAAGCATGTAGATGAAAAAAATGAAAATTTAAGGATAATGAAATTTTATTTGAGTTATATTAAAAACCACACATATAGAAAATTTGGCATGAAATAGGAATAACCAAAATAAAGGATATTGGGATTGAGGATCCCCATACCTTATATTAGAATGCATTCCTCGCATTAATATTTTTTGACATTCATCTCATTGAGATCCACCATAATGAAATTGGATTTTGTCTTTTGTTGTGACCAAAGTCTCATAGACCTAAGGTAAGATAATGGGAATAGTACTAAGAAGAAATTATACTAGTTTCAGGGATTCGAAGGTGTGAGGGGAAGAGGTGGTGAGGGGAGGTAATTATTGGGGAGGAGTAGGTGTTGTTTATTATTGTATTCATTAATTTATTATTTTTCTCATGATTATGAATAGTTGTGCTTACAATTACTCAATATAGTAATGAGGGGATTTTTGTTTATGATTATTGGTATGTATTATCCATACAACATAAATTAATCAAAACATCATGTCTTTAGCTTTTATCATATATTATTGTATTTCACTATTCACCAAAAATTCAACAATTTTTGAAAAATTTAGAAAACAACCATAACCATTTTTTTACATGTAAAATTAAAAAATAAGATCCATTTTAAGAATATTATTTTCTAAATTTAAAGAATATTTTTTTTATTTAAAATCATCATTTATTTACAAAATTCCAATTTTTAAATTATAAAAACTTTCATGATTGTTTTTAAAATTATATAAGATATCATGAAATTTTATTATGATCAAATTAAAACAAAGTATAAATTTTTGAATAAAATTTATGAAAATATATTTTCTTTTATGTAATTATATTATTTATAAAATGTTATATAAACATTTAGGCCCTATAACAATGCAATCACTTAATTAATAATTTTTAATCAATTTATTTTCTTATTGTATGATATAATTAAATCATATTTTCATTTCTTATATTCTTAAATTTTTTTATACTTTTATAGGTAACATTACAATTATATTTGTTGTATTACTATTCCTAATGTTAACATTACTATTCTTAATGTCATGTTACTATTTTATTTGTATAGGTTCCATAATTTCTATGAATACCAATTATTTCATTATAATTTTATGAGAATGATATTTTTATTGGGATCTACATTCTATGTATGTGTTTTATACTATATTACCTAATTATAAGTGGGGAAAAGGACTGACATAGAAATTTTTTAAAAGAATATCTGTGAACCCACGTTTTTACATACCAAGATCATCCATAACACACCAAATTTTTTAGTGTAGGATTAATTTTCTGAAATTTGTGTTTTATATAACAATGGTTAAATATTTCATGTCATGAAAAAAAATATTAATTAATTCAAATTGATTTTAATGATTTTATTTATTAAAATCATGAAATGTTACTTCTGTGAAGTATATGCAATTACCTTATCATTATGCATCAAGGTAAAATGAATTTATTTCAATAAATCAGAACTATAGATAAAAAATACACTCTCCCCAAAGGTATGGGACATATATTGGGGATTCAATAATCATACATTTAATCTTTGAAAAAAATCCCACCATCTATTTTTTTAGATGATTTTTTGTTTTTTTAATTAGCATAGACATTAGGCTAGTAACCCGATTAATGATCTCAAAAAATAAAATGTAGTATCCCACTAAAAATCTAAAAATATATATGAAATTTGTTTGTTATTAAAAATTATCAACATAATTAGTTTTATAAACATCAATTTGTGTGCCATTTTTTCAAACAATGTGTCCATGAATTGAAATTTCATACCAAAAAATAAAATATAATAATTTTTTTATATAGTTTACTTTCTTTAACGGCCTATAAATTAATCCCTAGGTGTATTTCAAGTAAATCCATAATTTTATACTAGATCAATATATCACAGGTAAACAAAAATAAGAACATATTAATTAACTCATTAAAAAACAAATGCATAAGTATCATTTATAATAAACGTTTATTTTCTAACCCAAAGGGCATATGTAAAAACTCATAATTCTCATATCTAGTTAGAAATGATATATCAGGAATTTTATCCTCCTTCACATGTTTCTAATGGTACCTGATCCTTAGATCATTCTTTGAAAAATACATAATTTTCTAGTGAAGATCAACGAAATCATCAATATGAGGAAAATGATACTTTTTCATAATAGTTATGTTATTAAATTCTCTATAATAAATGTAATGCTTCATTGTACCATCAATATTTTTAACAAAAAAATAGATCACATGATGTGATGTTTTAATATGAATGAAACCTTTAACAAAAATATCTTGAAAAGCTTTTTCAATTCAACTATTTCTACATGATCCATTCATCAAGGGTGTTTCGAAATAGGATTATAATCTTTAACTATGTCAATAATAAACTAAACCTCCCGATTAAGAATAAGAGAATGTAATTTATTCAGAAAACATAAATGTATTCATTCACTTTTGGATCATCAGTAATTTAAAATATTTACTTGTTTCCAATAATATGAGTTATATAACATTAACTAAAATATATAATAAATTTCATAGCTTCATGGTAAGTTATCAATGTCATGAAATCAGCGAACATGACATTATTATCCCTTTAATCAACCATATAATAATGTAAGAACCATGATTTTCACTCAGGTATGGATCCTTTATATTTTTGTCTAATTCTTTATTTAGTACCTAATATGTAATCCTAAAGAGTTATAAAAGGTCTAAGTGGTTTATGAGGTATGTTTGGAGCCCAAAACCCATCTTTTTGGTGAAACTAGCCATGTCACATCATTAGAACATGGTTGGCACAAGGTTTTCCTAACCATGCAAAAGAAAATTTTCAAACAAAACCAAGTTTCATGGTTAGCGCATGGCCATTCAACGTAACCATTCAATGTGACCTTTTTCCTTGGTAACCATGCACGGTTTTTCAAACCATGCAGAAAAACCGTGCATAGGGTAATATTCAGGGTAATTTTACAAAATTTCCCTTAATGGTCTATTAACCATCCTTCTTACACAAAATTAAAGAACCAATAGGATTAACACTTTTTCCTATCATGTTGTATCATTTTAAAGACATTAGGTAAGAATCAAGTGATCACCATCATCTGAGATCCATTTGAGATTTTTTTCGTCACGTTGGATGTGAAATGGTATGTAATAAAGTTTGCTTAAGCCTTTACTCTTCTCTCTAGCTATTGACCTACTTATCAGGGTATGAGTGTTTTTCTCCTTTTCATTGATTTGCTCTAATATAATCCTAATAAAGTGCCAATACAAGATGAGGTGAGTCATAAAATCCTATGGTGGGTGTTTTTTTACTCATTCCTCTTGTTCTTTGATTTTAGAATTGTCGTGTGGGGACTAGAGATTACATCGGGTGTCATTTAAAGAATTTATCTTACATTCTTAACATCATTAGAACCGTATGTATATACTATTTCCATATATGTGATTATTTGAAAGTGGTTACACCCATAACTCCCTCCATCCCATGTAGGATGTTATTCCATAATTGGGTTTTTTGTATTTGACAAGTTTGAGAAACTATTCAAGTATGACTTTGCTTGACCCCTATAAGTTTAAGCATTACTTGATTAAATGGATTGGTTTATATTTTGAATTTCATATTGGAATTTACCACATATTCATACCACATGACCTACCTAATGAAAGTGATTCAATTGAAAATTAAATTTGAAATGAAAATTGGCATGTATATTAAGTATATGACTTGACCAGATTAAATGTGAATGATTGATATGTGGAATGTCCATAAAATCCCTTAACACATTAATGGAAGGTAGAGAGATTAAACTTGATTATTTAATATTCTTTAAATTGAATTAATAATGGTTTCATGCTACTTGTCATTATCACACTAATGAAAGGAATTTCTTAGACCAAATGGACTTATTGATTAATGATGACTTGATTAGAATATTGCATGCTACATGACCTTATCACAATAATTAAAGTCAATGCAAGAACCAATGGTTGAATGATACTAAAAATTATTAAACTAATGAAAGGAATGTCTTGAAAAATATAAAATATTACATGACTTCATAATAAAATAGGATTGGACTAACACGAGATCACCTTGGATTCTGATAGAATAATGTCGTGAAAGCTCAAAAATCCATTACAACTCATGGAAATGAATTGCTTAGGTTATGAACCACCTAGTTCCTGATCATTTTATATTATTTGGATGCTTGGTATGACACCATAATATCCCTTAAATATCATTACATGATTCCTGGGATACACTACTTGGATCTAGCATTGACAAGTAGGTTCCATGGTTATAGTCCATAGGGCCTTGTCTCCACATAGCCCAATTTTACATTAGATGGTAACCATGAATTAAATAGGTACCTTATTGTGGAATTCCTTGGAATATGATCCTTGTATTACACTTTTATACTTATCTGGGCTATTTTTATTACCAATTTAGTGACCCTTGCAGTCCGCGTTGCCATGGTTATTACCTTGGAACTTCATTATAAAATGTCATTATAGGTTTCCTTGTCACAACATCAATCATTCACTATTGTTAACAAGTTACTCATTTATAAACTGGTAATAATAAATTAATGGACTGGTTATCTTTAGATGGCTGTTGAGTGAGGATGTAGGTACTTGGGAATTTATTTATGTAGTAATGGATTACTTTTTATATGCATGAATTCACATTATTACTTTTACATTACACGATCTGGATGTTATAGATACCATTGATGGTGGCTCACTGAGATTTTTCTCACACCCTCTCTGAACACCATTTGGTACCCATAGTTGATTACATGGTTACAGATGTTGACAGAGGGAAGCATATGGATTTAAACACTTGACTGCTTGCAGTTTAATATGAATATTTATAGTAGAAGACTGAGTTAGAGAACATGATGCTAGGGATAGTATTTTATTTCATTTTTTACTTATATGGAACAGGTTATTCCTACTATATTTTATCCATGTTTTCCAATTTTCACGTGACAAGACATTTTACCAGTTGTTGAATGCTTTTACAGTTGTTTCAGTTATTGTTATTGTTCTATCTCTATTTTCTGATGTACCTTCTGTTTACTTATATTTCATACTCTATTTACCTATCCTTACATTCCCTAGATGTTATACACTTTTTAAATGATGGAATAGTCTCCCCACAGACACACCCAAGGCCCTTTATACTAGTTTGTACCTTAAGGCATTTGGGGGGATGTGCTTGAGGCCTTGTGGTCCACCATGCATGGGGAACCTATTGTGTGGTATCCAGGACTAGTATGCCACAAAGTTGTTTTAGATAAGTTTTTGTTCATTAATTACTATTTCGTGACAATATACTAGAGATTAGGAAGGATTGAGATATTTTCATAAACCCTCATTTGATGTTGCAATCCCATGTTAGGGGTAAAAACAATGATCCCTAAATTATACTTTTTGTTTTGATTTTTCCAATTGAAGTTGATATTGTTTCATAGTTGGGTGATGCACATTTTTTGTGGAGTTGTTTATTATTACTCTTTTGAGGATTTTCTTTCATACCTGGCTCAATGATATAAGGGAAATGTTCATTGTTACAGGCTTCATTATACGGGCCTAGAATTCAAATGTCATTCATATTTCCATTCCATATATGTATTTTTCACTACTTTTTATTTCTTGATATGCATGTCATTGTTGAGTGATGTTGTGATAGTTTACTTTTCCATGTATTGTTTTTTGTTGCGATCGAGTGATTTCATATCTCAATACATGAGGTGTATAGGCCCGCATGGGTTTGGATGAGTAATTTACCGAGCTAGTCCATTATGTTATATACAAATGGGTGTCCTTTCTGGTGATAGGTGTATTGGCCCTAATTCATTGGAAATGGATATCCATTATAAAGTGAATCACTAATCTAATATGAAATGGTTCCACATCCTAACCCCACCTTATCATGTTTATGAATGTTAAATGAGTTAAACGGACAATTAAATGTAACATAAAATGAAACTTATACTTGAGAACATATCGATATCTAGCCATCTAAGTGGGTAGTTTGGGAAGTATTCCTTAGGTAGTTAGTTTTCATACATTGGAGCTTCCTCTAGTGATGTTATCTATATACTTAATCTTGTTCTAAGACGTGTTCCTGGATATTGTAGTTCAATTCCACCAGGATTCCCTTGTATTGTATGCTGGGAGGGTGTTAACGACCATACTTTAGACATAGTAGGCCGTAAGTTTCCATCCATTCCTTCTAGGAGTTCCAATTGAAGAACCGCCTATTGTACCTAATTTGGGCATTGATACCCAGGTTTATGATAGTTTCCTTCATTTGATGTAGTCTATGAATGGTGATACAAAGCTTCCACGTATGATGGATGATCTAACTCGTGGGTTCTAGTAGTAACAACCTCCTACTGTTTCTGGTAATGGAAATATGAAAGCTACTGAGTCTTTTCTAGAAGACACCCTATATATCATTCATCATCTATAGATTCCTTTAGATCATAGTCTCAATCTTTCCAAAAAATGCTTCGGTATTGTCACGACCCAACCCTACCGGTCTCGAGCCGCAACTACCCCCGGCCCGCCTCTATAGGACAAGGGCTGGCGACAAGCGTTGAAGGCTTAACGATCTCAGGGAGGCCTTCGCCTAAGCACCTGTAAACACACACACATCCCAATCAATGCAGAAGTGTAGAGTAAAAAAGAAAACCAAAGTACAAAAAACTATAACCCAACCACAGTCATGTATCAACTTCTAAACAATATAAGTAAAGTGCTGAAAAGTACTAACAAGATAACTGAACAGAAAAAGGGGCAAAACATGTGCCCAACTAGAAAGGTGCCACAACCTGGAAACAGGTAAACTAAAGTAAATAGCTAGGGAGACTTACACCTAAAAACCCTACTACGGCCACTGAATGCATCCCAATATCATATGTCCTCTACGCTCCTCTGTAGTCTCAATCGACATGTCTGTCTTCTGCAAGGGAACACCAAGTTCGGGCAAAGCCCAAGTAGGGGTGAGTATAAAAATACTCAGTAGGATACCCCAAAATCTTAAGGGAGAAACAAAGGAGGTACTAAAATGGTGAGAAGTAGATAGAACAAAGAACAGTGAAAGACTACAATAGAGAGTGTGCAGCTCAACCCAACAGAAGGAAGGAAGTGGACTTGTCCAACCAAGATGAACTAGACATGGAAAGCACATGGCATACCACACGCATCTTCTCCCCTCCTAGAAAGAGAGTAACTGAACCCAAGGAGTGGGAATAAAGTAGGGTGTGTATATATATATATATATGCTCAACAAGAAACTCAAACGAGTGTGTAAGGGGATCTCTATCTCCAAGCTCAGCCCAGGAAACATTGCCAGCAGTTCAAAGGATATCCATCACTGATTCCCAATAGTCCCGTATGAAAAATTTGTCTCATCGCTAAACCATACAACCAAGGGTCCCTCTCTGGAAATCACAAATAAAATTCACTAACTAACGTCATAGAAAGGGTTGAGTCTAAAAGAAGTCATCATGTAACCCACTACCCAGCCCAGCTGGAGGGTAAACCCTAAGAGGTCGTCAGGTAACCCACTGCCCAGCCCCGCTGGAGGGCAAACCCTAAAGTCAATGGGTAACCCACTACCCAACCCTACTGGAGGGTAAACCCTAAGGTCAACGAGTAACCCACTTCCTAGCTCTACTGGAGGGTTAACCCTAAGGTCAATGGGTAACCCACTGCACGGCCCCACTGGAGTGTAAACCCTAAGGTCAACAGGCAACCCACTACCCAGCCCCACTTGAGGGTAAACCCTAAGGTAAATGGGTAACCCACTACCCAGCCCCGCTGGAGGTTAAACCCTAAGGTCAATGGGTAACCCACTACCTAGCCCCGCTGGAGGGTAAACCCAAAACTGGTCTGATAACTCTGCACTGCTTGTGCCATCACCGGGTGTCACTAACACCGCTACTGTGCATAGGTTCGGAGTGCATCAAAGGAACCTCTGACCAACGCCCTTTCATGTTTCCAAAATTAATTAGATCTATAAAGAGGCTCCTCTCACCCAAACATATTATACTGTTGTAATCCTCGCAGAAAAACACGCGAGATGGACAACTTAATTGCTGGAAACAGACTCCCGTCGAAAATGATATTCAACACAGCTTTATGCTCATACAGAGTCTCGTGGGGCCCACACCTCAGTCCCAAAAAAAGGTTGGGTGAACTGTTCCATCACGATGCTCTTGGGAAAACACGCTAAATCTACTATTCAAACACCCCAAACGGACGTCTGATGAAAAAGTCACAGTACATTGCACACAGCTTAAAAGACGGCTCGTGGGGCCCACACCTCAACTCCGGCTCAATGCCTGAAACCACCCTGGTCAACTTTTCCTCGACGAAAGGGTTACAATGCCGCTGATGGTTCCTAAAACAAACTCCATGTGCAAAATTTGCAACTCCCCGTGTTATACAAACGGGGCCCTGTGGGGCCCATACCAAAACCCCGAGACAAGCCACGCAAATCGTACCATTTCATTACTTGTAGATAACCAGGATGCGTAGGCTATTCATTTGACTTGAACGGACTTATGAAGAATAAGTCATAAAAAATGAAGCATACATCTGAAGGCTGCCTCGTGGGGCCCACGCCTTGGGTCCGAATTTAGGTGGGTGGATTGTACCATCGCAATCCCCTCGGAAGAACACTCAGAAACGAGTACTCAAACACCCCAAACGGATGTCGGGTAAAAAAATGGAATTTCACCATAAAATGTGTGAACCAATCCCTGTGGGGCCCACACCTTGTCTCCTACCCAAATGCTTTGGAAAGCATCTCAAAAAGTCCGGACAAGGACTGGGGTAACGCTGCCGCTGACGGCGTGTCAATCGGACATCCCAAGCAGGAGTTAGGTCTGACGAAAGAATAATTAAGTAATTAAATAATTAATTATTTATTTTCCTTAAGAGATTTGTGATAACAAGCAGCGAAACCAAGCCACAAGGGTTCCGAACCAACTTTGGAAGGACCGTCTCAACTCCAGGGCCACAGCGCCTCTGACGGCACGTCAAACGGACGTCCAGCTCGCGAAGCACGTCCATCGCAAGCTTTAGCAATAACTTAATATTATTGAATTAAATTGTTTTGGGTCACCTGTCTTCGGGTGTAGAACCCAAAAACCCTGAAACCTAACTTAAAATGTCCGTATCGAAGAGAAGAACCCCCAACCATAGACGGTGCCTCAAACAGACGTGCCGTTTAGGAGCTACGGTCCCTTGAATACAAGGGGCCCAATAGGGCCGGTTCACACCGGTTGTGTAACGACCCACACTTTACATACATTGTTAATACTTAAAAATTGAATCACACTTATTACAACATATGACAAAACCACAAAGGACCGTATAGGTATAGTGTCTTTAGAAACTGGGAAACATAAACAACTGGTTCATAAATCTTCTACAGTGTCTCCCATTTATTTCATCATATCTAGGGTCCCTTTTAGCATATTCTACTTAATATCCATCTTCCTGGCCTGGGGAAAAGAAAACATAAAAGGGTGAGCTCAAATGCTCAGCAAGGGCAAATAAAGGAAATAAAAATCATATCATATCTTTTTGAAAATTAAAACCTGCAAAAGAGATCATAATATCTTAACATGGAATAAATCATAGAAGTGAAAATGAGATCCCCATAATCATAACATAAAACTTGAAACTTTGTGGCATGCACACATAATCATGGAAAATCATTTCTTGTTAGTCATGACTCATTGCCAAGACTATCTTAGTGGACAAAGTCCCTTTCTGAACCGAGTTCACTCCTCGTTTCAGTCCTGTATCACTGAACCGAAATAACCTTCCGTTCCAGCCATGTCTATCTCATGAGATATAAAATCTTTACCCAATGCATTGGAGGGAGATATAGGTCCCACCCATCTTATAATGAATCCTTTCTTATGTGTGCCACATAATCATAAACCATACATCATAGCGTAACCCATGTAATAAAAATGGGATTCTTAAACAACATGACATCATAAAACAATTCATATAAGATAAAGGAATTCATAAAAATAATTCCATCACAACATGATCAAATCAATGTAATAATATGGATAGAAACAGAACCCTTTATTATCTTAGATGGAAAATAATTTTGATAAAACACTTGAATTGAATTCTTGAGGAAAATATCCTTTCTTCTTCAAAATCAATTTCTTTTCACAAAACATCATGCAATTTTAAAAGAAAGAGATTTTATTGAAAATAGTCATGAAATCTTTTAGAGGAAGCTTCATGAAAATAAGGCTTTATAAAACAGTAGAAATCCGTTCGTGCCGTATAAGTTAAAAAAAACATTCTTCGTACTTTTGTCGGAAAAGTCAAAAAGTACCTCGTACGAAAAACGACAAAAGATTCCTTTCATATGTATTACTAAAAACTCACCGAAGGTTAAAAATTGATTTAAACAATTTTAGGTGGATGGAAATAATATTACATATTGATAAAACATGGATGTGGATGATAAAATACACCCCAGTAAATACTTACGAATAAACAATCTCGGATAAAAATGAGATTGTGATATTTCCCTTACCTTAGGTCCGATTTGCTTTGTTCGTGTCCGAAGCTCCTGTATAATGGTTTAAATAATGTTATTGACTTATTCCAGAATCATACATATTGATATGAGATCATATATGGTCATATTATTAGCTTCTTGTTAGTAATATTTCATTGTTACTTGTTACTCGGGTCTTTATAACTTTTTGTTCTTATGCGTCTTTTGTCGAATAAATTCTTATTCTTATCTTTAGGTTATAGATAATTCATTTCCAGAATGGTATTAGTGTAGTATATACCATATTTATTCATTCAATTCATTTATATAATCATTATGAAATGAAGATCATGTAGAACGAGTCGCATCACATCGTGGAGACGGTATTCCGTACGTACGCACGAGTGATGATATCGTTCCTATGATCGTGGAATTGTATTGGAGTATATATATATATTATTTCAGTATCAATATTACTTAATAATAATCATATATAGTTACTGATTACACCATTATACCCATCCTTGTAAGGTGATGGTGGAAAATAGATTACACCACGGCGTGGAGACGGTATTCCGTACGTACGCACGCGCGGTGATTTCATTTTTCCGTAGGATGGATAGAAGGTGAATTAGGGTTGTTTCATATTTATAATAACATATCAGTATGTAAGTAATACTTATGTTATTACTTTATCATGAAACAACTAAAGAAGAAGAAGTTGAAGAAGAAAGAAATTGAAAAGATCGGTAATGGATATTACCTCTTCTTTGGAACGCCTTTTTGAATCCTCCACTTAAGGAACTAAGATTGGTCTTTGGAGAAGACCAGGACCTCTAGGATTATTCTAGGGAAGTGGAGAAGGGAAAATGGCAGGGGTTGGACGAGCTTGAGTGCTCAAATTGGTGTGAGGAGGAGGGGGAGGAGGTGCCCTTTTATAAGGGAGGAGAGGGGCACCTTAGGAATATCTCAAAATATTATTTTATATTAAAGTCAAAATCGGTTTATAATGGTTCCAAAGGGTCTTATTTCGAAGCTAAAGTTGGGATGGGTCTAAATCCTATCAACCAATAGGATTTAGACAAGTTTAGGGTATTATTTTAACCTTATCAATTAGATTTAACTCTAAGTTAATTAATTTAACTTTTACCGTGTCTTTTTGTTTTCTTTCACTATATGGTTAATACACTTACTATAACATGCCAAACGAACCCCAAATTGTTTATTATTAATATATATATCCTTATCTAAGTCATTTGGCCGAACCTTAGATTTTTAGGAATAAAATAACAATTAATAATATAATATTTTATTTAAAAACTATTTTGTGTCAATTTTGACACTATTTGATATATGATTTTTGTCAAAGTCATAACAGAATTATATGTTCAAACCAAGTTGATTAAATCAATACTAATATATCATAGTAACCTAGAAAATTAGTGGAATTCATAAAAAGTCTCAAATTACATTTATTTTGGTATTTATATTATCAATTTTGTCAATATTTCATTAATAAGATAATTACAGCATCATCTTTGTGTCATAAATAAATTAAATTATTTGATGTCTAAAAATTACAAATAAAATACCATCATGTAGGAAATCTTTTTATATTTCTAATGAATATTTACAATCGAATTTATCTTATGTATAACCCTATATTAAAAATGATTTACTTATTAAACTTTGATTTTAACTATTTTAACCCTTCTTTAAATAAATTAATAATAAATGTCCTAATCTAATCCAAGTGGGCCTAAATGGTCATATTTTATTCCTAAGTTTGTTTTTGGTCGAATTACACTTGTCCAATAGAATTAGGACATGTGTTAGGGTAATATTAATATCATATTTACCCTTAGTTACCCTATTTACTATTAACCGCGGTAAAAATAGTAAAAAGTTACTATTCACCAAAAAATTATTTTCATCTCATTGAACCACATTTTAGTCCTTGATATTAACCGTGTCTCTCGGATTTTTGAAATTCCATTCACAGAAGCGGTAAAATTAAGTTTTATGCAAAATTCAGTTTTTAACCTACCACTTAGTGGTTTCACTATTCATCAAAAATTGAAAGTTTTCAGAAAAATACCAAAATTTCACCCTAGGCTAATTTCGATATTCTGAGTCCAAAAATGAAGTCCATTTTGAAAAATAAAATTTATAAAATTTCAAAAAGTGGTTATTACTATTCATAACGGCTAGTTTTAATAGCATATTGTTGTTTAGTGAAACTCGGTATTGCGTACGACGCAAGCTATCGAGGAAGGTCGCGATTGCGTGTAAAGCAAGCCAAGAAAGTGTTGTGTAGAAAAAAAATTCCTTTGATGATTTATGTAACATAAAAGTCTCGGGTGTTACATTCTACCCCCCTTAAAAAGAATTTCTCCCTCGAAATTCGTCACTTTGCAACAAACAAATGAGGATACTTCTCCCTCATCATATCCTCAAGCTCCCATGTAGCTTCTTCAAGTTGGTGGTTTCTCCATAAAACTTTCACCAAGCGAGTGGTCTTGTTTCGTAGGACTTTTTCGCTACGATCCAGAATCTCTATCGGCTGTTCTTCATAAGAAAGATCTTGCTCCAGCGGTACAACTTCTGAGCTGAGTACATGTGAAGGATCTGGTATGTACTTTCTCAGGAGAGATACATGGAACACATCGTGAACTTGAGAGAGATTCGGTGGAAGCGCCAATCGGTAAGCTACCTTCCCAACACGATCCAGTATTTCAAATGGACCGATATATCTAGGGCTCAACTTCCCCTTCTTTCCAAATCTCATAACCCTCTTCCAGGGAGATATTCATAAGAACACTTTATCACCCACTTCAAACTCTAGGTCTTTTCTTCGGTTGTCGGCATAACTTTTCTGTCGACTCTGAGCTGCTCTTATGTGTTGTTGAATAGATCTGAAATTTTCTGCCATTTCATCAACGAGATCAGGTCCTAATAGCTTTCTTTCCCCAACTTCATCCCAGCAAGTTGGAGTCCTGCATTTCTTTCCATAGAGAGCTTCATAAGGAGCCATCTGAATACTGGAGTGAAAGCTATTATTATAAGAAAATTCCACCAAAGGTAGGTGTTGATCCCAACCTCCTTTGAAATCCATAGAGCAAGCTCACAACATATCTTCTAGGGTTTGAATTGTTCTCTCAGACTGACCGTCTGTCTGGGGATGATAAGCAGTGCTGAAACTCAACTCTGTATCCAGAGTATGCTGAAGACTTCGCCAGAACTTCGAGGTAAATCTCGGATCCCGATCAGATATAATAGAAAGTGGTACTCCATGCAATCTTACCACTTCCTTTACATATATCCTGGCAAGCTGATCTAGAGAGAAATCCTCTCTAATAGCAATGAAGTGTGCAGACTTTGTAAGACGATCAACTATGACCCAGATAGCATTATTGCCTTTGGATGTTTTAGGAAGTCCTGTGACAAAGTCCATAGTGATGTTTTCCCATTTCCATTCGGGTATGGGTAATGGTTGTAACATCCCCTTAGACTTCTGTCTCTCAGCTTTAACTTGTTGACAAACCAAGCATCGAGAGACATATTCAGAAACATCTCTTTTCATGCCATCCCACCAGAAGTACTCTTTCAGGTCCCTATACATCTTCGTGCTTCCAGGATGAATAGAGAATGAAGAACTATGAGCCTCATCCAGCAGCTCTTTCTTTAATTCGGGGATGGGAGGAACACAAACCCGATTCCTGAACTTTATTATCCCATCACAATCAAGGCTGAATTCAGGAACATTTCTCACCTTCTTTTGTAACTCGACATCTTCTTTCTGTGCCTCTTTAATCTTCACATGTATAGATGGTTGAACATTCATTTGAGAAAGGTAAGATTTTTCCCCTTCCATTATAATTCCAAGATCCATCCTTTGTAAATCCATAAATATTGGATCTTTTGTGATCCTCATCATGGATAAACTAGCATGGTCTTGTCGACTTAATGCATCTGCCACCTTGTTTGCTTTCCCAGGGTGGTAATGGATTGAGCAGTCATAATCCTTAATCAGCTCCAACCATCTTCTTTGGCGCATATTCAGCTCCTTTTGTGTGAAAAATATACTTTAAACTTTTATGATCAGTATAAATATCACACCTTTCACCATAAAGGTAATGCCTCGAAATCTTTAATGCAAAGATTACCGCAGCCAACTCCAAATCATGTGTTGGGTAATTTTGCTCATGGATTTTCAACTGTCGTGAGGCATAAGCTATCACCATATCATTTTTCATAAGAACACACCCCAATCCCTTCTTGGATGCATCACTATAGATCACAAACCTTTCTCCACTACAAGGCAGTGTGAGCACAGGTGCACTGGATAACCTTCTTTTCAACTCCTTGAAATTCTCTTCACATTCCTCTGTCCAGACAAACTTAACTCCTTTCCGAGTCAACTTGGTGAGTGGATTAGATAATCGTGAAAAATCTTTTACAAAACGTCGATAATATCCAGCCAAACCAAGAAAACTTCGGATCTCAGTTACTGTTGTTGGTCTTGACCATCTTTCGATAACCTCTGTTTTTGCTGGATCCACAGATATCCCCTCTTTTGAGATTATATGACCCAAAAATGCAACTTTTTGAAGCCAAAATTCACACTTGGTAAATTTGGCATAAAGCTTCTCTTTTCTCAGGGTCTTCAATATAATTCTCAAGTGATCTTCATGCTCTTCCTTGCTCTTTGAATAGACAAGAATATCGTCTATAAAGACTACCACAAATTGATCAAGATAGTCTCTAAAGACTCTATTCATTAGATCCATGAAGATAGCAGGGGCATTAGTAAGACCAAATGGCATCACTATAAATTCATAGTGTCCATACCTTGTACGGAAAGTCGTCTTTGGTATATCCTTCCTTTTGACCCTTAATTGATGATACCCTGAACGAAGATCAATCTTGGAAAAGTATTGAGCTCCGCGTAGTTGGTCAAATAAGTCATCAATGCGTGGGAGAGGATATTTGTTCTTGATAGTGATCTTGTTAAGTTCTCGATAATCAATGCAGAGTCTCATTGATCCATCTTTCTTCTTAACAAATAGAACAGGTGCTCCCCAAGGTGACGCACTAGGGCGTATGAATCCCTTATCAAGATTCTCTTGGAGTTGCTTCTTCAATTCCTGCAACTCAATTGGGGCCATTCTATAAGGTGTCTTTGAAATAGGCAAAGCACCCGGTACGAGTTCTATTGAAAACTCAACTTCACGATTTGGTGGAAGACCCGGTAATTCCTCCGGAAAGACATCATCAAACTCCCGTACAATGGGCATATTCTTAATCGTGAGTTTCTCACCAACTATTTGAGATAAATAACCTTCATTTAGTGGAATCAATACCCATAAGATGGAAGAAATTTCCACTGGAAGGTTATGTTCATCCTTGCATTGATAGACGATCGTAGGTTGATCTGGAATATGAAATGTGACTTCCCTTCTTTGGCAATTGATATGAGCTCCATGTAGAGAAAGTCAATCCATGCCAAGAATCACATCAAATTCCACTAAAGGAAGGATCACAAGATTTGCAGGAAGCACTTTCCCACAAACTTCGATCGGAGAAGAATTATAAACTTCTGATGCGATTGATGTGCCATTAGGTGTTGTCACAGCTAACTCAACATCTAATTGTTGAGGTAATACGGTGATACCCTTAGAAAATTTTTCAGAAATAAAAGAGTGGGTGGATCCAGAATCAAATAAAACATTTGCTACTTTAGAGTGGATGGTAAGTGTACCTTTCACCACATCGTTATCGTACTCCACATCGCTGATAGAAATTGCATGTGACTTTCCTTTTTCTTTAGCCTTAAGAGTTTTTTGACGTCGACCATCATCATCAACCCTTGGATTTGGGCATTGATTGGCATAATGCCCCATCTCCTTGCACTTGAAACATTGAAGTGTAGCAGGTTCATTCTGTGTATCCCTTCCTTTGTTTGCATCATTAGACATCTTCTTCCCATTATCACGGCATTCAAATGCCCGATGACCTTCCTTTCCACATTTAAAACATTTACTTGTCCCTTTAAGACAACTCCCTCCATGTTTCTTTCCACACTTTGAGCATAAGGGAAAGTTCATCTTCTTTTCCGTGTTCTCTTTAGATTTTTCTTTGAATTCCATCTTCATCTTCTTATCAAACCCATGTGACTGATGGGTTACTCTAATCTCCATCTCGACTTTGAGAGCACATCGAACGATTTCCTCGTAGCTATTGAAGTACCTTATGGCTAACGCCCTTCGAAGACTTGGTTTTAAGCCACTAAAGAATCGATCGATCTTACTCTCAGGTTGGATAATAATACCAGAAGCGTACCTTGCAAGTCTGGTAAAATTTGCTTCATAGGTACCAACAGATTCATCATCCCTTTGCTTCAGTTCAAGGAACTCTTTCTCCATCTTTGTTCGTAGAATACGAGGGAAGTACTTATTGAAAAATAAGTTCTTGAACTCGTCCCATTCCATAGACTCAATTTCATCCCTTTGCCTCGTATTCTTAACAAGATTCCACCATTGATCCGCATCTCCTTCCAAACGATACACTGCTAGGATGACTTTATCATGCTCAGAACATTGATGAACTGAAAATATCTTTTCAGTAGTACTAATCCATTGTTCAGCAACTAATGGATCAGTAGACCCGCTGAAAGATGGTGGACGCTGCCTCATGAAGGATTCAACAGAATGTTGCTCCCTCCTTTGTTCGTTTGGAAATCCTGCATGATTCATAGCTTGAGAAAGTTGTGTGAGCATGGCTACAAGATTTTGCATTCCAGCTCCCATATCGTTTGGTTGCTCAGGGGGACAATCATTGCATTTCCCATCGCATTCCGCATTAACACGGTTCCTTCGGGTTCCAGCCATTGACTAAAACCAAGAAGAATAGTGTGAGCAACACTAATTATAATAGGAAACCACATAATTCAAGAATAAAATTTTCATGCTTAAGGTCTTATCCTAGGTTATTCAAGGCCATTTCTAAAACACTAAGATTGTGTTCTATGCTTAGACTTATCCTTAGGGTTCTTACTAAGGCTTTCACATCCTAGTTTCCAAAGGTTGACTATACCTTTCCTCTGATACCAACTGTAACGACCCACACTTTACATACATTGTTAATACTTCAAAATTGAATCACACTTATTACAACATATGACAAAACCACAAAGGACCGTATAGGTATAGTGTCTTTAGAAACTGGGAAACATAAACAACTGGTTCATAAATCTTCTACAGTGTCTCCCATTTATTTCATCATATCTAGGGTCCCTTTTAGCATATTCTACTTAATATCCATCTTCCTGGCCTGGGGAAAAGAAAACATAAAAGGGTGAGCTCAAATGCTCAACAAGGGCAAATAAAGGAAATAAAAATCATATCATATCTTTTTGAAAATTAAAACCTGCAAAAGAGATCATAATATCTTAACATGGAATAAATCATAGAAGTGAAAATGAGATCCCCATAATCATAACATAAAACTTGAAACTTTGTGGCATGCACACATAATCATGGAAAATCATTTCTTGTTAATCATGACTCATTGCCAAGACTATCTTAGTGGACAAAGTCCCTTTCTGAACCGAGTTCACTCCTCGTTTCAGTCCTGTATCACTGAACCGAAATAACCTTCCGTTCCAGCCATGTCTATCTCATGAGATATAAAATCTTTACTCAATGCATTGGAGGGAGATATAGGTCCCACCCATCTTATAATGAATCCTTTCTTATGTGTGCCACATAATCATAAACCATACATCATAGCGTAACCCATGTAATAAAAATGGGATTCTTAAACAACATGACATCATAAAACAATTCATATAAGATAAAGGAATTCATAAAAATAATTCCATCACAACATGATCAAATCAATGTAATAATATGGATAGAAACAGAACCCTTTATTATCTTAGATGGAAAATAATTTTGATAAAACACTTGAATTGAATTCTTGAGGAAAATATCCTTTCTTCTTCAAAATCAATTTCTTTTCACAAAACATCATGCAATTTTAAAAGAAAGAGATTTTATTGAAAATAGTCATGAAATCTTTTAGAGGAAGCTTCATGAAAATAAGGCTTTATAAAACAGTAGAAATCCGTTCGTGCCGTATAAGTTAAAAAAACATTCTTCGTACTTTTGTCAGAAAAGTCAAAAAGTACCTCGTATGAAAAACGACAAAAGATTCCTTTCATACGTATTACTAAAAACTCACCGAAGGTTAAAAATGGATTTAAACAATTTTAGGTGGATGGAAATAATATTACATATTGATAAAACATGGATGTGGATGATAAAATACACCCCAGTAAATACTTACGAATAAACAATCTCGGATAAAAATGAGATTGTGATATTTCGTTTACCTTAGGTCCGATTTGCTTTGTTCGTGTCCGAAGCTCCTGTATAATGGTGTAAATAATTTTATTGACTTATTCCAGAATCATACATATTGATATGAGATCATATATGGTCATATTATTAGCTTCTTGTTAGTAATATTTCATTGTTACTTGTTACTCGGGTCTTTATAACTTTTTGTTCTTATGCGTCTTTTGTCGAATAAATTCTTATTCTTATCTTTAGGTTATAGATAATTCATTTCCAGAATGGTATTAGTGTAGTATATACCATATTCATTCATTCAATTCATTTATATAATCATTATGAAATGAAGATCATGTAGAACGAGTCGCATCACATCGTGGAGACGGTATTCCGTACGTACGCACGAGTGATGATATTGTTCCTATGATCGTGGAATTGTATTGGAGTATATATATATATTATTTCAGTATCAATATTACTTAATAATAATCATATATAGTTACTGATTACACCATTATACCCATCCTTGTAAGGTGATGGTGGAAAATAGATTACACCACGGCGTGGAGACGGTATTCCGTACGTACGCACGCGCGGTGATTTCATTTTTCCGTAGGATGGATAGAAGGTGAATTAGGGTTGTTTCATATTTATAATAACATATCAGTATGTAAGTAATACTGATGTTATTACTTTATCATGAAACAACTAAAGAAGAAGAATTTGAAGAAGAAAGAAATTGAAAAGATCGGTAATGGATATTACCTCTTCTTTGGAATGCCTTTTTGAATCCTCCACTTAAGGAACTAAGATTGGTCTTTGGAGAAGACCAGGACCTCTAGGATTATTCTAGGGAAGTGGAGAAGGGAAAATGGCAGGGGTTGGCCGAGCTTGAGTGCTCAAATTGGTGTGAGGAGGAGGGGGAGGAGGTGCCCTTTTATAAGGGAGGAGAGGGGCACCTTAGGAATATCTCAAAATATTATTTTATATTAAAGTCAAAATCGGTTTATAATGTTTCCAAAGGGTCTTATTTCGAAGCTAAAGTGGGGATGGGTCGAAATCCTATCAACCAATAGGATTTAGACAAGTTTAGGGTATTATTTTAACCTTATCAATTAGATTTAACTCTAAGTTAATTAATTTAACTTTTACCGTGTCTTTTTGTTTTCTTTCACTATATGGTTAATACACTTACTATAACATGCCAAAAGAACCCCAAATTGTTTATTATTAATATATATATCCTTATCTAAGTCATTTGGCCGAACCTTAGATTTTTAGGAATAAAATAACAATTAATAATATAATATTTGATTTAAAAACTATTTTGTGTCAATTTTGACACTATTTGATATATGATTTTTGTCAAAGTCATAACAGAATTATATGTTCGAACCAAGTTGATTAAATCAATACTAATATATCATAGTAACCTAGAAAATTAGTGGAATTCATAAAAAGTCTCAAATTACATTTATTTTGGTATTTATATTATCAATTTCGTCAATATTTCATTAATAAGATAATTACTGCATCATCTTTGTGTCATAAATAAATTAAATTATTTGATGTCTAAAAATTACAAATAAAATACCATCATGTAGGAAATCTTTTGAGCTTTCTAATGAATATTTACAATCTAATTTATCTTATGTATAACCCTATATTAAAAATGATTTACTTATTTAACTTTGATTTTAACTATTTTAACCCTTCTTTAAATAAATTAATAATAAATGTCCTAATCTAATCCAAGTGGGCCTAAATGGTCATAGTTTATTCCTAAGTTTGTTTTTGGTCGAATTACACTTGTCCAATAGAATTAGGACATGTGTTAGGGTAATATTAATATCATATTTACCCTTAGTTACCCTATTTACTATTAACCGCGGTAAAAATAGTAAAAAGTTACTATTCACCAAAAAATTATTTTCATCTCATTGAACCACATTTTAGTCCTTGATATTAACCGTGTCTCTCGGATTTTTGAAATTCCATTCACAGAAGCGGTAAAATTAAGTTTTATGCAAAATTCAGTTTTTAACCTACCACTTAGTGGTTTCACTATTCATCAAAAATTGAAAGTTTTCAGAAAAATACCAAAATTTCACCCTAGGCTAATTTCGATATTCTGAGTCCAAAAATGAAGTCCATTTTGAAAAATAAAATTTAAAAAATTTCAAAAAGTGGTTATTACTATTCATAACGGCTAGTTTTAATAGCATATTGTTGTTTAGTGAAACTCGGTATTGCGTACGACGCAAGCTATCGAGGAAGGTCGCGATTGCGTGTAAAGCAAGCCAAGAAAGTGTTGTGTAGAAAAAAAATTCCTTTGATGATTTATATAACATAAAAGTCTCGGGTGTTACAGGTTGGCCCGGTTCACACCGGTCGGCCCAGTCCTGACCACCTACCCGCAGCCCAGCCACGGGTCTGGCCTGACTCTCAGCGGCCCTCTGGCCACGGCCCACCCCAGCAACACTGGACCCCTTGGGTCTGGTTCTTGAAAGTAGACCGGCCAAAGGGCCCGTCTTCGTCCATATCGCGCCAACAGGACCCGACGAACGTGGGTCCTTGTCAGTGGAACACCCCGAGGCGCTGACCTCGGGGTCCTACTCCGACCGCGATGGGACGGCGCCAGCGCCCTCGCCTCCTACAGCACACCGCCGCGCCACCTCCATCCTGCACCGCGCCGCCTCACGCCGCCCTCTATGGTGCTCCCTTCTCTCCACACAATGCTTTGAATCCCCCCCCCCTCGGTGCTCCTCTGGTCCCTACTATGCCACGTCGCAGCCGCCGTCTCCCGGCCGCGCCCAACGTCGCTACTCCAGCCACACCTGACGCCATCGTGCTCTGGCCACCACTCATCTGCCGGTGCTCCGGCCACACCCCTTGCCGGAGCCGGACCTTCCATCGGCCGCCACAACTGCTCTTGTGACCCAATTTCAAATCCAAATTTGGATTTGGGATCCTTGAAAAGATTCCTTCACAACGCCTACCCCTGATCGGCGATCTATCAAGGTTTTAGAGCATCCAAAAATTCAGACAACGAACGACAAAGAAATAATTGAACATAGGATTTAGAATAGGACTCGGATGATGGTTGTGTTCATTTGGCCATCATCCTAATTCTGAAATTTTATAATTTAAACAACAAAATTGACGAAAACTCAAGAAATCGAAGAAGGCGTGAAATGTTAACCAAAAACCCTACCTCGAATCGGTCGTGCATCGTTATTGTCACATCCACGATTCTCCTGCTTCGATCCGCCAAGGTTCTGGCAGTGGTCGCTCCTTGATTCGGTGAATAATGATGAATAATACAGAAGAACAAGAGAGAGAGAGAGAGAGAGAGAGAGAAGAGAGAAGGGAAAAAAGCACAACTCCAAAATTCTATTTTTTTTATTTATAGAAAAATCTGCTTAGCATAGAATCTGAAACTGTCATGCCCTCTCATTTTATATCGCGCCTAGGAAAAATGCCCCATTTCAAATTCAACAGAAGTCTCATATTTCTATTTCGAGGCTTTTTCCGAAAGTTATTCAAAAATAAAGCCAGTGATAAAATCACTAAGTCATTATTTCAAAAATACGGTTTTTCCCCTGGGTGACATTTCTCATAGTAGGCTTACGCCAGTAACTTGTACACCCCGACTAGGGTAAACGGAAAGATCCGGACGCAAATGTGCCCTTGGATATCAGATCTGAGCTACTATTTAGGAGAAAACACAACCCCGCCACGTTTATAGTATAAAAACACTTATTATTTTTTTTAAATTTATTCCGGGCATACCAGGCCTCGGAATCACGCGTTGTCTCAGATCCTAGCTCTAAAATATATATAGAAATATTACAAAGTCTTACAAGGAAAAAACTAGGTCTCTACATCATTCCCTACTTCAAGATTTTCGTCCTCAAAAAGAAAAACTAGGAAAAACAACTCGGGATACATATCTCACACCTAGCTCTCCCACTCCCAAAAACACTTTCACAACACCATGTTAGCACAACACACGAACCAAGGGATGGTTTGTACTTATATGGTATACTACTTTCGATGAAATGCATAGGAACACGCAGGCACCTCATCAGCTGCGACATGTGGAAGACGTCGTGCACCAACTTCTACTATTGGGAGGGTAGGGAAAGACAATAGGCAACCTATCAATCGATTGCACGATTCCCGAACGGCCCAAAGAAACTAGGGGGACTTCTCCGGCCGAACCTCTACTTTCCACGTCACCACCGAAATCACGATTTGTTCCTGGAACATGGTCTCATGATTCCCTCCTTCAGAATACCCATATGGTGAAACACCCAAGGATATCTGGTCACACAAGTTTTCACACTCATTTCATCAGAACTGAGACTCTCTTACATGCTCAAAAAGTGGATGAGTCAACACCATCGACTATAGAAAAGTCATACCCTCCTGTTCCACCAAGGTCAGCTGTAGGGAATCTAACTACTACAAAACTTCCTGCACCTGACGAGCCTGGGACTTTCTATTAAGGGAACCTTCTACAACACTGCCATTTTTTCGGAACATAGACAAACTCAACATCATAGTCATATAGAAATTTCAACCAGCACCTTCATCTCAGGTTCAAGTCACTCTGGGTGAGGGCGCACCTGAGACACTGGTGGTCTGAGCAAACCACAAAGCGCTCTCCCAGAATATAGAGTCTCCACATTCTCAGCGCAAGGACCAGCACCACATAGTGAAGCATGTAGTTTTTTTACGGGGTTTCCATCACCTCAACTTGTACTTGATAACGGTATCAAGATTGATGTTGAGCACGCAAGGTACCAGCGAACAGGGCAGGCGAGCAAACTCATCCAACTGCCATAGGCTAGACACGGAAAGCACATGGTATTCCCCACGTGTCTTTGACCCTCTTGGAAGGAGAGTAATCCCCAAAATAGGAACTCTGCCAAACCCACTAGTGGCACCTCAAGAAAAGGGGTTCAAGCAGAAAAGCCCCACTGGAAAATCTAGAACCTGCTCTGACACTCCGCCGCACAACCCCGCCATGAATGCATAGCTCATAGGGACTCATCCACTACACCTCAATACTATCCACTTTGGGTGGTACTGACTCTCCCTCACGGTTTTGATCGTATCACAAAAACGCATCTTAGTGGGGGAAGAACCCCTATTTCCCATGCATTCAAAGCTACGTCGGTCAATACCAACACAGGGTTACACAGACACCCTACATCACCCTCGGTAACCCCTTGAACAAGGAGTTATATGAAAAGAGTAACTCACACAGTTTCTAACACATACTACTGAGAAAAGTAGAAAAATACACAGAGCGTACCTCTTATCATCTCATGCGTTGCAGGATTGTAGACATACATAGCACACAGCTGCCCGTGACCCCATCCATCAGCTCCCTGAGCCTGACATGGTCTGCCTAGTGGTGGTGGAAGGACTTCGAATGTCGTCTGCCAACCACAGTTATTCCTGCTTTTCTGCCAACACCGCCTCCCTGTGGACCACCCTATCCTCACATGGGAGTTCTCTGATCACGACACTACCTCTGTCATGGTGGTGTATCTACCAACTATCTGGAAAAATCATTACATTTGGTCGAATATTCTCACGCCACATGACCTCACACATCACAATCATAGCACTAGTCCTCTTTGGGATGTCTTGGTGCTCTATGTTGTCCCCGATCATGTGCCTGAGTCTCATCAAGGGGAGACCTCTGGCGTCGAGGCCCTACTAATTGATGTCCCTCTGATAGAAATTTCTCAATCCCCAGTGCCTTCTCCAGCACCCCGAGATGGGTGAGGATGCACAAGGGCACTACACTGGAATGAATCTCCTTTATAGAGACCTTGCTCAAACTCCTATGCTTGAAAGTTGTTGTCATGGACCATGTCCAAGGAGTATCGAGTAAGGTTTGTAAACCTAGTCACGTACTCAGCCACTGCCATCACTCCCCACTGAAGCTCCAGAAGCTCCTGAAACCATATAAAGCGTAAGTATGAGGGGTAGTACTCCTCAAGAAACAGCTGCTAGAAGTCATCCCACGAGAGTATCAACTCATCGTGCATCTGAGTAACCCTGGCTCTACTAATGCCAAACTAATTTATGGAAAAATAATGGTTTTCAAAGCCACCATCTAACCTATCAGTGTTCAAACAAGCCTAAAGAGGTGAACCATTGACTCTATCCAACCCTTCACTGTATGAGGGTATGGCTCACTATGGAACCTCAACGGTCTCTGATGCTGGAACTCACATAGCGCTCCCAACCTACGTTCGTCATCAGCCTTCGCTACTAGTACCATACACTACATCACAAGTGGAGGTGTTGCTGCATGTCCTCCTGGAGAAAGGGTAATCGTATGATGGATCTTGAACTAAGGCCTCGTTGCTCATGGAGTTGTCGTCACGAACCTAAGTTAGTATCCTGGCTGGCTATCATCACAAAGACATCCTGAATCCGATCAAGAAGTACCCGCGGTCAAATAAGCATATATATACTAACAACTATGGGGAGATGACTCAAGAAGGAAAGTCAAAGACTCAATCCTATATGATGCACGAACCAAATTCCCTGCAACAAGTGTCTCAGTCAGCCAAGTCGACAAGCAGGTTATTAGGGTCCTGGTGAATGGATACGTCAGCCGTCGCACCATCATTGGACTCCCTGTCCTGAGGGCCACTCTCAAGACACGTTGACACTATTGCCTCAAAACTCAACCAATTTATTTTTAGGGATGTCCGAACAACGCCCCAAGGAACAAACTACCTCTGATACCACTTTTTCATGACCTGACCCTACTGGTCTCGAGCCGGAACTACCCCAGGCCCGCCACCATATGCCAGGGGATGGAGACAAGCGCCGAAGGCGTAATGATCTCAGGGAGGCCTTCTCCTAAGCACCTGTACACACACACACAGGCCACTCAATGTAGAAGTGCAGAGTAAAAAAGAAAACCAAAGGACAAAACAACTATAACCCAACCATATTCATGCATAAACTTCTAAATAATACAAGTAAAGTGTTGAAAAGTACTGAAAAGATAACTGAACAGAAAAAGGGGCAAAACACATGCTCAACTAGAAAGCTTCCACAACCAGGAAATAGGTAAGAGAAAGTAAATAGCTGGGGAGACTCACCCTTGAAAACCCTACTACGACCACTGAACCCATCCCAAGATCATGTTTCCTCTACGCTCCTCCATAGTCTCGATCGACCTATCTGTCGTCTGCGAGGGCACACCAAGTACGGGCAAAGCCCAAGAAGGGGTGAGTATAAAGATACTCAGTAAGATACCCTAAACTCTCAAGGGAACAACAAGGGAGGTACTAAAATGGTGAGAAGTAGACAGAACAAAGAACAGTGTAAGTGTACAATAGAGAGTGTACAGCTCAACCCAACAGAAGGAAGGAAGTGGACTCGTCCAACCAAGAGGAACTAAACACAAAAAGCATGTGGCATACCTCATGCATCTTTGTTCCTCCTAGAAAGAGAGTAATTTAACCCAAGGAGTGGGAACAAAGTATGGTGTATATATATATATATATATTCCCAACAAGAAACTCGAACGAGTGTGTATGGGAATCTCTATCTCCAAGCTCAGCCCATGAAAATTCACCAGTAGTTCAAAGGATATCTATCACCAATGCCCAACAGTCCCCTAAAAAAAGTTTTCTCATCCCTAATCCATACAACCAAGGGTCTCGCTCCGGTAATCATAGAGAAAAGTCACTAACTAGCCTCATAGAAAGGGGTGAGTCTGAAAGAAGTTGTCGGGTAACCCACTGCCCAGCCCAGCTGGAGGGTAAACCCCAAGAGGTCGTCGGATAACCCACTGCCCAGACCTTCTGGAGGGTAAACCCTAAAGTCAATGGGTAACCCACTTCTCATCCCCTCTGGAGGGTAAACCCTAAGGTCAATGGGTAACCCACTACCCAGCCCCGCTGGAGGGTAAACCCGAAACTGGTCCGATAACTCTGCATTGCCTGTTCCATCACCTGGTGTCACTAACACCGCGACTGTGCGTTGGTTCGAAGTGCATCAAAGGAACCTCCAACCAACTCCCTTTCATGTTTCCACATTTAATGAAATCTTAAAAGATGGTCCACTCACCCAAATAGATTATACCGTTGTAATCCTCACGGGAAAACACGTGAGATAGACTACTTAATCACTGGAAATGGACTCCTGACAAAAGCGTTATTCAACACTGCTTTATACTCATACGGTGTCTCGTGGGGCCCACACCTCAGTCCCAAAAAAGGTCAGTCAAACTACGCCATTGCAATTCTCTTGGAAAAAAGCACCAAATCGACTATTCATACACCCAAAATGGACATCTGATGAAAAAGTTGCAGTACGCTGCACAAAGCTTAAAAGACGGCCCATGGGGCCCATGCCTCAACTCCTGCTTCAATGCATAAAACCACCCTGGTCAACTTTTCCTCGACGCAAGGGTTACAACTCCGCTGATGGCGCCTAAAACAGACTCTGGGTGTTGAAGCTGCAACTCCACGTGTTATGAAAATGGGGCCCTGTGGGGCCCACACCTCAACCCCGAGACACGCCACGCAGATCATACCATTTATTTACTTGTATATAACCACAAGGCGTAGGCTATTCATTCTCCCTAAACGGACTTATGAAGAATAAGTCGTAAAAAAATGAAGCATACGTTCAAAAGTCACCTCGTGGGGCCCACGCCTCGGGCCCGAATTTAGGCGGGTGGATTGTATCATCGTAATCCCCTCGTAAGAACACTCAGAAAAAAGTACTCAAACACCTCAAAAAAATGTGAGGTGAAAAATTGGGGTTTCACTGTAAAACGTGTGAACCAGGCCTTGTGGGTCCCGCACCTTGTCTCCAACCCAAACGCTTCGGAAAGCATCTCAAAAATTCCGCACGAGGACTACAGTCACGCTTCCACTGACAGCGCGTCAATCTTCCATCCCAAGCAGGAGTTAGGTCTGATGCAAGAATAATTAATTAATTAATTAATCGCATTAAGCACTTCATGCCACCGAGCAACAAAACCAAACCCCAAGGGTTACGAACCAAATTTGGAAGGACCATCTCAACTCCAGGGCCACAGCGCCTCTGACGGCACGTCAAACAGACGTCTGTCTCGTGAAGCATGTCTATCGCAGGCTTTAATAATAGCTTAATATTATTGAATTAATGTGTTTCGGGTCACCCATCTTTGGGCGCAGAACCCAAAAACCCAAAAACCCAACTTAAAAAGTATGTCTCAAAGAGATGAACCCCTACCCATAGACGGCTTGTCAAACGTACGTGCCGTTTAGGAGCTACGGTCCCTTGAACACAAGGGGCCCAACAGGGCTGGTTCACACCGACCGGCCCGGTCCATACCACCAGCCCACGGGTCCGGTTCTTCAAAGCAGACCGGCCAAAGGTCCAGTCTTCATCTGTGTCGCACCAGTAGGACCTTCCGAACGTGTGTCCTTGTCCACGGCACACCCCGAGGTGCTGACCTCGGGGTCCTCCTCCAACCGCGATGAGATGGCGTCAGCGCCCTCGCCTACTGTAGCGCACTGCTGCGCCACCTTCGGGCTGAACTGCTCCCCCTAACACCGCCCTCTCTGGTGCTCCCTGCTCACCGCACGATGCTCCGAACCCCCCCCCCCCCCCCTCTGGCATTCCTTCAATCCCTGATGTACCATGTCGCAGCCGCAGTCGCCCAGCCGCGCCCGACGCCACTGCTCCGGCTACACCCGATGCCACCATGCTCCAGCCTCTGCTCATCCGCTGGTGCTCCGGCCACACCCCTTTCCAGATTCGGACCTTCCGTTGGCCGCCACAACCGATCCAGTGACCCAATTTCAAATCCAATGGTGGATTTGGGATCCTTGGAAAGAGGACTTCATAGCGCCTACCCCTGATTGACGATCCATCAAGGTTTTAGCGCATCCAAAAATTCGGACGACGAACGACGAAGAACGTGTCGAACATAGGATTTATAACGGGGCTTGGACGATTTACTTATTCTTTTGGCCATAGTTCTAATTCTAAAATTTTATAATTTAAATAGCAGAATTGACAAAAACTTAATAAATCGATGAAGGCGCGAAAATTTAACCAAAAAACCTACCTCGAATAGGTCGTGCGTTGTTGGTGTCGCGTCCACGACGCTCCTGCTTAGATCCGCTAAGGTTCCGGCAATGGTCGCTCCTTGATTCGGTGAAGAATGATGAAGAATGTCAAAGAATGAGAGAGAGAGAGAGAGATAAGACAAGGGAAAAATCTAACTCCAAACTACTATTTTTTTCTATTTATAGAAAAATCCGCTTAGCGCGGAATCTGAAACTGTCGTTCCCTCTCATTTTATATCGCACCTAGGAAAAAAAACCCCATTTTGAATTCAATGGAAGTCTTGGATTTCTATTCCGAGGCTTCACCAGAAATTTATTTAAAAAGAACACCAGTGATAAAATCACTAAGTCATTATTTCAAAAAGACGATTTTTCCCCTGGGTGACATTTCTCACAGTAGGCCCGCACCTGCAACTTTTACACCCCGCCTAGGGTAAATGGAACGCTTCGAACACAACCATGCCCTTGAATTTTAAATTCGAGCTACCGTTTACAGGAAAACACAACCCCCCCCCCCCCCCATGTGCATAGTATAAAAACACTTAATATTTTTTTTGGAAAATTTATTTTGGGTACACCAGGCCTCGGAATCGCACGCTGTCTCAGCTCCTGGCTCTGGAAATATATGTAGAAATATTCCAAAGTCTTACAAGGCAAAAACCGGGTCTCTATAGGTATTTTATAATGTTCAGGTGGGATTTTATTACCTAGGTTGGGCATCATCAGGTAATTTTGTGGGTTGATTTCCAAACTACATTCTAGGAGTAATTATATCCTCAGATGCTGAGGGATGATAGAGCAAGAGTGATCTAGCATCTTGAGAAGGGTTCTATAGAATTTGAGGTATATTCATCACATTTCATAGTGTTTCAACTCTTTTCACCACTTCTAGCTAGTGAGGATCATTCGCGTGCTTAAAATTCCATAGATGGGGTCTAGTACAGCATCTATATGTAGGAGAATGACTTTTGCCTCCCAACGTTTTCTAAGATAGTCAATCAGGTTCTTATCACTGAGCTTAACATGAAGGACAACAATAGTACCAGGTATAGAGGACCAGTGCCACTACATGACAATAGTTCTTCTGGGGGAAGGAGGCATTCCCTCAAGGTTTCTCATCAGGGGAGTGACAACTAGAGTGTCTGTTTTGATAGCTCTAAAGTGTTTCATCAGCGTGGACTATGGGAAAATTCAAAGCCTCAATGTGATAATGACTCACTAGATTGTCGATATGGTGGTCGTATGGTGAATATTTAGTGTTTTTGTATGATCTTTCCACCAGTTTTGAGTATAAATAATCTTTACTAGATCCTTCTTTAGGAATAGGTTCCTTTATATCACGTTAGACGAGGAGTTTGAATAGTACCAGTAGGTCTGGCTGAGGAGGAGGTCATGATCATTGTATCTACACCCTTGATCACCAGTAGAGCTGACAGAGTAGTTATAATCATGGTAGTCCATCTATTGCATAATTCCATGGATCAAGTCAGTTTAATGAACTATCGATTATACCTTAGGATTAGGTTGCGATAACATCTAAAGTACGGGGTACTATTCTAGTGACATCAACTATAGTATCTTCATTATTTGATACAGGTTCTTCAAACTCTTTTATCTCTATATCTATCATTGAATGTCTCATACTGGAGATACATTATTACTATAGTGTAATGACCCTAGATACACCATTAGGGTATGAACTAAGGGAATATTCCAGTGTAGTGACTATCCCATTAATGAAGACAATTACCCTTTCTCATGGAACCACTTTGTTCTTGAGATGGTGGGATTCGATGTCATACTCAGTATGTATTTCTTTGTTCACTATCATGCTTTTGGACATGTTTATCACCATAAGATATCTTTTACTTCTCTAGAAGGAAATATTTATCTGCGTGAGGGTGATTGGGATGTCCAGGCTAGTAGAGTTGGAAAAGTTAACCATAGGCTAGGTGGAGTGACCGCCAAGATTTAAAATCTCTTCATGGAGGATCAGGGTTTGTGACATTTTGATTTCCTTATGGTAGTGGATCATTTAAAGTATGTATTTCTTGAATATTTTTCGGGCTTATCTGATGAGATATAGGTAGATTTTAAAATCAATCTTGTTCTAGGAGTAGCTATAGTGTCCATTTCTCCGTATAGGGTGGAACCAATAGATCTTCAAGAGCTCTAGTGGTAGTTAGATGATTTAGATTCCAAAGGGTTTTTATTACCCAGTACATCCTCTTGGGGTTCTCCAATTCATTTTCCTAAGAAGGCGGATGGAACCTTATTCCTATGTGTGGATTAAAGATGGTCGAACCAACATACAGTCAATAACTGATATTCACTTCCTTGAATAGATGATCTCTTTGACCAGATCCAAGGAGAAAAGGTCTTCTCTAGGATTGAACTGAGATATAGTTATCAGTAGGTATGATTAATTCCAACATACATACCTCGTACAGATTTCTATAGTAGGTATGGTCAGTATGAGTACATTTATATGTCGTTCAATCTTATGAACATGTCTTCTATTTTCATGGATCTGATCAATTGGTTTTTCCATCCATATATTCATTCTTTTTCCATGGCCTTTGTGGAATGCATCTTGGTTTTTTCTCACACTTAGAGAGACCATATCAAACAATGTGATGTTGTTCTGAGTACACTAAGAGAAAAACAAAATTATTCCATGTTTTTTATGTGAAACTTATGGATAAAAAAAGTTCACTTATTAGGTCATATAATATCAAAATCCGAAGTATATATAGACCCAAAAAAGGTTCGTTTTTTGGTTTCTTAGGAAAATCCCAAGAAAATGTTTGATATATGGATATTCATGTGGTTGGATGGATATTATAGTCGTTTCAAACATGATTTATCACGTCTTCAATCACATCTTACTTGTATTACAATGAAATTTGTCAAGATCATTTGTTTAGAAGCATGTGTGATAAACCCTATGAATCTAATAGGGAGGATTGTATCGGCACTTATTCTGACTCTTCTAAAGCCATGAAAACATTTTTCCATATTTTTTTATGCATCAAAAATCATCTTAGTAACTGTGCTAATACAGGACAACAAATTTGTTGCATATGGATCATGATAGTTGAGGCCTCATGAAAGGAATTACCTGATTCAAGACCTTGGTGTAGTAGCATTTTTCTACAACATACGTTTCTGGATACATTATATGTTATTTGAGGACATTATGGTGTATGAAGACTAGAAGAACCTCTAATATATCTTTTCATTGTGTGACTTGAATCTCAAAAAATAGATGAGGGAAGAATATTTAAGTCCTTTCATTTTGATCTTTCCTATACACCTAGAAAGTTTAATGTAGTTCTGGATGCACTAAGTCAGAAAACCCAAACACAGGATGTATGGGAATCCAGTGATGAATGGAAGTTAATGGAAATCTTTTCTGAGCCGCATCTAGAGTTTCTTGATAATCATGAGTAGTATTAACTCTCATCATTAACAGTTACCACTTCCACACTTTAGAAGGTTAAGAGTTGAAAATTTTTAGATCCTAAAGTCTTGGTTCACTATGAGAGTACATCAAGAGATAACCCACCTTTGGATTGGTCTATGCGTAGATTTGACGTTGTATGTCAACATGGAAATATCTGGGTTCTTAGAGATATGAGAGTGGATTTAATGAAGTGATAACATTATATTCAGTGGGTATTTCCGCCAAGAATCATGAAGATGGATCAAGATATGTGATGGTAGTATCTATGGAATGGGATGAAACATCATATAAAAGGCCTTATCGCTAGGTGTTCCACCTATTAGCTGGTGAAGGAAGATCCCCAAAGACATATTGTCTTATTACATCCACTTTTATTCCTAGAATGGAAATTGGAAAAAGTATACAAGGATTTGGTATTCGGATTACCTCCATCACCAAGGGGTAGAAATGCGATATGGGTAGTCATTGAACAAATAATTAAATCAACCCACATTATTCCTATTTAGGAGACTTTATCAGTTGATGAAATAGAAATATTGTATGTTCGTGAGATCATACGATTACATGGGGTCCCTCGTACTGTCGTTTCAAATAGGGATTCTCATTTCATGTCACGATTTTGGAAGGAATTGAAAAAGGATATGGTAATACATGTGGTTCTAAGCACATCTATTCGCACTCATACCGATGGAAAATCAGAATAGATGATACAGGTTTTATAGGGTATGATCCGGGCATGTGTCCATGATTTTGGTGGTTCTTGGGAGAAGCATATACATCTCATTATGTTCTCTAATAATAATATATTTTATGTGATAATTCAGATGGATCATTTTGAGGCCTTATATGGTAGGCCATATCGTTCATCACGATGCTGGCTAGAGGTAGGGAAGGAAGCCATACTAGGTCCTTGTCTCGTTCTAGGGAATTAGGAGTAGGTTCAACAAATCAGAAAGCGTATGACTATAGATTAGACTGGAAATAAATATTAAACTTATCTTCATCGAAGACTTATTGAGTTCAAGGATAGGGATAATTTTTTTCTATTGGCATCATCTAGGCTTATTCATACACAGTTACTATTACAAGGGATGTTATCAACTCGTTGTGTAGGTCGTTTGAAATTCTGGAGAGATTCACTCTAGTATATTATCAGTTTTTATTACCATAGAGGTACAGTGTCATGCACGACATCTTTCATGTTTCACAACTTCTACAATTTCATGTTGACACATCTCATACTTTTGAACATGATGAAGTTGGGTTAGATATTGATGCTACCATTGCGGAGTATATAGTACACATCATTTACCAGAGCAAGAAGGATATATGAAGAAAGTTTTGCCCCCTAGTATGGGTTATATGGATGCCCGAACGAGTATAGAATGAGACATTGGAGAGGTAAGCTGATGCACATGTTCAGTGGCCAGAATTTTTCTCAGTCATTATTTTTCCACCCTAGGAAGGTGAACTCGGGGATGGTCTTTTAAGGGGAAAAGACTGTAAGAACCTATTTTTTCCTTCAGGTATGGATCCTATAAATCTTGTACTAATTGTTTATTTTGGACCAAATATTGATTTTTAATTCGTTTGAAAGGTATCAGGGGGCTCTGAAGCATGTTTGGATCCTATTACCCATCTTTTAGGGGAAACTAGCCATGTCTCACAGTTAGAACATGGTTGGCGCATAGTATATCAAATTGTGCGTATGAAAATTTCCAAATATAACCAAATTTCACTTTTTGCACACAGTCGTGAAGACTTTAACGACCCAAGTATTTATAGAATAAAAATTTTCATATCTATGAATATTTATGAATATGATTTTAATTTTATTTTAATGGGGACATATTTTCTGATAGCATACTTAGCAAACAACAATATGTTTCTTTGAAATCTTACGTTGCACACAACATTGAGTTACACCAAAAAAATAATATAATATTATTATTATTTTAAATAATAGTTAACACATAGTCATTGTATTTGAGGTAATGAACAGAACTAACTACAATATAATTTTTCAATGTCACTACACATATCCAATAAATTTTAAAGGCATAAAATAAGAATGAATCTGGTTTTAACCATGAAAAAACTCCAATATTTTTAAATGGTCGTTTTACCACCTTTTGATGGTGAATCCTTTTTAGTCTAGTTTTTATCACGTTTATATGTTTTATTTGAAAAAATAATATTCATCTTTATAAGCGAAACATAAAATTTTACAGCTGATGAAATGATTGTATTTTTTTTATAAAGTCATTTTTAATGAATAATGAATAATACTAAATTTTAATTCAAAATTCCTTTTAATCTAATTTATTTATATATTTATAGAGTAATTTTAATTTTTTTTAAAGTATAATTGCATTATATTTCTATAATTATCCAATTTTGGTCATTAGAAGTAATTTTACTTTGAAATTTGATATAAACGCATGTCAATGTTTTGGTAGTTTTTGCTTATTAATGACACTTTTTTTACAACGATAAATAATTTTAAATTACATTCTGAAACTTATGTGATTTTAATATGAAAAAATAGATTCCATATTCGGAATCAGGATTCCCAAATTGTGTAAATATGTAACTTTTATTTTTAGACATTATGAATAGTAACATCAGTAATTATTTTATTTACTATGGTTAAAGGGAAAATCTTGTAAATAAGGGTAAAAAATAATATTATTATAATATTAAATTACCCTTAAACTTGTCCTAACACTATTGAATGAGATATTTATGACCTTGGAAATAGTTGGGTCATTTTTAGGACCCCATGGAGCAACTTTTGTGCTAAAATGACATTTAATTAATTTTAATTTAAAGTTAAGAAAAATATAACTGAAACATATATCTTTTAGAAAAATAAATTTTTATATGGGGTTATTTAAGAGATATCTTCGATCATTTGAAATATAAAAGGATTTAATACATCATGGTTTTTAATTTATAATTTTTAGTCATCATATAAATCAATTTAATTATGGCATAATGATGATGCAGTGATTGCTTCATTAGTAAAGGATTCAAATAAATGATATTATAAATGTTAAAATAAATTTAATTTTGATATTTTTATGTAATCCACGAATTTTTTGGATGGTATTTACATGTTATATTTTTATTGATAAATTTTTTTGTAATAATCAAGTTATTATGGATTTTTAAAAAATTAATGACACGAATAGTGTCAAAATTAACATAATTCGTATTTTAAAATATAAAATATTTTATTAAATATTATAAAATTCCAAAAAAATCTAATATTCATCCAAATGGTTATAAAAAGTCTTAAATTTTATTAATGACTCCTTATTGGACTATTTTTCATGTTTTGGTAACTATTTTGATTCTCAAAGTATTAAATTCTTGATAAAACGGTAAGAGTTAAAAAAGGTAAAATAAAAACGATAAGGATTATAAAATATCAAAATCCAATCTAATTATTATTTGATGATTTTATTTCAACTTATATTATTTTTTTATTCCAATATAATGATTTTTGGACCTTTTGAAACCAAAAATAATTTTAAAATAAAATAATTCTTTCAACCTTTCCTAAAAAGCCCATCCTCCATCTTATAAAAGGCAACCACCTCTAACCCATTACACACACCACTAAAGCCCCTTGGATAATCCAAACTATGCTCCAAAAAACTCCCAACATCCCCCTATTCCATATAAAGCATTCCCCTAGTAATAAGGCAATTCAGAATGTCATTTTAGCATAAATCAAAGGGAGTTACCCGATTTAGAGGTAGCGTCTTATATCAAGTTATTTTCTTTAATTTACCATCCCCACTCCCTATGATCTTATTATTAATTTTTTATATAACAAAAAATGTATCCTAAATATAATAGGTTTTTTTTATGATATGTATTTGAAATACACTTATACAAACCTCTATCTAATGGATACGAACATACTGTTTCTGTGTACGGTGAACTACTGCCTCACGAAACTATGATTGTTGGATTTTTCCATACCACCTCTCATAGTAGACATTATGATGGAACTGTATTTATATGTGATATATATTATATGTATACTGACTCTATTCTTTTCTATTCTTCATTTATAGTGTACCTTTATGGTTTTCATAATTGATAAATATGATAATTTCATTTGAGGAAGTGCGGACTACCGCCCCCTAAAAGTGATATGACTCCTTTATTCCATATATGTAATGTATAATATATATAGTTATAATAAACTTATGTAACATATATACCCTTTATATTTTACTATAATTATAATATACCTATGTATCATTTATTTTTCATTCTTTAAAAATGAAAAAAATGAAAGTAGCGATTATGAGCACATTCGGATTATCGTCTCCATTAATGGTGCATTTCATTTTCTTATATAAAAATGTTATTTAATGTTAAAAAATACATATATAATGGATATAAATAAATATATAATGGATATATATGATATTTAATTCATTAATACAATTCTGGATATAATGGACTTTTGACCACAAGGACAATTTGTAATTATAACAATTTCATTTATGACTCAACTACTCACCATTGACCAAAAGACCAATATGAACATGAATAAATATATTATTGTTATAGTATGGAAATAAGTGATATAAAATTAATAATAAACATGAAAAATGTTCTGGATAAATTAGAATTAAATTATGTTTATTATTCCAGGATATAAAGAACGAACAAGACAAGTCAGACACAAGGTAAGGGGGCCTTTCACCCTACTCGTTTAGTCAAATAATTATTCTTTGTTTTGTCTTTTAATTTCCATTTTCTTATGTTGGGATATGTTATTATATATCCTTATTTCGGAACATTTTATTTCAATGTGATGAGATCCCCTTTTCTCTCCCAACGACTCATTTTATGAATTTTAAAGTGACGTCGTTCGGATGCCGAATTTTCGTAAGGGACTTCATTTCAATCTCCTTTCATTGAGGAATATTTTGGTTTATACATGACTTTATTTTATAAGGTGTATAATTATTCACTTTTTATTTTAATTTAATTCAACAATTTTAATAAATAATTTTTTTCTACGAAGTGTTTTACTAAACAACCAATGGAATCTTTCTTTTTAACGTATTCGGTGGCAATGACTTTTCCACCGCCATGAGAATTATTTGATATCTGGAGTCCTCTACAAGACATTGTATTTTTAAAAGGAAAATAAATAACATATACCATTTTTACATATTTTGGAACTGAAAATGATTTTGGTAATGGATTGATTATTTCAGTATACTGAACTGATATAATGTGACTTCAATGTGGAAATGTTATCTTTCCATTATGATTGATAATTTTTTATGATTATGTTATGGTTCATGGAAATTGTTTACATATATGGGAGGTTCTATGATAAACCTAGGGCGGGTGATCCTGAGATAGCACTCCAATGCATTGGGGAATATGATGGAGGTAAGTTTTAATGTTTCTCCTAAGAGATTTAAGGAATATACTGTGATGGGTATTCCAAATGTAACTACATATGTAGCTGTGAAGGCTACAATGTAAGTATGTTAAGGATGATACAAGTTACCTTTATGATTTATGATTTTTATGTTTAATCCATAAATATTATAATTTCATGAGGTATATTAAAGAGATAATGTTTTATGATTGAAAAGTATGATTTCATTAATTGTATGTATTGATGGACTAATGTTTTTTCATTTTTTTATAACCCTTACTGAACATTTTATGCTGATCCCAAGTTTTTTAAATGTTTTTCATATTGTATAAGGAAGGGTAAGAGAAAGGAATAATTAAAAAATATTTATATCAAGAAAATAATAATTGTTTTATTTAAATTGAGTTTTTATTGTGAAACAAATTGTATAGAATAGAAGTGTCTACTTATTAATCTTATGAGATGTAATGTATTAATTACGGCCTAATTATCTAAAAAAATAAACCTAAAAGGATCCTCAATTTGAATTCATGAATTAACTAAATATTACATAATGTTTATGGTTGGTTGTTTATAGTTGGTATCAGAGGTTGGTTTAGACAACTTTAGGGGTTAAGAGTTTTTGTTAGACACATGATTAGTATATATGTCTACTATGCAGGTTAAATCCTTATTTTATGACATTCAGATCAAGGAAAGTCAATTATAAATGGAAATGGAGGATCTCAAACAACATTCTTATCTCTTCCTGATGACATTCTTGTAATAATTATTACAAAGTCATGTTTGGATGATTGTGAAACTTTTTCTAGCATACAACTTGCTTGCAAGAAATTGTTTGAGATATCAAACACCTCCACCATACCTCGATACCATCATGGATCATGGGTTATATTTAATAAAAACATATTTTCTCAATATTCTCATATTTTTAAGAAATTAAAATATTATCAAGTAATTTTTTAAATATTTTACCTTATCGCAAGATTTTGAATCATATTATGATTTTGAAAAAGGTGTTGTACAAAGAGACCCTTGAAAAACCTATTTATATTTTATTTTAAATTATATTATTTCAACACATACTTTTGGTATTTTAAAAGGATCATTGATTGAAAGGTTCAAATCAATCTTGGTCTGGTTGTTTTATAAAAATAATGATTTATGGGATGTTTTGAAATTATATGTCATACATGATTATTTTCCAAAAATGTTTTTCTACAAATACCCATATGAATCAAGTTATACAAGGTGTATTTGGATGAAGGTTGAAAATGATTTTGAAGGATCTCAAAATCATTTTTGCAATGCATGGACCTTCTACCTATATGAAAAAGATAAAGATGAAACCATGTGGACACCGTGATCAAGGTATGATGTTCTTTCTTTTGGGAATAGTTTTATTTTAACATATGGAGGTGAAATAAAATAAAATGAAAATATAAATAAGACTTTAGGAATTAAGATGTTGGGGTCATTAGAAGTTGGGATGAAAATGAGAGGTATAAGAAAACCTTTAATGTTAAATCATGTTAGGTTTATTTTTGAGTTTTATAAAAAGGGGAAACGTGTAAGATGGGTGACATCCTATCACATTGGACAAAGCTATAGAAATTAAACCCACAATCAATTTGCGACTAGGATTTATCGCCTTCCACTAGCCTACGTGAAGCACAGGTGAGTATGACTTATTCATTTTCGTTAAAAGATTTTACTGATCAAGAATATGTTGATTGGGTGTCTTATATTTTATCAATTGAATATCTATAGTATAATAAAATTACTTTTTGATTAAGTGATAAATATTATTTTGGAAGATTTTTGATCTTTTAGGAACACTATATTCCCTAGGAAAATAAAATACCATGGGATTTAAATTGAAGAGTAATGGTGGAATTTTATTTTGGAAGATTATATATTTTTATTGTGTACATATAGTGATTTGGGTTATTTATATAAATGATTATCCTATCATTGAGAATATGTGATTAGGTTAATTACACATATGTATGATACTTTAAGAGTAGTTGATATTATTTGTATATAAATGTTAAGATTTATAATGGACGACTATGTGATTAAATCCTTATGAGTTTTGGGTTTCAATATTAGTTTGAATTACATTAATTAATTTTATGGACAATTGTTAATTGAATTATCCTTGTTGAACATTGGGTATTGTTTGTCAAATTTTGGAGATTAAGAGTAATATTATTTTTACAAAGTATTAACCTTTTTTGAGAATGTCTAATCTTGTACTTACCTTTTTGGTTTTGGTTAATTTCTAAAGACATGAAAAATATATTATTTATCTTTTTTGGATCATGTTATTCTCTAGAATTTTATTCTAGTGCTTTAGGTGTTACCAATTCATCTTAAATACTAATTATTTGCAGAAGATATGTGTTTTTGGTATAAACATATTAAAGGATGAAACTCTACTTGAAAAGTAAGTATATTTCTTTTTGTTCACAGTCAATCTCAATAATAAATTCTCCAAATTGAGCAAAGGTAACTTAAATATATATATATATTATCCATTTAGTTTTCCTACTAGGGAAACAGATACCTTTAAAGCTATCTCAATTTTGTGTTTTCCTGATGGTTTACTTTCTCATGATCATGTTTTCTATCACTCTCCATCAGAACCTAATGGTTTTTTTTCTTATCCATATAAATGTTTTCATAGAATCCTAGTATGTTTTATCTTGGGAGACCTTTGTACTTTTCTTTATTTCTATTAATGTGACAGTTTTATTGACACTTTTTCCAATGTGGTACTTTCAATGATGTTTCAAAACCTATTTTTAAAATTACGAGGATGTAATTTTAAAAAGGGGGGAAGGATGTAACGACCCAGATATTTATATAGTAATATGTTTTCATATCTATTAATAATTTTTAATAAGAAATTAATTTTATTTTAAAGAGCACAATTATTCTAATAGCTTACTCAAAATGAAACTACAGGTTTCCTTGAAATCTTACATTGCACACAACTTTGAGTTATATCAAAAAAATAATATATTATTAATATTATTATAAATAATAGTTAATGCCTAGCCATTGTATTGGATGGAATGAACATAATTAACTAAATTATGATTATTAAATGTATTTAAAATTATCTAATAAATTTTTTACGTTTAAAATAACAATGAATTTGATTTTAAGCATGAAAATACAATAATATTTTTAAATGGTCATTTTTCTACCTTTTGATGGAAAATGATTTTTAATCTATTTTTTGACATTTATATTTTCTATTTGAAAAAATAATATTATTCTTTATAAGTGGTATATAAAAATTCACATTGGATGAAATTTTGGTATTTTTCTGATAATGTTCATTTTTAAATAATAGTGAAAAATACTGAATTTTAATTCAAAACTGCCTTTTAATATAATATATTTATATTTTTAGATTGTAATTTTAATAGTTTATATAGTGTAATTGTATTTTATTTTTATCATTTAATCCAATTTTGTTCATTATAAGTAATATTAATTTGATTTTGGACATAAACGCATGTCAATCTTTTAGATATTTTTATTTTTTAAATACATGCTTTTTGGTTTTGACAATGGGAATTAATTAGAAATTAATTTAAGAAACTTCTGTGTGTTGAATTTGAAAAATTGATTCCATATTTGGAATTATGAGTTCCAAATTGTGTAAACAGTAATATTTTATGTTTAGAAATTATGAATAGTAACTTTAGTAAATATTTTATTTACAAGGGTAAATCTTGAAAATAAGGGTAAAAAATAATATTATAATAATATTAAGTTACCCATACATTGGACATAACTCTATTGGATGAGATATGCATGACCATGGGAATCCTTGGATCTATTTTAGGAACCCATGAATCCACTTTTTTTGTGAAAATGACATTTAATGACTTTTAATTTAATGTTAAGAATAACATAACATAAATATATATCCTTTAGTAAAAAGTTTTTTATATGGGGTTATATAAGTGATATATTCGAATGTAAATATTAATTTGAAAGATAGAAATATTTCCTATATCATAGTATTTTATTTATAATTTTTATACGCCAAATAAATCAATTTCATTATGACACAATGATATTGCAATGATTGTTTTATTAATAAAGATTTCAAACAAATGATATAATAAATTTTAAAATAAATGTTATTTTTTTATTTTTATGTCATTAAATAATTTTTTGGATGATATTTACATGTTATATTTGTATTATTTATGTTTGTTAATATAATAAAGTTGTTATAGATTTTTTAAAAAGTCATGATATGAATAGTATCAAAATTGACATAATCCATATTTTAAAATATTTAAAAGATAGTGTTAATGAACTTTTTAATTATAATATATCTATGTATCATTTATCTTTCATTCCTTTAAAATGATAAAATTGAAGGTAGTGTTCATGCATACGTACGACTTACCGTCTCCATGAAAGGTGTATTTCATTTTCTAATATAAAAATATTATGTAATATTGTGAAATACATATATACTGGATATAAATACATATATACTAAATATATATGATATTTAAATCTTGAATACAATCATGGTGATAATGGACATTGGCCAAATGGATAATTTTTAATTATAACAAGTTCATTTATGACTCATGTACTGAACATCGTCAAAAAGACCGATATGAACAAGAATAATTATATGATTGTTATATCAGGGTAATAAGTAATATAAAAGGAATAATAAACTTAATAATGGATCATTATAAAGTAGAATTAACTTATGTTTATTTTTCAGGGAGATAAAGAATCAACAAGACAAGTCAGAAAAATGGTAAAGGAACCTTTCACCTTCCTCTTTTAGTCAAATGCTTATTCATTGTTATGTATTTTAATTTTATTTTTATTTTTTGGGATTTGTTATTATTTATCCCTATTATTGTACATTTTATGTCCATGTGATGAGATAATCTATTCTCTCCCATCGATTCATTTTTTGAATTTTAATGTGACATTGTTAGGATCCTAAATTCATAAGGGACATCATCTCCATCTCCCTTCATTGAGGAATATTTTGTTTTAAATAGGAATTTCTTTTATAAGTTGTATAAATATACCCTTTTTATTAAATTCAATGGTTTTTAAAAGTAATATTTCTATATGAAGTTTTTTACTCAATAACAAAGAGAATATTTCTTTTTAACATAGGCAGTGACAACAACCTTTCTGCTGCCGTGAGCATTATTTGATATTTGGATTCCTCTACAACACGTAGTGGATTTAAAAGAAAAATAAATAACATATTCCATTTTTAGGTATTTTGGTATTATAAATTGTTTTGATAATGGATTTTTATGTCAATTTATTGAACTGATAGCATGTGATTTCAATGTGGAAATGTTATCTTTCCTTTATGCTTGATTATGTGTTATGATTATGTTAAGGTTATTTGGAATTTATTATGTATAAGGGTGGTTCCATGATAAACCTAGTGCGGGTGAGCCCAAGATAGCTCACCAATGCATTGGGTAACATGATGGAGGTAATTGTTATTGTTTCTCTTAAGATATTTAAGGAATATATTATGATGGGTATTCCAACCGTAACTCCCTGTGTAGTTGTGAAAGCTAAAATGTAAGTATGTTATGGATCCCACAAGTCACATTTATGTTTTATGATATCTATGTGTTATTCATAAATATTATTATTCAATGAGTTGTGTTAAAGAGATTATTTTATGATTGAAAAGTATTATTTCATTCGTTTTATATATTAATGGACTAATGTCTTCTTTCTTTATTTTATAACCCCTACTGAGCTTGCTATGATCATCCCATATTTTTTAAATGTTTTTCAGAGGGTATAAGGAAGGAAAATAGAATGTAATAATTTAAGAAGATTTATATCTAGAGAAAAAAATATTGTTTTTTAATGAGTTTTATTATTGTGAAATAAATTTGATAGAGTAGAAGGGTCTACTTTGTTATCTTTTGAGATGCAATGTAATATTAACATCCTAATTCTCTAAAAATAAAAACCTAAAATGATCCTCAATGTGATTTTTTGAATTAAATAAATATTACCTAATGTTTAAGGTTGGGTCCTTTTAGTTGGTATCTGAGATCAGTTTAGACAGCTTCAGGGATTAAGAGTTTTTATTAGTCACATGGTTAGCCTCTATGTCTACTCTTTAAGTTAAATCCTTATTATATAACATTCAGATCAAGGAAAATCTATTATAAATGGTATGGAGAGGATATCAAAAAAAATTCCTCTCTCTTCCGGATGACATGCTTGCAATAATTATTGCAAAGTCATGTTCATGTGATTGTTTAACTTTTTCTAGCATACAACTCTCTTGAATGTCGTTGTGTGAGATATCAAACACCTCCACCATACCTCGATACCATTGTGGATCATGGGTTGTATTTAATCAAATGAAATTTTCTCAATATTCTCATATTTTCAAGAAAGTTTAATATTAATAAGATATTTCTAAATATTTTACCTTTTCACCTAATTTTGAAACATATTATGATTTTATAAATGGTGCTGAAGAAGAAGAACCTTAAGAAACCTGTTTATATTTTTTAAAATTATAGACTTTCAGCACAAACTTATTCTATTTTAAAAGGACCATTGATTTAAAGATTAAACGGAAACCCAGTTTGACTATTTTATAAAAACTATGTTTTATCTGATGTTTTGAAATTATATGTCATACATGATTATTTTCCAATACTATTTTTTTTAAATCCCACATAGGACCCATGTTTTACAAGGTGTATTTTGATGATGGAATAAAATGATTTAGAAGGATCTCTAAATCATTTATCCAATGCATGGACCTTCTAACTACATGAACTAGATGATGATGCAACCATGATGACACCATGATCATGGTTTAATGTTATTTATTTTGGGAATAGTATTAGTTTTTCATATGGAGGTGAAATAAATAAATGAGAATATATATAATACTTCATGAATTATGATGTTTAGTTCATTATGAGTTTGGATGAAAATGTGATGTATAAGAAAAACAATGAGGACAAATCATGTTAGGGTTATTTTAGAGTTTCATAAAAGTTTGAAACACGTAAGATGGGTGAAAACCTATCGCGTCTAAAAAAGATGTTGGAATCAAACTCAAAACCAAAGTGCAACTGGGATTTATCATCTACCACTGGCCTACAAGAAGCTACTAGTTAGTATGACTTATTCTTTTTAATTTAATGATTTTATTGATCAAGAATAAGTTGATTTTTTATCTTATGTTTTATCAAATGGATATCCTTAGTATAATAAAATTACTTTTTGATTATGTGATAATATTTATCTTGTAAGAGGTTCTCTCTTTTGGGAACATTGTATGCCTAAGGAAAATATAATACATTGGGATTTCAATTGAAGACTACTGGTGGAATTTTATTTTGGAATAATATATGTTTTTATTATGTACATATAATGATTTGGGATATTTATGGAAATGGTTAACCTATCATAGAGAATATGTGATTAAGTTAATTACACGTCAATATAAGAATTTAAGATTATTCAATATTATTTGGAGATTAATGTTATGATTTACTATGGAAAACTATGTGATTAAATCCTTATGAGTTTTGGGTTTCAATCTTAGTTAGGATTACTTTTAATAATTTTAAGGAAAGTTGGTTACTGAATGGTCTTTGTTGAACTTTGGCTATTGTTTGTTGAATTTTGGGGATTAAGAGTAGTATTACTTTTTATGAATTATTACCTTTTTTGGAGATTATCTGATCATGTACTAACCTTTTTTGTTTTGGTTAATGTCTAAAGACATGGGAAATATATGGTTCATCTTTTTTGGATCATTTTATTATCAATATGTTTATTCTAGATCTTTAATAGTGACCAAGACATCATGAATACTCATCGTTTGGATAAAAGATGAGTTTTCGGTAGAAACTCCTTAAATGATGAAACTATACTTGAAAAGTAAGTATATTTATTTATGTTCATAGTCAATATCATAAATAAATTCTCAAACTTTATGAAAGGGAACACAAAACAAAAAACAATGTCCATTTACTTTTCCTACTGGGGAATAAAATACCGTTTAATCTATCATAATTTTTTGGTTTTTGATGATTAACTTTTTCTGATCAAGTTTTATATCACTCTCCATCAGAACATGATGTTTTTTTTCTCCATGATATCCATATTTTTATAGAATCCAAGTATGTGTTATCTTGGTTGACCTTTGTACTTCTATTTATTTCTTTTAATTTGATTGTTTTATTTCCAATTTTTCTAATGTGGTACATTCAATGAAGTTTCCTAGCCCAATTTTAAAATTGCGAGGGCGCAATTTCCAAAAGGGGGGATGGATGTAACAACCCAGGTATTTATTGAATAATATGTTTTCATATATATTAATATTTAGGCATAAAATATTATTATTATTTTAAATATTACACATTGTCTGGTAGCGTACTTAACACACAACAATAGGTTTCTTTTAAATCATACGTTGCACACAATATTGAGTTATACCAAAAAAATAATATAATAATATTATTATTTTAAATGATAGTTAACGCATAGCTGTTTTATTGGTGGGAATGGAAATAATTAAATAGAATATGATTACTAAATTTTATTAAAATAATAAAATAAATTTTAGAGGCATAAATAAGAATGACTCGGATTTGAAGCATGAAAAAACTCTAATATTTTTAAAAGGTCATTTTACCGCCATTTGATAGAGAACCCTTTTAATGTAGTTTTTGTCATGATTATATGTTATATATGAAAACATATTATTATTATTTAGAAGTGGGATATAAAAATTTACATTGGATGAAATTTTTTTATTTTTTTTATAATGTTTATTTTTTTAATGAATAGTGAAAAATATTAAATTTTAATTCCAAACTTTCTTTTTATCTAATTTATTTATATATTTAGATTGTATATTTAATTGGATTGAAAGTTAAATTGGGTTATATTTTTATCATTTAATTCAATTATTGTCATTGGAAGTAATTTCACTTTGAAAATGGACATAAACGCATGTTAATCTTTTGGTAGTTTTTGTTTCTTAAAAACACTCTTTTTTGTTTTGACAATAGGAATTAATTTTAAATTAATTTCTGAAAATGTTTTGTTTTAAATTTGGAAAAATGGAATATATATATTTGGAATCAGGAGGTACAAATTGTTTAAATAAGTATCTTTTATTTTTAGACATTATGAATAGTAACTTCAGTAAATATTTTATTTACTATGGTTAAAGGGTAACTCAGGTAAATAATGGTAAACAATAATATTATAATAATTTTAAATTATCCTTAAACTTGTCCTAATCCTATTGTATGAAATATTTCCGACCATTTTCATCCTTGGGTCAATTTTAGGACCCCAAGGTGCCACTTGTGTGTGAAAATGACATTATATTACTTTTAATTTAAAGTTAATAAAAATATAACCTAACCATATATCTTTTAGTAAATAAACCTTTATATGGGGTTGTATAAGTGATATCTTTGAATTTAAATATTAATTTGAAATATAAAAACATGATCCACATGTAATTAGTTTATTTATAATTTTTAGACATCATATAAATCAATTTAATTATTACACAATGATGTTGTGGTGATTGATTCATTAATAAAGGATACAAATAAATGATAATATAAATGTTAAAATAAATGTAATTTTTTTTATTTCATTCATGAATTTTTTGGAAGATAGATACATTTTATATTTTTATTAATGATTTTTTTTTGAAATAATAATGTTGTTATGGATTTTTAAAAATGTCATGATATGAATTGTGTCAAAATTGACATATTTCATATTTTAAAATATAAAATATTTTATTAAATATTATAAAATTCCAAAAAATATAAGATTCATAAAAATGGATATCATTAGTGTAATATGCTATTAATGACTCTTTATTTGGATATTTTTCCTGTTTTGGTAACTATTTTGATCCTTAAATTTTCAAATTCTTGATAAAACGGTAAGAGTAAAAATTAGTTAAATGAAAAAGATAAGGATTAAAAATTATAAAAAACCTGTTCAATTATTATTGGATGATTTTATTTCTACTTATATTCATATAATCCTATAATTTAATGAATTTTGGTCCTTTTTAAACCAAAAATATTTTTATAATAAAATAATACTTTCAAACATTCCTAAAAGAGCCAATCCTCCCTCTTATTGAAGTCCACCACCTCTAACCCATTACACACACATCTCAAGCCCCTTTGTCTCGTAAAAACACTACTTTAACAGTCTCCCAACATCCACCTCTTCCTCCTAGTCATTTTAACCAAGGAAGAAGGTAATTCAAGAAGGCCTTTTAGCTTAAATCAAAAGCAGTTACCTGATTTAGAGGTAATGTCTTCTCTCAAGTTCTTTTATTTTGTTTTCCTTCTCTACTCCATATGCTCTTCTTATTCATATTTATATAAAAACACCATTATATTAAATATAATCGGTTGTGTTTTTGATAATTATTTTATCTACACTTACACACACCTTAATCTAATGTACAAACATATTGTTTCTATGTATGGTGAACTACTACCTCACGAAATGATGATTGTTCGATTTTTCCCTACCACCTCTCATGGTGACCATTATAATGGCACTGTATTTATATGTGAAATATATTATATTTATATTGTCTATATTATTCTTTATTATTCATATATATCATACCTTTATGGTTTCCATAATGGGTAAATACAATTATTTAATTTGAGGAAATGCGGACTACGGCCTCCTCAAAGTGATATTACTCATTAATTCCTTAAATGGAATGTATAAAGATGATTTTAATGAACATATGTAACATATATTATATATATATTATATTGTAATTATAATATACATAGGTATCATTTAGTTTTCATTCCTATAAAATTAAAAGGAAATAAATGTAGCGTTAATGTGTACGTAGGGCTTACCATCTCCATTAATGGTGCATTTTATTTTTTTATATCCAAATTTTTTGGAATATTATAAAATAAATATATATGGGATATAAATACATATATAATTGATATATATGATATTTAAATCATGAATACAATTCTTGAGATAATGTTCTTTTGACCACAAGTACAATTTGTAATTATAACAAGTTCATTTATGACTCAAGTACCGAACATCAGCAAGAAGATAGATATGAACGTGAATAATTATATGATTGTTATATAAAGGTAATAAATGATATAAAATAAATAATAAACATGAAAAAGGTTTTGGATCATGTATAATTAACTTATGTTTATTCTTCAGGGATATAAGGAACGAACAACACAAGTTGGGCACATGTTAAGGGAACCTTTCACCCTCCTCTTTAAGTCAAAGACTTCTTCTTTGTTATGTATTTTAATCTTCATTTTATTATGTTGGGATATGTTCTTATATATCCATAAATCTGTAAATTTTATGCCCAAGTGATGAGAGACAATTTTCACTCCCATCAAGTCACTTTCTAAATTTTATAGTAACTTCGTTAGGATGCCAAATTTTCGTAAGAGACAGCATCTCAATCTCTTTTTCATTGAATCATATGTTAGTTTATACATGAATATATTTTATGTGTTGTATTATTATACAATTTTTCTTCTAAATTAATTCAATTGTTTTCAAAAGGAATCTTTTTCTATAAATAATTTTACTAAATGACATAGAGAATGTTTCCTTTTAATGTATGTGATTACAACAGCCTTTCCTCCACAATGAGAATTATTTGATATTTGGATTCCTCTAAAATCCGTAGTGTTTTTAAATGTAAAATAAATTACATATACCCTTTTTAAGTATTTTTTTATTGAAAATGGTTTTGATAATGGATTTATTATATCAATATATTGAACTAATATCTTGTGATTGCAATGTAGAAATGTTTTCTTTCAATTATGCTTGTTCATGTGTTGTGATTATATTATTATTCTTGTGCATAGTTTATGTATATGGGTGGTTATGTGATAACCGACGGTGAGTGATCCTAAGATATACCTTCAGTTCATTGGGTAATGTGATAGAGGTAAACACTATTTTTTTTTCTAAGAGATTTGGGGAATATACTGTGATGGGTATTCCAAACGTAACTCCCTATGTAGCTATGAAAGCTACAATTTACATATTTTATGGATTCCACAAGTTAACTTTAAGATTTATGATTTCTATGTGTTATTCTTAAATCTTATGATTTCATGAGGTATGTTAAAGATATTATGTTTTATGATTAGAAAGTATGATATCATTGATTATATGTATTGATGGACTAATGTTTTCTTTCATAATTTTATAACCCTTACTGAGATTTGTATACTCATACAATGTTTTTTAAATGATTTTCTAAGGGTATAAGGAAAGGTAAGAGAACAGAATAATTCAAGAAAATTTATATCAAGAAAATAATTATTTCTAATTTAAAGAGTTGTATTATTTTGAAAGAAATCAAATAGGCTATATGTGTATAATTTGTAATCTTTTGAGTTGTTATGTAATATTTACTACCCAATTATCTAAAACTATAAACCTAAAATGATCCTCGATGTGAATTATTTAATTAATTTAAGATTATTTAATTTTTATAGATGGGACCTTATACGGACTAACTTTTCCATGTTCTCTTCTTCCTAGGTAACTAGGAATAGTTTGTCAACCCATGTGGACAAACCATGTAAAGGTGGTTTTTTTGGTATTTTTAAAATTTTTCTCTTAATGATCTATTATCTCTCCATATTCCTACTAATATGAGAAATAGTGGAATTAAACCTTTTCCTCTCATTTTTGAGAGTTTTTAAATCTTAAGGTATGAATCAAGAGACCTCCTTCGTCCGGGATTAATTTGAGCTTTCATTCGTCTTATTGGAAGTTCATCAGTAAGTACTCAAGTATATTTAAGCCTTTCCTATTCTCTCTTGATCTCAAAATAGTTATTGAGGTTTGATTGTTTTTATAATTTTCTTAGATCTAATTCTATCTATTCTAAATGAAGGGAAAATACCATTAGAGGAGAGTTGTACAAGCCTGTGGTGAGTGTTCTATAATTAATCCCTCGAGTTTGTTGATTTTGGAATTGTCGTGTGTGTAGAGACCCGAAGCTTGACGTACATGGACATTACATTACTTTTGCAGAATACTTAGTACATTACAAAAATACACACACAAGGACCGTAATAGTTTAGTGTCTTTGGAAACTCGGAATGTAATCATCTAATCATGGTGAAAGATCTTCAACATCTCCCATAAAGATCTTCCTTTTTTGCTTACCTAAAACCTTTATTTATATCCTGGGGAAAAGAAAACATAAAAGGGTGAGCTCAAATGCTCAGTAAGGGAAAACAAAAGAAATATCAATCACATCATATTCATAAGAACATATCTTTTGTAAATCTTAACCTGCAAAAGAGATCATAATTTCATAACATGGGATAAATCATAGTAGTGAAATGTAATCCCAATAGTCATAACTTAAAACATTAAACTTTGTGTAATACACACATAATCATAGAGAATCATTTCTTGTTAGTCAAGACTTATTTCCAAGACTATCTTAGTGGACAAAGTCCCTTTCTGAACCGAGTCACCCTCGTTTCAGTCCTGTTTCACTGAATCGGTATAACCTACCGTTCCATCCATATCTATCTCATGAGATATAAAATCTTTACCCAATGCATTGGAGGGATATATAGGTCCCACCCATCTCATAATGATACCATTCTTATGTGTGCCACAAAATCATAAACCATACATCATAGCATAACCCATGTAATAAAAATGGGAATCTTAAACATCGTGACATCATAAAACAATTCATATAAGATAAAGGAATTCATAAAAATATAATTTCATCGCAAAATAATCAAATCCATGTAATAATATGAATATAAACAGAACCATTTATTTTCTTAGATGGAAAATAATTTTGATAAAACACTTGAGCTCCATTCTTGAGGAAAATATCCTTTCTGCTTCAAAAACACTTTTCCTTTCTTAACATGTCATACAATTCTAAACTAAAAGAATTTGATTAAAAATAAACTTGAAAACTTGTAAAGGAAGCATCTTGGAAATAATGTTTTAAAAATCCATTCATTTTGTATAAGTTAAAAAAACATTCTTCGTACTTTTGTCGGAAAAGTCAAAAAGTACCTCGTACGAAAAACGACAAAAGATTCCTTTCATATCTTTTACTAAAAACTCAACGAAGGGTAAAATTGGATTTAAACAATTGTAGGTGGATGGAAATAATATTAAATATTTAGGAAACATGTATGTGGATGATAAAATACACCCTAGTAAATACTAAAGTATAAACAATCTCGGATAAAAATGAGATTGTGATATTTCCCTTACCTTATGTACGATATGCTTTGTACGCATCTGAACCTCCTGTATAATGATTTAAATAATGTAATTAACTTATTACATAATCATATTAATTGTAATGATATCATATATGGTTCACTTATGACTTTATATTACCCGTTCTTTTGTAAATTCCATGTTAAAGAAGCGTTTTGGGTAAAATCATTTCATTTATCGTAGGTGTTTGGACTTGTTGTTCTTGACATTATTATTACTTATATAATGATTTAATTACTTCTAGAATATAAAACATGATTTATATATCATATATATTAGGTATATATATATAATAGATAGATAAATGAAATGAAACACACCGTTCATGGAGATGGTAGTCCGTACGTACGCATGAACGCTGTTTTCCTTTCCTTATTGTCTTGAATGGAAGTAAGTAGATGACATACATATATACATAAATCCAGTAGCTTTATAATGTCATATATTTCATTATTATTGCTTATATATACTTTATAATCATTCTTAAATGGTTAACATGGAGAATGAATCTCATCGCGTCATGGAGACGGTAGTCCGTACGTACGCACGAGCGATGATATCGTTCTCATGATCGTGAAATTGTGTTGAAGTGTATGTATACTATTTCAGTATCAATATCAATTTATAATAATCATATATAGTTACTCATTACACCATTATACCTATCCAATTAAGGTGGTAGCAGAAAATAGATTACACCACGGCGTGGAGACGGTATTCCGTACGTACGCATGCGCGGTGATTTCCTTTTTTTGTAGGATGGATTGAAGGTTAATTAGAGTCGTTTCATATTTATAATAACATATCAGTATATAATAAATACTGATATTATTACTTTATCATGAAACAACTAAATAATAAGAAGTTGAAGAAGAAACAAATTGAAAAAGATCGGTAATGGATATTACCTCTTTTTGACGCGCCTTTTCTTAACCTCCACTTAAAGAACTATGGATAGTCTTTGAAGAAGACCAGGACCTCTAGGATGATAATAGGGAAGTGGAGAAGAGATTTTGGAAGGGGTTGGCCAAGCTTGAATGCTCAAATTGGTGTGAGGAGGAGAGGGAGGAGGTGCCCTTTTATAAGGGAGGAGAGGGGCACCTTTTGGAAAACTAAAAATATTATTTTATTATAAAGTCAAGTTCGGTTTTAAATAGCTCCAAATTGATATATTTCGAAGCTAATGTGGGTATGGGTCAAACTCCTCTCATCCAATAGGATTTATACAAGTATAGGTTATTATTTTAACCTTATCAATTAGATTTAACTCTAAGTTAAATAATTTAACTTTTACCGTGTCTTTTTGTTTTCTTACACTATATGGTTAATAAACTTACTATATCAAGCCAAACGAACCCCAAGTTGTTTATTATTAATATATATAACCTTATCTAATTCATTTGGCCGAAACATATATTTTTAGGAATAAAATAACAATTAATAATATAATATTTGTTTTAAAAACTAATTTATGTCGATTTTGACACTATTTGGTACATTATTTTTATGAAATTCATAACAGAATGATAAGTTCTAACCAAGTTACTTAAATCAACAATAACATGTCATATTAACCTATAAAATTAGTTTAAGTCATAAAAAGTCTCAAATTACATTTATTTGGGCATTTATAACATCAATTATGTTAATATTTTCTTAAAAAGGTAATTACTGCATCATCGTTGTGTCATAAATAAATTAAATTATTTAATGTCTAAAAATTACAAATAAAATATAATTATGTAGGAAATCTTTTTATATTTCTAATGAATATTTATAGTCTAATATATCTTATGTATAACCCTATATTAAAAATGATTTACTTATTAAACATTGATTTTAACTATTTTAACCCTTCTTTAAATAAATTAATAATAAATGTCCTAATCTAATCCAAGTTGGATTAAATGGTCATATTTTATTCCTAAGGTTGTTTTTGGTCGAATTACACCTATCCAATAGAATTAGGACATGTGTTAGGGTAATAATAATATCATTTTTACCCTTAATTACCCTATTTACTTTTAACCGTGGTAAAAAAAAGTCAAAAGTTACTATTCACCAAAAATTATTTTCATCTCATTGAACCACATTTTAGTCCTTGATATTAACCATGTCTCTCGGATTTTTGAAATTCCACTCACAGAAGCGGTAAAATTAAGTTTTATGAAAAATTCAGTTTTTTTAACTACCACTTAGTGGTTTCACTATTCATCAAAAAATGAACGTTTCCAGAAAAATACAAAAAATTAGGCCTAAGCTATATTTGATATTATGAATTCAAAAATAAATTCTATTTTACCAAATTCAAAACATATCAGTTACAATAATTAATTTAAAAATTAATTCTCGTCGTCAAAACAAATAGCGTGTTTTTGAGAGATAATAACTATAAAAAGATTGACACTTGTTTATGTCTGGTTTAAATGTAAAATTACATCCAATGACCAACATTGTATTAAATTGTAAAAATATATTATAAATATACTTTAAAACCACTCAAATTAATAATTTATCACTATTAATTATTTCTATTAAAAAATTTGTTTTTAATTAAAATTTAGTAATTTTCACTATTCATCAGAATATGAAAGTTATCCGAAAAGTACCAAAATTTCACCCTAAGCTAATTTTAATATTCCGAATCCAAAAATGAAGTCCATTTTGAAAAATAAAAATTAAAAAATTTCAAAAAATGTTTATTACTATTCATAACGGCTAGTTTTAATAATATTTTAATAGCATATCGTTGTTTAGTGAAACTCGGTATTGCGTACTACACACGCTATCGAGGAAGGTCGCGATTTCGTGTAATGCAAGGCAAGCCAAGGATCCGTGTTGTGCAAGATCCTTTTGGTGTAGCGTACAACACAATACATGAAATTAAAAAGAATATTTTTCATAAAAACTTGGGGTGTTACAGTGTGGGTCCCAATGATTCATCATATGTCATTCATTGATTTTATATTCCATGCTTATAATCATTAGAAAAATATGGATATGATATTTCCAAATATGATATTAATTGATGGTGGTAACACCCAAAACTCCATCCATCCCATGTATGATGTTATGCCATAATAGGGTTTTTGGTTTTTGACATGTTTGAGTCACTATTCGGGTGTGACTTTTTATGAACCTTATAAGGGTATGATTTTCAATACTAAATGCCATGGTTTATATTTTGAATATCATAATGGAATGTACCTTTTACACATACCACTTCACCTGCCTATGGTAATTGATTCAACTGATAATTAAAAGTGAAATGAAAATTGGAAATTATATTAGGTATATGAATTGACTGGATTAATTGTGATTGATTGATAGGTTGCATGTCTATAGAACCCCTTATCAAAATAATGGAAGTTAGCTAAATGAACCTTAATTATTTAATATGACTTAAATGTAATTAATAATGGATCCATACTACATGGACTTGTCACTATAAGTAAAGAAAAGGCGTAAACCAAATTGACTTATTGTTAATTATGACTTGAAAATGGTTTCATGCCACAGGACATCATCTCACTAATGAAAGGAATGTATATAACCATTGATATCAAGATACATGACCTTATCACACTAATATTTCATTTGGTTCAAACCGTTCTGATTCAATGATACGACTTGATTAAGTTGAGACCCACCATGACACAGATCATTGTATATTCTTTGGATTCCCAGTATGTCATGGTAGGATCCCTTTAAAACCATTACAGTATTCCATGGATATACTCCTTTGATTCAAGATTGACAAGTTGGTGCCATTGTTACAGCTCACAGGGTCATGTCTCGGCTTAGCCATGTTTTACCTTGGATAATCACCATGGATTCGGTATTCACCTTATTTTAGAATACCTTGAAATATACTCCTTGGATTACACTCTTATCCTTAAATAGGCTATACATATTACTGACTTAGCAACCCTTGAGCTCTACATTTCCTTGGTTATTACCTTCTAACTTGATTATTAAATGTCATTACACATTTCTTTATCACAACAAAGAACCTTCATTCTTGTAAACATGTTACTAATTTATAAAATAGTAATAGTAAATTAATGGACCAGTTATTTTTAGACACCAGCTGAGGGATAAAGTAGGTACATGCGTATTTAGTTACATAGTACTGCTTTAATTTATATATGATTTATTGAAACTATTACATTTCCATTACACATGAAATATTTTAGAGAAAAAGTTAGTGGTGGACCACTAAGATTTATCTCACACCCTATTTGGATGTCATTAAATACCCGTTGTAGATTACATGGTTGTATGTCTTGAAAAAGGGAAGTATACAACTTCAAAAACTCGATTGCTTGCTGTTTAGTATGGAGCTGGTTATCATATGACCAAGTCAGAGCTTGGGATGCTTGGGATAGTATTTTATTTCCTTTTTAATTATGTGGAACATTTTATTCCTACTATCTTTTATCCATTCTTTCTAGTTTTCATGTGACATGACATATCATCAGTTATTGAATTCTTTTCCAGATATTTTAGTTATTGTATTTTTTTCTCACTATTTTATAATGTGCCTTCTATTTACTTATATCTCATCCACTATTTACCAATTCTTACATTTACCCTCTATGATACACTTTGTTAATGATGACATAGTCTACCCACAGTCACACCTTAGGCCCTCGATGCTAGTCACCAACCATGGGCATTCGAGGAGATATTCTTGAGGCCATGTGGACCACTGGGCTCAGGGAACCCTTTAAGTGGAATCTGGGTTCGGGACGTCAAAAAAAATAATTTATATACAATGAATACCGTGAATGATAAAAAAACTACAATGGGTACATAACCCATATTTATAGGATTGAAAATTCCACTAATATCAATAGAGAGATTACTATAAATCTGGGTTTCATTAATATTTTTACTGAGTGTTTTCACTAAAAATTATATCTAATTTTCATGTGATTATATTCCCATTTTACCTTAGAATTTTATAGAAATAAAATAATGTGAAGATCTAGATTCAAATAAGGAGTTGGAATAATTTGATTAAAAAAGCGTTGTACATTTCACCACATACTTTGATGGTCCGTCATCAACTAAACCTATTGAAATGTAATTTTCTACACCATTATTTTTTCAAACTTGAAGGTTTCATTCCTACAAAAATATATTGAGTGATGAGTTTTCCTAATAAACAGGCTCATTATAATTAAAACACCTCACTGTTAGATGGCTATTAAATACCCCATTATATGAATGTTTTTTTAATATTTTTATTATAGTGATGATCCTTGTAAAAAAACTACCCAGCCGGGAAACAATTTCTAGATCCTGTCAAACATTCCATGGAATTTAATTGTACAAACATGGAATATTTTTGTGGATTTCCTCTAAATTTCATAGATGTTATTCCACTGTTTATTTCCACCATGAACTTTTCATACTTTTCTAATCTCATGGAAGATACATGTTGGGAAAATCCATCTAAAATTTCTCATAAAATTTAACCACATTTTTATAAAAGATAAATTCTCATAAAGAAAAATATATTTGTAATGAATGTTACTACCCTAAGTAGAATTATTAATTTCTCTATCATTTTCAAGAAAACAATATGCCCCTACCTAGCCAATCCTATTATGTTATCTTCAAACTCAGTTGTAGAATAATTAATTTTTTTTGCAATTCCATGTATTATATCTCCATCAATATCTGAACAACCATAGGTAAATATTTCTCTATAAAGATATTTTAAAATGTGTCTCCTTCCCTAGAATCTAGATAATTTTTCTCTCTTTTTTTCTTAACTAATGAAAACTATATACATATTCACCTTAGAAATTATAATTGGTATGATTTATATTTTTTACTTATGAAAACCTCATGGAATTATATATATTCTCTCAAATAGTAACACGTCCTTCATGCACCATAGGAATAGAAGATCCTAAAAAAGATAGAGGGTTTTAATTCATAATATTGAATACTATAGTCATGTACTCTATAGAAGATATTTTTTCTCCCTAGAATTGAGTCCACCACTATTTATAGCTTCTATTAACTTATCTATCGTTGTAACAAAATACTCACTTACAATTCTCAGAATCACGAGATTTTTATTTGGCATAATTTCATTTAATATACTCCATCCGACTACAATATAAATATTTTTTATATGTAAAATCATTCAAACAAACATTTTTTAGATGATGTAACATGGTAATATTTAAATTTAATATCCTAAAAACATAACTATATGATATAATCATTCAAGGGATTTATATTAACATTATTCTATCCTTTAAAATTATCTAAACCATTATATAAGAACAAATATAAGGACACTTCCTTAAAAATTATATATTCTAGTTTTTTTAGATGAGAAATCACAATATTTCAATCCAAACGTACTTTTCAGAATGTAGATTTTTAGAATTAGGTCATAATACATACATAAAAACCCATTAATTAAAAGTCGACACCTTTGATTAGTATCCATTTTCCAATAATATAAAACAATTAAAATAAATAATTATTACTTTTCTTGAAAAATATTAATGACATTAAACATAACTAATTAATTTCCATTAAACTACCATAAACCCACTAAAAATAATTATAAAAATGTGGGATGATCTTAAAAAAGAATGATAGCATACAAAAAATTGAATAATTCCATTTTTCCATAGAAAAAAATAAAAAACCCTGAAATCTGTACCTCATTATCAATGTTCTGTTACTGAATGAAATAAATCATTCTTCATAAAAACACACACACAAATGTATTAATTAAAATCATTAAATCCAATAGAAATCAAATGAAAAAAATGTTTTTGAGAATGTTGAGTGTCAAATTAAAACCTCATTTTAAATTTTTTTTAGATATAACAAGATCATTGTTAAATAAAAAGGATAACCCCTATGTTAACATCCACTATCATTTCATTTACGATAAGAAACATTAAGCAACATATAAAAACATTATATGGGTGCAGCCATTTTATATTCTATATCAAGATCAATCGATTCTATCTATATTGTTAGAACCCGAGTTTTTAGAATAGATCAAAATCCTGACCCTGTTTGAATTTTTGACTTTTCCCTGAGAAAAATAGAGAAATTGTGCAGTTTCTGGAAATTTATAGACTACACGCCATGTAATTTTAAGTACACGCCGTGTATAGGATAGGCGACTATCGGCCGTGTGCTCACTGAGTACACGTCATATGATAACCGCGTAGAAATTTCTTACTACACGTTGTGTAGTTATCGACATACTATGTACCCTTGACCATGTGGAGGCCATACATGGTATGTAGTCCTATTGGCTGGGTAGAATCATTTACACCAACTACATGTCATGTCCATCTTGGACACATTGTGTAGTCTAGCCGTGTATGAGGGATATACATGGCGTGTGGGTAAGTCAGTGAGGAAGATAAGAAAAACTAAGTACACATTATGTACCCATATGTACACGTCGTGTAATCATGTTGGTAGGTTTTAGAATGTAAGTTAGAAAAATTTCATCCATATTATGAACAGTAAAATGATACACGGTGTGTAGCCCTAAAGTACAGCTGTGTAGTTTCTTTTTTTTGCTAAAACGGGCAGTAGCCTCGTATTGAGGCAGAACCTCAATGTTGCATCGGGTTGAGTGGGGAGAGCCAGTCAGGATTTTAATCCTCTCTCGTTCCTTCATCTGAGACACAATTCAAATTCCAATTGATCCGTTGGAACCCCCTCGGTAAGGCCTTGATTCCTCTTGGTCTGTTTTGCTTTATTTCTGTTCTAGAACGAGTTATTGTTGTTTGACCAGTTTTGTTTCTTTTGTAGATTTATAGATTTTTAGACCTAATTGGAGGTTATTATCAAAGGATTATCATTGTACGAGTCTTAGGTAGGTGGTTCATACCTCTTTTTGTGTTTTCGTAGACTTTCGGGTGGCGCGACCTATGGCGCTTTTTCGTGTATTTTGAGCGTGACCCCTTATTGCCTGTTATTTCTTGTTTAATTATTATCTACCCAATGGGATTTCTTTGGGTATTACATGTTATCGGTTTTTCTTGAGTGGGGCAGGGCGGGTGGATGTTGATCATTGGGGGATTTTGGTCGGGGAATGAAAAAATGGTTTTAATTTAATTGTATTGTTTTAACCTGTTGATTTTAGTTATTAAACCTTGATATAAATTGTTAGAGGCCTAAAAGACCACTAAGCTGGTATGGGACAGTGCTTGATTAGTGAAATTCAACTATTTCGATTGTTTTTCTTGTTTATGTGTTCTGTTTAAATATGTTATATATGTAATTACTGAATTGCATATGATGGAGCCTTTGGGTTGTGTTGGACATGTCTAGGATATTCTTGAGTGATGTTGATCACAGGTTGGGCTTGACCCAGGTTGTGTTGGGTGGTTCTGACCATGGGATTGGGCGTCATGGGTGTCGGTTTGAGGCAATATGACTATCAGGTTGGGAATGGCCCGGGTTACTGGGATGGAAAGGCCCTCAGACTTGAGCGGCATGGTCGCAGGGATATGAGGTGTATAGGTGTTGTGGCATGGGTACTATTTTGGTGATTACCGCTCACCCACAAACATTGAGTAGTTTTCACACAGATAGAATCTTTGATGAGGTGGTTTTGACTAATCGTGGGGGTAGAGGCCCTCGTTAGTTGTGGTTTAGGTACTATTGGTTTGGGGGTGCTTGCCATAGGAATCCATGTGGGAGGTGAGGAGCCTTCAGTGTATAGCATTGAGGATATCGGGTTGGGGGAAGAGGCTCTCCGTTATTTGAGGGCAGATATCGTTGTCCCTCTGGATACTTTATCTGAGGGCAGACATCAATGTCCCTCTGGATACTTTATTTTGAGGGCATACATCGTTGTCCCTCTGGATACTTATTTTGAAGGCGGAAATCGTTGTCCCTCTAGTTACTTATTGAGGACAGGCATCGTTGTTTCTCTGGGTTACTATTTCTCGGGCATGCCTTTGGGACATAGGTACTTGAGACATGCGGTGTTAGGGGGGAACATGGTGTGAAGTTACATGATAGAGATTCCGGTATTAGCCGAAGCAGCTGACACTCCATGGTGGCTGCTGAGCACCAGTGGAGTTTGTGTTTTTTGTGCATCGTTTTGTTTTCTTCTTTCCTTATAAATGTATGTCTGCTTAAACACTTATATTAGGTACGCACTATTGGGTGGTATCATACTGAGATTCGTCTCACACCATACACGGGCCCTTCAGGATGTGTGCTGACTTTATGGATTTACGGTGCAGGAAAGAGGCCAGCTTCAGGAGCTGGTCCGTATTAGCTTTTTCATGGAGATGGTATAGACCGTGAGGTTCTACCTAGCTAGAGTTTACTTTGTGTTTCTTTATTTCTTGTATCATCATGCTTACTTGTTTTGTAGCTATAGTTGGTTTTCCATTGGTGCACTTTTTATATTCATATATGTATGGCCTTCTTTAGATGCATGTTTTATTGTTCAGTAGTAGTTACAGGTGATCAGCATGTTGTTGTATTTATTTCTGCTACTATTGTTTATATTTATTGCTTCAATTGTTTATTGATATTGAATGTGCTTCTGCTCTGCGGGTCTGGTTCAAGTCTGATGAGTCATTTATTTCGCTACATATTTATTGTTATACATGGACCAGTACCATTATTACTATCCTCTGAGATGTTATATCCTCCCCACTATACCTATAAGACCCTCGCTGTTAGTCGGCATCCTTTGGCATTCAGGGAGGTGTGCCTAAGGTAGTAGCACTCGACCCGTTTAGCACTGTTCGGGTGGCTGTTCAGGTTCGGGTCGTTACAAAGTGGTATCAGAGGAGTTCTTGATAGGGATTTAGTAGTAGTGTTTTATAGGCTACTAATGATATTGAGGCTTCTCTTTTATTTTTATTGGTTTACTATTTGGGATATGGTAGAAATGAGATAGGTTGTTACTGAAACAGGTTTTCTAGCTTGTTCATGGGTGCCTATAGCCCCAGGTATGAGAGATAGACCAAGTTTCCATGGGTGTGAATATCTATTTTCTTTTTCTCAGATTACAGTTTATATAATTTCCACCTCGGTGGCTCACTTGGTGTGTGATGTTATTGATTGTGATATGTAATCATTGACCTAGTACGGTAAGAGAGAATTGGACCTTGGCCTGGTATGGCAAGGCTTGGTTTCTTGGATTTTGATAGGCACATTTTTAGGGTATTTCAATTTCATAACTGCACGTATGCTTGGTGAAGTGATAATGCCATTTGAATAAAATCAATCTCCATGCTTTGTATTTTTGAAATGTAAAAAGGTGAAATTCCTGATAGAATTGCTTGTTTGTTGCAATGTGTAAGCCATGATTTATATATTTGTAGAATTTCATGTGACAGGGAATTTGGGTATGGCTCTTGTACAAGCAGGCAGGTACTATCGGTTGAGGTTATTTTGCTCATCAGGATTAGGTGACTCGGTCATCGGTTTGAGGCAACGTTGGTTGTTGGGATGGGCATGGCCCTAGGTACTTATGATACATGGCTCTGTTAAGGGCGGGTAAGGAGGCCATGAGGCCGGGATGTCGTGGGGCATGGTTGCAGTTGGGGAGAGTAAGGGTAGTAGTTATGCACTTCCTTTTACAGATTTACTTATCTGTGTTATATATGTATAAATTGTTATGTATGTTGGTTGTCTGACCATTTTTGGTATTCAGTGGGTTCCTTTTTGGGTGACTCGGATAGAGAATCATAAGGGAGATGGTACAGTGTCACAGGTGCAGGATCAGGTTCAGGATCCGGTGCAGGCAGAGCTGGAGCCGTAGGTACAGGCACGGGGACAGGATCAGGTTTAGGATCCAGTGCAGGCAGGACAGTAGCCGGGTTTGGCAGCATTTGGACCATGGTTCTATGAGCAACTTCGAGCTATCCTAGTGCGTTTCTTTTAGGGGATCGACAGACGCGTGCAGGGTACAGATCCATCCATGGCATACCTGGCACGGGAGTTCCAGTCGCAGCACCCGCCACTTTTTTAGAGTGAGGGTGGTCTGCAGGTGGATGAGAACTAGATAAAGAGCATGCATATGATTTTTGAGCAGCTTGAGATGCCTCCAGGGTGTAGGGTCAAGCTGGCGAGATACATGCATCAAGGACCGACAAAGCGATGGTGGGATGTGCAGGTTCAGGCTCGTAGAAACGAGGGACTGGCATGGAAGGACTTTGAGGATAGGATCTTTGAGCACTTTTACCTAGAGACACTAAGAGTAGAGAGAGATCGGGATTTCTTGAGTCTTTAGTAGGGATACATGTTGGTCATGGACAATGCAACTAATTTCAATAAGTTGTCTCCCTTTGCACCTGTTATGGTAAGCGATGACGCGGCTAGGGTGAGGCGCTTCGAGGATGGCTTACAACATACCATTTGGGTCCAGGTGAATATTTTTAGGTTGTGTTCTTTTTCAGAGAAAGTAAATCAGGTGCTTATAGCAGGGGGAAAATAGAGGGATAGGCCTCAGGTTGGCCGGACGACGGCTTCAGGTGAGGGTTCAGACAACAAGAAGCGAGGACGGGAAGAGTTCCAATAGGGCAGTCAGGACAAGGACTCAACTATACCACCTCATAGCAGTTCTACCTTGGTTTTATTTCAGTGTGGATAGATAGGGCATGTTCAGACGCAGTGTGATAGGCCTCCAAATGAGTTCCAGGCATGTGGACAGGTCGGGCACCTTGATAGGTTTTGTAGGAAGCCTTCTCAGACAGCCGATAGGTAGGGACCAGGACAGATGGTGGTATCTAGAGTCCGTTCAGGTTTGGTACCAAGAGAGGGTAGCCGAGGTTCAGCTGTATATAGAGGACGTGACAGAGACAGCAGGATCTAGCTGAGGGGTCAGTGGCCGGTGGCTGGAGTAGCACCGCAGGGAGGTCAGGCATCAGGCAGTTGTACTTCAGGCCAGCTGCACGTTGTGAAGCTGTCAGAGGCTGAGCAGGCTGGTGAGTCGATGACGGTTAGAGGTACACCACGGGTGTGGTCGTGATTTCCATGTTTCCTTTAGTCATGACATGTAGAGTCATGTTCGTTTGAGTACACATGATGCACAGGATCTATGTGGGCTGACTAGATGCTCTTCAGTGGGATTGGCACCATATCGGGTGCGTGATATATATGTATGTATGTATGTATGTATTTATGTATGTATGTATGTATATGTATGTATGTATGTATGTATGAGATGCATAGAATCAGGGGCATCAAGGATGCGGGTTACTTGAGGTGTCATGGGCATCAGGGCATCGAGGATGCGGGTTTCTGAGGTGCTTTGGGCATCGGGGCATCGAGGATGAAGGTTACCTGAGGTGTTAGGCACCAGGTTCATTTTTGAGCATCCATGTGATGTAGGACCTTGTGGAGGCAGACACTAATGCGGTACAGGATACATTGGGTGTTGGGAATGACACAGGAGAACCAATGAGGCGTAGGGGTGATGATGTGTCACAGAAGGACTATGCATCTGGAAAATAGGTTAGTGAACCATTGTTGGTTTTGAGTTTTGTCGAACTGAGACTGAGTTAGGTGATTCCTATGGTGGGGATCCCCCTTGAGGATTTTAGCTAGGACCTTTGAGAATGGGGAATTCTGGGTTACTTTGATCGGGGTGGTATGTTTGGTGCCATCTCCAGGTTTTGTTTGATATCTTGGGGATGAGCTGTATTAAGGTGGGGAGATTTTAAGAACCCTGGTTTTTAAAATGGGTCAAAATCCTAACCCTATTTGAATTTTTGACTTTTCCCTAATAAAACTGGAGAAATTGTGCAGTTTCAAGAAATTTCTAGACTACACACCGTGTACTTTTAAGTACACGCCATCTATAGCTTAGGCGATTGTCGGCCATGTGCTCACCGAGTACATATTGTGTGATGACCATGCTGAAATTTCTTACTACACGTCGTGTACCCATGACCATGTGGAGGCCATACATGGCATGTAGGCCTGATGGCCGGGTAGAATCGTTAAAACTAAGTACACATCATGTCCTTCTTGGACATTCCGTGTAGTCTAGCTGTGTATGAGGGATATACATGGAATGTGGGTAGGTCGACAAGGAAGAGAAGAAAAACTAAGTACATGCCGTGTACCCCTATGTACATGTCGTGTACTCATTTCGACGGGTTCTGGAAAGTAAGTCGGTGGAATTTCAGCCGTCTTATGAACAGTAAAATGATACACGACATGTAGTCCTAAAATACACACTGTGTAGTTTCTTTTTTTCGCTAAAACGGGCAGTAGCCTCGTTTTGAGGCAGAACCTCAATTTTGCGTCAGGTTGAGAGGGGAGAGCCGGTCGGGATTTAAATACTCTCTTTTTCCTTCATTTGAGACCCGGTTCGAATGCCAATTGATTCTTTGGAACCCCCTAGGTAAGGCCATGATTCCTCTTGAGCTGTTTTTCTTGATTTCTGTTCTAGAACGAGTTATTGGGGTTTGAACAGTTTTGATTCTTTTGTAGATCTACTACATTTTTGACCTAATTGGAGGGTTTTATCGTAGGAGTAGCATCGTATGAGTCTCAAGTAGGTGATGCATACCTATTTTTGTGTTTTCACCGACTTTTGGGTGGTGCGGCATATGGCACATTTTCAGGTATTTTGACTGTGACCCTATATTAACTGTTATGGCTTGTTTAATTATTATCTGACCTATGTGATGCCTTTGGGTATGCCCTATTACCTGTTTTTCTTGAGTGGGGCTGGGCGAGTGGCCATTGCTCATCGGAGAATTTTGGCTGGGGAATGCCAAGATGGTTATAATTGAATTTTATTGTTTTAAAATATTGAGTTTAGTTATTAAACCTTGATATAAACTATTAGAGGCCTTAAAGACCTTTGTGCTGGTATGGGACAATGCTTTCTTTGTGAAATTCAACTTTTTTTATTGTTTTTATTTTTTATCTATTCTGTTTAAATATGTTATATATGTAATTTCTGAATTACATATGATGGAACCTTTGGGTTGTGTTGGGCATGGCCCGGATATTCTTGAGTGATGTTGATCACAGGTTAGGCTTGACCTGGGTTACGTTGGGTGGTTCTGACCACGGTATTGGGCGTCATCGGCGTCGGTTTGAGCCAGGATGACTATCAGGTTGGGCATGGCCCAGGTTACTGGGATGGCAAGGCCATCAGACATGAGTGGCATCGTTGCAGGGATACAAGGTGTCAGAGGTTTTATGACTTGGGTACTATTTTGGTGATTACCGCTCACCCAGAAACTTTGAGTAGTGTGCACACAGAGAGACTCCATGATGGGGTGGTTTTGACCACTCGTGTGGGTAGAGGCCCTCGTTAGTTGAAGTTTAGGTACTATTGGTTTCGGGGTTCTTGTCATAGGAATCCATGTGGGAGGTGAGGAGCCTTCAAGGGACAGCATTTAGGCTATCGTGTTGGGGGAAGAGGATCGTCGTTATTTGAGGGCAGATATCGTTGTCCCTCCGGATACTTTATTTGAGGGCAGACATCGTTGTCCCTCCGGATACATTATTTTGAGGGAAGACATCAATTTCCATCCGACTACTTATTTTAAGGGTAGATATCATTTTCCCTTTGGTTACTTATTGAGGAAAGGCATCGTTGTTCCTTAGGGTTACTGTTTCTCGGGAGTGACTTCGGGACGTCGGTACTTGAGATACGCGGTGTCAGGGGGCACATGGTGTCGGGTTACATGACAGTGATTCTGGAATCGGCTGAAGCAGGTGACACTCCTTGGTGGCTGCTGAGCACCAGTGGAGTTTTTGTTTATTTTTGCATCATTCTATTTACTACTTTCCTTATAAATGCATGGCTGCTTAAACACTTATATTAGGTACCCACCATTGGGTGGTATCCTACTGAGATTCATCTCACACCCTGCACGGGCCCTTCGGGATGCGTGCAGACTTTATGGATTTACGTGTAGTAAAGAGGCCAGCTTCAGGAGCTAGGCTGTATAAGTTGTTGCATGGAGATGGTATGGACCTTGAGGTTCTGATTAGCTGGAGTTTACTTTGATTTTATTTATTTCCTGTATTAGCATGCTTACTTGTTTTGTAGTTACAGTTGGTCATCCATTGGCGCCCTTTTTATATTCAGATATGTATGACCTGCTTTGGATGCATGTTTTATTGTTCAGTAGTAGTTACAAGTGATCAGCATGCAGTTGTGTTTATTTCCACTACTGTTATTTAAATTTATTGCTTCTGTTGTTTATTGATATTGAATGTGCTTCCTCTTTGCGGGTCTGGTTCGAGTCTACTAAGTCAATTATTCTACTGAATATTTATTGTTATACTTGGACCAGTATAATTATTATTATCCTCGTAGAGGATATAGCCTCCCCACTATACCTATAATACCCTTACTGCTAGTCGGAAGCCTTTGGCATTCGGGGAGGTGCACCTAAGGTAGTAGCACGCAACCTATTTATCACTGTTCGGGTGGCTATTCGGGTCCAGGTCATTACATAGATACACCCATTGTATAAGCTATATAAGGATCAACCATGACCTATAATGGTGAAAACATTAATATAAGATGTATTGGGCTCACATGTTTCACATTTTTAATTCATTAGATACTTATAAATAATAAACCTTTTTATTATTGAAATTTTTTACCATAAAACATTTGAAAACCCCATTTAGGCTCATATTCAAATTACTTTCAAAAATCAAAACGAACATATTTAAAAAAAATCCATTTACAATACAAAAAAACCTATAAAAGGGTCTTTTAATTGAATAAAACATGATTTCATGTAATGTAATCCAAAACTCAAATAATAGTTATAGTGGAAATAAATGGAGCATTTACTATTTATATTAAAATAGAGCATTCCTTTGTTCATTTTTAAAGATAGTAAAACATTTGATACATTTTTTGTTCTCTTAAAAACATCAATTTGTAGAAAAAAATTACTTTATAAAAATTTAATTTCTATATAATTATATTCTTCAAATTATTTTAATAATAGATAAATTAGTGGAAAATATATTTTGTTTGAATATTTCAATAGTATTTAATAAAAATAAAAGTATCTTTCCACTTTAGAAAACATTTGAAATGTAAACCCTATGAAAGAATATCATTAAATTAAAAATTATATATAATGATAATCGATAAATTCATGATAAGAAAATTTAAAATGGGGCTTTATATGAACCACATAAAATAATATTGGTATATTATATCTAAATTTTCCACAACAAAAGTAAATTGAGATGAAGTCCAATACCTTTTGTCTTACTCATCACATCAATTATTTATATTAAAAAATAATAAACATATGATAATAATTTAATTTCATAAGAAAATTAATGATTTTTATTATTCTTTTTATTTCACTTATTATCAATTTATATAATATTATATAATCAATTATTTTTATAAAATATGTTTTGATGATATTCAGCAAATATGTCAAAAATGAATTCAGTTGGTTGAGAATTGTAAAATAGGTAATTATTAAAACTTCTAAAAATAATAATTGTGAAATAATTATTTTTAAACATTAATTATCTTTTAAAAACTAATTAATTATGGTGATTAAAATTGAACTATGTTATAGTCATGTGGATGTTTGGTTGTACATACACTTAAGTGATTGTTCTGATTTTCAATGATGATTATAAAATGAATTTAAGTATTATATCATCTTTTTTATAATAATAATTATATTATAAATATAATATTATTTTTTAAATTATACTTATATATATTATCCATTATATTTTGAGATGAAAAATATAATCACATAGCTTCATGAAAGCAGTAGTCCACACGTGTGGATGAATGACATTATAATTATATAGTTAGCATAATGGTAAGAAAGAAAAGGATATATTACCTTTTTCATATGATAAATATGTCATTAACATAATAATTATTTATTATATATAAAATTTATCAATAAATTTTTTTATTAGATTTAATTTAAAGTGTTATTGAAAAATATATCACATCACTTAGTGTGGCATTATTCCACCATACACATGAGCAATGTTATAATATCCCACATGAAATAAAATATAATAAGGTATTTTTATTATAATAATTCATATAGTATAATTATTTAAGATATATCATATATAAACATTAACTCATCATTATAAAAATCTGGCATATCTAATGAACAAAAAGAACCACATCAGTTCCTAAGTCAGCAGTCCTCCGTACACACGAATGGTTATTTCATTCCCATTTTGTGGAATAGGATTTGTATATAGGTTATTTAATCAACATAATATTAAATTAATATATGGGATATATATTTTTTATTATATTATGTTACATTAATAACATATTATCATGGTGGATGATGTAATAAAACAAAAATGCTCAGTTAAGCAAAATACTCTTTATTTTGGAAACCTTTACATGTAAACTTGAAAATCCTTCATAGTACCAATTTATCATTAAAAAGTTATATATGTTTTTTAAATGTATTTAAGTATGTAATTTTAGAACTTATTGGATGAACAAAAGTTCATTTAATGTTTTAATAGGGGAGGATAATGGATAGTCTTCTATAAGTGAGGTGAGGGTCAAACGTGAAATTTTTTAATGGAAAAAGGTGTACACATGTGTTTCACGATCTAGAAGGATCCATAATAGACAATTATAGAAAAATATACATTATATGTTAAAAATATGTTCATCAAGTATAATTTAGGAACATTTTTTAGTCATTTTAAAACGTATGATTTCTGATTCACTGGTGGTAAATTTGACTTTACCTTAATCATGATAATAAAATTTTGCTGTTTTCATTACTAATTATGGAAAAAAAAAATAAAGTTCCCCCTTTTAAATAATATATGTAATTATTATTAAAAATTTAGAATTAATTTTAAAAAATATATTTCAAATAAGTAATATAATTTAATTTAAAATTAATTTCGTAGACGTGATTACGAAGCAAGGTTTCAAGAAGGGTATTTATCAATGAATTGTTATTTTATTATACCTATTTGAGTAGTAATAATCAATAAATTAATTAAAATTTATATTTATATATATATAAAATATAAATTTCATTGAAGTAACTTCCCATTACTTGTTTTTAATAAATTAAAATGGAATATCATAATGCACATTTAAACAATTTTTAAAACAAATCCTGTTTTTGAACACAAAAATAATCATATATGAAAATAAAATACATATTTTATTTAAAATAAATGAATTATATTAAAAATAACTAAATAATAAATATGTAAAATTGAAAAATAATCAAAACACAATGGTAATTTAAAATTATTTATTTCAATGAAATGAAATGAAATTTTAACATAAATTTATATTTTCAACTATTCACCAAAAACCAAATATTTTAAAAATAGTAAAAACATTTATATAGTGACCATGCAATTTTGTACATTACTAATACTCCATTTCATAGAAAAAAATAGTTATAGATTAAATGATCTATATGTTTAGTATCATTGTAAAATTATGATCATACATCACTTATACATAATAAAAAATATAAATTATTAAAATACATTTTTTATCTACATAAATATTCACACATTATACTTACTAAATATTTTTACCAAATTAAATACATCAATTAATATGGTGTGCTAAAATCCTACTAAGTGTAGGAATAAGGTACATTAATCAATAATACATTGGTGAAAATAATCACTATCATTGTATCATAATTATAAGATCCTCGTCAATATCATGAGGGTAACAATTGATAAAAGCATTGAATTTGGAGATCTATAAAAATAAAACATTTGGACAAAGTGTTAAAATACCACACATAGTTTTGGTCAATGATTGGATCATGTTCACATATAATATATGTAAATAATCATAACATCAAAATTGTAAACAAATCTACTATCATGTTCACTCATAATACACATTATCCAATAAGATACATCACATTGCCTAGTGAATTGGATGGATATATAATTTTTATCCCACCCATCACATCATAATATTTACATAATATTTCATGACACATATAATGTTTTACAATCATAATCATGAAATAACCTCTATAAAGGAATGGTTTTCATACATATTTCATCATGCAAATTTTTATGAATAAATGTGGGGTTCCAAAATGGATAAGGGAAAACACATTAGGCATAATAATCATCATTTTTAGTAAAAGTGATAAAATGAAAGTGGATTAAAGGGCATGTATTAAAATGAAAAATGTTTTTTGAAAAATCATTTTTTGGATTATGAATCACAGGCATAAAATGTATATCCCATAAAGAAAAGGTAATAATAGTGAAATGATATTTTAGAAAAATATACATAAATTCACATATTGAAATTATATTGATAAGGGATAAACTAGAGAATGGGAGTTGGGTTTGACAATCACATTACATTAAATCCTAATTTATTTCATCACTTTTAAACCTAATGAATATAAACATAGATTAATTAAAACATTTCAGTAGAATGTAATTTTGTTAATATATTTCACTATTTTTACTTATAATAATTGGATTAAATTTCTTAATTTTCATTTTTTATGTTGAAGTGTTTGGATATCATGATTTCCTTATAAATTCATCATTACATAATGATTTCTGTATATTGTTCAAGGTATATTATACAAAATTAGAATAAATTATAGAAGCATTGAATAAAAAAATGAAACATTTATATCTTATAAAAAAATTGTTACTGAAAATTGGGATGGTGATAAATAAAAATATTGGAAACCTCCTCATTGGATGTTAACCACCTGTTCTTGGGAATGTTCTTAAAATATGAATAAAAATAGGTATAGAAAATAAATACATAATAAATATATATATATATATATATTCAGTTTTCCAACATCATTAATATATTCTTAATTTTTCTCTCATAAAAAATTATAAGATTTTATTTTTAATTATATTGGGAAAAGATAAATAAGGATAATAAGATGAGAGAAGAGATTGAAAAAAATATATTTTCTAAAATTTGCTTCTATTGTACAGCACTAGAATTCCACAATGAATGAAGATGTTTTACATGGGAATATACAAAATGATTCTAATGGATTAAGAGAGTGTATTTGGTAAGAACATTGGATTTTTAATATAATATAAGAGTTATTATACAATAGATATTCAAGTGTTATTTATACTTGAGGAGTGTAGTGTTTTTGAGAATAAAATATTATATAAAATACTATACTAATGGTAAAACTTTTAATTGTGACTAATTTAAAGTATAAATATTATAATAATGTAATGTAATGTTTTTACGAAATTAAATAACATTGTAATTTTAAATAAATTTATTTATTTTAAAGTAAATTTATTTAAAAGTAAATTGGAAAACTGAGAAAAAAAATTATTTTAAGTGGTTAATATTGATTTAGGTTTTGGAGAATTTATTTTCGGTTTTTAAATTGATAATATTTTATTATATTGAATTATTTATGAAATTAATTATATTTATTTCCAAACCTAATGTTATATTAATTATTATGAAATTATTACATCAGGAATAATGCAAATTTAAGAAACACCAGTTATGTGAAAATTTGTATTTTTACTATTCACTTGAATATTGATGTATTTCATAATATTAAAAAAATCACTATTGACAAATTTATACATTATGATTTGAAAATTGATATTAATTTTATAAAAATATATTCATAAAAAAGGTAATTGTAATTGTTTTATATTTGTTTTGATTTTAATGAAATACATTAAAATACATCTTATGAAATATGTGCCTATATTTTGTTTCAGTTTTTAATCATGATATTTGTTATTTGGAATTATAATATTTTTATTTACATATATTTCTCATGATAAATGTTATTTAAATCACACTTTATTATTTTTATGTTGAATTTTTATTCTAATGTTTAGGTGACTATTACCAATGGTTATCTTAAAATTCCAAATGACTTTGTTACTATTCCTATAATCACATTACTTTTCCAATGGTCACATTACCAACTATAAATAACAATTCATTATTTTACTCAAAATTCACAACAATTCCTCCCACAGTTTTGTATATCCTTTTTGTAATATGTTGATTTGTTTACTAATATCTTTTTCATTTTTATAGTGTTCTTTATGTGGGTGATGAATCTAATATATTGTGCTGATCAATATTTTCGCATTTTAGATTTTCTATTTTATGTTTTTAATGAAATTAAAATGTATTAATGTTTCATTAGTTTAATAAATGACTTATGTAAGTATATTTATTAACTAATTAACGTGTTATTTGTTTTTCAATGTTCAATATAATTAAAATAAGTATATAATATAAGAAAATATTATATTTGAAAAAATTATCATTAAAAATGTTTGGATCATTACATTCTTCCCGCAATATAAATGTTGTCCTTGAAATTTAATCTCATATTCTTTGTTGATAATAGTAGAGTGTATTTATGATTCATTGTTTCCTTAAGTTCCCACATCACCTATTCATACATATCATTCCTCCAAATAAATTTTACTGGGTGAGTATTATAGTTGTCTCAAACTGTTTTTATAAAATCAGTGATATTACGAAGACGGTCTTCATTAGAGAGGTAATTGTATAATTGTAACACATACGGATTTACTACAGGTGAGGGATCATGTATGTACATCCTCATGATTGATAATATGAAAAAATTATGATGTAGATCCATATATGTTGAAATTTCATGTTGATAGGTCACTACTCCTATTTTATCAAGTATCTCAATGGGTCCAATGTACCTTGGCCAAAGATTACCTTTCATTAAAAACTAAATTACTCTCTTCTATTGTGATATTCAAACGATAAATTTGTCTCCAAATTCAATCTCAATTCCACATTTAATGTTTTTAACATAGCTTTTTTTATTCTTATTATATTTTAAATGTTTTTAGAATTATTGAACTTTTTATATCATATATTTCACAAGATCTTGTTTGAGTAGATTTTTTTTCAAACTTCATCCTTAAAATATGAAGTTCTATATAAAAACGCATATAGAGATTTATATTGATCAATTTGAATACTTGGGTATTAAATAATGTTTTATGGGAACTCAACTTGTAACATCCCAGATAAATAAAGAATATGAAATTTTCATATTTATTAATATTTTTGAATTAAATATTAATTTTATTTTAAAGTGTATGCTATGATCAATGGCATACTCGATACGCAACAATGTGTTTTTTCCGATGTCTGATGTTACACACAATGCTGAGTCAAATTGAAAATAAAAATAATATTTTATTATTATTTTAAATGGTAGTTAACACCAAGACATTTTATTGGTGGAAATGTTCAAAACTAATAATATTATGATTATACATTATTTTAAAATGTATTTACCTTTATCCAATAAAATTTAGACGCTTAAAATGTGAATGAATCCAATTTTAAGCATAAATACTCTAATTTTTTTAAAAGGTAGTTTTACCGCCTTTTGGTGGAAAAAAATTTTTAAATCTAGTTTTTGTCAAAATTATATGTTCCACGTGACAAAATAAACTTGTTTTTTAGAAGAGTGATATAAAAATTTAATATGGGTAAAATTTTGGTATTTTTCTGATAATGTTCATTTTCTAATGAATAGTGAAAAATACTACATTTTTATTCAAAATTACATTTTAATCTAGTTAATTTATATGGTTATATTATCTTTTTAATTTTTTTTAAAGTTTAATTACATTATATTTTTACTATTTAATCCAGTTTAGGTCATTGGAAGAAATTTTACTTTGAAATTGGAAATAAACAAATGTTAATCTTTTGATAGTTATTATTTCTTAAAAACACGCTTTCTAGTTTTGAAAGAAAAAATTAATATTAAATTAATTAATGAAACTTCTATGTTTTTAATTTGGTAAAATAGACATCATTTTTGAATTTTTAATATCAAAATTAACTTTGGGTGGATTTTTGGTGTTTTTTCTGAAAACGTTCAATTTTTTATAAATAGTGAAACACATTGTAATTGTAAAAAACCTGACATTTTCATTTAAATGAAATTTTACCACTTCTGTGAATTGAATATCAAAAATACGACATACATGGTTGTCATCATTAAGTAAAATGTGGTTCAATAGGATGGAAATAATTTTTGGTGAATAGTAACTTGTGATTTTTATTTACCACGATTAAAGGTAAATACGATAATTAGAGGTAAAAATAATATTATAATAATAAAAAATTACCTTAAAACTTGTCTGAACATTATTGGATGAGTTATTTCCAACCAATACAGTCCTTGGGTAGAACTTTTGGCCTTTTAAAGCCATTTGGGAAATATAATGACATTAATTACTTTTTATTTAATGTAAAAATAAAAAAATTATAAACATGTATTGTTTTACTAAAACAAATTTTATGTGGGGTTATATAATTGATATATTTGACTATAAATTTTCATTATAAATATAAAAAGATTTCCTACATCATGGTATTTTATTTATAATTTTTATACATCATATAAATAAATTTATTTATTACACAATGATGATGTAATGACTTCGTCATTAATGAATGTTTTAAATAAATGAGATTATAAATATTAAAAAAAATATTTTAAATATTTTTATTCCATACACGAATTTTAAAGATTATTATGACTTGTTATCATTTATTTAATAAAGGTTTTTCAAAAAAATAAAATTGGGTTGGATTTTTTTAAAAGTCAAGATATGAATAGTATAAAATTTGACATAAATGATTTTCTAATTCAATTAATATTTTATTAAATGATAAAATATTCCTAAAAATATAATATTATGACAAATGAAAAATATAAAGTTAAATATGTCATTAATGATGTATTTTGGGTATCTTGAAATTTTATAGTAAATATATTAACCATATAGTGTCAATATACAAGAAGACAAGATAAAAGTTAAATAAGTTAACAATGGGTTAAATAAAATATATAAGGATTAAAAAATATCAAAAACCTGTCCAATTCTTATTGGACGATTTTTTATCGACTTATATTAATCTTATCTTTGAATTTAATGAGATTTATACCTTTTAAAATGTACATAATTTTATAGTAAAATAATACTTTCAAACTTTTCTAAAGAGCCCCTCCTCCCCCTTATAAAAGGACACCACTTCTAACCCATTACTCACAACTCTCAAGCCCCTTGGATCATCCAACCTCAGCTCAAATAAGCTCCCAACATCTATTTATTCCATTTAGAAGCCATAATTTTGGAATAAGTAAATTCAATAAAGCCTTTTGGTTCAAACCAAACGGAGTTACCCAATTTAAAGGTAACATATTCTCTCGAGTTCTTTTCTTTTATTTTACTTCTCCACTCTCATGCTCTTCTTATTATATATTTATATAACAAAACAAGTATCCTAATTATACTAGGTTTTTTTATGTAAAGGATTCAAACTACACTTCCACACACATCTGTCTAATGGATACGAACATATAGTTTCGGTGGACGGTGAACTATTGCCTCACGAAACGGTGATTATTCAATTATCTCTTACTACCTTTCTTGGTGGCCATTATGATGGAACTATATTTATATGTGATATATATTATATATATATTTTCTCTATGATGCATTATTTTTCATTTATATCATACCTTTATGGTTTCCATAATGGGTAAATAAGATAATTTTATTTGAGGATGTGCAGACTACCGCCCCCTCAAAGTGATATAACTCCTTCAAGCCATATGTGGAACATATAAAAGATGGTTTTAATGAAATTATATATGATATTATACTGTAATTATAATAATCCTATATATAATTATGTTTTTATTCCATTAAATATGAAATAAAAATAAAAGTAGCATTAATGCATACGTACGGCTTACCGTCTCCATGAACAGTGCATTTCACTACTTATCTCCAAATGTTATGTACAATTATAAATACATAAATATACACTATATATATATTATATATATTATATCTAAATCAATAATATCATTCAGGAGATAATGAACATTTGACTACATGGACAACTTTTAATTATAAGAAGTTCATTTTTGACTCAAGTACCAAATATCAAAAAAAACAACCATTATTAACTCAAATGATTATGTAATTATTATAATATGGTAATAAGTTATATAAAAGTAATAATAAACTTGAAAAAGGTTCTGAAAAAATTAGAAATTAACTTTAGTTTATTATTCAGTAGATTACAAAACGAACGAGTCAAGTTAGACCCTAGGTAAGAGACTTCATCTCAATCTACTTTCATTGAGGCATATTTTGATTTATACACGGTTTTCTTTTATATAGTGTATAAACCACTTTGAATTTTCATTTCATTCAAAGGGAATATTTTCTACGTAGAATTTTACTAAATTATAAAGGGAATGTTTCTTTTTAAAGTACGTAGTGACAACAACCCTTCCACCGCCGTGAGCATTATTTGAGATTTGGCTTCCTTAACAAGACATAATGTTATTAAAAGGAAAATAAATACCATATACTATTTTACGTATTTTGTTATTGAAAATGGTTTTTATAATGGCTTGATTATTTCAACATATTTAAATGGTATATTGTGATTTCAATGTGGAAATTTTATCTTTCCTTTATTTTTGTTTTATGTATTGTGAATATTTTATGGTTCTCATGCATTATTTATGTATACGGGTGGTTCCATGATAAACCTAGGGAGGGTGAGCCCAAGATAGACTTCAAATGCATTAGTTAACGTGATGTAGTTAAATGTTAATGATTCTCCTAATATATTTATGGAATATACTATGATCGGTATTCCAAACCTAACTCCCTATGTAGTTGTGAAAGCTACAATGTAAGTTTGATATGGATGATAAAAGATACCATTATGTTTTGTGATTACCATGTTTTATTCATAAATATTATCATTTCATGAGGTATGTTAAATAGATTTTGTTTTTAATGTATTTATGAACTTATTTTTTCTTTTATTATTTTATAACCCTTACTGAGCATTTTATGCTTATCCCAAGTCTTTTAATTTTTTTCACAGGGTATAAGGTAGGGTAATAGAAAGGAAGAATTCAATAAGATTTATATCAAGAAAAGAATTATTGTTTTATTTTAATAATTTTTATTTTAATAAAAAATGGATACTGAGTAGAAGTGTTTACATTATAATATTTGAGATGTAATGTAATAATTATGGCCTAATTCTCTAAAACTCTAAACCTGAAAAGATCTTCAATATGAATTCTTGTCCTAAATCAATATTATGTAATGTTTAAGGCTGGTGAATTAAAGTTGGTATAAAATGTTGGTTAAGATAAATTTAGAGGTTATGGTGTTATTTAAGAATAATTGATATAACCATAATGGTCAGCATATTATAAATAGTCATAGTTGTTTTAGATAAATCGAATGAGTTTAAGATAACATGACCAAGTATGTTTTAGTGTTTACCCTCCTCATAAGATATTATATGATGATTTTACTGATATACTCACATGGAAATTTTTGACTTTTGTCAATAGTTGGATCTAGAAGGCACCAAAGTATCAATGGATGTGAAGAAAACTGTGACAGTTTTCTAAGTAAGAAACTGAGTGAAATGGGAGCTTCAATGAGAACTCTTTTGGTTATTCTCAACCAATTGTCTAGAGTCATGATCAACCACCTAAACCTTGGTGATTTTTATAAGTCATATTATATGAAACAAACAAATACCTATGTAATTTCAGTTAATAATCATAAAGGTAATTATATTAAAAAACCTATGTGTCAAGGATAATGAAAGAAACACTTAGTAAAATGCTTCAATGGGATGGGAAGATGCTATAGATGTGGTAATAAAGGTCATAAAGCAATAACCTGCCATGGAAAAAGGAAGTGTCCAATTGACTCCAAGAAAGGGAATGAAGTTATTTTTTAAGGATGAATTGAATGTTTTAAATGTGGTGTTCATGGTCATTATATAAATATATTTTCTACAAAGATGGATCTGGAATGGGATTAGCTGAATCATACAAATATATGTTTACCAATTCCTAATGCCATACTAATTGAAGATGAGGAAACAAACAATGACTAATGAAAGGAAAGAATTGTTATGTAATATGTTGGAAAAGAATAGATAATGGATCATGAATAATTTTGAATGAGTAAAAACTCAACATATAAGGGTTTCAAGAGTTATGGTACATTTTAGGATGATGAAATGCTTAAAAGTATTAAGGATCTTTTGATGATGGGATTACTTTGGAAGACTTTTTCTAGTATTTCTAACCCTAAAGTTTGATATGTGATAATGTTATTCAATAAGTAGTTATCTTATCTTGTGTGGACATAATGGATAGTCTTATGGGTTCATATGATCTTTTGTTTTTTAGGTAATTACAAGTTATAACTTTATGGGACGAAAATGCGAGATATGAGATAAAATTTGTGGTTAAAATATATTATGGTTATTTTTAAGGGTTTTATCTCATTTTTTGGACTCTTATAATATTATATGATTTTTGAAAAGGGACTACATACAGACCATGTGAGAACTCGTCACGTCGGACAAAGCTGTGGGAATTGAACCCACAACCAAAATGTGATTGGGATTTATCGCCTACCACTGGACAATGTGATGTCCCTGGTTATTATGAAAAATTATTTTTAGTTAAATGATTTAAGGGATCGAGAATATGTTTATTTTGGGAACTTAAGTTTTATCAAATGGATATCCATAGAATAGTTAATAGTTATGGTTATTAATTGATAAATGTTATTATCGAAGACATTCTCTCTTTTGGGGAACACTATATGCCTATGGAAAATAGAATGCTTTGGGATTTAAATTGAGGAGTAATGGTGGTATTTTATTTTGGAAGAATGTATGTTTTTATAGTGGACTTATATAGATTTGGTTTATTTATGGAAATGATTAACCTATCATAGAGAATATGTGATTAGGTAAATTACTTTTTACTATGAGACTTTAAGACTAGCCAATGTTATTTGGAGATAGATGTAAAAATTTATCGTGGGAGACTATGTGATCAAATCCATCTAAATTTTGGGTTTTAGAGAGAGTTTTTAATATTTTGAATATTTTTAAGGACGATTTTTTATTGAATGGTCTTTGTTGAACTTTAGGTATTGTTTTTTGAATTTTGGAGATTACGATTAAGATTTATTTTTATAAAGGATTGTACTTTTAGGGATTATCTAATCTTTTACTAACCAGTTTGGTTTTGGTTAATGTATAAAGATAGGGGAAATATATTGTTTATCATTTTTAGATTATTTGATTCTCTAGAAGTTGATTCTACCTCTTTTTATTTGAATAAGTCATCTTGAATACTCATCTTTTAGAGAAAATATGAGTTTGTGGTAGAAATTTAGTAAAAGATGAATGTATACTATACAAGTAAGTATGTTTCCTTATGTTCATAATCCAACTCTTAAATAAATTCCTCAATATTAGGAAAAATAACTTAAAACAAAAACATTTTCCATTTATATTTCATAATATGAATCAAATACCATTTAAGCCATCATAATTTTATGGTTTTCAGATTGTTAACTTTCTCTTAATCATGTTTTCTACCACTCTCCATCAGAACATGACACATAGTTTCACTTCCATATCCATGTTTTCATGGAATCCCAATATGTTTTATCTCATGTGACCTTTGCACTTATATTTCATTATTTTAAAGTGATAGTTTTTTTACTCTTTTTCTGATGTGGGACTTTCAATGATGTTTTTAAGACCAATTTAAAAATTGTGAGGATGCAATTTATAAAAGGGGGTAAGGATGTAACATCCCAGGTAAATAAAGAATATGACATTTTAATATTGATTAATATTAATGAATTAAGTATTAATTTTTATTTTAAAAGATATTGTATCCTCAATGGTATACCCGACACGCAACAATGGGTTTCTCTGATGTCTTATGTTCCACACAATGTTGAGTCATATTGAAAATAAAAATAATATTATATTATCATTTTTAATGGTAGTTAACACCTAGCCGTTTTATAGGCGGGAATGTATATAACTAACCATATTATTATTATACTTGTTTTTTAAATGTATTTACCTTTATTCAATAAAAGATAGAGGCTTAAAATGTGATTGAATTCAATTTTAAGCATAAACACTCTAATATTTTAAAAAGGTAGTTTTACCTCCTTTTGACGGAGAACCCTTTTTAAATCCATTTTTGTCACTATTATATGGTCCATTTGTAAAAATAAACTTCTTCTTTAGAAGAGGGACATCAAAATTTACTTTGGGAGAAATTTTGGTATTTTTCTGATAATGTTCATTTTTTAATGAATAGTGAAAAATACTGCATTTTAATTCCCAACTACATTTTAATCTAAATAATTTATATGGTAAGATAATATTTTTAATTGGTTTTAAAGTGTAATTAGATTATGTTTTTACCATTTAATTAAATTTAGTTCATTGAAAGTAATTTCACTTTGAAATTGGACATAAACAAATGTCAATATTTTGATAGTTATTATTTCTTAAAAACACGCATTCTAGTTTTGACAATTGAAATTAATTTTAAATCAATTAATGAAACTTCTATGTTTTGAATTTGGTAAAATAAACATCATTTCATAATTTGGAATATCAAAATTACCTTTGGGTGTTTTTTGTTATTTTTTTGAAAACATTCAATTTTGGATAAATAGTGAAAACATTATGTAGTAGTTAAAAACCCAAATATTTCATTTAAATGAAATTTTACAACTTCTGTGAATTGAATTTCAAAAATCAGAAATATATGGTTTTCATCAGTAAGTAAAATTTGGATCAATAATATGAAAATAATTTGGGGAGAATAGTAACTTTAGATTTTTATTTACCACGGTTAAAGGTAAATAGGGTAATTCAAGGTAAAAATAATATTATAATAATATATAATTACCTTAACACTTGTCCTAAACTTATTTTATGTGTGATGGTTGAACAATAAAATCCTTGGGTAGAACTTTTGTCCTTTAAATCCATTTGGGAAAGGTAATGACATTAATTACTTTTTAGTTAAATTAAAAATAAATAAATCATAAACATGTATTGTTTTGCTAAAACAGTTTTAATATGGGGTTATATAATTGATATCTTTGAATATAAATAGTCATTAAAATATAAAAATATTTTTTACATCATGGTATGTTATTTATAGTTTTTAGACAACATATAAATAAATTTATTTATGACACAATGATTATGTAATGATTACCTCATAAATGAATGTTTTAAATAAATTAGATTATAGATATAAAAAAATTATTTTGAAAGTTTTTATGCCATCCATGAATTTTATAGATGAGGATGACTTGTTATATTTGAATTGATGAAATTTTTTTAAATTAATCAAGTTGGTTTGGATTTTAAAAAAATTCATGATATGAATAGTATAAAAATTGACATAAATGAGTTGTTAAATCAATTAATATTTTATTAAATGATAAAATTGTTCTAAAAATATATAATTCGGAAAAATGACATATATAATGTTAAAATTTTCATTAATGATCCATTCTGGGTATCTTTACATTTTATATTAAATATATTAACCATATAGTATGGATATACAAAAAGACATGGTAAAAGTTAAATAAGTTAACAAATGGTTAAATAAAAAAGATAAGGATTAAAAAAATATCCAAAACATGTCTAATTCTTATTTGATGATTTTATTTTGACTTATATTAATATTTTATTTTATTTTAATGATTTTTGGTCCTTTTGAAACTGAGAAATCATTTTATAATAAAATAATACTTACAAACATTCCTAAAGAGCCCCTCCGCCATCTTATAAAAGGACACCACTTCTAACCCAGTACTCACAACTCTAAAGCCCTTTGGATAATTCAAAATCTTCTTAAATAATCTCCCAACATCCCTCTCTTCCACAAATAATCATTACATTTGGAAGAAGGCAATTCAATAAATCCTTTTGGTTCAAACCAAAGGGAGTTACACGATTTAAAGGCAACGTATTCCCTCAAGTTCTTTTCTTTTATTTTCCTTCTCTAATCCCAATACTCTTATTATTCATTGTCTACATAAAAGAATATTATCCTAAATATACTAGGTTTTTTTATGATATGGATTCTAACTACACTTCAACACACCTCCATCTAATGGATATGAACATATAGTTTCTGTAGGCGGTGAACTACTGCCTCCCGAAACGATGATCGTTCAATTATCTCCTACCACCTATCATGGTGGCCATTATGATGTCACTGTATTTATATGTGATATATATTATATTAATATTGTCTCTATTCTTATATATTTTTTCATTTATATAATACCTTTATGGTTTTCATAATGGGTAAATATGATAATTTCATTTGAGGAAGTGCGGACTACCACCCCCTCAAAGTGATATGACTCCTTAATGTCATACATGGAACATATAAATAATTGTATTAATGAAATTATATATGATATTATTCTTTAATTATAATATATTTATGTATCATTAACTTTTCATTCCATTAAATACGAAATAGAAATGATAGTAGCGTTCATGCGTACGTACGACTTACCGTCTCCATGAACGTTGCATTTCATTTCTTATCTCCAAATGTTATGTAATATTATAAATACATATATATATTGGATATATATGATATATATGATATATAAATCAATAATATCATTCTATAGAGAATGGAATTTTTACCACATGTACAACTTGTAATTATAAGAAGTTCATTTTTTACTCAAGTTCAAAATATCAGAAAAACGATCGTTATTAACTCAAATGATTATGAAATGTTTCTAACAAGGTAATAAGTGATATATAAAGAATAATAAACATGAAAAAGGATCGGAAGAAAGTTAAAATTAACATTAGTTTATTATTCCGTATATTTTAAAATGAACAAGTTTAGTTGGACACGAGGTAAAGGACTTTCTCTCAATCTCCTTTCATTGAAGAATATATTGATTTATACACAACTCTCTTTTATACGGCGTATAAACCCATTTAAATTTTTATTTCATTAAAAGGGAGTATTTTTCTACGCAACTTTTTATTTAATGATAAAGGGAATGTTCCATCTTAATTTATTAAGTGACAACGACCTTTACACTTCTGCAGGCATTATTCGTTATTTGGCTTCCTTAAGATGTTTTCATGTTGTTAAAATTAAAATAAATACCATATACACTTTTACGTATTTTGGTATTGAAAATGATTTTGATTATGGATTTATTTTTTCAATATATTTAAATGATATATTTTGATTTCATTGTGGAAATGTTATCTTTCCTTTATGATTGTTTTATTTGTTGTGAATATGTTATGTTTTTTGGGAATTATTTACATATACAGGTGGTTCCATGATAAACCTTGGGTGGGTGAGCCTAAGATAGCTCTCCAATGAATTGGGTAATGTGATGGAGGTAAATTCTAGTGTTTATTTTAAGATATTTCGGTAATATACTGTGATGGATATTCCAAACGCAACTCCCTACATAGCTGTGAAAGCTACAACATAAGTTAGATATGGATGCCACAAGTTTCCGTTATGATTTGTGATTACTATGTGTTATTCATAAATGTTATGATTTAATGAGGTATGTTAAAGATATTATCTTTTGTATGTATTTATAAAATAATGTTTCCTTTATTTTATAACCCATACTAAGCTTTTTATGTTCATCCCAAGTCTTTGAAATGTTTTTCACAGTTTATATTACAGGAAAAGAGAAAGAAGAATTCAAGAATATTTATATCAAGAAAAGAATTATTGTTTTCTTTTATGAATTTTTATTTTATGAAAAAATGGATACTGGCTAGAAGTTTCTACTTTGTAATATTTGAGATGTAATGTAATTATTATGGCATAATTCTCTAAAATGATAAACCTGAAAATATCCTCAATGTGATTTCTTGACAGAACTCAAGATTCTATAATGCTTAAGGATGGGGCCATATAGTTGGTATCAATGGTTAGATTAGATAAATTTAGAGGTTAGGGTGTTATTTAAGAATAACTAACATAACCATAATGGTTATCAAATTAGAAAGAGTCATAGTTATTTAAGATAAATCGAATGAGTGTAAGATAACATGAACAAGTATGTTTTAGTGTTTACCCTCCTCATAAGATATTATATGATGATTATACTGATATAATCACATTTACGTTTTTGGTTTTAGTTAATGGTTGGATATAGAATGAACCAAAGTAACAATGGATGTGAAAAAAACTATGATGGTTTTCTGAATATGAAATTGTATGAAATGGGAGTTGCAATGAGAACTCTTGTGGTTATTCTCAACCAACTATATAGAGTCCTGATCGGCCACTTGAACCTTATTGATTTTTATAAGGCGTCGTATATGAAAGAAACAAATCCCTACTAAATTTCAGGTAATTATCATAAAGGTAAGTATATTCAAAAACTTTTGTTTCATGGATGGGGAAAGAAACACTTAATAAATTGATTCTAAGGGACAGGAAGATGATATAGATGTGGTAATTAAGGTCATAAAGCAAGAACCTACCATGGAAAAGGTAAGCATCCAGATTTCTCCATGAAAGGGAAATAATTTATTTCCAAATGATCAATTGAATGTTTTAAATGTGGTGTTCATGGTCATTATAAAAATAGATGTCCTGCAAAGAATTTTCGGGAATGGGACCAGTAGGATCGTACAAATATATTTTTACCAATTCCTAATGCCATTCCAATTGAAGATGAGTAAACTAAAAATAACAAATGTAAGGAATGAAGTATTACTGAATACATTGGTATAGAATTGATAATTTATCATAAATAATGTTGAATGTTTAAAAAGTTTACATATAAGGGATTTAAGAGTTATGGTACATTTTTGAATGATGAAATGATTAAAAGTATTAAAGATCGTTTGATGATGGGATTACTTTGGAATCCTTTTTCTAGTATGTGTAACCATAAAGTTTGTTATGTTAAAATGTTATTCATGAAATAGTATTCTTTTCTTGTGTGGACATAATGGATAAGATTAGGGTTCATATGATCTTTTGTTTTTGAGTTAATTAGAGGTTATTACATTATGGGATGATAATGTGAGGTATGAGATAAAATTTTCAGTTAAAATATGTTATGGTTATTTTTAAGGTATTTATCTCATTTTTGGGAATGTTATAAAATAATATAGTTTTTGAAGAAAAAAACATGCAGATTGTGTGACAACGCATCGCGTTGGACAAAGCTGTGGGAATCGAACCCAAAACCAAATTGCAATTGGGATTTATCATCTACCACTGGACTACGTGAAGTACTTGGTTAGCATGACTAATTATTTTTAGATAAATGATTCTATGGATTGATAATAAGTAGATCTTGGGAACATATGTTTTGTCAAATGGATATCCTTACTATAGGAAAATGATTTAGTGATTAAGTGATAAATGTTATTTATGAAGACGTTCTCTCTTTTTAGGAACACTATATGCCTAAGGAAAATCTAATAATTTGTGATTTCAATTGATGGGTAATGGTGAAATTTCATTTTGGAAGAATATATGTTTTTATTACCGATTTATAGTGATTTGGGTTATTAGTGGAAATGATTAACTTATCATAGAGAATATGTGATTGGGTTAATTACATTTTAGTATGAGACATTAAGACTAGCTTATGTTATTTGGAGATAAATAGTAAGATTTATCTTGGAAAACTATGTGATAAAATCCTTCTGAATTTTGGGTTTCAAACATAATTTGAATTATTTTGAAGATTTTGAAGGACGGTTGTGTACTGAATGGAATTTTTTGAACTTTGGGTATTGTTTGTTGAATTTTGTAGATTAAGAGTTGTATTTATTTTTATAAAGGATTATACTTTTTGGGATTATCTGATCTTGTATTAATTAGTTTGGTTTTGGTTAATGTTTAAAGATTTTGGAAATAAATATTTCATCATTTGTGGATTATTTAAATCTCTTGATGTTGATTCTAGCACTTTTGATGTGACCAAGTCATATTGAATACTCGTCATTTGTAGAAAAGATGAGTTTGTTGTTAAAATTTAGAAAAGGATGAAAGTTTAAATGAAAAGTATGTATGTTTCCTTATGTTCGTAATCAGGCTCATAAATAAATTCATCAACTTTATCAAAAGTAACTTAAAACAAAAATGTTGTCCGTTTATATTTCCTAATGGGAATCAAAGACCATTTAACCCATCACAAGTTTATGGTTTTCGGTATGATAAATTTCTCTTAATCTTGTTTTCTATCACCCTTAATCAGAACTTGACACTTACTTTCACCTACATATAAATGTTTTCATAGAATACTATTATAGGTTATCTCAGGTGACCTTTTTACTTATCATTATTTCTTTTATAGTGATAGTTTTATTTACTCTTTTTTTCCGATGATGGACTTTCAATAAAGTTTCGAAGCCCAATTTTAAAATTGTGAGGACGTAATTTCTAAAATAGGGGAAGGGTGTAACATACTAGGTAAATAATGAATATGAAATTTTCATAATTATTAATATTTTTGAATTAAATATTAATTTTATTTTAAATGGGATGTTATGATCAAGGCATACCCAACACATAACAATGGGTTTCTTTGATGTCTTATGTTTGCACACAATGCTGAGTCATATTGAAAATAATAATAATATAATATTATTATTTTAAATGGTAGTTAACGCCCAGCCGTTTTATTTTTTGGGAATGTACCGAACATACCATATTATGATTATACATATTTTTTAAATGTCTTTACCTTTATCCAATAGTAATTAGAGGTTTAAAATGTGAATGAATCCAATTTTAAACATAAATACTCTAATATTTTTAAAAGGTAGTTTTACCACATTTTGATGGAGAACCCTTTTTAAATCTAGTTTTATTTAGTATTATATGTTCCATTTGTCAAAATAATATTCTTCTTTAGAAGCAGGACATCAAAATTTACTTTGGGTAAAATTTTGGTATTTTTATGATAAAATTCATTTTTAATGAATAGTGAAAAATACTGAATTTAAATTCAAAACTGCCTTTTAATATAAATTATTTATATGGTTATATTATCTTATTAATTGGTTTTAAAATGTAATTAGATTATATTTTTACCATTTAATCCAATTTAGGCTTTTGGAAGTAATATCACTTTGAAATTTTCGTAAACAAATATCAATCTTTTGATAGTTATTATTTCTTAAAAGCACGTTTCTAGTTTTGACAACGGAAATTAATTTTAAATTAATTAATTGATCTTCTATGTTTTTAATTTTTTAAAATAGAAATCATTTTTGAATTTAGAATATCAAAATTATCTTTGGGTGAATTTTTTATATTTTTATGAAAACGTTCAATTTTTTATGAATAGTGAAAATACTGCATTGTAGTTAAAAAACCTACATTTTCATTTATATGAATTTTTATTGCTTCGGTGAATTGAATTAAAAAAATTATACATACATTTTTGACATCAGTATGTAATATTTGGTTCGATTGGATGAAAATAATTTCGATGAATAGTAACTTTTAATTTTTATTTACCACAGTTAAAGGTAAATAGGGTAATTCAAGGTAAAAATAATATTATAATTATATAAAATTACCTTAACACATGTCCTAAACTTATTTTATGAATCATGGATGACCAATACAATCCTTGAGTAGAACTGTTGGCCTTTTAATTACATTTGGGTAAGATAATTACAGTAATTACTTTTTATTTAAAGTAAAAATAAAAATATCATTATCATGTATTGTTTTGATAAAAAAATTTAATGTGGGATTATATAATTGATATATTTGACTATAAATAGTCATTAAAAATATAAAAATATTTTACACATCATGGTATTTTATTTATAATTTTTAAAGATCATATAAATAAATTTATTTATGACACAATGATGATGTAAGGATTTCCTCATTAATGGATGTTTTAAATAAATGAGATTATAAATATTAAAAAAATTATTTTGAAACATTTTATGCCATCCACGAATATTAGATATGAGGAGACTTTTTATATTTTAATTAATTAAGGTTTTTATAATAAATAACATTGGTTTTAATTTTTTAAAAATTCATGATATGAATTGTATAAAAATTGACATAAATGTGTTTTTAAATCAATTAATATTTTATTAAATGAAAAAATAGTCCCAAAAATATATTATTTGTAAAAATGAAATATATGATATTAAAAATGTCATTAATAATCCATTTTGGGTCGCTTGACATTTTATAGTAAATATATTAACAATGTAGTATGGATATACAAGGAGACATGGTAAAAGTTAAATAAGTTAAAAAAGGGTTAAATAAAAAATATAAGGATTACAAAATATCTAAAACCTTTAAAATTCTTATTGGATGATTTTATTTCGACTTAAATTCATTTTATCTTTTAATTTAATGAGTTTTTAACCATTTGAAACCGAAAATCCTTTTATAATAAAATAATACATTCAAACATTACTAAAGAACCCATCCCCCCTCTTATTAAAGGACACCACTTCTAACACACTAATCACACCTCTAAAAACCATTGTATCATCCAAAATCTACTCTAATAAGCTCCCAACATCCCTCTCTTTCACCTAGATGCCCTACTTTTGGCAGAAGGCAATTCAATAAAGCCTTTTGGTTCAAACCAAAGGGAGTTACCTGATTTAAAGGTAACGTCTTCTCTCAAGTTATTTTCTTTTATTTTATTTCTCCACTCCCTGTGATATTATTATTAATTGTTTACATAATAAAAAAAATATCCTAAATATACTAGGTTTTTTCATGAAAGGGATTATAAATACACTTCCACACACCTTTTTCTAATGGATTATAACTTACTGTTTCTCTGGACGACAAACTACTGCCTCAGGAAATGATGATTGTTCAATTATCTTCCACCGCCTCTCATGGTGGCCATTATGATGGAACTATATTTATATTTGATATATATTATATTTATATTTTCTATATTCTTCTGTATTTATCATTTATATCATACCTTTATGGTTTCCATAATGGGTAAATACGATAATTTGATTTTTGGAAGTGCGGACTACCACCTCATCAATGTGATATGACTCCTTCATGCAATAAATGTAACATATTATGGATGGTGTTATTGAAATTATATATTATATTATACTTGAATTATAATATACCTATATATCATTATGTTTTCAATTCCATTAAATACGAAATAGAAATGAAAGTAGCGTTCATGCGTAAGTAAGGCTTATCGTCTCCATGAACGGTGCATTTCATTTCTTATCACCATATGTTTTGTAAGATTATAAATACTTATATATAATATATATATATATATATGATATATATGATATCTAATAATGAATATAAATCTGTATATAATGTACTTTTTACCACAGGGATGACTTGTAATTATAAGAAGTTCATTTTTTACTCAAGTTCCAAATATCGACAAAATGACTGTTATTAACTAAAATGATTATGTAATGTTTATAATGTTGTAATAAGTAATATAAATGGAATAATAAACTTAAAAAATGTTCTAAAGCAAGTAGAAACTAATTTTAGTTTATTATTCAAGAGATTAAAGAACGAATGAGTCAAGTCGGACAAAAGGTAAGGGACATCATCTCAATCTCTTTTCATTGAGGCGTATTTTTATTTATACAAAACATTCTTTTATACAGTGTATAAACCCTTTGAATTTTCATTTAATTCAAATGGAATATTTTTCTACATATCTTTTTACTAAATTATAATGGGAATGTTTCTTTTTAATATACGCAGTGACAATGTTCTTTCCACCACCGCGAGCATTATTTGATATATGGATTCCTTAACAAGTCGTAATGTTTTAAAAAAAATAACATATACTCTCTTATGTATTTTGGTATTGAAAATGATTTTGATAACGGATTTATTATGTCAATATATTTAAATGATATATTCTTTTTGTAATCTAGAAATGTTATCTTTACATTATGATTGTTTTTTGTGTTGTGAATATGTTATGGTTCTTGAAAATTATTTGCATATATGGGTGGTTCTGTGATAATTCTTGGGAGGGTGAGCCTGATATAACTCTCTAATGCATTGGGTAATGTGAAAGAGGTAAACGTTAATTTTTCTCCTAAGAGATTTAAGAAATATACTGTGATGGGTATTCCAAATGTAACTCCCTACGTAGATGTGAAAGCCACAATGTAAGTTTGATATGGATGTGAAAAGTTACCTTTATGATTTGTGATTACTATGTGTTATTCATAAATATTATTATTTCATGAGGTATGTTAAAGATATTATGTTTTATATGTATTGATGAACTAATGTTTTCTTTCTTTATTTTATAAAACATACTGATCTTTTTATTCTCATCCAAAGTATTTGAAATGTTTTCCAATGGGTATAAGGCAGGGTAAGAGAAAGGAATAATTATAGAAGATTTATATCAAGAAATGAATTATTGTTTTCTTTTAAAAAAAATTATTTTATGAAATAAATGGATACTGAATAAAATTTTCTACTTTGTAATATTTGTGATGTAATGTAATAGTTATTGCCTAATTATCTAAAACTCTAAACCTAAAAAGATCCTCAATGTGAATTCTTGACCTGACTCAAAATTATGTAATGATTAAGGATGGGTCCTTATAGTTAGTATAAAAGGCCAGTTTAGATAAAATTTGAGGTTAGGGTGTTATTTAAGCATAAGTTACATAACCGTAATGGATAATATATTATAAAGAGTCATAATTATTTTAGATAAATTGAATGATTTTAAGATAACATGAACAAGTATGTTTTAGTTTTTACCATCCTTATAAGATAGTATATGATGATTTTACTGATATACACACACTGAACTTTTTTGTTTTAGTCAATGGATACATATTGAAGGCACCAAAGTAAAAATGGATGTGAATAAATCTATGACGATTTTCTGAATAAGAAACTAAATGAAATGGGAGCTGAAATAAGAACTCTTGTGATTATTCTCAACCAACTATATGGAGTCATGATCGAACACCTAAACCATGGTGATTTTTATAAGGAATTGTATATAAAAGAAACAAATCCCTATGTAATTTCATGTAATAATCATAAAGGTATGTAAATTCAAAAACCTATCTTTCAAGGATGTGGAAAGAAACACTTGGGAAAATTCTTCAAAGGGATGGCAAGATTATATAGATGTGGTAATGAAGGTCATAAATCAAGAAACTTCTATAGAAAAAGGAAGCATCCAGTTTAATCTAGGAAAGGGAATAAAGTTATTTCCAAAGGATCAATTGAATGCTTTCAATGTAGTTTTCATGGTCATTATACAAATATATGTCCTATGAAGAATTTTTGGGAATGGTACTATGAGGATCGTACAAATATATGTTTACCAATTCCTAATTCCATTCCAATTGAAGTTGAGGAAACTAAAGAGTACCAATTAAATGAATAAAGTATTATTGAATATGTTGGAAAATAATTAATAATGGATCATGAAGAATGATTAATGAGTAAAAAGTCTACATATAAGTGATTCGTGAGTTATGGTACATTTTAGGATGATGAAATGCTTAAAAGTATAAAGGATCTTTTATTGATTGGATTACTTTGGAAGACCTTTTCTAGTATGTGTAAACCTAATGTTTGATATGTGAAAATGTTATTCAATAAGTAGTTGTCTTTTCTTTTGTGTAAATAATGGATAATCTTAGGGGTTCATATGATCTTTTTTTGAGGTAATTACAGGTTATTACTTTATGGGATGATAATGTGAGGTATGAGATAAAATTTGTGGATAAAATATGTTATGGTAATTTTTAAGGAATTTATCTCATTTTTTTGGGAATGTTATAAAATATTATAGTTTTTAAAAAGGGAAAACACACAGACCGTGTGACAACCCGTCACGTCGGAAAAAGCTGTGAAAATCGAACCCAAAATCAAAGTGCGATTGGTATTTATTACCTACCAGTGGACTACATGAATCCCCTGGTTAGTATGACTAATTATTTTTAGTTAAATAATTTTATGGATAAAGAATAAGTTTATTTTGGGAACTTATGTTTTATCAAATGTGTTGGTCGGAGTGGATACTCAAGAAGGGGTGGTAAATTTAGTACCAATTAAAATTTCTGTTAAAAGGATTTATCTTAAAATCTCCCAATTAAAAACTAAGTTAAACTTTAGTGAATTTGTAACACAGAAAAGGGTCAGTTAGGTTCTCAAGAGATTGATTAGTTCTTAGTTAATATAATATGAAGAATAATTAACTTTTGAAGCTAACCTAATTCTTTACAATAAATACAAACACTTTCTAGTTTAACTATCAAAGTAACTTTAAAACAATTTTATATTTCAAAGTAATTAGCAGCGGAAAATTTCAATAGGTTAAAACCAAAAAGAGTAAGCACAGTAGTTCTAACCAAGAGGTTCAGTCTCAAGCCGAGACTTATTCCTCTCAAAATGTTTATATAAACAATGATCCACACCCTAGATCGAGGGTTATACAACAGTACAAATATTGTCTAGATACTAAGACCTCTACCACAGTTCTTAGTGGGAAAACAAAACAACAGAACACAAGCTGTCCAGGTCACACTTGACCTCTTCCACAATTCACAGTGGGATACAATAAGGTATAAATAGTTTGGAGTGAGGATTTAGTATCCTCCAGTTCAGTTCAAGAGTCTGTGTGTAAATATAACACACACTGCTCAAAAAGTAAATGAATGAAACACAATATGGATAAATAGATAGAGATGAATTTAGAGTGCTCTATGTGTTGTGAGAGAAGCTCTGGACTCCTTGGTTTGATTCAAATGAATCTCTGAGTCTTTCTCTGGTTTTTTTCAAGAAAAACAGAGTGTCGTGGTTCTCTTTCTTCACTTTTAGTGTAGGTGTTTAGCTTGAGTATTAGTAATCGTTATAGAACTTGAACTTCTTCTTTGAACTTATGTTCTTAGTGAGTACGAGGTTTCCTCAAGTTCCTCATGTGTTCTTCTTGTTATATCATATATGCATGGAAGAATTCTCTCTACACATCACATTCTTACTGCAGCTCGATCTTCCTTATATTCCACAAGCTCTGGCAATAGGAATGATTAGCTTTTCATAGGTACAAGGTACGGTTACCTAACATGCCAAAAACTATCAATAAATAACATTTATTGCATTAAAAACATCAAATATGACTGTTGAAATTAAATAAGAGTTAATATAAATTCAAACAATTTTCATGACTATCGGTGAGTCATGAGATCGGTAGGTCATGCGATCAGCATAGGCTTTAGTAGTTCATGTGATCAGCATCGGTATCAGTAGGTCCTTTGATCAGCATCGATATCGGTAGGTCATGTGATTAGTGCGACTGTTGCCATCGGTGCAACCGTTGCCATCAGTGCAACTGTTGCCATCGGTGTGACCATTATTATCGGTGTGACCGTTCTCATCGGTGTGACCGTTCTCATCGGTGCGACTGTTCTCATCGGTGCGACGGTTCTCATCGGTGCGACCGTTCTCATCTGTGTGACTGTTCTCATCGATTTGATCATTCTCATCAGTGCGACTGTTCTCATCGGTGCGACCATTATTATCGGTGCGACTGTTGACATCGGTGTGAATGTTCTCATCAATGCGACCGTTCTCATCGGTGTGACCGTTATCATCGGTGCGACCATTCTCATCGATGCGATCGTTCTCATCAGTGAGTCAAGAGATATGAAATCTTCACAAAGTGCCTGTTTAATCTAGAACGCTTCCAGGTCAACAGTAAAACATAAATTAACATAGATAAACATTATGTAGGCAGGATTTAAACATATATAAACATATTTAGAACAAATTGAATAGAAGGCTAAATTGTCATAAATAAAACAATGATTTTTTATTATTAAAATAACCATCTCACAGAGAGTTCAACAATCTCCCCCTTTTTGATAATCACAAATCAATGGCATAAACGAATATAGAAGATAGTATATCATTCAGTATACTCCCCCTATATAAAAAGAATATATATATATAAATATAAACAAGTCAATAGAGCACGACATCAGATCATAGACAAGGTTAGAATACATAGCTTATATATACAGGTATCTTCCTTAGATATATATATGAAATATGATTCTATTCTCCCCCTGAGATATTCTCCCCCAAATATCCCCATATACTATGATATGATTCTTTTCTCACCCTTCGGTATTATCAAAAATAAAGGATAAGTAAGAGAATTAAGAAGAAGATTCCACTAAAAAATATCTGAAAAAGAATACAAGAACCATATACAACTTCAAAAGTAAAATAAATAGAAACCCTATCAAAAATGATAGACACAACTATTTCATTGGGTGTAAAGGATCTTTCCCTTTAGCAGAGGGAGGAATGGATGGGCCAGAGGGTGCTTTGGTGGAAGGTTGATCTGGCCTGATGGAGAGAGGAGGTAGCACAGCTCGAGTTGGTTGCATAGTGGGTGCTAAGGTTACTTGTTGAGGAGTAGAAGATCTTTCTGAAGGTGGCTGCTGAATGACTAGACGTATATTTGATAGAGCTTGAGAGACTGAAATCTAATCAGGAGCAACATCTGATGAACTGAGAGTCTCTGCAGTAGGAAGAACAACTACCTTCTCTTGCACATGAAGATATGGTTTGAGCATATTTATAAAATCCTCAATTACTTCACCACCATATTTCATAGCCTTTTCAAAGTCATCCTTGTTCTGCATGAAACTCTCCAGAGTAGGAGTAAAATCCTTCAACTGTTGAACTTGATCCTTAAAGGCTTGAGTGACTGGAGGAAGCCTCAAATTCTCATCCAAAACCTTAAATTGATGGTTCAACCCATGCTTGGTATAAATTTTAGAAAAGTAGTGATCCACTTTCTCCTTGATCTCTTTCTAAGACTTAGTAGCATCAGCTGAATACAACTTCACCATCTTGTGAATATGATCACTATTGTCTTTCATATTTTGCAAAGATTCCAAATCCAAAATCTTCCCAAAAACTGCTAACTCTTCTTTTATAATATCTTTTAAGGCATTGATTTCATGACCAGTGATCTTGGACACTTTGTAGAAGCTAGCCTAAGCAACAATCTGAGTTATCTTAGCTTTCAACTTCCTCAAATCATCTTTCTTCAGATGTTCTACCAAATTTCTTAACACTTCCATAATACCAGTAATTTTTTATCTAAACTCACTTGACAGAGACACTAAACCACTGCTTAAATCTTTGAGAATTTGATTCAGAGAAGTAATATGCCTGCCAATAATCTCACCAGTATTACACAGGTCCGGCTTAATGATACTTACCACTCTTTGAGTTAGAGCATCCATAGCATCCTCAGATAAATTTATAGGAGCATAAGTAGGAGCATTGGACAATTCCTCTTTTATTGTCTCTTTAACTGCATGGAGCAACTCAGATTTAAAACTGTCAAGATCAGATTGTGCAACTGAAGGACCAAGTCTGGATTGAGAAATTGAAGGACCAGGTTTGTCTTCTGTCACTTGCATATACTCAGCAACCAATTGAGCCTTAACTGAATCGCTTACTCTTGTAAAACCCACTTCTTCTTCATCTTCCTCTAAATAATCTAAACCTAGAACCGCAAGACCTTGGTGTTCTTCCCATTTGGCTTTGCATGAAGGATACAAAGGTTTCACAAAACTAGCTCTTCCAGAATTTTTAGGAGAGACTTCCTCATCCACATCAATCTCTGACTGTACTATTCTTTAAACCTCAGGAACAGTTTATTTCTCATTTAGTTGGAGTTAAGGATCAGGTTGAATCACATTTTGATCATCCACTGGTCAAGTACTTGCATCATCATCATCATCACTACTATCATCACCACTATCATCATTATCACTATCATCACCAACACTTTCATCACCCTCATCACCATCATTGTTGACCAATTTCTCATTTGAACTGTCTTTACTACTGGATTCATACTACTCAGAATTTGATTCTTCAGTCTTAGCTTCTTCTTCATCACTAAGAAGAGGTTCTGATTCTGGTAACTTGAGAGGAGGGATTGCTGGTCCAAATTCCATTCTTCTTTTCTTCGGACTCACTGTGTCAGGATCACTCCTGTCATCAGGAGATGACTCAGGTTCCTTTTCAGCTTCCGCATCATCATCATCTATGGCTTCCCCTGATTTCTTCTTGCTATACTCTCTAGTGTCCTTTGGAGCTACTGTCTCTTCTTCCTCATCAGAATAGGAAACTTCCTAAACATATTTTAAACTGGGATCTCTCATCCCCTTTGATCTCTTAGGATGATCAGTAGGATTGAAGGAGTCATACAACTTCTCTTCATCAACAACCCAAGCCTTCTTCCATGGATTCCAGTTGATTTTCATCCTTTTATAGATATCTTCCTTAATAAATAAACTACTACTGGATGAGATACACTCATATCCATCTTTAACACAGCCCTAGAACTTTATCATCGCATATATTTTCTTAGAATAGAACATAGTTGTATCCTTTTTGGATGGCTTTAACATCTTAGCAATATGGACAGTAAAATATATACAAAAGTTGATCTTCTCATCATTTAGCAATAAAAATAACAAGAAAACATATTGATATTTTACGGTAGAAAAATCACCTTTTCTGGGACAGATTTGGTGATGAATAAACTTAAACAATATTCTGCTTTCACCATCTAACTCAGCAGCTATTATTATTCTAGATTTAGACTTACCAGTTAGCAACTCCAGAGCAAGCTCATAAGATAAATATTCAGTGGTAGGAGGGATATTACCAGTATAATCCTTGTATATTCCATTATGAGGTACTCCCAAACATTCAGCCCACTACTTCAATGAAAAGGTTATCTTTTTCCCTTTGATTATCGATGATAATATCGTAGCTTCTACTCCATCCAATACAATACTTAAGTTTAGATAAAATTCATGCACCAGCTTCGGGTAGTAGACTCTGTCATTATCACAAAACCAGTCTTTCCATCCTTGCATCTCCAAAACTTTTAAAAGTGCAGACTTGCTGGATAACACCCATTCAGCACTCACTTCCTTTTCTACGGTAACCACTCGAGTTTCCAACTTCGGGTTTACTGATCTTTGAGTCATGCTGCTCGATTCTCCTCATGCACGTTTCATAGGATATGAACCTTCATATTCTTTGCTTTGACGCTTTTTCTTTGCCATTGGAGGTTCGATAGTATTGAGAGGTTGGAAAGGTTTGAAGGATTCGGGATTCAGAAAGAAAAGTTCGACGGAAGATGGAAGGTCAACAGTCTTTATAAATAGCTGTGGGTCATTATTTTTATCATTTAGGGTTACAATAATAATAATAAATAATAATAATGATTTAGTAAAACAACATTGTTTTGAAAAAACTAATGGTTTCACAAACTGTAAAACTCAATCGGTAACGTAGATCAGCTTCACAGATCGGTTTCACAGATCGGTTTCACAGATCGATCATACCCAACTCTTGTTTAATAAATTATATCCTTTAAGATCTTAAGGTCTTGGTAAAAATATCAGCTAACTGATGTTTAGAGTTAATAAATTCCATAAAAATATCACCCTTTTGATAATGAACTCTCAAGAAGTGGTGTCTGACATCAATGTGTTTAGTCCAAGAGTGAGACACGGGATTCTTAGAGATGTTAATTGCACTGGTGTTATCATAATTTATAGACACATGTCTAAATTGATATCCATAGTCCAATAAAGTGTGTTTCATCCACAGAATCTATGCACAACAACTACCAGTAGCAATGTATTCTGCTTCAGTAGTAGATAATGCCACAGAGTTCTGTTTCTTACTACACCAAGATACCAGGGACTTTCCCAAAAGTTGACATGTTCCAGATGTTCTCTTCCTATCTAACTTTCAACCAGCAAAGTCAGCATCTAAATAACTCATTAAATCAAAGGGTTGTCCTTTTGGATAAAATAAACCTAAATTTTCAGTGTGTTTAAGATATTTGAAAATTCTTTTAACAGCAAGCAAATGAGATTCTATAGGATTGGCTTCAAATATTGCACACATACACACACTGAACATGATATCTAGTCGACTGGAAGTATGGTAAAGTAAGCTTCCAATCATACCTCTATAATTGGTTTGATCAACTGGTTTCCCAGTTTCATCATCGTCCAACTTACAGGTGGTACTCATAAGTGTGTCACTTCCCTTGTTACTATACAAACCAAAACGTTTTAAAAGATCCTTTGTATATTTACTTTGATTTAAAATAATATCATCCTTCTTTTGAAAAATTTGAAATCCAATAAAATACTTAAGTTCTCCCATTAAACTCATTTCCAATTAATTTTGCATAATCTTTGAAAAATCAGTACATAAAGAATGTTTGGAAGATCCAAAGATAATATCATCAACATAGATTTTTACAATCAAAATATCATTAGAAATTATTTTAATAAAGAGATTGGGATCATCAATCCCTTTAGTAAAACCTTTGGAAATTAGGAAAAAATTTAGTCTATCATACCAACCTCTTGGAGCCTGTTTTAAACCATATAAAGCTTTAGAAAGTTTAAAAACATGATTTTGTAAATGGGGGTTTGTAAATCCAGGTGGTTTCTCAACAAAAACATCTTCAATTATAAAACCATTTAGAAATGAAATTTTGACATCCATTTGATATAACTTGAAATTCAGATGAGCAGTATAGGCAAGTAGAATCCTAATAGATTCTAATCTAGCTATAGGTGCAAAGGTTTCCTCATAGTCTATTCCTTCTTCTTGACTATACCCTTGTGCAACTAGCCTTTCTTTGTTTCTAACTATATTTCCTGACTCATCAACTTTATTTCTAAATACCCATTTAGTGTCTATGGTCAAGGTGTCCTTAGGTCTGTCAACTAATTCCTAGACTTTGTTTCTTTCAAATTGATTTAGTTCTTCTTACATAGCCATTACCCAAAACTCATCATTGATTGCATCATTGATATCTTTAGGTTCTGACTGTGAAAGAAAATATTGATGTTCAACCTGATTTCTTAGAGAATCTCTAGTCTGTGTCCCTCTATCGATATTACCAACAACAGCATCTAAAGGATGATTCTTTAGAATCCTATTTGATCTAGTAAATGTAGGAATAGAAATTTCAGGTTCTTTTCTAGGTTCAAATTCATCAGAAGCAGGTTCTGGAACATTTCCAGAGCTGGTTGTCTTTATAACAGAGTCACTGAATTTATCACTCAGGTTTAGAACAGACAAATATTCTTCAATATTTTCAAGCGAAGGTTTAGGTTCATGTGGATCAATTTTATCAAATTTGATGTGAACAGATTCTTCCACACACTTGGTTCTCTTATTAAACACTCTATAGGATTTTCTAGTAGTTGAATATCCTAAAAATATTCCTTCATCACTCATGGATGAAAATTTTTCTAGATTATCCTTAGTATTGAGAATAAAGACTCTACAACCAAATACTCTGAAGTAACTAACTTTAGGTTTCCTATTATTCCACAATTCATAAGGGTTCGTCTTAAGAACAAGTCTAATCAGGACTCTATTGATAATGTAACAAGTTGTATTTACAGCTTCAGCCCAAAAATAAATAGGTAGATTATAATCATTTAGCATAGTTCTTGGAATTTCCTGAAGGGTTCTATTTCTTCTTTATACTACACCATTCTGCTGAGGTGTCCTGGGGGCAGAAAAGTTGTGATTATATCCATTGTGTAAGCAATAAGATTCAAACTCATGATTTTCAAACTCACGACCATGATCACTTCTCAGGGCATTAATCTTAAATCCAATAAGGTTTTCTACAGACATGGATTATTTAACAAAATAAGAACAAGCTTCACTCTTGTGAGATAAGAAATATACCCAAGTGTATCTAGAAAAGTCATCTACTAAGACATAGACATAGTTCTTCCCATTTAAACTATAAACTCTAGAAGGTCCAAACAATTCCATGTGAACCAACTCGAGAGGTTGAGAAGTTGAAACTTCTTTCTTTGATTTAAAAGAAACTTTATGTTTCTTTCCCTTTTGATAGGGATCAAAAACTTTGTCTGATGGGAATTTAAGTTTGTGTAAGTATCTAACTAAGTTCTTCTTAGTTAGTTTTCTAAGTGAGTGTATATTGCAGTGTCCTAATATTATGTGCCATAACCAAGACTCTTTATGAAAAGCATTTAAACAAGTAACTTTTTGTTTGGCTAGAGAATTTAAATCCACAGCATATACATTTTCAATTCTCAAGGCAGTAAATACCAAAGTATTTTTAGAATCAAATACATTGAAAGCATCATTTTAAAATTTGACATTGAAACCATCATCACACATCTGAGAAATACTTAACAGATTATATTTAAGTCCATCAACAAATAATACTTTATAAATTAAAATCGAATCAGTGTTACCAATCTGGCCTAGGCCGATGATCTTTCCTTTAGAATTATCACTAAAGGTGACATGGCCTCCATCAACATTGATTAAGCTTTTAAAGCATTAAAAGTCTCATGTCATGTGTCTTGAACATCCACTGTCCAAATACCATGTCTTCCTATAAGAACTTTTCAAGAAAGTTTCCTACCAAATAGGTTTAAATAGAAAATGATTTTGGTACCCAGATTTTCTTGGTTCCAGACAGGTTAGCAAGCAAAACTTTCGGTATCCAGACTTGTCTAATGGGTCTCATATTATTTACAAAATCAATAGATTTTGAAAGATAAACTCTATTTTATCTATAACTATGTGAGTAACTAGTTAAATCATATGAATTCCCAGAACTTGAACTAGAACCATTATGTCCAGATTTCGGAATAAATCTATTATTATTAATCTGTCTCTATCCAGGCTGATAGCCTATTCCAGTGGTATATTTTGGTTCCACTTGCTTACCTAGAATTTGAGTAAGTGTATCTTTTCCATTTGTGAATTTTTCTAAGTCCTTCCTTAATTTCTCATTAGACAATTTCAGTTCAGTATTTTCCTTAAGTAATTGAGCATTATTTTCCTTTTCTATAACAAGTGAAGATTTAATAGAACTGGTCAAAGCATGTTGTTTCTTCAAGGTCTTGTACTTTTCCTTAATCTCATTACAGGTTTCTTCTAGAATATTACAATATTCAAATAGTTATTCACTAGACATATTTTCAGATTCAGAATCAGATTCAACTCCATAATAATATGAATTTAAAGTAGGAGTATCCAATGTTACCTCAGATGTATTTGTCATGAAACGCATATTGGCACGATTCTTTTCAGAATCAGAAACTTCAGACTCGCTTGTGTTGTCTTCTAAATCACTCCAAGTTTCTTTCATAGATTTCTTGTACTTGTTGTTCTTGTATTCATATTTCTTTTTGAAATTTAATTTAGGACAATCATATTTCACATGTCCTTTCCTTTTTCACTCATAGAAAACAATTTCATCACTCCTATCAGACTTTTTCCAATCCTTGTTCCAATGACCTTTATTGTCATATTTTCCTTTGTAATTCGATTTTCTTAGGAATTTATTCTTCCTATAGAACTTCTTGAATCTCCTGGCTATCTGATCCATTTCATCATTACTGTCAAAATCTGAACTTTCACTTGTTGAGATTTCAGTAGGTATGTGAATTTTCTCCTTATCCTTACTCTTTGAGGCAGCAGACTTAAATGCCACTAACTTCCTTTTTGGTTCATCATCTTCTTCCTTGTTCACCTTTAGTTCTTCTTCATACATAATAAGCTTACCAATTATCTCCTTAACAGGAAAATCACCAATATCACATGATTCTCTAATTGAAACCGATGTGCCCCTCCACTTGTCTGGAAGACATCTTAGTATTCTCATAATTTTCTCTTTTGCCGGAATAGCTTTTCCAAGTGAGATCATAGTGTTGACAATATCATTGAACCTGAGATACATATCTGAAATAGGTTCATCAAACTTCATTTTAAAATTATCATATTTAATAGTATAGGTGTTCAATCTCATTTCTTTAATATTGGTTGCTCCTTCATGAGAAACTCCCAAAGTATCTAATATTTCATAAGTAGTTTTGCAAGAAGATATGCGATTAAATTCTTCATCTCCTAGAGAACAGTACAGGGAATTCATAGATTTACATTTATTATTATAAGCAGTTTTAGTAGGTTCATCCCAAGTAGTTTAATCAGTGTCTCGAATCTTATATTGAGTTTCTATAGCAGTCCATATATCGAATCCCATACTTTCCAAATGAATTTTCATTTTAAGATTCCACTGGGCATAATTTGTACCATTAAAGAAAGGTGTCATGTTGGTATTAGGACCTTCTAATCTATTGTCTATAATTATATGTTAACAAATATATTTAAAGAGATAAAATTTAGAAATAACAGGAATTTAAGATCTTAAAGATACAACTAAAATCACAGTTGAAAAACAGAGTATTTTGAAAAAGTTGATAAATAAAACAGAACCTCTGATACCAAATGTTGTTCGGAGTGGATACTCAATAAAGGGGGGTGAATTGAGTACCAATTAAAATTTCTGTTAAAAGTATTTATCTTAAAATCCCCCCAATTAAAAACTAATTTAAACTGTAGTGAATTTGTAATACAGCAAAGGGTCGATTAGGTTCTCAAGAGATTGATTAGTACTCAGTTAATCTAATCTGAAGATTAATTAACTTTTGAAGATAACCTAATTCTTTACAATAAATACAAACACTTTCTATTTTAACTATCAAAGTAACTTTAAAACAATTTTATATTTCAAAGTAATTAGCAGCGGAAAATTTCAATAGGTTAAAACCAAAAAGAGTAAGCACAACAATTCTAACCAAGAGGTTCATTCTCAAGATAAGACTTAGTACTCTCAAATAGTTTATATAAACAATGATCCACACCCTGGATTAAGGGTTATAAAATAGTACAAAGACTGTCCTGATACTAAGACCTCTACCATAGTTCTTCGTGGGAAAACAAAACAACAACACACAAGCTATCCAGGTCACACTTGACCTCTTCCACAATTCATAGTGGGATACAGTAAGGTATAAATAGTTTGGAGTGAGGATTTAGTATCCTCTAGTTCAGTTCAGGAGTCTTTTTGTAAATATAACACACATTTCTCAAAAATGAAATGAATGAAAAACAATAGAGCTAAACAGATAGAGATGAATTTAGAGTGCTCTATGTGTTGTGAGAGAAGCTCTGGACTCCTTGGTTTGATGAAAATGAACCTCTGAGTCTTTCCCTAGTTTTTTTCAAGAAAAACAGAGTGTCGTGGTTCTCTTACTTCACTTTTAGTGTAGGTGTTCAGATCAAGTATGAGTAATCATTTTAGCACTTGAACTTCTTCTTTGAACTTCTGTTCTTGGTGAGTATGAGGGTTCCTCAAGTTCCTCGTGTGTTCTTCTTGTTATGTCGTATATTCATGGAAGAATTCTCTCTACGCATCACATTCTTACTACAACTCAATCTTCCTTATATTCCACGAGCTCCGGCAATATGAATGATTACCTTTTAATAGGTATGAGGTATGGTTCCCTGACATGCCAACAACTATCAATAAATAACATTTATTGCATTAAAAACATCAAATATGACCGTTGAAATTAAATAAGAGTTAATATAAATTCAAACAGTTTTTAGGACTATTGGTGAGTCATGAGATCAGTAGGTCATGCGATCAACATCGGCTTCAGTAGCTCATGTGATCATCATCGGTATCGGTAGGTCCTTTGATCAGCACCGGTATCGGTAGGTCATGTGATCAGTGCGACCATTGCCATCGGTGCAACTGTTTCTATCGGTGCGACCGTTGCCATCGGTGCGACCATTACTATCAGTGCGACCATTCTCATCAGTGCGACCATTCTCATCGGTGTGACTGTTCTCATCGGTGTGACCGTTCTCATCGGTGCGACCATTCTCATCGATGCGACCATTCTCATCGATGCGACCGTTCTCATCGGTGTGACTGTTCTCATCGGTGCGGCCATTCTTATTGGTACAACTGTTCCCATCGGTGCGACTGTTCTCATCGGTGCGATCATTCTCATTGGTGCGACCTTTCTCATCGGTGCGACCGTTCTCATCGATATGACCATTCTCATCGGTGAGTCAAGAGATCTAAAATCTTCAAAAAGTGTCTGTTTAATCCAGAACGCTTCCAGGTCAACATTAAAACATAAATCAACATAGATAAACATTATGTAGATAGGATTTAAACATATATAAACATATTTAGAACAAATTGAACAAAATACTAAATTGTCATAAATAAAACAATGATTTGTGATTATTAAAATAACCATCTCACAGAGAGTTCAACAAAATGGATATCCTTAGTATAGGAAAATGAATTGGTGAATAAGTGATAAATGTTATTTAGGAATACGTTCTCTCTTTTGGGGAACACTATATGCCTAAAGAAAACAGAATAATTTCATATTTCAATTGAGGAGTAATGATGCAATTTTATTTTGGAAGAATCTATGTTTTTATTGTCAAATTATAGAGATTTGGGTTATTTATGGAAATGATTAACCTATCATAGAGAATATGTGATTAGGTTAATTACATTTCTGTATTCTACTTTAAGACTAGTAAGTGTTATTTGAAGATAAATGTTAAGATTTATCATGGAATAATATGTGATCAAATCCATCTAAATTTTGGTTTTCAGACATAGTTTGGATTATTTTGATGATTTTAAGGACAATATTGCTTTAAATGGTCTTAGTTGAACTTTGGGTATTGTTTTTTGAATATTAGAGGTTAAGAGTAGAATTAAATTTTATAAAGGATTATAATTTTGGTGATTATCTAATCTTATACTAACCAGTTTGGTTTTGGTTAATGTCTTAAAACATGAAGAAATATATAGTTCATCTTTTTTGGATTATTTGATTTCTCTGAAGTTGATTCTATCACTTTTTATTTGACCAAGTCATCTAAATGTTCATCATTTGGAGAAAATATGAGTTTTTGGTATAAATTTAGAATAGGATGAAACTCTAAATTACAAGTAAGAATGTTTCCTTATTTTATTAATGAGGCACTTAAATAAATTCCTCAACTTTATGAAAAGTAACTTAAAACAAAAATGTTGTCCATTTACATTTCCTAATGGGAATCAAAGACCATTTAACCCATCAAAATTGTATGTTTTTCAGATTGTTAACTTTCTCTTAATCATGTTTTCTATCACCCTCCATCAGAACTTGACACTTACTTTCCCCTCTATACCCTTATTTTTATAGAATACTAGTATGGGTTATCTCGGGTGACCTTTTTACTTAAATTTCTTTCTTTTAAAGTGATATTTTTATTTACTCTTTTTTTGATGTGATACATTCAATGAAGATTCAAAGCCCAATTTTAAAATTAGGAGGACGTAATCTCGAAAAGGGGGGAAGGATGTAACATCCCAGGTAAATAAAGAATATGAAATTTTCAAAATAAATAATATTTCTGAATTAAATATTAATTTTATTTTAAAGGGGATGCTATGATCAATGGCATACCTGATACACAACAATGGGTTTCTCTGAAGTCTTATTTTGCAAACAATGCTGAGTAATAATAAAAATAATGATAATATAATATTATTATTTTAAATGGTTATTAATGCCTAATCGTTTTATTGGTAGGAATGTACAGAACATACCATATTTTTATTATACATGTTTGTTAAAAAAATTCACCTTTATCCAATAATAATTATAGGCTTAAAATGTGACTGGATACAATTTTATGCATAAATACTCTAATATTTTTAAAAGATAGTTTTACCGTCTTTTAATGGATAACCCTTTTTAAATATTGTTTTTTCACTATTATGTGTTCCATTTGACAAAATTATATTCTTATTTAGATGAGGGCCCTCAAAATTTACTTTGGGTTAAAATTAAGTATTTTTTGGATCAAGTTAATTTTTTAATGAATAGTGAAAAATACTGAATTTTAATTCAAAAATTAATTTTAATCGAAATTATTTATATTGTTAGATTATCTTTCTAAATTGTTTTAAAGTTTAATTATATTATATTTTTACCATTTAATCTAATTTAGGTCATTATAAGTAATTTCACTTTGAAATTGACATAAAAAAATATCAATCTTTTGATAGTTATTATTTCTTAAAAACAGGCTTTCAAGTTTTGACAATAGAAATTAATTTTAAATTTATTAATTAAAGTTCTATGTTTTGAATTTGGTAAAAAAGTAATCTATTTTTAATTTTGAATATCAAAATAAGCATTGAGTGAATTTTTATATTTTTCTTAAAACGTTCAATTTTTGATGAATAGTGAAAACACTGCATAGTAGTTAACAAAACTGACTTTTTCATTTAAATGAAATTTTAACACTTTTGTGAATTGAATTTCAAAAATTAGAAATACATTTTTTTTCATTATAAAGAAAAATTTGGTTCAATAGGATGAAAATAATTTTTGTGAGTAGTGACTTTTGATTTTTATATACCATAGTTAAAGGTAAATTGGTTAATTCAAGGTAAAAATAATATTATAATAATATAAAATTACATTACACCTTGTTCTAACCTTATTTTATGAGTCATGGAAAACCAATAGAATCCTTTGGTTGATCCTTTGGCCTTTTAATTCCATTTGGGTAAGATAATGACATTAATTACTTTTTATTTAATGTAAAAATAAAAATATCATAATCATGTATTATTTTGCTAAAACAATTTTAATGTGGGTTATATAATTGATATAATTGACTATAAATAGTAATTAGAAATATAAAATGATTTCCTACATCATGTTATTTTATTTATAATTTTAAGACATCATATAAATAAATTTATTTATGACACAATGATGATGTAGTGATTACCTCATTAATGAATGTTTTAAATAAATGAGATTATAAATATTAAAAAAATTATTTTGAAACTTTTTATTCCATCCCCAAATTTTAAAGATGATGATGAATTTTTATATTTTAATTAATGAAGGTTTTTATAAAGAATAAATTTGTTTTGGAATTTTTAAAAAGTTATGATATGAATAGTATAAAAATTGACATAAATGTGTTTTTAAATAAATTAATATTTCCTTAAATGGTAAAATAGTCCCTAAAATATAATATTCTGCCAAATGACATATATGATGATAAAAATTTCATTAATGATCTATTTTGGGTTGCTTGAAATTTTATAGTAAATATATTAACAATATAGTTTGAATATACAAGAAGACATGGTAAAAGTTAAATAAGTTAACAAAGGGTTAAATAAAAAAGTTAAGGACTAAAAAATATAAACAACGTGTACAATTATTATTTTATGATTTTAATACGACTTATATTAATATTATATTCTAATTTAATTAGTTTTTGACCTTTTGAAACCAAAAATCATTTTATAATAAAATAATACTTTCGAACATTCCTAAAGAGCCCCTCCTCCATCTTATAAAAGGACACCACTTCTAACTCATTACTCACAACTCTCAAGCCCCTTTGATCCCATACTCTACTCTAATATGCTCCCAAAATCCCTCTAGTCCACATATAATCCTTAATTTTGTATGAAGGCAATTCAATAAAAACTTATGGTTCATACCAAAGGGAGTTACCCGATTTAAAGGTAACGTCTTCTCTCAAGTTCTTTTCTTTTATATTCTTTGTCCACTCCCAATGATATTCTTATTAATTATTTACATAACAAAAAAATAATCCCAAATATACTAGGTTGTGGTTATGAGAAGTATTATAACTACACTTCCACACACCTCCATCTAATGGATACAAACTTACTGTTTCTGTGGACGACAAACTACTACCTCAGGAAACGATGACTGTTCAATTATATGCTACCGCCTCTCATGGAAGCCATTATGATGGAACTATATTTATATGTGATATATATTATATTTATATTATCTCTATTCTTCTGTATTTTTCATTTATATCATACCTTTATGGTTTACATAATGGGTAAATATGATAATTTTATTTGAGGAAGGGCGGACTACCGCCCCCTCAATGTGATATGAATCCTCCATGCCATATGTGGAACAAATAAAAGATGGTGTTATTGAAATTATATATTATATTATACAGTAATTATAATATATCTATGTATCATTATGTTTTCATTCCATTAAATACAAAATAGAAATGAAAGTAGCGTTCATATGTACGAACGAATTACCATTTCCATGAACGATGCATTTCATTTATTATCTCCAAATGTTTTGTACTGTTATAAATACATATATATACTAGATATATATGATATCTAAATAATTAATATCATTATGTAGATAATGGAATTTTTACCACATGGATAACTTGTAATTATAGAAAGTTCATTTTTACTCAAGTACCAAATATCAACCAAACGACCGTTATTAACTCAAATGATTATGTAATGTTTATAATGTTTTAATAAGTTATATAAAAGGAATAATAAAGAACGAACGGGTCATGTCGGACATGAGGTAAGGGACTTCTTCTACATCTCCTTTCATTTAGGCATATTTTGATTTATACACAAATTTCATTTATACAGTGTATAAACCATTTGAATTTTCATTTCATTCAAAGGGAGTATTTTTCAATGTAGAATTTTACTAAATTATAATGGGAATGTATCTTTTTAACATGCGTAGTGACAATGAGATTTCCACCACCACGAGTGATACTTGATATTTGTCTTCCTGAACAAGTCTTAATATTTTTAAAAGGAAAATTAATACAATATACTATTTTACATATTATGCTACTGAAAATTGTTTTGATAATGGATTAATTATTTCAATATATTTAAATGATATATTGTGATTGCATTTTGGAAATTTTATCTTTCCAATATGATTGTTTTATGTGTTTTGAATATGTTATGGTACTTGGGAATTATTTATGTATATGGGTGGTTCCGTGATAAACCTATGGTGGGTGATCCCAATATATCTCTCCAATACATTGGGAAACATGATGGAGGTAGACATTAATGTTTCTCCTGAAAGATTTATGGAATATACTGTGATGTTTATTCCATACGTGACTCCGTACGTAGCTGTGAATGTTACAGTGTATATTTGGTATGGATGCCACAAGTTAACTTTATGATTTGTGATTACTATGTCTCATTCATAAATCTTATGATTTCATGGTGTATGTTAGAGATATTTTTTTTTGGATGTATTTATGAACTAATGTTTTATTTATTTATTCTATAACCCTTACTGTGCTTTTTATTTTCATTCCATTTATTTGAAAACAAAATTCACAGGGTATAAAGCAGGGTAAGAGAAAGGAAGAATTCGAGAAAATTTATATCAAGAAAATAATTATTTTTTTATTTTAGGAATTTATAATTTTTTAAAAAAATGGAAACTGATTATAAGTGTCTACTTTGTAATATTTGAGATGTAATGTAATAGTTATGGCCTAATTCTCTAAAACTCTGTACCAGAAAAGATCATCAATGTGAATTCTTGACCTAAATCAAGATTATGTAAGGTTTTAGGTTGGGGACTTACAAAAATAATGAGATATGTTTATTATATCTTATATTAAATTATATTTAGTCGGATTTCATGAATTCCCATGACTTTCTAAATAGTAATTTTTCATTGGCCATCTGTTTTGGGGCTGATATTCCCTGAAAAAAACAATTCCTTATTTAAAAAATGTTGAATATTTATCCATAATTTTTATGTTAACCATGGTTCATGATCATAGATTATTAAATTTGGAACACCTTGCTTCATTACACTTCTTTCACATATATCTTGGAAACTGGTTCAAGTGATAAATATCATCGATTAGTGATAAATTAGAGAGACATGGTTAGTCTACCCCCCATAACCCATATCAAATTATTCCATTTAAGTATTTTTAGAAGACCAAATAAAAAACCAATATGGACATTCTCCCTTTACCATGTGGGAATAGGAAATTTTTTCATCATCCCTTTTTACTATTTTCACTCTAAATTAATTCACAGACATACAATGCACCTATAGCTATAATTTACAATCTCCTTTATAATTTTTTCATTTATAGAGTGACATATAAGATCATAGTACATATTCGTACTTCCATTATGGATGGATAAACATGAGCTATGTAAATTATCCAATATATCTATCATTACCATGGGTGATGAAGTAACAAAACTCCTAGTATCAAACCAAATCACACCATCATCATCGATGTGGAACTCATGAAGATTCCCCTCCTCTACCACTATCCCTTTATTTTGCTTCTCAAGACCATACATTTGTCTCCCCTTGGTCTTTTTTTGTATAGATTAATGTAAACACATTTTTAAAACCTAAGATGTATTTCATTCCATTATGTATTCCAAATCCATCCTTTTTAAATCCAAGAATATAGGGTCATTCTCAATCCATATAATGGATAAATTAGATGGGTTTTTTATGCTATGAGCATCTAGTACCTTTTTCACCATTTATTAATGGTTGTGGAAATAGAAATTGTATTCTTTTATAATATTTATCAATAATGTTTAATTATTTTTGAGCTCCATCAATGTGAAAATATACTTTTTACTCTTATGATCCACAAAAATTTCACACTATTCACAATAGGGGTAGGGCCACAAATTTTCAAGGAAATGGTCATAGATAAAAAATTCAAACCATGAATTTAATAGTTTTTATCATGGATTATAAACAATTGTGATGAATATTATATCACATTATCATTTTATTTGAGTAAAAACACAAACCTTTCTTCAAAGAATATAAATATATAATAAAACATTTTCTATTTTTTGGTAGTATGAGAATCAGTATAGTGATAATATCCTCTTGACCTCCTCAATGATTTCCTTGATTTGTTTTATCTACACATAAATTTTCACTATCCATGTTATATTATTTTTTAGTATATAAAACTAAGATAAAGTTCTTAAAAAATGTCATTAGTAACCTAATAAAGAAATAAAACTATATATTGTTCTGACATTAGTGGGCCTGGGTCATTTGTAAATTTTATCATCACTGAATGTTCCATATAATTTCACTCACTTGTGATCACGTTCTCCAAAAATGTGACTAGATGCATCTAAATATCACTCTTACTAAATTTATCATTAATTTTACCATTCCCCAATTTCTCCTCTAAAATCATTTAATGCACTTTATGTTCTTCTTTTCTATTAGATTAAATAACAATACAATCAATAAACACTACAACATATTTTTATAGGGGGTCTATAAAGACTATATTCATCAAATTTAGTAATATTTTACTGGAATATTTTCATTCTAAGTGCATAAATATGAACCCATAGTGTTCAAATCTTATAAAAAAAAGAAGTCTTATGAATATATTTATTCATCACATTCAGCTAATGATATCCAGATTGAAAATTCTTCTTTCAGATGTACTGATATCTTCATTTTTGACTGAAAAAGTCCATAATCCTTTGTATAGGATACTTTTTTATAGCGGTCGTTTTTCTTCTTGATAATTGATACATATCCACATTGATCCATCCTTCTTGAAAAATGGAATCGGCTTACCAAAATGTGATAAACTAGGTTATATGAACCATTTGTCCAAATTTTCATGTATCTTCTTATTAGACTCCTCTATTTCATACTGGAACATCATGTAGGTTAATTTAGAGATTGGAGTGGATCTAGGTATATGTTCTATTAGGAAATTAACCTCATAAATGTGGGGAATTTTGGATAGCACTTTATGAATTATATCATTTTATTCCATCACAATGTAATTTCCATCCAGTTTGATTGCTCCCATTGAAAAAAAATTGGGTAATGTTTTATACTTCATAGGGTATCAATAGCCACACCATTTATGTATATTTAAAGGATATTCATGATTTTAATTACATTTTTTAAGATCAAGGTATAATTTAGAAAATGAAAAATATATCATTTCCCATAAGTTGATGTGTTATTTATTTAATGAGAGCCAATCCATGTCTAGTATATTATTTAATTCCATAAAGGGGATAATTAAGATATTTAATTTGGTAGAGAATATATAGAATATTTTCAAATACATAAGTCATTATCAATAATTTTGATCAAAAATACAGTGAAGAAGAATCTAGAAGTGATCTCGATATTGATAATATTGATTCATTGAAAACATGTGATAATGAAGGTTCTAATGATGATTACAAAAGGAATTATATGAACCTTAAGATTAATTTGGAACTAAAAATAATATTATAAATATAAATAAAATAATGTTGAGAGTATATATTTAAAAAACCATCATTTCAAAAATTATGACGCAATTATTTTTTAGGATATTTAGTGTAATGATCGGCTATCTATGAAGGATTAAGAGATGGAATAAATTAAAAATAATTCCTCTTATGAATTTTTTTTAAGACCAATAAGAAATACTTTCAACATAAATTAATAAATATTTGAAAATAAGCTTCATGTTAAATTTAATGTTTCAATAATCAAATTTGGTTTGTTTGAAAAGGATAATCTATTGACAATAGAGATAAATTTAGTTATATATTTTATTATATTGAAATATTTAAATCTATAAAATTTTGATTGGATATTAAATTTCATACTAAATTCAATATTTATAAAATAAATGTGAAATATAGATTATTTAATAGAGATATAGAATATACTTTATATATTAAACAACAAAATAAAAATTTTCATCAAAATAATTAGTCTACAGTGTATATGAATATGAAAACATTGTATACTGTAAAAGAGCCCCCTAAAATTTGTATATATTTATAAGAGAAAAAATTTTCATGAAAAGAAATTTTAATAACAATTTTTAGAGGGAGGATATGAATACATGTACACTTATTAAAAATATTTTTTGTCAATGAGATTAGTTTTACTGGAGAAAATGAGTATTAATTTATAGTAATTTAAGGGTAAATTAAAATAAATATTAAAATTTAAATGATTTGATAGATGATTTATATCATAGAATTTAATGTTGGGAAAAAGGATATTCTATTTTTATATACATAGAAGAATATTTCATCAAATTATTGAAGGAGTCTAGAATGAATGATTTAAAATAGTGTCCTATAACCTTTATATTAGGTAGACACTAAGGAAATATTATGTAAGTAAAAGTGTTAATAAAAATGAATTAAATATTAATATTATATTTTTACATTATCACATGGTCATTGTGAATGAAATTTTATATCTAGTGACATTGTTTTCTTACTATCAATGTGGTTGAAAATAATTAGACATGTTGTATGCCTGGATAATTTTGATATTTTTCAAAGGGATTGTAAAATACAGTCTATGTATAGAAGAGGTGAGAAGGGAAAAAATCAATAAAATTAAACTTATGAGGATATATATTATGATGATATAAATTCAACATATAGTTATACATAAATTTCTGAATACATTTGTGTTACCTAGTATTAAAGAAGAAAAGTACAGAGGCTTTGTCCATAGATTATTTTAACTTTGTGGCCAATATAGAGATATGTGAAAAAATTATATATATGATAGAGATAACTAAATATTTGAATGTGATAATTTAGAATTCATTGATAATTTCATGTGATAATTAATGTATTACTAATCATTACAATAATAAATATCATAACATAACCCATGGAAATAAAATAAAGTTTTATCAATGAAAATATTAACCATGGAAATCTTAGGATGAAATTTATTCCTATAAAGAAACTCGTTTTTGTTATTTTTTCAGCACAATGTCCAATTAAAAATTGGATTTCTTAAGTATGAATATATATGTTCATATTTTCCATTTTACAAAATGAATATTTTTTCTATCATGCATTCCTTTAGATAATATTATCAAAGGAAGAGAAAAGTACACATCTTTTTATTAATACGCTTTTTAATCCAAATATATTTTAATAATAAAAATACGGAATTATACCATTGATCTACGGGGGAGTTTGAAATCCATTAGAGAAAATTCTCTTAACATCAAGGGATGAAATTATTTTAATAAACATTCTTTATCAATTAATTTGTTGTTTGGGTACTAATATATTAAAATAACTATGACTAGATATCATTTGGTGAGATTTGTTAGAGGCCAAAAAAATTTAAAATTGAGTGATTAAAGAACCCACAAAATTATTATTATTATTTTCAATGAGGAGTAAAGATACTTGAAATGTATTTTGAGATGATAAAAATGTCATTCAGAATCCTCAAAAAAAATATGTCTTATATCAATTTGAGATGAGTGAAGATTTATAAAAATAATATCTAGATATATAAATTTGTGTTTACTGAATAATTTTACAAAGGACTCTATATGTAAGATTAATTTTGTATCTATATTGTGTATATAATATTTTTTGATAAAATGAGGGATAATATGTAATAGTTGCGGTAAAGGTGTCTATGATAAATTAAATAATTAAGAGTATTCCATGAATTTCATTGAATATGTAATAATACCTTTGTAATTACTCTTGAAACACAATTGTAATCCAAACATTGATGTCTAGATATTATGATAGTATATAGTCACATTGTGATTTTTCAATGTACGTTTCATGATATATAAGGGTTACCATAATTTTTAAATGGATAAATATTATTATAAAAAGAAGGATGGGATTTGACAATTTAGTAGGTGTGAACATTGATACAAAAGGGAGATTCTAAACTTTTAGTGTATACATAAGAGTTAATATGAGGATATATACGGGTGACCTGATGTTTTTTAGTGTTATTTATTTGATTTAGGTATCATTAGTAATGGTATCTATATCATACAAGGAGTAAAATATGAGTAACAAAAAGTTCATGTAATGGTGAGGTAGATATATTGTACAATGTTTATGAATAACCTATTATTTATGGAAGAGTAATCAATTTAATGAAATGATAGAATTTTCACAAGGATAAACTGAAAGGGGATTCTAATCAAACAATGTTGAGTAATCCTTAACAGAAAAAAACCATTTTTATTGGTTTATCCATGATACAAGAAACGTTATAAGTATAAAAATTTGACTCTATTAGTACATAAATTTACAATTATTAGAAAATAAAAAAATTATATTAGTGCAAGATAAATTAATGGAAGATTATATTTGTTATATTGAATTGAGAAAGATGGGGTAATAAAAATCTAGAGATTACAATTCAATATTTGTGATATTTTCCCTAAGAATCAGTACCTATAAATTTAAAATATCATAGTTGAGGATGGTTATGGAAAAAATATAGATAATAGAACTTTAGAAATCAACAATATAATTCTAAAAGTTCAATATTGTGGTGGAGAAATATCACTTTATAAATTTTTTAGAGAGATCTCGTTGAGAGTATGGATATTGATGTTCTAGACGAATTGATAAAAGGAAAACAATATTGGAATCTAAATAAACTATAAAATATAATTGTAATAATTATTTCATATAATTTTTATTCTAAAAATTCAAAATCCTTAAAGTAATTTCTTCTTTTATTTATATATTATTTAAAAGGAAAATAAATCTTATTAATTCTATATTGAGTTGTTTCTGAAAACTAGTGGTAATCAGTATAATGAATTAGTGGGAAGGTGTAACTATTAAGAAATAGTTTTTCATTAAGTTTGATAATTTTTCCCACCACATGTAATATTTATCGGTATTATTTAAAAATATTAAATGTCTTAATCTTGACTTGAACAAAGAAAGAATATAGTCACACACATTTGGTGAAGCCTTGTAAATATTTTTTGTATATTGTGTTAGATTTATTTTCAATACATATATTGGAATGGTAAATATAAATAATGGATATAATGACATTACAGAAATTAAAAGATATTTATTTTAGTGAGTAAATTTCAAAAAGAATGTAACACGAATTCAACCCTTTTACATGTTTTCCATATGTTTCTAGAAACATCTCTTACTGATTGAACCACTAGTGTCTTTAAATATGATATAACGCTTTAATTAAAACTATATTAGGCTTATAAAATCACTAATAAAATACACTACTTTATTAATCTGGTACCTTAGATCAAATATCAAAATTCTCATTCATATAGGCATATATAAGACTCATCATTAGCTAACTACATGGTACTCTACCTTCAATAATTATTCCCTCATAATTACAAAAAACCCAATTAGTATAATTCCTTATCCCATACTAATCACAACATTCACATCTTACTCAATGACATTTCTATATGGATCATCCATGGAAAACTCCACAACCTGATACCAAACACAAACCAATCACTAGTCTATATACCCATTATTCCACCATTGGTGAAACCTTATATACAATTCCAACTACTCTCTATGGCCATTAACTAAAATTTAATCTCCACTGCATAGGTTACCTTCTTTGGATATCCTATATCTAATAAGGTTTGTAAAATAAACACCTTACAGGACTCACCCGCAATTCCTCACATGATTTCAAAATCAAAAACCAATATAAAAAAATTTATATGGTATTAGAGTTACCACTCATTGATAGATTCCCTTCATGTGTTGTGTTTCCTGACCTAAACTCACCATCAAAATAGTGTATAAAAAAACTAAATTCATGACTGTAAATGTAGAATATTTGTACTATAACAATAATATAATTCACATATGATCCTATATTTTAATATTTATACTCCATGGGATCTCACTCAGGTTGGTCGGAATGTCATTCCCTAACTAAAAAATCTTATAATGTATTCAAACCCATGTAAAAGGGTATATTTAATCACCACTTATGTTATCATAGAGTTATCCCATTTAAATATTTCCAAAAATCCATCCCTGATCAACACGGGAGTCCTCTTGCACCAAAATATATTTTATAATTATACAATTAATTATAAAATTTTTATAAACAATTCTTAAAATTATTCATTAAAAGAATAAAAAAATACCAACCACTGAGTTTCATAAATCATCCTGGAACATAAATGATACTCAATTAATATGTATGGGAAAATGATATAAAGTAATCACCCACAATTTTTTTATCAATCCCAATATAGAAAAAATGTAAAGTGATAAAATTAAGATGTCTAAGAACGATAAAAAAACCCAGTAAATTGTGGTTTTTCTTATCTCCTTAGGAATCATGTATCCCCCATCAATGTATTGATGATCCCTTAATTTTATCCTTATATTATTTTTTGAGCATCATATTATATAAAAACCTTTTTTAAATATCTCAGGTGACATGAAAGGGGTATTTTTTCAATGATATTAAATCAATTTATCATTCCTCCTAAATTGTATTCTACTGAAATTTAACAATGGATAGTTTTATTGACACCTGATAGTGTTGGTCATTTAAATCCCCCTGCCATAATATTTATTATACTTGAAATTCATACTCATGAATTTACTATAGAATATTTAATTCAATAGTATACAATAGAAATCAATTTTATATATAATTTATATTGGTTACGGTCTTACTAATTTCATACAAAAACTATTTTACGTAACCTTTACTCTAAATGAATAATAACCTAATTTCATAGTCCACATTATCATTCCATGAACCCTATTTCCTATGTTGTTTCTCGATCACAGTCATTGATTTCATTCCAAAATAACTTTATAAGATCCCACTGGACTAATTTCCTCCAAAAAATCGATATTTTGAACTATGGAACTAATTTATTTAACCAAATTAATTATCATGTCTTGATCATATTGAAAATTATTTTTTACACCATTGTAAACATAGAAAACTTCAAGATGATTCTATTGTTTATATAAAACTATCACCCATTCAAAGATATATCTATGAATCTTTAGTTTATCTACCCTAGAATTTATGTTCTCTCACTTAATATTAAATATGTCTAATAATGATTCAATTTTTATGAATTAATCATCACATTATTTATGATAACTGATATTCAGAAAATAACCTAACTTCACATGAATTTTTTTCAAAACCTAACTCTTTTAGTTGTCATTTAAAATAACTAAAACCATATTTTTTGGTCATATATTGGATCATTTTAATTCATAACTAACCTAACATTTCATTATTACATTCATCAAATAAATGACATAGATCCTAAAACCGAATGGTTTTGGTTTTATATACATTTTATCTCTAATATCTTGCACAAATTATCTTATTAATGGTTGTATCTGTTGATAATATATGATGCACTTCCGATATTGGATTTACATTATCCATGAATAATAAGTAAAAACCATCCCATCATTCATCGTAACATAGACACCATCACTCAAAATCTATGATCATTTTGATTTAATAGACCCATCTCATGAGTCTGGCATTTTGTTCTACGACTATCATGATTCTCTTTACAAACAAATTTTAATTTAAAAAATGATTCATTTCTAAAATAATTTAGATTAAATGAAATATTTAAAAAGACGTGGGCTCACTCACTACCTCATTACTATAACACCTCAATCTATAATAGATTCCTTACCTATATAATTCATTGGTGCTCCACTCAACATATTTCCAATAATCTATATATTCTTTATTACTCTTTTGTAAGAACCCAGTTTTTTGCTATAAAAGACTTTGGAATATTCTTGATATTATTCTAGAGCAGTGCCTTCAGACGGCGTGCGATTCCGAGCCCCGGTGTGGCCGAAATTAAGTTTTCAGTGCGTTCACACTGAGAACGCAAAATAAATAGGATAACTCCTAAATGGTGATCTGGATCAGAAACCTGAGTGTACGGATGGGTTTAAAATGGGTTTTTTACTCTAGGAACGACATAAAACATGTCGGCACGAGACGTTTGAACCCCTCGCTCACTATCGGAACGTGAAACGGATAAATTAAATAATTAATTTATTCGTTTAATGGATTAAATCCAGTACCTCTTAAACCTTTGCTCGGATTGGAAAACTGAGGGCACCGTTGAGTTTAGAGCATGTTGTTTACCCTAGAAGGGGTGTAAGTTTCACGAGCGCGGGCCTTCTGTGAAAAATGCCGCCAGGGGCGTTTTCAAAATTTGGCGGCCTCGGGAATTGAGTTTAATAACTTCCAAACAGAGGCTCAGATTAAAATTATGAGACTGCCGTTGTGCTCGAGAGGTGGTTTTTACCCTAGGGGAGGCTTAACCTCAACCCCGCTGAGGTTTCGGGTACGGGGCCTACGGGCGGGGAGTTTAAGTGTTTTCTATTTAAACACTTAACACCCCTCACCCCCTCTTCTTTGTTCTTCTTCTCTAGTACCAACAGCTCCCAACGACGAAAGAGGAAGCTCATTCTCTCCTCCTCCCCTCTAGAAAGGCAGCGGCGCGGCGGCGGACCCTCCTTGAAGCGTCGGGCAACGCCCCAACAGGTTAGAGGTTGCGTTTTGTATTTTCATTCTCGTACTTAACTTCAAACACAAATTTACATGTTGAATTGTTGTCCGTTCATCAAGCGAAGCCCATAAGAGAGTAGGAATATTTCTAAGATTTCCTAAACAATTTACGGTTTTGAATTCCGAGCTCCGACGTGTCCATGGCTATCCGACGAAGTTCGGGTGGATTTTGTGGTGTTTTCCAGCGGTCCGGGGCGGCGGCGGAGCGCGCTTCGACGGACGGCCAGCTAAGGCGGAGCGGCCGAGTGAGCTGGGGGCGTGGCGGGCCTTCAAAAGAGGAGGCGGCATGGCAGTGGGCCTCGGCGCGGTGGCGAGCCGCCGGGGCGCGGCGACCGCGGGGTCGCGGCGCGCGACCCCCCGCGTGGGGACAAGACTCGCGAGACGCAGGTCTTCACGAAGCAGGCGCGACCGGCCCTTGTGGCCGGTCTGCATGTGGACCGCGAGTCCACGGACGGCCCACGCGGCTAAGCCGCGGGTCGGCACTATGAGCCCGGCCGGCCGGCGTGGGCCGGCCCAGGCCGGGCAGACCGGCCGGTCCAGGCCGGTTCAGCCCAAGGGGCTTTGCCCCCTCGACTCGGACGCCCGTAATTTCTGCTATGGGCGTCCGTTTTGAGTGAAGTCTATGGTTTTGGAACCGTATAGAAGAGGGGAACTTTTTGATATGGTCTTGGGAATTTTTAATTCCTGAGACGAGGGGATCGGGGGCGCGACACAACTGTTAAGTGGACGGGCGTTCTTCCAGGAGTTCTTGTTTTGGACGGTGCGGGCACATCTGATGTCTGTTTTGAGTGTCGTCAGTGGAGTTGGGACCCTGGTGCTGAGGCTGAGTTTTTCAGTTTAGTTTCAGGCATTGGAACCAGAGTTGAGGCATGGGTCCCACGGCCCGTCTGTTGAGCTGTTAGCAGCGTTTTGTAACTTTTTCATCAGACGTCCGTTTGGGGCGTGCGAGCCGTCATTTCTGAGTGTTTTTATGAGGGCATTGCAATGGAGCAATCCGCCCGCTCTAATTTTTCACGATGGTGCGGGCCCCATGAGAGCCGTTTCGGTATTTGACGGTGATTTCCATCTTTATCACCGGGTGTCCGTTTTGGACAAGTGAATAGTCCATCTTGAGTACTTTTTCGAGAGGATCGCAATGATGCAATCCGTTCGTTGTGCTTCGGGACTGGGATGTGGGTCCCATGTAGCACTACTCGTGTGCGGTGCGTTGGAATGCATCTTTTTCTCCGGATACCCGTTCCACTCAAGTGAGCAGTCCTTTTGACGTGTTTTCCCAAGGGGGTCGCAATGGTGTAATGCACCCGACTGTTTTCAGGGCCGAGGCTCAGGATCACTGGACGTCGTTCAGGCGTAAAGCGGTGTTGGTGAATTTTCCATCGGATATCCTTTGGAGGCGAGTGGATAGTCGCTCTCGCGTGTTTTTTCGCTACGATTACAATGGTGTAATCTTTTCAGGCGCGCTGAGCCTCATGCGCGATCTTATTAAATGTGGAAATATGAAAGGTGTACCAGTGGTGGTTCTTCCAATAGTGGTTGCAGAGAACCCTTGGTGTGTGATCTCATTCACTCTTGGGAGAGTGAAGTGAATTCTTGAAGAGATTTAGTTGGTCGTGCCTAAGCCGATGAGGTGGTAATTTGAAGTTGTTACATTTACACCTTTGCGTTGATGTTGGGTGCCATGTGCATGTTAGCCTTTTGGCTGGAGACGTGGTATACTCTGGGAGTATACGGGAACACTGGGAGGTACATGTGGATGTTGGTACCTGAGAATGTTTGTGCGCATGGTTGGTGTTGACTTGGGGTCACACGTAGTGTGGTCCCCATGTGTGTTTCGTGTTCTACTTTGTATACTTTTGACCTCTCGCGACGTAGAGGGTTCCTCTGTTCTCATTTGTTTGACCAGTGGGGTTGAGTTTTCCCCTGGTCCTATTCTCCCTTGTTGACCAGCAGGGTTGATTTTTCCCCTGGTTCTGTTCTTGTTTGGCCGGCAGAGATGGTTTGGTTCCTCTGTTTCTTCAGCTGTGAGGGGTTTCAGTACCGTGCCCTTTTCACCAGACTTCGGCACCGTTTATGACTACGTGTGCTCGTACAACGTGGGTGTTTTCCCACTTTCTGGGATGAGTTGTCTCAGTCCGCTTCGTCAGTGACTCAGCGGATTGGAGTGTGATCACCCTGAGAGTCCCAGGGGGTTTCTCCCATTCCTTCATGTTCCCTGGTAGAGTTCTTGTGGAATCGGTGTGACCAACACATTACGCGGGCACCGATCCTCTACCCAGGAGGTTGTTTCCAGTAGGGTTGGCTAGGAGGTTGTTTCCAGCCGAGCTGGCTAGTGAGGTACCATCCAGCAGGGATGGACAGAGAAGTACCATCTAGCAGGGATGGCCAGTGGGTTACCATCCAGCATGGATGGCCAGTACAGCATTGTTCACTGAGCAGTACCATCTAGCAGGGATGGCCAGAGCAGTTCCGGGTTTACCTCCAGCGGGGCTGGGAAGTGGTCCCCGATGCCTGGTTTACCTCCAACTGGGCTGTGAAGTGGTCCCCGATGACGATTCCAAGCCTCCCTCTAGTGGAGTACCCTTTTAGGTATTGGGAATTGGGACTCATCGATGAATTTTGTCTGGTCACCCTCTAGTGGATTACCCTTTTATGGGACTGGGCAGTGTGGCACCCGTCGAATCTTGTCGGGTATCCCTCCAGTGGGAACCCATTGACTTCCAGGGATTACCCTCCAGCGGGGCTAGGCAGGGGGTCTTCTGTCGACTTTGAGGAGACCTATCGACTACGGGGTAGTGACAAGGTGTGGTTTGACATTCCCCCAAAACTCTCAAGTACGAGGGGAACTTTCCCCACCGAGACGCGTCCTTGCGACGCAACCTAAAACCGTGTGGGCGAGTCAGTGCTGCCCAAAGCAGATAGTTCTGAGGTGTGGTGATTTGAGCCCCTTGACTTTCTGTTCGGGACAGACATACGGGATGTTGGGAATCAATGGTGTTTAATTCTGGTACTATTGAATACTCACTTTCTTGGGCTGAGCTACGGGATGGAGATCCCCTTACAATCTTGTTCGGGCTTCTTGATTGAACATATGGATATGTATATACCTTGTTCTAGTACCCACTTCTTGGGTTTGGTTACTCTCCTTCTAGGAGAGGCGAAGACGTGCGGGGTATGCCACGTGCTTTCCGTGTCTAGCTTCTCGTGGTTGGACGAGTCTACACTCCTGCTATAGGTAGTGAAGACTCAATGGGAAGTTCATCTTTTCACCGTTTCCAGCTCCTTGTGTCTGGACGATTCTACCTTCTTTCCTCTTGTTGGGTTGAGATGGACTCTCTATTGTTACTCTACTTCACTCCTTGTTGTACTCTTTATTGCACTCTCAGTTTTTCTCCTTTACTTTTCTCTGTTTGATCTACTGCTCACCATTCGGTACCTCCTTTGTTTCTCCCTCAAGCCTTCGGGGTATCCTACTGAGTATTTTTATACTCACCCATTCTTGGGCTTTGCCTGCACTTGGTGTAAGCTTGCAGACGATGGACAGGTTGGTCGTGAATTCAGTGGGGCTTAGGAGTTTGGGACCTTGGACCACGTGCGGTGGTCATAGTCAGGTTCCAAGTTTTGGACTCTCCCAGCTATTTTTCTTTTGTTACCAGTTGCAGGGTTGTGGAACTTTTCTGGTTGGGCGCGTGTTTTGCCCTTTTCTTTTCAGTTTACCTTCAGCACCTTCTTGTACTGCTTAGAGGTCGATGCACATTTGTGGTTTATTTATAGTAATTGGTACTTTGATTTTATTTTTACTCTGCACTTTTGTATTGAGTGTGCTGTGTGTGTGTGTACAGGTACTTAGGCAAAGGCCTCCCTGAGTTGTTGTGCCTTCGACGTTGGTCGCCAGCCCCTGACCTATGGAGGTAGGCCTGGGGTAGTTGCGGCTCGAGCCCGGGTAGGGTCGGGTCGTGACAAAGTGGTATCAAAGTTGGTTCGTTCCTTGGGATATTGTTCAGATGTCCCTAAAAAGGAATTGGTTGGGATTTAGGGCAACAGTGTTAATGTTTCTCGAGAGTGGCTCTCAGGCCAGGGAGTCTAGTGATGGTGCGGCGGCCGATGTATCCATTCACCAGGACCCTAATAACCCGCTTGTCGACTCGGCATGCTAAGATACTTGTTGTAGGGAAAATTGTATTGTGCATCACATAGGATTGAGTATTTTACTGTCCTTCTTGATTCAGCTCCCCATCTTTGTTGTTATTGTGATATACATATATGCTCATCTAACTGCAGCACTCCTTGATAATATTCAGGATGTCTCCGCGAAGACAGCCAGCCAGGATATCAGCTTTGGTTCGTGAAGACGACCCTGTGAGCTACGAGGCCACGGTCCAGGACCCATCATGCAAGCCCCTTTCTCCAGGTGGGCCGGTATCATCACCCCCACCTGTTGAGCAGCAGACAGCTTCAGTAGAGTAGGCTGATCTTGAGCACAGGTTGAGCACGCTCCGCGAGTTCCAGCAGCAGAGACCGTTGAGGTTCAGTGGTGAGCCTGACTCTTAGGCAGCATAGGTTTGGATAGAGACAATGGTTCACCTTTTCAGGCTTCTGCAGACACCAACAAATCTTATGGTGGATTTGGATGCCAACCTTTTCCGCAGAGAATCTTGGCGTTGGTGGAGTCTGGTGACTCAGTTTCTTGATGAGTCGTCTCTTTCATGGGGAAACTTTCAGTTGTTATTTCGTGAGGAGTTTTTTCCCTCCTTCTTATGCTCCATTCGAATTCAGGAGCTCCTGCAGTTTCAGTAGGGAGGGATGACGGTGGCAGAGTACGCGGCTAGTTTCATAGACCGTGCATTCTTTTACCCGGACTTGGTCCATGACAAAAACATCCGAGCGTGGAAGTTTGAGCAGGGTATCCATTGAGATATTCGTTCTGTAATAATACCCTTGGGCATTTCCACATATGTTGAGGTGCTAGAGCAGGCGCTGGTGATAGAGAGCTTCCTGTCATGTTCTAGAGTTTGTGGTGGCAGTAGGCACGTTGGAGCTGAGACGTCTGTTGCAGCTAGCGGGTGTCGGCAAGCAGAACCTCGACGTAGGTGGATTTCTGACAACCGGACTCAGGGGCGTGGTCGTATACCACATTGGCGCCGTAGGGAACCAGGGCATCCCGAAGAGAGTTGGTGCTATGATTGCGATGGGTGAGGTCACCTGGCACGAGACTGCCCGACCAGGCATGCGGAGAGCTTCGGGCAGGCAGCAGTTGCACCACCACAACGGAGGCAGTTCCATGATTGGAGTAGCGCCCAGAGAGGTAGTGCTAGCAGAGGAGTGGGAGGAGCTGGTAGTGGGGGACGACTTTACAAGGTCTTCTCATCACCACTAGGAGGTCCACATCAGGATCCGGGAGCTAACAGTTGGGACCACGGACAGCCACAAGCTTTGGATGTCTACGACCCTGCAGAGCATGAGGTGATAAGAGGTACGCTCTATGGCTCTTCAACTTTTTGTAGTAGATTTGTTAAACTCTGTCTCTGAAATGATTTTCTCCCTGCTCCTTGCTTGGTTTGTTACTAGGGTAATGCGGGACGTCGGTGTGGCCCTGTGTTGGTAAGGTAAAAAGGTGTAGGACCTTTTCTTTAGTCGATGGTGTTGACTCCTTCGCTCTCCGAGCGTGTAAGAGAGTCTTGGTTGCAATACATCGACTATGTAACCTTGCGTGACCAGATATCCTTGGGTGTTTCACCATATGGATATTCTAAAGGAGGGAATCACCGGGACTTGTTTCAGGTTCGAGCGGTGATTCCAGTTGCGGTATGCGACATAGAGGTTCGGTCAGGGAGGTGAGCTAACCCTGAGAGCCTTCAGGCCGTTTGGTACCGTGCAAAGGGATGGTGAGGTTCTCTATCACCTTGACCTAAACCCAAAGTCTGGAGTGGGTGCATGAAGTCTCCCGCGTGACTCACCTGAGAAGAGGTGTGTGTGCTCCTATGCACGTCGTCGACAAGGGAATACCTCACGTGAACAGATCAAATCCTTGGGTCTATGTGCGGTGACGTGGGACTGTGCAAGAGTTCTTTTGGGTATGGGAGAGCCGGGTGTGGGCTTAGTACCCTGAGTTGTTCCCTGGTTTTTCTTTTCGGGGACGAAAATCTTGAAGGAGTGAATGATGTAAGAACCCGGTTTTTTGCTATAAAAGACTTTGGAAGATTCTTGATATTATTCCAGAGCAGTGCCTTCAGATGGAATGCGATTTCGAGCCCTGGTGTGGCCGGAATTAAGTTTTCAGTGCATTCACACTGGGAACGCCAAATAAATAGGATAACTCGTAAATGGTGATCCGGATCAGAAACCTGAGTGTATAGATGGGTTCAAAATGGGGTTTTTACCCTAGGAACGACATAAAACATGTCGGCGCGGGACTTTTGGACCCCTCGCTCGTTATCAAAAAGTGAAAAGGATAAATTAAATAATTAATTTATTCGTTTAACGTCTTAAATCAAGTATCTCTTAAACCATTGATTGGATTGGAAAATCGAGGGCACCGTTGAGTTCGGAGCATGTCGTTTACCCTATAAGGGGTGTAAGTTTCATGGGCGCGGGCCTTCTGTGAAAAATTCCTCTAGGGAAGTTTTCGTAATTTTGCGGCCTCGGGCATTGAGTTTAATAACTTCTGAATGGAGGATCAGATTAAAATTCTGAGATAGACGTTGTGCTCGAGAAGTGGTGTTTACCCTAGGGGAGGCTTAACCTCGACCCCGATGAGGGTTCGGGTACGGGGTCTACGGGTGGGGAGTTTAAGTGTTTTCTATTTAAACACTTAACACCCCTCACCCCCTCCTCTTTGTTCTTCTTCCGTGGTGCCAACAGCTCCCAACGACGAAAGAGGAAGCTCCTACTCTCCTCCTCCCCTTCGGCAAGGCAGCAGCACGGCGACGGACCCTCCGTGAAGCATCGGGCAACGCCCCAATAGGTCGGAGGTTGTGTTTTGTATTTTCATTCTTGTACTTAACTTCGAACGCAAATTTACATGTCGAATTTTTTTTCGTTCATCAAGCGAAGCCCATACATGAGTAGGAATATTTCTAAGCTTTCCGACGTAATTTACATTTTTGAATTCTGAGCTCCGAGGTGTCCATGGGTGTCTGACGAAGTTCAGGTGGATTTCGGGGTGTTTTTCGGCGGTCCGGGGCGGCGGCAGGCAGCGGCGGAGCGCGCTTTGGTGGATGAACGGCCGAGGCGGAGTGGCCGGGTGAGCTAGGGGTGCGGCGGGCCTCGGCGCGGCGGCGAGCCGCTGGGGCGCGGCGACCGCGGGGTCGCGGCGCGCGACCCCCCGCGCGGGGACAAGACCCGCGAGACGCGGGTCTTCACGCGGCAGGCGCGACCGGCCCTCATGGCCGGTCTGCGTGTGGACTGAGAGTCCACGGCCGGCCCGCGCAGCTAAGCCGCGGCTCAGCGTTTCGAGTCTGGCCGGCCCACGCAGGCCGGCCCACGCCAGGCGGACCGGCCGGTCCAGGCCGGTCCAGCCCAAGGGGCTTTTCCCCCTCGACTCAGGCGCCCGTAATTTCCGCTACGGGCGTCCGTTTTGAGTGTCGTCTACGGCTGTGGAACCATATCGATGAGGGGAACTTTTTGAGATGGTCTCAGGAATTTTTAATTCTTGAGACGAGGGGCTCAGGGGCGCAGCACGACCGTTATGTGGATGGGCGTTCTTCCGGGAGTTCTTGTTTTGGACGGCGCGGGCACATCCGATTCCGTTTTGAGCGTCGTCAGCGGCGTTGGGACCCTGGTGCCGAGGCGGAGTTTTCCAGTGTGGTTTTGGGCATTGGAACCGGAGTTGAGGTGCGGGTCCCACGGCATGTCTGTTGAGCTGTTAGCAGTGTTTTGTAACTTTTTCATCGGACGTCCGTTCGGGGCGTGTGAGTAGTCATTTCTGAGTGTTTTTCTGAGGGCATTGCAATGGCGCAATCCGCCCAATCTAATTCTGCACATTGGTGCGGGCCCCGCGAGGTCTGTTTCAAGAGTTGACGGTGATTTCCAGCTTTATCCCCAGGTGTCCGTTTTGGGCAAGTGAATAATCCATCTTGAGTACTTTTTCGAGAGAATCGCAACGGTGCGATCTGTTCGTTGTGCTTCGGGATCGGGATGCGGGTCCCACGTAGCACCGCTCATGTGAGGTGCGCCGAAATGCATATTTTTCTCCGGATACCCATTCCACTCAAGTGATCAATCCTTTTGACATGTTTACCCAAGGGGATCGCAATGGTGCGATGCGCCCGACTGTTTTTTGGGCCGAGGCTCAGGATCACGGGACGTCGTTCGGGCGTAAAGTGGTGTTGGTGAATTTTCCATCGGATATCCATTGGAGGCGAGTGGATAGTCGATCTCGTGTGTTTTCTTGTGAGGATTACAATGGTGTAATATGTTCAGACGCGCGGATCCTCTTGCATGATCTTATTAAATTTGGAAATATGAAAGGTGTACCGGTGGTGGTTCTTCCTTCGGTGGTTACAGAGAACCCTTGGCGTGTGATCGCGTTCACTCTTGGGAGAGGGAAGTGAATGCTTGAAGAGATGTAGTTGGCCGTTCCTAGGCCGATGAGGTGGCAATTTTGGAGTTGTTACGTTTACGCCTTTGCGTTGACGTTGGGTATCGTGTGCACGTTAGCCTTTTGGCTGGAGATGTGGTATACTCTGGGAGTATACGGGAACACTGGTAGGTACATGTGGATGTTGGTACTTGAGAGTGTTTGTGTTCTTGGCTGGGGTTGACTTGGGGTCACACGTCGTGTGGACCCCATGTGCGTGTCATGTTCTGCTTTGCGTACTTTTGACCTCTCGCGACGTAGAGGGTTCCTCTGTTCTCGTTTTTTTGACCAGTAGGGTTGAGTTTTCCCCTAGTCCTGTTCTCGCTTGTTGACCAGAAGGGTAGACTTTTCCCCTGGTTCTGTTCTCGTTTGGCTGGAAGAGATGGTTTGGTTCCTCTGTTTCTTCAACAGTGAGGGGTTTCAGTACCGTGCCCTTTTCACCGGACTGCAGCACCGTTTATGACTACGTGTGCTCGTACAGCGTGGGTGTTTTCCCACTTTCTGGGATGAATTGTCTTAGTTTGCTTCGACAGTGACTCAGCGGATTGGAGCGCGATCGCCCTGAGAGGCCCGGGGAGTTTCTCCCATTCCTTTGTGTTCCCTGGTAGAGTTCTTGTGGAATCGATGTGACCAACACATTACGTGGGCACCGATCCTCTACCCAGGAGGTTGTTTCTAGCAGGGCTGACCAGGAGGTTGTTTCCAGTCAGGCTGGCTAGTGAGGTACCATCCAGCAGGGATGGCCAGAGCAGTACCATCCAGCAAGGATGGCCAGTGGGTTAACATCCAGCAGGGATGGCCAGTCCAACAGTGTTCACTTAGCAGTACCATCCAGTAGGGATGGCCATAGAGGTTCCGAGTTTACCTCCAGTGGGGTTGGGAAGTGGTCACTGATGCCGATTTTACCTCCAGATGGGCTGGGAAGTGGTCCCCAATGATGATTCTGAGCCTCCCTCCAGTGGAGTACCCTTTTACAGGACTGGGCATTGGGACTCATCGATGACTTTTGCCGGGTTTCCCTCTAGTGGATTACCCTTTTACGGGACTGGGTAGTGTGGCACCCTTCAACTCTTTCCGGGTCTCCCTCCAGTGGGAACCCGTCGAATTCCAGCGATTACCCTCCAGCAGGGCTGGGCAGGGGGTTGCCTGTCGACTTTGAAGAGACCTCTCAACTGTGGGGCAGTGACGAGGTGTGGTTTGACGTTACCCCAGAACTCTCAAGTACGAGGGTAACTTTCCCCACCAAGACGCATCCTTGCAACGCGACCTAAAACCATGCGGGCAAGTTTGTGTCGCCCAAAGCGGGTAGTTTTGAGGTGCGTTGATTTGAGCCCCTTGACTTGTAGTTCGGAGCAGACGTGCGGGATGCTGGGCATCGACGGTGTTTACTTCTGGGACTATTGACTACTCACTTTATTGGGCTGAGCTACGGGATGGAGATCCCCTTAAGATCTTGTTCAGGCTTCTTGATTGGGCATATGGATATGTATATACCTTGTTCCAGTACCCACTTCTTGGGTTTGTTTACTCTCCTTCCAGGAGAGTGAAGACATGCGGGGTATGCCACGTGCTTTCTGTGTCTAGATTCTCAGGGTTGGATGATTATACTCTCATGCTATAGGTAGCGAAGACTCGACGGGGAGTTCATATTCTCACTATTTCCATCTCCTTGTGTCTGGATGAGTCTACCTTCTTTCCTATTGTTGGGTTGAGTTGGACTCTCTATTGTTACTCTACTTCCCTCCTTGTTGTACTCTTTACTACACTCTCGGTTGTACTCCTTTACTTTTCTCTGTTTGATCTACTACTCACCCTTTGGTACCTCCTTTGTTTCTCCCTCAAGCCTTCGGGGTATCCTACTGAGTATTTTTATACTCACCCCTACTTGGGCTTTGCCCGCACTTGGTGTACCCTTATAGACGACGGAAAGGTTGGTCGTGGCTTCAGTGGATCTTAGGAGTTCGGGATCTTGGACCGTGTGCGGTGGTCGTAGTCAGGTTCCAAGTGTGGGACTCTCCCAGCTGTTTTTCTTTTGTTACATATTGCCGAGTTGTGGCACTTTTCTGGTTGGGCGCATGTTTTTCCCTTTTCTTTTCAGTTTACCTTCAGCACTTACTTGTACTATTTAGAAGTCGATACACATTTGTGGTTTATTTATAGCAGTTGGTACTTTTATTTTCTTTTTACTCTGCACTTTTACATTGAGCGTGTTGCGTGTGTGTGTATAGGTACTTAGGAAAAGGCATCCCCGATTTGTTGTGCCTTCGGCGCTGGTTGCCAGCCCCTGGCCTATAGAGGCGGGCCTGGGGTAGTTACGGCTCGAGCCCGGGTAGGGTCAGGTTGTGACATCTTTTAAAGCCAATATACATGTAAATGTTCCATTAAATCCATAAATCATTATAATTATTATACATTAATAAATAATTAAAACATAAAACCAATATAGATGACCATATTATCTTACCATTGACTATTCTGACCCATTTATTCATTTCATAACCACAACACATTGATCTAATCACCCACACTGGTAATTAATTATTCTATAAGTTCTCACTATTCAATATTCACCCGAACATCCTCAAAGAATCTCTTAGTCCAATTAATTCATGACCAAGAATAAAATAAAAACCTCCATTGACACTTTTAGGTCATGGAATAGTGTTTTTCAACTTTAAAAAATGTAAGCACTTATCTAATCACACCCCATGTGTGATCATTCATCATGTGTCACTAAAATTCCACTACATATCTCCATCATGTTTGGGAAGCATAATATTACTATAAAATATCATAATACCAGTATAATTATGAAAAATTAAACACATCATATATTTTTAAATAGATCCAATAAATTTCATAGAGAGAATTAAACCATTTATAATGGAATTAATTTTAAAATAAGTTTAAATATTAATTGTATCTCATTCAAGAACTATATTTTATATTATTATTATTATTATTAACATTACATTCTTCTAACCTACCAATTATCATTCTCTAAAAAACAAATTGGTTGTCTCTTTGTCACCGTGATAAGTATCTACAGATTATTTTTTTCTATACTGGAATTTATATTTTTCGGATAACCCCTCTCTCAGTTTACTATCATATATGACCACTAATCATTAGTTGATATATAAATTTAACTAGTTTTTACACTAAACAACATCACTAACACCACACAAAGTTGAATCTCATTATCATTAGGTTCCCACACATATTTTATGAATCATGAATCTTTATATTAAAAGATTAAGAAGTAAATTCAACCATTCTATTTATATATATACATATATATATATATATATGCGAACCCACCCACTCTAGGGATATCTTCCTCACCCTATAATACATACAAAAATAGAACCCACCAATGTTTCACCACCACCACCATGTATATATCGATGAAAAAACTCTACAATTACTTTCATCAAAAAATATTTCATGTTAAACTAGGTTAGTTAGAGTGCCACCAGTAATTAATTTAGTAAAACACCTAATAAGTATTTTTATACATTATGTAAATAAAAAAATTAAATTTTGATCCATTGTCTAAATTATAAAAAGGATTTTATCATTTAAATAAATGTGATGATTATGATTCATATATTATAACTTATTTCCACCCAGGTCCTAGAGTAAAATAATAAATGGGAACTTATACACATAATATGTGATATATATTTCCACAAATATAATGGTAATAACAAATTACTATATTCCTAACTTCCCAATAAAATATATTTTCCCAATATATGTGATATCCTAAACAAAAATACATCTTCTATCAAATTCTATTAGCAATCTTATCCTTATCTTTCACCATTATGAAAATAATAAAATATTATTAAAATCATTGATACCAATTTAAAATGGGAAAGACTAAGAAACTATCCTTAATATTTGATTTGGGTAATTGTATTTCCTTAAGAATTAATCCTCTTATTATAGATTCTAGATATTAGTGGTGAGGGTTAAGTACATTTAATGGGGGTCTATATTATAATAGAAAATAAAAATAATATATCAAAAACATCAATATGATGGTAAAATATTAGAGTATAAAAACAAAGAATTATACTAATAAGATAATAGTAAATAAAAATGTACACCATGCAGTAAAATATGGAAAAATATTTTTTCATAAGAATTATACATCATCTATAAGTTTAATAAATGGTTTAGTCTTACACAATACTCTAGTAAGATAATTAATAAAATAATACATTATAAATCACTACTAATTGTCAATATTACATAATAATGGTCTTTTTATCCCCGTTGAGCTACTCGAAACTCAATAACTAAGATATATCTTTTACTAAAACTTTTATTCCAATTTAATATATACATATTAATCAGGGGGTATGTCTGTGTTGTGAGAATAAAAATCAATAGGAAACCACCAATAGTTTCTTTAATATTGTACTCTATATATTTTTATGCATCCCACATAAGAAATGAATTGGAAGAAAATTATAAGTATTAAAATATTTTTTCCATATATTATTTGGTAATAAACCTTCGTAATTGATATATAATTTCTAGGTCCAATGATCTATACAAGGAAAAATATTCCCCATGTGTGATCAAATAGAAAACAAGTCCTCTATAAATGGGTGAAACATTTAGTGGGATGTAATTTCCTAACAACATCATATTAGAGCAGAGAAGTCATGAAATATCTAACCAACCCAGTAGATCATAGTATTCTAAATATTTCAGTAATGTTATTATTTTGATTCGTGTTATATTGACATTATGAATATTCATGGTCAAATTTTAGGGAAGGTAAATTATATATAACAACCTTCTTGGGTATATCCATTGGATTCAAGGCGATAAGAATTTTTATAGACTAATGGTTATAAGATTGGGTACGACCTTTATATAATTTGTGATCCTAAGTTAGCCAATCCAAACTATTAATTATTATTACACTAGTTTATCGTAGTGCCCATATTATTTGAACTCTTAATGTAATTTTCTATAACATTACTTTGGTCAATTTGAAAAACTAGAGAGACTATGTTTTTGTATTAGACTTAAATATTTCCCCATATCCTCTAAAAACATCCTACTATAAATGATAGCTAACACATAACCATACTAAAATAGTGAATTTGATACTATATCATCAATGAAACATTAATGAAAATAATCACCAATAATGGGTATCATACCCCAAAAACCATATATTTTGGTTAATAACCCATAAAACTACATGTGTAGCATATACTAAACTATCTATTATTTATCATTTGACTATACTTGAGTATCTTACCATAAACATACTGAATAAAAAAACACTTCTCTAGGAATAAAAATCATTAGAATAACACATAACATTCCACAACTACCTCTCTTGTGTTTTAGGACCTTTGGCCACAACTAATAATTCAATTTTCTTGTTCATAGTATAGACCCACCATTGGGTAACTAGATTATACTATATCCTTGAAGGGTTTAATATCATAATAGTAAATGATCATTTTAGGTTTAATTCACTATATCAAACCCATTATAATAGTAAACTCTTACTTAGGGTCCTTCCCACAAGGCTCTCCACTAACACATTATATTCTTAAACCCATAATTTGAACTAATCATCATATTGTTTACTCATTATTCAAATTTGGTGGAACTCCATTTGTAAATAGTTTTTTCTTACATGGACATTGTCAAAAATATATTACCTATCCAAATTATCTAATTTTACTAGATAAATTATATCACACAAAGTCATTCTAAAAACACCATACATGAAAACCCATTATCCCTTCACTCTATGTGAATTCCAGTCACTAATACATTACAAATACTTAGGTCAATAAAGAATTCATACAATATTAGAAGCACTTACTTAGTTAATTTTAATATTTAAACCCATACTCAAAAATCCAATAGGGTTTTTAGAACATATAGTCTCTAAAGGGAATATTTTTTTAATAACCTCCATAACTATAATAATTTATCCCTATTTCAACACATCTTCTATTGGAACCATTATCACTCATCTAAGAAAACTAAGGCCAGTTACCCTCAATAACATATCCCACAAGATGTATAATAATATAAATGGTGATGGGATATAAGGCCACTTATCTTAATGACACAATTATCACATTTATAAAAAACAATATAAATATCATTGGTCACATTGGGAATTATTAAAATTTTAGTAGCTTTTAAAATGATTCAAATAATTATAGATTTTATATAAATAAATCCCAAAATAAATCCACAGTGTCCTAACCAAATGAAACCCATCAAGTTGTAAAAACTCAAAGAAATATAATGTATCAATGTATGAATATCTCATAGAAAACTACTAATCACCATATAATCATAATTTTCTATTTCTTACTATTACATACCATGAAATTTTATCTATGAATCATTAAATTTTAATATATTCTCCGAAGGTGACTTACCTAAATGAAAAATAGGTGTTGAGAGTTTTATTCATCCATCATGAAAATACATCATCCTATAGAAAATAAATCCCCATAATAAATAATTTTTATATTCATAATATAGTGAAATATCATTTATTCCCTATATTAATCCAAAAAAATAGTGGTAGAATGAAACATGAGGGAAATTTATTCAATAAAGTAATAATCTACCTATATTTAACAATCCAACTTTTCATAGTCTATTAAATCATTAAATAATAAGGTATGGTTATGTACATCAAATTATACCCCTTCCAAAATATTTATCAATCCCTAGAAATAAAACCCCTAATTAGAATCTTAAATTAACCCCTAATCATTATAGGATTCTCCCCACTTAATTTAGATGTTTATCACGCCTAATAATAACATAATGACCAACACTAGTTTTTTAGAGTTTTGTTTAGTGAATAGGTTCCTATAGTAAACCCCATTGAAGGTTCCTATTGATTATTGAATTCTTTTAGAACTATAGCTTCATACACTAAGGATTAATTATGGTTATACAATATAAATTCACCTCTATTCAATTATAATACATAGAATATTTCACCATATAATTTTCAATGATCATATCCAAGTATAAAACAACCATTGAAAGTCTTTATATTTTTCAATATGGTATCTTTGTAATGAAATTTTCAAAATATATAATTAATACAAAACATTATTCCACTAAATCATAGTGTCTCAAAATTTAACTAACACCAAAAAAATTGGTCCATAAAATCTTCATTGTAGGATATTCCTTGTACTATATTGAGAAAAAGTGGCGTACTTTTTTATGTTATGATGTTTTTTATTATTATATTCATTTAAAAAACATATAATTTATGAGGTTATTAGGAAAGAAATATAATTTAAATTAGTAATTGATCATAAGCACTAACTTTTTCTTAGGTGAGGATATTGTATTTACCCACTTACATGGAGGTGATAAATAAGGAATTAATGAAATGAATGATATATAGAGGATTCATAATTTTTTTAGTTTTATAAGTGTATATCAATAAGTTTATAAAAAAAATTAGTGAATAACACCAGGCCAGTAAATTGTCAAGAAACATGGGAAATGATATTTTTATTATTCATCCCAATGAAAAAATCACGTAGATATTTTGTTGTTTTAACATATGTGATTTAACTAAGTCAATTTTTTATAAGATAATGAAATGAAAATATTTTGGAAGATTTGGAAATCAATACTGATATTGTTAGAGAGGATCTCAAGGAGTTTGGTTTTGGGATTTTAGTTCATATAATATATCCACATATTGGAAAAAATGACCTAAAGAATGTAGTAGCCATATTTTTTCAAGGATATCATTCCATAGTGGTGATTGGGAACATCTGTGATCATATAAATAAGTAAAAGGTTACCTGGGTTGTATAATAACCACATGAAAAGATCATGGAGTAGGATCAATGTTTTAATTAATGATAGGAAATTTTTTAGTGTATTATATTTTTTTTATGACCAATACATTCATTGTATTCATGGGATTTATGGACATAATCATTAATCTTGATCATGATTATATTTTTATATTTTCTATTTTTAGTAAATATTTGTTCTTTTGATCATAGGAAAAGCTTGGAGATAAATTTGTAACTGGTTAAAATTCATTATTTGAGCTTAAGATTTATGGAATGATTTTAAACTTATTTAATTAAAAAGGGAGGTGAAATTTTTTTCAATTTTGGAGCATAATTTTTTAGTTAATCAAAAGAAGGTAATAATAGTGATTTCATGGGGAGTACCCATGAATGTCTTCTGTATTAATAGTTTTTTTAATTATTGGATATTTAAAATTATTCATTCATGATTTATCATGAATAAAATATTTTAGATGAATAAAAATAAAAAGAGAGTGTTTCATCCATAGGATGATAAGCTCTATACTGCATTTCTTGAATTAATGAACATAACTATATCATATTTGATTATTATTTTATATAACATGCATGAGATTTATTATGATCATTATAATTATTTATTCATGTATTTGGGATAAATATTTTATAATGATTAAAAAAATTATCATATGGATTTTAATGGGCTTATATACCGGACAATAAGTACTTGAATTGTGCTATTTAAATAGTGAAAATTACGTTTACATTTACATTTTTGGGAAATTTTAATTTTTTTAATGGTGTATTACTAACACCTATTAAAATATTTTAAAATTATTCTTCTCTCTGTGGTAATTAAGGCCCATGTAGATGAGGAAAATGAAGTACATTTACTAATTTCATTTTTGGATAGTTTATACTCTAAGTAAATTAATTTTTTTGTTTATTCAAATAGTAATAATTTTTCATTAGATATTAAGGCATATAGATAATTAAACTCATATGTATTTTTTATTATTTGATTAATATTCATTACATATAGTATATATCCTTTCTGAAATTATAATAGCTTTGTATCTTTTTAAACATGGATTTATAAACAACTAGAATATAAATGGTTTAAGTCATCTACCACTATGTTATTTAAAACAAGAACCCTTAATAGAAAAATCATACTTAAAACCATTCTTTATAACATAGGGAATGGTTACTATAGTAAATTGTGAGCTCAAATTAACACTAAGGGTAAAAAAAGTATATATCAATCAATAACAATTTTTATTAATAACTTGATTATAAAGGTATGAGAACATGAGTGGGAAATTTGAAAATAATATACATATATTTATCTATCATAATCATGAGTCCTTCTTTAAATCATGGTATTTTATAATCCCTGAATCAAAAAGAAACTAAGAATACAATCTATAGTGGAATAAAATTAACACAAAATCATGTTATGGATGAGTTTCATAAAGTTTAGTATAACCATGAAAATAGAGATCAAATTACAATGCTACCAACAAAGACCTTAATCCCATGTCAAGCTGGTCTAATCACCCATATACTGACTTCATACTTAAGATAATCTCTCATGTTCCCTCGTTTAGGCTTGGGATGACCTCTTGTGTCCCTACTTTTCTGTTAGGGATTCCCCCCATCATCTCTTTATGATCATAAAACAATAATCATTACTGAATTCATTGTAGGGACATAATGGAACCACATGTAACATAATCCTAACCAATTCAAAATTATTCATTAATATCATGAAACATTTATCATTTCATAATAGATGAATCCATGAAGGATAAAATGGGATTCATTAATATTTCTTTATCATAATCATAAAAAATTTAGAGAATGTATATGTATGGAATCATAGGGGTTGTATTGGAACTCCATAATTGGATGAGTTTTTATCCCAAAGGGTCAAAACCCCTATAATATTGACGATCTAGTTTGTATGATATCAATGATATTGAGATTCTATAACTGTAAATGAATTCATGTTGTGAGGGGATTCAATCACTTCTTATTTTGATGTCTAGAAATAATGATGTGGGAATGAGTATTTGGTTCTTCCTCCTTGAAACCATATGATGTATGAATTCGATAATGGGGTCCTAATATCATTCAAATTTATCTAAGTAATTTCATTTTCTAAATTTTGGACATATCCCTCAGCATTTATTGTATATTTTTTCACCAAAAAATCAATTTTGACATTTCTTATTTAAATTGGGTTCCAATTAAAATGTTCAAAAATATTGAGAAGTCTAGTTCTAGAAGAATTTCAAGAGACATTGTAAAATATAGATTGAACTAAATTTTAAACATGTGGGTGAAGCTGTCAACATAGACTGATGTTCATTACATTCCAATTGAATATCAAAATCTAATATCCATTTTTTATGTGTGTAATGGAATAAGAAAATATATGAGAATGTATAGGAAATTAACGACACTGTCATTTTTCATTATAACTGTATATAATTCATATACTTATAAAATATTTTCTAACAAGTAATATGAACAACCTGGTCTCCTAGGGAATAAGAAAAGTTTATTATCTCATATAAAACTTATGATATATTTAGATATATTTGAATTTTTGAATTTTAATTTTTTAATAACAATATCGGGATAGGATTTCCCTAACAAGTAATTAGATCTTGAATTTTAATAGAGCTAGGTGAATATTTTGGTCATATTTTAGTAAAAAGATAAAACAAAATTGGAGGCAGGGGACTATTCTATAGAAGAATGGGAAATATGAGGTTGATCTCTCTAAGAAATGGGAACCTATGGCTATCTTTAATAATAGTGGAGTGATATAAAAATATTTTTCAATTTAATACACTCTTGATATTTTTCTATATTCAATTGGTAATTAGGGAAATCAATAGGCTGCCTTGTTAAAAGTGATGTTCTCCAACATGGAGCATTCTTAGAAACATGGTATGATTCCATAGTTTCATCGTGTGAAACAAATTTTCTTTTTTATAGGGATCACCATGATGATATAAGGAAAGGGGAATATATTATTCAACATCCCACATAGTTTGATTAGAATGATGTGCCAAAAAAATGGAAATTGATTATCAGTAGGGCATCGAAGAGGGTACTAACACCTCATGAATTAATAAATTATAGAGATACATTTTATACATTGATGAGGATCATATTTCCCATAATAATATTGTAGAATACAAATATAAAAGTAATTCACTATATGAATATAAGTGATGAGGGTTGTCTAGTCCATATGATGTAAAGTAGTCTAAGAACGTAGTAATCCAATCTAAGGAAGATGATGAGTAAAAAATATAATCCATTGATTGCAGATATTTTGAGGATCCTTAATACACTTATCCCCTTGAGTTATAACTTTTATTGGGGTGAATTTATTGTTTTTTATCAAAATATATTTTATTTTAAAATTCATTTTAATGATTCTTCCATTGTTGGACTTTGGATTTTGGATGTAGGAAAAAATGTGCTATCTGACCCCCTCTATTCTTGTGTTTCACATATTTTTTTAGAAATAGTTTATTTCCCCCATATAAAATTGGTTATCCACAGTAATGCATAAGTAATATAAATTTATATACTCATTAAGGAAAACATATTTTAAAAGGTTAATCTGATATCTCTTGATCAAAATACTCTATTCATTTTGAAATAAATTATATTAAATATAAAAATTTTCAAAATATAATAGAATTCATTATAATAAAAAATAACCAGGGATAATTTTTATGTTTACAAAATTATAAATAGGATTCGTGATGGTCAAAATTTGATTTATTCATTGCATGTTAACACAGGTTTTTATTCACACCCTTAGTAAAATGTTCAACTTTTATAAAATGACAAAAATATTCTGTTGAAACCAATTTATATAAAGTAAAAAATGGATATAATATAATTTAATTCATCACAGGAGGATATTAAAAACATTATAAAATATATTTTAATGAATATTTTAACATGGAGGAAAAATATTTCAGAACTAATATTAAAAATATTTGTATTTCTGTATAAATAATTTCTTTAAACTATTAAGTACATAGAGAGAGGAAAATGAATGAAATAAATATGATATAAAAAACATGTCATTAAAAAATATCCATTAATTTGGAGAAAAATAAATTATAATATCTTCATAAAAAATATAAGCCCAAAAAATCATGTTAAAAAGTTATATTGTAATATAAAACACTTAAGATTTTGTTAACATTCCAATAGAAATCAATTTGATGAAATAATTTGCAATGAAAATTAATATAACCTGAATTTATATGTATATATGATATAAAACTTTTATGGGAAAGTATATACACCTAATAAATATAATTAGATTTATAACATCCAATAATCATCAATAAGACAATATTGAGGTGAAGAACCCTTACCTCTCTAATCAAGCTGTAATCAATTCCACTTGGATTAAAAAATATTAACTGCGACATTAAACGCCATGAAATAAAAGGGATCATTGATATCACATGTCAACATATTTTTATATTAACCTCATAAACCTAAATTTTTGAATAACATAAAACATGCCTTAATGAAGGAAAATTGAGTAGAAGAACCTTTATTGTTTTCCCGACATGATTCATAATCTCCCAAACTGACTTTATAAAAAAATTATATTTATTATAATTATATAAAGTAAAAATTTTCACACATATAATAAAATATTTTGATAAACTGTATGTCATAGTTAGGTTTAATTATGATCTTGGTATATATATTTTGAGGTTTTAATGTTTTTATGTAGTTGGGGGTTGAAATTTTAATTTTTTAGTCTTAAAAGATATTCATGTGTTTTTTATAGTCATGAAGTAACATTGATATATATATATATATATATTCTACTGTATTTTTCAATGTTTAATCATTGCTTTAATATCCTTTCCAGTCTCATGAAAACCCATATGGATTTTTGGAATATTCTCTACATCCTTCTTGACATCTTCATCCTGATTTTTTAAACCGCATGGATATTCTGAGGAATATGTAAGACCTTGTTTTTAAAGGAAAACACTTATCAAACTCTGGGAACATGGTTTTTTAAACTGTACAGATAAAGAGTGTGTCCAATCATTCATTTTTAAAATATAAATTGACCTTACCTTCCATGGTGTTTTTAACCTTTTATCACCTCATAATTATTCATTTTCACAAATCAAACCCTATATGATGCTCTATAGGTCACTCCACGTGATTATTTGGTAATCCATGATAATGTTGGGTGGATTTTAATGAATATTTTTTCTATCAATTTCTCATATATTCTCTAAATATCTTATAGATATCTATTCCCCTTGACTCAATGAAACCCAATTACACTATGATTTTTAGATCTAGATGTTTTTAATGGAGAATGAATTCCAATTTTATTGGATCTTGGTATGTTAGTACCTAAAATATTCATTTCTATCATCAGTTTTGAGTATAATAATGTTCTATTTGATCTTAAGGAATTTTTATCTACCATTAGGCTTCCCCATGGAATATACTATGTTATTTTGATTCCATTTGGTTTAAATTTATAAGATTGATTATTGGAAAAACATGGGAGGTGAAATTTATATTTCTTGGATTGAAAATGTTATATAAAAATAGATTTTTGTTGAAAACCACTATAATCCCCAAGATGTGATTGATGAATTTCTTGAATGAATAAATTGAATTGAAATAAGTTTTTTATGCATGGAATTGTAATGTCATACTGTTAAAAATGATAATTTCAACACCATGAAAATTATAAAAGAGTAACTTTTATTCAATAGTGTGTATGAAACCCAGCACTAAATGTAGAAAGAAATATATCCTCTCAAAAAATTATTGAATATATTATATTTTAACTAATTTTAATGTATTTAATATATTTTAATGTATATATTTTTTATTTACATTACATTACACACAATAACGAGTTTCTTTGATAACTGGTGTTACACATAAGACTGAGTACTACCAAAAAATAGTATATTAATAAAATATTTTTAACTAATATATTAAGATATAACCTAGAAATTAAATTATAATTTATTAATATGATTAACTAACTTATCAAAAAATATGGTTTACACAAATATAATATGAAATCATTGGTTAACAATTATATAGAAATGAAAATATAAACCAATTGAGTATAAAGGAAATGTTTCTATTCTTTTACTCACAAATGAATTTTTTCCAAAAATAATTAGTTAGTATTAGTGAATGATATTAATTAAATTTACATATTATATATTAAATAAATAAGTGACATTGATCCTACAAATTTTATAATCATAATATACGAATAAACCCTATATTTCACAAAAAATCTATATTTTTATAAAGGCAGTTTTCCACCATTTAATGACGATACTATTTTAAATATTATTTTTGAAACTATTATATATTTTATATTAATAAATAAAAAAATTAATTAAAACCCCTAAAATTATATTAGGGTGAATTTTTGTAATTTTTCTGAGATGTTTCCATCTTTAGATGAATGTTGAAAAAATAAAATTTTAAATTGAAAACATAATTTCAACATAAATAACTCTTAGTGTTAAATTATATTTCACATCATTTATAAAGATTAATTAGTTATATTTTCCATTAATTAATCTAATTTAGGTAATTATAATAAATCTAACATTGAATTTAAATATAAATACTTAACTATCTTTTAAAAATTTTACTTTCAAAGCATGCATTATCTTCCAGTCAACATGATTATTTTTAAATTAATTTATACCAATTTTGTGATTGGAATTTGTAAAAATGGTTTTGAAATTTTGAATTAGAATAATTTATTATTTAAAACAAGTTTAACTTATTTTTTTACTGAAAATAGTTTTAATAGTGATTAAAATTAATTACATCGATTATGAGAAAAATAAGATTAGCAATGGACTAATTCTTAATCATAAGGCCTAAAATTACATTGTAACTTGTCTAAAAGCCATTGGAAGTTCATAGTTCTTCCCTATCATACTTTTAATCCAATTGATACCAATATTAAAGCTAATTTACATCATAAAAATGTGGCTTAAATTTTGTTTTAAAAAATTTACAAGAATGCCACTCTTCTCCCACTCTAAAAAGGATCTCAACCCTCCCACTTATTCATCCCTATTATGCGCTTTTTATTCCCCAAAATATACCCAAATAAGCTCAAAAAATATCACCCCTCATATCAAAAGCCTCTACACATGGATAAAGTAAACCATGGATGTATTTTGGTTTAAAGAAAAAGGAATTTCCAGAATAAGAGGTAACATTATTCAATGATAACTTGCTTTTAGTTTACATATTCACCCATTTAATTACATTATATAACGATTATATAATAAAATAAATATCTTAAATATACTTATATTTTGTAAGGTTATGTGTTATACCATTTCCTTTACACACATCCTTCAATATGGTATAATCAATCATCATTCATGTGTACGGAGAACTTCATCCTCACGAACCGATGTCATTCATTCTTCCATTTAAAACATTTCATAGTTGAAACTAATTATGGATTTATAGTATAAATACAATAAATATGATATTTATAATTCCTTTGTGATTCTAAAATTTTGATATTGTAACATCTTGAGTTTTAATAGAAGGATTATTTTTTTAAATGATAATTTAATATTATCAATAATAATTAAAAAAAATTAATATTAAATTAATAATTAAGAGTATAAAAAAATAAATGAAAAAAAAGACATTATTAGATGTAGATTTATTAATAAATAATTTATTATCATTAGTTAATTTTACCAAATAGTTATTACATGATCTTTTTTTAATAATAATTTCCTTTAATTAATTGTTAAACTTTTTTTTATATAACAACATTTTTAATAAATAAATTATAAGAAATACAATTTAAATAGAAGAATGATTTATAACTAAATGATTAAATTTTGGTAAATTAATTTCATGAAATTAAATGCAATGATAATGATAAAAAATTAATATTAATAATAAAAAAGAATAAAACAATTTTGTAAGAAAACTATATTTTTTATTAATAAATTTTATAAATATATGAAATTAAATTATTTTTTTATTTTATAGTTTTTTTAAATTAAAATATATATTTTTATTTTATAATTCAAAAGGAATTTCATGTATATAAGTTAAAAAGAGAGGGGAAAATAGGTGATATTGTGTAATAATAAGTTTTTATAATATAATAAAAAAACATTGATTGAAGCATGAAAACAACAGAAAAAGAGAGTGAAATGATAATATATAAAATATATTATAATAATAATCTTGAAATGACAAAAAAAAGTAAAAAATGAGAGATAATAAATAAAAAGAGATAGAACATGTTATGAATTAAAAAATGATAAAGAAAAGGAAAAAATATGATAAAACCCATTAAAATGATATGTAATATATTTAAAAAATATTAAAAAAGTAATAAAAAACAAAAAAAATGAAAAATAATAAAAGGGAAAGGCATTAATTTAGAAAAACAAATAACAGATAAAAAAATGAAAAAGAAATGATGATAATAATTTATAATAAATTATAATTTTCAACATGTAAACAAGTGGGATCCCCACTTTTGTGAAATATACATTCCTAGATATAAAAATAATATATATATCTATCTATATTATATATATTATATGTGTGTGAATTTTGTAATGAAATAAGGAAAAGTCAATGAATTATACAAAATTATATGACTTAATTGAACCCTTGAATAATAACATATTCCTATTTCAGATTCCACTTCCATATTCAAATATATTATAAGATATATATATATATATCATTATGAACACCTAGATAACTCGAACACATCATCCCTAAATTCATTCCACTACTTTTTCTTGGTGTCCAAAAGATAAAAGGCTATCAATTCATCCATAACAAGTGAGTAATTAATTATTTTTATTTTAGAATTTATTTTTAAGGGTTGGGTTAGTTATATGTATATATTTATTTATTTATTTATTTATTTATGTTCAAGTTATATAATAAATGATACTAGTATTTCATTTATTTTATCCTGACTGGGTTTTATAAAAACAATATCTCTATTTTTTTCAATTTTTTATTTTTTTATAACCATTATAAGAAATATATTAATCTATTAATTTTCAAAAAACTCTATATATATATATGAATATATATATCTTAAAATTAATGATATGTTGAATTATTCTTTGAATTTAAATTCATTCTATCAAAACAATAAAAAACAGTGTTTTTTATTGTTATCTGACTGACTGAAAATTATTTTTTATTGAAATAAACCCCCTTTTAAGGTATGAGGGGAAAAAATCAAGACATCAAGACTTAAAAAATATAACACGTCTCCAATAGACCAAACCGCAAGCTCAAAATCAGTTCTCACCATAATAGAGAAGCTCCTCCCAGTAAAAAGAACCATTAAGACCAGCTTTCATTATCCCATCGCAACACGACTAGTTGTCCCATGGAAAAGAGCACAAGTTTGGTACTGATTTCCAAAGCCATACCCTCTCAAACATTCGATTCTGAAAAGACATGAAACAATGAAACCTATTTGCCCTGAACCTCATCTGGAGCATCTTATTGTCATAGAACGATTGCAGAATCCCTTGTGATGCAGCCCATCAAGCCCAAAACTCGTCACTGCTCACCAATAGTGGGAGCCAACCACACATATTCTACGATCCAAAAAACTAAAACCAATTTGTGAAACAACCATCAAGAAACATCAACTCCTAGATTGGAATCAGAGCCGAAGCTGGAAGCAGCCCGCCGCAACCATTGGCATCTCCAACCGCATCCACAGCAACCCGACGAGGAAGAAGACCCATGGAGAATGAAACCGAGTCTTCATCACCTAGTATTGTAAGTTCCAGCAGCACCTCAAGGGAGAGTCTCCGATGATGGGATCCGAGCAGATCGAGCTAGTAACGCCAATCTGGTCTGGAACCGAACCGATCAAACCACGGAAGAACCCACACCGAATTCCAGATCGGGCGAACCGTAGAAAGAAGAAATATCCAATGATGTAGAAGGGGCGTACCAGAGATGACACAGGAGCACCGGTGAAGCAACCAGAATAAAAAACCTCCACCAAATATAAAAACACAAGAAAAAACAAAGCCCTCCCCCTCCTCATCACTCTGGATCTGACGCCAGCCACTTAGAACCGAAACCTTCTCCCACATCCGCCAAGTAGAGCCACCGTCGAGACATCTTCACCCGCCCAGATCCAAACTCACCGCTCGCCAGGATGTGACGGTGGTCACCTCTAGGCCGACCGAGACCACCGAAGATGGGGATGCCGACGACAAGCCTACCTAGAAGCCGGAGGAGGGGAGGGAACAAGAATCTGACGCCGAGTCACCAAGAATCCGGAGGAGGGGAGGGAACGGAGCCACTGGACGAAACCCTAGCCCTCGAGAGAGAATGTGTGCCACCGATCAGAGGCTATTGTCACGACCCATCCTCGGGGCTCATGCTGTGACTACCCCAAGCCCGCCTTCCATAGGCCAGGGGCTGGTGACCAGCACCAAAGGCGAATCCCTGATAAAAAGGGAAGACATTGCCTTTAAAATTGTAACACACACAGTCTGACCACAAGAAGTAGAAGCAACAATTACTAATATAGAAAAGAAAGGTGTGCTGAAAGTAAGTGGGCCAGTATACAAACCCAACTAAACAACAAGTACAAGTACAAGTAAAAAGGGAAAACATATCTTGGATCTTCCACCGGGGAATCCTACCTGAAGGGTAGGTACAGATCTTGAACAACTCATCCCTAAGGTACGTCCCGTATAGTTCAGCTCCGACCAGCCTCTCGTCTGTCTTCCTCAGCCTCGATCATTGCTGACCGTCGTCTGCACAGAACACATCAAGGTGTGGGCGAAGCCCGTGTAGGGGTGAGTATAACAATACTTAGTAGGGGACCCCGAGACCCCCGAAGGTCTCCTTAAATCCCCTAAGGATAAAATACAGTAGAAAGATACAATCAAGAAGTATCAACCAACCCTACATAGGTATATGCCCATAAATATACCTAAGTTACCAGTCATAGTCTGACTTCAACTCTTGAGCCCAAGCATAACCCATTCCATAAAGGAATTAAATTTAATCACCTCGATGATAACGACTGAAAGACAAGACTCAGCTCACACAGGTATACAAATCATGTAGAGGGGTAGAGATGATTAGTTATAGCCACTGAATCATCTCCTCTATCGAACCCACGTAGGATCCTGGAATAGTATCAGAGCTGTCGAACCCACGAAGGATCCTAGTACAGAAGTCATCATTGTCGAACCCACATAGGATCTCAATCCAGTACCATCGTTGTCGAACCCACGGAGGATCCTGGTACAGTATCGTCCTTGTCGAACCCATGGAAGATCCTGATACAGTAGTAAGTCCACGTAGGATCCTATCATCTCAGTCGCAGCTAGCCATAGGGTTTCCGCACATAGCACGCTCGATTCCAGGAGGGTCCAATCCTCGAGCCAAGTGTCGATACATCAACTACCAAGAAGTCTCGAGTTGATGTATCTCATAGTTTTGTCTCATCATAAGGAACCCAACGTGACAGACGGCGTGTCAATCGGACGCCCGGTCTGTGAGTTATTGGCATTTTTGTTCCAGGGTCCCGGTTGGTTTTTTGGTTCAAACCAACCCAGCCGTACCCCCAACTACGTCCAAACCTCAAGTGGGGTATGCCAAAGGAACCTTCTTGCTCTAAGCTTTCCGTCTCCACAGATGGTTCGTCGATCAAACACCCGTAGCCCAAGATATGGACGAAAACGTGATTTCGGGTTAAACGGGTCCGGATTGGGGTCCAACCCAGTCCGAGAGTCTAGCCCGGCCCGAGAGGGGCCCGGTCCGAGGTGGCGACCCGACCCGCGTGGCCTGGCTGACCGACCCGCGTGGCCAGGCTAGACATACCGCGGGGGGGTGCTGCGCCCCCCGGCTTCCGAAGGAACCGGCGCTAGGCGCCGGTTCAATGTACCGTGGGACCCGAAGGATCCCGCATTGTGGAGTGGCCACCGGTGGCCGGCTCATCTGGCCTCCCTCCTCCATCCACAGTGGACTTTGGTCGTGGTTCCTCTCCGGCATGGCGCGACGGCACCGCGCCCATCCCGTCTGACCATCGTGGCTGCGGTTTCTTCCTCCAGTGCGGTGCGATGGCAGCACGCTCTTCTAGAGACCTGGTGGCCCTTGCACCACCGGTTCTTCTCGCGGTCAGCTCGTTGCCGGTCGCCCCGAGTATCGTCGCGGCCCGTCGGTCGCGGCCCGTTCCTCCAACGACGTCGTTGCGCCGCCCCTGTCGCCATAAAGAGAAGATAAACTGAGGGGTGTCGAGTTGTGTTCGTGCGGCCCACACCCTCCGCATTATGATGATAACAAAAGGCAATTCTCAATTCATAATTTTAACAACAAAGAACGGAGAGTACAAGTCAAACCTCTACCTCGAGTTCGGTGATCGATGACGGAGTTGTGGAAGGCGGATGTTATTCTGTCAATGTTGGAGGAGGAAGATCTCAGATAATATTAGTCAAGATGACATCGTCAGTGTACTTCTTGGGTGGCAGTGCTTCCCTTTCTTTCCCCGTTGAAGAAGGAAAAAAGATGGTTTTCGTCATTCTTCAATGGCGGAAGAGACGTTCTTCGTGTTCTTCATGGGGATAATGATGTTCTCCCAAGTTTCTCCAAGGCTCCACCAAAAGAGAGAGTTTCCAACCCAAAATAAAATAATAGCTTTGTATATTATTTTATTATTGATATGAATTCAAAATAATTCAAAAGATTTCAAAAATTAATTAATTGAAGCCATTAATTAATTTTTAGGTGAATTGTCACCATTATGGGGATGTTCAAGAGTTCCCCCATTTATGGGGAGTTCAAGGGGTTTAAAAGGGGGTTAGAGGAGTTAAAGGGCTCAGGTGGCCCCACCTAATAACATATTTCCAAGAGTGGTTAGGGTGTGGTGGGCCCCACCACTAACCTCTACTTGGAGGTTTTAACCACCAAATAAATAAAAATAAGTTACACTCATTTTTATTTTATTTTATTTAGAAACCCCAAAAATTAACTTCCCTTCTCGTTAGAACGCAACTGCGGTGAAGGTCTCACTAACAAATCACCGACGTTGCGAGTTCAACGGTGCCCTCGGATTTCAATTCCGAGCACCGGTTCAAAGGTTATAAAACCTCGTATATACTTTTACTGAATGTACCCGAACAAAACATCATAACTTGATTTCGGGCACACCGGGCTTCAAAATCAAGCGCCGTCAGGAACTGCGGACTCGTAAAATTCCCATGAATTAAAAAAAAATTCCATGGAATTTATGGGTCTTTACATTCTCCCCACCTCAGGGCTTTATGTCCCTGTAAGTTACAACTCACATTAAGGAAACAAATGGGGGTATTAAGCATGCATTTGAGCCTCCCGCTCCCATTTGCTCTCATAGAGGTTCTCGTGCTGCAAACGAACGCACACCAGATGTATCGATCGTCCACGCAGGACCCGCTCCTGTCGATCCTCAATCTCCACTAGAACCTCTATGAAAGTTTCCCCGTCATCGATGTCCAGCTCCCCATGGTCGATGATGTGAGAAGGGTCATGCACGTATCTCCTCAACTGAGATACGTGGAAGACGTTGTGCACCCGGTGCAACTGAGGTGGAAGAGCCAAGCGGTAAGCCACCTTACCTACTCTTCTGAGGACCTAGAAAGGTCCGATGAATCACAGAGATAACTTGCCACCTCATCCAAATCTTCGTAGACCTCGTCGAGGTGAGACCCATAGAAAGACGTGGTCGCCATCCTCGAACTCCAATGGTCTCTGTCTCCTATCAGCATAGGACTTCTGCCTGCTCTGTGCAGTCTTCATCTGCTCCTGGATGATCTGCACCTTCTCCATCATAGCCTACACCATCTCTGGTCCCATAAGTGCTGACTCCCCTGGGTCAATCCAGCACAGAGGCGATCTGCAAGGTCAGCTATAAAGTGACTCAAAAGGTGTTATCCCGATGGTGGACTGGTATCTATTGTTATACGCAAACTCTACCAAGGGTAAATGATCCTCTCAGCGGTGACCTAAGTCGAGGACGCATGCATGGAGCATGTCCTCGAGATTCTAAATGGTCCTTTCAGTCTGACCATCCGTCTGAGGATGGAAGGCGGTTCTCAAGCAAAGCTGCATCCCGAAAGCCTCTTGCAACACCTTCCATAACCAAGAAGTGAAATGGGCATCTCGATTAGAGATGATCGTCGATGGCACACCATGAATCTGTATGATCTCTCGTACATAGAGGCATCTCAGGCTCTCTACTGAACCATGCTCTCTGATCGGTAGGAAGTGGGCCGACTTGGTGAGTCGGTCAACGATCACCCATATAGAATCGTGTCCTCTGGATGTACCTGGAAGTCTCGTCACAAAATCCATGGATATCCCATCCCACTTCTATTCTGGGACCTCTAAGTGCTGAACTAATCCTACTGGAACCTGGTGCTCCGCATTCACTTGCTGACAAGTGAGGCATCATGAGACAAACTCTGCTACTGCCTTCTTCATACCTAGCCACCAGTGCTGTCGTCGGAGGTCCTGATACATCTTCGTCACTCTTGGATGTACCGCTAAAGTAGATGTGTGAAACTGCCTCAATACTTCCTCCTGAAGTGCAACTGGTACCATGGTACGTCCTCTGAAGAGAATAATGTGCTCCTCATCTTCATAAAATCCATCAAGTGCCTGCCCTGTGGATATCTAAGCACATCGTGTCTCATAGTCAACGTCCCCACGTTGTGCCTCCCTGACTTACTGAAGAAGTGGAGGAGTGACTGTGAGAGACTGTAGAAAGGCTGCTCCATCTCTATCCACAAAGGATATCTGCAACGCGGCCAGCTGCTCTGTCGCCTCTCCTAGCAGCTGAATGCTTGATCTCCTACTGAGAAAATCAGCTACAACGTTCCCCTTCCCAGGATTATAGACTATCTTGAAGTCATAGTCCTGGAGGAACTCAAGCCAACTTCACTGTCTCAAGTTCAGGTCCTTCTATGAGAAGATGTACCTGAGAATCTGGTGGTCATAGTAGACTGTAAAACGCCCGCCCATCATATAGTGTCGCAACATCTTCAAGGCGAAGACCACTACTTCTAATTCTAGGTCATGGGTAGTGTAGTTCTGTTCGTGTTGTCTCAAATACCGAAAAGAATAAGTGATCACTGCTCGCTCCTGCATCAGGACACTCCCAAGTCTGGACCCTGATGCATCACAGTAAACTATGTACCCTACGCCCTCCTCTGGAAGCCTCAAGATGGGGGCACTATTTAACCTCTGCCTCAGCTCCTGAAAGCTCTGCTGGCATCTCTCTGACCACACGAAGGGTTTCCGCTTATTCGTCAATGCTGAAAGCGGTGCTGCAACTCTGGAGAAGTCTAGCACAAATCTCTGATAATACCCAGCCAGTCCCAAAAAACTTCGTACCTCCATCACACTCCTGGGTGGCTCCCAAGAAAGTACTACCTCGTTCTTCACTAGATCCACTGCAACTCCAGCCTCTGAGATGACATGTCCTAGAAAGTGTACCTCTCGGATCTAGAACTAGCACTTCGAGAGCTTACCATAAAGCTGGTGCTCTCGGAGTGTGTCCAGTACTACCCGCAAATAGTAGGCATGATCCTCCTCGGTAGCTGAGTAGATCGGAATCGACGAAGACTAACACAAAGCGATCAAGGTATGGCTGAAATATCATGTTCATGAGTCCCATGAACACTTCTAGTGCGTTGGTTATGCCGAATGGAATAACCAATAACTCATAGTGTCCATACCGGTATCTGAAGGTCATCTTCTACACATCCTCATCCCATGCTCTGAGCTGGTGATAGCCTGATCGAAGATCTATCTTCGAGAACCAACGTGCTCCCTTCAGCTGATCAAAGAGGTAGTTAATCCTTGAGAGTGGGTACTTGTTCTTCACGGTTACCTAGTTCAGGCACCGATAATAAACACACAGTCGCAATCTCCCATCCGCCTTCTTGGAAAACAAAATCAGGGATGCCCAGGGTGAAACACTGGGTCGGATAAATCCCTTACCCTACAAGTCCTCCAGTTGTATATGCAGCTCATGAAGCTCGGTGGGATCCATCCGATATGCTGGAGTACATATCGGTTCCGTCCCGGGGTACATGTCAATGTAGAAGTCCACTTCTCTGCGAGGAGGTAGTCCTAGAACATCCATAGAGAAAACATCCACGTACTGATCCACCACAACAGGAAAACTCAGACTCCGCACATCAACCACTCTAAGGATGAGACTAGCCAACTTATGTGTGATCAGCTGCCCCCTCCTCTGTGTAAGTCCATCCTGCGCTGCAAAGGCTCCCTTCTCGTCGGTGAAGGTGAACCTGGTCCCATCAGTGCGGACACACCGCACTTTACGCCTAATGCAGTCAATATGAGCATGAACTGTGGATAACCAATCCATACCCAAGAATACGTCGTAAGGCCTCGAAGCCACTATGAGGAGATCCTAGTCGAAGCTCTCACCTCCTAGAGTAAGCTCACACTGTCGGCATCAGTGCGTAATCATTGAGTCTGCTCCCGTAGGAGTCTTTAGCTGTAAGGATCGAGCCAACGGCTCCGTCAGAATCTCCGAGCTCCGAACGAGGGCAGCAGTAATAAAATAATTTCTCACACCTATGTCTATAAGTACTGCAGCAAGGGTGGAGTAGACATATATAGTACCTCAAATCATCTCAGGTGCACTGTGTTCGTAGGCCTCGACTGCCTGAAACTGATCCCGCCCCTGTCTGCCAGCTCCCTGTGGTCAGGGTGGACCTCCTGGTGGTGGTGGTGGTAGGGCCTCGAAACGTCATCCACCACCTACTGCTCAGCCAGCTCCTCTGCCACGTCTTCCTGCTCCCAACATACCACCATGGTCGAACCTCTACCTCTGCCTGGGAGGTCCCTCTACTGTCTTCTGCTCATCTGCATGGCGGGTCGGGCAGTCACAAGCCATGTGACCCTGCCCACTGCACGCATAGAACTGGCTGCTCCTCGTATGGATGGCTTTGTCTCGTGTGCCCCGCACAACCGAACCTGTATCCTGGGGTTGCCCACCTGATGGTCTGGTCCACTTGGACCTCTACGAAATTTGTCTACTGCCGGCTGCAGAAGACTCTGTTACGTGTCGCCCTGTGGTGGGTCTCGCTGTTGGTGACTGTTCAGCAAGAAAACTCTCCACTAGAAGGGCTCGCTCCAGCACCCCTGTCTGCGTCGGAATGCTGAGGGAGATCATCGAAGCCCTGATCTCATGCCTGAGCCCCTGCTCGAAGGTCTGGGCCCTGAAGAATGGGTCACATACCATATTCGTGGAGTAGCGTGAGAGGTCGGTGAACCTCGCTGAGTACTGAGCTACCGTCATGCTACCCTGTTGTAGATGCAGTAACTCCTGTATCTGCACCGCACGAAGGGTGGCTGGAACAAACTTTGACTGGAAAAGACTCTTGAAGTCTGCCCAGAGTAGTGATGCCTCTTAATGCACTTGGAGCATCAGGCTCCACCATCTCCCTGTTGTTGTATGCAGGAGACTCGCATCAAGGATCACCATGAGATAGGATGGTGTCTCTACCAATCTGAAAACTCTCACAACAGCCTTCAGCCAATCCTCAGCTGCTTGTGGGTCCGTCTCTCCCATGAACCTGGGCGGCCTCTGGCGCTAGAACTCATGCAATGCACTCAAACGACGTCCACTCTCTACTACTAGAGCTGGTGGTATCGGGGGCCCAGCGGGTAGTGGTACCGCTGGTACCTTCGCTGTGATGGGGCCCTACACTGAGGCCTCGTCGCTCGGTGGGCTACCATCTCGTACGAAACTCAGAACCCTAGTTGGATGCCTACGTGGGGTCATCCTGAAAAGAAACAGGTGTGCCACGGTCAAAACAATATACCTGGTGAACTGACACAAAGTAATCACGAAGAAAAACTTTTTAAAGGAAACACACACGCAATCAGGGTTTTCGTGCACTGAGTCGGAAGTCAGAAGTCAGAGTCCTAGTGTATGGATACGTCGGTCGCCGCACTAACACCGGTTTCCCTAAACTGATAACCACACCCAAAACACTCAACACTATTTCTGTTAAAAGAATCAGAGCCCAAGTTATGCGGTAGAACTGACTCCTCTGATACCAATTTGTCACGACCCATCCTCGGGGCCCGTGTCGTGACTACCCCAAGCCCGCCTTCCATAGGTCAGGGGATGACGACTAGCACCAAAGGTGAATCCCCGATAAAAAGGGAAGACATTTCCTTTAAACCTGTAACACACACAGTCTGAACACAAGCAGTAGAAGCAACAAGTACTAATATAGAAAAGAAATGTGTGCTGAAAGTAAGTGGGTCAGTATACAAACTCAACTGAACAACAAGTACAAGTACAAGTAAAAAAGGGAAAACAACTCCTGGATCGTCCACTGGTAAATCCTACCTGAATGGTAGGTATAGATCTCGAACAATTCGTCCCTGAGGTACGTCCCGTATAGTCCAGCTTCGAGCAGCCTCCCATCCGTCTCCCTCAACCTCGATCACTGCTGACCGTCGTCTGCACAGAACACATCAAGGTGCGGGCGAAGCCCGTGCATGGGTGAGTATAACAATACTCAGTAGGGGACCCCGAGACCCCCGAAGGTCTCCCTGAATCCACTAAGGATAAACCACAGTATAAAGATACAATCACGAAGTATCACCCGACCCTACTTAGGTATATTCCCATACATATACCTAAGATACCAATCACAATCTGGCTTTAACTCTCGAGCCCAAGCACAACTCATTCCATAAAGGAAGTAAAGTCAATCACCTCGATGATAACGACTGAAAGACAAGAATCAGCTCACAAAGGTACACAACTCATGTAGTGGGGTAGAGATGATTAGTTGTAGCCACTGAATCATATCCTCTGTCGAACCCACGTAGGATCCTGGAACAGTATCAGCGCTGTCGAACCCACAGAGGATCCTGGTACAGAAGTCATCACTGTCGAACCCACCGAGGATTCCGGTCCAGTATGGTCACTGTCGAACCCACGGAGGATCCTAGTACAGTATCGTCACTGTCGAACCCACGGAGGATCCTGGTACAGTAGTAAGTCCACGTAGGATCCTATCATCTCAGTCGCAGCCAGTCATAGGGTTTCCGCACACAGCACGTTCGATTCCAGAAGGGTCCACTCCTCGAGCCAAGTGTTGATACATCAACTACCACAAAGTCTCGAGTTGATATATCTCATAGTTCTGTCTCATCATAAGGAACCCAACGCGATAGACGGTGCGTCAATCGGACGCACGGTCTGTGAGTTATTGGCATTTTCGTTCCAGGGGGCCGATTGGTTTTTAGGTTCAAATCAACCTGGGCATACCCCAACTGCATCCAAACCTCAAGTGGGGTATGCCAAAGGAACCGTATTGCTCTAAGCTTTTCATCGCCACAGATGGTTCGTTGATCGGACACACGTAGCCCAAGATACAGACGAAAATGTGATTTCAGGTTAAATGGGTCCGGACTGGGGTCCGACCCGGTCCGAAAGTCCGGCCCAGCCCGAGAGGGGCCCGGCCAGAGGTGGCGGCCTGTCTCGGTGGAGGCCCGGCGCAGCCCGGCCGGCGGGCCCGCGTGGCCAGGCCGGCCGGCCCGCGTGGCCTGGCCGATCGGCCTGTGTGGCCAGGCCGGCCATGCCACGGGGGGGGGGGGGGGGGGGGGGGGCTGGATTCCAAAGGAACCGGCGCTAGGCGCCGGTTCGGTGTACCCCGGGACCCAAAGGGTCCCGCCTTATGGAGCACCCGCCGGCAGCCAGCTCAGCCAGCCGCCCTCCTCCATCCGCCGCAGCCTTTGGTCGCGGTTCCTCTTCGACGTGGCGCGGCGGCGCCACACCCATCCCATCTGACCGCCATGGCCTTCGTGGCCGCGAATTCTTCCTCTGGCGCGGTGCGACAGCACCGCGCTCCTCCGGAGACCCGGCGGCCCTTGGGCCGCCGGTTCTTCTCGCGGCCGGCTCGTTGCCGGTCGCCACGAGTATCGCTGCGGCCCATCGGCCGAGGCCCATTCCTCCGGCGGCATGCGTTGTTGCGCTGCCACCGTCGCCATCAAGAGAAGATAAATGGAGGGGGGTCGGGCCGTGTTCGTTCTTCCCGCACCCTCCGCGTTATGATGATAACAAAAGGCAATTCTCAATCCGCAATTTGAACAACGAAGAACGGAGAGTAAAACTCAAACCCCTACCTCGAGTTCGGTGATTAATGACGGAGTCACGGAAGGCAGACGTCGTTCCGTCAATGTCGGAGGAGGAAGAGCTCGGAGAAGACGAGTCGAGAGGACGTCGTCGGCATACTTCGTGGGCGGCGGTGCTTCCCTTTCTTGCCCCGTTGAAGAAGGAAGAAGTTGGTGTTCGTCGTTCTTCGGTGGCGAAAGAAACGTTCTTCGTGTTCTTCATGGGGAGAATGAAGTTCTCCCAAGTTTCTCCAAGTCTCCACCAAAAGAGAGAGTTGCCAACCCAAAATAAAATAATAGCTTTGTCTATTATTTTATTGTTGACATGAATTCAAAAGAATTCGAAAGATTTCAAAAATTATTTAATTGAACCCATTAATTAAATTTTAGGTGAATTGGCACCATTATGGGGAAGTTCAAGAGTTACCCCATTTATGGGGAGTTCACTGGGTTTAAAGGGGGTTAGAGGAGTTAAAGAGCTCAAGTGGCCCCACCTAATAACATCCTCCCAAGGGAGGTTAGGGTGTGGTGGGCCCCACCTCTAACCTCCACTTAGGTTTTAACCACCAAACAAATAAAAATAAGTTACACTCATTTTTATTTAATTTTATTTAGAAACCCCAAAAATTAACATCCATTCTCGTTAGAACGCAACTATGGTGAAGGTCTCACTGAGCAATCACCGATGCTGCGAGTTCAACGGTGTCCTCAGATTTCAATTCCGAGCACCGGTTCAAATGTTATAAAATCTCGTACGTATGTTTACTGAATGTACCTGAACAAAACTTTAGAACTTGATTCTGAGCACATCGGGCCTCGGAATCAAGCGCCGTCAGAAACTGCGGACTCGTAAAATTCCCATGAATTTAAGAAAAAAATTTCCACAGAATTTTCGGGTCTTTACAGCTATCATCTGTAGCCATATCATCAGTAATTAAGTAGTTTTTTATTGTTATCACTAAATGGATTTCTTTTACAAATAAAACGAGAAAAGTTATTATTTAATGTACATGGTATCATTTTATTTTCACCATTCATTTGAATGATAAATGTTATGATTTTATGTGAGACTTTATTTTATCCATCCATGACTGTCATTCATAAAATTAGATATAGACATCATCTAAGATATTGTTGACATTCCATGCACATTAAATCAAGTATTCCTTTAATTTATTAAGCATTTATATTTAAAATTTTAAACCAAGAGAAATTGTTTATATGTATGTTTTTTTCAAAGGTACATAGTTTAGAAACCCTGAAATACATAAATATGGAATGTAAATATAATTTTTAAGTTTATTATCTTCCATGTAAATGATTAAAGATTTGTTTTCAAATGTTTGTGGGTTATGAGTGAGAAAGGAAGGACCACTTAAAATGTTTTCTAATATTATTGAACTAGGGTATCGAATGGTAGGATGTGGTATGAGGAGTAAACTCATGCTCTCATGGGGATGTTTTCCCCTATGTCATAGATCAAAGTCGAATTACAGATTCTCATATGGCCATATGATTACCATGATTAATCCATAAAAATTATTAGTTACAAAATGGATAATTACAAATTAGTATATCCAATGAATTAGTAAATTTAAATTATATATTTTTTGAAAATATTTTACACAATATAAAGATATTTAGAAAAAAAAATCATTATTTTAAAAACCATTTCAATGTATTGTTTTTAAGGAAATTATTTGTTTGAATAATTATTTATTGTTCTCAATGAAGTGTAATACAAAATGGTCATTAAAACCCTTATAGGGAAAAATAAATTCTCACCTTAAGATGAAAATTTATTTTTCATAGGTTCATTATAATTTTAATTAGTGTTTATTTCATACATGGATGTAGCTCACACGAAGTTATTTGTTTCAATTTTTTGTAAAAAAAAATTTAATTTGAAATGTATATGTTTAATTATCCAAAACCTAAATAGAAAAAGTACCTGTTAAGTAAAATGATTTATATATTTCTCATTTTTTATAAAAAACTATAGATTATATAATGTTTTTTAACCTAAAAGAACATGTTTAAGGATTCATATTTTGGGATTACATGTTTTCGTTTTAGAAAAATATAAGGAGTGGGTGGAGTATTTAAGTATAGTAGTTATAGTTTTTCTAATTATATATATGATAATTTAGAAATATCTTGATTTGAATGAATGAATTACAAAGGTGCAATTTTTTATGGAGGGAAGAATGTAACATATATTGTTTTAATAGATTTATATATTATTTAAATAATAATTTAATATTTTCATTAATAATTAAACAATTTTAAATTTATATTAAATTATAAATTTAGCGTGTAAATAAATAAATTAAGAAATTGAAATGATACTCTTAAATGAAACCTTATTAATAAATAATCAATTTTATTTATCTAATTTTATAAAATAATAATTACTTGAGATGTTTTTATATAATGAATTTATTTCCTTAAATTATTTAGTTACTTTTGTTTATATATCTTTTATTTTGATAAATAAATTATAAGAATTTTAATTAAAATATAATATTGAATTATAATTTTAAATTATTTAATTTGGAAAAATAAATTTTATGAAATTAAAGGTAATGATTGTCATAAGAATAATAATAACTATAAAAATAATTTTGTGTAGAACATATTTTTTTTAAGAAATCTATAGTTTTTATGATGATATTATATATATTTATATATGAAATTATATTATTATTATTATTGTTATATTGTTTTAAATTTTTAAATATATATTTTTATATTATTATCAAAAAATGATTTGAAATATATAATTAAAAAGTGGGAAATAATTGATTATATGGAATAATAAGTTATAATAATATATAGAAACATGATAAAAAATACCATAAAATGATAATATAATAATATACTAGGACGGTTCTGATCATGAAATTGCTAAAAGAAAATCATGACCCCACAAATCCTGAGATGACGCCCCCGGTGTAGTGACCCACCGTCGGTCCAATCTCAACACTGCCTCATGCCGACCCCTGTAAAATCGTGCAGATCTTGGCCTCCAGGATATCCACCCCTTCTTACCGGACCCAAGAAGCACGATCCACCCACCTGTCCATCATCATGTGTCGATCGCCCGCGAGAAACTTTCCAGAGTATTGTGCCCTAAACGTGACACCACCCATATGCACGTCCCAAAATCCCTTGCATCGGCCTGCCCAACCTCCATCACAGCAGATCACAATGGATCTACCCAGATCTGCATCGACCCCAAGTAGCGCACGCTGGCTTCTCCCAGTTTTGTCAAGTATCAACACCTTGATATAGTAATTATATACATATATATGATAATAACTGATATAATAAACTATTATATGTTTTTGAATAAGTTTTCTAAAAACAATAATAGGACATTGTTTTGTTATTATTATCATCAAATTGTTTCTTTTACAAATAAAATGAGAAAAATTATTATATTATGTATATAACCTCATTTTATTTTAATCATTTAATTTAATGATAAAATTTATCATTTTATGTGTGAAATATTTTTATATGTCCATGAATGTATTTCATAACATTAGATATGGCTGTCATCTATGATATTATTGACATTCCATGCACTTTAATTGAAGTATTCATTTAATTTATTATGATTTTATATTTATTTATTTAAAACAAGATCAATTCATTATACCTATGTATTTCTAAAAAAAATAGTAAATTATTTAAAACATAACTAAACCCATGAAAATTGAATGTGTATGTTTATGTTAAACCAAGGATATAATTTATTTATGGATTGGAAATGTTTTTGGGCTATGAGTGTGAAAGGAAGGACCATTTAAAATGTTTTATAAAATTATGGAACTAGAGTTTCGACCAGTATGATGTGGTAATGGGAGTAAACCCATAACCTTAAGTGGAACTGCACCATATGTGATACTGTTGTGTGGCCTTATAGTTTTTCTTATGAAATGCGGATTTTTATGATAAATCCATAAAAATATTATTTTCAAAAAAAATTACAATGTTGTATATCAATATAATTATTATTTTGAAAATAAATTTTTTAAAAATAAAATACAATATATAATGATATTTATAAAATTGTTTCACTATTCTAAAACTATTTTATATGTATTTGTTTTTATCAAGTGATTTGTTTAAATAATGTTTTATAGTTTTTAAAGAAGGGTATTTCTAAATTTTTATAAAACAACTTAATGGGAAAAATGAATTCTCATCCCATGTTTAAAATTTATTTTTCCCAAGTTTAGTTGAATATTAATTCTTTTGTGTTTCATATATGGAGGAAGCACACATGAAGGCATTTTTTAGATTTTTTAGAAAAAAATTAATTTGGAATGTATATGTCTCATTTTTAAAAACCCAAACCGAAAAAGGTCTTGATATATAATATTATTTGTATATTTTTTTATCATATTTTATGAACAAAATAATTTTTTTATGTTATGAACCTAGAACCATGAGTTTAAGGCTTCACATATGTTACTCATTCCTTCATTATTTTCATTTTGTGGGAATATGGTAACATCATTTGATAATGTGTGGACTACCTCCTCCTCAAAGCGATTTGATTTGGTCACTGTATACATCGAATATATTAAAGTTGAATTTTATTAATATATGTAATATATATGATAACATTATTATACTGTGATTATAATATCCATATATACTTTTTATATTTCATTCATTTAAATATTAAATGGAAATGGAAGTGACGTTCATGTGTACGTTTGACCTACTATATTTATTAAGGGTCCTTTTCAATTCAAATATCTAATTTCAATGGATTATTATTAATAAATATTTAATGAATATATTTTTTATTTATATCATGGATTACATTTTTTAGATGATGAAATCATGATCTACATAAGAATAACTAAAATAACTACTCAAAACATACAGGAAAAAATGGACAATTAACACCTTAAAAACTAAAAATAATGATTGGTTGTTAATAAACTGGTAAAAGGATATTATAATAAGATGATATATGATAATATTAGGATGATTATGTTTCTGTTATATGCTATTACCAAGTTCAAAAACCACTTATATGAGGTTATAATATTTTTAACTGAAAGGAAACACAAGGTTAGAGACCTCTTCTCAATTTCCATTATTTGAGAGTTACATTATCATTGTGCAGCTATATAATTATATATGGTGTGAATACATCAACATTGACAAGTAATATCATGAAAAATTCATTGTTCATGGTATTTTTCTGATTCAATTTTAATTATTTCACATATTGGGATTTCAGCATAAAAAAGATCCATGTGGTAATGAAATTTTATAACTCAATTCCTTTTTCCATGGGTAACATTACTACCTCAATGTCATTAACATTCTATGATTATGTTTATAATTACTTTTATCATCCATTGATTTATTTTCTAATATTATATTTAGATTTACATTCAATACACATAATCAATTAATTGTTGAATTCTCACTTCAACTTTTCGATCAATTTAATTGCTTATTCCCAGTCTCATTCTAAACAAGATTACCTGTTATTGAGATCCCATTAAAGAAATTTATATAATCATAGTTATATAAAAACATTATTATTCTCCTCCTATGGTTATTCATGAACGTCTTCTTGTAATATTGCATTTCTTATAGTCTTTGGTACTCAAAATGTTTTAATGAAACCGGCTTCATTTTTCTCTTTAGTTGAAGAACCCATTCTATTCTAAAACCTCTTTTTCTAAAAAGGTTTTCAAATATATTCTTATACATTAAAAATGATTTATTTCATAATTTTTTAACCTTTTTTCTTTCAAAAACGTTTTCAAATGAATATTCTTATCACTTTATAAACAAGGGACATTTCTCACCATTCTACCTTGTAAAATGAATGTTCTTTTTACCTAGTATGAAATGTATGAAATTACTTGTTGTCATTTCATTGATGCTTCCTTTCAATTTTAAAAAGAAAATTTTTAAAGATTTTTTAATGTGATTTTCAACTAAAATGATCTTTAAATGGTTTTGAAAATGAAATTGATATTTTCATCAAAAATTATTTTTATATTATTTTAATTTGTCAATGACAACAATCCTTTATATTACTCTATCTAGGATATATTTTATTAAGACTAACTTTATTATTCTTATGGATAGTTTATGATTGACTTTCCAAATTTTAATATTGATCTTCACTTCATTGATTCGTTTTTATAGTCTTCAATAAATATTCAATTTCCTATGATCATTAGACATTAAATTTCCCCAAATATATAAACTATTTATCATGGATATTATTATTACCTAAAATATATACAATTTTAACATACAGGGATTAAATTGATGGATATTTTTTTATTTGGGAAAATATTGATTAATCTATAAAATTTATTCAGCATGAATATTTGAAAAGGATCATTGTTTATGAATTAAAACAATTATTCGATATATGGTGAATGATTTTGACATGCACTTCATAGGATGGGGATTGGTAAATGAAATCACCCTGATGCATCAATAGTCTTCTGATATGAAATTAGGCAGCAAACCTAAGTTAATGTATTTTCACCTAGTATGTATTAAATCTTTTAGAGGATAAATCTTTAAGGTAAAGGTATCATGTTCCTGGAAAATGTTCCATCCAAATAATTGAGAATTTTCTTTATATATAATTCATTTATTATTATTATTATCCAAGTGATTATTTCTTTGAAATTATATATGGGTGGATTTTCATTTTCAGTGTATCGATTACATGGATTGGGTGTTTAGTTATTTATATTTCTATATTGATTATTTTTACTGATTCAATTTTTTCCTATTGCACATAACCCTTAATGAGAATTTCGTATCACCTTTATTTTTATTTACCAATGAACCATATAATGATACAAAGAATGATATAAAAGGATATTCTACATGGGAATACTATTATCCTAGAAAACTTATTTAGTAATTAGTGTATTCATTTGTAATACAAGACTCATGTATGTATTTGGTTTACCAAAACTATGAAACTGGTCATTCCTATAAGATATATTTCTATGTAATCATTCCAATGTAATGATAGTAGACACTATCTCCAGTTATTCTAGGGTTGGGGTGTTATAGTTGGTATGAATGAATGTTTAATAGATTTCTTTGAATCTCAATTTAATAAATCATATATTAGGGAACATAAAACCATGATGAAATTTAATGATATCTATCGAAGAACATAAAAATGATCTTGTTAGATAGAGATTATGTGGTTTTCCAAGGAATACATACCTATATGGATACTACAAGTGGACATTCTTATGGAAAATATATACCCATAGGTAACAACTACGAATTGGTGCATATGTCCGGGCTTGACCATATCATAGTTTATGACAAATGGATTTAATGGATACCTTGTTTGATAGTCTTAATGGTTATTCTTAGGATAATTCATATTTATTTATGAAGGATTTTGATTGATAATGAAACTGAACAACCTATGTTAATCCTAAGAAGTTTTAGGTATATAATAAGGTATCATGATTTTGATATCCTATAAATTATTATATGTTTTACTCACTATGACTATTGTTACTGAAATTATGCCACCATGTTTTAGTCATTTTTTGGAACTCAATGTATTTATGTTAACATTGAACATGAAGAAAAAATGTGGTGAATATAAGAAACCAAATAGGATGTTGATAAGATTGAAATATTTCATGTTCATGCCTAACTAGTTTTCCTAAAAAATGATTATGAAAATTTACCTAAAAAAACTTATGAACATAACAATGAAAGGAAGTATATAGTTTTCTAAGAACTTGAGTGGTGGAGAACATAATGAAAAATGTCTCAATTTCCATCTTGTAATAAATTTGGAAGGATACACCGAGTAAAGTATGTCGATGGAATGTGAAAACACGTTATGTGTGGGAAAGAAGGAAATAAAACAACTGAGGGGAAATGAAGGGTATAATGGAATGAAATAAAATTCAACCTAATTTTCCATTTATAGTTCATTTCCTTAAATGGGGGGAACATTGAATTACCCAGGTCAATACCCTCATGCAAAGTATAATATCTAGACCAAGGAGGGAACTATATGGAAATAAATGGATGATATATTTATTTATCAATTATGTATTTATAACCTTAATGAAAATGATATTTAATGATTAAATTTCAAGAATTCCCATTTTATTTATTTTATTAATTATTTTAATATTTTTTAGAAAAAGGAAAACCCACATGCTGGGTTACAACCTATCAAATTTGGCAAGGTGGTGGGGCTTGAACCCATGACAAAAGGATGGTAAGGATCTAAATCCTACCACTGAACTACATGATGTCCTACGTAATGTGTAATTATTTTTACTTAAATAATTTGATGAATAAATTTTAATGATATACCAGTGGTATCAATTTTGAGGTTTTGATATTAACATCGTAACCATATTGGTTTTGGAAAATAATTATAGAGAAATATAATGGATTGTTTTATGGGTATTACAATTCATTAAAAAAATTACTACTTCAAAAAAGTGGTTTATTCTAGGATAATATTTTTAGGGAGCATCAGATGAATTGGAATTTGATTAGAGAAAAATCATAATATTGTATTGTTTGTATTAAATTGAAACACACCATATAAGTATATTTTCATATATTATTAGTCAATAAAAGTATTTCCCATGATTATGAAACATATCTTAATTTTTTATTCAAATACTTTCATTTTTTTGAACAAATTGTGTTTTAAATAATCATAGATTTATAGATGTGAAGATATCAACATTCCACTGATCATTCAATTGATTGTGATATATGTTCTCATCAATCCCTATAAATATTTATGATTTTCCTCCATGTATATTTCCCACTTTCCGCTAATATTTTCCTTCTTAGAAACCTAGTTATAAGTTATTCTATTTTCCCATGTACTTCACAATCTCTCTTTTCAATATGATGTTTTACAAACCCTTCTCATGATGTATAATTTCAACATAGGATATATAAAATGATTAATTTCAAATATTGAGTTTAAATTGAGAGGATGTAATTTATTTAAGGTGGGGATAATGTAACACCCCTAAAATTCTAAAATATTACCTTTTATTCAATAGTGTGTGTGACACGCTACACCAAACATAGAGGGGAATACAAACCCTCAATACATTATGGTATATACAATAATTTTAATAATTTTAATATATTATATAGATTTCATTGAATGAAATGTTGATATAGATTGTGTTTCATGCAAAAACGAGTTTAATCAATAGCTTGTGTTATACACAAGACAATGTTTTACCGAATTACTGCATATTAGTAAAACATTATTATTTATTATAATAAGATATATCATATCTATTAAATTTGAATTTGTGAATATGATTTACTTTTGAAAATATTTGATTTACAAAAATATGAGATGAATTAATTGGATACTAATTAATTAGAAAGGAATATATAAACCAATTGAATATAAAAGTTTTCATTTCAATACTCACAAAGGTTCATTAGAGTATTTAATTAAATTAATTACATTTAGTGAATGGTGATATTTAAATTTATATATTATATATTAAATAATTTATTTATATTCATCAAGTCGATTCGGTATTCATAAGGTAATAAAGAACCCAGTATTACACATAAAAAGCTATATTTTTATAAAGATAGTTTTACCACCTTTTAATGAAGAACCTATTTTTAATCTAAATTTTGAGGCTTTTATAAAAGTAATACTAAAAGATAATTTTTATTTTTGAAATAAAATTATCCAAATTAAGTCATGGTGATTTTTTTAGATGCTTTATATTTTGATTAATAGTAAAAAATATTGAATTAATAATGATTTTTTTCAGATAAATAATTAATAGTATTAAATTAAATATATATTGGTTTTAAATATTTATTAGTTAAATTATATATTAATTAATATGATTTTGTTCATTCCAATAAATTTCACTATGAAATTAGATATAAAAATATAGAAAACTTTTAAACATTTTTACTTTAAAAACATGCATTGTACTCCCTTCTAGGTGATTCATTTTGAATTACTTTCTGCCACTTTTGTGACTATAATATGGAAAATTGGGTTCCAAATTTGGATTAAAATAATTTATAATTTTTAATAACGTCATCTTTGTGTTTAAAAATATAATATTGAATGTGATTACAATTAATTACATCGACTATGATAAAAAATTTCTTATCAATGGACTTAACCTTGAACTTAATGAACAAAATAAAGATAAAAGGTGGTAAAAAGAAACTTTTTATTCATATTTTGAAATAGTACTCCCTTGTATTAAAATTTTACCATTATTGGGGCCACATAACTTGTGGAAATTGTGGTTGGAATTCCCTCTTCTGAAATTTACATGAATGCCACACCTCATCCACTATAAAAAGGCTCTCACCCCTCCAACACATTGACATATTTAAATACCTTTCTATCACAAAAAATACGCCAAAATAATATCCCAAAATACTTCCCCTCATAATATAATCCTATCCTTATGATTCAAGAAAACCAAAAATGTCTTTTGGTTTAAACTAAAAGGAGTTACCCAAATAAGAGGTAATGTACATCAATGATCATTTTTATTTCATTAAATTCTTCACCCCTTCAAATATTTTTATATCATTCTTCTAAAATATCCTCAAAAATAATAAATATAAATATATTTTATAATTATAATATTTTAACCTCTTATTTCACACACATCCATCAAAATGGGATATATAATCATTGTTCGTGTGAACGGTGTACTACCGCCTCACAAACCGATGTCGTTCTTTCTTCCATTTACACCATTTCAAGGTTGAAAAATGGTGGATTTATAGTTTAAATATGATATATATTATATTTATAATTTATTTAGGCTTTATTAATTCTTATATATCTCATAACATTATGATTTCAATTTTTTGGGAATACGATAAAATCATTTGAATATGTCTAGACAACTGCCTCCTTAAAGTGATGTGATTCATTCACACGATACATGGAATGAAAAAGAGAATATTTTAATTAAAATATGTTATATATATATATAATAAAATTAAAATAATGTAATTATTAAATAAATGAAAAACTATAACAAAATTCCAACTGATATGGTTCAAAACCATGGACCTAGGCCCAAAATTGTGGTCGTAGGCTACAACCACATTTTTTTCCAACCCTGGCCACTATCGACATGATAGTAGGTCCCAGCCTATTTCCATAATTATAATTGTGGATGTAGCTTCCTATTTCCATATTATTGAAAACCATGGAAATAGGCCTCAAAATTGGTCACTTTGGTGGCTAACTTATAACCACAGTTTAAACTGTGGATATATCCTAAATAAAAAATGTCACTAGAGAGTTTTGATCCCTGCACCTCCCCTTTGCTATCAAGAATACTCACCAATACCCCACAAAGAAATTTGTGTGTGTGTGTGTATGATAATAGGCTCAAAATCATGGCGGTAGGACTTCTCGCCAATTTTTTGGCAGAAAATTTTTCCTCACAGGAGCGCAATAACCCTGAATCCACAGTTTTGGAGAACCGTGGTTGTATGACTTCGAAAAAAGATTCATATATCCACGGTTTTGAAAATCGTTGCCATAATCCACAAAACCGTGGATATAGGCCACAAAAAATAGTCCTATATCAACAGTTTTAAAACTGTGGCTATAGGACTGTGGTAGTAGAATCATTTTATAGTTGTGATTTATACAATTTATTTTTCATTATTTTAATTATGACAAGGAAACAAATGCAGTGTTCTTACATACGTATGATCAACCATCTTTTGGAATGGTGCATTTTATTTCCTATATCCAAATTCAATGGATTATTATTAAAACATATATAATTAATATATATATATATATGATTTTAAAATCATGTTTTAAATTCTGTGGATGGTCAATTCATGATCAAATTTACAAAAAAAATAACATGTCTCAGCGAACATGGAAAACTAGACAATTAACACCCAAAATAGTGAAAATAATTAAATATTGTCAAGAAACAGGTAATAACATTTTATAAAAAGAAATTATATGATTTTATAAATATGATAATTCTTATGGGGTGAGTTATTATAATGTTTAAAACCATTATACATGAGGCTAATGGATTTTCACCTGAATGGAAACACATGGTAAGGGACCACATCTCAATTTCCATTTTTTGTGGCATACTTTATCGATGTGCACTTATTTTGTTATATATTGTTTACATACTACAAAAATTAAAATGTAATATCATGAACACCTAATTTTTCTTGGTATTTAGGGATTATTTTTTAATTTTTCATCTAAGGGAATTTCAACATAAAACCACCGAGTACTAATGAAATTTCAGAACTCAATTCCTTTTTATTGGGTTATACTACATCCTTGTTATCATTAATAAGTAATTATTATGTGTATAAAAAATTTTATTATACATATAATTATTTCAAAATATTATATTTTTATTTTTATTTTATACACAAAAACAATTCATTGATTAATTATCACTTCACCTTTATTATCATTTTAAAGGTTTATTTCATAATATCATTCTAATTGAGATAGTTTATTCTTGAAATTACATTAAAAGAATTTATATCATCATAGTTCAATAGACCCTTTAATTTTATTCTCATATGGTTTTCCGTGAACTGTTTCATGTAATAGTACAATTTTATTCTCATTAGTACTGAAAATGTTAAAAAAAAGGTTTTTACGGAAACTCGACATCATTTATCTCTTTAGTCATAGAACATATTTTTTTTAAAACCCCTATTTTTAAAAAGGTTTTCAAAAGTGTTTTTAAACATTATAAAAATATTCCTTAAAAATATGTTTATCCTTTTTATCTTTCTCAAAAATTTTCTAAACAATCATCTTGTGTCCTCCCAAACTATTTACATTAAAAAGGAATATTAGTTTTACATCGTACAGAATGTTTGGAATTACCCTCATTAATTTATTTTATGTATACTTTAAATGTTTTAAAAAATATATTTTAAAATAATATTTTAGAGATATTTTTGAAGAAAATTATTTCAAAAATATTTTCAAAATGAAATGATTATTTTCCTCCCATTTTTTTTAAAATATTTAATATTATTTCCATTCATCAATGACAACAAGAATTTATTTTACTCCACCTGTGTTATTTTGTATTGATAGCATCCTTATTAATCCTTTTTATGTTTTAGGATTGAATTATCCAAGGATAGTATTGAAATTCAATTCAATGGTTAATTTTTTTAGTCTCCTATAAATATTAAATTTCTTATTATTAGTAGACACTAAATTTCCCCTAAATATCCATACTATTTATCGTGTATATTATTTTTTCCAAAATGTATAAAATTTTTAAAAATATTTTTTAATGTTATATATATTTGATTATTTGGGTAAATATTGAAAATGATTATCCTTCATTCAATACATTTATTTTATAAGACACATTGTTTATGAATTAAATATATTATTAAATACAAGAGGAATTCATTGGACATGTACTACATGGGTTAAGGGCCAGTTAATGAAAGATCCTCGATACATCGGCAGTCTCATGAGACAAAATTAGTTGGATAATCTTTTCTAAAGGTTTTTAGACCATATTTTTTTAAACCGTTTATTTTATAGATATTTATAGTAAATGAATCATGTTCATACAAAAAATCAATTACAATAATTAATAATTTTTTATTGATAATTTAGTTATTATTATTATCTATGAGGTTATTGATTTGGAATTATCTATGGATGGATTATTTTTAGTTTATTAATTACATGGAATCAGTTCCTAGTTGTTTAACATACTATATTATTTTTTCACATTGATTCATTATTTTTTCTATTGTACATAACCCTTAATGAACATTTCAGATTGCCCTTATTTTTTTCAATTACCCATGATCTAATAAGTTTAGTAATAATGATATAATAGGATACTCTAATTGGTAATAATGTTATACTCAAAAAAATTATGTTGTAATTAGTGTATTCTTTTATAATACAAGACTCCTCTATGTATATAGTTTATGAATACTTCTAGAAAGATAGGTCCTTCGAGTTACATTTCCTTACAATAATTCCAATGTAATGATAGTGGACACTAAATCTGGGCTCTCTGGAGTGGTAGAACTATAGTTGTTATCAAAGTAAGTTCATTAGAAATCTTAGAAACTAGATTTAGGAAAACATAGATTATGGATCATATCCCTAGTATAAATTTTTAGTATAAGTATATAAGAACATTATTATTTTTTTTAGATATAAATTATGTTTTATTATTAGAAATTTATCCATATATAGATAGTACAAGTGGACATGGTTCATGAATAGATGTACATAGAGGTAAGAACTCAAAAACGTTATGTCAAGCGTGACTTGAGCAAAACCTACTATACAACAACGAGCCTTACTGTGCACCTATTTTGACACTACCAGTAGATATACATATGATTATTAAAATATTATTTTTGAAAGACTTGAATATATAATGAAAAAGAATATTTAAGGTTAAGAGTAAGGTTTTTTAGATTGAAAATAATGTTTCATGGTTAATCTATACTGTTAATGATTATAAGATTTTATCACTATGAAAATTGTTAATTTCATTATTCTTTAAAGTTTTATTAAATGGATGGAACATAAAAAATTCATTTGAACATTGAACATGAATTACAAGGTGGTGAAAATAATAAAAAATGTATGTTTATAGGGGTGAAATATATCATGTACATAACTAATTAGTTTTCCCAAAATATGATTAATAACATATTCCTTAACCAACTCCAAGACTCACCAAAGAAGATAAGGAAAGTGTTTTTTATGAGCTCAAGTGGTGGTGACAATGATGAAATAACGTGTTGATTTCTATCATGAAAGAAATGAGAAATGATAGGCATTGAAATGTGTCTCAATGGAAGAAGGAAAATAATTATGTATGGTAAATAAGTAAATAAAGAAAATAATTTCTACGAATAAATCAAGGGTAATATGGAAGGAAATAAAATTCTTCATAGGGATCCATTTATTGTTCGTTTCCTTAAAAGTGGGTAACCTGGGAATTACCTATGTCAGTTACCATTACCAAAAGATAAAATCTTATGTATGGAGGTTCTAGTGTGGATATAAATGGATAAAGTATTTATTTATTGTGGATTTATTGAAAAACTTATTTAGAAGTTTATTTTATAATTAAATTTTATAGATGGGTATCATATTTATTTTTGAGTTTACATTAATATTTTTTATTAAAAGGAAAACACATGTGATTGGTGAATCCCCATAAAATTCTGAAATTTGTTGGGGCATGAACCCTTTATGGAAGGAAGATATGGTTTTTGAACCTACCACTAGCCTACACAATGTCATGGGTAATGTGTAATTATTTATATTCTAATAATTTGAAGAGAAAATGTTAATGACGAACCATTGGTATCAATTTTTTTGTTTATTGATTAATATATTAAGCATTGTTTTTGGAAAATAGATGGATATAATTATAATGACTTGTTAAATAGGTATTACGATCCATTAAAAAGAATTATTTCTTCAAAAAAGTATTTCATTCTTGGCTTTCAATTTCATGGAGTAATGGTGAATTATAATTTGATAAAATCATAACCAAAATTATAAATGGTTCCTATGAAATGAAAATGTTCAAATTTAGTAAATTTTATTTTTTTATTGCTCAAGAAAACAGTTACTAGACATTAGGAAAGATATATTAAAATAAAAAATGATATCCTAATACTCTCTGTTTTCTTGAACTGGTGGTCTTTAAAATCATCATATTTTTTTTATTTGAGGATATCAAATTATCATTGATCATTCTGTTGATTGTGATGAATTACCTCAATCACTGTCTATAAATATTTACACATTTACACCATGCCTGTATCCACACTTGCCGCTATATTTTTCTCCTACAGAGAAACCTAGTTATATGTTAGTCCATATAACCTTTTACTATCAAATCCTTCTTTTCTAGGGGATTTATTACAAATCCTTCTCATGATGTGGGACTTTAAAATACGAAATACCATACAATTTATTACCATGATTGAGATTAAATTTCAAGGACACATTTTATTTATGGTTAGAAGAATGTAACACCCAAAAAATTATAAAAGAGTAACATTTACAGAATATTATATATGAAAAAAAAACCAAATGTAAAAAGAAATATAACATCTGAAGAGTATATTGTATATTTAATGTTATAAAAAAACATATATTAAATAGATTTCAATGCTTGAAATACTAAAGTCTCATTCCTCAAACGTGTTAACAAGTTTCTTTCATAACACACATTACACATAAGATGGAGTTTTACTAAACAATGGTATATTAATAAAATATTATTATTTAATATAATAGATATAAAATAGTCACTAAATTTTAAGTTATGAATAATATCAATTAAATTATGAACATATATGTTTTACAAAAATATAAGATAAATTCATTGGTGACCAATTAATTTGAAACAAAATTATAAACTAATTTAAAATAAAGAAAATGTATTTATTATTATGTTTACAAAGGTGTTTTATCCTAATAAGTTAAATTAATTACTATTATTTAATGATTTTAATTAAATTTAAATATTATATATTAAATAATATATTTTTAAGTTGCATAAAATATATTTGATAATAAAAATAAAGAACGAACCCAGCATTACACATAAAAGGCTATATTTTTATAAATGCGATTGTGCTGCCTTTTAATGGAGAATATATTTTTAATATGAATTATTAAAATTTTATAAATTTACTATGATATAATAAAATTAATTTTTGAGATTGAAACATCAATATTAAGTTAGGGTTAATTTTTGGTATTTTTATGAATATATTATTTTCTGATGAATAGTGAAAAATATTGAATTTAAATTTAAAATAAATTTTCATGTAAATAATTTATTGTGTTAAATTTAATTTTAGGTTGGTTTTAAAGTTTAATTAGTTAAATTATACATAGAATAATCAATTTTATACCATTTTAATCAATTTCACGTTGAAATTAGATATGAAAACATCACAAATGATTGACCATTTTTTTCCTTAAAAACCTTCATTGTTGTCCTGTCGATGGGATTAATTCTAAAGTAAATTATGAAACATCAGTGATTGAATTTGGAATAATGGATTCCATTTTTTGAATCATAATAATTTCTAATTTAAAATAAATTGAACTTAGTGTTTGGCCAAAAATATTAGTGAAAGTGAATAAAGTTAATTAAAGTGATTAAGAGAAAAATTAGCTTAACAAAGGACTAAACCAAAACTTTAAGGCCTAAAATGACATAAAAACTTGTAAAAAATAGATTTTATGTTCCTATTATAATACTAAATTCCATTTAATATAATTTGGACCATTATTGTAGGCACATTACGTGTGAGTAACATGGGTAGAATTCCCTTTTAAAAAACATTACATGAATGTCACTCCACCTCCACTATAAAAAAAAGTCACCCATCCCAATTATTCACACATATATAGAAAATTATCTCACATAAAATCTGATAAAATAATCCCCAAAAATATTTACCCTAATCCTAGAAGACTAAACTTGACAATAAATTAAACCCATCACGTCTTTTGGTTTAAACCCAATGGTGTTACCCGAATAAGAGGTAACATTCTTCAATGATAAGTTTTCATTCATTACATATCTACCCCTTCATATATTTTTATATAATTATTAAATTAAATACTAGATATATTAAATATACTGAATTTTTTTGTTATAATATTTCTACATACACTTTCACACAAATACAGCAAAATGTGATACACAATCATTGTTTGTGTATACCGCAGACTACTGCCTCACAAATTGATTTTGTTCATTATTCTATTTACCACTTTTAATGATTATAAATAGTGATGTATTTATAGTTTTTATATGATATATATTATCTTTAAAATGTATTTATAATTATTTAATTCATATATAGCTCATATAATCATTCTTCCCATTTTTTTGGGAATACGATAACATTGTTTGATAACATATAGACTACGACCTCCTCAAAGAAATGTGATTCGTTCACGATATTTATGGAATGTATAAAGGATGATTTTAATTTACATATTTGATATATATGATAAAATTATTATAATTAAATTATATTATACAAATATATTATTTACTTTTCAATCCATTAAAAATGAAAATGAAATGGAAGTAGTGTTAATGCATACATATAGCCTACCATCTCCATGAACGGTGAATTTCACTTCCTATCACAAGATTCTATGGGTTATTATAAATAAATATTTTTCAAATATATATACATATATATTAAATTTACATCTCGGTTCACTTTTTTGATATGGTGAAATCATGATATATGTATGATGAAAAAAATTAAAAGTCAAAACATACTCATAAAACTAGGAAATTAAAACATGAAATAGTAAAAATAATGGATGATTGTTAAAAAAGGAGTAATAAGATATTATAAGAAGATAATATATAATATTTTAAATATGATTATGGTTATATTATAAGTTATGAACGTGTTTAAAACACTTATACATGAGGTTAAAGGAAGTTCTCCTAAAAGGAAACATAAGGGAATGTACCTCATGTCACTTTCCATTATTTAAGGATTACTTTATCTTTGTGAACCTAATATATTATATATGGTTACATACTACCAATTTGATATTTAATACCATGAATACTTAAATTTTCAAGGTATTTTTATTTTCAATTTACTGTATTTCATTTAATGGGAATTCAACATAAAATTACCAAGTGGTAAAGAAAATTAATAACACAATTCCATTTTCTTTGGATTATATTACATATCCATTACCATTGATATTATATGAATATGTTAATAATTAAATGGAATATCCCTAAATGAATTTATGATACCTACATATGGATTTACAGTTTAATCACATAAACAATTCCCTTATCAATTCTCAATTCAACGTTATGATACATAACCTTGAAATAAGATTGAAGGTAACATTTTTTCCCTTATGAAACAATATTTGAGGAAGCATCATGGAAAATTACACACACGGGGAAGCCCAGTGTTTTGGACGAGCTTGTGTACAATACCCAACAAGAAAGCTCGTAGGCGACTGCTGGTTAGACGTCAAAAGGGAAATCTCATTTCTGCTTCTTATCTTCCTTCGAAGCCTCTCGCACCATCTCTCCCCTTTCTGACTCTTTGGTTGGCCCAAACAGGAACCCCTTAATGGCATGCTCTACTGCTTCAATGGTCCTTTTCAGCTGCGGAACCCAACGACGACCCCATATGATTTAGATTAAGAAACAAAGTCCCCAAACGATTTCATCGAGATCCGACTAATTACTGTGGTCCATCAGGATATCTTGGCGCTTCGCCCTTCTTCCTTTGACGAACTGCTTTGGCCCTGAAGATTTGGGTTTCACGAATTCTATTTAGTAGAACTGTAATTCAATGTTATGATCATTTTAATGGTTTATTTCACAATGTCATTCTAATCAACGTTGTTTATTGTTGAAATTCCATTAATGAAATTTATATGATCATTGTTCAATAAACCCATTATTTTTTCCTCATATGTTTATTAATGAATGTTTTCAGCTAATAGTGTCATTTTTCCACTCATTTATACTCAAAATGTTTTCAGAAAGGTTTTTAATAAAAAAAACTTCATCAATCTCTTTAATTAGATAAACTATTTTCATGGAAAACCCTCTTTTCTAAAAATATTTTCATTGTAGTTTTTAACCAATAAAAACTGATTCATTAAATACATTCTTGGCCTTTTTTCATTCAATTTTTTTAAGGAATCTTATTTTCACTTTCCGAACAAGTCAATTTTTGTTCCATTTTACCTTAAAAAAGTAATGTTTTTTTACCTTGTATGATATGTAAAAAATTACTAGTCACTGATTCTTTGAATCTTTATTTTCAAATTAAAAAGGATAATTTTTAATGAAATTATATTGTTAAATGATATTTTTAATGAGAAGGTTTTCAAAATGGCATTTAAAATAAAGAGGATATCTTATATGGGAATGTTTTTAAAAGATATTTTATAGTATTTCCATACATCAATGAAAACAACCCTTTATTGTAATGCCCCGACCCCAGTTACCCAGAGTCGGTGCATTATTATATAACATTGGCATGATCACAAGAAAGATCAAATCTCGAAAGACCAATTGGTTTAGTAGCCTTGGAAACACTAGATATATTCCTGAAGTTTTACATTACATCATAAAAATGAAAACCACAACAACATAGTGTCCATATTCCACACTCTTATCCCCTCATAATATCCTTGCAGGTCATTCATAATTTACTTCTTCACATTATGGAAAAAATAAAACATAGAAAAGGGGTGAGCTCAAATGCCCAGTAAGGATAACAATATAGCGGAAACTTTCATAAATAAGAATAAAAAATTAAGGCAATGTATAACTAAAACAAAAGCCCTTTAAACTTGAACTTCAACATAGTATGGAAAAAATAAAATGAAATAATGTCATTTACTTATTCACATGGATATTCTACTAATCGAATAATCACATGCAATATCAATAACCACTTTCATAATGATGGAATGCATAATTCCAGACTATCATAACCACATAGCCAAGGCCTCGTGGCAAGACTACAAATAAGATTTTGTCAAGGTCTTGTGCCAAGACACTAGTTTGTCTCATGAGACCTACCGATGCATCGAGGAGCTATAGCGGGATCCACCCATCACATATTAAGTCCAATTAATTCCTCATATGAACAGGTTTAAACATAACATAAACATTCGTATTAAAACTAGCATAAGAAATGTCAATACTTTCTCCATAAACCATGAATGGTATAAAAATAACACATCCACAGTCAAACATATCACAAAACCTTCAATACAATATGGAAGTTTTGTATCATAATAAATAAACTTCAAATAAACTTAAAATCCATCAAAGGATGTTTACATAGATGAAATCAAAACTATTTGAGAGAAATATCTCTTTTTTTGAAATCATCTAAAAGTCACACATTTATTAAGGAAGTAATTTAAAAGAGATTTTTGAATCAAAGTTTCCCATACCACTTCGAAACATTTGAAAAGAAATATCATTTCAAAACATTAATGTCCATATAAATAAATCCTTAAAATCATTTTGAGAACATAGAAATTAATTAAGAAGATTTAGAAAGATAAATCTTTAAAACATTTAAAATTATGATTTTGATAAAGAGTACCTTTCAGAAAATCTTAAAATATTCATTTTGAAATAATTTAAAAGTCACATAATTATAAAATAAAACATTTAATTTGAAAATATCCTTATAATCTTGTAAGGGAAGCTCCGAAAATTTTATAACGGTGGAAAGTAGCCGCACCCGCCGTATAAGTTAAAAAAATACATTTTTACCTTAATTCTGTCGAAAAGGTTAAAAAGGACCTTGTTTGGAAAACGACGGAAAGATTCCTTTATAAACGTATTATAAAAAGTAAAACAAGGGTATAAATGACTTTAACCCATATTATGTAAAATATTAAGAATGTTTTGAAATACACTTTCAAGAAACATGGATGTGGATGATAAAGAGGTCCGAGTAGATAATTACGTATAAACAACCTCAGATAATGAAGAGATTGTGAAATAACCCTTACCTTATAATTTTCCTTGGTTGAGGGTAGGTTAACCTCCTGTATAATGGTGAAATAATTGTTCTTAAATTATACAAGAATCATATATATTAATATGATATCATATATGATCTTTTAACATTGTTTTGTTAATAATATCTTAGTATTATCGTCGTTTCGGGTGTTAACTTACTCATTTTCTTTTATATGTTTTGTTATGTAAGCCATGTTTGTCATGGATAGGCTGTATCTTATTCATATACATAATGATATCAAGTACTTAAACATTATTTTTAAATCATAAAATGATAATTATACTTGAATGGATACGATGGAGAATGAATCTCATCGCGTTCGGGGAGACGGTAGTCCGTACGTACGCACGAGCGACAATATCATTCTTTTGATATTAAAAAAATATATAATTGGATAGTATATCATATATAAAGAATCATTATCATGTTATATTTATTATTTACATGAGTTACAAATCATTATTATACCCATCCAAATAATAATATATTGAATAACAATTACACCACAACGTGGAGACGGTAAGCCGTACGTACGCACGTATGGTGACATGTTATTCAAAGGGTGGATAGAATACTGAATATGGTTGTACCATATTTATAATAACATAAAAGTATATATATAAGATACTGGAGTTATTATTTTATAATGGTAATAACAAAGAAAGAAGAAGTGGAATAAGAAATGAATTTGAAAAAGGGTGGTGAAAACATTACCTCTTCTTTGCGTTCTTCCTTTTGATTTGATCAAAAGGGCTCCTTAGGTTGGCTTTCTGATCAAACTAAGGACTCTAGGTTTTAGTTATGGAATTTGGGAGATTATTTGGGTAGATTTTGGCCAAACCAAAAGGCTTTTAAGGTGTGAATTAATGAGAAGGGGGAGTGCCCTTTTATAAGAGGGGTGAGGGGCACCTTTGGAAAAGCTAGAAATATTAATTTATAATAAATTCATATTCAGTTTATAATGGCTCCAAAGTTTATTATTCAAAGTTTAAGGTGGTTATAGGTTTCAAACCATTCAACCAATATCATTTAGACAGGTTTGGGTTACTATATTAACCTTATCTTTTAGTTTTAACTCTTAGTTTATTAGTTTGACATTTACCATGTCACTTTGTGTTTTTATATTATATAGTTAATAACTTACGATATACATCCAAGAGACCCCCAAGTGGTACATTAATGATACACCTATCATGATATAAGTCTCTTGTCCGAACCTTAGATTTATAAGAATTTAATATCAATTAATAATATAATATTTGTTTTAAAAACTCTTTTATGTCAATTTTGAAACTATTTAATAGTTGATTTTTGTGAAACTTATAACAGAATGATTACTTCTAAAAAAGTCAACTAAATCAATCCTAATATGTCATATTATCCTAGAAAATTAGTTTAATTCATTAAAAGTCTCAAATTATATTTATTTGGGTATTTATAATATCAATTATTTTAATTTTTTACTATTATGGTAATTTCTGCATCATCATTGTGTCATAAATAAATTAAATTATTTAATGTCTAAAAATTATAAATAAAATATCATTATGTAGGAAATATTTTTATCTTTCTAATGAATATTTACAATCGAATTTATCTTATGTATAACCCTATATTAAAAATGTTTTAGTAAATAAACCTTGATTTTAACTCTTTTAACTCTTCTTTGAATTAAATAATAATAAATGTCCTAATCTAATCCAAGTGGACCTAAATGATAATATTTTATTCCTAAGGTTGTTTTTGGTCGAGATACACTTGTACAATAGAATTAGGACATGTGTTAGGGTAATATTAATATCATTTTTACCCTTAATTACCCTATTTACTTTTAACCGTGGTAAATAAAAGTAAAAAGTTATTATTCACCAAAAATTATTTTCATCTCATTGAACCAAATTTTACTTCTTGATATTAACTGTGTCTCTCGGATTTTCAAAATTCCATTCACAGAAACGGTAAAATTAAGTTTTATGAAAAAATCAGTTTTTTAACTACCACTTAGTAGTTTCACTATTCATCAAAAATTAAAGTTTTTTAGAACAATGCCAAAATTTCACCCTAAGATATAATTGATATTCCGAATTCAAAAATGATGTCTATTTTACAAAATTCCAAACATATAAGTTTCATTAATTAATTTTATAATTAATTCCCGCTGTCACAACAAATAGCGTGTTTTTAAGAAACAATATATACCAAAAGATTGACAATTGTTTAGGTCCAATTTCAAAGTGAAATTAATTCTAATGAACACCATTGAATAAAATGGTAAAAATATATTCTAATTATACTTTAAAACCACTCAAATTCATATATTATCACTATTAATTATTTTGATTAAAAAAGTTGTTTTTAATTAAAATGTAGTAATCTTCACTATTCATCAAAATATTAAAGTTATCTGAAAAGTACCAAAATTTCACCCTAGGCTAATTTTGATATTCCGAATCCAAAAATGAAGTCCATTTTGAGAGATAGAATTTATAAAATTTCAAAAAGTAGGTATTACTATTCATAACGGCTAGTTTGGTAAGTCATGGTGCGCTTTAACTCGGCGTTGCGTGTAGTGAAAGTTATTGAATTATTTTGAAGAAATAACACACTATGAAATATTGGGGTGTTACATTCTCCCCTCATTCAATAAATTGTGTCCTCGCAATTTGAAATTGTTCTTCAAAAATAAAAGGTTGAAAAAAAATATCTTTGTGGGAAAACCCACATCGAAAATTGGGTTACTAAAATTTAGTCTTAATATGTGGAAAAGAGAAATGAATGGTTCACCACCAAATTATGATCTCAATTAGGAGAAAATTGGTGGAAATTAGAGACATATAATTGGAGGAAAAACGTAAATATTTATAGGTAGTGATTGAGGTCATCAATCACAAACAAGTTTAAAATTGAGGTCCTTAAATTCATCAATATATGATGATTTGAAATATCATAGGTTCAACAAAACTTAGGGTATTAGGATAACACATTTTTGGTTTTAGGATTCCTTAAATAAAGTATAAGAATTAATTTCTTCATAGAATAAGAGAAGAAGAAAAAATATATTCTTGACAAGTAGAGTTCCATCCTTTAACTAATTTCTACCACAGACTCATCTTTCACTCTAAAAGATAATAGAACTTAAAAATAATATTCTATTTATCCTATTCTTATAGGGTTAAAAAATTAATTTATAATTCATCTAGAAGAACCATTAAAAAAACGACATTATTCAATCCAGGACATCACGTGGGTCAGTGGTAGGTGATACACCCTTGTCACCCTTCGGTTGTGGGTTCAAGTCTCGCTGCCTTGCCGGACGCGACGGGTTGCCGCCCGACCTCCGGGTTGTCCTTTTATAGAAATCCAAAATAATCCAAACTAGAGATATCCAAAATACTTCAATCCAAAATTTATAAGGAAGGTAAACACAATAAAGATCCTTTTTTCCGCGTAATAACATGTGAACACCTTCATCATGTATTCTTTTAAAACACCGCAACATCCTGAATTACCATAAAACCTTATTGATTACATTCATGATCCCTTATTCCTTAAAGAATAATAGATATACTCCTTCAATCCAAATTTTTTTTAAACCCCAACAATGATGGAATATACAAATCATTATTCAGTTTCAAGGTAGTCAAGAATATCCAATATAATTTATCCAAATCAATCATGTATTATTCCAAAATCACTACCTCGGTATCAGAACTATATTATGGTTTATCATTCTCTCAACCATATATTTTCCGAAAATTTATCCTGCTATTGAGTCACTTTTATTTGTTCCACACAATATCAAGTCCTTAATGAAATAGTACTGCAGTACAATCCTTATATACTCCATAATTATTATAACAAGTACATTGTTGATACAACACTCAATTGACATAATCAACATAAGAACTCTAATCATTCCTATCCATCTGTGGTAGTATCATAACTTGATTATTATCCAATAACATCATTTGCGAAATAGTCTGATGACTGGGACATAGGTTCGCGTAGTGTCCAAACTCCTTGCAAATGAAGCATTGTACATTTGAAACCATTTTCTTACCCTTGCAGTCACGTACTTTGTGCCATTTTCCTCCACACTTATAACAAACTCCCATTCCTTTCAGGAAAGTTCCAGGGTGTTTCTTCCCACAGTTATCACATATGGGAAAATTCTTCTTTTCCCTCTTCCCTTTATCCATCTTTCTCTCATCCATCCTTTTCTTCTCTTACTTCCCTTCAAATCCATAGGACTCAGTAAACTCTTTACTTATCTTATCAACACATGATATTATTTCTTCATATGATGATAATACATGGGAGACTATTTCTCTTATAAATTCTGGCTTAAGAACATGAAAGATATGATCCTTCTTTCTCTTTGGATCATGTGCATTGCTGGAGTTCTCATTCCTTTTACTGGGCACCATTTCTAAACAATGGCATACACTAGATTAGTTTATGAATAACAATACCTAATCCCAAACTTGTAAAACACATAACATAAATTAAATAGTTTATGTATATAATCCATAATCATAAAAATTTCTCCTTTGAGGAAGTATATACTCATAAACCCTTCATAATGGTTTGTAAAGAAAATGAGAATTACCCAAAGCATATCCCCCGGGAGTGTCGTAACCAAGAGTGCAGCAAGGCCCATTGTCGTTCACCAGTTCCCGTTCGAGTCCAGCTCAAAGCGGCGTTTTTGGGTTTTACCCCTATGTACATCTGTGCCAGAGCCGCCTCTACCTGATCGTATCCAAACAGGGATGTATTGCTCAGAAAACTCACAAAATCTCTACAATACCAAAATTCTAGGAAGTTCTTCTATACTAATCCTCAAAGTCCATCTTAAATCTATGTGCTCTAATCAGAGTTTATCTAAATATAGCTTCCAAGGTTTGTACTAAACTTCCTCTGATACCAACTGTAATGCCCCGACCCTAGTTACCCAGAGTCGGTGCATTATTACATAACATTGGCATGATCACAAGAAAGATCAAATCTCGAAATACTGATTGGTTTAATAGCCTTGGAAACACTAGATATATTCCTGAAGTTTTACATTACATCATAAAAATGAAAACTACAACAACATAGTGTCCATATTCCACACTCTTATCCCCTCATACTATCCCTGCAGGTCATTCAAAATTTACTTCTTCACATCCTTGGAAAAATAAAACATAGAAAAGTGGTGAGCTCAAATGCCCAGTAAGGATAACAATATAGCAAAAACTTTCGTAAATAAGAATAAACAATTAAGGCAATGTATAACTAAAACAAAAGCCTTTTAAACTTGAACTTCAACATAGTATGGCAAAAATAAAATTAAATAATGTCATTTACTTATTCACATGGATATTCTACTAATCGAATAATCACATGCAATATCAATAACCGCTTTCATAATGATGGAATGCATAATGTCAGACTATCATAACCACATAGCCAAGGCCTCATGCCAAGACTACAAATAAGATTTTGTCAAGGCCTTGTGCCAAGACACTAGTTTGTCTCATGAGACCTACCGATTCATCGAGGAGCTATAGCGGGCTCCACCCGTCACATATTAAGTACAATGCATTCCTCATATGAACAAGTTTAAACATAACATAAACATTTGTATTAAAACTAGCATATGAAATTTCAATACTTTCTCCATAAATCATGAATGGTATAAAAATAACACATCCACAATCAAACATATCACAAAACCTTCGATACAATATGAAAGTTTTGTATCATAATAAATAAACTTCAAATAAACTTAAAATCCATCAAAGGATTTTTACATAGATGAAATCAAAACTATTTGAGAGAAATATCTCTTTTTTTGAAATCATTTAAAAGTCACACATTTATTAAGGAAGTAATTTAAAAGAGATTTTTGAATCAAAGTGTCCCATACCAGTTAGAAACTTTTGAAAAGAAATATCATTTCAAAACATTCATGTCCATATAAATAAATCCTTAAAATCATTTTGAAAACATGGACATTAATTAAGAAGATTTAGAAAGATAAATCTTTAAAACTTTTAAAATTCTGATTTTGATAAAGAGTACCTTTCAAAAAATCTTAAAATATTCATTTTGAAATAATTTAAAAGTCACATAATTATAAAATAAAACATTTAATTTGAAAATATCATTATAATCTTGTAAGGGAAGCTCCGAAAATTTTATTACAGCAGAAAGTAGCCGCACCCACCGTATAAGTTAAAAAAATACATTTTTACCTTAATTCTGTCGAAAAGGTTAAAAAGGACCTTGTTTGGAAAACGACGGAAAGATTCCTTTATAAATGTCTTATAAAAAGTCAAACAAGGGTATACATGACTTTAACCCATATTCTATAAAATTGTAAGAATGTTTTGAAATACACTTTCAAGAAACATGGATGTGGATGATAAATAGGTCCCAGTAGATAATTACGTATAAACAACCTCGGATAATGAAGAGATTGTGAAATAACCCTTACCTTGTACTTTTCCTTGGTTGAGGGTAGGTTAACCTCCTGTATAATGGTGAAATAATTGTTATTAAATTATACAAGAATCATATATATTAATATGATATCATATATGATCTTTTAACATTGCTTTGTTAATAATATCTTAGTATTATCGTCGTTTCGGGTGTTAACTTACTCGTTTTCTTTTATATGTTTTGTTACATAAGCCATGTTTGTAATGGATAGTTTGTATCTTATTCATGTCTAGAATGATATCAAGTCCTTAAACATTATTTTTAAATCATCAAATGATAATTATACTTGAATGGATACGATGGAGAATGAATCTCATCGCGTTCGTGGAGACGGTAGTCCGTACGTACGCACGAGCGACAATATCATTCTTTTGATATTAAAATAATATATAATTGGATTGTATATAATATATAAAGAATCATTATCATGTTATATTTATTATTTACATGAGTTACAAATCATTATTATACCCATCCAAATAATAATATATTGAATAACAATTACACCACGACGTGGAGATGGTAAGCTGTATGTACGCACGTATGGTGACATGTTATTCAAAGGGTGGATAGAATAATGAATATGGTTGTACCATATTTATAATAACATCACAGTATATATATAAGATACTGGAGTTATTATTTTATAATGGTAATAACAAAGAAAAAAGAAGTGGAAGAAGAAATGAATTTGAAAAAGGGTGGTGAAAACATTACCTCTTCTTCGGGTTCTTCCTTTTGATTTGATCAAAAGGGATCTTTAGGTTGGCTTTCTGATCAAACTAAGGCCTCTAGGTTGTAGTGAGGGAAGTTGGGAGAGTATTTGGGCATATTTTGGCCGAACCAAAAGGCTTTGAAGGTGTGAAGTAATGAGAAGGGGGAGTGCCCTTTTATAAGAGGGGTGAGGGGCACCTTTGGAAAAGCTAGAAATATTAATTTATAATAAATTCATATTCGGTTTCTAATGGATCCAAAGTTTATTATTAAAAGGTTAAGGTGGGTATAGGCCGTAAAACATTCAACCAATATAATTTAGATAGGTTTGGGTTACTATATTAACCTTATCTTTTAGTTTTAACTCTTAGTTAATTAGTTTGACATTTACCATGTCACTTTGTATTTTTATATTATATAGTTAATAACTTACTATATACATCCAAGCGACCCCCAAGTGGTCCATTAATGATACACCTATCATGATATAAGTCTCTTGGCCGAACCTTAGATTTTTATGAATTTAATATCAATTAATAATATAATATTTTTTTTAAAAACTCTTTTTTGTCAATTTGGAAACTATTCAATAGTTGATTTTTGTGAAACTTATAACAGAATGAATACTTCGAAAAAAGTAAATTAAATAAATCCTAATATGTCATATTATCCTAGAAAATCAGTGTAATTCATTAAAAGTTTCAAATTATATTTATTTGTGTATTTATAATATCAATTATTTTAATTTTTCACTATTATGGTAATTTTTTCATCATCATTGTGTCATAAATAAATTAAATTATTTAATGTCTAAAAATTATAAATAAAATATCATTATTTAGGAAATCTTTGTATATTTATAATGAATATTTACAATCGAATTTATCTTATGTATATATTAAAAATGTTTTAGTAAATAAACTTTGATTTTAACTCTTTTAACTCTTCTTTGAATTAAATAATAATAAATGTCATAATCTAATCCAAGTGGAACTAAATGATAATATTTTATTCCTAAGGTTGTTTTTTGTCGAGATACACTTGTCCAATAGAATTAGGACATGTATTAGGGTAATATTAATATCATTTTTACCTTTAATTACCCTATTTACTTTTAACCGTGGTAAATAAAAGTAAAAAGTTACTATTCACCAAAAATTATTTTCATCTCATTGAACCACATTTTACTTCTTGATATTAACTGTGTCTCTCGGATTTTCGAAATTCCATTCACAGAAGCGGTAAAATTATGTTTTATGAAAAATTCAGTTTTTTAACTACCACTTTGTAGTTTCCCTATTCATCAAAAATTGAAGTTTTTCAGAACAATGCCAAAATTTCACCCTAAGCTATAATTGATATTCCAAATTCAAAAATGATGTCTATTTTACAAAATTCCAAACATATAAGTTGCATTAATTAATTTTATAATTAATTCCCGTTGTCACAACAAATAGCGTGTTTTTAAGAAACAATATATACCAAAAGATTGACAATTGTTTAGGTCCAATTTCAAAGTGAAATTAATTCTAATGAACACCATTGGATAAAATGGTAAAAATATATTATAATTATACTTTAAAACCACTAAAATTCATAATTTATCACTATTTATTATTTTGATTAAAGAAGTTGTTTTTAATTAAAATTTAGTAATTTTCACTATTCATCAAAATATTAAAGTTATCCGAAAAGTACCAAAATTTCACCCTAGGATAATTTTGATATTCCGAATCCAAAAATGAAGTCCATTTTGAGAGATAGAATTTATAAGATTTGAAAAAGTAGGTATTACTATTCATAACGGCTAGTTTGGTAAGTCATGGTGCGCTTTAACTCGGTGTTGCGTGTAGTGCAAGTTATTGAATTATTTTGAAGAAATAACACACTATGAAATCTTGGGGTGTTACATTTATTTTACATTAATTGGGATATATTGTATTAAATCCACCATTATTATTCATCTAGATGGTTTATTATTAACATGGATAATGATATTATTAACATTCACATAATTGGTTTTTTTTGTATCATAGAAATATTAAATTTCTTATGATCAATATAGATTAAATTCTCCTAAGTATCCATACAATTTTTATTGATATGATTATTTCCTAAAACATATATCATTTTTATATATGGTTATTACTTTGATAGATAGTTGATTATTTGGGGAAATATTGATAAATTTGTATCCTTTATTCAATAATGATATTTACTGAGGAACATTTTTTATGAATTAAATATATTATTCAATATATGAGGAATGATTTGGACACACACTACACAGGTTGGGGACTAATTAATGCATGTCCATAGATGCATCGTTAGTTCCCTGAGATGAAATCATTTGGCTTACCTAAGAAAATGGGTTTTCACCCAGCATGTTCTAAACTATTTAGAGGATTGATAATTATAGTAAAGGTATCACGTGCCTGGGAAACATGATGTACAATTATTAATAATTAACTTTATTGAGAATTCAATTATTATTAATATCCAAGAGATTATTTCTTTCTCATTATCTATGGATTTATTTTCGTTCTCAGTTTATTGATTACATGGCATGTGTGTTCAGTTATTTACCTTCCTATGTTGATTATTCTAATTGATTCGTTATTTTTTCTATTATATATAACCCATACTGATCATTTTAGCTCACTCTTATTTTTTCCATTCCCCAAGAATCAATGGAGTTCACTAAGAATGAAATTCATTTATATTCTGTGTGGGAATAATGTTATCCATGAAAATTAAAATTATGTTGTAATGATTATATTCAATTGTAATACAAGATTCATGTTTCTATTTGATTTACCAAGACTGCTAAAATTATTTATCCTTCTCGATACATTTACTTGTAATCATCCAATGTAATTATATTAGACACCAACTCCATGATTTCTATGGTTAGGTCATTAAAATAATGAATTTTGAATTTTCTTTCCTGAATATAATGATGAATTAATAGCACTTTGGGAAGACATCGGGGTATAGGAAAAAACTAAACATATACAATATCACATGGAGTAATCTCTAACTTGGTGAGGAGTTTAAGATTATGTGGTTTTTAGTAGGTTGTAAAGACTCGTAAATTTCAAGGAAATTTTTTTTCTTAATTTTCTTTGGAATTTTACAAGAACGCAGTTTCTGACGGCACGTGATTCCGAGGCCCGGTGTGCCCGGAATCAATTTCTGAAGTTTGGCTCGGGTACGTTCAGTGAACAAACGAGCGGGTTTTTCTAACTTTTAAACCGGTGCTCAGAATCGAATTCTGAGGGCACCGATGGAATCACAGCGTCGGTATTTTCTTAGAAATGTCTCTTCTGGAGTTTCGTTTGCTCGTGTGTGGTTTTTAATTTTTGGGCTTTAAGTTAAGAAATAAAATAATGTTGTACGACAAACTTTATTTTATTTCACTTAATGCCGCTTCAAAGCCACTTAAAGCCACTTAAACTAAGTTGAATCGGATAGGGTGCAATCCAAATATCCTACTCTCTTGGTAGGATATTTGTGAGGTGGGGCCCGCACGATGCCCCACCGTTTCTTTTCCGCTAAGTAACGCACCCGCGAAAACTCCCATTAAATAAAAGTCAACTGGGGCATTTCTTAATCTATTAAACGCTCTTTTTAATTGGGTGGTTTTATTTGTTGAATTAATTCTAAGAATTAATGGGTCGTTACTTAACTTAGTTTTTTTTCGTTTGTTGGCATGTAATAAAATAAGACCAACATTCTTCTTCTTGTGTGTTGTTCGTGGAGAGGACTTGACAAAACCTTAAGTCCTTCAACCTCCTTCGCGAAGAACGCGAAGAACGCGAAGAACTCGAAGAACGCCGTCACCCTCAGAGGTTGACAACGCTTCTTCTGAGACGTTCTTACCTGCAACGATCTCCGATAACCAACTGCTTGAGGTAGGAGATTTCGGGTTTCTTATTTTAAATCTTCTTTGTGGTTTATAACAACATCATGGATTTAATTAATATAATTAAATCTGCATGTTCTTGAACCTCAGAGTTCGACGACGCGACGCCCTTCCGCGACACGACGATCCCCTCCTTCCGCGGCGATCAATTCCGCGAAGAACGCCTGTGCGACGACTTGACGAGGTAGGGGTTTGATTCTTTAAATCTTTTTGATTAAATCCCCGGTCGTTTAAATATTGTTGGGTGATTATCTTTAAGACCGCTAACGCGGTGGGTGCGGACTAACGAACAAGTCTGAACCCACCGCACCTTTTCGTTCTTGGTGCGCGAAACGGCGGACGACGACAAACAGGGACACAAGGGCGATTCGAAGGCCTGGAAGTGAAGATCGAGTCCTGGGAGGACCTCTGGCAAAGACCGTACGCAAAATGGACCACCGGAGCGCGTCTGATGGCCCGCGGAAGCTCCCGCCGGCGCGCCCCGCCAGAGGCGGCGACGGCGCCCGGCGCGCCGCCGGGAAAACCCGTCGCGGCTGAACCCGCGGCGGCGAGCCGGTTCCGTGGCCGCGCGGAACTGGGAGGAGGGACGTGGCCCAGCCGCCGCGTCCGCTGGCGAGGTGGCCCCACCCGGGGCCGCGACGTTTCATCCCGCGGGGGCAGCGCCCCCCCCCCCCCCCGCGGCTTCCTCCGCTAGGCCGAGCCGAGCCGGGCTGACCCGCCGGGCCGGGTCGTGCCCAGGCCGGGCCGGGTCGGACCCAGACCCGGGTCGGGTCGACCCGGTTTGGGCCGACCCAGGGGGGGTTGGGCCGGGTAGGTCCGGGCCCAGAACCCCCGTTTCCGGACCTTTTCGGTATTTTGCTCATAACTTGAGCTACGGACCTCCGAACGATGCACCGTCAGCGGCGATGCGATCCTTGGATCGAGACGGTCGTTTCAGTATATCACACTCAAGGTTTCGTAATACTTTGGGTTCGGCCGGGTTGGTTCGTACACGAAACCAACCGGGCCCTCGGAGCGGAAACGCTCATATCTTGAGCTTCGGACGTCCGATTGACGTGCCGTTGACTTTGATGGATTCCTCTAAGTAAGACGGATCTTTTGGTATACTCCGCCCGAGGTTTGGACGCAGGTGAAGTACGGTCGGGTTGGTTTTGCCTTAAAAACCAACCGGGCCCCTGGGACGAAAAAGCCAATAACTCTCAGACCGGGCGTCCGATTGACGCGCCGTCTGCGACGTTGAGTTCCTGTTGACGATACAGAACTTTTGGATACATCAAATCTGGACTATGTGTCAGGTGATGTATCACCCTCTCGGCTCGTGGAGCAGACCCTCCCGAACGAGCTTGCTGTGTGCGAGAACCCTAGAGCTGGCTGCGACTGCTGCTGTGACGACGACGACTGTATAGAGATCCTCAGTGGATGCGACTGCGACGATGATGAAAACAGTACGGGAATCCTCCGTGTTTTCGGTAGTGACCACTACGGTACATCTTGGGATACATCAACTCCGGACTACATGTCAGTTGATGCATCGACCTCTTAGCTCGTGGAGTGGACCCTCTTGGTAGGATATTTGTGAGGTGGGGCCCGCACGATGTCCCACCGTTTCTTTTCCGCTAAGTAACGCACCCGCGAAAACCCCCATTAAATAAAAGTCAACTGGGGTGTTTCTTAATCTATTAAACGCTCCTTTTAATTGGGCGGTTTTATTCGTTGAATTAATTCTAAGAATTAATGGGTCGTTACTTAACTTAGTTTTTTTTCGTTTGTTGGCATGTAATAAAATAAGACCAACATTCTTCTTCTTGTGTGTTGTTCGTGGAGAGGATTTGACAGAACCTTAAGTCCTTCAACCTCCTTCGCGAAGAACGCGAAGAACCCGAAGAACGCGAAGAACGCCGTCACCCTCGGAGATTGACGACGCTTCTTCTGAGACGTTCTTCCCCGCAACGATCTCCGATCACCAACTGCTTGAGGTAGGATATTTCGGGTTTCTTATTTTAAATCTTCTTTGTGGTTTATAACAACATCATGGATTTAATTAATATAATTAAATCTGCATGTTCATGAACCTCGGAGTTCGACGACGTGACGCCCTTCCGCGACACGACGGTCCCCTCCTTCCACGACGATCAATTCCGCGAAGAACGCGCGTGCGACGACTTGACGAGGTAGGGGTTTGATTCTTTAAATCTTTGTGATTAAATCCCTGGTCGTTTAAATATTTTTGGGTGATTATCTTTAAGCCCGATAACGCGGTGGGTGCGGACTAACGAACAAGTCTGAACCCACCGCACCTTTTCGTTCTTGGTGCGCGAAACGGCGGGCGACGACAAACGGGGCCGCAAGGGCGATTCGAGGGCCTGGCAGTGAAGATCGAGTCCCGGGAGGACCTCTAGCGAAGACCGCACGCAAAACGGACCACCGGAGCACGTCCGGTGGCCCGTGGAAGCTCCCACCGGCGCGGCGGCGCCGGCGGCCGGAGGCGCCCGGCGCGCCGCCGGGATAACCCGCCGCGACTGTAGCCACGGCGGCGAGCCGGTTCCGCGGCCGCGCGGAACCGGGAGGAGGGACGCGGCCCGGCCGCCGCGTCCGCTGGCGAGGCGGCCCCACCCGGGGCCGCGACATTTCATCCCGCGGGGGCAGCGCCCACCCCGTGGCTTCCTCCGCTCGGCCGGCTCGGCCGAGCCGAGCCGGGCCGAGTCGCGCCAACCGGGTCTGTCCGGGCCCAGACCCCCTATTTCCGGACCTTTTCGGTCCTTTCTCATAACTTGAGATACGGACCTCCGAACGACGCGCCGTCAGCGGCGATGCGATCATTGGATCCATATGGTCATTTCGGTATATCACACTCAAGGTTTCGGAATACTTTGGGTTCGGCCGGGTTGGTTCGTACACGAAACCAACCGGGCCCTTGGAGCGGAAACACTCATATCTTGAGCTTCAGACGTCCGATTGACATGCCGTCGACTTTGATGGATTTCTCTAAGTGAGACAGATCTTTTGGTATACTCCGCCCGAGGTTTGGACAAAGGTGGAGTACGGTCGGGTTGGTTTTTCCTTAAAAACCAACCGGGCCCCTAGGACGAAAAAGCCAATAACTCTCAGACCAGACGTCCGATTGACGCGCCGTCTGCAACGTTGGGTTCCTGTTGACGATACGGAACTTTTGGATACATCAACTATGGACTATGTGTCAGTTGATGTATCAGCCTCTTGGCTTGTGGAGCAGACCCTCCCGAACGAGCTTGCTGTGTGCGGGAACCCTAGAGCTGGTTGTGACTACTGCCGTGACGACGACGACTGTACAAAGATTCTTAGTGGATGCGACTGCGACGATGATGAAAACAGTACGGGAATCTTCCGTGTTTTCGGCAGTGACCACTACGGTACATCTTCGGATACATCAACTCCGGACTACATGTCAGTTGATGGATCGACCTCTTAGCTCGTGGAGTGGACCCTCCCGAAACGAGCATGCTGTGTGAGGAAACCTTAGAGCTGGTTGAGACTTGACGACTGCTGATCGAACGACTCGGTGTGTTACGGATAGCCCAGTGGGGAGCGCTTGGTTGTAGCGGCAGACCCACGGTGGAGGAGCGCTTGGTTGTAGCGGCAGACCCGCGATACTCAACAAAAGGAGTACCTCTGGAGTCTATGAGGGGGAGCGCTTGGTTGTAGCGGCAGACCCACGACAGAGGTGCACTTGGTTGTAGCGGCATAGGGGAGCGCTTGGTTGTAGCGGCAGACCCACGACAGAGGTGCGCTTGGTTGTAGCGGCACAGGGGAGCGCTTGGTTGTAGGGGAAGACCCACGACGGAGGAGCGCTTGGTTGTAGCGGCATGGGGGAGCGCTTGGTTGTAGCAGCAGGCCCACAGTACTCGATAGGTGGAGTACTACAGCAGTCCAAGGTAAGAGGGAAGCGCTTGGTTGTAGCGGCATTACCACTGTACTTGATGGAGAGGGAGTTTCCCAATAGCTATGGGTTCAACTCATGATCGATCATGTGTGGGTCATTGCGGGGGTTAATACCCTACAAATCCTTTGTGGGTCCGACGACTTAGATGAATCAGTGGCTACATCTGATCATCTCTAATGTCATATGAAGAAGTATACCTGTGTGAGATGAATCATGTTTGCTTTCCTTTGTGGATTGTCTTGTGCTATCCTGTGTGGATTTACGTTTTGTTTTCCTTTGTGGATTGTGTTGAGCTATCCTGTGTGGATTTACGTTTTTCTTTCCTTTGTGGATTGTGTTGTGCTATCCTGTGTGGATTTACGTTTTGTTTTCCTTTGTGGATTGTGTTGTGCTATCCTGTGTGAATTTACGTTTGCTTTCCTTTGTGGATTGTGTTGTGCTATCCTGTGTGGATTTACGTTTTTCTTTCCTGTGTGGACTGGGTTATCCTTGGGCTCGGATGTTGGAGCCAGACGGGAATTGATGACTTAGGTATATGTATGGGCATATACCTAAGTAGTGTTGGATGTTACTTCGTGATTGTATCTTTCCTTTGTGGTTTATCCTTTGAGGATTCTGGGAGACCTTCGGGGGTCTCGAGGTCCCTACTGAGTAGCTTATACTCACCCCTGCATGGGCTATGCCCACACTACGTTGTGTTAGTTGTAGACGACGGACAACGCTGATCATGGTGGAGTCTTGCGGAGCAGGACGATACCTGGAGGTGGACCACTGGGCGGGGTGTACTCGGAGCGGACAGCTGGACCGAGGAGCTGTGGAGGCTATCTGTACTCACCCTTCAGGTGGGACTTCCAGAGGATGGCTCGACGCGACAAATTTTCCTTTCAGTTGCTGTTTTCCCTTTTTGAGTTGTACTTTACTTTCAGTTTGAGTTTGTATTCTGGCCCACTTACTTTCCGCACTTACTGTTGTACCAGTTTTTACTTAGTGTTTACTTTTTCCGCTTGCTTACTCTGTGGTGTTTGTTTACTTTACAAAGGCAATACCTTCCCTTTACCTGGATTTACGCCTTGGTGCTAGTCGCCAGCCCCTGGCCTATGGAAGGCGGACTTGGGGTAGTCACGACACGGGCCCCGAGGACGGGTCGTGACATAGGTAATCTTTCTTGGGAACCAAAATTATTTTACATATCATTTTAGTTATATTTTCTAGTGTCTCTTATTTTCATAGTTTTTTACACCTTTGTGGTGTGACTTTATCATTGTTTATTTTTTGACACATTATGTGATGCGTATTTTATATTTTTTTGCCTCATGATTTATAGACTCATGAGATAATAGATATTAATGTGGCTTATGCCTCATGGATGGTTTTCCATATTATTATTTTTATTAAATATGTCATGTTTTGAGAATAATTCAAAAGTTTATTTTTGAATGGAAATGATTTCATCTTGAAATTTATTGTAAAAATATTAATGAAAATGAACAAAGGGATTTGTTTGGATAAAAAATTTATATAATATTTGGTGGTATCATAATGATAATTATTTCTCCCACCCTACTTATACATTTGGAAATTTGTTTCTATGGTATTGTAGGATATATGTAAAGGAAATATGGTAAGGTAATTTTGTGAGAACCCTAGAAGTAACGCAGAAATGGAGAACGCGCCTCACGCGCCCCCCTTTCAAATTCCTCCGCCCATTCCTCCCGCTTCCGGCTGGAATGTGTCGGTGTCGTCCCCACCGGCCATCGTCGATCCCGGCTCTGTTGGGGCGCCTCCTCATCTGGCCCCGATAAATATTTTTTATATCTAATATCTTTAAAAAAAAGAAAGATATTTTGATATCTTTGAAAAGATATATCTGATATCTTTGACAAGATATATTTAATATCTTTAATCAGATATGAGATATCTTTTAGGAGATATATGAGATTTCATCTTCTATTTATATGAGGTGTGCGGCTCCTCTCTCAGTAGTGGTTGGAGGCAGTGCAGTTGCGTTTTCAAGGAGCGGTTTTCAGATCTGCAACCGGTGGAACTACTCTGATTTGATCGGCTTTCATCTACGGTGGTTTTTGATCCGATCCCAGTGTTTTTCATCAGCACTTTTGTTCGGACATCAATCTTCTGCTTTCACGGTCAGATCTATTTGGGTTTCTTTAGCAGACTGCTTTCTTCTTTTCAGGCTTCATCAAGACTGCATCTATTCTCTGACTTTGATCCACTATTTTTCTAAGTATTACTTTTGATATCCCTTTAATTTTTGGGGAGTCTCTACCGTGTACTTATCTATTTTAGTGGATCCCTCTTTCTGAACTTGGTCCCGTGGTTTTTCCCTTTTTGGGTTTTCCACGTAAAAATTCTGGTGTCAATTTTATTTTCTGCACCTGTTTTTGTCGCTACGCATCCGCTGTTTGAGGGAAAGATTTCTCCGCTGCGAGTTCGTGTTTTTTTGTTGTTTGCGCGTTCATCGCTTTCCATCTTTCCCAACATCTGGTATCAGAGTGTTTGTTTTTTATTTCATATTCATTATGGAAGCTAATTACAGTCGGATGATTTTATTAAATGGTGCCAATTATCATATGTGGCGACTTAAAATGAAGGATCTGCTTTTTGTCAAGCGAATGCATCTTCCAGTGTTTAGTACCTAGAAGCCAGAAAGGATGTCAGATGAAGAATGGGCGTTCGAGCATGAGATGGTTTGTGGCTTCATTCGCCAATGGGTCGAAGACAATGTGATGAACCACATTGTCAACATCTCTCACGCCAGAACATTGTGGGAGAAGCTCGAGACTACCTATGCTTCTAAGACTGGAAACAATAAATTGTTTCTTCTCAAACAAATGATGAATTTGAGGTACAGAGAAGGTACGTCTATTTCTGATTATTTAAGTGAATATCAGGGATGTTTTGATCAGTTGTCTGGCATGGGTATTAATTTTGAAAATGAGGTTTTGGCACTTTTATTGCTTAACACCTTACCTGATTCTTGGGAGAATTTACGTGTTACTCTAACCGGTTCTGCTCCTAATGGTGCTGTGACATTCAGTTTTGTTAAGTCTGCTATTTTTAATGAAGAAGTCAGGAGACGTACTCAAGAGAAATCTTCAGAGCTTTTAGTCACAGAGAATAGGGGGAGAATCTAGGAAAAGAATCAGGGACAGAGCAGTCAAGGAAAGAGTAATAGCAGAATCAAATCTAGATCAAAGCAGAGAGATTTTGAATGTCATCATTGTGGTAAGAAGGGGCATGTTAAGAAGTTTTGTTATCAGCTGAAAAGAGAAAACAGAATGAAGTAAAATCAGCCAAAGAAGAATATCGATGGAGATGATCATGTCGCTGCTGCTACAGAGGGTGATCTTGTTATTGTTTATGATTCCATTAATATTGCTTCTGATCATTCTTGTTGGGTTGTTGACAGTGGTGCCTGTTTTCACGTGACATCAAAGAAGGAGTTCTTTACATCTTACAACCCAGGTAATTTTGGGATTTTGAATATGGGTAATGATGGTCATGTTGATGTCGTAGGTATTGGGACTGTTTTTTTAGAGACCAGTACTGGAAGTAAGCTGATTATGAAGAATGTTCGACATGAACCAGAGGTTCACTTGAATCTTATTTCTACCAGCGTTCTTGATGATGAAGGGTTTATCAACACATTTGGTGATTTCTAATGGAAACTTTCCAAGGGATCTTTGATTATGGCTCGAGGGAAGAAGCAATCAGGTTTGTACTGGACTAGAGCATCTATTTCATGTGATACTGCTTGTGTTGTTGAATGCAGTGTTTCGTCCAAGTTGTGGCATAAGAGGCTCAGTCACATCAGTGAGAAAGGGCTTGGTTGTTTGGCCAAGAGAAATCTTCTTCCAGATTTGAAGAGTGTCAACTTGGACACATGTGATCATTGCATGGCTGGGAAACAGAGCAGAGTGAGTTTCAGCAGTCATCCTCCACACAGGAAGTCACAGGTACTTGAATTAGTACATTCAGACGTTTGTGGTCCTTTGAAATCTAAGACCTTTAGTGGCGGTCTTTATTTTGTGACTTTTATTGATGACTACTCACGAAAGCTCTCGGTTTATGTTTTGAATGCCAAAAGTCAGGTGCTCAGTGTTTTTAAGCAATTTCATGTTTCTGTTGAGAGGGAATCAGGAAAAAAATTGAAATGTATTCGCACTGACAATGGGGGAGAGTATTGTGGTCCATTTGATCAATATTGCAGGCAGGAAGGTATTCGGCATCAGAAGACACCTCCCAAGACACCTCAGCTAAATGGTGTAGCTGAGCAGATGAACAGGACTTTGTTGGAAAGAGTTCGTTGTTTGCTTTCAGAAGAAAAGTTTCCTGGACACTTTTGGGGTGAGGCTTTACTTACTGCTGTTTATATTATCAATTTATCACCTTCAGTTGCTTTGCAGACAGACACTCCCGATAAATTTTGGTATGGAAAAAGGATCAGGTACGATCACTTGAAAGTTTTTGGTTGCAAGGCTTTTGTTCATGTGCCTAGAGATGAGAGATCCAAGTTGGATGATAAGTCACGGCAGTGTATTTTTATTGGGTATGGACATGATGAGTCTGGGTACAGGTTTTATGATCCTGTTTTGAAGAAACTTGTCAGAAGCTGAGATGCAGTGTTTAAAGGGGACCAGACTATTGCAGATATTAATAAGGGAGAAAAGTCCACTTCTCCAACTTCTGATGGTTTTGTTAGTCTTGATCCAGGTTCTGATTCACATTTACCTCATATTGTTGATTCAGATGATCACATTGATGTGCAGAATGATGCTCAGGGTGAACAGGTTGGAGTTGATTTTTATGATGCACCTTTTGTTTATGATGATCCGGTTCCTGGGGTTATCAATGAACCCTCAATTCCACTCCGGAGGTCATCTCGGCATCGTACCATTTCTACTCGGTATTCACCTGATGAGTATGTGCTCCTCGCTGAAGGGGGAGAACCAGAATCTTTTGACGAGGCTATGGAAAGTGAACATAAGGACAGATGGGTTGTGGCAATGGATGACGAGATGACATCATTGCACGACAACCACACTTTTGAGCTAGTGAAGTTACCGACAGGTAAGAGAGATTTGAAAAATCGGTGGATTTATCGGATTAAGAATGAAGAATCCAGTTCTATTCCCCGATACAAGGCAAGGTTAGTTGTTAAAGGCTTCCGTCAGAAGAAAGGTATTGATTTTGATGAGATTTTTTCACCTGTTGTCAAAATGTCTTCTATTCGGGTTGTTCTTGGTTTGGCTGCTAGTTTGGATCTGCAGATTGAGCAGATGGAAGTGAAGACAGCTTTCCTCCATGGAGATTTAGAGGAGGAGATTTATATGGAGAAACCAGAGGGTTTTGTTGAAACAGGTAAAGAGAATCATGTCTGCAGATTGAAGAAGAGTTTGTATGGTTTGAAGCAAGCTCCGAGACAGTGGTATAAAAAGTTTGAATCTGTTATTTCTCATCAGGGTTTCAGGAAGACATCTTCTGATCATTGTGTATTTGTTCAGAGATTTATTGATGATGATTTTATTATACTGCTGCTTTATGTTGATGATATGCTCATTGTTGGCCATGATGCTTCTAGAATTGACAGATTGAAGAAGGATCTTTGTCAGTCTTTTTCGATGAAAGACTTGGGGCTAGCACGACAGATTCTTGGCATGACGATCTCCCGTGACAGGAAGGCCAAGAAATTGTGGTTATCTCAGGAGAGATACATTGAGAAGGTTCTTCAAAGATTTTCTATGGATAGAGCTAAAGTGGTTAGTACTCCTCTTGCTTTACATTTTAAGCTCAGCACCAGTCAGTCACCTTCTACTAATGAAGAGAGAGAGAGGAGATGCAACACATACCCTATTCATCTTCCGTTGGTTGTTTGATGTATGCTATGGTATGTACTAGACCTGATATAGCTCATGCAGTTGGTGTGGTCAGTCGTTTTCTATCGAATCCAGGCAGAGAGCATTGGAGGGCAGTGAAGTACATTTTTCGTTATCTTCGTGGCACTTCTAATATGAGATTGTGTTTTGGAAAAGGGGAACCTATGCTTTGTGGATTTACAGATTCAGATATGGCAGGAGATATCGATTCGAGGAAGTCTACTTCAGGCTATTTGATCACTTTTGTAGGGGGAGCTGTATCTTGGCAGTCTAGGTTGCAGAGATGTGTTGCTTTATCTACCACAGAGTCAGAGTTTGTTGCAGCTATAGAGGCATGAAAAGAATTGTTGTGGATGAAAATTTTTATTCGAGAGCTCAATTTTAATCAAGACAGATATGTTTTATTTTGTGATAGTCAGAGTGCTATTTGTTTGGGAAAGAATCCTACTTTTCATGGCAGGTCGAAACATATCGATGTTCGGTATCATTGGATCCGCAATGTTCTTTATTTGAGACAGTTAGAGCTTGAGAAGATCCACACTGATGATAATGGGTCAGACATGTTGACCAAGAGTTTACCCAGAGGAAAATTTGAGACTTGCCGACTGATTGCAGGGTTGGCGATGATCCCCAGTTGAGTCAGAGGGGGAGTTTGTTGGGGCGCCTCCTCATCTGGCCCTGATAAATATTTTTTATATCTGATATCATTAAAAAAAAGAAAGATATTTTGATATCTTTGAAAAGATATATCTGATATCTTTGACAAGATATATTTGATATCTTTGAGAAGATATATTTTATATCTTTGATGAGATATATTTAATATCTTTAACCAGATATGAGATATCTTTTAGGAGATATATGAGATTTCATCTTCTATTTATATGAGGTGTGCGGATCCTCTCTCAGTAGTGGTTGGAGGCAGTGCAGTTGCGTTTTCAAGGAGCAGTTTTCAGATCTGAAACCGGTGGAACTACTCTGATTTGGTCGGCTTTCATCTGCGGTGGTTTTTGATCCGATCCCAGTGTTTTTCATCAGCACTTTTGTTCGAACATCAATCTTCTGCTTTCACGGTCAGATCTATTTGGGTTTCTTTAGCAGACTTCTTTCTTCTTTTCAGGCTTCATCAAGACTTCATCTATTCTCCGGCTTTGATCCACTATTTTTCTAAGTATTACTTTTGAGATCCCTTTCATTTTTGGGGAGTCTCTACCATGTACTTATCTATTTTAGTGGATCCCTCTTTCTGGACTAGGTCCTGTGGTTTTTCCCTTTTTGGGTTTTCCACGTAAAAATTCTGGTGTCAATTTTATTTTCTGCACCTGTTTTTGTCGCTACGCATCCGCTGTTTGAGGGAAAGATTTCTCCGCTGCACGTTCGTGTTTTTTTGTTGTTTGCACGTTCATCGCTTTCCATCTTTCCCAACAGGCTCCTCCCTCGGGGCTTCCGGTCGCGGTCCCTCCGTCAAAGACGCCCTTTGTGCTCCGCCTCGAGGCCCCTCCCAGCCCTGCTTTCCGGCGCTGTCCCCTCCCCCTTCGGTGGTTTCGAGGGATGGTTCGCATCTCTCGATTGAGGTTCTGGCGGTGGCCTTCGCGAAAGCTGAAGTGTGCCTCAAATGGACGTTGGTGGTGCGTTTTGCTGGTGGGAAGCCTCTGGTCTCGGTCTTCCAACGTTTTGTTGGATCGTGGGGTCTGCTCTCTCCAGCGAGGATCTCGGCGCTCCACCGCAATGCCTTCTGCATCGTCTTTATCTTGAAGGCTGATTTTGTCCAAGCTTGGTGTAGAGCTCCCAGATCCCTTGGAAAGTGGCGTTTCAATCTTGTTCGCTGGTCGCTCGATGTTCACAAGGGGAAAGAAAGCTTGGCTGCAGTTTGGGTGCATCTTCCGGGCATTCCGCTTCCCTTTCAAAATGTTGGTTTTCTTTAAGGTCATCGGAGATTCGTTGGGGGGTTTCTTATGTCTGGATGATCGGACCTGGAGCTGTTCAGACGCCTCTGTAGCGCGTATCTATGTGAAAATGAATATCTTGTGTCCTCCTCTTGATCGCATCTCCCTTCGAGTCAATGACTCCTTTTCCAGGTCTCAGACCATCATATATCCGATTTATCTGAGGTACTGCTCATCTTGTTGCATTCAGGGCCACTTCTATAAGGTTTGCAGGAAATGTTTTTAGGGTGGCCGACTTCGTCCCCCTCAAGATGTTCTGGCATGTGGCCAGCTGTCAATGTCCCTTACTCCTTTTATTGTCAAGACCTTTTCCACAGGTGCTGTGGTGGACTCATCCTTAGAGCCCCCCTTCCCCTTTGGTGTCCTTGGTGTCTCCTCCTGGATTTGCGATCCAGGGGGGCGCTTTAGTCCCCCTCCTTGTTTCCTGGCCTAACACCCCCATTTCTCCCTTCACCCCTCTGATCCTGAAGCTCCAGAAGTCCCTCATGGCTGGCTCCCTTCCATCCTTTCTCTTCCCCCCAGGCCTCCTCCTCTTCTCTCTTCTCCTCCGTTGCCCCTATTTCCGGCCCCTAATCCCCTTCTGTTATCTTTTCCAGCTCCCGAGGCCCCCTGCCCTCCCGTGCCTCCCCCTGTTTCCCATGGATCTTCCCTGTTACCTAATCCTTCTACCTCTCTTCCGTCTTCCCATATTCCCAAGCCTCCTGCCCACGAGGAAGCCGGTCTTAACCCTCCTACCGCGTCCTTATCTTGTGACTAGAACTCGAGGTCCCTCCGCCCTTTGAAGGTGGCCTTTTCCTCTCCTCCGCCTTCTCCCATCAGTGCAGGTAGATGCACATGAGCCCAATCTCGTAAATTGAAGGAGACCTCTCCCTCTTTCTCACCGATGGCTAAGGATCCCAGGGCCAATGCTGGGACTCTCTTCGTCCAATGATTCCATTCATTATCTGGAATGCCCATGGCCACGGAGCATGGGTGAAGTCGGACTTCCTCACCTCAGAAGCTCATAAGCACAATGTGAGTCTCATTGCTGTTCTTGGACATGAGCAAAATGCTTCCAGAATTGATGTGTTCTCTGGAAGGCTAAGGATGCATGAGTACATGCATGCAGAGCCTTCTAATAAACACATATGGATCTTCTGGAATCGTAGCATCTCGGTGGACCTCATTCAATCGGGCGACCAACATTTTACCACCAAGGCATCTCATGATAAAGAACCGTCTTTGCTACCTTTGTCTGCGGGAGTTGTGAGAATAAGCAGTGCAAGATCTTATGGCATGAAATAACCTTGTTCGACCTCGGAAATTTCCCCTGGTTGCTTGGTGGGGACTTCAACGTGATTGCATCACCTGAGGAAAAGCAGGAAAGGGGCTCGTTCCCCAGAAATGTGAGTTTGGCGTTTTCTTGTTTCATGGCTGCCAATGGTCTCATGGATCTTGGCTTCAATAGAGCCTAGTTTACATGGTACAATAATCAACGTGTATTCTGTCGTTCATGGAGTCACCTCGACCGCTGAATTGTCAACATGCATTCCACCACATCTTTTTCTAGTATTGAGGTCAGGCACATGCCACGTGGTGTCTCTGACCATTACCCGCATCTGATCACTCTTTCCTTGAGCCAGCCAACTCCCAACTCTTTCAGATACTATCAACACTGGGAAAAACTCTCTGGTTTTTAAGAATTGGTAAAAGAAGTGTGGCATGCTCCCACCCAGGGTAGGACATGGATCGCTCTTCATAACAAGCTCTGAAGGCTCAAAAGCAGGCATCCGGAATGGGCGAAAGCCTTTCCCCCGACTGGTAGGGAGATGGAAATTGTCGGGCTAGATATTGATCGTCTATAGGACAGTCTAGAACGCAACTGGGATGAGAGGGTTTTTGAAGAGCTTTCACTGAGAAAGGAAAGTTTTGTTGATATGATTCTTCGGCAGGAGCGCATTGCGAGGGAGAGATCGCAGATCAGGTGGATTGCTGAAGGTGAAAAAAATACCGCTTTCTTTCATGCGTGCATCAAAGAAAGGAAACACATGGTTCTACCTAACATTCAATTGGAGGATGGGTATTTCTCGAATGAAAAATATAAAGTGGGCTGCCTCGCCTATTCTTACTTCAAGGATTTTTTGGCAGTCCCGAACCCTCATATGCTTGACGGTTACCCGGGTGGAGAGGCTGCTTTTATGGATATGATTGCCAACCAAGTTACTGCCCAGGAAAATGAACTTATGGAAGCTATCCCAGAGGAATCTGAAATCCACAAATCTGTTTTTCACCTTAAAGCTGATAGTGCCCCAGGCCTGGATGCTTTCTCGAGATCTTTTTACAAAGATACTTGGGAAGTGGTCAAACATGATGTTACTGAGGCCATTCCGAACTATTTCTAGGGAGGCAGCCTTCCAAGAGTGGCTTGTGCCGCTGCCTTGGTTCTTATTCCTAAAGTGAAGAACCCCTCTTCCATCTTTCACTATCACCCAATCAACATGTGAAATTTCTCCTACAAAGTCCTTGCTTCCATTCTCAATGCTAGACTTGCGAAGTTTCTTCCACGATGGATTTCCATAGAGCAACATGGCTTTGTGATGGGCCGTTCAATTTAGGGTGCGATCGCACTGGCACAAGAAATGATCCGAGATATCAACACTAAATCTCATGGCTCAAATCTGGCAGTTAAACTGGCCATGAATAAGGCTTACAACCGCGTTGAATGGGGCTTCATCAACAAGGTTCTCTTAGGTATTGGTTTCTCCCCTGGTTATCTGATCTGTTTTTTCATTGGTTCAGTTCTTCCTAGATAGTTTTTCACTTTATAGGAAAATATCATGGTATCTTTATGGCTTCTCGGGGCTTATGACAGGGCGACCCCATCTCCCTGAGCCTTTTTCTCCTATCCCAAGAGATCCTCAGTAGTCTCCTTCATCAAAGTTTGGACACCAGCATGATCCTCCCTTACAAAAGAAAATGGAATGTCCCCTTTATCTCCCATCTCATGTTCGTAGACGACACCCTTATCTTCTTGAATACTGCTAAGCGATCCGTCAGTGGCCTCATCAAGGCTTTGGAGGAGTATTCCTCTTGGAGTGGGAAAGTCATTAACAAAAGTAAAAGTTACATATTTATATCAAGCAAATGTGCCCCCAACTGGGTTGTTCAGATTTGTCACCTTCTTGACATACAAAGCGGTAGTCTACCTATGAATTATTTGGGAGCTCCTCTTGCTTCAGGGCATCTTCGAATTCAGGATTTTGATCATATTTTCAGTCGAATCAATGATAGCGTCCTTAATCGGAAAAATAGTAACCTTTCATTTGGGGGCCAGATCACTTTGGCGAATAGTGTTCATCTGGCCACACTCATCCACACACTCTCTTGTGTAAAGGTTCCAAAGGGGGTGATCTCTAAGATAGACAAGATCCTTCCCCGTTTCATTTGGGATGCCCGAGATGAGGGAAAACGTTCCTGGGTCTCCAGGGGGAACACGGCGACGCCCATTCAGGAAGGCGGGATCAATGTACATAGTCTTGCTGATACCCTTCTATACATGCATGCTTAAATGGCCTGGGAACTTCATGATAATCGGACCCTATGGGGAAAGATTATGGGCTGTACTTCGATGGACGACTCACTAATGGTTAAGGGCCACAAGTCTCCCTTCATGTCCATGCTTCTCCCCCTTTTCACTGCTATCCAGCCTCATGTTTGGTGGATCATTGGGGAGGGAAAAGTGTCTTTCTCGCATGACAACTGGGCATGATGCACTCTTGGATTCCCGAGGTGCCCTGCCTATAACATCACATATGCGGAGGCTAGCAGGTTTCCAGCCTTCATCAATGCTGCTCTCAATAAGGAACAAAAAGCCCCCTTTCACCTTATTACCATTAATGAGGAACCGAATAGATGTGTTTTCCCCCTCAGCCTCGGGCGGATTTTCTTCGAGGGACTATCGCCGCATCTTGGCTCCTCACCCTCATGAAGACCAATGAAATGTCACCCACTAGACCAAGAGCATCCCAAACAAGCTGAACTTCCTCACCTGGAGGCTTCGGCATGGTGTAGTTGCCACAGATGAAAACATCCGAAAATGTGGAATCTCCATGGCCTCCCGCTACTTGTGATGTGTTGTGCATAAAGAGAAGAGTAGTGATCACCTCTTCTTCGAAGGTGACCGGGCTTGGGAGGTCTGGCTCCACTTCAGTGGCTTTGCTGCTATCCAGGTGCACCCACTTTTTGATGCCCCCTTCTTCGAGTGTTGGTTTAGTGGCTCCGGGAATACAGGGGTGGAACGCCTGGCCAGAGTGTTAATTCTCCATGCGGGTTTTCAGAGTCTCTGGCAGGCGCAGAACAGAGTGCGGTTCGAGGGAACTATTTCCACCCGGAGATCAATTATTTCTCGTACCCGAAGTCTATTGCTTGATCTGACTAGAAGTATTGATAACTGGTTGGATGCTACCTCCCTCCAGTTTCTACAACCGACATCCCAGGCAAATCCTACTCCCCCTATTGCCCGCGGCCAGTGGATCAGATGGAAACCATCACGCTCAGGATTGAAATAGTATACCGATGGCTCTTGTATTGCAGGTGTTATGAGGGGCGGTGGGGTGATCTGCGACTCTAGAGGCACCTTCGTGCTGGCGTTCTCGGTGTACCTTGGAAGTGGCTCTTCCCTGCAAGCGGAGGACCTTGCCTTTCTATCAGGCCTTACCCTCTCCAGTCAAGGCAGTATTGAGATTGCAGAAGCAGAAATTGACTCTCAGATTCTATTCAAAGTTCTTCTGGGCACCGGCCAAGTTCTATGGTCAATCACATACCCCATCAGGAAGATTCATGCTCTTATCTTCAACACCATCTGGTTGAGACACACGCCGTGAGGGAAATAAGGTGGCTGGTCATATGGTGAAGCTTGCCGTGCATGGTTCAGGTACGTCCTATTTCTACAACATTAACCATTTGGACACCGAGGGGGTTAACCTTATTAGAGGGGATGCCCTCGGTCTCCATTACTTCTGGCCCCCCTAGGCCACTCACTCTCAATGTACACTTTGAATCTTTCCTTTTTGAAATAAATAATTGATGATGATAAAGGAAATATAGTGATTTAGAGGAGAAATATCCCCGATAGTGTTTCCATTTTGGTGGTTTGGGATATTTGTGACAAAAGTTCAAATGATAATTGACCCATGGGTTGCTTCAGGATACTTGTTATTGATGTTATTCCAAATTTTCATTGATATCATGTAATCTACTTTTTAGGTGTTATCTTTTTTTGTTTGAAAGATGATATATTATGGACATCTACTATGATGATATGTTGTTTTTAACTTATCATAGTATTTTTGATGGGGAAATCATTCCAATGTTTCATTATAATATACCTGAGTGTTTATTACCAACTCATGGTGATAAAGAATTCACATAACTCCTTGTAACATGTGCAATGTTGGTAGAGTTATTGGTTTAACTAGGTTGGTATATTATAAATTCTTATCATAGGGCCAGTTTATCATAAAATCTTGTATTATTTATTTTTAATCTCCCTCTTGTGTCTCTGGATAATTGATACACCAAAGAGAAGACCATTGAAACATGAAGTGTAGTGTAAGAGTGTTCTTATTCTGGCAACATTCATAATAATACTTGAGTTATTTTAAAAAGTATATTTTTGTGTTGTTTCCATTAATATAATATTACACTTTAGAATTTATTTTTATATATTTAGTTTATTATAAAGGAATCATATTATTGTTCAATGTGTAATTTGTGTAATTGGTTTATTGATATTTTCCCATTTAAGAAGAACATCTTATAATACTAGAGAGAAATCTATGGAGAAATCCACAATGGTTAATTCTATGATTTAATTGGGATTTTTGAAAACTATAGTATACATTATCTTTTATATGAAATAATGTTCCATTATTGAACATGAACTAAAGGTGGACCATGATTCTAAATATACTAAGTAGAATCCAATTATTTCTTATTGTGACATGGGACCCTAGGAATAAGAAGAATTGATGAAGAGTATTGGGAGGATATTCCCCTTCATGAAAGCATCTAAAGACTAAATAGTTTCTATTTTCATATATTATTGAATGGTTTGGAAGGAAGTAGTGAGAGTATATTGTGAAATCCATGTTTCACTAAGATCATAATTATACATCTTTCAATAAATATTTTTATAGATGATTCTTTTGTATGGCATAGAGAGTGGTCAAGTTTTAGGATTTTATTACTTTGTATTACAAAGATTAATTTTTATAGAGTATGCTACTAAGTTTTTCATGTTAGTGTTCCATTTCTAAGATCTTGTTTCTAATGAATATCTCATTGTAGGGAGGTTTGAGTTGGATTTGATGTCAGAAATTAACTCTATACAGATTCTTATATACATACCCTACCACATTGAGGTTGTTGAGAAGGTAGGTGTAGGTGAAGAATACATAGATCATAATATTTTTCTCTTCATGTAATTAGTGATAGAAAGAGGTAGAAAGTTTTTTCATTCATTTTAGAAGAGGTCTTATGGTGACTAGAAATGATTTAATGGAAAGTGTTTAAAATAATTTTAAGTTTAGAGTTAATTGGTCTGTTTCTAGATTTGGAGAAATGGACACCTCAAACATGATTTTATGATAGGAACTATGGTGTTTCACATATTTTTGAAATATACTCATCTTTATAATTTAAATTAAATAGAATACCCAAGAAATTGATATGAATCCCCCTTTACAAAGGGCACTCATTTTAGATATAATGTTGAAAAAGGGGTGGGATCTCAACCATGTTCTTTGGGTGATGCTCATGTTGTGATGAAATGGTAGAATGATGCTGGAATCGTTATGCATAAGAGTATTTACCAAAGGAGTCCTAGGTAAGACTGGGTAGTATGACAGTTATGGTGTTTATTTTATATTTGAAATTTATTTCTTAATTTGATATGCCTACAACATATTCCATTGTCTCTTAGAACTATATTGATGTTATGGGTTTGTTCTTTGAGCATATTCCTTTCATATAGATTATTTACACTCATATGGTAATGAATTCAGAGTAGTGAATTGAATTTCCTATGTAGTGGGTGATGTTTACCGACCTTAAATCCATATATGACTTTTTATTTCTAGATATTGAAATCATTGACGTCATCATTAGAATAGATTGTATTATTATCTATAAAGACATTATTAATTTTTCTCATCATTGGGAAAAATTTAATTCTTCCGATGGTGTTTCTATTGAATTTTTAGGTGATTTGGATATTATATCTTGGATTTTAGGTCATGTTGATTAATGTGTAGAGATAATGTCATATCGGTTTTAAGAGATATTTCATGATGTTCTTGATCCATGTAATGGTGGACCTCTTTTTGAAGTGATGATTTTGTATCCTAAAATTTTACAAGATGTTTTTTATGGGTTATCAAATAAGAGTGATGTTGATATTTCTTCAGACATGATTCTTGGGATGATGAAGATATCTTTCATATATACTATATAGAACCCACTGAATTGAAAAAAATAGGTTTATTTGGAGGTTTTGAGGCTAAGGTGTTTATTTTCCATAGAGGTTCACCCTTTAAATTTTCTTTGATATTTGTAAAGAATACAGATGTGATTCTATTACTTTTTTTATTACCAAGAAAATAAATTAGGCGATAGATTAGAAAAAATATTACCTTCATTGTATTAATGATTATTTCAATCGGCTTAAGGGAGCATGGTGGTTTTATAAAATTATTTAGAGATTTTGGTACCATCAAATTGGGGTTATAAGAAGTAGACATTCACAAAATGATATTTATGACAATTTATGGGTATTTTAAGTGTGTGTTTATTTTATTTTGTTATACTAATTCTAATTCGGTGTTGATTGATTTAATTAATCAATTATTTCATTGTTTTTCGGATTCCATCATAGTTGTTTTCTTGTATGATATAGATGATTATTCTAGATAATAATTGTTTAATTCTGGTAATTCCAATTTCAACCTCAGGGTTATGAACAAACATTTTTTGTGTGGGAATCTATCAAAAACCAATTATGTATTTAAGAGGTTGATGTTTTAGGCCATGTGATTATTCATAATGGTGTATCTATAGATGTCGAAAAGATATTGTTTTGGATGTCTTTATAGAAGACCACATAAGTGATCTAAATCATGATTTTTTTTGGGTTTTTATGTTATTTTAGTATCTTTTTATGTTAATTCACAAATATTTCATCTTCTATGATAACATTGAACTATAATGGTTTCATGTTTTTTTTGAAGTGATTAGTGCAATAGAACATTTTATGGGAAAATAATATAATTAATATCTACAACATATTCAAAATTTATTCAAAAAATGAACACTATTTTTCAAATTATCATGTCAAAAGTATCTTATAGTGTGTTATTGAGAATTCTTGGAACAGTCAAATTTTTAATGAATAGTTAAAATACTATTTTTTATTAAAATATTCAATTTCATTTCAAGAATTATCTAAGATCCATTTTATTTAATATTGGAATTAAATAAAAATTAAGTCGATAATGTAATCAATAATCATGATAACGTCATTTGAATCAATTTAATTAATTATTTTCGTGTAAAAACATTTTATACATAAGATGACAAGTTTTCTCCAAAAAATGTTTTTAATCATGTTTTTCATGTTTATTTTAAAATCAAATTATTATACTTAATAAAATTTAATTTTATTAAATGGATTATACATTTATAATCAAAATAATTAATATTATTTAATAATTTCAATATAATTTATGGTCTTAATTAATCGTAAATAATGTATAATATTGGTACCATAATAAGTGTTATAACGAGTTTAATAGGTATTTAACTAATGTATAAGAGTTAAATTTTCATAGAAACTATTATTAAACATTGTGGAGAGATTTATTATGAAACTAATCACATTATAATTGAAAATAAACTATTTATGTTATATTGTTCAATGAATGTGACTTAATGCTATTTAAATATTTTCAAAAAAATACCAGGTGAATCCTCTCCCCTAGTTCTAAAAGTACACCCCTCCACTATCTAAATTACACCACATTGAGCCACATTAAATTTCCAAATCCCATATAATTTTATTATAAACATCCCTATCAATGAATTATAGGTATTTCTCTTATTAAAACCACATTTTACGGATCCTTGGTAAGGGATCAATATGAGGTCTTCCAAGGTAGAGGTAATCATCAAATATGGAAAATTCCAATATATTTTTTATCTCATTAAATATATGGTATCAATTATACAATAATTATTATATTATATTCAATATATCAAATTTTTATTTTGATTATGGATCAACCATTTTCCACATCTACTTTATCACATGGGAAATAAAATTTTTATCTCATGTTTTTGTGTGGTATATAGCCTCCACATAGTGATGTGATTCATTATCCATAAACATAATTCACAGATGTATATTATTTTGAATTTAATTATCATATATTAATTTTATGAAATATATATTATTAAATAATTTATTATTTTTTCTACCTTTTTACCAAATAATCTTTTGGAAAATGATAACTTTACTCATATGTATGTATAGAGTTCCACCTCCACATAGTGATGTGATTAATTTTTTATATACACTTTAAATTTATGGTAATTATGATATATTTAATATATATATATATATATATATAATATTTTTACATGATAAATTTTCTAGAAAAGTGGAAACACTACTCCTACATACATCCGGACTAGCGCCCCCAGGAAGTGATGTAATTCATTTTTCATTATTTATTTATATAAATTATTATAAAACTTTATATAATTATTTATTATTATACTTATATAATGATTAAAATTCAAGGGGATATCTAACCATGGTCAAAGTTAAAGTATTTTTGTAAAAAATACATTAAAATAAATCTCTTATAACATTCAACAATAATTTTAATAAAAAATTTGATAAATGGGGCATATGGTGTTATTAGTAAATCATATATTTTTTTATATATGAATATGGTTCGTTATATTGATTATAATAACTCTATATTTATTATATATGACTTTTTATCACATATGAAGTAGGACTATACTTTAGGTAACAATTTCATGTATTACTTTTATTTCTATGAGACATATTCCATATTCATGACTTATTTTTTTTGTGGTGCGTACACTACCCATGAATTCATTGTATGATTCTCATCATAAAAATTATATGACATTTTTAATCCATATAAGGTAATATATTTTCTTATGTTTTTATTTAAAGATTAAAAAATTGGAATGGGTTCTTCGTCTCAATAATTTTTCATTGAGATATGTTTGATGTTATACACTAATTTATACTTATGGGATCTATATGATCCTTTTTTGAAATGTTATATCATGAATAATTATTAATTAATAGTACAAAAATTTTAAATTCAAATTAATTCATCTAATGGATTTTGTTTCAAATGTCACCAAATAGGTAAAAGTTTGTTATCTCAAATTTTATTCTTTAGTATAGATATTTTTTTATAAAAATATATTATTTTTACAGTTTATCTATTGAACTATTATTATGTTTATTCACAAATACCCTTACTTTTAGGGTATTTCAATTTAGATTCAGTGTTATTTTTTTATTGGGATTATGATTCTAAATTTACCAGAACGGTAAGAGGTTTATGTTACAATATTATTTCATTTTAGTATTGTTAATGTTATATTTTAATTAATGTAAATAATATATATATATATATACACTATACATTAAAATTTATATAATTTCTTTTCTTATATTTATATCTGGATTTTTTATTATTTGTTAACTATTTCCACTATATATATTTGGTGCTTGGTGGTATAATTATAATCAATCAAACCAAAATAGTACACACACAAGCTGGAAAAGAAAGTCATAGCCCCTTAAGGGATAACCCAATGAACTAGCTTATTTATAACATCAATAATTTATTTCTTGTAGGACCAAAATTTTATGGCATGAAGAAATCTATTACATATTACATATATCACCGCCTGCCCATCGTTCTAGTGTCAGCTCACCCCTTGGATGGCCTAAAGGCCCATGTGGCATGTAGGCCCAACATGGTGGCTTGAAAGACCAAATGGATGAATACCTATGACTACTATAATACTAATACAGTACCTTCTATAGTAACACATTCCACTATTTCTTACTTAAAATGGGTTGGGAATTTTTTTATCAAAATTTGACCATATTTCACCCCTTTTGGTTAAAAAAATATTTTCTTACATAACCTTGTTTTCTAAACTATTTTAAAAAGTTTTATATTTAATGATTATTTCAATTCATTTTGCACAACCATTTAATTTTTAAAAAAATTAAAAAAGAAACTCCTTACAATTTTCTGAATGTGGTACTTTTATCAAAGATGTGAACATGATCTTTATTTTAACAATTATAAAATGAAAAAAATTCCCAATATCATGATAGCTTAAGTATTTTAATATTACAATATATTTTCTCTGGTACTATGTATATAAACTATATTCCAAAATATTTTGAAACAACTGGATTTAAAATAAGCGATTTTAAATTAATAAGAACATTTTCCTTAAGAAGTATTTCGGTGAACATTTAAATGAAATCTTCAATAATGATAACATCCTTTTCTGTTTTTTATACATTAAATTTTATAGTATTTAATGATACCATTTTCATTATTTACATGAATGGTTTATTAATATGATGAGTATAAATTTAAGAAACCCCTTTATTTTTCATGGGTTATATTTTCATGAAATGTTGAAATGGTAATGAAACATATTTTATTTGAATGGGTTATGATATAATGATATTATGATTCTATTATCTTCCAGTGGAATTATATGTTTGGATTTCATTATATGATGTGTGGGACTATAATTAAATATCCTTAAAATGAATTGGGTGGTGATAAAAAACATTTGAGCTAATAAAATCTTCAATAGAGAGTGACCCATGTTTATAGTGCACTATGATAGTCATGGGAGAGAACCTTGACTATGGAAATAGTGGAATTGGGAGAAAACCCAATAAACTATTAGAGTTCTATTATAAATCCTTGACTAAAGAAATTATTTATTATGCTTATGTGTATTCCACAAACTTCTACATTGTTGATTTGAATTATGTAATTTTTTTGTACAAATCCTTAGGAAATTATTCATGATTAATTATCATTGACTGATGGTGTACGAATACAGTCTGTTTTTATTATGATATCATACCTGTATGATGATGTAATCTCATTAGTGATTATTGATTGAGATCTCATATGTTTACCATTTCTGAGAATCCATGATAACCATTTCTTATGGGTCATATCCCCATGACATGAATAACATTTTTATGTATGAAATGTATAATAAGGGTTCTTGTTATGAAGAACTTAAAGAGAAATGTTATAGATTATTTATATTCCAATTTTATATGTATCCAATAATATAAAGGCACTATCCCATTACAAATATGGTGTGGATAATAAATTTTTTAATGAATATTCATCAAATAAGATGTTATATATATGTGGGTATATTTGGAAAACTATATTTTTTTTGTTGGAGTAATGTTTTGTAATTTTAAGAAACTATTATACTAAAACATTACTGAGAATCCTTTGAATGATCATAATTATACAAGAATATCCAATGTTATGTTAATGTATGGAGTGATATTTTCTTGGAAAACTTATCCCTATCTATATACAGTAACATGGATGTAGTTATGTCATAGATGCACCAAAGGTCCCCAAGTATGAATGGAGAGGATTGGGTATGCCCTCGATCATCACCAGTGTATATTTAGTGATCCTAAGAGTATATACCTAGATAAATATTCACGAGGGATATTGTAATGTCTTGGAAATTTTGTGTAATATTTTTTATTTATATGGAATTATTCTGAGACCACACACTATGAAAACACGTGATTCTGAGGCTAGTTGATCTCAGAATATTTTTTTTATCTTTTTTAAGATATGTTTAGTAAATGCGTGAGCATGTTTTTTTATCTTTTGAACCTGTTCTCAGATCATAAATCATTATGCACATTTGAACTCAAAATTCTAGGATTCACCTATAAATGATCTAACTTTGGCCATCATGGGCCAAGTAGAAACATTATTTTTCAGATATTTAGAGGAATCTAATAAAACATTTTAATGCAATTATTTTATTTCATTTCTCACTGATGGGTGGAAGCATGACCCGATGTTGACATTGTGGTGCAATGATTGAGCAACAACGAAGTGAATTAATAAGGCTCATTAATGGCATGTATCACTTGGAGTAACAATGCAATAAAGTATGTGTATCAACAATGCAGTTTCATAAATGAAATAGTGTTGTGATGCAACTTCGCAGTGTAACAAAAACGCTACAACATGATTATTTTTATTAAACCAAGAGGTCGGAGAATGGGGAATTAAACTATTGGGATTCTCTGATGAACCATCAGCAGTTTTCCTCTCCAACGAAGATTCACGAACATCGGTGAGACTTCATCATCTTCAATGTGCCTCTAAGAATGTAGCCAGAAGCAACGTCGACATCATGAAACCTCATGGATGAAGACTTTGACATCGAACATCAACAATGTTAGGGTTGTTTAATTTTAAAATTTCTTCCCCGCTCTCTTTTTTTAGAAATGATGAACATGGATAACCCCACAAACAGGTTGATCCATGATTCAGACGTTTATGAAAAAAGTTGAATTTTCTTTTGAGATTTCTGTATCTAGGGTTGAATCATCATTATTTTTTGAATTAAAATCCTCAGACATCCCTTGATTGTATACATCTAATGTGAAGGGAATGTACTAACACGAACAAGGCCCGATCCCCTTTTTTGTGGGTGTTCATTGTGGAAAAACTCTCAAATCGACGACAAACCAAATTTGAACCTTCACAGTAGATAAGACGTTCCCTGGAGAGTGATGGTGCAAGCTATGTGAAGAACATACCACCAATGGTCTGTAGAAGAGTCTGTCGGTGCGGCAGCGGTGCCAGCGACTGCTGGTGGCGGGCCCACGATGGTGCGCTGGAAGAAGGTCTATGGCAGACTTTGGCTGTGGTGCAGTGGGAGTAGCCGCCAGTTGGTCTGATGGCTAGAGGGAGAGGATGGGGTCTCACGACTGCATCAGTGGGACGATGTTGCTCAACCGTGGCATATGAGGCGCTGCTCGGCAAACCGCTGGGCGATGCGGTGGACCAGATGCGACATACGACCAAATCCCAGTGAGGCCGACCGATCCACCTCTAGAAAATTGGGTGGGGCATGAACCGTCAAGCTGACTAGACGCGTGCCCTTTAAACCTATCTGGACTAGACCAGGTCGTTGGGCGACCCTGTGGGCTTGACCCTCGGCCAAGCAGGGTCGGGTCCAGCGAGGCCCGTTGGGCCTGGCCCACTGGCCAGGCCAAACGAGAACAAACCCAACTTGAATTGGGTCAGTTAGAGTCCTTCTGACTGAACATGGGTACATGGGTCCCCCGTGCCGAATTGGTCGGGTTGGTCCGACTGTGTTGGACAAGGCCCAGACACAATCAACCCCTGTTTACTAAAACGCCCGTATCTCTTAGACCATGCATATGATTGATGCGTCATCAATGGTGTTGGGACCCTTTTGATGTTGTGGTACTTCTGATATAATGAACTTGAGTTTTGGTGGAATTTGTAGTACCACCAGATTGGATGGGACTCAAATCCAACTGGGGCCTTTTTGGTATATTTCCCATTACTTACAGACCGAACGTCTGATCGAAGAGCCATCAGTTGCATTGAGACCCATATGATGAGATAGTATTTTGGGGTTACTCTATGTGGGACATTGTGGAAGTTGAGGTATAACAAATGGCTTGAGGAGTAGATCATACCAGAATCAAGTGTGCTAATTGCAGGAATCCAGCAGCTGGTTGTGATGTGAAGAAAAATAGAAATTTTTCATGGGCCAGCACCTAGAGATCCTTTATAGGTAAGAACCTAGAGATACTAAGTGGGTCAATACCTAGAAATACTATATGGTGTCATCACCTAGTGATCTTCTTTGGGTCAGAACCTAGTGATCCTATGTGGGACAACACCTAGCCATCCTCTGTGGGTCAACACCTTGCAACCCTGTGTGCGTTAGCAGCATAGCCTCTCAATAGAATAGGATTATCTAGATTTAATACTACTCATATTTACATCTATAATTATGTTACACTTAGTGTGAGCTGCATCTTTTAATTTTTTCTATGTGTTTGAGATCTTATTGGGCGGTATTACTTCTGTGGTATTGTTTTCCTTTGTGGTGTCTTCCTTCGTTGATTTATGAGATACCTTCAGGGGTCTTAGGGTACCTAATGGTTATTTTTATAGTCACCCCTACATGGGAATCCCCCAAAACTGTTGTGTCTTGTGAAAAAAATGTCCAACCTTGACCGAGACATTGGGGAGCCCGGAATAGATGGTGCTCGGAGGTAGAAAGATAGACGCGACGTGCTTTAGTGACATCTGACAGATAGATGTGTCTAACCTTCAGGTAGGATTATTTTTGGATGACCTATATATCATGTACATAATTTTCTTTAAATTAATTTTAGTTGGTCTAGTATTCTGGCACCCTTACTTACTTTTTACACACATTACTCTCAGTAGTGATAATTTTGAGTGGTTTTAATACTTTATTTCATTTGTGGGTTTCTTTGTGTTGTATGACCTATATGTGTGTGTATAGATTTAAAGACAATGAATTTCCTTTTTTGGGTATTCATTTATGGTGCTAGTCACCAACCCATGGCCTATGGAAGGCGAGTTTGGGGTAGTCACAGCATGGGCCCTTGGGGACGGGTCGTGATAAAGTGGTATTAGAGGGTTTAGTTCTACTAGAAGAACTAAGGGTCTGCAATTTTTATGGGGGCAATAATGTTATGTGAATTGAGTTCAGATTTAAATCTATGGATCCCAATATTGGTGCGGTGGCTGATGTATCCACACAACAAGACCTTGAATCCTTTTTTCCGACTCGGTATATGATAACACTAGTTTCATGTTGTTTGGAAATGGTTTTATCTAGATCTCATATGAGTCATATCACCAGGTAAAACTTATTAACTATGGTGCATCTGTTTCTCTACGGTATTCCTCCATAAAGACAGAAAACCATGATTCAGGTGAGAGATCATGACAATGGTCCACTGAGTTTTGAGGCGTCTATGTAGGGACTTCTTACAGCGATAGCACCTTCGGATGCTGTACCAACAACACCACCAACCAGAGAGAAGTAGTTGCTACCAGAACCACCAGTGGACAATAAACACCAACTGAGTGTGATTCATGAGTTCCAGAGAAAGATTCCTTTGAGATTTCAAGGCAAGACAGGTCCTCAGGCAGTCGAGGATTTTCTGAAGGCAGTTACATTGTTTTTTCGCCTAGTAGAGACACTAAAGGAACAAATGGTAGATCTAGTCGCTAGCCTTTTTAAGGGCCTGAAAGGGAGGTGGTGGAGCTTGAAGCTACAGACACATGAGAATAAGACCCCATTCTTGAAAGACTTCAATAGCCTCTTTAGGGAAGAGTTCATACCAGAGACACTATGCTCAGTACATATTCAGGAGTTTCTGCACTTATAGTAGGGCACCTTGACTATGTCCCAGTACACATCAAGGTTTACCGACCTCTCCCGCTACTCCACCTAAATAATACATGACCCTTTCTTTAGGGCTTGAACTTTTGATTAAGGACTTCAATGGGAGATTATGACATTGTGGATTTTTCTTAGCATCCAGATGCATGCTGGAGTGCTACAACGATCCCTACTGGTGGATTGCAACATATCCAAGTAGGCACCGATAGTGAGGGACACCACTGGACGATAGGTGGACAAGTCATCTATAGTAGGCAGTATAAAGATGACACTGAGGCCTAAACGGGCCAGACCTTAAGGAGGACAACCCCAAGATATAGGGTCAGAGGTGCAGATTTTTGTGAGACAGAGGAGGTCATCTGAGGCCTATAGTTTGTTACTCTTGTGGTGGACATGGTCACATGGATCAATACTATATGAATCCCCACAAAAATGACCAGTAGAAGGACAAGGGACCACATAGACATCGAAATAGGTTCGAGTGAGGAGGTCTGCAGGGCAGCAGGCATGGCAAGGGAGAAGGCCGAGTGGCAGGTTGTGGACGACAGATCGAGGTTATACCACCACTACCCCCACGAGGTCTACCACGAGATCCTATTGCAGGTGGAAAGGGGTAGGGCCAGCTTTAGGTGATAGATTCCTATAATCTTGTTGCTCCATAGATGATTAGAGGTATGATATGTGTCTACTCCTCCTTACCTGTAGTTCTTATAGAAACAAGTTCCAATCACTCTTTCCTTTCCATGGACCTCGTTCGAGGCTCAGGGATTCCAATGGAGTTGTTGGATCAATCCTTACGATTGGAGACTCCTATGGGAGGGGGTTTGATGATTACACACTAGTGCCGACAGTGTGTTCTTACTATAAGAGGTGAGAGAAACAACTAAGATCTCCCAGTAGCATCATTTAGGTCTTATGAAATCCTCTTGGGTACAAAATTTTTATCCATAGTCCATGCTTATATCGACTCTTTTAGGGGAAATGTATAGTGTGTTTGTGAGGATGGGACATGGTTTTTCATCACAATCGAGATGGAAACCTTTGCAGCATGGGATGGACTTTCTCAGAGGAGGGTGAAGCCAATTACCCACAAGTTGGCTTGCCTCACCCTAGGTGCGGTGGGTGAGGGGAGTCTGAGATTTCATGTATGGTGGATGAATATGAGAATTACTTTCTAGAAGATTTCCTAGGAATATCTCCTCACAGATAGGTAGAATTATACATTGATGTGTACCCAGATAAGACACCGATATATACACCTTTATATCAGATGACTCCCGTGGAGCTTCGTGAGTTGAGGGTACAACTGGAGGAATTTTAGAGGAAAGGGTATGTAAGCCCAATGGTTCTCTATGGGTAGCCCTGGTGTTGTTTTCCATGAAGGAAGACGGGATGTTGTGGCTGTGTGTTGACATCCGACCCCTAAACCAAGTGACCATGAAGATCAAGAATCCACTATCGAGGATTGACAACCTCATTGACTAGCTGAAAGGAGCGAGTTGGTTCTCTAATATAGACATCTGATCGGGTGATCACTAGCATTGGGTACAAGATGAGGATGCACTGAAGACAACCTTCAGGTGCCATTAACGATAGTATGAGTTCCTAGTGATGTCTTTCAATGTGACTAATGACCTAATAGTGTTCATGGGACCCCTGAACCGGATCTTCTATCCTTACATTGACTTATTTTTGGTGTTATTCATTAATTTAGTCTTGGTGTACTTGGCGGCAGAGGAGTAACACGCTACTCACCTACGGATAGCCCTATAGGAACTCTGAGAGCACCAAATTTATGGTAAGATATCAAAGTGCTAGTTATGGATTTAGGTGTTCAACATCCTAGGACACTTCATCTCAATGGATGGAGTTGCAGTGAATGTAGAGAAGTTAGAGGAAATGATTTATTGGAATCCATCCTGATGCATGAACGATGTGAGCAGTTTTTGGGGTTGGTTGGGTACTACCATAGATTTGTAATTGAATTTCCTAGAGTATAAGCACCCTTTTTAGCATTGAAAAAGTGGAAAAAACCCTTCATGTGGACAGAGATGTGCTAGTAGAGTTTCTAGGAGCTAAGGAGGAGACTAAAGACTACCCCCATCATGATACTACCAGAAGTGGGAGTCAAGTATGTAGACTATTGTGATGAATTAGGGACCAGAATTGTTGGTGTTCAGATGCAGGATGGAGCAATGATTGCCTATGGATCATGGAAATTGAGGAAACATGTGTATAACTACACGAACCAGGACTTAGAGTTAGCATCATTGGTTTTTTTCTTGATAATGTGGAAGCACTACTTGATGAGTGAACGATTTACCATCTACTCTAATTACAAGAGTCTCAGGTATATCTTCTCACAGAAGATCCTAAAATTGAGATAGCAATAATTGATGGAGTTCCTCTAAGAGTATGACTTTGAGAAATTCTATACTCCTGGTAAGGGGAAGGTGTTTGCAAATGCACTTAGTATGTGGTTTGGTTTATAGGTACCAAGTGAGGCCACATAGAAGCTTTCTGTGATGTAGATATCCTTCATGGATAGTGATGGATAAGCTTACCTCCATTCTATGAATGTTACTACACCACTCTTATAGTGATTTAGGGAGGGACAAATTTTGGATGTTTAATACAAGGACCGACGTGCTCATATGTCCTCAGGACATGCTCCTGATTGATTTTCAATTTGTGGTTAGAACTTTATCCTTTTTATGAGATTCACCATATTACCAGTGACATTATGGGAGGAGTTGTTTTGGGAGTTCAATACATACCCTTTAGAAATAAATCATGTTTTGTAAAAGATGTTCTAGGACCTCTGACGTCAGTAATGGTGGTCAGGGGTGATGAAAGCGGTGGATGAGTTCGTTTCAAGATTTCTCATTTTTCATCTAGTGAAGGATAAACATCAGGTTCCAGCAGGAGTGGCCCATCCACTCAAGGTACCAGAGTGGAAATGGGATGGTATCTCAATATACTTTGTGATAGGGTTACCACATATATCCAAGGGCCATGATTCCACTTGGGTGATCGTTGACCAACTCACCATGTCAGCTCACTTTCTACCCATCTTGGAGAAGGGATCGGTAGAGGGCATGGGACGCCTCTACGTCAAGGAGATAGTGTGGCTCTATGGGGTATCTTTAACAATCATCTCAGACTGTTATGAACACTTTATATCTTGTTTTTGGAAGGGGTTGAAGGAGGCATTAAAGACTCAACTGCATTTGAGCATAGCATTTCATCCCCAGATGGACGGTCAGATGGAGTAGACCATAAAATCCTTGGAGGACATTCTTTATGCTTGTATTATGGATTTTGGTCATAGTTTGGAGGACAACCTTCCCCTAGTGAAGTTTCCATACAAAAACTTTCACTCCACCATTGGCATGTCACTGTTTGAGTCCTTGTATGGGCATCCTTTCACATCAACATTATCTTAGAAAAACCCAGGGGAATCGAAACATATTGGTCCAAAGATGGTACGAGCTACCACAGAGAAGGTACAGATCATCTAGAAGACGAAGAGGACTGCATCGAGTAGGCAGAAGTCTTATGATGATAGGATACATATACCATTGGAGATAGAGGAGGGGGATCATGTATTGCTTCAGGTCTCACCTCGATAAGGATTGTAGATATTTAGATGGGGCGACAAGCTATCTCTGAGGATCATTTTACCTTTATGGATTTGGAGCAGAGTTGGAGAGGTGGTGTACTGCCTAGAAAATCCCCCATGGATGCACCGAGTGCATAATATTTTCCACATTTCACATATGAGGAGATACGTGCATGATCCATCACACGTCATAAACTAGGGTGATCATGACATTAAAGATGGGGAGACATTTGTGGAGTTCCTGGTGGAGATAGATGATTGATAGGAGCGGGTCCTATATGGGCGGTCGATTTGTCTAGAGTGAGTTCGGTGGTAGCACAAGAATATCAAGGATAGCACATGGGAGTGGCAAGCTCGAATTCGTACTCTGTACCCCAATCTGTTTGATTAGTTTTTTTTGGATTCCGGGGATGTAAATCCCTACGGTGGGAAGAATGTAATGTATTTGAAATCTGTGTATTTTATTTATTTATATGGAATTATTCTAAGACCAAACACTCGGACGACACATGATTCTAAGGTACAGTGAGCTCAGAATGTAATTGTTTTTATCTTTTTTAAGGTATGTTCATTAAAAATGAAATCAGGATTTTCTATCTTTTGATATGGCACTCAGATCATAAATATGAGGGTATCGGTGAACTCAGAACACTGTGATTTTCCTATAAATTACATAACTTCGGACTGAAAGGGAGGAAAAAAATGTTGTTTTTCAGACTTTTCGAGAAAAATAATAAAATAATTTAAAGGTATTATTTTATTTATTTACTCACCATTTGGTGGCAGTGCACCATGATGGGGACACTATGGTGACTGACCAGGTAGGAATGATGCTCATTAATGGACCATATCATGTGGTGTAATGATGCAATAAAGTAATCATAACAGGAACGTTGTTTCATAAATGAAACAGCATAACGAAGCAACATCACAATGTAATAGAAACATTGATACATGGTTATTTTTATTAAACCAACACGTGGGAGAATATGGAATTAAATTACGGGTATTCTCTGACTATCCACTGGGAGTTTTCCTCACCAACGGAGAATAAAGAATTTTTGAGATACTTCATCATCTACGATGTTCCTCGATGAACGGAGCCAAAAGCGACGTCGATATCATGAAACCTTAAGGATGAATGATTTGGAATCTAACATAAATAAGGTAGGGGGTTGTTTAAATTTAAATGTTATTCCCTATTCTTCTTTTAGAAATGATGAACACCGATCATCCCACGAACGGGTTGATCAGCGAATCATGCATTTTTACAGGAGGGTGAATTTTCTTTTGAGATTTCATTGTCCAGGGTTGAATCATCATTATTGTTCAAATTGAAATCCTAATACCTCCCTTGATTATAATAATATAACGCGGAGGGTGTGGGATGACACGAACATGGCTTGAGACCCTCCACTGTGATTGTCCTACGTGTAAAAACTCTCTAATCGATGGAAAGAAAAATTTTAGTCCTTTGCGGTGGAGAAGACATTCTTCAGAGATCGTATGCGCAAGAGGGGTGAAGAATGAACCATTGGTGTGGAAATGATTGTCCGTAGAAGATTCCGTCTGTGCGATGGTGGTGGCCCACAAATATGGGTGGGTATCAGAGTACCACAACAGCACACCAGAGGAAGGGGCGCGACCGGCTCGGGCCGCGACGCAGCGAGAGGAGCCATCAGCTAGGACTATGGCTGAAGGAAGTGGGAACGGTCACTCGACCACGTTGGAGGGCCATAGATGTGGCACCATGATGTATCCCACGTGGCGATTCACAGTCTTTCAACCGCAACAGAGGAGGTTCCCCATAGATACCCACGAGGCTATGGCAGCAAACAGGACGTTGCATCTGACCGCGTCACAACGGGGCGGACCGGGTAGGGTGAAAAACACCCAGCGGGCTAGATCCATGCTGGTGGGCTGGAACTGTGCCCTTTGGGTCAGGCCGTACTAGACCGGGTCACTGGGAGACCATGCGGATTGGACACTCAGCCAAGTCAGGTCGGGTCCTGTGAGGTCTGTTAGGCCTTGCCCACTGGCCAGGTCAGACTAGACTGAACCCAACATGAAAAAGGTTAGGTTGAGTCCATCAAACTAAAACAGGGTATGTGGGACCCCCGAGCCGAGTTGGGTAGGTCGGTTTGACTGGGTTGGACCAAGCCTAGATGTAATTGACCCCTATTTACCAAAAAACGCATATCTCTCAGACCAGGCATCCAATTAACGCACCGTCATTGGAATTGGGACCCTTGAAATAGAGCAGTCCTTATGATATACCCCACGTGAGTTTTTTTAGATTTTTAATTATGGGATGGTTGGATCAGACTCAAATCCAACCGATCACTTTTTACTAAATTTTCCTTAACGTACTGACCGAGCAACTGATTGATGTGTCGTATGTTGCGTTGGGACCCTTATCAAGAGACTGTCCTTTGGGGATACTCTATGTGGATCTTCATGGTGGTTGAGGTATGAATGATGGATTTACGAATACATCCTCATCATAATAAATCATTCTAAGTGCATGAATCCAGTGTCTGGTAGTGATGGGAATAAAGAATAGCAATCTAGCATGGGTCATCACCTAGAAATGCTGATAGGGTCAACACTTAGAGATCCTCTATGGGTCATCATGTGGCGATCCTCTATGGGTCATCACCTAGCATTCCTTTTTTAGGTCAGCACCTAACAATCTTCTATGGGTCATCACCTAACAACCCTATGTGGGTCATCAATAATGTCTGTTGATATAATAAAATGATCTATCTTTACGACTAATCATCTTTACTTCTGTACATAACTTATACTTGGTTTAAACAAAGTCTTTTACTTTTTAATGTGTGTTTGAGATATTTCTTGGTGATATTAATTCTATGGTATTATTTTACTTTTCAGTTTCTTCCTTCATGGATTTTGGAGAGACCATTGGGGGTCTCTAGGTCCCTACTAAGTATTTTTGTACTCACCCTTGCACGGGCTTTGCCCGCACCTGTTGTGGCTTATGCATACGACATACAACCTTGACCGAGACATTGGGGAGCCAGGACTAGACAATGCTTGGAGGTGTATTGATAGATGTGGTGTGCTACTGTGACATCCTAAAAAGAGTTCTACCTACCCTTCAGGTAGGATCTTTGGAGTATGACCTCTGGAGATTATACTTATTTTGATGTACTTTTCATTCAGTTGGGCTTGTATTCTGACCCATTTACTTTTTGTTGACATAGTTTACTCTTAGAAGTGTTATATTGGGGAGGTTGTACTACTTTATTTCCTTTGTGGTTTTCTTTTTGTGGTATGACTTGTCTATGTGTGTACAGTTTTAAAGGCAATTCCTTCCCTTTTTGGGTTATGCCTTTCCAATGCTAGTCACCAGCCCCAGTCCTATAGATGACAGGCTTGGGGTAGTCACGGAATGAGCCCTAGGGGATGGTTCATTACAGATATGCATTGGTTAATTCACATTTTTTATGAACCACTTTAAAGTATTAGAATATATTATAATTAAGGATGAATTATTTTAAACCTAGAGTGTCATAGATTGAAAATAATATTCATTGATTTGACATACTATAAATGAGATTACAGGATTATATGATTTCTCACTATAATTATTTTTTCCAAAATTATACTTTTTGTTTTTATTCAATGGAATGACAGAGGAGGAATAATGATATTTCACAATGTGATGGATAATGTAATGATTATCATAATGAGCATCAAAATGGAATTAAAGTGAGGTTAAAAAATAATGTGATTATTAAGAATTATTTAAGATGATATATAAATTAAAAACTAATCTTGGGTGAGCTTCCTAACACACATAATATAAATAAAATGGGGTTTCATGGGAGATTATTTTGTTAATACAATATAGGAATAAATATAAAATATAAAATATGTCAGGATTATGGGATGAAGCACCCACAGAAAAGTCTCTAATGAATGGGAATATGATTTATGATAAGAAAATAATGGAACAGATAATTTAATTAATAAATAAAATTAATATTTAAAGGGATGAAACTAAAGTTGATTTATATGGAACCATTTACAGTTCAATGCCTTACATATGAGAAACAATTAGATTTTCCATGTCAATTCCCTAATCTGAGGGATAATTACTTGAACAAAAATGGTTTTATGCAATGCCAACTTTTTATGTAGAATTATTGAAGAGTATATGTATCATGATTCATAAATATTATTGTAAATGTATACTATCATTGATAATATTGATATAAGAATCTTGAAATATGTAATGATTCTTCTACCATTGTTTTACATTCAAGATTTCCAATCATACATTGAACAGTCCTAATAAACTAGAAATGTCATTTAGTTGCGTGAGGATCTTTTTGGAAAACAAGTGATTGAGGGATAAATAATCCTTAAAATACTCAAATTATTGAGATATTTATGTTTGGTTGGTATAAATTGATGATTTATATTGGAATTGAATTTTTTGTAGTATTAATGACCATATAATTGATAAGTTATTTAATGATAATGTGGGAAATGTTATCCTCCATAATTTTATGTCATTTTTGGATTTATGTAATACAAATGATAATCTATGGTTTTATTTATAGAATAATTATAGGGATTTATTTTTTGGAATTATTTATGTCTTCATTGTGTTTTTATAATGTTTTGAGTAATTTTTGGAATGGGTTAGTATGTTTTAAGAGAATATTTGATCAAAAAAATTATGGGTTTAGTATTATAAGATATTTTATATTGTTTGGGAATAGAAATTATGTTTATTATTGGAAAAATTATTCCCTTATTTATAATAATATGGTTTTAAATTTTCGTAGACAAATTTTTGAGTAGCCGTAAGGTCAAATACTTATAAAATAGTTAAGGATAAACATTGGGAGTTATTGATGTGGGTTTTGAAATTAATATATTATTTCATCATATAAATATTTATACATATTGAATAACAATAGGTAAATATTTTGGTTTTTTGTAATTATCTATATATAGTATAAATTAATTACAATTCTTTTCTGGCTATTATAATTCTTTAAAGGATTATTTTATTTCATTATACATGAAAAATTCAAAATTAATATTCATTTCATAGAAATAGAGATGATATATAAGTGGAAATTAATATACAGACAACAAAATTATGAAATTATTCTTATGAAATATAAATAAATAAGGTAATAATATTTTATTATGTTATTTAAATTTACAATAATAGAATATGTCAAATTTAAGGATGGTATATAATAATAAAATTTCATTATTTTACATTAACTTCTGATGAATTTATGTATTTTCACCCCTCACTAATTAATGGTTCTATAGATGCTACCTTTCTCATTAATATATTATCTATCAATCTCAATATATTCTTTTATTATTATTTTTTTCCTATTTATCAATATTTTTACTTCCTAACAATGTTATCCTTATCTAGGGACTTGATTATGTGTTAATTTTTTTATTTTTTTTTGATTACCACAACCCATTTATTAAATGATTTTTTATTATCCCTTTGAATGATGTTAGTTCTCAAAAGTAGTATTTTATAATAGTAATCCATTAAGTATTGAGATAAAATATATAGTATGCAATTTATCTTGGAAGGGGGAGAAAATGGATCACATAGAATATTTATAATATTATTCTTGGTTACTTTTTTAATGAGAAGCAATGATCAATAAATGAACTATGATATACTATAAAATAATATTATATAACAATGAGTATTATAACATAGACATTAAATATAATGGTTTGAATATTAATAAATTCATGTTAAAAAATATTTAGGATGGTTTTGGAGGCAGTGACGAGATTTCAGGTTTGGCTTGTGGCAGGACCATCTTTCCGGTGTGTTGGCATTCGGGTGGCTGACAAAGGTAATGGATTTCAACCCTTGAGATCTTGAATCAAGTTAAGGTAATGGATTTCAACCCTTGAGATCTTGAATCAAGTTATGGTTTCTGATGATAATCTCTTGAGTCTTGCGGTGTGATTTGTGAGTTTCAAATCTGCTTCTTGAACCTATTCTGTTCGTGATTTTGTTCTGGTTGAAGCGGTTGTTGTGCATCTGCGTATATTGATCTGGTTGGTCTGTGAGTTTGGATGATTGTTATGTGGTTCTTGAATCTTTTCCTTGGATGAAGACATTTAATCCTACCCGACGAGTTTCTCCGCATGCAAGAAAAACGATATGCAATGGAACAACAACAATGGTATCCGGCTTATTATCCGGCTATCTGTGACGACGGTGATGACGGGATGATGATACCGTCAAGGGTAATGATGATGGAAGGAAACTAGATGTGATGCAGGTAGTTGTGGGTACCCATGACTCGAGGTCTTTTGGGTTCTGTGTATTTTGAATTTCAAATTTTGAATTTTGAACTCTGTTTTTGGGTTCTTTGAATCTGTAACCCGCACTTGTTGTTGCAGTTATCGCTCAGCCATAAAGTAGACTATTTGAAAATCAAAAAAACAAAAATAAATTATCGATTGTTTTATTTTTCAATTAATAGTGAAAATTATTAATTCTTATTGAAAAGTAAATTTCAATTGATGTATTAAAATACCCATTTTATTTTAAAATTTATTCAATTTATCATTAGGTAATTTATATTACAAATAATTCATTATGGTTAATTGGAATCATGTTTTTTCTTGATTATGGTAGAATAACTTCCTATACTTAAGATTTCATTTTTTATTGAAACCCACATTTTGATGATTTTTTTCAGGTTATTTTAACATAGATTCTAAAATTTCAATGAATAAAATTTTATTAAAATAATTAAATATTTTTAATAATAATATTTAATATTATTAAATAGGTTTATTTTAAAATTTTCTCATTATAAATAGTAATATCCTTAAAAATCTCTAACCACATTTAAGGTTAAATAATGATTACCATGGGATAAAATTTAGTGAATAGGGTAAAAATGACCTATAAACATGCATAAATAAAATTTTATTGGTTAAATTTTACCATTATCAACATGGTATCAAAATTAATTTATAAATAGGGATCATTTTCAATAAATTGACCTAATAAAAGTTGAATAATTTTAAAAATACGATGAATATCGTCGACCCCTCATATTAAAGGACACCAATCCTCTATCATCACATTACCATATAGAGCCACATTGATTAACTAGATCATTACCAATTCTATTTTCAAATTCTCTATCAACTTTTTCTATGTGATTTTACTATTAAAATACCATTTCAAGGGTAGGTATAAGTGGATGTAATGGAGGTCTACTAAAGACGAGGCAATCATCTTACCCATCCTCACTCAATTTATTAATTTTTCTATATACTATAAATATATGTGATACATTCTGAAATAATGAATATAATATAATAAATATACATAATTATCCTTTTGATTGTGCATCAACAATTTTCTACAACCATTATATCAAATGGTAAATGAATAGTAATGGTCATGCATATGCGTGGACTACCACATCCATGTAAAAATATGATTCATTGTTGTAACACCCCAAGGTTTTCTAAAAATAAATTGAAAGGCATGAATCTATGTTTTTAGTATATAATTTTAACTAGTATTTAAACATGATTTTACTATTTCTATGTTTTTAATTTCGAAAAACTGTTATCTATAATTGTGATCAGTAAGTTATTTGGAGTCTGATGAAGCTAACTTGTTTTTGTGGTGAATAGTAACATAACCATATGAGTAGTAATATAAATAGTATTATAAACCTAATGAATAGTAAATGGTTTTACTGTTCAATTTTATTAAGGATTTAATATAATGGTATCCTATTTAATTTTTCAATTTAATATAAAAGTAGTTAAAGAATCAAAATTGTTAATTTTTGAATTAACTATGATTTTATTTAAAAACTAAATTAATAAAATTTAGAATATTATTTTAAAAAAATGTAATTAATTTTTTAATTTTAAATGTCAAAAAATGGTAAGGGTGAATTTATGGGAATTTTCTGAAATTATAGAATTTTTTATGTATAGTAAAATACGATAAAATATGATAAATGCTAAATACATGATTTAATGCATCATAAGTGATGCAAGTATGATGTAAGAGTAGTTGGTTTGAACTCACATGCCATTATTACTATTTGGTATCACATGAATTATAATTATTCATAGTCTTGAGAAAAAATATTATAATAATGATTAAAATAATGAAAAATACCACCTCTCCTCCACTATAAATACCACCCGAATTTCCCTCTTCTTCCCACATCCCTCAAGCCCTGAGCCTTACCTATGTTTTACTGAAAACTCATCCCAAGGATCTTCCCCACATCCTAGAGCTTCTGGTATCACCAAAAAGCCAAAACCAAAAGCCTTAAGGAGGATCTCAAGGAGAAGAGATCAAGAGGTAAACATACTCTTTTATTTCCATTCATTTCTTTCATTTTAAGTTATTATTTTTCACTCCCATTGGATTATATTGGGATATTTTATTCTATATTCTCCTTATTTATCATATTATTTATTAATTATTAGAGTCCCCTTTTCTCTCATCAAAAAATCTTATGAAATTTTAAGCGATGCCGTTAGGCTGCTGAAATTTCATATGGGGTTTCTCAACTATTATTTTATTCTCAGTTCCTTTATATTCTTATTCTATCCTAACCTACTCTTATACAAGATAAATGAAATCTCCAGAATCTTTTATATTCTGAATGTTCTCATGTTCATGGAAAATTCCTCATCAATCTTTTTCTCCTCTCCAACTTGTTCATGGAATTAAAGCATTGTCCGTGATGTGTTGATTTACCGACATCATGGATGATGTGATTTCAATTTTTTTACTTCCTTCAAGACTGGTTATGAAACCATTTTTTTGGTTTAACCAGATTATAATTTATGTATTATAGCTTATATAAGGTTAAAGAATTGTTTTCACACATGTTATTAATTTATGAAACAAAATGATATCTTTACGATCTAAGAATCACCAAAATAACCTAAACAAATATCAATAATGTTTTAAAACATGAATCTTCTTCATGTTAGAATTAAAAATTATAAATGGTATAATTTATGGTACTAAATATATGTAAATATCATTCCATTACAATTCTATAGTTTCACTTCCAATTGACAAGATCATCCAATACGAACCAATCATGGAAATCATCTAAAGAACACACCCAAAATAGTGTAAGGAACCAAATACTAACAATTAAAGGGTGAAATGTTGTTATAAAGTGATCATATATGATGTTATAAATATGAATATGTTTTACTAAGATAATATTAATACTCTTTTAGACAATATATAGGAGGTTTAAATGAGTTGGAATTAAGACAAATCTGAGGTAAGGGAATTCTTAACCCGATTTCCATCCTTTGCGTTGACCTTGTACTTAAATATTTATGTGGTGTTTAAAATTTTTGAGTGATGAATTTTGATTAATTATGTTTATTTATTGGTATTTATATATTATATACATATTACATCTAATCTATTAAATACCATTTCAATTATATGACATTTATAATGGACTTTTCATTTAAAACATTCTTTTAAAATTCTGTTTTACAAAATTCAAAAGAAATGTTTTTATGATATTATTCATGTTGTATAATTATGTTCTAGATCTTGGATATTTTTTATGATAAAGGATGAGATCTATATCCCTTCAATTAATTGGGTATGTGTATGTTTGAGGTCGGTCTTATGGTCACTCCATGTGTAACTATGATGGTTACACAAATTGTTAGGTAGCCATGAGGGTTACAAATCATAAGTTAGTTGAGAGGGTCACATGATTATGTAAGCAATTCCACAAGAAACCTTTATGGTTATATTTATTTTCTTATTTTTGGTGTGGATCTTTTGTAAATCTCATGTTTTACATAGTAAGTATATATGGGTGACAAGTATGTCTTTTGAAAATGATTTCATATGTTACAAGTGTTCATGGAATAATGTGTTCTTTCATTTTATTTATATACCTTAGTGAGATTTTTGTGATCATACCATGTTTTTTTAAATTATTTTTATAGGTTATAAGGAAGTGTAGGACCATGAAGAAATCAATGTTAAATGTTTGATGAATTTTCAACGAAATCATGTTTTATTTGAAATGTTTTTATTTTGGAAGAAATGAGTATGGGTTTTATGGTAACCACTCTGTAGTAATGTGTAATGTCATGAATGTATTATGTCCCTTTTCTCTAAATATCTAAATATGAAAAGATCCTCCATGTAAAAGAAAGTGCTATAATAACCCAAAATTTTGAATAAATCTTGTTTTTTAAATTTTGTGTGTTATTTTATTTCATACTCAACAAAACTGTTTCATTTAATAAAATGAGTATAATTAAAATGATACTATTGGGTTTTGACTATTATATAACCGTTAGTCAGTATGACCTTTGGAAACTAAATGTTGCAATTATCGTCTCTAAATACAAGTGATCTTGGTTAATTAATATAGAAAAAAGATTCGATGGTCTCATCTAGTAGTGTCAGGGCAATCGAAGCCCATCTAACAGAACTTGGGAAGGAGGTAGCACCACTGGGCTTTGCTCTGGACCAAAACCAAGCCGAACTTCATCGTGTGAAGCTAGAATGGAATTGCCTTCGCGAGAAGTTCAAACTGATAGAAATTACTACTCGTGCAATAATGGCCGAGCCGCCCCAAGATTCTCTCACCTTAGCACACCTTGCTCTTAGGTCCTACGATGGTGTTATAAGGGGATATGTAACGAGATCATAAATACTTTGTGTAATCCTTTGAGATAAATAAAAATGTGTTTTCTTCTTATGGTGAATTTTGTAAATTTTTAAATGTTCGGATAACTGTAGGATGTATATTATTGATGAATTTTAGAAAAAGGATATTTTAAAAATGTTTATGTAAACCTTAAATAATTAAAAATGTGTAATGATTTTCAAAAAATGGTCTTTTGCAATTATGTTTAGTACTCAATTTAGAGTATAATAAGATCAACTTAATTTTTGATGAATAGTAAATTATGAATAGTGGTTTTATTCTTAGGATTAGTAATGTGACCAAATGGATTAGTAATCTCACTTAAAGAAAGTATTAATATAATCTAGGCACCTTGATTAAGTAATGTGATTCAATAAAATAGGTAAATAACTATTTCAAAAATTATTAGTCAAGTATTAGTTTTTTTAGGCGAATAGTGTTTTTTTAATTAAAAATTAAATTAAAAATATTTAGAAAATTATTTTTATAAAATGGATTTCATTTTTGAACTCAGAGCATCGATATTATATTAAGATAATTTTTGGGTTTTTTTTTCTGAAAAAAATGAATTTTAGGTGAATAGAGTTTTTATTTAAAAATTAAATTAAAAATATTTAGAAAATTATTTTTATAAAATTGATTTCATTTTTGAACTCAGATCATCTATATTTTGTTACGATAATTTTTGGGGTTTTTTCTGAAAAAAATGAATTTTCAGTGAATAGTGTTTTTATTTAAAAATTAAATTAAAAATATTTAGAAAATTATTTTTATAAAATGGATTTTATTTTTGAATTCAGATCATTTATATTATGTTAAGCTAAAATTTTGGGAGTTTTCTAAAAAAGTTGAATTTTTAGTGAATAGTAAAAATACAGTTTTAGGGTTTCAGTATGTTTAATGACATCATAACTGCATCATGATGATTCCATGAGATATTTTAAGGGATGTTCGACTTGTGAATAGTAATATAAGGTATGAGGTGTCCCAAGTGGCCAAAACCATGAGGAAATACCACTTGTTTTGCCAATACCACCAATGAGGTGTCCCTTGGCCATTAATGCCTTGTCCCCTCACTTTCCCTATAAATACCAAGCCATTCTCTCATCCTTTCAATTCAAAAATCCTCCTCAATGAAGTTCTGATCTCCTTACCTCCCAAGGAATCCTCCCAAGGTGCCCTCAAGCCTACCAAGGTCCCAGACTTCAAGATTTCGAAGTTACTCTTCAAGGTAAGGGATCCTAGCTCTCTCTTTCTTTCCAAGTACTCTCTTTGATGTCATTTATTTTATGCTCCATGTTCTTATGTTAGGGATGTTATTTTATATTCATCCTAATTTACTTTTCATGTTATTATGATGAGATACCCCCTCTTTATCTCATCAATTCATTTTAAGAATGTTGAAGTGGCGCCGTTAGGCTGCCGAATTTTTAAGGGATTATTTCACCCTTCTCATTTTCAAGATCTATTTTCATGTCAAGTCTTTCAAGTTCTTTTTTATTTTTTTGGGGTATGATTTATATATCTATAATACTGATATTTTATGTTCATATGATGAGAGACCCTATTTTATCTCTTTAATTCATTTTTTTAAGTTTTAAGTGACGCCGTTAGGCTGCCGAATTTTTATAAGAGAAATCTTATTTTTGTCTTCCTTAAATGTTTTTTATTTCATATGGTTTGTATTTAAAGTTTCATTACCATGTTCTTATATCCATTATATTATTTCCCTCTACTATTTTATGGATCATTTATGAGTGGGTGACCCATGTACCCTCTCTTTTTAGTATTTTTTAAAACCCTATAACATAGCCGTTATGCTGTAGAATTTTCGTCTCAAAATGCCCCTCTTTTTTTCTCAAATTCTTTTATTTTATTAAGTTAATACTGAAAGATCATTCTTCTAAAGGGGTATTCACATATATATAAAAATGTTCTATTTTAAATTCTGGGATTTACATACATAAAATCCACTTTCCTTTTCCGTGGGTTTAAAGTAACATAAAGATCATGTCTTTAAAGCAGTTTTTAAACCGTTATGATTATGAAAGGAAACCCATTTCTTTTATTCTATATTGGTTATTTATGAAATGTTTTATGATGATATATGTGGCTCACATGATAATAAAGGAAAATTTAAGGGTGCACCCCGATAGTGCTATAATGCATTGGGTACAGACATAATCTCAAGAGATGACAATTTTTAACGATGCCTTGGTTAATAACATTGGTAATTTTTAATGACACCTTGGGGATGGACCTTGGTGAAACGGAAATGATTGTCTATGTTAAATGTTGTAGCCACATCTTCATGTTATGAAACACGTTATTTTTATTATGATATGCCTCATGATCTCTTTCTCATTCCTTAAAGTTATTTTTCACGACTTTTGATGTGTCTCAAGTTCTCATGTAAAATGTTTCCCTTGTTTCCCTTACTGGGCCTTCTTCTCACCCTTTCCTTTGATGTATGATCCCAGGTTATTAGATGCTATAATGAACTTAGGATGAACAAATGAAGAAGCCTTTCAGGTGTTTAAGAAGAATGTTTTTTGTCTCATGTAATAAGTTCCTAGTTTCCAAGACACTAAACCTTAAAGATCCTCAGTTTTGTATAATATAATGAAAGTTTATGTGATAAAAAGGTGGGATGCTATAGTTGGTATCAAAGGATGGTTTAGTTATTTGTGGAAATTATGATAAGAAAACTTTAAGAAGAACCCTATAGAAAAGTTTAAATATAGGGAATCTTCCTGGTATTTTGGTGAGTATTGAGTAAGGGGTTGCCAAGAAAATACATTCCTGTCTGGATACAAGTAGGTAGAGGTGGTTCTGGCACAGATGTAGATAGGGGTAAGACCCGAAAACACCACTTTAATATAGAATCAAATGGGAACTGGTACATGACAACGGGCCTTGCTGCACTCTTGGTTACGACACTCCCGAGGGATATGCTTTGGTAAATTCACAAGCTTAGTATGAACCATTATTAAAGGAACAAAGATAAAATAAAATAAAGATTCACATAAGAATATATGATCATGGATAACCTAGATTGGAACCTAGGGGATCACAAATTAGGGTATACTTTTCTTCTACAAGTTTATCCTTCTCTGCTTAAAGTTTCCTTTTAATGATGATTGACTAAGTATTTAAGACCCTAATTATACTTTCTTTTCTTAGTTAATGGAGGGAAATGGAAGAACATGTCCCAACAACCAATGTGATAGGAAATGTGATGATTTCCCTATTAATGTGACAGAGATGACGAGAGATCAAGTTGAACATATTGTGATTATGCCAAACTAGCTATCAAAAATCACAATTAATAATTGGTACCTAGTTGAATGCCCAAATTCATCAAGGAAGAAGAAGACAAAGTCTCAAGGATGTTCATCTGAAAAATTTGATAAGGGAAAGAAGACCCAATTTATTTTTTGCAAAAAGTGTGGGAAGAGGCACCAAGGAGAATGTCACAAAGGAACCGGGAGATGTTTTATGTGTGGGAAGATAGGGTATAAAGTAGCCAATTGCTTTAAAAAAATAGATAATGTGATTAATGGAGATAAGGTTCAATCTAATGTACCTTATAATATTCAATGTGGTAAATGTGGAGAAGTTGGGCATTATCCAAGGAAATTCTCTCTTGTAAGGGATGATAATCATGATGAGCATCAACAATCTTCAAGGACAAGGGAACAATGCAAGTCCTATGGTAAGATGGATCATGATGACTGAAGTACATGTAACTTCTTCGCAATAATTGTCTATGTCATGTTGTATTTTAGTTCATGCTCTATGAGCATATCTTTTATGTTTTCTAAGATCATCGAGTCACTACCTAAGATTATTTTATATCATTAAGGAAAAAATCTATTATTGTGTACTACATGTTGATGTAGGGAAGCTGTTCTTCTTAAAAAAAGGTGATTAGGGGATTAAAAAATGATTACTATTTTGGAAGACGTTCATTATTTTGGGAACCGTATATGATCGAGGTAAATATATTACTACGTTATTTTATTTGAGGAGTAAAGGTTGACTTATATTTTGAAGAATCAATGAATTTACGGTGAACTTATAGTAATTTAGGTTACTTATGGAAATGATTAACCTATCTCAGGGAAAATATTTTTAGGTTAGTTACTTTTGTTATAAGATTTTAGGAGTGTTTGATGTTGTTTGGAGATAAACGATAAAGTTTATATTGGAATTCTATGTAATCAAATCCTTTTTGTATTTGGTTTTCAATATTAGTTTGGTTTATTTTGAGGATTTTTAGGACAATCATTTATGGAATGGTCTATGAGGAACTTTTTGTAGTACCGTGGAATTTTGAAGATTTAAAAGTAGTTTCCCTTCCTATGGGGTTCTTTCTTTTTGAAGAGTTGTTTTATCTTACCCTTTCTGTTTTTGGAATAATGTTTAAAGATAGAAGAAATAGATAGTTAATATTTTGTGGATTATGTGATTCTCTAGAAGATGATTCTTGTGCTTTTGATGAGACCAAGTGTTTTTGAATGCTCATCGTTTGGAGAAAAGATTAGTTTTGGTAGAAACTTATTAAAGGATGAAACTATACTTGAAGGTAAGTATATTTACTTATGTTATTATTCTATTCAGTAAATTAATTCCTCAAAATTATGAAAAGTAACGTAAAACAAAAACATTGTTGGTTTATGTTTCCTACTGGGTAATCAAAGACCATTTACACACATCATAAGTTTGTTATTTTCTTCTGGTTAACTTTCTCCTAATCATGTTTTCTATCACCCTCCCTTAGAACTTAACCCTTTGTTTTTTCTTCCATATCCATGTTTTCCTACATGGAATCCTAGTATGGGTTAACTCGGGTGACCTTTGTACTTACCTTTCTTTCTTTTAAAGTAATAGTTTTACTGACTCCTTTTCTGATGTGGGACTTTCAATGAAATTTCCAAGCCCAATTTTAAAAATTGCGAGGACGCAATTTCTTAAGGGGGGAAGAATGTAACGACCTGAAATTTTGAATAAATCTTGTTTCCTAAATTTTGTGTGTTATTTTATTTCATACTCAACAAAAATTTTTCACTTAATAAAATGAGTATAATTAAAATGATACTGTTGGTTTTTGAATATTATATGACTGTTAGTCAGTATGACCTTTGGAAACTAAATGTGGTGATTATCATCTCTAAATACAAGTGATCTTGGTTAATTAATATAGAAAGAAGATTTGATGGCCTCATCCAGTAGTCTCGGGCCAATCGAATCCCATCTAATGGAACTTGGGAAGGAGGTATCACCACTGGGCTTTGCTCTAGACCAAACCTAAGACAAACTTCATCATGTGAAGCTTGAATGGAATCACCTTTGCAAGAATTTAAAACTTATAGAAATTACTACTCGTGCAATGTTGGCCGAGCCGCCCCAAGATTCTCTCACCTTAGCACACCTTACTCTTAGGTCCTATGCTGGTGTTATAAGGGGATATGTAACGAGACCATAACTGCTTTGTGTAATACTTTGAGATAAATAAAATTGTGTTTTCTTCTTATGGTGAATTTTGTAAATTTTTAAATGTTAGGATAAATGTAGGATGTATATTATTGATGAATTTTAGAAAAAGGATATTTTAGAAATGTTTATGTAAACCTTAAATAATTAAAAATGTGTAATGATTTTCAAAAAATGGTCTTCTACAATTATGTTTAGTACGAAATTTAGAGTATAATAAGATCAACTTAATTTTTGATGAATAGTAAATTATAAATAGTGGTTTTATGCTTGTGATTAGTAATGTGACCAAATGGATTAGTAATCTCACTTAAAGAAAATATTAATATAATCTAGGCACCTTGATTAAGTAATGTGACTCATTAAAATTGGTAAATAACTGTTTCAGAAATTATTAGTCAAGTATTAGTTTTTTTAGGTGAATAGTGTTTTTTAATTAAAAATTAAATTAAAAATATTTAGAAATTTTTTTTTTATAAAATGGAGTTTATTTTTGAATTCATATCATTGATATTATGTTAAGTTAAATTTTTGGGAGTTTTCTGAAAAAGTTGAATTTTCAGTGAATAGTAAAAATACAGTTTTAGGGTTTTGGTATGTTTAATGACATCATGACTACATCATGATGATTCCATGAGATATTTTAAGGGATGGTCGACTTTTTAAATGTAAGATAAGGTATAAGTTGTTCCAAGTGGACAAAACCATGAGGAAATACCACTTGTTTTTCCAATACCACCAATGAGGTGTCCCTTGGCTATTAATGCCTTGTCCCCTCACTTTCCCTATAAATACCAAGCCATTCTCTCATCCTTTAAATTTCAAAATCCTCCTCAATGATGTTATGGTATCTTTACCTCAAAAGGAGTCCTCCCAAGGTGCCCTCAATCCTCCCAAGGTCCCAAACTTCAAGATTTCGATGATACCCTTCAAGGTAAGGGATCCTAGATCTCTCTTTCTTTCCAAGTACTCTCTTTTATGTCATTTATTTTATGCTCCATGTTCTTATGTTGGGGATGTTATTTTATATTCATACTACTGTATTTTTCATGTTCTTATGATGAGATACCCCCTCTTTCTCTCATCAATTCATTTTAAGAATGTTGAAGTGGCGCCGTTAGGCTGCCGAATTTTTAAGGGATTCTTTCACCCTTCTCATTTTCAAGATCTATTTTCATTTCAAGTCTTTCAAGTTCATTTTTATTTGTTGGGGTATGATATCAATATCTATCATACTGATATTTTATGTTCATATTATGATATACCCTATTTTATCTCTTCAATTCATTTTTTTGAAGTTTTAAGTGACGCCGTTAGGCTGCCGAATTTTCATAAGAGAAATCTTATTTTTGTCTTCCTTAAATGTTTTTCATTTCATATGGTATGTCTTTAAAATTTCATTAAAATATTATTATATTCATTATATTATTTCCCTCTACTGTTTTATGGATCATTTATAAGTGGGTGACCCATGTCCCCTCTCTTTTCAGTATTTTCTAAAACCCTATAACATAGCCGTTATGCTGCAGAATTTTTGTCTCAAAATGCCTCTCTCTTTTTCTCAAATTATTTTATTTTATTAAGTGAATACTCAAAGATCTTTCTTCTACAGGGGTATTCACATATATATCAAAATGTTCTATTTTAAATTCTGGGATTTACATACATGAAACCTGCTTTCCTTTTCCATGGGTTTAAAGTAACATAAAGATCATGTCTTTAAAGCGGTTTTTAAAACATTATGATTATGAAAGGAAACCCATTTATTTTATGCTATATGGGTTATTTATGAAAATTTTGATGATGATATATGTGTCTCACATGATAATAAAGGAAAATTTAAGGGTGTATCCTGATAGAGCTCCAATTCATTGGGTAAAGAATTAATCTCTAGAGATGACCATTTTTAACGACACCTTGGTGAATAACCTTGGTAATTTTTAATGACACCTTGGGGATGGAACTTGGTGAAACAGAAATTATTTTCTATGTTAAATTTTTTAGCCACATCTTCAAGTTATGAAAAACATTATTTTTATTATGATATTCCTCATGATCTCTTTCTCATTCCTTAAACTTATTTTTCATGACTTTTGATGTGTCTCAAGTTCTCATGTAAAATGTTTCCCTTGTTTCCCTTACTGGGACTTCTGATCACCCTTTCCTTTGATGTATGCTCCCAGGTTATGAGATGCTGTAATGAAATTAAAATGAACAAATTAAGAATCCTTTCAAGTGTTTAAGAAGATCGTTTTTTATCTCATGTAATAAGTTCATGGTTTCCAAGACACTAAACCTTAAATATCCTCACTTTTGTATAATGTAATGAAAGTTTATGTGATAAAAAGGCGGGATGATATAAGTGATTTCTTGACTAAATTCAAGATTATGTAAATAATAAGGTTGGTTCCTTATAGTTGGTATGAGAGGATGATTTAGATAACATTAGCGGTTATGATGATGTTAATATATTACAATATATGTTTTTTACTCTATGGTCAAATTGAAATAATATATCATTTAAAGATTACCATGCCGCTTTGACTAAGATATATTTTTTCAGAATGGTTGTCTGTAGAAGAAATAGAGAAACTGAAGAGGAGAGACACCGAGAGAATGAAATCCTTCCAAATCTGCATCCCGAAATGGTAGGGATATGAACCGAACAGTTTGTGATAGTAATGGCTCAGTAGACACAGACAATAAATGGTGGTGTAATCCATGCATGATAACAACCAAAGGTACCACAACAAAACATGAAAATAAAGTAACATTTTATAAGACAACACCCTCCTAATTTCATTAGATCTTCTGACTTAGTAGAGGATGAGGGTTGGATTAAATCCCTTGAAAAGATATTTGACATAATAGGTTGTTCAGATAATAAAAAGTTATGTCTTTCCATTAATCATTTTGAAGGTGACGTTGATTAGTGGTGTTCAATGATAACAAATATTAGGGATAGAGAGGATATTGATACCTTTGAGTGGGATGTTTTTAAAAGTCTTTTACTTGAAAAATATTTTTTAAGGTGGTGTGACTTAGGATGGAGAAGTAATTCCTTGAATTGAATCAATAGGAAGAAGATTCAGTGGGTGTGTATGAAGCGATCTTCACCCAACTTGCAAGGTATGCTCCAAATATTATTCTGGATCTTGATAGAAAAATAAACTGCTTTTACTCAGGATTAAATCCAATGTATTGAAGGGAATTGGCCTCCCATGAATTCAAAAGATATGAGAAACTTGTCTGATGTGCTAAGATGGTAGAGATGGAGTTTTCTAAAGATCATGTGCACATTGAAAACAAAGGGAAGAAGAAGACTAGGTGGAAAGTGATGAGTAAGAATTAACCAACAAAATTGGATGGTAAGAAAATCCAGTTTCTAGTTTGTGAAAAGTGTGGCAAAAAGAACCTTGGGGAATGTCTTAAAAAAATTCAGAAGTGTTTTTGATGTGGTAAGTTTGGACATATAGCCCGAGATTGTAATGAAAATTATCCTAAGACTAATCATGATAAGGAAACTATAAATTGTTTTAAATGTGGTGAGATGGTTAATTATGAAAATTCCTTCCAAAAGAGAGATTTGAATGATGAAATGAAGCCATACTATAAGAAGAAAGGTGTAGTGAGATCTTTTTCAACAACGTCAACAAATAAAGAGCCATCCAATGAAGTTACATATGGTATTTTTTTGTTTACATAGGTTTTTTTAAAGTTTTGTTTGATACAAGTTTACAGATTTCTTCATCTCTGAGAAATTTTATGGTAAATTGGAAATATCACCAAAAAAAAAGAGACATGAACTTGTTGTTAAAAAAATAGGGGGGAAATACTATAGAAAAGAAGAATTATAAAATATTTCCATTGTGGTATGTAGAGAAAATTTACCTGCAAGCCTTTTTGTATTACCCATAGCCAAGTTTGATGTTATTCTGGGAATGGATAGACTTTTTATTTACCATGAAAATATTGACTATAGATCTAATGAAGTAGTTTTTCAAAGAGATTCAATTTTTATACAAGGAAGAACCCATACAATTGATAACATATCAAGAAGATGGAATAATTTTGAAAGATGGAGATGAATGTCATCTTGCTCATAATGTAGAAAACAAGGAAACTGTTCATATTAATGATGTGCTAGTGGTTAATGAATACCTTGATGTTTTTTTGATGATTTACCTGGTGTCATACCTGATCGAGAAGTTGAATTCACGATTGACTTATTACATGATTCTATTCCAATTTCAAAACACCCATATCGTATGGCTAAAATATAACATCTTGATTGAAAAATCAATTGCAGGATTTTCTTGATAAAGGCTACATTCATCCTACCACTTCACCCCAGGGAGCTCCTATTTTTTTCGTTATAAAGAAAGATGGTTCCATGAGACTTTGCATTGATTATAGAGCTTTGAATAACATCACTATTAGAAAACTATCATTTTCCTTATATCGATGACTTGTTTGATCAGATCTAGGGATCTCAAAACTTTTCCAATATTGACTTGAGATCTGGATACCATCCACTGATGGTTAAGGAGGATGACATCCCAAAAACTGCCTTTCATACTAGATAAGTGCATTATGGATTTCTTGTTATGCCGTTTAGGTTAAATAATGCACCAACTGTATTCATGAATCTTATGAATATAATATTTCAAGAGTTCTTGGATAAATTTTTGGTTTTTTTATTTATGACTTTTGGGTTTTTTCTAAGATTAAGGAAGGGAATGAAAAACATATAAGGGATGTTTTGAAAACCTTAATGGAAAATAAACTTTATGGAAAATTCATCATGTGTAATTTTTGGTTGCAACATATTTCATTTCTAGGGCACATTGTAAATAAGAACGGAAAAATAGTAGATCCTACCAAAACAAAAGTGGCTAATGAATATCCCAAACCTACAAATGTCACTGAAATTTGTAGTTTTCATGGATTAGCAGGTAATTAATGTTGGTTTGTTAAGATCTTTTCATAGTTATATAGAATTATAACTTTGTTAACACAAAAGGGGTTAAATTTGTTTGGACATAATAATTTGATGCTTGTTTTTAGGAACTGAAGAAGAGATTGGTGAATAAACTAGTTTTGGCCTTGCCTTCCCAAAATGGTGAGTTTTTCATCAACATTATTGCTTCTTTAAAGGGACTTGGCTGTGTTTCATTTAATAATGATCAGGAAATTGTATATTCTTTATGGAAACTAAAACCCCATGAGTTAAATTATCCCACACATTATTTGGAATTTGTAGCTATGGTTTTTGAATGGAAAATTTGGAGGCATCATTTATATGGAGCCAAATGTCAAATATATACTGACCATAAATGTCTGAAGTATATATTCAATCAAAAGGAATTAAATATGAGGAAGGTAAGATGAATTGAACTAAAAAAGGATTATGATTACACGATCAAATATCATCCGGGAAAAGCAAATAAATTGGTGGATTCCTTGAGTAAAAAACATCGTGCTTCATTAACCACGATACGTTTGGAACATGATCCCTTGATTAACGATTTAATGAATTTTGGCATAGAAGTTGTTGGTGCACGGAATACATCATTATTTTTAGGTTTAAGTGAATTCATTGTTATCATAAAGAAATAATAAAGCACCGAAGGAAGACCTCGAGCTACAGAAAAAGGTAGAATTTGTTAAAATGGGTAAGTTGCCATAATTTAACCTTGATAAAGATAATATTTTAAGAAATGGAAAAAGTTGTGTCTTCCATCTGATTTATAGTTTAAGAAAGACTTAATTTTTAAAGATCATAGTTCTATATTTTATGTTTATCTTGGAAATAATAAGATGTACAGAGACCTTAAAGAGTATTATTGGTGGGATGGAATGAAAAGAGATATTGTAATTTTACCATAAAAAATTTGGTATGTCAACAAGTTAATATAGAGTGGTAGTTTCCAAAGGGTATGCTTCAGCATTTTTCAATGCCAGAGTGGAAATGAGATAATATATTCATGGACTTTGTGGTAGGATTACCAAATACTTCTCTAGGTAACAATGAAATTTGGGTTATTGTTGATCGGCTGACAATATTGTCACATTCTCTTTCTTTTTTGAGATACAATGTATTTGGATCATCTTTCTCGATTGTACCTCAATGAGATTTTTGGGTTAAATGGAGTTTCTCTTTCTAGTGTATCTGACCAGGATCCTAGGATCACTCTTAACATTCTGAAGGGACTTCAAGATTCATTGGGTAAAATTCAAGTCAACTTTTCATCCTCAATCAGATGGGTAGTTAGAATGAACAATTCAGACTTTGGAGGATATTATTTGAGCTTATTCAATGGACTATCTGGGAATTTGGGATCAACATCATTATTTAGTTGAGTTTTCTTATAATAATAGTTTCCATTCCAGTATACAGATGGAACCTTTTGAGTCATTATATGGAAAGCAATGTCTTACTCTAGTGTTTTGGGATGAACTCAGTGAATGGAAGTTGATGGGGCCAAAATTACTAGATGAAGTGTCTGAGAAAGTGAAGATGATCTAATAACACATGAGGAAATCTTATAGAATGCATAAAAACTATGCTGATAATATAAGGAAAGACCTCCCTTTCAAGGTGTGTGACCATGTTTTCCTTAAAATATCTACTTGGAAAAGTGCGATGTGTTTCGGTATGTAAGGGAGGCTATGTCCGGGGTTCATTGGTCCTTTTAAAATCTTGGAGAATGTTAGATTAGTTTCATACTGATTAGCTTTGCCTCTGAGTTTGTATTAGGTACAAAATGTTTTTCATGTTTTGATGTTGGGGAAGTATGTGACAGATTCATCATATGTTTTGAGCCGAGAAGTAGTTCAACTGGAAGAGAACATTTCCTATGATGATAAACCAGTTCAAAAAAAGTATTGTAGAATATAGTAATCTACCATGTTAAGGTTTTATGGAAAAAACAACTAGGTTGAAGAAGTTACATGTGAGTCTGAAATGGCTATGAGATTAAGGTACCACCACTAGTTTAATAAGCAAATAAAATAGCAAGGACACAATTTCTAGAAGGTGAGGAGAATGTAACACCCCATGATTTTCTAAAAATAAATTAAATTGCATGATATATTTTTTTTAGTAAATAATTATAACATTACTTTAAACATAATTTTACTTCTTTTAAGTTTTGAATTTTAAAAAATAGTCATCTATAATTTTGATCAATAAGTTGTTAGGAGTCTGATGAAACTAACTTGTTTTTCTGGTGAATAATAACATAACATTTTGAATAGTAATATTAATAGTAAAATGACTATAATGAATATTAAAATATATTATTATTTTATTTTCATAAGACTTTAAGATAATGACATCCTTGTTAATTTTTCAATGTGATATAAAAGCAGTTATAGAATTAAAATTGTTACTTTTTAAATTAACTATGATTTTATTTAAAAATTAAATTAATAATATTTAGAAAAATATTTTCAGAAAATGGAGTTCATTTTTGAATTATACCAGTCAAAAAATTTAATGGTTGAATTTATTGTAATTTTATGAAATTCTAGAATTTTTGATGAATAGTTAAATAAGATAAAATACGATAAATGCTAAATACATGATTTATTGCATCATATGTGATGCCAGGATGTGGTAATACCACTTGGTTTGAACTCACATTCTATTATTACTATTTGGGGTCACATTAATTATGATTATTCATAGTCTTGAGCAAGAATATTATAATAATGATTAATATAATGAAAAATACCTCATCTCCTCCAATATAAATACCACCCACATTTCCCTCTTCCTCCCACACCTCTCAAGACTTGAGCCTTACCTAGTATCTATCCATAAATAATCCCAAGGATATTCCCCATGTCATAGATCTTATGGTCTCACCAAAATTCCAAAAAACAAAGGCCTTAAAAAGGATCTCAAGTAGATGAGATCAAGAGGTAAACATCCACTTTTATTTTCCTTCTTTTCAGTAATTTTATGTTATTATTTTTTATTACCTTTGGATTATGTTGGGACATGACATTATATATTCCACTTACTACCCATATCATGTAATAATGATGATATACTCCTTTAATCCCATCATTTTTTTTTAATTTTAAGAGACGTCGATAGGCTACCAAAATTTCATAAGATATTTCTCAACTCTTCTTTTATTTTGAGTTCTTTCGTTTTGTTCTTCTATCCTCACCTCTTCTTTTCCAAGAGGTATGAAATATCCATAATATTTTATATTTTATATGTTCTCATGTTCATGGAATATTCATCCTCAATCTTATTATCCTCTCCCACTTATTCAAGGAATTAAAACACCATCCGTGATGTGTCAATTTACTAACATCGTGGACGATGTGATTTCAAATTTGTTTACTTCCTTAAAGAATAGTTATGAAACCATTTTTTATGTTTGAACCAAATTATAATTTATTTCTTATAACTTATATAAGGTTTTTGAATCATTTTTCACACAAGTTATAAATTTATGAAACAAAATGAGATCATTATGACTGAAGAATCTCAAAAATAACCTAAACAAATATCAATAATGTTTTAACTCATGAATCATCTTCATGTTAGAATTCAAAATGATATATGGTATAATTTATGGTACTCAAAAAATTTAAATACCATTACATTCCAATTTATGACTTTCAATTCCAATTTACTAGAACATCCATCATGAACCAATCATGGAAATCATGTAAAGGACTCACCCAAAATAGTGTAATGAACAAAATACTATCAATTAATGGGTGAAATAATGTTAATAAATGATCATATAAGATTTAATAAATATGAATATGTTTCTATAAGATAATAATTACACTCTTTTAACCATTATACAAGAGGTTTATATTAGTTAGAAGTATGATAGGCTCAGGGTAAGGGAATTCATAACCCAATTTATATCCTTCGGGTTAACCTTATAATTCATTATTTATGTGGTGTTTAAATTGTTTTTGTGATGATTTTTTATAAAATTATGTTAAATTATGTGTATTTACAGAGTATATACATATTCCATCAACTATATTAAATACCCTTTCAATTATATGATATTTATTAGGGAATTTTCTTTTAATTTTTTTTTTACAAAATTCAAAACCAATGTTTTTATGATATTATTCATATTGTATGATTATGTTCTAGATCTTGGACATTTTTTATGATGAAGGGTGGGACCTATATCTCTATCCAATGCATTGGGTATGTGTATGTTGGAGGTCGGATATATGGTTACTCCATGAGTAACTACGATGGTTAGAAAAATTCTAAGGTAGTCGTGAGAGGTATAAATTATAAGGTAGCTGAGAGGGTTACAAGATTATGTAATTAATTCCCCAAGATAAATTTATGGTTATATTTATTTTCTTATTTTTTGTGTGGATCTTGTGTAAATATCATTTTTTACAAAGTAAGTATATATTGGAGACAAGTATGTCTTTTGAAAATGATTTCATACGTTACAAGTGTTCATTGAATAATGTGTTCTTTCTTTCTTTTTTATATACCTTACTGAGATTTTTGTGCTCATCCCATGTTTTATTAAATTACTTTAACAAGTTATAAGGATGTGTCAGACAATGATGGAATCCATTTTTAATGTTTAATAAATTGTCAAATAAATCATGTTTTATATGAAATTTTATTATTTTAGAAGAAATGATTATTTTTTATATGGTAACCACTCTGTATTAATGTGTAATGTCATGACTGTGCTATTTCCCATTTCAAAAAATCTATTAACATGAAAATATCCTCAATGTAAAAAGAAGTGGTTTCTTGACTAAATTCATGAGTATGTATGTAATAAGGTTGGGTCCTTATAATTATACATACCCATAATTCATGGTTGGTGATTATGATGAATTTAATGAATATATCTGATATCTATTATGTATTTATTATTATTTAATTAAAATATCTTATCTACCTTTTTACTATATTATTCATTGTAAAATCATAACATCAAATTCCCTTGCGTGTGAAATACAACCTATAAATAGATTTGTGACTATAATTTCATTTTTTTGATACATTTACGAAAAAAAGGATTTAAAAAATGTTTAAATATAACATATTTATGATATAATAATTACTAATAAAGTATTATATATTATTTACCTTTATTCTATTCTACCCATCAATATGTGGATGAATACTCATGCGTACATATGGAGCACTATATCCACCAACTGATGGGATTTATATTTTATCAATAATTTATATAAATTGTTAGAAATTATTATACAATGATTAAATATTTTACATATGAGATAATTAAACTTATTTAAATTAAGTAACCATGATTAAATTACAATGACAGGAACAACTAGAATGAAACATGTAAAAAAACAGAACAGTTGTCACACATGACAATGATTTTAATAAATAAGTATTAATAAATTTTTGTTAGATGTTATATGTATATAATATATTTTATTATATGTATGAAAAGGTTTCTATAATATATTTATAATAAATATTTATTTTCTATATTGGAGCTTTGAACACATGCGAAGTAGGATGATACTTGAGGTAGGGGTCTCCCACATGAATTTAATTTTTGTGAGTCATATACCATATTAACCATGTTTGTCCATTATACACTTAATATAATAACAATGAATGTTGTTTATGATTCATAAAAATATAATTTTTAAGATTACCAGATAATTATATGTTTATCCGTTACATAAGCTTTGGTCTTGGAGATTCCAAAATTGATAGTGTTTATCATGTCAGTGTTTTTTCATTGAGATGTGACTTATGTTATGAACTAATTTATGATTAAAAGTTGAATATAAAACTCTATTAACATGTTTTATAGTCTATTATTATTAACTCATGTAATTTAATGTTATAAATAATATTAATTCAAGAAAGGGGTTTGGTTTCAATGTTACAAAAGTAGTAAGGGTTTATCTTCTCAAATTGTCTTAATTATTTAATTTGTTTTTTTATATTCATTTTTTTTATTTTATGAGGTGTATTTAATATGAATTTGATATCATGTGTCACTGATAACCTTATTTAAAAAAATTTAATGTCTTATTTCATTATATTTCATTCATGGGGGTTATGACTCAAAAGATACCAAACCATTTTAGAGTTTTTGTTAAAATATCATTTCTTATTAGAATTATTTATTCTAAATTTATTTTTCATGAATTTATAGGGATATAATGCATAAAACCCCATAAAATTTCTAGACATATGCTTTTCTATTTGGATATTATGTATTAGTACATATTTCCACTATTTTTTATATAAAATGGTTTAAATGATGTTTTTAAGAAATCCCAACCATATATCTCACCTTTTAGTAGAAAAAACCATCTATTACTATCCATATTTTCTAAATTATTTTCATGTTGCATTTTCATTAAATGATTATTTAATGTAATTATTACTCATGTTTTAATTTTTACAAAATGGTATAAAAATAATATATTTTTTCATTTTAGAAACATGGTATGTTTTAATAAAGGTGTGAAAAGAATGGTTGTCTTCATGTTTATAAAATGTACACAATTTTCTCCCATCATGACTAAAAATTTAATTCAATATTATATTAAATTATTCCATTATTCATTTTAAATAAATTATCTTCCTCAATATTTTTCTAAACTATTTATATTTTGAAGAAGTGATTTAAAAATAAAAATGGTATTTTCATCAAGAATTATTCCAATAAACATTTAATATAATTTTACATCAATTTTATCATTAATATATGATAATAATGATTTAATTTATATAAAATACAGTGATACTCTAATTATTAATTATCTAGACTATTGAATTTTATTCTGATGATATGTTTAATAAAACCATTATTTTTATGTTTATGATGTAATGTAATGAGGAAATATTTATAAACCTCTTTTTTTCAGGGGATATGATATGATGTTTGTTTTTTAATTTTATGGATCACATATTTATTGTTCTCATTTTTTGAAGGGTGATCTAGGAATTATATATCCATACAATTCATAAGGTAAATATGGATACATCATAAGACAATAAGAATAGAAATAGTGAGTGAATCTAGTTTTGTAAGGAACATTTTCTACAATGATAGTCTTGGGAGTGAATATTGACTAAAGAAATGATGGAATGAATAGTTATGTAAATAAACTATGATATCGTTGGATTTGAACCTTGAATAAAGAAATTATTGTCTATGTTTATGTATATACCACATAGTTACACCAAATTGTTAGGTTATGTTCACATTGAATGTGACTCATTATCAATGATTCCTTAATCTTATGACTTATGGATTAAATTGCAACAAATCCTTATTCCATGATTAATAATTAAAGATGACTACATTTTTTGATATGGAAATCAAATTTTATTAATATTTTATCATATTATTACTCTTATTTTATGTTAATTTTTTATCATCAATTTATAACTCATATGTTTACCCATACTGAGAATTTGAGGTCCCCTTTTATTATAATGTCATTCCTCGTGTTATGAAAAACACTTTTATGTATGATATGTCTAAGAAGGGTTATATTTCTAATTAATTTAATGGGATCATTTTAAAATTTAACATCAATCATTAGTTGTTTAAAGGATAGTATAAATAATGGCTAAATTGGATAGGTTAGTTTCAAGGAAGATTATCATGTTATTTCATGTGAGATTTTAATATGATAGGGATATACATGAGAAATGGGATTGTATGGCTTGGATGATGTAGTAATGACATTATATATTTTTAAGATCATGATCATGATCATTTTTTGGTGTATAATGTTTTTATTGTGGGGGTGATTTTGACACACTCTAGGTTATATGTATGTTTTATTATGATCATGGAATATTTATTTTTAGGATTTAGCGAATCTCAAGATTCAAGGATAAAAATTTCATTATTTTAATGAATATCAGGTATGTGAACTATTTTAGCACACAATTAGAGGTAAATATGTGACATGGATTAGTGGATTCTAGTACCATTTTGTATGGTTTTAATCTATACAAGTCTTTAATATAATGGTAAAAATGTTTTGGAATTTTTTCATTGGTTATCATAATGGTTGAGCATAGTTTTTCAAACTGTGTTGCTATTCCCATGAATCTATGAGACATGGTTTTTAAAGGACATTGGAACCATTAGTAATGGTTCAATTTTTTTCAAGTCATGTATATAAGGACCTAACCATAAAAAATACATAATCTTGTGTTTTAGTCAAGAAATTTACATTCCATTACATTGAGGATCATTTCCTGTTTACAATTTTATAGAATCAAATCATAATTTATACATTAAATTTATCATCAATAAAAAGTGGATAAGTTTAACATAGCATCCATTTCTTCATAAGTATAAAACTTTTAGAAGAAAACATGATTTCATTTTTATGAACAATTTTATTAACATTCATATTGAATTCATCCTTCCTCTTAATAATTTTTATACACTATGATAAAATTTTAAAACACGGGATGAGAAAAAAATCATTATAGGGGTAACAAAAGAATGAATTAAATGGTTAGATCATGAATTCATTAAAACCATGAAAACATTTTCACATACTTACAATTTTCACCCATAAAATATAGGCACTTTATATTAACTCTTGAAGTCATAATATTTCTATAAATTTCAATATAAAATATAATTCATAATGTTAACTTGTGGAATCAATTCGATATCACTATTAAATTTAATGTTCATATCACATCTATGTAGGTGGTAACCTTAATGTTTATATTTAGTGTAACATTGTAATAAATTCCATTAATATCATAGGAGAGCCCTTACATGTTAATAACATCACATTACCCAATGCATTGTAGAGTTAAAAGAGGAAAAATATCCCTCAGTTTATAATAGAACCACATGTACTCAAAAACAATTCCCATGAACCATTGAATTATTAGAACAAATAAATCATATATAAAATAAAAATCACATTACCACTTTGAAACAACCATTCATTTTTACAAAGTTGAGAACTAATAAATTGAAAATGATTATTTTAAATTTTTTTTAATATGTCATGGAAGAATAAAAAACTTCTATGTAACATGAAATATATAAATTATGCTCATGGATTATATGATAAAAACAACCCTTTTGGATTTTGTAAGAATAGTTTAAATACTAACATTAAAATATGTTTTTAAAGCAAAGTCCCTTGCCTTGAGCCTGACTTGTCAAGTATAATATTTATCACCATGAATAATATAATTTTGTAATATATTAATTTTATTCATAACCTATTAAAAGTTTTTATTAATTTTATATCAATTATTTTCATGTTATATAAATTTCATTATTAGTTTATTTCATGTTAGATACTTTGATGATATTTTGTACTTGAATCCAAAATGAATTTTGTATGATGTCAAAAGTCAAAGTGGTCATTAGTAAATCATATATATATATATATTAATATTATGGAAATTATTTTCATTTTTATACAAAAATTATAATTTTAAATCAAACCATTAATAATGGTTATTAAAAATGAACTAGGTTATAATGATGGAGACTCTAGGCCGTATGTACGCATGGGAAACATTTCAATTTTCCAATGATATTTTTCAAAAGAATATAATTATTATATAATAATTAGAAAATGAATATAATATCATTAATATCATATTAATAATTTAAATATAATTATATATATACATCATCCATGTGATTTGGTGATGGAAAATAAATACCATCATTTCAAGGAGGTGCTATTTCACATATAGGCATGGACAATGTTATCATTTTTAATTCCATGGAAAGGTAAGAATGTAAATGATATATTATTATATAATAATGATAAATATGTCATTAATATAATATATGATCATTAATTCAATAATTATAACTAGTATTTATATACGGTTATGGAAAATGTATTATATTGGTTCGCAAGGTGGTAGTCCATCGTACGCACAAACGATTAATTATTTTATCATTTTATTGAAATGAAGAAGGATTTAGGTGATAATGTTAACTTAAAAAAATCTATGTATACTGAGGATACTATATTTATTATTTTAAAACGGTGGTTGTATGTTTAAATGAATTTTAAGAAGAAATAAAATAGAAATAATTAATTAAAAATGATACCTCTCCTTCAGATGACCTCTATTGATTAACAAATTAACACATATAGCATGGGTGTTATGAATAAAATAATAACTCTATAATATTTTTAGGGATTAAAATAAGGTATTATTATAGATCATTGGTTATCTAAATTTTATTTCAAGCGTATTTAAATGAAATTAATGGGTTCCCTTTTATAAGAGAGGAGTGGGGAACTCTTGGTATTATTCATCATGTTAAATTAATATAAATTAATTTTCTAATCCAAATGGGTCCAAGATGATTTATTTAAAATATATAATGGGTATGAGTCAAAATAAAATTATCTAATGAATATTACACATATTTTTACAAATAATTAATCCATATATTTTTAACCCTTATTTAACCCCTTTAACTCTTACACTCATATCTTCTGATTTACACATTGAGTGTAAATATAAATAGTATATAATGACCAAGGCCTAATAAATGAATCATTAATGAAATTTTCATACATATTCTAATCATTTGGAAATTTTTTATATATTTTTAACATTTATATCATTTAATTAATTATTATTGATTTTAGAAATATCAATAATGTCAATTTTGACACTATTAACTAATTTATCTTTTCAAAAATAATTTTTTTGATAAATTAGAAAAAATAGTGTTAAAACATCTGTAAAATGTAAAATCCTTCTAAAAAATTAATGTATTATATTAATCATAAAAAATTATGTTTAACAGTTTTTTGGCTTCGTGACATGTTATCAATGGTATGAGATTATTCTTATAATTAAACTGAAACACTTTTATAAAAGAAACATCTGTAGATATAAAGATAGTCAGTGTATGGTAATAATAAATTCTATATTTACCCAGAATAACCTCAAAATTTAATAGAGGGAAAAAAGGTTTGTAGGTAAATGATTTCCATATACATAAACATTTATATTATTACTGTTTTTTCATTAATTATTCCCCATGTTATTTCTAAAATAAGAAAAGGTTTCATTTTATTAGGATGAATTTCAATTTTTTTAGAAAATTTCTGAAAAATGAATGAATTTGTTGACCAAAAATCAAAAAACACATTAGAATAATATTGATAAAAAACAATGTATGTAAGAACACATCATTTGATGGCCCAAAATCTACTGAATTAGTTGAAAATCATTTCACCATACCTTTTGGCTTGTAGTCTAGCTTCCTCATATCCTTCAATTTCATCTTCAGGCACTCTTTTTTATAACGACATATCTTAATGAATTTGAAACATTTTACATACTATAAATCATATTTTATCTTACCAATACATTGATATTTTTCATTCTAGTTACAAGTATTATGCAATATTTCACCACATAATAAGAACATAGTTGAATCCCAATGGAATTCCCCAATTTTTTTTACCACAATTCTCACAAATAATAAATATAATTTTCTTACTGTCAAACATTTTTGATGAATTCATCCCTTATCTTGCCATATTAACATATTTTTTCTACTAGTTTTAAAAGAACACATGATCATCATAAAACTATATTTTCACCAGATTCTCACATCAATAATATTTTATGTAACATTTTAATTTGTGGGAAGATAATTCCCTTAAATATTCCGGCTTTAATACTAAATAAAATGATTAATTTTACAATCAAGACCCCATATGAAATTTAGAGCATAAAATGTCATCCAAGTGAATTTTTCTTCATTTCCAACCACTGAATAATACTCCTAACTCAATTCTAGGAATTTTTTCTATCCTAAGTCAAACTACCTTTGGAAAGTATTTTCTAAGTTAAATATTTTTTAATTTATCCCACTCCAAAGCATCAATATCCTCACTATCCTTGATATTCTTGACCATCGACCATCCATAGTCAACATCAACCTCATAAAAGTAAATATAAAGACTAAAATTCTTATTTTAGGAACACCCCATGTTATATAAAATCATTTTTAGGATTTAATTAATCTCTCAGATACCACAAGGCTAGAAGAACCACTAAAAGATTGAAGATTTTCCCCATAAAATGCTACACAAATAACAAATTAATTTATGGTTGATCTTTCTAATGTCATGCATGGATTTAAACTCAACTTATAGCCTCTATAAAATTACCCATAAATGAAACAATATTTAGTTTTGATTGAAAAAATCTTGGGATGTTGTTTTGGTAGGATGTTTTTTATCTCGATCCCTTCCCCACACAATTGCTTTGTTTCCTCCGTGTAAAATTAATTTGAAAAGAAATATCATAAATGAGGAATTATAGTAATCTTAAAATTCTATATCATTTCAACATAAAAATAAATTAATAATAATTAATGGATATTCTATAAAAAATATCATAAACCGTAAAGTTATCTAAACTAACATCTAATAACAGCTATAAGTCCCATGCTTTAAATATTACATAATATTTTGTTTTAGTCCAGAAAAATAGTTTCTTTTACATTGTGGTTATATTAATGTTTATAGTTTAAAAAAATTATGTAATAATTCATACTAACAATTCACATTCAAAGAAAATGGTTACAACTAAAATAGTGTCCATTTCTTAAAAAATATAAACCATTAAAAGGAAAATATGATTTCATTTTTATAAAAAATATTAATAACATTAATATTGACATCCTCCTCTTTATTGCCCATAATTATACTATGTAAAAACCATTTTAAAACATATTATGAGTATAAAATGATCAGTAAAGGGAATAAAAGAATTAATGAAACCATTAGTTCATAAAAACTATAAAACTATGATAACATTTATAAAATTACTAATTTTTAACCTAAAACATAAGCAATTTAGCTTACCTTATGAAATCCTATGATTCCTATAAAACTACATAAAAAACATTAATCATAAATGTAATATTTAAAACCAATTTCATATCACTCTTAAATTTAATCTATTTTTCATAGTTGTATATGGTGTAACCATCATTGTTACATTTGGAATACCCACCATAGTATATTCCATTATTCTTTTAGGAGAACCCATACCGATTATCTTTAAGTAATTACCCAATTAATTTGAGATCTATAATGGGATAAATATTCCTTAGATCATCATAGAACCTCCCATACTCATAAAAAATTCCCAACAATAATTACATAATCACAACACATAAATATTTTAATAAATAAAAATAAAATTTCCCCTTTGAAATCACATTTCATTTTTATAAAGATACACACTCATAAATGAAAACAAATTATTTGAAAATAAATTTGTAAAAATATAAAGGAAGATCATAATAATTAATGTGACATGAAAGAGATAGATTGTGTTCATGACTTATATGTAAAAAATTCATTTTGTATTTTGTATAAATAGTTGATAGTCTAACAATAAAATATTATTTAAAAATAAAGTACCTTAACATGAGTTTGACTCATCACGTAAAATATTTATCATCTTAGATAAAAAAATTAGGGTAATTATTTATTTTATTGTGAAACATTTTAATTTTTTATTCATTTTTATCATGTGTTATCATGTCAGAAAAGTACTTAATTATTTAAGGTCATGTTAGATGTTTTGATGATATTATATACTTGAGTACTAAATGGATTTGGTGTCATGTCAATAGTTAAATTGGTCATTAGTCCATCATCTATAGAATAATAATCATAAATTATTATCATTTTTATACATCAATTATAAATTTAAATGAACCCTTTTATTATTTTTATGAAAAATGAACTATGTTATAATCATAGAGATGGTAGCCCGCACGAACATATGAGTAACGTTTCCATTTTCCAATGATTATTATAGAAGGAATTTAATTATTATTTTATCTTTTACAAATAATAATAATATCATAAATATCATATTAATCATTAATCAAATGTTATATATATCACCCATGTAATGTGATGATAAAAATTGAATCACAACACTTCATGGATTTTATAGTTTACATGTACACACGAATGACATTATCATTTTTATGTTCATGGAAAGGTAAGAACATAAATGATATATTATTATTTAATAAATATTAATATTTCATGAATATCATATAAATATTAATTCCATCATTATAAAAAGTATTGAAAAAAATTAATCCAATATATATATATATGTTTGTGAGGTGGTAGTCTTTCATACGCATGAACAATTCATTATTTATCATTTAATAGAAATTGAGATGAATTTGGGTGATGATATTAACAAAATAAAATTTCCTTAAATTTATAACACTGTAGTTATTATTTCATAATGGTGTATTGATATTTGAAGTAATTGTAAGAAAAAATAAGATAGAAACACTTAATTAAATATGAAACCTCTCCTTCGAATGACCGCTATTGATTAACAACTCAACACAAATAAGAAGGGTTTAAATTCCTAAAATAAGACTTCTATAATGAAGGGAGGGATTATAGGAAGGTATTTGGGTAGATATATTCTGAACCAAATATTTTTTTGATGTGTATTGAAAGGAGAAGAATGGGTTCCCTTTTATATGATAAAAGAGGGGCACTCCTAGGATTATTCAAAATATTAAATTAATATAATTTAATTTTCTATTTAAAATGGGTCCAAAGATATTAATTTAAAATATAAGAATAATTTGGGTATAGAAAATAATATAATTAACAATATACAAGTTTTTAATAAATTTTAATCTTTATATTTTTTAACCCTTATTTAATATTTTTAACCCTTAATGTAATATAATGATATTTACACTTTGATGATTAATAAAATTACTATAAAATTACAAAATACCAATAAATTAATCATTGTTGAAATTTTAATTAATATAATAATCATTTGAAAAAATTTATAAATTTATAAATTTTATATCATTTAATAAAATATTACTTATTTTAAATGTATCAATAATGTCAATTTTGATAATATTCACTTTTATTTCATTTACAAAAATAAAAAAACATGCTAAATTAGAAACAATTCTCAAAAAACATAACTAAAATGTCCATGTCATATGAATTTTTTTTATCTGACACTAATAATAAAAAATTATATATATATTTTGTATTTTTAATAACATTTATTTTATATATCTTTTAACTAATAAATTATTGTATTATCAACGTGAAATCCGTTAATTAAATTATTTCTTCACTAAAAATTACAAATAAATTATAATGATAAAGGTAAAACATTATTTATTAATATAGTAATTATAATCTTATATATTCCATATATACCCCCCCATATTAATAATATTTCACTTCTTAAAAACAATAGATTAACAAAATTGAGTTTCCTTTGAATATAATATTATAAATGTCATACTCTCAACCAAATGGATTAAAAAGGTTATAATTTCATCCCAATGATTCTTTCAATATAAATAATACAATTCAATTAAATTAAGACTAGTATTAGGGTAATTTTATAATACTTATAATATTAACTTTACCCTTAATTACCTTATTTACCTTTAACCATGCTAATAAAAAATTACTAAATCTTTTATTTATAATAACCAAAAATAAAAGGGAACTATTTAATAAAATTATATATTAATATTAAAAAAATTTAATAAAATTGATAAAAATAATAACAACATAAATTTTAGAAATTAATTAAAAATTATTCCTATTTACATAATGTGAAAATAAGTTTTTAAAAGTTAAAATGTTCAAACATTCACTATGTTTTAATATTTAATTTCAAATTCATATTAATTAAAATTACCTTAAATGATTTAAATGACAAAAACATGATCTAATTATAATGTAAAACCAACAAAACATTTAATTTAATATTATATATTATTTAGAAAAAAAAAATCCATTTTCAATTAAACTGCAATATTTTTTCACTATTTATCAAAACATGAATATTCTCATAAATATACCAAAAAATAAACAAAAATAAAATATGATATTATAATTCCAAATAATAAGGTTATTTTTTCAAAGATAACTTATAAAATTGACAAAACTATATTTAAAACAACTACACCATCAAAATGATGTAAAACTATTTTTTAGAAAAATGTAGTTTTCAGTTATAAAATATGTTTTATCATATATGCTATTGAACATAGTTCCCATTTTTAATTGAAAATTAATATATAATTTATAAATGTTAATAAATATATGAAATATGTACTCTATCATTATCGAGGTCATTTTAGTGCATCCTAACCGTGTTTGTAGATTAAAACATCTTAAAGAAGATTTGTATTAAAAATATATAGGTTCATTTTAACATTTAATCCCTTAATAATTAATAATAATATAAAACCATACCATCCATGAAACACCAAAGGTAATTACTCCTAATTATATTTTGACCCATTATCATTTTAGGTCTATTTCATCAAGTTATGATCAACATTTATCAAAATTTATTCTATTTCTTCTAGATCTCCACATTACTTCTCTTCCTATTATCTCAATAGTAAAATAATGGGATTTTATTTCCAAATAAAGAGGTTTTAATAGATAATTTATGGAATTTCTCTCATATCCAGGTTTGTGTGGAATGTATTATATGGTTTCTATCAATAATCTAGATGTCTATGAGATTAACATTAATCTTGAGGTATACGACTCCAATGGGATTTCCAAAAAAATGTCTTTATTATTAATATGATTAACTTGTGTTTTTACTCATAAATTTGATTATTTGAAATAAATGATAGTTGAAATTAATTGTCGATTCCTATGAAAATTTTTCATTAAAATAACCATTTTTGAGACCCATCTTGATTCACATGTTGTGTATGAAGAATGACATCATATATGAAATTTATTTTGAAAGGGTTTTTCATGATTGTAAATGGAATTTAATGTCTTGGAAATTGATTATGAAATATGAATTTTTATTATTTAATTAAATGAGGATTTAATAGCACACCATGAAGACCTTAGGGTATCTGAAAAAACAAAATATTTAATATCCCTAGTGGAGTGAGCTCTCATTGATTGAAGTGATTTTGATTTTATGTCTACTAGTGTATAGATATTCTATGGAATAGAGGTTCATAGACCTTTAAATTAAATTACCCTAACTATTTTATGTTTTTATCATTTTTATAGAGATTTTTTATTTTCTCTTGGTGAAATATAGAAACATTACATGATTCGTGTTTCATATTAGAATGAATCATGATTTATGGATGCATAAAACATAGTATATTTACATTGAATTTTCTCTGTGGATATTTTTTCATATCCATGTGATTTATTGAATATTGAATGTCTAAAAAATAATTCATAGTATTTTTTGAATTGGAATTCCAGGAAAAGAAATGATTTAATTATGAAAATTCTTATAAAACTATTTTTGAATAAAACATAATGGATGCAAGTGGAGAGACACAGTATAGATTCTATTATGATATACTACTGATATTTTATAATTATAGTTTAGTTTTATCCTTTGGGTACTAATATCCTTGGGATTTAGGTTATTTTAAAAGTGAATATTATACTATAGTGGAAATTTCTCTATGATCATGTCACAATTATAGAGTGTTATAATTTTTGTGACATACAGTTATATGGAGATGAACCCCTAGGATGTTTCATGTCAAAATTCAATATGGTATTTTATTTTATAATTTATGTAAAACCCCTGGAAAAGTGAGACTTAAAAGGATAAATGTTACTACCCATGTCAACAAGGTGAAGTATTATTTTTAGGAGCATACCTGATTAGAACTCCACAGTTAAGCATGCTTGGCCTAGAGTAGTAATCAAGATGAGTGACCTTCTGGGAAGTTTTCTAGGGTGTGTGTGAGTGAGGGAAAAATAGACTAAAAGAACATGTGTTGGCCTGTGGGGACAGTCATTAGTCTGATAAGCGACCCTAGCGAGTAATAGCCTATGGTGTGCTGTGAAGGCAACCAAGGTATTATAGGAGACCCATGAGGTCAAATGAAAAGGTTCAAGGCCTGGGGAGGTGGGTCATGACAAATGGTATTAGAGCCAATACCTAGCCGGACGTGCTTAGGCACTACCTGGGTTTGAGTCTTGGGGTCCACAACGAGGGCATTGTGCTTTAAAGGGGTGGATAATGTAACACCCCTAGAAAAGTGAGACTTAAAAGGATGAATGTTACTACCCATGTCAATAAGGTGCGCCTTTATTTTCAAGAGCCTACCTGATTAGAACTCCACAGTTAATCATGTTTGGCCTGGAGTAGTAATCAAGATGGGTGACCTTCTGAGAAGTTTCCTAGGGTGTGTGTGAGTGAGGACAAAACACACTGAAAGAACATGTGTTGGCCTTTGGGGACATTCATTAGTCTGATAAGCGACCCTAGTGAGTAATAACCTTTTCATTTGACCCCATGGGTCTCCTGTAATACCTTGGTTGCCTTCACAGCTTCCCAGGGTGTGTGTGAGTGAGGACAAAACACACTGAAAGAACATGTGTTGGCCTGTGGGGACATTCATTAGTCTGATAAGCGACCCTAGTGAGTAATAGCCTATGGTGTGCTGTGAAGGCAACCAAGGTATTACAGGAGACCCATGGGGTCAAATGAAAAGGTTCATGGCCCGGGGAGGTGGTTCGTGACAATTTAGACCATATTACCATGTTTTTATGTTACATTTTCTGTTTTGTGTTCTAAATATTATATATTATAGATATATTCTATGATAATATTTTGTTTTTATATTATAATATTTCTAGAGAGGGTTATATTGTTCCCTTGTTTCATTGTATGAAACCTTATTTATTATCAATAGATAATTGATATTTAGAATTCACATTTGGCATATGGAAGCCCAAATTATAGTCTAGTTATAGGTCTTCCATGGTGGGTCTATTATATATGATCCCCTTATTTTATATCAACGCTCATTTATTAATAATTTGTTATTAAAATCCTTGTTTCAAGGTGATAACTATTTTAATTTTAATGTAATATTTTTTGGGTGTTCTAATCACTGTTCAATATTCAATTCATACGTATTCTATTTAATTAATATAAAATATTTTGTAAATATTAATATAACGTGGTGATGAAAAATGATGATCATCACTTCATGGAGATGATAATATATATGTATACATCATTAATATTTAAAATTTTTATTATATGGAAGAAATTTAAATGTTAATTCACCATCATAGAATTATTATTCTAAAAAAAATATAAAATATATCCATTAAAAATATCTTTATTACCAACCAATTAATGAGGAAACAAAAAATGAATCACATCTCCTCAAAGAGTCGTTGCAGACACATATGCATTAGTGGTGTTAATGTTTCTCAATGTAATAGATAATAATTAGTTGGATAAGATATTATCAATTTAGAATAATAATTATATGAAAAGTGAATACATAATCCTGAAATACATAATATTAAATAATTATTTAATATTGTGATGTAAAATGAATCATATCACTATTTTGGGGTTGTACTACACATATACACACAAGTGATACATTCATTTCCAAGTTGATGGAAAGGTGGTGGTAATTTTATATTACTTCATCACAATAATATCTTATTATTTTTATGATACTATATTTATCATATATTAATTTTTATTGTGTAAGTGGAAGATGAAATAAAATTGAAAGATCCCAGTTATGATTAATACATATTCTTTGATAGACCTCATTTCCCTTAAACATTATTCCCAAAAATATATTTCTTAAGGAAATGATAGGGATTCATGGAAGAAGGGAAAAAATATATGAATGTTTAGAAGTATTTTTTTTGTCTAGCATAGAATGGGTAGATTATGTTAATAAGGGGTGATAATTAGTGCCCTTTTGTATGCGAGGGGACTGACACAAATGTATGTAATTAATGGATTTCAATAATATATTGTCACTTTTTTGATAATGTTAGAAAATGGAAAATATTTTGAAGATATTATAATATACATAGTTGAAATTACTTTATCTGATTATAATTAGACTCATTTATATTGAATTCTAACCATTATTTCTTAGTTTATCCCTACTGGTAAACTCGTTTTAGCATTAACCAGGAATACATTTTTTTATATTGTTCATTATTCATTACGCAAGAAAATTAGGTTGAATCTATTTAATTATATTAATTATTTCAATTAACAAATATAATAATTTTCTTAAAACATAATTTTTAAAATTATCAAACGTTAATTTCAAAATTATCATGGGAAATATAATAAAAACAGATTTTAAAAAAATTAATTTTTAAGCATAAAAACGAATTTATTTTAATTACATTCATTATAAAAAACAATAAAATTATTCATAAAATGTTTTATTGACTAAAAAATATATTACTATCATTTAAACCATTAATAAATATAGTTAAATATATTAAAATATAAAACCCTATGTGCCTAAAAATATATTATAGAGAAATGTGTTTCTTACACCAAAAAATGAACTTATACCCAAATTAAGTATAATTATAATTAAAATTAATTAGATGATTTATAATTAAATAAGAATCATTCTACATTTATATCAAATTCAAAATATAATGAGAATTTAAAATTATGTTTTTAGTGAAATGAATTGACAGTTTTTTCAAAATAATAATTTTTCACTATTCACTCAAATATAAACATTCCATAAAAAACCAAAAAATTAACAATAAGATATTAATAAAATGATTATTGAAAAAATTATACTAATTTAGCTATGTAAAATTTATAAAAAAATTTATAAATTAAAAATAAATTTTGTGAAAAATATATAATAAAAAGATTTTTTATGAAAAAAGATTTTTGAAGAATAAAATGACATTACTAAAAAAGTAAGTACATATTTATTATAAATAAATAAATAAATTTTAATTCTTAAAAAACATAATTCCTATTTTTTATAATTTTTTATCACATTTCAAACCTACTATTTTAATGGATAAATTATAATAATTAAACTTAATTTTTTTTATTTTATATTAAATTTTAATTAAAGTTAGAAATTATGTGTTAAGAAAACCATTGATAATTTTATTCACCATGCCAAAAATTTTAGGGTATTATATTAAAACCCCTTAATAAAAATTTAATCAACAAATTTTTTCATATTTTTAATGAAGGGATTAATATTTGAATATAGTATTCTCTAAAACCCATAATGTATGAAGGGATAACAAAACATCCTATAAAAAGGTGATCTAGTAAATATAAGGGTTATATAAAATAAAAAATAATAGAATTCCCATATAAGTATAACATTAGAGTGAAGAGGAAATATGGACATGGTGGATGGAAATATAAAACTATTCAAAAAATAGAGTAATAGAGATTTTGGTAATGTGAGTGTTAATGACCATAAAACCACATTTATGTATGGGGTGAAAAGAATATAATTTCAAAATAAAATATCATATTAAGAAAAAAAAATTATTTTAAGATAACTTTTCCAATAATTGAGGAATTCTATCAGTCACATGAGAGATAACATGATAAAATATTTTTATTTGATTTAATTCAATTTCATAAACAAAATTTCATCCTCTAATTTCTCAATGATAAATTTACACTTCTATCTCATCTATTTTTCAATGAAATGAATATTCAATAGAATTTAATAGGGATAATGGTTCAAAATTATATTTTAATGGAAAAATACATCCATAAAATAATGAGATATCAATCCTTTCATCTCTATATATTTAACAATACCAAAATGGTTAACTTAGGTTATCCAACGTGGATAAATATTCTTACAAGCTAAAAGTAAACTAATCTCTAAAACCTCAATAATAAATCTTAAAGATAAACAAAAACCATTCCCTAAATAGTTAAACTTAAAACTCTTCCTAGATATTTCTGAGCATACATGTATTTTTTATATGATAAATATTAAAATTTGTTTCCAAATAACATAAAGTATTTCATAATGTAACATAAAAAAGACATTAATTTCTTGATAATATATTCTCCTAAAATTAGCTAATAAACTAAAACTCCATAACGCCTCAATGAAAATATATAATCATCCAAAAAATTAATGATATATTTATTCATCAAATAGAATCTCAGACTGTATAATATATTACATTTTTATAAAAATGTAACAAAATTATTTTTAAATCACTTTTCAAGCAAATAAATTATCCATTCCAAGGTCATTAGTAGTATCTAATTTACATTTTCAATATCAATTTTCTCTCCATCTAAAGTAAACACTATTATCTCACCATATGGATCATATTAAGGGTTGTTAATACATTAATAAATAGTTTTCAAAAAATATCAGATTACCACTGAATCACACGTCTAGTTTATCTATAAAATTCAATTTATGCTTGAAAATCGTTAATTAAAAAATACTACTGAAAAATCTGCAAACCTTTAAAGATTCTTATAAATAGAATTTCATTCATAAAACACTTCAACAACATAATTCTCATATCCCAATAAAAACATATATAATTCAACTTCAATGATTTCCATATTATATTCCCTCCCTTTGTCTAAGAGTTATATCTTGTATTAGGCATGGGACTCAGATAATTCCCATGTTTTCCCCACATAGTAAATTGAAATATAAATGTTACCTTACAATGAATAATATTTCAAACCATTTAACTCAACATTTTAATTGGTAAATTACATACTATATATAATTCATCTCTTCACCCAAAAAATCTTCAAATTCCTTTATGAAATTTCCCTTGGTTCAATTCCCACATTATTGACATGTATAAAGATGAATAATATTTCCTCCATGTCCTTCAGGGAAATCTATTTATCTATTATTGGTACATTATTCATATATCAATATATCTAGTTAATCATAATCAATAGATTACTCATTCCAACTCCCATTTCATTATATTTCCCTTGAGTAAAATCATTACATCATCCATTGTATTCATCATTAACCTGATTTGTCTAGCCTATAACAATTATCTAAAAAAAATAGAATTATTTTAGAAAAAACATTCATATTGAGTAATTACATAATAATTAAAAAACACACATAGTATATATAAATCATGAAAACTTCTTTTTGACCTATGAAACTATAGGTTTAACCTAAATTAACAATGGTCATTATCTATTTAAATCCATCATAGTGGTTTATAAATAAAATGTGAAAAAAATCATGAATATCCATTGAGAGTGTCTAGTAAGGTATACATTCTTATGCCCACTCTTTATACACTAGTGATGATAATGTTGTTACCGAATCTAACCCATTCATGTTTGTTACCAATAGATTCATTTTTTTCCATAGCCACATCCACTTTAATGTATTTATATAGGTATATAATTTATTGTAAAACCAAATTCATTTATATACTATATACATAGGTTGTTATCATTTACATACAATTATACTAAGGTTTCTCTTTAATATTTTTTCATCCAAGTTTCTTAAAAATAATAGACAATACTCTAATTCGAAATATAGAAACCCAATCATTAAATTCCATAATATAATATCTTATTAGTCAAATATTCACAACATATCATTATCAACCATGAAAGAACCAAAATGATTTAGTATCTTTGTATTCTTCGATAATTAAAAAATTAGTATATAAAATGTTTATACCATAGCCCTCTATATTATTCACAACTTTTATCATTCTTATACATATCATACTTATAACCTTTCTTCGCAACCAAATGAAATGGTAATATAATAAAGGGTGACTTTATATGCTTAGTACAGGTAAAAATGGTACATATCAATCAGTGATCATTTATATGAATAACATTTGTATAATTTTATGATAACATGACCATAAATGAAATCAAACCCAGATATTGATAAATCATAATCTTGAGTGATGGCATAAAACATGGATGTTTATAAGATATGAATCATAACATAATAAAAGAACATGAGTTGTGAGAGAATAAAATTTACATAAGATCATGCCTTAAAAGAGACTAATAATAATTATTAATTAAATATTCTGTCAATGCTACCAAAAAAGTAATTCAATAAATGTTAGTAAGGTTTAACCACCCATGTAACGTTTTTGATATGGGATAACCTTCCATGTACCGAATTTTGTGATTTTGATACCCTCCCATGTACCAAAATTTAGAATTTGGATAAACTATTTTATAACCTTCAATATCATAATTAATTAAGAATTAAAAAATGAATTGTTGGAATATAATGGAACTAACTGTATTAATAGTGTTTGGTCCTTGGAATGGTTTACATAAAATTCAATACCATAAATCTACTAAAAAACAATCCTCTATGGTTTATACTTTATAGGGAACTCCATTCACTTTCCAGACACTATATTCCTTATATAGTTCATGTTTTCATTGCACATATAATTTGATAAAAAAATTAAACAAAACTTTAAAACATCACCCACAATAATTTGTACAGTGTATTAGTTCCTCATCAAGTCTTCACACATTCCTTAATATTGTTCTTCTTAATCATAAATTTTTAGCACTATAATAATGGAGAATGATATAACTGAACTTATTTTTCTAAGTGTTTTCATAAAATACCTTACACATCCATAAACCTAAGCTTGGTCCCTCTGTTAAATATATTTTTTATCAAATTTCTAATTCATATGGTGACCATAGTCTGATAAAATATCATATGATACGTGTCTTGTATCACTTTTTCAGATATCCCCAATTCACTGACCCTATGTCTTGTTCTTGAAAAAAAATCCCATAATCTCTACAGTTAAAACATCACTTCTTTAATAACTCTCTACATAACAAAAAATAAATGAAATAGTGATAACTATTATTATAGGAAAACTCTACTATGAGAATGTGTCACAACAAAGATCCACTAATGTCAAAGACTCATTCCCGCAACATGTAATCCAATGTATGGATGGTCCACTCTATCTTCCCATTCTTCTAAGTGTGGAAAGTAGTTTGGAGGAGTAATGAGTTCCAAAAAACATGCTTCAATCCCCTAAAGAATCATGTGGTAAAATTTGTATCTTGATCATAAACAATGGATCTTGAAACTCCATGACTCCACACCACCTCATCCTCATACCTCCTTCCCAAGGTATTTACTGCTCCCGAATCATTATTTACTAATAAGTGAGCTGATTTATTCATTCAATCCACCACTAAAAACATTACATCACATTACCCATAATCCCTAGGTAACCCTTTGATTAAATCTATAGAGATTTCATCCAACATACACATAAGTACATCTTGGGGCTTTAAAAAACCTCCAGGAACATGGGGCTCAGCTTTTACCCACTAGCTCACTAAGCACCTCACCACAAACTCTGCTACCACCCATTTAATCCCAATACCCCAAAATTATTCACTAATGCTGTGAGAAATCTAATAAATTCTTAGGTGTAGCACTAGGGGTGAGCATTGAAACTCATATATAACTCCCCCACACATCACCACAAGATAAAACATCCATCCATAAAATATAATCTGATTCCGACCATCCCTCCAGAGTGTCATTGTGGTCAACAAGATCGTGCGTCACCTCTGCCTCCATGTCTCCCAACTGAGAGTCCTCCACATACTACATCAGAGTAGACTGGTCTGTCATGTAAAATATATAACTTCTCTAGCCATCCATTCCTACATCTATGTTTAATGTGGACACTCCTTTATCACCTTCAAAGCATACAAAGATTCCCAAACTACCTCCTCATATAACATACTGGTCAAAACATCAACCAAAAAATTTCCATTTCCAATGGTGTAAGAGATATTGAAACCATAATCCTTGAAAAACTCCATCCACCACTCTTGTCGTACATTTAGATCTCGATGAAAAAAGATATACCTCAAGATCTTGTTACCCATGAAGACAACAAAGCACTCCCCAATGAGGTAATGATGCCACAACATCATCAAGAATATGACCACTACTATATCCATTACATGGGTGGAAGAGTTATGTTCATGGTGATGTAACTTCCTATACCCATAAGAGAACACTCTCGTTGTTGCATCAGAATGCTACCCAAACCCATATGGGAAGCATCACAAAACACCTCGAATATCATCCCTTCTTCTAAAAACTGCTGCACTAGTGCACTGACCAATTTCCCATTCTGATATCCAAACACTACCTAGAATTTCTCAGTCCACACAAAGTCATATTCTTCTCTAGTGATAGTTTTAAATAGAGCTACAACTAGAGTGAAATCGATACAAATGTCCATTAATATCTTTATAGAATAAGAAAACTATAATGCTCCACCATTTTCTTGGGTGCTAACCTAGAAACAACCACTTAAACCTTTTATGAGTCAACTTACACACCCTACCATGACCGCACAACTCAATGTAATTGCACCTATCACATCTAAAACATATACTTGAATAACATTCCATAGATTTGGTGGAATCAAATAACTTGTAGGATGGTCCTATGATACTCTATATGCTCCTTATCTGACTTTGAGTAGACTAGGATTTCATTGATGAAAACAAAAATTAACTGGTTTAGGAACTCATGAATGTTGGTGTTCACAAGTTCCATTAACATGGATGGTTCATTAGTAATACCGAGAATCATAAACACTTAAATACCCTGAATGGTGGAAGATAACTGAGAGGGGAGGGGTGAATCTGTGATCCCTTGATTAAATTTTCTTTTTTTATGAATTTTCCCTTTCATTTTCAATTCAACTTCTGTGTCTAGATAATTCTTAGATCTACACATCAAATTATTTTTCAATAAAAAATCATAGATAATAAGGGATTTAAAAGGTTTGGTACAATGACCTACTCCTTTCCATTTTGGTTATTCTCCACAACACAGATTATTCCCTATACTAGAAGATGATTACAAATGATAAATGGTTAAACCCCCCAATTATAAGCTGCTTAAACCCCTCAAATTTTCTAAAACTTCATCCACTTTCAAAAACTGGTTATACTCCCTAGCTTCAAATACTTCTTCAAATTTCTTGTTTCACTATTAAAGTCACTTCAACAAACTCATATAGAATCTGTTGGCCTTGGTAAACTATTCAGATAACAAATAATGATCAGTTCCCTCAGTGCAACAAATGCTTAGTATTAGTGTTCTATCTTCCAATTGAAGTCTTGGCATCACTTGGATGTGTGTAAGCAGTGCACACACATTATTTAAAATAATAATTACACAATAATGGCCTTACTTAATTTTCCTACTTTTATTTTTCTCAATGAACACCCAATCAGCCTCTTCTTTATATTCATATTTCTCTTTCTCTATATCCATTATTGGTTATTACCACAAACACACTTGTTTCGATTTTGTTTTTGATTCAATGTAAGTGTGTTATGCTTTATTTCTATTTCATTTTTAATGGCCTCGGGTTTCTTCTCATTCATGCATATGGTTCTTGGGGATATCCTTCACAGAAACTTGATGGAGTTCTTGGTTATATCTTTCCAAAGGTACAACAAGGGTGACATAAACTGGTTGTGTACCCATGGGATATCTTTCCAAGAAGACATACGAGGGTTCCAATGAACATATCATGTGTTCATGATATTCTACACACATAATGTGCAACCTCTTTCGTGCAAGGGATGCACAACACTTCTTTCACGAACCAAGGGGTTCACATTTCTTCACTTCATAAACCACTAGTGGTGTGCAGTTCTCTTTCTCACAATTGAGGCATGAGATTATTCATTTCACAGAGCAAGGTTGTACAGAAACTTTCTCTTCAAGAATCTCTTTTCTTTCAAGAATAAGAGCATTATAAATTATATCAACAATATAAAATAGTCGAGGCACTCCTCCTTATAGGGACAGATCAACATGTTTCCCTGAATTCAAATACCTTGAAATATTCTGTGAGGTTCATATATTTGAAGGTTCGTGATCCATGGATTTTAAATATTCATCATAGGATATGATTTGACACAAATATTTGTTTTGTTCTATTTAGTGAGTACTCTTCATTTTCATGAAAACATCACATGAATGTTCCTTCGAACGCATGTGAACCATCCTGCCCAAGCTTTATCCATGCAATACAAGACCTCACAACCTTGTTTACTTTAACCACATTTTAACTCTCCATATTGATGCATGTAGGAAAAGTTTTATGCATTCATGAGTTTTTTTCATTCAGACATTCTCCGTGGGCTTGAAATGGGAACAAATGATTCCAGGATTGGTGAGATCATCGTTCGGCTTGAGCAATGGTTTGAGAGTGTCATGTGGGTGTCCATAGAATGAAGAAAACTCAGTGAAGAGGATCAGATGGTCATAGTTCGATCAGTGAGACGTGGGATGAGATGAGTGGTCTCGATTATATCACTTACTATGGATTAGATGTGTGGTTGAGATCTCGCGCGTGATCAGATGGATGGCGATATTTCATCCACTTTTTAAATACATACCCACATCAAAATAGACACAAGGGATGTGGATCATTTATAATACAAGCCTCCATAACCTCAAATCATAATTCTCATACTCTCTCCATGATACATACTTATACCGTGTTCACCCTACGTGCACACTCTTAGTGCCCACTCTGCCTCTTCTGGGCTCGCTCCAAGTGCCCACTATGCACTCACCGCATGGGTTCACCACCGTGCATGCACCTATAGGATTATAAATGGCCCATACGCCCTACCTAATGTGGGGTTGACCTTGAGGGATTCTCTTAGGCTTGGTTGACCCCTGGGTCCTACATGTTTTTGAGGATGACGACCTCGGATGTCCTCATTAGTTGGCCTAAATTTTTGGTATTGAAGGCATATAAAGAAACTACATAGTATAAAACTAAGTATTCACGAATATAAAATTCCAAACATCAATTCCGATTTTCTTATTATTCTATTATCTTTAGAATGTGAATTCGAGATATCTTCTCCAAAACGACATCTTTCTTTTCTTCTAAATCATGAATCCAATAGATCATAAATATGTTGTTTTGATTCAATCATGGATGATGCATGGATATTTTTTTTCATTCCACATGAATTAATGCATAATGCATGGGTTATCTTTATTATGAGGGATGTGTTTTCCATTAAAACTTATCTTGGACTATGAGGATTATCTCAAAAAAATATTCTAATTTTAATGCTCTAATATTTATTACTCTAATCATTCAATCATTAGGCATACAATGAAATTTTATTGACATCAAATGAAATCACTGGTCTCTTCAATTTCCCCCTTTTTTATTTTATAGTCAATATATCTTAAGAACACTCTAGTTGAGTAAATATGTGTGTTAGGATGTTTTCTCCCCCCTTTTTGGAAAACAAATTCAAACGAATGATATTAAATGGTTCACTTAGAAAATGGTTGTAGTCGGGAAACTCTAAGTCTACATAGGCTAACCCAGTGTAGAAAAAAAGAGATATATAACAAAGGATTTCAATGCTATCTAGAGACAAACTTACATGTGAAATCATTCTCAAAATGGATCAACTCATATATAAGAAGATGGAAATGAAAAAATTCTACATTGAACTACAATAACCCTAGAAAAACCTCAATAAAAAATGATCTCCCTTAATGGATTCATTCATATCCTTAAATTCACTAAAAATTAGTTAAAAAGCATGAATCTAGATTTAGGGTTTTCTTGTTCTTTATGTGGGAGGGTAAATATGAACATGATGTTTTAGCCTTATCTCAACAGATCTCTCTGCTGGATTTGATTTGGTAAAAATATCTACAACCTGATCTTTAGTAGCAATGAATTCTAGATTAATATCTTCACCAGCCAAATTTTCATTGATAAAATGATATCTGATATCAATATTCTTGGATCATGAATTTTGTATAGGATTCTTAGATACTAGAATGGAAATTTTATTATCACATATGATCTTTAATGGTATCTCATTTTCAACTCTCAAATCTGCTAGATGCACTTGTATCCAAATCATTTATGTACATGCATGTGTAGCTACCAAATAATCTACAATGGCTGTGCTTAATGTCACAGAATTCTATATCTTACTATACCAACTAACACATCCTTCTCTCAAAAAGAAGGTTCCACACGATGAAGATCTCTTATCAGTATAATCACCAACCCAATCATTAGCTGTAAATCCAAACAACTTCATGTTTGTACAACGTTTGTAAAAAATCCCATAGTTCAGAGTTCCTTTCACATATATCAAAATTCTTTAACCTAATAATAAGTGAGTCTCTTTTATATAACTCTAAAATTTGGCACATAGAGTCACTAAATATGTTATTTCTATCCTTGATGATGTGTGATAAAATATGTTTCCAATGATTCTTCTAAAATCTTTTGATCAATATTGTTTCTATTTTTATTCTCACATCATTTGGTTTCAATTGAAATGGTTGTTAAAACATATTTGGTATTTTCCATTCTGAACATATTCACTAGTTCCCTTGCATGAAAATTATATGATGGAAATATGGAACTTTTTATTTGTTCAACCTTATATACTAGAAAATATGTCATTTGACTAAACATGGACATTTCAATGGTTCTCTTCATATTCCCAACAAATTCTTCACATAGGACATCCTTGTCACGAGTAAAGATGATGTCATCCAAATATATAATTACTATAAGAGTACTAGTGTCCATTTCTCTAACATGAGGATTACCATCAACTGTACCATTAACAAACTTCATAACCCAAAAAAAACCATTAAATTATGAGTATCGGGCGTTGAGGTCATGTTTTATACCATACAGAGCATTTCTCAACCTGCATACCATGCTATCATTGTTTTCCAGAATAAAACCTTCTGGTCATTCAATATATACCTCTTCTTTAATATCTTTATTTAAAAATGTGGATTTCTCTTCCATTTGATAAACCTTATAATGTTTGTGTGATGAAACTGATATAGACATTATAATAGTTTCCAGTCTTACTACTGGTGTAAAATTTACATCAAAGTCAATTACTTCCAATTGTGAATATCCTTTGAATACCAATCTGGCCTTATTTCGTAAAACTTTCCCTCTATCATTTAGATTATATCATAAAACCTAATTAGTTACAATAAAATTTTTGTTCCTCGGTCTTGAAATAATATCTCATGGGATGTTTTTTTCAATCTGATCAAGATCCTCATGCATATCTTGTATCCATTCCTCATGCTGAACTACCTCATCCCCTGTGTAAGGTTCAACTTGAGAAATGAGTGATATTTGATCTTTAATTATCAATCTTCGTCTTGTTTTCACTATATATTGTAGATTACCAATGAAATTTTCTGCCACCAAATGTTTCTTCAAATTTTTGTCCCCTTTTTCTTTTATTTTAATCAGCTTAATATTCATTGATGCTATGTTCAGAATTAATTTCAACATTATTTTTTTCTATCCCAGCTTCTTTATCATTATTTTGCTCCATAGTCATTTCATTTTCTTTCAAGTCTTCTGAAAAACCATTCTCAAAAATATCTGATATGATATTGTTTTCAATAATCCTGACATCACTACAATCAACCAAATTGTTCATTATTTTGTTCAAAAATCTCTATCCTTTAACATCAGGTAGTTACCCCATAAAATGACTTCCTCAAAATTTTCTTCAAATTTTCCCAGATTAATGTTCTTAATCTTTATTATACATGGACTTCTAAGAACTTTAAAGTATTTAACAGTTGGTTTTCAATTGTACCACATTTTTTAAGCTGTCATTTGTGTTTCTGGTCTGAGAAGGCATCTATTCTATATGTGTATAGTAGTGCATATAGCTTCTCTCTAGAAAAACATTGAGTTGTTATGTTCAGCCAACATAGTTCATCCCATTTCAACTAATCTTATGTTCTTTCTTTCATATAATCCATTTTATTGCAGATTATCTTGTGTGCGGTATTGATGATTGATTCCATTCGTGAAAATATAACTTTTAAAATCATCACTAGTATACTCTTTACCATTTTCTAATCTCACATTCTTGATTCAGATTCCTAACTCCTTGTTAGCTGGACTTTATTTTTTTAACATTGTGGTTTCCTCTAACATGAGTTTAATAAATATGGCATTAGTCATTCGAGTGTAATCATCAATAAATGTTATGAAATATAGATCACCTATTGTATAATTTTGTCACATTGGACCACATATGTATGTATGAATATGTTCAATAGGCCTAGTGGATAGGATATCCACTTTTTTATGTGAACATTGAGTCAATTTTCATTTCTAAAATGTTTCAAAAACTTCACCCGTTCACTTTTCAATTTGGTAAGATATCTCACAATGTCATACTTCTAAATTTTTCATATACTGTTTGACCAAGATGGCCATGTCGTCTATGCTAGTGGTTGTTTTTATCCTTGTAACACAAATAACAGGAATTAATAGAATCACCAATTTGAAATTGATTTCCGTTGGTTCTTTTTCCCTGAGTGATGATTCGTCTATCCTTTGATCTTCTGATGACACATGAATCCTTTTTGAACAATAACTCATGTCCATAATCACATAGCTATCTTACACTAAACAAATTGTGTTTTAACCCTTCAACGAATACCACATCATTGGAATTCATATTTTTGGATTCAATCATTGCTTTTCTATCTCCCTTGATTTTCAAAGAACAATCATTTCCATAGATTACGACTCCTCCATGATTTTCTGTGTTACTTATGATATTTGTATCACCAGTCACATGTGATGATTCTTCTATGACCCCAATATCCTTGTTGAAATATTATTTAATATTCTTAAAGATATTATATGCTTCAAACCACTTAGACCAAGTCATTTTTTTCTCTACATCATTGAGGTGATGTTTTTACTCAAGGTCTTTTACCATATTTTCTATTTCAGCTACCATCAGTTTTTGTCTTTTGATTTATTAAATTTATAATGATTATTTATTTGTACACTCTTAATTTTCTTCATTATTCTTTTATGTTTCTTTTAGTAACTATCTATTTTCTTTCTTGAGCTTTCAATTTTTTTCAATACTGGCTTCTAATTCATTTTTCAACATGTTTTCTAGATTTTTCCATTATTTTTCATCATCTTCACTGCTAGAAGTATCAAACAATTTTTCCACATGATCCATTAAATTACTTTAATATTCTGGTTGCCTTAATGATACAGAGTCAACATCTTCTTCTTTTCTCATATAGCTTCTTCTTCCACCTGGAAAGAACATTTTATTTATTATACCAAATTTTATTTAGTCTTTTGAGCTTCTACCCCATTTCTTTTTCTAGGTTTTCACATCTTCTGTCTTAGGTGCATAAAACCTTTTCTTCAGAAAATTAAAAGTGAAGTGTCCAATGTTATTGTAGTTGTTACACCTTATTGGTAGTCTTCCTTTTCCCTTAAATTTTTCTTCCCTAAATCTTTTTGATATAAGCGAATTGATTTTGTTATATTCTTCATCATTATATTCATCATCAGATTCATTTGCTTCTGAAGCTTCATCATCTTTGATTTTGAGTTTTCTCCTAACCTTGAAATCCATATCATCTTGGATATTCTTCCAAATGTCTAGGATCTTTATAATTTCATATGAATGAGAATTTCATGTAATTCATCAAGAGAAATATCATCTCTTTCTTCTAGAGATGATACTTTAGGATCAAACCTGTCAGGAAAATTTCTCATTAGTTTATTGACAATAGTTGAATCATCCAACGTCTCTCCAATGACCTGAATATTACTGACAATTTCATTAACTCTTTTGAAATAATCATCATTTTTTCCTCTTCTCCCATATTGATATCTTGTAATTTTCACCTTCAAATTTGTAATTTTTATTTTTGGAAATTCATGTTTCCTTCATAGATGGTTTCTAATTTGTCCCAAATTTCTTTGGAATTTTAAGTCGCACGACCATTGTGTACACTTTTTCAAAAAGAGATGTCAAGATGACATTATGTGCTTTTCTATTGACATCCATATTTATTTTCACATCTAAATTCAAAACATCTTGATCAGAAATAAGAGGGAATCCTAAAGTATCTACATCTCTAACTTCAATGCCAAGGGATAGATGATATGGTATCATCCTATTCTTCAAATTGTGATAAATTGTTCCATCAAATGTAGGTACACCCCTTCTATTAACAGAATTAATATTTCCATCTTTTCAATGTATTAGATCCTTATAGATGGAACCACCCTTTGATACCAATTGAAATACCATTAAGGGTGCAAGATCACTGAGAGAAGAGGGGTGAATTAGTAATCCACTGATTAAAATTTTCTTTTTTTATGAATTTTTTCTTATTGTATTCAATTCATACTTTGTGTCTAGTTAAGGCCTATATCTAAAATTCAAATGATATTCTAATATAAAATCATAGAGAATTGAAATTTACAAGTTTTGGTATAAAGACCTACTCCTTGCTTTGTTGGTTATTCCCCCCAACATGGATTCTTCACTATACCAGAAGATGATTTCAAATGGTAATTTGTTAAACCCCCCTATTAAAAGCTGGTTATACCCCCAAACATATATGCACCTTCATCCTCCTTCAAAATATGGTTCTACTCTCCAGCTTCAACTCCTTTAAATGGATTGTTTCACTGTTCAATTAAATTCTATAAACTCTCAGAGAATCAGTCCCACTTGCTCAATAATTTTGATCACAAATAATGTTCAGTTGCCTTAGTGCAAAAAATTCTTAGGCTTAGTGTTCTTTCTCTCTATTGATGTCCTGGCCTCACTTGGACCTGTGCATTTGGTGCACACACTTTGATTAAAATAATAATTATGGAATTATGGCCTTACACAATTGGTCCACATTTATTTTTCTCAAAGCACACATAATCTGAATCTTCTTTATAATATTCTTTCTCTTTCTCTTTATACATTTTTGGTTCTTATAAAAAACAAAATTATTTATCTTTAGTTTGGATTCAATTTTAGAGTTTTATTCTTGAGTTATATTTCTTCTTCAATGTTCTAGGGTTTCTTCTCCTTCATACATAGGGTTTGTGCAGATCTCCTTCACTGAACCATGATTGAGTTCATGGTTCTGTCATCGAAAAGGTATAACAAGAGTGAAAAGCACCGGTTGTGTACCCACAAGATAGCTTCTCATGAAGACACATTATGGTTCAAAATAACCTATTGCGTGTTCTAGATATTCTAAGCATAGAGGGTGAAACCTATTTCATGCAAGGGATGCACACCACTTCTTTTAGGTACCAAGGGTTTTACAGTTCTTCTCTTTGCGAACCACAAGTGGTGCATAGTTCTCCTTTGCACAAGGGAGGTTCGGGATTCTGCCTTTTGTGTAGCAAGGCATCATGGAAAAATCCTCATGATAATTATCTATTCTTTTGAGAATGAGAGTTTTCTCAATTATCTCAACAATACAAAGCAACTGAGTCACTCATCATTTAATAGGGACAAATCAATGAGTTTCCTAGAATTAAAATCTCCCGAAATATTATGTGAGGTTCATAGATTTGAATGTCCATGAACTACGAAATTGAAATATTCAAAGTCAGGATACGATTTGGTGCCAATATTGGTTTTTTTATTTAATGAGAAATCCTTATTTACATGAAAACACCACGTTCTTGTGTCTTTGAATGCATGTGAACCATCCTTCCTGAGATTTATCCATGATATACATGGCCTCACAACATTTTTTTTGGCCTCATTAAAACTATTTATCTTGATGCATGAATGAAACCTTTTTGCATGAATTAGTTCGGTTCATCCAGACGTTCTCTATGGGCTTGAAATGGGATCAAATGATGCCCAGACTAGTGATATCAACATTCAGCTTGAGCATTGGTTTGTTGGTGTCTGTGGGTGTCTGGAGATTGAAGACAATTCATTGAAGGAGATCAGAAAGCCATAGTTCAATCAGTGAGACATGTGATTAGATGAGTGGTCTTGATTATATCACTTACCATGGATTAGAGGTGCGGTTGAGGTTTGACGTGTGAACAAATGGATGGTGGAGATTTCATCCAAATTTTTAAATCCTGTCTCACATAAAAATGGAGAGATGAGACACAATTAATTTATAACACATGACACCACATCCTCAACTCAAAATGCTACTCCTCCATCCACGGTACCTCCTCGTACCATGTTCATCTAGCGAGAATGCTCTTAGCACCCACTTTTCCTCCTCTAGGTGCACTCCTAGCACCCAATATCAACTCTCCTAAAAAATTCACCACCATGAGTGCACCTATAGGATTATACTTGGCCTGTGATCTAGCCTTATTTAAGGATGTCTTTTAGGACTTCTCTTAGGAGTGGTTGACTCTCGATTCCCACATGTTCTTGGGGATGAGGACCTTAGTTCGCCTCCTTGGTGGCCCAATTTTTTTTTGTATTAAATGCATATTAAAAAAACTACTTTGTTTTAAACTATGTATTCAAAAAATTAAAATGTCAAACCACCATTCCACTTTTCTTCTTCCTATATTCTCTTTGGAATAATAATTCCAAAGATCTTCTCCAAAACATCATCTCTCTTTTCTTCTTAGATTAGGAATCAAAATGATCGTCAATATGTTGTTTTGATACAATCATGGATAATGCATGCATCATTTCTTCTTTCATCATGCATCAAGTCATAATGCATGGATTCTCCTTGTGGTGAGGGATATGTTCTCCATGAACACATATCTTGGACTTTGAAGACTAGATCAAGCAATCATTTGATTTTGATGATCCAATCTTCATTACTTTAATCATTCAATCATTAGGCACACATTGACATGTTATTGACAACAAATAAAATCACTGGGCTCAACAACCAAAAACTCTACGTTCATATTCTTGTATTTGAAATCAGTGTTCTGGATATCACCCTCCTTCACCCTCAACATGTTATATCTAGAAGGCAGATTGATATTAAAGAACCATCTTAGTTTTCTAAGCTGTTTGAAAAGAACGTTGATCCCTAGGATTGGGTAATAGTTCTTGATTGTTGCCCGATTCAACCTCTGGTAGTCTATACACAACCTCATACCATCATCTTCTTTTCTCATAAACAATAATGGAGAACCCCACAATGACAAACAGGGACTGATAAATCCATTCTTCATCAGGTCATCAATCTAAATCCTCATCTCTCGCAACTCATAAGGTGACATCCGATAAGGATCCATCAAAATTAGACAACAACTGGGCTATTAGTCTATCCTAGATTCAACCTCTCAAGGATGTTGTAGAGTCAGAACCTCATTTTTGTAGATATCCAAGAACTCCCTAAAAATAATGAGAACCTCTCCCATCTCAGAATCCACTGATTCCACTGACAGCTCAACCAACATGGAAAGAAGGTTCTCCATACGCCGACGAACCATATTAAAACTATGGTTCCAAATGAAATCCCCACACTGGCCATCCATGTATAAAAACAAGAATCTCCTTCAGATGTATTTGATAGTTTCATGAAAAAAGTACAACTAGTCAATTACAAGTATGATATCATATGGTTTCATCTATAACGGGAAAAGATCCCCACAGGACTGATGTCATCCCACCATCAACCTACATCCTCGGCACATATCAAACAAGATGCTCTGAACTATTACTGGATTAATAAATACTAGAGGAATAAGAATCAATTATATATATTTTCCTATATCATGGGTGAGAATGGGTGATACAAAGGTGTGATAATCTCTTAATTCATACAAAGAACAATAAATAATTATGAATAAACTTATCGTACCTCTAATGATCCCCAACCGCGCTGAAACAACTAATCATATGTGGAATGACACTAACCACACTCTGATATTATTCTCTTATTCTAATGAACTACACCTCTAACACACTTGTTTTTAGGTGCATGAGGAACTCCCTAAGGTCATCCTTTACCTGCTCTGTCTATCCTAGATAGAGCATGAGTATGTTGTCCCTACTTATGGAACTTCCATACCAACAACTACTGCTGAGGCTAGACCTACCCATCTTCACCATAAAGAGAAAAAAGATCCACTAGGTATTTAATCCTAAGAAGACCATGGAATCCATAGATAAAACACACCAACCCCAAGCCCACATGATAAGAACGATGACAAGAAGGTCGAAATGAAGACTACTGAGGTCGCCTCCCCACTGGTCGAAACCTCTTAGTCCCTAAAACCTAAGACATTTTTCTAATAAGCTATCCCATTAAATAAATTGGTTGAAACCCCTCTCTAAGTGGACCTCCTCACGAGTGAATCCTCTCAAATACCACTACATTATTTTGGACCACCAAGTACGTCAGCAAGGTAAAGGGAGTAACCACATAAATGAGAGAAGGAAAAAGTGACTCCTCTAGGCATCTCGCATTATACCACTCATCTAGAAACATATCTGAAGAAAAAAAGGAGATCCTTGAATTTTTTCCACATATCTCGTACTGACATACTCCCCTGTTAGAGAGAGATTAACTCATATATCTTTTAATCATTCATGGTGGATAAAAGGAATTTCACATTGAACAGCTTCTTGTAGTCCGACCATAAAAAATCACTCTCCTTCCACTCTCTGAGGTACAACATCCACCAATAATGTGAATCTTCCCACATATGGATCACCACCAATGGATCCTGGTACTTCATCTGAGCTCTATCGAACTGAAGGTGAACACAAGATCCTCGATCCTACTATCTATCTCTATGTTTGAAATAATTCTCTCATACTTCCCCAGAGTATACCACATGAAATTTTTTAGTGTCTTCTTTCACTGATCATCCTCTTCAATCCAATCAACCACTAGCCGATTGGTTAGGTTATCCTATTGAGCCTCCACAACCTACACTACACGTTGGGGATGACTAGGTGCCATGACAAAAAAAGGCAAACAAGGAACCCCTATGACTGAGTAGAATTGAATTTTTTAAGATTCATTTTAACTCATTATTTATTTAAATTACTTAAAACTACCAATTAAATCAAGAATAGAATCATGATGCTGAATTTACCCTACCTATGGTCTATAACCAATAAACGGTGTAGCCTCTCATTGATGTTAAGTAGATTCAGAGTCCTTGCATCAGATCATAGAGGTTATTAAAATCTGGTGTCCTAGTCGGTATTACCTAGTCTATGTCACACACCATGATCACCTGACATTTTTACCCTACCAACCCATACAATCCTCATTGTGCCTAACTCAAAACACTATCCTATCCCTCAATCATAACCTCTAATACCATTTTCTCAGGACCCCGTCCCTCTAACGACAACCCTTTTTATCTAACAATGAAGGAAGATAGAAAATAACTATTGAGTCCCACTTCTAGTAGGCCCATGGGTGGTGACATGCATCAAGGGTTTACAAATATCCCAAAAAATGGTGTCATTACCTTTTTTATAGTAACCAAGATCGAGAGATAAGATTTATCAACCTAAAAATATATCCAAGTCTTATACCAAAGAAAACCTAAAATCCAACCCATAAGAATGATTAATGTAAATCTGCTACAAATACAATGAAATGATAAAACGTAAATACACAAAAGTAGTGCTAAACATAGACACAAATATTGTCCCAATGGTTGAGCTAATAATTCCCATCATGGTCTCCATAGTCCTCTTGAAAAACTAAAATCAATTTTATCATGTAGGGTTAGCACACAAGTATTATAAGTATGAATAATAATGTCTCTCTTGAACATGTGGTATAAGCATACTAATACTATTGTGGTAAAATAGAATAACCATCAAATCCTAACATTGTATCCTAGAAATCCCCACCTCACCAAGGAAATCTCACCATGTAACTCAATTAAATTAAAGTAATATTGAATTCCCATCGATGGTAGGGTACCCACACCACATTCCCACTAATTAGCCACTCTCACACCCAAACAGAAAATTTCTTGGTGATCCCACCACATCTGAATGTTCCACATCACAACCCACCTGCACACACATGGGCCTCACAACTAGTCTCGCAACCTATAAAGATGAATATCATCATATATATCCCACACACACCTGGGCCTCACAACTATGTCCCCCCATTTAATCATAGGACACATACCATGTCACATCTCTAAAACACCAGGGGACCCACAACTCATCTCTTCTCTAAGAAACATAGAAAAACAAAACTCACCCGCACAAACCTAGAACTCATAAACCACTACCTATATTAAAAATCATGGGCTATCAACACTTCGAAGAGGGATCATAGAAGAGCGGGTGGAAGACCATCCATCCTACCACCTAGATGTTTGGAAAATACAACCCCCTGTGAAAATGAGGGTGTTCTACACATAGTGCTCAACTAGGGTGGGGTTCATATAGAAAAAAAAAACATAGGTATGTATATATAGAATCAAAAAACACAAGGCTAACTTATGGGTTCTCAATCAAACAACCAACCAAGTTATGATACATAAAAATTTGATTATACTTCTAAATAAAGTTATTAACACCAACAAAAGTCACTTTTGAAGTTGATAAATGAAGGACATTCACAAAAAGACCCAACTCAATACAAACCACCAGCCAACTTATTTGACCAATTATCATTCTTTATTAAAAAAACCATTTGTTCATTCCATCCATACCTAGACTACCTCTAATCACAACATGAAAAAACCCACACAATATAGACCATTCCAAGGAAAACTATAAACAGTAGAGCCACTCATTTCATATTTCTATTCTATTTAGCACCCCTATCAACCACTTTTAACATCATTCCTAAAAGTCATTCTCCCCAGTCATTCATATCAATAAAAAAACCACCAACTTATAGAAAATCCTACAAAATACTTTATCACAACCATCCCAAAATCCCTGGTGTATAACAACACGACAACCATCATACCCAGTAATATAAACACACCACGACCCAAACCTTCAACCCCGCTACTCAAACACTGCCCATCCATTCCCCAATCAGTCAATCTCTTAACCCATGATTCCATGACACAAACCATTCCACCCCACCTTACGACTGTTCTCTCAACCCCAACACCACATAGCCACCCAAGAAACACGACAGAACAAAACCAAACTCACCACACCACCACACTAAACAAGGTAGGGTGTATTTCGATTTAGAAAACACTAATTATTTAATTCCACATTGATATTTCATGGGTCATCCCATAACAAGATCAAAACTAGAACATCCATTTATTTTACCAAATATATGTGGTTAACCAATGAAATGAATATATGTATTCATCATATGATAAAAAATAATCCATCATAAGTCATCTTGAGTTAAAAAAATCTGACCAATGTAAATAATTTTTTGTAGGCTTACAACCCATACAACTCATAATATCAATAAAAATAAAATTGAAGAATGTGTCACTTTTACTAGAACATGTTAATTTGTTTTAAGTCATTTTGATTTTATTTATTAAACATGGTTTTGTGTTCCTTGACATGGGAAAAATTCGTACACCCACCCCACATGATACACCAATAAAATAGAGGCAAAGGAATCCCAAACTCAAGAAACAAATGATGAGCACCTCCTCCTTGCACAAAATAGGGGGTGAAGAAGGCTCTAGGGAAATGTGATACAAGGGCTCAATACAGAAATAAAACTCATCTGGGAAAAAGGTTTTGGGGATGATCAGTAGAAAGTTTAAAGATAAAACACAGAAGGGAGAATGGATCTTGGAATTAGAATTTCCAAATACTATATCAACAAAAGAATGTTTTCAATAGACATTGAAGCCATATCATGATCAACACTAATCATATTATCTATATAAGGGTCCATTGAGTAGTTAGGAATTTTAATATATATTTTACATCCCTATAAAAGGCTTAAATAACACTTAAACATGTGTTTATGATCAATTAACATCAAAGAAAATATTATATGTTTGAATTTGGAAAAACTGGGAAAAGATGAAAATTTCAAAAAACTGTCAAAATAACTCACTATTGGATGAATCTACAGCATGATTCATAGGTTAGTGAGTCCCTAGTAGATGAATCACCACTGGATAAGTCACCAGTGCAAGATATTGGTGGCGAGCTATTGATGGAAAGTAACCATTCGTAGAGTCACAATTCGGGAAGTCACCATTTTGTGAGTCACTGTTCAGAGAGTCACAATTATGGGAGTCATTGTTTGGTGAGATACTATTCAGTATGTCACCCTCATGACTCACTATCATGAACCACCATTAGAGACTCACCATTAGTGATTTGTCATTGCGTGTCACTAATGTGACTCACCGTTGAATACCTACCAGTCCAAATAACCATCAGTGAGTCACCGTTTCATATCATAATTACGAGTCACAGGTAGTGACTCACCATCAGCAACCTACCATTGGAAAACTAAAATTTTGGAAAACTCCCAAACTCTTTCATTATTATCAGAAGAACACCTTTAACACTATATTTTGACATTTTAATAGACCAGGGGGGTCTGAGCCATTACGATTATGTTAAATAATGAGTGTTCATATGTCATTATTGACATTGCAACATTAGGTTCTTTCTCCTGGGTTCCATAACCAATTTATAGATAGTAATCGTGAAATTTAGCAATATCCACCTATTTCCAACAAGAATAAATCATAGAGGCTCACAAAATTAGTGTTTCCATTGAACATGATTAAATTGAATTCGATTTTAATTATTTGAAAAAATATTAATCTCATGTATGAGGTATAATTTTATTCATGTTATATTGATCACATAAATTAAATAAATATTTATTCACCAGGCTTTCAAAAAAACATTTATTTTATTTATTGAATATTTTCATCAATATTTATTTTCTATATTGTTAATAATATATTTATTTATGAATAAAATATTTATTTAGTTGCTCAATGAATGATAGAGGAGTTCGAATGAACTAAGACTGATACAAGTGGAAAATATATATTAATTATTCAGTTACATAATATATTTTATTTTCATCTTGGCTAGCAACCCAAAATAATAATAATATAATTATTATAATGTTTCATGAGTTTTATTAATGGTAAAATATGTAATTTAATGGTAGGTACACATTTCAAAAACATTTTTAACATAAATAAAAACCCTATAAATTGAAGGTTATGTCTATTGTTTAGATAATAAAAAAAAATTAGAATATAAATTTTTTATGCACAATGAATTATATCACAAATCCTCATTCATTCTCTCTCTAATGAACAATTAGTGATAGAGATATTTTTTCAAGAATGAATAATGAAATAACAAGAACAAACAAAAAAATATATCTGACTCACTGCTCTAGAACTCGAAGATCGATTGGTGTCACTCACTCATTATAGGAGCATGTATAGATCATTTATAGAGGGATTATATCCTTGGATCCTCATAGTGTAACTTAGGTAATATGGAAGAGTTATTTAATATGATCAATATTAACTAATGGATAACGTTCCTAAGTCCTGGTATTTATTTCTTGAACTATTAAATAAATAAAATATAATTTTTACAACAATGATCCTCGATCTTGGTTTTGGGAAATTTGTTTTAAAATAAATTTTAATATATCCCAAACCCCTACATGATTTATCTATTCCCAAAAATATCAATAGGTTTTTTATAGGTCATATTTAAATTTATAATTATTTATTTGACTATTGATATATAAGAAATTATGGATAGATATTCATTTCATGTTATTTGTTATTTATATTTATTTGAATTAAAATTTTATAAATATATTAATCATGTTCGTTATGTGTTTAATTTTCATAATGGTTTATGTAAAAGTAATTAATGATTGGAGATTCAATTAGGAAGTTACAAATATTTTACTGTTAAAAATGGGTTACATTGTGTGTGGTCAGAACACAAGTCATATATCTATATGAATTATTTCTAGATGTGGAGAACTATTAATCACACATGGTGATATTATTTAAAACTACTTTTTGATCAATCCAATATAGAACATGGAAAGTGGATGCAAGGTGTGTCGCTATAATGTACACACCATATATTCCATCCGAGTTAACACACCAAATACCCATATTTTTGAATTGGATATACAAAAACTAATGTAAATGGCGTGTAACTATATGTACATTCCATGTAGTATCCCATTAATGGAAAAAATTAAAATTAAATTAATTTTTAAAATTTATGTATCAAATCCTTACATTATTTTTTTGTCACTCCATTGTGTGATTGAACATCTAAAAATGATTTTAAATAATTTTAAATTCCCAATTAATTTTTTGTATTTAATATGTCCTTATTAATTCTCCCATTTATGTTCCATGAATTATATTAATGATGAGTATCACCAAATAAAATTGGATGATCATAAAGATGATAGGGAAATAATTAATTGATTAATACAAGAGTGGCCATTATAAATAATTAAAGAACAAATAAAGAAATTAGTTCTATCCAATTACTTTTGTGTATTTATTTTTATATAACTATTCATGTTCATGGACATGACATATTTATCTATTGGATGTTTTAATTCAATTTATTTCACAAGTTTCCAATTATTTAATATTAAATTAAATGATTCCCTACAACTCATCCCTCTCTCCATTATGATGTATGAACTATGTGTCCAAGGACATTTATTTACCCCACTTTAACCAATCCCTTGGTTCCCCTCACCTATGTGTGAGTAATAAATATTTGTAATTAATGGAGTATACCAAGACTCATTGAGGTTGTTCAAGGGGGAACCATAATGATTCCAACATAGGTGATACAAAGATGGATAGGTGGAATGTGGTAACTCTTTCTGAACGAATCCTTCCATTACATGATTGAGAATGAAAACATAGAAAAAAGTTTATGTCTTGGCCAATGTATGGAAATTTACATTTATCAAGGAGTTATCATGATAGTTTTAGGTTGACATAACCTAAATTTTATTGTGTTTAACTTCCAAAGTCAGTTAAGTAAAAATTTGGAGGAAACTATTGGGGAAATCTATGTGAGGATTTCAGGATTGGGGAATCCACTCAACAGGTCAATGGGATGCATGTTTATAGTTGGAAAGACTGCTTACCTAATAAAATTATTTTAGTTTTCATGGACAATGTATGGATCACTAAGAAATTAAATTGGGATACTTGACAGTGTATTATTAATGAATCTATAAATTTCATTTTTAATGGAAATGGCTATTGAGACTTGACAAAATAGTGTGAGATTTAATAAATAAATAAATAAACATTTAATTTATTATATCCCACATATTTTTTAATGTTTAAAAGTACAAATATTATAATATTATTAATTTATGAATAAATTAGAATTTCATCATCCATACTATCCCTATGATCAATATTGGAGAATGATAACCTACTAAATGGTAGTAACATGAAGGAGAGATTTTGATAACTTTGGGTTGTGATTTTCCCTGAAAAGAAAAAATACATGCTAAAATCCTCAATACCTGATATTCCTTCTAAATAGGTGAGTGATGAAGAGTTACTTGTATATTAAATTTTCCTGAGGGATGAAGTTTCCATTCAATTTTTGTTGATTTCATTAATGTTTGATAAATTAATAAATTCACATGAAAACATGGATGTGTATTGAATGATTGAGAACCACTGTGGTCCTTACCAAGGGATAGATAGAAAGGAAAAGTTGGATATTTTTAAGGAACTCCTTCAGAGAAATAATGGAGAGGGTTCCCCTACTGGGACTCACATGGTGAAGATCACTAGAAACATTATTCAATTCAAGATTCCATGGTTTAAACTCCTTGAATAACTATCCGCCAACTTTGTTCTAGAATTACTCAATCAGATAATATCCTTTTTATTGGAAATTTTAATATGAAAAACATATAGAATCTTCTTCAATATCTTCTTACTCTTATTATTAATGTAGATATGGATGTGATGCTATAAAGAACCATTCATCCTTATGAACAAAAAAATGAAATGGCATGCAAAGAAAATAAATACTAAAGATTCTTAGTTTTCTTCCATGAATATTAAGATCAAGGGGAATTTAATGTAGTAATATGATGTTTGTTTCACATGGGGAAATAAGTTAAAATAGAAGATAAAATTCACCCAACCAACTAATCTAGTGAAAAATTCAAGTTAATTGTTTATCAAGTTCAATTTATCTATAACTACAATTTTGTTTATTTAGTACAGCTTGCGGTGATCTAATATATATTCAAATATATGAACAAAGTAGAATCCTAAATATTGACTGATGAGAGGTAGAAATTAGAGTATAAAATGATGTTAATCATTCTTATGTAGGTATCGGGGACTACCACCTCATGTTGCAGACCAAAATGATCTTGGATTTAAAGGGTTTTTTATTTTGTGCCTTATGTTATCAAAAAACATTATTTCAGTATCCAAACATGATAGAGATGAATTTATTTTCATATTTGGAAAAAAATGTTTCTTCTTTTATAAAGATATATATTTTTTATTTTAATTCAAATTTAAATAATTGTCTTTACGTGTTATATTAGACAAACAAAATAATGGGAATCGATAACAAATTTACTTCACATGACTCATATGACACCTAACTATGGAATCACTAGATATGTCATATAAATGAAATGTGCATGACTAAATTACATCAAGATGGATAATTATATTATTTTTAACTAAATAAAATTTGTTCATGTCACACATGTTTTTAGAGAAAAATGACCAAATCCCTATTTATTGGGAAATGTGGAATAGAAAAAGATCTTCTTGAATTAGTTTATACCGACATGTGTGGACCATTTACTTATGAATCAAGGAATTCATACTCATATTTAATAACATTTATTAATGTTTTTAGTAGACATGGATATGTCTATATAATGAAGTATAAGTTAGATTCTCTTGAAAAATTAAAGGAATATAAGAATAAATTTTAGAACCATTTTGGTAAAAAGATCAATAAAATTCACTCAGATCATGGAGGATAATATCTTAATCAAGACATCATTGATTATCTATTGGATATCATGATTCTAACAAAAATCACACTTCTTTATAATACTTAGTATAATTGCTTAAGTGAATTGAGGAACTACATCTTGTTGTACTTAGTGGGATCAATGATATGTCATATAATTATTAATTTATGCTTTTGTGGATACACATTAAAAATAACATCATACATACTAAACTGAGTGAAAACTAAATAACAAGATAGTATAACCTACCAATTATGGAATGAAAATAATCCAATGTTATCATAGTTAATTTTTGTAGTTTTGAAGCATTTTTCAAGGCCTTTTCAGGTAACAATATTGATCCTTGAAAAAAAGAGCATCTTTATAGGATATCCACAAGAAAAAAATAGATACTAACTTATAATCCCTTATAAATTAAGGTTGTGGTTGATAAAAATCCCATATTTCTTAGGGATTACAGTATCTCTAAAATAGATAGTGGGAGAAGGAAAAAATTTAATTAATTCTAGGATCAATATACACAATATTTGGCACACAAATGAATTCCATATATCCCCAAGGAAGAAGAAATTGTTTTCAGTGACACTCTTACTATGTAAGAGTAATATAGAGTTTAGAGAACTATAATGTCATGGTTTTCTAGTCATCGAGAATTTTGAATCATTGTTATTGGATAATAATATTCCTCTAAGATACAAGGAAGTAGTAAGTGGCACATATGTTTCAATGTGGCAAGAATCTAGGAATTCTAAAATGGATTCCTTATACTAAAAACAAATCTTGATATTAGTAGACTTACCAGTGGATGTAAATTCTGTAGGTTTCAAGTGGGTATTCAAGAATAATCAAGACATGGAAGGACATGTACATACAAATAAGGATTTAATCATTGTAAAAGGGATTAAAAAACATCAATGGTTTGACTACGACACAACCATTTCACCAGTTGAAATGATGAAATCCATCATAATTCTACTTGCGATTGAGGATTAACATGATTATGAGAATTAGAAAATGTATGTAAAATAACCATTATTCGATGATAACCATCTTTAAGATTTAAATATCACATAACCCAAAGGTTTTGTGACTCTAAAGGATTCAGAAAAGGTTAAAAAGTTTCAAAGATCCATATATGCGTTAAAGAAAACATCGAGGTCATTGAACATTCATTTTGATGTAGAAAAAATAGAATTTTGTTTCAAAATGAATGAATTTGAGCCATAATTCTATAAACTATTTAGTGGGAATTACGTCATTTCCTTAATAGTATATGTTAATGACATATTAATCAATGAAAATTAAATAATAGTCCTAACTTATATTTATGAATGGTTCAATAAATGGTTTTCTATGATGGTATTGGGTGAGGGATTATATATTGTTGGGATCAAGGGCCATCGTGATACATTAAAGATATTTATCAGCATAATAAAATGTGTATACATTTACAAGACACTAAATATATTCAATATAAAACAATCCAAGAGTGTAATATTTCCAAAATCACATGGAATTCATCTTTCCTGCATAATAGACACTTAAAAACGTGAGGAATGAAATTGGATGACAATGATTCAATATCCATTAGTTATTGGGTTAGTCATTTATGTTATTCTATATATTGAGATAAGTATTTCCTATGCATTAAGTGTGGTTGGAATATATCCTGCTGATGTGGATGACTGCCATTTGATGGTAGTTAGAACTATCCTAAAGTATTTGAGGTGTTTTATTGATATGTAACTAGTTAATGAAGGAGATGAAGAACTAGTCATCAGAGGATAATCATATGATAGATTTCCAACTAATCATTATGACATGAAGTCACAAACCAGATACATCATCACTTTGAATGGAGGTTTTGTGAGATACAAGAGCACAAAAAAGAAAATGGTTTTATATTATACCCAATATTCTGTGTGTATTTCCTTTTATAAGGTTGTTAAATAAGCATTATGGATGAGTAATTTTTTTCCTAGATCTTGAAGTGGTCCCTAGATGTAAAGATAATATCACACTCTATTTTAAAAAAACTTCAGTGGTGGCTCTTTTAAAAGATCCAAGGTCAAATCAAAAGATGAAGCACATAATTCATATGTATCATATACTGAGTTATTTTTCTCATAGAGGCTATGTTGTAGTGAGAAGTGTTTCGCTAGAATAGAATGTGGTAAACCCCATGAAAAAATAATTAACTCAACATAAACCTAACTATCATGTGAGGTCTAGAAAACTGAATGTTTTAGGAAGTTGTCTCTAGTCCAAGTTACATTTTATTGAATTTGGTGTCCTGGGACCAACTATTTTTACTTTAATTACATGAATATTCAATGTATTTAATATTAATAAAACTTATTATTGGATATTTTTTTTTCTACACAATTCTAATGTAATAATGTCTTATAGTGTACATCACATAAATAACATCGTAACAGTTCCCCACTATGATGGGAATCATGATGTGGTATTAAAATAATGTAAAATATTATTCTATAGATAGATAACATACTATGGGGGGACACATATTATATCGACTATCAGATGCGAGTAATAATATGTATATGCGGATTCTTCTCATGAATTTCTCACATGGTAATCATTGAGATGAGAGATTATGATAGTAGACCAGCTAGTTTTAATTACTCAAGATTTGGTGTCAATATATATTTCTATGCACAAGTGTGCATGATTATCCTTGAGCATTAATATTATTAATAATTCAGGTTATGAATTTTTTGCATAGATTTATTTTATAAACCATGACCATTACAGTTCATGGAGAAGATGGATACATTAGGTGCATCACAAGTGACATTTCATTGATAAATAATTTGTGGTAGATTTTTTCCCTTCCATAATTATGGAATAAGATATCTTATCCCATTTATTGAAATTGAATCATCATATTAAATTTCATGGACATAATGTATTGATGTTTTTATTTCAGATAGTCAAAGAAATACGTAATGATCATATTGGTTGGTGAAATAGTTATGAAACCTACTTAATGATATATTGTGACTGATAAATTACATTACACGGTGAGATTTCATATGTGTTTGTCGATGTTTCAAAATTTATTTATTTCACTTGGGTTCCTTGACCTCTTACTAGACAATAATCATGGATTATATGCAGGCCCATGTAATACCAATGAAAAACAATCCTAGAGAGTCAAATACTAATTGTTTCCATTTATCTTGATTAAATTCAATTAGAGATTAATTAATGGAATAAATTTTATCATCAAGTTTAAGGAATAATTTTATTCATGTCATATTAATCACATAAATTAAATTAATATTTATTTATCGGTATATAAATAAAAAAATTAAATTATTTATGAATATTTTCATAAATATTTATTTTTATAGGAAGTTAATAAAATATTTATTTCAAAATAAAATATTTATTTAGTTGTTCAGTGAATTAATGTGGATTTTGAATGGACCAAGATTGAGTATGGTGAAACATATTAAATAACATGTCTGTTACGTAATATTTGTTGTTGTGAATTTTGGTGCACACATCAAACTAATAAAAATTTAATTATAATTACGTGTAATGGTGTTTATTGATGGTATTAAATGTTATCAAATGTATGATATGAAATTAAATAATTTTTTTATGTAAATACAAACTCTATAAAAAGATGGGTAGGTCCATCATGTAGAGAATCCAAAAAATGAGAATAGAAAATCCCCCCCCCCAAAAAAAATTCCCTCTCAACTCCTCCTAATCTTTCCCTATCCAGAATGAGAATTTAAACATATATTTATCCAACACCAAATAATGAGAGATCATGAATGAACAATTCAAAATATTTGACCTACTACACTTTCTCCCAGAGACCAAGTGATGTTTCTTGGAGATCATCGAAGAATATGTGGATCACCACTAGATGGATGGTATCCTTGGATCCTCACATGAAAACAAAGGTAATCCAAATGGTTCTTTTTAGATATTCAACATTCACTAACGATGAAAATTCTTAAGCGCATGTATTTATTTCATTAAATATGATATTAATTAATTCATAAATTTTACCTGAAATATCCTCATTCTTAATATTACACAATTATTATTAAAAGAAATTTTAATATATCACCCATATCCACACTCTTATATTTTTCCAATAACTATTGGTATTATGTTATTAAAACTATCAATAATGATATAATTATTAAAATAATTATAATGTGTAATATATATCTAATAAATATCTATTGATAAAGGAATTTTTTTTATCAATTTATACTCAGTTACATAAATATATTTGGTGAAGGGTACGGTTGATTAGTTTTGTAACCATTTATAATTATTGTATAATTAATTGTGTGAGAGAAAATGATTTATGATTTTGATTTTTAGTTTGTGGTGATTCGTGAATGGTTTTATAGTTAAGCATAGATTTATAATTTAGAAACTCCATACTATGTCACATTTTTTATATGTGGATGATTGATAGATCTATAAAATATAAATTAGGGGGTGATACATAATTATAATATTACATGGTGTATTATTTATCCTTATTTGTATTAAATGTATCATGGGGTTCAATGATATTTTTAAATTTTAGGGTTGATAGTTAACGTTATAGGATTTGTCTCTTAATTCAATTTCTACTAGTATGTAATGGATACACCTTCTAGGATAGTAGGTACCATATAGACACATCAATTTTATTTTTATGAATTATATAATTCAATGATATACTTTATGATTTTTTTTTAAATTTTAATCTCATGGATGATGATCATGATAGGGATTTAACCTAGCGGTAAATAAAATCTCATAATAACTCACCCAAAAATATTTACTTTGACTCTAGGAAACCTCAAATTTTGGGTATAATATTTTCCATTAGTGTAGGTTTTTCCTTGAAAATGGACTTGGCGGTGGTGGTATGTGGGATAGTACAAGTTGTAGTGGGACAACGTGGTGAATCTTATGGAACAACATGAAGGAAACATTGGTCTTTGATGAGGATGACACGATCCATGTGTGATGTATACTTGCATGTGGGAATAAATTTAATAGAAATTTTGGAGTGCATGAGGCATACTCATGAGGAATTGGTAGGATCATTTGACTATGTATTTCCTAATTTAGTACTGATAATGATGGTAGGATAATTGGTCCAGACCTTAGAGATTAAAAAATTCAGTAATTTTTTTACAATTCACTTAACTACATTACAAAATATCTTTGATGATTAGAGATTTAAAAAATTAAAAAGTAATATATACATGTAATCCCATAATAATAAAATGCGGGTATCACTAAAACAGAATATATTTCATCCATAATATAATTTTTTTAATAAAATATGAAATCATATCATGAAAAATCATCAAAATTGTCATCTTAGCTTTCTCTTTTCTCTTACCAGTCTATTACCCCTGTGATTTTTTAAAACATGGTATGAGAACAAAAATATTAGAAAGTTACATAAAAAGAAATAAATAAACCATTATTCCATGAATATGTATAGTAGATTAAATCATTTTCATAAATAAATATTGCTCACCCTTAGTATATCATATACTTACTTAGTGAAAACATGATACTTCCATAAATCATAGAGAACATAAATAAAACTATAAAGGTAATGTAGGTCACTAATTATATAATATTGTTACCATTATGGCTACCATATTATTAGTAACCCTCATATCTACATTACATTGTAACCATCATGGCTACCTTATGGTTTTACCATCTCAATAAGACTTGGAGTTACCATATGAATGACCTCTAACATAAAAATACCCAATGAATTAGAGTGAGATATAGGTCAAATAATTACTCATAAAAAATAAAACAAATCCAAAAATTATTCTTAGAACATGAATACTTTCATCATAAAATCATTCCTTATGATTTTTTAAAAAAATACCTTAAAAGGATTTCAAAAACAAAGACCGTTACCTCAAAGTCGTCTTAATCAAACATGTTCAAACCTATAGTATAATGGTTTAAATATTTTTATTAATATATTAATGTACTTTATTCATATTTATAATACTTTATATGATAATATTATACTATCTTTTTACCAATTAATAAATAATATTTTGATATTTCTATTATTTCAGGTGTGTTCTTTTCATGGTTTCCATAGTTGGTTCACTATGGATTTTCATGGGGAATGTAAGGATAACTACAGATGTGGAATGAAATGGTGTTAATATGTTTCCAATATTTTTAATGATACCATATATCATTTTGATATATGATATCAGGATGATTCCTTAGAAAAAAAGTAATGAAAATTATTTAATTAGTTTTTGTAGGTTTGACAACCATCATGAAATTATATCATTTAATTAGATATAATGTTTATATATTTCTTACATAATAATATATAACTAATAATATCTATAATTAAATCTAATTTAACCATAATTTTTTTAATAACTATCTATGAAGGTGATAACTAATATGACATTGTATCATCCACGACGGTGGTAAACTAACAAATCACAGATAATGTTCTCACATGTAGAATTAAAGGGAGTGGATAAGGAGTTTGGTGATGATTATTTCCATAAAAAATTAATATTATAGTATATATATGATATTGGAGTATTCATTCCACTTGGATAAGGGTAGGTGATAGAAAATAAGAAAATAAATGAAATTTAAATAAAAATAATATAAAATGAATGAGGATTTTGGATATTTAATTAATATCCTTGAGAACAGCCTTATAGAACCTTTTGTCCATTTAGTGAGACCATAAGATCTTTGACATGGGTAAAAATATTTTGTGTGAATTTGGTTGAAATTAAAAAAATTCAAGGAATTGATGTGGGAGGAGTAGAGGTGGTAGAAAGAGTTTTTATAGTAGAGTTGAGGGGTGTTTATTCATTATTATATTCGTTATTTTCTTCATTTAGAATAATTCTATGAATAGTTTGAGAATTATCACTAAATATATTAAAATAATTAAGGTGAGTTCCATATTATGGTGATTACATTAGTGATGACATAAGGAATAATTGATGTAACATATAATGTATATATACCATAAATGCATTTGGGGTGTGACTCAACAGTTGTGGTGCCTCGTGATTCTTTATCAGACCCTAGATCAAATCCATGTCAGAGCGAATTTCCACTGGTAGGCAGTGACACATGCATAATGAAGCGAGGCAATGACACAAGCATGATGTATGTATTCAGTGATGAAATCATGATGCAGGTAGATGATGACGTAGGTATGATGTAGGCATGGTGCTACACTAGGCCTTTGAGTGAGATTGTGGGCCTTTGGGCCACATAATGCGCTTAATGTCTAGTAGGACTTTGGGCCATGTACTGGATAAATAAGGCTTGATGGGTGGGTATCACTTGGTGGGGGGGGGGGGGGGTATGACCTACCTCTCCTCCCTATGTGTGTGGTGTGAGTGTGTTTGTTTACTGTAATTGTACCCCCTGGCACCTAATATAAATATATACCATAAAATACCATATTTTACTATTCAGTAAGATTTCAAGTATATTAGTAAAATTATAAAAATTCACATGAGCCATTTTTATTATTATTATAATTCAAAAAATGAAGACCATTTTTTGAAAATAATTATCCAAATATGATAAATTTAATTTTTAATTAAATTCATCATTCCCTAAAAAATACCAATTTTAAAATTATATTTGATTTTGCAACATATTAAAAAATTAATTAAGGTATTATAAAATTATATTAAAATCATTATTCATAAAAATATTAATTTATGGACCTATTTTATGATTGTAATCTTTTTAAATAATTAAATAAATTATAAAATTTTAAATCAAAATTCATGTGTCACAAAAATATCAACAATAATTTAACATTTTCAAAACATTAATTTACATATTTCAGGATATTAATATATAATATTTTCACTTATTATATGCATAAATTTTATTTATACTCACATAGGTGAGGTTACTGTTCTATTAGGGTAGATTTATTAATATTTATAAACACCCCTTATTTCATTATAAAATTATAATTAATTTTACTATTTAATTTTAGAATGAAAATAAATTATTTTATTAGTACCTAGGTTTTTATATTCTCCCCATATATTGGAAATTGAGTCCTTGAAATATTTATTAACTTATTAAACAAGAGAGGAAAACTTTTCCTTATATCATTTTCATATTCTTATGTCACTTCTTCAACCATGCACTTTGTCCACAAAACCATACCCTGGTAAATTACCTTATTCCAAAATAAATTCTCTTTACAATCAACTATATGAACACGATTTTACTCATAAGAAATTTTATCTTCTATATAAACTAATTCATGGCTAATAACGTGAGATGAATTTGAAACATTCTTTCTTAATATTGAAACATGAAAATCATGGTGTAACTGCGATAAAATTAGAGGCAATGCCACACTATAAGCACTTGATCAAGCTTATTTTTTATTTAATATGGTCGAATGATCAATGGACTTATATTTAATTTCTTTCCAAAAACAAAACACACATTTCAATGGAAAAACCATGAGACAGACTTGATCATTGACCTCGAAAGATATATCATTCCTCTGGTTATCTGCATAACATTTCAACCTACTCTAAGCTATATACATATGTTTCTTGGTCATATTCATTTACTCAGTGAATTCCTCTATAAATTATTTTCCCGAAAAAAATCTTTCATTAACATCATCCCAAATTGATCGAGTTCGAAAATACTTTCCATAAATATCCTCAAAATTTTCACTTTGTATATCAGAATGATAACTATTATTATAAAAATCTATACTAAAAAAATATGTTGATACCAACATTCCTAGTAATCAATTGAGTATTATCAAAGAACTTTCTCCATGGTCTAAATTATTTAGTCATTATGTCCATCAAATTTATAACTAAATGTAGTGATGAAATTTAATTCTATTTTTAATGACACCTGAATTATTTTCCAAAAGTTATAAGTGAACATGGGATCATAGTGGGATATAATTGAGATAGAAACTCCATATAACCTAACTATATCATTGTGGTATAGTTTAGAACACTAATACAAACACATAGTATCTCGAATAGGTAGAAAACGAGATGATTTATTTAGTCGATAAACAATAACCCAAATCACAATGTTACCTCAAGAAGTCTTTGTTAGTCACACCAAGATGTCCATGAATATATTTTACCATTTCCACTTTAACACTAGAAACGGGTGAATAATTGTATTTGGTATTTTCCTCTCTTATTTAACCTATTGAAAAGTCAAAAATTTCATAGTAAAATCCCTAATATGTCATTTTATTCCATAACACTTTTAATACTCTTGAAGGTCTCTGTACATAATAGTTTTACTAGGATGGACTGAAAATAAACAACTATACATATCATAGAAAAATTATTTCTTCATATTGGAATCACAAGGAACACATATTATCTTCCCAAATATCAAAACACAATCTTTTTCATTGTTAGATTCTAGAAACATGCACCTTTGGACCAATTCTACCATTCTTCTATAACTCATATTCTTCCTTAATCTGTTTCTTAATTATGTCTGATTGAGATGAATACCTTAAAACCTGAATCAAAAGAGTGTAATTTCATGGACCAACATCTTCCCAGAAAAAAATCATCAAATAATTAATCAAGGGGTTAAGTTCTAAACATAACATGGTGAATATAGCATGATGTTTTTGACTCAATGAGTCTGCCTCTTTGTTTTCTTTTCCAAGATGATAATTGATCATGCAATTATGATCACTTATTAATTAAATCCATCTTCTCTGCCTCATGTTCAATTCCTTCTATGTAAATATGTACTCCAAACATTTATTCTCTGTATATATATCAAATTTGGATATATATAAACGATGCCTCCAAATTCTCAAAGCAAAAACTAGAGATACTAATTCTAAATCATGTGTGGGATAATTTAATTCATGAGGTTTTAGTTCGCATGAAGCATAATAAATCACCTAATAACTCGTCATGAGAACAAAACCATGTCCCTTAAACGATGCATCACTTTTTATTAAAAAATATCCATTTCATGAAGGTAGGGCCAAAATTAGAGCATTCATCATTTTCTTATTTTTTTGGGAGAAAAAAACATCACATTCCTCTATATAAATAATTTTATCCAAATATTAGTTAAATTAGATAGAGGGATTAATAACAACAAAATGTTTTTAGAAAACCATAGGTATCATCATGCCAATCCAAGAATCCTATGAATCTCAGTATCATTTGTAAGTCTTTTCCATTCATCGACCAATATTTTTTGGAGAGATCTACTGGTATGCTATACTTATTTATTATGTTCCCAATAAGTGAAACTTTTTCAACCAAAAAATAAAATTTTCTAAATTTATTATATTACTAATTTTATTTGGGATTTTTAAATATAATCCTTATATTTTTTTCATGGTATTTATAACTTTTTGAAAACACCAAAATATCACCAATAAAAACAACAAAAAATATATCAAAAGGTTAATGTAATATTATATTCACAAGACTTATATTTGTTATATGATAGTTTTTCAGTCGAATGGTCATAAAAATAATCAAATAATTCCCATATCTAGTTTGGAACAATATTTTCAGAATTCCATCCTCTTACACCTTCTGTTGAAGGTACTTGGATCTTATGTCAATATTTAAAAATACTAATCTTACTAGAAATAGTAAACCAAGTTATGAATATAAGGAAATGGATACTTTTTGTTAATGATATTGTTATCAAAATGTATATAATAAATGTACAGTCTTAGGGAACCATCATCAATTTTAATGAACCAAATAAAATCACCCTATTGTGAAGTGCTAGGATGAATGAAACCTTTATCAAGAAACTCTTTCAAATACTATTTAAATTATAGACTTTCAATATGATACATTCAATAAGGGGGTTTTTAAATTGGATTATCATCATGAATTATGTTAATAGTAAATTCAACATCTTGATCAAGTATAATACCATACTAAAAATCTTAAAAAACATAAAGGTATTAATTTTCTTCCAGAAAATCATTAGTGAGAAAAAATCTATTGTTTTCTACAATGTGTGATAGATAAAATTGACTTCCATCCATTCATAATTTCTTATCTTACTAATATGTTTGCAATGGGATGGTTTCATTCTTGTATAAAAACTAAAATCATTTCTAAAATAAACTTCATTATCTATTAAATCATTTGTATCCTAATAAACAAAAGACAATACATACCCAAAATAAAATCAATCTATACTTGGTAAAAAAACATTGTTTGCAGATAATGTCCTTCCACAAAAAAAATAGGATGATTCCTATAATTTAATTTTTCTATAACATTTCCTCATAGTGTTTTAACTATACTCTTTAGTTTCATTTCACAAGGTGAAATTTATAATTTACTTGTAAAATTATCAAAAAAAGAAATGTATTGAACCTTTATTAAGAAATCATTACAAAAATTTGAGTAAATAATAAAATTATTTGATACAACTTCATTTGATGGGGAAACATCTACTAACATAGTCATAAAGTATTTAAATGAACATTTCTTATTATAATATGGATGCTTTCCAATATTCAAATCATTATATGGAAAGGTATTTTTATAATTCCCTATCTCACCACATTAAAATTAATTCACAGTTTTATTATCATAAATACACAAACCTTAAATAAGATATTTTTAATTGAAACCTTAGGAAATATTTTAAAAATTACCACATCTACAACTCTTCCTAGATTTTTTAAGGCCTTCCCCATATTTTTTTTGAAAACACATTTCACATACTGGAAAATGGATTCTCTTATAATAAGATTTATTTGATTGATTCTTATACATTTATTTCCATTAGGACTATTTCATCTACTTATTTTCAAAGTACATGTGATAATTATTAATCTTAATTTATACCTTCTCATACCATCAAAAAAAATTCTAATAAAATTGAATTTATGTAATTTAATTCCAATTAATATATTGGGTTTAATATTGTGTAAAATGATTGATTTTAGTATTAAGATATTGAATAAGATTTTAGGTGTACCATGACAATCTATATATGTTTGGATCATAAATGAACAATTATTATTCCATATTTTGATTCAATTATAGTAATTTGTTTTCCGTTCTATATTGAAGCTATATAGGAAAATATTTTTCAAGTAATAGATTATTAAATTAATCCACTTCCATGGAATCAATATCATTTCTATCCCTTATATTATTAACCATTGACAACCACTGGTCAACTTCACCTTAAAAACATTCAATGGAAATACTATAATATTGATTATATGAACACCCCATAACATTTAATATCATTCCAAGGGTATAAATCCAACCATCATACACCACTGGGTATGAATATCCACTAGAATCAGGAGGGAGTTTTCACATAAAATGTTCCACTATCATCATGTTCTATTTTGGTGGATTTTTATGTTTTCTTGCATGGATGTTGCATCCATTTATAGTATGCTTCAAATGAACCATTTCTTTGAACACTTATTTAATCAAATTCCCACCATTACAAGTTTCAGATTAGGAAAGATATCATATTTTTAATGCCTTCCTACTCTATCATCCTTTTTTCTTCCATGGAAATCTATTTTGAATAAAATAATATTGAAGGAAGAAAAATATTAATCATAAAATTTTATATTACTTAAATTTCATCTCTAGGTAAAAATAATTTATTTTATTCAATTATCGTCTTCAAAATGCTTAATTTTATCTAAATAGTTCCCTAATACCAAATTTAAGGTCTTGATCTTAATCATTACAAATCAAGTAAATTATTTTAGAATTCACTTTCTTATATTACAAATGATTTTTTATATTATAGATTTAATATAATTAGAACAAAAATCATACATATCACCCAATAATCATACAAAGTGGTTATTACTATAATAGTATCCATATCTTCTATAATAAAAATATTTTAAATAAAACATGAAATATTTCATGAAAAATATTCATAATATTCTGCTTCACTTATTCTTTTCTATTTACCATCCTTACACCCTATGAATTTTTTTTAAAACATGGGATGATCAAAAAAATATCAATAAGGTACATAAAAAATAATTAATGAAACCATTATTCCATGAATACTTATAAACATATGAAATCATTTTCACAAAGATATATATATATATATCACCCTTAATGTTTCATATACTTACTTTTGGAAAATTAGAGATATCCAAAAAAAGACAAGGAACATAAATAAAAACATGAATGAAACATAGAAAATTATGTACTAAATATTGTAACACTAATTCCGGACATATAATTTATAAATATCATGGATACCTCAAAATGTATCCCTCATATATACCTTATGGTGTAACCATCAGAGTTATTCTTGGAGTTACTATATAGTCGACCTCCGATATAAACATACCCAATGATTTAGAGGGAGATATATGTCCCACCATTAAACATAAAAAATGAAAAAGAACTGATTTATAGTCATAAAACAGGAATAATTTCAACATAAAAACATTCTATTTGGATTTATAAAAAAAATATTAAAGAGGATTTTAATAGTGAAGTCCCTTACCTCATGTTCTTCGTACATCAAACGTGTTCAACAATATTTTAAAATTGTTTATAGAGTGTTATTAATATATTAAATAATTATATTAATATTTATAATACTTTAAATTATCTTATTACATCATATTTATAGAAATTTATTAGTAATATTTTGTTATTTCCATTGTTTCAGGTGCGTACATTTCTTGGTTTCCATAGATGGTTCATTATGGATTTTCTTGTCGAATGGAATAAAAATTCAAGAAGTTGAATAAAATAGTGTTAATATGTTTCCATAATTATTAATGATACCATATATCATTTTTCTTTCTCATATTGGGATTATTCATTATATAAAATATTAATTAAAATGATTTAATTCATTTGGGAAGATTTTACAACCTAAATAATATTATATAATTTTATTTAAAATAATGTATATATATTGGTTACAGATCCATATATAACTCATAGAATGTATAACAAAATATTATTTAACAATAATTATGGTTCTATAACCATCCATGAAGGAGTTAAAGAAAAATTAATGTCTATCATCCATGGTGATGGTAAATCAACACATCATAGATGATATTACCCTTTTTAGAATGAAATGGAACAATGAAGGAGTTTGATGATGAATTATTAAATTAAAATGATTAAATAACAGAATAAATATGATACTATAGGTTTCACGACACTTAGATAATGGTCAGTGAAGTGAAAATAAAAAAAAGACAAAATTAAAAGGAAAATAAAATAAAATGAAAGATGATTTTTCCTCTTGAATTATTCTACTTGAGAACCTCATCAATGACCTTGTTTTTGGCCATTTTAAGGGACCAAAAGTTATTGGACGTGGTTAAGAGGTTTGTAAAGGGAATTGGTCTAAAATTAAACAAGAAAAAAGGCATTGAGTTGTGGGAAGATGATATGGCGAGGGTGGTATTTATAGTAGACAAGAGGGGTGTTTTCTCATTATTATATTCATTAGATTGTTAATGTGGCTCAAAACTGTGAATAAATTGGGAATTATGATAAAATATATTAAAATAGTGAAGATAAGTTATATATTATGTTGATTAAATCATAAATGACTCAATAAATAGTGTATTTTACATATAATGTATATATAAAGTAAATTATTATATTTTACTATTTAATAAATTTTTTAAGTATTTTATAAAAATTCCAAAAATATTCCCCAAACATATTTTTAAGTTTATAATTCAAATAATTACTCCATTTTTTGAAAACAATTTTCTTAATATGATAAATTTAATTATTAATTAAATACATCGTATACTCAAAAATACCAATTCTAAAATTATAACTAATTTAGAACACTTTGAAAAATTAATTATGGTCTCATATAATTATATTATAAACATAATAAAACAAAATATTACTTTAGGAATTAATTTTAGGAAGATAATTGTTATTTTAAATCATTAAATTAATAATAAAATTATAAATAAAAATTTATGCGTCACAAATATACCACTACATCATTTATCAATTTGAAAACATTTATTTTCTTATTCCATATTACAAATATGCAATATTTTTACTTAATGGATACAGAATTTTTTTATACTTTCATAGTAGAGGTTACAATTATATTAGTTTAGATTATTTAATTTCTATAAAGACCAAAAATTTAATTATATAATTATAAATAAATTTACCTTTTAATTTCATAATAAAAGAATTATTTTTTAAGTAATTGTGTTGTTACATTGGTTTTCTATAGTGATGGGAGATAATAGTGTTTATATAACCATATTTTAGTGGGTGGTCCTCAAAAGATATGAAATCAATGATCCATGGAAGATGATAGGTCTAAAATATGTTCAATGGGGGGGGGGGGGGGGTGGAGTTAGATAATCCGGAGTGGTCCTAAAAGTGAAATAGAGATGAAATACCCACCCATAAAGAAAAAATGACCAGTTGAATGAGATTGTGTGGATTTTTCATTGATGTTGGGATATAGGGAGTCCTATATGGTGTATTTCTTTATGATCGTCATTATTTTCTTTAGGTGATTCAGTAAAAAATTAAGGTAACATCTACTGAGGGATTTAAAATGGGTGTTTAGTCTTTGGGTCATCATGAAAATTTATTGGGCCTAACTCCCATGGGCCGACGATCCATGTACTTTCAACCCTAAATAATGTATTCAAAAGGAATTATCCCAAAATTAATAAAAATGATAAGGGACTTCGTCCATTAGGGATCCCATGGACGAGACATAGAATGGGATATAGTTTATCTATTTATCAAAGCTGTTAAATCATTATTGAATAAGAATAAACCGATGGTCAATAATATATGGAATATTATATATGGTATAAAATCATGAATCATAATGTTAACTAAATTATTATATTTTTATGAGATTTATGTTTTACTTCTCTTTTATAGAATAGACTATAATTGTTGTTTGATATGAATTTGATGCTAAGTATTATATGCTATATACTAATGGATGGGTTATCCAAGTTCATGATCAAAATATTATAATATATGTGTTATTAATTAATTATTACCGTTGAATTTTTTAATTATATCATCCATTGTTGATAGTTTTTTAAAACATATGCCACCCTGTTTATATTTTAATGGAACTATTAAATTCTTCATTTATTTTAACATATAGATCAATTTAATTTTAAATGTGTATTATTAAATTTTCAATGAATATTATATTTATAAAATTTGTATTCATTTATCTATGGATCACAATAAATATAAATATAATACATACTAAAGACAACATTCAATATAATTTATTGTGGGAGATCGTGTATTTATTTTTTCCTCCCCCTAATTGGTATACTAAAGATTAGGATTACAGTGAAATTTATAACCTTATATAGTTTCTTTAACCACTATTATATTAATTTAGAAGATTATTTTATCCCTTACCTATATAATTTAGTGCTATACATGATCATTACATAAATATCAATGTGGAGGTATGATTTTAACACATTATACGTGATTAATTATAAAATCATATTATCTTGTCGTATTCACTAAATATAGAGTATGAATTTATGAAAAAAATGGGATCACATTTTCAATAATTGTTATTCTCATAGTTTTCCTGTTATGGTATAGTGTTTATGTTCAAGATAATACTTTGTATCAAGTTAGATAAATGCGGTCTTAGTTGATGGATAATTTTTTTGGAGAAGATCAATTATGTTTATTAGAAAAATTTATTATTATGAGGTGTGTGAAATAATTATTATATTTAGCTAATGTTTTGTAGTTTTTTATTCTTCTAAATTTTAATTTAATTTTAAATTAAATATTTATGATATATAATATAATATAGAAGATTTTTAAATTTTATAAGTACTTCGATGTTGTTGTCTATCTATTGTACCCACCATGTACTAATTACAGATCACCAAGAATCCAAATATCCAACTTAAATAATTGTAAAAATATTTCATTCTTGGAATTTCTGGTTTTATGTTACAAATTGTCTACCATTTGACAAAGAATTAATTTTACTCTAATTTGATAATATAATGAATGTTTGTATACCATTTTAATAGGGAATGATTATTTAATTATGGATCAATATTTATGTGTATAGATTTTGTTCCTTATATCTGCTTGAATAATAACAAATTAATGGTTCTGTATATTTTATTAATTATTAATTATTAACATAGAAATATATTTTATAATGAAATAATTATTCATAATGTCAATATTAATATTTATATTGATATAACTATAAATCATATATTTCATAATTTAATATTTTTTTGCATCACTTGATATAATTATCATCATTTTAATATAGTCCACAATTGTTTTTGATTTAATTATTTCATTATTTTATTAATGTATTTATATATTTCCAAGAATATTTCATTCTATTTTAAATATTATGTATTAAGAACTTTATTACTATAATATATTCATTCAATTCCTGATATTAAGTTAATGATAATCAATGCTTATTTTTAAAATAAAATTTATATTATGAACTTCCTTGAAGTTAATAATGATTTTATAAATGTTAATTTTTTTTGGAATAATAATATTTTTCATTTATAGTCTAATATTATGATTTAATTTTTCATGTGAACTATCTAGTTTTGATTTTAATATATTTAATGTTGATCATATATTAGTTTTATTATTTTACTCCTCATGGGATTTTTTTTATTTTTCCACCTTTAATATGTTCTGTAATATGAATTTTGTGAATTTTGTTGTGTCAATATGAGCTTATCCACCATAATTTATGATATTAATTACTATATGAAGAGTTTTATTTTGTAATTTTTCTTAATCATTTGAAAATTTACTATTCAGTGTAGTTTTTTATAGGTATATATTATTCACGGATGGTGTCATTGTTACTATTTGAGGATAAGAGGATTGAAGTTAATGTGTATTTAATAAAATATTTATCAATGAATATATGAAAGAGGGTGGTGGAGGTCTATTTCCCACTAATTGGAAAGTTATTCCAATTATAATAACAAGTAGTTATAGTAAGAGTTGTGGAATATTCATCAAATATTTAGTCTATATTTTTATGAGTGGATCTTTTTAGAATCTATGTTTTTGATAAAAAATATTTCCCTAATATATAATTTTGTAATATAATTCTTATATTCATAATTTATTCTTTCAGTGTATTAAATTAATCTATACTAGGTGTATATGTTATTGGATTTGGATTAATTTATAAATTTTTTAAAAAGGTCAATTTTACTGAATCTATATAGGTTATTTTATTCCATTAAATTAAAAAATAGGATATTTAGATCATGGAAGAAGGTAGAGTGACAATGTGATAATTTCTATTGGATATTTCTTATTTTATTTATAATTTTGGAACCCTTTTAAGGTAGTTTACTCTTGTGTTTTTTATAACCATTATGATAATCAATAATATTTTTTTCTATGTATAAGTGTATTAGACTATTTATATTATTATTTTATGAATAGTTATACACAAAATTTCTTTATATGTATTGTGGTTATTTTTATATATGATTTCATTTTAATACATTTTTTTATTTTGTGATCAAATATGATAGGGATGTAATGAATTTCAGTTTGACATGTGAATTCAAGTTCATTTTTATATTTATTTTAATGAATTATGTAAAAGAATAAAATTAATTATGATACTAAAATGAGTAGGAATTTTAATTACTATATCTATTTTTTTAAACAAGTAAACAAATGATACCCTGGATCTTGATATTTAATAAGTAATATTGACTCCAATGATAAAAAACTATTTAATTGATGATCACATTTTTTTCCTCATAGATTATAAAATATTTAATTATATATTTTATCAAATATATATTATTTTTAGCAGGGGAGAATGGTATAATTAATCATTGACTATTACTTAAATTCTAGGTATTCCCCTATAATGTGTAATATGCATTTCAATTATTATATTCAAATGAATTATATTTTTTTTCAAGGGATTCGTATAGAGTTTATTATTGTTTATTAGTTGGAAAAGTTTTATCTTTCTATAGAGTAGATGGATAGAAGATATTATTTAATCCACATGACGGTAAATTCCTATATAAAGAGATAGGGGAACATGTATATGATTTTTTTTACAAAAAATAATTTTTAAATTTGATTTTTTTATTTATATTGATTCATTGTGTATTTCAACATAATATGGAGATCATAAAAAAATATTCCTATGATGGTTATATTTTATGCATCGAATATGTGAATATTTTTTTTGGGATTGTAATATCACCTTATTAACCATGAAATTAGGTATAAAAGGGATTTATAATTATTTTAATGATGTTTCAATGGATATTTATAAATATTATTTGGAACAATATCTACAAATATACCTTATTATTAATTTGGTAATAGTTTATCATTAATATCAAGACATATTATTCTGTCCATTTTGAATATCATGATGATATAAGGAGGATATTTTAAATTACATTGTGAATAAATTCAGAAAAAAAATATTTTTTACACCATTGGATTTAATTTTGATTAGTTGATTATGTAAAATGGATTAATATCAGGGGTTATTTTTGAATAATTTTATAGGTGTGGGGGAAAAATTGGAACACCCCAAAAATTCTAAATGATTAACTTTTTATTCGATAGTGTGTATGACAAGCTAAACAAAACATAGCAAGTAAAATGAACTCGTGAAACTTTATGGAATATATAATATTTTAAATAAATATTATATTTTATCATTCATTCAATTAAAAAATTATCTATTTACCTATCATCACATGCAACCAATACTTTCTTGAATAGCTTTAGTTGCACGAAAAACTGATTTTTATCGAGAAAAAATATATTATAAAAATATTTTTATTTAATATAATAAGATAAAAACTCGACATTAAATATATTGTTACGAATATCGTTAACTAAATTATGAAAATATAGGGTTTAATTCTCTTGTTAAAAATTAATTATAAATGAATATAAGAACTAATTTAATATAAATGGAAAGATTTTAATAAAAAACTATTTTTATTCTCAAAAAGATGTTTTATCCTAATAAATTAAATTAATTGAAATTATTGATTCCTATATATTTAATATATATATATATATATATTATCATCAATCAAATGTTTTTTACATCAATCAAATCGATTTGATAAGCATAAGATAATAAAAAACCCAATGTTATGCATAAAAATCAATATTTATATAAAGTCACTTCTTATGCTTTTTAATGGAGATCCTATTTTAAGTACATTTTATTAAGTTTAATAAATATTATATGTTATATTAATCTTAATTTTTTAGTTTATAAGTTAAAAATTATATTATGGTGAATTTTGTTTTTTCTGTGAGGATTCATTTTTTTATAAATAGTGAAAATACTGAATTCTAATTAAATTTTTTTTTATCTTAAATTATTTAGAAGGGTAAATTTTATTTTTGATTGGTTTAAAAGATAGTATAAAGAAATTACACATAAAATAATACAATTTTTTTCATTTTATGTTATTTTCATGGAAATTAAATTTTAAAATATAGAAAACTATCGAACATTTTACTTAAAAAACAAACTTTGTCTCCCATATGAGAGATTAATTTTAAATTAATTTATAAGAAATATTTTATTTGAATTTTAAAAATATTAATTCAATATTTGGAATGATAAAAAATTAAAATTCTTAATATATCCAAAATATTTTTTGATCTAATTTTTTTAATGTGATTCATATTAATTATAGTGATTTATAGAAAACATTTTGTAATAAAAAACTAAACATTAATCTTAAGACCCAAAATGAATTATTAGTTTTTTCAAGTTTTATTTGGTGTTCATATTTAGACCTTTAAATCCCTTGGATAGAATATGAAACATTATTTAGCCAAATGATATGGGAAAAATGATGGTGGAATTACCTTTTAAAAAATTTACAAGAACGGGACTCCTTCTCTACTATAAAAAGGCACTCACTCCTCCATCATATTCAGACCAATAAATGACATTAGGGCTCCCAAAATCTAATAATATATCATTATAAGGTCTTTAACCTCATATTAGAAGTCTCAAATTTTTATTAAATCCATCCATGGTTTTCTTTTGGTATAAACTAGAAGGATTTACCTAAAAAATATTTCAACTTCTTCAATGATCACTTTTGTTTCATTTTCCACTACACCCATTAAAGTATTTTATATCAAGATTATATAAGAAAATAAATATAATAATTATACTCAAATTATTTTATTATAATGGTTCTATATAAAACTACAAAAACTTCCAAAAACATGGTAACAAACATTACCGTTTGTGTATACGGTGAACTATTGCCTCACGAAAGGATGTATTTCATTTTTTCATTACCACATGTCATGGTTGGTAATTATGACTCAAACACTATTTATATATGATATATGTGATATTATGTTGTCTTAATTATTATATAATTTTTATAGAGAATATTCATTAATCCTTTCCACCTTGTTCGAATATGGTTACAATGTTTGTACAATTGTGAACTACCGCCTCTTATAAGTGAGGTTACTCGTTCAAACTATACATGGGACATATAAATGATGGATTTAATAAAAATATGTGACATATATTACATAAATATGTCAATGTATTTATGATATACATATATATCATTTATATTCCATTTTTTATAATAAGTAAAATAAATGGAAGTAACATTCATGCATACGTATGACCAACCATCTTCATGAACTGTGCATTTATTTTACAGTCTCAAGATATTATGGTTTATTTTAAATACATATATAATGAATATATTTAAAATTTAATTAATTTTTTACAGTATTTATATGATATAATCATTTTATGTTTAAGAGAAATAAAAATATCAAGTTAAAACATATCCCACCACTAGGAAATTAACAATCCAAACATAGAAAATAATGAAAGATGATTAACAAACGGGTAATAAGATTTTATAAGAAGTTAATATTTGATATTATAAATGTTATCATGGTAATTTTATTTGTTTTTAAAATTCTTAAAACCATTATATATGATAATTAATGACTTTAACATGAAATAAAATGCGAGGTAATGAATTTTCATCTCACTTTTTACATCAGTGAAATAAATGTCTTGTTCTTCATTTACTTTTTCTATATGGTGTATATAATGAGAAATTTCATATATTTTATCATGAAATAGATTATATTAATCCTATATTCATTTTTAAATTTAATTATTTACTATAATTGTATTTTAATTAAAATTTACAAAATGGAAATGAATTTGGAAACTCAATTCATTTTCATTAGGTTATATTACTACATTATTATAATCAGTAATAAATTATTATGTGTCTAATAAAATATAAAAAATTATTTTTTATTTCCAATAGTTTAATTTTTATTTAAATTTTACATACATAATATATTCATTTATTAATTCTCATATCAATATTGTTTTTTTTGGATTTTAATGGATTATTCTGAAATACAATTCTAATCGAGATTGCATATTGTTGAAATTCCATTAAAATAATTTATATAAAAAAATTTCAATAAAAAATTTAATTTTATTATCCTCAAGATATTCATGGAAATTTAATGTATTAGTACTATTTTACCACTCTTTGGAACTCAAAATGTTTTAGTTAATGTTTTCAAGAAAACCAGACTATGTTTTTCTTTTATTCAGATAACATTTTTATTCTAAAAAACTATTTAATAAAATTGTTATAAATTTTTTACCATTTCTATATGATTTATTAAATAATATTTTACTCTTTTTTTTCATTTATAAATTTTCTAAATGAAATATTGTTTTTTTTACCGAAGAGGGATATTTTCAATCCATTCTAAATTTCAAAATAAATGTTCTTTTACATTGTATGAAATATATGTAATTACCCACCACAATTTCTTTGAGTCATAATTTCCATTTTTAAAGGGAATTTTTTAGAGAAAATATTTTAATAAGCGATTATCAAATAATAAGATTTTCCAAAACAAATATCAAAATAAAATAGTAATTTTCATCAATAATGTTTTTAAAATATATTTTTATAGTATTTAAATACATTGATGATAAAATACCTTTAGTTTTACTCCATGTGGGATATGTCATATTGATATAATTCATATTATACCTCTAAATGGGTTTTAATTTCATTTCTATGGATATTGTTGACATTCACTTCATTTATTCCATTTAGTCCACTTGTATGTTCAATTTATTATGAACATTTAACATTGAAATTCCCCTAATTTTATGAATAATATTTCATGGATATATTCATTTCCTAAACCATATACCATTATTACATAAAATATTCACATTGAATTTCATTTGATTTATTAGGGAAATATTGATAAATCAACATCCTTTAGTAAATCTGTATATTTTATAATGCACATTGTTTTTGAATTAAATAAATTATTCCATATATAATAAATTATTTTTACCTAAATAAAATGGGTTGGGGACCATTTAATTAAATACCCATGATTCAATAGTTGTTGCATGATATGGAATCACTTGGCGGTAAAAACATGGAGTTTGTTTCCAAAAATTATATATGGATTTATACCCACCGAAATAAAATATTTTGAGGATATATCTAAAAATATAGTGTTTCATGTTATTAATATAATATATACAATAACTAAGCATTTCTTTTATAGATAATTCAGTTGTTATTATTATCCATTATTTTTTCACATGATAAAATCTATGAACGCATTTAATTCTCAATTACTATTTAAATGAAATTAGATTTTAGTTTCTTACTTGGCCATATGGATTATTCCTTATCCATTTATTTAAATGGATTTTGTTTTTAGTTATTTAACTTTTTATATTATATACTAACTTCCTTCTTGGTTAATTGATTATACATCATGTGTGTTCAATTGTTTCCATTCCATTTTGATTATGATCATTTAATCATTTTTTCATTCTTTATACATACCCATACAATGAATTTGAAATCACCATTATTATGTTTCCTTTTCCCCAGATTATCTGATGTATACTACAAAATATATGAAATGATATGCTACGTGGCATAATGTTATACTAAAAATATATAGATATTAGTGTATTTATTTAATATAAAATACTTATGTATGTTTCTAGTTTACTAAGACTACCAAATTGTTCAGTCATTCGGGACATGATTTAATTATATCATATGCTAATGTAATGGTATAATGAAACTGACACTGGGATTTCTGCAGTTGAGTCACTATTTTTGGCATCATAGAATGTTTATTACAAATAATGGGTACTATATTTATAAATTTTTTTAATTATTTACCATAAAACTAAGTTATGTTTTTAATATAAGTATATAAGAACATCCAGATGTTTTGTTTATATAAATATTTTGTGGTATTTATAGAAATTCATCTTGACCGATATTCTACAAGTGGACAAGGTTCTGGAATTGGTGTACCTATGGGTAATAACTCTAAAAAGGTTCTTTGGGATTGAATTCAACGTAACATGGTACATAACCACATGCATTAAAATACACCTTCATGAAACTCCTAGTGGAGTAAATTAAGATAAATCACATTTTCATTAAAATAATATTATGAATGATTTGAATTGAAAATGAAAATGAATGTCTTATGTTAAAATTTAGAATATGGAAAGACATATGTTAAAATAAAAATGATGTATTAATGTATTGTGGTTTTATTTAAACGTTTAATTAAAAAAATTATTGATTAACCTTATTTCAAGTGTGTCTATAATATTTATTTATGATATGATATTAATTTCATATTAAAAAGGGACAAAATGTATGTTTAGTAACAACCAACCTTTCCTGGTGTGGCTGTGTGACATGAACCCCTGACCAAAGGGTAATATGGGTTTGATGCATAACACTGGCCTACTTGCTATCCTGGTTAAAATGTAATTATTCATAATTAAATAAATTCATGAATATATATTAATGATGAATAGGTAGTGTTACATTTTTTTGGGTTTAAGGATTATTGTATTAACCAAATTATTTTTGGAAAATATTTAGACAAAAACATAAATACTTGTATTATATATCTTATGATTCCAAAAAATTAAATAATATTGATGCATAAAATAAAATCCTTTTCAGATATCCATTTTATGGAGTAAGGGAAGAATTATAATTTGATCCAAATAAATAGAATATTAAATCTTTCCTATTAAATTGATACCATGAATTTAATATTTTTCTTTATATTTGTGTTTAATAAAATAATACATCAATATTAGGAAACATATCTTAATTTTTTTCCAAATGCCTTATTTTTTTCTGAACCGATGATCTTTTAATTTTCATTGATATATTTCATTGAGGCCATAAAAATTCTGTTGATAATTAAATTTTTATATAATTTTTGACATTAATCACTCCTTATAAATATTTACATCCTTAATCAATGTCTATATTTTCATTATCCACTAATTCTCTCCAATATAAAGACCTAGTTATCTGTTATTCCATTTGACCTTTGTAACTCTCATTTTATCTTATTAAGTTGAAATTTTATTAACTATTCTCACTATGATGGATTTCATGAAATGAATTTTCAAATATAAACCCCTATATTTTTTAGATCGAGTTAAAATTGAGAGAACAAAATTTATTTATGGAGGATATAATGTAATACCCTAGAAATTTAAAATGGGAATCTTCTTATTCGATAGCATGTTTGAAACCCCAAACCATACATTGAGTAGAATATATTCTCTCAATACATTATGATATATTTAATATTTTTAATAAATTTAATATACAATAAATCATTCAATGAACTCAATACCTATTTATATTTCATCGCATGTAAGTGAGACATTATTCGATAGCTTTCATTGCAAGTAAGGCCATGTTTTACGGAGAATCAATATAGTATACAAATATTATTATTTAAAATAATAAGAAAAAACCTAGCTGTTAAATTGAGGTTTATGAATATGATTAACTAACTTATTAAAATATATGGTTTAATTCTTTGGTTATAAATGATTTATTAATTAATATAATAACTAATTTAATTTAATATGAATAGTTTTTAAAAAAAATATTGGTATGCTCACAAAGTTATTTTATCATAAAAAATTAAATTAATTAAAATTTGTGATTGATATTAATTTTATCTATATACTATATAGTAAATTAAAATTTTTTCACATTCAACCAATATATTTGATAAGCATAAGATAAGAAGAAACCCAATATTATTTATAAAAATAAATATTTAGATAATGTCTTGTTTACCACCTTTTAATAGTTAAACTATTTTAAATTATTTTTTATGTTTTAGAAATTTTTATTTCAATATAAACATCACTTTTTAATGTTTATAATAATAATTAAATTAGGGTGATGTTTTTGTGTGGTTTTATTTTATAATGAATAGTGAAAATATTGAATTTTAATTCAAAACATCTTTATTAAATAATTTATATAAAAAGCTAATTTTTTTGTCTATTTTTAAGGCATATTTAGAAAACTTATTCACCAATTAATTCAATTAATTTAACCATTATAAATTTCACTTAGATATTTAATATTAAATCATAGCAATATTCGATACATTTTACTTTAAAAATTGCTTTATCCTCTGAACTGAGGGATCAATTTTAAATTAATTTTTGAAAATTAAATCATTTAAAATTGTAAAAATGGATTCCATATTTGGATTCAGCATAATGTTTAATTTTAAACAAGTTCATATTAGTTTTTGTCTGAATATATTAGTGAAAATGGTTAAAACTAATTATAGGAATAATAATTAAAATTTAAAACAAACCTTATAACTAGGAAATTAACACTCGAAATGGTGAAAATAATGAAAGATTACTAAAAAACGGGTAATAAGACATTATAAGAAGCTAATATATGATATAAAAAATATTATTATTGTTAAATTATAAGTTATTTTCATTTTAAAAACCATTATATAATATTATTATGCACATTCACCCAAAATGAAATGCAAGGTAAAGGATTTCCTTCTCAATTTTTACATATAAGAGATAAATGCCATATTCACCACACACTTATTTTGTGTGGTGTATCTAATTCCAATTTTGATATATTATACAATGAATTAAATTATCATATTGTTATTTTGAGTCAGAATTTTATTTTTTTATTTTAAAAGAATTTTGATTTTTTTACAAAGTGGTAAAAAACTTTATAACCTGATTCCATTTCATTGGGTTATATTACTTCCATGTTGTTCAAAATATTATAAAATTTTCTGTGTAATCAATTTTTACTAAATTATTTTATATTTAAACTTTTTTTATTTTGAATTAAATTTGATTCACATATTGTATTCGGCTATTGATTCTCACATCAATGTTATGGCATTTATAAGGGGTTATTTCATAATTTAACTCTTATTAGGGTTTCTTATTCTTGAAATTAAATTAAAGGAATTTATATAACCATTTTTCAATAAACCCTTTAATATTATTCTACTCTTGTAATTGATGACCTTGTAATTTAATAATACCATTTTCACACTCATTAGAACAATTTTTTATAAAATGATTTCAAGAATACCCAGCTTTGTTTCTCTTTTATCCAGACTACCTTTTTTCTTTAAGAAGCCCACTTTTAAAAAGATTCTTCTAACCTTTAATAAGGGATTTATTAAATAATTTTCCCCCTTTTAGCCTTCTATTTTTTTTCAAAGGATTATTCTAATATAATTATAAACAAGTCACTCTTTAACCCATTTACTGTGAAAAAGGGAAATCCATATTACCTCATAAAATATGTATGGAATTACTATCTATAAAAAAATTGAGTCTTAAATTTAAATTTAAAAATGACATTTTTAATGAAAATGTATTTAAAATTTATTTTCATATAAATAGAATTTCAATTTTTTAAATAAAAATGTCATTTTACTCGAGAATTGTTTTCAATGATATTTTATAGCATTTTCATTCATCAATGTAAAAAACCATTAATTTTAATCCAATTTTTATTTATTTTATTAATATAATCCTTATTTTTCTCATTAATCAGTTTTGGTTGATTTGGCCAAGGTTAGTATTGATAATGACTTCAATGATCTCTTTTAGTCACCTTGAAATAATATTTTTCCTATGATAATTGAACATTTAATTACCCTAATTATGAATAAAATTTTTCTTGGATATGTTCATATACTATATCATATTTTAATTTTACATAAAATATTTACTTTGAATATTATTTCACATACTGGGGAAATATCAACAAATCTTTATCCTTTAATTGATACAGATATTTGACAAGGCACATTTTTTCGAATTAAATTGATTATTTAAAATAGAAGTAATGCATTTTACATACAATATAAGGGATAAGGTACATTTAATGAAATACCCACAGTTCATTTCTAGTCTCAGGATATGTAATTAGTTAAAGAAAAATCTATAATGTTTTTTTCCAAGAAGAATAAACTAGTTTCTACACATAGGCTTAAAATATCATCAGGATAGATGTTGATGGTATAATGGTGCATGTTCTAGATAAATTATTTCCAATAATTAATAATTTATATAATTGATAATTCATTTATTATAATTTTCCATGATATTTTCAAAATATAAAATTGACATATTCATTTCATATTATGTTTATTAATTTAATGGAATTTGTTTTTAGTTTCTTACCTTTCCAAATTTATTTGAGTTATCTAGTTATTTAAAGGGTATGCATTTTCAGTTATTTTCTATTACATATTTTTTAGGAACTTCTATATATTTATATTAATTATATGGAATGTGTGTGCCATTATCACTTTTCCACATTTACCATTTTCTTTGATTTTTTATTATTTTTTATTGAACATAACCTTAGGGATCATTTGATGTAACATCCCAAGTAAATAAAGAATATATAATTTTTATATTTATTAATATTTTTGAATTAAATATTATTTGTACTTTAAATGGGATTCTATGTCTGATGGAGTACCTGGCACACAAAAATGTGTTTATCTAAAATCTCATATTGCACACAAGGTTGAGTCATACTAAAAAATAATAGTATAATATTATTTTAAATGATAGTTAATGCCCAACCATTATATTGGAAGGAATGAATAGAACTAACTAAAATATAATTATACATGTTCATTAAATGTCTTTACATTTATCCAATAACTTTTAGAGGCTTAAAATAAGAATGGATCCAATTTTAAGCATGAAACACTCTAATATTCATTAAAAGGTTGATTTACGGCCTTTTGATGGAGAAAAATTTATAAATATTTTTTTATCACTTTTATATGTTCCATATAATGAAACATACTTCTTATTTACAATTAGGACATCAATATTTACTTGGGTAAATTTTGGTTATTTTTCTGATAAAGTTTATTTTTTTAATAGTGAAAAATACCATATTTTAATTCAAAACATCCTTTTAATCTAATTTATTTATATATTTATATTTTTTTTATTTTTAAGTGTAATTAGATTATTTTTTTATTATTTAATCCAATTTTTTTCATTTTAAATAATTTCACTTTGAAATTTAATACAAACAAGTGTAAATCTTTTGATAGTTATTATTTCTTTAAAACTCATTTTTCAGTTTCGACAATGGGAATTAGTTTTAAATTAATTTATACAACTTATATGTTTTGAATTTGAAAAAAATGGAATCCATATTTGGAATCAGGTGGTCCAAATTGTGTAAATAGTTAACTTTTATTTTTATACATTATAAATAGCAATTTTAGTAAATATTTTATTTACCATGGTTAGATTGTAAATCTATAAATAAGGGAAAAAATAATATTATAATAATATTAAATTACCCTAAATCATGTACTAATCCTATATTATTATGAATGTCAGACCATGGTCATACTTGGGTCGATTTTGGGTCCCCATGGATCCACTTATAAGTGAAAATGTCATTTTATAAAAATTTATTTTAAGTTATGAATAATGTAACATAAACATATATCGTTTAGTTAAAGAATATTTATATAGTGATATACCATTGAATTTTTTTTCGATAAATAGTAATTATAAATCTTACAAGATTTCATAAATCATGATATTTTATTTATAATATTTATACGTAAAATAAAAAAAATTATTTATGACACAATGATGATGTAATGATTACCTCATTAATGAATGTTTTAAATAAAAGTGATTGAAAATATTAAGAATAAATTTATTTTTTAACTTTTTATGACATACATGACTTTTATGGATGATGAAGACTTTTTATATTAGAATTGATTATGTTTTTTTTAATTGATGAAGTTTTTATGGATTTTTTGAAAGTCATGATATGAATAGTATAAAAATTGACATAAATGAGTTTTTAAATCAATTAATATTTTATTAAATGGTAAAAGGGTCATAAAAACATAATATTTTACCAAATTACATATATGATGTTAAAAATGTAATTAATTATTCATTTTGGGTCTCTTGTAATTTTATTGTAAATATATTAACTATATTGTACGAATATAAAATAAGACATTGTAAAAGTTAAATAAGTTAACAAAGGGTTAAATAAAAAAAGATAAGGATTAAAAAATATCAAAAACCTATACAATTAATATTGAATGATTTAATTCTACTTATAGAGATATACTATTAAAATTTAATGAGTTTTAGTCCATTTTAAATTGAAAATAATTTTATAATAAAATAATACTATCAAACTTTCTTAAATAGCCCGTCCACCATCTTATAAAAGACCACAAACTCTTACCCAATACTCACACCAATAAAGCCCCTTTTATCATATAATCTTGGCCCAAATAATCTCTTAAAATACATATATTCCTCCTAGAATAATTCAAATATGCATAAGGCAATTCAAGATACCCCTTTGGCTCAAATCAAAAGAAGTTACCCGATTTTAGGTAACATCATCTCTCAAGTTTCTTTCCATTATTTTTCTTTCTCCACTCACTATTATATTCTTATAATTTTTTATATAAAAACACAAGTATCATCAATATACTATTATTTTTTTATGATAACCACTCTAACTACACTTATACACACCTCCATCTAATGGATAAGAACATACTGTCTCTGTGTATGGCGAACTGCTGCCTCACAAAACGATGATTGTTTGATTTTATCTTTCCACATCACATGGTGGACATTATGATATAAATTTATTTAAATATTATATTTATTATATTTATTTTGTCTCTATTATTATTTAATTCTCATTTAGGACATACCTTTATGCTTATCATGTTGTATAAATAAGATAATTTCATTTGAGGAAGTGTTTACTACCGCCGCCTCAAAATTTTATGACTCGTTTATAACATACATGGAACATATAAATAATAATGTTAATGAGAATATGTAACATATATATAATATGATATTATAATGTAATAATGATATACCTATGTATTATTTTGTTTTTATTCATTTAAAAATTTAAAAAATGAAATTAATATAGCGTTAATGCGTACGTATGGCTAACTATCTCCATAAAAGGTGCATTTCATTTTCATATATGAAAATGATATAGAATATTATAAATAAATATATAATGGATATATATGATATTTATTACATTTAAATTTTTAATAAAAATCTAGGTATAATGAACTTTTGACCTCATGGGAAATTTGTAATTATAACAAGTTCATTTTTCACTAAAGTTCCAAACATCGACAAAATGTTTGTTATGAAGTCAAATAATTAACTAATTTTTGTAGTAAGGAAAGATTTCATATAAAAGGAAAAATTAAAATTAAAATTTTTATGATGAATGTATATATTAACTTAAGTTTATTATTCAGGATGGATAAGGAATATACATGATGAGTCAGACTCAAGGTAAGGGAACTTCATAACCCAATTTCCATTATTTGGGTTGACCTTATACATTTTAATTATGTCGTGCTATGATTATATAAGAAATAAATTTTGATTTCATATATTTCATTTTTACATTAGTTATGTGTACCAATAGGGAATACACATAATCAATCTATTTTATTTCCAAAATAATCTTTGTAATGGAACCTTTCACCCTCATCTTTTTGTCAAAGACTTATTTTATGTTATGTCTTATAATTTACATTTTCTGATGTTGGGATATGGTCTACTATATCTTTATTTCTTTACATTTTATATCTAAGTGATTAGAAACCATTTTCTATCTCTTAAATTCATTTTTTAAATTTTTACGTTACGCCGTTAGGCTGCCAGAGTTTTTGTAAGGGAATTTCTAAATTCAATTTCCACTATTTGGGTTTGAAACATACTTCATTGATTATATTATGCTAAGATTAAGTGTGGAATAAATGTTTTTTATTTATGTTGTTATTTCCATCTAACTTTGTGTGGTTATACATTCTAATCACATAATCACCCCATTGATAAATTCTTACGTCATTTATACGAACTTTGCAAGGGAAATCATAGCAGAATCTCCATTCATTGAGTTAAATATCTGTGTCATTAGTTTTTATTTTCCATGAATATGTGTGAATGACCTATGATTATTTTACACTTAATAATGACTTATATTTCCGGTATTTTTATTTTTCACACATAATTATGTCAAATATTTATCTTTAATCTAAGGATATAATCTTTGTAAGGAATTGTTTATAAATTTACATTCCATTGAGACTTATTTATTGTTATACAAAAATTCACATTTATATGGTGTATATAATTACCTTGGACATATTATATAATGAATCACCTTATTATAATGATATTATAATATTTTTTTAATGTATTTTTAACTTATTTTTATTCAACTATTTTCTCATGTGGTAAGGGACTCGTTAATTTTGTTTTAAATTTTTTGAAGATTTATTCATCTAAATCATTCTCTTTAATGATCATGTTTTCAAAATGGGATTTAGGATTTATTTAAATTGACATTAATGTTTTAAATTGTTAATTACATTAAAATTTTAAACATTTTATGTGACAATTTGATTAAAAGATATCTTTATTAAATGTTTTAAATTGTATTGAAAATGGTTTGGAGAAAGTATTGATTATGTCAATATCTTGAACTGATATATTGCAATTGTAATTTTGAAATGTAATATTTCCTTTATGCTTGTTCATGCATTAGGATTATGTTATGGATCTTGAGAATTGTTTAAGTATACGGGTGGTTCTATGATAAAGATAGGGCAGGTGAGCCCGAGATAGCTCTCCAATGCATTGTGTAACATGATAGAGGTAAATGTTAATATTTCTCCTAATAGATATAAGGAATATACTGTGATGGGTATTCCAAATGTAACTCCCTATGTATATGTGAATGCTAAAATGTATGTATGATATAGATTCCACATGATACCATTGTGATTTATGATTTATATGTGTTATTCATAAATATTATGAGGTATGTTAATGAGATTTTGTTTTGTATGTATTGATGGACTAATGTTTTCATTCATTATTTTACAACCCTTACTGATATTTTTATGATCATCCCATGTTTTTAAAATATTTTTCACTGGGTATAAGGAATGGTAAGATAAAGGAATAATTCAAGAAGATTTATTTCAAGAAAATAAATCTTATTTTCTTTTAAGAGTTTTTGTTTTATGAAAAAATTGATATTGAGTAGAAGTGTCTACTTTGTAATATTTGAGTTATTATGTATACGTTATGACCTAATTATCTAAAAATATAAACCCAAAAAGATCTTCACTGTGAATTATTCACATAATTCTTGATTATTTAATGTTTAAGGCTGGGTCCATATAGTTGGTATCAATGGTCGTTTTAGAGAACTTTAGGGATTATGAGTTATTCTTAGACACATGGTTAGTCTCTATTTCTACTCTATAAGTTAAATCTATATTTGGAAACTTTTTTAGATCAAGGAATGTTTTTTATAAATGGAAGGATGAGGACCTTAATGGAAACTCATATCTCTTCCAAATGAATTTCTTGCAATAATTATTGAAAGTCATGTCATGATTATTATGAAACAATTTATAACATGAAACCCACTTGCAAAAAATTGTTTGAGATATCTAACATCACCGCTATACCTCGATACCATCATTGATCATGGGTTATATTTAATCAAATAATATTTTCTCAATATTATAACATTTTCATCAATGGTAAATATAATCAAGGCATTTTCAAATAATTTACCTTATCACATGATTTTGAAGAACATTATGATTTTAAAAAGGTGATTAATAAGGAGACCCTTGCACAACCTAGTTATATTTTAATTTAAAATATAGTATTTGATCACATACTTACAGTATTATAGAAGGACCATTTAATGAAGGATTAAACTCAAACTTGGTCTGACTATTTTATAAAAATAATGTTTTATCCGATGTTTTGAAATTGTATGTCATACATGATTATTTTCTAAAAATATTTTTATGTGAGCACCCATATGACCCATGTTGTACGACGTGTATTTTGATAAAGGAAGAAGATGATTTTGAAGGATATCTAGTTCATTGTTGAAATGCATGGACCATCTATCTATGTGAACAAAGTGAAAATGAAACCAGGTGGACAACAAGATCAAGTACAATGCTCTTTCTTTGAAAATAGTGTTATTTAATGGAGGTAAATTTTTTTTAATATATATTAGGCATCAGGAATTAAGTTATTGGGGTCATTATGATTTTGGATGAAAATCAGTGTTATATGAAAACCATTGAGGTTAAATCATGTTAGGGTTATTTTTGAGTTTTATAAAAAGGGATAACATTCAAGATGGGGGATAAATACATGTTTTCATACACGAAATCCTAGTATGTGTTATCTCAGATGACCTTTGTACTTATCTTTCTTTCTTATAATGTGATGGTTTTATTGACACTTTTTCTGATGTGGGAGTTTTAATTAAGTTTCTGATCATAATTTTAAAGTTGTGAGGATGAAATTTCCAAAAGAGGTAAATGATGTAATATCACAAGAAAATAAAGAATGACATTTTAATATTAATTAATATTTTGAAATAAATATTAATTTTAATTTTTAATGTCTATGTTTTTTTCTGTATATTATTTCAGTATTATATGGGAAATATTTCGAGACCAGGCGTTGTGACGACGTGCAGTTCTGAGGCCTGGTGAGCCTGGAACAAGTGTTTGAATTTAATTAATTAATTAAATTACACGCACATATGGGGTTTTCCTGAAAAAGTGGGATAACTCTGGAACGGGTTCTCGGATCAGAAATCCTAGGGCACTGTTGCGTTCAGAGCAGTGATTTTACCTTAGGTGAGGCCTAACATTGGTCGGTGCAGGTTGGTGGTGAATTCTATTTTTTGGATGTAACTGTAATAAAATATTTAATAAAAATATTTTATTAAATCTTGTTGCAGCGAATAACTTATATCTTTTTAAATAGAGATTTGCGTAGGGGTCCAGGGTTATAGACTTCATACCCCTTAAACTCTTGGAGGCTCTGGAGGTTCTGGAGGAAACCCCAACGCGACGACAACATTCTTGGCGAGTTTCACTGGCGACGATGACACGACGAGAGGATCTTCGCCAACAAACACTGCAGATCCAAGTAGGGAGTCTGATTGCTTTATGATTTCTTTCCCGTTCTTGATTTCTACGACAAACGCAGACTAATCCCCAAACAGATTAGCCCGCAGATTAATCGTATTTGCGGTATGGTCTTTTGTGGGGATTTTGGGATTTGATTCTTGAAGATTATTTTTGGTTTCGTTTAGCCTTATAACGGTGATGGACCAAGATCGACACGAACATCAATCAAGGTTCATCCCTCTCGATTTTTTGTGCCTTTCTTCCCCGTTTTCTCGCATTCTTTGTGTGCGTTCTATGCGTTCTTCATGGAGGTATGAACGACGGATCATTGTGCATCCGTTGTATGATGAAATGATCCCAAACTGAATATCTGGCATTGGGACAACCCCATAGAGGTGCGACAGTGGTGGCGATGGATGGATCGAAGCAGATTGGGAGATATCGTTCTTTGAATGATTTCCGCAAGGGTGAACAGAATCAGATTTCAATGCTAATTGAAGGTCTAAAACCCATGGATTCGGCATCAAGACGACGAGGAGACCCAAGATCTTGAGTTTTGTGGAAAACGGATAGAAGAATCGAGATCCAAAGGATCGGCCGAGGCACGAGGATGAAGACGACGATTCTGGAAATTTCCCAACTACACGGTGTGTAGTATGGGCTACACGACGTGTGTTCGTCGACTGACCACCTGGTGTGTACTCTGGGAGTACATGGACACGGGTTAGGTACACAACCAAGGAAACGGTGTGTATACCCTTCCCCAGCCAGACTCGGTCTGATACACGGGATACACCGTGTACTGGTACACAAGAATGGAAACACAGACAGACACCATGTACAAGCATACAACCAGGGTACACGGGTGTTTTCCAGTTGATAGGACACGACATGTGCTTTGACTTACACATTGTGTATATACTTTTTTACATGACTTAAATTTCATACACGTGCCGTTTCACATGGGATGTACCTGGAGTAAAAGAACACAATGTGTAATTTTTCTACACGCCGTGTGGTTACTTTGATACGACAAGCCTAGAGACATAGGCCGTTTACACAGGCAGTACCTGAAGTCAAGGAACACAGTGTGTGATCCTACTACATAGCGTGTAACCTGTTCTACATGGCTTGAGCCATTTGTCTTCCGTGACTTGGGCTAGCTTCCTTAGGGTTCATACCCTTGGTCATTCCCCTGAAGGTCTCTGGTATCATTTCCTACAGGAGTACGATCCTTTCAGTAGGACCTCCTGAATAGAGTTGTTGGAATCGCCTCTATGAGACTTAGATCTGGATCCTCTATTCCTTCCTGGTACCCTAAGTAGAGTTCTTGGTATCGACATGGCCTACCTTACCAGGGCACCGATCCTCTGCTTATCAGATTAGTTTAGACTGAGTTGTTGGAATCACCCCATAGCTAGTGGTTTTGATCCTCATCTGAGCATCGTATTATCAAGTACTTGTAGAGTGTGTTCTCTCGGAATGAGTACTTTTCATTTCTCTCTTCAGACCTAGGAGTGTGTTCTCCTTGTTATGTGCTTAATGGAATCTTCGAGCTGGATCTTATTGGTGGTTTCACAATAGTCGATCATGTATGAGTATATCTGGATATTCTTGTTATATTTTCTGTAAACATATACTATGTAGAGATGATTGTATAATTCCTTTGTGGTATTTTACTTTTTTGTATTCCTTTGTGGTTTTTGGGGTGTCTTACTGGGTATTGTTATACTCACCCCTACACGGGCTTTGCCTGCACGTGTCATGTCCTGTGCAGATGAGCGAGATTTTGACGGGATTCTAGGTGGACTAGGACCGAACAGTGCTCAATGAGATCAGGTAGGCCGAGGTGTGTTATTAAGGATACAGATTGCAGTACCAGTACCTTTCTTTATAGGTTGGACTTTGTTGCAGACTTTCTTTTTGTGGGCATGTACTTTTGGCCTAGGGTTTTACTTTACCGAACTTTAGTTTCCTATCATACTCTGTTGGTTGGGATTTTAGTGTATGCATTCATTTCCATTTTTAGTAGTTTTTTACTTTTTAGCTTTTTGGGATTGGAGATGTGTGTGTGTACATGTTTATAGGCAGTGCCTCCCATGTTAGTGACATGCCAACTCGGTGCTAGTCGCCAGCCCCTGGCCTATTGGAGGCGTCTTGGGGAGTTGTGACATGGCCCCCACTGCGACGGGTCATGACAGAGTGGTATCAGAGGTAGTCGGTTCTTCCTTAGGACCGAGAGTCTATGAGTTGGTTTGGGGAAACAATGTTAAGTGTTTAGAGTTCGGCTTTCAGGCTAGGGACCCCAGTGTTAGTGCGGGCGACCGACGTATCCATACACTAGGACTCTGATAACTTTCTTTTCTACTCGGAACATGAAAACACAAGTTGAAGGGGAAAATAATGGTACATGAATCATATAGGAATGGGTTGTGGTTTCCATGTACTTCTTGGGTTAGCTCTCCAGATATACTCACTGACTGTGATACAACTTGTTTCTTTACACGATGCCTCCACGATGCGCACCTGCTAGGATCCAGCAGCTCAATCATGAGGATGACTCCCTCAGTGATGAAGCTTCGATATAGGGACCAGATCCCCCAGTTTTACCTTCGGGTGGTGTGCCAATTATTCCACCACCTGTGGAGCAGTGTTTAGTGCCTACTGTATTAGTAGAGGAGGAGCGCAGGCTGAGTGCACTCCATGAGTTTTAGAGACAGAGACCCCTCAGGTTTTGAGGTGAGCCTGACCCTCAAGCAGCATAGGACTGGCTTGAGATAGTGGCCAGAGTCTTCTATTTGGTCAGGACACCAGTAGACCAGATGGTGATCCTGACAGCGAGCCTTCTGCAGGGCTCGGCAGGGCGATGGTGGAGTTTGGTTATCCAGACTCACGACGAGAAAACTCTTGCATGGTCATAGTTTGAGCATCTCTTCAGAGATGAGTTTTCACCGGTTACCCTGAGAAGAGTACGTATACAAGAGCTTCTTCATCTCCAGCAGGGAACCATGATGGTGGCTGACTATTCATCGAGGTTTACCAACCTCTCACGGTACTTGATGGATATGGTCAGGGATCAGTACTTCAGATCTTGGACTTTTCAGTGGGGCTTGCACAAAGACATTCGAGATAGCATCATCCCTATGAAAATTCCTACTTATACTGGGGTGCTCGAGCGAGCTTTGTTGGTCGATAACTTCTTGGAAGAGTAGAGACAGCCAGCAGTTGTCAGTAGTGAGCGAGCTGGAGCAGAGACCTCAGCAACAGGGAGCTGACATCAGGGACCCAGGCATGGGATACGTTTTCAGAGGAGATCCCAGGACAGAGGATCTACCATAAAGGGTTTGCAGGGTGCATCCAGCCAGCCTCAAGAGAGGCGATGCTACTCATGTGATGGCAGGGGACATCTCGCTCGAGATTGCCCGACCCGCCGTACTACTGACAGGGGAGTAGTGGATGGACCACCAAGGCAGAGGCAACATGTGAATCAGATAGATCCACAGGGTGGCGGACGTGGTAGAGGGGATGGGAGAGCAGCTAGAGGTGGTCGGCATTTTGACCTTTTACCACCACCACCCCAAGAGGTCCACCCCAGGTTCATGGAGTTGGTGGACAGAGGCAGGGACATCTGCAGGTAGTAGAGGCTTTTCACCCAGGTGCTCCTGGAATGATTATAGGTACAATATATGTCTTTTCTACTTTGGAAGACATATTGATAGACACAGGTGCTAGTCATTATTTTCATGCTGCTTATCTTGTTCAAGACCTTGAGATTCCAGTTGAGCAGTTGACTTGACCCTTATGCTTAGAAACATCAACTGGAGAAGATTCAGAGATCACACACCTTTGCAGAGAGTATGACCTAACCCTTGGAGGTGAGAGTTTCGGTTGGAACCTCTTGGTGGTAGTGTCGGGGCCCTATGATGTCATTCTTGGTATGGATTGGCTATCCACATTTCATGCCCAGATTGATTTTTTTAGGCCAAGGGTGTAGTGTGTCTGTAGTGATGGAACAAGGTTCTCCTTCGTCGGTGAAAAGGAGACCCAGGCAGCGCAGGATGGACTCGTGCATAGGAAAATATAGCTGATTTCACATAAATTGGCTAGCCTAGCCCTTGGCACAACAAATGTTACGAGTTTCTAGTTTCTAGTATTAGTGGCTGAGTACAAGGATGTTTTTCCGGAGGATGTCCCCAGACTACCTCCCCGTCGGGAGATAGATTTCTGCATTGAGTTGCAACCCGAGATGACACCGATATCAGCGTCAGCATATCAGATGGATCCTTCAAAGCTTCGTGATCTGAGAGTGCAGCTGGAAGACTTGTAGAGGAAGGGCTTCGTGAGACCCAGTGTTTCACCCTGGGCGACCCCAGTGTTGTTTGCCAAGAATGCAGATGCGAGGTTGAGGCTGTGTGTGGATTACCGGCGCTTGAATCAGGTGACCGTGAGGAACTGATATACACTACCAAGGATCGATGACCTCTTTGACCAGTTAATAGGGGCATGCTGGTTCTCGAAGATTGATCTACGATCAGGCTATCTCCAGTTGTGAGTGCGGGATGAGGATATACCGAAGACGACTTTCAGATGTATCTACGGTCACTATGAGTACTTAGTGATGCCCTTCGGTGTGACGAACACCCCGACCGTGTTTATGGGACTCATGAACCAGATCTTTCAGCCCTATATAGATCGGTTCAAGGTGGTCTTCATTGATGATATCCTTATATACTCTACGTCCGAGGAGGAGCACGCGAGACACCTAAAGGGGATTCTGGACACACTCTGAGAGAACCAGTTGTACGGGAAACTCTCAAAGTGTCAATTATGGATACAAGAGGTCCACTTTCTGGGACATGTTATCTCAGTAGATGGTTGCAGTGGACCCAACCAAGGTAGAGGAAGTGATATCATGGGAGCCACCCCGGAGCGTGATGGAGGTGCAGAGTTTCCTTGGGTTGGCAGGCTACTATCGGAGATTCATTCCTGATTTCTCCAGGATTTTAGCACCCATGAAAACTTTGAACCAAAAGGGGAAGCCTTTAGTGTGGACCTAGAGATGCCAGCAGGCTTTTCAACAGTTGAGATAGAGTCTGATGAGTGCCCCGATCTTGAGACTACCAGAAGTGGGTGTCGAGTACGTGGTGTTCTGTGACACATCAGGAAATGGGCTTGGTTGTATCCTGATGCAGATGCAAGTGATTATTGACTATTTCTCACGCCATTTGAGTCCAAATGAGTAGAACTACATGACCCATGATCTTGAGTTGGTAGCGGTAGTATTCACGTTGAAGATGTGGAAGCACTACCTGATGGGCGAGCGGTTTATTATCTACTCTGATCATAAGAATCTCAGATATATCTCTTATCATAAGGATCCAAATTTTGAGATAGAGGAAGTGTCTTGAGTTTTTCTAGGATTATGAATTTGAGATCATTTATACACCTGGGAAGGGGAACATTGTGGTAGATTCTCTCAGTAGGAAATCCAGTTCGCAGTTGCTGGACGAGGCGACGAGGCAGTTGGCCTGTTTATAGTTATCCTTCATGGATATAGATGAGGGAGATTACCTTCAGTTGATGGTTGTTACCCCTTCACTCTTACAGCGTGTCAGGGAAGTACAACTTGAGGATACTAGCTGTGAGACTTTACGTGCTCAGATATCCAGAGGCGATGCTGCTGATGGATATTCAAAAGGTGGGGAGCACGTTGTTCTTTTCAGAGGGCGCACAGTAGTACCGGTGATGTTGTGGGAGGAGGTTTTGAGGGACTTCCATACATCTCCTTTAGTAGTGTATCCAGGTGTGTAAAAGATGTACCAGAACCTCCGATGTAAGTTCTGGTGGCCAGGAATGAAGAAGAGTGTGGGAGAGTTTTTTTCTCGATTCTTTACTTGTCAGCAAGTAAAGGCTGATCACCAGGTGCCAGAAAGTTTGACTCATCCCCTTGAGGTGCCAGAGTGGAAGTGGGATGAGATATCCATGGACTTCGTGATGGGTTTAACATGTACGTCCAGGGGACACGATGCCATTTAGGTGATCGTTGACCGACTCACCAAGTCGGACCACTTCCTAGCCACACGGGAGTAGAGTTCAGTAGAGAGATTGGGACACCTCTATGTGCGGAATATAGTTCAACTTCATTGATTTACATCCACTATCTTCTCATATCGTGATGATCATCTCACATCCCAGTTGTGGAAGGGATTGCAGAAAGATTTTTGGACTCAGTTATGCTTGAGCACAACGTTTCATCCTCAGACTGATGGTCAGACGGAGCGGACTATCCAAGTTCTGGAGGATATGCTATGAGCATGAATACTTGACTTAAATTGTAGCTGGGAGGATCACCTACCACTGGTGGAATTTTATTATAACAACAATTATCATTCCACTATTAGTATGACACCATTCGAGGCTTTGTACGGGTGACCTTGCAGGTCACCACTTTGTTAGACTGACCCAGGAGAGTCAGCACTCATGAGCCTAGAGATGGTGCGAGATACTACAGAGAAGGTGCAGGTCATCCCGGAGCGGATTAAGACTGCATATAGTTGGAAAAAGTCTTATGCCGACAGGAGACATAGGCCCTTGGAGTTCGAGGAGGGAGACCATGTGTTCCTTCAGGTTTCACCTCGACGGGGATTGCAGAGATTTGGACGAGGCAACCAGCTATATCTGAGGTTCATCGGCCCTTTTCAGATTCTGAGTAGAGCTGGAGAGGTGGCGTACCACTTAGATCTACCTCCTCAGATGGACTGGGTACACAACATCTTCCATGTGTCTCAGCTGCGGAGGTACGTGCATGACCCATCACACGTTATCGACTGGGGCGAGTTGGACATCGATGATGGAGCGAACTTTGTTGAGTACCCAATGGAGATCAAGGATTGGAAGGAGAAGATCCTTCGTGGGTGATCTATTTCCTTGGTGTGTGTCCGGTGGCAGAATGGGAATCTCCCGGAGAGCACATGGGAGCGGGAGGCTTAGATCCGTGCGCAGTACCCACATCTTTTTGAGTAGCCTTTATTTTGGCTTTTCAGGGACGTAAATCCCTAAGGTGGGGAGGATGTAATGTCTCAGATTTTTTTCCATATATTATTTCTATATTATATGGTAATTTTTTTGAGACTAGGCATTATGACGACGTGCAGTTCTGAGGCCCGGTGAGCCCGAAACAAGTGTTTGAATTTAATTAAATAATTAAATTACACACACACGTGGTGTTTTCCTAAAAAAGTGGGATAACTCCTGAATGGGTGCTCGAATCAGAAATATGAGGGAACCGTTGCGTTCAAAGTAGCTATTTTACCTTAGGCAAGGCCTAACATCAGTCAGCACAGGTCGGTGGTGAAATCTAGTTTTTGTACGTAACTGTAACAAAATATTTAATAAAAATATTTTATTAAATCTTGTTGTAGTGAATAGATTTTATCTTTTTAAATAGAGATTTGAGCAGGGGTCCAGGGTTACAGACCTCATACCCCTTAAACTCTTGGAGGATCTGGAGGCTCTGGACGAAACCCCAATGTGGCAACGACATTCTTGACATGTTTCGCTGGCGACGACGACTGTATCTTCGCCAACGAACACCGCGGATCCAAGTATGGCATTTTATCTCTTTGTGATTTCTTTCCCGTTATTGATTTCTACGACGAATGCAGACTAATCCATGAACAGATTAGCTCGTGGATCGATCATATTTGCAGGATGGTATTTTTTGGGGATTTTGGGATTTGATTATTGAATATTATTTTTGGTTTCATTTATCCTTCTAATGGTGACGAACCAAGATCGACACGAACATTGATCGAGGTTCGTCCCTCTTGATTTGTTGTGCCTTTCTTCCCTGTTTTCTCGTGTTCTTCATGTACGTTCTAGGTGTTCTTCATGGAGGTATTAATGAAGGATCGTTGTGCATTTTTTGTGAGACACAATGATCCCAAACTGAAGATCTAGTATCAGGAAAACCCCACGGAGGTGCGAAGGCAGTGGCGATGGACAGATCGAAGCGGATTGGGAGATATCGTTCTTCGAATGATTTCCACATGGGTGACCAGAATCAGATTTCGGAGCCGATAGAAGGTCCGAAACCCACAGATTTGGCATCACGACGACGAGGTGACCCGAGATCTTGAGTTTTACGGCAAAAGGACAGTAGAATTGAGATCCAGAGGATCAGATGAGGCGTGAGGAGGAAGAGGACGATTCTAGAAATTTCTCGACTACACGACGTGTAGTATGGGCTACACGACGTGTGTTCATTGGCGGACCACCTGGCGTGTACTTCGGGAGTACATGGATATAGGTTGAGTACACAGCCAAGGACACGACGTGTATACCCTTCCCCGGTCCGACCTGACCAGATACATGGGATACCCTATGTACTGGTACATGAGAGGGGCAACATGGACATACACCATGTACGGGCATACGACCAGGGTAAATGGGTGTTTTCCAGTTGATAGGACACGGCGTGTGCTTTGACTTACATGTCGTGTATATACTTTTCTGCTTGACATAGATTTCAAACATGGAACATTTCACACGATCAGTACCCGGAGTCAAATAACACTGCGTGTAATTATTCTACACGCTGTGTAGTTACTTTTATACGACAATCCTAGAGACACAGGCCGTTTACATGGGCAGTACCCAGATTCAAAGAACATGGCATGTGATCCTACTACACGTTGTGTAACCTGTTCTACATGGCTTAATCCATTTGTCTTTTGTTACATGGGCTAGATTCCTTAGGGTTCATACCCTTGGTCTTTCCCCTAAAGGTTTCTAGTATCATTTCCTACAGGAGTATGATCCCTTCAGCAGGACCTTCTGAATAGAGTTTTTAGAATCCCATCTATGAGAATTAGAGCCAGATCCTTTATTCCTTCTTGGTACCCTAAGTAGAGTTCTTGGTATCTACGTGACCTACCTTACCCGGGCACCGATCCTCTGCTTAGCGGATTAGTTCAAACTGAGTTGTTGGAATCATCCCATAGCTAGTGGTTGTGATCCTCATCTGGGAATTATATTATCAAGTACTTGTGGAGTGTGTTCTCTCAGAACGAGTACTTCGTATCTCTCTCTTCAGACCTAGGAGTGTGTTCTCCTTGTTACGTTCTTAGTGGAATCTTCGAGCTGGATCTTAGTGGTGGTTTCACGATAGTTGATAGTGTATGAGTATATCTGGATATTCTTGTTACATGTTCTGTAAACATATACTGTGTGGAGCTGACTGTATCATTCTTTTGTGGTATTTTCCTTTGTTGTATTCGTTTGTGGTTTTCAAGGTGTCCAACTGGGTATTGTTATACTCACCCCTGCACGGGCTTTACCCGCACATGTCATGTCTTGTGCCGACGAGCGAGCCTTTGACATGATTCTAGGTGGACCAGGACCGGATGGTGCTTAGTGAGATTAGGCAGGCCGAGATGTGTTCTTATGGCTACGAATTGCAGTCCTAGTACCTTTCTTTACAGGTTGGACTTTGTTGTAGACTTTCTTTTGGCGGGCTTGTACTTTTGGCCCAGGGTTGTACTTTACTGAACTTTACTTTCCTATCGTATTCTGTTTGTTTGGATTTTAGTGTATGCATGAATTTCGATTTTTAGTATTTTTTACTTTTCAAATTTGTGGTCTTGGAGATGTGTGTGTGTGTGTACAGGTTTATAGGCAATGCCTCCCATGTTAGTGACATGCCTACTCGGTGCTAGTCACCAGCCCCTGGCCTATTGGAGGCGGGCTTGGGGAGTTGCGGCACGGGCCCCACTGGTACGGGTTGTGACATACTTTAAATGGGATTATATGTTTTATGGCTTACCTGGCACACCACAATGGGTTTCTCAAAAATTTATTGTTTCACACAAGGCCTAGTCATACTAAAAAATAATAAAATAATATTATTTTAAATTGTAGTTAGTGCCTAACTGTTGTATTTGTAGGAATGAACAGAACTAACTGAAATATGATTATAAATGTTTGTTAAATGTATTTACATTTATCCAATTAATTTTAGAGTCTTAAAATTAGAATGGATCCAATTTTATTCATGAAATACTCTAATATTTTTTTAAAGGATGATTTTCCGCCTTTTGTTGGAGAACCATTTTTAAATCAAGTTTTTGTCACTTTTATATGTTCTTATTGAAAAAATAAACTTCTTCTATAGAAGATAGACATCAAAATTTACTTTGAGTAATTGTTTGGTATTTTTATGATAAAGTTCAATTTTTTATGAATAATGAAAAGCACTACATTTTAATTCAAAACTGCCTTTTAATCTAATTTATTTATATAATTTGATTGTTATTTATTTTGTATTTGAAGTATAATTGGATTATATTTTTATATTTGAATCCAATTTTGGTCATTGGAATTAATTTCAATTTTAAATTGAACACAAACAAATGTCAATCTTTTGATAGTTATTATTTCATAAAAACACGTTTTTTGGTTTTGACAATGGGAATTAATTTTAAATAAATTTCTACCACTTTTGTGTGTTGAATTTAGAAAAATACATTCCATATTTGGAATCAGGAGGTCCAAATTATGTAAATAGCTAACCTTTATTTTTTATATATTATGAATAGAAACTTTTGTAAATATTTTATTTACCAAGGATAAAGGGTAAATCTGGTAAATAAGGGTAAAAAATAATATTTTAATAATATTAAATTACACTACCTCGTGTCATAATGTTATTGTAGTATACATGTACGACAATGGGCATACTTGGGACTATTTTGGGACCCCATGTAGCAACATTTAAGTGAAAATGTCATTTTATAAAAATTAATTTAAAGGCAAAGAAAATGTTACATAAACATATATCTTTTAGTAAAAGAATTTTTATATGAGGTTATATAAGTGATATTTTCAACTATAAATAATAATTAAAAATATAAAAAGATTTTATACATAATTATATTCAATTTATAATTTTTAAACATCAAATAAATTAAATTATGTATGACACAATGATGATTTAATGATTACCTCATTAATGAATGTTTTAAATAAAATAGACTATAAATATTAAAATAAATTTATTTCGAATATTTTTATTCCATCCAAGAATTTTATTGATGATTATGAATTATTATATTTAAATTAAAGAAGTTTTTTCTAATTTATTAAGTTGTTATGTATTTTTAAAAAGTCGTGATATGAATAGTATAGAAATTGACATAAAATGTGTTTTTAAATCAATTAATATTTTATTAAATGATAAAATAGTCCTAAAAATTATAGATTAAAAAAAATTATATATATGATGATAAAAATTTAATTAATTATCCATTTTATGTCTTTTTTAATTTTATAGTAAATTTATTAACCATATAGTATGAATATACAAGAATACATGGTAAAAGTTAAATAAGTTAACAAAGGGTTAAATAAAAAATGATAAGGATTAAAAAACATCAAAAACCTATCCAATTTTTATTGGATGATTTTATTTAGACTTATAATCATCTTATATTATAATTTAATTAGTTTTGGACCTTTTTAAGCTGAAAAATATTTTATAATAAAATAATAATTTCAAACATTTCTAAAGAGCCCCTCCTCTCTCTTATAAAAGGCCACCACATCTAAGTCATTACTCACACCTATAAATCAACTTTTCTTTTCTAGAATATGAACAAATAATCTCCCAACATACCTATATTACTCATAGAATCCTTACCCTAGGAATAAGGCAATTTAAGAGAGCCCTTTGGTTCAAATCAAAAGAAATTACACAATTTGAGGTAACGTCTTCACTCAAGTTTCATTCCCTTATTTTTTCTTCTCCCCCATGATCATTTTATTCATATTTATATAAAAATAACAGTACACTCAATATACTAGTATGTTTTTATAATAATTATTCTTAAAACACTTACACACACCTCTATCAAATGGATATTAACATATTGTTTCTATGTACGACAAACTGCTGCCTCACGAATCGATGATTGTTCTCTTTTCACTTACCACCTCTCATTTTGGACATTATAATGAAAATATAATTATATATGATATTTATTATATTTATTTGATCTCTATGATTTGGTAATTATCATTTAGAACATATCTTTATTCTTTTCATGTTTTATAAATGCGATAATTTCATTTGAGTAAGTGCAGACTACCGCCCCTCAAGGTGATATGAATCATTCATACCATGCATGGAACGTTTAAATTATAGTGTTAATGAACTTATAAAACATATAAAATATTTTATATTATACTGTAATAATAATATAATTATGTATCGTTCAGTTTTCATTCCTTTAAAAATGAAAAAAATTAAATGAAAGTAGCGTTCATGCGTACACACAGCTTACCGTCTCAATAAACAGTGAATTTCATTTTCATATATCCAAATGATATGAAAAATTATAAATACATATATACTGGATATATATTATATATATCACATTTAAATAATGAATAAAAATATGGAGATAATGGACTTTTGACCACATGGACAATTTTTAATTATAACAAGTTCATTTTTTACTCAAGTTCCAAACATCGAAAAAATGTACGATAAGAACTCAAATAATGAAATAATTGTTTTAGCAAGGTAATAAGTTATATAAAATGAATAATAAACTTTAAAAAGGATCTTAATAAAGTAAAAATTAAATTAATTTTATTATTCATGATGAACATGGAACATACGTGACGAGTCAGACTCAAGGTAAGGGATCTTCTTAACCCAATTTCCATTCTTTCAATTGACGATTTTCTTTTTAATTCTTCCATTAATTGATTACGTAAGAAATAAATTTTGATTTCATATATTTAATTTTTTAATTAAATATATTTACCTATATTTAATAAACATTATTGATCTTTTTTATTTACAAAATTATATTTTTAAGGGAACCTTTCACCCTCCTCTTTTAGTCAAAGACTTATTTTATGCTATATTTTTTTTAATTTCCATTTTAATCTATTGGGATATGTTCTTCTATATACTTATGTCTATAAATTTAATGTCCATGTTATTAGATACCATTTTATCTCTCTTAAACTCATTTTCTAAATTTATATGTGATGTCTTTATGTAATACCCCAAGATTTTATAGTGTGTTATTTCTTCAAAATAATTCAATAACTTTCACTACATGCAACACCGAGTTCAAGCGCACCATGACTTACCAAACTAGCCGTTCAAAAGAGGTTATGAATAGTATTAATTGAATTTTGAACTTTAAATAATCCTTATAATTTTAGAATAATTATTATAAGTTTCTTAGACATGATGTAAGAACAAATTCATTTTTTTAGATAAAAGAAGTATTTTTCAAAAATGCACTTTTACTGACTTTTAATGGTGAACCCTTTTTAAATCCATTATTTTAAAACTTTTATAAATTCAATTTGACAAACTAAATTTATTCTTTAGAATGGGGACATCAAAAATTTAAAATTTAACACCCCAAGATTCCTCAGTACGCTTCTCTTTGAATAATACAGTAGCATGTGTTGTACGCAACTTTGAGTTCTAACACACACCACAACCTATCAAACTAGCCGTTATGAATAGTAATACCTACTTTTTGAAATTTTATAAATTTTATCTCTCAAAATGGACTTCATTTTAGGATTTAGAGTATCAAATTTAGCCTAAGGTGAAATTTTGGTACTTTTCGGATAACTTTTATATTTTGAAGAATAATGAAAATTACTAAATTTTAATTAAAAACAACTTTTTTAATCAAAATAATTAATAGTGATAAATTATGAATTTGAGTGGTTATAAAGTATATTTAGAATATATTTTTACCATTTAATACAATTTTGGTCATTGGACATAATTTCACAATTTAACCGGACATAAACAAGTATCAATCTTTTGATAGTTATTATATCTTAAAAACACGCTTTTTTGTTTTGACAGTGGGAATTAATTTTAAATTAATTTCTGCCACTTATGTGTTTTGAATTTGGAAAAATGGATTCCATATTTGGAATTAGGATGTCCAAATTTTGTAAATAGTTAACTTTTATTTTTATACATTTTGAATAATTAATTCAGTAAATATTTTATTTACCCTTGTTAAAGGGTAAATCCGGTAAATAATGGTTAAAAAATAATATTATAATAATACTAAATTACCCTAAAACGTGTCTTAACCTTATTTGTGGATACATTTCCGAACATGGGCATCTTTGGGGCGATTTTGGGACCCCATAGAGCCACTTGTAGGTGATAGGGGCACATTATTTTAATTAAGTTAAAATAAATACAAAAATAACAAAAGCATATATCTTTTAGAATTTTTTTTACATAGGGTTATATATGTTGGAGTTTTGAATATAAATATTCATTAGAAAGATAAAAATATTTCCTACATAATGGTATTTTATTTAAAATTTTTAGACATTAAATAATTTAATTTAGTTATGACACAATAGTGATGCTGTAATTACCATAATAATGAAAAATTTGAATAATTGATATTACAAATACCAAAATAAATATAATTTGAGACTTTTTATGAATAAAAATAATTTTCTAGGTTAATATGACATTTTAGGATTGATTTAATTCACTTTTTTCTAAGTAATCATTCTGTTATAATTTTTATAAAAATCAATTAATGAATAGTGTCAAAATTGACATAAAAGAGTTTTTAAAACAAATATTATATTATTAATTGATATTAAATTCTTAAAAATATACGGTTCAGACAAGAGACTTATATATTGATAGGTGTATCATTAGTGGACCACTTGGGGGTCTCATGGAAGTATATAGTAAGTTTATTAATCATATAATACAAAAATACAAAGAGACATTGTAAAAGTGAAACTAATTAACTAAGAGTTAATACTTAAAGATAAGGTTAATATAGTAACCCAGACCTATATAAATCATATTGGTTGAGTTGTTTTCGACCCATCATCACCTTAAACTTTAAATAATACACTTTTGAGCCATTAAAAACCAAATATGAATTTATTATAAAATAATATTTCTAGCTATTCCTAAAGAGCCCCTTACTCCTCTTATAAAATGGTACCCCCCCCTTATCATTAATTCACACTTTCAAAGCCTTTTGGTTCAGCAAAACCCTTCCCAAATACTCTCTAAACTTCCATCACTTTATCCGAGAGGCCTTAGTTTGATACGAAATCCAACCTAAGAAGCCCTTTTGATCAAATCAAAAGAAAGTACCCGAAGAAGAGGTAATGTCTTCACCACCCTCTTTAAAGTTCCTTTCTTCTTAAAATTATTCTTTCCTTGTTATTTCAATTCTAAAATAATAACTCTAGTATATTATATATACTGTGATGTTATTATAGTTATGTAACAAACAAATTCACTATTCTATCCATCCCTTGAATGACATGTCACCATACGTGCGTACGTACGGCCTACCGTCTCCATGTTGTGGTGTAATTGTTATTCAATATATTATTATTTATATGGTTATAATAATGATGTATAATTCATGTAAATAATAAATATAACATGATAATGATTCTGTATATATGATATTCCATCCAATTATGAATTATTTTAATATCAAAATAATGATATTTTCGCTCGTGCGTACGTACGGATTACCGTCTCCACGACGCGATGCGATTCATTTCCAAGTTCACCATTCATCGACGATTATAAAAAATATATATTACAAATAAGTATGTAATATATGAAATAATAATAATAATGGAGATATATATATTTATATATATAAGTATTTATGTACTTACATATATCTTATTCACTTACTTCCGTTCAATACTATATGAAAACAGAAACAACGTTTATGCGTACGTACGGACTACCGTCTCCATGAACGGTGTTTTACATTTCATATATATGTATATTATAGATATTTATATTCTAAATATATATGATATATTTATCATGTTTTATATTATGGAAGTATTTAAATCATGATCTAAGTGATACAGTCAAAAGTAACAAGTTAAAACACGTACGATAATGAAAGCGATTATTACCTAAAATGTTAATTTAACATGGAAATTATTATTAAATGGGTATTATAAAGTCTTAAATGAATCATGTATTATATCATAAATATTAATATGGTTCTGGTATAATTTAATAATATACTACGATCTTCATACAAAAGGTTACACATACCCTCGACTAAAGGAAAGTGCAAGGTAAGGGTTAATTCCTCAATCTCATTATTATCTGAGATTGTTTATGTGTAAGTATTTACTGGGAAATTTTTATCATCCATGTCCATTTTTCATAAAAATGATTTCAAAATAAATATTTTAAGGATTTTGAAAGGTACTCTTTATCAAGATCAAAATTTCAAATGTTTTAATGATTTATCTTTCTAAATCTTTTTAATTAATGTCCATAATGATTTTAAGGATTTATTTATATGGACATGAATGTTTTGAAATGATAATTCTTTTAAAAAGTTTCAAACTGGTATGGGACATTTTGATTCAAAAATCTCTTTTAAATTTCTTCCTTTATAATTTTGTGACTTTTAAATGATTTTACAAAAAGGATATTTCTCTCAAAAAGTTTTACTCATAGTTTTCAACTATGTCAGAACCCTCTACTGGATATTATTTTGGTTTGAGGTTGATTTATTATAATACAATATTCCATATTGTATTGAATGAGTTATGATATGTTTGACTATGAATGTTTTATTTTTATACCATTCATTTTTTATGGAGAAATTATTTACATTTCGTATTCTAGTTTTAATACGAATGTTTTTGTTATGTTTAAACTTGTTCATATGAGGAATGCGTTGGACTTAATAAGTGACGGGTGGAGCCCGCTATAGCTCCTCGATGCATCGGTAGGTCTCGTGAGACAAACTAGTGTCTTGGAATAAGGCCTTGACATAATCTTATTTGTAGTCTTGGCACGAGTCCTTGACTATGTGGTTATGATAGTCTGGCATTATTCATTCCATCATTATGAAAGTGGTTATTGATGTTGCATGTGATTATTCGACTAGTAGAATATCCATGTGAATAAGTAAATGGAATTATTTCATTTTATTTTTTCCATATTATGTTGAAGTTCATGTTTAAAAGGCTTTTGTTTTAGTTATACATTGCCTTAAATGTTTATTCTTATTTATGAAAGTTTTCTCTGTATTGCTTACCCTTACTGAGCATTTGAGCTCACCCCTTTCTATGTTTTATTTTCCCTAGGAATCCAAGAAGTGTATTGTGATTTATATGTAGTGTTAAGAAAAGGGAATAATGGCGTTCATAATGATTATTTATGTTTTTTGTATTTCTTAAAGTGAAATGTAACATTCATGTATGTAATCTATTTTCCAAGACTGCTAAACTAATTGGTGCTTCGAGACTTCATTCCCTGTAATCATGCCAATGTATTAAAATAATGCACTGACTCTTGGTAACTGGGGTCAGGGAGTTACAGTTGGTATTAGAGGAGGTTTAGCAATAACCTTGGAATCTAGATTTAGATAAACTCTGATTAGAGCACATAGCCAAAAGATAGACTTTGAGGATTAGTGTGGAATAACTTCCTAGAATTTTGGTATTGTAGAGATTTTGTGAGTTTTACATGCAATAAATCCCTGTATGGATACGATCAGGTAGAGGCAGCTCTGGCACATATGTACCTAGGGCTAAAACCCGAAAACACCGCTTTGAGCTTGACTCGAACGGGAACTAGTGCACGACAATGGGCCTTGCTGTACTCTTGGTTACGACACTCCTGTGGGATATGCTTAGGATAATTATCATTTTCTTTACAAACCATTATGAAGGGTTTATGAGTATATACTTCCTCAAAGGACAAATTTTTATGATTATGGATTATATCCATAAACTATTTAATTTGTGTTAAGTGTTTTACAAGTTTGGTATTAGGTATTACTATTCATAAACTAATCTAGTGTATGCCATTGTTTAGAAATGGAACCCAATAGAAGGAATGAGAACTGCAGCAATGCACATGATCCAAAGAGAAAGAAGGATCATATCTTTCATGGTATTAAGCCAGAATTTATAAGAGAAATAGTCTCCCATGTATTATCATCATATGAAAAAATAATATCATGTGTTGATAAGATAAGTAAATAGTTTACTGAGTCCTATGGCTTTGAAGGGAAACAAGAGAAGAAAAGGATGGAAGAGAGAAATATGGATAAAGGGAAGAGGGAAAAGAAAAATTTTCCCATATGTAATAACTGTGGAAAGAAACACCCTAGAACTTTCCTGAAGGGAATGAGAGTTTTTTATAAGTGTGGAGAAAAAGGACACCAAGTACGTGACTACAAGGGTAAGAAAAAGGTTTCAAATGTACAATGCTTCATCTGCAAGGAGTTTGGACACTACGCGAACCAATGTCCCAGTTATCAGACTATGCCACAAATGATGCTATTGGATAATAGTCAAGTTATGAAACTACCACAGATAAGGAGGAATGACTAGTGTTCTTATGTTGTTATTTTGGAATTATTTCATTGAAGTTTTATATCAATGATGTACTGGAAATAAATAAGGATTGTACTGCAGTACTATTTCATTGGGGATTTGAGATTTTATGGTACTAAGAAAAGTGACTCTACAATGAGTTAAAGTTTTTGGAAATTATATGGTTGAAGGAAAGATAAAACTTAATATGGTCCTAATATTGAGGTACTGATTTTGGTATAAGATATGGTTGATTTGCATAAATTATATTGGATATTCTTGACTGCCTTGAATGTGATTAAAGATTTGTATATTCCATCATTGTTGGAGTTTACAACATTTTTGGATGGATGAAGTATATCCAATATTCTATAAGGAATAAGGGAGCATGAATTTAATCAATAAGGTTTTATGGTAATTCAGAATGTTTCAGTGTTTTAAAAGAATACATGATGAAGGTATTCACATGATATTACAGGATAAAAAGGATCTTCATTGTTTTTACCTTCCTTATAAATTTTGTACTGAAGTATTTCGGATAGTTCTAGTTTGGATTATTTTTGGATTTCCATAAAAGGGCAACCCGAAGGTTGGGCGGCAACCCGTCGCATCTGGTAAGGCCACGAGACTTGAACCCGCAACCGAAGGGAGTCAAGGGTATATCACCTACCACTGGCCCACGTGATGTCCTGGATTAAATAATGTAGTTTTTTTAAAGATCTGGTAGATGAATTATAATTTTTTTTGAACCCTATTCGAATAGGATAAATAAAATATTTTTTTATGTTCTATTATCTTTTAGAGTGAAAGATGAGTTTGTGGTAGAAATTAGTTAAAGGATGGAACTCTACTTGTCAAGAATATATTTTTCTTCTTCTCTTATTATATGAAGAAATTAATTCTTATACTTTATTTAAGGGATCCTAAAACCAAAAATGTGTTATCCTAATACCCTATATTTTGTCGAACCGATGGTATTTCAAATAATCATAGATTGATAAATTTAAGGACCTCAATTTTACACTTGTTTGTGATTGATGACCTCAATAACTACATATAAATATTTACGTTTTTCCTCCAATTATATGTCTCTAATTTCCACAAATGTTCTCCTAATAGAGATCATAATTTGGTGGTGACCCTTTCATTTCTCTTTTCCTCTTATTAAGATTAAATTTTATTAACCCAATTTCTGATGAGGGTTTTCCCACCAAGATATTTTCTATATTCAACCTTTTATTTTCGAAGAACAATTTCAAATTTAGAGGATGAAATTTATTTAAGGAGGGGAGAATGTAACACCCCAAGATTTTATAGTGTGTTATTTCTTCAAAATAATTCAATAACTTTCACTACACGCAACACCGAGTTCAAGCGCACCATGACTTACCAAACTAGCCATTCAAAAGAGGTTACAAATAGTATTAACTTAATTTTGAACTTTATATAATCCTTATAATTTTATAATCCTTATTATAAGTTTCTTAGAAATTATGTAATAAAAAATTAATTTTTTTTAGATAAAAGAAGTATTTTTAAAAAATGCACTTTTACCGACTTTTAATGGTGAACCCTTTTTAAATACAATATTTTAAAACTTTTATATATTAAATTTAACTAAATATATTTATTCTTTAGAATTGGGACATCAAAAATTTAATATGTAACACCCCAAGCTTCCTCGGTACGCTTCTCTTTGAATAATACAGTAGCGTGTGTTGTACGCAACTTTGAGTTCTAACACACACCAAAACCAATCAAACCAGCCGTTATGAATAGTAATACCTAATTTTGGAAATTTTATAAATTTTATCTCTCAAAATGGACTTCATTTTGGGATTCATAGTATGAAATTTAGGCTAAGGTGAAATTTTGGTACTTTTTAGATAACTTTTATATTTTAAAGAATAGTAAAAATTACTAAATTTTAATTAAAAACAACTTTTTTAATCAAAATAATTAATATTGATAAATTAATAATTTGAGTGGTTATAAAGTATATTTAGAATATATTTTTACCATTTAATACAATTTTGGTCATTGGACATAATTTCACAATTAAACCGGATATAAACAAGTATCAATCTTTTGATAGTTATTATATCTTAAAAACACGCTTTTTGTTTTGACAGCAGGAATTAATTTTAAATTAATTTCTACCTCTTCTATGTTTTAAATTTGGAAAATGGATTCCATAATTTTAATCAGGATGTAAAATTTTTTTAAATAGGTAACTTTTATTTTTAGACATTTTGAATAATTACTTCGGTAAATATTTTATTTACCATGGCTAAATGGTAAATCCTGTAAATAATGGTTAAAAATAATATTATAATAATACTTAATTACCCTAAAACGTGTCATAACCTTATTTGTGGACATATTTCTGACCATGGGAATTTTTGTGTAGATTTTGGGACCCCATAGAGCCACTTGTAGGTGATAGGGAAACTTTATTTTAATTAAGTTAAAATAAATACAAAAATGGAAAAAGCATATATCTTTTAGAAAAACAATTTTTACATAGGGTTATATATGTTGGATTTTCGACTATAAATATTAATTAGAAATATAAAAATATTTCCTACATAATGGTATTTTATTTATAATTTTTAGACATTAAATAATTTAATTTATTTATGACACAATAGTGATACAGTAATTACCTAATTAATAAAAAATTTGAATAATTGATATTATAAATACTAAAATAAATGTAATTTGAGACTTTTTATAAATAAAAATAATTTTATATGTTAATATGACATTTTTGATTGATTTAATTAACTTTTTCCGAAGTAATCATTCTTTTATGATTTTTAAAAAAATCAATTACTGAATAGTGTCAAAATTAACATAAAAGAGTTTTTAAGACAAATATTATATTATTAATTGATATTAAATTCTTAAAAATCTAAGGTTCGGCCAAGAGATTTATATAATTATAGGTGTATCATTAATGGACCACTTGGGGGTCTCTTGGATGTATATAGTATGTTTATTAACCATATAATATAAAAATACAAAGATACATTGTAAAAGTGAAACTAATTAACTAAGAGTTAATACTTAATGATAAGGTTAATATAGTAACCCAAACCTTTATAAATCCTATTGGTTGAGTTTCTTCGACCCATACACACCTTAACCTTTAAATAATACACTTTAGATCCATTAAAAACCGAATATAAATTTTTTATAAAATAATATTTCTAGTTTTTCCTAAAGAGCCTCTCACTCCTCTTATAAAAGGGTACTCAACCTTCTCATTAATTCACACTTTCAAAGACTTTTGGTTCGGCCAAACCCTGCCCAAATACTCTCTCAACTTCCATCACTTCATCCGAGAGGCCTTAGTTTGATCAGAAATCCAACCTAAGGATCCCTTTTGACCAAATCAAAAGGAAGTACCCGAAGAAGAGGTAACATCTTCACCACCCTCTTTAAAGTTCCTTTCTTCTTAAACTTCTTCTTTCCTTGTTATTTCTATTATAAAATAACAACTCTAGTATATTCTATATACTGTGATGTTATTATAGTTATGTAACAAACAAATTCACTATTATATCCATCGCTTGAATGACATGTCACCATACGTGCGTACGTACGACCTACCGTCTCCATGTTGTGGTGTAATTGTTATTCAATATATTATTATTTAGATGGTTATAATAATGATGTATAATTCATGTAAATAATAAATATAACATGATAATGATTCTGTATATATGATACACCATCCAATTATGTATTATTTTAATATCAAAAGAACGATATTTTCGCTCGTGCGTACGTACGGATTACCATCTCTATAACGCGATGCAATTAATTTCCAAGTTCACCATTCATCGACGATTATAAAAAATATATATTACTAATAAGTATGTAATATATGACATAATAATGATACTATAGATTTATATATTTATATATATATAAGTATTTATGTATTTACATATATCTTATTCACTTACTTCTGTTCAATACTATATGAAAACAGAAACAACGTTTATGCGTACGTACGAACTACCGTCTCTATAAACAGTGTTTTCCATTTCATATATATGTCTATTATAAATATTTATATTCTAAATATATATGATATATTTATCATTATTTATATTCTAGAAGTATTTAAATCATGATCCAAGTGATACATTCAAGAGTAACGAGTTAAAACACGTACGATAATGAAAGCGATTATTACCTGAAATGTTAATTTAACATGGAAATTATTATTAAATGGGTAGTATAAAGTCTTAAATGAATCATGTATTATATCATAAATATTAATATGGTTCTGTTATAATTTAATACCATACTACGATCTTCGTACATGAGGTTAAACATACCCTCGACTAAAGTAAAGTGCAAGGTAAGGGTTAATTCCTCAATCTCATTATTATCCAAGATTGTTTATGTGTAAGTATTTACTGGGACATTTTTATCATCCATGTCCATTTTTCATAAAAATTATTTCAAAATAAAGATTTTAAGTATTTTGAAAGGTACTCTTTATCAAGATCATAATTTCAAAAGTTTTAAAGATTTATCTTTCTAAATCTTTTTAATTAATGTCCATGTTTTCAAAATGATTTTAAGGATTTATTTATATAGTGTCACACCCGGTCTTCGCGCTGCGACATGTTTCTAATTTTAATGTTTTATCTTATAATTTCATCTGATTCAAATGATTATTTCTATTTTTATTTTTATATATACATGAAGTGCGGGCTGAGCCCAATTGGGGGGTTTTCACTCTTGCACTGATAAATTGAGCGTTTTGTCGTTGACAACATTCAGTGCGTCGCTGTCGAAGCCGGGCGGCCTCGCCTAGGCCGCTGCGCGTCCTCGCCAGGTTCTCCGCGCACCTACTCAATGTTCAGGAAATTAAATGAAATTAATTAATAATGAATTAACAATGAATAAAATTAAACGAGTGATAAAATAAAAATAAAATAAAAAAATAAGACAATTTCACTGATAATGATAGTATTATTATTTGAGGATAATATTAATTATTATTGAGTATTATTATGTATATTAGGGATGACAAATAAGTTTTTATTATATATCACACTTGTTTAGTTTATTATTATTATTATTATTATTATTATTTGATTTTGTTTTATAATTATTATTGTTTTTTTAAAATTTCATTTTTTTGGGTAGGGTTTCTTCCCCCCCCTGTTTTTTTTCTTTTGCACTGCAGGTTTCCCTGCGCACTGCTGCCCACCGCCATCTTCCTCCTTTCTTGCACCGTCCACCGGTTCAGCATCCCCTCCGGCGCCCCGCACTCCTCCGGCGCCCCACACCCTCTCCGACGATTGTACTTTGGTGCCCCGAATCCCCTCGCACCGCCTCGCGCCGCCCCCACAAACCCCCCACGCCTGTTCGGACGAGCCCTGGTGAAGCGGCGCACCGAAACAGCCGACCTTATCCTCTTTTTGGTAGCCCCGACCGCTGCTCCGGTGACGCCTCGCACCGCCGAACCCTGTGCGCCGCCCCAAATTCCTCGCTCGGACACCCACCATCGAACCCGACGCCCCCCCTGTCGGCCTGCCCTCCATGTCCAAAACCCCCCCTCCTTCCGGCTCGGAACCCCACTAGACCCCCAGTCGTATGAGGCTGCTATGGTCATTTTCAGGAATCACGTGTTGTTTAAGACTCAGTTTGAAGTCCCTTTCCGTATAATGTTTCTCTCGACAACAATGATCGTTCTCGGCAACGATTTGTGGTGTCATGTTCTCATTCAGTGTAACAAGGGATGATGCACGTGTACCATTTAAGCTCTCGTTCGGGTGAATGTTCAGTGTGAGAGTAATTGGATGTCATGGTGTGTTGTGTCTGATGGTGTTTCCTCAGGTGCAATATGATTGCGTGTGACACTAAAAGGAGAAGCTCCGTTCGGGAGTCTTCCATGTCTGACTATGAGGAATAAGATGCTTCAAACATCAGGGATCAAGACATAGGCCTCGGAGTGAAGCTGGCGCATGGTCAGGAACCTCGGGATTGTATGAAACCCCAACTTTATTTCTGTCATCGATGTTGAAAGTAGAAGCAGTTTAAATTGTTTCTATGGTTGTTCTGCTCTGAATGAGCTATCTGGTTGCATAAGGTTTTCGTGAACATGTGGAGACGTGGTCATCTCGTAGCCTTAGTGTCTTGGGGGTCGTGTTCCACTGGATGTAATTGCTTTAGTGGCCTTATGGGGTTTGTTGGGAAAATCAGTTTCATATTTGGATGATGCTCATCCAGGGATTTGGAGATGTTGGTCTGTCTCCGGCCGTGGTTTTGACGCCCGATAGTTTGGCCTGACCCTCCCCGCCCCTAGTGGTGGGGTGCTTGGTCCCCGTCGGAAAATATCTAAAGTTATGTATCATTTGATTAGTTCTAAAAGCGGCGAGACCCACGATGAGTCTCGCAAAAAGGTCTCTGAAATAAAGCGGTGTCGGCCTTTCTTTAATGGTGGGGAGTCCGCTCGGACCTCCCCATGTTGGTTTTCTAGTCTCGCCTTGGGCATTGGTAGGTTCTTAATGGTGGGGAGACCCACATTGGGTCTCGCACGAATGCCTCTAGGACGAATCAGTGCTGGAATTTTCTTTAATTGCAGGGAGTCCGCTTGAACCTCTCCCTGTCGGTTTTCCAGTATCGTTTCGAGCGTCAGTGACTTCCTAATGGTGGGGAGCCACTCGAGCCTCCCCATGTTGATTTGTAGCTTCTTTTTTCAAATATGGCTTGGTGATAATTGATAAGAGTGTTCCTTGAACATGGTTTAAGCTTGTTTGTTCATTCTAACCAAATGGTGTGGTTTTCGTTCTATCGAACTCGAGGTGTTTCATCTTGTGAATTTGGTTTCCACGAGTGTGAGAGTCGCTTCCCTGGATCAGTCAACTGGAGGCGTTTTAGATCTTTGGGGCGGGCAACACATATTAGGAAGTCTTTAAATGAGTTTATCAAAGTTGTCTTTGAGTCACTTTCTCTGAGCACGATGTTTTTTTCCCTCTCTTTGCTTGATGTTTGTGGGGATTCCATTTGAACCTTAAGGGAGTGTGGTTTTTTTTTCTTTGGGGTTTGGTTCTGGTTGTGGATTTCCGGGGACGGAAAGCTTTATGGTGGGGAGAATTGTCACACCCGGTCTTCACACTGTGACATATTTCTAATTTTTATGTTTTATCTTATAATTTCATCTGATTCAAATGATTATTTCTATTTTTATTTATATATATATACATGAAGTGCGGGCCGAGCCCAATTGGGGGTTTTTTAATCTTGCATTGATAAATTGAGCATTTTGTCGTTGAAAACATTCAGTGCATCACTGTCAAAGCCGGGTGGCCTCGCCTAAGCCGCCGCGTGGCCTCGCCAGTTTCTCCACGCACCTGCTCAATTTTTAGGAAATTAAATGAAATGAATAAATAATTAATAAAATTAAACGAGTGATAAAATAAAAATAAAATAAAAAAATAATACGATTTCACTGATAATGATAATATTATTATTTGAGGATAATATTAATTATTATTGAGTATTATTATTATGTATATTAGGGATGACAAATAAGTTTTTATTATATATCACTCTTGTTTAGTTTATTATTATTGTTATTAATATTATTATTATTATTATTATTTGATTTTGTTTTATAATTATTATTGTTTTTTTTAAATTTCATTTTTTTTGGGTAGGGTTTCTTTCCCCACCCCCGTTTTTTTTCTTTTGTGCTGCAGGTTTCCCTGTGCGCTGCTGCCCACCGCCATCTTCCTCCTTGATTGCGCCGTCCGCCGGTTCATCATCCCCTCCGGCGCCCCGCACTCCTCCGGTGCCCCGCACCCTCTCCGACGATCGTGCTCTGGTGCCCTGAATCCCCTCGCACCGCCTCGCGCCGCCCCCACAAACCCCCCACGTCTGTTCGGCCGAGCCCTGGCGAAGCGGCGCACTGAACCAGCCGACCTTATCCTCTTTTTGGTAGCCCTGACCGCTGCTCTGGCGACACCTCGGACCGCCGAACCCTGTGCGCCGCCCCAAATTCCTCTATCGGACACCCGCCATCGAACCCGACGCCCCCCCCTGTCGGCCTGACCTCCATGTCCGAAACCCCCCCTCCTTCCGGCTCGGAACCCCACTGGACCCCCAGTCTCCCCGCTTGGATTTCCCCCCTGGTTCGCGCAGAAACCCCCTCCTCACCCCTCTCCAGCATGGCAAGACGACTCCCCATTTTACGACGCCCTCCTTGCTGTCGCGCACCGAGCCGCGACCCCTGTCCTTCTTCACCGCTCTCGCCGGCCAGCCTCTCAGACTTGTCGTCACAGGTTCGTTTTACCTCGAGTGTTGTTCATTCAATTTGATTAGGATGCGGTTAGGGTTTATATTGCTTTTGGTATAATTTTTGATGCAATTATAGAGTTTTTTGGGGGTCTAGATTGATGTTTCTGGTTAAAATGTTTTAATTAGAGTCTAATTGAGGTTGCTCATAGTGCGATTGTCATGCCGCGGGAGTTTCGTGCCGAACTGCAAAGTTGGTCTACACCGAGGTAGGTGGTTCCACATTTAACCATTGTTTGATGAATTAATTTTCTTCTTAAATCAATTTTGCATATTATTTAAATTAGTTTATTTAATGTGAATAATGGTTTTAATTGAAGTTTATATGTGCGTGCGATATATGTGGGTTTTATGTGAAAAATTGATGTTGAACGGTTTGTTAGTTGTTTATTAATCATACAAATTGTGCTCTGGTCTAGCTTCCATTTGCGTTGAGTCATAGATGACCTTTTGACTGCATTTTTATCATTTTCGAGTCATGCGACATATTTTGAAAATTGTTTTATAAATTTTCTGGTGAATTGGTTTGTCAATTTAATTAATTTATCACAATTGTTAAGTAGTTTACATGCTGCGAATGTGATTTTGACTGAGATTTGTTTTGCATTTGTTTTGGTAGTCGAGCATTTATGTGATGCTAATGTGTTTTTTTGTGAAAACCTACATTGAGCTATTTATCAGTGTTATCAAGATTATGCATTTAGTTGTTTGAATGTGAAAGAGTTTCAGTGTGTGTTTTGTGTGTGACATCAAAGTGAGTTTTGTTATAAAAGATGCTCTGAGTGCGTTTTAGTGTTTAAAGTCATGAGGAACATCTTTGAATTTGTTTAAAAAGTTTTCTTAGGGGTTTTCTAAGTGTAAGACTTTTTTTTTTAAATTGCAAGTGGTTTAATTGATGGTGCAAGCGATGCTGATTATGTCCAAAAAGGATTTTTGGGTGTGCGTAATATTTCAAAATGGCATTTGGGTGTGCGTAATATTTCAAAAATGGTATTTGGGTGTGCGTGATATTTAAAAATGGTATTTGGGTGTGCAAATGATGTTTCGGTGTGTGCAGGTACTCTATTTGTCTTTTATGCATAAATTTGACATTTGACATGATCATGAATTTTTAAAGTAGAATTGAAGGTGTAAATGGTATCTTGTCATGCGTGGCGTTTTTCTTGAATTTCTTATGTGATGTGCACCTATTATTATCTTAAAATTTTTTGAGCACAAAGTGGGAATCCGGGGTAGCTAGGAAGGTGAACTAGGACTAGTGGGACAGTGTTCTAGAGGCGACCCGACCCGGTTTCACTGGCAGAACCGACGATTGCAACACTAACTAAACATATGCTTTTCTGAGGGTCGTGGTCATCTAAGAAACATTTTCTGAGGGTTGTGGTCTTCTAAGCCACGTTTTCTGAGGGTCTTGGTTTCTAAGCCACACTTCACCGAGACACGAAGATCTAGGGACCCGAGCTAGCTAACACCCATGAGGAATCTACCATATTTGGTGCTCCTTGGTTACTTTACGTCCATTGGTGCGACACTTTGGTTATCTTAAAAAGTGTGTGTGTGCGTTTTAATTTAATTTGTTTTATTTGAAACAGTTTTTCATAAATCTTATTTTCTTTAAAAGTGTGCAAGTGTTTAATTCTTCTCCTTAATTTATGTTATTGTCTTTAGATTCATTTTCATTTAAAGCACTTTTCATTAAAAATTGTTTTCATTAAAAACTGTTCAAGCATTTATTTCCCTTGTGTCTATTTTACTGGAAAATGTATTCGTAATTTAAATGGTTATGCGTGGAACCTTTTTATTGGGTGACGTCCTACTAGGCTCTTTACTCACACCCTACATAAACCTTTGGGTGTATGTAGGCCTTGTTCTCTATGTATTCCTGGTTGATGCACCGTGCTCAGTGATGGTGGTTGGTCATTGGTGGTCTTCTCGAGCAGGTTAACGTTTGTGACGTGTGGATGTCGCACCTCTCCGGTTGCTTTGAGGTTTGAGTAAGAGCTTTAGTTTCCGTTATCATCTTTCCTTTTTAGTTATTGGTTAGAGTTGTAGACTTTAAACCTGTTCATAGTTTAAAGGCGTGTTTGGCTGTCTATTTCTAGTTTCAGTTTATTTATCTGGTTAGTTGTTTTTCTGTCTTTTATTTCAGGTAAAATCGTTCCCATGTGTTAGTTTTGATACCCGAGAACTTGTGCCAGCCCATGGGGATCGGGAATGCCCTTCGGGCCATGTCGTGGACCGAGTCGGGCACCAGGTCGGATGGAGACCCGGCCTGGTTCGTGACATATAGACATGAATGTTTTGAAATGATAATTATTTTCAAAAGTTTCAAAGTGGTATGGGACATTTTGATTCAAAAATCTCTTTTAAATTAATTCCTTTATAATTTTGTGACTTTTAAATGATTTTACAAAAAGTATATTTCTCTTAAAAAGTCTTACTCATAATTTTCAACTATGTTAGCACCCTCTACTGGATATTATTTTGGTTTGAGGTTGATTTATTATAATAGAATATTCCATATTGTATTAAATGAGTTATGATATGTTTGACCATGGATGTGTTATTTTTATACCATTCCTTGTTTATGGAGAAAGTATTTACATTTCGTATTCTAGTTTTAATATGAATGTTTATGTTATGTTTAAACTTGTTCATATGAGGAATGCATTGGACTTAATAAGTGACAGGTGGAGCCCGCTATAGCTCCTCGATGCATCGGTAGGTCTCATGAGACAAACTAGTGTCTTGGCATAAGGCCTTGACAAAATCTTATTTGTAGTCTTGGCACGAGGCCTTGGATATGTTGTTATGATAGTCTGGCATTATGCATTCCATCATTATGAAAGTGGTTATTGATGTTGCATATGATTATTCGACTAGTAGAATATCTATGTTAATAATTAAATAGAAATATTTCATTTTATTTTTTCCATATTATGTTGAAGTTAAATTTTAAAAGGATTTTGTTTTAGTTATACATTGCATTAACTATTTATTCTTATTTATGAAAGTTTCCTCTGTATTGCTTAACCTTACTAAGCATTTGAGCTCACCCCTTTCTATGTTTTATTTTTCCCAGGATTCCAAGAAGTGTATTGTTATTGATATGCAATGTTAAGACAAAGAATAATGGCGTTCATAAAGATTATTTACGTTTTTTTGTATGTCTTAAAGTGCAATGTAAAATTCATGTATGTAATATATTTTCCAATACTGCTAAACTAATTTGTCATTCGGGACTTGATTCCTTGAAATCATTACAATTTATTAAAATAATGCACCGACTCTGGGTAACTGGGGTCGGGGCGTTACACGTTAGGCTGCCAAATTTTCATAAGGGAATTTCTAAACTCAATTTTCATTATTTGGGTTTGACACATACTTCATTGATTATATTATGCCAAGATTATGTATGGAATCAAAAATTGATTATTTATGTTGTAATTTCCAATTCCCTTTGTGTGTATATAATTTTGAAACACATAATATCCCCATTGGTAAATTTTTATATCATTTATATGAACTTTATAAGTTAAATCATAGCTTAATCTCCATTCATTGAGTTAAAAATCAGTGTCATTGGTTTTTATTTTCCAAGAATATGTGAGAATGAAATATGATTATTTTACACATAATATCCACTTATATTGGGGGTATTTATATTTTCCACACATAATTATTTAGTTTATTTATTCTTAATCTAATGATATGATCTTTTTAAGGGATTTTGTATCAATTTACATTCGATTGAGAGTTATTTGTTGTTATACACCAATTCAGTTATATATGGTGTATATACAGCCCTTAGAAATATTATATCATGAATTTCCTTATTATCATGATATTATAATCATTATTTAATGTATTCTACACTTATTTTTATTTATGTATTTTCTCATGTGGTAAGGGACTCTTTAACTAAAACATTATTTTAAACGTTTCAAAGATTTATTCTTCTAAATCATTCTCTTTAATGTCCATGTTTTCAAAATGGTTTTGATGATCTATTTATATTGACATTAATGTTTTAAAATTTTAATTCCATTATAATTTTAAAAGTGGTATGGGACACTTCAATTACAAAATATCATTATTAAATGTTTTAAATGGTATTGAAAATGGTTTTGAGAAAGCATTGATTATGTCAATATCTTGAAATGATATATTGTGATTTTAATGGTGAAATGTTATCTATGTTTTATGATTATTCATGTGTTATGATTATGTTATGGTTCATGGGAATTTTTTACGTATATGAGTGGATCCGTGATGAACCTATGGCGGGTGAGCCCGAGATAGCTCTCTAATGCATTGGGTAACATAATAGAGGTAAAAGTTAATGTTTCTCCAAAGTGATTTATGGAATATTCTTTGATGGCTATTCCAAACATAACTCCATATGTAAATGTTAAAAATAAAATATAAGTATGATATGGATGCAAAAAGTTACCTTTATGATTTATGATTTCTATGTGTTATCCATAAATATTACGAGGTATGTTAAAGAGATTATGTTTTGTATGTATTGATGGACTGATGTTTTCATTCATTATTTTATAACCCATACTATGATTTTTATGCTCATCCGATGTTTTTGAATTTTTTTTCACCGAGTATAAGGAAGGGTAAGATAAAAGATGAATTAAATAAGGTTTATATCAAGAAACGAATTTTTTTTTTCTTTTAATAGTTTTTGTTTTATAAAAAATTGATACTTAGTATAAGTGTCTATATTGTAATATTTTAGTTGTTATGTATAAGGACATAATTATCTAAAACACTAAGCCTAAAAAGATCCACAATGTGAATTATTACCATAATTCAAGATTATGTAATGTTTAATCCTGGGTCCTTATATTTGAGTTAACCATTATTATGATTTCATTCCCATTGATTAACTGAAGTGTACTATGAAAAATAATCAAGGATACTCTAAATGGACTAATTTTATCCTCAAAAAATATTATGTTTTAATTATTTTATTAATTTACAACACAAGAAAATATTATTTATCATGTTTACCAAGACTACTATACTATTCAGTCATTTAGGATGTGATTTACTTGTATCTTATGGCAATGTAATAGAATAATGACACATTATCAGGGATTTATGGGGTCAGGTTTCTACATAAATAATTATATTAAAACATATTCCGAATTAAAAAACCTAATCATTAAACTCTCAATTCACCAAAAATTCCCGAAATCATGATCATAAAGGTTATTTTTAAATTCTAAATAAGGATTTGGTAAATTTGATATTCCCTATACCATTTTAAAGAGTTAAAATATGAAAAAGGAAACCGAAAATTTAATTGGATCTACCACATTAGGTTATACCGAAAAAGAATATAGGCATAATGAGTACATGATAAATATACAAATTAATAATTATTTATTGTTATATTATAGTTTACTCAAATTAAATGGTCACACTATTATAATATTTCTTGGATTCCTCACTACCTACCAAGGGTTACTCTATAGTTATTACCCTTTTAATCATTACTCCATAATGTAAATCAAATTAGAAATAAAGAAAAAGTTTTGATAATAAAATTACACAATTATTATATATTCCCCAATTATATATATGTTCTCCTTGATCTCATTTTATTGATACTCCTTTACATGAAAAGTGTGATCATTAATATAATGGAACCATCACCTTTCTTGAATATTCATTCAATGTACCCCAAAGAAAAAAATTCATATTCTTTATTGTAATGATATTCAAGGAGAACTAAAACTATAATTCCTCCTTATATTTATATCTCCACATATCAAATATCCAATATATGGTGAAAACCCCTCTCTTTAATCACTTCCATTGATACAATTTGAGACAAATATAAGTTTATTTTACATTTTCAATAAGATAAACATTAAATCTCAGAAAATAATCACATAATACTATGAATATACGGATTATTTTATTTTATGATAATATATACAATGAAAAACTTTTATGATATTTATAAATATTTCTATATAATAAAAACACACTAGAAGCCCATATTGAATTATCATTAGTTCTAATCATGTTCATATGCTTGGGTTGGGAATATTAAGTAAGGGGTGAGATCAAGCAATAAATAAGGAAAAATTATCTTCAAGTTATCAAGGGTTACCTAAAATGAAATTGGTAAAAATGGATAAGAGGAGAAATAACTTCTTAAAATTACCATGTAATAATAACAATTGTTATTATGTCACGATAGTTTTACATGAAATCCAAAATGGACAAAAACACAAAATTGAATAAATAGTAAATAATCAAAAGATAATTAAAATGATCAATGGAAAATAATCATAGCAATATTTCATGAAATTTTAACATATATTGACCTTGGATTCTCATAAATTGATATTACATACTTTTAGATGACTGTTTATTATAATACATGAATACATGAATAAGGACCATATTAATTTATTTCATTTAGAAATATGGGACATAATATTCTAATCAGATGAAATATTTTTAATGCTTCCCAAAAACATCATCCAATTTATTAATCTTAATAGAACTCCCTATGTAAAACCATTTTTCAAAAACCAGGGAATGGAAATATAAGAATTGGTGACCAAATATGATAAGTAATAGTAAAAATATTAATTATAAATACTTTATAAAATGAATTAATTTTATAGGAATAATGGTATGTGGTCCCGAGAATATCCTAGAATTATCATACCTAACCTATCATTAATTACATAAAAGCATCATATAATAAAACAATATCATTTCTGAAAAAATGCTTCATAATATTGAGAAATATTCAAATTCATTCATGAACTATAAATTCATGTCATAGATGTGTGTATGTAACATAAAATATAAAAAATCATATCATATGCCATGTAATCAATCAGACCATCAATATAGAGGATCATGAATTTTTAATCGTTTCCCATTATGGATCAGGATAAACCTATGTCCCATTATTTATATGGACACCCCTATTTCTCATAGTGTTTTAGGAATAACCCATTTTCTATTATATATTAAGAAATATATGTTTTTCTTAAGGGACCAAGACACACCTATTTCTCATAGTGGATCAAGCCCATCAACTATTCTTCATTTATTACCTCATGAGATATAAATCATTACACAATTCATTAGAGAGAGATATTGGCGCCACATTTCACATAAGAAAAACCTTTTTACATGTAACTAAATATCATAATCATCCATAATCTTATAACCCAAGGAATGAAATTTATATCATAACTATTTCATCATATAATAACCAATGTAAAAGGGATAGGTTTCTTAATCATTTCATCATTGAATTACTTGTGAAAATAATTGGGTTTTATAAGAATTTCATTATGGCATAACCTATGAAGAGAAATGGGGTTAATTACAAACATGTAGTAAAAACATAAACCATTTATAGAAATAGTATTAATGGTATCCTTGGATCATTTTCCCATTAATTAATAGGTAACACCAACAGATTTAATTTTATATAGATAGATCATTTAAAACAATTCTTTAGAGAAATTTCCTTTTCAAATATAAATTTATATTTAAAATATAAGTTTTTTTAAAAAATATTATTTGAAAATAACAATGATAAAATATAATGTAATCATTTAATAAATTATCTATCATGATGTCCAAAAAACATGTTCATGTCGTACAAGTTAAAAAGAATATTCATTTCTCATTTTTTGTAAAACACACACGTGCATTGTTTGGAAAAAAACGTGATGATTCAATTAAAAATGTTTGATATGAATTTTATAAAATGTAAATATTATCTTTTAAAAATAAAAATTATGTATTAAAAATATTTATTATCTTTTTTGAGAAGAAAATATTTTTTTGATAGAAGAGGAAAATAATGCATGTTTTTTGTAAAAATATTATTAATAATATTAAGTACTAATGAGCAGAAAAATTTCACCATTAATTAATGATATCATGAAATACAAAATGTGAAAAAAGTTAATGATAATTATTGATAGGTATATCATTATACATTATTATGGGATACTTAATCATAAACAATCTGGATAAATGATGAAATTCTATGATAAAAATATTACCACCTGGGTAACATTTAATAACAATCACTATGAAGGTATAAAATTAATTGAAACATAATATATAATGTGGATGGATAATTTCAAGTTATCACAAATAAAAGGGGGTGTATATACACCTAATTAATAAATATAGATGCATAACATAATGTATGTCTCAAAGAAAGAAAATAGAGAAAGATGTCTCTTATTATCAAGGTAAAATTTTACTCATAAACATCATTAAAGAAATTATAAATTTAATATTAAAATCATAATATATTTTTGGATAGTAATCATAATAATAATTAATGGAAATTATACACACGTCATATAAGAAATATGTGCTAAATATGGCATATGTCTCACAAAAATAAAATGTGAGACCAAAATACCATATTGTATGTCTCGAATTTCTTTGTGAATATTCGAACCTCATGGTTAATAAATATATAATTATTATAAAAATATTACATAATAAATTCAGATATTTCATAACATAGATGAATTTTTATGACCTTTGGTTTCCATTTTAATAACTTTTTCCATTTAATGTTACGTTTATAGAAATAACCACTTTGTTTTTCATATATTTTTGATTTTCTATATTTTTTATACGATTAACGGATCATGTTTCCATATAATCTATAATAATAACCATGATAAAAGTATCGTATTTTTTCATTATATATATATTTATATTAATTTATAAATTTTAGTGATAGAAAATGTAATACACCATTCTTGAAGACTTTAAGTCGTATGTATGCATGAATGCTTTAACAATTTTATTATTTGAAGGATAGAAAGAAATTTAAAATATGTATAATAATTAAATAATAATTTTTATATCATATATATAACATAATATTATTAATCTCAATCTTAGTACCTTCTATATAATGTGTGGATGAATCACGCTACATTGTGAGGTGGTTGTCCACTACACACAAAATCAAAGTTATTGTATTCACACAAAATGGAATGAAAAAAATATGTGGGATATAATATTTCTTATAGAATAATTATATAATAAATTTCCAAAAAAATAATATATCCATAATTATTTCCAACCATTATAGGTGGTAATTGAAAAATGAACGACATTGATTCGTGAGGTCGTATTCTGTTGTACACACAAATGATGATCTCGTAACCCATTTGATAGATGTGAAGATTGTTTTAGGTCTTTATATTTACATAAAAACATCCAAGTATAATTAATATTCTTATTTTATTATATAAAAAAGATATTATAAAATTTTAAATAGGGGGATAAATAAATTAATTAAAATCTCTTGTTGATGAAAATTACCCCACTTCAGGTATCCTATGTATAGATGAACTAAAAGCACCCTAATGATAGATTTTGGTTCACAATAATTATTATAGGATAAGTTTTGGGATGTTGGGATATTATTTCGGTAGGTATATTCAAATCCAAAGTGGTTTTAATGTTTGAATAATAGAGGGTAGGTAATGACCTTTTATAAGTGTGGGACAAAATACACATAGTATATTTTTAAATTAATTTAGTGCTTGTATGGTTTTCATATGTAACAGTGATAAAACCTTTTTTATTAATGATTATAATAGGTGTAATGGTTGACATATGTCTATAAAATAATTTTTAGTTTTGTCTATAACTCATTTTCACTCTAATATTTTAGTTTAACCCCTGGTGAACCTATTTTTACCTTAATCATGAGAAATAAATTTTACTTCATTCACAATTAATTTTGGTAAAAAATTATGTTTAAAATTATAGGATATATAAATTGAAATCATTAAAAATTTCAAATACAATTTTTAAAATTTAACTATGATATGGGGAAAATTTTAATTTTAAATTAATATTGTAGAAACATCGAGAAAGAGGGGGTTTAAAGAGAGAATGCACAACATTTTATGATGTTTTTATAACAAAATATAGTATTAAATGTATTCAAATGACCTAAAATGGATTAATTTATGTAAAATATTACTATTTTATCATTATAATAAATGTTAAATATATTTTATCTTTGTAAATAAATTAAATTAAATAAATATTTTCAATTAAATAAATATTTTCAATTAAAATTCATTATTTTTCCTCTACATCAAAAAATGACTCTTTTTTGAACAAATCCAAAATATAACCTAATTTTTATTAAATTTATGATTTTAAATTTGATTTCAATTTTAAATATTAATTTTATAAAAGTTTTAAAAATTAAATTTACGACAAATCCTGCAAGTGTTATAAATAAAAGGGATATAAAGCAGTGTAATTTTTGAGCCCCATGATTTTTTATATTTACTACCTGTTGTCTAATAATAAATACAATGGTATGAATTATAAAATATAGATATATAATATATATATTTAATTTAAAAATTATTACATTGAGATTATTTTTCTAACACCCTGAAATTATAATGAACATTGTATTTGATAACGTCTATGACACATATCACCAAACATGTAACAGAATATAATATCCTAAGATTTTAAATATATATTTAATATTTTAAATAAAAATAATATATCATAGAGATTTAAATGAATGTGATAAATAATTACTATGTGTCTAATGCAATAATGAGTTTCTTTGATGACTTTTGTTACATAGAAGACCATGTTTTAATGAATAACAATAGAATATAAATCATTATTATTTAGTATTATAAGATATAACCTAGCTTCTAAATTAGAGGTGATGAATTATATTAACTAAATTATAAAAATAAATGGATTTTAAAAATATAATATTAATTAATAGGTTACAAATTAATTTGAAATGAATATAAAATCTAATTGAATATAAAAGTAATGTTTTTATCCTCATAAGGGTGTTTTATTATAATAAAATATATTATTTATAATTAATGAGTGATATTAATGTAATGTATATATATTTAAATTAAATATTAAATAAAATATTTTTTAAATTCATCTAGTATTTTTTATACATAATATGAGAAACAATGAAATTTTTTAGAGAAATACAAATATTTTTATTAAGGCGATTTTACTGCCTTTTAATAGAGAACCTATTATAAATTGAATTTTTGAAACATTTGTAAATTTAATATGTCAAAACTAACAAAAAATTCTAATTTTCAACATAACAATTTCCTATGGAAGAATTTTGGGTATTCTTATACGATGTTTCATTTTTTTGATGAATTATTAAAATAATTAATACTAATTTAAAACTATTTTTTCATATAATTTATTTATGAGGATAAATAATATTTTTTTAATGATTTTATAGATTAATTATTAAAATTTTACATATATTAATCCAATTCATGTCATTGAAAAATATATTTACTTAAAATAGAACATAAACACATCCTAACTTTTGAACATTTTTACTTTTCAACCCATCTTTGTCATCGCATCTATGGTGTAAAATGTAAATCATTCTATTCCAATAATGTGATTTTTATTTGAAAACAAATTGATTCCATATTTGAATTCCAAGAAATTTATATTTTTCAATATTTTTAAATTATTTTATAACTATATATACTTGTGAAATTTATTAACATTAATTATATAAAATAAGAGAAAAATAAGAATAAAATGGACTAAAACTTAATCATAAAGATAAAAATTACCTATAAACATGTCCAAAATATATTTTAAATTCATATGTCGAACCAATAATATATTTCATATAATTTGGTTCATTATTGGTTCCAATTGACATAGGAAAAATTTGGGTGGAATTCTCTTTTCAAAATTTTTAAAAATGCCACTCCACCACCATTATAAAAATGAACTAAACACACCCACTTATTCACACCACTATAGCCCTTTAGCTGACCAAAAATCTAGTAAAATAATCACCCAACACACCCTATTTTAATTTTATAATACTATATTTGGGATGAAATCCACACAACGAATCCCTTTGATGAAAACCAAAAGGAGTTACCCGAATAAGATGTTACATCCTTCCTCAAGCTCTATTTCTTTATTTTCATTCTCCCCCCATAAATTTTTATTTTTCAATGATTATATAATAACATAAATAACATAAATATAATTATACATTTTTATTTTTTTGAGATCTTACCATAGAAACATTTCAATCTAGTCAGTAATAAACTTTCTTTTTTATGTTTACAACGAACAACTGCCTCACAAAATGATGATTGTTGGTTTTTTCCATTACAAACTCTCATGATTGGAATTATGATGGGTGAAATGTTTATATATTATATATAAGATATTAATAATTAAATTATTCTTTAATAATTCCTATATAACACACACCCTTATATATTCCGTATTTTGTAAATATGATAGCATAGGTTGTGGACGTGTGGTCTACCGCCTCATCAAATTGATGTGATTCATTAAAAATATAAATGGAACATATAATGTATGGTTTTTATTTTAATATGTTTCTAATATAAAATATATATGATAATATAATTATAGTATAAATATTTTTGATTCATTTTTTATTCATTTAATATGGAAAATAAATGAATGTAGAGTTCATGTTTAAGTACGACCTATGGTCTTTATGAAGGATGCATTTCACTTCTTATCTCCAAATATTAAAGATTATTATAAATAACACTACTATGAATATATATTATAATGAAATAGTGGTATTTATTTTTAAGATGATGATATCAAAATCTAAATATTAGCAACAGTAAATAAAAAGTCCAAACATACTTGAGAAATATAGAAATTAATAACTAAAATAGTGAAAATAATGAATGATTACTAAAAACGGGTAATAAGATATCATAAAAAGATAATAAATGATATTTTAAAATTTAGTATGGTTTTTTACGTTAATTACATGATTATAACCATTATACATGAGGTTAGAGGATTTTTATTTGAATGTAAATGTAAGGTAATGGTTTTTAATCTCACTTTTTACAACTATGTTATAAAAGTCACATTGACAGCATAATTTATTTTTTTGGTGTATATAATTTCCTTTTTGATATATTATATCATTTGTTATTTTTTGTTCATTTTATTTTTAGTTTCAATTTTAATTACATATTCTAATATTATTATAATTAAAAGTCACCAAGTTAGAATTTATTTCATAACTTGATTAATTTTTATTTAGTCATATTACTTCCTCGTTGTCATTGATATTATAATATTATGCATGTAATTTATTTTTAATATATATTATTTTATTTAAATTCATTTCTTGAGAATTTTTATTTGAATAAAATATTCCATTTATTTAATTATTCTCACATCAATAATATGTTATTTTCAAGGGTTTACCCACAATCACATTTCATTTGGTATTTTTTACACTTTAATTTAAATTAAAGGAAATTATTTTATCATTATTTAATAAATCAATTAAATATATTTTCCTTTATTTACTAATGAAATTTATTATATAATAATATCATTTTCCACTATTTTTTACATAATTTTTTTTAGAAAATAATTTTTAAGAAACCCGACTTCATTTCTCCCTTCGGTCGGAGTACATTTTTTTATAGAAACCATGTTTTCCAAAAATGTTCTAATTTTTTTAGCTTTTACAAATTTATGTATTCATGATATTTTGAAATTTTTTCTCAGTATTTTTTTAAAGGAATCTTCTAATGTCTTTTTAAACAATAACACTTTCTATCCTTTTTACTATGAAAATTGAATGTTCCTTTTTCCTTATATAGAATGGATGGATTTACATGTTAACACTTCATTGAATCTCCCATGAATGTATAAATTTTTGTTTTAATGAATATTTTTTTCAAAGGTGATTTAAAAATAAATGTAATTTTAGAAAAATAATCAAAATAAAATTTATAATTTCATCAAATTTGTTTTTAATAAATTTTATATTGTATTTATATTCATCAAATAATGTAACCACATATTCCAAATCCACATGTGAAATATCGTATTGATACCATAATTATTATTCTTTTGGATGGTTTATAATTTCATTTCCAAAAGATAGTACTGAAATTCACTACCTAGATTCCTTTTTCCCCTTGAAATATTAAAATTTCTAATATAATTAAACATTGAATATCCCCTAAATATCTATATAATTTATCATGTATATGTTTATTTCACAAAAAATATATCATTTTTAAAAATGTTATTTACATTGATTGTTATTTGATTTATGAGGGAAATATTGGTAACTCTGTATCCTTTACACAAAACATATATTTGATAAGAAATTTGTTTACATTAATCAATTATTCAGTATATGTGGAATGATTTGTACATGAATGATACATATTTGGGACTAAAAAATTCAATACATATGGGTTAGAGATCATTAAATTAACCCCAATGATGTTTTTTTATTCACATGAGACCAAATTAGTTGATGATAAAACCATTGTTTATTTTTTCATGAAGAATAGATGGGTTTCCACACATATATCAAAAATTTATTGAGAATATATCTTGAAGATAAAGGAATCATGTTCCTGGGAAACATGAAATCTGATAATTGTGTATTTTCGTTATTGAGTGTTCCTTTATTAATATTATCCATGAGTTTATTTCAATTAAAATACTTATTTTTTACATTAATTAATAGTTTATTGATTACATGGAATGTCTTTTTAGTTATATATCTTTACATATTGTTTATTAATTCAGTTTTTTTATTTTATAGAATGTGTGTTTATTTATTACCTTTCTATATTGACTATTCTATTTGTTTCATTATTGTTTCCTCTATACATTACAATTATAATGAAATTGAGATCACTTTATTTTACTTCATTCCCATGGAATCCAATTAGTATACTAAGAAATATATAAAAGGATATGGTATGTGGGAATAAAGATATCCTTGAATGAAAAAATTATATTGAAATTAGTATGTTCATTTGAAATACCTAACTTAGGTATGTATCTAGTTTATAAGACTTTAAAAATATTAGGTCTATTAGGATTTGATTCCTTCTAATGATTACAATTTAATAGTAACAGACACCGACTCTGAGCTTACAGGGGGTGGGGTCGAAACAATTAGTATCACAGGAAGTATATAACCATCCTTGGGATCTAGATTTAAGAAAACATAGATTAGATAACATAAATATTAGGTAGACATTTAGGATAAATATATAATAACATCTTATAATTTTGATAAGGTAGAAATTATGTGTTTCTTCCTAGAAATACATCCATGTCCAGATACTAAAAGTGGACATGGTTTTGGCACAGATTTGCCTAGGGGTAAAATCTTCTAAATGGTTCATTGAGCTTGACTCAAGCATAATCTTCTACATTTCAATGAACCTTACAAGACCCATGGGTTGACACTCTAATGGGAAATGATTAGGATAATTTAAAATTTATTTACAAACTTCTATAATGGAATTTAATAGATAATGACAATTAATGAGGTTGGATGAACCTTAGACCACATAACGACCTTTTTGAATTGGAAAACTTGCATGTAGGGTGAGAACCCATCAATTTTGGTAAGGCCACGATAATCAAACTCATGAAAAAATGATAATAAGGGGTTAACACCACCCATGAACTTACACAATGAGATAATTAATTTTTAATTGCATTTAGACAAACAATTTTATGAAGAAATATTAATAATGAACATTTAGTGTAACATTTTGGGTATGTAGATTAATGTATTAACCATATTTGATTTTGAGAATAGTTACAGAAAAATATTTAGACTTATCACACATTTATGGGCCTTACAATCTATTAAATATGTATTTTAGTTCCATAAAAATCAATGTTAATTTTTGGATATTCATTTCATGGAGTAAAGAATAAATTTAAAATTAATAAAAGAACCAAAAATGGTTAAAAGTTTTGTTTATTGAAATATGTCAAGTATGTATATTTATTTTTATTCTTAGGTAGTAAAATAGTTTCACAACGATAGGAAAATGATAAAAAAATGGTTTCCTATTACCTTCTTTTTTTTGAACTTATGGACTTCTAAATCATCATAGATTTATTATTTTGAAACCCTCATCTTTCCATTGACCATTCAATTATTTATTTATGACCCCAATAAATCCATAAAAATATATACACTTTTTATTTTACTCTATATTTTTATATTCTAATAATTTTATCCTACGTAGAAACCTATTTAAATGTTATCCCATGTGACCATTTCCCTTCTCATTCAATATTTTCAAGAGGATGTTTTAAAAAAAAATCTCTTGATGTGTAATTTCATCACAGGAATTATCAAACAATTCATCATCATGGTAAAGATAAAATTGCGAGGAATTAGTTTATTAAAGGTGGGGAGAATGTAACACCCCAAAATCCTAAAGTAATATCATTGCATTCTATTGCTTGTATAAAAAAAACCAACCATGTGAGGGCATATAATATCAAAAAATTTATAAACATATGTTTATTTTAAATAAAATCAATCTATTATATAGATTAAAATTCATGTAATACCAATTTAGCATGTTTTACATGAAAAAATGAGTTTCTTCAATGACATGCATTACATGTAAGGCCGAGTTTTAGCAAACTACAATATATTAATAAACCATTATTATTAATTATAATATTATAGAACATGAACATTAAATTAGTTTTTATTAATATTATTATCTAACTTATGAAAATATATGGTTTACAAACATATAATATTAATTTTTAGGTTGAAATGTAGTTAGTAATTAATATAAAATCAAATTGAATATAAAGGAAATGTTGTTTTGCTCACAAGGGTGTTTTATTATAATAAATTAATATAATTTAATTTTGAGAGTTATATTAATATAATATGTATATATTATATACTCAATAAAATTATTTTCTGAGTTATCAAATATTTTTTATAGTCATAATATGAGAATAAGCCAAATTTTATGAATTAAAACATAAATTTTTATAAAGGAAATTTTAACACCATTTAATAGAGAACCTATTTTAAATAATATTTTAGGAACTTTTATATATTTTATATTTCAAAATAAATTTAAATTTTAAAATAGGAACCTAAAAAATTAAATTGGGGTTATTTTTTAGTATTTTTATGTAAGGATTCATTTGTTGATGAATAGTAAAAAATACTAAATTCTAATTAAAAAATTATTTTCTGTTGAATATATTTATAAGGTAAAATTAGTTTCTTCTGGTTTTAATGTTTTATTATATAAATTTAACATAAATTAATAAAATTTATATCCTTAGAATCAATTTCTCCTTGAAATTGGATATAATCCCATCTCAATTTGCTGAACATTTTTTACATTGAAACACTGCTTTGTCATCCCAACTGCAGGATTGTATTAAAATTAATTTCTACCACATATGTTATTGGAATTTGGAAAAATGGATTCCTTATTTGGAATCAAAATAATTTATAATTTATAATAATTTTATCATAGTTTTCTTCAAAAAAAGGATTAGTGAGAGAGATTAAAATTAATTTGAATGATTAATAGGAAAATTAACATAATAAGTGACTAAAAATTAAACATAACATCCATGATGACCTAAAAACATGTCCAAAAGTAATTTTATATTACAATTTAGACCTTATATAACTTTTCAAGAATTTTGTTCACTATCTGAACCACAGGACATGGGAACAATGTGGGTGGAATTACATTTTAAAAAATTTACAAGAATGTCACTCCTCCACTATAAAAAGGTACTCACCCCTCAAAATTATTAAGTCCCTTAAAACAATTTTTCTCAAACAATATCAACCAAAATAATCTCCCAAATCCTTCCATTAATCTTATAGACCTATATTTATGAATAAATATATCCTGTGAATCCCATTCAGGTAAACCAAAAGGTTTACCCAAATAAAAGGTAACATCCTTCATCAAGATCTTCTGTATTATTTTACTTTTCCATCCATACAAAATTCTTATTCCATGATTATATAACAAAATATATTTTTGAAATATATGGACATGTTTTTTTTCAATTTTTAGATGGAAAATTACATACTCTTCTATCTATCATGTAACAAACCTACCGGTTCTGTGTACAGCAAACTACCACCTTATGAAATGGTTATTGTTCATTTTTTTACCACCTATGAAGGTGGAAATTATGAAGGAAACTATATCTATATAATATATATATTATATTTATTATTCCTTTATTATTATTTAAAATTTATATGTCACATACCCTTATTATTCCTATTTTTTTAAATATGATAACATCATTTGTGGACGTGTGTACTACTGCTTCCTCAAAGTGATGTGATTTGTGCATGCAATACATGAAATACATAAATTATGAGTTTTATTAAAATATGTTACATATATGATAGAGATATGATACTATAATTAAGATAAACATATATGTCAATTAGCATTCATTATTTTAAAAAGGAAAAGAAATGAAAGTAGTGTTTAAGTGTACGTGAGTCCTATCAACTCCCTGAACGGTGCATTTCATTTCACATTTCCAAATATTATGTACTTTTCTAAATAAATATATTATGAATACATATTATAATTAAATTATGGATGACTTTCTATATATTATTAAATCCTGATCAAAGTAATAGGAATGACAAATAAAAATTCAAATTTTCCTCAAGAAACTAGGCCATTAACACTCAAAATAGTGATAATAATAAACCAATTTTAATAAAATGGTAATAAGATATGATTATAAGATAATATAAGAAATTAAAAATATGATAATGATTCTATTATAAGTTATTGAGATTCATAAAACAATTATATATGAGGTTAATATACTTTGACCTAAAAGGTAACGCAAGGTAAGATATTTTCATATCACTTTTTACATATGTGATATAAAAGTCACATTCACCACTTACTCCTTCTATGTGGTGTAACTAATTAAAATTTTGATATATTATATCATGAATTATTTTATCTTATTGTAATTTTAAGTTTCAAATTGAATTAATTATTCTAAAGGGATTTGAATTAAATGGTTCCAAGTGATAAATATTTTCATAACCCAATTCATTTTCATTAGGTTATATTACTTTCTCATTATCATTAATAATGAATGATTTTGTGAGTAATAACATTTTAATATTTTATTGTTTTAAACACATGATCAGTTTATTGATTTACTCTCACATCAATATTACTATATTTTTAACGGTTTATATTACATTATTATTTTTCAAGATTATATACAATTCAATATATATTAGAGGAAATTAATGGATATTTGTTTAAAAAAATCAGAAATTTTTTAACCTTTTTTTATTAATTTCCTTTATCAATGAATATTTCAATTTGATATATCTTTGGTAGTAAAAATTTTTTAGATTGTTTTTGGGGAAGTCGACAACATTTCTCTCTTTGGTCTATAACCTGTTTTATTAAAAACCATAGTTTTATAAAATTGTTTTTATAAAAAATTTTAACTATTACAAAAATATCTATTCAAGGAAATTTTACCCTTTTATCTCTTATAAATATTTTCAATTGATTCCTATTGTCATATTCTAAACATAAAACTTTTCTAAAATTTTTACCATGGAAATGGAATAATATTTTTACCATGAATGGAATGTAAATATTTGACAACCATCATTTACATATTTTTTCTTTTGCATGATTAAAAGAATTATTTTAAATGAAAATTATTTCATAAATAGTTTTCAAAGAAAATGAATTTAGCACTTTTTAAATAAATATTATATTTTCTCAAGAATGCTTTTTGAAAGATAATTTTATACTATTCATATTCATCATTGATAAAAACTCCCTTTGTTATACACCACATGCGATGTTTTTTATTGATACCTTCATTATACATCCAATGGACTGTTTATGATTAAATTGAACAATGATAGTATTGAAATTCCCTACATCAATTACATTTTCCCCTTGAAATATTTAGTGTTCTATAATGAGTTATCCTTTTATTTCCCCAAATTATCCATATCAGTTTTCATCATTATATTGAATTCCTAAACCATATATAATTTTTACATATAGTTTTTACATAATAGTTTTTGGATTTACAAGGGAAATATTAATATATTCATATCCTTTACTCAATATGATTATTTAAAAAGGAACATAAATTTTTTAAATCGATTATTTTTTATACGAGAAATTATTTAGATTTAATCTATATGGGCTGGGGACCGGTTAAAATAAGACCTATGAGTTGGGGACTGGTAAATGAAAATCCTATGGGTTGGGGACCATTTAATGATATATTCATGATGCATTAGTAGTCTCATTATATGAAATTAATTGGAAAACCATCCTCCAAGTGTGTTTCCAAGTAGAATATATGGGTTTATACTCCTTGATTTAAACTACATTGAGAATTGATCATGATGGAAAATGTATCATGTTCTAGGGAAACATGGAATCCAATAATTAAGAATTTCATTTATTGAGAATTTATTTATTATTATTATCCATGTGATTATTTCCCAGACATTATATAGGGACACACATTAATTAAAAATTTATTAATTAAATTTCATGTGCTTTTATTTTTTTACCATTCCATATTTTTCCATTATTTTTATTAATTATACAGAATACATGTTTTTAATACCTTACCATGTTGATTATTCTAATTGATTTATTGTTTTTTCTTTTATACATGAACCTTACAGAGCATTTGAGCTCACCTTTATTATTTTCCTTTCCACTGGAATCTCATAAATATTATAAGATAGATATTCAAGGATATAGTAAGTAGGAATAATGTTTTCCTTGAAAGAAAAAATATATGCTATAAGTACTGTATTCATTTGTATTACAAAATTGATGTAGGTATCTGGTTTACCAAGAATATAAAACTGCTCTTTCTTTCAGGGATTTATTATTTGTAATCATTCCAATTTAATGGTTATAAACACCAACTCTATGTATAATGGGTTCATGTCAATGCAATTTTAATTAATTCATATTGGGAAACATTATTTATATTAAATCTGTTTTAAAAAAAACTCGTTGAAAACTTATAATAAAATAATATTAAAATCCAATATATCGATTATTCATAACCTCTACTATGGGTTAAATATAACTATATAATAATTATGCTACTTTAAAAAAATATTTTGAATTTCATTTAATAAATTTGTGTAAAAAAAATTAAAGTTCTACAAAAGTCGGTATTTATCAATATTTATTAAAAAACATTTTTTTAAAAAAATTCACAAAATTTCACCATAAGATAATTTAGTAATTTAATTTTCAATCATGTAGTTAATTTTCTCAATTTTTTTTTTGCAATATATGTCAAATATTAATTATAATATTTCACCATAAAAAGGAATAATATTGATGAAAACATAAATTTTAAGAATATAATTACATAAGTAAAAACTAATTTTTTATTTATAGAGTATTTATAAATAAATTTATATTTAGTATAAATTTTATACAAATATTTCATTTTTTAATTTATAATAATCATACCCACCTATTTAATTGAAATTTTATAATGGTCATACTTAAAATGATAGTATTTCATGATTCGTTGATGCCTGGTGTCACATGTCATGCATATTATCATTGTTTTAGATAATAAAAAATAAATATAGTATATATTATAATTCAATATATACACCGTATTATGTGGTACAAAAACTAAAATCATTTTTTTGAAATATAATATATCTATAAAAATAAATAAAATTTGAAAACAATTTCAAAAATATCAAGGTGTCACATTATACCCCTTAAAAGGAATTTATACCTTGAAATTCATCTAATTCATCAAATATTTAACATTTAAAATAACATTAATATAATAACACATCCTAAAAATTAATAATAATTATCCTCTTAAATTTTATAATTTTAAAATTAATGGTTACCTAAAGTAAATAGAAACTATCCTTCAGCACAGTGGAACATTGGTGGGAGGTAAATATTTGTATATAGATGAAAATAATAAATAATTATTGTAGTGGACATATATCAATGATCACATTAAAGTTGGTGATCAATAGAATTTTAATGACCACAAAACCATAAAATATATGATGATTTAATAAAAAAATTCATTCCTCATAAATGAATGTACCAATACAAAATTTTGGTTTCAATGTCCTTTTCCTAATGCTATGGAATTCAATTACCATATATATTGAGAACATATAAAAATGTCCTTACTTGAAATCATTATATATCATAGTCATAATTTCATCCATTGGATGTTCCTTAATTAATTTCCACTTTATACCACACCCCAAGAGTTAAATTTTTATTGTCATAATCACTAAATAAAATCCATAGAATAATAATAATTAGTTTCTTTAATATCTAGTTACTATATAAAAAGGGTACCCAAATTTATTCATAAATGTTTATGTGGGGAATTTATTAGTCATTAAAAAATCATCAAATGTTTAACATAAACCATATCATAAATGGATAAATGGATAACCCCTCTAAAATATTAAAATCCAAAACATTAGAATAATGGTCGCTAAATTTAAAATATAATATTACCTTTAATTCCTTAAACAACATAAAGTATCTCTTAATTATCATATACCAAACATTTTAATACCTTTATCATGTATTATATTGAAACATGGTAATAACCTATATAACCCTAAAAACATATTGAAAATATACATGACATCGAATTCCCTAAATAAAACAACTATTTTTAGAGATATTCCTCGATTACAATATGTTTTAAACTCATTCATTAATATTGTTAGCCACATTATACATATATCATAAATCATTACGATGGTATTCAATACAATATTATTTAAGTTATCTAAATAAACAATATATTTATTCCAAAAAAATTATATTAACATATAGAACAAATCATGGGTTATCTTTCCCTTAGGGAAAAAATCACCGAGCCCTTAAATAACTTTTCTAAGTCATCAACATATGTTAATGTGTTCTTTAAAATCATTAATGAAAATAATGTCATGAAAAATCAATATAGATTTTACAATTCCTAATAATTGATTCAAAAAATTTAAATAATTCAATCCCATCCAGTCAATGATTGTTGAAAAACTGGTCCTTCTTTGGTTTAGAAGTTAATTTTTTGGTCAGGGCATTGATTTGGGTAATTTCCATGTTCTCCATAGATAATACATTGAACTACTCAAAAATATTTCACTCTATGGCCCTGTTTTCCAGACAGATATCATCTTCCTCTTTATATTAGATATTTTTTCATGGTTTTTCTTCCCACCATCTCAACATGTTGGATTCCAAATCATCATTCCTCTATATTTTTTACCATATGGAATTTCATAAAGTACCATCTTCCAATTATTTTATTTTATTGTAATCTCACTGAAGTAATATTTTGTAACCATGTATTGTAATATCTGGTTATAAATAATAAAAAACTATTTATCTTTATTTATCATATAATTTTATTTTCAAATTCAGTAAATTTTCCATTAGATTTAGTGTTAACCTGATTTGTTCTCATTCTAGTAAATGAGTAAAATTAAAAACCGTAGTGTGAGAAGTACAAATCATAATTTAAAACAAAATAATAATGAAAATTACATATACGATTTATAAATCTGGACAATTTATTATTTCCTCCATAATATCTTATGCTTATCCAAGTTCGTTCATATAAATCATCTATTTCAAACCATTCTAATGGTTTGTAAAGAGTTTGTTAATTTCCAAACTATATCTTCATAGGTTCAGACTAGGTGTGAAATAATTCCCCTTATCATTAACCAATTCGCAGTCGACTCAATCTTAGTAAAGTATTTTATGGGTTGTTACCACGAGGTACATCTATACCAAATCCACTGATACTTTTAGTATATAGATAGGGATGAATTTCTAGGAAAAAATCACATCTATCCTTTACAAAATGTTTAAGACATTTTTCCTATACTTTGAGTCATCCTTATACTTAGCCTTTGACATTTCCTTAGGGATGACACTAATGTTTCATCATACTAGTTTCCAAAGGTAAACTACAACTTTCCTCTGATAAAAAATATATCATCCTAGTATTCTCATACATAGATATCTCATCTTGTTAGATGAATATTTATTAAAATACAAAAGCAGAAGCCTAAGTATATTAACCGATTGACAAATTTGGATACTTTGAATACAATATTCTAATCTACTAAATGATCTTAAATGTTTCTCAAAATTAACTTCCCAGATAGTACTCTACATAGAGGTAACCATTATTAAACCACTCTTCATAACATGTGGAAAAGATAAATAAGATTCATTGAGCTTAAATTCCTGGTATTGGTAATCATATTATATACGAATCTATCATATGAAAGTATAATAAATGAATAAAAGATTACGATCATGATCATAATTTATTGAGATCATAACCACCCTATCACAAAACATAAACAACGATCTTGGAATATAAATTTATCAGTTCATAAATCCTATGCCACGTGAGAAAAAACTAATTTCAAATCAATCATGAATATTAATAACATGTCATAAAAGTGTGGTACCATTATAAATAAATAAAAAAATTTCACATGAGAAGGGAAACTAATAAAAACATTAAAATATTGTATTAGAACATATTTTTGGATTTTTATTGTGTATAATGATGAACCTGTTTCAAATTTCAGATCATGACACACCTCTTTCCCATAGTAGATTAGGACACACCTATTCCCCATAGTGGACTAGGTCACACTTATTTCCCATAATTGATCAGGACACATCTTTTTATTCTAGCTAATTAGTGAACACCTATTTACCATAGTGTATCATGTCCATCAACCTATTTCACTTTTTATCTATTTATATATAACACTTAACCTAGTTTATTTTAATGATATGTAGGTCTCAAGCATCACATAATAAAAATGATATTTATGTGTTCCACAATATCATAGACATTCTTCATATGAATAACCATGAAATGAAATGGGTATAATAAATATTTTATAATATCATAACCCTTTGAAGATTTACAAGTTTCATAATCATTTCAAAATAGAATAACCCATGAAAAAAATCTAGTTTCATAATAATTTTCATCACAGTATAAACTATGGCAGAGAAACTGGTTTCATAACCATTATTCCATATTATACTAAAACCATTCAAAGAAAAAATATAAAAATTTTATGAAGAACCCTATGAAATTAAATGAATTTTCTATATCATAACATTTATGATATAATTATTTTATCTTTTTTCATACACAACACTTATTTTAGCATGAATTACAAGAAACCCTGATATTTTTATGTTCGATACCATAATCAACACGCTACACCGATCATAAATGACCCATGATATATATAACCTATTTAACATATCAATTAAAATGAGTGGTTTTATTATTATTATTAAATAATTTATGAATTTTATAATTATACTTAAATGTATAAATTATATAGTCAATAGAATTTATTGTTAAATTCTTATTAAATAATCAATCCATTTGTTGTAAAGTGATTTAATTATTTAATAATATGTTTTAATAAAATATTATTTTAATTTATTTCTAGAGAATAAATATTATAATCATTATTTGGAATTTTAATATCAAAATTCTCTATGGGAAAAATTTAGGGACATTTCATAAAATATTTATATTTTACGAATAGTGACCAATAACGTTCCTTATAAAAAAGATTTTTGTTTTCAAAAAAATGAGAAATTTAAAAGTCCCAATATGTTTTGAATATGATTAAGAGTAAAATATGTATTATTTAGTTATATTTAATCATATTAAAGTCGTTTAATCAACATATTAACCATTATTAGTGTAACCTTTCATTTTGGGTTTAAAAATTTTATTTTTCAAAAAAAAAAGTTTTAAAAAGCATAATGTTTCCAAATTTTAGTTAATTAAAATAATACATAATGGGGAATTTTTTAAATGAAATATATATATATATATTAAATATTAATAAACTTTCATTTAAATAGTATTTTTATTCAGTGAGTTATTATAGAATCAATTTTTATCAAAAAATGCTCGTCTTAAAAACTTATTGTCTCGTCGTGTCTTTAGGATTAATTTTAAATTAAAATCTTTATCTTATGTGAATTTAATTTTGAAAAAAGGATTACAAATTTTGAAAAATCATTTTTATGTCATCTAAAAAATTCAACATAAATTTTCACTAAAATTATTACTGAAATAATATAAAATTAATTATAGTGATTAATGTAAATACGATTTTACATTATGTTTATAAATAGAATACAAATTGTAAAAATGAATAAAAAAATGTCCAAAATCCATTTTATTGAAAAATTTAGTCATTATAGATTATATTATCTTTAATGAACCATTTTTTTACCTGGTTAAATAAAAATAATTTGGTGGAATTCACTCTTTCTTAAATCATTCAAATATGCCCCTCACCCCACTTTAAAAAGGCTACCTGATATCCTATCTTTTCACACCTTCAAATATATTTGGATCAGCCAATAACTGTATATTTAACATATTAACATCCAACTACTCATCCTGTATGCCTTATTTTTAGCATAAATCAAACCTTGGAAGGCATTTTGTGGAAACCTAAGGAAGATACCAGATGAAGAAGTAATGTCCTTTCACGAGTGTTTCTATTTTATTTATTTATCCTTCCCTGTAAATTTTTATTTTACTAGGATAATATCATATAACTTATATATAAAATATATATTAATTTATGTTATTCATAAAGTTTATAACCATTGAAACTTCCACAAAATGGGTTATTAAATCATCATTCGGGTGTAGGACAAACAACCACCTAATGAAACGATGTCATTCATTTTTTCATTACCACCTCTCATGGTTTGGTATGATAATGGAAATAAATTTTATATATGATATTAATAAATAAATTATACATATTAATTATTTAATTTATAATATTTTATGTTTTATTATGTATGGGATTTGATAAGGTCGCTTGTGTGTACGAAGGGCTATTGCCTCACAAAGCGGAGTGATTAATTTTTCACTAATGAGTTGCATGAAATGTAATAAGGATAGAGATAATAAATATGTGTTATATAAATAGAATATTAATGATATTAATGATATATTTATCACTATTTAACTAAAATATTTCATTTTATTATAACCTTCTATTAAATAAAAAATGTAAATGCCATTCATAAATGTGTGGAATACCGCCTCCACAATGCGATGCGATTATATTCATCACAGCCAAATAAAAATAAATCTAAATATTATTATATTTAATGAAATAATTTTTTTTTATGATATTATGATCATGATATAATAGCACATATTTCTTATCATTTTTTTTCATTGTGATCATTAAAAATGGAAATGTTACTTGTGCATATGTATACCCAACTATCATATTATCGTAATGTTGGACCATTTTTTATAACCATAATTCATTATGGATTAAAAAATAATAATATATGTATAAATATGATAATTATTTAATTTTTTTTCTAAAAATACATTATTTTAATGACCAAATTGACTATATCCAATAAACCAAAGTTGTTTTTTGCACAATTGTCAAATATATTGAAAACATACAATGTAAAATTAATTGATTATGAAATTGAATATAATTTTCAAAATAATTAAAATAAAAATAATAATATACATGTAATGTTTTCTCAATTATATAAATAATTAAAATATTTTTTCTAATTAGGAAGATAAATATTCATGTGGAAAGTCCAACTCAAGGTAAGGGTTTCTCGTCTCAATTTTATTTTGTGAGATATATTTTATATTCACCAGTTCTTCTTGTTGTAGGGTATATATAATAAAACTAAATTTATATTTTTATTATTATAATTAATTTTATTTCTATTTAAATATACATTTTATGATCTATCATTATTGGGGTTTATGGTTTTAGTGTTACCAAAGCTGTTAGAAAGGTGTGTCTCAATTTTCTTTCCTAGAGACGTATAAATTTATGTTATTTTATGTAGTGTATACATAAAAAATATGACATGAAATATCATGATTAATGTTATATTAATGATAATAAATGTTTAATTTAATTAAAATATGTCACGGGGATTATGATTCATTGAATCCAAAGTTTTAATTGTCTTATTTTATAATCTCATTGTTCATCAGGGTTGTTTAAGATTATACTTCCAATGATGATACATTATTATTATACTATAAATAAATTCATGAAAATCATTAAAATATTTTTATTTATGATATTTTCATTTAATAATATAATTTTCCACTATCAGGTAATAAAAATATTTGAGTAAATGGGTTTATAAAAATATAAATATATTTCTATCCTTGTTCGAAAAACCATTTTTATCTAAAATGAAGATTTCTAATAATTTTTAAAAAACTTTTATCATATTTTTAAAATTATTTATTAATAAAAAAATTACCAATATGTTTTTATAGAAGTTTATTCCAATGAATCTTCTTATTTTTTTTATAAAGGCGCTATTTACTCTTTCTTAGAGTGAAAAATGAATGTTCATTAAACATATTTGAAATGAATAGAATTACTCACCAACATGAACATAATTTCATTTAAGAATGAATTTATTTTTTTAATATTATCTTTAAATAAATTTTTTCTTATGATTTAGAAAATTTAGTGTTTTTAATGTGATATTCTAGGAAATGTATTTTTGAAATGTTTTATGATTGAAAAATTGATTACCAAAATGAAAAAGATATTTTCTAGAAGAATTTTTTAATGATATTTTAATTGTGTTTATAGTAATTAACATCATATTCGTATATTGTTAATCTTTCTCCACTAGTTATATTTTTAATGATATATTCCACATTCTTTCATAGTGTGTAATCTGATTATTTCAATAAGATTGTTATAGAACCCATTTTGATTCCATGAGTTAATCATGTTTCATATATAATGTTTTAAAATACATTTATTTTCACGATTTAATCATTTTTCCAATATATTTGTATAGAATTTTTTTATTTTCCATCATTTAATCATGTTTTAAAATGATTAACTCGAATCCCATTTCATTTTATTTAGTCAACCAGGTCAAAAATATTAATGATTCTTTCGGCGAGTTCTAGAATTAATGCTTTATATAAATAATTTATGTTGTGGTTTCAGGAAATATTATATGTTGGGGTAACCAAATTAGAATGGGGAGATTAAATTAATTCTTTATTGATAGTGTGGATGATATAGGGTTATTAATCCGGTTATATATTATGTGTTGTGGTGGCCCAGGTAGCACTAGGTGATAAAATTATAGCTTAAATGATAGGTGTGCCCATATATATCTCTAATGCATTGGGTAATATACCTTTTCATGAGTTTTTATTTAGAGGGTGCTAACTAAGTTTTTCTATTTGGAATTTAACTAGGAAGAAGTTATTTAGGACATGAGAGTTATATGGGTTATGAAGAAAAATGTTCTAAGATACCAACATGTTTTCTAATACATTTTAAGGGATTAAATTTTTATTTTGATCAGGATTGATATAACGTGGTTTATTATTATTTTTTCATTAAATATTTTGTTCTACATGTTTTCATGTTTTATGATCTATATATTTGTGGGATGTAGTTCTTTTACGATTCACTTATTAACTCTGATTATATCTTCATTCCATTATTGACTTCTTACTCTCATTAATGACATTCAATTTACAATGATTATACTAACTATTTTGGAGTTCTTCAGATCTCACTTTTTTTGTTTCATTTTCCCTAGGTTAAATATAATGTGTAGAAATAATTTAGTTCTAGAATGGATTTCATATATATGAATAATATGAATTAATTTGAAACAAGAAAAATTGGATTAATAGGGAGAAAGCTTCATTTAAAGACTTGGGTATTATTTATTTAAGATTTTGAACTAATTATATAAAAAATCAACAATAAAGGTTCTGTATAATATATGTTTTCTAATATTTCCTTTTATATTGAATGTATTTCATAGTGAAATTTGGGACACATATATCATAATTAACGATAAAAATGTAATGATTAAGACTTCAATACTGCAATCAGAAGTGCGGTTTTTGTGATGTAATAGTTCACAAAAATCAAGGTCTAGATAACTATAGATATTAGGATTATTTTATGTGAGTATATATTAGTAGGTATAGATACAATAATAGGTTTATAAGATCGTGGTTGATCTTATGTTTAAAGTATTAGAAACCTCATTTTATGGTTTTATGTAGTACATATTTTGTGGTTAATGTAATTTTTGAAGATTTTTTATTTTTTTAGTTATTTGTATCCCCTATATAAATATGATGAGTCATTTAGTAAGGAATTATAATTCAAGTTTATAGAAAAAATGTACAACTCATCTTCATGGTGAAAAACTATAGCATATAGAAATGTGGTGGGGATTAAACCCATAACAGAATTATGATAAGGGTTTTTATCCTTCCACTGGTCTATGTGAGGTCCTAGAAAGTATTAAATCATTTATAGCTAATGATTAATTTTATTTTAGAAATATATAGATTTTATTTTTGGAGTAAGGGTCTATTAATATTTGATGAACATTTGAGAAATTTTTTAAATTCATTGGGTTTTAAACATAGTCAGAAGATGTTTGGAATGTTTTAGGGATATTTATTTATTGAATTATTTAATATCTACATATATAATTAAAAATTATATTTGTTGATAAATGTAATATATTATAGTTTTTTCCAATTTTGAAATTATCTATCCATCTGCTAAACATATTGGTTTTGGTTAGCATATAATGTCATTTTGGATATCTTGATTAATCCATTTATATTTATATGGTCCTTAAAATTTTATTTTAGTGCTTTGGGAATGAAAAAAATAAAATTGACTATATTTTGAATTTTATGATGAGATCTAGTTGAAAATGTGCTAAAGGATGGAATTCCACAAGACAAGTATGTATAAATCACTTTTGTTTTATGATGATGGTGAATGATTTACTCATCTCTTGGGAAAAAGGGTGAGAAATAAATTATTATCACAACTCCTTCAATTCAGATTAATCTATGGAATTTTAAATATTCCCATATTTATGGTTTTGAGGTATGAGACCTTTCATATAGCATTCAAATGATATTTATGAATGGCCCTAATCACTCTCTATAATTTTTTAAAATCTTCCTCGATTCCTACATTTTTTTATCATATTTGGAAACCTAAAATTATTTTATTTAATATGACTTTTGTACATCCCTTTCAATATTATATGGTTGATTTTTTATTAACCATTTTTATTATTATAGTTTCTAATAGTTTTTTTTAAATTCCCTATAAATTATTGTCAAAATAATTTTCAAATTATAAAGAGGTAATATATTATGTGTGGAGGATATAAAACCCTAGGATTATAAATGATGAAAAATAAAATAAATTAAATAATTTACATTAAATACTTATTTAATATTTAATAACATCAAACATTCAGTTTATCTTTAATTACATGATATGTAGGCAATTTTATGTTCTGGGACATATTTTACATTGAACACTGAACTTAAATGACCAATTATATATATTACAATTATTCCATAGAAATTAAATTTTCTAGTATGAATATAATTAACTAATCAATTAAATAAATAAAAATTTATTTATATATAAATTTCCAAGTCAATATAAATTATTTTCCTATATTTAGTAAGTAATCAATCAGTTTTTTAATGTGATATTTTTATTCAAAAAAATGTTTTCATGAGAAATTATTTTATTAATTTTCTTGGAAAAAATTATAATCAATTTATATAAGTGTTAAAAAATTTATTAGAGAAAATGAACACATTATTTTGAATTTTAATATCAATATTTAAATTTAGTGAAACATTAGAACATTTAAGAAAAACTTTTTTTTTCATGGATGGTGAAAAATACTGATTTTTTTAAAAAGTCATTAATTTTTAACAAATTAATATATTTAAAAGTAAAAATATATTTTTAATATGTTTTCAAGTAACCTAATATTATTCAATTTAATACAATTAATTAAATTTAATTATCATTCTATTTTTTAGTATATTTTTTGTTTTTTGGTCTAAAAATAGACTTTTTGAATAACTGTTATATAATTTATAATGCTTTTCCATTTGATTTATTTATTTTAATATCTAATGGAACGTTTTTTAAATGAAATATATAGATCATATATTAGTAAATATTAATTTATTTTCATACAATGATGAATATTAGTTATCTTGTTAGTATATAATCATCATTTTCTCAAAAAGTACACTTCTTAAAATTCTATTGTCTTACCACATCTACCAGATTAATTTTAAATTAAATTATGAAAAGTATATTCATTTAACTTGGTAAAAAAATACATATTTGTATTCTGAAAAATTAATATGTTATAATATGGTCAACTTATTTTTTAACCACAATGATTTTTGATGAAAGTTAAAATTAATAAAAATGATTAAGGTATAATTGAGTATACTTATTTGTTAAATGTAAAATATAAAGTAAAAAAGTACCAAAATATAGTCCAAAACCAATTTTACAGACATATTTAAACATTTTATCTTCTTGGATATTTAATGGACATTTATTGGGGCTTGGTGAATTGAAAAAAAATACATTTTTTAAATAACTCTTTTAAAAAAATTAAAATGATTACCTTACCGTTCTTATAAAAGGCCTCCACATATACTACCTTATACACACAATAAACCATATTTGGATAAAAAAATACCTATCAAAAAAAATTCCCAACTTCCATACCCTAATCATAGAATACACAGTTTTACACAAATCCATACTATTAAGGAATTTTGTAGAAACATATGGAGGACACCCTACGAAAAGTTAATGTTCCTTAAATATTTTTTTTATTTTTTTTCATTCTACAACTCCTTAAATTAATATGATAATATATTGATATAATAACCATGCTATATTTACTATAATTATATGTTGTTATGTTAATGTTATAACATACAAACACACATATTTCCATCAAATGTGTTAAGAAAAAATTATTCATATGTACGACAATATATCTCCTCAAAAAATTATGTCATTTGTTTTACCATTAATGCATCTCATGGTCGCATATAATGATGGATCTAATTATTATGTAAGATATTTATAACTTAATTACACCCCCTGAGTAGTTATATCTTATATAAAATTTTACATTCCATTTTATAATGGATATAATAACATTTCTTGTGTGCTTAATGGATTAACCCCTCACAAATCGATATGATTCAATTTTCATTAAAGCATTGCACAGATGTTAATTTTTCTAAATATTTAAAATATTTATTAAATAAATGAAAATTTTCTATATTAATGAAATATTTATAAATATATAAATTTAATATATTATTTTATATTTTTCTATTAAAAATTAAAAAAATTGACAATGTCGTCTATGGATGTGTAGACCACCACATCCTTGAAGCGATATGATTTATATATTAACCACCATAAAAAAAAGAATTATATATATGTATTTATTCAATAAAATTATATGTTATTTAATAATTTCTAATTTTTATGTAATCATAACATATTAATTACCTTTTTTCTCTAATTCTCATTGAATAATTGAATTATTACTTAGGAGTACGTATGCCCAACTATCAACATAATTGAAACAATTGTTCATTTTTAGGAAAAATATTTAATTATGGGGTTTCAATGTATAATAAATTTATAAATATGATAATTAATTAACGATTATTATTCATTATATATTAAATTAATTACCTCTTTGATCATAGTAAATCTACCTTTGTATTTTTTGATATAGATGCTGAACATGGCAAAAAAATCTGACGCAAAAATAATCCATTATGAAATTTAGTATAACATGATAATAAGTGTAATAAAATTAATAATTAATATGAAAAATATTATCAAGAATATATTTAATTAACCAATTTTTTTCACTAAGATAAAAATACATTTGCAAAGTCGGACTTAGTATAAGGGTTTACTCATCAATCTTTTCTTTTTGTGAGATATATTCTATATTAACCAGTTATTTATTATCTATGGTGTATATAAATCCAGTGAATATTTTTTTTATTATTATAATTAAATTAAATGAGATTTAAATATACAATTTTTTATCTATCTTTCATGAGGTTTACAGTTTCGATGGTACCAAAGTGGATATCGATTGTTGACTCAATTTTCCATCTTTTAAATGTATACACTTATCCTTTTTATGTGGTTTATACAAAACCCCTTTAAAATGTTATATATATTATCTACTTGTTTTTAGGATAATATTTGTTTCATTTAAATATATTATTTCATGGGTCTTATGATTATGTTTAAAAAATGTGGTAATAGTATTATAATACAATCTCATAATTTATCAACTTTATTTATGATAATGCTTCCAATGATTAGAACTTATTATCATCACCCAATAAAATAAATAGTTTTATTATAATTGGGTTATTAAAGATACTTTAATGTAATATTAGATTTTATCCTCTCTTTTTTGATTAAAATAAATAAAGAAATATTTTTAGAAAAATTGAACTTCATTTCTATATTTGGTTGTAAAATCATTTCATCCAAAACTAGGTTTTCTAAACAAAATAAAATTTATTTTTATCCATTTCAAATTTATTTAGTAAATATTTTTTTTAATTTTTAATTTTAAACTATATTTTCAAAGTAATATTCTTGTCATTCTCTGATCATGGAACATTCCTAACCTTTATTAGTGTAAAGGGTAAGTTCTTTTATCATGTAATACATGTAAATAATTACTTGTTGACATGATTGTTATATCCTTGAATCTTACATTCCATGTATAAAATATTATTTTTTATGAAATTATTTTCTTAAAATTATGGAAATTATTTGTTTTTAAATGTGTTTTTGAAAGAAAAATATTTTAAAAAATATTTATGTTTAAAAAATAGATTTTAAATATAAAAAGATTATTTTACTCAAGAATTATTTTATTGATCATTTAATGGTATTCTCATTCATCAACATCTATATCCAATTTTTTACATACTCTAGAATGGTTAAATTTTGTAATTACACCACCATCATTCATTCACTAGATAGATTATGATTTCATCAATGGAATTATTAGTGAACTTGCTTCTTTTCTATATTTTAATCATATTTCCATGATATTATTATAGAACTCATTTCATTTACAAGAAATAATAATGTGTTAAATAAATTTTTATGTATCGCATCTCTTTTAAACATATTTATAATTTTCTAAAATTATTGACATGAAACCCCTTTTTTACTTTGGTCAACTAGGTTATAGGTGAATAATGTTTTTATGATATTTGTGATGAAATATCATTGTAAAATTTTTATGTTGTGGTTCATATATATATATATATATTATATTATGGGGTTGTCTAGAAATTATTGGTTGATATCATCAAAGATTATATGATAGGGTGTACCTAATTGTGTCAGATGATCCCATTACAAAGTTTAAAATTGGGTGTCCTCGATAATGCAGGGTGAGATCGTTATAGATTAAATCATGGTTTCACCCAGACAGTTCTTCGATTAATTTGGTAATGTACCTTTATTTGATATGAAATAAGGAAGGAGTTTTTTGAGTGGTTTATAATTGAATTTAAATATTATAATTTTATTGAAAACACTCGTTTAACGTTGTTAATGAAGAATACTTTCCAATAAACAATCATGTTTTTTAATGATTATAATGGGTTTAAAAAGTTTCTTGTGATTAATATTGATATCACATGGATCAATATTTTTTATTCTGATGATTATTTATATTTCCTTGATCTCATATTTTATAATACATGTATTAATGTGTATGATTTAATTTATTATTCACTAATTCCCTCTGATTATTTGGTATTTCCCATATGAAATTATTATTCTCATTGATGAATTTTAATTTTCAATTATTATGTTTAAAAATACTAATTTTTTTATCCCTCTTCTTATGTTCCCTTTTCCCCATGTTATAAATAATATGGATGAATGTATTATGTTCCGAGTTGATTTTATATGGAAGATGATGATGAGTATAAGTGAAACAAAAAATGATGGATTTTATGGAAAATAGTAATTTAAAAACACTGGTATATTTTATCTATGATATTTCCCTAATCCTCAAGTACATTATACCTAAAAGGTCATAGTGAATATAAGTGATCAAATATTTCATTTTGACCTTATATGTTTTTGGAGGAAAAAACTGGTCAGCTTCATAGATGGCAAATAAGTAAATATAATTTTTTTGATTTCATTAATGAATCTAGCTGTGAAAGTTATAGGAAAACATATTATCCTTGGACCACATCCATATTAAGAAAATAATGAAAACAAAAAATGTCATCTTAGAGAGAAAATAATTTGGATAGTTTATCTAAAACATTTTTTCATTAATTTTTTTCTTAAAACCATAATTTCAAAAAATACATAATTTTGAAAATAGAATACTAAAAATAACCTTGAATAACAATAAAAATATCTGATGAATTTTTTATGACACTCGAAAATCTTTTTCATCCCATTCACGTTAAAATGAATATTCCGTTTACATTTCCAGTGATATCCAAATCAGAATTTTTTAGATAATTACATGATGATTCCTTTCAAACAAATTATGAAAAAAATTAAAACATAGGAATTTTATAATTTAAAAATAATAAATATTAATAAAATATTTAAAAAAATTAAAAAATTATTACGAAAATGTATATTTCTTATATAATAGAGAAATAAATTCGGATGTTCCCTTAAAACTTTTTAAATAATTTGAAGTACAAAAGAGAGAAAAAAAAGTTCCTCTATATAAAAATATCCTTAAAATTGTGGAGTATATAATTCATCAGATTATTTAGATTTATATCATGATATTTCATCAATAAAGACTTAATCTAAAATAATCGCATAAATTAAGAGATTGTAAAATAAAAACGTTACCACATTTGTATAATTGAATCATAAGATACCTTAAAAAACAAAATTATATGAGAGTCAAAATATCATGGGGATGAATAAATACCTGATATTAAATGTTAATGATTTTTTCTATACCCATCATAAATTTATATATGTTCATAACCTAACTTATGTTTGAAAGAAGAAAAATTAAAAAAAAATCCCTTATCATTTTTGTAATATTTTAACATTAAACCCCATGAAGAAGATATACTAAAACTGATTTTTATATGATAATAATTATTGGTATAAGAATAAAAAAATTCATTTATTGGGTGTGTACATACCACATTAAATAAATACGTGGTGAATATGGTATGTGTATTTTGGAAATAAATGGTGAGGTAGAAATCAATTACCATAAGTCTTGACGTCCTTTAGGAGAATTCAAACCTCATGTATAATAAACACATGTTTATTATAAAAATATTATAGAAATATATTAATATATATCATACCATATATTATTTTTATGAACTTTAATTCTACATTAATTAACAATTCTATGTAATTTTTATGTTTCATGTAATAATAACATTTTTTTTCATATATGTTTTGATTTTTTATATTTTTTGTCCTCGTATATTGAATGTGGTTTTCTAATCTATTGAATTATTACCATGATATAAACACAATATATATTTAGTATATATGTATTTATAAAAATAAATGAAATTTACTTATTGAAAATGAAATAATCTGTTCAGGGAGATGGTATGTCATACGTAAGAATTAATGCAATTTTCCTGTAACACTTGATAATCAAAAGTATGAAGTTTGTTTTCCATTTCATGTATAACATGAAACGTAGATTTTTAAAGGGAATATACTATCTATATAATTTATTATATATTAATTTTTCAAAAATAAATTCAATATATTCGATATCATACAATGGACACGACACTGAGTTGGCATACTATGAAAGCAACAATTGAGTTTCCTCAATAGCTTGTGTGAAACACAAGACTCATATTTACCGAACAATAATATCTTATTGAAATATTATTTTATATAACATAGAAATTAAATTAGTATTTTTGAACATTAATTATTAAATTATGAAAATTATGGTTCAAATAAATAGAAAATGAATTATTTTGCTATAAATTAATTATAAATGAATATAAGAAGAAATTGAATATAAAGTTAAAATTTGTATATAAAATTTTTTTATGCTAAAAAGGTTGTTTTACAATAATAGATTAAATTAATTAAAATTATTGAGTAATATTATTGATATATATATATATATATATTATTCAATAAAAAAATTTATATTCATCTAATATATGTGATATGATTAATATAAGAAAAATCCAATTATATACATGAAAACCGATATTTTTATTAAGGAAATTTTACCGTTTTTTAATAGAGAACAATTTTTAAATCTATTTTTGACCATTTTATATATTTAATATTAAAACAAAATATTTAGACTTGAAATAAAACAATTTAAATATTGTTACAATTAATTTTTGGCATTTTTCGCGAAGTTTCATTTTTTAATGAATAATGAAAAGTATTGAATTTTATTTCAAAGATGCGTTTTCATATAGATTATTTTTAAAGATAAATTATATTTTAAAATATTTTAATGTTTAATTATATAATATTATAATAAATTAATATAATTTAGGTAATTTAAATAAATATGTATTTGTAATTTACTTTAAAAACATTACAATATTTCATACCTTTTTATATTAAAAACATGCATTGTCGTCATGTCTACATGATTAAATTAAAATTAATTTATGTCACTTTTGTGAGTGGAGTTTCAAAAAAATGAATATATATTTGGAATAATCATTATTTATAATTTATTTTAAGGTCAAATAAAATTTTGACAAAAAAATTACTGAATTAAATTAACACTAATAGAAACGAGTAAGGTAAAATTAAGATTAACAAGGGACTAAAACACAATCTTAAAACCTCAAATGATCTAGAAACTTGTACAAAATATATTATATGACCATATAATTACCTTATACCCAATTGGATCTATTTTTTACTAATATGAGAGCCTCATTAAATGAGAAAAATGTGTATAAAATTTATTTTTCAATATATTAAAAGCTGGTTACTCCTCCTGCACAAAAAAGTCCTCCTCTTCTCCAACATATTCACACCTATCTGGTCACTATGGATCAACCAATATCTACAAAAATAGATTCTAAATATCCCTAATATAATTTTATATGCCACCCATTTTTTATAATGAAACCCAAAAATGAATTTGGTTCAAACCAAAAGGAGTTACTCGATTAAGAGTTAACACATTTCTTTATGTTTTTTAGTTTTAATTCTATTATCTTCTCCCTAAACTCCACTTATTCCATTATTATTTATCAAAACCCATATAATATATATAATATCATGTTTTTCTATGATTTTGGCCTACATTCAAAAAAAAATTCCTTTTAATTGGTAAAAAAACACATTGTTTATGTGTACGATGAATTACCATCTCAGAAAATCTTGCATGTTCATTTTTTCATTACCACCTCAAATGGTGGAAATTATGATGGAATTGTTTTTATAAATGATATATATTATATTATGTATTAATTTATGATTATTTAATATTTGTTGGCATATATCATTATACAATCCATTTTGTGTTAAAATGATAAATTCATTTGTGGAATACTGGACTACCTCCCCTCATAGCAATGTGATTCCTTCACACGATATATGGAATGTATAATGTATTATTTTAATAAAAAAATTGTGACATAAAAAACATATATATTATATTCATGACATATTAACCTTTCTTGAATTATTATATATATCATTTCCATTATTACCCATTCACACACATAAAAAGTGATAATGGCGTTCATGTACATGTGGACTACCGCCTCCTAAACAAGATGTGATTACTTTTAAAACACAATAATTATATATAAAAATATATATGATTAAATTAAATTTTATTTAAGATATAATTATCTTTATTGAAGGATTGAAATTACATAATTTATTTCAAAAATGATCTTTAAAAAATGGGGACTTGACTAATGCGAATGTACGACCTACCGTCTCCATAATTGTAATGTTGATTCATTTTACATAACAATATTTAATGATTTTTTCTAAAAGTATAAATCATGTATAAATATTAAAATTATATCATTTTTATTATTTCATAGATGTCATTTCAATACCCTTTTAACTATAGTTGACCTAGAAAAAAATTTATATATAAAATAAATTTGTTTAAAACACCCGATGTAAACTTAATTGTTTAATTAGTTTCATACGACATAGTAATACATGAAATAAAATTTAGCATAAACATGAAAATGGTTCTGAATCAAGTATATAATCATCAAAAGTTTATTATACATGATGTTAATGTATGTTCACTAAATGTGAAATGTAAGGCAATGTATTTCTTCTCAATTTATGTACCATTGAGGCTTTTTTAGTTTTTATGTACCAAGTTTCTTTAATATTGTGTATACTCACCAATTTTCAGGTTATAATATTAATAAAAGTTTCTTATGATATTCAATGATTCGTTTAATTTCATACTATCATTGATATTATAATATCAATGTTTCAAAGTGGTATGTGGATCATTGGAATGTTTAAATGTTATACTCCTCAAGAATTATCTTAAATGAAACATTTTCAATTTTAATTTATTCTTTATTAATATACCATGAAACAATAAAAATATTATAATCAATTTTTGTTTTAAATTACCTTGAATATCTATATTTTCATATGATAGATATTATTATTTCCTAAATAGTATATCATTTTACAAGCAATGTTTACATTGATTTTATTTTATTAACTAGCGTATTAATGATAAATCTATATTTTTTATTCAATATAGATACAATGATATGTAAAATAATGTATTAGTTAAATCAATTACTTGATATGAGTAATTATTTGGTCATGAAATGATGGGTAGGTCCTAAACTATATATATCTCTTTGATGCATCGACCGATTATCATGAGGATAACTAGTTCTTAAAAACCATAATAATTTAACCTATGTCATGAAAAGGTAATGATGGAAAAGTTTTTCATGTGCCATAGACATGGATTTTATTGAGAAATAATTTCCTTCATTTAGTTTCCATTATTATACATTCATGAGATTTTTCATCAACATATCTATGGATACATTTCATTTTTATCTCCTTGATTAAGTGGCTAGTGTTTTAGTTTCCTACCTTTCCATATTTATTTTTCCTTATCTAGTTATTTAAAAGGAATTTGATTCAATTCCATTCCTTTACATATTTAGTTTTCATTATCTAGTTATTTGGATGTCATGTTTTTCCATTTATTAACATTCCCTATTGTCTACAGACTTCCCACTCAGTTTTTTTATTTCATGGTATGTGTTATTAGTTATTTTCCATTCCATAATTATTAGTCTCATTGATTCATTATTGGAACAAATATATTTTTCCCTTTTTGAGAATTTGAGCTCACCCTTATTGTCTTTCATTCCCTATAAATCCAAAAAGCATGCTTTGATAGATATGAAATAATTTACTAAATGGATTGGATTTATCCTCAAAGTTATATATTTAAATATATTTTTTATTTGTAATTAGTGTATTAAATTTTTAATAAAAGAATCATTTATGTTTTCTGGTTTACCAAGACTACTTTACTATTCTATCCTTCGGGATTTGATTCATTATAATCACGAAAACGTAATTTAAAGTAGTCATCGGCTCCAGAAAATCTAGGGATCAGTCACTATGGTTAGTATTAAAGGAATTCTAGTAAAAACCGTGTAAAATAGATTTTTGTACTCATGGATTAGAGAACATAAACCAAAGGTAAAATTTTATGGTAATAATAGAAGTGTATCCTTGAATTTTTTTAGGGTAGATATTTTGTTGTTATTCTTAGAAGTACTTCCATGTCCGGATACCACAAGTGGAAATGGTTCTGAAATAGATATACTTAGGAGTAATAACTCTATTAAGGTGTGTCGGGCCTTACTTGGTGTTACCTAGTACATGACAACGATTTTTACCACATACCAAGATTGAAAATATTAAGGGATATTCATAGGATAATAGACATTTTTTAGCAAAATAGTATGATAGATTTTGACATGAATGACATAGAATAAACTAACGTGTCATGATTTATAAAAAATACAAATAATATTATGGATAAACCTACGACCATGGAAGTGACTATGTGGAAATAAATTGATGACGTATTTATGTGTTGGTGTTTCATTGAAAACCTTATCTAAAATGATATTTATTGATTAACTTGATTTGAAGAATGTCCATCATATTTATTTTGGAAGATAAATTAAATTGGTTTTAGGAAATGACAACTTGTATGTTGTGTGATAAACCATCAGATCTGGAAAGGGCACGAGACTTGAACCCGTGACTGAGGGCTGACAAGGGTTTAACACCATCCACTGACATAACTAATGTCTTGGTTCTTAATTCATTATTTTTAGTTGAAAATATGGATGAATAAATATTAATTATGAGTTGCTAATGTTCCTTCTAATTTTTATAGATTAATGTATTAACTATATTTACATAAGAAAAAATTTAAAGGTAAATACATCAGCTTTTCACTCTTTTAGGGTCCTTATGATCCTTAAGTATTTATTTTAGAGATTCTAGCATCAATATTAATTTTTGGATTTCTATTTATTGATGTAAGGGATGAATTAGGATTTTATAGAAGAATAAAATATTAAATTATTCATATAAATTTAAAAAATATCATGTAAATAAATTTCCTTATATTCTACGGTGGTAAAGAATTACCCAATAATATAAAAATGACATAGGATTAAATTTTTTTCATAATATCTTTTTTAAAACCAATGGTATTCTAAATTGTCACAGATTTATGGATTTGAGGGCCTAAAATTTCCATTGATATCTCACTTGTTAAGGATTTATTATCTAAATTATTCCCTATAACTATTTTTTCCCTCAAAGTATGTATCTCTACAATCCAATAATGTTCTGCTACTTAGAGACAAGATAATATATTAGTATATATGACCTTTTTGACTTTACATACTCTATTTTTTAGAGGATTTATTGTGAACCCTTGTCATGGTGCGGAATTTCTACATAGGAAATTTCAAAAAATCTATTAACAAAATATATTCTAAATTGCGATGTAGAAATTTAGATAAAGTTGGTAGAATGTAACACCCTATAATTCTAAAGTATGAGAATTTTATTTGATAGTGATAATGACATGAAACACCAATCACGAAAAGGAATATAATATCATAAGATTTTATAATATATTTAATATTTTAAATAAATTCAACATATTCTATAGCTTTCAATGCACGTGACATAGAGTTACCATATGTTTTGTTAAACAACGAGTTTCTTCAATGGCTTAAGTTACAGGAAACACCGAGATTCACCAAAAGATAATATATTATTAAAAAATTATTAAATATAACATAGCCATTAAATTCAATGTTTTGAAATGTAATAAATAAATTATGAAAATTATGGTTCACAAAAATATAAAATTAATTAATTGGTTAAAAATGAATTAGAAAACAATATAAGAAGCAATGTAATATAAAGTGAATATTTATATAGAAAACTATGTTTCTGCTCAAAAAGTTTTACTAATCTAATAGATTAAATTAATTAAAATTAGTGACTGTTATTACTTTAATATATATATATATATACATATATATTATTTAGTCAAATATTTTTGAAATTAATCCAATAATCTTGTTAGGCCTATGATAAGAGCAAAATCAATTTTACACAAAAAACAAATATTTTAATGAAGGAAATTTTACATCCATAAAACCATTTTAAATCTATTTTTTACCCTTTTATAAATTTATTTTTTTAAACAAAAACTTTATATTTGAAAAAATAACATAAAAATTAGTTTATGATCGATTTTTTCTATTTTTTATGGTGTTTAAATTTTTAATGAATAATGAGAAGTATTTAATATTTGTTTTAATATTCTTTTTCATCTAGTATATTAATATTGATAAATAATATTTTAATTTTTTTTAATGTTTAATTGAATCATATTCTTATAAATTAATAAAATTTAGGTCATTTAAATAAACATCACAATGAAATTGACTAAAAACATAGAAATATATTGAATAAAATTACATTAAAAACCAGCATTGTCATCCCGTATAAAGGATTAAATTTAAATTAAGCTTTTCCGCTTCTATGATTAGAATTTATAAAATGGATTCCAAATTATCAATCAAAATAATTTAAAATTTATAATAATTTCAACTTAGTTTTTGACCAAAATGACTAGTTAATGTTGTTAAAATTTATTATAATGAATAAGGTAAAATTAACCATAATAATAGAGTATCCCTTAATATTAATGGCATAAATGAATCATAAACTTGTACCAAAGTCATTGGATGAAAATATTTTGACAATATTCCCACATTTCGCAAATTTGGACCATCATAAACGACACTTTAAATGGGAATAACATGGATATAATTCCATTATACAATATTACAGAAGTGTCAATCCTCCTCCACTATAAAATGACTCTTATTCTCAAACTTCTTCACTACATTCATGAAACATTGGCTCAAACATGATATAACCAAATATATCCTCACTATTCATCCTATCATCATATAATCCTACCTTTGGGAGGAAAGTAATCCAATAATTTATTTGGTTAAAACCAAAAAGATCTTCATAGTTAAGAGGTACAATATTTCCTTAATATTTTTAATTTTATTTCCATTATCTACTCCCAAAAATAATCTTATTCCATTAATATATAACAAAACTAGAATAACAAACATAATAGGTTGTTTTTATTATATGGTTTAAGGCTACATTTACACACACATCCATATAATTGCTAACAAACATATTGTGTACATGTATGGGAAACTATAGCCTCAAGAAACAATGATAGTTCATTTTCCTTTAATTCATATTATAGTGGACATTATGTTGGAAACACTATTTATACAAGATATTTATGATATTTACTAGATATTTAAAATTAGGTATATTATTTTACATTACATATCTTTATACTTTCCATTTTGGGTAAAAATGATAATATAATTTGTGGAAGTGTGGACTACAACCCCCTCAATCTGATGTGATCCATTTACATGATATATGGAATTTATAAAGGATGGTTTTCAATAAAAATATGCGAAATAAAGAATAAATATATGATATTAATGACATAATTACATTTATAGAAATATAATATATATCATTTTCATTATTACTCATTAACTCATTTAATGATTTTTTTAAAAGATTAATTTTTCTATAAATATGAAAATTATTTTCAGGTTATTAGTCTATATATATTATATAATGACACCACTAACTATATTTGACCAACCAATGTTGTTTCGGATATATAAACCGAATTTAGTCAAAAAACAGGATATAAAATTAATTATTTATGTAATTTTTTAAGGCATGGTAATAAATGATGTAAGAGAAATTATAAACATGAAAAAGGTTATAAATCATGTAAATAATTAAAATAATTTTATTTTACTGGATGTTAATGGATGCTGACTAGAAAATTAATACAAGTTAAAAGATTTCATCTCAATTTACATTTCATTGAGATTTATTTTTTGTTTTTCCCAACATTTGTTTTATATTGTGTATATACTTCCATTTTTGATGTTATACGTTAATTATAATTGTTATAATTATATTCTATGTTTCATATAATTTTATACTATCTTCGATATTATGATTCAAATGTTTTAATGTGGTATGGGGCACTTTGGATCGTTTCATGATTATTCTCCTAAAAAAATTGTCTTAATGAATACCATTGCAGTCTCACTTTTTTCTTTTTTTAATGTTGCCTTTATCTTGAAACAATAACTTTATTATAAACATTTATTACTGTAAATTTTCTTAAATGCCCATATTTTTATACGATGGATATTGTTATTTCATAAATTATATATTGTTTTTTCATATGGTGTTTAATTTTACAGTTATTTGATTGAATATAAAATTATTGATAAATCATTATATTTTATTCAATATATATATTTGATAAGTAAATTATTCTATTAATTAAATTAAATTAGTCAATATAAATAATGATTTGGATAATAAAGGATGGATGGATCTCGGACATTAAATAGCTCCTTGATGCATCAAAATATTTTTATGTTAAAATTTAGGTACTCAAATCATAAATGATTAAAATATCATATGAAAGGACTTAGTTATATATATTTTCATGTACCTAATATATGGAATACAATATGAAGTAATTTACTTCATTCAGTTTTATTTTTTATTGATCCATGATATTCTATGTCTCTATATCTATGGATACATTAAATTTTTATCTCATTGATTAGTGAAATGTGTTTAGATTTCTTTCATTTCCTTATATATTTTTAATTATTTAGTTATTTAAAATGAATATGTTTTGGTTTCATACCTTTCCATATTTATTTATCTATATCTAGTTATTTTGATTTCATGCTTTATCATTTACAACCTTTACATATTGTTTATGCACTTCCTTTTATGTTTTTTGATAGTATTTTATGTGTTATCAATTATTTACCATGGAATAATTATTTCTCTCATTAATTCATTATTTATTCTAATATATTTTTCTCTTATTGGGAATTTCATCTCACCCTTATTATATTTCTTTCACTAAGAATCCAGTAAGCATAATATAATAGATTTTCATGGATTTACTAGAATGATTAGAATTATCCATAAACATATTAATTTAAAGAGAAAACATTATGATATAATTATTGTATTCATTTTTGATAAAAGACTCATTTATGTATATGGTTTACAAATACAACTAAAATCTCCAGTTCTACAAAATTTGATTCCATTTTATCATGTCAATTTAATTGATAGTAGACACCAACTTTAGGATAACTAGAGTTGGGTCACTACATTCTCTTTTATTATTAAATCTAAATAATTAAATTTAATGATATATTATCTTTGGAAAATATTTTTTATGGAACTTATATCACATAGTTTACTTATACCCCTCTTTAATACCCTATATTTAATGTTTTAATCAATCACATTTCCCTACAAGGCTGTAGTCTGTCGTACCAACGTGCAACATTATTATATTCCTAAAAATGGAAACAATTAACATATGTGTGGTATAATATTTTATAAACATAATTAAATCATACATATATTATATAATGAACAAATTGATCATTATATTTATCTGTGAATGGTTGTAATGGAAAACTGGACAACATCATTCCATGAGGTTATAGTTCACCATAAACATGAATGATAATTTTGAATCCAATTTGATGGATTTGGAGATAGATTTAGGTAATTAATTTCTCATAAAAATATATAATAATATTTAATATAATATTGTTATTATATAATAATTATATTTTTTATATTTAAGGTAGTTTTGGATGAAATAAAAAACCCTTCATTAATGAACGCTCCCTCTTACTCGGGTAACATCCATAGGTTTGTAGGAAATTACTTACTAGAATGGATTTAACACCAAACGAAGGAAAATAGGATGAGTGGAAGAAATTTATTATGTGATTTGGGAAAGTATTTTTTGAACCAATTTGGTTTTATTGTTTTAATAAGGGAGGAGTGGGGGTGTCCTTTTAAAAGTCAAAGAGAGGACATACATAGTTTTTTTTAAAAATAATTGAGTGATACCACTTTATTCATATGTGAAAATAGGTCCAAAGTAGAGATTATAAAACCCTATATGATTAATTTTAGAAATATGACAAGAAAATAGTTTTTATAATAGTTAATAGGTCATTTTTACCCTTTTATTTTTAGTTTAACCACAGTAAACCAATTTTTATATAAGTCGCGGTAGTTAATTTTTACTTCATTCAAAAATAGATTTTGAATAAAATTATGTTGTAATTATTTTATAATATAAATTAATATCTTTAAAAATATCTAATCAATGTTTCCAAATTAATCAATCTTATGTTCTATAAATTTTTAATAATTAATTCTACAGATTCGAAGAGAAACAAAGGTTTAAAAGAGAAAATGTTTCAAAGATTACAATTTCTTCTTATCAAATCTATTATATAATATTTTACAATAACCTAAAATGAATTAATGAATTTATAATGAATATATTGTAACTTTAAAATAAATTTAAAATATATTTTATCTTTATAAATAGATTAAATTAAAATGAATTTTTTAAATAAATTCATTTTTTTTGCAATATTCATAAAAAATGATTTTTTTTGAAAAATCACCAAAAATTCAGCCTAACCAAAATTTAAAATGTATCATTAAAAAATTATGATTTTTCAAAATTAATTTCATAACATATCAAAAATTAAATTTAATACAAATTCCCTAGTTGTGATGAAAATGCCGGTTTTCAAGAAGTGTATTTTTCAAACACTGTACAATTTTATTATAACATAATGTATAATAATAATCCATATAATAAAAGGAACTATAATATATTTATATATAGTTCATTAAATTAATTTTAAAAAATTATTATTTTAATTATGTCTTATTGTGAAACATTATGCACTTTAAAATATCATTAAAAAATAATCTTTTAAACCCTAAAAAAATTATATTAAAAAAAATTAAAAATTTGATTCGAAAGAATATTAGTGGATTAAATATAAATTAATATTAATTATTTTATGTTAAAAAATAAGGAGGAATTTAATGTACTTAATTTTTTTAAAATTTATTATTGTTTTTACAAATGTCCTAAATTTTCATTAATCACTACAGAAACATTAAATTATAAAAAATACCAACATTCGACCATATATTCTTTAAAATATGTTGATTTCAAAAATTGAGATAATTTTATCTAATGTTTTTAAAATATCACTATAAACTAATTATTATATTTTATCATAAAAATGTATAAAAATATTTTTTTTGAATAAATAATAATTCTGAAGATTATAATTAAATTACTAAAAATTAATTTATTATTTACTGAGAATTTATAAATAAACATATATTAACTATAATATATATATATATATATGAATCCAAATATTTTATACGATTCATACCCAACTATTTTAGGGATAGTTTATAATGGTCATATTAAATGCAATATTATATCATGGTTCAATAAATCTCAGCTTGCATGTTAGAAACGTATCATTGTAGCATGTCAAAAAAGCAAAAAACAATGTTGTATATAACATTGTATATAAAAATTATTATATATAATATAAGATAAAATGTGTGTTTCATGTAATGAAAATTGTTTAAAAGATTAAATTTAATTCTAAAAAAAATTAGAATATATCAGGGTTTTATATAATATTACCATTAAACAAAGATTAAAAATAACATTTTTAAAAAAGATATTATTATAGATATTATAAATTTATTAAAAAACACAATTTTCATTCATTATGTACAAAAAAAGAAAATGATCAATCTCCATGTTATAAATAAATAAAATGAAAATGTTATGAAAAAAAAGAAGTCCAACATTATATGTTGTGAAAAAACAAAAAGTTGAAGACATATTTAAAAAAAAAAGTTCACATGATTCATGTTGCGAATAAAAAAATTTAGTTCCAAATATCATTATAGAATTTTATATCAATATTTAACCAATTAATTGCGTAGATATACATGACCACACCCATCAACCATCCATATATTTGCATGATACATAAAATAAATCAATATTTATATATTGAAGATCAAATTAAATGAAACTTTCATTCATTTATATCATAATAAATACCCCATTGAATAGAAAATGGGTTTCAAAATAGTAATAGATTGTATCAAAAAAATTATTTTCAAGTAGGAAGATGGTTGATATACAAAACATAGTAAGACAATAGGTTGATTTTATGATAACATCTATATAGTAATTCATGAAAAATAATTTCCAATGTTATAAATTATTTATAGAAAATTAGAAATTGTAGTGAAATAATAAACTTTATTTTATAAAATATTTTTATCTTAGGCATCAACGGTGAATTTATGATCACTTTGAAAAAAATTGTTAAGGGAATAATTCAATAATTAAAAACAATGAATTATAAAAATAAATATTTGGAAGGAAACATAAACAATAAAACCTTTATAAGACATTACGATACTAAAAATTTTAATTAAAAATATTTTTTAAAATTTTATAATTTTAAAATAATCTTCATTAAACTATTATTAAAAAAAATATGTTTTAAGAAGGAAAATGTAAAAATATTTGAAAATTATAAATTTTTTAAAAATAATCTTCAATAATGGACCACATAAATTGATAAAAAGGATTCAAATTTTGAAAGTCAATGATTTGGGAAAATTTGATTTTGAAAATAAAACATCAAAAAATAACCTATAAATTTTTATAATGGTTGGCAATAGAAATGTGGTGTTGAAGATAAATCATTTTATTTCGAATGGATAGAAAACCATTTTATCAATTATAAATGCCATTTTTTAAAACCAGAAAAATAATATAGGGAATTGTTTTTAAATATGTAAAAGAATGTATGAAAATCATATATGATAAAAAAAATATTATTTTCTATATATAATGATGTTAATTATCAATAAATAAAAATATAGACTGGGTGGGGAAACCATAATTAAAAATGATTGGAATTATTCCAAAAAATGTTATAATATTTTTGTGTATAGAATTAATCAAGGGGGAAATAATAATCTAATGTGTAAATTTACCTAAATAAGAAAATAATGTACCATATAATAAAAACCAAGTGTGGGAGAAAATATTCATGGACGAAACATGTTCAATAAGTATAATTATAACTCAATAAATGAATTTTGGGTAAAAACCCACTAACACCATTAGTTTATTTGAAATCAGATTCTATTTAATGAATGATTACGATTTTTATCTTTAAACCAAATAAATTAAATTAATAATGTAAACAACATAAGTAATTAATCACATTATCTCAATGATATCATTCTACATATTATGAATTATTTCTTATGAAATAAATTTTTTGACAGAGAATCCCTTACCTTGGTCTCCCCCATAATCGAACATTCTCTATCCTTTAGTTTAAGACAAATAACTATATTAATCACATATTCTTGAACATTATTAATATATATTTCCATTTATATACTTCATTTATATCAAATAATTATAAATATATTAGTAGTTTATGGTTTAGTTTCATCACCAGATGCTAGAAACTCAGATTTCTTATTCCTACTAGTTTTGTAATGGATTTGTCAAATCCTATTTGTTAAAAAAGTTTTCTCATTATTAGATTATCCATGATAGAGGAATCATGGTGTTTAAATTATTTAATTTTTCCCACATTCATTCAATGAATGATAATGATATATTTTTTTAGAATGGAAAATGTGAAGAACTAATTCATATGTGTTTAATGATAAAAAATGTGATATATTAATATATATATAAAATATCAATTAAAATGTTTCATAATCATTAAAACATATAAAATACATAATTATTATATGATATATTTATTTGAAAACATTATATATTTATTCATTATAGATATTTTATAACATCATTCATATAGGTTGTATATCCAACCGAAACGGTATAGTTTTATGATGATACTATGTGAAGGGAATTTTTTTATATACTAATAATATATATTTGTAAAAATATTAAACATGTGATACAAATCATTTACCATAATGAAAATAATTTTAAAAACATTCATTTAGGGTAGTGGTGAAAATATAAATTCACCATTCATGGATGTGGCAGTCCTCATGTACGAATGACTAATAATTATATTTATTTAAAAAATGGGTTAGGAAAAATTAATATAATAAATTTAAATTATATAAAAATAATTTTAAGACAATTTTTTTAAACTTGTTGGTTTTCAGGATAATCATTAAATAATTCATGAAAAATATTTAATGATCCATATAAAAACCCACCAAATAATTTGTATTCATATTTATTTATATTTTTTTAGTAGTGTAATGAAATAAATATGCTAAATATGTTTTTTAAAATTTATTTATTTTTTATTTTGTGTGATAATTCATTTCAGCAGTTCAATTAAAATAACTAATAAATATAACTTTTATATTTTAGAAGTATTTTGTTTATATTTAGATGCATGTTTTTAAAAGATACTGCTAAAATATATTTTTTAATTACTCAAACATTCTATGTATTATTTTTAGATATTGTAGGATTATTTTCAAGACTAGGTGTAAGGAAACGGCCTAAAAATAATATATTCTAGTGTTTTTTGAACTATAATTAACATTTGAGGATCTTTTCTCATATTGGTTATGGAGAATTAGACTACACCGTCCAATTTATCAGAGTGAGATAAATTAACCAATAAACCCACTACGCTTCCATGCGCACTAAGTCAATCAGCACTAAGATATCTATGAAATTCATTTTAAAACATGGGATGAGTATAAAAATATTCCAGTATGAGGTATTAAAACTAGTATAATAAAATATATATTTTTTTTGGAAAAAAAATTATTAAAATTACTTACACCTGAAAATACTACTTTCTTTGAAATTTAATTATGAAAAATATCTTATAAATATACTCCAGTGAATATTTCTGAAATTAATTAGTATGCTTATGAAAAACCATGCATACACAATATTCACTTGAATCTTTTAAGGCTGTCTTAGGCCAATCCACAGGGCGAGGATGGGTTCACTCCCCAATTCCCTGCCATATTTACAACATCCATGAGTGTATTTTCTAAAACTTGTTATTTTTTCATTACTTATTTGTATACTTTCAGTGAGTTTTTTACTTAAAAATTCCTGTAATCATATTCTAATAACGACACACACACATACATATATTTAATGGGTGATTTTTTTCTATATTCTGAGAATCTAGATTTTTCATCTTTTAAGCTTTTATTAATATTAAATAGATAACAATTAATATTCATGAATTTCAAAAAATAATTTTATATTTAATTATTAAATAATAAATATTAGTTCATATAATATAGATGTATTTCATGTCATTAAAGATGTCTATATTATATATGAGATTCATAAAAATTTTAATAAATCTTAAAACCATGTTATGATTTTGGAAAATATAATTACTATATTAAAATAAATGGTGGATCATAATTCTCACATGAATAAAATCTTTAAAAAAATATATGGATTAAAATATTTAATCAATTATACATAATCTTCAATTAATGAATGTATTTTATAGAAAATATTTCTATATGATGAAATAAATATGTTCTCTTACATCTTATGCATAAAAGACTTCTTCTTCCAAATGTAGCAGTCTACTCTATATTACTGTCAAAAAATTACAGGCAGGGATAAAATACTCCCTTCTTTACTAGACTACCCACCAAATAGCCTCATGATCTTACAAAGTAACCCTTTATCCTCCAAGATAGGATCACTAAAGAATTCATTATATATACTTATATAACAATTTAAAATATCAAGAAGATTTATTTTATTATATTTAGAAAAACATGGTTTCACTACACAAATTTCTCAACAAAAAAACTAATTATTAAGGTAAATTAAATGAATGAAATATAAATTCAACTCATTTGTGGTAGGACTATACATCTCTAAACTGAAAATTGACCCATTAAATTAATGAATCACACGCCAAAAAATAGTTTCAAATTATTCATAAAATTTATTAATGTGGTTCAAAAAAATTGAGATGGTTATGCATAAAATTCAACAAAGAAGAACAACCTTACAAGATAAATCTAAACATTCATTGACAAAAATGGTTCTTGTATTTAAAAATAGTATTTAGTAATCAATACAAATTAATAGAAAACCAAATCATCAAACATATTTCCAGAATAAAAAACACAAATACCTTATTGAAGATCGATAAAACATTAACATAGATGAAGAAATAAATAATATATAATGTCTCATTGTCTCCCTGAAGGTTCAAATATGGTTTTCGAACCTCCGAACAAAAATTTGACTTAAAACTAAACTTGATCCCAAGGTGTGGTGGTCAAACACAACTCAGAACCCCTTAGCGATGGTATAGACTTTTAGATGATTCCATACCCATGATTGAATCGTGCATATTCTAAGATTCATCATCCTCAACCATAGTTTCTCTCAAAGATGCAACACCTCATGATTTACCTAAAACATTCTCTCTCTCTAGTACAACAAGATCTACTCAGCTCAACTCAGGCTCATGAAGGTGAAACCATTGGTTCGTTGTAAAACCCACCACCATTATGTATCTTTCTATTTTTTTTATATAATCCACATTTATTTTTTATTTTATTTCATCATTCTAATAATAATATGAATATTATGCTTTTTGAAGAAATTTGAATACATCAAAATGTTTATATAAAATTTAATTTTAAATATAAATTATTTTATAAAATAATGTCATGATTTAAAAATAAAATTTTATATTTTATATATATCTTAACATAATTTCATTAAAATTAATTATATATATAATGTTTTTTATTTTGAATTTAACTAACAATATAATAATGATAATGTTTTGACATAATTAATGGAATATTATTTCTTCATTTTATTATATATGATATATATATCAATTAACTAATTAAATATGATGAATTATTTACTTATTAGTATTTTCAAATTCTTGGATGTTACATCCCCCCCACTTAAATGAATTGTACCCTCACAATTAGTTTTTTGGAATACAAATAATTTTAATTTTCTATATTCAGAATTAATGAATTACTGAGGGAGATTAATTAACTAAAGATAATTCTATCACATTGATTTTATTTTCCTACAATGAAAAAAAATAATCTCTAATGTTTTCTATACCGTTACCTTAGTACATAAATAAAGACCTCGAACATAAACATTACATATTATTGTGTATTTAAACTAGAGAGAGATGAGTTTACTCCTTAATTTCTTTCTGTATTTTTAAAATTCAAGAGTAGATTTTCTAAAACTGGTTAAGTATTATTTACTTATTTATATATTTTCACCAGTTTTTTTCACTAAAATTCAAGGAATCATATCTATATAAATATATAAAAATATATATTTAATATGTGAAATTTTTCTTGATTATAAGCAGTTGGATATTTCCTCTTTTATTTATTGCATAACCTTAAATAAATATTAATTAACATTCATGAATAAAAAAACCAGTATTATATTGAAAACATAAATAATAAAAATTATTGCTTATAATATAGATGTATTACATGTCATATAATATGTCCATATTCTATATGTCATTCATAAAAATATAAAACAAACTCAAAATCATGTTTTGATTTGGGAAAGTATCATTATTAATTTAATACAAATGGTGGATATGAATTCTCACCTGAAAAATGTTTTTCAAAAAATATGTGGTCTAAAATAATAAATCCCTTGTACATAAGCAGCAATGAAAAAAATTATTTTAGAAAAAATATATTGAAATAAAAAAAATATTTTTCATTACATTTTATGTTTAGAATACTTCTTCTTCACAATTCATCAAGCTTCTCTCTATAAGTCTCACAAAATCATAAGCATGGCTACGACACTCCCTGCCTTAATAAACTACCCCCACCAACCTCACAAAATTACAACAGAACCCTTTAACCTATAACACTACACCACTAAATTATTCTATTCACATTATTGTATAATAAGAGATAAAAGAATGGAATATGTAACTTATTATGTGTAGCATAAAATTGGTTTGCTACACAAACTCTTCGACAACAAAACTAATTCTGAACAGAAAGCCAATGAATGAAATATAAATACAAATTATTTATGTTTGGATTATATCTATCTCTAATAAAAATTGACACATTAAATTAATGAATCATGTACCGAAGAAATAATTTTAAAATTAATATTATGATTTAATAATGAGGTTAAAAAAATAGCGATGGATATTTGTCCCATTCAACAATAAAGAACGAACTAATAATACAACATAGAAAAAAATCTTTGAAAAAATTGTTTAGATATTTAATAAAAATATTTATGAATCATGATAAAACGGAAGAAAACCATATCATAAACCCTATTTTAGACATAAAAAAGTCACATACGTTCTTGTAGATCAGAACAACACAAACCAGAAAGAAGACACCAACATTGAGTAATAGATCATCTTCTATTTTGCATTTCCAATCTATTGTTTGAACCTCTAACCACACTCCAAACATTGAACTAAACATGATCATGATGTTACATGGTTGAACATAACTTGAAACCCCTTATTGGTGGCCGATACTTCCATATTCCGACATATCTATGATCGAACCCTAATTTTTCTCCGATTCGACTTCGTCGACTGGGGTTTCTCTAAAAATGCAATGCCTCCCAATTTACATAAAGGTACATCTCCCTTACTTATAACTAGATCACCTCATCTACACTCAATCTCAATAGGTTTAAACCCTTGGTTCGATGTACATCCCCCCACCAATATAGATTCTTCCCTTTTTCTATCTAAACAATTTTTATTTTTTGGTTTTTAATTTTATTTCATCTTTTTAATAATAATTTGAGTATTTCATTTTTTTTTTGAGAAAGTTTAACTAATCATAATTCTTATATTAAATTAAATTTTAAATATATATTATTTTATAAAACTATGTCTTGATTTTAAAAATAATAATATTATTTTATATTTATCTTAAAATAATGTTTTAGCATTAGTTATGTATATAATTTTGCTTATTTCAAATTTATCAATCATTAAAATAGAGGTAATTTTGACATATAATTTATAGTAATATTATTTCTAAATTTTATTGTATATATTTTACATATTCTAATTAACAAATTAAATCTGTTGAATTATATACTCATTAGTATTTTAAAATATTGGGATGTTACACCAGGCACTGAGACAGTGTTTGATTCTGATTCATAGTGTTCTTGAAATATGTAATTAAAATATGTTCAATATATTATATAGAAAGTTAGGGATGTTTTCCTATAAAATTGTAATAAAATCTAATTGAGGGCCTAAATTATATATCAGAGGGCCCCATTGAGTTCATAAAGCATATTTTACACTAGAAGAGAAATAAGATTTGTCTATTTTGGGAATTTTTTGATAATTTGTCACAGGATTGAAATGAAAAAAAATAATTAATGTTATTTTTTCCACTAACAGAGTAAAATAATTCATTTGTTTTCTTATAAATCTTATTGAAAAATTTCAGGGTTGTCCTCATAATCCTTGAAATCATGGGATAACTATTAGAAAGCATTAGAAGGATTCCGTTTGTGGATAAAGACCAGTTTAAAGATCAATGACATGTGCATGACAAAATCAGTGGTTCTACCCAACAATCACAGTCAAACTCTATTCATCATTACCGATCAAAAAAACATGAGGAATATTTTATTGAAAATATTTCTGGATCAGTGAGATTATCCATGTATTAAGAGAATATCATTTTGATTATTTGATTGTCTCTTTGTTATTCATTCTAATGGAAACGAATCAAGGTTGAGACGAACATCGATCGAGGTACAATACTGATGATTTTACTTTCTTCATTTCTCCCACTATTGTAAATTCGCCACAATTTTTCTCCATTAGCATATTCTTTGACATCCACTAAGAAATTGATAGTTCCACACCTGTTGTTTGGTGCAATGACTCAATTTTGTAAATCTAGGATTGATTTTCCATGATTTTGGTGCGATGATGGAAGTGGAATTTGGATTAGAATACATTGGGGACCACTAATTTTTATGGGCATGAAAATTTTGAGGAGAAACTTTGGTGGTAAATTATCGAATGGTTTTGATGGTAGGATTACATCGAGTGGCCACAAACAGGCCCATGAAGATTATATCAGTGAATTATAGGGAGATTGGGGATGAAATATGAGTCAGGAGCATTGTGTGAGTATGTAGAAAGAAGAACTAGGGTTTATGAAAAAAATAGAACATCATAGTGTGAAATCTATGATTACACAACATGTGGGACCTTTAAGAGGTGGATAGGGTTTGGGTAAGAAGATAAGAATCACACGGCGTGTGATAATGTCACAATACATGTGACCCATTCCTAAAATCACTATTTGTATCATGGAGGGTAAAAAGACATGGGCTGGTGTACATTGACATTGGCATTCCATGTACACCTACATAGTTATGTACTTTCTAGGAATACATTGGCTAATCTGTGTATTGGTGAATGTGGAGAAGCACACTATATACTTCTACACATAGATTAATATATGCTATTTACACAGTAAGGAAATAAGGTGGATGGAAAACAACATGTTCCCTTATATCATTACTTGTACACCTTAAATGTTTGAATGGATATCTTGTGATATGTATCATAGAATGGTTTAATTAGTTTTCATTCCCAATTTCCAATCCCTAAGGGTTAGTATAGAATCCCCACACAATGATATATTCTGAAATAATTCATGGATAATACTTTTGGAATCCTTCTGTGAGGCCTGGAGTGATATCAACTATCATCTTATTAAAATAGGCGAGGGTAATGGTATTTTTTAACCAATACTATATGGGCTATGATCCACAATTTTAAGGTTCATCCAGATTAATTTGTGGGTATACCACTTGGATTTGGATGTTATCCTTAAATTTGTATAATATCTCATTAGACATTCAGTGTATGTTTTTAATGGAATGACCCAACAAGCTCTAACTCTAAGAAGGACATAATAAATTCTTCCAGACTTATGAAGTGTGTTCTCCTGTTTGATTGATTTTTGGAACATTCAAGCTGAGATCCAAGGTTGGAATTATTTTTGTGACATTACCTTGAAATAGTGTGTCATTATGATGTATATGTGAATATTATTAATATATGTGTTATATATATATATATACCTATATAGATATAAATATTATACATTTGGTTTGGGGAATCTTACATGGTATTGTTATTCTCACCCATGCATGGGATTTTATCCCACATGGTGTGTCATATACAAATGATCAATCATTTAAAAGAGTCCCCAAGGAACCTGGTTGAGGTGGTGCTTAGTGATCTAGGAAAAACCGATGTGTGTTCATGTAGTATCATTGAAGATGTACCTAATTTACAGTTAGGTTTTACTTTTTCTCAAACTCATTATGGTGGGGTTATATTTGAATGTGAATATGTTCCTTTACATCCTGTAAATCATTGGTTGTAAGATTAAAATATATTCATGTATAGTTCTTAAATTTGTATTATATTTTAGCATTGTACGAGCATGGAGTTTTTGTGTGTGTGAGAGGGTACTTAGGAAAAGTCCTCCCATGTTAGTGATATTCATACTCCAAACTAGTTTCCAGCGCTTGTGAAATTAGATTTAGGTTTGGGGAGTCTCAACATGGGCCCCATTAGGATGGGTCGCGATATGAAAACTATCGGAGTAGTAAGTTTTACATTAGGAAAAGATTATTTGTTATTAATTTGGGGAAATCTTACTAAATGTTTCATCTTTTTATTTCAGGATAGGGACTCTATGGTTAGTGCAGTGATTGACTTATCCACACACCAATACTCTAATCAACTTCATTTTTACACAATATATGTGAACATCTATTGTAAGGGAAACGATGGTATATGAATCATATAAGAATGAGTTTTCGTTTTGATGTACTTCTTGAGTCATATCACCTGATATAATCATGAACCATGGTAAATCATGTATATTTATGGATGCCTCTGCAACATATTCCAACTACGATTCATCGTTAGGATCATGAGGATGATCCCATCAATGATGAGGCTTGGAAAATGGGGCCATTTATAGATATGTGACCTCTAGGTGGTTTATGAGATATTCCACCACCTATAGTGTAGTAGATGGTACCCAATGTATGAATATATGATGTGTTCATATATATCACACATCATATATTTTAGTTTTAGAGACCTATCCGGTTCTAATGTGATCCAAAACTATAGGCTTTTGATGGCTGGTTGAGGTGGTGATTTGAGTTTTCAATATAATCAGGACACTAGTAGATTTGATGGTGGTTTTGTTAGTGAGCCTTCTCCATGGATATGCATGACAATAGTATGGTATTTTGATATAGTCATAAAATGAGACAACTTTATCATATTCATAGTTTGAGTTTCTTCTCATATTGTATTTATCTATATCTATGATAAGGGTTGAATGTATCGTGGATATTCAGTATCCCTGGTAGGGAAACAAGATAGTATCTGAGTATTCATCATTATTTACCATCCACTCTAGGTACTCGATGGACAGGGTTCATGGTAAGTTCTTATAGTCTCATACCATTGAGTGAGGAATGTAGTGAGATATATAATCTAGTTTTATACCTATATGAATTTATACCTTTACTAGTGTTCTAGGGAAATCATTGGTGGTTTATAATTTTATTGGTTGATTAGTCACAACCCGTGGATGCTAGAATTGTGTCCAGGGTAGTAGTGAAATCAATGAAAAGGATCTGATGTCAGTCTTAGAGACCCCAACATGTAATTTTTTTTGAATGAGGTCCTAGGATAAAGATTTTTTATTTATAGATAGAAATATGGTATTTTAAAACATAAAATAAGGTAGTGGTACTCATGTGATGGTTGGGTACATCATTAGTAATGTTTTCTAACCCAACATATGATGGAAAGGGATACCATGGATGGGCCGCTGAGAAAAAGGTAGTGATAGAAGAAGATTGGTCTGTTAGGGTAATGACATGGAGAAGGAGCCTTAAAGGGAATATATAGGTGGTAGATTCATCGACCTGTTACCCCCACCACCCATAGGTGGTCCACACCCAGCTCATAGAGCAGGAGGACTAGGGTAGGGGCAGCTGTAGGCTGTCATGGATTATGACCCATAGGGTCTGGGAATGATATGATTTACGATTTGTGCCATTTTACATAATATTCAGTTTTAAAAGACATATTTTCTAGTAAATCCTTTATTTCCACCAATCTTGTTTGAGAAATAGAGATTCAGATCCATCCATTGGCTCGAAACATCTACTTGGAGACTTATATTGGGGATTACATAGTTATCACAAACTTGTGTAGATATTGTGACATGGCACTTAGTGGGGATAGTTTTTATTGCGATCTCATTATAGTAGTGATGAGGCCTTATGATTTCATATAACGTATGGACTTGTAATTTATAGTACATGCCCATATTTCCTATTTCAGGTGGCGGGTGTGGTGTTTCTATAGTTATTGAACCATACTTTCAATTGTGGGATATACTGAATCCCAGAATCATATCATAGACTCATGAATAGAAATGTGAATTTGATTACTCATCAATTGGATTTAATGATTCTAGGTCTATTAGATATTTGGAGTTCTGAATTACCTCCTGTGGTGGTGTAATATGAGGATTTCATTCATGAGGATGTTCCAATATTACATCCCCAACCAAAGGCACACTTATGTATTGATATACATCCTAGGATGGTACTAATATCTATTCCATAATATCAAATGGATTCAAAAGATATTTGTGACCTGAGGGTGTTGTTGGATGGAATGTAGAGGAAGGGATTTTTTAAACCCATTGTCTTAATCTGGGCAGCCCTAATATTTTTCACCACAAATGGTGACAAGTGCTTCAGGGTATGTGTGGACCACTGACACTTGAACCAGATGAATGTGATGAACATGAATCCAATATTTATGATCAATTCCCTATTTGATTAGTTAAGAGTTTCATGATGGTTCTCGATGGTTGTCCTCAAATCAGTCTATCACAAGTTGTGAGAATGTTATGAGTATTATCGAAGAAAACATCCATATGTATCTAAAGTAACTATGTGTATATGGTAATAAAATTTGGAATGAAAGACACCCTATAGATGTTCATGGGAATCATAAAGTATAACATACAACCCTTCATAGACCGGTTATTTCTAGTCCTCATTTACAATATATTAATGTACTCGACATTCTGGGAGGAGCATGTGAGACACTTAAGGATGGTTTAGTATGTACTATGAGAGTACTAGATTCATGAGAAGCTCTCGAGGTGATATTTCTTGATGTAAGAGTTCCACTTTTAGGACACAATATATTAAAAGATAGTGTGGTATTGGACTCAACAAAGGTCAATGTAGTGTTAGATTTGGATCCACCTAAGAGCATGATAAATGTGAGATGATTCTTTAGGTTTTCATATTATTAAAAGAGATCCATAACTAATTTTACCAGGTTATCTGCACCTATAAGAGATTTAGAAAATAATGAATCCTTTATCATAGATAGAGATGTGATAGAAGGTTTTTCAGGATTTGAGTAAGATATTGACGAGACATCCAATATTGAGATTACCAGAGGAGGGTGTAACCTAGAAGGGTCCAATAAATATAGGAGAAAGCTTGATCCCTATTAAAAAATGCCACTGCCCACATCGAGGGGAAACCATCAAGAACACTTTGTCCCAAAACCCAAAATCCAAGGGCATCCTATTGCAATTAGAAAATGATTTTTTTCGGTTATGAACCACTTTCATCCTCCCACGAACAAGCCAATCCTTCTCTATCATGCTCTATATTACCATGGGGCCAAGTACAACTATCTCCCCAAACTCTATCAAGCATAAAGGTAATATACATGGTCTACTGTACAATGCTTAAAATGGATCCATGATAATATAAGACTGATATATAGTATTGTATGAATAATCTACCATAGAAAAGTGTGGACCCAATATCTACCAAAGTCTATGATGCATGATTGCAATATATTCTATAATTTCTCAATATTCCATTGCATATTCCCATCTATTTGAGGGTGAAAGGATGATCTGATGCATAACTGGGTACCAAAATCATAATTCAATCACCTCCATACATGTGAGGTAAAAAATTTGTCCCAAACAGAGACAATGTATGTTAGATCTCCATGCAATTTTACTGCTTAATCTACGTACCTCTTGGCCAAAAATCTACCTTACCTGACTCCTTGATCACAAAGAAGTGAGCCGATTTCATCAGTCAATCCACAACTACTCTGATATCATCTGAGCCTCCCTGATCTCTAGGTAACCATGTGAAAAAATCCATTGATAATTCATCTGAATTTCATACGGGGACATCCAAGGGCTATAACAAACCATCGTAAACACTTTTCTCAGACTTTACCTGCAAGGAGACCAAGAATCATGCCAAAAACTCCACTAATTTATTCTTCATCTTGTACCAAAAAACCTAAATTCTCAATTTATATTACATATTAGAAATTCCTTACTGTACTGTTAAATATTTGTTATAGAACCCAGAAATAACTCCCTTGCACATCTCCGTTGGAAAAAACATCCTTCCACGGAACAAATCCCGATTCAATATATCCTCTGATAATCTCTCCAGAGCATCAACATAGTCAACATGATCACACAACACTTATTAATACATGCCTCCCCATAGAGACTCTTCATCCAACTGTATCCTAGGATATTTCACTATCATCTGGAACAAAAATCCTCCATCACCATCAATTCCTACATATGTTTACCTAAATACCAACTGCTCCACCACATTCCAAAACATACACTTAGACAACATTTCATAGAGCTGATAGAGTCGAAGAGCTAGAAAAATTTTTATGAGGTCCTCAACATGTTCCTCATCTATCATTCAGTAAATCAAGATATCATTGATGAATTCAAAAAGAACCAATCCATGAACTCATAGAAGATGGATTTTTTGAGCCCCATGAATACATAAGGTGAATTCTTAAAAAAGAAAGACATGACCAAAAATTCAATGTTCCCATATTTTTATCTGAAAGTAGTGTTTGGAATATCAACCTCAATATACCTTAAATGGTAATATCTAGACCCAAAATAGATCATATAAAATCAAATCACCCCTCTCATCTGGTAGAAAATATCATCTATCCTTGGAAGAGGAAACAGTTCTTAAATGTTACCCTATTCAACCTCTAATAGTATATTCACATCCTCAGGACACCAACAACCTTATTAGCAAATAACATTGGAGAACACCATGGTGACATGATAGGTTTGATAAAACCATTGTGAATTAGATCTTCTATCTGGATTCTCAACTCCCTTAACTCTGTTAGTGCCATCCGATAAGGAGTCATCAAAATTTGAAAAGCACTAGGCTGCATGTCTATCCAAAACCCAGCATCAAGTCTAGGGGGTTGCATCACAACCTCCTTAGGAAAAAAATAGAGGAGATACCCAATAAATATAGGAACCTCCACAATCCCAATGTCTGTTGATTTCATGGACAACTCATCCAACATAAAAATAAGAGGCTCCATGTGCCGATTACTCACCTTAAAACTCCACTCACCAATGAAAACCATATGTTGGACAACCATATATAAAAACATGACCCTCATCCAGAAGTAGTTGATAATGGAATGAATGGAATACAACCACTCGATGATGATAATAACATCATATGGTTCCATCTGTATTATGAATAGATCCTTGCATGACTGATGTGGTCATGTCATCGGTCCACATCCCTGTGACACATCGAATAAGATCGATTGACATCTGATTGGAGTACTCAAAATTAGGGGCATGAGAATCCTCTCAATGTGTAGTACCATACCATGTAATAAAGTGTGTGAAGCAATGGATTTCGAATATCCCGAATCAAAAAATGCAGATGAAAAGGTACTAAACAAACTGTCTATACCACAAACGATCTATGGTCATGGTGAAACCACTACGTCTACTACATGCAACTGACCACACCCATATCTGATCCCCCTCTACTAACGGACTCCTCCATGGCCATGCTTGGGTAGAGGTCCACGGGGAACATCCAAAGTAAAAACTATACCTGATCCACCTCCACTAGGTGGATCATTATCTTACTGTTCTTGATACTGAAATAATCTAAATGGAAACTACTAATGAGGATAACAATTAACCTGCCCACCGAAACCATACTAAGATCAAATGGCTACTATGCACTGATTCTGAAGATGAACACAAACTCCAATGTTGAAACACCTCAGTCCCAAATTCATAGGAAATCCATAGATACATCTAGCTCTAAATGTTCGGAATGGATGATGATGAGGTAGACTTCCTATTGGTCAAAGGATCAAAGGCCCTGCTACCTGAGGCCTTCTACTTGTAACTTTACCCATCGAAGAAATATACTAATTTCAATCTCTCAGAAGATGAACTTACCGATTAATCTACTCAATCACGTCAGCCTTCTTCTGAATATCTAATAACGTATTCAATATAAATGGAGTGACCTTGTAATATATATAAGGAATAAATTCCTCCTATATTCGTCTAGCATGGGTCTCCTCATTTAAAAATATCAGGTTGAATGAACGGGATCCTTGGAATTAATCCAAATGTTAACTGGCAACATAATCCCATAATAGAGAGGGAGTAACTCCTACCTTTTATCATCATTCAAGGTCAATTAAAGGAATTTTTCTCTAGTATCCTTCTCAAAATTGACCTACAGAATGTTATCCTCCTTCCTCTCTGCCAATAACAACATCCACCACTAACATAATTGTCATGACCTGTCCTCGAGGTCCATGCTGTGACTACCCCAAGCCTACCTTCTATAGGCCAGGGGCTGGCAACTAGCACCAAAAGGTGTAACCCTAAAAGGGAAGGCACTGCCTTTAAACCTGTAACACACACAGTCTGAAATACAAGAAGCAATAAACAAAATACTGGTATAGGAAGAGTGCTGAAAGTAAATGGGCCAGTATACAAACCCAACTAAAGTACAAGTACAAGTAAAAAAGGGAAAACGACTCCTGGATCATCCACTAGGGAAATCCTACCTGAAGGGTAGGTATAGATCTCGAAAAACTCATCCCTGAGGTACGTCCCATCTAGTCCAGCTCCGAGCAGCCTCCCGTCTATCTCCCTCAGCCTCGATCACTGCTGACCGTCATCTGCACAAAACACAACAAGGTACGGGTGAAGCCTGTGCAGGGGTGAGTATAACAATACTCAGTAAGGGACCCCGAGACCCTCGAGGGTATCCCAGAATCAACTAAGGATAAACCAAATTAGTAAGATAAAATCAAAAAGTATCAACCATCCCTTCTTAGGTATATTACCATACATATACCTAAGTTACCAATTATAGTCTGGCTCTAACATTCGAGCCCAAGCACAACCCATTCCACAAAGGAAGTAAAGTCATTCATCTCGATGATAACAACATAAAGTCAAGACTCACCTCAAATAGTTATTTAACTCAAGTAGAGGGGTATAGATGATTAGATGTATCTAATGAATCATCTCCTCTGTCAAACCCACGCAGGATCTTAGAACAGTATCAGCCCTGTCGAACCCATGGAGGATCCTGGTACAAAAGTCGTCGCTGTCGAACCCACGAAGGATCTTGGTCCAGTATCTTCACTGTCAAACCCACGGAGGATCCTGGTCTAGTATTGTCGCTGTCAAACCCATGGAGGATCATAGTATAGTAGTTGGTCCATGTAGGATCTTATCATCTCAGCCGCAGCCAGCCATAGGGTTCCCGCACATAGCACACTCGATTCTGGGAGGGTTCACTCCTCGAGCCAAGTGTCAATAAATCAACTACCATGAAGTATTAAGATGATGTATCCCATAGTTCCGTCTCATCATAATGAACACAACACGACAACTGATGCGTTAATCGGATGCCCAGTCTGTGAGTTATTGGCATTTTCGATCCGATGGCCCGATTGGATTTAGGTTCAATCCATCCTGGATGTACCCCAACTGCGTCCAAACCTTGTGTGGGGTATGCTAAAAGAACTGTCTCATTTCAAGATTCCCATCGCTGTAGGTGGTTCGTTAATCGAACACCTGTAGCCCATGATATGGGCAAAAAGGTGAAATGTGTCAGATCTGGGCCCAGGTCCGGTCCGACCCGACCCGACCCGGGCTGGGCCCCCTGACCCGGTTCGGGTTGACCCGACCCACCAGAACCGGCCTAGAAAGTGGAAAACGTCTTGGACCGCGTGACTGCACATGTGGCTGGGAGGCTGTCTACCAGCTGAAGCCAGCTGTGGCCGACCCTTGCAGGACCCGCCCTGACCGAGCGGGGGGGGGGGGGGGGGGTCAGTGCCCTTTATCTCCCTATAACAGCCGACACATGGTGCCGTCCTGGTGACCATGGGACCCAAAGGGTCTCGCTTGTGGCGCGCCTGCCGGTGGTCGGCTCAGTCGGCCACCCTCCTCCGTCGGTCACAGCCCGCCTGGCTGCAGCTTTGCGCGGTGCGATAGCGCCGCACCCACCGTCTGAACACCATGGCCCTCCTGGCCACAACCCTTTATCCAACACGGCGCGACAATATCACACCCCTCTGGTGGCCGTCCAGCTGCCTTGCTCCGTCATAGCCCGCGCTGGCCGCGGCCAGGTTTTCCATGTGGCATTATGGCGTCGCGCTCCTCTAGTGACCCGACCACCCTTGCGCCCCCAGTTCCCTTTGCAGCAGGCCCGTCGCTGGCTGCCATTTCTCCACCACGGAGCACTCTTCCGGCAGCGCCTTTGCACCTCCGCCATTGTCCACAAGTGAAGAGAAAATTATGGGAGAAGGTCGGGCAGTGTTCGTGCGGTCCGAGCCCTCCTCGTTATGGCGATAACAATCAACTATTCACATTCCAAAAATATTTAACGAAAATGAACGTAAATGAATTCAACTCAAATCCACTACCTTGGGTACTTTGATCGTTGAAGGTGGAAGGAGAGTTCAGAGAATATGAAGTCGAAGATGACATCGTCGACATTCCTCAAGGGCAACAGTCTCATTCCTCGATCGTAGGTTCCTCATTGGCGGATGTGGCGTTCTTCATTGGGAGGATAATTCTCCAAGTTCTTCCAAGGCTCCACCAAATGAATAGATGCCAACCAAAATGAGATTTGTCTATTATTTAATTGTTGGCATGAATTAAAAAGATTTCAAATTTAATTAATTAATGAGTTCAATTAATTAATTTGGAGGGTTGGCACCATAAAGAGGGAAGTTCAAGAGTTTCCCCCACTTATAGATAGTTTAAAGGGTTTAAAGCCTGTGTGGTCCCCACCATGGAAATCCTCCCAAGAAAGATTATGTGCGGGTGTCCCACCACTAACCACCACTTGGAGGTTTTAACCACCTCAAAAATAAAAATAAGAAAACACTTATTTTTATTTAACTTTATTAAAAACACCCTAAAATCTAACTTCCATTCTCGATGATTTGCCATCGAGGTGAAAGCCTTCTTAAGAAAATATCGGCGCCGTGAGTTCAACGGTACCCTCAGATTTCAATTCCGAGCATCAGTTCAAAAGATATAAAATATTTCTTGAACATTTACTAAACGTACCTGAATAAAACATTAGAAATTGATTCCAGGCACACCGGGCCTCGGAATCAAGCACCATAAATTTTTGCAGACTCATAAAAATCCCATGAATTTAAGAAAAAAAAAATTTCCATGTAATTTCCGGGTCTTTACAATAATTCTCCCTGCATTGAGATCACTACTAATGGAAACCAAAAATCTATTAGAGCCTGGATCACACTGAAGGTGTTCTCAGACTCCATGAGTGTGCTCTCGATCACTATGTCTGAAACACTACCCTCATATATTCCCATGGCCTCTCTAGGGAAGGAATGTAAAATTCTGTGCCTCTGGTCATCCTGTTCTCCTAGATCAACCCTCGACCGATCAATTAGATAGGCCGATATAGCTTCAAATACCAGAACCACACGAAAAAGATGAATGGTTTCCACAACTGATAATTAAATTAGAAAAAATATTAATCCCAGATAGAAAGGATTTTTTTCTATTTTAGATACATTTTTACTCATTTAACTCATTATTTATTTCAAACATCACAAAACACCCAATTTAAATAGGATTAAAAGTCATTACAATGCAAGAACCTTACCTAGGGTATCTACCCTGCTAATGGTGTAGCATCACATGTCCATTAGATAGGCTCAGAGTCCTTGGATCAGATCACAAGAGGGCTAAATTCACAGGTCCTAATAGATATTTACTATTATATTCCACACACCAAGATCAACTGACATTTTTTCCTAACCAACCCATGTAATCCTCATTATTCCAAACTCCAAACACTATCTTATCACTCATACATCACATCTGATACCATTCATCATGACCCCCTCCCTTGAGGATACCCCTTCCTGGGATAGTAATGAAGAATGTGAGATAATAAACCCCTGATTCCCACCTCATGTAGGCCCCAAGATGGAAACCAATACCACGGGTATACAATCTAAAAAAATTGTAGGAACATCTATTTTTAGAAAAAAATTATCATGAAATAAGATGGTCCATCCCATGAAAATTTCCAAGACAAACAGACATACACACACACACACACATAAATGAAATCCCAAATACATTCCACATGCATATAGAAAATAAACTGTTACAAATTAAATAAAAAAATACAATGTAAGTACGTAATGTAAAACTATGCAGTGATAAAACAACTATCCAAATCTATGTGCTAGTATGGTCCAACAGAGTCCATGTAATCCTCTTGGAACCCTAAGATCAATTTATATATATAGGTTGAGCATAAAAGCATACTTAGTAGGAAAACCAAAGTCTCTTGTGCACAATTTCTAGAATAAGACTAATGCTCCTATAAATTAAATTTAGAACCAAAAACGCAAAACAAGGTATACTAACCATACCCACATCTCCATGGCATGTTCACTAATTAAATAAAGTCACATAAAGTAATATAGTAATCACATAAATGATAGGATACCGTACACCACTTCCCATAGGTTTACCAACTCTTTCTTAATGGAATACATCCTCATGCTCCCACCTCTTCCCAAAAAACCACGTCCCAACCATCCCACAAACACCTAGGACCCACAACCACATCTCATACCATCACCTATGCCGCATGCCACATTACAACACATCACATCCCACCTAAAAACACCTCGAACACACACACATCACATCCCGACCACATGAACCTGATCTGTAACAACATCTTTTCCCCTCACATGGGAAGAAAAATCGCCCACACACTCATAGGTCTCACAAACCACAAACTTCTTAAATGATATTGGGCTATCAACACCTAGATGAAGGAGTGGGGAAGATCTAGTGGTTATCTATCCATCCCATCACTGTTATGTTTGGGAAATACACCCTCCCCCATGATGATGGGGGTGATCAACATATAGTCCTCAACAAGGTAGCTGTATGTATAGAAATCACAAGGAAATATATGTATATATATAAAATTTCAAGCACTCAAGACCATCCTATGGGATTAAAACTTATAAAGTACCCACTCACAATATCAAACAAAGAAAATTCCAACACTGAATGAATAAATCCACAAAAATTAAACAGAAGACATAATTCATTTTCAAGCCTTTAAGTAATCACTTAACCACCTTCCATATTCATTACTATTTACATCCTTTCTATTAGTATTCATTTATTTATTGTTTATGACTACCATAAAACTATCACGACACAACATAAACCAAACAACCCAACCCACACTGCATAACAATACCACACCGACCATCGCATCCGTGTAACACCACTGTACCATAACAACCATCACAACAAAAAACATATAAAATCTCATCCATTCCACAACTAATCAATCTCTCACCCTAATATTTCATTATATATCTTCGTAAATGTATCATCAGAATTTTAATCCATTACATCACCCAATCCAACATCACCCAACAAGAATAGAATGCATCTCAAAATTTAGCAAAACATTATTTATTAAATTCAACTTATTTAATTTGGGGAGTTATCACAGAAGTCATGATATCCCTATTCATCCATTTTATTTTCCAAATATGTATTTTTAATTGATTTAATAATACATTTTCAACATAAAACCTAAAATATTTCATTCTAAAATCACTTCCCTCTACACAAACAAGGAAAACGAACATCCAATATTTTAAGTGGGTTGGTCTCCCTTATATATCATAATATCATCAACATAAACAATAACACCATAAAACATACATCACTTTCCCAAACTTAGTTTTTTTAATTCAATCCTGATTCAATTATCATTAGTAATCCTAAATATACTATTTGCAGAAAAAAATTCATATACCCATTCTACATGATGCAAAATTATGAAATATGATGGAAAAACCACTTTGAAGAAAAGGAGATTGGAACTTACTAGTAACACCAAAATAGGGGTGCACATGGAGTAGAAAAACTCCTGGGAAACACAAACCAAAAACTACACCCAATACACTCAACTCTTATAACAAGAATAATTTGGGGCATCCCTTACCCTAAAAAATTAATAATAAAGAGTAAGGGGATGGGTATCATGGTTTCCAGGTGATCTAAATAGATTAAAAATTTATATATTTCTTTAATTTTTCATTGAATTCAGATCTGGTAAAGATAACATGGTATGAATAATTAAAATCTCCATTAATATTATGAATATATTAATATGATTCAGTATCCTTGAAACAAATTCAAAACCACTATAATATCATATTAACCTAATTTTACATCAACAAAATAAGTTGAAAGGAAAATATTGGAAAATAACAGGAAAATTATGGAATAATGGAAAACTCTTGGAATGAATCTCCACTCAAAAGAATCCTGGTTAGAAAACTGGAATAATAGAGAACTATTGTAATGAATCACCTTTGGAATGACTCAGTATTGGAAAATAAAAAATTTGGAAAACTATTTTAATGAATCACTATTGCAACGACTCAATGATGGGAAAATAGAAATTTTGGAAACTACTAGAATGAATCACCATTGGAATTACTCAATGTTAGAAAACTGTAAATTTTGAATACTATTGGAATGAATCACTGTTAAAAAACTAAAAAAATTTAAAACTATTGGAATGAATCAAACTTTGATTGAATCACTATTATAAAAATATAAATTTCAAAAACCATTGGAATGACTCTCCATTATAATGAATCACTATTGAATTGTTGAAAATTTAGAAAAATATTAGAATGAATCACCATTAGAATGAATCACTATTAGAAAATTGGTAATTTAGAAAACTGTAGGAATGAGTCACAAGTGGAATTAGAAACCGTTGGAGAACTAGAAAATTGGAAAACTCTTGAAATGATTAACCATTGGAATGAGATACAATTAGAAAACAAAAAATTTGGAAAACTATTGGAATGAATCACCATTTGAAAGTGCTATAATTGAAAAACCATAAATTTTGAAAACATTAGAAATGGGTAACCGTTGAAATGAATCAAATGTACCAAAAACACATCGGACTACCCTTGGACTCCTCAAACACTAGATTTATCAAAATGAAATGGACCATAATGCTTGGTCCATTATACTTTTCATATTTTGTTTAAATTTAAAATTGATTAAAAAATATTTTATTACTAGTGATTTAAGTCATTCTTCTGCATTTATTAATAATTTTCATATTATATGGGGAAAATCATTGAAGTTAATGGTCATTTGTGAACCATGTTTTCAGAAGAGATCCCATGATGAAGGCTGTAATTTCCACATGCCCATACCATATTGGAATAACACTCAATGGATACTCAATATCCAAATGATCCAATTCTTTCACATACATGCGTGAACCATGAGTCATTCTAGATCACGAGTGAAGAATAACAAGTACACATTGCTTTGTAAAAAAACATAATAGTATATAATTATCTGAAGAATAATTGAATTTAGATAAAAATACAAGTTTATATAAAGAAATTTTTCTAGGAATACACATACTCTTTTTGGAATGAAAAAGTTTATAGTGTTGTTCGTGTATTCAACATAATGTGTATGTAGGTGTTAAAATGGTTTATCAAAATGAATGGATGTGAAAATTTACAAGAACATGATAAAATAACCAAGAATAAATTAATAATATTGATTTGAAAATAAAATAATATCAATAATGAATTTTTAACAATTGATGTATATGAATTTAATAAAATAGTACAAATTTCCCCTAATGTTCACTTATTGAAATTAAATTGATAATTGAAAATGAATTATTTGGGATTGTGAATTATTGTTTTTATAAGAAATTAGACCTAAAAAGTTGTGTGCATCACCTACCCATATCTAATAATGGTCGAGAACTTCAGTACCATATGGATTACCTTCAAGATCATTTGAAAACAAAGGATGATAAAAGTGCGGAGTATTATTCCGTCTACAAGTACTAGTCATTTTGATTGTCAGCTATTATATGTGGAAACAAATGAATAAAATAATTTTGATATTACTTATCAAGCTTTATTTTTTCATAAATAAGAACATATTCAATTAGATTCAAGGAAATCATTGATTTTATTTAGTGATATTATTTTTATTTTAATGAATATCCTTTATGAACTTTTTTTCAAGTATAAACAATTCCCTGGAATATCTAGTGGTTTTATTATAAATAATTCCATTGAATATCTATTAGAACATATAAAATATATTTATCTATGAATTAGATGATTCAAACCCAAATCATGTGTAAAAATTTTATTACACTTATAATCCTTATAAATTATAGAGATATTATAATCTCTGAAATAACTAAAAATTGGTCATGAAAAGTAGTTGGTTCTCAAAATGATACTAAACCATATAAAAAATATGTTCACTATTGTTTATTTAATTTTATAAAATCCATGTGTATGTTATTTTTGAGAGCACATATCAATTAAATTCTTCTTAACATGGGTAGAGGTTCAAGAGTAAGAGTGATTATAACAAAATAAAGTCAAACTCGGTAATATTTGTGTATGATAATTCACCCACACACTCTATTTCCCTACATGATCCATTTCGGACCATATATTCTATTATACATTATTTTGATAGTTAATAATTCTTTCATGAAGGGTAATATTATTATGTGTGTAATGTTGTATATTTTTATGCTATAATAGGTGATACACTATGTTTTTTTTATCTAAAATAGGTTATATTTTCCTTTTCCATCATTTAGTATGTAATGTTTTTTGTCCATAAAGTTGACTGAATTCAATGATTCAATGATTATATTATAGTAAATATGACTATCTATTTTTTTAGATATCTGTATGGAGGTTTTTTACACTGAAATATAAAATTTTTTATATATAAAACTCACAGGGATGAGATTAGATATTGAAATTTAGGTTTTTTTTATTTTCAATTGTATGGATTAAAATAATATAAATGGGGGATGTTAAGTAGATTCACTATTGATTGTATTTTTTATGTGTATTGAGAGAGAGTGAGTGAGTTGGAGTTTTTTTCTCATTGTGAATTCATTACTTTGAATTTTTCTAATCTATGATGTGGTTCTTATTTTACTTGTTATACAATTTTTAGGTGTGTGATGGTGGTACTTTCATGGGGTTTCTTGATTAACACCAATCTATGGGTGATCATTAATTACATGAATTTTTCCTATAGGTGGTTATTTTTTAGCATCTATCAATGATGATCTGCATGGGCTTTATTTGGTTGTGAACCCTAGTGATTATACCACCATCTAAAGATATAATAAATGATATTTTTAATTTATGATTCTAGTTTTAAAGGCCATTGTTTCAAACATCAATATAAATTATTTATCTTACTTACCATCAATATATCATTATTATAATTACACATTATAATTTCTAAACTACCAATTTTCATAATGCTCAATATTAATAATGCCTAATAGTTATAAGTTCCAATGATCATAATTCTCAATAGACAAAATGAATCATTCTCATAATGGCCAATGGTCATAATACCCAAGTGTCATAATAGAAAATACTCTAATGGTTTTATAATACTAATAAATATGTTCTTTTTCATTTATCTATTTATTCAATTTAAATGAACGATCAAAATTATTTATTTTCAAAATGAATATTTAATCACAATATTTTTGTTTTCTATTTAGATTGGTATTCTTATGTGTGATAATCCTAGGATATTGAGATTATCCAAATTTTAATATCATATGTTTAATTTACCATTACAATAAATTTAATTTTTCTATGAGTAGTTTTTGAATAAAATTAATGATCTCAGTTAATTAAACAGTGTGTTATAATTACGTTTTATATTATACTATATTACTAAATATGTAACACATTTATATATAGAAGGGAAATTTTATATATAAACTTATTGGTTGATTTCTTATTATCCCTTTGAAAAAAAATTTAACTATAATTTTCTTTTTGATATCCTAAAATAGATGTGGGTATCTATGTTTCATCTATTCATTGGGTTCACATGTTGTCACTTCAAACATATGGTTCTTCTAGGCTACATTGATTGGGTGTTTTTCCTAGTTTCATAGGAATTTTTCTTTATGATCCAATAACTTCCCTGCCTACCACTTGTGTGGAATATCATTCTCCAATAGTTCCACAATTGGATTCAGTACATGTAAAGGATCTAGTATGTTTGTCCTCAAGAGAGATTCATGGAACACATCATGCACTTACAAAATTTTATGTGACATTTCTAGTAAATGGTCAATAGATTACAAGAGATCATAAATCTAAAATGTGATGGAGTATCTAAAAAGTCTATTTTCCTTCATCTAAAACCACATGATCGTATTCCTTATTTATATTCAAATAAAAATTTTAATCTCCAACCTCAAACACTTAATAATTTCAATTATTTTTATCTTAGAATTTATTTTAAACATGTGATGAATATATATAAATCAAAAGGGATTGAACCATATCTTACATCTCTAAAAAATATCTTATCTTATCATATTCCTATTTACAACTTCATCCCTTCATGTTTTTGTCCTACACTATTTCTAGTGTAGATCCTTATAATGTTTTATTTGAAAGATATAATTGAAAAAAATTTAAAAGTTAATTATATCAACATAATGTGATTATCCCAAAAATCCATATAAATATATTTATAATAATATCAGTATATCCTCTAGATAATCATTGGTTATATCATATTGAGAATCTATATAGGGGTGTTATGTAGTTCTAAAACAACCCTCTTTATCCAACTGTTGTTAAAAACACATCTATAACATTAAGGTAAATCATAAATTTTGATTAGATATTATAGGGAGTGGTATTCCATGTAGACTTACCATATTTCTTTTATATATCATGTAATTTTCTTCAAGTGTAAAATCATCCATACTAAAATGAAGATAACTGAATTTTTATGGTGATTGACTGTTACAAAAATAGAATTATGTACATTTGATTTTATATAGAGTCTTATATTTTAATATATGGTAATTTTTTAAATTTTCATATATATAGGTAATTATTTCAACATAACTTTAATATTATATGTCTATCCTTAAATTATTGAAATACAAAGTATTGATATACACACTCTGGAATATCCCCCTTCTTGTTGTCCCACCAAAGGTTTTCCATCAAATATCTATATATATCAATTCTATATAAATGAGTCAATCTGGATGAACTATAAGCATCATCAAAAATATAATAGTTGGTTTTGTATTCTAGAGGACATTTTTCTAGTTCCAAAACATAAAATTACATAGGTATCCATTTTTAACTGTAGAATATTGTCTACTTTTCACGATGAACTATATAATTCTTATGTTCTTATTTGATCATAACTTGGATGAATGAATGTGGAGTGATTTTAGAAAGGTAGGATGACATTCCTTTAACTATGATGCCAAATCCCATCATTTTCATGTCCATGAGGGTATTTTCCAACTAAATAACTTTATTAATATAGTTTTAGGAACATTTATAATAAAATTATTTTCCACATTATGTTCATTCACTAGAAGCTAGTGTAATTCCCAATAATAATCATTGATTAGCTCCAACAACCTTTGTTGGGGGATATTGGGATATGTTTTTTTAATACAAATGTGATGATATTATGTTTAATATATACATTTAAATTATCCATATATAGTTATTTTCTCCAAATATTTAATGAGTATATCAATACATCAAACTCCAAATCATAAGTCGAATAGTGAATATTATTATACAACATTTTTAAAAGGGATAAATTGTCACTCTACTATTTTTCATAATTAAAGTGATACCCTGAAATGTTACTATATAAATCACATTAAATGATGAAAATATTTTCATATAATATATTCAAAATATCATTTTTATGGGTTTTATAGAAATAAAAAAATTCCTTAACTAACAAAACTCATGTAATTTTCAAATAATTTAAATTATTGTGACTATACATGAGCCTTCTAAATCATAACATTTCTTAAGAATATTCTTAATATATCTGTATAAATATATTTATTTGGACATATCATTTGTGTTACCTTTCTTCATAACCTAGGTGAATATAAATACACGAAATTGAGGATATCAAATTGTCAGTAAGGGTAAACGTAAATTACATATCTCAAAAATATAAAGTGTTTATAATAGGGTTATATTGGTATAATCATGGTAAAAATCACAATAATACCCAAAAAATTATTATATCATAAAATAAGATTATTGGAATATGAAAAAGAATATCATAGTAAATGAATAAAGAGAGTGTTAGAAAAGGATTCATTAATCACAATTAGTGATAACATAACATAGTTATAAGAATAAATAAAAAACTATTTCAAAAACATTAGTAAAGAAACACATTAAGAAAAAATTCAAGTATATCAACCAGATATGCTCTGCAAAAACACAATAATGTCCACTATTTTTTTGATCACATCCTTGTATTTAAACACAATATGTTGTGTAGAAATAAATGTACGCCCACCATTTTAGTGATTAACAAATAGAAATATATACATCATTTCAGCTATTAACAAATCAATGTATGTCTACACATACATATCACTTGATGTATAAATCCATAAACAAGGAATTTGAGGGTTATATAGGATAGAGACCACTATCATCCATACATATGTACAAGAAATGATATCTATTATTCTATATAACATGAATAAATTTGTTAATAAAATTGGTTTTATATACATTACATATCAAATCACATATAAAAATCAATAATATATCCATTAATATTCTTAACTTCATAAACCCCAAAAAAAATTAATGTGTAACCATATATATTATAAAAAAATATGTGTAAATACCCCTCAATCAAGATAATAAATCTCGCAGTATTAAAATAACATTGTTATGTGGTCTATGGTTATGTAAATAATTTTCCCACCTAGTCTATTAGTGGAATATATGTTGAATCAATTCAATAAAAGGAAGAAAAAAATAAAACAATGACAAAAAAATGAATTGAATAAAAATTAAATTCATACATTGAATATGATTAGGGAAGACATAGAAAGGGGAGGATAATTTTTATTATAGATATTTAATGTTACTTATTTATAATAATATTTATAAGAAATAAAAAGAGAGAAGAAGAATAATTTTTTAATAATAATACTATTTTTTTTAAATCATGGGGAAAATGAAAATTTTTGCAAGAAAAAACATTAAAAACATATTAAATAGTGGAAAAATAATATACTATTATAAATAGTGAAATATGGGAATGAATATTCAATATTTTCAGAAATATGATTTTGTTAAAACAATACAAAAGAAATCTTCTCAAATTTTAATGAAGGAAGTCTAATTGATGAATTGTGAATGTTTCTTTTAAAAAGTAATTTTCAAAATTTTTAGAATAATTTTTTTTAAATATATTATAACAATAATTTTAAATAAAAATGTAATAATGGATTCCTAAAAATGGAATAAATGTCTTCTAAATAAAATGTGGAGTATAAACTATCAAATATATCAATGATATATAATATCTTTCATAATTATTCAATATATTTAATAAAAATCTACATTGTTAAAATAAAAATAAAAGATTCACTTTAAAAATGTTGGTGAGTAAGAGAATCACAAGAATTTATCCATATTTAACTTACAAAAAATAGAGTAAAATATTAGAAGTAAACAATATATTTAATATAAATAAAAGATTCATTGGTATGAATGGTAGTTATATATACCAAATGTCAGATATTTATTTTGTAAAACATTTTATCAAGATGATATTTATTAAAGATGAGTTGTACCTTCCAATGAGAAATATAGAAAATAACATATAAATTATGGGAATTGGATTTATCAAATAATTATTGATATATTCATTCATATAAGTAATATTACAAACAAATGTATCCGAAATTTTGTTAATTTATTTCAAATGTCATTAGAAATATTCAAATCTAGACTCCTTGATGTAAATGTTTTAACATTTAAAATTAAATTTAATGAATAATTTGAGTTTTTTTATATAAAATAATAAATTATTTTTAGATAATACATTATAAATAAAAATATTTTCATGTTATGAAATTTTCTAAAGAAAATACTCTGGAAGAAAGAAACCCTTACGACAATTTTGACTTCCACTAAATAAATTTAATCAATTTTATATCCAAAATAAATAACATATCCACCAACATCAGAACCATATTCATATATATAAACTTTTTTTAAAATAATTATTTTTTATATACATGTGTATTAGTTAGCTTTTATTTATTTTCAAAAACGTTGGTGACTTATCATTATCTTTTTGAACTAGTTTTTAAATAATTTTTTTCCATTTTTCTTTTCTTAAATTTCATAATCCCATTAAATATTTAACATACAACATTATGTATGTAATTTTGATATATAAAGATCACATCTCATTACATTTATGTTTTAGTTAAATATATAATTTAATTTTTAAAAAATCATAAATTAGTCATTTCCTTCTTATTAACAGAAAATAATATTATTATTTAAGTTATCATAGTTATCTATGATGGGGTTTTATATAATTGTTCAAGTAGTTAGTTATACTGATTCAATCATTAATGGACCATAAATCGATGGTTGTGAATGGTTTGGGAATTGATTATATTAACATAGTATATCTATAAATAATGTAATGATATAATTTAGTTGTTTTCATGTTTTGAAACATATATTATGTGGTTTGTATAATAATTATAATCATGATGAATATTGAAAAAATTATGGCATAGAGGTTTAAGTTATAATAACATAGGTTAATGATTTCATTTCCCAAGGAATGATATAAATTGAAGGAGGATTACTATTATTTTCTTAATTTTCATAATTATATTTTTACATCAACTTTATTCATCAATTTTATCCTTATAATTAGAAAATATTGAAGGTGGTGAAAAGTGTAATATGTATCTTCATGGAGGTAGTTATCTACACAATACATGATCCATATTATTTTCTATTTATTAGATTATGGGAATGAAAAAATATAAGTTATTATATTAAAATAATAATAAATCAATAAATTAATTATGAATATTTTATTACATTAATATGGTTTGTGTACGTTTGTAAGATAATGATTTACAAAAATTTATTGATTATGTAATTATTGCACAGAGTCCTTGAATTTTATCTATATAAACTCTATATATTTTAAGGGCATAGGCTGACTTACATTGACCAGGGGATTCATGATATGAAAGGGACTTGAAGGATAATAAAATCGAGCAGGGTTCATGTATATATCATAGGCGATGGGAAACATTATAATGGTGAAGGTGATAAAATTTTATAATTGAATAAAATGAAAATTTGTAAATACCTTGTACTTTTCAATGGGTCCATAGAACTATTCAATGGTAAATGAATCCAAAATTTGGATATAAAATAATCTATGGTGAGATTCGGTTGATAAATAATTAACTAAGAATTTACACATATTATTTAAACATTTTTTTTTCATTTACTCATATATAATTTTACTTTCTATTTTTTATTTTATCTCGGAAACTACTTTTTTAAATAATTACTTTTGTTTTTATAAACATATTAAATAACCTTGATTAAATAATAATGGTTTTATAAACCTAAATTTAATCCAAATTTCTATTAATTAGAGTTCTATGTATGGGAAACATGACTTTTAAATTAAAACGTTTTATATTTAGAAAAATGATTTTTATAAAATATTGATGTTTTTAGAATTATTTCTTCTTAAACGTTTTTAGTAATGATTACAAATTGATTGAATGGTAATTTATTTTGATATTTGTTTAAAACATTTATCAGTATCTTTGTGGATAATATTTTAATTTTTTAGTAGAAAATTACACAATGTTAATAAATGAATTCATTGAAAATAACAGTTTTACCACTATCACAATAATTAACATTATTTTAATAATAATATTTTTACTCAAAAAAATTTACATTTTACATATTAAATAAAATAAAATTAAAATTAAAAAATTTAAAACCTAAATTTTTTATTTTAGTTTATATAATTAAATAAGAATAATAGTTTAAATATTCTTATAAAATTTTTTAAAACCCAACATCACTTAATTTTTCAAAACAATAATCATCATATTAATAAATTCAATATAGTACTACTGAAGGATTAATTTTTATTTATAAATATATATTTTTATAAAAAAATTTAAAATCTATTATTTTACTAAAATGATGCTATTAGAAAAACCAACATATATTTCATTGTTCAAAAAATTATTTTAGAAAAATCCCAAAACATAATCCACATTTAATATTGGTATGAGGAATTGATAAAATCTGTTCATTTTAGAATTGTTAAATTATATTACTTATAAATTTATCTTTTACATTAAAATTCAATATATTCAAAATTGAATTTATTAAAATCCCTTTTTAATGATATATGTGTTGTAAATACTATTTTTTACAAATTCATAATTGATTACAATATTTTTAACTTATATAAATTTGATTCTTATTATAATTCACTTTATGAAATTAGTCATGGAGCGATCTAGAGATTCATGAAAAACATAAAATTGAAATAAAATTTATTTAATAAAAATACATAGTAAAATTTAGATTCTTTACAATAACCAAACACCCAATTAAATAAATTAATTCCTAATAATTTAAATTATTCCTAATAAATTCATTCATCAAGGGACTTCATAAAATAGGAAAAACTATAATTTTATGTTCTAAATAGGTTTCCTTTACATTATCCATTGTATTACTAGTGAGATCATATTTTCAGTCATATTTTAAATATAACTAATATTATGTTTTTCCTTTAACCATTTGTTATATATTACAAAATTTAATGGGGGAATTTATCATTAAGAGTATATAATAAAGTGTGTACTAATAGGTCATCATGTGTGGGATTTTAGATGTGATCATATTTTCATAGGAATTATTAGTTTCAAGAGAGTTAATAAATTCATATTATAATATAAAATTTGAGTAAAAAATGAAAAATATGATTTTATTGGAACAAAATTTATATAAAAATATATTCAGGGAGGAGTTATACTTATGATAAAACAATCTTGAAATAATATGTTTTTATTAATATTTTAAAATATATTAATTGTGGTGGATATTATATGTTTTTATAAATATTATAGGTATAGTGGAGTTGGTATAATATGATATAAACACACCCAAAATTCATGAGTTGGTGATTTGTGTTCCTTAGTCTTTATCATTTTCATAACCTAATTTCATAGTCATGGTTTCATAGATTTTACATTGTCATGGAAATTATTGGTTCTTATCATCAATTTTATCCATTAGATTAGGATGTTGACCAAGATAGTGTCCAAGTATCCCATATTTTTGGAATTGAACTAATTATGGTACATCTCGGAAAACTCTATTTATTTTCACCATGTCCAATAATTTATATAATTTCAATCATAAATTATTATCTGTATTCCCACTTTCTCCACAGATAAAACATGCCCAATATTCTTTTCAAAAATTTCCGTAGTGATTCTTTCAATATTTTTTGACATGATGTTAATTGAATATTTATTTCATTATCATCCTCAGCACTTGAACTTCCATTAGATTCCATCATTATATTCTTTAGTGCATTTTGAAGTTTTAATATTCCCAAATTATTTGTCAAGATTCAATATAGTTGGTATGTTATAATCACAACATTTCTTACTCCATCAAATATCCCCTTTGGATGATCAATGGGACTATCATTTCATTATCCATGAAATCTATTGTTAACATGGTTCATTAAGACATCATCTACTTCTATAATAAAATTAAGTTGATCTTGAATGTTGAACATAATAATATAATTACTATACGATAATTTCTTGAAAAATTTAACCTTTAAATGGCTAACTAATTGATAATATTATATAATATTTCATTTTAACACATAAAATTATCGGTTCAATCAATATTTCATCTAGTTTGGTTCATTATTTTAATTCAATAGAATACATTAAAGAAATTATAACCATACATTTGAAAATCACCATCCACTTACTTAAAATCAAGTGAATTTATAACTACTATATGTTCCTTATTTTGATGATGATTTTTCAGGAAAATTAATTGTTTTATTAGAAAAAGTTTATATATTCCAATAGTTATAATTTTTAAGTTTCATTGGATGGAGGATATAAATTAAACTAGATAGTTATTTCTTATAAATATAGAATTGACATGTATTCTGTACATCATAAGGGTAAATACAATGAATATCTATTGGATGATTATGAAGTCCAGCTAATGAAGTATAATAAAGCCCACCAGATGAAGTATTTATCAAATTTATCATAGAAACATTATCAATAAAATGAATATATTTCTAAATGATGAACTATTATTAATATTAATAAATAAAGTACATTATAAATTCCACAAGACGATTAATTTTTATTCTACTAGATGAAACCTAATTACATTATAGTTTGAAAAACCATGTTGACTATCAGACTGAGATTGTGTGATGAACCTATTGAGTGAAGGAGAAGAATATTTGATGACATTTCAACTGATCCCATGGAATGTGTAAAATGACCATTAGAAGAAAATATATTTATAGATCCACATAGATAATTATATTAACATTTACAATTCCTACAAAATAATATTTATGTAATGGTTGTGTATTTCCATGTTACAGGAGTGTGATTTATTATAATATTTATTTTTTTTAAATAATAAATCAATTTTTGGAGATTAATATAAATATATTAATCCCTTTAATTTTTTAAATATTGTTTCAGATTTTTTTGACTGAGGGTTATCAGGGTTGAGCGATATAGGTAATTCTAATTTGTATGATCGAGGCTTCCCAATAGTAAGGTAAATAGAGATGTGATCATTCTATTTAATCGAGGGACAAAGAAGTAAAGTAATATATAAATTTATTATTAATTTAATATAGTGTAATCATTATTAATGGTGAATGAATTACTTCACACTTATAGTTATGGTGATTCCCACCATATGAGCATCAAAATATTTAGTGCTGACAAAACACATGGGAAATAGGTATTGTTTTCCCAACATAGGAGTGAAGTTTGAAGCTTGTGTATATAGAGACTAATCTAATAGAAAATGTAAATCATGAATCATTTAATAAGGCTAATTATATCCTGACCCTAAGAGTCATATTAAAATGGGTAATGTAGTTCATGTGATCTATACAATAAACATGTGAACATCATTTGACATGCTAACTAGGTCATGAAAAATATATATGGAATTTCTTGATTTATCATGTGTAGGCTTTGAGAAAAGCCCTCATGATCATGTGAAACCCACCAAATTTCTCTTTATGATCACATTATGGACCATGTGACTTGCTTAATAGTGATTGAGGTGGTCATTTTATGGAGATTACAAATAAGATATAATACTTATGAGAATATATTTTTTTTCATGATAAGGGGTTACAAACTTTACATAATATTTATAAAGATCATGTGAATTACCAATGATACAACCACTTTATCTCAGGAGGTCTTTTTTTGTATTCCCTCATAAATAATAAAATCCCCACATATCTTTTTTCCTATCAAATGATGCCTTATTTTACACACTTGATAATCATCAAGGAATTTATGCAATATTGAGTATAACAAAGATCAAAACCATTTAAGAAGAGATTTTTGTTTTATTTTATGTGAACTAATTATAAAATTCATGTAATATTTTTACTAATCATGTGAGGACCCTCTTCCAAGAACTACAGTTCTCACACATGCCTTTAAAAAAACTCCTCTTGATCCTATGACAATCCTTGGGCCCATGAAATTGATCTTGTGATTCACTGTATGATGAATTCCATAAAATCACAAAATTTATTCATTTGGTAAAGTATGAAAATGACCGGATACATATTTTATTAAACTTATATTGTGGGATTACATGTTTCTGATGATCAGTTCATTGATCATCCAATGGACCGTCTATATGTCGGCCTGATCCCGAAATAATTCTTGGATATATTGATTTAATTATGTAAATTTCATTTGAAACTTGAAATTGATCATTCTAAGAAGATATGACTAGTCATTTGATAATGAATGTTATCAATTGTGGATAAATGTTTAAGTCTCTATTTATCATGTAATAAATGAATGATATCATTAATATCGTATGATTGGATTATGAGAAGATAATGATTCATCCACTAACTGATTCCATAATATGATATTTAATCAATGTATAAAACCACATATATATTTTGTGGTGATGCCAATATAATCTCCCCTTGACACAAGAAGATAAAATCTAAATGGACATGGGAGATAAATATTTGAAGTGGATAAACACACAATTGCATGAGTCTTTCACCTTGTAAGACCAGTGAGTGTCCCAAGTTATTAAAAACTAGGTTTTTTTGCTTTACGTGAGTAGTTAATTGAATATTAGAAGTATATATGGCCTGTAAACCAGATCATGGGAATGACCATTTCAATACTATATTGGTCACACAATGCCTTAATGGGTGAATACCTAAGAAATATTGTGGTGTTTATGTGATGAAGGATGAAAATGAAAAATGATTCACATGTAAGAAGATATAATGATCATCATGAATATGATTCATTCATTTCATGTCATCTATTCATTAATCAAATCATGAACCCCATATATGTTTTCATGGTGATGGAAACACCCTAAGAATGTCATAATGTTCACACAAATACCTAAAGACCTATTATAATGGTTCATAGGATGACCCCCATACATGTCATCTAGGTGAAAAGAACACCCACTATCATGATAACCAAGTCAATTGAACACCCAAGACACGTCATCCAGGTCATGTGAAGAAACATGGACAAGTTATCCCAGTTTTTGCGACAACCCCCTCATAAATGTCATTTGGGGTATAGGAAGGCCCTAGGAAATTTCATCTTTTCCCATGTGCAGACTGTTGATCATGTCATCCTAATCACATGATTGACGTTGGAATTTTCAATTTTATTTGTCCAAAAACCATCAGAAATATTGGGTAGATCACATGATGACCTTTAGGCATGTAATACTGGCTCATGTGAATCCCCTATACATGTTATCCAGGATCAAGTGACATCTATATACAATTTACTTATATCATGTAAGAGAATTCATACATGAAATCATTTTTTAATAGAGATCCACATACATGTTAGGAAACTATCCTTAGATATTATATCAATTTTTAGTAGGAATTCATAGGCATATACCCTCAAACACTATGAACATGATGGGATAGGGTATAATCACCCATTAAAACTGATTCATTTTCTAAGACTCTTCATGTTATCAAGGAACATTCAAAATACCTCTCATGGTCACCAATATCAATCGATTTTGGGATAAAGAATAGATATCATCAATAGGTATCCACCATGGTTTATATACCCTAATGTCTCATATACTATAGCTCATGAAACACAATATTTTTATATGAGTCTACCATTCTTCTTCTTCAATCAGAATAAGACAGATAAGTTCATACATGGGAATCAACCTCATTTTAAGTCCCTTGACATTCCATTTTCACTAATTTATAAGAATAAACTCCTATGGGTATACCATATTTCCTCTTACATCAGTATATTAGGATCTAACTAAAATATATGGAATCTTACTGTTATTATAGGAAGGTTATGTAGGATGCCTTCCTAATGCTCAAAATCCTTATTAAACATTATATTATTGATTCTTTAATACATATGTTCTGAATCTCTATGCAGTGTGTCGAATCTATTTATATATATATATATTTTTTGAAGAAAAATATGAATCATATTGGATAATTGATTATCAATGATTTTATCACTATTTTAGTGAAATCCCCTTAATTATGGAATCATAATTGTGTAATCCCTACTCAATAATATGGTACAAATTCCTCTACACATTGAAATTATCTCTGGTGTGTGTCCCTATATTATTCCCCTTTTGTTAAACTATATTGAGTTAACCCTAATTAGTGCTATTTACCAAACAATTCATATCATTAAGTTGATGAAAAACTAAAATATGATGACTCCTTTTCTTTTTATAAGAAGAATACATAGGATTCCATTTTAAGGGTCGATATTCATACCCTATTCTTAAATTCCCTCATATATTCAACCCCACATGATGTTAAATTGAGATGCACATATAAACTAAAAGGTTTTTAAATCCTATTATCATAATATATATAATCTGCCTCTTGGAGATTCAATCCAAATTTTGAAACCCCATCCACTATCCTATACAAAAGTAAACTCAGAAGAGTATGGTCAGATGTATTAGAAATATAAGAAGCTATCCATTGAAATGAAATAACATGAAACATATGAAAAAACTATGATAATTAAAGAGTATGTTATAAAAATAATTTCCACTTATCAGTATACAGATTCAACACCTGATCACTTTATTTGGATTACCAGAATTATCCATGAATTTAAAATTATTCATGATCATGTATTAAATATATGATAGGGTTTCAAAGTAGAAAACAATCCCCCCAAAAGGGTGTGATGTTACTCACCTCCCATACTCTCTTCCAATATGATTTCTTAATCATTTTGTTCTTGAAATCCCAATAACTACCTACCTTGGAAAAAGAGGATCTTGTTTTCTATGGATGAGGGAGTAATTGGGAGATTCTATTCGACAAGAAAATGGTATTCCTAATGTTAATATTTTGTGAAACTATTAAAAACCCCAAAATCAAATTTCCATCATGACATCAAACATGTATCTAAATAATAAAATTGTGAACCCAACATGAAAATACTTGATAACATAATAGTTTTGTTACCATGGGCAATAAAAATATTGTTTCTCAAACATACATAACCCATAATATATAATTCCATTTCATCAGAAACAAAAACAATGAATCCTACAAAAATATTTTAAAAATATATATTCAGAGTTCTCATGAGACATTCCATTTCTTTATTATCAATCCACACGAGAGAAAAATCATGACAAAAAATAAGAAATGACAATTGTGTGAATTTTACAAAGTTATTGTGAAAGATTCATAAATGGTATGATGAACCGATTGACGACATTATTTTTTATTTTCCACATTACTAGATATATTATTCTAAAAAACATTGCTTTGATCCATGAGAAAATAATTATCATGAAACCATGATATAACCAAAACTGCGATAGGTATCCAAAGGGAATGCAATAAAAAATATCACCCACACGACACCTTTAACATCTGCTGGAGAGTGAAATGTTCATGGAATGCATCCAACATGGTATGATATCAAACTGAAAGAATTCACATAATGGTGTCCTAGAATGGAATCCAACAAACCCACCAAATTCATGTAATGCTGAATTGAATCCAACAATACATATCACCACTCTTACATTGTTTGGGACATTATCACTAGAGAATGACAATAAAAACATTCAATACCTTAGTAAAGAGGATAAATAGGTAGACTGCGACTATAATATAGTTCATAAGCTTCCTTAATGAGTTTCTATCAAACCTCGCCACCCTTTCCATCCCATGAATTACCATCATTGTTCTTTTTTGTGTTATTTCGGATATTCCACTACCTTGGAAATTAATATCTGGTAAATAAGAATATCTTTATGAGCATATAAATCTTCATATCAAAGGTATATTTAAAATATTCCCACATCCACTAAATAAATCACCCAACATAATTTGGTATTAGCTAGTGAGTATGCCTATACCCCTACTCACCTCTATCAATTATGCTGACATATTCAGGTATCAGTAATTGTAGCATCACATATCTTCTCATCAATTCATTATGTCCATTGGCATATTCTAATGTTACAAGGTGGACATGAGTGGGATTATATCCTTTATTCATTTGAAGTCATCTTGTAGTATATCATGGATATGGGGGACATGAAGTTCAATAATCCAATACATATTATGATTAAATGAAACTATATTCTAGAAAATGAAGGGAAACACTGTTATTATATTCTAGAGATGGATCAAATAGTTGTAAAATCATATCTTTCTATCCAAATATCTAGAAAAACATATCATAATGATCAATATGAATATGTATCCTCTCCAAAGAATGTGAATATTATTTCTCCCATCCAAGAGGATTATCAATATATACTCATAAATTTTGACTAACATTATTTGGATCATATTCCTATTTCCACTATGTCTTTTCATCATAGTTTGTATATTTCCTCAGGAAATGTTCATATTTTAATTTATGAAATATAATATAATATCCAAGATTCCCCTGATCGGGAAAATATCATTTTATTTACTGTGGTCTATAAAAATTGATTTGATATTACCATATGGAAATATTATATCACTTTCAAAGAAGCTACTCATCATATTTTGTTAGATTATAGGATCCAAGCTCACATTAATTCTATTGTTGACGAAATAATTCACTAAAATACAATAGATTTTATATAGGATGATATCAATAATCCATCTATAGTTTCTGAGTTCCTTCATCATATTTTTATGGGGAATCCAAATATAAACTAGGATCATATTATTACATCAACCAAAGTTGATTGGAATATTATTTCAACCACTGAAATGAAATATTATATCCCTAAAAACAATATTGAATCTCAATTCCATATTTCTAAAGAATGTCAGCAGTGGGTCCATATTCCCATAATAAAATATATCCATAAACATATATTAGAGTCCATTATTCTACATGTTTATATACCTAATCATCCTCGTAAGTCATTTCGGTATATTTCAACCATCCTGTAGGATGAGCATCATATCCTTGATCGGCTCTTTCCAATTTTCTCAATGATTTATGAATTCTTTCTACAACACATTGATGGTCTATAAACTCTTTGTCTAATCCACAAGGTGATAAATACACTGATAGTCCTCCCCATTATATTGTAGAGATTGATAGTGGGGACTATACCACAAACATTGACTATTGAAAACCTCCCCATGGTAATATATTGTTCGAACATGTAAATCATCACATTGTCTAGAAAATATCGAATAAATAGGTTCTCTGAACCCCATTGTGAACCAAATATATTTCTAAACCCACTAGAAACTACACCTTGTTCACCCAGAAACCTATATAAGTGAACTTTGTGGTCATAACCATTGGAGGAATATGAAACATTTGAAGAAGATTCTAACATGGATATGTGGAAGGAGTTATCTAGAAATAGAAACCCAACTATGTTTTGGACCATTTTTACTCTTGAATATGAGGTCCTTACTAAGCCAATGTATATGTTCATTATCTACATACTAAATAATATGTGGGATACCCATAAATTATTGGTGGATTGAAACCTCCATTTTTGAAGAAATGGGGGACACTTGCAGATCATAAAGATAATCTATGGTCAACTTGACCATGCCTCTCTATCCATGGGCTGAGACCAGAAATATGAAATGTAGTAAAAAACCATACATCATGTTTACTTCATTATCATAACAACCCTTTGAAACATGAATTATAAATCCCCATTAGATGATAATATTTCATTATGGGAAAATTATGGATAATTTCACTTCACCATGTCCTCGGTTCATCAATGCTCCTTATTAGTGTCATCCTACAATTTCATGTTCGTATGGGATATATTAGGACCATGTAACATGCATTCTAGTTGTTCAATAAAATAAATCTCATCCTATTTGCTGATGTAATGATGTCATTAATAGAGATAGATATTCACTAACAGAATCCTAAGATGAGCGTCTTGAAAAAATAGGAATATTTACAAAAAATAGAAGTTGAAGACAATATTTACCTAATATTACCCTATAATAAGTGGATATAATCAAAATAAGTCATTACACCCATCCTAATAATTAAAATGATTTCACCAAATTAGGAAAATTTAAATAACATCTATCATGGAATCCATCAGGGAGAAATCAAAAATGACATGGTTGGGGAAATTTCAACCACTACCTCCTCACCCATGGTCTTCGAACACAAAGATGATTTTCATGAAATTGGCAGTAGTCCAAAAAACCACTATCTCATAGGTATGAGGGTTTTTAATCTCAATAACTTTCCAAATATTCATCCGATAATCATAAGTTGTTTTAGTTAGTTCAAAAGAATAGAATCAAATCATCTTTAAACTATAGAGACAGGGAAGATTTATTATCATATAAAAAGAGAAAATAATTCTCTTCTAATTTATACGATAAATACCAATGAATTGAATCATATAAATTCTACCCACCAAGAGAGAAAACCATTTAATTTTGTTATCATTTGATATGTATGAGTAGAAATTACATGAAGGTCACGGTTCATATGCCACGACTAGTGGAACATTAGTGGGGATAATGAAACCCCATAAGGGTTCTAAGAAAAGGTGACATTGAAATAGAAAAGGTTAAAGTTATTACCCCCATGAATCTCTTTAAGGGTAATTAAGGGGTATAATATTAAAATAATATGAGGTCAATAAAGGGTTAATACCATTTATCTATGAACCCAAATTATTGAAAACACAATAAATCCAAAAACCCATGTCTACCAAGATGTTTAGATATTGGAACACAACACATAAAGAGTGCCTCGAGAGGTAGAAAATATTGATGCTCTAACTGAGGTTTCATGTATACGGAATCAGAGAAGGATATTGAACCTGTAACCTCTTAATGCCTAATTTCTTACTATATGGAATAATTAAACTAAGGATAGATGGAATGGTGTGTCTAAATCCCACTCAAAACCTATAAATCCCAATATCTCCCCTAATGAGGAACTACTATCACAATATGAGAATGAAATATAGAACATAAAATAACTCAATAATAAATTATTTAGGGAAATCATTACCACTAGGAATTGAGTCGAAAAGGAACTATATATCCTTGTTCATGCATATTTTTAGAGAGATAAATCTCATGTAAGAGTGAAATTTAGAACATAGCCTATATATAGGTTTTGGAATATAGTCTATATAAACCAGAATTTTGGGATGATCTTGACATTATTATTTTTCATTGAATGTATCCTCCTTATTAGGGAGACAATATATTCCCAGAAATAATCAATAATTAGTATGATATGAGAATAATATATCTAAAACATATCTTTCCCACTCCCCATACACCAATTTTGATATATATAGTAATACCATTGGTACCCATTAACACCATCAAGTCTTTATCTACTTAGATGAAAGCCATGGAAGTTTAGTGTGACCCAGTATTGCCCGAGTTGAATCCATATCATGAATTGGTGAATGAAACTATGCCCCTCCCAAATTCCAGTGACCCAATCTTCTCAATGTTTTTTGGAATTTGAGACCCATAATTTTATGTCATCAAAATCGTATCTGAATGCAGCCCAATGATTTTCCTAAGAGACTAGAAAGAGAAGACAAAACTAGGATTATTTTTATACACCCTAGTAGTTCTAACCATCATATGGTACAACATCCTACAATAGATAACTATCATGGAATGGGAATACCTTCATCATAAATTTCTTTTTCAATTCAGCTTCATGCTATGGAAAATAATGATTTCATACCTCATAAATTGTAAGTATTGTAAAAATTAGAGGGTCTCTCACTTAATCACATTGTGAAAGGGTCTTACATATTCACATGGTATCCCACAAATGAAAGAGTAATTATTAAAATATTTTATTATAATAAATGAGTTGATATAAAAACACCCTTGATCTTAAAGAAATACTATGGTAGATTCAATGATTCTGTAGAGATTGAAAAAAATTGGATCATTTCATTCCATGATCTCATGATAAATATTTTCATACACCAATGAAACAAGGAAAATGTCTAAAAAGATTATAGATTTTTTACACCCTCAAACTCGATATGGTTCCCTTTGGTGAACAAAGGTAGTCCCTGAATCCCTCAATGCCTCCTACCAAGAGGATAAATTGGAAAACTCCCCTCAACCTAACATAAAGAGAGATCAAGATATCGTGTGATTTTAGGTGTATATTAACATATTATATACCTTCTTAAATAAATATCTTCACTATTATTTCTTCCATGCTATAAAAAATAACATCTTCAATCAAATGGAGCCTAAGAAACTAAAAGAGGCCAACCTCGATGACCGAACAAGCTACGACACATTTCATAGGATACTGGGCCACTCTATCCATTTTTTTAATAAAATCCTCTAGAATACGGTAGAATCAAGACATATTATATAGGGAGAATCCCTAGAACACTTTTGTATCATCCCCAACATAGTATCCACTTGTAGGGAGTGTCAAGCTAGGTTGGTCATATAAGCTCAAACATATCTCCCAGAATTCCAGAGGCCACCGACTAGTAGCGAGGTCCTTTTTAACATGTATGTGGGGGAGAATATTCCCTTATACATAGTAGGTAATAAAAAGAGGAAGAAATAATAATTTATAAAAAGTAGTGGAAGCATATAAATAAGAAAACTACCATATAATCATAAAAATAAACCCCAAATGAAAACATAATACGTATGGAAAATGATAAATAAAACCATATAAAAAATTATTTCATGTTGTAATGTATAAACTAAAGTATAGGTTTGGAAAACTAGAATACAAGAATTAAATAAAATCTATAAAGGAAACTAAAAAAATAAAAAACTACATCTTGAGAAAATACTCATTCCTCTACCCCTAATCTCTAACCTAAGCAGCAAGCAATAATTAATAACTAGAAGCAACATGTTTCTTGCTATCCATACCTATGAGCATAAAGTCTATTCATGTACCAAATTATGACCAATCAGGGAGTGAAAACAAATCTCAATATTTGAGAACCCATGGTTTCTAAACCATTTCATTTCATGTTGTAAACAAAAGTAGTGTGCAAATATATGATAAATTGATGTAATTAAATAACCATAATAAAATAAATATTACTTTTTCTTTGTCTTCAACGGAACCGATCCCATATCACCGAATTTGGCCTACGATGTTATTCTGAATATGGTACCTATAATAAGTTAGATATATATATATATATAAGTCTAGAAATAAATTGAAAAAATGTAATAGTTCCCCAATCTTGTGCTTTAGCTTGGGGTTTGGGTTATGTGTCAACAATGTGTGCTTCAAGCACCCTAAAAGTGTCACGATTTACAAAAGAAATTATTGATTCATAAATGAACTCTTTCCACTCATCATTATTATAATAATGTTCACATTATAGAGATGGTGTCTGGTCTCATCCTGAAGGTATCACTATGGTACATCCTTTGATTAATCCAATACCACCGATCCTATTTATGGAAATTTTCCGAAAGACAATGTATCGATTGAGGCATGGCTATATCATGATCCCATTCTAGTATCACACAAAAGGGGTCAAGTATCACCTGAGGCATGTCGTATCCACCTTTCCAATGTGTTTTTCCTTGAATGTACCTTTGGGAACCATTATCAATCATGAGTATTTTAGAAACCCATTGAAACCGTCATCTAAAAATTCCTAAGATATTATATCCCTTGTGTAATGTGTATTCGATCAGGAATAGAGAGTCCTTGTTTAGTCCTTAATATATAACCCATGTTGTCCCACCACCCCAAATTTAATTAGTTTTCAAGGAAGCAGATATTATCTCCCATTCATTAATAATTCCAACAAAATAATATGAACATCTCAAATACCCATAATATTGATAATTCAATTCAAAAATTTATAGCCCAAGAAATTTATTAGTGAATGTAGAAAAAATGCACATATCACTGTTATAATGGAACAACAGGATAATAACATAACAAGGAAGAAAATAATTAGGTGAAATTTAACCAACAAGAACTAAGGTTCATGATTTACAGTTATCCTAAATAATTTATTTTAAATAAAACTCAAGAACATAGTTCACGCAACATATGAAATTAATTATTTAAATTAATTTAAGGCTAATAGAAAAATAGGCCAAAAACAAAATCATACCCAAAGGGGAATCCAATTATATTTCAACAGTATTAATAGGTTATATTATAAAAAAATTGGTGTAATTGTCAAGAATCCTGTATATAAAATCTAGAAAAAGTAAAATTAAACATTTTTTGGTTGGAACCGACGAGCAGCACAACGTGCGATTTAAAATATGAAATGAAACGAGGGGAATGAGATTAGATTCCCTGCATTATAATCTTAGAGGATCTTAAACTCTACAAGAATCATTAATTTGACCTAAAATGAATGAAATTAGAAAATTTGAGAAAAAACCCTATTTTGGCTAAAATTCATCCGCATTAGATCACACGAAGGATTGAGAATGATATCGTGTGATTCTGGGTGTGTGAGATTTTCCTTACAAAGCGCTTTACTATTCACTAGATGAAGTTTAAATCATAACAGAAAATATGCTTCAATGGGATTCTGATGGATAAGGGAGGTGGTGTTCACCACCTAGTAGGGGGAGGCAGGACACACCAAGAGAGGGGGGGAGAAAGAGAGAACTGAAAAAAGGAAAATAAATAAAGAAAAAAAAGGAGAAAAATAAAAATAAAATGAATAAATTACTTATAAAATAAAATGGTAGAATAAATGAAACAATTAATTAAAAAGGGTTTACCCCATTTTAATTTTTTTTTGAATATTTCTCCAACAGTTTCTATATTATTGTTATCTTTATCCCTTATTAAATTAAAGAAATTTTATTTAAATGATTTTTATTCCTTTTGAACCCATTTAAATTAATTTTAGATAAAACACAGTTCTAGGGAGCAACGTAAAATTTTTACGTAATGCCAGAGAAATTATTTATATAAATTTAATAGGTGTTTGTGAACTACAACAGGGTACCCAGACATGCGCCCTGGGTCACTTTAAAATTGTGGAATTTTTTTTAAATGGTCCATACCTTGGATTAAGTCGATACGTTACATTAATTTATATGGTAATTAATAATATTTGTTAAAAACCAACAATAATTATCCACTTATATATATATATTTGATATATACACACACACACCCACAGATCTGTATAAGCATATATATACACCCGGAAATGTATATATATATATAAATATATATTTAATCACCATATATATATATATATCATATATATATATCTATATTGTATTCATAATCTAAAAATATTGACACTATTTAAAATAACTATTATATAATAGGACTCATCAATGACACCATTAGTATTTTTATGACAAAAACCAATACAAACTGATACCACCTAATAAATTAATATTTATTTCACATTTTTATTTAATTTAAACAATTAATAATATAAAAATTAAAACATTCTCAACTTATTACTTATTATATGGAATAATTTATTAGTTTTTGAAGTACATTTTACTTTTTTTACTTCAAAAAAATAATAATATTAATAATAAAATTATTATTATTATTTCTAAGTGTCCAAAAAATTGAAACCTAATTAAATTATCTTCGGGTGCGATCTGATAAAATTTATGACACTCAAAAACGTTATACCCTGCGTAGAGTAAACCCCATGTCTCAGAACTATTAGTGGTATCCGATTTCACATACGATGCACCGTTTGTTTGAAAATAATTATTTATTATATAAAAACCAGAATAAAAAATTAAGTTAAAAATAAAGAAGGTATTATCACATGTGAGGTTTCCAAACACCTGACATATATCAATGTAATACACTTACTAAGGTAAAATCGGTGTTCCATACCTAACGGTTGCTTAAGATTTCTTATACAACCCACCTTTTGAGGGTTATTTAATTTAAAAAAAACACACACATGGGTTATTATAAATATATTTAATATTTTTATTCTATCATTGTCAAGGGTCTATTGGTCTCAAAATATTGTGAGGACTCAGCTTCTAACTCTAAAAATATTTCATATAATATTTCAAATTTCTAAAAAAGGGTTTTTCCCTTAATTTAATTTATTACCATTTTAATATTAATATAATTAAATTAATTAAATTTCTTTAAAAGACACATCACAGTGTCAACTACTAGAAATAAAATGTTCAAACCCTTAGTTTTAAAAATGTCCTTCCTAGCTAATGGTAAAATATAATTTATTTTTCTTTTTTATCTGGTTAAAAAACACAGGACATTACAACCATTCTACCTTAGAACTTCTCCTCTTCAAGAAGCCTTCATGAACAACATAACTCTCACCCGATCTAAAGGGTCTTGAAGTATCATAAAAAAGGTAACATTTCATCTTTAAATGCTCAATTCACATTCAAACATTGGTTAGGAAACCAACACATATTATATTAGGATATAAGCCAAAGCTCGTTTTCCAAATGAAACATAGAGACAATACTTATCCAAAAAAATTAAGATAGAGACATGACTATGTTTTCATCTCATTAAACATTTGGTCAATGTTACTTCCCATCTTAGGCCTTAAAGCTAGAAAAGGGAATATTCCAATTCCAGAAACCTTCCTATACCGGGATTTCCTAAAAAAAATTCTCTTAAGAAATCCAGCAATGTTTCTCACATCATTTCAAAAATGACTAAAATGGCCGATTCCCATTAACCTAAAATCCCATGCCCAGCCATCGTTTCATGAAAATCCATGGATGAAAAAAACCTCACCCATCTATAACTAACTTTGTGCTCAAAGGGAATCCTTCACTAATCACTACACTGAGAAAAAGTAAGATAGTTGAGCCACTACGGCTGACCATTCATGAAGACCCTTTTCTTTGATGGTCAATGTTTTACAAATTTTTCTTGGATGTCTTCTTCAAATGCATATCGTATTTACCATGAACACACCCACTAGAGTACATACCTCAATTCTATTAATGTTCCTTTATTTATGAATCACCAACCCAGAAAATATTTATGGGGGAACCTCAGATCAGCATGAAATGATTATAATGTACTAACCTAGGGTAGTCCAAACACCATGTTTATGAGTGAGACATTGGTACAAGGAAAATATTCCCATATAATAACTTTGACTGAGCCCATAGTGGCATCATCCTGGAAGTAATATTTGATGAAACATATGTTGTTGAAGATTTCGTCCAAGGAATTCCTACATAAGAATCCAATGTTCACTAAAAAACCATGATTTGATAAGAACCACCATTTAATGTGCAACACTAGGAGACCACTAAGTCCACCCAACAAGTGTTAATTATTTTTCATGGTGTTAAGCGGGTGCACTCTTAGTGAATCAAGGACAAATAAAAGTTTGGGGACATGGTCTACAGTTAAGTAAATGTACACTAAGAGGATTTGAAGATTTAAATAATGAAACTGTTTTAAAAAGGCGTGAATAGAAAACCATACTAACCGGTGTTTCAAAACACCCGAGTCACTAGAATTCATCCCGATAATTTTGAAGAACATGATTTTATTACCTCTAAAGTCTCTCTACTACAAAGATAACCCAAGACATATTTGAAATCATAAGTAATGATGATTACATTGAACTCATCCACTTTGTAAGACCATTAAGCACTTGAAGGGAACGACATACATGAATGCATAATTCCATAAGGTGATAGAAAAGAATGACGAATTTTATCTCAAATGATGATGTATGGAGTCATCCATCACTATGAAGAAGAGATATTCTAAAGACTTATGATGCAACTAACCACGACCAAGGAATTTACAACCTGCTAAAAATGAGCTTTACCCAAGGCTCATTCCCGAAACAAATGTCAAGGAACAAATGACCACCCATCTGACTAAGGGAGTCATTCTATGCAAGTGGATCTGAATAAATACAATAGAAAAAAAATAACAAAAATTTCATAAACTCATGGAACAATCAAGTCTTTTTATTTCAAATAATGATACATACCATGGGATATACCCTTTAGAAGAATAATTATCAACACAAACACCGGTTCAAGCTTAAAAGAAGTCATTATGTTCAAAAGAAGACCACGAAAGGCATTATTGAATGATATAGCACCTCCAAAGAATGCTCATGCTTCCAATACAAGGAAAATAAAGTATTATCTACCCTTAAAAGAGTGTCATAAATAGTGAACACCTCTAAAGGATTCATTTCTAAGACCTTTATATTTTATTATCTTTTTAGAATACAACATTAATATGTTCAACAGTCTAGTTATATGGGTGACCATCAACCAATCCATAAACCCCCCATACACATTATAGGTGGCATTAAGTACCATTTAATTAAAACCAATAAATTTTAGAAAAATCAACAAATTTTAAATAAAACAAGAGATCATGTCACTACAAGCAGATAATAGTGTGATACATTATATAATCATAGGAGCATGAAATTATAATCATAGCGACATGTTAACAAGAACAAATTACTGATAAAAGAAAAATATGCTAGTAAGAAAGCATCATGGATATAGGAATGCATGCTAAATATATCACTGAAACATAGTATCTAAATAGGAAATATAAATAAATACAAGACATGGAATGACATTCAAAGAACTCAATCAAATACACAAAAAACTTATGAATGCAGCTACATGGCTTGGCATATCCATGACATTTGAATTCCAATGTGCCTATTATGATGCATATAATTCTTTATCCATGCCTTAACAGTACTAAGGTAAAATACCAAAAACTCCATCAATCCATAAATAGTGGAAATTACACCAATCACTCAAGGGAAAATCATATCAACTGTAATATCGAAAAGTAAGAAGATCAATTCCCAGTCCTGGAAACTTTTTCACTTCCCATACATGGGGTGATCAGTCCTAGACATGACTATTAATCAAGCACTATCACATTAATTATATCTTATCTACCAACCCAAAAGAGTATGACAATAGAAAATAAACCACCTTTGATACCACATTGTAGTGTCACCAACCCAGGATATACCTGAAGGGTGCTTTGAGATGGGTTTTCCACATGACCTCAAATGCATCTCCCCAAATTCTAAAGGATGCCAAGTAGCTGTGAGAGACTTTTTAATGTGTCTATGGGGAAGACTATTCTCTCATAGGTAATAGGTAAAACAACTCTTAGGAAATATCAACTTATAACAAATAGTAGAAGCATATAAATAATAAAACAATACGAAAGAAAATAAATAAATCCCAACTGATTACATAATAAGTACGAAAACTGATAAGTAAAACAATATTCAAAATCATGTCATACAATGATGTCTGTACTAAAGTAAAGGCTTGGAAAATAGGAATATAAGCATGAAATCAACGATGATAAGGAATCAACATAAAGAAACAATTGCTTCTGAATTGGTCCTCTACCCCCAATCATCATAATAAGTAGTAACCAACTCTCAAACACTATAAGTAGCATGCTTCCATGTATCCACACCTATGAGTATAATGTATAATCAGGTACCAAATGATGCCTGAGAATGTAATGAGATAAAATCAGGGAAGGTCAGAACCCATGGTGTCGATGACATTCAATTTCATACTCTAAACAAATACAATGCAATAATATATGATTAATGTAAGAAATTAAATATAAATAATAAAATAAATTTAACTTAGTTTAGGTTCTTAATGACACATGCCCTATATCACCTACTTCAGCCTATGTCGGGAATTTTAATTTGGTACCTGTAATATTTAGGATGTATATATATATATAATTTATAGAAATAAAAATGGATATGAAAAGGATTGATACTTTATTATTGTGCTTTATCCTGTGATCTAGTTTATGTATCAACAAAAAGTGCTTCAATCCCCCAAAAAGTGTCAAATTTAAAAAGGATAAAAAGGATACATAAATAAACACTTTCCACACATTATTATTATTATTATTATTAATATTATTATGTTCAAGTTGTAGAGTTAGAGTCTGAGCCTGTCCTGAAGGAATCACTATGTTACACCTTTCAATTAATCTAAGACCCCTGAGCCTATTTAAGAAAATCATCCAAAATACCTAGTATCACTCAAGGTAGGGATTTATCACGAGACTTTCCCAAAATCACATAGAAGATTTCAAGTATTATCTGAGGCATAGTGTATTCAATTTTCCGATGAGTTTATCCCTGATTGTCCCTTCAGGGACTAGTATCACTCATTAGTATTTTTGAAACCCATAAAGACCCTCATTTGGAAAATACTAATACAATGTATCCCTGGCATAATGTTTAAACGGTAAGGAATAGAGAGTCCTTGTGTAGTACTTAATATAAACCATGGTTTTATCACTTCCCTAAATTTAATTAGTTTTCAAGGAAGTAGATATCACATGGTATGGGTTTAAAATTGCAACAAAAGTATATGAGAATCTCAAAGACCCATACTAATGATAATTCGATTCAAGTAGTTACAACCCAAGAAATTTATTAGCGGATGTAGAAAAAATGAACACATCAAATTTATAATAGCACAGTAGGATAATAACATAACATGTAATAAAATCATTAGTCACAATTTAAACAACAAGACCCAAGGTTTATGGTTCACAATTATCCCCAACAATTTATTTTAATTAAAACTCAACAACAAGGTTCATGCTACAAATGAAATTAATTAATTTAATTAATTTGGTGCCAAAGTAAGAATAGGCCAGGAACATCGACATTCCCAAAGGGACATCCAATGATATTGAAACAATTTTAATATTTAGATTATCTCAATCAATGGTGCAATTATCAAGCAAACTGTTTATTTAAATTAGATCATTTAAAATTAATCATTGATGATAGGAACCTACGAGAGGCATAATGTGAGATTTAAAATATCCATATAAATTAAGGGAAATATATTAGAATCCCTACCTTATACTCTTATAGTATCATATTTTCTATGTTGATCTTTTATTTGAACTAAAATGGTTGAAATAAGATGATTTTAGAAAAATGAAAATATTGGGTAAAATACATCCATGAAAAATTTCATGACAAATTGATAATGATATTGAATGATTATTAGTGTGTGAGGTTTTCCTTACCTAGAACATTACTTTTCATTAGAAGAAATCAATATCGGAGGAGAAACAAGGCTTCAGTGGGCTTATGAAGGCAAGGGGAGGTGGTGTGCGCCACCTTGCAGGGGGTAGCATGACACACCAAGAGAGGGGGAGTAAGATATAAATGAAAGAAAAAGAAAATATTGAATGAAAAATAATGTAGAAAAAAATAAAAAATTAACTAATAAAAGATTAATAAAAATAAAATGGTTGATGAAGTAAAACAATTATTTAAAATGGGTTTACCCCATTTTAAATTTTTTATTTTGTATCCAACCATTTCTATTTTTTTAATTTATTTTAGACCTATTTATATTCCATAAATTTTCATTAAATTATTTTTATTCCTTTCTAACCCATTTAAATTAATTTTATCCTGAATTCAGTTCTTGGGCATGACATAAATTTTTGAAATAAATACTATGAAATTAATTAAAAAATTTATAATGTGATCGGTACCCACAACACGGTGCGTTGGAACACCCTAGGTCACTTTATGAATTTGGACAAAAATATTAAATGTTCTGCACCTTGGTTCAAGCTGAGATGTTACATGAATTTATGTAGGAAATTAATAATATTATATCTAATCCAAAAATAAATATCTACCTATATATATGTGTTATATATATATAGACACACACACATGTATAAGAATATATATACACTAACACATGTATATATACCTACATATATATTTAATCCTCATATATATATACATCAATGTTTTTTTCCCAATCTAATAATATTAACAATAATTAAAATAATTATTATTTAATATAACCCCTCAATGAAACCATTTGAATTTTAACGACAAAACTAATAAAAATAGATACCACCAAGTAAATTAATATTGATTTCCCTTTTTCATCTAATTTACACAGTTAAAAATATCACAATTATTAAATTGTCCACTTATTATTTACACTGTTACACAATTTATTAGTTGTGGAATTACATTTTCATTTTTGACTTTAACACAAATAATAATATTATTAATAAAAATATTATTATTTCTAACTAATAAAAAAATTATAACCTAATTAAATTATAATCATGTGATGTATTAAAAAACGTCCAACACTGAAAAATTTTATACACAACCTAGTGTAATTCCCAAGTCCTGGAACAATCTGTGGTCTTAGATTTCTCATATGAGGAACCATTTGAGAGAAAATAATTCTTTATTATATAAAAAATGGAATAATAAATTAATTAAAAATAAAGAGGGTATTATCACGTGTGAGGTTACAAAACACCTAATTCACATTAAAGTTATACCCTTACTAGGGTAAAAATGTCATTCAAGACCTAATAGTGGTCTCATATTTTTTAAATGATGCGCTGTTTGAGGGATTTTTTAAAAATAAACACACACGATTATGAATAAATATATTTAATATTTTTATTCTATCAACATCATGGGTCTATTGGTCTTAAAATCAACTGATGACTCAATAAAAAACACTTAAAATATTTCACAAAAAATTAAAAGTGCTAACATAGGTTTGTGCCCTTAATTTAATTATAATCTAATTAATTTAATTCAATTTCTCTAAAAGAAACATCACACTGTCAACTATAAATAAATAAAATGTTCAGATGTTGGGTTTTAAAAATGGCCCATCCAACTAATGGAGAAATATAATTTCTTCTGCTTTTACATATGGTTCAAAACATGTGACATTACAAATTTTAATGTGTAACCACTGTCAAATTAGAAGAATAGGGTGACTGGAAAGATGTTAAAGCTAGGTGAGAATAGAATTTTGATAAGTATATGATATAGAAAATAGTTAAAGACACTCAGTCTACCCAAAGGGAGAATATTCATAAACTATTCATGATTATGGAACCTATTATTAAACCTACGGATGGAATATGTAATCATCAGATATGAGAATATGAATAAGAGAATATGTCATATACAACTACCAAATAGACTCAGACTCATGTGGATTTCATTTCTTCTGTAATTGGAGAATGGAAACCACCCACTCCAAATAAAATACTCATGAGAAAAAGAACATATTTTTTTGTTTTATTTAAATTATTTACATAAAATTTTGTTTATCATATGATAATTATACTTCATAATGATAGTTCTTCATACCTGATCGAGGATCTAAGGGTCGAGGCCATATAATATAATTGTACAAAAGATGTTGCAGACATGGCTGAACACAATATTTTTTCAACATAACTTATTTACTAATATAAATGTTTGAGAAAATTTATTGGGATATTTATTATTATCAATTGATACATTGAGATGTCTTATATCCCAGCAAAATTCATTAAACCTAAAAATTTTAAATTAATGGATGGCTGGATTTTGATTATCTGGTGTGAACAAACAAGGTTTTTGGCCAAAAATATCCACACTACATATAAAAGATGATCCCTTGAACATTTCCTAATAACTAGTAACTTCTAATTCAAACCACTCATCTATTAATCCTCATGATAAAGAGAAATACCACCATTATAAGTATAGACTCTATTAATTGAAATATGGAATTCTAAAACAATGAGCGATTATCCCAACAAAGATATAAATCATGAATGATCTTTATCATTTAATAGAACATAAGGAATAAATTTTTTTCACCCACCCAATTACCTATGAAATATAAATAACAATTTATATGGTTGAGGCCTAATGGGAAGAATATATGTTTAAATTATTTCTTACCACCATCTTTTTTATAGAGCACGACCCAAAATAAGCTAGCGAGGGACATACTAGAACCCTAAATGCTTTAGGAATTCTAAAAAATATTGAACTATAATGGTCTTTGGTCTAAAATAGTGTTATGATCAATCTAAAAACAATATGTATCCTAAAAAATTTAGGATATAGTGCTGATTATTTTTTTTCTAATGAATCCAACCTCTCAAGGTAATAAAAAAATAGAGCAAATTTTCCTCATAAATTTTAATCTCAATGATCAGTCGTGGTACCTCATTTTTATATCTAATTTCATGGTTATCTAAAATAAAATCATATAATATACTTATCTAAAGACCATGAAATCATTTCAAAATCATTCCACCTTCAACATTACATCAATGATTGATATACCCCATAAAAAGAAATGTTGGAATACTACATGATGAAAATTCTCCCTTTGAGTCATGAAAATAGGTATAATCCAAAGAAAAGTTATATAATAGGGATGGAAAATTTCAAATGAAGTAGGATAACATGTAGTTTGTTTCCCATTTAGATTGGTATCTATCCATTTGAATCCTTGCAGTATTATCATAAATGTTTATCTGATTCTCATAAAACAAATTATTTTTTAAATCATAGTCCCATGTAGTTTCAATACACCATTATCTTTATCATACCATATCAATCTTATTGAAATAATTCTAGCTGATTTCATATCATAATAAAAAATTCAGACTAACTCTTTATTGGGATCTGAAAAACCGCATGTGCCATTGATAGAAATTGAATATTCCCCCAAGAAATCCCTTACATATCGGGGTTTTCAAAAATATCCTTCCCCAAGTAGCATCATAAAAGAGACAAGCTTCCCTAGAATATCCCTATAATGACTCTAACTATTAAAGATGTCAATAATTCTCTATGTTTTCTTCCATACCATGAAAAGGAAAATATTCTATTAAGGTATCCATCATTCTTTGAAATTTTTCCATGGATGTTGAGATATAACAACAAGAGGATTACTTTAGGATGACTCCTCTATTATTTTAGGAAGGAATAACCTCCACTTTTTATGATTGTATGAATGAGAATCTTCGAATAATATAGGATCCCCATCCTACATTGATTAGTACACATAATCATGTTGAAGAGAAAGATATGTAAATCTAATTTCTAAAGTGGCATCGATATGTGTTTGATTGGAATAATATAGTGATTCCTAATTTGAATCCATATGTGGATACTTGTAATATTATCTTTTGAGACAACTATAGAGGATTTAAGTATGCAACTATAAGAATTCACCTATCTCAATCTACCATGGTATATTTGTATGTTGAAAAACTTTTCAAATCATCCATTATTTGAGAGGTGAAATAACAGAAATGGATTTCCAATATAGTCTCTATAAATAAGAATAATTGGTTTATCATTCTGTTCATTGATTTCAAGGACCTCAATCGAAACTACCTAAAGGGTGATTTTCAAGTACTGATCATAGAATAATTGATTAATGAAATATCTATATTCCAAGACAATTCTATTATGTAATTGTATTTAAGGTAAAATAAGATACATATTTACCCTCAATATGAGGAAGTCACATCTTGTAAAGGACCTAGAGGGATATTTTTCAATGAGTTCATTCCCTTAGTATTGAAAACAATGGTAATAATTATCAGCACTGAACATATCATATCCCTAAAAACCTCATGGGGTCAATAGTGGAGTGTTATTTCAATTTTCATGTGGCTAAATCTAGAAAGTGTCGTGATCACCTCACTGATATTCAATTAATTTTAATAAAACTAAAATGATATAGTTTGAAGATGAACCCTCTGATTTTTATTTTTAAATAACCTCAAGTATGCCCCCTGCATCATTGCTCTACCACCATGGACTTAAGTTTGAACTTGTAAAGAAAAGTTGAATCTTTATAATTCTACCTTCTCATAATCATAATGAATTGTGAGAGATCAATGGGAACCTTACTTATATCAATAGTTTTATAGCCAACCCATTTTTAATGTTTATTACCTTTACTAAGTTAATGAGGAGATGAGTTTCCCACATGTGGGGAAAGGATTTATAGGAAGCATTTTAGAATCTCAAAAATTAATTATTGCATCCACCGGTATGGATATCACTGATATAGGGGAATCCAATTATCCTATATGTAGAAACCATGGAAAAAATTCTCACTTCCCTTATCACATATAAAATTATGTATGAAATGATAATAGTTGTTAATATATCATCCAAATTATTTTAGACAATGAGACTTGATTCTCTAATATAAAGAATAATTTCATCATTCTCATATTCATTGAAAACAATATGATGTATTACCTAAATCTCCACAAGGTCCATCTGGTATCTTTTATCAATCCACTAAAGTAAATTCTTGTTCACCCTATGTTAACATGATATTCATCCCAATTGGAGCATAATCTAAAATAGTATGGAAATCAATTCATGTAAAATAAGGTAGTCAAGGATTAGGTTTTGGATTATTTGAAGGAAGAACATCTCACCAAGGAAAATATTTTAATAGACACAAAAAATTTAAAAAAGATGTTTAATATTCTAATGACACACCCTAAATATGGGAAATGTATTTTGATGGTTCCTACCAATGTATAAATTTATTTCAAATGTAAATACTCAAGGTCCGCCATCCTGGTAAAGGGGTTTTATTTGTTTCCCCATTATAGGTAATTCAACCCAATTCATTATCAATATCAGAAGTTTTCACAAATAATGAGGTTGAATACAAATACATTATTTTGGGATTAGATCAATCCATGTAGCTGTATATAGACAACATTAATTTAAAATTGGACTTATATCTAGTGATCAAAAAGAAAAATGGTCTGTATTCATTCAATAAGGTAACATTTTCCCCCATCATCGGTTATGTTATATAATTGATTGTGTAATTACCTTTTGAACCCACACTGAATCACATCCCCTAATCATTGAATGATCATAATGATTCTTTTAATGATACAACTAAAATAATTGTTGATGCTAATTAGGATGTGGTTTTCTTTTTCTTCCCACACCAAAGGGTAGTACCAATTGTAATTGTATGTGACATAGAGGAAATTAATCATATCAACCCTTCTCCAAAGGAAAATGAGAAGATATCCATCCTTGTATGGATGGATCTAATAATAAATTACCTCCAAAATGGCACCTTCCCGTCGGATTGATCCAAAAGGAATATATTTGAATTTGAGAAAAAAATATCACCCTTCGTGGTAGGATAAAGGAAATGAAACCCATTATTAATGGGGATTTTATAGATTATACCTTTTAATATTTTATAAAAAAATACTCCCTCTATCATGAATGATGACCATGTTGGCCTAAAAATCTCACAACACAAGTACAATGCTCTCCCTTCAGATTAGAAGGCCGAGATGAAATTGGAAAATTTTGTTTCAAGACCATATATAATTCACAAGGTGGTTAAATTCATGTCCAATTTATGTATGATTCATCTATCTTCCCCCATATTTTCTAAAACTAATTATGGGGTCCTTGTTTTCTAATAGAATATATATTTCAAAGGTTTATATACTCCTGATATAGCTTAGACAGATAAATATATAATTACTTCTATCATCCCATTTTGAAAATGGGATTACGTTATACACAACAAGAAATTCATGGTTATGATTTAGCATCATATTTAAGTCCAATGTTGTCACAAGATTCATGGTCCTTATCATTATATTTACATTAAATGGAATAAAAATATTTTCTTCTGAGTTAAAGAGGTTGTATCATGGGTATAATATTGATTGTAACCATTAATATCAATATTATGTACTGGAAAATGAATTGGTAGTGGAAACCTATTAGACACTTACAATTAAAATCTAAAAAAATTACACAAAGATAAGAGATCCTGGATGAACATGCTCCTGAAATCTTTTTTGTGCCTACCATAACAACACACACAACACCACTCAAGAGACACAATATTTTTTTTATGGAACAAATGTAGTTTTAAGCATGGAGTTCCAACTACCCACACTATGAATAGATATATAAGGATAGCTCGCATATGAAGAACAATCACATAAGAAGATTTATGATCTAGAAAAACACAATGAGAAAAGTTTTTGAATGCTAAGCAATATTAAAGATAATCAAAATCAGATAACATGTTACCTCAACAAAAGAGTTCACCCACCCACATTACTCTAGGGAGAATTTATAATATTCCTTAGTACCAAAATTATAATAGGAAAGAAACCTCCATTACTAGAACCTAAGAATGATGGTCCTTACATCATAAATAATAAATGTTCTAATAGAGGTTACTCATTGACTACAGTGGAAGGGGAATGAAATATGCACCCTAGTAACACGAGGCTTCCAAAAAGAAAGTTTTGTAACTATCATCATGAAAATAAATCCTTGTATAAAATAAATTAATCCTTATATAACTCTATGACCATACCATGTTATTTTAAATTACATATTTGAAATATTTACTACATTATGTTAAATCAGTATGGAACATGAACTAGTCATACAATGTTTAAATTCATCACATAAAGTCACTTTGTTGAATGAAGATCCTATTCATATAAAATAGCAAAATTAGTTTAGAATAAAAAAATTTCTCCATCCCAATATGTATCTAGATCAACGTAACGAATCATATATAATAACTATGAATGGATTGATTCCGTTTACCACAGGATTCATAATATCACCTAAATTTCATATCCAAGGTCTATTCATATTAAATGAATAAATAGATCTCCCTGTGTATGATTAGAACCTGAATAGAGAAATTTTTCATATAACAACTATTTTTTCATGATTGATGTTACAGTAGGACATGTAATAAAACTGAATTATCACATCCTAGGTTTATCTTCATTTTGTAAAAGAAAAACAATCATCCCTCCCTATTTATAGGTCAAACCTATGCTGGGAATGTTTATATAATAGAACTATTTGTTGCTTGATCCATTTTCTCATAATATAAGAAGTGATTCACAAATCTCCAATACTAGTCCATGTTCCAATGTAGTAATTAAATACCCTTCCTGTCACGAACCGGATCTGGTCGCCACCATTAACGGCACCAAACCTGGACCGTGGCAAGGCCCGAAGGGCGTTACCTATCCCCACGGGCTGGCAAAAGTGCCCGGGTATCAAAGAAATCTGGTTTGGGAACGATTTACCCGAGTATGACAGCATAAATCATAAAAAAACAATCAATTATTAAAATCTGAAATTTTCATGCTAAACAATTCTTAACAAAACCAGATCTGAATACATAAGTTTAAAGACACTACAAGTGGTCTAAAAACAAATAATGACAACATAAAGACATCCCCATGGACTCCACAAGACAAGGGAATCATCACACGCAAGCCATCCCCGCAACTCCGCCCCAATGATGGGTACTAACATCCCGAACCGCCATCACCCTTAGCCTTCCCTTTACTTGAGTCAAGCATAAGCAGGTCTACTTACACCCAAGGGGTGTAAGTAGGGTGTGAGCCTAAGCCCAATAGGATACCACCAGTTGATTCCAAAGAGTATTCAATACAATGTGAACAAAACAAGCAATTTTAATACACAAGGTGAAACAGTGTTAAAATTCAAAGAAATGCAACTTTCAAATGAAAACAGTTTTCAATCCGAGAATTTCAGAATGTTAGCACATTAAATAGACATGTGAGCTACTGTAAGGTACTGCCAAAAACAACCCACAACAAGGGTAAATACCACAAATTCTATGAGCATCAAAATCAGGAACACCCCTAAGCACTAGGTTGTCTCGGGCCCTATGTACCTCGTACCTCGGTGTAGAGTAACCATAGAAAAATCCGTTCTCGTGCATGAGCCACTAGTAGGGAACATAATCATAACCTAGTGGTCCCCAATAATCATCCAAATAGTTTAGTTAGAGTTGTCATTATCCAGATGCTAAGTGGAACAGGGACAAAACCCATCCGATCCACTAGCCGTACTAGTACAAATCTGCCCCACCTAAGTACCCGGGCTTCTCCTTTTGTGCTCAAACAATTTCAGCAAACAACACACATCCATTTTCATATAAAATATCACTACTGGTCACAAACAAATTGTACAGTAGCTACACACATTTTATACCATTTAAAACACACAATAAAATAATTTTATTTCTAATAAAACAACCTCTCAAAACATCACATTGTTTTTCACCCAAAGCTCTTTAAGATATCCACCTTTCACACTATGATAACAATTTTAAGATATTAAAACCAAATTGCAGTTCATAAACCTTTAATGAAACCAAAAATTCAGTTATGGGGCATCCCAAAATGAACCAATAAAAGATTTGAATGGAAAACCCTCAATTTCACCAAAAATTGGAACTTAAAATTCATTTGCATTATAAATGCAACTAAAACCAATTTTTACAGAAACATTCAAGTGAAATAAACATTAGAGTACCATGAAAACAGCAAGCTAATTCACAAAAATTTCACACACAATGGAATCACCTACCAAATTAACAAAACCCCTTGAATCTCCGTGCGAAATCAAATCGCACCCCCGCCGCACCAAGAGAGAACTAGATCAAACCTAAAACCACACAAATTGGCCAAGAAAACCCAAAGTTAAACCCTAGGTTCGAAATCCTAGTTTCTGGACATTAGTAAACTCAATTATAACCGAAGAAACCCTAAGAACAATGAGTTAAACCCAAAGTAATTTGAAAGAGAAAAGAAAAGGGCTCATTTACTTGAAGTATCTTGAAGTAATCACTCCAAAACTCCAGTATCTGAAATTTAAAAGAGCCCAAATTTAGGGTACGTTCGAAAAAGATGTAGTATCTCATTTAGGAACTGGAATGGTGGAAAAATATTGAGAATTGAGAGATTTATGAAAGAAATACTTTACCTCTTCAAATCTGGGCGTTTTGAGGAACCCTATGAAGATCGGCACAAAATAGAGATTCTACAGAGCTCCAAAAGGGTGGGAGAGAGTTCAGAAGCGCGGCTGTGTTACTTGGGCTTGAGTGAGACTTAGAATCACCGAAAAATCCCAAATATTGAATAAGTTATAAAAAAATCAAATTTTATTTTTAAAACAGGAATTGGGCTTTCGGGCAGGCCCAACCCCTTAGAAAAAAACCCAAATAACCCCTGGTTATGGATTTCTAAAAGCTCCAAATTACCTTTGTTGTGTTAATAGGTTAGGGAAGGTCAATTAGGAATTTGAATGGATGAAAAATGTTGAAAAATGAAAACGTTATAAAAGATACAAATTTTTTTTAGTCTGGAATTGGGCTCACGGTTTGGCCCAATTCATGAATACTCATCTATTCCTCCCTAAAACCTAGGGAAACCCCAAAAACAAAGAAAGGATGTAAATTAAATGAAAAATACCTTTAAAATATTTCTTGTATGTGACAATTCTCCCCACCATGAAGGACTTTCCGCCCCGGAAAGTCAACATGAATCTCGGTTGGAAAATAAGAATGGGTACTCTTCCTTGACCCAAGACTTTCGCTCCCATGTCTCATGTGTATCATTCACATGCTGCCATAAAACCCGGACTAAAGGAATAGACTTTCCTCGAAGTATCTTCTCCTGGGAGTCCATTATTTTCAACGGCCTCTCAACGATAGACAAGTCAGGCTCTATCTCTAGTTCTTCCCAACTCAACACATGGGATGGATCTGGATTGTATTTCTTCAACTGGGAGACGTGGAAGACATCATGGATAGATGTCAACTGAGATGGTAAGGCCAACCTGTATGCCACCTTACCAATATGCTCGGTGATCTCAAAGGGTCCGACATACCGTGGCATCAACTTACCTTGCTTCCCCAATCGACGATGGCCCAGACGAGGGGCCACTTTTAAGAATACCCTGTCACCCACAGAAAACTCTAGGTCTCGACGCCTCCAATCAGAATAAGATTTATGACGACTCTGAGCTGTCAATAAGCGCTGCCTGATCAACTTGACCTTCTTAGAAGTCTCCTGCACAAGGCTCGGCCCCAACAGTGAAGTCTCTCCTACCTCATCCCAACATAGGGGGGACCGATAATGCCGACCATAGAGCGCCTCAAAAGGGGCCATTCGAATCGTGGATTGGTAACTATTATTATAAGAAAACTCTACCAATCCCAAATGGCTATCCCAAGAACCTCCAAAGTCCAGGACACATGCACGAAGCATGTACTCCAATATCTGATTCGCCCGCTCTGTCTGACCATCCGTCTGTGGGTGGTATGCCGTGCTCATCTTAATTTGAGACCCCAAGGACTTCTGAAGGCCTTCCCAAAATCGAGAAGTGAAGCGGGGGTCTCTATCTGAGACAACAACTGATGGTACACCATGGAGTCTCACCACTTCCTGTAGATACAAGTGGCCCAACTCATCTACTTTAGTTGTATCTTTTATCGGAATGAAGTGGGCTGATTTGGTCAGACGATCAATCACCACCCAAAAAGCATTCTTACCTCGAGGTGTACGAGGTAATCCAACAATGAAGTCCATGGAAACCTCTTCCCACTTCCAGGTAGGAATGGGTAGTGGTTGGAGCAAACCGGATGGCCTTTGGTGCTCTGCTTTCACCTGCTGACATGTGTAGCATCTCGAAACAAAGTCTGCTATGTCCCGTCTCATACCAGGCCACCAAAACTGCCGACGAACATCATAATACATCTTAGTGGCACCCGGATGGACAGCCCACTGAGACTGGTGGCTATCTTGCATCACCACCTTCCGCAGAGATAATGGCACTACTGAACGGCCCTTAAAGCACAAGATGCCCTCAGGAGATGACGACCAATCAGAGGATGTCTCCCCACCATGATGGAACTTCTTAGACCGCTGACAAAGATCATAACTGGGCTGTTCCTGCTGAATAAACTCTAATAGAGAAGGAGTCAACTGGACACTTGCCAAGAATGCCCCTCCACTGTATTCCCTGGCCTCCACATGCATCTGAGAAAAGAGACCCATCAATGCCCACTCATCACTAGACTTCCTCAAAGCCTGCACTGGAAATCTTCTGCTCAAAGCGTCGGCCACTACATTACCCTTGCCTGGGGTATAGACAAAGTCAAAGTCAAACCCCTGCAAGTACTCGATCCAGCGACGTTGCCTCAAGTTGAGGTCCTTCTGTGAGAAGATATAATCCAAGATTTTGTGATCAGAGTATACCACAAACTTCTCCCCAAAGAGGTAGTGACGCCAAGTCTTCAAAGCATGCATCACCGCTGCCAACTCCAAGTCATGGGTTGGGTAGTTCTTTTCATGTGGTCGAAGTTGGCGAGATCCATACACGACCACATGATCATCTTGCATAAGCACGCACCCAAGACCCATACCTGAAGCATCACAATAGACCACATATCCCTTTCCAGCCTCTGGCAAAATTAGCACGGGGGCAGTAGTCAGCCGCCTCTTCAGCTCCTCGAACGATGCCTGACATACTGGACCCCATACAAACTTCACCCCTTTCCGGGTGAGGGAAGTCATCGGTGAAGCAAGCCGAGAGAAATCCCGAACGAATCGCCTGTAATAACTGGCCAAGCCAAGAAAACTCGTGATCTCAAACACATTCTTCGGTTTCTCCCATGACATGACTGCACTAATTTTCTCAGGGTCCACTGAAAATCCATGCTCTGAGATCACATGCCCCAGAAATCTCACCTCTCTGATCCAAAAAGTGCACTTTGAGAACTTTGCATAGAGGCGGTGATCTCGTAATGTACCCAAAACGATCCTCAAGTGATGTTCGTGTTCCTCCTCAGAGCTAGAGTATACCAGAATGTCATCCACGAACAACACAACAAAGGAATCAAGATACTAATGGAACACCCTATTCATAAGTGCCATAAATACCGCTGGAGCATTGGTCAATCCGAAGGGCATGACCAAATACTCAAAGTGGCCGTACCTGCTTCGGAAGGCTGTCTTAGGGATATCTGACTCCTTCACCCTGAGTTGATGATACCCTGAACGCAGGTCTATCTTTGAGAACCACTTTTCCCCCTTAAACTGATCAAACAAATCATCTATTCTGGGAAAAGGGTATTTGTTTTTAATTGTTACCTTATTCAGCTTCCGGTAATCAATGCACAACCGGAGGGATCCATCAGCCTTTTTTGCAAACAACACAGGAGCGGCCCAAGGAGAGACGCTCGGGCGAATGAATCCTTTGGATTCTAAGTCGTCTAGCTGTATCTTTAATTCCCTCAACTCGGTGGGGGCCATGCGATAGGAGGGAAGAGATATCGGCTGTGTTCCCGGCGCCAGATCAATCGAAAACTCCACATCCCGCTCCGGGGGAAAACTAGAAAAATCATCAGGGAATACCTCAGGAAACTCATTCACTACACGAGGTAGTGCACCTTCAGGGGAAAGACCATCCTCTAGCACAATCGAAGATAACTGGAAGATAACACTTCCCAACTCTGGGAGTGGAGGCCCTGCGCGACTTGATCGTGGATCCTATTCTCCATGAAAAACCTGACGACTCCCATCAGGTGATGTGAAACTCACCCGCCGTCTGTAGCAATCGATGTGTGCCTGGAAGTTTACTAGCCAATCCATCCCGAGTATAACATCAAAAAGTTCCATATATAAGACCAAGAGGTCCCACTCCATCTCGACCCCTGACACAGAAAGTGCACACGAGGGGCACCTCCGGCCCTGCTCCTTCTTCTTTCCCAATGGTGTCACCAACTCCATCGCAAAAGACATCAACTCAGTTGGCAAATTCAGAATGTCCAAAAAACGTCCAGAAATGAATCAAATAGAGGCAACAGTATCAAAAAGAGTAGTAGCTATAGAAGATGCGATCAGAACGGTACCTCGAACTGTCGATGGTCCCGCCTCTGATCCTACTGGTGACTGATCCACTGCATGGAGATGTCTAGTATCTGCCTGGGGACGACCGCTAGTCTGTGGTTGTGCCCTGAACTCGCTCTGCCCAGAAGATGATCCAACCCTACCACCGCGACCACCAAATCGAGATCTCCCAGTCCTTGACGGCTCAGACTGTGTTGGCACTCCTCTTGAAGCCACTGACCATGCCCCACTTGGGAGTGGACGTGCCACACCGCAGAAGCGCTGCAAATTCCCTATACCTCCACACTGGTAACAAGGCTTCGGAGGAAGAGGACATGCTGGTCGGATATGCCCAGGCCTCCCACATTGGTGGCACACGACCGATCTCGCATCAGAAGCCGCAGAAGAAAACTGCCTGGAAGAGTGGCCTGAACTGCCCCCTCCTTTCTTCACATGATCCTCCCGCTTCCTTTTCTTCTCTGAGGAGCTTCCACTTCCCACTGCTGATACAGAACCATAGAAACCAGCCCTGCCTTTTCTATCAATCTCCACCATGCACGCCCGATCAACGACCTCAGCATAGGTCCTCAGCTTAAACAAGAACACCTGGGAGTATATCTCTGGTCGCAAGCCTTTCTCAAACCTTTGGGCCTTCTCTTGATCATTAGAGACAATTTCTGGAGCATACCGAACCAATTCAGCGAAACGGTTGGCATACTCCATCACAGATAGATTCCCCTGAACAAGTTCCATGAACTCTCTAGACCTGGCATAAGCCAACACCTCAGGGCAATACTGTTCATTGAAGACAACCTTGAAATCTCCCCAGCGCATCTGCTCATTCTTCCCAGACTGAAGCACTGACTCCCACCATTTACGGCTGGGACCCTCCAACAGAAAGGGGCACACTTCACCCTGAGCTCCTCGGGTGTTTCCAGGAACTCAAACATACGCTCGATCTCCTCGAGCCATTCTTCTGCTTCCTGGGGTTCTGAGCTGCCTCGGAAGGTTGGAGGCTTATTTTTCAGGAACTCCTGGGCCTTGTCCTTTCTAGGACCAGTATAATCCTCTCTAACAGGAGCTGGAGCTGGAGCTGGTCCATATCCTAGAGCCTGGACAGCCCGGACCACGGCCTCGACTAGCCTCTGATCAATCGGCGTGGGAGAACTCTCTCCAGCTTCCTCCTGTGGGTGCGTGGGAGCTTTCCGGGGAGGCATGTTTCTACAAAATGCAACAGTCACAAAACAAATAGTCAATACCACAATTCTAAAAATTGTAATCAAATACATCAAATATAAACAAACTAAACACATTCTTGTAATAAAAGAAACAACTACACCACATCTGCCTGATGTCCACATGTGGTCTGCAGCCCACACGTCTCACCTGGAAGTGAAGTAAATCAGTAAATTCCAACATCCTCTGGTGAATCAAGGTCTTCCATGAGAGGTGCGGGCCAGGCACCCTACTCACAACCAATACCCCGAGCCCCGACAGTCCTAGCTCCTGTCTATCCCGACTCATCTCAAAATAACAATATAACCCAAAAACATTAACCTCCTTTGATACCATTTTGTCACGAACCGGATCTGGTCGCCACCATTAACGGCACCAAACCTGGACCGTGGCAAGGCCCGAAGGGCGTTCCCTATCCCCACGGGCTGGCACAAGTGCCCGGGTATCAAAGAAATCTGGTTTGGGAACGATTTACCCGAGTATGACAACATAAATCATAAAAAAACAATCAATTATTAAAATCTGAAATTTTCATGCTAAACAATTCTTAACAAAACCAGATCTGAATAAATAAGTTTAAAGACACTACAAGTGGTCTAAAAACAAATAATGACAACATAAAGACATCCCCATGGACTCCACAAGACAAGGGAATCATCACACGCAAGCCATCCCTGCAACTCCGCCCCAATGATGGGTACTAACATCCCGAACCGCCATCACCCTTAGCCTTCCCTTTACCTGAGTCAAGCATAAGCAGGTCTACTTACACCCAAGGGGTGTAAGTAGGGTGTGATCCTAAGCCCAATAGGATACCACCAGTTGATTCCAAAGAGTATGCAATACAATGTGAACAAAACAAGCAATTTTAATACACAAGGTGAAACAGTGTTAAAATTCAAAGAAATGCAACTTTCAAATGAAAACAGTTTTCAATCCTAGAATTTCAGAATGTTAGCACATTAAATAGACATGTGAGCTACTATAATGTATTTCCAAAAACAACCCACAATAAGGGTAAATACCACAAATTCTATGAGCATCAAAATCAGGAACACCCCTAAGCACTAGGTTGTCTCGGGCCCTATGTACCTCGTACCTCGGTGTAGAGTAACCATAGAAAAATCCGTTCTCGTGCACGAGCCACTAGTAGGGAACATACCCATAACCTAGTGTTCCCCAATAATCATCCAAATAGTTTAGTTAGAGTTGTCATTATCCAGATGCTAAGTGGAACATGGACAAAACCCATCCGATCCACTAGCCGTACTAGTACAAATCTGCCCCACCTAAGTACCCGGGCTTCCCCTTTTGTGCTCAAACAATTTCAGCAAACAACACACATCCATTTTCATATAAAATATCACTACTGGTCACAAACAAATTGTACAGTAGCTACACACATTTTATACCATTTAAAACACACAATAAAATAATTTTATTTCCAATAAAACAACCTCTCAAAACATCACATTGTTTTTCACCCAAAGATCTTTAAGATATCCACCTTTCACACTATGATAACACATTTAAGATATTAAAACCAAATTTCAGTTCATAAACCTTTAATGAAACCAAAAATTCAGTTATGGGGCATCCCAAAATGAACCAATAAAAGATTTGAATGGAAAACCCTCAATTTCACCAAAAATTGGAACTTAAAATTCATTTGCATTATAAATGCAACTAAAACCAATTTTTACAGAAACATTCAAGTGAAATAAACATTAGAGTACCATGAAAACAGCAAGCTAATTCACAAAAATTGCACACACAATGGAATCACCTACCAAATTAACAAAACCCCTTGAATCTCCGTGCGAAATCAAATCGCACCCCCGCCGCACCAAGAGAGAACTAGATCAAACCTAAAACCACACAAATTGGCCAAGAAAACCCAAAGTTAAACCCTAGGTTCGAAATCCTAGTTTTTGGACATTAGTAAACTCAATTATAACCGAAGAAACCCTAAGAACAATGAGTTAAACCCAAAGTAATTTGAAAGAGGAAAGAAAAGGGCTCATTTACTTGAAGTATCTTGAAGTAATCACTCCAAAACTCCAGTATCTGAAATTTAAAAGAGCCCAAATTTAGGGTACGTTCGAACAAGATGTATTATCTCATTTAGGAACTGGAATGGAGGAAAAAGATTGAGAATTGAGAGATTTATGAAATAAATACTTTACCTCTTCAAATCTGGGCGTTTTGAGGAACCCTATGAAGATCGGCACACAATCGAGATTCTAAAGAGCTCCAAAAGGGTGGGAGAGAGTTCAGAAGCGCGGCTGTGTTACTTGGGCTTGAGTGAGACTTGGAATCACTGAAAAATCCCAAATATTGAATAAGTTATAACAAAATCAAATTTTATTTTTAAAACAGGAATTGGGCTTTCGGGCAGGCCCAACCCCTTAGAAAAAACCCAAATAACCCCTGGTTATGGATTTCTAAAAGCTCCAAATTACCTTGGTGGTGTTAATAGGTTAGGGAAGGTCAATTAGGAATTTGAATGGATGACAAATGTTGAAAAATGAAAAAGTTATAAAAGATACAAATTTTTTTTTAGTCTGGAATTGGGCTCACGGTTTGGCCCAATTCATGAATACTCATCTATTCCTCCCTAAAACCTAGGGAAACCCCAAAAACAAAGAAAGGATGTAAATTAAATGAAAAATAACTTTAAAATATGTCTTGTATGTGACACTTCCCCAGTGTATAGGTTTGGCCTATGTGAATTATTTTCATTATAGAACTATGTGTGACTTGATTCTCATTCCCTTGAGTTGCATATTGAAGCATGTATTTCTTTACCCTAGGACCATACATGAATTCTCCCAACATTATAACTATATTTATGTTGACATATATGGAATATATGTAGCATTAATCAAAGAGAAATAATTCCCCCAATACCTACAAACAATATCAATATTCATAAGGAACTTTTATTCATATAACGTCATGTGGATTGATTTTGGTTGCCATTGGATATGTGTTGATTATTTGATATTAGATCTAGGGTACATCAAAATTAAAATGAGAGAAATAAATTCACCCCTCACTCATTATAATAGAATTATATTAAGGTAAAATCATTAATAATTATATTTTGATCGATTCTAGATCCCACATGATACATTGTGAGGTTTTAAATCTCTATTTTAGGCTCATCCACAAAGAAAAAAAATTCCCCAACCCCTATGTATGGGTTGGACATGTGTAGAGGTATTTATATAGGAACTTTTTATGTCATTATTCCAAAGAAAATGTGATACATACTGATTCTTGTATTCTCCATTGTAGGTGAATCCCAGAGTTTTCATCACTGACAATCATGTCCCTCCATGAGAGTCAGATCTATGTGATGGTTTCAGTTGAAATTTAAATGTGTACATCCTCTCATAATCCTAGTTATGTACCCTCACATAGATCAATTTACATCCCAGTATTCCCTTGATTCTTACCTTGAGCATGAATCAGGTGAGCATAGTGAACCTATTTAGTCAAATTGACCATCAAGACCAAGGTGCATCTTACCTGTTAATTGGGATCCCACATACTAACCATAAGACATCAAACGATATGATTACCCTGTCCCCATCAAATGATGTTAAATGTAATGAACATATATATTTGTGCTAAATAGATCATCAAATTGATGACTACAAATTGGATAACTATTTTTCAATAATCCTAGAAAAATAGTTTAATACATGTTATCATAGCATTTAGAGTGATTGAACCCTTCTTGAATGTTAATTTCACTGTAAAATAAAATCATATAATTGATAAATGAGTTAATATTAATTTTTTCAATGATTTATTATATACGTATAATTTTATCTAATGGGAATAAATCCCACAAACTCTTGGTCCATCCTTATCAAAAATTGGTCATTGGGATAGGTTAATCTAAAGGGACCCCTCCATGAATCACTAGAAAATAAAAAATTCTTCAAAGGTTAGTCTTAGTGGACTTTTGGTTCATTATAAAGATCTATCCTACAATCTAGGATATAATATTCTCACTAAAAGTAAAATAGGTCAAAATTGATAATAATGGTCAACTATTAACCACAATTCCACATATCTTATTGAATCAAGAATTCATGGGTTATGAGTTAAAGTTACCATGACATAACTATTCAATTGGATTCCAATACCCTATATGTTACCCATATGTGAGTCATTCCCATCACCAAAAATATATTATAAAATCACTTTCTTACACCATTTCATTATGGGGTTATGTATCACTAATAATGAACAAACAGCCATGAGTCCCTAAATTCTTTTACACTCTCTATTTTCCTCCAAAAAAAACTTTATTACCATAATTCATTGAAAAAAATACTATTTGACCTTTCTTATATAAAATTAATAATATTTACTTGATTTTCACGACCCGTCCCCCAGGGCCCATGCTGTGACTACCCCAAGCCCACCTTCCATAGGCCAGGGGCTGGCGACTAGCACCAAAAGGCGTATCCCCTAAAAACAGGAAGGCATTGCCTTTATATACTATAAACACACTCAACCAAGAACAAAAAAAGATAAGAACACAAGTAAAATGTATAGAAAAAAGAGTGATGAAAGTAAGATGGGCCGGAATACAAGCTTAACAATAAAGTTACAAGTACAACTGAAATAAAATACAACTGAAGAAAGAGAAAGATAGCTACTGCGTCATTCTCTGAGGTTCATACCTGAAGGGTAGGTACGGATCACCTCATCAGAACTCCATGTCCACCCATCTCCTCTGCATACCGACACGACATATGGACTACCTCAGGGCACTGTCCAGTCCTAGTACTTAGCCACGATCAGCGCTGTCCGTCATCTGCACCAAACACAACAAGGTGCAGGCATAACCCGTGAAGGGGTGAGTATAACGATACTCAGTAGGGACCCTAAGGCCCTCAAGGCCTCACAAAATCCAAAAAGGATAAACCAAAAAGAATGAAATCAACTGAAAACCCAACATAGGTATATTCCCATACATATACCTAAGTCATCAAATATACCCATCTAAAAAACGAGGAAACACAGGGTCCAACCCAAACGCCCAAAGCTCAAATGTTCCGCAAAGGAAGGAATACCACGAAGGTAAGTACCACACAGGTACAGAACATAGAAGAATACCACCTGGGTATTCCACGAAGGAAAGTACCACACAGGTATGAAATCATCTCATAGTAGGTATAATTTAGGTACATTAGAAGAGATGATTAGATGTAACTACTGAATAATTTTACTCTGTTAAGAGGTAGACCCACGAAGGATCCTAGTACATCGTCATAACCACACAGGATCCTAGTACACCGTCAGACCCACACAAGATACTAGTAAAACGTCAGAACCACATAGGATCCTAGTACACTGTCAGACCCACACATGATCCTAGTACATCGTCAGACCCACACATGATCCTAGTAGACCGTCAGAACTAGCAATAGGGTACCCACACTAAGACTACTCGTCTCCAGGAGAGTATGATTCTCAAGCTACAAGTTGATACTCCAACTGATATGAAGTCCCACAAAGAAGTATCCTAAAGTATTTCCATGTGAAAGGGGTATCAACGTAACAGACGGTGCGTCAATTGAGAAACTATTCTGTAAGTTATTAGCCTTTTAGTTCTGAGTGCCCAGTTTGATTCGTTCTCAATACAACCTGACCATACCCCAACTTTATCCAAATATTAAGTTGGGTATACCAAAAAGACCGTCTCACTCGAAGGTTTCTGTTTCCAAAGACAGTTCGTCAAATGGACGCTCGGTGCCAAAGTTATGGCCAGAAGAACGAATATGGATTAAAGATGGTCCAGGGCCGGTCGGACCCGGTCGGACCGACCCAACCCATTACGACCCAGCCTGGGTCGACCCGACCTGGTTCGAGTCAAACCGACCCAGCCCGCGTTGGGCAGTCCGACCTGGCGTCCTGACCTAGCCACATGCGGGGGTGAGTCGCGCGCACCCCGCTCTCAAACACCGAATGGACGAAGCCGTTCAGTCGCTAAGAAGCACGCGAGACCCGCGAGGTCCCGGTCGATCCAGCTAGGCTGGCTGTAACGACCAACCTCTTCTCCTCCCGGCAGCGCATCGTGCGTCGTTGCTCCATGGCCGACTGAACGCCGACCGCGCCTCCACCATCCACTGCGGCCAGGCGGGCCGCAGCCCCCTTGCTCCAACGGCGGCGCGTCGTGTGCCTCCCCTTCGTGACCGGCTGAACATCGGCCTCCCTCATTCCTCTACCATGGCCGAAAATAGTGGGCCGCCCTCCGGCCTCCTCGTGCTCTCTTCCTCTACCAGCGGCGTAGGTGTGCAGCACCCCGGTTCTGTGTGACTAGCCCGGGAGGCAGTCGCCTCCTTTCTCCGCCGTGAAGAATACAAGAATCATGAAGAATAGTAGAGGGATCAGGCCATGTTCTTTTGGACTGTACCCTCTACATTATTTCAATAGTAGGCGGATGAAGAGGATTAATACAACAGAAACCACGAAAAACAACAAAACTCATACCTCGATGGTTCGTTGATGTGTCGCACGATGAAAAACGGTGAAGGAGAAGAGGGTGCCAATGATGGTCATTTCCGCAATCATGTTTCCGAAGTAGGCATGCGTTTCATCCTCTTTCTTGATTCCTTAGAACTTTCTTTGATAGAGATGGTGTTCTTCATTTGGAGGAGAAGTTCTTCATTGGAGATGAGTTTTCTCCAAGTTCTCCCAAGCCTCTCCCTTTTCCAAAGATTTCCCCAATTCCACCAAAAATGAATAGCCAACATATTAAATTATGTTTCAATAATTTAAAATAGATTTGGCCATTAATTATGATGATGTTGGAATATTTAATTTAGAGGATACCAAAGGGTTCCTCCTTCATTAAAGAGGGAATTCATGTGTCGGGTGACCCCCACCTTTGAATTCAAATAGGGGGTTTTAGTTCAGGTGGTCCCCACCTCTATAACCCCATAGAAGGTTACAAGAAAAATGAAAAGTCATATATTTTTATTTTTCTATTCCTCCATGAAAGGGTGAAAAACTAACTTCTACCCTCCACCTACTATGGTCGAGATGAAGTTCTCCTTAAGTGAATACCGACACTGCAAGTTCAACGGTACCCTCAGATTTCAATTTCGAGCACCAGTTTAATACCTAAAAAACAAACTCATACATTTACTGAACGTACCTAAAAAAAGTTTATAAATTCTTTCTGGGCACACCGGACTTCAGAATCACGCGCCATCAATTTTTTCAAACTCTTAAAATTCCCATATAACTAAAAAAATACATGGAATTTCTGGGTCTTTACATTCTCCCCACCTCAGAGCTTTGCGTCATCGAAAGCTATATCACAAAAACTAGGAAAATAAGTGGGGATACTAAGCACGAATCTGAGCCAACCACTCCCACGTGCTCTCCTGGAGGTTCTCATGCTTCCAGCGAATGCGCACCATAGGTATCGACTTCCCATGAAGGACCTTCTTCTATAGATCCTCAATATCTACTAGAACCTTCGTAAATGTCGCCCCATCGTTGATGTCCAGCTCACCGTGGTCGATGATGTGGGAAGGGTCATGCATGTATCTCCTCAGCTGGCATACATGGAAGACTTCATGAACCCAGTGCAATTGAGGGGGAAGTGATAAGTGGTAAGCCACCTCGCCCAATCTGCTAAGGACCTGAAAGGGTTCGATGAACCTCAGAGATAACTTTTCGCCCTAGCCAAACCTCCACAAACCTCATCGGGGTGAGACCTGCAGGATGACATGGTAACACTCCTTGAACTCCATAGGTCTCCGTATACTGTCGGCATAAGACTTATACCTTCTCTGTGCAGTCTTCATCTACTCCTGGATGATCTGAACCTTCTCCATGGTAGCCCATACCATCTATGGTCCCATTAGGGCTGACTCCCCTGGGTCAGTCCAGCACAAATACGATCTGCAAGGTCAGTCGTACAAAGCCTCAAAAGGTGTCATCTCAATGGTGGAGTGATATCTGTTGTTGTATGCAAACTCCACCAATGGCAAGTGATCTCCCAGTTGCGACCAAATTCAAGGATGCAAGCATGTAGCATGTCCTCGAGGGTCTGAATGGTCCGCTCAGTCTGGCCATCCGTCTGAGGATGGAAGGCGGTGCTCGAACGAAGTTGCATACCGAAAGCCTCCTGTAACCCCTTCCATAGTCGGGAAGTAAAAAATGCATCACGATCAAAGAAAATTGTTGAGGGTACTCTATGTAGCCGCACAATCTCTTGTAAATAGAGGCACCCCAAGCTCTCTACTGAACGCTACTCTCTGATTGGTTGGAAGTGGGCCGACTTGTTGAATTTGTCGACGATCACTTAGATAGAATCATGACCTATGGATGTATGTGGAAGTCCTGTCATGAAGTCCATGGATATCCTATCCCAATTCTACTATGGGACCTCTAAAGGTTGAAGTAAGCCTACTGGTACTTGATGCTCTACCATCACTTGCTGACAAGTGAGGCACTAAGATACAAACTCTGCTACTGCTCTCTTCATTCCCGACCACCAGTGCTATCGTCAGAGATCTTGGTACATCTTCACCACTCTTAGATGTACCTCTAGTGGGGATGTGTGGAACTCCTTCAACACTTCTTCTCAAAGAGACACTGGTACCATGGTACGTCCTCTGAAAAGGATGATGTGCTCCCCACCTTCAGAAAATTCATCAGGTGCTTGTCCTATAGATATCTGAGCATGTCGTGTCTCGCAGTAAGTGTCCCCATGCTGAACCTCCCTAACTTGATGAAGAATTAGGGGAGTGATTGTAAGAGACTGAAGAAAAGATGCTCCATATCGATCCAAAAAAGATATCTACAAAGTGGCCAACTCCTTTATCGCCTCACCAAGCAGCTGTATACCAGATCTTCTGATGAGTGTATCTGCTACAACGTTCCCCTTCCCAGGAGTATAGACTATCTCGAAGTTATATTCCTAGAGGAACTCGAGCCAATGCCGTTGTCTTAGGTTCAGGTACTTCTGAGATAAGATATACCTGAGACTCTTGTGATTTTATTAGACTGTAAAACGTTCACCCATAAAGTAATTTCGCCACATCTTCAAGGCGAAGACCACTGCTGATAACTCCAGTTCATGGGTAGCGTAGTTCTACTCATGATATCTCAGCTGTCGAGAACCATATGCGATCACTGCTTGCTCCTGCATCAGGACACATCCGAGTCTTGTCTCTGATGCATCGTAGTAAACTACGTACCCAACACCCTCCTATGGAAGCCTCAATATGGGGGCACTAGTTATCATCTACCTCAAATCCTGAAAAATCCACTAGCATCTCTCCGACCACACAAAGGGTTTCCCCTTCTTCATCAACTCTGATAAAGTTGTTGCAACTCTGGAGAAATCTGGAACAAACCTTCAGTACTATATAGATAAACCCAGGAAAATTCGTACCTCCTTGACACTATTGGGTGGCTATCAAGAAAGTACCACCACAGCCTTTGCTGGATCCACTACAACTCTAGCCTCTGAGATGACATGTCCCAGAAAGTGAACATATCGGATCCAGAACTGGCACTTCGAGAGATTAATATAAAGCTGGTTCTCTCAGAGTGTGTTCAGAACTACCTGCAAGTGATAGGCATGATCCTCCTCGGTAGCCTAGTAGATCATAATGTTGTCTTTGAATACTACTACAAAGCAATCAAGGTATGGCTGAAAGATCCTGTTCATGAGTCCCATGAACACTTCTGGGGAATTGGTCATGCCGAAAGGCATAACCAAGAACTCATAGTAGCCATACCGACATCTGATAGTTGTCTTCTTCACATCCTCATATCACACTCAAAGTTGGTGATAGCCTGATCTGAGGACTACATTAAAAAACCATTGTGCTCCCTTCAGCTAATCAAATAGTTCATCAATCCTCAGAAGTGTGTACTTGTTCTTCACGGTCACCTGGTTCAGGCACCGATAGTCAACACAAAGACTCAATCTCTCATCTGCCTTCTTGGTGAACATAATCAGGACTTCCCAAGGAGAAACACTGGGCCGGATGAAACCCTTACCCTGCAAGTCCGCTAGCTATACCCGCAGCTCACAAAGCTCTGTGGGAGCCATTCGATGCACTGGTGTAGATATCGGTGTCGTCCCGGAATACAAGTCAATGCAAAAGTCCACCTATCTGCAAGGAGGTAGACCCAAAACATCATCTGGGAAAACATCCGTGTACTAGTCCTTCAATATAGAATAGCTTGGACTCTCCACATCAATCTCTATGAGGGTAAGTCTAGCCAACATACGAGTGATTGGCTACACTATCCTCCGGGTAAGTCCATCCTGTGCTGCAAAGGTTCCCTTCTCACCGGTGAAGGTAAACCTGGTCCCATTCATGTGAACACACTGCACTTTGCGCCTAATACAGTCAATCTGAGCATGGAATATAGATAAACATTCAATACCCAAGATGGCATTGTAATGCCTCGATGCCGCTACTTGGAGATCCCATCCGAAGCACTCGTCTCCAAGAGTAAGCTCACACTGCTGACACCAGTGTGTAATTATCAAATACTCTCCTGTAAGAATCTCTAGACATAACGATCGAGCCAATGGCTCCATCAAAATCTCCGAGCTCTAAATGAGGGTAGTGGAAATAAAAGAATGACTGACATCTATGTCTATAAGTACTACATCTAAGGTGAAGTAGACACAGATCATACCTCGTATCATCTCTGGAGCATCGTGATCTTAGGCCTCAACTTCTTGGAGCTGAGCTCGACCCTGTCCACCTACTCCCCATGGTCAGGGTGGACGACCTGGTGGTGGTGGTGGTAACATCTCGAATCATTTCCCACTCCTAACCACACGGCCAGCTCCTCTGCCATGTCCTCCTGCTCCCTTTATACCTCCTTGGTCGAACCTCTGTCTCTTCCTGGGCGGTCCTTAGACCATTTGCGGATAATCCATATGGAGGGTCGGGCAATAAAAATCCATGTGACCATGTCTGCAGCATGTGAAACACTTCCTGTTCCTTGCATGACTGGCTTTGTCTCCAGTACCCCGCACAACCGACCCTGAATCCTGCAGTCGTCCACCTCTAGGTCTGGTCCTCTTGGACCTTTGTGACATCTGTCTACTGCCAACTGGAGAAGACTCTGCTACGTGATGACTGGTGGTGGGTCTCGCTGCTGGTGACTACTTAGTAAGAAAAATCTCTACTAAGAGGGCTCGCCCTAACACCCCTGTCTACATGGGAATGCTGAGTGAAATCATTGAAGCCCTGATCTCCCGCCTGAGTCCATGCTCGAAGGTCGGGGCCTTGAAGAATGGGTCCCGCACCATATTAGTGGAGTAACATGAGACGTCGGTGAACCTTGCTGAGTACTGAGCCACAATCATGCTGCCCTGTCGCAGATGAAGAAGATCTTATAAGCGCACTGCGTGATGGGTCGTTGGGACAAACTCTGACTGAAACAGGCTCTCGAAGTCTGCCGAGAGAAGCGTCACCTCATCGTGAACCTGGGGCATCAAGATCCACCATCTGTTTGCTGCTTCTTGTAGAAGACTGGTGACAAGGATCACCATGAGATCAACTGGTGTCCCTACCAGTCAGAAGACTCTCACCACGACCTCCAGCCAATCCTTAGCCACCTGTGGGTCCGTCTCTTCCCAGAACTTGGGTGGTATCTCATGCTGGAACTTGTGCAACGCGCTCAAGCGGCGTCCACTCTCTGCTACTGGGGATGGTGGCATCGATGGCTCAACAGGAAATGGTACTGCTGGTGCCTCCGCTAGTGCCTCTACTGGAAGAGGGCCCTACACTGAGGCCTTGTCACTCGGTGGGCTACTAGTGCGTACTATACCCGGTACCCTAGATAGCTGTTTGCATGGAGGCATCCTGAAAAGAAATAGGTGCACCACGGTAAAAAAGTTATACCCGATGAGCTAAATCAAATATATCATAAAGAAAACTCTTTGAAAAACACACATGCAATCAGTGTTTTCATGTAATAAGTCAGAAATTAGAAGTCATGGTCTTGGTGTATGGATACGTCGGCTGCCGCACCGACACTGGATTCCCTAAACTGATAACCACACTCACTAAACTTAACACTAATGTCATTAAAAAGATAAGAGTCCAATGTTCTATGGTATAAACTACTCCTCTGATACCAATTTGTCACGGCCCGTCCCCCGGGGCCCGTGTTGTGACTACCACAAGCCCGCCTTCCATAGGCCAAGGGCTGGCGACTAGCACCAAAAGGCGTATCCCCTAAAACAGGGAAGGCATTACATTTATATCCTATAAAAACAATCAACCAAACGCACATAAAGATACGAAAACAAGTAAAATGTATAGAAAAAAGAGTTCTAAATGTAAGAGGGGACAGAATAAAAGCCCAATAGTAAAGGTACAAGTACAACTAAAATACAATACAACTGAAGAAAGAGAAAGACAACTACTAGGTCATCCTCAGAGGTTCCTACCTGAAGGGTAGGTACCAATCGCCTCCTCATCACACCACGTCCACCCATCTCTTCTATGTACCGACATGCTATATAGACCACCTTGAGGCACTATCCAGTCATAGTACTCTTAGCCACAATCAGCGTTGTCCATCATCCGCACCAAACACAATAAGGTGCGGGCATAGTCAGTGCAGGGGTGAGTATAACGATACCCAGTAGGGACCCCGAGACCCTCAAGGTCTCACAAAATCCACAAAGGGTAAACCAAAAAGCTAGAAATCAACTGACAACCCTACTTAGGTATATTCCCATAAAAATACCTAAGTTATCAAATATACCCATCTCAAACATGAGGAAACACAGGGTCCAACCCAAAATCCAAAATCTCAACTATTCCACAAAGGAAGGAATACTACGAAGGTAAGTACCACACATGTACTCCACATATAAGAATACCACCAAGGTGTTATCACGAAGTAAAGTACCACACAGGTACGAACTAAGCACACACTAGGTAAAATTTTGGTACATTAGTAGAGATGATTAGATGTAAATACTGAATCATTTTACTCTATTAAGAGGTAGACCCACAAAGGATCATAGTACATCGTCATAACCACACAGGATCCTAGTACACCATCAGACCCACATAGGATCCTAGTAAAACATTAGACCCACACAGGATCCTAGTACACTATCAGACCCACACAAGATCCTAGTACATCGTCAGACCCACATATGATCCTAGTAGACCATCAGATCCAGCTACAGGGTACCCACACTGTAACAGCCCGAGATTTTATGAAAAATATTCTTTTTTATTTCACTAATGTATTGTGTTGTACGCTACACCAAAAGGAGATTTCACAGCACGCATCCTTGAATTGGCTTGCATTACACGCAATTGCGACCTTCCTCGATAGCTTGTGTAGTACGCAATACCGAGTTTCACTAAACAACGATATGCTATTAAAATATTATTATAACTAGTCGTTATGAATAGTAATAACCACCTTTTAAAATTTTAGAAATTTTAGATCTCAAAATGGACTTCATTTTTGGATTCGGAGTATCAAATTTAGCCTAAGGTGAAATTTTGGTACTTTTCGGATAACTTTCATATTCTGATGAATAGTGAAAATTACTAAATTTTAATTAAAAACAAATTTTTAATCGAAATAATTAATAGCGATAAATTATTAATTTGAGTGGTTTTAATGTATATTTAGAATATATTTTTACAATTCAATACAATGTTGGTCATTGAATGTAATTTCACATTTACACCAGACATAAACAAGTGTCAATCTTTTGATAGATATTGTTTCTTAAAAACACGCTATTTGTTTTAACAGTGGGATTTAATTATAAAATTAATTAATGCAACTTCTATGTTATGAATTTGGTAAATTAGACTTCATTTTTGAATTTGTAATATGAAATATAGCTTAGGATGAAATTTTGGCATTGTTCTGAAAAACATCAATTTTTCATGAATAGTGAAACTACTAAGTGGTAGTTAAAAAAATTAATTTCTTCATAAATCTTAATTTTACCACTTCTGTGAATGAAATTTCAAAAATCCGAGAGACACGGTTGATGTCAGTAAGTAAAATGTGGTTCAATGAGATGAAAATAATTTTTGGTGAATAGTAACTTTTTACTTTTATTTACCACGGTTAAAAGAAAATAGGGTAATTAAGGGTAAAAATGATATTAATATTATCCTAACACATGTCCTAATCCTATTGTACAAGTGTATATCGACAAAAAACAACCTTAAGTGTAAAATACTACCATTTAGGCCCACTTGGATTAGATGAGCACATTTATTATTATTTAATTCAAAGAAGAGTTAAAAGAGTTAAAATCAAAGTTTATTTACTAAACCATTTTTAATTTGGGTTTATACATAGGATAAATTGGATTATAAATATTCATTAGAAAGCTAAAAGGATTTACTACATAATTAAATTTTATTTATAATTTTTAGACTTCAGATAAATTAATTTATTTATGACACAACGATGATGCAGTAATTACCCTTTTAAGGAAATGTTAACATAATTGATATTATAAATGCTCAAATAAATGTAATTTGAGACTTTTTATGAATTCCACTAATTTTATAGGTTACTATGATATATTAGTGTTTATTTAATCAATTTTGTTCGAACATATAATTCTGTTACGACTTTCAAAAAAAATCATATATCAAATAGTGTCAAAATTGACACAAAATAGTTTCTAAATCAAATATTATATTATTAATTGTTATTTTATTCCTAAAAATATAAGGTTCGGCCAAATGACTTCGCTAAAGATATATGTATTAATAATATACAATTTGGGGTTCGTTTGGCATGTTATAGTAAGTGTATTAACCATATAGTGAAAGAAAACAAAAAGACACGGTAAAAGTTAAATTATTTAACTTAGAGTTAAATCTAATTAATAAGGTTAAAATAATAACCTAAACTTGTCTAAATCCTATTGGTTTATATGATTTCGACACATCCCCACTTTAGCTTCGAAATAAGACCCTTTGGAACCATTATAAACCGATTTTGCCTTTAATATAAAATAATATTTTGAGATATTCCTATGGTGCCCCTCTCCTCCCTTATAAAAGGACACCTCCTCCCCCTCCTCCTCACACCAATTTGAGCACCCAAGCTCGGCCAAACCCTGCAAAAATCTCTTATCCACTTCCCTATCAACATCCTAGAGGTTCTGGTCTTCCTCAAAGACCAATTTTAGTTCCCTAAGAGGAGGTCTCAAAGAGGCGCTTCAAAGAAGAGGTAATTACCGTTACCAATTCTTTCATCTTTATTTCTTCTTCCACTTATTCTTCTTAGGTTGTTTCATTATGAAGTAATAACATCAGTATCACTCATATACTGATATGTTATTATAAGTATGAAACAACCCTATTTCACCATCTATCCATCCTACAGAAAAAGAAATCACCGTGCGTGCGTACGTACAGAATACCGTCTCCACGCTGTGGTGTAATCTATTTTCCACCACCACCTTAATAGTATGGGTATAATGGTGTAATGAGTAACTATATATGATTATTATAGAGTGATATTGATACTGAAATAGTCTACATACACTTCAACACAATTCCACGACCATGGGAACGATATCATCGCTTGTGCGTACGTACGGACTACCGTCTCCACGACGCGATGAGATTCATTCTCCATGTTAACCATTTAAGAATGATTAAAAAGTATATATAAGAAATAATAATGAAATATATGACAATATAAAGCTACTGTATTTATGTATTTATGTATATGTATGTCATCTACTTACTTCCATTCAAGACAATAAGGAAAGGAAAACAGCGTTCATGCGTACGTACGGACTACCATCTCCATGAACGGTGTTTTTCATTTCATTTATCTATCTATTATATATATATATACTGAATATATATGATATATAAATCATATTTTATATTCTGGAAGTAAGTAAATCATGATATAAGTAATAATAATGTCAAGAACAACAAGTCAAAACACCTACGATAAATCAAACGATTTTACCCAAAACGCTTCTTTAACATGGAATTTACAAAAGAACGAGTAATATAAAGTCATAAGTGAACCATATATGATATCATAACAATGAATATGATTCTGTAATAAGTCAATGACATTATTTAAATCATTATACAGGAGGTTCGGACACATACGAAGCAAATCGGACCTAAGGTAAGGGAAATATCACAATCTCATTTTTATCCGAGATTGTTTATACTTTGGTATTTACTGGGGTGTATTTTATCATCCACATCCATGTTTCATAAATATGTGATATTATTTCAATCCACCTACAATTGTTTATATCCATTTTTACCCTTCAGTGAGTTTTTAGTAAAGAATATGAAAGGAATCGTTTGTCGTTTTTTCGTACGAGGTACTTTTTGACTTTTCCGACAAAAGTACGAAGAATGTTTTTTTAACTTATATGGTATGAATGGATTTTTAAAACATTATTTCCAAGAAGGTTCCTTTACAAGTTTTCAAGTTTATTTTTAATCAACTTCTTTTATTTTAAACTCATATGACATGTTATGAAAGGAAAAATGTTTTTGAAGTAGAAAGGATATTTTCCTCAAGAATGGAGTTCAAGTATTTTATCAAAATTATTTTCCATCTAAGATAATAAAAGGGTTATGTTTTTATCCTTATTATTACATGGATTTGATTATGTTGTGATGGAAATATTTTTATGAATTCCTTTATCTTACATGAATTGTTTTATGATGTCAAGTTGTTTAAGAATTCCATTTTTATTACATGGGTTACGCTATGATGTATGGTTTATGATTATGTGGCACACATAAGAAAGGATTCATTATAAGATGGGTGGGACCTATATCTCCCTCCAATGCATTGGGTAAAGATTTTATATCTCATGAGATAGACATGGCTGAAATGGTAGGTTATACCGGTTCAGTGAAACAGGACTGAAACGAGGGTTACTCGATTCAGAAAGGGACTTTGTCCACTAAGATAGTCTTGGAAATGAGTTTTGACTAACAAGAAATGATTCTCTATGATTATGTGTGTATGCCACAAAGTTTCATGTTTTATGTTATGATTATTGGGATTTCATTTCACTACTATGATTTATCCCATGTTATGAAATTATGCTCTCTTTTGCAGGTTAAGATTTCCAAAAGTTATGTTCTTATGAATATGATGTGATTGATTTTTCTTTTGTATAACCTTACTGAGCATTTGAGCTCACCCTTTTATGTTTTCTTTTCCCTAGGATATAAAGAAAGGTTTTAGGTAAAAAAAGGAAGATATTTATGGGAGATATTGAAGATCTTTCACCACGATTAGAAGATTACGTTCTGAGTTTCCAAAGACACTAAACTATTACGATCCTTGTGTGTGTGTGTTTTTGTTATGTACTAAGTATTCCGCAAAAGTAATGTAAAGTATATGTACGATAAGCTTCGGGTCTCTACAGTTGGTATCAGAGGAAAGGTTTAGTCAACCTTTGGAAACTAGGATGCGAAAAAGTTAGTGAAATCCCTAGAGATATTTCTACGGTATGTCTAGGGATGTCCCTAAGGTTAAGTATACGTATAGGTTATATTACTAGAACTACGCTAACGATCATAGAATTAATCCTAAGATGTTAGATATTGAAGGTACTCCCCCTTTATTATGTTGTTTTCCTTAGCATGATTTTTGCCTCTCACACTATTCTTTTTGGGTTTTAGACGATGGCTAGAACCTGAAGGAACCGTGTTGATCAATGCAATGGAAAATGCAATGATTGTCCTCCTGAAAAAACAAATGTTATGGGAGATGGAGTGAAAAATCTTATTGCTATACTTACATAAGCTATGAATCATTTTGTACTTCCAAATGAGCAGAGAAGGGAACAATATTCTATTGAGTCCTTCCTGAGGCAACACCCACCTTCTTTCAGAGGGACTTCCGCTCCACTTGTTGCTGAACAATGGATCAGTACCACTGAAAAGATATTTTCAGTTCTTCAATGTTCTGAACATGATAAAGTCATATTAGCAGTATATCGTTTGGAAGGTGAAGCTGATCAATGGTGGAATCTTATCAAGAATACAAGGCAAAGAGATGAAATTGTGTCCATGGAATGGGACGAGTTCAAGAACTTATTTTTCAATAAGTACTTCCATCGTATTCTTCGAACAAAGATGGAGAAGGAGTTTCTTGAACTAAAGCAAAAGGATGATGAATCTGTTGGTATATACGAAGCGAATTTTACAAGACTTGCAAGGTATGCATCTGGCATTATCATCCAACCTGAAAGTAAAGTTGATCGATTTTTCAGTGTCTTAAAACCAAGTCTTCGAAGGGAATTAGCTATAAGAGACTTCAGTAGCTATGAAGAAATTGTGCATTGTGCTATCAAGGTAGAAATGGAAGTTGGTGTTACATATCCATCTCATGGTTTTGACAAGAACCAAAAGATGGAGTTCAAGGAGAAATCTCAGAATAATGGTGAAAAGAAGATGAATGTTTCCTTATGCACAAAGTGTGGAAAGAAGCATGGTGGAGATTGTCTTAAAGGGACTAGAAAATGTTTTAAGTGTGGAAAAGAAGGTCATCGAGCAGCTGAGTGTCGAAGTAATTGAAAAAGGGTTTCTAATGATGTGAATAAAGCAAACACTGCAGAGAACGCACCACCAACACTTCAATGCTTCAAGTGCAAGGAAATGGGGCATTATTCCTATAAATGCCCTAATCCAAGGGTTAGTGATGATCAACATGAGCAACCACTGAAGGCAAAGGAAAAAGGGAAGTCACATGCGATCACTATTGGAAATGTTGAATATGACAACGATGTGGTGGAATGATTAAGTGTTTATGTAATGGGATTCCAAAATAATGTTGTATCATTGAGTATTGCAATATTTATTGATGTGGTATTCAATGTGATTGAGATATTTTTTGGAAATAAGATGATATGCGCATAATTAAGGGAAAACGAGAAAATGAAATGTTTAATAGTATTCATGAGCTCATGATTGATATAAGGACTAAGTGATATCTTGGTTTGAGTATATAGAATTTTGAGGATTTTGGTATGTGGAAAGTGTTAACTTTAAACTGCATTCATGTTTTCACTAAGTTATTCAAGAGAATACATGATTAAGGACTTTGAATGTTTGGAATGTGACCAACAAAACATATCTTATGATATATGGGGATCAACGATGGTATTAAATCTCTGGTAATCGTTTTCACTATGTTATGAGAGTGGACTGCAGTATTATGGATAAGCCTAAAGATTGGAATGGATTATGTTGGACATAAGTTAGTATTGTTTAAGGATAGAAATTTTTTTCGATATTATTGATGGGATGTTATAGTAATATAGTTTTAGAAAAAGGATAACCTGCAGGACGGGCGACAACCCATCGCGTCGGACAAAGCTGTGGGAATCGAACCCACAACCGAAGTGCGACTAGCCTTTATCGCCTACCACTGGCCTACAGGAAGTCCCTGTTTAGTAGAAACTAGTTTTATTATATTAAGAAGTATAATATATGAAGTATAAGTCCATTTTAGGAACCATATGTGATTAATATCACTATAGATCGACTTATGTATATAATTTTTGCTAACCTTTTGTTTGAGACAGATGGAATGACCCGTCATTCTATCACATGATCTGCTAACACTTCACGAATAACAAATTCAACGTCATTTATTTAAGAGATGAAGTGGAAATAGTTCAAGGCATGAACAACAGTGAGATTGTACCAAAATAAAGAAAGTATTTATTCTAATTCAAATTTTCAACTTTAGGGAAATGATCTTGAAAACCAAAAATGTTGTCCTAGTGATCTTATACCTGATGAATCAGATGGTACCTTAGATCGTCACAAATTTATGGATTTGTGATTACTGGATTTTCCATAGCCATGTTCTCTACCACTCTCCATCAGAACATGATGGTTAGATTTCTCTTCCATATCCATATTTTCACCTATGTGGAAACCCAGTGATTAGTTTATTTGGGTAATCGTTACATTTCATACTTTAGTTTTTAAAAGGCAAGTTTTGGTATTCCTTTTAACGATGTGGGTTTCTATTAAAGAAACTCTCGAATAGTAAACCATTTATAACCTCGATGAATTTCGAGGGAGAAATTCATTTTAAGGGGGGTAGAATGTAACAGCCCGAGATTTTATGAAAAATATTCTTTTTTATTTCACTAATGTCTTGTGTTGTACGCTACACCAAAAGGAGCTTGCACAACACGCATCCTTGACTTGCCTTGCATTACATGCAATCACGACCTTCCTCGATAGCGTGTGTAGTACGCAATACCGAGTTTCACTAAACAACGATATGCTATTAAAATATTATTATAACTAGCCGTTATGAATAGTAATAACCCCCTTTTAAAATTTTAGAAATTTTAGCTCTCAAAATGGACTTCATTTTTGGATTCGGAGTATCCAATTTAGCCTAAGGATAAATTTTGGTACTTTTCGGATAACTTTCATATTCTGATGAATAGTGAAAATTACTAAATTTTAATTAAAAAAAACTTTTTAATCGAAATAATTAATAGTGATAAATTATTAATTTAAGTGGTTTTAAAGTATATTTAGAATATATTTTTACAATTCAATACAATGTTGGTCATTGGATGTAATTTCACATTTACACCAGACATAAACAAGTGTCAATCTTTTGATAGATATTGTTTCTTAAAAACACGCTATTTGTTTTAACAGCGGGATTTAATTATAAAATTAATTAATGCAAAATCTATGTTATGAATTTGGCAAATTAGACTTCATTTTTTAATTTGGAATATGAAATATAGCTTAGGATGAAATTTTGGCATTGTTCTGAAAAACATCAATTTTTGATGAATAGTGAAACTACTAAGTGGTAGTTAAAAAAATTAATTTCTTCATAAATCTTAATTTTACCACTTCTGTGAATGGAATTTCAAAAATCCGAGAGACACGGTTGATGTCAGTAAGTAAAATGTGGTTCAATGAGATGAAAATAATTTTTGGTGAATAGTAACTTTTTACTTTTATTTACCACGGTTAAATGTAAATAGGGTAATTAAGGGTAAAAATGATATTAATATTACCCTAACACATGTACTAATCCTATTGGACAAGTGTATCTCGACTAAAAACAACCTTAAGTGTAAAATATTATCATTTAGGCCCACTTGGATTAGATTAGGACATTTATTATTATTTAATTCAAAGAAGAGTTAAAAGAGTTAAAATCAAAGTTTATTTACTAAAACATTTTTAATATGGGTTTATACATAATATAAATTCGATTATAAATATTCATTAGAAAGGTAAAAATATTTCCTACATAATAATATTTTATTTATAATTTTTAGACTTCAAATAAATTAATTAATTTATGACACAACGATGATGCAGTAATTACCCTTTTAAGGAAATGTTAACATAATTGATGTTATAAATGCTCAAATAAATGTAATTTGAGACTTTTTATGAATTAAACTAATTTTAAGGGTTACTATGATATATTATTGTTGATTTAATCAATTTGGTTCGAACATATAATTCTGTTATGACTTTCAAAAAAATCATATATCAAATAGTGTCAAAATTGACACAAAATAGTTTTTAAATCAAATATTATATTATTAATTGTTATTTTATTACTAAAAATCTAAGGTTCGGCCAAATGACTTAGATAAGGATATATGTATTAATAATATACAATTTGGGGTTCCTTTGGCATGTTATAGTAAGTGTATTAACCATATAGTGAAATAAAACAAAAAGACACGGTAAAAGTTAAATTATTTAACTTAGAGTTAAATCTAATTAATAAGGTTAAAATAATAACCTAAACTTGTATAAATCCTATTGGTTGATAGTATTTCTACCCATACCCACTTTAGCTTCTAAATAAGACCCTTTGGAACCATTATAAACCGATTTTGCCTTTAATATAAAATAATATTTTGAGATATTCCTAAGGTGCCCCTCTCCTCCCTTATAAAAGGACACCTCCTCCCCCTCCTCCTCACACCAATTTGAGCAATCAAGCTCGGACAAACCCTGCCAAAATCTCTTCTCCACTTCCCTAGAAACATCCTAGAGGTTATGTTCTTCCTCAAAGACCAATTTTAGTGCCCTAAGAGGAGGTCTCAAAGAGGCGTTTCAAAGAAGAGGTAATTACCGTTACCAATTCTTTCATCTTTATTTCTTCTTCCACTTCTTCTTCTTAGGTTGTTTCATTATGAAGTAATAACATAAGTATCACTCATATACTGATATGTTATTATAAGTATTAAAGAACCCTATTTCACCATCTATCCATCCTACGGAAAAAGAAATCACCGCGCGTGCGTACGTACAGAATACCGTCTCCACGCCGTGGTGTAATCTATTTTCCACAACCACCTTAATTGTATGGGTATAATGGTGTAATGAGTAACTATATATGATTATTATAGAGTTATATTGATACTGAAATAGTCTACATACACTTCAACACAATTCCACGACCATGGGAATGATATCATCGCTCGTGCGTACGTACGGACTACCGTCTCCACGACGCGATGAGATTCATTCTCCATGTTAACCATTTAAGAATGATTAAAAAGTATATATAAGAAATAATAATGAAATATATGACATTATAAAGCTACTGGATTTATGTATTTATGTATATGTATGTCATCTACTTACTTCCATTCAAGACAATAAGGAAAGGAAAACAGCGTTCATGCGTACGTACGGACTACCGTCTCCATGAACGGTGTTTTTCATTTCATTTATCTATCTATTATATATATATATACTGAATATATATGATATATAAATCATATTTTATATTCTGGAAGTAAGTAAATCATGATATAAGTAATAATAATGTCAAGAACAACAAGTCAAAACACCTACGATAAATGAAACGATTTTACCCAAAACGCTTCTTTAACATGGAATTTACAAAAGAACGGGCAATATAAAGTCATAAGTGAACCATATATGATATCATAACAATGAATATGATTCTGTAATAAGTCAATGACATTATTTAAATCATTATACAGGAGGTTCGGACACATACGAAGCAAATCCGACCTAAGGTAAGGGAAATATCACAATCTCATTTTTATCCGAGATTGTTTATACTTTGGTATTTACTGGGGTGTATTTTATCATCCACATCCATGTTTCATAAATATGTGATATTATTTCAATCCACCTACAATTTTTTATATCCATTTTTACCCTTCGGTGAGTTTTTAGTAAAGAATATGAAAGGAATCTTTTTTCGTTTTTTCGTACGAGGTACTTTTTGACTTTTCCGACAAAAGTACGAAGAATGTTTTTTAACTTATATGGCATGAATGGATTTTTAAAACATTATTTCCAAGAAGCTTACTTTACAAGTTTTCAAGTTTATTTTTAATCAACTTCTTTTATTTTAAAGTCGTATGACATGTTATGAAAGGAAAAATGTTTTTGAAGTAGAAAGGATATTTTCCCCAAGAATGGAGTTCAAGTATTTTATCAAAATTATTTTCCATCTAAGATAATAAAAGGGTTATGTTTTTATCCCTATTATTACATGTATTTGATTATGTTGTGATGGAAATATTTTTATGAATTCCTTTATCTTACATGAATTGTTTTATGATGTCATGTTGTTTAAGAATTCCATTTTTATTACATGGGTTACGCTATGATGTATGGTTTATGATTATGTGGCACACATAAGAAAGGATTCATTATAAGATGGGTGGGAACTATATCTCCCTCCAATGAATTGGGTAAAGATTTTATATCTCATGAGATAGACATGGCTGAAATGGTAGGTTATACCGATTCAGTGAAACAGGAATGAAACGAGGGTTACTCGATTCCGAAAGGGACTTTGTCCACTAAGATAGTCTTGGAAATGAGTCTTGACTAACAAGAAATGATTCTCTATGATTATGTTTGTATGCCACAAAGTTACATTTTTAATGTTATGATTATTGGGATTTCATTTCACTACTATGATTTATCCCATGTTATGAAATTATGCTCTCTTTTGTAGGTTAAGATTTCCAAAAGTTATGTTCTTATGAATATGAGGTGATTGATTTTTCTTTTGTATACCCTTACTGAGCATTTGAGCTCACCCTTTTATGTTTTCTTTTCCCCAGGATATAAAGAATGTTTTTAGGTAAAAAAAGGAAGATATTTATGGGAGATATTGATGATCTTTGAGCACGATTATAAGATTACGTTCCGAGTTTCCAAAGACACTAAACTATTACGATCCTTGTGTATGTGTGTTTTTGTTATATACTAACTATTCCACAAAAGTAATGTAATGTCTATGTACGATAAGCTTCGGGTCTCTACACGCACTAAGCCTGCTCATCTCTGGGAGAGTCTGCTCCTCAAGATACTGGTTAATACTCCAACTTCTAATAAGTCCCACAAAGAAGTATCCCAAAGTATTTCCATGTAAAAGGAGTTTCAACGTAACAGACTGTGCGTCAATCAGGTAACTAGTCTGTAAGTTATTAGCCTTTTGTTGTGAGGGCCCAGTTGGATTCGTGCTCGATCCAATCCTACTGTACCCCAAATTTATCCAAATCTCCAGTGGGGTATACCAAAAGGACCGTCTCTCTCGAAGGTTTCTGGTGCTGTAGATGGTTCGTCAAATGGATGCTCGGTACCAAAGTAATGGACAAAAGAGCGAATATGGATCCAAGTTGGTCTGGGTCCGTTTCGACCCGATTGGACCGACCTGACCCATTCCGACCTGTTCGGGGTCGACCCAACCTGGTTCGGGACAACCCGACCCATCCCGCGCTGGGTGGCCCGGCCTGGCGTCCTAACCTAGACAAATGCGGGGGGAGTCACGCACCCCCCGCTCTCAAACACCGAACGACTGAAGCCGTTCGATCGCCAGGTAGCACACGGGACCCAACAGGTCCCATTCGGTCCAGCTCGGTCGGCCGTAACGACCATCCTCTACTTCTCTCAGTGGTCCATCATGCACTGACGCATCTCGGCCGACCAAACGACGATCGTTCCTCCACCATCCACCGCGGCCAGGCGGGCTGCAACCCCCATTGCTCCAATGGCGGCACGTCGTACACCGCCCCTCTACGGCCGGCCGAACAACGACTATCCTAATGTAACAACTGGGCCCCGCCCACCGGTTTCCCCACAGACATGTGGTCCCCACTCTGGGGCCCACCCACATGCCCGAACGGGTCATATGACTAATGATTGTCCCCATAGGCCAACACATGCCTTTTTCAGTGTGCTCTGTCCTCACTCACACACACCTTGGAAAACTTCCGAGAAGGTCACCCATCTTGATCACTACTCTAGGACAAGCATGCTTAACTGTGGAGTTCTAATCATACATGCTCCCTAAAAGGAAGGTGCACCTTCTTGACATGAGTTATATCATTTATTAATTTAACCCTTTATCATTTGGGGGCGTTACAATCACCCCCCTTTAGAGCACAACATCCTTGTTTTGGGCTCTACATCTCAACCTAGGCTGTGCATCACACTTAAGGCTGGGTAACACCTCTAATACCAAATGTAACAACTGGGCCCCGCCCACCAGTTTCCCCGCAGACACGTGGTCCCCACCCTAGGGCCCACCCACATGCCCGAACGGGTCATATGACTAATTATTGTCCCCACAAGCCAACACATGTCCTTTTCAATGTGCTTTGTCCTCACTCACACACACCATGGAAAACTTCCAAGAAGTTCACCGATCCTGATCACTACTCCAGGCCAAGCACGTTTAACTGTGGAGTTATAATCAGACAGACTCCCGAAAAGGAAAGTGCACCTTCTTGACATGAGTCATATCATTTAATCATTTAACCCTTTATCATTTGGGTGCATTATATGGATGATCCAAATAGACACCACTAGGATTCCTTAGCAAATTACACAATACCTCAGAGCTTGAGTTAAGGTGTTATTTCAGCCCCGTAGGAAAGACCCTTTTTAACTAAATGATCTATTTATCTAATAGTGAGATTTTAATCCCATAAATAATAAAAAATAGACTTTTATATATACATTAAATTATATGATTTATTCTCTTTCCTTCCATCATCCTAGAGGGATCCAGAATGAACCAACTGTTTCTTCATTCATACATATGTTCAAGAGTAATGACATCAAACTACACTGAATATTAATAAGAACTATATATGGCCTGATTTGTGATACAACATGATACTTAATGATCAAAAAATCTAATATCATATGACCACCAATAATATAAAAGGACGCTTTCCCCTCCCTTCATTTGGGTTAAACAAGTACGTGGAATTTTCTTTTTGAGAAATATGTGTGTATTTATTCTTATCATTACAAGATACGTAGTTTTGTATTGATTCTATATTATATTACCAAATATATTTATCTTTTCCCCCAACTATTCTTCACAATGATATCCATGTTGTGTATAAATTTACCCTCGAATCAAAATGTGGATACCCCCACATATTCCCAATATTTACCCACACACATCCCAATTGACTCCCAAATTTTCCCATGTTTCTCATGATGATCATAAATCATGTGGTCTTAGGAAAACACAAAATTATTTTTTGAATAGTTTTATTGAGATTAAATATAATCAAATATAAGGATCCTTATCCTAGTAAAATTATGTTGAACTTTACAACATGAGGTATCCATGCTGGATAGTAAATACCCCAGATGATTGTGTAGTCATGAATTTATTTTTTTATCCCTTAATCTTGAAATTGTGTTCAATACATTCTATTATAGACTTTAAGGTAATATAATTTATATTTAATATTAATTTTCCTTGAACCAACATCATATCATTGATATTTATGTGAATAGCATCCCATAAAATTTGTTTTTATATTCTTTTTTGGGACCCCCATAGACTTCAAACCTAGATACCGTTGGTTCTTACTTATAGAAATTTGAAATAGATAAAATATTACATCAATAGAACACATTATGTTTTAATATTTAATAGAAAAAATCATATAATATTTTTCTTATTTGATGATTTTGTCCCAGAGGAGAGGCCTCCATTAAAACCTAGAGCTATTTTCATTATTATGCAATGCACTAGTTTTATTTTTTATAAATGGTTGAACTGAAAAAAATGATCCCTATATCCCAGTGACTCTGATATTCTAGTATTATGATATACAAATACCATAAATAAACTAATGATGTGGATTCATATAACCTTGAAATTAACTGTACAGGCACCATACAGACATTCAATAAAATATTTCAACATCACATCCTTTTACCCTTTTAGTTTTGGGTATCCTCTTTCATAAAGAACTAGATTCCCTATGTTAGTCATTACTCTGAGAGTTACATCATGGTCACATGATGATAAAATAAATTAAATATTTTCTATATTATAAATAAAAGAAACTACATACAAAAGGTCTTCCTTATCCATAAATATTTGTTTGGGATGTGTGTTTCACCTCAATACCAGAAAACGATTTAGAAATTCCCCTTCTATATGAATGACATTGAATAATGTTGAGGACACTCTAGCTTACTATAATGTCAATTAATGTTTATGGAATATAATATTAACTCCCCCTCTCTACATATGGGAATATCTACTTAGATAATATATATAATAACAATGTTTGGAATGATTCCAAATATCAAAGGTCACATAGAGACTCCCAAGACATGTAAATACACACACATCTATAATAATAACAAATTTACACCCCCACACAATTTATGATCCAAGTATTCATATGAGATATATACATATGTTCTATCATCTATGAACCTATGACCAATATGGAATGCCTCTTTCTCTTCATGTGAGTAAAATCCAATTAGGGTTCTTGTATTTTATCCTATGTTCTATATGGATTCAGTCTTATCCTTATAGGTTATATATTAATTCTTAGTGAATTCATCACCAGGACCAAAAATTATTTTTTTCATAAAAAAATTATATCCCATTTTACCTTTGTGTTGTAACATTGGAAGTTATTACTCACAAATAATGGGGATCTATATTAAGGTAAGTATTAAGTCTACTTTCCTGTATGTGAGATGAATCCATGTAATGGAATAATCCGTAATATTTTTTATGACCAGATGAAAATCCCCCTCCCCATTTATGAGTATTATACCTATGGGTATCCATATTAATAATTAGATTATAGAATTATTCTATACAATATAAAATGAATATGAGAACCTAGGAAAACCTAGCTAGTGAAGTTTCATTTTCTATATGCTGTAGTGTACACTGAAATACCATAATATATTTAATGTTGGTTGAGTTATAGACACTCACTTTTCCTATATAATATTCAGAAATATATATTTATTATTTTAATAAGAATAAGTCACTAACCAAAGGTACTCAAACATATGATTATCCACTATTAATCATATTGAAGTATAAATTAATTAATCCCACATTCAAATTCCCCCAATTTATAAAGGGTGCCTATAGGGTTAAATTTAATAATTTCATATTGTTTTCTATTTCATTAATATATGATGTTAAAATTTACGGAGGAAATCCCAATAATAAAATAGTAAACTTATGACAATTAATTCCTCTCATATGATGTTAAAATAAATGAGAGGTGTGTCCCCATTATATGAAGTTAACAAAATATAGACCATCACCCATAATCACTCCATATCAGTGGAAGAAATATCCTTCTATAGGTCAACCAATATTCAGGGTGCTTATATCATCATTTTGATCATATTAGTCCATTAACCAAACATCATGTATTGATTATTTAATTTTTTCAAAAACCATTCATGACCCTCATAAAAATATAATATTAATCTATTTTACCATGTAAGATTGGGATCTTCATATGGGTCACACACTCATCAACCTAGGGTATCATGTACTTGTAAGGAGGTGATTCTAATACTCATGAGAGATTAAATAATCATATTGGATCTCTTCACTAAATGGTGGTTCATAATGATCCTCCACATTACTATCTCATATAATCAATTATGATCCATTAACCCTGATCCACACATTAACACACCTTCATCATCTTACAAAAAAGTGTTTTAGATTAATTTAAACCTTATAAGTCAACCATAGTATATTATGCATCAATACCTTAATATTTGGTCATCTTTATTTAGGAATTTAAATTACATAACCTTTTTTCAATGTTGTATGACTAGAAAAATTATCCTCCATCCATCCAAATCAAAGGACCCTAAACTACTAGTGGAAAAGACATACAATTGTTCATCATGAAAACCCAAAAAGGAGGACTGAGAGAAAGTCAAGTATCCTCAAACTAATATATTCATCTCCATATCGTATAAAAAAATTAGCATGTATGTATAAAATTGAATGATTCTTGTATGGATAATATTAGGGAACCATAAATATAAGATCCATGATATCTTAACCCCTTTGGTCTATCAAAAGTTTTATGTGATGTTTTATTACACACCCTCAGTGTGTTATGGTTTTCACAAGGTGGTGACCTAAATGGGAGAGTTCCTATTAACTGCTTGAATATTGAATTTTCTAAAAAACACCTTCATTTCAATTTTAAAATGACTTAGTACGCACAAATTACTTGAGTAGATAAACTTATGAAACAACATCATAACATTGTGTCATTTCCCTTAGGTATCCCTTATAATGTATTTGAAACATTGACCAACTAATCTAAAGGTATTACACTAGGATTCACTAGTTTATAATACAATGATAAAAAGGATTTTTTTAGTTTTCTTATTGGTCATATAAGAATGTTCCCCTTAAATAAATGAGATATTACCCTCAGTACAAGATATATTAGTTCCCTCCATTACCAATGGCCGACCTAAACCCAATAACATCAGTTTTCAGTTGTCTCATATAAATAGGTCATGATTTTTATTTCCAATGATCAAATAATTCATATGGATTTGACATACCTGATGTTATATTACTATGTATTGTACAAATCGAAAAATAGGAATGTGTTACTCCATTCATGATATTTTTTTATTTAACAACATAAACTAAAATCATATCATGTCAATCCAAAGAAACATCCCTAGAAAACAAATATATGCATTTTGGTTCTAAAAATATTCTTGGTAGCCCTTTTCACCATATTAAACATCATAAATCAAATAATAGAATCATTGAAAATATTCCATAGTCCATGGAAATTTGGGGGACCCCTTTTCTTGAACATGTATATAAGACTATCTAGGAACATTAAAAAGAGTCTTTGACCCATCAACTGGATGAATATCTACCCTACATGAAAGGAACTCAAATCCTCACGATTCCAAACAACATTTTAGTGGAACTAGAAGCCTCAAAATTATTTACTATCATCCTCACTGTGTCTCCTCTATCTAATCACACCTAGTTAAAAATATTTGTCTATGTATTAAAAATCTCATAATATAACTATCCATGTGTATTATACATCCTACAAATTATGATTATATCTACCAATAACCATTCAAACTAGAATGTAGGTTGTATGAACCCTTCAAGAATACTCATTTATTAGAATAACATTATGGGTGGGGGTGTACAAACCCTTAATTAAAATTAATCTTTCATAAATTATAGTAAAATATGTCTGTTCTAGAAAACACTGAACTACAACACCTCATCAGTCTTACTTGAATGACCATAAACATACCATTGAATGTGACATAATTATCACTATGTTATTAAACCATAAATGAGAACCCTACAACATATTCAAGTCTAATATTGAATGTACATGAACTTTGTTTGATATATGAAATGTTTAGAACACATGAAATAGAAACGGGACACAAAATTTCCTTATGAATACCTACATAGCCTGACTTGAGAAAAAATGTTTTAATTCTTAATATGCCTCTCAATCAATGAATTAGGAAAAGATAGACAAAAAAATTAAGATATATAAATATTTTAGGGACCATTATCATTACATTCAAAAATCAATCTATTCCCTATAAGTCAATTGGACTAGAAAAAAGTTAGATAACTGTCCAATTGTGACATATTTACTCATATTATCATTTCAAATCATGTCATATCAAATTGATTATAGGACAATCATCAATAATCATCCTTATTCCATTAATTTTTAATGTAAAATTCTCATGAATGACCTTTTTAAATTGGATAATTTGATTTCATGATTTTTTTTATTAATATGTTTCTTGGTGCCTTTTCTGGTCAATATATTATCATGCCTGAAAATTTTATTCACATTATAAAGTAAATAAATCATTATAGAAACATGTGGAATTAATTTTTCTCATTACTAGAGTATTTAGGGATGATGGATTTCAACTATATTTAGTTTCACTGAGGGGTCCATAGAAGATATAAAATAATATAATTGAAAACATCAGACTTCTATGTCCCCCATTTCTACAAGAGTATGGTAACATGCAGTAATTGAATATTGAAGTGACACCTCTTCTATTTATTATACCACAGCTAATCAAAAAAGATCCTCAATCAATGAGTATAACTATGGATCCATCATTCAAGTGACATCTATATAGGTATATACTTTTGGAAAATAATCATTCAATTGATTTAAGATCTCTTTATATTATTCATTTAGTGTGATAATGTTACACTTATAATCATGTATTTGTGAATGTATCATACATTGTTTATCCGAAGCCTCATATACATCCACCTTGCATTGAATTTAGAAATCATTCTTTTCAAATTCACACAACTATTTCTCATGACCAAATAATTTCTACCATGTTTAGATGATTTGTAGTGGGATTTCATATAATCATGAATAATTGAATTCCCTTTCTCTATGTTTACTAAAAAACCCATAATAATATATCCCCTTGTTTTAAAATTTTATCCAAGTGATTATCCTTATATAAGACATGAATGATGTACCAAATCAGTGTTTTCATCTTCCCACACTTGACCAATGTTTTTTTGGGAATATCAGAAGAATGGTAAACAATTCGGATACACTTTTTTAAACAATCCATCACTGGAAGTTTGAATTCAGCTAATGAAGATGTATAATGAGTATCATTGAATACTCTCTGTTTAATAATGATATTCAATGACCCTCCTTTAGAGATTGTTGAGCCCTCTAGAAGATTGTTGAAATTCTTCCTATGATTGCTGTTTTAATAATCACAAATCATCAATTACTTAATCCGGTTGGATTTCTCATATACATAATCACAATCTCTTAGTGAATCTGTGTATATTGGATGGATCATGTTTTTATCTCTTTGTTATTGATTTACAAGTATTCTGGAATTCCTCTAGATCAAAGGACAACGGTCGCACCGATCCATATTAAAGGACAACGGTCGCACCGATCCATATCAAAGGACAACAGTCGCACCGATCCATATCAAAGGACAACGTTCGCACCGATCCATATCAAAGGACAACGGTCGCACTGATCCATATCAAAGGACAACGGTCGCACTGATCCATATCAAAGGACAACGATTGCACCGATGAAGATCAAATGAGTCACCGATCATGACTCACCGATGCAGATCAAATGAGTCACTGATCATGACACACCGATGCAGATCAAATGAGTCACCGATCATGACACACCGATGCTGATCAAATGATTCACCGAAGATGTCTCACCGATGCTGATCAAATGAGTCACCGATCATGACTCACCGATGGAGATCAAATGAGTCATCGATCATGACTCACCGATGCAGATCAAATGAGTCACCGATCATGACACACCGATGCTGATCATCTAAGTCATCGAAGATGTCTCACCGATTCTGATCAAATGAGTCACCGATCATGACACACCAGTGCTAATCATCTGAGTCACTGAAGATGTATCACTGATGCTGATGCAGATGACCTACCGATCACTTGACACACCAATAGTCATAAACAGCTGTTTGAATTTCTTTATCTTTATTTAATCTAACCAATGGTCATATTAGGAATATTTTAATGCTCTGTAATTTATTTAATGAATGTTGTTGGATGTCAGGGAACCGTACCTCATACCTGTAAAAAGAAATAATTTCTTTTACTGGAGATCGTGCCATAAATACATGAAGCCCCTGCTGGGGCATATAGATACGGGAGTAACAACGACAAGACAGTAGAGCGCAAAGAGTGGTGGATGAGATAGTCGTAGAAAAAAAAAGAACCTAATACACACTCAAGCTTACTCAAGAAGAGTTCTGTACTTCCATGAGGACATTGAAGAACTTCATTCACTACATTTCTCACTATCTCTAAATCTGGATATCAAGAAGAAGACACTCTGTTTTTCAGAAAAAACCAGACGAGGACTCAGAATCATCTCTGATCAAACTCAAGGAGTCCAAAGCTTCATTGCAATCACTAGAGCCATTTCAAAACTCTACATCTCTGCTCTGTGTTTCATTATTTTACATTTCGAGCAGTGTGTTTTATCTCCTACATTTAATACACACACTGTCTCCTATACTTTAACTGGAGGATCTGTAAATCCTCACTCAAAATCTTACATCTTATATTTCTCACTGAGATAGTGCTAGAGGTCGTATGTGACCTGGACAGCTGGTTGCTATTGTTCTGTTTCCCACGAATAACAGTGGTAGAGGTCTTGGACCTAGACAGGTGTAAACTGTTGTGAACCCTGATCCAGGGTGTGGATCAAATTTATACTAATTGTTGAAAGGACTAAGTCTCAGCTTGAGACTGAACCTCTTGGTTATATCTGCTGTGCTATATCTGTCAAAGTTATTCTTTTATTCCACTGCTAATTTATTTAAAACCAAAACTGTTTTAAAGTCACTTTGATAATTAAATTCGAAAGTGTTTATATTAGTTGTAAATTAGTATGTTGGTTTCAAAAGTTAATCAACCTTTCTGTTTTGATTAACTGGGAAATAATAAATCCCTTGAGAACCCAACCGAACCCTTACTTTGATATAAATTCACTACAGTTTAATTCAGTATTTTATTTGGGGGTTTTTAAGACAATGTTTTAAAACAGAAATTTTAATTGGAACTCAATTCACCCCCCTCTTGAGTATCCACTCTGACCAACAATTGGTATCAGAGGATTGTTTATATATTTTCTAAAAGTACTCTGTTTTTAAACTGTGATTTTAGTTGTATTTTAAATTTCTTAAAATTTCTTTTATTTCTAAATTTTTATCTGTTTAAAATCTTTGCTTTAAGTAAGCTATCATGGATAATAGACTTGAAGGTGTTGCTACCAATAGACCACCATTTTTCAATGGCACTAACTATGCTCAGTGGAAAATCAAGATGAAAATTCATTTAGAAAGCATAGGTTTTGATATTTGGACTGCTATAGAATCAGAATATAAAATTCCTACTACTGTTAGAACTACTTGGAATGAAGCTACTAAGGATGCCTACAATAATAATTGCAAAGCTATGAATGCCTTGTACTGTGCTTTAGGAGATGAGGAATTTAATAGAATATCTTCTTGTAAAACTACTTATGAAATTTGGGATACCTTAGCTGTTTCTCATGAAGGAACAACTAATGTTAAGGAAATGAGATTGAACACTTATACTATTAAATATGATAATTTTACGATGAAGCCTGATGAACCCATTTCTGACATGTATCTCAGGTTTAATGAAATTTTCAACACAATGACTTCTCTGGGAAATGATGTTCCATCAAAGGAACAAATTATGAGAATTATGAGATGTCTACCTGAAAGATGGAGGGGAACTTCTGTCTCAATTAGAGAATCATGTGATATTGGTGAACTACCAGTCAAGGAACTAATTGGAAAGTTGATGATTTATGAAGAGGAACTCAAGGTTAACAAAGAAGAAGAAGATGAACCTAGAAGGAAGTCAGTTTCTTTCAAGACTTCAACTTCAATGAACAAGGATAATGAGAAGCTTCATGCTATAAATGAGAGTTCAAGCTGTGAAGACAGTGAAAGTGCTTCTGATAGTGATGCTGATTTGGCTCACATTGCCAGAAGATTTAAAAAGTTTTATAGGAAGAAGAAGTTTTTCAGAAAATCAAATTATAAAGGTAAGTATGATAGCAAGGGACATTGGAAAAAGAATTGGAAGAAATCTGACAAATCAGATGAAGTTGTCTGCTATGAGTGCAAAAGAAAGGGACACATAAAAACAGACTGTCCAAAGTTGAAATACAAGAAGAGGTATGATTACAAGGATAGTAAGTACAAAAAGGCTATGATGGCTACTTGGAGTGCTTCTGAGGATAGCTCCACTGAATATGAAGTTTCTGAAACTGAGCATAGAAATAAGGCAAACATGTGTTTTATGACAAACACCTCTGAGGTAACATCTGAAACTCCTGCTTTAAATTCATATTATTCTGAAGGTGATTCTAACTCAGAATACATGTCAAAATCTGAACTATTTGAATATTGTGATATGTTAGAAGAAACTTGTAATGATCTGAAAGATAAATACAAAGGGTTAAAGAAACAGTATGCTTTAACTGTTAAACATATACCTGATCTTGATATTGAAATGGAAAAGAATGATCAATTGATTAAAGAAAACAATGAACTGAAATTATCTAATGAGCAACTCAAGAAAGACTTAAAGAAATTTACAAATGGTAAAGATACTCTTACTCAGATGCTTGGTAATAAAATAGCACCTAGATACACTACTGGTATAGGATACCAACCTGGACAAAGGAAGATTACCAAAACTAAATTCATTCCTAAATCTAGACAGAATGTAGCTAGTTCTGAAACTTCATATTCTTTAACTAGATATATTCATAGTTTTGGATCTAATAAGGTTTACCTTTCAAAATATGTTGATTCTACAAAGTTTATGATACCCATAAAACAAATTTGGGTACCAAAAGCTCTGATTGCTAACCTGTCTGGACCCAAGAAGATCTGGGTACCAAAATCATTTCCTATCTAATTCTGTTTTGTAGGGAACCTGCTTAAAGAGTTCCTGTCGAAAGCCTTGGTATTTGGATAGTGGATGTTCAAGACATATGTCTGGAGACTTCTCATGATTTAAAAGCTTAGTCAGAGTTGATGGAGGTTTTTTCACCTTTGGTGATAATTCTAAAGGGAAAATCATCGGCTTAGGCCAGATTGGTAACACTGACTCAGTATTAATTTCTAAAGTATTATTTTTTCATAGACTTAAATACAATTTGTTAAGTATTTATCAGTTATGTGATGATGGTTTTTATGTTAAATTTGAAAACGATTCTTGAAATGTTTTTAATTCTAAAAATGTTTTAGTGTTTTCTGCCTTGAGAAATGAAAATATTTATGCTGTTGATTTAAATTCTTTAGCTAAGCAAAATATTACTTGTTTAAATTCTTTTCATAAAGAGTATTGGATTTGGCACAGAAGATTAGGACACTGAAATGTGCATTCACGTAGAAAACTTGCTAGGAAGAACTTAGTTAGAGACCTACCCAAACTTGAATTTCCAGTAGAAAAAGTTTGCAATCCCTGTCAAAAGGGAAAGCAACATAAAGTTTCTTTTAAATCAAAGAAAGAAGGTTCAACTTCTCAACCTCTCGAGTTGGTTCACATGGATTTATTTGGACCTTCTAGAGTTTATAGTTTAAATGGGAATCATTATGTCTATGTTCTTGTAGATGACTTTTCTAGATATACTTGGGTATATTTTCTAGATCACAAAAGTGAAGCCTCTTCTTGCTTTGTAAAATACTCCAATTCTGTAGAAAACCATAGTGGACTTAAGATTAAAACTCTGAGAAGTGATCATGGCCGTGAGTTTGAAAATCCTGAGTTTGAATCTTACTGCTCACATAATGTCTATAGTCACAATTTCTCTTCCCCTAGGACACCTCAACAGAATGGTGTAGTAGAAAGGAGGAATAGAACCCTGCAAGAAATTTCTAGAACTATGCTTAATGAGTATGACCTACCTGTTTATTTTTGGGCTGAAGCTGTAAATACAGATTTTTATGTTATCAATAGTGTCTTGATCAGACCTGTTCTTAAGAGGACCCCTTATGAGTTGTGGAACCATAGGAAATCTAAGGTTAACTACTTCAAAGTTTTTGGATGTAAAGTATTTATTCTTAATACTAAAGACAATCTCAACAAATTTGCATCCAAGAGTGATGAAGAAATTTTTCTAGGTTACTCAACTTCTAGTAAAGCCTATAGAGTTTTCAATAAAAGAACCAAATGTGTGGAAGAATCAGTTCACATCAAATTTGATGAAACTGATCCACATGAACCTAAGACCTCTCTTGAAAATCTTGAAGATGATCTCTCTGGTTTGAAACTTAATGATAAAGACAGTGGACCTATAGTTAAAACATCTAGTTCTGGAGATTTTCCAGACCCTACTTATCTTGAACCTCAACCTGTAGATGAACTTGAAATCTTGAGCCCTACCTTTTCTAGATCAACTAGAATTTTGAAGAATCATCCTTTAGATGCTGTTGTAGGAAATCTTGATAGAGGGACACACACTAGAGCTTCTCTTAGAAATCAGGTTGAACATCAAGCCTTCTTGTCTCAGCTAGAACCTAAAAATATCAATGATGCTATCAATGATTAATTTTGGGTAATGGATATGCAAGAGGAACTAAATCAATTTGAAAGAAAAAAAGTCTGGAAATTAGTAGAAAGACCTAAGGACACTATAACCATAGGCACAAAATGGGTGTTTAGAAACAAAGTTGATGAATCTGGAAAGTTCATTAGAAACAAAGATAGGCTAGTTGCACAAGGTTACAATAAAGAAGAAGGAATTGAATATGAGGAAACCTTTTCACCTGTAGCTATATTAGAGGCTATTAGGATATTACTTGCCTATGCATCACATCTGAATTTCAAGTTATATCAAATGGATGTGAAAAGTGCTTTTTTAAATGGTTTTATTGTTGAAGATGTTTTTTTAGAACAACCACCTGGTTTCACAAATCCTCATTTTCAAAATCATGTCTTTAAAATTTCTAAAGCTTTATATCGTTTAAAACAAGCTCCAAGAGCTTGGTATGAAAGACTTTCAAACATTCTTATTTCAAAAGGATTTATAAAAGGAATAGCTGATCCCACTCTTTTTATAAAAAGGATTTCAAAAGATGTGTTAATAGTACAAATCTATGTTGATGATATTATTTTTGGATCTTCTAAAAATTCTTTATGTACTGAATTTTCAAAGGTTATGAAAAATGAGTTTGAAATGAGCTTAATGGGAGAGCTTAAGTATTTTCTTGGATTTCAAATCTTTCAAACTAAAGATGGTATTATTCTAAATCAAAGTAAATATACTAAGGATTTATTAAGACGTTTTTGTTTAGATTCTATTAAGGAAAGTGATATACCTATGAGTACTACCTGTAAGTTGGATGTTGATGAAACTAGGAAACCAGTTGATCAAACCTATTATAGAGGCATGATTGGGAGTTTAATTTATCTTACTGCTAGTCGACCAGATATTATGTTTAGTGTGTGTATGTGTGCTATATTTCAAGATAATCCTAAAGAATCACACTTACTGGCTGTTAAAAGGATTTTTAAATATCTTAAGTATACTGTGAATTTAAGTTTGTTTTATCCAAAAGGACAATCATTTGACCTAACTAGTTATTCAGATGCTGACTTTGCTGGATGTAAGTTAGATAGAAAAAGCACATCTGGAACATGTCATTTACTTGGAAAGTCCCTAGTATCATGGTGTAGTATGAAACAGAACTCAATTACATTGTCTACTGCTGAATCAGAATATATTGCTGCTGGTAGTTTCTATGCACAAATTCTGTGGATGAAATACACTTTATTGGACTATGGATTTGTTTTTAAACAGGTTTCAATTAACTGTGACAATACTAGTGCGATCAACACATCTAAGAATCCTGTGTCTCACTCTAAGACTAAGCACATTGATATCAGACATCACTTTCTAAGAGATCATTATCAGAAAGGTGATATTTCTCTAGAATTTATTAGTTCTGAACATCAATTAGCTGATATTTTTACAAAGACTTTATGTTCTGAAAGAATAAATTTTATTAAACAAGAATTGTGTATGATAGATCTGTGAAACCGATCTGTGAAACCGATCTGTGAAACCAATCTGTGAAACTGATCTGTGAAACCGATCTGTGAAACTGATCTGTGAAACCGATCTGTGAAACCGATATGTGAAACCGATCTGTGAAACCGATCTTTCTTTATATTACCTTTTTTTATTTTTATTTTTTTGTGATCAATTAACTACTTTTATCTTTATTATGGGAACCCTAAATGATTAAATAAATGATACGTGGCTATTTATATTCCCCAAACCGTCGACCTTTCATTTCTTTCCCGCCAAACCTTATTTCCTCTCTTTTCCTCTACTTCGAACCTTCGAACTCCTGCTTTCCCCAGAATCGTCAAATGGCTAAGCAGAAGAGACCGAGCAAAGGATCAGAAAGTCCTGTACCTTCAAAGCATGCTCGAGGCGAGTCAAGTTGTACCACTCAATGATCAGTAAATCTGAACCTGGAAACTCGGATTGTTACTGTAGAAAAGGAAGTCAGCTCTGCCTAGCTTTTGACAAGTAAGTCGCTATTGTTACAAGTTTTAGATTCGCAAGGATGGAAAGCCTGGTTCTCAGATAACACTCATGTATACTACCCAAAGCTAGTGAATGAGTTTTATATAAATCTTCAAGTTACTTTAGATGGTGTCGAGGCTGCCAGAATGTCTTCTGTAGTGAAAGGAAAGAAAATATCTTTTTCATCTAAACAATGTGCTGAATGTTTGAATGTACCCCATGAGGGTCGGTATAAGGATTATGCTGGAAACATTCCTCCAACCACTGAATACTTCTCTTATGAGTTATCTTTGGAGCTTTTGACTGGAAACAGAGAGTCAAGGAGAATCATAGCCTCAGAGCTGGATGGTGAATGTAGACTTCTCTTTAAGTTTATTCAGCACCAAATTTTCCCCAGGAAAGGAGCTTTTGCTGTTGTAAGATACCAGGATGTTTTTCTATTGTTTTTACTAAAGACCCATGAGAAGATCAATTTGTGTAGATATCTAATGGTGCACATAGCTGGAATGGTGAAACCTTTTAAGAAAGCCACTGCCCTGTTCTATTCCAAAATTATCTCTACTATGTTAAAGAATCTGGAATGTGTTGATGAAGTTGATGAGATAGCCGAATCTGATAGTTCTTATTTTGTTAATAAAGAAATTTGTAAATGGATGAAAATAAACTGGAACCCATGGAAGAAATGCTGGGTTGCGGATGAGGACAAGTTGTATGAATCTTACAATCCCACTGATCATGGAAAGAGGCAGAAGGGTTTGAGAGACCCTGGTTTGAAATCAGATGAGGATCCAATTTATTCTGATGATGAGGAAGAAGTAGATGTTGAAAGGAATAAAGACACTGAAGAGTATGGTAAACAAGGGATGGAAGAAGCTGAAACAGAAGAAGGAAGTATGTCACCTCCTGATGATAGGAGTGATCCTGATACTATGAGCCCTAAGAGAAGAATAGACTTTGGATCTGCCAGTCCACCTTTACCCTTACCTGAATCAGAACCAGTTCTTGGTGATGAAGAAGCTAGTGACACTGAAGTATCTGACAGTGACGTTTCTGTGAAGAATGGAAATGAGAATGGAGATGATGATGATGATGATAATGATTATGATGGTGATAACCGACCAGTGGATGGTCTTGTTGTACCTCCAACAGAAACACATCAAACTGTACCAGAAACAGATGCCAATGGCAAGAGAGAATCTCTTGAAATCAGTGGAAAAGCACGTTATGATAAACCGAAATATACTCTGTGTGCTTCTATATGGGATGATTACCCTGGTTTTGCTATTTTGGGTTTAGAGTATTCTGAAGAAGAAGAAGAAGAATCAGAATCTACTGAAGTTATGATGGAAAGCCAACCAGTTGAGGCAAGGTCTCCTCATGCTGTTGATGCTGCAGGTGCTCATCTACCTAGTTCTACTGTCTCTTAGTCTGATTTTGATAAGTTCAAAAGTGAGTTGCTTACTGATGTGAGAGATATAGTCAGAGAATAGATTTCAAATGCTATTAAACCAGACCTGGCCAATACTGGTGAGTTTGTTGGCAGGCACATAGCCTCTCTAAATCAGATTCTGAAGGATCTACAATCTGTCTTAGTTTCTTTATCCAATGAATTTAGATCCACCATCTCTGGTATGATGAAAGTGTTGAGAAATCTGATTGAACATCTTAAGAAGTCTTATCTGAGAAAGTTAAAAGATGAGATAACTCAGATAGTCGCTCAACCCAGTACAACCAAAGTAACCAAGATCACTACTCGTGAGCTAGAGGCTCTAAGGAAGATTGTGCATGATGAATTGGCCACCATTAGGAAAGTTCTTGATTTGGACTCATTGAGGAAGATGAAGGAGCACAGTGATCACATTCATAATATGGTAATAGTATATTCAGCAGATGCCACTAAAGCTCGGAGAGAGATCATGGAAAAGGTTGATCACTACTTTTCAAAAATCTATACCAAGCATGAGATGACTGCGAATTTAAAAGTGTTAGCTGACAATCTGAGACTACCTCCAGTCACTCAAGCTTTCAAGACTCAAGTTTGACAGTTGCAAGATTTTACTCCAACCTTGGAAAGGTTCATGGAGAATAAGGATGATTTTGAGAAGGCTATGCAGTATGGTGCAAAAGTTATTCATAATTTCATAAATATTTTGAAGCCTTATCTGAATGCACATGCCACCTCCATTGTGCTTCCTACTGCTGACCCTCTCAGTGCCCCTGATGTTGCTCCAAATCAGATCTCTGTTGCTCAAGCTCTATCTCAACTCTGACTAGTTCCTCAGTAATCTTCTCAACCAGCTCCTACAGCTCCACAACAAATCCCAGTGGCATCCTCTCCTCTAACCTCCCGAGTCATCTTACCACCGTTTCAAATTCGCCCAGTTCAACCTGCCTCCAAGCCTTCCAACTTACCAACCATTGATCCTTCTGACAAGGGAAAAGCCCCGTTACATCCCCAGAAATAGTTGTGCGTTGTTGTTGATAGGGGGAACCCTGTTGTGATTGTACTGTGATGTCTTATAAACTTTATTCTCTTTTTTTTATTCTCACTGATGCCTTCTTTTAATCTCTTCTTTATCTTTTTTCCCTCCTTTCTAATTATCCCAAAGGGGTATAAATCTGTATATCTATGGATCTAAGGGGATATGGGGGAGATGCATCTATCAAGGGGGTGATTTATATCTTTTTATGGTGATTCTTGCATAAGTATTTGAAGGCATAAATTCAGGGGGAGATTTATATCTCATTATGTTTTTTATTCTTATTATGCCTTATTATTGATGATATATTATATTTATTTATGGATAATCTTTGTGATTGGCTAGGATTTGTGATTATCAAAAAGGGGGAGATTGTTGAGCCCTCTAGAAGATTGTTGAAATTCTTCCTATGATTGCTGTTTTAATAATCACAAATCATCAATTACTTAATCCGGTTGGATTTCTCATATACATAATCACAATCTCTTAGTGAATCTATGTATATTGGATGGATCATGTTTTTATCTCTTAGTTATTGATTTACAAGTATTTTGGAAGTCCTCTGGATCAAAGGACAACGGTCGCACCGATCCATATCAAAGGACAGCGGTCGCACCGATCCATATCAAAGGACAACGGTCGCACTGATCCATATCAAAGGACAACGGTCGCACCGATCCATATCAAAGGACAACGGTCGCACCGATGCAGAACAAATGAGTCACCGATCATGACTCACCGATGCAGATCAAATGAGTCACCGATCATGACACACCGATTCAGATCAAATGAGTCACCGATAATGACACACCGATGCTGATCAAATGAGTCACCGAAGATGTCTCACCGATGCTGATCAAATGAGTCACCGATCATGACTCACCGATGCAGATCAAATGAGTCACCGATCATGACTCACCGATGCAGATCAAATGAGTCACCGATCATGACACACCGATGCTGATCATCTGAGTCACCGAAGATGTCTCACCGATGCTGATCAAATGAGTCACCGATCATGACACACCGGTACTGATCATCTTTGTCACCGATGATGTCTCACTGATGCTGATGCTGATGACCTACCGATCACTTGACACACCAATAGTCATAAACAACTATTTGAATTTTTTTATCTTTATTTAATCTAAACAATGGTCATATTAGGAATATTTTAATACTTTGTCATTTATTTAATGAAGGTTGTTGGATGTCAGGGAACCGTATCTCGTACCTGCAAAAAGAAATCATTTCTTTTACTAGAGCTCGTTCCATAAATACAAGAATCCCATACTGGTGCATATAGATACAGGAGTAACAATGACAAGACAGTAGAGCACAAAGAGTGGTGGATGAGATAATCATAGAAAAACACAGAACCTCATACACACTCAAGCTTACTCAAGAAGAGATCTTTACTTCCACGAGGACATTGAAGAACTTCATTCACTACATTTCTCACTATCTCTGAATCTGGATATCAAGCAGACGACACTCTGTTTTTCAGACAAAAACCAGAAGAGGCCTCAGAATCATCTCTGATCAAACTCAAGGAGTCCAAAGCATCATTGCAATCACTAGAGCCATTTCAAAACTCTACATCTCTGCTCTGTGATTCATTATTTTAGATTTCGAGCAGTGTGTGTTATCTCCTGCATTTAATACACACACTGTCTCCTATACTTTAACTAGAAAATCTATAAATCCTCACTCAAACTCTTACATCTTCTATTTCCCACTGAGATAGTGGTAGAGGTCGTATGTGACCTGGACAGCCGGTTGTTGTTGTTCTGTTTCCCACGAATAACAGTGGTAGAGGTCTTGGACCTGGACAGGTGTAAACTATTGTGAACCCTGATCCAGGGTGTGGATAAAATTTATACTAATTGTTGAGAGGACTAAGTCTTGGCTTGAGACTGAACCTCTTGGTTATATCTGCTGTGCTATATCTTTCAAAGTTATTCTTTTATTCTTCTGCTAATTTATTTAAAACCAAAACTGTTTTAAATTCACTTTGATAATTAAATTCGCAAGTGTTTATATTAGTTGTAAATCAGTAAGTTGTTTTCACAAGTTAATCAACCTTTCTGTTTTGATTAACTGGGAAATAATCAATCCCTTGAGAACCTAACCAAACCCTTACTTTGATATAAATTCACTACAGGTTAATTCAGTATTTTATTTGGGGGTTTTTAAGACAAAGTTTTAAAACATAAATTTTAATTGGAACTCAATTCACCCCCTCTTGGGTATCCACTCCGACCAACAGAGATAATGTTAACCTCTATCATCATAGATGGGCCACATTCTTTAAAAACTCTACCTCATCATGTGTAGTCTTTGTGTCATTGAAATGGTTTTTTTGTAAATCTTTATCCATGAACCAGTTTCATTGATGTTAAGTTTAGGGGTTTGGGGAGGTATAGCATGTATCTGCCCGTCAAATAGGTGTACTCATCTCACAAGTTGGATAATATTCCATCTGATCTTGACCATATTCTCAAAATTGGTAACTCAATTCATTGAACATTAAAAAGGGAATATTGAAATCAATAACATTATGTGTCAGCCTTAGCTATAATTGTTGTAAAATCATGGGATTTTTTCAACTCACACACCAGTAAATGGGATAAATTATGCCTATTAAATGTGGAGGAACTGATGATAAAATATATTAGGGGGTTATAACTTAAAGAAAATTATTTTTAAGCCCATAACTCTACATAAATATATATAACATCTTAATAAGAAAATATTCATTACACATCATCATGATCCATGCTAGGATCATTTATGTTTAGTTCTATTTGAAACATAGAAGAAAAATAAATTGGTTCATTGGTGGACTACATTATCTCCCAGTATGTTCTTTATAACTTTATCACTCCTTAAACATGTCATATAGATTCCCATTCATTACATCCCACGTAAATAAAACATAAGAAATTGTAACGCCCCGACCCTAGTTACCCAGAGTCGGTGCATTATTACATAACATTGGCATGATCATGAGAAAGATCAAGTCTCGAAAGACCGATTAGTTTAGTAGCCTTGGAATAACTAGATACATCCATAAATTTTTACATTACATCATAAAAAAAACATCTTGTCTTCATATCCCCTCATACTATCCCTACAGGTCATTCATAAATTACTTCTTCATAATCCTGGAAAAAAATAAAACATTGAAAGGGGTGAGCTCGGATGCTCAGTAAGGATAACATTATAGCAGAATCTTTCATAAATAAGCATAAACACTTAAGGCAATTTATAACTAAAACAAAAGCCTTTGAAACTTGAACTTCAGCATAAAATGGCAAAGTTAAAATGAAATAATGCAATTTACTTTCTCACATGGATATTCTACTAGTCGAATGATCACATGCAATATCAATAACCACTTTCATAATGATGGAATGCATAATGCCAGACTATCATAACCACATAGCCAAGGCCTCGTGCCAAGACTACAAATAAGATTTTGCCAAGGCCTTGTGCCAAGACACTAGTTTGTCTCATGAGACCTACCGATGCATCGAGGAGCTATAGCGGGCTCCACCCGTCACTTATTAAGTCCAATGAATTCCTCATATGAATAGGTTTAAGCATAAAATAAACATTCGTATTAAAACTAGCATACGAAATGTCAATACTTTAACCACAAACCATGAATGGTATAAAAATAGAACATCCACAGTCAAATATAACTCATTTGATACAATATCGAAGATTTTATTGTATCACATTAACCTCAATCATGAATAATGAAGGATGTTTACATAGATGAAAATAATCATCAAAACTATTTGAGAGAAATATCCCCCTTTTCTTGAAAACATTTAAAAGTCACACTATTTGTCAAGAAGCCATTTAAAAATAGATTTTTGAATCAAAGTGTCCCATACCACATTGAAACCTTTTAAAAGGGTTTTTAATTTCTAAACTTTAATGTCCATATAAATAAATCCTTAAAACCATTTTTAAAACATGGACATTAATGAGAAATATTTAGATGAATAAGTCTTTAAAACATTTAAAAATGGTATTTTAGTTAGAGATTCTAACCAAAAGAGAGACACTTGAATGGAAATAATTGAGGTAATAAAAACTTTGTAATATCATGAGAATAAAGGGAATTCATGATATACTATGTCAAAGTACATTATATACACCAAATAAAAGTGATTTGGTGTATATCAACAAAGAAGTCTCAATGGAATGTAAGTTGAGATGAAATCTCTCATAAAGGCCATATCCTTAGGTTAAGGATAAATCAACAACATAATTATGTGTGAAAAATATAAATACACTAAATATGATTGGATATTCAGTGTAAAACAATCAAAGTATATTCACACATATTCCTGTAAAAACAACACCAACGAATTGGATGTTTAACTCAACAAATGGTGAAAGAGTTAAAATTACTCTTATCAAATTCATATCAATGACTTGAGAATTTTCAATGGAGTGATTATGTGTATCAAAAGTATATCCACAGGAAGGGGAGTGGAAATTATGACATAATCAAATGAATAGTGATTCCACACATAATCTTGGGGTAATATAATCAATGAAATATGCGTAAAGCCAAATGAGTGGAAATTGAAATCTCAAATTCCCTTATTGATTAGGTAACTTAAGAAACAAACACCCATGAAAGAAAGATCATACCATGATGATGTAAATACCCATAAAATAAAGTATATTACACAATGAATACAATCATGGGTAGTACACATACACCACATGCAATAATTAAGTGGTGATCAATGGAATTCTCACGGAATTAAAAGTGAGACAAGAAACCCCTTACCACGTTAATCAACTGAGTCGCATGGCCAAAAGTTAATAACCACCAAATGATTTACATAATAACATGAATATAAAGTGAATCATGATAATATATATCAAATGGAAGTACACAATACACCACTTTCAATAATTTAGTAGCGAACAATGGAAATCTCACGGAATTGAAAGTGAGATAAGAGAATCCCTTACTTTGTACTTTTTCCTTGGTCGATGGTAGGTTTACCTCCTGTATAATGGTGAAATAATTGTTATTGAATAATACAAGAATCAGTTACTTTAATATGATATCATATATGATCTTTTAACATTGATTTGTTAATAATATCTTAGAATTATCGTCATTTCAGGTGTTAACGGGTTCATTTTACTTTACATTCTTTGTTATGTGAGCCATATTAGTTATTAATGGGATGTATATTATTCATATCCAGAATGGTATCAAGTCCTTAAACATCATTTTTAAATCATCAAATGATAATTATACTTGAATAGATACGATGGAGAATGAATCTCATCGCGTTCGGGGAGACGGTAGTCCGTACGTACGCACAAATGCTACTTCCATTTAATTTTTATTTTAAAAGAATAGAATCCAAATGATACATAGGTATATTACTATTCCAGTAAAATATAATATTTTATATATGTTACTTATGTTCATTAACACCATCCTTTATACGTTCTATGTGTGGTATGAACGAGTCATATCATTTTAAGGGGGCGGTAGTCCGCACTTCCTCAAATGAAATTATCGTATGTATATACAACATGAAACGAATAATTGTATGAAATAAAATGGAATTACAGAAGCATATATATAAAATATATATCATTAATATAATATTTAATTACAGTTCCATCCTAATGGCCACCATGAGAGGCGGTAAGATGTATTTGAACAATCATCGTTTCGTGAGGCGTTAGTTTGCCATCCACAAAAACATTATGTTCATCATCCATTAGATGGAGTTGTGTGAATGTGTAGTTTGAATCCTTATTATAACAACATCCTAGTATATTGTGGATACTGGTGTTGTTACAAAAGAAAGGAAATAAAAAGAGTTTGGGGGTTGGAGAAGCAAAATAATTGAAAATAATTTAAGAGAAAATGTTACCTTTAATTTAGGTAACTCACTTTGGTTGGAACCAAAGGACTTCTTGAAATGCTTTCTGCCTAAGGGGAAGCTTCAAGGAGGAGGAGGGGGATGTGGGGAGCTTAGTTGGGCAGAGTTTGGACGAGCCAAGTGGCTTGAGAGGTGTGAGGAATGAGTAGAAGTGGTCTCCTTTTATAAGGGAGAGGAGGGGCTCTTTAGGAAAGAGTGAAAGTATTACTTTATAATATAATTATATTCGGTTTATAATGGTCCAAAAATCATTGAGGTCGAAGATAAGATGACTCATATTCTAAATAACATCAACCAATAAGAATTGGACAGGATTTAGATAATATTTTAATCATTATAATCTTATTTATTTAAATGATTTATTAATGAGGTAAACATTGCATCATTATTGTGTCATTAATAATTTAAATTATTTGATGTCTAAAAATTATAAATAAAATATCATTATGTAGGAACTCTTTTTAGCTTTCTAATGAATATTTATAATCTAAAATCCAACATGTATAACCCTATGTAAAAATTGTTCTTTTAAAAGATGTAAGCTTATGCCATTTTTGTATTCATTTTAACTTAATTAAAATAAAGTGTCATTATCACTTACAAGTGGATCAATGGGGTCCCAAAATTGGCCCAAAGATGCCCATGGTCGACCATGTATCAACCAATAGGGTTAAGACACGTTTTAGAGTAATTTAGTATTATTATAATATTATTTTTTAACCCTTATTTACCGGATTTACCCTTAACCATGGTAAATAAAATATTTACCGCAGTAATTATTCAAAATGTCTAAAAATAAAAGTTACCTATTTACACAATTTGAACATCCTGATTCCAAATATGGAATACATTTTTCTAAATTCGAAACACAGAAGTGGCAGAAATTAATTTAAAATTAATTCCCGCTGTCAAAACAAAAAGCGTGTTTTTAAGAGATAATAACTATCAAAAGATTGACATTTGTTTATGTTCGGTTTAATTGTAAAATTATGTCCAATGGCCAAAATTATATTAAATGGTAAAAATATATTCTAAATATACTTTAAAACCACTCAAATTCATAATTTATCACTATTAATTATTTTTATTAAAAAAGTTGTTTTTAATTAAAATTTAGTAATTTTTACTATTCATCAAAATATTAAAGTTATCCGAAAAGTACCAAAATTTCACCTTAGGCTAAATTTGATATTCCGAATCCAAAAATGAAGTCCATTTTGAAATATAAAATATATATAATTTCAAAAAATTAAGTATTACTATTCATAACGGTTAGTTTGATCGGTTGTGGTGTGTGTTAAAACTCGAAGTTGCGTACAACACACGCTACTGTTTTATTCAAAGGAAAGCGTACCGTGGAAGCTTGGGATGTTTTATTTTAAATTTTTTGATGTCCCCATTTAGTCAAAAAGTTTAAAATATTTTATTTAAAAAGGGTTCACTATTAAAAGTTGGTAAAAATACAATACTGAAGATGAATTTGTTCTTACATTATGTCTAAGAAACTCATAATATGGATTCTAAAATTATAAGGATTATATAAAGTTTAAAATTTAGTTAATACTATTCATAACCTTTTTTGAACGGCTTGTTTGGTAAGTCATGGTGCGCTTGAACTCGGTGTTGCGTGTAGTGCAAGTTATTGAATTATTTTGAAGAAATAACACACTATGAAATCTTGGGGTGTTACATTCTCCCCTCCTTCAATAAATTGCATCCTCGCAATTTGAAATTGTTTTTCGAAAATAAAAGGTTGAAAATAGAAAATATATTTGTGGGAAAACCCACATCGGAAATTGGTTTACTAAAATTTAGTCTTAATATAAGGAAAAGAGAAATGAAAGGGTCACCACCAAATTATGATCTCGATTAGGAGAACATTGGTGGCAATTAGAGACATATAATTGGAGGAAAAACGTAAATATTTATAGGTAGTGGTTGAGGTCATCAATCACAAACAAGTATAAAATTGAGGTCCTTAAACTCATCAATCTATGATGATTTGAAGTACCATCGGTTCAACAAAATATAGGGTATTGGGATCACACATTTTTGACATCTCAAAATATCTTAGTTGAAATCCCACATCGAAAAATGAATTAATGAGGCCTCTATTTAAAATAAAGAGTGGAAAGTATGAAGATTACCGAAAATAACACATACTAGGGTTCCATGTAGGAAAATATGGATATGGAGGAGAAATCTAACCATCAATTATCTGATGTAGAGTGGTAGAGAACATGGCTATGAAAAGGCCAACAATCCTAAAGCCATAAATTAGTGATGATTTAAGGTACCATCTAGGACAACATTTTTTTTAAAGTTACATTACATAAGGAAGAGGAATTCATTTATGATATTGACTAAGAACATTATGAGATATACTTAAATTTTAAGTAGATTTTCATTCTTTAATAAATTTCCACCACTAACTCAATTTTTTTTAAACGATGAGTATTCAAGAAGACTTGGTCACACTGGAAGAGCTAGAATAAACTTCTATTGAATCACATGATCCATGCAGGATAAACCATATATTTATATTGTCTTTGAAGATTAATCAAAACCAAAATGGTTAGTGAATGATCTAATGATCCCCCAAAAGGATATTCATTGAGATAAATATGCACTAATCTTAATTTCTAAAATTAAACCAACAATACCCCAAAGTTAAATAGATACCATTCAATAACCAATTGTCCTTAAAATCCTTTAATATAATCCAAACTAATATTGAAACCCAAAACATAGAAGAATTTGATTATGTAGTCTCCCATGTTACATTGTATCTCCAAATGACATCAAATACTCTTAAAGTCACATACTTAAAAGTAATTAACATCATCACATATTCTCTGTTATAGGTTAATCATTTCCATAAATAACCCAAATCACTATAAGTCAACAATAAAAATGTAGATAAAAATCCACCATTACTCTACAAATGAAACCTCATTGTATTCTATTTTCCTTGGGCATATAGTGTTTCTAACAAAACGAACATCTTCCAAAATAACATTTATCACTTAATCACCAAATCATTTTCCTATACCAAGGGTATTCATTTGATAAGACATAAGAACCCAAATAATATTATTATTGATCAATAAAATCATTTAACAAAAAAAAATAGTCATATTAACCAGGGACTTCACGTAGTCCAGTGGTAGGCGATAAATCCCAATCGCACTTTGGTTGTGGGTTCGATTCCCACAGCTTTGTCCGACGCGACGAGTTGTCACACGGTCTACGTGTTGTCCTTTTTCAAAAACTATATTCTATAATATTACCAAAATGAGATAAATTTTTCAAAATAACATAATTTAACCACAAATGTTATATCATACTTTGCATTTTCATCCCAAATTATAATAACTTATCATTTTCTAAAACCCCAATGATCATATAAAACCAAATGGTTATTTATACCTATATCCACAAGAGAAGAGACAATTATTCCTCAAATATCATTCTCACATGGCAAACTGAGGGGTTACAAATACAAGATAAAATTATTTCAAAGTAAACCCATCAACAAGGAGTGCTAATACTTTTTAAATTTTTCTCCAACCATTTATTTCCACATAGCTTCTTCTTTGAGCAAGAAAATATCCTATAAAATAGGACATTCACTTGGGTAATGGCCAGGTCCCCTACATTTACGGCAAATGACTGTAAATGGACTCTTGGGACCATTTTTATCTTCTTCCATAGTACTCTTAATTTTTCTTCGGCAATTCTTCACTTTATGTCCTTCCTTCCCGCACGTAAAACATTTCGTTGTCCCATTGAGACACTTTCCTGGGTGTCTCTTTCCACAATTCCTGCATGATGAAAATTGAGGTTTCTTTTCTCCATGGTCTCCATTGCTGGAGATCTTATCATTTATCACCTTTCTCTTCCTTGTTGAGTCTGGGAGTTGGTTAATATATATGTTGTTGATCATATTTTTGGAAAACTGATTTGGCATAAAGACGATATCTTTTACGCCTATCAACATTCCATTTTGTTTTTCATTTCCACCATCGTTCCCACCTTGTACATCATTCTCAAAGTCACTATGACTTCCTTGGAATCCAGCCATTGACTAAAACTAGAAAGAATTGTGTGAGTAATAGTAGTCGTAAAATAATTTAGAGATTAAAATGTCACCATATTCTCAATTTGAAACATATTAGGATTAACCAAGGTCATTTACTCTCATCTTATGTATATATTACTTAAATCGGTTTGTAAAGAAAATGAAAATTATCCTAAGCATATCCCCCGGGAGTGTCGTAACCAAGAGTGCAGCAAGGCCCGTTGTCGTGCACCAGTTCCCGTTCGAGTCTAGCTCAAAGCGGTGTTTTCGGGTTTTACCCCTAGGTACATCTGTGCCAGAGCCGCCTCTACCTGCTCGTATCCAGACAGGGATGTATTGCTCGGAAAACTCACAAAATCTTTACAATACCAAAATTCTAGGAAGTTCTTTTATACTAATCCTCAAAGTTCATCTTAGGTCTACGTGCTCTAATCAGAGTTTATCTAAATCTAGCTACCAAGGTTTGTACTAAACTTCCTCTGATACCAACTGTAACGCCCCGACCCTAGTTACCCAGAGTCGGTGCATTATTACATAACATTGGCATGATCATGAGAAAGATCAAGTCTCGAAAGACCGATTAGTTTAGTAGCCTTGGAATAACTAGATACATCCATAAATTTTTACATTACATCATAAAAAAAACATCTTGTCTTCATATCCCCTCATACTATCCCTACAGGTCATTCATAAATTACTTCTTCATAATCCTGAAAAAAAAATAAAACATTGAAAGGGGTGAGCTCGGATGCTCAGTAAGGATAACATTATAGCAGAAGCTTTCATAAATAAGCATAAACACTTAAGGCAATTTATAACTAAAACAAAAGCCTTTGAAACTTGAACTTCAGCATAAAATGGCAAAGGTAAAATGAAATAATGCAATTTACATACTCACATGGATATTCTACTAGTCGAATGATCACATGCAATATCAATAACCACTTTCATAATGATGGAATGCATAATGCCAGACTATCATAACCACATAGCCAAGGCCTCGTGCCAAGACTACAAATAAGATTTTTCCAAGGCCTTGTGCCAAGACACTAGTTTGTCTCATGAGACCTACCGATGCATCGAGGAGCTATAGCGGGCTCCACCCGTCACTTATTAAGTCCAATGCATTCCTCATATGAATATGTTTAAGCATAAAATAAATATTCGTATTAAAACTAGCATACAAAATGTCAATACTTTAACCACAAACCATGAATGGTATAAAAATAGAACATCCACAGTCAAATATAACTCATTTGATACAATATGGAAGATTTTATTGTATCACATTAACCTCAATCATGAATAATGATGGATGTTTACATAGATGAAAATAATCATCAAAACTATTTGAGAGAAATATCCCCCTTTTCTTGAAAACATTTAAAAGTCACACTATTTGTCAAGAAGCCATTTTAAAATAGATTTTTGAATCAAAGTGTCCCATACCACATTGAAACCTTTTAAAAGGGTTTTTAATTTCTAAACTTTAATTTCCATATAAATAAATCCTTAAAACCATTTTTAAAACATGGACATTAATGAGAAATATTTAGATGAATAAGTCTTTAAAACATTTAAAAATGGTATTTTAGTTAGAGATTCTAACCAAAAGAGAGACACTTGAATGGAAATAATTGAGGTAATCAAAACTTTGTAATATCATGAGAATAAAGGGAATTCATGATATACTATGTCAAAGTACATTATATACACCAAATAAAAGTGATTTGGTGTATATCAACAAAGAAGTCTCAATGGAATGTAAGTTGAGATGAAATCTCTCATAAAGGCCATATCCTTAGGTTAAGGATAAATCAACAACATAATTATGTGTGAAAAATATAAATACACTAAATATGATTGGATATTCAGTGTAAAACAATCAAAGTATATTCACACATATTCCTGTAAAAACAACACCAACGAATTGGATGTTTAACTCAACAAATGGTGAAAGAGTTAAAATTACTCTTATCAAATTCATATCAATGACTTGAGAATTTTCAATGGAGTGATTATGTGTATCAAAAGTATATCCACAGGAAGGGGAGTGGAAATTATGACATAATCAAATGAATAGTGATTCCACACATAATCTTGGGGTAATATAATCAATGAAATATGCGTAAAGCCAAATGAGTGGAAATTGAAATCTCAAATTCCATTATTGATTAGGTAACTTAAGAAACAAACACCCATGAAAGAAAGATCATACCATGATGATGTAAATACCCATAAAATAAAGTATATTACACAATGAATACAATCATGGGTAGTACACATACACCACATGCAATAATTAAGTGGTGATCAATGAAATTCTCACGGAATTAAAAGTGAGACAAGAAACCCCTTACCACGTTAATCAACTGAGTCGCATGGCCAAAAGTTAATAACCACCAAATTATTTACAGAATAACATGAATATAAAGTGAATCATGATAACATATATCAAATGGAAGTACACAATACACCACTTTCAATAATTTAGTAGCGAACAATGGAAATCTCACGGAATTGAAAGTGAGATAAGAGAATCCCTTACTTTGTACTTTTTCCTTGGTCGATGGTAGGTTTACCTCCTGTATAATGGTGAAATAATTGTTATTGAATAATACAAGAATCAGTTACTTTAATATGATATCATATATGATCTTTTAACATTGATTTGTTAATAATATCTTAGAATTATCGTCATTTCAGGTGTTAACGGGTTCATTTTACTTTACATTCTTTGTTATGTGAGCCATATTCGTTATTAATGGGATGTATATTATTCATATCCAGAATGGTATCAAGTCCTTAAACATCATTTTTAAATCATCAAATGATAATTATACTTGAATAGATACGATGGAGAATGAATCTCATCGCGTTCGGGGAGACGGTAGTCCGTACGTACGCACGAATGCTACTTCCATTTAATTTTTATTTTAAAAGAATCGAATCTAAATGATACATAGGTATATTACTATTCCATTAAAATATAATATTTTATATGTGTTACTTAAGTTCATTAACACCATCCTTTATACGTTCTATGTGTGGTATGAACGAGTCATATCATTTTAAGGGGGCGGTAGTCCGCACTTCCTCAAATGAAATTATCGTATGTATATACAACATGAAATGAATAATTGTATGAAATAAAATGGAATTACAGAAGCTTATATATAAAATATATATCATTAATATCATATTTAATTACAGTTCCATCCTAATGGCCACCATGAGAGGCGGTAAGATGTATTTGAACAATCATCGTTTCGTGAGGCGTTAGTTTTCCATCCACAGAAACATTTTGTTCATCATCCATTAGATGGAGTTGTGTGAATGTGTAGTTTGAATCCTTCTTATAACAACATACTAGTATATTGTGGATACTGGTGTTGTTACAAAAGAAAGGAAATAAAAAGAGTTTGTGGGTTGGAGAAGCAAAATAATTGAAAATAATTTAAGAGAAAATGTTACCTTTAATTTAGGTAACTCACATTGGTTGGAACCAAAGGACTTATTGAAATGCTTTATGCCTAAGGGGAAGCTTCAAGGAGGAGGAGAGGGATGTGGGGAGATTATTTGGGCAGAGTTTGGACGAGCCAAGTGGCTTGAGAGGTGTGAGGAATGAGTAGAAGTGGTCTCCTTTTATAAGGGAGAGGAGGGGCTCTTTAGGAAAGAGTGAAAGTATTACTTTATAATATAATTATATTCGGTTTATAATGGTCCAAAAATAATTGAGGTCGAAGATAAGATGACACATATTCTAAATAACATCAACCAATAAGAATTGGACAGGTTTTAGACAATATTTTAATCATTATAATCTTATTTATTTAAATGATTTATTAATGAGGTAAACATTGCATCATTATTGTGTCATTAATAATTTAAATTATTTGATGTCTAAAAATTATAAATAAAATATAATTATGTAGGAAATCTTTTTATCTTTCTAATGAATATTTATAATCGAAAATCCAACATGTATAACCCTATGTAAAAATTGTTCTTTTAAAAGACGTAAGCTTATGCCATTTTTGTATTCATTTTAACTTAATTAAAATAAAGTGTCATTATCACTTACAAGTGGATCAATGGGGTCCCAAAATTGACCCAAAGATGCCCATGGTCGACCATGTATCAAACAATAGGGTTAAGACACGTTTTAGGGTAATTTAGTATTATTATAATATTATTTTTTAACCCTTATTTACCGGATTTACCCTTAACCATGGTAAATAAAATATTTACCGCAGTAATTATTCAAAATGTCTAAAAATAAAAGTTACCTATTTACACAATTTGAACATCCTGATTCCAAATATGGAATCCATTTTTCTAAATTCGAAACACAGAAGTGGCAGAAATTAATTTAAAATTAATTCCCGCTGTCAAAACAAAAAGCGTGTTTTTAAGAGATAATAACTATCAAAAGATTGACATTTGTTTATGTTCGGTTTAATTGTAAAATTATGTCCAATGGCCAAAATTATATTAAATGGTAAAAATATATTATAAATATACTTTAAAACCACTCAAATTCATAATTTATCACTATTAATTATTTTGATTAAAAAAGTTGTTTTTAATTAAAATTTAGTAATTTTTACTATTCATCAAAATATGAAAGTTATCCGAAAAGTACCAAAATTTCACCTTAGGCTAAATTTGATATTCCGAATCCAAAAATGAAGTCCATTTTGAAATATAAAATATATATAATTTCAAAAAATTAAGTATTACTATTCATAACGGCTAGTTTGATCGGTTGTGGTGTGTGTTAAAACTCGAAGTTGCGTACAACACACGCTACTGTTTTATTCAATGGAAAGCGTACTGTGGAAGCTTGGGATGTTTTATTTTAAATTTTTTGATGTCCCCATTTAGTCAAAAAGTTTAAAATATTTTATTTAAAAAGGGTTCACTATTAAAAGTTGGTAAAACTACAATACTGAAGATGAATTTGTTCTTACATTATGTCTAAGAAACTCATAATATGGATTCTAAAATTATAAGGATTATATAAAGTTTAAAATTTAGTTAATACTATTCATAACCTTTTTTGAACGGCTTGTTTGGTAAGTCATGGTGTGCTTGAACTCGGTGTTGCGTGTAGTGCAAGTTATTCAATTATTTTGAAGAAATAACACACTATGAAATCTTGGGGTGTTACAAAATACTCATCCTAGATTCTCAATAATGGTACTCAATGGACATATAAATATAATTTTACTATAATTGTATTAAAATAGGAGAATATTATTTTAAAACCAAACCATGTATATCCGAGATCATAAAAATTTGTCATAGCTTAAATATTGGCATTTCATAATGAATTAATCAAAATGGAATAATATTATATGATCTATGGGAACATAAAATTAGTAAAAGACATATATTTATTGTATAAAAGAACTTATAATAATGTTAACATATATAAATATAAAATGGACATATCATTTCATTAAGTAAGAGAAATAAAGCCCTCACAAAATCCCAAGGAAATGAAAGAAAGAACAAAATAAAGTTGTGAACAAGAATTTTTTTAATGAATAACATGTCATTTCCCAATCCATTAGAGGGATATACAGATCCCAATCATCATTGTTTATAACATTATCATCATTGATGGTTATAACAAGATATACATCATTGGTTATAACGTAACCTATATCCTTGGTTATAACATAACACCATCCATGGATTTTACATACCCAATATCATATAATTAAAAGCATACATATTTGTTACCAAATATCATAAAATACTCATCATCTATGATTCTATGAATATAAAAGTGTTTTATAAAAATTTGATGATAATATTTTCATAGGAAAATGAATGAGATTCATAAAAACTTTTCATCATTAATATCAACCATTTAGAAGAATAATTATAATCTATCATCAGATAATATGAACATTAAATCATTAGTAAAACATAATGATTTAATACTATATGTAAAATTATTTAAAAATAACACAATAATCATTTCTTGATGAAATTATCCTTTATTAAATATATAGATTTTAAAATTAAAAATCATAAAATATTTTACAAAACTGTTTTCTTTAATATTAGAATTGTATCTTAATTTTTTTGAAACATTTCTTTTTCATGATGGTGGGAAATTTTGATCATATCGTACACATTAAAAACGATTCCTTTCACGTTTTAAGTAAAATCAAAATTGGCATTGTTTTGAAAATGACATGAATATTTATTTTAAAACATTTTAAAAAAATTAAGACATGGGTATAAAATAATTAATATAATATTTATATTATATTAAAAATTTCCTAAAATAATTTTTTATTAAACATGGATAGGGAATAAAAAATGGTTTTCATCTGAAGAATGAAGTAATATAGAATATCATTAAAAACCGCCTTTTGGAATATTTATTTTATAAATAGGGGAAGATAATTTCAGAACAAGTATTATAATGAATTAATAATAGTATAATAAATTTCAAAATTTTATTTAGAAAAAAGAATATTATTTCATTATTTAAACAATAATTATAAACAATACCAAAAATCAGCGAGATTGTAACATCAAACCCTTCTATATTTGTAAATTTTGAATCAAAAGCCCCATTAAATCATTAAATAAAAATATACTCTTTGAATCAGGAATTTAAGTAGATTCATGATATAACATGTCCAATAGGAATCATATATACATAATAAAATAATATAGATGCATGACATCATTTATGTCTCATTGATGGAAGATTGAGACAAAAAACCATTTACAAAAATCATGAATTCCATTAATGATGTTCAAAATATATTTAAAATAAATATAGAATTTCTATAAATATATTAAAGAACCAAAATCATATGTGATAGAACATAATCATTTTATTAACGACCATTTATTACCCATTTATTTACACCAGCTTGTTATAATGATATTTTGAGTAATATGTGCATCAATTTTCATGTATGTTTTGCTTTGGTATCTTCTGGTATTTAAATTGATCATGGATAAATTACATCAATAAATTTATAAATTAAATATATATCAAATAATTTTATTATATATGTATTTATAGTAATCCACTAAATTTAGTGATATAAATTGTATTAAACCGTTCAAGTAGATTGTTGGCAAAATGTACTCATGAATTATGATTCAACTTTCTCGAAGGATCAAAAAAAAATTGTAAGTTATAAATTATATTTATAGATTCATTTTTATGTCATATATATCCAATATAATCATTAAATAAACCCTTATTACCTTCTATGTAAATTAAATGTGAAAAATGAATCACATATCATCACAAAGAGGTAGTTCGTCGTTCAGATGAGAAGAATTATAATATTCCCACGTAATGGAAATTCAGAAGGTATATGTGATATTATAGAAATGTAAGTATAATAATATCATTCATATATTATGTAAACATTAAGTTGATCATTATATAAATCTTTGAGAGGTAGTGATGAAAAATGATTAACATTGGTATGTGGTGTGGATGTCTACCAAACACATGATCGATATTTTTGGTTCACATTTGATGGAATACGCGAAAGAAATATGAAGTTATTTTAACATAATAACATATAATTTTAATTTATATTGTTGTTTTATTATAGTATCATAGATTGTTAACATTTTTCTAGGTTGAAGAAGAAATAAAATAAAAACCTTATGTCTTATAATTTTTCCTCTTCTATAGAGAACACATTTAGGTTTAAAACTAAAGGCCCAATAGAGTGGTTTCATAATATAATTAGTGCCTCTAGGGTGTGGGGATGTAATTAAAAACCAAATTATTTTTAAATTGTATAGATTATTGTAGAGGGATGGCTTTTATAAGTTAGGGAGATGACACAAATGAATGTTTTGAAATGAATAAAGTGTAAAAACATATTTAACGTTGAAGAAGCATCCAAAAGGTGCATTATTAAACATTAGGGGAGATAATATCTATTTATTATAAATAATGGGTGTTTTATAAGTTTCTATTTCATTTTAAACCATATATTTTTATTTTATCTTTCGTAAAACTCGTTTTATAATTAAACAGGATAATTAATTTTTACTATTTTTTACTAATCATTATTGTAGAAAAATTAAGTTGAAATTATTATGTAATATTAAGTATTCAGATTCAGAATATGGAATGAATTTTTCCAAATTAAATTAACCTAATTGTAAAATTTTATTCTAAAATTAATCCAACAGAAATGACGAGAAAGAGTATTTTCAAACAGAAAATAAATAAAGATTTCAAAAAATTTATATAAAATTTGAATATGACATTGAATCCAATAACTAAAATTTGATTACTAATATTATTAGTGATATAATATTACTTTTAAATTCATTTTAAAAAGGAATACTTATAAATTTTTTAAATGAATGTATAATTTTCAATAAAAATAGTAATTTTAAATATTCTTCAAAAAATAAATCTTACAAAAAAAATAAAAAAAATTAACCCTAATATAATTTTGACATTATATTATAAAAAATTATAGTTATTTTAATTAATAAATCATTCAAATATTTAGTTAATTTTTTAGGGCTTAATTTAGATAAAAATAATTATTTTTTGGGGAAAAGCATTTTTCTCATGGGAAACTAGTTTTATATTAACTATTAGACAAGTACTATTCATTATATGAATTTCTATTAACATATATAGGAATATAATCTATAAAGTTTCTTTTATATCATTCTTCTATAGGTTTATTTTATTTAATGAAAATTGGAAAAAATTTATCACATAACAACTATCTTTATAAAAAATGTGTTTTTAGGTATAAAAATAGATTTATACCAAAATCATGAAAATTTATTATCCATATAAAAAAATTACATTATTATTAATAATATCATGACCCGTCCTCGGGTCCCATTCCGTGACTACCCCAAGCCCGCCTTCCATAGTCCAGAGGCTGGCAACTAGCACAAAAGGTGTAAATCCCTAAGCTGGGAAGGCACAACCTTTATAAAAATATACAAACACAACAGAGTACGCAACAGGAAGAAAACCCTATGTAAAACTGAGTACAAAAGTAACTGTTGAAAAGTAAATGGGCCAGTATACAAACCTAACTGTAAATTATTGTACAACTGAAAAGCTAGTACAACTGCAGTAAAGTAAAACAGAAACCACTGAGTTCTCCTCTGGGAATTCCACCTGAGGGGTGGGTACATATGGCCTCCTAAGCCCCTCTAGTCCATCCATCCACTCCGTGTACGTCTCGCCAAGTGGTCCACCTATGGGTACCGTCCAGCTCTATAAGTCTCTACCTCGATCAATGTTGTCCGTCGTCTGCATCTAACACAACATAGTGCAGGCATAACCCGTGCAGGGGTGAGTATACAATACTCAGTAGGGACCCCGAGACCCCCAAAGGTCTCCAGAATCCATGAAGGATAAACCACAGAAGAGAGATACAAACCCGAAGTATCGACCAACCCTACTTAGGTATATGCCCATACATATACCTAAGTTATCAACCACAGTTCGACTCCAACTCTCGAGTCCAAGCACAACCCATTCCACGCAGGAAAGTAATTAAATCACATCGATGATAACAATTGAAAGTAAAGACTCATCTCACATAGGTATACATCTTTCATAGAATGATAGAGATGATCAGATGTAGTCACCAATTCATCTAAGATGTCAGACCCACACATGATACAAGACCAGCTAAGCTGTCGGACCCACATATGATACAAGTACAAAGGTCAAACTACCGGACCCACACAGGATACAAGAAAATTAGTCAACGCTGTCAAAACCATGAAGTATTCTAGTACAGTAGTCGTCGCTGTTGAACCCATGGAGGATTCCAGTACAGTAGTCGACGCAGTCGCATCCAACTCTAGAGTTCCCGCACACAGAACGCTCGATTTCAGGAGGGTTTGCTCATCGAGTCAAAGGGGTATATACATCAACTATAATTAAGTCCAGATTTGATGTATCCTGAAGTTCCGTCTCATCAAAAGAAACCCAACATGATAGACGGCGCGTCAATCGGACGTCCGGTCTGAGAGTTATTGGCTTTTCCGTTCCAGGGGCCCGATTGGAATTACGCTAATTCCAAAACCGGCCATTTTCAAAAGTTGTCAAAAACTAACTTAGAGTATCTCAAAAGGACCGCCTCGTCATAAGGGTGCCAGTTCCATAGATGGCGCATCGATCAGATTCACGATCAAGAAGTTATTCGCATTTAAGCATAACAGGCCTGACCCGTCAAGCCCGGTGGGCTGGTGGGTCGGCCCGTCCTGGCTCGGTAGGTCCAACCCGGCTAAGAGGTCGGGCCAGCCCGTGGCTGGCCATGACTCGGCCAACTATCCAAGCGGATCGGGGGGCGCGACCCCCGGTTTTCCGAAACGGTGGTGCCAAGCGGTGTTGTTCCTTCTATACGGTCGATCTTCTTCAACGCGAGCGGTCCGCACAGGATGGCCGCTGTTTCCCCAGTGTGGTGCTAGGAGGGCGTCACGGGGCCTTCCCAGCCCGATTGACCACCTTCCAGCCCGTTCGTCCACCGAGCATCCCACAGAAGCGGGCCACGTCTCTTCCCCAACGCAACGCCAAGAGGGCGCCGCAGGGTCTTCCCAGCCCGGCCGACCGCTTGCCGGCCGGTTCGTCTGCCGAGCGGCCCCTAGAAGTGGGCCATTTCTCCTTCTCACAGCCGGTGCACAGTCTCCAATTCAGTAATCATTTCCTCTGGAGTCCGCCACCTCCGGTCGTCGTCGCCTCCATTCGCCACCACAAAAATCACGAACCAATGGAGGGTCGTCGGGCCATGTTCGTTCGGCCTGAGCCCTCCGCGTTAGGTAGAAACAAAAATGGAGAAGTCAAACCATTGCATACATCAAGAACGAGGTATAATTTAATTTACTTAAAAATATACAATCCCCCTACCTCGATCTCAAGAACTTTTCACATCAACGATCCGCGGAAGACGAGCGTCGTGGAGGTCGGGCGTCGCGAAAGACGGATGTCGATTCCGTTGACTTCAGGATGCACCCAAGGAGGAAGCGTAGACGACGTTCCTTGTGGTTGGTTCCTCCTCTTGTGTCCTGGACGAGGATCGAAGTCGGCTTTGATGTTCTTTGGTGGTTCTCTATTTGAAGGTAGAAGTTTTCCTCTAATTCTCCAAATGTTCTACCACCGAATATTTTCCCAGCGAATATTATAAAAAGGATCCCCCAATATAATAACAATGCCATGAAATTCAAACTAATTCAAACATCCAAATTAATTAATGAAGGCATTAATTATATGAGATGGAACAATTGATGGGAAGGGATATGAAGAGACTCCACCATAATAAATGAGGGATGAGAAATGTGAAGAGTTAAAAGGGGGTTTCAAGGGTTAAAGGGAAAGTTGAAGAGTTAGGGGATTGTGTGGGCCCCACCACACATTATCCTCACATGGGAGGTTATGTGGGTGTGGCCCCCACCTCTATCTTCCACTTGAAGGAAAAATAACCACCACTTAATAAATTAAATAAAATTGTGTACACTTAATATAACACAACAATTTTATTTTAATTTGTTACGAATCCACAAATTAAAACTTCTACTCTTGACGAAACACAACTATGGTAAAGGTCCCCTTAAGCGAATACCGGCGCTGCGAGTTCATCGGTGTCATCAGATTTTAATTTCGAGCACTGGTTCAAAAGATAGAAAAACCTGCACGTATGTTTACTGAACATACCCGAACAAAATTTCAGAAATTGATTTCGAGCACACCAGGCCTTAGAATCAGGCACCGTCAGAAACTACAGACTCGTAAAATTCCAAAGAATTTAATAAAAAAAATTTCCTTAAAATTTACGGGTCTTTACAAATAAAAATTTTCCTCCCTAGCTTTTTGATAATAAAAAATATATAATAATAATTAGAATTAAATTATATAATGAAAGTAAATCAGAGTATCTAAAAAGATATTTTCAGTTATAACCTAATAATATTTGAAAATTCCCAAAATTTCACAATTAGATTATTTTGATATAATATTATCAAAAAATTTGTAATTTGTATAAAATAAAATTATTCAATTTTTTATAAACATAATATTTTATATACTAAAAACCTAATATAATGAAATTTTGAATAAACCGTATATTTTAAGTTTAGAATGAATTTCATGGATAATGGTGTGCTTATTTAATAATAATTAATATTTAATTTTGAACTAATTATGACCCATATATATATATCATGTGTTTCATTGGTACATGGTGTCTTTTGTAATAATAGTTATCAATAGAATTAAATTTATTTGATTTTTTTAAATAAAATATGGGGGTTTTAATTATACCCCTGGAAAAAGGTGTTTTTTATATTTGAACCTGATATTCTTAATCAAGGGATTTTCATTTCAAAATTAATTTTAGAAAACCCACTTTATAAAAGGTTTGGTAAAACATCCTCATAAAAAAAGTGAATTATAAATAAAATTTTATGATGGAATAAAACGTAACTATGTATCCAAATAGGAAAATATTAGTTGGTTGTGAAGATATAAATTTGGATTAAAATTATTTTCTATATATCAATGACCAAAGAAAATGAATAATCATGAAGAAGGTAACAAAAACTGAACCATAATTCATTGTTGAGTTAATGGACCATTTTTTCATTATAAATAATGGTAAATGTATAACTGTTTTTTTGAAAATAATTTTATGGGAGTTTGATATTTTTCATTAGAATATTTACGTACATGGTTTTATTCCATTTCATAAGAAAATTATCACCCTTTTCATATTATTTGATCTATTTCAATTTCATATCGTTTTATAAGAAATATAGATGAAATTGTCATGCCAAAAACCCTAGGGGTCGTAAGGTCCAAAAAATAATAATAAGGAATTCTCTCTATCTTTAGTAGTTTTTTGAAAAAAAATTGTTAAATAAGATTTAGTAATTTTAATTTATCATTATATATTAACTTCCAAAATTAATCTCTAAAATGTAATAAAATTTTCAACATAGACCATTCCATAAATTACTAACCTTAATAACAATTCAAAATTTAAAATTAAAAATTTATTATGATGGTCTATATATTTCACAAAATAAGTTAAACATCAATCACATAAATATCATAAAGTCAATAATAAGTTATAAAATATTGAATATGATAATACCATTGTCATATATTATCCTAAAACATGGTGATATATAGAATTACAATAAAACCTAAATAAAAACATACATGATTCATCATTACATAAATAAACTACTAAATTTTAGAATAAATCCCATAAATCCAATTCTATTTAAACTATATCAATGATAACATAAACTCCCTTTTTAGAAAATCATTAATCTATTCATGGTCATCCATACTATCGAAATAACATTATCTATCACAATGATACTTTAATCCAAACTAAAAATAAAATTCTAAAAATTAGAAACATATTACCTATTACCATCCCCAAATAATATATATTTTTTTGTAAAATAAAATCTTTCTTTGAAATCAAATTTTCATGGTTATCAGTACTATTAAACATGTTCATGAAAATCCATAATGAAAAACTACTGAGCGACAAACTATTGATGTTTCATGATTATATTAAGAAAAATTCAACTGATTAAAATTATTCTACAAAGTAATCATTAAATCCAAGTACATGTATACATCTATCATTAAACACTAATTTTCCACAATTAACCAATATTTTTCACTTTATTTTGTGAAAACTTATTCAATTCATACGTCATTCTTAGTCTCCTTCTCATCATCAATATAACCATTACTCATACAACCTTGATGATTATCTTTTCAATCATTCCCACTAGTACATCTTTTCTTTAATACCCAAACATTGAAAATTATAATCATCCAACCATCAATTATCTAAATGAGACCATTATTCTATTCCATTTCATTTTCCATTATATTAATTTTTCCATTGAAATTATATTGTTTTTGTCTTTTTTACACACAAAAGAAGTATCACATTACTCTAAGAAAACCACTTGGGTTATTATTATAAAATTCTTAACACATAATAATTTGAATCTTCTTTCCCTCGAAGTCTCCACCACATGTTCTCTCTATAAAATATTTACTTCTCTTCATTAGAGAGTCTAACATTTAGTGAATGTTCATATCTTTAACCATATATCATGATTAATGAGTAGGAATAATCACAATATACTTTTCTCATGTTATCAAACCATTCGGTTTTTACATAACACACTATATATTGTATTCGATGTTAACCTAGATCCTTCTAGTTCAATCCATTTATTGAAATAAAAAACATTGAGTCAAAATAAATATCCATAATGGAAAAAACATAGTCACGATTAATCAGTTAGGATTCCTATATAATTACACCTTCACTTAAATATATGACCGTTTAAGATTAACCTATATCATCTATAATTATCATCTATTCAGATACTTCAAGCTGGATAATAAATGAATTATAGATTAACCAAGGTGTATCCCCCGTGAGTGTCAAACCATGTCAAGGGTAATGATCATTTTCATGTAATTAATAACCCAGGATTTATCTATAAAACACATTTTTTTGTTATTAACCCTATATAAATCATTTACATAACCAATTCCATGTGTAATATCCATAGTGGGATTTGATTCAAGGTTTACCACATAATCAATTCTATTCCAAAACTATGGGATGTTATCCTATACTTAGACTCATCCAATTGGTTATTCACTACAGTTTTCTTTTCTTTTATTTTAGTAGAGAACTACTCCTTTAACTGAAACAAATTGTAATGAAACTAACATTACAAACCTCTATATTTATTTTTAATAGAATAATATTCAGTACATAAAATAACAAAGCATACTAGAAACATTCTGTTCATGTTCCATTGGAAAATAAAATACATAAAATATTAGATCATTAGTGGGATACATCATCTCCCATTATGTTTATAAAAATAGAAAAATTATTATAAATATCATACATAATAAATTTCTTCATAACATAGGTAATCGATACATAAGAAAAGGCGAGATCAGATTCTTATTAAGTGTAAAAATGGGAAATTTCAACACAACGTGAGGATAAGGTTATGATAATTAAAAGAGAAAAATTTGTAAACCATACCATTAAATTAATATATCATAAACAAGAGAATTGAAATAATAATTTTAATCCATAAGTTATGATTAATAATGTAATCAAATTTGATGATCAATTAGATCATAAAATTGAATGAAGACTTATATTTGTGGCATATAAATAAACATATAAATATGGTAACATTTATAAATCAAAAAAAGATCACTAATTTATTAAATTACATGAAATAAGGCCCTCACATTATGCTATAAATATGAAAAAAAGTCCACACATGGAATTATAAACATGAAATCTGGTTCACGTATAATATATCATTACCTAATGCATTATATGGATAAATTGGTATGGTCTATCATTGTTTATAACCTGAAAACTATCATTTGTTATAATGTCACCATCATCCTTGGTTTTATCATATCCATAATCATTGGTTATTACTTAGATATCATACTTGGTTATAAATAAACCATATTCATATAATAAAAACCATGAATATGTGTTAAAAAATATCATAAAACATTCAACATATTAGAACACATAAAATGTAATGGTATTCATAAACATATTATCAATGTATAACCTATGGAAAAAGAACAAGTTTCATAAAAAGAATTCCATCATAACCATAAACCATTAATTCGATCACTAAAAATGGACTCATTGGATAGTATCCTTAGTAAGATATCTATAAAAACAAATTATATCATCTTACATCATATTTTTTTTGAAATATTACATGAAACATTTCTTGAGGAAAATAAACTTTCTATCAAAAATTATTTTTTAAAAAATACAAAGAATATTATAGAAATCATATTCATTGAAAATAAGAATTGAAAATTAAAATTTAATCATTAAATTGTATATTTTTAATGATGGAATAAAATTATATTCAAATCATACATGAAAAAATGATTAATATCATATTTAGGGGAAAATATAAATGGGAATTATTTTGGATAATGAAATAAATATTCCTTTTAAAAAATATTTTAATAAATAAAAAATGGGTCAAATTACATTTAAATAACTTTATATAAAAGTAATATTTTATTTAATTCATTTTTACTAAACATGAAAATGCAATAAAAAAATGTTATCCATTGAAGAATGAAATAAAAAAGAGTTACATTACAAATAAATTTATGAATATTCAGAGTATAATGAATGTAAAAAAATTATTCTAAATAAATATATAATGAGAGGATAATATTTATGGTGTTATTGTAAAATTGACTATAATATTTCATCATTGAAATAATAAATATAAACAATCTTGATAAATAATTTGATTATAACCTCAAACTCTTACCACATGGTTTCGTTTTGAATTCTATGATCCATTAATGAATAACATATAAATGATTAAAAAAATTTAAGTTTATTTTATTAATTATAGAAGACATAGAAGGAGATGTACATAAACCTCATAAAAGAATAATGTTTCATAGTAGATTTGTTTTTTCAAATATTGTAAATTAATTCAAAAATCGCTACCCTTAAGTCATGACTTCCACCGTACACATTCAAAAATCCTATATAATAATTATAGGGTTATTATAAATATATTAAAAACCCCTGATAATATGTATCATATATGGTAATATTTACTAATGGACATTTATTACCCCTTTATTAATAATTTCTTATCAAAATCATATTTTGGGAAATAATTACTTCATTTTGCATGTATGTTTCAATTTGGTATCTACGTTCCTTTAATTTTGATCAATGTAAAATAATCTAAAAACTATTTACCACTATATAAATATCATATAAATTCATTATATATTTATTTATTGTAGTTCATTAAATTTATAAATAGAAATTGAATTACACAGTTTATGGATATAGTAAGCTGTATGAATGAATCAACACTGTCTCCATTTTTAATGGATGAAACAAATGAATGATAAATAATATTTTTTCTATTAAGAATCATTTCCTTTCATATATATCATCTATATAAAATAAATTTTCCCCGATTACCTTCCATTTAAATCATAATTGAGAAATGAATCACATCTATTTACGAGGTGGTAGTCTTCCATTAAGAGATGTAACTTTATTATATTCCCATAGAATGGAATGTAAGAAGGTATATATGATATTAAAATTAAAGAAGAAAAATTATATAATAACTAAAATATATTTCAGATTCCACAAGTCTAAAAAATTGTTTATTATCGATCCTGATTTGATATTTGGTCAAAATATGGACAAAAAATGGGTCAATGAAAAGTTCCCACAACATTTTAACTCGTACCTTTTGGTTTAACCCCATGTAAAACTATTTTATCCAAAACCATGGTAATTAATTTATTCCATTTTTACTATTCATTATTGAATGAGAAATAATTTCCCTTTAATAGATAAAATTTTTATGCTGATTCCAAATATGAAATCCATTTTTCATAATTTTAATCACATATGTGTTAAAATATAATTTAAAATTAAACTGAAAGATGAGATGATAACATAATTTTTCAAAGAGAGAATTTTCTAAATATTAATAAGTATTTAATAAAAAAATAAATATGTAATTGTTTTAAAATACATCACCTATATTAATTGTAAAATAATTGAGATACATTTTATGTCTATTTTTAAAACAAAATTGAACAATATAAATTCTTTAAAATAAAAGGAATTTTTCAACAAAAACTTTAATTTTTACTATTCATCGACAAATTAATATTTTGGAAAACACCCAAAATTTCACCCTATGTTAAATTTGAATTTATTTTTTAATAATTATATTTAAAATAACCATCGTAAAATGACAAAAGTTAACTATACAATATGTTTTCAAAACGTAATGAAATATTATTTGTAGAAAAATTCAATTTCTCATGGAAATGAGGATTTCATATTAACTTGATTACTGTACTCATCATTATATGAATTAAAATTAATAAATTTACATATTTAATCTATAAATTTTGTTTATATCATTCTTAATTAGTGGTAATTTTGGAAAATTAAAATCTAAAACTTTAATTCATGTAAAAATTGTAATTTATAAATTTCATTTTAATGTATAAAGATAAATTTTAAAAAATATTTGAAAACTGGAAATAAAAATAAAATTATTTTTATTATTATTAATCATATGGATACAATTTCACCTTTTGAAAAAATAAAAAATCAATAAGACTTTAAATTACATAATTTAATTATAATAAATGACATTATTTAAAAAAATGATATTTTCACTTATAATCAATATTTTCTAAAAATTAAAAACTTTTCAATATATAATAACTTTGATTTAAAAAAATGGAATAATTTTTTAAAATAAAATTACTAAAAGTTGTAGAATATAAATATTTTATACATGTAAATAATTAATAGAAATCATTATTTAAATGTTCATTTTTTTAAAGTACAAAATAAATTTTAGTGAATTTTCTATTCTTATTTTATAAGAATTAATCAAAAAAAATTTTATTTATTAGTACATATATATATATATTCCATAATGTGGAGCATTAATTTTTTTTTGTAAATTATGATAGAAAATAATTTAATTTTTTCTTGAAAAATATTTCCTAAAATCCTGTGGTTTATAAATTAGAACCTATAAATGATCTATAATAATGTAATCATAGAATACAATTTTATATGAACGCTCATCAAGTGTATCACAACTGTCATCAATGATCATCATAGTGGGTTTAGGGTATGGGGCTAAATTTAAGAAATTATGTTTTATTATCATGATAATTGCCTCATGGATGTGAAATAGAATTTCTGCAACAATAGAAGCATTCAATAGACATTAAAAGAATAAGTAATGATGAACTTCATTTGTATTTGAAACACATAACACCTATAATAATCACCAATATAGATAAATAGAATCTAAAAGGGCTCACTAATGTGGAAAGGGGAATTTCATTGTTGAATATAACTTGGAAGCTGAAAAAAATGATAATGAATTTACACAACTCGGTTGAGAGGACTTCCTTTTTCTATCTGAGACTTTCTCACTAATTTTCATAATTAAAGGCAAAAATCCATATCCCAGCTATTAAATCCTCATATTTATGAATATTTAAAAAAAAAACCTCAAAAAATATTCTTTTAAAATCCTCTAGTCACCCCATAAAACCCCATGAAGTATACTTTCATGCCCCCATAGTGTTCTAATTAAAGCCACACAATCCTAGACCTATCTATAAAAGATGTGATATATATGTATCTCTATTATAAGAGACCCACATTGGAATAGAAATACACAAATACAATTATGGAGATAAATAATAGTGAGTGGGTTAATCTTTGTGTTTTATATCACCTTGAATATAATGGGAATATATCCTGAAAATGTTGGAGTGTGTTCAAGTTCACCCTCAACATCTATTATAGAAAGTAATTAATCATAAATATCCCCAAGATTAACTATTATCCAAATATGATTAATGTCCTATAGGATGATTTCTATGTTTCCATGGTTCAAATGAAATGATTTGGTCTCACTAAAGTAAAAATTTATTATCACTATGAATAGTTATGGTTAAGTGTACGCAATGAAATGTGTGACCTATGTTTTCTTCTAATTTTTCATGGGGTGAATTTGATCTAAAAAATTATATAAAGCTCTATCTATCTTGGAATTACCGTACCCTTTCATATGATAAATTTTCCTTTGAACATAGATCACATTTTGAATTCAATACACCCTTAAAGTTATCTATAGTGGAGATAATTATTTTTTGTAACTGTATTTAATAAACTGATGAGAATGATCCAAACCATCTAGGTTCAATGGAGAGTGATTAAATGAGTTGGATAACCCTTGTAATGTCCCAATAATAGGTTGTAAATATTTAATGAAAATCTTTAGGATAAGTTCTAATGGATATAGAATAATGCAAGTCAGAAGATTAAGATCAAAAAAATGGATGGTGAAATCATTCAACATATTTAATCTATATATATTTATCATATTTAAAAGAGGGTACTCTCAATGATTGACAAAAATGATACCCCTAAAATATTATTATCAGAGGATACAAAATACCGAGGTTTGACTTTGGGGTTTACATTGATCATTTCCCTTTGGGACATCATATTAAATGAAGTATAATAGATCGAATACAACTAGGCCAATAAATATTTAAACCATGAATTAGAAAAAGGATTTAATTGTGAAAACGATATAATGAATGGGTGTGAGTTGAACTACATTATCCAAAGTATGTGATCTATTATTGGTATCATAACCACATGAACCCTATAAGGAATCTAATCATGTAACCCATTAAATTACCCATGTTATCATAACCATATAAATGATGCACAAATCATGTAATGGATTATGTGGAAATGTTACAACCATAAAATTCACGTGACAGAACCCTTCAAACAAAAACACAAGGTGTTCTTTTATTAAAAATAAAAATGATTAGTTAATAGATTGGTTGCATGGATTTTTAAGAAAAAAAATTACTTGACGATTTTATGATAATAGAATCACATGAATGGTCTTCAAGATGATGTTATAAGAATAATTATTCTAAATAAATCATGTGAGAGATGAAATATTGAGCGATATATCGGTTTGAGTCACTAATGAAATAGACAGAACCTTACTCTTCTTTTTATAATTAACCTTGTAGAATTAATATTTTTTCATTGAAGATGTAATGGGGAATAGAATAAAATCATTATAAACATAAGGGACTCATGTGATAAATTACTTCCACATAACCAGGCCGTCATTCTTTAAAACATCACTTTGGATTTGGGAATTTTTTGTTTATCACCAAATGATAATCCTAATATTTATGATTGAAAAAATATCCAAATCATTGGTGTTATATTCCTTATAATTGAATAAACAAATATTCATAGATACAGTGAGATTAATCTCTAGTATCATCCATATAATGTAACAATAAGTAGGACTCATGATCATATGTCCCTTGGACCATCACAGGAAGTTTTTACACACATCAAATGATCTATACTATAATCACATGAAATACATCAGACTTGCTGATTAGGGTACAAAAAATCTATATAGAAACCCATATTGATGATGCGAAGGATTTCATAAAATAACACGTGTTCACATGAATCCCTTTGGATGTGTCTTTCCAATCATATTATGCCATGGCAGGACCTATTGACAATAATCATTGTTCTTGTGTAACTGAGAGGCTGAAAATAATTAGATTCTTATGAAACTAGCACTATAATGTTTTTTATATGAAGGGGTTACAAGATTTGTGTATCCCAAAATTTGATCACATGAATACCCCTAGTCAAACCCTCTATAACACACAAAGGATTTCAAACAATCCCTTATGATAATGTGAATCCCCTCATATGATTATTTTTAATCATTTGAGTCCCTATCTGAAACGCCTGGAAATTCTTCAAGGTTTTCATGTCATGGAGAGGTTGAAAATGATGGAATCCTTATTCAAAGAGAGTGATTTTTCCCATGTGATGAGGTTACAAATATCACATGTTCAACAAATTGATCACATGATGATCCATCCACAAGACATCCTGATGTCATGAAGGATTTCAGAAAATTCATCCCGATCATGTGAAGATATTGGGACTCACCAACATGACCATGAAACATTATATGGAATTAATTATGGATAATCACTTAATATGTTAATGTAGTAAATTCTGATAATTTATAGGATCATTAACTGAAGGAGGTTAAAAGGTGGGTTTATGAAATTCTTGTGATCAGTTCATTGATCACATGAAGGTCATAGAAAAAGTCATCCTAATATCTAGAAGGCACTTAGATATATTAATTTGATCAATAAAAAGATGTTTGGGATCATATAATGGTCATGAATTTTTTTACTATCCAATAGTTCACGAATGTTGGTAATGAAAAGTGATTTTGAGGTTTCAATTTATCTTGTGACAAATGTATGGCATCAACAATAAAAAATTGGTTCATTATATGATTAACAGGATTCCTCCACCAATTCCTACCAATATATGAAATTTATTAACAATGAAATGAGTTGTGGATATAGGTGGTTTATTTATATAAAATTCACCAATTACATTTGAATAAAACACACACCTAGAATTGGTAGAGGAATTGGAAGAGGAATTTTCAGAGAAAATTAAAACACAATCGCAAGACCTATCTACCTAGTAAGCCTTTTGAGTGACCTAAGGGATTTCAAAATAAATTTATTTTCATTGTGTTATTAGTACATTGATCACATAAAGGATATTGGGATTTCCATATAGATTAAGAAAATAACCGTCATCAATAAATCTTGAACACGCTATGCCTGAATAGAGAAATGCATAATAATATTTATACATTGATGAAAGGAAGTCTAAATTGATATAATCTTCATGGGGGGTTATATATGATGATATTATTATGAATGGGTAATATTTTACATGTGAAATGTTAATGGTTGACTTTATAAACCCCATACATGACATTCATATCCTGAGAATACCCCTATACATGTTTTCCAAGTCAAACAACGACCCTTGAAAATGTTAGCCTAGTTTTAATGATATCCCTTAGAAATACATGAACACCAAATGGAATGTCATCCAGGTCATGGGAATACCCCCATACATGTCATCCAACTGATGAAATGAACATTGGACATGTCATTCTTGTTCAAACGATGACCCCTAGACATGTGAGCCCAGCCAATTGAAAAACCATATACATTTCATCTTTGACCACATCAATACACTTATATATGTCACTGTGATGATGTTATAGTCTTTGGAAATATAATTAGATTAATGTGAAAACCCTTATAAATTTAAAGGAGGTCACCTGATGACCTTTGTACGCGTCATCATGTCTCATTAAAAGCTACTAGATATGTCATATAGGATCATATTACATCATTGGATTTGTCATCTAAATCACACGACAACCCTCATACATGTCAGAATTTTTTGATAGACATCCACAAGCATGTTTTCCTATATCCCCAAACATTTCATCCTTATAAAGAAGGAATTCTTGTACATATACTCTCTAACCATGTGAATATGATGTTCTAGTGGTAACGTGCTTGTGAAACTATATTCATGTGATTGACTCTTTTTGTCATCAAATATCATTCAACAAAACTATTATTGTCCCTATTACCTAAAAATCAAAAGATGATGACAATATATCTCATAGTGGTGTATAAATTTTTATATCTCACTCTTTGTACCAAATACTGAAGCATATTGGGCCAAAATTATTCTATGAGTCTACAGGCCTTCCTCACCTATAAATGGATGAGTTACGACTTTATACATAGGAATAAACCTATATAATATGTCCATTTACATTACCATTAATTAAATCCATAAGACTCACCTCATGTGGTTCTACCAACATTCCTCATCCTTTAATGGATTTGGAAGCACAAACTCTATGAGTACTATAATTCACTTTATAAGAAGGCTACACATGATCCCTTATGATGGTCTAAGGTTGATATTGGACATTCCATTGAGGATTCTTCAGTATTTAATTACAAAATCTATAAATATTTAATTTAATAACTTTATATATCATGTTTATCACACTAACCTTGAATCACTTTAGATTACGTATTTGTAATGATCATATCATAAGAATTATAAAAAACCATTCAGTGAAGTTCATGTCAGTGTGTAAAAAAATCTATAAAATATGATAATAATTCATTTATACATATGAATATGATATGGTTCATATACCAATGAAATTATAATATGTTAATCTATAGGAATGTTACCCTCAAGAGTGTTAAATATCTATTCCAACCCATCAGCTGCTTGAGGAAAAAATGAACTTTGAGGAATATCATTCCTATTATAAGTAGTATATATAATACCCATATCTAATGATAGAGATCAATACCCATTTCATATATACCCTAATAGATTTCCTTACCATGTGATTTAAAAAACCACAAACCATTCTAACTACATTTGTTTTTAATCCCTTCATCATGAGATACATAGGAAGCATCGTAGAGCTTCAATCAAAATTTCAAAACACTTGAAACCCTCCTGGATGGAAATAAACATCATATTTATGATGAATATATATTCAAAATAAAACCATTCAACCATTTATAATCATTAATTTTAAACACATGAAAAAACCCTGATACATATAGACTAAATCATTAATCTAATGTAATCTTGCTTGTGCAAGGATCCAACACTATATCATTTTATTAGGGTAACTAGTCCCATACCGGGACATGGAAATGATTTTGAAACATATCATAAATCAATAATATAGACATGAATCATGATATTAATTCCCTAGAAAATAGTGTGATGATACTGACCTCCCATCCTCTTAACAAATCTGAGTTCCTAAGATTCTTTAGTACTAAAACTTCAATGAGCACCTACTTTGGAATTTATACAACAATTCATTATTGATTTTTGATTCATTGAGTGATTCTTTTGGAAAAATTTTAAACCATCTATAAATATGTTTTAAAACTATATTAAACCAACACAATCAAACAATGGTTTTTACATCATAAATTTAATGAAAACAATGGTCAAAATGTGAAAGTATGTGAAATAAATTACAATGTAACCATCAGCATAAAACATATTATTTCCCAAACCCAAATAACTCAATCCATAAAATACAATTTCATTATATATATTCATCTGATATCATTATTTATGTTGTTAAAATTTTTATGTTTTATTATATGAACTACAATTCACCCTGAACCCTCTTATAGTAAATCATATACAAATTTGATCAAAAAATTTTTATCATAGAAGGTTTATACTAGATTCTAATAATTATAAATTTTTAAAAAAAATTTATATAAAGAAAAGATTATATGTTTTTAAGATGGCATGTTTATCCATTAGCACAGAAAAAAATATAATTCTAAATAGATCAGTTGTCATTGATTATACTTATTTAGAGTAATATATGGATCTTATAAAGAATTAATTTATCAATAATTTTCATGAAAATATTATTATAATTACTAGGAACTATCAAAATTTTGATAATTAATTCACTAAATCCACAAAATAAGAGAAACATGAACATCATTTAAATAGTAATATCATAAAATGTTTTCTAAGTAGTATCTATAAAATTTTATATAGCCATATTTAAATATGTGAAATTGAAAATAATATTTGGGGGAAATACGATGTTACTAAATTTATAACTAATAAGTATTTTTAAACAAGAAGAAATATTTTAAGATCATATTATAGAGCATTTGATTTTATATCAGAATAATCAGCAGCACAGATGAGTCAATTCAATATAACAATAAAAAAATCTACAATATCTTATTTATTATTATTCAGTAGATGATCAATTGGTCTAATAGATATTTTATATAATTCAAAATGGGTGGGAATATAAGATAATATATCTCAATAATAAAAATCATCATAAAAAATTGAGCCTATATGATTTTATTGAAAGTCACATGAATTATGAGGGAGTAATAAAAAGAGATTATAAAAATGAGAAAATGAATATTGGAGTATCTTTTAAATTAAAATAAAATGATTCTAAGACAATCAATATTATGATAAAATGTATAAATTCTCTGAGAAGAATAAATACAAAGTTGATATTGAAAGTACCTCACTATAATAGAGTGAGAAGAAAAATTCCCAACTTGATATAAGAGTAAATAAAATCATTGGGATCAAATATTTTCATTATAAATTCAAGATGAATAAAAAAGAGAAAAGTGATAAGAATTAAAATTATATTATGATATGCTATGTATTTAATATACCTGATCATATAAAAAATCAATGGCAAAAAAATAAGCATAAAAAGTATTTAAATTCAAATATGTTCTATAAAAACAAATGGTATTTCAGTTTTAAACACCATACTTTTAGTGTATATGTGAGGATGATAGTTCTTCAGATAATTATTAAAAAATTAATTATTATGAATATAATTTTATTAGTTTCTATTATAGTAATTTCACTAAAAATAAATGTATAATGGAATATGTATCCCCCTAATCCCTCACCAATATATCCTTAAATTAGTAATACCATGATAAAAATGAAAAATATTATACATATTTTGATGAAGAAAAATATATTAAATATGAAGATAGGGATTCCAAACCATAGTATGAATATGTATCTTTATATTATAACATTCCAGGAAAAGAAAATAACAAAGTTTCTAAAGGCTATAAAAAACGAAGTTGGAGAACTTTTTAAGGAAATTTCAAGAATTTCAAAACATACCATAGAAATTTCACATCATAATTAATTATTATTTAATTAATATTGTTACCTTTCACCTAATGTGGATAAAAATATTGTTATAAGACTAAAAATTGAAATATATACTCTAAAAATATATTATTTTATTTTTGTTATATAACGACCCAAACTTTTATCAATTCAATTTCAATATTCATGTAGTATATTTATAATAAATATCATTAGGGAACAAAATGACATATCATTATTAAATTAACTACTATGTGAACATTATAAATAAATTATCCACTTTTTTATTTTGAATTTTGAAAATATGAAAAAGTTGGTAGCGATCCGTGGGAATTTTGGAGTCCGATAGAACAAACATAAATTTTGGTGAATAATAAAGACCCATATGAATAGTATCCTACCCTTATGAATTGCAATATAACCCTTCTTAATATTATATCATCCAATATAATAGTAACCTCACCCAGGAATGTATAAAAAAACTTATAAATATTATAAGTGATAATATAACCTGAATAAAAGTATTGGTGTTTTTATAACTAATAAATTATTTATTATAATTCATTAAACAATTTAAAATAAAATTTATTTTCATAAAATGTGTTCATAAATTAAAAATTCTATGTCTTATTATTTGATGATTATTTTATAAGAACTTAAATATTATTTGAAAGCATTATAAAATTAGTTTCATTTTAAGATATGTGTTTCTTGAGTAAATTATGAATTTTTTAAAAAATAAAAAATCATGTTAATAAAATAATTATTGAAAAATGGGCTTCAATTTGGGATTTTAAAGATCGAAAAATTGTTAGTGTAAATTTTATTTATTTTTCTAAAATACTTGAAATATTGATGAATATCGAAATACTATAATTTACAGAATAAGATAAATACATTAATTATATATTGATCGGTGATGTTTTGCTGATATAATCCCAATTGGTTAGAGCTCATATGCACTTATTACTATTCTGGGTCATGGAATCATCACAATTTCTTGTCTTTTTGGGAAATAATAAATAATGAATATAGTATTGTGAAACCACCTCTCTCTTCTACTATAAACATCACCCTCACACCCTCATTTCGTCACACCACTCAAGATTCAATCCTTTCCCATTTTCTGACCAATTATTTTCCTTATCACCTCTGCTAAGTAAATGATATCATGGTATTATAAAAAGACAAATACTTGGTTTCTTAAGGAGGATCTCAAAAGGAGGATTCCAGAGGTAATTCCTCTCTCTCTTTTCTTTCAATTTTCCTTAAAATTTCATTTCTTTTCTTCTCTCACCCTCAATATATAATATCCCAATGTCATGATAACTCCATCATGATTGATATAATGGAATTATATCATGTTAATAGAAGATTATTCATTATCCTCCTTCTCTCTATTTGTTTATAAAAATGAAATTGTTGCTCGTGATGTGTTAATTTACCTACATCATGGGAGATGCACTTCCATTTTACTTCAATTTCATCATGGATATAAATGAAAACAATAAATGGCTGAAACAAGATTTCATTATGTATGTTAGAACCCCTATTATGTTCTGGAAACATTTTTTATTCATAAAACTAATTAATAAAAAACGTGTATGTTGTGATAAAAATCTTCCCAAATTAACCTAAAATGATCATCAATAAATTTTAACTAATGATTCATCCACATTTTATATATCATAATTCATTATTATATCATTTAAACTACTATTATATCATTAATAACATGTAATATAATTTGTGTATCTTTATCCATGATTCACATGAACATCAATTCATGTGTACAAGTGAACCGTTCATGATAACTATGAAAAATAACACTCTCGAACAATGGATTTAAACTCTATAACTCATAAAAAGGCCAATAAAATAACATAAAGAATCCATAATGGACTATATTACTGTTTAAAAGTTTTTTTAATTTCTAATTAACGAATATAATGTCATTATATAGGATGTTAAAGTGAATAAATTGTTCAAATACATGGTAAGGGGAAACTCTCGAACCCAACATCCTTTATTCGAGTTCTCCCTCTTTCACTCCATTTCCATATGGTTACTCCTTAAAAATAATTCTCTCATCATTATCATACATTTTCTATGATATAAATTTGTTCCACTAGAATTTATGTCAAACCAAATTTTTTCTAAAATAAATCTTTATTAAAAAACACACCTTCTATTTCTCAATCATGGTTGTTGGTTCTTGTATAAAGTATTTTATTCCCTATTTCTTTTAAAAAACCAATGTTTAGGAATGTGTTCTTATGATATGAAACACATTAATTTAAATTTATTATTTATGAACAATATTGATATATTTTTTGTGTGGTATGCATGGTAATGAATATTTTATGCCATGGCCTGTGCGCCTGGAATTATATAGTGATCCAATGCATTGGGTAAGGTGATAAATCTCAGGAGTTAAAGTGAAATTATATGTAAAATGTTGCTAGTTTTTTTCACAACTATATGTGTCAGTAGATAACTAAGACATGATTTTTCATTTTATTATGCATTGCCACATTCAAAGACTTTTTTTAATGTTACCTATCATGATTATGATCATGTGCCAATGTTATGAAATTAATGATTATTCTCACCCCATGTTACATTATTTCCTATTTTTATTTATCCTCTTACTGGTATTTTAGCTCTGACCTTTTTTATGTATATCGTCAAGTGAATACTTTTACTAAGTGGAATTCAAGAGTCAATAAGAAACTATAGAAGAAGGAATTAAATAAATATTTTCATTTTACGTTGTAAAAGTTATGTATGGTCCCAGTTTTCCCAAGACAATAAACCTTTAAATCCTCTATGTGTATTGTTTTTATGATTTTTATAACTAAAATGATGTAAAAGTAATGTAATAAATGTATGGTCTCTAGAGTTGGTATTGGATACAAGCTTTAGTAAATTTGGGAATTAGGATTAGTAAACCCAAGATAAAACCTCTAGTATGAGACTAAGTAAAATTAGGCACACAAGAAGCTTTTCTAAACATTGGGATCCCATAATATATCCTTTTAGTTTAGATTGCACAAAATAAAAAGTTATTTATCACGACTTGTTTAATTATGTTTTTTATAACCTTTTATATTGTAGAAAATGGTGGGAACCAGGAGAAACTTGGCCAAAAACCAATGCGAGGGCCAATGCAACAATAGCCCAAATGAAATCCCCAATGCTATGAGAGGTGGATTTTAGAACTTCATGGAGATGATAACCAAACTATCTCATGTTATGAATAATAACCTGAATAATGAAGAACTTCATCCTCACCAAAGAGAGAGCAGCTGACTTTCGAGTGTTTTATATAGAAATATCCTCCAACATTTAGCGGATCTTCTAATTCAATAGTTGCAAAATTGTGTGTCAACATGATGGAGAGGATATTTTTTGTGCTTCACTATTCTGAGACGGAGAAGGTGAATGTAATTGTTTATCATCTAGATAGAGAGGATGATCAATGGTGGGATTTGATTAAGAAAAAAAATCCATATGAATAAGTTTAAGAGATGGAATGGTAAGATATTACGATCATATTTCCAAACAAGTATTTCCCAGTAACTCATCATACAAAGTTGGATAGAGAATTAATAGAGATCAATAAAAATTAAGAAGATTCTTTCATGACTTATGATGTGAATTTTACAAGTATTTCATTGTATGATTTAGGTTTGGTGATCAACAATTATAGAAAAATTGATAAATTCATTAGTGGATTGAAACCACAACTTGGAAAAGACCTTAAAATTTGAGAAATTGGGAGTTTTGAAGAATTTGTTTAGTGTACCCTCAAAGTGGATATGGAGTTTGGAGAATAGTCCCATGTCTATGGTGATAAGAAATAAAATATGGAGTTTCATACAGGATGATCTAATGATAAAGCTATGAAGAAAATTGAACAACCCACATGCCAAAAATGTGTGAAGATTCACCATTGGAACTGCTTAAAAGGGATGAGGAAATGCTTCATGTGTGGGAAATAAGTAAACATGATCAAGATTGTAAAAAAGACATGAGAATGAATAATAATTTAGTGTAAGAAAGAAGAGAAAGACCTATTTTAAAATGCTACAACTGTATGGAGAAAGGGAACTATGCAAGCAAGTGCATTAAACCACAAGTCCTCGAGGATAATAAGTGTTATAAGCCACCAATTACAAAGGAACATGTTAAGGCTTATTCCATAACTACTATGTAAGTGGAGAAATATAATTAATTTGGTTAAGGTAAACATCATATTCACTCAATAATGAAAAAATCATTATTGGGTTCTGGTTCTACGCATTCACTTATATCATGCAAGATTTCTAGAACTATAGAATCAAAACCATGAAACCTTGATGTAGACATATATATAAAAACACTAGGTGGTGCAATGATTGCTACCAAGGTGTTTAAATCTTCTAATATTGGAAAATGTGGGAATATTCTTCCAGTAAATCTCATAATACTTCCCTTGGAAGAATTCTACATTATAATGCGAATGGACTGGCTCCCATTATATTGATCACATATCATCTGTCGAGAAAAGGAAATATCTTTTCATATTTAGAATCATCCCATTCTCATATACAAATTAAAGGAATATCGTTAATCTTTTTTAAAATTTCCTTTAATAGTGTGGGTGTTTATTCCCTATGAAGAGGCACATCTCACTCAAATGGTTGAGTCGATGGAAAGAGTTGACCTTATGGAAATAACTAGAGTGAGGGAATAAAATGGAGTATTTCCTAAAGAGTTAATTAGACATGCCTCAGATCGTGAGGTAGAGTTCTCAACAGAACTCATTACTGGAGCTACTCCTATCTAAAAGATACCCTATAGGAGGGATACTTTTGAATTGGAGGAGTTAAAAAAGAAGCAGCAAGATAATTTGGTCAAAGGGTTCATATGCCCTAGCGCATCACCACGGGGTGCACCAGTGCTCTATGTAATGAGGAAGGATGGAAAAATTCTACTTTGTATCGATTATTGTGAACCCAACACGACCACCATAATGAACAAGTATAATATTCCATGGATAGATGACTTGTTCGAGCAATTAAGAGGATATCAATACTTCTCAAAGGTGGATCTTTTTTATGGATATTATTAGATAATGGCGAAGAATGATGATATTCAAAAGACTGCCTCCCGTACAAGGTATGGGCACTATGAGTTTCTCGTGATTCCCTTCACACATATTAATTCCCATGAAATCATCATGGATTTGACTAATAGAGTCTTTAGACATTACCTCGACAAATTTTTGGTAGTATTTATTGATGATATTCTCATCTACTCCATGATAAACTAGGATCATGAATAACATCTAAGACTTTAGTTGGCGACATTATGAAAGGAGAAGTCTTATGATAAGTTCACCAATTGTGAATTTTGGAATAATTCATGATTTTGGGACATGTGATCACAAGTGGTAGAATTTATGTGGTCCCATAAAAAACAATAGCCATTGAGGAATACCCATACCCTCTAGTGTCATAGAAATCTGCAGTTTTCTTTGATTAGCTAGGTACTACTGACATTTTGTGTGAAATTTCTCTTGATTTTCAATCCCTTTAACTAAGATAACATGGAAATGGGTAATGTATTCCTTGAAGGGAGAATGTGTGGGAATCTTCAAGGAGGAAAAGTGAAGGCTAATCACTGCACCTAAACTCACATTTCTAAAAAGTGGAGAATGTTTTGGGATATTATTTGATGCTTCAAATAAATTCATGGGTAGTGTACTTATAAAAAATGATAATGTGATAGCCTATGCCTCACGAGAGTTGAAGATCCATGAGGAGAACTACTTGATGCATTATATAGAGTTGGAAGCTTTGTTATTTTCCTTGAATATCTGGTGGAACTACTTTTATGGTGAGAAGTGGGACATATAAACCAATCACAAGAGCCTAATGTATATATTTACAATAAAAGTGATCAACATGAATCAATGGAGATGATTATATCTTATTAATGAATACGATTTATTTATTCACTATTATCCTCGAAAGGTGGACAAGGTAGCTGATTATCTAAGTAGAAAAGAACAAACTACTCTATCAATGTTATGGATTAATAATAACCCTATAATCATGGATATGAAAAGGAAATATTTGGAAATCATAATGGCAGGGTATATATCAAACCATGCCCAAATTTTTACAGAACCATATATCAAAGAGATGATTAAGGAGGTTGAAAGGGATGATCTGGATTTATAAATGAATGTGAATATAATAAAGGAAGTGATGTTGAAAGGGTTACATATTGATGATGATGGTTTGATTCAGATTGGAACATGGATTTGTGTGCTTTCATCACCCAGAATAAATAATGATCTATTGGAAAATGCTCATATCTCAACATTATCAATCCATCCTACTAGCACCAAGATGTAAAGAGATCACTGAGAACACTTCTAGTGGGATACCATGAAGAAGGATATTGCAGAATATATATGAAGGTGCATTGTATCTCAGTATGTTAAAGAAGAGCACCACAATTCTAATTGGATAGCTCAACCATTACATATACCCATGTAAAAATGAGAGAATTTCACTGTGGAATTTTTCATGGGTCTCCCAAATACAACAAAGGGAAATAATGTGATATGGGTTGTGGTTAAATGAATCCCCAAGACAACCCATTTTTTTCTTTTTTAGGATTATTTATCTCTTTAATTACTTTAAATGATATATTTAAAGGAAGAGGTGATACTACATGGTCCACACTCAATTGTTTATAATCATGATTTAGGGTTCAATATAAATTTCGTAGGATTATTCAACATTCTATGAGTATAGAATTTAATTTTATTACAACCTATCACCCCCAAAATGATGTTTAATCTGAAATGACTATTTAGACACATAAATAAATGCTAATATAATTCTCTTTAGAATTCAAATGTGGATGGGATCAACATCTCTCATTGGTTTAGTTCTCATACAACAATGTCTTCCACTCATGTATTAATATGTTTAAGAACCCGGTTCTTAATCTTGGGGTACAAGTTTCTACTTTCCCTTTTTCCTTAAGTGTTTTTGAGAAAATAGGAAAAATGGGGAAAAATCACAAATTTTGTGGGTACACACCGTGTACTTTTCCACACGCCATGTACTATTGGCCGTGTGGGATGAGTACATAGGGCGTGTAGACCTATCGGTGATGAAAGGTGTAAAAACCGACTACACGCCGTGTAGTGGGTATTTACATGCCATGTAGTCAATCGGAAGGTAAATAGTAAGGCAATGGGAGTAGGCGCTAGCTGGGAGACATTAAACGCCATGTATTTGGAAATACACGCCGTGTACTCATGTCGATAGATGAACAGTTCGACGGTGGAAAAAGTAGTCTCCAGAGGAACAGTTAAATGAGAAAAGTACACGCTGTGTACTTGAGAGTAAAAGCCATGTAGTTTGTTTTTTTCTCTTAAAATGGGTAGTAGCCTCCTCTGTTCACAGAGGAAGCATAGAACGTCGTCGGAGCTCGGGAGGACATCCCTAGATTCGGAGATTAGATGACCGCACACCAGGAATCCGTTTCCGCTTCTACTGATCACGTTGGAACCTCAAAGGTGAGTTCTCCCTTCTCCTTGCGCTGTTATTAAAAATTCTTCCTCTAAGAAAAGTTATTTTCATTTGAATAGGAATTATTCTATCCCAGATCTACGTCATTCCTGGACGATTCGGGAGGCGTCATTCACGTATACCGATCAGAGAAGATCGAGGTAGGTGGTCTGGTGTTTAAATTCCAACTACACTGTGTTTTTGTGTACCGTTGTGCTACGGAACCATGTTGGGGTGTCATGTGACTGAGGCCTTGGTTGTTTTAAATACCTAGAATTATATAGGTAATTAAATGTTATTATAAACTGCTATTTGGGATTGCTTCTTGGATCCAGGACCACCCCGGGGGTGCGTTCCTTTGTTTAGCCGTTTGGCCTGGATACCCAAGGGAATGCCATGATTATAATGTGTATTTAAGTTTCTTGAGAGAAGGTGTAAATAAATTTCAGGTTAATGCTTTGGGATCAGCCCAGTTACTTGCTTAGCCTGCGGGCAGTGTTTCCTTTAGCCTGAGGGCAGTTGTTCTTTTAGCCTGAGGGTAATATTTTTTATGCCTGTGGGTAGTAGATTATGTGCCTATGGGAGACACTTAATACGCCTGAGGGAAATATCGGTTATGCCTATGGGAAATTACCTGTGGGTTGTGACTTTGATTACCTGAGGGTAAGTTTTGTATATCTGAGGACAGTGTAATCATGAATGTTCACCATGGTGATTTTCATATGTTATACCTTCCAAGTTAAAGCACAGGCTTGTAATTGTTAAATTAATATTAAAATGGAAATATAACTGGTAGAGTTAGTTACTTTTGAGTACGGCTTAGTTTATTGCATTTAATACTGCACACAATTGTTGCACATTTTCACTAATAGTTGGGCATGGGCCTTTGGTGGTTGCCTACTGGGATTTATTTCCCACACCCTATTTGGGTCATGTCTTCGGCCCAAAGAGACTATATTGTTGTATGTGTCGATAGGGGAAAGGGTCCCTATACAGGTACATGATTGTTGTAGAGGAGTAGGAGAGCATGGAACCGAGCTTAGGCATGCGATGCTGCTGAGCTCCTATTACACTATTTTGTTTCGTTTTCACTATACCTTGTACTTGAACTGTATTGTATTGTTTTGTAGTGTATCCTATTCGGGTTGTTTTTATAGAATAGTGACATGTTACATCTTTATATATATGACTATTGATTTTCTTTTACTTTAGTTGTACATTCAATTGTATACTGTATAATACTTCTGCTGTTTCATGTTATTTATCATTTCCGCTACGCGATACTTTGAAAAGTGAGGGCATAGTTTCCTCACTATCAGACCTGGTCCCTTGCTGCTAGTCGGCAGCCTTTGGCATTTGGGGAAATGGGCTTGAGGTCATGTGACCAACCGGGTTCAGGGCAGCTGTTGAGTGGCACCCGGATCCAGGATGTTACAAAGTGGTATCAGAGGAGTTATTTTCTTTGACATACTATTTGGAGCCTTATTCAGGGATAGGATGGAAATAGTAGATGGTAATAAGATATTCCCGGGAATAGCTAACCCATGTACAGGGAAAATTCAGTCTACCTCGGTTATTTCAATTTTTCTGATTTTTCAATTTTACAGTTGATTTGATTTTCACCATTGGGTGACACACTTGTGGCGTGCTGTTTATATTTTTATAATGGGTAATCTTTAGTCACAACCCGATGAGATGAGGGTATTCCATCTCATGCATCATTTAGGCACATTCTATAAATCACATGTCATGCATCCTTCCACGCCATATAGGTTCATTAGAAATTGCATGTTGTTGTGATAACTGTTGTGCTAAAAAAGAATGCTGTTGTGATAGCTGATTTGATAAATACCTATTATTTAATAGGTTATTTTTGTGTGAGGCCTTGATAGAATGAATGCACAACTTTGGTTATTGAGGAGTATGGGCCCTCATTGACCGAAATTTGGTGGATCATTGGCTATTTACCTTATTTATAACATAGATAAGATTCCAAGCTTCGATTCATGAAGTGTATGGGCCCTCACGGATTGGAATTTGACACTTAGGTGTTTTTTTAGTGTTTTTCTAGGTTTCAGAGTAGTTTAAGAGGCTTACTGTCCGGAAAACTTAGGATAAATGTCGTGTAGTTCTATGATTACACGCCGTTTAAACTTCTGTTCGGGAAGAAATGAAAACCTTTTAAGTACATGCTGTGTACCCTCAGTACACGCCGTGTAGTCTCTTCCCGTGTCATAGAACGTGTGGGTGGGGACACAGTGTTGGGAATTACTTAGGGGAAACACGCTGTGTACCGGATATACACCCCGTGTAGCTTAGAACCGGTTTCCACCCATGTAACTAACATCATGGATGGAAAAACCTTAAGACATAAACATCGTGTTCACCTTGAACACACCATGTAGTCTGACCCAGGTACCCAGCCGTGTAGCTAAAAAACACGGGTTAGTATTACATCTTCTTGAACACACTATGTACCTATGGGATACGCCGTGTAGTCTTGAATAGGGAAACACCATGTGGACCTGGCCGTGTGGCTGGGAAGACAGAGTAGTGTACACGCCGTGTACGGGTGTAACATGCCGTGTAGTATTAGTCGAGTAGTTAGCCATGTCACGAACGACACAGGAAGTTGGAAATTAAAACATACAGGTCGTGTAGATGTTATACACGTCGTGTAGTATTTTTAAAAAGAGAGTCATGTGGCTAAGCCATGTAGAAGGACCTGGGCAGGGGAAGAAAAGTTAGGTACACGTCATGTAGTTAATATACATTCTGTGTAATCTTGTTTTTCAAGTCTTGAATGACTTCTTCCTCCTGTTCCCTTTTTTGTCCCCTAGTTTTTAGTCTTTGATAATCTTAAATCTAAGGCGTGTTTTTGACCTTGCAGAGTCATGCCTCCAAGATGACCACTGATTTTTTGCCAAGAGAGCGACAACGATTATACTCTGGAAACGGTAGGCCATGGGCTACCGATGGATCCTCCAGCAGGTCCAGATGAGTCCCCAGCCGTTATACCATACACAGGCGCAGATGTGCAGTTCTGTGAGGGATTTATGCGGTTCATGCAGAACTTTCAGGGAGCACTGATGGCTGCCACATCTATGGAAGAGCTGACACATACATTACAGTAGCAGCATCTGCCTACATTTTCTGAGGATGGAGGACCATAGGCTGCGAACTCATGGCTGGATTCAGTGCAGACTATTTTCGAGCATCTTGAGATGCCTCCAGGGCGGAGGGTCAAGCTCACGACCTATATACTGCATGATTCCTCCAAGAGATAGTGTAATGTTACCACTCAGTCTGAGCATCATTGAGACATAGCGTGGGAGTATTTTCAGGAAGTCTTCTATGACTTCTTCTTTTCTGAGATGCTGCGGTTAGATCGAGCTCTAGAGTTTATGAATCTGCAGTAGGGAACTATGTCAGTGATGGACTATTCTGCCCGCTTAACCTAGCTTCAACATTTTTCACCCATTTTGGTGGGTGATGAGACGTTGAGGGCCAGATTCTTTGAGGATGGTATTTGATATGACATCCAAGAATTGGTGAATGTTTTCAGGTTGCCGACAGTGCATGAAATTGTGAATCAGGCACGAATTACTAAGCGGAACCTACGGGAAGCTAGTGGTGTGGTCCAGGGCGGTTCGACACCAGTTTCTGGTACGTTTTCTACCAGTAAGATGAAGATTCAGATGGATTTCTCTCACGGCGGTAGTACTAGTAAGAAGAATACTTCAGGTGTCCGGATTATTTTCTAGTGTGGTAGAGAGGGACACAAGATACCTCAGTGTCCTCAAGACCTAGTGGAGTACTGAGCTTGTGGCAATATGGGTCATCTGCAAAGCTTTTGTAGGGAGTTCCCACCAATGGCTAGTGAGAGGGGTTCTATGCAGACTCTGTGTGTGAGAGCAGGACCATAAACTTCTTACCAATCGTGAAACTGGGATATGTCAGGACGTACTAGCAGAGGTGGTGGTCGTGGCCATGGTATCCAGACACCAGGATCTCAGAGGCATTAGGTTGGGACAACTCAGGGTAGCCAGGCTATGTCACATGGTCGTGACACTGGGCAGACATATGTAGTGCAATAGACCCAACATGAGCATGATCCCACGCCTTCTACAGTTAGAGGTACTATTCTAGTAGCATCTGTTTTATATTCTGCACTTTTCGATACAGGTGATACACATAGCTTTATATTTGATCCCATTGTAGAGAGCCTCAGGCTCAATGTTTCTTCTTTTTCTAATGTTATGATGCTAGACACTCCATTGGAAACTATAACGGATGGTGTGCGTCAGTGCAGGGAGAGCCCCCTAGAGGTTGGTGGGTGTCACTTTCTATGGAACCTCTATGTCTTAGATATGATGATATATGATGTTATTCTCGGGATGGACTGGTTTGTACCCTTCCAAGCCTTTGTACATTTCTATCATCGTAGGGTGAGATTCACATCACCATAGGGAAGATAGCTTCTATACAAAGGTGAATGGGATGTCCAGGCGAGCCGAGCTGGACCTGAGCATCATGGTTGAGGTGGTGTGACAACCCATATTATGAGTTTATATCTAGATGATATGGGGACTTGTCAGAAGAATTTCCCTCCAGTGGTTGATCGATTCATGGATTTATTCCCGGATGACTTTTCGGGTCTACCTCCGAAGCGAGAGGTGGATTTCTCTACTGAGCTTGTGCTAGTAGTAGCACCAGTTTCCATTCCTCTATATAGAATGGATACACCAGAGTTTCAGGAGCTCAAGAGACAGTTATAGGAGTTACAGGCATAAGGTTTCATCCAACCCAGTACTTCTCCTTGGAGTTCTCCTGTTCTTTTTGCGAAGAAGGCGGATGGTACCCTCAGACTTTGTGTTGATTATCAAAAGCTGAACCAGTTTATGGTTAAGAACCGATATCCCTTGTCGAGGATTTATGATCTTTTGGTCAACTTTGAGAAGCACAATTGATCTCAAATATTTATTTGAGATCCAGATATCATGAGTTACGCGTTAGACCATCGGATATATCGCTTATAGCTTTTTGGAGCAAATATGGTCTATATGAGTACTTGGTTATGCCATTTGGACTCACGAACGTGCCAGAAGTTTTCATGGATCTGATGAATCGTGTGTTCCACCCTTATTTGGATTTTTTTGTGGTAGTCTTCATGGATGATATCTTGGTGTACTCTCACACTCGACACGACCATGCTACCCATCTTGAGATTGTATTGAGTACACTGAGAGAGCATCGACTATATGCTAAGCTCTCAAAGTGACACTTTTGGGTGGACAAGATACACTTCCTGGGTCATATCATCTCAGAGGCAGGAGTTTCTGTGGACCTTGAGAAAGTGAGAGTAGTATTTTCCTAGGAGTATCCTAAGAACGTGTTAGAGAGACAGAGTTTCTTGGGGCTGGCTAGTTACTACATGCACTTTATACAGGACTCCTCCCACTTGGCAGCACCATTGACAGGGTCAACCAAGAAGGGTGTGGATTTTGTTTGGTCAGAATCTTGCGAGACAACCTTTCAAGAGATGAAGGGAAGGTTGACATCAGCACCAATTCTGATACATCCAGAGCAAGGGAAGAGGTATACAGTTTACTGTGATGCATCAGGTATTGGGTTCAGAGCAGTGTTGATGCAGGGCGATTGAGTAGTTGCGTACGAGTATCGGCAGTTGAGGCCACATGATAGTAATTACCCGACGCATGACCTCGAGTTGGCTGCATTCGTTCATGTGTTGCACTGTTGGAGACATTATCTCTTGGGAGAGTATTTGTGGTTTACACCGACCAAAAAAGTCTCAAGTAAATCTTTACTCAGTGTGACTTGAACTTGAGACAACATAGGTGGGTTGAATACCTTCAGTCATTCGATTTTGAGCTTTCCTATACACTGGGTAAGGGTAATGTAGTTGCTGATGCACTGAGTAGGTAGACTCAAAAACATGCAGTGTAGGAGGCCAGTGATGAGTGGCATCTTATGTCTTTGTTCTCTGAGATGAATTTGGAGGTTCATGATAGTCAGGGGTAGACCTATCTTTCTTCCTTAGCTGTGACCTCTACCAACCTAGATAGAGTGAGGATGAGAAAAATATCTAATTCAGAAGGCCTAGTTTTATGGGAGTTGGTGGAAAGTGAGGACCCTCCTTCAAGATGGAAGATAGCCGATGATGAGGTACTACGTTTCCATGGAAGAGTATGGGTTCCGGGGGATATACGCGAGGAGTTGATGTGGGAGTTTCATGCTTCAGCTTGGGCAGTGCATCCGAGAGTTACCAAAATATACTGTGAATTGAGACGTCAGTATTGGTGGCCAGGTATAAAGATAGAGGTAGCTGGTTTTGTTACTAGATATTCCACCTGTCAGCAGGTGAAGGCGGAGCATCAGAGATGGAACCTTACGGGGATTTATATGGTAGGCCATTCCGATCACCCTTGTGTTGGTTAAAGGAATGTGAAGTATCTTTGTTGGGACCATGCCTTGTGCAGGAGACATTAGATCAGGTCCATTTGATACAGAAGTGGATGGATACTGCGCAGTCTCGTAAAAAATCTTATACTTATCGCCACAGACGACCCTTGGAGTTTGTGGTTCAGGATCGGTTTTTCTTGCGTGTTTCACTAAGGTTGGTACACAGGCAAATCAGGTGATAGGGTAAACTTTCACCGAGGTATGTGGGGCCATTTGAGATTCTGGAGAGAGTCGAGCTGGTTTCCTAGAGGTTGTAGTTACCACAAAGCTACTAAGACATGCATGATGTCTTCCATGTATCTCAGCTGCACTGTTATCATTCAGAACCATATCATGCCTTTCAGCCCAAGGATGTTGAGCTTCAGATCGATGTGTCCTTCAAGGAGAATCTAATTCGTATCGTTGATAGGCTCACGAAGGTTCTCCAAGGCCGTTCAGTTCCTCTCGTACGGGTGCTATGGAAGCTTGGCCGAGTGAAGGACGAAACCTAGGAGTGGGAGACCGACGTACGTGCTCAGTGGAGAGAGTTGTTCTGAGCATTATCTTCTCCACCCTTGAAAGGTCAATTCGGGGATGAATTTCTTTAAGGGGGGAAGTTTGTAAGAACCCATTTCTTATTCTTGGGGTATGTGTTTCTTCTTTTCCTTTTTCCTTATGTGTTTTTGAGAAAATAAGAAAAATGGGGAAAATCCCAAATTTTGTGGGTACACGCCATGTACTTTTCCACACGTCGTGTACTATTGGGCATGTGGGATGAGTACACAGGGTGTGTAGCCCTGTCAGCAATGAAAGGTGTAAAAACCGACTACACGCTGTGTAGTCCGTCACAAGGTAAATAGTAATGCAGTGGGAGTAGCTTCCAGCTAGGCGACAGTACACGCCATGTATTTGGAAATACAGGCCGTGTACTCATGTCAAAAGATGAACAGTTCTGCGGTGGAAAAAGTAGCCGCCAGAGGAATAGTTAAATGAGAAAAGTACACGCCGTGTACTTTAGAGTATACACCGTGTAGTTTGTTTTTTTCGCTTAAAATGGGAAGTATCCTCCTATGTTAACATAGGAAGCTTAGAATATTGTTGGAGCTCAGGAGGATGGTCGGAGCTTCGGAGATCATCTGACCACGCACTGAGAATGATTTTCCAATTCTATCGATCACGTTGGAACCACACGAGTGATTTCTCCATTCTCCTAACACTGTTCTTACCAATTCTTTCTCTAAGGGAAGTTATTTGCGTTTGAACAGGAATTATTTTATCCCAGATCTACGTTATTCTTGGACGATTCAGGAGGCGTCGTTCACGTATACTGATCAGAGACGATTGAGGTAGGTGGTTTGGTGTTTAAATTCCAACTTCTGTGTGTTTTTGTGTACCTTTGTGCTATGAACCCATGTTGGGGTGTCATGTGGCTAAGGTCTTGGCTATTTTAAATGCCTAGAATTTCATAGGTAATTAAATGTAATTATAAACTATTGTTTGGGAACTCTACTTGGATCAAGGACCACCCCGGGGGTTCATTCTTCTCTTTAACCATTTGGCCTGGATACCCGAGGGTATTCCATGATTATAATGTGAATTTAATTTTCTTGAGAGAAAGTGTATATAAATTCCATGTTAATGCTTTGGGATTGGCCCATTTACTTGCTTAGCATGCAGGAAGTGTTTCCTTTAGCCTGAGGGCAGTGGTTCTTTTAACCTAAGGGAAATATTTGTTATGCCTTTGGGCAGTAGATTTTGTGCCTGTGGGCGGCACATCGTACGCCTGAGGGAAATATCTGTTATGCCTGTGGGAAATTACCGGTTGGTTGTGAATCTGATTACCCGAGGGTAAGGTTTGTATGTATGAGGAGAGTGTTATCATGAATGTTCACCGTGGTGATTTTCATATGTTATACCTGCCAAGTTAAAGCACAGGCATGACATTGTTAAATGAATATTAAAATGGAAATATAACTGGCAGAGTTAGTTACTTTTGAGTACTTCTTAGTTTATTGCATTTACTACTGCACACTATTGTTGCACATTTTCACTGATAGTTGGGCACGTGCCTTTGGTGGTTGCCTACTGGGATTTATTTCTCACACCCAATTTGGGTCATGTATTTGACCCAAATAGAATATATTGCTACAGGTGTCTATAGGGGAAAGGGTCCCTATACAGGTACATGATTGTTGTAGAAGAGTAGGAGAGTACGAGACCAAGCTTTGGCGTGTGATGCAGCTGAGCTCTTATTGCACTATTTTGTTTCATTTTCGTTGTACCTTGTAATCGAGCTGTATTGTATTGTATTGAAGTGTATCCTCTTATAGATGTTTTTATAGAATAGTGACATACAACATCTTTATATATATGATTTCTGATTATATTTCACTTCAGTTGTCCATTTCAGTTGTATACAGTATGCTACTTCTTCTGTTGCATGTTATTTATCTTTTCTGTTGTGCTATACTTTGAAAAATGAGGGCATAGTTTCCACACTATCAGACCTGGGCCCTCGCTACTAGTCGGCAACCTCTGGAGTTTGGGGAAATTCACTTGAGGTTATGTGACCAACTAGGTTCGGGGCACCTGTTGAGTGGCACCCAGATCCAGGATGTTACAATATGGCTCCAAATGAATACTTGCATGGAAAGCGATGTTGAGCTCCAACTTGTTGCGATAATGTTGGATAATGAAAGATACATGTACCTAATCATGTGAAATAGATGGCATAGAATGTCCAAGTCGTCCAAAAACATATCAAATCTTCTCAGAGTTGGAAAAAGAGCTATACATAGAACCATTGATGGGAATTGGAGTTTGACATTGGAGATAAAGTATTCCTTCTAATATCACCATGGAAGAGAGTCATATAGTTTGGAAAGAATGGGATGTAAATCCCAAGGTACATTGGCCCCTTTGAGATCCTTTAATGCATAGAATCCATGGCCAATCAACATTCAATTCCACTAAATATGTCCCTAGTTCATGATGGGTTTCATGTATCACTTCTAAGGAAGTATATCCTAGATCCCTCACATGTACTGAACATAGAGGAGGTATAGATGGAAGACAATCTCTCTTATGAGGAGTAGCTAGTAAAGATTATGGACTAGAGAGATAAGGTTCTACGCAATAAGACAAATAACCTTGTCTATGTGTTGTGGAGGAACCATAAGTATGATGAAGAAACTTGGAAACTCGAGGATGAGATTAAATTGTATTACCCACACCTGTTTATTTAAAATGAAATTTTGAGGGTGAAATTTAAAAAGGGGGGAAGAATGTAACAACCCAAACTTTTATCATTGAAATTTCCCCTTTCTTATATTATTGTCATAAGAAATCACATTATGAAACAAAATGAAACATCATACTGAAATTAACTACTATGTGACCATTAAACATAAATTATCCACTTCTGTGTGTTGAATTTTGAAAACCTAACATACATGTGTGTGATCTGTAAGATGTTTAGAGTCAGATAGAACAAACATACTTTTTCATGAATAGTAGTATATCCTTATAAGTAGTAACCTACCCTTTTGAGTAGTAATATGACCCTTATGAATATTTAATCATACAAAATAATAGTAACCTCAACCGTGAATGTATAAATAAAAGTTTGACATCCTATAAGTGACAATATGACCACAATAAAAGTATTGGTATTTTTATAAGTTTTATATATTTATTGAAATTAATTAATTAGTTTAAAATAAAATTTATTTAACAAAAAATTGTTTACAAATTATCAATTCTATGTCTTTTGGATTTAATATAATTTTAAAACACCTTATGTAATCTCTGAAATCATTATAAAATTGGTTTTCATTTAAAAATATCTCTTTTTCAGATAAATTATTATTTTTATTAAAAACATTAATCATATTAAGAGAAATATTTTTGAAAAATGGATTTCATTTTTTAATTCTACATATTAAAAAATGGTTATTGTTATTTTTTTGTTTTTTCTAAAATACATGAAATTTTTTATGAATAGTGAAATACTAAAACTTTCAAATTAAGATAAATACGTTAATTATGTAGTTAGGGAAGATGTTTTGCTAATATATGCCCAATTGGATCGAAATCACATTCACTAATTAGTATTCATGGTCATGGAATCATCACTAATTATTTTCATGTGGAGAAATAAAAAATTAATTAATATAGTATTGTGAAAACCCCCTTCCATCCACTATAAATACCACCCCTCACTCCCTCATTTCATCACACCTCTCTATCTTCAAGCCTTGAAAAAATTCTTCCAAAAGATCTTCCCTATCCCCTCCCCCATGTCTAGTAGATCTTGGTATCATCAAAATACAATGCTTAGGTTCCATAAGGAGAATCTCAAGAAGAGGATTCTAGAAGTAATTCCTATCTCTTTTTTCTTTCAATTTCATTTCAAATTTCATTTAATTTCTTCTCTTCTACTCAACTTCTCTTATATAAATTTCATTATAACACTAGTATGATTGATATAATGGTATGATATCATGTTAATGGATGATTATTAATTATACTCCTCCCACTTTCTCTTTGTTTATAAAAATGAAATTGTTTCCTGTGATGTGTTAATTTATCTATATAATGGGTGATGTAGTTCAATTTTCCATCAATTCATTAAAGTATTTCAATGAAACCATTAAATGGTTGAAACCAGATTTTATTTTTTATTTTTTATCCATTTTTATGTTCTCGATACACCTTTTTTCATAATAATAATTGATAAAACAAAACATGTTTATTGTGATCCATAAACCGCCCAAATTAACATAAATTGATCATCACTAAATTTTAACTAATGAATCATCCACATGGAATATAACAAAATTATTTATAAGATAATTTAAACTCTTGGAATATCATTAATAATATCTAATTTCAGTTCTGGATGTTTTTCAATGTTCTTCAAAAATTCCATTATAGTGTACAAGTGAACCATTCATGAAAACTATGAAAAGGAACACTCCAGAACAATGGATTTAATATCTATAAATCATCCAAAGACTATAAGTTAATTAAACCATATTGAACCATATTCATGTATACAAGGTTCTGTAATTTTTATTAAATGAATATATTTTCACTATATAAGAAGTTAATATGGAGAAAGAGTTCGGATAATTGGTAAGGGTAAATTCACAAACCCAACTTCCTTTCTTCTCATTATCCCTCTTTCACTCCATTTTCGGAATGATTACCCCTTAAATATATTTTTTCATCATTATATTAACTTTTATTGGGTATACATGTTTTTAACTAGAGTTTATGTCAAATAAAGTATTTCTAAATAACTCTTCTTCCAAAAAAAACCACTTTTTCATCTCACCCAATGACGATGGTTCTTTAATGATGTATGATATTCCCTATTTATTTTGGGATCCCAATGATTATGAATGTGTTATTAATAAATTTAACACATTCCTTTATATGTTTTAATCATTTATATTATTAATATATGTTCTATGTGGAATTTATTATAATGAAAATGTTTTAATGTGAAGGGTGCACCTAAAATTATATAGTTCAATATGAATGTTTGAGTGTGACGAGTGTGACTGAAAGTATAAAACACTCCAATTCATTGGGTAAAGTGATGAATCTCATGTGTTAAAGTGAAATAATGGGTGAAAATGATGCTAGTTTTCTTCACAATTATGTGTTGTAATGAACCACAAAGACATGGTGTTTCATTTTTTTATGTATTTATACATTTAATGCATTTTATTAATGTTTCATCTCATGATTATTCTCTTGTGCCTATGTTTGGATAATAATTATTTTTCTCACTCTTGTTACATTGTTTCATGTTCTTATATATCCTCTTATTGTACTTTTAGCTCATTCATTATTTGTGTATATACTTATATGACTACTTCTATTAATGGAAAGTTAAGATCCAATAATAAGCTAGAGATGATGTAATTAAATAAATTTTTATGTTTTATGTTGTAAAAGTTATGTATAGTCCAAGTTTGACGAAGACTCGAAACCGTTGGATACTCAATGTGTAATGTTTATATGATGTGTATCAATAAAATGATGTAAATATAATTTAATAATTATAGGGTCTCTATATCTGGAAAGAATGATTTTGATAATATATAAAGAAATATATGACGACAGATAAATTATTCTTGGATTAGATTTATTAAGAAAAGAATCATTTTAAAAAAAATTACTTTTTCCATAAAACTAATTCATTGAGTACTAAATTTCAGATATGTGGACATTAGAAAATCAAAATTTTATTTATCAAGAATCACTATTTATTTATAAATCATATATTTATATAGAATTAGAATGCATATCAAAACAATTGTATAATAGATATAGATCACTAAATCCATTTTATATAATAGTTATTGACCTATAAAAGACAGGGCACCAAAAACCAAGTTTTTCAATTTCAAGGAAATAAAGAATGTATCGACATTTAGAAAATATTATACATGGATGGTGTGTGTTCGAAGAATTTGAATGGTAGAATGAAATTTTTCTAGATTATTATTAAAATTGAAGGTGTATTGGTAACTTTTAAAGATAATTCTAAATGAGAGATTGATGAAATTTTTGACATTGTACTTCTTTGTAAATCGTTGATTTATTCTATTTTATATGTTCTATGTATTATGAACAACCTAATTAGAATATGTGAATTTTGAAATTAATGATACATTTTGATATTTAGGAACGATAAATTTATTATTCCATGATTATAACATAAATATATTTTTTGTCCGTGTGATAGATAATATAAACACTCTAAACATAAAAGTCGCATGAAGAAAAGATATAACATTCCTTATAGAAAAGAGGATTTATATGTGATATTTAAAAGAACATTAGGACACTTAAATGTATGATCATTACATAGACATTATATGAATTGAATTTATAAAGATCTAGTAGAGAATATGTTTAATTTACCTCAACATTATGATCCTTTTCATTTTGGAAAGAAAAATAAGTCATGTTATTAAATCTATTAGTGATGTTTTATATTCTGATTCATTAATTTGAGTTCACAAGGATTTATTTATTCAAATAAAAACTAGCATTTTTAGAGGTAATAAATATTTATATTCAATATTTTTTACTATAATACATATACTATTATATATATTTTAACTAAAAATCTAGAATCCTTTTTTTAAATAATATTATAGCCCATGTTAAAATTGTGAAAATTCTATTCAATATTAAAATTCATATTGATGATGGTGGATAATTAAAATATTTTTATTTTGATGTTTATTTATTAAAGGTAAGGTATTATACAAAACATTTCAAAACCAAAAACACCTCAGTAAAATTGTGTATTTGAATGAAGAAATTGGGGTCTTTAGTAAAAGAATATATTAATATTGAATAATTACTTAATTGATAACAATTTTTGGTCTGAAGATGGTAGAACTATCTATTATGTAGTTAAATGATTCAAACTCATACCTTTAATTAACAAAACATGTAATTTATTTTTGATAGGAAGAAATTAATCATTTTATTAATATGATTTACATAAATTTACACTACAATAAAATAATTAAGTTTTCCCTTTCTATTCCAAAAAAATTATTTCTTTCCCTGATTTTAAAAGACAAATAAGAATTGTTGATCAAATTGTAAATATTAAATTTTATCAATGTAAAGATGTTTTTATGAAAACCAAAAACTGAATCATCACATGATGTTTTCAGAATTGGTTTTCTAGAAATGTTGTAAAATTTAAATATGAGAAAAAAACTAATGAATCATTTTGAAATGTTTTAAATATAGGAACAATGTTTTACAAACCCAATAAAATATAAAATCAAAAGGAATCATACTAAAAATATTGTAACATGTGATTAAGTTCAATAAGTAAAAACTATATGTTCATTAATAAATGAATATAAATATTGTTCATTAAAATAAGAATTTGAGTTTAATACTCCTAATGTTGATTTATGTTATGAATATCGGATAACATAAATTCAAGATAAACCTAATTAATTTTAGAAGAATAAGTTCATGACATTACTAGAATGTATTAATGATTTTATTATGATTATAGTAAAATGGGTTTTTTGTAATAAATTTTTCGAAAAGGAAATAATTATAAGACATTTTTAAGACTTTTTGTGATGGGATATAATAAAATAGAAAAAATTGAATATAGATAACCATTTTACCATATATATATAATTGAATATTTTCATATAATTCTATCTTATAATGAATTCAGACATATTAATCTTTTTCAAAATGATTTGATTTTTTATTTTTTAATAAATATGTACAGTAGGATGTTTATGTAAAATAACCACCATGTTTTAAAAATTTAAAATTCCTAGATGATGTTTCTAGTTATCCAAAGGCCATATATGTACATAGAAATCCCCAATAGCCAGATGTGATAAACGTACTTGATTTTACATTAAAATAATATTTTAAGGGTATTGCTGATACAACACTTGTTATTAAGATTATATTTAATGAAACCATCATTTTTAAAATCTATGTTGATTAATTTATATTGTTTTCAACTTAAAAACAATTTTCTAATTTATTATTTTGATCATATGATTCCTGTGATCGAAAAAATGATGGGTGAACATAAAATTTTTCATGGTTCTCAAATTTATCAAAAACTATATTGGAGATTTTTACCTCAATAGAAGTATATAAATGGTTTAAATAAATATTTTTCAATTTTACAATTCATAGATAATATTTAATTTATTACAAACCACAAAAACAATTGACCATGATGAATCTAGGAATCCAATTCTGTAACATTATCAAATTTTGAGAAATAATTTTTCAAATGATTTTGAACTTTTTTATATTTTTCATGTCACTAAACACTTATTTTCTCTTTCATTATATATTATACTAAGTTTAAAAGAAAAGTGATATATTAATATAATACTAGTATATGATAAATATCATCGTGTTGTTTGAATGGCTAGTATGAATATGAATTACTAAATTCTAAACATATATTAGTTACACATGTATATAAAACTAATTATTTATTGGCAAGTAAAATAAAAAAGAAAATATAAATCATTTTAAAAAAGGGAAATATTTTTATTTGAAAAATTATTTTTATGAACAGAACCATGTTCTACAACATTAAATTAAACAATACACTTTTTTTTAATTATTTTAATTATATTTAATATTATTTTTTAAATTAAATAAATAAAATTAATCTAAATTGTTTTTTGGGAAAGCGGTTAGAAAAAGTCCAATTTCTTGTTTAAACCCCATATTATTCTAAAAATAATTATTATCGCCATTTTTCAGACAAAATTTATTTTGATTTCCATTATATTACCACTTCAAAATATTCTTTGGGGGTATTTTTTTGGAATTTTCATAAAACATTGATTTTTTGGATGAATAGTGAAAAATACATAAGTTTAATTAAAAACTATCTTTTCATTTATTTTTTAAGAGAATCTAAATTTTAAATGTTTTTTAAATTAAAAAAGATATATAATATATATTTTAATCCAATTTATGATATTTGAATCATTATAAAATGATTATTTTATATAAAAATATTGAAATCATTTACTCATTTCCTATAGGAAACCCCTCTTTTTATTAAGCCTATGGAATTACATTGAAATGAAAATAATACACTTCTATGACTTTGTCACGAACCATGTTAGGTCATCATCCGACCTGGTGCCTGGCCCTGTCTGTGGCATGACCTGAGGGGATTTCCTGATCCCCACTGTCTAGAAACTAGTTCATGGGAATCAAAATATGCTCTGGGAATGTTTTTACCCAATTACATACATTTAAAAAACATAAAAATTTAAAAGTACCAAAACATAAATTACACAACCAATCAAGCACTTAACAATTATCCGAAATGATGTTACACATTAAACCAAAACCTTCAAAGACGTAAAACAAAGGAAGATAAAAAACCCCAACAAAAACTTTCATGCCACATGAGGGACCTTATCCTCCAGCCATTTCATCTATACCCACTAGAGAAGACCAATAAAATCCCAAACCATGATCACTAAACATCCCTCAAATACTTGGAATAAACATGGAACAAAATCTAATAACACCCCAAGGTGTATGTTGGGTGTAAGCTAATTCCTAAAAAGGATTCCACCCGAATAAAAAAGGTTCTATTCCATAACATAAAAACGATAATATAACATGTTAATTTAAATATCTACGTTTGAAAAAATTAATAAAAAAAATATTAGTAATAAATCTTAAAAAGAGAAAATTTCAAAAACTATCCATTTTACAACAATTTTCAAAAAAAATAAAGGTAATTTTATAGAAATAAAACATGAACACATGCACACACACACACAAGTGGTCATCTGTATGCCAACATATGAACCACATCATGAAAAATAGCTCACTATAGGTAAATCACCTAGGATTATATAGCTCAAGTGGAACCGTAGAACCTCATGTCTCGATGGAATGTTGTATAGTTACCACAACATTCAGCATCCTTGTGCATGAGCCACTATATAGTAGAAGCATCCCAAATTCTTGAGGAGATCAATCATCATAATAGTTTTGTTAGTTCTGTACTCATCCATCATGCTATGTGAAACTAGAAAAATCCACTCATGTATCATAAGTGAACTAGTTATATTCTTCCCACATAGATACCTAAGATTACCTTGTGCTCGAGTAAATTTTCCCACGTCACACATATCACCACCATAATAACTAAATGCCTATAATTTCAAGGAAACTGCCATTTTCCATAAAAGCCTCCAATTTTTTACTCAAACTGAAACCCCACATTAAATACATTTTTCATCCATCACATAATTTATTGATTTCCATTTTACAAACACAAGGAAACACACAATTACGATCAACCAATTCCATTGGCCAAGACCCATTATAAACCCACAAAAATAATAAAGTCCATTTTTAAACATGCATTCCCATCATTTAAACAATGTACAATTCATACTCTAAAGTGAACTGGAAGGGTAAAATTCAAGAAATGATCTATTATCCATTAAATATACCATTAAAACACACACACACACACACACACCACAAATGCCTTTGAAAACACATTTTCTACTTCCAAAAAACCCATAAAACCCCCCATTAGAAACATTACATCATAACACTAACAAAATGTAGCCATTCCCTTTTTAAAAATTTATTTATAACCTATAAACACACTAACAACTTCAATGAAACCCTTTTCATCAAATAGTCAAACCAAATAACACATTTATAAACTAAAAAAACGTATTAAATTCACCTAATAATATTAGGGAACATAGCCACCAACATCATGTGATGAAACTTCTAGAAAATGGTGCGAAATATCTTCCACGCCTCAATGTTACCACTATGAGGCAATAAAGAAACATAATCATGAAGATCAAACCAAAAGACCCTAGATAACAACCCGTAAATAAAACCGAAACCCACTATAGAATAGAAACCCCAATGAATATGGAGAAGAACTATAGAATAATAGAAGAAAATAGGGGAGAAGAGATATAAATAGGGGTTCCTTAAAGAATTAAGATGAGAACCTGCCAAAAATAAAATCCCAAGGGAGTGAAGAGAAAGTAGGAGGGATGACTATAACCGGGGAGGCCGTGAGGATCGAGATAATAGGATGAAATGTAGTCAAATAAGGGTGAGAGAAAATAACCCCCATATTTTAATGGGTTGGGTGATCTTCATGGTAAGTTGGTATAGTTTGATAAAATGCGTGTAACATTCTGTCTGATGGAATACATCATCTTCGTTACATGGTCCAAGGATCACAACCATACATAGGCCTTGAGGTAGGTTATGTCTCTTACTGAAAGTTTCTTTGGTTGGCTCATAGTTACTTCTAAGAATTCACAATCAATGTCCCTATTATTCCCAACCTCAAATTCCCATTTTCCTATAATAGCTCAAAATGAAATCCATCGAAGAAGAAAAAACAAAGATAAAAATGAAAGGATACTTCAAAATATCAAACCCATCACAGTTGGTTCTAGAGAAAACAACTGAAAACCTGACCAGAATCGGAACAAATGAAAAAAATGAAACCGGGGTGTGAAAATTCTCCCCACCATAACACATTTTGTCCTCAGAAAGCTACTTAGATACCTAAAAAAACTGCACTGGTTCATCTTCATATTTTATGGAGATTTATAATGAAAATTCATTGGCATTAAGACCAAAACACTACCACCAGGAAGGTGGATTAAAATTTGTAATTTGGAGGCCAAAATCGGATTCCTGTTAGGTGTCACCCTCCCCAAAAAGTGAAAACACCTCCAATTTATTTATTAAAATAATATAAATTTCCACATTGCACCATCATATAAAAAACATTTCATATAATACTAGACGGAGCCCGACCACGTTTCCGAAACAAACAAACAAGATCAAATCACTTATGAAGAATAATCCCAAAACCTTAATACAATTAAACCATTGGGGATATCCCTACTCAAAAATTTAAAAAAGGAGGGAGCTTGGGTCTAGACAGATCCAAATTATACTACCTACCATTGATCCATCCCTTAGAAGGAAACCAAACTATTTCCATGGGGAGGCCTGATAAGTCTCTCCACCACCAGAAACAAACTATTCTCCATGACCAACGTAGACACAAACATAGGGAGGCCCGAATGGAATCCGAAACATAATTAATAGAATAACCTCAATTTATGTTTGTAAAATTTAAGAAAGGATCGTGATGGGTCTCCCTACCATAAGAACTATCAATATTAGAATTACTGGAGAAACTCCCCATGAGAACCTAAAAATATCTACCACAATGGGAGGGGAGGGAAGGGCCTAACTAATGTACCAAGAAAACTGAAATCCATACAAACTTGATTCATATAGATATACCACACAAGGTCCATAAAAAGAAGAATGAGGAAACAAAGAGAATAGGTTCCCACACCCATAAGGGTATGAGCACTAAAATCAATGAATAAAAAACACCAACCTCTCTAAACAATGGATGTTCTCTCTATTATGCACATATCAGAACATTGAGGAGTGGAGTCCCGAAGTCCCCTATCACCACATAGGACCCCTTGGAATGAAATGAATATAGAAAATGACTTGAACTTCCTCCATTTCCAACACCAATAACCATGATTAGACATGGATCTCATCCACTTATGGGGCTCCATACAACACGCCAGATTCACTCTGAGACATGTGGATATAACCCTTTTGATTGACTAATCTTTTTTCTTGCATTCATGTGTTAAACCCCCTGAATAGAACTTATTTTCATAGTGTCCTAAGAAACCATACCTCCATCAATACAACACCTTCATAACAACACACCCCAACATCCATTTACTCCCATACAACACACTTATTATGAAAAGAGGTTAGATGGTGTACAAACATCACCCCTTGTTACCTTGAACAAGAACTATAAAGAGGAAGGATAAATATCACACACCATCTTATAAAATGGAAGAATTTGAGATTTCCCAAATAGAAACACATTACTTTTAAAATAGGGGTTCTTAGAAAAAATTTCACAACCTACAGCCATGAAAATAAGAGGTAACAATACACTTCCATAAATCACTGAACATGAACATAGCTATTGATAAAGAAATTATAACTATAGGGAACTTAAACCAAGTCCCAAAAGGCACAAAATTCCTGCAAATGGCCAAAACAAACTTTTATTACCAAACATTCTCTAACGGTGGCTTGACAGGTATCCCTTCATTGGATAGACCAATGAAATACCCAAATGACCATAAAGATAGCTGCCAACACTACCAAATATACACTACTCATCTTTACACACTGGAATTCTCCTCAACATTTATAGGTAAGATATTCAAACAAACATTCCCAATGGAACCAATAATTCCTCTAACTCCTGTCGCATTTTCTTCCCCAAAGTAATAGAAATAACATAACAAATAAAAAAGGATGATGATTCATCTTCTTATATTCAATAAGAGAGTCTATAAATTGATCAACTTGAAGACCTATTAATACAGAATCACATGTGGTCATACATTAATCATGAATTAATTTATTTTTGGGGGTGTACACTAGCCCATAGAGAAAACCATGAAACCTATCAAACTGATCCACTGGCCAAAATGTTCCACAAACCATAACTAAAAACATGAGGGGCAACCACCGAAATGGATTCCTAAAACACTTTTAAAAAATACCACTAACCAATGCATCAGCCGAACTTATCAGTGGAATACAGATCAAAAATCCAATCAAACAATGGGGGTTTTCATACCAAAAACCCCCATGACATCATTCCCAAAATACAAAAATAAACACCTAACATTTGCTTCGAAAAAAATTTTAAAAACAAAATAGTGTTTTTGAGTTACACATACACCCATCGTATCCCATATAACCTCTCACATTCATTTTTATCGTACTAAACTAGGAACCCATTCACTTTATGCACATATCCTATGCATGTGACTCCTCGCGGTGATACAGAAGGTTAAAGGAAAACTCTTCCACTTTCCAAAACAAAACTTAAACTAACCATTCCATTCTGAAAATTCACTATATATTATACTTATTACCTATTAGCCACAAAAATAAAAACTCATTCTGAGTATAAAAAAAATTATTTTCAATCATTGCACTTGAACCTCAAAACATTTCATTTTATACTAAACACTCATGGTCTCACAAAAATCTCCAATTCATCAATACTAAATCATTTAAAACTCATTTACCATTATTTAAATCTAGCATACAGATATTAATTAAACCTTCCAAAATCCCACTAATTACCAAATAAATGGATATTTTCATACATCACACTCAAATCCAAAAACATATTATCCCACAAAAATACTTTTCAACAGTTTATAAAATCCCTTGTAAAACAGATTTTTCGAAAACCATATTTAACATAATTTATTCTTTCCAAACAATTGATTTCAATAAAACACACGTTTATGTTTTGAAAATATGATCCTAATAAACTAAACCCCATCTACTCAAAAATAATTTCCATTTTAAAAATCTATTTTTCCATGATTTTTGACACATGTTTTCAAAATGGTTTTTCAAAACCCAATGAGACAAAAGACCATGAAATGGGAAATTAGTGTCGATGGGTGGTGTGGACATATGGTTAGAGACCATACTCTAATAAATCCACCACTAAAGAGAGTGTTATATGGAATTTTTCATGGATCCACATATATTTCTAGGCTCTGCGAGCTCACTAAAACCATTTACCATACTCATTTTTCATTTACCCAAACAAAAAACGACCACACGGACCATAGGACATAGATGAGTCCTGACATCCACTAGTTACTCATGTCCTAACATGAGGTGTGCTAGACAGGATCCTTACTCTTAAATAGAACATCGAGTTCCAAAAAATTAAGCTATGGTCTACCTATACTGTTCCAAAAGGTATATGACCCATAAGAGGTGACTAGCTATAATACCATTTTTTAGGAACCATGCTGGGTCGACATCTGACCTGGTTCCCAACTCAGTGTGCGGCATGACCATAGGGGTGTTCTCAATCCCAAAAAGAGGGAAACTAGTTCCTGGGTGTCAAAATCTGCATTAAGAACTATTTTTAATCGATTGCATTCATATATACCACAAAAAAATTTAGAATTTCCAAAGATAAATTTACCAAACCAATAAATCCCAAAACTGTTTTCATTAATGAATTTACAATTTAAACAAAAATTTCAAATACTATAAAATAAAGAAATCTAAAAACTGCAACACTATCCTTCATGCCACATAAGGGACTATATCCTCAATCCACCACCACCATACCCATAATATAAGACCACTAAAAAACACCACCATTATTATAAAACATCTTTGATTTAACTAGAATAATCATTCAATATAATAAACATACACCCCAAGGTGTATGTAGGGTGTGATCCAACTCCTAGAAAGAATTCCATTTGGATAAAAAAGTAAGGGTTCTATTAAATTTAAAATATAATCTATATTTTTCATTTAAATAACTCATATAAAAAACTTATAGAAAATATTTATGAGGAAAAAAATATTTAAAAAAAGAACATTTCAAAATCTATCCATTTCACAAATAATTTCATAAAATAGAAAGGAGATTCAATATAAAGGAAACACTAAAACACACAAGTGGTTCTCCATATTTATATGGAGGCACCACATCATGAATTATAGATAACTATGGGTAAATTAACTAGGTTTATCTAGCTCGAGTGGGTCCCTAGAACCATGTGTCATAGTGGAAGGTGGTATTGTAACCCCAATTGTCAGTGTCCTCATGAATGAGAAACTGGAGAGGAGAAGCATCCTAAATTCTAGTGTGAGACAATCATCATCATAGTTTATTTAGTGTTGTAATTTTCAAGCATGCTATGTGAACCCAGGAAAAGACATTATTATTTAACTAGAAAACTAGTACAGGTATTTCCACCTACATACCTTAGATACCCTTATAATCGAGTAAATGTTCACATTTCACACAAATCACCCCCACAACAACTCAATGCCAATAATTTCATGGAAACCACCATTTTACACAAAACCAACCATTTTTTACTCAAACCGAAACCCCACATTAAATAAATTTGTAATCACTCTCACAATTCAAAGATGTCTCTTTTTACTAACACAAAGAAACAAACACTTAATATAAATCAATTCCATAGGCCAATCCCCTTTATAAATACACACATAAATTAACATACATGTTTAAAACAGGTCTTCCCATCATTTAAATAATGTAAAATTCATACTCAAAAGTACATGGCAAGTCTAACATTTAAAAATTGATCCATTCTCCAATAAAAATCCCATTAAAACACACAAGCACCACATGTGTGTTTGAAAACACATTTCACACTTCCAAACAGACCCTAAATCTTCTTTAGAAACATAACATCATAACACACAAAAAACATATCCATTACCTTTGTCACAATTAATTTATAACCCTTAAACACTCCAAAGACTTCAAAAACCCTTTTCCACCACATAGTCTTACCAAAGTACAGGTTTATAAACTATAAAAACATATTAAATTCATATAAAATTGTTAGTGAACATTAAACCCTACATTATGTGATAAAACATAAAAAAACAGCATGAAATATCTTCCGCACCTTAATAACACAACATGGAGGTAATAAACAACCATAATCAACAATATCAAATCCAAAGATGCAAGATTAAAAACCCAAATTGAACCCCAACCCACAGGATAAATGAAACCCCAATAAAGATGGAGAAAAACCAAGAATAATGGAAGAAAATAAGGGAGAAGAGACATACATGTGGGTTCCGTGAAGAATAAATATTAAAACAACCCAAAAATTGATGCGGAAGGGAGAGAGGAGGGAGGTTCATCTAGGGATAGGGTGTCCTTAATGGTCATGTAACAGAAATGTTATAAAGTAAAATAGGGTGGAGAGAAAAAAACCCCAAATTTTAATGTGCTGGAAGATACATATGGTTAGTCCGCATGGTATGATAACTCTATAGTGAATGTGTGGAGAATTTTTTCAAAAGGAATACATTCACATGGTTACATAATATAAGGAGCACAACCACACAGAGGCCTTGTGATAGGTTCTGACTCCTACTACACATTTAATACTAACTATGCGCAAACCATGCGCCTACAATACCAAACCCAAAAATTACCATTTTCCTTAAAGTCTCAAAATAATCTCAAGTGTAAAATATATAACCCCGATAAAAAAGAAAGTATACCTAAAAAATTAAAACCTGTCACACTCGGTTCCCAGAAAAACTACTGAAAACCCGAACGAGCCAAAAAAAAAGATAAAAATTAAAACCCAGGTGTGTAATAAATAAATATGTAAAAAATAATTAAATATATTGAATCATAATAATTTATAATATATAAAATTAACAACATAATTTTATAACAAAATCAATAGTGAAACATAAAAAAATTAATTATCATGGTTAAGGTAAAAATGTGTTTATTAAAGGTTAACCTGAAATGATAAGGGTTATAATAACCACATAAATGGTATAAAACAACTTTTGATTCCATATTTTGACACTTTAATTTATAATTATATATAATAATCAATTTTTAAGAATTTTGTTTTGGGAAAACCAGGTTCCACATTTTTATTTTCAAAAATATAAAACTATGCCACTAACCACAGTTATAAAAGGCTACCCCTATCATATCATCTTCTCATCATCAATACCATTTGGTTCATCTAATAAATTAAAAAATACCTTACCAAATTATCTCTTTTAATCATTTATGTCTTTTATTTTTTATAAAACCAACCTATGGATGCATTTTTTTCAAAACTAAGGTGGATACATGAAGATGAGAAAATATTCTTCAATGAGACTTCATATTTTATTTCTTCCTCAACCTACTTAAATTATTTTAAAACCAATATAATATAATAACCTATTTATATTCCATAAATTGAGATGATTTTATGCATATTAAATGACCTACAATAGTTCTCACATCTAAAAACGTGGTAACAAAAACAACATTCGTGTGTATTGAAAATAATTTCCTTACAAACAAATGTCATTCATTTTTTCACTACCACCTATAATGGTTGGTTAAACTGAAGGAGGTAAAGTATATATATGGTAGTATAACATAATAGTTCATATGGATTAATTATTTCACATATAATATTTTACATTTCTTTCCATAGGGGATACGATTGTGTTTCTCGTGTGTATGGAAAATTGCCACCATGCAAAATAATGTGATTCATCATTAAGTAACACTATAAATTCAACATAAAAATTATAATTTTATGGAATAAATGTTATTAATTGAAATAATTATTATATTAATTAAAAATATTAATCTTAATGGATAATATATCAGTTTCATTCTTTCCTTTTTCACTCACTGAAAGATGATAATGTCATCTCTCTACATGTCGACTACCTTCTTCGTAAAGTAATGTGACTCGCTATTTTCATCACCAACCCACTTGTATGTTATGAATATGTATATTCAAAGTAATAATATTTTACTTATGGTATACTTACAATTATTAAATCATAATGTATTACTTAAATCCCTTCTATAATGATTACTTAAAAATGGAAATATTACTCATTCGTACGTATCACCTACCATCTTGAAGATCGCGACGTACATCATTTCTCAAAAAAAATATATCACAATTGGTCATAAAAGTATTATTTATTAATAAAGTTTATAAATAATTAATTTTTTTATTATGGATATTTTTTCCCATTTTCAATGTATGCATACCGAAAATCAAAAATCAAAACATATACATAAAAAAGTAGTTATTAACCAAAAAACGTTTTTAACAGTAAATTAGTAATAAAAGAGAAATAAATGGTTATTTTTAAATAATATTATTAATATATATAGTTCTAAAATAGAAATATAATAAACTTATAGTTATATTACTAGAGGTTCAAATTTGTACAGAGGAAGTTTAGACTTAAGGAAAGAGATTTCTAGTCCGTCTTTTATTCCTTGGATACATATGAAAATTCACCACACCTTTATATTATATAAAATATATACTACCCCATTATAATGACATATCATGAATATAATAATTTTAATTATTTTTAATTGTTAATTTTATTTTATGATTTATTTTCATATAAAAAATAATATATTTCTAAACTGGCATGGGAATTATGGAGATCATTTATTTTTTCTAAGACAAAGTCAATATTCATCCCTTGATTATTTTATATTATGTATATAATTCCCATGAATTTATCAATGATTCATATCGTTAAATATAATGGGATCTAAATATCTAGTTTAGGATATCCATTTCATTAGTTTTACAGTGAATACTTTACCAAAGCAATAATATTTTTCAATATCAATATTATTTCTATGGGGAATATGTTTTTTAATGAACCAATATTCTTCTATTATGTTTATATAAATACCATATTAAATTTTATATCATGTAAAAAAATAAACCTATGATATTATATTTTTAATTTAATTTTATCCATTCTTGGGGATTACATTTTAATGAATCCAAAGTGGTAAGAGTTCAATGTTATAATCTCAATGCTTATCTGTATTAATCTTGATTATCATTTAAATGATGAAATATTATGTTCTATATAATAATAAAATAATGAAATTTAAACTTATATATATATATATAATATGGTTTTCTAAATTTTTTAACCCTTTATATACACAATATTTCAATGTTATATTTTTATGAAAACTAATCATTATTTTCCTATTACCTAGAAAATCATTCTCCTTCCCTAACAATGTTTTCTAAAAATATATCAAAATGGTTTATAAAATTCCTAAAATGGATTATTAAAGGAATTTTAAATAATTTATTAATTTTTTTAGAAAATGAATATAGTTTTCATGTCATATTCAAGACAATTCCTAATTGGATTTTACCAAAATTATTAATGGAATTATTCATTTAATGTCTATAAACTGAATTTTTTTCCACAATCATGAAATTGTTTTTCTCCGATGATTAATTTTTAAATCTTCATGTGTATTTCTCAATAAACTGATTTTATATTTTTTTCCATAAACCTTTTTTTTAAATAGGGACATTGGTTTTCCCAAATAAATGTTATAAATTATTTTTAATGTTTCCTTTAAATGATTCATAAGATGTTTTAAAATACAATATTTTTTTAAAATGTATTAATCCTTTTTAAATTAGAAATGACACCTTCATCCTTAATTTTTTTCAATGATTTATAAATCATCATTTATAATTTTTCAATATTTCATTAAATGAAAAGGATTTTAAAAATATGTTTTGAATTTTTAGTCTTAAAAATTGATCTTTAAAGAAAATTTATTTTCCCCATGAAATCTTCCAAGTGTCTTTTCAAAATAATTATCCTTCTATAATGACATCGTGTGATGTAATTTCTATAGTTATATGGATATGGACCAAGTGAAGCTTTCTTATTCTTAAACATAATTATTTAATATGAAGAATATTTTTTGAAACTAATTTATTTTCAAAAAATATACCATGATACAATTATCATGATATCTGATTCATTATTCATGGTTTATTATATGATTATAATGAAATGATTATGAAATATATCTCCTATACATAGTTTGTAATGTGATTAAAATTTTATGAAACCCATTCAATATTATATGTTATGATATGATGAATGGTATGCAGTCTAATGTCACACATATGTAAAATTTTCATCATGTGACTCGTGGGGCGTACATATCCATACAATGCATTGGGTATGTATTTTGATCTTATTAGATAAATAGGACTATAAAAACAATTGAATCTGATTAGGTAACCAAATTCATCTTCAATGATGGTCTTGAGAGTAAACAATGAATTATATAATGGTTTAGGGAATGAAACAATTCCACTCTGATCTCCTTGATAACAACCCTTAACTACTATGTAAATTATTTTTATACATATTTTTATTCCACAAATATACGACATATTCCAATTTTATTACCATATAACTAATTTTTTTGTTTCTATTACCATGCATGTGTTATGGACATCCAATATTTATTAAATAATACAAAAATTTTATCTTTCAAATGTGGGGTGTAGTTTTCAAATGTTATTCCCATGTTATCATTCCCTTGTGTTCTCTATATCCTCATGTATCTCCCCTATTTACACTTATATAGAATTTGAGACCACCCTTTATTTTTATTCCATTCCCTTTTTTATGATGATATATTTTAATTAGGTTATGTTTATAAATAGTACCATAAGAAAATGTCATTATATGATATTTTTAAGATCATTCAAAAAAATTTATGGTTATCAACAAAATATCCAAATACTGTAACCTAATATAGTCATCAAGTGTGAGATAGTGTAATATATTAAATATTAATATAAAAATATGTAATATATATGTATAAGAAGATTGGGTCTCTATAGATTGTATCATAGGAAATATGTACTTAAGAATTTAAAATCTAGAGTGTGAATAAATATGTAGTATATCTATGGGTATATCTATATAATTATCTACATATATCTACAATTATTAGTCTATGGATTAGTCATCATATTTAAATATCCAAAAATTTTGGTCATGGATAGAGTAAGTTTTTATAATAAATTAAATCCATGTTTGGATACTAAAAGTTGGCATTGATTTAGAAAAAAGGTACCTATGGGTAACAAGTCTAAAAAATGAACCTTGATTTTGATTTGATCTTCACGTATTATAAGAAAATGGGCCTTGATACACACCTGGATTGATACTCTCATAGTATATGATTTGTTAATTCAATAGATCATTACAGAACACTTTTTAGAAAATTTAAATATATGATTACCATGAATGACTTAGGATAAAAATAATGATTCATAGAATTAAAATGTTTTTTCATTATTTATATATCCTATAAGTGATTTGTTCATGATTTTTTTGTATTAACTACGATTACAGTTTCTATCACTTTGATTTTTTGTTTTAATTAGTTATTGAAACCAAAATTAAATTTGGTAATGTTTAATGTGGTGGAAAATTTACCAGTGTGTAGTAAAATGAGACGATTACTTGAGTGAGGGATTTTTCATTATTACTAAGTTTTTTTATCATGAATCCATATTAACTCTATAAACATTAAAAAACTCTTTGACTCATCAATAAAGATAATGATAATTTTCAAATAGAGTTTTGGTAGTGGTAAACATATAGGAAAGAATATTCATTTTATTAATGTAACATCCCAAATAAATGAAGAATATGAAATTTTCATATTTATTAATATTTTTTAATTGAATATTAATTTTACTTTAAAGGGGTTGCAATGTTCGATAGCGTACCCGATACGCAACAACAGGTTTCTTTGAAATCTTACGTTGCACACTAATAATATAATATTATTATTTTAAATGGTAGTTAACTCCTAGCTATTTTATTGGTGGGAATGAAAAAAACTAACTAGAATATTATTATACACATTTTTTAAATGTATTTACATTTATCCAAAAAGAGTTAGAGGCTTAAAATGTGAATAAATTTAATTTTAAGCATAATTTACATTAAAAGGTCGATTTACCGCCTTTTAATGGAGGACCCTATTTAAATCTAATTTTTGTCACTTTAATACATTATATTTGACCAAATAAAATCATTCTTTAGAATGGGGACACCAAAATTTACTTTGTGTAGATTTTTTGAATTTTTATGATAAAGTTCATTTTCTAATGAATAGTGAAAAATAATGTATTTTAATTCAAAATTGTGTTTTAATTTAATTTATTTATATGGATAGATTATATTTTTAATTGGTTTTAAAGTGTAATTAGAATATATTTTTACAATTTAATCCAATGATGGTAATTGGAATTAATTTTACTTTGAAATTTGACATAAAAAAGTATTAATCTTCTGATAGTTATTGTTTCTTAAAAACACACTATTAGTTTTGATAATGGGAATTAATTTTAAAATGAATTAATTCCACTTATATGTTTTTAATTTGGAAAAAATAGACATCATTTTTGAATTTGGAAAATCAGATATATATCAGGCTGAATTTTTTGTATTTTTCTGAAAAACTTCAATTTTTGATGAATAGTGAAATCACTTAGTAGTAGTTAAAAAAACTGAATTTTTCATTTAAATGAAATTTTACCACTACTGTGAATTGAATTTAAAAAATCCGATATACATGGTTTTTATCAAGAAGTAAAATGTGGTTCAATAAGATGAAAATAATTTTTGGTGAATTGTAACTTTTGACTTTTATTTACCGTGGTTAAAGGTAAATAGGGTAATTCAAGGTAAAAATAATATTATAATAATTTCAAATTACCTTAAAACTTGTCCAATCCTTATTGGTTGAGTCATTTAAGACCATGGGCATCTTTGGGTCGATTTTGGGACCCCATTGAGCCACTTGGTAGTGATAATGACAATTTAGATTAATTAACTTAATGTAAAGGCCAAAATGACAAAATAAATCTTTTAGTAAATTAATTTTTATATGGTGTTATATAAGTAATATTTTTGGCTATAAATATTAATTGGGAAGATAAAACAATTTCCTACATCATGTTTTTTTTATAATTTTTAGACATTAGATAATTTAAATTATATATGACACAATAATGATTCAGTGTTTACCTCATTAATAAATGATTTAAATAAATAAGATTATAATGATTAAAATATTATCCAAAACATGTCCAATTCTGATTGGATGATTTTATTTCTAATATAAGTCATCTTATCTTCTACTTTCATTATTTTTGGACCTTTAGAAACCGAATATCATTATAGAATAAAATAATATTTTCACACATTCCTAAAGAGCCCCTCCTCTACCTTATAAAAGAAGACCAGTTATAACCAATTAATCACACATATAAAGAATTTTGGCTCATCCAAAAGCTTCCCAATTAAGCTCCCTACATCCCCCTCCTCCAACTAGAAGCCTTAAATTATTCATAAGGCACTTCATTAAGTCCTTTGGTTCAAACCAAAGGGAGTTATCCAAATTAAAGGTAACAGTTTCTCTTAAATTGTTTTCTTTTATTTTACATCTCCAACCCCTAAAACTCTTTTTATTCCTTTATTTTGTAACAATACCAGTATCCTAAATATACTAGTATGTTGTTATGAGATTTATTCTAACTAAACTTACACACACCTCCATCTAATGGGTGAAGAACATAATGTTTCTGTGGATGAAAAAATAACGCCTCACGAAACGATGATTGTTCAAATATCTTCATCCACCTCTCATGGTGGACATTATGATGGTACTAGAATTATATATTCTATTTATTTTTTATTTATGCTTATGTATTTTTCCCATTTATATAAATACCTTATGGCTTCTATAGTTTGTAAATACGATAATCTCATTAGAGGAGGTGCAGACTACCACCCCCTCAAAGTGACATGACACATTAAATGCCTTATATGGGATGTATAAAGGATGGAGTTAATAATATTTTATATGATATTATATTGGAATTATAATATAACTATGTATCATTATGTTTTTAATTACATTTTCATGCGTACGTACGGGTTACTATCTCCATGAACGGTTCATTTCATTTCTTACCTATAAATGTTATATACTATTATAAATACATTTATATATATGATATATATGATATATATGATATCTAAATCATTAATATCATTCTTAATATAATGGATATCTAACCACATGAACAACTTGTAATTATAAGGTGTTCATTTTTTTTTACTCAAGTACCAAATATCGAAAAAACGACTGTTATTAACTTAAATGATTACATAATGTTTAAAACATGGTAATAAGTAAAATAAAAGTAATAATAAACTATAAAAAAGGGTTTTAATCAAGTATAAATTAACATTAGTTTATTATTCAGGAGAGTAAAGAACGAATGGGTGAAGTCGGACAACGAGGTAAGGGATTTTCTTATCTCACTTTGAATTCTGTGAGATTTCCATTGTTCGCCACTTATTCATTGCATGTGGTGTATTGTGTGCTACCATTTGATATATATTATAATTATTCTCATTATATTCATGGTATTCTATGATTAATTTGGTGGTTATTAACTTTTGGTCATACGACTCAGTTGATTACAACGTGGTAAAGGGTTTCATCTCACTTTTTATTCCCCTGAGATTCATGATATATTTGCCACAATTTTATTTTGTGTGGTGTATGTACTACCCATGATTGTACTATTTGTGTAATATAATTTCATTTATGAGTATTTATATCTTCATTTTATGATCCTTCTTTCATGTGGTGTATGTTTTGTAAGTTACCAAATCGCTAAGGGAACCTTTCACCCTCCTCTTTTTAAAAGACATCTTTATGTTATGTCTTTTTAATTTACATCTTATTATGTTGGGATATGTTATTTTATATCCTTATTGATGTAAATTTTATGTACAAGTGATGATATACCCTTTTTATCTCATCAACTCATTTTCTAAATTCTAAAGTGACGCCGTTAGGCTTTTCGAATTTTTGAAAGGAAACTTCTTAACCCAATTTCGATTCTTTGGGTTCAACTTGTACTTATTGAATATGTCATCCAATGAATATGTGTGAATGACCTATGATTTTTTTACACTGAATATCCTCTTATATTGGGTGTATTTATATTTTTCACACATAATTATGAGATTGATTTATCCTTAATTGAAGGATACCATCTTTATATGGGATTTCATCCCAATTTACATTTCTATTAAGACTTCAATGTTGTTATCCACCAATTCACTCTTATCTGGTGTATATACATTCTTCTGACATATTATATCATGAATCCCTTTATTCTCATGATATTATAAAGTTTTTATTAAATTTTATTCCTCAATTATTTGTATTCAAGAGTCTCTCATTTTGTTAAAAACTCTTTAACTAAAATATTATTTTAATTTTTTTAACGATTTATTATCCTAAATATTTATCTTTATTGTCCATGTTTTAAAAATAATTTTCAGTATTTATTTGTATGGACATTAATGTTTTGAAATTATAATTCCATTAAAAGCTTCAAAGTGGTATGGGACACTTTGATTCAGAAATCTCTTTTCAAATGGTTTATGAAAACGTTTTTATTATTTCGATATATTGAAATTACTTCTTGTGATTTAAAATGAAATTTTATTATTGAAATGTTTATATTTGAAATATTTTATGTGCTGTGATGGTACTTGGACATTTGACGGGTGGTTACGTGATAAACCATATGATGGGTGGTGCCGTGAAAACCAGGACGGGTGGTTACGTTATAACCTCCAATGCATTGGGTATGGAAGTTGTCCGTATGGATATTCCATTTAGTGATATGTGTAGAAGTCGACCATATGGTTATTCCATTTAAGTATGTTTATGTCCCAAGTTACCTTTATATGTTATGTGTTCTTTATATGGGTTTTATGGTAACCTTTTTGTTACAAAAGGGTAAGTAGTGATCTTTTATTCAGTGATGAGTATTTACTACTTCATAAAGGTGAAAAGTATTAATTATGTTAAAGTATTCATGGTTTACATGTTGTTTTAAAAAACTAATAATTTTCCTTCATTGTGTATCCCTTACTGAGCCTTTTATGCTCATCCCAAGCTTTTTTGAAATGTTTTTCACAGGACATAATGTGGAATAGGGTCAACGATGAGATCATGGAAAAGTCATATTGTCTAAAACATGGAACTAGACATGTTTCTTTTTAAGAGTTTTTTTATGAAAAAAAATTGATACTACGTAGTAGTGTCTACTTGTAATATTCAAGTTCTTATGTAATAGTTATGGACTAATTCTCTGAAACTCTAAACCTGAAAAGATCCTCAATGTGAACTATTCATTTAATTAAATATTATGTAATGTTTTAAGGCCAGGTCTTTGTAGTTGGTATCAAAGGTCGGTTTAGATAACATTAGAGGTTAGGGTGTTCTTTAAGTATAAGTGACATTACCATAATGGTTAGGATTTTAGAAAGATTCATAGTTATTTTAGATAAAGTGAATGAGTTTAAGATAACATGAATAAGTATATATTAGTATTTACTCTCCTCATAAGATATTATTTGATCCTTTCACTGATATACTCACACTTACCTTTTTAGTTTTAGTAAATGGTTGGATCTAGAAGGCACTAAAGTAACAATGGATGTGAAGAAAACTATGATGGATTTATGAATGAGAAACTGAATGAAATGGGAGTTGCAATGATAAATCTTGTGGTTATTCTCAAACAACAATCTGGAGTCATGATTTACCACCTAAACCTTGTTTATTTTTATAAGGCATCATATATGCGAGAAACAAATCCCCACAGATGTTTAGGTAATAATCATAAAAGTATGTATATTCAAAAACCTATGTGTCAAGGATGTGGAAAGAAACACATAGGAGAATGTTTCAAAGGGATGAGAAGATGCTATAGATGTGGAAATGAAGGTCATAAATCAATAACCTTCCATGGAAAAAGGAAGCATCCAGTTTACCATAGGAAAAGGAAAGAATTTATTTCTGAAGGATAAATTGAAAGTTTTAAATGTGGCATGCATGGTCATTATACAAACACATGTAATACGAAGAAGTTTTGGGAATGGGGTCACCAGGATCATAAACATATTTTTTTACCAATACATAATGCCATTTCGATTGAGTATGAAGAAACTGACAATGACTAATGAAAGGTATGGATTATTTCTTAACATATGTTTTGATATTATTGAATCTTAGGATTTGATTCATGATTATTTTTGTAGGAAAGAAGTAATTCAGAATAAGTTGAAAAGGAATGGTTAATGGATCATGAAGAATGTTTAATGTGTAAGAAGTCAACATATAAGGGATTCAAGAGTTATGGTAGATTTTAGGATGGTGAAATGATTAAAAGTATGAAGGCTCTTTTGATGATGGGAATTACATTAGAAGAATTTTTATAGTATGTGTAACCCTGAAGTTTGATATATGAAAATTTTATTCAAGGAATAATTATATTTTCTTTTGTGGATAAAGTTATAAAGAACCATTTGGGTTTATATGATCCTTGAATTTGAGGCAATTAAAGGTTAATACATTTTGGGATGAAAAATGAAAGTTATTAGATAAACTTTGTGGTTAAAATATATTATGGTTATTTTTGATAAATTTATCTCTTTTTGGGAATGTTATAAAATTATATAGTTTTTGAAAAAAATGACAACACGCGGACCGTGTGACAACACGTCGCGTCAGACAAAGCTGTGGGAATCGAACCCACAACCAAAGTGCGACTGGTATTTATCGCCTATCACTGGATTACATGAATTCTCTGTTTGTATGACTAATTATTTTAAGTTAAATGATTTTATGAATCAAGAATAAGTCAATTTTGGGTTATCTATGGAAATGATTAACCTATCATGGAGGATATGTGATTAGTTTAATTACTTTTCTATATGATACTTTAAGAGTAACTGATGTCATTTGGAGATAAATGTTATGATTTATCTTGTAATACTATGTGATTAGATCATTTTTAGATTTGGGTTTCAATATTTGTTTATATTACTTTGAAGAATTTTATGGACAACTGTTTAATCAATGGTCCTTGTTGAACTTTGAGTTTTGTTTGACAAAGTTTGGAGATTAATAGCAGTTTTTCTTTATGTAAAAGATTATCCTTTTTGGGGATTATCTGATCTGGTGCTAACCATTTTGGTTTTGTTTAAGGTCTAGATACATGGGAAATATATAGTTCATCTTTTTTGGATTATGTGATTCTCTCTATGTTTATTATAGTGCTCTTAATGTAAAAAAAGTCATCCTGAATACTCCTCGTTTGGAGAAAATATGAGTTTTTATTAGAAATCTAGTAAAATATGAATGTCTACATGACAAGTAAGTATATTTCCTTATTATTGTAGTTAAGATCATAAATAAATTCCTCAATGAAAAGTAACTTAAAACAATAACCTTCTATGTTAAATTTTCCTACTGGGGAATCAAAGACTGTTTAACCCATCACAAGTTTGTGATTTTTTGGTGGTTAACATTCTCCTAAACATGTTTTCTATCACTATCCATAAGAACTTGATGTTTTGTTTTCTCCTCCATATCCATGTTTTCATGGAATACTAGTATATGTTGTCTCTGGTAACCTTTTTACTTATCTTCCTTTATTTTAAAGTGATAGTTTTATTGTCTTTTCTTTGATGTGGGGCTTTCAATGAAGTTCCCAAGACCAATTTTAAAATTGTGAGGACGTAATTCCCAAAAGGGGGGAAGGATGTAACATCCCAGATAAATGAAGAATATGAAATTTTCATATTTATTAATATTTGTGAATTAAATATTAATTTTTCTTTAAAGGGGTTGCTATGTTTGATAGCATACCCGATACGCAACAATGAGTTTCTTTGAAATCTTACTTTGCACACTAATAATATAATATTATCATTTTAAATGGTAGTTAACTCCTATCCATTGTATTGGTGGGAATGAACAAAACTAACTAAAATATGATTATACATGTTTGCTAAATGTATTTACATTTATCCAATAAAAGTTAGAGGCTTAAAATGCGAATAAATCTAATTTTAAGCATAATTTACATTAAAAGGTTGATTTACCGCCTTTTAATGGAGAACCCTCTTTAAATATAATTTTGGTCACTTTAATACTTTCTATTTAACCAAATAAAATCCTTATTTATAATGGGGACATCAAAATTTACTTTGTATAAATTTTCGGATTTTTTCTGATAAAGTTCATTTTCTATTGAATAGTGAAAAATATTGTATTTTAATTCAAAACTGTGTTTTAATCTAATTTATTTATATGTATAGATTATATTTTTAATTGGTTTTAAAGTTTAATTAGAATATATTTTTACCATTTAATCCAATGTTGGTCATTGGAATTAATTTCACTTCAAAATTTGACATAAACAAGTATCAATCTTTTGATAGTTATTGTTTCTTAAAAACACACTATTTGTTTTGATAATGAGAATTAATTTTAAAATTAATTAATGCCACTTCTGTGTTTTTAATTTGGAAAAAATAGACATCATTTTTGAATTCGAAATATCAAAAATATCTTAGGCTGAATTTTTTGTATTTTTCTGAAACACTTCAATTTTTGATGAATAGTGAAATTACTTAGTAGTAGTTAAAAAAATGACTTTTTCATTTCAATGAAATGTTACCACTTTTATGAATCTAATTTCAAAAATCCGACATACATGGTTGTTATAATAAATTAAAATGTGGTTCAATAAGATGAAAATAATTTTTGTTGAATAGTAACTTTTGACTTTTATTTACCGTGGTTAAAGGTAAATAGGGTAATTCAAGGTAAACATAATATTATAATAATTCCAAATTACCTTAACACTTGTCCAAACATTATTGGTTGAGTCATTTATTACCATGGGCATATTTTGGTTGATTTGGGGACCCCATTGAGCCACTTGGGAGTGATAATGACAATTTAGATTAATTAACTTAAAGTAAATGCAAAAATGACAAAAACAAATATCTTTTAGTAAATTAATTTTTATATGGTGTTATATAAGTAATATTTTTGAATATAAATATTCATTGTAAATATAAAACTATTTCCTACATCATGGTATTTTTTTTAAAATTTTTATACATCAAATAATTTAAGTTATATATGACACAATAATGATGCAGTGTTTACCTCATGAATAAATGATTTAAATAAATAAGATTATAATGATTAAAATATTATCCAAAACATGTCCAATTATGATTGGATGACTTTATTTCGAATATGAGTCATCTTATCTTCGAATGTAATTGTTTTTGGACCTTTAGAAACTGAATATCATTATAGAATAAAATAATATATTCACACTTTCCTAAAGAGACCCTCCTCTTCCTTATAAAAGGAGACCACTTCTATCCAATTCCTCATACCTATCAAGCCTTTTGGCTCGTCCAAACTCTTCCCAATTAAAAACCATACATCCCTCTCCTCCTCTTAGAAGCCTTAAATTAGGAATAAGACACTTCAAGAAGTCCTTTGGTTCAAACCAAAGGGAGTTACTCCAATTAAAGGTAACAGTTTCTCTTAAATTGTTTTCTTTTATTTTACTTCTCCGACCCCTAAAAATATTTTTATTCCTTTATTTCGTAACAAAACATGTATCCTCAATATACTATAATGTTTTCATGATATGGATTCGAACCAAAATTACACACACCTCCATCTAATGGGTGAAGAACATAATGTTTCTAGGGATGGAGAACTAATGCCTCACAAAACAATGATTGTTCAAATATCTCCAACCGCCTCTCATGGTGGAAATTATGATGGAAATGTATTTATATATTATGTTTATGTTTTCTCTATGTTTATTTATTTTTTCCATCTATATAAATACTTTATGGTTTCCATAGTGGTTAAATACGATAATCTCATTAGAGGAAGTGCAGACTACCGCCCCTCAAAGTGATATGACTTGTTAAATGCCTTATATGGGACTTATAAAGGATGGGGTTAATAATATTGTATATGATATTATAATGGAATTATAATATAATTATGTATCATTATGTTTTTAATTCCATTAAAATAATAAATAGAAGTAGCGTTCATGCGTACGTACAACTTATCGTCTCCATGAACGGTGCATTTCATTTCTTACCTGTAAATGTTATGTACTATTATAAATACATGTATATAATGAATATATATGATATATATGATATCTAAATCATTAATATCATTATGAAGATAATGGATATATAACTACATGAACAACTTGTAATTATAAGGTGTTCATTTTTTTTACTCAAGTACCAAATATCGACAAAACGACCATTATTAACTTAAATGATTACCTAATGTTTATAACAAGGTAATAAGTTATATAAAAGGAATAATAAACTTTAAAAAAGGTTCTTAATCAATTATAAATTAACATTAGTTTATTATTCAAGAGATTAAAGAACGAACAGGTCAAGTCGGACAACGAGGTAAGGGATTTTCTTATCTCACTTTTAATTCCGTGAGATTTCCATTGTTCGCCACTTATTCATTGCATGTGGTATATTGTGTACTGCAATTTGATATATATTATCATTATTCACATTATATTCATGGTATTTTGTGATTAATTTGGTGGTCATTAACTTTTGGTCATACGACTCAGTTGATTACAACGTGGTAAAGGGTTTCATCTCACTTTTTATTCCCGTGATATTCATGATATATTTTCCACTATTTTATTTTGTGTGGTGTATGTACTGACCATGATTATACTATTTGTGTATTATACTTTATGAGTATTTACATCTTCATTGTATGATCCTTCTTTCATGTGGCGTATGTTTTGTAAGTTACCAAATCGGCAAGAGAACCTTTCACCCTCCTCTTTTTAAAAGACTTCTTTTTGTTATGTCTTTTAATTTACATATTATTATGTTGGGATATGTTATTCTATATCCTTATTGATGTAAATTGTATTTCCAAGTGATGATATACCCTTTTTATCTCATCAAATCATTTTCATAATTCTAAAGTGATGCCATTAGTCTTTTTATATTTTTGCAAGGAAACTTCGTAACCCAATTTCGATTCTTTGTGTTCAACTTGTACTTATTGAATATGTCATCCTATGAATATGTGTGAATGACCTATGATAGTTTTATAATTAATATCCAATTATATTGGGTGTATTTATATTTTTCACACATAATTATGAGATTGATTTATCCTTAATTTAAGGATACCATCTTTATAAGGGATTTCATCTCAATTTCCATTTCCATTGAGACTTCATTGTTTTTATGCACCAATTCACTCTTATATGGTGTATATACCATCCTTTTAAATATTATATCATGAATAGATTTATTCTCATGATATTATAATTTTTTGATTAAATGTTATTCCTCAATTATTTTTATTCAAGAGTCTCTCATTTTGTTAAAAACACTTTAACTAAAATATCATTATAAATGTTTTAAAGATTTATTATCCCAAATAATTATCTTTAATGTCCATGTTTTAAAAATGTTTTTTAGTATTTTTTATATGGACATTAATGTTTTGAAATTATAATTCCATTAAAATCTTCAAATTTGTATGGGACACATTGATTCAGAAATCTATTTTTAAATTGTTTAAGAAAATGGATGGATTATTTCAATATCTTGAAATTACTTCTTGTGACTTCAAATGAAATGTTATTAGTGAAATGTTTATCTTTGGAATATTTTATGCGCTGTGATGTTACTTGTAAATTTGATGGGTGGTTACATGATAAACCATATATTGGGTGGTGTCGTGAAAACCAGGACATGTGGTTACGTTATAACCTCCAATGCATTGGGTATGGAAGTCGGCCATATGGATATTAGATTTAGTGATATGTGTGGAAGTCGACCATATGTTTATTCCATTTAAGTATGTTTATGTCCCAAGTTACCTTTATATGTTATGTGTTCTTTATATGGTTTTTATGGTAACCTTTTTGTTAGAAAAGGGTAAGTATTGATCTTTTATTTAGTGAAGAGTATTTACTACTTCATAATGGTGAAAAGTGTTACTTATGTTAAAGTATTTTTGGTTTACTTATTGTTTTGAAAAACTAATAGTTTTCGTTCTTTGTGTATCCCTTACTGAGATTTTTATGCTCATACCATGTATTTTTTGAATTTTTTTTCACAGGACATAATGTTGAATAGAGTCAAGGATGGGATCATGGAAAAGTCATGCTGTCTAATACATGGAACTAGACATGTTTCTTTTTAAGATTTTTTTTATGAAAAAAGTGGATGCTGCAAATTAGTGTATACTTGTAATACTCAAGTTCTTATGTAATAGTTATGGCCTAATTCTCTAAAACTCTAAAACTGAAAATATCCTCAATGTAAATTAGTAATTTAATTCAATATTATGTAATGTTTTAAGGCCAGATCATTATAATTAAATTTCATTAACAAAGAAAAAATATCACAAAGGATTGAATTAGAGGTATTGTAATATATATTGTGAATGGAATATAATGAAATAAATAAGTTAATTACAAAAATTAAAATTTCTGTCAATTCAAGGAATAAGAATAATGTTCCCAATATTTTATCATCGACTGTTTAATGTTTTCAATGTCAGAATAATTGAAAATTTAAAAATAAAATTCCTAAGTGGAAATATTTTGAAGAGAATCAAAAAGGTTGAATGGTTAATGGTTATGTTGAATATGATTAAGAGACATTAAATAACATATTAATGGAAGGAATTGTTACAGAATTATACAAAAGAGACAACATAATTGGTTGAGAAGGAGGTGGGTTGATTTAAGTTATTATGTATTGGAATTCACAAATTATATTATACCAATAATTAAACATATATGAATATCTAATTATATTTTTATCATTAAGTTTATTCAATAATTTTATAAATTGTACTAATGAACTAGAAAAGTTATTAAATAGAAAGATAATATTTTCTAGAAACACATGATTAAGTTAATATGACACTTAATGTAATGGCCCGGACCTCTCTGGCCCATTCCTTTGTCAAGAAGTGGTCAAGAAGTGTTCTGGAGGGTAAAATGAACTTTTTCCACACTTTCCAGAATTTTGAAACTACACGCCCTATAGTTTGAGTACATGTCGTGTACCCCCTTTCCGGGTATACCCCGTGTTGCAAGCTGTGTCCTTGTTGTGTGGAATAATGGGTGCACGACATGTGACTAGTTCTACACGCCTTGTAGTCCTTCCCCATGTACGTGTTACCAGTCAACAGTCGTGTACCGTGTTGGAGCCGTGTCCTTGCCATGTGCAATAAATGAGTACACGCCGTGTGTCTTAACTACACGCCGTGTAGTCCCTCCCCGCGTATGCATTACCCTCAAAACGTGTGTTGACCAGTCAATGGTCGTGTAGCCGTGTGGAGACCGTGTGAATAACTGAGTACACGCCATGTACCATAAAGTACATGTCATGTACTTTTCCTTTTCTCGCCTATAAAAAGAGGGGTCCCTTCCTCCTTTCAACTCACTCCTCTCCTCCCCTCTCCTCTGAGCAGAGCTCTCCCAAGAGACTCAAAGGCTCTTTCTTCCATAAATTCTTCGTCTGAGCTACGATTTACAATTCGTCAGCGGCCACGAGATCGTAACGATGAGGCGGAGCCTCCGATATTGGATCTGTTGCCTTTCCTTCAGCCTTTCCTTTTCGACTTCCACCCGAGGAGGTTTTCTCGGGACCCAACAGAAGTGACAGATGCCAACAAACGTCTTCTAAAGTTGATCCGGGGGAGTGCTGTGATCAGAACCTATTGAGGTAGAGATCTTACCTTCGTCTCTCTAATATGTGCATCATGCGGGGTGGGTATCCTCTTATTTTTACGATAAATAGTTAAACTATTAAATAAAGATAATAACTGGCTTATATAACGGGGTTGAGAAGTTGTGATTGCTGTTACTTTATATCCTGTGTTATTATGTTGTGAATTAAATGAGCTTCTACCTACGGAAAATCACGGTCGTTGGGGGCCTTTGCTTGCAAAATTAAATGTTTCCCTCTCATTCTGGATTTTTCTTATGGATGTAAACTTTGTGGAATGTGGAATTTGGTTAATCATGTAATGTTGGCTGTTTAAAATCTGGAACCCTTGTGTGATCACCCCGGTTAAACAAAATCGAATAATGAACATGTGGGTGTTGGCTTGGTTACGTGGCATGTGTTGGGGGTGTTTTGTGGGTTGTTGTGGATCGGGTGAGCAGCGGGGCTGCGGTTGAATTGGTTTTGGGTTGGTGTGAATTTTGTGTTGGTAATGGGCAGTGGGGCTGCAATGAATGGTGTTAAAGGGATAATGATGTATGGTGTGGTTGTGGTTATGGTGGTTGCAGCGGGGCTGCAGGGATGGGTTTAAATGTGAACGAGCTATGGGTTGTGAATATTAAAAGTGGAATAGTTAATGAATGGTGGGGCATGGTAATGAAACGGAAATAATAATCAACGGGGTTGGTTGGTTGATAAGAAGGGCTTGGTTGTGTTGCTTGTGTTTTCCTAACTTGATTTGTGGATGGAAGGGATATGTTTTACGAACGATTGATGTGGTTGGTTGTTCCCAGTAGTTAAGGAACTAATAAACTAATTCTATTGAAACATGAAAACTTAAATGGGGTTGGGGTTGTTTGTTGTATGCATGCTTCGACATGGAAGTGCCAAGACACGTGCTCAGTTTCTCTGTTTAGAATCCATAGGTTGGGTTGTGTGTTTGGTATACATATATATATCTGTATCTTTTGTGTTTTATCGCACCCCACCCATGTTGATCACTTAGTGCCGAACGCTCCCATTTTATGGGAGAGGGTGTTTTTCCCTTAGTTACTAGCTCTTTCCTGCTCCTTCCCCCTTGGCTGTGATGGCTTGAGGTGACCTTACACCTAAGACTCTTCGGGTAGGTTTCGATTGGGGTGGTTCTAGCCCAAGACTCTTCGGGCAGGTTTTACTGTTTCCCAAGAATCTTCGGGATGAGTCCCAGGTGTGTGCGGGTGGGATACGTGGTTGTGAGGCCCAGGTGTGTGTGAGCGGGATACGTGGTTGTGAGGCCCAGGTGTGTGGGGGCGGGATAGGTGGTTGTGAGGCCCAGGTGTGTGCGGGCGGGATACGTGGTTGTAAGGCCCAAGTGTGTGCGGGCGAGATACGTGGTTCTGAGGCCCAGGTGTGTGTGGGCGGGATAAATGGTAGCGAGGCCTAGGTGTGTGCAGGTGGAGAGAGTGTGGCAGTGTCAGGATGTTTGCCATTAGGAAGATCATCTAACTAAAGGGAAATGCTGCCGGGTACCCAATACTCTTGTTTCTTATATGCTACTACCTGTTGTGCTTTTGTTTTGGTGAGTGTGGCTGGTGAGGTTGGGTGGATAGAATTCCTTGCTATGTTTCTTCTGTTGTTCTCACGAGACATTAGGATGTCTCCCCACTTGTGCACGAGAGATTTAGGTTTCCCTACTGAGTATACTTGTATTCTCACCCTACGTTTACTTTCAGGTTTCCAGGAGGACTACCAGGGATGTGCAGAACCCTACTAGTCGGACAGTAGGAGTTGTTGCAGTTGTTGTTCTCTTTTTTTCTTTTGGTATTGTACTTTGAGCTTTCTTGTACTTGTACCTTGTTATAGAATTATTTAAACATGCATGTGGGATTGGTTTGGGTTTATTTATATACACTTGTTCTTTTTTTGGTGGTTGACTTGTCCTATTTCCCAATCCTAAAAAATAAAAAGGGTAATGCCTCCCATATTTTTGAAAACTCATACTCTTGGTGCTAGTCTCCACCCCGGGGCCTACTGGAGGCAGGACTTGGGGGGTCATTATCTCCCTTTCACCTTTGCCAGCTTAGGAGGGGCATCTTTGGTGGGAGGGGGTCATGACAGAATGGTATCAGAGGTGATGGTTGATAGATAGGATGGAGTCTGGATTTAGGCACAGTGAGGATTGCATGGGATGGTAGGGCAACAATGTTAGTTAATCTTGGTGCGTGACATAGGCCAGGGAAGACCGGCTAGGACACGGGATTTTAGCCCCCCCCCCCCCCCCGTGATCTGATGCAAGGACTCTGAGCCTACCGAATGACCAAGTGAGACTACATTGATTGCCGGGTAGAGACCCAAGGTAAGGTACATGCATCATCATGATTGTGTTTTACTTGATTTGGGTGTTATGGGAAAGAAATTGAAATAAAATCAAACCTTGAGTTTTTGTTTCTTACTACTTGGGCTTAGGTGATCCTTGTTTACCGTACAACTATGGCACCTGGACGTCATCCCCGGGTGGCTCAGACGGCCGAGGCCCAGCAGATTCAGGTGGTCGATCAGTTGAGGATAGACCGAGAGGAGGAAGATAGCCAGTGGCAAAAGTCTCTCCGTTCTTTCCAGTGGCAGACCCTCAAGAAGTACGAGGGTAGTACTTCGGATATGGAGATGGAGGGGTGGCTTGAGGAGCTAGGGATCACTTTTTCCTTGATCCGTGCTTTGAGGGAGTACTGGGTTCCCCTAGCAGTCAGCCAGCTGAGAGGTGCGGCGTGACAGTGGTGGACGCTCTACCTCGGATATGGGATAGAGGCAGAGGTTCCATGGGCTGACTTTGAGAAGGAATTCTGAGAGGAATTCCTTTCTTCCATGATCAAGGAGGAGAAGCGGCAGGAGTTACTCTCCCTTCAGTAGGGGAGTATGTCAGTATGAGAGCTGGGGATCAAGTTCAAGGATCTATTGCACTTTCCTCCAGATCTCTTTTCGAATGAGGAGTCTCGGGCGAGACGTTTGGAGGAGCCGCTTCGTCCTTCGCTCCAGTATGCTATCACCCCCTTCACCCTTCCAACATAATTGGTGGTACAGAAGAAGGAAGAGGTTGTATATAGGATTCAATCACTGGGAGGTGCACCTAGAGAGGGGATCCAACCAGGCTCGACGAAGGGGAAGGCAGTCAGCAGTAGGTCTACTGTGACGGGACCTTCCAGGTTCAGGCCAGTGGGGAGTAGGCCCCAGCAGTTCCAGTTCAGATCTTTTGGTCCTCATCCCTTTTTCATGATCCCAGGACCGAGGTGTTTTTCTTGTGGAGGTTTTGGTCAAGTTTAGAGTCAGTGCCCGACCCGAGATCAGTACGGTGGAGGTGGGAAGGTTCAGCGCCCACCTCATCAGCACCAGTTTCCAGTGAGGCCCTTCCAACAGCAGCAGGACCATGCTCCTCTGAGGGCAGACTTTGCGGGAGGAGGTCGACCTCAGGGTGCTCCTCAGGGACCTCGACCAGGGCATGGTCGGGGAGGTGGACGACATCAGAGAGGCAGAGGAGCTGGGTGTGGACAGTTTCATGCAACAGAGTTGACAGATTCAGCAGGACCAGAGGTGGTGTGAGGTACGATTTGTTTGTTCAGCACTCTTGTTTCTGCTTTGTTCGATTCAGGAGACTCACACTCCTTTGTTGCACCTGGTCTAGCCCATGCTTTGGGACTATATGTAGAAAGACTTTCCGTACCACTAGTACTGAGTACACCTGTTGGAGGCCAGACTAGCGTATCTTGTGCTTGCCGGGGATGTGGGATGACGTTGGGACCACATCGATCTAGTGGGGACCTTCTTCTGTTACAGATGCAGCCATACGATGTCATCTTAGGCATAGACTAGTTGTTTTCTATTAGTGCTGTTATCGACTGCTTCCAGAGAAGAGTCGTGTTCTCCAATGTAGATGGGCAGCGTGTATCTTTTGTTGGAGAGAGGAGCTATCAGGTGGGAAGCCGACATGTGGACCCTCTCCTTTCCTTGTTAGGTGGGCTATCCGTGGTTCCAGCTGATACAGAGATGATCGATGTCCCAAAGGTTGTTGGGGAGTTCCTTGATGTTTTTCCTGAGGAGGTTGTGACTCTACCCCCCCCCCCCCCCCCCCCGACGTGACGTTGAGTTCGAGATAGACTTACAGTCTGGTGCCCGTCTGATTTCGATGGCCCCTTATTGCATGGAACCTTTGGAGTTGCGGGAGTTGCGGATTCAGATTGACGATCTGATGGAGAAGGGTTTTTTTCGACCCATCATGTTGCCATGGGGTGCTCTAGTTTTGTTCATGAAGAAGGCAGATGGTGGTCACATGCTATGCATAGACTACCGAAGGTTGAACCAGGTAACGGTCAAGAACGGTTACCCCCTCCCAAGGATAGATGATCTCTTCGACCAACTGAGGGGAGCATGTTGGTTTTCCAAGATTGATCTACGATATGGATATTATCAGTTGAGGGTAAAGGACAATGACATCTCAAAGACGACTTTTAGTTGCAGGTATGGGCACTTCGAGTTTTTGGTGATGCCGTTTGGAGTTACGAATGCACTGGCTGTGTTCATGGGACCTATGAACTTTGTCTTCCGGGAGTTTCTGGATCGGTTCGTCGTTGTGTTTATCGATGACATCCCGATCTACTCAAGGTCATAGGAGGATCATGTTAAGCATCTCAGGGCAGTCTTGGAAGTCCTTCGACACCACCAGATTTACAGGAAATTGTCGAAGTGTAAGTTCTTGACACAAGAAGTACACTTCCTTGGGAACGTGGTGTCTCAGCATGGAGTGTCAGTGGACCCGTCGAAGGTGGAGGCAGTTGTTTCTTGGACAACACCCAAGAGCATGGCAGAAGTTTGTAGTTTCCTGGGTTGGAGGTTCATTTCGGACTTCTCTCGAGTTGATTCTCCATTGATAGCTTTGACAAGGAAGAACCAGGTCTTCCTATGGAGCGAGCAATTCCAGAAAGATTTTGACTACCTGAAGGAGAAGTTGGTCAGTGCTCCCGTACTCAGGTTTCTAGAGGAAGGGTTGTTTTATGAAGTGTTTTGTGATGCTTCTGTCCTTGGTCTGGGGTACGTGCTGATGTAGAAGAAGGGAGTGATCTGTTATGGGTCTAGACAGTTACGCCCTCATGAGCATAACTATGCCACCCATGACCTAGAGCTTGCAGCAGTAGTGTTATCACTGAAGTTATGGCGACATTACCTCCTTGGGGAGATCTTTGTGGTCTTCTTAGATCCCAAGAGCCTGCATTATATCTTCTCATAGAGTGACCTGAACTTACGGAAGTAGAGATGGGTCAAGTTTCTCCAAGACTATGACTATGAGATCTCTTACACTGAAGGTAAGGGAAACATTGTGGTTGATTCCCTGAGCAGGAAGTCGCATCAGGAAGTGGTTCGGGAGTCCACTAATGCTTAGAAAGCGATAGGAGAGTTGGCTGCCTTGCACTTGGATGCCAGGGTAGAAGGTGTTAGAGGATGTTTGTTTCAAATGACGGTGCAGTCCTCTTTGTTGCAGCAGGTGAAATAATCTCAGTGGGGGGACTCCGAGGCGGAAGTGACGCACGATCGTGTCGATCAGGGGAATGCTCCAGAAGGATGGTCAGAGGACAACCGACATCAGATGATTTTCCATGGAAGGTTGTTTGTTCCGGAGGCAATACATGAGGGAGTTCTCCATGAGTTCCATAGCTCAGCCTTGGCGGTACATCTAGGAGTTTTAAAAACGTACCGAGGCATGAGGGAACAGTTTTGGTGGCCCGGGGTGAAACAGGAAGTGGCGGAGTTTGTGGTTAATAGCCTAGTGTTTCAGCAAGTTAAGGCTAAACACCGTGTTCCCAGTGGTTTGTTTCATCCTTTAGATGTCCCCGAGTGGAAGTGGGATGACATCTCAATGGACTTTGTCACAGGACGACCCAGAGCATAGGGTGGTTATGATGCTATCTAGGTTGTGGTGGATTGACTGATGAAATCAGATCACTTCTTAGCAATTAAGGAGTCAGGACCGGTGAGTACCTTAGCACAGAGGTACGTAGACGAGGTTGTGCGGTTGCATGGAGTCCCAAAGACTATCGTCTCAGATCGGGATACTCGGTTTACCTCACGAGTCTGGAAGGGGTTACAACATGCTTTTGGCACCCAGCTATGCCTTAACACTGCTTTCCACCCCCAGACCTATTGGTAGACTGAGCGGACTATCCAGACGTTGGAGGACATGCTATGAGCATGCGTTCTAGATTTCAGAGGATCATGGGTATGACACTTTCATTTAGTAGAGTTTTCCTATAACAACATCTTCCACTCTTCTATTGGCATGGCATCATATGAGGATTTGTATGGAAGACCATGTCATTCACCCATTTGTTGGGCAGAGGTTGGTGAGACAGGTGTTCTTGGGACAGAGGTAGTTCAGAGCACCACAGAGAAAGTCTAGCTTGTACGTGAGAGGATGAAAGCGGCTCAGGACCGATAGAAGTATTATGCTGATCGTCGGAGGAGGCCCTTGGAGTTCGAGGTGGGAGATCATGTGTTCTTGAATGTTTCCCCTCGACGGGGGCAGCAGAGGTTTGGGAAAGGGATCAAGCTCTCACCTAGGTTCATCAGACCTTTTGAGGTGCTGAGGCGAGTCGGCAAGGTGGCATATCAGCTGGCCCTGCCACCTCAGTTGGAGAAGGTTCATGATGTCTTCCACGTCTCCCAGCTTCGTCGGTACTTACACGACGACTCTCACGTTTTCAACTAGGGAGAGTTAGATACGGGAGATGATGTGACCTTCTAGGAACGACCAGTCAGGATCGAGGATCATAAAGAGAAGGTGCTCCGTGGATGAACCATTCCATTGGTTCATGTGTTGTGGAGGCATGGCGGCCTTGAGGAGAGAACTTGGGAGTGGGAGACCCAGATGCACACTCAGTACTCGGAGTTGTTTTGACATGTGTTTTTCCCTTGTTCTTCTTATCTTTGTGTTGATTTTGTACTTTGTACCCTTGTTATATATACTTGGATTTTCAGTTGTGAGAAATTTGGTTTCCTTGTTCCCTGGTAATGTGTAACATGTTCGGATGTTTGGGAAAGGGAAAAACCCGACCCTTAATTAAGACGCATTAATGCGGATGCGATTGAACCCATGCAGGCGAGTCAGTGCTGCCTAAATCAGATAATATCTCGACATAGGAGAAGGAATTTCCCAAATCCACGTGTTCGGGTAGTGTGTTGGTTGTGTGGTGTTGGGGGTAGTGTGAGTTGAAAAATCCTAATGTATAAAAGTGGGAAGACCCAATAATTAATCGAGACGCATTAATGGGGATGTGATTAAACCCGTGCAGGTGAGTCAGTGCCGCCTAAAGCAGATAATATCATGACATAAGAGAAGGATTTCCTAACACATATAATTAGGGTTGTTGGTTGGATTCTTGTTATAACGAGAACCTTAAGAGGTATCTTGTTGGGTTCCTCTGGGTCGGTTTTGAATTCTCAAGGACGAGAATGTTTTAAGAGGTATCTGATGTAATGGCCCGGACCTCTCCGGCCCATTCCTTTGTCAAAATGTGGTCAAGAAGTGTTCTGGAGGGTAAAATGAACTTTTTTTGCACTTTCTAGAATTTTGAAACTACACGCTGTGTAGTTTGAGTACATGCCGTGTACCCCCTTTCTGGGTATACCCCGTGTTGCAAGCCATGTCCTTGCTCTGTGGAATAATGGGTGCACGACGTGTGACCAGTTCTACACGTCGTGTAGTCCTTCCCCATGTACGTGTTACCAGTCAACAACTGTGTACCGTGTTGGAGCCGTGTCTTTGTCGTGTGCAATAAATGAGTACACGCCGTGTGTCTTAACTACACACCGTGTAGTCCCTCCCCGCATATGTGTTACCCTCAAACCGTGTGTTGACCAGTCAACGGCCGCAGAGCCGTGTTGGAAGCCACGTGGAGACCGTGTGAATAACTGAGTACACACCGTGTACCATAAAGTACACACAGTGTACTTTTCCTTTTCTCGCCTATAAAAGGAGGGGTCCCCTCCTCCTTTTAACTCACTCCTCTCCTCCCATCTCCTCTGAGCAGAGCTCTCCCAGGAGACTCAAAGGCTCTTTCTTCCATAACTTCTTCGTCCGAGATCCGATTTATGATCCGTCAGCGGCCATAGGATCGTAACGATGAGGCAGAGTCTCCGAGCTTGGATCTGTTTCCTTTCCTTTGGCCTTTCCTTTCCGACTTCCACCCGAGGTGGTTTTTCCGGGACCCGACAGAAGTGACGGACGCTGACGAACGTCTTCTAAAGTTGATCCGAGGGAGCGCTGTGATCAGAACCTATTGAGGTAGGGATCTTACCTTCATCTCTCTAATTTGTGCATCATGCAGGGTGGGTATCCTCTTGTTTTCACGAGAAACAGTTAAACCATTAAATAAAGATAATAACTGGCTTATATAACGGGGTTGGGAAGTTGTGATTGCTGTTACTTTATATCCTGTGTTATTATGTTGTGAATTGAATGAGCTTCTGCCTATGGAAAATCATGGTCGTTGGGGGCCTTTGCTTGCGCAAATAAATGTTTCCCTCTCCTTCGGGATTTTTCTTATGGATGGAAACTTTTTGGAATGTGGAATTTGGTTAATCACGTAAAGTTGGCTGTTTAAAATCTAGACCCCTTATGTGATCACCCCGGTTAAACAAAATGGAATAATGAACATGTGGGTGTTGGCTTGGTTACGTGGCATGTGTTGGGGGTGTTTTGTGGGTTGTTGTGGATCAGGTGAGCAACGGGGCTGCGGTTGACTTGGTTGTGGGTTGGTGTGAATGTTGGGTTGGTAATGGGTAGCGGGGCTATGATAAATGGTGTTAAAGGGATAATGATGTACAATGTGTTTGTGGTTATGGTGGTTGGCAGTGGGGCTGCATGGATGGGTTTAAATGTGAACGGGCTATGGGTTTTGAATATTAAAAGTGGAAGAGTTAATGAATGGTGGGGCGTGGTAATGAAACTGAAAGAATAATCAATGGGGTTGGTTAGTTGATAAGAAGGGCTTGGTTGTGTTGCTTGTGTTTTCCTACCTTGATTTGTGGATGACTTAGATATGTTTTACGAACGATCGATGTGGTTGGTTGTGCCCAGTAGTTAAGGAACTAATAAACTAATTCTGTTGAAACATAAAAACTTAAATGGGGTTGGGGTTGTTTGTTGTATGCATGCTTCGACATGGCAGTGCCAAGGCACGTGCTCAATTTCTCTGTTTAGAAGCCATAGGTTGGGTTGTGTGTTTGGTATACATATATATATCTGTATCTTTTGTTTTTTATCGCACCCCACCCATGTTGAGCACTTATTGTCGAACACTCCCATTTTATGGGAGAGGGTGTTTTTCACTAAGTTACTAGATCTTTCCTACTCCTTCTCCCCTAGGCTGTGATGGCTTGAGGTGACCTTACACCTAAGACTCTTCGGGTTGGTTTCGATTGGGGTGGTTCTAGCCCAAGACTCTTCGGGCAGGTTTTACTGTTGATGAAGAATCTTCGGGACGAGGTCCAGGTGTGTGCGGGTGGGATATCTGGTTGTGAGGCCCAGGTGTGTGCAGGTGTGATACGTGGTTGTGAGTCCCAGGTGTGTATGGGCGGGATACATGGTTGTGAGGCCCAGGTGTGTGCGGGTGGGATACGTGGTTTTGAGGCCTAGGTGTGTTTGGGCGGGATACGTGGTTATGAGGCCCAGGTGTGTGTGGGCGTGATACGTTGTAGTGAGGCCCAGGTGTGTGCGGGCGGGGAGAGTATGGCAGTGTCAGGACATTCGCCGTTAGGAAGAGCAGCTAACTAAAGGGAAATGGTGCGGGGTACCCAATACTCTTGTTTCTTATATAATACTACTTGTTGTGCTTTTGTTTTGGTGAGTGTGGCTGGTGAGGTTGGGTGTATAGAATTCCTTTCTAGGTTTCTTTTGTTTTTCTCAGAGGACATTAGGATGTCTCCCCACTTGTGCACGAGATATTTAGGTTTCCCTACTGAGTATACTTGTATGCTCACCCTACGTTTACTTTCAGGTTTCCGGGAAGACTACTAGGGCCGTGTGGGACACTACTAGTCGGACAGTTGGAGTCGTTGCAGTTTTTTTATCTTTTTTTATTTTGGTATTCTACTTTGAGCTTTCTTGTACTTATACCTTGTTATAAAATTATTTAAACATGCATGTGGGCTTGGTTTGGGTTTATTTATATACACTTTTTCTTTTCTTTTTTGGTGGTTGACTTGTCCTATTTCCCGATCCTAAATAATAAAAAGGGTAATGCCTCCCATAATTTTGAAAACTCACACCCTTGGTGCTAGTCGCCACCCCGGGGCCTACTGGAGGTGGGACTCGGGGGTCATTATCTCCCTTTCACCATTGCCAGCTCAGGAGGGGCATCATTGGTGGGAGGGGGTCGTGACACTTAATATGTTCATGAGGTTGATAATATGTTGATTAGTTCAAATAATGATATTATGGAATTGGATAAAGTAATTTAGATAATTTTGACGAATGTAGAAATGAAAATGTATTTGTTGAAAATGTGGTTTTTGATATCATTTATAGAATTTACAACATTATTTGATCTATGGTATATGATCAATTATTTGTGTCATTATTCATGTAATATACCAGAATTCATGTTTTCAATCAAGTTTTATGGTAATTATATTTCTTATAATGAATTAAGAGAACATATGACCATTGAATTCACATATTGGAAATGTGAACATTTATATATTCTTAATTATATTTGGAAGATTAATGTTGTGTTTGTGAAATTTACTTACCTTCTTTATAATTTATGAATTTGGAAAGGATCATAGGGTAAATCATTTATGATACGGTTTAAGTTTAACATTGGAACTATTTTTAGGTATTAGTGTACGACATAACCATATAATGATTTATCCTTAATGGATAATAACTATTAAATTTTATTTACTAGTGATATAAGGAATGATTTATCATTTTTTATTTAATTTATTTAGTGAATTAGACATAAAAAAATCACCTATTACTGTAAGATATGAATTTTAAATTGATCAAGGCTCAACCTATGTATTGAAATATTCTTAGGATATAGTAATATATCAAGAAACTAAATATTCATATATACTTTGTATATTTATCCTTTTTCATTCCCCTTTTTCCATTTTTTTTGGACTTTTTTCTTATCCAGATTACCCACTTTTTTATGATCAATGTTCTCTTTGACTCTCTATAATTATTTATTCTTTTATTCCATATCTATATCTTCACTTCTCTTCCATGTTCTCATATTTTTAATCTTTGCATGTGTTATTCCAAATGAATTTTTCGCATATAAATTTTTTTCTCAAGAGGGTTTTTGGTTAACTCATTCAGAATGTGGGTTTCTCTGAAAAAATTTCAAAAGATATTAATTTCTTGATTGAGAAGAATTTGGGGTGGGGGGGAATTAATTTTAAGGGGTGAAGAATGTAATAGCCTATGTTTTTTTGAGATATATTTTTTTAAATTATTTAATAGTTTAAGATATTTTTCATCACACATAACACTAATTTTATCTTCTCTTACACACAACATTTAATTTAAACAAAAAATGACATATTATTTAAATACTATTATATGACTGATATCACATAGTAGTTGGAATAGAAGGAATAAATTTGATTAAAAATGTATGAATATATATGGTCTAAAGAATTATTATAAATAAATTATTCTATGACCAATTATTTAGAAGTTAATATAAAAACCATTTCAAAATGAAAGAAATCTTTGGTTCTGAAAAACAATTTTTATGCGCAAAATGTATTTTACCTAAATAAGTTATATAAATAATTTTTTATATTGATTTTAATTTTTTTTATATATTATAAATTCAATGATTTTTTTAATTAATCTCATGTGTTTTCTATACAATATATATGAATAAATACAATCTTTTGATTTAAAATTGTATTTTTCTAACAAGCTGTTTTTTTAATTTTTTGGACACTTTTTTGAAACTAATATTATAATCACCTATAAATTTTATGGACAAAAAAGATCTGTTTTTAAATCATAATATGATAATTATATTATGATTTATTTCTATTATTTTTTTAAAATATTATTATTTTTTAATAAATATTGAAATATACTATATTTCATTTGAAAACAAAAATTTCTTGTATGCTATTTATGATTTTTTTTATATATTTAATTTTTTAAAAATAAATTACATCATACATATTTATTAATAAAATTTATTCCGTTTAATCATTTTTAGATTATATTTTGATATAATAACCTTGTAAACGTTTGAACATTTTCCCTATGAAAGCATTATTTCCCATCCCATTGAATTTAGAAAAATTAGTCAATAATTTTTAATATAATAAATAATATGATCTATGAAGGTAAAATTTATTTTTTTAAAAAAATTAATAATGAAAATGTTAAATAAAATTAACCAAGTTAATATTAAAATGCATTTACCGGGGGTTAAAATAAAAAGAAAAGGTTTATAATAACATTGAAAACTTTTTAAAAACAAATTATCTGAATTTATATAATCCATATCATATGTCATACTTCGGAATACTTTATTTGGGAACTTTTTTCCTAAGAAAAACATCAGTTAATCTTTTTCATTTAAAAATGATAAATGTACCACTCACCGAACTTATTAATTTTCACCCCTCCTCTCTTCTTGACACCTTAAAACCCATTTTTGGTCAACCAATACCAATATACCACCAAGAAATCTATCATATAATATTATGAGACTTATTTTGGTAATAATACCATCCAAAAAAGGATTTTAGAGAAATCCTTGCAAAGATACCTGAAGAAGTGGTAACATTCTTCATTAAGTATTTTTATTACTTTCCTAACCTCCTTTTATTCTTATTAAATAATGAAAATATAAAAATATCAGTATATTTAATATAATTTTATGTTATTATGTTAATTAAATTACTTGTAAAATTTAAAATTCCATCAAATGGGTAATGAAATCTTTATTTGTGTGTACAAGAGACTACCACCTCACGAATTGATGTCATTAGTTTTTCAATTACCACATCTCAATGTTCTGTACGATGATGAATAAAATGAATATATATGAAATTTATCACATGATTAAAATTATTTAGTAATTATATAATATATTTATCATTTATTTTCTATTCTATAGGGGATATTCTAATGTATCTGGTCTATATGATGGGCTATAACCTCCTGATGTGATGTGATTCTTTTTTCACCAACACATTACATGGAAAATTAGCGGATTAAATATAATGAATATATGTTATATAAATTTCATAAATAATATATTAATAAAATTTATATCATTAAAAAAAACATCCATTTTATCACCTTTTCAACCATTAAAATATGATATCTTCGTTTCTGTACAAATATACAACCACCTTCATGAAGGAATGCAACTCTTTTTTCATCACTACGACCCATCAATAATATTTATAATTGTATTTTAATAAATAATATGTTATTTATTATATTTTTATAATTATATGAAGGTCATTTATTGAACACTTCATTTTCATAATGATATTTGAGAAATGGAAATGTTACTCATGCACACATATGGATTTACTTCTCCAAAATTGTAAATTTCATATATTCACAAAATCATGATTATTGATTTTATATTACAGTTTAACTATTTTATAAATTTTATAACTAATATATTATTATTGTTGTAATTATTAATTAACCCTATTAAAAGTATGATTCCTGAATATAAAAATAAAAACATATATGAAAACAAGGTTGTTATTTCTTAAAACATGATTTAAACATGGAATTGGTAATAAATAGGTAATAAATGGTAATAAGTAAATAATACGTGGTATAATATATATATATATATATAATTTTAGATAATGTATATATGAGAAGCCAATATTTATTATACAGGAGGATCAATTGTGAATGATGAGTTTGAGTCTTCCGGTAAGGTATTTCTAATCACTCTTTTATTTCTAGGAGACATTTAAAAATTCACCACTTGTTTATTATTTTGGGTGTATATTCAGTTATTTTGGAAAATTATATCAATAATATACTCCATGTGATTATAATAAATGTTTGACTAGGTTATATTATTTATATTGTCTTATGATTCAAAATAATTCTAATGTGGTAAGGTAGTCTCATCTCACTATAATTGTTTTGTGAGAAAAATTCTATATTAACAACATGTTTCATTTATCTTTTCGTATATAATTACCATGAATGTATTTTTGTATAAAAAAAAATTATTTACAAATCATTATCATTTTCTCAATTTTATGGGTTTTATAGTTTAAATTTTACCATAGCAACAAGTGATTTTTGACTAAATTTTCTTTCACTGAACCATATATTTTTATTTCACCTTTCTTCTTATATGAGATGTATTTACTAACCCTATATCATGTCCAATCATGAAAATATTTATTATTATGATATTATTTGTATCATTTTATGTTATCATTTCATCGGTCTAACGATTCAAGGTTACCAATGTGGGAAGAGTTTTATGAAAAAATCTCATTGTTATTCATGATTGCTCATTATTATGATTCCAATGATTAAATATTATGATTAATATATAAATACTCACAATAATTTTATTATACTCTATTTGTTTATATAGAATACATTTTTTCCATAATTTTCCTTGCTTTATGTATGTATTATTTCAAAATTATGTTTTTAATAAAATTCATCTTTATTTCTCTATTCAGTTGAGAAACATTTATCTTCTAAAACCATATTTTCTAAAAAAATAATAAAAATTATTGACAAAATTATAAAACAAATTTATTAAATACTTTTTTATACATGAATATTTTTACAATTTTTTTGAGGATAATTCATTTATTTTTCCAAAAAAACACTTGTTTTGTTTTAGACATAATAGTAAAGGAATTTCTATTTTAATGTTTATGGAATGAACCAAATTTTCCATCATCAGGGAAAAAAATCTCATTGAATTTGACATTATATATTTCATTCTTATTTTTAAAGTAAATTATTTTAAAATTATTGTAAGAACCTGGGTTTTTGAAACGGGTCAAAATCCCGACCTTGTTTAAATTTTTGACAGGTTTCTGAGGAAACTAGATTTAATGGTAAGTTTCTGGAAATTTCCATACTACACGTCATGTACTTTAAGTAAATGCCGTGTATGTGTAGGAGAGTGACCGGCTGTTTGCTCACCGAGTACATGCCGTGTGATGACCGTGTAGTAGTTTCCTACTACACGCCGTGTAGTTTTGAACACGCCGTGTAGACCCCCGACCGTGTCAGGCCATACATGGCGTGTAGGCCGTTGGCCGGGTAAAAGCCAGGGACACGCTGTGTTCCCTTTGGACACGCCGTGTAGTCCATCCATGTATGAGGGATATACATGGCGTGTGAGTATGTCAGCGAGGAAGATAAGAGGAACCCGGTACACGCTGTGTACCCAGAGGTACACGCCGTGTACTCATGTCGGTAGGTACGGAAAGTAAGTCGGTGGAATCTTTCCATCTTATGAACAGTTAAATGAACCATACACGGCGTGTAGTCCCAAAGTACACGCCGTGTACTTTCTTTTTTTCACTTAAAACAGGCATTATCCTTGTATTGAGGAAGAACCTCATATCCTCCGCCCGGATACGCGAACCAGGCCGGCCGGACCTCTCTTCCCCTCTCGATCATCTGTCCGAGACCCGTTTCGATCACTGATTGGTGCTTTAGAACCCCCTCGGTATGGCCACGATTCCTCTTTGGACGTTTTGTCTGATTTTCTTCCTAGAACGAGTTATAGCCCTTTGAGTGGTTTTGAATCTTTTATAGTTTTACCGCGTTTTAGACCGAATTGGTGGGTGTTACTGGAGGAGTAGCATCGTGTGAGTCTCAGGTAGGTGGTGCATACCTCATTTTGTGTTTTCGTGGTTGTTTGAGTAATGTGGCTTCGGCGCGTTTTCGGGTATTTTGAGCGGGACCCGTTTTATATAATTTTTCATACTATATTGTTATGGGACCTCTGGGATGCCTTTGGGTATGTCCGGTTACCAGTTTGCGTGAGCGGGGCCGGGTGAGGGGTTGTGGCTCATCGGAGCATTTTGGCCGAGGAACACCAAAATGGTTTTAATTGCAATATTGTTGTGTTAAACTGTTAGTTTAAATTATTTATGCCTGTTATAATTATTGGAGGCATTTAAGAGCTCAGTGCTGGTATGGGACAAAACCTGATATAGTGCAATTCAACTGTTTAGTTTGTTTTGCGGGTTTATGTTTTCCTGTTTAAACATGTTATATATGCAATTGCTGAATTTCATCTGCTGGACCCTTTGGGTTGTGTTGGGCTTGGCCCGGTTATGCTTGAGTGGTGCTGATCACATGTTGGGGATTTTCCCGGGATACTTTGGGTGGTTTTGACCATGGGATTGGGCGTCATGGACGTCGGCTTGAGGTAGTATGACTATCTGGTTGGCCATGGCCCATGTTACTAGGGTGGCGATGCCATCGGAATTGAGCGACATGGTCGCAGGGACACGAGGTGTCAGATGTGTTGGTGGCTTAGGACTATTTTTGGTGATTACCACTCACTGGGACTTTGAGTAGTGTGCACACAGAGATACTCCGTGATGAGGTGGTTTTGACCACTCGTGTGGGTAGAGGCCCCCGTAGTTGCGGTTAGGTATTTTGGTTGGGGGTGCTTGCCGTAGAAAGCCACGTGGGAGGTGAGGAGACTTCAGGAAGTGGGTGTGCCTTCAGGACGTCGGTACTTGAGACATGAGATGTCAGGAGGCACATGGTGCTAGGTTACTATTTTGGGCGTGCCTTCGGGACGTCGGTACTTGAGACACGAGGTGTCAGGAGGCACATGGTGCCAGGTTACTATTATGGGCGTGCCTTCAGGATGTCGGTACTTGAGACACGAGGTGTCAAGAGGCACATGGTGCTGGGTTACTATTTTTGGCGTGCCTTCGGGACGTCAGTACTTGAGACATGATGTGTCAGGTGGAACGTGGTGTCGGGTTACATGACAGAGATTCCGGCATTGGCCGAAGCAGGTGACACTCCTTGGTGGCTGTTGAGCACCAGTGGAGTTTGTCTTTACTTGTGCACTGTACTGTTTACTGCTTTCCATGTAAATGCATGACTGCTTAAACACATATATTTGGTACGCACCATTGGGTGGTATCCTACTAAGATTTGTCTCACACCCTGCACGGGCCCATCGGGACGCGCATAGACTTTATGGATTTACGTGTAGGAAAGAGGACAGCTTCAGGAGATGGGCTGCGTTAGTTATTGCATGGAGATGGTATAAACCTTGAGGTCATGCCTAGGTGGGATGCTTTGTTTTGTTTACTTTCTGTATTGGCATGATTATTATAGGTACTGTTGGTCAGCCATTAGCGCCCTGTTTATATTCTATTGTGTATGACCTGGTTTGGATGCATGTTTTACTGTTCAGTAATAGTTACATGTTATAATCATGCTGTTGTGTTTATTTCTACTGCTGTTGTTTCATTTACTGCATCCGATGTTCATCTATATTGATTATGCTTCCTCTCTACGGGTCTGGTTCGAGTCTACTGAGTCTTTCTTTCCGCTGCATCATTACTGTTATACTCAGAACTGTACCCTTATTAAGATCCTCCGAGAGGGTATAGCCTCCCCACTATACCTAATAGACCCTCGTTGCTAGTCGGCAGCCTTTGGCATTCGGGGAGGTGCGCCTAAGGTAGTAACACTCGACCCATTCGGCACTATTCGGGTGGCTGGCTGGGTCCGAGACGTTACAATTATTTTATACTTTAAATTTTTAAAAAATAAGAATGGATATTTTAATTATGAAAATTTTCAAATTATTTTTAAATATTCATCTAAAATTATAAAAGGATATTTTAAAATAAAATAATTTTTAAATTTTTATCCATTTTCAATGTGAAATGATTTTTTTACAATGTTAATTTTTGAATTTATATTGATATAATAATGTATAATTATTTGATGTTGTATTTAAAAAATTGTATTTACAAAGTAATTTTTGAAATTATATTTTGAAAATGTGATTTTCAAATAAATTTTTTCTATGAAAAGGCCGATCTGTCTTTTAAATATAACTCTACATATAATATTGATTCCTTTTATGTATTGTATTGTGTCTTATTAAAATAAATCAAGGATTCCATTATTGTTCTCCTGATGAATGGTTTATTATGATAATATATTTACGAAACTATTTTCGCTACCTTGAGTAATATAATGATTAAATTATTATGATACTTGGTACTTTTTTACATGGTATATGATTTAATTAAGTGCGAAAATTATTATGAAACCTTTCTATTTTCCATTTATTATGATATGGAAATGTTTATACTAAACTAATTATATTTCATGTGTTATGATATGATTAATGTTTTATGATCGTTTGGAATATATATGTATGATTCTAATTATGTGTTGGGTGTGACTTATATCTTCCTAAAACACATTAGGTAATAATTTAGATCTCCGGATATGGACTTGAATAGAATGAGGAGTGATCCGAAGTCAGTACTATACTTGTTCCACAATGATGTTCTTGGGAGTGAAATTGGACTACTATGATTGTTTGGGTGGGGGGGGGGGGGTTAACCAATCCACTATGATATCCTTGGTAGTGATACATAACTATAATAGAAATGAATTTATATTATTATGAGTGTTCTAAAAATATTTGTCATAATAAAATGTTATTTTCTCATAGATCATGTTCTTTGATTCCCTTATGATTCATATCATATGAACTTTCAATCTTTATTGCATGACTTTGTGATGTCCCAGACTCAGATGCCACATAAAAGGGCGCATCGAGCCTGATGTGCCACATGGCCTCAAAGACATCTCCCAGAATGCCTAAGGTTGTTGACTTGTAGTTAGTGCATATGGTGTGTCTGTTGGGATACTATTAACTAATTACCAAAGTGAATCACAATGGATGGATATAAGAATTAGTAAAAATAAGAATCAATATATGAAAAATTAAAGAACAATAAAAAATAGAGATAATAATAACAGTAACTGAAAAAAATGGAATAACATTCAAAGATTAATGATATGCCATATCACTTGAAAACAAGAAAACATGGATACAAGTGAGAAATGATAACAAGTTCCACAATTTATAAAAGAAATCAAATACTACCCTAAGCATCCTAATAACCAACATAGTCATCTACTATCAAGATTCATACTAAATAGTATTCAATCAAGTGTTTGAAGTCATATGATTCCCATTATCAACATATATAACCATGTAATATACTCTAGGTACCAAATTGATCTTAGATTAGGTGTGAGAAAAATCACAGCGGTCCACCACCAATAATGTCTATATCATTCGGAATGTGAAATGAAAATGTAACATTGTGAAAGAATTCATATATAATGTAAAGTAGTACAATGTAACTAAATACCCATGTACCTGCTTCAGCCCTCTATTGGCATTTAAACATGTCAACAATTCATCATTGTATTAACACCAATGTATAAAAAATTCACATGTTAGCAATTTAAACAGTTTCTTGATTTAACAAGGCAACCTGTAATGATATTTCATAGTGATGGCCTAAGGTAATAAAAAATGTGCCATATACCTCAAGGGTCACCAACTCAGAAAAAATTGTACCCTATCATTGGGTAATAGTGTAATCCAAGGAGCATAGACTAAGGAGTTCAACCATGAGGTGCCTACCGAGTCCAATGTTATCGTCCCAGGTAAAACAAGGCTATATAGATTAAGGTACCTATGGGATGTAACAATCACGCTAAAATGTGAATGCTGGATCCAGAGTGTGTATCCAAAACATTTTGTAATGATATTGGAGGGATCCTATGGTTTCTTTCCATTCATCAAGAGAATAGACAAATATCAGGATCTATATGGGTCTCAACCTAAGAAAGTTGTATCCTTGAATCAGAATGTGGTTCCCAATCGCTCATGGAATTCCTCAATCAGAAACCAAGGTGAGAATGAGTCATGCCATTATTATCTGATTATGAATTCATTTAATATTTTATTTGGTTCAATACTTTCATTCCCTTGGTGTGATAAGTTCAAGGACCATGAAACCTTTTAATCAAGTCATTTGGTTCAAGCCTTGACATTCATTATTGTGATAAGGCCAAGGAGCATGAAACCGGTCATTTTATTAAATTAAATCATATTCTATATTCATGTTTCATTACCATAACATCCATTAATGTGGTAAATGTTGATGTGGATATGCGACCTACTATTCATTTACATTTAATAAAAAATCATATTCTTAGTTTACTTTCTAATTAACATTTCTCCTTTCATTGTCAAATTGAAGCACTTACCTTAGGCTGGACAAGTGGTGAGATTAAATGGTACATTCCACTATGAAATTCTCAGTATAAACAAGACATTTAATATATAAATGCTTTCTCTTATGAAGGTCATACCAAGGAACACTAGAATGGTTACTCAAATGTGTCAAAAAACTAAAATGACAATTATAGTATAAAATATTACATGGGATAAAAGGAGTTGTGGGAATAACCACCAACAATTAATCAAAAATTTGGAAAGATAAAAACCATGTGGTTCTATTGATTATAATCATGGTATATAAATTCAATTAATGTCATCCGATGAAATATGTGGGCACCACAAAACAATTCCAAAATCAAAGAACATGAGGGATGAGTTATATACCACCCACCTTAGGCTAGTATAGATTTCCTCCTCCTGTATTGCACCTTGATTTGGCACGTATGAGAATAGATCCTAGAAAATAAAAAAGAATTACCAATCCATGATAACTATATTGAGAGGAAAAGTTAAAAAAATGGCTTAAATAGACTCGAGTACATACCATTTCACATCATACATGATCAACAGAAGCTTGAATATATCTCGAATGAAGGATATCACCAAATTCCTTCCATAGGTATTCAAAAATTTCTAAATTGGGATAGAAATAGGTTAATACTATTGGTTCTCAGATTAGGGAAGAAGTATGGATCCAATTAGATAATTAGGTAAAAATTTGAAAAATTACCGAGAAAAATGGCATGGGAATGGTTTGCCTTCATTATTTGACCAACCATGCACAAATAGTTCATGGTTACATAAGTAGAAGGTGACATTGAATGATTTGGCCACAAAATAATGTCCAAACCATGGGAAGTGGTTCTATTCAGAAATTTCCATCTGCACAGTTAGCCAAACCGTGCGCAATCGTGTGCCAACCGTTCGACTTGGATATTTTCCCCAAAAATATGTGTTCCAGGATTCAAACAAGCCCCAAAATCCTTTTAGACCCTTTCAAAATCATTAAGAATCCATATTTGGTCCGAATTAATGATTTTGACCTAAATTTAAATGATCCATACATGAGTGAAAAATACGGTTCTTACAACCATCCCCCCATAGAAGAAGTCCCCCCCGAGTTCCCCTTACAAGTGTGTAAATACACAATCTGAGAACAACTATGGAAAATGAAGATGTATGTTTTCATCTCTATACTATGTATCATCCTATTCATTTCTATGCAGCCATATCAACTGTACTAGATGGACATAAATTTCCCAGAGATCCTTCATGCTCCGATTAATGATTCATACTAGACACTTCTTAAAGGTAGCATCAACATCTAACTCAAATTACTTGCGATCAAAAACATGATATAGATCAAAATGCTACTATAAAATAATTGAAACATTAAATATATATTCCATGGAATGGTACATCTAAGGTAAATTTAATTGATAGTATATAAGGTTGACTCTATTTAGAATTTCAAAAGGCCCTACATAATGTGGCGACATCTTTCCGAAAATTTCAAACAATCTATTATCTAGCTGGGGAAATGACTAAAGAAAAACATGATCACTAACCTCGAACTCCACAGGTCATTGATGACAATAGATATAACATTTATATCTAGAATGAGTTGTTGTCATATGATTTTTGATTAGTTGTACTTGCTTCGATGTCTCTTGAATGAGTCGAGGACATAATAGGATTTCCTCTCCTACTGCTATCTAGTACATGGGTGAAAATCATGACCTAAAATATAAAGAATCAAAATTATCCATCTAAATTGTCACCTGAAATTTTTTATTATAGTTGGGATTGAAGAGAGACTCACGCTTCTCCCATGAACCACTGAAATCTATGACAGCTTCGTAGTGCATATCCTCTAGAACCAGTATTGTTTATTATGATTTTCCATTGGTATGAGGGTCAAGATATATGTTCGGAAGATCTGTTTTCACCATAACATTATGAAATTCCATCTAAAACCATGGCGTGTAATGATCATCACTATATGAAATGATTGTACAAGAGATCTCATAGAGTCATATGATCTCAGAGACAAACAATTTTCCCATATAATTAAAATAGAAGGTCTACCGAATAGGAATGAAGTTTAATGATTTTCTTAGTCAGTCTGTAAATACCCCAATATTATCACTACCACATGACCTTGGTGATCTGACTAAAAATTCAAATAAATGACATCCCTTTCCCACTCCGGGGCTGGAAGTGGCTTTAACAAACCTACCAGTCATTGGTGCTCCTCCTTCTCCTGATGAAAGGTGGAAAACCTAGTGTCAAAGACTATTATCTAACATTTCATCCAATGACAACAATAATGGAGTCTCATATATCGATACATCTTGGAGATTCATGGATGAACTACCCATAATTAATCATGGGACTCTTTCTTTATCTCTTATCCCATATCATTAAGAACTCAGATACTTCCTTGTAGATGCAGGACATCATTTTATCCACAGACAATTTCACAGACAGTTTATCTCCTGATATACACTAATGGAGAACCAAGCCTTTAGGATCTGAAAAATTAATACCCTTAACCGTCACAGTGAGGTAAGTGGTAAATTTATTGGGTGAGAGATATGACTACTCATGAAAATAAACAAACTCCAGATATATCTCTAATCATATGGTCATTAACATCCATTCATCTTTATCTTCTTATATGAAATGTTCTTTAGTTTTCTAATTCAGTGAATCTACAAAAACATTTCCATTCCTAAGCATATAGGAAATCTAAAAATCAAATGACTATAAATATTAAACCCTTCTACACTATCTGAGGTTATATTTACACTAATAAAAGATATATTTGAGGCTATTGTGGTCTCTGTACACCACAAAGAACTCAACCAACAGATAATGCATCCACCAATTTAAGGCATGGAAAACTACAACTCTCTCAAGGTCGTGCAACGGGTAATTTCTCTCATGAGGCCTCAACTACTGAGATTCATATAGAAAAACTTACTCCTCTTGTATCAGCACTACTCCTTGGATGATGCCTAATGACTCACAATAGATGGTATAAACTATAAGAGGATCCTAAAGAGTCAAAATAGGTGTCAATAAAAGTCTCCCATTCAACTCCAAATAGGATTTATCACATTTTTAAGACCATATGAACTTGAAAACCTTCTTTATATAACTAGTAATAGGTTAATAAAAATATAATAAATCTTGTATGATATACCAATAATATCCAGCTGGCCCAAAGAAACTCTATGTGTCAAACAGGTCCTTATGATGCTCCCAGGAAACAACAGTACTGACCTTATCTAGGTCAACATATACTCTTGATTCAAATATAATATAACCCAAGAAGATAACATTGTCTGTCTAGAAGATTAACATAGTAGGATTGGTGTATAGATTATTCTCTTTTATGATACTCACAAGGATCACAGGTTTTTTGGAATGGTTTCTATGAGTGTGAGAATAAACCAAGATATTTCCACAGAGTCCATGACAAAAGAATACAAATTGGATCCGAAAACACTTTTTATCAGTGCCATGAAAATAGTAGGCATGTTCGTAAGACCGAACAACATAACAAGGTACTTTTACAGTCCATGATTTCTATAGAAAGCTATACAAGGTATGACTGAAGGTCTAACCTGTACCTGATGAAAACCTGATATCAAGTCGATCATGGGGTAGAAATTTTCTCTTAAAATATGGTTTTATAGATCATCTATTCAAGTAAAAAAATTACCATAATAAGATTCAACCATCGGTAATCCATGCATAAAAGTAAGGTTCAATCTATCTTCAAGGGAAAAAGAACGAGTCAACCCCAAGAGGATGGATCAGGCTGAATAAAGTCTATGGACCCTAAATCCACAAGATACTACATGAGCTATTGAACCACTATTGGTAAAATATTATATAGAATTATTGAAACCGTATCTTCTCCTAGAACAATATTGATAGTAAAATATTCCTCTATCTTAGGAGGTATGCTAGAAAAATCATTGGTAATGTCATCCCTGAGATGACCTACTAATGGAGAGAAATCGACTTGTTCTAAATCCTGATCCTCCATGAAGATATTTTCATTCTAGGTGGTCTCTCCACCTAACCCATGAAGCTTTGGTCCTATTCTCCCATCCTTGACATCCCAAAAACCCCTATTTGGACAACTTCTTCCCTCTAGTGATGTAAAAGACACCCTACAACAATTTCTATCTACAAATCGTGATATTGAACCAACCAATCTATCTAGAGTATGAAATATAATCCCACCATCTCATGAACAAAGTGGTTCTAAAAGAATGGGTAACTACCTACCTCAAGAGGACAATCCCTGCATTGGTGTATATTCTATGTTCATACCTATAAAAATGTATCATGGGTCATTACACCATATTAATACTGTATCTGAAGTCCAATATTTTACATGATTGATATAGAGTTAAAAGTTTTCAAAGAACCTATTTCAAATAATGAAGATACTATTGTAGAGGCTACTATAATAGTGCCTCATATTGTATATGGTCTTGTGGCCTAATCCTCATGTATTGGTTATTGTACATGCATTTGACCCGATCCACGACCATGTGCAATAGATGGACTACCATGATCATAATTTCTCTGATGGTGTTGCTGGTGATCAGGGTTCTGGCTACCATTACAATTAACTTATCCTCATCTAGTTCTACCAGTGTTATTCCAACTCCCGACCTCACATGATGTAAAATAACTTCTTCCTAAAGGTAGAGTTGGTGTGAATTGTTTCCCACTCGATGCTGGTTGAAAGGTCTTGTAGAAATGATAGAGATACCCAATATAGACACATGATTTAAAATCTTATGGGTATCTATCACTCTGATGATTCGAATTCCCCAATCGTCCACACTAATGATGCACTTTAGAGCTATCGAAATGGGTACATGGGTTTTCACTGCCTTAACAAGAGACCGCAAGATAAAATTTCCTACAACTAGAAGAACTAATCACCTAACACAACACTGATCATTTAAAATCCATAATATTGTAGTCCCTAATGTTATGCTCAGTGATAAGTTCCTGATTTCTGATTTCAGAGAAATTAGAAATGAAAAAGACATCCACTTTGGTATAGATGGCATACTAGAGACCATCCTCAATGCATCTAGCACGTGAAACCTCATCACAGGATATAAGTGGTGAAAAGTGATGAAATTCTAGGACTCATGATGAATATTTTGTAACTGAAATAGAACCCTTCTAAAAATGAATGAATTATCTAGATGTGAAAGCTGTTAGTGTATGGGGAAAGAACTGTTCACTGATGGTAGTTAGGAAATCAACCCATAACACGCCCTAATGATGACCATCCTGGCTAATCACATCCCTCAATCACATGGCCGAATCCCAAAGCATGTATGTGTAAAAAATTACTATCCACTCAAGAGTTGTTTCCATATGATCAAAGATAGACAATATGTCCTCTTGAAAAGATGTAGTTGCCTGTAGACCACCATTCCCTGAAAACGATGGAGGATTCTACTGCCGGAACTCATCAGTTAGATCATCAATCGTAGGTGCATGCCGCAGACACCATGCATGGAATAAATCAGATGTAGATAACTATAAAAAACATGGGAATCACTAACCTTATTGTGTATATAATGCATTGCCTCATGTTCCAGTCCTGGAGTTAATAATGGTGGCTTAGGGCTGTTCACATCTAAATCATGGGCTTCACCACCCTCATCGCATATGATACAAGTATTTCGTGGTGGAATTGGTCTATAATATCCAATAACTCATCTCATATAAAGATTAATCATAAATATTGAATTACATGAGGAAGCGCGAATGTATGAAAACTCACCCCAAGGTATACTACCGCAACTACTCACTTAGACAGCTAGGCATCAGTAAGTTATCAGGTATATGTTTCATTTGATTTTACATTTAATTACCATATTAAATCATATACCATTCATATCATACAAGGTAAGATAATGGTGTTCAACCATTTCATATTAGATTTCATGAATCACATTATAATGGATATCGATTTCTGATGAAAAAATGATCACACACTTACCACTAGAAATGACACCAATTTATTTATATCATAATGGATTGACATGGTAAATTCTCATCCCAACCCATAAGGGCCCATACACTTAATTTATTAAGAGAAGAAATCACTCAATCATATCTAATAGTAAAACATGCATTGGCTAACAATCACCTCATCACTTAGTAATAATAGGTATATCATGAAATTAAAAACCGTGATGTTAACCTATATGGTTAGGAAATATGCATGACATATAAAATCTAGGTGACTAATATGATTCCTATCACAATGCTCCTTTCCCTCATATCATCAGGGCATGGATGAAACCCCCAATTAGAGTAATAATCAACACCTCCACAAAACATGTGCATCACCAAATGGTGATATAATATCAACTGTAATAGGAAAAGTATAACAACAATTTTAATTTTCAAAAACATGGTGTTTACCATGAACATGGGTTTCTAGCACCCAAGCATGTATTATGACCATGCACCAAGTGTTCCTAATATCTAATCGATTATCTACAAATTTTAAAGAAAGAAGGAAAAATCCTTTGATGCCACTTTGTGACGTCCAAGACCTAAATTCCACATAATTGGGCGTCATAATCCAAATGTCCCACATGGCCCCAAGAACATCTCCCCAAACACCAAGGCTATCTACTAGTAGTGACGGCCTATGGTCTATTCATGGGGAGAATATTCCTTCATTAAAAAAGTAAACTGAAGAGGATGGATGTATGAATAATTAATTACGGGAAGAAATATATGTAAATAGAAGGAACAACGCAAAATATAGATAACTGTAACAATTAATGAAACAAATCGAATGTTATTCAACAATGAAAGATATGTCATGTCACTAGAAAACATGAAATTCTGGATACATGAGAGTAGGTATAAATTTTTCCACAAATTATAATGTAAATTGAAAACTATCCCAAGCATCCCAATATCCAACTCATTCACCTACTTTCAATCTCCATACAAAAAAGAAAGCAATGAAGTGTTTGAATCAATATGTTTCTATTTTTCAACACCTATAACCATGAAATCTATACCGGGTATCAAACAGCATCCCAAAGGGTGTAACATACATCATATTGGGTCACCACCAACAGTATCTGTAACATCTGCCCCGTGTTATGGAAATATAACAGTGTGTAAGAATGCATATATAATGTAAAGAAATACAATGTTACTAAATACCTAAATACCAATTTTATCCCTCAACTACCATCATAACATGTCCAAAAATCATTATTTGATTATTAACAGTTTATAAATATGTTACATGTTATACATTTAAAAGGTTTCAAGTTGTTACAAGAAAACCAATAATGATATTTTATATTGAAGTGCCAAGGTAATAAAAAAGTTAACATGGACAAGAAAGGTATCCTAATCAGTTATAATTGTACCCTGACATAGGGTAAGAGTGTAATACAAGGAGCATAGTCCAAGACATTCCACAATGAGGCGCCTAATGAGTCTAAGGTGATCATCCAATGTAAAATGAGTCTTAGTAGAGACATTGTTCCAAGGGCTGTAAATATGGAACCTACTTGTATATACTAGATCCAAGGAGTGTATCCAAGGAATCCTGTAATGATATTGAAGAAATCCTATGGTGTCATACATAACATCCATAGAAAAGACAATGATCATGATATATGTGGTTACCAACCTAATCATATTGTATCACTGAATCAGAATGGGGTTCCTGAGAGATCATGGAATTCCTCGATTAGAATCAAATGGGATCTTGAGTTGGGCCACTCCATTTTTATTATGAACTCATGTAATATTTAATTAGGTTTAAACCTTACATTTCATTATTTTAATTATTTTAAATAGCATGAAAACTTTTAACCAAGTCATTTGGTTCAAGCCTTGACTTTTATTAGTCTGAAAAGGCTATGTAGCATGAAACGATTCATTTTACTCATTTAAAACATATTCTATATTCAAGGTTCATTATGATATCTTTCATTAATGTTATTAGGGGTTATACATATATGCAACCAACAATTCAAATAAATTTAAGGCCAGGTCATATACTTAGTATACATTCTATGTAACATTTCACCTTTTATTGTCAAATAGGATAACATGCCTTATACAGGTCAAGGGGTGATAATATATGGTACCAAATCTTATGAAATTCACATTATAAAAAATTCATTTTATATAAAACTACAACAACTACAACGGTTAGGCAAAGAAGCAACTAAACTATGGCATAAATGTGTCAAAATACATAAAATATAATGGAATAACATCATACATGGGAGGAATGGATTTGGGGGAGTAACCAAAAACAATTAATAAAATATTTCTATAGAGGAAAATCATATTGATCTATTAATTATAAGCATGGAATATAAATATTTAGACCCCAATTTAATGGATCCATAACTGAGTGAAAACTGAGTACTTAAAGATTTTTTTTTATTATCATTAATATTCATGGTATGATTTTTAAAATGTTATGACCATGTTTCCATACCATTATGTTCATATTATGCCTAAATATCTACCCTATTTACCCTTACTGGGCATGATTATGAGTATTACTAAATGTAAATATATGTATTGGTGAAGTTGGATATATTTTACCAAATTATAATACTATATTCCTTGTATTTGAAGAAAATGGTCTATTATAGTGATCAATAGTGTGTCAATGTAATGTATTGAATATTCAGAAAATATAATATAATATCTGCTTATCAAAAGCCTAAGATTCTATAAGTTCATCAAAAAAAAATTAGAATATTGATAGGTGGTTTATTTCTTCTTATAGCCACTCAAAACAAATATAATGATTCATATATACTTATGTGTGAGATTGTATACCAATTATATTGATTCACATATTAATGTTGATTGATGATTTTTTATTTACATTAAGTGAATAATTTTTCATGGATTATATTATTCATATAGTTATTATTAGGAATAAAATGGGTTTTAGATACTGACTTTTTGATGATTTATAATTTATATAAGAATTTAATCTAGAACATTTCATTTCTTAAGAAATTACTTATTTTAATTTACAAAAAAAGTTCATTTGAACATTCCAATTAAAATAATAAATATGTTATAGCTAAAATTTTTGTGGTCATGTGTTATGGATGCAAAAAACACTCATTGACTTTGTAATGGGTTTTGGTTATGCTACCATTATTTTATAACATAGGTTTCATAACAATATGTAAAAACCTATCACATCACTCATGAGCTATGAGAAATGATATAAGAAAAATTTTAGTATGATTTCTCACACAAAAAGGTTATATCATTTTATAATTAATCAAAACATATAAAAATATTAATGATGACTTTCTAAAACCACTAAATTTTGATAGATTTAAAAATATTAAAAAAATATTAATAGATAAAATACAATTTTCATTTATCTATTTTATTACCATTATTTTTATAGTAGGGGAATTCATGAAAAAAGTGGTAGATCATTTTTATAATTCTGTGAAAATTATTTTTTATTTATCATTACTTTTTCTGGAATAAAGTTTTATATTTTACTAATTTCTGTATAAATTTTTTTATGAAAAATATTTTTTAGAAATGTCTTAATTTTCATCAAACACAAAATAATTAAAAATAATAATTAGATATAAAAATTCGATATTTTTAATTTCATAAGATAATAACAATATAATATTACCTGAAAAAAATTTATAAGAATTTTTTTTTAAAATCCATAGAGAGGTAAATTTTCCAATATTTTTTGTAGATTTTTCTATATTGTGTTATTCTAATTTCTATAAATTTTTTTACCCTTATGGAAAAAAATTATTATTTTTTTAAATTTATTTGGGTTTTATAAGAGTAATTTTTTACATGATAAAATATATACCAAAAGCTGAAAAAGATCATGAGTTTATATTATTCTTCATCTTTCTAGATATTTCTTTGAGTAAATTTTTTTATGGATTTAATATTAAAATTTTTATATTAGGATGTTATAACTATGCTATTTATGAGGATATTTATATGGGATATGTATGATGACACTACTTCAACAAATTTATTCTATGGATAACCTATATCAGTATGAATTTCATCTATTTGTTTGTTTATGGTTCATCTGTTTTTTTATTCTTTACAAGTGATCTCTATGGAAACATCAAAAAAAATTGAAAATATATAATCTATATTGAAATTATGAATGAAATAAAGAGTTATAAAATATAATATACCCTATTAAAATTAGATATAATTTTATTATGTTATAAATTTATTGTGTTTCAAAATAATAATTTTATTTATACAATACATGGAGTTGGATAATTCTACATGTTGCATATTTTTAATGAATTTGATAACCACAGGAATATTTCCTTCACTCATTTTTTTAAATATTTTTTTCTCAAAATTATGCATGTTTTTAAACTATATAGAAGTCCATTTTTGGGATAAAAAAATCTTATCACACATAGATTTTATAAAATGATTGTATGTTTTGAGAAATATTATCTAGAAATATTTATATATCTGTTTCATAAAAAAGTGATTCAATTATATCATCCCATACTTGATGTATGGATATTCACCATTTGTATAAAAACATTTTAATCCCTCGTATAAGTTATATAGATTTTATAATATTTTTAAATACATATATATTTCATTAACTCTAAAAAAATAAAATTTAACATATAATTTTTTATGTTGAGTTATACTAAGGTTGTTATGAATAGGTTGTATAATGTTAATATTATTTAGTCCCACGTTTTTTTTAAAAACTTAATATTTCATGATAGAATTTTTTTTAATGATGATATTTTTCTAAGAGAATATAATTCTGATTTTTTGAAAGAACCCAACCAAAAAATGTAACTCATTTTTTTGAAGTATTTTTAAAAGTTTATAGAATAAATAGATAATATTTCAACCATGGGTGAGGTTGAAAAAATAAAAGATTTTTTTTGGAAAATTAAAATCTACAAAAATTAAACCTTTTATTTATGAAAAGATATATAAATAATGTATAATAAGTCTTCTCTTGAGTTCTTTAAAATGAAAGGAGAAATAAATATTATAGTCTTTATTTTGGAATAGATAAAGAAGATGATTTTGAATTAATGTAAAAAAACTAATGAAAATAAAAGAGAATAGGAAAAGAAAATGAGTAAGGATAAAAAAGAAATGAATAATAAATAATTAGAGCCATTAAACATTGTTTCTAAAAAATCATTAAAGAATTATTTTAGCCGAACATGATTTTTTCTTGATTCAGGATCTTCTACCTATTCCTTTTACTCATATTTATATTATTCCTTCTAAATATAAACTTCATGAAATTAAAACTATTTCTATATTTATTCACAAGTACTATTTGAGGTTGTTTTGGTTGATAGATGATAGTCTAGATATGTTCACTATGATGTTGAAAAAATGTTGAAAATGAAAATGTATCTTCTAAAGAATATTATATCCCAAAAAATCAACTCACATACCAAAGAGCAGAAAGTCAAAGAATAAAACATATTTTGCTGGAATGATAAAAAACTAATTTTTATATATAGGATATGTAATATGATAATTTTTCATTCATATCCTCTACATCTATAAAATAAGTTTCTCAATGTCTTCCACAAAAAAATAAATATCCAATCAAAATGATGATCAAGAATAAAAATATATGTCATTATACAAAGATGAATCTTATGAAAGAGTTTATTTAACAAATATTTCAAAACATTACATTTAGTTTAAAATGAAAAGATAGACCTTCAAGACTAGAACCACTGACTATACCAGATTTATCAACCGATTTCATCAATTCAACTCCAATTACAAGTATAAAAAATAATAGAAATGAGGAATAATTCCATGAATGTTCTAGTTGTAATACCTGGTGATATTTTCACTTACATAGATACATTAATTAAATATGAAAATATAACCAAGGAAAGGATGATATTTTGGGGAAATCATAGTCCCTCAAATAGATTTCAAAAACTAGTGTCCAAAATAAATTTGAGTATAATTGAATTAATGTAAAAGTTGACATTGAATTTACGAAGATCAAAATGGTTATCAAATTAATAAAACACACAAAGGGTGATTTGATGTTGTTCTATTAATAATTTTATGGAATCAAAAGAGTGAAAATATTAGTCTTAATAATTTAAAATAGTTTCAGTCATGAACTATCTGAAATTACAGTGGTGAATTATGAAACCATATCTATATGAACAATTCAAATGATAATATTTCCAATAATTACAATCATATTGATTTTTTGTAAGAATGAGTATAAATGATAAAAATTATAGTAGTGAAAAATTAAAATAATTATGTGGATCTTAAAAAAATTTAGTAATAGATCAGTATGATAAACCCATTATAAAATAATATTTCAAGGAAGACTTATTCATTTTTCTAGAACTCATGAACAAATTAAAAATAATAAATCTATAATTTATTAAAATTAACGTCTTCCTCATTTTTTGGTTGTATTTTTTAATTAATTTATTGTGTTAATTTTTTTTCTTATATCATTCATGGACATTTTATTTAACAATTGTTACCTCATAAATATATTTGAAAAATTATAGTGGAAAATGGTTCAAACTATTGAAGAAATGGTTAGAATGGGTACAAATTTAATTTTTTTTATAGAAACTGAGAAGAAAAAATGTCTTCAATATCATTAAATGTACTATTAGTATGTTTTTCTAATGTTTTATCTATATTTTTTAAAACATTATTTTCCTTTCCTATAAGTATACATTTTTGAACAGAATAATTAATTTCAAATCATTCAAACCACACACTAGAAAGTAACAATCCACTTCCTTAAAATTTTATAATGTTATATCTTTTATAATTCCATGTATTTTATTATGTTTTTATATGAAATTTAAGTATTTTATTGGGTATAGAATAAAACATCCAAAATTTATAACATTGTTTTGTTCATCAAATGTGTAATATAAATTAAAATAGTGGAAATATTAAGATGTATAAACAAAAATCGTTTTAATTTTATATTAGATATACGCGTATAATGTTTATTAAATTGAGGACTATAAAGACTAGTAGATAAAGTATTACAAGGTAAACAAGACGAAGGTTTTAACAAACCCATTATACTGACCTTATCATATGGAGACAGACATTCCTACCAACTAAGGTTTTATTAAACCTACTAGAAGGAGGAATTCATACATTACAATAGAAGAATAATATTCATCATAATTAATGGAATATAAATTAACTATAGTGGTGTAAACCACGATGACATTCAGGGTGAGATTTCATGCTAAAACATTCCACTAAAGATGCATTTCTTCTAAATTTTAATAATGGATCCTAATAAATTTTTAACATGGAAAATTTTAAAAAAAATTAATGAGTAGATATTCTTGATCATGATAGAATTACTTTAAAAATATAGATATATATTTTATTTGGGACGCTTTTGTAATGGTAGGTTACTAGAGATTAATTAATTTTATTCGTTAGAGTTTTTTAAATAAGGAATCCATTTGTTACGTTTTTTTATAAATTATTTAAGATATTTAATTTTTAATTTTCATGTTTAATCTTGTTTTGTTGTGACCTCTTAGGGTTGAGTGATAGTGGTTATTTAGATCATCAAGATAGAGGTTTCCTAATGATATAGGGAAAAAGCGACATTCAATCTATATGATTGTGGGATTTTATAGTCATGGAAGATGAACCATTATGATAAGTCGAATATCATTTATACCTTTTGTATGTTTAATGTCTTTATTTATATATATGTTTAATTGAAAAAAATATAATGATTTTATAATATTTTCTTAATTACATTATACTATTTTATTATAGTTGTTTATATAACTTTCTAATTCCATTGTGAATTTATATTTAAGTATTTTATACTATATGTAATAATAATATTCTTAATATAATTACTAGGACAATGAATCAACTACCAACATTTTTAAATAGATTGGTATAATGTTTATATTTTATTTTTATATACTACAATTCCCCACATCCCCTATCATAGTAAAACAAATAATCAATGAATCCTATAATATCATATTCATTACGCTTAATATATAACATAAATAATACATATTTTCATCTAAATTTAATGTGAATAAAAATTGAATATACCCCAAGAGTTTCAAAATAGGTGACATGTTATTCCTCTTCTTCTTACATCTGATGAAGTTTAATTTAATACCCAACACATAATTTTTAGGGTTAACACCCCTAGGTACATCTTTTCAATACCCTACATTCAGTTTTTATATATAGATAACTATTTAATTACTAGTAAATATGTATAATCTCTACCTTACCAAAATTTTATTATTTTATATGAAAACTCAACTTATCGAGAATATTTATTCATATAGGGTTGAAAATTTTCTTTTATCCCAATCCTTAGAATATTAAACATTACATCAAATATTAAAAAGAGTTATATATAAATATCGTATTATAGTCATCCATAACTTATTAGAAATTATGTTATCCTAAACTAACATCCTCACCTATAAAGATATATAAACACTTCTATGAAACCAATTATGACATACAACAAGCATAATAGTCTCAATTAAATTAATTGTAGAAAATATTTAATTATAATACTTTCCTCATTCTTTTTAGGTTTTGAATTATATATATTTTGGAAAAAATAATTATTTAAACACTCCTTTTTTTAAACTAATGGACACATTTCCCACTCTATAATAAACTACTTAGTTGATGGTGAGTCTTCAAAATCTCCCTCAAATTCTCTACACATGATAGTCTCCTGGACACATAATATGAATTACTTTTCTTTAATACCCTTGGAAATTGATACATGATAAAGGAGCATCTCAGATTCCCAGTATAGATAAACATAAGAAATAAAAATCAAATATAATTAGTGAGTATAAGACTATCAATGTAGTATAATCATGATTCATAAGAAAACCATAACCTATAATTAATAGATCATAAAACATGTGTCATGAAATACAACATGAAATGAAATATCAAATTAATCATGAGAGTTTGAAATCATGTGTAAATAATTAAGATCAATTAGCTCATATAATATTAATAATAATATTTATAAATTTTTTGAATAAATATTTTCATAAAAACACATTGAAATAAAAATAATAACATCTAAAAATTATGTTGTGAAAAAATAAAATTACCTACAAACTTTTTGTTATACAATATATATATATATCATCCACTTATGTTGTGAAAAATTCATATAGGTCATCTATTTTAGTTCTAAACAAGTCTATGATTGTTAACCCTTTTAGTGCTTAAAATCTAATGGCATGAACCTTCCCACAAATTAATTTTATGGAATTCGAGTCATAGAGGTTTCTAGGGTAGTTACCAAGATGGTTGGAGGTTAATATGAGGATAAAGAGTATATATTTTAGATAAATAGGTTTCTATGGTTTGGTGTGAAGGGATTCATCTTAAGGGATTCCACTATAACACATATTGGAATGCTATGTTTTAGAGTATCATGTGGAGTTTTTTCTTGGGTGATTTTTCATTTTTTTAAAAGTTAAACCTTGGACTGGTGCTATGGTGAAACCTTATATATTCTACAGCATTCATGTATCAGTTATGGTGTAAGGAATTATATGAGATGTTTTCAGTGAAACATTAAAAATTGGTATAGATGTCATTTGGATATATGTCTATATCATGGAGTATGTGAGGTGTGATTTCTCAATATTTTTTGTTTTTTTGGAAAAATATTACCTGGATAATGGTTGTGAAATAGAGTATTCTTGATTATAGGGTTCTACGTGTGTTATTTCCCACTTCATCATGTTCTTTTAACCTACTCTATTTGACATGTGGTTTGGATATAGACATAATTCATAGAAATGGAATTTACTAGAAAGGTTTCAACATCATCTCTTCCCTTTTAATCATTGTTGCTATTTCTTCATCAATACAACAACATAGTGAAGTTGGATGTTCCATGGTCTTATATTTTCTATACTACCTAAATATCAACACCCTATCAAACCCTACATTTTTTAGTGATTATATTATTTTAGTGGATAATCAAATGCATCCCAATTAGGACATTAAGCTCTCAATCAGTGGATCTAAAACATGTACATGGGAGGTAGATAAATGGAGGTTTTAATTAATATCATTTCCTTCCTTTTACCTATTTTTTTTTCAATTTTTCACTTGGAGAAAGTAGATATCATGGAATCAGTTGATTTGGCGTTGTATTGGAAAGAGAATACATGGGTTGATGTTTTATAGGCTCGAAATGATTCTTTCTTAAAATTGATGTTCTAAGGTTGTTTTAATTTAATACAAACCTTTGGTGTATGTTTAGAAAATATTATTTTTCATAAGGGTGATTATTGTTTAATCAATTATATCATTGTGGAAGGGATATCCTCTTGTTTATCATTGGGAAGACAGTATTAAAATACTTATTAATGATAATGACGTGGTTTAATCGAAATTTTATTCAATATAGAAAATAAATCACATTTTTTAGATATTTCAAATTCTTGATATTTTTGTTCGATAGTCTTTATTCCATGAAGAAATTTTTTTGATTAGGGCCTTCGATTACACTATTATTGTTCTAACTATTGAACCTGTTGGTTTTTTGTTTTTTATTACCTGAAATAGAATTTTAAAAAATCTTATACTAATAAAATTAAATTCTTTCTCTTATATAATGTGTCTTTTATGATAATTTATTAAAAACAAAGGAGTAAATGCAGTGAAAATATCATTGATAAATCTGAAAAACATTTTTTTAAATTTGATGGTTAGTTGTGATGTGAAAAGTGTGGTGATGTTTGGTTGTGGTGTGTGGGTTTTCTGAGTGGTATAGATATATAGTTTTGATGAGTTTTTATATAATTTTGGATTGATATGAGGGGAAGTGGATGTCTATTTTCATCATTGTGGTGTGGAAAGTGGTCATGGAGTGAATGGTGGTTTTGGTTTTGGGATGGGGGAATGGTGGAGTTTGTCTCTATGAGAATGATGGGTGGTTGTTGTGTTTCATGGTTTTTTGGTAGATTCTATATATACATTGAATAATTTTTTAATAATGAAATATAAAATTTAATGGGATGGTTTTTAATACCTTGAAATGGTTAATGAATTTTAGAATTAAAATGGGATTTTTGGTTGAAATATTTATTGCTAAATATAAAATGAATGGACTAGAATAATGATTTAAAAAAAAATAATAAATATGGAAAATACATTAACATGAAATGGATAGTAAAATGTGGTATATATATTATGTCTTTCATATGTGTTGTTATGAATTATGTGGTGTAAGTGAAAATGGTGGAAATTATAAGACTTGTTGTTGACGTTGTGAGTTGTGGTGGATCTCATGTTATGAAACCACATGTTCGGCATGTGTGATGCAATATATATATATATATATACAGAATTTATGAACATTTGGATATCTATATGAACCCAATCCATGTATATAACTATATCCTAAAAATAAAATTTATTGGAGGAGGTTTTTCCAATATCCATGTGGTGAGAATAGATGACTGACTTCCTTCTCATCCTAGATTTCTATTCTAGGTGAATTGACATCCACATGATGAGATAAAATGAATTCAAAAGATAATTATTGTGATTTTTCATGACATATAATATAGTTGGGTCATAAAATGGTAGTATAATAGAATGATTTTAATTTCCTTCATGTTCGAGATACCATACTATTCTGGTAATGGGGTTTTTCAATAATGTGATGGTCCTGGTGTCTTGTCATGTGACATGATGTGAAGTCTTGGACTAGGTGTCTTTATTAGATATTAGATTCTATGTGACAACCTAGGTGTCTTTGAGTAAGAAGAGGTGTAATGTGGGGTGATGTCCCAAAATTGTTTGGGTAGAGTTACTTAATAAAATTTATGGGAGCTCTAGGATATATGAGGTTTGGTCATGTGAGAGGCATACTTGTGGGATAGAACTGTGAGGAAACTTTTTATTAATATAATTTTTATAATTTCATTATATTTGATTTTTTTTTTCTGATTTCCCAATGGTGATTATGGGATATGTAAGTTGGACTATTTAGTTTGGTGTTATATGTTCTATTATTCTCTCAATGGTCCATTAGTATGCTCATTTCACTTATGAGTGAGGGTAATTGGGTAATATTCAATCTATTATACATGAAATATCATCACACATATATAAAAACAATTAATTAGAATCATGGATTATTTTAGGGATTCTTATATACATTAATAGGCCATACATTTGGAGCTACGGTTGTGTCATTATTATAAGACTTTTTTTTCAAATTTATTTGGAGAATTGTTTTTCTTATTCACTCCATACATTCATTGTGGAATTTTTTTAAAATTACTTTTTAATTATGTTTCGATTTTTCCTATGATTATTTATTATGCCTCCATATATAACATTGTAGATGGAAATTTGTACCAATTAAGAGATAATTCTACACTCATGGGGTAATTCTCCTACCTGGGGAAAATTGGAGATTGGAATCGAGGTTCATTATCCTTCTTATATTATTTCAAATCTATGAGGGTATCCTTGGAGGGATGGGTCAGGATAGAGTGATATCAATGTTTTTGGTTGAGGTATATGATTTATTTCATAGTTAGGAATAATAATAATTACATGGGTTGGTATGAAAATATAGTTAATTGATATTAGTGAATTAAATGATCCAGGGGAGACCGTTGAGGAAATATGATTTGAGAGGCCCTGTGAAGTGATTCAAGGAATCTGATCATATGAAATTACTAATTGATATGGTTCCATTTGGATTATGGATGCATAGGAGAGGTGCATACCCTATAATTTATACATTTTGTTGGTTCAATTGGGAGGATTTTTGGAAGTCAAAAACTTAATGAATATCAATTAAATTCCATACTATATATATTCGGAAATAATTATTCCTCTTTAATAAATGTATCCTGGTCATATTCCACCTACATATTTATTATTGTAGGTTTTACAATCTTATACATTGGACCATTGTTATATTGACTTGGTATAGGAAGATGAAGCAAGGTAAATGAACATTTGTACCTTCCTATGGAATGGGGGAGGTATGAGGTAATCATTTTTGATCCATAGGTTGATATCTATTTAGAAGATCTCAATATAGACTTTTGTATAATCTGATCCATTGTGGAATGTGTTCCATTAATTCCTAGGTTAATATGAGGAGTTGTGTTTCTGTTTTGGATGTTGTTTCATAGAGAGTGGAAGGTGGTAGATGTTTCATAGGTCAGCTTCCAAAATGATTTAAAAGTGGAATTCCTATAAAATTCCATGAAGGTTTTTATGAGGATGGATCTATTATCCCTTTATAAGGGGAGAGTTTCTACTAGGGGGCTTGGGATGATGTTTAAGGAACTTACTCACTTCACTAAAAATTATTTTTCTGATAGTGATTTTTGAGTATGGAATCATAGGGAGGATCCCTATCCTTCAACACATTATGAAGTAAATTTTTTCACCTTTACAATTTAAATAGGTGTTTATAAGATTTTTAAAAAGATTGATATTATTCTCTCATGGGGAGGCTTACCAAGAGAGTGGAAGAAACATGGTTCTTAAGAATCATAGTGGTTGGTGAAATATAATAGGTGGTATGACATTGATGTTTCGAGGCATGGGGATTCGACCTCAACACAAATGTTTTCTATCCCATTATGGAATGTGAATTTCATCGTTTTTATGGGGGCCTTAAGATAGTGTGCTTAATCTATGGGGGTTTTCAACATCATCAAAATCTGTGCTCTAATATTAAGGGCACACAATATGGTGGAGGTTTTTTGGTTCACTGTAACCTCAATACTAGTTTTGGGTTGGGGAATTTTAGTACGAGGTGCCTTAGGTTTTTAGATAGGTGAGGTGAGAAAGAGAAAGAAGAATTTGACCTGATAATGTTCCTTATCATTGTGTACCTCAACTTATTCATGGTCAAGAAGGATTCTATCTATAGATAGTTAAATTATATGGAAGTTATTACTTATATATAGTAGAGGTTTAAATGATAGATGATATATTGATCATTCATCTAATCATATACCTCATTATTGAATTTTTAAATTTATTTGAATCACATTAATTTTATTCACCAAGTATAGTATTTTCTCTAGTAATAGATGGAGATAGTCTTATTGTGCTCTTAGTGATCACTAAATAAGATGAATTCTAGCCATAATTGTTGATGTGTATCTGGGGCGTAAATAGATTATTGTTCCACATTAGTCATGTGGGTATATCATCTTAATTTATATGATGATATATGATTTCATCCTCAAAATCAATAGGTTATGTTACATGAATTCTCTAATAATGTTCTTTTGGTGAATGTTTAGTTCTCATATTTGGATCAAAATGGAGTAGTTATTATTTTTGAAAAGGGATATTAGTATTTAATATGATATTTAGAGATCATTAATTTATTGGTAGCTATATATTATATGTAATTAGTACACATTGGGGTAGTGGAGGTTCTTAAGGTCATTAGGAAATTTCTAGACATTTTTTCTGAAGATTTTTTGATGTTACCCCTCTATGTGATATTGAGTTTTGGGTAGTTCATAATCATAGTGAATCTCATATTTAGATGGTTTCATATCATATGGAATCCACTGAGTTTTGGGAGATATGGATTCAAAATAACGATCTGATGCGTATGGGTAACATCAGACCTAATATGTAGGGGCTCTAAATTTTATTCCATGAAGAAAGATGTTACCATTAGAATTTAAATACAACATAAAAGGATGAATCAGGGAATTTTCAGGAATTCCTATCATCTCTTGAGGATTTATGATCATTTAAACTGATTTGGAGGGGCTAGATTTTTTCATGATTGATATGTGGTTAATATATAACAATTTTATGGTGATGGTGGATGATGGAATAAAGACATACTACCATTGTAGGAATAGTAATCATGAGATCATATTCATGTTTTTTTGTATCATTAAAGAACCATATTTGTTCTTAGGGAAATTTAACCCCATGTTTATAAATTCTTGTACAATTTTATAGTCTTTTTTATTGATGACATATTGATCTACTCAAATTTTTAGTAGAAGCATGCATATCATATCAAAGATATCCCACAGGTTGATTGAATTGACAAACTCTATGGAATGTATTCAATGTGTATGTTATAGATAAAATAGGTTATTTCATCAGAAATGTGGTGTCCCCTCAAGGTGAGATTGAGGATACATTTATGAATGATGTATTTTTATCTTATAGAACACCTGATAACATGGAAAAGGTTTATAGTTTCCTAAATTTCATAGGTTATTACCTGAGATTCTTGTCTGATTTATCATTGATTACATCCCTATTGATAAAATTGAATATGGAAGATCATGCATTATTTTGGACTGATTTGTTTCATGTACTGTTTGTCTACCTAAATAGTATATCAATTAGTTCCCTAGTACATTGTTTGCCAAAGGAGGAGGTAATGTTGAAGGTGTTTTTTTGACAATTCCTATTTGGGATTAGGATGTGTCTTGATGCTATAGAAGGAAGTGATCTCTAATGTGTCTTCCCATTTGTGTCCCCATGTTTTAAACTATGCCACATATGATCTTTATTTAGTAGTGGTTTTTTAGAATTAATGTTTTGATGAGATTACCTCATAGGATAATTATTTATGGTGTTCATGAGTTACTAGTGCTTGAGACATATATTTTCGAATCATAAATTGAATTTCTTAAAACATAAGTGTATTATGTTTATTCATGATTATGAATTTTAAATATTTTAAACCATCAGAAATTGAAATTTCAGGGGAACCCCTTCTAGAAAGAAGTCACAAATAAAATTGTTTTTGGAGTCTGTACATGTCCAAAGGGTAATGGAGAAGAAGAAAACCCTAAACTGAGATGTAATGACAGTTAATTACATTGGTTTCTTATTTCATATGGTTTTTAATATTCTATGATAGGGTAGGATGAAGATAATTTTTGGGGATACTCAAATTCATAGGTGATGAATCATCAATGTTGACATGGTGATGCTTTGGATGTATGGTTGGAGGATGGTTAGATGCATATGATTTTTTTAGGGAGGATATTTCTTTGGTAGAGATGTGTGGTGGGTTTCTTAATTTATTTCATATATCATATTTGGAAATATTCTTAGGTGTGTGTAAGAAACAAAATGTCTTTGGTTTGATATATTGGTGGATCGGGATGAATTTTGAGGTTATGGATTTGGTAATTGGTTCTTGGTTTTCAAGAAACAAAAAATTGGGAATCATTTTCCTAGTGATATTTTATATCCCTTGGATGTCCCTGAGTGTAAATGGGATGAAAACAAAAATGATCTAAAAATAGTCCAACACAATGATAAAGGAAGTATTGATATTTTTTTGTTAAATAATGGTTTTATTTATTAAATAATATCACATCATAAAGTTCAAGGAGTTGAGATATATCAATATTTTCTAAATAGTTACTTGGATGAGGCTCTTCAGCTTCATGGAGTTCTAATATTCATAGTCTCATATTTGTATATTTGTTTTATCTCACATTTTTTGAGAGGAATATAACATGCATTTAGAACTCATTTGTGACCCAACACTACATTCCATGTTCAGATTGGTTGGAAGATAGAGAAGTTTATCCAAATGTTGGAGGGCATGTTGCATGATTTCTTATTAGGATTTGGAGGATCTTTGGAAAGGTACATTACTTTGGTTAAAATTATGTAAAACTACATTATCACTCATCTAAAAAATATATCATTTTTTGAGTAATTAAATGATAGGAATTTTCATTCTCCATTTTTTCAGTATGAATATTGGGAGTCATCATCTCTCTATCCCAATGTGGTGTATAGTGTGAAACATAAGGTTCAAGTAGTTCATCATAGGATGCATGTAGCATATAATGGGAAGAAGTCTTATGATGATTATAGGAAGAGTCCCCTTGAGATTCATGTTTAGGACCACATGTTCATAGAGGTTTCTCCTTGATTTCAGAATTATAGTGTTGGTAAGAGAGTAAGATCCCACCCTTGTTTTTTTTCATTTCATGGTCTTTTAGAATTTTCATAAGGTTTCCTATCGCTTGATTCTCATTAAATTTTTAGTCATGATACATGAATTATTTTTCATTTTTATTTTCTTTTATATATTCATAACTACTCAAGTGTCATTTATTAGGTACGGTTAGAAATTAAGAATTATTTGAAGATGTTGGATAATCTAGCAGAGATCTAGGATCACCTGGAGATAGTTGTTTTCTGAAAAAATCATTCAATTATATCACATGATGTGTAGGTATGGTGGCCAAAAAAATTGTATATGGTAACTTGTAAAATAGATTTATTTCTAGTTCCATGAGTTTTTTAATTGCTTCTTATTTATCATTGCATTGTTAATGTGATGCTTGGATATTTTTTGTTTTAAGACTTTATTTATTCATGATTTAACGTCTAATAAATAATCCTTTATATTAACAAGGGAAACCTGAATTCCAAATCAAGAAATATTATACTATTAAATGTATTAAAACTCTACATGTAGTTCAGTGCCGCCCAAACTGAATAACATTTTGATGTAGAATACTGAATTCCTTGATTATCATGTGTGGGGATGTGTTGTGTGATAGTTCGGTTGATCATTGTCTTGGGATATGTAGATGTTGATATGGTGGGGTATATTTTTGTCAGGCAGAAGTGGATTGATGTTCTTGTTACATGGTGGTGGTGTTATTTTTGTGATGATGTCACTGAGAATTATCTCATGGTGTGTTTACTTAGAACACTTTCTATATTAATTTTATTTTCATATTAGGATTTTATTAATGAGATTAAGAATAGTATGAGAGGTTTCTGATGTAATGTAATAGTCCTTATGAACTATTACATTAATATAATTTTGGTGGTAGAGGTGTTTATTAGATGTCCAAATCAGTTTGGTGGGTAATATTAGAATATAGTGTAAATATTTTATCTTTACAGGTTTCTATAGTATGGAGTGATGGGTTTCAACATATGGGAAACTACTATGATGGGGAGATGAAATCTACTACATAGGGGATCATGTGATTTTTTTAAAAGTTCAACCATTTATTGAGTAGAAACAATATGGAGAGCAGATATAACACAACCTCTCGTGTTCCCTCTAGATTATGAATTGGTGGAAGGGTAGGGGTTTAGAGGATGATTTTGTAGTGAAACTTCAAAAATTAGCATAACAATGGTGTCTTCACTCAATTGATACATATATTATAATAAGAGATATTTTAGGGGTTCTATTACTTTTTAGGTATTATTGTTGCAGTGTAGGGATACAATGTATCCACTTCTTGGTGAAAGGTTTATACATCATAGTCCTTCCCAATACATCATGGTACCCAATGGAATTTTTATTAATATATGGTATGTAGATAAAAAATTATCATATATGGATTTTATTTACTATGATTCAACATACTCTCATACCATTCCATTATGGAGTCCCATTTTTCAAAAATCTTGTAGTGTGTTGAAGGTGGATTCACAGTGGTCTTATTATTTTTATAAGTTCTTTAAAATTGAAAACCACCTCAACTCCTACCTTTTTTTTGCAGATTTCTCTCTTTTTTGTTGACCCATTTTTATCCCAATGAGTAATTTCATCCCACTTTTAGTTTAAATCAACTATCTTTATTAGAGATCAATTTTTGGGGGGTATTAGGTATGTTTCTTTTCTTCTCCAAAATTACTTCTAGTTAGCCACCCAGAGATGGATAATTTCAATGAACATTTGGTAATGACATGGTATTTTAATGGTAGTAACATGGTATAAGGTATTCTAGGCTAGTAAATGTGTTATCATTTGTTTTGGTTCATATATGTTATCTTCCTCTCATTCCAACATTCGAATGTTATTCAAAATTCTTTATTCGAGATAGGGGACTCTTCATTAATCATCATTTGTTTCATATGATATGGTTTATGTTCTTTTTTTATCATTGTATCTATTTTATTTGTTTCTAAGATAAAAATCTGTAATTTGAATTATTTAATTTCTATGGGATGGGGGAATGAGATCACATGTTTTACCACAATGATATTCTTGATATTAGTATTGTACATACTAGAAGAAATAATAAAAACTATAGACATTGTGGGAATTTTTTTCCTATGGTTATTGTAAATATAGGCCCATTATTTGTACATTTTTATTAACTAAAATGTAATTGGAAGTCACCATATATGAGGTTAATAAAATGCTATACCCGGTATATTATAGATTATTTGATAATCTCCTTTAAAAATAATTTAATGTGACAAATCATAACTTAGAAATTATAGAATAAGTTATTTGAAGATGTTTTGTGTGGTAGTGATGTGAAAAATTGGTCTATGTGTGGTGGTGATGTGTAGTTGTGGTGTCTTCTTGTGAAATGTTTCTATGATGCGTTGTCGAGATGTGTGGTTATGGTGTGCATAATGTAAGTGAGGAGAATAATATATAGTACATAGTGGTTGTGAAGTGTGATGATTATGTTATGTCTAAAGTGTATGCAGTTGGGAAATGGTCCCAATGTGGGGTTTGTTAGAATATGAAATTTGTATCATTTTTGGGTTGCATGGGGTTGTGGTAGTTACCTAGTTGTAATGGAATATTTATTTAATAATGAAATTTGAAATGGCATGGGATGATATTGATAATGGGTTAAAATGGATAATATATTTTTTAATTAAAATGGGAATTGTGTTATGAAGGCCTATTGATAAATAATAAATGAATAGGATATAACAATGAATATGCTGGTAAAAGGGAAATCGGTAAATGGTTTTCAATTGAATAGAATGGCATAATGTGGTATGTGTGTTATGGATTTTCTATACGGTGTTATGAATTCAATGGTCGATGTTAATATAGAAGAGGTTAGTGATGTTGAGATTTAGGATTGAATTTTTTTGTTAACACATTGTCTTATGTGTGGATATATATATATATATATATAACTTTTGTATTCATTGTGATTTCCATATGCACCCCACACATTTTTGGAACCATGTGTTGATAACAAATTGTTCTGTGTGTGTTTATCCCAATACCCAAATGATAAGTATATATTGATTCCAACACACTCTTCCCTTCTCTATCTTATCTAAAACATTTACATGCATGGGTTGAAATGTGAAAAATTCAAAAGTGCATTGTGGTGATGAGTGATGAGACAAAATAACGTGGTGTGATGCATGGTAAGAGTAGGGAATAAAGATTATGTCTTTCAAGTTCATGTTGTTGTATTATTCTCATTATGGTTGTTGGTGTATTGTGATATCCTAGTTATCTTAATGAGAGATGTCATATCTGATTTGTCTTTGGGAGAGATGTGATGAATCGTGTGACTTCAGGTGAGATTTGGTGTGATTTCACCTGTTTTTTAGATATGGCTTTTATAAGGAAGATACGGGACCACCAAGATTTACTATATTAGGTTAGAGACCTAAAAACCAATTGAAATGTAGGTAAGGGTTCCATTTTATTGAAATGATTATTATTATGTCAGTTTTTTTTGTTTTATTTTGTTACCATGCCTTGGTGAGGATGAAATTGTTTATATGACAAGTCTAGGTGTTTTTGGTTCTACAAATTCCTCATAGATTCATTGATATTCTACATAAACATGTGCAATGGATACTTTGGGAATTTTCACAATTTGTAAACATGTATTCTCATCCAACATATATAATTAATTTCAAGATTCTAGGAATAGTTCATCAACCATTATAGACATAACTAGTGGAGAACATAGGAACTATAGTTGAGTCACAACTATACATCATTTCCATTAATTATTTTTCTAGAGACAACCGTTATATATTCATATTATACATTTATTTTAGGACGATTTTGTGTTTTCATTTATATTATTTCATTGAGTTTCTTGTTGTTGATTTTTAATATATATTGGTCATATATTTTTTGCTGTAATTCCCTCCAATTATATGATATTTTTAGACCCTCAGTTCTAGTCAGAAATCTATGGCCAATTGGAGGTGGTATATGGGTTCATCATTATTCTATTATATTTTCTTAATCTATAGGGGATCCTCTAGGGGGATGTGGTCATGATAAATCAAATCCAATTATGTCCACACATTATCATATCATGGGAAGTAAATCGTTATCCAATATATTTAGGAAAGATATTAGACACCCCCCATCACAATCCATATATATATATATATATGTTCCAAAAGAGTTTAATCACTAACCCTATCAAGAAAATTCATGAGTGTGAAATTGGGTTTCTTATACATTGCATATGGAATCAAAAAATTCAACCATTCATAATTCCATAAATAAAAAAAGATAAATATATGGATAATAAAAGTGTATCATTTTATTTATTTACATTCAAGATATATAAATACAGATAATAATGAATATTTCATTTGAACAATATATATAATGGGTTTATATTAAACTTGATTATTTAATCAATAAATTGATGTATGAAATTTATGTGGACATAATTAAATCAATAGAATCAAAATTAGGTTACTCACATAGGAAGGCAATTCAATGGAATTTGTTTATATAAAATATAGATGATTAAGACACTAAAAGAAATTGATGAATCACATATCATATAAATATTTAATGTCTCACATTTGGAAAAAATAGGTAATCAATCACCTATTAGATGAAAAATACTTATATATGAATTGTGTAATTCTAATTTGAAAAGAATGATAAAAATAATCCTTTATCATATAAAACCCTTTTATGTAAAACAGAAACTATAACTACAAAAATAATTATAATTAAAAAAAAATAAAACATGATAAATAACATTAAGAATTATGGGAAATTTGATGTTGTGGAAAATATTTAAAAAATAGTTTTTATCATAATTTTAGAAATAATTCTTATGTAACTACATCACAAGTTTATTTTGAAAATTAATTTCTTTAAAATGGTGTAAAGAAAATATTTTCTGTTTTTTAAAACAATACTTTTTAATAATTATATAATAAAGAAGTCCTGAAAATGTTTATTTTTTATAATAAAAACTTGGATTTGAAGATAAGAAATATATACTTGATATATAAATCTATTTTATATTTTAAAACACATTTCATGAAATCCCACATTGTAAATTGGGAAATAAAATTATTATTTGAAAAATTGTGATGTGAATTAAGAGAATCAAAAGAATTAACCATATTTTTATTTCCCAAAAAATATTGGAACTTATTGATTAGAGAAAAAATATATTAATGGAAGAAAATATTTTTGTGTATGAATGTGAGTTATTCTTACCAAATAATATAAATGTTTTTTGGAATCCTTTTATTAATGATGTGTTTGTTGGGGATGAAAATTAATTTCCACATATAACATGATAAAATTATATATAATTTTAGGTAAATTGTAATATTGATGAATTCATTAAAATTTTACTCAATTATGAAATAATATGACCAAATTTACTGTAAATTGAGTAAATAACCCTTATATCATTAAAATATTTTGAAGGAAAACACCTTGAAGGATATGATTTAAACTAAAATATTAAATACAAAGATTAATGATATTATAATGATTATAAATATTAAATATGAATTAGATACACCATTATAATGAAAACAAAGATTATAATAACAAATACGACTAATGAAACAAAATTTGAGATAAGAAACCCTGTCCATAATTACACACATCAATTAAAGTTCTAGATTATACTATATAAAACAATTATTAATCAACTATTTAATTATTATGTTGATATATATTACCTTTTATATAGTTTATTTTAGATTATTCCATTCATGTATAATATTTAGATATTATTTATTTTTCATATCAATTATTGTTTATCATGATCATTTTGACCAATTTTCATAATAGTAGAGTTGTTAATTTTTATTCTCCCAATGTTCATATTTATTATATAACATATGGTACATGAATATATATTTCCAATTTATTTTTAAAATTTCTTATATTAATCCATTATTTTTTAGTTATGTTTCTTGAAAATGGAATTGGTGTCGGCCTATTTAGCGAATTTTTTCAACAGAGTTTAAAATTTTGTTAACAAGTAAAATACACAATATAAAATTTCTAGAACAACAAAATTGTCATTTATTTCTTACTAACAAATAATAATATTTTTATTTACATTCATACAGTCATCCATGATAGAGTTTTTTATCTATGTTCAAGTAGGTAGTTATACAAACCCAAACATGAACATATCATAATTTATTGCGTCAGTATGGTTAATAAATCATTCATTTTGTTCATAATATCACTACAAAAATAAAATTTCATTATTTATATGTTTTTAGGTTCTAAAATAGATTCTTTTTTTATATATAAAAATTAAATATCATCAAAAAATTGAATTTCATTACATTGTAGAGGTGATAGTATTCACAATGAACAGTTAATGTTATCATTTCCCAAAGAATGCGAGGAAATGAATGTGGAATATAATTTGTATATAATATTATTATTTGTTTGAATAAATTTAAATTTATTCTTCAACACTATATTTATAATTATCTAAGAGATCTAAAATTAAAGGTGTATTTTTTTGGAGGTGGTAGTCCTAACAACACATTATCGACGTTGTTTTATTATTAAAACATGTTTGGATGAAATATACAGGGGTTATTACGTTAATATAAAAACACTTAAGTAGACTAATAATAATAATATTAGTATATTATAATTATTTATGTAGGTTTGGTGGATAATTATTAATAATAAAAAGGAAATAATAAGTAATACTTACATCGAGACCATGTTCTTCCTTTTGTTATACTATTTAGAATTGAAAGATTTAAGAAAACTTTTTATATGAAAAGTCATAAATAAATTAAATAGAAATATAAGAAAGGTTAATTTTGTTAGTTTCCACATATATTTATAATGGATAGTGGATCATACAATGTTTTCATATGATCCCCTTTTACAAGTGAATAAAATAATAAATTTTTTAATAACCTTTACATTTTAATGATTTTATCACATTATTCAATGGTTAATGACTCTAATAGTTATAAATAATGGATTTTGGGGTGATTCTATGTCAATAAAGCATCCAAATATTATTTCCATTCATTTTCTAAACCTTTTTGGTGTCAATTACTCTTATATTTTTATTTTTTATTTTTTTAGAAGGGTAATTATTTTTTACCAAATTAAAATATGCTTAACTAAAAAAATATAGAAAATATATTAGTAAATTAATTTTTTTCCACAGATAAATTTATTCTCAATTTATTCTAATTCATATTCTATATAAATGGGAACAATAATTAAATCATTTTATAAATTAAATTTTTTTTTAGATAAAATTTTATTTTGAAAATTATGTGTTCTTAATCATATATAGTATTGATTACTAATTGAATGGTTTTTCATTTATTCAAAATTATTTTTAATATTTTTTAGAATCATTTTCCAGAATAAAATAATTGATTTTTTTAGAAAAAAATTACAAAATGTTAATAAACAAATTCTTTGAAAATAACAGTTTTATAATTTTATTTTTAATTTTCATTAATCTTAGTATTCATATTTTTAATACAAAAAAAATTAAATTGACTTTATTATGTATTACATACTTTTTAAAATAATATTATAATAGTTTTTCCAATTTTAATTTCTATTTGTAATAAGTTTCTTTTAATATAAGTGAATAAAAACACATTAAGAGTAAAATATTACTTATATTTCTAAAAAAATTAAACATAGGTTTTATGAATTAAATATATTATTTATTAATGTTTTATTTTATTTATTAATATATAATTTTCATTCAATTTTTTTTTAAAAAAACTATAAATTCATAAAAATTATTATATTGGAAAAATAATTATACATTTCTTTAAAGGCCTAAATATAAATTATTTTAGAAAAATAACTAAGAAAGCAAAAATAAAGAATATTAACATGTTGAATTATATTTTTTCATAAATTTATAATACTAAAATCATATAAAATAATAAATTTTTCAATGTAAAAATATATATATATAATGAAAAATATTATTTATTGAAAAAAAATTCTTTTTCAAACTCAAAACTTTTTTATAATAATTTTTTTAAAATTTTCTAATTGATAATTTATTTATCTTACATATGTTTTATTTTTTTGTTTTAATTTTCATATCTAATATAACATTTTTATTTTCCATAACATGTATATAAAAATCTAAGAAAATAATTTTTTAAGGAAAATACATGTTGAAATTTGGTGTTATTATATGTACACAACCCAATATCTTATTAGAAAGATCAATATAGATAGTAAATCATTCTCCAATTTTACAAATTTATCAAATATGTGCAATAATTAATCTCTTATTTAACTCATATATTCTCTCTTCACTTTCATTAGCCAAAACATTTAAACAATTTTGAGTTATCTTGGTTAGAGAGTTTAAAATTTATGATATTATTCTCATAAATCAGTTATTGCACCCTTATAATCGAAGTAAACTACTATTATATGTTAAATTTTTAATGATCCATTTCTAAATCCAGTATAATTTTAATGGATCTATAGATATGCAGTAAATTATGATTTCATGACCTAATAAGGATAGTTTGGGTTGAAAAAATTACACTTGATGAACTTGGAATAAAATATCTCTTTTATTAATATATTCATCATAGTAATCAGATTCTCTTCATGTTCCTCCTTTCTTTTTGGAGTGTATGATAAAATTTTCTAAGAAGAGAATAATAATTTTCTCAATTTTTGTTCTAACTAATATATTCGATAAGTCTATGTATATTTATGGAGTATTGGTTAATTAAATACCATTAATATGAATATTATTTTCTTATTCTACGTATGAAATGTTTTCATGGAAATAAAATCCCCTTTTAATTTTACAAGGTAATATCCTGAATGAAGATCCACCTCAGAGAAGTAACATAATCCATTTTTCTGATTAACAAGGTCATAAATCAATGGATGGGGGTAAAATTTCTTTATAATTATCTTCTTGAGTTCACAATAATCAATATCGATATGAATTAACCCATTATTTTTCTCAAAAAAGAGGTTAAGTGCCCCCATGGTGAATCCCATGGGAATATAAAGTCTTTACTATGATACCATAACACATGATTCCTCATTTCATTCATTTCAATAATTTCCCATCAAAATAAATTATTAGATATTAGTATATATCATTGTATACTTCTAATTCATATGCCAAACTCAAGATTAAGAGGAAGAACATGAAACTACTTGGGGGATACATTACTATATTCCATTATAATGGGCATGTCATGAATATTGATCTTCTCCTCCATCTCAATAATTTAAGCTCAATATTATTACTAATAAAAAAACTATTCATTCTAGAGAATTTTTTTAAATAGATATATCCTCCCCCTTAAAATTATATAGATAGAAATCATTATTTGAGATATAGAAGGATATTACCACCACATGAATATTAATATCATATTTATATAATGATATCAAGTGAATGCCTAGTAGGATATCAAAATTCATTAATTAATGTATGTCCCATAGATATTAACTATTAAAGAGTTATATTATTGTGATAAAATGATTGGAATATTTTTAGTTTTCACAATTAACTAATTATAAATGTTTTTAGGTTATTATTGAATAATATTGAATATATGTATGAAATAAAAGAATTCAAAGAAAAAGAATCAAATTTGATGTTCCTTTTTCTTGAAAAAATAATCGGAATAATTTTCCTCCCATATTTTTTAGTAAACCCTTTAGTGTTATTCATAGAATAATCCCATTCTTCACCTCATGTACGTATAGGTTTTTTTTTCATCAGTTATCATTGAAAACCACTAGCTTTAGGAAATTGATTTCCTAATTCTCATTTTCACATTGGTTAAAATATTATAACATAATCTGGTAATTAACATGTAACCTCTATTATTCTATCATAGTAGTTCATTTTTCTACTACCATTGATATTTATTATCATTATTCCCCTCCTTTCAACACATGATGCATATCCTCTTTCACATGAAGAAATTTCTTGAAGAATTATTAAAAAAAGTGGATATGTTGGAATTGTAACCTCATTAATATATAATTATTATAATATGATCCTATAAATTTAAAATCCATCATATTATTCTTTTTTCATTTTAAATGGGACTATTGAAAATAACCAATCACCATTTTAATAATACATGAACAATTAAAAATTTAATTGTCACTCAAATTTTCAAAAATTCAAAATACTTTTTGTAGATTTAGATTTATATGAGAAAAGAATATATAAAATATACTTATAATTTAATAATGAATATAGAGGTTTAATATGACGTCCTTTTGAAGTTTTCTTCATATAAACCAATGGATTCTTCCTCCTTTTCCTTTTAACCAAGAAATTCTATCTCTATTTTAATATTCAGTTTTCTAGGAAAATATTTATTTAAAAATAACTATTTAATCTACCCCATTCCATAGATTATATATCTTATATTGGTTTATTTTAATTTGTATACACTACTGACAATATTCTCCATCTTGGAAATAAATAGACAGTTTGACATTATCTTACTCAATATTTTTAGGATGGAGATATATTTTCTCAACCGAGTTAATCCATTTCTCTATACATAATGGATTATAATGCCCACATAATTTTGGGTGCCTTTTTCATATAATGTAGTAAATTATAACTCTTAATTTCAATGATTACTCAGTGTTTTTCTTATGATTCATGTTATTACTAAATAATTATGTATTTTGAAAAATTATTAAAATGGTGTTCTCTAATCCCACTCTTATTTTTGGTAAAATCATCACATTACCTATCAAATATGTTTTTGGAATTATCCATCCAGTTTATCCCCATTTTCAGACATTATATTCGTTTATGACAGTATATAGGTTAAAACAAATATAAATATAAATAAAACATAACATAAAATTAATGACTTATATACCCTAGTATATGAATATATGTGATTAAATCTAGGTTACCAAAAGTTTTTTTGGACTTCAACTAATTTTAATAGATGTCTTCCATAATATTCTTCTAAAGTAGAAGTTATAGATTATAAATGATCTACTTCCATCGAAAAAACTAATTTATATACCATATAATAACATAATACCTACTAGATGAGTGCTGATGATCCAGTTAGATGATATAATGGGAAAAGTATTGTTTTCTTGAGGTATTTGAAATGGTAATCCCCCTAATAATTTGGAATAAGGATTATGGTTCACATAATTTTTAAATGGACTTTAAAAGGTTGTACAGAGTGAATACTAAGAATAAGGAACCACTGCATTGTGTGGATGATTTATCTGATAGATTAAAGTTGGTGAAGTGGTTATTGAAAGTCCATATTTGGTCGGGTTACCATTATCTTGGGGTTCTTGTGTCGGATATTCTGAAAACCATTTTTGGAGTATATATGGCCATTATGAATATTGTTTTATTCCTTTTGTACTGAATAAATCTCCTAGAATAACTATATATTTGAAAAAATTTATAATCCATTAGTATCATTGAACCATGGTCATCAAATTATTGGATGATATCATTTATGAATGTGGACTTCCAGTTGATCTTGAGATGGTGAATTTATTTATGTCATGGGAAGAACTATGGATATTCATAATGATTTGATGATTTATATACCTATATGGTTATTACTAGTGTATCATCAAGGATTTCTCAAAGTTAGAATCACCCTTAACTTCTCATTCTAAGGAATGTGTGAAGTTCATATGATATATAAAATACAATACTTCTTCTAAAGAGTTGAAACTTCTTAGGATATTTTATTCATTTTAATCTTACCTAAGCTCAGTAGGGATTATTTTATTATATCTTGAATTTTTTTTGGTCTAGTATTTTTATTATATAAGATGATCACATGGTAGCCTATGTATCTCATAATATCTGGGTAACTGCTGAAAATCCCCATCCCATTATTTGGATTGTGTCACATTTAGACATGTAGTTGAGTGTTGGTGGAACTATCTCTCTTCGAAGAGGATCATGGCCTTTTCTAATTAAAATATCATATAATATTTTTTTTATAGAGAACATTATCAAAAATGGTAATGGGATGAATACCCCTAGATGATAAAATTCAACATCACATATATCCTTTGGAAGGGGAATATAATTTTTGTTACACTTACAATTTATTTTCCTCCCCATGGTATATTAGAATTGAAATAGGAGTGGAACCATATAGGGATCCTTGATCAGATGTATCTAGAAGTGTAGGAGGGTAGATTATGTATAGTATTGAATTTATTCAAGTTACAATTATTTTTTTAGATCCCATTATATAGTTTCAGTAGCACAATGGTGAGTTTAGTCAAATACGTCAATCCTTATATGGAATGGAGATCGTTTTAGGTTAGTCTCTCCTTTATATTGGTATTAACTAATTCAAGTATCTTATTTCACCCATAATCTGTGTGGAGTTCATTCATGTATGATAGTCTAAGTTCATCATTTTCCATTTACCTATGAACTATAAAGATGTATTATGACATGAAACATATTTTTTAGTGTCCATGTATGAATCATTACATTTCTTATTCTGTGCCCCACTATTACACATACATGAAAATATTAGAAAAGAACCTGAAGCCTTATACAAAACACTTTTCTCATCCAATGAGGGTTATGAAATAGTAAAATGTGTCTATGTACTTCATTTATGTATTACCATTGTCTCCTATAGAGATAAATTCTATCTGAGTGGTGATGGATCAGTTGATGAAATATTTTTATTTTACATCAATCAGGGACATGAAAAAGGATAATGATTTGGATAAGTTCTATATATAGGTTATCATTAATTTTGATAGGTATTCATCTACAATTATAATAGACAGGGTTCCCATGGTTACATAATTATTCTAGAAGAGTCTCCAGGAGGTGATGGGGACTTTGGTAACAATGAGTACAATATACCATCTAGAAATGAATAGTTATATGGAGCATGATGTTCTGATCATAAATAATATTCCCTAATACTATATGTTTTATTTTATGGATAATGGGATATCCATCCGAGACTAGAATATTTTTCATCAAAAAATAGTTACTAATCATTGATTAGAATGTCCCACTTTAATATATTATATGGATACATGTACAAGTCACCCCTTTATGGGGAAGAGGTGGTTGATCACTCTTTTATAGGACTAAAACACATTCTAGAGATTTCAATGAGGTCTTAGGATATACAACGATAGTTGGTTATTGATCATTCTCATTATAACTTATATATGGATTGTTTTCACTGTCATATTGAGTTTCCCATTTTTGAGAAATTTTTCATGAATATTTATATAATTTTAGGTGGCCTTCATCATGGGAAATATATATAGATGACTTCGAGATTTGTTAGACCATTTCAGATCACTGACTGGCTAGTTTATGTTTCTTACTATTTAAAATTTATATATCAATTCATATTTATTCACAATGAATCCCCATATTTTATATTGAGAATTATCATGTAGACCCATATAATGTTTTGAGTTTGGAATTGATTGAGTATGATCTCATTGTTATTTATGGATAATCTAATGAATATAATTTTTTCATAGATTAATGACTTTTTGGGTGGTATATTACATTACTCAAAGCATTGTGGTCATGAAAATAAAATTCCCACTGGAAAATGGAGCGTGAATCACCAATGAGGGAGAAATGGTCACATCTATTTATTGGGAATCCTTTTTCTATGTGACCTTTTGTGGATGAAAATAGTAACAGTGGGGATAATTGTAACATCTTGTTTATGGTATTCTATCTTTTTAAATATTATGTTTTTAATTTCAGTTCAATGTGTATCATAGTTTCCCTAAGTGTTTTTATAAAATAATAATGTTGTATGTAAGCTATAGAAAATGTTCACACCTTGAATAGTAAATCCACAACATGAAATGACTCTAGGTGGAATCTTAGAGTTTAGTCAAATCATGAAAAAAATTAAGGTTGTTAATGATTTTTATGTTGTGAATAATTTCCTTTGGTTTTTTATTCTATGGATAGAAATTTTTCAGTGGAAAAGGAAATGTGATTATTCACATGGTGAATCCATTATTCATGATGAAAATATGTTATACCTGTTGTTCTTTATCGTGTTTTATGTCTAACCCTTCCAACAGACCACTTCCATCCATCAAATTGGACGTATAGGTATCAACCAGTTGTGTTGGGTGATTTTAATCATTATTTTATCCTTCATTCAGGGGACATTTCTTTATTTTGGATGATTAATTCTTCATTGATCTATTATGTGACCATATATTAGAGGTCGGTTCTGGAGTTGGTTATGGTGTGGTGTGATATTTTTCTACGGACCTCTATTCATTTCAATTGAGTGTCCCTTATGCTCTTGATTTTTTGATCCCATTACAATTTGTGTGACACTTGATTTTAATGCAGGTGGTTACATATCATGAATATGTTGGATTAAATATGATTTATCTTGTTTTTTTTAAATGTTTTTGAAATGAATTGTCATTTTTGATTGATACGTATGTGAAAACCTTGATTTTTATTTTTATATTGGTGAAAAAATCATTCCATAGTGAGGCAGTGAGGTTCATTTCGTCTGGGTATGCCTAACTAGTGGTAATAAAATGAGATATTTCACACTTATCATATGGAGTATTTTTTATGTTTTCTTTCCCATTAAGTTGTTGGAAATCTTCCATGATATTTATCTATTTTATTTTAGGTTGTATCTCTACCATTGTCTTTCTCCCTTTATAAAATATATATTTTCAAATTATTTTTCATTTATTTTAGTCCACTGGGCATGTATTGTATGTATGTATTTTTGGGATGGGTTATATCATTCCCTCAATTTTTTTCGATTTCCGGGTGCCAGCTGCCAGCCAATTGTGATCAGGAACACCATTCATATTTTTGGAAAATTGATTCAGTTTATATTTTAGAGAGTAATCATGTTTTGTTCCTTATTATATTTATTAATTTAAATCCCACCTTAACATAATATATGAATCATAAATGGAATTCCCCAACCATTAAATAATATTTATATATAGCTGCATATCATTGAATGATAACACGATTGGTTATTTTCCACAAAATTTCATCGGATCTAAAATAAAGGGATTATGTTTCCATTATAACATGAATACTTAAAAGATCATAGAAGAGATGAATGATATTGAATGGTTAAATCTCAAGAATATGAAATAATTTGGATTGTAAATGGGGATTATCAACTTAGGGGAACACCACTACATAGAAATAAAAATCACTTTGATGATGTAATTATGTAAATTGAAAATAGGATGAAGTGAAATATTACCTTGAAAGGTTGCTTATAAATTATTGGGATAAGTTTATCAAAAAAATATAAAATCTTTTTGGGTATATAGAGGAAAATTGATAGTAAATTTGTGATTCATGGATTTGGATTTGCGAGTTATTTCATAAAATGTTGGAATATATAGAAAAATATGATTTTTATTATAGATTTCCAATTATAGTCCTTAGTAACCAATCTATTAAAAAATACACAACCAGTATACATTCTTTGGATATTACCCAAGGTATTTTAAGAAAATTATGAGATATTTTTTTTTAATAATTACAATATTATTATTTATATCATTCATTATGGGGATGTGAGTCACGTGCATAAACTATATTATTTAAATTATTAAAATTTAAATTGTGCTTTGGAATATTATTTATGGGTTTGAAAAAATAATAATATCACATTAAAATATATTTTTTAAAATAAAATTTTATTTATTGTCATGAACATCCATTATAGATTTTTTTAACATTGAGGTTATTATCATGTCATGCTATTTGTATTATATTCATAACTTATTTAATTTTAACCCAAAAATTTAACTATATCATAATATTATGAAATATTCTCTATTAGATAATTTTTATATTCGTATTTGAAAATGATAAATATTTTTTTATTAACATCATATCTTATATGTTATAATTTTATCTATTAAATAAAAAATTTTGACTACAAAATGAGAATAGTTTTTATAAATTAATCAAAATTTGGTCCTTATAAAATTTAGTGGTGATGTTACAAAATTGAACTACCATTATTATTTAAATAAATATTTTTTTCTATGGATACTTAATGAAAATAAATTTTACCTATTAATGTTTAATTTTCATTAATTGTACAATAATTTATGTCATATATTTTCAATTTTTGTAAACAATAATATTTTTATCATACTCATGTTGTATTAAAATGTATTTTATTAAATAAAATAATCATGAAAATGGGATTCAAGAAGAAAATATTTAATTTATAAAAAAATTACAACATTAGAAAAATATGATCCAAAATACAACCATTTATTTTAAAATCTTAAACCATAAGGGTTTGGTTTGTGATGGTGTTACATTTATCGGGTTTCTCAAATAACTTCAATTTTTTAGTAATCTATACTAACATGAATTATTTCATAGGTGGTACCACTTGAGACATGTGTATTGAAGTTATTCAAAGTCTTGGCCAAGTGTGAAATCTATCGATGGTACCACTATATAGGCTCAAACCTTTTTTTTCTAGAGCTAGTGACCATTTTTTGTGTTAAAATAAGATATAACTAATAGTATCTTAAAGGAAAGTATAGTTTAGTAGTCATGGTAAAGTAGATACATGCTTGATATACTTTTTATAACTGAATAGTAAAATTAAATAATATATTTTCATAGAATATAATTATTTAAACTGAAAAATTTAAGAATTTCATTTAGATTAAATGTCATGGATTCTAGGGAAAGGAGGAAAAATAAGGGTGAGATCAAATTCTTAGTGAGTGTTATGTATAGTAGAAGCTAACATGAATCCAAAATCAAAAGCAACATGGAATAATAAATAACTAAACACACATTCTTTTTAAATAACATGAATATCATGGAAAGATAATGATCAATTCAAATGGGAATGAAAATAACAAAAAATACATTCCATTTAAGCAATAAACTAAGAATGAAATGCTTATATATATATATATATAATATCATAGTGAAAATCTCATGGATATAAATTATATGTGAATTCAAAATGTATGAAATTCTTATTTATTTTACATCATATATTAGGAACATGAAGAACTATATTGTCAATATATATACCTAATATAGTTTAAAACTATTGAGTATAAACTGATATGGTTGGGCTAACTATATCTATTCACTCTATAGTTTAAAACTAATATGAACAAATTCATAGGGTTTTCCAATATATTTTTTCTCATTAGACCTACCAATGCATTGAAAGGATTTCTATAAATAATCTCAACCCATATTTATATACCCATTGAATTCCATATATATTGAAACCTTGATTTAATTAATTTAATATCTGTATTGAGAGAAGGATATTTGTTATCAATATTATACCAACCAATCAATTAATAATAAATGTAAAACATAATATGTCAGAATAAGAAACGATTTATGTGATAAAAATATCGATGAAAAATAATGGGGATATTAAAGTGAAATTTAATTTATAATGATAAAATGAAGTTGAATATTTAATAGGAATGTTAATGACTACAAAAATGAATCAATGAAGTGAATGTTAAAAACATCATTTGTCAAAATGATTCTAAACCATACAGAGGATGAATATGAATAGTGTAAATACAATATATACCAATTAGAGTAATGATAAAGGGTTGCCAAAAATTAAAAAATAAAATATAATAAAAGTATCTTTAAAACAGCTAAATAAAATATTCATTAAATATTTTATTTTATTTTTAATATTAATCAATTTAAAAATTCTTTTGACTGAAAATAATTTTTAAAACATATTTTACTTTAAAAGATACTTAAAAAAAGTAATCTTCAAAGAATATTCCTTTCACATTCTTGGTAAAACTGAAATGATAAATTTTTTGAAAATTAAAAAGATTCCATTGAATACATTTTGAATAGATTAAAAATGAGTATGAATTCCATTAATAAATCATTTTTAGAATATTAAAATTATTTATGAAATTATTTTTAGAAAAATGATTATGCAAGAAAACATATTTCTGACCAAACTAATTTTGAATATTATTAAAAACATTTTCTAAAAAAATGAGTAACAATGATCAGAAAATTATTACTATTACCTAAAATTATCATGAATAATCAGAGGATATGAAAAATAAATTTTATAATTATACAAATGTACACAAAATTTCCTTCAGTTGAAATTTAATAATAAAAAATCTCATTTAAAATGAGATTCATAAATTAACCCTTAAAATTATCATTACATTGATGTGTGGAAAAATAAAATAAAATATTTGTTTATCCTCCTTAAATACATGTTACATAAGTTAAAATACAACCAAAAATTATAAAAAAACATTATAAACATATTCTTATAATTTCATCAATAATGAAGTAGTAATATAACTCAATGAAATGAAATTGAGTAATGAAATTATTCACCACATAGTTACTTTTTATTCATATCCATTATATGGATTAATTCAAATTAATATTCAAAAATAAAAAAATAATTTCTTATTTATGATATTACCTTTGAAATTGGTATTATATCGTCTATATAAAAGAAATTAGGTGTATAAAATTACAATGTTCCTTAATTAAATAAATATGAATTGAAATCCCTTACGTCAAACTTACTTTAGATTGAGCATTATTTAACCTTCTATATTATAACACCCCATGAATTTAAAATAATTGAATTATATTTGATAGTATAAAGGATCCATAAATTTGTGTGTACCTTAAGATTAACTCAACAATTAGATTCTTCAATAGACTTTGTTAAACCCCAGATGTTGTTTTTTTGAACAACAATATACTATTAATATTGTTATTTAACATGATAGTTCTCACATTGATATTATAATGAAGGATATGAAAAAAATTGAATTTATTATGAAACTATGTTTTGCACATGTGTATGTAATTAATTATTTGGTGGCCAATAAATTATAAATGAAAATAAAATACTTCTGGAAAAAATTGATATCATTTCTTGAAGAACTATTTAATTGAACACATTTTTTTATCATAATAAAATAAAAAACTAAATATTTTTTTCATTATATTTATTAAATTTAAAAATAAAAATATATTAAATTTAATAATTAAAATTAATCTAATATTTTTTTCTAGAAAATAGAAAAAAATTAAAGCAAATTTTACATAGAAGACTATATTTTTCTGAAATAAAGTTGTGTCAACCTTCTAAGGTGACTTTATTTGAAAAATAATATCAAAGTATAATATAGTTTTTATTCAAAATAATAAAAAATATTTAGATAATAATATTAAATTTATTTAAGGATGATTTATTTTTGTATTTTCTTAAAAATTATCATTTTTTATGAATAATAAAAAAAATGAAATATTATTTAAAAACTTTCTTATTAGTTAAATTATTTAGAAAGATAAATTTTATTTTGAATTGGTTATAAATTAATAATTGTTAAATTATAAATATATTTATAAAATATATGTCATTAGAATAATTTTAATATTTAACTTTTATATAAAAAAAATGTCATTTTTCAGCTTTTACACTTTAAGAAATTTGTTATTTCATGATGCCTATGGGAAAAATTTTAAATTTAATTATATTAGATATATAAATATAATTTTCAAAATGGGTTCCATATTGGTAATGAGAATAAATTTTATGATATAATAGGATTATCTTAATTTTTTACCAATTTTATTAGTGAAAAAATTGACATTTATTTTAGCAATTAAGTTTAAAACAAGTTTTCTCAGTTGTTAATTATATAATATAATGTTTAAAAGTTAATTGAAACTTTTCTGATAAAAATTTGCATGAAAAATTTAATCCCTTACGACATTAGAATCGAATGTTATATGTTCTAGGGACACTTTTCTATATATTTAACTCCTATAATATGTGATGAAAAGAACAAGGACAAAAAATGTACCTTTTTTCCTTTAAATTTACATAATGATTTGTTGTTACAGAAAAACCAAATAGGTTCAGTTATATATATATATTATTATGAGATATAAATAAATATTATTTATACAATTAATTTTTAATTAGTTTTTATAGATGGTATAATTACATTAAATTCTTAATAAGCACTAATGAATGGATTATTTAGTTAATAGTTAAATAATATCAGTGATACTAAAAATATAAAAAGTGTGATATATAGAATAAACATTTATGTTCCATTGTTTTTAGATTAATATGACATTATATACAACCATGATATTAAAAATTGTTAATTCTATCATTTCCTTGAAATTTTTCAACTAAAATTATTAAAATAATGTCAAAATAGGAATTAATGTAATTTTATAATAAATTGTTTTATATTAAATAATATAAAATTAATAAAATTAATATATTATAAAAAGATTGTTTTTCAAGCTATTAAATATAAAATATGTTAAATTTATTGAACAATATATATTTTATAATGAACATATTGACCCCTAAATAGTAAAAACATAGTTCACATGTTTAGGGTTAAACAATTGTTTTTGCGGGTTACATGCACTTCTATTAAAATTAATTTCCAACAAACATGAAATGTTTATCTTATAATTTTTTTTAATATCTAAAATTAGTTGGTCTAAATTTTTAAGTATCTAATTAATTTATTCAAAATGAATTAATTGCATAGGTTAGAAAATGGCGTAAATTAATGGAAACCAAAAATTAAAAAAAATAAGGAAAAATATGAGTTATGGAACAAAATGTTTTAAAATTTATATACTTTTTGTGGTGTAGGTGTTTATAAAACCAAGAAACCCTAAACAAAATTATTTGTCTGTTTTAGAGGCACATGAGGAATGTAATACCACCCAATGCTAAATACATTTGTCTATTTACAAGAATGTCACTCCTCCTCAGTTAGAAAAAGGAACACAATATCTTCACTTATTCACATATTAAAATCCATTAAACATACCTAAAAACATTCAAAACCACCTAAAAAATTCCCACCATTAATCCAAGAAGCTTAAATTTGGTAAAAAGGTAACCAATGAAGTCCTCTGGTGAAAACCAATTGAATTAGCCTATAGAAGAGGTAACGTTCCCCGACATGTGTTTTTATTTTTTATTATTTCTCCACCAAATTCTGTTATTATTAAACCATGATTATATAATAATTTATAATTAAAAAAAATACATTTATATGTTTTTTAGTTATGATTAATTCCTAAAAACACATTAAATTCAATCAAATGGGTTATGAAATCATTCTTTATGTGTACAGCGGACCACCCCCTCATGAACCGATGTCTTTCTTTTTTCCATTTCCAAAACCCATGGTTAGGAATAATTATGGACATACTATCTATATATTATATTTATGATATTGATAACATAATTATACATATATATTAATTATATCATATACACCCTTATTATATTATATTCATTAAGGGATATAGTATCATCACTCGTGTGTATGGTTGACTACTGTCTCATGAAGCGATATGAAGTGTTGTATACTAACATGTTACATAAAAATTAATAAGGGTTCCTAAAATTACTATATAAGATATATGTGATATAATTATAACATTAGTTATATATTTATCACCTCTTAAATATAATATGACATTTTTCTTACCCTTTCGCAGACTGAAAAAGTGAAAACACCTTTCAGAGATGGGCGGACTACCACCTTCTCGAAGCGATGTGATTAGTTTTACAAAAAATAATTATATATATAAGTATATATTTTTAAATATAATTTAATTTATGAAATAATGATTATTTTATAATGTAAAAATGTTATGTACCATTTTATCATAATGATCACTAAAAATTGAAAATGTTACTTATGTGTACACACAACCTACATTATCAATAATAATAATGTTGGTTCATTTTATATAATGACCATTAATAATTGGTTTTAAAAGGATAACTAATATATTAATATGATAATTATGTAATTATTATTAAGATTTATATATCCGAATAATGATATTTTTGACCATTGATAACCGGCCTATGTAGTTTTTGACACATAAGTCGAATATGGTCAAAACATATGACTAATACTAACCTAATTAAGTGATTATATATTAAATGTAAATGATTAAAAAAATCTAAAAATTTAAATTTAAATGATTTTAAATCACAGAAATAATTTACATATGTATAATATTCTCTATCAAAATAAAAAATCTTAAAGAATCAGTCTCATGGTTTTAGTATTTCTCATCTCACTTTTATTTGCGTGATATAAAAGACTTATTCCCCACTTAATTTTATTTTGTGGTTTATATAATGAAAATGAAGGTATTTTATCTTTCATATGATTAAATATATATATATATATTAGTAAATATTTTATAATCCCTCTTTAATGGGATTTAGGGTTTCTAATTTACTAAATCAGTGATGGATTTTTATCATAATTTTTCTTCTTTGAGACTCATGTTGTGTTTTACATTTATACTCTTTGTTAAGGGGTATATAAATACATTTTGAAATGTTATATGATGTAGATACTTATTTTAATTATATACCAATATTTCATTTATGTTATTCCTTCTTTGATATTATTATTCAATGTTACCAAAGTGTTGAGAGTCTTTGGTTAAAATCTCATTGTTTATCATGATTATTCATGATTATGATTCAAATGTTGAAATATTATATTTCACCTGAATTCTATTATCTAATATTTATTCATGATATTATAAATTAATTTAACAAATTTTATTCTAAGATGAATAAAATATTTGAAATGTTGTTTTTAACAAAATACTACTTTATTTCTTTCTTTAGTGGAAAATATGTTTTCTTTCAAACCTATGTGTTCTTAAAATGTTTTAAAAAAAAATTTAGAGAGTATTTTTAATATAAAAATTATATTTTATTCTTGAAATGTTGTAAATTATTTTTAAATTTATCATTGATAATATTTAGAGGTTATTTTCTATAAAAAGTATGTTTCCAACTGTAATCTATTTTAAAAAGTGATTTTCAAAATAAAAATTGTATTTTATTAAAACATGTTTTTGATGATATTTTAATGTTTTCCCACTCATAAAATACAAAACCCCATGTATTTACCTATCAAACACTATAGAAATTTTTAATGATACCATTCACATACTTTTCTTGAAGGATTAAGATTATTACAATGAGATTGTTATAGGATACATTTCCTTTCCATAGGTTAACCATGTTTCAAATATATTATTATAGAACCTGTTTTGTTTCCATGGGAAAATATTGTATCAATGATACTAAAATAAAACCCATTCATTTTCCATAGATAAATTATTTTGTAAAATTATAATTGTTTCTATGAATTTTATGACGAACTATCTATGTATTTTATTCACATTGTGGTTCTTGTACATTATAACATAAACATGGGGTGGACTAGATAGTTTGAGTTATACCCATTATAACATAACAAGGAGTCGCCCAAATAGGTAATGGTAACAACATTAAATAATAACATGGTATGGCCCATATAGAACGAGGTAATCACATTATAGCTTAACTTGTGCTAGCCCAGATTGCACTTGGTAATCCCATTATATATAAAATGATGGGTGTGAATGGACTGTTCTCCATTGCATTGGGTAATTTTTATATAATAAAATCTATTTTTTAATTCCAAATAAAATGGTTTATAAACATTTTTATGAATATTATGCTCTATGATACCAAATAGTTTTAATTGACTTCTGTGGTTTTATAATGTTCTTTTTTAACCTAAATGAATCCATAGGTTTTAAAGACCCGGAATTTCCATCGAATGTATTTTCTTAAATATATGGGAATTTTACAAGTCTGTGAAAACAAATAGTGCGTGATTTCGAGGCCCGATGTGCCTGGAATCAATTTCTGATGTTTCGTTCGGGTACATTTTGTAAACGTACGAGAGAGATTTTATAAAATATGAACCAGTGCTCAGAGTTGAAATATGAGGGCACCGTTGAACTCAAAGCTCTGGTATTCACTTAAGGAGACTTTCACATTTACAACAGTTGGTCGAGAATAAAAGATAGATTTTGGGTTTTCATGGATAATAATAATAAAATAAAGTGAGCTACACTTTATTTTATTTGAGCCACCATTTGGTGTGTGGTGGTTAAGACCTCCTCATGGAGGTTGGAGGTGGGACCACCACACCTTAACCTCCCATGAGAGGTTATGGTAGTGGGGCCCACCGAAACTGAACCTCCCATGAAAGGATTAATGTGGTGGGGACCACACGGGGCTAAACGACCCCTATTAATGGGAGGGTATTATAACCTCTCAACACTCCCTCATTAACGAGGGAGAGCCTCTTGACCTTCCTTTAATTTAATTCGTGCCAAAACAGGTGGATTAATTAAGGGGAGCCATGTAATTAATTCTCCATTTTTTAATTTTGTGCCAACACCTAAAATAATAGATCTATTCTTATTTTTGGGTTGGCATTTTTCATTACGGTGGAATCCTTCGGTGTATTGAGGAGAGGATTACTGGGAGAAGGCCCCAACAAAGAACTGTCACCAATGAAGAATGAAGAACACCAACAATCCTTCTTCGACTTCTCCCCTAGACACCTAATGACGTGGAGCGTCTTCCACAGCCGACACAACTCGGGATTTGAAGCATGCAGTAGATGTGACAAATGACAATCTTCTTTGTCTGCTTTCTGCAACTCCATCAACGAACAACGACCGAATATTAAAGGTAGGGGGTTTACTTGAGTAATATTTCTTTTCTTTTTCTCATCATCGTTTGAAAGGAACCAATGCGAAGTATTGTAAATAATTAATTTTCATCGTACTCCTTTGATGAATCAATTGCTATCACCCCCTAAATGCGGATGGTTCGGGTGAAAATAACATGGCCCGACACCCTTCACCAATCTCTTTGTGACGTTTCTTCGGCATGGCGATGAAGTGATAGAACGACAAAGGCGGCGACAACAAAGGCCATGCTTCCCGCGACCTCTGCAACCCACATTGACCTCGTGTCACTCCATCCAAACCAGCCCCAGCCGAGCTGCGCCACTGTAGAGCTGGCCTCTGTGTGTTCCGCGCACCCGGCCGCACCACCGGCCCACACCGGCCTGTCCGGCCACCTCCTGGCCGCCAGCCAACTTGGCCGCGCCCTGCCCAACGACCTTCCGGCCACCTTTAGGCCTACCCGGTGCCCTCCCAGCCGCTAGCCGGCATACCTGAAGCCCTCTCGACTGCCCTTTTGTCTTGCCTGGTGCCCTCCCAGCCACCTTGCCGGTCTTCCCAGGCCGCCACCTAGCCTGCGCGGCCGCCCCACCGGCCTGCCCAGGCCACCACCGGGCCTGCCGGGCCGCCCCGACTACCTCCCCATGCCACCACCCATCCTAACCTGTCGAGCTACGCCGGCCTCCGGAGCTGGCCCGCGACCTCCCTCAATGAGCCGCTGGCCAAACAGGCTCGGCCTCCTGGGCCGAGTCGCCTGAACCGCTCCCCTCGCGACGTCGGCCAAACCAAACTAGCTGCGCCCCTCGCGGCGATCTTCAGGCCGAACTACCCACATGACGTGCTGGGCTGGGTCCAACTGGCCGGGCCGAACCTAACAGGCTGGCCCACCCAATGGGTTGGGCTAGACCGAACATGTCTGACCGGTTCGACCTAGACGGCGTCAGGCGGGGTTGGTCTGACCGGGTCGGATAGGACCTGGGCCCACTAATGACCCTCTACTTCATTGGTCATATCTTTGGCACTGATTGACCATTTAATGAACTGTCAACGGCACTGGTAATCTTGGAACGTAGTTTTCCCTTTTTGTATACCCCACTAGAGTTTAGGGTAATATTGTGATACGGTCAGGTTGGGTCATACGTGAATCCAACCGGGCCCTAGGACAAAAAAGCCAAAAACTCACAGAACGGACATCCAATTGACACGTCTTCTATTGAGTTGAGACCCCTATGACGAGGCAAACCTTTGAGATACTTCTATGTGGGACTTCGTGATAGTTGGTGTATTGACCAGTAACTTGTGGAGAGGATCTTCCAGAGATGTGTAGGCATTTGTGCGGGAACCTAGTAGCTGGATGAGACTTGACGACTGCTGATCGAGTGACTTGGAGTGACTCGTATGGCCTAGTGGGGAGCGCCTGGTTGTGGCGGCAGACCCACAGTAGAGGAGCGCCTGGTTGTGGTGGCAGACCCAAGGCACTCGACAAGAGGAGTACCTCTGTAAGCTATGAGGGGAAGCACCTGGTTGTGGTGGTAGACCCGCGGTGGGGAGCGCCTCTATATGAGCATGGAAGACCCACAATACTCAATAGGAGGAGTAACTCAGCAGTCCAAGGTTAGTGGGAATTTCCTTTTTGTGACGCAACAGGCCCACTATACTCAATAAAGGAGAAGTTATCTAGTAGCTGAGGGTTCAGATTGATACTATCCCTACAATAAAATCCTGGTTGAGTTGAGTCGGTAACTTTTGTGTTTACCTCATGATTGAGATGGATTACCTGATAACTTAGGTAAATGTATGGGCATATACTTAAGTAAGATTATCTATTGAATTCATACTTTGTGGTTTATCCTTGTTGGATTTTTTGAGTCCTTGGGGATCTCGGGGTCCCTACTGAGTATCATTATACTCACCCCTACACAGGCTATGCCCACACTTTGTTGTGTTGGTTGCATACAACATGCAACAATGACCGATGAAGAGTGGACCAGAACTGGATGATACCCATAGGTGGATCACATGATGTGATGGTACACAGAAGAGACACACAGATGTGGAGTTCCATGAAGGATATATGTACCTAACATTAATGTAGGATTTTCAGGAGGATGAACTAACAGCTGTTTCACCTTTCTTCTGTTTTACTTCAGTTTCCTTGTACTATATAGTTGGGTTTGTATTTCTGACCCCTTTACTTTTCATCACTTCTTTGAATACAGTTTTTCTTAGTGTTTTAATTTCAGTGCATACTCTGTTGTGTGTGTTTAAACTTTTTATGGGGAATGCCTTCCCAGTTTTAGGGATTTACGCCTTTGGTGCTAGTCTCTATCCCCTGGCCTATGGAAGGAGGGCTTGGGGTAGTCACAACATGGCCCTCAGGGGATGGGTCGTGACAAATTGGTATCAAAGGAGTCGGTTCTACCACAAAAATTAGGACTCTACTCATTCTTTTCTGTGAAGTAATAGTGTTAAGGGTATCGAGTGTCATTTCCCTCCAGGGAGTCTAGTGTTGGTGTGACGGCCGATTTCTCCATACACCCGGACCCTGAATTCTGATTTCTGACTCAGTGCACGAAATCACTAATTGCTTGTGTGTTTTCAAAAGTTTTTCATCATGTCAGCTCAACCAAGTCATATCACCAGATATAATCTATTGACCGTGTCACATATTTTTCTTTCAGGATGCCTCCATGCGGACGACCAACGAGAGTACTGATAGTAGTATGCATAGATATCCTACCGAGTGATGAGGCCTCGGTGAAGGGCCCACTTCCAGTAAAGGCAACAGCGGTACCATCATCCATTGGTCCACTGATGCCACCAGCCCCAACAAAAGATGATGCGCGCCACTTGAGCATGTTGCATGAGTTCCAGCGCCATAGGCCACCTAGGTTTAGGGGAGAGACAGAACCACATGTATAGGAGGATTGGCTGTAGGCTGTGGTGAGAGTCTTCAGACTGGTAGGGACACCAGCCGACTTCATGGTGATTCTTGCTGCCAGCCTTATATAGGTAGTAGCGGGCAGATGGTGGAGCTTGATGCTCCAAGTCCACGATGAGATGAGGATTCTTTGGGCAGACTTTAAGAGCCTGTTTCAGGAGGAGTTTTTCCTAGTGACCCTACGTGCTGTTTAGATATAGGATCTATTTCATCTATAGAAGGGTAGCATGACGGTATCTCAGTACTCAACGAGGTTACCTAACCTCTCGCGCTACTCCACTGATATGGTGTAGGACCCATTATTCCGGGCCCAGAACATCGAGCAGGGGCATATGAGAGAGATCAGAGAATCGATGATCTCCCTCAGAATCCCAACGTAGGAAGGGGTGTTGGAGAGATCCCTCTTATTGGAGAGTTTCATTTGTGAGTAGTCTCCAGCAGCGAGACCCACCACTAGTCAACATTTAGCGGAGTCTTCTATAGCTGGTAGTAGAAAGATGTCGCAGTGGTCCAAGAGGACCAGACCTACAGGTGAATGACCGCACAACTCAGGATCGGTTGTGCAGGGCACCCGGGGTGGAGACAGACCAGCCCAGAGCAGGCAGTGTTACTCATGCGGTGGATAGGGTCACATGGGTCTTCAATGACTAACCTGCCATTCGGATGATCAGTAGACGGTTGAGGGACCTCCCAGGAAGAGGCATAGGTTTGATCGAGGCGGTCCACAAGGAGGAGGCAGACGTGGCATAGGAGCTAGTCATGCAGCTAGCGGTGGATGACATTTCAAGGTGTTACCACCACCACCACCAATAGGTTCACCCAGAACGTAGGGAGTAGGTGGACAGGGGAGAGCTCCACTCCAGGAAGCTGAGGCCTATGATCACGACACTCTGGATATGATTCGAGGTACGATCTGTGTCTACTCCACCATAGCTGCAGTTATTTTAGACACGGGTTCCAGTCACTCTTTCATTGCCACTACCCTCGTTCAGAGCTCGAAGATTCTGACAGAGCCGTTGGCTCGATCCCTACGGCTAGAGACTCCTACGGCAGCAGACTCGACTATTACGCACTGGTTCCAATAGTGTTAGCTTACTATAGGAGGTGAGAGCTTCAGCTAGGATCTCCTCGTAGCAGCATCGAGGCCTTACGATGTCATCTTGGGTATGGACTGGTCATCTATAGTCCATGCACAAATAGATTGTATTAGGTACAAAGTCCGGTTTTTCCACATAGATGGGTCCAGGTTCACCTTCACCAGAGAGAATGGAGCCTTTACAACACATGACAGACTTACTCGGAGGGTGTAACCGATCTCTCATCAGTTGGCCTTCCTTACCGTCGGAGCAGTTGATGTGGAGAGGCCGAGCTATCTTATAGTGGTAGACCAGTACACAGATGTTTTCCCTAAAGATATTCTAGGACTAACTCCTCACAGAGAGGTGGACTTCTACATTGACCTGTACCCCGAGACGACACCAATATCTACTCTAGCATATCTTATGGCTCTTGCTAAGCTTTGCGAGCTGCGGGTATAGGTAGAGAAATTGCTGGGGAAGGGATTCATCCGGCCTAGTTTTTCTCCCTGGGAAACTCTAATTATATTCACCAAGAAGGAGGATGGGAGTTTGGGGATTTGTGTCGACTACCTTTGCCTAAATCTAGTGACCATGAAGAACAAGTACCCACTCCCAAGTATTGACAAACTCTTTGATCAGATGAAGGGATCACGATGGTTCTTGAAGATAGACATCAGATCAGGCTATCACCATCTCAGATTTCGAGATGAGGATGTGCAGAATACAACCTTCAGATGTCGGTATGACCACTATGAGTTATTGGTTATGCCTTTCGGCATAACAAAAGCTCCAACAGTGTTCATGGGACTCATGAACATGATCATCCATCCATACCTCGATCACTTTGTCGTAGTCTTTATCGATGACTTTCTAATCTACTCGACTACTAAGGAGGATCATGAATACCATTTGCAGGAAGTACTGGACATATTCTGAGAGCACCATCTTTATAGTAAGCTCTTGAAGTGCCAGTTCTAGATCTGAGAGGTTCACATTCTGGGTCATCTCATCTCAGAGGCTGTAGTTGTAGTAGATCCAATGAAGATTGAGGTGGTACTTGTTTGGGATCCATCTATGAGTGTGACAGAGGTATGAAGTTTCTTGGGTTTGGCTGGATACTTCCAGAAGTTCATTCCGGACCTCTCCAGAGTTGCAGCACAACTATATGCCTTGACAAAGAAGGGGCAACCCTTTGGGTGGTCAGAGAGATGCCAATAGAGATTTCAGGAGCTGAGGTAGAGGATGACTAGTGCCCCCATCTTAAGGCTTTTAGAGGAAGGCATAGGGTACATAGTATACTGCGACACATTAGGGATCAGAATCGGGTGTGCCCTGATGTAGGAGCGATTAGTGATTGTATATGGTTCTCGGTAGCTGAGACAACATGAGTATAACTATGCTACCCATGGCCTATAGTTAGTAGAAGTGGTCTTTGCCTTGAATATGTGGCAGCACTATCTGATGGGTGAACGTTTTACTGTGTACTCTGATCACAAGAGTCACAGGTATATCTTCTCTCAAAAGGACCTGAACCTGAGACAACGGTAATGGCTTGAGTTCCTCCCGGACTATGACTTCAAGATAGTCTATAATCATGGAAAGGGGAACGTTTTAGCATATGCACTCAACAGGAGATATGGTATACGGCTTCTAGGTGAGGAGACAGAGCATATGGATGCCTTACAGATATCCTTTGAGGATAGAGATGGAGTAGCCTTTCTACAGTCTCTTACAGTCACTCCCCCACTTCTTCAACAATTTAGGAAGGCACAACATGGGGACGATGACTGTGAGACATGACGTGCCCAGATATCCACAGGACAGGCACCTGATGGATTTTCAGATGGTGGGGAGCACTTCATCCTCTTCAGAGGACGTACTATGGTACCAATGTCACTTAAAGAGGATGTGTGGAGGGAGTTCCACACATCCCCTTTAGCGGTACATCTAGGAGTGGAAAAGTTCTATCAGGACCTCAAATAACAACACTGGTGGCCAGGTATGAAGAAGGCAGTAGTGGAGTTTCTCTCTTGACGCCTCACTTGTCAGCAAGTGGAGGCTAAGAACTAGGTACCAGCGGGCTTGGTTTAGACTTTAGAGGTCCCAGAGAGGAAGTTTGATGGGATATTCATGGACTTTGTGACAGGACTTCCACGTACATCTAGGGGTCAAAACTCGATTTGGGTGATCGTCAACCAACTCACCATGTCGGCTAACTTCCTACCGATCAGAGAGCAGGGTTCATTAGAGAGATTGGGGCGCCTCTACATGCCAGAGATTGTGCAGATACATGGAGTAACTTTTTTTATCGTCTCCAATCGTGATACAAGATTTACATTCCGGCTATGGAAGGGTTTGTAGGAGGATTTCGAGATGTAGCTTCGTCTGAGCACCACCTTCCATCCTAAGACAGATGGTCAGACTGAGCGGACTATTCAGACCCTCGAGGACAAGCTGTGTGCTTGTGTCCTTGACTTCAGTCACAGCTGGTAGGATCACTTACCTTTGGTGGAGTTTTCCTACAGCAACAGAAATCAATCCACCATAGGGATGTCACCCTTTGAGGCATTGTACGGGAAACCTTTCAAATCAACCTTGTGCTGGACTGACCCTAGGGAGTCAGCACTAGTGAGATCAGAGATGGTATGAGCTACCACAGAGAAGGTGCAGATCATACAGGAATGGATGAATACTGCACAAAGCAGACAGAAGTCATATGATGACAAGATACGAAGACCTCTGTAGTTTGAGGATGGCAACCACGTCTTTCTATGGGTCTCACCCCAAAGAGGTCTATGGAGATTTGAATGAGGCAGAAAGTTATCTCTGAGTTTCATTGGACCTTTCTAGGTCGTCAACAGAGTTGGCGAGGTGGATTACCGCTTAGTTCTTCCACCTCAATTGCACCGGGTGCACAACGTCTTCCACGTATCTCTGCTGAGGAGATATGTGCACAACCCTTCCCACATCATCGACCATGGAGATCTGAATGTCAACAATGGGGTGACTTTTACGAAGGTTCCAGTGGATATTGAGGATCAACAGGAGCAGGTTCTTCATGGATGGTTGATACCTCTGGTTCACATTCCCTGGCAGCACATGAACCTCCAGGAGAGCACATGAGAGCGAGAGGATCAGATGTGTGCTCAGTACCCCCACTTGTTTCATTAGTTCGAGTTGTAGATTACGGGGACGTATAACCCTGTGGTGGGAAGAATGTATGGACCCAAGATTTCCATGGAATGTTTTTTCATAAATACATGATAATTCTACAAGTCCGCTAAAACTGATGGCGCATGATTCTGAGGCCCGATGTGACCAGGATCAATTTCTGAATTTTTGTTTGGGTACATTCAGTAAACATATGACCGGGATTTTATAACATTTGAACCGGTGATCAGAATTGAAATCTGAGGGCACCATTGAACTCGCAGCACCAGTATTCGCTTAAGGAGACTTTCACCTCGACAATAGTTGTTTGAGAATAAAAGCTAGATTTTGGGTTTTCATAGAAAAAAATAATAAAATAGAGTGAGCTACACTTTATTTTATTTGATCTGCCTTTTGGTGTGTGGTGGTTAAAACCTCCTCATGGAGGTTTGAGGTGGGACCACCACACCTTAACCTCCCATGAGTGGTTATGGGTGTGGGGCCAACCTGAACTCAAACTCCCATGAGAGGATTAATGTGGTGGGGACCACACGAGGCTAAACGACCCCTATTAATTAGAAGAGATTATAACCTATCAACTCTCCCTCATTAATAATGGAGAGCCTATTGACCTCCCCTTATTTTAATTTGTGCCAACACTGGTTGATTAATTAAGGGGATCCATGTAAATAATTCTCCATTTTTTAATTTTGTGCCAACACCTAAAATATTAGATCTATTCTTATTTTTGGGTTGACATTATTCATTACGGTGGAAACCTTGGTTGTTTTGAGGAGAGGATTATTGGGAGAAGGACCCAACGAAGAACTCATGCCAACAAATAATGAATAACACCAATGATCCTTCTTCAAATTCTCCCCCGAACACCTACCAATGTGGAGCGTCTTCGACAACCGACACAACTCGGGATTGGAAGCATGCAGCGGATGCGACGAATGACGATCTTATTTGTCTGCTTTCTGTGACTCCATCAATAAATGACGACCGAGAATTAAAGATAGGGGGTTTACTTGAGTAATATTCCTTTTCATTTTCTCATCATCGTTTAAAAGGAACCGATTCAAAGTATTGTAAATAATTGATGTTCATCATACTCCTTTGATGAACCCATTACTATGACCCCCTAAACGCAGAAGGTGCAGGCCAAACTAACATGGCCCGACACCCTCTTTCGATCTCTTTGTGATGTTTCTTCGACATGGCGATGAAGCGACAGAACGAAGAAGGAGGCGACGACAAAGGTATTGCTTCCTCTGACATCTACAACCCGCGCCGCCCTCACGGTGCTCCGGCCGAACCGGCCCCGGCTGAGCCGAGCCCCGGCTAAGCCAGCCTCCATGCGTCCTGAGCACCTGGCCGCACCAACAGCCCACACTGTCCCGAGCTGCACCGAACCGGCCTGCCCGGCAGCCTCCCGGCTGCCGGACCGCCTTGCCGTATAAGGCCCCAGCCTTAAACCCTACTTATTCTTGAGTTATTAAAAGATTACACATTGAGGATCTTTTCAGGTTTAGAGTTTTAGAGAATTAGATCATGAAACTTGCATTACATTCCACATTTAGACAAAGTGGTTATATAAAAGACAGTATTCATTCTTCCTATCAACAAAAACATATTTAAAATAAAACATGGATTCTTTATTGACACATCCTTGACACTATCATCACATCATGTACCTTTACCTTGACCTGTGACAAACATTTCAAAAACTTGGGATGAGAATAAAAAGCTCAGTAAGGGTTATAAAAATATGTAAAGGAAACATGAGTTCATATATACATAAGAATGAAATCATACTTTACCCATAAAACATAGGCACTTTAACATACCTCATCAAATCATGAAGAAATCTTAGAAATAATAAGTCATAAAAGTAACTTGAGGCATTCATAACATTCTTACATAGGGAGTAACCCTCTTGGTTAAGTTTGGAATACCCATCACAGTATATTCCCTAAATCTCTCTGAAGAAACCTTAACGTTTCACTCCTTCGCGTTACCCAATGCATTGGAGAGCTATATCGGGCTCACCCACCCTTAGTTTATCACGGAACCACCCGTTTTCATAACAATGCCCAAGAACCATAACATAAATGTATCACATAAAACATGCATAAAGGAAAAAAACATTTCCACATTTCAAACACAATATAATATTTTAGTATTTGAAATAATGAATCCATACAAAAAGAAACCATTTCCAAAACCATTTAAAACATTTAATAAGGAGAATTTTGAATCAAAGTGTCCCATACCACCTTGAAGCTTATAATATTTTAAACCATTAATATCCATATAAATAAATCCTTAAAACCATTTTGAAAACATGGATATTAATAAGAAAAAATCATTAAAACATTTAAAGCGATATTTTGGTTAAAGGGTTTTTACCAAAATTAGAGACACTTGAATACAATAATTGAGGAATAACATTTAATCAAAACTTTATAATATCATGAGAATAAATGTATTCATGATATAATATTCCAAAGGACAGTATATACACCATATAATATTGAATTGGTGCATAACAACAATGAAGTCTCAATAGGGATGTAAAATGTGATGAAATCCCTTATAAAGAAGGTATCCTTAAATTAAGGATAAATCAATCTCAAAATTATGTGTGACAAATATAAATACACCCAATATAATTGGATATTAAGTGTAAAACAATAAAAGGCCATTCACACATATTCAAAGGATGACATATTCAATAACTACATGTTGAACCCAAAGAAATCGAAATTGGGTTAAAAAGTTCCCTTGGTAAAATTCGACAGCCTAGCGACGTCACTTCAAAAATTCAGAAAATGAGTTGATGAGAGATAAAAAGGGAATCTCATCACTTGGAAATAAAACTTAAATCAATCAGGATATAGAAGAATTTATCCCAACATAATAGTATGTGAATTAAAATACATAACAAACGAAGTCTTTTAAAATGAGGAGGGTGAAAGGTTCCCTTACCGACTTGGGTAACTTTCAAAAAGTACACCCCATTAAAGAAGTGTCATACAATGAATATGTAAATACCCATAAATGGAATTATATTTCAAAATTAGTGTAATAATGGGCAGTACATAAACCACTCAATGGAAATTGTGGCAAATGTAGCATAAATCTCACGGGAATAAAAGTGAGATGAAAAATCTCTTACGAAAACTCGGTAGCCTAACAGCGCCACATAAAACTTACAAAACGGATTGATGAGAGGAAATAGGGTATATCATAATTTAAACATAAAGTTTACAGAAATATTAATACAAAAGAACATCCCCCAACATAACAAAAATGAGCTTAAAAGAAGTGACATAAAGGAGAGTACTTAAAAAGAAAGAGAGAGGTTAGATCTCTTACGAAAACTCGGCAGCCTAACAGCGCCACTCAAAACATCCAAAATGGATTGATGAGAGGAAATAGGGTCTCTAATAATATTAACATAATAATTACAGTAGGAGTAATATAAAATAACATCCCAATCATAATAAATATGATCTTTAAAAGAAATGACATAAAAGAGTGTACTTAAAAAGAAAGAGAGGAGTATGATCCCTTACCTCAAGTCCAACTTGTCTTGTTCGTTTCTTTATATTCCTGAATAATAAACTTTGTTCAATTAATAATTGCCTAAGTACCTCCTTTAGAGATTATGATTCAGTTCATATCACATATTATAATGTTATAATAATTGATTAATAATGTTAGTTCATATCAGACGTTTTTGTCGATGTTTGGTATATGAGTCAAAAATAAATCCTTTATAATTACGAGTTGTTCGTGTATCCATTATATCCAGAATGGTATTCATGATGTAGATATAATATATTTCATATATATCCAGTACATTCATGAATTTATAATATTACATAATCATTTAGAGATAAGAAATGAAATGCACCGTTCATGGAGACGGTAAGCCGTACGTACGCATGAAAGCTACTTTCATTTCTATTTCGTATTTTATAGAATGGAATCATAATTATATAAAGGTATATTATAATTCCAGTATAATATCATATATAATATCATAGTTCTATCCTTTATACGTCCCACATATGGTATTTAACGAATCAAATCACTTTGAGGGGGTGGTAGTCCGCACTTCCTAAAAAAAGATATCATGTTTACCCATAATGTAAACAATGGTGGTATGAAATAAATGAAAAATACAAAAGCTTAAGAAAATAATAATCATATTATATATCATATATAAAAATAGTGACATCATAATTGCCACCTTTGAAGTTGTTAAATGAGTATTGAACAATCATCGTTTCGGGAGGCAGAATTTCGCCATCCACGGAAACCGTATGTTCTTTAACCATTTGATGTAGTTGTGTGAGAGTGTATCTCGAATAAATCTTATAACAACATCATAGTATATTTAAGATAATGGTGTTGTTACAAAAGAAGTAAATAAAAATAGTTTAGGTGGTTGGAGAAGCAAAATAAAACAAATGAACATGAGAGAATGAATTACCTTTAAAAGTGTAACTCTTTTTGATTTGAGCCTAAAGGCTTCCTTTGAAAGGATTCTGCCCAAAGGGAATCATCTGGGATGAGGCGAGGGATGTGGAGAGAGTAAATGGTCTTGTGTTGGCCGAGCAAAAGGCTTTGGGAGTGTGGGTAATGAGGTAGAGGTGGGGGCCTTTTATAAGAGGAGAGGAGAGGCACTCTTGGAAAGTAAAGAAATATTACTTTATTTGAAAACATGTTTCGGATTTAAATGGTCCCAAATTGATATAATTTGAGGATAAGGTGATAAGGGTTCGAAATATACCCATCCAATAGGTTTTTTACATTTGTAGGTTTTAGATATTACATTATCTTTCCATTTTATTTAAATCGTTAAATAATGATGTCATCGCTCCATCATCATGATGTTATAAATAATTTAATTTATTTAAAGTCTAAAAATTATAAAAAAATACTATGATGTAGGAAATAGTTTTATCTTTCTAATTAATATTTATAGTCAAAAATCGTACTTGTATAACCCCATGTAACAATTGTTTTAGTAAAATAACTCATATTTGTGTCATTTTTACTTTAACATTAAATAAAAAGTCATTTATGTCATTTCCCAACCAAAGTGGCTCCATGGGGTCCCCAAGTTGACCCATGGCTTGTCTTGGTCGGCCATGACACAACCAATGAGGGTAGGACATGTGTCAAGCTCATATTATTTTATTAAAGAATTATTTTTACCTTAAACTACACTAATTACCACTAATCGCGATTAAAAACTTAATAAGTTACTATTCACCAAAAATTTATTTTACTCCCATTGAACCACATTTTACTTATTAATGACAACCATGTATGTCAGATTTTTGAAATTCAAAACACAAAGGTGGAAAAATTTCATTTAAACGGAAAATCAGTTTTTATAAGTACCACTTAGTGGTTTCACTATTCATCAAAAATTGAAGTTTTTCAGAAAATTACCAAAAATTCACCCTAAGCTATATTTGATATTCTGAATTAAAAAATGAATTCTATTTTACAAAATTCAAAACATATAAGTCACATTAATTAATTTAATAATTAATTCCCGCTGTCATGACAAATAGCGTGTTTTTATGAAACAATAAGTATCAAAAGATTGACACTAGTTTAAGTCCGATTTCAAGGTGAAATTAATTCCAATGACCACTATAGGATTTAATGGTAAACAAATATTCTAATTTCAATTTAAAAACAATTAAAAAGATAATATAATCTTATAAATAAATTAGATTAAAAAGAGGTTTTGAATTAAAATACAACATTTTACACTATTCGTAAAAAAATGAACTTTATCGGAAAGAAGCCAAAAATTTACACAAAGTAAATTTTGATGTCCCAATTCTTAAGAAGAGTTTTATTTGGTCCAATAGAGTGTATAAGAGTGAAAAAAACTATATTTAATGACGGTTCCCCATCAAAAGGCGATAAGTGAACCTTTAGTGAAAACTAGGGCATATACGCCTAAAATTGAATTCTTTCCGTATTTTAAGCCCTTATATTTTATTGGATAAATGTAAAAACATTTAAAAACATATATAATAATATTTTAGTTATTTCTATCCATTCCCGCCAATACAACGACTACATGTTAACTGCCATTTAAAATAATATTATTTTATTATTAGAGTGCAACGTAAGTTTCCCAAGAAACTCGTTGTTGCGTGTTGGGTATGCCATCGAGCATAGCATCCCCTTTAAAGTCATATTAATATTTTATTGACAAATATGGATAAATATTAAAATGTCATATTCTTTATTTACCTGGGGTGTTACATCCTTCCCTCCTTTTGGGAATTGCGTCCTCGCAATTTTTAAAATTGAGCTTGGAAACATCCTTGAAAGTCCCACATCAGAACAAGAGTCGGTAAAACAATCACTTTAAAATAAAGGAAGATAAGTACAAAGGTCACCCGAGTTAACCCATACTAGGATTCCAAGTATGAAAATATGGACATGGAGGAAAAAACAAAGGGTCATGTTCTGATGGAGACTGATAGAAAACATGTTTAGGAGAAAGTTAACCACGAGAAAATCACAAACTTGTGATGAGTTAAACGTTATTCGATTCCCCAGTAGGAAAAGTTAATAGAAAACATTTTTGTTTTATGTTACTTTTTATTGAGGAATTTATTCATAAGGAAACATAATCACTTATCATGTTGACTTTCAACTTTTATTAGATTCCTTACACAAACTCATATTTTCTCCAAAAGACGAGTATTTAGGAAGACTTGTTCAGATTAAGAGTACTATAATCGACTTCTAGAGAATCACCTAATCCACAAAAGAGAACTATATACTTCCCATGTCTTTAGACGTTAACCAAAACCAAAACCAAAAAGGCTAGTACAAGATCAGATAATCCAGAAAAGGATAACCCTTTATAAAAAGAAAATCTATTCTTAATCTCCAAAATTTGTCCAATAAAACCCAAAGTTCAACGAGGACCATTTGTCCATAAAATTCTTCAAAGTAAACCAAAATAAGATTGAAACCCAAATATTTGAAGGATTTAGTCACATAGTCTACCAAGTTAAATTGTAACATTTATCTCCAAACAACATCAGTTGCTCCTAAGGTCTCGTATTGAAAAGTAATTAACCTAATCACATATCCTCCATGATAGGTTAATCATTTTCATAAATAACCCAAAATCAACTTACTCTTAATTCATAAAATCATATAACTAGAAAGAATCAGTCAAACTAACCAGGGACTTCACGTAGTCCAGTGGTAGGCGATAAATACTAGTCTTAATTTGGTTGTGGGTTCGATTCCCGCAGCTTTGTCCGACGCGATGGGTAGTCACATGGTCTGCGTGTTGTCCTTTTTCCAAAACTATATAATTCTCAAATCATTCCCGAAAAATGGATAAAATCATCAAAAATAACCATAACATAATTTAACCTCAATTTTATCTCATGCCTTTCACTTCAATCATAACATATAGTAACCCATAATTCCCTCAAAAGTAAGGATCATATAAACCCAAATAGTTCTTTATAACTATGTCCACAAAAGAAAAGATAACTATTCCTTGAATAAAATTTTCCTATATTAAACATCAGGGTTACACATAATATAAAAATTCTTCTAATGTAACCCCATCATCAAAAGAGACTTAATACTCTTAAGAATTTCACCATAACTCTTGAAGCCCTTATATGTTGACATCTTACTCATTCAACATTCTTCATGATCCATTAACCATTCCTTTCCAACTTATTCCGAAATACCTCTTTCCTACAAAGAAAACCATGAATCATATTCTAAGATTCCAAAATAGGAAAACAATAGTCATGAAATAGTACATACCTTTGATTGGTCATTTTCAGTTTCTTCATCCTCAATCGAAATGGCATTAGGTAGTGGTAAACGAACATTTGTACGCTCTTGGTGACCCCATTCACGAAACTTCTTCACAGGACATGTGTTTTCATAATGACCATGCACACCACATTTAAAACATTCAATTGATCCCTCAGAAAGAACTTCTTTCCCTTTCCTCGAGTCAACTGGATGCTTCCTTTTTCCATGGAAGGTTCTTGCTTTATGACCTTAATTTCCACATCTATAGCATATTTCTGTCCCTATGAAACATTTTCCTAGGTGTTTCTTTCCACATCTTTGACACATAGGTTTTTGAACACACTTACCTTTATGATTATTACCTGTACTTCCGTAGGGATTTGTTTCTTGAATATATGATGCCTTAGAGAAATCTCCAAGGTTTAGGTGGTAAATCATGACTTCAGATAGTTGGTTGAGGATAATCACAAGAGTTCTCATTGCAGCTCCCATATCATTCAGTTGCATGCTCAAAAAACTGTCACAGTTTCCTTCACATCCACTGTTACTTTGGTGCCTGCTAGATCCAGCCATTTATTAAAACCAAAAAGGTCAGTGTGAGTATATCAAAAAAAACCATCATGTACTAATGAGGAAGATAAACACTAAGATATACTTACTCATTCACTTTATCTAAAACTAGGACTATTTCTAAAATACTAACCATTATCGTAATGCCACTTATGCATAAAGAATACCCTAACCTCTAAAGTTATCTAAACCGACCTTTGATACCAACTATAAGGCCCCAGCCTTAAACCTTACTTAATCTTGAGTTATTACAAGATTACACACTGAGGATCTTTTCAGGTTTAGATTTTTAGAGAATTAGATCATGAAACTTGCATTACATTCCACATTTATACAAAGTGGTTACATAAAAGACAGTATTCATTCTTCCTATCAATAGAAACATATTTAAAATTAAACATGGATTCTTTCTTGATACATCCTTGACACTATCATCACGTCATGTACCTTTCCATTGACTTGTGAAAAACATTTCAAAAACTTGGGATGAGCATAAAAAGCTCAGTAAGGGTTATAAAAATATGGAAATGAAACATGAGTTCATATATACATAAGAATGAAATCATACTTTACCCATAAAACAAAGGAACTTTAACATACCTCATCAAATCATGAATAAATCTTAGAAATCATAAGTCATAAAAGTATCTTGAGGCATTCATAAAATTCTTACGTAGGGATTAACCCTCTTGGTTACGTTTGGAATACCCATCACAGTATATTCCCTAAATCTCTTCGGAGAAACCTTAACGTTTCACTCCTTCGCGTTACCCAATGCATTAGAGAGCTATATCGGGCTCATCCGCCCTTAGTGTATCACGGAACCACCCGTTTTCATAACAATGCCCATGAATCATAACATAAACGTATCACATAAAACATGCATAAAGGAAACAAAACATTTACACATTTTAATCACAAAATAATATTTTAGTATTTGAAATAATGAATCCATACAAAAAGAAACCATTTCCAAAACCATTTAAAACATTTAATAAGGAGAATTTTGAATCAAAGTGTCCCATACAACCTTGAAGCTTCTAACATTTTAAACCATTAATATCCATATAAATAAATCCTTAAAACCATTTTGAAAACATGTATATTAATAAGAACAAATCATTAAAACATTTAAAGCGATATTTTGGTTAAAGGATTTTTACCAAAATTAGAGACACTTGAATACAATAATTGTGGAATAACATTTAATAAAAACTTTATAATATCATGAGAATAAATGGATTCATGATATAATATTACAAAGAACAGTATATACACCATATAATATTGAATTGGTGCATAACAACAATGAAGTCTCAATAGGGATGTAAAATGTGATGAAATCCCTTATAAAAAAGGTATCCTTAAATTAAGGATAAATCAATCTCAAAATTATGTGTGACAAATATAAATACACCCAATATAATTGGATATTAATTTTAAAACAATAAAAGGCCATTCACACATATTAAAAGGATGACATATTCAATAACTACATGTTGAACCCAAAGAAATCGAAATTGGGTTAAAAAGTTCCCTTGGTAAAATTCGACAACCTAGTGACGTCACTTCAAAAATTCAGAAAATGAGTTGATGAGAGATAAAAAGAAAATCTCATCACTTGGACATAAAACTTAAATCAATCACGATATATAAGAATTTATACCAACATAATAGTATGTGAATTAAAAGACATAACAAACGAAGTCTTTTAAAATGAGGAGGGTGAAAGGTTCCCTTACCGACTTGGGTAACTTTCAAAAAGTACACCCCATTGAAGAAGTGTCATACAATGAATATGTAAATACCCATAAATGGAATTATATTACAAAATGAGTGTAATAATGGGCAGTAAATAAACCACTAAATGGAAATTGTGGAAAATGTAGCATAAATCTCACGGGAATAAAAGTGAGATGAGAAATCTCTTACGAAAACTCGGCAGCCTAACAGCGCCACATAAAACTTCCAAAATGGATTGATGAGAGGAAATAGGGTCTCTAATCATTTAAACATAAAGTTTACATAAAGAGGACTACAAAAGAACATCCCCCAACATAACAAAAATGAGCTTAAAAGAAGTGACATAAAGGAGAGTACTTAAAAAGAAAGAGAGAGGTTAGATCTCTTACAAAAACTCAGCAGCCTAACGGTGCCACTCAAAACTTCCAAAATGGATTGACGAGAGGAAATAGGATATCTCATCATATGAAAATAATAATTACAGTAGGAGTAATATAAAATAACATCCCAATCATAAGAAATATGATCTTTAAAAGAAATGACATAAAAGAGTGTACTTAAAAAGAAAGAGAGGAGTATGATCCCTTACCTCAAGTCCAACTTGTCTTGTTCGTTTCATCATATTCCTGAATAATAAACTTTGGTCAATTAATAATTTCCTAAGTACCTACTATAGAGATTATTATTCAGTTCATATCACATATTATAATGTTATAATAATTGTTTAATAATGTTAGTTCATATCAGACGTTTTTGTCGATGTTTGGTACATGAGTCAAAAATAAATCCTTTATAATTACAAGTTGTTCGTGTATCCATTATATCCAGAATGGTATTCATGATGTAGATATAATATATTTCATATATATCCAGTAAATTCATGCATTTATAATATTACATAATCATTTAGAGGTAAGAAATGAAATGCACCATTCATGGAGACGGTAAGCCGTACGTACGCATGAAAGCTACTTTCATTTCTATTTCGTATTTTATAGAATGAAATCATAATGATATAAAGGTATATTATAATTCCAGTATAATATCATATATAATATCAGAGTTCTATCCTTTATACGTCCCACATATGGTATTTAACGAATCAAATCACTTTGAGGGGACGGTAGTCCGCACTTCCTAAAATGAAGATATCGTGTTTACCCATAATGGAAACAATGGTGGTATGCCATAAATGAAAAATACAGAATCTTAAGGAAAGAATAAAAATATTATATATCATATATAAAAATAGTGACATCATAATGTCCACCTTTGAAGGTGTTAAATGAGTATTGAACAATCATCGTTTCGGGAGGCAGAATTTCGCCATCCACGGAAACCGTATGTTCTTTAACCATTTGATGTAGTTGTGTGAGAGTTTAGCTCGAATAAATCTTATAACAACATCCTAGTATATTTAAGATACTGGTGTTGTTACAAAAGATGTAAATAAAAAGAGTTTAGGGGGTTGGAGAAGCAAAATAAAACAAATGAACATGAGAGAATGAATTACCTTTAAAAGTGTAACTCCTTTTGATTTGAGCCTAAAGGCTTCCTTTGAAAGGATCCTGCCCAAAGGGAATCAACTAAAATGAGGAGAGGGATGTGGAGAGAGTAAATGGGCAGGGGTTGGCCGAGAAAAAGGCTTTGGGAGTGTGGGTAATGAGGTAGAGGTGGGGGCCTTTTATAAGAGGAGAGGAGGGGCAATCTTGGAAAGTAAAGAAATATTACTTTATTTGAAAAAGAGTTTCGGATTTAAATGGTCCCAAATTGATATAATTTGAGGATAAGGTGATAAGGGTTCGAACTCTACACATCCAATAGGTTTTGGACATGTGTAGAGTTTAGATATTACATTATCTTTCCATTTTATTTAAATAGTTAAATAATGATGTCATCGCTGCATCATCATGATGTCATAAATAATTTAATTTATCTAACGTCTAAAAATTATAAAAAAAATACTATGATGTAGGAAAGCTTTTTGTCTTTCTAATGAATATTTATAGTCAAAAATAGGACTTTTATAACCCCATGTAAAAATTGTTTTAGTAAAATAACTCATGTTTGTGTCATTTTTACTTTAACATTAAATAAAAAGTCATTTATGTCATTTCCCAACCAAAGTGGCTCCATGGGGTCCCCAAGTTGACCCATGGATTGTATTGGTCGGCCATGAAATAACCAATGAGGGTAGGACATGTGTCAAGCTCATCTTATTTTATTAAAGCATTATTTTTACCTTAAACTACACTAATTACCACTAATCGCGATTAAAAACATAATAAGTTACTATTCACCAAAAATTTATTTTAATCCCATTGAACCACATTTTACTTCTTAATGAAAACCATGTATGTCGGATTTTTGAAATTCAAAACACAAAGGTGGAAAAATTTCATTTAAACAGAAAATCAATTTTTATAAGTACCACTTAGTGGTTTCACTATTCATCAAAAATTGAAGTTTTTCAGAAAATTACCAAAAATTCACCCTAAGATATATTTGATATTTTGAATTCAAAAATGAAGTCTATTTTACAAAATTAAAAACATATAAGTCACATTAATTAATTTCATAATTAATTCCCGCTGTCAAGACAAATAGCGTGTTTTTATGAAACAATAAGTATCAAAAGATTGACACTAGTTTAAGTCCGATTTCAAGGTGAAATTAATTCCAAAGACCACTATTGGATTTAATGGTAAAAAATATTATAATTTCACTTTAAAACCAATTAAAAAGATAATCTAATCATATAAATAAATTAGATTAAAAATAGGTTTTGAATTAAAATACAACATTTTACACTATTCATAAAAAAATGAACTTTATCGGAAAGATACCAAAAATTTACACAAAGTAAATTTTGATGTCCTAATTCTTAAGAAGAGTTTTATTTGGTCCAATAGAGTGTATCAGAGTGAACAAAACTATATTTAATGATGGTTCTCCATCAAAAGGTGATAAGTGAACCTTTAGTGAAAACTAGGGCATACACGCCTAAAATTGAATTCTTTCCGTATTTTAAGCCCTTATCTTTTATTGGATAAATGTAAAAACATTTAAAAACATATATAATCATATTTTAGTTATTTCTATCCATTCCCTCCAATACAACGGCTACATGTTAACTGCCATTTAAAATAATATTATTTTATTATTAGAGTGCAACGTAAGTTTCCCAAGAAACTCGTTGTTGCGTGTTGGGTACGCCATCGAGCATAGCATCCCCATTAAAGTCATATTAATATTTTATTCACAAATATGGATAAATATGAAAATGTCATATTCTTTATTTACCTGGGGTGTTACATGTCGAGCCCTACCTGATGCCCTCCCGGCCGCCTTCCGGCCTACCCGACGCCCTCCCGGCCGCCTGCTGGCCTACCTAGTGCCCTCCCGGCTACCCTGCCATCCTGACCAGGCCGCCACCCGGCCTGCCTGGCTGCCCCACCGGCCTGCCCAGGCCCCTACCCAGCCTGCCTGGATGCCCCGCATGCCTGCCCAGGCCGCCACCGGGCCTGCCCGGCTACCCCGCCGGCTTGCCCAGACCGCCACCCGGCCTGCCTGGTCAAGCCGCGCTGGCCTTCTGACCGGACCACAACCTCCCTTACGACACCACTGGCCAAACTGGCTCACCCCCTTTGGCTGAGCCGCCCGAACCGCGCCCCTCGCGGCGCCAACTGAATCTAACCGGTCGCGTCATCTGGGCCGAGCCGCGCCCCTCACGGCGACCTACGGGCAGAACTACCCACGCGATCGACTGGGCGGGGCCCAGCAGGCTGGGCTGAACCTAACAGGCTAGCCCGCCCAATGGGTCGGTCTATACCCAACAGGTCTGACCGGGTCGACCCAGACTGGGTCGGCCCAGACTGGGTCAGGCCGGGTCGAACAGGATTCGGGCCCACTACTGACCTTTTACTTCTTTGGCCATATATTTAGCACCGATTGATTGTTTAATGAACTGTCAGCAGCTCTAGCAATCTTGGAACGTAGTGGTCCCTTTGTGTATACCAAACTGGAGTTCAGGGTAATGTTGAGATACAGCCAGGATTGGTTGTACACGAATCCAACCGGGCCCTGGGACAAAAAAGCTAATAACTCACAGACCGGGCGTCTGATTGACGCATCGCCTGTTGCGTTGTGACCCCTATGACAAGGCAGACCTTGAAGAAACTTTTATGTGGGACTTCATGAAAGTTGAAGTATCGACTTGTAGCTTGTGGATCAGATCTTCCATAGACGAGAAAACATTTGTTTGGAAACCTAGTAGCTGGTTGAGACTTGACAACTACTGATCGAGTGACTTGGAGTGACTCGTGTGGAGCATTGGGGATCTCCTGGTTGTGGTGGCAGACCCACGACATAAGAGAGCCTGGATGTTTCGGTAGACCCGTGGTACTCGATATGAGTACCTATGAAGGCTATGATGGGGAGCACCTAGGTATGGCGGGAGACCCACTGTGGGGAGTGCCTCTGTGTGAGTGTGGAAGACCCACGATACTCGACAGGAGGAGCACCTCAGCAGTCCAAGGTTAGTGGAAAGTGACTCTATGTGACATGGTAGGCCCATTGTACTTGATAGAGGAGGAGTTCTCCAGAAAATAAGCGTTCGGATTGATAATATCTCTAGAATAAAATCTTGGTTGACCTGAGTCAGTAACTTTTGTGTTTACCTCATGATTGAGATGGATTACATGATAACTTAGGTATATGTATGAGCATATAACTAAGTACGGTTATCTGTTAAATTCATACATTGTGGTTTATCCTTGTTGGATTTTGTGAGACCTTTAGGGTCTTGGGGTCCCTACTGAGTATCATTATACTCACCCATGCATGTGCTATGCCCACACTTTGTTGTGTTGGTTGCAGACGACGGGCATCGCTAACCGAGGTTGAGTGGACCAGGACTGGATGGTACTAGGAGATGGATCAAATGGCTTGATGGTATATAGAGGTGACTACCGGACGTGGAGTGCTGTAGAGGCAATCTATAACTACATTTCAAGTAGGATTTTCTGAAGGATGAACCAGCAACTGTTTCACCTTTCTTCTGTTGTACTTCAGTTTCCTTGTACTTTACAGTTGAGCTTGTATTTCTGGCCCCTTCACTTTTTCGCCCTCTTTTGTATTCAGTTTTTCTTAGTTTTTTACGTCTAGCTCGTACTTTTTTGTGTGTGTTTACACTATATAAAGGCAATTACATTCTAGTTTTAGGGATTTACGCCTTTGGTGCTTGTCGCCAGCCACTAGCATATGGAAGGCAGGCTTGGGGTAGTCACGGCACGAGCCCCGGGGGATGGGTCGTGACATAGGTATTGTGATGTTTTATTATTATGACTATTTACATTGAAATGTTATCATATTGGATGATCTATATATTGATGGGATTGAATTATTTTCGTAATCCATCACACACTATGATTTCTTCATCATAACACTTTGAATATCTTATTCTCATTGATGTAATTAAGGTGTAATTTATAATGATTACCCTTACATATTATTTGACCTCACCCATTAAAATTTTCCCCTTTCCCAGATTATAAAAAATTATATTGAATGAATTATGTCTAAAAGGGATTTAATTTGGATGATTTTTATGAGTTAATGTGAGATATGAAAATATAGGTACAACGAGATTTGATGTAAATCTTTATGAACTAATTCTTCATGAATCCAATTTTATATGAATGTGTCTAAATTTTCTAATATTATAAACCTAAAAGGTCTATGGGTATGTAAGTGATCCAATATTTTATGATTATTTATGTTTTGATTGGTGAAAATTGATTCACCTTTATCAGTATTAAAGATAAAAAATTAATGCATATGAATTTAGAATCGGGTCAGAGAGTGTGGTGTCTAGGATATTATGGTTGGTATCAGAGTAAGGTTTTGATAAATTTTAAGATTAAAATGATTGAATGTGAGGTTATATTATGATTTATGGATATATTAATAGAATAATAAGCTTAAGTATGATCATAAGATCTATTTACTAGACACCCCATTATGATTTTAGGTGATGAGATATCAATGTGATTAATGACATTTTTGGAGATGTTTTTTTTCGGATGGATTATTATTAACCCCTTTAATCAACATGATGTTTTATTTTGGGAATAAATATTTCTAATGTTTAAGGGAAAAATGAAAAATCATACATCCGGTGAAAACACATTGCATTGGAAAATTTGGCGGCCCTTTAACCCATGACCAAAGGATAATAAGGTTTTTACACCTACCAATGGAATACAAGATATCATAGTTAATAATATTTTTTTACAAGTTAAAATTAGGTTTATTATGGAAACATATTACATTTTATATGAGTAATAACAGTTGATTTATTTTATAATAATACATGATCACATCCTTAAATCATAATGTTGAGAACATAGTTAGTAAATGATTGAATAATATTAAGGATAATAATTTTTGTAATGATTTTGTTTGAACATTGGGTATTACTATTGAAATTTCTAGATTAATATATCATGTTTTATAATTTATGGTAATTTTTTTACCATGATCTAACCATTTTGGTTTTGGATAAAGACAATAGTATAGAATTAATTATCCATTTATGGTTATGTTGTCTTTAAAAGATGATTTTATTCATTATTAATGAATAATTAATTTTGAATACACATTTATTAGAGAGAAATTTTTATTATGGTGCAAATTGGAAAACAGATGAAATTTTACTCATCAACTATGTATATGTCCATTCTTCTATAAGTATAGATAGTAAGATAATTCCGTAACTCTATGAAAAATATATCAAAACCAAAACATTTCCATATTACCTTCATTGATGATAAACTGATTGAATTTTGGATCATTATATGTTTATAGATTTGAGGCTGATAACATTCTATTTATCATTTACATGTTTTTGATCAATTACCACTATCACTCTATATTAATATTTACACTTTTAAAATATTCACACCTATGTTCTCCTATTTGGAAACTTAGTTATTTTTTAATCCATATAATCTTTATATTTCCTTTAATATCTTATTAAGGGAATGATTCATTAACAATTTTTCGGATTTGGGATTACAACAAACATATTTTCAATTTCCAATGTATGATTACCAAGATAATGTTTAAATTACGAGGAATTTTTTTAATGATGGGTGGATATAAAACCATGATATTTTAAAATAGAAAATCGTATTATATAGAAAAAAGGGTACCCCACACTAATTTTATCTATCAATACATGAAAGGATGATTTTTCATAATTTCTTGACTTACATGCATGGCCCATTTTTTCGAACAATAATATACTATTAATCAAAATATTTATCATAATTATAATCACTAATCCATTGGAATGGCTGGTATGAGACTGATTTATTTAATTATAAAAATATATTTTACAAATGTATTTATTCTGAATTCATGGCAGACCAGTTAAATTTTCGTGAAAATATTATTATTTTGAAAATAAAAAATAAATTATTTTCTGAAAAAAGTACATACCAACAAATAAATATGATTCATACTAATAAAATTATCAAATTACACATTTTGGATAATATTATTGATATTGATATTAAATATATTTAATATAGCTTTTAAAATTATTCATATGAGTTTTCTAGGAAATATATATAAATAAATCCACATTTATGCTAAAAGAATATAATTATAAAAAAAGGTTTTCCTCGTTTTTATAGAAAACTTATTTAAAAAAAATTTTAAAATCTTATAATTTTTTTTATTTGAAATGATTAAAATTATTTTTGAAATTATAATACCAAAATTATATTAGGTTGAATTTTTAGTATTTTTATGAAATTTTTCATTTTTTGATGAATAGTGGATAATACTGAATTTTAATTGAAAACTATGTTTCACCTAAATTATTTAGAATGTTAAATTATATTTTCCAATGGTTTGAAATTCAATATTGTTATATTAATCATTTAAAATACAGTATTTTTCACTTGAATAATTTTTTCATGGAATTTTTTAATAAAAACTCTTTGAACATTTGATCTTTTTCACATTAAAAAACTCACTTTCTCCTCACGTCTGCAACGTAGAAAATAATTTAAGTCTTCCATTTCTATGAATTGAATTTTGAAAAATTTATCCCATATGTATAATAATAATTATTTATTTTATATAATATTTTCATCTTTTTTTTTTGGAAAATGTGATTAGTGAAGACAATTAAATTTTATTACAATAAATAAGGTCAAACATAGTTCACATAGTTTTTAAAAATTGAATATAAGTTGTAAAAATGATCCTAAACCATTCAAAAACCCATTTTATATAAAAAATCTACCCTAATGAACATATTTTAATAATATATGAGTTTTTGGGAATATATTTAATGAATGTGACCCATGTAATATTTTATTGAATGAGAAATACTAAAAATGTACCTTTATTTGTTTTAATTTCTAAAATATTTTTGGAATGGAAAAAACAATGTATGTTTGTTTATAAAAATTATTAGGAAATATAAATGATTTTTTTGTCATAATAATTTATCATTAATTTTTAATGATGATAAAGTCACATTAAATTTATAATATATACACACACACCCATGGATTTTTTAGATAATAAAAAAAATAACTGATTCTAAAAAAATTAAAAGTTGGATAATTTGAATATATTATTTTGTTCATTTATTTTTTGTGTTGAATATATAATGATAAACATATTTTAACATAATATAATTTAATTGAATTATAAAGATGATAATTTTTTTATTTCTAACAAAAATTATAATGTCAATATCCACATTAATGTTATTTGATAATAATTTATATTTTACTAAATGATATTAAACAAATAAAATTACTAATAATTTTAAAGTAATTTTGAAATGTTAATAAATATAAAATATTTTATATTAAAAAACCTATTGATCTTTTATATTTATCAAATTGACCCCTAAATAGTTAACACATTTTGGACACAGATAGGGTTAAAGTAGTGTTTTGTGTGTTATATGCTCTTCTATTAAAAATATTTCCCAAAAGACATGATATTTTTATTTTATAAGTACAATATCATTTTTAAAATAAGTGGGTATAAATTTTATATTATTTACCACTTTAAATTTGTCTTATTGGATGAATTACAGATGATAGAAAACTTGTTACCCAAATGAAACCCCTAATAGAAACAGATCCAAATTTTTTGGAGTTAGGGAAAAAAATGTTTAAATTTTTATTTATTTTGTGTTTTAGTGGATTTTATCAGAAAAATATTCCCTCACATATATTATGATTCAATTTTTGGAACATTAGGTAATTGAGACCATCCAATTGTATATACTTTTCAATATTTACATGAATGCCACTCCTCCTCAACTATAAAAAAGAAAACACACTACCAGCTTATTCGAACCTCACAAGCCATTTATCTGACCCCAAATATGACAAAATAACTTCCCAAAATACCTATTTTCATAATATATACCTCACTCTGGGAATCTATAAATTAAATGAATATTGTTTTTGAATAGCAAAAGTTAGTACTGAAGAAAATTTAGCGTTCATCAACATGTGTTCGGTATTTATTTCTTTCTCAACATTATTATAACATATTTATATAACAACATCAATATACTAAATATATTGTAATTTTTTTATGTTATGGGTATGAAATATATCCATACATAATTCTATCAAATGTTTTTCAAAATCAATGTTCTTGTGTATGGTGGGTCGCCGTGTCACGAACTGATGTCGTTCTTTTATTAATTAAAAACAACTCATGGTTTGTAATAATTTTGAAAATACATATTATATATGATATTTGTGATATTTATATCATAAAAATAACTATTCATTAATTATTCTAGATACAACCTTTTTCTTTTCTATTCTATATGGGATATGATAACATCACTCATGTGTAAGGCAGAGTACTGCCTCACAAAGTGATGTGCAACGTTTTCACTATCATGCTACATGGAATGTAATATGGGTACACATAGTGAATATATATGATATAAATAAAATTATAATGATTTTAATTACATGAAAATATTTTTGGAAATATAAAATATCATTTTATTCTTTTAATTTTACACACTAAAAAAGTGATAAAGTCATTCATGGACGTGTATACTACCCCCACCTCGAAGCAATGTAATTACTTTTACATTACTAAAATGATATATATATATATATATATATAATTATAATTTTTTATTATATAAATATCAACATTGAATGATAAATTATTACTTACATTATTTCTATAACGATCATTGAAAATGAAAATGTTACTCAAGCGTATGTACAACCTATCATCTCTGTGATTGTAATGTTGGATCATTTCCATAAACATATTTTATGATTGGAATTAAAAATATAATTTATGTATAAATATTATAATTAGTACATTATTATTATTTAGTATATGATTAAATAATGACATTTTTGACCATAATCAACCCACCTAAGTAGTTTTTTGAGATACATCAAATGTGTTCAAAACATCTAACATAAACATAATTGATTGTGTAATTATATATAAATTATTTATAAGTTAATGAAAATTAATGAAAAAATAATAATTTTATATCTGTATTATATGTAATTAACAAAATACGATTATTAATAAATATAAATAAATATCATGATGGATCTGGAACAATGTAATAAATTTTCACACCTCACTATTAATTATTTAAGATATATTCCATCATCAAAACTTTTTTAAATTTTCTACTATATAAAATAAATATAACTTTATTTTATATTAATTTCAACTTAAATTATAGGTATTTGTTTATCGATTTTAGGATATGTCTTTCATGGTAATAATGGTTTTCATGTTATGAAATTGGTAATGGGTTTTAGTATAAATTTTCCTTTTATGTGACATATGTCATGACATGAATATATATTATTTTATGAGGTGCATATAAATACATTTTTACATGTTATATCCATAATATCCTTATTTTAATGAAATTTTAATGTTTTAGTTAATTTATTTCATTATGGGGATTACATTTTAATGTTACCAATGAGTTAAAAGTATTTTGTTATAATGTAATCATTTATAGATATTATTCATGATTTTTCATACAATGTATAAATATAATAATTCTCATTAATTATCCAGTCCAATACCATTCGTGTTATTTTCATGTAATTTTACCATTTTTCTTCTCATTTGTACTTAAAATGTTTGAAAAACTATTTTTAAAAAAAATATGACGCTGTATCTCTTCACGTTCGGAAATCTATTTTCTTCCAAATCCATGTTTTCTAAAGAAATTTAAATAATGTTATAAATAGTTTTTTTCAAATTGAAAAAATATTTTCATTAGGAAAATTCTTTACTTATTTTTAAAAGCTTCCTTAAAATGTATTATTAGTTATTTTCAATGAAAATGATTTCCAAAGTGTTTTGTGTTTTAAAAACTGATTATCAAATTGAAAGGGGTATATTAATAAAAATCATTTGAATAGTATTTTTATTTATTTTCAAATCATGAATGAAATAAACCCTTTTGGTTACTATCCTCTACTAAGTAATTATATAATGAACCCATCCTCATTAATTTCAAGATGGATTAATATTTTCTCAAATAGATTATTATGGAACCCATTTTTTCTTGTGTTAACCATTTTTTATAGAGATTATTATGGAAACCATTTCATTTCCACTTGTTAATCATGTTTTAATGACATTGAAATGAATCTCAATACTTTTCCATGGGGTGTTCGGGTTATAAATGAATAATGATACTTTATTTGAGTTTTATAATGAAATATACTTATATTTTATTTGTTTTGTGTTAAATATACATTTCAACATAAACATGGGTGTCCCAGATACAGATAAGTTTGACCATCATATCTTTAAATGGGTTGGTCTAGGTTGATTCAGGTAATCCTCTTATTGATAAACATGGGGTGGCCCATATAACATAAAGTATGCTTGTTACAACTTAAAATGTATGGCCCAGATAGTGGTAGGTAATTCTATCATACCATAAAATATGGTTACACCTATATGTCACCTTAATGCATTTTATAATGATTATATAGGATGCCAACTATATGGTTATACCAATTAAATGTGGTTTTAAAGGGTTTTATACATCTAATTCACCCTTATTCCAAGAAGAGTTTTAATTTATTTTTATGGGTTTATAATATTTCTTATGATCATGATTGAAATCATAAGAATCATGATTACGGATTAATATTATTCATACTTTTTCCATGTTCTCATATTTTATAATGATGATATGATTGGGTATGAGTTATTTTATGATTCACTCACGTACTCAGATTTGGTCACCATATACTTATTCAGTTAATATTATTATTGTTTTAATTTAGTTTTTATGATTTTTATCCTTATTGAGAATTTTATAACACTATTATTATGTTTTTCTATTCCCCATGTTATAAATATTTAGTTTTAATGAATTATGCATACAGGGTATTTTATATGAATGATGATGATGGTGTAATGTAAAATAATAAATTGTAGGTATAATTTGAGATGTTTTTCATCATTATGACCAACTTATTTTTTAGTCCAATTTGATATGTTTTATACTTAATTCCATAAAAATATAAACCAAAATGTTCCATTGGTATGTTTTCATTGATGATGAAAATTTATCAATTATGAATTTAGCATTGGATCCTGGAGTGTGGGTTCTGGTATATAATATGTATAGTGGATTTAAACATTTTTTTTACTTACAATAGAACCATATGAAAATTTATAATGTCATATATTATCATTTTAGAACATGTTGTACCCCATTCACTAATAATATTTAATTATCTCAATTATTTTGGGAGTTAATTACCTTGTTTTCTTATGTATGTTTTTTCATTAATAATTTGTTTCCAGTAGATATTAAATAGTTTCATCATATATAGATTAATTACCATGACATGATTATAATAATTTTATATCAAATTTAATTTTAAAACTAATCCTGAATGATAGCCCTGAAAAATGATGTATGTTACGATTATAGAGACTGTAGCTTGTATATACGCGTGAGTAACTTTTCCATTTTCCGATGATCATTTTATGAATTAGTTATTTAACATATAATATATATATAAATAAAATAATATCATATATACCATATTTTATAATATTATATATCATTATTGTGGGGTGTTTATGAAAAGTAAGTCGCATCACTTCTAGAAGGTGGTAGTCCGCACATACATGAATGATGTTATCATCTCTATGTGAATGGAGTGAAAAAAAGGAAATGATATATATTACCTTTATATAATGATAAATATTAAATTATTATCATAATTATGTAATATATATCACATTTAATTATTAAATGTTTCCTTTTTTCCTTCTAAATAAAGTGTTATTCAAATATGAATGGCATCGCATCATGTGGAAGTAGTCCCCCACACAAAATAGAGATGTTTTCGTATCTCCGATGAAATGGAAAGTAAAAAATGATATATATATATATATATATATATATTAAAATGAATATATAATTATTCCTATGTTATATATAATTTAAATCCATCATTATACCTTTCATTAAAAGGTGGTAATGGAAGAATGAATGAAAATGGTTAGCGATGTTTTGGTCCTCCATACACACCAGTACTAATTTCGTAATGTATTTGATGAATGTTCGAATGGATATAATTCATTAAATTATTATAAAATATACCAGTATATAAAAGATAATTTTTTACTATATCATCATGTATTAATAAAAATTTAAAGTGTTGGACAACAAAATAAAATAGTGACACTCATTTAAAAACATTACCTTCTTTCGGGTATCCTCGTGATGTTTTCACTAAATACATCCTATGTTAGAATAATTAAAAAACTAATTCAATTAAAGTGATGTTAGGTTGATTTTAAATTTATTTTAGTATATCTTAGAAGAAAAAATAATATTATAATATGTGATAAAGATAGGAGATGTGGTGTCCTTTTAGAAGGAAGGTGAGTGAGACAATTATAATTTCCAAAAATTATTCAATCATAAACACATTTATATCATGAAAAAGTAACCATAACAGTAAATTATCAAACCTAAAAAGATAATGTTGAAATATGGATCCAATAGATTTTTACAATATTAAGTTGTTTTTTACCCACAACTGATTAGTTTAACCCAATGGTAAATCATATATTAACTTAACTACGATAATTAATTATTTATGTTTTCAATATTAATTATGGTAAAAAAACAATATCATATTACAAATTATAAAATACTTTGATAAAAAATATGGAATCCATTTTGAAATATTAAATTCCCACAAGTGAAAAAATGTAATTTAAAATTAATCGCATAGAAGTGATACGAAATAAATATTAAAGAGAAAATGTTCAATAGTTTACAACATTTTTACATCAAAATAAAATGTTAAATTGATTAAAAAATAACTCATTTATATAAATTTATACATATTTGATCAAAGTTTACATTAAAATAAATTTGAAATATAATTTTTCTTTATAACTAATTTAAGGGAAATGACAGTTTTCAATTAATATTCTATATTTTCACTATTCATTAAAATAGGAAACATCTTAGAAGAATCTCTCAAATTGACCATAAGAAAAATTTATTATTCCAATTTCAAAAAATATAGATTATCTTTACAACATATTTTATATATTTCATTAAAATATGCTTAAAATTATGTGTGAAAAGTGTGATTAAAATATTTTTTTTAAAAAAAATGGTTTTTGGGAATAATGTTCTTTTCATTTAAATAATTCTTATTTTATATTTAACAAATAGAGAACCATAGTTTTTATGATTTATTTATTATTATTAATTTCTAAAAATTTAACATATATCTTATGATTGTTATATTAAATAATAATATTTTAATAATATTTTAAATTTCCTTTAAACTCATTGTTTTGTGTAATGTAATATAAAAATCTTTTTATTATAGTAAAATATATTAAATAGATTTAATTTGTTTATAAATATATATAACATAAAATTTGAGGGTGTTATATTATCTATAAATCTTAGTGTTCCATATCTGATAAGTTATTATGTATAATGATTTTATTTTATAATTTCCGTGGATTATTTTCTACCCACCTTAAACAAATTAGTTCCCCTTATTTAAAACATGATATCCATATTCAATGTTTTTATATTTTAAAATTATTTTTTTCCAGAATATAAACCATTAAAAGATTTAATAAATTATACTCTTAACAAAATTGAAACTTGAGTATGATGGTCATCTAGAATAACAAATAACTAGACTTCCAAGTATGCTAATATAGGTGGGAATGAAAATTTGAACATGTTATAAAATAATAAATAAATATAGAGAGTGATTGAGATCATGTATCAAAAAAAATTAATTGTAAATGGAATGTAATGACATAAAAACCATAAATAAAGTTGGTGAGAAAAATCACATTGATATCAATAGAAATGATGGTAATTGGATATCATTTTATTTCTAGAACATTATTCCTAAAATTTAAGAGTTATATTACTATATAAGAATATAATTAAGTATACATAATTGATATTATTCAATTTCATAAAAACAATTTCATCTATTGGTGGTGACTCCATCAATCTCCAATTCATCTCTTAGACCAACAAATGAATATTGAAAAATTAAATTTTTATTCCAAAAAAAATAAAATAAAATTTTAATGGATCATAAGATCTACTAAAGGGTGGAATGTATTTCTATACAGTGCTAACTAATTTTGAAAACAATTATTGTTAGAATAAGTTTTACAATAAAATAAATTAATCTTCAATCTTAAAATATAACACCACTAGTTCATCATTAATTTCTGTTTCAAATAATTTACCTAAAAGAAATGATATATTAACCTGGATATTGAGTTGTCCAGTGGTAGGTGCTAACTCATGATCATACTTTTTTCATTTCTCCAAGCACAATGAACATTCTAAAAACATGGATTTTTCTCGAGGCCTGAAAGTTATCCTTTTCTACAAAAAAATTATTATAATTCCTATAACTATCTCAAAAAACAAATGGAAATACTTAAAATTTAATTAATCCTTAAATAATTTTTTTACAATGTTTTTCAAAACAATATTTTTTCAAAAAGTCCAATAATTTTATTTGAAAACTTTTAGAATTTCATTAATGATAATTTTAATGGTAATGGTTATCAATACCTTTAAACATATATCTATCAAATTCAATGAAATTATTCCTCAAATAAATATTCCACTATAGCATATGCATGATATAAACATATCAAAAAATATACTTAATCATAGTAGATTCCCATTACTTTGAACAAAAAATGGTTTTTTATACTTTGGAATTATGATAAATATTAGCATCATTAACCTATTATGGTATCTATAACATTATAATTAATAAATTCATATATGATTCAAAAATTTATCAAAATATATAAATATAATGTTTCTTAAAATCCAAATACCATTTTTAAAATACTTATATATTATAATTATAGATTCCCAATACATAAATAATTCCTTAGGTTTATTTCCACATAGGTTCCTCATTTTTCATTATTTTAACCCTTATAAGTGAGAATTTACAAGGATAATTCCAAGGTTCTACACATTTAAAACAATAAAATATAAATTGACCACTAGTATGGTATTTAATTCATTTCATTATACTCTTCATTTTTCCTTGGAAATTCATTGTGTTATGACATTGTTTTCTACAAATAAAGTACTCTCTGATTCCTTTTAAATAGATTTTATTAAATCTATGAAACCATATGTTTAACCTAGGTCATCCAATGTAATTTTCTACTCTAATTCTTCATAATGGTTTACAAATAAAATGTGAATTATCCTACACATGTCCTCTATAATTGTTAATCCTAGTGTTTTGTAAAGCTCCCATTCACACACCAAGTGATGATCAGGTTTAGCGCTATGTTCCCTATTTAGATTTATTAACACTAGGTACATTAATTCTAGAACCATGTACCCTTGTTGTATCTAAACATGAATATATTTTAAGAAAAAATCATTTAATCCTTACCTTACCAAACAACTAGTACACACTTTTATTCTTACCCTCAAGGATTATCATAGGTTTCTGAACTAAAATATATGATTTTCTAAATCTCATTTCAAAGGATTCTCTTAAAATACATCTAATACACAATCGAGTGACCCAACCGTAATAGTTATGATCTCGTGTCTAATTTCTTACATTAGAATAAGATACAATAAACCACATATCGATGTACCCAATAGTTTTGTAGTCTTGATAAACTAGATACATAAAGGATTCCCATATTACATTTGTATACATAAAATAGTATATTTTTTTGATGAATATCATTATAATATATACTATATTATTGAATATCTATCATAACACAATTAATGGATTCGTATGAAAGGAATGAAACAATTTTTATCTCAAATTCTTATCATGGTTTAAGTACATTCGATTCTATCATAAATCCATAATCATAAGAAATGTGAAGAGTAAAATATATGAACACACATTCCATTTACATAACATGAATATCATGGTAAGAAAATGTAAAATTAATATGATAAGGTAAATTAAAAATCACAAACCATTTAATTAATAATATAATAATAATATTTATCTATAGATAATATAATAGACAAAGAATCATGGATATAAATAATAAAATAAATCTCAATGATGGAAATGCCTAATTATTGTACATCATGTCTCAAGAAAATGAAAACCCCTACTATAATCATCCATACTCAATATTTATTAATCATACGGTGTAAAAACTGATACTGTTTAGCCAACTATATCACCACTATCAATACCTTTTTAAAGAAAATGTAAAACTACCAGGTAAAAACTCATAGGATTTGGAAAACATATGATTTCTCATGAGACCTACTAATGCATCGAGGGGTTTTATATAAATGGTATTAATTATTGTCTTTTATGTGAAAATAATTCACCATATTTCAAATAATTGATTAAATTCATGAACAATTTGCCTTATCATCAAATATCTGTATTGGGTAAAGGATAGAAAATAACAATAATTCCCTATTATATATAATAACATTCAAATAAAAAAATTATATGATGGACTAAGATATATTTTAAGAGATTAAAATATCCACGATAACTAAGGTAAATAATTTTAGTGTAAATTTAATGACTAATGTTCAAAAATATTGTGAATATTTCAATGGATATCTAATGTGTGATTTCCTAAACAAGGATGCCACTAAAGGTTCCTATGTAAAATGGGAACATGGTGTCAAGTGCATCTCCCCAAAATCTAGAGGCATCCAACTAAAAGAGTGGGAATAAGGTGTGTATATTAGGAGACTATTACCTCATTATCAAAGTGCATCACATCAATAACATATAAGAATGGGTAAATAAGTATCAGAATCAATATAGGTAAATAGATGAAAAAATGGAATGAGACATGATCAACGATAACAAAAACAACTATAATAACTAATATTCACAAACAAAAGATGATGATGAAATTTCATATATCTAATAAGCTAGTGAACATGTATACAAGCAACATACGAGCATGTTATACAAATTTATGAAAAATGAAAATTAAAATAAACCCAAGAATTCTGAGATCTTGAACCATCGTCTACAACAAAATACATCTTAAAAGCTATAAATCAATTTTCTAATGCCTTACTATTCCCTTTATCAACTCCTGCATACATATAGTCCGTTTAGGTGCCAATGGTGGCCCCGATAGGGATTGAGATAAATGTCAGTAGGCCACCACCAATAGCTTCTCTTATATCCTATTCATGTAAAATAAAATGAAACAGTGTGAAATAATTCATATGTAATAGTGAAATAGTATGGTAATGTAAATAACTATAAACATGCTTTATCCCTTGGTTGTTCTGTGAACATGTGACCAATTAGTTAATTAATTATGTTTTTTGTTTATGTATATAAATCTCATTAGGAATAGAAATAACTAAAATCACCTAATTATTGTAACAATAATGGTCCTAAGATATAACGATTAAAGATGATGATATTATTTATAACAAGGTTCTATGGTAATAGCCAAGGCATCGTAGACCTAAAGAGTTTTCAAATCTATAGTAACATTTTCCAAGATAAGGGGTAAGAGTTTAATCCAAGGAGCATTATCCAAGGAATTTTACAATATTATAATCTAACCAGGTCCATGGATTACATCCAAGATAAAATAGTATATATTACTGCTAGGACCAATGATATAACCAAGGAACCTGATGTTCCCAGAGGCCATTAAATACAAAAAATAATGTATCTAATGTACTAAAAAATGGTATTATGTCTTTATATTGGGAATCCACTGATAGATTAGGATTAGGATATATGTCAGGTCTCAACCAAGGAAAATGGAATCATTTAATTGGAATGGAGTCCTTGATTTCTCAGGGAATTCCGTTAAGAATACCAAAGATAACATGTGTCTAACCACCACTATAAGGACTCCAATTCCCTTATATAAATAGGCACATTACATTTAATTCATATAATCCTCTATGACATTTTATATATATTAAATTTAATATTTTCTAAGGTTAAATCCATTTACGTTCATTAGTTTGATGAGGACAATTGAACATGAAACAATTTATTAATTGCACTTAATTTATAATCATTTAACTTGATTCAATATTCCACCTTCCACTATGAGTGTAATGGGGTGTTATGGCATTCAACCAATATTCATTTCCATTCAAATTGGCCACGTGATACATATAGAGTTCACATTATAATTGAATTGAGGTCAATTGATCCTAATTAAGTAACAGACCTTAGGTTTTTCATGTGTGGTCCAAAATGGTACTATACATTCAGAAATTAGATAGTCTTTTAATATAGGGAGGCTTACCATTAGAGTGGTCAAGCTTATACACACCCAAAAAGTGGATAAAAGGTTTTAAAACACTAAAAACACAATTATGGTAAATCATACTAAATAGGATTGATGACCTTGTGAATGTAACCACGAACAAATAATTACTTATATGGAAAGAGTATTAGAATACTATTTTAATGAATGAAAGAAAAACACAGAAATTCAATAGATGATGCCTCATGAAATCGGTATGATTGACCAAAAATATCTAAAAGGATTGAGATTGAGGGATTAGTTATTTGAAACCTTCCATAGGCTCGTATGACTCTTCTCATCTAGTATTAGACTATAATTGGACCCAGGTTCTAGTAGATCTGAAGAAAGAATTAATTCCTTAAAAATAGGTCATATAATCCTTCAACTAAATATAGTGGTTGATAGGATAAATAACATTGAATTATTAAAAATAAATCATGAATATACTGGTGTAGATCCAACAATATGAAAAATGGTCTATTCAGAATTTGGATAGAATATTGAGATTAATATCTAGAATATATGGATTTTTGGATTAAAATTTTGGATTTTTTGTGGTTGTTATCCTCTATAGAACAAAAACATTTGTCAGTTCCTTTTAAAACATATCTTAATGTAAAAATCATAATTTTAACTTAAATTACCCTTTGTATGGTTTATTCTCATGGATTGTTCATACTGGGAAAAAGTCATGAAGGATAAGAATTAAGAAGTGAAATATATATGGTTGGGTCACATAGTTAAAGAAAAATTCTGCTAAAACATGGGAAATTCCTTTACAATTTTTCTGCAACATTTTTCACATTCATGAGGCCCAAGTCACATGTTTAAGGAAATTTGTGCACTCTATTCCATCCCACTACCCAAAGTCACATGGTTTAATCTTATAGTGTGGTCCACTAGAAACATATTATTGTAACTATGTGACATGTCATTTTCTCCCAAAAATCTGGTTTTCTGGATCTGAACAAGCTGTAAAAGAACACAATACCCTCAATAACTCTTTAATAATACAAATTAGGTCCAAAATAAAAGATTATACCAAATTTAAAGGATCAATTATTGACTGAAAAACCGAGTTCTTACAATCTTCCCCCCCCCATAAAAGAAATTTTCCTCGATTAAACCTTTCAAGGGCCCTAAAAACATTTTCAGAAGAACTCTGGACACTAGGCATTTAGGTCAGGCTCCAACTCCCAAGTCTCATCCTATACATCATCGTGATTCTACATCACCCATATAAGAGGAAAAACCATTCTCAATGATCATTCTTTCTCTGATCGAATATGCGTATATGATATTCCTTAAAAAAAGTATCGACCACTATCCTAAATTCCATGGGATAAAAATTATGAGACGTATCAGCATAATACTAGTGAATATTTGAAATGTAGAAGACAATGTGCATGGAGAAGTACCTCTGAGTTAGTAACCACTGATAGGCTACGGGTATGACTCTCTCAGGAATATCAAACACTCATAAAAATGTGGAAAATTCTATACATTCCTTTGTATCCATCTATACCCTAGCCTTAGTGACATCGGCATGAAAACATGGTCCCTGACCTCAAAATCCAGAGGTCATCGACGATGACTGGTATATAATTTCTATATAGACTAAATATTATACATATTCTTTCTGATCAAATAGACTTATTTGGAAGTGTCCTACGCGAGATAAGGACCTAGTAGGGAAGCCTCCCTACCTCTAGAAATCATTTGGTTTTGTAGATTTTACAACCATAAAGGACCACAATATATCCTTCCAAATAATTTCCTAAAAGATAATATTATTGGCGTACTCAATGAGTGGGACATGATTCTCCAAGGAATCACTAAAATCAAGGAATCATGCTTAAAGTATCTCCTCTAACACCAGAATCGTCCATTCTGACTACCCATCATTCTAGGGGTGAAAGTATTTGCTCATAATTTCTTGTGTATCCATATAATTCTGAAACCCCTTTCAGGTCTATGACATAAAAAATGCATCCCTATATAAAATTATATTACTAGGGACCTCGTATAGTTAGATGATCTCATAGCCATACAATATTCCCTTTTTAATAACATAGAATGTCTCTTAGGTTTGAATGATATAGGCTAACTTTGTCACCCGATCAATAAAAACCCATACAACGTCGCCAAATCATTGTGACTAAGGTAAAAAATACAATGAAATCATTTTATTCCTCTTCCCATTTCCATTCAATGACTAGAAGTGGCTATAATGGGCCTATAGATATTTGGTGCTCTGCCATAACATACAGATAGGTGGAAGACCTGATGATATGTCATGATATCTGGAATTTCATCCCAGACCACTAATACTAGCATCACATATCTTGATACATTTTGAATATTCCTTAATAGAATTACCATTGAGAATAATGGAACATATGAATCAAATCAACTCTCATATATATAGAAATCCACTCACATCCTTGTGTACGTTGTCTGTTGTCTCTATCCAAAAACTAATTTGAAGGAGGATCTTCCCCAGAAATACTCTCATAAAGAACCATGCCCCTTGTATCTGAAAATCTCATACTCTTCCACTTCACAAGTATGAAAAAGGTATCTTTTAAGGTTGTGATATAACACTACTTAGGGCTATCATGAAACACCATATACAGGTTATAAAAGAGGGCCATCAATTTTTTCCTCATTGGCATCCACTATGGTTTGTGCTTAATTTTTATGTCTTAGTGAATCTACGACTACATATACCTTTTTAGGCACATATTCAATCTCAAAATTGAAGTAACTAAGATATTTGACCTATATTCGCAATATGATATTCAAGTCACATTGTGTTAATATATATTGGAGTCTCTTGTTGTCTGTTTACACCACTATGTTCTCTCTCAACAGATAATGACTCCACCAAGGTATGGCATGGTCAAATACTACAATCTCAAGGCCTTGAGTCAGGAAATTTCTCTCATGAGGCCTCTACTTCTGCGATACATATGAAATAACTCAATCCTCTTTCATCGTCACTTCTCCTATACCTATTCCTAATGCATCTCATAACACATTATATATTCTTCCAAGCTATGGTAGAATACGTATCAGTTCCATGAAAATCCTCATGTTATGCTCATGAAAGGACCCCTCACTTGGTTCTGAACATTGTAACATGAAAACATTAATTATGAGACTATTAAGTGATGAATGAAGTCATGATATTCATTGAATAAAATTCATGTAATATCCTATCATCCCTAAGAAACTCTACATTTAAAACACATTGTTGGGATGGTCCTAGGAAAACACAAAAAAAACATTCTATGGGATAATAAAGACATAAGATTCATAGATATTATGACTAATGAAGTTATCTTTCTCAATCTAGTTGAGGTGCATGGTAATCATGGAGTAAAGATGATTCTCTCTTAGTGTACTCATAAAGATCTCAAGATTATTTTCTTTGTTTCTAATATGATAAAACACAAATATTTCATCCAAAAATACTACCAATAATGAATCTTGATAGTGATGGAAACCCATATTCATTAGAGACATGAAAATGGAGGGCGTGTTTTTGAGACTAAACATCATAACAATGTACTCATACAGACCATACCATCTAGAGAAATTTGTACAATGTATGTCCGATGGTCTGACTTGTACCTGATGATAGCCAGAACATTGGTCGATTTTTGAGAGGACACTATATCCTCAGAGATAGTCAAAGAGATAATCTATTCAAAGCAGTGGATTTAGGTTTATGAACCTAATTTGGTTTAGCCTTATCTAATCCACACACAGTTGTATGCTACATCTGCCTTCTTAGTGAATATGATTGGTGAACCATAAGATAATGTTCTAGTCCATATAAAACCATTGGGATCCAAAATAACTTATATATATATTAATCTCATAAAACCTAGTAGGTTCCATATTTTATAGAGGAATGGACACCATAGGTACTCCTAGAACAATCTCAATAGTCAAATATTCTTCTCTCTCAGGTGGTAGTTGTGAAAAATCATCAGTAAATACATCCCTAAAACAATCTTCTACTAGAGGGAATTCATAATGATATAAACCATAAAAATCTAGGATGAGATTATAAATTTTTGAAGCCACTCTACATTTTCCATGATGCTCATATCAATCTCTACAATCCTATTAATCCAACTCACCCTTTTTTACATAAATTCATCCGTCAAGTAATGTAAATGACACCTTGTATTGATATATGTCTACAATGTCATGAAACAGAACTAATAAATACATCCATAGAATGACATAAAATTCCATCATCTTAAGAACAAAGATGATGGATAAGAATGTTTAACTACCAAACTCAAGGGAGAAGTTTCCAACATTGGCATGTTCCCTCAAACCGCACTCCCTACATTATATCTTTTGTAATTACACAATAGTAATACTGCATTTCTCTGAAAAGTATTTCTATGATATATTAGGAGATGAAAGAGTGTGCGGAACCTATATCAAATAAATAAGATAATATAGTTTTGGTTTCTTGAATAATAACTCATATAGTAGACAATCATGTAGCCTAACCCATGGGTATCGACTATAGTGCATGCATCTGACCAGATCAATGGTCCTACGAAACAGCTATAAAACTATCCTCAAAACTTATCTACTGATAGTTCTAGTGATTATGATTCTGGATAAAACAACCATGAACTCCCTCTAGACATCCATATAGGTGCTACTCCAACTCCCTACCTGACACAACAATAAAGAATCTGCTACTGATGGTGGAGCTCTTGTGGAACCTCTTTCACTAGAAGCTAATGGAAATATCTAATAGAATATCTAAATATTCCCCATATAGACATAATATCGTCACTCTAGATGGTCTCTATTACATTGAGGATTCATATTTACCAATTTTCCACACTTCTGACACACTATAAAGCCACCCGATTTGGTACTATGGATAGCAGAATGTTGATAAGAAACCTCAAGAGATCAATTTATTATACTAGAGGAACTACTATCCTTCCACAAAACTGATTATATTTTTCCAATACTACAATATTACTTTATGTTTTGTTTATTTATAAGAGCCTAATTAAATATTTAAGAAAAAACAATGTTGGTGAATGATAATCACGTGAGTCTATATGAAAAACATGATCCCATCCACGAAGTGTCTAACTCACAATAAATATAAACTGTCATGATGATGTGAAAATCACTAAAACACAGTGAAATGTACTGAATATTCCATAATATAAATATAACCATTCTTTAGATGAATGAAATATATGGCTATTTCATATCTTATTATATGAGGAATGAGCTAATCAATGAATGATGTATATAAATAAACCCATACTAAGCCTTGGTGATGACTTGCCTAGGTAACCACATACCACCAACATTTGGATGAATCGAAAAACTTGTAAGTATCATTTTTGACCCTCCACTCTGGATTCATGTCTTGATGATTAAATATTGATTATGCGGAAACTAGCTAGGACTCAACAACATGTGAACCGTCATCCCCCATGAAGGAAGGAGGATGCTACTGGTGGAACAAGAATGTCCGATCAACCATCATATGGGAATATTCTAGAGAACCATTCATGGGTTACATCAAAAAAAAGGAAAATATCATTGTCTTGAGTGTTATTTCCCAAATCATCTACAGTAGGTGGCACCTCAAGTGGAACTATAAGATGTAAGACTTTAATCTTAGGGCCCACCACATCTGGTGTAGGGTCTTTACTAACCTCCCGGTGCACGACATGAGGACATCGTAGAGTTATTGGTCATCAAATTCCAAGTATTTTCCTCATAAAAATTATAGAATCATAATAATATAAACACAAAAAGAATCATACTGTACATTAAAAATTCCCCACTAACCATAAAAAACTACCCCAACTACCTGATTTAAATGCTATGTATCAAAAAATTATAAATCATTACTTAAAGAGGTTATAATAGATGAAAGGTCAATAAAAATATTCCTTTCCATTTATTGTAAACTATCACATTCATTTCATCTTATATTTCTAGTTTCACACATTTACCTTTCATAAACATGACAATGAGGGATAAACATGTTAAAGAATACACTTTAGAAGACATCTGCCACTATTACGATATTTATTTCCTTATAACTTATTTCAATGGTATTTTAAAATGGATTTTTATTCCCAATGTATCAGGGCCTATAATCCTTATCACTAGAAAGGAAACCCATATTATTATAATCTAGTGGCTCGAATTGTTTAATTACCAATTCCAACCTCTGAGGTACCAGAACACTGCATGAATTGAAACCATTAATCAATAAATTTAAGCCAAGTGAAAAGAACAAGAATATATATAAAAACAAGGCTCCCTAAATAATTATAATCATATCATGTAATGAAATCATTTAAATATACCTATATGGAATGGAAATATTCATGCCATGTGAATACAAGGTTCCTACTACGTTGTATGTAACAATACTCTTTGACCTCATATCATGAGGTCAATGATGTAATGAAACCACAATAAAAACAGTCAACAACACTATATATCCTATGAATCATTCATTGGTTAAATGATATAAACTATAACAGGCCAACACATAAAAAGAATTATAATTCATGAATCTAGGAATTTACCCCAAACATGGGTACATGATACCAAATAACTTCATATATCCATATGGAATGTGCCCATACTCTTGTGATAATTGTATCCAAATTTCAAAGAATGAAATGAATTATATGGTTAAAAATTGTGACATCCTGGGCCTAGATACCACTAATGGTGCCCGAACCCTAGTATACCACATATCACCAAGCGCATCTACCTAAATTATAGAGGCCACGAGTAGTAGTGAGGTCCTATGGTGTGTCTATGGGGAGACTATGTTCTCATTACCAGAGTGTATTGAAGTGTATTACCTGTATGGAAAGGTAAATAAGTAAGGTAATAAAGATTAGTAAATAGATATCATAACATATTGAGAATATAAACAATTACTAAAACAACTATAATAAATGATAGTCATAAACAAAAGTTGATGGTGTTTTTTAATGTATCTAATAAGCTGAAAAGTAGATAAAAATAGGTTACAAGAATTATATAAAATGATAGTGAAAAGTTATAAGAATATATCCCATGATACTCATACTATGGTTCGATCATCTTCTACCATATCCATACTAAACAATCAACCAATCAAGTGTATGAAGAATTATTCATCCCATTGTCAAAAAATGCATACATGTATATGTACGAGTACCAATGGAGGCCTGGATATAGTGTGAGATAAATATCCACAGGCCACCACAAATTATTTCTGTAACAACATTTTCATGTACAATATACAGATATAGTGTGGAAGCATGGATAATTATAACTAAAGTAGGAATGTGATGTAAATTACTATGTAGATGATTTGGACCTCTACTTATTTCTAAACACTTAACCAGTTCCCTAATTAATGAAATTATAGTTTTGGAATTAATGTCACATAATGCATAGCCAGAAATAACATAACCTTAGGATACTAATAGTATTGGTTAAATGATATAGGAAATAAACATGATGATATTATTTATATAGGGGTTCCATAGTAATTACCAAAGAAACCTAGACCTAAAGAGTCTCCAAATTAGTAGTAAATGTAGCCTATATAAGGGTTTATACTGTAATAAAAGGATCATCATCCATGTAATTCAACAATAGTGTAATATATCCCAATCCAAGGAATAGATCCATAGAAAAATGGACAATCTATTGCTTGGCCGAAGGATGGAATCAAAGAACCTTGTGTCTGTAGATGCCATTATTGGTCTAATGAGTGTATTTAAGGAATCCCATTACAGTAAGTAAGGGATCCTTGGTTGTCATTCAAGGCATAAAATAATATAAAAGGATTAGGTTCCAATTTGGATCTCAACCAATGAAGCCGAAATCCTTGAATGGGAATGGTGTCTACGAGTGCTCATTGATTTCCATAAGGAATACAACAGATAACTTGAGTATATCAACCCCTATAATGTTTTCATGGTCCATATATAATTATTCACCATACATTCAATTCTATTCATAAATTAGGACATATTATAAGTATTTTATTTAACAAATAATATGGTTTAATCCATTTCTAATCATTAGTTTGACAAGGACAATTGATCTTGGAACCATTTTTGTATTTAACTTATGTCGTGATCATTTAAATTGGATCAATCTGAATAATTATACCATGAGTGAAAATGAGTTGTTCGACATACAACCATCATTCAATCTGATATAATTGAATAATCCATACATATAAACTATGCATTCCACTTCAATTAAGATCTATTTTTCAATATTAAAGCACACAACATAGTCGGGTGAAGTTTGGATCAAAATTAAACTAGGAATTCAACAACCCAATAGACATTTAATATATTAAGTCTTACCATTATAATGTTCAATCTCAATAACACCCAAATGGATGCTCAAAAATTTCAAAACACTAATAACCAAAATATTGTAAAACCCACTTCATGGGATAGATGATGTTGTGGATGTAGCCACCATCATATAATTACATATAATAAAGTGGTATTAGAATATGGTTCTAAGGACTATAATCAAGACATGTAAATTAAAAAAATGATTCCTGATGAAATCTGTGTGATGGCATGACAATTTAAAAAATGATGGAAATTGAGGGACTAGTTATAAACCATATACCATAGGCTCGTATGACTCTCCCCATCTAGTATCAGCCTCTAATGTATATTAGATTATATCATATGTAAATAATGGATCAACAACTTAAAATTAGCCCATACAAACATGCATCAAAATATAATTTTCATAGGAATAAAAATGAAAAAATATGAAAAAATGAATAGAGAATATACAAACATTGATACAATGAGATGAACGATACTCAATTCAGAATCCGAACAGATGATCAGTCTTATAAGCTATAATATATGGGTATTTTTATTTCAAAATATATATTTAAGGGACTATTATCCACTAGAGAACAAAACCAATAATGGTTTTTATTTTAAAAATATTTTGATAGGAAATTATAATTTTACAAAAAATTACCCTTTGCACATTTTTTATGCATGTTTTTTTTCAAATTGTGCACAAATCAAGCACATATTGCTACTGGAAGGGGGGTATGGATGGTTACAACACACAGTAAGGGAATCTATGTTCCAACTATGCAAAATGCCTTTAAAATATTTCAACAACTTTTCACAGAGTCATGCAGCCTAATTTGAACATTTATGGAAAATTGTGTGACCAATACTAGTCAATCTTCCAATATCACATGTATTAATCGAACTATGCATCCTACCTCAAACAATTTTATTTATCCTTGTGACATGAAATTTTCCCCACCAAATAATAGTTTTGAGCTCTAAAAAATACCATAACAACCCCAAAATAATTACTAAATCATTTGGTGTTCATATTAGGTCCAAAATAAACAATTAGGAAAATTTTTAATGGTATATTCCTATGTAAAAAATAGGGTTTAGACATAATTAATGAATGAATAAATAATTGAATTTTATTTCATTACATTCATTCATCTACATGTTTATAAAATATCCATATAAAGAATAAAGATAATGTTAATAATATTTATACCCATTTTGGTATGAATAAAGTGATTTTTTTCATTCATGAATATAAATACCTTTAAAATATCATTAAAAAATTCTTTAAGAAAATATCCTTTTTATTTGGAAAAATTTGTTTCATAAAGAATACATTTTGAAAATATATTTCATTGAAAGTCTCTGGTAATTTATTTTAAATATATTAAGAAAAATTCAAAGGATGATTCAAGGATATGATTTTCATGATGGTGGATAATTACATACATTCCATATAAGTTAAATTGTATATTCCCTTTTCCCAATTAAATTTAGTTAGGAAGGTGCCTTGTTTGAATCATGATAATAAGATTCCATTCAGATTTTCAATATAGGTATGGCAATATTTTTCTATTAAATACATTATTTTACATTGAAATAATTTATAAGGAGTAAAGTAGATAATAATCCATTATTAAGTAATTTTTATAAAGTTAAAACATTATTTAATTTTTTTAGAAAACATGGTTTTAGAAGAAAATAGATATCTGAACGAATGGAGAAATAATGTCAAATTTTCATAAAATCAATCTACTAGAACTTCTCTACCAAAGAGTTGATAAATGGTACTATAAAATAAAAACATAATTAATAAATAAAAAATATTATAATTCAAATTTTCAACTAAATTTTTATGCAAGATGTTATTTCAACTAAATTTCATGAATAAACAATTTCTATTAGAATTATACTATGAAACAAAACATTAAAATGATTTTTTCATGAAAGAGAGAATTATTAAATTAATAGATTAAATCTACCAACTATAATTACAAAAAAATATATGAAATTAAAAATAATTTTATAATTTTTTTATACAAATAATATTAAAATATCAATTATGTGGTAGTATAACCTGATTAATAGAAATTTAGTCATGAAATTATTTACCCTGTGGAATATTTTAATTGATATACACTTTGATGGAAAAATTATAAAAACTTAAAATACCAAAAACAATTAATTTTTCATTATATAACATTTCAAAGGAGAATAATATAAATGATATAAATGAAATTAGGTTTATAAAATTACAGTATTCCTTTATGAAATGAAATTGAGATAAAACCCATTACTTCATTCTTACTTTTGATTTTTCAAACTCATTTATTATTGTTTAAAATATGTTTTTAAATGACACCAAAACCTTTATAATATTTTTAATATAATACATGATACTTTTTTAACTTATTATCACCCATTTATTAATAATCAATCATTATCTTCATCGTTTCATGTGTTAATTTTCTGTTTTTCATATAAATGTTTTCTCATTAATGATTTCATTCATAAATATATTACATTGTTTATCAATATCCAAAATATTTTCCATGAAATAATTATCATATATTTAAATTATACATTCCATTAAAACAAATAATTAAATATTGTTTTTAAAAATGAATAACATTACAATCATGAAGATAATAGGTTATGTATACCCTTGAGTAACATTTCCATTTTGACATGATCATTATGGAATGAAGGTAAGTAATATAAAATAATTCTATAATGATATTAATATCATATATAACATATTATATACTTATATATATATTTCATCATTATTTTTTGGAGATGAATAGAGAGTCTCATTGCTTTGTGAAGGCGTTTAACCACACATACATTTAAGATGTCATCATCTTTATATGAGTTATGAGGGTATAAATATAATGATATATATATATATTGATTCTATAATGATAAATATTTCATTAAAATACGAATTATGTAAATTATATCACATATAATTTTTAACTTTTTTTATACAACCTTCAATGTGAAGCGTTAGTGAAAGACATATCACATCACTTCATGCAGTGGTAGTATGCCGAACACACAAGTGATGTTATTGTATATCCTATAGAATGAAATTTCAAATAATTATATATAATTTAATTACCCCATATGTATAACAAAGTTTAACAAACATTTTATATACAATCATACCCAAATGTGGATGGTTTTAAAGGAAGAACTAATGACATCAGTTCTTGAGGCAGTGGCTCTTCGTACATACGAACGATCATTTCAAAACACATTTGATTGAAGTGGGGATGGTTGTAAATAATGAAGTTATTATTAAAACATACCAATTTTAGAAATACACACAGAATATTATATCATCATGGAATTAGGATAGTTTAGTGAATTTGATGATGAAATAAAATAACATTGCCCATTTAAAATGTTACATCGTTTTCAACTATCTCATTTGGTTTCACAAAACCCATCATAGGATTATTTTATTCCAAAATTAAGTATTCTATATAAGGTTAGGGATGTTATTAATTGATTATAATAGGTCATTGACTGTCCAAAATATTGTTAAATTTTGATTAACATGGGAGAGGGGTGGCCTCTAAAAGTGATGTCAGTGGCATACGTGATATTTTTTGAAAACAAATAAATTATAAATCCATTTCTATCATGCCAGAAACATCCAAAATGGGTCACTATCAAATTATAAGTGATAATGTATATGTATAGACATAAAATGTGTGTTGAAAAAGTAGGTGTGTCATTTTTAAGAGTATATTATTAGATTAACCCCTGTAAATCCATTTCTACCTTTACTACGGTAATAAATTTTAACTATATTCTCTATAAATTTTATTAAAAAGTTAATAATAATTTATTATAAATTAAAAGCTATACTAATGAAAAAAATGAAATATTATTTTCCAAATACAATTCAAAAAATTTGAAATTATTTTAGTTAAAATTAATCTCTCAGATATGATGAGAATGATTGGTTTTCAAGTAAAAAAGTAATGAAGTTTATAATGTTTTTATATCAAATTTCAATGAGAAAATTATTCAAGAAGACTAAATTGGATTGAAATATATATGAAATAGTTTTCCTTCAAAAATAATTTAAAATTTAATTTATCATTATAAATAAATTAAATGAAAAAACACATTTTATTTAAAACGTGGTATTTTTTACTATTCATACACAAATGATGTTTTTGATAAAAATACAAATAATTATCCTTCATAATATTTAGATGTTCTGATTCCAAAAATGAATTTTATTTTTTAAAATTAAAATTACTATTTTTTTAAATGAATTTTAATTATGTTCATAAATAATGATTAAAATATGTTTTTGGAATTTATTGTTTTTTATAAAAATTTCTTTTTCATTTAAATGATTCAGATTTTATTTCTAACTAGTATGTTACAATATTTTTTATTATTTATTTTTGACTATTCTAACATACCAATTTAGTGAATTGGATATAACTATTATATAAAATAATAATATTTTATTAACATTTCACACTTACATTAAAATTGGTGTTCAATGTAATGCATGTTAAACTTGGTGCTGTATTTAATTATATCTATTGAAGAGATTGAATTTATTTATAAATAAATATATCAATTTGTTTTGTGTTTTATCATTTCTTATAATATTAGTGTTTTGTGTCAGATATGATATCTGATACGATGCTTCAATTTTCTAATTTCAGGGTTTTTTGACCACCCATCCATGATCTGATAAATGACATTTTTATGGAATGATTATATAGTTTGAGGCTACCATTTATCACTTCTACATAAAATAGAAATTTTAATTATACATAATATAAAGTTATTTTAAAATTCACATTATAACATTTACATTATTGATGTTCATAATTCCCAATGGTCATAATTTTAAATGGTCATAATATCTAATTGTTATGGTTGATTTCATTATACGATATCCACACCATATTTTATTTATTAAATTATTTTAAAAATTTATATTGAGTATCAATATGATTAATTTTAAAAATTAATATTATATAAGTATATTTATATTTCATTTTTAGTGTTTTTTCATCACTATAATAATCATATATGAATGGTACGGTGTAAATTCCCCTATTATAGTTATTTTATTTTTTTTCCAAATTTTATTTGATGAATTGATAATTTTTTCACACATAAATATAGAGAAAGAAATTTTTATATATAAATTTCTAATAGGTGAGATTGTTTATGTATGTAAATGTTTATTGGATTTCATACTTATAGTTATGCCTTGTATGATTCCACCATATAATCCTTAATTAATTGGGTATTAAATAAAAATTTATTCTTAGATTTTAGAAAATAAAATTCATCAAGATAATAGTAGTAATATATATTTTGTTCTTTTTTATATTTTTATTCACTAATTAGGTTTTTTTCAGAATATGTTATCTATTATTTATTAGTACATCAAAATTTTCATAATTAATTAAAATGATTCCATATGATTCAACGTGCTTACAATAACATAATTTATATAATTTAGAATTATTTTTTATGTTATTGGTATCCATTAAAAAAATTTATTTTTATAAGAAATTTTACGTATATTTAAATATATATTTTTTCTACGATGAAAACCATACATAATTGGTTGACTTTGCATTGTAAGAAAAGTTATGTCAATTTATTTGAATGATAGAGTACTGGTTTATGAAATTTTATATCTATAAGATGAGTGTTATGATAATTTTAATATATTATATCAAATTTTTGTTTTAATTTATATGGATTATATATATCTTAATAATTATTATTATAATCATTGAAATGTTATATAGGAAAAATAATTCAAAAAAGTGAACAATATATATTATGAAATTATCTTCCATGAAATTTGATATAATTCATTATTTTGTTGAGGTGGTACTATAAAAAAGACATGATGATTCTAATTGGTTGGTTTGGAACCTTGTGATGATTATCTATCAGTATCTTCTACATTGATCATCATTTTTTTCAAAGGAGAGGGTTCATTAACACATTTTTTAGTTAACAGGATCCACATATAGCATAAACATATTATTGTATATAGGGTTCAACATATGGAGGTAAAAGGTCGAGTGTTATTTAATTGTTATATTACTTAAGAATAATCTTTTTAAACAAATAAAACGGTACAAGTGTTGTTCATGTTTTTTTCTTATTCATCATTTATCTGGTTTATTAAATGAAAATCAATTTACATTATTAATTTGTTTCTTATAGTATTATGAGTATATGAAGTTATTATAAAACCAATTATATATATTAGAGCAACATTAATCATAGAATAAATATTCTTTAATATCAACTCATGATAAGAATGTTTTTCTTAATGCATGTTTTTATATATTATAATGTATAATTTATCATTTCCAAGTCTTAACTACTAGATTGTTATTCCATTATATATTATATATAGAAATTGTAAGGTGTGATTCATTTATTTTTATTCTATTAGAGTATTAATGGATTAATCATAAGATAATAATAATAAAATACCTTAACTTTACACTATATTATAAGTCATAATTAGAATTTCTATAAGAAATAACCAATTTTTAAATTCTATAATACAATTAAAAATTTTATTATGGTGATATATGGAATATCATTGACTGTGATTGGGTTGAAAATATTTATTATGCAATATCCTGATGTATATAAAAATGATATATTTTCAATGATAACAAAAATAATACATCATGGTAACATTTAATCTTATTATAGATGTTATCTATTATTAAATATAAAGATAAAAAATAAATTGAAAATATATTTTTTTGTAAAATGTAAATATTTTTTTTATAAAATATAAGTTTATGAATTATAAGTGGAAAATTTTATATAGAAATAGAACATGAAATGATCATATTAATATTCCATTCACAGAAAATAAGTGATATTTACCATTTCTTGTTTATCACCATTGAAATATTCACATATATAAATTGTTTATATGGTGTGATTTTTATCTATTCTTCAATCTATATGATAAAAAAATCTTATAATTATTTTATAAAAGGAATTTAATTTTACATATTATAACATGATATTTAGTTTTATTCGAACTTTAATTTTGCTTTTATTGATTCATGTGTTTTAATTTAGAGGTTGATTAACACACACACACACACACAAAGATATATATATATATATGTGTGTGTGTGTGTGTGTGTGTGTGTGTGTGCTTGTGTGTGTCATATTTATGGTATAATTGAGATCTCTCTTGAGTAATTGACCATGGTTAAGGGTATATTGGGTCATACAAATCATTAGCATAGAGGGTTATGCATCATTTTAAAAGAGGGGGTTTCATAACAATTAATATATGACTACTCTTTTGGGGATTTTTGGGGTTTTTAATTTAAAAATTATACATGAACGAGTTTTATGTAAACTAGGAATATAATTCATTTAGATATGTATAAATTTTATTATATTCTATTTTAGGATAGTAACACCCTCTTTGAGCTGTGTAATGAGTTACACAATAATTTCGATTCTTATATCAGATTGGTTATAGAAATTGTGAGGTGTGTATAGTGTTACACAATATAATGGTTTGAATGAATTCATTTAGTGGATTTAATTATGATTCAAAAACAAAATCATTTAAATATTTAATAGAAACATGAATAAAACCTGATAAAATAAAAACATGGAGGAGTTATAAAATTAATTAACATAATATAATTACCATGTATATAAAATTTGTTCAAAAAGGAATTTTTTTTAAATAATAAGAATGAGATTACTAATAATGAAAAAATATAACATCAATAATATAATAGGGTGGGTTCTTTCTTAAGTTAGGTTCCCTAAAATTATCCTATGTATGGAATGGTGGATAAGGTTAGAAAAACTGTTTGGTTAGAAAATGACATTGTGAAGTTGGGGTTACAGATAACTGTGATCCTATGACATAGGATACCTGAATAATAGAGTCTACATTATTAATAATATGAATTTATAAAATGGGTACTCCACTCAAAAATCAAAGAATAAAATGTGATATGATTGTTATAAAATCCCAAGTAAATATCTCATCATTTTGAGGAATATTAAATTGAAATTAAAAATTTTGAAGTGTATATCAAAGACCACAAAAGATAAAAATATTAGGTTCATTAGTATTATTGAATTAAATTCATAAAAATATATTGTTAAATTTATATAAAACAAGAGATCCATATATATATATAGATTTTTTGGAGAATATGACATGTGCTGTAAGAATTTGTTAATATCATTCATAAGTATAACCTATAAATGAATTCCATATTTTTATCTATGGTGTTAAAGTGTTACATGAATGTAGAAGTCCTATAATATAGATATTAATATTATATAAATTAATTAATAAAATTTGAACTGATATGAATTTGACAGAATGGGTGAATTATATATTGTTTTTGATAAGAATGGACTCAAAATTAAAAGATAATTGGGCACAAGAAAAAAATATCATCATATCTGAAATATAGAAATAATTGTTTCATTATTCATCAAAAAATTTAATTTACATTTACATCATAGGATAATTTTATAATTATGTTACTTTTTTATGTTTGTACCAGTAGAATTTGAATATTGAATCTTATCTTGACATCATGGGAATTTAATTCAATACTATGAAATATATTTTTCAATAGAAATGAATAAAATGTTTGGTTAAATTTAGATTATGATTAATAGTTCAACTATAGTATACATGTGTAATTAAATCTATAATATAAAATATATGATGATATTGGTTGATTCTGACACCCTTATCATTTGGATTGATTCATCAGACATATAAATGTGAAATGTTTCTAAATAATCCATATATTTTTATTATTTATATAATTTTATTTTGAATCTTTTAAAAAATTTGAATCATTCCAATTTATAAAAATATCCATGTAAATATTTATTATAAATGATTTTATGGATTGCATACTATTAAATCATATAATTTGTGATGTATATTTACAAAAATACTCATTAATGTAGTCGGGATATGTTACTACTATTTTTTTTATAATATTTCGAATAGATTTAAACTAGTGCTTCTTATTATATACTATTTTTAATCTTTGAAAAAATAATGGTATTTAATAATTAAGTATATAAACAATATGTAAAATTTATTATGATTCCTTTATTGGATTTATATGGTAAAAAGTTAATCTATGAATTTATAAATCAGGTAAGATATTTTTTGAAATATTACCCAACTCACTCCTCTCAGAAAACAATTAAATAAATATATAACTAAGAGGATCTATTTTATATGGTTAGATATGGTTTTATAAATAATTACATAGTGTGACCCTCCAATTTGATTTTGATGATATTTTATAATTTGTTTTTAAAATATTTTCATTTTCAATTTTAATATGTTGCAACCATAAAGACTCTATATTTTTAATTGAATGGGAAGTGTACTAGTTTATCTTTTATATGATTTTTTTTTAAATTTATATAAAAAATGTAATCTAAAAAACATTAAACATAATATAAAAAATTTTTATTTGTTGGTCATATTAAGGAAACAATATTATATTATTTCTATAATTAGACTAATTCCAAAAGAATTGTGGAATAATTTTGTGTTATTATTGGGAAGGATAGTTTGAATTTATGTCTGAGTGGGAGGAATATTAAACTTGTCTAAGTTCAAAAATAATGGATAGGAAGTATTCTGGAGTAATAAAATGTGTCAGTCTAATAATGTGTTATGGTAAAATAACATACCTAGGTTTTACAATACCTTAAAATGTCTTGTATGATTCATCTGTATCATATGAAATATTGATTTATTATAGTGAATGATAATGAAGTAATGTTTATAAACAATGAATTAACCACCTTCCACGATTTCATAAAAGTGTCTATTTTGGGATATAGTTAATATCCATGATATGTATATAAACACAAAGTATACTAATGATGTATGGAACATGGTTGATGTACAGAATGGGGAAAAATAATATATAATATTTTTCCAATTTAAAATTATTTTGGATGATTGATTGACTACCTATATATATAATTTGGTAAAATTAAGTCATAAATATATTTATTGAATAAAATATGACGAAAACTTTTCTACAGTTCTGATTATAAAGTTCATTTAAATATTATTTTTCATAAAATATCATTATGTATAAAAGATATATCAAATGGAACTAAAAATAAATTTCATAAAAATTGAGTTTTCAAAGACATATATAAAATAAATCCTAAAATTTATCAAGTACTAATTTTAAAATGTATTGTTTTGAATTAAAAATTTATCATCTTATAGACTATTTAAATCATTGTGGGGTTCAAAAACATAGTTTGATGATACCATAAAAGAGTTAGGTTTCATAAAAATTCTGCATAATTTTTTTTACATAATTATTTTAGTTGGATATTTGTGATTTTTTTTATATTAGATGTGAATTACATAAAATATTCCAGAAAAGATGTCCCAAATTTAAATTCCATAAATGTGTAATTTATAATTTGTTTCTTCATAATATAAATTTTTAATGAGGTATATAAACTATTATTAAATATATACATTGATATATAAAAGACTATTCTTTGACTGAGTCAAAATGCTTCTATTTTTAAAGTGTTAGAGGATCAAATTATAGAAGTCCCACAATGATATTTTTATAATTTTACCGAGAAGATATCTTAAGATTATTATTTATTCTTCTAAAGTGTGAGAAAAAATGTTAAAATTATTTTGCTATCTAACAAAGGATTTATCATTTATTCTATGTTTTGTATATTATGTATATACATTATACATTTATTAAATAATTATTTTAATTATATAATTTCTTTATATATTTTTAAATTTTTCATTAATATTTATTATTTCTGATTATTATTTCTGATTTTTCAATTTCTCATTTCTATTATTTTCACATTTTTTATTATAGTAATTCTTTATAAAGATATTATTATATATATTATTTTGGTGTACTAAAAATATATTAAGTATTGGACACATGATATTTTCTACCAGGAAAAATTATTATGTACTATTATTAATATATAATATATAATGATTAGTTTTTTATACACTACATTTTTGATCTGTCCAAAATTGAACAAATTCATTAGAGTGGATGAAAATCCTATGTATGGAATAAAAAACCATATAATATGTTTTTTCATAAAATCCAAAAAAACATATTTAGGGGAGGTTCATATATATATATATATATATATATATTATAAGAAGATGTATATATTAATATTATACTTATTTTTCATGGTGAAAATATATTTATTAATTATAGTTCCAAAAAATTATGCTTCGTAGTTAGTGTTGAATTTTTTTGTATTTGATATAATTTAATTCATTTTTAAATTCTATAAACTTATATAATTCTTGAATATTATGAATATAATGGAATACATGAAAAACATATATATTAATTTATACTAAAAGGTAAATACCACATAAATAAGAGGAAATTAGATTAAATAATTTTCAAAAGTTGGACATAATTATTTATATTTTACTAAAATTTCATATATATTATAAATTAGGATATTATATAGCTAAAAATATTTTACATTACACTAGCATCAGAAAATATATTACATACATATTTGAGGATAATGAAAATGTGTTACATATTGGAAAAAAATTGATATTTTTTTATTTATAATATATTTTTATTCACAAAATATCTCAAATTTTAATCTCAATAAATATTTAATTACTTAGGAATTTCAACATTACGTTTTCCAAATTTATTTTGGGGACTAATTTGATTATTATGAATCATATTTCGTGATTTATAATTATTCATTCTCTAATAATCCCTGATATGTTTTTCTTGTGGAAATTATATTAAAATATTCCTCTAGAGATTCCATTTTACATAGAGAACCTTGAGTCATGTTTGGGATTATTAAATAAAAAATTCATGTGTTGTATTATATTTTTTTTATTTTGAAGACTCAAAATGGATATTCTAATACCCAAGGGATATGATGATTTTGAATTAATTATTATTCAGTAATGATTTTGATCATTAATTTAAATGGTATGATTTTATTCATGGATTCACGAATGATATTTCCATGAAATAATACATCAAATGATTGTACAGTATTAAAAGTGATATTTTATGAAGATATATTTAGAAATAATTATTTTTAAAACTAGATGATACACATGAGATACATGTGTATCATAAAAAATATGTGATCACAATACTTTTTCAATATATTATAAGAACATCCATTTCCTAAATATAATTTCATTAATATATTGAGCTAAAAAAGTAATTCATATAAAATTTGTATGTGACATTATTTGGTTTTTTAATTTTTTCCTTTCTTTTGGGACTTTACGGTAACTATTTTATGGTTTTCAATTGAAAAACACATTCTGTTTAGTTATACATCAATAAAATGTGTCTGTTTTATTTGGGTTGTGACTCCGCTTGAAACATTTTTTTAGTTATTTTATACCAATAATAGATAAGTAATGTTCTAGTAATTATGTCACTATACTAGAAAATCCATGTTCTATGTGGGTGGCATGACTCTCAAGGATTAGTGTGGTGAAAAGTGTAGAGAATATATCTTTTTATAACACCCCTAGATTATAAACTATATATTTTCCTTCCAAAAATAATTCATTAAATTTTATAACTAAATAAACATAAAACTAAATTAAAAACAATTATATGTTATAATAATTTTTTATATATAATAATATGGCTATTAAATTACCGTTTATAAGAAGATGTGACCATATTATTAAATCTCTGAAGATAAAAGGATGAAATAGTGTTGTGTTGTGGATATAATATTTATGAACCTCATTTATCAAAGTATGGAAGGGATTTACTTTTACTAGTTTTATTCATTATAAAACACTAAATAAAAAATCAAAATTAAGGTTTGAATGAAATCATATGAGAGATAAATTCAAAAATGTAGAAATTCCCTTATGATATATTCTATTTGAATCATCGGCCTCGACTTCCTTTGAAACAGAGTATATGCATAATTTTTATGAAAATCTATTAGGGGTAAAATTTATGTATAAATTATCATTATATAGTAATGAAATTACTAATATAAATTTTTATTTACCACATTTATTTTTCAAATTTCACAAATTTACTTTTTATGAAAATTTATGTCATTCTTCATAAAAAATAACATTTATATTTATATTATTTCGGGAAAATAAATTTATAATGTTTATAATTTCAATTTAATTTAAATAAATTCATTTGAAAATTAATCATGTCTATTTTTTCAATGGCCTTATTTTTCATATTTTTTAAAAATTATTTATTTTTAAGTGAATAGTGAAATAACTATTTTCCAAAAAAATGTCAATTTTATTATAATATGTCAACCCATGAATATATTAATAGATTATAGAAACTAGTAAAAATAATATTTATAAACATAGTAAGTAACATAAATCATTTATAATTATTATGTAGAAATTATAAATTCCATGTTTAATGTTTTGGAAACATTATTATTTTTACAGTAAAATACTATTTTTATTCACTTTTATTAAAAATTAATTTTAATAACATTTATAAATTAAATTAAAACAATTATTAAATATAATATATCTTCATGTTCATATTATATTCTAATTTCACATACATTATATGCATAAAATTAGATTCCAACCTAAATAGTAGTTAATGTGGTAAAATTGATATCTTTTGAAGAATTATTCTTTTATAAATATTATTTATTTTTTAATTGTGTCATTTAAAAATTAAAACTCGAATAGGATGTGTAGTCTTATGTAAACAAATTTTATCACTCATTATATTTACAAACAATTTTCAATGATATTAATAACACAAGATAATGAAAAAAAAAATTTCTAAAAATTAGTTGTTAAAAATGTTTTATCATAAAATTTAAATATTAATTTAATTATTTATAGAAATATTATTATTTTACAAGGATCCCAAACCATCAAACCCATCTTCTGAAAAAATTAAAACCCATTACCTAACATCAGTTTCATAAAAAAATATCTACCCTTACACATATAAAGGTGGTTCACTCAGACCCATTCACACATTCTTATTCATCTCAATAGAATTGACACAAACTAATATGGCCTCTCCAAGCCCAAATCCATCCCATGGACTTACAAATGTTCAATAAAGAATTTCTAATCAATACAAATATACTTATTGTAGGTAAGAGTTCTCCTTATTCTCCTTTTGATTCTTGTAATTCATTAATGACCATTGATTTGACATTTAATTTCATTCTTAATTCTTATTTTCAAAATCAATCATTTAAATTAAAAATTGTGTTGTATTTTTTACATATTAACCTTATAAGTCATTAAATTCATTATATATCACTTTTTTATGGATATCATGTGGCTAAAATTGCTCCTTGATTCTCTGTGACATCTTTTCAATCCAATTACTTAATTTTCTTAAGGAATTTTTATTTCCATGTGGTTGTACTTCTATTTTATTATTATATATCCAAAAATTTAAAAATTATTTTTTATTGATGAGATTAAATCATTTTCTCTCAAAAAACACATTCCATAATATTTTTTTTATATGACTTTATCTGGAAGTCACTCCTTGATTTTTTGAGTCATCTTTTTAATTTTTAATACTTTTGATTTCCATGTTATTATGCTTCCATGTGATCATAATCAATATGTTATGTTAAAAATGATTCCATAGTTTTTATATAATAGACTAATCATTCATTAAACACATTCCATAATTCTCTTTGTATAGAAATCATTATAGTGACTTAGACCCCAATATCCCAGAGCTAGTGCCTTCTTCCCTTACATTTGTATATGAAACAAGAAATCACTTAAAAAAGGACAGATCATGTTAGTAGTCTTAGAAAATGTGATATATACGTGATTCATATTTTATATTTTAATACACAAATTACTAAATAATTTTTTTAAGAGTAAATGTATTCTATCTAGAATATCCCTATATATTTATAATAGTAAACGTCATGGAATATTGTGAAAGGAAAAAAATTTAGTTAGATAATATTCAAAGTAATATTTAAGTATCAAGAAATCTAATTTGATTAAATAAAAATCAACACGGAAAGGTAAATAAATGAGCACACATGTCATTTAAATAATTGGATAAGGCATAATCAATATGGAAAGGTAAATAATTGAGCATACATTCCATTTAAATAACATGGTATGACATAATAAATATGAGATGGAAAATAATTGAACACACATTCCATTTAAATAATTTGATGAGGAATAATAAATAAAGAATATAAAATAACAAATCATACATTCTACTTAATCAATAATTTAGAATGAAACTCATATAAAGATAATTTAACTGTGAAAATATCATGGAGATTAATATTAATATAAATGAGAAAAATTATTAACTATTTAATGTCATGTCATCTTGGAACATGATTCCTTTACTATCAAGTTCTATATTTTAGAATTTTTTAAACAAACTTGGTAAAAACACATTAAGATGGGGCTAGCCAACTGATTCATCTCATGAGACAATTGATGATTTTAGGGTATGGAAGTAACTTGTCCCAAAACCATGATTTTCCCGTCCAAATAATCCCTCATTTATTTATTAATATATTTAATTAATAAACATTTGGTCGTGTCATAAGTTATCTAATTGAGTAAAGGATACATATTTATCAACATTTCCCCACAAATCAAATAACATTTAATGTAGTATAATCAATGAAGAAATTATAATTATTTTAAGAAATAAACATATGAATGATTAATAATATGGATATTTAGAATAAACTTAATGCCCAATTTCTGTTGTAAAGTTACCATCTCAATGGGGTAGTTATTTTTAAAAAAAAATGAAGCATGGGAGTGAAGTCAATACTTTAATAAGTCAAAATGATTGTAAACCATCCAGAGGAATGTAGGATTCCAAAAATATCCCCAATCTAGTATATGTAAAATCATGGGTTTTTGTTGATGAATATAAATAAGTTAATGGGATATTTAAGAACATTCTTGAGGAAAATATCCTCTTGATTTTGAAAAAAAATTGAAAATATTTTTTCTATGAAGGTAATTTAGAAAAACATTTTCCCTAAAAATATATTCATAAAATTTAAATGGAAACTTCATATAAATAAAAACATGTAATTCTATACATGTCATATATTTTAAAAATATAATTATATTTTAATTTCAAAAAAGTTTGAAAATATTCCATGTTCATAAACTGATAAAAATATTCATTTGAAAAATATTTAAAAATTGAGAAAAAAATTATTTTAAAAATTCTAACAAAAAAATTTGAAAATATTTGTGAAATGCATGGTTTCATAAAAATAAGTATATCTAACTGAATAGAGAAATGATTATAGAATTTATTTAACTATTTTTCAAATAATTTCAAGTATCAAATAGTGGTAAAATGCTACCATCTCTTGAAAAATATCATGAATAACCAGTCGAGAAGAAAATTAATTGGTTTATTAATCAATGATCAGAATATTTACTTTATTGTAAATTCATGTAAAAACAATCTAGATTCAAATAACATTGTGAAAAAATCATTAAAATGATCATAATGTTGAAATTATAATTAATAAATGAATCAATTATTTGTACCAACTGAAAATACACAATAAATATGTGTAAATTAAAAAATATATAGTATAACGTTAATATAAATGTCATCATATAATATAAATTTCTATGATGAATTAATTTAACCCTTTAAAATTAAATTGAGTGATGATATTTTATTACAACTTTGAAACATTAAGAACAAATACCCTTTAGATAAAATAATTCAAGTTGAAGAATAATATACCATGAATACTGAATTATTCATGATATTAAATTTATAATTGGATAGATATACATGATATAAAAGTTATTAGGTGTATAAAATTATAGTATGCCTCAATTAAATGGAATTTATATAAAATATCTTACCTTATTCTTCATTTTGGTCGAATTCCATTTAACCTCATATATAATGGATTTATACATGTAATTAGGTTATTAGAAAACTATATTAATTTTTATGATATCAAATATTATATTTTTATAATTTATTTATTCCCATTCCATATTTATCTTTTATTATTTTCATTATTTTGTGTAAAAACGTCATTCATTTTGTGTATATTTAGACTACTTATTTTTTTTCTACCTCTTACATTAATAATGATTTCATCAGCTCTAGAATGTATACAATATATTAAATATCATATATTTTCATTATATATGTATTACTATTGAAATGAATTTGATTTTCCTTGTATTATTTTTGTATAGTGTATGGATTATTTTCGAGACTATGCCCTAAGATACATGTGATTCAGAACCTTGTCGTGCTTGGAATAAATGATAGAAATATATTAAATATCATAGGCATACAGTTTTCTTATAAAAGTGGTATAAATTATAATTTGTGGGTTGGATTAGAAATTTGAGGGCATCATTGAGTACATAAAATTGGTTTTACCCTTTGAATGACATAACTTCTGTCGACGCGAAGCATTTGTTGAAAAATCAGCATGGGTGTTAAAAGAATAAAATAATTAAATAAATAATTTTAGTTTTGTTTCGTTGATGAAGGAACTAAAAATTCATACAGTATACTATGAATATGGGATTCTTGGGTTCTACAAAAAACCCTATTTTCATTTGATGTTCCTTGGTGGGAACATTGGAAGATCTCTCTCAGGAAAACATCAACTGAATCAATGATCGACGATCAGAGTGCAATGGAATATAGTGATCTCTTCAATGATGAAGACATCATCTCATTTTTCATTAGTGATAAATACATCTATAGGATAAATGAATTTTGCTTTTGGATTCATCTACCATTTTTTATTTCTATAATGAACACAAATAAATCGAATAATAGATTTATTTTTTAGGATAGTCATTTTGCGGGTTGATATTATTAAAGAGATATATTTGGATAATATCATTATGATTTTCTGACTCTTCATTTTCATTATAATGGTGATGGATTGAGGCTAACAAAAATATTTTCATGGTTCCTTTCTCATGTTATTGATGGTCAAATTCTTTCAATTTTCATTCATTCATCACTGGTGCTTTTCATTGGAATGCGGTTTGATTTATATTGAAAATAATAAGATCATGTTTACAAATTTCATTAAACAATAGTTCAAAATTGATGATCTGAGCTTAGTACGACATGATTGTGGTGTGATGTTGGATGCAAAATCATATCAAAAATATTTTAGCACACAATTCTATGTTCTTTAGCATAGAAAAAAACATTCTAGGATGTTTATGAATGGATTAATGGATGGATTTTTGTGTTTTGATGATGGAAAGGTCGGTCTGACCACACGATGTGAAACAAAAATTACATGTGAAAAACAGAACATGGATTAAAAAAACCCATCAACACGATGTGAAATCCTGTATTGGATATTTTTTGTGACCCTTTAAGTGGTCGTTGGGTTTTTCGAAGAAGGTAATAATAACATAACGTGTGAACTTATCACACAACCTCTGGTCTAATTTGTTTAGAAGTGTGTTTACCATATAGGGTACACAGACATGATCTAGAGTATATGGGCATGGGCACACCATCTACTCCCATATGGTCATGGTTTGGCTAGGAGTACATGTTCATACTCATGTAATGGTACACATGATTATTTACTTGGGTAGATACACTCCATTTATTATTACACAGACATGGACACATACAAGGGCCATTTATGTGGGAAGGACCTGGGGTCAAAATGACATGATGTGTTCCCTTGGTACACATTACGTACTCTATTTATGTTGTCTTAGATACGTTATCATATTTATCATGGAAACGTTTCATTAGGGTTCATTCCCCATGTCCTTTCCCTAAGGGTTAGTATGGAATCTCCCCATAAAAATAGGATATTATTCCCTTCCGTAGGAATTATTAGATAAGGGTATTTAGAATCTTAATGTGAGTCTATGAGTGAGACAATATATTCACCTTTGTTCCTTAGGTGGATTTATTTTTATCTCTTTGGACAACACTACACGAGTATCTATCCTCTACATAGAAGGTTAATTAGGAATTAATATTTCGTATACCCTGTGGTCTTGATTGTGAACCTCACATATTTATATTATCAATTCTAATGTCTTTAGTTTAATCATACTCCTAGAGTGTGTTCTTCTAGACATGTTCTATATTGATTATCCATGTTGTGATCCTAGGATGGAATTATAGTGGTGACTTACCTTTATATAATGTGTATTTGTTGATTATAATATATAATCCTTTTCATGTGAATTATAGTCTTATATATATGTAGAGTTGACTTTAATTGCATTATTGTATGTTTTATGGTTTCAAGGTTCCCTATTGGTTATTTTTAAAATCACCCATACATGGTATTTTCCAACACATGCTTTGTCTAGTTTAGATGATCTCACTTTTGACCATGTCCTATAAATTCTAGGACAAGACTATTCTTAGAGATACCAGACAGACCGAGGTGTATTCTTATGACATATTGTTATTAGTCCATGTCTTTATTTTTTTAGGTAGGTCTTGTTTTCAGACTATTTAAGGTGGAATTATATTTGGCCTTTTTCATTTCCCAATACTTTCTATTGTACTACATTGTGATATTTAGATTTATGAATGAATTTGTTTGAAACAAAAATTCATCATCGTATAGGGTTATAGATTTCTGTGTGTGTAGGTACAATGTCCAAGGAATCCCATTTTACTGATATGCTTAATCAACTCTAGCCGCATGCCCATGGAACATTGAAGGTGTTATTTGGGGTTCATGGAATGGTCCCCATTTTTATGGGTCATGAAAGTGTGGTATTAGAGTATTCAGTTCTACCTTATGACCGGAGACTGTGAGATTGGTTTGGGGAAACCATGTTATATGGACCTTAATGTTGGTATGGGGGCTGATGTATCTATACAATAGAACTATAATAAATTTCTTTTTGACTCAGTACCTGAGAAAAATTAGTTTTGGAAAAATAATATAAAATCATAATATAGTGATGGATTTGGTTGTCATTTCCTTCTTGAGTCATCTCTCCATATATAATCATTGAACATGGTAAATATTATTTAACTTTTTGGATGGTGATGTAATGTATGCCAGCTAAGATTCAGTTTTAGGATCATGAGGATGATCCCCCAAGTGACGATACATCGATAGATGTAAATGTAATAGAAATGTTACCACCATGTGGTACACTACGTATACCAACACCTATAGAGTAGAAAATTGTACCCACAAAACCAGAGGATGAGGTGCACATGATCAATACACTTGAAGAGTTTCAGGTGTAGAGACCAATCATTTTCACAGGTTAGCCCAACACACATGTGTCTGATGACTATCTTGAGATGCTAACATGAATTTCATGTCTGTAAAAGATAGTATTATATCCTATAGTGGTCATGGATGGGATCATTGTTCATGGATTGGTAGGGAGATGGTGGGGTTTAGGGACCCAATCTTATAATGAGGCTTAAAAATAATTATCAATGTCTAATATCCATTTTATAGAGGAGTTCTATCTAAAAAAAGGGATATATATCTAAGAGATTATAAATCTCCCAAAAAGGTAGTATGATAGTAGCAATGTATTCATTGTTGTTTAAAATCCATCTAGGTAGTCGATGGATATAGTTTAGGATCTTTTATTTTGTGATCATACATTTGTGTGAGACTTTGTAGAGATATCAAAGATAGTGTTATCCCTATATTAACTCCTATATTTTCTAGGGTTCTATAGATATATTTGGAAGTAATGAGTTTCTTGGAAGAGTAGACATCCATTAGTTTCCTATAGTGAGAATGAAAGAGTATATAACTTATCATTGGGGAGATGATGTTAATATTTGGGACATGGACATGTGATATTGGTAAGGATGAGGTCCCAAGATAGAGGGACTATGGTTTATAGATCAAAAGATAGGTTTGGTGTTCCCATAGAGATATTGTGCTACTCATGTGAAAGAAGGGGACATATTGGATGAGATTGTTCGACCTGTCATACAAGTGACAGAGAAACTAATAATTGGCCACTAGGGTAGAGGCAATAGCAAGAGAAAATACATTTATAAGTTAGAATATTTAGTAGGGGAGATATTAGAGAATATGGAGGTGTTAGGAACATATAAATAAAGACCGCACCACCCCTAGGTTGTCCACAATGGGCTTAGGGAGCTAGATGACATGAATAGGGGCATCTCTAAGTGGTTGGGGCATAAAACCCAAAAGAACCATGACTGATATGAGGTACAACATATGTCTTTTATACCTTAAATCTTGTAATTATAGATACAATTTATCTTAATTTTTTTCTTTATACCTATTCAGTTCAAGATATAGAGATTATGATAGATCCCTTAGCTCAAAAATTGCACATGGGGACTCTTACTATAGATAATATTGAGATCACACACTTGTGTTGACAATGTGAACTGACTCATGGTGTAAAATTTTTTTGTTTGGATATCTTAGTGGATGAAATAATGTTAGGTGATGAGATTATATTCAATAACTACATATGTACTATTTATTAAAATATTGATTGTTTCAGGATGAGGATGTGGTGTGTGCAGAGTGATAGAAGAAGGTCATCCTTTGTCTATGAAAATAAATTATATGCAGAATATGATAGAATCATGAACATAATGGTGAAATAAAATACTCATCAATTTAATTTAATGACCCTTGTGTAGGGGATTTCAGGATTTTTCATTTCTTTATAATGGTTGTGGAGTTTGAGAATATCTTTTCAGAGGATGTTCAAGGCATACTTGCCCTCTAAAAGATAGACTTGTACATTCATCTACACCACAAGACGACATCAATATCTATGAAATAATAATGTATGTATTATTAAGATAATTTAATGTTGAGGGTGTTGTTGTAGGACATAAAGAGGAAGATAGGAAATAAATTCAGTCATTCACCCAGGGAATCCTTAGAATTGATTTCCAAGAAGGTATATGGGAGATTGAATTTATGTGTGGACAACCAGATCATAGACCAGGTGACCATGAAAAAAATTATCCACTTCCAATGATCAATGACCTTTTTGATTATTTTACAGGTTTTTGATAGTTCTAAAATGATTCCCTCAGGTTAGTATATCAAAAATTTCATGCATGAGATAAATATATACTGATCAATTCATTCAGATGTCAGTAATGACATTTGAGAACTTGTTGATTCTAATTTTCATGATAAATTCTCTACTAGTGTTCATCTGAATAATGACCAAGACCTTTCATCCCTTTTTGGACATGTTCATTGATGTCTTCCTTGATGATATCCTTCTATAAAGAGTGTCTAAGGAGGAGAATGCAAGACACATGAGGATGGTTATGGACACACTCAGAGAGCTCCATGTTTACAGAAATCACTTGAGTTATCAGTTCTAGATACATGATTAGTCACCCATTCTTAATATAAATGTATATTACATCATTTTAGATGTATATTCTTTACATTACATAAATAATTTCTTGATGACCATTATAGTTTAGTAACATAAGAAATTTGGAAACAAAATTTTCTATCCTAGAGAAAGATATACACCTTTAGTTTTTCTATATGAAACCTTTATTCATAAGTTGGGGAATGGAAACATAATAATGGTGTGAGATCATATGGTCATTAAGGGTAAATGTTGGAAATGTGTATGAATAACATGAAGAAAACGGTATAGAACTGGAGAACAAAATTTGAAGATCGTAACCTATATATTAGATATCATAATAAATATTTTAATTTCCTAAGACATGAATCACAAGTAAATAATGAACATAATACACAAAATCATTACAATGGAATAAAAGATGTAATTTCAGTAGACATATAAGCATATAGAATTATTTCCATAGTAGTCAAGGCATTACTTCTGAGGCCATCTCAGTGGAAAAATTCCATTACTCAACCAGGTTCACACCCCAATCCTGCCCAGTATTACTGAACCGAGTTATCTCCTCGATAAAAACCTATAATACTGAATCGAGTTCATTTCTTTTTCTATCCCTATAATACTAAACCAAGTTTATTTCTTATTCCATCCCGGTAATAGTAAACTGAGTTCATTTCTCTTTCCATAATGTCTATCTCATGAGATATAAATCATTACCCAATGTATTGGAGCAATTTATAGGTCTCATAAAAAATTTATACTTACATCTACCATAACATAATAAATAATCATATCATAAACCATGAAATGATATGGATATCAGAAACAAGTAAACATATCCAAAATGGTGAAAAAATATACTAGGTTTATAGCCATTTACTCCAGATGAAAATCTGTAAAAGATAAATGGATTTCATAAAAATATAACATTTCAAATAGAAAAGGATTTTACAAACATATAATCGGTGAAATAGAAGAAAATTTGATAAATACCATGAAATAATGAACAACCCATTCAAAGAAAGAATATGAATTGGGCATTAGGATCACTTCTTAGAAGAGCATGTGTAACATTAACCAATGTCATCTTAGCTAGAAAATAATTTTGAAATTTCTTTTAAGATGATTTGTTGAGTAAAATATCCTATCATATTTGAAATGAGATTTTTAATACATAAAACCATTTTAATATCATTTTCATTGAAAATAACTTTAAAACTTATTAAGAAGACCTGAAATCATTTGTAAAACCATTTTTCTTTAAAATATATAAAATAAGTCTCAAAACATTTTAAAAAATTTATTTTAAAACTACTAGAAAACCTATATAAAATGTTCATAAATTCATTGAAAACCATTTTATTTGAAAGTATATTAAATAATCTTGAAAATATTTTGACACCCATTTCATTTAAAACTCAAAGAAAAAATATAAAAAAGATATGAATAGTTTTGAAAGACTTTTTACATGAGAAAATATGATAGAATATTGAAAATTATATGAAAACCATTTCATTGAAAAAAATTAATAAACTTATAAATTCAGTTTCAAATTATATTTTAAATTTTTTTTCTTGAAAATTTATAAAAGAATATTCATAACATTTTCAAAACAAATTTTGTTAAAAACATATAAAAGAATATTAAAACCATTATGAATTAAATTTCATTGAAAATATATTTTAATAATATTTTCATAAAAATTAACTTTTAAAAAATTAAATAAAACTTTAAGTTGGACCTCTTGGGATTTTCTAGCGTCCTTTCTTCTTGTTTCTTTTTTATAATCGTAATACCTATATTGGGATTTCATGTTTCCCTTTGTATTGAGTATTTTATTTTCTGTCTTAGTTATTCTTGTGAAATTTTATGGTTATGATTATATATGTTTTTTATATTTTTGATTACTTTAGATGGTGTTTTAATATTATAAAATTTAGAATATTATCCCCATGACTGACATACCAGACCATCACTGCAAGTTGGTAGCCTCTGGCATACAGGGAGGCATGCTAGAGGTCATGTGGCATTCTGGCTCAGGGCATCGGTGTAAGGCACATGGGTATTGATGCTAAAAAAGGAATAAAAAATATTAATGAAATAATAAATATAATATATAAACATATATAAATATATTTTTTGTCATATTTTACTCCATCATAGGTGGTATATAAAATTGAACAATCAATGTTTAGTGATGTACTAGTTTGCCATAAACATAAATAGTATATACATGGTCCATTAGATGGTGGTGTGTATAAGTGTAGGTTAAAACCATATCATAAAAAAATTCCAATATATTGAGGATACTTTATTTTAATTCATGAATGGAAAAAATTAATGTTGGGGTGGGAGAAAATAAAAGAGTAGATTTGAGAGAAGTTGTTAGCTCTAAATTGAGTAAATCCTTTTGGTTTGTTCCAAAATACCTCCTCTGATTGCCTTATTCTCAATTGAATGCTTCTAAGAGAAACATAGGGATGTTTGGAAGTGGATTTTTTAAATATTGTCTAATAGTAAGAGGATTTTGAGGTGTTAGGAAGTGGGAGAGGTGGTAGAATATTATAGGGAAAGAAAAGGACTCACTTGGTGTTTTTGAAAACAATTAAGGTGTACACATGTTATTACCTAAAAATGTAAATAAAAACAAATATAAACCAATAATATAAGGTTTATTTATTATATATGGATAGTAAATGGGTCTTGGACGAATGGATAGGTCATCTGAGCCACTAATAGTAAGGATTATCTCATACTTAAGCTTAGTTTGACATTAATCGATGTGATTAATTTTAATTACTTTTACTAATATTCTTTGTAATAATTTAATTTGACCATATTAGACTCTAAATATTATAATTATTAAAATGTTGCATTTTGGTTTTAAAAAATCCGATTCTTAGAAGTGGAAAAATTAAAATTAATGGTAGTCTTACAAACGAGACAAAATTGCGAGCTTTTAAAGTAGAAAGAAGTTCAAATGTTTATTATGTTTTTATATACAATTTCGAAGTGAAATTGATTTTAATGTACTCAATTGTATTAATATATGTATAATTTATCTAATTTTACTTTCATAAAAATTAATATATAATTTATCATTTATATTTTTTGAAACAAAAAAGTTGTTTTTAACAAAAGAAATAAGAATTTTTCACTAATCATCAAAAATGATGTTTGTAATGAAAATCCCAAAAATTAATCTTTAGATAATTTTGAAATTATAAATTCAAGAATTAAGTTTATCTTATTAAATTCAATTTGTATATGTTTTTATAATTATATTTTTGTTATAGAAGGATATGATATGTAGTTTATTTATGAAACAGTATTTATAAATATATATAAGGGATTCACAAAAAATATATCTTTTTTTAATAAATATTTTTTATTTCTATAAAAAGATTAAAAAAATTAATTTTTTATTAATATTCATATTTTATTTTTTAACAAATAAGATACAACTATTTTACTTAAAAATTTATTACAAAATGATACCACAAAGAAACTCGGTGTTTCATGTAATGTACATCATGTCAGTGTTATGTTTCACATATGTCTTGTTGTGGATCAATTTATGTTATAGGGAATCTATGTTCCATGAATTGTACACTAATTTGGGGTTGTGTAATGCACAAAAAGTCATTTTGTCATATAGCACAAGCCAAATTAGTGTTGCATGTAGAAAAATCCAAGTTGGCGTCATGTGAAGGAATGTTTGACTTAATGTTTTAATATATATATATATATATATATTAGTGTCCTGTGAATTGAATAATATCAAAAAGAAAAATTAATTCCAAAAAATTATTTCACAAAATCTCATGGTGTTACACATGAGGTCTATATTTTTGGATACGTTATCTCAATAGATGGAGTGGCAGTGGACCCAAGAAAATTTGAGGCAGCCTTAGGTTGGGAACCACCCAAGAGCATGATGGAGATGTGCAGCTTTTATGGGCTATCATGCTATTAAAAAAGATTAATATTTAATTTTTTGAGGATATTAGCACCCATGAAATATTTCCCTAGAAAGGGTATTCCAATCACATGGATAGATATATGGAAGCATGATTTTTAGTATTTGATGCATAGATTGACAAGTGCTCCCACCAATAGATTTCCTGAGGTGGGTGTCAAGTACGCAATGTTAACGATGCATCAAGAACCGGGATTGGCTATGTTTCTAATACAGGGGAAGGAAAAAATTACTTATGATTCACTTCAATTGAGAACACAGGGGTGGACCTACATGGACCTTTATCTTGAGTTAGTAGAGGTAATAGTTTAAATAAAAATGTAATGATAGTGCCTAATGGGAAAGTATTTTATTGTCTATTCTGATCAAAATATTTCTATGTATATCTTCTCTTATAATGATCTTAACATGATACAAATGTGATTAGTAGAATTCCTATGGTATTTTGACAACAAGATAGTCTATACTCTTGGGAAGGGGAATGTAGTAGAATATTCTCTCAGCATGAGATCTTTATCACATTTGTTGAATGAGGAAATAGAGTGGTTAGCGTCATAGTATTTATCCATTATGCATGAATATGAAGCATATTAACTATATTTGATGGTAATTACCACTTATATAATGTTGTGAGTTATAGAGAAAACACCTAATGATACTTTTAATGAGACCCTAGGTACTCATATATGTTCTATACATGCTCCTGGTAGATTTTTTGATAGTGTGGATCATGTTATTATATTCAATGGACACACGATGGTACCATTGAAGTTTTAGTATAAGGTTTAAAGAGTGTTTCATACAACTCACTTGGTGGTATATACAGGTGTTTAAATTATGTACCGGGATATCCAACATCAGTTTTGGTGTCCATTAATGAAGAAGGGAGTTACAAACTTTGTCTCTTGAAGCATTACTTGTCAGCAAGTGTTGGTTGAGCAACAAGTTATAGTAGATTTATCTCAACTCCTTTTGGTTCCCAAAGTGATGTGGGATGGAATATCCCTAGAATTAATAGCCTAAATACCATTTAAATATATGGTTCATGATTATATATGGTGATCATAGACCTAATAACCATGTAAACCCACCTCATACCGATCCAAGAGAGGATTTTTGGATAGAGACTGAGATACCTCTATGTACAAAACATAGTCTTACTACATGAATTTCTATTGATGATCAATTCGAAAAATGATTCTCACTTTACATATAAGTTATTGAATGGATTTTGAGCAGTTTTAAAGAAAATGTAATGTTTGATCATAGTGTTTCATCCCCAAATTACTGTCCATAGTGAGAAAACCATTCATGTTTGTCAGGTAATGTTGCATGCCTATATGTTAGAATTTTCTATAGTTTAGAGGATAACCTACCTTTATAGGAGTTATTCTACAATAGAAGTTAACATTACAACATTGGTATGTCTCAATAATAGGATATGAATGACAGATCTGGTAGGTTACCACATTTTTGGACTTACCCCGGAGAGTCTGCACAAATGAGCCCAGAGTTGGGGCCTGAAACTATTGAGATGGTGAGGATCATCCAAGAGAGTTTTAAGATTTAAAAAAGCCATCAAAAGTATTATGTGGGAAAATCAATGTGTACCATGGAGTTTAAGGAGGGAGAACACAGATTCTTAAGGGTTTCACCTCGATGTGGATTATAGAGATTTGGATAGGTTGGATTTTTTTAGAGATTCATTGGCCATTTATAGATACTTTGTAGAGTTTTAAAAGTGTAATACCACTTATCTCTGCTTCTTCAGTTAGATTGAGTACAAAATTTCTTCTACAATTCACATATGAGGAGGTATGTGCATGACCCATTACATGCTATCAACTGGGGAGATATATACATGTATTATGGATCTACCTTTACTAAGTACATGCTAGATATTAGGGATTGGTATGAGAGGATCCTTTGCAGGTGAGTGACTCTTTAATGCAATCTTGATGGCATCACATGAATTATCAGGATAAAACATAGGGGCGAGAGGCATAGATTCTTTCTCACTACCCACATCAGTTTGTGTTACCACTTTATTTTTGATTTTCAAGGACATGAATCAGCAATGTTGGTAGAATGTAATGAATCATATTATACATATATTATTTTTTCATATTATATGTATTATTTTTTAGACTCGGCACTTCAAATATATGTAATTTCAATTCCCAAAGTGAAAAGAATAAATCATGGAAATATATTAAATATATTACATATCCCACACACATAATTTTCCAATTTTTTTGAATAAAATAAAAATGGGGGATCAGATTATAAATACAATGAAAACTTTAAGTTCCGAAAACTAGATTTACCCTAGACATGACATAAACATTGTCGATGAAGGATTTTTGATAAAAATTCATCTTGGGTGTTAAATGAATTAAATTATTAAACAAAATATTTTATTATTTTGATGAAATTACTCATAAGTATTTAGATATACTATTATGATGAGTTTCTATGGTTATGTGAATAACTATTGATCTATTGGAGAACCCTTGGAGAGATAGTGGGTGGATCTCTATTATGATAACATTAACTAAATCAATGTTTAGTGATCAATTTAAAATTGGATTTTTGGATCTCATAGAAAACCACAATACTGAATAATTAATAATCATTAATTGATCCATATCAATGTACAATTTTTTTTGTTTTTTGATTCTTTTTTATTCATGATTTGAATGAAGAAGGAAAATCAATCGGCCAACTAACTGATTCAATGATTAATAATTTTTCAGGTTTGTTTTATTACAGGGATTTATTTAGAGAATTAATTTGATATTATTTGATTATTAATTCTCATTATAATGGTAACATATCGAGGATACAATTAATACTACTTGTAGGATGTCCCTCTTATTATTGAACTCCGATTTATTCTATTTTCTGTTATTTATCATTGGTTTTTTAATTTTATCATGATTAAATTTGTACTATAAATAATCCAATGTTGCACACCCATTTCTTAGAACACAATTTTAAATTGTATATCTATTCTTATGATGAAATGTTTGTGGTGTGATTATGGAAGTGGTGAAAAATCGAGCAGTTTTGGGTAGTTGATTTCTTGTTCTTCTGTGAAAAAATAAGAACAACTTCTGGGGATGTGTGAAGAATGTATTGATGGATGAATTTACTTATTTTGAGGATTTAAAGTCCCAATAAACCCTAATACCTTGTTCATAAATGGGCTTTTTGAGGATCCGTGGCTGAATTAGTTGAGAAGAGTCACATAATCTTGATTTGACATTCTATATAATCCCAATTCAGAAGTTCTTAAATATGAGATTACATTGTTTTTGGTCCCATTTATGTGGTGGATAGGGTTTATAGAAGATGATAAGTATCACATTGAATGTGAACTTATCAAATTATCAGTGGTTCCCTTCAGTGAGATCGTTGTGTAGCTCCAAGGATACATAGTCATGGGATGGAGTGAATGAGCATATGAACATCATGTAATACTACTTTAAAATATGATTAAGTAGTTGTAAACAAGATTATCATTGTAATGGTACATCCGATGATGTAAATTAGAAGCCACACTCTATTTAATATTATATGGACAAATACATGGATGTGATCCATTTATACTGGCATGAACTGGGATCAAAGGGACATGGTATGTACCCATACTATACATATTTTACTCCCTTGGTGTTAGATTGGATCCATTTACCTCTATATCCTAGAAAAGTTTTGTTAGGGTGCATTCCATACATCATTTTTCTGAGTGTTAGTATAGAATATCCTCTTATACAGAGGACATGTATCCCTTCAGCATGACTTCATGGATAATGTTTCCAGAATCTTTCCTTTATGCATAGAGTGATATCATTTATTCATCTTCATGCCCTAGGAGAAGATATTGGTATATTTGAGGTCCACACTACATGGGAAATATAGCAATAATTTGAAGGTTAACCAATATTGAGTTATTTGTGTACCACATGGCCTTGGTTTTTATCCTCATATGGGTATCATATATCTTAGTATGTCATTTGTGCTATTATATTTGTAGAGTGTGTTCTCCTTGAAAAGTGATATGTGAAATATTCAAGATTAAATACTATGCTAGCATTACAATGTTGAATTACCTTTATATTTTGTGTCTTTGTTTAGTATATATGGATATTATTATTATATTAATTTTTTTCATATAACAATATAGTATTGATTGTTTTTCATTTACTGTATGTTTTGTAGTTTTAGGGTGTCATAATGAGTATTTTTTATATTCACGTCTACATGGGGTTTTCTAGAATATTTCATGTATTCTGAGGATGATCAAAATATTGAAATATTCCTAGATGGACCGAGACAATACTATGTATAGTGATACCAGACAGACTTTAGTGTGTTCTTGCAGCATCGGGACAAGAGTCCATATCTGACTTTTTAGGTTGGACTTATTTTAACAGTCTTTGTGGTGGGATTTTCTATGGAACTTTTTTCATTCCTATACTTTATGCCATACTTGTTTTTTAGGATTTATAAGTATAAATTCATGTTTTTGTAGTTTTTTACATTTCAAAATTGTATGGGGTTGGAGATGTGTGTGTGTGTGTGCATGTACAAAATCTAAGGACTCCATTATTAGTGATATGCCTACTTGATTCTAGACTTTAGCACCTAGACTAATGGTGTTTTATTGGGGAGTCACATCATTGTCCCCATTAGTTTGGGTGTTAACATAGATTAAACATTAACATTTTTTTATAGGAAATGAAATAATCTATTCAGGGAGATGGTAGGTCATACATACACATGGACATTGTTTCCAATTTCATGTATTATAAAATAAAATTAAAACAATTACAATATATATTATCATTTTTGTAAAATTTTAATTTCATTATATCATGTGTTTTTGTTAAACCCAACCATAATACATTCCATGTGAAGCGTTAATGAATGACATCGCTTCACAAGGTAGTTGTCCTCCATACACATATGTGACATTATCATATTCCCAAAAAATTAAAATTACATAATTATATTCATTATAATAAATAATAATCATAATAATATCATAAATTTCATATATAAACTATAAATCTATTATTATTCCTAACCATGAATTGTAGTAATGGGAAAATGAATGACATCAGTTCATGAGGCGTTAATATACTGTACACATTTTTTATGATTGTGTAACACGTTTAATGGAGGTGTGTGTTGTTTTAGATCATACACATTACATAAAAACATCATGGAATATTTAATATATTTATGTTGTTATATATTTATTCTATCATTGTAATTGGAGGTGGTGGTGGATGAAATAAAATAAAAAATATTTTAGAAGAACATTAGCTCTTTTTTGGGTACCCACATTAGGTTTACACTAATCCCTTCATCAGATAGATTTAAAACAAAGAATATTATTCTAGGATTAGGGTATTGAATTTTTTAAGTTATTTGGGTATGTCATGGAAGAACAAAACTGATTTAATGATTTGAATCTTGGAGGATTTGGGGTGTCATTTTATAAGTGGGGTGAGTGCCACTCTGATAATTTTTTTTGAAACTGTGAATCCAAACCATGTTTATTTATAGAAATTGGGCCCCAATATTGTTACATTATTTATAATGGAAGATCAAAGGTTGATATATTTCCAACCATTGGATTTTTCAATCATTTTGAATCATATTAACACTTCATTTTATATGTTTAACCATTATGTAATCTCATTTTTAAATTAATCATTGTAATTAATTATAACTATTTTTATTAATAATATTGTAATCAAATTTGGTCAAAACTTTTATATAATATTATTAACCATAATTCCAAATATGAAATCCATTTTTATAAAATATATTCATATATGTGTTAAAATATATTTTAAAATTAATCCCACATACGTAGTGAGAAAGCAGCGTTATAAAGAAAAAAGTTTCAAACATTAGAATATTTTTAATTCAAAAATAAATATTGAAGTGGTTATGGTGACCTGAATTGGAAAAATATATCTAGAAATTTACTTTTATATATTTTAAAAAATATCATAATATTATTTAAAATTATAATTTTTTATATGAAAAATCATTTTTCTATTAAAATACAGTATTTTCCACAATTCATTAAAATATAAAATGTCTGTGAAAAAATCCAAAAAATTCAACCTAAACTAATTAAAGATATATTAATTTCAAAAATTATGATTTTTTATCAATATAAATTTTCATAATTTTGTTAAAATAAATTTTAAAATTTTGTTCATAAAGATTTTTTAAACTTTCTTTTATGAAAATACTGGTTTTTTAAAAACATTTCTTTCTCTATTAAAATATTCAAATTTTTATTTGTAATCAATAGATAACCAATATATCTATGTAAAATATATTTTTTAGTAAATTAGTTAATGATTTTCATACCATATATTCCAAATTCATTATGAAAACTATCATATTAAAAATAAAATTAATAGTATATATTTTTTAGTAAAACTCGGCTTTGTATGTAACATAAGTTATCAAAGAAACTCAATGTTGCATGTAATAAAAAGTTTAATCACTATTTCATAACTATCAATCTATAAAATTTATTGGATTAATTTTAAATATTAAAAATATCATAAACTAACATGACATTAAATTCTTCTTACTGACTTTTGTTCTATGTCATACACACAATTAAATATAATTTTCAGATTTTCAATTATTTTGGTGTTTTATTCTCCAAACCTTAAATAAATTGAATCCTAGTAAATTAAACATGATTTTTTAATCATTGTATTGAAATTTTTAAATACCATTATTTATAAATCCACTTCATAAAAGGATATATAAAATATACTCTTTATAAGAGAGAATGAGAAGTACAATGGTCGCATGGAATATCATACAACGAGGTTTTCATATAGGATAACATTGGTGGAATGTGATGATATGGACATTAGCGAAAAGAATGAATATTTATATAGAGTAATTTAGGTTATTTTTCAAAATAAAGTTAATTATAAATTTAATTTATGAGCCTAAAATCCATAAACATAATATGTTTGAAAAGTTTATCGATATCATCAGAAATATCAGTAATAAGATAAATTTTTCCTTTATTAACCTATTTCTAATGTTGATTAATTGTATTATTATCTATGAATATAAGTAAAAATATTAATATGATAAATTTATATTTTAAAAATTCACCCTTTTTCAATGATTCGATCAAATTAAAGTTTATTTCTTATTCCAAGAATTAAATGTCCTAAAAACATTATTCTTGAAGCATGAAAATTTACTTTTAACAGATTTAGAATATCAATAAAAGACTGATAAGTATTTACATCTAATTATAACTATTTTACAAAACTAATATATTTATTACATTAACCTTTAATCCTAAAAATTTATATTACTAGTTTATCATTACTATTATTTATTTAAATTATTTAAATAAAATAAAGAAATAGTAAATAAGACTTTGCGAAATACAATGGTAGGTGTTAAGCCCTTATTATCCTTCGGTCACAGGTTCATGCCCCGTAGCCTTGTCAAATGTGAAAGGTTTTCATCCTTTATACAAGTTTTCATTATTTATAAACAATATTCTTATAATGTTGCGAACTAAAATATGTATATGATCGAAATAAAATTAATCATTAGGATACCATTTTACCGAGGTTTTAAAAGAATATATTTTTACAATATCTAATAATATTATTTAACAATTACTATAATTTCATTAATTATCTTGATAACTCTATAAGTTAGCAATTCCTTTAAACTTATGTCCACAAAATTTAATGTCATTATTAATCAAATAAATTTTCCATGAAAACATATTCTATCCATGAATTTCTTCCAAAATGTACATAATCATGGGGCATTACTACCACAAAAGTCATAAAAGTGGTGTTTATGAATTTGAACATATGATTAATATTGAACTCATTAACCAATGATGATATTAATAACCCCTATTTTTATTAATACAAAATTGATTATGAAATTTAATAGAATTCTTTGATGATTAATGTTTTTTAACAAAAATGATATTCGTAAAACACGTCAATAAATTATTTTATGAATCAAAATAAATTAATAATTCAACCATTTTATTTTACCATAAGTACTTTCATATTCTAGGGGAAACCATTTTGAAGAGGGAATTGACATCGGTAATGCCCAGGTTCCCCACATTTATGGAAAATTACTATAAATGGACCCTTATGATGATAATTTTACATTCTTCGATACTCTTCATTTTTCTACACAATTCATTACTTTATTCTCTCATTTTAAACACATAATTAATTCTCCCATTCCATCGAGAAACATTCCAATTAATCTACATCCACATTTCATGAATGATACATTTCAAGACTTCTTTATTCTATGATATCCACCCCTCAAGCTCTTAGAAAACAATATCATTCTCTTAATTTTTTAATTCGAGTGTTGTTTTTGGTATATATTTTTAATCATTTATCAGAAAAAACATATTAGGAATTAAAACAATATTTTCACTTCTATCAACATTTCAATCAGTTTATCATTATCACAAACTTTTACTTATTGTTTGTTGTTCTCATAATTTCTTCTCATTGTAGCTGTTGAATTAAAACAAATATAAAAGTGTGATCAATAATAATCATGGAGATAATAATGTATAATTATTTACCGATTTTTCTAACCATGAAACCATAATTTTAATAAAAAAATCCATAGGTTTAAATAGGGTTATTTATTATCATCATTTAATAAACTGATTCTTAATTATTTTTCAATAAAATTTGAATTGTCTTAATAATATATCCTAGGAGTTTCAAATATGGTGTGCAGTAAAGACCATTCTTGTGCACTACATTATGCTCAATTCAATCCTAATGAATAATTTTCACAGTTATTAACCCTCGGTACATCTTTTCCATAACCGAGTCCTCTTGTAAAATCAATGTAGTGAAGTATTTCAAGGAACACCAAATACTATATATCATATGAAATCATTAAGATATTCTTATATACATATACTTAAAGAATATATTAGGGTTATATTCCCAAATATATGTTTTCCTTAATCTAGTTCCCTAGCTTTCTACTAACCTTTCTTAGATCCTAACTATAGAGACTTAGACCCCATCGTCCTAAAGATGATGCCTGTTATCTTTACATTTAAATTATATACAATGAATCACATCTCAATAGGTATATAAATTTATAATTCTTAGTAAGCTAGAGACATACATGATTAATATATTAAATTTTAATACAAAAATTAAAATATATTTTTGTTTCAAGTATATATTTCATCTTGAATTTTCATATGTATCGGTCACAATAAACAACATGGAATCTTATAGAAAAGAAAATAATAATTGTTATCTCAAAATATTATTAAAGGATAATTATAGACTAAAATATTAAAAATAAATGAGAATAATCAACAAGTAATGTTAATTAACAGGGAAAACATTCCATTTATATTACATGATATAGTATAATCAATATAGAAAGGTAAATAACTAATAAAACATATCATTTAAATAACTTGATAAGGAATAATCAATATTTTATGGTCAATAATTGAGTACACATGCTACTTAAATAACTATATATGACACAATCAATATGACTAACTGAAAATTAAATTTTTCTTTTAAAAGCACTTTGGATGCAAAAGTGGGAAACCCGAAATAAAAGAAATGACCCAGATCCAAAATACAAGGAACTACCACTGACTAGAAACTACAATGTTAGTCAAGCATTCACCTAACATGACCACTCAGAATTCTATCCCATGTAGAGTTGCACGATCCTGGTAGCGATGGAAGAGACATACCCTCTCATTCATCCAAATCTGAATGGTCATGCACAGATGGACACTTCCTGCTCTGAATCATCATTTGAAGTTGATATTTGTAGAGAGATGGTTGCAAAATTCAGAATTAATCAAAAATTATAAAACAAAACTGCCTCAATCCCACCCATTTAAAAAATAAAAAACCACCATAGAAAACATTCCAAATTTCAAATCCCAAAAGTCGTTGAAAAAACATGAAACTGATAATTGTCTTCAATCTTCCTTAACTGGCCGCTCAAACTCACATCCCAAAGAACCAAAGATACCACCACACTACTCCACCTCAGAGAGAAAGGAGGAATCCTAGAACCAGAGCAAAGAACCAAGAAAAACAGAAACATGATGAATCCCTTGCAAAACCTCATCTTGTCACCATTGTGTCTCCTTTTCCATCAACATATGAAATCGAACCAGGGAAACTAAATTATTTAGATTGTTCGACTAAAGATCAGCAGCACAAAGGAAATCTTAAATGGTTCAACCTCATCGACCATGAAATTGAAATCTCTTGAACGGAACACACCAAGTCCTTATTTATGGCAGCAGTGACAAAAAACATCAAAAACCCAGAATCCTCTTGTAAACGAAACATCAGAAAACCGAACCCACAAGCCACTGAAAAACCAGATCCGAAGATACATTATATAAGATACAAAAATGTAGAAGAGGAAACATACCAGATCCAAACAACCATTAAACCAAAACGAAGCAACATTAAAGAGGGGACTGACCGTCGCCGACGCCAAGAACTATGCCATTGTTGAAACCCTCACCATCGCAGAAACCCATGCCGCCACTGAACCGTCCATCAGAGCCCCATCCACGAATTCAACCCAGATCCACGGATGAATCCCAGTAGGGTTTCCAGGCTTCAAGAAGCTCCAAAGGCATCATCTACTTTGAATCTCCACTGCCCCTTCCACCTCCATATTACAGATCCACTAATGTAAGAAGAGACGATAAACACTACAGCGTTGGAGACTCCTTGAAGAAACCCTCCACCATAAAGATGTATATGTCATCGCCTAAAGATAACGCCTCTACTCAAAAGACACTCAGATGAATCTCGCCTCCACGAGCCATCCTTTCTATATCACCCAGTATCTAAACTCTAGCATGCTCCTAAGAGCTCCCCGAATATCACACAATGAATATGGAATAATAAATTACATAGAACATATTCAATTTAATCCACAACTAAGTATGAAATGAATACAAAAATAATATCACTCTGAAACCCTATTTAAACTAATAATATCTGAAATGAATGAAATTATTAATCAATTATTTTCATATCTCCTATGAAATTATAACTTTATTGTCAATATATGTGCTCAAGATAGCATAATAATCACTGGGTGATAACCCATTTTTGTTAGGCTATCCAACTAATTCTTTATATGAAACTTCTAAAATTTAGGGGATTTCATTATCTGGCCCCTAACCAATATATTACCTGTTCAAAGAATTCCACAGATATCGAATGATAAATTTATTTAAAATTAATGTACATTACCATAATGTATCTATTTTATTAAAAGATACATATTTATCAATATATCACTTGATATCAAATAAACTTACTTGTAGTACAGTATATGAATTAATGATATATAGTTTATGAAATAAACATATCCACAATAAATAATATGTTTATTTAGCAGAAATTTAATCTCCAATGGTCCTAATAATGTGAGAATTTCAAATAAATGATATTTTATAAAAAACAATTAATCCAACAATTGAATGAAAATGCATTCCTTAGTCAAAATGATAATAAACCATGAAAAGGAAAAATTAAGACAGTTTTAATAAAACATATCACCATTGTATCGTATCTAAAAGAAGTATTCTGATGATGATGAAGGGACATTCAAAAAAACAATCTTTACAAACATTTATGAGGAAAATATAATTTTCATCTAAAAAGAATTATGAAAATCCAGTTTCTATGAAAATAAATTTTAAAAATATTTTTTTAAAAGATTCGCTTGTAAACCAACAATAGAAGATTCATATAATTGATTTCATGTAAATCTGCACATGTTATACAAGTTAAAAAAGGTAATTCCTTTTTCATTGTAAATAAATATTTAAACCGTGCCTTGTTCAAAAAGAGGCAATAATAGTCTGTTGAAATTTATTTTATAAAAATAAAAAATATTTAACGATTAATTTAAATAATTTATTTTTAAAATGATAACATGAAAAATTTTAGTACAATTTTAGAAAAAAGGTTTCATAAGTTTATAAATTTCTAACTGAAGAGTGAAATGATGTAATATTTTATGAAAATAATTTCTCAATAATTATAAGTAAAAATGAGTTAAAAAATTGTTATATCACTTGAAAAAGATAATGAATAACCATGGGATAATAATATATAATGTTTTATTAAAATATAATCATATAATTATAATTAATGTAAATTTAATATTATATAATATTGATTATAATGAGATTGTGAAAAACCCAAAAATTATCAAAAATTTTAATTGAGAATTAATAAATAAATATATTAAAAGTATCAAATAAAAAAGATATAAAATAAGAGAAAATAAAATAATATATATTCAAATGTCATTATATACATAATCATAGGATTCCAATGACTACAATGAAACAATATAACTCAATGAAAAGAAGATGGGTAATCAAATTTATTTCCTACATGGTAATGTTAATCTCAAAACCATTAGATAAAATGAATAAAATTAAAACTTAATATACCCTAAATTATAAATTATTCATGATATTTCCTATGAAATTGGATGTATATTCACCATACTAATGTGATTAGGTTCATAACATTAAAATATGCCACAATGAAATTATTTTAGATGAAATCTCGTACCGTGTGATTCATTTTGGTTTCAAATTATTTAATATCACGTATAGATGCTTTAAAAATGTTATTAAGTTTTTAAAAGACCATATTAATATTAATTATGTTATATTTTATCCTTTTAAAATATATAATACGATTCATTAATAAAAATTAATTATTTTCATCGTTTCGGGTAATAATTGCTTTATTTTTTCAGTATTTTCTAAATTATTATATTTTGTCCCTATTACATCAATTATGATATCATAATCTAAACAATTTATATACCAAAATTTAATTCAATTAAATATACCTTAATTTAAGAAATTTATCTACATAGAGTATATGGGTGATGTTCGAGAGAGTTCAGAGAACGTTTTGAGGGTTTTGGGGATTTCTATAGGTGAACGGTTGGTGAGAAGTTTTTGAAGACTATGAAACACCTACAAGAAACTAATAATAATGAATTAGGGGATAAATTTATGTCCCATGGGAGGCATAAAACTTTCAAAAACTTTGAAGAAGCTTCGAAGAATCTGTGATATGTTGTACTATAACATCCCTGACCCAGGTACCACTAAACCGGTGCGCCAAACTGGGTCATCACATGACCTCATGAATGCCTCCTAATATGTCAGAGGTTTCTGAATAGAATCAAAGTTCTAGATTAGTCATGATGAGAGAATATAACATCATTACTAGATTAAGACACCTCAAACCATAATATAAATAGATAAAATAATTAGAATCAACCAATAGAATGCATTTCTAAACCCCTCCCAAACCTGGTACAACCACAAGAAACTGAAAATATGCCTTTTCATGCTACAAGGACAATTGAAATTAAAACCAAAAATAAAGAAAAACATTATACTCTCCATAATAGTCTTAACTCCAAGTCTAGAACCTCATCCAGGCATGTCCTATTGCAAACTCATCTCCCTATAATAGGGTCATTTCCCATGTCCTTTCCTGTACTCCATAAATCATCTTAGATTCCCAATGAAGGCCTGAGCAGGGTATGAGTACAACTCATTAGGCCACAATCAACAATGTCTAAAAATATCTAGTCTAAAAAAACTGTATGAAAGTATAAATAAATGGAATATTAGGGAAATACAGTTCGAGGGTTTCTCCTTATCATTTCTCAAAAATTTTATTTTTATTAGTATAATTGTTCCAAGATAATTATGTACATCATCTCATCATTTACTTCATCATCAACAAATAATCCATGATTTATACCTTTCCCTTATTCCCAAAATATTGATGGCATTTATCATTCTGTATAAGAGAACAGGTTAAGTCCCTACCTCACTATGGATTGGCATATCAAGCAATCCCTACACTTACCTTAGAGCCCATTCAATGTATTTTCATTGAAAAAAACCATTTGGGGAATATAGCATTAGTCCGACTCTCCAACCCATGCATTCTTGGGTAAGTTAGAGAATCATTCCAACCCAACACATGTGAGGAGTATTGTTCCATTATCCCATAACTAAGCCATGTGGACACGTATATTTATCCATTCACCCCATTTATCCATATCACAGCCAATACAAGTAATAAAGATAAAAAACAGGATTCACAAAAAAATCCCATAAATCAATGTTATTCCATAACTCGTTCACAATTCCATTTTCATAACACAACCCATTATCCCAACTCTATTTCCCTAGTCTCATCTTATTTACCTCATTAAAAACTCAGAAACCATTACCAATACCACATTTCAACATTTAACATTCACCCTTCATCCTAGGGTTTTCAACTTAATTCACTAAAAATGAGGTACAATACCCATTTAACTAATTTATCAAAATTTTATTACCATGAAAACCAATACCTTAAGACATTACCAATAATGGGAACCTTACCATAATTCATTTTCACTCTCATTACACATTTCAGTATGCTTATCAATACATTGTCACAAGACAAACTTTCTCATACTTAACTAACTTACATGTCTTGAAGGTATCAACACACCCCATATGTATCCCTAGAAATGTCAAGTCACCCTCTATGTGTCCCATGAAGATCTTGAGGTTTTCTATTCATCATTTAGACACTCATTACATGAAATCTCACCAAAGGATAAAAATAACAACAATGTGTAAACAATAAATGAACAAAATCATGACAAAATCCCAAAATAAAATATGGAATATAACTTATTGACCACAATCCTTGTATCCATTGTAAAAAACACACCTAATTAGGGCCTTGGATCCTAATTAAAAATACTTTTGAAGCCACAACCAAGATTTGATCAAGAAAGAAGGGTTTTAGAGCATCAGAAGTAGATAAGGGAGAAATTTGAACCATAAACCAAAAAGATAAGAAAGAGGAGAATGAGCTTTAACTGGGTGATAATTTCACAACTGGAGGAACTCCAAACAACATAGAGATGAGGGAGAATCACCCTTAGAAACTCTTGGGAGGTTTTGTTTATCACTAGGGTAGCAAGTGGGAAGAAAGGAGGAAATCCCATGTTGTGGTTTTAAATCCTATAATGGTTTTTTTTTAAATTTCTCAACCTTACTTGGTTGTACAGTTTACCCGCATGGGTTTTCCAAGCCATGCCCAAACCATGTGAGAGATATTATCCCAAAATACCCCTTTATCACGGGTTATTTTAGATTCTGTGTGGTTAGCATAACTATGTAGTAACCGTGTGAAAGCCTCTATCCAAGGCTACACAGTTACATCAGATGATCCGTATTGTTTTCACTAATTGTCTAAAAACCATGCAACCTACCCAGAAACTCATTTCTCTAACATTTTCATGTCCCAAACCCTCATAACACTGCAACCCTTCTCATGAACTTTGAAAAACAATTTTTTATCTAAAATAATGTATTAAAAATGAAACATAAATAATAAATACCTTAATAATGTTCATGGATCTTATATCCTCCCCACATTATCATGGATCATAATAAAGCCACTATTACTGAGCATTGCTGATATTTCGATGCGAAGAGATCAGGCTACTTGTCCAACATATCCAACTCTTTATCCCATTTTTCTTCATGGATGTTTCTATTCTTCTATTGTACACATTCCAAAGGTACATTCTTACCCCATAACACCTTCTCAATATGATCCAAAAAAAAATAAGAATCTCCTCAAAAGACATCTCTCACTGAAGCTCAACATCATCGTCATTTATAACATAGGATGGATCAAGTTGATATTGTTGGAGTTTTGAAACATGAAATACATTATACGTCCCACTGTACTGTTGTGGAAGATCCAGTCAGTAACCACCATTCTGATCCTCTCCACAATATGAAATTGTCCCATATAAATAGATGTTAACTTTACCTAACTCTGAATTTGATGGTGAAACAACCTTGGTTACACCTGAGGAAACAAGTTATCCCCCAGCACAAAATCAAGGGGTTTATGATGCCGATCTGCATATAACATATGCATACTATAGGATGTCATCATGCGCTTTGGAATAAAATGAACCTTCACTAATGTCACCTACACAAGACTCAATCTTAATAGCTTAGATTCTCATGCCTCTAACCAAAACCATGGATATTTACATGTTCTCCCATTGGGTGCCTCAAAGGGTGCTATCTAAATTATTTCTTGGAATCATATTTTGTAAGAATAATCAAGAATTAGAATGTTCTTTTCCCATGAACCATTGAAATATAGGACACAATCTCACTGCATATCCTCTACCACTTGAATCGTATTCTCAGAATAATCGTCCAATTATGGGTGATAATCCATACTCAACAAAAACTTTGTACCAAGCACCTTTTGTAATCTCATCCATAAGTGTAATGTGAAATGAAGATCATGATCCAAAACTATGGTTATCAGCACACAATTTAATAACACTACTTATGGAACATACAAATCACCAAACTGACCAACTGTGTATGTCTCCTTGATTGGAATGAAATGAGCCACCTTAGTCAACTGATGCACAACAACTCAGGTTGCATCATTATTTCAAGGCATCCTCAGAGGACCCACTATAAATTCCATCATTAAGTCATTCCAAATTCACTCTATGATTGGAAATTATTGTAACAACCCACCTGGACACTGATGCCCGACCTTAACCTATTGACAGGTAAGGCATCACACCATAAAACCTAAAACATCCTTCTTCATCCCTAACCACCAATATATCTTACGAGGATCGCGATATATCTTAGTCAATACTATTTTTAATACCACATTGATGTGTGGAACTAACACCTCAAATCATCATGAAAAAACTCCAGTCCCACCACACGACCACTAATAGTGATGATTTCATCACCACCCAAGACCTAACTAGAAGGTGAATCCCAACCATTAAAACAATCACCCATTGAAAACAATATGGATCCTCCTATTGGCCCTCTATGACCTGACTCAAAAGCATGAACTAAAATGCTAAATATTTAAGGGACAATTTTCAATGACCATCTGAATCCTCCATGCGCATATTCCAAAAAAGACGCCATTTTTTATTTAGAGTTGGATTCCTAATCCGCATGATTCTGAGTATTTTGGCTCAAAGCATCTACAAAAAAAATTCTCTTTTCCTAGTGTGTAATCCAACTCAAAATTGAAGGATTGTAAGTACTCAACCCACCATATCTTATTAAGATTTAAATCACTCTATGATAAGATATTCTTTAAGATCTTATGATTATAAAACCCCATAAATCATTCTCCCAACAATTAGTTCCTCTAACACTTTATGTCATAAACTACAACAACTAAATCAAGATCATTAGTTGGGTAGTTTCATTCATGTTTTCTGAACTTTCTCGACCTGTATGCTACATCTCGATCATCTTTATCTACACTATCCCACATCTAATACCAGACACATCACAGAATAATATGTACAAATTACAAGGGTCTTGTAAGATTAGAATCAGTATGGTAGTCAATCACTTCTTCAATTATTCGAAAGTAGTCTCATATGACTCCAACCACTCAAACATAACACCCTACTTAGATAATCATGATATTTGTTCATCCAAATGAGAGTTATCCCTAATGAACCTCTAGAATTGACAATCCAAACCCAAAAAACTCCGAATATAAGAATGATTCTTGGGATCCTCCCAGGATCCCACAACCTTCACCTTCTTTGGATCTACCGAAACACTTGACATGGTAATTATGTGTCCCATGAAATTCACATTATTACTCTAGAATGACATAATGATAATGCTCTCTTACTATGTCAAGATGATGTCTATATAATTGGACTGATCACCAGAATTTTATGAGTACACCAAGATTCCATCAATAAAGATGACTAAAAAATGATCTAGATATGGGTGAAATATCTGGTTCATTAGCACCATAAACATAGATAGTGCATTGGTCAACCTGAAAGGAATTTCCAAAAATTTATACACATGTACGTACTCTTGAAATCAATTTTTAGTGTGCCAAAAGGGCTCACCCTCAACTGATGGTATCTTGATCATAAATTGATATTGGAAAACATTTTGAATCCCCTCAGTTGGTCAAAAAAGGACATAAATTCTGGGAAGAAGGTATCATATCTTAATTTCCATCTGATTCAACTTCCTTTAATGAATGCATAACCTCAATGACCCACCATCATTCTCAGAAAATATCATGTGTGATCCCTATAGTGACGTGCTTGGTCAATAGAATACCTTCCTCTCCAACTCTTCCAACTGAGCCATATGCTCCTGGAGTTCTCCTAGTGAAATTCAATATAGTGGAATGGAAAGCAATCCTCCCCCTAGTGTCAACTCGATCACAAACTCAAAATTTCAATAAGGTGGTAGCCCTGATATGTCCTCAATAAACACATCTTGAAACTCATCCACCATAAGAGGAAATGCATGTTTCTTTACATCATTATCAATAAAAATTCATTCCACTTGGACAATGAGCTCTCCCAAATTCCTAAAAAATGGACCTAAATTGGCTACCTAAACATCCCACTCACTAGGAAGGACACAACTGTCTCCATCAAGAGCTGTAAACGTTACCCGACATTGATAACAATTGATATGGGCTTGATAATACACTAACCAATCCATATATAATATTAGATAACATCCTGACATTTGTAGAAAAAATATCCCATAAGAAATGATATCCTCAAACCTCTAAGGCACAACATTAACACCTCCTTATATTCTCAAATCACACCCCCAATGAATTTTCATGTGTCATAAATCCATACACACTATCAATTGTTTGGTCGAGCACTACTATGAACTATGCCGAAATAAATGAATCTATAAAACCCATGTAAAATAGGGAACGTGAAATTGTAGAGGCTACAAGAATCATACCTTGAATGAAATAAGGTCTTGCCTCACATACTCCATGTGTAGACAGAACTACGTGTAGGTGGATTATCCCTCTACCATGGGACCTAACATGAGTACCATATGCTGCATTGTCCTTCTAGAAATAATGGTATCTCCCTAGACCACTACATTCACTACCACTACTAGTATGACTATTGGAACACCAACTACCTGCATGATATGGGGTAATTAATTCCCTAGATGCACTCTGCCTAGATCTCTATCTTCCAGTACTTTCTTTCTTCTGTGGGATCCTACAGAACCTCTTCACATGGCCCATCATGCCACGTGCTTTGTACTCTAAAGGTGGTTGGGAAAACAAACTTTTCATATGTCCTAGATTGTCATACTAGTATCCAAAAACTCAATCACTAAACTGAGATATTCGTTCCTTTTTCTGGAAGTTTTTTCAACTATTTCCCTAGTGGATATTCATAAAACCACACTTCAAACAATAGGAAGTCGTACCACCAGTTTTTTCCACACAAATTCTTTGTATTCTCCTAGAGGACACTTTGTGGTTTTACTTATGAGATGAGGTCTTGATAGATCAACTCATAAAACCTCTTCAACTGAAATATATTTACTTAGGATCAAATCTCTTTCCAAATCCTATCCTAAAAGATCCTTGGTATAGTTGCCTAATATCCTACTAAAGAAGGAAAAAAATGATGCATGTATGTTAACTAGATTGAAAAATAAATTACTAACATCGTCCCCAATGTGAAAATCGTAAACTCCTTATCCTTATAAATCCATATAGTTTTTGGGTAGTACTCCTCCAGAAACATTTGATGAAAACTATTCCATGTCATTCCCTCTACTTTTTTAGTCTGATATGTGATTTCCCACCAATGCATTGCGTGGACCCACAACATATAGGTTTCTAGATTAACTCAATACATGGATGGAGTTTAAAAATATTCAATAATTGTATGTATAGACTCTATCTATAATTTAGATGCCTCTAGGACACCATACCAGGTAATGGTCGGAGGGTAATACTGCTGAGACTCCCTAGTTAGCTTTAATGTACGCGATGCGACTGGCCGTGGGTCTCGTTCCAACATCTTCACAAAATAATCAATGTTCTCATATAACATATCTTAACTTTCATCCTAAACCACTAGGTCTTCTTGCACCACTACTGGGAGAGCATTCTCAAAAACATCCTCTTATCTCCCAACAGGTACATGCATTCATGGTGGCATTTCTCTACAATTCCAAACATGATCTTTTTAGAACACAACCATGAAACTTTCACAAGGAATGAGGAAAGTATCATCACTATCCATAAACAAACCATTTATCATATACTTCCCATATGGTTTTATTATAATTATAACACTACCCTCAACCACCTTTCCATAGTCCATGGATAATACAAGGTAACTAACTCAAATGGTTACAATCCCTACTTTTTACACATTTTTAAAATGATTTACATATCATGATTTTCTCCCACAACATTTTTATTCACATACCATTATTTATCTAGAATCATTATATAATTATTACATAGAATTATTATTTCCATTTTTACCTATTTATATAATCCCCTTAATAAAAATTTCACTATTTTCAATATAATGAAATGCATTCTACACATTATGTTCTGAACAACCATCATGTGTGTGTGTGCCTACTATAATTCATGTCACATATATTCATAGGTACCTATAAGGATTAATGAATTCTCAAAATGGTTTTTTTCATCCATGAAAAACATATCATAAATCTATCACATCACACCACATGTACATCACCCAATGGTGAAATATCATCAAATGATATGACACACAACAAGAAAAACTATTTTTACCCTGGGTGACATAGGTTTTCACCCGTACATGGGTTATCTACTCCTAGGTATGATCTCATAACCAAGGCCCAAAAAAATAATAATCTCCTGCCTACCATCCCCATATACTCTGATAAATAAAATTAATTCCTCTAGTGCCACATTGTAACGTCCCTGACCAAGGTGTCAACAAATCGGTGCCTCGAGCCGGGACGACACATAAACTCAAGTGTGCCTCCCTATACGCTAGAGGGTACTGAGTTATATCAAGGTTAAATATTAGTCATATGTGGAGAAAATTCCCTGATTTCTAGAGTAAGCCACAACAGAACATCTTATAAATAGTGGAAACAATAAGAAACAACCAATATAATACATATCTAAATATCCCCCAAACTGGGTACAACCATAAAAAAATAAATATGTCATGTCATGCTACAATGAAAGGTGAAAAAAACCCAAAATAAATAACAATATCATACTCCCCAAAATGGTCATGACCCCATGTCTGGAACCACATTCAGGCATGTCCGATTTCAAACTCAACTCCCTAGCACATGGTCATTTCCCTTGTCCAGACCTACAAGCAGGAAGTATTCTCTAGTTACCAATGGTGGCCCAGGTAGGGTATGAATACAACTCAGTAGGCCACCACCAATGGTGTCTACAAAATATCCAATCTAATATATAGTGCATGAATTTATAAATAATTGGAAAGTAACGAAAAGATAGATTGGGGCCACTTGTTAATATTTTTCTACTTTACTATTAAAATTATTATTATTGTTCCATGTTCATTACGTACATCATCTCATCATTTATTTCCTCATCATCATGAAATCCATGATACATACCTTTCCCTTTTCACACAATATTCATGGAATTTTTCATTACACATAAGAGAACAATTTACATCTTTATGTCACTACGGATAATCATATAAAGAAATAACAACACTTACCTAAGAGCCTTAGTCAAGGTATTTTCATTAAATACATCCATTGGGGGCCAAATGAATTGGTCTCACTCCCCAGCCCGTGTATTCCTGGGTAGGTTAGATCAGCAGTCTAACCCAACTTATCGAAGGAGCATCAGTACATTATCTCACCACCAAGACATGTTCACGAGCTAAATAATCCATTCAACAAATTTATCCATATCCCAACCAATACCACCCATAAATATAACAATCATGATTCACCACAATTGACACAAAATTCAATGCTATTCCATATCTCATTCCCAGTTCCATTTTAATATACAAATCCAATTATACAAACTCCATTTCCCAAGTCTCATACCATTATAACTATTCACAATTCAGAATCCATTACCAATCCTATTTGTCCAAATTTCACATAGACCAACCATCTTAGGGTTTTCAACATAAATCACTATCCATAAGGCACAATCCCCATTTAACAAATTTAACCCATTTTTATTACCATTCCAAACAATACCTTAAGATATTATTATGAATGAGAACACGCCAATAACTCATTTTCACTCCAATAAACATTTTAACCTGCTAATCAAGGTCCCTCCATCGTCACAAGAGAACCATGCTCATTCTTAATTAACTTCTAGGTCTGGAAGGTATCAACACCCCCACCCATGGGTATCTGTATAAAGGAAAAGTCATCCACCATGAACTCTATAAGGAACATGGGGGTTTCAATTAACCATTTAGACACCAATCACACAAATTCTTATAAATTTAATAAATTAAAAACTAGTGGTAACCAAGATAAAAATCAATCCAGAAAGAAAAACCAATCAAAACTAAGGGATATAACATTTAGACCGCCTATCTTGGATCTTTTAGAAAACACACACCGAATTAGGGCCTTTGATCCCAATTCAATACCCCTTTCAAGACTCAACCTAGATATCATAGGAAAATAAGTTTTTTAATTATTCAGCATGAGATAAGTGAGAAATGTGAACCCTAAATCAAAATGAGATGAAAGAGGGGAATTATCCATACTCAGATATTCGATTCAAAAATGACAGCACACAAAACAACCAAGGTATGATGTATAATCAACCATGGATATCTTGGGATATTTGGTTCCTCGATGGGGTTGTAGGGGGAAGAGAGGAGGAAATCCCGAGTTGTGTTTTAAAATAATACAATGGAATTTTTGTAAAATTATCAACTTTACAAGGCTACTCGGTTTACCAGATGTTTTTTCCAAACAATGTGAAAATCGTGTGAGATATACTTTCCCAAAATCTCCCTTCCACATGGTTTCATGGATATTCCACCCTATGAGATTAATAGAACAATAATTTTGTGCAATCCTCTATTGAAGGATGCACAATTACCTGGGATGATCTAAAGAGTTTTCACTAACTATTCGTAAACCGTGAAACATTCCCAGGAACTCCAATTCCCTCTTTTTTAATATCCCAAACCCACAGAACACCCCAAGACTTATCATTAACATTATAAAACAATTATTTATCTAAATGATATGTTTTAAACTAAAACATAGACAAAACATAAAATAATATAGGTCCTAGATCGTACATGTACAATGGTAGTTGAAATTTTTGGCACAATGTTTTCAACCCATGAGAGAAAACAATCAAAGTTTCATCATTGAGAAAGTGGATGGTGTATGATTTTCACATTTTTTTTCAAAATACATGACTAATCTATGTGTGGTTAAGAAACTAGATCCTAAATTTTTTGATCTAGGTAGGGTTTGTGTTTTAATACGTCATTTTCCATAAAAAATAATAACTAAGGTGTTTCTCACTCAAAGTTAGTAGAACATATCTCTATTAATTTAGATTAAATCAGGAGGATTCCATTAGTGATTTGAATATATATTCTCAAAATAAGTGTTATTCCTTTTATTTTTTAAAAAAGTTCTTATATTTTATTCTTTATCTCTCTCCCATTCTTAGATCAACATTTTTTTTGTATAAATATAGAATATTGGATGCGAAATATAAATATATATAGATTTTACGATTATAGGAGAAGATATCAAAGATGATTTTTTATTGAATCAACCTAGTTTTTATGGCATTTTTGTTTCGTTCGTCATGTTTGTAATAAAATTTAATATAGGTGGCTTCACTCTCAACCCCACTATTTAGAACATGATGTCCTACTTTCAAATAGAATAAATTGATTGAAATTTATTATGAAATTGGTCTGAATGGAATTGTACATAACTTCTTATATAATGGTTTGTGGATTATTGTGGAATTGAGAATTGTTGTGAAACACGATTTGTTAAATGCTTTTAATTTTTTTTTTGAATTTTTTTTGGTATGATTTTTTGAGAAATGATTTTACATAAAAAGTTCATTTTATTGAAATTATTCTTAAAATGTTTCTCAATAAAAGATCTATTTTATTAAAATGGTTTTGGCATCAAATTGGTTTGGTAATTAGAAAGGTTTTTGGGAATTCCTGGAGGTTTGCGTTCATATTTGATTATGAGGCTTGGTTGATATGTGAACTTGTGCTTGGTGCCTAAGGTGTATTGGAACAACAAATTTAATTAACTTATGAGGACGTGGAAGATCAATGAGAAACTACACATGTGTATGGATCTATCATAAGGAAGCATTGATGTGTATATTTGGGGATATGTTGCTATATTGTTGGGAATGTGATATACCCAAAATGGAACAATGGAATCATTTTGGGAACCTATTTTTAGTTCATGGAAAAAAGTTTTAGTTTGGAAAACTATTTCTCTAGAAGTAGTTTTTCATTATTGATAAATTTTCAATAGTTGGTTTCTATATATCATTATAAATAAATTATTTTATAAATTTTTTTAACCAGATCTATCATAGTTGAATGAATAGGGAAGTAATTGGGGAAAATCTACTGAGATTCATTACTGACACCAACTTTGGAATGTTATTGATTTTTCAGATATTGTTTATCGAGAAATAGTTAAAGGAAAATTATTGGACTTATCTAGTGGCACCTTGTGATTCTGGAGCATGGATTTTGATTTTGGAGATTTATAGCCTTTGAGTTTTGTTATTTTTTATTCCACATTGTACATTGGTATTGTATAATTATACTATGGTACATGGATTTGGATGATGTTAATAAAAAATTGGTTTGTTGAGTTGTTTTTCTTTGATATCAGGCATCATGTAGTGGTTTATTTGGTTATGGTATGTGTGGTTGATATTTTTGTTCTTAAATGGAAAGTCCTCCCTTGTGTGTAACACAACCATTTAGAATTTATTTATAGACTTTGTAATCTTAGGGATGTCTCTAAAATCCAAGTAACATCCGCCCCCATTCTCAGGACAATATGGATGGGTGGGATTTAGGAAGTAGTATCAGCTTGTTCCTTATTTTGTGGAAGAAGTGATATAAGAATTGGTTGGAATTTGTATTGGAATTGGTTTTTAGTCTTGGTGTTGAATTAATTTTGGTCAATTCCATGGGTTAGGATCATCTAATGGAGTAAAATTGTCTAAACATTAAATTTTTAGAATAAAAATACTTAGCTAACCTTTTCATACTATACTTCATGTTGCTAGGGAGTTGGGTATAAATGTATCTGGATAAAATTATAGGATTTTGGATCTAATTTTCATGGGGTTAGTAAATGATATGAACATGCAATGAATTAGAGGAAAGACATCCCACTATGAGTGTATATTTTATTTTAAATAATTATTTGGTGTGACGATTTCATATTTGAAAAATGGTGACATTTTTTTCAAATATTAGATTTTGAAAAGAGTATGATTATGATATTTTGAAGATGGTTTTATATTAAAAAATAATTATATTTTTTAAAAATGATGATTTTTGGAATCATTTTTGCTATAGTTTGATTTGGTTTAATTTGAAATGTTAAGCCTTCATTTTATTTTTAGTGAGATTAATGGTGTTTCTTAAGTGAATAGAAAATGGATCTCGATGAGAATCATAGAAACCAACCAAAGTAAGGTATTGAGAATTTGGTTTCACATTAGACATAGGTGAACCCATAGATGGTTCAGAGAATAAACCATGGTTTTCTAACTTTGGAAACATGGAAAAGGAGGAATGAGACATAGAAGGTTTATTATTCTGTCCAATTCAAGAAGAAACATCCACCCATCCATTAGTGTCATTCAAAACCAAATAAGGATGATATGTGAGAGAATGAGATTAACGATATAGTCAATTTCATTATCACACATCCATATTTTAAATTCATGTTTGTGACATATATTCTTAAAATTATGCATATAAGTGGTTAGATTTGGAAATTGAGGCTAAATTAGAAAATTGCCTCATATGGGAGGATTTTTATCAATTGTAAAGAAAATATTCAATCCTAATGCATTTATAATTAAATGACGGATATATTTCTTCATCTATAAAGAAAAATATTATTTCTATCACAATGTATGCTACTAAATTCATGTATTTAGCATGATTTACACCCATAGTTGCTACTTGTGAGTCCTTTAACGAATGCCATCCATCCATCCAATGGACCGAAGGCCTTCATTTTTTCAATTATTTTGATAATCCACCTTTCAAGGGGTGAGGTTGAACCCTTACAAGGCATGTAGGCATAAGTATTACATGGACCATAGGCCTTAAAGGAATTCATGACCCTTAGGCTTCAAATATTATATACAACACATACTAACTACTTGGAACTACTCCTCCCCAGCATCTTCATTGTGAAATTTTCTCTCCACCATTGCATGGATATTCGTCTAGGATATCACGTGCATGCACAGGCTTGTCCTTATGGTAGGTTCCATACCCTCTCAATCTTGCAATCTGTGTAGATTTCAGATAGGTTGAAAGCTGCTTGGTCATTCTCCTTATAGAGATTGTTCCATGTAGGTTATATGGTTGTAATCTGCACTTCAAGGTGTCCTAAAGGGATTGGGGTGGCCCTAAGGCCTTACTGGCCCAATGTTTTGGGTGGCTTGAAGGCCTTAAAAGACCCGGGGACCAAATTGGTGGCTCGAAGGCCCAAACGGGGGGCAAATTCCCAGCTTCTACAGTGCCAAACAGTGAATGCTACAGTCCCTGCTACAGTATTGCTACTACCCCTACTAAAATACCCACTGAAATTATGCCTCTTCCTAGATTTGATCTCGGGTCGCCTGGATTCACTTAAGAGTCCTCACCAACTGGGCTGAGGCTCATGAGCCTTGAAGGAATGCATCTTTTAATTAGAGAAGATATCAAAGCATTTAAATTTTTTTGGTCAGCTATATATTACATATTATATAGAGACTATTTCTAGATAAATGGTAGCTCAGTAGAATATCATCAGGGATATGGGAGGTGTCAACATAATGATACCCATGAGAAATAATTGGAACTATAATGTTTTGAACATGAGGAATAGGGACAACTATTTCCAATGTGGAGCATGAATCAGAATCCAATGGTGGTATCAGTAAATCTTCTTCCAATAAAAAAGAGATAAGATAGATGTTTCCAATGTGGGTTTTTTCAACCACATATGGTATGAAAGGATGACACCGTAAAGGGAATTAAATTATTAAAACAAAATAGGGCATCATTAGTTCTTTTGTTGTATTGCTCAGAGGTCCAGTGATTAAGGCACTTCTTTGGCAGCACATACATCATATCTTTGACAAGGAAAACGAAAAAAAATCAATCTCATTTGTAGAGTAGCTCTATTGGTGGATATTATAAGAATACAAAGTCTTTTTCATATGGGAAATTTCAATATGAAAATTCAGAACAAACTACAATGATGAAGCAATTATATGGAGCAGAACAGGTTATTGTCGGTGATCAGTCAGACCATCGACATTATAGGTAAGATTATTTTTTATTCTACCCTTATCAAAGTTTTATCTAAAATAAGTGTATACCTTTCCTTTATTTCTTCTCATGTTATTTATTTCCTAAGTTTAAAATTTGAAAAGATGTCTCATGTGATAATACATCAAAGTCATCTTGGTCAATGAGAATGTTTTGCCTTTATGTGTAGATAATGTTCAATAAATATTGATGTTTCTAATATAGCATGGGATATTCCTATTATTTTTTACGGAAACATTTTATATAATCAAATGTATTTATTGCTTAAAACTGTTCATTCCTCACAATTATTGTTATATAGGAGAAGCTAGTTTTACAAAAAAATATGGCATCAAAAATCACTTATGAGAGGACCAAAATGTAAAGGTGAGTGAAAATAGATTGTTGGAACCTTTAACTGTAAGAATATAATACTAGTTGGAACAATTTTTTTGGAATCAATATAAAATATTTAGAATAATAGTTTTTAGTAGTGAATGATCAGATTACAGATGTGTTTCCAAAAAATTTCTCTGTGTTTCCACGTATTAGAGAAGTGGAGGTTCTGATTAATTTCTTCTTGGCACCAATCCTATCACACATTCTTATTATATTATGTAACCAAAACAACTATGAGATTTTAAATTGTAGTAGTATGGCCTAGAAATCAAAGGGTTCATTCGGCCTGACACATCTCCATGGGATGATTCAATATTAGAAATGGGATGAAACTCTTAGGTTGTTTGTGTATTATTATATGCTTAACAAAATTATGATAAATAAAATTTACACACATCCATAAAATCATGACATGTATGATTAATTAAGGGGGAGAATAGTGGTTCTCTAAGATTTACATTCGATAAGGATATCATCAATTGTTAGTTTGGAAGGAAGATATTCCTAGGATGTCTTTTAGAAGTACATATAGACATTTTTAGTATATTGTTATACCTTTTTTCCTTATAAATACACCAATAATATATGTTAAATTGGTGAAGATTATATTTTAGAACTATTCAAATTACTTTTTGTTGGTGTTTATGGATGACATACTTTTGTATTCATGGAAAAGGGCAGATCATGAGCAACAATTATAAACCTTGTTGGGATTTTGAGGGATCATCATTTGTATGCCAAATTGTCAATGTGTTTTTATTGGATACAAGGGTTGAAGATTCATGGACATGTGACTTATGATAGAGGTTTTTCTTTGGTTCCAGAAAATATTGAAGGATTAATATCATGGAAACCAACAAAGAACATTTTCATGATATAGTGGTTTATTGGTCATGATGGTGATTATCGATTCTTTGATCATGATGTTTAATGACTATCCTAACCTATGTTATCTATGAAAAATAATAATGATTCATTACAATGGGATGAAGAATGTTAGTTGTATTTTTAGGTGCTAAATTATTTCCATACATCAACACCAATCTTGATTTTCAATGAATCAGGATAAGGGTACATAGTGTATTGTGATACTTTTGGATCCATTATCAGATGTATTTTCAGGCAGGTAGATCATGTTATTTCACATGACTTAAAGAAGTTATGGGTATATGAATAGACCTACCATCAGATGATTTGGAGATCAATTCTACAGTCCATACTTTTAATAATTGGCATAATTATCCCTTTGGTGACAAATTTACTGTGTTTAATGATCATAAGATCATGAAGAATATTTTCTAATATAGGAATTTTAAATAGAGACAATGAATTTTGAAGAAGTATGTCGAGAGTTTTTACATTGAATTGATTTATAAATCAGTAAAAGAAAATTTAGTGGCTGATGAATTATGTAGAAATCCATATGCTCAGTTGGAAAAATATTCTTTGGATTAATTGATGTTCAAATCAGTCTGAATTGAGATGTATTTGGGATGTAAATATCGATGTGAATTTTCATTACTCTTTTCATGTTTTGTTTTATTTTTATTTGGTGGAGATGGTAAAAGAGTCACAAAAATCCATTTCTGAATGTATGATTATGAGGTCAAAACACAATGGTGGGGTGAGCATTGGGGTTGGAAGTAATATGATAATTTATTTCTGTGAATATGAAATCATATGGTCCTACCTATGTATTTTCAAGAACAACACCTTTATTATTACCACTATTCGAGATGGTTCGTTCATCCTGAAATTCATAAAATGTACAAGGTGTTGAAAGAAGAATTCTAGTCAAATGGACTGAAATGGAAGTTATATGTGTTTCTTTAGATATTCATAACTTTTCAGTAGGTCAATGCAGAGAATCGGTGGTTATTAGGTACGTTATAGTCTTTCTCTATTCCAATTTGAATGTGGGTTCAGAAATCCATTGACTTTTTAACCGATATTCCATGAACAGTTCCGAAACCTGATGTAATATGGGTGATCATGGATCAGCTCACAATTTAGTCTTATTTAATCTTTATTATTGAAAAAAAATGTGGTGGAGGACTTATAAAAATCTATATCCAAAATGTGAAAAATATTAATGATATACTAGTTTCGATTGTGTCAAACATAGTTCCAGGGATTATGTATTGTTTTTTGAAACCATTATTGAGATACCTTATTACTCAACTGAAAATGAGTATGGAATATAATCCTTATAAATATGTTCAATCTAAACATATGATACATTCATTGTATGACATGTTTTTGGCCTATTTAATGGCTTTTGGCGTCTCATGGGGAGAGAATATGCCAATAGTGGTGTTCCCTTATAACAATAGTTATCAGTACCTGATATAATTGGATCCTTTTGAAATATTATGTAGGTTTTTTTCATTCTTCACATTGTTGTATGGAAACATGTGAGACTTCGCTGGTGGGGTTGTGACATGTCCATGAAATAATAGAGATAGTTCAGTAGATCAGGAAAAGGATAAAGATGAAACATAGTCATCTGAAATCGTATGTGGATTATTATCGATGGTTTTGTCATTCATGTTGGGTGATCATGTGTTATTAATGATCTCTATAATTCATGCACATCATCATTTTTGAATTCATGGAATGTTATCTCCCTGTTACATAGGCACTATTGAGTTACTAAAACAAGTTGGGGAGGTGTAATCTAGGTGGGTATTGCCACAGTGGTTAAATGTGGTGCAACATTTGTTCCATTTATATCATTTTAAGAAGCATCATCCTGACATAGAACATTTCCATCGATAAGATCATGATGGACTAGTGTCTAATGCTTCGTTGTTGCAAATCTCGATGTAGGTTGTGGATACGCAAGATAATGTATTTTGTTGAAAAAGAATCATTGAAGTATGTTTTTTCTTCAAAACATTATCAAATTCTAAAAAAGATATTGGAATAAAATATGGAAATTAATGAGTAGTTAAAATAACTCTTTCAGTAATATGATTCCTTTTTTATATTTGTGGATAGAAGGGCTAATAGTAGGGAGAATATAGCACCCCCAGTTTTATGTGAGTAATCATTTTATTTTGATTTTTAAGTATGTAATTTATATGGTATATGTTTTGGAGATTTTAGATAACTTTTGGAGGGTTTCGGTGAATTTCTATAGGTACACATTTTGTTTATGGTTATTTAAAATCCTAAAACACCAATTTAATGCTATACATATTGAATCTGTGGAAAAGAGAAGGAAAACAGGTGCCACACAGTATTTAAAAACCATGTGAAAGCATTCGAGAAACCATTCTATGTTGGATAGTGGGATATGGTATGGTTGGTGCATGGTTTTTAAACTATGAGTTCCAACCATGCTAGGTTCATCCTTGAGGTAGTACATGGGGCATGGTTTGTAAATGATTTTCCAAATGGTGTGACTAAAAAATGTGTGGATAAAAAAGATAAAAAAAGTGGATATATGTCATCTTTGTGTTTTAATTACTTTTTCATCATAACATCCCTAACTTGGTATTTTCTATTCTCAATTGTTGGAGAACATCTCTGCATTGATTTTGAAAGAATCTAGTGTATTCTATTAGGGATTTGAAGTCTGAATCTCACGATAAGTGTCTATTCATGGTTGTTCATTGTGGGTTTTCATATATCATGTTATCTATTTCTACAAGATTCATAGATATACATATTATATGAATATATATAAGATATTTAATTCCATATATGATTATATTTTTATTTTTGTATGATAGGGGAAGAGTTTCAAGATGGGTTTTAGAGATTCAATCCGGTTTCATGGGTGTTTCCATACCATTATTTGTTTTACTAAAAAAATAAAGATAGGTAGCTACAATATCAACTCCTCTATTTATAAATTTAAGGCTTAGCATACAATTAATTAAATCAATGAAAATTTATTGTTAAATTATTGTGAAAGTCATTATGGAAACCCTTTTTATTGATAGTTTATGGATTTTTATGGAATTGTGAAATATTGTGAAGGATTCTTTGTTAATTGGGTATAAAATGTTGATTTTAAAAATTATTGTTTGGTTCTAACTTCTTGATAAATGGGTTAACATAAATTTTTTGGGTTTTTTGAAATGTTTGTTATAATGGTTTTTAGTAAAATATTTTTTTATTGAGATGGTTTTTTCCTTGAATCATTTTTGGCATTGAAATTGTTGTTAGGCATACTTGGTGGGGGGGGGGGGGTACATATTCCATTATAATTCAAGGTAAATATATGAAATTTTTCTTGGTTCCAAAGATGTAACAGAACATGGTATTTAATTACCTTATGTAGACATGCTATATTGGTGAGAAACTTATCAGGGTAATGGACATTTTATAATTAATCATATATGTGTACATGTGTGGATATGTGGATATGTGGTATGTAATGGGTTATGCAAAAAATGGAAATATAGAATGGTTTTGAGAACTTTATTGGTTGATTCTTGGAAACCCATGTTAGTTTGGATAAATATTTTATTATAAATAGTTTTTGTTGTGTGATAAATTTGTTTATAATTCTTTAAATAAATCATTTTCTAAAAATTTATTTGTAAAAACTTCTAACCAATTATATCCTAGATTCATTTTTAGGGAAGTCCTTTGGGAAATCTATGATGATTCATTACTCACCCCTACTTTCTCACAATTGTGATTTTGTGGATGTTGTTTACCAGGACATGGGTAATGGTATATAATTCCACTTATCTAATAGTAATTTGTGATTTGGGTGCATGGATTTTGAGTTTTGAGTGATTTCTTAGGAGCCTTTTATTTTTGATAGATTGTGTTGTATTGTGTTCTTTGGCGTTGTAGTCCTCTATAGTAATGATTGTTTTATTTTATTTTAATAAAAATCGATTAATTGAGACATATTTCTTTGATATCATTAATCATGTAGTGTATTATTTGGTTATGTAAATTTTGATTGATTATTTTATTCTTAAAGGGAAAATCATATCCATGTATAATGAAGCCCTTTGACATTTATTTCCATCCATTGGCATCTTGGGGATGTTACCAATGTCCATGAAATGTCCTCTCACCTTCACAAGCCAATGATGTGGGGTGGGATGTTACAATGTAATCCATATAATAAATAATATATATATTCAATATATGTATATAAATTTATATTATAACATTAAAGTTTTTGATATAAAATGAAATACATCATTCATAGGTACAATAAGTCATTCGTATGTATGAATGTTGTTACCATTTTTTAATTATGATAATAAAGAAAGATAAATACCATATATACAAATATTATCACTCTAATATCATTTTATTCTCATAAATATAACATGTGTTTATTAATCCAATCTTTAATACATTCCATTTAAATCGTTAATGAATCATGTCGCTTTAATATGCGGTAGTCTCCTGTACACACAAGTGATGTTATCGTATTCCCACAAAATGAAAAGTATAAAGGTATGTTTGATATCATAATTAAATAATAATAATAAAATAATATATATCATATATATCAAAAATAAACTACAAATATATCCTTAACTACCAACTATTAATGGTGGTAATTGAAAAACGAACAACATCGGTCCACGAGGCGATAATCTGTTTTATGCATGAATGATAATTATGTTTCCCATATGATGAGTGTGTGTGAATATTTATGTAATATCATTATAATTAAAAACATATTACTATATGTAATATAAATTTCATATTATATAATCATGTTATAATAGGTATGGAAGTAGGTGATTAAAGAAATAGAAAAATTCATTTAGAAGAACATTACCTCTTTTTCGGGTATACTCATTTAGATTACCCTAATGACATCCTAATTTAAATTCTTTAAAAAAATATAAGGTTTATAATATTAGTGGAATTATTTAAAGAAGTTATTTAGGAATTTATAGGCCAAAAAAGTGTTTTTATGGTGTGATGTGGAGAGGAGATGGGGCGACTTTCTATATGTTGGGTGAGTGGAACTTTAGTAATTTTTTGAAAGTGTGATTTCCACCCTTGTATTTTTCATTTAACTAAGACCCAATAATGTTCCATTATAGAAAATATAATGGATATTGCAAAAAGGATTCAACAAAATGGGTTTTCACATGTTTTTTGTCATTGTTGCACCTTATTTTCTATGTTTAATAACTATGTTACTCATTTTTACCTTAATCACAATATTAAATTATAACTTCCTTCACTAAACATTATTACGAACAATTAGTTTATCCTTATTTTTTATTATCAATTATTCAAATTAAAAATATATTATACATTTTTTAAAATTCAAATCACAATAGTAAAAAAAATTAATTTAATCTTAACCACGTAGAAGTAGAGTGAAAGTTGATTTGTAAAGTATAAATGCTCAAAATATTACAATGTTTCTATATAAAAATTCAATATTAAAATCATTGTAATGAAATAAATTAGATTAAAATATTTATCATTTAAATATTATTAATTTAAAATAATTCAATTTATATTTTTAAATTATATATTATTTGGATGAAAATGTAGTTTTCAATTAAAATCAAGTATTTCTAACTTTTTATAAAAAATGAAATTTTTCTAAAAAATACAAAAAACCACCATAATATAATTAAGATATTATTATTTTAAAATTATTAATTTTTCATATAATTTCTATAAAAGTGGTAAAAATTTATTTTAATATTTTTTCCTAAAGGGTGATTAAACAAAATTTTTGAAAAATAATGTTTTTCAAAAAAATAATTTCTTTTAAATAATTTCTTTTTATAATTTATAATTAACTGATAAAAAATAAAATTGTATAAAATATGTATTATTATGAATTTTTTAATCATATTATTACCCTATCTATAAATGGATAGGTGATAACTATCATATAATATAATTATATTTATATTATATTGTTTTTAGTAGAAATCCATCTTGTGTGTGACACAATATATTGAAGAAACTCATAGTTTCATGTAGAAAAATATGAGACTATATTATTTACATTTTTTGCTATATAATACAGTGAATTTATTTAAAATAATCAATATATAATAAATTCTATACATGTTATATTACTCTCTATTCTCAGTGTTGAATTTCATATATGTTGTTGAATATGATGTTCATATTTCAATATTTTAGGGTCGTATAGTCATGATTTTGACATAAATCCTTGATTTTACATGAGATTCATTCATGTTTTTATTACCAAAAACCATTTTAAATCATGGGTATGAACTATGATAGAACAATAATTCATTTATTGGGGAATTATAAATATGATTCACACATTCCATATTCATGTTAATTAAATGATGAAAATTATTTTCATGTTTTTTGATCGATAAGGCACACATAATAATAATAATAAAAAGAATTCACCCAAAAATTACTCAAATGGAATCGGTAAAGAATTAATCATTATATATTACATTTTAATTTTATATTATTATAATTGATTGATAATTTTTTATAATAAATTCATGGACATTATTGGTAATAATATGTGTGAGGAAAAATAACACTCTAAGGGATTGGGTAATTAACTAATCTATACAGATTAAAAGTATATGATACCTTGTAAAAATGTCTTGGTAATTTTTATGATATCTTGGTGGAAATATGTTTTTATAAAACCATGACGAAGAATTTTTTTAAATGGTTTATAATTACTCAAGATTATGTTGTAGCCACATAGTCAAGTTATTATCTATAAACATATGATAATATTATAACTCATGTAATTATCATTATGTATATATGTTCATGTTATTTTTTTATACCATATTTCTTACCAATGATATGTTTTGATTTCATTTAATAACCTTTCTGGTCATATGAAATCACCCATTTCATATGTTTCCATTTCCCAAAACCCTAAATCAATGTAATATATAAAACACATATAGAAGAGAATATTTTTTGGATGATTTAAGGGACATCCTAGATGGTTTTTATATATTATTTTGTTTCATAAATATTTAGAAAATTAATTTCATTTTAAAATAAAATAATTTTTTATTTATTTTTATCCCTAATTATTTATAACTCTAATCCTAAAAGGACTTGTGAATGTATATAATACAATATTTAATTTAATTCAAGTAATTGAGAAGTCAAAATTAGTGGGTAATCATTATTGGTATTATATAATGGTTTGGATATTATTAAAGGTTATATTATTAGTTAAGTATAATTTATTGGTTAATATGTTATGGTTCACGATAATTTCAATGGAATATATAATCTTTTATGTTAGTTGGGGTAATATTAAATATTTCTGGGATTAGTATAAGGGAGATATAGTGAAAACCCCACGGATGGGTCTAAGAGATAAGTTTATTAATAGGGTAACATCATGATGTTTTAATATTGTTAATATTGTGTGATTTTAAAAGAAATTTCATTCTTATATAATTACTAGATATTTGACTAGATTTTTGATAAAATACACCTAGGAAAAATAACATATAAAAAGGATGGGATAATATCAACTCAATCTTCACTCTGGTACATGATATGTGGGACTAAGACTTCAATCCTATATTTACACTCATGGAGAATATTCTTTGGCTAAAAATATTATCTTTATAATCCATTATAATGGATTTACTTTATAATAAATATAATTCAAAAGGTTATGAATTGTGAGAGAACAACTTAATGTAACATAGGTTGAATCAGGAGAGTTTTTTTATTAATCAAGTTTGAAATATTTGAAATTCTTGTGTGATAGGTTGAAATTAATTTCTCATTAGAGAAGGAATATTAGAGTCTAGATTTCATGTAAATATAATATTTTACTCCCAATATATTTTAAATTATCATGATAATTTTAATTATATTTATATATGGAAATAGAATCTTGATAAATAAAATTTTAGATTTTATGTCTCTGAAACATGTTAGACATAGATATAGAAAGCCACATTTATAAAAAAAAATTAAGAATTTTAATATATTCATATTATAATAGAAAATATATTTAACTTACTTACCCCTAAGATAGTAAATATTTTAACACATAGAAGTTATATCTGGATTCTATATTTAACATAACATTCAAGATTGTTATTAATATGTAATAATTAAAATTTTGGGGGAACTGTTTATTTATATTGATGGAATATAACATGTAGGTATTTCAAATTATATATTTTCCTTTAAAACCTAATTCATTCAACAGATTAACCTATAAAAAACTCTGAACTGAAACAAAATAGTGATATGTAAAAAAAATTTAACATTTTTCATATTCTCTATAAATTAATATATATTAATATAAGTTACCATATTACAAATTCCTTGAAGATAAATGAATGAAATTACATTAGGTAGCATATGTATCCCTTTTGAATCTCATTTTTTCGATATTGGTCTGGATGTAGCATCATTTGGGTTTCCCTTATACAAGACTTAGAAAAACATAGATAGTTACGATATGAGTGAAATTATCTGTTAGATAAATTAAATCATTTGAAAATCTCCATGGGAGATATTCTGGAAGGCTCACCACTCTCGAATACCACCCCATTTTATCGTATGAATAGTTCTAACATAGAGATCTTGACGGGATATTTAACCATAATATAATATGATATATTCATGTTATATTATATATAATTACATATTTATCTTATTTATTTTATATATTTCACATACCAAAATTTAAAGACATGAAATTTTGTTTAAAAAAATTGTTATTCATTGTATTATGTATCAAAAAATAAAAAATATAAATTTTAGAATATGTAATTTATTAAAATATATTTTTTAAAAAAAATTACGTATGTAAATATTATCTTATGGGGAATTTTGGATATTTTTCTAAATTAATTTATTTTTATTTGAATTGTGAAAATATTGATTTTTTAAATAAACATTAACATTTATATCATTATTATTAAATAATAATGACTTCAATGACATTATAACCTTGTTTTCCTATAACATATATATGCCAAATAACTAATATTTGTGATTTAAAAATATTATGTTGAAATTAAAAATCTTGTTATTAATTTTTTTGGAAGCTTTGATAATGTTTTACTGTCAATTTTTTTTAAAAATATATTAAAATTTTGATTTCATCCACGGTTGTAATTACATATAAGAAAAATGAATTGTTATGTTAGATCATAATTTTCATATTATATAATAATTTCAATTCCATTTTTTGGTATAATACTATGTTACCATGGTAAATACTTATTACCTTGGTAAAATTATTATTTTTCATAGTTTGATACATTACTAAATATTTTCTATTTTTTAAAATAAGAAGATGATATTTAAATTATTATCATAATAAAATTTTAATAAATATATAAATATATATTTTCCCAAATTTAATTTATATCTAACGATAAAGGAAATTATGATCATGTAATAATTAAAATGATATTTAACTACAAAAAATAAAATTTCAACACCAATAATCTTTTAACTTAATAGTTAATTTTTTTTGATATTTTTAAAACAAAATTGGATAAATATTGCCCAAATTTATGATTTAAAATTTTGAGGTTATGTAATAATGGTCATCTAATAATTTTAATTATAAAATAATAACCTTGATTATAATTTAAATAAGATAAATATATGTTTAAATGAGTAATCTAAATTGGTTTTAATTTTAATAAATCAATTTGAAATATATATATTAGATAATATGATTTTTTGTCTATAATTTCATACCTACATGTCTCACCAGAATTTACAAACATAATTCATCTAACCCACCAATCCAACTTAACCCCCATGTGATACCATTCCTAATCATAACAAAACATTACATTCCATTAAAAAGTCCCACATTTACACATATAAAAGGAGCTCACTCCCACCATTATTTCATCCCTCTCCCCCAAAAATAAATTATTCATGAACATCCTTTACCCCTTCCTCTATAAATACCTTATAATTAGTTTGATTGTTTTTAATAATTCCTCTAAATAGTTAGAAAATTACATAGCAATGTAAGTGTTATCATCCTATTCATTTTCATTCATGTAATTATATTATTATATAACATTTTTTTTCAGAATATAATGAATTAGTGTGTTCGTAATGAATCCTTTATTATCAAAATTATTCAGTAATAATTAAAGGATATAATTCAATATCATTAAACCCATACCATAATGTTATTATATAGCTATCACACTCCTAAAATCACTCCTCAATTCTCTCCCACTTCTTTTAAATTTAATCTCTACATTTTTTTGTTTTCCATGTATTTTCGAGGATATTATGATTCTATGTATTTATAAAAATAAATTAAATTACAAATTATTCTCTATTACTGATATAAAACTCTTCACCCGCATCATACTCATTCTATAATCAAATTTGTATTCTTATCATGCTAACAAAGTAACTCCTTGATTTTCCTTGTCATATTTCTATGTTGTAAATTTTTTTAAATCAATGGGATTATGCTTCCATGTATTCATAACCAATCCATTACTAGCCAAATGAATACCTATTTAGGGGATACAAACCATCACCCTTATTAAAACCATTTATTAATTCTTTTTTTGTAAACATCATTATACAAAAATCACTCTTTTATTTTCCTTTCCATATTTTTATATTGTGAATACATAATCTTATTTTAATTCAAGTCTATTCACCTTGATATATTTATCCATTAATGATTGATAAATTATATATATTTTTTAATGATATGATTCAAATAATTAAATATGTTCTAATGTAATTTGGTAATTTTGGAACACATAGTGATAGAAATATAAAGGGTGAACACTGTTTTAACTCTTATCCATTGTTTAAATAATTAATCACTCATGATGATATGTTAATGATATATTAGTGTAATTCCAGGGTAATGTTTTATGATACCTTGAGGTATAAAAATTTCAATTATAAGTTTTCACCTCTGTAGTGATAAAATGTATTTAGTAAAGAACAAAAATCATTATATGACATGTTTATGATATTTTTGTTGCATTCCATGGTGATTATTTATGATATCATGGTGAATAACCTTAGTTATTTTTTTCAACACTGTAGTGGTGAAAATGGAGATATTTATAAGAATTTATTATTTTACACTAAATTGACATTTCTACATTATTATTTATGTATATATGATCATAGTATACCTCCTGTATGTAAGAACCTGGTTCTTATTCATGAGGTATGGGTATCTTTTTTTTCCTTTTTTCTTTAAGTGTTTTTTTAGAAAATAATGAATATGGGGGGAAAATTCCAAATTTTGTGGGTACATGCCCTGTAATTTTCCACACATCGTGTACTTTGTCCATGGGGGAAGAGTACATAGGGAGTGTAGGCCTGTCAGTGATGAAGGGTGTAAAAACTGACTACACGCCGTGTACATGGTATTTACACGCCATTTACTCAGTTGGCAAGTGAACAGTAAGGCAGTGGGAGTAGCCACCATCTGAGGGACAGTACACGTCGTGTATTTAGAAATACATGATGTGTACTCAGTCGATAGATGAATAGTATGGCGGTGAAAAATAGCAACCAGAGGAATAGTTAAATGATGAAAAGTACACGTCGTCTACTTGAGAGTACACGTCATGCATTTTGTTTTTTTCAATTAAAAAGGGTAGTATCCTCTTCTTTTGTAAGGGGAGGAAGAAACGATCAGTTGGAGCTCAGGAAAGAGGTTGTATCTTGGAAGAGCTCCAGACCGCACACTGGGAATTGGGTTCTTCCGCCGTCGATCTTGTTTGAATAGTGAAGGTACGACCTTCCTTCTTGTAACACCCCAAGATTTCATAGTGTGTTATTTCTTCAAAATAATTCAATAACTTTCATTACACGCAACACCGATTTCAATTTCACCATGACTTACCAAACAATCCATTCAAAAGAGGTGATGAATAGTATTAGATAACTTTTAAATTTTATGTAATCCTTATAATTTTAGAATCCATATTATGAGTTTCTTAGATATAATGCAAGAACAAATTCATTTTCAGTATTGCACTTTTATCAAATTTTAATAGTGAACCATTTTTAAATACTATATTTTAAACTTTTTGACTAAATGGGGACATCAAAAATTTAAAATGAAACATCCCAAGCTTATACGGTACGTTTCCCTTCGAATAATGCGATAGCGTGTGTTGTACGCAACCTCGAGTTCTAACACACACCACAACTAATTAAACTAGCCGTTGTAAATAGTAATACCTACTTTTTGAAATCATATATATTTTATATTTTAAAATGGACTTCATTTTTGGATTCGGAATATCGAATTTAGCCTAAGGTGAAATTTTGGTACTTTTCGGATAACTTTCATATTTTGATGAATAGTGAAAATTACTAAATTTTAATTAAAAACAACTTTTTTAATCAAAATAATTAATAGTGATAAATTATGAATTTTAGTAGTTTTAAAGTATATTTAGAATATATTTTTACCATTTAATATAATGTTGGTCATTGGACATAATTTTACAATTAAACCGAACATAAACAAGTGTCAATCTTTTGATAGTTATTATCTCTTAAAAACACGCTTTTTGTTTTGACAGCGGGAATTAATTTTAAATTAATTTTTGCCACTTCTGTGTTTTTAATTTAGGAAAATGGATTCCATATTTGGAATCAGGATGTTCAAATTGTGTAAATAGGTAACTTTTATTTTTAGACATTTTGAATAATTACTGCGGTAAATATTTTATTTACCATTGTTAAGGGTAAATCCGGTAAATAAGGGTTAAACAAATAATATTATAATAATACTAAATTACCCTAAAAACGTGTCTTAACCCTATTGGTTGATAGATGGTCGACCATGGGCATCTTTGTGTCAATTTTGGGACCCCATGGATCCACTTGTAAGTGATAATGACACTTTATTTTAATTTAGTTAAAATGAATACAAAAATGACACAAGCATATATCTTTTAGAACAACAATTTTTACATAGGGTTATATATGTTTTATTTTAGATTATAAATATTCATTAGAAAGCTAAAAAGATTTCCTACATAATGATATTTTATTTATAATTTTTAGACATTAAATAATTTATTTTATTTATGACACAATGATGATGCAGTAATTACTAAAATAGTGAAAAATTAAAATAATTGATATTATAAATACCCAAATAAATATAATATGAACCTTTTAATGAATTAAACTAATTTTATAGGCTAATATGATATATTAGGATTGATTTAATGGACTTTGTTCGAAGTAATCAATCTGTTATGAGTTTCACAAAAATCAACTATTGAATAGTGTCAAAATTGACATAAAAGAGTTCTTAAAACAAATATTATATTATTAATTGATATTAAATTCCTAAAAATCTAAGGTTCGGCAAAGAGACTTATATTATGATAGTTTAATCATTAATGGACCACGTGGGGGTCGCTTGGATGTATATAGTAAGTTTATTAACCATATTATATAAAAATACAAAGAGACATTGTAAAAGTGAAACTAATTAACTTAGAGTTAATACTTAAAGATAAGGTTAATATAAGTACCCAAACCTGTCTAAATTCTATTGGTTGAGTGGTTTTCGACTTATCCCCACCTTAACCTTTGAATAATAAGCTTTGGAGCCATTAGAAACCGAATATGAATTTATTATAAATTAATATTTCTAACTTTTCCAAAGGTACCCCTCACCCCTCTTATAAAAGGGCACTCCTCCTTCTCATTTATTCACACCTTCAAAGCCTTTTGGTTCGGAAAAACTCTGCCCAAATAATCTCCCAACATCCCTCACTACAACCTAGAGGCATTAGTTTGATCATAAAGCCAACCTAAGGAGCCCTTTTGATCAAATCAAAAGGAAGAACCCGAAGAAGAGGTAATGATTTCACCACCCTTTTCTAAGTTCATTTCTTCTTCCACTTCTTCTTCCTTTGTTCTTACCATTCTAAAATAATAACTCCAGTATCTCACATATACTGTGATGTTATTATAAGTATGGTACAACCATATTCAGTATTCTATCCACCCTTTGAATAACATGTCACCATACGTGCGTACGTACGGATTACCGTCTCCACGTCGTGGTGTAATTGTTATTCAATATAATATTATTTGGATGGGTATAATAATGATGTGTAACTCATGTAAATAATAAATATAACATGTTAATTATTCTGTATATATGATATACCATTCATTTATATATTATTTTAATATCAAAAGAATGATATTGTCGCTCGTGCGTACGTACGGACTACCGTCTCCACGAACGCGATGAGATTCATTCTCCATCGTATCCATTCAAGTATAATTATCATTTTATGATTTAAAAATGATGTTTAAGTACTTGATATCATTCTGGATATGAATAAGATACAACAAACATGGCTTATGTAACAAAACATATAAAAGAAAATGAGTAAGTTAACACCCGAAACGATGATAATTCTAAGATGTTATTAACAAATCAATGTTAAAAGATCATATATGATATCATATTAATATATATGATTCTTGTATAATTTAATAACAATTATTTCACCATTATACAGGAGGTTAACCTACCCCAACCAAGGAAAAGTACAAGGTAAGGGATTTTCTTATCTCACTTTCAATTCCGTGAGATTTCCATTTTTCGCCACTAAATTATTGAAAGTGGTGTATTGTGTACTGCCATTTGATATATATTCATGATTCTATTTATATTCATGTTATTCTGTAAATAATTTGGTGGTTATTAACTTTTGGCCATACGACTCAGTTGATTAACGTGGTAAGGGGTTTTCATCTCACTCCTTATTCCCGTGAGATTCATGAAATATTGCCACCATCACCTTTTGTGTGGTGTATATACTGCCCATAATTATATTCTTTGTGTAATACACTCTAATTTATGTGTATTTACATATTCATTGTATGATACCTCTTTCATGGGTTGTATGTTTCATAAGTTACCAAATTGGTAAGGGTTATTTCACAATCTCTTCATTATCCGAGGTTGTTTATATGTAATAATCTACTGGGATCTCTTTATCATCCACATCCATGTTTCTTAAAAATGTATTTCAAAACATTTTTACTATTTACAAGAATATGGGTTAAATTCATTTATACCTTTTTTTGACTTTTTATAAGAGGTTTATAAATGAATCTTTCCGTCGTTTTCAAAACAAGGTCCTTTTTAACCTTTTCGACAGAATTGAGGTAAGAATGTTTTTTTTAACTTATACGGCGGGTGCGGTTATTTTACGCCGTTATAAAATCTTCAAAGCTTTCCTTACAAGCTTATAAGAATATTTTCAAAGAAAATGTTTTATTTTATATGGATCTTAAATGATTTCAAAATAAAAGGAGATATTTCTTTAAAAAGAATTTTGATTTCATCTATGTCAACATCCTTTGATGGATTTTAAGATTATTTGAAGTTGATTTATTATGATACAAAACTTCTATATTGTATTGAAGGTTTTGTGATATGTTTGACTGTGGATGTGCTATTTTTTTATACCATTCATAGTTTATTGTGAAAGTATTGACATTTCCTATGCTAGTTTTAATACGAATGTTTATGTTATGTTTAAAACTTTTCATATGGGAATGCATTGGACTTAATAAGTGACGGGTGGAGCCCGCTATAGCTCCTCGATGCATCGGTAGGTCTCATGAGACAAACTAGTGTCTTGGCACAAGGCCTTGACAAAATCTTATTTGTAGTCTTGGCACGAGGCCTTGGCTATGTGGTTATGATAGTCTGGCATTATGCATTCCAACATTATGAAAGTGGTTATTTATTTTTTCATGTGATTATTCGATTAGTGGAATATCCATGTGAATAAGTAAATGGCATTATTTCATTTTATTTATGCCATACCATGTTGAAAGTTCATGTTTAAAAGGCTTTTGTTTTAGTTATACATTGCCTTAAATGTTTATTCTTATTGATGAAAGTTTCCGCTATATTGTTATCCTTACTGGGCATTTGAGCTCACCCCTTTTCTATGTTTTATTTTTCCCAGGAAGTGAAGATGTAAGTTATGAATGACCTGCAGGGATATTATGAGGGGATTGTAGTGTGGACTGTGGAAACATTATGTTGTTGTAGTAGTTTTTGATTTTATGATGTAATGTAAAACTTATGAATATATCTAGTGTTTCCAAGGCTACTAAACCAATCGGTCTTTCGAGATTTGATCTTTCTTGTGATCATGCCAATGTTATGTAATAATGCACCGACTCTAGGCAACTGGGGTCGGGGCGTTACAGTTGGTATCAGAGGAAGTTTAGTACAAACCTTGGAAGCTAGATTTAGATAAACTCTGATTAGAGCACGTAGACCTAAGATGAACTTTTAGGATTAGTATAGAAAAACTTCCAAGAATTTTGGTATTGTAGCGATTTTGTGAGTTTTCCGAGCAATACATCCCTGTCTGGATACGAGCAGGTAGAGGCGGCTCTGGCACAGATGTACCTAGGGGTAAAACCCGAAAACACCGCTTTGAGCTAGACTCGAACGGGAACTGGTGCATAACAACGGGCCTTGCTGCACTCTTGGTTACGACACTCCCGGGGGATATGCTTAGGATAACTCTCATTTTCTTTACAAATCATTATGAAGGGTTTATGAGTATATACTTCCTCAAAGAAAACATTCTTATGATTATGGATTATATCCATAAATAGTTCAATTTATGTTAAGTGTTTTATAAGTATGGGATTATGTATTTTGATTCATAAACTGATCTAGTGTATGCCATTGTTTAGAAATGGCGCCCAGTAGAAGGAATGAGAACTCTAGCAATGCACATGATGCAAAGAGAAAGAAGGATCATATATTTCATGGTCTTAAGCCAGAATTTATAAGAGAAATAGTCTCGCATGTATTATCATCGTATGAAGAAATAATATCATGTGTTGATAAGATAAGTAAAGAGTTTACTGAGTCCTATGGCTTTGAAGGGAAGCAAGAGAAGAAAAGGATGGAAGAGAGAAAAATGGATAAAGGGAAGAGGGAAAAGAAGAATTTTCCCATATGTGGTAACTGTGGGAAGAAACACCCTGGAACTTGCCTGAAAGGAATGGGAGTTTGTTATAAGTGTGGAGGAAAAGGGCACAAAGTACGTGACTGCAAGGGTGAGAAAATGGTTTCAAATGTACAATGCTTCATTTGCAAGGAGTTTGGACACTACGCGAACCTATGCCCCAGTCATCAGACTATGCCGCAAATGATGCTATTGGATAATAATCAAGTTATGATACTACCACAGATGAAGAGGAATGATTAGAGTTCTTATGTTGATTATGTCAATTGAGTGTTGTATCAACAATGTACTTGTTATAATAATTATGGAGTATATAAGGATTGTACTGCAGTACTATTTCATTAAGGACTTGAGATTGTGTGGAACAAAGAAAAGTGACTCAATAGCAGGATAAATTTTTGGAAAATATATGGTTGAGAGAAATATAAACCATAATATGGTTCTGATACCGAGTTAGTGATTTTAGAATAATACATGATTGATTTGGATAAATTATGTTGGATATTCTTGACTACCTTGAAACTGATTAATGATTTGTATATTCCATCATTTTTTTTGGGGTTTAAAACATTTTTGTATTGATGAAGTATATATAGCATTCTATATGGAATAAGGGAGCATGAGTATAATCAATAAGGAATATGGTAATTCAAGATGTTTCAGTTTATTAAAAGAATACAAGATGAAGGTATTCATATGCTATTACGGGGTAAAAAGGATCTATATTATGTTTACCTTCCTTATAAATGTTAGACTGTGAGTTTGGACAGAAGTATTTTGGATAGTTCTAGTTTGGATTATTTTGGATTGCCATAAAAGGACAACCCGGAGGTCGGGCGGCAACCCGTCGCGTCCGGCAAGGCTGCGAGACTTGAACCCGCAACCGAAGGGTGACAAGGGTGTATCACCTACCACTGGACCATGAGTTGTCCTGGATTAAATAATGTAGTTTTTATTAAAAGATCATGTAGATGAATTATAAATTCGTTTATTTTGGAACCCTATACGAATAGTGTAAATAGAATTTTTTTTTACATTCTATTATCTTTTAGAGTGAAAGATGAGTTTGTGGTAGAAATTTATTAATGGATAAAACTCTAATTCTAAAGTAAGTATATCTCCTTATGATCTTAGCCAATCTCATAAATAAATTCCTCAATATTAAGAAAAGCAACTTTGAACAAAAATGTTTTCCTAGATGGTACCTTAAATCATCACTAATTTATGGCTTTGGGATTGTTGGCCTTTTTATAGCCATGTTCTCTACCACTCTCTATCAGATAATTGATGGTTAGATTTTTCTTCCATATCCATATTTTCCTACATGGAACCCTAGTATGTGTTATTTTCGGTAATCTTCATACTTTTGACTCTTTATTTTAAATAGAGGCCTCATTAATTCATTTTTCGATGTGGGATTTCAACTAGGATATTTTGAAACGTCAATAATGTGTTATCCTAATACCCTATGTTTTGTTGAACCGATGGTATTTCAATTCATCATAGATTAATGAATTTAAGGAACTCAATTTTATACTTTTTTGTGATTGATGACCTCAATCACTACCTATAAATATTTACATTTTTCCTCCGATTATATGTCTCCAATTTCCACCAATGTTCTCCTAATCGAGATCATAATTTGGTGGTGACCCTTTGATTTCTCTTTTCCTCATATTAAGACTAAATTTTAGTAACCTAATTTCCGATGTGGGTTTTCCCACAAATATATTTTCTACTTTCAACCTTTTATTTTCGAAGAACAATTTCAAATTGCGAGGACGCAATTTATTGAAGGAGGGGAGAATGTAACACCCCAAGATTTCATAGTGTGTTATTTCTTCAAAATAATTCAATAACTTTCATTACACGCAACACCGATTTCAATTTCACCATGACTTACCAAACAATCCATTCAAAAGAGGTGATGAATAGTATTAGATAAATTTTAAATTTTATGTAATCCTTATAATTTTAGAATCCATATTATGAGTTTCTTAGATATAATGCAAGAACAAATTCATTTTCAGTATTGCACTTTTATCAAATTTTAATAGTGAACCATTTTTAAATACTATATTTTAAACTTTTTGACTAAATGGGGACATCAAAAATTTAAAATGAAACATCCCAAGCTTATACGGTACGTTTCCCTTCGAATAATGCGATAGCGTGTGTTGTACGCAACCTCGAGTTCTAACACACACCACAACTAATTAAACTAGCCGTTGTAAATAGTAATACCTACTTTTTGAAATCATATATATTTTATATTTTAAAATGGACTTCATTTTTGGATTCGGAATATCGAATTTATCCTAAGGTTAAATTTTGGTACTTTTCGGATAACTTTCATATTTTGATGAATAGTGAAAATTACTAAATTTTAATTAAAAACAACTTTTTTAATCAAAATAATTAATAGTGATAAATTATGAATTTTAGTAGTTTTAAAGTATATTTAGAATAAATTTTTACCATTTAATATAATGTTGGTCATTGGACATAATTTTACAATTAAACCGAACATAAACAAGTGTCAATCTTTTGATAGTTATTATCTCTTAAAAACACGCTTTTTGTTTTGACAGCGGGAATTAATTTTAAATTAATTTCTGCCACTTCTGTGTTTTGAATTTAGGAAAATGGATTCCATATTTGGAATCAGGATGTTCAAATTGTGTAAATAGGTAACTTTTATTTTTAGACATTTTGAATAATTACTGCGGTAAATATTTTATTTATCATTGTTAAGGGTAAATCCGGTAAATAAGGGTTAAACAAATAATATTATAATAATACTAAATTACCCTAAAACGTGTCTTAACCCTATTGGTTGATAGATGGTCGACCATGGGCATCTTTGTGTCAATTTTGGGACCCCATGGATCCACTTGTAAGTGATAATGACACTTTATTTTAATTTAGTTAAAATGAATACAAAAAGGACACAAGCATATATCTTTTAGAACAACAATTTTTACATAGGGTTATATATGTTGTATTTTAGATTATAAATATTCATTAGAAAGATAAAAAAATTTCCTACATAATGATATTTTATTTATAATTTTTAGACATTAAATAATTTATTTTATTTATGACACAATGATGATGCAGTAATTACTAAAATAGTGAAAAATTAAAATAATTGATATTATAAATACCCAAATAAATATAATATGAAACTTTTAATGAATTAAACCAATTTTATAGGCTAATATGATATATTAGGATTGATTTAATGGACTTTGTTCGAAGTAATCAATCTGTTATAAGTTTCACAAAAATCAACTATTGAATAGTGTCAAAATTGACATAAAAGAGTTCTTAAAACAAATATTATATTATTAATTGATATTAAATTCCTAAAAATCTAAGGTTCGGCAAAGAGACTTATATTATGATAGGTTAATCATTAATGGACCACTTGGGGGTCTCTTGGATGTATATAGTAAGTTTATTAACCATATTATATAAAAATACAAAGAGACATTGTAAAAGTGAAACTAATTAACTTAGAGTTAATACTTAAAGATAAGGTTAATATAAGTACCCAAACCTGTCTAAATTCTATTGGTTGAGTGGTTTTCGACTTATCCCCACCTTAACCTTTGAATAATAAGCTTTGGAGCCATTAGAAACCGAATATGAATTTATTATAAATTAATATTTCTAACTTTTCCAAAGGTACCCCTCACCCCTCTTATAAAAGGGCACTCCTCCTTCTAATTTCTTCACACCTTCAAAGCCTTTTGGTTCGGAAAAACTCTGCCCAAATAATCTCCCAACATCCCTCACTACAACCTAGAGGCCTTAGTTTGATCAGAAAGCCAACCTAAGGAGCCCTTTTGATCAAATCAAAAGGAAGAACCCGAAGAAGAGGTAATGATTTCACCACCCTTTTCTAAGTTCATTTCTTCTTCCACTTCTTCTTCCTTTGTTCTTACCATTCTAAAATAATAACTCCAGTATCTCACATATACTGTGATGTTATTATAAGTATGGTACAACCATATTCAGTATTCTATCCACCCTTTGAATAACATGTCACCATACGTGCGTACGTACGGATTACCGTCTCCACGTCGTGGTGTAATTGTTATTCAATATAATATTATTTGGATGGGTATAATAATGATGTGTAACTCATGTAAATAATAAATATAACATGTTAATGATTCTGTATATATGATATACCATTCATTTATATATTATTTTAATATCAAAAGAATGATATTGTCGCTCGTGCGTACGTACGGACTACCGTCTCCACGAACGCGATGAGATTCATTCTCCATCGTATCCATTCAAGTATAATTATCATTTTATGATTTAAAAATGATTTTTAAGGACTTGATATCATTCTGGATATGAATAAGATACAACAAACATGGCTTATGTAACAAAACATATAAAAGAAAATGAGTAAGTTAACACCCGAAACGATGATAATTCTAAGATGTTATTAACAAATCAATGTTAAAAGATCATATATGATATCATATTAATATATATGATTCTTGTATAATTTAATAACAATTATTTCACCATTATACAGGAGGTTAACCTACCCCAACCAAGGAAAAGTACAAGGTAAGGGATTTTCTTATCTCACTTTCAATTCCGTGAGATTTCCATTTTTCGCCACTAAATTATTGAAAGTGGTGTATTGTGTACTGCCATTTGATATATATTCATGATTCTATTTATATTCATGTTATTCTGTAAATCATTTGGTGGTTATTAATTTTTGGCCATACGACTCAGTTGATTAACGTGGTAAGGGTTTTTCATCTCACTCTTTATTCCCGTGAGATTCATGAAATATTGCCACCATCACCTTTTGTGTGGTGTATATACTGCCCATAATTATATTCTTTGTGTAATACACTCTAATTTATGTGTATTTACATATTCATTGTATGATACCTCTTTCATGGGTTGTATGTTTCATAAGTTACCAAATTGGTAATGGTTATTTCACAATCTCTTCATTATCCGAGGTTGTTTATATGTAATAATCTACTGGGATCTCTTTATCATCCACATCCATGTTTCTTAAAAATGTATTTCAAAACATTTTTACTATTTACAAGAATATGGGTTAAAGTCATTTATACCTTTTTTTGACTTTTTATAAGAGGTTTATAAAGGAATCTTTCCGTCGTTTTCAAAACAAGGTCCTTTTTAACCTTTTCGACAGAATTGAGGTAAGAATGTTTTTTTTAACTTATACGGCGGGTGCGGTTATTTTACGCCGTTATAAAATCTTCAAAGCTTTCCTTACAAGCTTATAAGAATATTTTCAAAGAAAATGTTTTATTTTATATGGATCTTAAATGATTTCAAAATAAAAGGAGATATTTCTTTAAAAAGAATTTTTATTTCATCTATGTCAACATCCTTTGATGGATTTTAAGATTATTTGAAGTTGATTTATTATGATACAAAACTTCTATATTGTATTGAAGGTTTTGTGATATGTTTGACTGTGGATGTGCTATTTTTTTATACCATTCATAGTTTATTGTGAAAGTATTGACATTTCGTATGCTAGTTTTAATACGAATGTTTATGTTATGTTTAAACCTTTTCATATGGGAATGCATTGGACTTAATAAGTGACGGGTGGAGCCCGCTATAGCTCCTCGATGCATCGGTAGGTCTCATGAGACAAACTAGTGTCTTGGCACAAGGCCTTGACAAAATCTTATTTGTAGTCTTGGCACGAGGCCTTGGCTATGTGGTTATGATAGTCTGGCATTATGCATTCCAACATTATGAAAGTGGTTATTTATTTTTGCATGTGATTATTCGATTAGTGGAATATCCATGTGAATATGTAAATGACATTATTTCATTTTATTTATGCCATACCATGTTGAAAGTTCATGTTTAAAAGGCTTTTGTTTTAGTTATACATTGCCTTAAATGTTTATTCTTATTGATGAAAGTTTCCGCTATATTGTTATCCTTACTGGGCATTTGAGCTCACCCCTTTTCTATGTTTTATTTTTCCCAGGAAGTGAAGATGTAAGTTATGAATGACCTGCAGGGATATTATGAGGGGATTGTAGTGTGGAATGTGGAAACATTATGTTGTTGTAGTAGTTTTTGATTTTATGATGTAATGTAAAACTTATGAATATATCTAGTGTTTCCAAGGCTACTAAACCAATCGGTCTTTCGAGATTTGATCTTTCTTGTGATCATGCCAATGTTATGTAATAATGCACCGACTCTAGGCAACTGGGGTCGGGGCGTTACACTTCTCATTGAGTTGTTCTTACCAATTCTTTCCAAAGGGGAAGTTATTTATGTTTGAATGGGTATTATCTTATCCCATATCTATGTCATTCTCAGGTGTTTCAGGAGGCACCGTTCATGTATTTTGATTAGAGGATATCAGGGTATGTAGTCTGATGATTAATTCCAACTGTCATGTTCTTTTTGTGTACCATTGTGCTCTGCGCCCATGATTGGGATGTCGTATGGCTGAGTCCTTCATTAATTAAATACCTAGAATAGCATAGGTCATTTAATGAATTTTTACTACTATTGTTTGGGATCATTGCTTGGATCCAGTCCCACTCTGTGGGTGTGTTCCCCCTGTTTAGCCATTTGTCCAGGTTACCCGAGGGTATACCATATTTTTAGCATGATCTGAGTTTTTTTGAGATAAAATGTTTATGAACTAATTTCTATGTGTTGGGATCGGCCCTATTACTTGTTTAGGAAGAGAGAAAGTGTTTCATTTATCCTGAGGGAAATTTTTCATATTCTTGAGGGCAGTTGCTTCCCTACCTGAGGGCAATATCTCGTACACCTAGGGCACTATTCGCTATGCCTGAGGGCAGATACCTGAGGGTTTTGTTTTAGTGTGGCATGAGGGAAAGGTTTCAAATTATCTTGAGGGAAAGGTACTATTTATCCTGAGAGAAAATTATATTTTAATATTCACTTTGGTGTTTGTTATACCTTCCAAGCTAAAGCACATGCTTGGTATTGATTTACCTTTTACTTTTTAGATAGCTTGTTATATTATTGCTACGACACTGTTTAAGAGATTGTAAGCTAAGGATGAGTCTCGAGAACATTTAATTAAATTATATTGAAATTTTAAATAACAATTATTTGGAAATGAAACTGGTCGAAGTAGCTGCATTTGAGTACTTCCTCGTTTACTGCATTTTCTATACCGCACACTACTATTGCACAAATTCCCTGACAGTTGGACATGGGCCATTGGTGGTTGCCTACTAGGATTTATTTCTCACACCTTGTTTGGGTCATGTCTTGGTCCTAAACATATTATATTTCTATAGGTGTGTATAAGGGAAAGGGTCCCTGTACAGGTATTTGATTGTTGCAGAGGAGTAGGAGTGCATGGGACCAAGCTTAGGCTTGCGATGCTGCTGAGTTACCACTGTGTTGTATTATTATTTTTCTATATCGTCCCTTGTAATGCAGTGTATCATATTTTGGAAACTATCTTAGACATAGAGACATATTGCATCATTATATATGAATGTTGGTATTTTCATTACTTCACTGCTTTGTCTATTTCAACATTGCTATTGTTTATTGCTTCAGCATTTTGTATGTTAATATCTATTTCTGCTATGCTACACTTTGAAAAATAAGGGCATAGTTTCCACACTACCATACCTAGGCCCTCACTTCTAGTCGGTAGCCTCTGGTGTTTGGGGAAATGTTCTTGAGGTCATGTGACCAACTGGGATCGGGGAACCCATTGAGTGGCACCCGGATTCGGGACTTTACAATGTGGTTTTAGAGGGGTTATTTTTTTTGAATTAATGTTTGGACACTACAGTAATAGATATGATGTAATAGGTACTTGGAAATAAGCTGTGCTCGGGAGTAGCTAAACCATGTAAAGGGAAAATCCAATTTACCTCATGTTGCAATTTTTCGGATTTTTCAATTTTACAGTTGATTTGATTTTCACCGTTGGGTGATGCCCTTGTTGTGTGCTGTTTATATTTTTATACCAGGGTTCTATTTTGTTGAAACCCAATGATATGTGGGTATGCCATCCCATGCATCATTTAGGAACATGTTAGAATCACATGCCATGCATAGTTTCTGTGCCATATAGGTTCATTAGAAATTTCATGTTGTAGTGATAAATGTCGTGCAGGAAAATGCAAGTGGTTATGATAGATGACTTGATAAATAACTTCTATTTGATAGGGTATTGTTCTGTAAGGTTCTATGAATTAATGCTAAACTATGGTATTTGAGGAGTATGGGCCCTCATCAATCGGAATTTGGTTGATCATTGACTTTTTTACCTTGTTATAACACATATAAGATGACAATATTTGATTAGAGGGGAGTATGGGACGTCACAGATCATAATTTGGAACTTAGGTGTTTGTTTCAGTGTTTTTATGGGCACTGGAGTAGTTTCTAAGGCATACTGTCTATAAAAATCCAGAATACACGTTTTGTAGTTTTGATTACACAATCTTTAAAACTCTGTTATAGAAGAAATAAAAAAAAATTAAGTACATGCCATGTACCCAAAGTACATGCTGCGTAGTCTCTAACCATATCATAGGTCATGTGGGCAGAGACACAGGATGGGGTAGTGATTGAGGGAACATGCCATGTACCAGTTGTACACACCGTGCATGTTACCCTGTGTCCACTGTGTAACTAACAACATGGGTGATGAAATCTGAGCTTATACACGCCGTGTCAATGACGGACACACCATGTAGTTTGACCTGGGGATCCAGACGTGTAACTAATAAACATGGGTCAGTGTTTCCTATTCTTAAACATGTCATGTACCCGAGGGACACGCCGTGTAGTCTTGACCGGTGAAAGACTGTGTGGACTTTGTCATGTGTATGGGGGAAACAGGGTGGTGTACACGCCGTGTGCGGTTGTAACACGCCATGTAGAGTCAGACGAGTAGCCAACAGTGTCACTAACAACACAGACAATTGGAATTTAACCAGTACATGTCGTGTCTACCTGTAACAAGATGTTTAGGCTAAGCTATGTACCGATCCATGTAATAGAAAAAACGGGTCAGTGAAGCACGTCGATTACACGCCGTGTAGTTATTATGCATGCAGTGTAGTCTCATTGAAAACAGAGCCATGTGGCTAAGTCATGTAGAAGGACTCAGGCAGGGGAAGAAAATTCACGTACATGTCGAGTGTGTGTGGACAACACACCGTGTGATTGGGGTGTTACACGACGGGTTTTGGTAGAAGTTCACGCCCATGTGAAAGACTTAAGGGAACACACCATGTTGTTATTATACACAACTTGAAGTCTTGTTTTTTAAAAGTTGAATGATTTCTTTCTCATGTTCCCCTCTTACACTCCTTGCTTTCATTCCTTGATACTCTTAATATAAGACGTTTGTTTGACCTTGTAGATTCATGCCGCCAAGACGACCACGAGTTGTTCGCTAGGAGAGTAGCAAAGAGTATACCCCAGATACGGTAGTCCATAGGCTACAGATGGATCCTCCAGCAAATCCAGGTGCGACGCCATCCATTATACTGGACAAAGGCGTGGAGGCGCAGTTCTGTGAAGGATTCATGTGGTTTTTTTAGACCTTCCAGGGAGCCCCGCCGGCTGCCATATCTATGGCAGAGCTAACTCGTATATTCCAGTAGCAGCATTCACCTATGTTTTGAGGGGATGGTGGACCACATGCTACAATGTCTTGGCTGGGTTCTATGCAGATGATTTTCGAGCATCTAGAGACACCTCCTGGGTAGAGGGTCAAGATCACTACATACAATCTAACTGATTCCGCCCAGAGATGGTGGGATGTTACCACCCAGACTGAGGATCATAGTGACATGGCGATGGAAGATTTTTAGTTTGTTTTCTATGATTTATTCTTCTTGGAGACACTGAGAGAAGATCGAGCACAAGAGTTTATGAATCTGCAGTAGGGCGCTATGTCAGTGATGGATTATTCTACTCACATCATTGAGCTACAACACTTCACACCAGTTCTGGTGGGAGATGAGGCGTTGAGGGATCAGTGCTTTGAGGATGGTCTTGGAAATGACATTCGAGCACTAGTGAACATTTTTAGGTTTCCTAGAGTGCATGATATTGTGAACCAGGCACTGATTACCGAGAAGAACCTGTGAAAGCTAGTGGTGCATGCCCGGGCGGTTCAACACTTGTTTCTGGTACTATTTCTACCAATAAGAGGATGAGACAGATGGATTTCTCTCATGGTTGTAGTACTATATAGAAAAATTCTTTGGGTTTCATAGTGAGGTACTACCAGTGCGGTAAAGAGGAGCACAAGAGACCTCAATGTCCATGTGACCTAGTTGAGTGCTGAGCTTGCGACAAGATGGTTCATCTGCAGTTCTTTTACAGGGCGTTTCCACCAGTTTCTCATGAGAGAGGTTCTGTGTAGACTCTGCGTGCGGGAGTAGGGCCAACAGCTTTTTACTAGTCAGGGATTTGGGATACATCGAGATGTAGAGGCTGAGGTGGTGGTTGTGGTCGTGGTACCCAGACACCAGGATCTTAGAGATAGTAGGGAGGGTTGGCTCAGGGTAGCCAGGCTGTGTCGTAGGGCCGCGACACTGGTCAGGCATATGCAGTGCAACAAACCCAACATGAGATGGATCCAGGACCTTCCACTGCCAGAGGTTCTATTCTAGTAGATTCTGTTTTGTCTTCAGTACTTTTTGATAATTGTGCTACACATATCTTTGTATCTGTGCCTGTTGTGGAAATCCTCGGGCTCTCTATTTCTTCTTCTTATGATATTATGGTTCTAGACACTCTGTTGGGGATGATAATGGATGGTGTGCGTCATTGTATGGAGTTCCCCCAAAAGATTTGTGGGTGTCACTTTATATGGGACCTCAATGTCTTAGAGATAATGAACTATGACATCATTCTCGGGATGGACTGTTTGGTACCCTTTCGAACCATTGTATATTTTTATCGTTGTAGGGTGAGTTTCACATCACCAAAGGGCGGAGAGTTTATATACAAGGGTGAATGGGATTTCCAGGTGAGATGAGTTGGACCCGAGCCTCGTGGGAATGGTAGAGTTACATCCCAGAGTGCGAGTTTGTATCTGAATGACTAGAAAACTTATTAGAAGGACTTACCTCCAATGGTTGATCATTTCAAGGATTTCTTCTCGGACGACATCTCAGGTCTACCTCTAGAGAGGGAGGTGGATTTCTCTAATGAGATTGTTCCAGGAGAAACACCAGTGTCCATTCCTCCTTATAGTATGGCAACACCAGAGTTACAGGATCTCAAAAGGAAGTTAGAGGAGTTGTAGGAAAAGGGTTTCATCCAACCCATTACGTCCCCTTAGGGTTTTTCTGTCCTGTTTTCTAAGAATGGGGACGGTACACTCAGACATTGTGTGGATTATCAGAAGCTGAACTAGTTGACGGTCAAGAACTGATATCCCTTGTCAAGGATTGATGATCTTTTTGACCAACTTTGAGGAGCATGAGTGTTTTCAAAGATTTACTTGAGGTCCAGATATCATCAATTATGTGTTAGACCATTGAACATACCGCTTACAGCTTTTCAGAGAAGATATGGTCTATACAAGTACTTGGTCATTCCGTTTGGACTCATGAACATGCTAGAAGGTTTCATGGATCCGATGAATCAAGTATTCCACCCTTATCTATATTCTTTTGTGTTAGTCTTCATGGACGATATCTTTGTGTACTCTTACACTTGACCCGGCCATGATACCCATCTTGAGATCATTATGAGTTCACTGAGAGTGCATCAACTATATGTTAAGCTCTCAAAGTGCCACTTCTGAATGGACCAGATTCACTTCATAGGTCATATCATCTCTGAGGCAGGAGTTGCGGTACACCCAAAGAAAGTGAGAGCAGTAGTTTCTTGGGAGTAACCCAAGAACATGTTTGAGATACAGAGTTTCATGGGGCTGGTCGGTCACTACATGCACTTTATACAGGACTTCTCCTGCTTTGAAGCACAGTTGCTGGGTTTGACTAAGAAGGGTGTGAAGTTCGTTTGGTTAGAATCTTGCAAGACAGCCTTTCAAGAGTTAAAGGGAAGGTTGACATCATCACATGTCCTGATACTTCCATAGAAAGGGATGAGCTATACAGTTTACAGTTATGCATCAGGTATTGGGCTGAGTGTAGTGTTGATGCAGGGCGATCGAGTAGTTGGGTACAGGTCTCGGCAGTTGAGGCCACATGAGAGGAATTACCTGACGTAGGATCTTGAGTTGGATACAATTGTTCATGCATTATTCTTTTGGAGACATTATCTCTTCGGAGAGTGTTTTTTGGTGTTTACATACCAAAAAAGTCTCAAATATATCTTTACCCAGTGTGACATGAATCCGAGACTATGAAGGTGGGTAAAATACCTTCATTCCTTTGACTTTGAGCTTTCCTATACAACTGGTAAGGGTAACACCATTGCTGATACACTGAGTAGGAGGACTCAGATACATGCATTACAAGAGGCCAGTGGTGTGTGGAAGCTCATGGCGTTGTTCTCTGAGATGAATTTGGAGGTGCACGATAGTCAGGAGAAAGCCTATATTTATTCCTTAGATGTGACTTCTACCCTCCGGGATAAAGTGAGGATGAGACAAATATCAGATTCGGAAGGCCTAGTTCTATAGGAGTCTGTGGAAAGTGAGGACCCTCCTCCCGGTTGGATGATATGCGATGATGAGGTGTTACGTATCCATGGAGATCTTGTTTCATACCTAGAATTGGGATAGTATAAATTCTTAAAAAAATTAACACTGTATTATGTAAACTCCAATAAGATATGACTCAATTATACACTAATTAAATAGAAACATGAGCATCAAAATTGAATTTAGTAACAATATTGTTCATCCATGCTTTTGGTAAATTTAACTACCCTATTTCATTTTCTTCTTCACTCAAATCTAAAATATCAAATAGTTTATGTGTTATTGAGATCCCTTTTGGAGATCTTGTATAATTGGTTGATTGCATAGAATTATCCACTCTTCCACACAATGGATGGATTACCTGATATAATTCCTCATTGTATATTATTAACTCAAAATATTTGGTATCTACACACTTCCTCCATTTGTAGTCAATATTTTTGGGTTTGATCACTTATTTTTAGGGTCAATTGGGCCTTCATAGTCACATGAAATATTTTACATTCAACCAATCCTATGATAACATGGCACAAAAATTAATGCATCAAATTCATCTTATTCTCAATTGAACTATCTTTAAATGATAATTCAGCTTGTTCACTTAAGTTTCCATGGCTATTTAATATGTTAAAATCTATGTGGTACATCTTGACCACATTGTTAAAAATCTCTTAGTACCATAAATAATAAATAAAAAAATAAATTCTAAATGATAATTATATTAAACTAAAACAATAAAACAACATATTATTTTAAAATTTAATTAATAATATAATAATTAATACAATAAATGAAATGTAAAATAAATTTAAAAATAAAATATTTGACTCAAAAACAATTGAATTTAATTTTCGTATAAATAAACATGAAATTTTAGAAATTCAAGGCATTATATAGTTTCATTATATAAAAAATAAATTTATTTATTTTCATACAAAAAAAATATAATATTTTATTTGACAAAAAATAAATCAAAACACTAAAATTATCCACATAAGTAAATATTATATAATTTATTATATAATTATAACACCATATGTTTTATTGAAGAATGAATTTAATAAAACCCACATTAAAATCACCCATACCTAAAAAAAATTCTTTTCCTAATGAAATACATTGATCAAATTTAGTAAAATAATATTAATATTAATAATGAAAATATTCTAATGAAAAAAAAATTTTGATCTCATAAAAAAATTTAAATGGGTTACCTTTAATTAAAATTTAAAATGATACCTCTTCTAGAAGTGGAATTTCATAAAACAAATTGGTTACTATTTTTAAAAATTGATTTTGTTAAAAAAATATCAATTTAAACCAACATATTTATACAATTAAATTTTACTATCATTTTGTTATTTACCTCTAAAATAAAATCTAAAATAAATAGTTACATTTTTTGGATGTAAAAAAATTAATATTTACAATGTATGATAAAAAAATAAATCCAATTTATTAAATAAAAAAATTGATGAAATAATGCAGGTGTATAGGATCAACTATGATTTAGATTTTAATTTAATATCCTATTTAATTGTATGGTTTGATAGTTTCATTCAAATAAATTAGTTTCAATCCATGTATTTATGTATAAAATTGAAAAAAATATACAAACAAATATATTGATATTGATGAAATAAGAAAACATTACTCAATAAAATCTACTAGTTAAATAGGATTAACCTCTTTAATTTGGAAAACAATAGTATATGTTTTTTATTAATTTTGAACCACTATACATGGTAAAATTATTATTAAAAACACAAATGTTTCAAAAAAAATTAACGGATTTTCATGATTTGTCATTATAACACATTGTTAAGATCAATAAATATATCCTATCCCCCACACATAAAACACAGAAGATACTTCATTGTTGAAACATATGGTGAAATTAAAAAATAAATAATCTGGGATTAATATGAATTTTCAAATAAATTGTTCAATGAAATTTTAAATTGTCATAATATAATTAAAAAACATTTTCCACAATATACCACAATTTTTAAAAATAAATATTTATATGTACATGGTTTTTATTTGTAAACATGAATGAAAGATTTTCAATTTACCTCAAAAACTCTTATCGGACAGGGATTTCACATAAATTATTATGTTGAGTCAAAAGGAATTTTAAAGATTTAAAGAATTATTTCTTTTAAATTGATATAAATATTTCTTTAAAAAAATTACATTACACATTGATAAGAACCCATATTTTATAACAAACTCGAAAAATATATTACAAATAGGAAATAATATCCCCACCGTAACACCCAATTAACAAAAAAACTAAATAATATTTTTAAAAAAAATAAAATGGCTTATTAACTACGTTCCTCTATAAATGAATAAGTAAATTAGATTAAAAAATTTATAAATCAATCCAAAAAATTAATAGTACTTCAATGATTGTGCTGCTAATTCCTTATTCATAGTAAATGATCACGCCCATAATTCCCATACAATAATTTTTTCCATACCAATGGAGGAACCATCAATGTAAAATTATAAGAAACATTATATAAAAATATTATAAATCAACATATTAAAACCATGTAATATAAATATGGTTTATAGTGATGGTTCCAAATCCATGATACAGACTTTACAAATCTAATACTTGGTAAATGTTATCTGGGTTTCATATTAGTTTACAAAAAATAATATTAAGATTTATTTTATTATAGAAGAAAAAAGTAAATTAAAACCATGGGTAGCCTCCTAGGAACCACAATGTTTTTAGTCTTTACCTAGATTCCATAGTAATCTATGCAAAGTTATATAGTGGGTTTGGTTCATTTCTATAAAAATCACGTGTTTTAGCCAATTATACATTCTAAAAATTATTTATGTGGATGTTAATATTTATTGAAAAATATCATATTCTCTTAACAGGTGAAAAAAACTTCTAAAAACACTCTATATAATCAATGAGCCCTTAAAATGAGCCTCCATGTAGTAAAAAATAAACATCAATACATTCAACCCCTTTAGTGGTTTAGAGACATTTATTTTTAGTTATAATGTATTTATCTACTCAATAATCTACAAATATATCCATTAGATATGTTATAAAAAACAAATATATAAAATTACTCATGATATGAATGTGTTCAACATAATCAGTTATTAGTGTCTAAAGTTATTCCCTAAAGGCATGTACAATGTTACATCCAGTTCAAAACTAAATATGGACCCAAGTTGACATCATGTTTAGATGAAATCATCAAAGGGGTCCATTATTCAAATCTCATTTTCAAAGATCATTCGTGGACCCTCTCTCACATGGATCTCCTCTGTGGCATCCAACTCCCTTCATAGACCATCAAAAAATGGATCACCTCTATATGTCTAGCTCCCTTCGCATTCCAACTTTAAAAAATACCTCAACTATGGTGTCCATATCTCTTCTCATACTAGGAAGAAAATGGATCTCTCCTACGGTGTCCAGCAAACTTCACTGAATAGCTCACAAATGTCCATTCCTAGTAGTGTCCTACTGCATTCGCAGACCAGATTAAGAACACATGCCCTTTGCAGCATTGAATTTCCTTTACAGCACCTCACATATTCTTCGCAACTAGCCCCACGATACTTGTCGACTCCTATTTCTATAAATGGTTTGCTTACCCCCTCCCCAAACCAATTTTACTCTGACTATTCTCCTTCCCATCTCTTGTTTTACAATACTCTTCATGAACAAAAATATGGATTGACCATGGTACACGATATCTTTAAAATGTTCCTCCATTGGTTTATTATCGCCCCACCTATGGTTGGGATTCAATTTTAAAAATCCTTCACACTTAGAAAAGGAGGGATCCCATTAAGGTTTCTTGGTGATCCCTGAATCATTAAGCCTTTACGGAGCACTCTCAAAATTAAGATCTCTATTCTAAATCGACGTTTTTTTCACACCAAGTACCTCCATCGTGAGGTACATTTCCTTCATAAAGCCCCTATATTCTATGAAGCAGTATAGATTCACAATTTATCTATCTTTGAGGCCTTATAATTCACAATCCCTCTCATATGTGGCCATCCAGGCTGGTAGAATTGATTTCATGGTTCCTTGAGGGGTGTTTTATACAGTGTTAACCTGCCTCAGGCTTCTTCGTAAAGCCACACTAAGGTATATTTATTCATTTATTTTCCATGGTAATGTGGACCCCTCGGTTGAACTCTCATAGACCTCACTCCTGGTGCACATTTATAGTGTCTTCCCTCCAAAAAGTGTGGGTTCATAGATGTTATCTAAGTCCATGTGATGAAGAGTGTGTCCTAATCTTCTAATCTGTAGAATATTAAACTACCAGGAACCTTCATCCTCGAAACACAATGATAAACATTGACTTTCTGCATGCATGGAATGCCTGAGTGAATCAACGATAGGATAGTACCATGACCCATTTTCTTTTTACCTTTTCAATCAACCTTCTCTATCAAGTTTCGAATTTTCTCCATGTGTGCCTCGGGTAGTATCCAAGTAATCCCCAACCCCCATTGTGATAGGGTGTCCACTATATGATTGAAACATATCTATATTTTCCTGATACATCAGACATCATCCATGGGCTTCCCTCTAAGAGTGATTCCAATCTCCATCTTCAGGATGATCTTAGTGTGTATGCCCCACACAATATCTCTCACAGCCACACCTATCACAACACGATCATCAGGTCGGATTCTCTATCTAATTTCTCACACTGAGCATGAATCACATTGGATTAGGGAATGTTTCTACCACAACATCATCTATGGTCATCTAAACATTCATTATCCCCATTCACCCTTTATTTGGAAATACACAGACATTGATCTTTTCCTCCTAGGAAGGGTATGTAAGAAGCCTTGTTTATGTTCAACATCTTCACCAATCTATCCTGGGAATTTCTTGTCAGTTCATATTTATCCCTCATGATGTTAATGTATATTCTCTAACTATTTGGGGTTTGATCCATTCCTAATATACAAGGTACATAGGAAGCCTCATTAAGGTTCAACCTTGATCAAATGGTAAACTTTGGTGATCCCTCATAAGGATGTACCCTCAAGATGTGAAACCCTACCTCTCTGAGACACATCTTCTAGACCTTCCTCCATGATATATTCAGAACCATCTGGGAATCTATCCATGCATAAGCCTCACACAATCAATCCACACTCCTCGAAACAATAATATCCCTCTTCCTATTGTCCGCAAACTATGTGTAAGGCCTAGCATGTCTTCAGGTAGTTGTCATTTGTTTACACCATGATTCTATGTCCCATCTAGAACTATGTGGACTTTGATTCCCTACCATGGAGATATGTAGGAATCCACCCTAAGGATCAAGACCATTACTCACTCCCCATCCGGATCCCTCCCTCGAGACGTTGTATTTTAGGAAGACCATGCCTCATCCCATGGTCTAACTTCCTTGAGGTCTCCATCTATTTGCTCCATTATCATGATCCATCTCTTAAGGTGACTCATCACTCCTTCCAGAATTACCTGAACATTGATCCCCTTCCATGGAGATACACATGATACCTTCTTGAGGTTTTATACCAGCACTATCATCTTCACATATATTACATCTCATTGTCACCCTTTAACCCTTCCTCCATATCCACCCTTATTTTACCCAGAAGACCACATCCGGGTGGGATCAAGCCATCCATACAGGTATCTAAACATACATATTCCATAACCATCTACTCCATAACCCCACCCTTATCATGGTGGGGTCACTTCACCTTGGCTTTCTTAGTATTTAATCCCAAGACAATCATATTATTCTCATTCCAAGAAGCATTCAATCTATCTCAGCACATAAGACAAACACATTCTTATGATTTCTACTTCTAGAAGCACCCAATAAATCTCAGTGTGTAATCACAAAATCAACCCTTAGAACTACATGCATTTTGACTACTATATTAAACACAAGGAACATAGTAATCCTCAAGGTTTTTCAATCCCAACCAAGGGTAAATGATGGTTTTCTTTTATTTGGTCCCCACCAACATTGATCCTCCCTCAAGGGTGTCTAGATCAGACTCTGTGGTGTGAAATCCTAACTCTTTAAGGACATAGCATCCTAGGCCTGTCCTCAAAAGGAATTATGATCCATTCATCCAGTAAACCCTTTAGGTGCCCCTTCCTAGGGACATAAATTTCTGATCCACTATTATTAGAGTTTTGATTAGTCTAATCAGACGGTTATAGATGATAAACTTGAGGAATACACTATTTCAAACTTGGGAAGAAGAGGAATTCCTTAGATACAACCCTCTAGAATATGATACCTCACCACTATTGTAGGAATACGAGGTTTTCTGCACCCTTGAGAAGCCCTCTTATGAGGAATAATACAAGTGTTCTAGTGTTTCCGCATCAATACATGGCATTGATTCCTCAACATAGATGATCTTTTGAGAAAAGGTTTCTTCCCCAACAATAAACGTTGGAATGTAATGTTAGAAGCATCACAATTTACTATCACCCAGGAAGAGATGGAATCGAGAATGAGATTCATGAAAAACACCTTAATTTTTAAGGGAGTCCCAAAGTTGGAAATACATTCCGAGGATGAATCCATGGAAGGAGGAACTGACATCCCATCATCCAATTTCGATGAAGGAGTAAACACCTATAAAGAGGAGATGGATGTTTCCCCTAGGACAAAGAGTTAACATTATGTACAATGTGACTATAAATGAACATGAAAATGTGCACAGTGGATGTGACCACATTAAATAATTGGAAATAGAAATTTTTAACAAGACATGAATAATTTATCCTAAAATCTTGTGGATTGGTATAATTTGAGAAATCAGTAGATGATTGTGTCACCAGATCTAGTGATCTGGTATAAGGCCCCACCAAGATAATAGTAGTTCTGGCCTGGAACTCACTAGAATTTGGGGCTATTAACCATTGGGCACACTTTTCTATTGAATTTTCAGCGTGGATCTCTCTCTCCAATAGTGGAAGACTAATCAATGTTGGGGAATTGGGCATTGATTTCTAAATATATATACTAATGGGTGAATCATCATTATTTTCAAGACTCAAGTTGAAGCCACATGAAACCAGTCACTTCCAACATGCAAACATGGGGTCAAAGGAAAAACTAATATGGCATGTTTTCATGGCTCAACCCCCACCACGACATAATCCAATACCATAATTAATAGTCGTCCAAGACCTGTCTCACCCTCATAAATCATCCATAGAAGGATGGTGGACACGCTGGTTCAACGATATGAATAGGTGGGGGTCATACCAACTAGGGAAATGAACCACCATGATCTAAAGGCCTATGTTCCTCTGATTGGATTCCACCCCAAGGGTCGTGCATGGATCCACTACTCCCGACTCCCACATTCAACCCTTTTGTGTACCTCTCACCGAATGGCTCCTAGGATTCGATCCCTTATGCCAATGATGTAAGGGATGGTACTTTTATTCTAGTAAAAACATCGTCCTGAGAGATACCAGGGTGGGATACCACCAGGTTATGTCAATGACCCTATCCAGTCCCATAGGCCGAGGAGGTGGTGGTCCACACCCCTGCCTAGATGGCCTTAGTTCGACTAACTCAACATCAATATCGGTAATCGACATAAGATGAATCTTATCAAGGGGAATCATCTTCCATATATTTAGTGTCCCATTCCACCATTGATGCACTATGTCTATTTAATCATAATAAAGTGTTGGGGAACTTCAATTCCCAATCAGGATTGAGTTCCCATCCTCCCCTTGGGTAGGAAATTTTGATTCTTTTGATTGCTTCTTCGAGTAGAAGTTGTCGCGGGCCGACCTGTGATGATAGAATTCAGAATGGTGGTCCTCCACATACCTTCAAAAACCTATGTGTAGGTCCACCCTGCATTTGTGCCCAACCTGGAGTTCCACCCTTTGAAACTATCACCAGGCCATGAAGAGGTCCTCCCAATCTTGTAAACACCCAACACAGTGGTCCTCCCATTCCCATTATCCCATGTATGGATTTTTTCCTATATTTCAGGTCATCAATGTGAGGTTCATCCCCAGATATTCAGAAGCTCAAGAGGATGTCCTTCAATATTGGCATAAAAAAAATACTATTTCTGCTCTCACACCTATAAATATGGTGGTAATCCACATGTTATCACATGCTCTATTAGAGGCCCTCCCTACTCCAGTACTCTCTACCATCGAGGGTCTCCCAACACATCTAAAAATGGACAAGGAGGGCATCCTCATTTTACATTAAACATATTCTCAGTTTATTGTAGATACCCAAATCTTGACGTAGATGGACATTACAATACTTTTGCGGAATACTTAATAGATGACAAAAACCAACACTCAAGGACCGTAATAGTTTAGTGTCCTTGGAAAATCGGAACATAATCTTCTAATCATGGTGAAAGATATTCAACATCTCCCATAAATATCTTCCCCTTCTGTTTTCTTACATTAACCTTTCTTTATATCATGGGGAAAATAAAACATATAAAGGGTGAGCTCAAATGCTCAGTAAGGGTAAGCATGGAGAAAATAAAACAAACCATATACATTTGAACTTAAAAACATGAACATAATGTTTAAACATCAAAACCTTGTGCAATGATATAAAACATGGAAGTATGTAAGGAATATATCAAAATGGGACATCAATCATGATAAAATAGCATGGGAATAAAAATTGTAATTGTGGAAAAACATTAAGCACATGATATGATTTCCATAGTATCCAAGGCATTTCTTCCAAGACCATCTTAGTGGACAAAGTCCCTTACTGAACCGGGTTTACTTGCCATTCCAGCCCAGTATTACTGAACCAGATTTACTTTCCATTTCAGCCATGTCTATATCATGAGATATAAATCTTTACCCAATGCATTGGAGGGAGATATAGGTCCCACTGATCTCATAATGAAATCATTCATACTTGTGCCACAAAACAATCATACATCATTCATCATAACCCGAAGAATAAAATGAGTTTCATAAACATCATCCCATCATAACATAATCCAAATAAAATAATTGGATATCATTTCATCATAAGGAAATTGAAACCATGTAAATCATAGAGACATTATATTTGAAACATACACATATGAAATCAAGTTATCTTAGATGAAAAATTGTTTTGATAAATCACTTGAAATGAATTCTTGAGGAAAATATCCTTTCTTCGTGAAAATCATTTTCTTTTCACAAAATGCCATTAAATTTTAAAAGAAAAAGATTTTGTTGAAAATAGTCATGAAATCTTATAGATTAAGCTTCAAGAAAATAAGGTGTTATGAAACTGTAAAAATTCGTTCATGTCGTATAAGTTAAAAAAACATTCTTCTCGTACTTTTGTCAGAAAAGAAAAAAAGTACCACATTTGGTAAACAAAAGAAAGATTCCATCCATAACACAAAGTAAAAGTCAAGATAGGTAAAAATGCCTTTAAAAATACATGGGAGAATCTTAAACACTTTATGAAAACATTTTTATGGACATGGATGAAAAATATAACCCCAGTAAATACTTACGAATAAGCAATCTCGGATAAAAATGAGATTATAAAATTATCCCTTACCTTAGGTCCAATATGATTCGTACGTATCCGAACTTCCAGTATAATGATTTAAATAATGTCATTGACTTATTACAGAATCATATTCATTGTTATGATATCATATATGGTTCACTTATGACTTTATATTACCCGTTCATTTGTCAATCCCATGTTAATGCATCTTTTTGGGTAAAATTATTTCATTTATCATACGTGTTTTGACTTGTAATTATTCATACAATTACTTTGATCATGATTAATTACTTTAAGAATGTAAAACATGATTTATATATAATATATATTCATAATATAAATATATATAATTGATTGATAAGTGGAACGAAATACACCGTTCATGGAGACGGTAGACCGTACGTACCATGAATGGTGTTTTCGTTTCCTTATTAAATTGAATGGATGTAAGTAAATAATATATACATAAATACATTACCATTATTATTTCATACATCTCATTATTATCTATTATATATACATCATTTTATAATTGTTAACATGGAAAATGAATCTCATCGTGTCGTGGAGACAGTAATCCGTACGTACGCACGAGCGATGATATCATTCCCATATTTATTGATTGGAAATGGAGTGGATGATATAATATCTTATAGTCAATATGATGTTATAATAATCATATATAGTTATTCTTTACACCATTATACACATCCAAGTAATGTGGTGGTGAAGAAATAGATTACACCACGGCGTGGAGACGGTATTCCGTATGTACGCACGCACGGTGATTTCATTTTTCGTAGGATGGATAGAAGGTTAAATGGGTTTGTTACATATATATAATAACATATCAGTATATTAGTGATACTTATGTTACTACTTTATAATGAAATAAATAAAGAAGAAGAAGTTGAAGAAGAAAGAAACATGAATGAATCGGTAGAAGGTATTACCTCTTTCTCGAAGTGCCTCCTTTGAACTTCCTCTTAGGGCACTAGAGTTAGTCTTTTGAGAAGACCAATACCTCTATAAGATTTCTAGGGAAGTGGGGAAGTGAAATGGGCAGAGGTTGGCCGATCTTAAAGGCTCAAAAGGGTGTGAAGAAAAGAGGGAAGGGGTGCCCTTTTTATAAGGGAGGAGAGGGGCACCTTTGGAATCCTAAAAAATAATAGTTTAATATAAATTCAAACCCCACATAAAAACCTCAAAAAATGACACAATTCGAATATTAGATGATATAGGGTTGTAATATCATAAACCAATTAAATTTAGACATTTTTTGATTTTATTTTAAACCTTATCATTTTGATTTATCCTTATTTAATCAATTTAATTTTATTCATGGTAATAAAATTATAAATTATAAATGGTTATAAATAATCACTTATGTGTTATTAATTTTACATAATTGGATAATTTATAACATTTTAGACTATATAAATTTAAATTTATAATTTTTAAATATTTTTTTGATTTTTAAACAATTTAATAATATGTTATTTTTATAAAATAACAATAGTGTCAATTTGGAAACTATTCATTTATTTGAATTTAAATAAAATCCAAATAGAGGATATATTCAAAATAAAAACTTTAATAGGTTCCTAACATGTCATATGAATCTTTAAAATTAGTGGAGAACTTTAAATAGTTTATATAATATTTAGTTTACTATTAATAAAATCATTTATTTGATACTTCTCTAAATAAAATAATTTGTACCATATTTTTTTATAATTATTAAATATACTTATTTTTTGCATAAATATTGAAAATAAAATACTAGGGTTAAGATAAATTTTATATATTTTAAAATAATACTTTTAGTCAGATTTATCTTCTAAAACACCCAACTTTTAAAATGTTATATTTATTAAATTATTTAGGTGACAACTTTGACATCATTTAACATAAAATAATATAAGTATCATAATCACTTTTATAAGACTCCAAACGGTCATATATTAGGTCTTTGGATTCTTATGGTGTATATATAAACTAAAAATAAGTTTTGGTCAGGTTTTTGGGTCTTTTAGCAGGTATTACTATTTCAATAAAAACAATATTATTGATTTTTTCACTAAATAAATAATTTCTGCATCATTAATGTATAAGCTAATAAGGTAATTAAATAACGCTTAAAAATTAAAAATAAATTACCATGATAAAGAAAAACATTTTATATTTAAAATGAGTATTTATCTCTGAATTTATATTCTATATAACCTTATATTAAAAATACTTTAATTATTAAAGTTTGAGTGAGACATATTTCACATTCCTTTAAATAAAATAAACTAAAGGTCTTAATCACATTCTAGTTGGTTAAAATGGATTCCATTTCGACCCAAATATGCCTTAGACAAAATATAAGCATCCAATTATATTAAGACAAGTGTTAGGGTAATTTTATAATATTATATTTACCCTTAATTACCTGATTTACCTTTTACTATGGTAAATAAAATTTACCATAGTTACTATTCATAATGCCAAAAAATAAAAAGTAGCCTATTAACATAATTGGAACCGAATGATTCCAAATATGGAATAAATTTTTCTACATTCAATTAACAAAAGTTGCAGAAATTAATTTAAAATTAATCCTGCTTTTAAGAAAACCAATTTTAAAAGTTAAAACATTACGAAAGATTGAAATGATTTTACCTATGAATTCAATGTGAAATCAATTCTAATGACATACATTATATTAAATGGAAAAATATAATCTATTTATACTTTAATACCATTCAATAATAAAAATAACCATATAAATTATTACGATGAAAAAAGTTGTTTTTAATTAAAATATAGCGTGTTTTTACTATTCATTAAAATATGAAAGTTATCAGAAAAATATAAAAATTTTATCCAATGTAAATTTTTATATCCTGATTCAAAAGAAGAAGTTTATTTTGTAAAATTTAACTTATAAAGTGGTCAAAAATTATATTTAAAATGGGTGCGCCATCAAAAGGTGGCAAAACTGCATTTTTTGAAAAATACATATTTTACCTGAAACAATTATTTTGTTCTCATACCATGTTATAGAAAATCTATAAGATTAATTATAATGTTATAAAATTCAAAATTTGGTTAATACTATTCATAACAGCTAGTTCATAATAATTTTATAACCATATATCGTTGTTTAGTGAAACCCAGTATTGCATAAAACACACGCTATCGAAGAAGGTCATGATTGCGTGTAATGCAAGCCAAGTAAGGGTTGCTGTAGTGCAAGAATCCTTTGTTGTTTCACATAACAGAATCCAACCATATTTCATTTATACATTTAATATATATATATATATATACATTTATATATACACTCAATATTGCAAACTTGAAATTGTGTGCAACACGATCCAAGAATAGTGTTGCATATACTGCAAACTAATACGGTGTTGCATATAGTACAAGATAATCTTGGTGTAGTGTAGAATAGAAGATATGAAAGAAATTAAAAAGAATATATCTTATAAAATCTTGGGGTGTTACATTCTACCCCCCTTAAAATTAATTTCACTCTTGAAATTCATCGGGGTTATAAATAGTTTACTATTCATAGAAACCCACATCATAAAAAGGAATACTAAAACTTAATTTTAAAAAATAAAGTATGAAACGTAATGATTACCCAAAGTAACTCATCACTGGGTTTCCACATAAGAGAACATAGATGAAAATACGGATATGGAAGAAAAATCTAACCATAAAGTTCTAATGGAGATTGGTATAGAAAATGGCTATGAAAAATCCAACAATCACAAATCCATAAATTTGTGATGATCTATGGTACCATCTAATTCATCGGATATGAGGAAACTTGGACAACATTTTTGATTTTCAAGATCATTTCCCTAAAGTTGATGGATTAAAATAAATACTTACATGATTTTTGGTAGAATCTCACTATTGTTCGTGCCTTGAACAATTTCCACTTCATCTCTTAAAGAAATGAGGTTGAATTTGTTATTTGTGATGTGTGAGAAGATCATGTGATAGAATTACAGGTCATTCCATCTTTCTCCAACAAAAGGTTAGAAAAAGTTATCAAATCTAAATATGTCAATCTATGGTGATGTTAATCCTATATGATTCCAAAAATAAACTTATACTTCATCTATCATACCGCTTAATAAAATAAAACTATTTTTCACTAACCAGGGACTTCTTGTAGGCTAGTGGTGGGAGATAAAGGCCTGTCACACTTCGGTTGTGGGTTCGATTCCCGCAATTATGTCCGACGTGATGGGTTGTCACCCGTTATGCAGGTTGTCCCTTTTCTTAAAACTATACTATTATAACATTCCAGAAAAAGTTCCGAACTTAATCAATACTATCTTATGTCCACTTAATCCATTCCAACCTTAAGACTTATCCAAAATACTTCTTTCCAAACTCATAGTATAAATAAAACAATTATTAGAAAGGTATTATAACAAGCATGGGAATACTGTCATTTATCCCAGATATATCTTGTTAATCGCATGTGAATACCTTAATCATGTATTCTATTGAAAGATGAATTACTATAGAACCATAAGTTGTCAAAAGTAAACTCTCTCCACATCCCAAAATTCAAAAATTTCTATATACTCAAACCATGACATCACTTTGTCCTTATTTTAGGCATGATCTCATGATTATTATCATATTATTTTCTCCTTATCCCTTCATTATGCACTTTTCATCTGCTTTCCAAAAAAAATTCAATCACTTTTTCATGGTTAATAGTACCATATAATTATTGAAAAATAATACATAGATATTCCAAAATTCCACAATACAATAAATGAGATTCCATGATACTATTTTGAAATCCCATTACATAAACACTTAATCATTACACAACATCTTTTTCATACTGAACATCACAAATAGTGATCGCATGAGACTTCCCTTTATCCTTTTCCTAAGAGTTTTCTCACGTTGATCATCATTAACCCGCAGATTAGGGCATTTATTAGCATAATTCCCCATTTCCTTGCACTTGAAACATTGAAGTGTTGGGGGTGCATTCTCTGTAGTCATTTCTTTATTCATATCATTAGAAACCCTTTTTCCATTACTTCGACACTCCACTACTCGATGAACTTCTTTTCCACACTTGAAACATTTTCTAGTGCCTTTTAGACAATCTCCACCATGCTTCTTTCTACAATTTGAGCAAAAAGTAACATTCATATTCTTTTCACCATTGTTCTGAGATTTTTCCTTGAACTCCATCTTTCGTTTCTTGTCAAAACCATGAGATGGATATATAACACCAATTTCCAGTTCAACCTTGATAGCACAACGCACAATTTCTTCATAGCTACAGAAGTCTCTTATAGCTAATTTTCTTCGAAGACTTGGTTTTAATCCACTAAAGAATCGATTAACTTTACTTTTAGGTTGAATGATAAATCCAGATGCATACCTTGAAAGCCTTGTAAAATTCACCTCGTATATACCAACAGATTCATCATCCTTTTTCATAAGTTCAAGAAACTCCTTCTCCATCTTTGTTTGAAGAATACGAGGGAATTAATTATTGAAAAATATGTTCTTGAACTAATCCCATTCCATGGACTCAATTTCTTCTCTTCACCTTGTATTCTTGATAAGATTCCACCATTGATCAGCATCACCTTCCAAACGATATACTGCTAAGATGAATTTATCATGATCAGAACATTGTAGAACTAAAAATATCTTTTTAGTGGTACTGATCCATTGTTCATCCACTAATGGATCGTAAGACCCACTGAATGAAGGTTGATGCTACCTCATGAAGGATTCAACAGAATGTGGCTCCTTTATCTTCTCATTTGGAAGTCTAGAATGATTCATAGCTTGTGTAAGTATAGAAATATGATTTTAAACTCCATATCCCATAACATTGGTTTGTTCAGGAGGACAATCATTGCACTGTCCATTACATTGATCAAAATGGTTCCTTCAGGTTCTAGCCATCGTTTAAACCCCAAAAAGAATAGCATGAGGCAAACATCATGATAGGGAAAACAACATAATAAAGGGGGAGTACCTTCCATATCTAACATCCTAGGTTTATGTCTAATATCATTACCATAATTCTAGGATTATAACCTACACTTATACTAATCCTTTAGGACATCCCTAGACATACCTTAGAAATATAACTAGGGATCTCACTAAAGTTATCGCATCCTAGTTTCTAAAGGTTGACTAAACCTTCCCTCTGATACCAACTGTAGAGACCCAAAGCTTGACGTACATGAACTTTACAATACTTTTGTGGAATACTTAATACATGACAAAAACCAACACTCAAGTACCGTAATAGTTTGGTGTCTTTGGAAACTAGGAACATAATCTTCTAATCATGGTGAAAGATCTTCAACATCTCCCATAATGATATTTCCCTTTTGTTTTCTTACCTAAAACCTTTATTTATATCATGGGGAAAAGAAAACCTATAAAGGGTGAGCTCAAATTCTCAATAATTTTAATCATGGAGAAAATAAAACAAACCATATACATTTGAACATAAAAACATGAACATAATGTTTAAACATCAAAACCTTGAGCAATGACATAAAACATGTAAGTACGTAAGGAATAGATCATAATGGTACAAAAATCATGATAAAATAGCATGGGAATAAAACTTTTAATTGTGGAAAAACATTAAGCACATGATATGATTTCCATAGTAGCCATGGAATTGCTTCCAAGACCATCTTAGTGGACAAAGTCCCTTACTGAACCGGGTTTACTTGTCGTTCCCGCCCTATATTACTAAACTGGATTTACTTTCCATTTCAGCCATGTCTATCTCATGAGATATAAATCTTTACCCAATGCATTATAGGGAGATATAGGTTCTACCCATCTCATAATGAAACCATTCTTACTTGTTCCACAAAACAAGCATACATCATTCATCATAACCCAAAGAATAAAATGGGTTTCATAAACATCATCCCATCATAACATAATCCATATAAAAAAATGGATATCATTTCATTATAAGAAAAGTGAAAACATGTAAATCATAGAGACATTATACTTGAAACATACACATATGAAATCATGTCATCTTAGATGAAAAATGGTTTTGAAAAAGCACTTGAAATGAATTCTTGAGGAAAATATCCTTTCTTCTTGAAAATCATTTTCTTTTCAAAAAATGCCATTCAATTTTAAAATAAAAGGATTTTGATGAAAATAGTCATGAAATCTTGTAGAGTAAGCTTCATGAAAATAAGATGTTATGAAACCGTAAAAATCCATTCATGTCGTATAAGTTAAAAAAACATTATTCTCGTACTTTTGTCGAAAAAGACAAAAAGTACCACGTTTGGTAAACAAAAGCAAGATTCCTTCCATAACACAAAGTAAAACTCAAGATTGGTAAAAATTAATTTAAAAATACATGGGAGAATATTAAACACTTTATGAAAACATTTTTATGTATATGGATGAAAACTATAACCCCAGTAAATACTTACGAATAAGCAATCTCAGATAAAAATGAGATTGCAAAATTATCTCTTACCTTAGGTCTGATATGCTTCGTACGTATCCAAACCTCCTGTATAATGATTTAAATAATGTCATTGACTTATTACAGAATCATATTCATTGTTATGATATCATATATGGTTCACTTACGACTTTATATTACCTGTTCATTAGGCAATCCCATGTTAATGCATCTTTTTGGGTAAAATTATTTCATTTTTCATACGTGTTTTGACCTGTAATTATCCATATGATTAAATCGATCATGATTAATTACTTAAATGTAAAACATGATTTATATATAATATATATTCATAATATAAAAATATATAATAGATCGATAAGTGGAACGAAATACACCGTTCATGGAGACGGTAGACCGTACATACGCATGAACGCTGTTTTCATTTCCTTATTAAATTAAATGGATGTAAGTAAATAATATATGAATAAATACAGTATCATTATTATGTCATATATCTCATTATTATCTGTTATATATACATTATAATCATTCTTTAATTGTTAACATAGAAAATGAATCTCATCGCGTCGTGGAGACGGTAATACGTATGTGCGCACGAGCGATGATATCGTTCCAATATTTATTGATTGGAAATGGAGTGGATGATATAACATCTTAGAATCAGTATGATTTTATAATAATCATATATAGTTATTCTTTACACCATTATACACATCCAAGTAACGTGGTAGTGGAAAAACAAATTACACCACGGCGTGGAGACGGTATTTCGTACGTACGCACGCACAGTGATTTCGTTTTTCGTAGGATGGATAGAAGGTTAAATGGGTTTGTTTCATATTTATAATAACATATCAGTATATTAGTGATACTTATGTTACTAATTTATAATGAAACAACTAATGAATAAGAAGTTGAAGAAGAAAGAAACTTGAATGAATCGGTAGAAGGTATTTCCTCTTTCTTGAAGTGCCTCCTTTGAACTTCCTCTTAGGGCACTAGAGTAGGTCTTTTGAGAATACCTGTACCTCTATAAGATTTCTAGGGGGTTAGGGAAGTGAAATGGGCAGATTTTGGCCGATCTTTAAGGCTCAAAAGGGTGTGAAGAAAAGAGGGAAGGGGTGCCCTTTTTATAAGGGAGGAGAGGGTCACCTTTGGAATCCTCCAAAATATTAGTTTAATATAAATTGAAACCCCACATAAAAACCTCCAAAAATGACTACATTAAAAGATTAGATGATATAGGGTTATAATACCATCAACCAATCAAATTTAAACAAGTTTTGATCTTATTTTAAACCTTATCATTTTGATTTATCCTTATTTAATCTATTTAATTTTATTTGTTGTAATAAAATTCGAAATTTTAAATGGTTATAAATAATCACTTATGTTTTGTTAATTTTACATAATTGGATAATTTATGAAGTTTTATACTATATTAATTTAAATTTATAATTTTTAAATATTTTTGTGATTTTTAAACAAATTAATAATATGTTATTTTTATAAAATAACAATAGTGTCAATTTTGAAACTATTCATTTATTCGAATTTAAATAAAATACACACTGAGGGTATATTCGAACTAAAAATTTTAATAGGTTCCTAACATATAATATGAATCTATAAAATTAATGGATCATATTAAATAGTTCATAATATATTTATTTTACTATTTTTAAAACCATTTATTTGATACTTCTCTTAATAAAATAATTTCTACAACATTTTTGTATAATTATTAAATATACATATTTGTTGCATAAAAATTAAGAAAAAAAAATTCTAGGATGAAGATAAATCTTATATATTTCATAATAATACTTTTAGTTGGATTTATATTCTAAAACACCCAACTTGTAAAATGATATATTTATTAAATTATGAATGTGACAACTTTGACATCATTTAACATAAAATAATATAAGTGTCATAATCACTTTTATAAGACTCCAAACGGTCATATATTAGGTCCTTGGATGCTTATGGTGTATATATAAACTACCAATAAGTTTTTTTCAGGTTTTTGGGCCATTTAACATGTTTAACTATTTAAATAAAAATAATATTAATGATTTTTTAGTAAATAAATAATTTCTGCATCATTAATGTATAAGCTAATAAGGTAATTAAATAACTCTTAAAAATTACAAATAAATTATCCTGATAAAGAAAATAATTTTAGATTTAAACTGAGTATTTATAACCGAATTTATATTCTGTAAAACCTTATATTAAAAATACTTTAATTATTAAAGTTTGATTGAGACATATTTCACTTTCCTTTAAATAAAATAAACTAAAGGTCTTAATCACATCCTAGTGGGTTATAATGGATTCCATTTAGACCCAAATATTCCTTAGGACGAAATATAATCATCCAATTATATTAAGACAAGTGTTAGGGTAATTTTATAATATTATATTTACCCTTAATTAACTGATTTACCTTTTACTATGGTAAATAAAATTTATCGTAGTTACTATTCATAATGCCAAAAAATAAAAATTATCCTATTAACATAATTTGGACCCAATGATTCCAAATATGGAATCAATTTTTCTAAATTAAATACAAAAAAGTTGTAGAAATTAATTTAAAATTAATTCCGTTTTTAAGAAAATGAGTTTTAAAAGTTAAAACATTGCAAAATATTGAAATGATTTTATCTATGAATTCAATGTAAAATCAATTCTAATGACATACATTATATTAAATGGTCAAAATATATTAAATTTATACTTTAAAACCCTTAATTATTATAATTTAACCATATATATTATTACGATGAAAAAAGTTGTTTTTAATTAAAATATAGCGTGTTTTTACTATTCATTAAAATATGAAAGTTATCAGAAAAATATCAAAACGTTATCCAATGTAAATTTTTTATATCTTGATTCAAAAGAAGAAGTTTATTTTTGTAAAATTTAACTTATAAAGTTGTCAAAAATTATTTTTAAAATGGGTGCACCATCAAAATTCGGCAAAACTGCATTTTTTGAAAAATATTTATTTTACCTGAAACAATTATTTTGTTCTCATACCATGTTCTAGAAAATGTGTAAGATTAATAATAATGTTATAAAATTCAAAATGTGGTTAATACTATTCATAACGGCTAGTTCATAACAATGTTATAACCATATATTGTTGTTTAGTGAAACCTGATATTGCATAAAACACACGCTATCGAAGAAGGTCGCGATTGCGTGTAATGCAAGCCAAGTAAGGGTTTCTATAGTTGAAGAATCTTTTGTTGTTTCACATAACAGAATCCAACTGTATATCATTTATACATTGAATATATATATATATATATACATTTATATATACACTCAATCTTGTGAACTTGAAATTGTGTGCAACACGATCCAAGAATAGTGTTGCATATACTACAAACTAATACGGTGTTGCATATAGTAAAAGATAATCTTGGTGTAGTGTATAATAAAAGATATGAAAGAAATTTAAAATAATATATCTTATAAAATCTCGGGGTGTTACATTTGTCCCCACAACTCGTTTCATCAGAGCAGTGATCCCATCTACTCCAGAAATAATAGATGCAAAGGTCCTCATCATGTCACAATCAACTCAAGAGAAGGTCCTCCCCACCCTAGGACCATCCCACATGGAGGAACTCTCCATGTCTAATATCTACTTTATCCTGAGGAGTCATTCCATGGAAGGAGGTTTAACCATCACCACTGATGTAATAACCCATAGAAGAACCAAATCATTTATCATCCCATCCTCTTCTCATATTGTAATGTAGAATACAAATTGATGATGGATCTGTCACCCCTAATCTTCTATGTCATGCTCTAGGGAAGGAACGTGGAATTCTGACTTCATTCCCAATCGAAGAGAGATGCACTAGATCTATGAATCCCCCTATAGATACATATATGGGGAAGAGGATTTGGATCCTTTATAGGGTCTCTCTGTGCATACTTAGCTACTATATCCCAATCCATTAACTACCTCAACAAAAGATCATTGAGAGTTGTTATGGGGTGTGAGAGATGATGAATCCGACATGATACCTTGCCCATGACCACCACCCTTGTGCAGGAAGTAGTGTTCATCACCCTACCCTATAGGGATGTGGTGATGTAGTTAGTACAGTCCCCATAAGATAGCCCAGTATACCTTGGTTTGTCATCTCACTCATCGTACTCCCCACCAACTAGTCCACCAACATAGAGATATATATCAGCTCCGTTTCCAGTTCTAAATGTTCCCGAGTTAATGAATGTGGTAATCAGACACTGGATCCCACTTCTGAGATAAGGTTCATGTGGTACATTCTCCCTACAGATTACTTCCATATGATGTTCTATCCAATTTCAACACTAGACATCAGCATCCCAGAGCCCATCGACAAATATGAAGTCGTGTGTCTTCGGGAAAAACTAGAAATGATACATTTCTCTTTTTTCCATTGTTAGCTAGCCAATCCAAGGAACCATGAGCACTCTAACGATACCGGCCAGTAATTTTGCTTAGTTGAGCTGTCCTAACATCATGTGACCCCCACCCTACATCATCTTCTTATCACTAGATTCTTTAGAAATGATGTGGTATGATATTCACATTCCTCCACAATGTTATAGTTGAGGCTCCTCCACATGTGTAGATCCATAGTAGGGGATAGATACAACATTTCACAACAGCCCGATTATATGATAGCCCAAATCACCTGGTGATATCGAGGATATTCCATTAGGCACAGTCCCAATCAACATGGTTGAGATACCTGATAAGGAATATTAGACGGGTCTCCATGAAGAGAACTATACCCCTAGGAAAATACAATATCTATTGGATACCCTATGAATTGTCACTCAACAACATAGACATTTTCTCAGCCTCCATGATCACACAAAGTCATTAACATTCGGTCGAGAACCCAATTGGAGTAATGGACCCCACAGATTTGTTAAAACCTCTGGCACATATGGTTCAGTACAGAAGATATAGGATGACACCGATAAGGCAGTGTAGTGCTAACATCTCCAGAAGTAGAAGAGGATCATTTATGATCCCTTTACTAAATGTCTCGTAGAGAGACATCCATATTAAGATGATCCAAGATCATGGTAGAAAGGGTAGGTAAATATCCTTCCCAATGAGTAACCTCCTAGTGATCTTGAAAAACCTTCCCATTTAGACAGGGTGGATGAGAGTGTTTATGTCGTGGGAGCATATTAGGCCTCATTGAATCCACATTAGTTATGCAAGACTCTACTCTAAGATCTGGCTCTACTGGACATTCCCCTAGAATCCCCCAAGTGGATATAAAGGTTTTTTTTCAAGCTCTATCATGCCACCCCCTGGATTTATTTCTCCAGATTATCCAAAAGCTTATGGAGCTATATATCATGTTGTGGAGCCTACCAAAGCATTGGTGATTAGGAATCCTTATCAAGATTGGAATACCCATTAGGATTATCCGATTATCGATATCATTTCCCATCATGAGGAACTTGAGTCCCAGTAGGTCAAAATACCACCTAATTGTAAGCTGAATATGTCATAGGTTGATGATATGTTTCCCCATGGATTTCTAGAATCCCATATTCCCAACAATAATAGAATGGGTGATCCACTACAACACTTGACCCCCGTCATCTCAAGTTGTGGGAATATGCTAGGGACTCTATAAGCACCTAGAAGCTGCCAATATCATTATATTTTTATAGAAATGAGAAGGTCATGTGTTTTTCTGGTATATCCAATTACCCATTAGGTCTATATCTTGTTGGGAGGATATCATCTTGTAGTTTCTATACCAGTTCATCCTTAATACTCACAATACATGTATTGAAGACCCATAAATTTTCATGTAAAGGATGGACAATCATATTGGAAACATTTTTTCTAGGTGGAAGATCCTCAAATATTCACTCAATGTTCCACTGACACAGGAAACTTTTCTAAAGATTTTCATGGGGAATGTGAAGACTAGATTGGTTCCTTCACTCATCAGTCATAATTTCACTAGTGTATTCTAGGAATTCTCTCACAAAGAACCTCACCTAGAGGAGGCCTTGTAGAAATCCCGGAAATCATGTATGTTGACTCTTGATGCTCTTGCAATAAGGGGTTCCAAGGTCGAGACTGTCATTGTTGCGCCCGTAGAGGCCCCTATGACACCCGACTTGTTTTTGGTAGAGACACCTCTATAAAATATTGAATGTTCACAAGAATCCATACCCTAATCAAGACCAGGACCTCAGAGTGTGTTTCCTGTACAGGAGGAACCAGACCTACAAATTTTAATAGGAGCAGCTCCCTGGATACTTTCGAGGTTCCTTATATTAGATAATTTTGAGGCATCCAGCATGATGAAAGCCCGAAGCGGATGATCCCGCTGATCATCCCAACTATTTCCCCTATCATTATATCATTTTTTATAATTTCAAATAGAACTATGTGTTAAGGGACTAGATCTAGGACCAGGGTGAAAAGAATATAGTCATATTGGGACAGGCCCCGGCGCAGGTGGTGTGCATTTCTAAAAATCATGATAGTAATAGTAATGGTGAATTGTAGTAGTTTTCTAATCATGGATATCATAAGTCAGATGAGTGGATGGATCATAAGGATATCTCTCATGATCATTGTATTATTTTTTCATCTTTGAATCTTCCTAAACCTTATGAGGTCCCTATACCTTCCCCAGCTAAAATTGCTACAACCACATCTCAGCCTTCATCATCTCGGAAGGGTAGGCACTGACAATGCATGGAAAAAAAAATCCCACCACTGGTGCCAATGTATTCCCATACACTTGGTGACTTCATTCCCATAGAAATGGAAATTCCACCCATAATCCTCACAGTACTGTAATATTCTTCATATGATGCCCAATACTATGCCTCAATAAAAATCATCAAGTTAGTGGACCCTTATATTGTTCCTGACAATGAGGAATGCCTGAAAGATCCTCCCACTATCCCCATTCTATGGAACCAACAAAAAAATCATAGATATGTGAATTGGAATAATCCATCATATTGTGCTTCTAACCAAGCCGTACATGCCACTAAGACTATAAAACATGCTCATTTTAGAGATTAACACAAGAATCCCTGTCATTCTGTACCATCATATCTGCCCCCACCCCCATTTGTGCTGATCGATCAGGTTGATTTTCCATGACCACAGTATGACCAGTCGTGTTCATTTGTGGAAAATACTCAGTCATCCATCTACCATCTAGTATTCATTTTATATTTATTGTCTAGTATTCAGCGAGATACCCCAATCCTTAACCAGAATCCATCAGTTTGGCTAGTAGTTCCCATCATACCCCCTGCTGTAGAGTTACCTCCAGTCACCAAAAATGTGTGCCTAACACGGAAATATGGTATACTTAAGCACCACTCTATAATTCCATAAAAGAACTCAATTCATGAGGCTATCCTCATGTTCAATGATATTTGTGAGGAAATCACTAATTCTTTGAGAATCCCCTCTAGTTTGAAACTTAAGTAGTGGAAGTAGAGGCCTTCCATGAAGGGTATGTCGAGCATGAACCATTCCATTAAAAAATTCTTTCCTCATGAAATGATGAAGGTCCCCCCCAATGTAGGGGAAAATTCTCCCTATATAAATCATCATCTAGTTCAATGGTGTGTTTTTCTACCCCTGTCTAGTTGACACAGGTCCTAGGATCAATCTCATCCGGACCCAGATGCTCTGTATGTTGGGACTCTCCGATGAAAATATGAATCCCTCTAACATGAATATTAAAAGTTATGATAGGAAGGAGAAGTCACATGTTGGAAATATCCACCTAAAACTTCAATATTGTGGCTTAATCGCTAGCACAATGTTTATGGTTGTCTCATAGGACACCTCCTACAACACGTTGATGGGTAGACCCTAGCTCCAACTACATGCAGTAGTTCTCTCCTTATATTAGTAGTAAATTATTTACTCCCTTCATGATCGAGTGGGATTACTATAGAGTGATATGTATTCACTTTCTTCTTGCGAATATCACTACTTAGATACATACAATTAAAAAGCAATGCCATGTGGGCTCAAACCAATGAGGTCGAACACACTACCTCTATGGTTGACCCAATGAAAAATGTAGACGATTCCTTCATCTTCTTGATCCATCTATTGAAAGCCATGACCTTAGAAACGGGACATTGTTTTATAATCTCTAGTACAAGGAAAAAGTGAATTTATATATACATGGAGTTCCATAAGATTACCTCATACTTCTACATGAATCAATCTCAAGAAATTCTTGTGACCCATACCCTTGTAAGATATCTAGTTTTTTCACCCCATGGAAATAAAAATATGCAATACTTTCCTGTGTAGTCAGGTTGGGTTTAACTAGCTTAAGATGAAGTTCCACAATTGCTTTGATAACATGAATAATTCCTCCTTGGTTCAAAGGCCCAATGGGATCAGATCAATAGCCTTCCTCGCTATGATTTCGGTAGTGTTGGAATATCCTAATAAAGGTTCCACAACTGCTCAGGCCATCCCCATAATTCCATCAGGGTTAGATGTATTAGAATAATATCTACATACTGATGATCCTCTCCTTTTAGATGATGAAGATGATTTTTGAGGACCCTCCTCCCTTGTTTGAGGAGGGTGTCCCCATCACCATAAATAAGTTGGTGCAGATGAATCTCAGTACTGAGGTAGACCCAAGACCAACACTAGTTTGTGCCTTCATGACTACAGAAGAGAAACAACAATATGTGTACTTCCTGAAGCATCATCATGATGTATTTTACAAGATCTATTAAGAGATACCAGAGATAGTTCCTTATATTTATGTCCACTATCTCAGTTTTATAGTAAATCATCATAGGTTCAAGTAACAACCTAGAAAAATGGACTCATCTCATGGTGATATGTCCAAGGCCAAGGTTGAAAAACTAACCAAAGAAAACATTTCCAAGGAATTCAAGTACCCCAGATGGTTAGCCAACATCATTCCTATAAGAAATAAGAACATATAGATCAGATTCTTCATGAACATCTGGGACCCCAACCACCACTTTTTGATGGAGAATTTTCCACTTCCCGTGAAAAATATATTGATTGATTCCACTACTAAATTCCAAGCTCTCTGCTTCATGGATGGGTATATCAGATACAACCAAGTCCAAATGACCCCAAATGATTTAGAGTATACAAAATTTGGGTCACCAAAAAGTAATTTTTATTACAAAGTAATTCATTTTGGCCTAATAAACACTAGACCCACCTATAAGTGTTCCGTGCACCATATCATCAAGATCATACATAGAACATTGGTGGAATGCTATGTAAATGGCCTGGTGGTCAATTACCACCAGTGTTAGGACCATCTCAGAGATCTTGAGAAAGAGTGTAGGTTCCTACTCTCCCACTATTTGATGATTATCCCCTTGATGTGTTCCTTCGAGGTTACCTCTTTAATTTTCATTGGATTCATCATTAGATAAAGAGGCCCCAAGATCAATCCTAAGAAGATCAAGGATATTAGCTGGATGCCAGCTCTAAGAAACAATCACGAGATATGAGAATTTCAAGGACACATGGAATATAAATGCTGATTCATTTTGAATTTGGTTGTCATGTGTAATATCGTTTCCTAAATCATAAAAAATGTGTGGTCTATAAATGATATGAAGAGTGTTATATCTCTTTGGAGGAGATCAAGCAGTACCGGCTCCAGGTCCCAGTCCTAATGCCACCCATTTTGGTAAGACAATAATCATTTATATGACCACCATAGAAAAATACATAGTCACCCTTATCAGTCAGAATAACAATTAGGGAACATAGAACAGTTCATACTACCTCAGCCATATGCCTTTTGAAACTGAGGCTAGATATACCTTTATAGAGAAGATCATCCTCACATAGGTTTTGTAGTGAAAAAGGTACTAAATTATCTAAAACATCATGAGATACTGATGGTGTCCCAATTAGACCAAATGATGTATATTATGGACCTCTACATATCAGTATTCCAACTACCTTAGTGGGTAGTGATCCTTTACCAATTATATATTACGTTCATCCTACATAAATCTGGCAAGGGTCATGCACTAACAGAATAATTTACCGCCCATACAAACCTTAAAGAGAAATATTTAGATATTGAGTTTCTTTATGAGGCCATCCTATCAATGTGTTATGTCGTGCCATGTTGTAAAAAAACTTCTATAGTGCTTCCTAGAGACCAACAATTAAAAGTCTTCATGATCCCAGACTGAATTGAGTGGGCTAGGGTATCGTCTTCATCATGAATACACATGTTTTCTTGCACTAATCATTGTTGTTGTCAGAATTTTGTAACAACAATGATGTAGAGTATCAAGACCACATCACTGGTCTCAAGCTAGCCCTTGATATTGATCTTCCCCACCTATATCTGGAGGGAGACTCTAAGCCAGTCTTCAAACATATTAATGGTGATTATGTCATCAAAAATCTAGTGCTTCTACCCTTATTGGAGAACACATACTAAATAATAACACAGTTCAATTATTGGCTTAAGTAAATTCATGTTCCTTGGCCATATAATGGCTGAGAATATCCCTTGTCTAGAATTTCTTCTTCTCTAGAAGAGCCTAACAAGAAATATTTGATCATCCAGGTGGCACATAGAATAGTCATCACTCACATTCTAACAGATGATGATGATGTGTAGCGGGTAAGCCATCACGCCACTAGTGCATCAAAATTGGGGCCTCTAGGTCCATTTTTCACAGAAGAATAGATCAATTATTAGAATAATCCCTTAGTTGAGTATCTCCAACATGGCTATCTCCTGACATACAAAGCCGAACATTAGGAAAATCATTGGTGTTTAGAACAGTTTACTCTACATATTTATCCTCATCTCGAGTAGATCCTCTAGAGGTGTAGATTAGATGGAGTCATCCTCTGTTGCATTTAGAAATATTTGATTATTTAGGATATAAAATAATTCCATTCCTATTATTGTAGATATTATCCGGATGGGTCAAATTACTCCCATCAGATTTGAAGGCTGGGATACATCTTTCACACCATAGTCCATAACTATATGAACTTTTTCATGAGGTTTCACACATACTATAACCATGATTTTTTGGTGAATCATCAATTGAAGCCTCTCTATAATAATTTTTTCAATTGGCCTTTCGTGGTCTGGGGACTCCAAGTTGTTGGAACATATCAACCAGTGATATCTCCGTAATGCAAGTTCATCTTGACATCCATGAATTTATTTTCTATTTGGGAAGAAGAAATCCCACTCAATGAAGTAAATTACTATTATATAATTGATTTCATGGGATTTAACATCATCGATAGATTCTGATCCCCTGATGATTCCCTCAACATTAATGACACCATTTTCTGAGCAGCTGAGATGATGAGATTGTATGAAAATTATAGAATCAGGTCCAACCATACATCCCACAATAATGTGAAAGAAAATGGATAGATAAAGTCCTTCAATAATACCCTATAAAACATTTTTTCAAAATATTTTTGGTCAGAGAAATAAAATTTCGCTCGAAAAGCTCACTAATACTCTCTCTACTTACAAAAAATTGACTTGTAATTCCACCCATGGGAGCCTATATTCCCTAGTGTATAGACCAAAGGCAATACAAACCTTTATAGGAATAGTTTCCATCACCCTGCATGACCATATTCTGTTATAATATTTCATAAAAAGTTGCAGAAATCTATTTGGAAGAACTAGAACCCCTCGATGAGAATAGGTTATGTGCTTTTAATTGTCTAGAGAGGCCACCAAAATTAAATATCTATGGATTTCAATACGAATGATTATCTTCAGACATTACTGTAGGGTTATATGGTTTTATCCTATAGAAATCAAATAATACCCGGAAGGAAGCCACATAATTGGAGATTAAATGGGGGGGGGAAATTTCATCCACAAGGTTTACCCCAACGTTGTGTATTGTCTTGTCACCATGAATTGTGATCGCATTACTCCTCCCACATATTAAAAATCCCACAATAAGTATTTTGACTACGAATATTTTTATCTTGATAGAATGACGTTAAAATATGCAGTCCTTCTAGGTTGAAGGACATAAAAACTATCCTTCTTCATCATCCTACATGACAGAAAATTGTAAAAAGTAAATATAATCTATGAGAAGATCTCTAAAACCTTAATCTAAAATCTCTTCCATTATCACCACATGAAAATAAACTGCATAGAATTCAAAGAACTACGTATGTCTTGATTCCTTCCCTCATAGGATATGTAAGAATGCCCAAACATCTTGTCTTTATGGTTGGCCCCATTTTCCTCCATCATTAGTATCTAGACCCAGGGATTATTTATAGAGCACAAGGTTTGGTGTAGGCCTATATGGTCTTTAATCACCTTAGATTTGTAATAGCCATTCCATGATACCCCTTAGGAGAACCACCCCATTCTTATGTCATTATTTCATAATGTTAAACATCATGGAATATCAAGAACTATATATGGATTTATTTCTTCCCATGTAGGATACATTAGAATTCCTGATCATTTTGCCTCTATCTATGGCCCCACATTCCACATAATTTATTTTTTTGCTCCATTGGCCTATGTTACTTCCTGAGGTTATGCGTGATGCAGTAAAAGTCTTTGTTGGTCTTTGTTCATGTTGGGTTTTCTTCATCCCTCCACGCACACCACTTTTTCAGTACCTTATCCCCCCTTCCATTGTTACTACATGTTGTTTAAATACATGGGATTTAAATAACTACATGTGGAATGATTTCTACCCCTATAGAATATTTAGGGATGCCCAGACATTTTCTATTCAGGTCCATCCCCAGGTCATATTCTTTCACCTGGACCCTTGGTCAAAGTTCTCTCCTAGGATTGTGAATGGGGTTATATGAGGCATCTTTGTCCTCATTCACATTGGGATACATCACGATTCCATTCACATTCCTTTTGAAATTTCAAGAACTGTGTTTGTCTTGATTCCCATCATTATGGGATACATAGGATCACCCATATGTTTTGTCTTCAGGTCTGTCACTAGGGTTATCAATCAATTTTACCATTTTTTCTTACTCACCATTTTGATTCAACTGCCTACGATTGGGTCCCTCAACCTATGTCTTGCTACCTCATAATTCTCAAATGCACCAAGGAATGGAACTTTGAATGTTGGATTCTTCATGTTCATCTTCTCATCCCACCACCACACTTCATGTGTGCCCTTAATTGGGGTATATATCACCATTCATATCACAAAGGACCCCAATAAGGTCTGGTCCCAAACCACCTTTCCTCACCTACTATTATGGGACATCTTCCTAGAGGATATCAAATGACAATTTGATAAGAGTATTGCATTGTGAACATGGTCAGCAGTCGGTCCCCAATTGCTTATTCCTATTCCAGGCACATGAAATGGATAATGTGTTCCGATCATGTTCAGAAGTTATACTCTATAATTATCACCAACTCAGACATATCCTAAATGTTGGTATCGTAATTCACATTCCTTACCACATCTTTTTGTTCAGACAAAATTTCAATACCCTCTGTGTTTTTCTTCCAAACAAAATTGCGTATTTATTAGGAGAACTATCTCCATGATTTCATCCTTTTTCCCACACATTATTTCCCTTATTTTGTGTTTTTTTGTAAAAATATTTTATTCCCCTTGTTTCCCACAATGATCATGGATCACATGGGCTTAGAGGTTATTATAAGATGTATACTAGCATCAAAACCTGCACACATCCATGTTCCAAACTCTACAACCATAAGCTAGGAGTTCAAGTCCCAAAGTCTAGGCAGAATGACTATAAATTGTGTGTATATTCTCTTGGGAATTTTTAATATGTTTTGGAACACTATAGTCATTATTCACACTGAGATTTTTTTTGACACAACAATATGTATCTCATTATCAAGTTCTGAACTCTACAATATTAAACTAATATTTTCATTGTTGGAATTTATTAGACATTAAACTGCGTAAAAATATCGATTTTCTTACTAGAGTGAATATTTCCCTCTTTTGGTATTGGATACCTACCATGGTGGCTCATGAAAAACATTTTTCTTGACTTCTACCCCTACAAGCTACATAGGAATACCTCACATTTTTTTCGTCAGGCGTAATCCCAGGTTCACTAACCACATAGGCCATTTATCCCCTATTGTGGTCCAAACTCTATGACCTAAAACTAGGACCCCTTAGTCATTGTAACATGACATAATATATTGGATAGGGTCAATACGGTATGATCTTAAAATTTGTGCAACATCTTGGTCACATGATGTTAAACTATTCCATGTATCATTTTAACCATATGATGCAAAACAACATCCTTAACGTCCAAATTTTTCATGACATAAAACAAAAATCCATCCTAGGACCTCACCATAGAGGTCCAATTTGGATGTTGGTTTGATCTCATTTCATACCCATTTGATCGCCCAATGTGCTTTCATCACAGTGGCATAATTTCAAGATTTTTGGACAACATTCAAACAAAACATTACTCCATCATCACGTTTTGTGTTACCTCTATTCATATCTACATCCTCTTCCATGTCCAAAAGACCCCAAATGTTCTATTCTCATGCCTCTATAGCACACCTAACATTTTTGGCCAAAGTTACATAATACATCAGATGACACTTCGAGTTCGGCCCCAAGTTTCAAACAAGTTTTGAGGTTCACCCTCTCTTGTTTATCCCCATTTTAGGATAATGTGAAATGGATACTGAATTTAGAATAAGGTTAGAAGTATCCCCCATCATCATTCCATCCTCATTGTGTTCTAAATATTGGGTATTGTGACTCACACATCTCATTCCCCTTTGTTCAGATTTATTCCAACACCCCAGGAACTATCCCACTAGGGAACCAGAGCACACTGGGAAATGTTTTTTTACTACTATATTGAACCTAATCTCTATTTCATAGACCCCAATATTGTTTCGAATTTTAGGGAGTTTAGTTATACCCCAAGTGTTCAGTGTCTGGATAGATTTCTCATATCTTTTGTGACCAGTGGTGCGACAGTCCACTATTTATCACACAAGCATGACCGATGTGAGAGTAGGGACATATTTTTAATTATTTTATTTATATGATTGAAATATAGAAATCAAAACAAAAAATAAATAGGTTCATGCATGAATTTTTATTTAACATGTGGGTGAAAGAAATATGTCTTATTTTGGCCAAAAAACGACCCTTATGGATCTACTCCCTCAATTGAATGCTTTAATTATTATTCTATTTGGCATGTGGATTCCACGTTTTCCTACCACATACCAAGATCCGTCTCATCCTCAGTGGATATTTATTAAATACTATCATCCCATATTTTCATTTTTTCATGTTTGGAATGATGTTCCTATACTCGATGGTTCTCTTAAACTAGTTACTCCTATGCCTCTACCAGTAGGGTTTTTAGTTGTTTAGGGAGATATGTATCATTATCAATGAATGTGAAATGGTCACTCATATTCCCATTGATTCTTTGGATTAATTTATTGTTCTCACCATGTTTTTGGATATTTTATTTATTTTTTGCAGCACCATTCGGTCTTTAGTTGATGATTACTCACCCACATCATCTCGGCAACGGAGTGTTACAATAATGTATTTATATTCCATGTATCTACACCTCCATCACATAATCACATAGCCACGTGAAAAGATATCCCATTCAGACTATCCTCTCAGGTTTAGGATCATTATTTGGGATGTTAGGGGTTAGATTCCATGCTCGGCACCAGGCCTTTTGAATATATTCCTCTACATTATAATCAAATTTGTTTATCTCTAATGTATCAACTTGTTCATATTTAGAAAATGAAACCTAGAGAATTACAATAAGATCTTCCTCAGAAATCACATTAGATGAATCACATTATAGGTTGTATGGTTTTTCCTCCTTACAAGATTCTACCACAATTATGTCAACCCAACCGGCTCCAAGTTCTACTATAGTAATGGGTTCACCTATCACCACAAGTGATTACTCACCAAGAAGTTATTATTTTCTATTATGGGTGCTTGATTTCATGAAAATTTTCACCCCGGATGATAATGGGGTCCCAGGACTTCCAACCACCCATACCAATAGGGCACCCATTATTCTAAGTAGTGTTTAGAAGGGGATTGTGTTAGTCAAATTGATTGAGAAAAAAAACAGGTGTGGTTAGCAGGAAAATGAGGCTTTTGATGGTAAAACTCTTGGTGTCTCCAATGGATTTTCATTACTATAATGTTAGGGCATGGTCCATTATATATGATGGTAGGCTCTAAATGTTCTATAAAATGTTTCCCTTGCTTCCCCAATACTACTCGATTATACAGTCGTTATTTCCCTGGATGTGAGTCTCTGTGCTTTTTCTTTCACACCCATTATCACATCTTCATCCCTAAATGTATGGGGTCTCCCTAGGGTCCTCATTAATATATAGATGTTAATTTAAGTAACATGATAATGTTGAACGATTAATATCATAGGACATAAGTTGGTTCTTTCTTCGAGAGTCATAGAAAATCCTCCCAGAGAATCCTCCTATGAGGCCATGATTTTATCTTCCTTTGGAGAACATCCCTTGGAATCTGCTTCCTCACAACCTTCCTGAAGGTCCTCAATGTCAACCAATTCCCCCCAATAACTCTATGATTCAAAAAAAGTAAACAATCTACTATTTGATTTTCCAATGAAATTTGGGGGAGTTCTCTTGTTCAACAGCACCCTTACTCATCTTGTTAGTTGTCATGTAGTACCTCATAAGTATAATAGTTCCTCTAGTTATTTTATAAATATTGTTCCCAAAGTTGGGGCCACCATGAAGATAGATTTTGAAAATCCTATTTCCCCCAACTACATCTCAGTCATATTCAGTTTCCTCGAGATGTTGTCGACATTGAGGATGTGTTTTTAGAATTCCCAATCATTTCAAGATTCAAGATAGAAAACAATGGGAGGAATCACCGCATAACACATGTGAATTCCAAGAGCCTAATGGTATTTGTTGAGAAATCCCCTAGATACTTTTCCTCTCTCCTAGGTCATCCTAGTTAGAGCCTCAGGGTTTGGAACTTCCACCGCCCTGACCACACCCTTAGCTGGTGCCGGTTTGTGGTTCAGTACCCTTGTTGTTGCCACCTCATCACCATGACCTACATCGACACCTACTACATGAAATCCTCTTTTTATCAATCCAAATTGACATTGAGGTGTGTGGACCACCAATTATCTCACCCAGATTTTTGGAAGCTTCAACATCTCACTAAGATAAGCAGCTGCCGAACTCAATGCATATTCATGAATCAATATTAATACAGTGGTAGGTAGTGGAAACTCATTCCACATCTTTCCATCCTATCATGTGAACATAAACCATAGTTTTCTCATCACACATGGGTGGTTATCATGATTCAAATCCCAAGTACATTGTTAGATCCATCATTTACATGAATCTAAATTATATTAAAAACTGGTGTGAAGTATACAGTTCAAAAAATGGTTCATAGTCCACCCGCATGAACAACCCACCACCTGGTAAGGACAACAGGTATTACCACTTCTATATAGTATATGTTACATCATTGGTGAATGCTTCAGTTGGTAGGGGAAATGTGTTGAATATAAAATGATTTTCTTTCACTATTATTCTTAGCATAGTTGTTATGCCATGCTTGAGAGTGGAGCTCCCCATGATATTCATAATCCTTGGTTGAGAGTGTATCTCGGGCTGGGTGATGGTATTAAGGTATTTATAGCCTCCCATGTGCATAGTGATTCAACAATATAGGGAATGGAATGGTACACACATGCATAAAAGCCAAATTCCATTGTTAAATTGATGAAACAAGTGATACCACATCGCTTGCACCAATATTCTTATATTGATTCCCTCCCCAAAGGATAGGTCCACCCCTATAATAAATTTGCTCAATATTTCTCCCATGTGTACTTCCATAATCGGCTGCATCCATCCATAGATCAGTGCCGAGATAAACCCAGAAAGCCTAACTATTGGCTAATGTCCATCCAGGATGATGTAGCCCCAAAATACCACTGGATATCATCTAGGGTCCTCCAGTAAGAACTTATATTCCTTGATGGTCTCCCCTATGAAATGTAGGGGGCCTTTTAGGTTGTTTACTCAGTGCTGCTTCTCCCTAAGGTGGAATTATTAGAAAATAGTCATACCACTGGTTTAAGCGGACATCTCTTGTATTATGTTTTTCATCATCGATGTCGCGCACCCGGTTCTGTAATACCTTACACAAAGGAAATATTTTTTTCAAATCCTTACATAAATTCATGGAAGGAAGGAACACATCTTACATCATTTCCATAATAAGGATTCTATAGATTTTATGGAGATCCCATAGGATGATACCATTATCCCTGTGATGCAGGTGGAATGTGTTGGTATTCGACAACCACTGACATTGAAATTCTATTATTAACTACTTTAGTTAAGAAACATGGAATTGTGAATCCCATTAGGATTTATACATGACTACTCACCTCATCACATGATCTATATCGACACAAGATGTGAATTAATAATAGGCCCACGCCCACTCATCAGTGAATTTTCCACCCTGGAAAAAATCCCGGCTATTAATCCATCCCTTTTCAAGATTCCCATGACCATACATGATGATCATCTTATATTGATGTGGGGAATCTGTTCTTCCAACTATTTACCATTGATGTTGTTGACATTATTGTAGAGTTAGTTCGATGTGACATGAGTATGATCATTCCCGTTGGGTCTATCTGCGGCCATGTCCCACTGATATAGTCCCAGTATGACCCTAAATGAGTATGTTAGCTCATATAGGCTTTACATAATAATTAATAAATCATCCCACATTTAAATGTTGTATGAAAAAATTCTACTATCATAGTGGTTAGTTCTTATTACCAATCAACAACAATTTCATCAACGATTCATGATCATAAGTGATGTGAATGTACTCTTGCATTTTATGATTGTCTTTCATTTCTTCCCTCTTGTTAGAATTTGTGAGAATGTCTTGAGAAGCATCCCGAGTAACCTTCAGCCAATAATTAGAATCATTTCAGATTCCATTCATAAATATTGTTCATATATATTGTTCTCAAAGACCAATCATAGAGTATCACTTCTTTTAGCTCATTTCGTACAGAAGCAATGGTTTTTGTTGCATCGAATCATAGAAATGCCTTCATGGAGCACTAGATATTAAAAGCCAGTTCATATTTTCGCGTTCAAAGGGAGGATCTCTTCATTAATAGAGAGTGTGAGTACAGTTGTTCTCAGGGATCCAGATAACGAGAAAAGAGAAATTTGGCCCTACTTATAAGAATGAGATTATTATCCCTTTGCAGTGACCTTCACTCGCCCTTCATGATGACCTTCCCCCCGTGCATTGTGATTAATGTTGGCCGACATGGTTTTGTGGCACAGATCACCCAACATGCTATGAAATCTTTCATTGTGATTTTGAGAGATTTTTTTGGATAATTACTTTCCTAGTACAACCCTCTTCTTCCTTCTGTCATATTCTATGATAGAGGGGGAATTTTTTTGCACTAAAATTGGTTCCTCCAAATTGATGAACAATGTCTAAACAAGTTCAAAAATAAATGTGGACGTTAGTGGCCTACATGTTTGTATAAAATCATCAAAGGGGTCTATTTGGAAGATATTATCTGCAAATACATTTCATGATTCCACTCCGAAATAGATCTACACTTTAGCATCCAACACCCTTCATGGAGAAGTTCGTAATCAGATCTCCTTTATGATGTCATGCTCCATTAGTGGACCTACTTGCAAACGGATCTCCTCCATGGAATCCACATCCTATGGAGTAATAGCTTTGAAACAGATCTCCCCCACCATTTTCATCACCCTTTGTGGACCATCTCGCAAACATTACTTGTCTATGGAATCCTGCTACATTCACAGACCCAATAACGCGTGTATTCCATTTTGGGTGATATATTTCTTTCATAGAGCCCTGGATTTTCTCTCTGGATAGCCCCACAAATCCTAATGACCTATAATTAATATAAATAAAAGGGTCACCCCCTCCCCATACAATTGTTACTCCAACCATTCACCTTCCCAGGTCTTGTTTCGTGAGGCTCTTCATGATCCCGCATATTGATTAACTAAGGTAGTTGAGATCTAAGATATGTGACTCCTTTGGTTCTCCATGAACCCTCCTATGATAGGGATTCCCTTTAAGAAGGCCTTTTCCCTTCTCAAAGGGGGGACCCCCTTCGGGTTTCTCGAGGCTCTATGAAGCATTCAACCTTCGTAGAGCTCTCTCGACATTAAGAACACTTTTCAAAATAGATACTCTATTGCACCAAAGCCCCTCCTTCATGAGGAACCCTTCTTTTGAAAAGACCCTCTTCTCAACAAAGCACAAGAGATTCATAAAGGCCCTCTCTGTGAAGCCCTTTTATTCATGAACCCATCCCTTGTTTGTCCATCTATGATCGGACGAAGAGATTTACTGGTTCCTTGAGTGGTGTTTCATACAGTGTTTCCCTACCTCATGCTTTATTTCATTGGCATGCTAATGAATTTTATGTATTCTCATATCAATCTTAATGTGGAGCCATCGATTGAACAATCGTCCACCTCACACTCTATGGGAATTTCTTGTTCCTTCCCTCCCTCAAGTGTGGGTTGGTACAAGTAATGTACGAATAAGGGATGAAAAATGAGTCCTCATCTACTGACCTATAAGATGTTAAACATCCAAAGACCGTCAAATCCAACAAAAGATGTTAAATTGTGAGTATTCAAATGTGTGAAAGGATAGAGTAAATCATAGAGAGGATGGGATAAGGAAAAGGTTTGCTTCATGCCTTTTAAATCTATCTTATCTTTCCCTCTAGGATTTTTCACCATGTTAACCTCGGGCAGTCGAAGCATAAGCATTATCACCCATCATGATAGTGTGTCCCCTATATAATTAACATAGAGCTATATCCTCCTCGTACATCATCCATCCTCAATGGGAATCCCTCCAATGTAAAATCCAAATATCCATCTCCCAAGGACATCTTAGTGCATAAGAACCACAAAATATCCCTCTTGTCCCCACCTCTTCTAATACGATCATCATGTATGATGCTACCTCTGGTTTCCCACACCAAGCCTGACTCACATGGTCTTATAAAAAGTATTGACCATGCTATTCTTTATGGGCTGCTAACCATGATTAAGAACTATTCCCCCTTTGTCCCACACTATGCTGACTTTTATCCAAGCCTCCTAGGTAGGGTATGTAGGAAGCCTCATTAAGGTTCAAGCCTGTCAGCTATCATTCCCATCCATTTCATGTCAGTTCACCTTCATCATACATGATGTTGAACTGTATTCTCAAACTACACAGTAATTGATCTCTGTCCTCTGTACAACGTATATAGGACTCCTCATTAATATTCAACCCTAATCAAATGGTAATCTTTGGTCCTCCCTCTAATGGATGTACCCTCATGTTGTGACTTCTTCCCTATCTGGGACACAATTAATTGATTCCCTTCCATGAGGTGTTCTGATCAATATGGGCATCTAACCATGCATAAGCCCCACACACTCGATCCATACACCTTCAACAAAGAGTATTCCTCTTATGATGGGCTGCTAACCATGTGTAAGCCCCAACATATCTTCTATTTGATGTCCTTTATGTACATACCAATTCTATGCCGCATCCTAATCTTGGAAGAATTTGATTCCCTACCATGGGGGTACATAAGAAGCCTCCTTGAGGTTTAAGACCATCAACAAATTCCCATCCTAATCTCTCCCTTGAGCCCTTCTATTTTGGCATGTCCATGCCTTATCCCATCATTTATCTTTCTTTGAGTCCCCATCCATGCGCTTCATTCTTATGAGCCATCTCATCAAGAGACTCATCGCTTTTTCCAGAACTACATGAACGTTGATTCCATACCATGGGTTTAAATAGGGACACTTAATGAGGTTCAATCCTAGCACCATCATCTTCATGTCTATTCCATCTCATCCTCACCCTTCAATACTTCCTCCATATCAACCCTAATTTTACCTGGGCCTCCACATCCCTGTGGGATCATTCCATCCCTATGAGTAGCTAACCATGCATAAGCTGCAACCATCTACTCCACCATCCCTCCCCCATCAATGTGGTGTCACGTAACCTAGGCCTTCTAAGTATATAATCTCTTCTCTCTCATATAATTTCTAATTCTAGCAGCATCTGGTTGACCTAAGAGCGTAAGCCCCACTTTTTTATATGATCACTTCTCATAGCAGCACCATAGTTGTCTTAAATCGTAATACCCAAATCACCCCTTCGAACTACATGTGTTTGGATCCCTGTTTTTTACACAGGGTATGTCAGAAACCTCTATGAGGTTCAATCCCAACCAATTGTAAACCTTGGTGTTCCCCTCTTTAGTACAGACCTCATTTGATACGCCCTTAGTGGGGTCTAGAGTAGCTTCCATGGTATAAAATATTTCCTCTACAAGGACACATCATCTAGGGTCCATCCTTACAAGGCGTTTTGATCCATTCATCCAGTAAACCCTCCATGGTTTTTTTCTAGAGACATACACTTCAAATCCACTCTAATTAGTTTTCCTATCAGTTTGACCCATATCCACTAGACAATACACTCATAGCATAACCCTTAACAAAAATGGGAGGCTGAGGAAAGACTTGAAGACATGCCTCCTCTATAAGATACCCCGCACCAGATTTGGTATGTCTTAGGTTTCATTTCCCCTGAAAAGTCCATTTATGGGGATGAATACATGTTTTCAAGTGTTTCAACATTAGGACATTCCACAGATGCTTCATCGTTATAACTCTTTTTACTGAATGTTGATACCCCTACTTGGCCCTTCTGAATGTACTGGCAGAAGAAATGTAATTAACCAACATCCACCGAGAGATATAACTAGGAAATAGATGAACCAAAAATTATTTAATCTTTAAGGGAGTCTCGAACTAGGAAACAAGTTCTGAGGAGGTATCACCAGAAGGATGAGAAAAAATCCCATCATCTTATTTCGATCAAGGAGAAAAAAACTACCAATGTGGCGATGGATGCCACCCACCCATGGAAAGTGGGAATGAGGTGCACAATACGACCATTAGAGAACTTGAACATGCAGACATCATGCACACCCAAGAAAAAGCATCCAAAACATGATCCATTTTAAATTTTAATCTTTTAATGTTCCATTTAATGTATAGAGTTTATTATGGTATTTAAATGGGTGTGGTATTAACCTCAATGATTCTTAAATCATATCCATCCTTGAAATCTTCTAGAATAAGGGTGAATGATATTGAGTATTTTCAATATTTTTAAATTTGAGTTTTCTCAAAGGAATTATAAAAATATTTAATACCAAAGATATCAAGTGAACATCCCCATAATAAAATTATCCCCTAAAAATTGATATTAAATACCTAATTTATATTTAAAAGACAATAAAAATATAAAATAAGTAACATTTTTTTCATTCACAAAATAAAATATAACATAACTATCTTCTGCATCTCATAAACCTTCATCATAAAAATAAATGTCAATATCCTCTTTTTTGGATGAATAATTTATGGTTATATCATATAATATATACTTATACATTTATTTATGATCTAATTATACTTATTGATCTATTAATTAATTACTAATGTGTTTTAATTTCACTTCATTAGAAAAATTATTATGTATACTTCCCTGAAAAATATGTGATTTTTATTATATAAAAAAATTCATCCCTCATAAACAAAATTAATGTCTATTTTATTGAATAAGGCCATATAGGGATTGTTGGTTTGAGAATAATGTAGTTCATGCTAATAAAACACTATTTTCTAAAATTTCACTCCCTATTTATATTTTTGATGAACAAAATTATAAATTATAGTGCTGTCATTTTCAATGTAGGGATGATTATAAACATAAGTAGTAATTAAATTTACAGGGTCTTGGAATTATTTATTTCTATATTATACCATTATTTCACTAATATTCATTCAATAACAGATACAAATTAATATAATAAAATTGATTCAATTATTTTTATAGTTTAAAACATAAAATATAAAATTTTAATAACCTAATATATCATATCATCAAAACACATAACATTAATCCCTTAAACAAATAGTAACAATTTAAATAATGTGATAGAAATATTGGTGATATTTTAATTATTTTTGAAAATTTCCTATCTTAACTCATTTTAGTGTTATCACTTTTTCATTAAAAATTTATTTAGAGAGTTGTATCTGATGAAATATTTTTCTCTATCAGATTCAAATTCTTCCAAATCATTGGGTTTTTCCGATAATTATAGAACAATGTACCATTAATATTCAATTTTCCAAATCTTCCATGAAATTACTACTTTTTATTACTCACATTGTTCTTTATATTCCATTTTTACTTGAACTTCAGAACTATCATTGTGAAATTTACTAATTCTATCGCCATCTATTTGGAAAAATATAATATGAACCTATAGATTTAACTATATAAATTTTGTTATATATTATAGATTTGATTAATAATATCTTGGGTTATTTCAAATTATCATGATGTGGTTGTGGATTATATACATATTTCTTGGTATTGTATCTGAAATAGAAACAAAAAAATATAATATACCTCTTTATTATGTTCTTAGCCCCCAAAATATTCAATTTAAAAATTACACAACATGATTTTAGATTTGTAAAATCACCTTGCACAATAAACATAAAATTATATTTAATACTTAAAATAATATTATATTTTATTTGAATTTTAATTTTATTATAAATTTTAAATTTAGGCAGAAAATGAAAAAAATAATAATTTTTTTAAACAAAGAAGAACCCAACTAGAAACTTTCAAACAATATTTAATTTTATTAATGTAATGGTTGTTCTCATGGCTTCCAAAATACAATTTCTAAATTCAAAATTAGTATATTAATTAAGGTTAAAACCTATGATATGGTGGTTTAGTTAAAAAAATATTTTTATTTAAAATCCTAACCTAGTCAAAATAGGGAATTTAATGATGAGAAAATGGGAGTGAATTTTGTGAATAAATAAGTGTAGAATTTAGTGTCAGTGATGGTAATTATAACTATGACATTGATAAGAGTAACACATTAATATTATCAATGGGAACATACATTGGATACTAAGGTAATGTGATGATCATGAAAATTGATTAATATTAAACAAATTGGTCAACTAGAATAATATTATTCTCCCTTAACAATTACAACTATTTCCATGTCAAATCATGAACATACTCAATATTTTTTGGTTGAGGACTAACTAAACTAAGACACAATAGGGAGATGAATTGAGTGTGTAGAATTTTATGGCCAACAAAACCAAACTTTTAAGAGATATGATTACTTCAAATCAATTTTTAAAACATATATACATGAAAAAGAAAATCACAGTTAAAAGAGATCAGACATCATATATTTATATTGTTTCTAGGAACATAAATCCCCTTGTCCACTCCACCAATTTTTCTATTTGTTATTTTCATTATACTAGTAATTTTAATAGGTACTATGAGTCATTTTATCTTGATTGTACTACTGAGTGAAGGAAATAAACATATGGTACAATATCAAGGTCATTTGACTGAGATTTCATAAGGATTTACAGTCACCGTATTCAAGGGTATCTTACCAGGAATATTTTAAAAAAGACATAATAAATATAGAGTTTACATATGAGGTTTGTATTATTAATATGAAACAAATATTAGATAATAAATCAATATGAAAGATGAATAGGATAAAATATAGCTCAAGAAACAACATCTTTAAAACAAAAAAATGATCTTGATTGAATAAATTTTGAGCTTACAGTCATCTTCTTCTTCTTTTTTTTATTAAAATAGACTATAAAAAATAAATCTTCTAAAGATCTGACAAAAAGGGAACTAAGGGGATCATGATCTTATAAATATTATCAAATTCACTAACCAGAAAAATAATGAATAATATCTCTTTTAATCACAATGCATCAGATTCATAAAATCATAGAAATTAATTCAAATCCGCATGTCCATATTTTATAAAATTACAATAAAAAAGTACTATACATTAAATTCTATTTACACATATTTCAACTGAAATTTATTATAGGTTTATATATTCAATTGAACCGTAAAAAATAAAACCAATATATAACTCATGTAAGGTACCATTAATTTTCATATAAAGTACCATATGAATAAAAATAGCATGTTTTTAATAGACATATTCAATTTTTCATCACCACATAACACATATCTTGATATTTGAAATCATTACACTTATTACTCTATGTTTTTGTAGATCATGTAGTTAGTTTATCCATGTTTCTAAATTTTAATAGAACTTCCGTAAATAGCCATATTTATTCATGTATGATTTTTTCTTGCGTAGACAACAATAATATTGAGATTGAATTACTTATAAATTTTTAAACTCTTAACATATTTCACCATATATCTAAATCATATAGCTAATTTCACAATGTAACCATTTTATATAGAAATTTATTTCATGAAGGTGTCAAATATTTCAAATTGATCAACATTGTTGTTTCTCCACCTTTCTGAATTACTTTTTTATCCAATTTTCTATAAATTGAAAAATTATAATACAAATTATAAAAAAATTTATATTTAAATATGATAAAATAAAATACTAAAAAACATGATGAACAAAATTAAAAAAAACATTAAATATGATGGTTATTTTTTATCTTCCTAACCAAATGTAAATTGGATATGTTGTAAAAATATTGGATTAACAACAAATTCCCACTTTTCGATGATCACATAACCAATATGGGATTTAACATGAATTTTTAAAATGTTTATCCTGATTTTTTAGAAAACTAAATAAAATAACTATTTCTTTTAAAATGTATCAATTATACTATTATTCTTCCACTTAGTTAGATATTTCTACTTCCCCTTATAGAAAATTTTACCTTTTATTATACTTATTATCATGGGTTAAACTCCCCATCCATTTTCATATCCAAAATAATTACCAGTTATATTAGGGAAAACATAGATAATTTAACACAAAAAATGATGAATTTAATAGTTATAGTGTGAAAATGGAATTTTAATTATTGATAGACTTGAAATTAAATATAGAAAAAAAAATTAAAAGCTTTAAAAAATGAATAAAAATATTAAAATAAAAAAATACCTATGAAACAAACCAAATAGAAAAAATCATTATAAGATATGTTTAGAAATGAATGATAAAGAGAGTCATTAATTATCAAAGAATTAAAAAATATATCAAATAAATACACATATATTTACAAATATAAAGAATATCCATATTACTTGGTTATATATATATATATGGTCATAAGGGAAACGTGGTTTGGTTGGAGGATTAATGAAAGTGAGATATGTCTGAGAGTTATTAAGGGGCCCATCACTGGTGGGAGTAAAAACGTCCAATTCACTATAATAGAACACGTTTTAGATCTAAATATAAACAATATCATGGATATTGAATATGAATGATGATAAATACATCAAGATACTATTAAAGAATACTAAAATTATACGAAACATCATAAATAAACTCCAACTCATTGGAGGCCCTGAAGAAATTTTTCAGTTAAATAATTATTCAGAGGATATGGCTGAATCCACTATGGATATATCATTATTATAAATATATTTGGATTATATATTGAATAAAATATTTTTTTTTCACCCCAAATGTTTTTTGGAGTAGTTTTCAAGAGAGTTATTCGCCCTCATAGATACCACATGTCATTTCCACACATGTGAATCCTCTCAAGGAAACATGATATGAAAGACTCTATAATGATATTATATTCCTTGAGAAGATATTTCAAAAGCTACGACATCATACACCCTAAACTTATCTTTCTTATATGTGTTCTTGGGATCATAGATAGTGTCATATCATTCTATGATACTATAAAAGGTAGTTGCAGCTATGGTCCTAAATTTTATTATTCCTCTTAGATAGAATATATAATTTACAGAATTGTCAACATGACAAATGAAATTAGACTAGTATAACTCTATTGACTTAACTTAACTATTTATTAAAATTTTTCTGAGTGTTCATCGAAAAAAACTCCTCAAGGAGGACAGAAGTGGTGGAGGCCCATTACATCCCCGTGGATCACATTCCTACACTCTAAAAGATGTGAACCTAAGCTATCATAAATTACTAGAGTATCAATAGGATCCCCAATCCCCGCATGCGAGTCAACTGCAAAATTTCCTTCCCTCTTAATATGATAAAGATTCTATCCGTGTTTGAACTCCATGATGCACATCTGAAGAAGAAAAATCCATTGCCAAGGAACTTCCCACCATTTCTGGAAAGAAGAGACCCGAATTTCTGAATCATACTCAATCTCTTCCACCTCAATCTACAATTCCCTACAAATCTCCATGACAATGACAAGTGAAAGCACCTCTGTCCCCATAGAATACCCCATACCATAGAATGAAAGAAACCCAAAGAGGAACGAACCCCTCTAATTTTGAAGCACCCCTTCTCCTCTCATTAATCCCCCATAGAGGACCAATGAACATTCAAATTATAGCCCCGCTAAGGAGGCAACCTCCTAATCCACATACCCTTTTTCTTCCTGAGGCTACCTGGGTGGTGCGAAATACCACACTGCAGAGCCATTAAATAGTTCTCTAGGAACAATGAACCCATATCTTATATTAGCGACTTCAACCGGACCTGTAAGAGAAAGGGTGACCCCATGATACCTTCTATAGCTTAATTATGGGCTTCCCATATGACTCAACATACTGAAAAAAGAATGACCGCCCGAACCTTGCAGCCTCCGACCCAACCTTCGACTCCAAGAAACCATGTTTCGATGACCCCATGCATAGTCAGTTGATCCTCCGAAAGGAAAGGTTATGGAGAGATGTGAGACCAAAGGTGATGCGCCTAGCTGCTCTGAAAGAATAGATGAACAATTGTATCATCTTGCGGTTGTTCACAACAAAAACACTAAGATGCCAAAGCAATCCCTCTCCATTGTACATTCTCATCCATAGGAAGCACATTGTTTCTAAACCTCCAAATAAAAAAATTCATCTTTTTCAGGATCTCCTTGAACCACACCTTACTAGCTCCCATCTTCTACAGACCTTCCGAGATCATACTTCTCCTATAGTCCTTAGCGCTGAACCTTCTCGAAGATGACCCCATGTAGAAACATTTATCTGGGTCCTCATTCAAGAAGATGCCTTCTTGCACCCTCCACTGTTCAGAGTTGATAATGTTTGACAACAGATCGGGTTAAAGGCAGGCCGCCCTGTACGAAATTTCTAGGTGGGGGAATTCAGTAAACTTCAGTTTCTCCCCCACCCAATTAACCTTCCAGAAACTTAAATCACCCTTCCCAAAAATCCACCTTGATAAATTCGAGATAAGGTACATATGTGACACCATGATTTGAGCCAGATGTGTGAACAAACATCTAGTAGCTGTTGCCCCCCACTTCACTCCATATCTTCCCCTAAAAACACCTCCCATAGCGACTCTCCTATAGTGATCTCCCAAACTATCCTACCTTGCATTCTTTTCATGGATCCTTTTACATCACGTAAACACACTCTCACCTCTTCCACCATTTTGGACATGCAATCCCAAGAGGCCTAATGAGCTTATCCCACCTGATTGGAATCCCACACAAATGAATTCAGAATGGTATAGATTCGCTTAACAACCACTTTGGGTGGCTAGAGAACAAAAAACACAAGCATATGGATTGATATCAGCATACTATTTACCAATGCCACTCTCCCACAAATGGAAAGAAACTTGCACTTGTAATTTTGAATCCTTCCAGAAAACCATGAAATGATGTCCTCAAACTGATGTTGCATGATGCGACGAAAGGAAAGAGGCACCCCAAGTAAATAATCAGCATCTATCTCTGTCGACATCCCTGAATATCTATAATTCTCCTAATACGACTCAGCGAGCACATTTTGTAGATAAATGAAAAGATTTTCTAAGAATTAATAACCTACCTTCTCAACCACCCATATGTGCCCAATATCATCTTGAGATTAAACAAGGATCACCATCTCCCATTAGTGAAGATTAAAATGTCATCATCGAATATTAAGTGTGAGATGCTTACCATTCCTCCACTATTGCGATAGGTAGTCAACTTTCCCTCATCCATGCCTTTGTAGAGATTGCGAGAAAGAAGATCTTGTGACAAAAAAAAAGAGGCATGGTGAAATAGGATCCCCCTGTCGAATCCCCCAAACCCGTTTAAAGAAACTGAAGCATTTCCCCTTGATCGAGACAGATATCCATGTAGACGAGAAACATCTGATGCAAATATCACAACACCACTCCTGGAACCCATACCTCCTCATCGACCGAATAAGAAAGCTCCACTCCAATCGATAATACACTTTATCCAAATCCACATGAAGGATTACATTTGATCCCACTGACCTCCGGTTGATATCATTCACAAATTCACTTGTAATCCCAATTTACCCCTATATACTACATCCTCTAATAAATCCATGTTGTTCCTTTGAAACCAGACATAAGAGAAATCTACTCAGCATAGTTTAAATCAGAGCAGCCAAAATCTTATACGACACATTGCATAGACATATGGGTCTATATTGTCCAATACCAGTTCGGTCCTTGACCTTTGGAATCAGCATAATGCGAGAAGCACAGACGGCCCTAGTTAACAAACCCCCTTGAAGTAATCCCAAACCGCTTCCCCCACTTGAGATACAACCACCTCCAAAGCCGCAACATAGAAAGCCCCCGAGCAGTCATCTGGACCCAGCACACTGTCCCTCAGGATGATAAAAACCATCTCTTTAACCTCCTCCTTAGAAGGTAATGTACACAGATTCATATTGGCTTCCTCATTAAGTAGTGGTGATAAGAAACCCATAAATTCCACCTCATTAATGGATCCCTGGTTTCCCACACTCCTCACATGAACCTCCTCTACCAATAGACTTTTAAAATACTCTTATGTCCACTGGCCTGCCACCTCCACATCCATTGTGAAGACACCATTCCCTATTTTCAGATTGATTTTCATGCTATTCCGATCCTTCAAACATTCATGAAAGAAATTACTATTTCAGTCTCATTCCTTGATCCACTTAATCCGAGACCACTGTTTAAGATCCCTCTCAACCTCGAAGAATATCTCAGCCAAAAGGCAACGCTTATAAAAAATCAGGACAAAATCATTATCAACCCATTCATCTAGAATACCCTCCTCCAAGATGTCAATATCATCTTGCAGTTTTACACCCCAAAATTTTCCACATTTTTATTTGCCATCCAGATTTTTATATTATTCTTAAGGAACCTCAACCATAATGCCAGACCATTTCAGGACCTCCCTGACCCTTCCCTTGCCCATGAGCATTCAAGCATGGCTTTGAATCTTTCCTCATGGTGCTAGTTGATGTTATGTTGGAATGACTGCCTACATGTGTCCTCCCGTTTGACATCCAATAGCAGTGTGGAATGGTCCAAAAGTTCCCTAGGAATGTGAGTCACCGTTTTCTTGGAGAATAATTCTAACCCTTGGATATTGACGAGGCATCGATCAAGTCGACTCCATACCCAGATATTTCCCCTTCTATTGTTGCATCATGTGAACCTAAGACACGCAAATACCAGGTCAAATAGTTCTTCTATAGTCATGATGTTCTGAAAATCCAACATACCCTCTGAGACAGTTTCCAAACCTCCCATCCTTTCTAAGAGGTCCGTTATCACATTAAAATCACCCGTACAAACCATTGTAGGCCATTTGTTTGTGTAGACTCTAGGTGTTTCTATACGATCATTCTCTTTTACACATTGTTACTTGCATATACAGTACTAAATATAATCACCAGACCATTACCAAATATACTAATGCCCATGCACTATGATGAAAGCCCAACCAACTCCACAAAATGATTGTTTCTCCAGAAAACCCATATATGAGTTTTCTACAGATTCCTATGGAAGAACATATAATGACCCATTTTTTGATGCCTTCATGGGGAGCTTATCTGGGTTTTTCTTGGGCTTGAGTATGGCCACGAGAGAAGTAAAATGTTTGCGGGTTTCATTTTTCATGAAGGCACACTTCGCTGATGCCTCGAGACCTCGGGAATTCCAGATGAGGAGTGATACCATACTCACATGTGACTCTGGTCCTTCTGACCGGATCCATTAGGAAGGGATATGAATGCTATGGAACCTGACACCTACGACTTAGAGCGAGTGGTCGGCCTTGACGACCATTCATAGGAGGAGCCCCATTTCGGCATGACCTACATGAACCATCTGAAACCTTTGACAGAGACAAGCCGCTAGACCTAAGAGGTGACCAAGAAAGATAGTCATCCAGATCACCATGCAGAAGAGAGACCAAGAGGATCTAAAAAGTAGAGTCACGCACTACCTTGAGTTTTACCACCGTATCCCCCGTTAGTGCTCTCCCAATCTCTTGACCATTTACTCCTAAAGCCAGATCAGTATACAAAGATCTCTTCAAAGACTCCGAAGAGAGTTGATGCGAAATATAAACTGGGGGATGGGAAGAAAACACCACACTGAGAATTTACAGAATAATGCCAGAAAGCAGGCCACATGGATCCTAATAGATCGAGCGGTCCCTCAACGAGGAGACCACTGCCTCCATGGCCTGAGCACCGCTGGAGGATCCCATCTACAAAGGGCGCACGCTTTCCATAAAAACATCCACGTTCGACACTGAATGGCATAGACACATAGAGACCAACAGAGGATCCTCAAAAAACACGTCCATCCGCCCCACCGAAGTCACGTCTGGCACGTGGATCCCACCTATAGAATTAAAAATTTAATGGCCCCCTCCAATGGTAACCTCCTCCTCCGCCTAAATGTATAGATTTGACTCCTTCGAGCGTGAAAGTTCCCTAAACAGGATAACCGGAGTAGGTCCCCTCACGTCTCTCTCTGTCGTAGACCTGCGCCTACACACAACCAACGTATGCCCTTGCATCCCCAAAAAACCATAGAACCTCACCAGTTCTTTGTAGATAATTCATTTCCTCCATCTGAAGCCATCATATGATCAATGAATTTGGGATACTACATATAAAATACTATTTATAATTACATTAAATAATTCAATATGGATAGGGTAATCATTGAGTTTCACTAAACAACTTTTAATGTTTAGAAATATATGATGAATTTGTGTCTTAGAAATCATATTCTATATAGATCGATCAATAAAACCATTAACACTTTTCATTCATCCAATCTTATATTTTCTCTTCTTTTCCACATTTCTACATATTATTTTAATATATTAGCAGCCTCCTTAACAAATATTGTAGGATTTTGAGACACCAGAACAATATATGTAGAAACAAATTGTCTAGTTGTAATTAGAGAAACTATTTTTAGGGTTGTATTAGGTGGATTAATTGAATGAGTAATCCTGTGAATATATTAAACAACAATACCTATTCATCTAGGTCAAACTGGAATAGTTGGAATTTCCTGAGACACTAAGGATTCAGAATCCCCTTTGGAAGAGTCAATTTATACCTCTTTCACTATCCCAAAATCCTCTAATAGAAATGGATTCAATTTTTTAGGATACATTATTTCTAGACCTATTGACCTAGAAAAATCACCATGCTCATTTATAAATGCATAAAATATATATTTCACTTTCCACTAACGTTTTCATTAAAGTATTGAATTATGTGATTCAGTGGCATATGAGTTACTACAATAGGATTTCTAACAGAATCTTTTATGTAAAAAAATCGACTAAAAGATATTTTATGAAACACCACATAATGAGATGAGTCAAAGTATCTCTCTAAAAATATATTTTCTAAGATGAACTAGAATTTATTTCATATAAAATATGATCAAATTTATCCTAGAGGTATGGAACCACATAAGGTTCTAAGATGATAGTGGAATAGGTCTAAAAACACTTGATAAAATCAAATTGGAATATCACTACAATTTATATATTGTGAAAGATATATTATAACTACTAATTAGAAAATTATTTTTCATCAACTGTATCATTATAAATTTAGATCAATTCATACGAATATATTTTATAATTTCTTTTTGAGATGTAACAGTGACAAATTACTTATTCAGAACTAAAATTTAAGATTATACTAATCTATATCAATATACTAGTTATTATAGGTCTTTATAACATTTATCATAGAATTTGGAGGAATTTTATTTCCTAGGATGCACTGATTAATTATTTTTTATTTCATATATCTTTTTTCAACTATTAAAAATAGATTTTCAAATTTTCATTTAGATATAAAACAATATTTGATTTTAATACTAAAATCCAAAGAGGGAACAATCCCTTTTTCAACACAACATAATGTCCCATTATATTATCAAAAATAGTTATAATATTATAGGAAAAATCTTGAATTCTAGTTAATTCAAAGTAATTACTGGTTGATGGTGCATCCATATTGAAAATTAGTAGAAACCTATGGAGTATGCGTAAAAACATCATATTGTTCTAAAATAGTTTCTCCAGTTACACTTTTATTTCTATTGATTGAATATTTATTGGATAAAATATATTAGGTTCAACATATTATTATACTAGTTTCTTAATAAATAAAACATTGTCCATTTTCTCAATTTTCCACTCCAAATGATCTACAAAAACTATGTCAAAAAATTATATGCCACGATTGATAGAATAAAAAAAATCTAAAAACACCATATTTGTATCATTATAATTTTTTGTGTATGGATGATTTTATCACCATCAACAAAGGCTCTAGTCTAGAATATTCTATCTCTTGCACCTCTATTGAAAAAAACATATAAGAAGGTGATATACCCATAAGTGGTTTGGTATGGGACTTATTTCCCTAATCCACACCATCAGGGGAAAAAATTCATAATGAGCTGATAGTGGTGTCACATAGGTTGAAAAGTTTCTTTAAAATAATAGATTAAAGGGTATTACTTCTATTGAATTTTAATTCTTCTCCCTCATTATGATATATAACATTTGTTATTAACCGTAGGGAGAATATCCTTCCAATATTTAAATATTTCATCATTCCATACACTTTATGGAAATGATCTATAAACATTTTTCTATACCTTGTAAAATATAGAATTAAATTGTTAATTAAGACATATTAAAGGTAAATGTACTAAAACAGTACACCCACCATTTAACTAGATCTCTAGTTAATTCCAATCTAAATTAACTTACACAAAAGCATCTATTCAAATTCTAAATCCTTTAAAGGATTTTTATCAAATATATGGGTTCAAAAAAGGATAAAAAACCCGAGTTAGTCATTCAGAAATTATACCAACTATAGTCTGGTAAAAATTAAATACCCTTTCAGGGGGATGAGAAATGATTTTTTTTCATTTATAATGACTAAACATGTAAAAAATTATGATTTACATTCGATGACATCACATGCCTTGCTTCACTAAAGTAGAACTCGAAATTCATCTTGAAAATGTTCAATTATTCCCCAAATAAGAAACCTAACTTGCGTTCATAAAAAATAATCCTTAACATAAAAATTAAATACTTTTATCATTATAAAATAAATTGAATCAAACTAACCCAAATTACCTTCTTTCTAGCTTGTTCCCTACATGGAACACTGCCAATCATTATGTTTTGGAAGAAATTTGGATTTCACTATCTTTGTTTTAGACTTTCACATAGAATAATATTGAGAGGATATCAAGATAAGAGAGGGAATATAGTGATGGTTCATATTCTAAATGAATAATGTGGGTGAATTTTAATGTAAATAAAGGTTTTTGAGGCTTGTTATATACCCGATGTATTACAGAATTACATAACGAATTTATGGTTTACTGTCAATTTTGAATTTAAATAAAAAAATAAAAGGTTTTTAATTATTTTCAAACAATAAAATCACAGAAAATTTTAATAATATAAAAAGTATACAGATTGAAAAAAATATAATATATTTTCTTAATTTTTATAAATAATTAAAATATATAAGATATTAAAATTTCAGATATAAGATAAAACTATCATTTAAATTATAATAATCTATATTCTCTATGGATAAAGTAAAAATTACCATAGGTATGTGGATTAGAAAAAATGTCCTCCGATGGGTTATAAGAATAGATATACTCAAGAGTAATATCACATTTTTGAATGTGATATCTCATGAAATGTTCCATTAATTCCAAATTCTTTATTATAAAATTATCTATTTGATTCATGGAGTTTTTGATAGAAATAATGTTATCTCATTTGATTGAGACATATATTAATTGAATCCAAAATCCATCATGTCGTGTTTCATCCAAAACACTTTTACACAATAACTTCCAATGAATAAATATCAAGCCTCATCAATAGATAATTCAATTTATTATTGATTATTCCTATACAAGTAGATCAGGGATTTTCTTATAAAATATTATGTTCCTCAATTAAAATTCATATCTAGTGTATAACCAAAAATTCATCATTTTAATAATAATTCAAATACATGTAAAAAATTTACTGAAAAAAATAACGACATATAATTTTTTCATTTAAAATACCTTGAAATTATTTTCACATCATTCAAATGTGATTCCATGGAAATGGATGGAAATAAACAATATAAGCACAATGAAACATAATGTTAGGTCATATAGAAGTTAAACAAAATAAATTCTAAAATATTACTCTATATAACTAGTTTTTAATTTCTTTCCCAGCATCATCCATGTTAAACTATTCATTATAACCCATAAGAGTTCTATTTTAATCCCTATTTGTAATTCCAAACCATTTATGTATGTTACAAATGTATTTACATTGAATCATCATATTCCAAAATTCATTATAAAAAATCAGTATACCCAAAAAATAATTTTATTTTTCGATCAAGTTTATTTTAATTTAATTCAATATTATTTTTGAGAATTCAATACATATCATCTTATTTATGTAACCAAAAATCATGTCTTAAACATATATCTGAAATAATTTTTTTTATAAAAGTAATGTTTCCTTTTACAAAGGGTGATCTTACACTCATATAGAAATAAATTGATAAATAAAAATAACACAAATTTTCAAACTAGTCACTATGTTATTTTTTATGTGTATACAAGGATTTGGTATTTTTGAGAACTAAATTTGGTAAACATGGATTTTCAAATCTATGATATTTTTCATCATAAACATCATCCATAAGAAATCCATTTATGAAAGGATATTTTACATACATCAAATGTAATTTTAAATTAATTATTTATTCATAGTCTTGAAAAATCTTAATAGACTCTAATATAGATACTGGTGAAATGTCCTCTTCAAAATTTATAACTTATTATTGGGTATTAAAATATTCTACTAGTAAATTATTATTCCTATAGATCAAAACATTGAAATATGGTATATTTCATAAAAATCACATTGTTTCAATAATAGGACAGTTAAATTTTCCATAATCTAATTTTCATAAATTATTATTTTGGAAGTGGATTAATTCTTCCTTCACTGATAAAACCTATATCTCATCAACAAGAGCATCCTCTATAGTTTCATGTTATATTTGAGATAAAAATGGAAAAATTTATATAATATTTCCCCCAATCCATCATTTAATAATAATTTTATCTATATATTCTATAATAGTCTCTATGGGACAATTCTTAATGGTTATAGTTGGTATGAGTTCACAATTTCTAGTTCACTAAAATCCAAAATTTTCTTATTTGGTTTCCTAATAAATGTTCTAAAATAATTATCTATTCTATTTTGAATTATTCATTCATCTATCATATTTTTAAAAATAAAAATCATTTCACCATCTTCAGACATTTTGTGATCAAAAGGATTACATTAATAAAAATTCACAAGATATGATTGTTTTTGTAATCATTAACTATATTTTTTTAAACTCTATAATACATATATGTAGTAGAATATCCAAGGGAGAAAATCATTAATTATTATCTGAATAAAATTTTCCATGATCATACATTTTCTTTTTAATGTGAACATTGCATCCAAACACTTTAATATATTTAAATTTTAGCATTATATTATTCCATGGATCTTATGGTATTATCATAAAAATATGAATAATTATAAACGATTTTATGAAATAAAATGATGTATTTACTGATTATTCCAAAAAATTAGTCAAAATGTCCAATTCAAATAACAATTTCCTTGTAATTTCATTGAATGTATTATTCCTCTTTTCAACAACTACAATCAATTGATGTTATTGGCGGAAGAAAAAGTCATTAGGGATATGAGGTATTAAAAAAATATGACTTAAAATCATGGTTATCGAATTCTCCTCCATGGTCACTTAATAATAAATTAATATTTTAATTATTCTATTTTTGATCCAACGTATTAAAACATATAAAAATAGAAAATGATTTAAGGGAAATCATCAACTAACCCATAAAAATTATATATATATTTTTTCATATTCTTGTAGTTCTAGATGGCCCAAAAAATACATGTGAATATGTTCTACATGTAAATAAGTAGAAACCTATTTAACTAGTTGGTAATATGACATTTCAAGCTTTTCAATATTTTAACCATCACATAGATTCATTTTTATTCAATTTATATTAAAGGATATTTAAAAATAAATTATTTTTGGAAATTTTTCTCAAAAAATAGACATTAAAATTGACCAATATTGTATTTTAAATCATTGATTAATTTTTTTATCTTTTAAGGACATTACATTATTCTACTGAAAAAATTCAGATCTAAAGTGTAGTAATTTTCCAATCTAGGTTCATGAAATTACGAAATTTTATAAATGAAAAGAGAACATGAATTAATAGAAAAATATAAAAATAACATTCACCATGTGTTATGAAACAAATATAAGATTATGCTTCAATCAACCATCATTGAGAATATTTCTAATAATTATTGATCATAGATTACCTAATGAACCAAAACCCATTGTTTTTCCATTGAATGTTTCACCAAAAGTGACATAACACCATTCAATTTTATTAATTGGGAGATAGAGAAATAACCTATCATATTTATTGAGAATCCATTTTCTACATAACATTTCAAATTTATTATCATTGAAATTTTCAAATAAAAGGAAAAATTAAATGAGAAATATTTTTTGTTTCCCATATACTATTGTGTCCAAAATATTTTAAAACTAATTAATTTTCAACATTAATTTATTTCTGATATCTAGAAAACAAAGAACTAAATTTTAATAAAATAAAAAAATATCTGATTAAATAAAATTAGGGGTTTGGTAAAAAAAATTATTATAGTTCCCTAACTCACTACAAATAAAATAAGTAATGTGAAAAAAAATTCATATAATTGTGTGAAACATCAATTTTATAAAAAAATTGTTTTTTAACTATTTCTTCATATTCTAATTTTAGTTTTTTGAAATTTATTTCATCCATTTATATGATTCAATTCATTTATACATTTTGGGAACACCCATCCAGAATCATTAATATCTTGAACTTATTTTTATTATGATTTATATATTATTACCTTGTTCAAAACATAATATAATAAAAATATCACGTTTTTAAAAAAAATATATTATATTAAGTCCAATTTTTTATTTACAAAATCATTATTTGTATCTTTAAGATTTTTAGTTTTCTTTTTAAAAATTTTATATTTGGTTTTTTCATGGAAAAATATTCAATTTATTCTTCATAAAAGTAATTATCATTTTTATATACAAATTCATGACAAGAAGAATAATAAGAATATACCTCAACTGAGTGTTCCATAAAGAAAATATTTGCCTTTTGTACAAAAAACATATATTTAAAATATAATGATGTATTATCACTAGAATACTCAAAATCACTCAATATTGATTTAATGAATTTATATTCTTACATTTTATAGCCAAATTTATTGAAATAGTTTTTCTCACCCTTTTTTTCTTTCAACAATAGGATTTTTATTTTAATAATCCTCTGATTCTTAATATTCAATTATCCAAAATCATTAGAATTTACCTCATGCATCATACTCTTATTCAAGGGTTTAATGAAACCTATTATCTTATTATATAATATTATAAAAATTATATTGAATTAATAATATTTATTTTCTGAAGGAGAACTGTTTCAGTCTCATTCCATTGATGAATAATCAATTTTATCTCATTACATTTCATGCCATCATTTTAAGATGAAAAAATTAATATAGAATCAACATTCACAAATAATATATATTCTCTTGTATCAGGTTCTATCTTGTCCTTATACATCATAAGAGTACTAATAAAATATTTTACTCTAAATTTTTTTACCACTTTTGATTACCTAATGTAAGTAGAGATTCTAATCCAGATGTGTGGTAGTATTATTGGAATTTATTTAATTATATTCATTTGAAATATGTTTTCTTAAAGAAACTAATTTATTTAGGGGCTTAGTAAGTCTTCCATTCAGTGTGGTGATTCTTTCTCATTCCATAATTCTAAAATTATCAAACAAAATCATGGTAGTATTATATTAAATACTTTCCAAATTTTATATCCTTTCATTATCTATTGATATCATAGTTCGTATTTCATTTTTTATCTTACATTTTGAAACTCAGTTGAACTCTTTTGGTCCTAGTCCACTGATGATAGCAATCATTTTTTGGAGTATATATCATATCAATCATTCATGTTTTAGTTTTATTATTTGATGTTTCATTGGGATTTATGGTTTTTATACAATCCATTAAATCTAGGTTCTTTAGATAGATTATCATCTTCACCATTATGAAATTATAAATATCATAATTAATTTTGAGAGACATTTAAATTAACATGAATTATATATTTTTATTCATATTATTGATTTTCATAGTAATCATTAGGCTTGATCCATTGATGAATGTGAACTCAATAGTCATACCCTCTGATACCAATTGTTTGATAAAGAATAAATTCTTGGTGAATCATAATGGGGCTTCAGTTATTGAAATTTAATGACATAGAAAAAGAAACTATTGAATGATGTGATCACTTATAGTCATTTCAAATTACATGAACACATAAAAAAAGTTATCATACACTATAGAATTATAGTGATTCGGGGGACCAAAATCTCAATGTTCACTCCACTAATGATCTACTCCAATAGAATCAATATTGTCACTATACTAGTCCATTTAATAAGGATTTAATCCCATTTCAATAGGGATTTAATGACTATGTAAAAGTATAGGACCCTTTATATAATATCAATATCATTATGAAAGGATCTAATATGGCTTTAGAAACACTATAATTCGATATTGTTTTACCATGAACCTTAAAAAAGGGAAGATAAATAAATATTTTTTATTTGAGGATCAATGTTTTATGTTACAAAAAATATAAGTGAATAATTCTCCCAAAGATATTATAATAATTAAATATATTTTAATTAATTCATCCATAAAATATAAAAGATGATACTGATAGTGCCACTATTGTTTTTTAAAGAATATCATTTCTTCATATAAATTGGGTAAGAACTAAAAATTATATTATTATATTTAAAAATATAAGTGAAATCGCTTATATTCTTATAAATATTAAATTTTTTACTCAATCAAAAGTTATTTTAGAATGTCACTTTTAATCACCAAGAATAGATCCCAAATTTTGGGATTGTAATGAAAATCCACAACAAATTTTAATTTAAAAATACCCTATCAATATTACTAAAAATTAAATAATCATTGTAATATTTTATTCTGAATGTACATATAACATTTTATAATCATTTTACCATACATAATATCACCATTAATTATTACAGACATGTAATCACTAATTCTTAATGAAAGTGCACAATTGGTAATAAATATAACTTTTCAATTTAATGTAGATTATTTTTTATCCCCACCTAGATGAAATATTGAGAATTTAATTAAAATAGATGATTACTCTAAAAATTCATTCTTCTTCTATCTTAATTATACCCATGGATGAATTTTTTAAGTCCTCATTCACATAGTATAATTTATCCCCATTGGATTCTTTCTCATATAGAAACATTTGAAAAATAATAATAATATACAAAGATAATTGGAACCAAATTTAATATTTCACCATTCATTCAAATTAAAAATCCAATCTCATGACTGTTTTTTTTTCACATAGTTTATTCCTCAAAATAGATTATTTGTGTCTTCGATTCAATCGCATATCCATTTATCAGAATATTTTAATTTTAAATATAGTTTATTTCCTATATATTACCAAAAATTTCTTCAAACATCCATAAATTGAAAATTTCATCAAAATGATCAAAAAACTATGATAATACCATAAAAAACACACTAAAATAATGAAAATATCACTATCATATACTGCATATATAAGATCATCAAAACCAATGATACAAGAGATATTTTCAAAAAACATAATTACTTCAAATGATAATTCATTAACAAGATTAAATTGCCTAATATAATGAACTTATTGGAATCAAGTCAAAAGAGAAATAAATGATAAGATAAACGATATGAAATGTGAAAAAGGGAGAAATAAATAGTAAGATATATTATATAAGATCTCCCTTGAGTCGATATTTCTCTATAAAAAATTCATCTTTTACATCCACCAATGTTCAATATTTTGTTCATGTTCACCATAAAGGTCCTTTAATTCCCTCTTATCTTGAGCTCTAACAAGTAAAGTTAGTGTTAATGTCTTTTGAAATATCATATTCTCTAACCTAGTCTATCAGAGAATTTATAATGTTAAAAAATCTAATACACACCTCGAACTCTCTAATTTTTATTCATTATATTGAACCATCTCACATAAATCATCCATTTACATATATTACAATTATTTTTACCAAAAACCATGTTGAAGTGTCCACAATCATATTTCAATTTCACACGATTGATGAAGAACCATTTAAACAATATTTTACAAATCATGTGTAATTATTTTGCGGTATGGAAAATGAACCTGAACATGCCTTCAAAATTGGTTACATTATCATAAAAAAATTATTCAATTTCAGAATCAAAATGAGCTTCTTTTTTAATGTTCTTCCAAATTACCCAATCATTATTGAAGCAGAAAAGTAGAAACTATGAATTATTTCTCATGAAACCACACAATCACAATGTTTGAGAATCAAGGACACGCCACTAACATTAAAATATTGACCATATATGATGAATTATTCATAAAAATTGGATCCTTCTCTAATAAATCCCCATTTTTATTAGAAAATTCTCATTTTATATTTTTTATATTTTACCAGTTTCTTCATCCAATTTTTTCATCGAATAATATGAATCTTCATTATCAAAGGTCATAGAGGTATTTTATTTGTGTATCTCGTAATATTATACTAGAAATGTAAAAATTTAAATCAATTCATATGGATCATCATGCTAAATGTATTTTATATAAATTAAATAGTTCATATCTACTTCTTGGATAGTGAAAACCCCTCTTTACTTTTTTCCTCACTTGAATCATAAATAACCAATGGATTGAGTTGTGTCAATCATCCAATCAATGATCTTGTACATGTTCTTGGTTATTGTATTTCTCGTGTTCAACATATTTAATTTCATATAATCAAACCCATGAATTCCCACATAGAAGAATATTCAATATTGAACCTTGATAAAATCTTCATGTGGTTCATCTACCTAGTTTTCGAAGATTTTAGAAATTGGATAATAGTTTAGCTCCATCTCATCCTTATAATGTATAAGAACATACATGTTTTAATTTTTCACCACCAGGGGTCTTTTATTCCATTCCATGATTCCCAATTTTGTTCTTCTACAAATATGATGGACTCTATCAGGGGATCCCCTCTTTATGCATTTTTTCAGGTTTCTACTCAATTTAAATTCAAGTGAGGCTTCGACCTCAGTTCATATTCTTTCATTGTGTTAGGTTTGATTTTGTTCAAATTTTATCATAAGACACTAAATGATGTATGATTTTCATGGTCACTTTCCTTAAATGAATATGTCAAAAACAATTTTATATGGTAGGATCTTCCCTTCCACCATTTTCAACCATCTATTTGGTGTGTGATAGCTTTTTTACACAGTCAATTAGTCCTTAATGATCACTAGAAACTTTTTCAAATACATCAATAGTAGGGTTACATAGCCAATTAATTTATCCTTTAAACTCATTTTTTATTCAGATGTGCCACCATAATATATTAAATTATCACTATCCCTTAGTTGACCATTTTTGTATCATATAGTAACTTCATAGTGCATCAACATGACCCCTTTGATTAAAATTATATACAACTAAAAATGAAAAAATTACAAATTTTTAAATTTAAACTCAATTGTATTAATATATTTAACAAATATTGTTAAAAAATTTATACAATAATAATGTTTTAGAAGGTAAGAACAACGAAATTGAAAAAAAATTTTACAAAAAGGTAATTTAGAAAAACATTAAATTAATCAGTTATATTAAATTAAAAAAATTTATTAATTGAAATATCAAAAACACTCATTATTATCACATTATATTTAAAAATTTCAACAAATATTTTAAAAAAATTAGTACTTAAAATCAAATAAATCACAATATAAAAATTTTCCAATTATATAAATATTTGGTCATTTAATATATAATTAGACCATAATTGTAACTCCCTGACCCCAGTTACCCAGAGTCGGTGCATTATTGCGTAAAATTGGCATGATCACAAAAGATCAAGTCTTGAAAGATTGATTAGTTTAGTAGCCTTGGAAACACTAGATACATTCATCAGTCTTACATTACATCATAAAGTGAAAAACTAAAATGACATGGTCTCCATAGTCTATGCTCATATCCCCTTCATACTATCCCTGCAGGTCAGTCATAAAATATTTCTTCACATCCTGGAAAAATTATAACATAGAACGGGGTGAGCCCAGATGCTCAGTAAGGATAACAATATAGCAAAAAATTTTATAAATAAACATAAACATTTAAGGCAATGTATAACTAAAACAAAAGCCTTTTAAACTTGATCTTCAACATAATATGGAAAAAAATAAAATGAAATAATTCCATTTACTTATTCACATGGATATTCTACTTGTCAAATAATCACATGCAATATCAATAAACACTTTCATAATGATGGAATGCATAATGCTAGAATATCATAACAACCTAGCCAAGGCCTCGGGCCAATACTATAAATAATATTTTGTCAAGGCCTCATGCCAAGACACTAGTTTGTCTCATGAGACCTACCGATGAATCGAGGAGCTATAGAGGGCTCCACCAGTCACTTATCAAGTCCAATGCATTGCTCATATGAACAGGTTTAAACATATCATAAACCATAACATAATCGTATCATATAAAACATGCGTAAAGGAAACATAACATTTCCACATTTAAATAAAAATATATCAATACAACACATTCATATAATAAAAACATTATCAAAACCATTTTCAATACCAAAATAAAAGAAAATTAAAACTTGGTATTTATTTTTCATTTTAAAAAAAAGTTATGGCTTGTAGAGGAAGTCGAAACTCAAATAATGGCCACAGTGGCGGAGAAGTCATTGTCGCTGAATACGGAAGACAAAACATTCCTTTTGTCATTTAGTAAAAATTGTTTGTATAAAAATATGCCTTTTGAATAAAAGTAAAAGTCAAAGGGGTATATACACCATATAAAAGAAAGTTGTGTATAAAATAAAATATGCCTCAATGAAAGGAGATTGAGACGAAGTCCCTTAAAATGATTATTTTTTAAATAAAATAGATCTATTATGTGGTTTAAATATAATTACACATAAATAAAGCACAAATACAAGATAGTACATAATATTATCATGACATAATTTGAAAGTATGAGATTAACCCAAAGAATAGAAATTGGGTTAAGAAGTTCACTTACCTCGTGTCCGACTTGACTCGGCCGTTCCTTAACCTCCTGAATAATAAACTAGAGTTAATTTCTAATTGATTAAGAACCTTTTACAAGTTAATTATTCTCTTTTATATCACTTATTACCAATTTATGAACATTATGTAATTATTTATGTTAATAATGATTGTTTTGTCGATCTTTGGTACTTGAGTCAAAAATAAACATCTTATAATTTCAAGTTGTTCATGTGGTAAAATATCCATTACATCCAGATTTATATTCATGATGCAGATATCATATATATCATATATATCCAGTATATACATTCCTTTATAATATTACATAACATTTAGAGGTAAGAAATGAAATGCACCGTTCATGGAGACGGTAAGCCATACGTACGCATGAAAGCTACTTTCATTTCTATTTCGTATTAAATGGAATGAAATAATAATTTTATAAAGTTATATTATAATTACAGTATTATATAATATATAATATCATTAACTCGATCCTTTATACATCCCACATATGGCATTAACGATTCAATCCACTTTGAGGGGGCGGTAGTCCGCACTTCCGAAAATTAAATTATCGCGTTTACCCATAATTGAAACCATAAAGGTATGTCATAAATGAAAAATACAAAAGCATCAGGAAAACATAAACATAATATATATCATATATAAATATAGTGACATCTTAATGGTTAAAATGAGAGGTGCTAAAAGAAGATTGAACAATCATCGTTTCGTGAAGCAGTAATTCGTCACCCACAGAAACAGTATGTTCGTTAACCATTAGACGAAGGTGTGTGTAAGTTTAAATCAAATACATATCATAACAACATCCTAGTATATTTACGATACTTTAGTTGTTACAAAATATATAAATAAAAAGAGTTTAGTGGGTTGGAGAAGAAAAATAAAACAAAAGAACATAAGAGAGGATATTACCTTTAAATCGTGTAACTCCCTTTCGTTTGAACCGAAAGGGTTTCTTCAAGATCTTTCTGCCAGAGGTAAGGCTTCTAGGATGAATATAGGGATGTTGACAGAGTATTTGGGCTGATTTTGGCTGAGACAAATGGCTTGATGGTGTGAATAAGGTGGTAGAGGTGGGAGCCTTTTATAAGAGGAGAGGAGGGGCACTCTTAGAAAGTCATGAAATGTTACTTTATTATATAATGAGTTTTGGATTTTAAAGGTCCCACAATTATATATTTTAAGGATAAGGAAATAAGGGTTCGAAATCTACTCATCCAATAGGTTTTTGACAAGTGTATGTCTTAGATTTTACATTATCCTTTCATTTTATTTAAATCGTTAATTAATGAGGTAATCTCTGCATCATCATGGTGTCATTAAAAATTTAATTTATTTAATGTCTAAAAATTATAAAAAAATATAATGATGTAGGAAATCTTTCTATATTTCCCATTAATATTTATCATTGAAATTTTAACTTATATAACCCAATGTAATAATTGTTTTAGTAAAACAACACATGTTTGTGACAATTTTATTTTTACTTTAAATAAAAAGTTATTAATGTCATTTTCTTACACAAGGGATCCAAGGGGTCCCCAAGTTTACCCATGGATTGTATTGGTCGGTCATGACTCATCCAATAAGGGTAATATAAGTGTAAAGGTAATTTCATATTATTAAAACATTATATTTACCTTAAATTACACTAATTACCTTTAATCACGATTAATAAAACTTAAAAGTTAATATTCACCAAAAATTATTTTAATTCCGTTGAACCAAATTTTACTTTCTGATGAAAATGATTTATGTCGGATTTTGGAAATTCAAATCACAAAGGTGGTAAAATTTCATTTAAACGAAAAATTAGTTTTTTAACTACCACTTAGTGGTTTCCCTATTCATCAAAAATCGATGTTTTTCCGAACAATACCAAAAATTCACTCTGAGCTATAATTGATATTCTGAATTCAAAAATGGTGTCTATTTTACAAAATTCCAAACATATAAGTTACATTAATTAATTTTATAATTAATTCCCATTGTCAAAACAAATAGCGTGTTTTTAATAAGTAATATCAATCAAAATATTGACAATTGTTTATGTCTAATTTCAAAGTGAAAATAATTCTAATGACAACCTTTGTATAAAATGGTAAAATTTTATTATAATTATACTTTAAAACCACTCAACAGAATAATTTATCACTATTAATTATTTTGATTAAAAAAGTTTAAAATTTTGTAATTTTCACTATTCATCAAAATATAAAAGTTATCCGAAAAGTTCCAAAATTTCACCCTAGGATAAATTCGATATTCTGAATCCCAAAATTAAGTCCATTTTGAAAGATAAAATTTATAAAATTTCAAAAAGTAGGTATTACTATTCATAACGGCTACTTTGATTGGTTGTGGTGTGTGTTAGAACTCGAAGTTGGGTACAATGCAAACTATTGCATTATTGAAAGAGAAGTGTACCATGGAAGCTTGGGGTGTTACATTCTCCCCTACTTCAATAAATTGCGTCCTCACAATTTGAAATTTTTCTTTTAAAATAAAAGTTTGAAAATAGAAAATACCTTTGTGGAAAACCCACATCGAAAATAGGGTTAATAAAAATATAAGTTTAAAAGAAAGAAAGAGAAGTACAAAGGTCACCCGAGATAGCACATACTAGGATTCTATGAAAATATGGATATGGAGGAAGAAAAACAATCAAGGTCTGATGGAGAGTTATAGAAAACAGGATTAGGAGAAAGTTAACCACAAGAAAATCAGAAACTTGTGATTGGTTAAACGGTCATTGAATCCCCAGTTGGAAAAGTTAACCGACAATGTTTTTGTTTTAAGTTACCTTTAATAATGTTGAGGAATTTATTTAAGAAATTTACTAAGAACATAAGGAAATATACTTACTTGTCATGTAGACTTTCATTCTTTAATAAATTTTTACCACAAACCCATTTTACACTCCAAATGGTAAAAGAACTCAAAAATATTCTATTTATCCTAATTGTATAAGGTTCCAAATATTAACACATACCATTTAGATTAGGAAAACTATTTTGTAATAACCAGGGACTTCCTGTAGGCTAGTGGTGGGTAATAAAGGCCAGTCACACTATAGTTGTGGGTTCGATTCCTGTAGCTTTGTCTGACGAGATAGGTTATCCCCCAACCTACAGGTTGTCCTTTTCCTAAAACTATAGTATTATAATATTCCAAAAATAATCTTCGAAAATGTTTTAACCTGAAACAATACTATCCAAACTTCAACCTAATCCATTCCAATCGTTATAGTTATACAAAATACCTCTGTCCAGACTTTCTCTAAAAGGTCTCTAAATTTCAAAATCAATTCATCATATTCCCCAAACAAAGTAAAGTTTCTCTTATTGTAACATACTAGAAATATGATTACCATTATCTTACTAAAACCTTAATGAAAACAACAAGTACTACAGTACAATCCTTATATATATCACATAATTCTTATAACCAGAATATAATCCTTGAGTCCAAAATCACCAATACATTAATTATTCTACTTCAACTGTAGTAACATCATAAGATTGGCCTTGATCCCTTGGCCTTTTCTAAGATAAGATTCCCTGACGCTTAGGACATTCATTTGCATAAGCCCCATTTCCCTACAGTTGGAGCATTCAACATTGATTGCCTCTTTCTTTCCCTTGTAATCACGAGCCTGATGACCTTTGTCTCCACATTTATAATAAACTCCCTTTTCCTTTAGGCAAGTACCAGGGTGATTCTTCCCACAATTATCGCATAATGGAAAATCCTTCTTTCCCTTTTTCTCTTTATCCCTCTCTTGTTCCACCGTTCTCTTCTTCTCTTGCTTTACTTTATTGTCATAAGATTTCGAGAATTCCTTTTCTGTCTTGATAGAACACGAGACTATATCTTCGTATGTTGAGAAAGATTTTGATACTAATTCTCGATGGAGAAATGGTTTTAACCCATCAATGAAACGATCAATCATACTTCTTGGGTTACGTCTATAATCTGCAGCATTCCATGCTTACCTTGTAAAGTTAGACTCATACTTTGCAACATTCCCGTCCTCCTTTTTCCTCAGACTCAGAAATTTCCTTTCTATATCTGCTCGATGGTCACGAGGAAAGTATTTTTCTAAGAAAAGATCTTTGAACTCCCTCCATTCTATATTTGATACTTCATCATCTTCCTTTGTGTTTTTAATCAATGACCACCATTGATCAGCATCTCCAGTGAGGCGGTAAACTACCATGACAACTTTCTCCCTTTCACTACTCCCCAAGGCTTGGAATATTTTCTCTAAATATTTTATCCATTTCTCCGCTACTAATGTATTCATACCCCCATTAAATGTTGGTGGTTGTTTCCTCCTGAAGTGGTCTAACATTGATCCTCCACATCGCGGATCAGGGTTCTCCATACGATTAAGGTTATTATTCATAACCTGAGTGAGTTGTCCCAGTATGGTGATAAGTTGATCAACACCAGTTGTATCTCCAGCTCCACTATAATTATCTTGAGCAGGAGGGCAATCCCTACATGGAGTGCATGCATTGATACGGTTTCCATTCCTCCCACTAGGTGCCATTTCTAAACAATGTCATAAACTAGATTAGTTTATGAATCAAAATACATAATTCCATACTTGTAAAACACTTAACATAAATTGAACAGTTTATGGATATAATCCATAATCATAAAACTGTTTTCTTTGAGGAATTATATAATCATAAACCCTTCATAATGGTTTTTAAAAAATGAGAATTATCCTAAGTATATCCCCCGAGAGTGTCGTAACCAAGAGTGCAGTAAGGTTTGTTGTCGTGCACCAGTTCCCATTCGAGTCTAGCTCAAAGTGGTGTTTTTGAGTTTTACCCCTAGGTACATCTATTCCAGAGCCTCCTCTACCTACTCGTATCCAGACATGGATGTATTTCTCGGAAAACTCACAAAATCTCTATAATACCAAAATTCTATGAAGTTTATCTATACTAAATCTCAAAGTCTATCTTAGGGCTATGTTCTCTAATCGGGGTTTATCTAAATCTAGCTTCCAAGGTTAGTACTAAACTGCCTCTGATACCAACTATCACGCCCCAACCCTAGTTACCCAAAGTTTTTGCATTATTGTGTAACATTTAAATGATCACAAAAGATCAAGTATCTAAAGACCGATTAGTTTAGTAGCCTTGGAAACACAAGATACATTCATAACTCTTACATTACATCATAAAGTGAAAACTACAATAACATGGTCTCCATAGTCCACACTCATATCCCCTTCATACAATCCCTACAGGTCAGTCATAAAATATTTCTTCACATCCTAGAAAAATTAAAACATAGAAAGGGGTGCGCTTAGATGCTCCTTAAGGATAACAATACAGCGGAAACTTTCATAAATAAACATAAACATTTAAGGAAATGTATAACTAAAACAAAAGCCTTTTAAACATTAACTTCAACATAATATAGGAAAAATGGAATGAAATAATGCCATTTACTTATTCACATGAATATTGTACTAGTCGAATAATCACATGCAATATCAATAACCACTTTCATAATGATGGAACGCATAATGCCAGACTATCATAACCACGTAGCCAAGGCCTCGTTCCAAGACTACAAATATTTTTTTTTCACGGCCTCATTCCAAGACACTATTTTGTGTCATGAGACCTACCGATGAATTGAGGAGCTATAGTGGGCTCCACCCGTCACTTATTAAGTCCAATGCATTCCTCATATGAACAGGTTTAAACATATCATAAACCATAGCATAATTTTATCACATAAAACATGCATAAAGGAATCATAAAATTTCCACATTTCAATCACAAGATATCAATACAACACATTGATATAATAAAAACATTATCAAAACCATTTTCAATACCAAAATAAAATATAATTAAAACTTGGTATTTTTTTTATTTTTAAAAAAATGTTATGGCTTGTAGAGGAAGTCGAAACTCAAATAATGGTCAAGGCGGCAGAGAAGTTGTTGTCGCTGAATACGTAAGAAAAAATATTCCTTTTGTCATTTAGTAAAAATGATTTGTATAAAAATATTCCTTTTGAATAAAAGTAAAAGTCAAAGGGTTTTATACACCGTATAAAAGAAAGTTGTGTGTAAAACAAAATATGCCTCAATGAAAGGAGATTGAGACGAAGTCCCTTACAAAGAACATTTTTTTAAATAAAATAGATCTATTATGTGTATTAACTATAAGTACACATATATAAATTACAAATACAAGATATGACATAATAATATCATGACATAATTTTAAAGTAGGAGATTAACCCAAAGAACGGAATTGGGTTAAGAAGTTCCCTTACCTCGTGTCCAACTTGAATCGACCGTTCTTTAATTCTGGAATAATAAACTAGAGTTAATTTCTATTTGCTTAAAAAACATTTTCAAGTTCACTATTCCTTTTATATCACTTATTACCATGTTATGAACATTATGTAATTATTTATGTTAATAACGGTCGTTTTGTCGATCTTTGGTACTTGAGTCAAAAATAAACATATTATAATTACAAGTTATTCATGTGGTAAAATATAAATTACATCCAGAATTATATTCATGATTTAGATATCATATATATCATATATATCCAGTATATACTTGCCTTTATAATATTACATAACATTTAAAGGTACGAAATGAAATGCACCATTCATGGAGACGGTAAGCCGTACGTACGCATGAACGCTACTTTCATTTCTATTTTGTATTAAATGGAATGAAATAATAATGATATAAAATTATATTATAATTCCAGTCTTATATCATATATAATACCATTAACTCGTTCCTTTATACGTCCCACATATGGCATTAACGATTCAAATCACTTTGAGGGGGCGGTAGTCCGCACTTCCTAAAATAAAATTATCGCGTTTACCCATAATGGAAATCATAAAGGTATGCCATAAATGAAAAATAAAGAAGCATAAATAAAAACTAAACATAATATATATCATATATAAATATAGTTACATCTTAATGGCCACCATGAGAGGTGATAAAAGAAGATTGAACAATCATCGTTTCGTGAGGCAGTAATTCGCCACCCACAGAAACAGTATGTTCGTTAACCATTAGACGAAGCTGTGTGTAAGTGTAAATAAAATACTTCTCATAAAAACATCCTAGTATATTGAAGATACTGTATTTGTTACAAAAGATAGAAATAAAAATATTTTACGGGGTTGGAGAAGCAAAATAAACAAAAGAACATAAGAGAGGACATTACCTTTAAATTGGGTATCTCCCTTTGGTTTGAACCAAAAGGGTTTCTTGAAGAAATTCCTGCCGAAGGTAAGGCTTCTAGGATGAAGATAGGGAAGTTGAGAGAGTATTTGGGTAGAGGTTAGCCAAGACAAATGGCTTGAATGTGTGAATAAGGTTGTAGAGGTGAGGGCCTTTTATAAGAAGAGAGGAGGGGCACTCTTGGAAAGTCATGAAATGTTACTTTATTATATAATGAGTTTCGGATTTTAGAGGTCCCAAAATTATATATTTCGTGGATAAGGTGATAAGGGTTAGAAATATATTCATACAATAGGTTTTTGACAAGTGTATGTCTTAGATTTTACATTATCCTTTCATTTTATTTAAATTGTTAATTAATTAGGTAATCACTGCATCATCATGGTGTCATTAAAAATTTAATTTATTTAAAGTCTAAAAATTATATAAAAAAAATCATAATGTATAAAATCTTTTTAAATTCCCAATGAATATTTATAGTCGAAATGTTAACTTATATAACCCCATGTAATAATTGTTTTAGTAAAACAACGTATGTTTGTGACAATATTATTTTTACTTTAAATAAAAAGTTATTAATGTCATTTTCTTACACAAGTGTCTCCATGGGGTCCCCAAGTTGACCCATGGATCTTCCCGGTTGGCCATGACTCATAAAATAAGGGTAGTAGAAGTGTAAAGGTAATTTTATATTATTGAAACATTATATTTACCTTAAATTACATTAATTACCTTTAATCACGATTAATAAAACTTAAAAGTTATTATTCACCAAAAATTATTTTAATCCCATTGAACCATATTTTACTTCCTAATGACAATGATGTATGTTGGATTTTGGAAATTAAATCACAGAGGTGGTAAAATTTCATTTAAACGAAAAATCGGTTTTTTAACTACCACTTAGTGGTTTGACTATTCATCAAAAATCGAAGTTTTTCAGAACAATACCAAAAATTCACTCTAAGATATAATTGATATTATGAATTAAAAAATGGTTTCTATTTTACAAAATTCTAAACATATATGTTTCATTAATTAATTTTATAATTAATTCCTATTGTCAAAACAAATAGCGTGTTTTTAAGAAACAATATCAATCTAAAGATTGACAATTGTTTATGTCCAATTTCAAAGTGAAATTAATTCTGATGATCATCTTTGGATAAAATGGTAAAATTATATTATAATTATACTTTAAAACCACTCAATAGAATAATTTATCACTATTAATTATTTTGATTAAAAATGTTTACAATTTAGTAATTTTCACTATTCATAAAAATATAAAAGTTATTCGAAAAGTTCCAAAATTCCACCCTTGGCTAAATTCGATATTACGAATCCAAAAATGAATTCCATTTTGAAAGATAAAGTTTATAAAATTTCAAAAAGTAGTTATTACTATTCATAACGGCTACTTTGATTGGTTGTGGTGTGTGTTAGAACTCGAAGTTGCGTACAATTCAAGCTATTACATTATTGAAAGAGAAGTGTACCATGGAAGCTTGGGGTGTTACAATAATAATTAATGTCAAAGATGAATAAATTAACAGAACCTAAAATATTAAATATTTTATTCTTACCAACTAATGATACAATAATTAAAGTGATTACATGTTGGGAAGAATTATTAAATTTTAAGAAATAATATGAACAATAATTTTTTTAGGATTCTTTGAATCATTTATAATCATCAATTAGTAGTAACATTTTCACATATTCTTGTGGAAAACACTCACATGTGTGATCCAATCATTAAAGGAATGGATCACAAATTGTGATTCAATATAATCCAAAATGCTCACACTATCAAACAACAACATAGGGTTCATATTTACTTGTCTTGACTTGTTAATACTACTCTACTAGGAGAAAAGGAGTATTTATTTGCTACTATGGAAAAATATAGTACGTTTACTTAGTTAAATTTTCATTCTTATTATTTTAAAGAATATTATTTTCTTTATATATAAAGAAATTTAATTTAGGATTTTAATTTATATATTTATTTTTCAATTCAATGTTATTGATGGGGATAATTTTAAAACATAGATTATGCGAAATTATATAAAAATAATTATTATTATCATAACATCTCATCCCCAAGACACTATAGAAAAAAGAGTTTCGTTGATGAAGAATATGACATATTAAAAAATGGAAATAACTTTGCAATGTGACTATAGGTTAACTAAATATATTTTATGGGATTCTATTAATATATATTATTATGCTTTTAAGAGTATGTGTGTCTAACCAATTCTAAAGAAAACATTATATGAGTTTTGGAATTACATGAAATAATATGTTAGTAGTTTTATATTTTTTATATATCATGGTATTATTCTAAATAATAAATATTCTTTGGATAAACATGATGATAAATTTGAAGAATTTTATTTTTTATATTATTATCTAAATTAATGTTATATAGTTTATTGTAAATATATATGTTTTTTTGATTGTTTATTCAGTGTATGTTTGATGAGATTAAGTATTTAAAAAAGAGAATCCTGGAGATAGTAATAGAAAAAATTCCCATAGATAATTCAATTTTAGAGAAAAAAAATCTCATGTGGTGGATGCAACAATTGAGTGGGAGAATCAACCCGATAAATAAAATAATTGGATAAATCCTCAATTTCACCGAATTGAAAGAGTGATTAGTGGTGTTGATTCTATAAGTCAAACAAGGAATATGATAAATATATTTTTACACATAAATTTTTTTATCAATAGTTTATTTAGAAAACAAATCATGAAATACATGAATTATCAAAATAGGATATGTCCATAAATGGTAAAATTAATTAGTTTTGAAATATAATTTTTTGGAATGGATGAAACAACCTATAGAAAATACAATGATTGGATCTCAATGTATTTTCAACAATAAACCTGATTAATCATGATATATTAATGGAAATATTACAATATTAGTTTCTTGAGGATAATATATTGATATATTTTATTAAATAATATTATTACATGTTTTTAAAATACAAAATTACAACAACTACCATCCAAAAGACAATGAGGCTTTGCGTCCTTAAAAGACTATGATCATAATAAAAAAATGGAATATAAATCATGGAATCCTTTTTTATATTCCTTTGTAAGATGATAAATACACTAAATATTATTAAACTATATATCACATTATAATGAATGGATAAATGAAACGAGTGATCAAGAAAACCCATTAATGAAATAAATGTGAAATGGAAAAAAAATCATGATAGTAAATGATATAACAGCATATCATAAAGTAAAAGAAACATGGTAATCAAAATAAAACATAAGTTATGGAAAATAGTATCATAAGATCATAGAATCATAGTAAATGTGGATGAAACATATAACATGACATTAACATTACTCTAGGATAACTTCCAATACAATTTCACAAGGTGAGAAAACTATTATAACTGATTTGGATTACTCCTGAATCTATTACATGATGTATCATTAGGCTATTACATTACCCAATGCATTGGATCACTATATGTTGAAACCCATCACAACATGTTCAGGACCTATGTTTTTAACATAAAAAAATTCAATCATAAAGAGTAAAAAATAGTTACAAAAGGAAAAAAATGGGTTGTATAATGAAGACTCTTATTATAATCAATTTTAATTTTATAATAAAAGAAATTGATGAATGAACATAAGGAATTTACTAATCCCTCAATAGAAGGGATGATAATCTTCGTATAAATATGGTGGGCATATATTAAATATTCATAATCATTCCTCCAAATTAATGGGAGTGGATGTTAAGGAATATAACTTGTGACGACCCGTCCCCCAAGGCCCGTATCGTGACTACCCCAAGCCCGCCTTCTAGAGGACAGGGGCCGGTGACTAGCACCAAAGGCATAATTCCATAAAACTAGGAAGGCATTTCCTTTATAAAATGTAAACTCTCACAAACAAAGTACAAAAGGATGCCAAAACTAAGTAAAATATGTATAAAAAGTGTACTGAAAGTAAAGGGGCCGAAAATACAAGCCCAACAGTAAAGTATAAGGAAAGGAAAAAACTGGTACAACTAAAAAGACAAACAGCATGAAGGTGTCTAGAAACTCTTGGATCGTCCTCCAGGGATCCTACATGATGGGTAGGTACAGATGGCCTCCATAGCACTACACATCCGTTAGACTGCACCGCATACTGATACATCATAAGGGCATCCTCCAGGTACCGTCCACTCATGGTGCTCTCAGCCTCCGTTAGCACTGTCTGTCATCTGCATCCAACACAACGAGGTGCGGGCATAGCTCGTACAGGGGTGAGTATAATGATACTCAGTAGGGACCCTGAGAACCTCAAGGTTTCACAAAATACAACAAGGATAAACCAAAAAATATGATTTCAATGGATAATCATTACTTAGGTATATGCCCATATATATACCTAAGTTATCTAGTATCCCATCTCAATCCTGAGGAAAACACAAAGTTAATTGACTCAGATCAAACCAGGATTTTCATTATCGAAACCATAGCTGCTAGAGAACTCCTCCTATGTAGAGTACAGTGGGCCTGTCATGACACTAAGGCGCTTCTCACTAACCTTGGACTGCTGAGGTACTCCTCCTGTCGAGTACCGCGGGTCTGTTGCCTCATATCAGGAACTCCGTACATTGTGGGTCTGTTGCCAAATATCTGGAGCTCCCCTTAATAGCATATAGAGGTACTCCTCCTATCGAGTACCACAGGTCTACTGCCAACTACCAGGTTCTCTGTCCTCCCTAGGTTTGCTGCCAAATACCGGGTGCTCTCCACTGGGCTAGTCGAATCACTCCAAGTTGAAGCGGTCAAGAAGTCGTCCGGACTGCAGCTACTAGGTCTACCTCCACAGTCTGTACACTCGTCTCCCTGAGGATCTAATCAACGATCTACTGGTCGATACTTCAAGTGTCACTAAGTATCACGTGGAAGTATCTCAAAGGTCCGCTATGTCATAGGGGTCTCAATGCAATTGACAACGCGTCAATCAGATGCCCGGTCTGTGATTTATTAGCCTTTTAGTCTCAGGGACCAGTTGGTTTCATGTACGAACCAACCTGACCGTAGCTCAATTATACCCCAAACTCCTATAGGGTATTCTCAAAGGGATGGATTCATTCTAAGAGTACCGGCACCGCTGATGGTTCATCAAACGGATGTACGGTGATAAAGATATGGCCAAAGAAAGCAAAGGGTCAGTAATGGGATCGGGTTCGGTCTGACCCAGTCGGACTAACTCTGCCCAACCCAGACTGGGCTGACCCGGTCTGGGTCGACCCGGTCATACTCGCTGGGTCTGACTTAGACCAATGGGTGGGTCAGGCCGCTGAGTTTTAAACTGGTCCGCTGGGCCCGACCCAGCGGAACGCAAGGGTGGTTAGACCCGGTAGTCGCCACATAGGTGGCTTGGTGACTCGGCCTGGAAGACCGGGCCGGTTTGGCCAGCGACACTGCGGGGGATATCGTGGGTCGGCTCGAGAGGCCGGTGTCCAGGTGGCGAGTGGGCAGGCCGTACAGGGCGCGGGTAATTCGGATGGACACCGGGCCGGTCGTGGGTACACCGGGTAGCGAAAGACAGGCCACGGGGCAGGTCATGGAGGTTCTAGGGAGGATGTCGGGGCAACGGGTATCACGGACGGCGTCGGGCAGCGTGGCAGGGCACCAGGGCCGCTAGCAGGGTGGTAGGGCGCCACGGGGTGCGGGCAGGCCTCCGGTAGGGCCAGGCGGCATGTCGGGGTTGCGGGTAGTGCGCCGACGAGGTGCGGCGGAACGCCGGTAGGGCTGCGGAGTAGCGCGTGGGGCGTGGGTCGGGCGCCGCATGGCTGGTGGTGCAGTTCGCGGAGGTCATGTGTAGTGCGGCCTTTGTTCTCCGTTGACTCTCTTCCATGCCATCATCATCAATTGAGAACAACAACAGGGAAGGGTAAGCCGTGTTCGTGCGGTCCAACCCCCCCTCCCCCCCACATTAAGTTAATATCAAATGGCATAACTTACTCCATAAATACAACATTGGAGAATGAGAATAAAATCAACACAAATCCCCCTACCACATTTTTCGTTCATAGAAGAAGCCTCGAGAAAAAGGCGACGTCGATTCGTTGATGTCGGTAGGCATCTGGGGTAGGAGACTGAGGAAGATGCATCGTTGGGGTTCTTCACGGTCGACTTCTTCTCTTTAGGCTCATTCGAATATTGAAGAAAGGTGTTCGTCCTTATTCTTTGGAAGGGGGGGTGTTTTTTGTTGAGAGAGAATTCTCAATGGGTTTCCAAAGCTCTACCCAAAGCTCCAAAAAATGGTTATGCCTCTAAAAATATAGAGTGAGAATCCTATTAATTTTGTGGGCACAAAATTTGAATTGGATTAATTTAATAACCCAGAGCCACCAAATTTAATACACGAGCATTGGAATATTAATTGGGGAGTTGGAAAAATTCCAAAGATTTCAAAAGGTGCCAAATAAATAAAGGAAGAGATAGTTCAATTAATTAAATGCATGGGTTGGAACAATTAATTGATGGGGGAAGATGTAGAGTTTCCCAACTTAATTGGGGGTTCCAAAGGGTTTAAATCTCGAGTGGTCCCCACAGATAAATATCATATCAAAAGAGGTTTTGTGCAGGTGGGCCTCACCACCATAACCTCTCATGGGAGGTTATGGTGTGGTGGTCCCCACCTCCAACCTCTACTTGGAGATTTTAACAACCACAAAATAAAAATAAGCTATCACATTATTTTTATTTAACATAATTAATGAACCCCAAAAACTATCTCCTAATCATGTTAAAATGTAACTGCGGTGAATGTATTACTAAGAAATCACTGAAACTGTGAGTTCAATGGTGCCCTCGGATTTTAATTCTGAGCATCGATTCAATAGTTATAAAATCTCGCTCACATTTTTACTGAACGTACCCAATAAAAACTTCATAAATTGATTCTGGGCACACCAGGCCTCAGAATGAAGCGCTTTCAAAAATTATGAACTCATAAAATTTCCATGTATTTAAAAAAAATCCACACGAAATCCGAGTCTTTACATTCTCCCCACCTCAGGGCTTTACGTCCTAGTAAGCTATAACTCAATCTGAGGGAACAAATGGGGGTACTGAGCATGCATCGGAGCCTCCCGCTCCAATGTGCTCTCCTGGAGGTTCCCATGCGGCCAGAGAACTTGCACCAGAGGTATCTATCATCCACATAGGACCCACTCCTATCGATCCTCAATCTCCACTGGAACCTCCGTGAAAGTCTCCCTATCATCGATGTCCAGCTCCCCATGGTCGATGATGTGGGATGGGTCATGTACGTATCTCCTCAGCTAAGATAGGTGAAAGACTTCGTGCACCTAGTGCAACTGAGGTAGAAGATCTAAGAGGTAAGCCACCTCGCCTACTTTGTTGAGGATGTGGAATGGCCCTATCAACCACGGAGAGAACTTGGCACCTTGACCAAATCTCCGTAGACCTCTTTGAGGTGAGACCCATAGGAAAACATGGTCACCATCCTCGAACTCCATAGGTCTCCATCTCCTATCAGCATAAGACTTATACCTACTATGTGTAGTCTTCATTCGATCCTGGATGATCTGCACCTTCTCTGTGGTATCCCACAACATCTCTGGTCCCACTAGTGCTGACTCCCCTAGTTCTGTCCAGCACAGTGGCAATCTACAAGGTTGTTCATACAATTCCTTGAAAGGTTCCATACTGATGGTGGAGTGATAGATGTTGTTGTAGGGAAACTCCATCAAAGGAAAGTGATCCTCCCATCAGTGACTAAAGTAGAGGACGCATGCACGTAGCATGTCCTCGAAGGTCTGGATGGTCCTCTTAGTCTGACCATCCATATGTGGATGGAAGGCGGTGCTCAAGAGAATCTGTTTCCCGAAAGCTTCCTGCAACCCCTTCCATAGCCAGGAAGTAAAGTGTGTGTCACGGTCGGAGACAATAGAAGTAGTTACTCCATGCAACCGCATAATCTCCTACACATAGAGGCATCCCAAGCTCTATACTGAGCCCTGCTATATAATTGGTAGGAAGTGGGCCGACATGGTGAGTCGGTCAACAATCAACCATATCGAGTCATGACTCTTGGATGTACGTGAAATACCCATCACTAAGTCCATGGATATCTTATCCCACTTTCACTCTGGAACTTCTAAAGGTTGTACCAAGACTATAGGTACCTAGTGATCTGCCTTCACCTGCTGACATGTGAGGCATCATGAGACAAAATATGCTACTGCCTTCTTCATACATGGCCACCCGTGATGTCGTCAGATGTCTTGGTACATCTTTTCCACTCTTGGATGTACTTCTAGAGGGGAAGTGTGGAACTACATCAACACTTCCTCTTGAAGTGAAACTAGCACCATGGTACGTCCTTTGAAGAGGATGATGTTCTCCCCACCTTCAGAAAATCCATCAGGTGCTTGCCCTATGGATATCTGAACACGTCGTGTCTCACAGTCAGCGTCCCCATGCCGTGCCTCTCTAACTCATTGAAGAAGTGGGGGAGTAACTCTAAGAGACTGAATATAGGCAACCACATCCCTATCCACAAAGGATATCTATAAGGTAGCTAGCTACTTTGTCGCCTCTCCTAGCAGCAGAATTCTTGATCTCCTACTGAGAGCATCCGCAATAATGTTCCCTTTCCCAAGAGTGTATACTATCTCAAAGTCATAGACCTAGAGGAACTCAAGACAACGCCACTGTCTCAGGTTCAGTTCCTTCAGAGAGAATATATACCTGAGATTCTTGTGATCAGAGTGCACAGAAAAGTGTTCGCCCATCAGATAGTGCCACCACAACATCAAGGCGAAGACCAGTGCTTCTAACTCCAGGTCATAGGTAGTGTAATTCTGCTCATGCTGTCGTAGCTACAGAGAACCACATGAGATCATTTCTCACTCCTGCATTAGGACACACCCGAGTCCAGTCCCTGATGCGTCGTAGTAGACTACGTACCCTATGCCTTCCTCTGGAAGCCTCAAAATGGGGGCACTAGTCAGCCTCTTCCTCAGCTCTTGAATGCTCTATTGGAATCTCTCCGACCACACAAAGGGTTTCCCCTTATTTTTCAAGGCTGATAGTGGTTCTAGAACTCTAGAGAAGTTTGGAACAAATCTCCGATAGTAACCATCCAAGCCCAGAAAACTCCAAACCTCCGTCACACTCCAGGGTGGCTACCAAGGAAGTACTGCTTCTATCTTCGTTGGATCCACTATAATTATAGCCTCCAAGATGACGTGTCCCAAGAAGTGAAGCTTTCAAATATAGAACTGGCACTTTGAGAGCTTACCATAAGGCTGGTTCTCTCAGAGTGTGTCTAGTAATACCTAGAAATGGTAGGCATGCTCCTCCTCAGTAGTCGAGTAGATCAAAATTCCATCGATAAAGACGATGACAATGCGATTGATGTAAGGCTGGAAGATCATGTTCATGAGACTCATGATCACTACTAGAGCATTGGTTATGCCGAAGGGCATAACCAAGAACTCGTAGTGGACGTAACGACACCTAAAGGTCGCCTTCTGCACATCCTCGTCTCAAACTCTGAGATGGTGATAGCCTGATCTGAAGTCTATCTTTGAGAACCATCATGCTCCATTGAGCTGATCAAAGAGGTCGTCAATTCTTGGGAGTGGGTACTTGTACTTTACAGTCACCTGGTTCAGGAGACATATGTCTACACAGAGCCTCAATCTCCCATTCTCCTTCTTGGTGAATAGAATCGGGGCTACCCATGGAGAAACACTGGGCCGGATGAATCCATTCCCCTGCAAGTCCTCCAGCTATAACCGCAACTCACGAATCTCATCAGGAGACATCAGATATTCTGGTGTAGATATCGGTGTTGTCCCGGGGTACAGGTCAACGTAGAAGTCCACCTCTCTACATGGAGGTAGTCCTAAAAAATTATTAGGTAAAACATTCGCGTACTGGTCCTCCACTATAGGATATATCGGAATCTCCACATCAACTGCTTCGAGGGTGAGGCAAGCCAACTGGTGAGTGATCAGCTACACCCTCCTCCATGTAAATCTGTCATGTGCTGCAAAGGTTCCCTTCTCTCCAGTGAAGTTGAAATTGGTACCATACATGCGGACACACCAAACTTTGTTCCTAATATAGTCAATCTGAGCATGGACTATAGATAACCAGTCCATACCCAAGATGACATCATAAGGCCTCGATGCCGCTACGAGGAGATCACATCTGATGCTCTCACCTCCTAGAGTAAGCTCACACTACTGAAACCAGTGTGTAATCTTCGAGTCTGCTCTTGTATGAGTCTGTGGACATAAGGATCGAGCCAACAACTTCATCGGAATCTTCATGCTTCGAATGGGGGAAGTGGCAATGAAAGAGTTACTGGAACCAGTGTCTATAATAACTGTAGTTATGGCGGAGCAGACATAGATCGTACCTCATATCATCTCCTTAGTGCCATGGTCATAGGGCTCTGCTTCCTGATGCTAAGATCTCCCCTATCCACCCTCACCCTATATTCAGGGTGGACCTCCTAGTGGTGGTGGCGGTAGCACCTCATATCATTGTCCACCACCAGCTGCTCGACCAGTTCCTTTTCCATGTCCGCCTGCACCCTGTGGACTGCCTCAATAGAACCTCTACCTCTACTTGGGAGGTCCCTCAACTGTCTTCTGATCGTCAGTATGCCGGGTCGGACAATCACGATCCATGTGACCAGCCTACAGCAAGAGTAACACTATCTTCTCCTAGCATGACTCGCTCTGTCTCCACTCTGGGTTCCCCGCACAACCGATACTGAGTCGTGCAATGGAACACTTGTGGGTCTGGTCCCCTTGGACCTCTGTGTCATCTGTCTACTGCCAACTACAGAAGACTCCACTGCAAGTTGACTAGTGGTGGGTCGCGCTACTGGAGACTTCTCAGCAAGGAAACTCTCCACTAGGAGGGCTCTCTCCAACACTCCCATCTGCATCGGGATGATGTGGGAGATAAATGAGGCTTTGATCTCTTGCCTGAGTCCCTGATCAAAGGTCTGGGCCCTAAAGAACGGTACCCATACCATATCAGTGGAGTAGAGTGAGATGTCGGTGAACATCACTGAGTACTGAGCTACACTCATGCTACCCTACTGCAGATTAAGTATCACATGTATCCGCACCGCTCGAAGGGTGTCTGGTACAAACTCTTCCCGGAACAGGCTCTCAAAGTCTTCCCATAGAAGTGTTGCCTCATCATGGACCTAGAGCATCAGGTTACACCATCTTCCTACTAATTTCTAAAGGATGCTTGTAACAAGGATCACCATGAAGTCTACTCGTGTCCCTACTAGCCTTAAGTCTCTCGCCACAACCTCCAGCCAACCCTCAGCCGCCTATGGGTCCGTCTCTCCCTAGAAACTGGGGGGCCTTTAGCACTGGAACTTGTGCAACGTGCTCAAGCGGCATGCATCATCTTCTTTTGGGGCAGCTGGCATCGGTGGCCCAAAGGGTTGTGGTACCGTTGGTGCCTCCACTGGTTCCTCAACTGGAAAGGGCCCTGGACTGAAGGCTCGTCGCTCGGTGGGCTATCAGTACGTACAACACTCGGGGCTCTAGCTGCTCATCCATTGGGAGGCATCCAGAAAAAAAATAGATGAGACACTGTCAAAATACTATACCTAGTGAGTGGACATAGTACGAGATGACATAAAGAAAACTTTTTAAAATACACACACAATTAGTGTTTTCGTACTCTGAGTCAGAAATCAGTAGTCAGGGTCCTGGTTTATGGATACGTTAGCTGCTGCACCAACACTGGACTCCATGAATTGAAAACCATACTCAGTTTGCTTAACACTATTGCTTCACAGAATGAAATATTAGAGTCCTATGTTCTGTAGTAGAACTGACTCCTCTGATACCAATTTTTCATGACCCGACCCCTGGGGACCTTATCGTGACTACCCCAAACCCGTCTTCCATAGGCTAGGGGTTGCTGACTAGCACCAAAGGTTTAATTCTCTAAAACTGGGAATGAATTGTCTTTACAAAATGTAAACACACACAAAAAGAGTAAAAAAAGAAGCAAACACAAATTAAAAGCTGTATAAAAAGTCTACTGAAAGTAAAGGGGTCGAAAATACAAGTCCAACAGTAAAGTACAAGGAAAGGAAAAATAGGTACAACTAAAAAGACAAACAGCTGAGAGGTGTCTCATCCTCCGGAGTTCCTACCTGAAGGGTAGGTATAGATGGCCTCCATAGCACTCCATGTCCGTCAGACTCCACCACGTACTGATAGGTCTTAAGGTCCTCCTCCGGGTACTGTCCAGTCCGGGCGCTCTCGGCCTCCGCCAGTGCTGTCCATCGTCTGCATCCTACACAACGAGGTGTGGGCATAGCCCGTGCAGGGGTGAGTATAACGATACCTAGCAGGGACCCCAAGACTCTCAAGGTATCACAAAATCCAACAAGTATAAACCAAGAAGTATGATTTCAACGGATAATCAATACTTAGGTATATGACCATACATATACCTAAGTTATCTAGTAACCCATGACAATCACGAGGAAAACACAAAGGATATTGACTCATCTCAAACCAGGATTTTCATTATCAAAACCATGGCTTCTAGATAACTAATCCTATGTGGAGTAATGTGGGCCTATCATGACACCAAGGCGCTTCTCAATAACCTTGGACTGCTGAGGTACTCCTCCTGTCGAGTACCGATGGTCTGCTGCCAAATATCGGGCACTCCGTCCACTGTGGGTCTGCCGCCAAATACCGGGCGCTCCCCCTAATAGCCTACAGAGGTACTACTCCTATCGAGTACCATGGGTCTACTTCCAACTACTAGGTGATCCGTCCTCCATGGATCTGCCCCCAAATACCGGGCGGTCCCCACTAGGCTAGTCGAATCACTCCGAGTTGGATCGGTCAAGCAGTCGTCCGGACTTCCAACTACTAGGTCTCTAAACTTTGTACGCTCATCTCCATGAGGATCTGCTTCATGATCTACTGGTCAATACTCCATGTGTCACGAAGTCTCACGTGAATGTATCTCAAAGGTCTTCCACGTCATAGGGGTCTCAACGCAATTGATGGTGCATCAATCAGACGCCCAGTCTGTGATTTATTAGCCATTTAGTCCCGGGGGACCGATTGGTTTGGTGTACAAACTAACCTGATTGTATCTCAACTATACCCAAAACTATTGTGAGGTATTATAAATTGTATGGCTTTGTTCCAATAATATAGGCGCCCCTGACGGTTCATCAAATGGAATACGATGCTAAAGATATGGCCAAAGAAAACAAAGGGTTAATAATGGGCCCGGGTCCGGTCCAACCCGGTCGGACCGACTCGGCGCTACCCAGACTGGCTCGACCTAGTCTGGTTCGATCTGGCCCAATAGGTGGGAGAGCCCGATAATTTTTAACCCGGATCGCTGGGCACGACTCAGCGGACCGGAAGGGCGGTTCGGCCCGGTAGTCGCCACGTTGGCGGCTTGGTGACTCGGCCCGGAAGACTGGGCCGGTTCGGCCAGTGACACTATGGGGGACGCCGCAGATCGTCTCGGGAGGCCGGTGGCCGGGTGGCGATCAGGCTGGCCGTGCAGGGCGCGGGTAGACCGGCTAGACACCGGGCAGGCTGCGGGTGCACCGGGCAGGGCGTGACAGGCCACGGGGGTGCCGGGGAGGATGTCGGGGCACCGGGCAGCGCGCGGGGGTTCCGGGCTGCGCGGGGGTGCACTGGGTAGCACGGCTGGGTGCCGAGGAGCGTTGGGCAGGGCAGAAGGGTGCAACGGGGTGCGGCCAGGCCACCGGCAAGGCCGGGCGGCACGCCGGAGGTGTGGGCAGTGCACCGGCGGGGCGTGGGTAGCACGCCGATGAGGCTCGGTGGACCGCCAACAGGGCTGTGGTGCAGCGCGTGGGGCATAGGTTGGGCGCCGCTTGGTCGACGGTGCGGGTCGTAGAGGTTGTGGGTAGCACGGACTTTGTTCACCATCGCCTTTTTTCCATTCCATCATTATCAATTGAGAAAAACAGAGGGGAAGGGTCGGCCGTGTTCGTGCGTTCTGAACCCCCACCCCCCACCACATTAAGTTGATATCAAATGGCATAACTTACTCCATAAATAGAATGTCAGAGAACGAGAATTAAACCCACACAAATCCCACTACCCATTTTTCATTCATAGACGATGTCTCAGAAAAAAAGAGGCATCGATTCCTTGACATTAGGAGGAATCCGGGGTAGGATATCGAGGAAGATGTGTCACTGGCGTTCTTCATGTTCGAATCCTTCTCTTAGGCTCGGTAGAAGATCGAAGAAAGGTGTTCATCGTTATTCGTTGGAATGGTGGGTGTTCTTCGTTGAGAGAGAATTCTCTAAGGGTTCTCCAAAGCTCTACCCAATGCTCCAACAAAAGGTTATGCCAAAAAAATAATAGAGTGAGAATCTTATTAATTTCATTGGCACAAAATTTGAATTTGATTAATTTAATAGCCTGGATCCACCAAATTTAATACACGAGCATTGGAATATTAATTGGGGAGTTGGAAAAATTCAAAAAAAAATCAAAAGGTTCCAAATATTTAAAGGAAGAGAGAGTTTAATTAATTAAATTCATGGGATGGCATGATTAATTAATGGGGTAAGGTGGAGAGTTTCACCACTTAATTGGGGGTTTCCAGGGGTTTAAAGCCCGGGTGGTCCCCACAGATAAATATCCTCTCAAAAGAGGTTATGTGAAGGTGGGACCCACCACCATAACCTCTCATGGGAGGTTATGGTGAGGTGGTCCCCACCTCCAACCTCACCTTGGAGATTTTAACTAACACGAAATAAAAATAAGCTATCACCTTAATTTTATTTAACGTAATTAATGAACCCCAAAATCTATCTTCCAATCATGTTAAAACGCAACTGCAATGAAGGTCTTACTATGAAATCATCGACGCTATGAGTTCAATTATGCCCTCATATTTCAATTCCGAGCGTCGGTTCAAAAGTTATAAAATCCCGCTCGCACGTTTACTTAACGTACCCGAGCAAAATTTCAGAAATTGATTCCGGGCACACCGAGTCTCAGAATCAAGCACCGTCAGAAACCGTAGACTCATAAAATTCCCATGTATTTTTTTAAAAATATACATTGGAAATATAGGTATTTACATTCTCCCCACCTCAGGGATTTGTTTCCCCTTAAGCTACAACTTGAACTAAGGAAACAAATGGGGGTACTGGGCATGCATTTGAGCCTCCTGCTCCCATGTGCTCTCTTGGAGGTTCCCGTGATGCCAGCGAACGTGCACCAGAGGTATCAACCATCCACATAGGATCCGCTCCTGTCGATCCTCAATCTCCACTAGAACCTCTGTGAAAGTCACCAGTCATCGATGTTCAGCTCCCCGTGGTCGATGATGTGGGATGGGTCCTTCACGTATCTCCTTGGATGAGATACGTGGAAGACGTTGTGCACCCGGTGCAACTGAGGTGGAAGATCCAAGAGGTAATCCACCTCACCTACTCTGCTGAGGACCTAGAATGGTCCGATGAACTATGAAGATCACTTGACACCTCGGCTAAGTCTCTGTAGACCTCATCGAGGTGAGACCCGTAGGAAACCGTGGTCTCCATCCTCGAACTGCAGAGGTCTTCGTCTCCTATCAACATAAGACTTCTGCCTACTCTGTGTAGTCTTCATCCGCTCCTGGATGATATGAACCTTCTCCATGGTAGCCCGTACCATCTCTGGTCCCACTAGTGCTGACTCCCCTTGGTCTGTCCAACATAGTGGCGATCTGCAAGGTCATCCTTACAACACCTTGAAATGTTCCATACCGATGGTGGAGTGATAACTATTGATGTAGGAAAAATAAACCAAAGGAAAGTGATCCTCCCATCTGCGGCCGAAGTCGAGGACACATGCACGTAGAATTTCCTTGAAGGTCTAAATAGTTCTCTCAGTCTGACCATTCTTCTGATGATCAAAGGTGGTGCCCAAGCGAAACTGTGTCCGAAAAGCTTCCTACAACTCCTTCTATAGCTGGGAAGTAAATTGTGCATAACGATCAGAGACAATAAAAGTAGGCACTCTATGAAAATGCACAATCTCATGAATCTAGAGGCGTCCCATGCTCTCTACTGAGCCCTTCTCTCTGATCGGTAGGATGTGGGCTGACATGGTGTGTCGGTCAATGATCACCCATATCGAGTCGTGACTCCTGGATGTACGTAGAAGACCCATCACGAAGTCCATGGATATGCTATCTCACTTCCACTCTGGAACTTCTAATGGTTGTACTAAGCCTGCTGGTACCTGGTGCTCCGCCTTCACTTGCTGACAAGTGAGGAATCATGAGACAAACTCCGCTACCGCCTTCTTCATACCTAGCCACCAGTCCTGTCGTCAGTGGTCCTGGTACATCATTGCCACTCCTGGAAGTACTGCTAGAGGGGAAGTGTGGAACTCCCTCAAAACATCCTCTTGAAGTGAAATTGGTACCGTGGTACCTCCTCTGAAGAGGATGACATGCTCCCTACCTTCGGAAAATCCATCAGGTGTATGCCCTGTGGATATCTGAGCACGTCGCGTCTCATAGTAAGCGTCCCCATGCTGCGCCTCTCTAACTCACTGAAGAAGTGGGGGAGTGACTGTAAGAGATTGAAGATAGGATTCTCCATCCCTATCCACAAAGGATATCTGCAAGGAAACTAGCTTCTCTATTGCCTCTCATAACAGCTGAATGCCTGATCTCATGCTGAGATCATCCGCAACAACGTTCCCTTTCCCAGAAGTATAGACTATCTCGAAGTCATAGTTCAGGAGGATCACTAGCCAATGCTACTGTCTCAGGTTTAGGTCAAACTGAGAGAAGATATACCTAATACTCTTGTGATCAGAGTACACGGTAAAGCATTCGACCATCTAATAGTGCCCCCACAACATCAAGGCGAAGAACATTGTTTCTAACTTTAGGTCATGGGTAGAATAGTTTTTCTCGTTCTATCTCAGTTGCCGATAATCATATGAGATCACTGCTCGATCCTACATCAAGACACACCTGAGTCTGGTCCCTAATGCGTCATATTAGACTACGTAGCCTACGCCTTCCTCTGGAAGCCTCAAAATGGGTTCACCAGTCAGCCTCTGCCTTAGATCCTAAAAGCTCTGTTAACTTCTCTCCAACCACATAATGGTTTCCCCCTTCTTCGTCAAGTCTGATAGTTGTGTAGAAACTCTGGAGAAGTCTATAATGAATCTCTGATAGTATCCTTCCAAGCCCAGGAAACTCCAAACCTCTATCACACTCCTTGGTGGCTCCCAAACAATTACCGCTTCGATCTTTGCTGGATCCACTACAACTCCTGCCTCTGAGATGACGTGTCCCAAGAAGTGAATCTCTCGAATCTAGAACTGGAACATCGAAAGATTTCCATAAATCTGGTGCTCTCTGAGTGTGTCCCATACTACCAGCAAATGGTAGGCATGATCCTCCTCAGTAGTCGAGTAGATCAAAATGTCGTCGATGAAGACCACAACAAAGCGATTGAGGTAAGTCTGGAAGATCCGGTTCATGAGACTCATGAACACTGATGGAGCATTGGTTACACCGAAGGGCATAACCATGAAATCGTAGTGGTCATAACAACACCTGAAGGCTGTCTCTTGAAAATCCTCATATCGAACTCTAAGCTGGTGATAGCCTGGTTTGAGGTCAATCTTCGATGACCATCGTGATCCCTTGATCTAATCAAAGTGATCGTTAATCCTCAGGAGGGGGTACTTGTTTTTTACGGTCACTTGGTTTAGGCGATGGTAGTTGACATAGAGCCTCAAGCTCCCATCCAACTTCTTGGAGATCAGAATCAGGGTTACCTAGGGAGAAACGTAGGGTCGGATGAATCCCTTCCCCTGCAAGTCCTCCAGCTGTACCCGCAGCTCACGAAGCTCAACGGGAGCCATACGATATGCTGGTGTTGATATCTGTGCTGTCCTTGGGTACAATTCAATTTAGAAGTCATCCTCTCTATGAGGAGGTAGTCCTGGAACATCTTTAGGGAAAACATTAACATACGATTCCACCACTACAAGATAGTTTGGACTCTCCACAACAACTGATCTGAGGGTGAGGCAAACCAACTGGTGAGTGATCGGCTGCACCCTCCTCCGAGTAAGTCTATGTTTTGTTGCAAATGTTCTCTTCTTGTCGGTGAAGGTGAACCTAGAACCATCCTTGCGGACACACCTCACTTTGTTCCAAATACAGTCAATCTGAGCATGGACTGTAGATAACCAGTCCATACCCAAGATGACGTCGTAAGGCCTCGACGCCGCTATAAGGAGATCCCATCCAAAGCTCTCACCACTTAGAGTAAGCTCATACTGCCGAAACCAGTGCATAATCATTGATTCTTCTCCCTTGGGAGTCTCTAGCCATAAATATCGATCCAAAGGCTTCGTCGGAATCTCCGAGCACTGAAAGAGGGAAGTGGAAATGAAAGAGTGATTGACACATGTGTCTATAAAAACTACAGGTATGGTGGATTAGACACAGATCGTATCTCGTATCATCTCCGGAGCACCATGGTCATAGGCCTCAGCTGCCTGAAGCTGAGCTCTCCCCTATCTACCTCCTCCCTACGGTCAAGGTGGACCTCCTAGTAGTGGTGGTGGTGGCACCTCGTATCATCGTCCACCGCCTGCTACTCAACCAGCTCTTTTGCCACGTCCGCTTGCACCCTATGAACCACCTCGATCAAACATCTTCCTCTGCCTAGGAGGTCCCTCAACTGTCTTCTGACCATCAGTACAGTGGGTCAGGCAGTCACGAGCCATGTGACCATGCCTGCCGTAAGAGTAACACTGTCCTTTCCTGGAATGACTGGCACTGTATTCTCTCTAGGTGACCACACAACCGATTCTGAGTTGTGTCGTCGACCACCTGTGGGTCTGGTCCTCTTGGACCTCTACGTCATCTGTCTACTGTCAGTTACAGAAGACTCCGCTAAAAGTTGACTAGTGGTGGGTCTCACTGCTGAAGAATGCTCAGCAAGGAAACTCTCCACTAGGAGGGCTCGCTCCAACACTCCCATCTTCATCGGGGTGCTGTGGGAGATAACTAAAGCTCTGATCTCTCGCCTAAGTCCCTGCTCAACGGTTTGGGCCCTGAAGAACAGTCCCCGTACCATATCAGTGGAGTAGTGTGAGAGTTCGTTGAACCTCAATGAGTACTGTGATACACTCATGTTGCCCTATTTAAGATGAAGTATCTCATATATCCTCACCACTCAAAGGGTGGTTGGTACAAACTCCGCCCTGAATAGGCTCTCGAAGTCTGCCCATAGAAGTGTCGCCTCGTCGTGGACCTGGAGTATCAGGCTCCACCATCTGGATGCTGCTTCCTGAAGGAGGTTGGAAGAAAGGATCACCATGAAGTCTGTTGGTGTCCCTACTAGTCTAGAGACTCTTTCCACAACCTCCATTGAATCCTCAGCCGCCTGTGGGTCTGTCTCTCCCCAGAACCTAGGTGGCCTCTGGCACTGGATCTTGTGCAACACGCTCAAGTGGTGTGCATCGTCTACTTCTAGGGATGGTGGCATCAGTGGCCCAATGGGTGATGGTACCTCTGGTGCCTCAACTAGAAAGGGGCCCTGCACCGAAGCCTCATCGCTTAGAGGGCTGTCAGTACGTACAACTCTTGGGGATCTAGCTGGTCATCCACTGGGAGGCATCCTGAAAGAAACATATGTGACATGGTTAAAAGTCTATACCTGGTGAGATGACCTGGTTTGAGGTGACATAAAGAAATATTTTTAAAACACACATGCAATTTTTGTTTTCGTACACTGAGTCGGAAATCAGTAGTTACAGTCTTGGTGTATGGATACGTCAGCCAACGTACCAACACTGGACTCCCTGAATTGTAAAACCACACTTAGTACGCTTAACACTATTGCCTCATAGAAATAAATATTAGAGTCCTCTTTTTTGTGGTAATACTGACTCCTTTGATACCAATTTGTCATGACACATCCCCTGAGGCCCGTATCGTGACTACCCCAAGCCCAGCTTCCATAGGACAGGGGCTGGCGACTAGCACTAAAGGCGTAATTCCCTAAAACTGGGAAGACATTGCCTTTATAAAACATAAACACACACAACCAGAGTACAAACAGAAGAAAACACTAAGTAAAAGCTTTATAACAAGTGTACTGAAAGTAAAGGGGTTGGAAATACAAGCCCAACAGTAAAGTACAAGGAAATGACAAACAGGTACAACTAAAAATAAAAATAGCTGGAAGGTGTCTAGAAACTCCTGGATCATCCTCCGAGGTTCCTACCTGAAGGGTAGGTATAGATGGCATTAACAGTACTCCACGTCTGTCAGACTCCACCGCGTACCGTTATGTCATAAGGTCCTCCTATGGGTACCGTCTAGTCCTGGTTCTATTGGCCTCCGTCAGCACTGTCCGTCCTCTGCATCCAACACAACAAGGTGCAAGCATAGCCCGTGCAGGGGTGAGTATAACGATACTCTGTAGGGACCCTGAGACCCTCAAGGTCTCACAAAATTCAACAAGGATAAACCACAAGGTATGTTTTCAATGGATAGCCATTACTTAGGTATATTCCCATACATATACCTAAGTTTTCTAGTAACCAATATCCGTCATGAGGAAAACACAAAGGTCATTGACTCAACTCAAACCATGATTTTCATTATCGAAACCACAACTTCTAGAGAACTCTTCATCTGTCAAGTACAGTGTGCCTGTCACGACACCGAGGCACTTCTCACTAACCTTGGACTACTGAGGTACTCCTCCTATTGAGTAACATGGGTCTGCTTCTAAATACCGGACCCTCCGTCCGCTGTGGGTCTGCCGCCAAATACCGGGCACTCCCCCTAATAGCCTACAGAGGTACTCCTCCAGTCGACTACCGCATGTCTACTGCCAACTACCAGGCGCTCTGTCCACCATGGGTCTGCCGCCAAATACTGGGCTCTTTCCACTGGGCTATTCGAATCACTCCGAGTCGAATCAGTCAAGCAATCGTCAGGTCTGCCAGCTACAAGGTCTCTTCACTATGTATGCTCGTCTCTGTGAGGATCCAATCCAAGAGCAACTAGTCGATACTCCAATGGTCACGAAGTCTCACGTGGATGTATCTCAAAGCTTCCCCACATCATAGGGGTCTCAACGCAACTGACGGCGTGTCAATCGGACACCCGGTCTGTGAGTTATTATCCTTTTAGTCCCAAGGACCGAATTGGTTTTGTGCACGAACCAACCTGACCGTATCTCAACTATACCCCGAACTTCTATAGGGTATTCTCAAAGGGACGACTTCATTCCAAGAATATCGGCACCACTGACGATTCTTCAAATGGACGTCTGGTGATAAAGATATGGTTAGAGCAAGCAAAGGGTAAGTAATGGGCCTCGGTCCGGTCCAACCCAGTCAGACCAACTCGGCCCAACTCAGACTGGGCCGAGCCGGTCTGGGTCAACCCGGTCAGACTCATTGGGTATGACCCGACTTAATGGGTGGGTCAGCCAGCTATGTTTTAACTCGGTCCGCTGGGCCCGTACCAGCAGACCACATGGGCGGTTCGTCCTGGTAGTCGCCACATAGGCGGCTCGGTGACTCGGCCCAGAAGACCAGGCCGGTTCGGCTAGCGACACCGCGGGGGATGCTGCGGGTCAACTCGGGAGGTCGGTGGCCAGGTGGTAAGCAGGCAGGCTGGGCGGGGTGCGGGCAGGCCGGCCGGGCACCGGGCAGGGCGCGACAGGTCGTGGGGCAGACCACGGGGGTGACGGGATGGATGCTGGGGTGCCGGGTAGCACACGAGGGTGTTGGGCAGTCAGGGGGGCGCTAGGCAGTGCGCTGGAGAGCATGCGGGGGCATGCCGGGTAGCGCGGCGGGGCATCGGGGGGCACCGGGCAGGGTGACAGGGTGTCGCAGGGTGCGCCGTAAAGCCCTCCAGGGTGTCGGGGGGCGTCAGGCAGGGTGGAAGGATGCCGCGAGGCGCGGGCAGGCCACCGGTAGGGCTGAGCGGTGCGCCGAGGGTGCGGGCAGTGTGCCAGTGGGGTGCAGTGGCCCTCCGGTAGGGCCGCAGAGCAGCACGTTGGGCGCGGGTTAGGCGCCGCTTGGCTGGCGGTGCGGTTCATGGAGGCCGCGTGTAGCATCGATTTTGTTCACCATCGCCTATTTTCCATGTTGTCATCATCAATCAAGAACAAAAAAGGAGCAGGGTCAGTCGTGTTCGTGTGGTCTGAACCCCCCATGTTATGTTGATATCAAATGGCATAACGTACTCCATAAATAGAACACCATAGAATGAGAATAAAAACAACACAAATCCCCCTACCTCATTTGTCGTTCGTAGACGAAGTCGCGTGAAAAAGGAGGCGTCGATTCGTTGACGTTAGGAGGCGTCCAGGGTAGGACACCGACGAATATTCATCATTGGCATTCTTCACGGACGGCTCCTTCTCTTTAGGCTCGGTCAAAGATTGAAGAAAGGTGTTCTTTATACTTCATTGGAATGGGGTGTTCTTTATTGAGATATAATTCTATAATGGTTCTCCAAAGCACTACCCAAAGCTCCAACAAAAGTTTATGCCAAAAAAATAATGGAGTGATAATCATAGTAATTTTGTTGGCACAAAATTTGAATTGGATTAATTTAATAATCTTTCGCCACCAAATTTAATACAAGAGCATTGGCATATTAAATGGGGAGTTGGAAAAATTCAAAAGATTTCAAAAGGTTCCAAATAAATAAAGGAATAGAGAGTTCAGTTAATTAAATGCATGGGTTGGCATAATTAATTGATGGGGGAAGGTGGAGAGTTTCACCACTTAATTTGGGGTTCCAAGGGGTTTGAAGCTCGGGTAGTCCCACCGATAAATATTCTCTCAAAGGAGGTTATGTGAAGGTGGGCCCCACCACCATAACCTCTCAAGGGAGGTTATGGTGCGGTGTTCCCCACCGCCAACCTCTCCTTGGATATTTTAACCACCATGAAATAAAAATAATCTATCACCTTATTTTTATTTAACATAATTAATAAACCCCCAAAATCTATCTTCCAATCATGTTAAAACACAACTATGGTGAAGGTCTTACTAAGCAATCACTGACGCTGTGAGTTCAACGGTGCCCTCATATTTCAATTCCGATCACCAGTTCAAAAGTTATAAAATCACGCCTGCACGTTTACTAAACGTACCTGAGCTAAACTTCAGAAATTGAATCCAGGAACACCGGGCCACGGAATCATGCGCCGTCAGAAACTACGAACTCGTAAAATTACATTGTATTTTTTAAAAAAATTCCACAGGAAATATGGGTCTTTACATAACTAACTTATAAATATTAAAAAACTTATTATGGAAAATAACCATTGTCTTTGAAAATAACATTTTAAAAAACAAATATTGAAAAATATACTAGAAATACAATTCAATTAAAATATAATTGAAATATTATAAAGTAATATTAAAAGAAAATAACGGTCATTGTAGAATAAAAAACCAATCATTCCATAAATTGTAAAAAAAATATTCTTTTCATATTTATTAAAATTGTTAACTACTACATTTTTTAGAAAATGATTAGAATCTTCTTTTAAAACATTTTTCTAAAAAGAGAAAAAATGGGTAAAAATGGATTTTCCCCGTAATATGTGAATATTGAAAACAATTTTTTAGAACTTTTTTAGATAACATGTGTAAGGAAGAAAATCAATTAACAACTCAAGATAGAAATGAAGGAATATTTTATTAAAAACATTTTCTTTTTTATTTTATATACCTTGTGGAGGAATATGGTAATATTGCTTAAAAATTTAAGTATTAACTATATGAGATGAAAATTAATGTTCTTTATTATTAAATGATCAAATAATTTCCTATAAATATAATTTGTCCTTTAATATTCTTGAATAAAATATGATTTAAATATAGTCTCTTTCCAATTTAGTAAATAATTAATCAGAACTCTAATGTCGGAAGGAGAAGAATATTAACACAAAATATCATCAACATTAAAGGATTAATGATATAATTTTAAGGGGATATAAATAAACCATTAATAATATATTATGTTTATAAAAACATGTGTCTGATGGAAGGATGTTTTGAGATGAAACCCATAACTCTAGACCAAATTGTTTGGTGTGTTCTTTATCATCATTAATAATAAAAAATATAAATTATTTACATTATCATGATTATTTTTTATTTTTTATATTTAATTATGTTTTAATTTTCCATGTTATTTTTATCTACATAACCAATTATTTTCTTGTGGGGTACTTTAATGATTAACAAATCATATGTTAAAAATCAGTATTGTATGTTTACGGAGGTGAAATTGATTATTTTTAAATAAACTAAATAATTTTTTATCATTAAATATTAAAAAAAATTAGAAGAAAATCATACAATAAAAATGAATCATGAAATATGGATATGAAATGCGAACTTGGTTAATTCATGGAGACGACTAGCTATACTTACGCATGAGTAACATTAACATTTTTTGATGATCATCATGGAAAGAAGGTATTTTTTATTTTATCATGATGGGATGTTAGTAATATCTTATATATAATATTATATCATTAAATAACATCACATATTCCATCCATGTGATGTTGTAACAAAAAAGGATAATATCACCTTGTGAGGAGGTAGCCTATTGTACACATAAACGACGTTATCACTTATCTAATATAATGTATTGTAATAAAGTATATAATATATTTTTTATAGAGTGGTTAATATTTCATGGATATTATATATAAAAATGAAATGAATTAATATGATATTATATTGAATTTTTAATTGAAAATGAATCACATAACATCATGAGGCGGTAGTCATCCAGACACAAGAGTGATGTTTTCATATTCTCTATGGAATTGAGAGAAACGAGAAAAATGTGATATTATAATTCAATAATTATTATTATATCATAAATATCATATATAATACTTAAATACTTCATTATATCCATCCATGTGAATCAGTTATGTAAAACAGATTACGTCAATTTATAAGGTTGAAGTCTGTCATAAAAATGATCAACTATCGTGTTTCCCATTTAAGATAAAAAGATATGGCTATAGGTAATTTCCATAAAATATATTTATATTAGTTTATGAAGGATATGAATTTTTATATATTATTATGGTTTAATAAAATTTTAATTATGTATAAAAATTAAATAAAACAAAATTTTTTGTTAAGGCTGTTACCTATTTTTAGAAATATTCATTATATTTACACAAAACCCCGTACAATGATGGATTTATGATCCAAAAATGGTATCCAAGATGATTATAGGGAAATTAAGGATCTTTTTTGGGAAATTAATAACCAAAACAAGGGTTTTTGGATGTGTATAAAGGATATGATTTGTGGTTACCTTTTATATGTGGGGAAGAAGATAGACTTGTAATTATTGAAAAGAATCGATTACAATAATGTTCATCAGATGAAAAAAATAAAAAAAATTAAGTCACTAAAAAATATGAATGCCAAATGGTGTTAATATGACCATTAAATTGGAATTAGAAATGTATTGGGAATTTTTTAAATCTAATCTATTAGTTTGATACACTCATAACATTGTTTTAACATTAATTGTGATAACTAATATATTTTTTATGATTTTTTATGATTAAAAAATACGTTTAAATTATTAGATAATATAAATTATTTTGATTCCAAATATTGATCCAAAAATATAAAATTAAGCTCAATGAAGTGGAATATTTGAATTTAAAATTAATGCCACAGGTATGTGAAATGTTTTTTTAAGAAATTGCATTTTTCAAGAATAATATAAACCTATAATAAATATAATAAAATTAAAATTAATTTTTATTTATATATAATATATAAATTTAATTATAATAATTCCTCAATAGTAGAAAATTTAATAAATTATAATGAAGAAACATTATGCACATTAATACAGTTTTTTGGGAAAATATTGTATTTATGGAGAAAAATGAACTAATACGAAAATAAATTATAAATATGATTAATATTTAATCATATTAATCTAGAATAAATAAATAATAATGATTTAAATTTTAAATATAATAAAAATATTAATTGTAATTAATTTATTACAATTTAATGATAATTTTAAATAATATGAATTTTCACTATTCACTGAAAATTAATATTTTATGAAAAATAAAAATATTTCAGAATAATATAATATAGATATGATTATTTTAGAAATTATATCTATTTTAGAATATAAACATTCTAAATCATAAAAAATGTTATAAAATTTTCTCATTGAAATTAGTAAAAATTATTTATTGAAGAAAATGTATTTTTTGATGAGGAAAAAGACATTGGTGAAAACATAGTTATTTGTTAAAATAAAAATTACAAATAAATTTATATTTAGTAGGAAATTTATATACATTTCACAGTTTTTTAAATCGTATTCATAATCTCTTTTTTTAATGTATTATCTAAAATAATACACTTTAAATAAAAAAATTATATGGTGTATTTAGGGTCGATGTTATCTATATAATACATTATCAAACATAGTGTCATTTTTATAATCAGAGGGAGTTAAATTCAACCCCCATAAATAAATTTTATCCTAGAAAATTTATATTTATCTTAGTAATAAAATGTTTGAAAATAGAAAATTTATTTGAGAAAAAACCCTATGTCGTAAAAAGGGTTGACAAAACATTCTATTAGAAAGAGTAAAAGGGAAATATGAAGTTCATCGCATAACTAGGATTCCACATAAGAGATTATGGATGGTATGTTAAGATATATACATATAATAAAAGTGTAAATAATTGGGAATAATAATATTGAATATGGATCACATGATTTTAATTAACATGATATAGTGAATGATGTCAAAACCATAACACTTTAATTAGTTAAAGAGACATTGATTCCATAATATATGGATGTAATAAAATAACATCTTCTATTCAATATCATTTTATAAGATTTGATGGATTAATTTGCTTTTAATATAGATAACACTAGAAAATATACTTAGATGTTAAAACATTTTATCAAAACCAAAATTTCATCCATTTGTTGTGCATAAATTCCTTTCAACTTCACCTCTTACTCTATGGAATGAAAATCCAATATGGAATTTTTACTACTAAAATCACTAAAATTTACTTTTAATAAGTCAAATGTTCTATAAAAGTGTAATATGTTTTTCCAATGATCTTTATTGAGGCAAAAATGTTTAACATAATGTATGGTAATACACTAAATGAATATGAATATGTTAATATACAAAATTTATCAATGAATCCAAAGGTTTAACATAAATCATTACTATAATAAATAACCATATATCCCAAATAAACTCAATAATAAAAACATAAAATAAATTTTTATCCTTAAAAGTTATCTCATATCCTATAAAAATACATCTATAAAAACATGATATTATTTTTCGAAAATAGACCATTACATTAAAAGAAATGGTTATATATAATTCACCCTATAAAATATCAACCAAAATGAAATTAATTACTTCTAAAATATTATATCATCTTAATATTTATTCCAAAAATTAACATACCAATAACATTATAATTGAAACTAGTACATTACATTAGGAGAGTTCTAGAAACTACACCCCTATCTCCTTTTGGTTATGAGATCATCCCCAGTATCCATTCCGGATGCAATGAGTTGTCAACTAACATCTGATTTATCCATTTTTAAACTATATTAATATAATACCTATAATGTTATGGAAAATGTGATGAAAATCCAAAATATGACATTAATCATCAAATTATTTTTTAAGTGCTAATGTTCTCTATAGATATAATTCCATTAAAAAAAATATAACCTTACAATTATATCACCATTCTAGGTCACTATACTATTCCATGTATTCATGAAATTACATTATAAAAAAATAATGCATTTTAATCTTAAAAATATTATTGATACAATTAATAAAAACACATATAAAACATTATTCTATAAATATAGAAAAACATCAATCATTTCAATTCAGTTATTTCATAAACATTTTCCTCTTGTAATTAATCCTTGGATATAGTCATTTAATTAATGAATCACCAATTTACAACATTTAAGACATTGATCTATTGTTAATTATATAAGAATAACTTTATTTCCCTTCATCTCATTAGCAATATGATTTGGTTTCCTTCGGTAATTAGATGGTTTGTTCCCTCTTTTCCACACCTAAAGCATCTTCATATTCCAATAATAAATTTTCTATGGTATCTCTTACCAATTTTTGTGGAAGTAAGAAATTTAATGTTTTTTTTTCATTTTCATCTATTGTAGTTGAACATCATTGAGACACCATACTTTTATTTTTTGAGGTTTTCTAATTTCAACAATGTTCCATTTTTTTCATAATTCAAGAAAGGTCACTTGGAATGATCACAATATGTATAACTTCTAATATCATTAGTTTATGCGTCTAATTAGGGAAATCATTAGATTTCCCATCAGTTTAGTTATCATGAATATTTATCATATATCTTACCATTTAAGAAGAGTATTAAAATAAAAAATATAATAATTAATTAATATGAAAAATGTTAACGTATAAACCATGAATGAATCACATATAAATGATAAGTATGTCAAGACTTATGGGCCTCTAGGTTTTAATCTAAATAATCCATTGTAATGATCCCATATAGGTTTTAAACATAAAAATTCATTTATTTTCCTCATATTAGTTCATAATTATTTTTTGAATTTCAAAATAATATACCCGAGGTGATTCAAACCATGTGAATAATATAATTTATTCATGAACAAGTCAATTATTGAGTTAATATTGACATAACATTTTTAATGTTAATACACCAAGGTACATCTATTCCCTAACCACGTCTACATTTATAATCTATACATGGTTGAAATATATCATAAACAAAAATATTCTTTGACATATTTCAATAATTTGTCATATCATTATACATATCTTTATTATTAACACTAAATTTGAATCAAAATATTTTTTGAAAGGTTAACTAATCCATTTTTATGATGATAATTATAGATAATAAATACTTTAAAAAAATTAATTTTTTTTTAACATAAACATAAAACAAGTACATTCGAAAATATCATTAGTCCTATAATAATTAGAATACTACAATCATAAAATATCAAATGATATGTAAACATGGCATCCTTATTTATTATTTCTTATTCTTTAGTAGGATCCAAAATATATTTGATCTATTAAAACTGAATTTTATAACCTAGATAATATATCTAAGAATATTTTGATATAGATATACTAGTAATGGTATAAAAATGGTAATGGTATATGACATATTACTCAAATACAATACATGATATAATAAATGTAATGCCCAAAAAATTATGAAAGAGTAACTTTTTTCCAATACTGTGTATGACACACAACACCAAACTTATAAAGGAATATAACCTCTCAATAAATTATGGTATATTTAATATTTTAAAAATATTTGAGATATTATATAACTTGAAATTCACACAATATTGTGTTAGCTTTCATCACAACCAACAACGAGTTTCATGGATATCTTATGTTTCACGTAAGATCGAGTTTTACCGATCAACAATATATTAATAAAATTTTATTATTTCATGAAATAAGATGTAAAATATCCACTAAATTTTTAATTAAGAATAATATTAAATAACATATTAACATATATTTCTTAGACAAATAATTTATGAATTCATTAGTTAGTAATTAATTTGAAATGAAAATATAAACTAGTTAAATATAAAAGAAATGTTTTTATTTTTATTCCCATAAAGATGTTTTGTCATAATAATTTAAATTAATTTCTATCACATAAATATATTTTTTAAATTTATATATAATATATTAAATAATTTCTCTCTTTAATTTGATAGATTTGATAATTATATGATAAAAATAAACCCAATATAGCATATAAAAATCTATATTTTTAAGGCAGTTTTACATCCTTTTAATGGAGAATATATATTAAATTTGAATTTAGACATAATTATAAGTATAGTTTCTAAAAAATAAAATTACTATTCTAAATATAATCTTCAAAACTTAGTCATTGAAATTTTTTGGTATTTTTATGTGAAGTCTCAGTTTTTGATGAATTGTGAAAAATACTTAATATAATTTGAAAAATAATTTTTGATATAAATAATTTATAGTTCTAAAATAATTTTCTATAGGTTTTAATGTTTAATTAGTTCAATAATACATCTATAAATCCTATTTATTTCATTCTAATTAATTTCTTATTGAAATTAGATACAATAACATAGCAAACAAATAAAAAATTTTTACCATAAAACCCTGAATTTCCATTACATCTTGGAGATTAAATTTAATTTAATTTCTGAAAATTCTGTGATTAGAAATTGGAAAAAATTATTTCATATTTTTAATAATAATTATTTATTATTTATTATATTTTCAACTAATTTTTTTTAAAAAATTAGTGAAGTAGAATAAAAATTATAAAAAAAATTAAGATAAAAATTATGTTTATAATGATTAAATCATATTCTTAAGGCCCATAATGTCCCAAAAAATTGTCCAAAATATATTATATGTTAATATTTATACAATATCATCAATTTTATATAGTTTTTTATTATTGGATCCAATTTACATTGGAAAAATGTAAGTGAAATCCCATTTTCCAAAGTTTACAAGAATGTAACTCCTCCACTATAAAAAGTCACTCACCCCTCCCACTTATTAATACCTCTCAAGAATATCATCTTTCCCACACTATTAAAAAATACGCTTCAAAAATATCTTCTCTAATTCTATAATCCTAAAAATTCTATGAATGGAAAACATGTATGAGCTTTTGTTGAAACCAAAAGGTGTTACCCGAATAAGAGATAACAATATTCAACAATCACTTTTCTACCATTTACCTCCATCCATTCAATTATTTTTATATCATGAATATATAATAACTTCATTATATTATGTATACTTATATGTTGTTATTATTACAGTTTTACCTACAATATCACCTACATCCATCAAAATGGGATAAATAATTATCGTTTGTGTATACGTAGGACAACCTCTTAACAAACCGATGTTATTCGTTCTTATATTTACCACCAATAGGGGTTAAAAATAATGATGATTTTTTAGATTATACATGATATATATTTAATTTATACATTATTTTTCATTATGGAATTTACTTATAAGACAAACCTTCATTTATTCCATTTTTTTAGAATAAGATTACTTCTTTGGTGGTTGTGTGGACTATTACCTCCCGAAAGTGATGTGTTTCATTCACGCAATACATGGAGTGTATAGAATTTTTTTTCTAATAATGATTCCTGAAATATATGAAATAAATATTATTATTTAATTATAATATATATTTAAATTTTAATTTTTATTCTTCCTAACATGATAATGAAATGGAAGTGGCGTTCATACGTATATACGGCCTACCGTCTCCATGAACGGAAAATATAATTTTCTATATCAATACAATGTAAATAATTATAAATAAAATTAAACTAAATTTATATTATATTTACATCATAGTTTAAATCATTAATAAAAATAAATAATGATTAATGAAAAAATAACCAATAATAACATTTTGAAACATAATATATCAAGGAGGATATTAAAACCTAAAATAGTGAAAAATATGAATGATTAATAACAAATGGGTAATAAGATATTATTATAAAATCATATATGATATTATAAGTATTATTATGGTTCTATGATAAGAGAGTTACATGATTAAAGAAATTATACATGAGTTTAAAGAACTTTTACCAAAATAGAAACACAATGTAAGAGATTTTTTCTTGATTTCATTTCATTGAGTCATATTTTAATGGTATGCACCTAGTTTCATTAATGATGTATATATACTTCCCTTATGAAATTTTATATCATGAATTATTCATTCTTTATGGTATTTTTATTTTAAATTTTAATTATTTTATCTAAGGGGTTTTAAATTAAAGTTACCTTGTGGTAGATAACTTTTATGGCTTGATTCTGTTTCATTAGGTTAAATTAAATCCTCATTATCGTTAATATTATTTGATTATATATATATATATAATAATATAATATACATTAATTTATTTAAAATCCTTATATTTTTATTTAATGTTGATTTACACAATCAATTCATTGATAAATTCTCACTTCAATGTTTCGATCATTTGAATTGGTTATTTCAAAATATCATTAAAATAATGATTATTTATTCATAAAATTACATTAAAAGAAATTATATGATCATAGTTTAATAATAAATTCAATTTTTCTATAATATTGTTTTGAATGAATTTTTTTCATATAATAGTATCATTTTGCAATATTTATAACTCATATTGTTTTAGAATTTTTTTTAAAGAAAACAATACTTTATTAATTTATTTAGTTATAAAAATGGATTTTTTATGAAAACTAGATTTTGTAAAAATGTTTTAGAAAATGTTTTTATGCATTAAAAATTTATTATTGAATGATTTTTATCTTTTTAGAATTTCAAAAATGTTTTTAATGTAATCTCCTTGTCTCATTACAAATAAAGGATTTTTTAATAAAAATTAACAATGAAAAATAATGTTATTTTTACCTTGTATAACTAATAAGGAATTACCAACCATATTCTAAATCAATATTCCATTGAAATTTTTAGTAGATAATTTATAATGTAAATTTTTTCACAATGTTATTTTAAATGAAAATGATTTCAAAATAGTTTTCAAAAGTAAAAGCATATTTTCTTCAATAATTAATTAAAAGATATTTTTATATTATTTTAATTCATCAATGGAAGCAACCCTTTATTTTACTTCACATGGGATATATTGTATTGATTTTATCCTTATTATTTATCTTGATGTATTATGATTGACTTGGATAAGGATAATATTTACATTCACTTCCTCTATTCATTTGTATATTTTCCTAGAAATATTTAATTTCCTAAGATCACTAGATGTTTAATAACCCCTAAATATCTATTAAATTAATCATGGATTTGATTATTTCCTAATATATATTCCTCTTTAATATATAGTTTTTACATTAATATATATTAAATAATTTTTTAAAATATTGGTAAATCTGTATCATTTATTAAATATGGATATTTGATAAGGCAATTGTATATGAATTTAATCTATTATTTGATATAGGAGTAATGATTTGGATGTGCACTACATAGGTTTGGGATATTTATTTTCGGCCCCTCAATACATCATTAGTATTATGAGAAAAAATGGGTTGGATAACCAAAGATACTGGGTTCTCACCCAATATTATTTTAACCATTTAGTAGATATATAATTATTGTAAAGGAATCATGTTCATTGGAAACATGAAGTCCAAAAATTAAGTAGTTATTTTATTGAAAATTTAGTTATTAATGTAACACATAAGATTATTACTTTAAAATTTTCTATGGATTCATTTTCATTCACTGTTTATTGATGAAATGGAATGTGTGTTCATTTATTTACCTTTTCATATTTATCCATCTTAATAATTCATTTTTTTTCTATTTTACATAACCCAAACAAAGCATTATAGTTTACCATTATCGTGTTTCCTTTCCATAGGAATCCATTGATATTAAAGGATATGATAAGTAAGAATAAATTTATCCTCATGAAAATATGTTGGATTAGTTCATTCATTTGTAATACAAGAATAGTGTATGTATCTAGTTTACTAAGTCTAAAAAACTACACATTCATTTGGTTTGAATTTCCTTATAATCATTTCAATCTAATGGTAGTAGATACTCACTTCAAGCCTTATGGGGAAGGGGTGCTACACTTGGTATCAATGGAAGTTTAGTAAAAAACCATAAAAACTAGATTTAGGAAAATATAGATAAAGGAATGTAACTATAAGATATAATATTAGAATAATTATAGAATAACATCCAAATGTTTCATTTATATTGATATTATGTGGTTTTCCATGAAATACATCCTTTTCTATATACTTTAAGTGGATGTGGTTTTGTAATAGATGTATCGAGTTGTAAAAACTCCAAAATGGATCATCAAGCCTACTTTGATTGTAACTCGGTACATGAAAATGGGTCATACTGGACACCTCATGTTCTACTCTCATATGATATGCTATGGATAAATAAAATTTCCAATATGAATAATTTTAATAAGAATGAAACTGTATATCCTACGATAAACATAATGTATTTTATATTGAAAATATGGTTTCATGATTTAGATATCCGATAAATTATTATATGCTTTCCTTAAAATGACTATTAATACTCACATTATGCATCATTATTTTATTATATGGCTCATACCTATTGGAGTCATGTTTGTAATGCCCTAAAAATCTACAGTAGGAACATTGTATTCGATATCATGTATGACATGAAACACCAACTGTGTAAGGTAATATAATATTTGAATCATTTATAATATATATAATAGTTTAAATAAATTAGATATAGTATATAGTTTGAAATGATCATGATACTAAATTAGTGTGTGACATATACAATAATAAGTTTCTTAAATGGCTTGTGTTACATGTAACATCGAGCTTTACCAAACAATAATATATTTTTAAAATATTATTATTTAACATAATAAAATTTAAACTCTAGGTTATGAATAATATTAAGTATGTTATGAAAATATATGAATTACAGAACAAATTAATCAGAAAATTTTAATTACAATGGAATTTAGGAGCCAATTGAATTTAAAAAGTATATTTTTTTGAAAACTATTTTATTCTCTCAATGTAATTTTATCATAATAAACAAAATTAATTAAAATTAATTATTGATATTAATTTAATATATACAATATATAATTAATAATTTTTTTTGATATTCATACAATATATTCGATATACATCGTATAATAATGAACCCAAATTTATACATAAAATATTATATTTTTGTTATGGAACATTTATAAGAATTTAATTAAGAACCTATTTTGAATCAACTTCTTTTTTTCTGAAATTTTATAAATAATATATGTGAAAATAAATTTAATTTATGAAATAAAAACATTAAAATTAGGTTATGTTGATTTTTTGGTATATTTTTGTGAAGTATAATTTATTAATGATTAATAAAAAATATTTAATTTCATGTCAAAACTACTATTTGATATAATTCATATATAGGGATAAGTAAAATTTTAATTTGATTTAAATTATTAATTATATAAAATTATTATAAAATAATACAAATTTGGAATTTTTAATCAATTTCACCTTAAATTAAATATAAAAGCATAGTAAACTTTAGGAAGTTTTTACTTTAAAACCCTGTATTGTCTTTTCATCTGTGGGATTATATTAAAATTACTTTCAGCCACTTATGTGATGAAAGTTTTAAAAAATGTATTTAATTTTCTTAATAATATCAATTTATAATTTCTAATAAGGTAATATTATTTCTTAACCTAATACATTAGTAATTTTAATTAAATTTATTTATATAGAATAAGGAAAAATTATGTTTAAAAAGGGACTAAAGATTAATCTAATTGTCCCAAATAACCTGGAAACTTGTCCAAAATCCATTAGATAGAACTATTTAGACAGTATAGTACCTTTTATATTATAATTACCATTATTTGATACAATTTCATGGGGAAAAATTTGTTGGGATTCCATTTCTAACAATTTTCCAGAGTCTCACTCCTCCTCCATTATATAAAAATCATGCTCTCATCCCACTTCCTCACACCTCTCAAGCCTCATTTACTCAAAAAATATCTTCCTAAATAGCTCTTATAAATCCCACCCCTAATCATAAAATCCTAAACTTTGGAATAAATCCATCCAAGGAATCCCTTTGGTATAAAACAAAATGGCTTATTTGATTATGTGGTAACATCTTTCCTTATGCTATTTAGTTTTATTTCTATGATCCACCACATCAAATATTATTATTAAATTTTGATATAAAAGAAACAAGATAACGAATATATTAGGATATTGTTTTTTTATTTTCTTAAAAAAAACTTATAAAAAATCCCATCGAATGAAAAAAACATACTATTTACATGTACGGGGAACTTCAACATCACAAAATTATGACAATTATTTCTTCTTTTACTACATATTATTTTGGTCATTATGATGGAAAATCTATTCATATATGTTAAATATATTATTTTTTATTTCTTTATACTTCAGTATTTATTTTATAAAACATATATTTACACACTCAGCTTTCTCAGAATATGGAAACATCATTTGTTGAAGTGTAAACTACCACCTTCTAAAAGAGATGTAATTCGTTCACCTGATACAAGGAATGTTAGAAGGGATTATTTTAATTATTAATTTGTGAAATATTTAAAATATATATTATATTAATGTAACAGTTATCTTTTTTGTAACACAATATATATGATTTTATTTATTATCCTTTTAAACACTCAAAAATTGAAAATGTTGTTCGTGGATGTGTGTACTACCACCTTCTCGTCAAGATATGATTTCTTTTACATAAAACTAATTCAATATGTATTTATATATGATTAAATAATATTTTATTTCATATATAATGATAATTTTGGAATTATATAATTCTACCTACCTTCTTTCCATAGTGATCATTGAAAAATGAGAATGTTACTAATGCGTATGTATGGCCTACCGTCACTATTATTGTAACATTGAATCTTTTTTCAGAACCATTTATAATTATGGTTTTTAAAATCATTATTTTTGTATAATTATTATAATTACCTCATTATTTTTATTATGGAGATGTTATATAATCACCTCTTTGAACATTGTTGACATACCAAAGTTTTTTTTACGCATCAACTATATTTGGTAAAAAGTATACAAATAAACAAAATTGTTTATGTAGTAATATAAATCATGGTAATATGTGAAATTAATGTTATGATAAAATTAAAAAAGGTTTTAAAGTAAGTAAATAATTAATATATGTATTTTATTCAGGAATATAAATACACGTGAAACAAATCTAACTCAAGGTAAGGTATTTCATCTCAATTTACATTCCATTAAGAGTTATTTTTGGTTATGCATCTAGTTTATTTTATAGGAATTATATACTATCATATGAAATGTTATATCATGAAAATATTTATTCTAATAATATTATGAGTTTCCATTAATGTTATAACTTCATGATATTTATGATTTGAATGTTTCAAAGTGTTATGGGACACTTTGGAAGGTTTAATGATTATTATAATATAGAATGTTTTTAATGGTTTTCTTTAAAATATAATTTCCTTTTGCGATTTTTAACATTATATTGAAATAATAATTTTATTATTTTTCACCTTTTCATATATATAATGAATATAAGGCCAATTTTTCATATATTACCATTGTTCAATTATTCCTCATGATATTTTTAAATTCAATTTGAATTATTTAATATAAGTGGATTTGATTTTAAAGTTACCAAGTAGAAAAGAATTTTATAATCCAATTTCTTTTCCAAGTGTTTTAATACTTCCTTGTTTTCATTAGTACTCGCTGAAAAAAATTATAATTTCTTTGAATTTTTATTTATGTATTTCCTCTTCTTAATGTTTCTATATTGTTCATAGAAATAATTTTCACATTGATTTATCCTAAATCCAATATTATAATAATTTCAAGGGTTTACCTTAAAATCAAATTTTGATTTTGATTTGATTCCTTGTAATCATGACAATGTAATTTATTTCAGGAACTTTCTCCAGGACATCTAAAGTCGAGTTTCTGCAGTTGGTGTCATAGTTTTTTAAGTAGAAACCTTGGGAACATGATTTAAGAAATCATATATTATTGAACGTAACATTAAGGTATAATTTTTGGATTAGTATAGAGGAACGACCTATGATTTTTGTAAATTAGAGATTATTTTGGTCTTTCAATTAATACATCCATGTTCAGATACTAAAAGTGGATGTGGTTTAGAAAAGATGTATCTAGGAGTAATAACTCTAAAAGGAGTGTCAGGCCAAACTCGGAGTATCCTGGTCCACAAAAACATGCCTTACTGCACAATTTATTTGACATTCCAAGGGGATATTCTTAAAAAATAACATTTTAATTAAAACCCACTATGAATAATTTTGATAAAAAATAACCTAGATTAATCACATAATTTATAGATTGTAAATAAGGTTTAATGATTTATAAATCCGATAAATAATGTTATGGGTAAACATTTTACGAAACATGGACCTACGTTGAAATGAAAAAGTGATTATTTTTAAATATTGATCTTTATTGAAAATTTTAGCTTAAATGATATTTATTGATTAAATTTCATTAAAGGATTTCCATCATATTTATATTCAAAAATTATATTAACATGGTTCTTGTAATGGAAAATTTTTATATTAGGTGACAACCCATTGACTCTAGCAAGGCTGTGGGGCATTAACCCATGACCGAAGGACAATAATGTTATGGCACAAAACACTGACTTCTACAATTTACTTGGTAATATTTCATTGTTTTTAGTTGAACTATTTTATGAATATATATTAATAAAAAACAAGTAGTATTTATTTTTAGGTTTAGAAATTAATGTATAGATGATAATAGTTTTAGAAAATATTTAGAGGACAATATTTAGACTTTTCACTCTTCTATGGGCCTTCAGATATTTTAGAAATTTATTTTAGTGATTAAAGAATCAAAGTTTATTTTTTGAAATATATTTCATGATGTAAGGAATGAATTAAAATTTGATTGAAGTGCATCCAAAATATAGAATTATTTCTATGAAATTAAAACTTATCTTGTAAGTAAATTTATTTATATTCTTAATCATTAAAATAATTTCTCAACAAGATGAAAGGGATCTAAATTTGTTTTCATAATACCTTAATTTCGGTTCAACTGATGTTCTTCTAAATCATCATACATTAATTTCTTTGAGTACCTTTACTTTATATTAAATTTTAAATTTGTTTTTGATTGATGACCTCAATTTGACCCTCTAAATATTTATGAAGTTCCTCAAATATTGTTTCTCTACATTCTACTTATGTCCTCAAACTTAGCGACATATTCATATGTTGGTCCACATAACCTTCTTACTTCCCATTATCTATTTTCTAAAGGATGTTTTATGAGACCTTATCATGATGTGAGAATTAGAAAATAATATATTTCATACAATACGTTATTATCATTTAGTTTTAATATCATGAACACAATTTAATTAATGTGGGGAGAATATAACACCTTGAAAATCTAAAGTACAAACATTGTATTCAATTTTGTTTATGACACGCATCATGAAGCACATATGGGAATATAATATCCAAATAATTTATAACATATTAACAATAATAAATAATTTAAATATATTCTATAACTTGGTATTCAATTGATAATAATTCATTACATGACAGACCCAATAATGATTTTCATCAATTGCATGCGTTACATGAGAGACCATGTTTTTTCAAACAATAATATACTATTACGATATTATTATTTAATATAATAAGATATAAACATTCCATTATGATATGTATTAACTAAATAATACAAATATATGTTTTACACAACTAATTCATTGGTTAGAATTAATTAGAAAAGAATATAATAAAAAATTGAATATGAATTTTTTTATAGAAAGCTACTTTAGGCACACAAGGATGTTTTTTCCTAATAAATAAAATAAATTATTATCAGTGAGTGGTGTTATTGTTATATATATATTAAATATTTTTTATATTTATCAAATAGATTAGATTTACATATGATAAGAACAACCCTTATTTTATACATAAGATGCTATATTTTAATTAAGTCAGTTTACCACTATTTAATGAGAAACCTATTCTTAAACCATTTTTATGAAATTTAATAAATCTTATATGGAATAATAAACATAATTTTTTAAATATAAAAATAAAAATTAGAATTTTTTGAATTTTATGTATTTTTTGTGATGTTTCATTTTTTAATGAATAATTAAAAATACAAAATATTAATTCAAAACATTTTTATCTAATTTTTTTATGAGTATAAATTAATTTTAATTACTTTAATTATATATTTTCTTTATAAATTAATCCAATTTAAGCCTCTATAATAAATTATTCTTTGAAATTAACTATAAAAACATAACAGTCTTTTTGATGTTTTTACTTTAAAACCCCGCATTATCATCTCGTATGTGGGATTATATTTAATATAATTAATTCCAATTATGTTATTGTAATATTTAAATATTTATTCCGTATTTGGAATAATAATAATTTATAATTTATAATAATATTAATTCATATTTTTTTCAATAATATTTGTAAAGATAAAAAAATTAATTACAATGATTATGGTAAAATTATGTTTAATAATGTACTAAACCTTAATCTCAAGGGTACAAATGACATAGAAACATGTCCGAAATCAAATATATTACCATATTTATACCAAATAATCCCTTTAATAGTTTATTTTTACCATTATTATAATCATATTAAAAGGGAAAAATTGGGTTGAAATCACATTTCCAAAATTTGAAATAGTGTCACCCATCCACCACTATAAAGAGGAATCCTCTCATCCCAATTCCTCACACCTCTCAAGACACAATGGATCGAAAAATATATAACCTAATATATCCTCAAAAAACCTCTCCTCATCCCTGATGGAACCCCATGAGAAAAAATCAATCCAAGGAAGCCTTTAGGGACAAAACAAATGCAGTTACCTGAATAAGAGGTAACATATTTCTATACACTCATTAGTTTTATTCCCATTATACACCCCTGAAATATTATTATTCATTATTTATATAAAAAATTTAAACTAAATATAATTTTATTATTTAATGTTAATTTTTATACATACACTTACACACACTCCCATCTAATCGGCAATAAACATACTATTTATGTGTATGGGGAACTCCCGCCTCACAAAACAGTGAATGTTCGTTCTTACTTTACCACATCTCATAGTGAACATTATGAAAGGATTTTTTTTATTTATGTTAAATATGATATTCATAATTTATTTATACTTCTATAAATCTTTTATGACACATATCATTGTTCATTCTATTTTTTGAGAATACGATAACATTATTTGTGAAAGTATGGACTACTGCCTCTTAAAAAAGATGTGATTCATTCACATAATAAAAGGAATGTATAAAAGATTATTTTAAATTAATATATGTTGCATATAAAAATATATATTATATTCAAGAAATAATTACCTTTTTTAAATACAATATATATCATTTTCTTTATTACCCTTCGACAAACTTAAAAAGAGGTACTATCATTCGTGGACATGTGGAATATCGCATCCTCAAAATTATATGATTAATTTTACATCAAAATAATTATATATATATATAAGTATATATGATAAAATAATATCTTATTTATGATATAATTGTAATTATATAATTATTTAATGCTTCATACATTATTTTAATATCTATCCTTGAAAAATGAGAACGTTACTCATGCGTACGTATGACCTACCATTACCATAATTGTAATGTTTATTCATTTCTCATTAAACAAAATTAATTATTGATTTTGAAATTATAATTTATGTATAAATACGATACTCATTTCATTATTTGTATTCTGGATATCTTATATTGTGACCTCTTTGACCATATTTGACCGACCAATGTTTGTTTTTCACACATAAACCTAATTTGGTCAAAACAACCGATGTAAACATAATTGATTATGTAGTTGCATAAAAAGAGTAATAAGTTAAATATAAGTTAATATAAAACTGTAAAATTTTATCATATATGTTAATAATTGATTTAACTTTTTTATTCAGTTAAATAAAGACACATGAGACAAATCAAACATGATGTAAGGGATTTCACCCCAATTTAGATTCCATTGAGACTTATTTGTTATTATGCATCTAGTTTAATTTATATGGTGTGTATAAATCCATTTGAAAAGTTATATCATGAAATAATATATCCCCAAGATATTCTATGTTTCATTTAATTTTATTCTATCGTGTTTACTTTATTAAAATTATTCAAAGTGGTATGACACACATTGAAGTGTTTAATGATTATTCTCCTCAAAAATGTTTTCAATGAATATATTTGAAATATCACATCATTTTGTGATTTTGAACCATATATTGGAACAATAAATTCATTTCTTAAACCAAAATTTCTTATATATGGTTCATATAGTGGTACTTTGTCATATAATATCATGGTCCAATCATTATTAATTTAATTTTTAGTTTTAATTTGAATTATATCATCTAAGGGGATATGAATTAAATGTAACCAAGTGGAGAATAGTTTCAAAGCCAAATATATTTTGATTGGGTTATCTAACTTTATTATTTTCTTTAATATTCTATGATTATATATATAATGACATTTACTATCTATTGATCTATTTCCTTTTCTATATGTATATTTACAGTTGATATACAAAATATACTCATTGATTGATTATCACTCAAAAGTCATAACCTTTTATAGGGTTTAGTTTACAATATCATTTTGTTCAGTATTTTGTTCCTTGTAATCAAGAGAATGTAATTGATAGAAGACACTTTGTTTTGGCATTTTGGGGTCATTTTGATATAATTTTTATATTGAACATGATGAAAAAGGAGGGGATAATAAGGAACTAAAAGGGATGTTTATATGAGTGAAAGATATCACATGCATTCCTAAAATGTTTTTCCAAAAAACGATTGATGATATATACCTTCATCATACTCTCAGAATTAGTAATGAAGAGAAGAATTGAGTTTATTAGAGCTCAAATAGTGGATACCATGACGAAAAACGTTCTAGATTTCCATCAATCAATAAATGTGTAAAGATACACCCATGTATGTGACTCAATGGAATATGAAAATTATTTTTTTTGTGGAAAATAATGAAATCAAGAAATGAATTTCCAAGGATAAATAAAGAATATGATAGAAATAAATAAATATCATCTTAAGGATCCATTTATTGATCATTTATTTAAATGTGGTGAACCTGTAAATTACCCATGTTATTTACAATTTCCAAAGGATAAAATATATATTAAAGAGTGATCTATGTCGAAATAAATCTATTAATTATTCATTTATTTTTAATGTATTTAGATCTTTAGTTAAAACTTTATTTAATAATTAAATTTCAATGATGTCCACCTTGTTAATTCTTCAAACAATATTAATACAGTTTAGAAAAGGTAAAAACTTTATGTTGTGTGATGATCAATAAAATAAATCATGGAGGCTAGGATTGAACACATGACTAAATGGTGATATGGGTTTTGTTCCTACCACTAGCCTGTGTGATGTCAAGGTTATTGTGTAATTATTTGTATTTAAAATATTTGATGAATAAATGTTAATTATGAACTAGTGGTATCACTTTATAAGTTTATAGGATAATGTAATAACCATATTGGTTGTGAAAAATAGGTATAGAAAATATAACGACTTGTTTAATGTGTATTATGATCCATTAAAAAATATACTGATTCAAAATAGGTTTAATTTCATGTTATAAATTTCATGAAGTTAGTGATGAACAAGAATTTGGTCAATAAACATCCAAAAGATTGATGTATTCAGATGAAATTATAACGTACCAATTAAGTATATTTTCTTATATTATTTTCCAATAATGGAATTCAAAAACAATATAAAATGTATTCTAAAAATTATTATCCCAACAAATTCATTTTTTTGAACCGCTGGTCTTTTAAATCATCAAATATTTATAGAATTAAGGTTCTTAAATTTATATTGACCATTTAGATGTTTTTGATTTAATTCCTCAATCACTCCCAAAAAATATTTAATCTTTTATACTATTTATATATCTCTACCCCCACTAATATTCTCCTACTTATAAAATTTTTTATAAGTTAGTGTATGTTACATTATACTTTCCATTCTATATTTTCTATAGGATATTTCAAAACCCCTCAAAAAATGTGAGATTTCATTAGTAAATATCAAACAATTCCTTACCATATCAAGTATAAATTTTTTCGATGCAATTTATTTATGGTAGGGAGAATGTAACACCTAAAAAATTATATAATAATAAATTTTATTCAATATCATTTATGACACGTGAAAAAAATGGTTGAATGTAATATAACCTCCCAGGACATTGTGGTATAATTGATATTTTAAATAAATTTAATATATTTCATAGCTTTCAATTCATGTAATATTGAGTCATATTTAATTACAAACAAAAATGAGTTTCTTTTTTAGTTTGTGTTACATACAAGAACCTATTTTACCTAACAATAGCATGTTAATAAAATATTATTATTTATTATAATGAGATATAAAATAGCAATTAATTTTTTATTTATGAATTGGATTACCTATCATATGATCATGTATGGTTTATAAAAATTTAATATGAATTCACTGGTTACTAATTAACTATAAATGAAAATATAAACAAACTGACTATAAGGAAAAACAATTATGATCAAAATGGTGTTTTATCCTAAAATATTAAATTGTTTTATATTATTAAATGATATATATTAAATTAATATAATATATATTAAATAAAATATTTTTTAAATTCATAAAATTCTTTAGATATTAATTGTTTATAGTGAACCTGATATTACACATAAAGAAGCTATATTAATATAATGGCAGTTTCAAAGCCTTTTAATAAAGAGCCTATTTTTAATCATAAATTAGAAAATTTTATAAAAATAATATTATAAAGTAACCTTTATTTTATAAGTAGAAACATAAAAAATATTTTATGGTGATAATTTTTTGTATTTTTTTGAGAAATTTCGTTTCTGGATGAATATGGAAACATAGTTAATTTATAATGAAATATGCATTTATGTGTCAAAAAATTATAGTGTTAAATTTTATTTATATTTTTTTAAAAGTTTAATTAGTTTAATTATACCTAAATTAATACAATAATGGTAATTGGATTAAATTTTACCATTATACTAGATATAAAAACAAATCTATTTTTGGAACATTTTGCGTTAAAAACTCACATTGTCGTCTCATTTGTTCGATTTTTTTAAATTAATTTCTACCAGCTATATTATTGTAATTTGGTAAAATGAATTAAATATATGGAATAATAATAATTTATAATATCTAATAATGTTAATATTTTTTTTACCAAAATTATTTTTGAAATTATTTAAAATTAATTATTATGATTAAGAGAAAAATTAGATTAACGCAGGATTAAACCATAATCATAAGGAGAAAAATAAAATAGAAACTTGTACAAAAGAAAATGGATGTAAATATTTATCCCTTATATTCAATCATATATAATTTGGACAATTATTGAAGAAAATGTGCTTGAAAAAACGTGGGTGGATTCCCTTTTCAAATATTTACAAGAATGCCACTCCTTCTCCTCTATAAAATAGCATTAAATCCTTACAATGATTTAAACCTCTCATGAACTTTATATATCTCAAACGCAGCCCAAATAATCACCCAACATTTCTACCCTAATCATACAAGCTACATATTTGAAATTATGTAAATAAAGAATGTATTTTGGTGTAAACCAAAAGAGTTACCTAAATAAGTGGTGATGTTATTCAATGATTAATTTTCATTCATTTACTAATCCACCATTAAAAAAATTTTATATCAGGATTATATTATAATATATGTATCTTAAATGTACTGTTATTTTGTTATTATAAGTATTCAACCTATACTTTCACACACATCCCTCGAAATGGGATACACAATCATCATTCGTGTGTACAAAGGACTACCACCTTGTGAACTGATGTCTTCCATTCTTCTTTCATGGTAAGAAATAATGAGGTATTTATATTTTATATTTGATATAAATATTATATATAATGTATTTATTCTCCTATAATTTTTATAAAACAATCCACCTTTCTTTCAATTTTTTGGAATATGATAGCATTGTTTGTTGATGTGTAGACAACCACCTACTCAGTGTGATGTGAATCATTCATGTTATTAATGGAATGCATAGATGATGGTTTTAATAAAAATATGTGGCTTATATGAAAGAATTATGATACTATAATACAAATATATAGACACATATATATCATTTAATTTTCATTCATTTAAATTGGACAAGGAGATAAGCGTCCATGTGCACTTATAGCCTACTGTATCCTTGAACGGTGCATTTTATTTCCTATTTCCGAACTGTACAGATTATTCTAAAAACACATATAAATTATATATATGATATTTAAATAATTATCTAGATCCCATAGATGATGAAATCATTATCTATGTAGTTGAAACATTAATTCAATATTTACCCAAAAAACAAGGCAATTAACACATGAAATAGTAAAAATATTAAATGATTAAAAACAAACAGGTAATAAGATATTATAAAAAGATCATATATGATAAAATAAATATGAATATTGTTAATCCATAAGTTATTTACAAGCTTAAAACCATTATTCATACAGTTAAAGGATGTTCACTTTAATGAAAATATAAGGTATGGGATTTCACCGTAATTTTATTTTTTTGAGGCATAATGTGACATTATGGGTATAGATTCATCATATCTTTTATATACCAAACATTTGAAATTTCATATCATGATTTATTAATTCCCCACTGTATTTTTAGTTTTAATTAGAATTATTTCATCTAATGGGATTTGAAATTAAAGTTAGCAAGCGGTAGAGAAATTTTATGACCAAATTCCTTTTCATTAGGTTAAATTACTTCCTCATTTTAATTAATATTTTATTATTATTATTTGTAAAATTAATTTGAATGTAAATTTATGTATTTTTAATTATTATATGTGCATTTATAGTCGATACCCATGATAAATTTATTGATCAATTCTCACTTTCATGTTACAATCATTTTAAATATTTATATACAAAATATTAATCTAATTGATATTTTCTATTCTAGAAATTCCATTATATAAATTTTATTGTCCTATTTCATTAAAACATTAATTTTGTTCATCTTTGTTTATTCATTATTTTTTTAATTGTACCATTTTCTAACTTTTGGTACTAAAATTTATTAAGAATATGTCTTTAAAAAACCAGACCGTATTTCCCTCTTTAGTTTGAGAACTTCTATTCTTATAACAACTATATATTATAAAAATGTATTAAAATGATTTTAATGCTTCCAAAATTATGTATTAAATACATTTTTTCCATTTTGACCGTCAAAAATGTTTTCAATGGAATCTTCTTATCTCTTTCTGAACATGGCACTTTTTATACCATTTTACCATACTAAATAAATGTTCATTTTACCTTGTATAAAATATATGTAATTACCCACCATAGTTTATATAAAGCTTCCATTTCATGTTTAAAAGAATATTTTTTATATAAAAGTTTTATATGTTTTTTTCAAATAAAATGATTTCAAAATAGTTCCAAAAGTAAATAGATATTTTCCTCAATAATGTTTTAAAAATATATTTTATTTTATTTCCACTCATCAATGACAACGAACCTTTATTTTAATACACTTGAGATATGTTTTATTGATACCATCCTTCTTCTGCCTTTGGATGTTGTATGATTGAATTGGCCAGGGATAGTTTTGAAATTTACTTTCATGATTTATTTCAATTGTTTACTAGAAATATTAAATTTTTTATTATCATATGCCATTAAATTTCTCCTAAATATAAATAATTTTTATCATACATGTTATTAATTCAGAAATTTTATATCGTTTTAACATACGATGATTAATTTGATAGATATTTTATTATTTTGGGAAATCTTTATAATTTTTCCCTTTATTCAATATGGATGATTGATTAGTAATATGGTTTATTAATTAGTTCGATTGTTGGATTTATGAGGAATGATTTTAACATGAACTAAATGGGTTATAGACTGATTAATTCAATCCCCTCAATGCATCAGAGGTTGCATGAAATAAATTCATTTGGACAACCAATGAAAATGGGTTTTTAATTATTATGTTTAAAACCATTTAGATGATATATCAATATGCTAAATGTATCATGTTCTTGGGAAAAATTACATCTAATAATTTAGTATTTATATTATTGAGAAATTAGTTGTTATTATTTTACATGAGATTATTTCTTTGACATTATCTATGGAGGAATTTTCATTCTCAATTTATTGTTTAATTGGAATTTTTGTTTAGTTATTTTCCATTTCATGTTCACTATTCTCATTGATTTATTATTTTTATACTTTACAAATCCCTTAATGGGATCTTGAGCCCACCCATTTTTTGAATACATTTCCCATGAATCAGTGATGTGTACTACAAAATATATTGATGGATATGAAAAGATGGAATATAGTTATCTTTGAAAAAAATATTTCATATTTATTTTATTCACTTTTAATAAATTACTCATCTATGTATCTAGTTTTCCAAGACTACTAAATCGATACATTTTTCAGGATTTATTTTCTTGTAATCATGCCATTATAATGGTAGTAGGGACCGGCTCACATATTTCTAGGGTCATAGCGCTACAAATAAATGATAAATCACATATGTAACAACATGAAATCACAGTATAAATAACATGGGATAAAAATATCATATCTTCCTAAAAAATTTGGAAGAAACATATAACATGACATAAAAATTATTCAATGCTAACTTCCTAGAAAATTTCAAATTGTAGATAATGTCTTATAATTTATGGAGTTTATTCTCTAATCCAATATATGACAACTTATGAGATTATAAAATTACACAATGCATTGGATTTACATCTTGGTGCAACCATATAAACATGTTCATGATCTATATGCCCCATATAAGTGATTTAAATAATAAATCACAATATAATAATTTACATGGAAGTAAAATGGGTTTCATAATGATGTCTCATGTCATAATCAATGTAAATTTCATATTTAATACATTTAAAAATGAACATAAGAAAATTATTACCCCATAAATGAATGAGGTTAAAATATAGGTTCACATTTTAGGGGAATATATATAATTTAAATTCATTCCATACCATTAATTGTTTATTCACTAATTAAGAGAAATACTATCAAAAATACTATAACACATTGTGGAGGAAAAAATCATTCCACGTTGAAAATCACATTGAAAAATGAATTTTCACATAATGTTGTATAAATATTTTTTTTGAAAATATCTATATAATATTTCAATGTAATATTCATGAAATAAAATGGTTATGGGGATAGAAAATATTGTTCATGCAATACATATTTACAAAATTCCTTTCACAGTTTTAGTAAAAGTTAATAATACCTTGTTAAGAAAATGATAAGAGTATTCTTCTTTAACTATTTTATAAAATTGTAAAACAAGGGTAAAACCACATTCAATAATCTTAGTATAAATTTTAATAAAATTGAAAACATTTCAATAAATTATTTATATGGAATAAAAATGGTTATCGACTATAGTGGGATAAAATTTCATATTTTTTATGAAATAATTTCTCAATAACATTCAGTACCAAATAGAGGAAAATTGTTATTTTACATGAAAATTAATGTTTTGAAATAGTAGAATAAAATTCAATTGAATTATTATACAACTATTAAATAATTTCTTACAATGTAAATTCATACATAAATAATCACAAATAAATTGATAAGGAAATAGAAACCCTTGTTACTTTGGTAACTTTTAAACTCCAAATTGAATAGATTATGTAGGGGAATTATAACATAAAATATAATTAATACTATTGATTAATTATATAACAGATAAATTTCTATAAAATTCACAATTATAATAACATTAAGTGAATAAAAAATGTGTCTCAAAGCAATATGTTCTACAGAAAAACCTGACATCGAGCCTGAATCCTAACATGTGTTCCTTATCATCCTCAATAATTAGATTTTGTTAATTATTTAAATTATAAATAAAATATTTAAAAGTAATAATTAATTTTAAATTAATTTATTATATTTTCATATTTTATTACTTTTCCTATTGATATCATATCAGACATTTAAATGGTAAATGACTCATATATGAAAAATCACTTTGGTATATTAAATACGAGAAAAATATATTGTTGTTTAATCCTATATATATATAAAATTAATAATGAAATATGTATAATGTAATTACATAAATTATAAATTTTAAACCATATATAAAATTTGGTTATAAAAAATGACCTATGTTATACTCATAGATATGGATGGTCGTACATATACAGAAATATCATTTCTATTTTTTGATGGTCACAAGGAACTGATGTTAACCATTATTTTTTAATTAAAATATGATAATTATAATATAACTAGAATATTATTTCGTTAAATACCATTTCATATACCATCATTGTGATTTTAAAAAAAATCACATCGCTTTGTGACTATGTAGTCTGCACTAAAGATGAATGACCTTATCAGATATTCAATGAATGGTAATCGGATAAATTATATGTCATATTATTTTACATAATTAATATTATGTCAGGAATATAATATATAAACATAAAATTAATCTTTATTTTCATACATGTATAGAGTATTTTACAAAATATCACATCACTTCTTAAGGAATGAGTCTTTCATACACAAAGGGGAAATTATCATATTCTCTATGAAATGGACAGTAAGAAATAATAAGTGATATTTTAATAATTTAAGTAAATGTTTATCATTAATATCATATATAATCCTTATATTGATCATTTTATCCAGGATTTAGATGATATGGGGGGAAACAAATTTTGTATGTGAATGAGGTTGTATTCTGCCACAAATATGATCAACTTTTTTCATTTCATATTTGAGGGAGGAGAAAATGGTAGTCATTAATTCCATTAATATAAAAAATATAATTATATAGATAATATTGATATTAATATATAATTAGTATTTAATAAAACTTTATGGAGGAGGATGTTGAAATAAAATAAAACACCCAGTTCAGGATGTCACCTCTTCTTTATAAACATCATATATAACTGCATGAAAATACATACTATGAATCATTTATGATAAAATATTGGATTATATGATAATGGAAGACAATAAAGGCGTGATTTGGGAATACAGTTTTGATCCAATGAATTTTTGAAGTGCGCAATGGATTGTAAAGGAGGTTTCCTTTTATAAGGGGTGGAGAGGAAGTAATTGGAATTTTTGAAAGGAAAGAATTAGACAAATGATTTCTCATTAAAAAAGTCTCCAAAATGGACTAAATTGGAAAAATTAAAATAGATATAGTCTAAATATGGAAAAAATAATAATTATAAATGTTGGTACAACATTTTTATTCATTTTAATTTTAATATAAACCTATTTTAAAAAAAATTTTACCTTTGTTTTGGTAACTAATTTTTATAGTTTTACTATTACGTTTAGTAAAAAATAATTATTTATTTTAGATAGTATAAATTATTTGGATTAAAAATATGGAATATTTTTTTTTTCAATTTCAACTCATATAAGTGGTAGAATATAAAAAAAATTAAACTCATGGGCATGTTGAAAAAAAATTCATTAAATTTATTTTTCAAGAATATGATAATATTATAATTACTAATTAGAAGTAATCATAATCAAATTTATTTAAAATAATAATAATTTTTATTTATTCTATAATTATTATTTAAATTATACATAAATATGGTTCATTTTAATTAATTAAAATTGAAAAACATTGTCCACTTTAAAATATTTTTCATAATTTGTTTTACCATTTGAATATATATATATATAAAATCATATAATAAAGATACTTTTATAGAAATTATTATGAGTTAATATTATTAAACAATACTTATTATAATTTGGAATCAAAACAATTCAATAATTTGAATTATTTTTTAAAAAAGACTTGAGAACTTTTAATGATCTATATTTATTAGAATTTACTTAAAATTTAATATTTTCCAAAATATTAGGAAAATCCCAAAGAAATTAAATATAAGTATATTCATTTCCAAAATTAATTACATCTTAAAAAAATATTAATACTTTTTAAAAAAAATGTAATTATATAATTTTCACACAGAATGTAATAAAAATAATTTTCAGAGGAAAAAAATATATTCGATGAATAAAATGAATTATGTTAAAATTTACTGATTAGTTGTGATGAATTTATAAAAAAAATCTATTGATTAAGAACATTATATACATTTCATAATTTATATAATCATATTTATTTTTAAAAATTTAACTGTTATTTTTTAATGGCTATTTTTAAATAATAATATATCTTGGTTCGTTTAGGCTTGGTTATGTGTGTTAAATAAACTATCAAACATATTATTCATTCAAATATAATTGGGTTTAATAGTTAATTTAATGAGTAAGGTAACGAATATGGTGAAAATTTCTCACAAGTTTTAATATTTGAGTACTTTTTAATTTTTTATCATGTACAACACAATAAGATATCAAATTAAGACAATGGTATATAAAATGTTTATCTCATAAAAATCGTATATCCGAGGATTAATAGGTAAAAATTTTATAAGGATATGATCTTATAAGAATATATAAAATGTGATTAATATTTCCACAAATCTTAACAAAGTAAAATTCTTATCCCCAGCATGGTATAAAGTGTTATGAATGTTTGTTTTAAAGAACAAATTGTTATACATTTTTATTGTTCATAATTTGTTTATCAAATTTGACTATAATAATATTATGATGATTAACCTTTATATTGATATTGTTATATTTTTTCATCCAGTGAATTTATTATTATATAATTTTTTTATATGATGATTATTGTGTAAGATATGAGTCATTTGGGAAAACTCATTATCATTTTATAATTTTATACTTATGAATGAGAAGATAATATTTTCATTATAAAATTATGTATTTTAAAGAGTTATTAAAGAGTTTTACAATACAATATTTTAAATTCATGAATAAAATTATGATTAATTCATGTAAATTATATTGGGATTATTCGAGTAAATAATTTATTAAAAATTTATTTAGTGAAATAATTAGATGTCTCACATATCTTACAGCAAGTATACTTAATTTGATGTTAATATTGTTAATTTGGTAATGATTATTTTTGAACAAAATTTTAAACACATTAAATGGGGTGATGATAATATTTAAATATGTTAAATTTATTGTTATTATAGGTTTAATACTCCAAAGAAATTATTTTTTTTAATTTGATTATTTATTTCCATTATAAATTTTAAAGATAAAAAATGTATAGATAAATGACTAGTGGTATGTGTAATATTCATTAAAAAGTTTTTTTAATGGATTTTAGGTATCAATATTTAGGTAGAATTATTTATAGTTAGATATTCATATCTTACAGTAATGATATTTTTTTTCACAGAAACATTGTGTTAGACAAACCTTATCTTATTTGGAAATTTTTTATGATAGGATTATTACTATGTGGTATAATTCAATATAAATATCTATTTTAATTAATCTATTATATTATTTGAGATTTAAAAGTATATCTATTATCCTAATAATTTAAAATAACACTATTTTTTATAACATAAACAATATGAAACAGTGTTGTTATACAAACCACAAAATATGATCAGTTAAAAATGATTAATATAAGATAGCCATTGAATTTATGAGGATGAATAGTATTATCTAAATTGGGATTTATATATATATAACATAAAATATTAGTGGATATTTATATATTAACTCTTAGTAAATAATAACCTAATTTTTAATAATGACATTTTATTCACCAAAATTTATTTTTATCTATAATAATTTTTATTCCTTATTTCAGGAGAATATTATAATTAAATTAGATATATTTTGAAGATGTGTACATAAAAATAATTGTAAAAACATATTTACTAACTATTTTAAATTTCATTGTACGCATTTCAATTAAAATTAATTTATAAAAAAATCAATAAATTATTTCAAGGAAACTGGAAACAATATTTGTAATTCAGAGTTTCATATTTTCCTAATATGTCCCTTTTGTTTTAATGTATTATGAATAATAATCATTGTAACATTTATTACATCGGTAAAGTGTAAATTAGTTAATTAAGTTTACAAATAATGTAACGAGGCATTGTAAAACAACCCAAAACAAGTATTTATTACATTTTGTTGTATTAATTAGGCCATTTTCAAATCTAATTATAATATATGTCATTTTGGCCCATCTCACCTTTATAATGACATTTATATTATTTTATATAAAGCATATTCCAAATTATTATTCTCTTTATTTTTTTTCTTTTATATCATCACATAAGGATAATATTATTTTATGAAAATGTATAAAAGACAAATTAAAAAAATATTTTTATATGTTTAATTTATTTAAAAAACATAATGAATGAATAATATTCTTAAATTCTTACACAATGCTGATAGAGTGTTTATTAAATTAATATAAGAATTTAATAAATTATATTAAACACACAAAATGTTTTATTTCTTGAGTGTTTTAGTGTTAAAATATAATTTTATTAATATATAAAAAATGTTAGATATATATTCAAATTTATTTTTTAAAATAAGTATTTTTCTTTATTTATAGAAAATCATATGAAATTAATAGTGTCCACAATTTTATTATTTATATTCAATGGAAATTAATAATATATTTACTAATTTAAAAATAATAAAAATAATGAAATAATACAAGAAGGATTAATAAGGTGTAAAATTTCACTCATTCTCTATTTATGATTATATTATTAATTTATATGTAATATTATCACCCACTAAGATTGAATTTTTTTACTCTGATTAAGGTTATATTTTTATAACTTAAGGGTTAAACTAAAAGGAATGGTTCAACATACAACATGAGCCAATTAAAATTAAAATTTTCATTTGGAATTAAACCATATCCAATATTATAATAATAAATATACCAACATTCTTCAAATTTTACATTATTATAAATTTGTTATCATTAAGCGTTTTTTTAAATTTAATGAGTTTCTTTTCATTCACTATAAAAGGGTTAATTTCTTCTCACTTCTTCAGACTACATAGAACATATTAAATTGACAAAATCCACCCAAAATATCTTATAAGCACTAATATAATTTTTTCCATTTATGTTCATCCTAAAAGAAAAACTCTAGGCACCGAATGCGATGATCTGAATGAGATATTTCACAGAATATGTAATCATCTATACTGACTCATTAAAATTTAAATCTTCTTCAACTTCTTATTTATGTATTCTAACCAAAATAAAATATTTTATCTTATATAATTAAATTACTAATATGTAATTATGACTTTTTTATGACTTTTTTATATTTTTCCCATCTGACAAACAAAGATAAAATATTGCTCATTCATGAGTTCATCTTAACATCTCCTTATAGTTGGGAAAATCATATTTCATCATCATTTTACAAGAATGGTCATAAATATTTAAATAAGAAAAATATAGTATATTTATTAAATTATTATTATTATGAAATCAGAATGTCATATCTACTTTCTTAACTTCCAATCTAAAAGAAAATGATAATGTATCTCGTGTGTATTTGTGGATTACCACCACTACAAACCAGTGTGATTTGTTCTTCCATTGTGATTTAAACTGATGTTAATAAAGATATAATTAGTTGATATATGTTATTTTTATATCATAAATAAAATATGTTGATCATTTAACAACTATAAAGAATAAATTTCTGAGGATACCAAATAAAAACATACATAAAAAATCATTTAACACATGAAATAATTATAATTATAAAGGATTGTTAACAAAGGGGTGAAAAAATGATATAAATGTACCATATATGAAATAATAGATATGAATATGGATCGAATGTATAATTATAATAAATTATAATTTATAATAATCGAATTTAGAGAACCTACAAGGCATATCAAACTTGATGTAAAGGGTTTCTTTACTTAATTTACATTAACTAAGTTAAACCAATACATAATTACCTATTCTATTCATGAAAATGTGTCAAATGACCTATAATTGTATTATATTTAATTTCGACTTGTTTTATAGTGATTTAAAATTTTCACACCTGATCATTTAATTTATTATGTTTCACTTCAATGATTAAATATTTGTAAGGGAATTCATCACAATTTCCAATCCATTGAGGCTTATGTTGTATTGTAAATCAATTTACCTCAATTTTTTGTATATAATTTCCATATGATGTATTTCAAATGAATTTAAATTTATTCAATGTGAATAATTATTTATTTCATTAAATCATTCAAATATATCACTTTCAATAAATTATTATTTTTCTTCCTTTGATCGGGTTTATTTTTCATTGATGTCTATATTTTTATTAAAAAGATTTTATAAATGTGAATTTTAGAGTCTGATATTATTTATTAATGATAGTTTATTATTTCTGAGCTTTTTTACAATTATTTAGAAGAATGTATTCATTTTTTATAAAATGGTAATTTTCAACTTGCTTTACCAAACCCAAATTGTGTGTATCTATTTAATAAATATAATGTCTATGAATTTCACAAACCTATAAAAAATTTAATATATTTAAAATTTTATGAATGTTTAATATAATTTTAAAAAGAAAACTATTCAATGAAATATTGTTTTAAATTTCCACTTCCACTCTCCAAAAGTACAAGTTTTTCTATTGAATCTACATTTCTTAATTCAAAGTCAACATTAATTTATTATTTTTATTTTTAACATTCTATTGACAAATTAAAATTCATGAGATCATTCCAAATTAAATTTAAATTAAATATCTATTTTATTTTTATCATTAATATGTGTATTTCATACAAATTACACGATTTCTGTAATTGGGGTTTTACATTGAATGTTTTTTGATTAACTAGAGAAAATTTGATATTCCATATTAATTACTCCATACAATCATATATCAATGATGAAAATTGTTTATAATTTAAATTAATATATTAATTTATCAAGAATGAATTAGAAATGAACTGAAGGTTGGGACATAGAATTATATAGCCCATATATTTATCTATATATCTCATGAGGAAAATCCATTTGCTAAAATTATTAAATGGGGTTTTGGTGAAAACAAAACCAGACATAAAAATGTTTGGGAATAATTCTTTGATCATAAAAACATCATTATATATGAGATCATGAAATCGAATAGTATAAATTTACTTAACTAAGAATCTAGCTGTTATTATCAATGAATTTAATACATTTAATTATCCATGGATTCATTTTGTTCTTAGTTTATTGATTAAATGGCTTGTGTTTCTAGTTATAACCCTTTACATATTGATAATTCCTTATTTAATTATAATAGATTCTATTTTACTAAACCCTCACTTATTATTTGATCTCAACCTTATTATTTAAGTTTACACATGACCTAAAGATGAAATATCTGAATGATATTCAAGGATACCAATAATTTTCTTTAATTATGTATTTTATTTTATTCCCAATGTCAAATGGTTATCACATATTCATATGGTTCTCCAGTAATGTTATATTTATTATTCCTTTGAGATTAAATCCCTTTAATCTCTTCTAAAGTCCTAATATTGACATCATCAAAGGGTTACTGGAGTTGGGGATATTACTGTTTGAATCATGTGAATATTATTATAAACCATAGGAACTTGATTTAAGAAAAAAATATATTAGGGAAAATAACACAATGAATTACTTTTAGAATATTTCTATGTATAGGATAATTATAATGTATTGGCAATGTATTTATTTTTTGGGATTTCCTAGAAATAAATAGATATATGAATAGTATAAGTGTACATGGTTTTGGTATAGATAAATATAGAGGTAATAACCTTAAACTATGTTGTAAAATATATATCAATCATCATTATAGTAAAATGTGATTGTAACCATACTGCATAACTGGTTTTACTCTCCTGAGTGATATGGTTTGGTTAATTCAAATTTTCTATAGGATACATTTTGATGAATGAGAAAATAAACTCTATATAATTATATGATATTATACAGTGATATGGGATAAACCTAAAGTTCCTTGGATTGATAACTTCCTGGTTTATGATATATTTAATGTCATAGATAGTGATTTTTTTGTTTTATGTTATAATATTTTTACCTGATTAAGGATAGTTTTTATATTTTTTTGGGAATACAATCCATTGGATTATTATATGATTCAGTGAGAGGTTCATTTGAGGGATAATTATTTAAATTTTTTTGACATAAGTTTCACATAATTTATAACAACTAGGTGTAATATATTCGTTGATGTTAGGGCAATAATACTTGATTAATATACTCGATTAATTTAATTTATATTTTTTAAAATATGTTTTATATAAAACAATAGTCGTGAAAAAGTGATTTGATAATTAATGTTATTTTGATAGATATTAATCATATTTTTTAACACTATAAAAATTATATAATAATATTATTAGAAATAAAACAACCAGTAGGTTGGGAAACAACTCATCACATCTCTCAAGGTCATGGGGCTTGATGTCACTGCTAGGGGGGTGACTAGGGTGTGGTGCCTACCATTAGCCAACATTATGTCCATGTTAGTGTGGTTTGTTACCTAAATTATTTGATGAAAAAAGAAAATGTTTAGTTTTTTGAAAATATTATAGGATACAGATTTTTCAATTTTTTACCTTTTATAGGATTATGGGTTTTTTTGAAATTCATTTTATTAGGTTGAGGTATATATATCTTTTATGTTGAAAATAAAGAAATATTTTGGATTAATGATATTACATTATCCTAACGTAAAGATTAATTAGATGAGATAATATTTGAGTATATATATATATATATATATATATTTAATTTTGAGGGGATTGAGGTTATTTGGGATATAAATTTATCTATTTATGTAATGAATGATGAGGAACGTTGGCTTTTATGGTTGAGTTGTAGAGATTGGTGTAGTATTTCATAATGTAATAATTTATTATGTTTTCAGATTAACATAGATTATAATGACATTTTTTTGTATTATTAAAAGTTATAGGGATAAATTATTATTAATTCATGTATTATTTGATCCATTAAATGTTTATTTTAGAGCTTATGGCACAATAAATTCATCTTGAATACTCACTATTTAGAGAAAAATATGAGATTATATTGGAAATTTAATATGGGATGAAATTACACTTGTGAGGATATTGTATTTCCTTATGATATTAGTCTAAATGTTATTGTAATTTATAAATTTCAAAAAAAAGGATCATATAATAATAAATTTTTCTTATTATGATCAATTCTAAAATATCGATGGTATTTTCACCCACAAAAGTTTTATGATCATGTGGTTACTAAAATTATCATGAGAATGTTCTATATCACTATATAATAGTCTTTTTGATTTAGTTCTCTTCTACATTTTATTATTTTACCTTCCCAAATATGTTTTCATATTTCAAAACATAATATTTTTTATTTTAAATTAACTTCATATTTCTCTTTCCTTTTTAAGAAATTTTTTTATTAAACCTTTTTAAGATGTGGGTTTTCTACATGAATTTTCAAATGTCAACCCCATGAATACTGATAAAAAAATTGAATTGAAATTAATAATTTTAATAATTGGGGGTGAGGGAGAATGTAATACCTAGAAATTTAAAAATAATACTATGAGTGATAGAATATACATCACGCAACATAGTGCATAATAGAACCATTAATTATTAATATATAACATCACTGTTATAATAATGCCATTAAATTTGATTGTACAACCCAGACTTCCTTGGTACATTTCCCTTTTAATAATATAATAGCTAATGTTGTACGCAACAATGAGTTCTAGCACACCATAACCAATCAAACTAGCCATTTAAAAAGTAGTTATAAATTGATATACCCATTTTTTGAAATTTAATTTTTTTTGGAAAGTGGATTTCATTTTTGGATTCAGAATAACAAAATTATCCTAGGACGAATTTTTTTTATTTTTCTAAAAACATTCATTTTTTAATGAATAATGAAAAAAACTAAGTTATTATTTAAAACTAACTTTTTATTTAAATAATTATTTTTAATTTAAATTTATTTTAAATTCAAAATAGATACATAAAACCTATATTAGTCCAATTTCATTTATTGGTGTCATTTTATAATAATATTAGACATATAAAATTATATTCCACTTTTTAACTTCTTTTACCTACCTCTAAGAAATTATTCTAATTTTCAAAAAATGTACTTTTACAGATTCTGTGAATTGAATTTCAAAAATTTAATAGGCATGGTTTTCATCAGAATGTAAAATGTTGTTCCATTAGATGAAAATAATTTTTTTCTGAATAGTAACTTTTAAATTTTATTTAACCCGGTCAAAAGTAAATAGTGTAATTAAAGGTAAAAATGATATCATAATTACGCCAGAACTTATTAAAATTATATTGGATAAGTTTATTTAAACCATAATAAATGTTATAAATAATATATGATCCTTTTGAGACAATTGGATTAGATTAGAAAATTTATCATATTTTATTTAAAGCAGAGTTAAAAGTGATAAATAAAATGTCTAATGACTCAAAAAATTTTAATATAGGGATGGAAATAAGATAAATTCGACTATAAATATTAATTATAAATATAAAAAGATTTTATAAATCCGGGTTTTATATTTATAATTTTTATACATTAACTAATTAAATTTAATTTTGACACAATGATGATGAAGTAACAACCATATTAATGAATGATTAAAATAATTGATATTATAAATATTACAATAAATATAAATTGAAACTTTTGATGTCATCCACAAGTCATCTAGGTGCATATTACATTTTAGAGTTGATTCCATGCATTGTTTTCAAAGTAATCTAGCTTTAATGATATTAACAGAAAACAAATACTAAAAAATGTCAAAATTGACATAAATGATATTTTAAAACAAATACTGTTTTAATAAATGATATAATACAACTAAAAATTTATTATTTAGTAAAAGGACTTATATAAGGGTATATATTTCATTAATGGACAACATGAGTTTTTCTTGGCATTTAATAATCAGTTTATTAATCATGTAATAAAAAAATACAAGAAGACGTTGTAAATGTCAAACTATTTAACTGAGAGTTAAATCTAAAATATATGGTTAATATGGTTCCCAAAATATGTCTAAAACATATTGGTTTAGAGTACTTCAACCTATCTCCACATTATCCTAGAAATAAACCAATTTTTATCTATTAGAAACTGAAAATGATTGTATAATAAATTAATATTTCCTGATTTTCCTAAAGTGAAACTCACCTCTCTTATAAAAGGGTACATTCCCTTATGTTAACTTCACACCTCCAAATCCATTTTTCCAAGCCAACCCCTGATCAAATATCCACTATAATTTCCACAATTCAACCTAGAGGCCATAATTTGATCAAAAGTCTAGCCTAAGGAGACCTTTTGTTCAAACCAAAAGGGAGATCCTGAAGGAGAGATAATTATTTCATCACATCTTTCAAAGTTCTTTTCTTCTTGCATTTCTTATTTATGTGTAGTTTCCATAAAAAAATAATAAATCTAGTACCATATGAATTATTTGATGATATTTTAAATATGGTATAACCATACTCATTATTCTATCCATCATATGAATGAAAAATTCACCATATGTGTGTACATACGGCTTACCGTCTCTACATCGTGGTATAGTTTGTTATTCAACACTTCATTATTTGGATGGGTATAATAATGAGTATAATTTTTGTAAATATTAAATATAACATGTTAATTATTATTTATATATAATATACCATCCAATTATATACTATTTTACCATCAATTGAATGATATTATCCCTCGTATGTACATACCGTATACCGTCTCCACAACGCATTGAGATTTCATTCCTCATCGTATCCTTTCAAGAATAATTTTCATTTTATGATTAAATATAATATCTAAGAACATAATATAATTATGGATATTAATCCAATACATTATATTCATATCAATCATGACTTATCTAACATAAAATATAATGGAAAATGACTCAGTTAACACCCGAACAATGATAATACAGAAATATTTTTAACAATGAAATATTACTGGATCGTATATGATATCATATTTATGTATCTGTTTCTTCTATAATTTAATTGAAATTATTTAACCATAATATAGGAGGTTAAACTACCCTCTTCTAAGGAAAAGTAAAAGGTAAGGGTTAATTCCTCAATTTCATTATTATTTGAGATTTTTTATGTGAAATTATTTACTAGGATATATTTATCATCCATGTGATTGTCTTGTAAAAAAATTAAAATGTAATCTTTAATGGTTTTATGTAAAATACTCTTTATCTAGATCATTATTTTAGATGTTTTATGGATTTTTTTTCTAAATCTATTTAATTGACGTCCTTTTTTTCAAAATGATTCTATGGATTTATTTATGTGGACATGATTGTTGTAAAATGTTAATTCCATTCAAAAGTTTAAATGTGGTATGAAACACTTTGATTAAAAAATATATTATAAATGGATTCACTTTTAAATTGTGTAACTTTGAAATTATTTGATGAAAAAGGTAAATTTCTCTAAAATAGTTTTACTTATCATTTTCAGCAATATCAACAACCATTACTTGATATCATTTTTTATTGAGGTTTATTTATTATAATATAATCATCCATATTGTATTTAATGTGTTATGATATGTTTGACTATGGATGTGATATTTGTATACCATTCGTGGTTTAGATTTAATGTATCTAAATTTTATATTCTAGATTTAATACAAATGATTATGTTATGATTCACTATTTTCAAATGAGGAATCCATTGGACTTAGTAAGTGACAGGCGGATCTCGCTATAGCCCCTCGATGCATCGGTTGGTCTCGTAAGACAAACTACTGTCATGACATAGGGACTTGAAAATATTATTATTTATAATATTAGAATCATGCAATTAATATGTGGTTAAGATCTTTAGAATTATGCATTCCATCATTAAGAAATCACCTATTGATATTACATGTGATTATTCAACAAGTATAATATCCAAGTGAATAAGTAAGTTGAATTATATGAATTATCTTTTCCATATTTGGTGAAATTTTATGTTTAAAAGTCATGTGCTTTTGTCTTATACAATTCATTAAATGTTTATTCTTATTTATGAAAGGTTATCCTATGTTTTATCATTATTGAGAGTAGGATCACACCCCTTCCATGTGTTTTATTTTTCCCAGGATGCGAAAAGTTTATTATGATTGACTGACAGGTATAATTTAATGGATACGATCATGTCCCAAAGAGACACAAAGTTTTGTTTTCATTTCACAATGATATGAAAAACTTATGTATGTATCTAGAAATTCCAAGGCTAATAAACTGATAGGTCTTTTGTTATGTGATCTCTTGAGATCATGCCAATGTTATGTAATAATGCACCGACTCTGGGTAACTGGGGTTAGGCGTTACAGTTGGTATCAAAGGAAGTTTTTCAGAAACCATAGAAACTATATTTAGTTAAACTCTGATTAGAGGACATTACTCTAAGATAGACTTTGAAGATTATGATAGAAGAACGTCCAAATTTTTTGGTAATGTAGATATTTTGTGGGTTTTTCAGGAAAAACACCCATGTATGGACACTACAAGTGGACGTGGTTTTGGAACAGATGTATCTAGGTTTGAAAACTATGAAAACGTGTTTCAGGATCGACTTGAGGTATCTCAGTACACGACAACAGGCCTTACTACACACCAGGTTTGACACTTCCATTGTATATTATTAGGATAATTACAATTTTATCTATAAACCATTATGGAAGATTTATGTGTAAATACATCAGAAATGAAATCATTTTTATGATTATGGATTATATACATAAATTGTTCAATTTATGTTAGGTATTTTACAAGTCTGGAATTATGCATTGTGATTCATAAACTAATCAGGTTTGTTCTATTGTTTCCAAATGTCACCAAGTTGAATGAATATAAAATTTATCAATGCACATAATCCATGTATGCATTTCCCTTCTACTTAAGAAAATTATATTGGATTTGATGATGTAATTGGTGCTGAACAACTTATAACCATACTCGGACAACTTATTCAGGTTTTGAATAATAACCTTACTTATATGGAGAACCCTGAACCAATACACATAAGTTCATTGTTAGACCACATCATGAGGCAACAACCACAAAATTTTAATGGGACTACAAATCATTTTGTAGCTAATAAATGGATATGATCCATAGAGAATATATTTCATTATTTGGGGATTAACGAAAGGGGAAAACTTTTCATGGATGCTTCCCACCTCACAAGAGATACAAATTAATGGTGTTAATTAATTCAAAACACAATGAAGGATGAAGAAGAATCAAATATGGAATGAGGGGGGGTTTAAAAATATTTTCCTAGAAAATTAATTTTATCGTGAACATCAAGTGGATATGGGAAGACAATTTCTGAGTCTGAGGAAAAAGGATGACTAGAATGTCGCAAAGTATGAGGCTACATTTACAAGGATTGAAAGGCATGCAGAAGATTATATAAATAACCTAAGTAGTAATATTTATCTATTATTTGATGCGTTAAAACCATTTCTTTACTGAGAATTATTCTCTCAGTCCTTCTCAATGTACGAATATATAGTCTCATGTGCTATTAAGACAGAAAAGGAATTTTCCAAGTCTTTCAAATTTAAAGGGAAGAAACAGAATATGATATCTATTGAACACTTTGTAATAGGAAATAATGGGAATAAGGGAAATGTTGAATTTCAATCATGCAGTAATTGTTGGAAAAACATCCCAGTACATTCCTAATGGAAAAGAGAGTTTGTTACATGTGTGGAGAAAAATTCCACCAAGCTTGTGAGTGCAAGTGAATGAAATAGGATATCAATTATGAATGCTACAATTGTATCGAAATAGGGAATTATGGAAATGAGTGTTCTAAGAATCCAAGAAACTTACCTCAGAAAAGGCCAAGGGAGTAAGGCCAATCTTATGCGAACACTACTATTGAGGATGATGTTCTTAATGACATGGTGGTAGGTACATTAATTGTCTACTCAAAATTACCCAATGCTTTATTTGATTCGGGATCATCACACTCTTTTATAACTTCCCTTTTTGAGAAGAAAATTATATATTTGCAATTTGATTTATTAATAGAGTTCCCATTAAAAACTCCTAAGGTAAGTACCATGGTAACAATTTCTTTTTAATAAGTTACCATTATTGAATATAAATGTGTTTTATCTGCTGATATTATTTTCATACAAATGATTTAATTTAATATAATACTCTGTATGGATTGGATTTTAGACCTTGATGTGAAAATTTATTGTACAAATAAGGAGGTTTCAATTTTTTAAGATGATAAGGAATATATTATGTTTAGAGAATAAACATCACCATCTATGTATTATCTAGATCCACCCCCAGAAGCCCTACTTAATTCAATTATTGGAAAGGAAAGGAGGTAAATAATGATTGGCAAGAAAAGGAATATTAAAATAGAGGATGTACCTTTTGTGATAGAATATGTTGATGTGTTTCAATAGTATTTACCTGAAAATACTCCAGAATGAGAAATTGAATTTTCCATTGACGTAATTTCGGGTTCAAGGCACATAAAGAAGACCACTTTTATAATTTGCATTATTCAATTAGTGTCACTAAAGAAACAACTAGAGGAATTGAGTAATAAAGCATTTATTTGCTCTAGTGTTTCTACATGGGTATCGCATGTTCTTTTTTTATGAATAATGAGGGATCTACGAGGTTGTGCATTGAGTACCGGGGGATCAATATAATAACAATACAGAACATATACCCCCTACCTCACATTGATGATTTATTTGATCAACATTAGGGAGATCAATATTTATCAATGATTTACCTTCTATCTGGATATCATTAGTTGTGTGTGAAGAAGTAAGACATTCCAATGACATCATTTTGAATAAGTAATGGGCATTACAGGTTTACAGTAACTCCTTTTGGTCTGACTAATGCACCCCTTGTTTTCTTGGATCTAATGAATAGAGTTTTCAAGGAATATCCTGATGAATTATTTGTGTTATTTATTGATTATATCTTGGTATACTCCAAAACATATGAAGATTTTGAAAATCAATTTCACACAATTCAATTGACTCTTAGAAGAAATGAATTATATGGGTTGTTTTGCATGTGTGGATTTTGGCTTCAAGAGATTTCTTTTCTTGTCCATATTGTCTCTAAGAATGAAATCACTGTTGATCCTTCAAATACAAGGGCAATACAAAATGTCCAACATCAATGAGTATAAACGAGGTACGATATTTTATTGATTTAGTAGGTAACTATTGGAATTTCATCGATTATTTTTCCCAATTGGATATCCCATTAACTAATCTCACAATTAAAGAGGTTATATTTGTTTGTACAGAATAGTGTGATGATTGTTTTGAAGAATTGAAGAGAATATTAGTCAATGATATTATCACAACTCAACCATCATGGAATGATGTGCATGTTATTTATAGTGATTTTTCAATGAAATTACTTCATTGTGTCTTTATGTTGAATGATAGAGTTATTTCCAATATGTCACAGTAGATAAACATTCATGAACAATAATATCCCACTCATGATCTTGAGTTATAAGTTGTAATCTTTGCTCAAAATATATAAATACACTATCTCAATAGTGAAAAATGTGAGATATATAATGAACAAAATATATTTAAGTATATTTTATCACAGAAAGAACTCAACATGAGGAAAAGGTGATGGATTGAAATACTCAAAGATTATGATTTCACAATACACTACCACCGAGGAATGGAAAATAAGGTGGAAGATACTTTGAGTAGAAAGGATAATGGAGTTCTAAACAAGGTGATAATTAAAAGGGGTCTTATGTTCATGGATCAAGTAAAGATGGATATGGGAATAATCATTGAAGGTGAAACACCAATACTTTTTCAAATGGTTTCCAAATCATCTTTACTAGAAATAATAAAAATATCTCAAACTGACAATGAGGAGTTTCAAAGAAAAATTAAAGCTGTGAATGATGGACGATTGAGTGGCATCATATATGAAGTTGGAGTTTTGAAATTGAGGAGGAGCCATTGTGTTCCCAAAATACCGGATCTAAAAAGGGAATTTTCGGATGATGCTCATAGCACCAATTTCACTATACACCCTACTATCACTAACATGTATTGTGATTTTAAGAAACGTTTTTTGTGGGACAACATGAATGAGGGATATTGTTCATTATGTATTAAGATGTATCGTTTTTCAACTGGTGAAGGCTAGAAGAAAACATCTTATAGGAGTTATGAAACCTATTCCCATACTTGAGAGGAAATGGGATGATATTAAGATGCACTTTGTCATAGGGATACCAAAGACTCCTTAATGAAATGATGCAATATGAGTCATTGTTGACTGTCTTTCCAGGTTAGCACTTTTTCGTGCTATAAGAGAATATTTACCACTTTAATGTTTAAAAAGACTATATATTAATGAATTAGTATGAATTCATGGTGTACCCCTATATATTTATTCTGATAGTGATCCTCTTTTTACATCAAGATTCTGGAAAATACTTCAGAAAGCCTTGGATACTGAACTTCGTTTGAGTAGTGCCTACGACCCTCAAACTGATGGGAATTTATTAGAGGCTATTAATACCTTAGAATACATATTGAGATCTTTCTCACTTGACTTTCAAGGTATGTGGGATCAATATTTACATTTGGTAAAATTTTCCTAAAAAAATATCTTCCATTAAAGTATTCATATGGCACCACATAAAGTGTTATATGGAAAGAGATTTCACTCTCCAACTTGTTTAGTAAACAATTGAAAAGGTGATGATTATCCAAACCCACATCAATACAACTCAAGGTAGACAAAATATCTTGGACGATAACCATAGGAATGATTTGGTATTTCATGTAGGAAATCATGTTTTCTTGAAGGTATTTCCATGGATGGGTGGTATATGTTTTAGTAAGAAAGGTAAATTAATACCTAGGTACATCGGACCATTAAAAATTCAAGAATGAATTGGAGTTGTAGATTATTGTTTGGAAATTCCTCCAAGTCTCTCCAAAGCTCAAGATGTGTTACATATATCACCATTGTGAAAGTACATGACTTACCCAATGCATGTACTTACCTATGATGAAATAGAACTATAACCACATCTGTCTTATTGTGAAGAGAATATCAAGAATCTGGATACTAGAGAACATGTGTTGAAAAATCGGATGACTCATCGGGTAAATGTTTTATGGAGAAACCATAAAATGGAAGAGGAAATGTGGGAACCTTAGGAACTTATGATGAAGAACCACGTGATCTTTTTAGGAATTAATTTTCTAGAAATTTTGAGGCCAAAATTATTTGAAGGATGAAAGAATGTACCACCATATGCTTCCACAATATGTTTCTCTTGGAATAATCCAACAGCTTTCATTATATGCAACTTTGAGTTCTAACACACCAAGACCAATCAACCTAACCGTTTAAAAAGTACTTATTAATAGTAATACCCAATTTTTTATATTTTCAAAATTTTGTTCCTCAAAATGGACTTAATTTTTTGATTCGTAATATCCAAATTAGCTTCGGGTGATTTTTTGGTTTTTTCTGAAAACTTTTAATTTTTCATAAATAGCGAAAAACAATGTGTTATTGTTTAAAAAAAATTTTTATTTAAATAATTATTTTTAATTCAAATTTATTTAAAAGTCAAAATAGATACATAATATCTATATTAATCTAATGTAATTCATTAGAGTCATTTTATAATAATATTAGACAAATAAAATTTTATCAAACAATTTAACGTCTTTTACCTACCTTCAAGAAACATTTGAAAATTGGCATAAATTTAATTTTACCACTTCAATGAATTGAATTTCAAAAATCTGACAGACACGGCTGTAATCAATATGTAAAATTGGGTTTTATAGGATTAAAATAATTTTTTTGAATAGAAATATTTGAATTTTATTTACCATGATTAAAAGTAAATATGGTAATTAAAGATAACAATGTTGTTATAATTACCCCAACACATGTCCTAATACTATTGTATTAGTTTATTTCAAATTAAATCAACCATAGGAAAAAAATACAATCCTTTTGAGCCACTTGGATTAGATTAGGACATTGATTATATATTATTTAAAGACTAGTTAAAAGTATTAAATTAAATGTTTAATAAATAAATCATTTTTAATATAGGATTACACATAAAATAAATTATTCTATATATATTAATTATAAATAAAATTTTTTTCATACATCATGGTATTTTATTTATAATTTTTAGACATTAAATAGTAACATTTTTATACGATAAAATGATGATGCAGTAATTAAATTATTAATGAATAATTAAAATAATTGATATTATAAATATTAAATTAATTGTGAATTGAAAATTTTGATTCCATTAAAGAATTTTCTAAGTGAATATGACATGTTCGGGTTGATTCAATGTATTTTTTTCCATGTAATCAACTTGTTAGAACTTTAACAAAAAACAAATACTAAATGGTCTCCAAATTGATATAAATGTGTTTTTAAAACAAATACTAATTCATTAAATGATATATTACTACTAAAAATCTAATATTTGTAAAAAGGATTAGATAAGGATAGATATTTTATTAATGAACCACATGAGGTTCTCTTTTCATTTTATAGTATGTTTATTAACCATGTAATATAAAAAATACAAGAATATGTGGTCAATGATAAACTATTTAACCTTGAGTTAAATATAAAAGACATGGTCAATATGGTAAACTAAACGTGTCTATAAACTATTGGTTGAGAGTATTTCAACTCATCCCAAACTTATCCTCAAAATAAATCCAATTTTAGCTATTAGAAATTGGAATTTATTTTATGAGAAATTAATATTTCAATCTTTTCCAAAAGAACCCTTCACCTCTATTATAAAAGGTTACTTCCCATTCTCTTGAATTTACACCTCCAAATTCAGAAGGCTTGGCCAACACAAAAATAAATCTCCTCTAAACTACCCTCAATTCAACTTAGAGGCCTTTATTTGATCAAAATACAACCTATGGAGCCCTTTTTTTCAACCCAAAAGGAATCACCCAGAGAAGAGGTAATTATTTCGTCACCCCATTCAATGTTTTTCATCTTCCACTCCCTATTTCATTGTTCTGTCCATAAAAAAATAGTAACTCCATTATCTTCTATATACTGTGATGTTATTATATATATGTAACAACCATATTCATTATTTTATACATCCAATTAATGAAAAAGTCACGATACATGTGTATGTACGGATTACCATCTCAACATTGTGGTGTAGTTTGTTATCCAAAACATTATTATTTATATGGGTATAATAATGAGTATAATTGTTTTCAATAATAAATATAACATTAAAATAATTTTTTTATATAATATATCATCCAATTATATATGATTTCACTATTAATAGAATTATATTTTCACCCGTGCATATGTGCGGCTTACTGTCTATATGACACGATGAGATTTCATTCCCCATCATAAAATTTCAAGAATATTTTTTATTTCATGATTAAAAATAATGTTTTAGAACTTAATATTTCAATTTGTCACTTATGTGATGATATAAATGTTCTCATTCTAAGAGTAGGTAATCTTCTATACTAAATATTTCAATTTTCATTCTTTTTCAGCTTCCTAAAAATATTTTTTAACCATCATTAAATAATAAATCCATTATAATAAATATTATGACATGTTATTTTTATTTGGTTTCAATAATTTGTCATCTCATTACAATACTATGAAAATTGCAAAAAATTTCATGTATGCATACAACATATCGCCTTCGTGTAGCTGTGTTAATTGTTTTCCTTCGCCACATTAATCGGATGGATATCAATATAAAACTAATGATTAAAATTGTTATTTATGAAATAAATAATACTATTTAACTATATTTTCATATGTATTTTAATTCCTTCCAATCCTTTGGAAAATGATAACACCCCTCATTCGTACTTGTGAACTATCGCCTCCATGAAGAAATGTGATCTATTTTTTATTTATGCATTAACAGATGGTAATATAGACATATTTAATGGAAAAATATTATATTAATATATGTAAATAAAATAAAGATATTTTTTCCAATGATAAATTAAAAAAGTTCCAACCCATAGAATCCAAAAAAACAGAAAAAAAAGTAGTTAATATCGGATGAAAAGAGAATAATAAAATACTATCAACAAACAGACAATGATAAGTTGTAAATGGATAATATGTTATATTATTTACATTAATATCATTATTTAATTTATTTATATAAAGGTAAACTATATTAAACATGATTATAGATCCCCCATGATTCTTGTCAAATGTGTTTTAAGATGTTTCTAACATCAATTTTGATTCACAGGGCTGCACTGGTTCTTTATATACAATTCTTTTACATTACTATACGTTAAGTGATTAATGATTTTATAATTTTATATTTCATCTTGTTTATTGTGGATCTATATTATTTATAAATAATCACATAATATATTAATTATCAATTTAATGATATTATCATTATCGGGGTTTCACCACAATTTCAACTCCCTTGAGACCTATTATGTATTATAACCCTATTTAATTTTATTTGATGTATATACATACCCTTTGACGTATTTCAAAATAATATATACTTATAAATGATAATTAATGATTTATTCTCTTTTATGCTTTGAAGACAATTTTTTAAAATAAAACATAATTTTATTTCTCATTTGATAGTGATTAGTTTTCTTTAATTTCCATATATTTTAATTTTTTACCAAATTAATATTTATTTACTAAAATAATTTATTAATGAAATTATTATTTATATGGTAAATTTTACAATTATTTAAAGAAATACTTCTAATTTTTTCTAAAATATAATTATTCAACGATAATTAAAAAATCCAAACAGAATATTTATTTTCACCATATATGACATTAATTGATTTTCCAACCACTATAACCATTATTTGATACATATATTATTTTCTATTCTATATAAATAATTTAAAACTAATATAATTAGTGAATGAATTTTTTTTATTACACTTTCATTTTCTATAGGACTAATTTTTCTTCAAAGCCTATATTTTTGAGGAATTTAATGCCATATTTCATTAATTTTATAGTCATTAAAATTTACAATAAAAATTAAAATTCCAGTAATAATTGGAAAATACATTTCTATTAAATATCCACATTCAATGTATAATATATAACATTATTTCCTAAAAGATATATAATTTCTACACATTGTTAATTATGGTTCATTTCATTTGATTGACTATTAAAATATTGATATTCCATATTATTTATTAAATAAGAACATTTTATGACATGGAATATTGTTTATAAACATAATATATCATTCAATATATGAGGATTATATTATAAATGTATTGAATAGTGGGTCCCAAAATTATATAGCCTCTCGATCTATTTAATGGTTATATAAGATAAATAAATTATCCTAAATTATTAAGTTATTTGTTAGTATATTCCAAACCATAGTTTAAACTGTCTTGGTTGAAGGATTTTATGATATAGATATCATGATGTTTGAGGTCATTATACAAAACATTATATATTTCCTTCATTGAGAATATTACTTTTATAATATATTATATAACATCATTGATATTATCCAGGATATTAATTTTATGTTCATGTTATTGATTCAATATCATGTGAATAAACTTATCTACCTTTATATATTTATTATGACTTATTTACTATCAATATATTTCCTTATACTCAGGACATACTAATAATTTTTTATCACCCTTATTTTTTTTTCTTTTCCCAAGGATTTAAATAAAAAACATTTGAATGAGTTTCAAATATTGTTGAAATTTTATTTTCTTATATTTTTTATTTTTTCCCACTATGAAATGGGTACTATGTATGTATCTCGTTGTACAACAACATTATATTGACAAATACTTTGATATGAGAGACTGTGTATATATTATAATGTAAAATAATAGAGACCATCATTGGGTTTCTATATTTAGGGTTGTTATACCATTAACGTGACATATCATTTTATAAATGATCATGTAAATAAATAAGATATTATTTTACAATTTTTTACTACTAATGATAAACTACCTGATATATATTTAGATATTTTAGATACTGTAAAATTATAAATAATTACATGTAAACATAGAAAAATGGAAGAATAGTATTTCAATCAACAAACAACAATAAATATTATCTCAAACTAGATCTATTTCAGAATAAGGCCAATTTTATTTTTTAGAGTTACAATAAATATAAGAAATTTTTTCATAAAAAAAATAGTTTCTATTATTTTCATATAATTATGTCTACTCTGGTGATATTATGAATTTTTATCTGGTGTCAATGTTTTATTTAACTCTGTACATGTTGGAACACCCCCTTAATTTTTACTATTTATTTTCTTACTTTAAATAAATATTTTGTTACATTCTATGTTCAAAAAGAAACATTAAACTAAATTGAAAATATTTAAATTTTACTGATATGAAATGTTTCAAAAAAAGATAAATATTATTAAATTATAATAATATAATAAGAATTATAAAAAATAAAAGTAAAAGTGGAATAAATTTGTAAGTAAATAAAATTACCGAAACACTAAAGTCATTATCCTCATGTTTTAAAATGCAGATCATAAAATCGATTGGAATTGTTAATGTGAGAAAAATAATTATAAATATTATTGATGGGTTGATAAAAAGTAAAATAATTGGACTAGTGGTTTTTTAATGAATATAAGGTTTTATATATAAATATATATGGTCTTCTGGGTTATATGGTCATGGGGTATATGTACTTGTCTTGATTATATTCTCCTTGGGATTATATGGTCATTGGGAGTTTTTGGTCATTCAGTTTATTTGGTCATTATTATAATAATTATTTTTCATATCTTTTTTATATATAAAAAATTAAGTAGAAACTTTATTTAATTGTTAGCATTGTAATGTATACATTTAATTCGAAATTATGAATAGATGTAATGGTATTATGAAATTTATGTAGAAGGGAGATAACATAATATCATATATTACAAGTCTTTCTTATGATGGTAATTTTTAGGATATTGAAAATTACTTATCATCACTAATGATTTCCATAGACAAAGCACAATCCAAATATTACCTTGTATGACTTGAAAAATCAACTTATTGAGAAGTTCAAGATCATAAAAATAACACTAAGATACATTCCTGATGAATCACGACCCATGACTTCCACAATTTCATATCATACCCTTATTTCATATGAAAAGGGATTAAGCGGTATTTTTTAAGATCATAAGGATATGTAATTGTAATTATTAATTAGTGATACACTTATTTCCATTAGTGCTTATATTTCTAAACATTAATCATTTTTATAGAGAACTCCCTGTAAAAATAATTTTAATTAAATAAATAATGGTGTTTCAACTAAACATTAATTCATAATATATTAATTTTACTTAGAATGTTTAAAGTATAAAATCTTTTTTATGTATTGTTACGAACCACCTTCTTCAAGACAATGGAAGTGACATAAAAGTGCCACACCCTTCCATCCTCAAGATAGAGGAGAGATAATGACACATGAGTCCCTCTTTTAATAGGCCCTCGGAGGGGAGACTAGAACCAATGGTATTTAATATCATGTAACAAGTAAGGCATTACCTATTTTATTGAACAAGATCAAGAGATAAGTTCACATATCCCAAACAACCACAAATATTAAAAGTAAAATTAGATCCAAAATCTATTCCCACCTGACTGTCCATAATTAAAGCTGACACAAGGTATAAAAAAATCCAAATTAAGGTAACCAAATAAATGAGTCTATGCAACAAACATAGCTATTCCCAACACCTGAGCTAGTATAGTCCAGGACAATACTCAAAGTCCTCCTAGAAACCTTAAAATAGGTTTATGTAGGTATGGTGAGCACATGAGTATACTTTGTAGGGAGACTAAATCTACCTATGGGATAAGTGGGGGTAAAGATACTAATGTCCCTATGTGAAAATAGTACAACCTTTTAGAAACTACCAAGGAATAATAACCAGCCTAGCCTCACCAATACACACTCACCAAATAACTTGAGTCAAGAAATGTAATATTATAAATACATCAATATTTTGGTACCTCATACCAAATTCCCACTTGTTAACAAGTAATTCATAATGTGTAACCTCTTGATACTACCACTGTTCCCATACACAGTTCCACGGTTGCACCCTACCCACACACACATGGAGCTCAAACCACACACAATCTTGTTTGCAGACAGCTGGGCCACTAAAACCACGTCTCTCACTCGAAGACACCTGGGCCTCATCCCGAGGACACTTGGGGAAATAAAACTGAACTGAAAACATGCATGCCTATCATTCAATAAAAACCATTTTCTGAAAGATCATGGGATATGGTAACCCTTAATCCATTACAGCCCACGCAGATATTCTTGAGCGAAAAGAAACTAGAATAGGGGTCGAGGAAGAAAGTTTGTAACCAGTCATCCATCCTCCAACGGGGATGTGGGGAAAGACACCATCTACCATGAAATGGATGTGTTCAATACATTGTTCTCAATAAGGTTTGAGTGAATATATAAATAACAAGGATATTCAATTTATACATATAGCTAATCAAACACTATGTCCAACATATAGGTTTTAAACAACTAAATAAACGATCCCACAAGTACCACCTATGATGCTACCCCTATATATACAACAACACAACACCCAATTACAAACATAAACCCATCACCTTTTTATTTAACAACATTCCATTTACTTATTTAATGGAACTCACTTTAATTTTTTTCGCACTACTGGGAAACTACCGACCATAACTATAAAATGAAAAAACCATATTCACAATCCAACTGCACATCCCTATTCAACCACTATAAACTATAATATTTCAATGATATACCACATAATTCTTATCTCACAACCCTTCCCTATATACCCCGACCCAAAAAATTCCCAAATGCATTCCCACTGTATTACAAGTTTATAACTAAACCGTTGTCCCACTGCACATAGTCGTAAGACGACCACAACAAAAATATTTGCAGTTCTAGTTCTGAATAGTCCTTCTATTCCAGAATCAATTAGTCTCTCAAACTTAGATACCAACACACCAAATGTTCCTCCCCACAAAAAAAATTCAATATTATCTACCATTTCAACCATAGACATCTTGTAAAATGTCCCAAGACCTTCTCACAGAACTATCTCCCTTTCCCACCCCTGTACTGATAATCGTTCTTCCAATAGCAGCACTATACAACTCACACAAAACCCAACAGAACACATCATTCAGTCACACCAAATAAATATATATATATATATATATATATGTTTATATTTGTTAAAAAACATTATTTAAATTTCTTGATACACATGGGTGATTTTTCATGAGTTTTCATCTTGGCCCATTTATTTCTTTTAAACGGGTGTACGTGATTATCCAGATTAATATTTCAACCAATTATTCAAGAATTTATACAAAGAATAAAATCACTAGTGTGAATAAAATACCACCAATGACCACAATTTCAGTAAGTCATTCAACCACAACAATCAATCAAAATAAAAAAGGATAACAGATAAAACATGTGATCAATGTCAAACCATCTTCAATTCCCTGCTTCTTACTATAATAGGTCTTATTAACTTTTTACCATCCACCACCCACTTCATATTTATTACATGTTAAGAAAAGGATTCAGCTATTTCATGCAATAATTCATTAGTACATCTACCCTTCATGATGTGAAATTATAGAAAGATAGATGAAATCCATACCTAGATGATCAAAAGATCAATGTTCCTCCTTAGGCTAAGAATATGGGATCATGGGAGAAGCTAGAAAACTCCATGAAAGATGAGAAGAAGATCTCCAGAATAGGCTCACAACACATCTCGGTAGGAAGGATCTAAGAGCCCCAAGGGGAAACATAAAACACAAAAGGAATGTAATATATTGGTCTTGACGAGTCATATCCTATATTAAAGGAAGAAATGTTTTAAATGACATTAGTCATGTAATCAGGTTCATGATGATGTTGTTTGAGTATCTCAAGTCACATGGGTCATTAGAAAAAAAATACAATTAATGAACTTTTAAAAATCCTTAAAATTTACCAAAAAAGGCATTTAAATTGGTTTACTTAAAAAAAACGTAAGAGGGGGGAAACTAGAAAAATGGTAAAAACTAGACAAACTGGAAATGAGTCAACGATGGGTGAGTCACCGACACTTAGCCACTAACGAGTGAGCTAACAACATGACCTACCAATGTTGAGCCTTAAATATGTGAGCTAATAAATTGACCACATGAATCTAAGCCATATACATTGTGCTATAGATGCAACGACTCACTAATGCCTCAGACTCATCGATACTGATTCTCTTAACTGATCAATGCAATGACATGCCAATGATCTGACATGAAGATGCACTAACATTTCAAAGATGAAACCATCGACTCAGCGATTGAAAAAGTAGAAATTTAGAAAACTCTTGAAATGACCTACCATTGCCTCCCAGAACAAACTAAATACTAGATTTTCACAAAATAATGTCCCAGGGAAATCCATTTGTTTACATCAGATATCTCTCAAAAAATTCACATCCACGAGAATTTAAAACTAATCTAGAGAAGAGAGGTCTGAACAACCACCCCATAAGATACCTCTTAGGGACAAACCACATTGTTCTGTTTGAAAACTAGGGAGAGAACCTCGACATCAAAAAACACCTCCTTGTCATTTAACTGTTAAACAACTATTCAAACCCTGAGGCCCCACACATCAAAAAACAACTACACAATCAATGAAGGTCACACCATTTAGAAACATGGATTAAAGATATTATTTCTTGATGTAAATATTATATTCTTGTTGGGAGACATTTTCTCACACACATGGGATTAATCACATATGCATTGATGTGCCTTAATTAGGGATCAGGTCCCCCCTCCCTATAGTTAGGACATTTCACAAAATATCATAGCACAGGGAAACACCTTTTCATAAATCAATTTAAGTCAAACATTTCATCATAATAAAGGTAAACAAATAGGATAAAACTCAAAAAAACTCAAGGAATTAGGAATACGTCATTGCTTCTCACTCCCATGTACACTCATCGAGGCCACCATGCCCCCATAGCACACGAACCAAAAGAATGGTCTTCCCATGAAGCACCTTCTCCTTTAGATCCTCAATACTTACCAGTCGCTCCACGAAGGTTGGGTCATCCTTGATATATATCTCTCCGTAGTCTAGGATTTGGGTGTATTTTTGTAGATACTGATGGAGCAGAGATACATTAATTATGTCGTGGATCCTATCCAACCATAGTGGAAATTCCAGCTGATAGTTCACCATGCCAACTTGTCCCAACACCTTGAATGGTACGTTGAAACTAGGAGAAAGCTTTCTTCATCTTAAAAACCTCTATTTTCTTCACCAAGGGGATACCTTTATGAACTTTTGGTCCCCCACCGTGAACTCCAAGGGTCTTCTCATGTGGACGAAATACAACTTCTACCAGTCCTGAGTTTAATTCATCCTCTCAAGAACAATCTAATGCTTCTCTATAGTCCTCTACAGTACCTCTAGTCTAATAAGGGACAATTCCCCTACCTCTATCTAGCATAAGGGTGACCATAAAGTTCTTCAATACAAGTCTTTGAATGACACCATGAAAACGGTAGAGTGATAAATATTATTGTAAACAAAATCTACTTGGGAAATGTGTCATACCCATGATCATCCAAAGTCCAGAATAGATCCCCACAACATGTCCTCCAACATATGGATGGTCCTCTTGCTTTTCCCATCAATATGTGGGTGGAATGAATTGATGAGGTATAGTAGGATTCCAAAATAATGTTTTAATCTCCTCTATACTTATGAGGTAAATTTTTCATCTCGATTCGAGATGATGGATCTTGGAACTCAAAGAAGCCACACCACTCCATCTATATACCTTTGTGCTAAGGAATACACTACACTCAACTCCTTGATCACTAGGATGTGATATAATTTCATCAATATATCCACAAATACCCAAATAGCATCACACCCCCTTGATCCCCAGGTAGTCTTGTGATGAAATCCATTGAGATTTCATCCCATATCCACTCAAGAACATCTAATAAATGCGATAGACCATTTAGAACATGGTTCTAATCATTCACCTACTAACAAAGCGGGAAAATATCCAAAAAAACCTCTTCCACTGCCTGCCTCATCCCAGGCCACTAAAACTATTCCCTTAGGCCTCAGTACATCTTGGTGACTCCAGGTGTACCACTAAGGGTGAATTATGAAACTCACAGAGTAGTCCCTCATGCATTTTTATTGGGAAAAAAACTTCCCAAGAAACATTATCTCATTCTACCTATCCTCTGACCATCCTCCCGAAGCATCACCATGGGAATTGAAATAATGAATCACTTCATTCTCTAAGACTCCACACTGAGAATCCTCCACCTACAACATCAAGGAAGAATACAATGTCATCTGAATCAGATAGCCTCCTCTACTGGCCTCCACAGTATCCTAGTGAAAAGTTTCCAACTCCTCCATTTCCTTCAAAGAATATTTTGATTCATAAAATACATCCTTATATGACTATCTACTCAATGAATCATCCTCAATATTCCACTCCCCCTATGGTATAATAGATTTTTAAGTCATAATCCAGGATGAAATCCATCCACATTTACTAAAGAAAGTTCATGTCTCATTGGGAAAATATATACATCATGATCTTTTGATACGTGAAGACCACAAAGCACTCCCTGATGTGGTAATGGTTCCACAACATTATTATCAACATGATAGTTTTAATCTCCCGATCCAGGGTGTTATAGATATATTCATGAGGACATAAGAACCTTAACTCTTAAGAGATCACATCATGCTACTACATCTAAACACATCCCAATCCTAGGCCAAAATCCTCACAGAACACCTAGAACATCACCCCTTCTTATGGAAACTTGAGGAATGGGGAACTGATCATCTTACCATTATGATAGATGAAAGTATTATGAAATTTCTAACTTGATACGAAGGAATTCCTTTTTCTGGTCAAAGCTGTTAATGGAGATGCAACTCGAGAGATGTCAGGTGTTAACCTCTGATAATATCCTACTAGACCCAAGAAATTATAAACCTCTTCTACCTTAATGGGTTCTAACCAAGAAAAAAATGCTTCAACCATTGAAGGGTCTACTATTTTCCCCTACTGAGACACCACATGTTCATGGAAGTGCACCTCTTGTGTCCAGAACATACACTTGGATATCTTCCCATAGAGATGATTGTGACAGAGGACCTCCAAGGCAGTGGTTAGATTCTTAGTGTGCTCCTCCTCTAAGCTTGATTAGATCAGGATATCATCTAAGAACATGATGTTAAACCAATTGAAGAACTTGTTGAAGATAGAGTTGATGCACCCCATGAACACTGCTAGTTCATTCCTGACACCAAAGTGCATGACCATGAACTCGAAGTACCCATACCTACATATAAAAAACATTCGGGATGTCACACTCATTTACCTTGAAATACGGATATCCAAACTGAATTTCAACCTTAGGGAACCATCATACACCCATTAACTAGTCAAAAAAATCATTGATCCTCAGAAGGGGGTAATAGTTCATGATCATCACCTAATTCAGTCTCAGGTTTTCTATGCACAGTATTAGGCCACTACCTTACTTCTTCGTGAACAATACTGTAACACCCCATGGGGACACAAACATATATATAAAACCCTTCATCATCAGGTTTTCTACCTGAATCCAACTCCCACTACTCATAAGGCACCATCTGATAGGGAGTCGTCAAAATCAAATGGGCACCAGGTATCAAGTCGATTCTGAACTCAACATCATGTTTATGGTGGAGAGTCACATACTCTTCAAGGAAGACACCCAATTACTCACTAACCCCCCCCCCCCCCAAGAACTTATACCATATCTATATATACATATTCCATTGATAGATTGGCTAACAAAGAGAAATGAGGCTCCACATGCCGATAGCCGTCATAAAAACTCTGCTTGCCAACAAAAGTTATGTCCTGGCCACCCATACTGAATAAGAAAATCCTTAATCAGAAGAAGAAGACAACATTATGAATATAAATAACATATTTATTCCTAGGATGACATCATATGGATGCATCTATAGAAGAAGAAGATCCCGAATAGACTGATGTAGCCCAAACATCAGTGCACTTCCTCAAAAAAAAACATCAAACAGACTAGTAGGGTTTATAACTTTAATACTAATGACCAAGGGCATGGAAAGTCTCACTATGTTTGGACAGAAAGCATGGGATAGTCTGGGTGCATCAAAGTAGTGTGAAGCTCCAGAATCAAAAAATGAACATTCATGAGTACAAAAAAACTAATCATACCTTGAATAACCTTTGGCCATGTAAGAATTTCTACCTCAATGGTGTGCATCTACGACCACCCAACTCTATTACATCTCTACCATCAACTAACTCCCCAAACATTCCATGGTCGAGGTCCCTAATTCTAACCCTTAGTTTGGCCTACCCAGTACCAACTACCCTTGGTGGAGTGGGACCTCATTGCTTCTTCTGTTAGAAGGACCTGACAAACAACTACTGCTAGTGAGGTGGGCACTGAACCTTCCCAACCCCATTGTACGATGCTGGAACTGTTAACTGGTTTCGAAGATGTCCACGAACTCCAAAAAATAAATCACCATAGTCTTGGTCCCATAGGGAAAGGGTGAGGACCAGGAGATCGAAACTAGAACTATGGGAGGATACTTCCCTCTAGTTGAAATCTAGAAGGCCCAGATCCCAGAGACCTACTTCAAATATATTTCCATCCTAACGAACTCATCTATCTCCCCTCTCATAGAACACCTTCTAGTGAGTGAATCTTTCAACTACCTCAACCTTCTTCTGAACCTATAAGCATGTTGGTAGAGTGAAAGGAGTGACAACATACTTATGAAATGTTTGGAGTAACTCCTCTATGAATCTCACTCGGGACTCCTAATATGAAAAACGTTTTACTGAAAAACACATAATATCATTGAACATGATCCCCAGTTCCCTTACCTCCATACTCAAATGATGGAGGGAGAGTAGCTCCTACCTATTATCTTCCTTCATCATGGATGAAATTAATTCCTTCGAGAACAACTTCTCAAAGTTATCCCATGAGATATTAGTCTCCTTCGTATCCTTGAGGTAAAGAATCCACCAATGAGGTGTTTCTCCACATATATGGATCACTGCAAGTGGAACTAGGTACTCTAGTGGAGCCCAGATCAAGATGAATGTGATCACCAGCTCCTTGATACATCCCTTCGTCTATATGTCTGAGATGTTGCCCTCATACTTCCCCAAAGTCTATCATTGGAAGACCTGAAGTGACTTCTACCACTGGCCATCTTCCTCCTTTTGATCATCCCTTCATGGATCAACTGGGTCAACCTGTCCAACCTCAATTACTCATACCACATGTGGGTGATGTATGTGTTTCATAGATGAAAACATAAATACAGAACTCCAAATAGCGATTATGAGGATATTTTAATTTAAATTTATTTAATAGTTCATTTATTTTAAATTCCCAAGATAGTAAAGACGTACATGAAAACAAGTCATTATGATGGATGTATTTTTCCTAGGGACACTACCCTGAAATTGATGTATCGTCACTTAGTCGTTCATTAGGTCTAGAGTCCTTGCATCAAATCACCGAGGCCCTAAGACCTTGTTTCCTAGTCGGTCTTTCCTAGACTATCTTTCAACCAATGATTGTCTAACATAGTTTCCATACCATCATATTGCCTCCACATTGTTCCTAACTCCAAACTCCATCATTCTTATAAATCTCCCAAAACCTCTTCCTCTGATACAACTTTATCATGACCTGCCTTCTTCAAGATTAGGGAATAGATGACAAAGTGCCTTGCCATTATTTTCTCAAGACGAAAGAGAGATAATGACCCTTGAGTCCCACCTTTAATAGGGCCCAGGAGTGGTGACTAGCACCAAAGGTATAGAATATCACATAATATTCAAGTATTTAGATATTATATAGAACAAGATCAGGGTATAAGATGGTAAATCCCAAAAAACCCCAAATACTAAAAGTAAAAGTAAATCCCAAATACATTCTAATGTACATGTTTAAAAGTAATGATGACAAAAGTTACAACAAAACACTAATGTAAAGTACCAAAATAAAGGAGACTAAGAATAAAAAACAACTAATCCCAATGGTCGACCTAGTAAAGTATAACATGGTCCTCAATTTCCTCATGGATACCTGAAAATAATTTTATATACGTACGGTGAGCACACAAGTATACTCAATTAGGTAAATAAAGATACCCATGCACAAGTGGGGGAAACATACTAATTTCCCTATGAGTAAATAGTAGAACATAGAAGCACCTACAAAGGAATACTAACCATCCCATCCTCAACAAGGAATACTCACCAAATTATGTGAGTCATGTAATATAATAGAATAAACCCATAGATATATGGGTACCCACACCAATTTATCACTAGTTAACTACTCATTTCTAATAGATAATGCCTTGAAGCTACCAATATTCCCATACAAAGTCCCACTACCACAACATGCCACACACACCTGGGTCTCAAACTGCACACAATCCAACCTACAGACACCTGGGCCATAACAACCACGTCTCTCACTCGAAGACACCTTGACCTCATCATATGTACACATATGAAAACAAACATTGCCTACAAACACATAGGACCCTCATTCACAAAAAAACCCTTTCCCAAAGGATATTGGGATATGGTAAGCCTCATGACTTTACCGCCAACTTGGATACACTCAAGCGGTAAGAAAATAGAAGAGGGTGTGAGGAAGAAAGACAGTAACTGGCCATCCAACCTCCGACTAGGATGTTGGGAAATACAGCTTCTCCTAAAAATGGAGTTGTTTAGAATATAATACTCAATAAGGGTGGGGTGCTTGTTTAAATCACAAGGAACTACAATTTTTACATATAAGAAATAAAACACTCTATTAAATCTGTGGGTTTGAAACAACCAATCAAATGAGCCCACCCATACCACTTTTATAGCTACAACTTTATACACAACCACACAACACCCAATGCCAACAATAACCCCAAAACCTTTATATTTAACCACTTTAAATTTATTTATTTAATGTAATTAACCATAATTTATTCAATAAATATAGGTAAAAAAACAACCATAACCACATAATGAAAAATCCATATTTGTAGTCCCAGTGCACATTCCCACTCAACCACTGTCAACAATCATCATTCAAAGTAATATCATACAACCCTTCTATTGTATTGACCCAAAGTTTTTCAATGGAAATTCCTTCTTATATTTACGTCATAAAACCACATGAAATCACAACATAATGAACTTCTAAGTGATAAGTGACAATTAAACATAAGGTTTCACTTCTGTGTTTGGAATTTCGAAAATCCAGCATACAAGGGTGTGTTTAGGATGTTTTTTGGAGTCTAATAAAACAAAAATAATTTTTGGTGAATAGTAACCTACCCTAATGAATAGTAACATAGCCTTATGAATAGTTATATACCCTAATGAATAGTAACCTCACCTATGGTGGTATAACAATAATATTCATGTTGAAAGTACGATATTCCTATATTTTAGAATGAGTTAATGAATGTTTTAAAACTGGTTTTGATATTAAATAGTTATTTTAATTAAATTTTATAATAATCATATTTTTAAAATTATTTTTGAAAAATGAAATACATTTTTCAATTCTACACATTGAAAAATGGTTATGGTGAATTTTTGGGATTTTTCTTAAATACTTGATTTTTTGATGAATAGTAAAATACGATAAATTACAATAAATGCTAAATACTGAATCATAGTTGATGTATGGCTGATGTAAGATGATAATCCCAAATCATCCTTGATTATTTTAGTATATTTGATGATAATGATCAATTATTCATAGTCTTGGCCTTAAATAATAATCTAATACTTAAAATAATGGGAAAACCCTCCCCTCCCTCACTATAAATACCCCCTCTCCTTATCTCTTTCCCACACACCTCTCAATCCTTGTGCCTAGCCCAAATTCTACACAAAAACCTCCCAAGATCCTTCCCCACGTTCAAGGCCTGCTGGTATTACCAAAAGGCCAAAATCAAATGCCTTAAGAGGGATCTCAAAGAGATCATATCAAAGGGTAAGGATCCCCTTTCATTTTCAAGTGTTTTTTTTTTCAATTTCCTTCTTCTCTTATACCCTATTCCCCTTCCCTTATCCGAAAGGCATAAAAGCTCCATAATCTCATATATTCTGGATGATAATCAGTTTTATGTAAAAATTCAAGCATCATGCTTCTTCTCCTCTCCCTCATGTTCTAAAATTAAAACATCGTCCGTGATCGACATCGTGGATAATGTGTTTTCAATTTCTTTTATCATCTTTGTTTCTGGTCATGAAACCATTTATGTTATGGTTAAATAAGATTATTATGTATTTTATATATCCTATTTATGGTTATGTAATCCTTATACACTCATGATATAAAAATATAATACAAAACAAGTTAATTATGGGTAAAATCTGTAAAATTAATTCAAGCGTTTATCATTAATGTCTTATGTCATGGTTCTATTTCACTCCAATTAAACAAATGAATTTTGTAACCTTATATATGTTAACTAATTATATATAAAATCAATTCTGGACAACCAATTTTATCTTACTTTTTATCCGAACCTACATACAGGTGAACTTATCCTTAAAACCAAGGAAAAAAACGGACCCGAAACCTGAAATTGAACCTTATAATCAATCAAAATGGGTATGAATGAACTTAAAGAGGTTACACGAAATATTTTACATGTATATGAGGTTCTGGAATTATTGATTAATAAACCTAATTTTACTATTCATGTCATTAATATCAAGTGGAGAACACCAACAGACATAAGGTAAGGGATCCTCCCCTTTTTACTCATAATCAAGATTGATCTCTATGCTATGCCTTTTTGTGTAATACCAAGTAATGGGGTCAATTTATACACCTTCCCCATACTTCCATAATGTTTTATAAGTGATTAGAAACACCTTATATCTCTCATCAAGCCCTATTAATTATAAACGATACCATGCAAATAAACCATGATAGATTCTACCCGAACTTCATTTATTCCACTGGGTTGCTCTATCGTTCTTTTTGTTACTGTCTTCTCTTTTATGTATAACTTAAAAATTCTGTTTATAGAATCCAATCTCATATTCCATGATCCACCTCTCACTATTTTTCATGGTTATACATTCTTATAAGTGAACCTCTCTTCGATACATCCCAATAAGCACACTTGTTTTAAAGGAACTTCCCGAACTTTTACCCAATTTCAAGAGCACTATACCTTTTGTTTTAAGACACCATTATCTTTTTAAATTCTGTATTTTAATTATGAAAACCATGTTCAATTATGGTTCATATAAAATAATGTCTTCCCTACAATTTTTAAAAGATCTATGGTATTTTCCTTAAAACCGCACAAAAATGTTTTAATGATAATGTTTCTTAAATACATCTCTCATATGTTGTCACATATGTTTGACAACACTTACCATGTTATAAACCAATTTTATCCTATGAACGTCAATATATTTCTAATTCTTTTCTTATATGGACACTTTCATGATACGGCCACTGGTTATGATTGATGTCATGATTATGGGACCCAATTCTTTTCATGGGCACCCTTATGTTTTTGTATGGTTGAATATGTATGATTGTATATGTGGTAAGAATATTTATGTGGAAAAGATATTGATGAATATGTTGATATGAGTGCAACAAGATAGTGCTAAAATGTATTGGGTAATGTTAAGTCTCATGAGATGCGATGTGAAACGTGATTGTCGGTTAGCCTTGGCCCGTACGAAAATGGGAAACGGGATTGGCAGTTAGCCTTGACCCGTACTAAAGAAATGAATTATGATTCTGCCACATTTATATGATTCCATGTTTATATGATCCCATGATTATATGATCCCATGATTATATAAAATGATTTTATAATTTTCATGGTTTTTATGTCATTATGTCATGCCTCCTAACTCATATGCTTGAGATATATCCTTATGTTTTTTCCCTTAATGGGCTTTTTAGATCATCCCTTTGTTCATGTGTTCCCCAGGTAACCCTATGCAGATGTAAGAGATCAAAAGAAGTTAGGATGTAACATCCCAAGTAAATAAATAATATTACATTCTAATTTATATCAATATTTTTGAATAAAATGTTAATATTACTTTAAAGGGAATTCTATGCTCGATGGCGTACCCAATACGCAACAACAAGTTTCTTTGAAATCTTACGTTGCACACTAATAATATAATAATATTATAATAGTTAACGCCTAGCCATTTTAATGGTGGGAATGAACATAAAAAACTAAAAAATTATTACATATGTTTTTTAAATATTTTTACATTTATCCAATAAGTGTTAGAGGCTTAAAATCCAAATGAATCCAATTTCAAGAATAAATACTCGAATATTTTTAAAAGATTATTTTACCACCTTTTGATGGTGAACCTTTTTTAAATCTAAATTTTGAAAATTTTATAAACACTATTTTTCAAAATAAACTTATTATTTATGAATGGGACATTGAAATTTACTTTGGTTAAATTTTTGGTATTTTTCTGACAATGTTCATTTTTTTAATGAATAGTGAAAAATACTGCATTTTACATCAAAACTGCTTTTTCATCTAATTTAAATATATTTTTAGATTATCTTTTTAATTGGTTTTAAAGTTTAATTAGAATATATTATTACCATTTAATTCAATGGTGGTCATTATAATTAATTTCACTTTGAAAATGGACATAAACAAATGCCAAACGTTTTATAGGTATTGCTTCAAAAAAACCCGTATTTGTTTTGACAACGACAATTATTTTAAAATTAATTATTGCAGTTACTGTGTTTGGAATTCGGTAAAATGGATTCCATTTTTGGAATCATAAGGTCCAAATTATGTAATTAAGAAACTTTTTTTATGGAAATTATGAATAGTAACGATGGTAATTATCTTTAATTATCGTGATTAATTAGTAATTGGGTAGTTAAGGATAATAAAATAATATCATAATAATAACAAATGACCCAAACATGTGTCCAAATGATACTATTTGTGTTATAGACGGCCATGGGATGCCTTGTTCCAAACTTTGGTACCCCATGGAATCACGTTTGAGTGAAAATGACACTTTATCATTTTATTTTTAAAGAAAGGAGAATATCACTAAAGAATGTATCACCCTAGTATAACATTTTTAGTTTTGTATGTGTAAATGATATCTTAGACTATAAGTACTAATTGGAAATATAAAAAAATTCCCTACATCATAGTATTTTTTTATAATTTTTATACATTAAATAAATTAATTTATTTATGACACCATAATGATACAACGATTACCTCATTAATGAATGATTTAAATAAAATGAGAATATAATGTAAACTCAAATACTTACACTTGGAAAAAAGCTATTTTATGAGTATATTTGTATCCCTTATCACCTTATCCTTGAAATATATCAATGTGGGACCTTTAAAATCCGAAACTCATTTTAAAATAAAGTAACATTTCTTGACTTTCCAAGAGTTCCCCTCCTCCCTCTTATAAAAGGCCCCCACCTCTACCTCCTTACACACACCTCTAAAGCCATTGTCTCGGCCAAAACCTGACCATTTCATCTCTCCACAACCCTCTATTCATCATTGAAGCCTCACCTTAGGCATAAATCTCTTCAAGAAACCCTTTTGGTTCAAACCAAAGGGAGTTACCAGATTTAAAGGTAATGTCTTATCTTATGTTCTTTTGTTTTATTTTACTTCTCCAAACCCCTAAACTCTTTTTATTCCTTTATTTTGTGCCAAAAACATGATATTAAATATACTAGGATTTTTTATAAGAATTATTAGTGCTAAACTTACACACACATCCGTCTAATGGTTAAAGAACATACTGTTTCTGTGGATGGCGAATTGCTGCCTCACAAAACGATGATTGTTCAATATTCTTTTAACACCTTTAAAGGTGGCCATTATGATGTCACTATATTTTATATATTATATATATGGAATTTATGTTATCTATATGCTTCTGTATTTTATATAAAAAAACATACCTTTATTCTTTGCATGTTGTGAAAATGTGATAATTTCATATAAGGAAGTGTGGAATACCGCCCCCTCAAGTGATGTGACTTATTCATGTAATACGTGGAATGTATAAATAATTAAATTAATGAACTTATGTGGCCTATATAACTTATATATTATGCGGTAATTATAATATATATATCTCTCAATCATTATTAATTCCATTAATATGACAAAGAAATGAAAGTAGCGTTCATGCATACGTACGACCTACCGTCTCCATGAACGGTGCATTTCATTTCTTTTTATCTCTAAATGTTATGTAATAGTATAAAATGAATATTTACTGGATATATATGATATTTAATTCATTAATACTATTCTGGAGAAGATGTAATTTTAACTACATGGACAATTCTTTTCAAATAAGTTCATTTTTGACTCATGTACCAAACATCTGATATGAACTCACATAATTAACTAATTATTATAACATTATAATATGTGATATGAAATTAATAATAAACTTTAAAGGAGGTCCTTAAAAAATTATTAATTTAAAAAAGTTTATTATTCTGGAATATAATGAAATGAACAAGACAAGTCGGACTTGAGGTAAGGGATCATACCTCTCTCTTTCTTTTTAAGTACTATTTTTTATGTAACTTACTTTAAGATCCTATTTCATATATTGTGGGATGTTATTTTTTATTCCTATTAATTTAATTTCTATGTTAATATGATGAGAGACCATATTTTATTTCATAAATCCATCTTTTTTGAAGTTTTAAGTGGCACCGTTAGGCTGCTGTGTTTTCATAAGGGATTTTTCATCTTACTTTTATTCCCGTGAGATTTATGCTATATTTTCTACTATTTATTTTGAGTGGTGTATGTACTCCACATTATTCTACTATTTGTTTAATATACTTTCTTTTATGTTTATTTACATCAACGTTTTACGATCCTTCTTTCATGGGGTGAACCTTTCGAAAGTTACCCAAATCGGTAAGGGGACCTTTCACCCTCCTATTTTTTAAAAGACTTATTTTGTTATGTATTTTAATTAGAATCTCTTTATTTTGGGATATGTTCTTATATATCTTTATTGATGTAAATTTTATGTACAGGTGATGAGATACCATTTTCTCTCTCATCAACTAATTTTATGAATTTTAAACTGACGTTGTTAGGCTGTCGAATTTTACCAAGAGAACTTCTTAACCCAATTTCGATTTATTTGGGTTCAACATGCAGTTATTGAATATGTCATCCTTTGAATATGTGTGAATGAACTCTGATTGTTTTACACTTAATATCCACTTATATTTGGTGTATTTATATTTTTCACACCTAATTAGGAGATTGATTTATCCTCAATTTAATGATACCTTCTTTATAAGGGATTTCATCTCATTTTACATTTATATTGAGATTACATTGTTGTTATGCACCAATTCACTCTTATATGGGGTATATACTGTACTTTGGGATATTATATCATTAATCCCTTTATTATCATGATATTATAAATTTATGATTAAATGTTATTCCTCAATTATTGTATTCAAGCGTCTCTCATTTTGTTAAAAACCCTTTAACTAAAATATCGCTTTAAATGTTTTAATGATTTATTATTATAAATATTTCTCATTAATATCCATGTTTTCAAAATGGTTTTAAGGATTTATTTATATGGATATTAATGGTTTAAAATGTTAAAATATTTAATGTGGTATGAGACACTTTGATTCAAAAATCTCTTTATTAAACGTTTTAAATGGTTTTGAAAATGGTTTTTAGAATGAATTCGTTATTAAAATATCTTAAAATGTTATATTTTTATTTCAATATGGTAATATTATCTTTCTTTTATGCTTAAGTTATGTGTTATGATTATGTTATGGTTCATGGGCATTTTTTATGAAGATGGGTGGTTCCATGAAAAACTAAGGGAGGGTGAACCTGATATAGCTCTCAAATGCATTCGGTAACGTGAAGGGGTTAAACGTTAAGGTTTCTCCGAAGAGATTTAGGGAATATACTGTGATGGGTATTCCAAACGTAACCATGAGGGTTAATACCTATGTAAGAATGTTATGAATGCTTCAAGTTACATTTATGTCTTATGATTTCTATGATTTATTCATGATTTGATAAGGTATGTTAAAATGATTATGTTTTATGAGTAAAGTATGATTTCATACATGGACTAATGTTTTTATTTCGTACTTTTATATCCCTTACTGAGATTTTTTATGATCATCCCAAGTTTTTGAAATGTTTTTCACAGGTCAAGGTAAAGGTACATGATGTGATGATTGTGTCAAGGAAGTGTCCAGAAAGAATCCATGTTTTATTTTAAATATGTTTCCGTTTTTGGAAAAAATGAGTACTATCTTTTATGTAACCACTTGGTTTAAATGTGGAATGTAATTAATGATTTATGATCTAATTCTATAAAACTGTAAACCTGAAAGGATCCTCAATGTGTATTCTTGAAATAACTCAAGATTAAGTAATGTTTAAGGCTGGGGTCTTATAGTTGGTATTAGAGGTCAGTTTAGATAACTTTAGAGGTTAGAGTGTTGTTTAAGAAAAAGTGACAAGTTGTTTATAACCCCAATGGTTAGTATATTAGAAGGATTCATTGTTTTTTTGAAAGTTAGAATAAGTTTGAGATAACTTGGAGAAGTATATCTTGGTGTTTATCTTCCTCATTATTATATGATGATTTTACTGATATACTCACACTGACCTTTTTGGTTTTAGTAAATGTCTAGATCTAGTAGGCACAGAAGTAATAGTGGATTTGAAGAAAACTGTGATGATTTTATAAAAGAACAACTGAATTATATGGGAGATGCAATGAGAACTCTTGTGGTTATCCTCAACCAACTATCTGGAGTCATGATTGACCACCTAAACCTTAGTGTTTTTTATAAGTCATCGTATATGTGAGAAAAAAATCCCTACGGAAGTTCAGGTGATAATCATAAAGGTAAGTATGTTCAAAAACGTATGTGTCAAAGATGTGGAAAGAAACACATAGGAAAATGTTTCAAAGGGACAAAAAGAAGATATATATGTGTAAATTAAGGTCATAAATCAATAACCTGCCATGGAAAAAGGAAGCATCTAGTTGACTCTAGGAAAGGGAATGAAGTTGTTTCTGAAGGATCAATTGAATGTTTCAAATGTGGTGTGCATGGTCATTATGAAAAAAAAATTCCTATGAAGAATTTTCAAGAATTGGGTCACCAAGATCATACAAATATTTGTTTACCAATACCTAATTCCATTCCGATTGAGGATGAAGAAACTAACAATGACCAATTAAAGTTATGGATTATTTCTTAACATATGTTTTCCTATTATTGGAATCTTATGATATGATTCATTATTTTTTTTGTAGGAAAAAATTATTTTATAATAAGTTGTAATGGAATGGTTAATGGATCATGAAGAATGTTGAATGAGTAAGAAGTCAACATATAAGGGATTCAAGAGTTATGATAGATTTTAGGATGGTGAAATTCTTAAATATATTAAGTCTCTTTTGATGATGGGGTTACATTAGAAGAATTTTTATAGTATATGTAACCCTAATGTTTGATATATGAAAATTTTATTCAAGGAATAATTATCCTTTCTTTTTGTGGATATAGTTATAAAGAACCATTTGGGTTTATATGATCCTTGAATTTGAGGTAATTATTGGTTAATACATTTTGGGTTGAAAAGTGGAAGTTATTAGATAAACTTTGTGGTTAAAATATGTTATGGTTATTTTTGAAGATTTTATCTCTTTTTGGGGAATGTTTTAAGAATTATATTGTTTTGGAAAAAGGACAACACGTAGACCGTGTAAAAACCCATCGCGTCGGACGAAGCTACGTGAATTGAACCCACAACCAAAGTGCAACTGGTATTTATCACCTACCACTGGACTACATGAAGTCCCTGGTTAGTTTGACTGATTCTTATTAGTTATATGATTTTATGAATCAAGAGTAAGTTTATTTTGTGTTATCTATGGAAATTATTATCCTATCATGGAGGATATGTGATTAGGTTAATTACTTTTCAGTATGAGAATTTAAGAGTAACTGATGTTATTTTGGAGAAAAATGTTAAGATTTATCTTAGGAGACTATGTGATTAAATCCTTCAGAGATTTGGGTTTCAATATTAGTTTGGTTTTATTTGAATAATTTTATGGATAGATGTTTATTGAATGGTCTTTTTTGAACTTTGGGTTTTGTTTGACAAATTTTGTAGATTAGGAGTAGTTTTTCATTTTGTAAAAAAATTATCATTTTTGGGTATTATCTGATCTCGTAATAAACATTTGGTTTTTTTGTTAAGGTCTAAATACATGGGAAATATATAGTTCAATTTTTTGTATTAGGTGACTCTCAAGAAGTTGATTATATTACTCTTAATGTGAACAATTCTTCTTAAATACTCGTCTTTTGGAGAAAATATGAGTTTGAGTAAGGAATATAGTAAAAGTTGAAAGTCTACATTACAAGTATGTTTCCTTATGATTTAGTTAAGCTCAAAAATAAATTCCTCAATTAAAAGTAACTTAAAACAAAAATGTCGTCTGTTAACTTTTCCTACTGGGGAATCGAATACCATTTAAACCATCACAAGTTTGTGATTATCTTGTGGTTAACTTTCTCCTAGACTTGTTTACTATCACTCTCCATAAGAATATAACCCTTTGTTTTCTCTTACATATCCATATTTTTTTACTTTGAATCCTTGGATGGGTTAACTCGGGTGACCTTTTTACTTATCTCCCTTTCATTGAAAGTGATAGTTATACTAACTCTTGTTCCGATGTGGGACTTTCAATGATGTTTCCAAGCCCAATTTTGAAATTGCAATGATGCAATTCCCAAAAGGGGGGAAGGATGTAACATCCTAGGTAAATAAATAATATTAAATTCTAATTTTTATCAATATTTGTGAATAAAATGTTAATATTACTTTAAAGGGAATGCTATGCTCGATGGTGTACCCAATACGCAACAATGAGTTTCTTTTAAATCTTACGTTTTACACTAATAATGTAATAATATAATAATAGTTAATGCCTAACCGTTGTAATGGAGGGATTGAACAGAAATAACTACAATATGATTAAATATGTTTGTAAAATATTTTTACATTTATCCAATAAATGTTAGAGGCTTAAAATCCAAATGAATCCAATTTTAAGAATAAATACTATAATATTTTTAAAAGATTGTTTTACCGCCTTCTGATGGAGAACTTTTTTAAATCCTAATTTTGACAACTTTATAAGATTTATTTGTCAAAATAAACTTATTCTTTGTGATTTGAACATTGAAATTTACTTTGGTTAAATTTTTTGTATTTTTCTGACAATGTTTTTTTTTTAATGAATAGTGAAAAATACTACATTTTACATCAAAACTGATTTTTCATCTAATTTAAATATATGGTTATATTATATTTTTAATTGGGTTTAAAGTGTAATTAGAATATATTTTTACCATTTAATTCAATGTTGGTCATTTGAATTAATTTCACCTTGAAAATGGACATAAACAAGTGCCAAAATTTTTATAGATATTGCTTCAAAAAAACACGCTATTTGTTTTCACAACGAGAATTATTTTTAAATTAATTATTTCAATTTATGTGATTGGAATTTGGAAAAATCTATTTCATATTTTGAATCATAACTTCCAAATTATTTAATTAAGACTCTTTTGTTTTTGGACATTATGAATAGTAATGATGGTAATTATCTTTAATTATCGTGATTAATTAGTAATCGGGTAGTTAAGGATAAGAAAATAATATCATAATAATAAAAAATGACCCCAAAATGTGTTCTAATGATACTGGTTGTGTCATTAATGACCATGGTATGCCTTGTTCCAAACTTTGGGACCTCATGGAATCACTTTTGGGTGAAAGTGACACTTTATCGTTTTATTTTAAAGAAAAGAGAATATCACTAAAGAATGTATCACCCTAGAAAAAAAAATTTAGTTTTGTCCATGTAAATTATTTCGTATACTATAAATATTAATTGAAAAGATAAAAATATTTCCTACATCATATTATTTATTTATAATTTTTAGACATTAAATAAATGAATTTATTTATGACACCATGATGATGCAGCGATTACCTCATTAATGAACGATTTAAAAAAACTGAAATGATAATGTAAAATCTAAGACTTATGCTTCGAAAAAACTTATTGGATGAGTATATTTCGAGCACTTATAACCTTATCCTCGAAATATATCAACGTGGGACCTTTAAAATCCGAAAATCTTTTTAAAATAAAGTAACATTTCTTGACTTTCGAAGAGTGCCCCTCCTCCCTCTTATAAAAGGCCACCACCTCTACCTGCATACCCACAACTCTCAAGCCATTGGCTCGGCCAACACCTACCCATTTCATTTATAGAAATCCCTCTCTTCATCATTGATGCCTCAACTTAGGCAGAAATCTCTTCAAGAAACCCTTTTGGTTCAAACCAAAGGGAGTTACCCGATTTAAAGGTAATGTCCTCTCTTATGTTCTTCTATTTTATTTTGCTTCTCCAACCCCCTAAAATCTTTTTATTCCTTTATTTTGTAACAAAACCAGTATATTAAATATACTATGATGTTTTTATAAGAAGTATTTGAGCTACACTTACTCACACACCCGTCTAATGGTTAAAGAACATACTTTTTCTGTGGATGGAAAATTACTACCTCATGAAACGATGATTGTTCAATATTCTTTTAACACCTTTAAAGGTGGCCATTATGATTTCACTGTATTTTATATATGATATATACGGTATTTATGTTTTCTATATTCTTCTTGTATTTTATATTTAAAACATACCTTTAATCTTTGCGTGTTGTGCAAATGCGATAATTTCATATGAGTAAGTATGGACTACCGCCCCCTCAAGTGATGTGACTCATTCCCCCAAAACATTTTTTGACATATAGAATTTAAAAATAAAATCCATCTTTCAAAAATAATTTTATAAATAAGATTAGTTTTATTTTTAATTTTAATAACACTTTACTTGAAAAAAACAATTTTAAACATCTATTTTCATATTCCCAAATATAGGTATATCGTACATACAAATAAATCTTATTTATATACTATGATATGTAAAGATACTATTTATTATGGAATTCCACTATTCATATGGGTAAAATTACTATTCATAGGTGTATTTTACTATTCACCAAAAATTAAATTGATCATATTAATCTCCAAATAACTAACTGATCGCAACTGTGTAAGTAAAATTTTTAAAATTGAAATAAATAAAAGTGACTAACTTATGTTTAATGGTCACATAGCGCATAATATTTAATTATGTTGTGATTTTATTTGAATATATGACATAATTTTAAGAAGTAAATGTACATTCATGACATTCAGCCATTACATTATCCCTCCCTTATGAAATTACTCACTCAAAATTTCATTTTACATTCTATGACATAAACAGGTGATGGTATTTTTCCTTCATTGCCTCTTCTAGTTCCCATGTTGCCTCTTTGTACTTGTGGTTCTCCACAGTATGACATGGTGAGTAGTCTAGTTACTCGGAATTTATCAATATCACCCAAGATCTTCCTTGATTACTCCTTGAAAGAAAGATCATCCTTCAACTGTACAACCTCAGAATAGAGTACATGTGAAGGATACAGATGTACTTCCTTGAGAGGGATACAAGGAAGACATTATGTAATTTGGCCATTATGTGTGGAAGTGAAACTTGATAAGACATAACCCCAACATTATTAAGAATATCTAAGGGGCATATGTACCTGGGACTTAACTTCCCTTTCATTCCAAACCTCATAACCAGCTTCCATGGAGATATGGGTAGAAATATCATGTCTCCAACATTGAACACATGGTCTCATTGATGATTGTCTGCATAACTCTTTTTTCTAATTTGGGCAGCCTTGGTGTGATGCTGATTGGTTTTCACCTTCCCAACCATTTCTTCAAAAATTTCAAGTCATAGCAGTGTATTCTCACTAACAAAATCCCAACACATCAGTATTCTACAAATTTTTCCATAAACGGATTCGTATAGTGCCATTTTGATGCTCGAGCGGAAACTATTGTTGTAGAAGAATTCAACCAGTAGAAGCTTTTTGTCCCACCCCCCTATGTATTCCATTGAACATGATATTAAAATATCTTCCAATGTTTGAATATTCTACTCATATTTTCAAAAAGTTTGAGGATGATAGGCTATAATGAGGTTTACTTCAATGCTTAGAGAATGTGGGAGACTTATCCAGAACATCAAGGTGAATCTCAGATATTAATTGGATTCTATAGATATTGGTACTCCATGCATACTTAGAATTTTATTTATATATATCGGTGCATGTTGATCTAATTATAAATCCTCTTGAATCATGATAATGTGATCTATCTTTGTAAGATGATTTAAAATGACCCATATATCCTTGTTTCATCTAGTTTTCCTGGGATTTCCAGTGAAAAATTCCATGGTGATGTTCCCACACATCCATGTTGGTATGGGTAGTGGTTTCATCACCCCCTTATACTTTTTCATCTCATCCTTTAATGGTTGACATAATAGGAGCTTTGATTTATATTCACAAATCTCCCTTTTCATATTGTCACACGAAACATTCTCTCTGATATCTCGATAAATCTTTGTCCTCCCTGGGTGACTAGAGAATGTTGATCTATCTGAATCATTCACATGAACCTTCTTTATATATGGATTATATGGTACACATAATCGTGACCCAAATCATAAAAATCCTTCCTCATCAATCACAAACTCATATGATTTCCCATTTCAAATAGCTTCCACCCTTTTTAGAATTTCCACATCTTTTCATTGAACATCATTTGTTTTCTCCAAGAGGAATGGTTGAGAATTCATTTGAGAAAGTATTTATGATGTTTTTCCCTTAATGATTCCCATTTCCATCCTATAACAATATAAGAAGTTCAGACCCTTTTCAATTCCCATCATTGGTAAAGATGCATGATCCTTTATAATTAGTGCATCTGCTACCTTATTTGCCTCACCAAGATGGTAGTCGATTGAGCAGTCATAATCCCTGATGATCTGTATCCATATTTGTTGCCACATATAAATATATTTCTGTGTGAATATATATTTGAGAGTATTTTGGTTAGTATATATCTCACACTTATCGCGATAAAGATAATGCCACCATATTTTCATCACAAAGATCACATCCTCCAACTACAGATCATGTGTGGGAAAGTTTTTCTCAAATATTTTCAGCTTCCTTAATGCATATGTTATCACTTTATCATTTTGCATCAGCACATTGCCTAATACCTTCTTTGAAGAATCACTATAAACCAAAAAAGTTCTCCACTTTTTGGGAGTGTGAGTACTGGCATAGTGATAAGCCTTTTTTCAACTCCTTAAAATAGTGTTCACATTCCAGAGCCTAAACAAACATTACTCTCTTCTGTGTCATCTTGGTCATTGGGTTTGACAATCATGAAATGTTCTTCAAAAATCTTCGATAATACAAGGAAAGACCTAGAAATATGTGGATCCACATTAAAAATGTTGGCCTGGTCCACTCTTTAATTTCCTTTGTCTTGTAAGGGTCCATAGAAATCCCTTTTTTAGTGAAATCATGCTACAAATTGATACTGCCTCCTTAAAAATCACATTTACTTTATGTTTCATATATATTCTCCCTTCATAAAGTCATTTACACAATATTTAAATATTCCTCCTATTCCTCCTTGATCTAGGAGTATATCAGAATATCATCAATAATGAGTTCCACAAATTTGATGAGTTAATCTCTGAATAATCTATTCATTAAATCCATGAAAATTTCTGGAGAATTATTGAGTCCGAAGGGAATCACTCTGAACTCATAGTATCTAAACCTCATTTGAATGGAACCCCTCGACCCCAAAGGTAAACCTTATAGAAATAAATGGCCCCACAAAGCTTATTGAAAAATTATTCTATATGAGGAAATGAATACTTGTTCTTTATCATTATTTTATTGAGCTCATGATAATCAATTCAATGATACATTGATCCATCGTTCTTCTTGAAAAATAGGACTAGGGTATCCCATAGTGATGCACTCGGGCATAAAACACCGTTGTCTGGATTCTCTTGTAACGACTTCTTCAGCTTTTCCATATCAACAATAACAATTCTATAAAGTGTGTTTTATATAGGCAGTGATCTGGAAATATTTCCAACAGAGAACTCAGCCTCTCGATCATGAGGAAGACCATGAAACTCATCACGGAATACATTAGTGTAATGCCTCGCGATAGGCATGTCTTCAAGCTTGACTCTCTCCATTTTCTCAATCATTTGATCTAGATATTCTTCCTCGTAAGAAATTAATATATACACATGAGACGTTTATTATAAAGAAGATTCATTTTCCTCATTACACTTGTAAATAATGGGAGGATTCATTAGGATGTGAAGAGTGATCTCTCTTTCCTAACAGTTGATGTTGGATTTGTAAAATGGTTGACAATACATGCCCAAGATAGCATCGAACTCTACTAAAAGAAGAATGACAATATTTTCTAGGGGGATCAGTCCCCAAATGTTAATTAGGGGGGATTTATAAACAATGGACGCAATGATTTCCCTATTTTTTGTTCTCATAGGTAAATTTTAATCCAAATATTTAGGGGGAATTAAAATAGTTCTACTAATGTGGGAAGAAATGAACGAATTAATAGAACTAAAATCAAATAGTTCATTCACTATTTTGGAATAAATAACTAGCGTACATTTCACCACATAATTTTCCAGCCCCCCCCCCCCTCAGTATTTGTGACTACATAAGACCTTTTTTCCATGGAGGTTCTTGGTTATTGTTGTCGACAAACCATGGTTTATATAAATTTTTCTTATAATTCCAATGCTCCTTGCAGTTGTAACACTGCACTACATGCTGAGTGTTGATCTAAAACTTCTTTTCTTATTCCAAATTACCTATATTCTTCATATCCTATTGGAAGTTTATGGAAAGATGTCTCATTCTTCTTCATTTGAAGTAATTCTCGGTTCCCATTAGAAGGTTCCCAATATGATTCATCCCAAAAAATTTACAAGTGGGATATATGGGCTTCCTTCCATCATGAGATTTTGGTTGTTGAACCACCCATATTGTTCTCTAATTACCGCTTCTTGTCACCAAACTCATAAGACCATTGAGACTCTCTAATCTCTATTTCAACCATAAGGGCACAACGAAAAATATCCTCATAACTATCAATGTCTCTAATCACTAAAAACATCCACACACATAGCTTTAGGCAACTAAATAACTGATATACCCTACTTTTAGCCTTCATTACAATGCCAGAGCTGTACCTTCTCAGCCTTGTAAAGTTTATATACCCCTGATGGACTCATCTCCATTCTACTTGATTTTGAGGAAATCTCTTTACAAATTGTGGGTGAGTGTTCGAGGAAAATATTTATTGAGAAACATACAATTTAATTCCCCCCATTCAATGGAATCAATTTATCCTTGGGAATTTGTATTCTTGATCACTGTCCACCACTGATCAGCTTCCTTATCAAAATAAGAGACCAATAGTACAAATTTCTCTTCTTCTGAGCACTGGAGGACGGAAAATATATTTTAAATAGAGTTAATCCATTGTTCAATGAGGAGGGTATCAAAAGATATACAAAACCTGGGAGGGTCTTCTGAATGAAGGATTAGATGGAAACATTCTCTTTTCTTAGAGGTGGAGGCTGTTCCAAAAGATTCATGTTATTGTTCATAACTTGTTCCAGCTGATCAAGTTCTATCATGTTGTTTTATGCACCCACTACAAACATATCAGGAATACCATTTGGTAAATCATCACACTGGTTTTTTGGAATGTGTTCTTTTATTTTGATTCATTAACTATGAAAATGGATGCACAATTAGAGGGTTGAATACATTGTTATTGAACGTAAAAAAAAGAATCTGTTGAACATAAAAGGATAAACCTGTAAATGATAAGTATACCCTAACATTTCATTACTTAGGATCAATTCTATTATATCCTTGATTTATTTATTAACTTATATTATTTTTTGATTTTTTTATTCCATTAGTAATGGCATGTTCTATGCTCATGAAGATACCAAAAAATATCCCCCGAGAGTGTCAAACCAATAGTGCAGAAACGCCCATTGTTGTGTACCCGGATACCCCAGGTCAGGCCTAAGACTCCTTGTCAGAGTTTTTACTCCTAGGTACATCCATTCCAGATCCACCTGTAATTTGTTGTATCCAGACAGGGATGTTTTTTTTATAGTAAACCACTTACTCTATACTTACCAAAATATAGGAATGTTCTCTTTCACATAGACTAATCCTTAAGGTTATCAATATGGTGAACCATTCCAAATAACCAAAAATTAATAGAATATCCTTTGATAAAAACTATAGAGATCCTATCCTTTTACATACAACATTTCATGATTTTATGCATTATTATAGATGAGAGTAGAAAAAAATTGTAAAGCCTTGTTTCTTGGAAGACGAGAACATTATCAAACATTAAAAAAATTATTTAAACTCCATAATGAGATCATATCTTCAACTGTGCTCATACATGTACAAAAGATAACTTGGGGATATCATGAACAAAGGGATGAGCTAAAATCATAGCAATGGAATAACCATACGAATAAATCATTAGCATGTGGGATTGAAGGCATGAATAGGAAATATAAAAAAATAATATAACATATAGTATCAGAACATATAAACAAGAAATAATTTAAGCATGGGGTCAAATTAATGTGTCTAGATCATAAAAAAACTATTTAGTACGAGTCAATGCTTACCTCCAAGACCATTTCCTATTGTAGCACAAGTCAAGGATAACCACCAATATCGTTGCACATAGTATCAAAAGCCATGGCTAACTACTAAGACCCTCGCAAATAAATTCTCATGAGACTCAACATGACCCAATGCATTAAAGTGATATTGGGGTTCCCCAATCGTAAAATTACATGAATAGTTTTCCACATAATGAATAATAAATAATCAATCATATATAAACAAAAGGGTTACCCATGGAAAGGATTGGGTACCACAATCATATCATAAAGCATAACCAATGGGTGTGTTATAAAATTTTCCATAAAAGAAAGGAATTAGAACATACATGGACATTATTATGGTAAAGTAGTCATATATCACGGTAAGTGATGTAAAAAATAGTTGACAACATGTAAGAAATGTATTTTATAAATTTTAGCATTAAAACATGTTTGTGTTGTTTTAAGGAAAATACTATACAGATTTTAAAATATAAAAGGGATATATATTTTATATAAAACTAGAAGTGAAACAAAAAAAAATTATTAATAAAAATACTTATTTTATAAAGGTAATGGAATCATAACAAAGAGGATATTGTTCACTTGAAATCGGGTAAGAATTCAGAAAGTTCCCTGAAAATAAGTTTTCTTATCAGGAAGTATTGAGAAAGGAATCAATTTAAAACAAGTATATCCCAGAAAAAGAATAATTAAATGGTATTGATAAATGAATTTTGGTATATGTACATAGAATTTATAATATTAAAATAAAAATTTAATATGACTTCATTTTGGTAATAATAAAGATAAGACAACCTGAAGGAATAAAGGACATTTGTGTAGAATTCCTTACAGATTATAGACATGATATTGGGTGTACATAAGAGGGATTAATGAGTGATAAATGGGTTTATCACCACTTATAAATAATGGGTTTAATATGAGGGATCTTTTAAATCATAAACCATCATTAGTGATTAGACATAAAATGGTATAGCATAGTGGACATTCTTGTATAAAAGTGAAATGTAGATGATCCCTTACATTAAATCTGATGGTGATATTTTAATGATATTAATTACATGAATAATCAAATTAGGTTAATTAATTAATTATTAAAGAACCTATTATATGTGTAAAATATTTATTACAACCTTTTATATTCATTTATAACCATTTTGGTTTGTTATGAGTTTAAATTTCATTGATTAGGTATGTTTGATAACTTTGTTTTAATGACTGGTTCATGTTTGGATAAACATGTATGATGGAAGTGGTTGTATATAATTGAAGTTATATTTTATAATTCAAAATTCATAATTTTACATGGCTGAAATTTTAATTAGGTTACTTGGAGTGATGTTGAATCATTATATAAAACATTAGGGACAACCTTTTGGGTTAATTGGTGTCTTTTGACCACAAAGAAGACATTTTGTTTTATAATCCAAAACCATGTGTACAGAAGGATTCTAGAACCATCCATGATGTATAATACATATATTATGACCTATTTCACCAATAATAAGGTTTCATGACTTGATTTTATGATAGTAATGGAAATTAAAATCCCATCATCCTTGAATGTGGTAAATTAACACATCTCGGGTGGGGTCTTTACTACTAAAATAAATGAAAAGTAAAGGAGATATGATCATAACTTATTCCATTATCATAAAAAAAGTACAGTACATGTAAGGTAAATGATTTTTCATAACATTCTGATGATGAGAGGTATGGATATAAATGAAAACAAATAAACATGAAAAGAAAAAGAAAGAAACGAAATAAGGAATTTGCCTCTTGAATCCTCCTTATGGAATCTTGGATTCGTCTTTTGATGAGACTAGAAAATATTGGACATGGGGGAGGGGCTAACGAATATTTTTGGGAATAATTTAGACAATTATTAAATCTTGAGAGGTGTGAGGAAAAATGGGTGTTAAGGGTGGTATTTATAGTGAGGGGAGATGATAGTTTTCATAATATTTAATTACGTTGTTTATTATTTTCCCTCAAGACCAGCAATAGAGACGATTCCATGAAAAAATAATAATATGCACATGTGACTTCTAGATAATGGATTTACATGATCCATACATTATATGATGAAATAATAATTTATATATTTCTCATTTACTATAAATTATCAAATTTTACTATTCATTAAAAATTATGTAATTTCAGAAAAATACCAAAAAATTCACCATTACCATTTTTTGATGTGTAGAATCCAAAAATAAAATAAATTTTTAAACAATAATTTTCTCAATAAGATTGATTTAATTTTTAATTAAAATAAAAATTTACCCTATAAATAAAAATTTCAAAAACAATATTTTCTTATTCCCAGATATAGGTATATCGTACTTCTACTTGATTCTTATTTATATAATATCATAGGTAACATTACTATTATTTAGGGTATGTCACTATTTATAAGGGTAACATTACTATTCATAGTGGAATTTTAATAATCCCAAAAAATTAAATTGGTCAAATTAGACTCCAAATATCTTACTGATCGCTACCACGTAAGTAGGATTTTTGAAATTCAAATCACAGAATTTACAAAATTATGTTTAAGGGTCAAATAGCACTAATAGTTAATTATGTTGTGATTTCATGTGATTATATGACATAATTATAAAATGAAAATTTCCATTGAAAAATATTGGGTCGTTACACTACCATTCCAACTGTAGCCTTTCTGTAAACCATCCCACACCCTGATCATAGAACCAACTCCAATGCCCACCCCTATACCTATAACCATGCTCCCAACAAAAACACTACACAACATGAAAAAAACCCAATAGAATACAACACTGAGCCACTAATAACAACAACAACAACATATATATATATATATATATAGATTTTTTAAATACCCTTCTTTAACCTTCTTGATAAACATGAGTGGTCATAAAAGAGTGTTTCATCCATGGGAATCTATTTCATTTAACCTTGTATACATGACTATTCAGATTTGGATTTAAACCATTTATTCATGAATCTAGTCTAGGAATAGTATCACGAGTTAAAAATAAATACCAACAATAGCCATGATTTTTAAGAAGGAATACAACCACAAAAATACATAAACCTAAACTAGGATAATAGATAAACCAAGTGATCAATATAAAAGCATCTTCAATTCCCGGACTATTGATATAATATGTATTATTATCTTTTTATCATCAACCCCCCGCCCCTTAATATTTAATTGATTAAAGAAAAAGGATTCAGTTTTTCCTTGCAAGGAATCATTAGTACACCGACCCTGCATGATGTACAATTAAAGAGAGACATGAAAAATACCTACTTGGATGATCAATTGATTGAAGTTCCTCCTTGTTCAAAGAAAAGGGGAATGTGTGATTATAAGGAATGAACTACAGGAAATCTGATTAGGAGATCTATATCATAGGTGCACGACTCATCTAGGGAAGAAGGCTCAAGGTGCACCTAGAGGAAATTGAAAACAGACAAGGAAGGGGAGATCCCGACCTTGAAGTGAGATATTCTATATTAAATAAATCTTGTTTTTAAAATGTCATTAATCATGGAACCTTGGTCAAGATCAGGCTGTTTGAGCACCTAAAGTCTCATAGGTCATTAGAATATGAAATATATATTACATATCCTTCAAAACATACTTAAAAATGACCAAAAAATTCTTTAATATCAGTTTATGTCAATTATAATGTTAGAGGGGAGAAAATTGAAAATTTGGGAAAACTAGAAAAAAATGGAAAATAGTCACTGATGGTTGAGTCACCAACACTGAGCCACCAGTGAGTGAACTATAGGCACGACCTACCGAAGCTGAGAGATCGATGCTGAGCCACTACATAGTGAGCTACCGATGCGACCAACCGATGTTGATCCACTAACAGGGAGATGCCGACATAACGACTCGCCAATGCTCATAACTGATCAATGCTTATGCTCTTGACTATACAATACTGGTGCTCTTGACTCATTGATGTCGATGCTCCTGAATCACTGATACAATAACATGCCAAAACACTGACATGCTGATGCATTGACATGCCAACACTGAAGCCCTCCTCTCACCAAAGGAAAAACTGAAAATTTAGAAAGCTCTTGAAACGAGATACCATTGCCTCCCAGAACACATAAAACACTTGATTTTCACAATGGAAATGCCTAGGGAAATCCTGGTGTTTATATTCATAAAGAATTAGTTTCTAAAAAATATGGCTTTTATCTGTTATAAATTTGTAAATTAAAAATTATTATTTAAAAATTTTAAAATTAAATCAAATTATAAGGATTTTATTTCCAAATCATAAAATTCAAATTAGATAATATTTTAAATTTTATTTTCATAAAAATAATCTTATTTTTTAATATACATGTTTGTTTTCATGCTAAAAGAAAATGGGTTATTTCAAACAACTATTTTTTAATGTTCTATAAAATTTCGATATAAAAAAATTATATTTATAAATTTTAAATTGTGAATATAATTAAATTCAAAGATTTTTTATAAAATATTTAAATTATAATTTTTAAATAATATTTTCTTGAAATTAAGATAATAAATAATTAATATTTCTAAAATAAGGTTTATATAAAAACATGATTTCATAAATAACTTATGTTATATTTTAAAAGATAATTTTATCCCTAATAAAAAATAAAATAGACTAAATGGATTCTATAATTTTAATTATCACATAAATATTTATTAATAATGGATATCTCATAATTGTCTTATAAAAAATATGTTTAATATAAAATATTTAAACGATGTAAAAGCGATAAAATGGGATAACGTTAATTTTATCAATTTTTTTGATAATTTAAATGATATAAACTCTTTAAAGATGTATATTTTTTGAGTGTGGGAGATAATATCTCACATATAAAGAATATTTATTTACTAAAATCTCCTAACATATTTGTATTTCCAATTTTAGAAATAATTTAACATATATTTTCAATATAATGTCCATCATTTTCACCAATAAACGAATATATCTTCCACCAATTCCAATCTAGTCTAATTTTCCCAAATATTTTTCAATAAATACCCATTTCCCACTCTGTAGTTACTCTTCCATGTCGTATATCCTCTTGTAACATGATGGATCTTGAAATGTACTCATTTTCAAGAGGATCTCTATGGGGAGATTTAAGCACTACAAGTAATCTTTACCCACTCCATAATCAATTTTTCATTATCTTTTTTACACTTATTCCGAAATTTGAATCATTAAATTCATAATTACTAAATAATTTCATTATAATTATATATCATTAATATTATAATAAAAAATTCACTATCTGGAAAATCATATTCTATTGTGACATGTTACTTTATATTTTTAGGATAATGTTGCATATGTTTTTAAGCAACTTCAATTTTATTATTTCACAAGAATTTTTATCTCTATATCAAAAGTAAATAACCTTATTTGAATAATTAATTATCACCCCTAGTGAGAACATGTGATATACTTATTTTGGTAGATTAAATATGTGTATCTATCGATCTAGAAGTTTATTTAATTTTATGTGTTACCATTTGAAAATAATATGAAACACATTTTCATTCCACAGGGTTTTTATAATATATTGTATATCTAAATTAATGTGGAAAAAATAAGTATGGATAATCAATATATGATAGTTGGGGTCTTATGTTTCCCTCTAAAACATTTTTTAAAGTTTTATATCTTATGGGATGTATAGAGAGTGTTATTTGTAGTGATTAATCAATTCTGGTATACATGTTGTGATACCTAATACACATTGTTATTAGACATAGGATTTCACATTTGGTACACCATGTTATGGTATGTAAAATTTTAATTACTGCTCCACATTTTTATGATTTCTATTTTTATGTTTGTATAAAATTTATATGTAATTTACTTATATTATGATTCATGGATCATGATTACTAACTCTCATTTTAACACACATACATTATTGTATGTATCTAATAATATATGGTATTATGTTCTTTTATCATAAATTATAGATAAATATAATGATACTAGTTTGGTTTTATTATATTTTTTCTCCTCTTCTCATGTTTTTGAAAATTATTTTGACCTAAACTTATTGTAAATCATTCAAAAAATTTCCCTTAATGGGAATTCTAGCTCACTCCTTTTGTTTTAAATTTCTCAATAAATGTTTTCACAAAATTTTTATCATAAATAATTCATATGTCTGAATATTTTTTTGACATTTTGAATAAATAATATTTAATATTATATTTGTAAAAAAAATATCTATAGATAATTCAACATTGGGTTTTCTGGATTCTTTGATTATTTTTTAAAATAAATTATTAAATTATAGATATTTTTAAAATATATTTATATCATAATTAGTTTATCTCATTGGAAGAGTTTAAATTAACTACATTGTCTATTTAAAATATTGAGAATTAAGATTAATCATTTATTTCAACTATTTTTAAATACTGTTATTTCTTAACAGTTATTTAATACTATAAAATTTTACTACAGCTTATTAGGAGTAAATATCATTTAAATTTATTATTCTTCTAGGGAATGTTGTTCATTTTTTAGAGAGATCAATATTTTCTATTTATAACATATTTAAATTTTCTCTAATTATATTCCACGGAATTATATTCACTTATTTTATATTTTTTACTATCGAAAATGGTTGTGAGGGACTCATTTTGAGGATTTTTGGGTTTTTTTAATTTTTTAAATGAGTATTTATTGAGTATCTTTATGCCACATTGAATTCTTTGATTTCATAAATATATATTTATCTCAAAAAAACATTCTATTTATATTTATTATATTAATTGTTTCATATGAAGAAAATTATTTTAACGAATGGGTATTATGTATTATTCATGAGTACTGAACATATATTATATATTTGAATAATTTTATTTCATCCATGTGAAAATCACTATTTACAAAGACGAATAAAATACATAAGAAGTTCTATTTCTCATACACATGATTTTGGAAAAATTAAAAATCGTACAAATTAATTAAATATATGAAAAAATATTAAGTTTTCTTTTTGAAACCTTAAATTTGAATTTTTGAACAAATTTCTGAAACATATATATTTAGTGGAGTTTCTTAAACACCTATGTATTCTATTTAGGGATTAATATATCATATGTACTTATTTTTCTCAATGAAAACTTCTTTACACATTACGGTTCAAATGGGAAAATATTAATAAATATTGTTGAAGATAAATTTTATTTATATCATATAAAATTTCATATATATTAGAAATATGGGATTGTGGTTAAGTAAAAAATATTACAATTTCTAATAGAGATTAAAAATATTTTGTATATTTTTAATTTTTAAAGGATTCACTCTAATGAAACAGGTAAAATTATTTTTTCCATTCATTAGAAGTAAAAAATACATATGTATATATTTTTGGAATTTCATAATTATTATAAATATTTGTTATGTATAAATCATTCATTTTACATAGGATAAGGAATAAATAATACATATTTCTCTAGTCATATGAAAAAAAATTACATATGAGGAAAAATAATAGGCCACTCTTATATTCAAGATATATATCATATTCTCAAAATATCATAGAATTTATGATCAATATAGATTTAATATGCTAATTGCAACACATTAGGATTTTGGGAAATATTTTTTCAACTAAAATTATTCATTTAGAGAGTTTTTTAATACATGAAAAATTGATTTTCACATATGTTACACTATAAACTTTTTTTATTTCATTACACATAATATAGAGTGTTGTATTCAATATAAAACTCACTAATTCTAAACAAAACATGTCATACTATAAATGTAGTGCATGGACCATAATAGCCTTGATCTACTATATTCTTTATTTCATTATAATATGTTACCAGAAATCACATAATGAATGAGAAATAGTTTAGTATTCTTAGTAAAGTAAATAAATAAATTATTTACATATTACATTTGAATACATAAATTAAAACATAATTTTTTTGAGAATATCATTTTTTTACTCTATTACATTCTTATAAATGTTTTTTCATGAACTTCATGTATTCAGGGTAATGGTATCAATATAAGGTAGTGATCAAATGATGGTTTCGGGTTAATTATGGTGGAATAATTCTTGATTCAATAAGCATAATCAATATGGATTGGTAAATAATTAAAAGAACATGTCATGTTCTAAATAAACTGATAAGGCAGAGAATCAAAATATAATACCAATAAGAAAATCTCAAGGATGATAATCAAAATAGTTAGGTAAATAGCTGATAAACATTCCATTTTATTAATTATATATCTGTCATAAATGGATAAATCATGTCAATATAGAATGGTAAATAATTGAAAAAATACACTTTATTCAATTACTATGAATTAAATGCATCATAAGATAATATTAATGTGAAAATATCATGAATAATAATAATATAATTCTTAATGAGGTAAAAGATAAATTATTTAATCTCATGAACTCATGATCATTATATCTCTACAATCAAGACCATTCGAAATATAGTTTAAAACTGATGGGTAAAACCCATTTAGATATGTCTAGCCAAATGTTTAGTCCTATAGAAATACTGTTGCATCTAGGTGATATCTATTACTATGCCATACCCATTTTTACATTTCTAAACACTTCCTTATATATATAATTTTTTATTTATTTCATAAACAGTGCTAAATATCATCAAATATCAATGTTGAGAAATGAATACTGATTTATCAATATTTTCCTTGAAAACAAATTGACATTCAATGTTGAGCACCACGTGTAGAAATTATATGTTGTTTAAAAAAAATATATATCCCCGATAAATTATATGGATATTAAAGGGATTTTTAGATACTAAAAACTACAAGAATGTGATCATTTTAGGTGATGGTTAATGACTACAAAATTGAATCATAGAAGATAATGTCAATAATTTCTATGGATCAAATAAGTGTAAAAAATTCATTCACTGAATAAAAATAGTAATAGTATAACATATACCTAATGGATCATATATATTATAAAGGGATTTTGTTAATGGTCAGTATAAATAACCAAAAAATATTATTCAAAATAATTTTTCAAGAAAATACACATTTTATTTTGAAAATAAAATCTTAAAACATTAAACATATTTTAAAATACTTTTATTTCAAAATAAATTTTAATGAATTGAAATTTATAAATTATTAAGAAGAACATTTCCTTGAAAACATCTAATATTAAACAAGAATTTTCAACAAACTGACAATCATGTCTCTGGGTATTTATATACATATCATAAAATTTCAAAATATAATTATATTTGAAACATAAAAAAACGTTATGAAAGTGACTTGTTTTGAAAATGAAATGAATATGCCATTTAAATTTTTGGTAAAAAGAAAAATATGGTAGAAATATATTTAGTAAATCATTTTTCAAATGATAAAAATATTGAAAACATTTTTAGAAAACAAGGTTGTGGAGTAATACTTATTTCTAACTAAATAGGGAAATATTTATTGATGGTAATTAATAGATATTACCAATTATTTTGAGTTCCAATATAACATCCTAATGCAGTAACCATTTAAATGGGGCCATGAGATGGTCGGTCATATGGTATTAAGAGAACCTATTAATATTCTAACGGTCACTTACAAGAAATAATTTTTAAATGATGGTATGGTTGGGAGACTATAACAACATTACTAGATTATTGTAGTTTTTTATGTGTTATAAATCCTCAAAGAGAAAAATATTTATAAATAAAATACAGAGTAGTAAAATAAAATAATTATTTACATAGATGGAAATTCCAAAAATACAACCATTCATCCATGTCCATATGACACTACATAATGGAATGTGGTAAACATATAGAATGTGATAAAATACGATAAATGAAAAAAAAAATCCCTAAGGTATATCTCAACGAGAATCATTAGCTCTGGGTCAATAATTTTCCACTAAATACCCAGGTATCAGATTCACAACAACATAATAAATCCATAGACCTGAACATATAAACATGCATTTTTTTGGGTATCCTAATGGGTTGGAGTCCCAAACATGATGTGAGATATACTTAGTAATCCACCACCATCAGTGCCTAATAATTAATAAAATCAGTAAATATAACATGAAATAGTGTGAGGGTATAAAAATTAATATATGATAAATAAATAAACATATCTAGGTTCCTTAAGGACACCTATCAGATCATACCTTCTTCATCCAATGTTGGATTGTATAAAAATTTAATTAAATATATATAATGTATATATAAAAATATTAAATATACATATTGTTATGTTTACAGATTTATATATATACATTGTATCTGTAACGCCCCGACCCTAGTTACCCAGAGTCGGTGCATTATTACGTAACATTGGCATGATCACAAAAGATCAAGCCTCGAAAGACCAATTAGTTTAATAGCCTTGGAAACACTAGATACATTCATAAATGTTACATTACAACATAAAGTGAAAAACTACAATAACATAGTATCCATATTCCACACCCATATCCCCTTCAGACTATCCCTGCAGGTCAGTCATAAAATATTTCTTGACATCCTAGGAAAAATAAATCATAGAAAGGGGTGAACTCAGATATAAGGCCCCGGCCTTAAAACATATCTTAATATTAAATTAAATGAATAATTACTATGGAGGATCTTTTCAGGTTTAGATTACTAGAGAATTAGACCATAACTATTACATCTCAAAAGATTGCACAGTAGACACTTCTACAAAGTTTCCTTTTTTTCAAAACATGAACTCAAAAAAAAGTCATTTCTAGTTCCATGTTTAAGAAAGCATGACTTTTCCTTGATCTCATCCTTGACCCTATTCTACATTATGTCCTGTGAAAAAAATTTCAAAAAAAACATGGGGTGAGCATAAAAAGCTCAGTAAGGGATACACAAAGAAGGAAAACAAGTAAACCACGAATACATTATCATATTAATACTTTTCACCTTTATGAAGTAGAAATTACTCTTCACTGAATAAAATATCATTACTTACCCTTTTGTAACCAAAATATTACCATAAAACACATATAAATAACACATAACATATAAAGGTAACTTGGGACATAAACATACTTAAATGGAATAACCATACAGTCGACTTCGACACATATCACTTACTGGAATAGCCATATGGACGACTTCCATACCCAATGCATTAGATGTTATAACGTAACCACCCATCCTGGTATTCACGACACCACCTGTCATATGGTTTATCACATAACCACCCGTCAAATGTCCAAGTACCATTATAAAATCATAAGACATAAATCAAATATAACGGAAAGAAAAAATTTCCACACTTTTATCACAATACATCACTTAAATATATTGACATAACAAATCCATTATAAAAACCATTGTCAATACCAAATACATAAATGAGTATATGGTATTTATTTCATTTTAAAAACATTACGGCTTGTTGAGGAAGCCAAAGACAAAATAATACTCGCGGCAGCGGAAAAGGTCGTTCTCACTGCGTACGTTAAAAGAAACATTCCTTTTTTTCGTTTTGTAAAACGCTTCGTAGAAAAAGATTATTTTTGTATAAAATTAAAATTCAAAGGGGTTTATACACCGTATAAAAGAAAGCCTTGTATTAGAAAAAAAATATGCCTCAATGAAAGGATATTGAGATGAAGTCCCTTACCTCGTGTCTGACGTGACTCGATTTCTCTTTAATCTCCTGAATAATAAACTAAAGTTAATTTATTATTTACTAAGAACTTTTTTCAAGATTAAAATTCCTTTTATATCACTTATTTACATGTTATAAACATTATTTAAACAGTTAAGTTAATAATGTTTGTTTTGTCGATATCTGGTTCATAAGTAAAAAATGGACTTCTTACAATTACATGTTGTTTATGTGGTCAAAGGTTCATTATATCCAGAATGATATTCATGATTTGGATATCATATATATCATATATATCCATCATATACATATATTTATAATAGTACATAACATTTAGAGGTAAGAAATGAAATGCACCGTTCATGGAGACGGTAAGCCGTACGTATGCATGAACGATACTTTAATTTCTATTTCATATTTAATGGAGTGAAATAATAATTATATAAGGGTATATTATAATACCAGTATAAAATAATATATAATAACATTAACTTCATCCTTTATATGTCCCACATATGGCATTAACGAATCAAATCACTTTGAGGGGGCGGTAGTCCGCATTTCCTAAAATGAAATTATCGTGTTTACCCACAATGGAAACCATAAAGGAATGCCACAAATGAAAAATACAGAAGCATAAATAAAACATAAACATAATATATATCATATATGAACAGAGTGACATCTTAATGGCCACCATGAAAGGTGTTAAAAGAAGATTGAACAATCATCATTTCATGAGGCAGAAAATCGCCAACCACAGAAACAGTATGTTCTTTAACCATTAGATGAAGGTGTGTGTAGGCGTAGCTCTAATAATTCTCATAACAACATCATATTATTTTTAATATACTGGTTTTGTTACAAAATAATGGAATAAAAATAGTTTAGGGGGTTGGAGAAGCAAAATAAAACATAAAAAGACAAGAGAAGACACTACCTTTAAATCGGGTAACACTTTTTGATTTGAGCTCAAAGGCTTCCATGGAAAGACTTCTGCCCACGGTGAGGATTCTAGGAGTAATAGAGGGGTTTGGAGTGAAAAAATGGTAAGGGGATGGCTGATCCAAATTCTTGAGAGGTTTGGGTAAGGTGGTAGAGGTGGGGGCCTTTTATAAGAGGAGAGGAGGGGCACTCTTGGAAAGTTATAAAAGGTTACCTTATTATAAAATGAGTTTCAGTTTTTAATTGTCCCAAAATTATATATTTCGAGGATAAGGTGAAAGAGTTCGAAATAAACCCATCCAATAGGTTTTTGACAAGTGTAGGTCTTATATTTTACATTATCTTTTCATATTATTTAAATCGTTAAATAATGAGGTAATCGCTACATCATCATGATGTCATAAATAATTTAATTTATTTAATGTCTAAAAATTATAAAACAAATATCATGATGTAGGAAATATTTTTATCTTTCTAATGAATATTTATAGTCAAAAATATAACTTGTATAACACCATTTAAAATTTTTTTAGTAAAACAACACATGTTTGTGACATTTTTATTTTAACATTAAATAAAAAGTTATTAATGTCATTTTCCTACCAAAGTGGCTCCATGGGGTCCCCAAGTTGACCCATGGATTTTCTTGGTCAGCCATGACACATCCAATAAGGGTAGGACATGTTTCAAGGTCATTTCATATTATTAAAACATTATTTTTACCTTAAATTACACTAATTAGCTCTAATCGCGATTAAAAACTTAAAAGTTACTATTCACCAAAAATTATTTTAATCCCATTGAACCAAATTTTACTTATTAATGACAACCATGTATGTCGGATTTTTAAAATTCAAAACACCGAGGTGGTAAAGTTTAATTTAAAAGAAAAATCAGTTTTTTAAGTACCACTTAGTGGTTTCACTATTCATCAAAAATTGAAGTTTTTCATAAAAATACCAAAACTTCACCGTAAGATATATTTGATATTCTGAATTAAAAAATTATGTATATTTTAAAAAATACAAATCATATAAGTTACATTAATTAATTTAATAATTAATTCTCGCTGTCATGTCAAATAGCGTGTTTTTATGAAACAATATATATCCAAAGATTGACACTAGTTTAGTCCAATTTCAATGTGAAATTAATTTCAACAACCACTATAGGATTAAAAGGTAAAAATATATTCTAATTTCACTTTAAAACCAATTAAAAATATAATCTAATCATATTAATAAATTAGATTAAAAAGAGGTTTTGAATTAAAATACAACATTTATCGCTATTCATTAAAAAATGAACTTTATCGGAAAAATACCAGAAATTTACACAAAGTAAATTTTGATGTCCTGATTCTAAAGAAGAATTTTATTTGGTCCAATAGAATGTATAAGAGTTACCAAAACTATATTTAATGAAGGTTCTCCATCAAAAGGTGATAAGTGGACCTTTAGTGAAAATTAGAGTATATATGCCTAAAATTGAATTCTTTTCGTATTTTAAGCCTTTATCCTTTATTGGATAAATGTAAAAACATTTTAAAAACATATATAATAATATATTAGTTATTTATATTCATTCCCTCCAATACAAAGGCTACTTGTTAACTACCATCTAAAATAATATTATTTTATTACTAGTGTGCAACGTAAGATTTCAAAGAAACTCTTTGTTGCGTATCAGGTACTCTATCAAACATAACAACCCCTTTAAAGTAAAATTAACTTTTAATTAATAAATATTAATAAATCTGAAAATGTTTTATTCTTTATTTACTTGAGATGTTACATCCTTCAACCCTTTTGGGAATTGCGTCCTCGCAATTTTATTCACATATCAAAATAAGTCGGGGTATTTATCCCTCAGATCTTTTTCAGATTTCCACGTTGCCTCTTCAACCATATGGTTTTTCCAAAAAAACATTACCTGGTGAATTACGTTATTCCACAACACTTGCTCTCTTTGGTCAAGAATCTGGACTGGTTGTTCTTCATAAGAGCGATTTTCTTCCAACTGAACTACCTCTGGGCTCAAAAATGAGATGGATCTGACATATACTTTCTCAACATTGAAACATGAAAAACATTTTGTACCTGAGATAAACTCGGAGGTAAATCCACTCAGTAATCAACTGATCCAACTCTCTCCAGAATTTCATTTGGTCCAATGAACATTGGACTCATATTTCATTTCTTACCAAATCGCATCACACTTTTCCACGGTGAAACTTTGAGATAAACATGATCACCTACCTCGAAAGATAGATCCTTCCTCCTGTTGTGTGCATAACTTTTCTGTTTTCTTTAAGCTGTTCTCATGTGTTTATGAATCAATTGATCTTTTTCTGCCATATCTTCTACCAATTCTAGTCCCATCAACTTCCTTTCACCCACTTCATCCCAAAAATCTGGAGTTCAACATCGCTTCCCATATAATGCCTCAAATAGTGCCATTTGTATACTGTAATGAAAACAGTTATCATATGAAAATTCAACCAAAGAAAGATGTTTGTCCCAACTTCCCTGATAATCCATCGAACAAGCGCGTAGCATATCCTCCAAAGTCTGAATTGTTCATTCTGACTTCCCATCTGACTGAGGATGAAAAGGTGTACTAAAATTTAATTCAGTACCCAACGACTTCTAAAGGCCTTTCCAAAAGTTAGAAGTAAACCCGGGATCATGACCAGATTCAATGGATAGAGGAAATCCATGCAAATTGACTATCTCTTTAAGATACAATCGATAAAGTTGATCTAGAGAGAAATTATCTCGAATAGAAAGTAAATGAGCATATTTAGTCAAGTGATCAAAAATAACCCAGATTGCATTATTACCTCGAGATTTCTTCGGTAATACCAAAACAAAGTCTATGGATATATTTTCTCATTTCCACTATGGCACTGGTAAAGGCTGAAGCATCCCTTTCGGTAAATGCTGCTCTACTTTAAACTGCTGACAAGTCAAACACTTCACAGTAAAATCAGCAATATCTCTTTTCATTCCATCCCACCAGTAATACTCCCGCAGATCTCTATACATCTTAGTACTGCCAGGATGAACTAAAAACGGGGAACTATGAGCCTCACATAAAAACTCATTCTTCAACTATGAATCACCAGGCATGCATAATCTCTTCCAAACCTCAAAAAACAATCATTATCAATACTAAATTCAGGCAACTTACCCTTCTGAACCAGCTCTACCTTTTTCTGTAACCCACTGTCTTTTTTCTGCGCTTGCTAAATTCTTTCTGATAGGTATGATCTCACTGATACCTGAAAAAAAATAGAAGAACTTCCTACACCAACAACGTCTATTCCAAATTTTATCAAATCAAAACCCACAGGATCTGGTTCCAAACGTAGCATGTTAATGAAGCATTACTTTTTCGACTCAAAGCATCAACCACTTTATTTTCTTTTCCTGGATGGTAATGAATTGTAAAATCATAATCCTTGATTAATTCTAGCCATCTCCTCTGTCTCATGTTCAATTATTTCTGAGTGAATATATAATTTAAACTTTTGTGATCAGTATATATTTCACACATTACTCCATACAAATGATACCTCTAAATTTTTAGAGAAAAAACAACAGTAGATAACTCCAAGTCATGTGTAAGGTAATTTACCTCATGAGTTTTCAACTGACGTGAATCATATGCAATTACCTGATCATTCTTCATAATAACACATCCATGTACCTTGAACGAAGCATCACTGTATATAAAAAACTCACCATTCCTGGAAGGAAGTTCCAAAACTGGAGAATTCACCAATCTTTTTTTCAACTCTGGAAAACAATCATCACATTGTTTGTCCAGATAAACTTAACACCCTTCCGAGTTAGCTTAGTCATTGAACTAGATAACCGTGAAAACATTTCAACAAACCTTCGGTAGTAACCTACCAAACCAAGAAAACTATGGATCTCAGTTACATTTGTGGGCCTTGGCCATTCTTCAAAAACTTTTGTTTTAGCAGGATCAACAGTTATGCCATTTTTTAAAACCATGTGACCAAGGAAATAAATTTGTTGTAACCAAATCTCACACTTGCTGATTTTTCCATACAGTTTCTTTTATTTTAAGGATTGTAAGATAAACCTTAAATGACTTTCATGCTCCTCTTTAATTTTAGAAAACACAAAAATATCATCAATGAAAACAAATACAAAATTATCCAAGAAATCATGAAAAATTATATTCATAAGGTCCATGAATACATCAGGTTCATTTGTTAACCCAAAAGGCATAACTACAAATTAATAATGGCCATATCTAGTATGAAACATAGTCTTCGGAACGTCTGCTTATTTTACATTCAACTGATTGTACCCCGAACTCAAGTCAATCTTCGAAAAATACTGAGCTCCCTAGAGCTGATGAAACAAATCATCGATATGAGGAAAAGGATACTTGTTCTTAACAGTGATATTATTCAATGCTCTATAATCAATGAAAAGTCTCATTGAACCATCTTTTTTTAACAAACAAGATAAGAGCACCCCATGGTGATGTTCTAGGTCGAATTAAACCTTTATCTAATAAATCCTGCAATTCCTTCTTTAATTCTAAAAGTTGAACTTGAGCCATTCGATAAGGGGGTTTTGAAATTGGCTTAGAATCGGGAACTAAGTCAACAGTAAATTCAACTTCCCGATCATGAATAATACCAGGCAACTCATCAGGAAAAACATTAAGATACTCATTTACCACTGGCACATCATTCATGTGACCAGTTCCTTTATTTTCAACAATATGTGCAAGATAACATTAATTTCCATCTTTTACTAGTTTCTTAACTTCCTGATATGTTATCAAAAGCAAGGGTTCATTCTTGTACAAAAACTGAAAATCTTTCTGAAAAGAAACTTTTTTAGCTCTGCAGTCAATGTTAGCATGATAAAAAGAAAGAAAATCCATGCCCAAAATGACATCAAACTCTACTAGAGGCGAAACAATAAGGTTTGCAGGTAGATTCTTTCCGCACACAAGGATAGGAAGGTTCTTATAATTTATTTTTGTCTAAACATTTCGTCTGTGTGTTTTTAACATATTTTCAGGATTCATATCTTGAGATGGAATTCCCAATTTACTAGAAAACTTCTCAGAAATGTAAGAATGTGGAGACCCTGAATCAAACAACACATTGGAATAATCTAAACAAACAAATAGTGTACCTGATACTACTTCATTCGATCGCCCAACATCTGCTAAAGTAGTTTCAAGGGATTTCACCACCCTTTTCTTCTTGTAGTCTGGCAGCTTTCCCCCAGTTGAGTTCTTCGTTAGACACTCATTTGCATAATGACCCATTTCATTACACTGAAAACATCTTACTGCTGGCTTTTCATTGCCTGCTTGATCATCTTCTTTACAGTTGCGAGCAATATGACCCGACTTACCACACCGAAAGAAATTTCCAAATTTGGATAAACATTCTCCAGGATGCATTTTACCACACTTCTCAGAGGATCGATATTTGGTTTTCTTACCTATTTGTTTCTTTGATGAATTATTCCCCTTTGCCTGCCAAATAGAACTCTTATTCTGTTGGTTTTTAAAGAACACATGATCATTAGAAAACTCCATTTTCACCTTTGCACACCGAACAAGTTTTTCATAACTTTTGAACTCACGATAAGATAAATCCCTTCAATACTTTGGCTTTAAACATGAGTAAAAAACAATTTATTTTACTATAAAGATCTCGTATGAAGTTTTAAGCATACCTTGCCAGTCGAGTGAACTTTGCTTCATAAAAAGCCACTGAGTCATCCTCCTGCCTCAATTATAGGAATTGTTTTTCCATCCTAAGACGAACCACCTTAGGAAAATAATTCTCAAGAAACATACAATTGAATTTGTCCCAGTGAAGATCATCAATATCATCACTATCCCTGATATTTTTCATCATCGACCACCACTGATCAGCTTCACCTTCAAAATCAAAAATATCAAGACTAACCTTTTGATGTTCTGAACACCCCATGACATCAAAAATCTTCTCCAGTGCTTTAATACACCCTTCAGCTTGCACAAGGTTAGATGATCCACAGAATGATGAGGGATGTTGCCTCATGGAATGTTCCACCACTGACATGTTACTCTGTGGTTGATCTGGCTGATCTCATTAATGGATACCACCACCATTTATAGCCTGAGTCAACTGTGCCATCACTGCAACAAACTGTTCAGTTCCAATTCCGACCATCTTAGGATTCTGATTTGGAAGGTTGTCTTCCTCATGATGTCATCCCAACATAGCTGCATTGTTTCCTCTACGGAAAACCATTCTGAACACAGAAATATCTTAGGCAATGCAACATGGTGATCTTTAAATGCTATATCATTTCAATCATACCATAAATTAATTTATAATTTAACAATTTTCTAACTCCTAAAGTTTTCTAAACCGACCTTTGATACCAACTATAAGGCCCTGACCTTAAACATTACTTAATATTGAATTAAATGAATAATTCCCATTGAGGATCTTTTCATGTTTAGAGTTTTAGAGAATTATACCATAACTATTACATCTCAAAATATTACACAGTAGACACTTTTATAAAGATTCCGTTTTTTCAAAACATGAACTCAAAAAAAATCATTTCTAGTTCCATGTTTAAGAAAGCATGACTTTTCCTTGATCCCATCCTTGGCCCTATTCCACATTATGTACTGTGAAAAACATTTCAAAAAAAATTGGGGTGAGGATAAAAAGCTTAGTAAGGGATACACAAAGAAGGAAAACAAGTAAACCATGAATACTTTATCAAAGTAATACTTTTCACCTTTATGGAGTAGTAATTACTTTTAACTGAATAAAATATCATTACATACCCTTTTGTATCCAAAAGAATACCATAAAACCCATATAACGAACACATAACATATAAAGGTAACTTGGGACATAAACATACTTAAATGTAATAACCATACGGTCGACTTCCACAGATATCACTTAATGAAATAGCCATACGGTCGACTTCCATACCCAATGCATTGGAGGTTATAACATAACCACCCATCCTGGTATTCACAGCACCATCCGTCATATGGTTTATCATGTAACCACCCGTCAAATGTCCAAGTATCATTATAAAATCACAATACATAAAAAATATAATGGAAAGAAAATATTTCTACACTTTGATAAAAATATATCACATAAATATATTGACATAAAAAATCCATTATAAAAACCATTTTCAATACCAAAATACATAAGTGAGTATATGGTATTTATTTCATTTTAAAAACATTACGGCTTATTGAGGAATCCAAATACCAAATAATACTTGCGGCGGCGGAAAAGTTCATTGTCACCACGTACGTTAAAAGAAACATTCCTTTTTTCATTTTGTAAAACACTTCATAAAAAAAGATTCCTTTTGTATAAAATAAAAATTCAAAGGGTTTTATACACCGTATAAAAGAAAGCCTTGTATTAGAACAAAATATGCCTCATTGAAAGGAGATTGAGATGAAGTCCCTTACCTCGTGTCCGACGTGACTCGATTGCTCTTTAATCTCCCGAATAATAAAATAAAGTTAATTTATACTTTCTTAAGAACCTTTTAAAGCTTAATATTCCTTTTATATCACTTATTTCCATGTTATAAACATTATGTAAACATTTAAGTTAATAATGTTCGTTTTTTCGATATCTGGTTCATAAGTCAAAAATGGACTACTTACAATTACATGTTCTTTATGTGGTCAAAGATTAATTATATCCATAATGATATTCATGATTTTAATATCATATATATCATATATATCCATCATATACATGTATTTATAATAGTACATAACATTTAGAGGTAAGAAATGAAATGCACCGTTCATGGAGACAGTAAGCCGTACGTACGCATGAACGCTACATTCATTTCTATTTCGTATTTAATGGAGTGAAATAATAATTATTTAAGGGTATATTATAATTCTAGTAAAACATCATATATATAAAATTAACTCCATCCTTTATACGTCCCACATATGGCATTAACAAATCAAATCACTTTGAGGGGTCGGTAGTCCGCACTTCCTAAAATGAAATTATCGTGTTTACCCACAATGGAAACCATAAAGGAATGCCACAAAAGAAAAATTCATAATCATAAGGAAAACATAAACATAATATATATCATATATGAATAGAGTGACATCTTAATAGCCACCATGAAATGTGTTAAAATAAGATTGAACAATCATCATTTCATGAGGTAGAAAATCACCAACCATAGAAACATTATGTTCTTTCACCATTAGACGAAGGTGTGTGTAGGTGTAGTTCTAATAATTCTCATAAAAACATCCTAGTATATTTAAGATACTGGTGTTGTTACAAAAGAAAGGAATAAAAAGAGTTTAGGGGGTTGGAGAAGCAAAATAATACATAAGAACATAAGAGAAGACACTATCTTTAAATCAGGTAACTCTTTTTGATTTGAGCTCAAAGGCTTCCTTGGAATGACTTCTGCCCAAGGTGAGGATTCTAGGAGTAATAGAGGGATGTGGAGAGACAAAATGGGCAGGGGATGTCTGAGCCAAAGGCTTTAGAGGTGTGGGTACGGTAGTAGAGGTGGGGGCCTTTTATAAGAGGAGAGTAGGGGCACTCTTGGAAAGTTATAAAAGGTTACCTTATTATAAAATGAGTTTCGGTTTTTAAATGTCCCAAAATTATATATTTCGAGGATAAGGTGATAATAGTTTGAAATAAACCCATACAATAGGTTTTTGACAATTGTAAGTCCTAGATTTTACATTGTCGTTTCATTTTATTTAAATCTTTAAATAATTAGGTAATCGCTGCATTATCATGGTGTCATAAATAATTTAATTTATTTAATGTCTAAAAATTATAAATAAAATATCATGATGTATGAAATAATTTTATATTTCTAATGATTATTTATAGTAAAAAATATGACTTGTATAAACCCATTTATTATTTTTAGTAAAACACCACATGTTTGTGACATTTTTATTTTAACATTAAATAAAAAGTATTTAAAGTCATTTTCCTACCAAAGTGGCTCCATGTGGTCCCCATGTTGACCTATGGATTGTATTGGTCGTACATGACACATCCAATAAGGGTAGGACATGTGTAAAGGTCATTTCATATTATTAAAACATTAATTTTACTTTAAATTACACTAATTACCTCTATTCGTGATTAAAAACCTAAAAGTTACTATTCACCAAAAATTATTTTAATCCCATTGAACCAAATTTTACTTCTTAATGAAAACCATGTATGTCGGATTTTTGAAATTCAAAACACGGAGTTGGTAACATTTCATTTAAACGAAAAATCAGTTTTTTAAGTACCACTTAGTGGTTTCACTATTCATCAAAAATTGAAGTTTTTAAGAAAAATACCAAAACGTCACCCTAAGATATATTTGATATTCAGAATTCAAAAATGATGTCTATTTTAAAAAATTAAAATTATATAAGTTACATTAATTAATTTAATAATTAATTCCCGATGTCATGACAAATATCGTGTTTTTATGAAACAATATATATCAAAAGATTGACACTAGTTTAAGTCCAATTTCAAAGTGAAATTAATTTCAACGACCAATATTGGATTAAATGGTAAAAATATATTCTAATTTCACTATAAAACGAATTCAAATGATAATCTATTCGTATTAATAAATTAGATTAAAAATAGGTTTTGAATTGAAATACAACATTTTTCACCATTCATTAAAAAATGAACTTTATCAGAAAAATACCAGAAATTTACACAAAGTAAATTTTGATGTCCCGATTCTAAAGAAGAATTTTTTTGGTCCAATAGAATGTATAAGAGTTACCAAAACTATATTTAATGACGGTTCACCATCAAAAGGCGATAAGTGGACCTTTAGTGAAAATTAGAATATATATGCCTAAAATTGAATTCTTTTCATATTTTAAGCCTTTATCCTTTATTGGATAAATGTAAAAACATTTAACAAACATATATAATCATATTTTAGTTTTTTCTATTCATTACCCTCAATACAACAGCTACGTGTTAACTACCATTTAAAATAATAATATTTTATTACTAGTGTGCAACGTAAGATTTCAAAGAAACTCTTTGTTGCGCATCAGGTATGCTATCAAACATAGCAACCCCTTTAAAGTAAAATTAATATTTAATTAGTAAATATTAATAAATATGAAAATGTATTTTTTTATTTACCTGGGATGTCACATCCTTCCCCCCTTTTGAGAAGTGCATCCTCACAATTTTATTCACTTATCAAAATAAGTCGGGGTATTTATCGCTCAGAGCTTTTTCAGATTACCACATTGCCTCTTCTACCATATGTTTTTTCCAAAAAACCATTACCTGGTGAATTACCTTATTCCACAACACTTGCTCTCTATGGTCAAGAATCTGGACTGGTTGTTCTTCATAAGAGAGATTCTCTTCCAACTGAACTACCTATGGGCTCAAAACATGATATGGATCTGGAATATACTTTCTCAACATCGAAACATGAAAAAAATTGTGTACTTGAGATAAACTCGGAGGTAAATCCACTCAGTAAGCAACTGATACAACTCCCTCTAGAATTTCATATGGTCCAATGAACCTTGGACTCAGCTTTCATTTCTTACCAAATCACATCACACTTTTCCACGGTGAAACTTTGAGAAAAAGATGATCACTTACCTCGAAAGATAGTTCCTTCCTCCTATTGTCTGCATATCTTTTCTGTCTGCTCTGGGATGTTCTCATGTGTTTCGGAATCAACTGAACTTTTTCCGCCATCTCTTCTACCTATTCTAGTCCCATCAGCTTCCTTTCACCCACTTCATCCCAAAAACCTGGAGTTCGACACTGCTTCCCATATAATTCTTCAAACAGTGCCATCTGTATACTAAAATGAAAACTGTTATTATATGAAAATCAACCAAAGAAAGATGTTGTTCCCAACTTCCCTAATAATCTATCGAACAAGCACGTAGCATATCCTCCAAAGTCTGAATTGTTCATTCTGACTGCCCATCTGACTGAGGATGGAAAGCTTTTCTAAAATTTAATTCAGTACCCAACAACTTCTGAAGGCCTTTCCAAAAGTTAGAAGTAAACCTGGGATCACGATCAGATTAAATGGATAGGGGAACTCCATGCAACCTGGCTATCTCTTTAAGATACAATCGAGAAAGTTGATCTAGAGAGAAAGTATCTCGAATAGGAAGGAAATGAGCAGATTTAGTTAAGCGATCAACAATAACCCATATTGAATTATTACCTCGAGATGTATTCGGTAATCCCACAACAAAGTCCATAGATATATTTTCCCATTTCCACTCTGGCACTGGTAAATACTGAAGCATCCCTTTCAGTAACTTCCGCTCTGCTTTAACATGTTGACAAGTCAAACACTTCACAGTAAAATCAGCAATATCTTTTTTCATTCCATCCCACCAGTAATACTCCCGCAGATCTCTAGACATCTTAGTACTGCCAGGATGAACTAAAAACGGGGAACTATGAGCCTCACATAACAACTCATTCTTCAGCTGTGAATCACCAGGCACACATAATATCTTCCCAAACCTCAAAACACAATCATTATAAATATTAAATTTGGGCAACTTACCCTTCTGAACTAGCTCTACCTTTTTCTGCAACCCACTGTCTTTCTTCTGCGATTGCTTAATTCTGTCTGATAGGGATGATCTCACTGATACCTGAAAAAAAGAACTTCTTGTGCCAAAAACTTCTATGCCAAATTTTATCAAATCAAAAACCACAGAATCTCATTCCAAACATAGTATGGTTAATGAAGCATTACTTTTTCAACTCAAAGCATCATCCACTTTATTTTATTTTCCCGGATGGTAATGAATTGTACAATCATAATCCTTGATTAATTCTAGCCATCTCCTCTCTCTCATGTTTAATTATTTATGAGTGAATATATACTTTAAACTTTTATGATCAGTATATATTTCACACTTTACTCCATAAAAATTATGCCTCCAAATTTTTAGATCAAAAACAACATAAGCTAAATTAAAGTCATGTGTGGGGTAATTTACCTCATGAGTTTTCAACTGACGTGAAGCATATGCAATTACCTGATCATTTTGCATAAGGACACAGCCAAGTCCCTTCAATGAAGTATCACTGTATATATCAAACTCACCATTCCTGGAAGGAAGTTCCAAAACTGGAGCATTCACTAATCCTCTTTTCAACTCCCGAAAGCAATCATCACATTATTTTTTCCAGATAAACATAACACCCGTCCGAGTTAGCTTAGTCATTGGAATAGATAACCGTGAAAAATTTTCAACAAACCTTTAGTAGTTACCTGCCAAACCAAAAAAGCTACGGATCTCTGTTAAATTTGTGGGTCTTGGCCATTCTTCAAAAACTTTTGTTTTAGCATGATTGACAGTTATGCCATTTTTTGAAACAATGTGACCAAGGAAAGAAATTTTTTGTAACCAAAACTCACACTTGCTGAATTTTCCATAGAGTATCTTTTCTTTTATGGGTTTCAAGATAACCCTTAAATTACTTTCATGCTCCTCTTTAATTTTAGAAAACACCAAAATATCATCAATGAAAACAACTACAAACTTATCCAGGAACTCATGGAAAATTCTATTCATAAGGTCCATGAATACAGTAGGTGCATTGGTTAACCCAAAAGGCATAAATACAAATTCATAATGGCCATATCTAGTACGAAATGCAGTCTTCGGAATGTCTGCTTCTTTTACTTTCAACTGATGGTACCCCGACCTCAAGTCAATCTTCGAAAAATACGGCGCTCTCTCGAGATGATCAAACAAATCATCGATATAAGGCAAAGGATACTTGTTCTTAACAGTGATATTATTCAAAGATCTATAATCAATGAAAAGTCTCATTGAACCATCTTTATTTTTAACAAACAAGACAGGAGAACCCCATGGTGATGTGCTAGGTCAAATGAAACCTTTATCTAATAACTCCTGCAATTGCTTATTTAACTCTAAAAGTTCAACTTGAGCCATTCTATAAGGGGGTTTTGAAATTGGCTTAGAATCAAGAAATAATTCAACAGTAAATTCAACTTCTCGATCATGAATAATAACAGGAAACTCATCAGGAAAAACATCAAGATACTCATTTACCACTGGCACATCATTAATCTGAACAGTTCCTTTATTTTCAACAATATGTGCAAGATAACATCCATTTCCATCTTTTACTAGTTTCTCAACTTCCTGATATGTTATCAAAATCAAGGGTTCATTATTGTACACAAACTGAAAATCTTTCTGAAAATAAACCATTTTAGCTCTACAGTCAATCTTAGCTTGATAAATAGAAATCCAATCCATGCCCAAAATAACATAAAACTCTACTAGATGCAAAACAATAAGGTTTGCAGGTAGATTCTTTCTGCACATAAGGATAGGAAGGTTCTTATAATTTCTTTTTGTCTCATCATTTCTTCTGGGTGTTTTTACCATAAGTTCAGGATTCATATCTTGAGATGGAATTCCAAATTTACAAGAAAACTTCTCAGAAATGTAAGAATGTGTAGACCCTGAATCAAACAACACATTGGCATAATCTGAACAAACAAATAGTGTACCTGATACTGATTCATTAGATGGCCCAACATCTACTGAAATAGTTGCAAAGGATTTCACCAACCCTTTCTACTTGTAGTCTGGATACTCTCCCCCAGTTGAGTTCTTCGTTAGACACTCATTTTCATAATGACCCATTTCATTACACTGAAAACATCTTTCTGCTGGCTTTTCATTGCCTGCTTGATCATCTTCCTTACAGTTTCGGGCAATATGACCCGACTTACCACACTGAAAGCACTTTCTAGACTCGGATAAACATTCTCCAGGATGAATTTTACCACACTTCTCACAGGATGGATATTTGGTTTTCTTACCTCCTTATTTCTTTGATGAATTATTCCCCTTTTCCTGTCAAATGGACCTCTTATTCTGTTGTTTTTCAAAGAACACCTGATCATCGGCAAACTCCATTTCCACCTTCTCCGCACATCTAACATGTTTTTCATAACTTTTGAACTCACGAGAAGATAAAGCCCTTCGATACTTTGGCTTTAACCCTGAGTAAAAATGGTTGATTTTACTATCAAGATCTCGTATGAAGTTTGGAGCATACCTTGCCAGTCGAGTGAACTTTGATTCATAAGAAGCCACTGAGTCATCCTCCTGCCTCAATTCTAGGAATTGTTTTTCCGTCCTAAGACAAACCACCTTTGGAAAATATTTCTCAAGAAACATACCTTTGAATTCATCCCAGTGAAGATCATAAATCTCATTACTATCCCTGATATTTTTTATCATCAACCACCACTGATCAGCTTCACCTTCAAAACGGTAAATATCAAGACTAACCTTTTGATGTTCTGAACACCCCATGACATCAAAAATATTCTTCAATTCTTTAATCCACCCTTCAGCTGGCATAAGGTCAGATGATCCTCTGAATGATAGGGGATGTTGCCTCATGAAATGTTCCACCACTGACATGTTTCCATGTGGTTGATCTGGATGATCTCGTGCATGGATACCACCACCATTTATTGCCTTAGTCAACTGTTCTATAACTGCAACAAACTGTTCAGTTCGAATTCCGACCATCTCAGGTTGCAGATTTGGAAGGTTGTCTTCCTCCTGATGTCCTCCCAATATAGCATCCTTGTTTCCTCTATGGAAAACCATTCTGAACACAGAAATATCTTAGGCGAAGCAACATGGTAATCGTTAAATTTTGTATCATTTCAATCATACCATAAATTAATTTATAATTTAACAATTTTCTAACTCCTAAAGTTTTCTAAACCGACCTTTGATACCAACTATAAGGCCCCGACCTTAAACATTACTTAATATTGAATTAAATGAATAATTCTCATTGAGGATCTTTTTAGGTTTAGAGTTTTAGAAAATTAGACCATAACTATTACATCTCAAAAGATTACACAGTAGACACTTCTAAAAAGTTTCCTTTTTTCAAAACATGAACTAAAAAAAATCATTTCTAGTTCCATGTTTAAGAAAGAATGACTTTTCCTTAATTCCATCCTTGACCCTATTCCACATTATGTCCTGTGAAAAACATTTCAAAAAAAAACTTGGGGTGAGCATAAAAAGCTCAGTAAGGGCTACACAAAGAAGGAAAACAAGTAAACTATAAATACTTTATCAAAGTAATACTTTTCACCTTTATGGAGTAGTAATTAATCTTCACGGAATAAAATATCATTACTTACCCTTTTGTAACCAAAATATTACCATAAAACCCATATATACAACACATAACATATAAAGGTAACTTGGGACATAAACATACTTAAATGGAATAACCATAAGGTTGACTTCCACACATATCACTTAATGTAATAGCCATACAGCCGACTTCCATACCCAATACGTTTGAGGTTATAACGTAACCACCCATCCTGGTATTCACGACACCACCCGTCATATGGTTTATCACGTATCCACCTGTCAAATATCCAAGTACCATTATAAAATCATAATACATAAAACAAATATAATGGAAAGAAAACATTTCCACACATTGATCACAATATATCACCTAAATATATTGACATAACAAATCTATTATAAAAACCATTTTCAATACCAAAATACCTAAAAGAGTAAATGTATTTATTTTATTTTAAAAACATTATGGCTTGTTGAGGAAGCCAAAGAACAAATAATACTCGCGGCGGTGGAAAAGGTCGTTGTCACCGCGTACGTTAAAAGAAACATTCCTTATTGTCGTTTTGTAAAACGCTTCGTAGAAAAATATTCCTTTTGTATAAAATTAACTATCCAAGGGGTTTATACACCGTATAAAATAAAGCCTTGTATTAGAACAAAATATGCCTCAATGAAAGGAGATTGAGATGAAGTCCCTTACCTTGTGTCCGACGTGACTCAATTTCTCTTTCATCTCCTGAATAATAAACTAAAGTTAATTTATACTTTCTTAAGAACCTTTTTCAAGATTACAATTCCTTTTATATCACTTATTTCCATGTTATAAACATTATGTAAACATTTAAGTTAATAATGTTCGTTTTGTCGATATCTGGTTGATAAGTCAAAAATGGACTTCTTACAAGTACATGTTGTTTTTGTGGTCAATGGATCACTATATCCAGAATGATATTCATGATTTTGATATCATATATATCATATATATCCAACATATACATGTATTTAAAATAGTACATAACATTTAGAGGTAAGAAATGAAATGCACTGTTCATGGAGACGGTAAGCCGTACGCACGCATGAATGCTACTTTCATTTCTATTTCATATTTAATGGAGTGAAATCATAATTATATAAGGATATATGATAAATCCAGTATAAAATCATATATAATAACATTAACTCCATCCTTTATACGTCCTTCATATGGCATTAATGAATCAAATCACTTTGAGGGGGCGGTAGTCCTCACTTCCTAAAATGAAATTATCGTGTTTACCCACAATGGAAACCATAAAGGAATGCCACAAATGAAAAATAAAGAAGCATAAGGAAAACATAAACATAATATTTATCATATATGAATATAGTGACATCTTAATGGCCACCATTAAAGATGTTAAAAGAAGATTGAACAATCATCGTTTCATGAGGCAGAAAATGGCCAACCACAGAAACAGTATGTTCTTTAACCATTAGAAGAAGGTGTGTGTAGGTGTAGATCTAATCCTTCTCCTAAAAACATACTAGTATATTTAAGATACTGGTTTTGTTACAAAATAAAGGAATAAAAAGATTTTAGGGGGTTGGATAAGCAAAATAAAACATAAGAACACAAGAGAAGACACTACCTTTAAATCGGGAAACTCTTTTTGATTTGAGCTCAAAGGATTCCTTGGAATGACTTCTACCCAAGATGAGGCTTATATGAGTAAGATAGGGATGTGGAGAGACAAAATGGGCAGGGGTTTTCTGAGCCAAAGGCTTGAGAGGTGTCGGTAAGGTGGTAGAGGTGGGGGACTTTTATAAGAGGAGAGGAGTGGCACTCTTGGAAAGTTATAAAAGGATACCTTATTATAAAATGAGTTTCGGTTTTTAAAGGTCCCAAAATTATATATTTAGAGGATAAGGTGATAATAGTTGGAAATAAACCCATACAATAGGTTTTTGACAAGTGTAGGTCTTATAGTTTACATTGTCGTTTCATTTTATTTAAATCTTTTAATAATGAGGTAATCGCTGCATCATCATGGTGTCATAAATAATATAATTTATTTAATGTATAAAAATTAAAAAAAAATATCATGATATAGGAAATCTTTTTATCTTTATAATTAATATTTATAGTAAAAAATATGACTTGTATAACCCCATTTAAAAATTGTTTTAGTAAAACAACACATGTTTGTGACATTTTTATTTTAACATTAAATAAAAGGTTATTAATGTCCTTTTCCTACCAAAGTGGCTCCATGGGGTCCCCAAGTTTACCCATGGATTTTATTGGTCGTCCATGACACATCCAATAAGGTTAGGACATATTTTAAGGTCATTTCATATTATTAAAACATAATTTTTACCTTAAATTACACTAATTACCTCTAATCGCGATTAAAATTTTAAAAGTTACTATTCACCAAAAATAATTTTAATCCCATTGAACCAAATTTTACTTCTTAATGACAACCATGTATTTAGTATTTTTTAAATTCAAAACACAGAGGTGGTAAAATTTCATTTAAATGAAAAATCAGTTTTTTAAGTACCACTTAGTGGTTTCACTATTCATCAAAAATTGAAGTTTTTCAGAAAAATACCAAAACTTCACCCTAAGCTATATTTGATATTCCTAATTCAAAAATGATGTCTATTTTAAAAAATTCCAATCATATATGTTACATTAATTAATTTAATAATTAGTTTCCACTATCATGACAAATAGCGTGTTTTTATGAAACAATATATATCAAAATATTGACACTAGTTTAAGTCCAATTTCAAAGTGAAATTAATTTCAACAACCACTATTGAATTAAATGGTAAACATATACTCTAATTTCACTTTAAAACCAATTGAAAAGATAATATAATCATATTAATAAATTAGATTAAAAAGTGGTTTTGAATTAAAATACATCATTTTTCACTATTTATTAAAAAATTAACTTTATCGGAAAAATACCAAAAATTTACACAAATTAAATTTTGATGTCCCAATTCTAAAGAAGAATTTTATTTCTTCCAATATAATGTATAAGAGTGACCAAAACTATATTTAATGACGGTTCTCCATCAAAAGGCGATAAGTGGGCCTTTAGTGAAAATTAGAGTATATATGCCTAAAATTGAATTCTTTTCATATTTTAAGCCTTTATCCTTTATTGGATAAATGTAAAAACATTAAAAAACATATATAATCATATTTTAGTTATTTCTATTCATTCCTTCCAATACAAAGGCTACGTGATAACTACCATTTAAAATAATATTATTTTATTACTAGTGTGCAACGTAAGATTTCAAAGAAACTCTTTGTTGCGTATCGTGTACGCTATCGAACATAGAAACCCCATTAAAGTAAAATTAATATTTAATTCGTAAATATTAATAAATATGAAAATGTTTTATTCTTTATTTACCAAGGATGTTACATCAGATGCAAAGTAAGGATAATAATATAGCGGAAACTTTCCTAAATAAACATAAACATTTAAGGTAATGTATAACTAAAACAAAAACCTTTTAAACTGGAACTTCAACATAATATGGAAACATGAAAATGAAATAATTCCATTTACTTATTCACTTGGATATTCTACTAGTCGAATAATCACATTCAATATCAATAACCACTTTCATAGTGATGGAATGCATAATGCAAGACTATCATAACCACATAGCCAAGGCATCGTGCGAAAACTAGAAATAAGATTTTGTCAAGGCCTCGTTCCAAGACACTAGTTTGTCTCATGAGACCTACCAATGCATCAAAGAGCTATAGCGAGCTCCACCCGTCACTTATTAAGTCCAATGCATTCCTTATATGATAAGGTTTAAACATATCATAAATCATAACATAATCGTATCACACAGAACATGCATAAATGAAACATAACATTTCCACATTTCAATAACAATATATAAATACAACACATTGATATAATGAAACCATTTTCAATACCAAAATAGAAGAAAAGTAAAACTTGGTATTTATTTTTCATTTAAAAAAAGTTATGTCTTGTAGAGGAAGTTGAAACTCAAATAATGGTCACGGTGGCGGAGAAGTCATTATAACTGCATAAGTACGACAAAAAAACATTCCATTTTGTAGTTTAGTAAAATGATTCGTATAAAAAATATTCCTTTTGAACAAACGTAAATGTCGAAGGGCTTTAAACACCGTATAAAAGAAAGTTGTGTATAAAACAAAATATGCCTCAATGAAAGAAGATTGAGATGAAGTCCCTTACAAAGATCATTTTTTTAAATAAAATAGATCTATTATGTGTATTCAGTATAAGTACACATAAAGAAAGTAAAAATAAATTATAGGACATAATAATATCAAGATATAATTTGAAAGTAGGAGATTAACCCAAAGAACGGAAATTAGGTTAAGAAGTTCCCTTACCTCGTGTCCGACTTGACTCGACCGTTCTTTAACCTCAAGAATAATAAACTAGAGTTAATTTATAGTTTCTTAAGAACATTTTTTAAGTTTATTATTCCTTTTATATCACATATTACCATGTTATGTGTAATGGCCTGGGTTTTTGGGGTCCATTACTTTGTGAAAATCTCATGTTGGGTTTTCTGGTCTGGGAATCTTGGTGAAGGTTGGCATAACGGTAGGCCTACCGGTAGCCTTAGCTGACCAGTAGTAGGCCTACCAGTATATTCCGCCTACCGGTAGCTCGGTCTATAGGTAGCTGAAGCCTACCAGTAGCTCGGTCTATAGGTAGTTAAAGCCTATCGGTAGCTCGGTCTACCTGCAGCTGAAGACTACCGATAGCTCGGGCTACCGGTAGCTTGGTCTACCGGTAGCTACAGCCTACCGGTAGCTCGGCCTACCGGTGGCTGCATCCTAGCTATAGCGCAGCTACCGGTAGCTTTCACCCACTAGTAGCTCTCAGCTACAGGTGGCTCTGTCCTACCCCCGCGAGTTCATTCCAGTGGCGCTCCTTGCGCAATTAGGGTTTTAAACCCTATTTTGACCCATCGTTTTAAAATCCCAGTAACACCCTAATGTTTTAATTATATATTAATGAAATAACCTGGTGTGTGTGTCAATTTAAACCACACTACCCCTTTAATGACGTGTGGGGCCGCGTGGTCAACCCACTACCCCCTCTCACGCGGTTTCGCTTTCTTATCTCAACCATTCGCGGCCCTTATAACTAAAGGGTTCACATGGGATTCTTCCTTTCTCAATCATCTGATTTCATCCAGACGAACCGATTTTTGTACATCGGGCGAGCCGCATCGTTATGCATAAAGTTCCACGCCTGGGATAAGTGTCGATCTTCAATAAACAAGTAGGGAATTTATTCATCACCTATCTCTTTTGTGTATCATGCGGGGTGGGTGTGCTTTTGTTTCTGTAGAACTGGTTAAACCAAACCTAAATAAAGATAATGAACGGATTCTATAATGAATGGAGGTTGGGCTGTGATCGTTGATGTTGTTTATATTATGATCACCTTTCTGAGTTGTGCTAGCTTACGCCTTCTAAAAATCGAGGTCGTTAGTGGTCATTGTCGGTGCACTAATGAACCCCTCATGGTGTTTTAAATGGCTTGTTTTGTAATTGTAAACTCGTACTGTGAAAAGTAATTGGTTAATCACGTATACCCGGCTGAATGAATTGAAATCACTAGGATCAACCCTTCTGTGATAACTCTCGGTTAAAACACACGGAATTGAAATCATGGAGTGTGTTAAATCTTATAAATCTGAAAGTACAGGCATGTACCTACTTTGTGTTGGTGGTAGTGGTTTGGTTGTTTTCTTTTACGGGCCGATTGCTGGTGGTGTGGGAGGGGTTGAGATCCCATGTTTTTATGCTCTCGGTGGTTGTGAAATTGGAAATGGGATTCCCTGTTGTTGCAGATTCTGTGGTTGTGAGTTTTTATGACTGGGTGGTTACCTTGTTTACATCACGAATTGGGGTAGGATCTTCTGTTGTTGAGAATCCCTTTTTACTCCGGATATTGGGCATGGGGCTGTAACTTAGGGTTCTCTTTTGTTGATGTGGCTTTATGAGAGAACTGGGCGTGGGTGTTATGGTTGATGCTTGACTGTTTACTTTCCTAGACTTGTTATTGTGATTACTTGTTGCCCATGTAGGTGCAGAACTTAATTAAATATTTCTACTCAACATAAAAACAAGGATGGGATAAATGGGTCTTGGTTTGGCGTGAGTTGTGACTTGGACGTAGCGCTGTTTGTGCTCTTAGGAGGGATGAAGAAAAAACTAAACTTTGGGTGAGTGCTTTTTACCTATATATATTTGTAGTTTTGTGTTTCTTACTCACGCCCCACCCAAGTTGAGCACCTAGTGCCGAACACCCCAATTTCACGGGGGAGGGTGTTTTTCCCAAAACTATTATTAGTGGCTGGTTATTAACTCCTTTTCTTCTCCCTTTCCCAGATAGTCCAAGTATCTTCAGGCATGCTGTGATGGCCTGAGGTCCATTATTAGCCCAAGAACCTTCGGGCAGGATAGTGTGGTAGTTGGCCAGGTGTGTGCGGCAGGTGGTTTCCCAAGTATCTTCGGGATGAGGCCCAGGTGTCTTCAGGTGTGGCAGTGGATCTTCTATCCCAGGTGTCTTCGGGCGTGGTGTTGGTTGTTTTGGCCTAGGTGTTTACAGGCGTGGTTACGTGTGATAGTTGTGGAAAAGGTGTTTGCGGGCGGGATTCGACAGTGGGACTGCGTGTGGTTGTGGCCCAGGTGTGTGCGGGCGGGTGTGGCAGTGAGACTGCGGTGGAAATGGCGGAATTGGTTCGATGCGTAGGATGTCTCAATAACCAGTGGGAAAGTGGCGCGGGGTACCCAAACATCGATGTGCTCTTATTATATATATTACTTGACTTTCGTTATTTGGGAAGTGTTCCTTAGTGAGGCTTGGGTGGATATATTACCTTGATAGGTGTTTGGTTTACTCCTTTTCTCACGAGACTTTTGTACGTTTCCCCCAATTGTGCATGAGAGTCTTTGGTTTTCCCTATTGTGTGTACTTGTATTCTCACCCTACGTATATAAAATTGCTTCCAGGTTTCTAGGAGGACATCGGGGATCACCCTGGACCATACTAGCTCGGACCTTTGGGGAAGTTGTTGTTGCTGTTTTTCTTCCTTTGGTACTTACCTTTGTAGTCTCTTTTGTACTTTGTGGCTTTTACATTTGAAACATGCATGTGGGAATGGTTTACTTTTGGATTTATTCTTCTTTTAGTTTTGGTGTTGTTGGGTTCTATCATCTTATCACCAGATCCTATAAAATAGAAAAAGGGTAATGCCTTCCATTTAGTGTGTGATTCTATACCCTTGGTGCTAGTCGCCACTCTGGGACCTATTGAAGGTGGGCTTCGGGGGTCATTATCTCTCCTTCAACTTAATGAAGGAACGTCTTGGCAGTCTACTGACCCTTCCCTCCTTTTGGTGAAGGCGGGTCATGAAAGAATGGTATCAGATGGATGGTTGAGAGATAGGATGGAGTCTGGAGTTAGGCATAGTAAGGATTGCATGGGATGGTAGGGAAACAGTGTTGGGTGACCTCGGTGCATGAATTAGGCCAAGGAAGACCGTCTAGGACACGAGATTTTAGGGCCCCCCGTGATCCGACACAAGGACTCTGGACCTACCGAACGACCAAGTGATGCCACGCTGATTGTAGGGTAGAGACCCTAGTAAAGGTACATGCATCATAATGACATGTGTTCTCGTGTTTCTGGGGTGTTTTGGGGATTAAGAATAAACAAAAAGTTTAAGAAGTTTTAAAAACAATATTCTGCACTACTTGGGCTTATACATTCCTTGTTTACCTTGCAGATATGGACACTTAGAGTTCATAGTTATGCCCTTCGGTGTTACAAACGCCCCAGATGTGTTCATGGGGCTTATGAACTCCATCTTCCGGGAGTACTTGGATCGGTTCGTGGTTGTGTTCATCGACGATATCTTGTTCTATTCGAGATCAGTGGAGGAACATGCAGAGCACATCAGGACGGTTTTGGAAGTCCTACGATAGCACCAGCTCTATGGTAAGTTGTCGAAATGCAAGTTCTGGACACGAGAAGTGCACTTCCTCGGGCACGTGGTGTCCGAGCAGGGAGTAGCAATGGACCCGTCAAAGGTTGAGGCAGTTGTTTCTTGGGCAGCACCCAAGAATGTGGCAAAAGTCCGTAGTTTCCTCGGGCTGGCGGGTTACTATCAAAGGTTCGTACCCAACTTCTCCAGAGTAGCAACCCCTTTGACATCCCTGACCAAGAAAGACTAGGCCTTCATGTTGAGTGAGCAGTGCGAGTCAGCCTTCAGCTATCTGAAGGAGAAGTTGGTTAGTGCCCCAGTGCTGAGATTACCAGTAGAAGGGGTGGCATATGAGGTGTTCTGTGATGCTTCAGGACAGGGCCTAGGATGTGTGTTGATGGAGCGACAAGGGGTGATCTCTTATGGGTCTAGGAAGCTACGCCCTCATGAGCGTAATTATGCCACCCATGAACTGGAGCTTGTAGCGGTCCTTTTTTGCACTAAAGTTATGGAGGCACTACCTCATCGGGGAATGGTTTGTGGTCTTCACAGATCACAAAATCTTGTGTTATATCTTCTCCCAGCGGGACCTAAACTTGCGACAGTGGAGATGGGTGGAGTTCTTCCAGGATTACGACTTCGAGATCTCTTATACTGAGGGAAAGGGTAATGTAGTGGCTGACGCCTTGAGCAGGAGGATGCAGAAGGATGCAGTCCGAGAGTTGGTAGATGCCTGGAAGGCGATGGAGGTGTTGGCAGCCTTACACCTAGATGTGAAGATGGATAGGGATAGAGGCTGCCTATATCAGATGACAGTGCAGTCATCTCTGTTTCAACAAGTGGAGGAGTCCCAGTGGGGAGACCTAGAGTGTGAAGTGATGCGCGACCGATTTGACCAGGGAAATGCTCCGGAAGGATGGACAGAGGATGGTCAGAACCTGATGTTTTTCCAGGGAAGGTTGTTTGTTCCAGGGGCGATGCGCGGCAAGGTTCTCAGTGAGTTACACAACTCAGCCCTGGCGGTACACCCATGAGTTTCCAATATGTACCAGGTATTGAAGAGGTAGTTTTGGTGTCCTAGAGTTAAGCGAGCGGTGGAAGAGTTTTTTGCCAAGTGCTTAGTGTGTCAGCAAGTGAAGGCTGAACACTGAGTTCCCGACAGCCTACTGCACCCACTGGATGTCCCCAAGTGGAAGTGGGATGACATCTCGATGGATTTCGTCACGGGACTACCTAAGGTCCAAGGGGGATACAACGCCATCTGGGTGGTAGTGGACATGTTAACGAAATCGACCCACTTCATGGCGATCAGGGAGTTGAGTGCAGTGGATGCTTTGGTGCGAAAGTATGTGGATGAGGTAGTGTGGTTTCATGGAGTTCCGAGGTCTATAGTCTTGGATAGGGATGCACGTTTTAACTCACGAGTCTGTAAGGGTTTGCAGCATGCTTTTGGCACCCATCTATGCCTTAGCACTTCCTTCCATCCCCAGACAGATGGAAAGAAAGAGCGCACCATCCAAACCTTGGAGGATATGTTGCGGGCATGTGTTCTGGACTCAGGGGGATCATGGGTGGGATACTTTCCTCTGGTAGAGTTTTCCTACAATAATAGCTACCACTCTACCATCGGTATGGCCCCATTTGAGGCTTTGTATGGGAGTCCATGCCATTCACCTGTGTGTTGGACCGAAGTAGGAGAGGCAGGCATATTTAGCCTGGAAGTGGTGCAGAGCATGACAGAGAAGTTCCAGCTAATACAGGAAAGGATGAAAGCGGCCCAGGACCGACAGAAGTCGTATGCTGATACTAGGAGGAGGCCCTTGGAGTTTGAGGTTGGAGACCATGTGTTCTTGAAGGTCTCCCCTCGGTGTGGGTAGCGAAGGTTCAGCAAGGGGAGTAAGCTTTCTCCCAGGTTCAGCGGAACCTTCAAAGTGTTGCGACAGGTCAGAGAAGTGGATTATCAGCTAGCGTTACCACCACCGCTACTAAGGATACATGATATCTTCCATGTGTCCCATCTCCATCAGTATCTGCATGAAGATTCACACGTCCTCGATTTGGGTGAGCTGGACATCGAGGACGATGTCACTTTTGTAGAGAGGCCAGTGGTGATCGAAGATCTCAAAGAGAAGGTGCTTCGTGGGAGAACTATTCCCTTGGTTCGTGTGTTGTGGAGACATGGTGGGCTTGAGGAGAGTACGTGGGAGAGGGATGCACAGATGCGTACTCAGTACCCAGAGTTGTTTTGAGTTTTATTCCTTGTTGTACCTTTTGTGGTGGAACGTTTTTTCTTTTTGTCTATGAAATGTACTGGTTTTCTTTCCACTGAATGTGTGTGAAAAGCCCTGGATATGGGGGAGGAGAGAACCCGGCCCCTAATCAAGAAACATTAGGGTGGATGCGATTAAACTCGTCCGGGCAAGTCAGTGCCGCCCAAAGTGGATAATATCTTGACATGGGGGAGGAGACTCCCCAACCCACATGCCTGGGCAGTTTGGCATGGTTTGTTACAAGTGTTTTTAGTTAGCATGGGTTCACTCTTAAGAGGTATCTTTCGAGGTGGTTGTTTGGACCCCTTATATACTTCTGGTTGGTTTGATTCTCAAGGACGAGAATCGTTTAAGAGGTATCTGATGTAATGGACTAGGTTTTTGGGGTCCATTACTTTGTGAAAACCTCGTGTTGGGTTTTCTGGTATGGGAATCTCGGTGAAGTTTGGCGTAACGGTAGGCCTACCGGTAGCCTTAGCCAACCGGTAGCAGGCCTACCGGTAGCTCGGTCTATCGGTAGCTGAAGCCTACCGGTAGCTGAAGCCTACTGGTATCTCGGTCTCTACTGGTAGCTGAAGCCTACCGGTATCTCAGTCTACCGGTCACTGCAGCCTACCGGTAGATCGTTCTACCGGTAGCTGAAGCCTACCGGTAGCTCGGACTACCGGTGGCTGGAGCCTACCGGTAGCTCATCTATCGGTATCTGTCACCCACCGGTAGATCTCAGCTACCGGTGGCTTTGTCCTACCCCCGTGGGTTCTTTCCAGTGGCGCTCCTTGCGCAATTAGGGTTTTATACCCTATTTTGACCCCTCGTTTTAAAATCCCGGTAACGCCCTAATGTTTTAATTAAATATTAATGAAATAACCTGGTGTGTGCATCGATTTAAACCACCCAACCCCTTTAATGACGTGTGGGACCATGTGGTCAACCCACTACCCCCGCTCACGCGGTTTCTCTTTCCTATCTCAACCGTCTGTGGACCTTATAACTAAAGGGTTTGCCTGGGTTTCTTCTTTTCACGATCATCTTCTTTCGTCCAGAAGAGCCTATTTTTGTGCATCGGGTGAGCTGCATCGTTATGCGTAAAGTACCGCGCCTGGGCTAAGCGTCGATCGTCGATCAACAAGTAGGGAATTTCTTCTTCACCTCTCTCTTTTGTGTATCATACGGGGTGGGCGTGCATTTGTTTCTGTAGAATTGGTTAAACCAAACCTAAATAAAGATAATGAAAGGATTCTATAAAGAATGAAGGGGGGTTGTGATCATTGATGTTGTTTATATTACGATCACCTTTCAGAGTTGTGCTAGATTACGCCCTCTGAAAATCGAGGCCATTGGTGGTCGTTGTCTGTGCACTAATGAACCCCTCGTGGTGTTTTAAATGGCTTGTTTTGTAATTGTAAACTCCTGCTGTGAAAAGTAATTGGTTAATCATGTATACCAGGCTGAATGAATTGAAAGCACTAGGATCAACCCTTCTGTGATAACTCTCAGTTAAAACACATGGAATTGAAATCATGGAGTGTGTTAAGTCTTATAAATCTGAATGTACAGGCATGGCCCTACTTTGTGTTGGTGGTAGTGGTTTGGTTGTTTTCTTTTACAGGCCGATTGCTAGTGGTGTGGGAGGGGATGAGATCCCCTGTTTTTATGCTCTCGGTGGTTGTGAAATTGGGAATGGGATTCCCTGTTGTTGTGGATTCGATGGTTGTGAGTTTTTATGACCGGGTGGTTACCTTGTTTACATCACGAATTGTGGTGGGATCTTCTGTTGTTGAGAAGACCTTTTTTCTCTGGATATTGGGGATGGGGCTGTAACTTAGGGTTATCTTTAGTTGATGTGTCTTTATGAGAGAACTGAGCCTGGGTTTTATGGTTGATGCTTGACTGATTACTTTCCTGGACTTGTGCATATGTTTACTAGTTTCCCAAGTAGGTGCAGAACTTAATTAAATATTTCTACACAACATAAAAACAAGAATGGGATAAATGGGTCTTGGTTTGGTGTGAGTTGTGACTTGGACATAGCGCTGTGTGTGTTCTTAGGAGGGCTGAAGAAAAACCTAAACATTGGGTGAGTGCTTGTTACCTGTATATATTTTTATTTTTTTGTTTCTTATTCACGCCCCACCCAGGTTGAGCACTTAGTGCCGAACACCCCCATTTCACAGGGGAGGGTGTTTTTCCCAACACTATTATCAGTGGCTGGTTATTAAGTCCTTTTCGGCTCCCTTTCCCAGATAGCCAAAGTATCTTCGGGCAGGCTGTGATGGCCTAAGGTCCATTATTATCCCAAGAACCTTCGAGCGGGATAATGTGGTGGTTGGCCAGGTGTGTATGGAAGGTGGTTTCCCAAGTATCTTCGAGATGCGGCCCAGGTGTCTTCGGGCGTGGCCGTGGATCTTCTAGCCCAGGTGTCTTCTGGCATGGTGGTGGTTGTTCTGGCCTAGGTGTTTGTAGGCGTGGTTACATGTGACAGTTGTGGCCCAGGTGTTTGCGGGCGGGATTCGGCAGTGGGACTGCGTGTGGTTGTGGCCCAGGTGTGTGCGGGCGGGTGGGGCAGTGAGACTACGGTGGACATGGAAGAATTGGTTCGATGCGTAGGATGTCTCAATAACCAGTGGGAAAGTGGCACGGGGTACCCAAACATAGATTTTATATTATTATATATATTACTCGACTTGCGTTATATGGGGAGTGTGCCTTGGTGAGGATTGGGTGGATAGCTTACCTTGATAGGTGTTTGGTTTACTCCTTTTCTCACGAGACTTTAGTACATTTCCCCCACTTGTGCACGAGAGACTTTGGTTTTCCCTACTGAGTGTACTTGTATGCTCACCCTACATATATAAAACTGCTTTCAGGTTTCCAGGATGACTTTAGGGATCACACAGGACCATACTAGCTCGGACCTTTAGGGTAGTTGCAATTGTTGTTTTCCTTCCTTTGGTACTTACCTTTGTTGTATCTTTTGTACTTTGAGGATTTTACTTTTGAAACATGAATGTGGGAATGGTTTAATTTTGTCTTTACTTTTCTTTTAGTTTTGGTGTTGTTGGGTTCCATCATCTTATCACCCGATCCTATAAAACAGAAAAAGGGTAATGCCTTCCATTTATTGTGTGATTCTATACCCTTGGTGCTAGTCGCCACTCTGGGACCTATTGAAGTCGGGTTTCGGGGGTCATTATCTCTCCTTCAACTTAAAGAAGGAAGGGCTTGGAGGTCTGCTGACCCTTCCCTCCTTTTTCTGAAGGCGGTTCGTGACATTATGAACATTATGTAATTATTTATGTTAATAACTGTTGTTTTGTCAATATTTGGTACTTGAGTCAAAAATAAACTTCTTATAATTACAAGTTGTTCATGTGGAAAAATATCCATTATATCCAGAATTATATTCACAATGTAGATATCATATATATCATACATATCTAGTATATACATTCATTCATAATATTACGTAACATTTAGAGGTAAGAAATGGAATGCACCATTCATGGAGACGGTAAGCCGTACGTAAGCATAAACGCTACATTAATTTCTCTTTCATATTTAATGAAATGGAACCATAATGATATAAATGTAAATTATAATTCCAGTATAATATCATATATAATATCATTTACTCTATCCTTTATACTTCCCACATATGGCATTAACGATTCAAATCACTTTGAGGGGCGGTAGTCCGCACTTCCTAAAATGAAATTATCACGTTTCCCCATAATATAAATCATAAAGGTATGAAATAAATGAGAAATAAAGAAGCATAAGGAAAAAATAAACATAATATATATATCATATATGAAAATAATGTCATCATAATGTCCACCATGAGAGGTGTTAAAAGAATATTGAACAATCATCGTTTCGTGAGGCAGTAATTCACCACCCACAGAAATAGTATGTTCTTTAAAAATTAGACGAAGGTGTGTGTAAGTGTAAATAAAATAATTCTCCTAAAAACATTATATTATATTGATGATACTGGTTTTGTTACAAAATAAATGAATAAAAATATTTTAGGGGGTTGGAGAAGCAAAATAAAACAATAGAACATAAGAGAGGACATTACCTTAAAATCGGGTAACTCTTTTTGATTTGAGGAAAAGGCTTCCTTGGGAAGAATTCTGCCAAAAGTGAGGATTCTATGAGTAATAGAGGGAAGTTGAGAGAGTATTTGGTCAGATTTTGGCCGAGCCAAATGGATTGAAGGTGTGAATAAGGTGGTAGAGGTGGGGGCCTTTTATCATAGGAGAGGACGGGCACTCTTGGAATGTCAAGAAATGTTACATTATTATATAATGAGTTAAGAATTTTAAAGGTCCCAAAATTATATATTTCTAGGTTAAGGTGAGAAGGGTTCAAAATATACTCATCCATTAGGTTTTTGACAAGTGTATGTCTTAGATTTTACATTATCTTTTCATTTTATTTAAATCGTTAATTAAAGATATAATCGCTGCATCATCATAGTGCCATAAAAATTTTAATTTATTCAATGTCTAAAAATTATAAAGAAATTACCATGATGTAGCAAATATTTTTAGCTTTCCAATGAATATTTAAAGTTGAAATTTTATCTTATATAACCCCATGTAATAATTGTTTTAGTAAAACAACACATGTTTATGACAATTTTATTTTTACTTTAAATAAAAAGTAATTAATATTATTTTCTTACCCAAGTGGCTCCATGGGGTCCCCAAGTTGACTCTTGGATTTTCTTGGTCGATCATGACTCATACAATAAGTGTAGGACAAGTGTAAAGGTAATTTAATATTATTATAACATTATATTTACCTTAAATTACACTAATTGCCTTTAATCGTGATTAATAGAAATTAAAAGTTACTATTCAAAAAAAATTATTTTCATCCCATTGAACAAATTTTTACTTCCTAATGAAAATGATTTATGTATGATTTTTGAAATTCAATTCACAGAAGCGGTAAAATTTAATTTATATGAAAAATCAGTTTTTTAACTACCACTTAGTGGTTTCACTATTCATCAAAAATTGAAGTTTTTCAGAAAAATACCAAAAATTCACCCTAAGTTATAATTGATACTTTTAATTAAAAAATGATGTATATTTTAAAAAATTCCAAACATATAAGTTTCATTAATTAATTTTATAATTAATTCTCGTTGTCAAAACCAATAGCGTGTTTTTAATAAACAATATCAATCAAAAGATTGACATTTGTTTATGTCCAATTTCAAAGTGAAATTATTTCTAATGTCCAACATTGGATAAAATGGTAATAGAATATTCTAATTATACTTTAAAACCACTCAATAGTATAATTTATCACTATAAATTATTCTGATTAAAAATGTTGTATTTAAGTATTTTTCACTATTCATCAAAAATTGGAAGTTCTCGGAAAAATACCAAAACTTCAACATAGGATAATTTTGATAGTCCGAATCCAAAAATGATGTCCATTCTGAAATGTAAAATTTATTTAATTTCAAAAATTGGGTATTAATATTCATAACAGCTACTTTGATTGGTCGTGGTGTGTTAGAATCTCGAACTTGTGTACAATGCACGCTATTGCATTATTGAAAGAGAAGTGTACCGTGGATGCTTGGGGTGTTACATTCTCCCCTCCTTCAATAAATTTTGTCCTCGAAATTTGAAATTGTTCTTCCAAAATGAAAGGTTGAAAGTAGAAAATACCTTTGTGTAAAACCCACATCGTAAATAAGGTTAATAAAAATATAACTTTAGAAGAAAGAAAGAGAAGTACAAAGGTCACTTGAGATAGCCCATACTAGGATTCTATAAAAATATGGATATGGAGGAGAAAAAAACCATCAACGTCTAATGGAGAGTTGTTGAAAATGGAATTAGGATAAAGTTAACTACAAGAAAATCACAAACTTGTGATTGGTTAAACGATCATTGATTCCATAGTACGAAAAGTTAACTGAAAACATTTTTGTTTTAAGTTACCTTTCATAAATTTGAGGAATTTATTTAGGAGATTTACTATGAATGTAAGGAAATATACATAATTTTCATGTAAACTTTCATTCTTTAATAAATTTTTACCACAAATCCATTTTCACTCAAAAAGATAATATAAATAAAAAATATTATATATATCCTTATCGTACAGGGTTCCAAATATTAACACATACCATTTCGATTAGGAAAACTATTTTTTAATAACCAGGGACTTCATGTAGGCTAGTGGTAGGTAATAATGGCCTGTCACACAATGGTTGTGGGTTCGATTCCTGTAGCTTTGTCCGACGTGATGGGTTATCCCCCGACCTGCAGGTTGTCATTTTCCTAAAACTATAGTATTATAATATTCAAAAAATAATATTCAGAAATGTTTTATCCTTAAACAATACTATCCAATGTTAAACTTAATCCATTCCAACCTTTATAGTTATCCAAAATACATTTTCCTATACTTTCTCTAAAACGTCTCTAAATTCCAAAATCAATTCATCAGATTACACAAACAAAGTAAAGTTCCTCTTATTATCACATACTAAAAATGTGATTAACTTCATCATATTGAAACCTTAATGAAAACAAAAAGTACTGCAATACAATCCTTATATATATCACATCATTCCTATAACCAGAATATAATCCCTGAGTCCAAAAGCACCAATACATTAATTATTCCACTTCATCTGTAGTAACAAAATAATATTGTCCTTGATCCCCTGGACTTTTCTGAGGTAAGGTTCCCTGATGCTTAGAAAATTCATTTGCATAATTCCCCATTTCCCTAAAATTGTAGCATTCAACATTGACAGCTACTCTCTTTCCCAAGCAATCATGAGCTTGGTGACCTTTTTCACAACACTTGTAACAGACTCTCATTCCCTTAAAAAAAATACTGAGGTGTTTCTTCCTACATTTACTACAGGAGTGATATTCATCTATTCCCTTCTTCCCCTAATTTCCATTTCAAGATTAATCAAAAGATCTCTTCTTCTCTTGCTTTGCTTTAAAGTCATAAGACTTAGAGAATTCCTTTTCTGTCTTGATATCACATGAGACAATATCTTCATATGACGAGAAGTATTATGACACTAATGCTCGATGAAGAAATGGTTTTAACCCATAAAAACGATCAATCTTAATTCTTGGGTTACGTATATAATCTCCAACATACCTTGCTAACCTTGTAAAGTCAGCCTTAGACTTTGTGATATTCCCATCCTCCTTTTGTCTCAGACTCAGAAATTGCATTTCCATATCTGATCGATGGTCACGAGGAAGGTATTTTTATAAGAAAAGCTCTTTGAACTCCCTCCATTCCATATTAGATACTTCTTCATCTTATTTCGTGTTTTGAATCAATGACCACCATTGATCAGCATCTCCAGTGAGGTGGTAAACTGCCATGATAACTTTTTCCCTTTCATTACTCCCCAAGGCATGGAATATTTTTTCTAGGGAACTTATCCATTGCTCAGGTACTAATGGATTTGTAATGCCATTGAATGTTGGTGGTTGATGCCTCATGAAAGTATCTAACATTGATCCTCTACACTGCGGATCAGGGTGCTCCATACGAGTAAGGTTATTATTCATAACACGAGTGAGTTGTCCCAGTATGGTGATAAGTTGATCAGCACTAGTTGTATCACCAGCTCCACTATAATTATCTTGAGAAGGAGGGAAATCCCTACATGGAGTGTGTGCATTGATACGGTTTCTATTCCTTCCACTAGGCACCATTTCTAAACAATGTAATAAACTAAAATAGTTTATGAATCAAAATTCATAATTCCATACTTGTAAAACACTTAACACAAATTGAATAGTTTATGGATATAATCCATAATCATAAAAATGTTTTCTTTGAGGAAGTATATACTCATAAACCCTTCATAATGGTTTGTAAATACAATGATAATTATCCTAAGCATATCCCCTAGGAGTGTTGTAACCAAAAGTGTAGCAAGGCCTGTTTTCATGCACCAATTCTCGTTCAAGTCTAGCTCAAAGCGGTGTTTTCGGGTTTTACCCCTAAGTACATATGTTCCAGAGCCGCCTCTATCTGCTCATATCCAGACAGGGATGTATTGCTCGGAAAACTCACAAAATATCTATAATAACAAAATTCTACAGAGTTCTATACTAATCCTCAAAGTCTATCTTAAGGCTATGTGCTCTAATCAGAGTTTTTATAAAACTAGCTTCCAAGGTTAGTACTAAACCGACTCTGATACAAACTGTAACGCCCCGACCCGAGTTACCTAGAGTTGGTGCATTATACGTAACATTGTCATGATAAAAAAAGATCAAGTCTCGAATGAATGATTAGTTAAGTAGCCTTGGAAACACTAGATACATTCATAAATGTTACATTACATCATAAATTGAAAAACTACAATAACATAGTATCCATAGTCCACACTCATATCCCCTTCATACTATCTCTGCAGGTCAGTCATAAAATATTTCTTCACATCCTGGGAAAAATAAAACATAGAAAGGGGTGAGCTCAGATGCTCAGTAAGGATAACAATATAGAAGAAACTTTCATAAATAAACATAAACATTTAAGGCAATGTATAACTAAAACAAAAACCTTTTAAACAAGAAATTCAACATAATATGGAAATAATAAAATTAAATAATGTCATTTACTTATTCACATGGATATTATACTAGTCGAATAATCACATGCAATATCAATAACCACTTTCATAGTGAGGGAATGCATAATTCCAGACTATCATAACCACGTAGCCAAGGCCTTGTGCCAAGAATACAAATAAGATTTTGTCAAGGAATTGTGCCAAGACACTAGTTTGTCTCATGAGACCTACCAATGCATTAAGGAGCTATATCGGGCTAGACCCATCACTTATTAAGTCCAATGCATTCCTTATATGAAAAGGTTTAAACATATCATAAACCATAACATAATCGTATCACGTAAAACATTCATAAAGGAAATATAACATTTCCACATTTCGATCACAAGATATCAATACAAAACATTGATATAATAAAACCATTTTCAATACCAAAATATAAGAAAAGTAAAAATTGGTATTTATTTTTCATTTAAAAAAAAGATATGGATTGTAGAGGAAGCCAAAAATCAAATAATGGTCATGGTGGTGAAGATGTTGTTGTCGCCGCATACATACGACAAAAAAACATTCCTTTTTCTCGTTTAGTAAAATTATTCGTATAAAAAAGATTACTTTTGAATAAACATAAAAGTCAAAGGGGTTAATACATCGTATAAAAGAAAGTTGTGTATAAAACAAAATATGCCTCAATGAAAGAAGATTGAGACGAAGTCCCTTACAAAGATAATTTTTTAAATAAAATAGATCTATTATGTGTATTCACTATAAGTACACATAAAGAGAGTAAAAATAAAATATAGGACATAATAATATCATGACATAATTTGAAAGTAGGAGATTAACCCAAAGAACAGAAATTAGGTTAAGAAGTTCCCTTCCCTCGTGTCCGACTTGACTCAACCGTTCTTTAACCTCCTGAATAATAAACTAGAGTTAATTTATAATTTCTTAAGAATATTTTTCAAGTTTATTATTCCTTTTATATCACTTATTTCCATGTTATGAACATTATGTAATTATTTATGTTAATAACGGTCGTTTTGTCGATCTTTGGTACTTGAGTCAAAAATAAAATTCTTATAATTACAAGTTGTCCATGTGGTAAAATAACCATTATATCCAGAATTATATTCATGATATAGATATCATATATATCATACATATCCAGTATATACATTCATTCATAATATTACATAACATTTAGAGGTAAGAAATGGAATGCACTATTCATGGAGACGGTAAGCCGTACGTACGCATGAACGCTACTTTCATTTATATTTCATATTTAATGAAATGGAATAATAATTATATAAAGGTATATTATAATTCCAATATAATATCATATATAATATCATTTACTCCATCCTTTATACGTCCCACATATGGCATTAACGATTCAAATCACTTTGAGGGGTCGGTAGTCCGCACTTCCTAAAATGAAATTATTACATTTACCCATAATGGAAATCATAAAGGTATGCCATAAATGAGAAATAAATAAGAATAAGGAAAAGATAAACATAATATCTATATCATATATGAAAATATTTTCATCATAATGGCCACCATGGGATGTGTTAAAAGAATTTTGAACAATCATCATTTCGTGAGGCAGTAATTCTCCACCTACAGAAACAGTATGTTCATTAACCATTAGACGAAGGTGTTTGTAAGTGTAAATCAAATAATTCTCCTAAAAAAATCCTATTATATTTAAGATACTATTTTTTTTACAAAATAATGGAATAAAAAGAATTTAAGGGGTTGGAGAAGAAAAATTAAACAAAAGAACATAAGAGAAGACATTACCTTAAAATCAAGTAACTCTTTTTGATTTGAGCCAAAGGCTACCATTGGAAGACTTATGCCCAATCTGAGGCTTCTAAGTGTAAGATAGGGAAGTTTAGAGAGTATTTGGGCAGAGTTTGGTCGTGCCAAATGGATTGATGTTCTGAATAAGGTGGTAGAGGTGGGGGCCTTTTATAAGAGGGGAGGAGGGGCACTCTTGGAAAGTCAAGAAATGTTACTTTATTATATAATGAGTTTCAGATTTTAAAGGTCCCACAAATATATATTTCTAGGTTAAGGTGATAAGGGTTATAAAAATACTCATCCAATAGGTTTTTGACAATTTTAAGTCTTAGATTTTACATTATCTTTTCATTTCTTTAAATCGTTAATTAATGAGGTAATCGATGCATCATCATGGTGTCATAAAAAATTTAATTTAATTATTGTCTAAAAATTATAAAAAAATTACCATGATGTAGGAAATATTTTTATATTTCCAATGAATATTTATAGTTGAAAAGTTAACTTATATAACCCCATGTAATAATTGTTTTAGTAAAACAACACATGTTTGAGATAATTTTATTTTTTCTTTAAATATAAAGTTCTTAATGTCATTTTCATACCCAAGTGGCTCCATGGGGTTCCCAAGTTGACCCATGTATTTTCTTGGTCGTAAATGACTCATCCAATAAGGGTAGTACAAGTGTAAACATAATTTCATATTATTATAACAATATATTTACCTTAAATTACACTAATTACCTTTAATCACGATTAATAGAACTTAAAAGTTACTATTCAACAAAAATTATTTTCATCACATTAAATCACATTTTACTTCCTAATGACAATTATGTATGTCAGATTTTTGAAATTCAATTCACAAAAGTGGTAAAATTTCTTTTAAATGAAAAATCAGTTTTTTAACTACTATTTAGTGGTTTCACTATTCCTAAAAATTGAAGTTTTTTAGAAAAATACCAAAAATTCAACCTAAGCTATAATTGATATTCTGAATTCAAAAATGATGTCTATTTTCCAAAATTCCAAACATATAAGTTCTATTAATTAATTTTATAATTAATTCCCGTTGTCAAAACAAATAGCGTGTTTTTAAGAAACAAAATCAATCAAAAGATTGACAATTGTTTAAGTCCAATTTCAAGGTGAAATTAATTATAATGTCCACCATTGGATAAAATGGAAAAATTATATTCTAATTATACTTTAAAACCACTAAATATTATAATTTATCACTATAAATTATTCTGATTAAAAATGTTGTTTTGAAGTATTTTTCACTATTCATCGAAAATTGGAAGTTCTCGGAAAAATACCAAAAATTTAACATAGGATAATTTTGATATTCCGAATCAAAATATGATGTCCATTATGAAATATAAAATTTATATAATTTCAAAAAGTGGGTATTACTATTCATAACTGCTACTTTGATTTGTCGCGGTGTGTTAGAATCTCGAACTTGCGTACAATGCAAGCTATTGCATTATTGAAAGAGAAGTGCACCGTGGAAGATTGGGGTGTTATAGTATCATCTTGAAACCAAGTTGTAACTATGTAATCCATACATATTCTACTAATTGTAGTTAAAATAGTCTCCTAATATTTATTTAGGGTCAATTAAAATCATGGACCAAACCTAATCATGTTGATAGAATTTCTAGATGTGTTCTAAAATCTGGTGAACACGAATTCCTTAGATCACCAATAAGAGTCCTTTAATATTTCTTTCAAATGTAATATTTATCTCATCCAAGATAATCTGTAAATTGTAATGCAACATATTGGTCTAGGAGTTCTATAATTAACCATCATCATAAGAGACTTTCCATGGAAATTTGTAAATAGGAATACCATGTATCACTTTTAGAATGATATAAAGGCATAACCCTCAATGCTTATCCAATATAGATCACATAGGAGTCTAAAATTCACTCTTGGAATGGTGAAATCATCTTTACACAGTGGATTTCCAAGTTATATCCCCTATGATAGTTGTATCTCTAATGTGGGAAAGAATCTCAATCTTCTTATGATCCCTTCTGAGGAATTACTACATGGTTATCTAAGAGACTATTGAGGAAAATAAAAACAACACACCCTAAGAGTCCGTCCGTGTAATTCCTACAATGGAATCCATGTATAAATCTTGGAATAATATATAATAAGTATCCTATGATCTCATCCATGGAATTCCATAAATAGGAATCCCATGTATTTCTCTAATGCATAGTATACATTTAGTTATTCAATCATTTAATTTCAAGTACAAAGATTCCATATTCATAAAAAACCCTTAAAACTCATTAATTAAAGATATTTCTATGGACATTATTCATTTAAATTATATTTTAACAAACAATGAAATGTTGGACAACATGCTATAACACATATCCTGAATACATTTAGAGGGTAATGCTCAATTAAAATTTAAATTAATGAATAGTAATGGACGTGAACCTAAGATTGATATAAAAAATTTATCAAATTAATTTAATATTATAATGATAAATTCATAATGTGTAAAAGGTAACATGATAGGATCATTCCACTAACACTACATTTTACTGAAATTATATATTTTAACATAACCCAACAAAACCAACTTTATAATGTTGTTATGAGATAAATGGGTAATAAGGTGGATATTTATTTCAATTTGATACATCAAACAATCAATTTAATTATTCCACTATAATTTTATATGGCCATGCACATCAACATGTAATTTTTATTATAAATAAGTTTCCTAATTAGTTAGTCATTTTAATGAAACACCTTAAGGGGTGGTCTAGAACGATGTGAGAAACCTCAAAGTATGAAATTTATTTTCTTCAATGTATTATGTTCTACATTGGGAATTTTACTTTTTATATGTGGCATATGGAAAATTATAGTGTGTGGTGTAACGACAAGAATTATATATTGTATAAAATCAATGGAAAAGAAATATATAACCAACCTCATGCTTAGGATAGTTCAATCATAAAATATTGAGGCCAAAAATTATCTTCATTTTTATAAATTAGACAAACTAGAAATTCATCTAAAAAGAGGGAGAATAAGCTCACACAAAGACTGTGTAGGAGAATGTAAATTAATCTAGAAAATGAGGATGTATGAGTCCTATAATCACCAAGAATAATCCAACACACCTAAAAACACTTGATATTGAATATTGAAGGAGGATATCTCCCAATATACATAGTAGTAGAGTAGGGATCCCAAAAAGGGAATATTGTTCAAGGGTTAGAGGAGAAATAAGAGAATGATTCCTAAAATATTATAAGTTAAAATGGGTACAAATACCCCTATTTGAAGAGTTTTATGGTATGGCGGCATGGTAGGGAAAAACAAAGCACTAATCAAGTACCAACACTACACATAGGAAGCCACCCCCTCAGGAAACTACTATCATGTTCGAATTAATAGCGCAACCCATGTGGACTTCATCAATATCGTTTTAGAGAAATGGTTCCAAGCCATTTGTAACACCCTATGCTTCCACGATACGTTTCCATTTGAACAATGTAGCAACTTGCATTGTACACAACTTAGAGTTTTAACACACTACGACCAATCAAACTAGCCATTATGAATAGTAATACCCACTTTTTTAAATTTTTTAAATTTTATTTTTCAAAATGGACTTCATTTTTTAATTGAGAATATCAAAATTATCTTAGGGTGAATTTTGGGTATTTTTCTGAAAACATTCATTTTTTGATGAATAGTGAAAACACTACGTTATTGTTTAAAACCGACTTTTTATTTAAATAATTAGTTATATTATTTTTTTTATTTTAGGTTAAAATAGACACATAATACATATATATGTTCAATGTAATTAATTAGATACATTTTATAATAAGGTTAGATATGAAAAATTTTGTTAAACTTTTTACCGTCTTTTACCCACTTTCTATGAGCATTTAAAAATTTTCCTGAAACATAATTTTACCAATTTTTTGAGTTTAATTTCAAATATTGGAGAGACAAAATTGACATCATTAAGTAAAATTTTGTTCAATAAGATGACTTTTTTTTGAATAGTAACTTTTAACTTTTATTTACCATGATTAAAAGTAAATTGAGTAATTAAGGGTGAAAATGATATTATAATTACCCTAACACATGTCCTAATTCTATTGGATAAATGTAGTTCGACAAAAAAAAATCTTAGTAATAAAATATGATCCTTTTGGTCTACTTGAATCAGATTATAAAATTTATTATTATTTTATTTAAACAAGAGTTAAAAGATTTAAATTCAAATTTTAACAACTAAGCCATTTTTAATATAGAGTTACACACAATATAAATTAGAATATAAATATTAATTAGAAATATAAAAATATTTCTGACATAAATATATTTTATTTATAATTTTTAGACATTAAATCATTTAATTTACTTTTGATACAATGATGATGTAGTAATTACCTTGATAATGAAATATTAAAATAATTGATATTATAAATATCCAAAGAATTGTCAATTGAGACTTCTGATGAATTACAAAATTTTATAGTTTGATACGACATGTTATTATTGATTAAATAAATTTTATTCAAAGTGATTAAGTTTTTATGGCTTTCCAAAAAAATCAAATACTAAATAGTGTCAAAATTGACATAATTGAGTTTTTGAAAAAATACTATATTATTAATTGATATAATATTCCTAAAAATATAATGTTTGGTTAAATGACTTAGATATGGTTATATATATTTATAATGAACCACATGAGGTTATCTTGGCTTGTTATTGTAAGTTTATTAACCATATAATATAAGAATACAAAAAGACATGGTAAATATCAAACTATTTAACTAAAAGTTAAATCTAAAAGATAAGGTTAATTTGGTAACCTAAACCTTTTCAAAACCTATTGGTTGAGAGGTTTATGACCCATACCTACCTTATCCTCTAAATAAGTCATTTTTTAGGAATTATAAACCTATAATTATTTTATTATAAAATAATATTTCAGGATTTTCCCAAAGTGAACCTTACCTCTCTTATAAAAGGGTACATCCCATTATCTTAATTTCACACCTCCAACGCCATTTTACTCGGCCAACCCCTGCCAAAATATCCTCCCAACTTCCATAAAATCATCTTATAGGCCTTCCTTTGGTCACAAATCCATCCTATGAAGCCCTTTTGATCTAATAAAATGAAAGAACTCAATGAAGAGGTAAATATTTCATCACCCCTTTCAGGTTCTTTTCATCGTCCACTTCCTCTTTATTTATTGATTTCATTCTAAAATAATAACTCTAGTATATTTTATATACTATGATGTTATTATATAAATGGTACAACCATATTCACTATTATATCCATTATATTAATGAAAAAGTCACCATATGTTTTTACGTACGACTTACCGTCTCTAAATATTTGTGTAGTTTTTTATTCAAACACATCATTTATTGGATTGGAGTAATAATGAGGATAACTGATGTAAATAATAAATATAACATGTAAATGATTATATATATATTATATACCATCCAATAACATATTATTTCACCATCTAAGTAATAATATTATCGCTTGTGCGTACGTACGGATTATCGTCTCCACGAATGTGATGAGATTAATTTCCCATAGTAATCATTAAAGAATAATTTTCATTTTATGATTAAATATAATTTTTATAAACATAATATTATTCTTTATATGAATCAAATACATCATTTCCCTAACAAACATGTCTTACATAACCAAGAAAATAAATGAAAACGAATCTGTTAACACCAGAAACGATGATACTACACAAATATTATTAACGAAGCAATATTATAAGACCATATATGATATCATATTTATGTATATGATTCTTGTATAATTTAATAACAGTGTTTTAACTGTTATGTATGAAGTTAACATACCATCTACTAAGGAAAGTACAAGGTAAGGCTTAATTTCACAATCTCTTTATTATCTTAGGTTGTTTTTACATAAGTATCTATTGGGATCTCTTTATCATCCACGTACATGTTTCATAAAAATGTATTTCAAAACATCTTTACTATTTACTAGACAATAGGTTAAAGAAATTTATAACCTTTTTTTGAAATTTTATAAAATGTATTGATAGGAATCCTTCCATAATTTTCCTAACAAGGTATTTTATGACCTTTTTGACAAAATTAAGGTAAGATTGTTTTTTAACTTATACGGTGCGTGTGTCTATTTTCTACCGTTATATCATCATTGAAGCTTCTCATACATGTTTATAAGAATATTTTCAAAATGAATGTTCTATTTTATAATTATGTGACTTTTAAATGATTTAAAAAGAAAAAGCGATATTTCTCTACAAAAAGTTTTGATTTCATCTATGTCAACATCCTTTGATGGATTTTCAGCTTGTTTGAAGTTGTTTTATTATGATATGAATCTTCTATATTGTATTGAAGATTTGTGATTTATTTAACTATGGATGTGTTATTTTTTACACCATTCATGGTTTATGGATAATTTGTTGACATTTTGTATGATAATTTTAATATGAATGTTTATGTTATGATTGAACCTATTCATATGAGGAATGCTTTGGACATAGTAAGTTATGGGTGGATCCTACTATATCTCCTAGATGAATCGGTATGTCTCATGAGACAAACTAGTATCTTGACATAATTCATTGAAAAAATATTACTTTTAGTCTTGGCACAAGGCCTTGACTATGTGGTTATAAAGCCTAGCCTAATGCATTCCATCATTATGAATGTGGCTATTGATATTGCAATTGATTATTTGACTAGTAGAATTTCCATGAGAATAAGTAAATGACATTATTTGATTTTATCTTTTCTATATTATGCTAAAGTTAATGTTTAAAAGTATTTTGTTTTAGACTTATACATTTCCTTAAATGATTATTCTTATTTATGCAGGTTTCTGCTATATTGTTATCCTTACTGAGCATTTGAGATCACCACTTTCTATGTTTTATTTTTCCCAGAATGTGACGAAATATTTTATGGTGGACCTGTAGGGATAAGATAAGAATATATGTGTGGTCGGTGGAAAAAACTGTTGTTGATGTTTTTATTTGATGATGTAATGTAAAACTTATGAATGAACCTAGTTCTTCCAAAGCTACTAAACTGATTGTTCATTCGAGACATGATTCCTTGTATCATGCCAATGTCATGTATGTAACAGCCCGATATTTTATGAAAAATATTCTTTTTTATTTCACTAATGTCTTGTTTTGTACGCTACACCAAAAGGAGCTTGCACAACACGCATCCTTGACTTGCCTTGCATTACACGCAATCACGACCCTTCTCGATAGTGTGTGTAGTACGCAATACCGAGTTTCACTAAACAATGATATGCTATTAAAATATTATTATAACTAGCCGTTATGAATAGTAATAACCACCTTTTAAAATTTTAGAAATTTTATCTCTCAAAATGGACTTCATTTTTGGATTCGGAGTATCTAATTTAGCCTAAGGTGAAATTTTGGTACTTTTCGGATAACTTTCATATTCTGATGAATAATGAAAATCACTAAATTATAATTAAAAACAACTTTTTTAATCGAAATAACTAGTAGTGATAAATTATTAATTTGAGTGGTTTTAAAGTATATTTAGAATATATTTTTACAATTTAATACAATGTTGGTCATTGGTTGTAATTTCACATTTAAACCAGACATAATCAAGTGTCAATCTTTTGATAGATATTGTTTCTTAAAAACACGCTATTTGTTTTAACAGCGGGATTTAATTATAAAATTATTTAATGAAACTTCTATGTTATGAATTTGGTAAAATAGACTTCATTTTTGAATTTGGAATATGAAATATAGCTTAGGATGAAATTTTGGCATTGTTCTGAAAAACATCAATTTTTGATGAATAGTGAAACTACTAAGTGGTAGTTAAAAAAAACTGAATTTTTCATAAAACTTAATTTCAACGCTTCTGTGAATGGAATTTCAAAAATCCGAGAGACACGGTTGATGTCAGTAAGAAAAATGTGGTTCAATGAGATGAAAATACTTTTTGGTGAATAGTACCTTTTTACTTTTATTTACCACGGTTAAAAGTAAATAGGGTAATTAACGGTAAGAATGATATTAATATTACCCTAACACATGTCCTAATTCTATTGGACAAGTGTATCTCGACCAAAAACAACCTTAAGTGTAAAATTTTATCATTTAGGCCCACTTGGATTAGATTAGAACATTTATTATTATTTAATTCAAAGAAGAGTTAAAAGAGTTAAAATCAAAGTTTATTTACTAAAGCATTTTTAAATTAGGGTTGTACATAAGATAAATTCGATTTTAAATATTAATTAGAAAGCTAAAAAGATTTCCTACGTAATGGTATTTTATTTGTAATTTTTAGACATCAAATAATTTAATTTATTTATGACACAGTAATTATCTTATTAATGAAATATTGACATAATTGATGTTATAAACATCAAAATAAATGTAATTTGAGACTTTTTATGAATTACACAAATTTTATAGGTTACTATGATATATTAGTGTTTATTTAATCAACTTGGTTCGAACATATAATTCTGTTATGACTTTCACAAAAATAATATATCAAATAGTGTCAAAATTGACACAAAATAGTTTTTAAATAAAATAAAATATTATTAATTGTTATTTCATTCCTAAAAATATAAGGTTCGGCCAAATGACTTAGATAAGGATATATATATTATTAATAAACAATTTGGGGTTCGTTTGGCATGTTATAGTAAGTTTATTAACCATATAGTGAAAGAAAACAAAAAGACGCGGTAAAAGTTAAATTATTTAACTTAGAGTTAAATCTAATTGATAAGGTTACAATAACACCCTAAACTTGTCTAAATCCTATTGGTTAATAGTATTTCGACCCTTCCCCACTTTATCTTCGAAATAAGACCCTTTGGAACCATTATAAACAGATTTTGACTTTAATATAAAATAATATTTTGCGATATTCCTAAGGTGCCCCTCTCCTCCCTTATAAAAGGGCACCTCCTCCCCCTCCTCCTCACACCAATTTGAGCCCTCAAGCTCGGCCAAACCCTGCCAAAATCCCTTCTCCACTTCCCTAGAATAATCCTAGAGGTTCTGGTCTTCTTGAAAGACCAATCTTAGTTCCCTAAGTGAAAGATTCAAAGAGGCGTTTCAAAGAAGAGGTAATATCCATTACCGATCTTTTCAATTTCTTTCTTCTTCAACTTCTTCTTCTTTATTTGTTTCATGATAAAGTAATAAAATCAGTATTACTTACATACTGATATGTTATTATAAATATGAAACAACTCTATTTAACCTTCTATCCATCCTACGGAAAAAGGAAATCACCGCGCGTGCGTACGTATGGAATACCGTCTCCACGCCGTGGTGTAATCTATATTCCACCACCACCATAATTGGATGGGTATAATTGTTTAATGAGTAACTATATATGATTATTATAAAGTGATATTGATACTGAAATATTATACATACACTTCAACACAATTCCACGACCATGGGAACGATATCATCGCTCGTGCGTACGTACAGACTACCGTCTCCACGATGCAATGAGATTCATTCTCAATGATTAACCATTCATGAATGATTATAAAGTATATATAATAAGTTATAATTAAATATATGACATAATAATGATTCTGGAATTATTTATATTTATATGTATGTCATCTACTTAATTCCATTCAATTCAATAAGGAAACGAAAACAGCGTTCATGCGTACGTACGGACTACCTTCTCCATGAACGGTGTATTTCTTTCCATTTACTGATTTATTATATATTATGAATATATATATATAAGTCATGTTTTATATTCTGTAATTAAGTAATCATGATCTATGTAATCATACGAATAATTACAAGTTGAAAACACGAACGACAAATGAGGCGATTTTACCCAAAACGCTACTTTAACATGGAATTTACAAAAGAACGGGTAATATAAAGTCATAAGTGAACCATATATGATATCATAACAATGAATATGATTCTGTATTAAGTCAATGACATTATTTAAATCATTATACAGGAGGTTCGGACACATACGAAGCAAATCGGACCTAAGGTAAGGGAAATATCACAATCTCATTTTTATCCGAGATTGTTTATTCATAAGTATTTAATGGGGTGTATTTTATCATCCACATCCATGTTTCATCAATATGTAATATTATTTCCATCCACCTACAATTGTTTAAATCCATTTTTACCCTTCGGTGAGTTTTTAGTAATATGTATGAAAGGAATCTTTTGTCGTTTTTCGTACGAGGTACTTTTTGACTTTTCCGACAAAAGTACAAGAAGAATGTTTTTTTTAACTTAAACGGAACGAACGGATTTTTACGGTTTTATAAAGCCTTATTTTCATGAAGCTTCCTCAAAAATATTTCATGAATATTTTCAATAAAATCTCTTTCTTTTAAAATTGAATGATGCTTTGTGAAAAGAAATTGATTTTGAAGAAGAAAGGATATTTTCCTCAAGAATTCATTTCAAGTGATTTATCAAAATTATTTTCCATCTAAGATAATAAAGGGTTCTGTTTCTATCCATATTTTTACATTGATTTTATTATGTTGTGATGGAATTATTTTTATGAATTCCTTTATCTTATATGAATTGTTTTATGATGTCATGTTGTTTAAGAATCCCATTTTTATTACATGGGTTATGAAATGATGTATGGTTTATGATTTTGTGCCACACATAAGAATGGTATCATTATGAGATGGGTGGGACCTATATCTCCCTCCAATTCATTGGGTAAGATTTTATATCTCATGAGATAGACATGGCTGGAATGGTAGGTTATACCGGTTCAGTGAAACAGGACTGAAACGAGGGTCACTCGATTCAGAAATGGACTTTGTCCACTAAGATAGTCTTGGCAATGAGTCTTGACTAACAAGAAATGATTCTCTTTGATTATGTGTGTATGCCACAAAGTTTCATTTTTTATGTTATGATTATTGGGATTTCATTTCACTACTATGATTTATCCCATGTTATGAAATTATGCTCTCTTTTGCAGGTTAAGATTTCCAAAAGTTATGTTCTTATGAATATGATGTGATTGATTTTTCTTTTGTATACCCTTACTGAGCTTTTGAGCTCACCCTTTTATGTTTTCTTTTGCCCAAGATATAAAGAAAGGTTTTAGGTAAAAAAAGGGAAGATCTTTATGGGAGATTTTGAAGATCTTTCACCACGATTAGAAGATTACGTTCCGAGTTTCCAAAGACACTAAACTATTACGGTCCTTGTGTGTGTGTGTTTTTGTTATATACTAAGTATTCTGCAAAAGTAATGTAAAGTCTATGTACGTCAGGCTTCGGGTCTCTACAGTTGGTATCAGAGGAAAGGTTTAGTCAACCTTTGGAAACTAGGATGCGAAAACGTTAGTGAGATCCCTAGAGATATTTCTACGGTATGTCTAGGGATGTCCCTAAGGTTAAGTATACGTATAGGTTATAGTACTAGAACTATGCTAACGATCATAGAATTAAACCTAAGATGTTAGATATTGAAGGTACTCCCCTTTATTATGTTGTCTTCCCTAGCATGATTTTTTCCTCTCACACTATTCTTTTTGGGTTTTAGACGATGGCTGGAACCCGAAGGAACCGTGTTGATCAATGCAATGGACAATGAAATGATTGTCCTCCTGAACAAACAAATGTTATGGGAGATGGAGTGCAAAATATTATTTCTATACTTACACAAGCTATGAATCATTCTGGACTTCCAAATGAGCAGAGAAGGGAACAATATTCTATTGAGTCCTTTATGAGGCAACGTCCACCTTCTTTCAGTGGGTCTTCTGATCCACTTGTTGCTGAACAATGGATCAGTACCACTGAAAAGATATTTTCAGTTCTTCAATGTTCTGAACATGATAAAGTCATCTTAGCAGTATATCATTTGGAAGTTGAAGCTGATCAATGGTGGAATCTTATCAAGAATACAAGGGAAGGAGATGAAATTGAGTCCATGGAATGGGACGAGTTCAAGAACTTATTTTTCAATAAGTACTTTCCTCTTATTCTTCGAACAAAGATGGAGAAGGAGTTTCTTGAACTAAAGAAATAGGATGATGAATCTGTTGGTATATACGAAGCGAATTTTACAAGACTTGCAAGGTATGCATCTGGCATTATCATCCAACATGAAAGTAAAGTTGATCGATTTTTCAGTGTCTTAAAACCAAGTCTTCGAAGGGCATTATCTATAAGAGACTTCAGTAGCTATGAAGAAATTGTGCGTTGTGCTATCAAGGTAGAAATGGAAGTTGGTGTTACATATCCATCTCATGGTTTTGACAAGAAACGAAAGATGGAGTTCAAGGAGAAATCTCAGAATAATGGTGAAAAGAAGATGAATGTTTCCTTATGCACAAAGTGTGGAAAGAAGCATGGTGGAGATTGTCTTAAAGGGACTAGAAAATGTTTTAAGTGTGGAAAAGAAGGTCATCGAGCAGCTGAGTGTCGAAGTAATGGAAAAAGGGTTTCTAATGATGTGAATAAAGAAAACACTGCAGAGAACGCACCACCAACACTTCAATGCTTCAAGTGCAAGGAAATGGGGCATTATGCTAATAAATGCCCTAATCCAAGGGTTAGTGATGATCAAAATGAGAAACCACTGAAGGCAAAGGACAAAGGGAAGTCACATGCGATCATTATTGGCAATGTTGAATATGACAACGATGTGGTAGAATGATTAAGTGTTTATGTAATGGGATTCCAAAATAATGTTGTATCATTGAGTACTGCAATATTTATTGATGTGGTATTCAATGTGATTGAGATATTTTTTGGAAATAAGATGATATGCGCATAATGAAGGGAAAAAGAGAAAATGAAATGTTTAATAGTATTCATGAGCTCATGATTGATATAAGGACTAAGTGATATCATGGTTTGAGTATATAGAATTTTGAGGATTTTGGTATATGGAAAGTGTTAACTTTTAACTGCATTAATGTTTTAACTAAGGTTCAATGGGTATTCATTTTTCAAGAGAATACATGATTATGGCCTTCTAATGTTTGGAATGTGACCAACAAGACATATCTCATGATATACGAGGATCAATGATGGTATTAACATGCTTGTTATATGAACACTTTGGTAATCATTTTCACTATAATATGAGATTAGACAGAAGTATTATGGATAAGCCTAAAGATTGGAATGGACTATGTTGGACATAAGTTAGTATTGTTTAAGGATTAAAGTTTTTTTTTCGATATTATTGATGGGATGTTATAGTAATGTAGCTTTAGAAAAAGGACAACCTGCAGGACGGGCGACAGCCCATCTCTTCGGACAAGGCTGTGGGAATCTAACCCACAACCGAAGTGCGACTGGATTTTATCGCCTACCACTGGCCTACAGGAAGTCCCTGTTTAGTAGAAACTAGTTTTATTATATTAAGCAGTATGATATATGAAGTATAAGTCCATTTTAGGAACCATAATCTCACTATAGATCGACTTAGGTATATAATTTTTGCTAACCTTTTGTTTGAGACAGATGGAATGACCCGTCATTCTATCACATGATCTGCTAACACTTCACGAATAACAAATTCAACTTCATTTATTTAAGAGATGAAGTGGAAATTGTTCAAGGCATGAACAACAGTGAGATTGTACCAAAATAAAGAAAGTATTTATTCTAATTTTCAACTTTAGGGAAATGATCTTGAAAACCAAAAATGTTGTCCTTGTGATCTTATACCTGATGAATCAGATGGTACCTTAGATCGTCACAAATTTATGGATTTGTGATTACTGGATTTTCCATAGCCATGTTCTCTACCACTCTCCATCAGAACATGATGGTTAGATTTCTCTTCCATATCCATATTTTCACCTATGTGGAAACCCAGTGATTAGTTTATTTGGGTAATCGTTACATTTCATACTTTAGTTTTTAAAGCCATGTTTTGGTATTCCTTTTTACTATGTGGGTTTCTATTAAAGAAACTTTCGAATAGTAAACCATTTATAACATCGACGAATTTCGAGGGCGAAATTGATTTTAAGGGGGGTAGAATGTAACAGCCCGAGATTTTATGAAAAATATTATTTTTTATTTCACTAATTTCTTGTGTTTTACGCTACACCAAAAGGAGCTTGCACAACACGCATCCTTGACTTGCCTTGCATTACACGCAATCGCGACCCTCCTCGATAGCGTGTGTAGTACGCAATACCGAGTTTCACTAAACAATGATATGCTATTAAAATATTATTATAACTAGCCGTTATGAATAGTAATAACCACCTTTTAAAATTTTAGAAATTTTAGCTCTCAAAATGGACTTCATTTTTGGATTCGGAGTATCGAATTTAGCCTAAGGTGAAATTTTGGTACTTTTCGGATAACTTTCATATTCTGATGAATAATGAAAATTACTAAATTATAATGAAAAACAACTTTTTTAATCAAAATAATTAATAGTGATAAATTATTAATTTGAGTGGTTTTAAAGTATATTTAGAATATATTTTTACAATTTAATACAATGTTGGTCATTGGTTGTAATTTCACATTTAAACCAGACATAATCAAGTGTCAATCTTTTGATAGATATTGTTTCTTAAAAACACGCTATTTGTTTTAACAGCGGGATTTTATTATAAAATTAATTAATGAAACTTCTATGTTATGAATTTGGTAAAATAGACTTCATTTTTGAATTCGGAATATGAAATATAGCTTAGGATGAAATTTTGGCATTGTTCTGAAAAACATCAATTTTTGATGAATAGTGAATCTACTAAGTGGTAGTTAAAAAAAACTGAATTTTTCATAAAACTTAATTTTACCGCTTCTGTGAATGGAATTTCAAAAATCAAAGAGACACGGTTGATGTCAGTAAGTAAAATGTGGTTCAATGAGATGAAAATAATTTTTGGTGAATAGTAACTTTTTACTTTTATTTACCACGGTTAAAAGTAAATAGGGTAATTAAGGGTAAGAATGATATTAATATTACCCTAACACATGTCCTAATTCTATTGGACAAGTGTATCTCGACCAAAAACAACCTTAAGTGTAAAATATTATCATTTAGGCCCACTTGGATTAGATTAGGACATTTATTATTATTTAATTCAAAGAAGAGTTAAAAGAGTTAAAATCAAAATTTATTTACTAAAACATTTTTAAATTAGGTTATTACATAAGATAAATTAGATTGTAAATATTCATTAGAAAGATAAAAAGATTTCCTACGTAATGGTATTTTATTTGTAATTTTTAGACATCAAATAATTTAATTTATTTATGACACAATAATTATCTTATTAATGAAATATTGACATAATTGATGTTATAAACATCAAAATAAATGTAATTTGAGACTTTTTATGAATTACACTAATTTTCTAGGTTACTATGATATATTAGTGTTGATTTAATCAACTTGTTTAGAACATATAATTCTGTTATGACTTTCACAAATATAATATATCAAATAGTGTCAAAATTGACACAAAATAGTTTTTAAATCAAATATTATATTATTAATTGTTATTTCATTCCTAAAAATCTAAGGTTCGGCCAAATGACCTAGATAAGGATATATATATTAATAATAAACAATTTGGGGTTCGTTTGGCATGTTATAGTAAGTTTATTAACCATATAGTGAAAGAAAACAAAAAGACACGGTAAAAGTTAAATTATTTAACTTAGAGTTAAATCTAATTGATATGGTTAAAATAACACCCTAAACTTGTATAAATCCTATTTGTTGATAGTATTTCGACCCTTCCCACTTTAGCTTCGAAATAAGACCCTTTGGAACCATTATAAACCGATTTTGACTTTAATATAAAATAATATTTTGAGATATTCCTAAGGTGCCCCTCTCCTCCCTTATAAAAGGGCACCTCCTCCCCCTCCTCCTCACACCAATTTGAGCACTCAAGCTCGGAAAAACCCTGCCAAAATCCCTTCTCCGCTTCCCTAGAATAATCCTAGAGGTTCTGGTCTTCTTCAAAGACCAATATTAGTTCCCTAAGTGAAGGATTCAAAGAGGCGTTTCAAAGAAGAGGTAATATCCATTACCGATCTTTTCAATTTCTTTCTTCTTCAACTTCTTCTTCTTTAGATGTTTCATGATAAAGTAATAACATCAGTATTACTTACATACTGATATGTTATTATAAATATGAAACAACTCTAATTAACCTTCTATCCATCCTACGGAAAAAGGAAATCACCGCGCGTGCGTACGTACGGAATACCGTCTCCACGCCGTGGTGTAATCTATTTTCCACCACCACCTTAATTGGATGGGTATAATGGTTTAATGAGTAACTATATATGATTATTATAAAGTGATATTGATACTGAAATATTATACATACACTTCAACACAATTCCACGACCATGGGAACGATATCATCGCTCGTGCGTACGTACGGACTACCGTCTCCACGACGCGATGAGATTCATTCTCAATGATTAACCATTCATGAATGATTATAAAGTATATATAATAAGTTCTAATGAAATATATGACATAATAATGATACTGGAATTATTTATATTTATATTTATGTCATCTACTTAATTCCATTCAATTCAATAAGGAAACGAAAACATCGTTCATGCGTACGTACGGACTACCGTCTCCATAAACGGTGTATTTCTTTCCATTTACTGATTTATTATATATTATGAATATATATATATATATATAAGTCATGTTTTATATTCTGTAATTAAGTAATCATGATCTATTTAATCATACGAATAATTACAAGTTAAAAACACGAACGACAAATGAGAAGATTTTACCCAAAACGCTACTTTAACATGGAATTTACAAAAGAACGGGTAATATAAAGTCATAAGTGAACCATATATGATATCATAACAATGAATATGATTCTGAATTAAGTCAATGAAATTATTTAAATCATTATACAGGAGGTTCGGACACATACGAAGCAAATCGGACCTAAGGTAAGGGAAATATCACAATCTCATTTTTATCCGAGATTGTTTATTCGTAAGTATTTAATGGGGTGTATTTTATCATCCACATCCATGTTTCATCAATATGTAATATTATTTCCATCCACCTACAATTGTTTAAATCCATTTTTACCCTTCGGTGAGTTTTTAATAATATGTATGAAAGGAATCTTTTGTCGTTTTTCGTACGAGGTACTTTTTGACTTTTCCGACAAAAGTACAAGAAGAATGTTTTTTAACATAAACGGAACGAACGGATTTTTACGGTTTTATAAAGCCTTATTTTCATGAAGCTTCCTCCAAAATATTTCATTAATATTTTCAATGAAATCTCTTTCTTTTAAAATTGCATGATGTTTTGTGAAAAAAAATTGATTTTGAAGAAGAAAGGATATTTTCCTCAAGAATTCATTTCAAGTGTTTTATCAAAATTATTTTCCATCTAAGATAATAAAGGGTTCTGTTTCTATCCATATTTTTACATTGATTTGATTATGTTGTGATGGAATTATTTTTATGAATTCCTTTATCTTATATGAATTGTTTTATGATGTCATGTTGTTTAAGAATCCCATTTTTATTACATGGGTTATGAAATGATGTATGGTTTATGATTTTGTGTCACACATAAGAATGGTATAATTATGAGATGGGTGGGACCTATATCTCCCTCAAATGCATTGGGTAAAGATTTTATATCTCATGAGATAGACATGGCTGGAATGGTAGGTTATACCGGTTTAGTGAAACAGTACTGAAACGAGGGTCACTCGATTCAAAAATGGACTTTGTCCACTAAGATAGTCTTGGCAATGAGTCTTGACTAACAAGAAATGATTCTATATGATTATGTGTGTATGCCACAAAGTTTCATGTTTTATGTTATGATTATTGGGATTTCATTTCACTACTATGATTTATCCCATGTTATGAAATTATGCTCTCTTTTGCAGGTTAAGATTTCCAAAAGTTATGTTCTTATGAATATGATGTGATTGATTATTCTTTTTTATACCCTTACTGAGCATTTGAGATCACCCTTTTATGTTTTTTCCCCAGGATATAAATAAATGTTTTAGGTAAAAAAAAGGGAAGATATTTATGGGAGATATTGAAGATCTTTCACCACGATTAGAAGATTACGTTCCAAGTTTCCAAAGACACTAAACTATTACGATCCTTGTGTGTGTGTGTTTTTGTTATGTACTAAGTATTCCTCAAAAGTAATGTAAAGTATATGTACATCAGGCTTCGGGTCTCTACAATGTAATAATGCCCTGACTCTGGGTAACTAGGGTCAGGGTGTTATAGTTGGTATCAGAGGAAGTTTAGTACATGCCTTGGAAACTAGATTTAGATAAACTCTGATTAGATCACATTACCCTAAGATAGATTTTTAGGATTGGTATAGAATAACTTCCTAGAATATAGATAATGTAGAGATTTCGAGTATTTTCCACTCAATAAATCCATGTTTGGATACGAGAAGGTAGATGCGGCTCTAGCATAGTTTTTTCTAGGAGTAAAAACTTCGACAAGGAGTTTCGGGCTTGACCAGGGGTATCCTGGTACATGACAATGGGACTTGTTGCACTCTTGGTTATGGAACTCCCAGGGGATATGTTTTGGATAATTCACATTTTATTTACAAACCATTATAAATAATTAATGAGTATATACCTCCGTAAAGAAAACATTTCTTTATGATTATGAATTATATCAAAAAATAGTTTAATTTATGTTATGTGCTTTACAAGTTTGAAATTATGTATTGTGATTCATAAACTAATATATTTTATGCCATTATTTAGAAATGGAACCTATTGGATGGAATAAAAACCATATCAACGCACATAATCCATGTAGGGATTTCCCTCATACTCAAGATTATTATAGTGGTGCTGGTGATGCAACTGGTGATGATCAACTTATCACCACACTAGGAAAACTCACACAGGTTATGAATAACCTTACCTGTATGGGTCATTAAGATCCACCACATAGAGGATCAACATTATACCACTTCATGAGGAAACAACCACCAAAATTCAATGGGAGTAAAATTCCATTACTTACTGAGCAATGGGTAAATTCTTTCAAGAAAAATATTTCATGCTTTGGGGAGTAGAGAAATGGAAAACGTTGTCATGGAAGTTTATCACCTCATAGGAGATACAGATTAATGGTTGTCATTAATTCAATACACAAAGGAAGATAAAAAAGTATCAAACATTGAATGGAGGGAGTTTAACAATATTTTATTATAAAAATACTTTCCTCGTGACCATCGAGTAGATATGGATTTTTTTTTGATTCTGAGACAAAAAGAGGATGAGAATGTCACAAAGTATGAAGCTAACTTTACAAGGTTAGAAAGACATGTTGGAGATTATATATATAACCGAAGAAGTAAGATTGATCATTTCATTGATGGGTTTAAACCATTTCTCCGTCGAGCATTAGTCTTAGTATCCTTCTCATCATATGAAGATATTGTCTAATGTTCTATCAAGATGGAAAAGTAATTCACTAAGTCTTATGAATTTATAGAAAAGAAAGAGAAGAAGAGATCTATTGAACACTCTAGGAAAGAAAATAAGGAATCCGAGAACAAGGGAAGCATTTAATTTAAACCATGTGATAATTTTAGAAGGTAGCACCCTAGTGCCTGTCTAAAAAGAAATGGAGTATGCTACAATTGTGGAAAGAAAGTCTATATTGCAGGTGATTTTTAAGGGAAAAATGAAGCTACCAATGTTCAATGCTACAATTTCAGGGATAAGGGACATTATGAAAATGCATGTCATGAGTGTCTTGGAAACTTACATAAAAAAATCCGAAGCGATCAAGGACAAGATTATGTGATCAGTAATGCAGAAGCTGAATCTCTGAATGATGTGGTGACAAGTAATTTAATTGTTTTCTCATGTTTATCCAACGATTTATTTGATTCTGGACCATCGCATTGTTTCATTTCTTCCCAGTTTTCAATGAAAATTAGATATTTTCAGTTTGACTTATCAAGGGAGTTGCCAGTCAAAACACCTAAGGTAAGTATCATCGCAACAATGCTTTGTGAATCAGTTCCATTTAGGACAGATAAATGTTCTTTATCTACTGATCTCATCATCATACCCGTGATTAAATTTTAAATAATCCTCGGAATCTATTATCTTTCAATCCATGTTGTGAAATTTTATTTCAAGAATAAAGAGGTTGAAATTTTTGATAATAATGAGGAGTACCTTATCTTTAGAGTAGAAACGTCACCACCTAATTCTTATCTAGATCCACCCCCAGAAGATTTACTAAATGAAATTATGGGGGAGGAAGATAATTAAATAATTATAGGTGAGGAAAATAATGTGAGAATAGAGAACAGAACTATTGTGCAAGAATATATTGATGTGTTTTAAGAGGATTTACATGGACATCCTCTATAATGATAAATTGAGTTTTCCATTGATTAGTTCCTAGTTCAAGGCCCATATCAAACACCCCATATAGAATGACCACTGTGTAATTGTTAAAATTAAAGAAACAGATAGTGGAAATGAGTAATAAGGGATTTATTCTCCCTAGTGTTCCTCCATGGGGAGCCCCTGTCCTTTTTGTTACGAAGAAAGATGGATATATGGGGTTGTGCATTGTCTATAGATAGATCAATGGTATAACAATAATGAACAAGTATTCCATTCCCCACATTGATGATTTATTCTATCAACTTCATTAAGCTCAATATTCTTCAAATATTGAACTTCGATCTTGATATCATCAGTTGTGTGTGAAGAAGGAAGACATTTTGAAAACAACATTTTAAACTAGGTATGGGCATTATGAGTTTACATAAATGCCTTTTGGATAGACTAATGCACCCTTGGACTTCATGGATTTAATGAATACATTTTTCAAGGAATATCATGATAAATTTGTAGTGGTATTTATTGAAGATATCTTGGTATAATCCAAAAGATGCAAGGATCATGAAAATAACATACACACAATAATAAAAATCCATAGAGGAAATGAATTATATGGGATGATTAGAAAGTCTGAATTATGGTTTCAAGAGATTTATTTTCTTGGACGTAATTTCTCTAAGGATCGAATATATATTGATCCTTTAAAGACCAATGTAATCAGAGAATTTCTAGCACCAATGAGTATAACTATGGTACACAGATTTATTTGTATAGCTGGTTATTATCGATATTTCATCTAGAAATTTTCCAGCTTGGCTAACCGACGAACCAATATCACATGTAAAGGGGTCAAATTTTTGTGGAAAAAGAGTGTGAAGAGTGTTTTGATGAACTGAAGAGAAGATTAGTCAATTCTTCTATCATGACTCTACCATCAGGGAACAATGGATGTGTTATTTATAGTGATGCTTTAATGAAAGGACGTGGTTGTGTCCTTATATAGGATGATAGAGTTATTCCCTATGAATCACGAAAGGTAAAAATTCATGAGAAAAACTATCCCACTCATGATAATTAGTTAGAAGCTATAATATTTTCTTTGAAGATATAGAGACACTATCTTTATGGTAAAAATGAGATATTTATACTGATCACAAGAGTTTTATGTATATTTTCTCATAGAAAGAACTCAACATGAGGTAATGGAGATGGCTTGAAGTACTCACGTATTATGATTTCACTATACACTACCTCCTGAGGATGGAAAATAAGGCGGTAGATCCATTGAGTAGAACAGATCATTGAGATTTGAACAAGATGAGAGTTAAAAGAGATTCTATTTTCATAGATATAATAAAGATGGATATGGGAATAACCCTGGAAGGTAAAACATCAATACTTTTTCAAATGGTTTCCAAGCCATATTTACTAAAAATGATAAAAAGGTCCCATACTAAGGATGAGGAGTTTCAAAATATGATTAAAGCTTTGATTGATGGGATATTGAGTGACTTCATATATAAAGTTGGAATTTTGAAATTTTGGAAGAGACCCTGTGTTTCTAATATACTTGATCTAAAAAGGGAATTTTTGGATGATGATCATAGCATAAAAATCTTTATACACCCTGGGAGCAGAAAGATATATATAGATTTAAAAGAATATTTTTTTCGAGGCAACATGAAAAGGGATATTCTTGATTTTGTGTCAAGATGTATGGTTTGTTAACATGTGAAAGATGTAAGGCAACATCCTGGAGAAGTCATACAACCTCTTCCCACACCTGAGTGAAAATGGTATAATATTATGATGGAATTTTTCATTGGGCTACCATATACTCCTAGAAGGAATAATGCAATATGGGTCATTGTTGGTCATCTTCCCATGTCTGGACATTTTCATGCTATAAGAAAATCTTTAACACATGAACATCTAGAAAGACCATATATTAATGAAGTTGTAAGACTCCATGGTGTGCCCCTATCGATTGTTTTTTATCTCAATCACCATTTTACATCATGATTTTAGAAAATTATTCAAAAGGACTTGGATACTAAACTTTTTTTGAGCACTTCCTTCCACCCTCAAACCGATGGACAATACAAATGAACTATTCAAAACATAGAAGACATGTTGCGATCTTTTTCACATGACTTTCAAGGTATGTTGCATCAATATTTACCTCTAGTATAATTTTCATATAACAATAGTTTTCATTCAAGTATTTAGATGACACCATATTAAGCATTATACAGAAAAAGATGTCGGACACCAACTTGTTGGGATGCTGTTGGTGAAAGAAAACTCTTAGGCCTAGAAAATGTTTAGGAAACAATTAAAAAGGATATGATTATCCAAACTCATATCAAATCAGCTCAAAGTATGAAAAAAAATCTATACTGATAATCGGAGGAAGGATTTGATATTTTGAGTAGGAGATCAATTTTTATTGATGGTATGTACAAGGAAGGGTGTTATACGAATCAGTAAGAAGGCTAAATTAAGTCCCTTGTACATCATACCATTTGAAATTCTAGAATGAATTGGGGCTGTAGCTTACTGTTTGGAAATTCCGCCAAGTCTCTCCAAATTTCATGATGTGTTCCACATATCACTGTTGAAAAAATAGATGTCTGACCCAACACATGTAATCACCTATGAAGAAATTGAACTCAAACCTAATATGTCCTATTATGAAGATCATGTCATGATTCTTGATACCATAGAACAAGTGATGAGAAACCATATGACTCGTCTGGTAAAAGTTCAATGGGTAAACCATAAGATGGAAGATGCAACATGGGAACCCGGGGAACTAATGATGAAGAACCACCTGATTATTTTTATGCAGTAATATTCTAGAAATATTTCAGGCGAAATTATTTTTAGGATGGGAAAATATAACACCCCAAGCTTTCACGGTATGTTTCCATTTGAATAATGTAGTAGCTTGTATTGTACGCAACATGGTGTTTTAACACACCATGACCAATCAAACTAGCTGTTATGAATAGTAATAACCACTTTTTGAAATTTTATAATTTTTTTTAAAAATGGAATTATTTTTTGAATTCATAATATCCAAATTAGCTTAAGGTGAATTATTGGTATTTTTCTGAAAATATTTTATTTCTGATGAATAGAGAAAGTCACTCTATTATTGTTTAAAACTGACATTTTATTTAAATAATTAGTTATATTATTTTAATTTATTTTATGTTAAAATAGATACATAATACTTATATATGTTCAATATAATCAATTGATGTCATTTTATAATAAGTTTTTATATATAAAATTTTATTTAACTTTTTACCGTCTTTTACCACATTCTTGGAGCATTTAGAAATTTGAATAAAATATAATTTTATTGCTTCAGTAAGTTGAATTTCAAAATTCCAAGAGACACTATTGACATCCGTATGTAAAATGTGGTTCAATAAGTTGAAAATAATTTTTGATGAATAGTAACCTTTGACTATTATTTACCACAGTTACAAGTAAATTGAGTAATTAAGGGTAAAAATGATATTATAATTAACCTAAAACGTGTCCTAACTCTATTGGATAAGTATAGTTTAAAAAAAACCTTAGGAAAAAAATATGATCCTTTTGGTCAACATGAATTATATTTGGACATTTATTATTATTTTATTTAATGATGAGTTAAAATAGTTAAATTGAAAGATTAATAATTAGTGAATTTTTAATATAGGGTTACAGACAATATAAATTATACTATAAATATTCATTATAAATCAAACAAATCTTATATAATGATATTTTATTTATAATTTTTAGACATTAAATAATTTAATTTATTTATGACACAATGATGATGCAGTAATTACCTTAATAATGAAATATTAAAATAGTTGATATTATAAATTACCAAATAAATTAAAATTGAGACTTATGATGAATTACAATAATTTTCTAGTTTAATATGACATGATATGGTTGATTAAATAAATTTTAGTCGATGTGATAATGTTTTTATTGATTTCAAAACAAAATCAAAGACTAAATAGTGTCAAAATTGACATAATTGAGTTTTTGAAACAAATACTATATTATTAATTGATATAATATTCCTAAAAATCAAAGGATTGGACAAAGTAATAATATAAGTTTAAATAAATTAATAATGATCCACATGGGGTTCTCTTGGATTTTTATAGTTTGCTTATTAACTATATAATATAAGAATACAAAGAGACATGGTAAATATCAAACTATTTATCTAAGAGTTAAATATAAAAGCTATGTTTAATATGGTGACATAAACATTTCCAAAACCTATTGGTTGAGAGTTTTTTTATCCATCCCCACCTTATACTCTAAATAAATCATTTTGGATCCATTATAAACAAATAATTATTTTATTATAAAATAATATTTCAACCTTTTCCTAAAGTGACACTCACCTCTCTTAAAAAAGTGTACATCTCCTTCTCTTAATTTCACACCTCTAAAGTCATTTGGATGGTAAAAACCCTGCCGAAATATCATCCCAACATTCCTCATTTCATCCTAGAGGCCTTCCTTTGGTCATAAATCTTATCTATGGATACCTTTTGATCAAATCAAAATGAAGAACCTGAAAAAGAGGTAAATATTTCATCACCACTTTCATGTTTTTTCTACTTCCACGTCTTCTTTCTTGGTTGATTAAATTATAAAATAATAACTCCAGTATCTTCTATATAATGTGATTCTATTTTAAAAATGTTACAACAATATTCATTATTCTATCAATCAAATAAATGACAATGTCACTATACGTGCGTACGTAGGACTTATCGTCTCCACATAGTGGCATAGTTTGTTATTCAAACAATTCATTATTTGGATGGGTATAATATTGAGTATAACTGATGTAAATAATAAATATAACATTTAAATTATTTTTTATATATGATATACCATCCAATTATATATGATTTCACCATCAATAGAATGATATTATCGCTTGTGCATACGTATGGATTACCCTCTCCACGAATGTGATGAGATTCATTCCCCATCCTAATAATTCAAGAATAATTTTCATTTTATGATTAAAAGTAATGTTTATGAACATAAAATAATTATGTATATTAATCAAATACATAATATCCATAACAATCATGGATTACTTAACAAATATTATAAATGAAAACGAATCACTTAACACATGAAACGATGATACTACAAATATTTTATTAACAAAACAAAATTATAAGATCACATATGATATCATATTTATGTATATGATTCCTGTATAATTTAATAACAGTGTTTTAACTATTATATAGGAGGTTAACATACCATCGACTAAGTAAAATTACAAGGTAAGGGTTAATTTTACAATCTCTTTATTATCCGAGGTTGTTTTAAGTAAGTATCTATTAGGGCCTCTTTATCATCCACATCAATGTTTCTTAAAAATGTTTTTCAAAACATTTTTACTATTTAATAGACTATGGGTTAAATTCATTTATACCCTTGTTTGACTTTTTATAAAATGGTTTTAAATAAATCATTCCATTATTTTCCAAACAAGGTACTTTAATACCTTCTCGACAAAATTAAGGTATGAATATTTTTTTTAACTTATAGGACAGGTGTGTCGATTTCAGTTGTTATATCATCATCAATTCTTCCCATACAATCTTATAAGAATATTTTCCAAATATATGTTTTATTTTTTAATTATGTTTCTTTTAATTGATTTCAAAATAGAAAGTTATATTTCTCTACAAAAAAGTTTTGATTTCATCTATGTCAACATCCTTTGATGGATTTGAAGCTTGTTTGAATTTGATTTATTATGATAAAAATATTTCATATTGTATTGAAGGATTTGTGATATTTTTTATTGTTGATGTGTTATTTTTACATCATTCATGTTTTATGGATCACACATTGACATTTGTTAAGTATGTTTTAATACGAATGTTTTTGTTATATTTAAAACTTTTCATATGGGGAATGCATTGGACTTAGTAAGTGATGGGTGGAGCCTGCTATAGCTCCTCAATGCATTATTAGGTCTCATGAGACAATATAGTGTCTGAGCACTAGGCCTTGACAAAATCTTATTTGTAGTCTAGGGACAAGGCCTTGATTATGTGGTTATGAAGTCTTGCATTATGCATTCCATCATTATGGAAGTAGTTATTGATATTACATATTATTATTTGACAATTTGAATATCCATGTGAATATATAAATAGAATTATTTGATTTTATCTTTTCCATATTATGATAATGTTTATGTTTTAAAAGATTTTGTTTTAGTCTTATACATTGGCTTAAATATTTATGGTTATTTAGGAAATTTTCCTCTATATTGTTGTCCTTAATGAGCATCTAAGCTCACCCTTTCTCTGTTTTATTTTTCCCAGGATGTGGATAAATATTTTATGGTTGAACTGTAGGGATATGATAAGGATATAAGTGTGGTAAATGGGGAAAAATGGTGTTCATGTTTTTATTTCATGATGTAATGTAACAATTATGAATGTATCTAGTACTACAAAGGCTACTAAATAGATCGGTTTTTTGAGACATGATTCCTTGTATCATGACAATGTTATATAATAATGCACCGACTATGGGTAACTAGGGTCACTAATTTACACCATTTTTCCTAGTACACATGGTTTAATACAACCACACACCCTTATATGGGCATCTGAAACACCCCCTCAGGGATTGGTCAAACTGTGCTGTCTCAAGGGAACCATTTTTTAAACTGTGTGTTTGGCCTATTCATAAACAACCTGAAACATCAGACATTGAACAATAATAATACACTCCAATGAATTTTTTTAGGATTTATATAATCCTTATTAAGTTAAAACACATATTTAAATAAGAAATTATATATCTTCCTAAAATAACATGGGTCCTTACTACCTCTCCATGTTAGAACTTATCGCCCCTGAGATTCTATGGGGAAACAAAAAAATACAATAATTGACCTACTCATGTCTAGAATCTTCATAAAAAATATAGCATTGATTTTTAAAACTCCAAAATAAACCTCCAATAACCACATTAATCATGTTATTTATGGACTATAGAATCTAGAGTTAACACTCTAATTAAAAATGAATTCTTTTAGAAATCACATACTCGATCATGTTAGACTAGAGACATGGTCACATCATATTCTCATAGATCTCATATCTTTTCTCACATTATACCATAGATTATAGTATAATAAGGGCCAAATATAAGTCAAGGTACTTCACACAATTTGAATTTCCAATAATATCATTTCGAAAGCTTTCTAATGGAGCTCCAAGCCTGATTTATAACAACTTTTCAAATGATGTATAATAAGCGACATAATACAGACCTCATATAATTGAAATGGTAAAATTATGATCAATAAATATGAATCTTATCAGACAATGTACATATTAAATTTTAATCACTCCCATCTTTACGTGATGGAGTGCTTAAAATAAATCTCAGGGATGAAATTTATCAAATGAAAATGAAATAATGTCGATCCACTTCCAATTAAAGATTCTTAAAAAAATCCCTTAGAAAGTTGGTGTGACATAACATGTGACAAGATTCCTTCTCTTAAAAAACCTCATGTTTACCTTGATCAGGTCCACTATGTACAATTTTTGACTTCTACTGATGACTCGTGTCCAATCATTCACATTAATATGTCGCTGCCCTGTAAGAAAACTGGTTTATATCTGGTACAACACACAAGGATTTTCACCATTTAAATAACCCATCCTAGCCTGATTAATGTTTGGGGTATCCTTGTAATCCTCAAATGGAGTTTAATAAGACCATTTCTTGAAACCCATACCCCCATTATATATATAAGATGTTGGTATGTAGGTGAAACCTAAATGCATTGAAATACAGACTATGTTCATAGTCATTCATGATAAAAAGATGGATGTTTTCTATATGTGTATCCAAGATGTTCCTACATAAGAAAACAAGTATCACTCAGGAATAACCATGATACTAAAATATCTACATGTAAATAATTCAACACCCATGGTTTTTATTTCTTAATCCTAGGGAAAATTAAATTTATTTTTGAATATAACTAACGTTATCTCAGTGCACCCGAATGTGGTTAAGATATGTGACATGATCATCACTAATACTATGTTACAATAATAAGATATCAATAATTACCAAAAATCCATGAGGAACTTCCCTCAAATTCAATTAAAATTAATTGGTACTATTCTAAACCGATAGTGTCAAACTACATTAAAATATATTATTCAAACCTCCAAGGATATCATTTTTGGAACAGCTTGGATTCACCATCTAATGCATCCCCATCCCACCCATAATGCCTTTATAACCCATGGCATCCTATGGTGTCTTGGGAATGACTATTGATGTCCAAATTGACCATTGATGTTTCCAAATTTTGTGTAAATAGCCACCCATATTATCATCATGCTTCTTCACAATCAATTTCATATCTAAATGACTACTAGTTTTCTGGTAATTTAAAATTTGTATTGACAATCTTCAAATGTTCATACATGTTTATGTTCCCTTATGTAAGAAGGACATACATTTTATATGATAAATATATTCTCCCCACCTTATGAGTGTACTTATTTTCACATTACAAATATAACGCCTCATCCCACCACAAAAAATATAACCGCCACTTACTATGGTTTCTAGATGTGTTCTACACACATTTACAGAGATATGATTCAAAAAAGGGAAATGAACAATGAGATAAACTATGCACTTGAATAGATTTACATTATAGTAATTCATAGAAATCCTTATGATTTATGTCCATGAATGCCACTCTATTTGGAATAAATTCCAAAATAAACTGAACAATATGTCAATACACCTAACCCCCTTTCAACATCATCCCCTCCACTGGGATGATTATGATGTACTCTAAATCATACATCACACTACCCCAGAGATGACCTGTGAATGAATAATAGTGGATAATAGATTATTTATTACCAAAAAACTAATACAGTTCATTGTATCATCTTTTCAACTGGATGGGTACTACATGTTTCAATGCAAATTACCCAAATATTTCAAAAGTAAAATAGATCATACTTGATACTATCAAAGGTATAATAATCCATATGAATCCGAGTATTTCTTTTACTATGAAAACAACTATCCCAATGTCATACTATTTGATATGACTATAAAATAGGCTGATGACCTCATGATTTTCCAACACTAAAGATGTGTAAGAGTTGTCAGACAACCTACTAAGTGGCCGACCAAGCCATATGAATGTCTAATCAACTTTAACTAATATCCACATGATGCTCATACACTTCAAAATGGTCAAACTAACTAATGACCACCCATCAATATCAATTGTCATTTAAGAATACATGTGTAATATAAGGGAAAAATGACACTTGAATGACACCCGAATGGAACCACTGATCTAAAATAATTTCTAAGAATTTGGAAAAGGGCTCAATGTTAAAAGGGATCAAAAAAATTACGGCTAACCCTTTGAAAATATTTAAAATGTATACCCTATAGTTATTAAATGTATAGGATATGACTAAAATCTTCCTCCAATCACCTAGGTTCAATGAAACTTATGGGCAACACGCCTGTTCCCATTAAACAAAATACTGTAGGAACGTTTTATACTACACATTTTAATGGGGAGAAGAAACAAATCCCAAATTAAGTTCTTATTTAAACATATTAATTTATTAATATTTGATCATGAAACATTTTATGTCTCATCTTTATCATCAAATACATATTATAATATAATTTTTTTCATTGAAATGTTATTTGGATAATTCGACAGGGCACATGGAAGTTATTTTTCGACTTCCATTCTTGAATTAGTTATCTGACATATATCTAGCCATAATTAGAAATTTTAACTTCTAAATTATATTTTAAACATTTTATATATACATCAATTTCTCAAAATTGGTCTTAGTTAAATAAAACTTCTTTTAAAATCTATAGAGTAAATCGCCCATTAGGTTGTAATTGGAATCTTAATTAACTAAATCCTTATATAAGAATACTCAAAACATAAATACAAGGTTATTTATTTTTAAACAGGGGATATATCAGGTAATATTCCATTGTACATCTACTTGTTAACCCATATATATAGATATAGACACTTTAAATAACCATCTATATATAAAATAAACAAACCCACATGCTGTAAAATACTAAGGAATATAATGATAACTGTGGCCTATGGGGATCTCCTCATATCAATCCTAGGTCCATAAAAAATAGATGTTCATTTTTTAAATGATGTTTCAATCACCCATAGGGGGTTATCTCATATGAACAAAGCACCATGAATGACTACCATGGGTCATGCCATGTCTGTATTAGAAGAAAAATGCCTCAACTCTCCTGCTTAAGCCTATTTGTGCATTTATAAATGTATCAATATGGGTCTTCATTCATAAATAATAACATTAAATTCCTTTATAATTTAATCCAATTAATTTAAAATATAAATATAAATAATTATTATATTTAATACAATAGTATCATGATATATCAAACTCGTATATGATGGTTTGATTATTTGGGTTTTCATTTCCCAAATTACAATGTACCAATACACTCTATAAACGGAATATTGTCTTTTATTTAATTGAGAAAAATATGTTTCAATGCATGAAACAATATTTCGTTGTCCCAAACAAGTCATTATTGGTTAGTTAAGGTTCCACCATCATTCTATGTAGTAAAACACCATTTAGGATAATGATGAAACATTAATAATCTATTGTATATGAAAATTATTACTAGGTATACAATATCATGAGATATATATATATATAGAACACACAAAAAGAATAGTAAATATGAAAGGTATCAAAAATAATCATAGAATCATGAAATAAATATCATGGAATATATCCCCATATCTGGTAGTCCAAGAATGTGACATACATGGGGAAAAATATGCATGGAATGTGAATCTCTATGTGCCGATAATATGTATGAATGTATACCACTATTTAATACTCTACAAGGATAAATACTATAAATCTCATAAATCCATTATAATAAAAATATACACCAATCACTCAAGGTGAAATCATAATAAACATACATAACGAACTACAAAAACTAAAATCACATTCCAGGACACTTGGATTTATTACCATGTGTGGGTTGATCGCTCCCATACATGACTGTTTACCATATACTAACACATTTCTAGTCTCATTTCATCAAATAGAAATTATAATGATACAGAAACTGAAATATATGATATTATGTTCTAACATCCTGACCTAGGAGCCATTAAAATAGTGCTTCTAGTCAAATAGTCACATGGCTTCAAATGCTCCTCCCTGTATGCCACAGGTTACCGACTAGTAGAAAAGGTCTAAAAATAGAATAATGGGGATACAATACACTCTTGATCATAGAATTATAGTGGAAGAAATAATATAAATAAAAACATAGTATATGTGTTATAATTAAAAGATAGAGAAGTGGAAGATAATAATAATTATCCTAGTGGGTAATGCCAAAAATACCACGATGCATGATTTTCATGATGAGGCTACATAATGAAAATAAATTAACAAATAGTAATGAATATAATATAATAAAATAAATAAAAAACCCTTAATGGGTGATCTCCATTTGATTCCTGGTCTTTGGATTATTCATGTGCTCTAAACACCATAGGTACCAAAGTCACAACAAATGAACAAATCCATAGGCCTGAACCATTAAACATGTTGTATATTTGGTAACCTTAGTGTGGTGGTGGCCTTTAAAATGTATGTGATATGATAAGTAGTTTTCAACCAATGGTGTAAAAATCATAATCTATACTATGAATATATAATATAGCAGATTCCTGATAAAATAAATGAATAGAAGTAAATAAATAAACCTAACAAGTCCAGAACAGGTTCCTCATGTACAAAAATATAACCATACCTACTCAATCCTATGATGAAATGTCTCTGAATTTAATTATATATTTCTATATATATTGGGAAGATGTATATATATATATATATGTGAACTCTTAACATTGTAATGTTTAAATCCTTATATATATAGTACCATCTTGGTACTGATGAGTAACATAGTCTTCCATATGTAATACTACTCATAATAATGATAAGAGGGTTAAAATATTAATTGAGGGTCGAATATAATCATAAAATGAACCCATGTCGGTTCTTTGGCTTGGAATATGCATCATTAAATTAGGTAATCTAGAAATCCATATAGCATTAAAAAGAATAAATATGTTTCTTATTCAAAATCCTTCTTAGCCTCATCTATGGTAATCCATAAAGAGGAATACTGAGTATCACCCATGGAGAACTATAATCACTCGCATTGAATGATTCCATCAATGGTTATTCATAATTAGTAATCCCACATATCAATCTTGGCATGGTATAATGGAATATCCCTTTGAGTTCATCCATGGAATCTCACATATGGTACTGAGTATCATTCATTGCATGGTTTAACCATCCTAACACAGATCTTGTCCATGGAATCTCACGTAGGGTACCAAAATCATTTACAAGGATAATAATCACAGTCATCACTAGATCCCTTCTGAAGAATTCATATATATGAATGTGAGTATGGCTCATGTAAAATACAAAAAACTCACCCTAAGAGAAAATCCAAGGTATTCATAAAATAGATTCCATATAGAAATTTAGAAATAATATGAAACAAGTAACCATTCTTTCCATACTTGGTATTATGTAAAAAAGACTCCCATGTATGACACAAATCCCATATAACCATTTTTTCAGTTAATCATTTATGTTTAATTAAAAATAGTTCATATTCATAAAAAGTCCATCTTAACAGATTTATAAAAAATTGGTCCATGGCTACTATTAATTTAAATTATAATATAATAAAAAAATAACATGTGATTATACATTTCATAAAAAAAGTCATAACTACATTATGAGGGACACATCCATTTAACGTATCAATTAATGAATAATAAATCCCATTTACATAATCATTTCTTATAAAATATTTCAAATTCATTTACAATCCAAAGGCTTAATTCAAAATCATCAGAATGCAACATTACAAGTTCATTCCATTAACTTTATATTTATTTTAAATTATTCATTTAAAACATAACCCAACAAAAACACCCTTAGAGGGTGGTTTTATAAAAGAGACTAACAGGATAAAGAATTATATTTTTTCATTACATTTGAAAATAAATTTAATTATTCCTTTCTCATTTTCTAATTCAAAGCACCTCAACCTATAGTTTTATTAGAAATTAATTTCCTAATTATGAAGAAATTTTATAAATACAACTAGAGGGTGATATCCACATTAAGGAGAAAACCTCCAAAGATGAAATATATTGACAAATTTTTTACAGCATAATGAAATATGTTCTACATTACGAATTTCACATTTTATAGGAAACAAATGAAATATTCGGGCTAGCATCCCAATGTTAAAAATTATAAATCGATGAAACAAAAGGGAAAATTATTAAACCAACTATGACATGATTAATAATTCCAACTCATCCCATAATGTTATAGGAATTGAAGAGGTTCAAATGATATCAAAAAATGGAAAAACATCTAGAACATTGTAAAAATAACCTCACTCGATGATTTTGCAGGGGAAGTCAAAATAAACATGAATATAATGAAAGAATAGTCATAGACTAACTAAGTGATTTCCAATTGACCTGATGAAACCCTAAATAGTGTCCGGATGGAGAATATTTCCCCATGAAATTATGATATGAGGATGGAACCCATGGAGGGGATGCTGCATGCGGGTGAGAGTCGAATGTATTGAAAGAGGTTTAAATGGGAATAGTGGAAAATGGGTAAAATCATACCTTTTTAAAGAGTAAAATGGTTCTTATGTATGTTTGGATTAACTATTTTCTAAAAATACTCAAGGGAAGTCACCCCACACATGGATAGCACCCGATTCGACTAATCATGAATAACATATGTGAAATGCCTCTATATCCTATCTATGACAAGGACCATGATCATGTTTCTTTGTTCTAATGTTTTATTTTGACCGAGTTCCCCTCTATATCCATCTAAAACACCTCACATGATTTGGGAAAACCATCTCGGCCTAGAGGCATGGTTTGGTAAAACTATTTGTATGGCCTTGTTATAACACAAATTAGAGATTCAAGCAAAAAACAAGCCTCAGATGCTCCACAAACCTTTTTTAGTTCTTAAGAAACATATTTCATGTTAAAGGAAGGGATACATGTTTATAAACAAATTATTCTTACCATTATTAGAATTATGTTTGGTACAAAAAACAAAGTTTTCTAAAATGGTAATTTTATGTAAATAAATCACTAATAACTATAGTAGAATATAATTGAGTGGTATTATTAGGTAAAAACCAAATAACATGATTCATCTAAAATCAACTAATAAACAACATTTATGAGACTGATGTTATAAAATAAACTATTACAATGATCATTACATTTAAAAAAGAATTAATCAACGAATAACTTATGTGTGTCCTCTATAAATCCACATAAAAAGTAGAAATCAAACATAATATAATAATAAGTCATTATATATAATACCATATAATATCACATTATATTAAAAGATTAATATAAATGAATGAAAAAAATTGAGTTATTGAATTATTTACCACATGGTAACTTAAACGTCAGAACAAATAGATGATATATATAAAATTAAAACATAAAATACCATTAACATAAAATTAATCAGGAAAATATATGTCAAATAGTTAATATATACACCATATAAATTAAATATGGTGCATAAAATTTAAATATACCTCAACGAAATGGAATTGAGATAAAATCCCTTATAACTTTAACAATATTTTAAATCAAAAGACCCAAAAAATAATCACATCAACTCAAAAAAAATTTGTAATTAAAATAATTTTATTTAAGATTCAAAATGTAAAATGGACATTACATAAACAATAAGAGATAAATAAGTGATTAATTTTCCATAAAATTCCCAAAAATAAAAAAGTGACTATAACTCTTTTATATCAAACTTCTTTTTGGATGAACATTCTTTTAAATCTTGTATAATAGTTTTAAAAATTATAATAAATTATAAAAGAACCATACTAATATTTATAATATCATATATGATCCTTTTATAAAATCTTATCACCTCTTCTTCAATAATAATTGATTATTTTTATTTTTTTAGATGTTAATTGCCTTTTTTATCAGGTATGCCTCATCATAAAAGATCATGTTATTGCCCATATTATAATGTAATATAATCAACATGATAATAAAAATGAAATAATTTTTATATTTTCATAAAAATTACTTATAAAACAATTCTTTATTATTTTTTATGAAAAATGAAGTATGTTACGATCATGGAGATTACAGATCATATGTATGCGTGAGTAATGATTCAATCATTCGATGATCATTTTAGAAAAGAGGTAATAAATATTTTATCATTTAAAAATGATAATAATACAATAAATAAAATATTATATAATTATATATATTATCCTTGTGTTTTTGTGGTAAAAAAGATAGAGTCACATCCCTATGTGAAGGCTGTAATCCATAGGTACATGAATGATGTTATCATCATTATGTGTGTGAAACCATATAAATTAATATAATATTTTATCATTACATAATGATAAAAATTTCTTTTATTTTAAAATTATTTCATTTATATGTCATATAGTCATGATATTTATCCTTATCACCATTAATGTAAATAATTATTGAAGGAAGAAGCACCTCACTTCGTGAGGTGGTAGTCTGTTGTATGCATTAGCAACGTTGTTATATCCCCTACATAATGGAGGGAAAAATAGATATATATTATATAATGAATCCATAAGTATAATTATGTTATAAATATCATATATTTACATTATATACATCATCAAACCCAACCATGAAATGTGGTAACAGAATAATGAAAGACATTGGTTCCTAAGGTTTTAGAATTCCATACACATCAATGATGATTTCATAACACATTTGATTGAGTTGAAGATTATCATATTTAATTCACTTATTATTACGACATAAAATTATATGTTATATAATTACATTTCTATAACATCAATGTAAAATAATAATTGAATGATTTGGTGGAAGAAATAAAATACAAACACTCATTGAATGACATTAACCATTCATCAGGAATCCTCATTATGTTTTCAAAAAATCATTCATTTGATTTTATTGAAGCCCAAAATAAGGATTATTAATTTATAAGAGATAATTTTATAAGTTATTTTGATAGTTATTTTAGAAAAAATGGGTGTCTTGGTGTGAAGAAGAGTGGATAAGGGTGTCCATTTATATGTGAGGTGAGTGGCACACTTATAATTTTTGGAAAATATTAAATAAATTTTTTTTCATGAAATAATCATCCAAAATGGGACCTTATATAAAATAGGAATTATTAGGTCAAAACAGTTATGGAAAATATTTTTTGTATTTGTTTTTAGGTCTTTTTTCAAATTTATTTTATGTTTAACCACTGATAAATCAATTTTTACCACAACCGAAGTAATTAGTTCCCTATTTTCATAATAAAGTTTGGTAAAAAGTATAGATGACGTTATTAGAAATTTAAAATTATTCTTATTCCAAATATGGAATTAATTTTTCAAAATTTAAATCTCATAAGTTGAAACTTTTAATTTAAAATTAATATCACAGTCAATTAGAGAATGTATATTTTTAACGAGAAATTGTTCCAAAGTATATTAAGTATTTAAAATAAATTTAAATATAAAATTTATTCCAATTAAATTTATTAGATTAATTTATATAAAATTGATCTCATTTTACTTTTAATACAACTAATAATATAATTTACCAAAATAATTTATTTGTATGAAAAATAAGTTTTATTATAAAATTTTCTATTTTTCACTTTTCAGAAAATTAAATCTCTATAGAAAAATGCCAAAAATTTATCTTAAGAAAATTTTGGTATTCCAATTTCAATGATTAGTTTTATATTTAAAAATAAAATTTTAAAATATGGTGATAATTTGTTTTATATTATTCTCGAAAACCATGAGTAATTTGTCTTTTAGACAATTACAGTTTCTCAAAAATAATTTCTTTTTCATTTAAATTCTTATCATTTTATTCTAAATTAGTAGATAGAAAAAATTTTCATATTTTAATTTGTAATATTCATACTCTATACTATAAAATCTAGTTTATAATAATTATATTAAATACTAACATTTAAGTAGTATTTCTTATTTCATTTAAACCTTGGTTTGATGTAACGCAATCTAAACCCAGTGTTGCATGTAACGTAGGATAAACAGATTTATCTTGTAATGCATGATAAAATCATTGTTTCTTGTAAAAAGAATTTATATATATTATATTAATTTTAAAATAAATATATCATAATTCATAAGGGTGTAATATTTTATTCTATGATTCGTGATTCATGTCACACATGTAATCTTTAAATTTTAAAATCATGGGATATTATATTATATCTGCTTTAAATTATTTTCACATTCACAATTTAATCTTGATATCATTAATCAAAGGTTTTATATTTGGATGTTAAATTATTTAAAAACCAACATAGTAAACTAGGTTAATAAAATATACTCTTAATAAGAGAGATATGGAAATATAATGTTTATATAGAATACAATATAACATGGTTCTTATGTATTATTTTAATGGTTAAAATTAATGATATTTACATAGAAGAAAAGTGTAAATAAGTATGGAGAGTTATTGAGTTAATTGATCATAATAATATGATCAATGGAAATTTATGGTCCTCAAAACCATAAATATGTAATTATTTAAATTATCATCTGATTAATTTAATATGAATGTCATAGGTTAAATTTTCATTTAGATTATTTTAATAATAACGATGATTTATTTTACACTCAATGAATTTAAGTAAATATACTAACTTGATATATAGGTATTTAATTAGCACAATTTTGTCCTTTTTTCCTTGATCAATTTCTAATTCACCCATTAGTCCAATAAATCAATATCAAAAAATGTGTTTTTTCTTAAAGAACTAACATATACAATAAACAAATTTTATTATCTATAAAAGACTTACATGATTTTATATCTATCTTGAAATATCTTACAAATATTATATAGTTATAAAAAGTTATCAATAAAATAAATATACCTATAAACTAAAAAAGTAACACCATTATTGCAACATTGTTTTTTATTTTTCAAATTGTGTAACAAAAAATGGAATATTTACTATGAAATATGCAGGACAATGCTAGAACCAAACATTTATTCTCATTTGGTCATGTGATCAAGCCCTACAACCTTTCCTGATGTTTCTTTCAGTCACCTTATATATGATTAGTACTTTTTTTAAAACACTATTAATATAACTATTATAATGTTCCAAAAAATTGATGAAGGGCATCCTTGATGTAAAATTAATAATTAAATTTACTTCTTAATATTTTTTTCAATAATATTTCAATATTATTTTCTTCCACAATGTATAATAATATTATTCCCCAATTATTTCAATTTCATTAAGGTTCATATTAAACCTAATGGATATAAATACCTTTAAAATTATTTTTATAAAATTTAGAGGCATTATTCCTCAAATAGCATTTCCCGTTAAACATATACATACCAAATGTTTATCCTATAACATCCTTAGACTTGGTAGACTCACATCACACAAAATAAAAAATTATGTGTTTAATAATATGAATTAATGTTCATTAATAAACACATTATTCTATGATGTCATAAAAAATAATTATTTTCATTAATAAAAAATATCTTCTAAATTTTTTCACAATATATAGATTCTTCATGATTATGATAACTAAAATTTCATTGGAAAAATACATTTTTAAATTAATTATTCTATCACAATACATAAATATATCATCCATTATTTGTAAAAAATGGATATTCCTTATTCTAGGGGTTAATATTGGTTATTAATTGTCTATATATATTCAAACCCTTTAGAATTTTTTTTATGAAAATGTGAATTATCTTAGGCATATTCATGTGAGTGTAGAACCATGCGCTCAGTAAAGATCATTTTCATATACCATGTGATGATTGGGTCAAGCCTAATGTGGATTTATTTGATTTATTACCTTTATGTACATCTGATCCTAAACCATGTCCAACTTCCCAATTCAGATTAGGATATATTGAGAGGAAAAACCAAAAAATATCTACCTTATAAAACCGTTAAGATGTTAGTATGTACTTAACCTCATAGTTTATCATATGTTAACGTTTCTTAATAAATATTTTCCTAAATATAGATCTCATGGTTTCTAGTAAGCTTCATCTAGTTCTAACTATAGCGACCCCAACCCTAGTAGCCTAAATATGGAGTTAGAATAATTACATAGGCATAATATAAATGGAATCAAAATTCAAAGGACCAAATAGTAAAAAATACATGGCAAAAAAGATACATAAATGATTTTCATTATACATTTGATTACAAAAATAAAAATATAAATTTTTAAACAACATCATTATTCCCTATAGAAACATTTCATTGATTGCAAATATATGAAAGAAAATAAGAGTGAGATAAAATCCTTAGTAAGGGTTATGTAAAATCGAAGTAGTCAAGAATCAATGAGTATAATGAATATGGAAAGTTAAATAACTAAAACCACATTCCCTGTAATTACTAATCTGAGAATGAAGTTCTTCCATATATAATATAAATGAAAATATTTCATGGATTATATCAAATATTTATTTTTATATAACTAAAAAACTTGATTTAATCAATAACATGAATATCATAACTAGATATGTCATAATAAATATGGAAAGGTAAATTACTGAAAACTCATTCCATTTAATGAATAACTACGAATGAAATTAATCCAGATATAATGTTAATAAAAATTATTATATATAATAATAAATTAATTCTGAATAGAGGAAATTATTAGTTCTTGGACATCACATACATTATATCATGAAACCCCTATAATCGCACACTTTAAAAAAAGACTAAAATAGATCGGTGAAATCCCATTAAAATAAGGCAGGCCAACTATTTTTTCCAATGAGACTGGTGATGCATCAACCAAATATCTATTACAGTGCCCCACCAATGTCTAAATTCCCAAATCAATCCTCATTTATTGAATAGTCTATTTTATTCTTTAAAAATTATCCTTATCATCAACGCCCTTTATTTATTGAAGAATACCCATTTACAATATATCCCTTAATAAAAAATGACTTTAATTATTGAAAAAATTATGTAGAATAAATATATAGTTTAAAAAATTGACATAACCATGATAAATAATATAAATATTTAGGGGAATTTTTTAATGATTACATGAAATCCAATAATTCAATGTAAACTTAATGACTATAAAAATGACTGAATTAAGGGAATGTTAATACTTTCCCAGTTCAGAATGAGTATAATCCATCCATAAAAAGAATAACAATAATATAAATACATTATATAAAAAAGGAATTATATATAAAATGAATGTTTTTTAATTTTTTAATAAAAATACCGTTAAAAAGTTTATGGAGGAAAATATTATTTTAATTTTGAAAATAATAATTTGAAACATATAACATTTGGAAAAAACTAATCTTTGAATATCAAATTTAAAAACTAACAATTTCCATAAAATTAAGAATAATATTTCTTTTAATTTAAACTTGTAATCATTCATTTGATGATTCAGTGGAATGATGGTCTTAATGATGAGTAATTAGGTATAAGGCATAAAAGTTAAAATGAAAATACCTTTTTAAGAGAAAAAAGGTTAGAAAAATAATTTTTTTAGAAAAAATGATTATTCACTTGAAAAAATACTTTAAAATGAAAAAATTTCTAAAAATTTCATTAATAAAATATAATTTAAAAGCTAAAAAAATTATTGTAAATATTTTTAGATAACATGGTTTCATAAGAAATCAAAATTTTGACCAAAGAGATAAATGATATTGGATTTTATTAAAAACATTTTAACAATATTTTATGTTCCATTGAGTATGAGAATGATAATATTAATTTAATTTATCCTAAATTAAAGAGGAAAATAAAAATAAATGGGTTCATTAGTTATTGACCAAATAATTCCATTCAACCAAATTTAAAGAAGAAATAATATTAGTTAGAATGAGATTTTGAAATAATCCCATATAATGATCATAAAATTGATATGAGAATTAATAAATGAACCAATTATTTGTATCAAATAAAATAAAATGAGTTTAATTAAAAAATAATATAATCAAATTTTAGTATACACATAATCGTAGAATATCAAAGACAATGAAGGTGTAATATAACATGATAAAAATAAATTGAGTTATGAAATTCTTTACCACTTGGTGATTTTTTTTGTAAAAACGGAATTAGCTAAAGTAATTGAAATTGAAATAGAAAATAAAATAAATAATTATTTATTCAGGAAGTGACATGTAAAGGTGGGTTTATATAAACTATATAAATGAAATTAGGTGTATAACATTATAATATGCTTAAATGAAAAGAAATTGATCAAAAATCCATTACCACATTAGTATTATTTTGAATCATAATAACTAATAAAAAATAAAATATAATGTAACTATAGATATCATTAAATAAGTATAATTTTTATTTAAAATATAATAGTTCCATTACAAGCACCGAAAAATAGAAAAAATGGTCAATATGGAATACCTCTCCAATAAAAAAAGTGACTATAAAGCCCATATCTCACACATCCATATTGTTGAACACGACTTAATCTCTTTAGTAATGGATATAAACTTGATAATGATTTTTAATATAACTATTTTATTATTTATAAAATATTATATTTTCCATTTATAACATCTTATCACATGTTTGTCAATAATCCTTCATTATATTCATTGTTTTATGTGTTATGTTTTTCCAATTTGTGTTTCGTCATGAAATATCCAGTTATTCCTTATATTTTAAAGTTATATCATTTATATAACTAAAAAAATTAAATAATTAGAATATTTTTTCACCATTTTTTCTTTTAGTACAAATACTATTGTATGGTTATCAAATAATGATGTACATTATGGTAATGGAGATGGTAGGTCATACATATGCATGTGTAATGTTTTCATATCTCAATGATCAATACTAAAATGATGTAATTAATATTATTTGATTCCATAATTATCATAATATCATTAATACCAAATTATATAATTATATATGTTATCTATGTAGTTTGGTGATGAGAATAGAGTTACATCACTGTGTAAGTATGGTAGACCACAAATATACGAATGATGTTGTCATTTTATATGAGTTAAACAGTACGAAAAAAATGAAATATTATCTTTAAATAATTATTAATATGAATTTTATATCATTATTATTTTATGTGTATCAAATATAATCATTAAAGTTTTTTTCTAACCTTCCATGTAAATTGTTAGTGAAAGACGAATCACATTGATTTGTGAGGCAGTAATTTTTCATATACGCGAGCGACAATATCATATCCCCTATAGTATTTAATGTAAAAAAGATATATATGATATAAAGAAACTAAATGTATGTATATTTTATTCATATAATATATATATTTATTATATTTACCACTATACTTAACTGTGAATATTAGTGATGGAAGAACAAAGGATATTGATTCACGAGGCCGTAGTCTTCTGTAATCATGTACGATGATTTTGTTACCCATTTGGTTGATTTACAGATATTTTTAGGAAAATTATTTATTATTATAATATAAAAATATGTTTGAGATACATATTTAATTATATCGTCATGTTTGGATAATAATTAAATTTGTAGGATGAGGAAATAGAATAAAAATGCTCGTTGAAGGACGTTACCTCTTCTTCAGGTATCAGACTTATTTTTCAATAAATCCTTAAAATAATGGATTAATTATAAAATGTAGGCTTCTATGATTATATTAGGAAATTGGATAAGTGATTTGGGATGGTATTTTTATAAAAATGGTCTGAAGTTTCTAAGAAGAGAGGATATGTGGTGGACTTTTATACGTGATGCGAGTGGCACACTTGTAATTGTATGAGAATATTCAATCATAAACACGTTTTTATCATGTGAGATACTTTAAAAATGGATTATTAGGGAATATATAATACATTAGTTTTAATTATTACCATAAAATTCATGTTCTAAATGTCTGTAGATCATTTTTAACCCAAATCTACATATATAAACCCCCGGTAAGTCAATTTCGACCTTAATCTCGTTAATTAATTTTTTTAACAATTTAGTTTTGTCAGAAATTTATTGTACCTTATAGTGAATTTAAAATTATTCTTATGAAAAGTGATTAATCCATTTTCTAAAATTCAGTTCAAATATGTGGAAAATTTTAATTGAAAATTAATTCCATAAATGCGATGATGATGTATTTTTTAAAGTGTAAATATTCAAAACATTAAAATATTTATATATCATTATTGAATATTAAAATGATTAAAATGACGAAAATTGAATTAATTTATAAAACATTGAAGAAATTTTACTATAAAAAAAATATTATCATTATAAATTAGTTATATGAAATAGGTGTTCTCAATTAAAATACATTATTTTCTCTATACATCACGACATTTAAAATTTTAGAAAAATAGTAAGAAACACTATCAGTTATTTTTTGTAATAATATTTTAAAAATATTTTTTGTTTTTTTCAATGAATTTTATTTAACGTGTTAAATTTTTTCCTTTAAATTACATTTGAAAAGAACAAATAATCAATCTTTTAGAAAAATTAAGTTATTGAGAAAACATATATTTTTCTTTTGAATGATTCTTATTTTATTTCTAATTAATATATTACCATATACTTAATATTTGAGATACTACTATTCATATCCTCTATTCAATGGGATAGTTGATTCCAAAAATATTAAATAATAATATTTTTGTAAAATTTGACATTAAGTTTAAACTCATTGTTTCACGTAACAAATGATCAACTCAGTGTTCCATGTAACACAATATAAACACAGTGTTTCATTTAACGCTAGATCAAATCACTGTATCATGTAATTAAATAAATTAAATAAATTTTATTTATCTAAAATAAAATATATTTTAGTGTATTGGGGTATTATATTTTATTCTATTCTTATTGTTTTGTGTCACATACGGTATGTTCTTATTCCAAACTTTCAGGGTGTTAGAATAAAAATATTATTATATAAAATTTTAGTTATTTCCATGATATTAGAATGTTGAGTATGAATGTGTAACGACCCGGACCTGGCCAGCCACCTGAACAGTGCCGAACGGGTCGGGTGTCACTACCTTTTGCGCACCACCCCTGAATGCCAAAGGATGCCGACTAGAAGCGAGGGTCTGTTAGGTATAGTGGGGAGGCTATACCCTCTCGGAGGATCATAATAAGGGTACTGGTCCAAGTATAACAGCAAAGATGCAGTGGAAAGAAAGACTCAGCAGACGTGAACCAGACCCATAGAGCAAAAGCATAGTAAATATAGTTAAACAATGGAATAAATAAATATAAAAACAGCAGTGAAAATAAACACAATAGCATGTTGATAACATGTAACTACTACTGAACAGTAAAACATGCATCCAAAGAAGGACATACATAACTGGATATAAAAAGGGCGCCAATTGCTAACCAATAGTAGCTACAACAAGTAAGCATACCGATACAGAAAGGAAAACAAAGACATGTAACACGAGTGAGGTATGACCTCAAGGTCCACACCATATCCATGAAACAACCAACACAGCCTAGCTCCTAAAGCTGTGATCTTTCCTACACGTAAATCCATAAAGTCTGCATGCGTCCCGAAGGGCCCGTGTAGGGTGTGAGACAAATCTCAATAGGATACCACCCAATGGTGTGTACCAAATATATGTGTTTAAGAAGTCATGAAGGTTTATGGAAAATTGTAAGAAGTACAATGCACAAACAAACACTAACTCCTCTCATGCTCAGCAGCCACCATGGAGTGTCACCTGCTTCGGCCAACACCAGAATCTCTTTCTTGTAACCCGGCACCACGCGCCACATGAAACCTCGTGTCTCAAGTACTGACGTTTTGAAGGCATGACCAATAATAGTAACCAAGCACCATGTGCCTCTGGACACATCGTGTCTCATGTACCGACGTCCCGAAGGCACGTCCAAAAATAGTAACCCAGCACCATGTGTCTCCTGACACCTTGTGTCTCATGTACCGATGTCCCGAAGGCACGCCCATCCCCTGAAGGCTCCTCACCTCTAACGTGGCATTCTATGGAAAGCACCCCCAACCAAAATACCTAATCGCAACTACGGGGGCCTCTACCCACACGAGTGGGCACAACAACCTCATCATAGAGTATCTCGGTGTGCACACTACTCAAAGTCCCGGGTGAGCGGTAATCACAAAATAGTACCTAAGAAACCAAAACATCTGACACCTTGTGTCCCTGCAACCATGTCACTCAAGTCTGATGGCCTCTCCATCCAAGTAACCCGGGCCATGCCCAACCTTACAGTCGTACTGCCTCAAGACGATGTCCATGATGCCCAATCTTATGGTCAAAACCACGCAAAGTAACTTGTGCCAAGCCCAACCTGTGATCAGAATCACTCAAGCGTAACCGGGCCAAGCCCAACACAACCCAATGGGTCAGCAGATGCAATTCAGTAATTGCTTATGTAACTTATTTAAACAGACAAAATAAATAGGAAAAACATACTAAACAATTGATTTGCACTACGTAAATTGTTGTCCCATACCAGCACTAAGGTCTTGAATGCCTGTAATAATTTATAACAGGCACTAATAAATTAATCTAAACAGTTTAACACATTAATATTTCAATTAGAACAATTTTGGTGTTCCCCGACCAAAATTCCATGATGTTCTAGAGCCTCTCACCCAGCCCGCTCATAAAAACTGGTAATTGGGCATACCCAACGTCATCCCATAGGTCCCATAAGAAATTCAATATGAAATAGCATATAAAACGGGTCCCGCTCAAAATACCCGAAAACACGCCAAAGGCCGCGTCACCCAAACAACCATGAAAACACAAAATGAGGTATGCATCACTTACCTGAGACTCATATGACACTACTGCTCTGGTAACAACATCCAATTGGGTGTAAAACGCAGTAAATCTACAAATGATACAAAACCACTAAAACTCCTATAACTCATTCTAGAACGAAAATCAGACAAAACTGCCAAAGAGGAATCGAGGCCTTACCAAGGGGGTTTCAACGCACTAATCAAATATCGAATCGGGTCTCGGACGGACGATCAGGAGAAGGAACAAGGTCCGACCGGCTTGGTTTGACATACCAGCATAAAAAATGGAGGCTCTGCCTCAAAAAATGAGGCCACTGCCCATTTTAGCGCAAAAAAATAAAGTACATGTCATGTACTTCATGACTACATGCCGTGTATATTTCATTTGACTGTTCATTTGGTGGTTGGGATTTCGCCGTCCTACCGACCTGAGTACACGTCGTGTACCGGTGGGTACACTACGTGTAATTGGTTTCCATTCTCTTCCTCACCTACTTACCCACACTCAATGTACATTCCTCATACATGGATAGACTACACGAAGTGTATAAGGGGAACATGGAATGTATCTGGTTCTACCCGGCCAACAGGCCTACACGCCATGTATGGCCCCCACACGGTCGAGGTTACATGGAATGTTTAAAACTACACGCCGTGTAGTAAGAAAATTCTACACGGTCATCACACGACATGTACTTGGCGAGTACATGGCTGACACTCACTTAACAAATACATGGCATGTACTTACAAGTACTCGGTGTGTAGTCTAGAAATTTCCAGAAAATTCCCATTTTCTCCAGTTTCCTCAAAAACCAATCAAAAATTCAAACAGGGTCGGGATTTTGAATCGTTCTAAAAACCTGGGTTCTTAAAATCTCCCCACTTTAACATATCTTGTCCTAGAGCTATCAAACAAAACCTAGAGATGACACGAAACATAACAATTCTTTCAAGGTAACCTGAACTTCCCTGGTCTCAAAGGTTCTAGCTAAATTCTTCAAGGGGGCTCCCCACCATAGGCATCACCTAACCAGGTCTCAACCCAACAAAATATAAAACAAACAAGTTTGTACTAACCTTTTTCCTGGACACATAGTCCTCTCGTGACGCATTTTCACCCCCGCACCTCATTGGTGCACCTGTGTCGCTTCCGACACCCAACGTATTCCACACCACATCGGTGTCCGTCTCCACGAGGTCTTGGTTCCTAGAACCTCATGTAACCCGCATCCATGAAGCCCCGATGCCCACGACACCTCAAGTAACCTGCATCCTCAATACCCTGATGACCATGGCACCTCAAGTAACCTGCATCCTCGATGACCCAATGCTACACATCTCAGACACACACACACACACACAGATATATATATATATATATATATATATATATATATATATCATGCACCTAATATGGTTCCAATACCACTGACTACAATATAGTAAATCCACATAGATCCTGTGCACCATGTGCACTCAAAACAGACATGCCTCTAAAGGTCATGCCAAAAAAGAAACATGGAGATCACTACCACACCATAGTGTACCTCTAACCGTCGTTGGCTCACCAGCCTGCTCAGCCTCTGGTAGCTCCACGGTGTGCACCTAGACTGAAATACGGCTGCCTGATGTCTGACCTCCCTATGGTGCTGCTCCTGTCACCGGCCATTGATCCCTCAGCTGGGTCCCACCATCTCTTTCATGACCTCCGAACACAACTGATCCTCAACTAACCTCTCTGGGTACCGAACCAGAACCAACTCCAGACGCTACAGTCTGTCCTGGTCCCTGCCTGCCGGCTATCTGAGAAGGTTACCTGCAAAACCTATCCAGCTGCTCGTCCTATGCAGATGCCCAGAACTCCTTCGGAGGCCTATCGCATTGCACCCGAACATGTCTCGTCTGTCCACACTGGAAGCAAATCACCGAAGAAATACCATGAGGTGGTCTAGCTGAATCCCTGGCCTGACTGCCCTGCTAGAACTCATCCCTTCCTCGCTTCCTACTATCCGAACCATCACCTGAAGCTGTTGCCCTGCCCAAACGAGATTTCTCTCTCTCGTTTCCCTTGGATATGAGTGCCTGATTCACCGCCTCAGAGAAAGAACCCAACCTGAAGATGTTTACCAAGACCCGAATGGCATGTCGTAAGCCATCCTCAAAGCGCCTCACCCTAGCCACGTCATTGCTCACCATACCATGTGCAAAGAGAGACAACTCTTTGAAATTAGATTCATAGTCCATGACGGACATGTCTCCGTGCTGAAGACTCAAGAACTACCGAGCTCTCTCTTCCCTCAGTGTCTTTGGGTGGAAGTGCTCAAAGAACTTGTCCTTGAAGTCCTTTCAAGCCAGTCTCTCATGCCTACGAGCCTGAACCTGTACATCCCACCTACGCTTTGTCGGTCCTCTCAGCATGTACATCTCCAGCTTGACCCTCCACCCTGGAGGCTTCTCGAGCTACTTGAAAATCATATGCATAATCTCTATCCAGTTCTCATCCTCCTGCGGACCACCATCTCCCTGAAAAAGAGGCGGGTGCGGCGATAGAAACTCCCGCATCAGATACGCCATAGAAGGCTCTGTAACATGCATGCCTCCGTCAATCCCCTGCAGAACACATACTAGGCTAGCTCAGAGCTTCTCTTCAAGCCATGGTCAGAACGTTGCCAAACCCGAATGCTGTCCTGCCTACACTGGATCTTGAACCAGATCCTATCCCTGAGCCTGTAACTGCGGCTCGTGCTCTTCTTGTACCGAATTCTGAACCTGATTTTATAGCACTGTCTCATCCCCTACCTGACGCTCCATCAAGTCACAAAGGGGTAACCCGCTGAATACCATAAATGGTCAGACAACCCATATATACATATAAAATTATATTCTATGCAGATATGGAAAGTAGTAAAAGGCAGTGCATAACAACTACCCTTACTCCCCCTCACCGCAACCCATGACACACGGCATCCTGACCTCATGGCCTTTTTACTCGCCCTCAACAGAGCCAAGTATCAAAAAGAACCTCGGGCCATGCCCTTCCTGACAACTCACGTTGCCTCAAACCGATGACTGAGTCGCCCAATCCTGATAGTTACACTGCCTCAGCAAGCAATTCTATAGATATATAAAGCAAGGCATCCATATTGTAATAAACAAGAAATTATATCAGGAGTTTCACCTATTCACATTTCAAAACATATAAGACATAGAAATTGATTTTTTTATTCACATGGCATTATCACTCAAGCATACATGCAATTATGAAATTGAAATACCCTAAAAATGTGCCTATCAAAATCCAAGAAAAGTATCCTTGCCATACTGGGACAAGGTCCAATTCTCCCTTACCGCACCGGGTCAAGGGTCATATATCACAATCACGAACATAACGCATCAAGTGAGCCACTGAGGTAGAAATGATATAAACTGTAATATGAGAAAAAGAAAAACAGAAATTCCCACCCATTCCAACTTGGTCCATCCCTCATACCTGGGGATGCAGGCACCCAAGCACAAGTTAGAAACCCAGTGCCAGTAACAAAATATCTCTAGTCTACCATATCCCAAATAGTAAAACCAGTAGAAATAAAAGAGAATCCTCAAACTCATTAGTATCCAATAAAACACTACTACTAAATCCTTGTCAAGAACTCCTCTGATACCACTTTGTAAAGACCCAGACCCGAACAGCCACCCGAACAGTGCCGAACGGGTCGGGTGTCACTACCTTAGGCGCACCTCCCCTGAACGCCAGAGGCTGCCGAGTAGCAGTGAGGTTATATTACTTGTAGTGGGGAGGATATACCCTCTCGGAGGATCATAATAAGGGTACTGTTCCAAGTATAACAGTAAATATGCATCGGAAAGAAAGACTCAACAGACTCAAACCAGACCCGCAGAGCAGAAGCAGAGTCAATATAGTTAAACAATGGAAGCAATAAATATAAAAACAGTAGCAGAAATAAACACAACAGCATGATGATAACATGTAACTACTACTGAACAGTAAAACATGCATCCAAATCAGGTCATATATAACTGAAAATAAAATGGGCACCAATGGCTAACCAACAGTAGCTACAACAAGTAAGCATGCTGATACAGAAAGGAAAACAAAGCCATGTAACCTGAGCCATGTATGACCTCAAGGTCCATAACATCTCCATGTAACAACTAACACATTCCAAATCCTAATGATGTCCCCCTTCCTGCACATAAATCCATAATGTTTGCACACATCCCGAAGGGCCCGTGAAGGGTTTGAGACAAATCTCAGTAGGATACCACCCAACGGTGAGTACCAAATATACGTGTTTAAGAAGTCATGCAAATGTAAGGAAAACTGTAAGCAGTATAATTCACAAACAAACACTAACTCCTCTAGTGCTCAGTAGCCACCATGGAGTTTCACCTGCTTTGGCGAACGCCGTTATCTCTATCGTGTAACCAGGAACCATGTGTCACTTGACACCTTGTGTCTCAAGTACCGACGTCCTGAAGGCACGCCCAATAATAGTAACCCGGCACAATGTGCCTCCTGACACCTCATGTATCAAGTACTGACATCCCGAAGGCACACCCCAAATTAGTAACCCGACACCATGTGCCTCTTGAAACCTTGTGTCTCAAGTACCGACGTCCCAAAGGCACGCCCATCCCCTGAAGGCTCCTCACCTCCTACATGGGTTTCTACGGAAATCACCCCCAAACAAAATACCTAACCACAACTATGAGGGCCTCTACCCACACGAGTGGTCATAACCACCTCATAACGGAGTATCTCTGTGTGCACACTACTCAACGTCCCAGGTGAGCGGTAATCACCAAATAGTACCTAAGACACCAAAACATCTGACACCTCGTGTCCCAGCGACCATGTTGCTCAAGTCCGATGGCCTCGCCATCCAATTACCCTGGGCCATGCTCAACCTGACAGTCTTACTGCCTCAAGAAGACGTCCATGACACCCAATCTCTTGGTCAAAACAGCCCAAAGTAACTCGGGCCAAGCCCAACCTATGATCAGCATCACTCAAGCGTAACCGGGCCAAGCCCAACACAACCCAATCTGTCAGCAGATGCAATTCATAAATTGTATATGTAAAATATTTAAACAGACAATATAAACAAGAAAAACATACTAAATACATGATTTTCACTATACAAGGTGTTTTCCCATACCCGTACAAAGGTCTTTAATTCCTATAAAATTTATAAAAGGCTTTAATAAATTAAACTAAACAGTTTAACGCATTAATATTTCAATTAAAACCATTTTGGCGTTCCCTGGCCAAAATACCCCAATGAGCCACGACCCCTCACCCATCGTGCTCTCACAGACTAGTAACAGGGCATACCCAAGGGCATCCCAAAGGTCCCACAAGCAATTAAATATGAAATAGCAGATAAAACAGGTCCCGCTCAAAATATCCGAAAACGCGTCGAAGGCTGCATCACCCAAAGAACTACGAAAACACAAAACGAGGTATACACCACATACTTGAGACTCATATGACAGTACTCCTTCGGTAACAACCACCAATTCGGTCTAAAACATGATAAATCTATAAAAGATTCAAAACCACTCAAATGCCTATAACTCATTCTAGAACAAAAATCAGATAAAATAGCCAAAGTTGAATCGATGACTTTCTGAGGGGGTTCCAACGCACTAATCAGAGTTTGAATTGGGTCTCGGACAGACGTGAACCAAATAATAATCCATTTTTTCTATTTTAAATAATAAAAACATGGTTTTACACTTTTCATTTCAAAAACATACTAGTGTGCCATTTGCCTCACATATAAGTGGTCACCCCTCTCATATTTTATTAACACATTAAAAAACTTTTGTTTCATAAAAAATAACTAAATTGCATAAAACATTCCCTTGAATCATCCTATCATCCTTACTCTAGAAATAAATTAGTCCTAGTAATGATTTTGGGGAAAATATAAGGATGTTACCTAAATAAGAAGTAACATTCTCCAATGAGTATATTTATTTATTCCTTCCTCAAACACCATAAATAATTATTAATCCTAGATTATATTTTAACATAAATATTAACCATATACTGATTTGTTTTTATGTCAACTTACTGGCCTAAAACCTTCTCCAATTCCATGAAATGGGTAAAAAATCATCAATTCTGTGAATGGTAGACTACCACATCATAAATATAAGTCAATAGTTTTTTCAATAACACCTTACATGCTGGGGAATGATGACGGATAAAAAAATTATTTGTTAGTTTAGTAAAATAATTATTCTTATATAGTAATTATATGAAATATAATGTTTTACTTTACATTTCATATATGATACAATAACATCCCTTGTGTAAACGTGTTGACTACCACCTTCACGAAGCAATGTGACTCCATCTTTTCCTCAACACAGAACACATATAACATGTATAAATGTATTTAAATTAATAATAATCTGTTTAAAATATTATGATAATTTTTTGAAGATAAAATATTACATACCTTAATTCTATAATGATCTTTGAAAAATTGGAATGGTACTCTTGTGTATGTATGACATACCGTCTCAATGATCATAGGGTAATTCCATTATCAAAACCACCATTGATGATTATAATTAAATATAAAATTTATATATAAATATGATAAATATTTAATTCTTATTGTTATTATAGAGATCATGGTACGATGATCAGTGTGAGAGTTCTAAAAAGTTCAAGTCAAAAAATACATGAAAAAAGAAATTATTGCAAGAAACATGACTTTAACATGGAATTGATAATAAAATTTCTATAAAATTACATATTTAAATAAATTATGGAATGATATTTACATATATTTATTTTTATATAATATATTTATAATAATTTTATATTTATTATACCATAATATTGAACATGTATGAAGGATGTCGAGACATGATGTAATAAATTTCTTGTCTCTCATTTATTTCCTGGAGGAATATGATAATTCACCACTTATTTAGTTTTCATGGTGTATATATTGATCATTCGACATATTATTTCATGATTCCTTTTATTTTAATGATATTTATTGTTTCATTTTGTGTTATTAATTATGGGGGATTAATATTCCAAAAATTAAAAAAGTGGTAATAAAATTTTTTTCTCTGTTTTCTATCATTGAGAGATATGTTATTTTATACATCTATATTCTTTGATAAGTTGTATATATTGCCACTATGAAATGTAATATTATTTATTTATTTATTATCGTATTATTTTATGTTTTATATTATGTGATTCATTCATTGGTCTTATAATCTAATGTTTCTAAAGTAGTAATGAGTTTATGTTACAATTACACCATTTATAAGAATTATTTATGATTATTATTCTCAGAAATATATATAATATTCAATATCAAAAGAAACCAAATAAATTTCCTCTACTATGGTTTTATTAGAATCTATGATTTCCATCGATTTCCATCGTTTATGTGCTTAGAAGATCAATATAATGTTTTTTACATCTTCTTTATTTCTCTCTTCCCTCAAACCCCCCTTTATTCTATAATAATATTCTCAACAAATGTATTAAAAAGTTTTTTATCATTACTCAAATTAATTAATAAAGAAATTTTTAAGTATTTTTGACTTTATAAAATATTTTATTGATGGAATATTCATTTATTCCTCTAAAAATACAAATTTGGGTTTTACCAAGAATTTTAAATGAATATTTTATTTAACGTGTAGCTAAATAAAGAAATTTTACTTATCCATGGCCATAATTTTATTGTATGAATAGTTTATATTTTTTTAATGATATTTTAAAAGAAAAATAATGCCAACTAATTTTGGTAATCTTTTTTCTAAAATAGTGATTTTCAATGAATGGTAATTTTTTTTCAAGAAATATATTAACTAATTTATAAATATTAATTTATATTTTTTAAAGGATATTATAAATGAAATGTATTTACAAAATGTTTTAGGAATTTTTATTTTTAATTTTTTTAAAGAAAATTTATTCTCATTAAAAAATAATAAAAGTGATTTATTTTCAAAATCATTCTCAATCTATGATGACAACCACTGAGGTAACTTTTTTTGTTATGGATATTAACCAAGGGCACAATTATTTTTTTTTGTGAATTATTTATGAGTAATTTTTTTATTAAACCAATTTCTCTTTAATTGTTTATATCATGATAAAAATTATATGATTCCCACCTATTTTTCCTTATTTTATAATATATAGAAATGGTGAAAATTTTATAACACCTTTCTAATTCCCACTGGTTATGTTATTATGAAATGTTTATGAAACTAATTTCAGTTAATGTGTAATGATATGTGTAACATTCCAGGTAAATAAAGAATATGAAATTCTCATATTTATTATTATTTTTGAATTAAATATTAATTTTACTTTAAAGGGGATTCTATGTTTGATGGCGTACTCAATACACAACCGCAGGTTTCATTTAAATCTTACGTTGCACACAAAGTTGAGTCATTCTATAAAATATTAAAATAATATTATTATTTTAAATGGTAGTAAACGTCTAGATGTTATATTGGTAGAATGAAAAAAACTAACTAAAATACGATTTCTCATGTTTTTAAATGTTTTTAAATTTCTCAAATATTGGTAAGAAGCTTAAAATGGGAATGAATCCAATTTTAAGCATAAATACTCTAATATTCATTATAAGATCGGTTTACTACCTTTTGAAGGAGACCCCTTTTTAGATCTAGTATTTTCACTTTATATATTCTATTTGACAAAATAAAGTTCTTATTTAGAATCAGGACATCAAAATTTACTTTGGATGGAATTTTGGTTTCAATATGAAAATGTTCATTTTTTAATGAATAGTAAAAAATACTATCTTTTAATTCAAAACTGCATTTTAATCTAATTTATTTATATTGATAAATTATCTTTTTAGTTAATTTTAAAGGGTAAATAGAATATATTTCTTCCCCTTAATCCAGGTTTTGTCATTTGAAGTAATTTCACATTGAAATTGAAAATATTAAAGACTCAATCTTTAGATAGTTATTATATCTAAAAACACATTTTTTATTTAGACAATTGGAATTAATTTTAAATAAACCATTGTAAATTTTGTGTTTTGAATTTGGAAAAATAGATTTTATATTTTCAATCAGGATGTCCAAACCGTGTAAATATACAACTCTTATTTTTAGACCTTATGAATAGTAACTTTAGTAAATAGTTTTTTTACAATGGTTAAAGGGTAAATCGGGTAAATAAGGGTAAATACATAACATTCTAATAATATTAAATTACCCTAACACATGTTCAAATCCTATTGGATGAATCATGCTCGATCATGGGAATCTGTGGTTCTATTTTGGGACCCCATGCATCTACTTTTAAGTGAAAATGACACTTTATTAAAAATAATTTAATATTATGGAAAATGTATCATAAACCTAAATCTCTTAGTACAACAATTTTAATAATGGGTTATATAAGTGATATTCTCAACTATAAGTACATATTTGAAATATAAAAATATTTCCTAAATCATGGTATTATATTTATAATTTTTAGACATTAAATAAATAAATTTAATTGTTACACAATGGTGATGTAGTAATGGCTTCATTAATAAAGGATTTAAATAAATGATATTATAGATATTAAAATTTATTTATTTTGAAACTTTTTATACATTCCTATAATTTTATGGATAATAATTACTTGGTATTATTAAATTATTTATGGTTTCATGAAAGAATATTTTTTTATTGATTTTTTAAAATTCTTGATATGAATAGTTTATACATTGACATAAATGAGTTTTTAAAACAATTAATATTTTATTAAATGATAAAATAATCCTAAAAATATAATATTTGGCCAATATACATATATGATATTAAAAATTGTAGTAATGATCCATTTTCTGTCACTTTTGATTTTATTGTAAATATATTAACCCTATAGTATGAATATACAAAAAGACACGGTAAAAGTTAAATAAGTTAAAAAAGGGTTAAATAAAAAATATAAGGAATAAATAAAATATCTAAAATGTGGAAAATTTTTATTGAAATATTTTATTTCAACTTATACTCACCTTATATTTGAAATAAATGAGTTGGGGACCTTTTGAAATCGAAATTCAGATTATAATAAGTTAATATTTTCAAACATTCCTAAAGAGCCTCTCCTCCCCCTTATAAAAATATAACACCTCCAACCCTTACTCACACCTCTGAAGCCCCCTTAGATCATCAAAACGCTTCTAAAATAATCTCCCAACATCCCTCTATTCCACCCATAATCCTTAACTCATGCAGAAGGCACATCAAGAGAACCTTTTTGTTCAATCCAAAGGGAGTTACCCAATTTAAAGGTAACATCATCTCTCAAGTTATTATCCTTTATTTTCTTTCTTAAACCCCATAAACTCTCATTATTACATTATATTATAATAGCATGAGTATTATAAATATATTAGTATGTATTTATGATAAGTATTTGCACTACACTTCCACACACCTCCATCTAATCGATACAAACAAACTATTTTTGTGGGCGGAGAACTACTGACTCACAAAACAATGATTGTTCAATTATCTCCTACAGATTATCATGGTATCATTTATGATGGAACTATATTTATATGTCATATATACTATATTTATATTGTCTCTATTCTTATTTATATTTCATTTATAGCATACCTTAATAGTTTTCATAAAGGGTAAATACGATAATTCCATTTGAGGACGTGCAGACTACCACCCCCTCAAAGAGATATGACTCGTTCATGCCATGCATGGAACATATAAAAAATAGAGGTAATGAAATTATATATGATATTTTACTGGAATTATAACATGTATATTTATCATTATGTTTTCATTATATAAAATACGAAATAGAAATTAAATTGGCGTTCATTCGTACGTAAGACTTACCATCTCCATAAATGGTGAATTTCATTTCTTATCTCCAAATGATATTTACTATTATATATATATAATGTATATTTATGATATATATGATATTTAAATCATGAATATCATTTTGAAGATAATTTAATTTTGGCCACATGGACAACTTCTAATTATAAGAAGTTCATTTTTGAATCAAGTAACAAATTTCAACCAAATGACCGTTATTAACATAAATGATTATGTAATGTGGTAATAAGTAATATAAAATGAATAATTAACTTGAAAATCGTTTCTATGCAAGTAAAATTTATCTTTATTTTATTATTGAGGAGATTAAAGAACAAATGATTCATGTCAGACACGATGTAAGGAACATTGTCTCAATCTCCTTTCACTGTGGCCTATTTTGATTTATACAAAAATTTCTTCTATATGGTATATAAAACCCTTTTGAATTTACATTTCATTCATATAGAATCTTTTTCAACATAGTGTTTTACTAAATGAAAATGGAATGATTCTTTTTAACGTACGCTATGACAACGACCTTTCTATCGCCGTGATCATTATTTGATATTTGGCTTCCGTAACAGGTCATAATGTTTTTAAAATGAATATAAAAACAATATACTCTGTTAAATATATTGGTATTGAAAATGGTTTTGATAATGGATTGATTATTTCAATATATTGAGCTGATATCTTGTGATTTCAATGTGGAAATTTTATCTTTCCTTAATGCTTGTTCATGTGTTATGATTATGTTATGGTTCTTGTGAATTGATTTTGTATATAAGTTGTTCCATGATAAACCAAGGGTGGGTGAGCCTGATATAGCTCTTCAATGCATTGGGTAACATGACAGGGATAAACGTTAATGAACTCCTATGCGATTTCAATAATATAAAGTGATGGGTATTCCAATGTAACTCCCTATATATTTGTGAAACCTACAATATAAATATGATATGGATGCCACAAGTTACCTTTATGATTTCTGATTTCTGATTCATATGTGTTGTTCACAAGTCTTATGATTTCATGAGGTATGTTAAAGAACTTATGTTTTGTATGTATTAATAGACTAATGTTTTCCATCTCTATTTTATAACCCTTACTGAGATTTTTATGTTCATTCAAAGTTTTTGGAGTGATTTTCATAGGTTATAAGGAAGGTTAAGAGAAAGGAATATTTCAAAAATGTTAATATCAATAATATAAATATTTTTTTCTTTCAAGGGTTTTTATTTTATGAAAAAAAATTATATTTAGTAGAAGTGTATACTTTGTAATATTTGAGACGTAATATAATAGTTATTGAATAATTTTATAAAAATATAAACTGGAAAAGATCCTCAATTTGAATTATTAACTTACTTCAAAATAATGTATTATTTAAGGATGGGTCCTTATTGTTGGTTTAGACAACATTAAAAGTTAAGGAATTGTTTAATTAATTTCTCTAAATTAATTTATGTTAAGGTTGAAATGACATAGCATTTACAGATTATAATGTTGCTTTTCATAATGTATTTTTGTGCTCATAATGGTTTTTCACAAAGGAAACATGAATTCTATAATGGGATGACATCAAGTGGGAAAAACCATCAAAATCAAAAACCTGAGATGGTCAGAATTAGAATTGAGTAGTTTGTTCCAGTGATGTTTTAGTTGACTTAGGTGATAAATGGTGGTTGTTTTTATAGATGATATCTTGTTATTTTATAAAAGTAATGAGGATCATCGATGTAATTTATGCTTTGTCTTTCATACCTTAAAAGAAAAGAAAATATATTGAATTTTTAGAATGTGTGAGTTTTAGGTACAAAAAAATCTTTCTTTAGACATATTGTTTCTAAATATGGAATAACTATTGAACCTTCTAAATAAAATTTGTTGAAAATCTCCAATACCTACAAATATAACCAAGATTCGTTGTTTTCTTTGATTGGTAAGATATTACATAATGTTGGTTGATAATTGTGTATGATTATCTAGAAAAATGAATTAGTTAACTAGAAAATGTGTGAAGTTCATTTGGATAAAAGAATGTAATGATTGTTTTCAAGAATTGAATAGAAGATTTTTCAATGATCCAGTTTTCACACTGCCTTCCAAATATGGTGAATTTTTTATCCATAGTGATGCTTCGTTGAAAGGAAATGTTTGTGTCCGAATTTAGAATGATCAGGTAATTTCTTATGGTTCACTTCAGTTGAAACCTCATGAGTTAAATTACACTACACATGATTTGAAATTATCTTCCCTTGTTTTTGTTTTAAAAATTGGGAGGCATCATTTGAATAGAGTAAAAAGTGATACATATACTAACCACAAATGTTTAAGGTATATATTCACTCTGAACGTATTGATCATGAGACCAAGGATATTGATAGAAATAATTAATGATTATGATTACACAATTCATTACCATCCAAGAATGTCAAAAAATGGGGTGGATTCTTTAAGTCAAAAAAGTAATGCTACATTAACCATGTAATGTTTTGAACAAGATTCTTTTGTTAACAATTTGATGAAAATTTGGCATAGAAGTTATTGGTGCAAGATATTCTTCTATTTTGATTCAGGTGTAAGTGAAATCATCTATATCAAATAGAATTAAGAAAGTGTAGAAGGAAGACATTGAGTTTCCGAAAATGGTAGAGTTGTATCAGAAGGGTTGTTTGACTGATTTTAACCTTGATAATGATTGTATTTTGATATTTTGGAAGAGATTATGTGTGCATTATGAGTCATAGTCAAAGAATGAGTTATTATGTGAAGTTCATAGTTATCTATTTTCAGTTCATCCTCGATGTACTAAGATGTACATAGATAATCAAGATTATTACTGGTGGGATGGAATGAAAATAGATATTTTTGACATTACTGTGAAGTGTTTGACTTTTCAATAGGATAAAGCAGAGCAGCAGTTACCGAAATGGATTCTTCATCCTTTACCAGTGTTAGAGTGGAAATGGTAAAATATATCTATGGACTTTGTTGTGGAATTACCGCAGAAATCTCGAGGTAATAATGAAATGTGGGTTATTATTGATTGATTTACTAAATCTGATCATTTTCATTATATTCAAGATACCTGGTCTCTAGATTAACTTTCTTAGTTTTATGTTAAAGAGATATTCAAGTTACATTGAGTTCCCCTCTCCATTGTATCTAATCAGGACCTGAGGATCAATTCTAACTTTTTTAAAGGCCTTCAGGAGTCATTGGGTTCTGAAGTAAATTTTAGTACATCTTTTCATCAAAAATCAGATGGATAGTCAGAACGAACAATTTATACATTGGAAGATATTCTACGAGCATGCTCAATAGATTATTAGGGATGTTTGGACCGACATATTTCTATGGTTTTTTTTCTAATAATAACAGTTTCCATTTCAATATACAGATGGCACAATTTGAATAATTATATGTAAAGCTGTGTCGAACTCCAGCATTTTGGGTTGAAGTAGGTGAAAGGAAGTTGAAATATTGAGAATTGGTAGAGGAGTTGGTAGAATAAGTTCAGTTGATTCATAATCACATGAGAATAGCTCAGTCTAGACAAAAAATGATGAAGATAACCGACTGAAGGATCTTTCATTCAAGGTAAGTGATCATGTATTTCACGATGTTTCTCCATTGAAAAGTGAGATACATTTTGGTAAGAAGGTAAATCTGAGTTTGAGGTTTGTTGGACCCTTTGAAATCCTGGAGATATTTGGATCAGTTTCTTACAAAGTGGATTTACCTCCATGATTATCCTAGGTACACAATGTTTTTAATGTTTCAATGTTGACAAAGTATATTCCTAATCCATCTCATGTTTTGAGTCCATATGTAGTTCAGTTGGAAGAGAATATTTCTTTTGAAGAATAGGTAGTCCAGATTCTTTACTCTAGAGAGAAAGTTTTGCAGAATAAGGTAATTAATCAGTTAAAGCTTATATGAATAAATCTTATGTTTGAAGTCAAAATGTGGGAATCAAAGAATGCTATGAGGGATAAATACTCCCATTTATTTTATAAGTGATAAAAATTGGGAGGATTCAATTTTCAAAAGGGGGGAAGGATGTAACATCTCGGGTAAATAAAGAATATACTATTTTCATATTTGTTAATATATTGAATTAAATATTAATTTTACTTTAAATGGGATTCTGTGTTCGATAGAATACCCAATACACAACAACGAGTTTCTTTGAAATCTTATTCTACACCCAACATTGAGTTATGATGAATAATAAAAATATAATATAATAATTTTAAATGGTTGTTAACGCCTAACCAATTTATTGGTGGGAATGAACATAACAAACTACTACATAGTTTTACATGTTTTTAAATGTTTTTAAATTTATCTATTAAAATTTATGGACAAAAAATGTGAATTAATCAAATTTTATTCATAAATACTATAATATTCTTTAAAAGGTCGATTTAACTCCTTTTGATGGTGAACATTTTTTAAAAATAGTTTTTTTCAATTTAATATGTTATATTTGACAAAATAATATTTTTCTTTACAATCGGGACATTAAAATTTATTTTGGATGAAATTTTGGTATTTTTTTTGATAATGTTCATTTTTTAATGAATTATAAAAAATACTGCATTTTAATTCAAAACTGCCTTTTAACCTAATTTGTTTAGATGATTAAATTATTTTTTAATTGATTTTAATGTTTATTTAGATTATATTTTTACCATTTAATACAATTTTTGTCATTTTATGTAATTTCAAATTGACATTTAACAGAAACAAGTGTCAATCTTTAGTTGGTTATTATTTCTTAAATACACGGTTTTTCTTTTAACAACGGGAGTTAATTTTAAATTGATTTTTGTAAGTTCTTTGTTCTTAATTTTAAAAAATGGATTTAATATTTGGAATCATGATGTCCAAATTTTGTAAATAGGTATCTTTTATATTTATACATTATGAAAATCAATTTGAGTAAATTTTTTATTTACCATGGTAAAACGGTAAATCTCATAAATAAGGGTAAACAAAATAATATAATTATAATATTGAATTATTCAAAAAACTATTATAATCCTTTTAGATGATGCATGTACGACCATGGTCATATTTAGGTCAATTTCGGGACCCCATGGAGCCACTTGTAAGTGAAAATGACACATTATAAAAATTAAATTAATGTTAAGGAAAATGTAACGTAATCATATATATCACAGTAAAACATTTTTTATAATGGGTTACATAAGTGATATTTTAAACTATAAATATTAATTATAAATCTAAAAATATTTCCTAAATCATATTATTTTATTTATAATTTTTAAAAAATATATAAATAAATTTAATTAAGACACAATGGTGATAAAGTAATTGCTCCATTAATAAAGAATTCAAATAAATTATATTATAAATTATAAAATAAATTTATGTTTAAACTTTTTATGCCATCCTAGAATTTTAGGGATTTTAATGAATTTTTATCATTGAATTATTTAAGGTTGTTCGGAATAATAATGTTTTAATATATTTTTTAAATATCTTGATATGAATATTTTATAAATTGCCATAAATGAGTTTTTAAAACAATTAATAATTTATAAATGATAAAATAATCCTAAAAATAAATGATTCAGAAAAATGAAATATATGATATTAAAATTTTCCTTAATGATCCATTTTGGGTCACTTGGAATTTTATTGTAAATATATTAACCAAATAGTATGAATATACAAGAAGACATGGTAAAAGTTAAATAAGATAACAAAGGGTTTAATTAAAAAAATAAGGACGAAAAAAATATCTAAAACCGGTCCAATTATTATTGGATAAATTTATTTAGACTCATACTTCCCTTATCTATTAATTAAATGAGTTTTGGAACTTTTTTAAACCGAAATCCAGATTTTAATAAAATAATATTTTCAAACATTTAAAAAGAGCCCCTCCTCCCCCGTATAAAAATTCATCACCTCTACCCCTTACTCATACATCTAAACCCCCCATGGAGCATCCATCCACTACCAAAATAAGGTCCCAACATCCCTATATTCCACCTAAAATCCATAACATAGGCAGAAGGCACTTCAAGAATATCATTTGGTTTTAACCAAAGTGAGTTTCCCAATTTAAATGTAACGTCTTCGATCAAGTTATTTTATATTATTTTCATTAATTAACCCCCTAAACTCTCTTTATTCAATTATTTAAAAAATAATGTCTCTTATATAAACTAGGATTTTTTTTATGAGAAGTATTGGAACTGAACTTCTACACACCTCTATCTAATGGATACGAACATACTGTTTATGTGGATAGTAAACTACTGCCTCGCAAAACGATGATTGTTCAATTATCAATTACCACCTCTCATGGTGGACATTATGATGGAAATATATTTATATGTGATATATATTATATTTATATTGTCTCTATGCTTCTTGTATATTTCATTTATATGATACCTTTATGGTTTCTATAATAGGGATATATACGATAATTTAATTTGAGGAAGAACGGACTACCACCCCCTCAATGTGATATGGCTCGTTCTTGCCGTAAGTGGAATGTATAAAAAATATAATTAATTATATTATATATGATATTATACTAGAATTAAAATATTCCTATGTATCATTTAGCTTTCATCCCATTAAATATGAAATATAAATGAAATTAGTATTCATGCGTACATACGGCTTACCGTCTCCATAAATGGTGCATTTCATTTCTTATATCCAAATGTTATGTACTATTATAAATACATGTTTATACATTATATTTATGATATATATGATATTTAATTCTTTAATATAATTATCGAGATAATGGAATTTTTATCACATGGAAATCTTGTAATTATAAGATGTTCATTTTTGACTCAAGTACCAAATATCGACGAAAAGACCATTATTAACTTAAATGATTATGTAATGTGGTAATAAGTAACATAAAAGGAATAATAAACATTAAAAAGGTTATTAAAGAAATTAAAAATTAACTTTACTTTATTATTCATGAAATTAAAGAATGAACGAGTCAAGTCAGACCCGAGGTAAGGGAAATCATCTCTATCTCCTTTGACTGAGGCATATTTGGATTTATACAAAACATTCTTCTATGTAGTCTATAAACCCCTTTTCACATTTCATTTCATTCATAGTGAATCTTTTTATATATAGTGTTTTAATAAAGGAAAAGGTAATGTTTCTTTTTAACATACACGGTGACAATGACCTTTCCACCTCCACGAGCATTATTTGATATTTGGATTCCTTAACAAACAATACTATTTTTAAGTGGAAATTAATTTCCATATACTCTTTTTATGTATTTTGGTATTGAAAATGGTTTTGAAAATGGATTTATTATGTCAATATCTGGATCTGATATCTTGTTATTGCAATGTATAGATGTTATCATTCCTTTGTTCTTGTTCATATGTTATGATTATGTTATGGTTCCTGGAAATTGTTCACGTATACGGGTGGTTTCATGATAAACCTAGGGTCGGTGATCCCAATATAGCTCTCTAATGCTTGGGAAACCTGATGGAGGTAAACAATAATGTTTCTCCAAATTTATTTATAAAATATTCTATGATCGGTATTCCAACTTAACTCCCTATGTAGCTGTGAAAGCTACAATGTAGGTTTGATATGGATTCCACAAGTTACCTTTATGATTTATGATTTCTAGTTTTTATTCACAAATCATAGGATATAATGAGGTATGTTAAAGATATTATTTTTTTATGTATTAATGGAAAAATATTTTCCTTCCTTATTTTATAACCCTTACTGAGAATTTAATGCTCATCCCATGTTTTGAAATGTTTTTCATAGGGTATAAGGAAGGGTAAGGGAAATGATGAATCCAAGAAGATTTATATTAAGAAAAGAATTATTTTTTTCTTTTGAGAGTTTTTATTTTATGAAAAAATGGATATGTAGTCGAAGTGTCTACTTTGTAATATTTGAGATGTAATGTAATAGTCGTGGCCTAATTCTCTATAACACTATACCTGAAAAGTTCCTAAATGTGAATTATTATCTTAATTCATAATTATATAAGGTATAAGTTTGGGTCCTTGTTATATGATTTATTTTTTATGATCTAGTTACAAAAATATGTATTATTATAAATAAACTATCTTTGGGACCTTTATCTCCCTCTATTTAATTAGGTAAATATTTATATCATCTGCTGAAGTGCCCAGATCAGTGTGAATCACTGAGAGGGGGAGGGGGTGAATCAGTGATCCTTTAAAACTTTTTACTAATTGATTCTTATCAATTAAACCTCTATGGCTGGTTAAAGCCTCGATCCACTCTTCTTGTATCTCTAAACCTTTCCCGGATAATGCAGTAATGAAAAGGCACATGACACAAGGATTTACAAGGTTCGGCACCAAAGGCCTACATCCTTGCCATGCTCTCCTAGCATGGATTCTCCATTATAACCTGTTAAAATTACAATGGTCGATACAGAGTCCCACTGTATCTCTCCTGAGTCCCACAGGAGGGTCTTTATACTGCGTCCCACAGTGTTACCAGAGTCCCACTGGCCTGCTCCAGAATCCCACTGAAGACTTCTTCTCCCTGAGTCCCACAGGGTCTTCTCCTGGCTCCTCGAGTCACACGAGTAGCTCTTCTTCACTTTAAGCTTCTTCAAGTAACTTCAGCAGTCTGGGATAAAGACTGCTGGCCTTGCTTTGTACCTCTGACCACTTGAGTTGATCAGGTCTTCTCGTCTTGCTCAGGCTTTATCACCTTCTTCTAAGGATGACCTGGCTTCTCTTCAGCTACTGAATACTCAGACAATTGATATCTTTAACTTCAGTCTGGTTCAGTCTCAGTTCAAAACATCTTCATGCACTGAATTCATGGCAACTCTTCTTCCTCATGCACTGACTGCATGGCCTTCTCAAATTCTTCAAGAACCACTGGTCTTGGATTACTCAGATGCACACAAGCAGATTCAGACTTGTTCACGTGTGCACGTGCATGCATGCATGCATGCACTCTCCTCTTTCTCCTCTTGGTGCAATAAACCCTCAAAGGGTGTAGTCACTTTAAGCACACACCTTTTCACTTGAACTTCACACTTTGTTCAATGTGTTTACACACTTAAATGTGTGTTATACTTTGTGTGAATCTTCTTATTCTTCTTAGTGTGTCCACTCCACTTAGAGCACACACATAGGTTCGGCCTTCTTGTCTCTTTGCACACAAAACTTCTTCACTTTGGCACACACTTGAGCTTGGCCTTCACACTTCTTGTTGCACACCCTTAAATGGCCGTAGGGTGTTCCTCTTCAATTTTCACACACACACACACTCAAATGAGGTGTGGTCTTCACTTCACCCACACAAGGCTTGCAAGTCTCGGCCTTCACTTGAATTGCACAACCACCAAAGGCTACGGCCTTCACAAAGTTCACACACGAGGCACTGCCTCGGCCTTCCACTTCTTGTGCACACACTGCCCGTAGGGTGTAGTGGCCTTCTTGTTTTGCACACAACCAAGGGTGTGGTATACTGCCTCGGGTCTTCTTCTCCAACACTGCCGTGTAGGGTGCAATGTGCGCAGGGTGCAACCAGGGGCGCACAAGTGTCACAGTCGCGCAAGCCAAGCAGCCGTGCAAGGTCTCGGTAGCCACTGCAGTGCATGGGTGCTACTGCCTAGGGTCGCACAAGGGTATCACCCGCGGGCTTCAACCGAGGGCGCGCAAGCTTCTCCTGCCGCGCAAGTGTGCGGGCAGAGAGAGCTCTTCCTGATGCGCAAGTGAGGCGCACAGGGGACTCCTCCTCCTCCTTCTTCTTTTCGCACAAAGAGGTAGCGTGCAAGGGACTCCTTCGGGCCAAGGATGGCACCGAGGACTTCAGCCGCGCAAATATATTTTGCACGGGGGCTTCAACTTTGCGAGGCAGAGCACTCCGCGGGACTTCGGGTTTTCAACAGAACTTCAGCAAACACAATGAGGTCTCGGCCTCTCCTTTTATAGGCAGAGATGCCTCAAAACTTCCGCGTGGGATAAATCTCAAATCCCCGAGATTTTTGGATCTTTAAAAATCTTTCCAAATCTCGTTTTCCTTCACTATTTCACCGCGGGTTTCCTTTTCTTTGCCTTCTACACATTTATGCGTTTTTGAACGCGTGCATGCCTCTGTTTAGGTTCATGCATGCAAATCATGCTCTCCACGTGGCCTCGGCACCTTCGGTTGCTTCGGCCGAACTTCAAATTCCCCATCCAACGTGTGCATGCATATTTTATTGCATGTATATGTTCATTATGGTCATACGAGCCGAATGGAGGTCTCGGTTTCGACAATGGTGGCCGGGAACTCAATAACCATCGTCGGGAAGGCGCCTGGTTCAGCGGCAGCTCGCGGGTGCCTCGGTCGAGCTCGAGGATGAAGACGGACGCTGGGCCGTTGGATGCGGTGATCAAAAATGCTTCGACGGCTTGGATCAGATCGGGGGCGCGGCGGATTAGATGAGCTACGCCGATCGTCCGCGAGATCAGATGAGCGGCTGGGATTCGCTCCCGGGAATGTTTCCGCGTCCCACATCGAAACGGGCCGCGGAATTCTCGCGCTTTATCACTATGCCGCTGCCATCCAACGCTCAGTTGCACTTCTCCCCTCTCGGTGCCGCCCCGCACCGAGTTCTCTTAGCGGGCGCGCTCTTGCGCCCACCTCTGCCACTCGGGCGCGCCACTGGCGCCCACTATGCACACACGGGCGCGCTATGCGCCCACCATGCGCTCCTCCGGGCGTGTGCCCCAGCGCCTCTGCGGTGTCTTGGGTGCGCCCTGCCGCCCTGGGCTCGCCCCACGGGTTCCCCCTTGGGCGTGGCGCCTTAGGCCCACATGTGCCTTGGGGTTGAACCCTCAAGGTGTCCACGGTCTGGCCAATTTTTTGGCTAAGTAACGAATAAGACTTTGTCAAAAAACAAAGTCCTCCATGAAAAATGCCAATTCTAAATGCCAAATGCCTCCTCCTCTATTCTTCTTATCTTCTCTTCTTCATCTAAAGAATTCCTCCATTTCTTCTCCTCACATGATCTTCACTTAGGATATGGAATTCAAAAGGTTCATCTTCATCAATCGAACTCCTGAATCACTTATAATCTTCAATGTTCTTTATTGATCTAATCAGAGATCAATTGGATCATCTTCATGTTCACATGCACTAAGTGATAGGGCATGGACTTCATTAATGCACATCATCCACTTAGTAGTTGTGGATGGAACTCCTTTCAACTCCTCATGAATTGTCACTACAATGCATGGTCTTCTAATCATGTTGTGACTTTGTATCATCTTGATACAAGTTCTTGGAACTTAATGATCAGCTCAACAATCGTCAGATATCCATGGAGAATGTTTCAACCATATTCTCCAGTGCCACTTAGTGAATCTCCTAAGTGACATTCCTCTATGTTCCATGGCCATTATCCATTCTTTACCAACACCATCACAACCTTTTTCATTCACATCTTGACATTCCTTGACTTCCATTCATTCCAAGACAACTTCATGCCTCATTGACAACAAATGCAACACATTGCACTTCAATCTACCCCTTTGTATTTGTTGTCAATACACAACTTTAGCACATATGAATGGGTCAATATGTGTGCCAATATTTTCTCCCCCTTATTGGCAATCAAATACAAAGGTGTGGTGTGGTTCACTTTTTCAAAAATCTCTTCCTCCCTTCGAATAGCATCTTCTTGAAAAAATCACTAAGAGAGGGATGATTCCACATGTTCTATTTAGCAAAGAACCTTTAGTAAATCAACTCTAAGTCTACTTGGGCTAACCCGGTGTAGAAAACAAGAGTGATATAACCAAGATTTTTCAATGCTATCCACAATTCTCTACACATGTGAGATCATGCTTGGGGGTTTGAAATTTTTCAGATGTAACAATGAATTTGCTAAATCATGCACAACTTCACAAAACTCATTAGAAAGTTCAGGTGCAAAGATAAAGCTCCCCCTTTCATCCATTTTTCTTCAATCCATACTCCCCCTTAATTGAAAAGATAAACTCAATTAAGAAACAAGGGATGATAGTATGATTGGAATACCTTCACTTTTCTTCTCAAGATGGTATTATTCTAAGAATCCCATCTTCTTCAGATTGGCTCCCCCTCAAGGGGTGCACTCCATTCTTTCCAAACCATCCTCCAGTTGAGAATGATCATCATCTTAAATTCCCTGTAATGTTAGCACATGTAAATGCAAGTGATTAGGGAATAAGATGGAACCTCCTTGGTTCATCAATGTGAACAACAAGGTTGAGAAGATTCTCTCAACCGAGATGCCCCATTTTCACCATTCTTCACACTTGCACATTTGATCTTCATTGATGTTTGTGCTGGTGTGGTTCTCAAAACATCTTCATGTGAAACCTTCTTCTTCCCTTTTGCTTTAGCAATTTCCAGAGCTTCATCTTCAAATCTTTGTAGTTCTCTGGAATGTTGCAACTGATTTGGCCATATGACTAGTAAATCATTTGGAAGTGTGGACTCAGTTCTGGAAGTTCCACATGGTTCTTTGGATGCTGCTAAGCTACCTCTCTTAGGCAACTTATTTTCAATCAATCCCTTATTCTTCTGGATTGATTGTCTTTTGGAGTTCAGTCTTCTTCTATTTAGTTTCATGGCTTCTTTACAATTGTCCATGATGTGTCCTTTCTTTCCACAGTAGAAGCATTTCTTGGTGGTCCTTCTGGATGCATCACCTTTCTTGGACTCAGACTCCAAGGACTTCTCTTCATTTCTCAAACACTTCTTGGGAGCATTCTCTACTTTCTTCTTGCTTCCCAAGGAATCTTTTTGAGCCAGGTTCTGTGATCTTTTCTTCTTTTGAGCTCTGGATACAGTTGGATACTGACATGTATCTTTTTGACCACTTTTGCAATCATCCCAGATGTTGTCAAGTAATCCAAATCTATTTGCAGTAAACAGATGTCTCTGGACCTGTGGATGTTGCTTATTTTCTTCTGGCTTGCTCCCCCTTGGCATGGGCTTCCTCTTTGCTTTGGCATTCAGTGGATTGTACCAACAATCCTTTGCACAATGCCCATACTTGTTACAACACCAGCATTGTCCCATGAATCTTGACCTCTTCAGTACTTCTGATTGTAGGGTACTTTTCTTGACCTGTTGTGCTGTTTCAGGAGAGCTCTGCTTCTTTACTATCTTCATCCATATTTGTTTGGAATTATTCTTCCATCCTGCACCTTTTATGGAAACACAATTAGAAGCATCAGTACAAGATGGTATGGATGGTACCTTCTTTTTAGAAGTTGTTGCACTTTCACTAGAGGATGTCTTTCTTTTAGAATCATCCTTCTCAATGCATACTTGTGTAGCAACATTTCTTCTTACAGCTGACTGGGAGGATTCAGCTTTGGGTGATTGCAGATGTTTCAATATCACCTCCAGTTCTATGCATTTCATATTGAGGGAGTTCTTCTCATCCTCAACAGTTCTTAGCTTTCCTTCCCATTTTTCTTTCAGCTCTTTCATCTGGTCTTCATGCACCTTCTTCAATTCTTGCAATGAATTGTCAAGCTCTTTCACCATTTTGACTTTGTCTTCTAGTTGAGCATCTCTGACAACCATTGACACTTTGTGCCTCTTTTCCAGTGCATGGAAAACATCTTTGACCACAGTCTTAAAGAATTCTTTCTCAGAAAGGCTTCTTTGAAATTCTTCAGTAGTGTCTTCATATCTTTCATTGCAAAGAGATATTGTTTCATCTTTAGCCTTCACAAGCTTTCTGAGAGTGTTGGTTATGCCAACCCTTTTAGGCAGCTGATCTTCCATAGCATTGGCTTCTTCTTCTAACTGTGATTTTTCTTCATGAAGGTCATGGATGCCTGTAGCTATACACTTTGCCACTTCCATGGGAACTGTCTTCTGAAGATATTTGAGTGCACTCTGAAGATCATTCATTGTTTCAACTTCATCACAGCTAGGACAGGCTTTCTTCATCTTCTTGGCATGTTTCTTCTTTCTATTTTTCTGAGTCTTGGCAGATATCTCCATTTGAGGCTGTTCTTTCATTTCCTCAAATCCGCACTTCGTAAAGACTCCCTTGGATCTTTTAGAGGTAACCTCCGCTCTGATACCAATTGAAGTGCCCAGATCAGTGTGAATCACTGAGAGGTGGAGGGGGTGAATCAGTGATCCTTTAAAACTTTTTACTAATTGATTCTTATCAATTAAACCTCTATGGCTGGTTAAAGCCTCGATCCACTCTTCTTGTATCTCTAAACCTTTCTCGGATAATGCAGTAATGAAAAGGCACAGGACACAAGGATTTACAAGGTTCGGCACCAAAGGCCTACATCCTTGCCATGCTCTCCCATCATGGATTCTCCATTATAACCTGTTAAAATTACAATGGTCGATACAGAGTCCCACTGTATCTCTCCTGAGTCCCACAGGAGGGTCTTTATACTGCGTCCCACAGTGTTACCAGAGTCCCACTGGCCTGCTCCAGAATCCCACTGAATACTTCTTCTCCCTGAGTCCCACAGGGTCTTCTCCTGGCTCCTCGAGTCACACGAGTAGCTCTTCTTCACTTTAAGCTTCTTCAAGTAACTTCAGCAGTCTGGGATAAAGACTGCTGACCTTGCTCTGTACCTCTGATCACTTGAGTTGATCAGGTCTTCTCGTCTTGCTCAGGCTTTATCACCTTCTTCTAAGGATGACCTGGCTTTTCTTCAGCTACTGAATACTCAGACAATTGATATCTTTAACTTCAGTCTGGTTCAGTCTCAGTTCAAAACATCTTCATGCACTGAATGCATGGCAACTCTTCTTCCTCATGCACTGACTGCATGGCCTTCTCAAATTCTTCAAGAACCACTGGTCTTGGATTACTCAGATGCACACAAGCAGATTCAGACTTGTTCACGTGTGCACGTGCATTCATGCATGCATGCACTCTCCTCTTTCTCCTCTTGGTGCAATAAACCCTCAAAGGGTGTAGTCACTTTAAGCACACACCTTTTCACTTGAACTTCACACTTTGTTCAATGTGTTTACACACTTAAATGTGTGTTATACTTTGTGTGAATCTTCTTATTCTTCTTAGTGTGTCCACTCCACTTAGAGCACACACATAGGTTCGGCCTTCTTGTCTCTTTGCACACAAAACTTCTTCACTTTGGCACACACTTGAGCTTGGCCTTCACACTTCTTGTTGCACACCCTTAAATGGCCGTAGGGTGTTCCTCTTCAATTTTCACACACACACATCAAATGAGGTGTGGTCTTCACTTCACCCACACAAGGCTTGCAAGTCTCGGCCTTCACTTGAATTGCACAACCACCAAAGGATACGGCCTTCACAAAGTTCACACACGAGGCACTGCCTCGGCCTTCCACTTCTTGTGCACACACTGCCCGTAGGGTGTAGTGGCCTTCTTGTTTTGCACACAACCAAGGGTGTGGTATACTGCCTCGGGTCTTCTTCTCCAACACTGCCGTGTAGGGTGCAAGGTGCGCAAGGTGCAACCAGGGGCGCGCAAGTGTCACAGTCGCGCAAGCCAAGCGGCCGCGCAAGGTCTTGGTAGCCACTGCAGTGCAAGGGTGCTACTGCCTCGGGTCGCACAAGGGTATCACCCGCGGGCTTCAACCGAGGGCGCACAAGCTACTCCTGCCGCGCAAGTGTGCGGGAAGAGAGAGCTCTTCCTGATGCGCAAGTGAGGCGCACAGGGGACTCCTCCTCCTCCTTCTTCTTGTCGCGCATAGAGGTAGCGCGCAAGGGACTCCTTCGGGCCAAGGATGGCACCGAGGACTTCAGCCGCACAAATATATTTTGCACGGGGGCTTCAACTTCGCGAGGCAGAGCACTCCGCGGGACTTCGGGTTTTCAACAGAACTTCAGCAAACACAATGAGGTCTCGGCCTCTCCTTTTATAGGCAGAGATGCCTCAAAACTTCCGCGTGGGATAAATCTCAAATCCCCGAGATTTTTGGATCTTTAAAAATCTTTCCAAATCTCGTTTTCCTTCACTGTTTCACTGCGGGTTTCCTTTTCTTTGCCTTCTACACGTTTATGCGTTTTTGAACGCGTGCATGCCTCTGTTTAGGTTCATGCATGCAAATCATGCTCTCCACGTGGCCTCGGCACCTTCGGTTGCTTCGGCCGAACTTCAAATTCCCCATCGAACATGTGCATGCATATTTTATTGCATGTATATGTTCAGTATGGTCATACGAGCCGAATGGAGGTCTCGGTTTCAACAATGGTGGTCGGGAACTCAATAACCATCGTCGGGAAGGCGCCTGGTTCAGCGGCAGCTCGCGGGTGCCTCGGTCGAGCTCGAGGATGAAGACGGACGCTGGGCCGTTGGATGCGGTGATCAAAAATGCTTCGACGGCTTGGATCAGATCGGGGGCGCGGCGGATTAGATGAGCGGCGCCGATCGTCCGCGAGATCAGATGAGCGGCTGGGATTCGCTCCCGGGAATTTTTCCGCGTCCCACATCGAAACGGGCCGCGGAATTCTCGCGCTTTATCACTATGCCGCTGCCATCCAACGCTCAGTTGCACTTCTCCCCTCTCGGTGCTGCCCCGCACCGAGTTCTCTTAGCGGGCGCGCTCTTGCGCCCACCTCTGCCACTCGGGCGCGCCACTGGCGCCCACTATGCACACACGGGCGCGCTATGCGCCCACCGTGCGCTCCTCCGGGCGTGTGCCCCAGCGCCTCTGCGGTGTCTTGGGTGCGCCCTGCCGCCCTGGGCTCGCCCCACGGGTTCCCCCTTGGGCGTGGCGCCTTAGGCCCACATGTGCCTTGGGGTTGAACCCTCAAGGTGTCCACGGGCTGGCCAATTTTTTGGCTAAGTAACGAATAAGACTTTGTCAAAAACAAAGTCCTCCATGAAAAATGCCAATTCTAAATGCCAAATGCCTCCTCCTCTATTCTTATTATCTTCTCTTCTTCATCTTATGAATTCCTCCATTTCTTCTCCTCACATGATCTTCACTTAGGATATGGAATTTAAAAGGTTCAAATTCATCAATCGAACTCCTGAATCACTTATAATCTTCAATGTTCTTTATTGATCTAATCAGAGATCAATTGGATCATCTTCATGTTCACATGCACTAAGTGATAGGGCATGGACTTCATTAATGCACATCATCCACTTAGTATTTGTGGATGGAACTCCTTTCAACTCCTCATGCATTGTCACTACAATGCATGGTCTTCTAATCATGTTGTGACTTTGTATCATCTTGATACAAGTTCTTGGAACTTAATGATCAGCTCAACAATCGTCAGATATCCATGGAGAATGTTTCAACCATATTCTCCAATGCCACTTAGTGAATCTCCTAAGTGAAATTCCTCTAAGTTCCATGGCCATTCTCCATTATTTACCAACACCATCACAACCTTTTTCATTCACATCTTGACATTCCTTGACTTCCATTCATTCCAAGACAACTTCATTCCTCATTGACAACAAATGCAACACATTGCACTTCATCTGCAATAAACATTACTATAATGGTGTGTTAACCGAGTTCATTAAGGAAATATTCATTCTTTGATAGTAAAGGGATAGAAACATGGCTATAATGCTGGTTTGGAGACAAAACCCAATAAACTATTATAACCTTGGAAGTTATTCTGTACTTCAATAGAAATTACTTTCTATTAATATGTGAATTCCCACAATTCTAATATTGTTTGACGATTTTATGCTCTAAAGGACCATCTTCAATGATTTTCATATGATTCATTTCTTATGGAATCCCAATCCTTTTGTCATGTATTAAGAAACCAATATTTTATATACATGGTATAGTTTTCATATGTTATACTTATGTTATAATATAGTTAGGTTCTTTTTAGGCTTATGTATCTTCTTTATTTACACATATTGAGAGTATGAGATCACACTTTTTTATTCTTCCCTCTCCTAAGTTCCGATTAATTGTTTAATGTAGTGTATGTTTGTGAAGATAACAAAATATTATGATATTTATGGGTGATATTTAAGATATTTAACCAAATTATTGGAAGGTGTACCTTTTCTCCAATGAAGCTAAATTATTATAGTTCTCATGCATGTGTTTTTATAATATGTTGAATATTTATCTAAAAAGTGGTAATATCTATGTATTGGAATCATGGTTCTATATAGTTATTATTAGAGGAGAAGTTTTGTAAACTATTAGAAACTAGGATGATAAAACATTAGAGAGTTATATGGGGATATTTACACCTATATGTGTATGGATATGTCTATGGATAAATTTTTGTATAGGTCAATGTATAGTAAAATGTAGTTAATTTATTTATAAAGGAAAAATCATGTAGTTTTGAAGAAATTACATCCCTATCTGTATACTACAAGTCTATGTGGCTCTAGAATAGTTCTTACCAAGGGTGGTAACTCTAAAAAATTTCATTGAACTAGACTTGATCATCCCCTACTTCATGAAAACGGCCCATTCTTCACACCTCATTAGACACAATCCTGATTGATTCTTTGGAAATTAAAAAACATGCTAGAAAAGTAAGGAATGATGTAAATATATGATAACAAGTAATTACATACATTATACAAAAGTTTTCATAGATTAAAAATAAGGATTTGGGATTTAGATTTCTTGAAAGTTGGTTTTCATGGTCACGTAGTTCCCCACTATGAGTATCATTGCTCACACTATGACATTTTGTTTTAATAAATGGTTAAAAACTCAAAAGAAATAATTTAATGAATAGTTTGATAGGAAATGCAATGATTTTTCTCCTGAGAATACAAATATAATATTATGTGTATTGAAAATATAATTTTATTTCTAAAAAAAATTTAACAAGATATAAATAATGTTCGACTTCTAAATTAATAGAGGTGGTAACCAGATCCTGTGAATCCTTTATGATTCAATATACAATTTTCTTTAGTCAGTATTTGATCCACATGTTTTTTAAAAAAATGTCCATCACCATAAACAAGATATTTTCCATTGTTTATTATTATGATCATAAAACAATATTTATTGTTTTCTACTATTTAGATAATTAATCAGATCAATGATGGATTATTATAAAGAATATGAAGGAACATCATGAAATTTTCTCTATGGATTAGGAAACGTTCATTAACTTAGTTTTAAATGTGTACATTCCAATTATTATTTTTAAATAAATTTATAAGTTGTTCAATGATATATATATAAAATATAATGAATTCATTTCTCCAAATTATGAAAAATTTAAATGACATGTGAGATATTATTCGGGTATTATCATCCAACGTAAATTTAACGTTTATTGATTCTTTAGAATTTTATGACCTAGTATCCAAAGATGTTATCCATAAGAGACATCAATATCAAGGTTGATATTGTCTGATGTGATATCAAGGTTGAAATAGCGGATGGAGTAACATATCAGTCTGAATGTTTTGTTATGAAGTGAAACATTTAATTCATAGGAAATATAACAATGATGGAGGGAAGAGGATGAGAATTCCATTATATTAAATTTGTGATACCAAACACATAGAAAATTTTAATACAGGGAGTTGTGAATGTTTTATGTTTGGAATAAATGGTCGTTGGTTAGTTAAATTCGAAAGTGATGTGAGGAATTTAACTAATCGTGAAAATAGAGATAATGATACATAGAATGAACTACACACAATCATGTTTTTCAAATTAAAATATTATTGAAATTATTATGATAAATTCCCCAATAATGGGGATAATAGGGATTATAATACAACACATCCATCTATGAAAATTGATAATGTGAAATCTTATGAAATCGTGATGGTAGATGTGAATCTTGATAATTATGGTACACTCATTAAATTCTCCCTCATAGGTACATTGATGTTTTATTTTTTTTAATAATGATCTATATTTAAAATATTATCATTATTTCTTTAGTGAAATTTTATGCGATTTAATGATTTTATTATGTACCTATACATGGATTATGGAAAAATGAAATCACATTTGATATTCTATTGATACAAGGTTAAACCAAAGATTTAAAATGTAATGTTTTTATTTAATATAAGTGAATGATGGGTGAATTATATTTTTTAGAAATATACATATCCATCAATGATTAATTTAATATTTCGGGAAACATCATGGTTTTATGATTTTTATGTTTATCATGTGTACAAAGTCATTGAATCCCCCTATAGGTTTTATTTGATTTTTCATATTGATTAAGGATAAATTATGAGAAATTTATTGTAATAAAAACCTTTTGGTTTGGAATATTTTTTAGTTTTAATGTTATTTGAGGTGGACATATTTTGAACATTTTTTCATATGTTTAAATGTACTGGAAATCATTTGGGTTTATCATATATTGAATGTTGATGTAATAATGGGTTCTAGTTGATCACATTTTGAGGTTAGTACACTTAATTTCCATAATAGATAATTTATCTCTAGATCTACAATTCATAATACGTATTAATAGAGGTTTAATGTTACATGGGGTACCACATTAAATTGTATCTGACTTTGATATAAATATTTTCTCAATTTTATTTTCAAGTATTCAATAATCTGTTGACAAATTATTGAGATTCAGTACTGCATATGGTTAGTCTAATAAAATAATTCCAACTATATAGGATGTGAAACAATTTTGTTCAATGAATTACAAAGGGGTTTGGGATAATAAATTTCATAGATTTCAATTTTATTTCTAAATTATTTTTCACTCAATCGTTAATATTTCTCCTTATAAATCCCTTTGTCAAACCAAGTGTAGAACTCCATTGTACTGGAATGATGTTGAAGAATGAAAATTATTGGGACCTAAAAAATGATGAGATGTAAGAAAATGTGATATCCATTGAGAAAACCAAAATTAAATCCAAAATACAATATAATTTTTTTAACAATAATAATAAATGTGATCTAGAATTTGAAGTTATTATGAAGGACTTTTCAAGAATTTCCCCTTGAAGTAAGGGAGAGAAAACTAACCCTGTGTATATCAATCAAATTTGAATATGTGATCATTTCGGGAAAGAAGATTATCATTTTATACTTCCACCAAACAACTATATTGTTTGAGATATGTCCCATGTACATGTCCTATTTATTTATATACATAATAATACACATTTATTGAACTCAAAGTTCATACTGCTAGAGAATTATATTTCTTACAAGGAACAATTAGTTGAGATTTTGGATCATAATGAGAAAGTGTTATTAGGCAGGACCACTCACATGGTTAATTTTTTGGGGTAAAACGACAATTTTATTATGCTTTATGTAACATCAGGATGAAATGAGGTAGATTAATCCCTGTTTTTTGTTCCAATTTGAAGAATTTTGAGGGTAAAATTAATTTTAATGTGGTTAAGAAGTTATACCACTATACATTGTGTGAATAAATTTTCCATTAAATTTAATCCATTTGATATTTTTAGAAACACAATAAAATTATTTTATATTTAATTACATGAAATTCGATGATTATTTTTTAGTAACATTCATCACCGAGTGTAACATTCTATACATGCTACACAAGGATTAATCAAAATGTGTCATAATATTAAAATATTATTATTTAAAATGATAGACATATCCTAGATGATTGAATGGAGTGTATGAATATGATTATATAAAATATGAATATATATTATTGACATTTGTATAAGTAATTTTCTTGTTACCCATTAATAAGAAATGAAAATAAAAACTATTTTAAAATAAACGCAATATTTTTCTTAAATATATTTTTTATGAAAAAATAGTGTACAACAATAAAGAAAATAATCCAAAATTTGAGAATTATTTTATTGAAATATATATATTATATATTAAATAGATAATTAAACATTCATGTTATTTGTTTTATTAGAAATAGATAACCAATAATCAAATTTTGTCCTTAAAAACAATATATTCAAAAAAGAATTATTTTATCTCATTTTAGGAACCTATTTTAAAACAAAATGATTAAAATTTATTAAAAAAATTATCAATAAAAATAATTTTTGAAAGTATCTTGTCATAATTTTGTCGAGTGATTTTTTTGGAAATTTTATGAAAAATTTTATTTTTTTGATGAATAGGAAAAATTGATTATTTTTAATTGAAAACAACCATTTTGTTTCAATTATTTATTAAGTTAAATTATATTTTTAATTGATTTTCAATTTATAATATTTCATTTATAAACTAATTAATATAATTATGTTATTAAGAAATATTTTCATATCAAATTACTATATAAAAACTATTAATACTTCTCAATATATTCTTTTTGAAAACTGAATTTCTCATTATGGATGCATGATTAATTTTAAATTAAAAATTTCCACGTATAAAAAAGTTATTTGGAAAAATTTATTCCATTTTATGAAAAATATAATTAATATTTTGTAATTATTTCAACAAAGTTTTTATAATAATTAATTCTGAAACAGAAAATATTAATTACCATAGTTAAGGTAAAAATGGTTATACCACGGGTCAAACTAAAATGATAAGGATTGGATTAAATTAAATGCATTTACAAAATCAATTTTTTCCCAATATATTTATACTATAATGTATTATTATTTATTATAATATATATTTATCCATTGGGAATGGTAAAATCATTGTTACTCATTTTTCATTGGAAAAACATATAAGTTTTCCAGTCACCTCACTTACAAAAGGCCACCCCTCTACTCTATCATTCAAAACATAAAACACATTGGTCTTAAAATATTAACTTTTAAAAAATATTTATAAATAATCACATATAATCCTATAAGACTTATTTTTGGAATAAATCCATTTTGGATGGATTTTGGTCTATGCTTAATGAGGTTACCCACTACAGTGGTATCATTCTTCAATGATCATTTTTATATTTATTTATTACATATCATTCAATTATTATTAGAAAATACTGATATATGAACATAATTTCATTCATATACATGTAGTTTGTTACATTATGTTCATGATGTACAACCATATTCACATCAATCAAGTGATTTAAGAAATCATTAGTCATGTGTACGGTGTACAACCACCACATTAACCAATGCCTTTATTTTTTCCATTACAAACTATCGTGGTTATATATGATGATGTATATAAATTATATATATTATATTTATAATATATATTTATCTATTTTTTCATTAAATCATATATTCCTTTTTTAGTTCCATTTTATAGGGGATATGATAACATCACTCATTTGAACGTTGTTCTACCGCCTCACAAAGCGATGTGATTCTTTTTTCACTAACGATTTACATGGAAGACAATAAAAATATTAAATTAATATATGTGATATTCATGGAATAATTATTATATTAATAAAATAGTCTCCATTATTAAATGATGATATATCAATTTATTTCTTACATTTTCACCCATTGAAAGCTAATAAATTCGATTGTGTCTGTCTGTACTGCCACCTTCACAAACTAATGTGGCTCTCTTTTTAGTCACCACACCACATGAATGATATTTATATTTTTGTTTAAATGAATAATATTTTATTTATCATATTTTTTTATTAAAATTTATAATATTTCTTATATCATTTTTCTAATGACCTTCTATGAATTTAATAGTTACTCATGCATACGTATGGTCTACCTTCTCTAAGATTATTTGGTATTTAATTTCTAAAAAAAATCATTCAATATTTTTATTAAAATAATATTTTGTTTAAAAATATGAAAAATATTTCATTATTATTTTTATTTTTATTATAGTACCATTATCAATTTGAGAGGCACAAAAATACAAAATTAAAACATACACGAAAAACAAAGAAGATATTATTCATAACATAGCTTTTACTTAGAATTGTTAATAAAACGATAATAATGGCCCCATGTAAATATATATGGTATTATATATATGTAGTTTTTTTATTTAATTTATATATAATAAACATATATTTATTATTGAGGTGTTTTAAATATGTATGAAATATGTTGACACTTACGATAATTGATTTTAAGTCTCTCATTTATTTATGTGAATCTTTTGAGAACTCATTACTAATTTTTATGTGTTTTTTTATACTTAACAATTAATGTTTTATATAATTAATATTCTTATATTAATGATATTTATTTTATCAATTTATTTTAATATATATTGGTGACTATGATTCAAAATATTTCGAAATTATTAAAGGATTTTTGTCGTTATTTGTTTTCCTTGAGGTATATGTTATATTTTGAAGCTATATTATTTTATTATGTATATATATATATACCTTTTGAAATTTAATATCTTGATATTATTTATCCTCAGGGAATTTTATGTTTCATTTTATATTATTATTTAATTAATCTTATAATTAAATGTCACTAAAATGGAAAATGTTTTATGTTAAGAACATATTGTTCATCAGGAATGTTTATGATTTTGTTTATAATGATGAAATATTATGATCCATTTATCTTGTAACTCATAAATTTAATTCTCATCTGGTTATATTATGAAAATTTCGGTTTTAAATTAAATTGAAACTCTTTATGTACATAAGTGATAAAAATATGTTTTTAACTAAAAAATATTCTTTATTTTTCTCTTTTGGCCAAAACCCATTTTATTTTAATTTATTTTTTAAAAATGTTTTTATAAATGAATCTAAATTTATTAATATTATTTATCAATGAATTTTTTTACCCATGATTTTAATTTTATATATTTTTTATTGAATATTCATGTTTCATTCCAAACAATCCTCATATTGATTTTACTAAAAAATGAAAGGAATCATTATTTTAACTTATTACAAGAATGAAAATTTCCACTATAATGCACATTATTGTCTTTTTTTATTACTTTATAATTTTTAAATTTTTTCTTCAATGATTATTATTAGAAAAAATTATTATTATTTTTGTTTTAAAATTATATTTTTAAAGAAATTTATTTTCCTCATGAAATGGTTGAAATTGTTTTTAATGATTCATTTATATATTTTTATTTTTATTTTAAATTAGATAACTTAAAAAAATTTGTCTTAAAAAGTTATTTTTAGTGAAGTTTTATTATCCCAAAGAAAAATTCCAAATGATTTATATTTAAAAACCATTATACATCTAAGATCACATATTTTAATGTAAAATATTTTTTCTAGGGATATATACTAAGGATTCCAAACATATTGTTTCAATGTATGGGTGTGGATAAAAATATTTTTATGAATCCCATTTATCTTCCATGTTTTATACCATGATTAAATTCTTATGAAATGACCTTCTTTTTTACATGGATTATTCTACAAAGAAATTATTATGAAATATTTCTCTTTCCTATAGAATATGATATGTTGAAATTCTTACTAAACCCATTTCATTTCATGGGTTCTGATATGATGAATTTTTTATTTAATTATGGAATAAATATGATAGATTTTCATTGTATAATAAGTGGGACCTACATGTCCCACCCAATTTATTGGGGAAACATTTATTTCTCATGAGATATATAATAATTGAATGGGTAGTTAACCTGGTTTACTAAGGTACATTTTCAAGTATTATAGTCTTTGGAGTAATAATTAATTACTATGATGATTTTGGTTATGAACATACTCCACTATAATAGTATTTTATATTATCCAAAAATACTATGGAAGGGATTTTCTAGGATAATGTGTATTTCCAAATTCCATGTCATATGTTAATGGTATTCCCTCATGTATCATGGAGTCTAATTTCATTATTATTCATGTCTTATAATGTTCTAATATTTATGTCATGACTCAGGGCCTTGATCATAGATATGCATGGTATGATTTTTAAATACTACAATAATATTCTCATATACATGTGTTAATGTTATGTTTTTGCATCTCCCTTGATTACACATAGTGATCATATGAGCTCACACATTATTATGATTCATCTTCACAGATTGTGAAGAATGATTTTATGTAGGGTATGTTAATGATGATTTCAAAATGGTTGTATATTTATAGGATATGTTTAATATCTTAATCTAAATTAGAATAATTTAATACCTAGTCTCCAAAGGCAGTAAACTATTTTGATCTTCATGCAATTTTTTTGTAATTTTTTGATTATTCATCTAAAATAATTTAATATATATGTATGAAAATCCTTGTTCATCACACTATTTATTTTGAATTAATTTTCATTGAGAATTAGTTTTATGTTTGATTGAAGCATAATAAATCAATTTTTTATTGATAATTGATTCATTTTTCTATGATATTAGGAGATTGTTATGGGTTTCATGGGATTTTATAATGGTCAATTATAACATAAAAACCTATATGATTCTTGACCTATCTTCAATGAATCAAATATAATTAATCATTAGGAACATGACCTTATATACAATGTTCAATAGTCCATATTTTTTTCTTTATAGTATAGTTGGTCCATATCATATAATAAGTAAATGTAGATTTATTGACTCTATAGTAATACACTTTCTGTAAGATCCCATTTCATAACATGATTTCTCTTGTACAAAAAAGGTGAGTTATCTCCTTCACTATGATGAAATGTAAAATTGACTCGGGATAATAGAAAATTATATAAATGTGAATTTAACTAGAGTACAAAACAAAGTAAAGATCATATACTTTTATATGTTCCATTGTACTCTTTATTTAATGAAGATAGTCTTTCACATTGAACTCAATATGATCCATTTTATGTAAACTATGAATTACTACTTTTATAAGTTAATTCTTGATATCTATTAATGAATGATGTAATTGACTTCAATTTCCAATATCATGTATTAAAACTTCTAAAAAATGAATGTGGGATATTATTGTTTATTGTCTCTAAAAAATTTAATTATAATATATATCTTATAATATGAAATTAACATTTGGGTCACAATATGGCTCAATTTTATTTAAATTAACATTGTTGTGTGACATGAACAACAAGGATATCATTGCCCCAAATAAAATATATATCAATAAATATGATATTCCCCCATTTATTGGATATCCACTAATCCCACACTATATCTTAAATAACTTAAGTGTATTAATTAAACTCTTAACAACTCTTGGGAATCCATCCAAAACACATTTTGATATAGATTACTATACTCTATTAATCATAAATGAATCACGTTTTCCAAAATTTAATCCTTCCCCAAATAAATAATTTTCCGACCCTTCGGGACATAGTATAGAAAAAAAATTTAAGAAATAAAAAATTCATATGTGTAATAAAATAGTGGCCTTTATCAATCAATTGGTGCCACATAGAGTCATAAGGTTTTAGTGTGATCTCCAACGTTTATAATCATATCACATATAAATATGTACACTATAATTTATATCACATTAATTATATGTATACCAATATAATAATTTCCCCATGTCATTGAGTGACCACTGGACATGGGATTGTCTCAATATAGAATGGGAAATATCATTTGTTCTTGAATTTATGAAAATGATTAATTTTTTAATCAATCCATACCATCTCTATCAACTTATGGATGATCACAACAAATTCCCCTCATCCCTGTCATTGGACAGATTTCAATATAATTAAATAAATATGGACATGTGTTTCCTCCATCTAATACATTAATGATCAAGATATATTTTCACATAATATGATTAGACAAATATCTTTATGTCTAGTATTGAATAGATAACACAGTAAACAATATTCCCCAAAAACTCTTCATTAGATAGGTTATAATCACATCAATAAGAATTTTATCAAGTTATGAATGTTTTCATTCTAGGTATCTATCTAACCTCAAGTATGAAGGATTGATTATAATAATGTACCCATAAGTATAATGGTGATTATATGAAAATAAAAGATATATACTTGGTGGGTCCTTCTAAATAATAAGTCCCCATATATCATCTCATGTTACCACTAATTAAGCTAATCATGACATATCATCACAAAGACATATAATCATTTACAATTATAGATTATAGATAACTAAATGTTTTACTTTTAGGGGTTATTATCATTCATTGTTAAATATAGAGTTAAATTGTTGACACCTGAATAAATGATAATTGGATATTTCTATTATTATAATTAGATGATACATCATTCAACAAATACAAAAATAACTTTGGTATTATATTCAATGAAACACTACATGAACATAATTATTCATTTAGATACTGATTTAATCAATCGATCCAGTATATTTTCATATATAGTGACCTAATAGATATAAAAATTTCATCTCAAAATTACCCCATAAATAAAATGGTATTTTTAAAAATGTTTTTGTTCATCTGGTGATACTAGGATTAGTTTTCATGAGTAATATATCAATTTTTTTGAAGTAAATTTTGATAGATACCTCATGGTTTGGAACATTATATAATTCAGAATTAATCTTTTTGATGAAAATTTAAACATTGGTAACATCGAATTTGGTGATGTAACCATCACTATTATCAATTCTACTGCGATGTCTTTATTGGGACTGTTCTTATTGATAATAATGAAATTTTGGATAACATGATATATAATTATGATTTTATATATTCTCTATTGGATTAGAAACTATAATATATGCAATCCAATATATAATGATATTCCTCCCCTCCAAAGATCAAGAAAATTTATATTATTCTTCTCGGATACTTATAAATTCCCATCATAGTTATCTAGTGTCTGTCACCATGATTGTATTGGTATCTAAATATAGTTTTAAGGGAATATGAAACATTAGGATGATTATAAAATATTGAAATATTAATTTATCATACATTAATAATGAATAATTTTTATAAAATATAAAAATAATAATGATACCAGTCAATGATCCAACTGATTAGATACATGCAAATTTTTTTCCCACACATCAATTGTACCGAAGAAACATAATCATCTACAAAAATCATGCTTATTTCCATTATAAAATTCTATATTATTCTTAGTACATGTAATCACATGAGGATATAAATTAAATAGTGGGGAAATCATAAATATTTATAAGAGGAGGAATAAGGGTCATGCTTTAAAAGAACTATCCCTTATAGGTATATATATTCATATCTCAATGTATATATCAACATATTGTAATGTTATAAATTAATAAATAATGGGTTATAATAATCATAATCACGAAATAATAATCATGGGATAATTATCATAATCATGATGGAATCATTTACTAATGTCTTTTAATGTGGAATATGCAATAAAATGAAACATCCTGGCATATTGGTTAAGTACCACACATAGTTGTGAACAAAGATAACAACATGTTCACGCATAACATATGTGAATAAATCATATCATCATCATTGGAAAAAAATATAGAATCATGTAAATTCACAATACACATAATATCATGAGATACATAACATTCCCCAATGCATCATAGGGATATAAAATTCAGTTCCCATTTGTCAAATCCAAATATACACACCATCATATATGCCACACAGAATATATAACAATCATAGTTAGGAAATAACCCATGGAATTGAATGGGTTTCAAAAGTATTTCATAAAGAAAAATTTCATGAATAAATGTGTTTTTCCCAAATGAATAAGAGAAAACATATTAGGCATAAACATCGTCATTCATGATCATAGAATAAATAAAACAATAGAAATCAAATATGTGTTTTTTAAAGAAAAATATTTTTTTAAAATATTTTTTTATGGATTAAAAATCCACATGGAAACATGAATATCCTATAAAAATAAAAGGTAATAATTTTTAAAGGATATTTAAGGAAATTAAGAGGAATATACATACTAAAAATTATGATAATGTGCTACAATTAGAAGAATGTGTGGTAGGTTTTAGAATTCCCTTACCCAAAATCTATCTTTATTTCATCTATTTTTTTCTACATGAATAAAAAAAATTATTTTAAAACATTAAACTGAATGTTAATTATAGTAATATATGTAAATATTTATCAACTATAATAATTTTATTAATTATCTTTATTTTATTATAATGGTTTTAATGCATTTTTATTTCATGTTTTCAAAAAAAAATCCCATTGTACTTCGATTTCTCTATTATGTTCAAGGGAATTTTTTAATAAATAAAATTAAATAAATAATAATAGTAATATTTTAGTACATTTATATACCATAATAAATTATTATAACAATCTATAGGTTTTTTAATAAGAAATTAATTGGATGTTCCTCATTGGTGGTTAATAAGCCTCTAACATGACATTATCAAAAAGTGGCAATGAGAAGAATTAAAATATAATATTTTAAAAAATAATTATTATTCAGGATAAAATTATTAAGGTACTATTAAAAAATATAATAATTATACATAAAGTATTTGGGTTTGATAGGTATTAAGGAATTTATAAATAGGAGAGGAGAATGAGAGGGAGTGTTGATGATAATGTACCATCATCTTATTGTTGCATCTTCACTATAGAATGAAACTCATTTGATGATTATATTTAGATGTATAAAAAATGTACCTATGTATACTGAGAAGGATAATATATATTATTTGGGTATAAATTTTTATTTTTATTTTATTTGGGTATTGGTTTTCTAATTGATGGGAGAGGGGCTATTTTTTAATTAAGTGATGGTTAAATTTAGAATTAAATATTGACCAAATTGTTATATCAAAGCTAAACCTTGTTATAGTTAATCATTTAAATTATAATTTCTATAACCAAATAATATAATGGTTTTAGAAGATTAAAACCCTTTATAATGTGAATAATTTGATTTATGTAAATGGAATGGTGCAAAATATAAAAAAAATTATTTAGAGGGAAGACTTTTTACTTTAGGGTTTTAAAATAAATTTATAGGTTTGGGGAAATATGTATTGTATTTTAATAAATAATTTATCAAATTAAAAATCTAGTGTTCATGAATTTCTTTCAATAAATGATTAGTTCATTATTAAATCATGAAATATGTAATGCAAGTTAAAAATTTATAGAAAATACTGTATTTCTAGTATTCATCTAAAAATTAATGTATTTTAGAAAATAATAAAAAACTAACTCATGGAAATGTTATACATAATTATTGAAAAAATTAAACTACTTTTATCAAAAAAAAATTCTATCATAGTTGAATATAATTTTTATTATAATGTTTTATTCTTCATCAAATAACATAATATATAATTTATTAAAAATGTTTATATACATTCATTGACTTTATAATCATGATATTTATTTATGAAATTATAATATTTATATTTACATTAATAACTAAATATAAATTTTATTTATATATTTTTTTATATTGATCTTAAATATGTATTATAATAATTAGATTACTATTTCCAATGGTCACTTTATTATTCTCGATGGTCAAGTTATTATTCAAATTGTAAAATTATTATTACTCTGGTAAAATTATCTCATATAAAAACCTCTTAAATATATCATTATTTATTCACCTAAATTACCCTAAACTCTCTACATATTTATTTTTTAAATTGGTGATTGATTTTATAATATTTATATTCCTTTTATGTAGTGTCATTCATGGAAGGAAAGATCATTGCTGAATAGAGAGATCAAAATTTTCAATTTATTGTTTTTATATTTTATATTTTTTCATTGTTGAAATATTTTCTGTATTAATAGAATTTTTAATTTAATAATGTGACCAATTTCATTAGTTATTTTCATTATTTAATTATTTATTTTCTCTAAGGGTGAAAAAATTATATACTATATTATAACACACGTTTATTTAGGAAATAATTATTATTTAAAATGGGTTGGTCCTTGAATTATTCCCCCCATTATAAATATCATCCCTCAAAATTTATCTCATTTTGTTTGTAGATAATATATATTGATATTATTGGTTCATTATTTTACTCGGTTCCCACATTACCTCATCATACATATGATTCCACCACAACACTATGACAAGGTGTGTTGTATTATTGTATATAACATTTTCTCTAAGGTCAAAATTTAGTACTAGTGATGGATTGGGGTTGAACATCCTTAGGGGAGACATGCGGAACAAATCATGGACATAAACAATATTTAGTCAAAATTCAAGAAGATATAGCACTACTCATATAAAACCAAGGATGTGAATGGTGAAATGTACTTTGGTCTAGGCTAAGATTTATTTCCAAAACATGTGACTCTATTTCCTAATGATATTTTAAGGGAAAAATTTTCTCCAACATCAAACACTAAGTCATTTGTATATTCAACGTAATTTCTAAATTCTAAAAAATAATCATATTTTATTTATTTTCAATCAATTAACCTTATCTGAAATATATTTCACCAGATTATGTCCATGTATATTTTGTTATCCCAACTCATCAAAACATGTATGAGTTCTATATTGCTTCCAATACCGAGCTTCATAAGGATCCATTTGAAAATATGATTGGAAGGTATTATTCAATAAGAACCTAACTAATAGGATATGTTGATCCCATCCACCTCTAAATTCCATTTATCATGCTCTTATAAAATCCTTGAGTGATTTAATAGTCCATTCATATTTTCCATAAATTTTAGAGTGATAGTCTATACTATAATACAATTATATATATTCAATTTATGTTTATGAATTCTCGTGAATTTATAATTAAAACTTGGATAATTATTATAAATCTTCAAAATTTGTTACCTATATAGCCTATCCACTACCATTACATATATCATAGAATTTTATTCAAGGGAGAAATCTTTCCAAATAGTGATGATGTGGGAAGTATTTTTTATTGGATCCACCACAATGATTATGTCATTGTCTCATTGTAACATACCAAGTAAGTAATGAATAATATATATTCTTATATATGTCTATTTATGAATTAGATAGTGTTTTAGAGGCTTAAAAGGAGAAGAAATCCAATCTTAAGCATAGAATTCTCTAACATTTTAGAAAGATTGTTTTACCGCCTTTTGATGGCGAACAATTTTTTAAATCTATATTTTGAAAATTTTATAAGCTATATTTGTCATAATAAAATTATTATTTATTATTGGGACATTGAAATTTACATTGGATAAATTTTTGGTGTTTTTCTGACCATGTTTATTTTTTAATGAATAGTGAAAAATAATGCATTTTACATCAAAATTGCTTTTTCGTGTAAATTAATTATATGTTTATATTATATTTTTAATTGGTTTTAAAGTGTAATTAGAATATATATTTACCATTTAATACAATGGTTTTCATTAGAATTAATTTCACTTTGGAATTGGGCATAAACAAGTGCCAAACGTTTCATAGATATTGTTTCAAAAAAACCCGCTATTTGTTTTGACAACGGGAATTATTTTTAAATTAATTATTGAAATTTATATGTTTGGAATTTGGTAAAATGGATTCCATATTTGTAATCATATGTTCCAAATTATTTAATTAAGACTCATTTGTTTTTGCACATTACGAATAGTAACGACAGTAATTAGCTTTAATTATCTTGATTAATTAGTAATTGGGTAGTTAAGGATAATAAAATAATATCATAATAATAAAAAATGACCCCAACATGTTTCCTAATGATACTGGTTGTGTAATTTCCGACCATGGTATTCCTTGTTCCAAACTTAGGGACCCCATGGAATCACTTTTGGGTGAAAGTGACACTTTATCTTTTTATTTTTAAAGAAAGGAGAATATCACTAAAGAATGTATCACCTGAGTAATACATTTTTAATTTTGTCTACATAAATGATCTGTTGGACTATAAATATTAATTGGAAAGATAAAAAGATTTACTACATCATAGTAGTTTTTTTATAATTTTTAGACGTTAAAAAATTTAAATTATTTATGACATCATGATGACGCAGCGATTACCTCATTAATGAACGATTTAAATAAAATGAAAATATAATGTAAAATCTAAGACATACACTTGTAAAAGACCTACTGGATGAGTATATTCAGAACCATTATCACCTTATCCTCGAAATATATCAATGTAGGACCTTTAAAATCTGAAACTCATTTTAATATAAAGTATCATTTTATAACGTTCCAAGATTTCCCCTCCTCTCCTCTTATAAAAGGCCCCCACATCTACCTCCATACCCACACTTCTCAAGCATTTGGCTCTGTCATTATCCGTTAATTTTATCTCTACACATCCTTCTATTCATCCTAGAATCCTTAACATAGGCAGAAAGATCTTTAAGAAACCCTTTAAGTTCAAACCAAGAGGAGTTACCCTATTTAAAGGTAAAAAATTCTCTAATGTTCTTTTGTTTTACTTTGCTTCTACAACACCCTAAAATATTTTTATTCATTTATTTTGTAACAACACCATTATATTCAATATACTAAGATGTTGTTATAAGAAGTATTCAAGCTACACTTACACATACCTACATCTAATGTTTAAAGAGCATACTGTTTTCGTGGATGGCGAATTTCTGCCTCACGAAACGATGATTGCTCAATATTTTTCTAACACCTTCAAAGGTGGACATTAAGATGTAAGTACATTTATATATGATATATAATATGTTTACGTTTTCCTTAATCTTCTTTATTTTTCATTTATGGAATACCTTTATGGTTTCCATTATGGTTAAATGCAATATCTTCATTTTAGGAAGTGAGGACTACTGCCCCCTCAAAGTGATTTGAATCGTTAATGCCTTATGTGGGATGTATAAAGGATGGTGTTAATGATATTATATATGATATTATACTGTAATTATAATATAAATTTATATCTTTATGATTACATTCCATAAAATACTAAATATAAATGAAAGTAGCGTTCATTTGTACGTACGGCTTACCGTCTCCATGAAGGTTGTATTTCATTTCTTACCTCTAAATGTTATGTAATATTATAAATGCATGTATATACTGGATATATATAATACATATGATATATACATCATGAATATAACTCTGGATATAATGGATACATGAACAACTTGTAATTATAAAGAGTTTATTTTTGACTCAAGTACCAATGATCGACAAAACAACCATTATTAACTTAAATAATTACATAGTGTTCATAACATGGTAATAAGTGATATAAAAAGGAATAATGAACTAAAAAAAGATTCTTAAGAAAGTAGAAATTAACTCATGTTTATTAATCAGGAGGTTAAAGAACGATCGAGTCATGTCGGACCCGAGGTAAGGGACTTCGTCTCAATCTCCTTTCATTGAGGCATATTTTGTTTCATACACAACTTGCTTTTATACGGTGTATAAACCCCTTTGACTTTTACATTTTTTAAAAAGGAATATTTTTTATATGAAGAGTTTACTAAATGACAAAAGGGAATGTTTTTTTGTCGTACGTATGTGGTGACAATGACTTCTCCGCCGCCGTGACCATTATTTGAGTTTCGGCTTCCTCTACAAGCCACAACCTTTTTTTAAAAATGAAAAATAAATACCATGTTTTACTTTTATGTTATTTTGGTATTGAAAATGGTTTTCATAATGTTTTTATATCAATGTGATGTATTGATATCTTGTGATTGAAATGTGGAAATGTTATGTTTCCTTTATGCATGTTTTATGTGATACGATTATGTTATGGTTCTTGGGCATTGTTATAAAGATGGGTGGTTCCGTGATGAACTAAGCGCGGGTGAGCCCGATATAGCTCTCCAATGCATTGGGTAACGCGAAGGGTTAAACTCTATGGTTTCTCTGAAGAGATTTAGGGAATATATTGTGATGGGTATTCCAACCGTAACATTGAGGATTACTCCGTAAGTAAGAATGTTATGAATGCCTCAAGTTACCTTTATATCTTATGAATTCTTTGATTTATTCATGATTTTATGAGGTATGTTAAAATGATTATGTTTTACGAGTAAAGTATGATTTCATACATGGAATAATGTTTTCATTTCGTACTTTTATATCCCTTCCTGATCTTTTTATGTTCATCCCATGTTTTTGAAATGTTTTTCAATAGTCAAGGGAA